>CM075655.1:60397500-65397500 GCA_037953625.1 Crotalaria pallida | reverse complement strand
ATGTTCTCATCTTGTGTAACACTTTAAAAAAAAATGGCCCTAATTTTCACTATATTTAACGGAAGTTTTCAAGTTGCCGAATCGGGGTGTTACAGAATGGTATCAGAGCAAAGGTTGAACTAAGTAACCTTACACATGGACTTGCATACTCTGCTGTATGTCTTTGTGTGTGAGTTAGTATTAGGATTGTGATAGACGAGAGTAGGAACGTTAAGAGTGCGTGAATGTTCTCATGGAGCATGTTAGATTCGTCTACAGCAAGACTTGAAGCAGAGATCAGTGACGCTATGAGCTGTTGATGCGTGATTCGAATCTTCTTTTGTGGACCCTTCTTTGATGTGAACCCCTTTTGTGTGTGATGACCCTAAACTATGAGATCTTGTCTTGTGACTAGAACCTAACTTTTATTGTTGAAGTCTTTCTTGTGTAAACCCTATGCATTGCCAAATTGCTTTGGCATGGCATTTGAAAGAACCTTTTTCTGAAACTCCTGACCATGATTTTTGATGAAACTTTGAATTTTGATGAACCTGAAATTCCTTTTGACCAGACATTTGTTCCTTCCTGAAGTCTTGATAAAAGAGTTTTGAACCCTGACCCTTGTATCCAGTCGAGTAGATATTCCTAAACCGGGGAGTAAGTGATGGAGTGTAGATTGGGTAGAGGATGTAAGGATTAAGGAGAATGAAGATGAGTTAGTAGGAATGAAGGAAGTATGAGTCTTAGATGAGTGGTGAGTCATGAAAAGTGGTTAAGATTAAGAACTTTGATGACGAATTAATCAACATGATGGTTTAGATGGTGATAAGATGAGGAGGAAATTAAGGTGATGTTCAAGATTTAGAGTCGTAAGTGTCTGGATTTGGGTCGTAAAGTGGATAGATATAGGTGGATAAGTGATGATATGGTAGAGTCGAAGTGATAAGGTGATGAAAATGGTGGTTAGAATCTTTAAGCGATTGACTCAAGATTAAGTAACAAGTTGGGATTGAATGTGATAATGGATAATAGGTCTTGGAGTTGAGGAAATTTTGATAGTTTAGAATAGGAGGGAAATTGTAGAAAATAGAAAGAGGTTTAGAGTGTTTAAGTTATATGATCCCGCGTTAGAGATAAGGAGTGAGATAATACACGTTTCTTGAGGTTTAGTGGTGGATTAGAGTGAAGGGAAGATTTAATGGTAACTCTAGGAGTTTGATTAAGAAAAGTATGTGGTGAGAAGTACGTCAATTAGAGGATAGAACGAAGTTAGGTGCTGGGAAATTTTGTAGGAATGGATCAAAGAGTGGTGAAGGATAGGAGTGTTTAGAAGCTAAGTTGGTAATCCTAAATGCGGTATATAGAGGTATGTGTCATCTAAGTTGGGGAGTAGTTGAAGATGTGAAGTTTTGAGGAATAAATCGTCTAGGCTTGAATTGATGATAAGAGTTTAACCCTGAGCGTGGTAGCGTCTTGACCCCAATTGTCCGTGACCTTGTTGTCTTTGCCCACTGTTTTGATGCCTTGAAGCCCTCAGTTCCTTGTTGTCAGTGAAACCATGTTGTTTTAAACCACCCTATTTGTCATTGAAAATACCCCGAGAGATTACTTTTGAAAGTAATCCGTCTGATTTACTTCCGAAGTACGATTAAAAGATGGTACGTGTTTGAAGATGCGACGCTTGTTGCGGTTAAGGTAGGAAGGAATCTCTTCAAGGAGTTACGCGTCCACGGGTTTGACAGATTCTACACGGCATTTCTCGAGGACGAGAAATCTCCAAGTTGAGGAGAATGTAACACCCCGCATTTTTCCCGGATGTGCGTGAACGAATAAAAACCTGAGATTCCATTTTATAAGGAATTTTCAGAAAAATGTTTTCCTAAGAAAGAATTAAAGTGTGATTTTCAAGGAATTTTATAGACAAAAAGTTTTTATGAATGAAAAGTGAACGATTTTGCTGAAATAAAAATGCTTTGCTAACTGGTAATTTTATTTTTGAAAATGAATTTTATTTTGGGATTGAAAAAAAAAATATATACGAATTTTGAGTTGTGTCTTGAAGAAAATAAATTTAATAATTTGACTTGAAAATTTTTATGCGATGAGTGCTTGATTTAATATGTGTGTGCTTTGTGTTGCATGAATCTAATTGTGTGAATGTGATTTGTGAATTAATTGCATTATTATGTGGATTAGCGATTTTAAGTAAATATGATTAGAACCTAAAAATATAAGATAAGCATGTGTGCATGTGTAATGCGGTTTGTATGTATGTATATATGTGTTATGTGTGTGTTTGATATGTGATGCATGGAAATGATTATGAAAATGTGGTTTCTTAGAATTAATTCTTTTGAAAACAGTTTTTGAAAAGAAACTTTTGAAAAGAATTTGTGAAAAGATATTTTGGAGGGAGTGTGAAACAATATTTTTAAAAGAATTTTATAAAGTCATGTTTTTGAAAAAGCTTTGCGAAAAGAGTTTTGAGGAAGAGGAGGAAATGAGTTTTGAGGAAGTTGATGGGAGTTATGCTGTGCATGAGCTGATAAGAATGTTGATATTGAGATGAGATTATGAGGCCAAGGGCCATTGTGATTTAGGGGAAACAGTTCGCGATTAGTGGTCGGGCTTCGTTGAAGGGATGCACCAAGGACGAGCCGACTGTTAGGATTAAGCCGTTAACTAAAATGCTAAAACATTAAAAGACTTTAAAAGACATTCATAAACGCGGTGAGGTATCAGTGTCGTATCGAAGTAGTGGAGAGGAAGATACTATGGGTATCTGCGGATACTCAGGTGGCGATTGCAGGAGGGGAGGGCAAGGACGCTGAAACGTCAAGAAGCCTCGAGTATATTTCTAGGCGGAACGAATCCCACATGTGGTGCACTAACGTAGTGGGGACTGGGTCTAATACCGTGGTAAGTTCCGCATCGCGAACTAGAAATTATACTGTCGCCCCCTCGATGCAAGTCTAGAACAGTGAGAGGGACTGGAACGGGGCATTTGTGTTTGCCGCCGAGGGCGTGCATTGATTATGTGATTAAATGATATGATTTGAGGCAGAGCCTCCTGGTCTGGGACCATTTGTGTGTAACAGCTGTCGTGCCCGCATGGTAAAGGTCCTGTACTCCTGTTTGCTTCCAACTAGGTTGGGTGGTTGACCGAGGAGATGTAGACGTGTGTGAGCCCATTGATGTTTTCCCCTCATCATTGATGCTATCCGAAATAATAAAACTTAAAAGAACAAAGATGTTTTAAAGAGAGATACAATAAAAATATCCAGCATCGAATGAAAATTATGAGACGAGTATATAAGAAAGAATTCTCGGAACGCGTGATGAAATTGGAAAAGTGTGATGAGAGAAAGAAGGATTGAGTGAAATTGTGAAAGATTATAAGGAGGGTTAAAGTTTGTGTTCAGTTATGTGAGTGTATGGTAATGGTATGGTTGTTGTTTGTATGTTGTTTATTGTCTTTCCTTAGTATTTGCCTATTGTAATTCCACATAGTCGACATAACTGTTTGGGTAGCTTACTCTCTCCTCTTCTTCTGTACTTCTGCCCTTTCTCTGGAAAATTTTCACGGCTACTAGATGCAAAGAGATTGAGGTTCCAGATCCAGCTTGTTCGGGAGGTAGGCACATCTGCGTTAAAAGGAGACAATTCGGTGGAGAAACCCTGGGGCACGAATGAGGACAACTCTACTAGCGAACCGTGAGTGGAATCTATCAAGGCTGGAGTGAGATGACGAGTGTTAGAAGGTCTGACTAGAAGCTAGGAATTCCCTGGCGGAATGTATTCCGGTGTAAGTCCTTAGTTACCTTCTCTTTACCATACTGTACCCCGGCTAAAGTTTTCTTTAACAATGAGGTTTTGAAATAAGTAAACGGGCTAGGTTTTAAATGATGTTGTGAAAACGGGTTTCAAAGTGCGGTGTCTCGTGACACCTCGGTTTGGAACTTGAAAGGGGTTTGCACAATATGAGAACATGATGTTTTAAATGTAATTATGTTTTGGAAACCTAAATGTTCTCATCTTGTGTAACACTTTAAAAAAAAATGGCCCTAATTTTCACTATATTTAACGGAAGTTTTCAAGTTGTCGAATCGGGGTGTTACAGAATGGTATCAGAGCAAAGGTTGAACTAAGTAACCTTACACATGGACTTGCATACTCTGCTGTATGTCTTTGTGTGTGAGTTAGTATTAGGATTGTGATAGACGAGAGTAGGAACGTTAAGAGTGCGTGAATGTTCTCATGGAGCATGTTAGATTCGTCTACAGCAAGACTTGAAGCAGAGATCAATGACTCTATGAGCTGTTGATGCGTGATTCGAATCTTCTTTTGTGGACCCTTCTTTGATGTGAACCCCTTTTGTGTGTGATGACCCTAAACTATGAGATCTTGTCTTGTGACTAGAACCTAACTTTTATTGTTGATGTCTTTCTTGTGTAAACCCTATGCATTGCCAAATTGCTTTGGCATGGCATTTGAAAGAACCTTTTTCTGAAACTCCTGACCATGATTTTTGATGAAACTTTGAATTTTGATGAACCTGAAATTCCTTTTGACCAGACATTTGTTCCTTCCTGAAGTCTTGATAAAAGAGTTTTGAACCCTGACCCTTGTATCCAGTCGAGTAGATATTCCTAAACCGGGGAGTAAGTGATGGAGTGTAGATTGGGTAGAGGATGTAAGGATTAAGGAGAATGAAGATGAGTTAGTAGGAATGAAGGAAGTATGAGTCTTAGATGAGTGGTGAGTCATGAAAAGTGGTTAAGACTAAGAATTTTGATGACGAATTAATCAACATGATGGTTTAGATGGTGATAAGATGAGGAGGAAATTAAGGTGATGTTCAAGATTTAGAGTCGTAAGTGTCTGGATTTGGGTCGTAAAGTGGATAGATATAGGTGGATAAGTGATGATATGGTAGAGTCGAAGTGATAAGGTGATGAAAATGGTGGTTAGAATCTTTAAGCGATTGACTCAAGATTAAGTAACAAGTTGGGATTGAATGTGATAATGGATAATAGGTCTTGGAGTTGAGGAAATTTTGATAGTTTAGAATAGGAGGGAAATTGTAGAAAATAGAAAGAGGTTTAGAGTGTTTAAGTTATATGATCCCGCGTTAGAGATAAGGAGTGAGATAATACACGTTTCTTGAGGTTTAGTGGTGGATTAGAGTGAAGGGAAGATTTAATGGTAACTCTAGGAGTTTGATTAAGAAAAGTATGTGGTGAGAAGTACGACAATTAGAGGATAGAACGAAGTTAGGTGCTGGGAAATTTTGTAGGAATGGATCAAAGAGTGGTGAAGGATAGGAGTGTTTAGAAGCTAAGTTGGTAATCCTAAACGCGGTATATAGAGGTATGTGTCATCTAAGTTGGGGAGTAGTTGAAGATGTGATGTTTTGAGGAATAAATCGTCTAGGCTTGAATTGATGATAAGAGTTTAACCCTGAGCGTGGTAGCGTCTTGACCCCAATTGTCCGTGACCTTGTTGTCTTTGCCCACTGTTTTGATGCCTTGAAGCCCTCAGTTCCTTGTTGTCAGTGAAACCATGTTGTTTTAAACCACCCTATTTGTCATTGAAAATACCCCGAGAGATTACTTTTGAAAGTAATCCGTCTGATTTACTTCCGAAGTACGATTAAAAGATGGTACGTGTTTGAAGATGCGACGCTTGTTGCGGTTAAGGTAGGAAGGAATCTCTTCAAGGAGTTACGCGTCCACGGGTTTGACAGATTCTACACGGCATTTCTCGAGGACGAGAAATCTCCAAGTTGAGGAGAATGTAACACCCCGCATTTTTCCCGGACGTGCGTGAACGAATAAAAACCTGAGATTCCATTTTATAAGGAATTTTCAGAAAAATGTTTTCCTAAGAAAGAATTAAAGTGTGATTTTCAAGGAATTTTATAGACAAAAAGTTTTTATGAATGAAAAGTGAACGATTTTGCTGAAATAAAAATGCTTTGCTAACTGGTAATTTTATTTTTGAAAATGAATTTTCTTTTGGGATTGAAAAAAAAAATATATACGAATTTTGAGTTGTGTCTTGAAGAAAATAAATTTAATAATTTGACTTGAAAATTTTTATGCGATGAGTGCTTGATTTAATATGTGTGTGCTTTGTGTTGCATGAATCTAATTGTGTGAATGTGATTTGTGAATTAATTGCATTATTATGTGGATTAGCGATTTTAAGTAAATATGATTAGAACCTAAAAATATAAGATAAGCATGTGTGCATGTGTAATGCGGTTTGTATGTATGTATATATGTGTTATGTGTGTGTTTGATATGTGATGCATGGAAATGATTATGAAAATGTGGTTTCTTAGAATTAATTTAACTATCATATGAATTAAGGACTTTTAAGAAAATGTGAATGGAAAATAAAATGGAAGACATGTGTGTGTGTGAGAAGGTGCCACGGTTGGTGCATGTGTGTGTGTGTGCATGGATGTGC
Source organism: Crotalaria pallida (assembly GCA_037953625.1). Taxonomy (NCBI): domain Eukaryota; kingdom Viridiplantae; phylum Streptophyta; class Magnoliopsida; order Fabales; family Fabaceae; genus Crotalaria; species Crotalaria pallida. The sequence continues at coordinate 65,391,047 of CM075655.1, read as the reverse complement.
TACGTGTGTGTGCGTGCATGTAGGTGGGTGTACTATATGTGTTCCACGTGTGTGTGTGCATGTGTGTGTGCATCAACTTAAAATTCTAAGACTTAAGGGGTAAGGAACCAAGCCAACCAAGTGCTAACTAAGTGGGAAAATCCTAACTAAGAGTTAACTATCCATTAGAACCTAGGTGACCCTAGAGTCCTAGCCTATCCCACTTTGTTCCCTTGACTTTCCTAATCTCCACCCATGCAAAATTGAGAAGACTAAATCGCCCTTCTTGGTTGCACATGGACCGAATTACTCCTAGGGCCAAAGTAGGAATTTGTGAGCTTGCCTTTATATAGAATTAAGTTTCCCAGCTTGCATCCAGGCACGACGAAGATGTATCAGGATTTAAGGAAATTGTTCTGGTGGCCAGGCATGAAACGAGATGTAGCAGGTTATGTGGCTAGATGTTTAACCTGTCAAAAGTCCAAGATAGAGCACCAGAAACCTGGAGGTGTGTTGCATCCTTTGCAGATTCCAGTGTGGAAATGGGACAGTATAACAATGGATTTTGTCTAAGGGTTGCCAAGGACCACAGCTGGATTGGATGCAGTGTGGGTGATCGTGGACAGATTGACAAAGTCTGCCCATTTTCTTCCCATAAATATGAGGTATTCTATGGAGAAGCTGGCACAGTTATATGTTAAGGAGATTATCAGGTTGCATGGGGTTCCTTCTGATATCATCTCAGATCGTGATCCAAGGTTCCTTTCACGATTCTAGCAGAGTCTTCAGCAAGCTTTAGGGACAGAATTGAAACTCAGTTCTGCCTACCATCCTCAGACAGATGGACAGACTGAACGGACTATTCAATCCCTAGAAGATTTGCTTAGGACTTGTGTTTTGGAACACCAGAAGAGTTGGGAGCAACTGTTGCCTTTGGTAGAGTTTACTTATAATAACTCCTACCATTCTAGCATCGGAATGGCTCCTTATGAAGCATTATATGGTAGAAGATGTCAGACTCCCATATGCTGGTTCCAAGTGGGGGAGAGACAGTTGATGGGTCCTGATGTTGTCCAAGACACAACGAAGAAAGTGAAGATGATTCAGGAAAGAATGAATGCAGCACAGGATCGACAGAAGAGTTATGCGGATAAGCGGAGGAAGCCTTTGGAATTTGAAGTGGGTGAGCATGTGTTTCTTAAGGTGGTTCCTACCACAGGTGTTGGAAGGGTGTTGAAACCCAAGAAGCTCACTTCCAGATTCATTGGTCCGTATCAGATTCTGCAAAGGGTCGGATCAATGGCGTACAGAATAGCTCTTCCTCCTCAGTTATCCAATTTGCTTGATGTGTTCCACGTTTCCCAGCTTCGCAAGTATGTGTTTGATCCTTCTCATGTCATCCCATAAGAAGAGGTTCCGGTGAGGGAGAACCTGACTTTTGAGATGCAGCCAGTTAGAATTGAGGATAGAAGGATTAAACAGCTTCGTGGCAAAGACATTCCCTTGGTAAAGGTGATTTGGAATCGCAACAACGTAGAGGAAGCTACATGGGAGTTGGAGGACAAGTTCAAAGCTTCTCATCCCCTTTTATTTCAGGCAGCTTGAATTTCGAGGGCGAAATTCCGGTAAGTGGGGGAGAATTGTAACATCCTCAATTTAGATTTCAGTATAATGTGATTTAAGCTAAGTATTTGTGAGGATTCCTTAGTATAGAAGTAGGTTTGATGTAGAAATCCAAGCATAGGTTAGTTTAGGAACTTAAGGAAATGAAGGAGAGTTAGGAATCATCAAAGTTTGGAGTTTTGTTTAAGATAATCGATTACATTGAGGTTTGTAATCGATTACATGCTCTCAGGTATGAGTACACAAAATGTTGCAGCATAATAATCGATTATCAAGGTCAAAATAATCGATTATTTTATAAAGTAATCGATTACTGCTTGAAAAGTCTGAAAAAAAAAATAAGAGGTAGGGACCACATAACTCGTGGGTTGCTTTGGAAGCAACCAATCTCAGCCACACAAATCCCATGGTGGCCAAGACATGTGGTTAAAAAAGAAAAGAAAGAAAAAGATAAGTTCATTCATCATCATCAACATCACAAAGCTTTCCCTCTTTTTCTTTCTTCTTCTCCAACGAGTTTCTTCTCCTTCTTCATAGAGTTTTTCTTCTCATCCATTAGCAAGCAAGAACAAGTGTTGACCCATCATCATCATTGAACCCAATCATCTTCTTCCTCTTCCATCTTGGTGTTATTCCTTTCTTTTCTCTCAAAAACCTCCCAACCTCCACCAAGAACTAAGTTGAGCTATCAACTCAAGAAAAGCCTTATCTTCATCATAGGAGCTTGGAAATCAATAGGAATCAAAGGAAAGAGTGCTAAGGAGCTTGGTCTTAGGATTTTGGTGGTTATTTCTTGAAGTTTCAAAGTCTACTCTACCCTTCAAGAGGTAAGGGGTTTAAATTGGGTTTAGATTGGGGGAAATATTTGAAACTAGTAATAAGGACTTAATTATGTATATTTAGGTGTTCTATTAAGATTAGAATTAGGAGGGTATGGATTAGCTAGAAAATCCCAAGTTAGGGTTAGGTTATAGTTGCTATTTTGTTGTTTATGCTTTGAATTTGTTATAATTTGTCCAATATTGTTAATTGATATGATATTGTGTGTACTGATATATTTATAAATAATAAGGTAAAGTATTAATAGTTATGCATTATTTAGGGAAAAATACTTTCCAATTTAGTTTGAACCAAACTAATGTAATTTTCTAAAGTATAAATGGGTTTACAATTAAATTGGAAAGCACTTGCGAATTGCATCATTCATGGAGTACCGGGGACGTTAGGAGTAGGGGAAAAACATACGTTTCTATTCGTGAGGACTGAAGTAAATCATTGGGATTTTTATAGGGAACTTTGATCCTGCAAAGGACATGGGTTTGATTCCTGTGTTGGGGATTGGTTCCATGCAAACTATAGTAATTCCATTACTTTAGAGTTCTTCTTGGCCAGTGAGAGTGATTTCTGCTAGAGCCAATTTGGTCAATCAAGCCAAATTGTACGTTGAACACTACCCTTGAGGAGTGTGACGTATTGTGCAAGCGGGTGAGCGACATTCCTAGAGGATGTGAAGCACCCAATCAGAGGTTGAGAAATGCTTACTCCTGGTCGGTTTTTCCCCAGAGTGGAGGGTGTATGTGAGGTTGTTGAAATGGTATTGAAAAGGGAAAAGTTAAAGTTAAAGTTAAAGTTAAATTGGAAATGTTAAAGTGAAGGTGTGACAGAAATGCATAAGGACTAATTCATTGAATCCGATTAAATTGTTAAAGTTAAGAAAGTGAAAATAAATTGTTTAATGTCGGATTCATGAATTAGATCCCTACAGTGGGACGTGCATTGCATAACCATGTGTTTGTACAATGATGCATTGCACTATAAGTATATATTATATATACATAGATATTATCCTTGAAATTGCCTTACTAATTGCTTGATGAGTGTGAATATGCTTAATTATTACTTATTGTTATTTTCAAATGTTTTCTCTAATCTAAATTCAAGTTTACTCACCCTTACATGTTGACAATTTTAGGTACCCCTGACGAGGACCCAGCTACTATTCCCTCTGCCGAGGATCCTTACACTCCGACTGAGGGAGTGTAACTGCATTACCTTAGTTCATGTCAGCTGCACGCATGAATACTTTTCTATTTTGATGTAAATATGTGTTATGTAAAAAGGTTGTGAGGATGTGTATTCATCCTTTTCTTTTGATGTATAATTGACAAACCACAACCTATATTTTGGATTATGTAGAAACTTTATGAACTTTGTAAATCAAATGGTCGTGTAATGATGACCCTAAACTAAATGTTATATATGTGAATATTCTGGTTTCTGACAGGTTTCTGCTTTACTTGAGAAAGTCCGATTTATAAACGAAACCTTGCGAAAATTTTCCTCACTAATTTCACTAATTGCGTTAGAGCTATCGTAATTAAGTTTAAGTGTTACCGTTTTTATGTCCAGTAACCTAGTATAAACATTCACAACATGCACATATGCACAGGCAGTTCATTATCACACAAATACTAATTTCATATAAACACACATAATCATTTAACACCCTAAACACTAACATATCATAGTCCTATATTTTCTCAAGCCTAAACAAGTTCATTTATGGCTAAATTACTCATTTGGTCCCTTACCTTATTTTTCAATTTCAAATTGGTCCCTTACCTTTTTTTTGTTTCATATTGGTCCCTTATGTTTCCTTTTGCTGTCAATTTGGTCCCAAAATCACTGTTCATCCTATGTGGACCAATATGTTATGGACACGTGTCACTTTCTCTCTCCACGTGGACCAATATAATATTGACACGTAGGATGAACAGTGATTCTGGGACCAAATTGACAGTGAAAATAAAGATAAGGGACCAATATGAAACCAAAAAAAGGTAAGGGACCAATTTGAAATTGAAAAATAAGGTAAGGGACCAAATGAGTAATTTAGCCTTCATTTATTTTACTTATTTATTCCTAAGTCTTATTTATTTATTCCGAAGTCTAGTGTTATCAACTACCCTAAGGTTTATTATTCTATTTATTATCCTACCCTTAGTTCTCACTATATACAGTCTAGAACCTATTCCCTAAGTAGAGGTGATATCCCCTCCTTACCTCAACCGAAGAGAGAGAAAGAGAGAGGAAACCTCAAAAACCTTAACCTTTCTCCTTAGCTTTAGAGATGAAACCGCTTAAACCTCGCTTGCCAACGGATAAGAGCAACGATCACGTGTGCGGGGATCCTATGAGTAGTTAACTATGATGGTGTAGGGGCACTCTCTTTCTTCTCTTGTGCTGGTAAGGGCATCAAGAGAGAGAAAGCTCCATGGATGAGCAAGTGAGAGAAAGTATGGTGAATATGATAGTGGTAAGCTTGAATGGTGGTTATGGAGTCTTGGCTTGTTGGGGAAGCCAAGTTTCTTTCTAAATTTGGGGAGAAAGCATGAAAGTGGTGGTGGAAAAGTGGCTTCCACGCCTTTTATTTTTTTTCTTATTTTGATCGAGCTAATCGATTAATGGACTCACAAATCGATTAGTCTGTGTAATTTTACAATTTGAACTTTGTTATTTTTAACATTTTGGTTGAACTAATCGATTAGTCTGTCAACTAATCGATTAGCCACTGTAAGTTGGCTTTTCTATTTTTCTTCTATTTTCTTCTTGCAATCAAAACACCATAACTTCTTTATTAACCGTCGGATCTTGCTCAAATTTGAAAACAGGCTTCCTTGTATACTCACCTTCACATCCAACGGTGGAATTCTTGTTTAGATTTGTAGATCTTCTATTCTTAATTTCCTAATATACACATTTAAAACACCGAAAACGTTGATTTTAACACTCGTTTTCCCCATCTTTCAACTTCTTATTTTTTGCTAAGGTTTTCTAATTACTTCACAACATTCTAAATGGTCCTACACCATTACCTTAACTATTCCTAAACATGATTATATTCTTTCTAAGCAGTTTATTATTCTAATTTATACTTAGAATAAAATTTGAGGATGTTACACCCAACCCAAATGTGTGTGTGGATTGGGCTTTGGCCCTTTGCTCCTGCGGATCTAGATCATCCATGGCATCCTAGCGATGATACCCAATACTTACACACGTGTATGCTGAAGTGACTTTTCGTTAGCTACATCAGCCGTTAACAGATTTATCTTATCGACATGGACAAAAACCAAATTTTCAAAACAATTAAGGATGAGTCAAGGTCAAAAAATTTCCATGGACCAAAACCAAAAAACTCCCAACTTTTAGGGACTAAAAACATAAATAAGCCTTTATGTTTTTATTCTTTGAAAGTTCAAGTGTTTTTCGATTTTTATCTTTACAAGTTTTGTTTTCATTTTGAGTCATCTTAAAATATTTGGAAAATTTGATTTTGGTCTTATCATTAGTAGTCTTCCCCGTTCAATACCGGACAAACTAAGTGTCTAAAGTGATATAAGTTGGCACCATATAGGATGGTGACAAGGCAAATAAAAAATGGGTCAAGACCAAAACATGACCGAAGCAGCTTCACCTAGTTCTCGAGCTTGCAGGCTTGACCCCATTAGCTTTATTATTTGCAGCTAGAAAAATTTGGTATATGCTCCCTCCGTTCTTATTATCTCTCATATTTCAAACAAAACACTACCTTTATGAAATCCAATCATTACTTACATTTTCAATATATTAATTATGTTTTTTCCCACTATACCCTTTCTCTTTCCATAATCATTACTTTTTCTCAACTACTTACGAAGCCAATACCCTATTAAATAGGGGTAGAAATGGAAAATAGCATTTATTATACTTTTGAAATCATCAAAATGACAGATAAAAAAAACAAAAAATTTCTCCAAAAAATGACAGTTAAATAAGAAAAGAGGGAGTATGCATTATTTCTTGTTGAAGAACAACAGATGTGGAACTTCAAAATTCTTCATAGCCTTACAAAGCATTGTGGTTCTTTTAGGAACATAATCTAAAAACCCATTTTCAATGCCTCCCATGCTCCCTCTTAAAATGAAACTCATGATGATTGTGAAGAAACCGCAATTGGTGGTTGGAGAGACTAAGGAACACTAGGAACACACCTAGAAGGGGGGGTTGAATAGGTGTAAAAGAAACCTTGAAAGATTTTCGAAAGAAATAAATCGAAACAATCAAAACAAATGATTTTTGCAAATTCTACAGCACTTAATCGATTAACCTGAAATTTACTCGAGTATTAATCGATTAAATATATGCTTAATCGATTAAATCTGACAGAAAACAGAAAAATCAATTTTTCATTCGAATACGAAAATCAATCAACACGTAAGATCAGAGATTCAGCGGAAACAATTAACACCTATATTCTTATTGATTACCCTAGTTATGAAAATGATTTTCCCTTTATCAATTTGAACAATAAAGATTCAATTCAATCAATTATGAAAATCACTCTTTTCTAGGTTTTCAACCAAGAACGCAAACAAATGACTTGAATGTAGAGAGTTAAGGGTTTAGAGATACGACACAGTGATTTATCCTGGTTCACTTTCATCCGCTTGAAAGCTACATCCAGTCCCCTCTTCAACCAAGAGAGATTCTTCACTATGAGGAATTAGAGTTCTCAAATTACAAGTAAGTGCCTCACAAGACTCCCTTCTTGCTAGCCTACAAGAGATACCACACCCTTGCCTTGTAATCCTATTGATCTTCTCTCTAATCTAACCTCTACCCCTTGTTGATAATCGACACAACAAGTCTTCAATTGCTTGATGATAATCCACACACCAAGGCTTCACTTTGCTTGATTCACAACCAAGACTTCTTCTTCTTCTTCAATAAGAATGCACTTGCTTGATGATAATCAACACACCAAGACTTCTTTGTTGTTGTAGTTGGCTTGCCTTCTTGCAAAGATTACAACACAATTGAAAACACAATGACACTCCTATGAATCTCAATCAATAGCTATGACAATTCACAATAAGAGATTCAAAGGTTCTTGATCAAAGAATATGAAAATATGAAAGCTTTGATCTCTGAAATTGAGAGAGAATAGAATGGCTTGATTCTTGTAAAATTGATTATGAAAGTGATGTATATTGATCACAAAGGTTAGGAATAGGTTTATATAAAATACCCAAAAGTTGTAGCACTTGAAAACTGATTTTGAGAAGTGAAAATCGTATTTTAAAAAATCAGATCAGCAGTGTTTACTCGAGTAGATTTTAGTTTAATCGAGTAATACTCGAGTAAATCCATACTTAATCGAGTAAACTGATAATGCACTTGTTTAAAACTTGGTTTTCTCAAAAACCAACCTTTCCTTTAAAACCTTTAAGCCACCTATTGATTCTAGGTTAAGTGAAAACTCAAATTATGATTAAATCATGACTTATGAATGAGATTCACTACCCTCTAAGATACTCTAACCAAACTCATCAAATAAAAGACCTATGAAGCTTGAGAGGCAAAAGATAAAACAAATACAATTACACTCAAACTAAGTCTTCATGAGCTTGCTTTCTCTTTTCTTCATTTGATGTTTGTTGTTGCTTGTTGAACTTGAACTTGATCAATACATGATAGCTTGTTCAAAACACTTTGTCATTATCAAAACATTCATCATGGAACTTACAATCTCCCCCTTTTTGAAAATGACAAACCATGTTTTGAAGTTCTTTGAAGTTGTCGATGCTTTAACAATTTGATCACTTGGTGAGACTCTTGCTCCCCCTTAATCAATGCATTTAACTTTTGAATACCACTAGGTAGAAGTTTGATTCTCCCCTTATCTTCAACAACTTAGCTCAACCTACATAAAAACAACAAAACAACCTTTCTCCAAACAAACATTATATTTCTCCCATTTTTCAAAACATACCATTTCTCCCCCTTTGGCATTATCAAAAATTAATATATACCAATTGAAATATAACATTTTAAGCCAAAATAAGAAGAGATCAACATTCATTTCTTTTCAACATTGATATCAATTAAGATAAGAATCAAAATAATCAATGATACCAATTGAAAAGCTAATTGTCACTTATTGTAATACCAAATGTCAATTAGTGACAATATATCACAAAAACCACAAAAGCATGATGATCATCTAATCATTACTCAATGATATTAATTGAACTCTAGAAAAGTAATACTATTTGAGAACAATTCAATTATACCAATTGAGAAGATACTATAATCATCAATATCTAACAATATCACTTGTACCAAATTTGTAGGACTTCTTTTGAGATACAAAAGTAATACCAATTGAAGATGCAAATGTATGAATAACACTTGTAAGCCCTTTGCTCTTCAATCATACCTACAAAACAATCATGCTTTGCTTTTTGGTATCCAAATTATCTTGGATCCATTTTTGTTAGTGTAGGGACTCTCACCCTTTTTCATCCAAACAAAATCTCCTTTAGGTATACCATGCACTTTAATATAACACACATTTGAAGTATGTCCATGAGTACCACAATAGAAACATGTTGGTGCATTTGAAAAATCAACCTTAGAAAAATCAACAACATTTCTATGAGAATTACTCTTAGCATTAGTATAACCCAAACCAAACTTGTTTGAATTTTCTCTTTGAAAATTTAACAATGTGCGCAATCTAATATCACCATTTGTGAAACTTGCAAGCTTATTTTTCAAAATAGCATTTTCATCTTTAAGCAACTTGCAATTCTCACAATCAACCACAATATTCACTCTACTAGCACAATCACAAGAAGAACTAGCATATATAAGATCAAGAGTTTCATTTTCAAGATTAAGCTCATCAACTTGTTTTTGAAGTTCTAAAATCTCTTTTTGATGTTTCAAAATGAGCTTTTTCCTTTCAATGTTTTTCAAAGCTAGTTTTTCAAGTTGTTCATGCATTTCTTCATAAGCATTATATAACAATTCATATTTAGAAGAAATTTCGGATTTAGTATGACTTACATCGCTTTCCTCGCTTTGATAACTTGATTCATCATTTGAACTTTGTTCTTCATCTACTAGAGTTATCAAGTTGAGACAAGCGGCTTCTTCATTATCCGAAGAACTACTCGATGTGCTTTTCTTGTTATCTTCATCACTATCCCAAACTATGTATGCTCTTTTAGATTTAGAATTTTTCTTGTCTTTCTCCTTCTTCTTGAGATACTTAGAGCATGAATACTTGAGATGTCCGGGTTTTCTGCATTCATGGCAAACTACACCTTCTTTTGATGTCTTGGTCTTGTAGTGTGGAGAATCCTTCTCTTTACCTTTGTCTTTGTTCAACCTTACTTTTCTCCTTAGAAACTTGTCAAACTTCCTTAGTAAAAGTTTCATGTCTTTTTCATCAACATCAGAATCGGAATCTTCACTATCATCATCATCGGAACTCTCTTTCTTTTTGTATGCACTTTTGACTTTAAGAGCAAGTCCCTTTCTTTCTTTGTTCTTATCCGACTCTTCATTGATACTTAATCGTCCAAGCTCCATTTCATATTCTTGAAGCTTTCCAAAGAGTGTTGCTAGATCCATAGCATCCAAGTTCTTAGATTCAACAATAGCCGTTACTTTTGGTTGCCAATTCCTGTCTAAACATCTCAACACTTTGTTAGAAAGTTCACCTTGTAAGAAAGTCTTACCAAGAGCAAGTAAATGATTAATAATATGAGTAAAACGCTTTTGCATATCATTAATAGATTCATTTGGAAGCATTTGAAACAATTCATAATCACACATTAAAGCATTCAATCTAGCTCTCCTAGCCTCACTAGTTCCTTCATGAGTCACTTGTAAAGTGTCCCACATTTCCTTAGCACTAGAACATTGAGAAACTCTAAAGAACTCGTCATAGGATAAAGCGGAGGTAATGATATTCTTTGATTTATAATCATATTGTACTTTCTTTCTATCATCATCCTTCCACTTATCCTTGGGGATTAAATGTACTACACCTTCAACTAAACTAGAGGGGATATGAGGACCTTTTTCAACTACTTTCCAAATTTCACTATCGATGGCTTGGATAAAGATTTTCATTCTAACTTTACAATAAGCATAGCCTTCTCCGGCAAACAATGGAGGACGACTTATCGAAGCACCTTCACCACCAAAGGGATTCATGGAACCCTTGCGATTTTCTTAAAGGATCTTTACGAAAAAGCTCTTATGCTCGTGTCTTTCGACCGAGCTCTGATACCAATTGAAGAAACCGCAATTGGTGGTTGGAGAGACTAAGGAACACTAGGAACACACCTAGAAGGGGGGGTTGAATAGGTGTAAAAGAAACCTTGAAAGATTTTCGAAAGAAATAAATCGAAACAATCAAAACAAATGATATTTGCAAATTCTACAGCACTTAATCGATTAACCTGAAATTTACTCGAGTATTAATCGATTAAATATATGCTTAATCGATTAAATCTGACAGAAAACAGAAAAATCAATTTTTCATTCGAATACGAAAATCAATCAATTAACACGTAAGATCAGAGATTCAGCGGAAACAATTAACACCTATATTCTTATTGATTACCCTAGTTATGAAAATGATTTTCCCTTTATCAATTTGAACAATAAAGATTCAATTCAATCAATTATGAAAATCACTCTTTTCTAGGTTTTCAACCAAGAACGCAAACAAATGACTTGAATGTAAAGAGTTAAGGGTTTAGAGATACGACACAGTGATTTATCCTGGTTCACTTTCATCCGCTTGAAAGCTACATCCAGTCCCCTCTTCAACCAAGAGAGATTCTTCACTATGAGGAATTAGAGTTCTCAAATTACAAGTAAGTGCCTCACAAGACTCCCTTCTTGCTAGCCTACAAGAGATACCACACCCTTGCCTTGTAATCCTATTGATCTTCTCTCTAATCTAACCTCTACCCCTTGTTGATAATCGACACAACAAGTCTTCAATTGCTTGATGATAATCCACACACCAAGGCTTCACTTTGCTTGATTCACAACCAAGACTTCTTCTTCTTCTTCAATAAGAATGCACTTGCTTGATGATAATCAACACACCAAGACTTCTTTGTTGTTGTAGTTGGCTTGCCTTCTTGCAAAGATTACAACACAATTGAAAACACAATGACACTCCTATGAATCTCAATCAATAGCTATGACAATTCACAATAAGAGATTCAAAGGTTCTTGATCAAAGAATATGAAAATATGAAAGCTTTGATCTCTGAAATTGAGAGAGAATAGAATGGCTTGATTCTTGTAAAATTGATTATGAAAGTGATGTATATTGATCACAAAGGTTAGGAATAGGTTTATATAAAATACCCAAAAGTTGTAGCACTTGAAAACTGATTTTGAGAAGTGAAAATCGTATTTTAAAAAATCATATCAGCAGTGTTTACTCGAGTAGATTTCAGTTTAATCGAGTAATACTCGAGTAAATCCATACTTAATCGAGTAAACTGATAATGCACTTGTTTAAAACTTGTTTTCTCAAAAACCAACCTTTCCTTTAAAACCTTTAAGCCACCTATTGATTCTAGGTTAAGTGAAAACTCAAATTATGATTAAATCATGACTTATGAATGAGATTCACTACCCTCTAAGATACTCTAACCAAACTCATCAAATAAAAGACCTATGAAGCTTGAGAGGCAAAAGATAAAACAAATACAATTACACTCAAACTAAGTCTTCATGAGCTTGCTTTCTCTTTTCTTCATTTGATGTTTGTTGTTGCTTGTTGAACTTGAACTTGATCAGTACATGATAGCTTGTTCAAAACACTTTGTCATTATCAAAACATTCATCATGGAACTTACAGATTTCTATTAGGACCAACGAAATTTCGAAATCCAATAATGTTGAAGCAAAATCGCATTGGAGTATTTGGACGAAATAGATCAACAAGTGGCAAGGCATTGGGATTCACATTCTTCCTAAAAAGAGGTGTTTTAAGGTAAGAATTAATTACACTCTTAAATGTAGTTGGAAAACAGTTATAAGGTGAAATAACAGTATTTATAGCATTCAAAGAGGAAGGTTGAGCTCACAAGATAGGAATTGTTAGAAATTTAAGGCTTAGACTAAAGATAATGAACAACCATAGAAAGAGGAAAAGAATGAGAGGATAACAAGAGGAGTTTGGATATCGGACGATAGCATTGAAACACTTATAAGTGGTAACATACCTTCTTACATTCATCCCAAAATGGAATGAAACTCGTAACCCTGAAGGGTTGGGCTTTAAACATATCGTAACGCAAATCCTTCATTGCGGTCACTAGCATCCAATTCAAAGACTAATATATTTTTGGTGATGTTGGTATGACTCTATGCATAAGATATCTGCCAAGGCACACATATTTTCCCTAGTGTGTTTTTCTACATTGGGGAAAATTTTTTCACCTATTTGGGCAAGTGACTTATCTCATCCAAGAAAAGAGTCGAGAAAAATAACACAAGTAAAATGCGTCGATGTACTCAGACAGACTGGAAATGTGACAAGCTTCAAAATTACGACAAGACTCAGAAAAAATCGACAACAACTCATCGACGTAAGCCACGACCTAGTTGTCGGAGCTAATCTTGGCATGAAACATTTCGGCCTTAGTATCTTTGAAGACATGTTTAGTGGGACATTAGGCTTAGGGACAGCTACTGAACTTTGTCTATAAATAAGAGTTTCTGCTATTGAGTTAGGAGTTAGGAAAAACTTGTAAAAATCTTAATGCAAATCAAGTATTTCCTTCCACCCACTAATTAATGCAACCATTTTACTTTTCTTCTTTATTTTTCATTTGTTTTTTCTTTAATAGTTGCCATTTTTATTTACATTCACGCATTTTATTTGCTTTATTTTTTTCATTGTCAACACTTAGTCATGTTTTGTTTTACTTGCATTACTTCAGGATAGTTTGTATTCTAATCCATTAGAGCATGGAACTGATTGCTTGAGGCTACACCAGACATTGATCAATTCCCTCGACATGTGCATTAAATTTCAAGATTACCATATAACTTGTCAAAATCTACTCTTTTCTCAAATATTTCATCAAATTTTTAACGAGTAATATGTCAAATTGGTCCCTGACTTTTTGGGTACCTGTCAAATTCGTCTTTGAGATTATCGAAATTACAAATTAGTACCTGAGATAAGAACACGTCGGTCATATTAGTCCCCAACGTTAATGGTCTAAGTCAGGGACTAATTTGACCAATTTCGATAATCTCAGGGGCTAATTTGATTGATACTCAACAGTCTTTGTTTATTTTTTTGGCCAAAATGACATCGTTTTGGCTATTCCGTTAGTCTAAGTTAAGGACCACTGACAGTCATTAACGTCAGGGACTAATATGACTAATGTATTCCTATCTCAGGGACCAATTTGAAATTTCAAAAATCTCAGGGACTAAATTGATTGGTTCCTACAAAGTCAAGGACCTATCTGACACAGTACTCAATTTTTAATACACAAGATAGGCAAGTCTTGAAACCAGTTTTGCCACCAAACACAGGGACTTGATGTTGACACGATTATCATGCTTTTCCTTTGGATTGATGATGAAGGAAAGGGTGGTGGTAGTTTTTGCGACGACGATGGTCACAATTGCTGGCATTATTGATGGTGCTTGGGATAGTGGCAAGAAGAAGAGAATGGTGGGTGGTGGTTTGATGGTTGGATAAAAGATTTAAAAAAAATTAAAAACTTATTTGTAAATAATTTGTTTGCTATTGAAAATTAAAAAAAAAAATTCTTAAGAAAAAATATTAAAAAATAAAAATTTGCTCTTAAATCTTGTTGTCGCGGTCAAATTCTACTTGAGAATATGGAAGGTAACAATCATCTTTTTACAACCATAGAATTAGCCTTTATCATTGTTCATTTTTTTGGAAAAAAACGAATTTTCCTTAAAACTTTTGAGAACTTTCGAGTGATTTTCAATAAATTAATAAAATTTGATTCACCCTCCTCTCGAGGTTTGAGGCTAATCCTAACAAAACTCCACTTCCTGATTTGGTGGCAACCCATGCACCTCCTTAGGAAAAATTTCCGGAAACTCACAAACTACAAGAATACTATCTACCCTTACTTCCTCATCAACCACAGCAGAAATAAAACATAGATAACCTTCTGGTTGGCTTAGCAAAAATTTTGAGTTTGGAAATATAAGGGATTTTCTATGGCAATCGATGGTTACATGGTTGGCGGACATCCAATCCATTCCCAGTATCACATCCAATTGCGATAGAGGTAAACAAATCAAATTAACTGGAGTCATTCGGTCTAATACCGTAACTTGACAATTTAGACAAACTCTCGAAGAGATAATTGGAGAGTTAGTCGGGGTTGACACTTTTAAATTATAAGGCATATTTGAAACTACTAGCTCTGCACACTACTAACACACTCGTACGAAATGAATGAATGCATTGCACCAGAATCAAACAAAATCTTACAAGGCATACCATTCATAAAATAGTTTCCTTGAATAAGATCTTCAGACTGATCCACTTCAGCACCAGACATGGTGTACATTTTAGCTTGGTGTAACATCCCGAATTTTAATCCCAAATATAATTAGACTAATAATAGGTTTGGGTAAATGGAATGATAATTACAAGTCTTAATTAAGTGTTAAAATGACAGGTTTAGTATTAAAAAAATGTCTAATAATAGAAAAATTAGGAATAAATGATTTACAACTCAAACCATGAATTCCACCGTTGGATATGAATATAAGGGTCTTAGGAAGCTTGCCTTAAAATTTGAGCAAGATCCAACGGTTAACGAAAAAGTTATAGCGCGGTCAACACAAAGTCAATAGACTCACGCCCAGGCGCATGAAGCCCACGCCCAGGCGCGTGGACTGTATGCATCAGACCCTGGACAGTAGGGGCTGAACCCAGGCCTGTTGCTGGTGCAGAAAACTCAATTTTTGGGGGGCAAAACCGTATTTTTACCCCCCTTCTCCTTCCTTAAATCACCCAAATCCCCATTCCCTTCCTCATTTCCGTCCCTTCTCTCCTCCATAGCTCCCTCCTCCTTCCCCTCCGGCACCACCGCGAGCCACCGCCGCCGTCCCCCAACCCATTCGGTTCTCTCTCTCTCTCTTCCCTCTCTTGCCCCTTGCTCTCTCTCTGTCTTTCTCTCTCTCCTCCTTTCCCTCCACCGGAACCTCCACCGTGGCCACCGACCGCAGCCACCACCGCCACCACGATTCACCACCACAGCCATTAACTCCACCCTCTTCCATTTTCCTGTCTCACCCGCAATCTCCCTCCTCCTTGAGCTCTCTCTCTTTAGTGGCGATCCGCCGCCGAAGAAGCCACCGGCGCCGGTCACCCCGTGAGCTACGACCCAAGACCACACCTCTATCTCCTTGGGTCACCGGTGTTCGCTGTGGACCCGGATCTAACCGCCATCGTTCTTGCTAACGAGGAGCAACACCGACGCTGTCATCGTCGCCGAGGCCGACTCTCTTCCATTGTGCTCGGGACCGAAGCTTAGCGGAGTCTCGAGAGTGAACCGGGTTGGGTCGGTGCGACCGCAAGTAAGACCGGGACGAGTCGAAATAGGAGCTCCCCACCGAGTCGCAAACCAGGTTCTATTAAAGCCCGAGGTAAGACGGGTTGTGTTACCTTTACTTAGAGAGTAAATTATAGGATGCTATAGTGGTAACTAAGAATAGGGTAATTAAAAAGTATGTTCATGAACCTTAGGGTAGTCCCCATTGATGTAATGGAGTATTTAGAACTGTTAATGGAAACCACACCTTAGGGAATAAAATATATGCGTTGATATCCTCCTCTGGAAGGACCATGGTGACTCAAATGCAATCCTAAAACAATAAGCTCAGAGATTGAAGAATTTAAGAGGCTGCCCTTAAAGGTGCCCTTATGGAGGACACATACCCTTAATAAAGACAATTGGAACATGAAAAAGGGCCACTAATGTGGAGGCCAAGGTGGTGCACGAATTTGGCTTCATTAAGAGGCAAGGAATCAAGTTGAATGAAGGATTTAATTGAAGAGATGAATGACAATTAATGTCATTAATTGAATGTTACAAAAACTTAATTCAATTAAAGTTTTGTAACCACTAAACAATAGTGACATTAAAGTCAATCATGATTAGAGATAAATGAAAGATTCTCTCATCTTCATGAAGAGGAATTCGTGCAAGGAATGGTAAGAAGAATAAAGGAAGATTTCATTCATGAAGCCAACAAGCCAAGAGAGTTACAATTTGAATTGCAAACTCAAGTGAGGAGCGAACATGAGCTCACGACCAAGCATTGAAAAGCATGATAAATATGAATTGATTGACCCAATTCATGTTGCCATAAACTCACAGATATAATGATGTGGAGAGTTACAAAATGAATTTCAAATTCATGAGCCACTAATGGCATGGGCGGCCACACTTGAATGCAAGGAAGGTTACACTTCCAATCATCATGAGCATCAATTAGTCATCATCATGAGCAGCATTAAGAGGCTGCGTAGGTTACAAAATGTTTAAATTCATCATTAGTGCATTGATTTGGGCCGAATAGGTTGCAATTGGTTTCAATTCTCATTAGTAGACTTAAGTGCTCATCATGGCTGAATTAATAGTGCTATACGTGTATAGGGTGATGGCAGCCATGGCATCTCATTGTAATCTCTATAAATTGTATGTTTCATGAATGGAAATGGAGAAGAACTTAGGGTTTTGAGAGCAAAACGTGAGAGCCTTTGTGTTATAGGCGTGATGCCTTCTTCTTCAAGGGAGAGATTCTCTTGATGATTCAGTGATTGAATCAAGCCAAGACTTCCATGGTGTGATGCTATGTGAAGCAAGGTGGTTCCTTTTATTCTTGAGAATGTCGCCATCTTCCTATCCTTTTGTGTCTTTCTTTTTTTCTTTGAGTCTAAGAACACAGAGGTGTGTTCATGTTACAAAATACCAAAAAGAGTTGATTCTTGAGTTTTGTTTTGGATGATCAAAACCGTGATCATCATTGAGTGTTTGAGGGTGTCTTTCTTTTTTTGTTTCTTGTTTGAGTCTTATTTTTAATGATCAAGTCATGATCATTTCCTTTAGTGATTGGGAGTCCTCTCGATTTGAGTCTCTTTTGAGTCAGAATCTAAGATCATTTGATCTTTGCCTTGGAGAAAAGAGTTGGAATCGATGGTCTCATTTCCTGGGCGTATCAACTTGGTATCAGAGCCAAACTTTTCTCCTTTGAGGAAATCAAGAGAGAACGTCCAAGACATATCAAAGTGGTATCAAAAGTTGGATATCAACTTGGTATGAATCAAGCCATGAACCACTGATCAAGTGGTGCAAGATTCAGATTTTTCTTTTAAGGTATTTTTCCTTTTGAGTCATTTTTGAGTTTGATTCAAGTTAAGAATCATGTTGAGTCATTTTTGTGTTGTCTAGTTTGAGACAAATCAAACCGTGGCTGATTTCTTTTTGTGTTATATTCAAAAACAAAATCGTGACTATTTGATCTGTCCCTAATTATTGTTTTAGTGTGTCCTGTTCGTGGCGAATTTTAAACCGTGACTGTTTGGTTGTGTCATATATCAAACCGTGGCTGTTTAGGCTTGTGTCACTATCTTTTATTTTTATTGAGTTAAAGAACCGTGGCTATTTGGGTGATCCTTGTAAAACCATGGTTCAAATTTGTGGCTGTTTTGTGTAGTGTGTCAAAACCGTGACTAAATTGATTTTATTTCAAAACCGTGGCAAATGTTTTTGTTGTTGCCTAGTCACGAATTTTTCTTTCTTTGTCACTAAATTTGTTTTTGGTGTTAAACCGTGGCAACCTTGTGTGTGTATTGTCACGAATTGTTGTGTCTCTAAATCGGATTATCTAAAACCGTGGTTAAAGTTAGGATTTGTTTTAAACCGTGGCAGATTTTTGTTTTGTCACGAATCTTTGTGTTCCTAAATCGGTTCTGTCCAAACCGTGGCCAAGTTAATTGTTGCATCTTGGTCTTTGATTAATGGTAGTTGTTATAACAATAGTGTGTCTAAGATTTTCTCTTGGCCGAATAGGATGTGATGTTCTAGGACAAGAAGTGTTGAATTTTAAGCACATTATTGAGTCTTTTGTTTTGTGTCTTAGGTTGTTTAAGTGTGTTTGTGTTTGTGGCTGAACTATTGGTCTTGTGTTTAGTCACTAGTTTTTAAAGTCTTTAAACACACTTTAAGTTTTTCTGAGTTTTTGAGACATTGAGTCTTAGTGTTTGTTGAGTCTTAGAGTCTCTGGTTGCTGAAAGTTTGATGTTGCATTCTTACAAATCCATGTGGAGCCAACATCAAGTGATTATAAGAAACATGGCACAATTTGAAAGAAGTGCCTTTGGTGGGAGAAGTTTTGGACCAATCCATGAAAAGAAAAAGAAAGCAAGAGAAAAACATAAATGAGACACTTGAGAGTGAGATGCTTAAAAGTGAAACATTTGTGGGAGTGAAAGAAAGCATGAGTGAAACACTTGAGAGTGAGATGCTTAAAAGTGAAACACTTGTGATAAAGAATGAAAAGCAAAGAGAGATTGAAGAAAACACAAAGAGTGCAAACACTTTGAGTAATATGAGTGGAAACACTTTGAGTGCAAATAAGAGTAGAGACTTTGCTTCAATTCTTATCTTTCTAACACATATCATGTGAAAACATTTTATTTGGATTTCAGGTTGCAAGAATGAAGTACGAATGGGGGTACACTCACCAATGCCTCAACTGTGAAGATTGAGTGCATGTTTCCAAGAGCAACCATGTGTTTTAGATAGGAATTTACATTTTGTTTTTATTCTTATCTTGAGTCTTTTTAGTTTGAGTCTTTTATCATGATTTAAGTCAAGACCCATGTAAACATGTAATAGTTCATGTAACTTTTCATTTGTTTAGCACTAGAATTTTTTTAGTTATCTAGTTTCAAACAGGTGTGAAGCCAAAACATGGGTCAAGTCAAGTTGAAGTTGTTGTTGGTGCTGTCCATCACAAATCCAGCAATAGTAAGGGTGATTTTGTCTTTGTTGTGTTTGATCCTGATGGAGGGGAAAGAGCACAACAAGTGAAGAGCAATAAGTCCTTGTCTATGACCAGTCAAAAATAAGAAAGTGTCAATGTGCTTGATGCTTGAAGGGTAAGAGAATGTGTCTCTCAAGTTTAACTGTTTTGAACTGATGAGTGTTCTTTGTTTTAGGACCATCAGGATTGGAGGGCAAATCCTCTTCAAGAGGGAGGGAATGATATCCTCCTATGGAAGGACCATGGTGACTCAAATGCAATCTTAAAACAATAAGCTCAAAGATTGAAGAATTTAAGAGGCTGCCCTTAAAGGTGCTCTTATGGAGGACACATACCCTTAATAAAGACACTTTGGAACATGAAAAAGGGCCACTAATGTGGAGGCCAAGGTGGTGCACGAATTTGGCTTCATTAAGAGGCAAGGAATCAAGTTGAATGAAGGATTTAATTGAAGAGATGAATGACAATTAATGTCATTAATTGAACGTTACAAAAACTTAATTCAATTAAAGTTTTGTAACCACTAAACAATAGTGACATTAAAGTCAATCATGATTAGAGATAAATGAAAGATTCTCTCATCTTCATGAAGAGGAATTCGTGCAAGGAATGGTAAGAAGAATAAAGGAAGATTTCATTCATGAAGCCAACAAGCCAAGAGAGTTACAATTTGAATTGCAAACTCAAGTGAGGAGCGAACTTGAGCTCACGACCAAGCATTGAAGAGCATGATAAATATGAATTGATTGACCAATTCATGTTGCCATAAACTCACAGCCATAATGATGTGGAGAGTTACAAAATGAATTTCAAATTCATGAACCACTAATGGCATGGGCGGCCACACTTGAATGCAAGGAAGGTTACACTTGCAATCATCATGAGCATCGATTAGTCATCATCATGAGCAGCATTAAGAGGCTGTGTAGGTTACAAAATGTTTAAATTCATCATTAGTGCATTGATTTGGGCCGAATAGGTTGCAATTGGTTTCAATTCTCATTAGTAGACTTATTAAGTGCTCATCATGGCTGAATTAATAGTGCTATACATGTATAGGGTGATGGCAGCCATGGCATCTCATTGTAATCTCTATAAATTGTAAGTTTCATGAATGAAAATGGAGAAGAACTTAGGGTTTTGAGAGCAAAACGTGAGAGCCTTTGTGTTCTAGGCGTGATGCCTTCTTCTTCAAGGGAGAGATTCTCTTGATGATTCGGTGATTGAATCAAGCCAAGACTTCCATGGTGTGATGCTATGTGAAGCAAGGTGGTTCCTTTTCTTCTTGAGAATGGCGTTATCTTCCTATCATTTTGTGTCTTTCTTTTTGTCTTTGAGTCTAAGAACACAGAGGTGTGTTCATGTTACAAAATACCAAAAAGAGTTGATTCTTGAGTTTTGTTTTGGATGATCAAAACCGTGACCATCATTGAGTGTTTGAGGGTGTCTTTCTTTTGTTGTTTCTTGTTTGAGTCCTGTTTTTAATGATCAAGTCATGATCATTTCCTTTAGTGATTGGGAGTTCTCTCAATTTGAGTCTCTTTTGAGTCAGAATCTAAGATCATTTGATCTTTGCCTTGGAGAAAAGAGTTGGAATCGATGGTCTTATTTCCTGGGCGTATCATACGTCTATGATAGGTATGGAATAGATGAGTGTATTTGGGGTATTGGAGGGTTAATATAGAATGAAAATATAGAATAACATAAAATAAAACCAAGGGGAATAGTAGGGAAATTAAATAAAACGTGTGAGTAAAAGAATATAGGGTAATCGTATTAAACAAAAATAATAGAACTAATAAGCAAGATAATGAAAAGAGAAAGGATAACGTGGCAGGCGGTCGGTAGACACTGTCACGATAAAAGAAAAGAAAATAAAAGAAAGGTTTCAATGGCAGGCGGGCGGAAGTCACTGTCATCACTAAAAGAAATAAAAGAAAAGAAAGGTTTTGATGGCAGGCGGGCGGAAGTCACTGTCATCACTAAAAGATATAAAAGAAAGAAAGGTTTCGATGGTAGGCGGGCGGAAGTCACTGTCATCACTAAAAGACAGAAAAGAAATAAAGGTTTTGATGGCAAGCGGGCGGTAGTCACTGTCATCACTAAAATAAATAAAAGAAATAAATGATTCGATGGTAGGCGGGTGGTAGTCACTGTCATCACTAAAAGAATTAAAAGATGGGGTGGCAGGCGGTCGGTAGACACTATCACAAGTAAAAAGGTAAAGGAATAAAAAGGTAACTGATTATGTGCCAAATAATGAAAAGGAATAGAATGGAAACAAAAGAATGAATGTGAGAAAATGAATAGAGAAATAAGAATGAAAAGAAATGTGAGAATAAGAGAAGAAGTAAGAGAGAACTAAATGCGAAAAATAAATAAGATAATTAGGTATAATGTATGTCAGGAATAATGTAGGCTTAGTTTATTACTATGTCTTCTTATAGGATTTATCTTTCTAAGTCCTGTGTAATGCTACCCTTCTTGCTATATTTTGCAGGTACAGAAGTGGAGCTTACATGAGTCATGGCCGAGCAGGATTACATTCCACTACGTGGAGTGTACATTTATTATGAGTGGACCGTTGTTTTGTAATTTAGAATATGTAGTAGTTGCATGCCCTGAAACTTGTACTAATCGAGCGTTAGGATTTAATTTGGCTATAACACTATTATGATTTAAGTTGTTAGATAATTTTGGACTGACAGGTTTAAAGAAGAAAATTTCTGGGAAGTCCGAAAAACGGAGGTGTAGGGTCTGCCGACCATATACGGACCCAAGTCTTACTAAAGGGGTTCTCCAAAGGCTTATTCCTCGGATTACTTGCCATAAAATTCCTTCGCTCGGACTCATGGAGTCCGAGCAGACCAAAGGGCCAGGCTCGGACTTGATGGATCCGAGCCTTACTATCGGCCCCCCACCCATCAGGCTCGGAACTCCAGGACCGAGACATACCGTCGGCTAGTGGATAAGCTCAGGCTCGCCGAGGCTTCTTATCCCTTCCGCAAATCTCTCCTAGATTCTCGTAACAGCCTAGACATGAGATCTTCAATTGATCCTAACCAGATTCTAAGAGCATAATTATCCGACATTATCTCACAGAGTCCTGGTTCAGTACAACTCTGATATAGGGCCCAAACGGCCCATATCAGCCTCCTCCAAACCCTATAAATAGCTCATCACAGCTAGGGTTTCAGGTAAGTACTCTCATCCCTAAGTTGACACTCTGCACACACCCGTTGACTAGGGAGACCCTGCTTTTCCCAACTGGAACTGCAGAAATACCACAAGTCACATATTAATACTTGATCCTATCTTGGGCTCCTGGTTACCATAATCTTGATCACTTAGAGGGTTAAGGATATCCAGTGTTCAAGGACACTACATTGCCGCCGTCTGTGGGAAGCGAATAACTAGTATTCCCACATCCACTGTTCTCATGGAAAACGATAAGGGTAATGAAGGAGATCTCCGTCGTCGCCTCCGTGGGAGGCCACCCAAGAACGGGGGAAAAGTTAGGGATAGAATCTCCCCTGGAAGACCAATTGAAGGCAATCAGGATGATGTTCCTCCAGTTCCGCCAGTTCCTCCGGTGGGTCAGACGCCAGCCACGGTTCTTCCGGCACAAGCCACTATTACTCCTCGCGTGGAAGGCGGCGGAGGGCGATCTAACCCTCGCACTGTTCCAGATGGCCATGTTTCAGAATGGCATGATACTTCAGATTCTGGACCACATCAATCTCGGAGGGCCCCTGCTGGATCACAAACTGGGGAGGATCGGCGAGTTGAGCGTTCCGCTCATCTGATCATTCCCGAGCCGAGCGATCCGACAGGGAAATACCTCACTTGACTAGGGGCCGTTTTGGAACGCTTCAAGGTGGTCAACGTTCTGAAACGGAGGGCAGGTCTTACATGACTACCTCTTCGGCCCGAAGGAGAGAAGAATCAATCATGGAAATTTTGAGGACTCAAACTTCCCTGATTGAGAAACAGAATCAGGCTATTGCTGCTCTTCAGCAGCAGAGCATGGCAAGAACGGCCGAGCAAGGCCCTAACGTGGCTCTCGACAACCCGAGCTATCTACCTCCTCCCACACCCCTCAACCTGAACTGGGCTCCTGAGCGAGTCGTTGGGGAACCTCATCCTGGACATCCTTTCACAGCTGAGATTATGGCATTTCAAACCCCGCAGACTTATGTGGACCATCAAAATATCCCTCGGTACACTGGGACAACTGATCCGATGGACCACATTGCGGCTTTCGAGTCTTCCATGATGTTTTACGGAGGAGGGGATTTCATGAAGTGTCGCGCTTTCTCAATGACCTTGGGTTCGGCACCTTTGAGATGGTTCAATTCCCTGCCTGCTAATTCAGTTCACTCTTGGGCCGAGCTTAGGAGAGCATTCCTAAATAGATATACAGCCAGTATGTCACAGCCGAAATCAGACCATTCACTAGCTGGAGTCGCCCAGAGACCTGACGAGTCTCTACGCGACTACCTAGCTCGGTACCAACAAGAAGCTAGTGGCATATCAGGTTTGCAGTCTGGAGTCTCTGTCCTCTTGCTCACTCAAGGCTTGCGAGATGGAGATTCAAGGATTGTTTGATTGGAGAACCACCAAAGGATTTGGCCGAGCTTAGGGAAAGGTCCAGGAAGTTTGTTAATCTGGAAGAATTTCATAGAATTAGTACCGCGGCACGGGGTAAAGAAGAACGTCAAGAGCAGCGTTCTCGTCAAAACGATCCTCGCCAAAGCGATCGTTTTTGAGATAGCAGGGGAAGGAAGGACAAAAGAGAGAGAGGTGAAAAACTGCCTCCTAAAGGCAAGTACGATGAGTATACCCAGCTTACAGTCCCGAGGAGTCAAATCCTTCGTGAGACTATGCATACCGAGATGCGAAATATCACTCGGCCTCCAGCTCTGAGAAGAGCTGCTCAAAAGGACAAGACGAAGTATTGTGACCATCATGGCGGATGGGGGCATACCACTGACCAGTGTACCATGCTAAAGGACTTGATAGAAGAAATGGTAAGGGATGGAAAGCATCAACAATACATTGGCGAAGCATTGCGGAAACGGGCTAAAAGAAGAAGTCATTCCCCACCTAGATCCGAGAAGAAACAAAAGAACAAAAGCCTTTCACCACCTGCAGGGGGAGCCTCTACCCTACTATCCGAACAGGATAAAGGTAGAGAGACCTTTCTGATTAACACCATTGCTGGAGGGTTTGCAGGTGGAGGGGAAAAAAGAGGTGATCGAAAGAAGTATGTGGGGCAAGTCCTTTCGATGGCAAGCCGACCAATCCAAAAACCCAGAAAGAAGAACATCGTCATTAGCTTCAGTGACGAGGATTTTGCTAATATTATCCAAGACCACAATGATCCAATGGTTGTCACAGCCAGGCTCGGCAATTACGAAGTAAAGAGAATTCTCGTGGACCAGGGGAGTTCGGCTGACATTATGTTCTTGGATCTGTTTGAAGCCTTGAGACTGAAAAGATCGGACCTAACTCCATTCGAGGGAAGTTTGATTGGTTTTACGGGCCATTCTATTGTTCCTCTAGGGCATATCCACCTCCCAGTTACCATGGAGGAACAACCATCTGCTCGAACTGAGATAGTGAAGTTTCTGGTTGTCCAGGCTCCGTCGGCATACAACGCCATCCTCGGCCGAACTGCACTCCAGTCCTTTGGTGCCGTTGTATCAACTGTCCACCTAGCTATGAAGTTTCCAGGGTCTGACGATAAGGTGGTAACGGTACGTTCCGAGCAAGAGCTGGCTCGGAAGTGTTACAATATCAGCCTGGGCAAACTGAAGCTTGAAGATGAAAAGATTATGCAAGAACCACTCAACAAGGGAAGTGTCAACTTGGCAGATCTTGACGTAAGGGAGGAGGATGAAACTAGGACAACCCCTCAAGGGGACTTCAAGAAGGTAATCTTGGGTTCCGATCCATCCCGTTGTGTCAAGATTGGCGTTGGTCTTGCTGAAGAAGTTGAAAGAGAACTAACAGAACTGCTTGTGGAAAACAAAGACCTATTTGCTTGGACCTCGGCAGACATGCCAGGAATCGATCCAAATTTTATTTGCCATAAATTAAGCGTGTACCCTGGTGCCAAGCCAGTTTGTCAGAAGAAAAGGCGGGTCAGAACCGAGAAGGCTCAAGCAACAGAAGGAAAGGTTGCCGAACTACTTGAAGCAGGGTTCATCAGGGAAGTGGTGTACACCGATTGGTTGGCTAATCCAGTACTGGTTAAGAAATCCAATGGAAAGTGGAGAATGTGCGTGGATTATACAGACTTGAACAAGGTCTGCCCCAAGGACCAATACCCACGTCCCTGCATAGACAAATTAGTAGATAGCTCGGCAGGATATCAGAGATTGTCCTTCATGGACGCTTATTCGGGATACAATCAGATCCTGATGTATCCTCCAGATCAGGTGAAGACTTCATTCGTCACTAAAAATGCCACGTATTGTTACAACGTCATGCCCTTCGGACTTAAGAACGCTGGGGAGACTTATCAGCGGATGATGAACAAGGTGTTCGGCCCACTTATTGGGCCGAGAATGGAGGTATACATCGACGATATGATTGCTAAGAGTTTGAAGGAAGAAGACCATGCTAAAGATTTGAAGATCATCCTCGGCAGAATTCGGCAATTCGATATGAGGTATAATCCGGAGAAGTACACCTTTGGGGTTCCTGTTGCGTCGTTCCTCGAATTCATGCTTACTGAACGTGGGATCGAGGCAAATCCAGAGAAGTGCCGAGCTATCCTCGAGATGAAGAGTCCATCGAGGCAAATACAGCAACTGGCAGGTCGGGTAGCGGCTCTTTCCAGATTTTTGTCCCAGTCAGCTCGGAAGGCTCTACCGTAGTACCAACTGCTGAAGAAGGAAAAGGAAAAGACATTTGAACGGAACGAGGCATGCGAAAAGGCCTTCACTGACCTTAAGCAGTATCTGGCATCTCCCCCAATCTTATCTAGTCCTGTGACTGGAGAAATTCTTTTTCTTTACTTTTTAGTGGGTGATTCGGTCGTCAGCTCGGTTCTGGTCCGGGAAGAATCAGGCAAAGAATCCCCTGTTTATTTTGTCAGCCGAGCGCTTCAAGGACCAGAGTTAAGGTACCAGAAGGTGGAAAAACTGGCTTTTTGTTTGGTTATCATGGCCAGAAGATTGTGTCAATACTTCCAGAGCCACCACATCACGGTCAGAACAGCTCAGCCGATCCGTTAGATTCTCCAAAAACCCGACTTGGCAGGCATAATGGTGACTTGGGCCATTGAACTCTCCGAGTTCGACATCACTTTCGAACCTCGGAAGGCAATGAAGTCCCAGGTCCTAGCTGATTTTCTCACCGAGTTCACTGAGCCATTGACGAGCTCAAACTTGGATTGGAGTATTTACGTCGATGGGTCAAGCAACAAGCTCGAAGCAGGTGCTGGAATAATCCTGGAGAACTCCTAGGGCGTTACCCTGGAATATTCTTTGAAGTTCGGATTTCCTACTTCAAATAATCAGGCGGAGTATGAAGCTGTAATGGCTGGTCTAAGGATGGCAAAAGAAGTGGGGGCCCGAGAAGTGAAGATTTTCAGCGATTCTCAGTTGGTGGTTTCGCAAGTTAAAGGTGATTATCAAGCTAAGGAACCCATCCTCCAAAAGTATCTGGAGAACGTGAAGTTCCTATCTTCGGAGTTTGCCAAGGTTGAATTCTGCCACATCCCAAGGGAAAGCAATGGCCGAGCGGACATTCTTTCTAAACTCGCTTCGACAAAAGGCCCTGGGAATAACAAAACTTTGATACAAGAAATGGTGCACGGACCTGTTGGAAACCAACAAGCGGGCTTAGCAATTACTAGAGGGGGGGTGAATAGTAATATGGAAGCAACAGTGACTAATTTTCGGTGCAATTAAAAGATAATTGATCAAAAGCTTGTTTTTCTGAAACTGGGCAATTTACTCGAGTGAATTTAAAAACACTCGCGTGTTTTTCAGAAAACCTGAAAAACACTCGCGTGAAAATGAAGAACACTCGAGTGAAATGCTACGAAATACTCGAGTGAATTGAAAAACACTCGAGTGTTTTATGCAGAACAGAAAGGAGCAGTTTCAGAGAAATTTAGCAAAATGATTCAATTTCTTAAAGACTAATCCAGGGCAGATATAAATCAAAGTAGAGGGCAATTAAACTAAGTTAAAACAAGTTGAAAACAAGTTAATTGCAACCAATTGCTACTAGAATTATAAAAGCTAGAGAACTTAGGGTTTGGTTTTACTTGAAAACTAAGAAAGCTATAAAAGAGAGAGACAACACCAATTTTATCCTGGTTCTCACTCAATCTAGAGTGCTAATCCAGTCCCCCTAATCAACTTAGGAGTTTCTACTAGTGATCAAATTGTTAGAAATTACAAGGTTAAATTGAGATTCCTAACTCAATCCTAACCCTTTTCAAGAGTGTACCAAACTTTTGAACTTTCTACCCCAACTTGATTTGGTAATGAAGAGTCCCTTCTTCTTAAGCTCCTTGGAACCTCCAAGAGCCCACCAAGCTAAGAATCCTCTTAGTCTTTGTGCTTGAGAACCTCCCAAGGCTTGAGAACTTGGATACCTCACCAAGTACTTGGATACCTCACCAAGATTTTCTAAACAAGCTAAAGTGTTTGAGTGTTTGAGAATTTTACAACAAATAATTCTCTTACAAATGAAGCACACTCTCTTAACTCACTAAGGAAAATAATAAAGATGAATGCTTGGTTGAGTTTAGAGAGAAAAAATGATTTTAACACTTGAGAGAGAGAGAGAATCAATGAAAGAGTGTAAGCTTGTTCTCTTGGATAATGACCACTCTTCAGAATATAAGTCAGGGGACAAAAGGGAAGAAAAAAACGAAGTTATTCTCCCTTTTTGTCTTCTTCTAACGTTTAAAAAATTTGCTGACAGACCTAAATCACTCGAGTCTTTTTGAAAACACTCGAGTGTTTTAGTCAACTCTGATAGTGTTGCCTTTTTACTTTATCCAACGGCTATATTACTGAAAATTCATAAATCACTCGAGTGAATTGAGAATCACTCGAGTGAATTGCTCAATGTTGGAAAAATTAAGTTTTTCTAACATTGTTTTCAATTCTCTTCTCAAGTCCAATTGGTTTTAATCTCAACCTTTCATGCATGATTATTATTTGACCTTATGTGAGAATAAAAACCTAAACTACCCACTCTCATAAATATAATAAAATACATTAAAATTAAATGAGAATGAATAATTAACTAAGCACTTGATCTTCTTTAATGTTGGGCTTGCATTCTTCACTTTAAGTCCATAATTTAATTACATTGTCATCATCAAAATTAATCCACCTTAATCAGAGATTTGATTTTACAATCTCCCCCTTTTTGATGATGACAAAATAATTAAACCTCTAGCACTTGAGAGCTCCTCCTCAATCTAGGAACCTTGTTAACCTGTACAATCCAGAAAATGCCAAGCACAACGTAATACAATAATAATCATAATCAAGTGCTCATTGGTATCAGAGTAAGAGCATATATCATCAGAGTGTAAACAAGAAAGCGGAAAAAAAATATGCTCTTTTCTCTTTAATCTCCTTTCTCCCCCTTTTTGTCATGATCAAAAATATAACATTTTGGAAACAAAGGTGGAGAATGAAGGATACCAATAAGAAAACTTTCCCTTAAGAGTAAATAAGAATCAAAATATGAATATGAAGCAATATTGAAAAATCATGAAGGAACATGAAATCCATGAAGAAAACATGATTAATGCACAAACATCATTAATCCACCATACACAAACCATAAAACATGAGTTTGAAGATAGGTACATCCAACTCCCAACAAAATTAACAAAAGTCTCAAAATAACTAAATAAAGTCATAAAGCATAAAATCTAGTGAAAAACTAGAAGAAATTTTGAGAAATTGGGGTTTTTGGGGAGTTAGGGTTATGGAAAGAGAATGATGAATTTGATGCTCAAAAACTTGAATTTGATGTGAAATAGGAGTAGAAATGAGTTGAGAAGATGAAATAGAGTTGAAATATGACTGATAACTGAGTTTAGAAAATCGCAGCAGCATCAGACTATAACTGATGAATTCACTCGAGTGAATTTCAAAACACTCGCGTGTTTTTCATAAAACCTGAAAAACACTTGCGTGAATTTGAATTCACTCGCGTGTGTGCCGAAAGTTGGATTTTCAGAAAACTGCGATTCACTCGAGTGAAATGGGATTCACTCGAGTGTTGGCCGAAAGCTTGATTTTTCCCTAGACTCAAAACACTCGAGTGATTTAGAAAACACTCGAGTATTTTCCATCAGACCTGCTCAAAAACTTTTTCAATTAAAACTGATTTAATTTTGAATTAAAATTACTCGAGTGATTTTAGGAACACTCGAGTCTTTGTATCAGTTATGTTGAAAATCACAGTTTTTAAAACACAAAACACAAAATTCACCACATTTAATGAAAATAATAGATGGGAAACATGATCACACACAGTTAAAACATAAATTTATAAGCTCTTAAGGCAATTTCAACCAAGTATCACCACACACTAGAGTTAGACACATTTGGTGATTTTCGAATGGCACAAATCAATTAGTTTATACTTGACTCATCTAAAATACCAAGTTCACCTCTTATATGATAGAAGGTATCCCTTGGTAAGGGTTTTGTAAAAATGTCCGCTAATTGATTTGTGGTACTTACAAATTCAATTGTGCAATCACCCTTTTGAACATGATCCCTTAGGAAATGATGTCTAATTTCAATGTGTTTAGTCCTTGAGTGATATACCGGATTCTTAGTTAGATTGATGGCACTCGTGTTATCGCATTTTAATGGAACACTTTCTAATTTTAAACCAAAATCCGATAATTGTTGTCTCATCCACAAGAGTTGAGCACAACAACTTCCGGCGGCGATATATTCCGCTTCGGCGGTGGAAAGAGCAACACAAGCTTGCTTTTTAGAAAACCATGACACTAATGAACTTCCCAATAGATGGCAAGTACCACTAGTGCTTTTGCGATCAAGCTTGCATCCCGCAAAGTCGGAATCCGAATAGCCAACTAAACTAAGACTAGCATCCCTAGGATACCCATAATCCGGTGTTAATTGTCCCTTTAAGATATTTAAAAATATGTTTAACTGCGGATAGGTGTGATTCTTTAGGATTTGCTTGAAAACGGGCACACATGCATACACTAAACATAATATCCGGTCTAGATGCGTTAAGATATAGAAGACTACCTATCATGCCTCTATATTTACTTACATCAACCGGTTTACCTATGTCATCCTTGTCTAGGTAGCATGATGTGCTCATAGGAGTGTATGCTTCTTTGCATTTGTCCATTCCGAATTTTCCAAGGAGCTCCTTGCAATATTTTCCTTGATGCACAAAAATCCCCTCCTTGACTTGCTTGATTTGAAGTCCTAGGAAGAACTTGAGCTCCCCCATCATGGACATTTCAAATTCCTTTTTCATCAAATTAGAGAACTTTCTACACAAGGACACGTTAGTGGCACCAAAGATAATATCATCTACATATATTTGCACTAACAAAATGTCCTCTTTGGTTTTGTAGATGAATAGTGTATTATCAACCTTGCCCCTTTGAAAGCCATTTTCTAATAGAAAGGTACTTAATCGATCATACCAAGCTCTAGGAGCTTGTTTTAATCCATAAAGTGCCTTTTTCAACTTGTAAACATGGTTTGGAAACTCATGACTTTCAAAACCGGGTGGTTGCTTAACATACACTTCTTCATTTATGAAACCATTCAAGAAAGCACTCTTGACATCCATTTGATAAAGAGTAAAATTCATGATTGATGCAAAGGCAAGCAAGATTCGGATTGCCTCAAGACGTGCAACCGGAGCAAAGGTCTCAACATAATCAACACCTTTCTCTTGGTTGTACGCTTGGGCAACAAGTCTCGCTTTGTTTCTTATAATCAAACCGGATTCATCAAGTTTATTTCTATAAATCCATTTTAAACCAATTATGGTATGATCATCGGGTATAGGCACTAATTTCCAAACATCATTTCTAATAAATTGATTTAGTTCTTCTTGCATGGCCATAACCCAATGTTCATCCATAATTGCTTCCTTAATTGAATTTGGTTCGATTTGAGAAACAAAGGAAACAAAATGACAAATGTTTTGAATTGACCTACGAGTTAATACTCCGTTTGAAAGATCTCCTATGACATTGTCAATAGGGTGAGCTTTCACCGTTTTCCAAGCCGGATCAAGTTCCTCTTTGACTTCTCCTTCATCCTTTGATTTTTCCATCTCTTTGTCAACATTTGAATTCTCAAGTCCATCATCACTACCATCAGATAAAACACTATTTTCTTTCGAAGACTCATTAAAAACAACATGTATAGATTCTTCAATAGTCATAGTTCGTTTATTATAAACTCTAAAAGCTTTGCTATGAGAAGAGTAACCCAAAAATATTCCCTCATCCGATTTAGAATCAAATTTTCCAAGTTGATCTTTTCCATTGTTTAAAATGTATACTTTGCATCCAAAAACATGGAAATGGGATATATTGAGTTTTCTACCTTTGTAAAGCTCATAGGGGGTTTTCTTTATCATGGGCCTAATTAAAATTCTATTCATTACATAACAAGCCGTATTAACGGCATCGACCCAAAAATATTGAGGTACTTGAGAATCATTTAACATGGTTCTAGCAAGTTCCTCTAGCACCCTATTTTTCCTCTCAACAACTCCATTTTGTTGTGGAGTTCTAGGTGCCGAATATTGGTGCTCAATTCCATGCTTATCACAAAATCTATCAAATTTATAGTTTTCAAATTCACCTCCATGGTCGGTTCGAATTATAATCACTTTTTGGTTTACTTGGTTTTGTGCAAGCTTAATATGGCGTTTAAAAGACTTGTAGGCCTCACTCTTAGCACTTAAAAATAATGTCCATGTAAATCTTGAAAAATCATCAACAATCACCAAGGCATAGTAGTTGTCACCAAAGCTTTTTACTTGAGAAGGTCCAAACAAGTCCATATGAAGCATTTCCAATGGTCTTGTTGTGGACACATCATTTTTGGAACCAAAATGATTTTTAGTTTGTTTGCACTTCTTGCAAGGAGTGCAATCACCTTTAATTTTAAAATTGAGCTTTGGTAAACCAACTACTAAGTCTTTGGATTGAAATTTCTTAAGTTGATTTACATTAATGTGAGCGGTCCTACGATGCCATAACCAAGTATCACTTTCTTTGCTAATTAAACATTTTGAAACTAAAGAAGTGATATTATTCAATTCAACCATGTAAGTGTTATTAGACCTTTTTCCAACAAATTTGATAGATTCATCTTTGTCACTTTTTATGAGACAATGACTAGAGGTAAATAATACATGGCTACCAATATCACATAATTGACTAATGCTCAAAAGATTATGTTCTAATCCTTGAACATAAAGTACATTATCAATAACCAAGTTGGAAGAATTACCAATTTTACCTATACCAAGTATTTTGCCTTTGTTGTTGTCCCCATATGTGACATATCCCTTTTCCTTAGGAGTAAGCTCAATGAAGTGTCGCTTATCTCCCGTCATGTGCCTAGAACATCCAGTATCAAGTATCCAAAGTTGCTTTCCGGTTCTAAGGCACACCTACAAGACATAATCACTTGCTCATTTTGGGTACCCAAATTATGTTGGGTCCCTTTTTGTTAGTCTTGGATGATTCTCCCTTCTTAATCCAAACATAAGTACCATTTTGAATTCCAAAATTTTTTATATGGCACTTATTGTTTGTATGTCCAAATTTTCCACAATAAAAGCAAGTTGGTTTCTTTGTGAAATCAATTTTTGAGAATGAACCAACCACTTTGTTTGTCTTTTTCTTGTGGACATATCCTAAACCGGTTTTGTTTGAGTTGTGTCTAAGAGAACCAATTAACCGATCTAGGTTTTTATCACTTTTGTTAAAAGTGTTGAGTTTGATTTTCAAATCATTAACTTCTTTTTCAAGCACACAACACTTTTCACAATGAGTGATGGTATATAAGTGATTTGCATTCTCACAAACATGACTAGAGTTAGCAAGTTCCAAGGATGCATTTTGGAGTTTCAAATCATTAATAGATTTTTCTAATTCATTGATTTCCTTTTGATACTCCAAAAGCTTCTTTCCTTTTTCTTTGTTAACTTTAGCAAGTCTTTCAAATTGAGTTAACATTTCATTATACTCATTTAGCAAATCATCATAAGAAATAGTATGAGAGGAGGTGTAAGAATAGTTAGATGATACCTCATCCTCACTCTCATTGTCATTTCTTTCACTACTTGAGGAGGCTTCATTGTCATTCTTGGCCATGAGGCATAGCTTGGCTTCCTCATCATCCGAACTACTTGAGGATGACTTGGAATCCTTTTCCGGTTCATCCCAAACAATGTAAGCTCTCTTTCACTTCCCATCATGGGCCTTCTTCTCATTCTTTCTCAAGTGGGTGGGACATTCCATTTTTATGTGTCCTACCCCACCACACTCATGACATTTCACGCTCTCACTTGAGCTTTTGTTTCTTGGCTTGCTATCCTTGATTCTTTTGTCTTGAGGTCTCTTGTCCTTAGAGAATGATGAACTACCGTTTTTGCCTTTGAGGAATTTGTTGAACCTCTTGGAAAATAAGCTAATGTCTTCCTCATTTAGAGCACGATCGGAGCCTTCACTTGAAGATTCATCTTCATCCTATTTTGACATTTTGGTTGAGGCTTTTAGAGAGATGCTCTTCTTTTTCTTGTCCGAATCTTCATTTAGGTGAAGTCTTGATAGTTCCATCTCATGTTCTTGGAGCTTTCCAAACAAGGTGGTCAAGTCCATAGATTTTACATCCTTAGCTTCCTTGATGGCGGTCACCTTAGGTTGCCATCTCCTATCAAGACATCTGAAGACTTTGTTAGTAGTTTCACCATCTCTAAATTCCTTTCCTAAGCCAATCAATTGGTTGACGATATGTGTGAACCTTGTTTGCATATCATTGATAGACTCATTAGGGAACATATGAAAGAGCTCATATTCATGAGTTAAAGAATTTAATCTTGAGTCTCTAACTTCACTAGTTCCCTCATGAGTAATTTGCAAGGTATCCCACATTTCTTTAGCCGATTGACATTGTGAAATCCTATGAAATTCATTTTTGGACAAAGCGGAGAAGATGATATTTTTAGCTTTTAAATCATATGAAACTTTCTTTTTATCATCTTCATTCCAACTTGTCCTAGGAATAACAATGGCTTCACCATTAATCACTCTTCTAGGAATATAAGGACCTTTTTCAATTGCATCCCAAATATCGGTGTCTATTGCTTCTACAAACACTCTCATCCTAACCTTCCAATAAGAATAATCTTCACCATTGAAGAATGGAGGTCGGTTAAGAGACATAGACCCTTCTTGTTGATTGCTAGAGCCCATTTGTTTCCAAAAGGATCTTTTTCGAAAAAGCTTTTACGCTCGATCTTTCGGCCGAGCTCTGATACCACTTGTTGGAAACCAACAAGCGGGCTTAGCAATTACTAGAGGGGGGTGAATAGTAATATGAAAGCAACAGTGACTAATTTTCGGTGCAATTAAAAGATAATTGATCAAAAGCTTGTTTTTCTGAAACTGGGCAATTTACTCGAGTGAATTTAAAAACACTCGCGTGTTTTTCAGAAAACCTGAAAAACACTCGCGTGAAAATGAAGAACACTCGAGTGAAATGCTACGAAATACTCGAGTGAATTGAAAAACACTCGAGTGTTTTATGCAGAACAGAAAGGAGCAGTTTCAGAGAAATTTAGCAAAATGATTCAATTTCTTAAAGACTAATCCAGGGCAGATATAAATCAAAGTAGAGGGCAATTAAACTAAGTTAAAACAAGTTGAAAACAAGTTAATTGCAACCAATTGCTACTAGAATTATAAAAGCCCCTTTCTAGAGAACTTAGGGTTTGGTTTTACTTGAAAACTAAGAAAGCTATAAAAGAGAGAGACAACACCAATTTTATCCTGGTTCACACTCAATCTAGAGTGCTAATCCAGTCCCCCTAATCAACTTAGGAGTTTCTACTAGTGATCAAATTGTTAGAAATTACAAGGTTAAATTGAGATTCCTCACTCAATCCTAACCCTTTTCAAGAGTGTACCAAACTCTTGAACTTTCTACCCCAACTTGATTTGGTAATGAAGAGTCCCTTCTTCTTAAGCTCCTTGGAACCTCCAAGAGCCCACCAAGCTAAGAATCCTCTTAGTCTTTGTGCTTGAGAACCTCCCAAGGCTTGAGAACTTGGATACCTCACCAAGTACTTGGATACCTCACCAAGATTTTCTAAACAAGCTAAAGTGTTTGAGTGTTTGAGAATTTTACAACAAATAATTCTCTTACAAATGAAGCACACTCTCTTAACTCACTAAGGCAAATAATAAAGATGAATGCTTGGTTGAGTTTAGAGAGAGAAAATGATTTTAACACTTGAGAGAGAGAGAGAATCAATGAAAGAGTGTAAGCTTGTTCTCTTGGATAATGGCCACTCTTCATAATATAAGTGAGGGGACAAAAGGGAAGCAAAAAACTAAGTTATTCTCCCTTTTTGTCCTCTTCTAACGTTTAAAAAATTTGCTGACAGACCTAAATCACTCGAGTCTTTTTGAAAACACTCGAGTGTTTTAGTCAACTCTGATAGTGTTGCCTTTTTACTTTATCCAACGGCTATATTACTGAAAATTCATAAATCACTCGAGTGAATTGAGAATCACTCGAGTGAATTGCTCAATGTTGGAAAAATTAAGTTTTTCTAACATTGTTTTCAATTCTCTTCTCAAGTCCAATTGGTTTTAATCTCAACCTTTCATGCATGATTATTATTTGACCTTATGTGAGAATAAAAACCTAAACTACCCACTCTCATAAATAAAATAAAATACATTAAAATTAAATTAGAATGAATAATTAACTAAGCACTTGATCTTCTTTAATGTTGGGCTTGCATTCTTCACTTTAAGTCCATAATTTAATTACGTTGTCATCATCAAAATTAATCCACCTTAATCAGAGATTTGATTTTACAGGACCTAGCATTGTCCTCTCCGTTTCAGTGGATCCATGTTGGACTGCTCCAATCACGAGTTACTTGGAACAACGAGTTTTGCCAACTGATACAATTGAGGCAAGGAAACTCGTCAGGAAAGCATCACAATTTGCCCTGGTTGATGGAATACTGTTTAGCCGAGGGGTCAGTGGCCCCATGCTCAGATGTTTAGATCCCGTTGAAGCAAAACAGACAATGGAAGAGGTTCACGGGGGTATCGGAAGTCATCATGTTGGAGGGAAATCACTGGCCAAGAAGATTCTAAGGGCAGGATACTACTGGTCGACCCTTCAGCAAGATGTGATCAATCATGTAAAGAGATGCGAAAAATGTCAGTTTCACAGTGATGTCTACCAGAAGCCGGCCGAGGAACTCCACTCACTTTCATCTCCCTATCCCTTCTATCAATGGGGAATGGATTTGATTGGCCAGTTCCCCACCGCACCAGGACAGCTAAAGTGGGTGATAGTGGCCATTGATTATTTTACCAAGTGGATTGAAGCCGAGCCTCTAGCAACTATCTCGTCGGCGAAGGTTTAGAAATTCTTTGAGAGACAGGTTGTAGCTCGGTTTGGAGTACCCCAAGTTTTGGTAACAGAAAACGGAACTCAATTTGCTGCGAAGGCGTTCCAAGACTTGGTTAATGCTTTAAACATTGAGCACTACTTTTCCTTGGTCGAGCACCCTCAGACCAATGGATAAGTAGAATCAGTGAACCGATCTATCATCCAGAGGATCAAGAAGAGGCTCGTCGGTGCAAAAGGAAATTGGCTGGAGAATTTGCATGAAGTTCTTTGGTCATATCGCACCACCATACAGACTTCGACAGGAGAAACTCCTTACCGACTTACTTATGGTTGCGATGCAGTCATCCCGATAGAAAGAATCATCCCTTCTTTCCGAGCCATACAGCAACCGAACCCCCTCAACAACACTTTACTGTGTGAGGACCTCGTTCTATCGGAAGAAGTCAGAGATCTAGCCGCCGAACGTGAAAGACATGCCAAGCTTATGCAAGCAAAAGAGTATAATCGTTCGGTAGTACCCAGAGAGTTCGAGGTAGGCGACCTCGTCCTAAGAAGAGCTGACATTGGCCTCAAGAATGCTAAGCACGGGAAACTGGCTCAAAACTGGGAAGGGCCATACCGAGTAGCTTCCAAAACAGGAACAGTAGCCTACAAGCTCGAAACTCTCTCGGGTGCTCTCATCAACAACACATGGAACGTGGCAAAGCTTAGAGAATATTTCAGTTAGAGTTTTTTTATCCCATTTCAATTCTATTTTTAATTGTTTTTATTTCATTATTACCCTTGTTCTGTTAAGATTGTATTTTTGATGATGGTGTACGCTCGGTGGAACTCCGAGCCCATTGTATTTACTGCTTCGAATAAATAAAAGTTCTGTTATTGAATTCATTGTATTTACGTACTTTTCCTCATAATCGACTAGCCACCGTTTATGATGCGAACGATTATAAACAGCTCAAACAAGAGCTTATAACTCGTCAAGTACCTTAAAAAGATTCCCGATTCAAACGTGATTTGTTTTAAAAATCATTTATACATCGCGGATAGAGGAACCCACCTCGGCTAAAGTGCTGGAGTTCCGAGGTCTTAACACTTGAATTCTTAACAAAAAGAACAGAAAGAAGCATAAGATAAAAGCGGATATTATAAATATTCAAAACCAGTTACAGCAAAGAGATTCAAACCCATCTATTGGGGCAGATACAAAAGTAAAAAGGCAAAAGGAAAAAGCTACTCTATGTCAGACAGTACTACGCTGTCAGGGTCGAACTTATCCTTTTCTTCCTCCTTGCCCTCGGCATCCTCGCCCTCGGCTTCTTCTTCCTCGGAATCCTCGGCGAAGTGGTCAGGTAGATCATTGCTGCTCATGTCAATTGGAACCCCATTCTCGCCCACAACCTGACCATTCTTGGCTGAAAAGTTGGGGTCAGCGCCCTTTGTCACGAGGCCAGGGTTCAGGATGCAGAGTTGCTCGGCTGTATTAAGGAAGGAATCCTCAACTGCGTGATCCCAGTTGTACAGATTCTCCTTGGCTGCCTTCTTATGCTTAAGAGCTTTCGCTCTCATCTTGTCCAAAGAGGCTCGGAGCCCAGTAACCTCATCCCTAGCATATTCAAGTTGTTCCTGAGCCACAGCAGCATCCTCCTTAGCCTTTCTCAGGATTTCCTCGAATTGCCTCATCTTTTCCTCGACCTCTTGAAGAGTTTTTTCAGCCGTTTCCTTATCAACTTCGGCCTTAGCATTGGCGCCTTCAGCTTCTTGCATTCCTTTCTGCAGTTTTTCATTCTCGGCCACCAGTGCTTGAAGCTTTTTATTAAGGCCTTCTACTTGAAGCTGTAAGTAGTCTTCCCGAGCATCAGCTTCACTTCGCTTTTTCTTTTCCTCGGAAGACACACCAGCATGGACGTCGTCACCACGCTGACTGAGGTAACGAAGAATGCTTGCACCCCGCAGGAAACTCCTCACCAGGGCCGAACAATTGTTTTCCCAGGT
This sequence comes from Crotalaria pallida, assembly GCA_037953625.1. Taxonomy (NCBI): domain Eukaryota; kingdom Viridiplantae; phylum Streptophyta; class Magnoliopsida; order Fabales; family Fabaceae; genus Crotalaria; species Crotalaria pallida. Next base: position 65,351,853 of record CM075655.1, on the reverse strand, counting down.
ACCTGGCGTCCAAGCACCTATCACTTGCGCGTCCTCAGGGGGGAAGACAGTTGCGTTAAAGGCATCGGAGTTCTTCTTAGCCCACACTGTTTTGGCGACAATGTCGTCCATACCCTCAGTAACGTGAACTCCCTTGTGGGACTTACTCAGATGGAGCCAACCCTCGGCCACTCCCTTTCCTGTGTCCATCCGAGGTCGCTTAGGTGGACGTCGGGGGTACCTTGAACACTCGGCTGAGCCTCCAAGTTGATTATTTGCTCTATGCCTTCAACGACCGAAATCACTTCGGCAGGGACAGCTTGAGGAGGAACGGTTAGATTACTCTTCGGCGCTGGCTCGGAGGACGGACTTTTTGATGAGGAGCTCGAGCTAGCCTTCACAATAGCTAGCTGGGTCATCCTGGCCGATGCAGCAGCACTCTTCTTAGCCTTTGAAGCTTTCTTCCCCATTTTTTCTGCAACAAGGAAATATACGTTATACCGAGCAAAAAAAATTTAAAAAAAAATGTATATATACCAAGTTCGGCTTTCACTTCAGCCTGTGTTCTCTTCAACAGAATTTGCTTTGTGTAGTGTCCTGGAACACTAGATGTCCTTAACCCTCTAAGTGCTCAAGACTATGGAATCAGGAGCCCTAGAGAGGATCAAGAGTTAATGTGTGACTTATGGTATTTCTGCAGTTCCAGTTGGGAAAAGCAGGTTCTCCCTAGTCAACGTGTGTGCAGAGTGTCAACTAAGGGATGAGAGTATGTACCTGAAACCCTAGCTGTAGTGAGCTATTTATAGGGTTTGGAGGAGGCTGATATGGGCCGTTTGGGCCCTATATCAGGGTTGAGCTGAACCAGGATTTTGTGAGATAATATCGGAGGATTATGCTCTTAGAATCTGGATAGGATCAGCTGAAGATCTCATGTCTAGGCTGTTGCGAGAATCTAGGAGAGATTTGCGGAAAGGATAAGAAGCCTCGGTGGGTCTGAGGTTATCCGTGAGCCGACGGTATGTCTCGGCCTAGAGTCTCAAGCCTGATGGATTGAGGACCGATGATGAGGCTCGGTTCCATCAAGTCCGAGCCTAGTCCTTTGGGTGTGCTCGGAGTCCATGAGTCCGAGCGAGGGACGTTCATGTTAAGTGAACCGAGGGAAGTGCCTTTAGTGAATCCCTCTGACAAGGCTTGCATCCGTGTCTGGTCGACAGACCCTACAAGCCCCCCAGCTCGTAAGACTTTGAGAAGTCTGTGACGAGGTAGCAAGTGTTTAAGGTTGACCTTTTCGGATGCCTGGGTTCGGGAGTGTGTGACAGCCGTAACTAGGTAGCCTGTTCGAGGTGACGTTTTGGGTTCCCTAGGTACAGCGCGTGTCCTTGAGAGTTGTGCCACATCATTGCAAACTTTGAAATTTGAAAAAGCGCCTCTTTGTAACTGCCACGTTTCGTCATGTGAGTGGCTGGTAAGATAATGGGCTTTCGGCCCATACATGCATCGTGGGAGGAAACTGAACAATCTTTGGGGGTTATTCGAATCACTCACTCTTCCTCCCATCACTTTTCATTCATTTCTCATTTCCTCAAAACAGAAACTCTCTTCGTTTCCTCTTCAAGCGCATCTTCCTCCACACCGTTTCCTCTTCAAGCACATCTCCTCCACACTGTCACGATCATCCATTGCTACTAAACTTTTCGACAGAGATCATCAACATAAAGCAGGTAACTACTACTCCTTTTGTTTCCATCATCCGCTTTTAGTGTTGTCATTTCATCTTCTTTTTGTAAGAGGGGTTTTTGTTTTTGGGTTTTGCAAGGATTTTGGGATTTTTTGTTCTGGTTAGATAGTGTTAAGGGTTTGGATTTCTGAATCATGAGAGGTTGGAGGAACTTGAAGAGAATTTATCATGAACTTTGTAGGAAATTAGGAGAAGAGCCTTCTAGTGATAGTGATTCGGGTTTTTCTGGGGATTTTGGGGATTCTGGGAATTTTGACACCGATGACGCAGTAGATCCTTCCTCCCCTATCAGCCAGGGATCCACCGTGACAAAACCGTTAGCTGTAGAATAACCATCGGATCCCGCTGAAGAGAGTAAGTGGCTGTTGGCTTATAGGTTTGCTGAACGTAGGGCTCAGGTTAGGATTAGCCTCGAGCGCTGTACAATGGAGGAAAAGCCTTTGGGAGATCCGGGGAGAGAGGGGGGGAAAAGTCCAAGGCTCGGCCTTAACTTTAGAATTAAAACATCTGCTATAAAAAATCCTAACGCCGAGCCTTTTACTTTTTCCCCAGATATGGTGGAGCGCAGGTGTGATACCAATCCTGAAGAATGTGACACCCTTCTGAATTACCCAAGTTTAATATAGTACTTAAGCTATTATATTGGATAATATATGGACTTGTGAGTATTAAGAAAATATGTAAGTGAAATTTTTCTTTTTAAAGCGGGTGCACAAATCAACACTTGGAATTCTTGGAGAATAAACTCTAAAGCATTTCGAAACAGTTGTATCGAATTCGACGATTTCTAAAACCTTTTCAAAAGTTGGGTAACATTCGTCTTTTGAAATCGTGTTTATATCATAGAAAATAACTAAAGCTACCCTTGCTTTATTTGATAAAACTGATACCATCGAATAGTTTTCTCAGCCGAACTCTCAAATAGATTAAATCAGAGTAAGCGAAAATTATAGGACTATGCAACTAATAGTAAAATAACCATAGGTATATACATATATATATGAAAAGAGTTATAAGTACATAGTCCCAACATCAAGTCTCCAAGATCCAAAATACAAGTCCACAAACAAATCTACATAGCAGTGCAACCAAAACCCTAGAGTACCCCGAAAGTATATCTATAACATATATACATAACCAAAATATAACTCTAAGGGTGGTCACGTAGATCTGGCAGCATCAGATGTAGTAGTAGTGATAGCAGTAGTCTCCAAGAAGCAAAAGTAGTAAGGTAGTAGCATCATCATCAACACAGCAGCAGCAAGATCTCCTCCATAGCATCCACACATCGGATCCTCTGTTCCTCATCACATATCCTATGCACATACCTAGGGATCATCGTCCCTCCAATCACTCCCAGTAGAATGCACGACAGGCTCGCTCCCACTCTCGTCCTCCACCGGATCCTCCTCGAACTCATCCGAGGGAGAGTGTGCCCTACCACTGGGTACCGGGTCAGGTGATGGTGAAACCCTGACTGGGCTCCTCAGATCAGAAGGGGGAGTCTCCTCGCGGACGACTCTCGAGGTAAAAGGGTGTGAGCTGGTAGGTCGAAAACGGAAACTGTGATAAGAGCAAGCTGGTCGCGCGGGAGGTGGTCCATGGTAAGTGTAAAACGGGGGTACATGCATAGTGTATATGATGGGAATCCTAAATCTACGAGGACGAAATCGAATCAACGGGTTCGGGTGGTAGAAGGTAATCTCTACCTCTCCCTCTAACACCGCGCGATGGTCCTCATAGATCCATGTGCCCCTAGGAAGTGGCCGGATCTCGATGCAAGCAATGTAACGAGACATCACCTACAAGGGCATAGGGGTAAGCATGTCTATACACATAATCAACAGAGAATAAATTGTACAATGTGAATATGTAAATATGCAATCATAAATAGCAATCACATTTAGCACTTAGCAAGTATTGAATGCAAGTAGGATGCTCACACTTGTTTCATTTATCACAATTAATGCAAATGACTGGCATGATGCATGAATTTAGCTCTCAAGCCTATCTCCATCATTCTATGTCACTCTCTGACGTCCATCCCTGACAACCCAGCACTCAACAGTGTGTTGTATTCCTAGGTATACAACAATTCGTACATTCACCTAGAATGTACACGACAAGCTTGGAATCCATGCCACCCGAGCATATCCCGTCATCCAAACGGTATAACCATATCGGCATCCACTAAGCCGACCACGTCAACGACGTGTCATCAAGCAAGCGTATTGGCACTCCCAGAGGCCCTCCACATGTTTACCAAAAACATGATATACGTCCTACCATCCAAACTCCAGAATGAATGCATTACTTTACTTAAAGGGGAATTGATTGATGTTTTGTCCTTTTATTAATACATTACGTGCCTCCCGAGCAACGTGTCATTATTCAAATAACAACATCATGACGTCAATCAATTTCCTTTAAGTCCAGGATCACTTGGTTTATTGTCCTTTAAGTGTTACAAAATAACTTAGAATTGAAAATGGTATTTTTCAATATCTGACTAAAAATACTCGAGTGTTTTCCATAATACTCGAGTAATTCATCAGTTTCCAGATTTTACTCGAGTGGTTCATAATTAGACTCGAGTCGTTCATGTCTTTTTAGAGACTTAAGTTTTCAGATCTCCATAAATATACTCGAGTAGTTCATTGCCCAGAATACTCGAGTAATTCATGTATTACTCGAGTTGTTCATCAATTTTTACTCTTGTTGCGTTTGAAATACTCGAGTGTCGAGCCTGATTCTCAAGTTGGTGCGCCAATTTTCACACTGGTTCACCACGAAATACTCGAGTGTTAAGCCATATACTCGAGTATTTGCAGGCAGAACAGACTGAAAACTTGGTTTTTACATACCATTTCAATTTCCAAACATTTTTAACCCAAACCAGTGATCACAATAGTTCATATAAAATATATTGAACATGTTACAATACTCATTTCATATCAAATAACAAATTTGACAGAGAATCAATCATTTATGCATAAAATACACAATTTAGCAATTCAACACCTCAAATTGCAAAATAAACACAATACTAATGAAATAATATTCATTTAAGCTTGCATGCATGATTTAGAACTTGCTCAACACAGTCATAGAGCATGGATTGGTCTCCAAACCAAAGTTCCTATTCAAACTAAACCCTTAGAGCCTCTTGATGGCTCTCTAACACAATTAATGGAATTTAAACTCTATCTAGTGTAAGAAATTACTTCCCCTTACCTCTCAGACGTGAATCAACAAAGGATTGACAAAGAAAAGGCTCCACAACTCCCAGAACAACTTCAAACATCACATGCAGAGCAGTTTGAGTGCATCACCAAAATGGAATTGGTTCACACATGAAACAGAGAATAAAATTGGGGAAATTAGATTTTCTAAACTCTATGCAACATAAACTAACTAAGGAAACCGAATTTGGGACTCAGGGATTCATGAGCTTACCAGAAATTGAACCCAAAGTAAGCTCCAGACCAAGGCTTGTGCAGAAACAGCTTCACTTCCAATCTTCAATTCTCCCAACACACTCACTCAATCCTCACGATTTTACTCTCTATACAAAGCTCGAGATGTGAGCTTTGTATTCGTGTATAGTTTGTGTTTTGAATCTGAACAGAGAAGGAGAATCGAAGAAAACGAGTTCGGAACCCTAACTTCAACAAGTATTGCAAGATTGATCAAAATTCTCAGCCAAATGATGTTGATGAGCTTAAATAGAAAGGGAGAGGGCTCATTCAGGTCGACACGACATCCATGGCGTTGGCATGGTGGTGATTTCGTGTCAACGAAGGGGAATCGGTGGTGGTGACTCACCAAACGCACTAACTCGTGCAACTCTGTCCAGAATACTCGAGTTTTCCGAGAAATACTCGAGTATTTTGCCCCATTTTTGAAAAATAATTATTTTATTTACTTTCCCTCCAAAACCTTTCCTATAATTGCTTCTAGGTCCCAACCCAGGGACTAATATGCAAAACATTTATTTTATGCATTATTATATTTCTTAAGTCAATTCACACACATCTACTAACTATATGAACACATATTTTAATCAAGGATTAATATAGAAATAATTAACTATAATTAATTTATAATTAACATTTCATTAATCAGGGATTAAAATTTTGGGGTGTTACAAAGAATATCCCTTACCGCCCAATCATGCGCAGTACGATGAAGTCTTTGATCGGGAGGTGCTCGGAACGAGGCCTTCGTTGGTGACGAATAATAGTTTGAACCACCTTCGTCCTCTCCTAACCCCTCCGAGCGCAGATGGGAATGCATCGGAATTTGAGTTAAGGCACGTGAACATCGACGACCGGATCTGCTTTGAAGTGCCGCAAAATCAACAATTCTTCTACTTCTACGAAGAAATAGTAACAAAGGTCGGAATCCGCATGCCCTTTTCGACTTTTGAAAATGAAGTACTCAACCACTTAGGCATAGCCCCGAGTCAGCTACACCCGAGTGGATGGGCATTCGTACGAGCATTCCAATAGTTCTGCGACGCCGAAGGTTTAGTTGCCACACTTCGCGCTTTCTTTTGGCTTCATGCCCCTCAAGTGAACAAGTTCGGCAACCCCAAAGGGCTTTGGGTGTCATTGAAAGCTCGGAAGGACCACGCACTTTTCGCTAAAGTCACCGACTCTTGGAAGTCCTTCAAGCCTCTCTTTTTTCGGTATGAGTACAATGGGTCTGGTGTGTGCTGGTTTATGGAGCAAGTTGAGGAAGAAGGAGAAATCAAAGTCGTACCTCACTTCCCTCTGGATTGGTCGAATGGTATCTATAACCGAGGGGCCTCCTTGTATCAATTTGACTACAAGGTCGACTTGACGAGGGCCGAGAGACGGTTGTGTGACCGAGTTTGGGAATACCTCAAGGCGAATGGTCAAATTGATACCAAGAAAATATTGCAGAAGAGAACACGGGCCAAAGTGAAGGCCGAGCTGGGTATATATACAATTTTTTTTTACTCGGTCTAAAGCATATTTCCTTGTTGCAGAAAAAATGGGGAAGAAAGCGTCAAAAGCTAAGAAGAGTGCTGCTGCTTCGGCCAGGATGGCTCAACTGGCTGCTGTGAGAGGAGAGTCGGGATCCTTGGCTAAAAGCCAAACCCCCTAGCCAACTCCAACAACTAGTCCCCTTGCTGCTCCTCGTGCTATTCCTTCCGAGGCACCTCAGGCCACCAAGAGTGCTGAGCCAACAGTTCCCGTAGAAGTGCAACCAAGTACTCAGGGTACTCCTGAGCGTCCCTCCAAGAGACCTCGGATGGAGAAGGGGAAAGGATTGGCTGGCGACTAGTTTCACCTGAGCAAGCCTCACAAAGGAGTTCAAGTTACTGAAGGTATGGACGACGCCGTCACCAAAACTATGTGGAGTAGGCATAATAAGATAGATTCCTTCACCGCAAATCTCTTTCCTCCTGAAGACGCTGAAGTGATAAATGCCTAGGGTCCAGGCACCTGGGAAAATAACTGCTCGGCCTTGGTGAGGAGCTTCCTATGAGGTGCAAGCATTCTCCATTACCTCGGTCAGCGTGGTGACGATATCTATGCTGGAGTGGCCCCCGAGGAGAAGAAGAAAAGATCAGAAGCTGACGATCGAGAGGATTACTTGCAGCTCTAAGTGGAAAGATTTGAGAAAAAACTTCAGGTTCTGGCGGCCGAGAATGAAAGACTGCAAAAGGGAATGCAGGAATCTGAAGGCGCCAAAGCTCAAGCCGAAGCTGCTAAAGAAGCAGCCGAAGGGACTCTTCAAGAGGCCGAGGAAAGGGTGAAGCGGTCGGAGGAAATATTGAAAGAGGCTGAGGAGGATATCTCAACTCTTCGGGAAGCTATAGAGAAGGCTCGGAAAGCTGAGCAGGTTGCTGCTGTGGCTCAAGAGCAACTTGAATATGCTAAGGATGAGGTCACCGGGCTCCGAGCTTCCATGGACAAGATGAGAGCGAAAGCTCTTAAGCATAAGAAGGCGGCCCAGGAGAATCTGTACAACTGGAGTCACGCAGTTGAAGATTCCTTCCTTAACACAGCCGAGCAGCTTCGCATCCTGAACCCCAACCTCGTGACAAAGGGTGCCGACCCCCTCTTTGCTACCAAGAATGGTCAGATTGTGGGTGCGAATGGGGTTCCTATTGACATGAATAACAATGATCTTCCTGACCATTTCGCCGAGGAATCCGAGGAAGAAGAGGCCGAAGGTGCCGAAGATGAAGAAGAAGAGAAGTTCGACCCTGACAGCGTAGTACTGTCTGATATTGAGTAGTTTTTTCTTTTTTACTTTTGTATCTACCCCAATAGATGGGTTGAAATCTTTTTTGCTATAACTGGTTTGGAATATTTATAATATCAGTTTTTACTTTATGCTTCTTTTCTGAACTATTTGTTAAGAATTCAAGTGTTAAGACCTCGGAACTCCAGCACTTTAGCCGAGGTGGATTCCTCTATCCACGATGTATAAATGATTTTAAAACAAATCATGTTTGAATCGGGAATCCTTTTAAGGTACTTGACGAGTTATAAGCTCTTGTTTGAGCTGTTTATAATCGTTCGCGTCATAAACGGTGACTAGTCGGTTATGAGGAAAAGTACGTAAATACAATGAATTCAATAACAACACTTTTATTTATTCGAAGCATTAACAGTAAGTACAATGGGCTCGGAGTTCCACCGAGCGTACACCATCATTAAAAATAAACAGTCCTATCACAGCGAAGGAAATAGTAAAACAAAAACAATTGAAAACAGAATGGAAATGGATAGAAATTTCTAACTGAAATATGCTCTAAGTTTTGCCACATTCCATGTGTTGTTGATGAGGGAACCCGAGAGAGTTTCGAGCTTGTAGGCTCCAGTTTCTGTTTTGGAAGCTACTCGGTACGAACCTTCCCAATTCTGAGCCAGTTTCCCATCCTTAGCATTTTTGAGGCCGATGTCAGCTCTTCGTAGGACGAGGTCACCTACCTCGAATTCTCTAGGCACCACTGAGCGATTATACCCTTTTTCTTGCATCAGCTTGGCATGTTTTTCCCGTTCGGCAGCTAAGTCTCTGACTTCTTCTGATAGAACTAGGTCCTCACACAGTAAAGTGTTATTGAGGGGGTTCGGTTGTTGTAAGGCTCAGAAAGATGGGATGATCCTTTCTATCGGGATGACAGCGTCGCAACCATAAGTAAGACGATAAGGGGTTTCTCTCGTTGAAGTCTGTATGGTGGTGTGGTACGACCAAAGCACTTCATGCAGGTTTTCCAGCCAATTTCCCTTAGCACCGATGAGTCTTTTCTTGATCCCCTGAATGATACTTCGGTTCACTGATTCTACTTGTTCGTTGGTCTGAGGGTGCTCGACCGAGGAAAAATAGTGTTCAATGTTCAAAGCGTTGACCAAGTCCTGGAATGCCTTTGCCGCAAATTGAGTTCCATTGTCAGTTACTAAGACCTGTGGCACTCCAAACCGAGCTATAACCTGTCTCTCAAAAAATTCTGAACCTTGGCAGACGAAATAGTTGCTAGTGGCTCAGCTTCGATCCACTTGGTAAAATAATCGATGGCCACTATCACCCATTTGAGCTGTCCTGGTGCGGTGGGGAACTGGCCAATCAAATCCATTCCCCATTGATAGAAGGGATATGGAGATGAAAGTGAATGAAGTTCCTCGGCCAGCTTCTGGTAGACGTCACTGTGGAACTGACATCTTTCACATCTCTTTACATAACTGATTGCATCCTGTTGTAGGGTCGGCCAGTAGTATCCTGCCCTTAGAATCTTCTTGGCCAACGATTTCCCTCCGATACGATGACTTCCGATACCTCCATGGACTTCTTCCGGTGCCTGCTTTGCTTCGGCGGGGTCTAAGCACCTGAGCATAGGGCCGCTGACCCCACGGAGAAACAGAATTCCATCGATCATAGCGAATTGGGATGCCTTTCTGACAGCTTTTTGGCCTCAACTGGATTCGTCGGCAAGATTCCTTGTTCCAAGAAGTTTATGATCGGAGAGGTCCAACTTGGATCCACCGAAACGGAGAGGACAACGCTAGGTCCATGCACCATTTCTTGGATCAGTGTCTTGTTATTTCCAGGACCCTTTGTTGAAGCAAGTTTGGAAAGAATGTCCGCTCGGCCATTGCTTTCCCTCGGGATGTGGCAGAATTCGACCTTGGCAAACTCTGAAGATAGGAACTTCACCTTCTCGAGATACTTTTGGAGGATGGGTTCCTTAGCTTGATAATCACCTTTAATTTGCGAAACCACCAACTGAGAATCGCTGAAAATCTTCACTTCTCGGGCTCCTACTTCTTTTGCCATCCTTAATCCAGCCATTACGGCTTCATACTCGGCCTGATTATTTGACGTGGGAAAGCCGAACTTCAATGAATATTCAAGGGTAACTCCCTCGGAGTTCTCCAGGATTATTCCCGCTCCTGCTCCGAGCTTGTTGCTTGACCCATCGACATAAATGCTCCAATCCAAGTTTGAGCTCGTCAATGGCTCAGTAAACTCGGTGAGAAAATCAGATAAGACCTGAGACTTCATTGCTTTTCGAGGTCCATGCACCATTTCTTGAAGGATCTGTCGGATTGGCTGAGCAGTTCTGACCGTGATATGGTGGCTTTGGAAGTATTGACGCAGCCTCCTAGCCGTAACAACCAAACAAAACGCCAACTTTTCAACCTTCTGATACCTCAGCTCTGGTACCTGGAGTGCTCGGCTGACGAAGTAAACAGGAGATTCTTTGCCTGATTCTTCCCGAACCAGAACCGAACTAACCACCGAATCCCCCACTGATAAGTACAGGAACAAAACCTCTCCTGCTGCCGGACTAGATAAGATTGGAGGAGATGCTAGGTATTGCTTAAGGTCAGTAAAGGCCTTTTCACATGCCTCGTTCCACTTGAACGTCTTTTCTTTTTCCTTCCTCAGCAGTTGGTACCATGGCAAGGCCTTCCGAGCTGACTGAGATAGAAACCTTGAGAGAGCTGCTACCCCACCGGCTAGCTGTTGTACTCCCTTGATGTTGGAAGGGCTCTTCATCTCAAGGATGGCTCAGCACTTCTCTGGGTTTGCCTCAATTCCTCGTTCGGTGAGCATGAACCCGAGGAACGAACCAGCAGGAACCCCAAAAGTGCATTTTTCTAGGTTTAACCTGTAACATCCCTGAATTTTAGTTCCCAAATAATTCGTGCTTTAATGCTTTGCCTTAGCTTGATGTGTTAGAGCTTAATCTCGTTTAGATAGCAAATCGTGATTAGGGTTAGATCAAACCTAATTTATTAGGTTTAGACTTGTGTGGTTTTAAGTTGATTTGGTTTAGTTTGCTAGTAATTTAGTTATGAGTTAGATTAGCTTGGTTAATGAATGGCTTAAGGGTCAAGTGGATTAGATTAAACCTAATGGGCCTTGTGAGTGGTGTTGGGCCATGAGTGTGTGTTGGGCCTTGTGTGTGCATGTGTAGGCCATGGCATGTGTGTGTGGGTAACCATGAGGTGAATTGTGAGTTTCATGAAGAAAGTGAGGTGTCAACCTCACATTTCATGCATGTTGGTCAAACATTAGGTGGCATCACCATAATTCCTTTCCTTGCATAAAGTAGTGAGGTGTCCACACCAAAACCCACCCTTATGCCACCTTACCTCTTCACCTTTGACCATAAGTTTTATAAAAGTGACCTTGTGTTGATGGGCATCATTTTGTTATCCTTTTCTTCATGCCATCTTCACCACTTTCTTCTTCTTCTTTTCCAAGAGGCCTCACGGCCAACACCTCCACCACCCTCATCCTAACCTTTTCTTCCATTAAAAACCAAGAATCCTTACATACTCTAAGCCTAGATCATGAATACGCAACATGCATAAGTGATTGAAGCTTAGAATTTCAAATTCAACCCTTCCTTTCTCTTGAGGAGCTCACGGCCTCACCCCTCCATCACCCTTAATCAAACCTAAACACTTACCAAACACAAGAAACCTTGGCATGTTCATACCCTGGATCATGAATATGCCACTTGTTTGAAGTTGTGTTGAAGAAATTTCAAACATCAAACTCCAAACCCAAATAGACCTCACGGCCAAACCTTGTTCAAGGCATTAGGATCTTTGGCTTGGTAGATCAAGAGGAGTCTTAGAAGCTTGGAAGTCAAATTTCAAGTGTCCAAGGAGGGAGTGTTGCTCACGGTTTTGGAGAAACAAAAGCCCAAAGGTTCTAAGTTTTCTTAGTGTCTTCAAGAGGTAAGAGTTGAAGCTTACACATTTGCTAGAACAAGTCTTAAGCTTAGAAACTAGGGTGAGTCACCATGAGACTCAAGGGCACTAGTTAGACTTTGATTTTGGGCTTGGAGGCCGAATGATGACTTGTTATTGTTGAATGTGCAATGCTGAATTTTATGATTATGTTTTGTGTTGATGATTATATTACTTGTGTTATGTTGTTAATGAAATGTTCTATGCTGAATTTTGTGATTATGCTTTGTGTTGATGAGAAACCGAATGGATTATGTTGTTAAGGGAATGTTTAGAGCCTTGAATGAACTAGGCTTAAGCATTAACTAAAGGAATTGAGCCAATTAGGCCTTAATTGATAATTTGATAAGGTAATTAGGGTGTTGATCAATTCGGTTTTAGGTTTCTAAGCCTTGATTAGGAAGATGACCCAATAACTAAGAATGGTTTAGCTAACTAAGTGTTAATTAAACCTAATACTAGACCACTAAGTAGCACTTAGACTTAATAAAGTTTCACTTAAACCATAATTAGTCAATTAATCCAAGATTAGTTAGACTTAATCCTTGATTAGTAACCTTAATCCATAATTAGTCAACTAATCCAAGATTAGTTAGACTTGATCCTTGATTAGTAACCTTAATCCCTGATTAGTCAACTAATCCAAGATTAGTTAGACTTCATCCTTGATTAGTAACCTTAATCCCTGATTAGTCAACTAATCCAAGATTAGTTAGACTTAATCCTCGATTAGTGACCTTAACCCTGATTAGTCAACTAATTCAAGATTAGTTGGACTTAATCCTCGATTAGTAACCTTAACCCTTGATTAGTCAACTAATCCATGATTAGTTGGACTTAACCCCGGATTAGTAAACTTAATTCCCTGATTAGTCAACTAATCCACGATTAGTTGGACCTAATCCACGATTTGTCGGATTTAATCCGAGATTAGTCAATCAAGTCAGACTTAACCCATGATTAGTGAGACCTAATTCATGATTAGTGAGATCTAGTTCATGATAAGTGAGACTAAACTCCTGATTAGTGAGATTTAGTCCAAGATTAGTGGACTTAGTCCATGATTAGTCAACTGAAGTCAGTTAAACCTAGTCTTAAGTGATTAGGACTCACTTAACCGAAGTCTTAAGTAGTTAAGACTTGCTTATCCCAAGTTTTAGTCACTTGAGGTGACTTAGGTCAAGAAATGATGGGACCTTGACCGAACACTCAAACATAGACGTAATCTAGAATTAGTACGGCTCTGCTATGTCATCTGTATACTTAGACATAAGCCTGACCCAGAACTAGTATAACTCTGTCGTGTTGGGTACCTGTTAATTGCTTATGAGTATATGATTACCTAATGACGAAAGGTCATGACATAATTGGACTAATGATAAACTCGGAACTTGAGCATGTGCATGATAACCTAGGACTGTAAGAGTTGGATTGATACATACATGACATGAGCTAGGTTATCAGACCAGTCCCAATCTGAGGAACACCTACGCAGGTGGAAACACCGTAAGGCGTGCCTTTCCTACGCCGGTGAACCTGTGAACTGTTTTGTAACTAAACTTGATATTTTATGAAAGCCTGCACAGGGTTCACCGTAAGTCTTGAACGCACCGCTCCTCAAATCTGGACCCGGTGGACACAGAGGCCTCAGAGTTGGAGAACATGTACATGCATCATGCCACCTAACATGAAGATAATAATTAAACTGGTGTTTGCTCATATGTATATGCGTTTTCTGCACTGGTGATTGCTGCTGTTTATCTAGCTGTGAATGTTAGGGCTTAGGCTTATTCGATAATGCGACTGTGTTAGGCTTACTCTCCTGCCCTTTTAGGTGATGGCCAAGCGCCTGCCTTGTATCGAGATCCGCCCGCTCCTTGATGGTGTTTGGGAGTATCGGGATCACCGGGCTATTTTGAGGGTGAAGTAGAGATCACTCTCTACCATCCTAATCCCATAGTTTGCTTTCGTCCTCGTAGGTTTCGTGGGACGAAACCGGTGATCTCTGACTATGGAATAGCTGCAGTGGACCAGTGACCAGCTCTGATGATACCCTTTCTTTTTGAGTTTTATGTTTTGTAAATGTTCTTTTGGTGAGGTATTGTCAGAGTGTTTTATTTCCAATGGACTTGTAACTATTTTGTATCAGACCTTTTATGACTTATTATCTACAACTATGGTTCACTTTACGCATTTCAATATTCCGCTTGCTTTTAATAAGTTTTGAAATCCGGTATTGATCAGTTTTATTTTAAAAGCACTCGCAATTGAAGGACTAAAGGTTTCATTTATGAAAATAATATTTATTGCGAAAACCCTCGACTGTTTTCCAATTCCTTTTAACTTGTCGGATTTCAATTCTTTGATTTTACTTACCAATCAAGTGTTTTAAAAGAAAAATTTTTCCACCCTAATTTTTGGAAAACTATACAAGTCCAAATTACTCGAGCAAAACCATTTTCGGAAATCAAATGAGCGCGTTACATAACCTCATGTCAAACTGCCGAATTCTATCAAGGATAACCTTCAAATCCTTAGCATGGTGCTCCTCCTTCAGACTTTTTGCAATCATATCGTCGATGTATACTTCCATTTTCGGCCCAATGAGCGGACCGAACACCTTGTTCATATTCGCTGGTAAGTCGCCCAAGCGTTCTTCAGTCCGAACGGCATGACGTTGTAACAATATGTAGCCTTTTCTGTGACAAACGAAGTCTTCACCTGATCTGGGGGATACATAGGGATCTGATTGTACCCCGAATAAGCATCCATGAAGGATAGCCTTTGATACCCTGCCGAGCTATCTACGAGTTTGTCTATGCAGGGAAGTAGGTATTGATCCTTGGGGCAGACTTTGTTCAGGTCTATGTAATCCACGCACATCCTCCATTTTCCATTGGATTTCTTGACTAGCACGAGATTAGCCAACCAATCAGTGTACACCACCTCCCTGATAAACCCCGCCTCTAGTAGCTCGGACACCTTTTCTTCAGTTGCTTGTGCCTTCTCGGTTCCGACCCGCCTTTTCTTCTGACACACTGGCTTGGCGCCAGTATACACACTTAACTTATGGCAAATAAAATTCGGATCGATCCCCGGCATGTCTGCCGAAGTCCAAGCAAATAAGTCTTTGTTTTCTACCAGCAGTTTCGTCAGTTCTCTTTCTAATTCCTCAGCAAGGCCGACACCAATCTTGACACGACGGGACGGATCGGGACCCAGAATTACCTTTTTGAAGTCCCCCTGAGGGGTTGGTCTAGTTTCATCCTCTTCTCGTACGTCGAGATCTGCCAAGTTAACACTTCCTTTGTTGAGTGGCTCCTTCATGATCTTCTCATCGTCATCCAGCTTCAGTTTGCCCAAGCTAATATTGTAACATTTCCGAGCCAACTCTTGCTCGGACCGTACCGTTACCACCTGGTCATCGGACCCTGGAAACTTCATGGCCAGGTGAACGGTTGATGCAACGGCACCAAATGATTGGAGTGCTGTACGACCAAGGATGGCGTTGTATGCCGACGGTGTTTGGACAACTAGCCACTTTAACATCTCGGTTCGAGCAGACGGTTGTTCACCCATGGTCACTGGGAGATGATTGTTGCCTAAGGGAACAATGGAATGCCCCGTAAAACCAATCAAACTGCCCTCAAATGGAGTTAGGTCAGATCTTTTCAACTTTAGCCTCTCGAACAGATCCAAGAACGTAATGTCTGCTGAACTCCCCTGATCGACGAGAATCCTTTTCACTTCGTAATTACCGAGTCTGGCTGTAACTACCATTGGATCATTGTGGTCCTGAATAATATCAGCAAAGTCATCGTCACTGAAACTGATGACAATGTTCTTCTTTTTGGGCTTTTGGATCGGTCGGCTAGCCACCGAAAGGATCTGTCCCACATACTTTTTTCGATCACTTCTTTCTTCCCCACCACCCGCAAATCCACCAGCAATGGTGTTGATCAGAAACGACTCTCGACCCATATCCTGCTCGGACGGTAGGGCGGAGGTTCCCCCTGCAGGTGGTGTAGGGCTTTTATTCCTTTTTTCCTCGGTTTTGGATGGTGAATGACTTCTTCTCCTTGAACGCTTCCGCATCGCTTCCCCGATGTATTGTTGAAGCTTCTCATCCCTAACCATTTCTTCAATTAAGTCCTTCAGCATCGTACACTGATCAGTCGTATACCCCCATCCACCATGATGGTCACAGTATTTCGTCCTGTCCCTCTGGGCAGCTTTTCTCAAAGCTGGAGGCCGAGTAATGTTGCGCATTTCAGTGTGCATAGTCTCTCGGAGGATTTGTCTCCTCGGGACTGTAAGCTCAGTGTATACATCATACTTGCCTTTGGGAGGCAGTTTATCTCTTTCTCCTCTTTCCCTCTTGTCCTTCCTCCCCCTATTCTCTCGAAAACGATCAGTTTGATGGGAATCATTCTGACGAGGGCGCTGTTCCTGACCCCGAGCCGCGGTACTGATTCTATGGAATTCCTCCAAATTAACAAATTTCCTAGATCTTTCCCTGAGTTCGGCCATGTCCCTTGGTGGTTCTCCAATCAGACAATCCTTGAAATCACCATCTCGCAACCCTTGAGTGAGCAAGAGGACAGATACTCCCGATTCCAGGCCTGATATGCCACTAGCTTCTTGTTGATACCGAGCCAGGTAATCGCGAAGAGACTCGTCAGGTCTCTGTGCGACTCCAGCCAATGAATGGTCCGACTTGGGTTGTGACATACTGGTTGTATATCGGTTCAAAAATGTTGTCCTCAGCTCGGCCCATGAGTGAATCGAGTTGGCAGGTAGAGAATTGAACCATCTTAAAGGTGCCGATCCCAGAGTCATTGAGAATGCTCGGCACTTCATGAAATCCCCTCCTCCATAAAACATCATGGAGGATTCGTAAACCGCGATGTGGTCATCGGATCAGTCGTCCCATTATACCGAGGGATATTCTGATGACCCACATAAGTCTGCGGGGTTTGAAATGCCATTATCTCAGCTATGAAAGGATGTCCAGGATGGGGTTCCCCAGTAACACGCCCAGGAACCAATCCCGGATTAAGGGGTGGCGGTGGAGGAAGGTTATTAGGGTTGCCGAGAGCCACGTGAGGGCCTTGCTCGGCTATACTTGCCATGCTTTGCTGCTGAAGAGCAGCGATAGCCTGATTCTGCTTTTCAATCAAAGAAGTTTGAGTCCTCAAGATCTCCATGATTGATTCCTCTCTCCTACGGGCCGACGAAGTAGTCATGTATGATCTACCTTGTGTTTCGGAACGTTCACCACCTTGGAGTGTTCCAAAATGACCCCTAGTAAATTGTGGGACTTCCCTGTTGGATCGCTCGGCACGGGAGTGGTCATGACGAGCGGAACGCTCAACTCGCCGATCCTCACCAGTTCGTGACCCAGCTGGGGCCCTCCGAGATTGACGTGGTCCAGAATCTGCAGTGTCATGCCATTCTAAAACATGGCCATCAGGAATAGTATGAGGGTTGGATCGTCCTCCGCCGCCTTCAATGCGAGGAGGAACTGTGACTTGTGCTTGAACAACTGGAGGGACTGGAGGAACGTTAGCCTGAACCAGAGGAACTGGCGGAGCCACCGGCTGATCCACCGGAGGAACGGGTGGGTTATTAGCATGATCACCTCCAGTAGGTCCTCCCGGAGCAATTCTATCCCGAACGTTTCCTCTTCCCCCGCTCTTAGGCGGCCTTCCCCGGATGCGACGGCGGAGATCCCCCTGGTTATTGTCATGGTTATCGTTTGCCATGAGAACAGTGGTTATGGGAATACTGGTTAGACGTTTCCCACAGACGGCGCCAATGTAGTGTCCTGGAACACTAGATGTCCTTAACCCTCTAAGTGCTCAAGACTATGGAATCAGGAGCCCTAGAGATGATCAAGAGTTAATGTGTGACTTATGGTATTTCTGCAGTTCCAGTTGGGAAAAGCAGGTTCTCCCTAGTCAACGTGTGTGCAGAGTGTCAACTTAGGGATGAGAGTACATACCTGAAACCCTAGCTGTAGTGAGCTATTTATAGGGTTTGGAGGAGTCTGATATGGGCCGTCTGGGCCCTGTATCAGGGTTGAGCTGAACCAGGATTCTGTGAGATAATATCGGAGGATTATGCTCTTAGAATCTGGATAGGATCAGCTGAAGATCTCATGTCTAGGTTGTTGCGAGAATCTAGGAGAGATTTGCAGAAAGGATTAGAAGCATCGGTGGGTCTGAGCTTATCCGTGAGCCGACGGTATGTCTCGGCCTAGAGTCTCAAGCCTGATGGATTGAGGACCGATGATGAGGCTCGGTTCCATCAAGTCCGAGCCTAGTCCTTTGGGTGTGCTCGGAGTCCATGAGTCCGAGCGAGGGACGTTCATGTTAAGTGAACCGAGGGAAGTGCCTTTAGTGAATCCCTCTGACAAGGCTTGCATCCGTGTCTGGTCGGTAGACCCTACACTTTGTATCAATTTGACCCTTATCTCGAAGATACTCCCAAACTCGGTCACATAACCGCCTCTCGGCTTTCGTTAAATCGGCCTTATAATCAAATTGATACAGGGAGGCCCCTCGGTTATAAATGCCGTTAGACCAACTCAGAGGGAATTGAGGGACGACCTTAATTTCCCCTTCTTCCTCAACTTGTTCCATAAACCAGCACACTTCGGCTCTAGTGTATTCGTATTGGAAGAAGAGCGGTTTGAAGGATTTCCAAGAATCGGTAACTTTGGCAAAGAGGGCATGCTCCCTCCGAGCCTTCAAGGATACCCAAAGTCCTTTTGAGTCGCCGAACTTATTTACTTGGGGGGCATACAACCAGAAGAAGGATCGTAACGTTGCAACTAGACCTTCGGCGTCGCAAAACTGTTGAAATGCCCTGACAAAGGCCCACCCGCTTGGATGTAGCTGGCTCGGGGCTATACCTAAGTGCTTTAGGACTTCTATCTCAAAGGTGGAAAAGGGCATGCGGATTCCGACCTTTGTCACTATTTCCTCGTAGAAGTAAAAGCGTTGTCGATTTTCCGGTACTTGGAAGCATATCCGGTCGTCTATGCTCGCAAGTCTTAATACAAATTCCGATGCGTTCCCATCTTCGCTCGGAGGCGTTAGAAGTGGTTGAAGGTGGTTCAAGCTGTTAGTCGTTAGCAATGAAGGCCTCGTTCCAAGTACTTCCCGATCGAAGACTTCATCGTACTGCGCGTGGTTGGGAGGTAAAGGATATTCTTCGGGATGAGTCTCACATCTGCGCTCCACCATATCTGGGGAAAAAGCAAAAGGCTCGGTCTTTTAAACCTAAAAACTAAGGTCGAGCCTTGGACTTCTTCCCACCTCCCTCTTAGGATCTCCCAAAGACTCCCCCCTCGTAAATCGCTCGGGACTAGTCCTAACCTGAGCTCGGCGCTCGGCGAACCTGTAATCCAACAGCCACCTACCATCCTCTAGAGGGTCAGAAGGGTATTCTGTTGACAAGGGTTTTACCTCAATTGGCTCGTTTACCCTTTCGCCGAAAGGGGGGACAGGAGGATCTCCTACTGCGTCATTACCAGTATTACCAGAATAAGAACTAATCTCTATGGGAACAGAATCAGCATCAACATCCCCAGAATCCCCAGAACTAGAACTAGAATCGCTGGAAGGCTCCTCTCCTAATCTCCTACAGAGATTATGGTAAATCTTCTTCCTGTCTCTACAACTCCCCATAGTTATTAAATCCAAACCCTCTATACTATCTACCTAGAACAAAAACCCCAAAATCCCTGAAAAACCCAGAGAAACCAGAACCCTCTCAAAAAGAAGAAAAAATGGAATCAAATATGAGTTATTAGAGTTAGAAGAAGAAGAAGAGGTTACCTGCTTTTGATTGTTGAACTCTGGAAGAAGTTGATGGCAGCGGATGATCGTGGAGGAACTGAAGAAAATGGAAAAAAGGTGCAGGGAGCGAGTGAGGAAAAGAGTTTATGGAATATTTCTGGAGCAGCAAGTGGAGAGTTTTTGATTTTTTTGAATCAGAAATAAGGAAGTGAAGGAAGAGGGAGTGAAGGAGTTGAATAACCCTCAACCCTCAAAAACCTTTCGGTTTCCTTCCACAACGCATGTGTGGGCCGAAAGCCCATTAACGCACTCAACCACTCCCAGGATGAGACGTGGCAGTTACTAACGACACTTTATGACGCCAAGCGCCAACTTCTTGCTGATTCTTCAAATTTATTTTTGCTTGCAGGTGCTCTTCTTCCACCTTTTTGTCTGCTTCATAAACTCTGTACTTGTTGACCAAAGTTGCAAAACTCTGGATGTCTTGATATCCGAAAACAGATTTCAGCTCAAACCTCAACCCGTTTTCAAACTTGATGCACATTGAACGCTCATCAGGGTTATAATGATAGTAGGGAGAATACTTGCTTAGTTCTTCAAACTTCACAACATATTCTCCTACCATCATATCCCCTTGCTACAGCTGAAGGAATTCAATCTCCTTCTTCTTCTTCACATCTTCAGGGAAGTACCTTTCGAAGAATTTCTCAACAAAGGTATTCCAAGTCACTTATCTTCCTTCTGCAGCCAGAAGATGAACCGAATGGTTCCACCAATCTTCGGCCACATCCACCAAAATGTATGTAGAAAAACCCACTTTCTAACGATCGCTACAGTTCATGGTTCGAAAGATCTTTTCCATCTCATGGATCCATTTCTGGGCCTCATCCAGACGATGTCCTCCTCCTAATTTAGGTGGATCACACTTACGAAAGTCTGATATCCCCTTAAATTCATCTGGAGCAGGAACTCAATGCGGTTGAGGTTCTGCATGTCACTGTTGCATATTCTCGAACATAGCATTCATTTGTTCCTGTAACACCCCTAATTTTCGTCTCCCGAATAATAGGAAATTAATAATAAAAAAGTTTTATTATTAATTTATAGAATTTTCCAATTTCATGTTTTGTGTTTAATTAGCCTTAAATATAAAAATAAGTTAAAATATTTTTATATGGCAATTAAATGCAGAATATAAGGAAATTGCATTTTGGTCCCTGAAGGAGGGCTAAAAGGCAAAATTAGAAAGGTTCTTGGAGGGAAAGATTTAAAAATGATAATTTTTAAATTTTGAACTGACCTAACCGGTTAGTAATGCCCTGTAACCGGTTAGACGATGAACTCAGAAACTGGTTTAGTGGATTTTGATGAGTAATCACTGGGTTAATTCGTTTAATCGCCTTGATTACTGCATGAATTGAGTGGAGAACCACGCGTCGCCCTACATGTTACCTTCAATTGTCTATAAATAGGGGAAAATCTGAGGAATTAGGGGTTGATCAACTGATTTCTGGTTGAAGAAGGGAGATTAGGGTTTCTGAATTGTCCTGAGCAATTCGTCTTCGTTGTTGAGTGTTAGTAATCGAGTGATACACGATTGTGAAGCTTACATCAAGAGCTTTACAAAGATCTAAACACTGTGAGCTGAGGGTTAGTGTGGAAGGAGAAATCAAGCTTGGAAGTTGGAGGTAGAAATTCGGGTTCTCTGTGATTCTGATTCTGGGAGCTGACTTCCAGACTCGATTTTGGTAAGCATAGTCAATCCCTAAGCCTCAAACTTCTTTGATTCTCTAGTGCATGTACCCTACTTTGAGTCCTAACTATTTTCCCCAATTTCTTTGGTCATTTGCTATGTCAAAATCTCTGGTTTTTGGACCCTGTTGCTGGGAAACGAATCTGGAAACAGAGCTGTGAGTTTGTGAGAAATCAGTGGAGTTTCTTCAATTTCAGTGTTCAATCTTCATCAAAATCAACTTAGAGGTATGGGAGAAGTCTTCACTATACTAGATTTAGACTACAAAGGCTTGGAGGCCAATTTCTTGCTCACTGTGGTTTTGAGAAAATTTCAATTGATGCATGCAAGCTATATAAATGTTGAATTCTGTGGTTGAGTGCTTGATTTAAGTTTTGATGTGTTAAATTGTGTTTATGTGATTTTTCATACAATTTGATACAATAAACTTGATGCTTGCAATATGAACGTGTTTCTGGGTGTAAACATGTTTATTTTAAGGCATATGAACTTGGTGTATACTGGAAATTGGTTAGATTTGAGAAAGAAAGAAAATTAGTTGTTAAAACTCTTGTTTTAATGGCCTGACTGCATAACCTAACCGGTTACACGATTTTCGTAACCGGTTAGACACTCTAAATTTTCAAAGAAAAATCAGTTTGCAAATCAGTCATGAAACTTTAATGGTTTTTACTCAAATCTAAGCCTTAATTTCTATACACAAGGTCTGAATATGAGTTGTGGTAATGTCAACAAATTCAGATTGGAAAGATTTCCATTTATGCCTTAAATTGATGGAATAATTTCAAGTGAAATTATGTTCATTGGAAAAGGATATGTGATTTGGACTTATGAATGATAAACAATGGTTTTTGAGGTATAAAATAAAGTTAAAAAAAAGTGTTTTGGATTGCGTAGAGAATTCAAGAAAAAAGGGTTTTTCTGAATTGCAATGGTAAAACAGTTCAGGTCTGTAATTCTAACCGGTTAGCCTGAAACTGTAACCGGTTAGTACCTGAATCTGAAAAATAAAAAGTTAAGTTTTAAATACCATTGAAGTTGTATTACTCAATCTGGGTTTTGAAAGGCATATTTTGAGAAAAATTCAAAGGGGAATTTTATGCCAAATATTATACCTCAAATAAATCATTCAAAAGTTGAAATTGGAATATTTCTAAATCACATTAATTAATGTAAAGATAAAACCAACCCTGATGTTTGTGCATACATATAGACTAGAAGTCTGGTTGGTGGGAACGTTTATCATATTCTGGGAATATGAGGAGGGTACTCCGGGAGTACCAAAGTATAACCTACTTGATGACACATTATAGATATGTGGCCAGTGTCCGAGACCTGGTTTTTATGCGTTCTGGGAACGTGGCGTTCTGGGAACGTGGTGCACACTCCGGGAGTGATGCTTTTTATCCAAGTATGGTTCGGCATTATGTTCTGGGAACTAATGTCGGTGTTCCGGGAACACAATGGTGTATGGGATGGACGTCCAAGATGGACATTTAGAGGCCTCAGTTGTGGATAGAAAATCATACATCATGCCACTTGCATTATAAGAGTTATAATGTTATAAAATTGGTGTGCTCATATGTATTTGCATTATGATCTGTCCATGACATATTTGTGATTGTAATTTTAGTCTTTATCCACTATGTATATGTGTATACTTACTCCCTGTGCCCTGTTTAGGTGATGGCCAGATACCTAGCCTGCATCGAGATACGCCCTATCCCTAGTGGTATATGGACGTATGAGGAGCACTGTGCCACCTTTGAGGGGGAGGTGGAGATCACACTCTACCACCCTAACCCTCTTTTACGTGTGCGACCTCGTCGATTTAGGATTCCATTAGTCTATACTATGCATGTTCCACCTTTTTACACTTATAGAGAACCACCCCCGGCTCGACCTATGCGTCATTTTCATAGTTTTAGATTTAGAGCTGCCACTCGTTCCCACCCTTCATCCCATAGAGTTGTTACTGAGGAGACTCCTTCTCCTAGTCCGACTGATTATGATAGGACTGCTTCTGCAGACCCTAGACCCAGTGGTGGGATCTCTACTCAGTCAGGCGAGGTCGAGGAGGACCCTGTGGAGGATGAGAGCGAGGAGGAGGTGCATGTTGAGCCGACTGTTTCTGCTAGAGGTGGACCCGCTGGTTCATAGGAGCCTGCATAGCATAGGGGTTTTGGATCCTGGATCCTAGGGATAGAGCGGTGGAGGATCTGAGGAGCTACTGAGGACATGGAGGACTTGCTCTGAGACTTCTGTTTTTGGACTTTTGTTATATATTGTATATATTGAGAGGTCTTAGAGTGAGCTTTTATTTTAGTGCAGCTGGTCTGTATATGTTTTATCAAAACTTGCTATCTCGACTTTTATCACTTGCTACTGTTAGTACTGATGGGGTTATATGTCATGACTTTTATCACATATATATATATATATATATGCTTTATTTTCCTCAGCAGTGCCCCATGAGTATTGTTTTTCTTCCGCGAACTCTGATTTCACTTTACAAAGGATTCGGCGTTAAGTTTATATTTTATATACTCAAATCTGACTCTAGAGGAAAATCATATGTTTAAATAATAACTACTAAGGTTTCCTATAAATAAGGGCGTGCTTTCTCGAGAGTCTTTTTCAAATCTAAGATCATACTAAGCCGAATTCATGAAACGGTTTATGTCAAAAGAGGTTTTGATTAAGCAAGTAGTAATATTAAAAAGGAAAAATTTTCTAGTCCTAATTTTGATAGCAAGTAGTAAACTATTTGGAAATATTAATTATTTTCAAGTTAAAAAGAGAGCGTCACACCCTTGGGTGGTATCAGAGCATTGGTCATGTTCCTCATGGCCCCGCAGATGCAGCTAAGTATAATATTCAATATTGATTGAATATGTTTGAGTAAGTTAGTGGTAACATTTATGTCTTAAAGACCTTTTTAGTAACCCAAAGCCCATAGTGCAGGTCTTTCTATGGCAACCCGGAATCGAAATGTTACTAAGGAAATGTTAGAACGAATTACAACCGTGCTGGAGGGTATGCAGCAGCAGCAGAGGCATCAATCATCTCAGGAGAGAGCTGGTAACCCGTCTGCTGGCAACATGGCGAATCCTGATGCTAAGACTCTGTCGGAGTTCAGGAAGTGCAATCCACCAAGATTTGAGGGGGGATATAAACCTGATGAGGCGAACAAGTGGTTGCATGAGATCAATAAGATCTTCCAAACTCTGGAGTGTTCTGATGAACAGAAGGTGACCTATGCAGTTTACATGCTTCATGGGGAAGCTGAAAACTGGTGGGATCACACGGTCCAATTGCTGAATTTTGAAAGGAGAGCAATCAACTGGGGAGTATTTATGGAAAAATTTCTTAATAAATATTTTCCAGAAGATTTGCGGAGGAAAAAGGAAGTGGAGTTTATGCAATTGAAACAAGGGGATATGAGTGTAGGGCAGTATGCTGCCAGATTCGAGGAACTGATGAAATATTCTCCCTATTACTTAAATAACCCTGATGAAAGAAGTAAGTGTGTGAAGTTTGAAGGTGGGCTACGGCCGGAGCTGAAGTCTATCTTCAGTTATCAAAGGATTCAGAGTTTCCCTGCACTGGTGGACATGTGCAGAATGTATGAAGATGATAAGAAGGCGGAGTTGATAGGGGTCAAGCGAAGGGGGTTGGACAGAACTATGGACCCCAAAGGAAGAAGAAGTTTGACCATCGGAATAATGGTCCATATTCTAAGAACAAGGGGAAAGGCAAGGCAGTGATAGATAACCGTAACAAGCCTCGCGATGATGCTCCTTATTGCGAGAAGTGCAAGCGTTATCATCATGGTCAGTTTTGCTGGTCCACAGGATGATGTTTCAAGTGTGGGAAACAAGGTCACTTTGCCCGTGAATGCAAGGAATCCGCAAAGGGGGATGCAAAGGGATCTGCTGGAAAGTCTGTGGTACAAGGACGAGTATTTGCCCTAAGTGGTAGTGAAGCAACCCAAACCCCGAATCTCGTGCAAGGTAATTTTCTGCTCAATAATCAACCTTGCAAAATCATGTTTGATTCTGGAGCTACACATTCTTTTGTTTCCCCTGAATGTGTGAGTAGGCTGAATCTTATTGTTTCTGATTCACCCTGCTATCTTAGTATAAATACCCCTACGGGAATACCGATCTACACCGCTAAAGTCTGTTTAGGGTGTAATGTAGAAGTTATGGGTCGTTCATCCCA
Organism: Crotalaria pallida; assembly: GCA_037953625.1. Classification (NCBI taxonomy): domain Eukaryota; kingdom Viridiplantae; phylum Streptophyta; class Magnoliopsida; order Fabales; family Fabaceae; genus Crotalaria; species Crotalaria pallida. The sequence goes on along the minus strand of CM075655.1, from coordinate 65,326,110 downwards.
GGTAAATTTGGTTTGTCTTCCTAACTTACAATTGGATGTGATCTTGGGAATGGATTGGTTGATGAAGAACCAAGTGATCATCAATTGTGAGGAAAAGACAATTCAATATAGGACCCTTGAACCGGAGGGATATATGTGTTTATTCTTGGCTTCTGGAGAAGAAGAGTCGATGCCGATTGAAGAGATTCCAGTGGTGAGGGAATTTCCGGAAGTATTTCCTGAGGAGATACCAGGATTACCTCCGAAGTGAGAGATAGAATTTGGGATCGATTTAGTCCCTAGAGCTGGTCCCATCTCTATTGCTCCTTATAGGATGGCACCACCAGAAATGGCAGAAATGAAGAAACAAATCGAGGAGCTGTTGCAGAAACAGATGATCAAGCCAAGCGTTTCGCCTTGGGGAGCTCCGTTATTGTTCGTAAAGAAGAAAGATGGAAGTATGAGGATGTGTGTGGACTACAGACAGCTGAATAAGGTTACTATTAAGAATAAGTATCCTTTGCCAAGGATTGATGATCTTATGGATCAAGTAAGGGGAGCTGCAGTATTCTCCAAGATTGATCTGAGATCGGGATATCATCAGATCAGGATAAAGGAGGAGGATATACCCAAGACTGCATTTCGATCGCGATACGGTCATTATGAGTATGTTGTGATGCCGTTCGGATTGACAAATGCACCTGCTATTTTCATGGACTATATGAACCGGATCTTTAGACCATATTTGGATTTGTCTGTGGTGGTATTCATTAACGATATTTTGGTCTATTCTAAAAATCCGGAAAAACATGAAGAGCATCTCAGGATTGTGCTAAAGGTTCTGAAGGAGAAGCAATTATATGCCAAACTTACGAAGTGTGAGTTTTGGTTGAATGAAGTGAAGTTTCTGGGGCATGTAATCTCTAAAGAGGGAATTGCGGTGGATCCAGCGAAGGTAAGTTCAGTGCTAAGTTGGGAACAGCCTAAGACGGTGACGGAGGTGAGAAGTTTCTTAGGGCTGGCTGGATACTATCGTCGATTTATAGAAGGATTTTCTAAGATTGCATTGCCTTTAACTAAGTTGACTCGGAAGGATCAATCGTTCGTGTGGGACGATCGGTGCGAAGCTAGTTTTCGTGAGTTGAAGGAAAGGTTAACATCGTCTCCTGTGTTAATCTTACCTGATCCTCACAAGAGCTTTGAAGTTTACTGTGATGCATCTAAGCAAGGACTGGGTTGTGTATTGATGCAAGAAGGAAGAGTAGTGGCGTATGCATCGAGGCAATTGAAGAACCATGAGGTGAATTACCCGACACACGATTTGGAATTGGCGGCGATCGTGTTTGCCTTAAAGATATGGAGACATCATCTCTATGGCACTACATTCCAAGTATTTAGTGACCATAAGAGTTTGAAATATCTGTTCGACCAGAAAGAGTTGAACATGAGGCAAAGAAGATGGATGGAGTTCTTGAAGGATTATGATTTTAAACTCCATTATCATCCGGGTAAAGCGAATGTGGTTGCAGACTCGTTGAGTCGGAAAGCAATCCACGTTAGTGCGATGATGGTCAAGGAAGCAGCATTGATTGAAGAATTCAGAGACTTGAGCTTGTTGATGCAAGTGGAGCCATCAAGTATCAAGTTGGGGACGTTGCAGATCACAAACGAGTTCTTGGAAAGAATTCGGGAATTGCAACGAGCAGATGAAGAGTTGATGGAAAAGATGAGACTAGGTTCGGAAGGAAAGGAACCTGATTTCAAGATAGGGCAGGATGGAATCCTTCGTTTCAGGACAAGGATTTGTGTACCAAGAGATCAAGAAGTTAGGAGACTAATTCTTGATGAAGCTCATAATAGTCGGATGAGTATGCATCCCGGATCGACCAAAATGTATCAGGATTTGAAGAAGATATTTTGGTGGTCGGGATTGAAAAGAGATGTGGCAGAATATGTGGTGGCGTGCTTGATCTGTCAGAAAGCGAAGGTAGAACATCAGAAACTGGGAGGACAGTTGCAACCTCTGAGGATTCCCCAGTGGAAGTGGGATAGTATCTCAATGGATTTTGTGTCTGGTTTGCCAAGAACAGCAGCAAATCATGATGCAATCTGGGTGGTTGTGGATAGGTTAACAAATTCAGCGCATTTTATTCCGATAAATATGCGTTATTCCTTGAACAAGCTTACCCAGATCTATATCAAGGAGGTAGTTCGTCTTCACGGAGTGCCTTCGAGCATTGTATCAGACCGAGATCCGAGATTTTCGTCACAATTCTGGAAGAGTTTCATGAAGCTATGGGAACAAGGTTGAAATTGAGTTCTGCGTATCATCCACAGACGGATGGCCAGACGGAGAGAACAATTCAATCTTTGGAATATGTGTTGCGAGCGTGTGCACTTGAAGAACAAGGAAGTTGGGATCAAGTGTTACCTCTTGCAGAGTTCACATATAACAATAGTTACCATGCGAGCATTGGAATGGCACCGTTCGAGGCGTTGTATGGAAGGAAGTGTCAGACCCCGCTATGTTGGTTCCAAGTGAGGGAGGACTTGATGGTTGGACCAGAAATGATTCAACAGACGTCTGAAAAGATCAAGATGGTTCAGACTAAGATGAAAGCGTCTCAGAGTCGACAGAAGAGTTATGCAGATAAGAGGAGAAAACCATTGGAGTTTTCTGAGGGCGATCATGTGTTCCTTCGGGTAGTTCCGATGAAAGGAATTAGTAGAGCCTTGAGAACCCGAAAGCTTTCGCCTAAGTGTATAGGTCCATATCAGATTCTTAAGAGAGTTGGCCCTGTTGCTTATCAATTGGCCTTACCACCCTCTCTATCCAATTTGCATAACGTCTTTCACGTTTCGCAATTGAAAAAGTATGTTTATGACCCATCTGTTGTTCTGAAACTCCAACCCGATGATCTAACTTTGAGAGAAAACCTGACCTTTGAGACCAGACCGGTTCAGATAGAAGATCGTGAAGTCAAGCGACTCAGAGGAAAGGAAATACCTTTGGTCAAGGTAATTTGGGAGAATGCTGACGTATCTGAAGCTACATGGGAATTAGAGGAGAAGATGCGTCAAGAGTATCCGGAGTTATTTTTGTAATCTAGAATTTCGGGGAAGAAATTCCTTTTAAGTGGGGGAGTAGTGTAACACCCCTAATTTTCGTCTCCCGAATAATAGGAAATTAATAATAAAAAAGTTTTATTATTAATTTATAGAATTTTCCAAGTTTATGTTTTGTGTTTAATTAGCCTTAAATATAAAAATAAGTTAAAATATTTTTATATGGCAATTAAATGCAGAATATAAGGAAATTGCATTTTGGTCCCTGAAGGAGGGCTAAAAGGCAAAATTAGAAAGGTTCTTGGAGGGAAAGATTTAAAAATGATAATTTTTAAATTTTGAACTGACCTAACCGGTTAGTAATGCCCTGTAACCGGTTAGACGATGAACTCAGAAACTAGTTTAGTGGATTTTGATGAGTAATAACTGGGTTAATTCGTTTAATCGCCACGATTACTGCATGAATTGAGTGGAGAACCACGCGTCGCCCTGCATGTTACCTTCAATTGTCTATAAATAGGGGAAAATCTGAGGAATTAGGGGTTGATCAACTGATTTCTGGTTGAAGAAGGGAGATTAGGGTTTCTGAATTGTCCTGAGCAATGCGTCTTCGTTGTTGAGTGTTAGTAATCGAGTGATACACGATTGTGAAGCTTACATTAAGAGCTTTACAAAGATCTAAACACTGTGAGCTGAGGGTTAGTGTGGAAGGAGAAATCAAGCTTGGAAGTTGGAGGTAGAAATTTGGGTTCTCTGTGATTCTGATTCTGGGAGCTGACTTCCAGACTCGATTTTGGTAAGCATAGTCAATCTCTAAGCCTCAAACTTCTTTGATTCTCTAGTGCATGTACCCTACTTTGAGTCCTAACTGTTTTCCCCTATTTCTTTGGTCATTTGCTATGTCAAAATCTCTGGTTTTTGGACCCTGTTGCTGGGAAACGAATCTGGAAACAGAGATGTGAGTTTGTGAGAAATCAGTGGAGTTTCTTCAATTTTAGTGTTCAATCTTCATCAAAATCAACTTAGAGGTATGGGAGAAGTCTTCACTATACTAGATTTAGACTAAATGTCAAATGATTTAGGATTTGATTTCACAAAACTCAAAAGGGCATTATGTGTTTTTAAGCACAAAGGCTTGGAGGCCAATTTCTTGCTCACTGTGGTTTTGAGCAAATTTCAATTGATGCATGCAAGCTATATAAATGTTGAATTCTGTGGTTGAGTGCTTGATTTAAGTTTTGATGTGTTAAATTGTGTTTATGTGATTTTTCATACAGTTTGATACAATAAACTTGATGCTTGCAATATGAACGTGTTTCTGGGTGTAAACATGTTTATTTTCAGGCATATGAACTTGGTGTATACTGGAAATTGGTTAGATTTGAGAAAGAAAGAAAATGAGTTGTTAAAACTCTTGTTTTAATGGCCTGACTGCATAACCTAACCGGTTACACGATTTTCGTAACCGGTTAGACACTGTAAATTTTCAAAGAAAAATCAGTTTGCAAATTAGTCCTGAAACTTTAATGGTTTTTACTCAAATCTAAGCCTTAATTTCTATACACAAGGTCTGAATATGAGTTGTGGTAATGTCAACAAATTCAGATTGGAAAGATTTCCATTTATGCCTTAAATTGATGGAATAATTTCAAGTGAAATTATGTTCATTGGAAAAGGATATGTGATTTGGACTTTTGAATGATAAACAATGGTTTTTGAGGTATAAAATAAAGTTAAAAAAAAGTGTTTTGGATTGGGTAGAGAATTCAAGAAAAAAGGGTTTTTCTGAATTGCAATGGTAAAACAGTTCAGATCTGTAATTCTAACCGGTTAGCCTGAAACTGTAACCGGTTAGTACCTGAATCTGAAAAATAAAAAGTTAATTTTTAAATACCATTGAAGTTGTATTACTCAATCTGGGTTTTAAAAGGCATATTTTGAGAAAAATTCAAAGGGGAATTTTATGCCAAATATTATTCCTCAAATAAATCATTCAAAAGTAGAAATTGGAATATTTCTAAATCACATTAATTAATGTAAAGATAAAACCAACCCTGATGTTTGTGCATACATATAGACTGGAAGTCTGGTTGGTAGGAACGTTTATCATATTCTGGGAATATGAGGAGGGTACTCCGGGAGTACCAAAGTATAACCTACTTGATGACACATTATAGATATGTGGCCAGTGTCCGGGACCTGGTTTTTATGCGTTCTGGGAACGTGGCGTTCTGGGAACGTGGTGCACACTCCGGGAGTGATGCTTTTTATCCAAGTATGGTTCGGCATTATGTTCTGGGAACTAATGTCGGTGTTCCGGGAACACAATGGTGTATTGGATGGACGTCCAAGATGGACATTTAGAGGCCTCAGTTGTGGATAGAAAATAATACATCATGCCACTTGCATTATAAGAGTTATAATGTTGAAAAATTGGTGTGCTCATATGTATTTGCATTATGATCTGTCCATGACATATTTGTGATTGTAATTTTAGTCTTTATCCACTATGTATATGTGTATACTTACTCCCTGTGCCCTGTTTAGGTGATGGCCAGATACCTAGCCTGCATCGAGATACGCCCTATCCCTAGCGGTATATGGACGTATGAGGAGCACCGTGCCACCTTTGAGGGGGAGGTGGAGATCACTCTCTACCACCCTAACCCTCTTTTACGTGTGCGACCTCGTCGATTTAGGATTCCATTAGTCTATACTATGCATGTTCCACCTTTTTACACTTATAGAGGACCACCCCCGGCTCGACCTATGCGTCGTTTTCATAGTTTTAGATTTAGAGCTGCCACTCGTTCCCACCCTTCATCCCATAGAGTTGTTACTGAGGAGACTCCTTCTCCTAGTCCGACTGATTATGATAGGACTGCTTCTGCAGACCCTAGACCCAGTGGTGGGGTCTCTACTCAGTCAGGCAAGGTCGAGGAGGACCCTGTTGAGGATGAGAGCGAGGAGGAGGTGCATGTTGAGCCGACTGTTTCTGCTAGAGGTGGACCCGCTGGTTCATAGGAGCCTGCATAGCATAGGGGTTTTGGATCCTGGATCCTAGGGATAGAGCCGTGGAGGATCTGAGGAGCTGCTGAGGACATGGAGGACTTGCTCTGAGACTTCTGTTTTTGGACTTTTGTTATATATTGTATATATTGAGAGGTCTTAGAGTGAGCTTTTATTTTAGTGCAGCTGGTCTGTATATGTTTTATCAAAACTTGCTATCTCGACTTTTATCACTTGCTACTGTTAGTACTGATGGGGTTATATGTCATGACTTTTATCACATATATATATATATATATATGCTTTATTTTCCTCAGCAGTGCCCCATGAGTATTGTTTTTCTTCCGCGAACTCTGATTTCACTTTACAAAGGATTCGGCGTTAAGTTTATATTTTATATACTCAAATCTGACTCTAGAGGAAAATCATATGTTTAAATAATAACTACTAAGGTTTCCTATAAATAAGGGTGTGCTTTCTCGAGAGTCTTTTTCAAATCTAAGATCATACTAAGCCGAATTCATGAAACGGTTTATGTCAAAAGAGGTTTTGATTAAGCAAGTAGTAATATTAAAAAGGAAAAATTTTCTAGTCCTAATTTTGATAGCAAGTAGTAAACTATTTGGAAATATTAATTATTTTCAAGTTAAAAAGAGAGCGTCACAGTTCCAATGCATTAGCAATCTGGGCGTTATCTCTAGCAGCCATCGGAACCTGCACTATGACCTCAATTAACTTAAATCCTTAAAACTAGAATATAGAAATCAAGACAAACATGCGCTAATGGTTAGTATGTAAGGCCATACTCTAAGGCCGAGAATTGAATCATTGCTCTGATATCACAAATGTAACGACCCAAATTTATTTCCATATTAATTCTTTTATCGAAAATACGGATTATTTTTCCCTTTTATGAAAATAAATTTAAGCCATTACTATATCTACTCATCACATCATCATATCAAACACATAGTGATAAAAACTAATTTACCTTATATACATTGTTATGAAGAGTTTTCAGTACAACATCACAGTAACAGCATCAACATTGTCATTAGTTTATACCCTACGTCACTTGATATTTTACACTATATCACAACAAAAAAAATATAATGACCTAGAGCATATGGTTAGAACTCCAAAAGATCGGGAAGTATATAAACACAAGACTTCCCTACTATGTATTCATATAACATCCATCCTAGTTAGGGAAAAGGCGAATGATAAGGACTATGGGAACACAAGTCCTGAGGGAGCGCATATGAGGGAGAGGGTTCAGACGGCGGGTCGTGATCTCCATCATCCCCTCTAATATCAGATTAGCACCCCTTCTATGCCATTCCCCCTCCGGGATGAACCTCATCTCTATACAGATCAGGTTCTGCGCCATTACCTGACAAACAAAAGGGCAGGGAGTGAGTCATTGCCGAAGCACATAATCAAATAATAATCCATCGAAACTAGAAATAACAAGCACAAGGAATCAAGTAATCAAGTAAGAATGCATACATAATTGCACACCCAATTTAACAATACAATTCTCTTGTAATTTAGTGGCATGATGCATGTATTCTAATATCAATCTCCTCGTTTGGATCCAATCTCAATATCTTTACAACCCTTCGTCTGAATTCAATTCTCTAATTAGAGGAAAGCAACTGGGAGTAAACACCTTTCATCCATGACAGATCACGCAACTCATCTATGCGTACCCTTCTTTCTTAGAGTCGGATCATTGCCAAAGGACCGTCCTCCGCAGTCAGGATATTAACCTAGAGGTCGATAGGATATATTATGGTTAAGAAAAACTATCCCGGGAAAAGTCTGCAAAACCCTCCCATCATAGGACCATTTTACCCATAATAATCCCCAATGGTTACAGACGAATCACTATCGAACCTAACCTCTGCACATTCCCGTTCCGATTCAAAGAATTTTCTTTCCAATTCTAAAAATCGTCGTGTCTTTCCCGGTATCCTATCTCACCATCCGCAACTCCCGTGAAAATGAAAACAACTTATCGTTTCGCTTTTCATAATTAATTCATTTCATAATCATCATTCAAATTCTTAATCATTCATCATCTAAAATCAGCACATATTTACAATTATAATCTCAAAATCAATAAAAGAGGTTTGGATAAAGTTAAGTACCATCAAAATTGATTAAAAGGTGATTTTTAGTCAGGATAATCAATTGTCAGCGTTAGACAATCGATTGTCATTTTTAAAATTTCAAATTTTGGCTCTCAGACAACATATCAATCGATTGTCAGGTCATGACAATCGATTATTATGCAGAAAATCAGCATACTGAAAGTGGTTTTGAACATCAAATTTTGATATACTTCACCTTAACCAAAACTAACCCAAAACAACACTTATATACATATAATCACACATGTTCCATCATATTTCCAACAAATATTCAATCAATTTCATATCAAATTCATCCAATATGCATAAAAGGCGTAAAATCACAACTCAACATATGAATTTCATTCCCTTTTCTTAAAAGTCCAAGTTGAGTGTTTGTTTAGATCATATATGATTATTATAAGTTGTTAAAATCAAGAATTGAGATTAAAATGACAATCAAGCAAGTCATAATCCCATTTCAAGTTCTCATTTCAACACTTTTGCGCTTGAACTCAATGGGCTCTTACATTTCTAGCCATAGGATTATCATTCTAGCACTTGGATAACTTCTCCCTTACCTATTTTAAGTATTGAAACTGGTTTGGAGTGGAAAGAAACGAGTTTGTAGAGAAAGAGAACAAGAACCAACACTTTGAAAGTACCCTGTTTCATATTCGAGTAGGTGTTTTGATCTGACTTTTTGGATATTAAAAACTCAATTAAAATCATAAACAAGAGTTGGAATACAAACTAAGATATGTCAACTTGAAAATAAAACAAGTTTTAATATCAAAGGATGCTCGAGCTTCCACACGAATCCAAGAAATAGAGCTACACGATTCTAGATTTCATAATTTCAATTTCAAGGACCTCACTTTGCAGGCTTATTACTTTCTCTACACTCCACCGAATCACACAAACTTGGTCTCAAATTGAAGAAGGTTCAACAAGCTTTAATTTGGTATAGGATTTGTAAGGTTTTGAAGCTTGGATCATAGAGAACGAATCAAGGGAAGTACATACCAGAAAACACGATTTTATAGAGTTCTTGGGTGTTTGTTTATAAATATGGAGGGAGTTTCATACTTAAATTTATAAATAACCATTCCCCAAATGTCATTATCAATCAACCACAATGCTAGGGTGATATTTTGACCAAATTTGTGATTAAAATCGTGTAATTCCTCAACCACTCGTGCTTAAACCGCCAAACTATTTGTAATATCCGCAATTTTCAGTGTTTTATTAAAGTAATTTTTTTAGAATTTCTAATTGGGCAGTTATTTTCGAATTGGTATAAATTCATTAGTTGATTTAAAATTTCGAATGGAAATAATTATTTGGAATTTATAATGGTGGATTATCTTATTTTGTTTGGTGTTTTGAAGGAATTATTATTTAATTGATTTATTTGATTTTGTAACTTTGAAAATTCATAACTTTTGATATGTAAATCCGAATTGGACAAATTTATAGTCAAAACGATCGCATTAAAGTATAGAATTTATTTTGGTGTAGTTTGTGATTTATTTTTGTAACACCCCGATTTGGCAACTTGAAAACCACAGTTACTTAAGTTAAATATAGTGAAAAATTGGGCCATTTTTTTTTAAACATATATAACATAAACATGAGAACACTTAGACTTTTAAAACATAGTTACAATTAAAAACTCATGTTCTCACATTGTATAAAATCTTTCAAGTTCCAAACCGAGATGTCACAAGACACCGCACCTTAAAACTTGTTCACAAAACATCATTTAATTACAATTGCCCATTTACTTGTTTCAAAACATCAGTGCTAAACAAAACTTTAGCCGGGGTACAGTATGATAAAGCTATGTCAAATAAGAACTTGCAATGGTATACATTACTCTGAGGGGATTACCTATCCTCTAGTCATACCTACTAAGTCTCGCCATCTAGCTCCGAATCTTAGTAGATCAAGCTCTCCGATCGCAAGCAGAGTCGTCCTCATCCTTCTCACGAGCTAAAAGCCTCTCCATGATTTCTTTTCGTCGCCGATTCATCTCTATGTAGACTATGACACGGGCGGTCATAGTTATGTTATCCCCCTTCAATGGAGATGCTCCTATCTCCCGAATAAGCTGGAATCTCGCTATATTTTCCATCTAATGATCATACAAAATTTTCCGATACAAAGCAGAAGTACAGGAGAGAGTGAGCTACCCAAAACGGCGATGTTGACTATGTGGAATTACAATAGGCAAATATTAAGACAAAACAATAAACATCAAACAAATAACGACATAATCATCATATAAACATATAAACACACATTATAATCATTTTCTTATAATAACATTCTCCAAATCCTTCTCATAAAACTTACACAATTCCTTTCAATTCTTTCATCAATTATTGTCTCAAGACTTATCAATTACTTCAGGAATCTCAGCTCATACTTATTTCTCAAATATTTCATTATTATACTTTTCTTTTGAATAATTCAATCCTTTAAGTCTTATCGCTTTGGTTAGCATCAATGATGTGGGGAAATCATCATTGAGCTCGCACACACGTCTACATCTCCTCGGTCATCCACCCAACCTAGTCGGAAGCAAACAGGAGTACAGGACCTTTACCACGCGGGCACGACAACTGTCTCAACAATTGGCTCCAAGCCAGGAGATCTGTAGAAGACTCGGGTACAGTCTCAAATTAATTCATTTCATATCATATCATATCATATCATATCAAGGCACACTGTAGAAAACTCGAGTACAGTGGCAAATCACAAATGCCATGTTCCAGTCCCTCTCACTGTTCATGATTTGCAATCTAGGGGGCGACAGTATTTTCTAGTTGGCCTGCAGAACTTACCACGGCTTAGGACCCAGTCCCTACCACGTTCGTATGCCACATGTGGAGTTCGTTCCACCTAGAAATATACTCTAGACTTCTTGACGTTTCACCATCATTGTCCTCCCCTAATGCAATCTCCACCTGAGTATTCGCAGATACCCATGGTTCCTTCCTCTCCCCTACTTCGATATCACACTCATGCCTCACCGCATTCGTTAATGTCTTTTTAAAGTCTTTTAATGTTTTAGAGTTTTAATTAGCGGCTTAATCCTAACAGTCGGCTCATCCTTGGTGCATCCCTTCAACGAGTCCCGACCACTAATCGTTAATCCGTTCCCCAAAGAATCTCAACAGCATCTTGCATCATATCTCTTTCTAATGCATCGCATCAGCATCATTCTCATCAGCTATTGTTCAGCAGCATCATCAGCATCTTTCTCTTCAGTTGTTGCTCAGCAGCACCATCAGCGTCTTTCTCCTCAGTTGTTACGCAGCAGCACCATCAGCGTCTTTCTCCTCAGTTGTTACACAACAGCACCATCAGCGTCTTTCTCCTCATCATCTCCACGCTTCCGCTCGCCTCGTCGGGTATTTCTTATCACCATCTTGAAAATCATCTTTTCATCTCAATTCTTTCTCAAACTCAGCTATTAATTCTCTTCCTCTCACCATTTATCTCTTTCACAGTTTCATTCACATCATGAATTATCTCTTTCTCAATTGTTCTCACAATTCTTATTCGTACTTCTTTTCTTTTCAGTCGTAATTCATTACTTTCATCCTTCCATTCAATTCATCTCATAATCAGGGTGTAATAAAATATTTCTCAACAGCATCACAATTGCTTAACAGTTAATTAATTCAGTTCACACATTAAGAAAATCAAGTAGCTCATGCATATTCATAACATCATGCTACCTCAATAAAGACATATCAACTAAAAACAACCAATCGATCTCGGCCGCTCGTGTGGATAGCCAAACAAACAAACAAACAATTGTTATCCCCACTACCTCGCTTAATGAGATCGGGGTCCAATCTTTGAGATGATTGGACGCCTTAATATGTTACCTAAATACCACGGCGTCTTAAGGGAAGCCCCTCTCTCACCTCGAATGACGTAGATCTCCAAGAACTTTCCAAGCTTTCCAAGTTGCTACTCCGGCCTCGTGTCCTTCTCATCCGTCACCCGAACTAGAACATTTTTCCCGTGTGTAACATCCCAAACTTAATTTCTAGTGTAACCTATGTTGTGATAGTCCTTGGGTAGAAGAAATGATGGTATACGTTATAAATTTGGCCAAATAGACATGTAAATTTAGGTTTAAAGCATAGAATTTTAGGGAATTTAAAAGAACAAGATTGGTAGCTCAAAACATAAATTCCACCGTTGGATATGAATTAGGATAGGTGAGGAAGCTTGCTTTAAAATTTGAGCAAGATCCGAAGGATAACAAAGAAGTTATGGCATTTTGAAATGCCAAGAAAAAAAAAAGAAAACTGTCCAAACTACTCGAGTAGTGCCAAACTAATCGATTAGTACACTAACTAATCGATTAGTTCACTGACTAATCGAGTAGTTGGTGGAAACAGCAAGTCCAGAAAATCAGGACTACTCGAGTAGTCCACTGACTACTCGAGTAGTGCGACCAGTTACAAAAAAAAAGAGTGCACGTGATGCACTCTCCTCCACACAAAAGGCATATCTTTTTGTGGCTTTAATTCCTATCCACTCACTTCCTTCCCAATCAAATACAATAACTCACTCTTACTCTCATAACACTCTCTCTCAAGCTCATCTTATTCTTCCTCTCTCTCAAAACCCACGAGCTCCTCCTCTTCCTCATAGGATTCCACTTGCTTTTTCTCAAATCAAGTAAAGGCAAGTGATTTCACATCACCTCCTTCATCAAAACTTTTCCTTTGTAAACTCCAAGTAAGTAATCAAGTGTGGGTTCTTCTCTTTCTCTTTCAAGATTCGTTTCTCTCTCTCTCTCTCTCTCTCTCTCTCCTCCATCCATGGTGGTTTTGATTTTAAGCCATGGAAACTCCTCCTTATTTGGATTTTTGGCATGATCTATGATTTGAATGATAATATTTTCTTGCTATGGCTCTTGATTTAGGTTCTCCCATTCTCGTGTTGGTCATAGCTCCTTGGTGGGGAAAGGTTCAAGTTAGAACAAACCCAATCTCCCTATCTCTAGAAGTGTGAGGTAAGGAGGTTTATGTTACCATATTCTAGGGGGTAGATTTTATTATGTATATATTGGGTTACTAAGAGATATGTGTTAATTAGGATTAAGAACCCTAGGATAGCTAATGATGTATAAGAATATTTAGATGTATTTCCTTGTGCCTAAATATGTTGATTGATATATGATTTGTGTGGTTTGATATTTCACTAATTATGTTGAACCCTAGAAATAATATAAGGATAATGATTAGGTTAATTGGAATTGAAACCGATTGGCTTGTTTGAATTTGCTGGTATAATTGGAATTAAAAAGTATAGTGAGATGGTGAAATTGATAAGTTAATGAAAATGATTACAAAATGATTTAAGGAAATTTATACTGATAATGGGAAGTGATGATTTGATAAAAAGGTATGCAAAGTGAAAACAACCCAAAAATGACAATGAAATATTAAAGATATACTTTGGATTGTGTGACCCAGATCTTGTAAGAGGTTGTCCTTAGGAGACTGTATGCATAGATCGCGTAAGTCGCACATAGTGCGCTGTTGTAAGTCGTTGTCCTTAGGAGACTGTACGCAATGATGGGCACACATTCCGGTGGCGTGTGATTCCAGGTCTTGTAAGTCGTTGTCCTTAGGAGACTGTACGCATAGATCGCGTAAGTCTCACTTAGTGCGCTGCTGTAAGTCGTTGTCCTTAGGTGACTGTACGCAGTTATGGACACACACACCATTTATTATTCAAGATATAATTGGATTGTGAGATTCCAGATCTTGTAAGGCGTTGTCCTTAGGAGACTGTACGCATAGATCGCGTAAGCCACACATTGTGTGCAGCTGTAAGTCGTTGTCCTTAGGAGACTGTACGCAATGATGGACGCACATTCTATTTGTGGAAATCCAGGTCTTGTAAGTCGTTGTCCTTAGGAGACTGTACGCTTAGATCGCGTAAGTCGCACATAGTGCATTGCTGTAAGTCGTTGTCCTTAGGAGACTGTACGCATTTATGGATCCACATTATATCATTAAAAACTATATGTATATATATATATATATACTTACCTTAATATACACATTTAAAAGAAATCTTAATGAAGGTGAAAAGAGGGAAGAAAAACATGAAAATATAATGAAGTGAGACTATAAATTAATTAATTAAAATATATAACTTAAAAATGGTATGAAGAAATGAGTTGAGGTTTGATAATAAAAGTTAGTAGATTTTATATGAAAATAATTGAATTGAATGAGAGTGTTTGTTTGGATTATATGCATTATATGGATGGGTGTGTTTGGCTTGGTGGTTCAGTATAGTATAATAGAAACTGCTTTCCCTATTTTATTGTGTAATACTCACCTCCTTACCATTTTTCAGGTACTGAGCTGGAGTATACACCAGGATTGGCCGAGCAGGATTACTCTCCCTCACAGGGAGAGTAGGGTTTATATGGGATTAGTACATCTTTTAGGGACCTAAGCCTCTTATGTTTTGATGTGTATGTGTTGTGTATACCTTTTTGAATGAGGCTTAGGATGACTTTATTTTGTTAAGCTTTAAAACTTGGATTTATGTTATTCAAGCTTTTTAATTCTGCTGCTACTTTGAAATACTTAATGCACTTTAATATGTGAAGCCCATTGGGCCTTGTCATGATTCATATATCTGGAATGAAGCCCTGCTGGCTACTGGTTGTACGTAATTGATAATGTTTTCACAGGTCAACTTTTGGATTAGCCCGAAAAACAAACAAAACTCCGTCCGTTTGATGGGTGATTTTATTAAGGCAAAACTATTAGATTGGTCCTATAAGTTATTTTTTGGTTGCGATTTCGTCCCTTAACTTTTTTTCGTTTCAAAAAAATCCGGATGTTTATAACTTGTTTCAAATAAATCCTTCCGTCCAATTTTGTCTTAACACCGTTAATTGGAGCCTTCTACGTGGCAACCAATGGTCTTACAAGGCTAAAACTCAACGTTATACCCCAAAACGATGTCGTATGAGGCCAAAATAGAAGCTAATTGGGCTATCCCTAACTATTTTGGTTTTCTCTATTGGCCTCATATGACATGATTTTGGGGGTGTAACGTTGAGTTTTAGCCACGCAAGACCAATGGTTGCCACATAGCAGGCTCCCCTTAATGCTGTTAAGACAAAATTGGATGGAAGGATTTATTTGAAACAAGTTCCAAACTTCCGGATTTATTTGAAACGAAAAAAAGTTAAGGGACGAAATCGCAACCAAAAATTAACTTACAGGACCAATTTAGTAGTTTTGCCTTTTATTAAATTAAAAAGGAATTTTTAAGTACGTATTTTTAATTATGGGGTATTTAGGGGAAATATATCCTAGGTGTTACATTTATGGTATCAGAGCAGTTTCTCCTCGGCCTCGGAGTTATGCAAACTCCAATGATTACTCACCAAGCGAGTAATTGAAGTGTATGGTTAAATGTTTAAGTCAGAGTCATAAGAAATAGTTGTTATTGATTATTAGTATTTTTAATACTTTGTCTTTCCTCCAGGATTAGAATTATGGCAGATAGGCGCAGTGACGATAATAGGATCGCTGCAATCTTAGAGAGCTTAGCTCAAATTAACCGACGACAAGCTGAGTTGGTGACTACCGCTGTAGCAGCACTCAATCAGTCATCTCAGGCAACTCAGAACCCCTCTCCAGCTGAAATCAATTGGTTGGCAGAGTTCAAGTGGCATGGTCCCCCTAACTTTGAGGGTGGCTATGATTTGGATAGGACCCGTAAGTGGTTTCAAAAGATAGAAGAGATTCTCAGTGAGGTGGCACCACCGGAGGAGCACAAAGTTCTGCTGGCACAATATACCCTAAGGGGGGAAGCATAACAGTGGTGGAAACAGGTTCGAAGGCAGGCGGAGGCCACTAATCAAGGAGTGACGTGGCAGCTTTTCAAGGAAAAGTTTCAGGGACAGTTTCTGATGGGGGATGTTCGGAAGGAAAAGAAACTGGCTTTCCTGTGTTTGAAACAGGACAATTTGAGTGTTGAGGAATATGTGTGGAAATTTGAGGATCTCATAAGATATGCTAGCAACTACCAAGGTGTGGATGAGAGAACCAAATGTCTCAAGTTTCTTGCAGGACTCCAAGATGATATCAAAACCATTCTTGGAAATGTACCTGTTGATAACTTTGCCCAGCTAGTAGAATGGGCTAGTTGCTGGGAAAAGGGCCTTGCACAGCCGGAAGAATATGTGGCAGACCCAACAACATACCCTAAACCCCAGGTTGAAAGGACTATTTTAAAGGGAGCGAAACTGATAAAGACCCCTCCATATCTCAAATCTGTTTGTGTTCATTGCGGAAAACTTCACAAGGGTATATGTAGGAAAGCAATGCAAAAAAAGAAGGAAGGTTCATGTCTCCGATGCGGTCAACCCGGGCATTTGGCCATTGGTTGCCTTAACCCTGGATTTGAGCAAAGTGTAAAAGGTCCTAACAAGGGTAAAAGGCCTTTACAGGATTCATGTTCTCGTCCTGGAGATAGAACAGTAGTTCCTAAGAAGCTGGTTCAGGCAGAGAGAGCCTGTTATTCTGCTCCTGCTTGCTTGCACTGTGGCAAGATGCATAAGGGAGTATGTTGGCATCTAAATTCGAGTCGGAGGGCTGCACTCTGTTATCGGTGTAGTCGACCTGGTCATGTTGTGGCCAACTGTCCCCAGAAGGCAAAGAAGGAGGAAGAGAATGCATCAAAAGCGCAGGAAGTCAGCGGCGAAATCTCTTTACGAGATGCGTGATAGGTATTTATCTTACCTAAGCTCTAGCAAATATATGTGATGCATTTGGGTTACTCTTTCCGTTTTGAGAGGTCGATCGTTCCAAAGCCTGAGTCACGTATGAATCTAGTCGAATTAGAGTAAATAAGAAATATCATTAAGTTTCCCGGAAGCGATTGTGTCAGTAGATTATGACCACTCGTTATATCCTCTAGATTGTGTATATGACATAGGCTTCATCTTAGAAGTTGGTGGAGGTAAGAATAGGCTTAAGAATTTTTGGTCCTCCTTTACTAAAGAGTATGAGACCAGGGGATAACCATGGTTAAACCATTATTTAAGAAATGCTAAGAGAAACCTCTAGAAGAATTAATAGGTCTAGAAATTCCAAGTAATGTTTTTTTAAGATACTGGTGATGCCATTGTTTAATGGAAGGTAAGATTAGAATTGATCACTCTAATTCTTACATCTGTTAAATGATAACACTATTGTTAAAACTCGCGGTGATGTGTTATTGATAGACGTGAGGTTGGAATTGATCACTCCGATCTTTACATCTATCAATGGACGATATCATTGCAAATTTTCCGAAAGATCAAGGTAACCAAGTTGTAACCTCATAATGATAGAATAGTTTGAAAAGGATGAACTAGTGAGAAGGTAGATATAGAGCCAAAATAATAGAACTAGAATTTGTATATACGGGAACTCTCCAGCTTTAGGAAAGACAGTTTCATTTAATGACTAGCATGGGGTAGTAAATTTTGTCCCGAGAGTGAAGTAAGTCTTAAGATAGTAGACAAGTTCGATTCCACTAGTACCCCTAATCGATACTCGAATCAATTATGCACTTTTCATTATCCCGCTTCGGATAAATTCTATTGGAGTTGCTGATGTGCACCTACTCAAAATTAAGGAGTAGGGTAATGTCTACTCGGAATGGCTTTGGCTTATCCCAAGTCTAAAGTGCTAAACACCATTCAAACTCTAATAGTTTTCTTGGGAACCTTAGGTGAGGTTCAAATTAATAGAAGGCCTTAGGTGATGCTCTAATTAGTAGAAGAGAATGTTTCTCCTTTTTCGTTCTTCTAGGTCCGAGTCACTCTTGAAAGAGCAATCCTTGGATATTAATCAAGGGTCCGTTTTAATCGTGCTGGCAAATAACTGTGAGTTTCGGTGTTCTTCGTGTCTATCAATCTTAAACTTAAATTTTTCTTGAAACACCAGTCTTGTTTCTTTCCTCTTTTTCCTCATAAATGAGACAATTTTCTCCATAAGTTACGGTACCTTGCAGCAGATTCTCGACCATGTAAAATTAAGCTATCTTCTTTCATGAAAAGTGTAAATTTTTAGTGCATTCCAAAGTATTCGGGTCCCTTTTAATTGCTAAAGCGTGGTGGGTTGCATTGAAATTAATGTGGAAGTCGATTAAGAGACCAATATTTCAGTTCCCTACGTATTGGCAAATCCGAAGCGGCATGTCGATGCCAAGTGGGGGAGAACTTGGTGGACAACTTGGAATGTTGTTAAGGTGATACCCAGTTTAGCTTGAGAAATTAGAATAGGAAGACCAAAACCAAACGTAATGAGCACCAACCTTATCTTAGGGATTGTTTCCCCTTCTACGGGACTGAACGGAATTTCGGGGACGAAATTCCAATAAGTGGGGTAGAATTGTAACATCCCAAACTTAATTTCTAGTGTAACCTATGTTGTGATAGTCCTTGGGTAGAAGAAATGATGGTATACGTTAGAAATTTGGCCAAATAGACATGTAAATTTAGGTTTAAAGCATAGAATTTTAGGGAATTTAAAAGAACAAGATTGGTAGCTCAAAACATAAATTCCACCGTTGGATATGAAGTAGGATAGGTGAGGAAGCTTGCTTTAAAATTTGAGCAAGATTCGACGAATAACGAAGAAGTTATGGCATTTTGAAATGCCAAGAAAAAAAAAGAAAACTGTCCAAACTACTCGAGTAGTGCCAAACTAATCGATTAGTACACTAACTAATCGATTAGTTCACTGACTAATCGAGTAGTTGGTGGAAACAACAAGTCCATAAAATCAGGACTACTCCAGTAGTCCACTGACTACTCGAGTAGTGCGACCAGTTACAAAAAAAAAAAAAGAGTGCACGTGATGCACTCTCCTCCACACAAAAGGCATCTCTTTTTGTGGCTTTAATTCCTATCCACTCACTTCCTTCCCAATCAAATACAATAACTCACTCTTACTCTCATAACACTCTCTCTCAAGCTCATCTTATTCTTCCTCTCTCTCAAAACCCACGAGCTCCTCCTCTTCCTCAAAGGATTCCACTTGCTTTTTCTCAAATCAAGTAAAGGCAAGTGATTTCACATCACCTTCTTCATCAAATCTCTTCCTTTGTAAACTCCAAGTAAGTAATCAAGTGTGGGTTCTTCTCTTTCTCTTTCAAGATTCGTTTCTCTCTCTCTCTCTCCTCCATCCATGGTGGTTTTGATTTTAAGCCATGGAAACTCCTCCTTATTTGGATTTTTGGCATGATCTATGATTTGAATGATAATATTTTCTTGCTATGGCTCTTGATTTAGGTTCTCCCATTCTCGTGTTGGTCATAGCTCCTTGGTGAGGAAAGGTTCAAGTTAGAACAAACCCAATCTCCCTATCTCTAGAAGTGTGAGGTAAGGAGGTTTGTGTTACCATATTCTAGGGGGTGGATTTTATTATGTATATATTGGGTTACTAAGAGATATGTGTTAATTAGGATTAAGAACCCTAGGATAGCTAATGATGTATAAGAATATTTAGATGTATTTCCTTGTGCCTAAATATGTTGATTGATATATGATTTGTGTGGTTTGATATTTCACTAATTATGTTGAACCCTAGAAATAATATAAGGATAATGATTAGGTTAATTGGAATTGAAACTGATTGGCTTGTTTGAATTTGCTGGTATAATTGGAATTAAAAAGTATAGTGAGATGGTGAATTTGATAAGTTAATGAAAATGATTACAAAATGATTTAAGGAAATTTATACTGATAATGGGAAGTGATGATTTGATAAAAAGGTATGCAAAGTGAAAACAACCCAAAAGTGACAATGAAATATTAAAGATATACTTTGGATTGTGTGACCCAGATCTTGTAAGACGTTGTCCTTAGGAGACTGTACGCATAGATCGCGTAAGTCGCACATAGTGCGCTGCTGTAAGTCGTTGTCCTTAGGAGACTGTACGCAATGATGGGCACACATTCCGGTGGCGTGTGATTCCAGGTCTTGTAAGTCGTTGTCCTTAGGAGACTGTACGCATAGATCGCGTAAGTCGCACTTAGTGCGCTGCTGTAAGTCGTTGTCCTTAGGTGACTGTACGCAGTTATGGACACACACACCATTTATTATTAAAGATATAATTGGATTGTGCGATTCCAGATCTTGTAAGGCGTTGTCCTTAGGAGACTGTACGCATAGATCGCGTAAGCCACACATTGTGTGCAGCTGTAAGTCGTTGTCCTTAGGAGACTGTACACAATGATGGACGCACATTCTATTTGTGGCAATCCAGGTCTTGAAAGTCGTTGTCCTTAGGAGACTGTACGCTTAGATCGCGTAAGTCGCACATAGTGCATTGCTGTAAGTCGTAGTCCTTAGGAGACTGTACGCATTTATGGATCCACATTATATCATTAAAAACTATATGTATATATATATATATATACTTACCTAAATATACACATTTAAAAGAAATCTTAATGAAGGTGAAAAGAGGGAAGAAAAACATGAAAATATAATGAAGTGAGACTATAAATTAATTAATTAAAATATATAACTTAAAAATGGTATGAAGAAATGAGTTGAGGTTTAATAATAAAAGTTAGTAGATTTTATATGAAAATAATTGAATTGAATGAGAGTGTTTTTTTGGATTATATGCATTATATGGATGGGTGTGTTTGGCTTGGTGGTTCAGTATAGTATAATAGAAACTGTTTTCCCTATTTTATTGTGTAATACTCACCTCCTTACCATTTTTCAGGTACTGAGCTGGAGTATACACCAGGATTGGCCGAGCAGGATTACTCTCCCTCACAGGGAGAGTAGGGTTTATATGGGATTAGTACATCTTTTAGGGACCTAAGCCTCTTATGTTTTGATGTGTATGTGTTGTGTATACCTTTTTGAATGAGGCTTAGGATGACTTTATTTTGTTAAGCTTTAAAACTTGGATTTATGTTATTCAAGCTTTTTAATTCTACTGCTACTCTGAAATACTTAATGCACTTTAATATGTGAAGCCCATTGGGCCTTGTCATGATTCATATATCTGGAATGAAGCCCTGCTGGCTACTGGTTGTACGTAATTGATAATGTTTTCACAGGTCAACTTTTGGATTAGCCCGAAAAACAAACAAAACTCCGTCCGTTTGATGGGTGATTTTATTAAATTAAAAAGGAATTTTTAAGTACGTATTTTTAATTATGGGGTATTTAGGGGAAATATATCCTAGGTGTTACACCGTGCGTTAGAAACGACTTCAATAAATTCTTAATCTCGTTTTAAAAACACTTTGAAATAATTCCTTTCTTGAAAACACATTGCCAATATCCAAAAGATTTTAAATCCAAATCAAATCTATAATAAAAATGTTTCCAAGAAAACTTTGAAACGATTCTAAATAATCTCTTCTTCAAAACAGAATTCATTTCTCTTAGTTTAAAACATTCTGGTTATAAAATCATTATCCTTGAGCTTTAAAATAGAATACGGAAATTCAAGAAGATAAAATTCAAAGATCACGTCAAATTGATTCATTTAAATTTCCAAACTTCACAATACTATAAGATACTGATCAAAGAAGATCATATAAAAATTTCAAATCAATTTAAGTTGTTTAAATCATACTTTTCAAATGAAATATTTTTCAACTCCTTTGAAATCCAAACATAAATTTTTCACCAGTAAATCTCACGAACAAAATTCAGAACAATTCCAATTCAACACATTCAATTAGCATAAAGAACAACACATAAAAGTTTCAAAGCATTCACAAACCCACATAATGCAAGTCACATTTTTAATCATTCAAAATCATTAATTAAATTACAATCTTCATAGATTAATTCAATCACTTTAATTTTAAGAAAATAATTCAAACCAAGCCTTGTGATTAACTCACCAAGAACCGAATTACCATGGTTTTTATTTTCTAATTACTAATAAATTTTAAAACTTGAAGTCATTGAATTAACATTACAAAATTCCTTTTCAATTAACTAAATCAACTTAGTCATTTTTATCTCTAAAACCGAAAAGATTAAAGAAAACACATATCACTTCCATCAAACACATAGCATCATGCACCTAGGAAAATAGCCATAATCACAAGTCATTTCATGAAGAAAATTTTCCTACCATTTAAACATGCATTGGCCGAATCATACACATATAATTTTGCAAGGATTTAATGCACAAATAAATGTATAAAATCATGAAATCATTTTCTTTAATTTGGGCTAAAAACCGTGAGCATCCAAAAAGAAAATTTAACAATTTTAGTTCATTTTCTTGACTTGAATCAAAGCAACAATTTGAGTTATGAACTACTTCAAAGATTCATTTTATTTTCTTTGTAAAACTTGGTTATTTCATACATACACTTTAAAGCTCTTACTTTAAAAATAGTTTCATCATACATGCACTCAAAATGATAATTAAACATAGCCCTCTACCTCTTTCTAGATTGGCCGAATATCAACATGCAAAAAGGCAAGGTTTTTATTCACTTTTTCAACATGAAAAAGTCACATAATCACATCAAGACATGTAGGCTTTCAAGGAAAATTTTTCAAAGCATCACACCACACAACTCATTCACATCAACATGTATTAACCCCATCAAAACAAGATTTTTATTAAAGATTTCCAATAAAACTCAAGTTCATCATTTAATCTTAAATAAAAATCAAGATTATACTTTAAACTACTAAGAATGACATGCATGTTCTTAAAATCATTAGATCTAGTCTTAAGACACACAAGCATCAATTTTTCAGAAAATAAAAAGCATGAATTCCATTTTTATCAAACATGGCCGAATGGCCTTCCTCCAAAATAAAACATGCACAAGATCAAACACTAGATCAAATCATGTTTATACTAAAAAATCATTTTGAAACTTGTTTCTTTAATTTTCTCTTTGAAACCGTGGCATGCATCAAATAAAGACATGATCTTTCCACTTAAAATTAACATGCATGCTTAAAGATCTTAACTTTCCATCCATCAAACAAAGATAATCACATGCACACACTCAAATCAACCAAGATCATCACCAAACTAACATGCAAAACTAAAGACTTTAACTTTATCATTAATCAAGCTTAGATTATAAATTTGTTCATCAAATCTTTTCATGAAAACATCATAAATCACGGTTTGATCAAGAAAACTCAACATGCAAGGAGGTTTATTTTAAGCTTCACAAAAATCCCAAACTTTTCTTTAGATCTTTAAGGTTTTAGTTAGAAAAACATCAAGATCCAACAAGAAAACTCTAACCGAATCATCAAGCATAAAGTTACACTTATTACAAATCATTTTAAGTCTTAAAAAGTCCATGATCAAAGAAGAACAACACATAAACTCATCTCTCAAACCATAAAAATAAACATTCAAAGAAGAAAAGAAGAGAGATCTACAAACTAAAAAGGAAAAACCTAAACTATTACAATCTTCCCCAAGCTCTTCGAGTCACCTACCAAGAGAAAGGTTGATCTCCTAGTCTCCCTAACACTTGGATCTTCAAAGAACACCCTTGATCTAGCTTGAAACCTCCTTCTTCCTCTTCCTAAGCCTCGCAGCCTCCTCTCTCTCTCTCTCTCTCTCTCTTTTTCTCTCTAAGAGTTGGATGGGCTCTTAGAGTTGTGTTTTGTGGCAAATGAAGAAAATGGGTTTGGTTTAGGAGGAAATGAACTAGGGCTACTTCTATTTATAAGCCAACGAATCATCCCTCTTTTGCCCTTAGGTTTGGTTTCGGTTATGCACAATTGGGAGGGGTAATTTTGTCCTTCAAAAGTTTGCATGCAAGGAATCTAATTAAGGGGACATGGTAGAGTAGTTTAGGGTACTAGGGGTCACTTCATGTCTAATGACTTTTGCTACTACTCTTAAATTTTCTACACACTTAGTTTACTTATGGTTCTAACTTACTCTTCAAGCTTCTTGTCCTAGAAATTAAAATCCTAGGCTTGCCTCACATACATACATACATACGTGACACACACACATACATGCATACACACAAACTGTAGCATACACACACATATACATACATGCCTCACATTTTCATTTCCTAATCACATTCTCTTAAAATCATCAATTCACACAACAAGGCAATTAACCCTAAGGAATCATATTCACACCATCATTTTTCATGTATCACTCATTAAACATACATTAAACCAAACACATATCACATAAAAATTTTAAGCCATAGCAATAAGTTTATTTTCTACAAAATACAATTTCAAAATTCGCACTTCACAACTCAGGGAATAAATTTTTATAAATCAATCCATAAAATTCTAAAAATCACATTTTCAAATTCTATGTTTCAAGATGATCGTTTTTATATAAAGATCATAAAATTCCGAGTTACGGTTAAAAAGATACGGATTTTCAAAGTTAACAAATCAAAAGAAAATTCATTTCAAATAAAAATCATCCTTTAATAAAATCACCACTTAGTAAATCATTCCAAACTCAACAAAATTCCTCACTTCTCATCTATAAAAACATTTTGTTTATAAAAATCCACGAAAATTAACACTTTGTCTCTTACGCTCGTAAAATACTCGGCTGAAAATCCTTTGTAAAACAAAACCTTAAAATTCGTTTCGATAAAACTCATTTATGCACGTAGGAAAAATGCAGGGTGTTACAATTTTACTGTCCACGAAATATTTACTGTGCATTTTGGTGAATTGACTAATGATTTTCAAGAGATATTTACTGTATTGGAAAAATATTATTTTTTGCTATGGTAATGTATTGTACGGTTTTAAGAAATTATTTTGTGCATTTTGAATTTTTAATTGTTAGATATTTCTTTATGAGTGCACAAGACCATAGGAAGACCCAATTATGCACATCCTACCATAATTAATTAATGTCCAGCCACCCTAGTAGTAACCTATGGGGGACATGCAATTAATAACCCTATCCTAAATAAATTTACAACCAATGCATGATACCCATAATTTAATCACCCTATTCAATATAACCCTACCCTAAACCTACTTATCATTATTTGGTTCCTCTTAAACATAAAATAAAAATACAAAACCCAACCCTCATGTATAAAGATGGAGTCGTGAGGGAGTAAGACAAGGAAGGAGAGCTTTAGTCTCTTTGCAACCCATTTTTAAAGACTTGCACCCAACCCACATTTTCACCCCCATTTTCACTTGTTCTTGCTATTATCTTTAAAAAAATTAGAAGAAGTAGAGAGAAGAGAGGAGAGGCTGAGAGAGGGGAGAGGAAGAAGGAGGAGGAAAGCTTGCATTTTTGTGGTTCATTCTTGTTCTCCTTCTAGGTATTCATTTCCATTCCATTCCTTTTCTTCCTTGTGTTGTTTTATTTTCGATTTTCATGACCTTTTACCCATAAGTTGTTTATTTGTTAATGCATGTGTATTTTTATGATAAAGCTTTGATCTTTGGCCATAGGTATGCTTGAAAATGAGTTTAAAGATTGAAAAATGGACATGCATCATGTCCTCAAGCTCCCACGGTTTTGTCCTTCTTGATACCCATAAGATTTTGTTTCTATTCTTGATTTGAAATAAAGGAATAAGGAAGGGTTTTGTTGATCTTAAAGTGTATTGATTTGTGTTGTAAAAATTTGATTCTCCCTCTATGCATGGTTCGGCCAAAGCTAGGAACCAAATAAATAAAGTTTTGTTCTTGATGCATGTTTAATTTTTGTGTTTCTCTATAATTTTCAAGCTCTAATGTGTAAAGGTTTAAGCTTCTAGAATTAAAATGAACATGCATCAAGTCTTAAGGGTGCCACGGTTTTGTCATCTTTTATACCCAAAGTGATTTTTGTTTTCTCTTGAATATTTGATTCTTGATCTTGAAATGATTATGAGTATATTGATGTGTATTGTAAAAAAAGTTTTTGATTTTTCCTCATTAGGCCATTCGGCCAAGACCAAAACATAAAGGAAATGAATTTTTATTTTATTGCATGTTATATTTTTGTGTTCCTCATTGATTTTCAAGCCCTATTGTGTAAAGATTTAAGCTTTTAGAGTTAAAATGAACATGCATGAACTACAAAGGAGCCATACGGTTTTAATGGATTTATGATCAAGTGACTTTGATTTTGTTTTGAATATTTGTTTTATGTTTAAAATAAAGGATTAAGCTTTGATTTTTATTGGTTTAAAGCATGTGTTTATGTCTTGTTTTATTGTGAAAAAGTTTCGCATTTTTCTTAGCAATGATTCAGCCAAACAAGGAAAACGAAGGAAATAAAATTGATTTGTGGTGTTTGATTAATTTTGAGCCTTGATCCTTAATTTTTAAGTGCATGCATATTAGAATATAAGATTAAAACAAACAAAATGGGCATGCATGATGATGCTAGGTCTATACGGTTTTTCCTATTGATTTGGTTTTATTTAAATGCCTTGATTTATGTTTGAATGAGAAATGAAATGGATTTTTAATGTATGATTGTGTGTTGGTTTATTTGTATGAAAATCCCTAAAATTTTCTATGTGTAATTCGGCCTAAGTGTGTTAGTTAGGGAAATGAATTGATTTGATTATGCATGTCGTATTTGAGTTAAAATAAATTGTTCTTATGCTCATTAATTTGGTTCTTGGAAGAAAAATGATTGAGGAATTGATTTTGTGTGCTTATGTGTGCATATGTGCTATACGGTTTTATGAATGTATGAAAATGCTTAAGTATAGAAATTGATCTATGTTCTTGGATTATTTGATTAAGTGAATTGGTTTAGGTTTGAATAAAATGATCGATTGAATTGATTTGAGTTGTTTGAAAATAAATTGAATTAGGATTAGAAGCATGGAAATGAATCAACTTAGTTCAAAAAGTGCATGTTTGTGTGAGCTAAATGTGTGGCTGGAAAATTGTGATGTTGGTGCATGATAATGTATGTTTGAAGTAGGAAATAAAATCATTTAGGTGTTGCATGTGTGTGAATAAAATAGCAAATGATATGATGCATCTATGCTGAGTTTTTAAGCTTATTGCCTTAGCTTGTAGGAGGTTTTGCTAAATGATAGTTATGTTAATCCGATTGCCTTGAAAATTTGATATGTTGTCCTTGAGGTTATTTCACTGTGTTCTTGAAAATTTGGAGTGATTTGGAAATGTTTTGATATTTTAAATGAATTTTGGTTGTTAAGGAATGTTTAAGGAAAACTTGTATTTTAATGGCGAAAGACTAGAATGAAAATATATTTCGCCAATTTCAATAACTATGAAACTTGGCCACTGTTTTGATGATGATAATTGTAGAGTATCTGAATTTTATATATTTTTAGAATTGGTTTGCTAATTGTATTTGAGTCATTTTGGCAAAAGCGATTTATGAAAAATGAGCTTTTCGGGTTAAGCCTAAACAGAGTTTTTGAAGCTAACTTGCTCTAAATGGTCTGAAATTTTTGTAGTAGCTCCTTGAACATGTCTTGAGGTTCTCTGTGAAATTTGAGTGATTTGGAGTTGGTTTGATAATTTTTATAAAAGCAAAACAGTGAACCGTTTGGTTTAGATTTTCAGAGTTAGTGACCATTATTTTAATTGAAAAAGTATGACTTAAACAACTCCAAATAATCTGAATGAGGAAGGTATGAGGAAGGTTAGTACCAATTTTCATGTGAGGAAGTATGACTTAAACAGCTCCATTTTATGAGATGATCTTGACTGTATGAGGAAGGTTTGTACCAATTTTCATGTGATTCGGAGTTGATTTACTATTTTAATTGTGGCATTTTAGCTTCAGTTCAGCAACAGTCTTGTTTCGGTTTTTAGGCAAAATCTGATTTGAAACCTAGGTTTTGGATGTTCAAATGACTTTAAAATTTTATATATTGAACTTTGAGATATGTGTGTATGTTCTGGAAATTTTGAAGATTAAATAAATTGATTTGATATAGTTTTAGATTTTATCTTTTGTGCTTTTCCCGTAATCGAACTAAAGCTCTATTTAAATGTTTTCAATGAATATGAACTTTTGTTCCTTCTTTTGTGACTTGGATGGAACAGTATGATGACCATGATGCCTTGAAATAATTGAATGAGTGATTGTTCGATAATATGTTTAGGTTATGATACGCCCAAGAAATGAGACCATGGTTTCCAAACAATTTCTCTAAGGTATTGAACAAATTGATTCAAGATTTGAACAAAATGAATTCGGTTTTATTGATAAACTCACCCTTAGGCCAACAATCTTATGATTCAAGACTCCAAATTGATGTAGATTTTAGATTAGAAGAAGGAAATCCTATTTTCATCATCTTGTTCTTGAATAAGATTGTTGCAATCTCCAAGCCTTAAAACCGGATTGGGAAAAGGGCTTCAAGGAAACACTTTTATTCTTCAACCAAAACATAAAAAATTAAAAAAAAAAAAAGGAGAACTCTAAAAACCTAAGGACGATTCTACAAAGTTGCATAACAAAAGAGACTCAAAAAAGGAACAAAAAAAATATAAGAAACAAGGATAGGAGGGAAGGCGCCTCATTCCAAGAGGAATGATAAGCCTTTGATCAACTCTTAAGCATCTCACTTATGAGTTTCCCTAAGATCAGCCATGGAAACAACTCTAAGGCATCTCACCCAAGAGAAGTTTCAAGAGAATCACTCTCTTGGTAGTGAACAAGAGTCACACGATTTTCATCCAAGTCTAAGCTCCTTTATTCATTCTCAAAGTTTACATTATATAGGAAAAGCATACTCATAGGCTCTTTGCTAATCATGGCCGTATGGAGTAAGCAAGAGAGAAAGAGAATTTAAACAACTTTAATGCAAAAGGAATCTACTTAATTCTAGGCCTAGGAGTTACAAAATAATTATTGTCCTAATGATTGCTATTTGTAACCATTCTTCTTCAATGGACGTGAGTTATGTTCTTGTTTTCTTTCTTCTTGGTGCAAGCCGTGGTCTTCATGAGCCATCTCCATTTATGAGCAAGTTACTGCACCTAATTGAATCATAAAACTCAAAGTGAAACTCCTTGACACTTAATGGATATAGTCTTTATGATGGCAATTATTCCCTCTTGAATTCTGTCCTTAATGGCCTCATGACTTCTTCTTGATTTAAAATTTGAATTTGTAACTCCCCTTTAAGTTTTGAAGCTTGGCCGTATAAGATGATGGCCACATTCAATATTGTTTTCAATTTGTAATTATCATGGCTTGATGGTTGGTTTGATGAAACTTTAATTTTGTAACCGTCCATTAAATGCATTAATCTTGCATTAACCAAACTAATGATGGCGGTTTTATGGATTGAGTTCTTGTAACTCTTCTCAGACATCATTGTTTGCCTCTTTATTTGTCTTGAAGGGTGGTTATTCTTTTGGCCTTGACAACATGAGTTTCTCTTGGGACCTTCATGGTTGGCCTAAATTCTAAAACTAACTATTACAACTTAAGTAAACATAATCTCAACTTCAAAAGTTCAAACTATTTGGGCAAAAAACCTAAGCCCTTATTACAAACATTAGCTTAAGTACAACAAACTTTAGATAAGCTAAGCCAAGGAAAAGTTGGATCACGGTGTCCTTGGCTTGGTTTCATCGCTCTCCCCTTCTTCAGAGGATTTGTCCTCAAATCTAAAGCTTGTAGACTCTCTCCTTCAAATGCTTCTTCCAAATTCCAGGATCAAAAACGAGTTTAATAAAACCATCTTTGGCCTCCATGGAATTCCAACAAGTTGCATTCTTTTATTGCTACAAAACAGAACTAGACTATGAAAAATGTTAGCCCTTTAAAGAAAATGAAAATAAGATTTCCAACTAAGTCCTCACATGAGTCCAAGTCAGAATTCCCAAAATATAAACCAATAAGGATAAAAAGAAACTTCCTATTATGTTACACAAAGGTTGCTCAAAAGTTGGTTGCATCCTTCCTCAAAATGTTGTTCCCAAAGATGTTCCTCTTTCGAAACCACTTCTTTGACTATCTGTGATTCCAAACAGACATTAAATT
This sequence comes from Crotalaria pallida, assembly GCA_037953625.1. NCBI lineage: Eukaryota > Viridiplantae > Streptophyta > Magnoliopsida > Fabales > Fabaceae > Crotalaria > Crotalaria pallida. The sequence continues at coordinate 65,295,907 of CM075655.1, read as the reverse complement.
GCACAAAAGGATATATAAGAAAATTAGAATTCAAGCAAAGTTCTTCTCTCTCATTTTCACTCAAGGTGTATGCACTCAAAGTGTTTACACTCAAATTGTTTCTTTAATGTTCACTTTGCTCTTTACTGAATTCTTCCTCTCTCTAAAGTGAATCACTCTCAAGTGCCTCACTCCTCTCATGCTTTTCTTTGTCTTTTCTCTTGATTTTCTCTTGGGGAGAGAAAGATTCAATCACACCATAATGGCAACCAAGACACAAAACTAACAAGGAAAAACCTAAAGACAAAACACAAAAGACAAGAATTAAACCAAGAAAAGGAATGCGACAAGAGTTGTAAACTTCCTAACCACGGTTTTAAAAATACAACCGGTTTAGGGACAAAAATTTTCGTAACAAAGAGAAAACAAAAAATCTGCCACGAAATTTAGATGCAACAATAGCGACAAAACAAAACAGCCACAGTTTTGCTGAGCCACGGATTTGATGAACATCCAAACAACCACGTTTTTTTTAAACAAAAATTTAGTGACAGATTATTTCCCACAGCCACAAATGACACAAAGAATTAACGACAACTAAGGTACCAACAAAGACACAAACAGCGACGAAAACCAAGGTGTAACTAAACACAAGACTACGGTTTTTTTTAATGCAACAAAACTAGGACAACAACAAATTAACACTAAGAAAATTTAGATACGCAAAAATCAGTCACGGTTTTCAGCCTTTGAATGTTACTCATCAAAAACTTAAAACAGCCACGGATTAAACCGTCACAAGACAAGACACACTAAAACAAAAGAGATTTAACGACGAGAACAACCAAGACAGTCACGGTTTGAATTTGTCACATCAAACAACCACGGTTTTCTTTTTTGGTTGCACACCTCAACAAATTAAGGACAACATATTCAAACAGCCACAGTTTTGATTTTTGAATATAACGCATCAAAAACGAAAACAGCCACGGTTTGTAATGTTGCTAAACGCTAGGACAGAAACATGCCTCACAAGAGAGACACAAAGATGAAGGATCAAAATTAAACAAAGACTCAAAAAGAAGAGTACCTTAGAGAATCATGGGCTCTGATACCAAGTTGATACGCCCAAGAAATGAAACCATGGTTTCCAAACAATTTCTCTAAGGTATTGAACAAATTGATTCAAGATTTGAACAAAAGGAATTCGGTTTTATTGATAAACTCACCCTTAGGCCAACAATCTTATGATTCAAGACTCCAAATTGATGTAGCTTTTAAATTAGAAGAAGGAAATCCTATTTTCATCATCTTGTTCTTGAATAAGATTGTTGCAATCTCCAAGCCTTAAAACCGGATTGGGAAAAGGGCTTCAAGGAAACACTTTTATTCTTCAACCAAAACATAAAAAATGAAAAAAAAAGGAGAACTCTAAAAACCTAAGGACGATTCTACAAAGTTGCATAACAAAAGAGACTCAAAGAAGGAACAAAAAAAATATAAGAAACAAGGATAGGAGGGAAAGCGCCTCATTCCAAGAGGAATGATAAGCCTTTGATCAACTCTTAAGCATCTTACTTATGAGTTTCCCTAAGATCAGCCATGGAAACAACTCTAAGGCATCTCACCCAAGAGAAGTTTCAAGAGAATCACTCTCTTGGTAGTGAACAAGAGTCACACGATTTTCATCCAAGTCTAAGCTCCTTTATTCATTCTCAAAGTTTACATTATATAGGAAAAGCATACTCATAGGCTCTTTGCTAATCATGGCCGTATGGAGTAAGCAAGAGAGAAAGAGAATTTAAACAACTTTAATGCAAAAGGAATCTACTTAATTCTAGGCCTAGGAGTTACAAAATAATTATTGTTCTAATGATTGCTATTTGTAACCATTCTTCTTCAATGGACGTGAGTTATGTTCTTGTTTTCTTTCTTCTTGGTGCAAGTCGTGGTCTTCATGAGCCATCTCCATTTATGAGCAAGTTATTGCACCTAATTGAATCATAAAACTCAAAGTGAAACTCCTTGACACTTAATGGATATAGTCTTTATGATGGCAATTATTCCCTCTTGAATTCTGTCCTTAATGGCCTCATGACTTCTTCTTGATTTAAAATTTGAATTTTTAACTCCCCTTTAAGTTTTGAAGCTTGGCCGTATAAGATGATGGCCACATTCAATATTGTTTTCAATTTGTAATTATCATGGCTTGATGGTTGGTTTGATGAAACTTTAATTTTGTAACCGTCCATTAAATGCATTAATCTTGCATTAACCAAACTAATGATGGCGGTTTTATGGATTGAGTTCTTGTAACTCTTCTCAGACATCATTGTTTGCCTCTTAATTTGTCTTGAAGGGTGGTTATTCTTTTGGCCTTGACAACATGAGTTTCTCTTGGGACCTTCATGGTTGGCCTAAATTCTAAAACTAACTATTACAACTTAAGTAAACATAATCTCAACTTCAAAAGTTCAAACTATTTGGGCATAAAACCTAAGCCCTTATTACAAATATTAGCTTAAGTAAAACAAACTTTAGATAAGCTAAGCCAAGGAAAATTTGGATCATGGTGTCCTTGGCTTGGGTTCATCAGGTTATGCACGAATGAGTTTGCAAGGTAATTGTTTACGGTGTTTCGGTCTAGGCTTTTGGTTTGAAATTATGATTTGAAACTGTTCTATGTGCTATGTGCCAAATGGTTTGTTTTATGTGATGCATGCTAATTGAACTATTTTGTTTAAGTGTCTTGGAATTGTTTGTTTGATAAAGGAAGTGAAGGAAAATGAGTTAATTAATGAGTTACGGTGTTGTATTTGATCTTTTGAAGTTAATTGATTTTTGAAAAGAGTTTGTTTAATTGAAAAAGTTTTGAGCTTATTGGTTTCTGCCCTATTTGATTGCATGGTGTTATGTTTGAAATTAAATTGTTTCAAGTATTCATTTTAACAAAAAGTATTAAAGGGATTAAAGAACGATTTTTCGGTGTTTTTGGATTTTGCGAAAAAGTGATTTTTGAAGTTACTTCACTGCTGTCCAGAGTTGATTTAGCTTGTATGGTACTTTTAAAAATGTTTTCAATTGATTTCAAGTTTGAGTTTTTAAAGGTATTTGATTTAGAGAAAAGTTGAATTGAAAAAACGACGTTTTTCGGTATTTTTAAAGCTTTAATTCGTGGCTGTCCGGGACGAACCAGCAACTAAAGAATTTATTTTAAAGTGTTTTGTAAGTATGTAAGAATGATTTTGAAGTGTTTAAAGTGCATTCGGAAAGTTGGATTTGATTTGAGAAAGTAAAGGTTTTCTGTTACGATTACCCGATAAGGATTTAAAACGCGTTTTCAAAAGTGAGTTGATATTAAGCAAGAATGTTGATTAGATAGCCTTTTATTAATTATGTGTTTTTTTAGCAAAGGATCTGCAAGTCGGAATTTGGAACTGCTGTCAGTCAGAAGGACCCGCAACGGTTTCTGACAGATATTTGCTGGATTCGACGTGAGAGAGGGGTTTTCCCTAGACACTGTGGTATTTAGGTAAAATGTTAAGACGTTCCGTATCATCTCAAAGATCGGAACTTAGTGGTCTCTGGGTCAGTAGTATCGTGGCAATTGTTTGTGTGTACAGCCACGTATACGAAAGGGACTAGGACCACACACCTTATGATGCCTGATGTTATTAATGTGAATATGCCATGATGATATGATTTGCTTGTATTATTTATGCGTGATGAATATTCTATGTATATGGTGATGTTGATGTCTGGAACTTGGTGAGATGTTGTATGTTTAATTCATGATGGAAATTAAGTGAGGCAATGAAAATTATGGAATTAATAATAAGGATGCCGATTAGAATAATGTGATGATGTCGAATTAAGCGATGAAAAGGAAAGAGATTTTTGATACTATCATGATGTGTTGATAAGTTCTGGAAATCCTGGAAATGGAAGTGCAAGGAAAGAAATAATAAGAAAAACGTAATCGGAATTAGTGATGCGTACGTGTCAAGCAGCGAAAAGGTTATCTTGACACGTGCTCTATCGAGGAATTCCCCAAGGTGCACGACCGATGTGAAGCGCCTGCTAGGCTGAGGAACTCCCTGCTGCGTTCAGTTGTTGCGACGGTTATGAAATAATGAGGAAACGTTAATGTGAAAGATTCAATTAGAGGTCGAGGTTCAATCGAAGGAATGAACAAGGGTGACTCGTCCGAACCATAGGATTAATAAAATACTAATAAGACAATTAAAAGACATTATATAACGCAGCGAGTTGAGTGTGAAGTAGTGGAGAGGAATGTAGGGACTAAAATCGGTGGAGGTATGAACTAAAGAACACTAGGAGAACACCTAGAAGGGGGGTTGAATAGGTGTTAAAGAAACCTTAAAAGATTTTCGATCGAAACAAATAAAACAAATATTTTTCACAAAAATTTCAGCTCTTAATTGATTAGTCCAGCTTCTAATCGATTAACACCTGACAGGTAGGTTAGGGTTAATCGATTAGCACATATGTTAATCGATTAATCACTGTAGAACAGAGAAAAATTGCTTTTCAATCAAAAACGAAAATCAATCAAATATCATGGAATATCAGAGATAGCACAGAATTGATTAACACAAAGATTGTTAATGATTACCTATATTATGAAAAAGGTTTTCCCCGAATCAATTTGAACTATTAAAACCTAATTCATTCATTTATATGAAAATCAATCTTTTCTAGGTTTTCAATCAAGAACGATATGAAATAGAAAAAGTTAAAGAGTTAAGGAAAGAGAAGTTTGGACAGAGATTTATACTGGTTCACTCTCAACCACCGAGAGCTACATCCAGTCCCCTCTTCCACAAGAGAGATTTCTTCACTAAGGAATTAGAGTTCTCAAATTACAAGTGATTGCCTCTCAAGATACCCCACTTGATAGCCTCAAAGAGATACCCCACTCTTGTCTTGCACCCCTCTTGAATCTCTAATCTAACCTTCTTCTCTTGCTTGATGATACCTCACACCAAGTCTTCCACAACTACTTGTTGATACCTCACAACAAGATTTCCACAATCTTCTTTGTTTTCTTGATGAACAACAACACCAAGACTTCTTCTTGTTGTAGAAAGATTTGACTCAATGCAAAGATTACAACTCAATGAAAAACAAAATAAACCTATTGAATCTCCTTGAAGAACAATGAACAAATAGAACTTGATATTCAAAAAGCTTCTTGATCAAAGATATGAAAATAAGAACTTTGATCTTTGTAAAAGTGAGAGAGAATGTTGAGAGAATAGTGTGACTTTAATCTTTTCTAAAAATGATGTAACAATGAAATAACTTTTTCATAATGATTACCCAAAAGATTTAGAAAACATTAGAATTGATTTTGCCAATTAAAAAGCTGTTTTAAAAAGCTGAAAAACACGTGTTGATCGATTAGCTATTCAAGTTAATCGATTAACCACTGTTTGATTTATGGTAATCGATTAATCACTTTACTTAATTGATTAGTTCTTGATGCAAATTTCCTATTAATCGACTAACCTTTCATTTAATCGATTAACTACTGTAAAAATCAATTAAAAATTTGTTTTCTCAAATTTAAACCTTTTCTCTAAAACCTTTAAGCCACCTATTAATTTTGGTTAAGTGAAATACTCAAGATATAATATAATCACGCACTTGATAGAGATTCACTACCCTCTAATCACTCTACCCAAACTCTAAGACTCAAAACAAAAGATATAAAACAATATACACATTGAAGTCCTTGAGCTTGCTCTCTCTTCATCATTGTTGCTTTTGTTCTTCGACATTTGATTTAGCTTGTTCAAGATTGAGCTTCTTCAAAACATTGTCATTATCAAAACCATGCACTTGCACACAAGGTCTAACAAGGAAGATACCCTGTTTATCTGCGGATACTCAGGCGAGTGATTGTGATAGGGGAGGATGATGACGGTGAAATTTCAATTAACCTAGAGTGCTCTTCTAGGCAGAACGAGTCTATATGTGATCAGGGATTAATACCCAATGGATCGTAGCGTGTTCTGCACCGGAACTAAAAAAGTACTATCACCCCCTTGATCAATTTCGGAACGGTGAGAGGGAATCTGAACGAGGCGGGTAGTTGATTGGTGTTAGGCCCTTGCGATGTCGCCTAAATGTTATTTGTCATGATGGTCGGCCCGTACGGTTGTGGCCTTGGCAAGTATATATATGTTGTTGGATTTTCTCGGTTGTTCCACCTGCGTGGGTTTAGGTTCCTGTATGTCCCGTTTGCTTCCGATTAGGTTTGGGAGGATTGGAGGATATGTATGTGGGCTAACTAACTCCTCGACGGAATTCCCTTAATTTCCCCTGTCATCACTGGATGCGTTGATAAATCTTAATGAAGTAAGATTAAATTATTGAAAAGACTCTTAGAATAAGAGGTTGAATTATAACAAGGGTTTTGACGAAGGAAATGAAAAGGTCAAATGGCAAGGAAGTATGGGTAAGGCTAAGGATGTGATTTTGTGATGAAAAGTATTTGTGGATTAACCTTGAGAATTAACGAATGGAAGTGATAATGTTGAAGAGAGAGTTGTCCGAATGAAAGACATTATTGTGTAATGATTATGATGAGGTGAACTATGTTATAGACTTTGTTGTTTGATATATATTGTTGTGTGCTTGTCTTAATATTTGTGACTATTGTAATTCCGCGTCACAAAGTAATTAGTGACGGAAAAATTTTCCGTCGCCAATTTGTGACTGAAATTTGCAGTCACGAAAAATTTTATTATGTCGCTAAAATGGTTACTAAATGAAAAAGGGACCAATTTAGTGACTGAAAAGTTTACTTTAGTGACGGAAATTTCGGTCACTAATTACTAACCGTCACTATTAGTGACGGATTTGTGAACTTTGTGACACTCATCGACTAGAAATCGTTTGGGATCGCTCTGTCTCTCTTTTGCCCTATTTCTTCTGTTGGAATTATATACTGCGCATTGCAGATGGCGTATAGAATCATGATCTCTATGTGCCCATTGGACGACGAAAACTGGGAATTGACTCCAGCAGGTTGGAAATGGCGTGGATCCATCGGTTTGGAGGTCATTGACCCGCTGTTCACCCTTGCGGGATCAGATGTGTGAGACATGATGAGGAGGTTAGTGCTGACGGATCAGGAGTGCACGTTGAGCCCAACGTTCCCGATGATGATGAGGAGAGATTTGAGGATGTGGAAGAGCTTTTCGAGTTGGTAGGAGTGCCTGGTGAAGGCGGTGAACCGTAGTTTAGGTTTTTAGTTATGCTTTTCGTATGTAATGCACTCTCTTGAGATGTACTAAGATGAAATGGCTCTACCCTGATGTAACTGTTTAAGAAACAATATGTTTTGGAAAATTTATTACCCTGATGGATGTGACTGGATTTGGGATGTTATTTATGAAACAAGGTTTCTTTGACGAACGAAATATTTAATAATAATGGAAGAAAAAGTTTCATAGCATGATGTTAGTAATATCTCGATTTGGAACTTGATGCGTGATGTGGGACATGAATGAATTATTTTTATAAAGAAATGTTTTAAAAAGAAAATGTTTTTATGAGAATGAACCGATGTCCACGTCACCAATGAAAAAAAATCTTACCCGTATTTTCAGGAACTAATAAAAGGGAGAATTCTAAATCGGGGTGTTACACTGTTGGCAGTGCAGCATCGTGACAATCGATTGTCACCTTTGGACAATCGATTGTCCAGTTAAAATTTTTATGATTTATAAATATTATTATTTTATTTTATTTCTATATACTATAAAAGGCTTATTTCATTCAAAATTCATCCAAAATTATTTCCATACATTATAATTATAATTTCAAATAATAATAATAATATAATTCACACAATATTCACATAGCATTTATTTACTATTATATAATATATTTAATATCTATACTATTATATAAAAAAAAACCCTTTTTTTAACTATTTTAATTTTATAACTAATTTTTGTACATAATTTTGTTATTCCTATTATACCCTTCTTAATTGAAAAATTACCACCTTTTTCCCACATTGTAGTGTAAAATTAAACTGCTATAGCAGTTCCAGTAACTTGCATGAAAAAAAAACTGTCGTGCAACCTGTTGATGTCCACTATTCCTATATAATACAAGTAACTACCAACAATCTGTATGGTTTTCACTACTAGCATTTATACCTGTGCGATGCACGAGGTGTGGTTCTCTAGTTTTAATTATAATTTCGAGGGTAAATTTCGGTGGGTGTTACATGGCTAATATGGTTTAGTCACGATTCTTAGCTCAAAAGATGTTTTAAAAAGAGATCCACCTTTGAAATTTAGATTATACATATCAGGCTTAATTGCACTTATGGTTTACTAATTTCATCAATTTGGTGAATTTAATCTCATTTTCTTAATTTGACGAATTTAGTCCCTCAATTTCCAATTTGTGGTCAATTTCGTCATTCCGTTAAAATCCAAAGTAATGGTGCTGATATGGTTAACGACAAGATACGTATCAGCACCTGATTGTCATATGTGGAATTTCTTTTGATTACTTTAATTAAAAAAGTTAAAATTTGATAAAAATAAAGCTTAACTGCTATTTTGATCCCCCAATTCGATCAATTTGGTAAATTTAGTCCATTTTCTATTACTTTTGGCCAATTTAATTTCCAATTTTCAATTTGTGATCAATTTCATACTTCCATCCAAATGTCCACTAACAGTACAAATGTGGCTGACGCTTGGACACGCGTCAACATCTCATCGACCCTCGTTCGAATTTAATTTAATGCATAAATAAATAAAATAAAAATATTGAAATATTAAAAAAATAAAATAATTAAAAACCTATCCAATCATTCTCCAACTTCAATTTTGGTAAGACAATTTTCACGAAAATTCTAATTCTACTCAGGAGGGGGATAATGAATTAAGTGCAACGACTTTTTTTTGCAAAAAGACTTGTTCATTTTATATACATTAATTTTGTGTTTTAGATGTCAAATTTAAAATTAATTTGAAGTGTGGATAAAATTTCATTGCTTTACTTTAATTTACAGTAGCTGGAAAAATGGTATCATTGCGTTATATTTTAAAGCAAAATGATTTCAAGTGTTGTGTATATAAATTGGATGATTCAACCATCATTTTATTAGAAGAAGATTGAGAGCCTATTCCAATGAAGATCATTGAGAGGCTGACACACATCCTGGTGTTAGCCACAACTACACCATCAGTGGGCATTAGGATAGAATGACGGAATTGGTCACGAATAAAAAATTGAGAGACTAAATTGGCCAAAAGTAATAGAAGGGGACTAAATTCGTCAAATTGATCAAATTGGGGGACCACAAATGCAAATAAGCCTTATTTTTTTGTTAAATTTTAATTTTTAATAATCAAATTAATTAAAAGAAATTCCACGTAGGATAACTAGGTGTTGACATGTATCTTGGCGAGCACCGTTACCTTTGATTTTAACGGAAGGACGAAATTGGTCACGAATTGAAAATTGAGGGACTAAATTCGTCAAATTAAAAAAAAGGTTGACTAAATTCGCCAAATTGATAAAATTGGAGGACAAAAATGCAATTAAAGCTACATATATTATAGAGTGAAGTATCATCTTTGTCCCTGATATTTTTTCAGTATACCAACTTAGTCCCTGAAAATGTGTAAATACCAAATTCGTCCCTGAAAATGTGTAAATACCAAATTGGTCCCTCAAAATCTTCGGACGTACCAACTTGGTCCTTAAATATTTTCATATTTTAAGGATCAAATTAGTACTTATGATAATCTTGAGGAACCAAATTGGTACATCCGAAAATTTTTGAAGGACCAAATTGATATTTACATATTTTCAGGGACTAAATTGGTATACTGAAAAAACATCAAGGGCGAAGTTGGTACTTCACCCTATATTATAACTTCTTCATTTCTAAATATATGCATTCATAATTTTTCTTCTTGTGGATTAAAGAAATTAGTAAAATGTTATTGGTGATATTTGAATTAATAATTTTTGGTATATTTTGTTATAATTATTATTAAAAATTTAAAGGTGTTGAATAAATAAAAATATGAGAAAATAATTTATATAATGACAGTGTAAAGATTTTTTTTATACTTTAGCACATCATCCACCGTTCAAGGATTTATAATTATTGACTTTTAAATAAAAGTAATGCAAATGAACGATGGATGATATGATAGTGTAAAAAACTTTATGTAAGTGCAACAATAATAAAAAATTGATGTCGTGTATCATCATTTGTTCAGGGGTGTATGACTTGTTTACTCCCTTGGATTTTATTTTTGACCTTCATATTGTTGAGTTTTGCTATTATCTTTGGGGCACCATTTAGTATCACAATGTTTCAATGCTCCCTCGTGTTGCCAATTAATTGTTTGTGGAAGAAACACTTCTACCATGATTAATGCAACATGCTACCATATAGATTATAGATTCTTCTTTTCAAAGAACAAAAACAAGGATGTTACATAAAGTATCTGCAGAAATTTTTGTGAACTAACTATTAGGTTCTGCATCACTACATGTTACTGTCGTGTGTGTTACCAACAATGAAATTAGAAATCCACAAAGTGAAAAAAATCAAGTAAAAGTGAACCAAACTTTGAGTACATTGCAACACATGCAGTAAAAATTAAAAGAATCACAAATTAAAAAAAAAAATCATAAAAAGGGGGTCAAACAAATCCTTGTTATTTCTTGTCACATTTTTCGTTTATAGATGCAACAATCAACATCATGAAATTAGAAGAAGGCTCACAATTGCAAATACTTATGCAATTTTTGTAAAAATGGAAACATAAAGAAAGGGAACAAAAAGCAACCACTGAACAACGAGAAAAGCAACCACTCAACTGCCACCTAACAGAGGAAACAAAGAGAGGCAACCACCGCACAGAGGGAACAAAGTGAGAGAACCACCGAACAGAGGGAGAGAGGCAACCACCAAACAAAGGGGAAGAGAACCGCCAAACACGGGGAGAGGCAACCACCGAACAAAACAAATAGAGAGAACGGGGTTCTGAAAAATAAAAAAGAGAAACAAATACCCTTACCATGATTTGATTCGAAGGCTTGTCCTCTATTAAAAATAATAGCATAAGCTCCGTTAAGCTGCAGTGCATAAGCTTGTATTGTGGGTTTATCAAAATTTAATAAGTAAAGCTTATATTTTGTAATGAATTACTTTTATAAACTTTCCCAAACACTTTAATAAATACTTATGACATAAGATAAGTTAAATTAAGCTTAAAATAAGTTCTTCCAAACAGAACCTTAGGGACAATTCTTAGCTCAAAAGATATTTTAAATAAAAGTAATGCAAATGAGACGAATGATATACTACAGTGTAAAGTGCACATATTAAACTTTAAAAATATTTGTAAAAAAAAAAATACAATAATAAAAAATTGATGTGGTTTTTTTGGTGAACAAATTGATTTGGTTTTGTATATGCTCGACGATGTCGTTTTGTCTTGATGAGCAGAGCTATCGCCTATCATTAACTCCCCCACTACCGTTGATCCCAAACGAAACTGGGCGCTATCAATGGAGGAAGCACTGGCTTCGCTAGAGAGAGTCCAAACGCAGCTCCTGGAACGCATATCAAATCTAGAGCATTCCTATATCCCCCAACAAAACGCACCGTCGTCCGTCGCTGAAACCTCAGAAACAGACACGGACACCGTAACTCGCCTCTCCACCATTTTGCGCACAAACGACGTCGTCGACTTCTCCTTCAAAAGGGTCCCTCCCGATTACTACGATTGGCCCCTTGAAGCGCGTCGTGACGCTCTCGGTGCACCTTCCATCGACCATCTCTGTAAAAGCATAGTTCTGGTAAATTACATTATGCTAAACTACTCCCTTACCTTATTTTTTTTAATATGGTCCCTTACCTTGTCCCTTACGTATTTTTGATTTAAAATTGGTCCATCTTATTTCTTTTCGTTATCAAATTGGTCCCCGAGTCATTATTCATCCTCAATTTCATATTGGTCCACATGAGATGAATATTGACATGTGTGCAAATCATAATGATCCACATAGAATGAATAATAACACCAATTTGACAGCAAAAAGAAATATGAGGGACCAATTTGAAAAAAAAAACATAAGGGACGAATTTGAAATTGAAAAATAAGGTAAAGAACCAAATAAGTAGCTAGCTCAATAATTATAAATGTTAGTAATTTTGCTTTTTAGTTTTAAAAATTAGTGATTGAGTTTCTTTCATTGTGTTCTGAACTTCTGATCAGGTTAATACTCAAGCTCCGTCCAGTGTGATTGACTGCAGTGATCGCAAAAATTCCAAGTACTATGTCGTTGTTGTTCAGGTGTCTTTCTTTTATCTATTTTATTTTAGAGCAAGGTTTTAAATTGCTGTTGTGGTTGTGTTTGCATTTGCCGAAATTGCGGATTATCGTGGGAAAATGCAACTGTGGTTTTGGAGACTACTACCATAAGTTCACATTGTGGCTTTCTCACGGGCCTAGATTTGAAACTTTAGTAACCTGTAAATACCCAAATTTGTTGTTGGAAAAATTGTGGCAACTTAATTTAGTCTGAGATATGAAAATCTCAGTTTCGTCAATGAAAATCGGTCACATTAGTCAATTTCAGGACAGATTTTAAGAACCCATTAATGTGGAAGTAATTATTAGTTGGTCAAGGACCACCATGTCATCCCTGGTTCAGGCCAATCACAATTTTCCATATATTAAAATAAAATTAAATAATAATAGAAATAAAGTTAATGGATGGTTATTTATAGGATGTGTCTGATTATTATTGGCTTGGACCATGGATGACATGGTGGGCTAGGACCAATTAATAATCAGCTGCTTGTTTGACTGACATTTGAAATTAGGAGACGCATTTCTTTTAGGTATTTATTTTCCACGCATTCCTCCTTTTCCCAATCTAACACGATTGGTTTGTTTTGCAGTACACTGCACGATTCAATGCTGAGGCCGTGAGGAATTTTTTGTATTCACTCAACAATGGAAGTATAGCAAAAAAGAAATTCAACTGTAAGCTATTTTGCGTTACACGTATTTTTGTGTGTAGATGCAGTTTGACATTTGAATACGCATTGTACACATTCTAAGTGCTAGTGGTTGGCTGTTTATTGATTTATGTGTATGTTAAATTGTAAATCCTGTCTTTTGAGATTAGGATAACCTACATTTGAATTGTGGTATTGAAAGGAACAAATTTATGTCCACCTTTTTCAACTTATGCATATCTTCAATATAACTGTATTGGCTGACCTAACGGTATGTTTGCAAGTTGGTTTTTGGAGGGAAAAGGAGGGAAAAGGAAGATATGATCTAGCTATGGATTGCATCTCCTCAAAATGGTCCGGTGATCTTTCTGACGACAAATGAAGTTTTCAGTTTATCTGCTTTATGCCTATTTAGTTTGTATGTAGAGGAATAGTAGGGACTAAACTGAATATCGTGGAAGTATCAGTGGTAGACCCTTCTCCCTATCAAACACTACACAGTTAGTATATTCGAAAGATTGGCCTCCATGCGATAGGTTTTGTAGTATGATTCTCATTAAGGAAATTTAAGGTGGGGTTGTTCATGGAGGTTTCCTTGCTGAATATGAATCTTCTGTTGTACTATGCCCTTATGAAGCAATGAGCTTCTTTGTACAGAAAGGAGAAATAGTATATTCTGGAAAGTCCAACATTGCCTGCCTCGTGTCTTGGGGTGCGATTTATGTTCCTAGTGGGCAACTTCACTTAACACCAATTTGTTTTAAGATAAAATCTAACAAGGTATCATAGCCTAAAGCAAATCTCTGTGGTTCCCAATAATTTCAATTGTTCTGTCGTGTTCCCAATAATTTCTCTTGGTCTAGTGGGCTTATGTCAAGCCCTGGGTGTGGTTTTATATACCCGTTGGGCAACATAATTTAACACCAATTGGTTTAAAGATGAAATCTAACAAATGTATAGGAAACAACAATAGCTTATGGCGAACATTTTTTCAACTTATTTTTAGATAAAACTAAACAGCTATCTTTGTTTCTTGCTGGCTCCTCATGGCAACAGTCTTCTCCTTCTCTTGCTATTGCAATTTCACAGTTTACTGGTGCTTCAATCCCAGCTGTTTATTCAGTTATTAAATTACACTAATTATTGCAAGATTCATTCCTTGCTGTGGTGTTGAAACTGGGTCAAGATTTATCAAAGCCTCCTTGGAAAGTTAGGATGTGAGAGTGAACAAACGTAAAACGATAGAATTGAAGGTAGTGAGTGGGAATAGGTTGGTTTTGCAGAAACTAAATTTGAAGTTTTTATTTAAGATGATATGTGGTCTCAATGATTTGTAAGGACTGCGTTGCAGCAACTTTTGGGTGTATGTGTTGTTAGCATGATTAAAAGTGAATCTTGGCTAAGCCATATACACCAACGAGAGATGAAGAAGAGAATATTGGCATTCATTGAATTAGTTTTTCATGCACTTATAGCATCTTAGTTCTCTGCCTTGAACTGCTACAAACTGTAGTGAATAAGACAGCTGGGGAACTGAGCTCACGAACTGTTGTGTTGACCATGCAAATTTTGTTGTTGTGTGTCAATTCTAAGTGGCAGATGTATGAAGGAAATTTATTAATATAGTAAATGTTTGGGAGGTCCATACTTGACAACTTGTTGTCACCTGTCACTTTGTATACCGCTTTTCTGAACTTCAATTATATTCAACCTGTGTAAATGTTTTTATTATATATTGTGATCCATGTGTTCATAACTCTGCATCAGCATTCTGTCTGTCCTTGTTAATCTTTTATCCTATCTTCCTTTTATTATTTTGTTTTTGAAGAACTCTCATGCTTTCCATTTTTCTTTTTATTAAAGTTTCTTTTAATTATTACTTTGACTATATATTTCTTAGAAGGTAACAATGGTTGTTATTAACTACACAGTGAGGCTAGCTCCTGAAGAGACATCAACAGAGTTAACTGGATATGGGCACAACGCAGTGACTTGTATTGGCATGAAAACAGACATTCCGGTAAAGACTGGCTGGACCTGTGGTTATTTATAGGAATCTAATGATATATGTAGAAAACCCAATTTGCATCTTGGCAAGAACTCAGATAATTCTCATCCTTTAAAGCTAATTATTTGTTTCTTATTGTATCAAACATTATCATCAACATGGGTTGATAATTGATATTGTTAAATTGGAGGGTTTTAGGTATGGAAGGAGGAAAAAAGAGAGAATGTCATATTAATATTGATTTGGTTTGGTGATGATGTGATACAAAATACAGATTCAACCATCCTATTTATACTTATAGACTAATATTAGTCTCTTAATTCTAATTGAATAAGGAAGAAAATCGTGTAATAATAAATAGAAAAATAACTCTTAAGAGATATGTAAACTCTAAGATACATAAAAAAAATTATATATATATATATATATATATATATTCAGATATTCTAACATTTTCCCTCAAGAATGACCTGTGGGCTGTGAGGCAACTCGATGAGGCTAGAGACATCGGAGAGATGAAGCATTGTTGAAAATATTTCTTTCTTTTGTTGCATTATATCGCAGTTCATTCACTTTTCGGTTAGACAGCATGATTGCTTGCTGCAGAAGATTAATCTTTCAGCTTCTTTATCATTGGATTTTATGTTTTGATTTCAGGTGATCTTGGATGAAGCTATTGTAAAACTAACTCCAGATTTCTTTTGGTTGGGTGGTGGTGAGGTTGATCTGAAGCTAGGGATCAGGACATCTCAATTAATCAGATTTATCAACCCATTCATTGTCAGCTGTAGCAGTAATTGATTTTGACATGTTGTGATCGGGATAGTTTACTTTACATGGAGAGTCGCCGGCTTCTGCTTTACGTTTGATTTTGATACAATTTGATTTATTGCCTCTTCAAAATGGTAGCTTATTTTTCATGGTTAGTTTTGTGTAGTCTGTTTAAGACTTTAAATGATTATCCTCAAGTTTTATAGATATTTGATTTACGGATATTCATCATATTTTATATTTGCTAACGTCCTCAGAAAGACAAAGGGTAAGTGTAACTTCCTTATTTGGTATCCTCCTCAGGAGAGACAGTGACGCTCTTGGATTCAAATACTTTATAAGAAAATATAGTTGAACATATATTATATGGACTTCATATTATTGGAAAAATAAAGTATAAAATTTTTCCTTTATAATTATTCTCAAACTAAACATATCCTTCAAAAATACTTTGAATTCGACATTGGAATTATTATCATACTTTTTCTCTTTAAAACACTTTCTATTACCGAACTCGTTTGTTACTTATCAGAGTACGCGGAAAGAGTATAACTTTGGAAAATAATATCATAACTAGACATTATAACATAAAACATATATATATATATATATATATATATATATATATATATATATAGATGTCATGAGTACCACCATACATCCATCATATCCAAAGTACATAAACTGATACCAAGGTCTAGAGATATAAGTCCCAAAAACATAAACTGAAAGTAAAGACCAGAATCCTGAAGTCTCTCTAAAGATATATATACAATATAAACATAAACAAAATATAGACACTCCAGAGCTGGTCATCAAGTCTTCCAAGAACGCTTCACCATCACCACGATATGCTACAGCTGCTACTACGACCCAGACTCACACTACTCACACTATGCCCATACCTAAGGGCCACCCATCCTCCTATCAGTAATGTCTTCATGCTCGACTGGCTCTTCGTCACTCTCACCCTCCTCTAGATCCTCCACTGCCTCATCCAACGGAGTAGGTACCCTACCTCTGGGTACAGGATCTGCATCAGGTGTCGCACTCGGGCTAAGGGGTTGGGATGGTAGAGTGTGACCTCCACCTCTCCCTCAAAAGTAGCCCGACGCTCCTCATACGTCCATATCCTGTTAGGGATAGGACGGATCTCGATGCAAGCTAGGTAATAGTGTGTCATCACCTACACAGGGCATGGGAGTAAGCATAATATAATCACATAATCAAACAAGAATAATTCTAACATTCACAAGTATTCAAACACAAGTAATTATGCAATTACATATGAGCACACTCAGTTAACAAATTATTAATCTTTTATATTAGTGGCATGATGCATGCTTTCTATCTCACAATCCTGAGGCCTCCAATACTAATCAATCTCGGACGTCCATCCAATACACCAATGTGTTCCCAGAACACTAACATACGTTCCCAGAACGCATGACAAACCATACTTGGGAATATAAATAAGCACCACTCCCAGAGTGTGCATCACGTTCTCATAACGCATCAAAGAAACCATGTCCCAGACACTGCCACATTCTCAAAATGTGTCATCAAGTAGGTTGCATCAATTTGGCACTCCCAGAGTACCCTCCTCATGTTTCCAGAACATGACATACGATCATTGCCAACCTATTTCATCATCTTTCACCATGCATGAATGCATATAAAATTTTTCTCAATTTGGTTGGCCATTAATTGATGTCTCAATTTCCATTTTCAACACACAAAACCTATAACATTACTAAGAATACCATACTTTCTTAGTAAGATAGCTTAACTTGAGGTTCTATGAATTATCCCATAAAGTCACACTTTAATATTTAAGGTAATTAAATTACTATTAAATTGAGAAAGGTTAATTAAAATGGCATAAGAAAGTTTAAGTTATAATTTAATTGATTTTTCACTACTGTCAGTCTCTAACCGGTTGCAACAGATTCTAATCGGTTAGAACCTGCAGCCAAACTAGAATTTCTTTAATGCTTGATGCCATTTTTAATTTCCAATCCAATCTAATACTCAAAACAGATTAGGGATAATTCAAATGCCTCAAATTGATCTTGTTCATTTCAAAGAGTATCTCCAATGTTGAAGCAACACTCATGACTTAATTCAACACTTAAAATTATTAAAACTCTAAGTCTTATAGCTCCTTACCCCTTTCCTTAATTCCATTCACATTTATTTTCATAAACAGGGTAATTTACAGTAAAATAAGATTGGAAGAATAAATTGAAAATGGTGGAAGTTGATTTATTAAAATGCAGAATTTATTTTTCATATCTGTCAGGTTCTAACCGGTTACACGACAGCCTAACCGGTTAAAACATGTAACACCTACAATTAATTACCCTTTATTACACTTAATAAAATAGTGAATTTAAAATTTCCTTTTTAAGTTATAAAAATCTTCCGTCAAACGGACGGAGTTTCGTTTGTTTTTAGGACTTTCCAAAATATTTGCTTTAACCTGTAAAATTTATTCGAAGAAGATTTAAATACGTCAGAGACTAGTGGGGCCCAAAATATAGTTAAGTCCACTTAAAACATTAGTTTAAAATGGATACAAATAACCTTCCGAACTCTTAGTTTTCCAAAAAGGCAAGGAAATTAAAAATACAATATAATTCCCAAAATAACTCATGACCGTCAGATGGTCGCTAAATACTATAATACTTTCCACGTGGTGGGAAGTACTCCTGCTCGGCCAGACACGTGTAAGCTCCTTCGGTACCTGTAAAAATATAGCAAGAAAGGTAGCATTACACAGTACTAAGGAAAATAGCTTCTAAGAAGCATAGCTGACAAACTAAGTCCTATCACAGTAGAAATTATCCATTAATCTAACGTTCTTTTTCATATAACTACCAACAAGATCATTTTCGATAGAATAAGCCCTATGTCCATACCACTTTCCTAGCAATCCTACATTCAGCCCTAAATTACTTTTCAACTCCACTTGTACTAACATTTTCATATTTTAAATTCCATACTCATAAAATAACCAACTCACGAACATATATCGTTATTTTTATAAATCCCTTTTCATTCTCTCTCCATTCATTGGATTCACATTTCTCATTCATTTTACCACTGGTCACGACTTACTGCGTCTGCACTCCTGTGCACTCACGTCTTACTGCGCCCGGGTATGTTTCATTTCATTCTGTCCCTGGTCACGACCTACTGCGTCTGCACTCCTGTGCACTCACGACTTACTGCGTCCGGGTATGTTTCACTCTCCCCTGGTCACGACCTACTGTGTTCGCACCACCGTGCGATCACGACTTACTGCGTCCAAGTATGTTTCATTCTCCCCTGGTCACGACCTACTGCGTTCGCACCACCGTGCGATCACGACTTACTGCGTCCGGGTATGTTTCATTCTCCCCTGGTCACGACCTACTGCATTCGCACCACCGAGCGATAACGACTTACTGCGTCCGGGTATGTTTCTCAAATCCCCTGGTCACGACCTACTGCGTCTGCACCCCTGTGCACTCACGTCTTACTGCGTCCGGGTATATTTCATTTCATTTCTTTAGCACTTTCCATTACCCAAAATAAATCACCACATTACCCATTTCCACTATCCAATGGTCACAATTATATATTATAACTTAATTAGCACAATTCAACATAATATCACAACTCAAATCATTAAACAACATAAGCATCATCAACATCACCAAATAACAAAATGAAACATATCAACATCCAATAATTTCCCTAAGTTATAAATTCTAATTTGACAATTATTCTCTATCATATCAACCTAAACTACACAAAAATCTTAGTACCCATTATATGCATATTGTAAACTAAACCCCAGAGTAAGGTAATACTCACTATAACACACTCCTTACTTATCCCTTTCTATGTGACTTGCCTACCTTTCACTTAGTCCATTAATTGTTTTACGAGTCACCGAACCTAACGCAATGTGAATATACATCAATAACAAGTAACAATCAACGGATAATAAACAAGGCAGTCGACATACTCAGGTATGTCTCAGAGTACTATAAATTAAGTCAACTCCCTAGGGTTCTTCACTTCCTACTTTAACATTAATAAAAGAGAATTTAACAAAAATCATTTAATTAGTATTAACTTAACCATTGACACACTAACTACCCCGAAGGTTCATTTCATGCACTTTAAACATCCTCAGGTTATTCTTTTAATTAATTATCTACACTTAGTCATCATTACAACAACCTAAAATCTATATCCTTAGGAAAGGTAATGCAAACCCCTCTTACCTGGGATTCCTGACCAAATGAACAATGTCACTTTCGCATCCGCGCCTTATTCGAGGGTCAGGGACAACAATAACGTGTTGGATCTAAACAGGGGCACACGTTAAAAATAATTATAACATTAAATATATATATATATATACACACACATATATCTAAATATAATAAACTAAATTTATTTTTGTCAAAATAATAACTATATATCATTATACAATAAAAATATATTTCTTTTCCTCAAAACATCTCTTTATTTGAAAATATAGGGATAATAAAAATATTAATGGATCGTCGAATAAATTATATGGATGGGTAGAGGGAGTTGAGAAGGTTATTTACCTAAGAAGGATTTAAGATTGGACGGTTGGATTTTAAATTATTGAACCGAGAAGATAAGGAAATCTCAAATTTTTCTCTCTGTGTCGAGCCCTCTTCGCCATTTCCTTCTCCCTCTCTAGTACATTCTTTATCTTTGTTTCTTTTCTTTCTGTGCCTCTCATTCTATTTCTTTTCTTTGTTTCTCTTTTCTATTTACGTTGATGGCCTTATGGCCACAACCTGCTCTCTTTGCCTTTTAACGTGGTGGCCTTAGTGCCACCCGTTTTCTATTTTTTTTTCTTTTATTTGGGGTGGGTTACGGGGTACCGGGTAGATTTAGGAAATTATATATATTTTGTTTTGTATTTATTTGTCGGTCAATGTGTGTAGATATTTTGGATTATAATCAAAAGTTTGACGATCCTAAAAATAAAATACATTTAAGTACAATAATATTGTATTTTTTTTTAATTATTCAAAACTAATTAAAAAATAATAAAATTATCAGTCCCTCCGGATAGCTATTGCATAAGAAAAATTATCAAAATTCAAAAGTAAATATATTTTCTCAATCCTGATATTAAACTTGATAAAATATAATATTTATAATTTTGAAATAGAATATTATTATATATAACTTATATCGGTAATATATTAAACCAGTCCAGAAGCTAAAAATAAAACAGCCTCCGAACACTATGAAAATTTACAGGGACGCTCAAAATATTAAGTTAAACATATTTTTCTAAAGAAATTATTTATAAAAATGCCTCTAAGGCTTGCCACTTGAGCTCCCTGTCAAAATGTTAAGTAAACTAAATAAAAGTACTATTTTATTTTTGTAAAATTATTATAACAAATTTATAGTTATTTTGACTACAAAACATATTTCAATTAAAATGATGAAATCAAAATTTTATTACAATACTCAAATCTTGGAAACATACATTAAATCATTTAATTATTTTGCTAAAGGTATTAGAAATAGCGGGGTATTACAAAACATGCAGAACAGAACACTGTTTTGGGATTTTGCATGTCATTTTCAATTCTATTCATTTCCAATCCATTTCAATTATAAATAGAGCTTTAATTTCATAAGGTAGACATGTTCCAATACTTAATTACATCCAACACTCATGCATTTCAAAAACACATATCAAATTGCACGAAAAATAGACAACTTAGCATACCAAATTCACATATACAGGAATTTAACCCCAAATTGTCATACATTCAGCTTGCATGCATTCATTGAAACTTGCTCTAAGTCCTGGAACAAGTGAAATTGGCCTCCAAGCCTTTGACCTCTAAAATATATGCCCTTTTATGAGTCTCTCTTGGAGACTCATACCTAAATTTCCTAATAATTATTCTCATTTTAGTGATTAATTAGCTTCTCCCTTACCTTAGAGTCGTGCTTGATGAGTATCAACACAACAACAGCAAGATCAACACAGAGAACTCCAAAAATAACAAATTCTGCTCTCATGCAGGACAGTTTTGGGTAAGGTTCAGAAATCAAAGGTTTTGACACATGAAAAGGAGAAACAAATTGGGGAAAGTGGTTAGATTGTGTTCTAGGTAACATGCACGAACTATAGAAACAAAAACGAGACTCAAAGAGTGCATGTACTCACCAAGATCTGACTTCAAAGTGAGCTTCATGAATCTGATTCTGGTTTCTTTACAGAAAACACCTTTACTTCACATATTGATTTCTCCTCGCTCCCTCACTCTCAACTCACAATCTATGTATCAATGCAAATCTTAAAGATGAAGCTTTGCAATGGTGTATTGCTCACAACCTAACTCTACACACTCACAGAGAATTGAAGGAACGAAATCACTGCTTTAGAACAGAGGATTACACCCACACTTGAAGGAAATCAACCAAATTCCACTAAAATCATGGGTATTTATAAGCAATCCATGGTTACATGCAGAGAGACGCGTGTCTCTCACCATGCATGAGAGGTATTCGTGGCGATTAACGAAGATTAATGGGTGATTACTCATCAAAACGCACTAACCCTAATTCTGGATTCATCGTCTAACCGGTTACATGGCACATCTAACCGGTTAGATGCTGTGTAAAATTCAAAAATTCAGTTTTTAATTCTTTTCCCTCCAAAAACCTTTCTAATATTATTATCATGTCCTAATTTAAGGATTAAACTATAAAAATTATATTTTCACATAATTTTCTCATTTAAAATATTTATTAATTAAACGCACATTATTTATATAATTAAACAATTAAAAGAAAACTTTATAATTTGGAAAATAAACTTTTATTATATAAATATAAATATTCAAGGGACAAAATTAGGGGTGTTACACTACTCCCCCACTTAAAAGGAATTTCGTCTCCGAAATTCTACTTACAAAAACAACTCGGGATACTCTCTACGCATCTTCTCTTCTGATTCCCAAGTCGCTTCAGAAACTTCGTTGTTTTCCAAGATGACCTTAACCAGCGGAATATCCTTTCCTCTGAGTTGCTTGAGTCTTCTATCTTCAATCCGGACAGGACGAGTCTCAAAGGTTAGGTTTTCTCGTAAGGTGAGATCATCAGGACAAATTTGAAGTACAATCGTTGGGTCATGAACATACTTCTTGAGCTGAGACACATGGAAAACATTATGCAAGTTGGCTAAAGATGGAGGCAGGGCTATTCGATAAGCAACATGACCAACTCGCTTAAGAATTTGGTAAGGACCGATGAATTTTGGAGAAAGCTTTCGAGTCTTAAGGGCTCGACTGACACCTTTCATAGGGACTATTCGAAGGAAAACATGATCGCCTTCCGAAAACTCTAAAGGTCTTCTTCTTCGATCCGCATAACTCTTCTGGCGACTTTGTGCTATCTTCATTTTCTCCTGAATCATCTTGATCTTCTCAGTCGTCTGTTGCACAATTTCTAGCCCAATCATCACATTCTCCCCCACTTGAAACCAACATAACGGGGTTTGGCACTTCCTACCATACAAAGCTTCAAACGGTGTCATTCCGATACTAGCATGATAACTGTTGTTGTAGGTAAACTCTGCGAGCGATAGAATCTGATCCCAACTTCCTTGTTCTTCCAAGGCACAGGCTCTTAAGATATCCTCAAGCGTCTGAATAGTTCTCTCAGTCTGACCATCTGTTTGAGGATGATAAGCCGAACTGATCTTCAATCTCGTACCCAAGGCTCGATGTAAGCTTGACCAAAACTTTGACAAAAACCTTGGATCTCGATCTGACACAATACTTGAGGGTATGCCATGCAATCGAATAACTTCCTTAATATAAATTTGAGTGAGTCTTTCCAAATCATAGCGCATGTTCACAGGAATGAAATGTGCCGATTTCGTCAAACGATCCACGATCACCCAGATGACATCATGATTCGCTACCGTTCTTGGCAAACCAGATGTGAAATCCATAGAAATGCTATCCCATTTCCACTGTGGAATATCTAAGGATTGCAATTGTCCTCCAGGTTTCTGATGTTCTGCTTTGGCCTTTTGGCAAACAAAACACGAAGCCACATACTCTGCTACATCTTTCTTTAATCCAAACCACCAAAATAACCTCTTCAGATCCTGGTACATCTTGGTTGATCCTGGATGCATACTCATCCGGCTCTTATGTGCTTCGTCTAAGATCATTCTTCTAACTTCCAAATCTCTAGGCACACAAATTCTCGTCTTGAAACGAAGAATTTCATCTGCTCCAACACTAAAGTTCAGTTCTTTCCTTCAGTTATCAATCTCTTCTTCTCTTTCAACTCCTCATCTTCTAATTGTAATTCACGAATTCGATTCAAGAATTCGTTGGTGATTTGCAACATTCCCAGTCTAATGCTAAATGGTTCCACTTGTATTGCCAGACTTAGGTCTCTAAACTCCTCGATCAGAATCACCTTTCTACTCAAAGCGTCTGCAACTACGTTTGCTTTGCCAGGATGGTATTGGAGATCAAAGTCATAATCTTTTAGAAACTCCATCCATCGCCTTTGTCTCATATTCAACTCCTTTTGGTTAAACAGGTATTTTAAAATCTTATGGTCACTGAACACCCGGAATGTAGTGCCATAGAGGTAATGTCTCCAAATTTTCAAAGCAAACACGATTGCTGCTAACTCTAGGTCGTGCGTTGGGTAATTCACTTCATGAATCTTCAACTGTCGAGAAGCATAAGCAACCACCTGTCCTTCTTGCATTAAAACACTTCCCAAGCCTTGCTTCGATGCATCACAATACACCTCGAAACTTTTACCAGGGTCAGGCAAAATTAACACCGGAGATGATGTTAACCTTGTCTTCAACTCCTGAAAATTCCGCTCACACTTCTCATCCCATACAAACGATTGATCCTTCCTAGTTAGCTTCGTCAAGGGTAATGCGATTTTAGAGAAACCTTCTATAAATCGCCTATAATACCCAGCCAGTCCTAAGAAACTCCTCACTTCGGTGACTGACGTAGGTTGACTCCACTGCAACACAGAATCCACTTTGGTAGGATCCACAGCGATTCCTTTCTTAGAAATCACATGCCCCAAAAACTTCACCTCCTCGAGCCAGAATTCACACTTAGCAAGCTTCGCGTACAACTGCTTCTTCTTCAAGATGTTCAACACAATCTTGAGATGCTCGGCGTGTTCCTCCGGACTCTTAGAATAAATCAAAATGTCATCTATAAACACTACCACAAATGAGTCCAAGTAAGGTCTGAAAATCCTATTCATGTAATCCATAAAGATAGCAGGAGCATTCGTCAAACCAAACGGCATTACCATATATTCATAATGCCCATAACGAGATCGAAATGCGGTCTTGGGAATATCCTCCTCCCTGATTCTGATCTGATGATACCCAGACCGTAAGTCGATCTTTGAAAATACTGAAGCTCCTCTAACTTGGTCCATAAGGTCATCAATCCTTGGCAAAGGATACTTATTCTTGATGGTGACCTTATTCAATTGCCTATAATCCACGCACATTCTCATACTTCCATCTTTCTTTTTCACAAACAACAACGGGGCTCCCCACGAGGATACACTTGGTCTTATCATTTGCTTTTCCAGCAACTCTTCTATTTGCTTCTTCATCTCAGCCATTTCCGGCGGTGCCATTCTATAAGGGGCAATAGAGATGGGACCAACTCTCGGAACCAGATCGATTCCAAACTCAATCTCTCTCTTCGGGGGTAGACCCGGTATCTCTTTTGAGAATACTTCTGGAAAGTCTTGCACAACAGGAATCTCTTCAAGACGTTTTCCTTCTCCTTCTTCCTTTCCCACTACGGAAAACAAACACATGTATCCTTCGGGTCTAGGAGTCTTATACAAGATTGTCTTTGGATCACAATCGATGGTCACTTGGTTCTGGCTCAACCAATCCATCCCCAAGATCACATCCAATTGTGTCAGAGGAAAACAAATCAGGTCTACTTTAGAGACGCGGTCAAATACCTCAACACGACAATCTAAACAGACTTTAGAAACATGAACGGGGAGACCAGTAGGGGTTTCAACTCTCAAGCATTGGGATGAATCGGACACTACCAAGTTCAAACGATTCACACATTCATAAGAAATGAAGGAATGAGTAGCTCCAGAGTCGAACATAAACATGCAAGGTTGATTATTTAGAAAAAATTTACCTTGCACGAGATCAGAGGAATTGTTGACTCCAACACCACTCAGGGTAAAAACTTTGCCTTGGTTCACGGACTTGCTACCGGATACTTGAGAATTAGCTTTTGCAGGCTCCTTGCAGTCACGAGCATAATGGCCCGACTTGCCACAATTGAAACAACCACCTTGAGTCCAACAGATTTGTCCACGATGATGACGCTTGCACTTCGCACAGAAAGGAACGTCATCCTGAACATTGCTCTTCCCACCAGCTACAGCTTTTCCTTTAGCTCCGTTGCGGTTGGTATACGAACCTTTGTTTCGGTGATCAAATCTCTTTCGCTTCTGAGACCCATAACTTTGTTGGTTCCTATTGACTTGAATACTATGCTCCTCAGCCTTCTTGCCGTCTTCATACATTCGACACATATCAACGAGGGCAGGGAAACTCTGGATCCTTTGGTAGCTAAACACAGACTTCAACTCGGGTTTAAGACCGCCTTCAAACTTAATACACTTACTACGCTCATCAGGATTGTTCTGGTAGTAAGGGGAATACTTCATCAGCTCTTCGAATTTAGCCGCATACTCACTGACACTCATGACACCTTGCTTCAATTGCAGGAACTCCACCTCTTTCTTCCTCCTCAAATCCTCCGGAAAGTACTTATCAAGAAACTTCTCGGTGAACACTCCCCAGTTGATTTGCCTTCCTTCATAGTTTAGGAGTTGAGCGGTATGGTTCCACCAGTTTTCAGCTTCACCTCCTAGCATATAGACGGCGTACGTCACCCTCTGAGTATCTGTGCAGCCCAACGTTCTGAAGATCTTGTCGATCTCGTAGATCCACTTGTTTGCCTCTTCCGGTTTGTATCCTCCCTCAAACCTTGGAGGTTTGCAGCTCCGAAATTCCGATAGAGTCTTAGCTTCCATCACTTCAACGTTGCATTGTTGAGGCCGTTGCGATTGTTGTTGTTGTTGTTGTTGTTGCTGTTGTTGCATAGCTTCTAACACAGCAGTGATCCTATCTAACATAGCGTTGGTATGATTACTACCTCTTGTTGCCATAGTAGACTTGCACTATGGACTTCGGGTCATGATAGGTTTATAAAAGAAGACACAACAACTAAATACCCTTAACTATGTTCAATTTCAATTTAACAACATACTAGGCCACATAGACAGGGCCAGGAGGACTGGACCATTGCTCTGATACCACCAAATGGTGTGACGCTCTTGGATTCAAATACTTTATAAGAAAATATAGTTGAACATATATTATATGGACTTGATATTATTGGAAAAATAGAGTATAAAATTTTTCCTTTATTATTATTCTCAAACTAAACATATCCTTCAAAAATACTTTGAATTCGACATTGGAATTATTATCATACTTTTTCTCTTTAAAACACTTTCTATTACCGAACTCGTTTGTTACTTATCAGAGTACGCGGAAAGAGTATAACTTTGAAAAATAATATCATAACTGGACATTATAACATAAAACATACATACATATATATATATATATATATATATATATATATATACATATATATAGATGTCATGAGTACCACCATACATCCATCATATCCAAAGTACATAAACTGATACCAAGGTCCAGAGATATAAGTCCCAAAAACATAAACTGAAAGTAAAGACCAAAACCCTGAAGTCTCTCTTAAGATATATATAAAATATAAACATAAACAAAATATAGACACTCCAGAGCTGGTCATCAAGTCCTCCAAGAATGCTCCACCATCACCACGATGTGCTACAGCTGCTACTACGACCCAAACCCACACTACTCACACTATGCCCATACCTAAGGACCACCCATCCTCCTATCAGTAATGTCCTCCTGCTCGACTGGCTCCTTGTCACTCTCACCCTCCTCTGGGTCCTCCTCTGCCTCATCCAATGGAGTAGGTACCCTACCTCTGGGTACAGGATCTGCATCAGGTACAGTCCCCTTAGGATCCGAAGAATCAGGTGAAGGAGTCCCAGTAGGAACAACCCTAGCAGCAACGGATTGAGAACGAGTATAGGGGCGAAAACGAAAGGTATGATAACGACAAACAGGTCGAGAAGGGGGTGGTCCATGGTAAGTATAAAAAGGGGGCACGTGCATAGTATAAATAATGGGAATCCGAAATCATCGAGGTCGCACTCGGGCTAAGGGGTTGGGATGGTAGAGTGTGACCTCCACCTCTCCCTCAAAAGTAGCCCAACGCTCCTCATACGTCCATATCCCGTTAGGGATAGGACGGATCTCGATGCAAGCTAGGTAATAGTGTACCATCACCTACACAGGGCACGGGAGTAAGCATAATATAATCACATAATCAAACAAGAATAATTCTAACATTCACAAGTATTCAAACACAAGTAATTATGCAATTACATATGAGCACACTCAGTTAACAAATTATTAATCTTTTATATTAGTGGCATGAAGCATGCTTTCTATCTCACAATCCTGAGGCCTCCAATACTAATCAATCTCGGACGTCCATCCAATACACCAATGTGTTCCCGGAACACTAACATACGTTCCCAGAACGCATGGCAAACCATACTTGGAATATAAATAAGCATCATTCCCAGAGTGTGCATCACGTTCCCAGAACGCATCAAAGAAACCGTGTCCCAGACACTGGCCACATTCCCAGAATGTGTCATCAAGTAGGTTGCATCAATTTGGTACTCCCAGAGTACCCTCCTCATGTTCCCAGAACATGACAAACGATCCTTGCCAACCTATTTTATCACCTTTCACCATGCATGAATGCATATAAAATTTTTCTCAATTTGGTTGGCCATTAATTGTTGTCTCAATTTCCATTTTCAACACACAAATCCTATAACATTACTAAGAATTCCATACTTTCTTAGTAAGATAGCTTAACTTGAGGTTCTATGAATTATCCCATAAAGTCACACTTTAATATTTAAGGTAATTAAATTAGTATTAAATTGAGAAAGGTTAATTAAAATGGCATAAGAAAGTTTAAGTTATAATTCAATTGATTTTTCACTACTGTCAGTCTCTAACCGGTTAGAACCTGCAGCCAAACTAGAATTTCTTTAATGTTTGATGCCATTTTTAATTCCATATCCAATCTAATACTCAAAACAGGTTAGGGATAATTCAAATGCCTCAATTTGATCTTGTTCATTTCAAAGAGTATCTCCAATGTTGAAGCAACACTCATGACTTAATTCAACACTGAAAATTATTAAAACTCTAAGTCTTATAGCTCCTTACCCCTTTCCTTAATTCCATTCACATTTGTTTTCATAAACAGGGTAATTTACAGTAAAATAAGATTGGAAGAATAAATTGAAAATGGTGGAAGTTGATTTATTAAAATGCAGAATTTATTTTTCATATCTATCAGGTTCTAACCAGTTACACGACAGCCTAACCGGTTAAAACATGCAGAACAGAACACTGTTTTGGGATTTTGCATGTCATTTTCAATTCTATTCATTTCCAATCTATTTCAATTATAAACAGAGCTTTAATTTCATAAGGTAGACATGTTCCAACACTTAATTACATCCAACACTCATGCATTTCAAAAACACATATCAAATTGCATGAAAAATAGACAACTTAGCATACCAACTTCACATATACAGGAATTTAACCCCAAATTGTCATACATTCAGCTTGCATGCATTCATTGAAACTTGCTCTAAGTCCTGGAACAAGTGAAATTGGCCTCCAAGCCTTTGACCTCTAAAATATATACCCTTTATGAGTCTCATGGTGACTCATACCTAAATTTCCTAATAATTATTCTCATTCTAGTGATTAATTAGCTTCTCCCTTACCTTAGAGTCGTGCTTGATGAGTATCAACACAACAACAACAAGATCAACACAGAGAACTCCAAAAATCACAAATTTTGCTCTCATACAGGACAGTTTTGGGTAAGGTTCAGAAATCAAAGGTTTTGACACATGAAAAGGAGAAACAAATTGGGGAAAGTGGTTAGATTGTGTTCTAGGTAACATGCACGAACTATAGAAACAAAAACGAGACTCAAAGAGTGCATGTACTCACCAAGATCAGACTTCAAAGTGAGCTTCACGAATCAGATTCTGGTTTCTTCACAGAAAACACCTTTACTTCACAGATTGATTTCTCATTGCTCCCTCACTCTCAACTCACAATCTTTGTATCAATGCAAAGCTTAAAGATGAAGCTTTGGAATGATGCATTGTTCACAACCTAACTCTACACACTCACAGAGAATTGAAGGAACGAAATCACTGCTTCAGAACAGAGGATTACACCCACACTTGAAGGAAATCAACCAAATTCCACCAAAATCAGGGGCATTTATAAGCAATCCATGGTTACATGCAGAGAGACGCGTGTCTCCCACCATGCATGAGAGGAATTCGTGGCGATTAACGAAGATTAATGGGTGATTACTCATCAAAACGCACTAACTCTAATTCTGGGTTCATCGTCTAACCGGTTACAGGGCACATCTAACCGGTTAGATGCTGTGTAAAATTCAAAAATTCAGTTTTTAATTCCTTTCCCTCCAAAAACCTTTCTAATATTATTTTTAGGTCCTAATTTAAGGATTAAACTATAAAAATTATATTTTCACATAATTTTCTCATTTAAAATATTTATTAATTAAACGCACATTATTTATATAATTAAACAATTAAAAGAAAACTTTATAATTTGGAAAATAAACTTTTATTATATAAATATAAATATTCAAGGGACAAAATTAGGGGTGTTACAGAGACCATGGTGACTCAAATACAATCCTAAAACAATCAGGCTCAAGATTGAAGAATTTAAGAGTCTGCCCTTAAAAGTGCCCTTATGGAGGACACATACCCTTTATAAAGACACTTTTGGTTATGAAATAAAGTCAATAAAGGTGGAGGCATAGTGGTGCACGAATTTGCTTCTTGAGAAAACAAGGAATCAAAATTAAGTAAAGAACTTAATGACAATTAATGCCATTAATTGAACGTTACGAAAACTTAATTCAATTAAAGTTTAGTAACCATTTAACATTAGTGACATTAAAGTCAATCATGTTTTGAGATGAAAGAGAGATTCTCTTTTCTACATGAAGAGGAATTCGTGCAAGGGATGATAAGAAGAATAAAGGGAGAATGCATTCATGGGATCATCATGACAAAGGAGTTACAAATTAAAAGTTCCCATTCAAGTTGCCATCATCATTTGCACGGCTAAGCATTAGAGTGCAAGTAGGTTATGAATTGAATTCATAATGTAATAAAGCTCACGGCCATTAAAGAGGAAGGTTACAACTTGAAAATCATTTCAACATGAAGCCATCAATGTGTGCGGCTAGCATTGAAGATACAAGAGAGGTTACAAAGAATTGATTCACACCTTTCAATTGTCCATCAATGTGGACGGCCAAATTTAAGACATAAGGAAGAAGTTACATTTTCATCATCAATTGGCATTGATGTGCCGAATGGGTAATCATGGGAATTAAGTCTCATTAGTTAGAAATTTAATTGCTCATCATGGCTAGCCTTCATAGTAGTTCACGTGTAATAGTTTTTTTTGGGCAGCCATGAACTCATTTTGTAACTCTATATAATGTAAATCTTTTCCAGGAATGAAAACAACTTTGATTTGGGTGAAAATGTGTGAGCCTTGTGCTTAGAGGCGTGATGCCTTTCTTCTTCTCAAGGGTGAGATACTCTTGATGATTCAGTGAATGAATCAAACCAAGTCTTCCATGGCGTGATGTTGTGAGAAGCAAGGTGGTTTTCTTCTTGAAGAACGCCATCTTCCTATCTTGTGTTGAGTCTTTCTTTTGTTTTGAGTCTAAGAACACATAGGTGTGTTCATAACACAAAAATAAAAAAAGAGTTTGAGTTTAGAGTCATGTCTTGGTTGAACAAGACCGTGATCATTCTTGAATATTTTTTTTGGAGAGTGATTCTCTTTGGTGTTTCTTCTTTGAGTTTTGAGTATGAGCAATTCATATAGAGATTGTTCATGGGCTTGAGTTTTTGTCTCAAATCTTTAGTTTGAGTCCCATTCGGTTTTGATTAAATCCATGATCGTTGTGTTTTTGTTTTCAAGAATTCCATGCTTGGTTTTCTGAGGATTTGAACAAGAGAATGAACCTTAAAAACAAAAGAACACAACAATTGAACAATGAATTGATGAAAACCGAATGCTTTTTGAGTTTGAGTCAAGGATCATTTGATCTTTCCTTGGAGAAAAGAATTGGAATCCATGGTCTCATTTCTTGGGTGCATCATTATTTTGATGGAGTTGTTTCATTTCATGAGGAATGTGCCAGAATAGACATTACTGGTGAATGTTCGAATGACTTCCTTACAAGTTTAAAGGGAGGTGATGATGAATATGTGATTAACCTTGATCGAATACCTGCATAATCTATATACAATATCTATCTAGCAACTCTCCACTCCAACCATACAACTCATAAAAAGCTTATAATTTATTTTGGGTAAATTACATTAGTGATAAAAATATTATTTTTACATAAATAATATAGAAACTTAATTGCAAAATTTATAATTTATATTTATGCTTAGATGATATAACATCAAAATACATGTGACACTTTCTTATTGGATCACCTAAAAAAGCTAAGGTACAACAACCATTTTTTTAAGGAGTTTTGGAATTCCCATCCCCTATACTATGCCCACAACCCATTTTAAATTGTAAAATGATCATTTTACCCTTCATTAAAAAATATCAGTTTTTGGACCCCAGAACTTATCTCCACACCACATGAGATTATCCCCACACTCCCATGAAATTATCCCCACACTCCACCTCTAACCCTTTAATTTTCCTAAACATTTTGAATATACTTTGATATTTAACTCTTATATCCTTATTTCTCTAAATATTTTCCACCCTTCAACCGTTCATCTTCCAACCAACTTTTTGTTGTTATTCTTTTACATCATATTTTTCTTCTACTAAGTTTAAGGTACGTTTTTTTTTTCACTGTACGTTATCTTTCCGACAAACCAGTGTTTGAAAAAATTTAATTTTTTTTTCAAGTGTTAATTCCAAGAACCTGGTCTCGGAATTTATTGTTTCCGGCAACAGGGCTCGAAATTTCTTGTCTGCTAAGATATTTTCCGATAACAGGGTCTCGAAAAATTGGAAAAAACTTTTAAAAAAAATTGGAAGTTATAATTTCCGACACCCCCGAGTCGGAAATTTTCATTTTCCAAACTGGTGTGTCGGAAAACTCATGCAGATACTCCAAATTTCGAAACACTTAATTACAAGCACAATGCAAAAAAAACCTAATGTTACATTTCTAGGCTATACTAATATGCATAAAAAAAACCCAAAAAAAAATCATGAACTAACCTACACAAACCACCCCAAATCAGTACCCAATCAACAATCCTAACCCTAAGTGAAAAAATGAACCCTAAACCAAAAATAAATAAATAAATAAAAGAAGAGAAATGACGATTCAAGGTTGTGAAGAAGAAGAAGGGTTGCTGCTATGAAATGGAGAAGAGAAGTGGGTTGAAGAAGTTGAGAAGAAAAGAGAAGAGGAAGGGAACGTTGAGAAAAGAAGAAGAAAGAGTGGGGGTTTTAGTTTAAATTTGAAAAGGGCATTTTGTCTTTTCACACATAAAATGGGGTGTGAAGATAGTATAGGAGGTGGGAATTCCAAAACTCTTTTTTAAGATTGTTCCAAAATAAAATCCATTAAACAATAAGACATTTACCACACCTAAGGTATTTTTTAAGGATTATCTTAACATCAACCTTCAAGAATGAGGATAAAAGACTTTATAAAATATGTTTACATTGAGAACTTAAACATTTAAGACTTCTAATATTTTTTTAATCTTTTATTCTTAGTCCTAAGAGCTGAGTTTAAACAATTTTTTTTTTAAATGATGCACATCATGGATAATCTTGACGCCCCTGTTGATGAGGAACTCCATACAATATTGATGCGTGCTTTCATTTTGGTTGCCGTACAAAAACTTGCTCAAAAAATAAATAAATTTGCCAAACAAAAAAAATTGATATACCGGAAAAAAATTTCTTAACCTTTACTACCTAAAATATAAATAGCACATTCTATTAGAAATTGAGACCAATTGCTAAAAATATTAAATAAACTCTTACCCATTAAACACTAATAAACAAGTTTTGAAAGATATCAAAGATCATTGATTAAATAGTGAATTAACAATTTTGTCCTTTAGTGTATCAATATAGTATCTGGACATCTATAAATTCATATTTAGTCCTTCAATGTTTTTGGATGTATCAATTTGGTCTTTCAAGATTTTAATGTTTTAAGGATCACTACATTCAAAAAATTTGGAGAGAATTCATATATTTTCAGATATTAAGTTGATATACGGAAAAAACACCAGAGACAAAATTGATACAGTATAAAGATATTAGAGACTAAATTTGTACTTAATAGAAATGTCGGTAATTTTTAACAATTTTTGACGGCGTCAATTCATCTATGCTTAAATTGTCCATAATTGAGAGAGAATAACAACAACAACTAAGCCTTTGTCCCACTAGGTGGGGTCGGCTACATGGATCAAACGACACCATAAAGACCTATCATAAATCATGTCTTTTGATAAGATATTGAGTGTCATATCCTTCTCAATTGTTTCGCCTATAGTTAAACCTGTCTATGTGGTGTATGCTGCATAGGTGGAATCCTGCCTATGCGGTGTATGGTGCATAGCCGGTCCTAAGTCCGGATAAAAGGTGAAGGTTGTATTATGCCTCGACAGCCAACGTAAAATTTTGTCGAATCTATGACATGGATCAACGAATTGAGAGAGGAAAAAAGAAAAAAAAAAAGTAGGAAAACAAACTTGAGTGCCAATTGTTTACTGAAGCATTTTATTGCCATTATAATAGTTCAGAAACTAAGCACGTGAACATTTTAAATACGAAGTTGCATAATTCATACAATATTAAGAAGATAGAGGAGGATCGTGGGGAGTAGGGGGTGAAGGATGCGGTCCCTCATAATCTATCTCTACAAATTTCTCTTGTATGCTGCCAATTTCATTTGGAATTGTGGGTTCTTCTTTAACATGATGCTTAGCTCGTTCAAGTATTGATCGCTGCATTGGATCCTACATACACAAAAATACATGCATATATATCATATTAAGATTTTATCAATTGGAAAGAAATCAAAAGAACATATGCATGTATCATACTATATCAGATAGAGTATTTCAACAGTATAGAATTATACAAGAGGGGACGGTTGTGAAGGATGACAAAACTGTATTATTATTCTTTATTCATTGAATAAGAAATAAGAAATTAACCTTGTCAAAGTGGTAATTAGCGGAATCTTTTGTAGTAAGAGTAAGAGGGCGCGCAGTGCAGGCAAGTGCAGAAATGAAAAGAGCAAGCAGCATAATAGCAACAGAAGAAGACATGGCGAGATGAGCAAGTTAATTAAGTAGCTACAGGTTGTGTAGTGTGTGGGTGTGTGTGGGTATATATAGAGAAGAAGAAGAAGAATAGTTTAAATGAAAAAATGTGTGAATATGGTCAAAAGAAATCAAGGAGATAATGATAATTTTAATTTTAAGAGTATTGCTAAGAAGTTCCCTATCTTTATGATATTTGTTAAAATTATTAAAGCTAGAATAAAATACAATAAATCAATATCATCTTTTTTCTCGAAAATTTAATATTTATTTACTAATCTTAAATACAAGACTGATAAATATTGACCCATTTGAAATTTGTTTCTGAAAATAAAAAATGGTTTTGGTCTCTCTGCAATTTTCAAAACGTTGTGCTTTTGGTTCCTTCTATTAAATGTGGACGGAAAAAATTGAAAATGTAATGTATTACATTCTATGATCAATTAAGGATTATTGTCTTGCATTAATTCTCAAGTAAAAAGACAACTTCCATTATATATATATATATATATATATATATATATATATAAAGAGAACAAATTCAAAAATCATGACAACAGATGGATCAAAACATATCAAATCTAGTAACAGAAAAACCAAAAAGAACTATCAATATAATTACGTGGATCAAAATTTAACAAAAGGAACTAAAACCAAAACGTTTTGTAAATATAGAGACCAAAACCAATTTTTTTGGTTGCAAGGATCAATTTTAAATTAGTCAATATTTATAAGATGTTAAGACTATTTTGATATTTAAGACTATTTCCCTAATTTTAATGCAAATAATGTACTATAGCTTAATTTTTTTTCATGTAATCTTTAGTCAGTACCACATGTGTTCCTAAGAACACATTTAATATCAAGGAATCCTTGAGATTAATGATGTACGAGGTCGCGTTCCGGGATGTGTTAATAGAGAATAGAACTTGAGACCTTTTAGTCTTAGGTCTCATTCTCAAGTTCTCAAGTTGGCAGGATCGCATCACTTGAGTCAAACCCTCGTTTGTGTATACATTAATTTTAGAGTTTTACTTTTTGAACCCCTTTGTTTACTCACTGACCCCCATTTTTTTCGCCTTATACAAGGCGGAAGTACATTTTTCCGCCTTATACAAGGCGGTAGCGTAAAATTATCATATTTTTTTCGCCTTATACAAAGCGGATGTGGAAAATTACCATTTTTCTGCCTAGAAAGAGGCGGAAAAAACTGATAATTTATACTACCGCCTTGTATAAGGCGGAAAAATGCACTACCTCCTTGTATAAGGCGGAAAAAATGGGGGTCTGTGAGTAAACAACGGGGTTCAAAAAATAAAACTAATTATTTCGCAGATATTATTGCTTAATTTAAATGAAGAAAAAGAGTTAATATGGTAAACATATTCAAGGAGCGAATGCTAACTTTAATGCAGATAATAGGAGTACTGTTTAAATGGAAAAAATAAATACTTGCCATAGGAATCATAAAATATACTTCCTCCGTCCCACAAGAATGGTTAAAAAATTTAAAAGCAAAAAAATTAACGAGACATGTATTTAATGATTTGTCTAACCCATCAACCAATTATCAAACAACTAATTTAATGTGGCACTTTGCATGGATCAACCAATCACAATTCAAAATTTACAATTCCTAAACTTTTCATAAACTATTTTAACTATAGTTTGGGACAAAAAATTTAGTCATTTTTTACCATCTTTGTGGGACCTTTGTGGGACGGAGGGAGTAACTAAATAACTAGGTAACAAGTGTCCATTTGTTAAAGTTAATAGAAGTAGTAAAACAATCACAAATTAGTAATAATATTTTTTTTTGAAACGCCAAAAATCATATTTTCTATGATAATATACTGCTACTTTTAATTTTTGCCCAAAAAACACTTATTAACATTTCTTCCAACAAAGATTGAAATGTTCTTAATTTTTTTTTTTTAAATATTTAAACATGATTCATTCACCGAGTAGGGGTGGACAGTAGCAAGAAGAGGAAAACTTGCACCGTTTCTTTTGTTCTACACACCGACCATTTATTCTGTATTTGTTCCTTTGTGAAAAAAGTCCGGGATGGGTTTTACAATTCATAGGGCATAAGCTTTGATCTAAAAATATATACTCCCTTTATCTTTTAATATGAGTCACTTTTACCTAATTAAAACAGATTAAAAAAAGTAATTATTACTCTCAAATTTATCAAAAAATATGTTGTCATTCTAAAGTTACCTTTATTTAAAACTTTACAACTTTATTCATTTCTCTGTGTATTGTAATTATTACCATATCACTCCTATGCAATTTTGAGGGGTGTATTTTGAATATACTCTTTAGTACTATCTTTTTTTTGGTGTACACCAACCGGTACCTGGATATGGTTTATCCAGAATCCGATTTATCCTGTCCGACCCAACTGAGCTTGCACTAAGCGGTAGGGGTCTCCCAACGGGGGTTGCTCCATACCCAAGGCTCGAACTCGAAACTAGTTGGTTAAGGGACCAAGTGAGCTACCACTTGACCAACCTCACGTTAGTCTCTTTAATACTATCTAGATATTCTAAAACGACTTATAAAACGGGACACCAATTCTACCAAAATGGTGCTCTATGATAAAGGACGGAGGGAATACCTTCTTCAGTCTTATTTATAATATTTTTTTTGGATTTTTCTTTTTCACCAAAGAATATAGTTAAACTTGTTAGTGATATTAAAAATATAAAAATTTGATATACTTTTTCAAAACTGTCCCTATAATTATTATTGAGATTCTAAAAAGTGTAGTTAACAGGGGTGCTTGTGAAAAAATGTAATTAAATAATATTGAAAATTGAAATAAGATATTATAAATAAAATCAAAATAAAAACTTCAAAATAATTTTATATATAAAATCGGAGGAAGTAGTTGCTGTTCATTAACAAAAAGGTACAGAGTTTGGACGACGATGGGGCTTGTGGTGCTGTGGTCAATTAAGCTAAGGAAGAACGAAGGCTTTTTTCAAAGGAAACCATTTCAGCTTTATTATAAGATAAAGAACTTGATACAAGTAAGATTTGTTGGAATTAATGTCATTTTCAAGAAAAAAAGCTTTTATCCCACATATATATATATATATATATATATATATATATATATATATATATATATATATTATTTGTTGCATATTTAATGGGTTATTAATGAGTCATTATTCAGCTTTTTAATATGTGCATTATTTTTGTTTATTACGTTTAATGGTTTGGAATAATGACATATTAATTTTTGTTGTTATTGTCCTTAATGACAATAAAACATTTATCTAAAATTTATTTCAATTTATTGTTTATTATGTTTCGATTGTTACAAGAGTCATGGCTTGGGCAATATAAGGTCATTACACAGACTAAGTTGATGATGAAAAAATGTAGAACTAAAACACATTCCTTAACATGTTATTCTTTCTTCCTTTTTCTAGGTTGAACAATCTAACTTTGTGAAAATTCAAGTTCTTTGCCTTGAGTGCACAAGTTAGAGAACTGATGTGCTGACCTTGAGAGGAAAAACTGATTGATAAAGTTGCATCACAGTTATTAGGAAATCTTGCTTTTAAGACAGTGGTATTTTCTACGATACAACCATCTTAAACTCTCTTTTTCCAAGAATTTAAAAACAAGATTATAGTTGATTCGACGACTCTCCTTTCCAACAAAGCCACACTGTCTGGCATCACCAAAAACAATTCACTAG
The DNA here is from genome assembly GCA_037953625.1 of Crotalaria pallida. Taxonomy (NCBI): domain Eukaryota; kingdom Viridiplantae; phylum Streptophyta; class Magnoliopsida; order Fabales; family Fabaceae; genus Crotalaria; species Crotalaria pallida. The sequence goes on along the minus strand of CM075655.1, from coordinate 65,256,697 downwards.
ATGGAGTGAACTACAAGTGCTGGGCTCAAAAGCTCACTATCTTCTTCAAACAATTGGAGGTCGATTTTGTCCTAAATACTTACCCAAGATGAATGTATTTGTGGTGATCTTGAAGAGGAGACAAAGCTTGAAAATTCCGAAAAAAGCTTGTGTTTGCTAAAAGATAATTCTTCTCTCTTGTAATTTAATTTGGTCTGTTTCATATTTATCCAAGAATCCTTTCTATATTATAACTGGTTTTTTCACTCACTATTTTGTTATATGTAGAAACACATTGGAGTATTTTTACAATACTAACGTGATCGAATGGTTCACAATAACGAGTTATTATAAGATTTTAAGGATTCTACAAATGGTGCTTATAAGCCTCTATATTATTGAGATAAGCTAACAAACCCTTATATTATTTTGGTTATTTGATAATTATTATCTTGATTTGTCACTATTTGCTATTGGTAATGAAGTTCGGTGAAATATATGTTTCTTTTTGTTAAGTACTGTAGGTTTAATCGATCTGAGACCTTCCTTGACCGACCTAGGTCCAGCTACTCGGGACAAACGTCCCAACAGTTCGAAGGCTTTTCGCCTGCTACTTGGACTAATCATCAGACACGGTCGCCAACCAACTGTAAAACTAGGCCGACCTCGAGTAGATCCTCTAGTGGCCAGCTAGATAGGGCTGCTCGGCACTCGATCCTGAGCTTGGATCCGAAGCCACCCCCTCGTCTGGCACACAGCTTAGACATGAAACCAACTGAACTGTCTAAGCTTCCTGGTACACAGTACTGCATTATCTATTCCCTAGAGAGCCACAGATATTTACCAGATATTTATGGAGCCTGACATCAGCATGGTAACCCTAATGGGCCTCACCACAGGCCCACTCCCGCACACCCTATAAAAGGCATAATCATGCCTTAGGGTCAGGTATGGTTTTCTCATCCCTATGTTGACACGCTGCACACACTACTAGTTGACAAAGGGAGAACCTGGGTATTCTAACTGAATATTCAGAAACATTCCATAGCCGTCACACATAAACCCCTGATCTCACTCAGATTTCAGGACCACTAGTCATTGGTCTTGGGGTCCCCTAGGTCAGGGACATTTCCTATTTTTCAGATCCACTACATTGGCGTCGTCTATGGGAATCGTTAAACTTCGATTCCCAACCACCATCACGAGATGACAAAACTCGATCTGAACTCTAGCAACGCCTTTGTCCAGCGCTTTCCAAAACAGCATCAGGGCCCAGGCACGCCTGGGATCCTCACGATCGCTGGAGGTGCCGCGGGTGGAGGCAAGAAATGCGCTGGACCTAGGCAATACGTTGGTCAGATCCATGGCCAAAAGGCCTCAAAAATTGTTAAGCGAGAGGCCACCACCCCGCTTAGTGTAACATCCCTTATTTTTGTCCCAAGTTTTATGAGGAAAACCAATAGTAAGCCATGGGTAGGAGTTAAGAGTAGTGTCTTAGAGTTATAAATTGTCAAAATAGGAGTTTTCAAAGGAGTAATCGATTACCTGCAGGGTGTAATCGATTACATGCTCTCTGGTGAAATCACACAAAATTTGCATTAAAAGTAATTGATTACTTGGGCAAAGTAATGGATTACTTGGGAAAAGTAATGGATTACTTGGTGTTTTTTTTGTGAAGTAATCGATTACAATGAAGGAGTAATCGATTACTTGGCCTCTGAAAATCATACTAGAATTGTTGCATCAAAGGAAGTAATGGATTACTTCAAGTAAGTAATCGATTACTTCAGTAAAAACCTTAAAAAAAAAAATAAAGTGATGTGGACCACATGTTTCAGTGGCTTCCACGAGAAACCACATTTTCCAGCCACAAAAGCCCATCACCATGCATCAGACTCAAAACAAAAAGCTACATAACAAAAGAAAACAATACAAAAGCCAACAACATCAACACCAACTCACTCTTCTTCTTCGTCCCTCTCTCTCTTAAGCTCACGTCTCTTTCTCTCCTTAGGGCTTGAATTTCTTCATCATGTTGGGCCATTGATCTTGAGCTATTCACTTCTAAGCACCATCATCACCAACCTAGGGCAAGGAAAAGAGCTAGGAAACCACCCATTATTCCTCCATCCATTCGATCACCCTCTCCCTTCTCTCTCCTAGGGTTCCAAACCATTCATCATCAACCTTGCTCATCATCACCTCCAACCTGTACCAGGGGAGCATGTATCTAGAGCCACCTCAAGTCCTTTCTCTCTCACTTGTGGTCTCTCTCTCTTAGAGTTTCTCTCTATCCTCCAATCTTGAAGAACGGAGTGGAGATCGGGCAAGGGAGTTGGAATCAAGGCAGATCCGGGGTAGATCCGAGGTTCTTGGAGCTTTGTGTGAGCTCTCTCCTCCTCTAAGGTAAGGGGAGTCACTTTTCCACATTTTATGTTAGGGGTAGTTAGGGTGTATAATAGGATTTGAGTTTAATATTTAGACCGGGTTGTGGGTAGCAAAATGGTTTTGATTTAAAGTTGGTTTAGGGGTGATATGTATGATTATGGTTGATTTTATATTAATTGAATCTTTTCTGATAAATCCCCTTTTTATGTATATTAAAGTAGGAAGTGAAGAACCCTAGGGAGTTGACTTAATATTATTTGTACTCTGAGACATATCTGAGTATGTCGACTGATTTATTGTAATTGTTGATCATGGGATATTATGTTAATTATGGGCTAAGCTTATTTTATTGTGTCAATGAGTGTGTGAATATTTGGAAAAAGGTTTATGATAATGAGGAATAAAATTGATGGAGGATAAAATGTTAAATATGAGTATATGTGTATGATTATTTGGAGAATGTTTATAATTGTTACTGATAAAGGTTTTTACATGAGTATTGGTTGCTTGATGGAAAAGGATGATATATATATATATATGCGTAATTTTGGGTTTTTGATTGTGAAAGTGATGAACGTGAACATTGAATGTTATTTGCGATTACTTGATGAGTTGATGGATGATGTGTATGTTGTGCTTGACTTTTTGTGAATGAGTGTTGATATGGAATAAAAAGGACTGCAGTGTGGTTGATCCTTGGATGCCCCGGCACACTAGGTGCCCTGCTAGGTGGTGAATTTCCTGCTAGGGCCTAATTGCCTGTCAAGCGAATTGCCCATTAGGTCCTAAATTCCCATTAGGCGTCGGTGCGCCAATGGATCAATACACTGCATAACCACCTGAAAAAGTTTATAATAAACTATGAATTGGAATTGAGAGGAATGGATAATTAATGGAAAGGTAATTAATTGCGTTGTCCTAACGAGTGATGCCTAATGGGTGTCTCAGTCCTGACAAGTGTAAAGTCCCTAGCAGGTGCGCTAATTCCTAGTGGTGCAAAAATAAAAATAGAAAGAGAAATAAGAAAAAAGGAAATGAAAAGAGAATATGGTTTGTATGTTGTCCTCAGACCGTGAGGAGACATACAATGTATATGTGGGTATGTTGGCCTCTGACCGTGAGGTGACATACAGTATTATGAAATATGGAAAGAGAATGAATATGGAAATGTAATTGGATCTTTATAATATGTGAATGTGATGCATTTTGTTAATCCATGGCTTGATTTAATTATTATCCTTGAGTTTTTATTATATACCTTTTTACTATCTTATAATCCACTGTGTTGTGAAAAGGTCTCACCCTTAGTGGTTAACATTTTAGGTGATTGCTAAGGAGCTTGTGGATCAGAGTGGCGCAACGGAAGACTGGGAAAGAAGGAAACTTTATTTTTGGGTGCTACTATATTGTAAATGGATGCCCAAAGTTAATTGTAAACTTAATTTGTGAAAAGAAATTTTTAAGTACATTATTTTAATTATAGACTTTTACTTGTTACTTTATAAATAAGAATTGGGGTGTTACATTTATGGTATCAGAGCAGTTCATTCCTTCCGACCTTAGGGAAAATGGTCCCGATCTCGCTGCGAACACTCTCATCTCATGTTTCTTCTCCAGAGGTGAGACCCTTTCTAGTGGAGATTTTAAGATTAAGTGATTGATGAATAGGTATAGTACTAAATGCTTACTTGTGATTAAATACTGTGCTTTGTATGAGCATAATAAGTTTATGTTTGCAATGGGAAATACCAACAAGTGACAAAATAATAAAATTTTATATGAAAGAGAAAAGAGACACTACACCAGAATTAAGGATCAACAACGCCAATTTTGCTTTTCAACAACGAATTTCAGGCGTTGTCAAAACCTGCGTTGTTAAAAGAACGACAACGCAAATAAACAGCGTTGTTGAAACGAAAGCATTGATAGCACTGTCTTGATATGACGTTGTTGAAACAAAGATATTGACAATACCGTCTCTAAATAGCGCAGTTGAAAGTAAGGCATTGACAACACCATTTTCACAAGGCACTGTTGAAACTAAAACATGGACAACGCTATTTTAAAACGGTGTTGTTGAAACTAAAGCATTGACAACACCATTTTAAAACGGTGTTGTCTTATAATCATTTTGCTACAGTTTTTTTTTGTATTAGTTTCAGTTATAACCGTGACTAAGTAAGAAAGTAAATTAAAAATATATATATATAACCACAGATGAATCTGTGGCTAAATCAACACCAATTTTTTATAATATTTTTTTCCACTAATCGTGAAACTTTCTAAAAAATAATAAACAATTAGAATAAATAAATAACTAAAGAAAAAATTAAGATCAACATAATAATTTTTTTAGAATAAAAATTTCATTACAAACAGAGTAAATAAGTACAATACATACTTTCCACAAACAAAATCGAAAACTAACTTAGTCTACATCAATTTCAAAGTTTTACTAAGAAAGTACATAGCATAAGAGCTTTTTTAGTCCCTCTTACAATAAAATTCCCAACACTACATAGCATGTGAGCTTTCTTCCATGCAGAGCAAAAATGAGACAACATCGTCATCAAAAAACCATAATCCCCCACTTTATAAGCGAACTTTCAGTTCCAGTTCTGCAATCGGTATTGCCTGCAGGTTTGTTTAAAAGAAGTTATACAATAATTATATCTATAGTGATGAACACCAAATACTTTTATTGGCTTCATATGCTAAAGTTGAAATTGTCAAGACAGTCAAAAAATGTAAGCAACAATTCTTAAATGAAAAATAACACAATTTAGAGATACCCTTAGAACTTTAAAATATAAGCAATGTGATAATACTGGCCAACATATTAAACCTCAAGGAACAAAACAATATGATACTTTTTTTTTTTGTAAAAAAACAATATGATATTTTTAGACAACAATAAACATACCCTCGAATTTCTTATTGTCTTTATCTATAAAGCAATAATGGACAGTGTAAGAGGTGGTTGATATCTTACAATTACAACTCGAAAACAAGATTGGAACTCTATATTACAATTTCCCTGAAGCATAAACTTACTTGTAAGCCAGCATTTCTATATGGGGAGCTTATAGCGAGGATTTCCAACATAAGCTCTTGCAAACATGAAGTATCATACCCCTGAAAGCTCTAGCAAAGATTTGAACATAAATTCTAATACCTTTAAAGCAATAAAATAACAACTAAACATCATTGATCATGACTAATAACTCACTTTAACAACAACGAAGATATAAAATTACTAACCCACCCTCTAGAGCTGCTACTACCAATCTGTGGATACTTCAATATGGTCCAGTCAAAAACATAGTCAAATTGATAGCCTGCACTAAGAATATCCAGAATAATTTGCAATAATTAAACACACCAAGTTTCTAGCTAAATATACAAAATGTCAGTTAGATAGTGAAATAAGTAATATTGCAATAATTAATGCACAATAAACAAAAGAGTTGCTACCACAAGCCTCTTAAATTGTCTTATACTATAAATTCACCTTTCACCATAGAAAATAAACTAAGATAGTGATGAAACTTACAATTTGTGGCTAAGGGGTAGTGCCAAAAACTAAATGCCAAAGTCCTAACTCTTATAGCAGCAATCAAAGTCAGAACCTTTAACCTGCAATAGAAGGAAAAAAAATACAATGTCAGATAATTCATCACTTCACTCAATACAGTATCAACTTAAATGAATGGAGTTGAAGCACATAAGCAAAAGTTAAAGTCGTTTTTATCAGAAGCCAAATGATCAGATCTAAAACAATGTAGCAGGATAATGTAAATTGAAATGTAATAGGATAATGTAACAGGAAATCTGAAAGTGAGGAGAATTCAAAATTGAAATGTAATTTTGATGTGTTGTGTGACTAGGTCACAAAAGACAAATCTAACTAATTGTGCAGACATGGGCAGTTAAATAATTGTGCAGACATGCATTTGAGTACATACTCCGCATAAAAAGGCTCCCTCAACCAATCAATGAATGGCCCCTTAACTTTTCTAGTCCACAAAACACGCAGTAGTTATCTGTGGGTGGAAATGGACAACTAAACATAAATCGAAGGCTTTTTCTTAACATCTATGGTACTTGGATTAATTAAAGCTTCCATGCCAATCATACACTCCAACAAATAATCAAAATTGTGAACTCAAAAGTATATATATAAAGATTGTGAACTCAACCTAGAACAAACTTATTCACTAGCTATGTAGATAGCTAAATTAAGACTTAGAACAAACTTATAGACATGCACACCCAACTGACAGAAGCTATAACTAATTATGAATATGAAATTAGCTATAACAATGAGAGAAGAAAAAACAAGAGATAAGCCAAATATTGATAATTAGATATTGTCATCCAGCATCAAGTTCTCTTGGTAAAAAAATCCGAGCCTAAAGAGATTGCTTAATACACTGAAAATGCCTAAGAGGAGAAAATGGCAAATTGCTTAAGCGCCACTTAGCAAGAAATGCATAATTCCTCTAGCTCAAAAAACAGACCACCTTTTACTAGGATAGACTTTCTTCACCAGTTTCATACTATTGACAAACTAACAACAAAATTCCATGCTCGATATAATACAGATGAATTCCAGGGTTTCAAGTAGGAATGAGGAAAAGAAAGAATACAAACAGCAACCAAACTTCAAACAACAATGAGAGAGATCAAAAATTTTCGAAGTTGAAATTAAGGGTGACCTAGAGAAAGGAAAGGAAAGAGAATAGAGATCGAAAACATAAAGAATGGCGAATCGAGGAGAATGGCGCAGATGTACACAATAAACAAAAAATATTCACGAATAATTCAAATCGAGGCTCAAACAGGTAAAAAAAACTTCAATCCTAAACAAAATGATATCAGATTCGAAACATAGAAATGCATAAACGAAAATTCAAAACCAGAAATGAAGAAAAATAATAAAACTAAAGCTCGCGATCTATTAAATTGAAAATGAAGCAAAGAGCGATGAAATATACCATCGAAGCATTCTTCGAAGAAGACCTTAGCAGAGGCAATGGTGAGAAGAGAGAGGGGAACGAGTGAGCGAAGGTTAGGGTGTGGGACCCTAAGCGCTGATGCATTCGCGACTGTCATCACCGTCGCGAGCCAAGCACACCAACGCAGATCTACACCACGACTGGGCCACTCGCCACCCGTCACTGCCCACGAACCCAGATGCGACCACGACTATTGCTGTGTCCACCATGACAGCTCGCACCAACTATGGTCGTCATCAACGCAGAGTGAGGGAAGATTGTTGAACCCTAAAACAAAAGGAGGACTCACGTTGCCTTTCTTCTCCAATCTATGTTTTTTTTTCTTCTTTTTTTTCTTTTTAAAGTTATAAATTTTAAACTAGACCGGTTCAATCGTATTAAAAAGAGACTGGTTCAATGTGGAATCAGTCTAATTTAAATTTAAATGGAGACTGGTTATGTGAAGGACCAGTCGCATTTTAATAAACTGCCATAAGGAGATTGGTTCCGCATGGAACCAATCTTATTTAACTGCACATAAGGAGACTGGTTCCACATGGAACTAGCCTTTTTTAAATGCCAAAAGAGACTGGTTCCATGCGAAACCAGTCTTATTTAAATATTTTGACATAAGGAGACTGGTTCGGCACGGAACCAGTCTTATTTAATATATAATTCAGACTGGTTATGTCAAGCAACCAGTCTGATTTCAATAAATAGTCATAAAGAGAATGGTTCCGCATGGAACCAGTGTTAATTAAGTTGTCTAAAATCTATATTTTGTACTAATGAGAACAGCGGGGGAGGGAAGGCAGCGGCGGAAACCCAAGAAGAAGAAGAATCGAGAGAACCTTGTTTTGTTTTAGGGCGTCAGCCGAGGGAGATGGGGACGTGGTGATGCTATTAGCTAGTGTGAGCAGTCACAAAATGTTTTTAGTGACCGACTTAGTGACTCATATTTTTGTGACTGAACATTTCGGACACTAATTCAGTGACGAAAAAAGACTTCCAACATCAATTTTGAAAATAGTTGATTTGTCACTAAATCGATCACTATTTGTGACCATTTTCATTTCGGTCGCTAAACGCGATCACTAAAAAACATTTTTTTAATAGTGCAAACATATCGACATAACAAAAATCCTACATTAAAAACTTGTTCTGCAATTTGCTCATAAAAACCAAGCAACATAAATCAAAAAATCAACATAGATCTATCATAAAAACCAGGAAGTGGAGCCCAAATCCGATTAATAATAATAACACTGATTAATAATAATAAAATTGATGAATAATTGACAAAACCAAAAAAAATAAAATAAAATAAAAGTAAGAGAGAGTATCGAGGTTGTGGATGGTGGAGAAGCTGCCGACGATGGTGTCGAGCCAGATCCATATGGTAGCAGCACTAGTGATACCAGATCCATATGGTGTAGTAGCACTAGCGGATGGTGGCGGTCGGAGAAGCGAGTTCGATTTGGACGGTGGGGTTAGGTGATGGAGATAGCGTTGAGAGATTAGTGAGGGGATGAGAGGGGAGGGGAGGCACGGGTTTGAGTGTCGAGAGGGGTGAGAGGGTTTTAGAAGCAGTGAGGGTTTAGCTAGTGAGGGGAAGCTGGGGTTTTTCAGATATGGAAGAATTGGTGAGGATGGGAAGAATTGGGAAAAAGAAGAGAGAAATGGGAAGGAGAGAAGAAGGTTGGAGATGGAAATATCGACAAACAGAACACTGGTAATAGGCTTTGGGCTTTGTGTGACTTATCTAATCTGAAGGTAGGGTTTTGTTTTTTTTTGAAGTTATTTAATCTTTTTGGCAATGACCAGTCCCTTATTATAAATTTTTAAACATCAAATAAATACTCCCTTATCATAAGAGCCTTAGTAAAAAAAAATTGGTTCTAAATATAAGACCCTCTTCTAATTTTTTCCAAAATTACCCTTAACATTTAATCATAATACTCTAAGTTTTAATGAGAAGATATAATTAAAATTATATTGGAAAATGCAAAATTTTGCAAAACTTGTAGTTTTAATGTTGTAGGTAAAGTAAGTATTGAAAAATCAAAAAATTTATTATATTCAAATTATTGGTAAAATGATATTTTTGGAACAACATATCAATTTTGGTATAAAATTTATCCATCTTGATAGACGTAAAAATATCCAAAATGGTCTTATAATAAAGGACGGAGGGAGTACATATAGACAAATCATGAAGCTAGAAATTTGAAAGTATTAAAAAAAATTAATATTGAATATATCAAAGTAAAGTATAAAAAATATATTTTTCACATAGGGTAATTACTTTACATAAATCTACTTTAAATTATATGAATAAAAAAACTTTCGTAAATAATATAATTATGATATTGAGAGTGGAAACAAATTAACAACGCCCGATAAAGATGGTGTTGTCATATGTGAAGAGAAAAGACAACATCTTTTTAAAATAATGTTGTCTTATATGGAAGTGCTGGAATGGAAAGATATTGACAATGTCTGGTGAAGAGAGTGTTGTCATTTATTTCTCATAGACAACATAAAGTAAAGGCGGCGTTGTTAATACTTCCGTGTGAACTTTCAACAACATCTTTCTCAAAAATGTTGTTAAATGGACGTTGTTAAATCCATATTTTGGTGTAGTGAGAATGGAATTCTTTGGAACCTAAGCGGATCCCTTAGGGAATCAAGGTCACATATTGTACGTGTTTATCCATTTGCAAACAGGAAACTTGAAAGGGTGCAAATTAATTTTTGTATAAGGATGAAAATTTTAAGTTTTGAGTTAATCAAAACTTAAAGTTTCTTACAAAGGAAATCTTGCTAATCAAAACGAAGTACATAAACTTTAACTGGATGGCGAGGGCTATTACCACTGATGGAATGTAGTGCCGGAACTGGCCAATCCGATGTTGCATTTATCGGGAGGTGACGTCGTCGGAATCTAGAAGCTTATGCATCATCGTGAATTAGTAATTGATTTTCTATCTATAAAACTTTTGTGTTAGTTCTTTTATGTTTGGTTGCTTTGCTATGTGCATGTGTGTGTGACTTAAATGTATGTTTGTCGAGTAAATTGGTGTCGAAGTAATTGGACATGGATTAGACATGGAATCGCATGGAATAAATAAATTATGATCTCGAATACTAATCCAATCGAGTGACTAAATTCATGTCGATTAGACTAGTATCTAAGAGAACCAAAAACAATGTTTAAATTAAGTTAATGGTCGAATTCCATAGCTAATCTCAATTCAAGTAACTATGATACCAATCAGGAAAACAAGAAATGTGTACTGATCGATCGGATTTGAACCGCTGAACTATATTAATTTGAATTGCAATCATAAAAGTAACTTTCGTCCCAGTTGGGGAAGCGGTTCGGATTCAATCAAAAGGTCCTCGAACACATGTTTTCACGTGAAATAGTTTAGCGTTAAAGTAGGCGGAAAGAAAATAGAAGTGGAATCATGAAAATCAAAATAATTTATTGACTCGATACTAATCTAATCAAGTGAATTAGTTCACATCGACTAGACTAGGACCCATGAAGAACAACAAAAGCATTTGTATTAAATTTGTATCGGATTCCACAGCTAATTCAATTTCGATGACTTTAATACTAAACGAAAGATAAGTATAGAGTTCCTATTGATTGGATTTTAACCCCGAGTATAACTATAAGATTTTATATATGGAAAGAGGTCTCTTAAATCGACAAAGGGGTTGGAATTCAATCTAAAGGTCTCGCATCATTTCAGTTTAGATTGATGGTAGTATATATATACGCACATATAGAGTCTATGCTTATGTGGGGATGAGTTTAAACTTTTGAAAATGTTTTCAAACAATTTTGAAATTAAGAGCTTTTCGATTTTCACCCCCATGCTTGAAAGTTCCAAACTAACTTCCACCAAGCATTGACTAAGAGTGTTGTTTTGGAAATTGTATTCAGGATAAGACTGGTTATGTTTGTGTATGTTTGATTGATATATGTGTTTGATAGTAATATATGAAAAATGAATTTTGTTTGATGTTTGTGAGTGGAGGTTATGAATTATGTTTGTTTGATAATGTGAGTGTTTAAAAATGAATTTCAAAAGGTGCACCGAACCACAATCATTCCAAATGGATCGTGAGGTCGCACGTCAAATTTTTAAGAAACGGTAAGAAAAGCAAGGATTCTTAAGCAATCGAGGAGTGAAATAACTAAATTGTTTTCTTTAACCAATTCACACTTTGGTTAAATAGGAAACCTTCCTATGTGACTCAAATCAATTCGGAATGAAACTCAATTTTCAAACTTGAAGTCGAAGGGAATGTAATTGTTTCAACTTTTGAAGATAGACTAAACTAAATTTTTCTAAGTCCAAGGCATATTCCCTTTTTCTTTGAGTTTACCAATCTTGAGTGATCTTTCACTCCTTCATCTAGGTTCTTATGGAATTAGATGGAGGTAGCTCTTCATGGTAGGGTGCATGATTAAAAGTTTTATTGAATTTTCAAAGAATTTTGATTTTTGCAAATGTAAAATTGTTTTTCTAAGTGTTTTACTAGTATGGGATCTTCTCTTTTAAATTTTGAATCCCCATACCTAGTGATTGTTCAAACCAAGGATTTTTAAAGATGTATATGTTCGTGGTTAGGTGTATGTTGGGGAAATCAGGGTTTTTATATAAAGTGGAAAACTAAGTTTTTGGGTTTAGGATATTATTTTGACTTGGAAAATTTGGTCTAAACACCCTAAGGTTGAATCTTTGTTTCGTGTAACATTTCTAGCCAATTGGAGCAAGCTATTATTTTAACTAAAATGAATTTAACATGCTCTAATCGGTTTGACAATTTTACGCAACCTTGGGCTATGTTTAGGTGTTGTCCCATTAAATTTTGAGGCCAATTAGAGTTTGTCTATTATTTTTAAGTGAATTTGACATAGGTTCATCCCGATTACTACAAATCTTTTACAAAGTGATCGTAGGGTTAAAAATGAACCTAATGAACTCTGATTGACTTGAAAATTTATTATATGTTCTTTTATGTACAGGGACACTACTTTCAAAATTTTCATAGCATATGGAAAGTGAATTAATAAAAATGTATTTTTGGGTGCAAATCATGTAAGTCCTTTTCCCCCCCGAAACCCTTTTTAACCGATTTTCTAAATATGTGTTGATCTATTATGAATGTGTATGTAGAGGTAAGTGTTAGCCCCAAGTTAGGCGAGGTAGATAAGGAATAGCTTAGAAGGAAATAGGGTGGAGTCATGTTGTGTTTGAAATGTATGCTGAAGTGGAATGTTGTGTATATTTGAATGATATCTATGTGATTTATGTTTGTCTGATTGTTAAAGGTGGTTGATTAGGGTCTAGGAATAGGATATAAGTGGTAGGTTTTGGAGCTAGATTAAAATCAACCTAAGAGGGTATTAGCGTTTAGAGCGTATTAGTACCCTTTCCAACCTTCGAAGTAGAATTTCGAAAGAAACCCAGTTGACCTTAGAAATCATTCCCAACTTCCTTGTGAAGTTAAACCTGAGTTTAGAATCCAAGATCCTTTGGGAGTCTTGCTAGAGGGACTCCTGAAATAGCTAATCGAGAGAAGTGTGAACCTTAGCAAACCTGATGGAGTCTCCACGTCGAGACTAACCAAATTGATCCATAGTCGGTGCTCTCCATGAGTGCAAGAGTCTTCTGGCGTGCTCATGTTGAATGGTATGCCAATTCCAAGTGGGGGAGTAGAACCAAGGTAAAGTAAGTCCTGTAGCTTAGAAACCCTTTTTCCGGAATGGTTCTCCAATTAAGGATTTTGAAGCGGAATTTCGGGGACGAAATTCCAATAAGTGGGGGAGAATTGTAACATCCCTTATTTTTGTCCCAAGTTTTATGAGGAAAACCAATAGTAAGCCATGGGTAGGAGTTATGAGGATAACCAATAGTAAGCCATGGGTAGGAGTTTTGTTCAAAGGAGTAATCGATTACCTGCAGGGTGTAATCGATTACATGCTCTCTGGTGAAATCACACAAAAGTTGCATTAAAAGTAATGGATTACTTGGGCAAAGTAATCGATTACTTGGGCAAAGTAATGGATTACTTGGGAAAAGTAATGGATTACTTGGTGTTTTTTTTGTGAAGTAATCGATTACAATGAAGGAGTAATCGATTACTTGGCCTCTGAAAATCATACTAGAATTGTTGCATCAAAGGAAGTAATGGATTACTTCAAGTAAGTAATCGATTACTTCAGTAAAAATCTTAAAAAAAAAAATAAAGTGATGTGGACCACATGTTTCAGTGGCTTCCACGAGAAGCCACGTTTTCCAGCCACAAAAGCCCATCACCATGCATCAGACTCAAAACAAAAAGCTACATAACAAAAGAAAACAATACAAAAGCCAACAACATCAACACCAACTCACTCTTCTTCTTCGTCCCTCTCTCTCTTAAGCTCACGTCTCTCTCTCTCTCTCTCTCGTTAGGGCTTGAATTTCTTCATCATGTTGGGCCATTGATCTTGAGCTATTCACTTCTAAGCACCATCATCACCAACCTAGGGCAAGGAAAAGAGCTAGGAAACCACCCATTATTCCTCCATCCATTCGATCACCCTCTCCCTTCTCTCTCCTAGGGTTCCAAACCATTCATCATAAACCTTGCTCATCATCACCTCCAACCTCTACCATGGGAGCATGTATCTAGAGCCACCTCAAGTCCTTTCTCTCTCACTCGTGGTCTCTCTCTCTCTCTCTTAGAGTTTCTCTCTCTCCTCCAATCTTGAAGAACAGAGTGGAGATCGGGCAAGGGAGTTGGAATCAAGGCAGATCCGGGGTAGATCCGAGGTTCTTGGAGCTTTGTGTGAGCTCTCTCCTCCTCTAAGGTAAGGGGAGTCTCTTTTCCACATTTTATGTTAGGGATAGTTAGGGTGTATAATAGGATTTGATTTTAATATTTAGACCGGGTTGTGGTTAGCAAAATGGTTTTGATTTAAAGTTGGTTTAGGGGTGATATGTATGATTATGGTTGATTTTATATTAATTGAATCTTTTCTGATAAATCCCCTTTTTATGTATATTAAAGTAGGAAGTGAAGAACCCTAGGGAGTTGACTTAATATTATCTGTACTCGGAGACATACCTGAGTATGTCGACTGATTTATTGTAATTGTTGATCATGGGATATTATGTTAATAATGGGCTAAGCTTATTTTATTGCGTCAATGAGTGTGTGAATATTTGGAAAAAGGTTTATGATAATGAGGAATAAAATTGATGGAGGATAAAATGTTAAATATGAGTATATGTGTATGATTATTTGGAGAATGTTTATAATTGTTACTGATAAAGGTTTTTATATGAGTATTGGTTGCTTGATGGAAAAGGATGCTCTCTATATATATATATATGCATAATTTTGGGTTTTTGATTGTGAAAGTGATGAATGTGAACATTGAATGTTATTTGCGATTACTTGATGAGTTGATGGATGATGTGTATGTTGTGCTTGACTTTTTGTGAATGAGTGTTGATATGGAATAAAAAGGAATGCAGTGTGGTTGATCCTTGGATGCCCCGGCACACTAGGTGCCCTGCTAGGGCCTAATTGCCTATCAGGCAAATTGCCCATTAGGTCCTAAATTCCCGTTAGGCATCGGTGCGCCAATGGATCAAGACACTGCATAACCACCTGAAAAAGATTATAATAAATTGTGAATTGGAATTGAGAGGAATGGATAATTAATGGAAAGGTAATTAATTGCGTTGTCCTAACGGGTGATGCCTAATGGGTGTCTCAGTCCTGACAGGTGTAAAGTCCCTAGCAGGTGGTGAATTGCCTAGCAGGTGCGCTAATTCTTAGTGGTGGAAAAATAAAAAGAGAAAGAGAAATAAGAAAAAAGGAAATGAAAAGAGAATATGGTTTGTATGTTGTCCTCAGACCGTGAGGAGACATACAATGTATATGTGGGTATGTTGGCCTCTGACCGTGAGGTGACATACAATATTATGAAATATGGAAAGAGAATGAATATGGAAATGTAATTGGATCTTTATAATATGTGAATGTGATGCATTTTGTTAATCCATGGTTTGATTTAATTATTATCCTTGAGTTTTTATTATATACCTTTTTACTATCTTATAATCCACTGTGTTGTGAAAAGGTCTCACCCTTAGTGGTTAACATTTTAGGTGATTGCTAAGGAGCTTGTGGATCAGAGTGGCGCAGCGGAAGACTGGGAAAGAAGGAAACTTTATTTTTGGGTGCTACTATATTGTAAATGGATGCCCAAAATTAATTGTAAACTTAATTTGTGAAAAGAAATTTTAAGTACATAATTTTAATTATAGACTTTTAATTGTTAAATTATAAATAAGAATTGGGGTGTTACACTTAGCTTTGACAACAGTGACTATGGGAGCATCCTGAGGGACCATGATGACCCCATGGTCATCACCGCCGCGGTAGGTAATTACACAGTCCGACGTATGCTGGTGGACTAGGGTAGTTCAGCGGATATAATATTCAAACCCCTGTTGACATCTCTGGGCCTGAAAAGGTCAGATCTATCCCCAGTGACAGGACCTTTGGTAGGATTTGCAGGGGACACGATAGTTCCCTTGGGACGAATCTTCCTGCCTGTAAGCATGGTAGTAGGACCGTGTGCTCAAACGCAAATGGTCCACTTTCACGTGGTTGTCTGCCTCTCATCATACAACGGTATTCTGGGTAGACCATGCATACATGCTTTCGGAGCGGTAGTTTCTAACACACACCTAGCCATGAAGTTCACTGGCGCTAATGGACAGGTAGTCACGACTCGAGCTGACCAGGCGGAGGCACGAAAGTGCTACAACTCAAGTTTGGGGAAGAGGAAAGCGGAAGAGCCTCTGTAGCTCTAGAAGCCCCAGCTCGGAAAGGGAAGAGTCAACCTTACCGACGTGGATGTCCGTAGTGAAGAAGACGAAACTCGTCCTGCCACTGAAGGGGAGTGAGAGTATGTGCTCCTAGACCACAACCCGGAGCATTGAATCAAGATTGGTGTAGGACTTCCCCAACCAATCAAGGAGGAGCTGGAAAACCTTCTTCGAGCCAATAAGGAGTTGTTCGCCTGGACGTCGGCCGACATGCTAGGGATAGATCCGAATTTCATTTGCCACCAGTTAAGCGTATACCTAGACGCAAAACCCATGGCCCAAAAAAGGAGACAAATGGGTGGAGAGAAGGCCGCAGCAATTGAAGAAAAGGTAGCCGAACTCGTAGAAGCGGGATTCATCCGAGAAATCAACTACACAAACTAGCTAGCGAACACAATCCTAGTCAAAAAGTCAAATGGGAAGTGGCGAATGTGTGTAGACTACACCGATCTCAACAAGGTATGCTCCAAGGACCAGTACCCACTTCTCCTCATTGACAAGTTGGTTGATAACTCAGGTGGATACCAGCTTTTGTCTTTCCTCGACGCATATTCGGGTTACAACCAGATCCCGATGTACCCTTTGGACCAAGAAAAAATAGCATCACAGAAAAAGCTACTTACTGTTACAATGTCATTCCCTTTGGCCTCGAAAATGCAGGCGCAACCTACCAAAGGATGATGAATAAAGTGTTTGATGGGCTCATCGATGACAAGATGGCAGTCTACGTGGATGACATGATTGCAAAATCAAAGAAAAAATAAAACCATCCACAGGACTTGGCAACCATCTTAGATCGGGTTAAACAACACAATATGCGACAGAACCCCGAGAAATGCACTTTCGGGGTACTGGCGGGCTCATTCCTCAGATTGATGCTCACTGAAAGGGGGATTGAAGCAAACCCTAAAAAAAGTGCCGAGCAATCCTGGACATGAAAAGCCCCGCCGACTTGAAGCAAGTGCAACAGCTCACCGGAAGGGTAGCTGCACTATCAAGATTCCTATCTCAATCCGCCAGGAAAGCTCTCCCCTGGTATCAGCTCCTTAGAAAGAACAAGGAGTTTCTATGGGATGAGCGATGTGAAACCGCCTTTCTTGAACTTAAGGAGTACATGTCCACACCTCCCGTACTGACGAGCCCAGAAGAAGGAGAAATCCTTTACTTATACCTCTCAATCGGTGAGCACGCCGTTAGCTCGGTGTTGCTGACAGAATTAGGAAAAACGGAGTCGCCCATTTACTTTGTCAGTAAAGCAGTCCAAGGACTTGAAACCAAATACTCCAAGTTAGAGAAGGTGGATTTCTGCCTCATAATCACAACGAGAAGGATAAGACAATACTTCCAGAGCCATAAGATTGTTGTCAGAACCGATCAGCCAATAAGGCAAGTATTGCAAAAGCCCGACCTCGCTTGGAGAATGGTTTCCTGGTCGATTGAGCTTTCCGAGTTCAACCTAGTGTATGAACCTCGGGGGGCAATAAAATCACAGGTCTTAGCAGACTACGTGGCCGAGTCTACCGACCTTCTACAGGATCGAACTCCCAAAGTTGAACCCTTTATGTCGATGGATCCAGTAATTTGAAGGGTGCATGGTCTTGATCGACCTTCCATCTTTTCGATATAGCTCTTTTGTTTGTTTTAACGTAGCTCTCTCTTTCTCTTTTCGCTTTTCTCTTGTCTGATTAGGCTAGGTCTTTCTTCTTTTGCTTTCCCTCCGCTAGTCCTGTGATCGCTCTCGCTCGGGAGCCAAAACGAACACGCCTGCTACCTACTATACTGGACCTTCGACCAGGCATTCTACCCTTGTCGAATCGGAACCAACCACCCCCTATGTGCCGATCGCTTGCGCTCGAACAGTTGAGCGGCCGCCGGCCAGCAACTTCCGTACCGTACACAGATATATATTCATTATTCGTACCTGGTCCAACTTCACAACCCTTCGCGGGTTGGTCAGAAGTCAGTCTTGTTTGGTAATACTCTATTGGACAAAGCAAAGAAAAGAGAGTGCTCGACCGGAACAACGGCCAACAAAGACCGTAATTACATAGATAACAGCTCCTCCCTTTCTCCGTCATAAGGTAAGCGCGGAAGGAATCAGCTTAGAGTATTCATTCAAGTTCGAATTCTCCACGTCCAATAACCAAGTCGAGTATGAGGCTGTTGATTTGGGTCCAATATATGATGTTTTGAGCATGAATTAGACCCCCTTTTACTAAGGATTTGGTTTGTTTCTCTTGTAAACTTAGGACTTTTAGTATACTGTTAGGAATTTTCAGTAGATTAGGATCCTTTGAACGTTTTGATTCGTTTTGGTATGTTTCAGGTGCTTTTGGAGCTTAATTGAAGAAATAATTATGGAACTGGAAAGAGGACGAAAGGACCTTGAAAATGGCGCAAGAACGAAGCAAAACGGAGTCGGAACAGGTGCCACACGCCTAGGCTAGGGCGCCCAGGCGCGCGACCCACGTACAGGCCCAGTTGGGCCAATTTCTGATCAGATTTGTTCCGATTAAGTTAGGATTAATTTTAGTGTTTAAATATAGGTTTTTCCATTAGGTTTAGTAGACTTTTCAGAGGCAATTAGGAGATTAGAATAAAAATAGGATTAGAAAGAGAGGCTAGAGAATCATATTGAGAGAAAGGAGGCAAGGCACAAGGATTGAAGATCAACATTGCTGGAGGGATCCACTTGATGATTGAAGATCTCTTAGGGGTAAATTCATTATTGTCTATGATTATGAGTTTTTTCCATTCTTGTTTGTCTTCTCCCAGTATGTGTAACTAAACCTCTTGTTAGGAATAAGGTGAATTTTTATGGATCTTAATTTGGCTATTTATTTATGAATTAATGTTTTTCCTTTTAAATCAATTGTTTGGCTGCGTTTTAATTACAATTCATAGAATTAGCTACTTTATGATTTGCTTTGGTAATCTAAACCTTAATTGGAAGATTAGGATTCAGATTAGGCCTTTCAATCAAACTATATAATTATTCAACTCGTAGGAATACTTTTGGGTAATTGTATAACTTTCATAAACTAAAACTCACTTAAGGGATTAAAGGGTAAAGTTTAGTAAGAAACGTAATAGCCATGAGGGATCTAGCTTTTATTGTTTCTGAAGTTGTTGATTTAGTGGAAATTTTTTTTTATAATTAGTAACCTGATTGATGAGCATTTTATTTCCCATTATTCCTTGCATTATTTTACTCCTATTATTGATACTTGTTGCCCATTTGACATTGATTAGCTTGATTTAGTGATTTAGAGTTTATTGGACTAATATTCCGAATATTGTTTAATTTGGGGTTATTTAGTCTTATTAATTTTATTTCTAATTTCAGGTCATAATTGGGAAGGACACTTTGGGCATTTTGGAAATGAAGATTGAAGTATTGAAGTGAAGATTGTAATTTGCATTTAGGTCCCTTTTTAATTGTAATTTTCAGAATAGTGTTTCTTAGGACTTGGGCCCATGTTTTAGGCCCATTTTCATGACTAAAGAGGGGAAATTCGTGTAACCCCCATGACACACTCCCATTTCAGATTTCTCACTCTCTCTCTAGGTTAGAACTTCTCTCTTGGCTCTCCCAAGTGGTGGTGGCTGCTAGGGTTTTGTTCTTCCCCTTTTCTACACGTTTTTCTTGATTTATGACCATGGAAGGCTAACTTCAAGGGTTAATCCCTTTGGTATTGTATCACTTACTCATGAGCTCTTGTTCTTAATGCTATTTCAATTTCTCTCTACTGTTTTCGTGGTTTATCTCTATTTATAGTTCGCTTAGTTCTATTTATTAGCGATAATCCATGAGTGTAAATGCTTAATTTATGCTAACTCGTAAAAATCCCATGCTTTGGTTTCTGATGCTTAATTAGAAGCTATGGTTTTGTGGTGAGAACTGAATTTTCGCTTAGTATTTAGGTCTCACGAGTTGGACAGAGGAGAGGAGAGGAATCGATCTTTAGTGAGATAGGATTGAGTAGTGTGCGTAGCCAAAGGGGTTTGCCCGCTTTTGTTTCTGATTTTGTTAGTTTTAATATTCTGTTTATGTTTTGTTCTTCACAATTGTTACACACAAAAACCCCCCCATTTTACTGCAACTACGTGTTTGATACTTTTCTTAGACCGATATTCGCTGGGAAACGACCTAGGATCACCTTCCTAGTACTACAGAATAAACCCCTTTTATTTTGATCGGGTACGACCTCGATCAAAATTTGGCGCCGTTGCCGGGGATTATCGGTTCTTGCCAAAGATCATACAGTAGTTAGTTAGATTAGTTAGTGTAGTTAGTGTGTGAATAAGCATTCTAATAACTGATTGAAAGTTGCCCTGTTTGCTGATTTGCTGTTCTGCATAACTGATGCTATTTTAGTGATTCTGTGAGTGTCATTCAACATAGCTGTGGGTGGAATTTTTGCACGAAAATTGGTATCCACACTTGTTTCATCATATATTAGTGTGTTGATGCATCACAGACACTCAGATAGGCACTGGTTGTGAGTTCCAGAAAAATTTTCCAAGTTTCAGCAGTACTTACTATAAATAGGCGTAACTTTTGATCCGTAACTCGGAATTTGACGAATTTTAAATCAAATCGAAGGGAATTTTTTGAATAATCTGATTTTTACCACTTCGTTTGGATCCCGAAAAAGCCTATTTACTATTTCTTTTTTATTTTACAATTTTTATTTTCTTAGTTTTTGGTCTCTGTTTTAATTCTTTGACTTGGTTCCCTTTTGAATTTTGTCCTCAAACTTTCTGTGATATGTTTTCATGATTTTAGGGTGCTGAAAAAAATAAATAAAAAATTTTTAAAAATAAAAAATTTTGTTGCCGATTTTGGTCATGCGTATCTGTTACAGTATGCTATGGTTGATGTTGTTCTGTTCAGTACATGACTAGGGGCAACCCAAGTTATTTGCATCCTTACAACCCTGAAATTGATAGAACTTATCACAGATTAGTTAGACAAAATAGGAATCAGTCATTAGATAGTGAGTCAGAGTCATCTTATAGTCCTTCTAATTCTGCTTCTGTTTCTGCTTACTCTATTCCTTCTTCTTTTGTTCAATCTGATTCTGCTTTTGTTAATTGTGATAACATGGCTCAACCCCCACCAAGGGAAAGGACACTTAGGGAGTTGGCTGCACCTGACTTCACTATTTAAGACTCGTGTATCCGGTATCCTGATGAGGATGTTCCTTTTGAGCTTAGAACAAGACTAATTCATTTGTTGCCCAAGTTTCATGGTCTTGCAGGTGAGGATCCTCATAAGCATCTCAAGAAATTCCACATAGTGTGCACCACAATGAAACCTCATGATGTGCAAGAGGATCATGTCTGTCTCAGAGCATTCCCACATTCCTTAGAGGGTCTGGCCCAGGATTGGTTATCTGACTTGGCCCCTGGTTCCATCACAAGCTGGGATGACTTGAAGAGGGCATTTCTGGAAAAATTTTTCCCTGCAAATAGGACCACTGCAATCAGAAAGGAAATCTCTGGTATCAGGCAACAACATGGAGAGAGTCTCTATGAATATTGGGAGAGATTCAAGAGGTTGTGTGCTTCCTGCCCTCACCATCAGATCTCAGAGCAGCTACTTATTCAATATTTCTATGAAGGTCTCAACTTTATGGAGAGGAACATGGTAGATGCTGCAAGTGGTGGTACATTGGGAGATATGACACCCTTACCAGCCAGGAGCAAAATTGAGAAGATGGCTTCCAACTGTCAGCAATTCCATGCAAGAAGCAACAGTGATGCAATAGTTGTGAGAGATGTAAATGATGTTGGTGCAGACTCGGGCAAGGTTGAGAAGCTTGAGCAGAAAATTGATTCTCTTACAACATTGGTCACACAATTGGCTCTCAATCAGAAAAAGATGATACAACCTGCTAGAGTGTGTGGCATATGCACATCCATTGAGCACCCCACAGATGCATGCCCTTCCCTTCAGCAGCAACAACCGATGACCAGTGGTGACCAACCCGAGGCCAATGCAGCAAACATATACAACAATAGAGGCCTACAACAACACAATCATGACCTCTCTTCCAATAGATACAACCCTGGATGGAGGAACCATCCCAACCTGAAGTGGTCTGATCAACAACAACAACCTTCTCCTAATGTTTCATTTCAGAACACCGCTGGACCGAGTAGACCACCATATGTACCTCCTCCAATCCAGAAGCAAAGGCAACAACAGCAGCAGCAAGTGGTTCATCCTGCACCATCAGCCCCTCCATCCAACCAACCTACCTTGGAGGAGTTGGTGAGGCAAATGACCATGCAGAACCTCCAATTTCAACAAGAAACTAGAGCATCCATTCAGAGACAAGAGGCATCCATTCAGACTTTGACAAATCAGATGGGTCAAATGGCAACTTCTCTCAACAACTTGCAATCTCAAAATTCTGACAAGTTGCCTTCCCAAACAGTGGTCAACCCTCAGAATCACAATGTGAGTGCCATCAACCTGAGGTCAGGAAAGCAGATTGTCACACCCACACCACAACCTCACCTCAACAATGATGCTCTAGCTTCCTCTAAAGGGAAGAGACAAGTGATAGAGGAAGGTGAACATCCTAGCACCAAGGACAGTCATCCAACTCAACCTTCCTCAAGCTCAACCACAAAACCTGCCGTTGTCCTCCAACCTCCTCCCATTCCTCTTCCATTTCCACCAAGAGTGCCTCAAAACAAAAGGGTGGAAGAGGTGGACAAGGAGATTCTTAATACATTCAGGAAGGTGGAAGTCAACATACCCCTTCTTGATGTACACTGCTGGAAAAAGTACTTTTAAAATCGGTCGTTTTGGACTTTTGAAATCGGTCGTTGTGGTGATGTTGAAAATGGTGGAATTAAAAGTGGACCTTTTGAAATCGGTCAAAACGACCGATTTCAAAAGTAAAAGTACTTTTGAAATCGGTCATAACGACCGATTTTAAAAGTACTTTTTGAAATCGGTTGTTTGACCGATTTCAAAAGTACTTTTGAAATCGTTCACTCTTACAACCGATTTTAAAAGTCTTTTTTTTCTTTACCACATAATATATACATCCCCTGCTGCATGAAATTAAAAATTTTCTTTTTTACACAGAAGAATAACCCAATTACAGAACCTAAGCAAGCTAAAATTCATAAGCAAAATTCATACCACTAACAATCTTGAAGTAGAAAATACAAAATACTTATCAAAGCATACGATCCATATATATATATATATATATATATATATATATATATATATATATTCATTAGCTGAATCTGAAAATGGAGCTGTGGCGGTTAATGACAATCCCAACCACGTTCATACTTCTTCTTCTTATGGAAGACAATACTTTCCCCTCGCTGCTGTTGTTGGCCAAGTATCTATCTTTTATCTTTCTACTCACTCACTCTCTATTTTCATTTTTCAAACCTACATTTGCTGTTGCTTGCGTCATCAACTCTGCTTTTCTTACTTTAACACTACTCTATTAATTTTACTTTTCATTATTTCAATTCAGTTACTATTCTTACTTACTTAGTTATCATCATATGACCTTATGCAAATTACCCAATCCTAGTGGTTTAATGATCTACATGTATATCATTAGTTCATAGCATAAAATTATTTTACACTCCCTGGGCATCAATGTTAAATCCTTGTCAATAATCAATAATTACAGAAATACTGCTTCCTTCTCAATTTATTTCTTGTTTTTGTAGTTAGTAATTCATACAGTATATGCTGAAAATAAAATTTAAAAAAAAAAACAATAACAACAAAATAGACGTGAAAAAAGGTTTATAAGATTCGTAGAGGAAACTGGGACATGACTCTGCAGGATTATTAGCACAAAAAAAATATAATTAAAAAATAAAGTTTTCAATCTATTTTCGTCTTCTCTTGAAGGATGCATTTCAAAAGTTTTAGTTGCTCTGCAGGATGCTATAAATATATATATATATATATATATATATATATATATATATTCATTACCTAACCGGAGAGGAGCAGCGGCGTGGTTGACCAAGGGAGCAGCGTGGCGGCGGAGAGGAGAGGACGAACCGGAGAAGGAGACGAACCGGAGAGGAGAGGACGAACCGGAGAGGAGACGAACAGAGGAGGGAATCGACGGCGCGATTCGGTTGAGCAGCGGCAGCAGCGTCGCGGGTTGTGAGTGAGAAAGAAAATGAAAATGGAAAGAAAGAAGAAGAAGAAGAATGAGAATTGGAGATGGGGGCGCCGCACTGTAGGAATAAATGGATATAATTAGGGTTTCCTGGGGAGTGACCGATTATTTACTAAAATGCCACCGCATTTCTACATTCTAACTCGGTCAACAGTGACCGATTTCAAAAATACTTACGAAATCAGTCGTTTTGACCGATTTTAAAAGATAAAAAATTAAAAATAAAAAAAAAAGAAAAAATACTTACGAAATCGGTCGTTTCGACCGATTTTAAAAGATAAAAAATTTAAAATTAAAAAAAAAAGAAAAAATACTTACGAAATCGGTCGTTTTGACCGATTTTAAAAGATAAAAAATTTAAAATTTAACAAAAGAAAAAATACTTACGAAATCGATCGTTTTGACCGATTTTAAAAGATAAAAAATTAAAAATTTAAAAAAAGAAAAAAAATACTTACGAAATCGGTCATTTTGACCGATTTCAAAAGATTAAAAATTAAAAATTAAAAAAAGAAAAAATACTTACGAAATCAGTTATTTTGACCGATTTCAAAAGATAAAAAATTTAAAATTTAAAAAAAGAAAAAATACTTACGAATCGGTTGATTAACGACCGATTTCAAAAGTTAGATTTTATTTACAAAATTGCCACCGCGTTTTTTTTAAATCGGCTTTACAACGACCGATTTTAAAACCTCGATTTCAAAACCTTATTTTCTAGTAGTGGTAATAAAACAGATTCCTAGGTACGCGAAGTTCTTGAAGGAGCTATGCACACACAAAAGGAAGCTCAAGGGAAATGAGAGAATCGGTATGAGCAGAAATGTGTACGCTTTAATTGGTAAACCCTTTCCTCATATCCCTGAAAAATGCAAGGATCCTGGAACTTTCCCTGTACCTTGCATCATAGGCAATACGAAATTTGAGAATGCTATGCTAGATTTAGGAGCATCTATTAATGTTATGCCTATGAATGTTTTTAAGTCTCTTTCTCTTGGTCCTCTTCAACCTACGGGTGTGGTGATACAATTGGCAAATAGATCTACTGCCCACCCCGCAGGTTTGATAGAGGATGTCTTGGTTCGGGTTGAAGAACTTATCTTTCCTGCTGATTTTTATATTCTTGATATGGAAGAGGACACCTCTCGTAGTGTTGTCCCTATCATATTAGGGAGACCATTTTTAAAAACAGCCCGAACCAAGATAGATGTGCATGCAGGTACACTTTCAATGGAATTTGATGACAGAGTGATCCGATTCAACATTTTTGATGCTATGAAAAAATTTTCTGATGACCACTCTGTCTTTCATATAGACTTTCTTGATGAGACTGATGAACATGTGCTTGATGTTTTGCATGATCCTGATTTGCCATCATTTACGGACTCATTTTCTTGTCCTGCATGTACTGATTCCGAAATGTGCATGTCATGCATTGATCAATTTCTAGTTTCTGACACTGCATCTGTTGATGATTCTCATATTATAGATTCTGCTAACCCCCTCTCTGTTATGCAAGAGTCTGATTCTTTTGTTCAGGTGCAGGTAGCAGAATCCATTTCTGCTGCCCCTTTATTCCCATCTATCATACAGGCACCCTCATTGGACCTGAAGCCCCTCCCTCCTCATCTCAAATATGCTCACTTGAGGATGAGCAGAAACTCCCAGTGATCATCTCTACCTCACTTTCTGTTGATCAAGAGGAGAAACTGCTAGATATGATTAGACAGAACATGAGGGCAGTCAGATGGACTTTAGCATATCTACCTGGGGTGCCACTTGTGAACTTCAGAAACATAGTCCTTCGATTAGGAGACCAATGCAAGATGGCATTCGATCCGCTGAAGAGAGCACTCACCTTCTTCCCACCATGACTTCAGGAGTTTTCTTTTCTCCTTCTTCACTACTTTCATTGCACTTGTCTATATCTACCTGATTCTGCTGATTGTGTTACATTGAGGGCAATGTGTGATTTAAGTGTGGGGGAAGAGTAGTTTAGGTTGCATATTTTGCTTTGATTTTTTTTTAGGTTTTGCTTAGTTTTCGGCATTTTCTTGCATCTTTTTGCTTCATTTTAGTAGAGTCTTGGTATCTTGTGTTTGAATTCATGCATTTCTGTGTGCAAAGTTGCTTTTGATAATTAAGAGGTGGTAACACTGTGATAGAATTGTCCCTTTTGTGAGGATTTGAGCCTTAATTGTGGGTGGATTGCTATATATGCCACCTAATTTTCTTTCATGTGTGATTGCACTCTGGATTACTTGCACTCTAGAACTTGACTTGACTCTTGTTGATACTTGATTGCTCATGCACATTTTGAAATGATTTAGGCACTTTCTTTCTTGAATAAGCTACTAGCCATATGAGCCTACCTTGAATGAATGTATCTTTTGCTAGCCCCTTTGAGCCTTTTTATCCCTTTCCTTGTTCTTTAGCTCATTACAAGCCTATGACTGAAAAACCATGATTGTCCTAACCTTAGGGAATTTTGGAGCTTTGGAATTGTTTTGGGAATGAGTATTAGGTAAGAAGTGTGCTCTATGCTTCAATTGGTCGAGTTCTTGGTTTTGCCTCTTTGGTTGTTGTAGTTACGGCTTCATCTTCATGCCATTTTTGTTGTTTCTTCTTTTCTTTTTGTATATCTCTTAAAAAAAATAGAAAACAAAAAAAAATTGCTAAAAGAAAGAAAAAGAAAAAAAAAGTGAATAAAAGGTTGTTGAGGCAAAGAGGATTGGAATTAGTGGTTGTTGATTTTGGGGTGGATTTTGCTTACTTTTTACTTATTCCTCATTGCTCCTCTATTCCCTTGGTTTTAGCTACATTCCCATATTTTTATCCTACCTTGTCCTTGGCCCCATTACAACCCTTAAAAGACCTTTTGATCATTTTGTGCATGTGTGTTGATAGTTGATGTTAGAGGCTTGTCAAGCTTATGGTTGTGTTTGTTTTTCATGATGTGCCTTGAGTGTAAATAATGATTAACCCCAAACACTTGAGTGTAAACACTTTTGAGTGATCCTTGTGAGTTTCTATCATCTTTGTGGCTATCCTCTTGATGTCATTGGTTTCTTTGCATACTTGAAGTAATTGGATGATGTTCACGGATGCTTTGACTCTTTGATCCTTAACCATTTTCTGTGCTTGATTTTGCCCATTTCTTTGCATTTCCTAGAATTCATTGTCAAGTATGTAATCTCTTAGGTTTGCATTTCTTAGTTGTAGTCATCTTGTTGCATGATTCACTTTGGTGCATATTGATCTTCATAGTCCTATCTTTTGGTTTTGCCCAGGAGTGCAAAAGGATAAGTGTGGGGGTATTTGATGAGCATTTTATTTCCCATTATTCCTTGAATTATTTTACTCCTATTATTGATACTTGTTGCCCATTTGACATTGATTAGCTTGATTTAGTGATTTAGAGTTTATTGGACTAATATTCCGAATATTGTTTAATTTGGGGTTATTTAGTCTAATTAATTTTATTTCTAATTTCAGGTCATAATTGGAAAGGACACTTTGGGCATTTTGGAAATGAAGATTGAAGTATTGAAGTGAAGATTGTAATTTGCATTTAGGTCCCTTTTTAATTGTAATTTTCAGAATAGTGTTTCTTAGGACTTGGGCCCATGTTTTAGGCCCATTTTCATGACTAAAGAGGGGAAATTCGTGTAACCCCCATGACACACTCCCATTTCAAATTTCTCACTCTCTCTCTAGGTTAGAACTTCTCTCTTGGCTCTCCCAAGTGGTGGTGGCTGCTAGGGTTTTGTTCTTCCCCCTTTCTACACGTTTTTCTTGATTTATGACCATGGAAGGCTAACTTCAAGGGTTAATCCCTTTGGTATTGTATCACTTACTCATGAGCTCTTGTTCTTAATGCTATTTCAATTTCTCTCTACTGTTTTCGTGGTTTATCTCTATTTATAGTTCGCTTAGTTCTATTTATTAGCGATAATCCATGAGTGTGAATGCTTAATTTATGCTAACTCGTAAAAATCTCATGCTTTGGTTTCTGATGCTTAATTAGAAGCTAGGGTTTGGGGTGAGAAGTAAATTTTGCTTAGTATTTAGGTCTCACGAGTTGGACAGAGGAGAGGAGAGGAATCGATCTTTAGTGAGCTAGGATTGAGTAGTGTGCGTAGCCAAAGGGGTTTGCCCGCTTTTGTTTCTGATTTTGTTAGTTTTAATATTCTGTTTATGTTTTGTTCTTCACAATTGTTACACACAAACCCCCCCCCCATTTTACTGCACACTACGTGTTTGATACTTTGCTTAGACCAATATTCGCTGGGAAACGACCAAGGATCACCTTCCTAGTACTACAGAATAAACCCCTTTTATTTTGATCGGGTACGGCCTCGATCACTGATCCTACAATGAAACCACATTCCTAACCTTTTCCATAATTGTTTTCTTCTTGTTTTATTTTCTGTTTTTATTATTCAACTCTTCCTCTAATCGTTCTCAAAACCAATACAAGTTTCACATAGTAATCTCAATTAGGTGAAAGAAATTAGAAACAATTTGCAATCCTCGTGGGAACTATAACTGGTCTTACTGACTATATTACTTGTGACCCGGTATACTTGCCGGTGACCCAACAGCTGTTCTCGTGGGGATGAGGCTCGCCAAGGAAATGGGGGCTAGCACAATACGAATCTTTTCAGATTCACTACTGGTATTCTCTCAAGTCAAGGGCGAGTACCAAGCGAAGGAACCTATCCTTCAGAAGTATCTGCATAGGGTTAGTTTCCTAGCTACCAAGTGTTCACACTTGGAAATCACTCACATTCCTTGAGAGTCCAACAGCTGAGCTGACATACTCTCCAAGCTCGCCAGCACCAAAGGATCAGGTCACAATAACTCACTGATACAGGAAATCGTTCAAGGACCGAGTGTTGTCCTAGCTGTTTCCTTGTCGGCAAATTGGATGACACCCATCACTGCCTAACTCTAGCAAGGGATCGTTCCCCAAGTTCCCCTAGAAGCCAAAAAAGTCGTAAAACAAGCAGTTGAATACACCATACTTGACGGAGTGTTATACCGAAGAGGAGTTGACAGTCCAATGCTCAGATGTCTTGACTCAGCGCAAGCCGAAGAAGTCTTAGTGGAGGTCCACGGGGGAGTAGGGAGTCACCACGTCGGAGGAAAATCGTTGGCCAGAAAAGTGATCCGAGCAGGATACTACTAGCCGACCATGCAAAAGGATGCGATAGACCACGTCAAAAGGTGCGAATGTTGTCAGTTCCATAGTGACGTCTATCGAAAACCCCAGAAGAGTTACACACATTGTCTGCTCCCTGACTGTTCTACCAGTGGCGAATGGAAATAATCGGCAAATTCCCTATTGCTCCCGGGGGCTTCATGTTCGTGGTGGTGGCGATAGACTATTTCACCGAATGGGTGGAAGCAGAACCTCTCACCACTATCTCCTCTGCTAAGATCCAAAAGTTTTTCAAGAGTAACATCATATCCAGATTTGGAGTTCCCCATTCGTTGGTAACCAACAATGGGATGCATTTCACTTCGAGCTCCTTCAAGGATATGATGGCCGACTACAAGATCAAGCATCACTTCTCTTCGGTTGAACATCCTCAGACCAATGGTCAGGTGGAGGCCGTCAACAGGTCGATCATTCGGGGAATAAAGAAAAGGTTGGATGCAGCAAAAGGCATATGGGTGGAAAACTTCCCTGAGGTATTGTGGTCGTACAGAACGACCATGCAAACCTCCACAGGTGAAACTCCATTTCAGCTGACTTACGGATGCGATGCTGTCATTCTTATTGAGCGAAAAATACCGACCTTCAGGATGAGCAACACCCAAGAGTCCAACAACAGACTCCTCAGGGAAAATCTCATCCTAACTCACGAGGTCCGAGAAGTTGCCGCATAACAAGAAAGAAAATCCAAGTCAAGGCAAGCCAGAGAGTACAACAAGTCGGTCAATCCACGATCTTTCAAAGGAGGGAGATTAGGTCCTACATAGAGCCGACATCGGGCAGAAAAACGCCAAAGATGGCAAACTCGCTCGTAACTAGGAAGGACCATATCAGATCTCTTCCAAAATCGGCTTGGGCAGCTATCGGCTTGAAACGCTCTCTTGTGCAACCATAAACAACACTTGGATTCCTACAAAACTTAAAGAATACTATAGCTAAGAACTTCTTCAATTCTTACTCGGAATACATGAAAGCCATTGTATTATCATACATGCGTAATTCATAAATAACCTTTATTTAAATTATGTTGTCTACGTACTAGTCTTCCATACGTTTGGCTCGCCACCGAACCTAGAGGAAGAAATTTATGGTCAAGGCTCTAATTTCGCTTACGAGCTCATAACATTACTAAGTACATAAGATACCCGAATGCTACACTGATCAATACCCACGATTGGAGCGGTCGACTCGCGGTCCGAGAAACCAACCATGGCTAACGGTCTGAGTTTCGAGTTCTTAAGCAACAAAATTTAAATAGTAAAGAAATAGCACAGTGAAATCGAAAATTACTCATTTCATTGATTGATCTAACGTGAGCCACCAACAGCTTAAAAAACAGGACCCACAAACGGGTCTTAACCAAAAAAAAAAAAAGAAAAACACAAACGGCTCAGGTTTGGGGCTCGTCATCCGAGTTGGAAAGAACAATAGAGTACGTTGGGAACTTGCTTGTATCCTCGACCAACAGGCGAGGGTTAGGGAGATCTGTTGGAGAGTGCCCTAGTGGCAATCGTATTTTTTATTTTACTTGTACTTATTTCATGTTTATGGATTATTACTATTAATAATAATGAGGCATTTCATTTATTATATTTATGCTTTAATTGTTTAATTAAAATAGATGTAATAAAGTCCTTAGGATTATAAGTTCAATGTCATAAGAATATCAAGTACATGACTTGATAGTGAGATCTTATTGATTGATAATTATCCTTAATGATTCCCTAGTCGAGTATTATAGTTAATAAGGACAACTATAATACATCGAGACTAGTATGTGGCAGACTGATGACTGTATCTCACCGGTCATGGATATGGGATATCAAGTCTTCACGTAAGTACACATTGGGACAATTGTGTACTGGATTGACCCGCCATGAGAATGCTACATGGGTTATTAACTGAGTGTCATAAGCGGTTCGCATAGTGACAATGGTGTACATGGTCCTTCGACCTGAAGTCGCTACGGTTCCCAACATGAGGAATTATGTGCTTTCACGCAATCAAACGTCATCTTTAACCAGGTGATCATAACGGTTGTAGTCGGTATATGACAAATCATGTAGAGGGATGTGAGTGACGTAGATGGGATTTGTCCTTCCTTGTCAATAGGAATTATATCTCTGGGCCCCTTGATTGAGTGAGACGGTGAAATGTATGGCCATACTCAAGACAGTCAGTATGAGATATTGACGAGAGTTGTTTAGACGCGTCTACTCAGGGATCAAGAAACCATAGGTTACACTATACATGGGTGACACGTTCCATGCCATGAGTGTAACTAAGATATTTGGACAAAGGGATTAAATTTACACAAGATCATTGGTCACACTAAGGTTATGTCAGATCACAGACATTCCTGTCACTTGGGTAGCAATGACGTGTTGCTAGATACTGCTTATTGCTTGTAAACTTAAAATGGGATTTTAACTTTACTGCCAACGTTATAGGAACCGATAGGGTCAAACACTAAGAACAGATAGATTGGAGATATCACATTTGATAAAAAATAAAATAGTTGTATTTTTATAAAATTTACGTCCGTGCGATGCACCGTATGACCGTGCGACGCATTCTGATAGGTGCTGCCAAGCCCAGCCCGCTGGTCTAATACTATTATTTATAATAGTATTAGCCTTAGGTTTTTGGTGCGTGTGAGACATAGAACGACAACCCTAGCCGTCCATATCAGAGAGTGAGTGATACACTGAATCTCTCTCTTCTCCGCTAGCACTGAGAAGAGAGACGTGACTCCAATTGGGAATCTGTTCGTGTGGATACCAATAGAGGCGCGACTACCTTGCTGCGCTCGTGATTGACGTGGATTGTTCGTGGATGATCTGACCAGCGCCGTTCTCCTCTTCGCATCAAGAGGTAAACGTTTTTCTATCTCGAATCAAGCTCTCTCGCATGGGTCCTGTTCTGGAAATAGGGTATTTCGTTTTTTCTTTTGCTGCGTATTTGATCCCTATTTCTAGCAGTGGAATAAATGGTCTTTATTTGTTAGATCTTGATCATCCAGTCTATAACATTAATGCTAAAAGGTTTAAATCAAATGATACAAACCAAACTTTTCTTTGGCATTGTCGTTAGGGCCATATAAATGAGAAACACATTTCTAAGCTTCATAAAGATGGATTCTTAGACTCATTTGATTTTGAATCTTATGAGACATGTGAGTCTTGTTTGTTGGGCAAGATGACAAAGGGCCCATTTACTGGCACGAGTGAGCGGGCTAATGAACTTTTGGGACTCATACATACAGATGTATGTGGGCCTATGAGTTCAAATGCTAGAGGAGGTTACCCGTACTTCGTCACATTTACTGATGATTTTAGTAGATATGGGTATGTATATCTGATGAAATACAAACATGAAACCTTTGAAAAGTTCAAGGAATTTAAGAATGAAGTACAAAATCAACTTGGCAAAAGTATTAAAGCCCTTCTATCTGATCGAGATGGTGAATACCTTAGCCAAGAGTTCGATGACTATCTAAAAGAGTGTGGTATAGTATCTCAACTCACTCCTCCTGGAACACCCCAGTGGAATGGTGTTTCAGAAAGGAGAAACCGAACCTTGTTGGACATGGTTAGGTGTATGATGAGTCAATCGAACCTTCCAATCTCTTTTTGGGGACATGCTCTACTTACAGCTGCTTTTACACTTAACCGATCCCCATCGAAAGCGGTTGAAAAGACACCATATGAGATATGGACTGGGAGGCGTCCTAGTATGTCTTTTCTCAAGATTTGGGGTTGTGATGTTTATGTGAAACGTCTACTTTCTGATAAACTTAGTCCCAAATCTGACAAATGCTACTTTGTAGGATATCCCAAAGAAACTAAGGGATACTATTTCTACAATCCCACAGAAGGCAAAGTGTTTGTCGCTCGCACAGGCGTGTTTCTTGAAAGAGAATTTCTCTCTAAAGGAAATAGTGGGAGGAAAATAGATCTTGATGAGATTCAAGAATCCCAAAGTAGCCAAGACCAAGCGATGGATGTTGAGCAAGTTCCACAAGATGTTGTGGATGTACAACCTGCTCAAGTTACACAAGTTTTGCGTAGGTCAAGTAGGGTTCCTCTTCAGCCAAAGAGATATGGATTTATCTTGACTCAAGAGGATGACATTATGATTATTGATCAAGATGAACCTACTACTTACCAAGAGGCTATAAACAACCCTGACTCTGAGAAATGGCTTCAAGCCATGAGATCTGAGATGGAGTCCATGTACACGAACCAAGTTTGGATCTTGGTTGATCTACCTGAAGGGGTAAAACCAATTGGGTGCAAATGGGTTTTCAAGAAGAAGACTGACATGGATGGTAATGTACATACCTTTAAAGGACGATTGATTGCTAAAGGTTTCAAACAAGTTCATGGTATTGACTATGATGAAACTTTTTCACCAGTTGCCATGCTTAAATCCATTAGGATCTTGCTTGCTATTTCAACATTTCATGATTATGAAATCTGGCAAATGGATGTCAAAACTGCTTTCCTTAATGGAAATCTTTTAGAGGATGTGTATATGACATAGCCTGAAGGTTTTGTTGATCCAAAGGATGCTGGAAAGGTTTGTAAGCTACAACGATCCATTTATGGTTTGAAACAAGCTTCTAGAAGTTGGAATATTCGGTTCGATGATGTAATCAAACAATTTGGTTTCATCAAGAATGAAGAAGAGTCTTGTGTATATAAGAAGGTTAGTGGGAGCGCAATTGTCTTTCTTGTGTTGTATGTGGATGACATACTACTCATCGAGAATGACATTCTTACCTTACAGTCTGTTAAGACTTGGTTAGGGAATTGCTTTTCTATGAAGGATTTGGGTGAAGCAACCTATATATTAGGCATCAAGATTTATAGAGATAGATCAAGGAGATTGCTTGGCCTAAGTCAAAGTTCGTACATAGACAAAGTGTTGAAACGGTTCAACATGCAGGATTCCAAAAGGGGATCTTTGCCAATGTCACATGGTATAACCTTGTTAAAGGAACAGTGTCCTTCCACTAAGGAAGAAAGGGAACGCATGGATAGAATTCCATATGCATCTGCAATTGGATCTATCATGTATGCCATGATATGTACTCGACTTGATGTTTCGTATGCTTTGACCATGACGAGCAGATACCAGTCAGATCCAGGTGAATGTCACTGGACAACAGTCAAGAATATCCTAAAGTACTTAAGAAGAACTAAGGATGCTTTCTTGGTATATGGAGGTGAAGATGAGCTGGTTGTAAAGGGTTACACCGACGCTAGCTTCCAGACTGATAAGGACAATTTCAGATCACAATCTGGATTTGTATTTTGTTTGAATGGTGGGGCTATATGCTGGAAGAGTTCAAAGCAAGAGACTGTAGCTGATTCTACAACAGAAGCTGAGTATATAGCTGCATCAGAAGCAGCAAAGGAGGTGGTTTGGATTAAGAAGTTCATAACTGAACTTGATGTTGTTCCTAGTATTGAGTTTCCAGTGGACCTCTATTGTGACAACAATGGAGCCATTACGCAAGCTAAGGAACCGAGATATCACCAGAAATCCAAACATATACTTCGGCGTTTTCACATCATTCGAGAGATAATTGGCAGAGGAGATGTGAAGATATGCAGAGTTTCAATAGATGATAATATTGTTGATCCACTGACTAAACCTCTTGCCATAAAAAAGCATGAGGGACATGTTAGGGCTTATGGTATTAGATACATGAACGATTAGCTCTAGTGCAAGTGGGAGATTGTTGGAGAGTGCCCTAGTGGCAATCGTATTTTCTCTTTTACTTGTACTTATTTCATGTTTATGGATTATTACTATTAATAATAATGAGGCATTTCATTTATTATATTTATGCTTTAATTGTTTAATTAAAATAGATGTAATAAAGTCCTTAGGATTATAAGTTCAATGTCATAAGAATATCAAGTACATGACTTGATAGTGAGATCTTATTGATTGATAATTATCCTTAAAGATTCCCTAGTCGAGTATTATAGTTAATAAGGACAACTATAATACATCGAGACTAGTATGTGGCAGACTGATGACTGTATCTCACCGGTCATGGATATATCAAGTCTTCACGTAAGTACACATTGGGACAATTGTGTACTGGATTGACCCGCCATGAGAATTCTACATGGGTTATTAAGTGAGTGTCATAAGCGATTCTCATAGTGACAATGGTGTACATGGTCCTTCGACCTGAAGTCGCTATGGTTCTCAACATGAGGAATTATGTGCTTTCACGCAATCAAACGTCATCTTTAACCAGGTGATAATAACGGTTGTAGTCGGGTATATGACAAATCATGTAGAGGGATGTGAGTGACGTAGATGAGATTTGTCCTTCTTTGTCAATAGGAATTATATCTCTGGGCCCCATGATTGAGTGAGATGGTGAAATGTATGGCCATACTCAAGACAATCAGTATGAGATATTGACGAGACTTGTTTAGACGCGTCTACTCAGGGATCAAGAAACCATAGGTTACACTATACATGGGTGACACGTTCCATGCCATGAGTGTAACTAAGATATTTGGACAAAGGGATTAAATTTACACAAGATCATTGGTCACACTAATGTTATGTCAGATAACAGACATTCCTGTCACTTGGGTAGCAATGACGTGTTGCTAAATACCGCTCATTGCTTGTAAACTTAAAATGGGAATTTAACTTTAATGCCAACGTTATAGGAACCTATAGGGTCACACACTAAGAACAGATAGATTAGAGATATCACATTTGATAAAAAAATACAATAGTTGTATTTTTATAAAATTTACGTCCGTGCGATGCACCGTATGACCGTGCGACGCATTCTGATAGGTGCTGCCAAGCCCAGCCCGCTGGTCTAATACTATTATTTATAACAGTATTAGCCTTAGGTTTTTGGTGCGTGTGAGACACAGAACGACAACCCTACCCATCCATATCAGAGAGTGAGTGATACACTGAATCTCTCTCTTCTCCGCTAGCACTGAGAAGAGAGACGTGACTCCAATTGGGAATCTGTTCGTGTGGATACCAATAGAGGCGCGACTACCTTGCTGCGCTCATGATTGACGTGGATTGTTCGTGGACGATCTGACCAGCGCCGTTCTCCTCTTCGCATCAAGAGGTAAACGTTTTTCTATCTTGAATCATGCTCTCTCGCATGGATCCTGTTCTGGAAATAGGGTATTTCGTTTTTTTTCGCTACGTATTTGATACCTATTTCCAGCAAGATAGGGGGAGCTTAAGTCAATAGGCCCTGTTACAGAAACTAGTTGACCATCTTTCAAACTATGATCAGGATGGGCGCCGTGGACATGAAGGTGAAAGTTGAGGAAGGAGAACTGGTTCAGGGCATCCGCAAACTGGCCAACATGAGTTTAGTCCCAGTAAAAACTGTTCTTTCCGTCGCAACCTTATGTTTCAAGGCCTTAGCTTTCCGAGCATCAGCTAGGCTCTTCTCGGCCTTCTCTCTCAACTTCAGAGCCTCCCCCAGCTTCAGTTCAGCTTCCTCCCTAGCTTTCTTCTCGCCATCAAGACGCTCAGAAGCCTCGTTGAGGCTCTTCTCCAACTCTTCCACCCTTGCCCGGTGCCTCTCCAGCTCGGCAGGGTCTAGGCCCCGAGCCATGGCCTCGCCATGGATGATTAGTCTAGCTACCAAGCTAGCCGACTCGAGTAAGCCTCGGATCAGTGCTTTACCCACGTCGAATTGGAGATGGCACAACCTACAGAAATAGATAGTTAAAACGCGCAACCAGATGAGGTACAAAACAAAAAAGCAATTATGGTTACCTGTCGATCCCAGAAGGTTTGGGAACGAACTCCAGGATTGGTTCGTCAGCAGCAACCTCTTTCGCTTCATCTACCCTGGCCCTCTTAGAAGCAGGGGAGGACCCACCATCGGGGAGAGATGGACTACAGGATCCTCCCGAGTTCCTTCGCTTTGTGTTCGTTCAGAGGACGGCTGTGAAGCCACCGGAGAGGCCACTTGCTCGGCTGCCAAACTAGAAGCACCAACCACTGGCTTCTTCCTCCGCTGCCCGACTATTCGCCTCCATCTGTTGGACTTGAGTAACAATCTTGGCTAAAGCAAATAACAAATGCTGTTAAAAAATGTAGTGACATGCACAGCTCGGTATTCACTTCCTCTTTAGGAAGCCTGACAAAATTTGGAGTATTGAGTTGGCCATAATCCTTCAACCACTCCTCAGCCAACTTCATACCTCGTTGCTCGTTTGGAGTCATCATCTCCCACTTAAAGTGGAATTCTTTCGACTTCCTTTGGTAGAAGTCTTGGGACCAGACGAGGGGGAATCGAGGTCTATCTCCTTCCATAAACCAACAAGGGCCCTCACCCAGAAACAGGTACTTGAAGAAACTCGATTTGAAGGTCTTCCACGAGTCGCAGTACTTGGAGAAAACTGCCGAGCCACCCCTCGACCTGAAGGAGACCTAAACCCTCTTATCACTCCCCTTCTCCATGGAAGTCTTCTGGGGAGTAAACAACCAGCACAAGGACCAAAGGCGGCACCTATGTTTTACCCCAGCGCAAAATTGTTGGTACATCCGAACAAATGCCCAGCCACTAGGGTGTAGCTGGGTAGGAGCTGGTCCATAAAACGCTAATACCTCCATCTCGAATTCGGAAAGAGGCAGGCAAACTCCCAGTTGGCCTAAGACTTCGACATATAAAAAGAAACCCCTATCTCCGTCTGCAAGACGACAGCAGACTCTATCATCTTCCCCCGCAAGGGAAACCTCATAAGCAGCCCTGGTCTCATCCCCTTTGTAGGGAAGAACAGCGGCCCGAATCCCGTCAAGAACAACCGCCGAAGAATACTCTTATCGAGTCCCACGGACTTCACGATCAACCTAGTCATACTCTTCGTGGTTAGGGGGGAGTGGAAACTCCTTAGGGTGGGTGACAACTCTTTGCTTCACCATACCTGGGGAAAAGAGTCATAAGGGGAGTCAAAAATCAGGAAAACAAAAAATATAGCAAAATAAAAAATAGAAACTGACTCCCCCAGAAACGCACCCCTTGAGGTTATAGAGAACAAAAACGTTCTCTAAAACTCCACTCTAGGAACGGTTCTATTTAAGAACCACATGCAAATTATTGACACGTGTCAACTTGGGGAAACCCTAACATCACCACAGGCAACTAAAAAGACAAGAGACAAGACCAAGGCACCAGATCAAATCCTCATCAACTCAAGCTCGGCACAGGCTTTTCAAGCCTCCACCAGTTTGGGGGGCTTGTAGGGTTAACCGATCTGAGACCTTCCTTGAACGACCTAGGTCCAGCTACTCAGGAAAAGCGTCCCAACAGTTCGAAGGCTTTTCGCCTGCTACTCGGACTAATCATCAAACACGGTCGCCAACCGACTGTAAAACTGGGCCGACCTCGAGTAGGTACCCTAGTTGCTAGCTAGACAGGGCTGCTCGACACTCGATCTCGAGCTCGGATTCGAAGCCACCCCCTCGTCTGGCAAACGACTTGGACGTGAGACCAGCTGAACTGTCTAGGCTCCCTGGTACACAGTATTGCGCTATATATTCCCTAGAGAGCCACAGATATTTACCAGATATTTACGGAGCCTGACGTCAGCATGGTAACCTTAACGGGCCTCACCACAGGCCCACTCCCGCACACCCTAAAAAAGGCATAATCATTCCTTAGGATCAGGTAAGGTTTTTTGACCCCTATGTTGACACGTTGCACACACTACTGGTTGACAAAAGGAGAACCTGGGTATTCCAACTGAATATTCATAAACATTCCATAGCTGTCACACATAAACCCCTGATCTCACTCAGATTTCAGGACCACTAGTCATTGGTCTTGAGGTCCCCTAGGTCAGGGAAATTTCCTATTTTTCAGATCCACTACAAGTACTATCACATCAATCAATGTCTTTTATGTGTGAAATTGTCATGATTGAATTGTGAAATTATTGACGATGAATATCTATTTGTGATATTTGACAGAAAACTTTATGAAATTGTTTATGGTTGCGATGATCATTGTGTCAAAGTTGGATGGTAAAAAATCCATGAAGAGCAATTTTGCAATTCTTAGAATGCTCGGTAAAAGAATGCATATTGACAAATGGATGTTTCTCTTAAACAGGTATATAATGTCAAAAGTTTTACTTTAAATGATATGCTGAGTTGCCTTTTATATATATATATATATATGCTTTTGAAATTTTAACGTTAACCAGTTAATTAGTTGAGATGCAGTTGTTGCATATTTAAGTGGTGCATGATATCATAATTCTTATATTGAATCTTCTTTGAATGATGATTTTGCATAAGAAATTTATATGATATTGCGTGTGGTTTTGCATGATTTATATCACTGATAATTTTGTGATAACTTATTAGTTATCAATAATTATATTTTCATGTACACTTTCTTTTAAGAAATAATGAAATATTGAACAGATCTAGTGATGTTTTCCTCTCATTTGAATAGTGTAACTAGTTATTATGTTTATGATGTCATCAATCTTTCTTACAATAAATGAGAGTGTACATTTAATAGAATTCAAAGTGAGAAAGTTTTTTCTACACTTGGTCTTGTGAGTTACAATGCTTGAATGCCTTGTCAATAAGAAATAATGAATGTTCAAAAATTTTGAACTATAATTTGAAGCTGAGCTTACGATGTTATTAACCAATTATTGGTGGAGGAAATTTTATTTTTTAAATTATAATCATTTAGTTAGATAATATCATTTTCTTTAGCACCCTTTGTATTTTAAGTTTTCACTTTTAGAAGTGTATTTTTGGTCTAGAAATAGAAATGTCACTTTAATTGATAAGTAAATAGTGTAGCATCTGAATTGCGGTTATGCTCTCACTTTAGATGGAAGAGCTATTTTGTAGAAATCTACTAAGCAGGTTTATATAGCATAACTCCCCACCATTGAAAATAAATTCATTACTTTTATGGCAGTTTTAAGTAGAGGTGTTATTTTTTAGAAATTTGTTATAACGTGATATCCAATAAAAATTAAATTCATTATTTCTAAGATGATAGAGCAATAAGTATATTGGATGATGTACTTGATTTCAGATATCTCGTTGTGGGAGAAATAACAATTATATCTGAAATGTCAAGATAAAGCACGTTTCTGCCAAACATATTGTTAAACAATTATTTGAAACAATGTTGCCTGCAGATTTATGTCACTTAGTGACCGCTCTGTTTTTAGATCTAGGGATGTTGAATTTTTGGAAGGTATGTTCCCGTACAAACAAAAATTAATTTCTCAATATGGTGATTCTACCTCCTTAGGCACCTTTAATGGCTTTAGATGTGAGTGTACCTCTATCTTTGCATGCTTCTAGTTCATATAATAAATATGTTGTGATTGATGAAGCTAGAAGGAGTAAAAGGCAAGGAATAGAAACTAGCTTTGGTCCTTATTTTATCACTATTTTCTTGACTAAAATTTTTTATATTGATATTCTATCTAAAGAAATTGTTTTTGTTTACGCCGTAGAAGAAGATCTCAAAACATATGTTGAAACGATAAAATTAGTAGACTCAAGTTTTTTTTTTTTAAAGATGCCAGAAAATGTGAAATAGATTCAATCATGAGAAATCATACATACGAATTGTTGGAGCTACATAAGGGGTGTAAGTCTGTTGGCAGTAAATGGTTTTTTTAAGGGAAAAATGAGATCCGATGGATCCATCTAAAAGTTTAAAGCAAGACTGGCAATTAGAGATTTTAATCAAAATAAATGTGTATATTATTTTGATACTTTTTCATCAGTTACTAGAATTTCAACTGTGCATGTTTTAATAGTTTTAGCTACTATAGAAAATCTTGTTATACATCAAATGGATGTAAACACAGCCTTTCTAAATGGTGATTTAAATGAAAAAAATTATATGGAACAACTTGAAGGTTGTGTCTTACATGGAAATGAGCATTTGGCTTGCAAGCTTAAGAAATCTTTGTATAGCTTGAAGCAAGCACTGAAATAGTGGTATGAGAAGTTAAGCAATGTTTTGTTGGAATGTCGATTTTCAGTTAATACTTTTGATACATATGTGTATTCTAAGATGTTTGATTCTGAATGTGTTTTAATATGCTTATATTTGGATGATATATTGATTTTTGGAAGGCATTTAGTTGTGATTTTTGGAAGGCATTTATTTGTGATTTAGGAGAAGCAGGTGTGATTCTTGGAATAATAGTAACTAAAACTGAAAATGGGTTTTTTTCTAAATCAATCTCACTATGTCGAAAATGTGTTAAAGAGATCTAATAGTTTTGACATTTCACTTGTTAGAACTCCATATGATCTTAGTTTTCACTTGAAGAAAAATTCTAGTGATATAACTGTGTCTCAATTCGAGTATGCAAGAATTTTTGGCAGTGTAATGTTTCTTATGAACTGTACTAGACCTAATATTGCATATACTGTAAGTAGATTGAGTCATTACACTCATAATCCTATTGGAGATCATATGATTGCCTGATGTCGTTTTTTTAAAATATTTAAAAGGAATTATTGTTTGGAGTTTGCATTTTACTAAGTTTCATGCTGTTTTAGAAGTATATTGTGATGCAAACTAAATATCTAACAATGATGAGATGAGTTCCACCAGCGGTTTTGTTAATACCTTAAGTGGAGTAGCTATATCGTGGAAATCAACTAAACAAAGTTGTATAGCACGCTCAACTATGGAATCATAATTCATAGCTTTGGAGCTAGTAGGAGAAGAAGTTGAATGACTCAGAAGTCTCATGGCAGATATACCATTGTGGGGGAGACCCACACCAGATTCGCTGCATTGTGACTCTCAAGTAGCAATCGGAGTCGCCAATAGTAACACTTACAATGGAAGGAGGAGACATATCTGTGTCATACATGGCAGTGTTAGGCAGCTGATTGAAAATGGTGTAGTTACTCTTGATTATGTAAAAAGTGAAAAGAACATAACTGATCCTTTAACCAAGGGTCTACCTAGGAAAGTTATCCTAGACTTGTCGAGGGGGATGGACCTTGTGCCTTGAGAGGAGGAAAATGTGGTGGATATTCCTTTATTGGTCAAACAAAGCGACATGAGTACTCTAATGCATTACATACTCCTCCCTATGACATATGGTAATGCTTAATGTAATAGATACATAACCCTAGTGTTTGGGTGGTGCTCTAATAGTTAGCACTTGATGTACTATATATTCATAAAGTTTGGAATAAAGGTTACATAGCCCATTAAATCGGGTGATGCTATAGAGACGCACTTGATGTGCCTATTAAAGTTATTAAAGATATATATCCCGTTAAATCGAGTGGTGCTATAAAGACGCGCTTGATGTATCTGGTAAAGTTATTAAAGAATATAGGGCCCATTAAATTGGATGGTGTTATAGCGAGGCACTTGATGTATTTGTTTCGGTGAGTGAGAAGTATTAAGTCAACTTCAATGAAAGACTTGGGCAATCTTTCTAAGACACTCATGTGCAACCCAAGGTTTGGTTAGGTTTAAAAATTGATAACAATAATTGTTGTTATAATTTGTTATAAAAAATTATATCGCAGAATCTCACAAGTGTTTACGAATATTGCGTGTTGTGGGGATTTCAACTAATAAAATTCTATAAAGTCCATGAGAAATGAACTTTATAGTATATAATTGTTGCCTCATATCACTACTTCTTAATTCAAATCCTATGGACCTAAGGTTGCTCTTCCTACCCTTTTCTTCTTGTGATTGCCATTAGTTGGGGATTGTTGGAAGTAATGACATTCTCAAGATAAAACCTTCACCCCACATGTTTTTTATTCATAATCGTTGCACATTTAATGGGTTATTAATGAGTCATTATTCAACTGTTTCAATACGCCATTATTCTTGTTTATTACGTTTAATGATTTGGAATAATGACATATTAATTTGGCTGTTCTAATCCTTAATGACAATAAAACGTTTCTCTAGAGTTTGTGAAAATTTATTGTTCATTATATTTTGGTGGTTTCAAGAGTCTTGACTTGTGCTATATAAGGTCATTGCACAGGCTAAGTTGACGATGAGAAAAACGTAGAATAAAAACACATTCCTTAGCCTTTTATTCTTTTTTCCTTTCTTTC
The DNA here is from genome assembly GCA_037953625.1 of Crotalaria pallida. Lineage (NCBI taxonomy): Eukaryota > Viridiplantae > Streptophyta > Magnoliopsida > Fabales > Fabaceae > Crotalaria > Crotalaria pallida. The sequence continues at coordinate 65,212,893 of CM075655.1, read as the reverse complement.
GATTGAACAACCTAACTTTGTGAGAATCCAAGTTCCTTGGCTTGAGTGCACAAGTTAGGGAACTGTTGTTCTAACCATGGGAGTAAAAACCAGTTGATATAGTTGCAATACGACTATTCAGAAATCTTAGACAGTGGTATTTTCCACGACATAACCATCTTCAACTCCCTTTTCCAACAAGATTTTGCATTACATTAAAAAAAAATGTGATTATAGGCGGATTTTTTTTCGATGGATATAAATTTGTCAAAAATTTAGTTATTATCGATGAATTGTTTTTGCGAATTTTTATTTGTCGAAACTTTAGTCATTATTGATGGATAATTTCGTCAGTATAAATTAATCTTTAATAACTGTATATTTTTCACAAAGAAAAGTTAATGAAGGTGATTTAGCACAAAGATAAAAGTGTTTAAAATAATGATCTTTCACATTGGTATGATCCTTAATTTTGTAATAAGAGTAGTTTATCCTCGAGATCTTATTATTGTTGTACACCATTAACTGTATTGGGTTGAACATTTTTTTAGGCGACTTAAGTAAGTTTTTAGTCTTTAAACTTAGGTGTTCTTTTGAAATTGATTTTTGAATTTTTTTCTCGATGTTTTGGGTTTCTGCACTTTGTTCAAATTTTTGAAATGGTCCTTTCATTACTTTAAGTGATGATATGACCGACGACATGTCACGTCATCTTCGTCACATCGATGAATGATGTGTTATGTAGCGTCACGTGGCACTACATGATTTTTTTTATTAGAAAAATCAATTCTTTTAAAAATTATTAAATGATTCGATTATTTTTTTAAAAAAAAATACGATTTTTAATTATTTTTACTAAATTTGATTTTTTAAAATTTAAAAAATTCACGTGACATCATATGACACGTTATTTATCGATGTGACGAATGTGGCGTGGTATATCATCAGTCATATAATCACTTAAGTGATGAAATGACTATTTCTAAAATTTGAGCAAAGTTTAGGGACCCAAAACATCAAAAAAATTTAAAGATTAATTCCAAAAGAGCAAGTTCAAGGATTAAAAACTCAAATAAGCCCGTTTATGGCTATTAATATACTACATTAACTTTGCTAATATAAAAAAATGCTGACCAAGCCCTATGCAATGAAACATGGCCTTTGCCTTGCACGGGAGTTGGGATAAAATGAAATAGATTGATTGTGAGAATGATTCAATGGAGATCGTCACTGCCTTGTAAGTCCTTATTGACCTAAGATTCGTCCAGATTTCATAAGAGCATGAACATCATTAATTGGATGCAGTAATTAGGCAATCATTTAGAGACAAAGATAAATTAAATAAAGAATTTTTTTAACTTCAGCTTTTAAATTAAAGATAAAATTTCAAGAGGGAAAGTATTTTATTGAAAATTATATATTTAAAAAATTAAAAATTTCTGTATATTTAATTTTTTTAAAAAAAATTCATTAAATAAATAGGGAGCTAGTGGAGTACCCTAATTAACGATTCACAAATTATAATAGAAAAGGTTCTAGATATAAAATGCATAAAAGTAGTACATTCGAAACACAATCAGAATAATAAAAACCAACAAAATGTAAATTTGTGCTATGACAGCATTGATTGAGAAAAAAAAAGAAATTATATCTAGAAAAAAAGTTGAATGTAAGATTTAAAAAATTAATGAATTTAAATAATCGATACAAATATTTTATTAAAATTTTTTAAAAACAATATCCTTAAATCAATTATTAACAAGATCCTAAAAACAAAAGCCATTCATTATATTCTAACCTTTTATCCATAACCAATAATCAATGAAGTATTTGAATAGAATATATTACTCTACGATGGATTATAAAATTAGACATTTTAGATACTCAAAATACTTTTTTTTATTTTTATTTTTAAATAATGGACTATACAATTAGACATTTTAGATATCCAAGATATTTTATTTTTGGGTTTTGCTAGGACATTTGTTAAGGTTACTTTAAGAAAAAAAACAATCATAAATTTGCATTAATTCTTTTCTCGAGAATCTCAAAAACTGCGTTTTCCAATATTTTTTATCTACATTTAGTTACTTATCAAGTACTCTGAGGACACTTATTAGCCTTTGCCTATATTTATTTATTTATATATTTTTATAAAATAATGGACTTCATTTGTAATCTTGAAGAAAGCATTGCTACACATATGCATATGTAGACTTTAACCCCCAGTCCTAAACTCCAACCGTGAGCCATCATAATAGAACCACTGTTTAGGATTGAGAAATAATTAGTTATTGGGCCAAAGCCCGTTAACAGGGGAACAAGTAGAAAAGGGGGAATTTCGGGTGGCCCATGAAGATTGTTTCAGACCAGAGCAAGCCTCCACACCAACAATGGCAGAAACGTGGAAGCGTCGTCCGGTCAGAGCGTCCTCAAATCACACCATTCATCTGGAGCCAAACAAGGACCTGGGAAGCCACTCTTCCTTGGGCCCAACGCTTAGCCAGTCATATCCATCAGATATACCATAAGCAGGAAAGATGCCATTCCATTCAAGTATCAAATATAGTATACCAGAGAGGAAGATGCCATTTCACTCAAATAGGAAAAGTACTGTTCATCTCCCCTACCAAGGCTGAAGAAGGCAACGACCAGCAGGCAATGGAAGGAAGGCCACAATGTCCATCAGACAAAGAGAAAGCCAAGCTTAATGACCAAGGCAAGCTTCCCATAAAGCAAGGATCACTGTGGTAGAAGAAACAGGAGCTGAAAACCAGTAAACACAAATCCACTATATGGAGAGAATTACAACGACACAATCAGGGGAAAACCTCAAGGAGTTTGGGGAGGGAAAACAGAGAGCGTCCTAGAAAATGCTTAGCCATTGTATATTTTATCATCTGATAATCACACCTGCATTGCTCCTTATATTTTTCATTCAGTAAATCAATAAAAGAAGCCTTGATTTCACTAAGTCTACGAACCCATCATTTTATTTGCATTTTGTATTATTTTCTCAAGAAATACGAAATCTTGGCAGAAACAATTGGCGCCGATGCCGGGGAAATCATGGCTTCAACACTAGAAGGAGACACACCAAGAGATGTTCAGAGAGGAGTGGCTGAGGATGGCACTAGGATCACTGTCGGAGGAAGCTTTGGGCTCGATGCATCACGAGTCATCAATCCAGTAGGGAAAGCAACAAGGAGATTAACCTTCAGCCCAGAAAGTGACCAAGAAGAACCTTTGTAACAGCCCGATTTTCGTAACTCAAAATAATCAGCTTTTATTTATTAAAGTTGCAAAAAATGAGGCCAATTTTTTTTTTGAAAACGTTATTGAAGTGTCATTGATGCACTTAGCATCCTTTACCAAAAACCGAGTTGTTACTAAAACAGTTCTTTGCATAAAACTTTCGTCTTCACAAAGTTCCTTGTTTCAAAACATCATAACAGTTCCCAAAAGATTACATTGTTCAGTTCTCTAAATAAAGTATTCCACATTACATAATTAAAAGCTTAGCTTAATTACATGAGTGGCTCATTGCTTGGTAATCCTTGACTCAAACATTCACAACAAAATTAAACTAATGACACTATACTTAAGCCTTCCTATCGAAAGCAATCGGGTGAAGTTCCTTCTTCTTCTTACGTCCTTTCTTCGCTCCTGAGGATGATACCGTCCGTGTTGATGTCCCGCCATTACCATTGGACTTCAACACCACTCCGTCTACAGTCGTAGAGTTCCTCTGCATCTCATACCACACCTTCTCTTCGTAGCTCCTATATCCGCGTATGGTGACTTGCCCCAGGTGCGGCCCCAAATTAGCTCCGCTCAGTTGATGCTCCGAATCGGGAATTACAATTTGAGTGTGGCCGATCCATTCCCAACCATAGGGAATGTGCTTCCAACCATTTCCGTGCCGTTTCCAAGTAGCGATCTCCATCCGATGCCCCATCTGCCCGTTGAGATACCAGCAACACCGATATGCCAACGAACAAGAGAGAGTAAGCGATTCGAACGACGAATCGTCGACGATGTGGGATTACAATAGGCGAGATATCAAGACCATACAAGCATACAACACACACATACACACAACACAACAATCAAGCATATCATTATGATTATCATTATTATCATTGCCATCATCATCGTCATTTATTATCCTTATCATGCTTATTGTTATCCTATCAAACTCATTATCAATACTCAACATAATCATTCCTTATTTCTCAATCCTTTTCTCAACTTTATCATTCCATAAGATTTCACTTCTCATCCTCATAAACCTTCTTGTCACTCTTAAAGTTTTCTTATCAGGTTTTATCGATTTACAACCATCGATGATTGGGGGAAGATTTATAATATCATCGAGGTACTCGTTTCGTTGACATCGACACACACGTCTACATCTCCTCGGTCATCCACCCAGCCTAGTCGGAAGCAAACAGGAGTACAGGACCTTTACCACGCGGGCACGACAGCTGTCTCAACATCAATTGGCTCCAAGCCAGGAGAACTGTAGAAAACTCGGGTACAGTCTCAAATCAATTTATATCATATCAATTCATTTCATATAATCAAGGCTCACTGTAGAAAACTCGGGTACAGTGGCAATCAAGATGCCCCGTTCCAGTCCCTCTCACTGATCCTGAAATGTCATAGGGGTGACAGCACTATTCCAGTTCCGGGTGCAGAACTTACCACGGCATTAGGACCCAGTCCCCACCACGTCTGGTTACCACATATGGGATTCGTTCCGCCCGGAATAGTACTCAAGGCATCATGACGTTTTACCTCCCTAGCCTACCATATTGCATTCACAACCCGAATATCCTTGATATTCGGGGTACCTTCCTCTCCACTACTTCGATATCACACTCATAGCTCACCGCGTTAGTGTCTTTTAAAGTCTTTTATCTTTTTAATTATCCTAAGGTCGGCCCATCCTTCGTGCATCCCTTCAATGAGTCCCGACCACTAACTTTGCACAATCTTTTCTCATCTGAGCACAGAGCTGGGTTCACATCGTCATACTTGCGTCTTATTTCAAAACTTGTCTCAACAATCTCATTTCATCATCTTTCTCAAAATCTCAAATCATAAACTTTTTCTTAAAATCTCAAATTATAAACTTTCACAAAATCTTATCTCATAACCTTTCTCAAATCTTGTTCCATAAACTTTCTCAAAATCACCTTTTGTAATTTCCTCAAAAGTCTCGTTTCGCAAGACTTTCTCAAAGTATCATTTTACAAACTTTTCAAAAATTATTACTTCACAAACCTTCTAAAAATTTTCCTTCATCACTTTTCAAAAATCTCATTTCACAAAATTTCTGAAAATCTCTTTTTACAAAATCGTTAAGAATCTCAGTTCATAAACCTTTCTTGAAAACTCACTTCATAGACTTTTACAAAATCTCTTTTCACAAATTTACTAAAAAAAATATCTCGTTTCAAAAACTTTTTCAAAAATTCTCATTTTCAAAAACCTCATTTACAAACTTTTCTTAAAACAACATTTCACAATTTTCTCAAAAACTTCGTTTCGCCAACTTTTCGTAAAATCTCATTTCGCAAACTTTTCACAAAATCTCCTTTCACAATCTTTTTCAAAATACCCTTTCACAATTTTTTTCAAAAACCTTAGTTCGTAAGCTTTTTTTTTAAAAAAAAAATCCCATTTCAGTGAGCGCCAGTGGAGGAGCAAGCTCAACTCAACACAAGCCTCATTCCGACAATATCATCAAAGGAGCCAAGCTCCACTCAAATCACATCTCATTTCAGTAATCAATAATAACATCACTTTCCCAGCTCTGGCTTAACCTCATCTTTATCATCGAATCTTTTCCCAATCTCAACACTTTATCTCTTTTCCAATCAATCTCATATCCTTCATCATCATTCCTTTATCTTTGTGTCTTTTACTTTCACCAACTCATTTATTCCCTTTTTATTTTCAGGACGTAACAGACGTCCATCAGCATATTATTCATGTTGATTCACAATATAATTATCATCATGCATAATTAAATAAATAAACATACAAGCATGCTATTTCACAACATCAACACACAATGTGGTCTTTGTCACCTTCGTATAAGTGGCCACACAACACAATCAATTGCCACTATACTACTGACTCCGAACCACTAAGTTCCGATCTTTGAGATTATACGGAACGTCCTAATATGTCACGTAAATACCACGGTGTCTTAGGAAAGCTTCTCTCTCACCTCAGGTCCAGCGATTAAATGCGTACGATCTCCTCGGATCCTTGTCTTTGCCAGCTGCCCCAATCCCTCGTCTATACCCTTCCTCGTATTAAACAAAATACGTTTATGTAATTAACTTGTACAAGAAAAACTTTTCTTAACTCAATACACATTCCGTTCCTCGTCGGAAAGCTTAAAAACCTAATTGTTTTCTCAAAACAAATCTCATATTTCCTAGCACTTTAAGTATCTCAAAACCATTTGAAAACATCATATAAATAATTTACATCATTTGGTTTAATTGCTGGTCCGTCTTGGACAGCACCTTAACCGCGTTCGAAAACACCGAAAAATGCACCGTTTTTAATCCGGCTTTTCTTAAATCAAATACCACTTGAAAACTATACATTAAATCACTTGAACACATTTTCAAAGTTAAGAAACAATTCTAAACAACTCTGGACAGCAAGGAATCACTTCATAAAACCGCTTTAATAAAATTCCGAAAACATCGTAAAAACACTTTCGTCTCAAATAATTCTTTAGTTTAAAATTAACACTTTAAAACTCAAGCTTTTATCTTAAAACAAATCTTGGACAGCCATAAACACAATCCATAAATCTTCAAATAAATCAAATGGATTTATCTTAAAATCAATTAATTTCAAAACCAATTATGCACTGAAATATTTTTCAACCATCAACTAGCACACAACCACAACAACACTTATTCACTTAATTATTTCCTACACATTTTCATTTTTCATTTTCATATTTACCTACTTTATTAAAAGATACCGAATTGCTTTAAGAAATAAATCAAAGATTACTAGTTCAAACATCAACTTTTAAATCATGATAATTTATTTCAAGTGTTCAAACAAAATTTCATTTTCAATTAATTAAACCAACTTAGATACTCTTATTATCCTAAACCGAATAGGATTTAAGATAACAATTTAACATTTCAAATCAAACACAACATTCTTCACATAAAGCATGTTCATCATCAAAACACAAGATAAAGAAATTATTTCTTTCTTTTTGATCCTAAAACCAAATAGAAAATGAATAACCATCACACCATTTCAAACCATTTAATCTTAGCATTAACCCATAAACATACTCATTACTTTTATGTCACTTCATTGAAAAAGAATCCTAGTCTAATTCACATGCATAGGCCGAATTTCATTATGACAAAAACAAGGTTTTTGGGTTCACTTTTCAACATGAAAACTTCAAGATTCTCAAACTAAATCATGTACTTTTCTACACACAATTTTAAAAATATCATTTTCTTTTTTTTTTGAAGTTCAAAACCGAAATCATCATCATACTTCAAACCAAGTTTTCATTTTAAATTTTCTTTTGCATGTACTTTAGAAATCCTTGAATCAAATATAAATTAACATGCATGTTCTTAAATATTGTAGATCAAGTCATAAAATCAATTGTAGTAGTGCAAATCAAAGATAAAAATCATTTTGGGTAAAAAGAGGCAAAATCGTGACATGCTTTGAAGAAAGGTTAATTCTTTTTAGCTCAAAAACAACATGCATGTGCTAAAGATCAAACTTTTTCATGAACAAGTTAAAGATCAAGACCAAAATCAAGACTTTATTAAGAAAGGTTAGATCTTTTTATTCAAAATTCACATGCAAGGTCCAAGAACAAAACTTTTTAAAGATCAAAACAAAAATCAAAGCTTTTTAAAGATCAAGTCAAGATCAAAGCATTTTAACAACTCAAATCAACTTTTATAAGCCTAAAGTTAACATGCAATGACTTAGAATAAATTAAAAAGCAATCAAGACCTAAACTTTAAGTCATGGCCGAATTATAAAACTCATAATCTAGTGTTTTATAAATTTATTTACTCTTAAAAATTCAAGATCAAGGTATAAGTAACACATGCATGTACACAAAGCACCAAGATCATCATCAAATCAACATGCAAAGTCAAAGATCACAACTTTATCATCAAACAAGCTTAGATCATACATTTACTCATCAAATAATCTTATGAACACTTTACAAATCACGGTTTTTAAGAAAAAATATTTAACATGCAAAGAGGCTTTACTTTAAACTCACAAAAATCTCAACAAGTCTTTAGATCTTTAAGGTTTAGTTTGAAAAACATTAAGATCCATCATATGAGTCTCAACCGAATCATAAAGTCCATAGTTTAGTTATTACAAGTTTAAAAAGTCCATTATCAAGCACAAACAACACTTGTACTCATCATTTAAACTTGGAAAATTAACATGCAAGGAAGAAAAGAGAAGAATCACAAGATCAAAAGAAAAAGTCTAAACTATTACAATTTCCTTCATGACCTTCGAACCACCCACCTAAAGAAAGGGATGATCTTCAACCTCTACACTTGATCCTCGAGGAAAATCCTAGGTTTTGGACTTGATCACTTCTTCTTCTTCCTCTTCTTACTCACGGACTCCCTCTCTCCCTCTCTCTTTCTCTCTTTTTCTTTCTTTCTTTCTCTAAGAGTTTAAGGGGTCTCTTAGAGTTGTGTTTGGAAGTGAAATGGGAAATGAGAAATGAAATGAATGAAATGAACTAAGGCCAAAGGTATTTATAGGAAAAACGCGAGCTTACTACTTTGACCTTGGTTAATTCGGTTCTAATAGGTTTAGGAGGGGCAAACTTGGCATCTCAATTTGTTGCATGGGTGGAGTTTATCAAAGGGGACAATGAGGAGTGATTTATGGCTTTTGGTCACTTCATGGGTAAATTTATTTCTACTACTTAAGTTTTTTTTTCTACCCCTTAAATTCCCTTTGGTTCTAATTTTCCTCATAAGCTCTTTGTCCTAAAAAAAATAAAATCCTAGACATGTACATACATATAAACACACGTAACATACATATAAACCCATACATGCATCATCATATTCTTCCACTAATTAAATTTTCATATAGTCCTAAGCATACACACATAACAATACCGTACATACATATACATGCACACACATAGAAAATAAATTTTCTTCTTATAAAACCACTCATGCATAAAAATCACAATTTCCTTAAAACACAAAATATTAAGTACATAATCGTTTCTTAAAAATTCAACTTTAAAACTCATAATACTTTCTCATGAAAATCATTTCTTTAAAATCATTCACCACTTGAAATCATAAAATAAGAAATTCACTTCAAGAAAACACTCTTTCAAAAATACTTTCTCAGAAATAAATCTTTTTAATTACTTAAAACAATATGAGGAATTTGCGGGGTGTTACATTCTCCCCAACTTAAAGATTTCTCGTCCCCGAGAAATACGTTGCGGATTGGGAAGCAGAGCACAATATTCTTACATTACGGCGAGGTCCATAAGAACACTCTCGTTCTCACTTCGTGGTCGCATCTCCTTTGCTGGCACAATTCATTTTTCCGTGTTCCTCGTTTGTTGCTTTTAGACGAAGAAGCCTCTCAAGCGCTACCACTTTCGTGTCGAATCGGGTCAAGTCCATCGGACTAACCGAAGGGGATATCGTCTCTTAACTAATTGTCGTTACGGAAAGCACAAACTTGGGTACAAACCCAGGGAATATTAAGCAAACATGAATTCAAACATCTCCAAAAGTACTGGGTTTAACCTAAAATCCTTAGATACTCACTACTTTCTATAACCTTGGATTTTTACTAACTCTCAACAATCACTCCTTCCTTTAATTCTCCTTCTATCTCTAAGGCTTTCATCCATTATTTCTCCGTCTTAAAGGGTATTCTACGACACTTTTGGTTCTACTTCTTTAAAATATCTACACTTTTATCGTTAAATTCATCTTAAATATCAATCATGCCTATCACCTCCGTCGTCTAAGCCTCTGGTTAGGGTGTAAGGTAATCCTAGTCCTCAAATTTTCCTCGTAATTTCCTTTAACAACCGGTAACATACGCCTCTTTCTTCCTTGTAGCTCCCCAACTTCTATTAAACTTACAACTAAATTCACTATTTCATTCTATTCTTAATCAACTTCAACCACTGATCCACCCTTAATCATTCAGGCCTATTCTATCTGGGTAATTTTAACACTTTCATCTTCACCATTCAGGCTACGGGATTTCAGAAAGAATTGGTAAGGCTATGGTTTAATAGTAAGGCTCATGAAGAAAAATTTGGATTTTTCCAGCAATGATAGTCTTTGTTGAAGCAATTCAACAAACACAGGGATTCAGGGATATCATCCTATATCTTAAAGGTAATAACTATTATTGTACAAAAAGGTACGCTAAGGTTAACAAACTTAAGTCTAACAAGCACTAATGAAACATCGAAGGTTAAGGGTCTCAATCTTAGGATCTATTCGTTCTTCTACTTAATCTACTTCCTTCAACTACAGAACCAACAGGTTCCTTAAACTAGCACAGTAGGCACTAATCCACAAACAGAGTCTCACATCCTAAGAAGACGAGAACTTGACCTTATACTCCTACCCTTACACTAGCAAACACACAACACACAGAGTCACACAAACAAAGCATGTAAGCCCATGCTTAAGACCACTAAGGATTACCATTGCTCTGATACCATTCAGTAACAGCCCGATTTTCGTAACTCAAAATAATCAGCTTTTATTTATTAAAGTTGCAAAAAATGAGGCCAAATTTTTTTTTAAAACGTTATTGAAGTGTCATTGATGCACTTAGCATCCTTTACCGAAAACCGAGTTGTTACTAAAACAGTTCTTTGCATAAAACTTTCGTCTTCACAAAGTGACTTGTTTCAAAACATCATAACAGTTCCCAAAAGATTACATTGTTCAGTTTTCTAAATAAAGTATTCCACATTACAGAATTAAAAGCTTAGCTTAATTACATGAGTGGCTCATTGCTTGGTAATCCTTGACTCAAACATTCACAACAAAATTAAACTAATGACACTATACTTAAGCCTTCCTTCGAAAGCAATCGGGTGAAGTTCCTTCTTCTTCTTACATCCTTTCTTCGCTCCAGAGGATGATACCGTCCGTGTTGATGTCCCGCCATTACCATTGGACTTCAACACCACTCCGTCTAGAGTCGTAGAGTTCCTCTGCATCTCATACCACACCTTCTCTTCGTAGCTCCTATATCTGCGTACGGTGACTTGCCCCAGGTGCGGCCCCAAATTAGCTCCGCTCAGTTGATGCTCCGAATCGGGAATTACAATCTGAGTGTGGCCGATCCATTCCCAACCATAGGGAATGTGCTTCCAACCATTTCCGTGCCGTTTCCAAGTACAGATCTCCATCCGATACTCCATTTGCCCGTTGAGATACCAGCAACACCGATATGCCAACGAACAGGAGAGAGTAAGCGATCCGAACGACGAATCGTCGACGGTGTGGGATTACGATAGGCGAGATATCAAGACCATACAAGCATACAACACACACATACACACAACACAACAATCAAGCATATCATTATGATTATCATTATTATCATTGCCATCATCATCGTCATTTATTATCCTTATCATCCTTATTTTTATCCTATCAAACTCATTATCATTCCTCAACATAATCATTCCTTATTTCTCAATCCTTTTCTCAACTTTATCATTCCATAAGATTTCACTTCTCATCCTCATAAACCCTCTTGTCACTCTTAAACTTTTCTTATCAGGTTTTATCGATTTACAACCATCATGATTGGGGGAAGATTTATAATATCATCGGGGTACCCGTTTCGTTGCCATCGACACACACGTCTACATCTCCTCGGTCATCCATCCAGCCTAGTCGGAAGCAAACAGGAGTACAGGACCTTTACCATGCGGGCACGACAGCTGTCTCAACATCAATTGGCTCCAAGCCAGGAGAACTGTAGAAAACTCGGGTACAGTCTCAAATCAATTTATATCATATCAATTCATTTCATATAATCAAGGCTCGCTGTAGAAAACTCGGGTACAGTGGCAATCAAGATGCCCCGTTCCAGTCCCTCTCACTGTTCCTGAAATGCCATAGGGGTGACAGCACTATTCCAGTTCCGGGTGCAGAACTTACCACGGCATTAGGACCCAGTCCCCACCACGTCTGGTTACCACATATGGGATTTGTAACATCCCTGAATTTTAGTTCCCGAATAATGTTATGCTTTGCTATATTAATGCTTTGCCTTAGCTTGATGTGTTAGAGCTTAATCTTGTTTAGATAGCTAATCGTAATTAGGGCTAGCTTAACCCTAATTAATTAAGCTTAGACTTGTGTGATTTTAAGTAGAGAAGGTTTAGACGTCTAATAGTTTAGTTATGAGTTAGATTAGCTTAGTTAATGAATGGCTTAAGGGTCAAGTGGATTAGATTAAACCTAATGGGCCTTGTGAGTTATGTTGGGCCATGATTGTGTGATGGGCCTTGTGTGTGAAGTGTGTGGCCGTATGGTGTATGCGTGTGGAGTGAAATTTGTGAGTTGCATGAAGAAGGTGAGTTGTCATGCTCACATTTCATGCATGCGGTCAAAGTAATAGGTGGCAACATCACATTCTCCTTCCTTGCATGAAGTGTGAGGTGTCCACACCAAAACACACCCTTATGCCACCTTATCACTTAACCTTTGACCATAAGCTTTTATAAAAATGGCCATGTGTTGATAAGCATCATTTTTGCTTTCCTTTCTTCATGCCATCTTCACCATCATCTTCTTCCTCTCCCTTCAAGAAGCTCACAGCCAACCTCACCACCACCATCATCCAAACATTTCCTTCGATTAAAAACCAAGAATCCTTACATATCCTAAGCCTAGATCATGAATATGCAACATGCATGTGGGATCAAGGCTAGAAAACTCAAATCCAACCCTTCCTTTTCTTAAGAACCTCACGGCCTCACCACACCATCACCCTTAATCAACCTAAACACTTACCAAACATAAGAAACCTTGGCATATTCATACTCTAGATCATGAATATGCCACTTGCTTGAAGTTGTGTTGAAGAAATTTCAACCAAGACATAAATAGACCTCACGGCCAAGACCCAAATCAAGGCATTAGGATCTTTTAGCTTGGTAGATCAAGTGGAGTCTTAGAGTTTTTAGAAGCTTGGAAACCAATTTCAAGTGTCTAAGGAGGAAGTGTTGCTCACGGTTTTGGAGAAACAAAAGCCCAAAGGTTCTAAGTCATTTTAGTTTCTTCAAGAGGTAAGTGAGAGAAGCTTACACTTTTGCTAGAATAAGTCTTAAAGCTTAGAATTAGGGTGAGTCACCATGAGACTCAAGGGCACTAGTTAGATTGATTTTGGGCTTGGAGGCCGAATTGTGATGAATGATGACTTGTTATTGTTGAATGTGCAATGCTGAATTTTATGATTATGTTTTGTATTGATGATTATATTACTTGTGTTATGTTGTTAATGAAATGTCTATGCTGAATTTTATGAACATACTTTGTGTTGATGAGAAACCGAATGGATTAAGTTGTTAATTGAATGCTTAGCCCCTTGAATGAACTAGGCTTAAGTGTTGATCCTAAACGGTTTTAGAACCTTAAGTCTCGGTTAAGGACTTAATTTAGTAGCCAAAGTGAGTTAGTCAACTAAGTGCTAATCAAACCTAGTTTTAGACAACTAAGTAGCACTTAGACCAAATTAAGTCTCCCTCAACCGTGATTAGTCAACTAATCCAAGATTAGTTAGACTTAATCCTAGATTAGCGACCTTAATCCTTGATTAGTCAACTAATCCAAGATTAGTTAGACTTAATCCTTGATTAGTAACCTTAATCCCTGATTAGTCAACTAATCCAAGATTAGTTAGACTTAATCCTTGATTAGTAACCTTAATCCTTGATTAGTCAACTAATCCAAGATTAGTTAGACTTAATCCTTGAGTAGTAACCTTAATCCCTGATTAGTCAACTAATCCAAGATTAGTTAGACTTAATCCCCGATTAGTAACCTTAATCCTGATTAGTCAACTAATCCAAGATTAGTTGGACTTAATCCTCGATTAGTAACCCTAATCCCCTGATTAGTCAACTAATCCACGATTAGTTGGACCTAATCCATGATTAGTCGGATTTAATCCGAGATTAGTCAATTAAGCCAGACTTAACCCATGGTTAGTGAGATCTAATCCATGATTAGTGGACTTAGTCCAAGATTAAGCCAGTTAAAGTTTAGTTAAACCTAGTCTTAAGTAATTAAGACTTAGTTAACCAAAGTCCTAAGTAATTAGGACCTACTTATCCCAAGCTTTAGTCACTCAAGGTGACTTAGGTCAAGTAAACAATGGGACTTTGTCTAGATACTCAGACATTAGCTTGACCTAGACTTAGTATGACTCTGCTATGTCATCTGTATACTTAGACACTTATGTATACCTGCTGAATGCTTATGATTAGCTGATACGAATAGGTATGCATCCATGATGAACTAATGCCGAATGATTGTGACATAGTGGGACTAATTATAAACCTGGAACTTGAACATGTGCATGATAACCTAGGGTTGCAAGAGTTGCATTGATATCATACATGACATGAGCTAGGTTATTAGACCAGTCCCAATCTGAGGAACACCTACGCAGGTGGAAACACCGTAAGGCGTGCCTTTCCTACGCAGGTGAACCTGTGAACTGTTTCTGTAACTGAACTTGATATTTTATGAAAGCCTGCACAGGGTTCACCGTATGTCATGCCGTTTACGCTGGTGGAAACACTGTAAGTCGTGCCGTTTACGCTGGTGGAAACACTGTAAGTCGTGCCGTTTACGCTGGTGGACGCACTGTAAGTCGTGCCTTTTACGCTGGAAGAAATACTGTAAGTCGTGCCTTTTTCGCTGGTGGAAACACTGTAAGTCGTGCCGTTTACGCTGGTGGAAACACTGTAAGTCGTGCCTTTTACGCTCGTGGAAACACTGTAAGTCGTGCCTTTTACGCTCGTGGAAACACTATAAGTCGTGCCGTTTACGCTGGTGGAAACACTGTAAGTCGTGCCGTTTACGCTGGCAGACGTGCCATAAGCCGTGCCGTGTTCTTGAACACACCGTTCCTCAGATCTGGACCCGGTGGACATTGAGGCCTCAGAGTTGGAGAACATGTACATGCATCATGCCACTTATCTCGAAGATAATAATTAAACTAGCGTTTGCTCATATGTATATGCATTTTCTGCACTGGTGATTGCTGCTGTTTATCTGGCTGTGAATGTTAGGGCTTAGGCGTATTCGATAATGCGACTGTGTTAGGCTTACTCTCCTGCCCTTTTAGGTGATGGCCAGACGCCTGCCTTGCATCGAGATTCGCCCGCTCCTTGATGGTGCTTGGGAGTATCGGGATCACCGGGCTGTTTTTGAGGGTGAAGTAGAGATCACTCTCTACCATCCTTATCTCGTAGTTCGCTTTCGTCCTCGTAGGTTTCGTGGGACGAAACCGGTGATCTCTGACTATGGAATAGCTGCAGTGGACCAGTGACCAGCTCTGATGATACCCTTTCTTTTTGAGTTTTATGTTTTGTAAATGTTCTTTTGGTGAGGTATTGTCAGAGTGTTTTATTTCCAATGGACTTGTAACTATTTTGTATCAGACCTTTTATGACTTATTATCTACAACTATGGTTCACTTTACACATTTCAATATTCCGCTTGCTTTTAATAAGTTTTGAAATCCGGTATTGATCAGTTTTATTTTAAAAGCACTCGCAATTGAGGGACTAAAGGTTTCATTTATGAAAATAATATTTATTGCGAAAACCCTCGACTGCTTTCCAATTCCTTTTAACTTGTCGGATTTCAATTCTTTGATTTTACTTACCAATCAAGTGTTTTAAAAGAAAAATTTTTCCACCCTAATTTTTGAAAACTATACAAGTCCAAATTACTCGAGCAAAACCTTTTGGAAAATAAGAGCGTCACAGGATTCGTTCCGCCCGGAATAGTACTCAAGGCATCATGACGTTTTACCGCCCTAGCCTACCCTATTGCATTCACAACCCGAATATCCTGATATCCGGGGTACCTTCCTCTCAACTACTTCGATATCACACTCATAGCTCACCGCATTAGTGTCTTTTAAAGTCTTTTATCTTTTTTATTATCCTAAGGTCGGCCCATCCTTCATGCATCCCTTCAATGAGTCCCGACCACTAACTTTGCACAATCTTTTCTCATCTGAGCACAGAGCTGGGTTCACATCGTCATACTTGCGTCTTATTTCACAACTTGTCTCAACAATCTCATTTCATCATCTTTCTCAAAATCTCAAATCATAAACTTTTTCTTAAAATCTCAAATCATAAACTTTCACAAAATCTTATCTCATAATCTTTCTCAAATCTTGTTCCATAAACTTTCTCAAAATCACCTTTTGTAATTTCCTCAAAAGTCTCGTTTCGCAAGACTTTCTCAAAGTATCATTTCACAAACTTTTCAAAAATTCTTACTTCACAAACCTTCTAAAAATTTTCCTTTATCACTTTTCAAAAATCTCATTTCACAAAATTTCTGAAAATCCCTTTTTACAAAATCGTTAAAAATCTCAGTTCATAAACCTTTCTTGAAAACTCACTTCATAGACTTTTACAAAATCTCTTTTCACAAATTTACTAAAAAAAAATATCTCGTTTCAAAATTTTTTTCAAAAATTCTCATTTTCAAAAACCTCTTCAAAAACCTCATTTCACAAAGTTTTCTTAAAACAACATTTCACAATTTTCTCAAAAACTTCGTTTCGCCAACTTTTCCTAAAATCTCATTTCGCAAACTTTTCACAAAATCTCCTTTCACAATCTTTTTCAAAATACCCTTTCACAAACTTTTTCAAAAACCTTAGTTCGTAAGCTTTTTTTTTTAAAAAAAAAAATCTCATTTCAGTGAGCGCCAGTGGAGGAGCAAGCTCAACTCAACACAAGCCTCATTCCGACAATATCATCAAAGGAGCCAAGCTCCACTGAAATCACATATCATTTCAGTAATCAATAACAACATCATTTTCCCAGCTCTGGCTTAACCTCATCTTTATTGTCGAATCTTTTCCCAATCTCAACACTTTAACTCTTTTCCAATCAATATCATATCCTTCATCATCATTCCTTTATCTTTGTGTCTTTTACTTTCACCAACTTATTTATTCCCTTTTTATTTTCAGGACGTAACAGACGTCTATCAGCATATTATTCATGTTGATTCACAATATAATTATCATCATGCATAATTAAATAAATAAACATACAAGCATGCTATGTCACAACATCAACACACAATGTGGTCTTTGTCACCTTCGTATAAGTGACCACACAACACAAACAATTGCCACTATACTACTGGACTCCGAACCACTAAGTTCCGATCTTTGAGATGATACGGAACGTCCTAATATGTCACCTAAATACCACGGTGTCTTAGGAAAGCTTCTCTCTCACCTCAGGTCCAGCGATTAAATGCGTACGATCTCCTCGGATCCTTGTCTCTGCCAGCTGCCCCAATCCCTCGTCTATACCATTCCTCGTATTAAACAAAATACGTTTACGTTATTAACTTGTACAAGAAAATCTTTTCTTAACTCAATACACATTCCGTTCCTCGTCGGAAAGCTTAAAAACCTGATTGTTTTCTCAAAACAAATTCCATATTTCCTAGCACTTTAAGTATCTCAAAACCATTTGAAAACATCATATAAATAATTTACATCATTTGGTTTAGTTGCTGGTCCATCTTGGACAGCACCTTTACCGCGTTCGAAAACACCGAAAAATGCACCGTTTTTAATCCGGCTTTTCTTAAATCAAATACCACTTGAAAACTATACTTTAAATCACTTGAACACATTTTCGAAGTTAAGAAACAATTCAAAACAACTCTGGACAGAAAGGAATCACTTCATAAAACCGCTTTAATAAAATTCCGAAAACATCGTAAAAACACTTTCGTCTCAAATAATTCTTTAGTTTAAAATTAACACTTTAAAACTCAAGCTTTTATCTTAAAACAAATCTTGGACAGCCATAAACACAATCCAAAAATCTTCAAATAAATCAAATGGATTTATCTTAAAATCAATTAATTTCAAAACCAATTATGCACTCAAATATTTTTCAACCATCAACTAGCACACAACCACAACAACACTTATTCACTTAATTATTTCCTACACATTTTCATTTTTCATTTTCATATTTACCTACTTTATTAAAAGATACCGAATTGCTTTAAGAAATAAATCAAAGATTACTAGTTCAAACATCAACTTTTAAATCATGATAATTTATTTCAAGTGTTCAAACAAAATTTCATTTTCAATTAATTAAACCAACTTAGATACTATTATTATCCTAAACCGAATAGGATTTAAGAAAACAATTTAACATTTCAAATCAAACACAACATTCTTCACATAAAGCATGTTCATCATCAAAACACAAGATAAAGAAATTATTTCTTTCTTTTTTATCCTAAAACCGAATAGAAAATGAATAACCATCAAGCCATTTCAAACCATTTAATCTTAGCATTAACCCATAAACATACTCATTACTTTTATGTCACTTCATTGAAAAAGAATCCTAGTCTAATTCACATGCATAGGCCGAATTTCATTATGACAAAAACAAGGTTTTTGGGTTCATTTTTCAACATGCAAACTTCAAGATTCTCAAACTAAATCATGTACTTTTCTACACACAATTTTAAAAATATCATTTTCTTTTTTTTTTGAAGTTCAAAACCGAAATCATCATCATACTTCAAACCAAGTTTTCATTTTAAATTTTCTTTTGCATGTACTTTAGAAATCCTTGAATCAAATAGAAATTAACATGCATGTTCTTAAATATTGTAGATCAAGTCATAAAATCAATCGTAGTAGTGCAAATCAAAGATAAAAATCATTTCGGGTAGAAAGAGGCAAAACCGTGACATGCTTTGAAGAAAGGTTAATTCTTTTTAGCTCAAAAACAACATGCATGTGCTAAAGATCAAACTTTTTCATGAACAAGTTAAAGATCAAGACCAAAATCAAGACTTTATTAAGAAAGGTTAGATCTTTTTATTCAAAAATCACATGCAAGGTCCAAGAACAAAAATTTTTAAAGATCAAAACAAAAATCAAAGCTTTTTAAAGATCAAGTCAAGATCAAAGCATTTTAACAACTCAAATCAACTTTTATAAGCCTAAAGTTAACATGCAATGACTTAGAATAAATTAAAAAGCAATCATGACCTAAACTTTAAGTCATGGCCGAATTATAAAACTCATAATCTAGTGTTTTATAAATTTATTTACTCTTAAAAATTCAAGATCAAGGTATAAGTAACACATGCATGTACACAAAGCACCAAGATCATCATCAAATCAACATGCAAAGTCAAAGATCACAACTTTATCATCAAACAAGCTTAGATCATACATTTACTCATCAAATAATCTTATGAACACTTTACAAATCACGGTTTTTAAGCAAAAATATTTAACATGCAAAGAGGCTTTACTTTAAACTCACAAAAATCTCAACAAGTCTTTAGATCTTTAAGGTTTAGTTTGAAAAACATTAAGATCCATCATATGAGTCTCAACCGAATCATAAAGTCCATAGTTTAGTTATTACAAGTTTAAAAAGTCCATTATCAAGCACAAACAACACTTGTACTCATCATTTAAACTTGGAAAATTAACATGCAAGGAAGAAAAGAGAAGAATCACAAGATCAAAAGAAAAAGTCTAAACTATTACAATTTCCTTCATGACCTTCGAACCACCCACCTAAAGAAAGGGATGATCTTCAACCTCTACACTTGATCCTCGAGGAAAATCCTAGGTTTTGGAATTGATCACTTCTTCTTCTTCCTCTTCTTACTCACGACCTCCCTCTCTCTCTCTTTCTCTCTTTTTCTTTCTTTCTTTCTCTAAGAGTTTAAGGGGTCTCTTAGAGTTGTGTTTGGAAGTGAAATGGGAAATGAGAAATGAAATGAATGAAATGAACTACGGCCAAAGATATTTATAGGAAAAACGTGAACTTGGCATCTCAATTTGTTGCATGGGTGGAGTTTATCAAAGGGGACAATGAGGAGTGATTTATGGCTTTTGGTCACTTCATGGGTAAATTTATTTCTACTACTTAAGTTTTTTTTTTCTACCCCTTAATTTCCCTTTGGTTCTAATTTTCCTCATAAGCTCTTTGTCCTAAAAAAAATAAAATCCTAGACATGTACATACATATAAACACACGTAACATACATATACACCCATACATGCATCATCATATTCTTCCACTAATTAAATTTTCATATAGTCCTAAGCATACACACATAACAATACCGTACATACATATACATGCACACACATAGAAAATAAATTTTCTTCTTATAAAACCACTCATGCATAAAAATCACAATTTCCTTAAAACACAAAATATTAAGTACATAATCGTTTCTTAAAAATTCAACTTTAAAACTCATAATACTTTCTCATGAAAATCATTTCTTTAAAATCATTCATCACTTGAAATCATAAAATAAGAAATTCACTTCAAGAAAACACTCTTTCAAAAATACTTTCTCAGAAATAAATCTTTTTAATTACTTAAAACAAAACGAGGAATTTGCGGGGTGTTACAATCTTTCTTGGACGCTTCTGAAAAGGAACAAAGTCGTGAAGAAGAAGATACGAAGTAGCCGAAGAGTTATCAGAGTAAAGGAGAGCCTGGTGTGCAAGTGACTTTGGACGCCTCCATCCTCAACAACATCATAGCTAACCAGAATGCCTTGACTGAGATGATTGCAAACTTCAAAGCCCAAAACGCTAAAGCAAAGGAAGAGGCCGAAGCATCAGAAGCTAGAGCAAAGATGGAGGAAAAGGCACTAAGAGAGGAGGAGTTGGCCAAGGAAAGGGTGCGGGTGGAACTCGAGGCTAAGAAAACCACAAGTAACGAGGAGGACGCTCCAGTAACGCAAGCAGAGCTGATACGCATTCTGCAAACACACAGAGAAGGGGGTAACTCCGTGATAAACCTAAACCCCCCCTTTATAGCTGACATAATATCTTATCGCTACCTTTTTGGGTATGCACCCCCAGCCTTCAGAAAGTTCGACGGAACAGGGAGTGCTAGGGAGCATCTGATGACTTACGTAGATGATTTGGGAATCCATATCTCAGATTTGCGTTTGAGGCTTAGAGAATTTTCAAAGTCTCTAACTGGACGTGCCTTCACTTGGTACTCCAAACTACGTCCAGCATCTATTAGGAGTTGGGAAGAGATGACAGTAGAGTTTTGCAACAAGTTTCTCGAAGAAGAGGCAGCTATCCATGTGATGGATCTAGGGCAGGTCAAACAAAGGATAGGGGAGGGCTTAATACCCTTCATAAAAAGATACAGGGATAAGGCACTCAGTTGCAGGGAGACGCTCCCGGAAGCAGATCTTGTGTATGGATGCATCAAAAGCATAGAAGATGGATCCCAAATATTTCTGGCTCTGAGCAAAATTACCACCTTCTCCGAGTTGTTAGCAAGGGCGCTGGATGTGATAGAAGCAATGAAGAAACAAGGAGGGAAGCAGACCCGGGACCAGACAGCTTTTGATGTTAATGCTGTAGAAGACAAGAACAGGAAAAGGGATTACAGGGCGGTCCCAGGAAAGTATGAGAAAAGAGAACCCCCACCTGTGTTAAATGCTTCCATTCCTAGGGAGATGGTGTATGAGCTTGTAGAGGAATGGCTGAAAGAAGGAATATTAAAGGAACGAGTGGAGAAGCGCCCTCTGACACGGCAGGAATATGAGGACCCTGCCTTTTGTATCTTGCATAGGCACAAGGGTCACAGGACGGTGGATTGTTATGTGATCAGGGCAGTATTTCAAAAAGAACTTGCTGCAGGGAAGGTGCTGTTACCTGAACAAGGAACTGAGGAAAGCCTGGGGACACAGCCTCTACCTAGGCACCAAGTGGGCGTTATCTTGTCTGGAGAAAACCTGTTGGAGGAGATAGCCGAAGAGGAAATCATTGAAGACGAACTTAGAAGAGGGCTGGTCAAGACAAGATGTTTCAGGGCACTATTTGATCAATTACAGTTAAGTACAGACGTGAGAGCAGAAGCAGCTCAAGCTCTAGCAAATGTGATCGTAAGAAGGGGAGGGAACGCCAGTGCTGCCCACGCTCCTTTTGCCAGGGTGGCTATGGCGCACGCCACAACAATCATGTTTAGAGAGCCCCCCATGACGCATCCAAGGTTCTGTCATAACAGGCCTTTGTACGTGGAGGCAGTAATAGAGGGTGTACGGGTAAGGCGTGCCATGGTGGACAATGGTTCGGGGGTGAACATTCTACCTACGCACATTTTTGCTAAGATGGGCGTACCAGGGTCAAGACTTAAGAAATCCGAAACTGCCTTGAGCACGTTCAATGGGGACTCAGTAGAAACAAGAGCTTGCGTTGTAGTCCAATTAGAGGTGGGCCCTATAAAAACTCTCAACACATTTCATATTGTGGACGGAAGCCCAAGCTACCACATCCTGTTGGGGCGTCCCTGGATTCATTTACATCAGTGTGTGCCTTCTACTCTGCATCAATGTGTCAAATCCTCATACAGAGCAGAGACATCGAGATCCCAGCCACCAAAGCGCCCTTCGACGCATCGAAAATGCATCTGATCGATGCATCTATGTTTGACGAACTTCCACCGCCAGGGACAAGTAAGGTTGAGAAGGACACTCTAGTCAACATCAAAGGAAAGGAAAAAGCAACCCCAGCCAGAGAATCTATCTTTAAGCGGCTTAGTCTGCCACCCAAGGAAGGCGCCCCAAGGCCAGTGAAAACAACAAAGTTCAAACTACAAAAACAGCACCACCCGCAAGGGGGGAGCAGATGGGTCATCTTATAGGAAATCGCGGGGCTGGCCAAGCCAAGCCTCCATGACCTGGCCAGTCCCACACTCCTTAGGGTATTAAGGATAAAGGATACCTTCAGGTATCCAGAAGATGTCATGGCTGTACAGGAGGCAGAACCAAAGAAGAGTAAAAGCTTAGAAGAGATCAATGTAGAAGGGGAAGGAGAACACAGACCCCTGTTCATTTCATCATCCCTCACTGATAAAGAGAAGGAGGACTTGACTGTTTTGCTCAAGGAGTATAAGAAAGTGTTCGCGTGAACTTATGAAGAGATGCCTGGACTAAACCCGAAGTTAGTCACCCACAATCTGGCTGTAAGGGAAGACGCCATTCCGGTAAAGCAAGCTGCCAGGAAATTCGACCCAGATATTGAGAAAGCTATCAAGAAAGAGGTGGAGAAGCTTCTCAAAGCTCAATTCATCAAGCCAATACAGCATCCAACTTGGCTAGCAAATGTCATTCCTGTCAAGAAAAAGAATGGGCAGATAAGGTGTTGCGTGGACTTCAGAGATCTCAACAAAGCATGCCAAAAAGACGATTTCCCTCTGCCAAACATAGACAACATGGTTGATGCTACTGCAATGCACGAACGCTTCTCATTCATGGATGAATTCAGTGGGTACAACCAAATCAGAATGGCACCAGATGATGAAGATAAAACTGCGTTCAGGACGCCCGTGGGAAACTTCTTCTATACGGTCATGCCATTTGGGCTTAAAAACGCAGGGGCCACCTACCAAAGGGCTATGACGGCAATCTACCACGATATGATGCATGAAATTGTGGAAGATTACGTGGACGACTTGGTGGTGAAGTCCAGGAAGAAGGAGCAACACATGGAACACCTGAAGGTCGTGTTTGAGAGATGCAAGAAGTACAAACTGAGGATGAACCCGTTGAAATGCAAGTTTGGAGTCTCATCAGGGGAATTTCTTGGCTTCGTGGTACATAAGGAGGGGATCTCAGCTGCAGAAGACAAAGTGCGAGCTATAAGAGACTTGAGAGCGCCCAAGACTCAAAAAGAACTGCAACAGATGATGGGGAAATTAGGATATATACGAAGATTCATTCCAGCTTTGGGAGAACTTCTGGGGTCAATGAGGAAGCTTTTAAGAGGTAAGGAGGCATTCAAATGGGGAAGAGAACATCAAGAGGCCTTGGATAGGATCAAGAAGACACTCATGTCTCCCTTGACCATGATTCCACCACAGAAAGGTGTCCCCCTCAGAGTCTATCTAGCCACCACCAAGACAGCGATCAGTGGGCTCCTTGCCCAAGAGGTGGACGGTTCAGAGCGTCCTATTTCATATTGGAGCCGAATGCTCAAAGACGCTGAAGCCAAGTATTCAGCACAGGAGAGGCAGTGTCTAGCTTTGGTTTATGTGTCCCAAAAATATAGACACTATTTCCAAGTGTAACACCCCGATTTCGGCAACTTGAAAACATTATGTGACACCCTTCTTGATTATCCAAAAATAATATAGTACTTAAGCTATAATAGTGGATAATATATGGACTTGTGATTATTAAGAAAATGTGACAATACAATTTTCTTTGAAAAGCGGGTGCACAAACTAAAACTTGGAATTCTTGGAGAAGAAATTCGAAATCATTTTAATCAATTATATTGAGTTCGACAAGTTCTAAAACCTTTTAGTGAATTGGGTGACCTTCATATCTTGAAATCATATTTATGTAATAGAAAATGAATGAAGCTACCCCTTGCTTTAATTGATAAACGGATACCATCGGATACTTTTCACAGCCGAACTCTTAAATAGATTAAATCAGAGTAAGTGGAAATTATAGGACTATGCAACTAGTAATAATATCAAACATAGATTTTATATATGAAAAGAGCCATGTCTACATAGTCCCATCATCAGTCTCCAAGAACCATATACAAGTCCATCACAGATCTACATCCTCATATAACCATAGCCTAGAGTACTCAAAAGTATATCTACATAATATATACATAACAAAATATGGACTCTAGGAGTGGTCACGTAGATCCGGCAGCATCAGATGTAGTAGTAGTGATAGCAGTAGTCTCCAAGGAACATAAGTAGTAGGGTAGTAGTAGCATCATCATCAAAGCATCAGCAGCAGCAAAGTATCCTTCACAGCCTCCACACATCGGATCCACTGATCCTCATCACATACCCTATGCACATACCTAGGGGTCATCGTCCCTCCCATCACTCCCAGTAGAATGCACGACAAGCTCGCCTCCGCTCTCGTCCTCCACCGGATCCTCCTCGATCTCATCCGAGGGAGAGTGTACCCTACCACTGCGTACAGGGTCAGGTGATGGTGAGACCCTGACTGGGCTCCTCGAATCAGAAGGGGGAGTCTCCTCGCGGACGACTCTAGAAGAAAGAGGGTGTGAGCGGGTAGGTTGAAAATAAAAACTGTGATATGAGCGAGCTGGTCGTGTGGGAGGTGATCCATGGTAAGTATAAAAGAGGGGTACGTGCATAGTGTACATGATGGGAATCCTAAATCTACGAGGATGAAACCGGACCATCGAGTTGGGATGGTAGAAGATAACCTCTACTCTCCCTCGAAGACCGCTCGGTGATCCTCGTAGATCCATATGCCACTAAAAAGTGGTCGGATCTCGACGCAAGCGATGTAACGTGACATCACCTACAAGGGCATAGGGGTAAGCATTTCTATACACATAATCAACATAGTATAAATTTGCACAATATGAATATGTAAATATGCGACAATGAACAACAATCACATTTAGCACTTAGCAGTTATTGAATCCAATTAGGATGCTCATACTTGTTTCATTTATCACACTTAATTCAAATGAGTGGCATGATGCATGAATCTAGCTCTCATGCCTATCTCCATCATTCTATGTCACTCTTTGACGTCCATCCCTGACAACCCAACACTCACCAGTGCGTTGTATTCCTAGGTATACAACAGTTCGTACATTCACCAAGAATGTACACGACAAGCTTGGAATCAATGCCACCCGAGCAATGTTATAACGTGCCACTCGAGCAACGTACGGTCATCCAAACGGCCCATCATCCAAATGTTATAACCGTATCGGCATCCACTCAACCGACCACGTCAACGACGTGTCATCAGCAAGCGTATTGGCACTCCCAGAGGCCCTCCTCATGTTACCAAAACATGATAAACGACTTACCATCCAAACTCCAAATGAATGCATCATTTTTACGATTGAAGGAAATTGATTAATATATTACATGCCACCTAGGCACATTCCATCATCCAAACGGTGTATCCATATTAATCAATTCCTCTTAAGTTCAGATCCCTTGGATTATGGTTATGAAATCCTTAACCAATTGAGTTAGAATTGAAGATTGTGTTTCTCAGGTTCTGGGTAAATTACTCGAGTATAATTCAGCATACTCGAGTGTTTTTCAACTTTTCCAGATTACTCGAGTGTACTTAGGGTTACTCGAGTGTTCATGACTTTCCGAGGATTTGGGTTTCAAATTCAATAAATTACTCGAGTAGTTCATGGGTTACTCGAGTGTTCATCATGATTTCCAGAATACTCGAGTCACCCCTGCATTAATCGAGTGGTTTGCCTTAACATGTCCTCAGGTCTTGCTCGATACTCGAGTACCAGACACAATACTCGAGTGTTCTTGCTCAAATTACATTGTTTTACAAACGTTTTACTCGAGTACCTGGTCTAATACTCGAGTGTTTCGCAGAAGAAAACACTGAAATCTTAGTTTCAACATACCATTTTCATTTCTACTCATTTCCAGTCCATTCCAAGGATCAACAGAGTTAACATATCATAATTTGAACATGCGACAACATTCATTTCATATCAAATAACAGATTTGACAGAGAATCAACCATTAATGCATAAAATACTCAATTTGGCAACTCAATACCTCAAATTGCAAAATAAACATCACACTCATGAAACAATGGTCATTTAAGCTTGCATGCATGATTTAGAACTTGCTCAACACAGTTTTAGAGCATGACTTGGTCTCCAAACCAAAGTTCCTATTCAATCTAAGCCCTTAGAGCCTCTTGGTGGCTCTCTAATGCATTTAATGGAATTTAAACTCTATCTAGTGTACGAAATTTACTTCCCCTTACCTCTCAGACGTGTTCCAACCAAGAATTTCCAAGAGAAAGCTCTTTAACCCCAGGAATCACTTTGAGCTTCACATGCATGACAGTTTCGAGTGCAGCACCAAAATTGAATTGGTTCACACATGAAACAGAGATAAAAATTGGGGATTTTAGTTTTCCTAGATTCTATGCAACATAAACTAACTAGAGAAATCGAATTGAGACTCATAGGATTCGTGAGCTTACCAGAAATCGGAATCAAAGTGAGCCCCCAGAACCACTTTGACAGATAACAGTCTCAACTTCCAAGCTCCAAATCTTCCACCACACTCACTCAATCCTCACGATTTTAGTGTCTATACAAAGCTCGTGATGTGAGCTTTGTATTGGTGTATAATTTATCACTCAGATCAGCACACAGAGGAAGAATCGAATGAAACGATTCAAGAACCCTAACACACTAACTCTTCTTCAATTTGGCAAAATGGGTTGCTTAATCCGTCAACCACGGCTTAAATACTTGGCCAAAACCTTCATGCAGCTCGACACGAAGGCATTGAAGTGTTGAGGAAGACGATTTCGTGTCAACACACGAGAATCATTGTTGGTGACTCACCAAACGCACTAACTCGTGTAACTCTGTCCAGAATACTCGAGTATTCCAGAAAATACTCGAGTAGTTTGCCCAGTTTTTGAAAAATAATTATTTTATTTACTTTCCCTCAAAAATCTTTCCTATATTTGCTTCTAGGTCCCAACCCAGGGACTAATATGCAAAAATACCTATTTCATGCATAAATATATTTATTAAAATAAATTCTAATAATAAAAACACAGGTTTTAATCAAAGATTAAAAATAGAAATAATTAATTATAATAAACTTTATAATTAATATTCCATTAATCCAGGATTAAAATTTTGGGGTGTTACACTACTTCCCCACTTAAAAGGAATTTCGTCCCCGAAATTAACTCTTCAAAATTACACTTTCTTAAAATTAAATAAAGACTATCTTATCGTTTCTCAAAATATCCTTTAGGAAAATTCTTCCCCACTTAAAAGAATTTTCTTATGTTCCTTTAAATTTCTCGTCTCAAAATGTTTCACTAAACATTTAAAAATAAAACTTTCCTCGAATAATACATTTGTGTTTGAAAGCATGTCGCAACTTTTCCACAGAAAGAGTTTTCTTAAATTTCCTCGAAAATTATTTCATAATCAGTTCAAAGAAAAACCTTAGGCTAAACCTTTCCGGATAACATACATTTTTTTTTTAAAAAAAAACATTTCTGCATAAGCTTTTTGAGGGAAAACTTTTCTGAAAAACACATTTCAACTACATATCTTAAATTTAAAACATTTTGCAATACATGCGTCGATGAAAAACTTTTCCCGCTGCGCACTCTGATCACTCACGCACGATCAACGAATCATTTATATGACTTTATTCCTTAATAGTTACATGATCAGTCCTAAAATTCAAACCATTAATAATAAAATCATTCCTTAGAGATATAATCTTTCTCAAGAAAGATTATACGATATATCTTTAAGTTGGATGAACTTACAGATAAGGAGTGTTATTGCCACTATCATACTTAGACAGATTGTCAATTCTAGAGAAATTTCCGTTGGGGAGACAAATACTTGTCCTATCCCGGTGGTTGTTAATCCCTCTAGTCTTAACTAATCTTCCTCTTTCTGTAGTGCCCAAAGATATTTATCACATCCAACTGTGACAAGCGTTTTGATCACCGAAATTCCAGTTAAAGATCTGCTCAGGTTTCCAGATTACAAATGATTTAATTAACGCAATCGAAAACATTGATTACGTTAATTCCGATCAGAGAAAGGATAACTCAGATTACCTATACGTAGATCTAACTCTCATCCTAAAAGGTTGGACACCCGTCCAAACTCAACTCGCTTGATGACCATTCCCTTCTTACTCTTAACCCTTGCTGAATCTGGTGAATTAAACTCGCAGTCTTTCACAGCTGCAACCGAATGTCCCAGGTATACCACTATCTAGTCCAAAGTAACGCACTTCATTTCCTACACACGGAGTTGGGCAAACTCTTACTTCTCATTAACATACTTTATAATTCTCACGATCGGGGTTCCCTTAATTTTGTCATTCCTCCATAATTAATTTTCTTAACTACCTTTCACTTCCTTTTTCCCAAGTCCCTCTTATACTGGTTTTGGTCACTCATTCTACCAACCTCTTATGCTCATCCATTGTACTTATAAATTCCACATACGTTGTCCAATATTGAGAAAATTCCTTATGCATTAATACTTGATAGCTGGTTAGAGGTTCGGACCTAATCCATTCTAAACTTCACATGTTTGAACCTTCCGCCGGGTCGTACTGCAGCATACTTCCTTGATCCTTTGAACTTGGCAAAGCCTTTTCTGAGACTAACACTTTCTCGTTCTACGTGTAGCAATTCAACCCCTTACATCCTTCCCATGCCTCTTGAGGATTTTCTTCAGTTCCCCAAGTCGTCTTTTCGAATGCTATTCAAACGATGTATCAATCTTTGGTTCCAACATTCATCTTACATGGTTCCCACAAGTTCCTTGCTACATCACTTAATATAGAAGTAACATAACATTTTATCTACTCATCTCTTGTATGTGTGAATCCAAAATTTTCACTCCCAATTCATGAATCGTTCAAGATATAAATTCTTGTATAAAGAAGAATTTCTTTCGTCCACTGATGTAAATTGGTTCTCTTATCTTCTATCAGTCAATCTCTTACTTCCTTTCAACTTCCCTACTTAGGATAGCCTCTTGATCACCTTAAATTTTCCATGAATCGTTCTTCGACTCAATATTTGTCATTACCTTTCACTTTACTGATTAAGTATTGAGGCTCGAAATCAAAACTTTTCAGACCCAACCATTGATGATAACTCCAATTCAACCTCTTCTTTTAGTTGAGTTAATTCCTTCATACTCCTTTGATCTCCGAATTCCCAAGACAAAGAGCCCTAAAGACAAAAACCTTTGAATCTTTTAGAGTGAACATACTTGTTGCAAGTTTCAAGTCATACAACAAGAGTTCACCCCGGGTGTATTCGATCACTTAGATGCATACACCCCCACCTTCCTTCCTTAAGACTACTCTCTCTTCCGAGTCCTTGTCTCGACACAGGAAATTATTCTTTAATACTCCTGTATGAATCGAGTAAGAGCAATGTAAGAGAGGTTGTTAACCTTCACTTCATTGACTGAAAATCCTCGTTGCATTCTTATTTCATATGAAAGGCTAATCTTTTCGGGTTACTTTGGTTACAGGTACTTGACTTAAGGGAGTATATTGATGGTCCTATATTAGCGCTTAATCAGCCCACTCCCAAAATCGCGTCTCAATACGATAAAGGTAGACAGATTAATTCGTTTCTAAAGACTCATCCCAACACTTCCATACAATCGATAAGGCTTGCCTTAGAAACAACTACAGGAACGCTCGTAGGGGTTTCTATATAGAATACTTCAGATACAGTCAAGGTCAAACGATTCATACATTCATAATAAACAAATGAATGCGTAGCACCACAACCAGGCAACGCATCACAAAGCTGACCATTTAGCAAGTAATTACCTTGCACAAGATCAAAGGATTGGCTTGCTTCTCCACCTCTAAGCGTGAAAACCCTCCCTTGCACCATGGGTTTGTCAGTTGCCCCTCGTGAACTAGCCTTGGTCGGTTCCTGGCAATCCTTCGCAAAGTGTCCCGGTTTCCCACAATTGAAGCAGTTATTTGTTCCCCAACAAAAACGGCCATGATGACGACGCTTGCACTTGTCGCAGAAAGGAGCCTTACTTCGGAAGTTACCTCCATCACTACTTCCAACTTTTCCTTTGCCCTTCCTCCGACGATCATACGGACCCTTGCCTCGATTATTGAAACCTTTGTGCCTTTGAGGTCCATAATTTTGACTATCTTTCCTCTCTGATGCTTGCAGTTTTTCTGCTTTCTTGTCATCCTTGTACATTCTACACATGTCCACCAATGTAGGAAAACTTTGGATCCTTTGATAACTGAAAGTAGACTTCAACTTGGGCCTTAAGCCTCCCTCAAACTTGATACACTTACTCCTTTCATCGGGGTTGTTCTGATAATATGGAGAGTACTTCATCAATTCCTCGAACTTGGCTGCGTACTCTCCCACACTCATGTCTCCTTGCTTCAGCTGCAAGAACTCCACTTCCTTCTTTCTCCTCAAATCCTCAGGGAAGTATTTATTGAGGAACTTCTCCATAAATACATCCCAATTAACCTCCCTTCCTTCATAATGCAGGAGCTGAACCGTATGGTTCCACCAGTTCTCAGCCTCATCTTCTAACATGTAGACTGCATACGCCACCTTCTGAGCTTCTGCGCAGCCCAACGTTCTGAAGATCTTATCCATGGTATGAATCCACTTATTAGCCTCCTCATGTTTAAATCCTCCTTCAAACTTGGGTGGATTACAACTCCTAAAATTCGCCAAACTCTTAGCCTCGGTAATACCCACATTACACTGATGAGGTGGGTTAACCGATTGCGGTGGTTGCTGAGATTGCCGTTGCTGCATAGCCTCCAGCACCGCGGTAATTTTCTCTAACATCGCATTGGTGTGATTTTGGTTTCTAGTTGCCATAATGGACCTGCGCTATGGACTTATGGTCACATATGTTGAACTTAAAGAAACTTTCATCACACCACCTATACTAAGACCATAGCTTATACCTTTAAATCCACAATTAATTGGGTCTTGTGCTCAAAAGAGACAAGATACAAACAAATCAATTGTATCTAAAGCTCAACAAGTAAGATACTAGCATTCAAAGCAATGAACATGCCTTGGAGATACCTGCTTGATGTTGATGGCTACCTTTCTGAAACTACTTCCACTACTACAAGATCTGACTTTTGCTCTGATACCACTCAGTGTGACACTCTTCTTGATTATCCAAAAATAATATAGTACTTAAGCTATAATAGTGGATAATATATGGACTTGTGATTATTAAGAAAATGTGATAATACAATTTTCTTTGAAAAGCGGGTGCACAAACTAAAACTTGGAATTCTTGGAGAAGAAATTCGAAATCATTTTAATCAATTATATCGAGTTCGACAAGTTCTAAAACCTTTTAGTGAATTGGGTAACCTTCGTATCTTGAAATCATATTTATGTAATAGAAAATGAATGAAGCTACCCCTTGCTTTAATTGATAAACGGATACCATCGGATACTTTTCACAGCCGAACTCTTAAATAGATTAAATCAGAGTAAGCGGAAATTATAGGACTATGCAACTAGTAATAATATCAAACATAGATTTTATATATGAAAAGAGACATGTCTACATAGTCCCATCATCAGTCTCCAAGAACCATATACAAGTCCATCACAGATCTACATCCTCATATAACCATAGCCTAGAGTACTCAAAAGTATATCTACATAATATATACATAACAAAATATGGACTCTAGGAGTGGTCACGTAGATCCGGCAGCATCAGATGTAGTAGTAGTGATAGCAGTAGTCTCCAAGGAACATAAGTAGTAGGGTAGTAGTAGCATCATCATCAAAGCATCAGCAGCAGCAAAGTATCCTTCACAGCCTCCACACATCGGATCCACTGATCCTCATCACATACCATATGCACATACCTAGGGGTCATCGTCCCTCCCATCACTCCCAGTAGAATGCACGACAGGCTCGCCTCCGCTCTCGTCCTCCACCGGATCCTCCTCGATCTCATCCGAGGGAGAGTGTACCCTACCACTGCGTACAGGGTCAGGTGATGGTGAGACCCTGACTGGGCTCCTCGAATCAGAAGGGGGAGTCTCCTCGCGGACGACTCTAGAAGAAAAAGGGTGTGAGCGGGTAGGTTGAAAATAAAAACTGTGATATGAGCGAGCTGGTCGTGTGGGAGGTGATCCATGGTAAGTATAAAAGAGGGGTACGTGCATAGTGTACATGATGGGAATCCTAAATCTACGAGGATGAAACCGGACCATCGAGTTGGGATGGTAGAAGATAACCTCTACCTCTCCCTCGAAGACCGCTCGGTGATCCTCGTAGATCCATATTCCACTAAAAAGTGGCTGGATCTCGACGCAAGCGATGTAACGTGACATCACCTACAAGGGCATAGGGGTAAGCATTTCTATACACATAATCAACAGAGTATAAATTTGCACAATATGAATATGTAAATATGCGACAATGAACAACAATCACATTTAGCACTTAGCAGTTATTGAATGCAATTAGGATGCTCATACTTGTTTCATTTATCACACTTAATTCAAATGAGTGGCATGATGCATGAATCTAGCTCTCATGCCTATCTCCATCATTCTATGTCACTCTTTGACGTCCATCCCTGACAACCCAGCACTCACCAGTGCGTTGTATTCCTAGGTATACAACAGTTCGTACATTCACCAAGAATGTACACGACAAGCTTGGAATCAATGCCACCCGAGCAATGTTATAACGTGCCACCCGAGCAACGTACGGTCATCCAAACGGCCCATCATCCAAATGGTATAACCGTATCGGCATCCACTCAGCCGACCACGTCAACGACGTGTCATCAAGCAAGCGTATTGGCACTCCCAGAGGCCCTCCTCATGTTACCAAAACATGATAAACGACTTACCATCCAAACTCCAAATGAATGCATCATTTTTACGATTGAAGGAAATTGATTAATATATTACATTCCACCTAGGCACATTCCGTCATCCAAACGGACCGTCATCCAAACGGTGTATCCATATTAATCAATTCCTCTTAAGTTCAGATCCCTTGGATTATGGTTATGAAATCCTTAACCAATTGAGTTAGAATTGAAGATGGTGTTTCTCAGGTTCTGGGTAAATTACTCGAGTATAATTCAGCATACTCGAGTGTTTTTCAACTTTTCCAGATTACTCGAGTGTACTTAGGGTTACTCGAGTGTTCATGACTTTCCGAGGATTTGGGTTTCAAATTCAATAAATTACTCGAGTAGTTCATGGGTTACTCGAGTGTTCATCATGATTTCCAGAATACTCGAGTCACCCCTGCATTACTCGAGTGGTTTGCCTTAACATGTCCTCAGGTCTTGCTCGATACTCGAGTACCAGACACAATACTCGAGTGTTCTTGCTCAAATTACATTGTTTTACAAACGTTTTACTCGAGTACCTGGTCTAATACTCGAGTGTTTCGCAGCAGAAAACACTGAAATCTTAGTTTCAACATACCATTTTCATTTCTACTCATTTCCAGTCCATTCCAAGGATCAACAGAGTTAACATATCATAATTTGAACATGCGACAACATTCATTTCATATCAAATAACAGATTTGACAGAGAATCAACCATTAATGCATAAAATACTCAATTTGGCAACTCAATACCTCAAATTGAAAAAATAAACATCACACTCATGAAACAATGGTCATTTAAGTTTGCATGCATGATTTAGAACTTGCTCAACACAGTTTTAGAGCATGACTTGGTCTCCAAACCAAAGTTCCTATTCAATCTAAGCCCTTAGAGCCTCTTGGTGGCTCTCTAATGCATTTAATGGAATTTAAACTCTATCTAGTGTACGAAATTTACTTCCCCTTACCTCTCAGACGTGTTCCAACCAAGAATTTCCAAGAGAAAGCTCTCCAACCCCAGGAATCACTTTGAGCTTCACATGCATGATAATTTCGAGTGCAGCACCAAAATTGAATTGGTTCACACATGAAACAGAGATAAAAATTGGGGATTTTAGTTTTCCTAGATTCTGTGCAACATAAACTAACTAGAGAAATCGAATTGAGACTCATAGGATTCGTGAGCTTACCAGAAACCGGAATCAAAGTGAGCCCCCAGAACCACTTTGACAGATAACAGTCTCAACTTCCAAGCTCCAAATCTTCCACCACACTCACTCAATCCTCACGATTTTAGTGTCTATACAAAGCTCGTGATGTGAGCTTTGTATTGGTGTATAATTTATCACTCAGATCAGCACACAGAGGAAGAATCGAATGAAACGATTCAAGAACCCTAACACACTAACTCTTCTTCAATTTGGCAAAATGGGTTGCTTAATCCGTCAACCACGGCTTAAATACTTGGCCAAAACCTTCATGCAGCTCGACACGAAGGCATTGAAGTGTTGAGGAAGACGATTTCGTGTCAACACACGAGAATCGTTGTTGGTGACTCACCAAACGCACTAACTCGTGCAACTCTGTCCAGAATACTCGAGTATTCCAGAAAATACTCGAGTAGTTTGCCCAGTTTTTGAAAAATAATTATTTTATTTACTTTCCCTCCAAAATCTTTCCTATATTTGCTTCTAGGTCCCAACCCAGCGACTAATATGCAAAAATACCTATTTCATGCATAAATATATTTATTAAAATAAATTCTAATAATAAAAACACAGGTTTTAATCAAAGATTAAAAATAGAAATAATTAATTATAATAAACTTTATAATTAATATTCCATTAATCCAGGATTAAAATTTTGGGGTGTTACACATTATGTCTTTAACAAAATATAGTAAAAATTTGGGAAATTTTTATTTTTTTAAAATGGTGACATGTGCATGAGAACCTTTAGGTTCAAAAACATTTCAGTAACTTGATTGAAATAAAAATTATGTTCTCATGTCACACATCACAAGTCAAGTTCCAAACCGAGATGTTACTTAACATTGCGCTTTGTAACTTAGCTTCACAAATCTCTTTTGAGAAAACATTTTCAAATCTTGTTTCATAAAAACTTTGTTCATTAAAAACTATGCTCAATAAAATTCCAAGCGGGGTACAAAATGATATAGCAATGTCAACCAAGTAGTTGCAAGGGATACAGTGCTCAAGGAAATTACCTACTGCTAATCTGGAAGTCTACTCTTCCTAACTGAAGTCCACTGCAGCAGCCTTATCGAGATAACGTACCGATTTACTGCAGGGTCGACCATCTATCCGTTGCAATACCGGAATAACCCGATACGACAACATGATAGGAGAAATGGTCAATATTCCAGAAGTACAAACATGACAGGACAGTAGAAATATAACTTCATATAAAAAGAATACGCAAAGTAAACTAAATCTAATTGCAGGACTTGACCGATACTCCTCACTAACTAGAACATGACAATTAATTAATGCACATAACAATTATATTCACATAAGCATATAGATAGCACATATGAACAAAGCATATCATAACATGCCAAACATATCAAAATCATAATTTACTTTAACATGTATCACTGTACTTGGCATCCCAGGCCTTCGAACTTTTCAGTCTCATCATCCTCTTTCTCATTCTTTCCAACAATCAATATATTTTCTTTCTTTGAATCTTTCTCAATTCTTCATAAATTCTTTATGATTTCATTCTTGTAATCTTTTATCATTATTAAGTCTTATCAAACGGTTCGCTCAATGATGGGGGGAACATCATCATTGAACTCGCACACACGTCTACATCTCCTCGGTCATCCACCCAACCTAGTCGGAAGCAAACAGGAGTACAAGACCTTTACCACGCGGGCACGACAGCTGTCTCACAATCAAATGGTCCCAGACCAGGAGGACTCAGCCTCAAATCATATCAATTCAATTCATATAATATCATATCAATGCACGCTCTCAGCGGCAATCTCAAATGCCCCGTTCCAGTCCCTCTCACTGTTCTAGACTTGCATCGAGGGGGTGACAGTATAATTTCTAGTTCGCGATGCAGAACTTACCATGGCATTGGACCCAGTCCCTACCACGTTAGTACGCCACCTGTGGGATCCGTTCCGCCTAGAAATATACTCCAGGCTTCTTGACGTTTCACCGTCCTTGCCCTCCCCTCCTTCAATCCCCACTTGAGTATCCGCAGATACCCATAGTATCTTCCTCTCCACTACTTCGATACGACACTCATACCTCACCGTGTTTGTAAATGTCTTTTAAAGTCTTTTAATTCTTTTAGAGTTTTCGTTAGCGGCTTAGTCTTAACGGTCGGCTCGTCCTTAGTGCATCCCTTCAACGAAGCCCGACCACTAATCGCAATCTGTTCCCCCTAAATTCTCAATGGAATCTTGCCTCAAATCACTTTCTCGTGCGTCTCAGCACTGTTCTCATCAGCTCATGCTCAACAGTATTCCTCAGCATCTTTCTCAGCATCTTTCTCAGCATCATAGCTCAGCAGCATCATCAGCATCTTTTCTACTCCGTTGTGGCTCAGCAGCGCCATCATCATCGCTCTCCTTAGTTGTTACTCAACAGCACGATCAACAGCATCATCATCACCACGCTTCCGCTCGCCTCGCCGGATATTTCTTATCATCTCTTACGAATCATCTTTTTATTTTATTTCATATTCTCTTTTATTCATTACTTATCTCTTTCACTGTTTCATTCGCATCACGTTTTGTTTCTTTCTCAATCATTTCTTATAATCTTCTCTTATCATCTTTCTTTAATTTCTTACTTAATCTCAAATCTCACTCTTTCTCATGATTCTCATTCATCACACAGAACTACATTCAACTTCTCCAGACAAAACAAGATATACTCAACAGTACATTCACAGAGAAATTCAATACATAATAAAATTATTCATGCAACATATTTAACAAAAAAGATACACATCTAGCACATATAGATCACATATAATTATGCAGCACATAACCTATGACAAATACTCAATTAGACTCGATGTACTCAGTTTAGAACCGCGTCTACGTGTCACGATGACTTAGGCCTACTGCATCTCTCACCTCTCGCTCCAGCTTCTGAAATCGTTGCGGGTCCTTCCCAACAAGTCGGCCGTTCCATTTCTTGACTTATACGCACCTTGTGCTAAACAGACGATACTAACGTTATAAGTCTATCTTAAAGAATCGTCCTACTTATTATCAAAACACATTTTCGAAAACTCTTTTTTTATTTCTCGTCGGGAAATCGCAAAACGTTAAAACTTTTTCAAATCAAATTCAACTTTTGAAAATACTTTAAACATCTCAAAATATTTTCAAAACAATTTACAAAACACTTTAAAACCATTTGTTTTGGTTGCTGGTCCGTTCCGGACAGCCATCAACCAAAACTCAAAAACATCGAAAAACTTAACTTTTGTTCATGTAAGACTTTGTTATAAAATAAACACTTAAATGATTTATTTTTCAAACTTAAAACCGTGAAATGAATTAAGGGCAGCAACCACTCTCTCAATTAAATCAAGATCAAACTATTTCAAAACCAATTAATTTTCAAAACCAATTACCACATCAAAACAACAGTTTGGTTAATTAAATAATTCATTCATGCATATCATCAAACAACCACTCATTCAATCATTTCAAAGCATCATGATTATCAAACAAGTCAGCCAAGTCATAACATCAAGTATAAAAATTCATATTCATCAAAACATTTAAATAGAATCCTAGTGTGATTAAAGGTGAAACAAAAAAAAATAAAATCCAAAACTATATCAAATTAATTTGTTAAATCCTCAAAATTTTCAGAACATACATATATATGATAAAGTTCATCAGGTAAAATTTTCAAGTCATTTAAACAATCCTAAGCTAGGTTTCAAATCAAATTTTGCATTAAAAACAAAACGGTACTGTTGCTGGTCAGAGGCAAAAACGTTATGATTAAAAATAGTTGTTCAACTCCGAATTGCATGAAAATTGGTATAAATCTTCCTTATACAGTCAAGACTATCTCATAAAATTTTCAGATTATTTGGAGTTGTGAAAGTCATACTTTTCCAATTAAATTCGTCGCTAAGTCCAGAAAATCTGAACCAAACGGTTCACTGTTTTGCCTTTTTTAAAAATATCAAATCAATTCCGAATCTCCTCAAATTTTACAGATAATATCTAGAGGTGTTCAGGAAGCTACCATAAAAATTTCAAGCAATTTAGAGTAGCACAAGTTTGAAAATTCTGTTTATCTTTAAACCGAAAAACTTATTTTTTCTTAAAATCGTTTTCACAAAGTTGGCTCTCATAGAAATAGAAAATCAATTTCAAAAATCATTTAAAAATTCAAAGAGGTTCTTTTTAGCCTATTTAAATCAGTGACAAAATTCCAGAATTATTGAGAATACATACATGTCATTTATCAAGGTCAAAACACATACAAGTCACAATTTCAGCATAACCTTTTATTCAACAAATTTGTTTATCCATTTCTTTTCATAAAAATTAAAGATACACACTCATACATACAAATCAATACAAAATCAATCCATCAATTATTTTTCCTTTTGAAAACCGAATTAATATATTATGAAAACAATTTTGTTTGACTCAAATAAAACATACATCAACATCCATAAATAAAATCAAGCCTTTTAAAATTAAAAATCAAGAATCACATCAAACTATCCTAGATCTAGACATGCACCTACTTAAAATTAATAGATCTTAAGAAAAATCATGCATGCATTAACATTCAAGAGCCAAATCAAGACTTTAGGAGAAAAATCAAAACAAACATCCAGGCATACTTTTTTATCATTAGATCACCACATGCATGCATCAAATACTTCAAACAAAATTCATCTCTTAAAGATTTGAGCTACAACAGAAACATACATCAAGAAAAATAAATTCTTTTTATAAAAAATTTCATGCTTTAAGTTGAACTCTTTTATTAAAAATAATTCCCTTTTCATGCACACAAAACCAAATCAAGCAAAAAAATAAAATCATTTGCACAAAAATCCTTTTAAAACCGAATTGAACAATAAGTTCTTAAATATAGTTAATCTTTCATTTTTAAATCAAGATCTTTCACATGTATGTAAGAAAAATCAAGATCAACTTGATAAAATCACATGGAAGCAAAGAAAAACACTAGATCTTGCTTAGCTTGAAAACAAACATGCATCAAGAAACAACTCCAAAAATCAATTTCTTTTCCAAATACATGTAGAAAACCAAAGTTCATAAAAGAAAACAAGGATCATTCACACAAAACAATTATAAAACCGAATCACTCTTCAAATCTTCTTGCATGTTCATTTTGTTGTTTTAAAACTTCAATCTTCATTTATTAGTCTTTGAAAAACATAGATCAACAATAAAAATTAACATGCAAGAACAAGCTTTGGACAAATCAACATTTTTAAAATAAAAACATGTAGATCCAAAAATAAAAATGCTAGAGAAGGAAGAATCAACAAAGATCAAGCTTATACCTAAGAAAATGAATGGAAATGGGTTAAGAATCATGGCTCTTTCTCTCTTCCTCTACTCTTCTCCCTCACGGTTTTCTCTCTTTCTCTCCATGGTTCTCTCTTTTTCTCTCTATGTCTCAAGAGTTAATATTTCTCTTTGAGACTTAAGTGTTTGTGTTGGTGTGAAATGAAGGAAATGAAATGGAAGAATGAAATGGAGAGTGAAGGCTACGAAGGAAAGAAGAAAATGGGAGAGGGAATGGAAGAGTGAATGAAAGAATGGGATAAAATAGGCTAAGAGTGGAACACAATTTCCCTCTTTTGGCCTTGAGAAAATTCGGCCATACACACACTAGGAGGGGTAATTTTGGGACTTCAAAAACTTGCATGGGTGCATTTTATCAAATGCAAGGGGACAAGGTCTTGTGGCTAGAGTTTAGGGGTCATCCTAGGGCTAAATATTAGTTAGTATTTAGTTAGGGTTTTGCTTCTTGGTTTGGTTAGGTTTCTAACTTAGTTTCCTATTTGGTTCCTCATTTCTTAATCGAAAAGTTTCTAATCCTAGCTCATACATTTGCACACATACACACATATATACACATATATACATACATACATAACCGTATTATGCACACATTTATACATACACACATCCATCAATCAAGCACACACTTTAATCACAAAATAATTTCTTCTTTAATTAAATAATCAAACATACACTTTAACAACTAAACATATAATAAACTGTACTTATTGGTTGCACTTATAGCCCTTATTTCATTTTCTAAAATCACACTTTAATATATTGAAGATAATCCCAAAAGGAAAAATTCATTAAAAATCAAAAACTATTTTCCATGATTAATTCCTTTAAAATTCGTCCTTTACAGTACTGGAAAATAATTTTTGCAAACCAATCCAGAAAATTATGAAAGATACATTTTTGAAATCTACGTTTCGATACGATCGTTTTGATATAAAGATCATAAAAATCAGAGTTACGGTTAAAAAGTTATTGATATAAAGATCATAAAAATCGGAGTTACGGTTAAAAAGTTATGGATTTTCGAAGTTGATTAATATTTTAAAGTCCATAAAGAAATTCATTTTACAATAAATTACCAATCAATAAAAATCATTTCTTATAAAAATCAATTTTACTAACTCCATAAAAATATTTGTTTATCAAAACTCCGTAAAATCAACATTTTACTTTGAAATCGAATAAAATACTTATTGAAAACTCTTTGTAAAACAATTTTTCAAAACATCTCTTTAATCAAATTTTATTTATCCTAGTCGGAAAAACGTGGGATATTACACCAAGCGCACACTGTACATGTTATGACCAAATCAGCAAGGATCAAGCATTTATTACAAGGGGCAGACCTGACAGGGAGAGTGAGCAAATGGGCCTTTACGCTCACAGATTATGAGATACAGCTGGTGACGCCCACCACATGAAGAGCCAAGCCTTGGTGGACCTGATCACAATATGTGCCACGAATGAAGAAGAAGGATCAGAAGAGATGGTCAACGTGGCCGAAGAGGAGGAAATTTGGACACTCATGTTTGATGGCTCCCCATCCTGTCCAAAAGGAGGAGCAGGTGTAGTATTGACAAACAGTAAAGGGAAAGAATTGACGTTCGCATTCCATCTTGATTTTCCCTGCACTAACAACAAGGCCGAATATGAGGCTCTCCTGCTGGGGCTGAAAATAGCTGAAGAGATGGGAGTCAGCAGCGTGATAGTAAGAGGGGATTCAAATTTGGTGATTCGGCAACTGAAAGGGGAATATGGTGTGAAAGAAACTTCACTAGCGCTCTGCAGAGAAAGAGCCTTGGAAGTCATGGAAAAATTCAGGGTAGAGTCACTGGAGCATGTGCCTAGATCTGAAAACCGGAAAGCGGATGCCTTGGCCACTTTGGGAAGCAAAATCATGATTAAAGGAGAAAAGTGGGCAGTCCACCTCAGAAGGGAGCAACAGTCTCAAGTAAAAGAAAGGAAAATAGAGGAGGAACCCAGAGATGACTGGAGGACGCCGATCAGGATGGAATTGAAGAGCAAGATGCTGACCAAGGCGTCCAGAGACTTCTGCTTGGTGAAGCGAATCCTCTATAAGAGAAACAGGGAAGGGCTCCTCATGAGATGTGTGGGAGAGGAAGATGGGCTGAAGAAGATGGTCCAGCTGCACGAGAGTATCTGTGGACAAGTGGGGCCTGGATTGTATAGACGCTTACAAAGAATTGGTGTATTCTGGCCCACTATGAAGACACACTGTGATTCTTTGCAAAACTTTTGTGCTCAATGTCAGGATTGCAAAGAAGAAGTTGAGGTCCACCTAGTAGACACAGAATGGATTCATCCCATCAAAGATTACTTAGAACATGGGATCTTACCAAGAGACAACATGGAAGCTGAAAAGATAAGAAAGAAAGCTGATAAATACTTTTGTGACAAGGGGGAGTTGTTTAGAAAGAATTTTGCTGGGGAAATTTTGAGGTGCTTGAAGAAGACTGATCAAGAAAAAGTGATGGAAGAGATTCATAAAGGGCCCTGTGGTAGACACCAAGGGGGAAGAGCGCTGTATGAAGAACTCACAAGGATGGGATATTTTTGGCCAACGATCAGGGAAGACTCCATTGATTTTGCAAGAAGATGCGAGCAGTGTCAAAAGCATGGGCACAAGATACATGTACCAGCTAACAGTATGAAGAGTCTGAGTGCCCCTTATCCCTTTCATACTTAGTGCATGGATTTCGTGGGGCCTATAGACCCCCCATCAAGAGGAAAAAGATGGATTCTGGCAGCCACTGAACACTCAACCAAGTGGGTTGAGACTATTGCGTGCAAGAGAGCAGATGCGGACACTACTGTCCAATTCATAAGGGATAATATCATATGCCGCTTTGGGTTACCCAAACGAATCGTATTAGACAATGGCACGCATTTCATCAACAAAAAGGTGGAGAAGATCCTGGAAGAATACGACGCCACCCATCACAAGTCGACCCCTTATTACCCTCAAGCAAACGGCCAAGCAGAATCTACTAATAAGACACTGATTGGGATTTTGTCAAGGACGGTAGAGGATTCTCCCCAGGAGTGGAATGAATACTTGCCTTTGGCTTTGTGAGCAGAAGTGTTAGTACCTTCAGCACGTATGATCACGCAGAATGAGGAGGGTGCTGTAGAAAGAGCCGAAGCAATAGAG
Organism: Crotalaria pallida; assembly: GCA_037953625.1. NCBI lineage: Eukaryota > Viridiplantae > Streptophyta > Magnoliopsida > Fabales > Fabaceae > Crotalaria > Crotalaria pallida. Next base: position 65,169,353 of record CM075655.1, on the reverse strand, counting down.
GAATTGAGAATCAAAGCACAAGATGAGCTACTCAAGCAGCAGCGGAGAGTCATGCTAGCCTATGAGAAAATGGTTAAACCAAGAACGTTTGCAGAAGGGGAACTGGTCTTAAAAGCCACTGATGCTGTCATGAGAAGCGCCCATACTAGCAAGTGGACACCCCAGTGGAAAGGCCCATACATTGTGCAGGAGGCACACCCCAGTGGCTACTGCCATCTGCTGGAGCCAGAATCGCAAAAAAGAGTAGGCCCCCTGAACTTTAAATACATCAAGAAATATTATCCATAGCATGTAGGCACTAATGTTTTGTATGCCACCTTTTGAATGCATGAATGAACCAAATATTATCCAGTAAAAGAGTTGTTCACTGTCTTTTTTGATTAAAAAAAATCCTAAACTTAAGTTGCACCCTGATATGTGCAACCTAAGTACAAGTAAAAAACTGCACCCTGATATGCGTGAAAGTGCCCTGATATGTGCAAAAAACTTAAGTTGCACCCTGATATGTGCAAAAGCACCCTGATATGTGCAACCTAAGTACAAGTAAAAAACTGCACCCTGATATGCGTGAAAGCTCCCTGATATGTGCAAAGAACTTAAGTTGCACCCTGATATGTGCAAAACCACTCCGATATGTGCAACCTAAGTACAAGTAGAAAACTGCACCCTGATATGCGTGAGAGCGCCCTGATATGTGCAGAAAACTTAAGTTGCACCCTGATATGTGCATAAGCACCCTGATATGTGCAACCTAAGTATAAGTAAAAGATCACGCCCTGATTTGTACAATTTGTGTATAGATAATTACACCACGACATATACGGAGCATGTGACGACCCAACTTTTATTCCAAAGTTAAATATTCATACTTAGAAAATACGACCATTTTTTTTCTTTGAAACTAAAAGCCAAGTCATCATCCATTATCAAACTTTGCGGAATTTTCGAAACATCGAGTCATGAAAACAAGTGATATAACATCATATTTCATTCATACTAAAAAGGGTACATCCCATTTTCTTCATTGAAACAAAATACATAATTACTTGACTCAACACTCTAGGCCATTACATTATATTACATATATTACAACAAAATTCGTAATAACCTAGAGCATATGGTTCATAACTCAAAATATAAAATAACATAGATAAGAGAAAACCTGATGGGTTATATCAGTCACATTCCACCCCACAACTTAACTTAGTCGTCAGTTCCCCACTGACTTCCAGTCGAGTTGTCCATAAAGTCATCCACCATCTGATTCGCATTATCCACCGGATCCTCATCCTCGATTGGATCCTCCTCTTCCTCTTCCTCCTCTTCTTGTACCGAATCGTCAGGCACATATATCGGAGTTCGAGATCGAACTCGAGGAGAAGGACTAGAACGAGTAGGAACCTCTAGGATGATCCTTTCTGAGGAGAGTGAGGGACTCGGTGGGATAGTGCGTCTCGGAAAACGTCTTGGTGGTGGTGGAGGGGTTCCATTTCTCATAACAAAATTTGGCGGAATGTGCATGATGTAAACCATTGGAATTCTCGATCTAAGCGGACGCATACGGGAATATGGATTAGGATGGCGGAAGATAACTTCCACATCCCCCTCATATGTAGCCCTATGGTCCTCAAAATTCCACTCCCCATTAGGGAGCGGCCTCATCTCCACGCAGAACATGTTTCTCGCCATCACCTACACAAGGGATTGGGAGTGAGTCATAGCTAAATACAATAACAAATGAGCATAACAGTGGCTAGAAATAACAAGCACAAGTTTTCAAATAGCAATAATAAATGCATATGTATATGCTCAAACTGTCTTTTATAATATTTCAATTAGTGTCGTGATGCATGCCTACTCCTCATTCATGCTACGCGGTTTGGCATCCGAGTATCTCAGGCTCGGGATATTCTCAATCCTATATTTCATCAAACCAGAGCGTATCCACAACCCATGCGTCACGATTGATTGGGAACTAGCCTTCATAACATTTTCATGTTACGGAATCCAAATCATCATAGCATCTTCAGTGCTATGGCATCACAGCTTATTCAATGCTGCGGAATACGTCTAACTATGCCAGATTCCACAATCGAAATCGGAGCAACTCCATGCATGTCAATGCCACACATACTTTTCATTTTATTTCTTTCTTTTTCATCACATCCTTGAACATCATGTCTCCAATATAGAGACCCAAAGTTCATAATCCTTCTTAATTACAATTCACCTTTTCTTTTGCATTAACCGGTGCTTGTGCTTTCCAAAAATTCCATCAGCAGCCCAGCCACTTTGTGATGGTTTTATACAATAGGAATTAATCATATTATTTAATTAGTGCAACGACCCCATTTAGGACTCCCAAAATATCAACCAAGTGGGTAAAGACTTCCACTGGGACGTGGGAACAAAATCAACCAAATGGGTGTACGCACCTCCATTGGGACATCCTGTCCGAATATTTCAACCACTGAATAAAATTCCAGTAGGACTCATCCAGGATAAAAATCAACCAATGGGATTAAGAGAAATAATTAGGATTTAATAACATAGGAGATTAGACGAGTTAATCTTTAATAAAATTATAGAAAAGTAAAGGTTTTCTTGAAAAATTCATTGAATTACTCGAGTAGTTCTTTGTCTACTCGAGTGTTCTTGTGAAATTACTCGAGTCCTTAAGAAATACTCGAGTGTTCTTCCACTTTTCTAGAATACTCGAGTCTTTTTTAAATTACTCGAGTGTTTTTGCTGCAACAGCACCAGTTTCTGCACTTTACAATGTCAATTCGATTTCTGAGCCTTGTTCTTCCATTCTTTTGCAAAACAGTAACTTAGACTCATGAAACAAACATGTTAGAACACGTAATCAACACTGAAACAACATCAAATACAGTAATTCACAGAATCAACATAAACTTAGAAAATAACCATTTCAAGATATGAAATTCATTTCCACTTGATTTTAACTTCGAAAATTGATCCAGTGAGCATTATTAGGTCCATTTAAACTTGTTTGACTTAGAAAACCATGGGTTTATGACCTCCATGTCATATTCCCAATTCCAACTTCATCCCTTGATGAACCTTGTGAGGTTCCTACATTTCTAGCTTGAAATTACTCATTCTAGTATTTAGGTAACTCCTCCCTTACCTCAGAGAAGTTAAACAAAGTACAGATTGATCAAAAGAGTAACTGGATTCGAATTTGGTTTCTGGACTTGGTGCAAAACAGTTGCACTGGCTGACTTTGGCAATCAATTGCACCACGAATAAGGCATGAAACAGAACGAAACAAGTTAGTTTCAGAAACTAGGAAGTACTAACTTTAAATGAAAACAAATTTGAAATCGAAAGGGTTCCTGGATTTACCAAACGGATTCAAGGAAAAAGGGTGTTTGGTGCTGAACTTTGCTCTGTTTTCTACCGCTTCAATACCTCAACTTTGAACACCTAGAACTTGATCTACAGAAGGCTTTTTGAAGTGATTTCGAGTTCTATTTCAAGAATGGAATCAGAACTTCAGTTTGTGTTTAGGTTTCAAGGGAAATGGGTAAGGATTGAGAGAGAATGAAGGGATCAAAGAGAGCTCTGTAAAACAGAGGAATTTCTTGTCAAATTCGGATTTCAAGAGATTTTTGAGCTTTTTAGCTTCAATGGCCATTCATTTATAAGCTAGGATTACCTCCCTTAGAAGTAAGGTGCAGCTTTGTGCTTGTCATGTCAAGAAACCGCTTTTTGGTGCGAAAATTAAATGAAAACCGACTTATACACTTAACCAGACTGCTCGATTTACTCGCGTCTTTTGCATTATACTCGAGTACTTTTCAGAAACTCAAGAACACTCGAGTCCTTTCTGAAATACTCGAGTCTTTTGACTAAATTCAAATTTTCAAACAGGTAATGGTTTTACTCGAGTTCCCTCTAAAATACTCGAGTAAAATGACCTAATTTTAGAAAATTCATTATTTTATTCAACGCATTTATTTAAATAATTTATTTGTTTATAAAAATACAGGGTCTTACATCTTCCCCCACTTAAATAGAATTTCGTCCTCGAAATTCCGATTTATATATAAATAGATGCGGATATTCATTCCTCATCTTAGACTCTAATTCCCATGTGGAGTCAGACGCTCCACTCTGCCCCCAAAGAACTCGTACTAACGGGATCTCTTTCCCTCGCAACTTCTTGATCCTTCTATCCTCTATTCTCACGGGTCCAACATCAAACGTGAGATTTTCTTTCAGCGGTATCAAATCTTGTTGCAATTGCACAATCGAAGATGGATCTTGGATAAATTTACGAAGCTGAGAGACATGGAAAACATTGTGCAGGTTGGACAAAAATGGGGGTAGGGCGATCTGATACGCGACAGGGCCTACTCATTTCAAAATCTGATAAGGGCCGATGAACTTAGGAGATAGCTTCTTTGGCTTCATTACCCTTCCAATTCCAGTCGTTGGCACGACTCGCAGGAATACATGATCTCCTTCTTGAAATTCGAGCTTGGATCTTCGTTGGTCGGCATAACTCTTCTGACGACTTTGAGCGATCTTCATCTTCTCTTGGATAGTCCTTACCTTTTCAGTCGTTTCTTGAACTAATTCAGGTCCGATGAGAGCATTCTCCCCCACTTGGAACCAACATAGCGGGGTTCTACACTTCCTTCCATAGAGGGCTTCGTACGGGGCCATACCGATGCTCGCGTGATAACTATTATTGTAGGTGAATTCCACAAGCGGCAATAACCGATCCCACCCTTCTTGATATTCCAGAATACACGCTCGAAGCAGGTCTTCCAAGGATTGAATCGTCCTTTCCGATTGACCATCGGTTTGAGGGTGATAGGCGGAACTCATCCTCAACTACGTTCCCAATGCCTGATGTAAACTCTGCCAAACCCGGGACACGAAACGGGGATCACGATCCGATACAATACTCGAGGGAATTCCGTGCAATCTTACAATCTCCTTAATGTACAATCTTGCAAGCTTCTCCAACGGATACTGCATGTTGATGGGAATGAAATGTGCAGACTTCGTTAAGCGATCAACCACAACCCAAATTGCATCAAAGCCTTCTTTTGCTCTTGGAAAACCACTTACGAAATCCATAGCTATTCCATCCCACTTCCATTCTGGTATGCTTAAAGGTTGTAGTTCTCCTCCAGGCTTCTTATGCTCGATCTTCGCCTTTTGGCAGACAAGGCAAGACGCTACGTAAGACGCAACATCCCTCTTTAGTCCGGGCCACCAAAACATCCTCTTCAGGTCTTGATACATCTTCGTTGATCCAGGATGCATACTCAGCTTGCTCTTGTGGGCTTCTTCTAATACAGCTCTTCTTAATTCTTGATTTGCCGGGATGCAGATTCGATCCCGAAATCTCAAAATACCATCAGATCCTAATTGGAATTCTGGTTCCACTCCTTCCATCCCTAATCTTTTCTTCTCTAGAAGTTCCTCGTCTGCTTGTTGAAGGTTTCGAACTTGACCCTCAAACTCATTTGTGATTTGCAACATTCCTAACTTGACGCAACTCGGCTTGAACTGAATTGCCAAATTCAAGTTTCGGAATTCCTCAACTAGTTGAGCTTCTTTTATCATCATCGTACTCACGTGCAACATCTTCCTACTGAGAGCGTCGGCTACAACATTAGCTTTGCCGGGGTGGTAATGCAATTCAAATTCATAATCCTTCAAGAATTCCATCCACCTACGTTGCCTCATATTCAGCTCCTTTTGGTCGAAGAGATATTTCAAGCTTTTATGGTCGCTGAATACTTGGAACGTATTACCATACAGGTAATATCTCCAAATCTTCAAAGCAAAGACAATGGCAGCCAATTCCAAGTCGTGAGTAGGATAGTTCCCTTCATGCACCTTCAGCTGACGAGATGCATAAGCAACAACTTTCCCTTCTTGCATCAAGACACAACCCAAACCTTGTCGAGATGCATCACAATAAACATCGAAGCTTTTCCTAGGATCGGGCAAAGTTAACACTGGAGATGATGTTAACTTGTCCTTCAACGTCTGGAAGCTAACTTCACACTTTTCGTCCCAGACAAAAGGTTGCTCTTTCCGGGTCAAACGAGTCAACGAAAGAGCCAACTTGGAAAAACCTTCGATGAACTTCCGATAATATCCAGCTAACCCAAGAAAACTTATTATTTCAGTCACCGTCTTTGGTCTTTCCCATTGCAGAACTGATTCCACTTTGGCCGGATCCACAGCCACACCATCCTTCGAAATTATATGACCCAAGAAATTGACTTTTTCAAGCCAAAATTCACACTTGGCCAGCTTAGCATATAGCTTCTTCTCTTTCAAGGTCTCCAAAATGATCTTCAAATGATTAGCGTGCTCCTCCGGATTCTTCGAATAGATGAGAATATCATCAATAAACACCACGACGAAGGAATCCAGGTAGGGCCGGAACACTCTATTCATGTAATCCATGAATATTGCTGGAGCATTAGTCAACCCAAATGGCATCACCACATATTCGTAGTGTCCATAACGTGACCGAAAAGCAGTCTTCGGTATATCCTCCTCCTTAACTCTGATCTGATGATAACCTGATCTCAGATCAATCTTTGAAAACACCGATGCTCCTCTCACTTGATCTATCAAATCATCAATTCTTGGCAACGGATACTTGTTCTTGATGGTAGCTTTGTTCAGTTGCCTAAAATCAATGCACATTCTCATTGATCCATCCTTCTTCTTCATGAATAAAACTGGCGCTCCCCAAGGCGACACACTTGGTCTGATGAATTGCTTCTCTAGCAAATCTTCCACTTGCTTCTTCAATTCAGCTAATTCTGCTGGAGCCATACGATAAGGGGCGATAGAGATAGGGCCAGTACCGGGGACTAGGTCAATACTGAATTCTATATCTCGATGCGGCGGCAAACCGGGCACTTCATCGGGAAACACTTCGGGAAACTCTCGAATAACCGGAATATCTTCGATCTTAGCTTCCTCTTTCTTTTCTTCAGCGATGGTCGAAAATAGGCACACGTAACCTCCAGGTTGCTTGGTCGGCGACTTCTCACCAGGAAACATGATCGTTCGAGCCTTGCAGTCGATTACCACATGGTTGGATGCCATCCAATCCATGCCCAAAATGACATTGATATTGGACAACGGCAAACAAATCAGATTTATTCGAGAAATCTGATCTCCTATGCTAACTACACAACCGACACATGCTCTTGATGCAACAACAGGAGCATTCGTGGGGGTAGACACACTCAGATTAAACGGGGTCTCCGAGACAGACAGATTTAAACGCTTGCACATGCCTCCGAGATGAAGGAATGCGTTGCTCCAGAATCAAATAAAAAGCGACAAGGCATGCCATTGAGGAAATGGTTGCCTTGCACAAGGTTGTCGGCCTGCTTTGCTTCCTCTCCAGACATCGTGAACACCTTTCCATTGACCCAAGGTTTGCTTCCTTGTCCTTGGTTGCTTTGGCGCGGGGGTTGGCGGCACACACGGGCGATGTGTCCGGTCCCTCCACAATTGAAACAGACTGGTGGCTTGTCCCTCCAGCATTCTTGACCAGGATGAGAGCGTTGACACTTGCTACAAATCTCTGCCGGAGCCGGAAGACTGGCTACTCCAGAAGGTTGTGCTCTTCCCTTTCCTTTGTGCCAATATGGGCCTCCACGATTTCCACGGTTATTCTTATGCTAATTGCGGTGGGGTCCATGGCTTCCTTGACTGACTTCCTTCTTGAAATTGTTCTTCTCGAAAATGCGACATGCACTAATCAGGGTTGGATAATGACGAATCCTTTGCACGCTTACAGCTAGCTTGATATCTGACCTTAGCCCATTCTCAAACCGGGTGCACTTCGAGTATTCGTCAGGATGATATTGGAAGTACGGGGAGTACTTCATCAGCTCCTCAAACTTTTCAGCATACTGGTCGACAGTCATGCTGCCTTGCTTCAAGTCTAAGAATTCCATCTCCTTTTGGAACCGAACATCATCCGGGAAGTACCTCTCCAAGAATTTCTCCGTGAAGACTTCCCAAGAGAGCTCGCGATGATCATACTCCAAGAACTGGCGGGTCTGCTCCCACCAAGTTGCAGCTTCCCCATTTAGCATGTAAGCCGCGAACGTGACCTTTTGAACTTCCGTGAGAGTCAGCGTTCGGAAAATCTTATTCATCTCAGCTAACCAGAACTGGGCTTGCTCAGGGCAACGACCACCCGAGAAGCCAGGGGGTTTACATCTACGGAAAGAATCTAGTCCTTGAAATTCAACAGGGGTTACATTGCTGGGAAGACGGGTTTGCTGCAAGTTTTCCAGGACCGCAGCCATACGGGTCAGAGCCTCAGCAATGTTAGCGTTATTACGTCCAGCCATCTATCCTACAGAATCCAAAGGGGAAAACTTAATTAGATTCTGCTATTCTATATCTCAAAATGCAAACATGATTCTAGAGTATGCAATGGTTAGTGTGTAAGGCCACACTCCAAGGACGAGAGTTGAACCATTGCTCTAATACCACTAAATGTGACGACCCAACCTTTATTCCAAAGTTAAATATTAATACTTAGAAAATACGACCATTTTTTTTCTTTGAAACTAAAAGCCAAGTCATCATCCATTATCAAAATTTGCGGAATTTTCGAAACATCGAGTCATGAAAACAAGTGATATAACATCATATTTCTTTCATACTAAAAAGGGTACATCCCATTTTCTTCATTGAAACAAAATACATAATTACTTGACTCAACACTCTAGGCCATTACATTATATTACATATATTACAACAAAATTCGTAATAACCTAGAGCATATGGTTCATAACTCAAAATATAAAATAACATAGATAAGAGAAAACCTGATGGGTTATATCAGTCACATTCCACCCCACAACTTAACTTAGTCGTCAGTTCCCCACTGACTTCCAGTCGAGTTGTCCATAAAGTCATCCACCATCTGATTCGCATTATCCACCGGATCCTCATCCTCGATTGGATCCTCCTCTTCCTCTTCCTCCTCTTCTTGTACCGAATCGTCAGGCACATATATCGGAGTTCGGGATCGAACTCGAGGAGAAGGACTAGAACGAGTAGGAACCTCTAGGATGATCCTTTCTGAGGAGAGTGAGGGACTCGGGGGGATAGTGCGTCTCGAAAAACGTCTTGGTGGTGGTGGAGGGGTTCCATTTCTCATAACAAAATTTGGCGGAATGTGCATGATGTAAACCATTGGAATTCTCGATCTAAGCGGACGCATACGGGAATATGGATTAGGATGGCGGAAGATAACTTCCACATCCCCCTCATATGTAGCCCTATGGTCCTCAAAATTCCACTCCCCATTAGGGAGCGGCCTCATCTCCACGCAGAACATGTTTCTCGCCATCACCTACACAAGGGATTGGGAGTGAGTCATAGCTAAATACAATAACAAATGAGCATAACAGTGGCTAGAAATAACAAGCACAAGTTTTCAAATAGCAATAATAAATGCATATGTATATGCTCAAACTGTCTTTTATAATATTTCAATTAGTGTCGTGATGCATGCCTACTCCTCATTCATGCTACGCGGTTTGGCATCCGAGTATCTCAGGCTCGGGATACTCTCAATCCTATATTTCATCAAACCGGAGCGTATCCACAACCCATGCGTCACGATTGATTGGGAACTAGCCTTCATAACATTTTCATGTTACGGAATCCAAATCAACATAGCATCTTCAGTGCTATGGCATCACAGCTTATTCAATGCTGCGGAATACGTCTAACTATGCCAGATTCCACAATCGAAATCGGAGCAACTCCATGCATGTCAATGACACACATACTTTTCATTTTATTTCTTTCTTTTTCATCACATCCTTGAACATCATGTCTCCAATATAGAGACCCAAAGTTCATAATCCTTCTTAATTACAATTCCCCTTTTCTTTTGCATTAACCGATGCTTGTGCTTTCCAAAAATTCCATCAGCAGCCCAGCCACTTTGTGATGGTTTTATACAATAGGAATTAATCATATTATTTAATTAGTGCAACGACCCCATTTAGGACTCCCAAAATATCAACCAAGTGGGTAAAGACTTCCACTGGGACGTGGGAACAAAATCAACCAAATGGGTGTACGCACCTCCATTGGGACATCCTGTCCGAATATGTCAACCACTGAATAAAATTCCAATAGGACTCATCCAGGATAAAAATCAACCAATGGGATTAAGAGAAATAATTAGGATTTAATAACATAGGAGATTAGACGAGTTAATCTTTAATAAAATTATAGAAAAGTAAAGGTTTTCTTGAAAAATTCATTGAATTACTCGAGTAGTTCTTTGTCTACTCGAGTGTTCTTGTGAAATTACTCGAGTCCTTAAGAAATACTCGAGTGTTCTTCCACTTTTCCAGAATACTCGAGTCTTTTTTAAATTACTCGAGTGTTTTTGCTGCAACAGCACCAGTTTCTGCACTTTACAATGTCAATTCGATTTCTGAGCCTTGTTCTTCCATTCTTTTGCAAAACAGTAACTTAGACTCATGAAACAAACATGTTAGAACACGTAATCAACACTGAAACAACATCAAATACAGTAATTCACAGAATCAACATAAACTTAGAAAATAACCATTTCAAGATATGAAATTCATTTCCACTTGATTTTAACTTCGAAAATTGATCCAGTGAGCATTATTAGGTCCATTTAAACTTGTTTGACTTAGAAAACCTTGGGTTTATGACCTCCATGTCATATTCCCAATTCCAACTTCATCCCTTGATGAACCTTTTGAGGTTCCTACATTTCTAGCTTGAAATTACTCATTCTAGTATTTAGGTAACTCCTCCCTTACCTCAAAGAAGTTAAACAAAGTACAGATTGATCAAAAGAGTAACTGGATTCGAATTTGGTTTCTGGACTTGGTGCAAAACAGTTGCACTGGCTGACTTTGGCAATCAATTGCATCACGAATAAGGCATGAAACAGAACGAAACAAGTTAGTTTCAGAAACTAGGAAGTACTAACTTTAAATGAAAACAAGTTTGAAATCGAAAGGGTTCCTGGATTTACCAAACGGATTCAAGGAAAAAGGGTGTTTGGTGCTGAACTTTGCTCTGTTTTCTACCGCTTCAATACCTCAACTTTGAACACCTAGAACTTGATCTACAGAAGGCTTTTTGAAGTGATTTCGAGTTCTAATTCAAGAATGGAATCAGAACTTCAGTTTGTGTTTAGGTTTCAAGGGAAATGGGTAAGGATTGAGAGAGAACGAAGGGATCAAAGAGAGCTCTGTAAAACAGAGGAATTTCTTGTCAAATTCGGATTTCAAGAGATTTTTGAGCTTTTTAGCTTCAATGGCCATTCATTTATAAGCTAGGATTACCTCCCTTAGAAGTAAGGTGCAGCTTTGTGCTTGTCATGTCAAGAAACCGCTTTTTGGTGCGAAAATTAAATGAAAACCGACTTATACACTTAACCAGACTGCTCGATTTACTCGCGTCTTTTGCATTATACTCGAGTACTTTTCAGAAACTCAAGAACACTCGAGTCCTTTCTGAAATACTCGAGTCTTTTGACTAAATTCAAATTTTCAAACAGATAATGGTTTTACTCGAGTTCCCTCTAAAATACTCGAGTAAAATGACCTAATTTTAGAAAATTCATTATTTTATTCAACGCATTTATTTAAATAATTTATTTGTTTATAAAAATACAGGGTCTTACATCCTCCCCCACTTAAATAGAATTTCGTCCTCGAAATTCCGATTTATATATAAATAGATGCGGATATTCATTCCTCATCTTAGACTCTAATTCTCATGTGGAGTCAGACGCTCCACTCTGCCCCCAAAGAACTCGTACTAACGGGATCTCTTTCCCTCGTAACTTCTTGATCCTTCTATCCTCTATTCTCACGGGTCCAACATCAAACGTGAGATTTTCTTTCAGCGGTATCAAATCTTGTTGCAATTGCACAATCGAAGATGGATCTTGGATAAATTTGCGAAGCTGAGAGACATGGAAAACATTGTGCAGGTTGGACAAAAATGGGGGTAGGGCGATCTGATACGCGACAGGGCCTACTCATTTCAAAATCTGATAAGGGCCGATGAACTTAGGAGATAGCTTCTTTGGCTTCATTACCCTTCCAATTCCAGTCGTTGGCACGACTCGCAGGAATACATGATCTCCTTCTTGAAATTCGAGCTTGGATCTTCGTTGGTCGGCATAACTCTTCTGACGACTTTGAGCGATCTTCATCTTCTCTTGGATAGTCCTTACCTTTTCAGTCGTTTCTTGAACTAATTCAGGTCCGATGAGAGCATTCTCCCCCACTTGGAACCAACATAGCGGGGTTCTACACTTCCTTCCATAGAGGGCATCGTACGGGGCCATACCGATGCTCGCGTGATAACTATTATTGTAGGTGAATTCCACAAGCGGCAATAACCGATCCCACCCTTCTTGATATTCCAGAATACACGCTCGAAGCAGGTCTTCCAAGGATTGAATCGTCCTTTCCGATTGACCATCGGTTTGAGGGTGATAGGCGGAACTCATCCTCAACTGCGTTCCCAATGCCTGATGTAAACTCTGCCAGAACCGGGACACGAAACGGGGATCACGATATGATACAATACTCGAGGGAATTCCGTGCAATCTAACAATCTTGTTAATGTACAATCTTGCAAGCTTCTCCAACGGATACTGCATGTTGATGGGAATGAAATGTGCAGACTTCGTTAAGCGATCAACCACAACCCAAATTGCATCAAAGCCTTCTCTTGCTCTTGGAAAACCACTTACGAAATCCATAGCTATTCCATCCCACTTCCATTCTGGTATGCTTAAAGGTTGTAGTTCTCCTCCAGGCTTCTTATGCTCGATCTTCGCCTTTTGGCAGACAAGGCAAGACGCTACGTAAGACGCAACATCCCTCTTTAGTCCGGGCCACCAAAACATCCTCTTCAGGTCTTGATACATCTTCGTTGATCCAGGATGCATACTCAGCTTGCTCTTGTGGGCTTCTTCTAATACAGCTCTTCTTAATTCTTGATTTGCCGGGATGCAGATTCGATCCCGGAATCTCAAAATACCATCAGATCCTAATTGGAATTCCGGTTCCACTCCTTCCATCCCTAATCTTTTCTTCTCTAGAAGTTCCTCGTCCGCTTGTTGAAGGTTTCGAACTTGACCCTCAAACTCATTTGTGATTTGCAACATTCCTAACTTGACGCAACTCGGCTTGAACTGAATTGCCAAATTCAAGTTTCGGAATTCCTCAACTAGCTGAGCTTCTTTTATCATCATCGTACTCACGTGCAACATCTTCCTACTGAGAGCGTCGGCTACAACATTAGCTTTGCCGGGGTGGTAATGCAAGTCGAATTCATAATCCTTCAAGAATTCCATCCACCTACGTTGCCTCATATTCAGCTCCTTTTGGTCGAAGAGATATTTCAAGCTTTTATGGTCGCTGAATACTTGGAACGTATTACCATACAGGTAATATCTCCAAATCTTCAAAGCAAAGACAATGGCAGCCAATTCCAAGTCGTGAGTAGGATAGTTCCCTTCATGCACCTTCAGCTGACGAGATGCATAAGCAACAACTTTCCCTTCTTGCATCAAGACACAACCCAAACCTTGTCGAGATGCATCACAATAAACATCGAAGCTTTTCCTAGGATCGGGCAAAGTTAACACTGGAGATGATGTTAACTTGTCCTTCAACGTCTGGAAGCTAACTTCACACTTTTCGTCCCAGACAAAAGGTTGCTCTTTCCGGGTCAAACGAGTCAACGGAAGAGCCAACTTGGAAAAACCTTCGATGAACTTCCGATAATATCCAGCTAACCCAAGAAAACTTCTTATTTCAGTCACCGTCTTTGGTCTTTCCCATTGCAGAACTGATTCCACTTTGGCCGGATCCACAGCCACACCATCCTTCGAAATTATATGACCCAAGAAATTGACTTTTTCAAGCCAAAATTCACACTTGGCCAGCTTAGCATATAGCTTCTTCTCTTTAAAGGTCTCCAAAATGATCTTCAAATGATTAGCGTGCTCCTCCGGATTCTTCGAATAGATGAGAATATCATCGATAAACACCACGACGAAGGAATCCAGGTAGGGCCGGAACACTCTATTCATGTAATCCATGAATATTGCTGGAGCATTAGTCAACCCAAATGGCATCACCACATATTCGTAGTGTCCATAACGTGACCGAAAAGCAGTCTTCGGTATATCCTCCTCCTTAACTCTGATCTGATGATAACCTAATCTCAGATCAATCTTTGAAAACACCGATGCTCCTCTCACTTGATCTATCAAATCATCAATTCTTGGCAACAGGTACTTGTTCTTGATGGTAGCTTTGTTCAGTTGCCTAAAATCAATGCACATTCTCATTGATCCATCCTTCTTCTTCACGAATAAAACTGGCGCTCCCTAAGGCGACACACTTGGTCTGATGAATTGCTTCTCTAGCAAATCTTCCACTTGCTTCTTCAATTCAGCTAATTCTGCTGGAGCCACACGAAAAGGGGCGATAGAGATAGGGCCAGTACCGGGGACTAGGTCAATACTGAATTCTATCTCTCGATGCAGCGGCAAACCGGGCACTTCATCGGGAAACACTTCGGGAAACTCTCGAATAACCGGAATATCTTCGATCTTTGCTTCCTCTTTCTTTTCTTCAGCGATGGTCGAAAATAGGCACACGTAACCTCCAGGTTGCTTGGTCGGTGAATTCTCACCAGGAAACACGATCGTTCGAGCCTTGCAATCGATTACCACATGGTTGGATGCCATCCAATCCATGCCCAAAATGACATCGATAATGGACAACGGCAAACAAATCAGATTTATTCGAGAAATCTGATCTCCTATGCTAACTACACAACCGACACATGCTCTTGATGCAACAACAGGAGCATTCGTGGGGGTAGACACACTCAGATTAAACGGGATCTCCGAGACAGACAGATTTAAACGCTTGACACATGCCTCCGAGATGAAGGAATGCGTTGCTCCAGAATCAAATAAAAAGCGACAAGGCATGCCATTGAGGAAATGGTTACCTTGCACAAGGTTGTCGGCCTGCTTTGCTCCCTCTCCAGACATCGTGAACACCTTTCCATTGATCCAAGGTTTGCTTCCTTGTCCTTGGTTGCTTTGGCCCGGGGGTTGGCGGCACGCACGGGCGATGTGTCCGGTCCCTCCACAATTGAAACAGACTGGTGGCTTGTCCCTCCAGCATTCTTGACCAGGATGAGAGCGTTGACACTTGCTACAAATCTCTGCCGGAGCCGGAAGACTGGCTACTCCAGAAGGTTGTGCTCTTCCCTTTCCTTTGTGCCAATATGGGCCTCCACGATTTCCACGGTT
This sequence comes from Crotalaria pallida, assembly GCA_037953625.1. Lineage (NCBI taxonomy): Eukaryota > Viridiplantae > Streptophyta > Magnoliopsida > Fabales > Fabaceae > Crotalaria > Crotalaria pallida. The sequence continues at coordinate 65,153,959 of CM075655.1, read as the reverse complement.
ATTCTTATGCTGATTGCGGTGGGGTCCATGGCTTCCTTGACTGACTTCCTTCTTGAAATTGTTCTTCTCGAAAATGCGACATGCACTAATCAGGGTTGGATAATGACGAATCCTTTGCACGCTTACAGCTAGCTTGATATCTGACCTTAGCCCATTCTCAACCCGGGTGCACTTCGAGTATTCGTCAGGATGATATTGGAAGTACGGGGAGTACTTCATCAGCTCCTCAAACTTTTCAGCATACTGGTCGACAATCATGCTGCCTTGCTTCAAGTCTAAGAATTCCATCTCCGTTTGGAACCGAACATCATCCGGGAAGTACCTCTCCAAGAATTTCTCCGTGAAGACTTCCCAAGAGAGCTCGCGATGATCATACTCCAAGAACTGGCGGGTCTGCTCCCACCAAGTTGCAGCTTCCCCATTTAGCATGTAAGCCGCGAACGCGACCTTTTGAACTTCCGTGAGAGTCAGCGTTCGGAAAATCTTATTCATCTCAGCTAACCAGAACTGGGCTTGCTCAGGGCAACGACCACCCGAGAAGCCAGGGGGTTTACATCTACGGAAAGAATCTAGTCCTTGAAATTCAACAGGGGTTACATTGCTGGGAAGACGGGTTTGCTGCAAGTTTTCCAAGACCGCAGCCATACGGGTCAGAGCCTCAGCAATGTTAGCGTTATTACGTTCAGCCATCTATCCTATAGAATCCAAAGGGGAAAACTTAATTAGATTCTGCTATTCTATATCTCAAAATGCAAACATGATTTTAGAGTATGCAATGGTTAGTGTGTAAGGCCACACTCCAAGGACGAGAGTTGAACCATTGCTCTGATACCACTAAATGTGACGACCCAACCTTTATTCCAAAGTTAAATATTCATACTTAGAAAATACGACCATTTTTTTCTTTGAAACTAAAAGCCAAGTCATCATCCATTATCAAACTTTGCGGAATTTTCGAAACATCGAGTCATGAAAACAAGTGATATAACATCATATTTCATTCATACTAAAAAGGGTACATCCCATTTTCTTCATTGAAACAAAATACATAATTACTTGACTCAACACTCTAGGCCATTACATTATATTACATATATTACAACAAAATTCGTAATAACCTAGAGCATATGGTTCATAACTCAAAATATAAAATAACATAGATAAGAGAAAACCTGATGGGTTATATCAGTCACATTCCACCCCACAACTTAACTTAGTCGTCAGTTCCCCACTGACTTCCAGTCGAGTTGTCCATAAAGTCATCCACCATCTGATTCGCATTATCCACCGGATCCTCATCCTCGATTGGATCCTCCTCTTCCTCTTCCTCCTCTTCTTGTACCGAATCGTCAGGCACATATATCGGAGTTCGGGATCGAACTCGAGGAGAAGGACTAGGACGAGTAGGAACCTCTAGGATGATCCTTTCTGAGGAGAGTGAGGGACTCGGGGGGATAGTGCGTCTCGGAAAACGTCTTGGTGGTGGTGGAGGGGTTCCATTTCTCATAACAAAATTTGGCGGAATGTGCATGATGTAAACCATTGGAATTCTCGATCTAAGCGGACGCATACGGGAATATGGATTAGGATGGCGGAAGATAACTTCCACATCCCCCTCATATGTAGCCCTATGGTCCTCAAAATTCCACTCCCCATTAGGGAGCGGCCTCATCTCCACGCAGAACATGTTTCTCGCCATCACCTACACAAGGGATTGGGAGTGAGTCATAGCTAAATACAATAACAAATGAGCATAACAGTGGCTAGAAATAACAATCACAAGTTTTCAAATAGCAATAATAAATGCATATGTATATGCTCAAACTGTCTTTTATAATATTTCAATTAGTGTCGTGATGCATGCCTACTCCTCATTCATGCTACGCGGTTTGGCATCCGAGTATCTCAAGCTCGGGATATTCTCAATCCTATATTTCATCAAACCGGAGCGTATCCACAACCCATGCGTCACGATTGATTGGGAACTAGCCTTCATAACATTTTCATGTTACGGAATCCAAATCATCATAGCATCTTCAGTGCTATGGCATCACAGCTTATTCAATGCTGCGGAATACGTCTAACTATGCCAGATTCCACAATCGAAATCGGAGCAACTCCATGCATGTCAATGACACACATACTTTTCATTTTATTTCTTTCTTTTTCATCACATCCTTGAACATCATGTCTCCAATATAGAGACCCAAAGTTCATAATCCTTCTTAATTACAATTCCCCTTTTCTTTTGCATTAACTGGTGCTTGTGCTTTCCAAAAATTCCATCAGCAGCCCAACCACTTTGTGATGGTTTTATACAATAGGAATTAATCATATTATTTAATTAGTGCAACGACCCCATTTAGGACTCCCAAAATATCAACCAAGTGGGTAAAGACTTCCACTGGGACGTGGGAACAAAATCAACCAAATGGGTGTACGCACCTCCATTGGGACATCCTGTCCGAATATGTCAACCACTGAATAAAATTCCAATAGGACTCATCCAGGATAAAAATCAACCAATGGGATTAAGAGAAATAATTAGGATTTAATAACATAGGAGATTAGACGAGTTAATCTTTAATAAAATTATAGAAAAGTAAAGGTTTTCTTGAAAAATTCATTGAATTACTCGAGTAGTTCTTTGTCTACTCGAGTGTTCTTGTGAAATTACTCGAGTGTTCTTCCACTTTTCCAGAATACTCGAGTCTTTCTTAAATTACTCGAGTGTTTTTGCTGCAACAGCACCAGTTTCTGCACTTTACAATGTCAATTCGATTTCTGAGCCTTGTTCTTCCATTCTTTTGCAAAACAGTAACTTAGACTCATGAAACAAACATGTTAGAACACGTAATCAACACTGAAACAACATCAAATACTACATTCACAGAATCAACATAAACTTAGAAAATAACCATTTCAAGATATGAAATTCATTTCCACTTGATTTTAACTTCGAAAATTGATCCAGTGAGCATTATTAGGTCCATTTAAACATGTTTGACTTAGAAAACCTTGGGTTTATGACCTCCATGTCATATTCCCAATTCCAACTTCATCCCTTAATGAACCTTGTGAGGTTCCTACATTTCTAGCTTGAAATTACTCATTCTAGTATTTAGGTAACTCCTCCCTTACCTCAGAGAAGTTAAACAAAGTACAGATTGATCAAAAGAGTAACTGGATACGAATTTGGTTTCTGGACTTGGTGCAAAACAGTTGCACTGGCTGACTTTGGCAATCAATTGCACCACGAATAAGGCATGAAACAGAACGAAACAAGTTAGTTTCAGAAACTAGGAAGTACTAACTTTAAATGAAAACAAGTTTGAAATCGAAAGGGTTCCTGGATTTACCAAACGGATTCAAGGAAAAAGGGTGTTTGGTGCTGAACTTTGCTCTGTTTTCTACCACTTCAATACCTCAACTTTGAACACCTAGAACTTGATCTACAGAAGGCTTTTTGAAGTGATTTCGAGTTCTAATTCATGAATGGAATCAGAACTTCAGTTTGTGTTTAGGTTTCAAGGGAAATGGGTAAGGATTGAGAGAGAACGAAGGGATCAAAGAGAGCTCTGTAAAACAGAGGAATTTCTTGTCAAATTCGGGTTTCAAGAGATTTTTGAGCTTTTGAGCTTCAATGGCCATTCATTTATAAGCTAGGATTACCTCCCTTCGAAGTAAGGTGCAGCTCTGTGCTTGTCATGTCAAGAAACCGCTTTTTGGTGCGAAAATTAAATGAAAACCGACTTATACACTTAACCAGACTGCTCGATTTACTTGAGTCTTTTGCATTATACTCGAGTACTTTTCAGAAACTCAAGAACACTCGAGTCCTTTCTGAAATACTCGAGTCTTTTGACTAAATTCAAATTTTCAAACAGATAATGGTTTTACTCGAGTTCCCTCTAAAATACTCGAGTAAAATGACCTAATTTTAGAAAATTCATTATTTTATTCAACACATTTATTTAAATAATTTATTTGTTTATAGAAATACAGGGTCTTACAGAGCACCCTGATATATGTAAACGAATAGTTTCTAAAGGCAAATTTTTATGCATTACAAAATAAGAACAGGTACAGTAAAAAATAATTTCGGCGCAAGCATCCAGAAAAGTACTTCCCCTAAAAAAAAGAGGGGGGGAGAAGAGTAGAGAAGAAGAAAAAGAAAGGAAGAGAAGAAGAAAAAGAAAGGAAGAGAAGAAGAGAAAGAAAAGGAAGAGAAGAAGAAAAAGAAGGGGAGATTCTATTCAAAGAAAAAGCAAAGTCTGTCCAAAAGGCAAAGATACACACAAAGATTTCAATTCAAGATTGTAAACTTGTCCAATACAACAACAAAAAAAAGGGGGCTTCAAGAGCCATTCCCGGAAACCAAGTTTGGATACAGCATAAGCAAAACAGAAACAAGGATGACAAGGTAAATATGAAAGTCATACAGGTCCAACAAAGTAAGGCATCAATAGCAAAATACAAAAGCTCCAACAGTTTTCAAACAGCTAAGTGAAGTAACAAGCACAACAGCTACATCTTAAAAAGGACACCCAGGGAAGAAGCTTTGCAAATAGCAACATAAGACTCTTGTTGAGAGTCCAATTCAGCAAGATCAGCTTTCACACTTGTTAAATCAGTAGTGGCCTTAGACAAAGTAACAGAGATATCATTGATCAAACTCTCCAAATCAGCACGACGCTCTATCAGAAGTTGTCTCTTTGCAATAAAAGTCTCCTCATCAAAGGGAGGACGTTGACCCTCCACTTGTTTAATGGCATTATCAAGCCAAGACCCTGAATACTGATGAAGTTTGAGAGTTTGCAAATAATCCAACAAGGAAGATTTTTGATCCCAGGAAAAGGAATCCACGTCCTGATTCACAGTAAGCTTCAGCACGTGCAGCATGGTACGAAGTCCAGTTTCATTAAAAATTTGAGGCAAATGCAACTCAGGCAGCACCAAATCCGAATGAGCATGGAAGAATGAACTTAAAAGTGTCATATCCTCATCAGAAAGGGGCTTGGTCATTTTCAGAGACAGCAACGCTACAAAGCAAAAGACAACAACAATGAATAAAAAAGGGGTATACAAAACGAAAGAAAAGTAAAATGAGCAATAAGTAATGGCACTTACGAAAAGAAGCTACACTGGAAGCAGCACCAGGAGCAATTTCAACTTGAGGAGGAACTTCTTGAGCAGAAGTTAAGTCAATAACAATATGAGAAGAGGCTTTTCGAACAGAATCAGGAGTAGCAGCAGCCTTGGAAGAAACAGGAGTGGCAACAATCTCATCCCTTTGAGAAAGAATAGGAGTAACATTAACAGGAGGAGCATCCTCACGAACAGGAGAGTCAACAACAATACCTCTTGGAGACACTGAGCCACCGGCTAGGACGTCTTCCACAGGAGGAGACTTGGAAGCAGCATCTTCGGGAAGGGTCTCAGGATCCACGTTCATAGGTGAACCCGAAGGAGAAAGAGTAGCAAGAGGTTCAACTTCCAAAGGAGCAGGAGTCTCACCTTTAGCAAAATTACCGGAAGCAGAACATGATGAAATATGCTCAGAAACAGGAGTACCTTTGGATTTTGACTTGGGAGCAACGAACTTAGGCGGAGAGCGAGCAAGTGGAATCTTCACTTTGGCAGCAGAGGCAGGGCGCTTGGCCCTAGAAGTATTTGATAAAAATGAACAAAGGCAATAAGAATGCAACAGTACATAGGCAAGAAAGAAACGACACTGTAAATAGCAAGGCAAATAAAATAACACAAGAAGGCAGGATAGCACAAGGAAGAAGATAGCAGGGAAGTCTGGATTTAGAAAAGGGAAATCGAACCAGAAAGGACAGGATCAACATAATGCTTTTCTCCTGACACCCCATCCTGAGAAGAATCAGTATTGGAAGAAGAAGGAGATAACTGATGACCCCCAGGAGCAGGAACCTTGACGTCCTGAACCACTCGATCATCCTCAGAAGAAGAATAATGAGCCGCAATGGATGCACCAGTATCATTCTCTTCTTCATCTACTAAGTCAACATGATCAGGAGTAGAAAGGGTTGGAGAAGAGACACGGGCCATCAAGCGAAGCGAGCGTCGAGAGGTAGTAGAAACTGAAGTGCTTCCTTTTGTCTTAGAAGGAAGACTTGAAGTCTTTTTAGCAACAGAGGGCTTTGGGATTGGGGGACCAGAGGTAGAAGTCTTCTGCTTACCTTTTTTCGAAGCAGTGGATGCAGATGGGGAAGATGCTAGAGTCTTCCTTTTAAGAGTCTGAGGAGCAGAACCAGTTGCACCTGAAAATAAGCAGCATATCATATCTAAGTACAAGAATAAAGTGAAAGGAAAAGCAACAGTTATGAAACAAGGTTACCTTTCTTCAGGGGAGTGGCATAGTAAGGGTCCATAAAGGAAATGGGCACAGTTGAAGGAGTAACAAGATTGGGGGTCGCTTCAAAACTACGAAGACGTTGCAACACACCTTGGTGGGAGTCCAGCCAGCTTTGAAGAACACCACCAGTAAGAGTAGGGGAAATATAAAAAGGGAAAGAGTCCTCTGAATCCGAATCATCAAGAGTTCGAAAAACCACTGATTTGAGAGCCGCTTCCACCCCTATAGGAGCAACATGAAGGCTGAAGGGGGGTTGGTCCCAACCAAATTGACGAACGACCCTATCTGGTCTATAAGCATATGGCCATAAGGCTCCCCCATGTGCACTCTTATTGTCGGTAGGAACAAATCCAGGCAAACGACATGGAGTGAGAATCAAGTTCCAAAGATCAGTAACACCTTCTGACTTCTTTGAAGTATCATTTTTGGCTGCAAAGAGGAATCTATCATTGGTGTAAAGGTCATGGAGTTGTTCCCCGGAAGGAAACAATGGCTTTGCATAAGGACGGAACGAGAAGCTCCCCTCATCATCAATTACATGGACCAAGGGACACCTCGGTTTGCCCTGAGACCAATGCCATGATCGGATTTTGAGAGGATCAACATCAACCTCTTCTTCAGTATTCTCAGCAGCGCCCTCATCATTGTTGCCTGCGTCCTCAAGCTTGGGTCCTTCCGGACCAAATTTCGGAAAATGCTCAAACAAAAAGTGTTGTAAGAAAGTCAAGTACAAGTAACAGTTTATGGGAAAACGCCCATAGGAATTGCTCAATTGCTCAGCGATCTCATCCAACCTTGTTGGTTTTGGCCTCAAAATCTCGAGAGGGGGGGGGGGTGAATCGAGTTTTATTAATGTATTGTAAAAACCGTTACAAATTAAAAATTGATTTGAGATGGAGAGATTAAACGTTCGAAACGGATCGCGAAAACGATAGAAAAATAATAAACGAGTAGCGCAGAAACGTAAATAATAAAATATGCGGAAATTAAAAGAGATAGGGATAGAAAAGCTTGCACCGGTGAATTTTATACTGGTTCAGCCTTCCCGTCGAAAGGCCTAGTCCAGTCCCCAAGCGACCTGCCTGAGAGTTCTTATACCAAGCAATAGAGCCGCACCCTATTACAACCAAGAGCACCCCGCACACTACTAGGAACCTCCGTTCGCTAGGGGCCTCAATCACACAGCAGGGTTCCTCGCCCTACGACGTATCACACGTCTACTAAGGGATTCTCTCCCTAACCACTAAGGTTTAGAACGAATACAATGAGAGTGATTACAATTGCTTTTTGTGTTCTCAAAACACGGATACAACAATAAGCTCTATGATAGTGAAGTAGTGTTTCTCTAGAAGTTTACTCAGCCAATAAAAGTTTTGTTCTTCAAAAGACTATGAACAATGAAGATCAGAGAAACTTGAGAAGATGAAGAAGAGAGAACGTGCAAAAGAATGAATGAATAAAAAATTACCTTATGAATGTTGGAGTGAACTTTATTTAAAAAGAAAAACAATTGTGAATCGAAACGGATTTTGAATAAGTAAAACAAAATCAAAACAGAATAAAATAAGATTTGAAATAAGTTTTAAAATCAAAACAAAATCAAAACGATTTACACAATAAAATAAAGATTTGATTCTTAAAACAAAAAAGGAAATAATTCAAATTTAAAATCATTTTCGAATTTTATAAAATAAATCAGAATCTTTTATATAAAAACAAATCAGGAAATAATCAAAATGATTCTGACACGTTTTTCAATAAAACATGAAGTAATCGATTACTTTCTGAAGATAATCGATTATTCCTTCAAAAATAGAAATTCTTAAATTCATTTGAAAAACATGTAACCGATTAGGCTAATAATAGTTAATCGATTACATCACTCCTGTTCGTTGTATGATGCAACTCATAATAATCGATTACACTAGGGAGTTAATCGATTATTGAGCCTCTTGTTTGCATATGATGCAACATCATGTAATCGATTACTACAGAGCTTGTAATCGATTACTAAGCCTCTGAAAAATATATGATGCAACAATTATAATCGATTACTTGACTAATGTAATCGATTACTTTCATAAGAAAGTAACTTATTAACAAGATTCAGTTAATCGATTACAACCTCTCTGATTTTTCTATGATGCAACAAAGTTAATCGATTACTTGGGAAAATAATCGATTACTCTCTTTTGCAAACATACTAATATACAGAGTTTTGTAACATCAAGTATTTTACTAAGGTTAAATGCAGAAAAACATTTTTATATGCAAAAACACGTTTTTTCTTCTTCTCTTCCAAAATGAAAAACTTATTGGCTTTGTAACTCTTTAAGGAAACAAAAACTTCATTACCTTACATTTGAACTAAGGAGAAGGTTTCTATTCTTAAGCTTGCTTGAGTCTTCAATCTTGACACTTGCACTTGTGAGATTGAACTTGAGTTGGCTTGTTATCATCAAAACACATAAACTTGCATTAAACTTGAAGTCCACAGAGAGTTTGAAGCATGCCATCCAACCAGCTTGACTCCCAACACTCCCCCTTTTTGATAATGACAAACAACCATTCTGATATGCTCCTTATAATCTGCATCACAAGTGTTATACAAGCAACAACATATATATATATATATATATATATATAATAACAAAACCTTCCTTAGAATATAAAATACAGGAAATAAAAAAATCCATATCATTTCCCCCTGTATATATGCACAAAAAATAATCGATTTGACCAAATTTTGCATCTTTCAGAGTATCAAATATATCAGAATATCTCTCCCCCTTTTGTAATCATCAAAAAGATGTGCAATCTCCCCCTGAAACACTAAGAAGATGCATCAATAATAACGAGAGATAAACAGACTCACATACTCAAAATAGGTGAGAGGCAGAAGTTAAACCAATTTCTCTACGAATGAAAAAGAAACTTTCTTTTGGAAGCGGTTTCGTAAAGATATCAGCCAACTGCCGCGAAGTATCAACATACTCAATAATGCAATCACCCTTTTGAATATGATCACGAATAAAATGGTGCCGAATCTCTATATGCTTCGTGCGAGAATGTTGCACTGGGTTTTTGGTAATACTAATAGCACTGGTATTATCACATTTAATGGGAATGTGATCTAGACTTACACCGAAGTCTAGGAGTTGCTGTTTCAACCACAAGATCTGCGCACAACAACTACCTGCGGCGACATATTCAGCCTCAGCTGTAGATAGGGCCACACTAGACTGTTTCTTGCTAGCCCATGATACCAAAGAATTGCCAAGAAGATGACAAGTGCCGCTAGTGCTTTTTCTATCTACTTTGCAGCCAGCAAAGTCAGAATCAGAATACCCAACAAGATTACAAGAAGAACCTTTGGGGTACCATAAACCCATATCAGTTGTGCCAGACAAATATTTCATTATACGCTTGGCAGCAACCATGTGCGTTTCTTTTGGATTCGACTGGAACCGAGCACATAAACAGACACTAATCATGATATCCGGCCTACTTGTCGTTAAATAGAGAAGGGATCCGATTATACCTCGATACTTTGTAATTTCAACGGATTTACCTCCTTCATCTTTGTCTAGATAACAGGATGTGCTTATCGGTGTTGCTACTGCCTTGGCCTTATCCATGCCAAATCTTTTCAGTAATTCCTTGCAGTATTTTGTTTGGCTAATGAAAATCCCGTCCTTTGCTTGCTTTATTTGTAATCCCAGGAAAAAGTTCAGCTCGCCCATCATAGACATCTCGAACTCTTCCTGCATCATACTAGAAAATTCCTTGCAAAGGATTTCATTAGTAGCACCGAAAATAATGTCATCAACATAAATTTGAACTAAAAGAATGTCCTTTCCTTTCTTTTTAATAAAAAGCGTGTTATCAACCTTCCCTCTTTCAAAATTATTTTCCAATAAAAATTTGCTAAGACGGTCGTACCACGCTCTAGGAGCTTGTTTCAAACCGTACAAAGCCTTTTTCAATTTAAAAACATAATATGGGTGTTCATAATTTTCAAAGCCAGGAGGTTGAGACACGTAAACTTCTTCATTTATAAAACCATTAAGAAAGGCACTCTTTACGTCCATCTGATATAATTTAAAATCTAAAATGCATGCAAAAGCTAAAAGCAGTCTAATGGCTTCCAACCTAGCAACAGGGGCAAATGTTTCCTCATAATCTATCCCCTCTTCCTGGTTGTAACTGTAACAACCTACTTTTATAAAATATTTATTATTAATTTAACTATAAAATAAAATATTATTTGCTACTTAATATAAAATTCAGGACTTAAAAATTTCTTTTTAATTAAAATACTTTTTATAATTTTTCCGGAAAATCGGACAGAGTCTCCTCTGTTTTTCCGACTTTCCCAAATTTAGTTTTGACCTATAACCTGTTCAAAACAGTTTTCAATACCAACCAGGCAGCCAGATATAATACATAACATATTCAGACTCTTTTGACATTAAATATTAAAGTAGAAACTTTTAAGCTTTAGCAATTAAAACTACGTACCCCGGGCCACCAATTTTTCCCAAAATACACACTAGAAATACATACATAGTCCATAATTATACATGTTACATCAAGTACGAGAATGTGGCCCGGTTTGATTTAAATTAATAAAACGACTCGATTTCACACTTCCTGTGGGAAGTGTGCTCCTGCTCAGCCTCAAAGTCTGCAATGCTCAACCTGTACCTGTAGTGTCTGTAAGGGTGAGAATTGCACGAACTAGTAATGCACATACATGCCAAGTCATACACAGTTAGCAATTAACCAAATAATGCAAACGTATCACGCCCAATCACCTATCCACTGCAATCACAAACATCTCCAATTATTCGCATTTCCTAATTAATGTAAATTCCTATTCTATTTCCGTTCACTTAACTTTCTACCCTCACTTAAACCTAGCCTCTCAATTCTTATTCCTTTCCTACTTTTTACTCACATTCTTCCTATTATACTAAACTAACTAATTCTAATTTCCTCTCTCTCATTTCACCATCCTGTTCATCACCTCCTCAATTTCCTTCTCTTTTGTTTCTTTTTATTTCATTCATTTTCATTTCATTCTTTTCATTTCTTTTTACTTTTTCGGGATCTTTGTGGTTTCACAATTGCGTTCCCCAGTCTTTCAGAGGATACGTCTTACGGATGCGTACGGATCCCCAAAGGCCGCACGACTAACTCAACCACTGCGCACTCTGCCAAGGCGGCTTACGTTTCCTGCACCCGAGAGCGTGTCTTACACGGCCAGAATGCCACAAAATCCTTGGCTATGCGATTTTGCCACTGCGTTCCCCAGTCATTCAGAGGATACGACTTACCGATGCGTACGAATCCCCAAAGGTCGCACAACTAATTCAACCCTTGCACACGTTCCAGCCAGCGGCTTATTGCAGGTGTTGCGCACCCGACTTATTGCACCCCACCGTGTGTCTTACAGGATTCAAACCGCATACCAATATTCTCTTTTTCTTTTCTTTTTATTCTTTTTCCTTTTTCTTTTTAATCGACACGCCTTACCAGGCTCGCATCGATGCCGATACGCCTTACCAGGCTCGCACCGGACTTCCATTTTCCTTTTTATCAATTTTAGTCTGCCCTCGCCTAACACCTTTTTCCTTCTACTCTCATTTTCCTCTTTTTCTCTTCTACTCCAACTAATTCATTTCCCTAGAATTTACTCACTATCACTTTTAAAGGCACATCCTATTTTCCCCGATTTATTTCCCTTACCTTTTCTTCTAGGTGTTACTATTAAATTCAAGGCTCACTCATCCGTTCACTCCTTCCCGCTTTCAATCAATCACTAAAAACAACATACATACACTATTCAATGTATTTAATAATTACATTATAATACAAGTCATTATCCAATTAATTCACATAATTTAGCACATACATATCATTCTTATATTTTCAACAATTACACCTAACTCATGGCCTCAATTAACATTTAGCAATTCACAGCACAATTATCAGGACATATATATCAATTAATCACTTAGCACAATAAATTATCAATTCATATTATAATTCATAAATATCAATCCCTAATATCAACTACACAAACCAAATAATAGTGCACCCCCTAGCTCTTAGAAAATAAGATCCTCAAGTAATATAGAGATCCATGCCCTTTTCATTGGAAAATAAGAGGAGCAACTACATCTTAGAAGAGGAACACAAACAACCAACAATCAATGAATGAAAAAGGAAAGGAGTGAGTTAATTACTTACTCAATCCCTTAGAATCAAGAAGAAGTGAGATTGAGGGAGGAAGGAACTTGAATCAATGGCTCAATCCATGGAGGAAAAAGAGGGAAACTTGTTTGATGATGATGCCTAGATGAGGAGCTTGAAGATTTGAGCTTCAATGGAGGAGATTGACCCCAAAATCAAAAACCCTAACCCTGGGGAAGAGGGGTTCTTCGTATGGAGAGGAATGGAGAATGTTAAATTTGTGTTTCTCCTTCCCTTGGTCGAGTATGGTGGCTTATAAGGTGTTTTGGGTGGAGAAAACCCGAAAATGCCCCTAAAAATCGTGAAAACGTGTTGCAGATCGCAGGATTTTCGCTTAAGCGAAGCATTTTCGCTTAAGCGAAGCCCTTACAGTGATACCATGGAACCTATTTCGCTTAAGCGAAATCTACTCGCTTAAGCGAGCTCTTTTGGTGTTGAAACTGTGACATTTTTGCTTAAGCGAAATAATTTTCGCTTAAGCGAAATGCACAGGTACTGCTACTTCGTTTTTCTATTTTTCAGCTATTTTCTCCCAACTTCAAATGGCCATAACTTCTTCGTTCACCGTCGGATCTTGCTCAAATTTGACGAGAAACTTCCTAAAAATCATATCTTCATATCCAACGGTGGAAATATTGTTTTGAGTCCTAAATCTTTTATTTTGATTTTCTAACCTACGTTATGTTTTAATACCGAATTATCTATTTTTCTGGCCTGTTCCTAACTTCAATTTAATGCTTCTTTCTTTTCTAACCCATTATTATTATTATTAACCTTTTCTAATGCCTGAACACTTATTTTAATACCTATTTATTATTTTTTTTTATTATTATTATCTCAATTATCTCAAACTGTTATTAAATTTATTTGCACTTAGGTTTAAAATTTGGAATGTTACAGTAACCTTGTGAAACTAGCCTAGATTTGTTTCGAACAATTAAACCAGCCTCATCTAGTTTATTTTTATAAATCCACTTCGTTCCAATAATCGGATGAGACTCAGGCCTAGGAACAAGTTCCCACACCTGATTTCTTTTGAACTGGTTTAATTCCTCTTGCATTGCCAAAAGCCAATGCTCATCAAGCATAGCCTCAGAATAATTCTTTGGTTCTACTTGAGAAACAAATGCAAAGAAGTTACACAGATTGCTAATAGAATTGCGAGTACTTACACCTTTTGAGATATCACCGATGATCTGATCAATGGGATGGTGCCTAGATGTTCTCCATTCCTTAGGCAAATCAACATTGAGTTCCAAAGATTGTTCTTGATTTTTCTCCTCAACTTGTTCGACTGATTTTTCCTTGCTTTCGGAATGCTCCTTTCCTTTTGCATTTGGCTCCTCATCCTCATCAATGAACAAATCTCCAAGAATACCTAAAATTTCATTAACAGATACCTTTCCCAACTTTCTGGGATCGGATTCGACAAATGATACATGAATAGATTCTTCAATAGTATTATGAGATTTATTATAAATCCTATATGCTTTGCTCGAAACAGAATAACCAAGGAAAATTCCCTCATCAGCTCTAGCCTCAAAACTTCCTAGATTTTCTCTACCATTATTATGCACATAACATTTACATCCAAAAACACGAAAATGGGAAATATTTGGTTTTCTCCCCTTGTACAGCTCATAGGGGGTTTTCTTTAAAATAGGCCTAATTAAAACACGGTTCATAACATAACAAGCTGTACTAACTGCATCGGCCCAAAAGTATGCAGGCAAATTCATGTCATTAAGCATTGTTCTTGAAAGCTCTTTTAATGAACGATTTTTCCTCTCCACAACCCCATTTTGCTCAGGAGTTCTTGGAGCGGAGAAATAATGCTTAATTCCATGTTTTTCGCAAAACTTTTCAAAAAGATGATCTTCAAATTCTCCACCATGATCAGTTTTAATGGATGCAATGCTCAAATGCAATTGGTTTTGAATAATCTTGGCTAGCTTTTTAAATTCATGAAATGCGTCATTTTTATGAGTAATAAAAAGCGTCCATGTATACCTAGAATAGTCATCCACCACAACTAAACAATAATAGTTGCCACCAAAGCTTTTCGTTTGACAAGGTCCAAAAAGATCCATATGTAAAAGTTCCAAGGGCCTTTGAGAAGAAACAAGGTTTTTAGAAGGAAAAGATGTCCTTGTGAGTTTTGATTTAGAACAAGGATCACATTTTTCAGAAAAAGAAAAAATTTTGCTTTGGCAGTCCAACTACTAAGTTTTTAGAAGAAATTTTATTCAAATGAGCCATGTGGATGTGACCTATTCTACGATGCCATAGCCACGATTCATCCTCTTTAGATAATAAACATTTCGCATCATTTGAGGGAATTGAATCAAAATCAATAACAAAAACATTGTTTACCCTGCGAGCAATTAGCTTAATAAGATTATCAATTTTTCCCTCGATAATACATCTATCAGAATCAAATATAACCCTATTACCCTTATCACACAATTGACTAATACTTAGCAAATTGTGTTTCAGGCCCTCAACATGTAAAACATTTTCAATGCAAGGGTTAGGAGGTGTACCTATTTTACTGATTCCGAGTATCTTTCCTTGATTGTTATCTCCGAAGGTCACATGTCCTTGGTCCTTAGGCACGAGATGCGAAAATTTAGATTTATCTCCAGTCATATGTTTTGAGCATCCGCTGTCCAAGTACCACCATGACTTCCTTTCTTCTGGAGTAACCTACAAGCAAAGAATTTCAAGGTTTCTTTTTAGGTACCCATATCTTTTTGGGTCCTTGAGTGTTAGTATAGCCATAGTTTAAATCATGCCACCTTCTACTTTCATTGTTTGGTTTAATGAACTTCACTTTTCGGTGTATGCATTCGTGTGCACCATGGCCCTTCTTACCACAAATATGACACATAATTAAAGGTTTCTTATGATTACCAACAGAGACAAAAATGGTACTTAATTTCTTTTGATGTCTACCGGGTTGATATCCTAAACCCGCTCTATTAAAGAAACATTTTTGTCTCCCTAACATTAAATTTAGAGTATTTCTACCTTTTGTAAATTTAGCAAGGGTTTCTTTTAAATCTTCTACTTCTTTAACCAAGTCCTTGCAGAATTTACAAGAAGAAGAACTAGCTTTAAATTTAATGTCATTACTCGAAGTGTTCGAAGAATTTTTCAAAGTCAAATTCAGCTCCTTATTTTGATTTTTCAAAAATTCATTTTCTTTACTAAGTTCTTTATTCTTTTCCAAAAGAGAAGCTGAATTTTTCTTTTCTAGAGAAACCAATAAGGATAACCTCATCGATTCCTCATGCAATTCTTCAAATGCTTCTTGTAATTCATCATAAGAAAAGTTAAGTTCAGTGGTTACCTCATTTTCGTGAGCCATCAAGCATATGTTGGCGGTCTCCTCTTGTTCGTCTGAATCTTCATCCGAACTTCCTTCATTGTCTAGCCATGCCAGATATGCTTGCTTCCCTTTCTTTGAACTTGAGGTGCCTTTTTCTGAATTCTCTTTCTTTTTCAACTGATAGCAATCTGCTCTGATGTGACCAGGCTTGCCACACTCATGACATGTAATGGTTGAGCCTCCACTCTTGTTGTTGTCTCTTCTGTTGAAATTCTAATCCTCATAAATTTCCTGAACTTTTTCACTAATAGACCCATGTGTTCATCATTCAATAATTCTTTGTCCGAGTCACTATCAGGTGCAGGTGCTTCAGCCTTGAATGCCAAGCTTTTAACTTTCTTGTTCTCTTCTTCATGCTGAGCCAACCATTTTAATTCACTTTCATGCTCTTGTAACTTCCCAAAGAGAGTTGCCAGCGTCATAGTTGATAGATTTCTTGATTCAGCAATCGCCGTCACTTTGGGTTGCCATTCTCTTCCCAAACACCTTAGGACTTTGTTTATGAGATCCTCATTGGTGAATTTCTTCCCCAATGTCGTCAGTTGATTTACAATCATTGTGAAGCGTTTTTGGATCTCTTGAATCGATTCTCCATCTTTCATTCTGAATAACTCATATTCACCAGTCAGCGTGTTGATTCTCGATCTCTTTACTTTAGTTGTACCTTCATGCATGACTTCAAGTGTATCCCACATTTGTTGTGTTGTCTCACATGTTGATATCCTGAAAAACTCATCATAGCTCAAAGTAGATGTTATAATATTTTTCGATTTCAAGTCGTATTGGACTCTACGTTCCTCCTCCTCCGTCCATTCAGCCATAGGCTTGTCGACGGTGTTACCATTAACCACATAGGTAGGAACATAGGGACCATTTACAACAGCATCCCAAACTTTTAATCCAACTCCTTGAATAAAAATTTTCATACGGGCTTTCCAATATGCGTACCCTACCCCATCAAACATGGGAGGACGGTTAATAGAACTCCCTTCACCTCCAAACAGAGAGTTTGAAGCCATACTCTTGAGACGGTTAAGTGTTAACACAAGAGACTAGCTTTGATACCAATTGTTGGTTTTGGCCTCAAAATCTCGAAAGGGGGGGTGAATCGAGTTTTATTAATGTATTGTAAAAACCGTTACAAATTAAAAATTGATTTGAGATGGAGAGATTAAACGTTCGAAACGGATCACGAAAACAATAGAAAAATAATAAACGAGTAGCGCGGAAACGTAAATAATAAAATATGCGGAAATTAAAAGAGATAGGGATAGGAAAGCTTGCACCGGTGAATTTTATACTGGTTCAGCCTTCCCGTCGAAAGGCCTAGTCCAGTCCCCAAGCGACCCGCCTGAGAGTTCTTATACCAAGCAATAGAGCCGCACCCTATTACAACCAAGAGCACCCCGCACACTACTAGGAACCTCCGTTCGCTAGGGGCCTCAATCACACAACAGGGTTCCTCGCCCTACGACGTATCACACGTCCACTAAGGGATTCTCTCCCTAACCACTAAGGTTTAGAACGAATACAATGAGAGTGATTACAATAGCTTTTTGTGTTCTCAAAACACGGATACAACAATAAGCTCTATGATAGTGAAGTAGTGTTTCTCTAGAAGTTTACTCAGCCAATAAAAGTTTTGTTCTTCAAAAGACTATGAACAATGAAGATCAGAGAAACTTGAGAAGATGAAGAAGAGAGAACGTGCAGAAGAATGAATGAATAAAAAATTACCTTATGAATGTTGGAGTGAACTTTATTTAAAAAGAAAAACAATTTTGAATCGAAACGGATTTTGAATAAGTAAAACAAAATCAAAACAGAATAAAATAAGATTTGAAATAAGTTTTAAAATCAAAACAAAATCAAAACGATTTACACAATAAAATAAAGATTTGATTCTTAAAACCAAAAAGGAAATAATTCAAATTTAAAATCATTTTCGAATTTTATAAAATAAATCAGAATCTTTTATATAAAAACAAATCAGGAAATAATCAAAATGATTCTGACACGTTTTTCAATAAAACATGAAGTAATCGATTACTTTCTGAAGATAATCGATTATTCCTTCAAAAATAGAAATTCTTAAATTCATTTGAAAAACATGTAACCGATTAGGCTAATAATAGTTAATCGATTACATCACTCCTGTTCATTGTATGATGCAACTCATAATAATCGATTACACTAGGGAGTTAATCGATTACTGAGCCTCTTGTTTGCATATGATGCAACATCATGTAATCGATTACTACAGAGCTTGTAATCGATTACTAAGCCTCTGAAAAATATATGATGCAACAATTATAATCGATTACTTGACTAATGTAATCGATTACTTTCATAAGAAAGTAACTGATTAACAAGATTCAGTTAATCGATTACAACCTCTCTGATTTTTCTATGATGCAACAAAGTTAATCGATTACTTGGGAAAATAATCGATTACTCTCTTTTGCAAACATACAAATATACAGAGTTTTGTAACATCAAGTATTTTACTAAGGTTAAATGCAGAAAAACATTTTTATATGCAAAAACACGTTTTTTCTTCTTCTCTTCCAAAATGAAAAACTTATTGGCTTTGTAACTCTTTAAGGAAACAAAAACTTCATTACCTTACATTTGAACTAAGGAGAAGGTTTCTATTCTTAAGCTTGCTTGAGTCTTCAATCTTGACACTTGCACTTGTGAGCTTGAACTTGAGTTGGCTTATTATCATCAAAACACATAAACTTGCATTAAACTTGAAGTCCACAGAGAGTTTGAAGCATGCCTTCCAACCAGCTTGACTTCCAACAAACCTTGCGTACAAGCCACCAAGATACAGCGATGACAATGGAAGACGGACCCCTTGCGACAGCATACTAGCAAAGACAAAAACAGAAGGACTCATGGTTTCCCACGGCGAGCCAGGGAAAACGTAGCGACTGAGCCAAAATGCAATAAAACCTGCTCTGTACATACCCTCATCAAGGTTAGGGCCAGATTCAAAGTTGTCACCACAAACTTCACCAAAGAAATATCTTACCCAGTTGGCAAAAGTGTGCTTTAAAGAAACCTTTTTACCCGATTGCTGGCCCTTTGAGGTAGACCTGCCAGCACTCCTACCCTTGGAAGAAGACCCTTTCCTCTGTGATAAGATATCACGAGAATGCTTAGCACTCAGCACTATGGCAGCCTTCAACTCCCTTGCCATATCAAAAAACTTCTCATCTGTAACATCCCTCATTTTTATGAAAAGAATAAATGATTATTTTTATTATTGAAAATTATTTTAAAGGAAGTATTTTGGAAAAATAAATTAAGGGGGAAACATATTTTATAACTAAAATAGTTTTGGTAAGAAAGATATAAGAATAACATTTAGGAAAATGATATTTTGGTGAAATATCATGTAAAGAATGGGTTGTATCTTTTTAATTAACCGTTGGATCGTCCTCAAAGTTTTAGACAAGGTTTCTAACTATTTAATATTAACATCCAACGGTGGAAATTGTATTTTGAGAAGTAAATCTTTTTATATTAATTTTTAAGAAAAACAGTGAATTTCTGAATTTTAGCAGTGACTAACCGGTTAGTAAAACCAGTAACCGGTTAGTAAAACCAGTAACCGGTTAGTGCCTCTGCATCTGCATAAAATTAAGGCAGTTTGAGCTGGAAACCACGATGATTATTCTTCCTTAAGCCTTCCCAGGACGCGTGGAACATTATTGGGAGGTCTGGGACAGGTGTGAAGCTTTGAAATTTGATGGGTGTCATTAGTTGATGACTAACCCCACTCTTCCAACCCTAATCCTTGTTCTATAAATAGCTTGGTATTGTGTTGTTGATTGCTCAATTTTCCCTGCGATTTCTATACCAAAACTCTGCCAAAATCTCTTCTCAAATCGTGCATACAACTTGCCTTGAGTTGTTGCACATCAATCTTGTAAGTTGTGAGTGTGAGAGCTTGCTTTTGAAGGTGGTTTTCTCTGTTTTTGGTTTCTGTTCTGGTTCTGCTAGCTGCTGTTCTTGGTGGTTGTTGCTGTGAGCTCTGTAGCTGCTGTCTTAATGCCTTAAAGCTTATCTAAGTGCTATTCAAACTGTCCGGGTATGGGAGAAGTTGTTCATATTGCTAGGATTATTGATTGTGAAGTTGATTGCGTGATTGAATCACAGACAATTGGATCAAGACATGGTTACTTGGTTTGGAGACCAAGATAACCACTTGGTCACTAGGTTAATCCGAAATTAAAACATAATTGAATGAGTAATATGCTGTGATAATTGATGAGAATCATAGTGATTAAGTTTTGAGTCTTGATTTACATTTTATGAAAAATGAATCATTTGATGAATTGATTATGAGTTGATGTATGTAAATTGAGATATCAAGGGAAATATGATCTACAATAACTAATAATTATGTGTTATATTGTTGCATAATGTTGGTTTGAAGAGGTAGATAAGATTGGGAAGAATTAAATGTTATAAATCATGTTGTGTGAAAGGTTAAGCATTAAGGAGTGTTTGCAAGCTTGATTTATGAAATCCTACTATTATGAAACTCATTTTGAGTCAAACAATATTAGAACTGGATCCTCTATGTTGTACCCAAATTGTAGAAAGTATGATCAAGGAAGGGAGAAGATACTATTTGCTAGAATGAGATAGAGTAATGCATAATCATAGGTGGAGTCACCATGAGACTCAAAAAGGGCATAGTTTTATCTAGGATTTTGACTTTGAGGTCACCATGAGCTCCAACACTAGATAGAGCAAGTTACAATCCCTGCATGCAAGCTATTTTGATGCATATTTCATAAATTGCTGTTGTTTTCTGAATTTGGATGGTTAAGTTGTTGGTTTATGTGTTATTATGCAAATTGGAATGTGGTCATGAAATGCAAGGGATTTGATGTGATTTGATATGTTATAAGTGATGAAACATGTTTAATTTGAGGTATTATAACTCTATGTAAATCTGTTTTGGGCTAGTTTTGAGTAGAAAAGAAAATGGTATTGAAAACCCTCACTTTTAGTTATTCTGCTGCATAATCTAACCGGTTAGCTGGTTTTTGTAACCGGTTACAACCTGACAGCTTTGAAAAATAAAATGTTTTGATTTCCATAAATTAATTGGGTTTTTTTTTCCACTAAATTAATTAACTTCATTTCATAATAATTCTTACAGAAAGGTAATGAAAGCCCCCCAATTAATTAAGGTTTGAAATCATTGAGATTTTCATAAAGAGACTTTGTTTTTCAATTTTTGGTTTATACAGACTAACTGGTTAGCATTTCTATGTAACCGGTTAGTGTCTAATAAAAACATTGAATTCAATACTAGTTTGTGGATCAATTCATGCTATTGCTTTTCTTACTCTTTTATAGCCTAAAACATAATTAAATACTCAAGTTTAAAGTGATTAATGATAAGTGCTTATACCTTGAGTATTGTGACTAATGCCTCAAATTAATAATGTGAAGTCATGATAGCTTTATAACATGTTTCCTATATTTGAGTGGTTATGATTCAATAATTTCATGATTATGAATTCATTATGAGAATAATGTTAAAGAGAACCAACCTATGAGACATATTGTGTTTGCATCAATGCATGGTGAAAGAATAAATGGTTTGCTCTCAGGTACTGTTGTCTCTAACCGGTTAGTGGGTTTTGTAACTGGTTAGGACCTGAGACAAGAAAATAATTAATTTGGTTTTCTTTCAATTCTTAAAGGTTTTGCTTAATTTCTATTTTGGTTTCTAAATGAGTTGAGCATGATGTGAACAAGTAAAAAGGGGGTAAATCATTATCCATCTAATTAATTAAGAATTATCTTTTTAATTGGTTTGATAGTGCCTTCTTGAAGATGATGAATAAATTATGAGTGGTATATGATGATTGCATATGCCTAATGAATTATGTCTTGGGTATGACGATTGGTCATGATTAATGAATAATACTTTGAGTATGATATCTGGATAAGTTGTTTAATGAGGTATGATTAGTGGAGTAATCATAATGCCTTCATTGGATTAAAAGTGATCATGATTACACTGAGGATATGGAATGTGATTAATATTTCATGATCTAAATATGATATTGAGCAAGGGTTTGATAAAGTGTGAGTATATCTACTCGATAATTAATGTTTTGGAGCATAAGAGGATAATGACTTAAGGAGGGTTAAGGACAATGCGAGCATGATGATGCCTGTTGATTATGATGATCCAATCCAAATGCGATAGGGATGTTGCTCCGATTTGGATAAGTTAAAGATAGATAAGTGGAATTGCTCCGATTCTCATATGTTGAGGTTAACTCCTTCGTGAAGTCATTATACTTAATGGGATCTGTATAGAACGGTGTGGCCGCTATACGAAGACATGTGGAACGGTGTGGCCGCCATATGTATGGTAAGTGTAATGGAATTCCGTGTAATGGAATTCTTGAAGAGTTGATTATGGAGAAATGATTTGAGAGACGTGCATGCATAGCATGAAAGATTAATGGTTATAGTTTATATTGTTTAATAAGACACTTGAGCATGCATTTATTATGTTGAAATGATATCTGTGATGATTGTGTTTGACCAATCATATAATCTGCTTAGGCGATATGACAAGTGACTTACTCCCATCTACCATGTCTGTGTGGTAGGTTCTCTCAAGGACAGGACTAAAGCCACTCCTTTAAGAGTGAAAGTTGATTAGAAGGAACAGCCAGGATGATGTCTCGTCATCCGGATCCTTTTGCAGAAGGATCGAGTTGTGAAGACCAATGCTCTGGGTGTAAAAAAGGTCTTTGGGGTTTTGTATTATGCATGCTTTACACTCAGAACATTTTGTAAAAGAAATATTACTCTGATGAAAAGTACTTTTGGTTTTCACACTCTTTATAGCAAAAGTTTTTTTGTTAACCCGTATTTTTTATGACTTAATATTTTGGGGTGTTACATCATCAATATCAGATAAAGAAAGGTTGGGATCACCGAAAGAAGGTAGCCTCATAAGGACGATTACATCTTCCAGAGACGGAGTAAACTCCCCCCATGCAGTAATGAAAGTGTGAGTAGTCGAACACCAACGTTGTACCAACATGTGAAGATCAGTTACTCTCTTACACACACTATGCTTGGTGGAAATTTTGATAGCTTCAGCAATTCCCGTACTCTCCAGAACCTCAACAAACGAAGGGTCATCCTTGAAAACAGAGGCAACCCATTCAGGCAACCACCAGTCACACTGAGCCTCATGTGGAATCAAACTTCTGACCAAGGAAATTCAGCCCTCAACAAACGAGACCGAAGCAGCGTTGGGCCTAAGGTCTTGCTATCAACATCAGTTACAGGTGTGGTTCTCAAATGAGCAAATTCCTCTGAAACAACAGTAGCTTTCAAAGGGAAATTATGAAACAAGTTACCAGACTTGGGTGGACCCTCGAATGGAGGAGAAGGACGGGGAGCGTCTACCCAGCGCCGATAACCTTGTTCCATGGGTTCAGATC
This sequence comes from Crotalaria pallida, assembly GCA_037953625.1. Taxonomy (NCBI): domain Eukaryota; kingdom Viridiplantae; phylum Streptophyta; class Magnoliopsida; order Fabales; family Fabaceae; genus Crotalaria; species Crotalaria pallida. Next base: position 65,130,426 of record CM075655.1, on the reverse strand, counting down.
GTGGAGGAGAGAGATCGTTTAAAATGGAAATAGAGATGGGTTCGGGGGACGTCCCTTCATCACCAACATACTCGGAGGCGTCAGACTCCAGATCCTCGCCAGAGGAAGTTACAGCACTTGAACGAGCCATAGAAAGGGAAACGGTTTTTGGTGAAGGAAAGAAAAAGGGGGTACTGTGAGAGAGATAAGGAGGAAAGTCTTTCAGAATGAGAGGTGGAGGAACGTGGGAATGAGAAGGCATGCTTGAGTAGTAACGTTAAGGAGTAAGTGGAGGCACGGTTACCAACTGCAACAGCCACGTTTCACACGATGAGAGGCTGGAAGGGAGTAGGCTTGCAGGCTAGTGAGTTTGTATTTGAAAAAATAGGATTATTTCAAATACAAAAAGGGGCTATTGTTTAGGATTGAGAAATAATTAGTTATTGGGCCAAAGCCCGTTAACAGGGGAACAAGTAGAAAAGGGAGAATTTCGGGTGGCCCATGAAGATTGTTTCAGACCAGAGCAAGCCTCCACACCAACAATGGCAGAAACGTGGAAGCGTCCTCCGGTCAGAGCGTCCTCAAATCACACCATTCATCTGGAGCCAAACAAGGACCTGGTAAGCCACTCTTCCTTGGGCCCAACGCTTAGCCAGCCATATCCATCAGATATACCATAAGTAGGAAAGATGCCATTCCATTCAAGTACCAAATATAGTATGCAGAGAGGAAGATGCCATTTCACTCAAATAGGGAAAAGTACTGTTCATCTCCCCTACCAAGGCTGAAGAAGGCAACGACCAGCAGGCAATGGAAGGAATGCCACAATGTCCATCAGACAAAGAGAAAGCCAAGCTTAATGACCAAGGCAAGCTTCCCATAAAGCAAGGACCACTATGGTAGAAGAAACAGGAGCTTAAAACCAGTAAACACAAATCCACTATATGGAGAGAATTACAACGACACAATCAGGGGAAAACCTCAAGGAGTTTGGGAGGGAAAACAGAGAGCGTCCTAAAAAATGCTTAGCCATTGTATATTTTATCATCTGATAATCACACCCCCATTGCTCCTTGTATTTCTCATTCAGTAAATCAATAAAAGAAGCCTTGATTTCACTAAGTCTATGAACCCATCATTTTATTTGCATTTTGTATTATTTTCTCAAGAAATACGAAATCTTGGCAGAAACAACCACCAACGCCAACCATGATCTCACCATCTCCCTATCGTCCCTTCTTATTTGTTACTACCAACCTTAGATATGTTTCAATGTTACAAGTTTTAATGTGCATTCCCATATGTTTGCAGTGCGTGGTAATAATGAATTGAAGGTGTTGGTGAATTTTTTACCCATTTTACAGGGATTTTTGTTATCGATTTGTATTACCTTTTCCTTCTCCCAAGCCTGTACAATGATACTAAGTTTTGTTTTATGAGTGCATGTTTCTTGGGAAACTTAAGAGAGCCACAAGACACTGGACGAAGCTGAAAGAACTGTTAGCAACTACATTTATCTATTTATATTTCTAGAATGTTTTTCTTACTTAAATTAATTAAGACTATGAAGCTATTATTAGTAGTTTAGTACAGTACGAAATAAGACGGTTGGATTTGTCTGGAGTAACACAATATCATCATAGAAGGGATGAGGGGCGAATTTGTCTGAGGCTATTATTTTGGTTTGATAGATAGCAGGGACGAGAAAAGTAGATATGATGGTGCTGCATGGCGTGAGAGGAAAGGGGAGGAGAGAGGAAGCGGAAGAGGAGGGGTTACCACGTGGCAGGGTGACTGTGTGCCACGTACGGTGGGTAGGGTCAGTGTTTGATCATTAATGCTACGAAAGACAATTTTTAACATTAGTCAAATAATGGATGGAAAAGACTAACATGATAAACATTATTAACACAAAGGGCATAATTGAAAATAAAAAAGTTAAAGGATGAAAATGAAAAGTGAAAAGCGAAAATAATAGAGACCAAACTAAGAGTTTTGCCAAAGAAAAATGATACTCTTACACCTAGTTTTGAGGCGTAAGAGATGTAATGAAAAGAGATAGGGAAAAAAGAGAGAAAATAAATTGATAGTGTGATATGAAAGAAAGAAAGAGATGGAAAAAAAATAAGTATAGATGAAAATGTTATGATAATAAATTTTAATATTATATTCAACAAGTTAATTTATAATTTATAATTCATTTATAAGAATTGTAATAAGTACTTATAAGTTCTTGCGGTTTTACATCCAAATATTTTGATTCTATTAGTACTTTTCAAATTAGAAATCCAAACGCAAATAGCTTATTAATCATAAGCGTTTATACTGTAAGTTTTCATATGTTAAGTTATTATATCATAAGTACTTCAATAAATTATTTACCCAAATAGAACCAATATCTCCTATATAAATTTTGCTTGAAACACTATAATCTCATGCCATGACATGTATGCAATGTTTGCTAAGGTCCTTGCAGTCGGACATTGGCCTTGACCTTGCATGGTACTTGGGATACATGGAGATAGATTGATTGTGAGAGTGACTCAATAGAGACGGTCACTACCCTATTGACCTAAAAGTTATACACATTTTAGAGCACATGGACATTATTTAGATGCATTTTTGAGCTAATAGACAACCAATTAAACATTACTGATACTGTGTTACCAATATTTTTATAGGAAATAAATGAACTTCATCAATATATTGTAGCAAAATACTGCTATACATATCCAAATTTAAACTTAGAAGTCCCTTCCAGGGGAACTCCAAACAGTATTGAGTATAGACACCATGAGTGTCACTTGTTGTCATCAATGTTATTAGTTCCATTTCTTGTATCTCGCCATTAATCAACATTGTTAAGAAATTGTGAATAATTTGAGGTCCTTTTCCCACTCATTTACATTGGGTAAGTGGCCCCACCTTTGAAGTAAAACATAGTGAATGAAGGAGAATGTATTAAATACCAATATTTAATAAGAAATCAATCTAATAGCAGTGGGAATAAAATAATGAAGTTTCAAATGCTGCCAAAATTTACGAATAAGGTTGTCAACACGTTGAAAGTAAAAAAGGTTTTGAGACTCAAGGAGGTTCAACATGAAAAGGTAATATTGAAGATCAACTATCTATTTCTTTTATGATGGAAAGTACATACTTATATAATGGAATCATGTATATGTGATTAACTTTTTACCTCGGCGGTTTGGTTTCATGTTTTCGCAATGATTTGGAAGTTTGATTTTGCACCTTTCATGGTTTTGGTTACTTCCATACTAAATGATGGTAAGAAAGTATTTGTGTGACTGCTATTGACCATGTTGCTGAAATTGGTTCTTAATTGGCTGAAATTTTCCATTTTAAGCAAAGGAAATATTTAATGAGAACTGAACATATACTTCATCCAATTGTTATTCAATAGATGGTTCTATTTTTAATGTTATAACTTGCAAACATGAAAATAAGCTTCGCTTTGGGAATAAGCTTTTTGACGGGACAACCTCCAAGTTCAGAACATGGATAACAATTTCGGATTTGATATAAGCTTCTCACAAATCTACTAAAGTTGTGAAGTTTCTATTTTCTTAAGGTGAAGCTTTGAGTTTTTTGAAGGTCTTTCTTGAAGATATTTTAGTGTCATGATACATTCTCTGCTTCGTTGAATTAGTAAGTGAAAGTGATGGGTAGAGTTATTTTATTTGCTTTCTATTTTAGCTATTTTATATTAGGCATGTTAAGCTGATAGCAAAAAACATGTTTCCTGATGAGCATAGGATGCAAAAGCATATCTGCAAGCCAATTGAAGCATGATGTATGGGTATAATTGAATAATTTTACCAATTGGGCAATTTACCTTAAACCGCCTTAAAATTCTGCAATTTCAGTGTCACTAATCGGTTACTGGCTTTACTAACCGGTTAGCCACTGCTAAATTTCAAATATTCAAAATATGATAACTGTTGGGTGGGAAAATTGATTTTTAATAGTTTTACTCCTCAAAACATTATTTCCACCGTTAGATGTGATGATAAAATAGTTAAGAATCTTATATAAAAAATTTTGCAAGATCCAACGGTTAACGAATGAGTATTGCTCGATCTTTGAATGGTATTTTACCAAAATATTACTTTTTCAAATATTCTATTTAATCCTTTCTTACCAAAACTCATTTTTATTTTCAAAGTATGTTCCCTTGTGTTTATTTCTCAAAATACTTCACTTAAAATAATTTTCCATAATAAAGTAATTCTTTTCCAATTTAACAATAAACTATTGTTTGTTTATTAAAATATTTTTCCTTTATATTAAAATACTACCTAATCTAAAATAATTCATTTTTACTAAACTATTTTCTAAGGCATCCTTATCATTATATAAAATATTTTCCTTTATTAATAACCATCATAAAAATACACATTTTAGTTATTTATAAAAATGAGGTACTTCTCAACTTCACATTCATGAATTTTAAGAATTTGAAGTCCAAACATTTATCACTCTAGAAGTACATTAACAGTAACTTATTATTTCTCAAATGCTTTCAGTTTGGGGTTTTCATGACTTAACTAACTGCTTTTGCAAAAAAAATATTGCAGGTTTGATTAGGCAACAGAAAAACGGTAATCTAAAAGAGCTTTACAGGGCAATTAAGATGTGTGAGAGGGCTTTGGTTTCAGCCCATCTAATGGTTACTACATTAGGAGATTCCCAACAGGTTCTAATTTTGTTCAAAGTCATTTTGCTTTTCACTTGTGTTTAGCCTCTTTTGCTGACCTCTTGTGCTATTTTTCTCACTAATCATCATTCAAATTAATCAATTAATGTGTTGTTCAATAATATTCACTATAACCTTTTAATCGGTGAGAATTAATAAGGAGTGCTGAAGTATACATTGTATAGCATTAACTCTTATAATACAATACGAATGCTATGATTTTGAAGTATACATTGTATAGCATTAATCAATGAAACAGGTCCTTTGCTTTAGTTTGCTTCTTGATAAGGCACAATTTGGTGAGAATGGTATTGTCGTGTCCTTAATCGAAACCAACCTTGAAGCTATGGAAGAACTTCAAGAATGATCTCAATCAAGATATCAATGTAGGACTCTTTTAATATTACTGTATATCCAGTTGGGATAAACAGGTTCTCCCTAGTCAACAACGTGTGTGCTAGTGTCAACTTAGGCATAAGAAGACGTACCTTAGCCCCTATAGCATGGTAGTTCTTATAGGGGATTACCTGTGTCGTGGACTGTTCTGATAAGGCTTCTTAAGAGGAAGAACTCGAGTAGGATTCGTAAAGGTTATGATAAGATCACCTCCGTAAATCCTGTAAGCGATAAATCTTTATCCAATACCGTTTTTATCTAACCAAGAGTCGTGGGAATCTAAGAGAAGTTGTTAAGCTTAATGGGACTGTAAGTGATAGAGATAAGGATGAGAATCCTGTGTTCGGGGTTAATCTCATAAGTGTGTAACATCTGTATAAAACCCAGTTGCTCGGTGTAATGTTCCGACCGTAGGCCTTGTTTCAGCGTCTACTATAGGTCTACTACATAAGCCCCCCAAGCTCGGTTGGGTGATTCGAGCCCTGCCGAGTTGAAGAGACAAATAAGCGGTTGGCCGATCGAAGGCAGGTTTTGGTGTGGAGAAGAGAGATCCGATTGTTTCAACATGTTCAACAGAGCTGTCCTTTCAATTCCTCCTAGGCTTCCACGTGTTCCTTTTATTACCGGGAAACGAAACGTTATGATTTCAAATTCTCAAAAGAGGCCACGTATACACTTTCAAGACGAATGGGCCTTTGTTGATTCGGCCCAAATCCTTTGGATAGTGGAGGGAACTTCTGAAACAAGAGTGGGGAGCGGTTTTCGAAGTTCATTTCTTGTCAAAATTAGAAACTCCTCAAGCTCTTTTCTCTCTCATTCTTGCCTTCCTGAAGTATCGTTTTTCTGGGGTTTGAGCAACAGATTCAGAGGTCATCAAAGGGATTCTTGCACCGATTTCAACCCTTTTTCTTATACTAAGCATATTTCAAGTTCGTTGACCTTCATATATTCTTCAATTTCTTGATCGTCCATCATCAAACAAGTAATGAACACATGAAACTTTGGACTGTCTTCCTCTTTCTTCCTTGCAAGCTTATGAACTTCTGCATGTGACTGCTTCTGTTATCTGTTATGGGTATTGTGTTTAGAATTTCCATCATTGTGCTTTAGCACTAGCCATGCACCCCTTTTCTTGATTTTGAATGAAATCTAGGGCTTACTGAAAACCTTGCACTGTTCGTCAGGATATCCCTCTATCTTTTGGAATTCCTTGCCTTTCTTTGTCTTTATTTTGAGCGATCGCCGTAGTGTTTCTTAGGATTATTTTATTTTTTGTTGCTCCTAATTTCTTAGGGTTCGAACTGAAGCTGTGATAAACATGAGTGAGGATTCTATAAATTCTGATGTTCCGAGAACACATGAGGAAGAGAACCCAGGAAGTTGCGTTTAACCAATTGCAACCCATTTTCCTCAGAATTTGAAAGAGGTCAGAGAAGGTGTGATTTATTATAGGATCGCTGAGAGGGCAGAAAAGATGAGATTAAGAAGGCAACGGAGAGGTATACAGTGTTTCAATTCGTTTGGGGAAATTCTACCCAGGAAGAGAGGTGTTCCCCAATCGATAGTATATATAAGTATTTGATCAGAAATAATCAAGTTTTACTACTTCTGACTCCGCGTGTGCCTCCTTTTCCTCAGGTATGAAGCGAAAGTGCGTTACGAATCCCGAACTTTATCCACTTCCACCATATTCTGCCCAGTACGATTGGGTTGACCGAGAAGTTGTGGGCACCCCATCCGAGCTTTCGACCGACAAATCTTTAGAGCAAACCAGAGCCATTATATTACCTTGCCCTGGAGATACTTCTGGGAACTTGTACTCAGTAAGTCCAGTGGGACCCAACGAGAGAATTTGTACTCGTATCCTTGAGGACAGCACTGGTTTTTATTTTTATGAGGAGGTGATAACCCGCCTTGGAATTACAATGCCTTTCACCAATTTTGAAATGGAGGTTTTGAACACGCTGAAAGTGGGCCTTTCTCAGTTGCATCCGAACGCATGGGCCTTTGTTAGAGCTTTTCAGCAAGTTTGCTCGGCCATGGACTGGTCTTGTACTATTCCCACTTTTTTCTATTTATTTGCTCCGCAAGCAAACGCCTTTGAAAAAGGGTCCCCCAAACGACCTTGGGTTTCCTTGAAATCGCGAAATGGGTATGCTCTGTTAACCAAGTATTCCGAGTCTTGGAAAGCGTTCAAACCTTTTTATTTTAAATACAACTTTGTTGGGACTGGTGTTTGCTGTTTTACACGAGCTGGTGAAGAGCGACCGGTTCCTCGATTCCCTCTTCAATGGAGTAAAAAAAATTTTAATCGGAGGATTGCTTCATACGGGTCGGAGTGGAAAAGCTCTTTGAACACGAGAAGGAAGTGTGCCGAGCGTTTGAGAACTACTTGGTTACCAATGGGATGATTGAAACAAGGGACATAGTGAATATCCCCTCAAAAGATGTCAAGGCTCAACTAGGTAAACTATTTTTCTTTGCTTTTATACATGTAAATTTGTTTAGATCTAATGGCACTCAGTTTCCTTTGCAGATAAAATGGCTTCTCGTATGGCTGCCTTACTCCAAGGAGGTAAGAAAAGAAAGGCTCCTCCTACAAGTGCAGCTTCAGGGTCGTCGAGTATGAGCACCCCCAGTTTAGGCACTCCGACCCCTGCTGCTTCTCCAGTCGAAGTGTCTCCTCGACCTGTTTCAAACTTGGTTGTTGTTACAGCTACTACAGTTTCGTCGGCCTCAAGTGGTCAAGCCCCCTCTCCCCCTCCTCAATTGACTCGGTGCCGAAGGCTCGACAAAGGGAAAGAGAAGGTTTCATAAAGAGTAAGTGCCAGGGCCGAGGGAACAAGTACCAAGGCTGCTACTGCTCCTACTCCTACTCCGACTCCACCAGTAGTCTCGGTGTGGAATCGTGAGTTGGATGAAAAATTTCCTGAGTTTATCTGCCCGGAATCAGACCATATTCGGTATGATAATCTTAGTGCTGCTGAATGGTCCCATTACAATATAGCTTTGACCAATTTTTTTACTTCGAGGTGCCAGTTTAACCCATTATCTGTCCAAGCATGGTGAAGATTTGTTTAAAGGCCTGAATGTTGAGCAGAAAGAGACTCGTGAGCTTCAAGCGGCTCAGGAAGCCAGTCTGTCGGATGAGCTGGTTCGAGTAAAGAATGAGCTGGAGAATCTGAAAGCTGATAAAGTTGAACTGATCAAGGAACGAGAATCTCTGAAAGTTTCACAAAAGGCTGCTGAAGATAAGAAGAAAGAAGTTGAAGAAACACTTAAAAAGGAGCTGCAGGAGAGCCGACAGAGGATCGAGGAGTTAGATTCTGAAGTGAAGAAATCTGCTGCAACTGCTCAGAAATATAAGGAAAAAGCTCTTGTTTTCAAGAAAAAGGCAGCAGCCAACTTCTATAACTGGGATAAGGGTGTTGATGACTCCTTTGTTTCAGCGATCAAACAGATCCAACTTTTGAATCCTGAAACTGAGTTTAGAGTGGTCGGAGCACACCCTTTCCATAGCGTAGAAGATGGGAAGTTGATTGATCTTGAAACCAAGGCTGAAGTGGATTTGCAGGCGGAGAATCTTCCTAATCCTCTAGTAGAACTGACAGAGGCTCCTGAATTTGATGATAAGGATATCAGCTTGTCGGATGATGAGGCCTGAACTTGGTGGCCATCTTATATCTGTTTTTATTCTTCTGTTTGTTGGTAGCATATGTGGAATTTCTACCTGTTGCTCGTTGTATCCGAGCGTTTATACTTGTTTATTTTGATCAAACTCTTTTGTTATTTCAGAAATGACTTTTAATTAACTTGTTGTTCAGCAAATTGTATCGCTGCTTGGTATGTTTTTAGCTGTTTTTTGTTTCGTTCGTCACGTTTCCAGTAGAATTCTCCGAGTGTAAACTCTTAGGAGGAATTTATCGTATATTTTCTGGCGTAGTTTTTGAGCGTAAACTCGCATTGTTCGTAGGTATAATTAATTGTGAGAAGAACTCGGATCGCCGACTTTAGCCGAAGCGGGACCCTCGGACCGCGAAATAAGCAAAGCAATTTCCTGAGTTCGGGCATTCTATGAATACGTAGTTAAACTCTTGCAAAGAGTTGTATCTCGATTTCGCTCGGTGGCAAGCCGAACCAAATGAGTCGTATGTGATTTCACAATGTACACAGGTAAGAAAACTTCAAGGAAATATTGTACTTTATTAATAAGAGAATACAAAGCATGAATTGCTCATAACTAAGAAATCCCTAAGAATTTAAACTATAATCTATGAAGGGTGTTATCCTTCGTTATTCATTATAAACTATTCTTGAGCAATCTATAAATAAACTAAACTATTTTTAAAACAAAGGAAATAAAATGAGAGCTTAGCTGTAATAAGCTCTGAGCTTGGCAATGTTCCAACTGTTATTGACATCCGTGCCCGAGAGAGTTTCCAACTTGTAGGCGCCGGTTCCAGATTTAGCCTTTATTCGGTATGGACCTTCCCATTTTGGCTTCAGCTTTCCAACAGCAGCATTTCCTTTGCCAATATCTGCTCGGCGAAGGACCAAATCTCCGACTTCAAAACTTCGCGGTCGGACTTTCTTGTTGTAATCTCGGGCCTGTCGCTCCTTTACCTTTCATTCATGAGCCGCAGCATTCTTTCGTATTTCCTCAAGTAATATGAGTTCATCGCTGAGCAGTCCGTTGTTGGTTTCCGAGGGTCGTTCAAGCATCCTAAAGGTGGGGATTCTCTTTTCGATCAGAATGACTGTGTCGCAGCCGTATGTCAAACGAAAAGGGGTCTCACCAGTTGAGGAGTGTACAGTTGTCCTGTGTGACCATAGAACGCTCGGAAGCTTATCAGCCCATGTACCAGCTGCGTTGCCAAGTTTCTTTTTTATACCGTCCAAAATGGTCTTGTTGGCGGCTTCGGCTAACCCATTGGTGTGTGGGTGTTCCACGGAACTGAAGTAGTGAATGATCCCCAAATCAGCTGCTAGTTCTTGAAAGTGAGAGGCTGCGAATTGTGACCCATTATCTGTGACTATAGAATGTGGAACTCCGAACCGAGAGATTATTTCCTTTACAAAGAAAGACTGAATTCGAGCTGTAGTAATTGTTGCTAATGTGCCGCTTCAATCCACTTAGTAAAGTAATCAATGGCTACGACCGCAAACTTCAATTGTCCAGGTGCAGTAGGAAACTTTCCGATGATGTCCATTCCCCATTGATAGAAGGGCCAAGGAGCTCCGAGAGAATGTAGCTCTTCCGCGGGTTTTTGGTAAGTATCACTGTGAAATTGACATTGAACACACTTCTTGACATGTTCCATGGCATCTTTTTGCAGTGTGGGCCAGAAGTAACCTGCTCGGATTATTTTCCGAGCTAGAGATTTTCCACCCATATGATGGCTACAGATTCCTCCGTGGATCTCCTCAAGGATTTCTTCAGCTTGAGATGGATTTACGCATCTGAGCATGGGTGAGCCGAACCCTCTTTTATAAAGGACACCATTAAAAACCGTGTATTGGGCCGCTTCCGAATTAACTTATGAGCCTCAGTCTGATCTTGTGGAACGAAACCATGCTGCAAGTAAGTTAATATCGGATCCATCCAGGATTGGGATATTGAAACTGCAAGGATGACGCTTGGTCTTGGGACGGTTTCCTGTATCAAAGTCTTGTTGTTTTCCGACCCCTTCGTGCTTGCCAGCTTAGATAAAATATCGGCTCGGGAGTTCGAATTTCTTGGGACATGGGAGATATCAAACTCTGAGAAATTGGAGATTATTCGCTTTACCTCTTCAAGATACTTCTGCAAGATGGCCTCCTTAGCCGAGTACTGCCCCTTAATCTGAGATACCACTAATTTTGAATCGCTGAATACCGACACCCGATTTGCTCCAAACTCATGAACCATTTTGAGGCCTGCAAGGACTGCTTCATATTCTGCTTGATTATTCGAAGTTTGGAATTCAAATTTTAATGAGTATTCCATACAAATTCCTTCAGGATTTTCGATAATGACGCCCGCACCTGCTCCTTTCCTGTTGCTCGAACCATCCACATAGACTGACCACAAATCCTGAGGAGTGTCCGAGGGAATCTCAGTGAATTCAGTAACAAAATCAGCAAGAACTTGAGACTTCATTGCCTTCCTGGGTCCGTAGACGATATCGAACTCAGATAGTTCCACTGACCATGAAACCATTCTACCGGCCAGGTCAGGTTTGTGAAGGACCTGCCTAAGGGGTTGAGCTGTCCTGACCATGATTCGATGAGCCTGGAAGTACTGTCTTAACCTCCGAGCAGATATTACCAAGCAGTATGCAAGTTTCTCAAGTTTTTGGTACCGCAGTTCTGATCCCTGTAGTGCTCGGCTAACGAAATAAATTGGGGCCTCAACTCCCGAATCCTCTCGTACTAATACTGAACTGACTGCTGCGTCTACCACCAACATGTAGAGAATAAGGTCCTCCCCAAGAAGAGGGCTATGAAGGACTGGTGGGCTGGAGAGATAGTTCTTCAACTAGATGAAAGCTTGTTCGCAATGATTATCCCACAGACGGTGCCAATGTCGTGTCCTTAATCGAAACCAACCTTGAAGCTATGGAAGAACTTCAGGAATGATCTCAATCAAGATATCAATGTAGGACTCTTTTAGGATTACTATATATCCAGTTGGGATAAACAGGTTCTCCCTAGTCAACAACGTGTGTGCTAGTGTCAACTTAGGGATGAGAAGACGTACCTTAGCCTCTATAGCATGGTGGTTCTTATAGGGGATTACTTGTGTGTCGTGGACTGTTCTGATAAGGCTTCTGAAGAGGAAGAACTCGAGTAGGATTCATAAAGGTTATGATAAGATCACCTCCGTAAATCCTGTAAGCGATAAATCTTTATCCAATACCGTTTTTATCTAACCAAGAGTCGTGGGAATCTAAGAGAAGTTGTTAAGCTTAATGAGACCGTAAGTGATAGAGATAAGGATGAGAATCCTGTGTTCGGGGTTAATCTCATAAGCGTGTAACATCGGTATAAAACCCAGTTGCTCGGTGTAATGTTCCAACCGTAGGCCTTGTTTCAATGAGATTTGCAAAGTGCTTCCTGAAAAACAATCATAGCAAGTGTAACTACCTGTTGCAAATCTCATTGTCTCTCTTACTTTCAAGGGCATGCCCTTTTTCCTATGTTATGTTAAGTTGAAGAGTAATGGAGTTGTAAAATGCATTTTTTTATGTTATATTAATCTAAGGATATGTTTATGTAGGTATCATTATCAATTGCAATAAATGCAACCAAACCATAGCAAATGTGGAGCAAATATCTGGGCTGATATTGGTAGGAGTGTTGAGATGTTTTGTTTAGTAGGGTCATATTGCCCAACAACAATATTTGTGATCAAGTGAGCTTCGGAGGGTCATAGGGCCTTAAATTTCTTACATGATAGAGTAAGGTTCGATACTTGTGATTGGATTTATATGAGTGTTCTGATATGCATATGAATGAGTAGGTATGTAATCAACATTGTATTTTTACCATTTTAGTTATCAAATGGGATTGGATTTTCATTCATTTTAGTTTTGACTTTTAAGTGGGTGTATGTACATGAGTAATAGGATGTGTATTTGAATAAGAAGGGCTGTAATTTGGTCACAATCATTTTTTCTAAAGTGTCAAACGAGGTTAGCTTTTTATTTAGTTTAGTTGTGGTTGGGGGCTGTGTTTGAGTGATTTCCTATGCTATTTGATCTGAATATGAATGAGTAGGTTGTAATTTGATGTTGTGTCAGTGTCATTTTTTAAGTATCAAATGGGATTGACTTTGCTGATAAAAAAAGGGATTGACTTTTTATTGAGTTTAGTTGTGATTGGGTGTTGAATGACTTGGTGGGCATATGAAGGGGGAGGTGTACAATTTGATGCAATACAACATTTTAAGTATCAAATGAGATTTGACTTTTTATTCACTTTAGTTGTGATTTGGTGTGTATGAGTGATCCGATGGAAAATTTGATGTGTCTATATTATTGATTTTGTGTGAAATTTCTCTATGTGACCTCACGTATCGTGGTGGCTGCATAAGTATAAAATAATTGGCTTGGATTTGTTTTGAGCTGAACATGATTTTATTGCATTGAATCAAGTAGTTTGTATAAGGTTTTATATTTGTTTTGTCACTTATATATTGTTGTTTGATTGAATTTGCTGGCTATAATTTCTAATTGACAGGAAGGGTTAGATGGGAGAGTTAATTCCCATTATTGTTGTAGTATCAACCGTGTTAGTACTTACTAATTTTTAGGAAACAAGTTTGAGGTATATTTAGTGAATCCTTCGAGAGATAGATTCCAAATATGTAAAAAAGAATGATGATTTGCATATTTAAATATGACAAACAATATAATGATTATGAAAACATGTAGATTTGTGATTATCTTTTCTGAAGGAAAATGAGAGGATTTTACTTTATTATCCCTCCTCAAGGAAATTTATTTATTCAAAACGTTCATTTTTGCATTCTATAATCCTAACTGTAGTATGCAATTGCATGAAATATCTTAATTGCACATGTTAATTAACATCATCAACCAAAAACCCAATGCACAACCATAGGTACAATCAATTTATAGTTTAATAATTATATTGTTAACAATATTGCAAGTAAGTTTAATTTGGTAGTCCAATTTTTTTTTTGTCCGTATTCCTTGCGGAACCACCGGTATCCACAAGAGCACCCTTAATACCAGGGAGTCCTTGAGACTAATCCGAAGCGAGCTGCGTGGCTGGCTCTCCTAGCGGGATGTTTTTAGTGGGAATCGAACACGGGGCTACTAGCACCCGTATCCCATTCCCAAGATTTCAGTTGGGGCCTTACACCAACTGAACCAAACCCCGTTGGTTGGTAGTCCAATTATTTGTTTCCATTAATATATTACATAATTACATAAATATAGTAATGGTTATATTTTATCTAATATATTAGATAAATTTCATGTTTATATTAGTGGTTTCGCGTAATGGCCTCGTGCGTGGCACGAGTTTTCTTAATTGAAAGGGTGTTAAATAAAGAGGCATATATTATACTTTATATGTTTGGCATGCATATGCTTAACTTATAATTATTAAATATACTTAATTGAAATATTATAGTTCATGAAAATTAGATAAAGTCTGATTATATTAAAGAAGAAGAAGGAGTAGTATTTCGCCATGAGTTGCTACTTGAATTTGGAATAAAGGGCTCGATAATGGAATGATTATATAAAAAAACATTTAAAAATAACATTATTATTGATTATTGATAACCATATAACCCCTGCTTCTTACTTTGGAGCTTTATTACACATTACTCATACTATTATAGTACTCCCTCCGTCCCATTATCTTGGTAAAAAAAATGCACTTTTTTTGTCCCAAATCAAAGTAAAAATAATAAATGATAAATCTTAAAGATTGTATATTATATTCATGATTGAATAAGTAAGGAAAGATACAATTAATTATCAAAAAAAGAAAATTTGATGATCCATTAATTTTTCAATTATTATTATTACATCCACTAAATATATTATTACATCCAATTATTATTATATATTCAAATATGTATTAATTATAAAAATATGGAAAGTTGTGTGATTGAAATTTGTAATCATACATTATATTTGATTTTGAAAATCAAATCAGGCATTGTATCAAAAGGATATATTTTCTTATTTTTGTTGACTTCGTTGACTTTTACCAAGATAATGGGACAGAGGGAGTACTACACAAATATTTTACTAACACTTTTATTATTTTTTTTACTAACAAATTTTACACATTGTTTCATTCCTAATAATTTTTACTGATAATTTTACACGTCATTTTTTTATACTCCCTCCGTCCCTAATTATAAGACCATCTTAACACTTTTATTTTGTCCCTATTTATAAGGCTCTTTACCAATTTTCAATGAGCATTAATTATTTTTTTCCACTAACACCCTTATTTATTTAACACTTTTTAAATTCCCAATAATATTAATAGGGGTAATTTTGAAAATATATATCAAAAGTTCACATTTCCAATACAATTAATTAAATTATTCCACTTTCTTAATGGACGTGAAATCTCCCAAGAGGACGACGGAGGGAGTACCTTATTATTCCACACTTTTTGTTAAGGACGGGTCTACTTAGTTATATCCAAATCAAAGGAGGACAACGGGAGACAAAAACACCCTACCCCAAACTCTCCGGATTCAAACAACTCAGTCCAAAGTATTGAATATTCGCAATATGAACATCTCAGATGATGAACAACAGATAAAACTAGAAAAGAGTTGGAAAAACTGAAAGCGAGGAAATTTTTCAATTTCTTAACATTGAAAAACATGTACATCAAGTTTATATACAAACTGTACATAACATTGAGAGTGATGTTCTTTGATATCGAGTACCATCACGAATTTATGAGACAAGTCAATGAAAGAGTAAACGGCATCATATCGTGAATATATAAAATGCTAGCGGGAAATCAGATGCCCAAAGGTGTTCTCACCGCTGTAAGTGACATAAAGAAACCCATCTTCATCCTTCTTGTCATCATATATGGCAGACATAATTGCTCCTGAAAAGATTGAGAAACCCAGCATAGTGTGAAGCTAATGCTAATCACGTATTCTATATAATAATAAGGCTAAAGCTTCATCTTAAAAAAAAAGTGGAAAAGAACAGAATTTGCTGCAGTTTTACCTGTAGGTGGAAGGACATTATCCACAAATATAAAAATTGCCTTTTCTGCACTTAACTTGATCCTTTTGCGAATAACATAGACAAACTGTCCAACTGTCAGATCAGCAGGGACAAGGTACCTGCAATTTATTAATTCAAGTTGTTAACTTAAAACAGAAGACATTAACTGGCAGAAAACAATTTGAATATGGCAATATTACAACAAATATTTCTACTCCAACATAAACTGTAGAAGTTATAAACTGACAAGTAAATACAAATAAACCCAACACCAACAAGCTATAAAAAAACCAACACTAGAATTTAACATCAAATTCTTTCAAATAAGTACAACCAATTTAAATGATGCTGATCTAATTTAAAATCCAGGTTCTCTCACAAAAAGGAGGAACATATAATTTCAGCGACCCAAATTATCATGAATTGGTATTCATTCATACAACTTAATATCACTTAGATATTAACAATTCTCTTAACCTTTTCTAGTAGTCTATCATGAAACGCTCGGTACATTATTTTGATCAATTCAGTACATCACCAAATAAGTCCAGACAAAATATAAAAGTGATTTTGCCCAATCCAGCTATTGAATTACAAATGCCTATCATGTCAAAATTGCATGACAAATTTTAGAAAATCTGATAGTAGGAGTGCTATCAAAGGTTTGAATCATCTCTACTAGGGCTTGTGGAGTGAGGGAAGGAGCAAATGAAGCAACACATGGGGAGAGTGAACCATGTCACTCATGGACCTAAGGCTTGGCAGGTTTATGTGAGAAGGGGTTGGGTAGAAATGGAAAAGGGTGAGTGAAAGTTGAGCAGTCAAGTTATTTACAGGTTGGGGAGGTAATGCACTTGTCTGGGGGTCTATAAAGGGGGAGGTTAGGAGAGTAGGAGAGTCAGTTAGGCATTTGGTATTTTCAGCATTTGTTTGGCAGGAGTGCTTGCGCTCTCTGAAGAAGCTAGGCTATATGAATGCAAGAGTTTCTCTTGTGGAATTGTTCCTTTTTAGTGAATAATATACACATGTTCCCTTTCCTGAGTTTTGGTCTCTGACATTACTGTGCATCAATTTTAAAACAACAGATAGAGTATGAAACAGTTAAAAAGTGTATGTAAACATTGTGAGCATGACTTCATGACACTTTCAAGCTAGCATGAATTTTGCGAAAAGTTTGTCTAGTGAAAAATAATCATAGGAACCAGCTTCTAAATTAGAAGCTTTACTTGTTATGACATATGATCGTCGTCATTTATAGATAAATTATAAAAAAAATATCCTGAACCAGATATGTTATAAAAAAGCAATACTTTTCACCCTCCGTTACTTGCCCTCACCAACCACCTCCCTTTTCAAAATAGAATGTTCTACTTTATATATAAAGAATATGTTCGCGGTGGCATTCACTTTTCTTTTCTGAATAAACAAACACATGAGTAGAAACAATTAAAGCGACATTTCCAGAGTATATTAAAAGTATTGGCAAAATCTTACTTCTTCTTGTCAATACTTGGGATGTCACTTCTTTCTGCCTTCTCCACAATCACCTTCAGACATATCCAGAGACAATTTAGCACAATAACTACGGATGTAGACATACATTTTCAAGTATCATACGTGCAGCAGGCAGAAAGCAGAAGAAGTTAACATAGATGATATAATCAACCATTCTCTAAAGTAGGATGATGTTATAATCTCATTAAACTAACACCTAAAAATGAGCCTATGAAATTAAAACAAGGGTAAAACAAATAAAACTGTTAAGCTCCTTAGAATTGTATAATCCCAAATAAGAAGAACTGACTCAAAGCAGAAAATAAAATAGCTCGAGGACGTGAAATGACTTCAATCACTGGATCCAATCTTTGATAGAAGTCCAGAAATGCAAAGTTTCATGAGTAAATATCTTCAACTACATTCTAAGAACTCTTCCTTGAGTTAGTCATTCTAGAATTGATTGAAGAACTCTGTCACCAGACTGTCCAGACATTTAAAATCCACTGAAGGCTTTCCCCATGAACATTATTCATGAATGTTGATATCAAAATTTAAAACAAAACTTAAAAAACACGTGATAATTTAGCATGCACTATAATTCCCAAAAAGGATTTCCCCGCAGTAACCAACCCGACATTCATTAATCATTATCATTGTCAACCAAGTGTCTTTTCATGAAAGGTTGTCAATGAAGAATCCAAGATCCCACATGTTGTAAAATTCCAACACAGGGTCAAGTCGTAGTCAGTAATATATGTTGCCAAATCACGACATGAAGAAAACATTCGACGAAAGACAAAATTCAAACGCAGAAGTTTAAGTTAAGAGACATCAAACAAGCTTTTCATGACAAAAAGGGAGAAAAAGAAAATCATAAATAAATCGAAAAACATTGTTTCGTCAACGGCAAAAGAGATTTTTAGGGAAAAAAAAAACAACTCTGTTTCTACAACGACTATATGATTCACCATGGATGCCATAAGATTCAGATAGTTGCAGATAAAAAATCACTGCCAATTCTCACCGGAATACGGTCAGGGTATTTCTCCCTAATCCTAGCAGCCTCAGCCCTTCTCTTCTCTGGAAACAAAAAAGGACCAATTATTTGCATATTCTTTCAACAAAGAATAATAGTAAGTATGTATAACAACTTACCAAGGTCATGCTCTTGTTTGAAGTAACTCTTTGCTACCATTCTTCATGTAATTAGCATTAAACAAAAGTCAATTAAAAGTATAACAAAATATGCATCATCTAATAAGTCAAACACTCAAAAGTCAAAATTAAGAGCAATAATTAAAAACCTAATATTCAATATGAGAAAAGTAAAAAATTGAAACAAAACATTAATCTTGTTATATACAATCAAGAAATTAAAAAGAGCCCTAAGTTTCAGAGGGGTCAAAATTTAATGGAATTTAAGGAAAGAGGAAAACCTCAAATTGAGAGTGTTTTTTGCAGATAATCTTTCCTTTTAAAATAGGGAAAGAGAGAAATTTAAATTTAAAAAAGTGGTTCTGAGAATCTATATAATTCTTATGGTAGCATAAAAATTTGTTGGTAGATGAATACTTTTCGAAACTAAAAAAAGATAAACTTTGAGGAATTTAAGATTATAATAATAATTCATTCATTGAAGTGAACCTGGTGAAGACGATCAAAAAATAGAGAAGAAAATCAATGCTTTTTGTGTCTAGTTTTGATCAGAACGGCGATAAGAACGTGTTTGGTTGGGAAAAGATGATTATTGCTTCTTTATTTATTATAAGTGGTTTTTATAAGACATTCATTATCCCTCCATTATTTATTTAGGCAAAACTATTAGATTCATCCTCTATGTTATTTTTTTTGTTGCGATTTCGTCCCTTAACTTTTTTTCGTTTCAAATAAATCCGTAAGTTTGTAATTTGCTTCAAATAAATCCTTCTATCCAATTTTGTCTTAACACCCTTAATGGGAGCCTCCTATGTGGCAACCATTGGTCTTACGTGACTAAAACTCAACGTTACACCCCAAAGTGATGTCATATGAGGTCAAAAGAGAAAACCAAAACAGTTACGGATAGCCCAATAAGCTTCTATTTTGGTCTCATATGACATCGTTTTGGGGTGTAACGTTGATTTTTAGCCTGGTAAGACCATTGGTTGTCACGTAGGAGGCTCCCATTAACGGTGTTAAAACAAAATTGGACGGAAGGATATATTTGAAACAAGTTACAAGCTTCCAGATTTATTTGAAATGAAAAAAAGTTAAGGGACGAAATCGCAACAAAAAAAATAACTTACAGGACCAATCTAATAGTTTTGCCTTTATTATAAGTTATTTTATCTTATTCATGCATATTAAAGAAAATAATTATTATTCTCAAAATATATAAAAAAAATTGTTGACAATTTAAATTTATCTTTTATTTAAAATTTTACAATGTTATTTATTTATCTCTCTATTGTAATTAACATTTTATCACCTCTATAAAATTATGAAGAATGTATTTAGTATAAACTTTTTAATACTATTTTGATATTTTAAAATGAATTATAATAAGAAAAAAAAAACCTTTCAAAATGTTGACTTATAACAAGGGATAAAGGAAGTACATATCAATTTTTTTAAAAAGAAAATACTAGTAATACTTAAACAATTATATGCAGTTATGCACGCATAACCCATGTATACGGAGGACTTGTTGGATAAGATAGTAATTGAACAAGATAGGATTATCAAGTTCAATATTTTATGTCTATCTAATATCTACTATCTTTATATAAAAAGATGTCTATTCGAAGTATCACGTTTATCGGAGAAATTTTCGAGCCACCATGTTTGTCGTTGAAGTTTTCCTTGCACCATAACGTTTGTAAGTAAATAATCATTATCTTTAACCAAAATTACAATTTGAAATTAAATAAATTATTCAAATTTATTTAATCATTATTTGCATGTGAAATTATTATCCTTAGTTTGGCGGAAAAAAAAATCATTATCCTCGATAAAAAATCATTATCCTCAATAAAAATATTAAAAATTGATTCCCTTCAAAAAAATATTAAAAATTGAAATTAAAAAGATTATTCAAGTTTTACAGATCACTATACATGATGAGATTTGATTTTATGTTTGATGTGAGTTTTCTTTTTTTACCCTCGATCTTTGCATTTTATTCCACCTGTAAATCTCTAATATCTCTAATTATGAGAATTCTCGCTCATCTTAATCTATATTATTTGATTCTTCAGTTGCTCCCTAATTGCTTACTTAAATTCAGTATTTCGAAAACATTATTCAAATTCGTCACACTCACTTTCAGTATCTTATCGATCTTTCGATAAATTAATGACTCTTCTCGAGGGCGAGGGGCTAAGGCTTTAATTTCATAAGACTGAATCTTCTCAAGTGACCTAAGCTTTAGTTCGTGAGAGGATTGCATCTACGGCTACCGCAATTTCTTCTATAATTTTTTTTTGGTTTGAACCCTGGTATGCGGCTCACTGGGCCGTAATCGAGTTCGAAGGAGGTTCCGGAATTAAGGTTTTATTCCTCTCCCAACGTTGTTGCGGGGGACATCCGATAAAAATTTTTGTTTATTGTAATAAATAACAATCACTATCTAGTCAATTACCACCCATACTTTATTATTTTTTCCAAATCTAAATTATAATTATCATATGAGTTTATAGTCACATAGGTCCCCGAAAGATACATGTGGAATCAGTTAGGTCCCTGAAAGATTTGTGGAATCTCTTAAATCCCTCAAAGATCATTTTGGCGTCACATTAATGCCCTCCATTCAATTTCGTCAGGATGGACCTGATGTAATTCTACGTGGCACGTTAAATGCTTTGTCGACCCAATGCGATGTTGGAATGTTAAGAAGGTGCCACGTTTGGGCCAACAAAGCATTTAATGTGTCACATAGTATTCCGTTAGGTCCCTCATTGGGGACTAATGTGATGTCAAATTGATCTTTGGGGGGTTTAAGAGATTCCACAAATCTTTCAAGGACCTAATTGATTCCAAAATGATCTCTGGGGGGTTTAAGAGATTCCACTAATCTTTCAGGGACCTAACTGATTCCACAGGTATCTTTCGGGGACCTATGTGACTATTAACTCTTATCATATCATAAAATTATAATTATAAATTATTATTATCATCATCATAAATGAATAGATAAACTATTGATTCTAAATTTTTATCTTTTTATTAATTATTAAAACAATTCGAATTCATTTACCCATATATATCATCTGTTGGAAACCAACAAGCGGCCTAACAATCTACTAGGGGGGTGAATAGTAGTTTGAAGCAATAGTACCAATTTTTCGGATTAATTGAAATTTGTTAATTTATGCTTGTTGGTTTTATGAAAATTGCCGAGTTATTGCCGAGCAGATGCAGACAATCGATTGTCTAAGCCGACAATAGATTATCGGAGCTGCTACACACATAAACTGGTTTTTGCAGTACGAGCTTAGCGAGCATAAATCAACGAACTGAGGTTCGGTTTTGCCGACTAAAATGCTCAGAAATAAGCAAACACAAGAAAGAACAAATAATGCAGAAAACAGTAAAGAAAGAGACACAGGAAATTTTATACTGGTTCACTCTCACCCACTTAAGAGCTACGTCCAGTCCTCCCTAAACCTTATGGAGCTTTTACTCAAATCAATTTAAATGGATACACAAGGATTTACAAAGAGAACCTCTCTACACCTATCCCTTCAAGAGTGTACCAAACCCTTGAAATCTACCCCAAATAAATTGATGGCTGAAGAACCTCTCCAACACTTTACAACACCGAAGTTTCTTGAAACCTTCAAGAACACCTCATTTCAACAGGTTACAAAGATGAAAGAAAGAGTATGGCTCCAACTCGAAACTCAACAGAATATAATTTTGAAAGTTTGAGTATCACTTGAGTAATCGATTAAGGAAGGGATTTGACAGAGAAGATTGACACTTAGATTTCGAATGTGAAAGTTTTCTTTCTCTGTGTTCTAAGAAAATGTTGTCGTTGCTATTGTTTTCTTGGTGTCTTGTTCTCTCTTGTTCTAATTCTGGAGAAGGAAAGCTAGTGCTTTTTATACTGATCTCAGCACCCAACAAGAGGAAAGATATTTTGTGACACAATTGTCCTTGCAACGGATATTCCAGATATTATCCATTTTGCAACAACGTTCTTATCCACGTATGTCCTTTCCAAAGAATGATTCCAGATGCTTCAATTCACAGCAACGTACAGAGACACGTATTGTCCTTTCCAAATACAATCCCTTTTTCAAATTTGAAATTCAAGTTTGGCGGCGTCGTGACAACTGAGTGTCGAAGACGATGAACAGTATCCGAGCTTGTCATGTGTTCGAGCTAGGGAACTTGATTTCTTAAGCAGCAGAGAGCTAAGACAGAACTGAGCTTGAACCGGGCTGAAAATCTGAGCTTGATGATGCTTGCACTGAAATTGATCTAAGCTTACTTCTGCAGCAAGGCTCCGAGCTTTGGCCGAGCTTCTCATTTAAGCTTGTATTGAATTGTTTGAGATACGAGCTCGATCCGAGATTTATACTCGATCTCGAGTTGACCCTTGAAATTCGAGCTTTGGCCGAGCAATGCAAACTAGCTTGAGTGACCTTGACGTCCGAGCCTTGGCCGAGCTTTGTATATTATCTTGAGTTTGACTCTGAGCCGAGCTTTGCATTCGAGCTTGAGTTCAACTTTGTCAACCGAGCTTAGGTCGTGCTTTGCATTCGAGCTTGAGCTGATTATTTAAGATTTTGACTTGGCTGCACCAAAGGGCCGAGCTGATGGTTTTGCCGAGCTGATGATATAACATGTTACTCGTTCGAACAAAACTTCTAACAAGCTGAAACTTTACTATTTTACTCGGAGGCAGAGCTTAACTTCGGACTTGGCTGCACGTTCGACTACATTGGCTGATCATCTTCGAGCTTGCATCTGAGCTTCTGACTTGCTGCTGGTTCAACTAAATTTCTTCAGAGCAATTGATGAACATCTTCCAAACATCTTCTGAGCATCCTCTGAGCATCTTCCAAACTGAGCTTTTGTTTGACCTTGATATCTTGGCTTGTGCTACATGTTCGACTGAGCAAATTCCGAACGTCTTCCGAACTTGAACCTGAGCAACTGCTGAGCTTGTTATTGATCTTCAGACTCGATACTTTTGTCCGAGCATATTCCGAGCTTGAACCTGAACTGCTGACTTGCTACAGGTAGCTGAGCATTAGCCGAGCTGATTAATCAAAGACCGAAATCAACACACGGAACTGGTTCACCAAAGACCGAGACCCGATATTCTTCATAGCAGACGCTGATTCATTTGACTCCATCAAAGCCTAGGCCGAGAACCGAGCTGATTCATTTGACTTCATCAAAATCTCTTTGATTCAACAATCTCCCCCTTTTTTATGATGACAAATGGCTGTTGATTTTTGTGCGCTCCCTCTGAATATATTCTCGAAAATTGCTCGAAGAGCTGTAGAGATGCTCGGAAAACACTCCCCCTGAATATATGCTCGAAAAACTGAACATCTGAAACAACAAAAACAACAAACACCTTTCTCCCCCTTTTGGCATGATCAAAATAGAGCCAAAGAATTAAGCACAATTACCAAACGAGAGTTAAAAGAAGTGAACACGACAGAGGACAAGGGACTTAGATAAAAAAATGAACAGATTAAAAAACTATGCTCTTCTCCCCCTGAAAATAACATCCTTAACAAAAATTTACCTATCTCCCCCAGAAAAGAATTTTAAACAGAAATATCCGAGGAAGAAGCTTTGCAGGAGTTAAACTAATATTCGAACACATAAAAGGATCACGAACAGACTTATATTGAAAGAAGATTTTCGATTTTGGTGACTGAGTTTAAAATACTGAAAAACACTTAGCTTATACTGGCTTTGTCCAAAATGCCGAGTTCTGTTCGAATACGATAAAGAGTTTCCCTCGGCAGAGGCTTTGTATAAACGTCGGCTAATTGTTTATCAGTGCTAACAAATTCTATTACACAGTCACATTTTTGAACATGATCTCGTAAAAAGTGATGTCTTATTTCAATATGTTTTGTTCGTGAATGATACACTGGATTTTTAGTTAGATTGATTGCACTTGTATTGTCACATTTGATAGGAATGTGATCCAATTGCAAGCCAAAGTCCGACAGTTGCTGTTTCATCCAAAGGATTTGAGCACAACAACTTCCGGCTGCAATGTACTCGGCTTCTGCGGTTGAAAGAGCAACACAAGCTTACTTTTTAGAAAACCAAGACACTAGTGAACTTCCCAAAAGATGACAAGTTCCACTAGTGCTTTTTCGATCAAGCTTGCATCCCACAAAATCTGAGTCTGAATACCCAATCAAACTAAGGTTGGCATCCTTAGGATACCACAAACCAGTGTTCTCGGTTCCTTTTAAATATTTAAATATTCGTTTAACAGCTGACAAATGAGATTCTTTTGGATTGGCTTGAAACCGAGCACATATGCAAACTCCGAACATAATGTCCGGTCTCGATGCAGTTAAATATAGAAGACTTCCTATCATACCTCTATATTTACTTACATCTACCGACTTACCTGACTCATCCTTGTAAAGGTAGCATGAGGTGCTCATCGGGGTTGCTGCACTCTTGCAGTTCTCCATCCCGAATCTCTTTATGAGCTCCTTGCAGTACTTGCCTTGATGCACAAAGATGCCTCCTTTGACTTGTTTCACTTGTAGTCCGAGGAATAATGTGAGCTCACCCATCATTGATATCTCAAACTCACCCTTCATTAGGTCTGAGAATTTCTTACATAAAGACATATTAGTAGCACCGAATATTATATCATCAACATACACTTGAACTAATAAAATGTCCTTTTTCGATTTATGAATGAACAGTGTAGTGTCAACTTTCCCTCTTTCAAAGCCTTGTTCTAAAAGAAAGGAACTTAACCGATCATACCAAGCTCTAGGAGCTTGTTTCAATCCGTAAAGTGCCTTTTTAAGTTTGTAAACATGATTTGGAAATTCATGGCTTTCAAATCCAGGAGGTTGTTTCACATACACTTCTTAATTTATGAATCCATTCAAAAATGCACTTTTGACATCCACTTAATACAGCGTAAAATTCTTCATGGATGCAAAAGCGAGCAAAATCCGAATTGCTTCAAGGCGGGTAACCGGAGCAAAGGTCTCATCGTAATCGATACCTTCCTCTTGGTTGTAGCCTTGAGCAACGAGTCTTGCTTTGTTTCTTATAATTACCCCTGATTCATCCAATTTATTTCTAAAAATCCATTTTTTGGCAATTATAGTATGATCATCAGGCTTAGGAAATAAATCCCAAACATCATTTCTGATGAATTGATTCAGTTCTTCTTGCATAGAAATAGCCCAATGTTCATCCTAAATTGGAACACTAACAGAATCAGGTTCAATCTGAGAAAAGAAAGAAACGAAATTACAGAAGTTTTGAATGGAACGCGGAGTAAGAACTCCTTTCGAGATGTCTCCGATCACGTTTTCTATCGGATGATTCTTGTTCGATTTCCAAGTCAGAGGAAGGTCGGATTGAGTTAGGCTCGAAGAGAGCTCGTCTCTCTGTGCTCCGATTTCAGCTGTTGATGCATGATCATCTTTTTGAGCTCCAGTTTCAGTTGTGCTCGGAATGAGTTCGGCAACTGAATTTTCCAAGTTTCCTGCACAACTCACAGTGTCTCCTTTCGGAGACTCATCAAATACCACATGGATAGATTCTTCCATAGTGGAAGTTCTTTTATTGAACACTCTAAAAGCTTTACTGTAACACCCTATATAATAATTACCCTTAAAAACCCTAAAATAAAATTCGGACTTAAAAATTTCTTGCGAAAACATTTATAATAATTGCCAAAATAATATTTCCTTTCATTAATATAAAAACATCAGAGGTATAAAGCGGAAGACTTTAGTTCGAACAAAACATAAAAGCATAGCTTAAATACATCCAGTCCAGTAAGCAAAATACAACAGTACAGAAGCAGTGTTTTAGCTCGGCCCAACTGGCCGAGACTCAACTAATTCTCTGAATCTAAATGACTTACTCTCCCTGTGAGGGAGAGTGAACCTGCTCGACCGGGGACTGCGTCTGCTCGGGCTCAGTACCTGAAAAATGGTAAGGAGGTGAGCATTACACAGAACTTAAGTAAGCAGTTTCTAACATGACATACCGAACTACCAAGCCAAACACAAATAGTCAATTAGCATATAACTAACAAGTAATCAAACAATATATCACATGCATACATCATCATTTAGCTCGGTCCATGTTATTATCCCTTTTATACATTACCTACCAGTTATACCTCGGTTCAACCGATAGATTCCCCTTATACTCTTTTCTTAATTCATACACTCTGCTTCTCGGCCACTACTCCCTTACCTCGGTAAACCATCTCTATCTCGGATACATTACTCATTATTCCTTTTACATAGCTTACAATCTTTTACTCTTCTCGGATGCATACACCCAGTGCATGTCTTACACCATTTAGGGTCGGATTCCGGAGTGTCCATAACTGCGAGTACCAAGTACCCGTCTTACAGCTACACATACCCAGTATGCTTCTGACGCGATCAATGCACGCACCCAGTACGCGTCTTCTAAGACCAGGAGCACTACCGCCGATCATTCTATGGAGTAGGGAGTGTCCATAACTGCGAGTATCTAGTACCCATCTTACAGCTGCGCATCTCGGCGTCTTACGCGATCAATGCACGCACCCAGTAGGCGTCTGCTATGACCAGGAGCACATCCCACCGATTCCGTGCTCGGAACCTTGTGTGAATCATAACTGCGAGTACCCAGTACCCGTCTTACAGCTGCACATACCCAGTATGCGTCTGACGCGATCAATGCACGCACCCAGTACGCGTCTTCTATGACCCGATCACACAACCATTTCTTTTTAGTTCCTCTTATCTTTTTAACCATTTCTTAGCTCGGCCTCTCTCGGCTCAACTCTGTAATCATTCCCTTATTCCACTAATCTTTCTCGTTATCTAACCTATTAATTTATCTCTTCATTTCTCCGTTTACCATTTTCTCAATACCCATTCTCACCCTCCCGTAGCTCGGCCACAGATATAGATCATAAATACCAAAACTCAAACATTTATACAGCGACAACACCATTTATACAACGGCAACAGTATGAATAAACACTTAGCCAGTATATCATTTAAAACGAAACACATAGCATAGAACAATGTTCTTTCCTACCTCAAAACTCATGTTGCTAATTCATTCATTAGTTCCCATTACCCTTTTACCTTTACTCTCTAATATTATCCTATGTTCATTCCCTAACCTAACACTCACTCTTAGCACCCGTTATGAACACCCTAGAAACCCAAACTCAAGTAGAGGTAACACTCACTCCTTACCTCAAACCGTGAGAGATAAGAGTTGAGAGTTGAGAATGGCTTTCCCTTTGAGCTTAATACCCCTTGAATCTTTGTCCTCCTAGCTGCACACCCAGCACCGAAATGCTCCAGGGACGTGTGATGAGATGAAGAGATGAAGGAAAGTAGCTCTAACCCGTGAGGATTTATGGTGAAAGAGAGAGGGATTTCCGTGAATGAGAAGAGAGGATATGGGAGTTGTATGTTGAAGCTTTTAGAGAGAAAAGAGAGAGATACAGATGAGAAAGAGAAGGAGAAGTATGTTATGTTGTGTATTAGATTTTCTTTTATTCATTTAGGGGAAATATTTGTGTGGTTCTCATTGGAGGCTTCTTTGAGAAGTCAAAATATGTGGATAGGATTCATTGGCTTCTAAAGGAAGCCATGAACAGTGACTTGAAAAGGACATAAAGCAATGACAGCAACAACCGTACGGATGGCACGAAACCCAAAGGACCAACAGCTCAACACGAGCTGTCACGGAGGAGCAAGGATACGTCGGCTTGCTATGGAGAGATAGCAGTAGTCCGAGCCTCCTTCTCAGATAATAATGTGAGATGCGTTGAGGTCGGTAAATCTGAGCTGACAACAGATTTCACGTTCTGTTCCCACTTAACTCTTTAGCTCGCGTTTTGTTTAGCTCGGCAGGGATCGGTCCTAGGTCCTACATCTACCTCTCTGGTCGGCCTAAGTTCCCTATTAACTCACGACCCTTGTATAACTACTGCTTAATCCTATTCTTAAATAAACATCTATGTACATATATATATATATATATATGAATTTATTATATTTATATTAATTTTCAGGACATTACATTCCTCTCCCACTTACAGAAATTTCGTCCTCGAAATTCAGTCGGTATTGAATAGCTGCGGATATGATAGCTTCATCTTCTCTTCGAGCTCCCACGTAGCTTCTTCCACATTGTTCCGATTCCAGATAACCTTGACCAAAGAGATTTCTTTCCCTTTGAGCCGTCTGAATTGTTTGTCCTCAATTTTGACTGGAAGGATCTCGAAGGTCAGGTTGTCCCTTAGTGGCAACTCATCCACTGCTATCACATGCGATGGGTCATGAATGTATCTCCTGAGCTGCGACACGTGAAATACATCATGGAGTTTTGACAAGTGTGGAGGTAAGGCAATTCTGTAAGCTACTGGTCCGACTTTCTCCAATATCTGGTACGGTCCGACAAACCGAGGGGTCAACTTCTTTGATTTGATAGCTCGGCCAATACCCGTTACAGGGGATACTCGTAGGAACACATGATCTCCCTCAAGGAAATTCAAGGGTTTTTTTCTCTTGTCGGCATAGCTTTTCTGTCGGTCTTGCGCTGCTTTCATCTTTCCTTGTATCATTCGGATCTTCTCGGTTGTCTCATGTACAATATCAGGACCAATCAACAAGTTTTCTCCTATCCAAAACCAGCATAACGGCGTCCGACACTTCCGACCATACAATGCTTCGAAAGGGGCCATTCCGATACTCGAATGGAAACTGTTGTTGTAGGTAAATTCGACCAATGGCAATAGTGTTTCCCAGCTTTCCGACTGTTCAAGCACACATGTCCTCAGCAAATCCTCAAGAGTCTGAATGGTGCGCTCGGATTGTCCGTCGGTCTGAGGATGATAAGCTGTGCTAAACCTCAACTTTGTACCCATGGCTTGCTGCAAACTCTGCCAAAAGCGAGATAAGAAACGAGGATCACGGTCGGACACTATGCTGCTCGGAATACCGTGAAGTCTGACAATGTCCTTTATGTATAGTTGCGTTAGCTTCTCCAGACTGTACTTCATGCTAATTGGCAGGAAATGGGCACACTTTGTAAGTCAGTCCACCACAACCCAAATGGCTTCCTGCCCTGATCTCGTTCTTGGTAGACCCGACACAAAATCCATCGAAATGCTGTCCCACTTCCATTGTGGAATCTCCAAGGATTTGAGTAATCCTCCTGGTTTCTGATGCTCAATCTTGGCTTTCTGGCATGTTAAACACCGAGACACATAATCCGCCACATCGGTCTTTAATTTTGGCCACCAAAACAACCTCTTCAGATCCTGGTACATATTTGTGGCTCCTGGGTGAAGACTCATCTTCGTTTTGTGGGCCTCTTCCATCACTCTCTTCGGACTTCAAAATCCAGGGGAACGTAAACTCGGCCCCGAAATCGTATGAGACCATCAGATCCTGTAGTGAAGTCTCGTTCATCCTTGTCTCCTGCTCTTTCTAGTAGCTTCTGGAGTTTTAAGTCAGCAGCTTGTCTTTCCTTGATAAAACCCACAAAATCGTTTGTTACTTGCAACATCTCCAGTACGACACTGTTTTCCTTCTTCTATACGCCGAGGTTAAGATCGCTAAATTCCTGCATCAACTGCATATCTCGGACCATCATATTGCTCAGATGAAGGCTTTTCCTGCTCAGTGCGTCGGCCACAACGTTGGCTTTTCCAGGATGATAGTGCAAGTTGAAATCGTAATCTTCCAAGAATTACACCCATCTGCGCTGCCTCATGTTTAATTCCTTCTGGTCGAACAGATAGCCGAGACTCTTATGGTCACCAAACACTTCAAATTTTGTGCCATACAGGTAGTGTCTCCAAATATTAAGGGCAAACACCACAACTGCTAATTCGAGATCGTGGGTGGGGTAATTCTGTTCATGCGGTCGAAGCTGTCTAGAGGCATAAGCCACCACTTTTCCCTGTTGCATCAACACATAGCCGAGACCCTACTTCGAGGCGTCACAAAATACGTCAAAGGCTTTGGTCGGATCTGGCAAAATCAACACGGGCGAACTCGTCAACCTTTTCTTTAGCTCTTGAAAGCTCTGTTCACATTCCTCGGACCACTGGTAAAGCACATCCTTTCTGGTTAACGAGGTTATTGGTAGAGCCAGTTTAGAAAGCCCTTCGATAAATCTCCTGTAGTATCCTACAAGACCAAGGAAACTCCTGATCTCGGTTACCGAGTTAGGTCTCTCCCACTTGAGTACCGCTTCAACCATGGAGGGATCAACTGCGACACCACGCTCGGATATTACGTGACCGAGGAAGTGAACCTCTTTGAGCCAAAAACTGCACTTAGAGAGCTTGGCATAAAGCTCCTTGTCCTTCAAGACCTGTAGTACCGTTCTAAAGTGCTTCTCATGTTCGCTCGGACTTCTGGAGTAGATAAGGATATCGTCGATGAAGACTATCACAAACGAATCTAGATAGGGTCGGAAGATCCTATTCATGTAGTCCATAAAGATGGCAGGGGCGTTGGTAAGTCCAAAGGGCATAACCACATACTCAAAATGCCCATACCTTGTCCTGAACGCTGTCTTCGGAATGTCTTCTTCTTGAATACGGATCTGGTGGTATCCTGATCGGAGGTCTATCTTTGAGAATACCGACGCTCCCTTAAGTTGGTCTAATAAATCATCAATCCGAGGGAGGAGATATTTGTTCTTCACCGTTACCGCGTTGAGCTTTCTATAATCAGTGCACATTCTGAGGCTACCATCCTTCTTTTTAACAAACAGGATCGGAGCTCCCCAAGGTGACACGCTCGGTCTAATTAACTTCTTGGCCAAAAGTTCTTCCAGCTGTTTCTTAAGTTCTTCTAGCTCGAGAGGCGCCATTCTGTACGGAGCAATTGAAATTGGGCCAGTTCCTAGAATGAGATCTATACTAAACTCTACTTCTCTTCTCGGCGGTAAGCCAGGCATTTCATCCGAGAAAACCTCTGGAAATTCTTCAACTACAGGAATCTGGTCTATGGTTGGTTCCTCTGTCGCCTCTAACTTTGCAACAGAAGAGCCACTAAAGATGACGGTTTTCTCTCGGCAGTCGAGTAGGACATGGTGTTGAGACATCTAGTCCATGCCGAGGATAATATCGAGTTTTGTTAGGGGCAAGCAAATCAAGTTGACCTTAAACTCTCGGCCTAATACTTGGATAGGACACTCTAAACACATGTGGGAAGTGATTACGGAAGAATTGGTTGCGGTAGAAATGGATAGTTTATAGGGCATTTCTACTCGGGATAGGTTCAGTTTGTTCATACAGTCAAGGGAAATGAAAGAATGTGTGGATCCACAATCAAATAGCACCGCACATGGAATGCTGTTTACTTGACAAGTACCTCGGATCAGCTCGTCGGCATCAGTCACTTCTTCACCATCCATGGTATAAACTTTGCCTCTCTGCATCGGTCGGTTAACACCAGTCTTTTGTGCCTTTGCCACATTGACTTCTTCCTTCACAATGTTCTCGGTACACCGAGCTGCGAAATGACCAGGTTTGCCACAGCGAAAACAGGATCCTCTTGCTCTGCTCGGATCCAGACTCCAGCAATCTCCCCTGTGCTGCCTTCCGCAGTGTTGGCATATCAGATAGGGGCCAGGAACAACCACCATCTGACCACCACTCCTTGGAGCTGTTGACATTCTAGAGCTCGGATTCACATAGGGAGTAGATCTCTGAATAACTCATTTCCCCCTGATAGGACCTGCTGCTTTCTGTGCCGACCTGCTCCGTTTTCCATCGGCCTTCCTTTTGAGCCCCTTCTCATAGGTGCTAGCCATGTTTACCAACTGCGAGAGATTGGCCACGTTCTGATATTCGAATGCAAGCTGAATATCATCACGAAGACCAGATTCAAACTTGATGCACTTGGTACGCTCATCGGCATCTCGGTAGCTTCCTGAATAACAGACCAAATCCTCGAACTGAGCGGCATATTCTCCGACACTCAAATTCCTCTGTTCCAGCTTGAGAAAAGCAAGTTCCTTCTCTCTCCTAACATCTTCAGGAAAATACTTTCCGAGGAATCGGGTTCGGAACAGATCCCAAGTAATGGCTTGATTAGCCGCTTCCAGCCCACGACTCTGTTGTTCCCACCAATGCTCGACTTCACCAGCCAACAAGAATTCAGCTAACCTCACCCTCTACTCATAGGGCGGTTGCAGAGATCGGAAGATCTTTTCAACATCTTGGAGCCATCTCTGAGCTCCATCAGGATTGTATCCCCCTTCAAACCGAGGCGGTTCGTTCTTCCTAAATCAGCTCATCCAGTCGATCTCGACCGGAGCCGGAGGTTGAGGCTGAAGGGCTGCAGCTGCAGCGGCTGCGGCTATGTTCTGAGCGAGGTTCTCAGCCTGATTCTGCTGAGCCTGCGCTTGGTTCTACTACAGTTGAACCAGTGTAACACCTACAATTAATTACCCTTAAGTACCCTTAATAAAACAGTGAATTTGAAATTTTATTTTTAACTTATAAAAATCTTCCGTCAAACGGATGGAGTTTCGTTTGTTTTTCTGACTTTCCCAAAATTCTGGTTTTTCCTGCAACCTGATAGTCATCAACATATTTAAATTCATCAGAGGCCATCAGGGCCCAAAATATTGTTTAGTCCACTTATTACATTATTTCAATGGAAATACAAACATTTTCTTCAACACTTAGTTTCTCAAAATACAAAATAAACGAAATACAATAAAACTTCCCAAAATAACCCATGACCAATAGGTGGTCGCTAAATACTATCCACACTCCACGTGGTGGAATGTAATCCTGCTCGGCGAGACACGTGTATGCTCCTTCGGTACCTGTAAAAATATATCAAGAAGGGTAGCATTACACAGTACTAAGGAAAATAGCTTCTAAGAAGCATAGCTGACAAACTAGGCCCTATCACATTAAAAATTATCTATTAATCTAACATTCTTTTCAGATAATCACATACAAGTACATTTTCGATAGAATAAGCCCTATGTCCATACCATTTCCTAGCAATTCTACATTCAACCCTAAATTACTTTTCAACTCCACTTGTACTAACATTTTCATATTTCAAATTCCATACTCATAAAATGACCAACTCACGAACATATATCGTTATTTTTATAAGTCCCTTTTTCATTCTCTTTTCATTCATTGGATTCACATTTCTCATTCATTTTACCATTGGTCACGACTTACTGCGTCTACACTCCTGTGCACTCACGTCTTACTGCGTCCGGTATGTTTCATTTCATTCTGTCCCTGGTCACGACCTACTGCGTCTGTACTCCTGTGCACTCATGACTTACTGCGTCTGGGTATGTTTCACTCTCCCCTGGTCACGACATACTGCGTTTGCACCACCGTGCTATCACGACTTACTACGTCCGGGTATGTTTCACTTCATTCTGTCCCTGGTCACGACCTACTGCGTCTGCACTCCTGTGCACTCATGACTTACTGCGTCCGGGTATGTTTCACTCTCCCCTGGTCACGACCTACTGCGTCTGCACTCCTGTGCACTCATGACTTACTGCGTCCGGGTATGTTTCACTCTCCCCTGGTCACGACCTACTGCGTTCGCACCACCGTGCGATCACGACTTATTGCGTCCAGGTATATTTCACTTTCCCCTGGTCACGACCTACTACGTTCGCACCACCGTGCGATCACGACTTACTGCGTCCGGGTATATTTCACTTTCCCCTGGTCACGACCTACTGCGTTCGCACCACCGTGCGGTCACGACTTACTACGTCCGGGTATATTTCACTTTCCCCTGGTCACGACCTACTGCGTTCGCACCACCGTGCGATCACGACTTACTGCGTCCGGGTATATTTCACTTTCTTCTTGGATCATAACCACATCACATCTCATGAATACTCAAGTACAAACATCATGTCAATATCACATATTCTCATATAACTATTATTATCACCTTTGCACTTAACAAAACAAATCAAGCACGACATCCATCAAGTTCCTAGTCACTCAATCACCATTCTCTAACTTATGATTCATTTAATAATAAACATCACTTTCCCTTTATCAAGCCTCTTGTCCTTTAGCTCTAGGCGATTGTGATAGGGGAGGGCAAGTGGTGATTGTGATAGGGGAGGGCAAGGACGGTGAACGTCAAGAAGCCTCGAGTGCTTCTCTAGGCGGGACAAGAGTACAAGGACTTGTCTTTCAGTTGTAGGCAATGTCGTAGCAAGGAACTGCACGATCAACTAGAGAAAGTGCTGTCGCCCCCCTTGAGCAAATCATAGATGGTGAGAGGGAACCCGAATGGGGCTAGATGTCGCTGTACTTTTGAAACTGTATTGATGAAATGATTTTATTTCGGTTGTTGGATACTTGTTGGTGCGTACCGTTCGACATCGATGCCAGCATGGTTAGGGTTCCTGTGCGTCCCATCTGCTTTCCGAACTAGGATGTGGTTGGAATGATGGAGGAGATGTAACGTGTGTGCTACCAAACCTTGAGCCTTGATGGTGGTACCCCCTCTTGAATTTCCGGTGGTTATGATAATGAAACTTAGAGCCTAAAGATAATTAAATATAATGGATATGATTTCATGAAGATTATCCTTTTGGTGGAAAGGACCCTATGGTATTTAGCTGAAGTTGTTTATAAGGGATTGGTAATAATGATGTATATATTGTTTTATGATATGCTTGTATGGTCTTAATATTCCCTTATGGTAAGCCCGCGCCATCGACGATCATATCGTTCGGAAGTGCTTACTCTCTCTATTTCCCTTTCCTGTGAACATTGGGGAACAATGTTCACAGATGGCAGATCATGTACTATCTCGAGTAGCGGTTGCTCAAGTCAGAAGAGGATCGCGAGACGACATACATATGAGGAGGAAGCAGAAGCAGCAATCAAGGAATATTCCAGACAGTTGCGGTGGAGGAAATGATGAAGACTAATAGTCTAGGATAGTTTTTGTTTTGTATTCCATCTTTGGATGGGTAGAACACGATTACTCTATCCCGAATGTAAACCCAGTTGTAATATGGATTATTTTAAATGAAATAAAAGAAGTTCTTTTTGGTTATTGTATCATGTTCATATGTACCTAAATTATTTTCCGCAAGTTAACCATCAATTAAATATGACATGGAGAAAATGAGTTTTTTGAAATGTATTGGATGGTAACATCTCTTTTTGGAAATAGAATTTTTATGACGCAAGTTAAGTATCAAATTATTTTGCAAACAAATGAATCAAATTGTTTTATGAAAATCTTTTTGTAAAAGAATTAAAATAAACTGATTTTGGAAATGTTTACAAAAAAAATGGCGCAAATTTTTAGTGAAAATTCTAAGTCAAAATTGGGGTGTTACACCGAGCCTCCTTCTCGGATAATACTGTGAGATGCGTTGAGGTCGGCTAATCCGAGATGACAACAGATTTCACGTTCTATTCCCACTTAACTCTTTAGCTCGCGTTTCGTTTAGCTTGGCAGGGATCGGTCCTAGGTCCTACATCTACCTCTTTGGTCGGCCTAGGTTCCCTATTAACTCACGACCCTTGTATAACTACTGCTTAATCCTATTCTTAAATAAACATCTATGTGTATATATATATATATATTTATATATGAATTTATTATATTGATATTAATTTTCAGGACGTTACATTTACTGTCAGTAGAATAACCTAAGAAAATCTCTTCATCTGCTTTTGAATCGAATTTTCCAAGATGTTCTTTTTGTAACACCCCAAAATTTTAATCCCCGATTAATGAAATGTTAATTATAATTTAATTATAATTAATAGTTTCTAAATTAATCCTTGATTAAAATTGTGTTCATATAACTAGTTGATGTGTGGAAATTATTTAATAAATAATTTAAATGCATAAAATAAGAGTTTTGCATATTAGTCCCTGGGTTGGTACCTAGAAGCAATTATAGGAAAGATTTTGGAGGGAAGGTAAATAAAATAATTATTTTTCAAAAACTGGGTAAAACACTCGAGTATTTTCTGGAATACTCGAGTATTCTGGGTCAAACTGCACGAGTTAGTGCGTTTGGTGAGTCACAGCCAACGATTCCCCTCCGTTGACACGAATACTCCGCCATCAACAGCTCAATGCCTTCGTGTCGACCTGCATGAGTGTCCTCACTTCCTATTTAAGCTCACCTTCGACCCTTAGCTGAGAATTTTGGATCAAAGTAGCTTGGTTGATGAAATTAGGGTTCCGAGTTTGTACTCTTCAATTCTCCTTCTCTGTGTCAAATTGAAACACAAATCATACACGAATATAAAGCTTACATCTCGAGCTTTGTATAAACACCAAAATCGTGAGGATTGAGTGAGTGTGTTGGGAGAACGACAGCTTGGAAGTTGGAGTTATTCTGTCAAAGTTGGTTTCTGGAGCTTACTTGGAGATTAATTTCTATTAAGTTCTCGAGCTCCTGAGTCGCAAACTCAATTCCTTTAGTTAGAACATGTTGTATAGAGTTTAGAAATCTAATTTTCCCCAATTCTTATCTCTGTTTCATGGGTGAACCAATTCGGTTTTGGTGGTGCACTCAAAACTGTCATGCATGTGAAGCTCAAAGTGATTTCTGGGGTTGGAGCACTTTTCTTGGATTTCTTTCTGTTGATTCATGTCTGAGAGGTAAGGGGAAGTAATTATATTCACTAGATAGAGTTTAAATTCCATTAATTGTGTTAGAGAGCCACCAAGAGGCTCTAAGGGCTTAGATTGAATAGGAACTTTGGTTTGGAGACCAATCCATGCTCTAAATCTGTGATGAGCAAGTTTGATATCATGTCTGTGAACTAAAATGCACTTGGTTTTATGTGTATTGTGCTTTTTATGAGAATTGACATGTTAAGTTGTGAAAATGTGTTTTAATGCATGATTATTGATTTCTCCGTCAAATCTGTGTTTTGACTTGTAATAAGTGTTGTAACATGTCTAAATAATGTTATGTGAACTCTGTGGATCCCTGGAATGGATTAAATTTGAGTAGAAATGAAAATGTCATGTTAAAACCAGTTTTCAGTGCTGTCTGCTGCGAAATGCTCGAGTAAAAGGAAGAGACTGCCTTTGCATCGCTTCCAGTACCGTGGTGATTCGCTCCAACATCGTATTGGTGTGATTTTGGTTTCTAGTTGCCATATTAGACCTGCGCTATGGGCTTATGGTTACATATGTTAAACTAGAGAAACTTCTATTACACCACCTATACTACGGCTCTATCCTAAACTTATTGAATCTACAATCCATTGCGTCTTGTACTCAAAAGAGACAAGATACAAACAAATCAGGGGTAATACAAAATTCAATAAGTAATTTAGTAACATTCAAAGTACTAAATACTTTGGAGATACCTGCTTGATGTTGATGGCTACCTCTCTGGAACCACTTCTACTACTACAGGATCTGACTTTTTCTCTGATACCACTCAGTGTGACACCCTTCTCGGATTAGCCAAATATAAACTAATAAATATGCTTTTATATTGGATAATATATATGGACTTGTGAGTGTTAAGAAAATAGGTAAATAAAATTTTTCTTTTAAAGCGGGTGCACGAATCGTCACTTGAAAGTCTTGGAGAACAAAGTCTATATTATCTCAAAATCATTGTATCGAGTTCGGTGATTTCTAAAACCTTTTCTCAAATAGAGTAACATTCGATCTTTTAGAAAATATCTTTGTATCAAGTAGCTTAAGCTACCCTTGCTTTGTACGATAGAACTGATACCATTTATAGCCGAGCTCTTAAACAGATTAAATCAGAGTAAGCGGAAATTACTGGAGTATGCAACTGATAGAATATAAACATAGGTTTTCATAGATATAGAGAATCATAAGTACATAGCCCATGAGTAAAGTCTCCAAGTTTCAAAATATACAAGTCCATCATCAGATCTATATAACAGTGTAACTACAAGCTCTAGAGTGTTCCAAAAGTATATCTACAATATATATACATAACAAAATATATAGCTCTAGGGATAGTCACATAGATCTGGCAGCATCAGATGGAGTAGTAGTAGCAGTAGTCTCCCAAAAGTAAAGTGAGTAAGGTAGTAGCATCATCATCACAACAGCAGCAGCAAATCTCCTCCACACACCGGATCCTCAGATCCACACCATACACCAAATACATGTACCTAGGGATCGTCGTCCCTCCAGTCACTCCCAGTAGAATGCACGATAGGCTCGCTCCCACTATCGTCCTCCACCGGATCCTCCTCGATCTCATCCGAGGGAGAGTGTACCCTACCACTGGGTACCGGGTCAGGTGATGGTGAAACCCTGACTGGGCTCCTCGGATCAGATAGGGGAGTCTTCTCGGGGACAACTCTCGAAGTAAAAGGGTGAGAGCAGGTAGGTTGATAACGAAAACTATGGTAAGAGCGAGCTGGTCGCGTGGGAGGTGGTCCATGGTAAGTGTAAAACGGGGGTACATGCATAGTGTATATGATGGGAATCCTAAACCTACGAGGACGAAATCGCATCAGCGGGTTCGGGTGGTAGAAGGTAATCTCTACCTCCCCCTCAAACACCGCGCGATGGTCCTCATAGATCCATATGCCACTAGGAAGTGGCCGGATCTCGATGCAAGCAATGTAGCGAGACATCACCTACAAGGGCATAGGGGTAAGCAATTCTATACACATAATCAATAGAGAATAAATTATGCAACATAAAGATGTAACATGCATCAATTAATATCAATCACACTTAACACTTAGCAAGTAGGTTATGCACATAGGATGTTCACACTTAATTCAGTCATAACAGTTTATTTGAATGAATGGCATGATGCATGACTTTAGCTCTCAAGCCTATCTCCATCATAATACTATGTCACTCTCTGACGTCCATCCTTGACAACCCAGCACTCAAAAGTGCGTTGTATTCCTAGGTATACAACCATTCGTACATTCACCTAGAATGTAACGACAAGCTTGGTATCCATGCCACACGAGCATATCCCGTCATCCAAACGGATCGTCATCCAAACGATATATCCATATCGGCATCCACTAAGCCGACCACGTCAACGACGTGTCATCAAGCAAGCGTATTGGCAATCCCAGAGGCCCTCCACATGTTCATCAAAACATGAATACGTCCTACCATCCGAACTCCAGAATGAATGCATTTTATCCTTTAGACTTAAGGGAAGTTGATTAATACTTTGCAGGCCACCTAGGCTTATTTCTTTATCAAAAGGACCGTCATCAAACGATCTATTTGTATTAATCAATTTCTTTAAGTCTTAATCTCTTGGACTATTCTCAATAATTCATTAATTATTTGACTTAGAATTGAAAATGGTGTTCTTCAGGTTCTGGGCAATATACTCGAGTAAAATTCAGTCCACTCGAGTGTTCTCTAGATTTTCCATATTACTCGAGTGTTCATGACTTTCTGAGGATTTGGGTTTTCAATTCATCAATTTACTCGAGTGGTTCATGGGTTACTCGAGTGTTCTTGGATATTTCCAGAATACTCGAGTGACCTTGACTGACTCGAGTGTTTGGCCTATAATGGTCCTCAGGTCATGCTCGATACTCGAGTACCAGACAGACTACTCGAGTGTTCTTCCTTAACTTACATGGTTTTGAACACGATTTACTCGAGTACTCTGCCTTTTACTCGAGTGTTTCGCAGCAGACAGCACTGAAAACTGGTTTTAACATGACATTTTCATTTCTACTCAAATTTAATCCATTCCAGGGATCCACAGAGTTCACATAACATTATTTAGACATGTTACAACACTTATTACAAGTCAAAACATAGATTTGACGGAGAAATCAATAATCATGCATTAAAACACATTTTCACAACTTAACATGTCAATTCTCATAAAAAGCACAATACACATAAAACCAAGTGCATTTTAGTTCACAGACATGATATCAAACTTGCTCATCACAGATTTAGAGCATGGATTGGTCTCCAAACCAAAGTTCCTATTCAATCTAAGCCCTCAGAGCCTCTTGGTGGCTCTCTAACACAATTAATGGAATTTAAACTCTATCTAGTGAATATAATTACTTCCCCTTACCTCTCAGACGTGAATCAACAGAAAGAAATCCAAGAAAAGTGCTCCAACCCCAGAAATCACTTTGAGCTTCACATGCATGACAGTTTTGAGTGCACCACCAAAACCGAATTGGTTCACCCATGAAACAGAGATAAGAATTGGGGAAAATTAGATTTCTAAACTCTATACAACATGTTCTAACTAAAGGAATTGAGTTTGAGACTCAGGAGCTCGAGAGCTTACCAGAAATTAATCTCCAAGTAAGCTCCAGAAACCAACTTTGGCAGAATAACTCCAACTTCCAAGCTGTCGTTCTCCCAACACACTCACTCAATCCTCACGATTTTGGTGTTTATACAAAGCTCGAGATGTAAGCTTTATATTCGTGTATGATTTGTGTTTCAATTTGACACAGAGAAGGAGAATTGAAGAGTACAAACTCGGAACCCTAATTTCATCAACCAAGCTACTTTGATCCAAAATTCTCAGCTAAGGGTCGAAGGTGAGCTTAAATAGGAAGTGAGGACACTCATGCAGGTCGACACGAAGGCATTGAGCTGTTGATGGCGGAGTATTCGTGTCAACGGAGGGGAATCGTTGGCTGTGACTCACCAAACGCACTAACTCGTGCAGTTTGACCCAGAATACTCGAGTATTCCAGAAAATACTCGAGTGTTTTACCCAGTTTTTGAAAAATAATTATTTTATTTACCTTCCCTCCAAAATCTTTCCTATAATTGCTTCTAGGTCCCAACCCAGGGACTAATATGCAAAACTCTTATTTTATGCATTTAAATTATTTATTAAATAATTTCCACACATCAACTAGTTATATGAACACAATTTTAATCAAGGATTAATTTAGAAACTATTAATTATAATTAAATTATAATTAACGTTTCATTAATCGGGGATTAAAATTTTGGGGTGTTACACTACTCCCCCACTTACAAGGAATTTCGTCCCCGAAATTCAACTCATACAAACAAGTCAGGATAATCCTGACGCATCCTATGCTCTAACTCCCATGATGCTTCTATCACATCTCCACAGACCCAGACAACTTTGACCAGATGGATGTCCTTTCCTCTAAGCTGCTTGATTCTTCGATCTTCGATGCGAACTGGTACAGCTTTGAAGGTCAGGTTCTCATGGACTTCTAAGTTATCCGGTTGGATTCTAAGAACAATGGTGGGGTCATGGACATATTTCTTCAATTGAGACACATGGAATACATTATGGAGGTTAGCTAATGACGGAGGCAAAGCTAATTGATAGGCTACTGGGCCGATCCTTTTGAGAATTTGATAGGGACCAATAAACTTAGGTGATAGTTTCTGGGTTTTCAAGGCTCTACTAACACCTTTGGTTGGTACTATTCTAATGAACACGTGGTCTCCTTCAGCAAACTCTAAGGGTTTTCTCCTTCTATCAGCATAGCTTTTCTGCCTACTCTGAGCTGCCCTCATCTTCTCTTGTATCATCTTGATCTGCTCCGTGGTCTCTTGCACAATATCTGGTCCAATCAGAGAACTCTCCCCCACTTGAAACCAGCATAACGGCATCTGACACTTTCTCCCATACAAAGCTTCAAATGGTGCCATTCCAATGCTCGTGTGATAGCTGTTGTTGTAAGTGAACTCCACGAGTGGCAACATTTGCTCCCAATTCCCTTGTCCTTCCAAAGCACAGGCTCGTAGAATGTCCTCCAATGACTGAATAGTCCTTTCCGTTTGGCCATCAGTCTGAGGATGGTATGCAGAACTTAGCTTCAATTTTGAACCCAAGGCTCTATGCAGATCTTCCCAAAACTTTGATGTAAACCTCGGATCGCGATCAGACACAATGCTTGATGGTACTCCGTGCAGACGAACAACTTCCTTGATGTACAACTGAGTGAGCTTTTCCAATGAGTAGCGCATGTTCACGGGAATGAAATGCGCTGACTTGGTCAAACGGTCCACGATTACCCAGATTGTATCATGACCAGTAGATGTCTTTGGCAATCCCGACACAAAATCCATCGAGATGCTATCCCATTTCCACAACGGGATCTCTAAAGGAAGTAACTCTCCTCCTGGCCTTTGATGTTCCACCTTGGCCTTTTGACATACCAAACAACATGCCACATATTCAGCTACATCTCTCTTCAAACCAGGCCACCAAAATAGCTTCTTTAAGTCCTGGTACATTTTAGTAGCTCCCGGATGCATACTCATCTTACTCTTATGCGCTTCATCCAAAATCATCCTTCTTACTTCCAAATCATCAGGCACACAAATCCTCGTTTTAAAGCGAAGGATTCCATCCTTCCCTTCTTGAAATTCCAACTCCTTACCTTCTTGCATCAACTTCCTCTTTTCCATGAGTTTCCCATCCTTGTGTTGCAATTCCTGTATCCTTTACAGAAACTCGTTAGCAATCTGCAGCATCCCCAACTTGATACTTGTCGGCTCCACTTGCATCGTCAGACTCAAATCTCGAAATTCCTCAATCAGTGCAGCTTCTCTGACCATCATCGCACTGATGTGCATTGCCTTTCTACTCAATGCATCCACAACAACGTTTGCCTTCCCAGGATGATAATGGAGCTCAAACTCATAATCCTTCAAAAACTCCATCCATCGGCGTTGCCTCATATTCAACTCCTTTTGATCAAAGAGGTATTTTAAACTCTTATGGTCACTAAACACCCGGAACGTAGTGCGATTTCGTCCTCGTAGGTTTAGGATTC
Source organism: Crotalaria pallida (assembly GCA_037953625.1). Taxonomy (NCBI): domain Eukaryota; kingdom Viridiplantae; phylum Streptophyta; class Magnoliopsida; order Fabales; family Fabaceae; genus Crotalaria; species Crotalaria pallida. The sequence goes on along the minus strand of CM075655.1, from coordinate 65,087,132 downwards.
CCATCCTATACACTATGCATGTACCCCCGTTTTACACTTACCATGGACCACCTCCCACGCGACCAGCTCGCTCTTACCATAGTTTTCGTTTTCAACCTACCCGCTCTCACCCTTTTACTTCGAGAGTTGTCCGCGAGGAGACTCCCCTATCTGATTCGAGGAGCCCAGTCAGGGTTTCACCATCACCTGACCCGGTACCCAGTGGTAGGGTACACTCTCCCTCGGATGAGATCGAGGAGGATCCGGTGGAGGACGAGAGTGGTAGCGAGCCTGTCGTGCATTCTACTGGGAGTGACTGGAGGGACGACGATCCCTAGGTACATGTATATGGTGTATGGTGTGGATCTGAGGATCCGGTGTGTGGAGGAGATTTGCTGCTGCTGCTGTGATGATGATGCTACTACCTTACTCACTTTACTTTTGGGAGACTACTGCTACTACTACTCCATCTGATGCTGCCAGATCTATGTGACTATCCCTAGAGCTATATATTTTGTTATGTATATATATTGTAGATATACTTTTGGAACACTCTAGAGCTTGTAGTTACATTGTTATATAGATCTGATGATGGACTTGTATATTTTGAAACTTGGAGACTTTACTCATGGGCTATGTACTTATGATTCTCTATATCTATGAAAACCTATGTTTATATTCTATCAGTTGCATACTCCAGTAATTTCCGCTTACTCTGATTTAATCTGTTTAAGAGCTCGGCTATAAATGGTATCAGTTCTATTGTACAAAGCAAGGGTAGCTTAAGCTACTTGATACAAATATATTTTCTAAAAGATCGAATGTTACTCTATTTGCGAAAAGGTTTTAGAAATCGCCGAACTCGATACAATGATTTTGAGATAATATAGACTTTGTTCTCCAAGACTTTCAAGTGACGATTCGTGCACCCGCTTTAAAAGAAAAATTTTATTTACCTATTTTCTTAACACTCACAAGTCCATATATATTATCCAATATAAAAGCATATTTATTAGTTTATATTTGGGTAATCCGAGAAGGGTGTCACACTGAGTGGTATCAGAGCAAAAGTCAGATCCTGTAGTAGTAGAAGTGGTTCCAGAGAGGTAGCCATCAACATCAAGCAGATATCTCCAAAGTATTTAGTACTTTGAATGTTACTAAATTACTTATTGAATTTTGTATTACCCCTGATTTGTTTGTATCTTGTCTCTTTTGAGTACAAGACGCAATGGATTGTAGATTCAATAAGTTTAGGATAGAGCCGTAGTATAGGTGGTGTAATAGAAGTTTCTCTAGTTCAACATATGTGACCATAAGCCCATAGCGCAAGTCTAATATGGCAACTAGAAACCAAAATCACACCAATGCGATGTTGGAGCGAATCACCACGGTACTGGAAGCAATGCAAAGGCAGTCTCAGCAACCCTCTCAACCGGCAAATCCGCCTCATCAGTGTAATGTGGGTAACACTGAGACGAAGACTCTGGCTGATTTTAGGAGTTGCAATCCGCCAAAGTGTGAAGGAGGATTTAAACCGGAGGAAGCCAACAAATGGATTCATACTATGGACAAGATTTTGAGGACTTTGGAGTGTTCTGATGTTCAGAAGGTGGCGTATGCAACCTGTTGGAGGATGAAGCGGAGAATTGGTGGAATCACACCATGCAGCTTCTGCAATATGAAGGAAGAGATGTAAGCTGGGGAGTATTCATGGAAAAATTTCTTCAGAAATATTTTCCTGAGGATCTAAGGAGGAAAAAGGAAGTGGAATTCTTGCAGTTGAAGCAAGGTAACATGAGTGTGGGTGAGTACGCGGCAAAGTTTGAAGAGCTGATGAAGTATTCTCCATACTATCAGAACAATCCAGATGAGAGGAGCAAGTGCATTAAGTTTGAAGGAGGTTTGAGGCCAAAGTTGAAGTCGATCTTCAGTTACCAGCGGATTCAAAGTTTTCCTGCACTCGTGGACATGTGTAGGATGTTTGAAGACGACACCAAAGCTGAGGAGATGCAAGTCTCAGAGAAGAAGGACAATCAAGGCTATGGACCTCAAAGGCGTAAAGGTTTCAACAACCGGGGCAAAGGTCCGTATGATCGTCGGGGAAAAGGCAAAGGAAAAGCTGGTGGTTCTGAGGGAAGGAATTATCGGAGCGAGGCTCCATTCTGTGACAAGTGCAAGCGCAACCACTATGGTTGTGTGTGTTGAGGGACAAGTGGATGTTTTAACTGTGGAAAGCCGGGACACTTTGCAAGAGATTGCAAGGAACCAGCCAAGGCCAACTCAAGAGGAACTGCAGATAGACCGGTGACTCTAGGAAGGGTCTTCACCCTTAGCGGTGTGGAAGCGAATCGATCTTCTGATCTGGTGCAAGGTAAATACTTGCTTAATGGTCAGTTTTGCCATGTTTTGTTTGACTCTGGTGCAACGCATTCATTCGTTTCGTATGAATGTGTAAATCGATTAGGCTTGATGATGTCTGAAATGCCTTATGTTTTGCAAGTAGAAAGCCCTACAAATGCTCCCGTAGTTGTTTCTAGAGCCTGTCTTAACTGTTGTATAGAAGTGTTAGGACAAACCTCTAAAGTAGATTTGATCTGCTTACCCTTAGCACAATTGGATGTGATCTTGGGAATGGACTGGTTAAGTCAAAACCAAGTGATCATTGATTGTGATAGAAGACTCGTGACCTATAGAAACCCAAAACCCTCTGGTTACATATGTCTGTTCCACACTGAGGTGGGGGAGAGTGGTCCGAGGATGGAAGAGATCCCTGTTGTCAGAGATTTCCCGGAAGTTTTTGCTGATGAGATTCCTGGTCTGCCACCAAGAAGAGAGATAGAATTTGGCATCGATCTAGTTCCGGGAGCTGGTCCTATTTCTATCGCTCCCTATAGAATGGCACCACCGGAAATGGCGGAAATGAAGAAGCAGATTGAGGAGCTGCTGCAGAAACAGATGATCCGACCAAGCGTCTCACCTTGGGGTGCTCCTGTCTTATTCGTAAAGAAGAAAGATGGTAGCATGAGGATGTGTATAGACTACTGGCAGCTGAATAAGGTCACCATCAAGAACAAGTATCCGTTGCCACGGATAGATGACCTTATGGATCAAGTACGTGGGGATTCAATATTTTCCAAGATTGATTTGAGGTCGGGGTACCATCAGATCAGGATTAGAGAGGAGGACATCTCTAAGACTGCATTTCGATCTCGATACGGACATTATGAGTATGTCGTAATGCCGTTCGGATTGACTAATGCACCAGCTATCTTCATGGACTACATGAATCGAATCTTTAGACCTTATTTAGATTCATTCGTGGTTGTGTTCATTGATGATATTCTGATTTACTCTAAGATCCCGGAGGAGCATGCTGAACACTTGAAGATAGTGTTAAGCATCTTGAAGGAGAAGCAGCTGTACGCCAAACTTACAAAGTGTGAGTTCTGGCTGAAGGAGGTTAAATTTTTGGGGCATGTGATTTCAGATAAAGGGATAGCAGTTGATCCAACGAAAGTAAGTTCGGTTTTGCAATGGGAGTAACCGAAGTCGGTTACGGAGGTTAGAAGCTTTCTCGGTTTGGCTGGGTATTATAGAAGGTTCATCGAAGGTTTCTCGAAGATTGCACTGCCTCTGACGAAGTTGACTAGGAAAGATCAACCATTTCTGTGGGATGAGAAATGTGAAAGTAGTTTTCAAGAGCTGAAGGAAAGGTTGACATCGTCTCCTGTATTGGTGTTACCCAATACACAGAAGAGTTTTGATGTGTACTGTGACGCGTCGAAACAAGGTCTTGGGTGTGTTTTGATGCAAGAGGGGCAAGTTGTCGCCTACGCCTCGAGACAGCTAAAAGTTCATGAGATGAACTATCCAACTCACGATCTGGAGTTGGCAGCTGTGGTGTTTGCCTTAAAGATTTGGAGGCACTATCTCTATGGCACTACGTTCCGGGTGTTTAGTGACCATAAGAGTTTAAAATACCTCTTTGATCAAAAGGAGTTGAATATGAGGCAACGCCGATGGATGGAGTTTTTGAAGGATTATGAGTTTGAGCTCCATTATCATCCTGGGAAGGCAAACGTTGTGGCGGATGCATTGAGTAGAAAGGCAATGCACATCAGTGCGATGATGGTCAGAGAAGCTGCACTGATAGAGGAATTTCGAGATTTGAGTCTGACGATGCAAGTGGAGCCGACAAGTATCAAGTTGGGGATGCTGCAGATTGCTAACGAGTTTCTGCAAAGGATACGGGAATTGCAACACAAGGATGGGAAACTCATGGAAAAGAGGAAGTTGATGCAAGAAGGTAAGGAGTTGGAATTTCAAGAAGGGAAGGATGGAATCCTTCGCTTTAAAACGAGGATTTGTGTGCCTGATGATTTGGAAGTAAGAAGGATGATTTTGGATGAAGCGCATAAGAGTAAGATGAGTATGCATCCGGGAGCTACTAAAATGTACCAGGACTTAAAGAAGCTATTTTGGTGGCCTGGTTTGAAGAGAGATGTAGCTGAATATGTGGCATGTTGTTTGGTATGTCAAAAGGCCAAGGTGGAACATCAAAGGCCAGGAGGAGAGTTACTTCCTTTAGAGATCCCGTTGTGGAAATGGGATAACATCTCGATGGATTTTGTGTCGGGATTGCCAAAGACATCTACTGGTCATGATACAATCTGGGTAATCGTGGACCGTTTGACCAAGTCAGCGCATTTCATTCCCGTGAACATGCGCTACTCATTGGAAAAGCTCACTCAGTTGTACATCAAGGAAGTTGTTCGTCTGCACGGAGTACCATCAAGCATTGTGTCTGATCGCGATCCGAGGTTTACATCAAAGTTTTGGGAAGATCTGCATAGAGCCTTGGGTTCAAAATTGAAGCTAAGTTCTGCATACCATCCTCAGACTGATGGCCAAACAGAAAGGACTATTCAGTCATTGGAGGACATTCTACGAGCCTGTGCTTTGGAAGGACAAGGGAATTGGGAGCAAATGTTGCCACTCGTGGAGTTCACTTACAACAATAGCTATCACACGAGCATTGGAATGGCACCATTTGAAGCTTTGTATGGGAGAAACTGTCAGACGCCGTTATGTTGGTTTCAAGTGGGGGAGAGTTCTCTGATTGGACCAGATATTGTGCAAGAGACCACGGAGCAGATCAAGATGATACAAGAGAAGATGAGGGCAGCTCAGAGTAGGCAGAAAAGCTATGCTGATAGAAGGAGAAAACCCTTAGAGTTTGCTGAAGGAGACCACGTGTTCATTAAAATAGTACCAACCAAAGGTGTTAGTAGAGCCTTGAAAACCCATAAACTATCACCTAAGTTTATTGGTCCCTATCAAATTCTCAAAAGGATCGGCCCAGTAGCCTATCAATTAGCTTTGCCTCCGTCATTAGCTAACCTCCATAATGTATTCCATGTGTCTCAATTGAAGAAATATGTCCATTACCCCACCATTGTTCTTAGAATCCAACCGGATAACTTAGAAGTCCATGAGAACTTGACCTTCAAAGCTGTACCAGTTCGCATCGAAGATCGAAGAATCAAGCAGCTTAGAGGAAAGGACATCCATCTGGTCAAAGTTGTCTGGGTCTGTGGAGATGTGATAGAAGCATCATGGGAGTTAGAGAATAGGATGCGTCAGGATTATCCTGACTTGTTTGTATGAGTTGAATTTCAGGGACGAAATTCCTTGTAAGTGGGGGAGTAGTGTAACACCCCAAAATTTTAATCCCCGATTAATGAAATGTTAATTATAATTTAATTATAATTAATAGTTTCTAAATTAATCCTTGATTAAAATTGTGTTCATATAACTAGTTGATGTGTGGAAATTATTTAATAAATAATTTAAATGCATAAAATAAGAGTTTTGCATATTAGTCCCTGGGTTGGGACCTAGAAGCAATTATAGGAAGGATTTTGGAGGGAAGGTAAATAAAATAATTATTTTTCAAAAACTGGGTAAAACACTCGAGTATTTTCTGGAATACTCGAGTATTCTGGGTCAAACTGCACGAGTTAGTGCGTTTGGTGAGTCACAGCAAACGATTCCCCTCCGTTGACACGAATACTCCGCCATCAACAGCTCAATGCCTTCGTGTCGACCTGCATGAGTGTCCTCACTTCCTATTTAAGCTCACCTTCGACCCTTAGCTGAGAATTTTGGATCAAAGTAGCTTGGTTGATGAAATTAGGGTTCCGAGTTTGTACTCTTCAATTCTCCTTCTCTGTGTCAAATTGAAACACAAATCATACACGAATATAAAGCTTACATCTCGAGCTTTGTATAAACACAAAAATCGTGAGGATTGAGTGAGTGTGTTGGGAGAACGACAACTTGGAAGTTGGAGTTATTCTGTCAAAGTTGGTTTCTGGAGCTTACTTGGAGATTAATTTATGGTAAGCTCTCGAGCTCCTGAGTCTCAAACTCAATTCCTATAGTTAGAACATGTTGTATAGAGTTTAGAAATCTAATTTTCCCCAATTCTTATCTCTTTTTCATGGGTGAACCAATTCGGTTTTGGTGGTGCACTCAAAACTGTCATGCATGTGAAGCTCAAAGTGATTTCTGGGGTTGGAGCACTGTTCTTGGATTTCTTTCTGTTGATTCACGTCTGAGAGGTAAGGGGAAGTAATTATATTCACTAGATAGAGTTTAAATTCCATTAATTGTGTTAGAGAGCCACCAAGAGGCTCTGAGGGCTTAGATTGAATAGGAACTTTGGTTTGGAGACCAATCCATGCTCTAAATCTGTGATGAGCAAGTTTGATATCATGTCTGTGAACTAAAATGCACTTGGTTTTATGTGTATTGTGCTTTTTATGAGAATTGACATGTTAAGTTGTGAAAATGTGTTTTAATGCATGATTATTTATTTCTCCGTCAAATCTGTGTTTTGACTTGTAATAAGTGTTGTAACATGTCTAAATAATGTTATGTGAACTCTGTGGATCCCTGGAATGGATTAAATTTGCGTAGAAATGAAAATGTCATGTTAAAACCAGTTTTCAGTGCTGTCTGCTGCGAAACACTCGAGTAAAAGGCAGAGTACTCGAGTAAATCGTGTTCAAAACCATGTAAGTTAAGGAAGAACACTCGAGTAGTCTGTCTGGTACTCGAGTATCGAGCATGACCTGAGGACCATTATAGGCCAAACACTCGAGTCAGTCAAGGTCACTCGAGTATTCTGGAAATATCCAAGAACACTCGAGTAACCCATGAACCACTCGAGTAAATTGATGAATTGAAAACCCAAATCCTCAGAAAGTCATGAACACTCGAGTAACTTCGGGAACACTCGAGTAATCTGGAAAATCTAGAGAACACTCGAGTGGACTGAATTTTACTCGAGTATATTGCCCAGAACCTGAAGAACACCATTTTCAATTCTAAGTCAAATAATTAATGAATTATTGAGAATTGTCCAAGAGATTAAGACTTAAAGAAATTGATTAATACAAATAGATCGTTTGATGACAGTCCTTTTGATAAAGAAATAAGCCTAGGTGGCCTGCAAAGTATTAATCAACTTCTCTTAAGTCTAAAGGATAAAATGCATTCATTCTGGAGTTCGGATGGTAGGACGTATTCATGTTTTGATGAACATGTGGAGGGCCTCTGGGAGTGCCAATACGCTTGCTTGATGACACGTCGTTGACGTGGTCGGCTTAGTGGATGCCGATATGGATATATCGTTTGGATGACGATCCGTTTGGATGACGGGATATGTTCGGGTGGCATGGATACCAAGCTTGTCGTGTACATTCTAGGTGAATGTACGAATGGTTGTATACCTAGGAATACAACGCACTGTTGAGTGCTGGGTTGTCAGGGATGGACGTCAGAGAGTGACATAGTATTATGATGGAGATAGGCTTGAGAGCTAAAGTCATGCATCATGCCATTCATTCAAATAAACTGTTATGACTGAATTAAGTGTGAACATCCTATGTGCATAACCTACTTGCTAAGTGTTAAGTGTGATTGATATTAATTGATGCATGTTACATCTTTATGTTGCATAATTTATTCTCTATTGATTATGTGTATAGAATTGCTTACCCCTATGCCCTTGTAGGTGATGTCTCGCTACATTGCTTGCATCGAGATCCGGCCACTTCCTAGTGGCATATGGATCTATGAGGACCATCGCGCGGTGTTTGAGGGGGAGGTAGAGATTACCTTCTACCACCCGAACCCGCTGATGCGATTTCGTCCTCGCAGGTTTAGGATTCCCATCATATACACTATGCATGTACCCCCGTTTTACACTTACCATGGACCACCTCCCACGCGACCAGCTCGCTCTTACCATAGTTTTCGTTTTCAACCTACCCGCTCTCACCCTTTTACTTCGAGAGTTGTCCGCGAGGAGACTCCCCTATCTGATCCGAGGAGCCCAGTCAGGGTTTCACCATCACCTGACCCGGTACCCAGTGGTAGGGTACACTCTCCCTCGGATGAGATCGAGGAGGATCCGGTGGAGGACGAGAGTGGTAGCGAGCCTGTCGTGCATTCTACTGGGAGTGACTGGAGGGACGACGATCCCTAGGTACATGTATATGGTGTATGGTGTGGATCTGAGGATCCGGTGTGTGGAGGAGATTTGCTGCTGCTGCTGTGATGATGATGCTACTACCTTACTCACTTTACTTTTGGGAGACTACTGCTACTACTACTCCATCTGATGCTGCCAGATCTATGTGACTATCCCTAGAGCTATATATTTTGTTATGTATATATATTGTAGATATACTTTTGGAACACTCTAGAGCTTGTAGTTACAATGTTATATAGATCTGATGATGGACTTGTATATTTTGAAACTTGGAGACTTTACTCATGGGCTATGTACTTATGATTCTCTATATCTATGAAAACCTATGTTTATATTCTATCATTTGAATAGTCCAGTAATTTCCGCTTACTCTGATTTAATCTGTTTAAGAGCTCGGCTATAAATCGTATCAGTTCTATCGTACAAAGCAAGGGTAGCTTAAGCTACTTGATACAAAGATATTTTCTAAAAGATCGAATGTTACTCTATTTGCGAAAAGGTTTTAGAAATCGCCGAACTCGATACAATGATTTTGAGATAATATAGACTTTGTTCTCCAAGACTTTCAAGTGACGATTCGTGCACCCGCTTTAAAAGAAAAATTTTATTTACCTATTTTCTTAACACTCACAAGTCCATATATATTATCCAATATAAAAGCATATTTATTAGTTTATATTTGGGTAATCCGAGAAGGGTTCACACTTTTCCATTATTTAAAACGAAAACTTTGCATCCAAAAGCATGAAGATGAGATATGTTCGGTTTTCTACCCTTGTAATGTTCATAGGGTGTTTTCTTTAAAGTGGGCCTGGTCAGAATACGGTTCATGACATAGCACGCTGTATTCACTGCATCTGCCCAGAAATAATGCGGTAAATGATATTCATTCAACATGGTTCGGGCAAGCTCTTCAAGAACTCCGTTTTTCCGTTCAACAACTCCATTTTTCTCGGGAGTTCTTGGAGCTGAATACCGATGTTCAATTCTGAACTTAGAACAGAATTTGTCAAATTTGTAGTTCTCGAACTCGCCATCGTGGTCTGTTCGGATTACAACAACTTTTTGGTTGACCTTGTTTTGGACTCGTTTGACATGATCCTTAAAGCTTTGATAAGTATCACTTTTTGATGCTAAAATAAAGTCCATGTAAATCTAGAGAAGTCATCAACAATCACTAAAGCATAATAATTGCCACCAAAGCTTTTTCATGTGAAGGTCCAAACAAGTCCATATGAAGTAATTCTAATGGCCTTGTTGTGGATACCACTGGTTTGGAAGGAAAGTTATTTTTATTTTTAGTTGGTTTGCATGTTTTACAAGTAGTGAAAACACCTTCAAGATCAAATTTCAGCTTTGGTAAACCAATTACTATGTTTTTGGATTGTAATTTCTTCAATTGATTTACATTTATATGTGTTGTCCTACGGTGCCATAACCAAGTATCACTTTCTTTGCTGACCAAGCAAATGGACATCAAAGAAGTGATTTCATTTAAGTTAACCAAATAGGTATTGTTACTTCTTTTACCAACAAATTTAACAGATTCGTCCTTGTCACTTTAAATAATACAGTGAGTGAAGGTAAACACAACATGATTACCGATATCACATAGTTGACTAATGCTTAAGAGATTATGCTCTAGTCCTTTTACAAGTAAAACATTATCGATAATCAAGTTGGAGGAATTTCCTATTTTACCTTCACCCAACATTTTACCTCGGTTGTTATCTCCATAAGTGACATAGCCCTTTTCCTTATATGAAAGTTCAGTGAAGTGCTCCTTGTCCCCAGTCATGTGCTTCGAGCAACCGCTGTCCAGATACCACCGATTTTCCCTTGCTCAAAAACACACCTACAACACAAACATATTACTTGTTTGTTTCGGGTACCCAAACTGTTTTGGGTCCCTGGGGGTTAGCATGTGGGTCTTTTATTTTGACTATCCAAACATAAGAGCCCTTGGGCACACCATAACGCCTAATTTTGCATTCATTTGGCGTGTGTCCATGAATGCCACAGTAAGAACAGATCGGCATTTTAGAGTGATTGACTTTTAAAAATGAGCCGACCTTTCTAACAGTATTCTTGTTGGCACGAGAGTAACCAAGACCTGATTTGTTTGAGTAGTTCCTTTGTTCGGCAAGAAGTCGGTCGAACATCTTATCACTCTTTGTAAAAGTTGCACAGTTAGTTTTCAAATCTTTAATTTCGTTTTCGTACTTGATGCAACTTTCACAATTTTGATTCTTTAATTTAGTGATAGTATGTTCTAAAGATTCATTACTACATTTTAATTGATCAATGCATTTTTCCAATTCAAGAACTTGCTCTTTATGGTTTAGAATATTCTTTTTCAATTTAGTATAACTTTTAGCAAGTTTCTTGAATTCATATTGCATTTCAATATATGCAGTATATAGTTCGTTATAATCATTAAAATCAGTATCATTATCAGAATCAGTATCAGTATCGGAAGCTACCTCAGAACTATGCTCGAAAGTTATTCGACTCGGTGATGCTTCCTCATGATTTTTGGCCATTAAGCACAAGACCATATTTTCCTTGTCATAATCCGAGTTTAATTCGAGCATCTGAAACTCTAGCTCGGTATTTGTTCGGCTTGGAGATGTGTGTACAACTTGCCTTCCCATTAGGCACAGATTTGCCTCCTCTTCGTCATCGGATGAACGATGTCTGAGGTTTCATTGTCTTCGGGTGCATCCCAGACTATGTAAGCTCTCTTCAGTTTGTGCTCTTTCCCATTCTTTCTTTCGTCACTACCTTTCTTTTGAAGCTTGGGACAGTATGCTCGGATGTGCCTTGGTTCACCACACCCATGACACTTTATTCTTTCTTTCGAGCTCTTGTGGTGTTCATCTCTGACTTCTTTTCCTCGGTTTCTGAAGTTCCTTTTGTTTTTGAAAAATTTCCCAAACTTCTTCACCACGAGGCCGAAGCTTTCGTCGTCCATGTCCGAGCTTGAGTCACCGTTTGAGGAGTCTTTGCTTGCTTGGTAGAGGCCTTGAGAGAGATCCCCTTTTTCTTTCTGTCTGACTCCTCATGCATTAATAGTCTGTCGAGATCCATCTCGTGCTCCTAAAGTTTTCTGAACAGTGTTGCTATGTCCATGGTATCCAAGTCTTTGGATTCCATGATGGCCATTACCTTGGGCTGCCATTCCCTGCTCAGACATCTCAGCACTTTGTTAATAACTTCAGAGTTTAAAAACATTTTTCCGAAAGCAGTGAGATGATTTAAATATGAGTAAATCGCTTTTTCATGTCACTAATCGATTCATTTGGTTGCATGCGAAATAGCTCATATTCATGCATCAATGTATTTAATCGAGCTCGTCTGACCTCGCTGGTTCCTTCATGAGTGAGTTGTAGAGTGTGCCACATTTGCTTAGCATTTCTGCAGTGTGAGACACGGAAAAATTCATCGTAGGACAAAGTCGAGGTGATGATGTTTTTAGCTTTTAAATCATAAGACACTTTCTTCTTGTCATCATCATCCCAGCTTGCCTTCGGAATTTCTACAACGTCTTCTCCTATCCTTCTTCTCGGAATAAAGGGACCATTTTTAACAGCATCCCAAATATCTATATCAATTGCTTCTATAAAGATTTTCATTCGGGCTTTCCAATAAGCATATCCATCACCGTTAAACAGTGGTGGACGGTTTATTGAAGAGCCTTCACCTCCGAATGGATTGTTAGAGCCCATGGTTTCCTCTAGGATCTTTTCGAAAAAGTTTTTACACTCGATCTTTCGACCGAGCTCTGATACCACTTGTTGGAAACCAACAGGCGGCCTAACAATCTACTAGAGGGGGGGGGAGGGTGAATAGTAGTTTGAAGCAATAGTACCAATTTTTCGGATTAATTGAAAGTTGTTAATTTATGCTTGATGGTTTTATGAAAATTGTCGAGTTATTGCCGAGCAGATGCAGACAATCGATTGTCTAAGCCGACAATAGATTATCCGAGCTGCTACACACAGAAACCGATTTTTGCAGTGTGAACTTAGAGAGCACAAATCAACGAACCGAGGTTCGGTTTTGCAGACTAAAATGCTCATAAATAAGTAAACACAAGAAAGAACAAATAATGCAGAAAGCAGTAAAGAAATAGACACAGGAAATTTTATACTGGTTCACTCTCACCCATTTGAGAGCTACGTCCAGTCCTCCCTAAACCTTAGGGAGCTTTTACTCAAATCAATTTAAATGGATACACAAGGATTTACAAGAGAACCTTTCTACACCTATCCCTTCAAGAGTGTACCAAACCCTTGAAATCTACCCCAAATAAATTGATGGCTGAAGAACCTCTCCAGCACTTTACAACACCGAAGTTTCTTGAAACCTTCAAGAACACCTTCGTTTCAACAGGTTACAAAGATGAAAGAAAGAGTATGGCTCCAACTCGAAACTTAACAGAATATGATTTTGAAAGTTTGAGTATCAATTGAGTAATCGATTAAGGAAGGGATTTGACAGAGAAGATTGAAACTTAGATTTCGAATGTGAAAGTTTTCTTTCTCTGTGTTCTAAGAAAATGTTGTCGTTTCTGTTGTTTACTTGGTGTCTTGTTCTCTCTTGTTCTAATTCTGGAGAAGGAAAGCTAGTGCTTTTTATACTGATCTCAGCACCCAACGAGAGGAAAGATATTTTGTGACACAGCTGTCCTTGCGACGGATATTCCATATATTATCCATTTTGCAGCAACATTCTTATCCACGTATGTCCTTTCGAAAGAATGATTTCAGATGCTTCCAATTCACAGCAACGTATAGAGACACGTATTGTCCTTTCCAAATAAATCCCTTTTTCAAATTTGAAATTCAAGTTTGGCGGCGGCGTGACAACTGAGTGTCAAAGACGATGAACAGTATCCGAGCTTGTCATGTGTTCGAGCTAGGGAACTTGATTTCTTAAGCAGCAGAGAGCTAAGACAGAACTGAGCTTGAACCGGGCTGAAAATCTGAGCTTGATGATGCTTGCACTGAAATTGATCTGAGCTTACTTCTGCAACAAGGGTCCGAGCTTTGGCCGAGCTTCTCATTTAAGCTTGTACTGAATTGTTTGAGATCCGAACTCTAGCCGAGATTTATACTCGATCTCGAGTTTACCCTTGAAATTCGAGCTTTGGCCGAGCAATGCAAACTAGCTTGAGTGACCTTGACGTCCGAGCCTTGGCCGAGCTTTGTATATTATCTTGAGTTTGACTCTGAGCCGAGCTCTGGTCGAGCTTTGCATTCGAGCTTGAGTTCAACTTTGTCAACCGAGCTTAGGTCGAGCTTTGCATTCGAGCTTGAGCTGATTATTTAAGATTTTGACTTGGCTGCACCAAAGGGCCGAGCTGATGGTTTCGATGATATAATATGTTACTCATTCAAACAAAACTTCTGACAAGCTAAAACTTTACTATTTTACTTGGAGGCAGAGCTTAACTTCGGACTTGGCTGCACGTTCGACTACATTGGCTGATCATCTTCGAGCTTGCATCTGAGCTTCTTACTTGCTGCTGGTTCAACTACATTTCTTCAGAGCAACTGTTGAGCATCTTCCAAACATCTTCTAAGCATCCTCTGAGCATCTTCCGAACCGAGCTTTTGTTTGACCTTGATATCTTGGCTTGTGCTACATGTTCGACTGAGCAAATTCCGAACGTCTTCCGAACTTTCACTTGAGCAACTACCGAACTTGTTCTTGATCTTCAGACTCGATACTTTTGTCCGAGTATATTCCGAGCTTGAACCTGAACTACTGACTTGCTATAGGTAGCCGAGCATTAGCCGAGCTGATTAATCAAAGACCGAAATCAACACACGGAACTGGTTCACCAAAGACCGAGATCCGATATTCTTCATAGCATACGCTGATTCATTTGACTTCATCAAAGCTTGGGCCGAGAACCGAGCCGATTCATTTGACTTCATCAAAATCTCTTTGATTCAACATCATCATAATAAAAAACAATATTATGTGATAATCACAAAGAAACAAAAAAAGATAACTCACGTAAACATCATCATTGCAGAAAAAATCAAATCATAATTCTTAGAACAATTAGGATAAAGACTTTTTCGGATCCAATCTTATGATTAACTTGGGATAATCATATTAAAAAAATGCTTATTCTACCCAAAAAAAATACTAATCTTTCCATCAAACAAAAAAGATAAGAATGTATGAATTTTCATATTAAAGGTGATAATTATATTCAACAAATGCTAAATTATCATGTCCCATAAAATATGAAATATTTTGATTTATCCTTTAATCTACTCATAATATCATCAAACAAAAAATATAAAAAATTTTAATTTTGATTTCACTCTAATTAATCATAATATCATGATAAATGTAATAATGGTATATAAAAACATACTAGTTCATCGATCAACTAAATAAGTAATACATTAATTTAGTATTGATCTACACATAAACAAATATAATATTTAAAAAATGAACAATCATTATCAATGAATTTATGTTCAACGAAATAACGAATATTTTGGTTTATCAATAATTTTGCTCATAATACCATTAAACAAAAAAAAGATCGAAATGTTTAATTCTGCTTTAATTTTGAGTCATCATAATAAAGTTGATAATCATATAACAAATGTTAATTTACCCATCAAATAAATAAGGAATATCCAAGATAAAAAGTGTTATTTTTTATTCATATGTGGAAGTTCAAAATTTATCAACCAGATAATTTAGATATATTTTTTTTAAGTGTAGGGTTGATATGAAATCCTGGCTTTTTGCGTAATTATTTTTCATTGTTGTTTAATAATGATCTTTACTTTATAATAAAAAAAATAATAATCATTACTTTAAAATATTTAATATAAAATTTTAAAATATTAACAACCCGTCATTGTACGGGATAAGAGCTTTAGATAATAATGATATGAGTAAATAGTCACATAGGTCCTCGAAAATTACCTATGAAATTAGTTAGATAGCTTAAAGATTTGTGGAATATCTTAAACCCCCCAAAGATCATTTTGGAATCAGTTAGGTCCCTGAAAGATTTGTGGAATCTCTTATACCCCCAAAGATCAATTTGACATCATGTTAGTCCCTCCATGAGGGACCTAACGAAATCAAATGTGACACGTTAAATGCTTTGTTGGCCCAAACATGGCACCTTTTTTAACATTCCAACATGGCATTGGGGCCGACAAAGCATTTAATGTGCCACATAGGATTCTGTCAGGTCCCTCCTGAAGAAATTGGATGGGGGGACTAATGTGACACCGAATTGATCTTTGGGGAGTTTAAGAGATTCCACAAATCTTTCAGGGAACTAACTGATTCCACGAGTATCTTTTGGGGATCTATGTGAGTATTAACTCTAATGATATTTACATGGTAATGACATGGGAGTATGGTGGTAATGGTAATTATGGAAATAGTGTTAACATAAAGAGTAAATTTCATGTGTGTGTTTCGGATTTTCGGTCTTGTCGTGAGTTAAGGACACATATCCTTCGAAAGGATTATCAAAAGACCTACTACGACATGTAATATGACCTTGACGATGAATATCGAGCTTAGACAACTTACCATGCAAGGACTGAGCCCAAAATAGTTCAGTTTAGCTCGATTGAAGGTCTGATCCGTAGGTAAGTCGCGAGAGTTATTTGTGAATACAATTTCCAGAAAGATAAGAAGCATTATTGAAGATTAATGGAAGATTATCAACAACTATTGAAGATCACGTTCTATCTCTTAAAAGATAAGATCACATGAAGATTACTCTCATATATAGAAGATTTATCAAGAGAATACATCATACTAGAAAACCTTCCTGGTCTTATAAATACCAGCCTCATGCAAGGGGCTAAATCATCCAAGATATATCCAATACACACCCAATAGTTCATCACTATACGCATAGTATATCACACTGAATGCCTAGTGTAACACCCTGATTATTTAACCCTAAGTGCCCTTATTAAAAATAGTGAATTTGAAATTTTATTTTTAACTTATAAAAATTCTCCCGTCAAACGGACGGAGTTTCCTTTGTTTTCTTAGCTTTCCAAAATTTGTTTCGCCTTCAACCTGTTCAAAATATTCATTCACATCATTTCAGTTGCCAGCGGGGCAAAATATAAACAGTGTGTCGTAGCACCATTACATCAGGTTTATAAAAGTATACACAAGTCTTAAAACACTTTAATTTTTCCACAAAAACAACCAACTAGCTTTAGTTACATCAACAAAACATTTCTTTTTCCCAAAATAAGACCCTTGACCGCCATTCGCTTCCCAACTAACTTCACATTCCACAACATCTTGCTCGGCCATACTCGTGTAAGCTCCTTCTTCACCTGTAAAAATATATCAAGAAGGGTAGCATTACACAGAACTTAGAAAATACATTCTAAAATGACATAGAGAACAAATAAGAGATTACTACCCGTTAACACTTGAATTATATTTTCTATTTCAATTTCCCTTGCTTCCTTAATACCCTATTGTTGTCCATATTCATTTCTTATTCCTTTCGACTATTTCCTTAACCTTTCTTGATTTCTATCATTATCTCTCTATAATTTACACACTTGTCTATTTATCCTCTTATTCTCATTAATACCCACTCCTAATGGAGGGCCTCATTCATATAATGTTCCACTCCTCTACAGAGGGATCCTGATATTATTCAATCCCTAAGAAGGGTCATAATGCTGCACATACCATTCTATAATACTCCACTCCTTACGGAGGGTCATAATAATATCCACTCCTCCACGGCGGGTCCTGAAAATATCCACTCCTTCACGGAGGGTCATGATAATATCCACTCCTACACGGAGGGTCCTGAAAATATCCACTCCCTTATGGAGGGTCATGATAATATCCACTCCATCACGGAGGGTCCTAAAAATATCCACTCCTTCACGGAGGGTCATGATAATATCCACTCCTTCACGGAGGGTCCTGAAAATATCCACTCCCTTATGGAGGGTCATGATAATATCCACTCCTTCACGGAGGGTCCTGAAAATATCCACTCCTTCACGGAGGGTCCTGAAAATATCCACTCCCTTATGGAGGGTCATGATAATATCCACTCCTTCACGGAGGGTCCTGAAAATATCCACTCCTTCACGGAGGGTCATGATAATATCCACTCCTTCACGGAGGGTCATGATAATATCCACTCCTTCACGGAGGGTCCTGAAAATATCCACTCCTTCACGGAGGGTCATGATAATATCCACTCCTTCACGGAGGGTCCTGAAAATATCCACTCCCTTATGGAGGGTCATGATAATATAATTTCCCGCTCCGCATAAGGAGGGTCATAAATGTATCCTCTCCACTCTTGGAGGGTCCATAGTTACTACTCAATATCATAATCAATTGTTTATACCATTCACTCACCTTCTTCTCTAACCATTAATCCTTTTCATGATTCCTTTACCATTCACCTAATTACCTTCTTATTTCCGTTAACTGCATTTTACACTTCATCATCATTCGTATTCATTCCAATCCATTCTGGACATTAAAATTAATAATATAATCAACTTCGTATTCACTATATTCGTCATTGACTTTCAGGCCGGACCATAATCTACATCCCTCATCATTATTCCCAATTGTCTCATATTCATTACAATTCCATTCTAAACACTAGAATTAATAACATAATAAACTTTCCAATCACTATGTTCATTGTTAACCCTCAAGCCATGCTATATTCTACCACCATCATCATTAAACCCAATTTTTGTTAAAGCAACCACAAATACTTATACAAACTAGCATATTCCTTAATTCTAATTCTTAGTTCACTTGTACCAAATTCTAATAAAATCATTTACCCTAAGGTGCATCTTTCTATTTTATTCCCTATTCTTAATTCCCCCTATATACAAGCTAGAAAATACCCTCTAAGTAGAGGTAACACTTTCCTTCTCACCTCAAAACCAATAAATATAAGAGTTCCTTGAGGTGAGAGAGGTCCTATGTGATGATTCCTTAGCTTAGAATTGAGAAGTTGATGGTGACCTTGATGCTTGATCAACTTGAAATGAGAAAAGCTTGAGCCCTAGAGGAGATTAAATACAATCTTCATGAGCTAAATAGAAAAGGAATGAAATCATGACTTGACCTAGGATTCTACTTACCCAAATGATGGTGGAACTTGAAAATCCAAGAGGGAGAAAAGAGGGACAATTCGTGTGGTGTAGGAAGGAGAGGGAGGAAGTTTTCAACCCATTTCCATGAAGCTTGCTTGATGGGGTTTGATGATTTTGAGTGATATGTGTTGATTGATGATGATTTACTCTTGGATTCTTGGAGAGAAAATGGAAGGGATGGGTGTTTTGTTGATGTTGTTGTGTATGTGGTGTTGTGTGTGTAGGCTTTATTTTTTTGCCCAACACCAGCAGCAGCCATCGTGTGGCTGAGAAAGGCCAACTTGGCCCCCAAGCTAAAATCGGAGGCACCAGATCAGATCTGGTCTGCGCCACTCGCTTGGGCGAGCTATTTACTCGCTTGGGCGAGTCCTGCACCAGTAGGTGCTGCTGGTGCGCCTGATGCGAGATTTGGTGCGGTCAGGTGGGGGTTTTGGCACGCCACACGCAAAACTGGTGCGGCTGGTGCGTATTTCCGCTCGCCTGGGCGAATTGGTGCCTCGCCTGGGCGGGTTTTTCACTGGCTGGTGCACCAATGAACAGTGCACCTGCCTGGGCGCATGGCTGGTGCGCCTGGGCGTGACACAGGGTTTTCAATCTTCGATTCGCCATAACTTTTTCGTTAACCGTCGGATCGGGTCCAAATTTTTAGACAAGCTTCTTAATCCCCCAAACTTCACATCCAACGGTGGAATTTATTTTCTTAGCATCCTATAATAAATTTCTAATTTTCTCTTTTCGGTCGATTTCTAACATCTAAAACGCCGATTTAACTCCCGATTTCGCTTATATAATTCTGCTCGAAACCACAATTGCCTTATATACAACCCCTAGAACTCAAAATGGCTGTTCGCTTTGCTCACAAAATTTGTTAAGCAATTAATCTTCCCATTTTCTACGCTCTAGACCTATTAACTCAATATTTATACTTGGAATTAAATTTGGGATGTTACACCTAGCATATACACACTCTGCAGAGCACCATCAATTCCCTGTAGAGAGAAACACAGTAGTAAGGAGATCATACTCTTACTACCAAGGAGAAAGGTGGCAGTTGCACTCAACCCCACCACGAAGATTCATCAACCAACTGAAGTTTTCCATCCTTAGTAGTGAGCCTTTCCACATCAAAAGGAGTTCCTTGACCACACATGCCACCCTAAGAGTAGGGAGCATATTGCTTATTACTCTTAGGGACAACACTGATCTATCTCGTTCTCCACTTGATGCACCACTTATTCGTGTCTGATAAAACTACGTAGTCTTGATCCCTAGAACCTTAGTCCAAATGGCTACGTAGGACCGAGAGTTCACTCTTGTCAGACTAAATACCCTTCTATGGTCATTTGTCCATATCAAGTGACCCCTGTCTGCTCCAGTAAGAACATTGGTGTCGTAGGAATGTTAAAGTACTAACCCGACAGACACAAGATCCTGATGAGAGTCCAAAATCCGAAGTCCATTGACCCATCGACAAACAACCAACCAGGAGCAGTAGTCAAGGGCCAGTCCCAACCATTCCTACTCCAAGTCAAGCCAACTCGGAGGCCCTCGCAAATCCTCCACTAATGGGACCAAACGCCGGAGAAAAGCAAAACGAGAACAACCTTTGGGATGGGGCCCGTGCTTGTGACTCTTGATGTATGCATACCCTCGCCACAAGAGCCCATTTCACCTTGAGGTAGGAGAATCCGGTCCATATTATTGTTTGTGATTTTGTTATTGGCAAGTGCACCAGGTCACATAAGTAATATAATGATAAGTAAAGATCGTGTTGGAAACCAACAAGCGGCTCAAAATAGACTAGAGGGGGGATGAATAGTATTTTGAAAGCCTCAATACAAATATTTCGATTGCTAAAGAGAATGGATTTGAGAAAACAAATTTTCTAACAAAAATATACTGTTGAATCGATTAATTTCAAGGTTAATCGATTAATGCCGAAGCTCATTCAAAAACTAATCGATTAACTAAGACGTTACTCGATTAAGACCGAATGATGCTTAAAAACTAATCGATTAATTAATCACTTAATCGATTAATTCGAGAGAAAAACAATTTTACAGAAAAACAATCTTATTCAGAATCCAATGGAGATTGCAATTCAATGATGCACTAACAAATGATTTATGAATGAATTAACAAAACTAAGCAAATTTACCAAGTCAATTTTAGGTTGATTAACTAGGAAATGAAAAAGCCCCAAAATTAACCTAATCAATTAATTGTTCTTGGTTAATGAAAGCTTGAAGAAAGAAAAGCAAAGAAGACAAGATTTTATCCTGGTTCACTCTCTACCACTTGAGAGCTACATTCAGTCCCCTCTATCAAAGATAGAGAGTTTCTACTAGATACTCAATTGTTAGATTACAATGGTTAAAGATGCAGCTCACTCTAGCTCTCCTATCTTAACCCCTTCAAAGAGAGTACCAAACTCTTTGAAAATCTACCCAATTGAATCTTGTATCTTGTCCTCTTGAATTGTTGAAGGATGCTCTCCAATCAATTCCTTTCCACTTGCTTTGAGATGCTTCAAAGACTTTAAATTGTGAATTCTTCACTTGTTGTTGAAAGCTTGATTGTTACAACCTCTTGTTGTTAATTGCTTCAACACAAAGTACTAAAACTAGAAACTAGAATCTCAATGAATATTAGAATATTGAATGATTGAAAGTGAAGAAGATTGAAAGATTGTTGAATCTTGATAGAACAACTTGGAAATAGTAATAGCTCTTGAAAGATTATGAAAGTATGATTCGCTATAGAAAAAAATATGAAAGTGTGTCTAACCTTGTCAAAGTAGAAATTAAAAGCTTTTAAACAAAATATTATTTTTCTGATACAACAGTAATTAATCGATTAACGAACAACCACTAATCGATTAACCTGTGTTAACTAATACTAATCGATTAACGTATAAATCACTAATATATTAACCTTTATTAACACAATCAGTGTTGTACAGTTTTAACGTGTTAATCGATTAAGCCTTTAGTGCTAATCGATTAACCACTGTAAACAGTGATTAAAAATAAAGGTTTTCAAAAATACTTTCATCAACACTTTAATTAGAGCTATTTTTATCAAGATTAACCTTTCTTCACTGTTAATCAAACAATATTAAAAACCTAGATTGAGATTTCTAAACTACCACCCACTCTCATGAAATATGAAAATAAAATATTACAATTGATTAAGAATAAAATAAAACTTAATCTAATTTCCATGAGTGGTGCTTTCCTTGTTGTTGAATGTTGTTGCTTGGCTTTAGTTTGTTAGCATCAAAACATCACAAATCTACAGATCGTTCCCACGAGGATTTGTATTTTAATAATTCTCACCTAATTAATAATTACCTAATGAAATTAAGATTGATTTTAAGTTGATTTCATAATACATGATTAAAAATAAAATAACAAAATTAAATTGAAAAGTGTTTTGAATGCGGAGAAAGGCTGCTAGGAACATGGGTTCAGAGATTAGAATTATAGCACTAAGTTTTGTGAAATTTATTCTATTTTAGTCAACAACGAATTCGATATGTTAGTGAAAGCTGGATCCCTCGATGAATCCACGTTTCTTTTAAATGCAAAAAACCCCTAATTCCTTAGTGAAACTTCTAGCTTTATAACCTTACTTTTGATAAAAACTGTCGGAATCTTAATGTTATATAAGTTGCAAAGGTATCCCTGCACTCTTCTTGCGGATTTATAAAGTTTGATTGCATGGTCAATTCAATACTCAAGTTTCCACTAGTGTTGTATTAAGTCCCAAAGAAATCCATAAAGAAAAAAACATTCAACAAAAATTTATTACAATAAACAAAATTAATTATAAGCAAATCCTATTTATACAATGATTTTCATCTATTATAATAAATAAAATAAACAAAATTAATTATAAAAGGAATTGCAACCGCGTAGATGCAGTCTTATGAAATTAAAGCCTAGGCCCTTCAAGAAAATGCAATCTTCTTCAATCAAAGCTTCAATCCCTCGAAAAGAGTTGTTAATTTATCAAAAGATAACAACCTGAAATTTAGAATATACATCAATTATATTATTTTTAGTTAGGTTTGTAACTTTGAAAAATCAAATAATCAAATAATATAAAATAAAAAAATAATAGGAGAATCAGAATATGAAAATGCACTAAATTGACATTATCTTCTGCTGCAAACACACAACAAAAATCAAATAATATAAAATAAGAAATAATAGGAGAGGAGAATTCTAAGAATTAGAGAGATCTAAAGGGGAAAAAAGTGTAAAGATTGAATGTGATCGAGATCCTATTATATAGTGATATTTTTAGTTAAGTTTGTGACTTTGAAAAATCAAACAATCAGATAATATAAAATAAAAAATAATAGGATAATCAGAATATGAACTTACCAATGCACTTTTTTTTTTTATAAGCCAAAGTATATTAGTAAGATAGTGCTAGAGGTACTCTAACCCCACATTACAAAAGAAGTTTATGAATTTAAAATACATGATGATGGACTATTACACCAATCAGAAAAAGAAGTATTTATCTTTCCTAAATTTGTTACCCAAATCTAGGAGCGAACCTTCATCATGTCCATCAGCCCAACAACATCAAAATGACTTTCTCTAAAAATCATTGAGAGTTTCTCTATAACCACACCGACCATAAGAAGACATACCACAATAGTGTACCTATAGCCTGCTTGCGCTGCCGCTTATAATAATTACAGAAAGCATTATAAGTGCCCAACAAAGAAGAAGGAACTTGGATAGGCAGATCAATCCAACACAGAAAATGCTGCCAGTGATGTTGTATAATACTACAATCAAGAAATAGATGTTGTGTGGTTTCATCATCTACCTCACAGAAGACACAAGTAGAATTAACATTAACACCACGTCTACCCAAATTTACCTTCGTGGGAAGCTTTTCAAATAACAACTATCAAGAGAAAACTTAACCTTTGTAGGCACGGTAGCTATCCAGAAATTCTTAAATAAATGAATATACCATGTTTATAAATTGCTCCAAGTACCATAGTTGTGTTCTACCACTGCATAGCCGTCCTATGATGTATAAATACCATCATTGGAGCCTTCCCAATGCTAAGAGTCACTAACCCCTGGACACAAATTCTTTTGTCCTAACAAGGCCAATAACTCTTAGTACATCTCCAACTCCCAAACATAAAACTCTCGTAAAGGAGGAAGCTAAGTCCATAAAATCCATATCAACATTAACAGTCGTAATACTGCTTTTATGAAAATTGACCTTTAGACCATAAGTCAATTCAAAACATCTAAGAATTGACTTGATAGTCCAAAGATTTTTCCAGGATGGTTCACCAACAAACACAATATCATCAGCATACCGAAGGAGAGATACAACAGCTTCAGAAGTGCCAATCCTAAAAGGATCATATTTACCTTGCGGTATTGCCTGTCTGACCATACTTGTAAGACCCTGAACAACAACCAAGAACAAAAAAGGAGCCAGTGGGTCACCCTGTTTCAAACCTCTTTTAATATTGACTTCACCCGTTAGGCACTTAGACTACCATTCACGAGAACAAAAAATTTTCCAGAAAAAATTTATCTGAGAAATTAAGCCTGCCTAACATGTAGTCCAAGAAATTCCAACTAAAAGAATCATATGCTTTTTCAAAATCTACTTTAAAAATAAAGCAGTTTTTCCTAAACTTTCTAGCATAATCAACTGTTTCATTCAAAATCACAACACCATCCATAATATATCTATTAGGAAGAAAAGCATATTGATTTTGTGAAATCAAAGGATCAAGAACCTGTTTTAGCCTAGTAGCAAGTACCTTAGATATCACCTTATACAAACTGCCAAGTAAAGAGATAGGGCGATAGTCCGTGATCCTTTGTGGATAGTCCTTCTTCGGAATGAGAGTAAGGAAATAGGCATTGAATCCCCTAAGCAGCTGAGAATTCTCATGAAACTATGACATCATCATGCACACCTCACCCTTTACTACCTCCCAAAACTTCTTATAAAATGTGAAGTTAAAACCATCTTGCCCCACACTCTTGTTCCCATCACAAGACTTCACCACAACCTAAATTTCGTCCTTAGAGAAAGGGGTGACCAAAAAATCATTGGATACGGTACACACAACAAAAATCGACATTAGAGAAATCTAAAAGTGAAAAAAAATGTAAAGACTGAAAGTGTGATGTCCTAGACGGTGAGGACCTCCTAGGATAGGAGAAGACCTTCGAAGGAGCCTCTGCCTAGGGTTGATATGTGATGTTTGGTGGGAGTCCTCAAATGGCTAAGGAAGAGAGCCAGGGGAGTAACCCTAATCACTGGTGTGTGAGGGTGACAATTAGGGTTAGACGACGTACCTGAGCCCCATGTAGTACGGAGCTACTTATAGGGGGGAGCTGGTTGCCCTAATGGGCTTGCTTTAGGCCCAAGTAGGGCCAGCCTGTACTGAGCTATGAGTGGATGAGCTATCCTTGCGGATAAGGTGGTGAGCTGTCCTTGTGGATAAGAAGGGAAGACGTCATCATGTCCTTGGTGTCGGACTTGGGAAGGTGCCGGACTTGACCGTCGGACCTGAGTTGGAGCACGAGGTCGGCCCGTATCTGGCATCTGTTCGGCCGCTGAGCATTGAGCTCGACCAAGACTCAGAGGACTTCCTGAAGGGTCCTTAGGTCTTTAGCGAGGATTCCGAGGACCTCGGCTAGGCCGAGTCCACCACATAAGCCCCCCAGCTCGGTCAAGGCCATCTGAGCCTTGTTCCGAGGTTCTGGTTTAGGCCCTTTTTCCAAATCCACCTCATAAGGGCCAAGTCCACCACATAAGCCCCCCAGCTCGGTCAAGGCCATCTGAGCCTTGTTCCGAGGTTCTGGGGAGTTCGGACGACGAGTCTGCCAAGAGCTGGATCCAGCTGTTACTGACGTCCTTTCATTATGACGGAGCAGGTTTGACAGCTGTCTACTCACCAGTACCGAAGTGACGTTTGCTTTTACTTGATCTGACACGTGTCAGAAATCGCGACCTACGAAGCGTCACCATCATTGTGACGTTGCTCGAGGTCCATAATTTCTGCTGCTGCGCGCCACGTGTCCTATTTGATATGGCTGCATGCTGGGTTGGGCCGTTTGTGCTTGGCCGAAATTTCGAAAATGGAGGGAAGGTGGTTCCCCTTCTTTTCTTTTGCCAAAAATCGTTCCTCTTCTTTTCTCTACCAAACGGCTGCTCTTTCATTTACTCACACCAGTTCCATTCTCCTTCCTCCCTTCGAAACTGCATTCTGGAACCGTGCACCTCTTACCTTCCTTCCCCGGAGAAAATTAACAACGAGTTACCCTCCTTCCCGTTCAACCTTTTCGGTCGCATACTCTAAGGTATTTTCCCACTCCTCTTTTCCTTTTGTTTTTGCCTTTTCTTCTTCCCTGTTCTGGTTCGTCTGGGTAAGATTTAGGATTCTAAAGGTTCTGCTTCTATAGGGGTGGTTTTTTCTGTCTGTCGGGTTTTGTGTTATTCTTGGGGAATGAAATTTGGTGGCTTATAATGTCTCTGGGTTTGGAGTGTTTTAGGACTTGTTGGGGGGTTTTTGTTTTCACTTTTTAAGAAATCAAAGGGGTATACTGGGTTCATTATGAGTAGGAAATAGGGTAGGGAATGGTCTTTCCCTATCCTGTAACAGTAACGAGGAGGAGGACGGCTCTTCTTCCTCATTCTGTTCCTCCCTGGGGGTTGACGAGGAAAATGCAGAGCAGGTTCTAGAGGTCGATCCCGTTGAGATAGTCTATCCTCGGGATTGGGAGCGGAGGAAAGAGTGGGTTTGGCAATACGCCTGGGCCGAGTTTATTGGTGGTGGGGGTTATTTCGAACTTGAGAATATAAGGGAAGGAGGAGGATATGAATGGGGGGGTGCCTATGGTCGAGGGGGGTTGCTCGCCCCTCGGAACGACTTCGAGGGGGGCTTATTCTTTGTAACCCGTAGGACTAACATCGAGCTCCCCTGTTCTTCCACAGGTACCATGCCGCCCAGGAAATGCGTCAGCCGACCTGAGTTGTACCCTGCGCCCACCGATGCCGACCAATATCAATGGGTCGACGTGGAGCCAAAGGGAGTGTGATCCAGCTTAGATTCCGAGGATAAGCTCTCCGACGTGAAGAGAGCTATACTACCCTGTTCGGGAGATGCCGTTGGTATTTCGTACGAGGTTCTTCCTTGTTCGGCGAATGACCGAATATGCACCAAGACTGATGGCGACTCCTTCTTTTTTTATGCCGACTAGATCCACAACCTCGGCGTGACTTTGCCGTTCACCGACCTCGAGATGAGGGTTCTGAAAGAGCTCGGACTGGCTCCTTCGCAACTTCATCCCAACACCTGGTCGTTCTTGAGGGCGTTTCAAAAGTATTGCCGGGCCAAAGGGTTGGTATGCACAGTTCGGCTCTTACTGTGGATGTACAACCCGTTCGTCATTAACAAAGACGAGGTTACCGGACGACTTTGGGTATCGGCCAAAGCCCGAGCTCGCTGTGGACTGTTCGGAATGTTTACGGAATCTTGGAAGCACTTTAAGTCCAGATTCTTCAAGTACAAGTTCGTGGGCACTGGCCGACCTTGGTTTCGGGACGATACGGGTCCGAGGTTTCCCTTGGAGTGGACCCCGGAGTTCTTCGATCGCCACCTCGGCACGCCACAAAGGTGGTCGGGCGCGACTCTTGATGCCGATGAGGCCGCCATAGTCCACCACTTCCAAAACGAATATCATGTCCGGAAATTGCAACTTGATATTGGAGTTTTCATGAAATGTTCTGACAACGACGTTTTAGGCAAAATTGGTAGTTAATCTCGCACTTATACTCTTGTAAATTTTTTTTTTACTGATTTTTCCTCGTCCTTTTGTTTGCAGAGGAATTTTGGTCAGCAATGTCGTCTAAGGCATTGAAGGCTGCCCTGAATCGCAAGAGAAAGAAGTTGGAGAGTACTTCCAATGAGGCCGCTACTGTCGACACAACGTCCGCCGACTCCGCTCTTCCGCACTCTGCTCTGCCTGCGGTGATCACTACCCCGCCACCTCCTCACTCTCCATCTCCAAGTACCGAGCACGTTAATGCTGCCAGTACCCCAAGGCCGACGACTCCCACTACTAGGGTCTCAGTCAAAGAGACACTCGTAAAGATGTTGGGAGCCGAGTGAAAGAAGATGGCCGAAGGGTTGGCCTATCACTTGAAGAGGTCAACAAATATTTTCAATGTGTTGGCCGATGTTGCGGATGATGTTGCGGAAGGCCGATATGGCAGCTGAAGTGGCGGAGCTGAGGAGTAGTAAAAATTCTGTCGAGCAACAGTTGGCTGAGTTAGGAGAGAAACACCGTCAGGAGATGGAGGAGCTTCGGAAAAGTCAAGAGGAGGCCCTGGCCCAAGCGACGGCGAAGGCAAAGGAGGCTGGTCGGCAGGAAGGACTGGCCAAGGTGGAGAAGGTGAGGACACTGCTGAAGAGGAGAGCCGCTCAGGCTCTTAAACACAAGGTAGCCGCACATGAATCGGATTTAAATCTTGAGAGGGCGGCAAGTAAAATTTTTACCAGTGCAATAGAGCAGATTCTTCACCTGAACCGAGGGCTCCAGATTCGGTATATCGGCGCCTCTGCTGGGTTCGGGGTGGAGGAGGGGAAGATGGTTGATTATGATAAGGATGGGCTTGAGGTTGACCTTGACCAACCCGAGGAGAACCTGCCCAATCCTTTGGTGGAGAAACCGGACGAGGAGTTCAACCCGAACTCGGTTGTCCTGTCCGATGTTGAAGATGAAGCAGCGTAAGCCCCTTATGCTGGGCAGCTTGCGATTTGTCAATGTTTTTTGTAACATGTTTGACAATATTGGATTGTATTTTGCTTTATTGTGTACAACATTTTATTCTTATGCAAGTCCTTTCCAGTTTTAACTTGTTGTATGCTGTCAAATCTATGCAAGTTTTTATTCTAACTTGTTGCATTCGTATAGAGTCCGAGGTCATTTTTATGCCAGTTTTTCTTCTAACTTGTTGCATAAATGCGAGTTTTTGTTTACCAACTCGTTGCACGTTTATTCGTCCGACCTCGGATCTGAATTGCGTCCACTTAGGTGGCAACCTGAGAAGTTTATAAAAGGGATGCAAGTATTTGATACTTGTCGCATATTGTAATTTTTATGCAAGTTTTTGCTTTAACTTGTTGCATGTATACTGCGTCCGAAGTCATTTTTAAATAACTAAGTAAAACTACCTTTGAGAATACAAGTCTTTTACCAACTTGTTGTATTTCGGCCCGATCGGATTTGAAATTTCGTATTAATAGTTCGGACGAACTCGGAAGACTCAGTGAGTGCAGTAATCCTATAAGTTTTCCTCTGAATAAAGGTACTGTATATAAGTGCATATGGTAGGGAACTCGGATCTACCCACCTTAGCCGAGGTGGGTGTCCTCGGTCCTGATGTAAAAGAGAGTGTTGAGTGAAGCAATGTGAAAACATTTCACAGCAGTCTGTTCTTTATCGGGTGTCCCTTGTACACTGTGCATATGAGCCGATCTTATCTAGAAGACGTTGGCTGTGCATAGCGCCATGCAACATTTAGGTGGCTAGTGCTAAATGAGAAGCTAGTACGTACGTAAATAAAACTGTTGCACTTGAGTATGAGCAAGTTTGTACTTTTCATTAATTGTAGACATGAGTACATTGCTTATGAATTAAAAAGATGGAAATATCCCAAAGTGGAAAGTAAGAGCATGACTAAGGGAAGTAGGTGTAAACTGTTTATCAAAAATGAAGATAGAACTTAAGATTTTAGTCGGGGCGATCGATAACCTCTGAGGTAAACCTAGCTGAAGTAGGTTCTCAGTTTTGCGACGTTCCAAGAATTTTTGAGCTCGGCCCCTTCAATGGTTTCCAGTCTGTATGCCCCAGAGTGTGTTTTTGAAATGACTCTGTAGGGGCCTTCCCAATTTTGAGCGAATTTTCCATCTCTTCGGTTTTTAAGACCGATGTCGGCTCTCCTGAGAACGAGATCACCGACCTCAAAAGACCTGGGTTGTACGGTTTTGTTATACTGTTTGGCTTGCCTTTCTTTTGCTTTCTTTTCCCGAGCAGAGGCGGCGTCCCGGATCTCTTCGGCCAGTATAAGGTCTTCTTTGATCAAATTTCCATTTTCCTCCTCGGGTCTGTCCCTCATTCGGAAGGTATGAATCCTTCGTTCGATGGGGATGACCGCATCACACCCATGGGTGAGTCTGAAGGGGGTTTCTCCGGTTGAGGACTGAACCGTGGTCCTGATTGACCAGAGGACCTCGGGTAGGAGATCGGCCCATGCTCCTTTGGCCTGTGTAATTCTCTTCTTGAGGCCGTCAACGATAGCTCGGTTGGCGGCCTCAGCTTGGCCGTTAGTCTGGGTCTGTCCCTCATTCGGAAGGTATGAATCCTTCGTTCGATGGGGATGACCGCATCACACCCATGGGTGAGTCTGAAGGGGGTTTCTCCGGTTGAGGACTGAACCGTGGTCCTGATTGACCAGAGGACCTCGGGTAGGAGATCGGCCCATGCTCCTTTGGCCTGTGTAATTCTCTTCTTGAGGCCGTCAACGATAGCTCGGTTGGCGGCCTCAGCTTGGCCGTTAGTCTGGGGATGTTCTACTGAAGAAAACCGATGAGAGATCCCGATGCATAGGAAATATAAAATGTTATATATATATATATATACGACCAAAGATTTCTTCTAGAAGGTGTCCTACATGGGAGTAATAGGCTATTTTTTTTAAAATGATGAAAAGTACCGTTTTAGTAATTGAGTTTTTTTCTCATTTTTTGTGCATAAGCTATTTATTCGGAACAAATATTGAGAGAGGGTGTTCCACACTAAGATTATGACTACAGATATGTATTAAAGGATGATTCTTAGTTCTCACATCCGTGTATGTGAGTGGAACCAGCGGGAGTTCAAAAGCCTAATAAAAATAGGCACAAATTAAAGTTGAAGGGCCCTTCTTGCTTCAAGTGTACAACTGAATAAACAGTCAAGAAAAGTAATAATTTTGTTTAAGATGAGAAGTACTAACAAAAAATGGGGCCCCTTAATTTCTTGGGCCCAGGGCGGGGGCCCCAATTGCCCCTGCCTTGGGCCGGGCCTGTGTTAAATGGCATTTTTGCCCTTATTCCTTACCCTACTACACCAGTCACTGTCACCAACTCTACCATTGCACTGCTATATATCATCTCTGCCAACCACCGTCCATCTTTTGTCATCTTTCTCTCCTCCAATTTAAACATTCACCCCATCTTACCAGCGTAAACCTATCCCACTAGGTATGGTGCTGACACTGACAAGGATACTGACAATGACACTGATACCATCACCATCTCCGCTCTTCCACCACTGCAACACACCCCTTACCCTCTTTCACCATCACCACTGTTATGTCTTCGAAGTTGGGCAAGTTGACTTGCTGACGTGGATACCTTGACTGGGAAGGAATGTCCGGTCCGTGCGAGCTGAAGTGAACCGGTTGAGTTGGTCCGGCCTTGACTTGACCCCAGGTGGGGGACCTGCGCGGACTCCGACGCTCAAGTCAGATATATATAGTTAAGCATAGAGGCAAAAATATAAGGGAACGAGAGAGGAAAAGATAGAAAGGAAGAGTGGAACAGATAAGGGGTAAGCTGGTCGGCCCGGAAAGGGGAGCGAGATTGTGGGGTTGTATTTTCGTGTGTCTTCTTCTGTGTGCAACGGGGTTTATATAGGAGCTTGTTGGGCTTGGGCTGAAGGGTAGCTGTGTAGGTGCCATAGACCTAGGCCAGGATGGTCGCGACAATGTCAGCGGGAATTGGGGGATCTTCAGCAGTTGCGGCGGATGTGAAAGTTGATGTGACAGCCTATACCCTACGCGGGTAGATCCGAACGGGTAGAGGAGCCCGTGCCGGGCTAAGGAGTCCGTGCCGGGCGGGCAAAGAGTACCGTACGGACCGGCTAAGGAGTCCGTACCGTGCGGGCAAAGAGTGCGGTACGGACACCTGGCGAGAGAGAAAGTGCTTGTGCTTGCCCTGGTCGGACCCCGGAGGATAGCGCTTCGTTGATCCGACCGACCCGGCGGTGTTCTGTTGGGAAATTATCGTCCGGTCCGACCGGATTTCGGGCGAGTTTTGGTTCGGCCCGGCCCGGTCGGACCCTGTGGAAAGTGCCACGTGTACCTGAGCCATGGGACTTAGGTTCCTCCATAACAGTTGCCCCCCAGACTGGTAAGCCGTTCGTGCGGCGAAACGGGTTGCCGGTCTTATCGATGTGTTTAAAAGCTTCATCGCCGTCTGGGTTCGGAGTCTCCAGTCAACGATTCGGTCCGTGTTTCGGGTCAAGTCAAAACCGTGTTTTGGTCGGTCAGAACTATGTTTTGATCGGTCAGTACCGTGTTTCGGGTCGTCCTCGTTCTGCGTGTTTGTTGACTTTGGAATTTGCGGTCTTAATAGCGTTCATTACCGATAATAATAAATGCTTTAGGTCGGAGGCTATAAAACGAGGGCGAGGGGGAAAATATGATCTTCACAAATTTCCTCTCATCTTACTCATTTTTGCTCTGGTGTCCGCGTCCGCGTGCTCTGGTGTCCGCGTCCGTGTCTTCGAGTGTCTACGTCCGCGCTCTCTTGGGTTTGTTTTAGCTTTGGGATTTTTCCACAGGTATTCTCTTCGTTTATTTTTATTTGAGTCTCTCTCCCCCATTTTTTTTTAAAGAAATGGTCCGGTTTGATGTTGTAGAGGGGGGAACTTCTGATAGTTCTTTGGAGATTTTGGATGTGCGGCATCCGTCCCCTCCTCACGAGGCGGTCGGTCGACAAAGGCGAGGGCGCCGCACGGGAGTTTTCGAGTTAGGTGTGGACGAGGCCGCGCGTGCGTACGTCCGGGCGTTAGGGCGGTCCTACCGTGTGGGCTTAGACCCGGTCGACCCTCATTTTTCGGGTCATGATCATTTTTTTGACCATTTTTCTTATTCTGGTGGAATCGGATCTTCTGAACTTCTGAACATTCTCCAGTGCAGGTTCCTCGAATGGCACGGACATTTTCCGCCCATGCCCACTTACTCCCTCAGCCGCCAGACGATGTGTTGTACCCATGGGTCGATAGGGAGGTTTTAGGCAAGGTAACATTGTTCGTGGAGGTGGGCACACGGCATATGCCCATTACGCGGAACAGAGAGGAAGAGGCGAATTATATTCTTCATGTCCCTACTGATGACGAGAGGGTTTGTTGTGACCGGGCCATCATTGACAGGGGTCGGTCATTCTACATGTATGAAACCTTTTTCAACAAAATTGGGGTGCGAATACCCTTTAGTCCTTTCCAAGTGGACGTCTTACAGTATCTGGACATTGCCCCGTCCCAACTTCATCCGAATGCGTGGGGCTTTGTTACTGCCTTCGAGAATCTTTGCCGTGTTCGAGGCTTGACGTGCACTGTGAAGTTATTTTTTTATTTGTACATGGTAAAACATACAAGAAATAAGGATGAGAAAGCATTGGGTCGATATGGCTGGGTCAGCTTTCAGACACACGCGGGTCGACTCCTTTTCGAGAGTGTCAGAAACTCTTATAAAAAATTTAAAGGCAAGTTTTTTCGGGTCGAGATTGTAAATGGGTTTGAAGATTGGTGTACGCCTCAGGGGGATCCTTTGTTCCCAATGTACTGGAATCCTACCCATTATTCTCGGCCCGGATCTCCCAAGTGTTTTAAAGTAGTCCGTTCTTCCTTAAACCAGGCCGAACTAAAATCTTTAGCTGAGATTGAGTGTTGGTGTGCGAGAGGTTTATCGAGTTCTGATTTTTTATGCACCTCGGATGC
Organism: Crotalaria pallida; assembly: GCA_037953625.1. NCBI lineage: Eukaryota > Viridiplantae > Streptophyta > Magnoliopsida > Fabales > Fabaceae > Crotalaria > Crotalaria pallida. The sequence goes on along the minus strand of CM075655.1, from coordinate 65,053,581 downwards.
GAAGATTAGGGAGAATCTCGGTATGGAGTTATTCCTATGTTATTGTTTCAACTGATTTATTTTTTCAAGTATATTGACGTCGTCTTCTTTCTTATTTTGTAGATCTCTTAATGGATCGACAGTTTATGGCCGTTCTCGCCCGTGCGCATGCCGCTGTTCCTGAGGTTCAGCCAGTCCCTGCTGTTGACGGGGCAGACGTGGAGGATGACGGGATGAACTTGGAGGGTGAGGAAGAGGTGGTTGAGCACGCGGAATGCCCCCCAACTCCTACTTTTGATGCTCCCGTTGATGTTCATGGTGGTAGTGACGAACGCGTGCGGTCCACTCCGAAGAGGACGCGACGATCTCCAACTGTGGGTGGGTCGAGCGGGGTAGTGGAGGACGATGACGTGTCGATCCTGGCGCAGCCCCCGTCCACTGAGTCCATTTTCGATCGTATGTCCCAGGGGGTGGCCGTGCCGGCTTCAGTGGATCGGCTGTTTACTCCAAATGATATGTACGCGGAGAAGTTGAAGCGAGTGAGCTTGAAGAACCGAGCTAAGCAGGTGAAACAATGGGCTGCTGCAATAGGTACCGTAGTTCGGTCCATCGAGCTTGAGGCGGATGACGACCGACTGCGACGGGCGCAAGAGGACGCTGCCCGTTTCCAAGCCGAAAGGGACTCTGCTCTTAATAAGTATACGACCTTGGAGAAGGGTCATCTGCAAGACCGGGACGCATGGAACAAGGAGAAGAAGGGGCTGTTAGCCCGGGCGAATAAGGCGGAGGAGAAGCTGAGTGCTGCAATGGCTAAGCTGGAATCGGAGGTGAAGTCTTCAGAGGTGCGCCGTGCCCGAGCTGAGGAAGAAGCTCAGGCCCGTTTCGAGCAGCTAAGAATTTATGGGGACCGACAGCTAAAGGAAGCTCAGGGAATGTTGGTGAAGGCGAGTGCTCAGACTTGGGATAACGCTCTAAACCAGGTGGAGTTTTTTCATCCGAATTACGAGTTGGATCGAGCAGAAATGAGCTTTCTGAGGTGGGTGGAGAATGGAGTGCTGATGGAGTATGTGGATGGGGAGGCGCGCCCGGTTCGTCTTTAAGTTGATGTATTGTTGCGATTTTAAGTTGAAGTATCGTTATTTTATGTCTATTTTAAATTTGCACTATGTGGTTCATGTAATTTAAGTATTTTAATTTGGTATTATCATGTGATGGCCGATCCAGGTTAGAACCCGGACGGTTTTTAATGTGTAACGTGTAGCGATGTCCGTGTATGGACTTTGAATAAAATTGTATTTGATCCATGATGTGCCAATTTACTTGAATAAATTTTCTTCCAATATAGAATATGTTCTGACCCGTGCGAGCAAGCGGATTTTCTAATGCGAAGTTAAATTGAGCTGATACCAGTCTGGGTGGGGACTTGTTGAAGGTTGAACTTTCGTACGCTAGTAGGCTGCATGGATATTTTGAGAAAGTTCCTACATAAATAACGGTCTGCACGAGGGCAGTTGGGGTTTTTTTTTTTTTTTTTTTTGTTGGTTGGCCGACCGACCCCCCACCCCCTTTTTTTTTTTTTGACCGACCGACCCCGTTTTTTTTTGGTTGGTTGGCCGACCGACCTTTTTTTTTTTTTGACCGACCGACCCGTTTTTTTTTTTTTTGGTTGGTTGGCCGACCGACCTTTTTTTTATTTTTTTGGGTGAATCAGACTGTATCGGATCAGGCGACACATTTAAAGCAAAAGGTTCTAAGTTTATAAATGTTCGGTGTGAGTATTAATGTCTATGTCAGATGACAAAATAATAACTTTATAAAAGGAAATTTGCGAATTTCATTGATAACCTAAAGAGGGCGACCCTTCGACATAGCCGGTCAAGAAAGGACCTAACTTTTCGAGGATGGCAAAGTACAGTGTTATTGGGGGACGATCGACCGAATGAGTACGGGACTGATCCAACCCTTAACTTATTGAAATTTGTAAAAAGGAGTTAAACTAAGCTTGCATTCATGGGTAGAATCTTCTCAGGTTGGTGGTATTCCAATGCCTTGGTATGGGCCGACCGTCCATTGTTTCCAGGAAGTAAGCTCCCCGGCCGGCTAGGCCGGTCACCTTATATGGTCCTTCTCAATTGGGTGATAGTTTTCCAGTGCTTCGCCCAATATTAGCCCTGCGAAGCACCAAGTTTCCCACTTCAAAAGATCTTGGAACGACAGACGCATTGTATCGTGCGGCAGTGGTTCTTTTGATCGCTTCTTCTCTGATGCGGGCACGATCTCGTTTTTCTTCAATTAGATCCAGGTTGTGGCGGAGTCGTTCCGGGTTGGTGTCCGGGTCGAAGTTTGCTCTTCTCCATGTTGGCTCTCCAATCTCCACAGGGATCATCGCCTCTGTTCCGTAAGTAAGGTTGAATGGGGATTCACCAGTGGTAGAATGAGGAGTGGTTCTATATCCCCATAAAACGTGGTGCAGTTGTTCCAGCCATTCTGTTTTGCATTCGTCCAACCTTCGTTTAAGACCCCTGAGAATAACTTTGTTTGCGGCCTCGGCCTGACCGTTCGTCTGGGGGTGTTCGACGGAAGAGAAGTGTTGTTTGATGTGGAGGTCGGCCATCAACTGTCTGAACTTCTTGTCCGTGAATTGGGTGCCATTATTAGTGACCACGGACTCGGGGATGCCGAACCGAGTGATAATACTTCTGAAAACAAACTTCCTCACTCTATGGGAGGTTATTTTTGCTACTGCCTCTGCCTCAATCCATTTTGTAAAGTAATCAATACCAACAATGAGGTACTTCATCTGCCTGACCGCTTGCGAAAACGGCCCAAGGATGTCCAGTCCCCATCGAGCAAATGGCCAGGGGGAGATTGTGTAGGCGAGTTCGGCTGCCGGAGCCCGGTGATAGTCTGCATTCACTTGACACTTTTCGCACATTTGGACGTACTGCAGAGCGTCCTTCTCAAGGGTGGGCCAATAGTAACCGGCCCGGAGGACCTTTCGGGCAAGGGCCGAGCCACCCAAGTGGTTGCCGCATATTCCCTCATGTATCTCAGCTAGGACATAGTTTGCTTTAGCACTGTCAATGCACTTGAGTAGCGAAGAAGAGAAGCCCCTTCTGTACAACTGTCCCTCCAAAACGGTGTACCATGCGGCTTGTCTTTTTAATTTTGACGCTTCTTTTTCATCAACTGGGAGCGTGCCGGTTTGGAGGTACGTGAACACTGCTTCTGCCCAGGTCGGGGGTGGTTCTTGCACAAAGATGGTCAGGACAATTCTAGGGCGGGGTATAGTGCTTTGAATGACCGACCTATTATTTCCCCTATTCTTAGTACTGGCCAATTTGGAGAGAATGTCCGCCCGGGCGTTCAGCTCTCGGGGAACGTGTTCTACTGAGGCATCTTCAAAGAAGTTAAGTAGTTCTCGTACCCGGTCCAGGTACTTTGATAGCAGAGGGTCTTTTACTTGATAGGTCCCCTTTATTTGTGAAACTGCTAGCTGGGAGTCACTGCACAGGTGGACTCTTTCCGCACCCAATTCTCGTGCTAGTTGCAAGCCGGCGATGCACGCTTCATACTCCGCTTGGTTGTTGGAGGTTTGAAAATCGAAACTCAATGAATGTTCAACCAAGAGACCCTTTTAATTTTCCAACAAGATACCGGCGCTGCTGCCCCTGTTGTGTGACGAGCCGTCCACATACACGGTCCACTCGTCCAGGTTGGTGCCGGACGGTGGTGTCAATTCTGCCAAGAAGTCTGCTAGGACCTGTGCTTTGATGGCTGGCCTTGGTTCGTATGTGATCCCGTATTGTGACAGTTCAATAGACCATGAGATCATACGACCGGCCAGTTCAGGCTTGTGTAAGATTTGGCGTATGGGGACATTGGTGCGGACAACTATTGGATGACTCTGAAAATACTGACGCAACCTTTGTGCGGTCAGGAGTAGGGCGTAGGCCACTTTTTCAAGTTTTTGGTAACGGAGTTCTGGACCTTGAAGGGCCTTGCTAGTGAAGTAAACTGGTCGTTGCCCATCCGCTGTTTCTCTAATCAGTGCCGCACTAACTGCTTCCTCAGCCACAGCCAAGTATAAATACAGGGGCTCACCGGGACTGGGCTTAGTGAGAACGGGTGGAGAAGAGAGTAGAACCTTGAAGGAGTTAAATGCATCTTCACATTGATCTGTCCAGTTGAAATTTCGGCCTTTGCGGAGGAGTTGGAATAACGGGAGGGATTTTTGTGCAGAGCCGGGTATAAACCGTGAGAGGGCGGCGAGCCGGCCGTTCAGCTGCTGGACCTCCTTGACCGATTTAGGACTTCTCATATCCATGATGGCCTGACATTTCGAGGGGTTCGCCTCGATTCCCCGGTTAGTCAGGATGAAGCCCAAAAATTTGCCTGCCTCCACTCCGAATGAGCATTTTTCCGGGTTCAAGCGGAGACCATATTTGCGCAGTTGGGTGAAGATCTGAGCCAAACTATCGACGTGACTCTGGCCATCCGAGCTCTTAGCTATCATATCATCCATATAGACCTCCATCACCTTACCGATCTGCCCCGCGAAGACTTTGTTCATCATTCGTTGGTACGTTGCCCCTGCATTTTTCAGACCGAAAGGCATGACTGTGTAGCAGAAGGTCGCCTCATCGGTGATAAATGCGGTCTTGCTTTGGTCCGGGCCATACATCGGTATTTGGTTATATCCGGAATACGCATCCATGAAGGATAAAAACTGATAACCCGATGAGCTGTCTACCAAATGATCTATGTTTAGAATGGGGTACGGATCCTTGGGGCAAACCTTATTCAAATCTGTAAAGTCGATACACATCCTCCACTTACCGGATGCCTTCTTCACAAGGACTACGTTAGAAAGCTATGTTGTGTAGGTGATCTCTCTGATGAACCCAGCCTGACGTAGCTCATTGGTTTTTTCTTCAATTACAGATCTTCTTTCTCCTGCCATTTTTCGCTTTTTCTGGGCGATCGGGCGTGCGTCCGGACGGACGGTCAGCCGATGGCATATGAAAGCTGGGTCAATCCCAGGCATATCGGCAGAGGTCCAGGCGAAAAGGTCCCGATTCTTTAAGAGAAAAGTTGTCAATTCCGCTTGTTGATCTTTGTCCAGGCTACCTCCGATCTGAACCGTTTGATGAGGCAGGTCTCCGATCTGAAAGGGTAACGTTTCTCCGTTTGCTTGTGGTCGGGTTTCATCTGTATCCGTCCGGACATCCAACTCTGTCATAAAAACACCCTTAGAGTTTTTGCGGTGAGGAACCGTGCTAGTTTTGGGTACTTGATTAATTTTTAAGCTCTCATTATAGCAGGTCCGTGCGGTTAATTGGTTTCCGCGAACAGTGCACACACGGTAGTCCGAAGAGAGAAACTTCATTGCTAAATGAGGAGTGGAGACAACTGCTTCCAGCCTATTGAGGGTAAGTTGACTTGCTGACGTGGATACCTTGACTGGGCAACTTCATTATAGCAGGTCCCCCACGGTGGGCGCCAATTGTTATGTCTTCGAAGTTGGGCAAGTTGACTTGCTGACGTGGATACCTTGACTGGGAAGGAATGTCCGGTCCGTGCGAGCTGAAGTGAACCGGTTGAGTTGGTCCGGCCTTGACTTGACCCCAGGTGGGGGACCTGCGCGGACTCCGACCCTCAAGTCAGATATATATAGTTAAGCATAGAGGCAAAAATATAAGGGAACGAGAGAGGAAAAGATAGAAAGGAAGAGTGGAACAGATAAGGGGTAAGCTGGTCGGCCCGGAAAGGGGAGCGAGATTGTGGGGTCGTATTTTCGTGTGTCTTCTTCTGTGTGCAACGGGGTTTATATAGGAGCTTGTTGGGCTTGGGCTGAAGGGTAGCTGTGTAGGTGCCATAGACCTAGGCCAGGATGGTCGCGACAATGTCAGCGGGAATTGGGGGATCTTCAGCAGTTGCGGCGGATGTGAAAGTTGATGTGACAGCCTATACCCTACGCGGGTAGATCCGGACGGGTAGAGGAGCCCGTGCCGGGCTAAGGAGTCCGTGCCGGGCGGGCAAAGAGTACCGTACGGACCGGCTAAGGAGTCCGTACCGTGCGGGCAAAGAGTGCGGTACGGACACCTGGCGAGAGAGGAAGTGCTTGTGCTTGCCCTGGTCGGACCCCGGAGGATAGCGCTTCGTTGATCCGACCGACCCGGCGGTGTTCTGTTGGGAAATTATCGATCTGGTCCGACCGGATTTCGGGCGAGTTTTGGTCCGGCCCGGCCCGGTCGGACCCTGGGGAAAGTGCCACGTGTACCTGAGCCATGGGACTTAGGTTCCTCCATAACAACCACCGCACCACACCTCATCCCTTTTTCCATGACTTCATTGGAGGACATGCACTCCACCATCATCACAGGAAATTAGATCCAACAAATCTCACCAAGTCTCCCCCTCACGTCATCATCGTAGACCCTTGTTTCACCATCACTAACAGTGACAAACCTCTCATTTCTGTAAACCACCACAACAACAATAACAACAACAACAATCCTCGAACCAAAGTAAATAAACTAAAAAAAATTATAAAAGCATTTCAAATTCAAATAGATCAATAACAAAGAAACACCAAGAGGGAGATATAAAATGACGAGGAGTTCGAATAGAAGCACGAAAGGCTTGGCAGTGGTGTAGTGGTGTAGAGAAGGTGCAACACAAACTCGTGATGGAGATAAGTGTGCTATTGACGAATGGTGGGTCGTATGCATTGGAGTAGTGTGGTGATCGTAGTCTCTAGTGATCAAAGATAATAAAGTATAATAATAACACAAATTAAAGGTTTTAAATTCAAATAGAAAAATAACAAAGAAACATCGAGAAGGAAACATAAAAGGCTGAGTTTGAATAGCACCACGATAGGCATGGTAGGCGTGGACAAGGTGCAGCACTGACTTGCAATAAAAATAGGTGTGCGACTAACGTTGGTGAAACTTATGTGTTGGAGCAATGTGGTGATGGAAGACACTGACGTTTATAGGTTTAAATATAAGGGTTAAATTTGAGGATGAGATCTTCTAGCGGGATGATTTTGATGGGTTTGGGTAAAGGATTGTGATCGTGGAAGGGCTAAGCAATAGTAGGGGAGTGTGGCAGTCATGGGAGTGAAGGTATTTTATTGGAGGTGTGGGGATGGGTTTAGATCTTCCACTCCTGATGCCACTTGAGGCGAGATACGGAGGTTGGGGATTGGGGATGAAGATTGACATAATATAAGGGTAAGATAGGATTTTCGTAACAAAATATAAAAACTATAAACAAAACTCAAACATGTGCATTATAACATTCCCTGATTAGAAAACAAATGAAAGATGTAACATCCTTAATTTTATTCTAAGTATAATTATAATTATAAATAACTTAGGAAAATGATAAATTATGTAAGAGTAAACAAGGTGATGGATTAAGATCACTTTTAGTACTATAAAGTAGTTAGATAGTCTTGGCATAGAATAAGGGGTTGAAAGATGAGAAAACAAGTGTAGGAAATGGAGATTTTGGTGTTATAAACACCCTACAATTGGAAAATAGAAATAAAATATTTATAACTCTAAACACAAATTCCAACGTTAGCTGCAGTGTTATCAAACCCGGACCGAATCGGGCGGTCCGACCGGTCGAACCGTCGACCGGTCACAGATCCGATCTGTTTTGATGCCCTAAACCGTTGCAAATTTGGAGCCATAAAAAACCGGTCTTCAATCTAAAAAACTGGGTTGAACTGACAAAAACCGGAAAAACCAGTACCAGTTCAACCTATTGAATTTAAAAATTAAAAAAAAACTGAAACCAGGGTAATCCCAAATATATAAAACCCTTGAACAAACCAAGAAAATGGCAACATGGGATGGAGGACCAAGGGAGGGTAACGAAGCAGTGTACGTGGAGCGGTGGTGTCTTAGACCATCGACGATGACGGGGAGGGGTGATGGTGAGTGAAGGGAGATGGGTTGAGTTAGCAGAGTGCTATGGTGAATCATAGAGAGCGAGAAAGGAAGAGAACATAAAAGAAGAAAAAGAAGGGTGCAAATGAAATACCAGTGGACTAAAGCAAAGAGAATGTGAGATCTATTCTCAAGTTTCTACTCTCCACTCTCGAGATCCTTCTATCACCTCTTTTATATTATTTTTCTTTTCTTTTAATAGAATTGCACCGTACACACCTCTTTTATATTTTTTTTCTTTTCTTTTGATAGAATTGCACTGTACATTGAATGCCAAGTTTAGGTAATACACTTCCTTTATTTGAACTGTTGAAACTAGGTAATATACATAAGAATGCTATTTTTTTTTATTTTTTTAATATATATATATATATAGGTCTAACCTTCCGGCTTAACCGGGTAATATGGTTGAACCCTATACGGAGCTTTTTCCGGTTTGACATCTGGTTTGGTTTTGATAACATTGGTTAGATGTGAAGATTAGTATGTAGGAAAGCTTACTTTCAAATTTGAGCAAGATTCGACGGGTAACGAAGAAGTTATGACATTTTGAAGTGTAGAGGAATGGTGGACTGAACTGGTTAATCGATTAAGACCTGATCAGTGGTAAAAATAAAAAGGGCAAAATTACACTGGTTAATCGATTAACCACACGCTGCTGAAGTTAAAAAAAATAAAGGGGACCAAAGCAATTTACACGCCCAAAACTTCCTCACCAAGTTAGAAACCCCAAGCTTCCTCAACAAGCCAACTCCATAGCCATCTCCACCAGGGTTTTCCTTCATCATCCATGCTCACCATCATCATCTCTATCATCGCCACCTCCATTATCACCCTCATAATGTGAGACCCACAATTTTACCCAAATTATTTGTGATTTTATAATTGAAATTAGGAAATTATGCTTGATTGTGATGTCTGGATTTAATATATATATATATATATATATATAAATAAATATATGTATATCTATATATATACGTGACATATATATATATATATTATGTGCCAATATTTTCCCTAGCTTATTTAAATGAAATATTTTAAGGTAAAGTATTTGATTTAAATGATTTTAAAAAGATGAAATGATTTTTGATGGATTAGAGTACCCTATCTTTAGAAATTCATATCTTTTCAACCGTACGTCGAAAAATTACAAATGATATGTCAAAACGATCGTATCAAAATCTAGATTATGAAAATATAAAGCTTTGATTTTTATTTTTGAGTTTTCGAAATTTTATCACTGCTACAGTAGTGAATGAATTTTTGAGTTTTAAGAATCAATGTATGGTTTTAATGCATTTAATAACCTTTTGACTCAAGTATAATTATTTTTAAAATAAAAAAATATATTTCTGAAGTTGTATAATGTACTATTATTCAAATTAAGTGTATTTTCGTATTTTTATCATTTTTAAATTATTTGAAAGCTTAGAAAGTGTATTTTTGAAGAAAAATGACTTTAGAACTTCAAAAATTCATAACTTTCAAACCGTAAGTCCAAAAATTATAAACTTTATATGAAAATGATCGTATTAAAATGTAGAATCTTAATATGTAAAAATAAAATTTTTATTTTAATATTTACGAAAATTTTTGTACAGTAGGTAGAAAATCAAATTTTGATAGTTAATATGATAGGATAATTATGTAGGCACCTGCACAATGAACCAATGAAAAATTTTCTCTCCTATTTTAATATATGCACCGTCCAAATTAGAAGGGAAAGAGGGGAAGAACAGTTCTGAAGTTTGTGAGAATAATCCATGAATTAAAATGCTTTAGGAATCAACAAGATCACATTTAATGCTAGTTCATGTTCCAAGTAGTGTTTGAAAATTTTTGAATGGAACTTGATGAAGGGGGCACGAAATTTAGGTCTGAAAATGAAGGGAAATGCATCTCCAAACACCTATAAATAGATAGCCTTAGTTCCACATTTTTCACACACAAACACTTGATAGTTTCACAAGAGAAAAAAATAAAACTCTAAGAGAGAAATAGAGAGAGAGGGTCGAGTAAGCTAGGAAGAAGGGAAGGAGTTGCTTTGTTGCTTGAAGTTTTCTAAAAATCTTAAGGAGTAGAGGTAACCCAAAATCACTTATTTATTTAAGTTGTTTTTAAATTGTTTTGTTTATATTTTGTGTAGATCTTCTTAATTTCTTCTATAATCAAGTTCTAAATTTTCCTTTTCATTTTAAAGTTATTTTTGAATATATGAAAGTGTTCTTAAGTCATATGAATTAAGAATAAGAAAAGGGACACAAAAAGAGTGTTTAAAGGGATTTATCTCCCCTTTTCTTAAATTCTTAAGATGGCTAATAGTTTTGATGAGTTTGAGTAATTTAATTTCTGGGTTTATTTTCATTTTTAGAACATGAGGATTGTAGAGAATTTTGTGTGAACAAATAAGTTTTATTCATTGTCTTTTTAATTGTTTTGTTCTTTGTTTTAAGAAATGAAAAAGAAACAAGTAAATAACAATGGAAAAATAATAATTTCTAATATGTATATATATATATATGTGAACCGTGACATATATTAATTTGAGGATTGATTTGTGTATTTTAATATGTGTATTGTGTTGTTGTCTAATATAATAAAAGAGAATAGAAATGGATAAAAAGATTAAAATGGATTTTTATTTTTGCTTTTCTTTTCTTCTTCTTTTCTGGACCGTATATATATATACATATAATTTGTATGATAATTGTTGTTATTTCATGTGTATTTGAGTTATAATTAAGTCCCTAAAAAGAATGAAAACAAATAAGTATTTTTCCTTAAAGTAGAAATTAAATGAAAATGATTTAAAGGAACTAAAATTGATTTTTGGGAATAAAGTGAATTCTGGAAATTTTTGATGTTCTTGAAGTGTATGGAATTATATGTCATGAAAATTTTTATGTAATTGTTATTGTTTGTTTGTATTTGATTTTCTTTTGTTAGGATTTAAGTTTAATAAGAACAATGAATTAGGATAATAAGCAAAAAAATAAATTTTCTGGAAAAAAATAAAAAGAATAGGCCGTGAGGTTTATTGCATTATTTTAAAATTATTTTTGTAATTTGTTTGATTGTTTGATGTATAGTTAAATTATTTTTGTTTGTTTGTTGTATGGTTTGTAATTAAATTATAGTAGATTATTTAAAAGAAATAGGAACAAATGGTAGTTGTTATAAACTTATAATAACATGTATTTTTGAATGATTGTATGAGTATGTGATTAATGTGTTTGTAAATATTAGTTGCTGGAAAAATTGTGAATTATTCCTTAAAGAAATCTACTTTATACTTTGTTAATGATTTATAACTTTTGTTTTGAGTATATAAAGTGAGGTAATTATATTATATAGAGGTTTTAAGAAATTAAAATGTTTTTGCCTAATGTTCTAGTAATGGTCGAAATTTAGAGGAAGAAATAAAGTTAATTGAATTTTTATAAGTTATTTGATAATTGTTTTAGTTTGTCTATGGAATGAAATTACATGTTTTATGGAAAAGGTTTATTTCTGAAAATTTAGTTTTATTCTGGAAAATTTATTTATTTAAGACCCCAAATGATTATTTTTAAGAGTGTTAATGATACTTTGTTTGTATGTGCAAATATAATGTAGAAACTAATAGAAATGAGTGTTTTTAAGCGAGTAATTCAATTTTATAGAAAATATAATTTGCTGTCCAGAAAAGTATAAATAATAAGAAAGTACTATTTTTATTTGAAATATTAAGTGTTTTACAGATTGTAGCATAAGTAGGAATTGTGCATAATTGTGTATGATTGTTTGGATTGTTTTACTTGAAATTCTTGAATTGATGCAACTTTTTCAGTGGCTGTACAGCAGATGCAACTATTTTATTTTGTTTGAATTTAGTCATTTTATTATAGTAGAAGTTGTATTAAGAATTTAGGAAAAATCGGCATATGTTTTCGATGTTCTGTTTAAGAGAAATTGAATTTTTAAATTTGTATATGTATGCTGTCCAAAAATGAGGAATGTGCAGTATTCATGTTGTGATTTGTTCATGGAAGATTAGATATGTGAAATTCATGTTAAAATATAAGTATAAAGATTAAAAGTGGATTTTTAAAAAGTATTTGTAAGGAAGATTTCGTATGTGTTTGGATAAAGTGTTGTATGTGTTTGTACTTGCATAAAAAAAAAGTGAAGAATGATTTAGGAATATTCTTGAAAAAGAAATATTGATTTAATATTTAATTTTAAAGTTGTGTTAGTGTTTGTTTTAAAAATGATTTATTTTCTAAGTATTTACATGATTCTAAAACTTCAAGGACTTTGAGAAATTGATGTTTTCAAAGGTTATATTTGGTTAATTACTTTTAAGTTGGTATGAATATCTGTAAAGGTTATGGTGTGAAAATAATTATGTGAATGTACTGATGTTTGAGAGTGAATCTTCTGTAATGTGGTTTTGGTCTATAACTTAATTTAATTAATGATAGAGAAAGTATTTTGGACTTTGAATGCTCGAGTTTACTTTCTTATATATGCTTATAACATGATTTTTGCAAAACTTGTTTACTGCTTGATCTGATTAAGATTTGCATCAAAAGAAAAATACCTTAAAGTCATGCTGTATGAATAATCTGAACATGGTAGTTGTTATAAGGTGCTTAGAAGTAAGATTGTTAGTAAAAGAAAAATTTAGATTTATTCTTAAGATGTGATGATTTTGTTTTTAAAGTTATATTTCAATTAGAAAAGTTTTATGATTTAAAGGCTAAAAAGAGAAAAAGTGATTTTATGATACTGTAGTCTATGATTGATTTTCAAAAAGTTTTGGATTTTTAAAAGAGTAATTTAATTTCTAAGAGTTTACGTATATTTTTAAAGATGTCAAAAGATTTTAAGAAAACAGTATTCATTCACAAGCTATAGCAATAATTAATTTTAAGTTGATAGAGTTATTTTGTAAATATGGTTTGATTAGAAGTTTTGCAATCGGGAAGCGATAGCGCGACTGCAATTTCAGCAGATTTTGATCCCTGCACAGCATACTAAGGTGAGAGAGCAACTTCCTTTAGACATAGTGGCACTAAGGATTACAGTAGGATGATTTCGACCATATCAAAAGTCGGAATCCGGGTTACAAGTCGGTATACGAGACGACGATTGAGTGTACAATGTGTTTAGTCGTCCTTCGTTGAGACAGTGACTCTATTTTATAATCTGATATATTGTGATTATATTATATTATGTGTGCATGAGTATATGAGAAATGTTGTTAAGTGATTTTGAGAATGTTGAAGGTCATGTTGTAAATATTTTAAAAGAAATGTATGATCGAGAAATTTTGGAGTTGATGAAAAATGATAATTTTGGGAATGTAAAAGAACCCTTGGAGCAAGTTGTAATGCATTTGAAAGAAATACGAAATGATTAAGTTTGATAATATGCGATAATGATGTCTTGTACAGTGATGGTGCATCGTGGCACAATGACATTGAAATTATTTACCCTTTGAGTGACTAATCACGTGAATAAGTATGCCGTGATTACGTCTTGTGGATTCCACTGTACGATGATGACGATGAACTTTGTTGTAATCCCTTAGAGGTCGAGGCCCGTTAGAAGCGCGGCTTAGAATGGGTCGACCAAACTTAGGAATAATAAAAGATTCTAAAAGACTTAAAAGACTTTAGGACCCAATCCTTTCTAACTACGTTGAGAGAGAAGTAGTGGAGAGGAAAGATACCGGATACTTGGAGGTCGTGCATCCCGCCAAGTGGTGATTGCGATAGGGGAGGGCAATGATGGTGATTCGTCAAGAAGCCTAAGAGCGCTACCCTAGGTGGAACGAAGCTACAGTGATCAAGGGCACCTGCTGGTCGTTGGTCGTAGCAAGGACTACACTCGAGAACTAGGGATAGAGCTGTCGCCCCCTTGAACAAATCATGGATGGTGTAGAGGGAATCCGAATGGGACTAGAAGCCATCGATTATTTTTGATGAACTTATGAATTGATGATTGATTTTATTTTGCTGGCCAACTTGCGTGGTTTCAGCTGGTACGTACCCTTTGGCTTCGAGGTCAGCATGGTTAGGATTCCTGTGCATCCCATCTGCTTTCCGCACTAGGATATGGTTGGATATTGAAGGAGGAGATGTAGCGTGTGTGCTAATTCTACCTTAAGCTCTATAACTCTGTCTCCCTATAATAATCGTAGTAGATATCATTTGGAAAGATATAATGATTCTTGAATAATAATGTGTGTGACGTCATAGTAAAAGTCATGGATATGAAACCCTTGCAAAAATAACGATAACCTTGATAAAGTATGCAATATGGAAAGTAAGTAATTATGTCTTGTTATTGTATGTGTATGGTCTTATTGTAATCCCTTAGGTTAAGACCATGCCGTCGACAATCTATTGTCTGGATCGTTGACTCTCTTCTCTTTTCCTATCTTTCTATTCTCTGTGGTCATTTGGGTAATGATCACAGATGGCAGACCCAATAGCTTGCTATATAGAAGTCTCGAACAACGGAATTGTGCATGCTGATGCTTTCGGTCACTGGGAGGTAAATCGAGAAGGATGGATTTGGACCGGACCGGCTAGAGTGGAAATCTTGGACCCAAATCAGCTAATCAATGGAAATATAAACGAAGTCTTTACCAGCTCTATGTTTATGAAGGATAGTATGTATGGTGGACCAGTTACGTATCACGACGTTCATCCAGCTTTGAGGCAGTTCACCTTTGAGGATATCCCCGATCCCGAAGATTTCCTTTTAGGCTTTATAGACGAAGAAGAAGAGGTTCTGGAAGTCTTTGAGGTGGATCCAGATAACGAAATGGAAGAAGACGAAGAAGAACAGGAAGCAGAAGACATTCCTGAGGAGTCTGTTGAATGTGTAATTGATCCTCCAGTAGAAGACAGTGACGATGAATAGTATAGTAGTTTTTATATTTTTAGGATGACAACCACTGATGATCTTGATGTAACCCCGATGAGGAAGTCATGTAAAAATTCGTTTTGATATTTGATATTTGGGAAACCTTTTTGTAACGATCATTTTAAAGATATATAACAACAACTTATTCGAATTTCAATTGCAAGTTTTATTTTGAGGATGAGGATAGGTTGTAGCACTTCTTTTTGGAAAATAGAATGGAGTTTGGAAAACCTTTTTATGAACCAAGTTATTGATAGAAGCTAAGAAACTAAGTTAGTCATGTAACCTTTTCAAAAAAACTAAGTTGAAAAATATTTTGGACACTAAGTTAAAATGAAAACCCTCTTTCAATTAATTATAACTTGTAATGATCACCTTTATATATATGTTTCATGTTTATATTAAAAAAAAAATGGCGCAAATTTTTAGTGAAAATTCTATTTCCAAATTGGGGTGTTACATTTGGTGGTATCAGAGCGATGGTTGTCCTTAGTGGCCTTAAGCATAGCCTTATATGCTTTCCTTGTGTGACTCTGGTTGTGTTTGTTTATGTTTAGGTTATAGTGGTCTTAGTCTTAGGATAAACTAAGAATTAGAATTGGTGCAGAGATGGAGAAGCATGGATATTTCACAAGTCAAGGAAATGGTAACAACGACGCAAACCCCGAATTTCAAAGAGGTCTGAGGTTAGGACTACAGATAGCTTTTCCACAGTTGGAGATTCCCAAGTATGGACCTGCAAAAGAACCAAACAACCTAATAGGAGGAGTTCTCCCAAAAGATGTGAAGACGAAACCGGTCAAGAACTCTGCTAATTATGACTTTGCTAGGAAGTTTCGACACAACAAGGTGACTAGTAGGAGGAATCAGAGGTATCATGGTCCTTATCAGCAAAAACATAGAAATGGAAGGAAACAAGTCAGAAGTGTGTGGATTACCAGTAACTCTGGAAGCAATCAATGTCAAGGTGGAAACAACAACAATAACAGTGGAGGAAATCAAGGAGCATGGGACATCGACAACATCAGCAATAAGGATGCCCAGAATAACGGAATTGGTGAAAAAGGTCAAGGGGAATTAATTCCGTTGTGCAGCCAGTGTAACAAGAACCATTATGGACCGAAATGCCCTTATAAGAATCCCAACTGCTTCAACTGCGACAAACCAGGACATACCTCCAAGAATTGTTTAGAGCCAAGACGCGAATAAGGTTCCAATCGCCCGACTGGAATATGGAAGGGTCTTCGTTATCGCCAGAAGTAGGAAACATTGATGTCTGTGTTTTAACGAGTAGTTTTCATTTCCGTTTTGTTTTGAGTGATGTTTGAACCATATGGATCTATTCCCTAGTTATATTTGTCTCGTTGTTGGAATTGGTTATTGTCTCTTGACTGATTTTGAAGGTCTATTCCTTCTTTTGCCTTTCTTACAATGCAATGATTGTGAATTCGATGAATGTTTGTGTTTAAAGTATATAGTATAGTATTCTGGTGGAAATATAGTAGCAAATTTTTGGGAACGTGGAGTACTTCAAAGATTTCGGAGGAGAATTGAGTTCAAGACAATGCATTACCCTACATAAATTCCAACTCTTGTGAATGACCCAATTACCCTTACACCGAAATTATTGAGCTTGATTTTCGCATCTTTGTGATAATCGACTATCCAAGACTAAAAAGATTTCCCATTTGTCAGAAAATACTCAGCTTAATACCCACATTTCCTTCAAACTACCCAACCAAGTGCTAAATTTCGGCAAATTCCAAACGTTCTTTTCTCATATTTTCATAACTGAAACCTAACCTTACCCTTAAGATAGGAAGGAAGTAACATTTGTATGCATAAACCATAAAATTTTAGGAAGATGAAAAGATAAGGTGACGGTACCACTGTGTGAAAACATAGGAGTTTTGGGGAGTATAAGTTTAGAGCCAACCCTAAGTGATGATAAGGGAGGAGTTTAGTGAAAGAAAAGACAAGAAGTTAGAGAGTGATCGTAATTTTTAAGGTGTACGGAGATACAAGGATAGATGAGATTTTATAAGTTGGGGAGAATAAGGTAAGTAGAGTCTATACTAGGAGAGCATAGTGACCAGTAACCATGAAGTAATGGAGTAAGCAGTAACTTAGCAAATGGTTGTAGTTTAGCGTGCATCTAAAATAAAATAAAATAAAATGTTATAGAGTAGCACCAAAATTTAAAACTGTCCGTACCAATTTCCTTATTGTAAATACCAAGAGTCCCTTACAACTAATTCCTTACTCTTAAAACCTATGACCTGACCAAACCACCAATGTGATGGCTAGTATCTATTGCTTACCCTTGAAACTTGTCTCAATTCAACTCCCGCACGGCATTACGACAGAGGATGAACAGTAAAAGAATGACGATCAACAAGGAAACCAAAAGAAGAGTATGTTATGGAAAGAAGTGAATGGCAAGGTAAAAGATCATGAGAGTATCTTGGGGTGTTTTCGTGCTAGTTCCGTTTGTATTTCTCGGGGACGAGAAATCTCTAAGTTGGAGAGGATTGTGAGACCCACAATTTTACCCAAATTATTTGTGATTTTATAATTGAAATTAGGAAATTATGCTTGATTGTGATGTCTGGATTTAATATATATATATATATATAAATAAATATATGTATATCTATATATATACGTGACATATATATATATATATATATATATATTATGTGCCAATATTTTCCCTAGATTATTTAAATGAAATATTTTAAGGTAAAGTATTTGATTTAAATGATTTTAAAAAGATGAAATGATTTTTGATGGATTAGAGTACCCTATCTTTAGAAATTCATATCTTTTCAACCGTACGTCGAAAAATTACAAATGATATGTCAAAACGATCGTATCAAAATCTAGATTATGAAAATATAAAGCTTTGATTTTTATTTTTGAGTTTTCGAAATTTTATCACTGCTACAGTAGTGAATGAATTTTTGAGTTTTAAGAATCAATGTATGGTTTTAATGCATTTAATAACCTTTTGACTCAAGTATAATTATTTTTAAAATAAAAAAATACATTTCTGAAGTTGTATAATGTACTATTATTCAAATTAAGTGTATTTTCGTATTTTTATCATTTTTAAATTATTTGAAAGCTTAGAAAGTGTATTTTTGAAGAAAAATGACTTTAGAACTTCAAAAATTCATAACTTTCAAACCGTAAGTCCAAAAATTATAAACATTATATGAAGATGATCGTATTGAAATGTAGAATCTTAATATGTAAAAATAAAATTTTTATTTTAATATTTACGAAAATTTTTGTACAGTAGGTAGAAAATCAAATTTTGATAGTTAATATGATAGGATAATTATGTAGGCACCTCCACAATGAACCAATGAAAAATTTTCTCTCCTATTTTAATATATGCACCGTCCAAATTAGAAGGGAAAGAGGGGAAGAACAGTTCTGAAGTTTGTGAGAATAATCCATGAATTAAAATGCTTTAGGAATCAACAAGATCACATTTAATGCTAGTTCATGTTCCAAGTAGTGTTTGAAAATTTTTGAATGGAACTTGATGAAGGGGGCACGAAATTTAGGTCTGAAAATGAAGGGAAATGCATCTCCAAACACCTATAAATAGATAGCCTTAGTTCACATTTTTCACACACAAACACTTGATAATTTCACAAGAGAAAAAAATAAAATTCTAAGAGAGAAATAGAGAGAGAGGGTCGAGTAAGCTAGGAAGAAGGGAAGGAGTTGCTTTGTTGCTTGAAGTTTTCTAAAAAGCTTAAGGAGTAGAGGTAACCCAAAATCACTTATTTATTTAAGTTGTTTTTAAATTGTTTTGTTTATATTTTGTGTAGATCTTCTTAATTTCTTCTATAATCAAGTTCTAAATTTTCCTTTTCATTTTAAAGTTATTTTTGAATATATGAAAGTGTTCTTAAGTCATATGAATTAAGAATAAGAAAAGGGACACAAAAAGAGTGTTTAAAGGGATTTATCTCCCCTTTTCTTAAATTCTTAAGATGGCTAATAGTTTTGATGAGTTTGAGTAATTTAATTTCTGGGTTTATTTTCATTTTTAGAACATGAGGATTGTAGAGAATTTTGTGTGAACAAATAAGTTTTATTCATTGTCTTTTTAATTGTTTTGTTCTTTGTTTTAAGAAATGAAAAAGAAACAAGTAAATAACAATGGAAAAATAATAATTTCTAATATGTATATATATATATATATATATATGCGAACCGTGACATATATTAATTTGAGGATTGATTTGTGTATTTTAATATGTGTATTGTGTTGCTGTCTAATATAATAAAAGAGAATAGAAATGGATAAAAAGATTAAAATGGATTTTTATTTTTGCTTTTATTTTCTTCTTCTTTTCTGGACCGTATATATATACATATAATTTGTATGATAATTGTTGTTATTTCATGTGTATTTGAGTTATAATTAAGTCCCTAAAAAGAATGAAAACAAATAAGTATTTTTCCTTAAAGTAGAAATGAAATGAAAATGATTTAAAGGAACTAAAATTGATTTTTGGGAATAAAGTGAATTCTGGAAATTTTTGATGTTCTTGAAGTGTATGGAATTATATGTCATGAAAATTTTTATGTAATTGTTATTGTTTGTTTGTATTTGATTTTCTTTTGTTAGGATTTAAGTTTAATAAGAACAATGAATTAGGATAATAAGCAAAAAAATAAATTTTCTGGAAAAAAATTAAAAAGAATAGGCCGTGAGGTTTATTGCATTATTTTAAAATTATTTTTGTAATTTGTTTGATTGTTTGATGTATAGTTAAATTATTTTTGTTTGTTTGTTGTATGGTTTGTAATTAAATTATAGTAGATTATTTAAAAGAAATAGGAACAAATGGTAGTTGTTATAAACTTATAATAACATGTATTTTTGAATGATTGTATGAGTATGTGATTAATGTGTTTGTAAATATTAGTTGCTGGAAAAATTGTGAATTATTCCTTAAACAAATCTACTTTATACTTTGTTAATGATTTATAACTTTTGTTTTGAGTATATAAAGTGAGGTAATTATATTATATAGAGGTTTTAAGAAATTAAAATGTTTTTGCCTAATGTTCTAGTAATGGTCGAAATTTAGAGGAAGAAATAAAGTTAATTGAATTTTTATAAGTTATTTGATAATTGTTTTAGTTTGTCTATGGAATGAAATTACATGTTTTATGGAAAAGGTTTATTTCTGAAAATTTAGTTTTATTCTGGAAAATTTATTTATTTAAGACCCCAAATGATTATTTTTAAGAGTGTTAATGATACTTTGTTTGTATGTGCAAATATAATGTAGAAACTAATAGAAATGAGTGTTTTTAAGCGAGTAATTCAATTTTATAGAAAATATAATTTGCTGTCCAGAAAAGTATAAATAATAAGCAAGTACTATTTTTATTTGAAATATTAAGTGTTTTACAGATTGCAGCATAAGTAGGAATTGTGCATAATTGTGTATGATTGTTTGGATTGTTTTACTTGAAATTCTTGAATTGATGCAACTTTTTCAGTGGCTGTACAGCAGATGCAACTATTTTATTTTGTTTGAATTTAGTCATTTTATTATAGTAGAAGTTGTAATAAGAATTTAGGAAAAACCGGCATATGTTTTCGATGTTCTGTTTAAGAGAAATTGAATTTTTAAATTTGTATATGTATGCTGTCCAAAAATGAGGAATGTGCAGTATTCATGTTGTGATTTGTTCTTGGAAGATTAGATATGTGAAATTCATGTTAAAATATAAGTATAAAGATTAAAAGTGGATTTTTAAAAAGTATTTGTAAGTAAGATTTCGTATGTGTTTGGATAAAGTGTTGTATGTGTTTGTACTTGCATAAAAAAAAAGTGAAGAATGATTTAGGAATATTCTTGAAAAAGAAATATTGATTTAATATTTAATTTTAAAGTTGTGTTAGTGTTTGTTTTAAAAATGATTTATTTTCTAAGTATTTACATGATTCTAAAACTTCAAGGACTTTGAGAAATTGACGTTTTCAAAGGTTATATTTGGTTAATTACTTTTAAGTTGGTATGAATATCTGTAAAGGTTATGGTGTGAAAATAATTATGTGAATGTACTGATGTTTGAGAGTGAATCTTCTGTAATGTGGTTTTGGTCTGTAACTTAATTTAATTAATGATAGAGAAAGTATTTTGGACTTTGAATGCTTGAGTTTACTTTCTTATATATGCTTATAACATGATTTTTGCAAAACTTGTTTACTGCTTGATCTGATTAAGATTTGCATCAAAAGAAAAATACCTTAAAGTCATGCTGTATGAATAATCTGAACATGGTAGTTGTTATAAGGTGCTTAGAAGTAAGATTGTTAGTAAAAGAAAAATTTAGATTTATTCTTAAGATGTGATGATTTTGTTTTTAAAGTTATATTTCAATTAGAAAAGTTTTATGATTTAAAGGCTAAAAAGAGAAAAAGTGATTTTATGATACTGTAGTCTATGATTGATTTTCAAAAAGTTTTGGATTTTTAAAAGAGTAATTTAATTTCTAAGAGTTTACGTATATTTTTAAAGATGTCAAAAGATTTTAAGAAAACAGTATTCATTCACAAGCTATAGCAATAATTAATGTTAAGTTGATAGAGTTATTTTGTAAATATGGTTTGATTAGAAGTTTTGCAATCGGGAAGCGATAGCGCGACTGCAATTTCAGCTGATTTTGATCCCTGCACAGCATACTAAGGTGAGAGAGCAACTTCCTTTAGACATAGTGGCACTAAGGATTACAGTAGGATGATTTCGACCATCTCAAAAGTCGGAATCCGGGTTACAAGTCGGTATACGAGACGACGATTGAGTGTACAATGTGTTTAGTCGTCCTTCGTTGAGATAGTGACTCTATTTTATAATCTGATATATTGTGATTATATTATATTATGTGTGCATGAGTATATGAGAAATGTTGTTAAGTGATTTTGAGAATGTTGAAGGTCATGTTGTAAATATTTTAAAAGAAATGTATGATCGAGAAATTTTGGAGTTGATGAAAAATGATAATTTTGGGAATGTAAAAGAACCCTTGGAGCAAGTTGTAATGCATTTGAAAGAAATACGAAATGATTAAGTTTGATAATATGCGATAATGATGTCTTGTACAGTGATGGTGCATCGTGGCACAATGACATTGAAATTATTTACCCTTTGAGTGACTAATCACGTGAATAAGTATGCCGTGATTACGTCTTGTGGATTCCACTGTACGATGATGACGATGAACTTTGTTGTAATCCCTTAGAGGTCGAGGCCCGTTAGAAGCGCGGCTTAGAATGGGTCGACCAAACTTAGGAATAATAAAAGATTCTAAAAGACTTAAAAGACTTTAGGACCCAATCCTTTCTAACTACGTTGAGAGAGAAGTAGTGGAGAGGAAAGATATCGGATACTTGGAGGTCGTGCATCCCGCCAAGTGGTGATTGCGATAGGGGAGGGCAATGATGGTGATTCGTCAAGAAGCCTAAGAGCGCTACCCTAGGTGGAACGAAGCTACAGTGATCAAGGGCACCTGCTGGTCGTTGGTCGTAGCAAGGACTACACTCGAGAACTAGGGATAGAGCTGTCGCCCCCTTGAACAAATCATGGATGGTGTAGAGGGAATCCGAATGGGACTAGAAGCCATCGATTATTTTTGATGAACTTATGAATTGATGATTGATTTTATTTTGCTGGCCAACTTGCGTGGTTTCAGCTGGTACGTACCCTTTGGCTTCGAGGTCAGCATGGTTAGGATTCCTGTGCATCCCATCTGCTTTCCGAACTAGGATATGGTTGGATATTGAAGGAGGAGATGTAGCGTGTGTGCTAATTCTACCTTAAGCTCTATAACTCTGTTTCCCTATAATAATCGTAGTAGATATCATTTGGAAAGATATAATGATTCTTGAATAATAATGTGTGTGACGTCATAGTAAAAGTCATGGATATGAAACCCTTGCAAAAATAACGATAACCTTGATAAAGTATGCAATATGGAAAGTAAGTAATTATGTCTTGTTATTGTATGTGTATGGTCTTATTGTAATCCCTTAGGTTAAGACCATGCCGTCGACAATCTATTGTCTGGATCGTTGACTCTCTTCTCTTTTCCTATCTTTCTATTCTCTGTGGTCATTTGGGTAATGATCACAGATGGCAGACCCAATAGCTTGCTATATAGAAGTCTCGAACAACGGAATTGTGCATGCTGATGCTTTCGGTCACTGGGAGGTAAATCGAGAAGGATGGATTTGGACCGGACCGGCTAGAGTGGAAATCTTGGACCCAAATCAGCTAATCAATGGAAATATAAACGAAGTCTTTACCAGCTCTATGTTTATGAAGGATAGTATGTATGGTGGACCAGTTACGTATCACGACGTTCATCCAGCTTTGAGGCAGTTCACCTTTGAGGATATCCCCGATCCCGAAGATTTCCTTTTAGGCTTTATAGACGAAGAAGAAGAGGTTCTGGAAGTCTTTGAGGTGGATCCAGATAACGAAATGGAAGAAGACGGAGAAGAGCAGGAAGCAGAAGACATTCCTGAGGAGTCTGTTGAATGTGTAATTGATCCTCCAGTAGAAGACAGTGACGATGAATAGTATAGTAGTTTTTATATTTTTAGGATGACAACCACTGATGATCTTGATGTAACCCCGATGAGGAAGTCATGTAAAAATTCGTTTTGATATTTGATATTTGGGAAACCTTTTTGTAACGATCATTTTAAAGATATATAACAACAACTTATTCGAATTTCAATTGCAAGTTTTATTTTGAGGATGAGGATAGGTTGTAGCACTTCTTTTTGGAAAATAGAATGGAGTTTGGAAAACCTTTTTATGAACCAAGTTATTGATAGAAGCTAAGAAACTAAGTTAGTCATGTAACCTTTTCAAAAAAACTAAGTTGAAAAATATTTTGGACACTAAGTTAAAATGAAAACCCTCTTTCAATTAATTATAACTTGTAATGTTCACCTTTATATATATGTTTCATGTTTATATTAAAAAAAAATGGCGCAAATTTTTAGTGAAAATTCTATTTCCAAATTGGGGTGTTACACATAACTCAAACTTTCTCTCACTAACTCATCAGTGGAGTCTTTCTCTCTCTCATGCCCCAAGAAGCGTCTCAAGTCAAAGTAAATCATCTTCCTCCCTCAAGATCACCTTTGGACTCATTACCAACTCATTTTCTAGTGGCTCTCATAAGGTTACAAGCTAGGAGCAAGAGACTCAATTTCTATAGGTTCTAAGCAAAGGAGAAAGACAAGGGTTTGAGGTTTTCTCTTTCTTTCTCCACTTGAGGTAAGGAGGGGGTGTTACCTCTACTTATGGAATAGGTTATAGATAGTATATAGTGGTAACTAAGGGTAGGTGAATAAATAGGATAATAAACCTTAGGGTAGTTGATAATACTAGACTTTGGAATAAATAAATAAAATAAAGGAACTTGTTTTAAGCTTGTGAAAAATATAGGAGCATGGTAGATAGTGATTATGGTGATATATGAATATATGTGTTATGTGAAATTAATATTTGTTGTTGATGAATTTTCTGTGTATGTGCATGCTATGAATGTTGAGAAATTGATACTAGACCTTAAGAGTTGGAAAGTAATTTAAAGCAGCCGCTTATTGATCCTTGGGTTACACCTTCCCATTAGGTGCCCTTTTGGTTGGAAAATTTCCCCTTAGGCTCAAATTGTTCGCTCAGGTACAAATTGCTCATAGGCCAAATTGCCCGTTATGTGTAGGTGTACCCAACGGATCAGTATGCTGGAAGGTAATCAAAAATTAAAAAAAAATGTTAAAAAGGATAAAGGACGATTGAAACTATATAATATGAATTATGGACCCACCACAAGGTGTGGAAAAGGTAATAATGGACAAAAATCCTAACTGGGTGTATATGCCTACAGTGTGACAAATCCTAAGTAGAGTGTAAAGTCCTAACAGGGTGGAAAATTGTCCAACAGATGTGCTAAATCCTAATGGTATAAATTAATGATCGAAATTGATAAAATGGTCAAAATGGATAAAAAGGACTATGGAAAATAATGATGCTTAAACCAAATGTGTGGGTATGAAATTGTGTGAGCATGATGTAATGATATTATTTGCTAAATGTGATTGACTTAGTTATTGTCTATGTCCTTTTAGAATATATTTTGTAAGTATTATGTAATGCTCACTCCTTACTGTTTTTATAAAGGTACCGAGCCTGAGCTTATACAGCCGCAGGCCGAGCAGGAATACTCTCCCTTCCAAGGAGAGTAAGTAGTTGTAGTTATTAGTGATGTCTGTCCTGGGCCCTATTTTGGATTTCTAATGTATATATAATCCTCTTTTGCTAAAACTTGTAAATATGGGTTTTGGTGCTTAGTATACATCACATGGGTGGTCTAGGACTCCTCCTTTTGGGAAAGGAGTGATCTTTTGGGAATAGACTACTCCGCTACATGTTTATATTCTGATCTTGTTTTTGGTTATGCATGATGATGCAAAATGCTCTGCTGGCTTATCTGTTTATAAGAATATATGTTATTACAGGTTTATCAGGATAAAGAATTGTTTTGGGAAAGTCCATAAAACAAAGGAAACTTCGTCTGATTTTCATGGAGAATTTTTATAAGTTAATATGTTTTAAAACGGAATTTTCAGGTAACCAAGCAATTAATTAGGATTAAGGGGTTTTATTTTCTAGGGTGTCACATTTATGGTATCAGAGCAGTTTTCCTCGGCCTTGGAGTGTGGACTCACAACTCCTTTGGTTTACTTACCAAGCGAGTAACCAACAAATGGTTAAGTGTCTAATCATAGTAATATGGTATATATGTAGCTATTTAGTGGCGTAAATATTAACTGACTGACTTCTCCAGGGCTAGGTAACTATTATGGCTTGGAGGTGTGCTGACAATGATAGGATTGCTACGATCCTAGAAAACTTGGTTCAGCTGAATCAGAACCAAGCTGAGACAGTGGCAGCGGCAGCAATCAATCAGCAGCCACAAAATTTAGTTGATACGAACTTGTTGGCGGAGTTCAGGAGGAACGAGCCACCAAAGTTCGAGGGTGGTTAAAACCCTGATGAAGCGCAGAGATGACTCCAGGAGATTGAAAAAATTATTCGCTCCATGGAACCACCAGCCGGGCAGATGGTTCTCTTCGCACAATACATGCTCAGTGGCGAAGCAGAGCACTGGTGGGAACATGTGAGAAGGTGATTAGAGGTTGGTAAACAGGAGGTGACTTGGGACATCTTCAGGAGTAGATTTCTGTGAAAGTACTTTCTAGAAGATGTTCGCAGGGAGAAGGAGCTGGCTTTTCTGAATCTGACACAGGGAAATCTTAGTGTGGGGGAGTATGCAGCCTGCTTTGAGGACTTGATCAGATATGCTGGCAGTTATAGAGATGTTGATGAGAGGACAAAATGCATCAAGTTTGAATACGGTCTTCGCACAGAAATCAAGCTAGTCTTCGAGTATCAGAACATTGCCAATCTCTCTCAATTGGTGAATATTTTAACATCCCAAATTTTTTTTCTAAGTATAATAATAATGATAATGAATTTGGAATAATAGGAATAATAAGTTCAAGTCGGAAGTAGGCGTGGAAAAGAGATGTATTGGTCTTAAAAGCAAATTAAAATAGAAAATTAAAAATAGAAGATTTATAACTCAAAATGTAAATTCCACCGTTGGATTTGAAGATAAGGATTTTAGGAAGCTTACTCTCAAATTTGAGCAAGATTCAACGTTAAGGAAGAAGTTATGGAATTTTGAGTGCAAAGAAAATAAATAAAACGGGAACTGGTCAGAATACTCGAGTATTCTGTCATATACTCGAGTATTTCGAGTTGACCAGGAAAAAAATAAAAATGAATCAAACCCCAATTTCAGCCAAAACTCAACCCTTCTTCTTCCCCACCCCAAGAACACTCATTCCATGACCTTGAGACCTTAAAATCTCAAGCTTTTGTTGCCACCCATCATCATCCCCCAAGGTTCCAAGTGGTGATTCTTCTCTTCACTCTCTCTTGGGGTATCTCTATCCCCATGGCTATCTCTCTCTCTATCACCATCACCTCAAGCATGTCCTAAGTATGTTGGAGCAAGTTTTCTTTCTTCCTTTCCTCTATATTATGTGTGGTCATCATCATCATCACTAACCATTGTCTTCTCATTTACTTATTATGGAGGTTATGGTACTTTCTCTCTCTATCTCAAGGAAGCTGGAGAACTCATCAAACCCATCGTATATTTGCTTCTTGTCACTCTCTGGCTTGTCTCCTAACCGCTCTCCTTCGTTGTTTGTGATGTGAAACTCTGGTTCTTGACTCCTCCAAACATTACCTAAAATGTTAAACCACAAGGGAGTGAACAACTTTTCATAGTAGAATAGAAATTAAGAAATGAAATTCAGAAAATAACACTGACAAGAATCCAATTATCAAATCATGGGATTATTAAATTTGTGTACTTTCGTCCTAGTGAGCTTTTAGAATTATACTTAGATTTGTAAGTGTAGTTCTTCTTCATGCATTATTTGGTTACCACCATATTGATATTATATCTTTTCATAGTTTTTTTTTGCTAGTGTAATCTTTCACTATAATTTCCCTAGGTTCTTATGTTTTCTTTAAGTTACACTCTTAAATTGGTATACAATATTTAGCAACATGGTTCACTTTACACCCCAGGCCTAGACTTTATGTATGTGTAGAAATTTATATGTTGATGCATAACTATGAAGATTAATTATATATCTTTTAATTAGTATAAAAGATTCTATATATATATATACTACAAACTTAGACTACATTAGCATTGTATTGATCTTAATCTTTTCATAGTATATCTAAACATTAATTATATATTACACTCTTGAGGCATAATATAAAATAGGGTCTTGGAAGTTATATAAGTACAAGGTACACTTTTAAGGATATTTGAGTTAGCAATACAATTTACTTAGATCGGCATTTTGTCGAACACCTTGTGTGCGTAGATTTTAATTGATTTAAAGTGAGAGTTTTATGAATTAATTCAAGCCTTTAACAGTTAAATCTCCATACACACAAGGGTATGGAGCGCAGAATCGACTATTCTAGGGTTTAGTTTACCATATTCGGTAGAAATTTACTAATTCCAAGACCTAAAATCTATTCTAAAAGAAAAGAGTTCCTCCCTTACCTCCGGGGAAGAAAATTCGACTCCAAGTGCTTGATCTATGTTGTTTGGGGCCTCTATATGCTTCTCCTTTTGTTAAAATGCAAGAAATCCTCCAAGTTCATAGGTGGTCATGGCCATAGGATTGGGAAAGTAAGAGGGTTTAGTGAGAACTAAGGAATCAAGAGTTGGGAATTATGAAAAAGGTGTTGGTTGATGCTACATTATGACTTAGAGGTTGTATTTGGAGGTGTCATAGTTGATTGATGCAAGAAAAATGAGTTTGGTGCATGGTTTCTGCATTCTGGTACGTGTTTGGGCTGTCTGGTGCGGTCAGAATGGGTCTGGTGCGTCTGGCTGGTGAAATTGGCGCACCAGTCTGGTGCCTGGTGCCTTATATAGGCACCACGCGCCTGGACGCCTGGGCGTGCGCGGTTTCTAGAGAATTCTGGTGCTTGCGAGATTTTTTTGGTGTTGTTGATTCTGGCACGCTTGAGCGCAGGCGGTGCGCGCCTGGGCGCATGCTGGTGCGCCTGAGCGCACGGATCCTGGCGCCTGAGCGCACCAGTGGTTGTGGCAACAGTGCAGCACCGGTGCGTCTGGTGCTGCACATTTCCGCATCGGTGCATCCTGGGCGCTCCGGCTCATGCACCGGAGCACCGGTTTGCCCCGAAACGCCGATTTTCGCATGTTTAACCCGATTTTATGGATTTTAAGCACTCCTAACACTGAATTAAACCTATCTGGCATAAATTTACATCTCGCACTATATTTACTATTTTGCCCTTCTTCAAATACCCCGATCCCAACACTTCGAAATTTCCTATATACTAGCCTCCGAACATACCGATTATTCCCTTTTCTTATCCACGTGACTTAGAAAATTCTCCCATTCCTTTCTCCACTATATTATTCTTTAGGGAGGGACTAAATCATGGGATCATGTCCTAAGTCGCCGACCTTAGTTTATTTCCTCAAGCTTCATTACACCCGATCATGCAAAACTTTCCTAGTTAATGCTTGTTCTATTAAATGGTTTTTGGTCTATATTTTGGTATTCTCTTTTCCCAACTTCTAATTAGGGTCATAATACACAGGACACACCTACACCCCAGCCTTATATTCGTCTTATCGATCTTGATCGGGAAATGGCAACACTTTGTCCTAACTACTATTCATTCAGATTTCTCTTCACTTAAGTTCTTCCAACCTAAGTTCACCCACATGATCATGGCTATTAAACTCAGGAACCTAGGTTGTTATATCCTTCCGGTCTCAACCGGCTTCATAGCCTTGGACAATTTACATCATTCATTCGGATCTACTACCTGTTAACTTCTAAATTCTTTACTCTATATTTAATCTACCGTGCTCAGCTACGTCCATTTTCCTTCTTCCCTAAGATGCCTCTACTCATGATTTCTGTGCTCAATGACGTTTACCATTTAAATTTCCATGTAATACTAATTCATACCACTCTTCCTCACGAGTCGATACATAAGTATGATTATTAGGTTATAGACAATCGGATCGTTACAATTCTCCCCCACTTGTAGGAATTTCGTCCTCGAAATTTGACTGAGGAGTAGTGGGGTGAGTTCTTCCAAATGATTCAGTCAGGAAGTTTTGTAAGGACATAGTGTAGAAGTTCATAAATAAACTCAAACTACATAGTTACGTATTATTTCAATTAATTACAGCACACTTAATGTTCTTTTGATTACATAACAAAGTTTCTTGACGTTTCACCGTTATAAAACTAGGAAAGGTTACTCTAATTTTTATAAACTATAGATCGCTTCTCTTTCTTTCATTCGGGCAATATTTGCCATAGTGCCCTGACTCCTTGCAGCGATTACATCTTACTCGTAACTTCCGACATTTTCCTGAGTGGTGTTTTTGACAAATTTCGCATTGGGAGGGGTTGGTTGATTCAGATCTTTCGCTATCTGGTTTCCTCTTGCTTCCTATTGTATTAATACTCAGGGTGTAGCATTCCTCTTGTACCATGGGTTCCTTGCCTTTCTCTTCGGATTTCTTTTGGGCTTCTAAATCTTTTTCGTAGGTGAGGCACATATTCACTAATGTTGGGAAGCTTCAGATATTTTGATACCAGAAGGTTACTTTGATTTCAGGTCGAAGGCCACTCACAAATCTGGTACATTTGAACTTCTCCTCGGGGTTGGATTTATAGTACGTGGAGTATCGGAGAAGCTCTTCGAATCGGGCTACGTATTCTTCCACACTCATGTTTTCTTGTTTCAGATCAAGGAATTCCATTTCTTTTTGGCTCCGTTTTTCTTCCGGGGAATACCTTTCTAAGAACTTTTCCTTGAATACTATCCAAGTAATCTCGCTAGGTTCCTTTTCCAGCAGTATTTTAGTGTTTTCCCACCAGTTATCAGCTTCTTCTGTTAACACATAGGTGGCAAAGAGGACTTTTTGGGTGTCAGTGCAGTTCATTATGGTAAAGATCTTTTCCAAGTTTCGAATCCATTTCTGTGCCTTGGTCGGGTCAGAGCCACCTTCAAATTTAGGAGGATTTACTTTACAGAATTCCGTAAGTCGTTGAAAGTCGGTTGTCTCGGGGTTTTGATTGGCTCGTATGAGGTTTCCTAATATAGCGGTTATTTTCTCCACTAAATCTTCATTCCTTTCTACCATTTCTTTGGAGTCTGCAATTTAATCCAATTAAAGTTATTATAAATACAGTTTCAATATGGTTTTCTTTCAGGGTTAACTTACTCTCTTCTATGGTGAAGAGATATGGTGAGAGGTTTAACTCCCCCACTTAGAATTTGACTAACTCTCCTTTTGGTTCTTATACCACTCTAACCTCCCGGGTACAGTTTATCTAAGATTTGGGAAATAGAATTGATATGCATACATATACTTTTGATTCTTTTGTTTTCGTTTCCAAACTTCTTACTATCAGCTATCGTTACTACATCATTAATTCACTGCATTGTTTTTGTTTGAGATTCGTTAGCCTCTTATTCAATTTTATTACCAAACAAACACTTACCGAACAATTTATTACATATCATAGTTTCATCGATTTACTACCATTGGCTTGTAATTTAAACTTAACACATTCTCGCTTTACAATAAGGTTTACACAATTCTAATTACTGCTTTACTAACTTTGATCCTTTATGGTCATATACCTATCCGTATGTCTTATAATTAATTTCTATCGTCCAAATCATCTTGTCTTTTTATTTATTCTATCTATACTTATATTCATTTGGCTACCAGTAATTACACTCTTCTTGTCCTAAGGTTTTTACTTAATCACTTTTCTCTTCCCAATAAACTTCCATATTCTCCTTCTAATTAAATCACAGAGTCAAGCATTGCCCTTAGGACAAGTCATCATCACAACCATGTACAGCCAATATCGATAATCTTGGAGGGTCAAAAGGATTAGCACCACTTATTACAAAATCACTTTTCTTTTCTTTAAGATGTTCAAACTTATAGATTTCCATGACATTATTTCCTAATGAATGTAAGCATTGGGGTGATCATTCCCAATCTTGCATTCCATTCCTCAATGCTATCCAGCTTGTGTTTCCCTTTCTTTATACTTCATGATTTATACTTTTAGAGATTCATGTGGCAGTTCGTTCTCTGTACTTGTTGTATAAGGTTTTCATTATTGCATTTAGATCCATCACTTAGCACTTTCCAACTTATATATTGAAACTCATGTCACATACATTCCTCTTATCATCATCGTTGTATGAGACATCCATGGTTCACTCGATTTCCTCACTTCGCCCTCCACTCCAGGGAAAGACCAACCGGGAGTAAGTGTCCCTCTACCACTGCTTGCTCGGTACTGGCCATCAATCTCAGTCCAGTACAACTTGGGTTGAAGGCCCAAGTTGGCTATAGCAGGGAACCACCCTCAACCGATCCGGAAAGGACTCTGTGACCAATAGAATTATCGTGGTTAACGCGAAACCAATCCCCCGACATAGGTGGCCAGTCTATGCCCTCCTAGGGAATCAAAGTTCCACCCAACGACAATTCCCGCGGTTGTTTCATTAGCACAACCTAGTCACATATCATTCACGTGCCTCCGCGTATGTCTTTCCCAACTTCCTCACTGTTTCCCCCTTATTCCTCCATGTATGACGTATTATGATGCATGATACTAATGCTTTCCAATTGGATTCATACTCATACTTTTAAAAATTAACGATTATTATCAATTCAATATTGAGAATGATTCCAATTGGGAAGTGTAAGTACCTATCAATGATATGAAAATGCAATGAAATGTTACAATGCATATGCAAGTCTTTAAGTTCCTCACATTCTCATGCTTGCCATTACATATAAATTAACCACTTACTATCAGGTCACACTTTACAACATAACTTAGCTTAAAATTAGGATACCCTTTCCTGTAAACACTTTCAATAACTTCCTTTCGCATTCATATCATGCAATGGTTATCAAAGTGAATAATCCCGTGGTCGTCTTTAGACTATCTGCTTCACACAACCAATTTAAGTAGTTTCCTTCTATAGTTATTCCCATCTTATATTGTTTCAAACATGATCTATTATGCAAACACAAAAGGTTTACTAATATTTCAAAAGTTTGTTACTATTTCTAAGTGTCATGCTATTACTCCTAACTCTTTACCTTACACTAAGAAAACTTACTTATGTAGATAATTATTACTTTTAAAAAAATCAAGTATTGGTGAATGTATTTCCAGATCGATTGAGAAATTCCTAGATGATATGATCTTCCAAAAATTTCATATGTAAAACAAGATGAAATTGTTTGAGACTGTAACTTGTCTGCATGGATTATGTCATCAAGGTCATTAAAAAAAACTATCCATAAGTTTTTTTTTCAAAATTTTGAAAACAATTCATTTCTCTTTAAAAATGTGTGACTTGATTCAAACATGGTTTCACAAGTATTTTCGTTTTCATTCATTATTCATGTTGCAATAGATTCTTAATGAAATTTAACTAGAGAAAAAGAGTGATTTTGAAAAGAAGGGTTTAAAGAAAAAGTATACGATTTTCATTATCATAGCCATTAAGAAGAAATTGGTTTTCAAAACTTGGTTACTTTCAATTTGATTTTATGTACGACATTAAAACAGAATAGCTAGTGATACATAAAACATTTCTTTACTTTCCTACCACATGAATGCATTCCTTATGCACTATGCAACAATTAAATCACCCCCTCAAGATTTCGCTCCAATTTGTCTCATACAACAACGTTTTGGCATTGGTCGGCTACGCATTGACAGCAGACTCAGACTGTGTGCCACACACTAGTCAACTACGCTGTTGCAGTGGAAACCCGACCCTGCCGATTAACATTCAGAACTTGCATTCCTTTCGCTCGTGTCGTCAACATAGTTCTTTCCGTACATTCTAGTGGTGTATTCATTAGTTTCTTTTAATTCATTAGTATAAAAAAAAAAACCATTTTTCATTTTCTTATGGTGCTACATCCTTTTGACTTCCTTGTGCCCGACAACTCATCACTTTAATTTACCATACCTAATCCTACATTCTACTCCCTGTGGTATGAGGAGTATAGAACTGGAGTTTCACAACGGGATCGGGACCATTTCCCTCAGGCCGGAAGGAAAGAACTGCTCTGATACCAAATTGTAACATCCCAACTTAATTTAGGAAATATAAATTTTACTAATTAAATGTTAAAATACAAATTGTCTTGTAATAAAACATGAGATTTACAACTTGATATTAGAACAATAATTGGAGGAAAACGGCCTTTCTTCGTTGTTTGTGATGTGAAACTCTGGTTCTTGACTCCTCCAAACATTACCTAAAATGTTAAACCACAAGGGAGTGAACAACTTTTCATAGTAGAATAGAAATTAAGAAATGAAATTCAGAAAATAACACTGACAAGAATCCAATTATCAAATCATGGGATTATTAAATTTGTGTACTTTCGTCCTAGTGAGCTTTTAGAATTATACTTAGATTTGTAAGTGTAGTTCTTCTTCATGCATTATTTGGTTACCACCATATTGATATTATATCTTTTCATAGTTTTTTTTTGCTAGTGTAATCTTTCACTATAATTTCCCTAGGTTCTTATGTTTTCTTTAAGTTACACTCTTAAATTGGTATACAATATTTAGCAACATGGTTCACTTTACACCCCAGGCCTAGACTTTATGTATGTGTAGAAATTTATATGTTGATGCATAACTATGAAGATTAATTATATATCTTTTAATTAGTATAAAAGATTCTATATATATATATACTACAAACTTAGACTACATTAGCATTGTATTGATCTTAATCTTTTCATAGTATATCTAAACATTAATTATATATTACACTCTTGAGGCATAATATAAAATAGGGTCTTGGAAGTTATATAAGTACAAGGTACACTTTTAAGGATATTTGAGTTAGCAATACAATTTACTTAGATCGGCATTTTGTCGAACACCTTGTGTGCGTAGATTTTAATTGATTTAAAGTGAGAGTTTTATGAATTAATTCAAGCCTTTAACAGTTAAATCTCCATACACACAAGGGTATGGAGCGCAGAATCGACTATTCTAGGGTTTAGTTTACCATATTCGGTAGAAATTTACTAATTCCAAGACCTAAAATCTATTCTAAAAGAAAAGAGTTCCTCCCTTACCTCCGGGGAAGAAAATTCGACTCCAAGTGCTTGATCTATGTTGTTTGGGGCCTCTATATGCTTCTCCTTTTGTTAAAATGCAAGAAATCCTCCAAGTTCATAGGTGGTCATGGCCATAGGATTGGGAAAGTAAGAGGGTTTAGTCAGAACTAAGGAATCAAGAGTTGGGAATTATGAAAAAGGTGTTGGTTGATGCTACATTATGACTTAGAGGTTGTATTTGGAGGTGTCATAGTTGATTGATGCAAGAAAAATGAGTTTGGTGCATGGTTTCTGCATTCTGGTACGTGTTTGGGCTGTCTGGTGCGGTCAGAATGGGTCTGGTGCGTCTGGCTGGTGAAATTGGCGCACCAGTCTGGTGCCTGGTGCCTTATATAGGCACCACGCGCCTGGACGCCTGGGCGTGCGCGGTTTCTAGAGAATTCTGGTGCTTGCGAGATTTTTCTGGTGTTGCTGATTCTGGCGCGCCTGAGCGCAGATGGTGCGCGCCTGGGCGCATGCTGGTGCGCCTGAGCACACGGATCCTGGCGCCTGAGCGCACCAGTGGCTGTGGCAACAGTGCATCACCGGTGTGTCTGGTGCTGCACATTTCCGCACCGGTGCATCCTGGGCGCACCGGCTCATGCACCGGCGCACCGGTTTGCCCCGAAACGCCGATTTTCGCATGTTTAACCCGATTTTATGGATTTTAATCACTCCTAACACTGAATTAAGCCTATCTGGCATAAATTTACATCTCGCACTATATTTACTATTTTGCCCTTCTTCAAATACCCCGATCCCAACACTTCGAAATTTCCTATAAACTGGCCTTCGAACATACCGATTATTCCCTTTTCTTATCCACGTGACTTAGAAAATTCTCCCATTCCTTTATCCACTATATTATTCTTTAGGGAGGGACTAAATCATCGGATCATGTCCTAAGTCGCCGACCCTAGTTTATTTCCCCAAGCTTCATTACACCCGATCATGCAAAACTTTCCTAGTTAATGCTTGTTCTATTAAATGGTTTTTGGTCTATATTTTGGTATTCTCTTTTCCCAACTTCTAATTAGGGTCATAATACACAGGACACACCTACACCCCAGCCTTATATTCGTCTTATCGATCTTGATCGGGAAATGGCAACACTTTGTCCTAACTACTATTCATTCAGACTTCTCTTCACTTAAGTTCTTCCAACCTGAGTTCACCCACATGATCATGGCTATTAAACTCAGGAACCTAGGTTGTTATATCCTTCTGGTCTCAATCGGCTTCATAGCCTTGGACAATTTACATCATTCCTCCGGATCTACTACCTGTTAACTTCTAAATTCTTTACTCTATATTTAATCTACCGTGCTCAGCTACGTCCATTTTCCTTCTTCCCTAAGATGCCTCTACTCATACTTTCTGTGCTCAATGACGTTTACCATTTAAATTTCAATGTAATACTAATTCATACCACTCTTCCTCACGAGTCGATACATAAGTATGATTATTAGGTTATAGAGAATCGGATCGTTACATAGATGAATAGGTACACTTAATCTAATAATTGTTTAGTTAATTGTGGAATAACGTGATCCTTTTCCAGAACTCAGTCACCATGCCTCGGAGACGTACCAATGATGATAGGATGGCCATGATACTTGAAAATCTGATTCAAATGAATCAGAATCAGGCAGAAACTGTGGCAGCCGCCGCAGCAGCAGCATTCGCACTCCATCAACCACCAACCCAATCGACATTGATTGGCTGGCTCGATTCAGACAGAACGACCCACCCAAGTTCGAAGGTGGCTACAATCTTGATGCAGCCCAGAGGTGGCTTCAAGAATTAGAGAAGATTTTCCGCACAATGTCATCTCCCCCTGAATAGAAAGTTTCTTTGGCAACATACATGCTCAATAGAGAAGCAGAGAATTGGTGGGAGAATGTGCGAAGGGACACAGAGAATTCCGATCGAGAGGTTACTTGGGACAACTTCAAGGGGGAATTTCTCGAAAAGTACTTCCCTGAAGATGTTCGCCGGGAGAAAGAACTGACATTTTTGAATCTAACACAGGGAAACATGAGTGTTGGGGAATATCCTGCACGCTTCGAAGACTTCATCTGCTACTCTGGAAGTTACAGGGATGCAGATGAAAGGACTAAGTGCATCAAGTTCGAGGCCGGACTCCTTACTGAGATCAAGGTAGCCTTAGAATACCAGAACATAGATAATTTGACCCGACTAGTACATATGGCGAGCACTTATGCGAAGGGATTGAGGCGGAGGACATCCAAGAACAGGAACAGGAAGATGTTGTGGTCTGAAGGTTCTAGCAGGGACAAGGGACCGGCTCAGAAATCGGATCCACACAGCGACATCAACACTATGGCAGTAGTGCCAAGAGATGCGGCCCTGAATGTAAATGCTCCAAGACCTAGATTACCCTGTCCAGAATGTGGAAAGCCCCACAGGCGTTTATGTTTGCTGTTGAAGAAGCACAAGAAAAAGGGTCTCTGCTATCAAATTTGGGCAATTGGGACACATTGGTGCTAATTGCCTCGAGCGCATCGGACAGGAGAATGAGTGAACACGTTCAAGGTACTTTCTATGTTAATAATGTGTCCACTGTTTACTTAGAATAATTCTGCATAGATTGAACACATTTAGCATAATTTCGGAAAAATCGATAGGTGTTAATACCTTAATTAGAAGTTCCACCAAGCCCAGTGGTGGTACAGTCTCTAGTTGGAGGTAATGTTAGAACTGGTCACTCTAACTCTTACATCTGTTAGAGGATGGTACTATCGACAAACCCGACAATGATGTTGCCATTGATAGATGTGATATTGGGATTGATGACCTCGATCATCGCACCTATTAGTGATCGATATCATGGACACATTCCATCGAAAACCAAAATAATCGAATTAATAATTTTAAAAGTAGAACCCCTGAGAGACTCAAGCGAACCTTATAGGCATCCTCTTACCACCAATCGAACTAGATAATAGACAGCTTAAAACCCGCCCAGAATCTAATCAAATTCCTGAACGATTCCCTCGAAGAGAGCAAGTCTTAGCCACTGTGTCAAGTACCCTTACCGAGATCGACCAAGTCAATCGTGGATCCATAGAAAATGCATCTTTCAATAACTCTCTACTGAAAATGCACTCTTTGGGATAACCTCCATTGTCTTCTTGCTTGACATGTACCCAGTCATGTTGCTACCCCTCGATGTCTGTACTGGCGTGAACTTTTCTCAACCTTGTCACCCAGTACAATCCGGGGTCGCCTTACAAGACCATGAGACTCATCCTTGAGTGTTTCGTGTTTCTTCTCTACATCCTCACTCTCTTCTAGCTTCAGACATCTAATGAGAAAACTTAGATGTACACACGAGAGATCGCCAAATCGTAGGAATCCAGCATGATTCAATGCCACAATGAGCCTACCCCTAGCCTGGATATAATTGAGTATGTCGACGCCAAGTGGGGGAGAATTTTGATCCAAGGAATGGAAGATGGAACTTTAATAATAAGAAAATTGTGGATTCTGTCAAGATAGAGAGAGTATGTAGTACTAGAAGACAAGTTATGGAAATGTTATGAGGTATGACACTAACCACACCTGAAGCGGGGAATAAAACCGACAAGGATATCAAGACCACAAACAGAAACCCCGTCCGCGGGATGATTCTCCATGTTACAAAGCAATCCGAATTTCGGGGACGAAATTCAAGTAAGTGGGGGAGAAATGTAAAATCCCTAATTTTAATCCCAAATATAATTAGACTAATAATAGGTTTGGGGTAAATGGAATGATAATTACAAGTCTTGATTAAGTACTAAAACGAGAGATTTAGTGTTAAAAACGTTTAATAATAGAAAATTAGGAATACATGATTTACAACTCAAACCATAAATTCCACCGTTGGATATGAAGATAAGGGTCTTAGAAAGCATCTCCCCAAATTTGAGCAAGATCCGACGGTTAACGAAGGAGTTATGGAGTGGTCAATGCAAAGTCAACAAGCTCGTGCCCAGGCGCGCCATCCACACGTCCAGGCGCGCTGGTGTGCATCAGATGCACCAGTTCAGGTAGTTTTGCGCCCAGGCATGGTGCATCTTGCGCCCAGGCACGCGCGGAACTCAGTCTGCACCAGCGTTGCGCGTGGCGCGCGCGCAGGCTCTCGCGCTCAGGCGCGTTGGTGCTATAAACCCGCACCAGCTCCCCTCCACATGCGCCAGCCACCCCCCTTCCTTATCTTCTCCGCCCCATCTCCTCCCTCCTTCACCCCAAACCACCCCCAACACCCACCAAACACCTAAATCTCACCTCCAATCCTTCCTCCATGGAAACCCCCACCTTCCTTTGGTCCCTTTCTCTCTCTTCCTCCTTTGGAGCTCTCTCTCTCTCTCCTAGGGCTTTCTCTCTCCTCCCTAGCTTCCCTATTTCCTCCGCGGCACACCACACTGACCGCCACAACTGCCACGAGCCTCCCCCTCTCTCCACCATAACCTCTCTCTCCTTCTCCTTGAGCCGCCCCTCTCTTTCTCTCTCTTGAGAGCGAACCGACGCCGTCACCGTTGTCGTAACCGACTCCTTCGTTGTGCTCGAGACCGAAGTTTGGTGGAGTCTCGAGAGTGAACCGAGTAGGGTCTGGGTGATCGCAAGTAGGATCGGGACAAGTCGAAGTAGGATCTCCCCGCCGAGCCGCAAATCAGGTTCTACTAAAACCTCTGTTGGATTTGGCCTCAAAATCTCGAGAGGGGGGGGGGGTGAATCGAGTTTTATTAATTTATTGCAAAAGCACTTGATTTTAAAAATTATTTTTGTGATGGAGAGATTGGACGTTTGAGAAGGAGAGCGAAATCGATTGATAAAAGAATAAGAGTAGCGCGGAAACGTAAATAAACGAAAATGCGCAAATTAAAAGAGATAAGGATAGAAAAGCTTGCACCAGGAAATTTTATACTGGTTCAGCCTTCCCGTCAAAAGGCCTACTCCAGTCCCCAGCAAGCGACCCGCTTGAGATTTCTATAACCAGCAATTGAGCTGCACCCAATTACAACCAGAGCACCCCGCACACTACTAGGAACCTCCGTTCGCTAGGGGCCTCAATAACACACAGCAGGGTTCCTCACCCTACGAACGTCTCACACGTTCATCTATGGGGTTCACTCCCTAACCACTAAGGTTTCAATACAAATGATGTGAGTGATTACAATAGTATAGCGTGTTCTCAATAACACAGATACAACAATCAAGTACTATGATAATGAAGTCTTTCTTTTGAAGCTAAGAGGCCAACAAGAGATTATGAGTTCTTAGAAAACAGATGAACGTGAAAGTCAGAAAATTGGAGAAGAAGAGAAAGAGAGAAACTTGAATATCAGGTTTTCTGAAAAGAATGAATCGATTAATTGGAATGTAGAAGTGATTTTCTTATTTCTATTTGAAAGAAAAATTTGTTGAATCAGAAAAAGATTTAAGTCAACAAATCAAAATCAATTATAAAATCAAAATAAAATAAAATATAATTTTGTAATAAGTTTTAAAATTAAAATCAAATCAAAACGATTTAAGAAAACAAATCAAGGATTTGATTTAAAACAAATAAGGAAATAATTCTAAATGAAAATCAATTTGAATTTTGAAAAATAAATCAGAATCAATCAGGTAAAAATAAATCTGGAAATAAATCAAAATGATTCTGACACGTTTTTCAATAAAATTTGAGGTAATCGATTACTTCATAAAGGTAATCGATTATCACCTTAAAAATAGAAACTTTGAAATTCATTTAAAAAACCTGTAATCTATTATCACATGCATGTAATCAATTACTTCACTTTTGTTTAATGTATGATGCAACTCATATAATTGATTACCACTAATCTAATAATCGATTACTGAGCCTCTGATATTTGTATGATGCAACATCATGTAATCGATTATCTCAAAGCAATAATCGATTACTTTGCCTCAGGAAAATGTATGATGCAACATTGATAATCTATTACTTGATCTAGGTAATCGATTACTCTTATGCAAAAAGTAATGGATTAGCCAAGTTCACATAATCGATTACACACACTCTGGTTTTTCTGTGATGCAACAAAGTTAATCGATTACTTCAAGAAGGTAATCGGTTACTCCTTCTTGCACTTGTAAAAATAGATTTTCATAACATAAAAACATCCAGAGTTGTTTCATCAACCATTTTCACATAAACTAAGTTAGAAAACTGATTTTAATGAAAACTCTTTTTCTTCTCCTTTAAGTGAAAAACTTATTGGCCTTTTTACTCATTAAGAACATAAGACTTCATTACCTTACACATGTCCTAAGGGAAAGAGATTAAAGACTTCTATTTGCTTGAGCCTTCAACTTGAGCTTGAAAGGACTTGCTTGCATTGCTTGAATCTTGAGTTTGTTATCATCAAAACATTAACCTTTAATTCTTCTTGAAGTCCATGAGAGAGGTTGACTTCCAACACTCCCCCTTTTTGATGATGACAAACCTCTATTCTGATCTATTCTGAAATATCTGCATCACAAGTGTTACACAAGCAAATATATATACAAGATAAATATATAACCTTCCCTAGAACAATATTTCTCAAAATAAATACACAATTGCTTCTCCCCCTGTATTGATGCATAAATTATCAATTATTTCTCATATCATCATCAGCATCATCAGAATATTTCTCCCCCTTTTGTCCTCATAAAAAAGAATCGAATGAGAGATTTTTGTCCTTCTATATGAAATATATGAATATTTCCCCCCTTGAATGTGATAATACTCCCTGAAACACTAAGTAAAGGCATTAATAATAACAAGAGAGTAAACATGCATGACCACATATTCAATCAAGGTAAGCGACAGATGTTAGACCAATTTCTCTACGAATAAAAAAGAAATTTTCTTTAGGAAGTGGTTTCATAAAGATATAAGCTAACTGCCTTGTAGTGTCCACATACTCAATAATGCAATCACCTTTTTGAATATGATCACGAATAAAATGATGACGAATCTCTATATGCTTTGTGCGAGAATGTTGCACTCGGTTTTTGGTAATGTTTATTGCACTAGTGTTATCACATTTTATGGGAATGTGATCTAGACTCATACCGAAGTCTAGGAGTTGTTGTTTTAACCATAAGATTTGTGCACAACAGCTACCCGCAGCGACATATTCAGCCTCGGTTGTGGATAGGGCTACACTAGACTGAGTCCATAACTACGTACAATCCCATATAGAAAACATAGTCCATACAAAACATAGTCCATATAGAAACCACAGAACATAGTCCAACAATAACCATGCATAACCATAGCAAAATAACTAAACAGTTCAGCAACTTAAAACACTAGAGAAGAACCATAAAAATCAAAACAGTCCAGCAATGACATAAGCTAAAAGAAAACAGCAAAAACAGCAAAAACAATCCAAAATATCATCAAAGAGCCAACAACACATGATCAAGAAGGTGGGGGTTGATGGAACATGCGGCTAAAGGTATCAATGATGCATTGCTCCATAGACCGGTTTGCCTCTAGCATGCGTTGCTCTAAGGCATCAAAGAGATTATTGACATGAGCAACCAATGAATCGTGAAGAGCACGATAATCAAAATCAGACAGTGGAGGCGGAACGTCAAAATTTGTGAAATCAATAAAGTCCTCCGGGTTACCCTCTTGATTACCCTTCTAATCTTGTTCCGCAGCCCTCAATTCATCCTCTTCTGCTAACCTTTCAGTACGGTCACCATCATCAGCCCTCAAAGCTCTCTCATCCCAAACCCATGATCTTGTGTCCTTATCAAATTGAATCTTGATTTGGTTAAGATGATTGTAATTCAAACAAAATCTCTTCGGCGGAAATTTCTCAACTTCTTCATCATCGGCAATGGGAACACCGTAATGATGTAACATCTTACTCACATGCATGGAGTAAGGTAAATAGTGTGGGGGGTTTGACCTTGCAGCAGCCAACATACGACTCATCACTACACGATACCAGTTGATGGGAATTCCATGTTTAATGGCATGAAATAATTTCAAGTCCTCTTCTTGAGCTTGTCCATAGTTCTGAGATGACTTTGGGTATAAACAATAGGCAATTATATATAACAACATACGATCATCAGCAGAAACTAGAGTCACTTTCTTTGTGCCATTTACCCATGAATTCTTATCACGTAGTGCATCAGTGAAAATAGTAGCAGCATCAATATTATAAACAGTAGTAGTGTCATCCTCAAAATAAGTTCCTTGATCCACTAACCCAAACATAATATTAAGGTCCACCGGTTTTATAACAATGTGGTGACCTCTCACCATTGACTGGAATACATCATCAATTAAGGTAAAATTCGCATAGAATTGACGAACTAACCTAGGGTATGCAACACAATTGAATTCCAAAAATTTCTTAACCTTTTGTTCAACTAACAACGGATGAAAAGAGAAATGAGTTTTGCGAATCCATTCCAAATTACAGTAACGCCTTATCCCAAATGGCCGAGCCACAAACTTTGGTGCCCTTTCATCTCTCTCTACTTGTGAGTACCACTCACTTATCACGATGAGGATGTGCTTTTCTCTTCAATCTCTTGGATGGAGCAGCAGAGGAAGGGGCCATTGTGCTTTAAATTGATGATTGGTGGTTAAAATTTCTGGGTTATGGGTCATAGAACTGAAATCCGCGGTTTAGGGTTTTGAAAAGGGGAAAACACGAATTTGTTGTATTTGAAGGAAATGGGGATGAAATAGGGTGCAGAAATGAAGAAGAAGTTGAAATAGTAACGGATTATCACTTGATTTTGAGTGTTGGTTGATGATTTTTGATGATTTTCACGATTTGAGAAGAGATAAGACGGAGTAAAATGTAGTAAAACACGGAGAAAATGAGTCAAGTGCAGTCAAAACAGTTTTTAAAATACGTCGTTAATCGATTAACTAAAATCTTAATCGATTAAC
Source organism: Crotalaria pallida (assembly GCA_037953625.1). Taxonomy (NCBI): domain Eukaryota; kingdom Viridiplantae; phylum Streptophyta; class Magnoliopsida; order Fabales; family Fabaceae; genus Crotalaria; species Crotalaria pallida. Next base: position 65,009,877 of record CM075655.1, on the reverse strand, counting down.
GCCTGAATATTGTTCAAAAACTAATCGATTAATTGGACTATTAATCGAGTAGTGCCTGAAAGTGGCCAAAACTCTAATCGATTAAGGACAGCTTTAATCGATTAATTTGAGAAAAACTGAATTTTTTTTTGACATTTTGAAAAGCATTTTCACACTTAGAAACACACATAGTCAAGTAGCAAGTAGCACATAGAAACACAAACAAGCAACACAACAAGGAAAACACAAATAACTACATATTTAGAGAATTATGAAAGGAGTTATATTTTTGAAAAACAAAAAAACAACACATAATGAAATAGGCTTTAAAGGTGATCAATTTAAAAGAATTTCAAACACAACTAGCTAATTGTAGATTCATCAAGAATACCTAGTTCCACTCTAATAAAATAGAAAGTGTCCCTAGGTAAAGGTTTAGTAAAAATATCAGCTAGTTGATTTGAAGTTTGCACAAATTCAATGACACAATCACCTTTTTGGACATGGTCCCTTAAGAAATGATGCCTAATCTCAATATGTTTTGTTCTTGAGTGCAATATCGGATTTTTCGTTAAATTTATTGCGGATGTGTTATCACATTTAATAGGAATTTTAGATAAATTGAGACCAAAATCTGAAAGTTGTTGCTTCATCCATAGGATTTGAGCACAACAACTCCCAGTCGCAATATATTCGGCTTCAGCGGTTGATAAAGCTACACAATTTTGTTTCTTAGAAAACCATGATACAAGAGAACTTCCAATTAAATGGCATGTTCCACTTGTAATTTTTATTTCAACTTTACACCCCAAATCTCCTCCCAACACCCACCAAGCATTAAACCCCCACCTCCAAACCTCCTCCATGGATCTAAACTTAATTTTGGGTTAGATCCTACACATATTCACTCCTTCCCTCTTGTTCCCAAGCCTTCCCTCTCCTCCAATGATGTCTCTCTCTCCTAGGGCTTTTCACTCTCTCCTCCAATCTCAAAGATCGAAGTGGAGATCAGTTGAGGGAGCGGGAATCTGAGTAGATCGGGTGTAGATCCAAGATCCTTGGAGCTTCAATCAAGCTTCCTTTCTCTCCAAGCTAAGGGGAGACACTTTTCTACACTTTGAGTTAGGGATAGTTAGGGTTTATAATAGGACTTGGGTTTAATAGTTAAACCGGGTTGTGGGTAACAAAATTGTACTAGTTTAGAGTTGGATTAGGGATGACTAGTTTATTTTTTGGTTAGTTTTATATTAATTGAAAGGTTTGTGATAAATCCCTGTTTGTATGTTATTAAAGTAGGAAGTGAAGAACCCTAGGAAGTTGACTTATATTAAGCACTCTGAGGCATGCCTGAGTATGTCGACTGATTTGTTGATATATGTTAATTGTTAATCGTTATTGTCATTTGTTGGGTATTAATTATGCGAACTAAGTGCTAAATGTGTATAATTGTGATTAAATGTTAAAGGTGTGATATATTGATTAATGCTGGATATTAGGTGGTGAAAATGACTATATAATTGTGAGGATATTATATGAATGGCTAAATGTTAAGTGTATTATGATTGGTAATTTAAGGGTGTGTATTGTAACAGCCCGATTTTCGTAAACCAAAATAATTGACTTTTATTTACTAAAGTTGCAAAAATGAGGCCAATTTTTTTTTTGTAACACATTGTTGAAAAATCATTGGTGTATTTGAAAGTCCTTTTGTTGAAAATCGAGTTGCTACTCAAACATTCATTTTCAGAAAACTTTCATTTTCATAAAAAGACTTGCTTTCAAATCATCATGGTATCTCCCCCAAAGACTACATTGTTTGTTCTTCCAAAATAGAGTATTCCACAATACAAAATTAAAACTTGGCTTAGTTACATAATTGGCACATAACTTGGTAATCCTTGACTCAAAAACACAATTCACAAACTTAACCTAAACACTCTACTTTCGCTTCCTTCTGATGCAGACATCCGGATGGAAATCTCCTCTCTTCTTGTGCCCTCTCTTCACTCCGAAAATGAAATCGTCTCCAACGCTGCTCTGCAGTTGTCAATCAGCTCCATCTAGAGAGATGATCTCCTCGCGGTACTCCATCTGCCCGTCGAGACGTCAGCAGCACCGATATGCCAACGAACAGGAGAGAGTAAGCGTTCCGAACGACGAATCGTCAACGGTGTGGGATTACGATAGGCAAGATAATAGGACCACACAAACATACAGAGCATCACACATACACACAACACATCAAGCATAGTATTACCATTATTATCCATTATTATTATCATCATTCTTGTTATCGCTTTTCATCCTCTTGCCATCTTACTTTTATTTCTTATAGGACACTTTTCTTTCTCTTTCATTCATACTCTCACTTTCCTCTTACTCAGTCTTATCAGTTCACATCTTTCTCTTAATTTGGGGAATTACAAAATATCATCACAACATTCCATCCGTTCTCGGCTATCACTCACGTCTACATCTCCTCGGTCATCCACCCAACCTAGTCGGAAGCAAACAGGAGTATAGGACCTTTACCGTGCGGGCACGACAGCTGTCTCAACACATAAATGGTCCCAGACCAGGAGGACTCTGCCTCAATCAATAATATCAATTCATAATAATCAGGGCACACTGCCTCGCAGTGGCAAACAAGATGCCCCACTCCAGTCCCTCTCACTGTTCTCGATTTGCAATCTAGGGGGCGACAGTATATTTCTAGTGGGCCCGCAGAACTTACCACGGCATTAGACCCAGTCCCCACCACGTTAGTGCGCCACATGTGGAGTTCGTTCTGCCTAGAAATATACTCTAGACTTCTTGACGTTTCACCGTCATCGTCCTCCCCTAATGCAATCTCCTCCCAAGTATCCGCAGATACTTATGGTTCCTTCCTCTCCACTACTTCGCGTTCTCATACCTCACCGCGTGTGTCTTTTAAAGTCTTTTAATCTTTTTAAATTATCCTAAGGTCGGCCCGTCCTTCGTGCAACCCTTCAACGAGTCCCGACCATTAACTTTGCACAAACTTTCTCTCATCATTTCTCACATAGCACAGAGCTGGGATCACATCACGAAATTCTCATCTCATATCTCAATCCTTCTCAACATCCTCGATCTTTTCAAAACAATCTCACTTTCTTCAAAACACGTCCTCATAGACTTTTTGGAAAAATCTCATATCATAAGCTTTCATAAAATTTCCTTTCGAAAACTTTCACAAAAATCTTTCCACAACTTTCTCAAAACACCATTTTATAAGCTTTTACAAAACCTCACTTCATAAACATTTTCATAAAACTCCCTTTTGTAAAATTTCTCAAAAATCTAGTTTCACAACTATTCAAATTCTCTTTTCAAAGACTTTCTGAAAAAAAATCTCTTTTCACAGCCTTACACAAAATTTTCCCTTCAAAACTTTTCTGAAAATACTTTTTATAATATTTCTCAAAAACCTCTCTTCAAAAACATTTTCAAAAGAATTTATTTTCACCAGTCTTCACAAAATCTCTTTTCAAAAATCTTTTCAAAAATCTCTTTTTCAAAAGTCCTTTTTCAAAAACTACTTTTCAAGAACCTTTTCAAAGATTACCACTTTGCTGAGCGCTAGTGGAGGAGCAAGCTCAACTCAACACTAGTCCCCAGACTAAAACCAAACAAAAGGAGCCCAGCTCCGCTCACATCACATCTCAGATCCACATTCACATCACTCTCCCCCAAGCTCTGGCTCGAACTCCTCATTATCATTCACTGTTTCCCCAATCTCAATTCTTCTCTCTTTTCAATCAATCTCTCATTCTTTATCATTATTTCTTTTCTCTTCGTGTTTGTTTTTTTTTACTTTACATTCTTACTCACTTCATTTTATTTTCTGGACGTAGCAGACGTCCATGAACATATTGCTCTTTTAACCAACATCAGTAAATACCATCATGCATAAATAAATAAAAACATACTATCACACACAAACATCACACAACGATAATGTGGTCATTGTCTCCTTCGTATAAGTGGCCACACAACACAAACATCACACAACGATAATGTGGTCATTGTCTCCTTCGTATAAGTGGCCACACAACACAAACAATTGCCACTATACTACTGACTCCGAACCACTTAGTTCCGATCTTTGAGATGATGCGGAACATCCTACTAAATCACCTAACTACCACGGTGTCTTAGGAAAGCTTCTCTCTCACCTGAGGTCCAGCAACGTAATGCGTACCGTCTCCTCGAATCCGTTTTGTTGTCGGCTGCCCCAATCCCTTGTCTTTAAGATTTCCTCGTACTAAATAAAATACACTTGCGTTATTATCTGGTTCTAAGAAAATCTTTTCTTATTTCATGACACTTTCCGTTCTTAATCGAAAGACTTAAAACACTTATTGTTTTATCAAAACAATCCTCACATTTTCTAGCACTTTAATTATTTTAAAATCATTTGAAAACATTTAATAAAATGGTTTAAATCATTTGGTTTGGTTGCTGGCCCGATTTGGACAGCACCATAAACATGTTCGAAAACACCGAAAAATGCCCCGTGTTCCATCCGGGTTTTTCTTAAATCAAATATCACTTGAAAATTCTATTGTAAATCATTTGAACACATTTTCAAAGTTAGAAAACAATTTCAAATAATTTTGGACAGAAAAGGATTATTCCATAAAATCACTTTACTAAAGATTTGAAAACCTCAAATAAATCAAAATGGAATTTTCTTAAAACCAATTTATCTCAAGGTCAATTACAAACTCAATTATTTTTCAAACTTCAGTTAGCACACAACCACAACCACAACAACACTTAAATGGATTAAGGCATACAAGCAATTAATCAATCATTTAATTTAATTATAAATCAAAACTTATTCACTTAATTATTTTCTTAAACATTTTCATAAAACACAAACACTTAGGCATGCAATCATTCATAAACCCATTTGAATCAACTTTCAAACCAAACATATTTATATTTATTTTATTTCAACAATTTATATTCTTCTCAAAAATTATCATGCACATGCAATTAAACTCCCTAGACCTATTTAAATTACATCACCGAATGAGATCAAAGAAGGCAAGTCAAACATTACAATTTAAATCTCATGAATCAACTAGGTTTTCTTTAGACATTTAAATTCCGTTTTCTTTTTCATGCACAAAATTGTTTATTCTTCTTTTTGGCTCATGACCATATGCACACAAGCACTACACTCACACACATATATTCATTTCTTTTAAGTCATTTCATAGAAAAGGAATCCTAGTCTAGCTAGCATGAGTAGGCCGAATATCATCATGATGTTACAAGGCTTAACTTTGAAATATTCATCATTCATGCACATAGAACATAGATCAAAGCAAAGATCATTTTTTTTCAAGAACTTGTTTTCCTTGTTTTTCTTTATAAAAAAAACCGTGAGGTCTATGAGGAAAGATAAGAATCTTTTATTCAAAAACCCAATGCATGTTCCTAAATCATCACAAATTAAGTCATGAAATCAATCAACAAAAGATGAAAATTGTTTTGAGGTGGAAAAGAATCAAAACCGTGACATGCAATGAGAAAGATCAATTTTCTTGGTTCAAAAACACATGCATGCATCAAGGATCAAGCTCTTTCAAAGATAAACACAAGATCAAAGCTTTGGTCAAGTTTAAAATCAAGTCAAAGCAATTTCACTATGTAAATTAACTTTTCTAAACATGAAATTAGCATGAAATCACTTAGATCAAATTAAAAACATCCAGACCTACTTCTTCTACTCACGGCTGAATCATTTAGTTTTTGATTTGGTGTTTTATGAGTTCATTTATTCTTAGAAATCCAAGATCAAGATATAAAGAGGACATGCAAAGAAGAACAAGAATCATAAGGCCACAAAATCAACACACAAGATAAGATCAATACAAAACATGAATTTTAGGTACAACTTTAAACAAAAACCGTGGTGAAGAAAAACAACAAGTAAGAGATCAAAACTTTTCAACATCAATATTCAAGACCAAGACATAAAAATAACATGCATAACACTTAGATCTCAAGATCACTCAAAAATAATTACATGCATCACAAAAATTAAACAAAGTTCATTAGAAAGTCCTTTACAACACAAAAGGTTTCAATTACAACTCTCTCTACCTTAATTCCTAACTTAAATCTTCAAATCTCCTCTCCTCCTCTTCTAAGGTTTGCTTCGACCTCTCTTCTTAAGGTTAATAGGTGATTTTCTCCTTTGATCTTTGAAGAAAATGATGGTTGAGAAAGAAATCAAGAGATATTAGGTTAAGGGGTTTTGATTTTTCACTCTTTCTCTCCTCTCCTTCCTCACGGCCTCACTCTCTTTCTATAAGGGTCTCAAGAGCTTGATGTGCTCTTGGACCAAGTGTTTGTGCTTGTGGAAAGTAAAAGGGGAAATGAAATGGAGGAAGTGAAGAAAAGGAACTAGCCAACACCCTCCTACTCATACGGCTATATAGGCAAAACAAGGATTTGGAAGTTTCCCTTTCTAGCCTCGGTTCAAGGTGCTGGTCCATGGGTAATTCGGTCCAACCGAAATGTTGCATGGGAAGGGTCATGTCATAAAGGAGACAAAGTGTAGAGAAAGTCTCTACTAGGCATCATGACTCACACCACCTATTTCTACTTACTTTCCATTCAAATTCTAATATCTTAACACTTAAGAGGATGTACCCTACTTGGTCTTCTATTCCTAGGCTTGGCCGAACCACACACATACACATACACAAGCAATTTCTTTTCATGTTCACCATAACAACACATATACTTAATATTTTTGGGCATCATGTTCACACGACACACACCCATATACACATCATACTCACATTCACTTTCCTTCATTCATCTAATCCTTATATAATCCTAAGCATGTACACATAAACATACACGTATTATACATATAAATACACTCATGTCTAAAAAAAATAATTCTTTTTCATCATAAAGTGATTCATACAAAGGTCACAAATATTTTATAAAAACATCAAGCACATAGATTTTCCAAAAACTAAATTTCTAAATTTTGAACATTACTTTAGGAAATCATTTCTTTTAAAATCATTCATTATCTTGAAAACGTGAATTTAAGAAAATCATTTGAGAAAATACTCTATCAAAACACTTTTACCAAAAATGATTTCTTTAGTGTTTTAAATTAGTACGAGGAATTTGCGGGGTGTTACATGTATGATTATTGAAAATGTGTGAAGTTGATTTTGAGTGCTAAATGTATAATTGTTGTGACAATGATTACGTGAATTGTAAATGGATGAATTGGAAATGGGATGATTATCGAAAAGGAAACTTGTTGCGGGAATTGATCAATTGGGGCACCGGAACACTGGATACTCGGCTAGGTGTTCCAATTACCTGTTAGGGCCAATTACCTGTCAGGCTAATTACCTTGTAGGTCAAACCGCCCTATTAGGTGCCGGTGCGACCCATGGATCAATTCCCTGCTAAAATGAATGGAATAATTAATTGAACGGTATATTGTACATAGTCCTAATAGGTTATGGCCTAGCTGGGTGCAAAGTCCTGGACAGGTGCCCAAAAGTCCCTAGACAAGTGTTCCAATTACCTAGAGGGTGCTCAAAATTCTAGTGGTGTACGAAAAGAGGAAAAAGGGTTGGTATGTAGACCTCTGACCTGATGTTGCATACACTGTAAATAGAGTTTGTATATAGGCCTCTGACCTGAGGAGACATACAATGGAAATGAAAATGAAAGGAAAAGGAAATGGAAATGGAAATGAAAATGGAAAATGAGAAGCAATTGGAACTTGATAATATATAAATGTTACCTTGGTAAGTAAATGTGATGCATTTTGCTAGACCATTGCTTGATTTGATTATTATTCTTGAGTTTTGTTATGAGCTATTTACTATCTTGTAATTCACTGTGTTGTAAAAAGGTCTCACCCTTAGTGGTTAACATTTTAGGTGAATGCGAAGGAGCTTGAAGATCAAAGTGTCACAGCGGAAGAGTTGAAAGAAGGAAATTTTAATTTATGCTATTTATATTGTGATTGGATGCCCTACACCATTTGTAAACTTGTTTTGTGAAAAGGGAATTTTTGAATCCCTTATTTTAATTATAAACTTTTATTTGCTATTTTATAAATAAGAATCGGGGTGTTACAATTATAGTATCAGAGCATTTCCTTCCTTCGACCTGAGGGAAAGTGGTCCCGATCTCGCTGCGAACACTCTCATTTAAAGCTTCTTACCTGGAGGTGAGACTCAAATAAATAGGAGTTTTAATGTTGAGCGATTGTTGAATATGTTTGGTGCTATTGTAGAATGGAAATGTTGATGCTAAATGTGTGATAATGATAAGTGTAGTTGGACCCAGTGTTGTGTGGATGGCTATATGAATTTGGAATGAAACCGGATGTGGGAACTGATCATTGGGGCATCGGAACACTAGGTGCCCAGCTAGGTGTTCCAATTACCTGTTAGGACCAATTACCTGCCAGGCCAATTACCCATCAGGCCAAAACCGCCCTGTTAGGCGCCGATGTGACCCATGGATCAGTTCCCCAGTTAAAATAAATGGAATAATAATATGGAATGGTAAAATGTGCATAGTCCTAACAGGTTATGGTCTGGATGGGTGCAAAGTCCTGGGCAGGTGCCAAAAGTCCCTAGATAGGTGTTCCAATTACCTAGCGGGCGAAATAAAATCCTAGTGGTGCATGTAAAAATGAAAAGGAAAAATGAAATGAACAGAATCGGTTTATGTTTGCAAATGGGAATACTAACAATGACAAACTAAGAAATTTTATATGAAAAGGAAAAGAGAATGGAATTCTTTGGAACCTAAGCGGATCCCTTAGGGATTCAAAGAATCGCATATTGTAAGTGTTTACCCAATTGCAAATAGGAAACGTAAGTGGTGCAAACTGTAACACCCCGATTTGGCAACTTGAAAATACAATGCTTTAATAATAAAATGTAGTGAAAATGAGGGCAATTTTTTTTAAACGTAACATGAGCAAGTAACATGAGCATGAGAACTATTAAGTTTCCAAAACTCTTTCGTATTTAAATTTAGCGTTCTCACGTCTCATGTTTAGCTTCAAGTTCCAAACAGAGATGTCACAAGACACCGCACTTCGAAACTTGCTGCTTTAAATTTATTTTACAATGGCCCTCTTCTTTGATAACTTAATCATTAACATCAATTAAAAAAAACATACTTTATAAACATTCGTCTGGGGTTACATGTTGGTACTGCAATGATGATTAAGTAAATACAGGGAAACATAAATAAAGAAAAGAACTACCACCAGGCCCATTAAGCTGAAGCTGCCGGATCCACGAGAGGTGCCTCGCTAGGGTCGAACTCAATCACCTCAGCCTCCGGGTAATCTGAGTCCTCATCAGGATCCTCTTCTGGGTCTTCCTCTGGTTCATCCTCTTGCATAGCCTCGAAAGCCTCATCCGGTAGATCATCCAAAGCCTCATCCAACTCCTCTAGCTCCTCGGCCTCGGGGTCAATCCGTGCAGGCAAAGGCATCGAATGCCCACCATGATAGTCCGCTGGTCCACCAGTCTGCAGGTCCGAAAGCACAAAGCGACAGGTGCGAACGTCGGGCGCTGTTCCTTGCAGAGTGTAGTTGGGGTCGAAGATGCGAACCTCAGTGACTCCACGCCACTCCCAACCTCTATAATTCACTTCCCATCTCCCCTCGTCCCGGATGTCGAAAGTAAACTTGACAGGGTCCATAAGCTAAAGGATAGACATCATAATAGCAAGCACACAAAACAGAAGAATTCGAGAGAGTAAGTATTCCCAAGCATGCAATGCCAACATTGTGGAATTACAATAAGCAAGATATTAAGAATTAACAACAAACAATCATATAAAAGCATTCATATTTATCCATATCATCAACATCGCGATCAATTGTTCATATCAACCTCATTACTTTCTTTTTCTCCAAATCTCTTAACATTTCCTCATTCGAATCCATGTCCACCTTCCACATAATTCATATACCTTTCCATTGTTTCATCTTTAGACTCATATTTTGACATTATACAATTTATCTTTTCTTAATTAAGTCTTATGAATTCGTGTCCCTCAATGATGCGGGGGAAAAGTTAATCATCATTGAGGAGGGTCGCTCAACGCAGTTAGCACTCACGTCTACATCTCCTCGGTAATCCACCCAACCTAGTCAGAAGCAAACAGGAGTACAAGACCTTTACCACGCAGGCATGATAGCTGTCTCAATAATCAATTGGCTCCAAGCCAGGAGAACTGTAGAAAACTCGGGTACAGTCTCAAATTAATTCAATTCATATCATATCATATAATCAAGGCTCACTGTAGAAAACTCGGGTACAGTGGCAATCACAAATGCCCCGTTCCAGTCCCTCTCACTGTTCAAGATTTGCAATCTAGGGGGCGACAGTACTATTCTAGTCTGCAGTGCTGAACTTACCACGACTTTGGCCCCCAGTCCCTACCACGTTCGTATGCCACATGTGGAGTTTGTTCCGCCTAGAAAGTACTCAAGACTTCTTGACGTTCACCGTCATCGTCCTCCCCTAATGCAATCTCCACCTGAGTATCCGCCGATACTCATGATTCCTTCCTCTCCACTACTTCGATATCACACTCATATCTCACCTCGTTAATCCATGTCTTTTAAAGTCTTTTAATATTTTAATTAATGTCTTAATCCTAAGGTCGGATCATCCTTAGTGTATCCCTTCAACGAGTCCCAACCACTAATTACCGCAATACATCTCTTTCTCAACCTACACAGAGTTGGGACCGGCTCGGCAACTTACATCTTGTTTCATAAATTTCTCAAAGTTGAATTTTAAAGGCTGTCTCAAAAATCACATTCCACAAACTTTCTCAAAAATATCCTTTCACAAACTTTTTCCAAAAATATCATTTCACAAACTGTCTCAAAAATATCAATTCACAAACTTTCTCAAAAATATTAATTCACAAACTTTTTCCAAAAATATCATTTCACAAACTGTCTCAAAAATATCAATTCACAAACTTTCTCGAAAATATCAATTCACAAACTTTTTCCAAAAATATCCTTTCGCAACTCTTTTCAAAATTATCGTCTCACAAACTTTCTCAAAATTTTCATTTCGCAACTCTTTTCAAAAATATCATTTTGTAAACTTTCTTAAAAATATCCTTTCATGATTTTTCTCCAAATAACAATGTGTCTCCTTTGCAATCTCAGCCTTCTGGCTCCTCATAGTTCAATCCTCATCATACCTCACTTCAGTAAGCAACAACAACATCACTCTCCCCCAGCTCTGGCTCATCCATATCATATTCATCACCTGATATTTTCCACAACAACGTCACAGTTCTTTTTCATATTCCTTACTTACCATTGCCATCCACATTATTATTATATTTAATAACAACTCAAATCTCATCATATCTAATAAATTCTTTAATAAATAAATAAGTAAACAATATACTCTTCTTCACACGAGTGGCCACACAACAATACAATTGCCACCGTGCTACGGACTCCGAACCACTAAGTTTCGACTTTTGAGATGGTCGAAACACTTAATATGTTACCTAAATACCACGGTGTTTGGGGGAAACTTCTCTCTCACCTCGACCGACGACAATCCTCAATACGCTCCTTGGTCTCCAACGCGACGCTCGTATCCGCTTCCCGATTGTTACTAGCAACTCAAATAGTTCTTCTCTCGTTAAAATCATTCTCATACAATTATCTCGAAAAAAAAACAACGTTACAAAAACTTTTTATTTGAAAATAGAATATTCTCTTCTTCTCAATAATTTGAAATCAACTTCGGATTTTAAACTCAGAATCATGATCAAGTAAAACATTCGTTTAATAACACGTTTAGGAATTTAAAACTTGAAATACTCTTTTCAAACATTGGCTTATTAAAATGAAAACGTAAATAGTTTCTTGACTCCTTTAAAGGCCACATTTATCTTAAGGATTTTCATATACAAAACACCTTTAAATTAAAACCATGCACTTCAATAATCATATGAAAATCTTTTCAAAACAATACTTTTTCAATTAATTAGATCACAGTACTCACTTTATTTAAATCAAATAAAATAATACAAGGGTTTAAGATTCATTTAAAAATATTAACCATTTAAAACATTAAATCACCCTTATTCTTTTCTTAAATTCTTATAATCATTTTCACACACACATATTTAACATGTTAAGCCATTCACAATCCATGCATCACTTTCACACTCATCATGCAAGCACAAGAATCAAGAATCACACACAAACTCCTATTTTTTTTATGCATGGCCGAATCTCATCCTACTTGAGACAAAGTTTGTATTCACAATTTCAAACACTAATGATTACTAACACTTGAACAAAACATGCACATATGGAAAATAATCTTTTAAATGCATTATCCTACTTTAAACATCACAACCGAAAATAAAAGAAAAGGAATATCTTTGTAAGGATTTCAATAGACCAACTTCTTCCAAATCATTTAGTTTTTATCCTTAAATTAACATGCAAAGGAAAATCAATTTATTTCTTTTATTTCTTGATCCAACCGAACAGAGCATAGAAAAATAACTCAAACTCTTAATAATATAATCACATACCAAATCCACTTTATTTATTCAAAGTTAAACTCAAACCCTAACACATAAAGAAAATGAAAATAACTTGAGTAAAACTTGTTCCAAAACCGAATGGAACATGAAAATTACTTTTGAGTTCTTAAGCAAAGATTTAGATTTTCATATGCTTGAAATCCATGGATCCATCAATAAAACATACATGCAAAATAAAATGAACCAACTTTTATACTTGGGGGGTTTTAAAACCGCGAGCTTCATGCTCAACTTTAACAAACTTTACTTAAATTTCTTCAACTTAGATTTTCACAATAAAATCAAGGGTCATGTCAAAATCTTTATCTTTTAAACCTTTAATGATTCCATGCATGTACTTCAAATCTTTAAATCACATAAATCTCACCATGCATGCAACTTAAATGATGATCAAACATGGTTTCTTATTTTCCCTAGGCTTGGCCGAATGACATCATGCAAAAAGGCAAGATCTTTGGTTCTATTTTCACATGCAAAGATTAAAACTCATCGATCATATGCAAAACTTTTAAAGCATCATTTTCTTTCTCAAAGCACCAACCGAATCATCATCATTATCATCACTCACACAAAATCATTTTTAAAACTTGTTATCATAATTTTTCTTCCAAAACCGTGACATGCATCAAAGAAAAATGAAATCTTTTCACTCAATATCAACATGCAAGGCTCAAGCTTCATGCTTTTTCAAAGATCATCCATAAATCATTACATGCAAGAGAAGATCAAGGCAAATATATAGATTTAAACACAAATCTTAAACAAAACCGTGATGAAGAAGATGTACAAGTTAAAGATCAAAGCTTTCAAGCACAAATATTCAAGATCAAGGCTTAGAAAGAACATGCATGTCAATTAATCTTCAAGATCATTCAAAAACCCACACATGCATCACAAAACTTTAAGCTTAAACAAAGTCCATCATAAAGTCCTTTACAACACAATATTGATTACACTAAAACTCTCTCTTAAATAACTACCTTAAACAAAACTCTAACTTCAAGCTTCAAATCTCTCCTTCTCCTAGGGTTTGCTTCGGCCTCCTCTTCTTTAGGTTGATGGGTGATTTTCTTCTTGATCTTTGAAGAAGGAAGGGTGTGAAGGAAGAAATCAAGGGTGCTAGGTCAAGAAGTTTTGATTTTCACTCTTCCTCTCCTCTTCTCCTCTCACAACCTCACTCTCTTTCTCTATGGGTCTCAAGAGCTTGATGTTGCTCTTGGACCAAAGTGTTTATGGAAGTGTGAAGAAGGAAATGAAATAGGCAAGGTTCAAGGCATAGGATTTTCCTCTTTTAACCTCGGTCCAAGGTGTAGGCTCAAGGGCAATTCGGTCCAACCAAATTGTTGCATGGGAGGGGTCTTATCATGGTGCAACAAGGTAGAGTGATTTTAGGGAAAAGTCTTACTAAGCATCATGACACTCACCACCTTATTTTTCTACTAATTTCCCTTTAAAATCCTACTTCCTTAATACTTAAGAAAATGCACTTCAAATTGGTCCTCTTATGTTCCTAAATGGCCGAACCACACACATACAAGGGAAATAAAATTTCTTTTCATTTTGATTGAAATAAAACAAGTTCAATTATACCAAATTATATCATGGAATCAATGCATACATAATCAAACACAGATACAACACTTTAGGGCATTATATATCTTAGTAAAGCATGAATCATACACACATTCACATTCACACCAAGTCATGCACTCATGCATCTCGAATTTACTTGCATATAATTTATTTTACTTTTGTGATAAGAAAACACAAATGTTCACAAACTTAAAAGAATTCCAAAGATATACTTTTAATAAACTATACTATTTTTTTATAGATATAAGCTTCACTTTATTTTATAAAACCATATTTTCACAAAAATCAAAGATCTTCAAAAGGAATAATTTATTTGAAGCCTCAAATCATTTTCACTACTCAATACTTTCAAAATTCGTCCTTTAAATACTCCAAAATAAATTTTTGTAAATCAACCCAGAAAATTATAAAAATTACATATTTAAATTCTAATTTTCAACGCGATCGTTTTCATATAAAGATCATGATTTTCCGAGTTACGGTTGAAAGGATATGCACTTTCAAAGTTACCAAATTCATTTTGGTCATAAAAGAAAATTCATTTCTTTAAGAAATCTCAAATAACAAAACCATAACTTACTTCTCATTAATTCAAACTCAAATAAAATCATTTGCTAAAACAGTCATCCAAAAATCCTTCTTAAATCCTCAAAATCCACTTTAAATAAAACCTCATTGATTTATTTGAGTCCAGAAAATGCGGGATGTCACACAAATGATTTTGTTTGAGAGTGAAAATTTTAAGTTTTGGGCTAATTTGAAAGTCAAAGTTTCATACAAAGGAAGTCCTGCTAGTGCTAAGGCATTCGAAACGAGGTACAGGAACTTAAACTGGATGGCGAGGGCTATTACCACTGATGGAATGTAGTGTCGGAACTGGCCAATCCAATGTTGCATTTATCGGGAGGTGCAGTCATCGAAATCTAGGAGTTTGTGCACTGTCGTGAATTAGTAAACGATTTCCTATGTATAAAACCTTAGTTCTAGTTGTTTTGTTTCTTTTTGCTCTGTTATGTCTAATTGTGCATGCTTGAATATGTGTCTGATGATTGGTTTGGTGTCAAAGTAATTGGATGAGGATTAGAAGTGGAACCGCATGGATTAAATAAGTTATGACCTCGATACTAATCCAATCGAGTGATTAAATTCACATCGATTAGACTAGTACCTAAGAGAACGACAAATGATATTTAAATTAAATTAATGGTCGGTTCCATAGCTAATCAGGATTCAAGTGACCGTGTCACCAAATGGGAAATAAGAATCGAGTACCGATCGATCGGGTTCAAACTGCTGAACTATACCAATTTGATTTACGAATATAAACGAAACTTTTTGCCCAATTTGGGAAGCGGTTCGAACTCAACCGAAAGGTCCTCGAAATATGTTTATATGCGGAATAGTTTAGCGTTAAAGTAAGAGGATGGAAATTAGAGGTGGAACCAGGAGAATTGAAATAATTTATTGCCTCGATGCTAATCTAACCGAGTGACTTAGTTTGCATCGGTTAGACTAGAATCCCCAAAAAACAACCAAAAACATTTATGTCGAACTTGTAGCTGATTCCACCACTACTTTGATTCTAGTAACTTTAATACTAAACGAAAGATAAGTATGGAGCTTCTATCGATTGAACTTGAACCCCGAGTTATAACAATGAAATTTATAAATGGAAAGAGGTTTACTTAATCGGAAAAAGGGGGTTTAAATTCAATCGGGAGGTTCTCGAATCTATTTTGTCTAGATTGATAATATTATAGGTGTATATATGTATATGTGTTGATGGTTTCAGTATAGTGGTGGTGCTTCTTGGTTGTTATTTTGTATGGTTGTTGTAATTGAGTGTGTTTGGTAATTTGATGAACCAAATTGTTTAACGCTTTTGCAAAGTGACTCCAACCATTTTTAAAACTAATTGTATTATAATTTCAATTCCAATTTCAAAAGGCTTTCCGATATAAGTGGAAATTCCTATTTTCAGATTTAAGACAATTATTGAATATGTTTATATGCGTTTTCCTTGAATTGTTTTAAGAAGGTTTTCAAACTAAATTTTGAGAATATGAATAATGGTGCATGTATATATTGTAACAGCCCGATTTTCATACCTCAAAATAATTAACTTTTATTTACTAAAGTTGCCAAAAATGAGGCCAATTTTTTTTTTATTTTTGTAAAACATTGTTGAAGTGTTATTGGGACACTTAGCATTCTTTTACGGAAAACCGAGTTGTTACTAAAACATTCTTTTACATAAAACGTTCATCTCCATAAAATGACTTGGTTCAAGAACATCATGACGGTTCCCAAAAATTACATTGTTCAATCTTCCGAAATAAAGTAGACCACAATACAGATTGTAAAGACTTAGCTTAATTGCATAAGTGGCACATTGCTTGGTAATCCTTGACTCGACACAAATCACAAACTTAAACTAAACACACTACTTTCGCTTCCTTCTGATGAAGACAACCGGATGAAGCTTCCTTTTCTTCTTACGCCCTTTCTTCACTCCCGAAAATGAAGTCACCTCTGTCGCTGCTTTCCTGTTGTCGTTAAGCTCCAGCTCCAATTCACCTAGAGTGATGGTCTCCATACGATGCTCCGTCTGCCCGTTGAGATATCAGCAGCACCGATATGCCAACGAACAGGAGAGAGTAAACGATCCGAACGACGAATCGTCGACGGTGTGGGATTACAGTGGGCGAGATATCAAGACAATACAAACAAGACAAACAACATACATACAACATAGCAATCAATCATATTATCATTATTATTATTGTCATTCATTCATTATCCTTATCATCATTATTGTTATCCTGTCAAACTCATTATCCTTCCTCAACGTAATCCTTACTTATTTCTCAATTCTTTTCGCAACTTCATTATTCTATAAAATTCCACTTCTCATAATCATAAATCTTTTATCACTCTTAAACCTTTCTTACCATGTCTTATCGGATCTTAACCATCGATGATTGGGGGAAATTTAAAATATCATCGGGGTACTCATTTCGTTCGTCGTTAACACACACGTCTACATCTCCTCGGCCATCAACCCAACCTAGTCGGAAGCAAACAGGAGTACAGGACCTTTACCGTGCGGGCACGACAGCTGTCTCAACAATCAATTGGCTCCAAGCCAGGAGAACTGTAGAAAACTCGGGTACAGTCTGAATTCAAATCTTGTCATATCAATTCATACATATAATCAAGGCACACTGTAGAAAATTCGGGTACAGTGGCAAATCAAGATGCCGCACTCCAGTCCCTCTCACTGTTCAAGATTTGCAATCTAGGGGGCGTCAGTACTATTCTAGTTGCGCTGCAGAACTTACCACGACATTTGATCCAATCCCTACCACGTTCGTATACCACATGTGGAGTTCGTTCTGCCTAGAAAGTACTCAAGACTTCTTGACGTTTCACCGTCATCGTCCTCCCCTAATGCAATCTCCACCTGAGTATCCGCAGATACCCATGGTTCATTCCTCTCCACTACTTCGATATCACACTCATGGCTCACCCGTTAGTGTCTTTTAAAGTCTTTTATCTTCTTAATTAACCTAAGGTCGGCCCATCCTTCGTGCATCCCTTCAATGAGTCCGACCACTAACTTTGCACAATCTTTTCTCTCATCTTTTCTCAACATAGCACAGAGCTGGAATCACATCAATAAACTCGTATCTCGTTTCTCAATCTTTCTCCACATAACCTTTCATTATCTTTCTCAAAACCTCATTTCATCCTCTTTCTCAAAATCTCAAATCATAAACTTTCACAAAATCTCATTTCATAACTTCCTCAAAGATCTCATTTCACAAAATTTCTCAATGTCTCATTTCACAAACTTTCAAAAACTTATTTCACAAACCTTCTAAAAATTTCCTTTCATCACTTTCTAAAAATCTCATTTCACAAAGTTTCTGAAAATCTCCTCTTTACAAAATCGTTAAAAAAAATCTCATTTCTCAAACTTTTCTTAAAAACTCACTTCACGGACTTTTACAAAATCTCCTTTCACAAATTTTTCTTCAAAAATCTCGCTTCAAAAACTTTTTTCAAAAATTCTCATTTTCATAAACCTTTTCAAAAATCTCATTTCACAAGCTTTTCTTAAAACAACATTTCATAATTTTCTCAAAAATCTCGTTTCACCAACTTTTCGAAAAATCTCATTTCGCAAACTTTTCACAAAATCTCCTTTCACAATCTTTTTCGAAATACTGTTTCACAAACTTTCTCAAAAATCTCATTTCAAAAACTTTTCGAAAAATATGGTTTCAGTGAGTACTAGTGGAGGAGCAAGATCAACTCAACACAAGTCTCATTTCAACAACATCAACAAAGGAGCCAAGCTCGACTCAATTCACATCTCATTTCAGTAATCAATAACAACATCACCTTCCCAGCTCTGGCTTAACCTCATCTTTATCATCGAGTCTTTCCCCAATCTCAACACTTTATCTCTTTTCTAATCAATCTCTTATCCTTCATCATTATTCCTTTCTCATTGTGTCTTTACTTTCAATCTCATTACTTTTACAACTTATTCATTTCATTTTCATTTTCCTTTTCAGGACGTAACAGACGTCCATCAGCAGGCTATTCATATTAATCAACAATATTAAATTTCATCATGTATAATTAAATAAATACATAAAAGCATGCTATTTCACATCATCAACATACAATCATCACACAACAACAATGTGGTCTTTGTTGTAACAGCCCGATTTTCGAAAACCAAAACAACTTAACTTTTATTTATTAATGTCGCAAAAATGAGGCCAAATTTTTTGGGAAATTTTTTTTTGTCAAACATTGTTGAAGGGTTTGAAAGCGCTCTTGAAGAGTTATCAATGTCCTTCAACCTTCTTTTTCGAAAACCGAGTTGTTACTTGAAACCACAACTCACTTACCTTGTTTTCCAAAAACATTTTATTAAGAAAACCGTTTGATTTCAACTTAAGTAACTTCATTCATTTCTTCAGAAGAACTTAAACTTGTTTCATAAAAGTATTCTCACATTCCATAAAAGTCGGGCATGCTTCAGAATAATTGAAGTACTACAATAGTTCATCACTTAGGTAATCCTGGATACAAAATACAAAAAACAACTTAATCTAATTCTACTACTGGCTCCCTCTTCCTATCAAAGATGGTCGGTTCCAACTTTCTTTTCTTCTTTGTTGGTGTCTTGGTTCCAGAGGTTGATGCGAGTCCACTTGTTGTATCCATGTCAGAATTCGGTTTAAGCTCCACTCCGAATAACTTCACCGGGTTCTCCTTCTTTGTATCCCGAAATGGTGGTTCAGAATTGTGTCCCACAAAAGATACGCTTCCTAAACACGAACTCGTTGTCTTTCCTCCCAGCTTATGCTCCGGATCTGCGATCACTAACTGAACATGTCCAGTCCATACCCATCCGTAGCGCGTAGCTTTCCATCCATTCCCGTCACGAAGCCACGTAGAGATTTCCAAGCGTCGATCCTTCTGCCCGTTGGAATATCAGCGACACCGATGCACCAACGAACAGGAGAGAGTAAGCGATCCGGACGGCGTAGCGTCGACGATGTGGAATTACGGTAGGCAAGATAATAGGACACACAAAAACAACACACAGTGCACATACAAAACAACATGCAAACACAGTATCATTATTAACAATCCTCCTCATTCTATCTCGTCTTTCATTCGTTATTATCTCTTTCTTAATTCTCCACTATGATTTCTAATCATTCTCAGGGGACTTAATCTCTTTCCCACATTTCCATTCTCAGTCTTTTCTCATCCTTCACACTACTCAAACTTCTGTTTCTTGACAATTATGAATCTTTTCTTATTGTGTCTTATCGAGTCATAACCATCGATGATCGGGGATATTAAAGCATCATCGAGGTACGCGTTCCTTTCGTTGTTAGCACTCACGTTTAAGTCTACATCTCCTCGGCCATCCATCCACGTAGTCGAAAGCAAACAGGAGTACAGGACCTTTACCACGCGGGCACGACAGCTGTCTCAACACATAAATGGTCCCTGACCAGGAGGCCCAGCCTCAATAATATCAATTCATACTAATCATGGCACACTGCCTCGCAGTGGCAAATCACAATGCCCCGTTCCAGTCCCTCTCACTGTTCTCGATTTGCAATCTAGGGGATGACAGTATTGTTCTAGTGCGCGCGCAGAACTTACCACGGTATTGGACCCAGTCCCCACCACGTTAGTGCACCACTTATGGAGTTCGTTCTGCCTACAACAATACTCTAGACTTCTGGACGTTTCACCGTCATCGTCCTCCCCTAATGCAGTCTCCTCCTAAGTATCCGCAGATACCTATGGTTCCTTCCTCTCCACTACTTCGGGTTACTCTCATACCTCACCGTGTTCGCTGTTAATGTCTTTTAAAGTCTTTTATCTTTTTAATTAACCTAATGATCGGCTCACCCTTCGTACATCCCTTCAGTGAGTCCCGACCTCTAACTTTGCACAATCTTTTCGTCATCAAAATCACGCATAGCACAGAGCTGGGATCACATCAATAGATTCACATCTTTCTCTCTCTCCAATCTTCCTTTTTACCATCCTTCTCCACATATCAAACTCACCACTTTCCAAAAATACCATTTTTGGAACTTTCCAAAAAATACTATTTCCAAAATTTTCACAAAATCTACTTACGCCACTTTCACCAAAAATACCATCTCAAATAAATCTTCTCCAAAATATCCTTTCATAAAACTTTTCAAAGATCATTATATAAAAACTCCCTTAAAAACATTATCCCGTTTCGAAAACCTTTTCAAAAACTTCATTTCGCAACTCCTTTTCATAAATCTCATTTCAAAAAGATTGTTTCATAAAAAGAATCCTTTGAAAATATTGTTTCACAAAAATCCTATCTCAAAACCTTTTTCAAAAAAATTTGTTTCATAAACCCCTTTTCTGAAAATATTTCTCTTCCCAACTCTTTATAAAAATTCCTTTCACAAATCTTTTCGGAAATTCCTTTTCAAAAACCCTTTTTCAAAAACACATTTTGCTGAGCGTTAGTGGAGGAGCAAGCTCAACTCAACACTAATTCCCAGTCTAAAACCAAACCAAGGAGCCTAGCTCCGCTCAAATCACATCTCATGCTCCAATAATCCATATCACTCTCCTCAGCTCTGGCTCGTTCTCAACATCATTCTCAACTTCTTTTCCAAATCAACTCTCATCTCTCTTTCACTTAATCTCTTACTCTTTTCTCACTATATCATTACTTTCAATCCCATTACTTTCGCAACTCCTTCATTTCTTTTCTTTTTAAGAATTTAACAGTCATCCATCAGACATTTACTCCTCTTACTCAACAACAATAAGCACCATTATTCATAATTAAATAAATAAATGAACCAATAAATAAAAGCATGCTATCACACACAACATCACACAATAGAATTGTGGTCTTTGTCACCTTCGTATAAGTGGCCACACAAATCAAACAATTGCCACTATACTACTGACTCAGAACCACTAAGTTCCGATCTTTGAGATGATACGGAACGTCCTAATAAGTTACCTAGCTACCACGGTGTCTTAGGAAAGCTTCTCTCTCACCTGAGGTCCAGCAATGAAGTGTGTACTGTCTCCTCGTGTCCTTGTGCTGCCAACTGCCCCAACCTCTTTTCTATACCATTCCTCATATTTAAGTAAAACACTTTACATTATTAACTCATACAAGAGAATCTTTTCTTAATTTAATACTTTGAAAATATAACCAAAATCAATTATCCATTGAAAACTTGGTTTTAGATCACACGAAAACATTTTTGAACATAAAAAGCACGTCCAAGTAATTCTGGACAGCAAACATAGTCTTACAAAATCATTATATTAAGACTCTAGAAATATTGTAAAAACACTTTTACTTGAAGTAACTTTTTAACTTAAAATTATCATTTAACAAACCCATGTTTTTATCATGAAACAATTTTGGACAGCCATGAACACAATTTGAAAATCTCAAGTAAATTTAATCAATTTTCTTAAAATCCACTTAACTCAAAACCGTTCACACATTTGAGTACAACTAATGCACAACCACAATATATTCCAAACAAATCACACCACATACCACAACAAGCAACACTTTCTAAATTATCAGAAGCACTTAAACAATCAGCATCAAACAATTATGTATTCACACATGATTCATTTTCATAAAACACTCATGCACATTTTAGTCACACAATTAAACTCCCTAAATCTATTTAAATTACTTGACCGAATAAAGTAAAGAAAATAAATCAAACATCTCAATCCGAATCACATGAATCAATTCATTTTATTTTAAGTATTTAAATTCCATTACCCTTTAATCCTAACCGAGTCACATAAACACACACATGTACTCATTCAAACACAGTACTCGATTAATTTAATTCATTCATTTCTTCACAAGGAACCAATTAGAAAATGCATGTCCATAAGTTTATTTTAGCACCATTCCTAAAGAACATATTTATTCCTTTTTAAATCATTTCCTTGAAAAAGAGATCCTAGGCTAGCTAACATATATAGACCGAATATCATCATGGCATGCACAAAGAACATGAATCAAAGCAAAGATCATTTTCCAAGAGTTTTGTTTTCTTATTTTCCTTATGAAAACCGTAAGTTGCACAAGAATTTAAACAATCAAAAATTTAATTTCTTGACACAATAAAATCAAAAATCATGTCAAGGTCTTTATCCTTTTTAGAAAAACACATGCATGTAAACAAAATGATGATCTAGTATGATTTCCTATTCTACCTAGATTTGGCCGAATGGTGACATGCTAGAAGGCAAGTCTTATAATTTTTTTATTTTCACATGCAAGCATCTAAATCCATAGATCATGTCATACAAGACTTTAAAAGCATCATTTTACTTTTCCAAACATCAACCAAATCATCATTACACACACAAAAATCTTGATTCCACTCTTTTCGTATTAACAATTATTTTAAAACTTGCTTGGCCTATTTTCTTATGAAAAACCGTGATATGCATACAATAGATCAAGGCTTTACACTCAATTTAGACATACATAATTTAAGCTTCACATTTTCTCCAAAATTAACCTTAGATCAAGACATGCAAAAAGGAAATCAAAGCTAAACATAAACTTAAACTCAAATCTTCAAGAAAACCTTGAAAAATAAGCTAGATATTAATTTTCCTAAGCATAAAAGTAGCATGAAATCACTTAGCTCTTGATTTGGTGATTTATAGTTCATTAGTCCCAAAAATCCAAGATCAAGACATAAAAAGAACATGAAAAGAAGAATAAGGATTATAAAGCCACAAAATCAACATGCATGAGAAAATCAACACAATATATGAATGTTAAACACAATTTTAAACAAAACCGTGATGAAAAACATTTACAAGTAAGAGATCAAGTTCTCTCAACATCAACATTCAAGATCAAAACATAGAAATAACATGCAAGACATTTAATCCTCAAGAACATTCAAAAATAATTACATGCATCACAAAAATAGTTAGAGTCCATGATAAAGTCCTTTACAACACAAAAATCACTCAATCAAAACTCTTTCTACCTTAATTCCTAACTAGATCTTCAAATCTCCTCTCCTTCTCCTCTTGGGTTTGCTACAGCCTCTTCTCTTCTTCTAGGGTTGATGGGTTTTCTCCCATATCTTGAAGAATGATGTGTGTGGAAGGAAGAAATCAAAGAAGTTTGGGTTAAGGCTTTTGAGTTTTTCACTCTTCTTTCTCTCTTCTCTCCTCACGGGTTCTCTCTTTCTCTCTATGGGTTTCAAGAGTTTGAGGCACTCTTGAAACTAAGTGTGTGTGGTGGAAGAAAGGTGATGAAGTGAAGGAAAAATGAGTCCTACCAACACTCTTTCCTACGGTTTTAAGATCAAGAGCAAGGGTGTGGAAAATTTCCCTTCCTAGCCTCAGTTCAATGGGTGGGATGAAGGGCAATTTGGTCTAGCCACAAAGTTGCATGGGAGGGGTCATTCGTGGGGGACAAGGTGGAGCAAAATTCTTCACTAGCTAACATGAGTCACACCACCTATCCTCCTCCTATTTCTATTTAAATTTTCCTTTTTTTAATGCTTAAGAAAATTGCCTCCTATTTGGTCCTTCCATTCCTTGATGACCGAACCACACATGCATACACACACATTCACATATGATTTATTTTCATGTTGGTCATAACAACACATAACATGGCATCATGGTAATGCATATACTTAACACACTCAAGCATGCACATAATTAACATTTTGATGGCATCATGTTCACACGGCACACACATACATATAGGCATCCTACATACATTCATTCATGCATCATACACGCATAGGTTCACATACATTTACACACATCATATTCTTTTCAATAATTAAACCCTCATATAGTCCTAAGCACATTTATACATACCAAGACCGTAAATACACACGCACACCCGTATTATACATGAAAACATACACATGTCCATAAAATAATTCTTGTTCATTCAAAGTGACCCATACAAAGATTGCAAACATTTTATAAAAACATCTAGCATATAGATTTCAAGACTTAATTTTCTAAACTTTTAGCATTACTTTAGGAAGTCATTTAAGAAAACACTCTTCTCAAAAACAATTTCCTCAGAAATAAATTTCTTTAGTGTTTTAAATTAATATGAGGAATTTACGGGGTGTTACATTTGTCACCTTCGTATAAGTGGCCACACAACACAGACAATTGCCACTATACTACTGACTCCGAACCACTAAGTTCCGATCTTTGAGATGATACAGAACGTCCTAATATATCACCTAAATACCACAGTGTCTTAGGAAAGCTTCTCTCTCACCTGAGGTCCAGCGATTTAAATGCGCACGGTCTCCTCGGATCCTTGTCGCTGCCAGCTGCCCCAATCCCTCGTCTATACCATTCCTCGTGTTAAAAAAAATATGTTTACGTTATTAACTTGTACAAGAAAATCTTTTCTTAACTCAATACACATTCCGTTCCCCGTTGGAAAGCTTAAAAACCTAATTGTTTTCTCAAAACCAATCCCATATTTTCTAGCACTTTAAGTATCTCAAAACCATTTGAAAACATCATATAAAATAATTTAAATCACTTGATTTAGTGGCTGGTCCGTCTTGGACAGCACCTTAACCGCGTTCGAAAACACCGAAAAATGCATCGTTTTTAATACGGCTTTTTCTTAAATCAAATACCACTTGAAAATCATGCTTTAAATCACACAAACACATTTTCAAGGTTACGAAACAATTCTAAACAACTCTGGACAGCAAAGAATCACTTCATAAAATCACTTTAATAAAAACTCGAAAACACCATAAGAGTACTTTTCGCTTCAAACAATTCTTCAGCTTAAAACAATTACTTTTAAAATTCAGGCTTTTGTCATAAAACAATTCTTGGACAGCCACTAAGTACAATCCAAAAAAAATCTCAAATAAATCAAATGGATTTATCTTAAAACCAATTAATTTCAAAACCAATCACACACTCGAATACTTTTCAAACATCAACTAGCACATAACCACAACAACACTTAGATGAATCGAGTCATACAAGTAATTAACCAATCATTTAATTTAATTATAGATTAAACACTTATTCACTTAATCATTTTCTAAACTTTTTCATTTTCACAAAACACGAACACTTAGTCACACATATACTCACAAAACCGAATTGAACTAAAGATATAAACCGAGCACATTTATTTTTCTTACTTCAAACGACTTGATTCCTTTTTAACATCACTATGTAAATTTATTTTCATGCAACCAAACCTCCTAGACTTATCTACACTATATGACCGAATATAAGCATAAGTTCAAGCAAAGGTTTATTCAATGAAATCATGAAGTCATTCATTCCAATTTAATTCCAAGAACCGTGAGTTTCACTTGGAAAATTTACAAACTTTAATTTATTATTTTTTTTAGCTTAAATCAATTTATTAAATCAAGCATCCCACCAAAGTATTATTTTTCAAATAAAATCAATTCATTCCCTTTATCTTTTAATCAAAACCGAATAGAAATCAAATAACCACAACACCCCTTTTCAAACACTTAATCTTAGCATTAGTTTACAAAACACACTCATTATCTTTATGTCACTTCATTAAAAAGAAGCCTAGTCTAATTCACATGCATAGGCCGAATTTCATTATGACAAAAACAAGGTTTTTGGGTTCATTTTTCAACATGCAGATTTCAAGATTCTCAAACTAAATCATGCACTTTCCTACACACAATTTCAAAAATATCATTTTCCTTTTTGAAGTTCAAAACCGCAATCATCATTATAACTTCCAAACCAAGTTTTTCATTTTAATTTTCATGCATGCACTTTATGAGTCTTTGAATTAAGAAGAAATTAACATGCATGTACCCTTTTCATGAGAAATAAACATGATCTTTTGGTTTTAGGCTTAGGCCGAATTCTTCATCATTAAAAATCAAGGTTTAGTTTCAAATCTTCAACATGTAAGAACACAAGATATAGATCAAGACAAAAATCACTTTTCAAAAGCTTGTCTCCTTAGTTCCTTTTACAAAACCGTGACATGCATTAAGAACAGTTAAAGCTTTTTGTTTAAAAACAACATGCATGTTCCAAAGGTCAAGACTTTTTCATAAATCAACACAAGATCAAAGCTTTTTATTTATAAATCACATGAAAAGTTCAAGAACCAAAATTTTTCACAAACAAGTTAAAGATCAAGACCAAAACCAAAGCTTTATCAAATCAAGTCAAAATCAAAACCTTTCAACCACTCAAATCAACTTTTCTAAGCATAAGATTAACATGCAATCACTTAGATCAAATTAAAAAGCATCAAGACCCAAACTTTAAGTCATGGCCGAATTATAAAGCTCATGGTTTAGTGTTTTATAAGTTCATTTACTCTTAAAAATTCAAGATCAAAGCACAAATGATGCATGCAAAGGAAAATAAAGATCTCAAGGCCATAAAATCACACATGCAAGACTCAAGTTCCTTGCTTTATCAAAGATCAACCATAGATCAACACATACAAGTGAAAATCAAGACAAATAAACAACTTTAAACACCACTTTTGTTAAAACCGTGACAAAGAAAACCATAAGTTAAAGATCCAAACTTTTCAACAATTAGAAATGGCATGCATGTAGTTCAAACTTCAATATCACTTCAAAATAAATACATGCATCACAAACTTTTAAGTTTAAACAAAGTTTATTATAAAGTCCTTTACAACATAAGATTATTACACTTAAAAACTCTTATAAGCTCAAACTACTACCTTAAATCAAGAATATAAACTTCAAGCTTCAAGATCTCTCTTTTCTTCTCCTAAGTTGGCTTCGATCTCGGCCTTCTCTCTTTCTTGGGTGATAGGTGAGTTTCTTCTTGAGTTTGAAGAAGGAAGTATGTGAAGAAGAAGGATCAATGATAGAAGGTTGAGGAACTTAGGTCTCCACTCTCTCCCTTTTCTTCCACCTCACGGCCTCACCCTTTTCCGTAACTTCTACTGCGACACTCTCTGATCCTCAAGCTCCTCTTCATTCACCTAAAATGTTAACCACATAAGGGTGAGACATTTTCACAACACAGTGAATTATAAGATAATTGAGAGCACATAATAAAAACTTAAGCATCATAATCAAATCAAGCTATGAATACCAAAATGCTTCACTTTTCATGTTTTTCCAAAATCATTTTCATTTCCTTTACTTTATCTTGGTCTCACATTGCCGTAGCTTAAGTGAGCACCAAGCCCTTAGCCTCACATTGTCGTAGCTTAAGTGAGCACCAAGGTGCAACCTTATAATTTGCCCGTGACCTCACATTGCCGTAGCTTAAGTGAGCACCGGGACACTTACTTATAATTAGTCCTTAACTTTACAATTTCCTTAAATCATCATTGATCTTTATTCTTTTAGTTTGTACCACTAGGTAATTTGGTTGCTCCTGCTAGGGCGTTTGTACACCCATTAGGGACTTTATTCACCCATCAGGACTTTCACCCACTAGGCCTCACCCGTTAGGACTGATACATATAATCTTTGCTCATACTCATTAAATTCCTTAGCATATTGAATTTACATACTTTAGTCCTTTTCACATTTTCCAGTCTTTTAGTTTTCGTTGAATTGATCATTTTGGGACATCAACTCCTAACGGGGCATTTGCACCTAGTGGGGCGTTTTAGCCTGATGAGTACCTAGGCCCTAATGGGGCGTTTGTACACCTACAGGAACACCTAGTGTCCCAATGTCCCAATGATCAATTCAACCGTCCATATCCATCCAAACACATTCACCATAAAGCACACAATTTCAAATAGTCACTTATGACAGGTAATAATCATTCACATTCAAGCATTCACGTCATTTCAAAGTTTCACATCACATAACAACAAATAATCAACATCATTTATGCTCCAATACTATACGCCATCATAATTCACAAAACGCATATATTCCAAACCACGACTAAAACCCAACTCCAAAACATCCTAATTAAACATATTCATCATCAAGTAAACAATTATCATTAGCCATGAAATATCCTTATAACCACTAATCCTATTTCCTACTTATTAGGTTGTATTGTTTATAATATCATAATTAATCCTTAATCCTATTATTCAAACATTCAAATATTATCCCTATGTCCATTAGTTATTACTCCACCTCATAGCCAACATTATTAATTTACCTCATTAGTTAACATTTAGCCATTATATACTCATTTTACACACATTGCAAACATAACAACGAACAACAACCAACATATATTCACAGAAACAATCGACATACTCAGGTATGTCTCAACATGCTTAAATATAAGTCAACTCCCTAGGGTTCTTCACTTCCTACATTTACAACATACATAAGGGGATTGTTAGCAATTCTATGACAATTAAATTAAATTATTAAATTAATTCAAATTACATTCATTCTTCTTAAACCAACTTATAACTGGTGCTATTTTGCTATCCACAACCCAATTCAACTACTTATCCCAAATCCTATTATATACCCCGACTATCCCTAACTCAAAGTGTGGAAAAGAGACTCCCCTTACCTTAGAGAGGGAGAGAGCCCACACAAAGCTCCAAAGACACCAAGTCTACACCGGATCTACCTTGATTCCAACTCCATAACCCAATTTCCACTTGAATCTTGAAATTGGAGGAGAGAGAAAGGGAACCCTAGATGAGAGAGAAAGAGCCATCAAGGGAGGAGGTGAAGGTTAGATCATGAGGAAGATGATGAACCTCATGGGTGAAGGTTTGGAATGGTGGATTTGGGTGGTTTATGGTGGGTGATGGTGGGTTATGTGGAGGAGAGGGAAAACCCAAAATAAAGAGATTAGAGAGGGAGATGGAGCTTGTCAAGAGAGCTTGATGATGATGAATAACAATACCTTAGGAGTTTGAGGAGGAAGAAGAGCTTAACTTGCTCTTGGTGGAGGAAAGGGGAAACTCGTATGGGGGAGGGAGGAAGAAGAGAGAAAAAACGAGGGAGAGAAGAAGGAGAGAGAGGGCGATCGAATAGGATAAGGGGAAGGGGAATGGGTGGTTGAAATAAGGGATAAGGGGGTGGAAATTACGTTTCTGCCCCCAGACTTTATTTTTATTTTCTGCATCAGACCTGAAATAATCGATTACTTGCAAAGAGTAATCGATTATTTTTCCCCAATAATCGATTATTTCCTCCAATTAACCGATTATTTTTGTTGCATCATACAAAAACCAGAGCACTGATAATCGATTAATGGCCCCCAAATAATCGATTAACACCTGAGATAATCGATTACTTTCTTAAGAGTAATCGATTAAAAATGCTGCAACATGTAAGTGTTTTCACCAGAGGCCCTGTAATCGATTAACCCCTACAAAGTAATCGATTATTCTGGTGGAAACTCTTATTTTGGCCAGTTCTAACTCTAAGACACTACGCGTAACTCCTACCCATAATTTTCCTATGGTTCTTATCATAGATTCTAGCTTAGGTTTTCCTAATTAACTTGGAATTAAATTTTGGGATGTTGCACATAGAATAAACCAAACCGATCAATTTAGAAATAGCAAAACCAAAGAACTACCGAGACCTTTTTGGAAACCGACTAGAGTAAAGTGTCCCAGGACCATGTTGTACTGGGATTGGAGTTGTGTTTTACTACCCCGAGAGTATGCCAGACTAGCATGGATCAGTGAGTACATTAAGGAAGATAGCTAACCGAAACCTAAGTCGAATAATAGACCAACTCATAAGTAACACATCCTAATACTCTCACATTTTTCCAAGATTTGAGAAAGGCCAAGACAGCTAGTGGATTTCCAAGTCTGTAATGTCAGAGTCAAATTGTAAGAAAGGGTGGTCAACACCTACTAAGCCTAGAGGACCCCACAAAAAACGTGAAGTTGTAAACCTTACCTTTTAGCTTGTAGATCACCAAGGAAACGGGAACAACTCTCCTCGTAGTAGACCACCATGTCTTGAAGATGCCTTAAGGTTAGAAACCTAGCCCGTAGCAGAAAATTATCAGAGAACTTCTAATTGATTTTTATGCATGTTTTGGGAAGAAAAACCATTAGTTGAGAAATAACCGATGAGGAACCACCTCACCTCGAACTAAATTCGATTACATTAGAAAATTCCCGAAACTTAAGAAGGTGCGATACCTATTAGAGTGAGTTAAAAGGACAAAGACCTGTTGGATATAACCAACTTAGGGTATTACACGATGCCTTTCCCTGAATTTCCAGTTATCTTAGTTGTCATAAGAACCAGTGAGGACCTAAATACGTTGTAGTCAGTGACATTCTCCGCAGACCCATAGAGTACCTTCCTTTCCAATAGAGGAGAACCCTGGGCTTGAATTGGAAAGGATTAGCAAAAGCCTAAGTGGGGGAGCACATCGGGGATAGAATATGAGATTTGTGGAGAATTCTGAGGAACCAAAAAAATTCTTATTATTATGAATACTATTATGGAAACCTAAACGGGTTTTCAAAACTTCAAGTATTTTGTTGATTTTAAAAGGTTTTAGTTAAAACCATTTTAACGAACCCACTTTATCTTTGTTTTTCTTTTCAAAGTGTGAATTTCGGGGACGAAATTCCTATAAGTGGGGGAGAATTGTAACGATCCAATTTTTATTAATCTAACAATTATAGTTATGTATGTTTTATTATATGAAGGCGAAGTATGAAAAATGATTCACAACTATTTTCTTAGTAAATGCATATATGTATATATATAGTTATGTTGAGCTAATATGTGTATATATAGGTATAAGTAGTATAATTACTCTCTTGTGTATGTGGGTATGTTCATATATATATATGTATATCTGATTGCATGATAAGGTTTGGGGTAGGAATATGTAGTTGGAGTCGGTGAGTATACGCTAGGTGTATGCGAATTAGACTTAGAGTGCTTTAAATTTGTGTAGGTTCGAGTACCAGGGTTTTTCGGAGTCTGAATAGGCGTTCTTAGTGTCTTAACCTTGATGGAATAATTGGATAGAGAATCCTAAGATTTGATTTCGAGTGTAAGCGTGGGCTTTAATGTTAGTGCTCGGGGAATTCTTCGAAGTCGTGTTCCGACGGAGTTCCAGAATATAATAGGTTAAGTGAGGCAAAACGCGTTTTCTCTTGGTTCCAAGCACAGAGCTGGACTTTACTTCAAAGGAGGGTAATCTTAGACTATAAATAGGTGATTGGGAAGCCACAAACACATTCAAATCACTCCAAACCCGAATTTCAGTCCAAAATTTTCTGTTTTCTGGTGCTCTCTTTGAGCCTTCGATTCTCCTTCCTCACCCAACCAAATCCAGTGCAACCAAAACACAATTCGAGTTCTAATTCCAATCTTGAATTAAAACCAAGAACCACTCAAATTGACTTCCTGTAGATCAAGTTACAAGCCTCCAAAGTTGCATATTCTAAGCTGAAGAAGAGAGCCTGAAACAACACCATCAACCTCTCTTCCTTGAATTGGTTTGCTAAACCCTGTTAGGATTGGCAGCCGTCACCCAAGAGGGGGTGGATTGGGTGTTTACGAAAACATTGTCAAACGTTGGTTTCAAATCGTTTTCAATAAAATTAAAGAGATTTTGCAGCAGAAAACTAATATATTGAATAAAAACAATTTCGTGGAAGCTTTAATAATAATAATAATAATAATAACTAATATGCGCGAAACACAAATAAATTAATAACAACAAATACCGTTACCACACTAATTAATTTAAAACCCTTTAAATTAATTATGATGAAAATAATCGCTTTGTTGCAAGAATGATAATAATAAAAATAACGCACATGCAACAATAACAACGGAAAATAAAGAGATGAGGGATAAAGGATTGTGCACCAGAGATTTTATCCTTGTTCGGCAAAACAGCCAACATCCATTCCCCAAGCGACCCGCTTGAGCTTTACTCAATAAACCGAAGACGCCCCCACGTCCCCAAATACAACCAGAGCGCCCCGCAAGCTACTAGGAACCTCCTTTCGCTAGGGACCTCAAAAAACAAGTAGGAAGACCCTTCCTAGATTTTCAGGATAGCCTAACTACTAGGTGCCCCACCGTGCGTCTAGCACTACCCAACACAAGGGTTCCTCACCCTACAAACACGAACGCCGCACGTTCGAACTAGGAGATTCACTCCCTAGTCTCTAAGGGTCACACACCCCTTTACAACGCTGGTTAAGGTGATTGGGTACAACAACTATCGTGCACTCTTAATAGTGCGGATACAAAAATATAAGGTCACTCTAACAATTATCTGTTCTAGATAACACAGATACAACAATAACGCACTATGGCAATAGATAAAGGTTTCACTATAGCATAGGCCAAAACTTAGAGTTGGAGAAGAAGAAGAAAGAACGTGAAAAGCGTTTTCTCAAAAATATTATCAGGAGCGTTAAGATTGAAAAGAGAGAAAAACCTTCTTATAAAAAGATTTGAAAATATTTGAATTTTGAATTTGAAATCAGAATCAAATCAAAAAACGATTTTGGAAATAAATCAAATTCAAAATCAAATCGAAAACAAATCAGGAAATATATAAAGATTGATTTTCTGAAATCAAATAAATAAAATAATATTTTTGAAATCAAAATCAAATCAAATATATTTAAAGAATAAAATAAAATATTTGAATCTTAAATCAAAAAGGAATATTTTCAAAAATAAAATCAATTTTGAATTTTGAAAAAAAATCAGAATCAATTATGTAAAAACAAATATGGAAATAAATCAAAATGATTCTGACACGTTTTTCATTAAAACTTAAGGTAATCGATTCTTCAGGGAAGGTAATCAATTATCCCCTTTAAAATAGAAACTTTGAAATTCATTAGGAAAACCAGTAATCGATTATCACATGCATGTAATCGATTAATCCACTTCTGTTTAATATATGATGCAACTGATATAATCGATTATCACTAGTCAAATAATCGATTACACAGCCTTTGAAAAATATATGATGCAACTCCAGTAATCGATTATCTGTGCCAAGTAATCAATTACTTTCATATAAAAAGTAATGGATTAGCCAGGTTCAAATACTCGATTACACACTCTCAGGATTTTCTGTGATGCAACATAAGTAATCGATTATCTTGAAAGAGTAATCGATTATCTCTGTCAAAACTTGTAAAAACAGATTTTCACAACTTAGAAAAATCCAGCTAGAGGTTTTCAAGATATATTTTCACAGTGAATCAGTTAAGACATTAAAAATACGTTTATAGAAAAACTCTTTTCGCAATTAAAACATTCTGTAGAGTTAAAACATTCTTCTCCAATAACTCTAAATAAGGCCCTAAACATAAGTGACACAATTATTCTAGCCTTACATTGATTTCCTAATGAGAACGGAGAGATAGCATCTTGAAGCTCTTTGCTTGAAACTTGGCTTGCAACTTGACTTTGAAAGGTCCTTGTTTGACATCATCAAAACTCTTCAACGTTCTTCCACGTTGAATTCTAACACTCCCCCTTTTTGTTGATGTCAAACCTATTCTCTGCAAGACAAGTGTTAAAGCATATACAAATATGCATGTCTCCCCCATACGCATAGGAAAATCAATATAGATATTCTCCCCCTGAATTGATGCATAATCAATAAATAAAACAATTATTAGATCTTTGGCATCAACCTCAAGGTTCCCAATATCCTGCACAATAATATCTCCAACGCCCAAGTCAGTCAAGCATAAGATAATGTATAATGGGCAATTGTAAATACACTTAGTCAAATATAGGCAGAATAAAGGTAAAACAAATAACATGATTTGTTATCATCAAAACACAATGCACTAGGCATAGGGGAAATCCATATTTCCACAATTCTCCCCCTTTTTGATGATGACAAATCCTTATAGGGAAATTATGAATCAAATAGCAAACAACCATATAAGCACATATTCATAGTTTTCTATAATAATATTTCTCCCCTATTTGACATTAGCAAAAAGAATTATGGGATAAAAAAATTTCTTTCCCAAAAAACAATTAAAAAAATGCATGATGTCAAAACGAGTGGAAATACAAAACATGTTTTTAATGCAAATATTCAAAAATTATTTTTCTCCCCCTTTCTAAAAGAATTTTTCAAAACAGGCATAATGCAAAAGGGAGATAAAAAAAATGCATCATCAAAACATGTGAATGCTCACTAAATGAAGCATCATCAATATATAATAATCCTATATGCCATGACAAAAAATATTCAATTCAACACATATTGTCATATAGCATATATCACATGTATAAGTATCATAAGATTAAAAAAAATTAGGAGCAATGACACTTATAGTAGGTGACGCTGTAAAAGGGAATGATAACTTTGGAGTTCCTTCCATTTGTAACTTTATCATTTAGTATTTGAAGATGGTCTCCTTTATTCAACGTGTTGCACTTCCCCAAAAATCACCTTTAGATAATTTTTGAACTAAGCCCTGGTAGTTCTTATAAGAGTATTTGCAAAAATTATTTAAGCACATTTCTTTTGGTATCCAATGTAATTGGATCCTTAAGGATTAGTAGCACAAACATAAATAGGCATTTTGACTTTTCAAATATTGAAGCAAATGAAGGACAACATAGTCAAATGCACTTAAAAAATATGCTCATGTACACAAATGCATGTCTTATATCAATATATATCTCTAGAATGTTATGACATGTCATCAACACATAAAGAGTGTATTCATGTGATAAAAAGAATTTTAAAAATATTTTAACACACATGATACAACTCAATATATGATAAAAAAAATAATGCAATGCACACACAAAAATATAATCATGTGCTTAAAAAGATTTTCAAATAAAGCAAGGCACACATGATTTATTTTATCCAAGCAGTGATCATGATAAATAAAATATTTAAAAAAAATATTTCAGCACTCATGATACACCTTGGTATGTGCAAAAAATAGAGTAGTCCGGGTATACCTTTGTGCAGATGTTGTTATAGGTGGAAAGAGAACATGATACCTTGGACTTGTTGATGAAGGAGGCGTTTGTCCTTACCCATTGCTTCTTGCTTGAGGTCCTAGACCATTTGATTTCACTTTTATGAATGTGAGAAGCTTTGGTTATAGGTACTTTTCTCCTTTGACCAATCCATCTATTTTTTTGCCTCTTGGAAATCACCCTTGACACTTTCGCCTTTTCTCCTCCACTTGGTTCATCCTTTTTAATAAAATTCTGCACATTTGAAATACTAAGAGAACACTTTGGTACCCATTTCATCTTGGATCCTTCGGGGTTAGTCTTAGGTTCCTTAGGACTCTTTCGAACACATTGCAAAATATTTCTCAAATTAAAATTTTTATGATAAAAGCTGTAACACCCCAATTTGGCAACTTGAAAACCACAATTACTTTAAGTGCAATATAGTGAAAATTTGGGCCAACTTTTTTTTTCTTTTTTATAACAAAAGTGTTACATAAACATGAGAACGTTTTCGTTTCAAAACTTATTCATGATTAAAACTATTGTTCTCACGTGCATAAAAACAATCTTTCAAGTTCCAAACCGAGATGCCACAAGACACCACACTTTGAAACTCGTTCACCAAAACATTATTAAAAAATAATAGCCCATTTAACTTAGTTTCAAAACATCAGTACTGAAAATAAACTTAATTTGGGGTACAACATGATCGAGCTATGATACTAAGAACTTGTAGTGGGGTACATTACTCAGGGGGATTTACCTATTCTCTAGTCATATATGTAACATCCCACATTTTTCTCATACGTGCGTAAATGAATTTCGTCAAAATGAATCTTGAGATTTTGTTTTATAAATGATTTTCAGACAAATACTTTACGTGAGTAAGAAATAAAGTGTTGATTTTTATGGAGTTTTATAAACAAAGTGTTTTATGGATAAGAAATGAATGATTTTGTTGAGTCAGGAATGATGTGGTTTACAAGCAATGATTTGTGATTTTATTAAAGGATGACTTTTACTTGAAATAAATTTTCTCTTGGATTTGTAAACTTTGAAAATTCGTATCTTTTTATCCGTAACTCTGAATTTTATGATCTTTATACGAAAACGAACGTCTTGAAACGAAGAATTTGAAAATATAACTTTTAGATTTTTCTGAGTTGATTTACAAAAATTTATTCTTTGAGTTGTGAGAACGAATTTTTAAGAATTATTGATTTTTGAAGGTGATTAGAAAACCTCAAATGAATTTACCTTTTTGGAAATTTCTTATGTTTATGAAGGCTTAGTTTTGAAAATAATTTGGAGGTTTTAATTATGTCTATTTTATGCAGATAATTATTTTACTTTGAAATGATTTCATTCCTTAATAATAATAGATGTGTTTTGTGGAAAATAAAACTATTGTCATGACATGTGATATGTGTTTGGTTTGATGTGTGTGTGTGATGAATGCTACATGAGCATAATTGTATAAGTATGGTTATTTAGAAATGTTTGCATGATTGTGTTAATTAGTGAATATAAGTGGATGTGTTTAGGAAGTAAAAATATAAGATGTGTGTATGTATGTGTGAATGTGTGCTACAGTTTATGTGTGTATATGTGTAAGCCTAGGATTTTAATTTTGGGACAAGAAACCCATAGGAAAAGCTAGAACCATGAGGAAACTAAGTTGGTAGTAAAATTCAAAGTGGTAGAAAAGTAATCCTACATAAAGTAACCCTAGTTCCTTAATTCACTCCACCATGTCTCCTTGGATTTGACCCTTTACATGCAAACTTTTGGTAGGACAAAACCGCCCCTCCCATTGTGCATGAACCGAAAATAAACCAAGGGCAAAAGAGGAAGAGTGTGGTTGCTTATAAATATAGGAAGCCTTAGTTCATTTCTTCCAAACCAAATTCATTTCCTTCATTTCACACCCAAACACATCTCTAAGCGCTCATCCAACTCTTAGATAGAAAAAGAGAGAGAGAGAGAGAGAGAGAGAGAGAGAGAAGAGGTGTTGGCTTTGGGAAGGAAGAAGGAAGAGGAAGGAGACTTAGAGCTTGACCATAGATCCTCCTTGAAGATCAAGAGTGTTAGAAGCTAGGAGATCAACCTTTCTTGGTAGGTGATTCGAAGGGCTTGGAGATGATTGTAATAGTTTAGGTTTTCCTTTTTACTTTGTAGATCTATCTTCTTTTCTTCTTTGCATGTTCATTCTTATGGCTTGAGAGATGAGTGTATGTGTTGTTATTCCTTAATCATGGACTTTTAAAGACTAAAAGTGATTTGTAATATGTAAAGCTATGGACTTGATGATTCGGTTAATGTTTTTATGGTGGATCTTAATGTTTTCAAACTAAAACTTAAAGATCTAAAGTGTTGTTTAATATTTTTTGTGAAAACTAAAATAAATCTCTTTGCATGTTGATTTGATGATGATCTTGTTGATTTATATGCATACATTTCATGATCCATGTTTAATAAGCAAAAAGTTAAGATCTTGAAGCATGCATGTAAATTTTAAGTGGAAAGATCATGCCTTTACTTGATGCATGTCACGTTTTTTAAGAGGAAATTAAAGAAAAAAGTTTTAGAAATGATTTTTGAAGTATGAGCATGATTTAGCTTAAAGTATTTGATCTTATGTGAATGTTATATTTTGTGAAGGCCATTCGGCCATGTTTGATAAAAATGAGACTCATGCTTTTTATGTGTGAAAAGTTGATGCATGTGTGTGTTAAGGCTAGATCTAATGATTTTAAGTGCATGCATGTCGTTTTTAGAAGTCTAAAGTGTAATCTTAATTTTTATTTAAAGATTAAGTGATGAACTTGAGTTTTATTGGAAAAATCCTTAATAAAAATCTTGTCATGATAATGGTTCATGCATGTTGATGTAAGTGAGTGAGGTGGTGTGATACTTTGAAAAATTTGCCTTGAAATCCTACATGTCTTGGTTTGATTTTGTGACCTTTGTATGTTGAAAAGTGAACCAAAAACCTTATCTTGTGCATGTTGATATTCGGCCATGATGAAAAAGGAGTAGGAAATTATATTTGATCATTGTTTAGGTTGCATTTATGATGAGACTAGCTTAATCTAAGAATTTAGAAGTACATACATGAAATCATTAAGTTTAAAGAAAAATAAAAATGAAACTTTGAGGTGATTTGTGATTTAATTGTTGTTTTGATTTAAGTTAAGAAAATGAATTAAGATGGTTAAATTTTCTTGAATGCTCACGGTTTTTAGTCCCAAAAAGAAAGAAAATGATTTCATTGCTTTGTGCTTTTATGTGTGCATCAATCTTTGTAAAATTACACCTATATGATTCGGCCAAAGCATGCTAATGTAGTTGGGAAAAATTTTCTCCATGAAATGACCTTTGAGAATGACTATATTTTTATGTGCATGATGGTTGAGAATGACTATATTTTTATGTGTGTGATAGAAGTGATGTGTTGTTTGTTTTGATCTTTTTCGGTTTTTAAAGATAAAAATAAATAAGTTGATTGAACTAATTAAAAAGGAATTTTTATGATGATAATTCAATGATCTTAAGTTTTAATATTTATTAGTGATTAGAATTGTGACCCTGGATAATTCGGTCTTGATGAGCTAATTAAGGAATTAAGTTTGAAGTATTTTCTTAAAAGAATAATTGAGTGGTATATAGAGAATTTGATTTGATAAATGATTATTTTTAGAATGACATTCTCTGATCAGTATCTAATGGTATTATATAGTTTTGAATTCAAATGAATCAATTTGATGTGGTTTTGGAATTTTACTTTCTTAAGTTCTGAATTTTGTTTAATGATTAAGAATAATGATTTTTATAACATGAACGTTTTAAAGTGAGCTTACATTAAGCTGAATGGAATCTGTTTTGATAAGGAAATCATTTTTTTGAATTGTTTCAGAATTTTCTTGAAAACATTTTAATTATGGATTTGATTTGAATTTGAGAACTTTTGAATATTGGCAATGTGTTTTCAAAAAGGAATGATTCCAAAGTGTTTTCAAAACAAATTGATGAATTTATTGAGATCGTTTCTAACGCACGGGAAAAATGCTCTAGTTCGAGCGACGGACGAAAAAGAAACGAGGCGGGATTAGCGATCGGGAGATCTTGGACAGCTCTTGGAGGCCTACGTCATTTGAGGTGAGAGAGGGGCTTCCCTTAAGACGCCGTGGTATTTAGGTAACATATTAAGATGTCCAATCATCTCAAAGGTTGGACACCAATCTCATTTAGCGAGGTGGTGTGATAGCAATTGTTTGTTGGTCTGGCTATCCACCCGAACGGCTGAGATTGGTCTATAGAGTTTGATGTTATGTTTACTGGTTAATTATTCATAAGCTATTTGATTATCTTATTTCGCAAAATAATCTATTTATTGGTTAAATAGTTGTGATATTGTTTGAGAAACATTGGTACGCTTGATGATGTGATTATAAGAACGAATTGGTGGAAGTAAGGAAATGTGATTGAAAGAGAGATGAGTAATAACAAAGGTCGTGCAAGTAACAGAATATCAAGAGAAAGAGGTTGAAGGGAGATTTTGGAGACAGATTACGAAATATGAATTTGAGAAGGTATTTGAAATGATATTTTTGAAAAAGTTTTGTGAAAAGATAAATTTTTGAGAAAATTTTTGGGAAACAATCTTTTTGAAAAGTTTGTGAAAAGATATAATTTTGAGAAAAGTTTTGTGAAATAACATTTTCGAGAAAGTTTTGTGAAAGGATATATTTTTGAATAAGTCTTGTGAAGTTATATTTTTGATAAAGTTTTGAGGGATGATATTTTTGAGAAAGTTCACAAGATGGTATTTTTGAGAAAGTTTTATGAAATGAAATTTTTGAGAAAAAGTTTGTGAAAACAATATTTTTGTGAAAGTCTATGAAAAGAGATTTTTGTGAAGGTTTTTGAAATGGTATTTTGGAGAAAGCTTTGAGAAATGATATTTTTGAGAAAGTTTGAGAAATTATATCTTTGAGAAAGTTTTGTCAAATGATATTTTTGTAAAAGTTTTGCAAGAAGATATTTTTGAGAAAGACGAGGAAATGAGTTTTGAGAAAGTATAAATCTATATTTGTGAAAGTTGTTGTGATGAGATGAGAAAGATTGTGAAACGAGATGTTGAAATGTGATGCAAAATGTTATGTGATGAATTGGGGAACAGATTGAACGATTAGTGGTCAGGACTAGTTGAAGGGATGCACAAAGAATGAGCCGACCATTAGGTTTAAGCTGTTAATTAAAACTCTAAGACTTTAAAAGACTTTTAAAAGACATGAAATAACGCGGTGAGGCATGAGTGTGTTGTCGAAGTAGTGGAGAGGAAGGAACCATGAGTATCTGCGGATACTCAGGTGGTGACTGCATTAGGGGAGGACAATGACGGTGAAACGTCAAGAAGTCTAGAGTACTTTCTAGGTAGAACGGATTCCACATGTGGTATACAAGACGTGGTAGGGACTGGGTCCAAAACCGTGGTAAGTTCTGCACTCGAGACTAGAATAGTACTGTCGCCCCCTAGATTGAAAATCTTGAACAGTGAGAGGGACTGGAGTGGGGCATTTTGATTGCCACTGTACCCGAGTTTTCTACAGTGAGCCTTGATTATATGAATTGATTTGAGACTGTACCCGAGTTTTCTACAGTTCTCCTGGCTTGGAGCCAATTGTTGAGACAGCTGTCGTGCCCGAACGGTAAAGGTCCTGTACTCCTGTTTGCTTCCGACTAGGCTGGGTGGATGACCGAGGAGATGTAGACGTGTGTGCGAACTCAAGGATGATTTCCCCGCATCATTGAGTGAACCGAAATGATAAAACTTAAAAAGATTGAAATGTTCTCAAAGAGAAGTACAATATTAATAAGTATTGAGTAAGGTTCGAGAAACTGAGTATAAGATTGTAGCTATATTATGATGGTGATCATGTTGTTTGTTATATGCTGTTTATTGCTTTATCTTAATATTTGCCTATCGTAATTCCACACAGTCGACATTTCATGTTTTGGGTAGCTCACTCTCTCTTCTACTTCTGCTCTGTATTGGGAAAATTTTGTATGGTCATTAGATGAAAAACATCGCGAGGTTCCAGCTCATTCGGGAGATAGGAGCATCTCCATTGAAAGGAGATAATATAACTATGACTGCTCTTGTCATAGTCTTTATAGAGATGAAACGACGAAGAGAAGAAATCATGGAGAGGCTTCTAGCTCGTGAGATGGAGGAGAAGAAAGCACAAGACAACCCTATGGAGGAGACCGACATGGAGGAGTATCTTAGCGACGAGGATTGGAACCGGAGCCCCGAGGACCTTTCGACAGACGGTGATGATTGAGAGTTCGATCCGCATAGACCCAGAATTAGATTGCAAGTCTTAGTATATATGACTAGAGAATAGGTAATCCCTCAGAGTAATGTATTCCATTGCAAGTTCTTAGTACCATAGCTTTACCATGCTGTACCCCAGATGATATTTTATTCAGTACTGATGTTTTGAAACAAGTAAATGGACTGTTGTAATTAAATTATCTTTTAATGAACAAGTTTCCAAGGTGCGGTGTCTTGTGACATCTCGATTTGGAACTTGAAATATTTTTATGCATCATGAGAACACAGGTTTTAATAGTAATCAAGTTTGAAAACATAAATGTTCTCATGTCTTTGTTATACACGTTTTCAAAAAAAAAAAAATTGGCCCAAATTTTCACTATATTTAATTTAAGCAACGGTGGTTTTCAAGTTGCCGAATCGGGGTGTTACAATATATACTAAAACTTACCACCTAATACTGATGCCTTGGTAGATCCAGCTCTCACTCGTCCTCCTCATCTGTCGGGAAGTCCTCGGGGCTCGGGCACCAATCCTCGTCGCTGAGGCACTCCTCCGTGTCGGCCTCGGACCCAGTGTCGAGATCATCATCATCTGCCACCTCAATGGTCTCTTCCATGGAGTCGTCTGATGCTCTGTCTGCCTCCCTCTCGCGGGCCAGGAATCTCTCCGTGATCTCTGCCCTCCTCCGCTTTATCTCTATGAAGAACATCACATAGGCGGTCATAGTAATGTTATCCCCTCTCAATGGGGATGCTCCTATCTCCCGGATAAGCTGATATCTCGCAATATTGTCCATCTAAAGATTCGTACAAGTTTATACAATACAAAGCTGAAATGCGAGAGAGTGAGCTACCCAAAACGGCAATGTCGACTATGTGGGATTACAATAGGTAAATATTAAGGTAAAAAAATAACAACAATTTCAATCAAACAACAACATGAAATAAATTAAAAACAACACATGATCATCATCCAAATATAAACATGTATTCATGATTGCTTACATTTTCAATGCCTTTATCTCTACTCACACCATCCTTATCAATCCTTTCTCAATCCTTCTTTCCAAACTCATCGAATGTTTCAGGGCTCTTATATCATGTCTGACTCATAAATCTTATCCATCACTTTATATTCTTACTATACTATTCTTTTATATATCTTAATCCTTTAAGTCTTATCGTTCCGGTTAGCATCAATGATGTGGGGAATTCATCATTGCGCTCGCACACACGTCTACATCTCCTCGGTCAACCACCCAGCCTAGTCGGAAGCAAACAGGAGTACAGGACCTTTACCACGCGGGCACGACAGCTGTCTCAACACTTGGCTCCAAGCCAGGAGAACTGTAGAAATCTCGGGTACAGTCTCAAATCAATTCAATTCGTATCATTTCATATCATGTATTATCAAGGCACACTGTAGAAAACTCGGGTACAGTGGCAATCACAAATGCCCCGTTCCAGTCCCTCTCACTGTTCAAGATTTGCAATCTAGGGGGCGACAGTACTATTCTAGTCTCGAATGCAGAACTTACCACGGCATTGGACCCAGTCCTTACCACGTTCGTATACCACATATGGAATTCGTTCTGCCTAGAAAGTACTATAGACTTCTTGACGTTTCACCATCATTGTCCTCCCCTAATGCAATAT
Source organism: Crotalaria pallida (assembly GCA_037953625.1). Lineage (NCBI taxonomy): Eukaryota > Viridiplantae > Streptophyta > Magnoliopsida > Fabales > Fabaceae > Crotalaria > Crotalaria pallida. Next base: position 64,966,144 of record CM075655.1, on the reverse strand, counting down.
CCACCTGAGCATCCGCAGATACTCATGGTACCTTCCTCTCCACTACTTCGATATCACTCTCATACCTCGCCGCATTCGTTAATGTCTTTTAAAGTCTTTTAAAGTTTTGGAGTTTTAATTAACGGCTTAATCCTAATGGTCGGCTCATCCTTGGTGCATCCCTTCAACGAGTCCCGACCGCTAGTCGCTTAATCCGTTCCCCAAGGAATCACATATGCCAATCACTTAAATCATTCCAGCATCTTGCATCACATCTCCTTATCATAATTCTCAGCAGTATTATTCTCATCAGCACTGCTTCTCAGCATCACCCGCGTCCTTCCTCGTCAGTGTTACTCAGCAGCATCGTCAGCATTCTTCCTCGTCAACTATTGCTCAGCAGCATCGTCCGCGTCCTCCTTCGTCAGCATGGCTCATCAGCATCATCGGCATTCTCTCCGATTCCAACTCATGTTCCTTTTCCAATCATCATCTGTTTCCTTCACATTTTCATTCACATCATAACTTGTCTCTCTTTCTCAGCCCTTCTCACAATTCTTATCTGCCTTTCTTTTCCTTTTTATCTTAATTCATTACTTTCATAGTTTCGTTATTAACGTTCCATGATTCAGGTGAAATCAACAATTCTCAGCAGTATCACAAACATTTAATAAATAACTAAATCGATGCTCATCCTAAAATCAAGCAATTTCAACAAAGACATGTCAACTAAAATCAACAAACCGATCTCAGCCGTTCGTGTGGATAGCCAAACAGACAAACAGACAATTGCTATTGCACCACCTCGCTAAATGAGATCGGGGTCCAATCTTTGAGATGATTGGACGCCTTAATATGTTACATAAATACCACGGTGTCTTAAGGGAAAGCCCCTCTCTCACCTCAATGACGAAACTTTCTAAAGCTTCTCCAAGATTTCCCGATCGTTAGCCTTGCCTCGTTTCCTTCGCGTCCGTCGCTCGAACTAAGACATTTTTCCCGTGCGTTAGAAACGATTTCAATAAATTCATTCATTCGTTTTTGAAAACACTTTAAAACAATTCCTTTTTGAAAACACATTGCCAATATCCAAAGCTTTTAAATTCAACTCAAATCCATAATTAAAACAGTTTCGAGAAAACTTGAAATAGTTCGAAAATACTCTCTTTATAAAAATAGACTCCATTTTATTCGTAAAAACTTCATTTAAAACATTCAGGTTATAAAAATCATTATCATCCAACAGAATACAAAAATTCAAAAGAATAAAATCACATCAAACTGATTTATTGAAATTCCATAACTTTGCAACATTATCAAACACTGATTAGAGGATGTCATTTAAAATAAAAAATTCCAAAGCAGTTTAAATTACTTGAACTATACTTTCAAATCAAACGTTTCCTAATTCTTTTGAAATTCGAACATAGGTTTTTCATTAATAACTCTAACAAACAAATTTCGAAAATAATTCTAATTCAAATCTAGATTTTCTAGAACACACTCACTTAGAACAAGGTAACACATTAAATTTCCAAAACATTCACCACTCACATAATGCAAGACACTTTTATACTCATTCAAAATTATTAATTAAATTATAATCTTAGTACACTAACTCAATCATGCTTAAGAAAATAATTCAAACTTAGTTTCCTAATCAATTTAACAAAACCGAATTACCTATGATCAACACTTCCTAATTACCAATAAATTCTAAACCTTGAAATCATAAAATTAACATCATGAAAATTTCTTTTTTAATTAACTCAAACAATTTATTTATTTTCATTCCTAAAAACCGAAAGGAAAAGGGAAATTAACACATCATTTCATCAAATATATAATAGCATACACATAGAATATAGTCATTATCAATAGTCATTTCAAGGAGAAAATTTTCCAACCATCTATACATGCATTGGCCGAATCATATAAGTAAAATCTTGCAAAGATATGACACACATTCAAAGACATAAAATAATGAAATTATTCTATTTCTTTTAAGACTAAAACCGTGAGCATCAAAAGGAAAATTTAACAATTTTAATTTCATTTTCTTAACATGAACCAAAACAACAATTAAAACCCCAAATCATTTCAAAGTTTCATTTTTAATTTCCTTTAAGTTTAATTATTTCATGCATGCACTTCTATGTTCTTTGATCAAGCTAGTCTTAGTATACATGCAACCTAAATGATGATCAACACAATTTCCTATCCTCCTACCTCATGGCCGAATATCATCATGCATAAGACAAGAATTTTGGTTCACTTTTCAATATGTAAAAGACACATAATCAAATCAAGGCATGTAGATTTTCAAGGCAAATCTTTCAAAACTTCACACCACCTTACCCACTCACATCAACATGCATGAATCACTATCATAACAAGATTTTTCTTAAACATTTCCATTAAAACTCAAACTCATAACTTTTAAACAAAATTAAGATTATACTTTAAACTTCTAAAAAAATAACATGCATAAACTCAAAATCATTAAATCCATCCATAATACATACATGCATCAACTTTTCATAAAATAACAAGCATCAAAATCCCATTTTTATCAATCATGGCCAAATGGCCTTCACACAAACATGACATACACAAGACAAATCCTTAGATTAAATCATGTTCATGATAAAAATTATTTTAAAGCTTGCTACCCTACTTGTTTCATTAAGGCCGTGACACACACATAGAAGAAAAACATAATCTTTTCTCTTGAAAATTGACATGCAAGTCTTAAGGTCCTAACTTTTTAATTATTAATCATGGATTACTACATATATATATATATAAATCAACCAAGATCATCACAAAACTAACATGCAAGGTTAAAGATCCCTACTTTATTCTCAAATAAGTCTAGATCATATAATTACTTGTCAAATAATCACACAAATGCACATAGATCATGGTTTAAGCAAGAAAGAATAACATGCAAAACTAAAGATCTTCACTTTATTATAAATCAAGCTTAGATCATAAATTATTTATCAAATCCTTTCATAAAAGCTTTACAAATCACGGTTTAAGTAAGAAAATCCCACATGCAAATAGATTCATTTTAGTCTTCACAAAAATTTCAAGTAATACTTTAGATCTTTAAGAGTTTGTTTAGAAATCACTAAGATCCATCAAGAAAACTATAACCGAAACATAAAGTCCATGATTTCACATATTACAAACCATTTTAAGTCTTAAAAGTTCATGGTCAAGTTTAAACAACACTTGCACTCACCTTTCACACCATAAAAATAAACATGCAAGGAGAAGAAAAAGAAAAAAAATTACACAACCACAAGAAAAACCTAACTAACATAGTCTTCTTCTTGATCTTCAATTCACCTACAAAGAAGGGGTTGATCTCCTAGCCTTCTAGCACTCTTGATCTTCAAGGAATGTCTATGATCTTGCTTTAAGTCTCCTTCTTCTTCCTTCTTCCTTCTTCCTTCCACGACCAACACTCTTTCTCTCTCTCTCTCTCTCTCTCTCTTTTTCTCTCTAAGGGTTTGATGAGGCCCTTAGAATGTGTTTGGGTATAAAGGAGGAAATGGAAATGGAGTGAAAGAAAATGAACTAAGGATATTGGTATTTATAGGCAACCGAATTAGTGTAAGAACTACAATCGGTGGGTGAAATAACTAGGAGACACTAGGAGAACACCTAGAAGGGGGGGTTGAATAGGTGTTAGAGAAACCTTGAAAGATTTTCGAAAGAAACAAATCGAAACAATTAAAACAAATGATTTTTACAAAATATTTAAGCTCTTAATCGATTAAGTATGCAATTAATCGATTAACACCCGAAAGTCTTCAAATGATTAATCGATTAGTGCCTGAAAGTTTGCTTTTGGTTAATCGATTAACACCTTCAGTTAATCGATTCATCACTGTTAAAACTGAAAAATCACTTTTCAATTGAATACGAAAATCAATCAATTAACACGTATGATCAGAGATTAAGCGGAATTGATTAACACCAATATTCTTATTGATTAACCTAGGTTATGAAAATGATTTTCCCCAAACCAATTTGCAAAATTAAGATTCAATTCAATCACTTATGAAAAATCAATCTTTTCTAGGTTTTCAATCAAGAACATATGAAATGACTAGAATGTAAAGAGTTAAGGGAATAGAGATACTGCATAGAGATTTATCCTGGTTCACTCTCATCCGCTTGAGAGCTACATCCAGTCCCCTCTTCAACCAAGAGAGATTCTTCACTATGAGGAATTAGAGTTCTCAAATTACAAGCAAATGCCTCTCAAGACTCCCTTCTTGATAGCCTCCAAGAGATACCACACTCTTGTCTTGCAACCCTATTGAATCTAATCTAACCTCTTCCCTTGCTTGTTGATATCCCCACAACAAGTCTTCCAATTTGCTTGTTTACCCAACAAGACTTCCAAATGCTTGATGATACCTCACACCAAGGCTTCCAATTGCTTGTTAATACAACAAGACTTCCAAGACTTCTTTTGCTTGATGAACAACCACCAAGGCTTCCTTTGTTGTAGATAGCTTGCCTCCTTGCAATGATTACAACCAAATTGAAAACAATAACAATCCTATGAATCTCTTTCAATACCTATGAAAATATCAACATAAGAGATTCAAAGATTCTTGATCAAAGAATGTAAAAGTGAAAGCTTTGATCTATGAAAAGTAAGAGAGAATAGTGTGGCTTTGATCTATGTAAAATTGATATGAAAGTTGTTCTAATGTGTTCTAATAATTCATAAAAGTTAGGAAAAGATTTATATAGAATACCCAAAAGTTAGAAAACTTAAAAACTGATTTTGAGAAGTTAAAAACGTATTTTAAAAACCAGTTTAACAGGTCTTAATCGATTAACATGAAGCTTAATCGATTAAGCACTGCTTAATGTGTGCGTTAATCGATCTGTCTTAATCGATTAACCACTGTTCAAATCAATTAAAAACTTGTTTTCTCAAAACTAAACCTTTCCTTTCAAACCTTTAAGCCACCTATTGATTTTAGGTTAAGTAAAAACTCAAATTATGATATAATCATGACCTTGATAGAGATTCACTACCCTCTAAAGACTCTACCCAAACTCATCACAATAAAAGACTCAAACTAAAGATATTACAATTAAATACAAATTGAATCTTCATGAGCTTGCTCTCTCTTCATCATTTGTGGTTTGTTGTTGATTGATGAACTTCTTCATACTTGAGCTTGATCACAAACACTTGTAGCTTGTTCAAAACATTTGTCATTATCAAAACATTCTCACTGGATCTAACAATCTCCCCCTTTTTGAAAATGACAAACACGTTTTGAATTTGTTTGAAGTTGTTGATGCTTGAACCATTTAACTCTTGCTCCCCCTCAATAAATGCTTTTGACATTTGTAATCCAATTGAGTTAAGCTTGATTCTCCCCCTATCTTCAACAACTTTGCTCAACCTATATAAAAACAACAAAACAACCCTGTCTCCCCCTTTTGGCATTATCAAAAAGTAATATATACAAATTGAAATAGAAAATGCTAAGCCAAAATAGAGAAATCAACATTCATTTCTTCACAACATTGATACCAATAAATCAATGGTACCAAATGTAAAACTAAAGAAACTAATTCTTCAAAGTATAGTTCTTTAATTTACTTTGAAATGTGATACCAATTGGAAAGAAATATGACAATGAAATATACCAATTGTAACTAAAAAGTCATCATATCACTTAACAAAGTAAGATATCAATTGTAAAGAAATATCACAATAACTACAATAGCATGATAATCATCTAATAATCATTCAATGATACTAATTGAGCTTTGTAGAAATAATACCAATTGTAAATGTCCAACAATATCAATTGTACCAATTTGTAGGACTTTCACTTGAAATTTGAAGAAGCAAATGAATGAGTAATACTCGTAAGCCTTTTGCTCTTCAATCATACCTACAAAAACAATTCTGCTTTGATTTTTGGTATCCAAATGGTTTGGGATCCATTTTTGTTAGTTAAGGGACTCTCACCCTTCTTAACCCAAACAAAATTTCCTTTAGGTATACCATGCACTTTAATATAAAACACATTTGAAGTATGTCCATGAGTACCACAATAGAAACATGTTGGTGCATTTGAAAAATCAACTTTAGAAAAATCAACAACATTTCTATGAGACTTACTCTTAGCATTAGTATAACCCAAACCAAACTTGTTTTAATTTTCTCTTTGAAAATTTAACAATGTGCGCAATCTAATATCACCACTTGTGAAACTTGCAAGCTTATTTTTCAAAATAGCATTTTCATCTTTAAGCAACTTGCAATTCTCACAATCAACCACAATATTCAATCTACTAGAACAATCACAAGAAGAACTAGCATATATGAGATCAAGATTTCATTTTCAAGATTAAGCTCATTAACTTGTTTTTGAAGTTCTAAAATCTCTTGTTGATGTTTCAAAATGAGCTTCTTCCTTTCAATGTTTTTCAAAGCTAGTTTCTTAAGATGTTCATGCATTTCTTCATAAGCATTATATAAAATTTCATATTTGGAAGAAATTTCGGATTTAGTTTCACTTACATCGCTATCCTCGCTTTGTTCACATGATTCATCATTTGAACTTTCATCTGTTGGAAACCAACAAGCGGACTAAGCAAATACTAGAGGGGGGGTGAATAGTATTTTGAAGCACTAATACCAAATATTTCGATTGGTAATTGAAGAATGGAGCTAAGACTGAATTTTCTGGAATCAGACACAAAAGACTCGAGTCTTTTGTGAAATACTCGAGTTTTTCAGTGATGAACAACTCGAGTCTTTTCTTAAATACTCGAGTTTTTCCTATCAGATAGCAGAAAAACCAGAAACGAAAATTCAGCAATTTTAACTCAAATCAATTCAATATTAAACAGGAACTTATCCAACAGAATAGCAAGCAATCTAAATAACTTTTAAACACAAAGATTCCTTGAACTTGCTACCTAATTGTATAAATCCTAATTGATTGAAATGACTTAAGTCTATTGAGCTAGAAAGTAGATTAAAAGCAATAAACCAACACTCAAGCAATTTTATCCTGGTTCACTCCAACAATGAGCTACATCCAGTCCTCCTAATCACTTAGGAGTTTCTACTAATAATCAAATTGTTAGAAATTACAAAGGATTGCTTGAGAATGGCCTCACTCAACCTAACCCTTCAAGAGTGTACCAAACTCTTGATTTCTACCCCAATTTGATTCCGGTGATTGAAGAACTCTTCACAAAGCTTCCTTGAACTCCCTTCAAGAAACTCCACCGGGCTAGGAACCTCCTAGTCCTGTGCTTGAGAACCTCTCAAGACTTCCAACACCCTAAGCCACTTAGGGTTTGCTTGGGAACAATCCAAGACTTTGAATAATCAAGCTTTTTGTATGTGTATTACTAATCTCACAATGGATTAGCACAAATAAGCACAGCTCAATGTAAGAATTGAGGCCTAAAACTCAACTTGGAATAAAATGACAATATGAGTGAGAAGTTGAGCTTTTTGGGAATTAACACTTGAGAAGAGGAAATTATGAAAGCTTGTAATCAATGATGTGTTGTTGTCTTGTTTGTTCTTGCACAAATTCAAAGAGAAATTTTACAATAAGGTTCTGAATTCTCTCTTGGGGTTGGATGAGACTCAAATGCCCTCAATTGGTTTTTGAGTCTCTCCAACGTTCATTTTTGCTGACTGGACAAAAATACTCGAGTCTTTTGGTAAATACTCGAGTCTTTTTGGTCGGTCACGAGTGAATTGGTGCACGAACCAGACTAACGGTCATATTTGCTGACCTGGCACAAATATTCGAGTTTTTCTATAAATACTCGAGTATATACTCGAGTCTTTATCAAAATACTCGAGTATTTTGATCAGATATGGGAAAAATTATTTTTCAATTTTATTTTTCCTCTCAAGTATTAATTTTTGGTCAATCTCAACTTAATAAACATATAAAAAATTATTCCTAGAAGAGACTAACTATTTCTACCCACTCTCAACCACTCTCAACATAAATTAGAAATTTACAATTAATATTTGATTGAGAATGATTGGGCACTTGTCTTCTTTTCTTGACTTCTTGTTGATGTTGATGTTGCAATATCTTCAAGGCATGATTTGTTAATTATTTTGTCATCATCAAAACATAATCCACCTAATTAGGAGCATTGAATTCACATCATCTTTATCTACTAGGGCTATCAAGTTGAGTGTAGCGACTTCTTCATCATCCGAAGAACTACTTGATGTGCTTTTCTTTTCCTCTTCATCATCCCAAACGATGTATGCCTTCTTATGCTTTGAATTTTTCTTTTCTTTCTCCTTCTTCTTGAGATACGTAGAGCATGAGTACTTGAGATGACCGGGTTTTCCGCATTCATGGCAAACCACTCCTTCTTTTGCTGTCTTGGTCTTGTAGTGTGGTTGATTCTTCTCTTTACTTTTGTCTTTGTTCAACCTTCCTTTTCTCCTTAGAAGCTTGTTAAATTTTCTTAGTAGAAGTTTCATCTCTTCTTCATCAATGTCCTAATCGGAATCTTCATTATCATCACTATCGGAACTCTCTTCCTTTTTATATGAACTTTTGGCTTTAAGAGCCATTCCTTTTCTTTCCTTGTACTTATCCGACTTTTCATGCATATGCAAACGTCCAAGCTCCATTTCATGTTCTTGAAGCTTTCCGAAAAGTGTAGCTAAGTCCATGGTGTCCAAGTCCTTTGATTCAACAATTGCGGTAACCTTAGGTTGCCATTCCCTACTTAGACATCTTAAAACTTTGTTAACAAGTTCACAATTCATGAAAGTTTTTCCAAGAGCAATGAGATGATTAATAATATGAGTAAAACGTTTTTGCATAATACATATAGATTCATTAGGCAATGCAACATACGAAACAATTCATATTCATGCATCAAAGAGTTTAATCTAGCACGCCTAACTTCACTAGTGCCTTCATGTGTGACTTGCAAGGTGTCCCACATTTGTTTGGCATTATGACATTGGGAGACTCTAAAGAACTCATCATAAGATAGAGCGAAGGTGATGATATTCTTTGCTTTTAAATCATATTGATTTTTCTTTTTATCATCATCGGTCCACTTATCTTTGGGGGTAAGTTGAGATACACCTTCTACTTCTTTTGAGGGAATGAGGACCATTCTCAATGGCTTCCCAAATGTTCATATCTATGGCTTCTATAAAAATTCTCATTCTAACTGTAACACCCTAATAACTATTACCCTTAATTCCCAAGTATTAAAAATGTGAACTTAAAAATTCCTTTTTTGTTTAGTAAAATCACCCGTCAAACGGACGGAGTTTTGTCTGTTTTTCGGACTTTCCAAAATTTAACCTGTATAAACAATTTTCAAATAAACAACTAATAGCCAGTAGGGCTTCAGATTATATTTCTAAATCATATCAAGGCCCCATGGGCTCCAAATATATCAGAGTAATAGCGGAAAATACTAAGTTTGAGTGTCATAACCAAAACATATAACTTTGTCAAAATAAAACATCCTAAGCCTCACTTAAAATATGAATAACAAATTTTACATCAAAATAGTGTAGGAGGCTTAAGTTCATAATATTCTTCCATATCCCCTAATAACCCTACTCTCCCTGTAAGGGAAAGTACTCCTGCTCGGCCGGGGGCTGTGCCAACTCAATCTCCATACCTGAAAATGTAAGGGAGTGAGCATTGCACATGAAATAGAAGGCAGTTTCTAACTAGACATAATGACCCACTAGGTCAAGCACAATTAGCAAATAAGCATATATTCACATATTGCACACCATACCCATTCCATTATTTCCATGCTCATTATTTATTTCACATTTCCATTTTCATTATTCCATTTCAACATCCATTTCCATTATTCATTTCAACATCCATTTCCATTATTAATTTGTTCATTTCACATACTCATTTCATTTCAATACATCACCTCAAATCAGAGGCCAATGAACAATTTTCATTCAACACATTTGTCACCTCAAAACAGAGGCCCTTATACTTTTTCATATTTAAATTATGTGTCCCGCAGGTCAGAGGTCAACACTCAGTTCTTTATTTCATCCGGTGTCCCTCAGGTCAGAGGTCAACACCCAATAACATTCATTTCATCTTGTGTCCCTCAGGTCAGAGGTCAACACTTTATTTCATTCTGTGTCCCTCAGGTCAGAGGTCAACACTCATTGTAACATCCCTAATTTAATTCCAAACGATAATTAATGAATTAATAGAATTAAAGTGTAGGAAATGGGTAGATTAATTGCTTAAAGAATTTTGGGAGCAAGGTGAGTAGTAATTATAAGTATTAAGGGTTGTGTAGGAGACATTGGTAGCAAGGGGCAAAATTATCTAAGTGAAATCGGGAGTTAAATCGGTGTTTTAAATGTTAAAAATCAGCCGTAAAGAGAAAATTAGTAATTTATTATAGGATGCTAAGAAATTAAATTCCACCGTTGGATATGAAGTTTAAGAGATTAAGAAGCTTGTCTCCAAATTTGGGAAAGATCCGACGGTTAACGAAGAAGTTATGATACAGTCAACTCAGAGTCAACAGACTCTCGCCCAGGCGGGAGAAGTCCTCGCCCAGGCGAGCAGCGGAACAAAACAGCACCAGACAGCCAATTTCTCGCCCAGGCGCACGGAAGCCTCGCCCAGGCGCGCGGGCACGAACCTGATGCGTATCAGCACCATAAATGGTGCGCCAAACCCCCCCAAAACCCCATTTTCTTCCACCCCTTCACCCTCCTTCTCTCTCCCTCCTCCTCCACAGCCACCACCACCACCTGAGCCGCCCAAGAGCCACCACCCCACCTCCTTGCTCTTCCTCCTCCCCATAGATCCACTCCCTCTCCTCCCTCTTGATCTCTTTCTCTCTCACCTTCATGACCCATTCTCTCTCTCCACCACCATACCCTCCATCATCCACCATGAACCACCACCCACCACCACCACTATGAGCACCTGTTCCTCTCTCTTTCCCTATTGATTTTGATTTCTCTTTCCCTCTCTCTCTTTCCCCAATTGGATCTCTCTCTCTCCTTCCACCGGATCTCACCGGCGTTGTTACCGATCGTGTTCGCACCGGGCTCGTATCGGGAACCTCGAAGCTTGAAGCTTTGGCCTCGATCCGGCCGCGATCGTTCTCACTAACGAAGAGCAACACCGTCACCGTGATCGAGATCGATTGTCCCCACCATGCTTGGAATCGAAGATTGGGGAAGCTTAGGATCTAGTGGGAGCCGAGCTAAAGCGTGAGTCGGGGAGTAAAGCGCCAGATTAAGGTTACCCCTCACTATCACCGATTGAGGTAAGGGATTTCATTACCAGTCGTTAAGGGGTGTATTTCTGGGTAGTTATATCTATCGCTAGGACCAGGGGAAATGTTAATTGTTAAGGAACCTTAGAGTAATACACTAATAATGAAGAAAGATAGATGGAGTAAATAGGGAAACCAAATAGTGATGAATAAAAGATAGGTAATAGAATAACTAATCAATTAGATCGGTAGGGTGTGGCAAAAGAATAGAAATGGTGAATAGGGAAATAAATTTAGAAATGAACAAATGAGAGTAAAGAGATAAATAAACGGAATTATAAGAACGAGTGACTAGCGTAAGTAAGAAAAGGGAGAAATTAGAGATTAACTATGGAGAGCCGGAATTAAATAAAGAAAGTGTAGGAATGAGTTGAGAACTAAATTAGGATAAAATAAGGTTAATAGAAATAAATGGAGTGAATGAGTAATTAGCCATTAGAGGAAAGGAATAAACGAAAAATAAGAAAGAGAGAGTTAACGAAAAAAAGAAATAATATAATTGGTTCTAAATGCATGAGCTTGGTATTATTAAATATGAGAGATGTAGGAAAAAGAAACAAAGGAAGATAAGAAGAAAAAGAAAAGAAAGGGAATGGAATTAATTAAGAGTTAGTAACAAGAGTTAAAATATAAAGCATATGACCAAGCTAGGTAGAGTTAAATAAAAGTAAGAATAAACTAGTAAAGAGAAATATTGGAAATAGTGGAAAATAAGTAATGTGATAATAAGTTCCTAAGTAACGGAACGATAGAAAAGAGAATGATATAGCAAACTAGAAAAGAGGCTAAGAAAAAGCAAAAGAGAAAGAAAAAGTAAGAGAAAGAAAGATAAAAGTCTGATGCGTGCCTGAGAAGGCGTATCGGCATCGATGCGAGCCTGTGAGGGCGTGTCGATTAAAAGGGAGAAATGAAAGTCTGATGCGGGCCTGAGAAGGCGTATCGGCATCGATGCGAGCCTGTGAGGGCGTGTCGATTAAAAGGAAAAGTGGAAGCCCGATGCGGGCCTGAGAAGGCGTATCGGCATCGATGCGAGCCTGTGAGGGCGTGTCGATTAGAAATGAAAGATGGAAGTCCGATGCGGGCCTGTGAAGGCGTATCGGCATCGATGCGAGCCTGTGAGGGCGTGTCGATTAAAAAGAATATGAATGGAAAATGGGGATAAAAAGGAAAGAGCGAAAGTAATGAGAAACAAGAATTATTCGAGGTTAGGGATTATCTAAAAGTAAACAATTAGAAAGAAAAAGAATTGGGAAACAGTTAGGAGGTAAAAAGGAAAAGAAGAGCATAAATTAAGTAGTATAGCATAGGCTTGAATGGTCTTGGTGTGTCGTATATATCTGCTTAGAAATCTCTCTTTTAAGGTCTGTGTGATGCTTCCCCTGTGTGGTTAATATTTTTCAGGTACACAAGTGGAGCATACACCAGTGCTGGCCGAGCAGGATTACAAGTTCCACTACGTGGAATGTATTTTACTTATTTTGGAGTGGATAATTACTTTTTGTGAATTATTTATGAATTAGTAGCTTGCCCTGAAATTTGTATCCATCGGGCGTTAGGATCTGTTATAATTATTAAACTATTGTTGTTTACGTTTTTAAACAATTCTGGACTGACAGGTTTTTAGAAGAAAATTTTTGGGAAGTCCGGAAAACAGAGGAAACTCTGCCGGATTTTCGTAAAACCTTCTAAAGAAATTTAAGTATTAAAAAGAAATTTTCAAACTCCGATTTTAATAAAACCTAAAATTTACTAATAAAAGTGAGAGTGTTACACTCATTCACCTTAATTCATACGGTGTCCCTCAGGTCAGAGGTCAACACTCTATTACTTTCATTCATTTTGTGCCCCTTATATCAGAGGTCAGCCAAATCATCACTTTCAATTAATCGTCACCTCAAAACAGAGGCCAACCCACTTATTACATTTTCATTTCACATTACCTCACATCAGAGGCCAAATCATACTTTCACCATCTTACACAAACAACTTAACACATACAATCACTAATACACTTACACACATTTCCCATTCATTCTTTATCCATACTCATTCCCTATATCATTTATCAAATCTTTCCTTTAATCGTCACCTCAAATCAGAGGCCAACGCATAAACCACATTCTCAATGTTCGGCGCCTCAATTCAGAGGCCAAGAATTATTCACTTTCTTGTTCAATTAATTGTAACACATTTAAATACAACAACACACATTCCACAACTAATGATTCATGTAATTACCTTATTCATTTCCTTTCTCAGTTATCACAATCATACCAAATAGTGTTCTCTTTTATAGACCAACATTTCGATTCGCCCTTCATTTTAATTTTGCATATATCATCTTTTACTTTGGTTTGCACATAATCATTTTACTTCCGTTTCCTATATTCACAAGTTCAATTCATAAACCATGATCTTTATTCACAATTGATAATACTTAACATTTTTACTTATTTAACAATTAGATACAAATATGCACATTTATCACATTTAATCGTTTCCATTCCCTTTCTTCCTATATCAATTTATTCCACAACACATACATATATTTGCTGCAGTAATTAATTATCATTTAATTCACAACTTTACAAATAAAGTCAATAATCATAGAAATCACTTATGTCCTTCACTTTCACATTACCCAATTCCTCATGTACTTCAATATAATCATTAACCAAATTTCATTTATCAAATAATTCATTCTTATATTATTGGGTTTCCTTTTCCTAGTCTTAACATCCAATCATCATGCACATTTAATTAATTAGAATTTCAAATTCAATAACCTAGGGATTTATAATCTAATGTTCTCCCCTAACACATAACCCTAACAAGCATTATATACTAACTAGAACCTACTCCCTAGAACAAGGCAAAGCTCACTATATCCACCCCCTTACCTCAAACACTTAAGGATAAGGAGATTCCAAGCGTCCTATGCTTGAGTTTGCCCACCAAGAGCTCAAAATCCACAAGAGAGTGATAGAACCTATTAATAAGCCACAAAAATGAGGATTATTGCTCATTCCATGATGCTCAAACTAAACCCCATGGAAAACTTGAAGGTTCTAAGCTTAGAATTGAGAACCTCCATAAGAGGGAGGAGAGAGAAAACTCGAATTAGAGAGAGAGGGAAGGAATCAAAGGCTTGAATACTTACTTGGAGCAAGGAGGAAGAGATTTGTTGATGAAATGAAGAAATCTCACTTGTTCTTGGTGGATTTGATGATGAAGAATGGAACCCTAGAGGAGAGAGAGAGAGGTTCGAATTTTGGAAGAGAAGAACACGTTTTGCACTTTTATTTTTTTTCTGCATCTACAGCAGTTAATGGATTAATAATCGATTATGAACTTTCAAATTTTTCTGGGCTTAATCGATTAAGCTGCAGCTTAATCGATTAAGTTGCAGAGTTTGCAGCACCCCGACTTTGAATGGCCATAACTTCTTCGTTACCCGTTGGATCTTCCACAATTTTTAAAGCAAGCTTCCCTACATACCAATCTTCACATCCAACGGTGGAATTTGTGTTTAGAGTTGTAAATCTTTTATTTTGAATTTCCTAATATCCTATGTTGTTAACCCTAAATCAAGCCTTCAATCCACTATTTTTAACTCCATATCGTTATTTCCTTCACTCTAAGCTTGACCATCATCAATTATACTAGGAATTAAATTTGGGATGTTACACTAACTTTCCAATAAGCATAACCCTCTCCACCAAACATAGGAGGGCGGCTAATTGAAGCACCTTCACCACCAAAGGGATTCGTAGAACCCATTGTAGTTTCCTCAAGGATCTTTACGAAAAAGCTCTATGCTCGTGTCTTTCGACCGAGCTCTGATACCAATTGTAAGAACTACAATCGGTGGGTGAAATAACTAGGAGACACTAGGAGAACACCTAGAAGGGTGGTTGAATAGGTGTTAGAGAAACCTTGAAAGATTTTCGAAAGAAACAAATCGAAACAATTAAAACAAATGATTTTTACAAAATATTTAAGCTCTTAATCGATTAAGTACGCAATTAATCGATTAACACCCGAAAGTCATCAAATGATTAATCGATTAATACTTCAGTTAATCGATTAGTGCCTGAAAGTTTGCTTTTGGTTAATCGATTAACACCTTCAATTAATCGATTAATCACTGTTAAAACTGAAAAATCACTTTTCAATTGAATACGAAAATCAATCAATTAACACGTATGATTAACACCAATATTCTTATTGATTACCTAGGTTATGAAAATGATTTTCACCAAACCAATTTGCATAATTAAGATTCAATTCAATCACTTATGAAAAATCAATCTTTTCTAGGTTTTCAACCAAGAACATATGAAATGACTAGAATGTAAAGAGTTAAGGGAATATGTAACAACCCGATTTTCGCTTCCGAAATCTTGATTGAATTATTATCATTTTGTTGCAAAAATGAGGCCATTTTTTTTTTAAAAATAAATAAATCTATTAACAATTAGCTCCACCCTTCGAAAATCGAGTTGTCACTTTCGAAACTCCCCACTCAAAACATCATCATTGAAATATAAAACTGTTTTCATTTAACAGAAAAGCATGAGCCACAAGTGATGGAGTCGCACTCCAAAAGTTTTTCAAAAGTAGGCCATCATTACAAAAGAGATTACAAACCAAAATAAAAAGTAGCTGATTACATCTGTAGTACATCACAAGATAATCCTCGACTGGAACTCAGATCCTAGACACACAACATCCTTTAGACACAGACAACAGGAAATCACTCTTCAGCGGAACTAGCGTCCGTCTCCATATCTTCACTCGAATCCGCATCCGCTTCGCGATCGGAATCACTAGCATCTCCTTCCTCCATTGGTTGAGGAATCGCAGCCGCCAAGGGTGCAGGATCACCACCAAACTCGTGATACTCCCTCGGTCCGCCATTTTGATAGTCACGGAGAGTGACTTGTCCCACGTGCACGTCCATGCTCGCTCCTCGTAGAATGTGCCTCAGATCGTCGATCTCCAATCGAGTTTCGCCGCGCCAGATCCAGCCTTCAGGAACCATTTCCCATGCTCCTCCCTGAAGAGGCCACATGTGGATTGCTACATGATATGCCATCTACCCGTTGCAATACCGGCGGATGCCAATACGACAACCAGGTAGGAGAGAGTTAGTGTGCCATACACCAACAAGTTGACCGAAAGGTCGCAGGATAGACTCAATAGAAAGAAGAACAGACAACAATGACACTTGACGAGTACACCGAATGAGACAAGATACTCAGGGCGTATAGAATACTTAACATGATAATCAGATAGAATAGGATAGCAAGCGAGTAGCGAAATATAACAAAGAGTAAGGCATAAGAAGCATAAAATTAAACATATACCACCAATTAGAAACACAATTCTCATAACTGCACAACTTCATACTCGCCAAACTTTTCCATCCTTAATTTTATCTTTACTCTTTGGTTATTAAGTTTTATCATATCTCAGCTCACTCAATGAGGTAGGGGAATCACCATCACTGAGGAAGAACGCACTCTCTACATCTCCTCGGTCTCCATCCAAACCTAGTCGGAAGTCAACAGGAGTACAGGACCTTTACCACGCGGGCACGACAGCTGTCTCAACACAAATGGTCCCAGAGCAGGAAGATCTCGTCCTCAAATCATTTCAATAATATCAAGGCTCACTGTCCACGCAGTGGCAAAACACAATGCCCTGTTCCAGTCTCTCTCACTGTTGTAGACTTGCGTTCAAGGGGGTGACAGTACCATTTCTAGTTAGGTATGCGGAACTTGCCACGGCATTAGACCCAGTCCCCACCACGTTAGTGCGCCACTTGTGGGATTCGTTCCGCCTAGAAATATACTCGAGGCTTCTTGACGTTTCACCGTCCTTGCCCTCCCCTCATGCAATCTCCACCTGAGTATCCGCAGATACCCATAGTATCTTCCTCTCCACTACTTCACAATCGTATACCTCACCACATATATTAAGTCTTTCAATGTCTTTTAAGTCTTTTAAAGTCTTTTAGCATCTTTAGTTAACCTAAGATCGGGTTGCCCTTAGTCCATCCCTTCGACAAGACCCGATCACTAAGGGTTACATCTTTCCCCACTTTCACATAATCAAACCATCACTTTCTCAAGCCACACTACCACAATGCCATCACATCATTCTCACATACAATCACATAGCCCTTTTGCACAATCGTTCCCAACTTGGAACTCACAAACATGATCTCGGCTCCACGAGCACAATCTCTTATCCGTCACTTTGTTGCTCCTCAATATTTCCCTTGAATCACATCATGCATCGCTTTTCACTCATCATCATACTTTACTTTCTCTTTTAGTTTCTCATAACCAATCACAATGACATCCAGACTCATCACACGAATTATACGTATTGACAAGAGAATGGTAAAGGAACCAACATAAAATAAAAATAGACATGCGTCGAATCAAAGAAATATAGAACATAACATATGGCGGAAAAACTCATGTTATCACCATCCGAGCAACTATGTTACGGGCTCACTACACTCTCACTCACCTCTTAATCCAGCAAGAGAAATACTTTGACCTTGGAGATCTCTAACTTCTCTTTGAGAATGGTTCCCACCGTCTACTTAATAACCTCGAGGTAAATAAATACACTTTTATTAAAAATCGTTTCAATTAAAAATCACAACTCAGTCTCTTGAATAGAAAATCCTTTACTTTCTTTATTCTTTTCTTAAAATACAAGTGATTATCAAAACAACTTTCAATCTTTTCTCATAATTGAAATCCTTTGAAAATCATTTGAAAACTTCACATTAAAATAAATAAAACAAATGGTTTATATGGAAGAGTCCAGCCACCATTTCAAGTTGAAAAACATTGAAAAATCCACAATTTTCCTTCTAACTTTTTATACATCACATAACACTTGAAATCCACATTTTTCACAACTCAAAAACATTTTTACAAGTGAAATACTTTGAAATAAATTCTTGGACAGCAAAGGATAAAAGAAATCAAACCATGAAAATACTTTTAGAAATAATCAAATAAATTTACTTATGTCCTTAGTCAAAACCGAATTGACCCAAAGACAAAACAACACAATTCAAACAAATTTTCTTAAAACAAAGTCATAAAACACAATCATTTTAAAGGGACAATTACATGCAAAAAGAATCTAGCCTATTCAACCTTCTAGACCTATACTAGGCCGAACCATCATCATGGGAAACAAAGTCTTTGATGCATTTTCTCTTCATGCAAAAGCCTTTAAACATTAAATCAAAAACATGTACATATAAATCCATGGCTTTAGAAAATACTACTCCTTTTCTCACCAAAACCGTGACCTACTTTTGTCACTTCAAACACAATTTCATTTTCATTTACCTTTGCATGTGCCTCAAAAATCATATAAATCAAAAAGAAAACACATGCAAGAAACTTTTCATGAAAAACCATCATGGTCTTTGGTTTTCAAAGCTTGATCGAAAAATACATCGACAAAATCAAGGAGAAAACTTAAATCCTTAGCTTGGAAACACATAAATTTAGATCAAAGCAAAAATCATTTGAAAATAAAATTGTTTTCCTTTGTTTCTCCTCAAAACCGTGACATGCAAGTCAAGAAACAAAACTTTTGAGTTCAAAAATCACAAATCAAAGCATCAAGATCAAAGGTATTGAAAATCAAGGCAAGAAAACAAGTCTTTTTCAAGATCAAAGCAATAGATCAAAGACTTTTGAAATGAAAATCAAAGATTAAAGCTTTAGAAAAATCAAAGTTGAAATCAAAGCATGAAAACCATTTAGATCAACTTTAACAAGCATCAAACTAACATGCATGAACTCAAACAAAATAAAAATCATCATAACCTAAACTTCTAGACATAGCCGAATGATAATGTCCATGGTCTAAGGTTCTACAAGTTTGTTTGGTCTTTGAAACTAAAGATCAAAGCTAAATAAGCACTTACAAACATGGATCTACAAAGAAATTAGACATGCATCAACAAAGGAACTTTACAAATCTTAGAAAATTAAGAACTACCACTAACACCCTATGATCTTCGAGTAAACCAAAGAAAAAGAAAGGATCTTCAACCTTCTTCACTTAGTCTTCAAGAATCCTAAGGCTTTGGGTTTGATCTTCTTCCTCCTCCCTTCTCCAAGCTCTCGGGTTCTCTCTCTCTCTCTAAGTCTCTCTCTAAGAGTTTGTTGATACTCTTAGAAATTGTATGTGGGTTGGAAATGAAATGTGAAGCAAATGAATTGGGAGTGCTACGGTTGGGGTTATAAGAAAGCAACAAAGCTTTTCCCTTCTTGCCCCTAAAATAATTCGGCCAAAGAGTGTTACTAGAAGGGTAATTTTGGCATCATCAAAGCTTGCATGGCTCAAGCCAAGCCATGAAACAAATAGAGTAGGATTAGGCTTAATCTTTGATCTTATTGGTTGGTCAAACTCTTAACTAAGCTTAACACTAAACTAAACCTAGGGCTACTAACTTAGGGTGCAAGAAAGTCAAAACTTGCATCATGCATGCACCTACACACACACACACACGGCCGACACATATGCACACACATGCACCTTAAATCATTTTTATTTTCTTCTTATAATTCACACTTTCTAAAAATACCAAAATATCAAATACTTAAATAATCCACTTTAAAAATTCAATTCAAGAAGTACTCTTTCAAAATGTCCTTTTGAAAACATTTTCTCAAATCGATTTCTTTACCAACTAAAACATATATGAGGTATTTGGACGGGGTGTTACAGAATAGAGATACTGCACAGAGATTTATCCTAGTTCACTCTCATCCGCTTGAGAGCTACATCCAGTCCCCTCTTCAACCAAGAGAGATTCTTCACTATGAGGAATTAGAGTTCTCAAATTACAAGCAAATGCCTCTCAAGACTCCTTTCTTGATAGCCTCCAAGAGATACCACACTCTTGTCTTGCAACCCTGTTCAATCTAATCTAACCTCTTCCCTTGCTTGTTGATATCCCCACAACAAGTCTTCCAATTTTCTTGTTTACCCAACAAGACTTCCAAATGCTTGATGATACCTCACACCAAGGCTTCCAATTGCTTGTTAATACAACAAGACTTCCAAGACTTCTTTTGCTTGATGAACAACCACCAAGGCTTCCTTTGTTGTAGATAGCTTGCCTCCTTGCAATGATTACAACCAAATTGAAAACAATAACAATCCTATGAATCTCTTTCAATAGCTATGAAAATATCAACATAAGAGATTCAAAGATTCTTGATCAAAGAATGTAAAATTGAAAGCTTTGATTTATGAAAAGTAAGAGAGAATAGTGTGGCTTTGATCTATGTAAAATTGATATGAAAGTTGTTCTAATGTGTTCTAATAATTCACAAAGGTTAGGAAAAGATTTATATAGAATACCCAAAAGTTAGAAAACTTAAAAACTGATTTTGAGAAGTTAAAAATGTATTTTAAAAACCAGTTTAACAGGTCTTAATCGATTAACATGAAGCTTAATCGATTAAGCACTGCTTAATGTGTGTGTTAATCGATTAGCCTCTGTCTTAATCGATTAACCACTGTTCAAATCAATTAAAAACTTGTTTTCTCAAAACTAAACCTTTCCTTTCAAACCTTTAAGCCACCTATTGATTTTAGGTTAAGTAAAAACTCAAATTATGATATAATCATGACCTTGATAGAGATTCACTATGTAACAGCCCGATTTTCGTAAACCAAAATAATTGACTTTTACTAATTAAAGTGGCAAAAATGAGGCCAAATTTTATTTTATTTTTTTTTTTGTAAAACATTGTTGAAGTGTTTAGAAAACATTATTGAAAATCTCCTTAAGTTCTTCAATTCACTTTTCCGAAAACCGAGTGTTACTAAAACATTTATTTTCAAAAAACTTTCATCATGATATTTCCCAAAGGACTACAGTGTTTGTTCTTCCAAAATAGAGTATTCCACCATACAGAATTAAAACTTGACTTAGTTACATAATTGGCACATTTCTTGGTAATCCTTGACTCAAAAACACAATTCACAAACTTAACCTAAACACTCTACTTTCGCTTCCTTCTGATGAAGACATCCGGATGGAACGTTCCTTTCTTCTTGCGCCCTTTCTTCGCTCCCGAAGATGAAGCCATCTCTGTCTCTGCTTTCCCGTTGTCTTTAACTCCAGCTTCAATTCGTCTAAAATGATGATCTTCATATGATGCTCCGCCTGCCCGTTGAAATATCAGCAGCACCGATATGCCAACGAACAGGAGAGAGTAAGCGTTCCGAACGACAGATCGTCGACGGTGTGGGATTACGCTAGGCAAAATAATAGGACCATACAAGCATACAATATAGCACACAGGCACACGACAACCAAACATGTCAATATGAATATTATTATTCTTATTATCCGCTTTTATGCATTTCTCATGAGTGTTCTTTCTTCCTTTCTTTTATTCCTTTATCTCCCTTAACTTCTCGTTTTCTTTTCATCCAGTCTTATCGAAACACCCTCCTTAATGCTTTTGGGGAAATATACCATACATCATCAGAAAATTCGTTTCGTTCTCGACTATCACTCACGTCTACATCTCCTCGGTCATCCACCCAACCTAGTCGGAAGCAAACAGGAGTACAGGACCTTTACCGTGCGGGCACGACAGCTGTCACACATAAAATGGTCCCAGACCAGGAGGTCTCAGCCTCAAATCATAATCATATCAATTCATATACATGGCACACTGTCTGACTACAGTGGCAAACAAAATGCCCCACTCCAGTCCCTCTCACTGTTCTAGATTTGCAATCTAGGGGGCGACAGTATATTTCTAGTGGGCCCGCAGAACTTACCACGGCATTAGACCCAGTCCCCACCACGTTAGTGCACCACATGTGGAGTTCGTTCTGCCTAGAAATACACTCTAGACTTCTTGACGTTTCACCGTCATCGTCCTCCTCTAATGCAATCTCCTCCTAAGTATCCGCAGATAATTATGGTATCTTCCTCTCCACTACTTCGCACTCTCATACCTCACCGCGTATGTCTTTTAAAGTCTTTTAATCTTTTTAAATATCTTAAGGTCAGCCTGTCCTTCGTGCAACCCTTCAACGGGTCCCGACCACTAACTTTGCACAATCTTTCTCTCATCAACTCTCACATAGCACAGAGCTGGGATCACATCAATGAACTCACATCTCATTTCCAAATCCTTCTCAACATTCTCAATCTTTCTTAATCATCTCATTTCACACTTTCATTTCATAATCTTTTCTCAAAACAATCTTTCATAAGCTTTTCGAAGATTCTGATCCCATATCATAAACTTTCACAAAATCTCATTTAATAAACTTTTTCATAAAATCTCCTCTCGTAAATTCTCTCAAAATCAATTTTCATAAACTTCTCAAAGTCTTATTTCAAAGGCTTTCTCAAAAATATCTTTTCGCAAAATTTCTAAAAATCTCGTTTCACAACCTTTCACAAAATTTCATTTCAAAAACTTTTCCAAAAATACTTTTTATAATCTTTCTCAAAAATCTCTTTTCAAAAACCTTTTTCAAAAATTTCTTTTCACAAACCCTTTTCAAAAATTTCCTTTCACAACTCTCTGCAAAAAAAAATCTCTTTTCATAAATCTTTTTCAAAAATCTCCTTTCACAAATCTTTTCAAAAATTTTAACTTTGCTGAGCGCTAATGGAGGAGCAAGCTCAACTCGACACTAGTCCCAGACTAAAACCAAAAACAAAGGAGCCCAGCTCCACTCAAATCACATCATCATCACTCTTCCCAGCTCTGGCTCGATCTCAACATTATCACCAATTCGTTTTCCAATATCAACTCTTTATCTCCTTTCAAATTCATCTTATCATTATTCTTTCATCAATATTCCTTTCTCTTTGCATCTTTATTTCCTCCACTTACTTGTCTTATTTTCCTCTTCTTATTCAGGACGTAACAGATGTCCATGAACGTGTTACTCATTTCCTTTAACAGTATTAAATTTCAGCCAACATAATTAAATCAGTGAATATAAGCATGTCATCAACACACAAACATCACAAAACAATAATGTGGTCTTCGTCACCTTCGTATAAGTGGTCACACAACACAAACAATTGCCGCTTATACTACTGACTCCGGACCACTAAGTTCCGATCTTTGAGATGATACGGAACGTCCTAATATATCACCTAACTACCACGGTGTCTTAGGAAAGCTTCTCTCTCACCTGAGGTCCAGCGATTAAATGCGTACCGTCTCTTCTGATCCTTTTGCTGCCGGCTGCCCCAATCCCTCGTCTTTCAAATTCCTCGTACTAAATAAAATACGCTTATGTTATTAACTTGTATTAAGAAAATCTTTTCTTAGTTCGTGACACGTTCCGTTCTTAATCAAAAGACTTAAAACACTACTGTTTTATCAAAACAATTCTCATGTTTTCTAGCACTTTAATTATTTTAAAACCATTTGAAAACATTTAGTAAAATGGTTTAAATTATTTGGTTTGGTTGCTGGTCCATTTTGAACAGCACCAAAAACTGGTTCAAAAACACCGAAAAATGCCCCGTTTTCAATCCGGGTTTTTCTTAAATCAATTATCACTTAAAAACCACACTTTGAATTACATGAAAACGTTTTTAAACATAAGAAGCAGGTCTAAGTAATCTTGGACAGCAAAGGTTATTTCATAAATCACTTTGATAAAAATCCCGAAAACATCGTAAAAACACTTTTTATTTCAAAACCACCTTCACACTCAAATGTTTTTCAAACACAAACTAACACACAACCACAATATCACTTAAACGAATTAAGTCATTCAAATAATTCATTAATCATTTAACTATAACTCAAACAAAACATTTAGGCACTCAATTCTTTTCAAAAATCACTATATAGGTTTATTGTAATGCAACTAAATCTCCTAGGCCTATTTATACTACATGGCCGAATGTCATTAAAGAAAGCAAGCTAAACATCACAAATTTAATTCACCTAAATCAATATTCTATTTTCTTTTTCATGCAACAAAATTGTTTACTCTTCCTTTTATTCTTACCCGAATGCACATACTCACACATATATCCACAAAACCTTCCTTTCAACTCAATGAGTTCATTTATTTCCTTTATTTTTTAATTAAAAACCGAATATAAATTAAATATTCACAACACAATTTAAATAAATTTTTCTTAGAATACAATCACAAAACATAATCATTTCAATGGGACAATCACATGCAAAAAGAATCTAGCCTATTTAACCTAGTATAGGCCGAATCATGATCATAGGAAAAACAAAGTCTTTGATGCACTTTTCTACATGCAAAAATCTTAAAATACTAAATCAAAAACATGCATTTCAAACACATGGTTTTAGAAAAATATCACTCCCTTTTTCTTCCCCAAAACCGTGACCCATTAGTCACTTCAAATCAATTTTCATTTTTATTTTCTTTTGCATGCACTTTAAAAATCATTTGAAGTAAAAGAGAATCACATGCAAAAGCCTTTTTATGAAAAACAATCATGATCTTCTTGTTTTAAAGCTTGACCGAAAAACATATCAACAAAATCAAGAGGAAAACTTAAATCTTTAACTTTCAAATACACATAGACTTAGATCAAGGCAAAACCATTTTGAAAAAGTTCTTTTCCTTTGTTTCTCATCAATACCGTGACATGCAAACCAAGAAGCAAAACTTTTTGAGTTAAAGAAAATCGCATGCAAGACTTCAAGATCCAAGTTATGGAAAATTAAGGCAAGAATCAAATCTTTTTCAAGATCAAGCAATAGATCAAAGCTTATTTGAAAAGAAAACCAAGGATCAAAGCTTAGAAAAACCAAAGTTAAAATCAAAGCATTCAAACCACTTAGATCTTCTTTAACAAGCATCAAACTAACATGCATGAACTCAAAACAAAATAAAAAGGATCGCAACCTAATTTTCTAGACATGGCCGAATGATAATTTCTATGGTTTAGGGTTTTACAAGTTCATGTGGCTCTTGAAACTCAAGATCAAGACTAAACAATTACATACAAACATAGATCTACAAGGAAATTAGACATGCAACAACAAATAACTTTACAAGACTTGGAAAAATGAAAACTACGTCTAACACTTCTATGATCTTCGAATGAACAAAGAAAAGAGAAGGTCTTCAACCACCTTCAATCGATCTTCAAGGATTCCTAAGGCTTTTGGGTTTGATCTTCTTCTTCTTCCTTTTCTTGAAGCTCACGGTTTCTCTCTCTCTCTCTACGTTTCTCTCTAAGAGCTTAATAGTACTCTTAGAAATTGTGTTTGGTTTATGTTGGACGTGGAAGAGTAGAATGAAAATGGTTAAGGGAAATGAATGGAATGCACCTAAGGGCCAAGACTTAAATAAGCAATTCAAGGCTTCCTATTTTGCCCTTAGTCCATTCGGCCACAAGCTTTTAGAAGGAGGGGCAAATTTGGCTCTTCATAATTTTGCATGGGTGGAGTTTAGCATTTCCAAGGGAACATGTAGGGTGCGTTAGGTGCTTAGGGGTCATCTTAGGGAGCAAAGACTTGTTGGATTCCCATTAGGGTTTCCATTAGTTTAGTTAGAATTTGGTTAGGAATTGGTTACTTGTTCTACACTTAGGAAAATTCTAGGTTTCCACTCACACATACACACACGGCACACACATGTTTTCATGCATAACCACATACACTTACACACCTAACACCTTCACACACATATATACATGCATATATAATCACATTCTTTTACTAATTAAATTTCCACATAAGTCTAAGTATGCATACATATGAGACCGTGCATACATATACTTACACACATATAGGAAATAAATCATTCATATATAACAATCATAATAACACCAAAAATATCGAGCACATTTTTTTTTAAATCAAAACACCTTTCTATAAAATAATTCTTGTTTGAAAAATTCACCATTTCAGTAAAAGAATCTAGTCACATAAACATTTCCAAAGACTCAACATTAAAACTTATAACATTATTTCATGAAAAATCACTTCTTTAAAATCATTTACCACTTTGAAAACGTGAATTAAGAAATTTATTTAAGAAAATACTCTTTTCAAAACACTTTTCTCAAAAATAAATCTCTTTAGTGTTTTAAATTAATACGAGGAATTTGCGGGGTGTTACACACTACCCTCTAAAGACTCTACCCAAACTCATCAAAATAAAAGACTCAAACTAAAGATATTACAATTAAATACAAATTGAATCTTCATGAGCTTTCTCTATCTTCATCATTTGTTGTTTGTTGTTGATTGATGAACTTCTTCATACTTGAGCTTGATCACAAACACTTGTAGCTTGTTCAAAACCTTTGTCATTATCAAAACATTCTCACTGGATCTAACAATTAGTCCCTCTTTGCCCTTGAGTTTTTTGTAACACTCCTTGTATATCATCTTACTTTATAAGAAAAGTAATAAGTTTGTGATTACTTGGACTTGTTGTTGTTGGAAAAAGATCTGAAAATAAGAATTTATCCCTTCCCTTGAAAAATTATTTTCACAAACACTTGATTGATAATGAAGGTGACTTAGTAAAATCAGAGTTTGCGGAAACATACTAAAATCAACATATTATACTCCCAGAATATATCAAGTGTAACAAGTCCATTAATACCAAATAAGTATTATTATGAAACTGAATTCCTCTTATGATACCTCTTTCCAAAATATGTATCATATAAATTCTATTAAAAATAGAAATGTTATAGAGCTGGTCACTGGTCCTTTGTCCAAACATTCTTCTGGTCGGATCCTCGATATCTGCACAACGGGTTCCCAACCCACATTTTCTACACTCTGCATGCACCTAAGGGACATCTCCCCTTACTGATTCTTGTGCAAGCTAGATGCACGATCAACACCTAATAAGGGCATGGGGGTTAGCTATACATATTCGCATAATCAAATGAGAATAAAACTAACATCCACAAGTCAACATGTAGCAAACCATGATGCATAATCATATGAGCACACCCGGTTAATCATAATTCTTTAAATGCAGGTGGCATGATGCATGATTTCCTTCCACAACTGAGGCCTCTAACAAAGTCCATCTTGGACGACCATCCAATACACCGTTGTGTTCCCGGAACACTGACATTCGTTCCCAGAACGTAATGCCAAACCATACTTGGATAAATAGCATCACTCCCAGAGTGTGCATCACGTTCCCAGAACGTGTAGCAAACCATACTTGGATAAATAAGCATCACTCCCAGAGTGTGCATCACGTTCCCAGAACGCATACGTTCCCAGAACGCATAAAAACCAGGTCCCGGACACTGGCCACATATCTATAATGTGTCATCAAGTAGGTTGCATATCAATGTGTTCCCAGAACACTAACATACGTTCCCAGAACGTATAAAACCAGGTCCCAGACACTGGCCACATATCTATAATGTGTCATCAAGTAGGTTATAATTTGGTACTCCCAGAGTACCCTCCTCATATTCCCAGAATATGATAAACGTTCCTACCAACCCATCTTCCATTCTATATGCATGAATGCACAATCATTAATTTATTAACTCATCACCTCCAATCTAAACCAAACAGTGCTCAATCACGTGGTTTTAGATTGGTCTTTGTATGAAATTCTAGCTTAAACTTGAGTACAAATGGTATGGACATTTAGCCAATTTCAGAAATTCATTTCCTTTGAAAATTGACAGTCTCTAACCGGTTACAGATTTCGACTAACCGATTAGATTAAGCAGAAATACACTGAAAAATGAGGTTTTTCATACCATTTTCTACCATACTCAAATTTAACCAATTTCATTCATAAATAGAGTTCACATACCTTAATACTAGTGTGTTCAACCACAGAAACCTATCTATATTGCATGCATTCAATTTAGATACTCAAATTGCACATAATTGCACATATTTCACAACTTAATGCATCAATTCACATAATATCCAATTAAGGCATGATAATTTAGAAATAAAGCTAATTGATTTGAAAGATGTTAACATGAACTTAAGAGAAGATATTCCATTTCTTTTAATAATTGTTTTCGGTTGTAATGCTTAAAGTAGGATAATATGTTTCAATGATTATGTCCTATGTGTGAATGCTTTGTATGTGTTTGAGATCTTGAATATAAACCTTGTCTTATGTGTGATAGGATTCGGCCATGTATAGAAAATAATAGGAGTTGTGTTTGATTTTGTTTTATGTGCATGAATGATGAATGATTTGTGATATTATATTTGTTTGAGTGTGTGTTTGAATGATTTGAGTGTTTAATGACTTTGAAAAGGTTTTGATTTAATTTTGTTTTATTTTCTTTGATTCGGTTTTAAAGAAAATAAATTAAGTTAAAGTAATTTGATTTATTGAAAAATATTGTTTTGAAAAGATTTTCATATGATTTCTAAAGTATCTGGTTTTAATTCAAAAGGTGTTTTATAAACTGACTACATTTTTAACAAGTGTTTGAGAAGAATTTTCTGAAAGTTTTTGTTTTCCTTAAATGAATGTTTTACTTGGTTTTAAATTGTGAGAAACCCAAAATGATTTCAAAGTGATAAGAAGAAACCGAATACTTTGTTTTCGAACAAAAGTTTGTAAAGTTGCTTTATTTTCAAGATAATTAAATAAGAATGATTTTTAATAAGGGGGAAATATTTGAGTTCCAGTAACGATCGGGAAGCAGTTACGAACGTCGGATTGGGAACTAAGGAGTGAATTGAAGATCGTCAACGGTTGAGGTGAGAGAGAAGTTTCCCCAAAACACCGTGGTATTTAGGTAATATATTAAGTGTTTCGACCATCTCAAAAGTCGAAACTTAGTGGCTCTGAGTCAGTAACACGATGGCAATTGTTTGTTTGTGTGGCTACTCGTGTGAAATGGACAAAGACCACATGGAAGTAGGTAAGGCATTTATATGATGATATCTGAATGATAGTGTGTTGTTTATTTATTTATTTGAGGAATTTTATTATGCGTGAAGAGATTGAAAATAATGTGAATAATAATGAATTGGAAGAATAAAAGAGATGTGAGATAAAGTTTGAAAGAGGATGATAAGACGTTGGGGAGTTTATACTCAATGGTGAGTAAGAAATGTTGAACATGATGTGGTTGAGCCAGAGCTGGGAAGGGTAATGTTGTTGTTGATGTGAGATGAGAATTGAGTGGAGTTGGACTCCTTTGGTGTTGGTTTTGGTCTGGGACTAGTGTTGAGTTGAGCTTGCTCCTCCATTAGCGCCCAGCAAAGTCGTGATTTTGGAAAGGTTTTCGAAAAACGAATTTTGAAAAGTTTTCGAAATAAGACTTTTTGAAAGGAAACTGTGAAACCTTATTTTTGGGAAAGGATATGGGAAACTTCATTTGAGAAAGATGGTTTGAAAAGAGTTTGTGAAAATACTTTTGAAGTAAGATTGTGAAACATTATTTTTGAAAATGGTTTGTGAAACGGTATTTTGGAAAAGGCTGTGAGACCCTCTTTAAAAAAAATGATTTACGGAATACTATTTTGGAAAAAGATTGTGCAATGTCATTTTGAGAGGAGTTTTATGAAACATGGTTTGAGTTTTAAGAAAAAGTTTTGGCAAGGTGAGATCTTGAGAAAGAGAATGACATGAGATTGTCGAGGCAAGTGATGTAATGAAAGGCAAGTGTGATGATGTGGACCCAGCTCTGTGCTTTGATAAGAAACGCTTGTGCAAAGATAGCGGTCGGGACTCACTGAAGGGATGTACGAAGGGTGAGCCGATCATTAGGTTAATTAAAAGAATTAAAAGACTTTTAAAAGACATTAATTAACGCGGTGAGTATGAGTGCGAAGTAGTGGAGAGGAAGATACCCCGGAATATCTGCGGATATTCGGGTTGTGATTGCAATAGGGGAGGGTAAGGACGGTGATACGTCAAGAAGCCTTGAGTGCTATTCTTGGCAGAACGAACTCCACATGTGGTACGGGCAGATCGGTCCTATGCCGTGGTGAGTTCTGCACTCGAGACTAGAATAAGTACTGTCGCCCCCTATGGCAATTCGAGAACAGTGAGAGGGACTGGAACGAGGCAATATGATATTTTGTGTAATGAGCCAGTATGATGTTCATTATTGTGCTACGAGGTAGCAGACAGCTGTCAATGCCTGCGTGGTAAAGGTCCTGTACTCCTGTTTGCTTCCGACTAGGCTGGGTGGATGACCGAGGAGATGTAGACGAGTGTGCTAACTTTGAGAGCGACCCTCCTCAATGATGATTAAAATTCCCCTACATCATTGACGGACACGAATTCATAAAACTTAATTAAGAAAACTTATATTAAAAGAGAAATAATTCTGAAAGCGACATGAGGATGAGATTGTTTGGAGAAAGAATCAGAGTGCGCAGCGGAAACAGTTTATGGAAAGAGAGGTGGCTATGCATAATGCATTTAGGATTAAAAGATTAATGAGATAGGTAAGTCTTTGTGTGAATACAAGTGATTATGTGTTGCTTGTTTGTATGGTTTGTCTATCTTAATATCTTACCTATTGTAATCCCACATCGTTGGCATAACATGCTTGGGAATACTTACTCTCTCCAGTCTTTTGTTTTGTCTGCCTGTTGTTATGGTGTCTATTCCCTTAGTCTCTGGACCCCGTTATGTCTGCACTCGACACTCGGGACGAAGGAAGAAGGAAGTAGTATGAAGATACCAAGATCGGTGAGTCAATTGACCATCCTAGTAGACACCCGATGCTCGTGTCTACCCGCAAGATTTGGACGAGGACATAGATACTGGGAAGCGGACGCAGTCGAGGTTGTCTCTAGCGTGACATTTCTTGTGGGTCTTCGTCTTCAGTTCAATGGGTCTAGTGGTAGTTCTTTTATATCCCCGGAGGTATTTTGCATTCCCTGTATTTACTTAGTGGCATTGCAATCCCATAATGTAACCCCAAATTCTTGTGAACGAAATTACCTTTGGTGACCTCCACGGTTTTAATTTAGAAAAGAACGGGCCATGATAATTGAGTCGAGAGGGATTAGGTTGCAAAGCGTAGTGTTGGTAACACTTCGGTTTGGAACTTGAATCTTAGCATGAAGTGTGAGAACATCTTTGTATTTATGAACACGTTTTGAAATAACATGGTTCCCATACTCATGCTACTCAACCGCGTTACACGTCATGCTGTTATAAAAAAAAATTGGCCCTAATTTTCACTTAAAATGATTATGGTTTTCAAGTCGCCAAATCGGGGTGTTACACATGTGATCTTTAGAAAATACTTCAATAATCCGGCGGTAGAATCCAGCCAGCCCTAAGAACTTCTGACTTTAAAGATCACATGCCCTGCGAACGTAACTTCGCCCAACCAGAACTCATCTTTGGTGAGCTTAGCACACAACTACTCCTCTTGCAAGATTCTTCACACAATCCTGAGATGTTCCTCATGCTCCTCCAGATTCTTAGGATAAACCACAAACGAATCCGACTAAGGGTCCAGTTCTTATAACCCATAAAAGAACAGGTGCATTAGTCAATCCGAACGGCATTATTTCCTACTTATAATGTCCGTATCGAGATCAAAAATAAAGTCTTAGGTGTATCCCTATCCCAAATCCTGATTTGGGATTAATTCAACCGCCGATCAATCTTAGAAAACACTTAGACTCCTTTAATCTGATCCGACCAAACCTTTTTAGCAACTTCTCTACGTGTTTATTCCATTTGACCATTCCCGATGATATCATATCGTAAGGCTAGTAGAGAGAGAATCAGCTTCAAGAATTAACTTGATTCCAAACTCTATCTCTTTTGCTCAAGGGTGAACCTAACATCATTTCTTACAACCAAGATTTCTTTAACCCCCCTTTCTCCTTCACTGTTGTCCAGAAGCAACACCTGGGTTCATTGGATTCCAGATTTGAAACTTGGGAATCCCAATACAGAGTTGTTCTATCGTCATTAATCATGATCACTTGATCCTTCGGCTCCCGAACCGTGCTTAAGATCAAATGAAATCATGACACAGGTAGATAGACAAAGTCTAATACCTTAATAGAACGATTCCGACATACTTTGGAAACCACTACAAGAATGTAAGATCCTCTGCTTTGAGATAGCAGATTGGATAAGGCATAGAGAAACTTTGATCAATACCCTTATCCATAAGGAACAAATAAAGGAATAGTTTTAGAGTTTAACGAACTCAACAAGATTAATCCTTAAGAAGATGACTGCCTTGCACTCGACCTGAGAAGTTGATTAACTTTAACACTAGTGAGGGTAAATACTCCTCCCCAGAGTCAAGGACTTAACTACAACTCCTTTAAGATTTACTTATCACTGGTTCTATGAGAACGGAATAAACCAACACTATGGTTTTAGGGTTACCACATGTCTAAAGAGAATCATACGACTATCATACTTCTACTTAGACTACATAGAACACTTTTTAATAGCAGAATAAGCTACTTATCTAGAGCCATTACCCATAACCATAGCTCTAGTTTGGAAGTAAATGAAAGCATACTTCCCAAGAAACATTGCAGATATCGATGACCAGCGTATTGGACCACACACCCAAGGACCAAGAGTCAGGACCATTGCTCTGATACCATAAAAGTGTAACACTCCTTGTATATCATCTTACTTTATAAGAAAAGTAATAAGTTTGTGATTACTTGGACTTGTTGTTGTTGAAAAAAGATCTGAAAATAAGAATTTATCCCTTCCCTTGAAAAATTATTTTCACAAACACTTGATTGATAATGAAGGTGACTTAGTAAAATCAGAGTTTGCGGAAACATAGTAAAATCAGCATATTATACTCCCAAAATATATCAAGTGTAACAAGTACATTAATACCAAATAAGTATTATTATGAAACTGAATTCCTCTCATGATACCTCTTTCCAAAATATGTATCACTGGTCCTTTGTCCAAACATTCTTCTGGTCGGATCCTCGATATCTGCACAACGGGTTCCCAACCCACATTTTCAACACTCTGCATGCACCTAAGGGACATCTCCCCTTACTGATTCTTGTGCAAGCTAGATGCACGATCAACACCTAATAAGGGCATGGGGGTTAGCTATACATATTCGCATAATCAAATGAGAATAAAACTATCATCCACAAGTCAACATGTAGCAAACCATGATGCATAATCATATGAGCACACCCGGTTAATCATAATTCTTTCAATGTAGGTGACATGATGCATGATTTCCTTCCACAACTGAGGCCTCTAACAAAGTCCATCTTGGACGACCATCCAATACGCCGTTGTGTTCCCGGAACACTGACATTCGTTCCCAGAACGTAATGCCAAATCATACTTGGATAAATAGCATCACTCCCAGAGTGTGCATCATGTAACACCCTCACAATCAGATAGTTTAATTACTAACAATTAAGTTGATTTTTACTTAGGACTTGAAAATTTCGTTTTACAAACTTAATGAAAATCCGACAGAGTTTCCTCTGTTTATCGGACTTCCCAAAAATTTAGAATTTTCACCTGTCAAACCAGTATAATCCAGAAAAACATTTCAACTTCTAAATATAATAATTAACTTTACCAGCCCTAACAACGACATATAACAAACTCGGGCTTACAGTGATTAAATTATTTCAAAAACCCAAAATAGATTAATTATAATAAAATGATCATAATACACTCTAAACTAAATTACACTCCACGGTGTGGAGTGCACTCCTGCTCGGCCAGTAATAGTGCAATCTCAATCTCTGTACCTGTAAAGGATAGTAAGGGAGTGAGCATTGCAAATGAAATAGGAAAGCAGTTTCTCATTAGACATAATTACCCACTAAGCCAGACACAATTATCAATTAGGTCATATAGCACAATTTATTCACAGGCAATTTGTAACAGCCCGATTTTCATAAACCAAATAATTAACTTTTACTTATTAAAGTTGTAAAATTGAGGCCAATTTTTTTTTTTTTTTTTGTAATACGTTGTGTCTGAAGACATTATTGAAAATTCTTTGGTGTTCTCAACACCCTTGTGAAAACCGAGTTGTTTCTAAGTCCATTTCATAAAACTTTCCTCTTCATGAAATAATTTAGTTGCAAGAACATTAAAACTCATGACGGATTTCAAAAATGTACATTGACCTCCCTTCCAAAGTAGAGCACTTTACAAAACAGAATTTCAGTTCAGCCGTATTACATAAGTGGCACATTGCTTGGTAATCCTTGACTCAAAACACAAACCATAACTTAAACTGAATTTACACTCTCGCTTCCGCTGCGCTACTCTAATGAAGATAACTGGGTGAAGCTCCCCTTTCTTCTCGCGCCCTATCTTCATCCTCGAAAGTGGAGTCACCATACTGAACTCCAGTTCCTCGTCGTTTAGAGTGATGGACTCCATGTAATGATCCGTCTACCCGTTGCGATATCAGCAGCCCCAATATAACAACGAACAGGAGAGAGTAAGCGATCCGAACGATGAATCGTCGACGACGTGGAATTACGATAGGCAAGATAATAGGACACGCATACAACACATCACAACATACATATCACGCAATAATCAAACATATCCCTATTATCTTCATTATTAACATCAACACTTATCTTAAATGCCCCGTTTTGGACAGCATCACAAACATTGTTTGAAGACACCGAAAAATGCCCCGTTTTAAATCCGGGTTTTTCTTAAATCAACTATCGTTTGAAAACCACACTTTAAATTACATGAAAAAAATTTTAAACGCAAGAAGCATGCCCAAATAATTCTGGGCAGCAAGGAGTTATTTTATAAAATCATTTTGATAAAACCCCGAAAACATTTTCAAACACTTTTACTTTAAATAAGTTTTTAATTTAAAATTACCACTCTAATACTCAAATCTTTATCACAAAACACTTTGGTCAGTCATAAACACAATTTAAAAACCTCAAATAAATCAAATAGAATTTTCTTAAAACCAATTTACTTCAAGACCAATTACACACTCAAATATTTATCAAACATCAATTTGCACACAACCACAACAACACTTAAATGAGTTAAACCATACAAGCAATTAATCAGTCATTCAATCAAACAAAGCATTTAGGCATTTACCTACTCAAAAGATAGAAACTAAACACAATAACTCAATCCTAAAAATCGCTACATGAGTTTATTTTAATGCAACTAAACTCCCTAAATTTATTTTCTCTACATGGCCGAATGACATCAAAGGAATAATTCAAAGATCACAAATTTAAAACACACAAATCAGCTTGGTTTATATCAAGCACTTAAATTCT
This sequence comes from Crotalaria pallida, assembly GCA_037953625.1. Lineage (NCBI taxonomy): Eukaryota > Viridiplantae > Streptophyta > Magnoliopsida > Fabales > Fabaceae > Crotalaria > Crotalaria pallida. The sequence continues at coordinate 64,930,532 of CM075655.1, read as the reverse complement.
ATTTTCTTTTTCATGCAATACTCTATTTACTCTTTCTCTTCCTCTAAACCGATTACACATACTCACACATTTAATTATTCAAACACCCTACTTTTCCAAATCATTTAGTTTATGTATTTTCCCTTATTAAACCGAATAGGATTTAGACATTCACACATTATAAGCACATAGATCCACTTAATTTATTTCAAATATTTATATTCCATTTTCTTTTTCATGAGACAAATTTATTTATTTCCCTCCACCGAATGCTCATATACGCATATGGATTTATTTAAACACCAAACTTTTCTAAAATCATTTAATTTATTTATGTTCTTTATTCTTAAATCCAGAAACCGATTATTAAATAAACGTACACAACACAATTTCGAACACTTTAGTTTATATACTTGCACAAAACATATTCATTACTCCAAGTCAACTCATGAAAAGAACCCTAGTCTATTTGCCCAACCTAGGCTGAATCTCACTTTGACAAAACAAGGTTTTAGGTTCATTTTTTTTTTCAACATGCAAACACAAAATTCTTGATTCAAAAGAAATTAACATGCATATGTCTTTTTCATGGAAACGAAACATGGTTCCCTAACACTAGGCTTAGACCGTATGCGCACATCATCATCTATCAGGGTTAAATCTTTAAATCTTTAATAAGCAAGAGCATTAAACTTAGATCAAGTTAGGAATCGATTTTCAAAAGCTTATTCCCTTTGGTTCTTTATAAAACCGTGATGTTTATTAAGAATATAAAATCGTTTTACTTCCAAAGCCACATGCATACACTTAGGTCTTATGGATCAATGCATGAAATCAAATATAGTAGTACAAGTCAAGGATTAAAATCACTTTGAGTGGTAAAAGACCAAAACCGTGATGAGCCTTAAAGGAAATCAAGTCTTTTTGTTTCAAACAACATGCATGTGTCAAAGATCAAACTTTTTCAAAGGTTAAGACAAAGATTTAAAGCTTTTAAAGGTCAAAAACCAAAGATCAAAGTTTTATCAAAGCCAAATCAAAATCAATTTAACATTTCAACACCTCAAATCAATTTTTCTAAGAATGGAATCAACATGCAACCATTTAGATCAAATCAAAAGCATCAAGACCTAATTTCTTTAGTCATGGCCGAATTACTTAGTTTAAAATCTAGTGTTTTACAAGTTCGTTTACTCTTAAAAACTCGAGATCAAAATATAAATAACACATGCATACACACATAGATCCAAGATCAATCATCAACTAACATGCAACATCAAAGATCTCAACAAATCTTTAGATCTAGAGGATTAATCTTGAAAAACGTTTAGATCTTTAAGATTTTTTGTTGGAAAAACTTTAAGATCTTTAATGAAAAATTTAATTGAGTTATGAAGTCCATTGTTTAGAGATTTACAAGTTTCTTAGAAGTTCATGACCAAATACAAATAGATCATGCAAAGAAGAAAAAGAAAGGAACGTTACAACATCAAAAGAAAATCTACACTATTACAACTTGTCATGCTTATTCGAACTACCCACCAAGGAAAAGTCTTCTAACTTCTATGGTCTTGGTTCTTCAAAGGAAAGACTTGAGTTTTGGATTTGGTTTCCCCTTCTTCCTCTCCCTAGCTCACGGCCTCTTTCTTTTCTTTGTGTGTGTGTTGAGAGCTTGATTTTTTCTCTCAACAAGTGTGTTTGGAGGGTGAAAAAGAGATGAAAGAATGAAGTGTGGAAATGAAGAAATGAAGTGATCAACACTTCACCCCTTCGGCCACATATAGACAAGGGTGAGAGCATGGGATTTTTCCTCTTTTGTCCTTGATTAGTTTTGGTCGATGTGTGTCAAGGAAGGGCGGTTTTGGCAACCCAATAAGTTGCATGGGTGGTGTTTAGCAAACCTAGGGAAACATGGTGGAGCAAATTAAGGAACTATGTCCCTTAGGTTTAGTTGCATTTGGCTTCTAGTTAGGGTTTTCTACCCATTTAGTTCCCTTATGGTTCTAATTCTTAGCCTATAAGCTTCCTAATTTTAATATAAGTGGAGTCATGGCATTCACACCCACACACCCACACGTATCATGGCATGCACACCCACACACCCACACGTATCATGGCATATACACATAAACATATTCATTCACGTCGCACACACATACACATACACATACATCATCTTTTTATCTCTTGATTAGTTCTATTTTTAGAACATTTAATCATCACTTTACCTAGTAATCCAGATATTTTGAGGAATCACATGAACACAATCACACACCAAACACAAATCAACCAACACATTTATATTTAGAAAGCAATCTCTTAAAAAAAATACCCATCTCTATAAATCACCCTTTTCTTTAAGGCATAAAATGTCCAACATATAATTATTTCTCTAAACTCACTTTAAAACTCATGACATCATTTTATGAAAACCATCTCTTTAAAAGCACTCATTACTTAAAAAAACGTGAATTAAGAAATTTTAAGAAAACACTCTTTTCATAACACTTTTCTCAAAAATCATCTCTTTAGTATTTTAAGTTAATATGAGGAAATTACGGGGTGTTACACAATTATCATGCATTTACAATTTGGCAATCCATTTCAGATTTCATCTATATTTCTCATTTCTTATCATTTACTAACGGGGCATTTACGGGACCTAATAGGTAACTTTCACCTGGATTGGGTAACTTGTGCCTAATGGGTAACTTGTCACCTAACAGGGCACCTAATGGGTCGGTGTATCCCTAGGATCAACCATAGCTGCAACTTATATCATTTTTATAATTTCATTTATTTAAATTCAAAACAATTATCACACTTAGAATCATTGGCAACATTACTTGCATTATCACATAAAAGTAAAATCCACATATATTCCAAATAACTCACAAATTAGATCAATTACTCACATAAACAGATATTCACCAATTCAATCAACATTTAATATAAAGAGCACTTAGCATTAATACATACCAATTTCTATGCAATCTCAAAGTTTACTTTTTATTTCTTTAATTAAATCAAACTACTCTATTCCTTCATAATCCTAGGAATTTAATAACACCAAAATAACATACAAATCCTAGCAAGCTCTTATGAACTAATTTGAACCTATTCCCTAGAACAAACTAATGCTCACTATAACCACTCCCTTACCTTGCTTTTCCAAAGACACGCTCCTTTTTGTGCGACACTGTCCAAAAGTATCCTAGCCCATTGCTTACACGTGGCGACAAGTTCTCAAGCTCCTTTGTCGTCTAATCATATTATATAAAATAAATAATAATCAATATAACGCACAAAGTCTTACCCACGTGACAAGCAACAATCATTTAATCCTTTTTATTTACACTCTATTAATATCATTATTGGATTAGTTGTTTGATTCATACATTATGAAAATATATACTTCCCATTATATGCAAGATAATCTAACAAAGTGTTAATAAGGAACCATTCGGTGTTCTCAAAACCAAACATTAAAAATAAATTAGTAAACTAATAGCAAATGTGAAAACGCGTCAAAATCATATTAAAGTTAACACGTTGAAGCTTTACAAAAAGGGAACTTTAGTTTGGAAATCGAAGCAAGCCAAGTTCGAAATCGTTTACTTAAAATTCATAAATCATAGTCAAATGAAATTAAAACCGTTGTCCCTTCAATAAGATAATACAGCTTTTTGTTGAAAATACATTAACTTTCAAAACCAATATAATCGTCAAAAATTCATTAAAGTCAAGTAGTTTTAGTTTCAAGTTACAAAATCAAATGTTATTACTTGACACTATTAATTCCGAACTAAAAGTAAGTGTTCTCGATTCAAAAATAAGTCCAAATCACCATTACAACATTAAAATAATTATACTTCCCTTCAGTTTGAAATTAATGTTCAACGCTTTAACTCGAATTTACGTTATGCCGAGTATATCAGGTTTCTAATTAATTGAGGTATTGTTTAGCCTAGGGACAATTCCACCAAGCTAAATGATAGCTCACTTACTTAGGAACCCAACAAATTTTACACAAATACTCTTTAAAACTCGTCATTCGACATCATGTTTAATTCAAGGTTATCACGATCAAGTAAGCCATTAAATTAATCATCACTATCAACATAATTAAAATCAATATAAACTATAGTACAAGTATAATTTCCAAAATATTTTAAATTAAATAATTATTACCAATAACATTAAAATTAGTATTATTATAAAAATTAAAACATAACATAGAGCAATTACAAAAGTATTAGGGATTTACCCTCAAATTCAATTTTTGAAGCAAGAGGGAAGATCGGTTCGGTTCATACTTAGCTCCGATCTGGTTCACCACGATACAAACCATAGTAGCTGCTCCGGTTCAATCCAACAATAAACTACCTGCTCTGATCCAACCCGGTTCACGGCTGAACCAGTTGGGATTACACCCACACAACAGCAACAAGGGCTGAGGCGACAGCCTTGCCGGCGCCGGTTCGGTTCACTACCAACAATGAAATACACCGGATGACGGCGGCGACATACGAACCAGGGAGGAACGCGGAGCGAGTTCGGCGGCATAAGGGAGAAGGGCGATTCACGACTGGAGAGACAAGGAACACACGCTCGGTCCATGGAAGTGAAGGTGTGGCTCGCGAATGGTGAAGGAGAAGAAGAGGACTGTGGCGGGGACGAATCACGACTAGAGGGAGGTTACGAGCGTCGATGACGGTGGCTGGTTGGTGACGCGACCAGAGGAGAGAGAGAGAGACTGAAGTAGCGCCAGAGAGAGAGTGAAGGAACCGAATGAAGAAGAAGAAGAAGAACCGGAGGTAAGGCGGCTGGGAGGGAGAAAATAAGTTGAAGAAGAAGAATGAGAAAGGGGAGAAGGAGGCGGCTGGGACCAAGAGGGAGTAGGGTTCCTTTGTACAGCACCCTCATACACACGTTTGTTTTTTTTTTTAACATAAGAAAATTAAAACTTAGACTTAATATAATATTCATATAGAAAAGCCATAAAGTTGGAAATTAGCTAGATATTAGAAAGTAACAAAATTTAATATTGTATCTTTATAAATTCCAAAATAAAGAATAGAAAGTCCATTTTTCAAATAGGGTCATTGTTTCAAATAAATTTACTTTAAAATACAATTAAAGGTACTTTCGTGATTAACATAATGTATTTTATAAAAATACCCAACACTTAAATGATTTATTTCAAGAAACAATTATTTAATTCGATAAAACTTATAACTATACTTTGGATCAAAATCAGGGATGTTACAATTCTCCCCCACTTAGGAGAATTTCGTCCCCGAAATTCCGGTTGGTTCAAGTGAATGGAGGACCATCACTTAAACAGGGCATCTAACTATGATATCTAACTCTTTCCAGGTTCACTCCCCCACTTATGATACTCCTAGAGCAATACGCTTTGGTGTTTTTCTCAAATCTATTTCCGACTGCGTCAGCCCAAAGTCGTTTCATGCTAATACCTTCTTTCCTTAACACCAATGAGTATGGTTGAGTTCCTGTTTAGGATTTCTAAAGTAGGACCAAGGTTCACTAATCCGAGAGTTCTTGATGTTTGCTCCAACAAACCAAGACAAACGTAACTGTAAACAAGCACTACGTGTAGCACGAGGGTCTTAGTCAACATGCAAGCTGAGATATACATTTCATGCCGATATCAAACTCCGCGAGTTTGTTAAACTCTTCGCAAGGCACAAAACAACTATTCTAGCAAGGAAGAACGTAGGGTAAACCATCACTGACAATATGATTGACTCGTGGGTTGTCAATTTGACAATAGCACGATAACATTGGGTAACAAGGAGCGAAATTAAGATTCTCTTGGTTGTCAACACTATTCCAGGTAGGATAGGGGATTTTTTTTATTACACATTAGAGAGGCACGATATAATAGACTCATGAAAAATATCAATTGAATCCAAGGATAAGACAAGCCAAGAGGTTATAAAAAGAGTCGTTTTTCAGTTTCTAACAAGAAGTAAGGATAGCGTCTCAGGAGTTACCTCTTTGAAAATATTAAGAGGCATGATCAAAACAAACATGATCATCCCATCATGGATCACATGAAAATGATTTCATATTACTTGGAATATTTCAAACTAGCAAGCATGTTTTTAAATTTAGCAAGAGACAAATCGAGTCTATGTCGATCACGTTTCACTTGGAATTGAAAGAATTATCAAATAATCAGATTTTTGACTTATAAGAGGTGATAAGGATTATGAACCAAAGATAGATTTAGGGATCGACTTATCAAGTCATAACAGTATGTTGCCTTCAGTAACTTATACGCGACTAGAGGAAGGATAAACTATTCTCTTAACGATGCTTAAGCCACACGGAATCCCACTCATCTAGATTCGAGACACCGAGCATAATTCAGAAACATGAAAAGGAAAAAGAAAATCTATAGGACTTTCTGGGATTGTCTTCTAGTCATTCCATCGTGCACTCTAATTAGAGAGCATCTCAAATTAAAGGGTATTAACTACGACGGATTGCATTAAGTAAATTTTAGATATTACTAGTTATCGATTTGTACTCTTGTACTCAGAAACTATAGTGATATCACCTTCCAATAAATGCAAACATTGGGATGATCAAGCCCAACCTTCCATTCCATTGGGGGTAAAATCATTTTCGCATGAACTGAATTTTTTGTCATAGTACGAACAACTTGATATTGCTCTTGTACGAAAATTTTATTTGAATTATTTGGTGTGAATTGTCACATTCGGAATTCGTGTAATTGATACAATCCTATGGGTTGATCCTTCCCGTTGGGGTGGCAACTAGTATGCCCTAGCCCGTTGGGGTCTCTCATTTCCCTTAGTGTTGACAATTACATGTTTTCCAAGTGCGACAATACAATAGTTAAGGATATTGGATTCGAACACTTTACGAAGTCCGGAACAAACACTAGGAATTCAACTATAAGCTAAGAGATGTTATACTATGTCCGCTGCATTCTAATTCCTAATCTAACTAACTTAGACATATAACTATCTATTGGTTACTCGCTTGTTGAGTAACCCACAGGAGTTGTGAGTCCACAGTCCAAGGCCGAGGAAAAACTGCTCTGATACCATAATGTAACACCCTCACAATCAGATAGTTTAATTACTAATAATTAAGTTGATTTTTACTTAGGACTTGAAAATTTCGTTTTAAAACTTAATGAAAATCCGACAGAGTTTCCTCTGTTTATCGGACTTCCCAAAAATTTAGAATTTTCACATGTCAAACTAGTATAATCCAGAAAAACATTTCAACTTCTAAATATAATAATTAACTTTACCAGCCCTAACAACGACATATAACAAACTCGGGCTTACAGTGATTAGATTATTTCAAAATCCCAAAATAGATTAATTATAATAAAATGATCATAATACACTCTAAACTAAATTACACTGCACTCCTGCTCGGCCAGTAATAGTGCAATCTCAATCTCTGTACCTGTAAAGGATAGTAAGGGAGTGAGCATTGCGCATGAAATAGGAAAGCAGTTTCTCATTAGACATAATTACCCACTAAGCCAGACACAATTATCAATTAGGTCATATAGCACAATTTATTCATAGGCAATTATCATGCATTCACAATTTGGCAATCCATTTCAGATTTCATTTATATTTCTCATTTCTTATCATTTTGTTTCACCTGTCATCTTTTTATTTCCATTTTCATTACCTTCACTTACTCATATTATCAGTTTTCAACTCATAACCATAAGTCATACACTCTTTCGAAATCATTCACCGTATGTCACCCCACAATCAGAGGCTAACACACCCAAATAACATTGTATGTCTCCTCACGGTCAGAGGACAACATACACACATCTCATCATCTTTCAAATCATTTTATCTTTTCTTTACCATTAGGGATTAGCGCACCTGTTAGGATATTTCACACCCACTAGGACTTTCACCCAATCCAGGTAACTTGCCACCTATTAGGCCACGGTTGACACCCATTAGGACTAAAAGCAACATCTCAACTCTTTTACCATCACATTCACATTTTCTCTTTTCAAAACTATTATTACTGTGCAGCATGATTGATCCATTGGATACACCCGCCTAACGGGGCATTTACGGGACCTAATAGGTAACTTTCACCTGGATTGGGTAACTTGTGCCTAATGGGTAACTTGTCACCTAACAGGGCACCTAATGGGTCGGTGTATCCCTAGGATCAACCATAGATGCAACTTATATCATTTTTATAATTTCATTTATTTAAATTCAAAACAATTATCACACTTAGAATCATTGGCAACATTACTTGCATTATCACATAAAAGTAAAATCCACATATATTCCAAATAACTCACAAATTAGATCAATTACTCACATAAAAAGATATTCACCAATTCAATCAACATTTAATATAAAGAGCACTTAGCATTAATACATACCAATTTCTATGCATTCTCAAAGTTTACTTTTTATTTCTTTAATTAAATCAAACTACTCTATTCCTTCATAATCCTAGGAATTTAATAACACCAAAATAATATACAAATCCTAGCAAGCTCTTATGAACTAATTTGAACCTATTCCCTAGAACAAACCAATGCTCACTATAACCACTCCCTTACCTTGCTTTTCCAAAGACACGCTCCTTTTTGTGCGACACTGTCCAAAAGTATCCTAGCCCATTGCTTACACGTGGCGACAAGTTCTCAAGCTCCTTTGTCGTCTAATCATATTATATAAAATAAATAATAATCAATATAACGCACGAAGTCTTACTCACGTGACAAGCAACAATCATTTAATCCTTTTTATTTACACTCTATTAATATCATTATTGGATTAGTTGTTTGATTCATACATTATGAAAATATATACTTCCCATTATATGCAAGATAATCTAACAAAGTGTTAATAAGGAACCATTCGGTGTTCTCAAAACCAAACATTAAAAATAAATTAGTAAACTAATAGCAAATGTGAAAATGCGTCAAAATCATATTAAAGTTAACACGTTGAAGCTTTACAAAAAGGGAATTTTAGTTTGGAAATCGAAGCAAGCCAAGTTCGAAATCGTTTACTTAAAATTCATAAATCATAGTCAAATGAAATTAAAACCGTTGTCCCTTCAATAAGATAATACAGCTTTTTTTTGAAAATACATTAACTTTCAAAACCAACATAATCGTCAAAAATTCATTAAAGTCAAGTAGTTTTAGCTTCAAGTTACAAAATCAAATGTTATTACTTGACACTATTAATTCCGAACTAAAAGTAAGTGTTCTCGATTCAAAAATAAGTCCAAATCACCATTACAACATTAAAACAATTATACTTCCCTTCAGTTTGAAATTAATGTTCAACGCTTTAACTCGAATTTACGTTATGCCGAGTATATCAGGTTTCTAATTAATTGAGGTATTGTTTAGCCTAGGGACAATTCCACCAAGCTAAATGATAGCTTACTTACTTAGGAACCCAACAAATTTTACACAAATACTCTTTAAAACTCGTCATTCGACATCATGTTTAATTCAAGGTTATCACGATCAAGTAAGTCATTAAATTAATCATCACTATCAACATAATTAAAATCAATATAAACTATAGTACAAGTATAATTTCCAAAACAGTTTAATATTAAATAATTATTACCAATAACATTAAAATTAGTATTATTATAAAAATTAAAACATAACATAGAGCAATTAGAAAAGTATTAGGGATTTACCCTCAAATTCAATTTTGGAAGCAAGAGGGAAGATCGGTTCGGTTCATACTTAGCTCCGATCTGGTTCACCACGATACGAACCATAGTAGCTGCTCCGGTTCAATCCAACAATAAACTACCTGCTCTGATCCAACCCGGTTCACGGCTGAACTAGTTGGGATTACACCCACACAACAGCAACAAGGGCTGAGGCGACAGCCTTGCCGGCGCCGGTTCGGTTCGCTACCAACAATGAAATACACCGGATGACGGCGGCGACATACGAACCAGGGAGGAACGCGGCGCGAGTTTGGCAGCATAAGGGAGAAGGGCGATTCACGACTGGAGAGACAAGGAACACACGCTCGGTCCATGGAAGTGAAGGTGTGGCTCGCGACTGGTGAAGGAGAAGAAGAGGACTGTGGCGGGGACGAATCACGACTAGAGGGAGGTTACGAGCGTCGATGACGGTGGCTGGTTGGTGATGCGACCAGAGGAGAGAGAGAGAGACTGAAGTAGCGCCGGAGAGAGAGTGAAGGAACCGAATGAAGAAGAAGAAGAAGAACCGGAGGTAAGGCGGCTCCATTTTGGAGGGTCATGAATGTATCCTCTCCATTTTGGAGGGTCCATAGATAATACTCAATATCATAATCAATTATCCATACCATTTACTTACCTTCTTCTCTAACCATTGATCCTTTTCTTGATTTCTTTGCCATTCACCTAATTTCCTTCTTATTTCCGTTAACTGCATTTTACTCTTCATCATCATTCATATTCATTACAATTCCATTCTAAACACTAAAATTAATAACATAATCAACTTTCTAATCACTATATCCATTATTAACCTTCAAGCCATGCTATATTCTACCACCATCATCAATATTCCCAATTGTCTACCTCATCTCTAAATCTATGATTCACTTTCATTATTGAACCCATAAATACTTAAATCTAGACAATTATAAACATACACAGTTATAGTTATATCCATTAACATTTCATAAACTCTAATCTCGTCAATTACCCTAAGGTTCATCTTTCTATTTTATTCCCTACCCTTAATTTCCCCTATATACATACTAGAAAATACCCTCTAAGTAAAGGTAACACACCCCTTCTTACCTCGGGCTTTCGTTTAAAAAGAATCTGGGTTGTGGCTCGGTGCCGATGACGGCGTCGGTGTTGCTCCTCGTTAGTGAGAACGATCGCGGCTAGATCGAGGCCAAAGCTCCAAGCCTCGGAGTACCCAACACAAGCCCAATGCGATCACGGTCGATAACGATGCCGGTGAGATCCGGTGGAAGGAGGGAGAAACCAAATAGAGGGAAGAGAGAGAGAGAGAGTAAGGGAACTCAAAATCAATAGGGAAAGATAGAGGAAGGGGTGCTCATAGTGGTGGTGGTTCGTGGTGGTGGCTGGAGTGGTGGCTGGAGTGGTGGCCACGGTGGTGGGTATGGTGGTGGAGATCATAAGTGGTGGAGGGGAGAGGAGGAAGTGATGAGGGAAAGAGAGAGAAAGAGATCTAGAGGGAGGAGAGGGAATGAGTGGATCTTTGAGGAAGAAGGAAGGCCAAGGGGGTGGGGCGGCTCCGGTGGTGGTTGTGGCTGTGGAGGAGGAGGGAGAGAGAAGGAGGGAGAAGGGGTGGAAGAAAATGGGGTTTTTGGGGGGTTTGGCGCACCATTTATGGTGCTGATACGCATTAGGTTCGTGCCCGCGCGCCTGGGCGAGGCTTCCATGCGCCGGGGCGAGAAATTGGCTGTCTGGTGCTGTTTTGTTCGGCTGCTCGCCTGGGCGAGGACTCCTCCCGCCTGGGCGAGAGTCTGTTGACTCTGAGTTGACCGTATCATAACTTCTTCGTTAACCGTCGGATCTTGCCCAAATTTGGAGACAAACTTCTTAATCCCTTAAACTTCATATCCAACGGTGGAATTTAATTTCTTACCATCCTATAATAAATTCCTAATTTTCTCTTTTCGGTTGATTTCTAACATTTAAAACGCCGATTTAACCCCCGATTTCGATTAGATAATTTTGCCTGTTGCTTCAAATGTCTCCTACACAACCCCTAGTACTTAAAATGGCAACTCACCTTGCTCACAAAATTATTTAAGAAATTAATCTACCCATTTTCTACACTCTAAACATATTAACTCACTAATTATGCTTGGAATTAAATTTGGGATGTTACAACATACGTAAAATTCTCATCAGAAAATCCTTATAAAACAAAATCTCGAGGTTTCTTTTAACAAAATTCGTTTACGCACATATGGGAAAAATGCGGGATGTTAAAAAAGCACAAATGAGAAATATGTCCTAAACAACCACAATAATTACATGTAATAGGTTTGGATGATGGTTTGACTTTTTCAAAATTAGGTTCATGAAACTTGGAGTTTTTGACTTCACATTGAAAAATATTATTGTCAAACACTTTGCTTGATTTTTGAATATCCACATCATTTTCAATTTCACTTTCAAGCAAGGAATTTGAACAAATAGATATTTCAATGTTACTACATTCAAAAAGTGCATCCTCAACTTGTTTTTCAATATCTAAGCAATTTTCAAAAATGGTTGAGGAGCTATTTTCTAAAAACATCTCTTTCTCAAAAATATCTCCATTTTTCAAAATATCAATTTCATTTTCAATCAAGGAGAGTTTTTGTAAAGAGTCCAAGTTTCTATTTTCTAAAGCTGTCAAATCATTATGTACCTCATTATATGCAAATTTTAGTTTATTAGAACAAGGACTATTTGAAATTACCTCAAGTTTTGTATGAACCAAGTAATCGGATGTTTCATTTTCACTTTCCATTGATTCCTCGTCCGAGCCACTTGATTCCTCCAGTGACTCCATAAAGGTTTCAAATATCCTCTCTAAGTCATCACAATTGCCTGTTGAGCTACTCCCCATGCTTTCACTTTCATCATCAGAATCTTTTTCCAAGGAGTTTGTCATTCCATGCTCTACATCTGTACTATCATGCTCAAAGATACCATTAGTAGCATAGTATGTGTTTAGAAAATCCCAAATATCTTTAGCACATTCAAAATCCTTAATTATAGCATATGCATCATCATTCAAAGCATTTCTAAAAATATGCATAGCTTGAATATTCAAAGAAAAGGAATTTTTGTCAAAATCATTTAAAACATGTTTTTGATCAAAACCATTAAGAACAACATGCCATAAACGAAAACTAATAGATTGTAAAAATATTTTCATTCTAGCACTCCAATAATGAAAATTATTTCCATATAAAAAAGGTGCTTCATCGAATGAAAATACCTCCATATTAAAAAAAAATATATCCCAACGCTGCCAATCTACAAGGATCTTTGTACTCAGGCTGTTAGGATTGGCAGCCGTCACCCAAGAGGGGGGTGAATTGGGTGTTTACGAAAACATTGTCAAACTTTGGTTTCAAATCGTTTTCAATAAAATTAAAGAGATTTTGCAGCGGAAAACTAATATATATAAAAACGATTTCGCGGAAGCTTTAATAATAATAATAATAAAAACTAATATGCCCGGAACACAAATAAATTAATAACAACAAATACCGTCACCGCGCTAATTAATTTAAAACCCTTTAAATTAATTATGATGAAAATAATTGATTTGGGTATGATATATATATCTTTTGGACTTCATTTTACCCTCTTTTACTTTGTTTTGGCTTGTTTTCATAGCAAACTTAGGATCTTTTTATTAGTTTTTAGGAATTTTAGTAGTTGTAGTTTCCCTTGAACTTTTTGATCGTTTGTTCATTGTTTCAGGTGATTTTGGAGCTCAAATGCAAAAATTAATTATGGAATTGGAAAGAGCTCGTAAAGACCTTGAAGTAGGAAAAAGAACGGAGAAAAACGGAGCCGAAACAGGTCCCGCGCGCCTGGGGCGCGTGGACGGGTGCGCCTGGGGCGCGCCATCTGAGAAAGGCACCAGATAGCAGACTCGCGCGCCTGGGGCGCGATACCGCGTGCGCCTGGGGCGCGCGTGCACCAGAAAAAGCCCAATTGGGCCAAAACTTCATAAATTGATTGGGAATCTACTTAGGGATATTTTGTAAATATAAATTAGTGATTGAGAATTAGGTTAGGCAGCCAATTAGAGGAGAAAACAGAAATTAGAATTGAAGAGGGAGATTGCATTGATTTGGAGCAAGTGGAGATTGAAGAATTTGGGGTAATTTGTCTATGAATTTCCCTATTATGTCTTTCATTTTTCTTATTTCTATGTGTAACTAAAACCCTCGTGTTAGGAACACGGTAAATTTGTATGGCGTAGCTTATTTCAATTTATGATTTAGTGTTTTCCTGTTTTTAATTCATGCGTTAATTGTGTTTTTATTGCATACGTAAAACTGATCACTTTATGTTTTGGATTTCTTAATTCTTAACGAGAGTTAGGATTTTGAATAGGCCTTGCAATTAACGGTATAATCAGTTTAGTTATAGAGATATGATTGAATGATTATATGACTTGGTAATTCCCTTGTGCTGAATATGATATTTTCTAATATTGTAATTTGTTGAGAGATCAAGGATTAAGTATTTAGAGAATAAGGATAATGATAGAGAGATCTAATTATTGCTATTTGAGAGGAATTGTCCATGAATTAAAGGAAAATCTAAATTATAGTTGAATAAGTGAAACCAACAATGCAACCAACGTTCCTAACCACTTTCTCCCATAGTTTCTCAAGTTTCTATTTAATTTCAGCAATTAATTAGTTTAGTTAATTAATAGTTTCAAATCTGAAGTTTAATTTAAATCAACTTTTTAGTTATAGGATTTATTTATAATTACATTAAGGTGAAAATATACTAAAAACACAACTCCCTGTGGGACGATATTCGGTCTTCCATAGACTATATTACTCGTTGACCCAGTACACTTGCTGGCATTTCAACAATAATCGCTTTGTTGCAAGAAGGATAATAATAACAATAACGCACATGCAACAATAACAACGGAAAATAAAGAGATAAGGGATAGAGGATTGTGCACCGGAGATTTTATCCTGGTTCGGCAAAATAGCCTACATCCAGTCCCCAAGCGACCCGCTTGAGCTTTGCTCAATAAACCGAAGACGCCCCCACGTCCCCAAATGCAACCAGAGCACCCCGCAAGCTACTAGGAACCTCCTTTCGCTAGGGACCTCAATAAACAACTAGGAAGACCCTTCCTAGATTTTCAGGATAGCCTAACTACTAGGTGCCCCACCGTTCGTCTAGCACTACCCAACACAAGGATTCCTCACCCTACAAACACGAACGCCGCACGTTCGAACTAGGAGATTCACTCCCTAGTCTCTAAGGGTCAACACCCCTTTACAACGCTGGTTATGGTGATTGGGTACAACAACTATCGTGCACTCTTTGTAACGACCTAAAATTTTAAACAAATAAATAGTGATAATAATAATTATGTTTAATCTGAGTAGAAGAATAACTTAAATATGATCTTGAATAAAAGGCAAATTGTGTGTGGGTTTTGTTTTGATCAAGATTAATGAAAAATGCTCGGAAAATAGGAAAACCGAGGATTAGAGAAAATCTAGAGTGTCATAAGCATAGATAAGTGTTGATAGAGGAGATTAAACATGGAATAAGAGTTTAATATGGATAGCAAACAATTCAATTAAGAGAAATTCTTTATAGTAACTTAGTAAAACCAATTAAGATTTCAGGAACTTCGAATAAAAACTTACTACTCAATCAAGTCTCAAAGGAATCAACGAGCTGTTGGTGCAGTGGTGCCAGGGGCTGCACTTGGTAGGGCGAACCACGGTTCGATCCCCCGCAACAACGTTGGGAGAGGAATAAAACCTTAACCCCGGGACCCCCCTCGAACTGGATTAGTCGGCCCAGTGGGCCGGATACCAGGGTGCAAACCAAAAAATCAAGTCTCAAAGGAGAATAATGATAAGATGAGAAGAAAACAAATAAAGCTAGGATTGGTAAATAAGAAGAAGTAATGAGATTAAATATAGAGTGAAAACCTAGAAATTTACAAGCATTTGATACGGAGAAGCTATCGTAATTTCATTAAGGTAGTGAAGCCGGTTAGGATTTGAGAAATTTGAATGAGACTATTTAATCAAGTCCAGGAGGGTGCTAAGGTAGTGTAAAAGAAGGTAAATCGACCTAAGTCAGGAAGAAATTGTAATTGAGTTAAACTTGAAGTTTCAATTTATAAATCATTTACTTTTCTTATGGGCAATATTGGGTAAGTATAATTTTATGAATTGAGAGGTAAATAAATGTTAAGAAGGTTTAATTTAGTGTTAGGAATGGTTAAAATTCAAGAATCAGGCTAAAAATGCGAAAATCGGCGTTCCGGGGCGAACCGGTGTGCCGGGACATGAGCCGGTGCGCCCTAGACGAACCGGTGAGGATTTTTGGTGCACAACATATTCCTGGCGCTCAAGCGCCGGTCTGTCGCGCTCAAGCGCCAGATCCACGCAACACCAGAAATCGCGCGCTGATGCTGGAATTCTCTAGAAAAGTCTCGCGCTCAAGCGCCAGGTCCCGCGCTCAAGCGCGTCGTGCCTATATAAGGCACCAGCACCACCAACTGATGCACGACTTCTCCCCCTGACCGCACTAGTCCGTCTCCCAGCAGCACAAGAATGTCCAGACTTGCACCAACACCATATTTCTTGCACCAAACTCGAACCTTCATGCACCAACAACCCAAATTACCTCCAAATCCAACCTCACACCATAGAATAACATCAATGATTCTCTTTCCTTCCAACTTTAAGTCTTGATTCTTTGAATTTCCATTAAATCCACCTTATACCCATCTTCCACCCTTATTCCACTCTTTTAAATCACATTTCTTTGAAGCTTTACATCAACCAAGCATAAAAGGGAGAAAACCTAAAGGAATCAAGGAAGAACTAACGGTTTAAAACCCAAGTCAAGTCTCCCTCTCCTAATCCAAGGTAAGGGAGGAACTCTTTTCTCTTAGAATAGGATTTAAGTTTTGGAATTAATAAATGCTTATCAAATGTTATAAATTACATCCTAGGGTAGTTGATTCTGTCATACCACATGCCTGTGCATGTGGAATAAGCATTTAGGGGCTTAATTCATTCTACAAATTCACTACTTTAACCAAATTAAAATGTATGCTTTCATAGTGTTCGATGAAATGCCGAGAGAATATGAAATGTATGATATAAATTTGAATGTCTAGGGAATAATATTATAATGAAAGATAAATTATCTAGTTGAAATAAATTATATAATTAAGACCTTCCTAATGATGTATGTAACAGCCCGATTTTCGTAACTAAAAAATGACCAACTTTTATCCATTTATGTTGCAAAAATGAGGCCACATTTTTTTTATATAAAAAAATGTTGGAGTGTTTGCAAATGTTATTATAAAGTCATTGATGATCTTCAACACTCTCTTTCGAAAACCGAGTTGTTACCAAAAATCCGTTTTCATAAAAACTGTCGTTTTCATAGAAGAACTTGGTTCCAAATCATCTTGACCGTTTTCAAAAACTTCACGTGAATTAACTTCGCATGAAAATATATTTCACAAGTCAAATTGAAACTTAGTTCAATTACATAGTGGCTCATGGCATCGGTAATCCTTAACTCAACACTCACCAATTACACTATCATTAAACTATCCCATTGAAGACAATCGGGTGAAGTTCCTCCTTCCTCTCGCGTCCACTTCTCGCTCTCGAAGATGATGCCCTCCTTGTTGTGTTTCCCTCCTTGCTAATAGATTCCGGCTCCGCTCCATTAAGAGTAGTGGAGTTCCTCCGAGCCTCATACCGAATCTTCTCTTTGTAGTTATGTAGCCTCGTACCGTGACTTGTCCCAGGTCCGGCTCCAGGTTAGCTCCACTGAGTAGATGTTCTGGATCGGAAATCACAATCTGGGAATAGCCGATCCATACCCATCCATATGAGGTACGCTTCCATCCTCTTCCATACTTACTCCATGTGGTGACCTCCATGCAATACTCCATCTGCCCGTTGAGATACCAGCAGCACCGATATGCCAACGAATAGGAGAGAGTAAGCGATCCGAATGACGCATCGTCGACGGTGTGGGATTACGATAGGCAAGATACCAGGACCAAACAAACACACAATACAATATACAAGCACCCAACAACCAAACATATTATTGACATCATTATCATTATTATCTTGCATTATTAGCATTATTGTTATCCTTTTTCATTTCTTTCTTACTTTAACATCTTATGAACATTCTTTCCTTTTCTCATTCATTTCCATTTCATCACTATATTTTCTTATTAATTCATAGCCTCTGGTGATTGGGGAGTGTTAAAATATCCTCAAAGTATTCATTTCGATCTAGGCTATCACTCATGTCTACATCTCCTCGGTCATCCACCCAACCTAGTCGGAAGCAAACAGGAGTACAGGACCTTTACCTGTCTCACAACAATTGGTCCCAGACCAGGAGGACTACAACCTCAAATCATATCATATCAATTCAATTCATATATAATCAAGGCACACTGTCTCAACTCACAGTGGCAAACAAGATACCCCACTCCAGTCCCTCTCACTGTTCTAGATTTGCAATCTAGTGGGCGACAGTATATTTCTAGTGGGGCCGCATAACTTACCACGACATTGGACCCAGTCCCTACCACGTTCGTATGCCACCTGTGGAGTTCGTTCTGCCTAGAAACATACTCTAGACTTCTTGACGTTTCACCGTCATCGTCCTCCCCTAATGCAATCTCCTCCTAAGTATCCGCAGATACTTATGGTTCCTTCCTCTCCACTACTTCGCACACTCATACCTCACCGCGTATGTCTTTTAAAGTCTTTTATCTTGTTAATTATCCTAACGGTCGGTCCATCCTTCGTGCAACCCTTCAATGAGTCCCGACCACTAACTTGGCACAATCTTTCTCTCATCATTCTCACATAGCACAGAGCTGGGATCACATCAACAAACTCGTATCTCATTTTCTCAATCCCTCTCAACAGTCAAAATCTTTTCTCAAAACAATCTTTTCGCAAAATCATCATCGAAAATATCATTTCACAAAAATCTTCTCGAAATATCACTTCGTAAAACTTTTCAAAGATATCATTGCACAAGATTTTCTCAAAAATATCATTTCAAAAACTTTCACAAAATCTCTTTTCACAAATGTTCACAAAAAAATATTGCTTTCGCAAAGTTTTTCTCAAAAGGTCATTTCATAAAACTTTCTTAAGAGTTTCATTTTGTAAACTTCCTCAAAAATATTATTTCGATAAGACTTTCTAAAATATCAGTACAAAAGACTTCCTCAAAATGTCATTTCAAAAACTTTATCAAAAAATTGTTTCCAAAAACTTTTTCTCGAAAATATATATCCTTTCAAAAAAATTGTTTCATCAAAACTCTTTAAAATCTCCTTTCAAAACGTTTTCAAACTCCCGTTTCGTACTCCGCTTCAAAAATCTCGTTTCAAAAACTCTTTTAAAAAATTCTCATTTTCAAAAACCTTTTTAAAACAAAAACATCATATCAAAATTTTTCGAAAACTTATTGTTTCAGTGAATACTAGTGGAGGAGCAAGCTCAACTCAACACCAGTCTCACTTCCACAACATCACAAGGGAGCCCAGCTCCATTTAAACCACATCTTATTGCACCCATCAACACATCCTCACTTTCCCCCAGCTCTGGCTCTTTCTCAACATTATCATTCAATCTTTCCCCAATCTCAATTCTTTCTATTCCATCTTATATCTTTCACAATTATTCCTTTCTCCTTATATCTTTACTTTCCTCAACTTACTTATCTCATTTCATTTCCATTTTCTTATTCAGGACGTAACAGACGTCCATCAGCATATTATTCAACAACAATAAATATCATTAGGCTTAATGAAATAAAGACATAAAAGCATACTATCAATCACACACTCATCACACAATAGAAATGTGGCCTTTGTCACCTTCGTATAAGTGGCCACACAACACAAACAATTGCCACTTATACTACTGACTTCGAACCACTTAGTTCCGATCTTTGAGATGATACGGAACGTCCTAATATATCATCTAACTACCACAGTGTCTTAGGAAAGCTTCTCTCTCACCTGAGGTCCAGCGATTTAATGCGTACCGTCTCCTCGGATCCTTCTTGCTGTCGGCTGCCCCAATCCCTCGTCTTTAAGATTCCTCGTACTAAATAAAATACACTTACGTTATTAATTTGTATTAAAAAAATCGTTTTCGTAACTTGAACACCTCTCATTCCTCGTCGGAAAACATAAAACATAACCGTTTTCTTTCAAACAACTCTGATATTTATAATACCTTAAGTACTTTCAAATATCATTTGAAAACACCATGTAAAGTCATTTAAAGTATTTAGTTTGGTTGCTGGTCCGTTTTGGACAGCACCTTAATTACGTTTTGAAATCACCGAAAAATTCACCGTTTTTAATCCGGGTTTTTCTTAAATTGATTATCGCTTGAAAAGTTTATTTTAAGTCACTTGAACACATTTTCAAAGTTAAGAAACCATTTTAAATAATTCTGGACAGCCAAGAATTATTTTACAAAAATCACTTTGATAAATCCCCGAAAACATCGTAAAAACACTTTTTACTTTAAATAACTCTTTAATTAAAAATTAACACCTTAAAACTCAAGTCTTTATCACAAAACAACTTTGGACAGCCATAAACACAATCCCAAAAATCCCAAATAAATCAAATCGAATTATTCTAATAGCAATTTCATACAACATCAACTTCACACACAACCACAAGCAACACTTTATTAATCAATTAGAAGCATATAATCAACTTAGTTAGCATCCAAGCAATCATACCACTCACAAATAATTCATTTTCACAAAACAAAACACTTAGTCATGCATATGTTCACAACCAAATTGAATCAATATTTAAACCAAACATATTTATATTTATTTTTCTTACTTTAAGCAACTCAAATCCTTTCAAAAACCACCATGTACATTTTATTTCATGCCACTAGACTTCCTAACTTATTTAAACTATATGGCCGAATGAATCAAGGAAAACAAGTCAAACATCACCAATTCAAATCACATAAATCAACTTGGTTTATTTTAAGCACTCAGATTCTACTTTCTTTTTCATGCAACAAAATTATTTACTCTTTCTTTTACTGTCAACCGAATGCACATATACACACATACATATATTCATTTAAACACCACACTTTCTTCCAAACCAATTAGTTCATTTATTTCCTTTATTTATAATCCCAAAACCAAATAGAAATTAAACATTCACAACATAATTTCAAACAATTCATTTTAACATAATTTCACAAAACATACTTATTGCTTTTATGTCATTTCATTGAAAAAGAATCCTAGTCTATTCATCTAACCTAGGTCGAATCCTACTTTGACAAAACAAGGTTCTTAAATCAAAGAAAGTAACATGCATGTGTCCTTTCTCATGGAGATAAAACATGATTTCTTGATTTCTAAGCCTAGACCGAATACACATCATCATAGATCAAGGTTTTATTTTCAAATCTTTCACATGCATGCACATAGAACATGGATCAAGTTAAAAATCATTTTCCAAAAAATTGTCTCTTTAATTTCTTGGTAAAACCGTGATGATCATTAAGGAAGGTAAAAATTCTTTTTACTCAAAACCCACATGCATGTACCTAAATCTTGTAGATTAAATCATGAAATCACATATAGTGGTATAAACTAAAGATAAAAATCATTTTAGGTAAGAAGAAGTCAAAACCGTGATGCCTATTGAAGAAAATCAAGTCTTTTTGGTTTAAAACAACATGCATGACTTCAAGAGCGTAACTTTTTCATGGATCAAAACAAGTATTTAAGGCTTTCAAAGAACAAAATCCAAAAATCAAAGTTTTATCCAAATCAAAATCAAACAAGTCAAATCAACTTTCCTAAACATGAAATCAACCATGCAACCATGTAGATTAAATCAAAACCATCAAGGCTTTTTCTTTAGGTCATGGCCGAATCCCCTAGTTTAAGATCTAGTGTTTTACAAATTCATTCACTCCTAAAAATCCAAGAGCACGGCATAAAGAGAACATGCAAAGGAAAATAAGAATCATAAGGTCACAAAATCAAACATGCAAGAGAATATCAAGACAATATATGAATTTAAACACGACTTTAAACAAAACCGAGATAAAGAAGAACTACAAATGAGAGATCAAGACTTTCCAACACCAACATTCAAGATTAAAGCATAAAAATAACATGCAAGACACTTAAACCTCAAGATCATTCAAAAATAAATACATGCATCACAAAAATTAAACAAAGTCCATTAGAGAGTCCTTTACAACACAAAATGATTACATTAAAACTCTCTCAAGATAACTACCTTAAACAAACTCTAACTTCCAACTTTAAATCTCCCCTTCTTCTCCTAAGGTTTGCTTTGGCCACCTCTCCTTTGGGGTTGATGGTGATTTTCTTCTTAGGTTTTGAAGGAAGATGTGTGTGAAAGAAGGAACCAAAGGTGTTTGGGGTTAAGGGATTTGGATTCTCACTCTCCTTCTCCTCTCCTCTCTTTACGGCCTCACTCTTTCTCTAAGGGTTCCAAGAGCTTTGTGTTGCTCTTGGATCAAGTGTGTTTAGGAGATGTGAAAATGAATCAAAGTAACCCACTCCTCCCATACGCACACGGCTTATATGGACAAAGGCGAGGGGTGGAATTTTCCTCTTTTGTCCCCGGTTCCATGTGTATGCCTAAGGGTAATTTGGTCTAGTCAATTTGTTGCATGCGAAGGGTCATATCATGGGAAGACAAGGGTGGAGGAAAGTCCATCTAGGCATCATCACCCTCACACCACCTAGTTCCCTACAATTTTCATTTAAACTTCACTTTCTTAAGGTGTAAGAAAATACATTCCCATTTGGTCCTCTTATCACTATAGGGCCGAACATACACATACACATGGGAGGGAAATAGAATTTCCTTTTCATTTTGATAAAGGGAAAACAACTCAAATACACACAATTATATCATGTAGTTTCTTTAAATTTTTAATGCATACGTTTAACACATAGTCAAACACACATACAACACTAAAGGATATCATCATGCATTGTGCATATACACGTATCACATATATATAAACACACATACGCACGGATGTATAGAAAATAATCATATCATGACTCAGGTAAAAAAATCACAAATGCTTTTATAAAAATATCAAACACATAGACTTTTCCAGAAATTCAATTTCCAAACTTTTGGTTTTATTTCAGAAAATCATTTCTCTAAAGTCACTCATCACTTTTAAAACGTGAATTAGGAAGATCATTTTAAGAAAATATTCTTTCAAAACACTTTTCTCAAAAATAAATCTCTTTAGTATTTTAAATTAATACGAGGAATTTGCGGGGTGTTACAATGTACATAAAGATTTCTTAATGGTTGAGAATAATAATTAATTATAAGAGGAAAAGATATGAAAGTAATCATGAAGGGAAAAATTAAAGGCAATATGTGTATTTAAAATTTATAGCAAAAGTATAAGACAAGTAGGAATTTAACATGTTAAGGACCACCAATAAGATATCAAGAAAGTAAGAAGGATAAATGTAAACATAATAATCATTCAAGAGCTTTGTAATTCATTAAGAAATGTATTTAGTGAAATCCAATAGTTTAGTAATCTTAAATTTTGATAAGTCTCATTTACTTAGTTTCATTGCTTAAACTCTATTCTATTATGAAAAGATGTTCACTCCCTTGTGGTTTAACATTTTAGGTACTGCTTGGAGGAGAAAGAACCAGAGTTTCACATCGCAAACGACAAAGAAAGGCACTTTCCTCCAATTATTGTTCTAATATCAAATTTTAAATCCCAAAATTTGTAATAAAATAATTTGTATTTCAACATTTTCATTATGTTTTTTTTTATTTAAATTGGGATGTTACAATTTGGTATCAGAGCAGTTCTTTCCTTTCGCCTTGGGGGAAATGGTCCCTAATTCGTTGTGAAACTCCAGTTCTAAGCTCTTCACCCGAGGGAGTGAAAAAAATATATTTATATATTTATATATATATATATATATGATTATAGGGAATAAAATGGAATAATAAATTGTTGAGTATAAGGAAGTCGAAAGGATATAGCACCAAAATTTATTTGACTAATATTGAGGTTCTAAAAAAAAGTAAATATGTCACTAAGTAATAAAAAGGAAAAGATCTTGTCACCATAAGGAAATGAAAAGGTGTTGGTTAATGCTAAGGGTTCAAAAAGAAAGAAGTGGAGACACCACTAAAAGATGTAAAAGAAAAGATTTAACCAACAAGAAAGGAAGAGACTAATGAAATATATGAGAGTTATGAAAAAAAAAAGAATGAGATATGTGAAGAAAGGAATGACATTAAAGTTGTGATGGTTATTGGGCATGGTCGGGGGGACACCTCGGATGTTGCCGACTGGTATGTTGTCGGGGTACGCCGAGGATAACGTAGCTGACCAGTGCCAAGACATTGTTGTATGAGACATATTAGAGTGAAATCTTGAGGGGTAATTTAAATGTTGAATGGTGCATAATGAATATATTTAAGTCATTGGAAAGGAAAAAGAACATTTTGTGACTTAATGTATTTTCACGTTTTGTCTTATATGAATCTCCGTAAAGTGGATGAGTTTTGAAAACTGATTCCTTTCCAATTAATATGATCTTGAAATTGTGTTAGAAATTATGTTATGTTCTCAATGGGACTTAAAAAAAAGTGATTTTGAAAATGCAAAAGACTCAATTTTTAAGAAAGAAAGATTATTCAAGTCCTTTCGAGAACCAATTGCATTATGCACCACGACATGATTGAATACTTAACTAAGGTCAATGAAAAGGAAAATGCTGATAAAGAAATGTTTTAAATTAAATTATATGTTTTCTTTGAGGAAAATGAATTGTTTCCAAAGTTTCAAGAACTGACGTATAATTTTCCTTTTCAATGATCTTGGTACAATAAACTATGTAGATAGGGTACATTCTCAATCTAATTTATTATATGATACAAATGAATTTATGGAAAATAATGTCATTTAGAATTACTCAATTGATTTGGAAACCCATTCGATAATATATGATTTATGAAAATGAAAAGGTAGGATTCTAAATCAATTGAGTTATTCAATTTGAGAAGAGTCATAAGTTAAAATTAAAAATCAATTGAGAATGCAAACTGCCGTACATAGAAGCGAATGTAAAGTTATAAGGTGGACGGTGAGGAAGTTGGGAAAGACATACGCGGAGGCACGTGAATGATATGTGATTAGGAGTTATCGTGGGTGGAACATTGATCTCCTAGGAGGGCATGGACTGGCCACCCATGTCGGGGGATTGGTTCCGCGTTAACTAAGGTAATTCTATTGGTTACAGAGTCATTTCGGGACCGGTTGAGGGTGGTTCCCTGCTATAGCCAACTTGGGCCTTCAACCCAAGTTGTACTGGACTGAAAATGGGTGTCCAGTACCGTGCAAGCAGTGGTAAAGGGACACTTACTCCCGGTTGGTCTTTCCCTGGAGTGGAAGGCGAAGTGAGGAAATTGAAGGAAATGATAAATGTCTCATACAACAAATACAGAGAATGAGTTGTGATGTATCTGAGAACAGAAGGAATGAATAAATGAAAAGAAAGTATAAATTCGAAAGAAGAAGAGAACCTCTAAGTGTTGAATTAACAAGAAAAGAAAATAAAGAATGTATACGTGACATGAATTTTTAAAGCATGAATTGAAAAGTACTAAGTAAGAAAACATAATTTGTGTAGCAATAAATAATAAAATGTGAGATTGGGACTAATCACCTCAATTCTTACATTCCTTGATAAATAATATCATTAGAACCTAGAAGCTTAATCACCTCAAATAAAGAAATGAGTGGTTTCATGGTACTAAACGGTGCTAGTCCTTTTGACCATCCGAGTTTTGTGATATTTAATATGCGGAAAAGTACGAACGAAATCAAAGAAAGTGGAAATTAACTGTGGAACCATAAAAAAGAAAAAGGGAGGTTGTGAGAATGCTGGGAAATGGGAATTCTAATGGGTTCCATAACTAATTTCAAATTCCAACAATTCTGGCATTGAGTGGAAAATTATATGAGTGTATAACCTTAAACCTACTGTAACACCCCAAAATTTTAATCACTGATTAATGAAATGTTAATTATAAAGTTTATTATAATTAATTATTTCCATTCTTAATCTTCGATTAAAATCTGTATTTATGCATTTAGGGAATGTGTGTGAATTTATCTATTAAGTGTAAGTATGCATAAAATAAATATTTTGCATATTAGTCCCTGAATTGGGACCTAGAGGTAATTATAGGAAAGATTTTGGAGGGAAAGTAAATAAAATTATTATTTTTCAAAAACTGGACAAAACACTCGAGTATTTTTGAAAATACTCGAGTATTCTGGACAGAGTTGCACGAGTTAGTGCGTTTGGTGAGTCACCATCAACGATTTCATTTCGTTGACACGAAATCACCACCCTTCCACGTTCATAGGCGTCGTGTCGACTTGCATGAACGCTTCCAATGTCTATAAAAGCCGATCAACTCGAATGGTGATGCATTTTGGCCAAATTGTTGAAGAGTTAGTGAGATAGGGTTCTTGATTCGTTTCTGTCGATTCTCCTTTTGTGTTCTGATTCAAACCACAAACTATACACCAATACAAAGCTCACATCTCGAGCTTTGTACAGACATAAAATTTGTGACCTGAGTGTGAGTGTGTTGGTAGAATTGAAGCTTGGAAGTGGAGCTTGTTGCTGTCAAACCTTGTCTGGAACTTACTTTGATTTCGATTTTTGGTAAGCTCACGAGTTCTTTGAGTCTCAATTTGATTTCTATAGTTAGAACGTGTTGCATAGAGTTTAGAAATTCTAATTTCCCCAATTTTTATCTCTGTTTCATATGTCAACCAATTCCATTTTGGACCTCCACTCAAAACTGTCTTGCATGTGATGCTTGAAGAGGTTTTGGTGCTGTGGAGCTTTTTCTTGCAAATTCTCTTGTTGATTCACGTCTGTAAGGTAAGGGGAAGTCTTTCTATTCACTAGATAGAGTTTAAATTCCATGATTTTCATTAGAGAGCCACCAAGAGGCTCTAAGGGCTTAGATTGAATAGGGAATATGGTTTGGAGACCAAATGATGCTCTATGGCTGTGTTGAGCAAGTCTCATATGTTGCATGCAAGCTATTTTGAACATAAAATCACAAGTTTATTTAGTATTCTGTTAATTGATATGTTAAGTTGTGAAATTGTATGTTTTATGCATAATCTTGTGATTCCCTGTCAAATGTGTTATTTGATGTGTTCTAAGGGTTTAGACATGTTCAATATGTGTTGTATAAACTCTGTTGATCATTGGATTGGACTAGAAATGATTAGAATTGAAAATGGCATGTTAAAACCAAGTTTCCAGTCTGTTCTGCAAGAAAAGACTCGAGTACTTGGCTTGATACTCGAGTAAATTTTTGATAAAACAGTGTATTTTGTGTTAGAACACTCGAGTATCATGCCCAGAACTCGAGTATCGATTGATGCATGGGGATATATTATGGTAAATCACTCGAGTTATGCAGGAGTCATTCGAGTGTTCTGGAATTGATGAAGAACACTCGAGTAACTCAGTAATCACTCGAGTATTTTTATGAATCTGAAACCCAAATCCCCAGAAAGGCATGAACAACTCGAGTAACTGAGGATTACTCGAGTAATCTGGAAATAACTGAAGAACACTCGAGTATTCTGGGGAACACTCGAGTATTTTACCCAGATAATTAAAAATACCATTTTTAATTCTGAATCATTGGTTAATACTTAAATGACAATAATCCAAGTGATCTAAGACCTAAAGGAAACTGATTGATGATATGATAAATTTTCGTTTGAATGACGAGACGCTGCTCGAGTGGCACGTCGGGTATTATTAACAAGAAAAACATCAATCAATTCCTTTAAGCGAAAAATAATGCATTCATTTTGGAGTCTGGATGATAGATCGTTTATCAAGTTTTGGTAACATGTGGAGGGCCTCTGGGAGTGCCAATTGACGGCTCGCTTGATGACACGTTATGGTTGACGACGTGGTCGGCTTAGTGAGATGCCGATATGGTTATACCGTTTGGATGACGGGTCGTTTGGATGACGGGACGTGCTCGGGTGGCATGGATTCCAAGCTTGTCGTGTACATTCTTGGCGAATGTACGAATGTTGTACACCTAGGAGTACAACGCACGGTTGAGTGCTGGATGAAGTAAAGGATGGACGTTAGAGAGTGACATAGAATGATGGAGATAGGTTTGAGAGCTAAGTTCATTCATCATGCCACTCATTTAATCTAATGTTGATAAATGAAACTAGTATGAGCATCCTACTTGCATCTTATATCTGCTAAATGCTAAGTGTGATTGTTGTTTATTGTTGCATGTTTATACCTTTACATTGTACATACATTCATGCTCTATTGATTATGTGTATAGAAATGCTTACCCCTATGCCCTTGTAGGTGATGGCACGTTACATCGCTTGCATCGAGATCCGGCCACTTCCTAGTGGTACATGGATCTACGAGGACCATCGTGCGGTGTTCGAGGGAGAGGTAGAGGTTACCTTCTACCACCCGAACCCGCTGATTCGATTTCGTCCTCGTAGGTTTAGGATTCCCATCATATACACTATGCACGTACCCCTTTTTACACATACCATGGACCACCTCCCACACGACCAGCTCGCTCTTATCACAGTTTTTGTTTTAGACCTACCCGCTCACACCCTTTTTCTTCGAGAGTCGTCTGCGAGGAGACTCCCCCTTTTGATCCGAGGAGCCCAGTTAGGGTCACGCCATCTCCTGACCCTGTACCCAGTGGTAGGGTACCCTCTCCATCGGATGAGATCGAGGAGGACCCCGTGGAGGACGAGAGCGGAGGCGAGCCAGTCATTCATTCTACCGGGAGTCAGTGGAGGGACGATGATCCCTAGGTATGTGCGTATGGTACATGATGAGGATCAGGGGATCCGATGTAGGGATGTTGTGGAGGAGATTCTGCTGCTGCTGTTGTTGATGATGATGTTTAGTTCTGCTACCTGGAGACTACTACTACTATCACTACTATTGCTGCTGCCAGATCTATGTGACCACCTCTAGAGTTCCTATTCTGATATGTATATTTTGTAGATATGCTTTTGAGAGCTCTAGGGCTATGGTTTATATTGATATAGATCTGTTATGGACTTGTAGTTGGATCTTGGAGACATGACTACTAGGACTATGTATTACATGACTTATATATATATATATATATAAAACTTATGTTCATATTACAACTGTGCATAGTCCTACCCTTTCCGCTCACTCTGATAAAGATTAATTAACGGATTCGGTTATGTTATTTAAATGGTATCAATTCCGCGAAAGAAAGAATGGATATGCATCGTTTAATTTTACCATGTCAATACGTTTTCAAAAGCACCGATGCTATCCGGGTTATGAAAAGATTTTCTTATTTTAGCAAATGCTGAATTCAATACAATGTTTCAAATGATACGAATTATTCTCTCCAAGAGCTCCATATTTTGATTTGTGCACCCGCTTTGAAAGAAAATTTTATTTCTACCTTTTCAATAAATACTTACAAGTCCATATATTATCCGATATAATAGTATAATTAGTATATTAATTACTGTATAATGAGAAGGGTGTCACACTGAGTATACCGAATCTTAATTCCCTAAGTCCAAACATACAAAGAGGTTAAAAACAGGAAAAAGAGTTTAAACTCAATCAAAGGATTATAAAAGTGTGCAGTGTTGTAAAACTCTGAGCATCAATATTGGAGTAGAAATAAGTGAGTAATTGTGATATAAATAAATGGATGGAAACTTAACTAGATAAATACGGAAGCAATTAAAATGAATCTTTATATAACTCGATCATAAGAAAGATAAATGAACCTGAGTTGAAATGTGGAATATGAATGAAATATCGATGGAATATGAAATAATAATAGGATAAGTCGAGGTTATTTGTGCAATTGATAAATTAAGAATGCATGAGATGCTAGTATGAGATTAATGATCATATTGATCTGGGCATGATGAATTGACTATAATGAATAAATGTAATACTATAAGGATAGGGTGACATTAGAATGTGGATCAAAGAATGTGTAACAAGCCTTGTAATCAATCCTTTAGTATGAAAACTAAAGATAGAATTGTAGCCAAATCAAAGATATAATGTTAATACAATTTTGCATAAGCGTAAATAGGTAGATTGCCCAAAGTAAAATCTCTGCATATCTAGTTTAATTAAATGGCTAACTAATAAAAATTAAAAGGTCATTTTAACGAGTTGGAGGAACAAGTATAGACTGAAACCCTAATCCTTGTTTTCTCTCTTCTCTCTCCTCCTTCACGGTGCTTCACCGTGTGCCGTCATGGCTAAGAAGAGGGGAAGACCCCCGAAAACACCTTCTTCTTCTACCAAAAAATCTCCAAGCGCAACGAAGGGGTCTGAAGGTCCATCTTCGATGGAGTTCAGCCTTTCGAATGAAGAGGCGCTTGAGGATATCGATAGCTTGACTCCCAAGAAAGCTGCAGAACTATTGCTTAGCATTGATCTCCTTCGGCAGAGAGTGCAGAGTAAGATTCCTGTGGAACAATGTGAAAAAAAGGGTGAAGATTTTAATAAGCATCAAGAGAACCAATCAGAGTCAATGCCAAAATCAGGTACTCAGGCTAATCAGCCGCCAATGCATTCGGTTTGGGCGAACTTTGATATCTCTAAAGTGAGGAATGGAGGGGAAAAGTTAAATTTTGTTGAACCTGTTTTAAAGGAAGGCCACGCTATTACTAAAATAGTAGTGGAGGATGTGGAGAATGAGTTGTTATTCTGGCAGAATGCAATAGTGTGTTATGTGTTGGGGGCTAGACCACCTTACTCTGTTTTCAGTGGGTACATTAAGAAGGTTTGGGGTCATTTGGGTATTGATAAAATCCTTAT
Source organism: Crotalaria pallida (assembly GCA_037953625.1). Lineage (NCBI taxonomy): Eukaryota > Viridiplantae > Streptophyta > Magnoliopsida > Fabales > Fabaceae > Crotalaria > Crotalaria pallida. The sequence continues at coordinate 64,899,776 of CM075655.1, read as the reverse complement.
GACTAATGAAGGATCTATGGTAGTGAGATTCAATACGATAGAGGAAAGGAATGAGGTTCTAGAAATTGGTATTTATCACATTGATAAAAAACCAATTATACTGGGACCATGGACTGGGAGGACTGGAGTTAAGGATCATCTGGACAGATTTCCTGTTTGGATTCAACTACCCAATCTTAGTCCTAAATTTTGGAGTCAATCAGCTTTGAGCAAAATTACTAGCCTGGTTGGAACTCCAATAATGGTTGACAAGGTTACCAAGGAGAGGAACAGGCTGAATTATGCAAGGATCCTAATTGAAGTGAATCCTAATACTCTACCTGAGGAGATTTTCTTTGAAGATGAGAAGGGTAATGTGGTCAATCAGAGGGTGACTTATGAGTGGAAACCAGTACTTTGTGCTAAATGCTCAAAATATGGTCATGACTCTAAGATGTGCAGGAGTAATGTTACTCAAAAGTGGGTGGAGAAGAAGAAGCCTTCTAGGGAGGATATTAAAAAGATAGATGATTGCTTAAGATCTAATGATGGGAAGGCTGTGGAGAAGGCTGTTAATCAAGCGAATGGTGAGAGTAGTCAGCAATCTTTTGTTGCAGAATCCACTATTCCAGAGAGTCCTTCTGCTCCTAAAGAATGTGCAGTTGCAAAGGTGCAAGATAAAGGTAAAGGTATTCTTGTTGAGAGTGTTCCTGATGCTTCAGATTCTGATTGTGCAGAACCTTGGATTCCAGTCTTAACAAGAAGTAAAGCTCAGAAAAGACAAGGTGAGAATAAGGGGGTGGTGATTAAAGACTTGGCCTCTAAGGCCAATGGATAATATCTTGACTTGGAATGTGAGAGGGTTTAACAACCCTCAAAAACAAAGGGAGTTAAAATCTCTTTGCTGTATGAATAATGTTGGTTTGTTGAGTATTTTGGAAAATAAACTAAGAGCTCACTCTGTTTGCACTACTCTAAATAAGTTTGCTCCTGGCTGGCACTATGTTTCAAATATTGATCATCATCCAGTAGGGAGAATTTGTGTTCTTTGGAAACCTGATATGTTCAATGTAATTGTTCTGGGGAGTTCTAGCCAAATGATTCAGTGTCTTATTTCCTTGCCTACTAGCTCACTACAGTGGTATGCAACCTTTGTGTATGGTGCAAATGATCAGGTTGTGAGAAGAGAATTATGGGAGGACCTAAAGAGGATTCACTCTACAGTTAATATGCCTTGGCTTATTTCAGGGGATTTTAATTGTTGCTTGGACCCCTCTGAGAAATAGGGTGGTAATCAGTTAGATTGGGAGGCTATGACTGAGTTCAGAGAATGCATTCAGTATTGTAGGTTGCAAGATATGAAGTACTGTGGTAGCCAGTTCACTTGGTGCAATAGACAAACGGATGGCAACAGAATTTATAGTAAGATAGACACGAGTATGGTAAATGAAGATTGGATTCTCAAATGGCCTTCTGTGTACACTCAATTTTTGAATAATAGCATTTCAGACCACTCTCCTGCTTTGATTAGATGTGTAGATGGAGATGTTCAGACAAAAAGGGGTTTGAAGTTTTTCAACGTTTGTGCTCAGGATCAAGACTTTATGAGAATTGTCAAGGATTGTTGGGAGAGAGATATTGAAGGTCATGCTCAGTTTAGAATTATGAAAAAGTTGAAGATGGTGCAGCAACCTCTAAAGCAATTAAATGATAGGGAATATGTGGACTCAGTAAGTCAGGAGCAGGTGCTTAGGAGGGAGCTGGATCTCATCCAGTCAGAGATTAATCAGAGGCCTCAGGATCCTATCCTTCATCAGCAGGAAAAAGAAAAGTACTTCAAATATTTAAGAGCCTTGAATAACTCTATCTCAATTCTTAAACAAAAGGCCAAAGATAGATGGGTTCAGGAGGGTGATCAGAACACTGCTTACTTTCACAATGCTATTCGATCCAGACAATACAAGAATCGTATCCTAAGCATAACTACTGCAGAGGGGTTGTGCATTCATAATTAGCAGGACATCATGGAGGAATTTGTGAGGCACTATTCTAAGTTGTATGGCAGGAAGGAGGTGGCTTGGTCTCTGGAGGACTATGTTTCTCAGTATGGGCCAGTGTTGAATGTGGAGGAGCAACTAGCTCTTATAAAGCCTTTTTCCAGGGAGGAAATTAAACAAGCCATGTGGTCTATTGACAAGGATAAATCTCCTGGTCCAGATGGGTTTGGATCAGGTTTCTTTCAGGCTGCTTGGGAGGAGATTGGTGAAGAGTGTTGTTTGGCTGTTGAGGAATTTTTCCATTCAGGTAAATTACTCAAAGCTTTGAATCATACTGACTTAGTAATGATACCTATGTGTGAAAATGCTACTTCAACTAAGGATTACAGGCCTATAGCTTGCTGTAATGTCCTATACAAATGTATTTCTAAGTTGATGTGCATCAGAATCAGAGAAGTTCTTCCTAAGATTATTAATAATAATCATGCAGCTTTTGTAAAGGGGAGGAGCATAGTCCACAATGTGCTTATTGTTCAAGATCTCATGAGATTGTACAGAAGGAGAAATGTTTCAGCTAGATGCTTACTAAAAATTGACCTTATGAAGGCATATGACACCTTGAGTTGGAGCTACTTAAGGGATATGCTAGAGGCTTTGAAGTTTCCTTCAAAGTTTGTCGATTGGATTATGGAGTGCATATCTACTGTGACTTTTAGAATTGTGATTAATGGTCAACACTCTCATAACTTTAAAAGTCATGGTGGCATTAGGCAAGGAGATCCTATTTCTCCTCTTTTGTTTGTTATTGCTATGGAAGGGCTTTCAAGGAGATTAATGGCTGCTACTATTGAACAGGGTTTCAGGTTCCACCCTTTATGTAGGGAGCTGAATCTTGTCAATCTGATTTTTGCTGATGATCTAATGGCTTTCTGCAAGGGGCATCCTAAGAGTGTGAGAGTCATTATGGGGGCTTTGAAGGAATTTGCTATGAATTCTGGGTTGCAGGCTAATCAGGACGAATCTCAAGTTTATTTAGCTGGGGTGAAGGAGCCTCTCAGGAGGCATATTGTGGATTGCACTGGGTTTCAGGAGGGTTCTTTTCCCTTTAGATATTTGGGATTTCCCATTTCTGCTATGAAATGGTCTATAGCCACTTGTAAGGTCCTGATTGATAAGGTCTCTTCTTGTGTGAATAGTTGGATGACTAGAAACTTATCTTATCAAGCTAGGTGTGTATTGATTAATTCTGTTCTCCTTACTCTTCATACGTACTGGGCTTCTGTGTTCATTATTCCTAAGGCAGTGCTAAAGGGTGTTGAGCAGGTGTGTAGGAAGTTTTTATGGGGAGATAAGCATTCTGGTAATGTGAGATGGGATCAGGTTTGTAAGGAAAAGAGATTTGGAGGATTGGGTTTCAAGAACTATGTTTTATGGAACCAAGCTGCTCTTGGTAAGCAACTTTGGAATATTGCTGACAAGGAGGATATTTTATGGGTCAAGTGGGTTAATCAAATCTACTTGAGGAGTGAGAGCATTTGGGAGGCTCAACCTCGTCAGGATCAAGGATGGCACTATAAGCAGCTACTCAAAGTCAGGAATCGATTGGCTCGTGGGGTAGTGAATGGGCGGTGGCTGACTGGTGTGTACTTAGTTCAGCTGGGTTACACGTTCCTTTGTGGGGATCTTCAGAGGTTCAAGTTCCATAGAGTGGCTTGGAATTCGTTTTCCATGCCTAAACATTGCTTTATTGTGTGGCTAATGTTGCTTAATAGACTCAACACTTGTGATCGATTGAGGAAGTACCTAGACCTTAATTTGATGCTATGTTCACTATGTGAGCAGGAGCAAGAATCTAAGGAGCATTTGTTTTTCCAGTGCCAGTGGAGTAAGGATCTACTTAATCTTATGGCAAATTGGATGTGCATGAGAATAGAATCGTATGAAAGCAGCAAATTGATTAAATGGGTGAGCTTTGGAGTCAAAGATAATACTTACAGGAAGGTGGCGATTGCAGTGCTTGCGGCGGCGACATATGAGATCTGGATGGAGAGATGTAGACGGCGATTCCAGGCCAAGAAGCACAGTCCTGAAACTAGGAGCAGGGTGGTTCTTCGTGAGCTGGCTGAGAGGATAAGGCATAAGGTTGGGGATTTCAAGAGGTGCACGAATTTGGTGCTAGTGCAAAGAGTGTTAGCTCTACTTTAGTTTACTTTATTGTTATTTTGCTTTTAAGGGTCTGATTGTTTGGTATTTCTCAATGAACCCTTCTTAGAAGGTGGCATTGGGCTTTTTTGTATGTGCTGAATTTTGTGAGTTGGTATTAATAAATTTTTTTTTATTTACCAAAAAAAATGGCTAACTAATAAGGATTTCAGAAAGAATTAATGTATAAACTTTTAGTACACTTATGGATTGAAAACTAAATGACTTAAATGATAAATATAGAGATTGAAAGGTTGGAACACAAAATAAGAATTAAAAGAATTAGTACGTCTCAATTAAAATCATGCAATTGTAAAGGTTATGAAAATAAGAATGATAATGTGTAGATGTCTAGTATAAGTAATAAGGGTTGGATATTTGTTAAAACCCCAAATAAAAATAGAAAGTCATGGTGTGAACACCCAAATAAATGCTTGATGAAACGAAATGTAGAAAAGGTAATAGGATAAAGTGTAAGCATTAGCTAACGGGTTTGAAAATAGTGAATTATAAAGTCGGGTATGGTTAAGTAATTTCCGAAATTGTTTGAATCCTTGAAGTTTATGAATGTGATAGAACACGATTTATAAATAAACCGTGACAAAAAGTAAATATAAATTCAACGAGTAGACTCGAATTAATTCATAGGAATGTTGGAAGTAATGGGATCGTAAATTAGAATGAATACATTTGGTAATCAAATCCTAATTGACTCTATAAATATGACAATGATTTTAAATAAGAAGATAAAAAAGGAATGATTGATGGGTTGTATTAAATTAAACCATATATTTGAATTTGTTTGAATGTTTAGTTGAATCTTATATATATATATATATATATATATATATATGTATTAGTTTAAATATTATGACTGTAAGAAATACGAGGGTCTAACAAGAGGGAAATGGAAAGAAAACTTGAAGAATAGCAAAGTCCTAAAGTGGGGGAGAGAATTCAGGAAACAAAATTAGACTCATAATTCAACGAGACAATTTTTCAAATGATCCATTAAACCATATTCACCCATTTTAATTACTAAATCAAATTTCGACCGAATTTCGAGGACGAAATTCCTATCAAGTGGGGGAGTATTGTAACGACCTAAAATTTTAAACAAATAAATAGTGATAATAATAATTATGTTTAATCTGAGTAGAAGAATAACTTAAATATGATCTTGAATAAAAGGCAAATTGTGTGTGGGTTTTGTTTTGATCAAGATTAATGAAAAATGCTCGGAAAATAGGAAAACCGAGGATTAGAGAAAATCTAGAGTGTCATAAGTATAGATAAGTGTTGATAGAGGAGATTAAACATGGAATAAGAGTTTAATATGGATAGCCAACAATTCAATTAAGAGAAATTCTTTATAGTAACTTAGTAAAACCAATTAAGATTTCAGGAACTTCGAATAAAAACTTACTACTCAATCAAGTCTCAAAGGAGAATAATGATAAGATGAGAAGAAAAAAAATAAAGCTAGGATTGGTAAATAATAAGAAGTAATGAGATTAAATATAGAGTGAAAACCTAGAAATTTACAACCATTTGATACGGAGAAGCTATCGTAATTTCATTAAGGTAGTGAAGCCGGTTAGGATTTGAGAAATTTGAATGAGACTATTTAATCAAGTCCAGGAGGGTGCTAAGGTAGTGTAAAAGAAGGTAAATCGACCTAAGTCAGGAAGAAATTGTAATTGAGTTAAACTTGAAGTTTCAATTTATAAATCATTTACTTTCTTATGGGCAATATTGGGTAAATATAATTTTATGAATTGAGAGGTAAATAAATGTTAAGAAGGTTTAATTTAGTGTTAGGAATGGTTAAAATTCATGAATCGGGCTAAAAATGCGAAAATCGGCGTTCCGGGGCGAACCGGTGTGCCGGGACATGAGCCGGTGCGCCCTAGACGCACCGGTGCGGATTTTTAGTGCACAACATATTCCTGGCGCTCAAGCGCCGGTCTGTCGTGCTCAAGCGCCAGATCCACGCAACACCAAAAATTGCACGCTGATGCTGGAATTTTCTAGAAAAGTCTCGCGCTCAAGCGCCAGGTCCCGCGCTCAAGCGCGATGTGCCTATATAAGGCACCAGCACCACCAGCTGATGCACGACTTCTCCCCCTTACCGCACCAGTCCATCTCCCAGGCGCACCAGAACGTCCAGACTTGCACTTGCACCATATTTCTAGCACCAAACTCGAACCTTCATGCACCAACAACCCAAATTACCTCCAAATCCAACCTCACACCATAGAATAACATCAATGATTCTCTTTCCTTCCAACTTTAAGTCTTGATTCTTTGAATTTCATTAAATCCACCTTATACCCATCTTCCACCCTTATTCCACTCTTTTAAATCCCATTTCTTTGAAGCTTTACATCAACCAAGCATAAAAGGGAGAAAACCTAAAGGAATCAAGGAAGAACTAACGGTTTAAAACCCAAGTCAAGTCTCCCTCTCCTAATCCAAGGTAAGGGAAGAACTCTTTTCTCTTATAGGATTTAAGTTTTGGAATTAATAAATGCTTATCAAATGTTATAAATTACACCCTAGGATAGTTGATTCTGTCATACCACATGCCTGTGCATGTGGAATAAGCATTTAGGGGCTTAATTCATTCAACAAATTCACTACTTTAACCAAATTAAAATGTATCCTTTCATAGTGTTCATGAAATGCCGAGAGAATATGAAATGTATGATATAAATTTGAATGTCTAGGGAATAATATTATAATGAAAGATAAATTATCTAGTTGAAATAAATTATATAATTAAGACTTTCCTAATGATGCACATAAAGATTTCTTAATGGTTGATAATAATAATTAATTATAAGAGGAAAAGATATGAAAGTAATCATGAAGGGAAAAATTAAAGGAAATAAGTGTATTTAAAATTTATAGCAAAAGTATAAGACAAGTAGGAATTTAACATGTTAAGGACCACCAATAAGATATCAAGAAAGTAAGAAGGATAAATGTAAACATAATAATCATTCAAGAGCTTTGTAATTCATTAAGAAATGTATTTAGTGAAATCCAATAGTTTAGTAATCTTAAATTTTTGATAAGTCTCATTTACTTAGTTTCATTGCTTAAACTCTATTCTATTATGAAAAGATGTTCACTCCCTTGTGGTTTAACATTTTAGGTACTGCTTGGAGGAGAAAGAACCAGAGTTTCACATCGCAAACGACAAAGAAAGGCACTTTCCTCCAATTATTGTTCTAATATCAAATTGTAAATCCCAAAATTTGTAATAAAAAAAGTTGTATTTCAACATTTTCATTATGTTTTTTTTTAATTTAAATTGGGATGTTACACTCTTAATAGTGCAGATACAACAATATAAGACCACTCTAACAATTATCTGTTCTAGATTACACAGATACAACAATAACTCACTATGGCAATGGATAAAGGTTTCACTATAGCATAGGCCAAAACTTAGAGTTGGAGAAGAAGAAGAAAGAACGTGAAAAGCGTTTTCTCAAAAATATTATCAGGAGCGTTAAGATTGAAAAGAGAGAAAAACCTTCTTATAAAAAGATTTGAAAATATTTGAATTTTAAATTTGAAATCAGAATCAAATCAAAAACTATTTTGGAAATAAATCAAATTCAAAATCAAATCAAAAACAAATCAGGAAATATATAAAGATTGATTTTCTGAAATCAAATAAGTAAAATAATATTTTTGAAATCAAAATCAAATCAAATATATTTAAAGAATAAAATAAAAGCTTTGAATCTTAAATCAAAAAGGAATATTTTCAAAAATAAAATCAATTTTGAATTTAGAAAATAAATTAGAATCAATTATGTAAGAACAAATCTGGAAATAAATCAAAATGATTCTGACACGTTTTTCAATAAAACTTAAGGTAATCGATTACTTCAGGGAATGTAATCGATTATCCCCTTTAAAATAGAAACTTTGAAATTCATTAGAAAAACCAGTAATCGATTATCACATATATGTAATCGATTACTTCACTTCTGTTTAATATATGATGCAACTGATATAATCGATTATCACTGGTCAAATAATCAATTACACAGGCTCTGGAAAATATATGATGCAACTCCAGTAATCGATTATCTGTGCCAAGTAATCGATTACTTTCATATAAAAAGTAATGGATTAGCCAGGTTCAAATACTCGATTACACACTCTCTGGATTTTCTATGATGCAACATAAGTAATCGATTATCTTGAAAGAGTAATCGATTATCTCTGTCAAAACTTGTAAAAACAGATTTTCACAACTTAGAAAAATCCAGCTAGAGGTTTTCAAGATATATTTTCACAGTGAATCAGTTAAGACATTAAAAATACGTTTATAAAAATTCTCTTTTCGCAATTAAAACATTCTTTAGATTTAAAACGTTCTTTTCCAATAACTCTAAATAAGGGCCTAAACATAAGTGACACAATTATTCTAGCCTTACATTGATTTCCTAATGAGAACGGAGAGATAGCATCTTGAAGCTCTTTGCTTGAAACTTGACTTGCAACTTGACTTTGAAAGGTCCTTGTTTGACATCATCAAAACTCTTCAAAGTTCTTCCACGTTGAATTCTAATATACCCAGGAACCCTTTTGAGTCCAATTCCGTTTCTTATTAAAGTTAGCATTCCCTAGTTGCTTAAGCTAACTTATTTCATTCTTTTTCATGCCATATTCGTGGTGAATTTGATTGCCGAAGTCATCTAGTGCAAACTGTCTTGCACTAGTGCATAATCACAAACTTTGATCCAGTCCCTTTCCTATTCAACCAATCATTTCTTTAGCTTCTCTAAGGTATAGGAGAAGTTACCTAATCGCTAGAATGGTAATCAATAAGCTAAATTCATAGGAACCAATTGTGGTTCATGGGCAATGTAACTTGAAATGGGAATCTGACTTGGAGGCCAGAAACTCATGGTTTTTGTGTTCAAACAAGTTTAATTGGACCTAAGGAAACACACTAGATTGATTTACGAACATATAATTAAGTAGAAATGAAATTATATGTTTAAATGGACTTTATCTATGTTTTTATGTAATCTGTGATTTGATCCTGTTATTTGTGGATTTGATGTCATTTGATATGTGTAACAGCTTTGTTTTATGTGTAGTAACTTCTGTTTTGTACAGAATTAGAGTAAACAAGCAAGGAATTCGATTTGGTGCATAAATTGCAGAAAAACTGGTGCTGTTGCAGCAAAAAGACTCGAGAATTTTGAGAAAGACTCGAGTATTCTGGGAATTTAAGAACGACTCGAGTATTTCTCCAAGTACTCAAGTATTTTTGCATGAACTACTGGAGTAGTTCATGAACTACTCGAGTATTTTGAACGAAATTGCATAAAACTCAGATTTTCTTGAAATTTCAGAATTTAACTCGTTTAATATTATTATAACTTAATCCCGTTCGGTTGATAACTATCCTGGAGGTGTCCTACTGAAATTTTATTCAGTGGTTGATAATTTCCCCACAGGTGTCCCAATGGAAGTGCGTACACCCATTTGGTCGATATTTATCCTATAGATGTCCTAGTGAAAGTTTTTATTCCCTTGGTTGATATTTTCCTATGGGAGTCCCGAATGGGGTCGTTGCAATATCCATCAATAAGAGGCTATGCCCCGATGGACTATAATTGAAATAATTAATACTATTTCTAAAACCATCACAAAGTGGCTAGGCCCTGATGGACTTTTCCTGAAACTGTTAAATGGAAATAATTAATCCCATCCCAAAGTGGTTATGCCCCTGATGGCCTTTTTCTGAAAGCATCAGCACCAGCTAAAAGAAAAGTTAAAGATGAGATTAACGAGTTGAAAGATGGAATGATGGACTATGTCCTTGATGGAAATGATAATGAATCAATAATGAGGATTGGAAATGAATTATGGTTGCATTCATGCATTAATTGCTACAGCATGTTGAGATTTTTACTGTCGTACACGCTGTCTGTCGTGAAGGGTCGAGCGGAGGAAGCTCATGATGACCCAGTTTCCTCCAAGCTGTGATGCCCAGGGATATTGTTGAGATCAACCGGCATCATGCAATTAACAATAAGATTAATTTCTTGAATAAAAAGGGTTTGACATATGTACATGCATTTGTAAATTGTTATTACTTGTGTCTGTTGTTTTTAGCCACTATTATTATCATTCGTTTTAATGGGATTAGCTATGACTTACTCCCTTGTTGCCCTTGTAGGTAATGAAGATCATGTCTTCCAAGGGGAAGAGTAGTGCTGGCAAGGGATGCGGAATTCCCTTTCCAATGATGGAGTTTTGAGAACCATGCTCTGGGTTACGATTAGTATATTAAGTAGCTCGGAGTATATTTTGTTTATTTTATAGTTTGAACTATTGTGTTATAAGTTGTAAAATTTCTATGTTTTATTTCGTAATGATGTTATGTACAAGTTGCTTCCGCTTTTGAAATGATAAGGTTCTAAACTTATTTTGGCAAAAACAAAATTCTCTACTTTATTTATAAAGTAATTAAAAGTTAGAAAGTTGGGTCGTTATACGTAGTGGTATCAGAGCAATGGTTCAAGCTCTCGGCCTATGGAATATGGCCACGCATGCTTTAAGCTATGATAACTCTAGATTGAGTTATGGGTAGATGAAGATTGAGTCAAAAAAATATATTATTACCTGTGTTGTTTGTGAAATTAATATAAAGTGTATATGGATAGTAGAACACCATTAATTGTGATAGTTGTGACATTAGTATCATGGAATATTATTAGCTGTGTTGTTTGTGATACTAATATAAGTGTATAGTTGGATCTACAATTATCTCTGCTTATTTGCTTTGCGTGATTACAGGAATGAAGCTCAATTTCTTGAAAAGTTAGACATTTCATATTTAGAATCGGATGAAGGTCGAGACTAAGGAAAGTGAAAGGCACCCCAACGGGTTAGAGCATGATATTGCTACCCCAACGGGAAGGAATGACCCTTGGTTTCGTACCAAGTATTCCGATTCTAAACGTGACAAGGTTAGAAAATATAATATTTTTTGCAAAACTTATAATAAAAATCATGTGGTTATCTCGAGTCGTATTGTTAATTGTTCACCACATGACTGAAACTTAAAGTATGAAAATGATTCTATCACCAATGTAATGTATGATTGGGACTGGCCACCTCGATCTATATGTTAGTTGGAAAATAGTGTCATCGAATTCTTGAGTTTCAGAGTATATTTTCAAGTTATATGTATGGTCTAGAAATCTAGGATGTGTGTTTTATCTTTGTTAAACCTTGTGTATTGTTAGCATCTTTTGTCAGAGTGCGCAATGGAAGTGATTAGGAGTCAACCCGATATGCTTGCCTGTGACCTAAACCACTACATGTCACTCCTAGTGAAACCCTAGGTACTTTCTTAATTCCTACACTTCACTTAATGACAAAAGGTATTAATGATAATGATTTGCGAACTCACTTTCTGTATCAAACCCTTTTGGAACCTTGTTTTGGAAAAATAATAATATTATACATTACATTTCAAGGATACTAAGTTTTTAACAAATTTCCATAAGTTGATTTGATTCAAAAATCCAGATTAAAGGAGGATGTGATTATTTAGACTTGCAAAGGGAGACAAGAAAATTTTCTTACCAAAAGACACATTCTTTCTTTAGTATGGCAACCTTGAATGCCTCTTAAGTCTCTCCATCTAAATCCACAGGGAGTAAATGGAGATACTGCTTTTTGTAAAATGAATCTTTAAATTTTGAAATTGGTTTCAAGATTGATATGAACTATTTTGGGAAACAACGACATGTCTTACATTGTCGAATGATTTTGCTAAAGTTTTGAATGAAAAAGAATTTGTATATATTTTCTTCATCTTAGGGAAAAAAACACAACATTTTGTAACCGATGTCCTCTTCTTGTAAAATATTTGTTGGACGACTTTTACAAAAGTGTTGGCATAAAGAAAGTACCAAGGTTTGTTGAAGGCAAAGTCTTCAGCCGATCGGAGAATGGAGTATGAGGTAGTTGTCTTCTAAACTAATTGCTGTATTTTTGAAACCACCCAATCTCTTATCTCTTTTTGAAACTAGAAGTCTCAGATTTACCATATGACCTAGAATTGTCTACCCTACCCAATCCCATGGTAGTTACATTCCAAGCCTGATCGTAAAATAGCTGTACTCGACAAAACCACCTTAGTCGACCTGATATGCTTAAGATGTGATCCTAGGAGTATAAGGAATGTCATATAGCTATAGATTGCCAAGGTAAGTTTATCGTTTTTACCAACCCTAAATCTATAAGAGTCACATCCGAAGGATACCTAAGCTTGTTTTCTGTATCTACAAAAGAAGACACCGAGTTAGAAACCACCCTTGTAAGCAGTGAATACCCCGAGGTCTTTTTCCAAAGAATGTCTAGTCTATTCCCTTACCGTAGAGTCGAGTTTACCATTGACCTTGTGCCTAGGATTGACCCCATTTCGATAACCCCTCACCAATCGGCATCCATCAAAGTTGATTGCGATGGTGTTTGCCTTAAGTTTAGGAGCAAATAGAATTCCGCTATGCTGATTCCAAGTGGGGGAGAGTACACTCATCATACCTGATGAGAAACCCTTACGAGAAAACCTGACGATCGAAACCGGTCCCATCCGAATTGAAGATAGGAAGAGTAAGCAGCTGCGAGAAAAGGAAATCCCGTTAGTAAAGGTTGTGTGGGAACGTGGTGGTGCTAGTGACATCACATGGGTCATATGAGGGAAGAGTATCTGTATATGTTCGAATAAGTTTTATTTTCCGAATCGAAATTCGGGGACGAAATTCCTTTTAAGTCGGGGAGGTTGTAACACCCACTGGAATTATTCCTGAAATAATATATATATATATATATATATGGTTATTTATAAGTTTAGTAATTTAAAACTATTTAATTAAAAATATTAAGGAAACAATATTAGGGAAAAAGGGAAATGAATTAAAAATAACTTTTTGGCTTTCCAGCCAAAAAGACTCGAGTATAATTGGGAGTACTCGAGTCTTCTGTGGTGCTGCTGACCAGTTTGAGCTGGTGCGCCAAAAAGAATCGAGTCCTGAGCCAAAGACTCGAGTAGTTCGAGCAGTGGCTGTGAAAGTATAAGTCGGTTTCAATTCAAAATTCACACCAAAAAGCGTTTTCTCTTGGTTCCAAGCACAAAGAAATTTACTTCAAAGGAGGGTAATCTTATACTATAAATAGGTGATTGGGGAAGCCACAAACACATTCAAATCACTCCAAACCCGAATTTCTATCCAAAATTCTCTGTTTTCTGGTGCTCTCTTTGAGCCTTCGATTCTCCTTCCTCACCTAACCAAATCCAGTGCAACCAAAACACAATTCGATTTCTAATTCCAATCTTGAATTAGAACCAAGAACCACTCAAATTGACTTCCTGTAGATCAAGTTACAAGCCTCCAAAGTTGCATATTCTAAGCTGAAGAACAGAGCCTGAAACAGCACCATCAACCTCTCTTCCTTGAATTGGTTTGGTAAACCCAGGAACCCTTTTGAGTCCAAATCTGTTTCTTATTAAAGTTAGCATTCCCTAGTTGCTTAAGCTAACTTATTTCATTCTTTTTCATGCCTTATTTGTGGTGAATTTGATTGCCGAAGTCAGCTAGTGCAAACTGTCTTGCACCGGTGCAGAATCACAAACTTTGATCCAGTCCCTTTCCTCTTCAACCAATCGTTTCTTTAGCTTCTCTAAGGTATGGGAGAAGTTACCTAATCTCTAGAATGGTAATCAATAAGCTAAATTCATATGAACCAATTGTGGTTCATAGGCAATGTAACTTGAAATGGGAATCTGACTTGGAGGCTAGAAGCTCATGGTTTTTGTGTTCAAACAAGTTTAATTGGTGCTGTTGCAGCAAAAAGACTCGAGAATTTTGAGAAAGACTCGAGTATTCTGGGAATTTAAGAACGACTCGAGTATTTCTCCAAGTACTCAAGTATTTTTGAATGAACTACTCGAGAATTTGGAACACATTGCATAAAACTCAGATTTTCTTTAAATTTCAGAATTTAACTCGTTTAATATTATTATAACTTAGTCCCGTTCGGTTGATAACTATCCTGGAGGTGTCCTACTGGAATTTTATTCAGTGGTTGATAATTTCCCCACAGGTGTCCCAACGGAAGTGCGTACACCCATTTGGTCGATATTTATCCTGTAGATGTCCCAGTGAAAGTTTTTATTCACTTGGTTTATATTTTCCTAAAGGAGTCCCGAATGGGGTCGTTGCAATATCCATCAATAGGAGGCTATGTCGCGATGGACTATAATTGAAATAATTAAATACTATTTCTAAAACCATCACAAAGTGGCTAGGCCGCTGATGGACTTTTCCTGAAACTGTTAAATGGAAATAATTAATCCCATCCCAAAGTGGTTATGCCCCTGATGGCCTTTTTCTGAAAGCATCAGCACCAGCTAAAAGAAAAGTTAAAGATGAGATTAACGAGTTGAAAGATGGAATGATGGACTATGTCCTTGATGGAAATGATAATGAATCAATAATGAGGATTGGAAATGAATTATGGTTGCATTCATGCATTGATTGCTACAGCATGTTGAGATTTTTACGCTGTCTGTCGTACACGCTGTCTGTCGTGAAGGGTCGAGCGGAGGAAGCTCATGATGACCCAGTTTCCTCCAAGCTGTGATGCCCCGGGATATTGTTGAGATGAACCGGCATCATGCAATTAACAATAAGATTAATTGCTTGAATAAAAAGGGTTTGACATATGTACATGCATTTGTAAATTGTTATTACTTGTGTCTGTTGTTTTTAGCCACTATTATTATCATTCGTTTTAACGGGATTAGCTATGACTTACTCCCTTGTAGGTAATGAAGATCATGTCTTCCAAGGGGAAGAGTAGTGCTGGCAAGGGATGCGGAATTCCCTTTCCAATGATGGAGTTTTGAGAACCATGCTCTGGGTTACGATTAGTATATTAAGTAGCTCGGAGTCTATTTTGTTTATTTTATAGTTTGAACTATTGTGTTATAAGTTGTAAAATTTCTATGTTTTATTTCGTAATGATGTTATGTACAAGTTGCTTCCGCTTTTGAAATGATAAGGTTCTAAACTTATTTTGGCAAAAAAAAATTTCTCTACTTTATTTATAAAGTAATTAAAAGTTAGAAAGTTGGGTCGTTATACGTAGTGGTATCAGAGCAATGGTTCAAGCTCTCGGCCTATGGAATATGGCCACGCATGCTTTAAGCTGTGATAACTCTAGATTGAGTTATGGGTAGATTAAGATTGAGTCAAAAAAATATATTATTACCTGTGTTGTTTGTGAAATTAATATAAAGTGTATATGGATAGTAGAACACCATTAATTGTGATAGTTGTGACATTAGTATCATGGAATATTATTAGCTGTGTTGTTTGTGATACTAATATAAGTGTATAGTTTTTTTTTGGTAGAAGTATAATCTTCATTCCAACTTACAAAAATTACAACTCAGTCCATCTAACTAATTGAATTTCCCACCTACTATGTAGGGTTGAAATTCAAATTAGCTAGGAAAAAACATATTAAATCTCTAATAAAATTCTGGTAACAACTACCTTATTGGACCAACTTCTAAAATTTGGCATACATAAAGAAATTCTTAAAGCAAACTCTCTAATCAAAAGAACAAAGACTTCTTCTGGCTTCTTCTCCACGGTTGTGAATTTTCTTCTATTCCTTTCTTGCCAAATGTGATAGACACAAGCACACATAGCCGCATATATGAATTTTCTCCTCACCTTTTCTTTGAATGAATTCTTCAGCCATCTACACCAATTGTGGAACTTGGAATAACATTTATCAATGCAACACCAATTACAAACTAGATCCAGCAAAGTGCTACTCCAAGGACATTCAAACAGCAAATGATTTCTGGTTTCCAGGGCCTGCTTACATAGAAGGCATCCATTCTGAATTTGCATAAAAGAGGCAATCCAGTCCTTGGTCTTTAACCTGTCATGCATGGCTAACCATACTATAAAAGAATGTCTTGGAATTGAGGCCGAATTCCAGACTAAGCTGTGCATCTCAAAGGTGGCTTGTGACCCAAGCAACACCTTATAACCTTCCTTTATAGAGTAATTCCTTGTATGCTGCCCCAACCATACTCCATTAATGTATCCAGATCTCAACCTATCTCGAGCCTTTAAAATTTGCTTCCAATGCTAACTGGATTCAATTGTAGGTTGACAAGTCCAGAATGGAGAATCCTTTAAGTAAATGGAACTTATCCATCTTACCCAAAGTTGGTCTTTTCCCATTGCCAAACACCAAACTTGCTTGCCCACTGCTGCAATGTTCCAAAGCCTGATGTTTTGGAATCCCAACCCTCCATGCCTTTTATGCTTGCACAAATGCACCCAAGCATTTGAGGCTTTAGGTCTGCCATTTTGATTAACTCCCCATAGGAAGTCCCTGCACCTTCTCTCAATCTGCTTTATCACTGCAACTGGTATAATGAAAGCACTGGCCCAGTAGGTGTGCAATGTTAACAAAACAGAATTTATAAGCTGCACTCTAGCTTGGTAAGATAGGTTCCTTGAGGACCAAGTTTCAATTCTCCTTGTGACTTTGCCAACTAGAAACTGGCATGTACTTGTTGACCACTTCTTTGCTGTCAAAGGCATCCCAAGGTATTTAAGAGGGAAAGTACCCTTTTGAAATCCTGTGATTGCTTGAATCTGCCTTTGCTTTGCCTCATTCATCCCTGCCAAGTAAATCATAGACTTCTGCTGGTTTGCATAAAGTCCAGAGCTGAGTGAGAATTGATTGAATGCCTCAGACATGATTTTCACACTATCTTCTTGCCCTTTACAGAACAACATAAAATCATCTGCAAAAGTCAAACAAACCAAGCCAGATTCCTTGCACTGAGGATGATATCTAAATCTGTTGCTCCTTGCTGCTGCTTTTTGCTTCCTATTCAACATTTCCATGGCCAAGACAAAAATGAGGGGAGATATGGGATCTCCCTGTCTAAGACCTCTTGTGCTTGTGAATCTACCACTCTTCTGCCCATTCACCAATAAATTAAAGGAAACAGTTGAGATGCACTCCATAATCCAATTAACAAACTTCATTGGAAATTTCAGAGCTTGTAGCATTTCACTGATGAAATTCCAGCTTAAACTATCATAAGCCTTTTTGATGTCAACCTTCATGAGGCATCTTGGAGAGACTCTCTTTCTTCTGTACAGCCTCAACAATTCTTGACTAATCAGAACATTCTGAATAATGCTCCTGCCAGAGACAAAAGCAGCCTGATTTTCATCCACTAGGCCAGCCAACACCTCCTGCAATCTATTACATAAGACCTTAGATACAATTTTATAAACTGTATTACATAGAGAAACGGGCCTATAATCTGCAGCTGTTGCAGGACTATCAGATTTGGGCACAAGGATAATAGTAGAGCAGTTAACTTCTTTTAGCATTCTCCCTTAGCTAAAAAACTCATTAACTGCCTTCATGCAATCAGTTTTAATCATTGGCCATGCTTGCTTATAAAAACCAGCACCATACCCATCAGGGCCTGGTGCCTTATCAATGTGCATATACATTAGGCTATTAGTGATCTCATCTTCTGTTACAGGCCTCACCAGCCTTAATTGATGCTCTATTGACAAAATACTGCCCTGTAAGACTTCTTCATCAGACATAGACCAGATAGTACTAGGACCAATTAGAAGATTCTTATAAAAATTAAGGAATACATCAGTAATTTCTTTCTGATCATTCAGGACAGCACCAGTTGCATCTTGAATTGACAAAATTCTGTTCTTGTAGGCCTTGATTTTAATAGCTTGGTGGAAAGCTCTTGTATTCTGATCACCATCTTTAAGCCAAAGCTCCTTGGCTTTTTGTTTTAGAAAACTAGTGGCAGCATCAATCACTCTAACATACTCCTGGTTTGCCTCCTTTTCTAACTTTTGCAAATGAACATTAAGAAGATCATTAGCTAGGTTAGCTTGGGCAGCAAGTAGCTTACCTCTGAGCACCTCTTCTTGCTTATCAATGCTATGAAACTTCTGAGAATTAAGAGCTTTAAGTGGAGCTTGTAGCTTCTGCAGTCTCCTCATAAATTTGTACATTTCACTACCCTCCAAGTCCTCCTGCCAGACATCTTTGACAATATCAGTGAAAGCTTCATCAGTTCCAAGCATATTAAAGTACTTGAATCCTGAATTCCTTCTAATACTGCTAGTCTTCCAATCAATTATAAGTGGTGAGTGATCTGACACCCCCTCATTCAGAAAACAAGTTTCCACCTCAGGCCATGCATCAATCCAATACTCATTAATCAATGATCTATCCAATTTGAAATATATCCTGTCATTCCCTTCCTGTTTATTACACCAAGTGTAAAAACACCCCATATGCTGCATATCAACAAGCTGGCAAACATTCACACAGTTTCTTAGAGGCTGTAACTGATTAGGATCTACTGCTAACCCACCTAACTTCTCATTAGAATGCAGGAATGTGTTAAAATCCCCAACTACAAGCCATGGCAAATGTTGGTTGAGCCCTGATGCAATCAGAAAATTCCATAACTGGTTTCTGCCCATCTCATCATTTAGACCATAGACAAAACTCACCAAGAACATAATTGGCTTATGCTTGTGAGCCACCCTACAGTGCACAAATTGATTACTGGTGTTAAGCACATCAACATCAAACATGTCCTTTCTCCATACTACCCAAATGCGGCCAATTTCACAATGCTCCAAATTTATATAAGACCCCCAGCCAGGAAAAAGTCTATCATTCACCATCTGAAAAGAATTTCTCTATGTTTGTTTTCCAGAATAGCCATTATTCCTATATTATAATCACACACCAACCTTTTTATTTCCTTTTGTTTTCGAGGGTGGTTGATCCCTCGAATCTTCCAAGAGGCAATACTATCCATTAACAAGATGAGCTTTTGAAGCCTCACCTCTTTGCGCCTGCAGCTTTGCTATTGCTTTTCTTCTGGACTTAGCTGGAGTCCAATTGTCTTCTTGGCTATCTGGCATTGTCTCTACCTCTTTATCAATCTCAGTGGAATCAGTTGCATTTGTCAAATTTTCAGCCTCAGTTCTATCCCCACCAACCACCAATTCCTGAGACTTTGAAACTGCCTCATTCTCTTTTGTAACTGCCCCTAGCGCATTTTGATCATGGTGATCACATTCAACCACCTCAGGGCCTTTGTCTTGTTTCTGAATTCCTTCTTGGGCACTTTGAGTCTTCTTTTGAATTCAAACCTTCTTAGTCAATCTTTTGCAGGCTTTACTATCATGGCCATACATTCCACAAGTTGCACACAAGCAAGGCTTCCACTCATAGGTTATTTTCTGATTCAACAAGTTTCCCCTATCATCTTCAAAGAAAACTTCCTCTGGCAGTGTGTGTGGATTCACCTCAACAAGCTCCCCAAAATCTCAAATTGAGATCATGCAACTGGATCCACACTGGCACTGAATCAAGCACGCTCTTCTTCATTGGTTTTCCATTCCATGGAGCAAGTATGATCGGTTTTTTATCAAAGTGGTATATGCCAACTTCCATCACAGCATTTCTTGCCTCAATCGTGTTAAATCTCACTATGAAGGTTCCATCATTGTTCATGAGGATTTATCTATCCCATGATGGCCCCATGCTTTCTTTAGAAACCCTTGCATCACCATGTATGGGGGCATAGCCCCTAAAACGTAACAAATAAGTGCATTTTGCCAATAGGTTTCTTCTGCTTCCACTTCATTAGCCTCAATCCTGCAAAACGATCTTCCTTCTTTCTCATGTGGTTGCACAAAGCTTAATTTCTCCCCTGCATTTATAAGTTTAGAGATGTCAAATGAATCCCATATCGATGGCCTCTTCACGTTCACATGGCCTTCTTTTTCATTCACTGGCTCATTCACATTCAAAGTTGCACCACTGCTTTCACCAATCCTCTTCTCAGAAGTATCATTAACATTTACTTCAGTTGGCATACTATCACTATTCTTGTTTTGCACCCTTGCTCGAATCAGCTCCATGCCATGCACCAAGGACTCGAGTAGCTAAGGGGTTAAGTAATCAATAGTGGCTAAGTCCTCATCATCAAGTTTCGAGAGATCAAAATCAGTAGGTAACATATCACGCTTAGGTGGAGAAGAACGACGATCAGGTTGTGATAAAGGGGTCTTAGGAGGCCTTCCCCTCCTCTTGGCCATGGTGGCCACGCCGGCAGACGTCTAGGGCGGAACCCTAATTCTTTGCCAGGAGAGAGAAGAGAGGAAACCCTAATTTTTGATATGAGTAGTCAATTTTATATAAGTGTATAGTTGGATCTACAATTATCTCTGCTTATTTGCTTTGCGTGATTACAGGAATGAAGCTCAATTTCTTGAAAAGTTAGACATTTCATATTTAGAATCAGATGAAGGTCGAGACTAAGGAAAGTGAAAGGCACCCCAACGGGTTAGAGCATGATATTGCTACCCCAACGGGAAGGAATGACCCTTGGTTTCGTACCAAGTATTCCGATTCTAAACGTGACAAGGTTAGAAAATATAATATTTTTCAAAACTTATAATAAAAATCATGTGGTTATCTCGAGTCGTATAGTTAATTGTTCACCACATGACTGAAACTTAAAGTATGAAAATGATTCTATCACCAATGTAATGTATGATTGGGACTGGCCACCTCGATCTATATGTTAGTTGGAAAATAGTGTCATCGAATTCTTGCGTTTCAGAATATATTTTCAAGTTATATGTATGGTCTAGAAATCTAGGATGTGTGTTTTATCTTTGTTAAACCTTGTGTATTGTTAGCATCTTTTGTCAGAGTGCGCAATGGAAGTGATTAGGAGTCAACCCGATATGCTTGCCTTGGACCTAAACCACTACATGTCACTCCTAGTGAAACCCTAGGTACTTTCTTAATTCCTACACTTCACTTAATGACAAAAGGTATTAATGATAATGATTTGCGAACTCACTTTCTGTATCAAACCCTTTTGGAACCTTGTTTTGGAAAAATAATAATATTATACATTACATTTCAAGGATACTAAGTTTTTAACAAATTTCCATAAGTTGATTTGATTCAAAAATCCAGATTAAAGGAGGATGTGATTATTTAGACTTGCAAAGGGAGACAAGAAAATTTTCTTACCAAAAGACACATTCTTTCTTTAGTATGGCAACCTTGAATGCCTCTTAAGTCTCTCCATCTAAATCCTCAGGGAGTATATGGAGATACTCCTTTTTTTAAAATGAATCTTTAAATTTTGAAATTGGTTTCAAGATGATATGAACTATTTTGGGAAACAACGACATGTCTTACATTGTCGAATGATTTTGCTAAAGTTTTGAATGAAAAAGAATTTGTATATATTTTCTTCATCTTAGGGAAAACAACACAACATTTTGTAACCGATGTCCTCTTCTTGTAAAATCTTTATTGGACGACTTTTACAAAAGTGTTTGCATAAAGAAAGTACCAAGGTTTGTTGAAGGCAAAGTCTTCAGCCGATCGGAGAATGGAGTATGAGGTAGTTGTCTTCTAAACTAATTGTTGTATTTTTGAAACCACCCAATCTCTTATCTCTTTTTGAAACTAGAAGTCTCAGATTTACCATATGACCTAGAAGTGTCTACCCTACCCAATCCCATGGTAGTTACATTCCAAGCCTGATCGTAAAATAGCTGTACTCGACAAAACCACCTTAGTCGACCATTTCGATAACCCCTCACCAATCGGCATCCATCAAAGTTGATTGCGATGGTGTTTGCCTTAAGTTTAGGAGCAAATAGAATTCCGCTATGCTGATTTCAAGTGGGGGAGAGTACACTCATCATACCTGATGAGAAACCCTTACGAGAAAACCTGACGATCGAAACCGGTCCCATCCGAATTGAAGATAGGAAGAGTAAGCAGCTGCGAGAAAAGGAAATCCCGTTAGTAAAGGTTGTGTGGGAACGTGGTGGTGCTAGTGACATCACTTGGGTCATATGAGGGAAGAGTATCCGTATCTGTTCAAATAAGTTTTATTTTCCGAATCGAATTTCGGCGACGAAATTCCTTTTAAGTGGGGGAGGTTGTAACACCCACTGGAATTATTCCTGAAATAATATATATATATATATATATATATGGTTATTTATAAGTTTAGTAATTTAAAACTATTTAATTAAAAATATTAAGGAAACAATATTAGGGAAAAAGGGAAATGAATTAAAAATAACTTTTTGGCTTTCCAGCCAAAAAGACTCGAGTATAATTGGGAGTACTCGAGTCTTCTGTGGTGCTGCTGACCAGTTTGAGCTGGTGCGCCAAAAAGACTCGAGTCCTGAGCCAAAGACTCGAGTAGTTCGAGCAGTGGCTGTGTAAGTATAAGTCGGTTTCAATTCAAAATTCGCACCAAAAAGCGTTTTCTCTTGTTTCCAAGCACAAAGCAATTTACTTCGAAGGAGGGTAATCTTATACTATAAATAGGTGATTGGGGAAGCCACAAACACATTCAAATCACTCCAAACCCGAATTTCTATCCAAAATTCTCTGTTTTCTGGTGCTCTCTTTGAGCCTTCGATTCTCCTTCCTCACCTAACCAAATCCAGTGCAACCAAAACACAATTCGAGTTCTAATTCCAATCTTGAATTAGAACCAAGAACCACTCAAATTGACTTCCTGTAGATCAAGTTAAAGCCTCCAAAATTGCATATTCTAAGCCGAAGAACAGAGCCTGAAACAGCACCATCAACCTCTCTTCCTTGAATTGGTTTGGTAAACCCAGGAACCCTTTTGAGTCCAAATCTGTTTCTTATTAAAGTTAGCATTCCCTAGTTGCTTAAGCTAACTTATTTCAATCTTTTTCATGCCTTATTCGTGGTGAATTTGATTGCCGAAGTCAGCTAGTGCAAACTGTCTTGCACCGGTGCAGAATCACAAACTTTGATCCAGTCCCTTTCCTCTTCAACCAATCGTTTCTTTAGCTTCTCTAAGGTATGGGAGAAGTTACCTATTCTCTAGAATGGTAATCAATAAGCTAAATTCATATGAACCAATTGTGGTTCATAGGCAATGTAACTTGAAATGGGAATCTGACTGGGAGGCTAGAAACTCACGGTTTTTATGTTCAAACAAGTTTAATTGGTGTTGTTGCAGCAAAAAGACTCGAGAATTTTGAGAAAGACTCGAGTATTCTGGGAATTTAAGAACGACTCGAGTATTTCTCCAAGTACTCAAGTATTTTTGCATGAACTACTGGCGTAGTTCATGAACTACTCGAGTATTTTGAACAAATTGCATAAAACTCAGATTTTCTTTAAATTTCAGAATTTAACACGTTTAATATTATTATAACTTAATCCCGTTCGGTTGATAACTATCCTGGAGGTGTCCTACTGGAATTTTATTCAGTGGTTAATAATTTCCCCACAGGTGTCCCAACGGAAGTGCGTACACCCATTTGGTCGATATTTATCCTATAGATGTCCCAGTGAAAGTTTTTATTCACTTGGTTTATATTTTCCTATGGGAGTCCCGAATGGGGTCATTGCAATATCCATCAATAGGAGGCTATGCCCCGATGGACTATAATTGAAATAATTAAATACTATTTCTAAAACCATCACAAAGTGGCTAGGCCGCTGATCGACTTTTCCTGAAACTGTTAAATGGAAATAATTAATCCCATCCCAAAGTGGTTATGCCCCTTATGGCCTTTTTCTGAAAGCATCAGCACCAGCTAAAAGAAAAGTTAAAGATGAGATTAACGAGTTGAAAGATGGAATGATGGACTATGTCCTTGATGGAAATGATAATGAATCAATAATGAGGATTGGAAATGAATTATGGTTGCATTCATGCATTGATTGCTACAACATGTTGAGATTTTTACGCTGTCTGTCGTACACGCTGTCTGTCGTGAAGGGTCGAGCGGAGGAAGCTCATGATGACCCAGTTTCCTCCAAGCTGTGATGCCCCGGGATATTGTTGAGATCAACCGGCATCATGCAATTAACAATAAGATTAATTGCTTGAATAAAAAGGGTTTGACATATGTACATGCATTTGTAAATTGTTATTACTTGTGTCTGTTGTTTTTAGCCACTATTATTATCATTCGTTTTAACGGTATTAGCTATGATTTACTCCCTTGTTGCCCTTGTAGGTAATGAAGATCATGTCTTCCAAGGGGAAGAGTAGTGCTGGCAAGGGATGCGGAATTCCCTTTCCAATGATGGAGTTTTGAGAACCATGCTCTGGGTTACGATTAGTATATTAAGTAGCTCGGAGTCTATTTTGTTTATTTTATAGTTTGAACTATTGTGTTATAAGTTGTAAAATTTCTATGTTTTTTTTCGTAATGATGTTATGTACAAGTTGCTTCCGCTTTTGAAATGATAAGGTTCTAAACTTATTTTGGCAAAAAAAAAATTTCTCTACTTTATTTATAAGCAATTAAAAGTTAAAAAGTTGGGTCGTTACACGAAGGAGCTTGAAGATCAGAGTGTCGCAGCGGAAGAGTTGAAAGAACGAAATTTTAATTTATGCTATTTATATTGTGATTGGATGCCCTACACCATTTGTAAACTTGTTTTGTGAAAAGGAAATTTTTGAATCCCTTATTTTTATTATAAACTTTTATTTGCTATTTTATAAATAAGAATCGGAGTGTTATAGTCTGCGTTTTGAGTTCGTAAACAGTTCATACAAAGAAAAACAAAGTCAATTTACTCATAAACAGGCCTCTACAGGCTTACAACGGGTTTTTACAAAAAGAAGAAAGCAGAGCTCACAAACGATCTCTTAGAAAAGGAAAGTCAATCCTCGATATCCAAGAGATCAACAGAATCTTTATTGAAAGGAACTTGAGGTACAAGCTTCGGGAGACTAGGAAGGTCGGCAACACTTAGGTCGACTTCAGCTTCTGTATGACAGCTGATCAACTTACCGTCCTTCACAAAAGTATGGATCGGCCCCCAAGACCCTCAAGTCGAAATCAGGATTGAGCAACTACAGTTTTTCAACCACATTCAGAAACTGGTTTCTGTGGCTCCGTTCCCAATAATACAGATTCTCGGCAGCATCAATCTTGTACTGCTGAGCCTTGGCCTTTATCCTCTCGAACCGACCTCGAAGGCGAGTAACCTCCCCAGAAAACCTTTGGGAAGGTTCGGCAGAGGACCTCTTCAGTGAAGCATAGTAGGCCTGAACCTTCTCCACGTTCTCCCGATTAAGGCGGTCGCATTCCTCTTAGGTCGCCCGGACCTCCCTCAGCTCCTCCTGAGAAGAGCGCTCTCTCTCCTCCTGGTCAGCTCGGACCTTCTTCAACTTTTCATCAGAAGATCTCTCCAAAAGCGCATAATCGGCTTGAGCCTTCTTCAGCTTTTCCTGGGCTTGACTCTCCCGCTCTTCCAGTTGTTGAATGGCGTTGGCTTCCTTTGTCTGAATCTCCGTCAGCCTCACTATTTCATCTTTGTAGTTGGCTTCCCGATCTATGAACGTCCTTCTCTTCTCCCTCTCCTTGGCTGAAATTGAAAACGAGATTTCACCAACATGATCGGCCACAATATACAGAAGGTTGGCACTTCGAATCAAGTACTTCGCCATCTGGTTGGCCTCTTGACACCTTGAAATCGCATTTTGGTCACACCACCATTGGTCGTCAGCAGTCAACTTGATCATATTCCGAAGTTCCCGAGGAATGACCTTGGGACCCCAGACAGTAAACTCCTTTCCTGAAGAGCCACCAGCATTGTCTAATGGCGAGGAATCTGAGCTGGAAAAAATCCTTACTCGACCAGGACCCGCCCTCTCCCTCAGCGACAATGGCTGGTCATCCGATGACACCTCCTCTTGCGTATGATCGATGGGAGAAGGACCAGAGACCGTGGTACGAGCAGGAGGGGTAAGCCACGAAGAGGAAGCATCAGCCGAAACTCGGCTCGGAAGAGCTGGCCAAGAGAAGCACCAGCCGAAGCCCGGGCTAAAGGGGGCCGGGCTGGAGGAACTTTGCTGTGAAGAAGAAACATCTGCCGGATCTTGCCTTCGACGCTTCTGCCCTCGAGCAGCTTGGGTAGGAGCCGAGGAAGCGTGAGGATCGGCGGGGGACGGAGCTCGCAGAACTTTTGCTGAAGATCCTCCTCGCTGCAACCTAAACTCGGTAGACAGGTCCACTGAAAGAAGAACAGGGAAGGATTAAAAAAAATTAAAAAAAATGCATGAATGGTACAAGACCGAGACCTACCAAACTTTATCGGAACTGAGTCGGGAGGAAGGACAATGATCTGAAACACATCTACTTGACCACTCTCCTCACGATACTAGTGGAGACTGAAATAGACGTTCCTCTCCAGATTGGAAATCCTCATCTAGTCAGGCTCGAATGCCCCAAGTCCGAGTGTGTAAAAATCTTGAGACCAGGCTAAGGGAAACTGGGTTGATCTCCATTCATGAACTAACAGTTCCCCCGACCAGCAAACTGATACTTAAAAAAGCAAAACTCGACGGACTCCCACGCCCCACTACGTAACACCTAAGATTTTTACCCTTTTAACCCCGCTATTAAAAATGTGAATTTGAAATTTCATTTTAATTTAATAAAAATCACCCGTCAAACGGACAGAGTTTTGTTTGTTTTTAGGACTATTCCAAAATTCAACCTGTGATAAACAATTTTAATTAAACCTCCAATAGCCAGCAGGGCTTCAGATTATATATATAAGTCATATCAAGGCCCAATGGGCTCCAAATATATCAGAGTGCATAAAATAATCAGAGTATTAGTAGAAATACTAAGTTTGAGTATTAAAACCAAAAGTTATAACTTAAGCAAAACAAACCATCCTAAGTCTCACTCAAAAACATATATAATCATTTTACATCAAACTATTGTAGGAGGCTTAGGCCCCTATTATACTCTAAATCCCATAATAACCCTACTCTCCCTATAAGGGAAAGTACTCCTGCTCAGCCGGGGGCTGTGCCAGCTCAATCTCCATACCTGAAAAATGTTAAGGGAGTGAGTATTGCACATGAAATAGAAAGCAGTTTCTAACTAGACATAACAACCCGCTAGGTCAAACACAACTAGAAAATAAAGCATATCATCACATATTGCACACCATACCCATTTCATTATTTCTATATTCGTTATTCATTCCAGATTCCCATTTTCATTATTCATTTTAACATCCATTTTCATTATTCATTTCAACATCCAATTTCATTATTCATTTCAACATCCATTTTCATTATTCATTTCAACATCCATTTTCATTATTTTTTTTATTCTTTTCACATACTTACTTTATTTCGGTACATCACCTCAAATCAGAGGCCAATGTACAAATTTCATTCAACACATTTATTACCTCAAAGCAGAGGCCCTCATACTTTTCCTTAATTAAATTACGTGTCCCTCAGGTCAGAGGTCAACACTAAAACACTTTATCCCATTTCGTGTCCCTCAGGTCAGAGGTCAACACCCATTCACTTTATTTCATTATGTGCCCCTCAGGTCAAAGGTCAACACCCATTCACTTTATTTCATTCTGTGCCCCTTAGGTCAGAGGTCAATACCCATTCACTTTATTTCATTCTGTGCCCCTCAGGTCAGAGGTCAACACCCATTCACTCTATTTCATTCTGTCCCTCAGGTCATAGGTCAACACCCATTCACTTTATTTCATTATGTGTCCTTCAGGTCAGAGATCAACACTCATTCACTTTATTTCATTCTGTGTCCCTCAGGTTAGAGGTCAACACTCATTTCCTTTATTTCATTTGGTGTCCCTCAGGTCAGAGGTCAACACCCAAAACATTTCATTTCATCTTGTGTCCCTCAAGTCAGAGGTCAACACTCCTTTACTTTAATTCATTTTGTGCCCCTCATAACAGAGGTCAGCAATCTTCATCACTTTCCATTAATTGTCACCTCAAATCAGAGGCCAACGCACTTATTACATATTCATTACACATTACCTCACATCAGAGGCCAAATCATACTTTCATCTTCTTACTCAAACAACTTAGCACATGCAACCACAAATACACTTACACACATTTCCCATTCATTCTTTATCCATACTCATTCCTTATATCAATTATCAAATCTTTCCATTAATCGTCACCTCAAATCAGAGGCCAACGCATATACCACATTCTCAATGTTCGGCGCCTCAATTCAGAGGCCAAGAATTATTCACTTTCTTGTTCAATCAATTGTAACACATTTAAGTACAACAACACACATTCAACAACTAATCATTCATGTAGTTTCCTTATTCATTTCCTTTCTCAATTATCACAATCATACCAGGTAGTATTCTCTTTTATAGCCCAACATTTAGATTGCCCATCATTTTAATTTACATATATCACCTTTTTCCTTTTGTTTACACATAATCATTTTACTTCCGTTTCCTATATTCACAAATTTAATTCATAAGCCATGACTTTTGTTCACAATTGTTAATACTTAACATTTATACTCATTTCCCATATTAATTACCGAATCCTCTTAAATAACATTCATGTTCTCAGTTAAACATATACCATACATTTAAGCACAATTGAACAAATTTAACATAAGGGGGCAAATATACACAACCAACTCATACCTGTCACATAATTAGTATCATCGTTTCACTTTTAATTTACATGTAATTATTTCATTCCCTTTTTCCTCCTTTATTTATATTTTCACATTTAGTGTACAAATATATTCAACCAAACATACATAATATCACCTTCTCATATTTTTGCTTTAAAAACACATATATTCGTTTCCATTCCATTTTCTTCCTATATCAATTTATTCCACAACACATACATATATTTGCAACAGAAATTATTTATCATTTAATTCACAACTTTACAAATAAAGTCAATAATCATAGAAATCATTTATGTCAACTTCACTATCACATTACCCAATTCCTCATGTACTTCAATATAATCATTATTCAAGTTTCATTTATCCAATAATTCATTATCATATCATTGGGTTTCCTTTTTCCTAATCTTTACATCCAACATCATACATATTTATTTAGTTAGAATTTTATATTCAATAACCTAGGGTTTTATAGTCTAATTTTCTCCCCTAACACATAACCCTAACAAGCGTTATATACTAACTAGAACCCACTCCCTAGAACAAGGCAAAACCCACCCCCTTACCTCAAACACTTGGAGATAAGGTGACCTTGCTTGCTCTAAGCTTGAAAGTCTTGCCACCAATGAACTATGATCCAAGGAAGAGGGAGGAACCTAATACAATGGGTATAACAAAGCAATTTGTTAAGCTTTAACCATAAGCTTGGAGAAATCCATGAACCCAACTAGAATTCCCTAGGTGGAAGATTGGAAACTCCAAGGGAGCAAGAGAGAGAGAAAATCGAACCAAGAGAGAGAGAAAGAGGATATTAAGAACTCGGGCACTTACTTGGAGTTGAGAAGGAAGGAGTTTTGATGATGGATTAGGTGTGAATCACTTGAATCTTGATGGATTAGAGTGAATAAATTTGGTGCCCTAGGAGAGAGAAGAGAAAGAAACGAATTTGGGAAAGAAAATAACGTGTGTTTGCCTTTATTGTTTTCCTCAGCAGCAGTACTTAATCGATTAAGAGGTGATTAAGACTTTTCACCCAATCTGACAAGCTTAATCGATTAAGCTGCATAGTTTTGCAGTAGCCTGACTTTGAAAGGCCATAACTTCTTCGTTACCCGTTGGATCTTCCTCAAATTTTAAAGCAAGCTTCCCTACATACTAATCTTCACATCCAACGGTGGAATTTATGTTTAGAGTTGCCAATCTTTTATTTTAAATTTCCTAAGGTTCTATGTTTTAAACCTAGTTCTACATGTATTTTTGGCTAAATTTTAACTTATATCTCCATTTCTTCTACCCTAAGACCATCCCAACATAGCTTATACTTGGAATTAAATTTGGGATGTTACACACTACAAAAGAGGACGTCATACCCGTGGTGAGCCTGGAAAATCACCCAAGTCCTTCCTGTACCCCTCCCTTCAACTACCACTGGGCAAGGACGGTACACAAAGAGAAAGACATTGACGTTGAAGTCGATGGTTGCAGCAGTGCAGAAGTCTTTGAAACCCCGAACAATCGCCTAAGCATCAGGGTGATGCTGAGAGGGAGCCACTCCCAGTCGATGATGCAAGATAATCTTGAAGTTCAAAAGGGGAAGCTTCACTCCAAGCCGAATTATTGGCTCCTCATAGAAGAAGAATTCACAAGCACTACGTGGAATAGGACGACAAACTCGATCATCATTACCCGCAGGAACCACAACATAGGTGGTCCCGGTACTGTCAGCATGGCATGGAAGCACAAACGCCTTGACATGCCCCAAGTGTAACATCCCGAATTTTTATTCTAATAATAATTAGAATAATAGTAAGATTTGGAAGTGAGGATTATCATAGAAGGGATTTAAAATGATGGATTAGGAATACTTTGAGTGCCATATAGGAGTCTAGGAGCATTGGCATCGAGAAGCAAATTTAAAGAAGACCCAAACGAGTGTTAAAAATCGATTTTGTGTTATAAACACCCGACGTTAGGAAATTCAAAATAAAAGATTTAGGACTCAAAACACAATTTCCACCGTTGGATATGAAGGTAGGATTTTTAGGAAGTTACTCGTCAAATTTGAGCAAGATCCGACGGTGAACGAAGAAGTTATCTCGAATTGAAGCAGGAAGAAAATAGGAGGAAAATAGGAAAATGAATAAATGGGGTACTGGGCAAAACACTGGAGTCTTTTAAAAAAGACTCGAGTGTTTTTGAAAAGACTGGAGTCTTTTAGAAAAGACTCGAGTGTTTTACAGATCCTGAATCGGGGAAAGGCAAAGCCCTCAGATTCACTCGAGTCTTTTAGAAAAGACTCGAGTATTTTTCATGAATTCACTCGAGTGATTTGGAAAAGACTCGAGTGTTTTTATCGGATCAGCAAAAAATAAAAACACGAGTTGGGGTCATTTTAACCCCAAAAATCACTTTCTCACTCTTCTTTTCTCTGGCTTCTCTCTAGGGTTTTCATCACCAATCCTTCTCCAATGTTAAAATGGCACCAAATCAAATCAAATTAACATCCCATAATCATTCCCCTTCAAATCCCCATGATTTTCTATCAACAAAAACCCCAATTTCATTCTCAATCCCTCAAATCCCCAATTCCCAATTCAAAACCCTAAATCCTTCCAATCCCCATAATCACTCAAAGTTATCAAAAATTAGTGCCACAAATCAATTCCCCATGAATTTTCCCTCTCCAAAAACACATATTACTTCCTCTTTCTCATGAAATTCCAATTCCCTATCAAACCCCAATTTGTGTAATCGGTGGCATAGGGTCTTCTAATCATGCAAGGAAGCTTAGGAAGTGATTAAGTGCAAGGAATAAGAAGCTAAGAGGCATGGATTAGAGCTTGGTGAGGATGCTCCCTCAAAACCCCATTTTGGTTCTTGCTCTTCAAAGAGGTAAGAAGGGTTGTTCACATTACCTTTACTTAGAGAGTAAATTCTAGGATGCTATAGTGGTAGCTGAGAATAGAAAAGATTAGTTAGAATAATATACAATAGGGTAATTGCAATAGACAAATAAACAAAGCGTAGGAATAAAGGAAATGAACTCATTAGATAAATTGCTAATATATGTAGTATATGATGATGTTTGTAATGTGTGAATTCAGTATGGAAATGTTAAATGAACGGATAATGAATGAGGAAACTATAGGGAAATAAAGGTAATAAATCGAGTAGGTGAATAAATAAAATAAACCCGCCAAATTGTTTGTAATGCTATGTGTAAGTGAATTGTGTTGTTATGCTTGAATGTTTATATGTGAGATAATGGGTCTTAAAAATGAACCTAGGACTTAGTAAGATTAGAGGTATCACAAGCTAATGAAAGAATCAGAATATTGGGTATGTGTGGGAAATTAATAAAGATAATTAAACAAGAATAGTAATCAATTAATTAATAGAAAAGATAAGGAAGGGGTAAGAGGTTTATATTGGGAAAATGATTGTGAATGTGCGAATGTTGTGAATGTTACTTTTGTATGCTAACACCTTTAAGTGAAGATAAAGAAAATGATAACAAGTCACATGATAAGACATAAATGAAAATACAGATCAAAGATAAGATACAAACATAAACGAAATGCTATAATACAAATCATGTATATGTGTTATTTCTGAAATGGAAATGTAATGTAAAGTAAAAGAAAAGCAATAGGGTCTGCAGCTATTAATCGCGTATTGGGATCCACACCCATTAGGTGCACACGGTTAGGACAGGGTCCTACTAGCAAAGTAGGCCCGAATTAGCCCCAATAGGTACAAACCTCGCTCAGGAAAAATCCCCATAAGATCAAAGGCTCGTTAGGTTACGTGGATCCTACGCGACGATTAATAGCTGCAGCACCAAATATAAGCATGAACCATGAACAATTGAGAATATATGAAAGTGAGTGAAGAAAAGAAAATAAAGAAAAGGCCCTAACGAGGGAAAGGTCTTATGGGTCAAGAAGTCCTGAGTGAGAAGAAGTCCTATTGGGTGAAGATACCATCCTAACCAATGTGCAAGCAAGAATACCTAATGGAATTATTATTTTGCTAGTAAAGCAAAAGACAAGATAAAAGTTCGATGCGATCCTGACGAGGCGTATCGGCATTAAAAGAATTAGTCGGCGCTCAGTACCGTACGGCTGGCTGAGGTTGGACTACATAATGAATACTGTAAAATGAAATAAAGAATGGAATTAAAAGAAAGCAAACACATGAATCTTCATGTATAAGTATGCTAATAAAAATGAAAGAAAGAAAGGAAAACCAAAGACTAAAAGAATTAGAAGAAATAAATTATATGCAAGCTTTATGAATAAATGTATATTAATGGAATGAAAATAAGTGAAGAAATATATATTAAATGGACGTAAAAATAAGAGAAAAATTAGAAGAACTTAATTACATATGAAAAGTTATGAATAAGGAAGATTCAGAATAGTGTAGGCTTAGTTATTTGCTATGTCTTCTTTTAGAATTTATCTTCCTAAGTCCTGTGTAATGCTACCCTTCTTGCTATACTTTTACAGGTACAGAAGCGAAGTTTGCATGGGTCATGGCCGAGCAGATTTATGTTCCACTACGTGGGATATATATATATATTGTTTTGAGTGGACTGTTATTTTGTAAAACTGAATATGTAATAGTTTTATGCCCGAGACTAGTTCTAATTGGGCGTAGGATCATTTAAGTTGTTTGTAATATTTTTGTGTTTTATGTTTTTAAATAATTTTGGTTTGACAGGTTTAAAAGAAGAAAACTTTGGAAAGTCCGATAAACAGAGGAAACTCTGTCGGATTCTTCCTAAGGATTTTTACAAGTATTTAAGTTTTTTAAAAAAAAAGAAATTTTAAATCACCAATTTTATTAAAACCTAAAAATTAACTAATTAAAGTGAGGACGTCGCATTTATGGTATCAGAGCAGTTTTTCCTCGGCCTTGGAGTTTGGAGTCACAACTCCTGTGGTTTACTCACCAAGCGAGTAACCGATATGTATAGTCAAGTGTCTAAGTTAGGCGAATGGGATGCATATATATATAGCTATCTATGCATATATGTGTTCAATTGCTATCTTAACCCGGATTAAGTAGTGACAAAGACGATAGGACGCTAGTTTAAGCTTAACTAATTCCCTCGATGGTGTTATCGTTTAAATAGAGTGTAAGGGTAGGATTGGTCATCCTTACTCTTTCAACTATTAAATGATGCTATCATCAACAAACCCGATGATGTTGTTGCTATTGATACATGTGAGATTGAGACTGACCATCTCGATCTTCGCACTTGTCAACAGTCAATGTCATTGAAGACTTCGAAGTAGCACAAACTCCAACCAGGCATTCAATTCCCCCGAGAAGTATCTCTTTCAGAAGGAAGGGAATCAAGTTCACCCTAGAAACCATCTCCAGCTTTTCCGAAAAGCCAAGCCAGACACTGGTAGTCCGTGATCTGTTGGGAGTCTTCCCACTAAGATTTCTGAACGGTCGCCTGTGAGAAAAGCCAAAATCTTGTCAACCTTACAAAGTATCCACGCCGAGATCCACCAAGACTGAACCATGGTCTCTGGTAAAAGTAAGAACCCGACATTGGTGCGCTGTTGATAGACGTGAAGTTGGGATTGATCACCTCAACCTTTGCAACTATTAACAGATGATATCATTGCAATCTTCTTAATGAAGTTGAAACAATCAAAATAGGAACTCTCCAAGGAAATAGATCCCTTGAAAGCAAGGAAACCAACCGAATGGTGTTCTTTCCGAACTCTTTACATAGAACCGGAAAGTAGATCCCAAAGCGAAACTAGAAGAGAAGAGTCTTAAGCTATTTCATCAGTTTAGGAATGGCATAGCCGAATGCCTAATCTTTGAAAATATAACCAACCCTATAGGAATCACTTCTAAATTCTACGAAAAGCCAAACCAGATTCCGGGAGTTCAAGTTTTAACGGGAATCTTATCATGGTTTCTGAAAAGACACCGCGAGAAGGGGTAAACCTTAACAACTTAGTGGGTCTCCACATCAAGACCGACAAGGTTAAACTATTAATCTGTACTCCTCATTCAGTATAAGAACCTGGATGCGTGCGAACACAAGCCTTCGCAAACCTTAGGAATTTAATCCAACCCGTCGATCAACAATAGGTTGTTAGCTCAACTTCAATCTCGAAAGTGGTGAAGCACTCAAGAGTGACACAAGGGAAAGGTGGACCACAATTTCAAGTGATACAAACCCTTTTGTTCAAGGACAATGGAGGACAAGTAGGGACCTCGAGGCTAATCTCATTAGCACTTTTAGTCCATACCAAATTCACAACGTATCTCCTTTAAGATCCAGTTTGGGATAAGTTGAAACCGGGTTGTTGGCATGCACTCAACGTGAGAATTAAGTTTCATAGATCTTTGATACTGCCCAATAAAGCGTCTAAATTTCAAGAGTGCTGGTATACCTCAATCCATGGCCGCCAAGTATCGTTCAAGACTTTATTTGTGTTTCCGTTGAACCATGGATAATGGTTTAATTTGTGCAAGTAAACCTCTGTCTTCTTGTTTTGACCTTCTTGGTTCCGAACCAATCTTGATGCAACAATTTCAATCCTAATCAAATGTGTCCTTGTTTCAACCAACTAAGGTTGGTGAACTCTTGAATCCTTCTCTTTGTTTTCATTGGTAAATATCAAACGTTCATGGAGTTCTCGTCTTGACTACTCAATTCAGTCACCTCGTATGACAAATGCTGGACCCTTTTACCAGGTACCCTTACCGAGATCGATCACGTCAACCATCGCTCTGTAGAAAACACATCTTTCGTTGATTTTCCAACGAAGATGCATTCTCTGGGATAAATCTCTATTATCTTCAGGGGCGACATGTAACCAGTCATGTTACTACCCCACAATGTCGGTGCTGCACGATTCTTTTATGTTGGCAGCCGACCGATACTCGCTAGTCACCGAACATTATGGAAAAAGCCACGATATGATAAGATGCTAAAATTTCTACACTCTCATCACCTCTCACGTCTTTGGTCATCTTGCAAAGCTCATTAAGCATTCCCTTGAATGCTTCTAGTTTCTTCTTTTCATCTTCACTCTCTTCGAGTTTCAGGTATCTAGTGATAGAACTCGGATGTGTATGCAGGAGTTTGCCAAATTTTAGGAATCTAGTATGATTCAATGCCACCACAAGTAGTCAAACCCCCCTTCACTCCCATTTCCGAAGAACGCTTGGGAAATCCATACACTCCATGCTTAGTAGCGACCGAACCTACTCCTAACATTGATATAATCAAGTATGTCGATGCTAAGTGGGGGAGGATTTCAATCCAAACGATTGGGAGATGGAACTTTAATAATAAGAAAGCCGATGATCTGGTGCAGATGGAGATAATACGTGGTCTTAGAAGACAAGCATTGAAATAGGCATGAACCTAACCACACCTAGAGCGGGAAGTAAAGACCATAGTTAAAAGCTTTACCAATGGGATGATTCTCCATTTAAGGAATCGAGCGGAATTTCGGGGACGAAATTCTAATAAGTGGGGGAGAAATGTAACATCCCGAATTTTTATTCTAATAATAATTAGAATAATAGTAAGATTTGGAAGTGAGGATTATCATAGAAGGGATTTAAAATGATGGATTAGGAATACTTTGAGTGCCATATAGGAGTCTAGGAGCATTGGCATCGAGAAGCAAATTTAAAGAAGACCCAAACGAGTGTTAAAAATCGATTTTTCGGTGTTATAAACACCCGACGTTAGGAAATTCAAAATAAAAGATTTAGGACTCAAAACACAATTTCCACCGTTGGATATGAAGGTAGGATTTTTAGGAAGTTACTCGTCAAATTTGAGCAAGATCCGACGGTGAACGAAGAAGTTATCTCGAATTGAAGCAGGAAGAAAATAGGAGGAAAATAGGAAAATGAATAAATGGGGTATTGGGGAAAACACTGGAGTCTTTTGGAAAAGACTCGAGTGTTTTTGAAAAGACTGGAGTCTTTTAGAAAAGACTCGAGTGTTTTACAGATCCTGAATCGGGGAAAGGCAAAGCTCTCAGATTCACTCGAGTCTTTTAGAAAAGACTCGAGTATTTTTCATGAATTCACTCGAGTGATTTGGAAAAGACTCGATTGTTTTTATCGGATCAGCAAAAAATAAAAACACGAGTTGGGGTCATTTTAACCCCAAAAATCACTTTCTCACTCTTCTTTTCTCTGGCTTCTCTCTAGGGTTTTCATCCCCAATCCTTCTCCAATGTTAAAATGGCACCAAATCAAATCAAATTAACATCCCATAATCATTCCCCATCAAATCCCCATGATTTTCTATCAACAAAAACCCTAATTTCATTCTCAATCCCTCAAATCCCCAATTCCCAATTGAAAACCCTAAATCCTTCCAATCCCCATAATCACTCAAAGTTATCAAAAATTAGTGCCACAAATCAATTCCCCATGAATTTTCCCTCTCCAAAAACACATATTACTTCCTCTTTCTCATGAAATTCCAATTCCCTATCAAACCCCAATTTGTGTAATCGGTGGCATAGGGTCTTCTAATCATGCAAGGAAGCTTAGGAAGTGATTAAGTGCAAGGAATAAGAAGCTAAGAGGCATGGATTAGAGCTTGGTGAGGATGCTCCCTCAAAACCCCATTTTGGTTCTTGCTCTTCAAAGAGGTAAGAAGGGTTGTTCACATTACCTTTACTTAGAGAGTAAATTCTAGGATGCTATAGTGGTAGCTGAGAATAGAAAAGATTAGTTAGAATAATATACAATAGGGTAATTGCAATAGACAAATAAACAAAGCGTAGGAATAAAGGAAATGAACTCATTAGATAAATTGCGAATATATGTAGTATATGATGATGTTTGTAATGTGTGAATTCAGTATGGAAATGTTAAATGAACGGATAATGAATGAGGAAACTATAGGGAAATAAAGGTAATAAATCGAGTAGGTGAATAAATAAAATAAACCCGCCAAATTGTTTGTAATGCTATGTGTAAGTGAATTGTGTTGTTATGCTTGAATGTTTATATGTGAGATAATGGGTCTTAAAAATGAACCTAGGACTTAGTAAGATTAGAGGTATCACAAGCTAATGAAAGAATCAGAATATTGGGTATGTGTGGGAAATTAATAAAGATAGTTAAACAAGAATAGTAATCAATTAATTAATCGAAAAGATAAGGAAGGGGTAAGAGGTTTATATTGGGAAAATGATTGTGAATGTGCGAATGTTGTGAATGTTAGTTTTGTATGCTAACACCTTTAAGTGAAGATAAAGAAAATGATAACAAGTCACATGATAAGACATAAATGAAAATACAGATCAAAGATAAGATACAAACATAAACGAAATGCTATAATACAAATCATGTATATGTGTTATTTCTGAAATGGAAATGTAATGTAAAGTAAAAGAAAAGCAATAGGGTCTGCAGCTATTAATCGCGTATTAGGATCCACACCCATTAGGTGCACACGGTTAGGACAGGGTCCTACTAGCAATGTAGGCCCGAATTAGCCCCAATAGGTACAAACCTCGCTCAGGAAAAATCCCCATAAGATCAAAGGCTCGTTAGGTTACGTGGATCCTATGCGACGATTATGTTAGTTTCATGATGAATGTTTTGATAATGACAAAAGGTTACAAAGTGTTTTGAACAAGCTATCATGTATTGATCAAGTTCAAGATCAACAAGCAACAACAAACATCAAATGAAGAAGAGAGAAAGCAAGCTCATGAAGACTTAAGTTTGAGTGTAATTGTTTTTGTTTTATCTTTTGCCTCTCAAGCTTCATAGGTTTTCATTTGGGTAGTTTGTTTAGAGGGTAGTGAATCTCATTCATAAGTCATGATTTAATCATAATTTGAGTTTTCACTTAACCTAGAATCAATAGGTGGCTTAAAGGTTTTAAAGGAAAGGTTTGGTTTTGAGAAAACAAGTTTTAAACAAGTATCAGACATGTTTAATCGATTAAGGATTAATTTAATCGATTACTACTCGATTAAGTAAAGATTTAATCGATTAAACACTGCTGAACTGATTTTTAAAATACGTTTTTCACTTCTCAAAATTAGTTTTCAAGTGCCATAACTTTTGGGTATTCTATATAAACCTTTTCCTAACCTTTGTGATCATAACCTATCATTTTGATATTCATTTTACAAAGAATCGAGCCACTCTATTCTCTCTCAATTTCAAAGATCAAAGCTTTCATATTTTCATATTCTTTGATCAAGAACCTTTGAATCTCTTGTGTGATTTGTCATATCTATTGATTGAGATTCATTAGGATTGTTATGTGTATTCATTGAGTTGTAATCTTTGCAATAAGGCAAGCATCTACAACAAACAAGAAGCCTTGGTGTGTCGATTATCATCAAGCAACGTTCAAGAAATTGAAGTGAAGTCTTGGTTGTGAATCAAGCAAGGAGAAGACTTGATGTGTGGATTATCATCAAGCAATTGAAGACTTGTTGTGTCGATTATCAACAAGGGGTAGAGGTTAGATTAGAGAGAAGATCAATAGGATTACAAGGCAAGGGTGTCGGTTATCTCTTGTAGGCTAGCAAGAAGGAAGTCTTGTGAGGCAATCACTTGTAATTTGAGAACTCTAATTCCTCATAGTGAAGAATCTCTCTTGGTTGAAGAGGGGACTGGATGTAGCTTTCAAGTGGATGAAAGTGAACCAGGATAAATCACTGTGTCGTATCTCTAAACCCTTACTCTTTATATTCAAGTCTTTGATTGTGTTCTTTGGTTGAAAACCTAGAGAAAGATTGATTTTCATAATTGATTGAATTGAATCTTTATTTGTGTAAATTGATTTGAGAAAATCATTTTCATAACTAGGTTAATCAATAAGAATATAGGTGTTAATTGTTTTCGTTGAATCTCTGATCTTACATGTTAATTGATTGATTTTCTTATTCGAATGAAAAATTGATTTTTCTGTTTTCTGTCAGATCTAATCGATTAAGTTCAAATTTAATCGAGTACTACTCGAGTAAATTGCAGGTTAATCGATTAAGCCTGAGAGTTTTTGCAAAAATCATTCGTTTTGATTGTTTCGATTTGTTTCGTTCGAAAATCTTTCAAGGTTTCTTAAACACCTATTCAACCCCCCCTTCTAGGTGTATTCCTAGGGTTCCTTTGTCTCTCCAACCACCAATTGCGGTTTCTTTAGATTAATAGCTGCAGCACCAAATATAAGCATGAACCATGAACAATTGAGAATATATGAAAGTGAGTGAAGAAAAGAAAATAAAGAAAAGGCCCTAACGAGGGAAAGGTCTTATGGGTCAAGAAGTCCTGAGTGAGAAGAAGTCCTATTGGGTGAAGATACCATCCTAACCAATGTGCAAGCAAGAATACCTAATGGAATTATTATTTTTCTAGTAAAGCAAAAGACAAGATAAAAGTTCGATGCGATCCTGACGAGGCGTATCGGCATTAAAAGAATTAGTCGGCGCTCAGTACCGTACGGCTGGCTGAGGTTGGACTACATAATGAATACTGTAAAAATGAAATAAAGAATGGAATTAAAAGAAAGCAAACACATGAATCTTCATGTATAAGTATGCTAATAAAAATGAAAGAAAGAAAGGAAAACCAAAGACTAAAAGAATTAGAAGAAATAAATTATATGCAAGCTTTATGAATAAATGTATATTAATGGAATGAAAATAAGTGAAGAAATATATATTAAATGGACGTAAAAATAAGAGAAAAATTAGAAGAACTTAATTACATATGAAAAGTTATGAATAAGGAAGATTCAGAATAGTGTAGGCTTTGTTATTTGCTATGTCTTCTTTTAGAATTTATCTTCCTAAGTCCTGTGTAATGCTACCCTTCTTGCTATACTTTTACAGGTACAGAAGCGGAGTTTGCATGGGTCATGGCCGAGCAGATTTATGTTCCACTACGTGGGATATATATATATATTGTTTTGAGTGGACTGTTATTTTGTAAAACTGAATATGTAATAGTTTTATGCCCTGAGACTAGTTCTAATTGGGCGTAGGATCATTTAAGTTGTTTGTAATATTTGTGTTTTATGTTTTTAAATAATTTTGGTTTGACAGGTTTAAAAGAAGAAAACTTTGGAAAGTCCGATAAACAGAGGAAACTCTGTCGGATTCTTCCTAAGGATTTTTACAAGTATTTAAGTTTTTTAAAAAAAAAAGAAATTTTAAATCACCAATTTTATTAAAACCTAAAAATTAACTAATTAAAGTGAGGACGTCGCACCAAGCTCGTGGCACAGGACACAACGCCGAGTATGTCGGGATGAACCCAGCTGCATTTGTTGGCATAGGAGGGGAGCACGAGCCGACGAGCGGCATCCGATGCATTACGCGTCATTCCTGGGGAAAAGAGAGAGGTTGGATTACGGAAGGTGTACAAGTCACAGGGTTCATGCTAATCCTACTTCTACCACCATCCTAATCTACTTCCTAACTCGCACAAAGAGATGACTTCCCTCCTCAGCCACATTTCTGGAATCCCCCCATTGCTCCACGAGAGTGGCATAGAGAAGCCCCTCTAAACCCATGATGGAGGAGCTCAGTAAAATGGCAACGACCTAACTCCTTCGAGAAGAAACAGAGAACAACGTCTAGGTGGACCAAAAAACACAAAGAAGAAACTCATGCCACCAGCACGATAAAGGAAGGGAAAATCCTCCCTGGCACCGCCGCTGACATCGCTACCACCCAGTAAAAACAACCTCCCCCTAGAAGAAAAAGAGAAATAGAAAAACAAAAGCAAAAAACAAAAAGACAAAAAGAGAGTAAAAGGAAATACTACCTGAAAATCGTGGTCGAGGCTGAAAACTGAGGGGAAGCGAGATAGCAGCAGCGCAGAAAAGAAGAAACCGCAAAAATTAGAGAAGTAAAGCAACGGGAAAAAGAGGGAAGGGAGAGGAATTTAAAGGAAAACTGCCCTTTCGAGATTCCTCGAGAAGCCACCAGAAGCGGGGACTTGTGGCGGTGGGGGGAGAAGACAACTGGCAAAAGTTCAAATTTCGAAAAAAGGCGCATCATTGCAAATTACCTTCCCCACGTCAACACGCGTACCCACTATGTCACTCTTCGAGGAGAAAGGAAAACCCTTCCCACTCTGATCCTGACAAAATGACAATGCAACTGCTTGGAAATCCAAACATCATCTTAAGCTTGGCACAGGCTCTTCGAGTCTCCACCAGCTTGGGGGGCTTGTAGGTGTTAGAATCGGCCTTCAAACCTTGAGAGGGGGGGTCAATCGAGTTTTATTAATTTATTGGAAATTACTCGAACGTTTTAAAAAATTGTTTTATGGAGAGATTAATTATTTGAGCATGAAGGCGAAGAGATAGATATTAAAATAAATAGAGTAGTGCGAAAACGATTTAATCAAAAATAATGCAGAAAATAAAGAGATAAGGGAAGAGGAACACGCAAACCAATTTTATACTGCTTCAGTCTTTCCAGCGAAAGACATACGTCTAGTCCCCAAGCGACCCACTTGAGCTTTTTGTATCTTTGAAATTGAGCCGCACCCAATTACAACCAAGAGAGCCCCTCATACTACTAGGAACCTCCGTTCGCTAGGGACCTCAAAAAATCACACAAGGGTTTCTCACCCTAAGAACGAGCCACACGTTCCACTAGGAGATTCATTCCCTACAACTACGGTTTGAATATGATGATTTTGAGAGTGATACAAATATGTTGTGTTCTTGATAAGACGGACACAACAAGTAAGCACTATAGCAATGAAGTTTTAATTCACAAGTGATAAGGCCAAAAAGATTTTCTCTTCAGAAAAAATATATGAACGATGAAGAACGTTTTTCAAGAAGGAGAGGAGAAGAGAACGTGAAGAACTTTTGATCGGAAAAGAAAAGAATAGAAAACTAGGATTAGTGAAACGTTTTTAGAATTCAAATAAATAAAGTTATTTTTAAAATCAAAAACAAAATAAAAAATATTTCAGAAATAAAATAGAATAAGTTTTAAAATCAAAAACATATCAAATAGATTTCAAAAATAAATCCATGATTTGATTCTTAAAACAAAATAGGAATTAATTCAAAAATATATTAAAATTCGAACATTGAAAATAAATCAGAATCAATTCTGTAAAAACAAATCTGGAAACATTTAAGATTGATTCTGACACGCATTTCAATAAAACTTAAAGGTAATCAATTACTTGACAGAGGTAATCGAATATCTACTTTCTGTGAAAACAGTGAAATTAATTTTTAAGAAAGTACTCGATTATTTAAAACAAAGTAATTGATTAACAACTTCCTGAGAAGAAGGTAATCGATTATCAAAACTGGTAATCGATTATTTTCAATTAAAATTCCCAGGTCACAACTCAGAAATATAGTAATCGATTATCCATGAGAAGTAATCGATTATTTCTACTTATTTTCATTAAATTTATTTTCTAAAGCAGAGTATGTAACCATAGGTTTTCAAAAACATTTTTAGCTGAAAATCTATTTTAAAACGATTTTACAAAAGGTTCTTTTCTTCTCCTTAACTTTGAAAAACACTTTGGCCTTATTAACTTGGAAAAATATAACTTCATTACCTTACAACTATTCCTAAGGGCAAAGCTAAACTTAATCTATTTGCTCGAGCCTTGAGCCTTGAGCTTGAATGCACTTGATGCTTGAAAGAGCTTGTTTGTTATCATCAAAACTTTCTTCTAGAAAACTTCTAGCAAAACTCTATTACGTCCTTGGGAAAGCTTGACTTCCAACACTCCCCGTTTTTGATGATGACAAATTCATTCTGAGT
The DNA here is from genome assembly GCA_037953625.1 of Crotalaria pallida. Lineage (NCBI taxonomy): Eukaryota > Viridiplantae > Streptophyta > Magnoliopsida > Fabales > Fabaceae > Crotalaria > Crotalaria pallida. The sequence goes on along the minus strand of CM075655.1, from coordinate 64,856,153 downwards.
ATCTGCATCACAAGTGTTAACCAAGAAAATATATGTAGCAATATAATCATACTTATACCTAACTAGGAAATTTAATCGAAAAGCAGGGAATAAAATAAAATACATGATAAGCTCCCCCTGCATAAATGATTATGATTAATACAGCATATTCAAATAAAATTCATAATCTTCTCATCTTCTCCCCATCTGAGCCATCATCTCAGAATTCTTCTCCCCCTTTCGTCAACATCAAAAAATGGAGGGAAGACATAAGCAACACTTGGGATATAAAATGCACACTACTCCCCCTGAAACACTGAATAGATAGATTAATAATAAAAAGGGAATAAATATGCATGTCATGCAATCATTTGACAAGTGATGCGCAAGTTAAGCTAAGTTCTCCACGAATATAAAAGAAGCTTTCTTTCGGAAGCGGTTTCATGAAGATATCAGCTAACTCCTTAGTGGTGTCCACATACTCAATCACACAATCACCTTTAGCTATATAATCACGAATAAAATGCTTTGTGTGTGAGTGTTGCACTGGGTTTTTGGTAATGTTAATTGCACTATTGTTATCACATTTTATGGGAATATGATCTAGACTAGACTTACACCAAAGTCCAGGAGTTGTTGTTTTAACCATAATATTTGTGCACAACAGCTGCCCGCAGCGACATATTCAGTCTCAACTGTAGATAGGGCTACACTAGACTGCTTCTTACTAGCCCAAGACACTCAAGAACTGCCTAAAAGATGGCAAGTGCCGCTCGTGCTTTTCCTATCTATTTTACACCTAGCAAAATCAGAATCGGAATACCCAACAAGGTTACAAGTGGAACCTTTGGGATACCATAAACTCATATCAGTTGTGCCAGATAAATATTTCATTAACCTTTTGACAGCAACCAAGTGCGTTTCTTTTGGATTCGCTTGAAAACGTGCACACATGCATACACTAAAAGAATATTCGGCCTACTTGCAGTTAAATAAAGAAGGGAACTGATCATACCTCTATACTTTGTAAGTTCAACATGTTTACCTCCTTCATCCTTGTCTAGGTAGCATGCGGTGCTCATTGGTGTTGCTACTGCCTTGGACTTGTCCATGCCAAATCTTTTCAATAGTTCCTTGCAGTACTTTTTTTGGGTAATGAAACATCCATCCTTTTCTTGTTTGATTTGTAATCCAAGGAAGAAATTGAGTTTGCCCATCATAGACATCTCGAACTCTTCCTTCATTATACTCGAAAATTCCCTGCAAAGGGTTTCATTAGTAGCATCGAAAATAATATCATCAACATAAATTTGGACTAAAAGAATGTCCATTCCTTTCTTTTTGATAAAAAGCGTGTTGTCAACCTTCTCCCTTTCAAAATTCTTTTCTAGTAAAAATTTACTCAATCGCTCATACCATGCTCTAGGAGCTTGTTTGAGACCATAAAGAGCCTTTTTCAATTTAAAAACATAATCAGGATGTTCAAAATATTAAAAACCGGGAGGTTGGATAACATACACTTCTTCGTTTATAAAACCATTCCGAAAGGCACTGTTTTCGTCCATTTGATATAATTTAAAATTTAAAGCGCATGCAAAAGCTAATGGCAACCTAATAGCTTCCAACCTAGCAAACAGGGGCAAAAGTTTCATCATAATCTATCCCCTCTTGTTGGTTATAGCCTTGTGCAACCAATCTATCTTTGTTTCGAATAATTATACCAGCCCTATCAAGTTTGTTTTTAAAAAACCATTTAGTTCCAATAATTTGATGAGAATCAAGCCTAGGAACAAGTTCCCAAACTTGGTTTCTTTCGAACTGGTTTAATTCCTCTTGCATAGCTAGCAGCCAATGTTCATCAATTGAAGCCTCAGAAATATTCTTAGGCTCCACTTGAGAAACAAAAGCCATATGATTACACAGGTTACTAAGAGAATTACGCGTACTTACACCTTTTGAGATATCACCTATTACTTGATCGATTAGATGGTGTCGTGATATTTTCCATTCCTTGGAAAGTCCTAATTAAGTTCAGCAAAATCTCCTTGAGGTTGTCCTTGTTTCTCATTAATTTCATTTGTCCTTTCATTGCTTTGGGATTCCAGTTTTTCTTCCAAGACTAGTTCATGATCCTCATCAAGGTATAGGTTTCCAAGAATACTTGAAATGTCATTAACAGATATATTTCCCAGCTTTCTGGGATCGGATTCATCAAATGATACATGAATAGATTCTTCAAATGTATTACGAGATTTATTGTAAATCCTGTAAGCTTTGCTCGATGAAGAATAACCAAGAAAAATACCCTCATCAACTCTAGCATCAAAACTCCCTAGATTGTCTCTGCCATTATTATGCACAAAACATTTACATCCAAAGACTTTCAAATGGGATATGTTTGGTTTTCTCCCCTCAAACAACTCATAGGGGTTTTCTTTAAAATGGGCCTTATTAAAACACGGTTCATAACAAAGCAAGTAGAATTCACAGCATCAGCCCCAAAATATGCCGATAAATTCATGTCATTATGCATGGTTCGAGAAATTTCTTTTAAAGATCTATTTTTCCTCTCCACAACCCCATTCTGCTCTGGAGTTCTTGGAGCTGAAAAATAATGCTTAATGTCATGTTTTTCGCAAAACTTTTTGAAAGAACGATTTTCAAATTCACCGCCATGATTAGTCTTAAGGATGCAATGCTCAAATGCGTTTTGTTTTGAACAACCTTTGCTAGCTTTTTAAATTCATGGAAAGCATCATTTTTATGAGAAATAAATAATGTCCATGTATACCTAGAATAGTCATCCACAATTACCAAACAATAATAGTTGCCACCAAAGCTTTTTGGTTGACATGGTCCAAAGAGATCCATATGTAAAAGTTCAAAGGGTCTTTGAGTTGAAACAAGATTTTTAGGAGGAAAAGGTACCCTTGTGAGTTTTGATTTTGAACAAGGATCACATTTTTCAGAAATAGAAAATTTTTGCTTTGGCAAACCAACTACTAAGTTTTTAGAAGACAATTTATTTAAATGGTTCATGTGGATGTGACCTATTCTACGATGCCACAGCAAGATTCATCATCTTTACTTAATAGACATTTAGCATCATTTGAGGGAATTGAGTTAAGATCAATTAAATAAATATTGTTTACCCTGCGAGAAACAAGCTTAATAAGATTATCAATTTTTCCCTCGACAATACAATTTTCAGAATCAAATATAACCCTATTGCCCTTATCACATAACTGACTAATACTCAGCAAGCTATGCTTTAGGCCATCAACATGTAACACATTTTCAATACAAGGGTTAGGGGTGTACCTACTTTACCAATGCCAAGTATCCTTCCTTTATTGTTGTCACCGAAGGTCACGTGTCCTTTGTCCTTGGGAGTGAGATATGAAAATTTGGATTTCTCTCCAGTCATGTGTTTAGAGCATCCACTATCCATGTACCGGAAAGACTTCCTATCCTCCGGAGTGACCTACAAAACAAATTCAGGTTTTCTTTTTAGCTACCCATATCTTCTTGGGTCCTAGAGAGTTAGCGGTACCATAGTGCGCTTTGTGCCACCTTACAGCATCATCGTTCTTTTTAATGAACTTAACTTTTCGGTGTTTGCAATCATGTGCACCATGACCCTTCTTACCACAATAATGACATATAATAAGAGGCTTCTTATAGGAGCTAGCAGGGACAAAGATGATACTTAATTTCTCTTGATGTCTACCAGGTTGATAACCTAAACCTGCTCTATTGAAAAAACATTATGTCTCCCTAGCATCAAATTTAAGGTATTTCTTCCTTTTGTAAATTTCGCAAGAGTTTCTTTTAAATATTCATTTTCTTTTACTAAATCCTTGCAAAACTTACAAGAAGATGAACTAGCCTTAATTTTGACTTCATTACTAGAGGTGTTTGAGGAACTTTTCAAAGTAGAATTCAACTCTTTGTTTTTCTTTTTCAAAACTTCATTTTCTTTAGAAAGTTTTTGATTCTTTTGTAAGAGCTGTTGAAATGCCAGCAAGTGTACTGGGTCAACGAGTAATATAGTCTATGGAAGACCGAATATCGTCCCACAGGGAGTTGTGTTTTTTGTATATTTTCACCTTAATGTAATTAAAAATAAATCCTATAACTAAAAAGTTGGTTTAAATTAAAATTCAGATTTAAAACTATGAATTAACTAAACTAATTAATTGCTGAAGTTAAATAGAAACTTGAGAAACTATGGGAGAAAAGTGGTTAGGAATGTTGGTTGCATTGCAGGTTTCACTTATTCAATTATAATTTAGATTTTCCTTTAATTCATGGACAATTCCTCTCAAATAGCAATAGTTAGATCTCTCTAACATTACCCTTATTTTCTAAATACTTAATCCTTGATCTCTCAAAAAATTACAATATTAGAAAATATCAACTTCAGCACAAGGGAATTACCAAGTCAATAATCATTTAATCATATCTCTATAACCAAACTGATTATACCGTTAATTGCAAGGCCTATTCAAAATCCTAACTCTCGTTAAGAAATAAGAAATCCAAAACATAAAGTGATCAGTTTTACGTATGCAATAAAAACACAATTAACGCATGAATTAAAAACTGGAAAACACTAAATCATAAATTGAAATAAGCTACGCCATATAAATTCACCTTGTTCCTAACACGAGGGTTTTAGTTACACATAGAAATAAGAAGAGTGAAAGACATAATAGGGAAATTCATAGACAAATTACCCCAAATTCTTCAATCTTCAATTGCTCCAAATCAATGCAATCTCCCTCTACAATTCTAATTTCTGTTTTTTCCCCAAATTGACTGCCTAACCTAATTCTCAATCACTAATTTATATTTACAAAATATCCCTAAGTAGATTCCCAATCAATTTATGAAGTTTTGGCCTAATTGGGCTTTTTCTGGTGCATGCGTGCCCCAGGCGCTCGGGACCTGTTTCGGCTCCGTTTTTCTCCGTTTTTTTCCTACTTCAAGGTCTTTACGAGCTCTTTCCAATTCCATAATTAATTTTTGCATTTGAGCTCCAAAATCACCTGAAACAATGAACAAACGATCAAAAAGTTCAAGGGAAACTACAAGTACTAAAATTCCTAAAAACTAATAAAAAGATCCTAACTTTGCTATGAAAACAAGCCAAATCAAAGTAAAAGAGGGTAAAATGAAGTTCAAAAGATATATATATCAGACCCAAATCACTCCCCCAAACATAGCATTTTGCATGTCCCAGGCAAAAGTAAAAATAAAAATTCTAAATAAAAGACAAACTCCCTAAATCAACATATATACACTTCATCTAAGACTATGACTCATGACTCCAACGCATATTGTCACAAACTATTTACACAATTACAAACCAGTTAGAGTAACAAACCCAATCGGAATTCAGAACTAGTGAACACTCTCAACCTCTCACATGTTCCTCTCAAAAGTGTATAAGGGTAATATTTCAATTAAGCACACAAGTTCAACAATGACAAAGTGCTACCATATGCTTGACCATAGACCAACATCTCCACTGAAATTATTAATTGCACACAAAAATCAAAAGGTCTTAATATTGGTTGTAATGGGGCCTGGCTGAAGTGTTAGGTGAGATAAAAGAAATGAGAAATAATGAACTAAGGGCTAAATGCAAAAACAAATTCCCCTAGAAATCATGAATGAGCACTAAGTATATTTCAATGAGCACAACTCAATCACAACTTTATTCTTCTCACTTTTCAATTTAATTCCTCTACTCTCTTCCTTTTCACTTTCATTTAATTTATTTTTTTATTTTTTCTTTTTTTTTATCAAAGGAAGAGAAGTAGGCACAAAACACTTTTCATTTTTTCTTTTCTTTTGCATCACATTTCACTTAATTGCTCATCCAAAATTCCTAAGGTACTCTCAAAGAATTATGCAATTAATGCAGGGTACCAAAGAAAAATCATATATCATTATAAGGCTCAAAGTGGGCAACTAAGGGAACAATTTACAATGCAACAATCTGAAGGCCTCAAAAACACACCTAAGTGCCTTAATCATTTTCATGCATGCAATCAATAATCAATTTTGAAATGGTCACAGGTCAAGTTCTAGAGCACATTTATCGAAGAGAACACACTCATGAACGAATAGGGGTCTCAATATCAGAATATTTCAATAAAATTCATACCACTCAATATAAGGCTCAAATCCTCACAAGGCTAAAGTCAGTTCACTAATCACAAGTTCTGAAAGCATTTGTCAAAATAACCAGTTCACAACCATATTTACAGCTCAATCAAATAGAGTCAAAAGTCAATGAGTCTCAGTCCTAAACTAAGTATGTACATGCATCATAAGATAAAAAGTCCTAAGGTTAGAAAAATTATCTACTCTTGCTAAGGACCCAAACCAATACCAAAGATATGAGAGAAAAATTCAGATCTGAAAAAAAAATTTATTTTGTATATACTCCCCCAAACTTAGATGTTGGCTTGTCCTCAAGCAAACTAATCTATCTTAAAACTACAAAATAAAAATTAAAACCACCTAAGAAAGCTGGGCAATATTTTTGGGGAGGTACAGGTCCTGGGGTGCAATATTGAAAAAAAATTGGGGCTAATGGGGTCCAAATCCTAAAATACAAATCTAATCCTAAAAAAAATATATCCCTAAAAAATAGAAAATAAAAAAAAAACGAAAATAAATAAAAAAAATCTATTCTAAAAATAATCCTAAGAAGATAAATCTAATCCTAAAAAGATAAAAACAAAATTATAAAAAGATATAAAACTAATCTAATCCTAAAAGATAAGATAAAAAAAAAATCTATTGCTTAAAATAAGATAAACATAAAAAAAAATTCCTAGAGATAAAGATAAATCTAATCCTAAAAGATAAGGTGGTAGAATCAGAATTCGACCCCAAAACTTATTTTCTGCACCCCACAGTCCTTGACTTCAGTTTTTTTTTTTTTTTTAGAAACGAACACTAAAAACTATTCTCCTAAACTAAAATCAACTAATAAATGGAGTTAGGAACTTATCTTTGTTACACAGCTTTTTCTATTGATGCACATGGAGGAACTCCCCCAAACTTATTTACCTGTGTCACATGAACAACTAAAAGTAGTGCTAGAGAGCACCTCATTAGTAGTTACTTATAGAAAATTCCAACTCCTTATTCACTTAAAACAAAAATAAACAAAGATTACACTACTACATAATTACAAAAAATCCACCAGGATCCCAAATTCTATGGCTCAACTCCCATGTGATATAGGAATAACAAGTTAGTCCCATGTCCCATGGGAATGAGCAGGGGTGATGATGAAATAAGGAAATTTTGAAAAGGAATTTAAACCCACCAGGGTCAAAAGGTACATTCCTTACATCATGCATCATCATAGAGAATTTGTCTTTTTCCCCATTCATGAAGGTGTAAAGTTCATGAACAAGGGAAACAAAATTTTTAGGATCTTTATTCATTCATGTGTACAACAATGACTCATGTTGATGTTTTGGAAAAACATCATACAAATTCAAGGGTCGAACATAATTGAAAAATTTTGAATCATCCACACATGCTAAGGATTTAACACAATTTTTAAGTTCAGAAAATTCAGCACGCAAGGATGAGTCAAATTTTTCTACTATTATTCTATCCCCATCTGTTTTGTTTTGTTTCACCTCTTCTACCTCATGATGCACCTCAATTTCTTTTTCTTCTTCAAAATTTTTAGAGAAGTTAGTACTTGAGTCTTCCTTAATGGAGAACTCTTGTACCAACTTTTCTATGGAAGCTTTCTTATATAATTTTTCAGTCTCATACTTTTGTACCACTCCTATGATAGATTTCTTATACGCATTGAAATACAATTCCTCAATCTCAAAAATCGAGGTGTTTGCATCATACGTAAGAGGAGATGAATTCAAAACAAAATTAAAGAAATTTAACTCTACACGAGGCTTTATTATACATTTCAATTAAGATCAAAAGAAAAATAAAAATAAAAATAAAAATAGAATTTACAATAACTACACTAAGTACCAAAAATAAACTAAAGAAAACTACTGCCCGGCAACGGCGCCAAAAACTTGTTGAAATGCCAGCAAGTGTACTGGGACAACGAGTAATATAGTCTATGGAAGACCGAATATCGTCCCACAGGGAGTTGTGTTTTTAGTATATTTTCACCTTAATGTAATTAAAAATAAATCCTATAACTAAAAAGTTGGTTTAAATTAAAATTCAGATTTAAAACTATGAATTAACTAAACTAATTAATTGCTGAAGTTAAATAGAAACTTGAGAAACTATGGGAGAAAAGTGGTTAGGAACGTTGGTTGCATTGTAGGTTTCACTTTTTCAATTATAATTTAGATTTTCCTTTAATTCATGGACAATTCCTCTCAAATAGCAGTAGTTAGATCTCTCTAACATTACCCTTATTCTCTAAATACTTAATCCTTGATCTCTCAACAAATTACAATATTAGAAAATATCAAATTCAGCACAAGGGAATTACCAAGTCAATAATCATTTAATCATATCTCTATAACTAAACTGATTATACCGTTAATTGCAAGGCCTATTCAAAATCCTAACTCTCGTTAAGAATTAAGAAATCCAACACATAAAGTTTTCAGTTTTACGTATGCAATAAAAACACAATTAACGCATGAATTAAAAACTGGAAAACACTAAATCATAAATTGAAATAAGCTACGCCATACAAATTCACCTTGTTCCTAACACGAGGGTTTTAATTACACATAGAAATAAGAAGAATGAAAGACATAATAGGGAAATTCATAGACAAATTACCCCAAATTCTTCAATCTTCAATTGCTCCAAATCAATGCAATCTCCCTCTTCAATTCTAATTTCAGTTTTTTCCCCTAATTGGCTGCCTAACCTAATTCTCAATCACTAATTTATATTTACAAAATATCCCTAAGTAGATTTCCAATCAATTTCTGAAGTTTTGGCCCAATTGGGATTTTTCTGGTGCACGCGCGCCCCAAGCGCACACGGTCTCGCGCCCCAGGCTCGCGAGTATGCTATTTGGTGCCTTTCTCAGATGGCGCGCCCCAGGCGCACCCGTCCACGCGCCCCAGGCGCGCAGAACCTGTTTCGGCTCCGTTTTTCTCCGTTCTTTTTCCTACTTCAAGGTCTTTACGAGCTCTTTCCAATTCAATAATTAATTTTTGCATTTGAGCTCCAAAATCACCTGAAACAATGAACAAACGATCAAAAAGTTCAAGGGAAACTACAGCTACTAAAATTCCTAAAAACTAATAAAAAGATCCTAAGTTTGCTATGAAAACAAGCCAAATCAAAGTAAAAGAGGGTAAAATGAAGTCCAAAAGATATATATATCAGACCCAAATCAAGAGCAGAGCTGAATTTTTCTTTTCAAGAGCAACCAATAAGAATAACCTCATTGATTCCCCATGAAATTCCTCAAATGCCACTTGTAATTCACTATAAGAAGGTTCAATATCAAGTTCAGAAATTACCTCTTTTCCATGTGCCATGAGACATAGGTTGGCTGTTTCGTTCTGCTCGTCTAAATCATCATCCGAGCTCTCCTCATTTTCCATCCATGCAATGTAAGCTTGTCTCCCTTTCTTTGATCTTGATGCATTTCTTTCGGAGTTCTCCTTCTTCTTCAGATATTGAATGCAATCTGCTCTAATGTGACCTGGCTTGCCGCATTCATGACATATGACAGAAGAACCTCCACTTTTGTTTGCATCTTTCTTCATGGGAGTATTGAAGTTGTTTTTCTTTTTCCAAAATCTCCCAAACCTTTTCTGTTGGAAGTCAAGCTAGTGTTGGAAGACATGCTTCAAACTCTCTTATGGACTTCAAGTATATATCAAGCCGATGTTTTGATGATAACAAACCAACTCAAGTTCAAGCTCACAAGTTTCCTTCATGATCAAGAATGAAGATTCAAGCAAGGCATAGATTAGAAACTTTTTCCTTAAATCATTTGTAAGGTAATGAAGTTTCTATTCTTTACGAGTTTACAAAGGCCAATAAGTTTTTCATTTTAAAAGAGAGAAGAAAAATGTGTTTTTCATGAAAAGGTGTTTTCTATCTTAATCTTTGGAAAAAAAATTTGATGTTACAAAACTCTGTATATTTTCATGTATGCAAGAGAGAGTAATTGATTAACTGCTCAAGATAATCGATTAACTTTGTTGCATCATAGAAAAATCGGAGAGGTTGTAATCGATTAAGTGATCTTTGTTAATCCATTACTTTCTTATGGAAGTAATCGATTACCTAGTTCAACTAATCGATTATAATTGTTGCATCATATGTTTTTCAGAGGCTTAGTAATCGATTACAGGCTCTGTAGTAATCGATTACATGATGTTGCATCATGTGCATAACAGAGGCTCAGTAATTGATTAATTGATTAGTGTTAATCGATTAAATGAGTTGCATCACATATTGAACAAGAGTGATGTAATCGATTAATTATTGTTGGTCTAATCTATTACTTGTTTTTCAAATGAATTTAAGAATTTCTATTTTTGAAGGAATAATCAATTACCTTCAGAAAGTAATCGATTACTTCAAGTTTTATTGAAAAATGTGTCAGAATCATTTTGATTATTTCCTAATTTGTTTTTATATAAAAGATTCTGAATTATTTTATAAAATTCGAAAATGATTTTAAATTTGAATTATTTCCATTTTAGTTTTAAAAATCAAATCTTTATTTTATTTTGTAAAACGTTTTGATTTTAAAACTTATTTAAAATCTTATTTTTTTTGTTTTGATTTTGTTTTACTAATTCAAAATCTTTTTGATTCTAAATGTTTTATTTTTATAAAAACTTCACTCCAACATTCAGATAGAACTCTCAATTCTTCTCTAACATATTTTCTGAAAATCACGTTCTCTCTTCTTCTTCTCTAAACTTCTGGTTTTTCACGTTCATATTTTTGGAAGAACAAAAACCTTATTGGATGAGTAACTCTTAGAGAAAAATCACTTCATTATCATAAGAGCATATTGTTGTATCCGTGTTGTTGAGAACACACATTGCTATTGTAATCACTCTCATATTCATTGTGTTTGAAACCTTTGTGGTTAGGGAGAGAATCCCTTAGTGGACGTGTGATACGTCGTAGGGCGAGGAACCCTACTGCGTGATATTGAGGCCCCTAGCGAACAGAGGTTCCTAGTAGTGTGCAGGGTGCTCTTGGGTGTAATAGGGTGCGGCTCTATTGCTGATTATAGAACTCTCAAGCGGGTCGCTTGGGGACTGGACTAGGCCTTTCGACGCGAAGGCTGAACCAGTATATGTAACACCCCGCAAATTCCTCGTATTGTTTTAAGTATTAAGAAGAATTATTTTGAGAAAAGTGTTTTTGAAAAAAAAGTATTTCCTCAAATGAATTTCTTATGTTATGATTTCAGGTGGTGAATGATTTTAAAGAAATGATTTTCATAAGAAGATATTCTGAGTTTTAAAGTGAATTTTAAAGAAATGATTATATATATTTTATATCTTTGTGTTTTAAGAAATTGTGATTTCTCATACATGAGTGGTTTATTTCCTGTGTATATGTGTATATGTGGAGTTGATATGCGTTTGATCTGTGATGAATAAAAATAATTGTGTTGACACGATTCCTTTAAGATAATTGTGCTATTATGTGAATTGGTGATTATGTTGATGATCAAGAAATAAAAAGATGATATATGTGTATGCATATGTGTATGTATGTCACGTGTATGTGTGTGTATGTGTGTAATTCGTATGCATGTGTATATATACATGTCTAGGATTTTTTTTAAGATAAAGAGTTGATGGGGTAGATTAGAACCTTAAGGAAACCAAATGAGTAGGAAAAACTTAAGTAATGAGATTAAATGAGCCCAAAGTAACCTAAAGCCTAAACCTACTCCTAGATGTCCCTTTGATAAACTCCACCCATGCAAATTCTTGAAGAGCCAAAATTGCCCCTCCCATTTGCACCCATGGCCGAATTTCATAAGGGCAAGAAGAGGAATCATGAGTTGGTCTATATATAGGAGCAAACCTAGTTCATTTCCTTCACTTCATGTCATTTCTTTCATTTCTCATTTCTTTCCCAACACACCAACACTATGAGCAAAACATACTCTTAGTGAGAGACTGAGAGAGAGAGAGAGGGGGGGGCGTGAGTGAGGGAGAGGAAGAAGGAGAAATCAAGCCAAAACCTAAGCCTCTCCTTGAAGATCCAAGACCTTAGGAGCTAGAAGACCTTGATCTTGACGAGGGATTGGGGCAGCCGGCAGCAGAAAGGATCCGAGGAGACAGTACGCATTTAATCGCTGGACCTCAGGTGAGAGAGAAGGTTTCCTAAGACCCCGTGGTATTTAGGTGATATATTAGGACGTTCCGTATCATCTCAAAGATCGGAACTAAGTGGTTCGAAGTCAGTAGTATAGTGGCAATTGTTTGTGTTGTGTGGCCACTTATACGAAGGTGACAAAGACCACATTGTTGTTGTGTGATGATTGTGTGTTGATAGCATGTTTATATTTTTTTATTTAATTACGTATGATGAAATTGAATACTGTTGATTAATATGAGTAATATGCCGATGGGCGTCTGTTACGTCCTGAATAAGAAAATGAAAATGAAATGAATGAGCTGTAAAAGTAATAAAACCGAGAATAAAGACATAATGAGAAAGGAATAAAGATGAAAGATAAGAGATTGATTAGAAGAGAGATAAGAGTTGAGATTGGGGAAGAATTAATGAAAATAATGAGGATGAGCCAGAGCTGGGGAGAGTGATGTTGAGTACTGGAACAAGATGTGATCTGAGTGGAGCTTGGCTCCTTTGATTTTATTTTTGGGAAAGAGACTAGTGTTGAGTTGAGCTTGCTCCTCCATTAACGCTCAGTAAAAATGTGATTTTGGAAAAGGTTTTTGAAAGGAGATTTTTGAAAAGATTTGTGAAAAGAAGTTTTTGAAAAGATTTGTGAAAAGGGTTTGTGAAGAGAGATTTTTGAAAAGGTTTTTGAAAAGAGATTTTTGAGAAAGATTATAAAAAGTATTTTCAGAAAAGTTTTTGAGATGAAATTTTGTGAAAAGTTGTGAAAGGAGTTTTTAGAAACTTTGCGAAACGAAATTTTTAAGAAAGTTTTTGAAATAAGGTTTTGAGGAAATTTGCGAAAAGAGATTTTGAGAAGTTGTGAAACTAGATTTTGAGAAAATTTACGAAAGGAGATTTTATGGAAAGTTTACAAAATGATAATTTGTGAAAGTTTACAAATTGGTATTTTGAGGAAGTTTGTGAAAAGATAATTCGAGAAAGTCATGAAACAAAATTTTTGAGAAAAGCTTATGAAAGGTTGTTTTGAGAAAAGATTATGAAATGAGATTGTGAAATGAGATGATTAAGAAAGATTGAGAACGTTGAGAAGGATTGGGAATGAGATACGAGTTTAGTGATGTGATCCCAGCTCTGTGCTATGTGAGAAATGATGAGAGAAAGATTGTGCAAAGTTAGTGGTCGGGACTCATTGAAGGGATGCACGAAGGATGGGCCGACCGTAGGACAATTAAAAAGATAAAAGACTTTGAAAGACATAAGCGGTGAGGTATGAGAGTGCGAAGTAGAAGAGAGGAAGGAACCATGGGTATCTGCGGATACTCAGGTGGAGATTGCATTAGGGGAGGACGATGACGGTGAAACGTCAAGAAGTCTTGAGTACTTTCTAGGCAGAACGAACTCCACATGTGGTATACGAACGTGGTAGGGACTGGGTCCAATGCCGTGGTAAGTTCTGCAACGCAACTAGAATAGTACTGACGCCCCCTAGATTGCAAATCTTGAACAGTGAGAGGGACTGGAGTGGGGCTTCTTGATTGCCACTGTACCCGAGTTTTCTACAGTGTGCCTTGATTATATATATATATATGAATTGAAATGATATGAATTGATTTGAGACTGTACCCGAGTTTTCTACAGTTCTCCTGGCTTGGAGCCAATTGATTGTTAAGACAGCTGTCGTGCCCGCACGGTAAAGGTCTTGTACTCCTGTTTGCTTCCGACTAGGTTGGGTGGATGACCGAGGAGATGTAGACGTGAGTGAAAATAGAGAGCGAAATGATTACCGCGATGATATCTTAAAATTCCCCAATTATTGAAGGTTGTGATTCGATGAGATTGGATAAGAAGAGAATTATAAGTATGAAAAGGAAATGAATGAGAAAGAGAGACACATGAAATGAGGTTGAGAACAGAATTGAGAAAGGAAGAATGTTTATGATAAGTGAAATTACGTTTAGTAACATAATGAAGGATGATATTAATGATGACAATATTGATAATAATGATAATGATAATATACTTGAGTGTTGTGTGCCTGTATGTTGTATTGTATGTTTGTATGGTCCTAGTATTTTGCCTACTGTAATCGCACACCGTCGACGATGCGTCGTTCGGATCGCTTACTCTCTCCTGTTCGTTGGCATATCGGTGCTGCTGGTATCTCAACGGGCAAATGGAGTATCGTATGGAGATCGCTACTTGGAGTAGGCATGGGAGTGGTTGGAAGCACACACCATACGGCTGGGTATGGATCGGCTACACTCAGATCGTGATTCCAGACCCATAACATCAACTGAGCGGAGCTAACTTGGGACCGCACCTGGGGCAAGTCACCGTACTTGGGTATAGGAGCTACGAGGAGAAGAAATGGTACGAGACCGGGAGAAACTTCACCACTCTAGGTGAAGTAGAGTTGGAGCCAAACGACAACGGGAAAGCAGTGACAGAGCTGGCATCTTCGTCGGGAAGGAAGAAAGGGCGCAAGAAGAAGAAGAAGCTACATCCGATTGTTTTCGATAGGAAAGATTTAGGGTGGTGTCATTAGTCTAAGTCTGTTATGAATGTTTTGAATTAAGGATTACCGAGCCATGAGCCATTTATGTAATCGAGCTAAGTTTTTAATTTGACTTGTGGAGTACATCTTTTTGTAAGGTTGAACGATGTAAAAATTTTGAGAACTGTCATGATGTCTTTGAACCAAGTTCTTTTATGGAAACGAATGTTTTATGAAAAGGAAGGTTTTAGTAACAACTCGGTTTTCGGCAAAGGGATTTTTAAGGACACCAATGATTTTCCAATTACATTTCAAAAAAAAAAAAAATTGGCCTCATTTTTGCCACTTTATTAAGTAAAAGTTAAATTATTTTGGTTTACGAAAATCGAGCTGTTGCAGTATAAAATTTCCTGGTGCAAGCTTTTCTATCCCTATCTCTTTATTTTCCACATATTTCAATTATTTACGTTTCCGCGCTACTCAATTTATTTTATCTATCGTTTTCACAATCCGTTTCAAACTCTTAATCTCTCCATCTCAAAACAATTTTTTAATTTGTAAAGGATTTCACAATACGTTAATAAAACTCGACTCACCCCCCTCTCGAGATTTTGAGGCCAAAACCAACAATTGGCATCAGAGCTAGTCTCTTGTGTTAAGACTTAACCATCTCAAGAGTATGGCTTCAAACTCTCTGTTTGGTGGTGAAGGGAGTTCTATTAACCGTCCTCCCATGTTTGATGGGGTAGGGTACGCGTATTTGAAAGCCCGCATGAATTTTTTTTTCAAGGAGTTGGATTAAAAGTTTGGTATGTCGTCTTAAATGGTCCCTATGTTCCTACCTATGTGGTTAATGGTAACACCGTCGAAAAGCCTATGGCTGAGTGGACGGAGGAGGAGGAACGTAGAGTCCAGTACGACCTGAAAGCGAAAAATATTATAACATCTACTTTGAGCTATGATGAGTTTTTCAGGATATCGACATGCGAGACTGCACAACAAATGTGGGATACGCTATAAGTCACGCATGAAGGTACAACTGAAGTGAAAAGGTCGAGAATTAATACTCTGACTGGTGAATACGAATTATTCAGATGAAAGATGGAGAATCGATTCAAGAGATCCAAAAACGCTTCACGATGATTGTAAATCAGCTAACAACATTGGGGAAGAAATTCACCAATGAGGATCTCATCAACAAAGTTCTAAGGTGTTTGGGAAGAGAATGGCAACCCAAAGTGACGGCGATTGCTGAATCAAGAAACCTTTCAACTATGACGCTGACAACTCTCTTCGGGAAGTTACAAGAGCATGAAAGTGAACTAAAAAGATTGGCTCAACACGAAGAGGAGAATAAGAAGGTCAAAAGTTTGGCATTCAAGGCTGAAGCACCAGCAACTGAAAGTGACTCGGACAAAGAATTGATAAATGATGAACACATGGGTCTGTTGGTCAAGAAGTTCGGGAAATTTCTGAGGAAGAAAAGCAACTTCAATAGAAGGGACAACAACAAAAGTGGAGGGTCATCCATCACATGTCATGAGTGTGGCAAGCCTGGTCACATCAGAGCAGACTGCTACCAGCTGAAAAAGAAAGAAAATTCAGAAAAAGGCCCCTCGAATTCAAAGAAAGGGAAGCAAGCGTATTTGGCCTGGCTAGACAACGAAGGAAGTTCGGATGAGGATTCAGACGAACAAGAAGAGACAACCAACATACGTTTCATGGCACACGGAGATGAGGTAATTTCTGAACTTAATTTTTCTTGATGAATTACAAGAGGCTTTTGAAGAATTACACGAGGAGTAAATGAGGTTATCCTTATTGATTTCTTTAGAAAAGAAAAATTCAGCTTCTCTTTTAGAAAAGAATAAAAATATTACTAAAGAAAATGAATTTTTGAAAAATCAAAATAAGGAGCTGAATTTGACTTTGAAAAATTCTTTAAACACCTCGAGTAACGAAGTTAAATTTAAAGCTATTTCTTCTTCTTGTAAGTTTTGCAAGGACCTTGTTAAAGAAGTAGAAGATTTAAAAGAAACCCTTGCAAAATTTACGAAAGGTAGAAATACTTTAAATTTAATGCTAGGGAGACAAAAATGTTTCTTTAATAGAGCGGGTTTAGGATATCAACCCGGGAGACATCAAAAGAAATTAAGTACCATTTTTGTCCCTGCTAGCTGTAACAGCCCGATTTTCACCTTCCGAAAAACAATCATCATTTATTTAAAAAGTTGCCAAAAATGAGGCCATTTTTTTTAAAACGTTTTTGCAAAGCGGTTGGTGCATGCTCCCGTTCTTACTTGAAAACCGGGTTGTTACTTAAAAACCATTCCGCACCTTCCCTTCCAAATCTTTCAAAACAGTTTTAAAGATTCATCCAGTTCACAAAATAAAGTAGGGCATAGTTACAAGAGTGATACATTGGTAAGATAATCCTTGACTCACACTTACAACAACTTAAACTAATTACCCGACCTACGACTCTTCCGAATGAAAACTATCGGGTGAAGCTCCCGATCCTCCTTGCACTCTTTCTTAACTCCAGAAGAAGACGTCACTGTTGTCGCTGCTGGCCCAGCATTCTTGGGCACCCACTACATCCTAGTTGGAGCAGAAGCAATCTTATGAGCTTCACATCGCACCTTCTCCTCGCAATCTTTATATCCTCGGACAGAAACTTGTCCCAGAAGTGGTCCTAGGTTAGCTCCGCAAAGTCGATGCTCAGGATCCGGAATCACAATCTGAGTGTCGCCAATCCATACCCAACCAGAGGGGGTACGCTTCCAGCCGCATCCATGTCGGGTCCATGTTGAAATCTCCATGCGATACTCCATCTGCACGTTGGAGCACCAGAAGCACCGATATGCCAACGGGCAGGAGAGAGTTAGCGAACCGAACGACGAATCGTCGACATTGTGGATTTACCGCAGGCAGAATATCAAGACAGCACACACAATACAAACAAGGCACACCACACAGCACTCAAGCATATTATCACAATTCTTATTATTTTAACTTATTAACATTCTTATATAAACATCTTTTATTTTCAATCGTTTCCTCAATCACATCTTCATTCATCATTCTCAATCTTTCACTTGTTCCCTTTCCATCTTCCATGGTTTCCATCACTTATTCCAAACTTCACATCCTCATCATCAAAACTCCATCAACTTTACTTTTCTTAATTATACGTCTTTCCTTATAAGTCTTATCAAATTATAACCATCGATGATTAAGGGGATTTAAAGAATCATCGAGGTACGCGTCCGTTCGTAGTTAGCACTCACGTCTCAAGTCTACATCTCCTCGGCCATCCATCCACCTAGTCGGAAGCAAACAGGAGTACAGAACCTTTACCGTGCGGGCACGACAGCTGTCACACAACAAATGGTCCCAGACCAGGAGGTCTCAGCCTCAAATCATAATCATTTCAATTCATATATATAACAAGGCACACTGTCTCACTACAGTGGCAAACAAAATGCCCCACTCCAGTTCCTCTCACTATTCTCGATTTGCAATCTAGGGGGCGACAGTACAACTCTAGTGTGCACGCAGAACATGCCACGACATTGGACCCAGTCCCCACCACGTTAGTGCGCCACTTGTGGAGTTCGTTCTGCCTAGAAAAGTACTCTAGACTTCTTGACATTTACCGTCATCGTCCTCCCCTAATGCAATCTCCTCCTAAGTATCCGAAGATACCTATGGTTCCTTCCTCTCCACTACATCGGGTGTAACATCCCTAAGTTTAATTTCGGTATAATATGATTTATGCCAAGTATTTAGGAGAATTATCAAGCTTTAAGAAAGGATTTTAAGTAGTAATCAAAGCCTGAATGAGAATGGGGGCCTAAGGAAATGAATTGGAGTTAGAAAATCATCAAAATCTGACTTTTCACTGAAGTAATCGATTACTCTGCAAGGCAGTAATCGATTACAAGGCCTCTGGTGGAAACACTTAAGATGTTGCAGCAAATTAATCGATTACAAGGGAAAAGTAATCGATTACTTTGAGTAGTAATCGATTACATTCAGAGGGATAATCGATTACTTAGGCTCTGGTGAATGTACTGAGAAATGTTGCATCACATGGGTAATCGATTATTTGGAGTGAGTAATCGATTACTCACTGGAAAACTCAGAAAAAAAATAACTCGTGGCATCCACTCATTCGTGGCTTAGAGGATAAGGATGCAACCACATCCACACGTTTTGCTTTTAGGGAAGTTGATAGGGAAATGAAAATAAAAGAAAAACCACACAACCCATAGCAACATCACGCCTCCCTCTCTCCCTCTCCACTTCGTCTTCTTCCTCTCTCCATAGGGTTCCATTTTCTTTCTCCCAAATCAACCAAAATCAAGAGACTCCTCCCACATCTACCATCAAATCCTTCCTATTCTCACCCCAAGTAAACATATAAGCCTTGGATTTGCTCATCTCTCTCCTTCCCTCTCTCATACACGATTTTCCTCTCTCTCCTCCAAGGATCCATATCTCCATCATATTTGGTGCAAGAGCAAGGGGCTTTGGGCACTAATATCATCAACTCTCTTCCTCCTTAACTCCAAACAAGTGGGTAAGTCATTGATCTTCTCTTTCTCTCTCTAAATTCGTTTTCCCTTTCTCTCTCTACCATCCATGGTGGTTTTCAAACTCTAAGCCATGAAGCTTTATTTTTCCTTGAATCTTGGCATGGACCATGGTATAGATGTTAATCTTTTCTCCTTGTGACTCTTGTTTTAGGCTCTTCCACTCTCTTGTTGGATATAAACTTTTTGGTGGGAAAGGCTCAAGTTAGAACAAACAAAACCACTCTATCTCTTGGTATTTTGAGGTAAGGAGTGAGTATTACCTTAATTTAGGGATGAGTTTCTAGTATGTATATAATACTTGCTAAGAGTTAAGTGTTAGTTAGGGTATAAACCATAGGGTAGTGAATATTAGTAATGATTATAGAATTGAAGTAAAGGAATTTAATTAATCATGATGCTGTGTATAAGTGATTATTTCTGAATATGTGTATGTTTGAATTTAAGTGTATATTGTGGAATTGTTGGTGATGATGCTAAGTAGTTTAATGATGTGTTGCTGGCCATGTGACTAAATGAATAATGGATTATGGAAATAAATGAATGGGATTAGTGTTGACAATACTTGGAAAGTGAATTGATTAAGAGATTAGAGAAAAGAGGAGTGATGGTTAGAAAAAGTGATGTGAAGGAGTGGAGAGGGAATTATGAATGAAGAAAGGAATGAAAATTTAATAAAAGCGAAGGTCATAAAGACCCACCGCGACCATTTAGACTTATTGTTGCGAAGGTCATACAGACCCAGCGCGACCATTTAGAATTCATGTTGCGAAGGTCACGGTGATCCAGCGCGATGAAATAAACTTAATAATGCGAAGGTATATGTACCCAGCGCGATATGCGAAGGTCATATCACCCAGCGCGATAACAAAACATAATAATGCGAAGATATATGTACCCAGCGCGATATGCGAAGGTCATATCACCCAGCGCGATAATATGCGAAGGTCATATCACCCAGCGCGATAATAATACATAATAATGTGAAGGTATATGTACCCAGCGCGATATGCGAAGGTCATATCACCCAGCGCGATAATAAAACATAATTATGCGAAGGTTATATCACCCAGCGCGATAATAGAACTTATTAATGCGAAGGTCTTATCGACCCAGCGCGATCATTTATATTTAATAATGCGAAGGTCATATCGACCCAGCGCGATCATTTATACTCAATAATGCGATGGTCACATCGACCCAACGCGATCATTTATATTTAATAATGCGATGGTCACATCGACCCAGCGCGATCATTTATATAATAATGTGAGGTCGACACCGACCCGACGCGATAAAAGGTTAAAACAGGGGGAAATAAAGTAGACCTATAGCATGATAAATTAGAGAATAAGAATGAGCTGATTAGAAAGAAAAGATAAAGGTATATAGATAAAAGAATCGTTGGCATTTGTTTGTACTATTGCTTCCATGTGTGAATGACTATGTGAAATACCTGAACTATATGTGTTTGGCTTGGTCGGTTATTATGTCATATGAGAAACTGCTATTCCTACTTTACTGTGTAGTGCTCACCTCCTTACCATTTTTCAGGTACTGAGCTGGAGCATACACCAGATTCGGCCGAGCAGGATTACTATCCCTTACAGGGATAGTAGGGGTGTTAGGGGATAGGATATGACACTGGACCTAAGCCTCCTATATTATTTTGATGTAAATGTGTTGTATATACTTTTTGAGCGAGGCTTAGGATATATCTCTTTTGTTAAAAAGCTTAGGGTCTTTGAACGTATATTTCTAACTTGGTGTTTCGCTGCTACTTTTAACTCTGATATGGAATTTATAATTTTGAGCCTTTGGGCCTCGTTATGATGCAAATATATTCTTGATGTATGCCCTGCTGGCTACTGAATGTTTATTTGATAAATGTTTTCACAGGTGAAATTTTGGATAAGTCCGAATTTCAAACGAAACTCCGTCCGTTTGACAGTTGATTTTATTAAAATAAAAAGGAATTTTTAAGTTCATATTTTTAAATGATGGGGTTTTAAGGGTAATAATCCTAGGTGTTACATTTATCGTATCAGAGCAGTTTCTCCTCGGCCTTGGAGTTATGCAACTCCAATGATTACTCACCTAGCGAGTAATTGATGCTCATAGTAATGGTTTAGAATTTCTATAAGATATTTATAGTACTATATATATATATATATTTAGTAAGCCTTACTCGTCTGTTCTCCGTGGATAAATAGTATGGCTGGAAGAAGGATAGGAAATGATGGTCTAGCAGCCATTCTGGAGCATCTGACTCAGATGCAGCAGCAATAGGGAGAACAGATGGCAGCTGCAGCAGCAGCAGCAGCCACAGCAGCAGCAGCAGCTCTGCAACCAGCTCCAGTTGAGGTTGACTGGATGGCTAGGTTTCGAAAGAATGATCCACCTCGTTTCGAGGGTGGAAATGACCCTGATGGAGCCCAGAGATGGATTCAGGAGATCGAGAAGATCCTCCGCTCTATTCACCCACCCATGGAGCAGCATGTTCGATTGGCTGAATTCATGCTTACTAATGAGGCTGAGCATTGGTGGGATCAGCAAAGGAGGGGATTGGTGGCAGCCAATCCGGTTGTTTCTTGGGAAGTGTTTAAGGATCTTTTCCTGGGGAAGTATTTCCCAGAAGATGTCAGGAGGGAAAAGGAGATTGCTTTTCTCCAGCTGAGACAAGGCTCTATGTCAGTTGGAGATTACGCAGCTCGGTTCGAAGATCTTATTCGTTTTTCTGATTATCGCGATGCAAGTGAGCGCGGTAAATGTGTTAAGTTTGAAGCTGGACTTCGAAGTGATATTCGTCTCTCTTGTGAGTATCACAATATTGACAACTTGGCCCGCTTGGTCAACATGGCAAGCACTTATGAGAAGGGTCTTAAGAGGAAAATGTCGGAAGATAAAAGCAGGACAGGGCAGGGAAGTGGTGGTCCAATTAAGGATAAGGGACCAATTCTGAAGTTAGAACCATATCCTTCACCTAGGGCACTAGTTCCCATGGCACCTGGACAAACAGTGAAGGCGTATGGTCTCATTCCCACTTGCCAACATTGTGGCAAGATGCATAGGGTAGTGTGTTGGAGTCTGAACCCAAATAGAAAAGAAGCACTTTGCCATCATTGCGGGAAGCCGGGTCATTATGCAGTCACTTGTCCCCAAAGGACAATGAAGAAAGAGGTGAACGTAGTTAAGGCACAGAAAGATGGTAACGACAGGCCACCTAAAAAGGGCAAATTATTTACCCTCGATGGCGAAGAAGTGACGGAAGCTGATGAGTTGATTGGAGGTACACGTTAGGTATTCTTTTGTATTAGTTTTGTAAAGCATATGACGTATATCTTATTTCTCGTTCCAATTCGAGGCGGGGGTTGTTCGTTATAAGACTGATCTTGTAGGAAGTTAGAAGAAGTTTTAAGGAAAGTAGTAAGTGTAGAAATCATAAGTGAAGTAGCAACTTTGATTTTTAATCAAAGATCCCTTTTACTTCAACCTAACCATGATTCTCTTCTCGTTTCTTGTCCTAGAACGCCTTCGGTTTCTTGAAAATTCTGTTCTGATTAATCCATTCGTTTCTCTAATGAAGAGAAGAATCCTTACCATGGACGGATGTTCTTTTGCAATTAGTCATCCAAATTTCATGGCCTTATTTGTTCTCTCGGAAAGCAAGTTTAAGTTCCTTGAGAGTTACCATGAATCCATTCCTTTTTGTACCTTAAGTCCTTATGCTATTATAGAGGTGGCATAAAAGCCGACTAGAAACAGACATATCCAAATTCCTATCTTGTTGGCAGCAATTCAAGTAGTATGCCAATGCTAAACGGGGGAGAGCTTAGCAACCTAACTTAGAATCCCGTTTAAATAAGAGCGAGACATAAGGGAAGTAAAGGTATGAGTTATAGGCCCTACCTTGGGATGGTTCTCCATTTAAGGACCTCAACGGAATTTCGGGGGCGAAATTCCAATAAGTGGGGGAGAATTGTAACATCCCTAAGTTTAATTTCGGTATAATATGATTTATGCCAAGTATTTAGGAGAATTATCAAGCTTTAAGAGAGGATTTTAAGTAGTAATCAAAGCCTGAATGAGAATGGGGGCCTAAGGAAATGAATTGGAGTTAGAAAATCATCAAAATCTGACTTTTCTCTGAAGTAATCGATTACTCTGCAAGGCAGTAATCGATTACAAGGCCTCTAGTGGAAACACTTAAGATGTTGCAGCAAATTAATCGATTACAAGGGTAAAGTAATCGATTACTTTGAGTAGTAATCGACTACATTCAGGGGGATAATCGATTACTTAGGCTCTGGTGAATGTACTGAGAAATGTTGCATCACATGGGTAATCGATTATTTGGAGTGAGTAATCGATTACTCACTGGAAAACTCAGAAAAAAAATAACGCGTGGTAGCCACTCATTCGTGGCTTAGAGGATAAGGATGCAACCACATCCACACGTTTTGCTTTTAGGGAAGTTGATAGGGAAATGAAAATAAAAGAAAAACCACACAACCCATAGCAACATCACGCCTTCCTCTCTCCCTCTCCACTTCGTCTTCTTCCTCTCTCCATAGGGTTCCATTTTCTTTCTCCCAAATCAACCAAAATCAAGAGACTCCTCCCACATCTACCATCAAATCCTTCCTATTCTCACCCCAAGTAAACATATAAGCCTTGGATTTGCTCATCTCTCTCCTTCCCTCTCTCATACACGATTTTCCTCTCTCTCCTCCAAGGATCCATATCTCCATCATATTTGGTGCAAATGCAAGGGGCTTTGGGCACTAATATCATCAACTCTCTTCCTCCTTAACTCCAAACAAGTGGGTAAGTCATTGATCTTCTCTTTCTCTCTCTAAATTCGTTTTCCCTTTCTCTCTCTACCATCCATGGTGGTTTTCAAACTCTAAGCCATGAAGCTTTATTTTTCCTTGAATCTTGGCATGGACCATGGTATAGATGTTAATCTTTTCTGTAGACTCACAATGAAGAATCAAAGAACTTTTGATGATGTCAAATAAACAGACTCGGCTTATGCTTAGCGTTAGACAAGTCAAACTTTTCAGCGCAAGCGTTCAGCTAAAGGCACATGCTCTGCAGAGGCTCGGAATCTTTGTTTTGCGTATGCGTTCCGCCAAAGGCAGAGGCTCGGCAGAAGCTCGGAAACTAGGGTTCTTCTCTACCTGCATCAAGTCAGCTTTTGTAGCTCAAGCTCGGATTTGACTCGGCCCGTGATCAAGGCCAAAGTTCATCCAAGTTTGCAAGCTCGGTTCTTCTTTTCAAGGCAGTAAGCTCGGATGATGATTTGCTCGGTATTCGCTCGGATTAAGCTCGAAACAGCCACAGCATCTTATAGAGTAAATAAGCTCGGGTTGATCGTTCTAAACTTGACTATTTGCCGACGCTCAGATCAAGCTCAGAAACACCAAGCTCGATCAGAGCCAAAAGCTCCGCAATCTCTGTTCATCGTCTTCAACCTTCGGACTCTGCTCAACTGTTCCATACTTTTTATTACCGTTGAGTCTGGGTAGAAGTCCTAGGCTTAGCTCCTATGCTCTGACAAGTTTGAAATTCAAAATGAGTTTAAATCAAACGTTGGTGAACTATCACCATCACTGCTCTGCTGTCTAAATGTTACCGTTGGAAACCCCATCTCCGTACACTTCTCTTTCTCTCCTTCTCTGTAGAAAAGAGGAGACTATAAAAGAGGGGGTCTTCAACGTTACCAAGAGATTGATTCCTTTACAACCATTTTTCTCAGAACTTAAACTTTCATTTTTACTTTAAAACAGAGCAGAAATCAAAAACTCACAGAGAAGAAGAACATTCGATTTTCATACGAACTTAGAGAGTTAAAACTTTCAAATCTTAACTCTATGTTCGAATCAGTTCTTCTCTGTGAAATCCTTCTAGAATTGACTCACTCTTGTTATTCAATCTTTCATCATATTCGAAGAGTGTTTCGAATTGGAGCCATACACTTTCATCATCTTCTTCGTTGTATTTGCTGTTGTGAGAAGCTGGTCTCTGATCGAGAAAGCTTCGATTTGCAAAGGTTCCAAAGAGGTTCTTTGGTCGTCGATTTGTTGTGGGTAGTTTGTCACGAGTTTGGTACACTCGTTTGACTGGATAGGTCTAGAGGGGTAGGCTCTTGTAAATCCTTTGTAACCCAGAAAATCGATTTTTTTAGTGAAAGATATCTGAAAGGTTTTCAGAGGGGACTGGACTAGCTCTCAGGGTGAGAGTGAACCAGGATAAATCTCTGGTGTTCTTTCTTTACTGCTTTTCTGTTGCAGCCGAGCATAACGTTAATTCCGCTAATCTTCATTTATCTAAGTTTGAACTGTTATTTTTCTTAGCTCGGCCCTTTGAGTGTTGTTCTTCGAACTTAAGTCAAAAAACCAGCTCTACCTTGAAGCAGCTCAGTTAACTAATTAACCATTTTGTTTATCTGATTGGTTAATCATTTAACCTTGTCTGCTCGGAAAGAAGCTCGCGTTATCTTTTAAAACCGAACAACATCAGGTTAATTTTCAATAAATCGAAAAATTGCCATATTAGCTTCAATCTCCTATTCACCCCCCCTCTACTCGATTGTTAGGCCTCTTGTTGGTTTCCAACAAGTGGTATCAGAGCTCGGTCAAAAGATCGAGTGTAAAAACTTTTTCGAAAAGATCCTTGAGGAAACCGAATGGCTACTAACAATCCCTTCGGAGGTGAAGGCTCTTCCATAAACAGACCACCACTATTCAATGGTGAGGGTTATGCTTATTGGAAAGCTCGAATGAAAATTTTCATTGAAGCCATAGATATGGAAATTTGGAAATCTATTGAAAATGGGCCATTTGTCCCTAAAAGAAAAATTAATGATGAAGTTGTAGAAATCCCGTGGGAAAGTTGGGATGATGATGAAAAAAGAAAAGTATCTTTCGATTTAAAAGCCAAAAACATCATCACCTCATCTTTGTCCTACGATGAATTCTTTCGAGTGTCAAGTTGTAAATCTGCTAAAGAAATGTGGGACATTCTACAAATTACTCATGAAGGGACAAGTGAGGTCAGACGAGCAAGATTAAATACTCTGATGCATGAATATGAGTTATTCCGAATGCTGCCAAATGAAAAAATAAATGATTTGCAGAAACGGTTTACTCATATCATAAACCATCTTAATGCTCTCGGCAAAAATTTTCAAAATGCCGAGATAACTAACAAAGTGCTTAGATGTCTTAGCAGAGAATGGCAGCCGAAGGTCACTGCCATCATGGAAGCTAAAGACTTGGACACAATGAGTATAGCCACTTTGTTCGGCAAGCTGCAAGAGCATGAGATGGAGCTCGGCAGACTGACCATGCATGAAGAATCCGATAAGAAGAAGAAGGGAATTTCCCTCAAAGCTGCTATAAAGGCAACCAAAGAATCCTCTAAAGATGAGTCCAGCTCGGACATGGATGAGGAACACTTTGGTCTCATGGTCAGGAAGTTCAGCAAATTTTTTAAAGGCAAAAAGAACTTCACAAACAGAGCAAGAGATATCAGAAGCACTCACCACAAAGGCTCAAGTTCAAAAGACCGAGTTAGATGCCACGAATGTGGTGAAATAGGTCACATTAGAACTTACTGTCCAAGATTACAAAAGCAAAGTGGTAAAGAAATAAAGAAGAACAAAGACCACAAGAAGAAGAGAGCTTACATAGTATGGGATGCACCCAACAACAATACCAGCTCAAGCTCCATCTCAGGCGATGAAGAAGAAAAAGCAATTCTGTGCTTAATTGGAAGGGAAACTGTGTTCAGAAGCCCGAGCCAAACGAGCCCCGAGCAAGAATGGTGCTTGAACCGTGAAAAGGTAGTATCGAGCTCATCACTCAGAATAGATGAACAAGATCTCCCTGTATATGACTCTTGCTCGGAGTGTGAAGATGAGGAAGCTTGTTCGAGTCTCAGATATACCGATCAAGAAGACTCATCGAGCTCGACTTTTGGCACAATTAATCAAAGATCAAATTTCAAATGCTTAATGGGCAAACACAGCGAGGAAACCTCAGCCAACACTAAGGTAACCTCTACATCTGATTCTGACTCTAAATCTGAATTTAATGACTCTGATGAATTGTATTCTGCTTATCTTGAAATGCAAACCGAATTCAAGAAGCTTGCTAAAAATTTCATTAAGTTGAAACTCAGTCTTTCAAAATACAAAGAGCAAGTTCTTGATTTGGAAAATTCAATTGAAATTCTGAAAAGCAGAAACGAGTCATTAGAAAACACTATCACTCAGTTGAAAAATGAAAATCTTGACTGCTGCACTAAATATGAAAAGGAAATTTCTGACCTAAAATTTAAAAGTGCAACTGTCATCAAGAGTGATGGCTTGTTTGATCGGCTTTTAGCCGAACATAGGAACTACTCGAACAAAACTAGCCTCGGCTACACTCAGACCAAGAAGAAAGCAGTAAGGAAACTCGGCTATGTCTCAAACTTTAATAACTCAAAACGGCCGAGCTGCTCTTACTGTGGCCTTCATGGTCATACACCCAATGAATGTAAAATCCGACGTCACGGTGTAACCAAGGGCAACTTTGTTTGGGTAGTCAAAAAGAAAGATCCAACTGCTAACCCCCAGGGACCCAAAACAATTTGGATACCCGAATCAAAGAAGTAATATTTTTGTGATGCAGGTGTGCTTCCGAACAAAGGAGAGCAGATGGTACCTTGACAGTGGATGCTCGAAGCACATGATGGGGGACAAAAATCTATTCATTGAACTTTCACATTCAGATAAGGGCTACGTCACTTATGGTGATAACAACCGAGGTAAAATATTGGGTGAAGGTAAAGTCAGTAACTCTGCCAACTTGGTTATCAATAATGTTTTACTTGTAAAAGGGCTAGAACACAATCTTTTAAGTATTAGCCAACTTTGTGATATTGGTAACCATGTTGTTTTTACCTCTACCCATTGCATTATTAAAAGTGACGAGGACAACTCTGTCAAATTTGTTGGAAAACGATTTAACAATACTTATTTGGTTGATTTGAATGAAATCACCTCTTTGGTAACCACTTGCATGGTTAGCAAAGAAAGTGACACATGGTTATGTCATAGAAGGACAGCTCATATAAATGTAAACCAGTTAAAGAAACTACAATCAAAAGAATTAGTGATTGGTTTACCAAAGCTAAATTTTAACATTGAGGGAGTTTGCTCTTCATGCAAGAAGTGCAAACTGATCAAAAAGAAAAACGATTTTCCATCTAAGTTGATGGTCTCGACAACGCATCCGTTGGAAATGTTACACATGGATTTGTTCGGACCATCACAAGTCAAAAGCTTTGGTGGCAATCTCTATGTCTTAGTAATTGTAGATGACTTTTCCAGGTTTACATGGACTTTATTTTTAAAATCAAAAAGTGAAACTTTTGAAACTTTTAAAGAGCTTGTCAAGCAACTCCAAAACCGAGCTAACCAAAAAGTAGTTGTAATCCGAACGGACCATGGCGGTGAGTTCGAGAACTACAAATTTGACAAGTTTTGTTCTAAGTTCGGAATAGAACATCAGTTTTCTGCTCCTCGGACTCCCGAACAAAACGGAGTTGTGGAACGGAAAAACCGAGTTCTAGAAGAACTAGCCCGAACCATGCTAAATGAATACAATTTACCACATTATTTTTGGGCCGATGCGGTGAACACAGCTTGCTATGTAATGAATCGCATCCTCATCAGACCAATTTTAAAGAAAACTCCATATGAACTTTATAAGGGTAGAAAACCAAAAATTTCTCATTTCCATACATTTGGCTGCAAAGTCTTCATTTTAAACAATGGAAAAGAGCATCTCGACAAATTTGATTCTAAAGCCGATGAAGGAATATTTTTAGGTTATTCTACTCATAGTAAAGCATTTAAAGTTTTTAACAAAAGGACCTCCACTGTGGAAGAGTCCGTGCATGTGGTATTTGATGAGTCTCCTCGGAGAGACAATGTTAGTTGTGCAGATAGAGAGGATCATCACATGGCTGAACTCGATCCGAGCACAACAACTGAAAGAGCTAAAAAGGATGAAACTGCTGAAGACAGAGATCGGAGGGATGAGCTTGTTCCGAGCCAAACAAACAAGGAACAAACCGAACTCAGTCCGAGCCAAATTCAAAACAGTCAGTCTGAACTCATTCCAAGCCGAGTAGAGCAGTTTGAACTCAGTCCAGCCTGGAAGAGAGTCAAGGACCATCCGATAGAGAATGTGCTCGGCGACTTGAATAAGGGAGTTTTAACTCGTCGTTCTATTCAGAACTTTTGCAATTTCGCTTCCTTTGTTTCTCAAATTGAACCTAATTCGATTGATCAAGCAATTGATGATGAACATTGGGCGATTGCATGCAAGAGGAACTGAATCAATTCATCAGAAATGATGTCTGGGAATTGGTTCCTCGGCCCAATGATCATACGATAATTGGCTTGAAATGGATTTTCAGAAATAAAACAGATGAATTAGGCTTAATTATAAGAAACAAAGCAAGATTAGTTGCTCAAGGCTACAACCAAGAGGAAGGTATCGATTATGATGAAACCTTCGCTCCAGTTGCTAGGCTTGAAGCAATCCGAATTTTACTTGCTTTTGCATCTATTATGAATTTCACCCTTTATCAAATGGATGTAAAGAGTGCTTTCTTAAATGGCTTTATAAATGAAGAAGTATATGTGAAACAACCTCCTGGCTTTGAAAATTTTGAATATCCAAACCATGTATTTAAACTCAAAAAGGCTCTTTACGGTTTGAAACATGCTCTGAGAGCTTGGTATGATCGTTTGAGCTCATTTTTACTCGAACAAGGGTTTGAGAGAGGGAAGGTTGACACAACTCTATTCATTTATAAATCCAAAAAGGACATATTGTTAGTACAAGTTTATGTTGATGATATAATTTTCGGTGCTACTAACATGTCTCTTTGCAAGAAGTTCTCTGAAACAATGCAAGGTGAATTCGAGATGTCGATGATGGGAGAACTCACATTCTTCCTTGGGCTGCAAATAAAGCCAGTTGATGAAGGAACCTTTGTGCATCAAGGAAAATACTGCAAGGCACTCCTCAAGAAATTTGGCTTAGAAAATTGCAAAGAAGCTGCCACTCCCATGAGCACATCCAGCTATCTCGGCAAGGATGAATCAGGTAAAGTCGTGGATGTGAGCAAATATAGAGGCATGATAGGAAGCCTTCTATATTTGACTGCGTCTCGGCCAGATATTATGTTCAGTGTTTGTTTATGTGCTCATTTTCAAGCTAATCCCAAAGAATCACATCTTTCGGCAGTTAAGCGAATTTTTAAATATTTAAAAGGAACTGTGAACACCGGTCCGTGGTATCCTAGGGATGCCAATCTTAGTTTGATTGGGTATTCGGACTCAGATTTTGCTGGGTGCAAGCTTGACCGAAAAAGCACAAGTGGAACTTGTCATTTGCTCAGCAGTTCCCTTGTGTCGTGGTTTTCTAAAAAGCAAGCTTGCGTTGCTTTGTCAACAGCTGAGGCCGAATACATTGCTGCTGGTAAATGTTGTGCTCAAATTCTTTGGATGAAACAACAGTTATCAGATTTTGGCTTAATTTTAGATCACATTCCTATCAAATGTGACAATACAAGTGCGATCAATCTAACTAAGAATCCAGTGTATCACTCTCGAACAAAACACATTGAAATTAGGCATCATTTTCTTCGAGATCATGTTCAAAAAGGTGACTGTGTCATAGAATTTGTAAGTACTGAAAATCAATTAGCCGATGTGTTTACTAAACCTTTGCCGAGGGAAACTCTTTATAAAATTCGGCGTGAGCTCGGCATTCTAGACGAATCCAGTGTGTGCTCAGCGCAAGCTCGGAATCCTGGATAAGTTTAGCATGTGCTCGGCATGAGCTTGGTTTTCAGTATATCATAAATTTTGATCACCTTCATAGTCTCGATCTTTACGTTCAATTGTGTATTTGTTTAAAAATTCCTGAAATTTCACATCCTTCAAAACCTCTTCCCTTCCTCTAAATTTTTATCTAAGGGGAGAAGAGTGCTGTTTTTTAATATTTGAACTTTCATATTATGTTATTCGTCATTCTCACCTTTACCTTTTACCTTCTCGGATGAGAAGCATGCTTTCACTGTTAAAGGGGGAGAACGATGATCATGAAAAATTTCTTCCTTGGTTATCACTTTAAAGTCTTAAGGGGGAGAACAGTTTTGTTTTTAAATCAACAAGTGGTACATTACTATCAAGTGCTTACAGAAAAATGTTAAATCTCTTTTTTTTTCCAAAAAGGGGGAGAAAGGTGTTAATCTTTTCTTTAGTTTTTATTTCTCTCTTTTGGCGAATGTGCTTAATCTTTGGCTCCTTTTTGATCATGCCAAAAGGGGGAGAAAGGTGTGTTTGTTGTGACACCCTTCCGGATTACCCAAATATAATCTAGTATTTATGCTTTATATTGGATAATATATGGACTTGTGAGCTAAGAAAATATGGTAAATAAAATTTTCTTTAAAGCGGGTGCACAATTCATCAAATGGAACTCTTGGAGAATAAATTCTAAAATCCTTTAAAACACTTGTATCGAGTTCGGCGATTTCTAAAACCTTTTCTCAAACAGGATAACATTCGTTCTTTAGAAATTTCTTTACATTTTACAATCAATTGAAGCTACCCATACTTTGTTCAATAAAACTGATACCGTCAATTAATACTTATAGCCGAGTTCATTCATAAGTTAAATCAGAGTAAGCGGAAATTACTGGACTATGCAACTGATATGATATAAACATAGATTTTCATATATACGAAAGAGTCATACATACATAGTCCATGAGATAAGTCACCAAGTTCCAAAAATATAACAAGTCCATGTAAACAGATCTACATCACTATGATACTATAACCCTAGAGTAAAACATATGTACAATATATACATAATCAAAATACAACCCCAGGGATAGTCACGTAGATCCATCAGCATCAGATGCAGTAGTAGTAGCAGTAGTAGTCTCCCAAAAACATAGGTAATAAGGTAGTAGCATCATCATCACAGCAGCAGCAGCACATCTCCTCCACAGCACGGATCCAAGGGTCCACATCATACACCATATGCACGTACCTAGGGATCATCGTCCCTCCAGTCACTCCCAGTAGAATGCACGACAGGCTCGCTCCCATTCTCGTCCTCCACCGGATCCTCCTCGATCTCATCCGAGGGAGAGTGTACCCTACCACTGGGTACCGGGTCAGGTGATGGTGAAACCCTGACGGGGCTCCTCGGATAAGAAGGGGGAGTCTCCTCGCGGACAACTCTCGAAGTAAAAGGGTGAGAGCGGGTAGGTCGAAAATGAAAACTATGGTAAGAGCGAGCTGGTCGCGTGGGAGGTGGTCCATGATAAGTATAAAACGGGGGTACATGCATAGTGTATATAATGGGAATCCTAAACCTGCGAGGACGGAATCGCATCAGCGGATTAGGGTGGTAGAATGTGAACTCTACCTCCCCCTCATACACCGCGCGATGGTCCTCATAGATCCATACGCCACTAGGAAGTGGCCGGATCTCGATGCAAGCAATGTAACGAAACATCACCTACAAGGGCATAGGGGTAAGCAATTCTACTCACATAATCAATAGAGAATAAATCATGCAACATATGAAAGATAATAATGCATCAATTAATAACAATCACAATTAGCATCTAGCAAGTATCAGATGCACATAGGATGCTCACACTTAATTCAGGTATATCAATTGCATTAAGTGAATGACATGATGCATGATTTTAACTCTCAACTTATCTCCACATTTTCTAAGTCACTCTCTGACGTCCATCCCTGACAACCCAGCACTCCACAGTGCGTTGTATTCCTAGGTATACAACAATTCGTACGTTCACCTAGAATGTACACGTCAAGCTTGGTATCCATGCCACCCGAGCACATCCCGTCATCCAAACGGATCGTCATCCAAACGATATATCCATATCGGCACCCACAAAGCCGACCACGTCATCGACGTGTCATCAAGCAAGCGTATTGGCACTCCCAGAGGCCCTCCACATGTTTATCGAAACATGAATACGTCCTACCATCCAAACTCCAGAATGAATGCATTTTAGACTTAGGGGAAATTGATTAATACTTTACTTGCCACCTAGGCTTAATTTTCGAAATGGATCGTCACCGAACGATCTATTTGTATTTATCAATTTCTCTAAGTCTTTGATCCCTTGAATTATCCTTAATAATTCTTTAATTAATTAAGTTAGAATTGAAAATGATGTTTTTAGATTCTGGGCATTTTACTCGAGTAAAGTTCAGAATACTCGAGTGTTCTGGAGATTTTCCAGATTACTCGAGTGTTCTTAAGCTTACTCGAGTGTTCATGTCTTTCTGAGGATTTGGGTTTGAATTTCAACAATTTACTCGAGTAGTTCATGAGTTACTCGAGTGTTCTTGGACTTTTCCAGAATACTCGAGTGACTTTGAATGACTCGAGTGTTTGACCTATAACAATTCTCAGTTCATGCCCGATACTCGAGTACCAGACAAAATACTCGAGTGTTCTTATGACATTTACTTTATTTTGAACACGATTTACTCGAGTACTTTGCCATTTACTCGAGTGTTTCGCAGCTGACAGTATTGAAAACTGGTTTTAACATGCCATTTTCATTTCTACTCAATTTAAGTCCATTTCAGGGATCCACAGAGTTAACATATCATTAATCAAACATGTTACAACACTTATTTCAATTCAAAACACAGAATTGACAGAGAAATCATTGATTATGCATAAAAAGGCATTTTAACAACTCAATACCTCAAATCACACAATAAGCATAATATTCATGAAACAAAGCTCATTTAAGTTCACATGCATGATAACAAACTTGCTCAATACGGATTTAGAGCATGGATTGGTCTCCAAACCAAAGTTCCTATAGAATCTAAGCCCTTAGAGCCTCTTGGTGGCTCTCTAACACATTTAATGGATTTCAAACTCTATCTAGTGAATATAATTACTTCCCCTTACCTCTCAGATGTGAATCAACAGAAAGAAATCCAAAGAGAGCTCTCCAAACCCCGAAATCCACTTGAACTTCTCATGCATGACAGTTTTGAGTACCATACCAAAATGGAATTGGTTCGTACATGAAACAGAGAATTAGATTGGGGAAAATTAGATTTCTAAGCTCTATGCAACATCATCTAACTAAAGGAATTGAGTTTGAGACTCAAGAACTCAAGAGCTTACCAGAATCGATGATCACAGTGAGCTCCAGACACCAACTCAAGCAAGAACAGCTCCACTTCAAGACTTCGATTCTCTCAATCCACACACTCAAACCTCACAATTTTGGTGTCTATACAAAGCTCGTGATGTGAGCTTTGTATTGGTGTATAGATTATCACTCAACTCAGCTCACAGAGGAAGAATCGAAGAACACAATTCGAAAACCCTAACTCTTCTAATCTTCAACAAGTTAATCAAAATTCTCGACCAAGGGACAATGATGCGTTTAAATAGGCCAATGGAAAGCTCATGCGGGGCGACACGACGCCTATAATTATAATTAAATTATAATTAACATTTCATTAATCGGGGATTAAAATTTTGGGGTGTTACATTTGTTGTTTTTTTTATGTTTCAGATTTTGCGAGCATAAAGTCAGGGGGAGTTTTTGACGAGCTGCTCCTGCTCCACATTTTTACATCCTTTCAACAAGTGGAAGGGGGAGAAAGGTCTAATAAGTGCATTTTCATGTGCAACATGTGGTGTATTTTCGAGCAAATTCCAATCAGTGTCAAGTCCAATCAGCTTACGAGCATACAGTCAGGGGGAGAACACAAAAAGCAACAAACTGTTAAAGAATATTTGTCATCATCAAAAAGGGGGAGATTGTAGACTCACAATGAAGAATCAAAGAACGTTTGATGATGTCAAATAAACAGACTCGGCTTATGCTTAGCGTTAGACAAGTCAAACTTATCAGCGCAAGCGTTCAGCTAAAGGCACAAGCTCTGCAGAGGCTCGGAATCTTTGTTTTGCGTATGCGTTCCGCCAAAGGCAGAGGCTCGGCAGAAGCTTGGAAAACTAGGGTTCTTCGCTACCTGCATCAAGTCAGCTTTTGTAGCTCAAGCTCGGATTTGACTCGGCCCGTGATCAAGGCCAAAGTTCATCCAAGTTTGCAAGCTCGGTTCTTCTTTTCAAGGCAGTAAGCTCGGATGATGATTTGCTCGGTATTCGCTCGGATTAAGCTCGAAACAGCCACAGCATCTTATAGAGTAAATAAGCTCGGGTTGATCGTTCTAAACTTGACTATTTGTCGACGCTCAGATCAAGCTCAGAAACACCAAGCTCGATCAAAGCCAAAAGCTCGGCAATCTCTGTTCATCGTCTTCAACAATGCATCGTCTTCAACCTTCAGACTCTGCTCAACTGTTCCGTACTTTTTATTACCGTTGAGTCTGGGTAGAAGTCCTAGGCTTAGCTCTTATGCTCTGACAAGTTTGAAATTCAAAATGAGTTTAAATCAAAGGTTGGTGAACTGTCACCATCACTGCTCTGCTGTCTAAATGTTACCGTTGGAAACCCCATCTCCGTACAGCTCTCTTTCTCTCCTTGTCTGTAGAAAAGAGGAGACTATAAAAGAGGGGGTCTTCAACGTTAACAAGAGATTGATTCCTTAACAACCATTTTTCTCAGAACTTAAACTTTCATTTTTACTTTAAAACAGAGCAGAAATCAAAAACTCACAGAGAAGAAGAACATTCGATTTTCATACGAACTTAGAGAGTTAAAACTTTCAAATCTTAACTCTAAGTTTGAATCAGTTCTTCTTTGTGAAATCCATCTAGAATTGACTCACTCTTGTTATTCAATCTTTCATCATATTCGAAGAGTGTTTCGAATTGGAGCCATACACTTTCATCATCTTCTTCGTTGTATTTTCTGTTGTGAGAAGCTGGTCTCTGATCGAGAAAGCTTCGATTTGCAAAGGTTCCAAAGAGGTTCTTTGGTCGTCGATTTGTTGTGGGTAGTTTGTCACGAGTTTGGTACACTCGTTTGACTGGATAGGTCTAGAGGGGTAGGCTCTTGTAAATCCTTTGTAACCCAGAAAATCGATTTTTTAGTGAAAGCTCTCTGAAAGGTTTTCAGAGGGGACTGGACTAGCTCTCAGGGTGAGAGTGAACCAGGATAAATCTCTGGTGTTCTTTCTTTACTGCTTTTCTGTTGCATCCGAGCATAACGTTAATTCCGCTAATCTTCATTTATCTAAGTTTGAACTGTTATTTTTCTTAGCTCGGCCTTTGAGTGTTGTTCTTCGAACTTAAGTCAAAAAACCAGCTCTACCTTGAAGCAGCTCGGTTAACTTATTAATCATTTTGTATTGAAAGCTCGCGTTATCTTTTAAAACCGAACAACATCAGGTTAATTTTCAATAAATCGAAAAATTGCCATATTAGCTTCAATCTCTTATTCACCCCCCCCCCCTCTACTCGATTGTTAGGCCTCTTGTTGGTTTCCAACATTTTCTCCTTGTGACTCTTGTTTTAGGCTCTTCCACTCTCTTGTTGGATATAAACTTTTTGGTGGGAAATATGTGTATGTTTGAATTTAAGTGTATATTGTGGAATTGTTGGTGATGATGCTAAGTAGTTTAATGATGTGTTGCTGGCCATGTGACTAAATGAATAATGGATTATGGAAATAAATGAATGGGATTAGTGTTGACAATACTTGGAAAGTGAATTGATTAAGAGATTAGAGAAAAGGGGAGTGATGGTTAGAAAAAGTGATGTGAAGGAGTGGAGAGGGAATTATGAATGAAGAAAGGAATGAAAATTTAATAAAAGCGAAGGTCATAAAGACCCAGCGCGACCATTTAGACTTATTGTTGCGAAGGTCATACAGACCCAGCGCGACCATTTAGAATTCATGTTGCGAAGGTCACGGTGACCCAGCGCGATGAAATAAACTTAATAATGCGAAGGTATATGTACCCAGCGCGATATGCGAAGGTCATATCACCCAGCGCGATAACAAAACATAATAATGCGAAGATATATGTACCCAGCGCGATATGCGAAGGTCATATCACCCAGCGCGATAACAAAATATAATAATGCGAAGGTATATGTACCCAGCGCGATATGCGAAGGTCATATCACCCAGCGCGATAATAATACATAATAATGCGAAGGTATATGTACCCAGCGCGATATGCGAAGGTCATATCACCCAGCGCGATAATAAAACATAATTATGCGAAGGTTATATCACCCAGCGCGATAATAGAACTTATTAATGCGAAGGTCATATCGACCCAGCGCGATCATTTATACTCAATAATGCGATGGTCACATCGACCCAGCGCGATCATTTATATTTAATAATGCGATGGTCACATCGACCCAGCGCGATCATTTATATTTAATAATGCGAGGTCGACACCGACCCGACGCGATAAAAGGTTAAAACAGGGGGAAATAAAGTAGACCTATAGCATGATAAATTAGAGAATAAGAATGAGCTGATTAGAAAGAAAAGATAATGGTATAGAGATAAAAGAATCGTTGGCATTTGTTTGTACTATTGCTTCCATGTGTGAATGACTATGTGAAATACCTGAACTATATGTGTTTGGCTTGGTCGGTTATTATGTCATATGAGAAACTACTATTCCTACTTTACTGTGTAGTGCTCACCTCCTTACCATTTTTCAGGTACTGAGCTGGAGCATACACCAGATTCGGCCGAGCAGGATTACTATCCCTTACAGGGATAGTAGGGGTGTTAGGGGATAGGATATGACACTGGACCTAAGCCTCCTATATTATTTTGATGTAAATGTGTTGTATATACTTTTTGAGCGAGGCTTAGGATATATCTCTTTTGTTAAAAAGCTTAGGGTCTTTGAACGTATATTTCTAACTTGGTGTTTCGCTGCTACTTTTAACTCTGATATGGAATTTATAATTTTGAGCCTTTGGGCCTCGTTATGATGCAAATATATTCTTGATGTATGCCCTGCTGGCTACTGAATGTTTATTTGATAAATGTTTTCACAGGTGAAATTTTGGATAAGTCCAAATTTCAAACGTAACTCCGTCCGTTTGACGGTTGATTTTATTAAAATAAAAAGGAATTTTTAAGTTCATATTTTTAAATGATGGGGTTTTAAGGGTAATAATCCTAGGTTTTACATTTATGGTATCAGAGCAGTTTCTCCTCGGCCTTGGAGTTATGCAACTCCAATGATTACTCACCTAACGAGTAATTGATGCTCATAGTAATGGTTTAGAATTTCTATAAGATATTGATGGTACTATATATATATATATATATATATTTAGTAAGCCTTACTCGTCTGTTCTCCGTGGATAAACAGTATGGCTGGAAGAAGGGTAGGAAATGATGGTCTAGCAGCCATTCTGGAGCATCTGACTCAGATGCAGCAGCAACAGGGAGAACAGATGGCAGCTGCAGCAGCAGCAGCTCTGCAACCAGCTCCAGTTGAGGTTGACTGGATGGCTAGGTTTCGAAAGAATGATCCACCTCGTTTCGATGGTGGAAATGACCCTGATGGAGCCCAAAGATGGATTCAGGAGATCGAGAAGATCCTCTGCTCTATTCACCCACCCATGGAGCAGCATGTTCGACTGGCTGAATTCATGTTGACTAATGAGGCTGAGCATTGGTGGGATCAGCAAAGGAGGGGATTGGTGGCAGCCAATCCGGTTGTTTCTTGGGAAGTGTTTAAGGATCTTTTCCTGGGGAAGTATTTCCCAGTAGATGTCAGGAGGGAAAAGGAGATTGCTTTTCTCCAGCTGAGACAAGGCTCTATGTCAGTTGGAGATTACGCAGCTCGGTTCGAAGATCTTATTCGTTTTTCTGATTATCGCGATGCAAGTGAGCGCGGTAAATGTGTTAAGTTTGAAGCTGGACTTCGAAGTGATATTCGTCTCTCTTGTGAGTATCACAGTATTGACAACTTGGCCCACTTGGTCAACATGGCAAGCACTTATGAGAAGGGTCTTAAGAGGAAAATGTCGGAAGATAAAAGCAGGGCAGGGCAGGGAAGTGGTGGTCCAATTAAGGATAAGGGACCAATTCTGAAGTTAGAACCATATCCTTTACCTAGGGCACTAGTTCCCATGGCACCTGGACAGACAGTGAAGGCGTATGGTCCCATTCCCACTTGCCAACATTGTGGCAAGATGCATAGGGGAGTGTGTTGGAGTCTGAACCCAAATAGAAAAGAAGCACTTTGCCATCATTGCGGGAAGCCGGGTCATTATGCAGTCACTTTTCCCCAAAGGACAATGAAGTAAGAGGTGAACGTAGTTAAGGCACAGAAAGATGGTAACGACAGACCACCTAAAAAGGGCAAATTATTCACCCTCGATGGCGAAGAAGTGACGGAAGCTGATGAGTTGGTTGGAGGTACACATTAGGTAATCTTTTGTATTAGTTTTGTAAAGCATATGACGTATATCTTATTTCTCGTTCCAATTCGGGGCGGGGGTTGTTCGTTATAAGACTGATCTTGTAGGAAGTTAGAAGAAGTTTTAAGGAAAGTAGTAAGTGTAGAAATCATAAGTGAAGTAGCAACTTTGATTTTTAATCAAAGATCCCTTTTACTTCAACCTACCCATGATTCTCTTCTCGTTTCTTGTCCTAGAACGCCTTCGGTTTCTTGAAAATTCTGTTCTGATTAATCCATTCGTTTCTTTAATGAAGAGAAGAATCCTTACCATGGACGGATGTTCTTTTGCAATTAGTCATCCAAATTTCATGGCCTTAGTTGTTCTCTCGGAAAGCAAGTTTAAGTTCCTTGAGAGTTACCATGAATCCATTCCTTTTTATACCTTAAGTCCTTATGCTATTATAGAAGTGGCATAAAAGCCGACTAGAAACCGACATATCCAAATTCCTATCTTGTTGGCAGCAATTCAAGTAGTATGCCAATGCTAAGCGGGGGAGAGCTTAGCAACCTAACGTAGAATCCCGTTTAAATAAGAGCGAGACATAAGGGAAGTAAAGGTATGAGTTATAGGCCCTACCTTGGGATGGTTCTCCATTTAAGGACCTCAACGGAATTTCGGGGGCAAAATTCCAATAAGTGGGGGAGAATTGTAACATCCCTAAGTTTAATTTCGGTATAATATGATTTATGCCAAGTATTTAGGAGAATTATCAAGCTTTAAGAGAGGATTTTAAGTAGTAATGAAAGCCTGAATGAGAATGGGGGCCGAAGGAAATGAATTGGAGTTAGAAAATCATCAAAATCTGACTTTTCACTGAAGTAATCGATTTCTCTGCAAGGCAGTAATCGATTACAAGGCCTCTGGTGGAAACACTTAAGATGTTGCAGCAAATTAATCGATTACAAGGGTAAAGTAATCGATTACTTTGAGTAGTAATCGATTACATTCAGGGGGATAATCGATTACTTAGGCTCTGGTGAATGTACTGAGAAATGTTGCATCACATGGGTAATCGATTATTTGGAGTGAGTAATCGATTACTCACTGGAAAACTCAGAAAAAAAATAACGCGTGGCAGCCACTCATTCGTGGCTTAGAGGATAAGGATGCAACCACATCCACACGTTTTGCTTTTAGGGAAGTTGATAGGGAAATGAAAATAAAAGAAAAACCACACAAC
This sequence comes from Crotalaria pallida, assembly GCA_037953625.1. Taxonomy (NCBI): domain Eukaryota; kingdom Viridiplantae; phylum Streptophyta; class Magnoliopsida; order Fabales; family Fabaceae; genus Crotalaria; species Crotalaria pallida. The sequence continues at coordinate 64,815,054 of CM075655.1, read as the reverse complement.
CCATAGCAACATCACGCCTCCCTCTCTCCCTCTCCACTTCGTCTTCTTCCTCTCTCCATAGGGTTCCATTTTCTTTCTCCCAAATCAACCAAAATCAAGAGACTCCTCCCACATCTACCATCAAATCCTTCCTATTCTCACCCCAAGTAAACATATAAGCCTTGGATTTGCTCATCTCTCTCCTTCCCTCTCTCATACACGATTTTCCTCTCTCTCCTCCAAGGATCCATATCTCCATCATATTTGGTGCAAGAGCAAGGGGCTTTGGGCACTAATATCATCAACTCTCTTCCTCCTTAACTCCAAACAAGTGGGTAAGTCATTGATCTTCTCTTTCTCTCTCTAAATTCGTTTTCCCTTTCTCTCTCTACCATCCATGGTGGTTTTCAAACTCTAAGCCATGAAGCTTTATTTTTCCTTGAATCTTGGCATGGACCATGGTATAGATGTTAATCTTTTCTCCTTGTGACTCTTGTTTTAGGCTCTTCCACTCTCTTGTTGGATATAAACTTTTTGGTGGGAAAGGCTCAAGTTAGAACAAACAAAACCACTCTATCTCTTGGCATTTTGAGGTAAGGAGTGAGTATTACCTTAATTTAGGGATGAGTTTCTAGTATGTATATAATACTTGCTAAGAGTTAAGTGTTAGTTAGGGTATAAACCATAGGGTATGAATATTAGTAATGATTATAGAATTGAAGTAAAGGAATTTAATTAATCATGATGCTGTGTATAAGTGATTATTTCGGAATATGTGTATGTTCAAATTTATGTGTATATTGTGGAATTGTTGGTGATGATGCTAAGTAGTTTAATGATGTGTTGCTGGCCATGTGACTAAATGAATAATGGATTATGGAAATAAATGAATGGGATTAGTGTTGACAATACTTGGAAAGTGAATTGATTAAGAGATTAGAGAAAAGGGGAGTGATGGTTAGAAAAAGTGATGTGAAGGAGTGGAGAGGGAATTATGAATGAAGAAAGGAATGAAAATTTAATAAAAGCGAAGGTCATAAAGACCCAGCGCGACCATTTAGACTTATTGTTGCGAAGGTCATACAGACCCAGCGCGACCATTCAGAATTCATGTTGCGAAGGTCACGGTGACCCAGCGCGATGAAATAAACTTAATAATGCGAAGGTATATGTACCCAGCGCGATATGCGAAGGTCATATCACCCAGCGCGATAACAAAACATAATAATGCGAAGATATATGTACCCAGCGCGATATGCGAAGGTCATATCACCCAACGCGATAACAAAACATAATAATGCGAAGGTATATGTACCCAGCGCGATATGCGAAGGTCATATCACCCAGCGCGATAATAATACATAATAATGTGAAGGTATATGTACCCAGCGCGATATGCGAAGGTCATATCACCCAGCGCGATAATAAAACATAATTATGCGAAGGTTATATCACCCAGCGCGATAATAGAACTTATTAATGCGAAGGTCTTATCGACCCAGCGCGATCATTTATATTTAATAATGCGAAGGTCATATCGACCCAGCGCGATCATTTATACTCAATAATGCGATGGTCACATCGACCCAGCGCGATCATTTATATTTAATAATGCGATGGTCACATCGACCCAGCGCGATCATTTATATTTAATAATGCGAGGTCGACACCGACCCGACGCGATAAAAGGTTAAAACAGGGGGAAATAAAGTAGACCTATAGCATGATAAATTAGAGAATAAGAATGAGCTTATTAGAAAGAAAAGATAAAGGTATAGAGATAAAAGAATCGTTGGCATTTGTTTGTACTATTGCTTCCATGTGTGAATGACTATGTGAAATACCTGAACTATATGTGTTTGGCTTGGTCGGTTATTTTGTCATATGAGAAACTACTATTCCTACTTTACTGTGTAGTGCTCACCTCCTTACCATTTTTCAGGTACTGAGCTGGAGCATACACCAGATTCGGCCGAGTAGGATTACTATCCCTTACAGGGATAGTAGGGGTGTTAAGGGATAGGATATGACACTGGACCTAAGCCTCCTATATTATTTTTATGTAAATGTGTAGTATATACTTTTTGAGCGAGGCTTAGGATATATCTCTTTTGTTAAAAAGCTTAGGGTCTTTGAACGTATATTTCTAACTTGGTGTTTCGCTGCTACTTTTAACTATGATATGGAATTTGTAATTTTGAGCCTTTGGGCCTCGTTATGATGCAAATATATTCTTGATGTATGCCCTGCTGGCTACTGAATGTTTATTTGATAAATGTTTTCACAGGTGAAATTTTGGATAAGTCCGAATTTCAAGCGAAACTCCGTCCGTTTGACGGTTGATTTTATAAAAATAAAAAGGAATTTTTAAGTTCATATTTTTAAATGATGGGGTTTTAAGGGTAATAATCCTACGTGTTACATCGGGTTAACTCTCATATCTCACCGCGTTCGCTGTTAATGTCTTTTAAAGGCTTTTATCTTTTATTATCCTAATGGTCAGCTCACCCTTCGTGCATCCCTTCAATGAGTCCTGACCGCTATCTTTGCATCACTTTTTCCTTTTTCAAACTTGGCACAGAGCGGGATCACAATCACAACTTAAATCTCATCACAAAAACTTTTCCCCAGACAACCTTTTCTTAACATCTCTTTTCGTAAACTTCCAAAATCTCACTTCACAATTCCTCTTCCAAAAACTCTTTCAAAACTTCAAATCATAAATCCTTTTCTAAAATTTCATTTCATAAATCTTTTTCAAAAATCTCCTTTTTCATAATTCCTTTCTCAAAATCTCATTTTCAAAAACCCTTTTCAAACATTTCTTTTCAAAAGTTTTTCACAAAAACTTTCTCTTCTTGAGAACTAGTGGAGGAGCAAGCTCAACTCAACACCAGTATCAATCCAAGAAAACAAAGCCAAAGAATCAAGCTTCCACTCTCATCAACTCTTCACTTTCAGTTTCACATCATCATTCCTTCCCAGCTCTGGCTTATTCACATCACATCATTTCATCCTTACCACTCTCATTTCATCATCTCTTCTCAATCATTATCTCATATCTCTTGTCATTATCTCCACTCTTAATGTCTTATCATGCTAAGGCTGCCTTGCTCCACAAGGACTTAAGCCAAACAAGAGTTATCTCTTTCCTTGGTATCTTTTACTTCGAATCTCTTTTGCCATCACTATCAATTATTTCTCATTATCACATACTTAACTATATATATAATATCAGCAAGCATAGATACACAAACATAAACAATACATCATCACACATCACACACAACAATGTGCTCTTTGTCCTCTTCGTATAAGTGGCCACACAAAGCAAACAATTGCCACTATACTACTAACTCAGAACCACGGAGTTCCGATCTTTGAGCTGATACGAAACGTCTTAATACAACACCTACTACCACGGTGTCTTAGGAAAGCTACTCTCTCACCTGAGGTCCAGCGATTAAATGTGCACAGTCTTTCTGATCTTGGTTGTTGCCACTGCCTTAATCCCTCGTCTGTAACAACACTCGAATTAATTAAAAACACATTTTCATTACCAACTTTATCAAGAAAACTTTTATTAACTTAAAATGCTTTTCATTCCTCATCGGAAATCTTAAAACATGATTGTTTTCTCAAAACACCTTTAACTTTTCTTAGTTCTTTAAACACTTGAAATCACTTTGAAAACATCAAATAAAACAATTTAAATCAATTGGTTAGGTTGCTGGTCCGTCTTGGACAGCACCTTAACCTCATTCAAAAGCACCGAAAAATTCACCGGTTTCAATCCGGGTTTTGCTCAAATCAATTACCAATTAAAAACTAAACTTTGGGTCTCATGAACTCAATTTAGAAATCAAGAAAACAATTTTAAATAAGTTTGGACAGCAAAGAAATACTTTACAAAAATCAATTTAATAAAATCCAAAAACATCGTAAAAACACTTTTTGTTTCAAATACTTTTTAGATCAATATTATTTCCTTAAAAACTCAAGTTGTGGTTATAAAACAAATCTTAGAAAGTCATAAACACAATTTCAAAAACTTAAATACATCGAATCAAATTATTTCAAAACAATTTACAAACACAAACAACAACACACTTGATCAACCAAATCACATAAGCACTTAACCAAGCATTTAACTTAATCACAAACAAACATTCATTTTTAAGTAAACATTCTTACAATCAAACACTTAATTAAATTATTCAATATATATTTCATTTCATTTTTGTAAAATAAAAACACTTAAACATATTTAAATACATAAACCGAATACATACACATAATTTCACTTAAAGACACATCATTTCACAAATACATGCATTATTCCTAGGTTACTTCATGGAAAAAATAATTTTAACCTAATTAACATGCATAGACCGAAAATATCACAATCATAGCAAAATTCATGCATCATCAAACATACACAAACTTATGAAATTATTTCTTCTTTCTCTTGACAAAACCGTGAGCTTAATCATTAGAAAACCCATCAAACTTTAATTTATTTCCTTAAATCAAATCAAAATCATGTAAGAACATAAAGCATATATCAAATTCTCACAAAATAAAAAACATAGATCTTAATTCAAACATGGCCGAATGCATCATACACAAGACCTATACTTAGATCAAATCATGTTCATGCAAGGAAAATTATTTTGAAGCTTATTCTCCTAATATCCTTCCAAAAACCGAGGCATGCAACAAAAGAACACATGATCATCTCATTTAAAACTAACATGCAAGAACAAATCTTAAACTTGCCTACCAAAATAAATAAAAATCATAGGTTAACACAAACACTTTTAATTTATTTCTCAAGGAACATAAAAATAACTTTTCCAAAGTTCAAGATCAACATGCATGCATCTAAATCATGTAGAGCAAGTCATGAAATTAAATATAAGAACACATTTCAAAGACAAAGATCAATTTAAATGAAAAGAGACCAAAAACCGTGACATGCTTTTGAGAAAATAAGAAAGCTTTTATTTCAAAAATCATTTATAAAACTCAAAACAAAATCAAGATCAAAACAAAAATCAAGAATCAAGACTTTCATTAAGATCAAATCAAAATCACACATACACGATTCAAGATCAACATCATAAACTAACATGCAAGACCAAAAATTAAAAATAAATTTAGATCAAACATAGATTTATCAAATAAACACATAAACACCTTTTGATTCACGGTTTTAAGCATCAAAACCTAACATGCAAGAAGATCTACATCAAGTTCACAAAGATCATCAACAAAACTTTAGATCTAAAAGAAAAACCTCAAGATCCACCATAAACAACACCAACCGAATCATAGAATCCATCATTTAGTTCATTAAAAATTTATTTAGGTCTAAGAAAATCAAGATCAAAGCAAAAGCATTACATGCAAGCTTAGATCAAACCATAAAATGAACATACAAGAGAAGAAAAGAAAATAAAATTACAAGATTACAAACAAAATTAAGTCTAATTCTTCTAGGGTCTTCGGTTATACCAAGAAGTAGGTCTTCTAAGCACTTGATCTTCAAAGAACTCCTAGGTTTTAGGGTTGATCTCCTCTTCTTCTTCCTTCTACTACCTCACGGCTTCTCTCCTTCTTCTTTCTCTTTCTATATTTTCTTTTCTTAGTCTAAGAGTTTAAGATGCTCTTAGAATTGTGTTTGGTTTTGGTATATGGGTGAAGGAAATGAAGAAGTGGGGTGAGAAATGAATGAAATACACCAAAGGCCAAGCTTATATAAGCAACTCATGGTTTCCTATTTTGTCCTTGGTTGGTTCGGTCATGAGCTAAAGAGGAAGGGGTAAATTCGGCTCCCCACAAAATTGCATGGGTGGAGTTTATCATCTCTAAGGAGACAAGGTAGGGGACATGAGGGACTTAGGGTTCATTCTAGGCTTTTGACTTGTGGGTTCTCCATTAGGGTTTCAACTATGTAGTTAGGGTTTAGTTTGGGTTTTGGTTGAGACTTGCTTACTTGGTCTTCACTCTTGGAAAGTTCTAGGCTTCACACACACACACACACACACGGCACACACATGTATTCCCACCCACATTCATGCATGCACACGTTGCACACACCCACATTCATGCATATATAGTCATGCTCCTTTACTAATTAAATTTTCGCATAATACTAAGCATACACACACAAAACCGCACATACATACACATAGAAAAATAAATTTTCTCATTTATAAAATTATTCATGCATAAATTTATAATGGCACCAAAAATATCAAACACAAAACACACTTTCCTAAAATAATTCTTATCATATCATCATTTCCAAAAATCAACTTTAAAAATAATGGCATTATTTCATGAAAAATCATTTCTTTAAATTCATTTACCACTTTGAAAACGTGAATCAAGACATTTATTTAAGAAAATATCCTTTCAAAAATACTTTTCTCAAAAATAATTCTTTTTAGAATTTAAAACCGTACGAGGATTTTGAGGGGTGTTACACTAGAAATCATAAGAAACCTTTAATTATTTGTCATATTTGTGGTAAAAAGGGCCATGGTGCACATGAATGCATACACCGGAAAGTGAAGTTCGTTAAACCAAACAATGAAACTAAAAGGTGGCATGATTTAAACTATGGCTACACTAACGCTCAAGGACCCAAAAAGATATGGGTACCTAAAAAGAAACCTTGAATTTTTGCTAGTAGGTTACTCCGGAAGAAAGAAAATCGTGGTGGTACTTGGACAGCGGATGCTCAAAACATATGACGGGAGATAAATCTAAATTTTCGCATCTCATTCCAAAGGACCAAGGACATGTGACTTTCGGAGATAACAATCAAGGAAAGATTCTCGGAATCGGTAAAATTGGTACACCTCCTAACCCTTGCATTGAAAATGTTTTACATGTTGAGGGCCTAAAACACAATTTGCTAAGTATTAGTCAGTTGTGTGATAAGGGCAATAGGGTTATTTTTTATTCTGATAGATGTATTATCGAGGGTAAAGTTGATAATCTTATTAAGCTAATTGCTCACAGGATAAACAATGTTTATGTTATTGATTTTAACTCAATACCCTCAAATGATGCGAAATGTTAATAAGTAAAGAGGATGAATCGTGGCTATGGCATCGTAGAATAGGTCACATCCACATGGCTCATTTGAATAAAATTTCTTCTAAAAACATAGTAGTTGGTTTTCCAAAGCAAAATTTTTCTATTTCTGAAAAATGTGATCCTTGTTCAAAATCAAAACTCACAAGGGCATCTTTTCCTTCTAAAAATCTTGTTTCAACTCAAAAGCCCTTGGAACTTTTACATATGGATCTTTTTGGACCTTGTCAAACAAAAAGCTTTGGTGGCAACTATTATTGTTTAGTTATTGTGGATGACTATTCTAGGTATACATGGACGCTTTTATTACTCATAAAAATGATGCATTTCATGAATTTAAAAAGCTAGCCAAGATTGTTCAAAACCAATTGCATTTGAGCATTGCATCCATTAAAACTAATCATGGTGGAGAATTTGAAAATCATCTTTTTGAAAAATTTTGCGAAAAACATGGAATTAAGCATTATTTTTCAGCTCCAAGAACTCCTGAGCAAAAGAGGGTTGTGGAGAGGAAAAAACGTTCATTAAAAGAGCTTTCAAGAACAATGCTTAATGACATGAATTTGCCTGCATACTTTTTGGGCCGATGCAGTGAGTACAACTTGTTATGTTATGAATCGTGTTTTAATACGACCTATTTTAAAGAAAACCCCCTATGAGCTGTACAAGGGGAGAAAACCAAATATTTCCCATTTTCGTGTTTTTGGATGTAAAAGTTTTGTGCATAATAATGGTAGAGAAAATCTAGGAAGTTTTGAGGCTAGAGCTGATGAGGGCATAATCCTTGGATATTCTGTTTCAAGCAAAGCATATAGGATTTACAATAAATCTCGTAATACTATTGAAGAATCTATTCATGTATCATTTGATGAATCCGATCCCAGAAAGTTGGGAAAGGTATCTGTTAATGACATTTCAGGTATCCTTGGAGATCTATTCATTGATGAGGATGAGGAGCCAAATGCTAAAGGAAAGGAACATTCCAAAAGCAATGAAAAATCAGTTGAGGAGAAAAACAAAGAACAATCCATGGAGCTCAACGTTGATTTGCCTAAGGAATGGAGAACATCGAGGCACCATCCCATTGACCAAATCATAGGAGACATCACAAAAGGTGTAAGTACTCGCAATTCTATTAGCAATATGTGTAACTTCTTCGCATTTGTTTCTCAAGTGGAGCCAAAGAATATTTCTGAGGCTACGCTTGATGAGCATTGGCCTTTGGCAATGCAAGAGGAATTAAACCAGTTCGAAAGAAATCAGGTTTGGGAACTTGTTCCTAGGCCCGAGTCTTATCCGATTATTGGAACTAAGTGGATTTATAAAAATAAACTCGATGAGGCTGGTTTAATTGTTCGAAACAAAGCTAGGTTAGTTGCACAAGGTTACAACCAGGAAGAGGGGATAGATTATGAAGAAACATTTGCCCCTGTTGCTAGGTTTGAAGCCATTAGACTACTTTTAGCTTTTGCATGCATTTTAGATTTTAAATTATATCAGATGGACGTAAAGAGTGCCTTTCTAAATGGTTTTATAAATGAAGAAGTTTATGTGTGTCAACCTCCCAGCTTTGAAAATTATGAACACCCGGATTATGTTTATAAATTGAAAAAGGCTTTGTACGGACTCAAACAAGCTCCTAGAGCGCGGTATGACCGTCATAGCAAATTTTTGTTAGAAAATAATCTTGAAAGAGGGAAGGTTGATAACACTCTTTTTATTAAAAAGAAAGGAAAGGACATTCTTTTAGTTCAAATTTATGTAGATGATATTATTTTCGGTGCTACTAATGAAACCCTTTGCAAGGATTTTTCGAGTATGATGCAGGAAGAGTTCGAGATGTCTATGATGGGCGAGCTGAACTTTTTCCTGGGATTGCAAATAAAACAAGCAAATGATGGGATTTTCATTAGCCAAATGAAGTACTGCAAGGAACTATTGAAACGATTTGGCATGGATAAGGCCAAGGCAGTAACAACACCAATAAGCACATCTTGCCATCTGGACAAAGATGAAGGAGGTAAATCCGTAGAAATCACTAAATATCGAGGTTTAATCGGATCCCTTCTCTGTTTAACGGCAAGTAGGCCGGATATTATGTTTAGTGTTTGTTTATGTGCTCGTATAATGAAATATCTTTCTGGCACAACTGACATGGGTTTATGGTACCCCAAAGGTTCTTCGTGTAATCTTGTTGGGTATTATGATTCTGACTTTGCTAGGTGCAAAGTAGATAGGAAAAGCACTTGCGGCACTTGTCATCTTCTTGGCAATTATTTAGTATCATGGGCTAGCAAGAAGCAGTCGAGTGTAGCCCTATCCACAGCTGAGGCTGAATATGTCGCCGCAGGTAGCTGTTGTGCTCAAATCTTATGGTTGAAACAAAAACTCCTAGACTTTGGTGTAAGTCTAGATCACATTCCCATAAACTGTGATAATACCAGTGCTATTAGTATTACCAAAAACCCGGTGCAACATTCTCGCACCAAGCATATTGAGATTCGTCACCATTTTATACGTGATCATATTCAAAAGGGTGATTGTATTATTGAGTATGTTGATACTTCGCGGCAGTTGGCTGATATCTTTACGAAACCTCTTCCAAAAGAAAATTTCTTTTTCATTCGTAGAGACATTGGTTTAACTTCTGCCTCTCACCTATTTTGAGTATGTGATTGTTTTATCTATCTTGTTATTATTGATGCGTCTTCTTAGTGTTTCAGGGGGAGATAGCACATTCTTTTTTATGATTACAAAAGGGGGAGAGATATTCTGATATTCTGATATTCTGAAAGATGCAAATTTGAATTGATATATATTGTTTATGCATCAATACAGGGGGAGATTCTACAAGATGCTTAAAATTGCTATATCTTTATTATTAGTGTTCTAGGGAAGGTTAATTCTTTATATATATATATATGTGTGTGTGTGTGTGTGTGTGTGTTTTTGCTTGCATAACACTTGTGATGCAGATAGTAAAGAGCATATCATAATCGTTGTTTGTCATCATCAAAAAGGGGAGTGTTGGAAGTCAAGCTAGTGTTGGAAGACATGCTTCAAACTCTCTTATGGACTTCAAGTATATATCAAGCTGATGTTTTGATGATAACAAACCAACTCAAGTTCAAGCTCACAAGTTTCCTTCATGATCAAGAATGAAGATTCAAGCAAGGCATAGATTAGAAACCTTTTCCTTAGATCATTTGTAAGGTAATGAAGTTTCTATTCTTTACGAGTTTACAAAAGCCAATAAGTTTTTCATTTTAAAAGAGAGAAGAAAAATGTGTTTTTCATGAAAAGGTGTTTTCTATCTTAATCTTTGCGAAAATACTTGATGTTACAAAACTCTGTATATTTTTATGTATTCAAGAGAGAGTAATCGATTAACTGCTCAAGATAATAGATTAACTTTGTTGCATCATAGAAAAATCAGAGAGGTTGTAATCGATTAATTGATCGTTGTTAATCAAATACTTTCTTATGGAAGTAATCGATTACCTGGCTCAAGTAATCGATTATAATTGTTGCATCATATGTTTTTCAGAGGCTTAGTAATCGATTACAGGCTCTGTAGTAATCGATTACATGATGTTGCATCATGTGCATAACAGAGGCTCAGTAATTGATTAATTGATTAGTGTTAATCGATTAAATGAGTTGCATCACATATTGAACAGGAGTGATGTAATCGATTAATTATTGTTGGTCTAATCGATTACTTGTTTTTCAAATGAATTTAAGAATTTCTATTTTTGAAGGAATAATCGATTACCTTCAGAAAGTAATCGATTACTTCAAGTTTTATTGAAAAACGTGTCAGAATCATTTTGATTATTTCCTGATTTGTTTTTATATAAAAGATTCTGATTTATTTTATAAAATTTGAAAATGATTTTAAATTTGATTTATTTCCATTTTAGTTTTAAGAATCAAATCTTTATTTTATTTTGTAAAACGTTTTGATTTTAAAACTTATTTAAAATCTTATTTTTTTTGTTTTGATTTTGTTTTACTAATTCAAAATCTTTTGATTCTAAATGTTTTATTTTTATAAAAACTTCACTCCAACATTCAGATAGAACTCTCAATTCTTCTCTGACATATTTTCTGAAAATCATGTTCTCTCTTCTTCTTCTCTAAACTTCTGGTTTTTCACGTTCATATTTTTGGAAGAACAAAAACCTTATTGATGAGTAACTCTTAGAGAAAAATCACTTCATTATCATAAGAGCATATTGTTGTATCCGTGTTGTTGAGAACACACATTGCTATTGTAATCACTCTCATATTCATTGTGTTTGAAACCTTAGTGGTTAGGGAGAGAATCCCTTAGTGGACGTGTGATACGTCGTAGGGCGAGGAACCCTACTGCGTGATATTGAGGCCCCTAGCGAACGGAGGTTCCTAGTAGTGAACGGGGTGCTCTTGGGTCTAATAGGGTGCGGCTCTATTGCTGATTATAGAACTCTCAAGCGGGTCGCTTGGGGACTAGACTAGGCCTTTCGACGGGAAGGCTGAACCAGTATAAAATTTTTTGGTGCAAGCTTTTCTATCCCTATCTCTTTATTTTCCGCATATTTCAATTATTTACGTTTCCGCGCTACTCAATTTATTTTATCTATCGTTTTCGTAATCCGTTTCAAACGCTTAATCTCTCCATCTCAAAACAATTTTTTAATTTGTAAAGTATTTCACAATACGTTAATAAAACTCGATCCACCCCCCCCCCCCCCCCGTCTCGAGATTTTGACGCTAAAACCAACATTTTCACCAATAGTCCCATGTGCTCATCACTGAAAGATTCTTTGTCGAAGTCTCCTTCAGATGTTGGTGCTTCGACTTTGAGCACAAGACCATTTACCTTTTTGTTCTCCTCTCCGTGTTGTGCTTATATTTTAAGTTCGCTTTCATGCTCCTGAAGCTTTCTAGAGAGGGTTGCAAGTGTCATTGTTGAAAGGTTCCTTCACTTCAAAATTGTCGTCACTTTGGGTTCCCACTCTCTCCCTAAGCACCTCAGCACTTTGTTGATCAACTCCTCATTACTGAATTTCTTCCCCAATGTTACTAGTTGATTTATGATCATTGTTAACCTCTTTTGGATTTCTTGCACTGATTCTCCATCCTTCATCCTGAACAATTCGTACTCTCCAGTCAAAGTGTTGATTCTTGACCTCTTGACTTCATTGGTACCTTCATGTGTCACTTCCAAAGTGTCCCACATTTCTTGTGTTGTCTCACATGTAGATATCCTGAAAAACTCATCATAGCTATGTTATTATGTTTTTCTCTTTCAAGTCGTATTGGACTCTTCGTTCCTCCTCTTCCGTCCACTCACCAATAGGTTTGTTGATGGTGATTCCATTTACCACATAGGTAGGAACGTAGGGTCCATTAACGACAGCGTCCCAAATTTTAATCCTGCTCCTTGAATAAAAATTTTCATTCTCGCTTTACAATAAGTGTACCCCACACCATCAAACATGGGGGGGCCTATTAATAGAACTCCCTTCACCACCAAACGGAGAGTTTGAAGCCATCACTCTTGAGACTGTTAAGTCCTTTAAAACAAGAGACTAGCTTTGATACCAATTGTTAAAATTGGCCTCAAACCTCGAGAGGGGGGGGGGGTGAATCGAGTTTTATTAATTTATTGGAAATTACTCGAACGTTTAAAAAAATTGTTTTATGGAAAGATTAATTATTTGATCATGAAGGCGAAGCGATAGATATTAAAATAAATAGAGTAGCCCGGAAACGATTTAATCAAAAATAATGCGAAAAATAAAAAGATAAGGGAAGAGGAACACGCAAACCAATTTTATACTGGTTCAGTCTTTCCAGCGAAAGGCCTACGTCAAGTCCCCAAGCGACCCGCTTGAGCTTTTTTTATCCTTGAAATTGAGCAGAACCTAATTACAACCAAGAGCGCCCCGCACACTACTAGGAACCTCCGTTCACTAGGGACCTCAAAAAATCACACAAGGGTTCCTCACCCTAAGAATGTGCCACACGTTCCACTAGCGTACCCACACCATCAAACATGGGGGCCTATTAATAGAACTCACTTCACCACCAAACGGAGAATTTGAAGCCATCACTCTTGAGACTGTTAAGTCCTTTAACACAAGAGACTAGCTCTGATACCAATTGTTAGAATCGGCCTCAAACCTCGACAGGGGGGGTGAATCGAGTTTTATTAATTTATTGGAAATTACTCGAACGTTTAAAAAAATTGTTTTATGGAAAGATTAATTATTTGATCATGAAGGCGAAGCGATAGATATTAAAATAAATAGAGTAGCGCGGAAACGATTTAATCAAAAATAATGCGGAAAATAAAGAGATAAGGAAAGAGGAATGTAACACCCCGCAAATTCCTCGTATTAAATTAAAACACTAAAGAAAATATTTTTCTTAAATTCATGTTTTCAAAATAATGAGTGATTTTTAAAGAAATGATTTCCTGAAGTAATGTCCAAAGTTTAGAAAATTGAGTTTGGGGAAAGTCTATATGTTTGATGTTTTTACAAAAATATTTGTGATCTTTGTATGAGTCACCTTATGATAAAAAAAATTATTTCCTAGACATATGTGGGTATACACGGTTTTGGTATGTATAAGTATGCTTAGGATTATATGAGAACTTAGTTATTGAAAAGAATATAATGCATGTGTATATGTATGTGTGTACAAGCTTAGGATTACATAAGGATTAAATAAATGAAGGAAAATGAAAGTGTGTATGATGTATATGTGTGTATGTGTCATGTGAACATGATGCTCTAAAAATGTTAATTGTATGCATGATTATATATGTGTTAAGTGTATTCATTATCCCATGATTCCATGCTATGTGTTGTTATGACAAATGAAAATAAATTGTATGTGTATGAGTGTGCATGTGTATGTGTGTGGTTCGGCCAACATAGGACTAGAAGACCAAGTAGAGTGCATTTTCTTAGGAAATAAGAGAGTGAAATAAAAATGGAAAAATAAGTAGGAAATTAGGGTGGTGAGTGTGATGATGGTGGTGAGACTTTTTCTCCACCTTGTCTCCCCCATGATATGACCCTTCCCATGCAAACTCTTGGTTGGACCGAATTGCCCTTAAGTTCACACCTTGAACCGAGGCTAGAAGAGGAAATTTACATGCCCTTACCTTGGCCTATGTATAAGCCGTGTGTGTGTGTGTGAGAAGTTGGTCACTTTAACTCATTTTCATTTCCCTTGCACATATCCTAAACACACTTGGTTCAAGAGCAAAACAAAGCTCTTGGAACCCTTAGAAAAAAAAGAGTAAAGTCGTGAAGAGAAGAGAGGAGAAAGGAGTGAGAATCCAAATTCTTAACCTCAAACACCCTTGATTTCTTCCTCCACCCACATTCTTCTTCAAAACCTAAGGAGAAAACCACCCATCAACCCTAGAAGAAGAGAGGCCGAGTCAAACCCCAAAAGGAGGAGAAGAGGAGATTTGAAGATTTAAGTTAGGAATTAAGGTAGAGAGAGTTTAATTGAATAATGTTGTGTTGTAAAGGATTCTCTAATGGACTTTAATTTTTGTGATGCATGTAATCGTTTGTGAATGATCTTGAGGTCTAAGTGTCTTGCATGTTATTTTTATGCTTTGATCTTGAATGTTGGTGTTGGAAAGTTTGATCTCTTGTAATTTTCTTCATTGCGGTTTTTGTTTAAAGTTGTGTTTAAAATTCATATATTGTATTGATTTTCTCTTGCATGTTGATTTTGTGGCCTTATGATCCTTATTTTTCTTTGCATGTCCTCTTTATATCTTGATCTTGGATTTCTAAGAATAAATGAATTTATGAACCACCAAATCAAAAACTAGGTGATTCGGCCATGAGTAGAACAATTAGGCCTTGATGCTTTTAATTTGATCTAAGTGATTTTATGCTAATTTTATGTTTAGAAGAGTTAATTTAAGTAGTGAAAATGCTTTGATTTGATTTTGAACGTGATGAAAGCTATGATTTTATGTTGATCTTTGAAAAGTTTGATCTTTGGTGCATGCATGTGTTTTTGAACCAAAAGAGTTGCTACTTCTTCTTTGCATGTCACGGTTTTGATTCTTTTTTTCAACTCAAAACAATTTTCACCTTTTGTTGTATCAATTGATTGATTTCATGACTTGATTTGCAAGATTTAGGTGCATGCATTTGGTTTTTGAATAAAATATTTTATTTTTCCTCATAGACCTCACGGTTTTCACAAAGAAAACAAGGAAATAAGTTCTTGAAAAATGATCTTTGCATTGATCTATGTTCTATGTGCATGCATGATGAAGATTTAAAAATTAAACCTTGCTTTATCATGATGATATTCGGCCTACACATGTTAGCTAGACTAGGATTCCTTTTCAATGAAATGACTTAAAAGAAATGAGTATGTTTTGAGGAATTGTGCTAAAATAAATTGCTTGAAATTGTGTAGTGAACATTTATTTTCTAATTGGCTCTTTATTTAGAAATAAAGGAAATAAATAAATTAAATTAATCTTGGAAGAGTGTTGTGCTTAAATGAATATATGTGTGTGCTTAGGTGTACTCGGTTAGGATTGAAAGAAAGTGGAATTTAAATGCTTAAAATAAACCAAGTTGATTCATGTGATTTAAATTGTGATGTTGGACTTATTTTCTTTGATTTCATTCGGTTATTTAGTCTAAATAGGCTTAGAGAATTTAACTGCATGAAATAAAATGTGCATAGTGATTTTTGAGAAGGATGTAAATTGTTTAAAGTAAGGAAATAAATATAAATATGTTGACTTGAAACTTGATTCAGTTTGGTTTATGAATACTTGCATGCCTAAGTGTTTTATGTTGTGAAAATGAATTATGTGTGAGTCACATAATTGTTTTGATGTTGATTAAATTGTTTAAATGCTTCTAATAAATCAGTAAAGTGTTGTTTGTTGTTGTGTGTGGAGTAATACTTGGAAGATGATTTAATATGTGGTTAATATTGAATTTAATTGATTATAAAATAATTTGGTTTGATTTGTTTGGAGTTATATTGTGTCTATGGCTGTCCAAAGTTTGTCTTATGATAAAAACTTAAATTTTAAAGTGTTAATTTTGAATAAAAGCGTTATTTCAAACAAAGAATGTTTTTACAATGTTTTCGGAGTTTAATTAAAATGATTTTGTAAAACTATTCTTGCTGTCCAGAATTACTTAGACTTGCTTCTTATATTTAAAACGTTTCCATATGATTTAAAGTAGAGTTTTCAAGTGATAGCTGATTTACGAAAAAGCCGGATTAAAAACGGTTATATTTTGAGTTTTCCCAACGAAGCGAAGGACCAGCAGTATTGAACTAAGAAAAGATTTTATCGTACAATTCAATAACGTAAAGTGTTTTATTTACTACGAGGAATGATATAGAAAAGGGATTGGGGCAGCTGGCAGCGACAAGGATCCGAGGAGAGCGCACGCACTTAATCACTGGACCTCAGGTGAGAAAGAAGCTTTCCTAAGACGTCGTGGTAGTTAGGTGATTTATTAGGACGTTCCGTATCAGCTCAAAGATCGGAACTTAGTGGTCCTAAGTCAGTAGTATAGTGGCAATTGTTTGTCTTGTGTGGCCACTTATACGAAGAGGACAAAGACCACATTATGGTGTGTGATGATTGTGTGTTTGTAATGTGATATAGCATGCTTTATTTACTGTTTAATTATGTATTATGATATTTTAGTCGTTAATTAATATGAGTAGCATGCTGATGGACGTCAGTTACGTCCTGATAATGAAAAGGAAGTAAGTAAGTTAGGAGAGTAAAAGACAAAAATAGATAGGATTAATGATAAGAGATATAAGATGAGTTAGAAAGAGATAATATAGTGAGATTGGAGAAGAGTTGATGATGATGATGATGATGATGAGCCAGAGCTGGGAGGAGTAATGTTGCCATGGAGGCGAGATATGATTTGAGTAGAGCTTAGCTCCTTTGATTTTCTTTTCAAATGAGACTAGTGTTGAGTTGAGCTTGCTCCTCCACTAGCGCTCAGTAAAATGGATTTTTGAAAAATGTTTCCGAAAAGAAATTTTTGACAAGATTTGTGAAAGTGGGTTTTTGAAAAGGATTTGTGAAAAGAGATTTTTTGGAAAAGATTTGTGAAATGTTATTTTTGAAAAGAATTTATGAAATATTACTTTCGAAAGGATTTTATGAAACCTTCTTTTTGGAAAAAGAATTTGTGAAACTTTATTTCTTTTTAGAAACACTATTATGAAAAGAGTTTGTGAAACACTATTTTTTTTAGAAAGATGGTGAAACATTATTTTTGGAGATTTTTGGTGAAATGAGATTTTAAGGAAGCTTATAAAATGAGATTTTTACAAAAGTTTACGAAAAGAGATTTTTGAAAAGGTTTTCAAAAGGAGATTTTTGAAAAAGTCTACAAAACTAGATTTTTGAGAAAACTTTACAAACTGGTGTTTTTGAGAAAGTTGTGTAAGGGATATTTTGTAAAGATTTATGAAATAAGACTTTTGAGAAAGATTGTAAAAGAAATGCAAGTTGTCGATGCAATCCCAGCTCTGTGCTACGAAAGGAAAAGTGACGTTGAAAGATAGCGGTCGGGACTCATTGAAGGGATGCACGAAGGATGGGCCGACCATTAGGTTAATTAGAAAGATAAAAGACTTTAAAATACATTAACAGCGCGAACGCGATGAGGTATGAGAGTTAACCCGAAGTAGTGGAGAGGAAGGAACCATAAGTATCTGCGGATACTTAGGAGGAGATTGCATTAGGGGAGGACGATGACGGTGAAAAAGTCTTGAGTGCTTTTCTAGGCAGAACGAACTCCACATGTGGCGTACGAAGGTGGTAGGGACTGGGTCCAATGTCGTGGTAAGTTCTGCATGCGCACTAGAACAGTACTGGCGCCCCCTAGATTGCAAATCTAGAACAGTGAGAGGGACTGGAGTGGGGCAACTTGATTGCCACTATGAGACAGTGTGCCTTGATTATATGAATTGAATTAATATGATATGATTTGAGGATGTAGTCCTCCTGGTCTGGGACCAATTGTTGTGAGACGGTTGTCGTGCCTGCACGGTAAAGGTCCTGTACTCCTGTTTGCTTCCGACTAGGTGGATGGATGGCCGAGGAGATGTAGACTTGTGACGTGAGTGCTAACTACGAAAGAACGCGTACCTCGATGATACCTTAACTCCCCGATCATCGATGGCCATAATTTAATAAGACATGATAAGAAAAGATTTACATTTGTAAGAAATAAGAGTTTTAAGAAGTGTGAAGAATAAGAAAGAGATTGAGAATGGAAATGTGGGAAATGAATTTAACTTCCATGAGTGGAATTAGAAATAAAGGTAGAGAATTAAGAAGCAAATAGTAATGAATGAAAGTGACTTTGGAATAATAAGGAACATCGATAATGATAGTGACGATATGCTTAGATGTTATTCTGTATGTGTGTTGTGTGTTTGTATTGTATGTGCGTGTGGTCCTATTATCTTGCCTATCGTAATCCGACACCGTCGACGATGCATCGTTCGGATCACTTACTCTCTCCTGTTCGTTGGCATATCGGTGCCACTGGTATCTCAACGGGCAGATGGAGCATCGCTTGGAGATTACCACATGGCGACGTCGAGGAATCGGCTAGAAACCCACCCTTTATGGATGGGCGTGGATGGGATACACTGAAATGAGGATTGCGGATCCAGAACACAAACTAAGCAGAACGACACTGGGGTCGTGTTTGGGAAGCGTCTCTCTAATGGGATACGATAGCAATGAACCGCCGCCACGGGATGGAGCTAAACAAAAACCTATAAAACTGTTCGGTTTGGAAATCAAGTCAAGTTCCGAAGGAGAGACAACAACCGAGGTAGCATCATCCTCTGGTGAAAAGGCATCTGCAGAAGAGGAAAGGGAGTCGAATCCGGTAGTCTTCATCAGAAGGAAACGAAAACAGCGTGTCTAGTTTAAGTCGCTTATTTAAGTTAGGTGTGAAGGATTACCAAGTGAAGAACCATTTATGTAATTCAGCTAATTTTCATACTATGTTGTGGAAGTACCTTGTTTCGGAAACTGCTATGAACACTTTTAATCAAATGTAATGAATCATTACTCTTTTGGAATTAAGCTCTTTTATACACTGTAGAGTTTTGGGTGAAGAGGTTTTTGGTAACAACTCGGTTTTCAGAAAAGAGGACATTACAACCCAGTAATGATTTTTCAATCGCGTTTTAAAAAAAAAAAATTGGCCTCATTTTTGGACACTTTAACAAATAAGAGTTAATTATTCTGGTTTATGAAAATTGGGCTGTTACAGAGTGGTATCAGAGCTTATGGTAATCCTTAGTGGCCTTAAGCATGGGCTTACATGCTTTGCTTGTGTGACTCTATGTGTTTGCTAGAGTAAAGACGGGAACATAGGATTAAGTTCTCGTAGGACATGAGATTTTGCTTGTGGTCTAGTGTCGGCCGTGTTAGGAACCTGGTGGTTCAGGAAGTGGATCAAGTAGAAATTGAACAGACTGAAACCCCATACCCTATGATAATCCATTAGTAAATGAAAAACTTAGGTTTGTTAACCTTAGTATACCTTTTGTACAAGGATAGTTAGTACCCTTGAAAATATAGTATATCCTACCTGGATTTCCGTGTTTGTTGAATTGCTTCAACAAAACAGTTCTTGTTGTTAAGATTCGAACCTTTTCTTCATGAACCCCTATCAAATTGTAGCCTTACCGATTCTATTTAAGACTCTTTAGTCCGAATTGCGGAGTTGGAAGTACCATAGCTACCCAAATAACTTAGGTTTGAGTGATTAAGGAAGGAGAGACAGTTTAAGTTAAGTAAGGCTGTAAGATCACCGTGGGATAGTTGTAAGTTGAATCAAAGTTGGGGAGTTACAAGGAAGGAAAGGGGGGGTGTATGTTACCGGTTGTTAGAGGAAATTATGTGGGAAGATTGAGTATTAGAATTGCCATACACCATAAGTAGAGGTTTAGACGGTGAAGATGATAGGTTTGATTAATGTTCAGGACGAATCTAAGGAGAAAAGTGAGGATGTTTGAGGAAATAAGTAAACCCAAGTGGTAATAGAACCCCCTTCAGTTAGAAAGATGATAGATGAAAACATTAGAGATAGAGAGAGAACTGAAGGAAGGAGTAATTATTGTGAATTATTAAGAACCTAAGTTGTAGAAAATAGTGAATATCTAAAGATTTTAGGTAAAACCTTGTGCTTTTGGAGATGTGTGAATTTTGTTTGCTTGATTTTCCCTAAGTCCGTACCTATGGTTGGACTTTCTGTGACGACAATAAGCTAGAGCAGCAGTATCTTCTTCGGTTAGTCCGTTGGACTTAACCCGATTCGACAACGCAAGCGGTTGTGCGAGTGCGACTTCTTCGTCTAAGAGCCACAAACAAGGAGCACGACAGAGTGAATTAGATCAGCAAAAGGGAATACGACCACGAAGCGAAAGGAGAATGTTCGTATGGGAATCACAACGATGAACGAGTTTTGTGCCTTGCTGCCCAATCCACAACGCATTTCTCGGGGACGAGAAATCTTTAAGTTGGGGAGAATGTAACACCCCACAAATTCCTCGTATTAAATTAAAACACTAAAGAAAATATTTTTCTTAAATGATTTTCTTAAATTCATGTTTTCAAGATAATGAGTGATTTTTAAAGAAATGATTTCCTGAAGTAATGTCCAAAGTTTAGAAAATTGAGTTTGGGGAAAGTCTATATGTTTGATGTTTTTACAAAAATATTTGTGATCTTTGTATGAGTCACCTTACGATAAAAAAAATAAAAAAAAAATTATTTCCTAGACATATGTGGGTATACACGGTTTTGGTATGTATAAGTATGCTTAGGATTATATGAGAACTTAGTTATTGAAAAGAAAATGTATCAAGATCTCAAGAAGGTATTCTGGTGGCCTGGAATGAAGAGAGAAGTGACAGAGTATGTATCGCGATGTTTGACGTGTCAAAAGGCGAAGGTGGAACATAAGAAGCCTGGTGGTGAGTTAAAACCGTTGGAAGTACAAGTGTGGAAATGGGATTGTGTCACCATGGATTTTGTCTCTGGTTTTCCAAAAACTCGGAAAGGTTACGATGCTATCTGGGTAATCGTGGACAGATTGACGAAGACGGCGCGGTTTATTCCTGTTAACGTGAAGTATTCAATGGATAGGCTGGCTGAACTATATTTGAAGGAAGTAGTAAGATTGCATGGAGTACCCTCAAGTATAGTATCAGACAGAGATCCTCGTTTTACTTCGAAATTTTGGGTCAGTTTGCAAACAGCAGTCGGAACCAAGTTGGATTTAAGTTCCGCATATCACCCTCAAACGGATGGACAGTCAGAGCGAACTGTCCAAACGTTGGAAGACTTGTTGAGAGCCTGTGTGATTGAGAGTGCCGGTGAATGGGATTCTTTTCTGCATTTGATTGAGTTCACCTACAACAACAGTTTTCGTCGAGTATAGGGATGGCACCGTATGAAGCTCTGTATGGTAGAAAGTGCAGAACACCGTTGTGTTGGTACGAGACTGGTGAGCACTTGCTCATAGGACTGGATGTGGTGCAGCAGACGAATGAGAAGGTGAGGTTAATTCAGGAGAAGATGAGGACAGCTCAAAGTAGACAGAAGAGTTATCAGGACAAGAGGAGAAGTCCGCTGGAATTCAGTGAAGGAGATTTTGTATTCATGAAGGTAGTGCCAACTACTGGAATTGGTAGAATGCTCAAAACCCGAAAACTCACACCTCGATTTATTGGACCCTACCCAATTCTTAAACGAATAGGGCCTTTAGCCTACCAAATTGCCTTACCTCCTTTTCTTTCAAACTTGCACAATGTCTTGCATGTATCCCAATTGAGGAAATATGTCCATGATCCTTCACACATCATTGAACCCGATTCAGTGCAATTAAAGGAAAATCTTACATTTGAGGCTTTACCTCTCAGGATAGATGGTAGTAGTGTCAAGAGGTTAACAGGGAAGGATATTCCCTTAGTTAAGGTAGTATGGAGTCGGAATAATGGGGAAGATGCAACATGGGAACTTGAGAGCAAGATGAGAAGTTCTTTTCTGCACCTGTTTGATCCAGGTATTGCATTTCTCGGGGACGAGAAATCTCTAAGTTGGGGAGAATGTAACACCTCGTCCGAATACCTCATATATGTTTTAATTGGTATAGAAAATCGATTTGAGAAAATGTTTTCAAAAGGGTATTTTGAAAGAGTACTTCTTGAATTGAATTTATTTTATGATTTCAAATGATAAAAGGTTTTAAGGAAAATGATTTTTATGGGAAAAACCTTATGAGTTTGAATTGAATTTTTAAAGTGGATTATTTAAGTATTTGATATTTTGGTATTTTTAGAAAGTGTGAATTATAAGAAGAAAATAAAAATGATTTAAGGTGCATGTGTGTGCATATGTGTCGGCCGTGTGTGTGTGTAGGTGCATGCATGATGCAAGTTTTGACTTCCTTGCACCCTAAGTTAGTAGCCCTAGGTTTAGTTTAGTGATAAGCTTAGTTAAGAGTTTGACCAACCAATAAGATCAATGATTAAGCCTAATCCTACTCTATTTGTTTCATGGCTTGGCTTGAGCCATGCAAGCTTTGATGATGCCAAAATTACCCTTCTAGTAACACTCTTGGCCGAATTGTTTTAAGGGCAAGAAGGGAAAAGCTTTGTTGCTTTCTTATACCCTCAACCGTATTTCCTTTCCCATTCATTTCCCATTTCATTTTCCAAACCAACACACAATTCCTAAGAGTTCTCAACAAACTCTTAGAGAGTGACTTAGAGAGAGAGAGAACCCGAGAGCTTGGAGAAGAGAGGAGGAAGAAGATCAAACCCAAAGCTTTAGGATTCTTGAAGACTAAGTGAAGAAGGTTGAAGACCCTTTCTTTTTATTTGGTTTACTCGAAGATCATAGGGTGTTAGTGGTAGTTCTTAATTTTCTAAGATTTGTAAAGTTCCTTTGTTGATGCATGTCTAATTTCTTTGTAGATCCATGTTTGTAAGTGCTTATTTAGCTTTGATCTTTAGTTTCAAAGACCAAACAAACTTGTAGAACCTTAAACCATGGACATTATCATTCGGCCATGTCTAGAAGTTTAGGTTGTGATGATTCTTATTTCATTTTGAGTCCATGCATGTCGGTATTATGCTTATGGAAGATGATCTAAGTGGTTTGAGTGCTTTGGTTTTCACTTTGAATTTTCTAAGCTTTAATCTTTGGTTTTCCTTTTCAAAAAGTCTTTGATCTTTTGTTTTAACCTTGAAAAAGATTTGATTACTACCTTGATTTTCTATGGCTTTGATTTTATAGTCTTGCATGTGATTCTTTTGCTCAAAAAGTTTTGCTTTCTTTACTTGCATGTCACGGTTTTGATGAGAAACAAAAGGAAAACAACTTTTTCGAAATGATTTCATTTGGATTTAAGTTTATGTGTATTTCAAAGTTGAAGATTTAAGTTTTTCACTTGATTTTGTTGATGTATTTTTCGGTCAAGCTTTGAAAACAAAAGACCATGATTGTTTTTCATGAAAAATTTGTTGCATGTGTTTTCTTTTTGATTTATATGATTTTTGAGGCACATGCAAAGGTAAATGAAAATGAAATTGTGTTTGAAGTGACAAAAATAGGTCACGGTTTTGGTGAGAAAAGGAGTAGTATTTTCAAAAACCATGGATTTATATGTACATGTTTTTGATTTAATGTTTAAAGGCTTTTGCATGAAGAGAAAATGCATCAAAGACTTTGTTTTCCTCTAGTGATGATTCGGTCTATATTAGGTTGAATAGGCTAGATTCTTTTTGCATGTAATTGTCCCTTTAAAATGATTGTGTTTTATGAATTTGTTTTAAGAAAAGTTATTGTGTTGTTTTAGTATGTTCAATTCGGTTTTGATAAAGAAAATGGGAAAATGTATTTAATTATTTTCAAAGGTATTTTCATGGTTTGATTTCTTTTATCCTTTGCTGTCCAAGAATTTATTTCAAAGTATTTCACTTGTAAAAAATTTTTTGAGTTGTGAAAAAGGTGGATTTCAAGTGTTATGTGATTTATAAAAAGTTAGAATGAAAATTGTGGATTTTTCAATGTTTTTCAACTTGAAATGGTGGCTGGACTCTTCCATACAAACCATTTGGTTTATTTATTTTAATGTGAAGTTTTCAAATGATTTTCAAAGGATTTCTTTTTTTTTTTTTGGTAGAAGAAAAATCTTATTACCACAAGCCAAAAAAGTACATCAAACAAAAAAACATATAGCCAATAAACTGCCACCTTCTAGGAAGGGTTCAGCCTATAGGATATGTCAATGGAAAAATTTAATTAGCTGAAAGCCACCTTCTAGGAAGGGTTCCAACAACCAATTAAATTTCATTACATATTCTATGTACCACTACCTTATTTGGCCAATTAATAAAATCCTTTACACAATAAGAAACTCTAATAGATAACTCTTTCTTAATAAGCTTAAAACGCTGCTGAGGAGATAATGAAACGTTGTTGAATGTTCTGGAATTTCTTTCCAGCCAAATGTGGTACAGAACAGCACCAACCATGGCCCAGAGGAGCTTCCGATTCGATCTCCGACGAGCTACCCAGACAATCCACCGGCGCCATCTACTGAACCTCCAAGGAAACTCAGAAAACCCAATCCAATTCAAGCTAAGCTTCACCAGTTCACGGCTCCAAGGACATGCAAAGAAAAGATGAGGCACCGATTCACCTTCTTCAACACAGAGGCTACAGTGGTTAGGTATGTAACTCCAGCACATTTTATCTCTTGTTTGAATCTTCTCATGCATAATTAACCACAAAATGAAAGTATGCTTAGGCACAGTAACACTATTCCACACAAACTTACACATAGGGAAGATAGGAAGAGCGCCTTGTAGGAATTGATAACCAGATCGAATAGAATAGCACCCATCTGAATTTGCAATCCACTGATCATTCAAAAACCCTGTTTTAAAGTCATCCCTAACCTTCAATAAACGCTTCCAATGCCAACTTTGACCCTGCACCCATTCACAATTCCAGAAAGACTGATCTTTTATATAATAAGAATGTATCCAGCGCACCCACAAACAATCTTTTTTTGCAACTATATTCCAAATCTGCTTCCCAAGAGCAGCTCTATTCCAATTAACACAATTTTGTATACCCAAGCCACCAAATTTCTTTTCACAGCACACACTAGCCCAAGCCACTTTTTCTTTATAATTCCCATCATCATTTGCATTCCAAAGGAATTTCCTACAATGCTTCTGAATTTCTTTAAGGACAGCAATTGGAATGACAAAAATAGATGCCCAATAGATGTGGAAGCTCATTAGGACCGAATTAATTAGGCACACCCTTGCTTGGTAGGACAAGTTTCTGGTTCTCCAATAATTAATGCTCTTCGAAACTTTGTCAACTAAACTCTTGCAAGTACTAGCATTCCATTTCCTAGAGGAAAGGGGAATGCCCAAATATTTGCAAGGAAAGTTACCCTTCTGAAAATTAGTGATAGTCATAAGCACATTTTGAGTTTCCAAAGGGACTCCTGCCATGAAAATATAAGATTTTTCAGGGCTCACCTCAAGACCTGACCAATCAGCAAACTTGGTTAGAGACTCATGTATAATTCTGACACTGGCTGGATGGCCTTTGCAGAAAATCATAAGATCATCTGCAAAGGCCAGATTCACCAATTTCTCCTCCTTACAAGCTGGATGAAATCTAAAATTCATGTGATTAGAGGCCAGTAACAAACTCCTTGTAAGTATCTCCATAGCAAGCACAAAAATGAGAGGGGACATAGGGTCACCCTGCCTTATGCCCCTAGATACCCTAAACCTCTCACCCTGATGCCCATTGATGACTATAGAAAATGAAACTGACCTGATACAGCACATAATCCAAGCCACAAACTTTGTTGGAAACTTTAAATCAGTTAGAAAGCCCTCAATAAAGTTCCACTCTAGAGTATCATAGGCTTTCTTTATGTCTAGCTTCATCGTGCATCTAGGGGAAATCCTCCTCCTTCCATAGAACCTCACCAACTCCTGAGATAATAGAATATTGTGCAAAATACTCCTTTCTTTAATAAAAGCAGTTTGATTGTCATGCACCAAGCTAGGAAGAACCTCAGCCAATCTGCTGCTTAGAATTTTTGAAATTGCCTTATACATAGTAGAGCAACATGCTATTGGTCTGAATTGTGTGACTTTTGAAGGAGAGTCAAATTTTGGAATCATTACCAAATTGGTATGATTAATCTCTTTTAGAAGATCCCCTGATTCAAAAAACTCACTCACTGCCATACACATATCTGACCCAATTCTATCCCAGGAAGCTTGAAAGAACCCTGCTCCAAACCCATCAGGGCCAGGAGCCTTATTTTTGTCAATTGAGAAAAAAGCCTGCTTAATTTCTTCATGAGTTATAGGTTGAATAAGAGATAATTGTTGAGCCACAGATAGAGTACTTCCTTGTTCAATCACCTGATGATTATAGAGCATACCACTATGTCTGGTGAGAAACAAATCTTGATAGAAGTCTTCAAAAGCCTTATGAATCTGATCTTGACCTGAAACTGTGACCCTTGTGTCATTCATAATTCTTAGGACTTTGTTTTGGTAATTCCTTTTCCTGATTGACTCATGGAAAAGTCTGGTATTGCTATCCCCTTCCCTCAACCAAGCAATTTTTGCTTTTTGATTGAGAAAAGAAATAGCATCCTGTTGCACCTTCCTATATTGGTCAGCTATGTCCCTCTCAGCAGCATGAAGAACATCATCCATAGGCCTAGCTATCAATTCAACCTGAATAGCATCCAACCTTTGCTTCAAATCCACCTCTCTAGCATCAATATTAGAGAAATGATCTCTATTCAAACTTGATAGGTGCCCCTTCAAGTCTTTGAGCTTCTTACAAACAGTGAACATCCTACTGCCAATATAATTTTTACCCCAGCAATGATCTACAATATTGGAATAATCAGCATGATTAATCCACATATTGAAAAATTTAAAAGCTCTCTTCCTTCTCACTTCTTGTAAACCCCAATCAACAATCATAGCATAATGATCTAAGGGTCCTGGAGTGGTAAAAGTTGTTGCAGGATTAGGCCATTCTCTACACCAAAGAAGATTCACCATTACTCTATCTAGCTTTGACACAATCCTGTCCTCACCCTCTTGTTTATTACACCAAGTGTAAAAACAACCAGAGTGAATCATATCAACAAGGCCACAATCATCAACACAAGTCTGGAAATCATAGCTACTGTTTACATCAATAGAACACCCTCCTAACTTTTCATTCTGCTTCACACATGTATTAAAGTCCCCTAAGACCATCCAGGGGATGTTTATAACACTGCTCATACCACTTAACACCTGCCACAATTCTTGCCTGACCAAACCATCATTGTCAGCATATATGAAGGTGACAAACATCTGTTGAAGAGAAGCTTTAATAACAACATAACAATGAACATACTGAGAAGATCTAGCTACCACCTGAACATCAAAAACATCTTTCCTCCACATCACCCAAATT
The DNA here is from genome assembly GCA_037953625.1 of Crotalaria pallida. Classification (NCBI taxonomy): domain Eukaryota; kingdom Viridiplantae; phylum Streptophyta; class Magnoliopsida; order Fabales; family Fabaceae; genus Crotalaria; species Crotalaria pallida. Next base: position 64,787,378 of record CM075655.1, on the reverse strand, counting down.
CTCCCAACATCACAAACATCTAAATTTATAAAAGACCCCCAACCAGGGACAAAATGATCACTAATTTGATGAAAACTATTAAGTCTCAACTTATTCTCAAGAATAGCAAACAAACCTATATTATTATTTTTATACATATCAAGAACCTGTTTTTGTTTTCGAGGATGGTTCAAACCTCGAATGTTCCAGGCTCCAATTCTATCCATTAGGAGGTTTTGCAGCCTCTCCCCTCTGAAAGTCACCCATCTTTTTCTGTGCCTTACTCCTTGTAGTTACAGAGATCCACCCACTCTTCCCAGTTTCATCTTCAGCATGTACTGTATCTTCCTCTACAATTGTTTCTTTCCCTTTAGTCAAGTCATTTATCACAGTTTCAATCTCACTTGTGGCCTTCTCTACACTCTCCTCTAATACTGTGCCTTTCTCAATATTGTCTTTCAGTTTAAGAGCATCATCAAGCTTCTGGATATCTTCTTGAGTTGGTTTATTTTTTTCAACCCATTGCTGCTTTCCTTTCTGAACCATTCCTTTCCTGCACATCTTAGTATCATGCCCATAACATGAGCATTTAGAGCATAATATAGGTTTCCATTCATAGTTCACCTTCTGAGAGACAATGTTACCTTTATCATCTTCAAAGTGCACTTCTTCAGGCAAGATAGCAGGATCAACCTCAACAAGAACCCTTGCATAACTAATACGATTCCTTACCTCAGTCACCTTGTCAGCCCCAATCAAGCTAGTAATCTTACTTAGAGCAGAACATCCCCAAAATTTCAAGTTTAGATTTGGCAATTGTACCCAAATGGGGACTCTATCTAGGAAACTCTTTGTGACTGGTCTTCCCGTCCAGGGTGCAATTATTAGGGTTTTTTATCAAAATGATAAACCCCCACTTCCAATACATTGTTTCTGCCCTCTATTGAATTAAATCTCACAACCATAGTACCATCAGCATTCATCAATATTTTGTCTATACCATATTGCCCCCACACTTTTTTAATAAACTCGTTCAAAACAGAGTATGGTGGGTTTGCCCCTAGAACATAGCAAACCAGGGAATTTTGCCAGAATTTAACCTCTGCTTCTACATCTGAAGGTTCAATTTTACCTAGGGCAACTCTCTCCTTCAATTAAGGTTGAATGAAATTCAATTTTCCCCCTGCATTGCGTAGTTTAGATATATCAAACTTCTCCCAAACATTTTGTTTTTGCATCTGAACTACTGCAATTCCTTCAGTTTCAATAACTGGCCTTTTTTCCTTCGGATCTACCACTGTATCATGTTGCTTAACTCCTTGATTTTCTGACTGTGTGACAGGATCTCCATGTTTATTAATCCGATCGCGGATCATCTCAATTCCATGCATCAGAGATTCTAGTTGCTTAGGCGACAAGGCATCAATGGTGGCAAGGTCTTCATCATCAAGTTGAGTCAGATCAAACGATTGAGGATTTTTATCATGCTGAACAGATGTAGAAGGAGAAGAGGGTGACTTTGGGGGTCTTCCCTTCTTCTTAGCCATGGTGGCCCCGTCAGCCTACCTAGGAAACCCTAGGAAGTTGGGAGAGAGAAGAGAGAGAAGTCAAATCAAAGTCAAACCTAGGAAATTAATATTGTTGTAAACATTAGGAAAGGATTTCAATTATGACAAAAGATTGAAAGTTGTTTTGATAAACACATGTAATTTAAGAAAAGAATAAAGAAAGTAAAGGATTTCCTATTCAAGAGATCAAGTTGTAATGTTTAATTGAAATGATTTTTGATAAAAGTGTATTTATTTACCTCGAGGTTATTCAGTGGACGGTGGGAACCATTCTCAAAGAGAAGTTAGAGATCTCCAAGGTCAAAGTATTTCTCTTGCTGGATTAAGAGGTGAGTGAGAGTGTGGTGAGCCCATAACATAGTTGCTCGGATGGTGATAACATGAGTTTTTCCGCCATATGTTCTGTTCTATATTTCTTTGATTCGACGCATGTCTATTTTTATTTTATGTTGGTTCCTTTACCATTCTCTTGTGAATACATATAATTCGTGTGATGAGTCTGGATGTCATTGTGATTGGTTATGAGAAACTAAAAGAGAAAGTAAAGTATGATGATGAGTGAAAAAGCAAGGTGTGGTGTGATTCAAAGGAAATATTGAGAAGCAACAAAGTGTCGGATGAAGAGACTGTGCTCGTGGAGTCGAGATCATGTTAGTGAGTTCCAAGGCAAGAATGATTGTGCAAAAGAGCTATGTGATTGTATGTGAGAATGATGTGATGGCATTGTGGTAGTGTGGCTTGAGAAAGTGATGGTTTGATTATGTGAAAATGGGGAAAGATGTAACCCTTAGTGATCGGGTCTTGTCGAAGGGATGGACTAAGGGCAAGCCGATCGTAGGTTAACTAAAGATACTAAAAAACTTTAAAAGACTTAAAAGACATTAAAAGACTTAATATACGCGGTGAGGTATACGAGTGTAAAGTAGTGGAGAGGAAGATACTATGGGTATCTGCGGATACTCAGGTGGAGATTGCATGAGGGGAGGGCAAGGATGGTGAAACGTCAAGAAGCCTCGAGTATATTTCTAGGCGGGACGAATCCCACAAGTGGCGCACTAACGTGGTGGTGACTGGGTCTAATGCCGTGGTAAGTACCGCATAGCTAACTAGAAATGATACTGTCACCCCCTTGAATGCAAGTCTACAACAGTGAGAGGGACTGGAACGGGGCATTGTGTTTTGCCACTGCGTGGACAGTGAGCCTTGATATTATTGAAATGATTTGAGGACGAGATCCTCCTGGTCTGGGACCATTTGTGTTGTGACAGCTGTCGTGCCCGCGTGGTAAAGGTCCTGTACTCCTGTTGGCTTCCGACTAGGTTTGGATGGAGACCGAGGAGATGTAGAGAGTGCGTTTATCCTCAGTGATGGTGATTCCCCTACCTCATTGAGTGAGCTGAGATATGATAAAACTTAATAACCAAAGAGTAAAGATAGAATTAATGATGGGAAAGTTTGGCAAGTATGATGTTGTTCAGCTATGAGGATCATGTTTCTAATTGGTGATTTATGTTTTATTTGTATGCTTCTTATGCCATAATCTTTGTTATATTTCGCTACTCGCTTGCTATCCTATTCTATCTGATTATCATGTTCTGAGTAATCTATACGCCCTGAGTATCTTGTCTCATTCGATGTACTTGTCAAGTGTCATTGTCGTTGTTTCTTCTTTCTGTCGAGTCTACCTTGAGACCTTACGGTCAACTTGTTAGTGTATGGCACACTAACTCTCTCCTACCTGGTTGTCGTATTGGCATCCGCCGGTATTGCAACGGGTACATGGCATATCATGTAGCAATCCACATGTGGCCTCTTCGGGGAGGAGCATGGGAAATGGTTCCTGAAGGCTGGATCTGGCGCGGCGAAACTCGATTGGAGATCGACGATCTGAGACATATTCTACGAGGAGCGAGCATGGACGTGCACGTGGGACAAGTCACTCTCCGTGACTATCAAAATGGTGGACCGAGGGAGTATCACGAGTTTGGTGGTGATCCTGCACCCTTGGCGGCTGCGATTCCTCAACCAATGGAGGAAGAGGACGCTAGTGATTCCGATCACGAAGCGGAGGCGGATTCGAGTGAAGATATGGAGACGGACGCTAGTTCCGCTGAAGAGTGATTTCCTGTTGTCTGTGTCTAAAGGATGTTGTGTGTCTAGGATCTGAGTTCCAGTCGAGGATTATCTTGTGATGTACTACAGATGTAATCAGCTACTTTTTATTTTGGTTTGTAATCTCTTTTGTAATGATGGCCTACTTGTGGAAAACTTTTGGAGTGTGACTCCAGTACTTGTGGCTCATGTTTTTCTTTTAAATAAAAACAACTTTATATTTCAATGATGATGTTTTGAGTGGGGAGTTTCGAAAGTGACAACTCGATTTTCAAGGGTGGAGCTAGTTGTTAATGAATTTATGCTTTAAAAAAAATGGCCTCATTTTTGCAACAAAATGATAATAATTCAATCAAGATTTCGGAAGCGAAAATCGGGCTATTACAGAGGTGGTATCAGAGCAATGGTAATCCTCAGTGGCCTTAAGCCAAGTCTTGTATGCTTACTCTGTGTACTCTGTGTGTCTAGAGTCTAGGATTCTGTGTTATCCTGCGTTGAACCTCTTTCTGCTTTATTTTAAGAAGAGTCGTACGCGTGGAAGACCTTCTGGTTCAAGTTCGCGAAACCCTGGTGAGGATGTTGATCACTCAGATGCGGCAAATTTCATGACTCGGATGGCGGCAGTGATGACGGGAGTCAACGATAATCTTCAAGCGTTGCATCGTCAGGCGCAGCAGAATTTCAACGTTCAGCAGCAAGCTCAAAATTTGGAAGCCCAAGGCTACAAGGGATTGGATGAGTTCTGTCGCCGCAACCCGAAGGAATTTGCGGGAGGCTTTGCTCCGGACGCAGCTATGGAGTGGATAGAGGATTTAGAGCGTATATTTGGGGGTATGGTGCAGTGCAACGACGAGCAGAAGTTGGCTTTTGCTGGGTATATGCTGACAAGGGAGGCTGCAGCATGGTGGCGCGTAACTAAGCAAGTGATGATGAATCTGGGAGAAGTGCTGACATGGGAGGCTTTTAAGCAGAAGTTTCTTGAGCAGTATTTTCCGTTGTATTTGAGGACTGAGAAGGAGATGGAATTTCTAAGGTTGAGTCAGTGGAATTTATCGATTGATGAGTATGCTTCGAAATTCGAAGAGCTAGTTAAGTATGTACCACAATATGCTGGAGGGGAGAATGAGCGATCGAAGTGTTCTAAGTTTAGGGATGGTCTTAAGCCTGAGATTAAGTTAGCTTTTTCTCATTTAGAAATAGATAATTTTGCAAGTTTGGTGAATCGCTGTCGTATGTAAGAAAGAGGTTTGAGAGCAAGAGGAGCGGCTGAAAGGGTAGCAAACCCTTCTTCATCTCATGGACCTGCTCGTAATTTTCCTTTTCATCGAGATTCTGGAGGGAGGTATAGGACTCCGCACCCGTATTCTGGTTCGAGTGGAAGAAGAGATCTACGTCTTGGAGGAAGTGGACAAGGTGGAGGCTTCGGAGGCAGCAGTAATCGCGGTGGAAACCGTGGGGGCAGCAGCTATGGAGGGAATCGTATGGATCATAGCGGTGGTAATCGTAACAATTTCGGTGGAGCGAGATCAGGGAACGTACCTCCTCGTTGTAACAAGTGTGGTCGTAATCATTTTGGCCTGATGTGCCTGCCCATCAAGGAATCTGAACTGTTTCAACTGTGATAAGCCTGGTCACATTGCGAGAGATTGCAGGGAGCCTAAGCGAACAGCCAATTCGGGGAATGCTAATCGTCCTACTATGCCCGGCAGAGTGTTCACGATGAGCGGAATTGAAGCTGCAAATGCTGCTAATCTTATCCAAGGTGAATGTTTCATTTATAAGAATTCCTTGTTAGTATTGTATGATTCGGGTGCTACTCATTCTTTTATTTCCCATGATGTGGTGAATAGATTAAATTTGAAAGTAGATGCTTTACCCTATAACTTGATTGTTTCTACCCCTACTGATAAGCCTGTGATAGTGTCTACCTATTGCTCTAATTGTCCCTTAAAATAGAAGGTAACACTTATCTTGTTGATTTGATTCAACTACCCCTTTCCCAAATAGACATTATACTAGGAATGGACTGGCTTACTAGGAATCATGTTCTACTGAACTGTTCCGAAAAATCGTTAGTCTTTAGTGAAATCCAATCTTCTTTGCCTAAACCCAATGACCTTGAGCATTTATCTGCCAAGCAAATTCAAACTTCATTGAAAGAAGGCGCGGTAGCTTACATGTTTCTGGCTTCGTTGGACGTCAAAAAGGACAAGGAGCTGCACGAATTACCCGTAGTTCGGGATTTTCCCGAAGTTTTTCCGGAAGAGATACCTGGTTTACCGCCAATTCGAGAAGTGGAGTTCTCAATTGACGTGATACCTGGAACTGGACCGATTTCCAAAGCACCTTACAGGATGGCTCCGGCAGAGTTAGCCGAATTGAAGAAGCAATTGGAGGAGATGTTGGAAAAGAAGATGATAAGACCTAGTGTTTCACCCTGGGGAGCACCGGTTTTATTCGTCAAGAAGAAGGATGGTAGTATGCGTTTGTCTACGGATTACCGGCAATTGAACAAGGTGACGATCAAGAACAAGTACCCTCTGCCCAGAATTGACGACCTGTTGGATCAATTGAAGGGAGCGACTGTATTTTCCAAAATCGACCTTAGATCGGGATATCATCAGATAAGAGTAAAGGAGGAAGATATTCCCAAGACTGCTTTCCGAACTCGTTATGGTCATTACGAGTATCTGGTTATGCCTTTCGGTGTAACGAATTCTCCTGCGATATTCATGGACTACATGAATAGAATTTTTCATCCTTACTTGGACTCATTTGTTGTCGTATTTATCAACGATATTTTGATTTATTCCAAGTCTAAGGAGGAACACGCCGAGCATTTAAGGACAGTCTTGGCGATGCTAAAGGACAAACAGCTCTATGCTAAGTTGTCGAAGTGCGATTTCTGGTTGGACTCAGTGCATTTCTTGGGCCACGTGATCTCGAAGGACGGAATTGCTGTGGATCCTGCAAAAGTAAATGTTGTGTTGGAGTGGAAGACACCAACGTCTGTGACGGAGATTCGTAGTTTCTTAGGATTAGCGGGGTACTATCGTCGATTTATGGAAGGATTTTCTCGTTTATCTTTGCCTTTGACGAAGCTGACGAGAAAAGGTCAACAATTCGAATAGTCGGCGAAGTGCGAAGAGAATTTCCAAGAATTTAAGAGGAGATTGACAACCGCACCAGTGTTAGTTTTACCGGATACGACGAAGTCTTTCTGTGTGTATTGTGATGCTTCGAAGCAAGGATTAGGATGTGTGCTGATGCAAGAGCGAAAAGTGGTGGCCTATGCTTCACGGCAACTGAAGATTCATGAGCTCAATTACCCGACCCATGACTTGGAACTAGCGGCAGTAGTGTTTGCTTTGAAGATTTGGAGGCACTATTTGTACGGTGTAAGGGTTGAAGTCTTTAGCGATCACAAGAGTTTGAAGTATCTGTTCGAGCAAAAAGAGCTGAATATGCGTCAGAGAAGGTGGATGGAATTCTTAAAGGATTATGATATTGAGCTACAGTATCATCCTGGGAAGGCAAATGTAGTTGCTGATGCCTTGAGTAGGAAGTCATTGCATGTCTCTGCGTTGATGATCAAGGAGTTGAAGTTGATTGAGGAATTCCGGGATCTGAATTTAGGAGTGGAGTTAGGACCGAAGAGTATGATATTGGGACAGCTGACTGTATCAAGTGGATTCATGGAGCGGATAAAAGACCTTCAGCTGGTGGACGAGGAACTTCAAGCTAAGAAGGAGCTTTCGGACAAAGGGAAAGAAATCGAATTCAAGGTTGGTGGTGATGGAGTATTGAAGTATAAGGATCGTGTCTGTGTACCGAACGATCTGGAGATGAAGGGAATGATATTGGAAGAAGCTCACAAGAGTAAGTTGAGTTTACACCCTGGTTCCCAGAAAATGTATCAAGATCTCAAGAAGGTATTCTGGTGGCCTAGAATGAAGAGAGAAGTGGCAGAGTATGTATCGCGATGTTTGACGTGTCAAAAGGCGAAGGTGGAACATAAGAAGCCTGGTGGTGAGTTAAAACCGTTGGAAGTACCAGTGTGGAAATGGGATTGTGTCACCATGGATTTTGTCTCTGGTTTTCCAAAAACTCGGAAAGGTTACGATGCTATCTGGGTAATTGTGGACAAATTGACGAAGAAGGCGCGGTTTATTCCTATTAACGTGAAGTATTCAATGGATAAGCTGGCAGAACTATATTTGAAGGAAGTAGTAAGATTGCATGGAGTACCCTCAAGTATAGTATCAGACAGAGATCCTCGTTTTACTTCGAAATTTTGGGTCAGTTTGCAAACAACAGTCGGAACCAAGTTGGATTTAAGTTCCGCATATCACCCTCAAACGGATGGACAGTCAGAGCGAACTATCCATGTAACACCCCGCATTTTTCTCGTACGTGCGTACACGATTTTCGGAAAAGTATTTTATGTGAAAAGGAAATAAAGTATTGATTTTCGAGGATTTTTATAAGCAAAGTTATTTTTATAAAAAGAGAAGTGAATAATTTTGTTGGTATGATTTTTTTTAAAAATGGATTGTGATTTTTCTAAAAAGTGATTTTTGTTAGAAATGAAATTTTTGGGGTCTGTTAACTTGAAAAATTTGTAACTTTTAAACCGTAACTCGGATTTTTACAAGCTTTATATCAAAACGATCATCTTGAAACGTAGATTTTGAAAATGTAATTTTCAGATTTTTCTGGTTTGTTTTATAAAAATTTATTTTCAGAATTATAAAATACGAGTTTTAGAATTTGTATTCTAAAGAAAATGAATTTATTGATTTGGCTTGAATTTTTATGTGGAATGTGCTTGATGTAATGTGTGTGTACTGTGTGATGTGTGGAAATAATTATGTGAATGTAAATTGTTAGAATTAATTGCCTTGTGTGTAATTATAATTGAATAAGATTAACAAAATAAAATGTGAAATGTGTGTATGTGTGGGTGTGCGGCGGTAAGTGTATGTATGTGTGTATATGTGTGTGTATGTGATACGTGTATGTGTGTGTATGTATGTTAGGAGTAGAATTTCCTAGAAACTTAATGAGCAAGTCAAGTTATAACCAAATGAACCAAACTTAGTTAGAGTCAAACTAAACTAAATTAGAATGTAACTAAACCCTAACTTATTTCAAACCTAGAATGACCCATAAAGTCTTGGCCTATGCTACCTTTTCTCCCTTGGATGTGATAAACACCACCCATGCAATTATTTGCAAACCCAAAACCGCCCCTCCTATTTTGTTCATGAACCAAACCAACCTAAGGGCAAGGAGGGAAATTGTGAGTTAGTCTATATATGTGTGTGGCCTTAGCGTGTTTCATTTCTTCACCATTTCATTTCCTCTTCCACCGTACCAACACTAGAAACACATCTCTAAGAGTCCATTTTACTCTTAGAGAAAGAAAAAAGAAAAGAAAAGAGAGGGAGAGAAGAGAGAGGAACCGTGGACATGGAGGAAGTAAGAAGAAGGAGATCCAAGTTCACCCAAGCTTTTCCCTTGTAGATCAAGAGCCTTAGGAGCTAGAAGGCCAATTCCTTTTATGGTAGGAACCAAAGCTCAAGAAGAAGAATTTGTAATAGCTTAGTTTTCTTTTCTTAGTTTGTAGATTTTCTCCATTTTCTTTCTTTGCATGTTCATTTTTATGATTGAGAGATGATCTTTTGTGTTGATCTTCTTTAATCATGGACTTTAAGGACTCTAAATAATTTGTAAAATGCTAAACTTGTGCTTGATTGTTTTCGGTTCATAGTGTTTTGTTAGATCTAATAATTTTCTTCACTAAATCTTCAAAGATCTAAAGAAAAACTAAGATTTTTATGAAACCTAAAACAAATCCCTTGCATGTCTATTTTTCCTTCTCTAAACCGTGGACTATTTGTGTTTATTTGATGATTTGGTAAATAAACCCGTGATCTAAACTTATGTGTTTATAAAGTATAATTTTTGGTTGTTGCATGTTAAATCTTTTTGTTAAATCATGATCTATATGTATTTTCATGTTTATTTATTGAATAAATTTATGATCAAAGCTTGATCAGTGAAGAAGTTGAGGTTTTTATTCTTGCATGTTAAGTTTGTGATTATCTTGGTTGATTTAAATTTGTGCATGTGATTATCTTTGTTAAATATATGAAAAATGTTTAGATCTTTATTTGCATGTTAATTTTTAAGGGAAAAATCATGTTTTCCTTTTTGTGTATGTTTCGGTTTTTAGAGAAAAGAATTAAAGAAACCAAGTGTTAAAATAATTTTTCAAAGTATAACTCTAATTTGATTAAGTGATTATTTTGTATATGTTATATTTTTTAGAGGCCATTCGGCCATATTTAATTAAACTAGGATCCATGCTTTTATTTTGTAAAAAGTTGGTACATGTTTGTTTTAGAATTAGATATAGTGATTTTAGGAACATGCATGTTATTTTCATGAAAATAAAAGTAAACCTTTATTTTTGGTTTGAGAAAAGTTATGATCTTAAGTTATTTTATGCATGTTTGAAAAGGATTTTATTCTAAATATATTGATGCATGTTGATGTGATGTTGTGACTTTTGTGTGTGAATGGGAAAACCTTGTCTCCTTGTATGTTGACTTTAAGCCATCCTAGGAGTGAGTAGGAAACTATGTTGTCTCTCATTTAGGTTGCTTGTATGAATTAATAAAGTTTAAAAGAAAATGTGTGTGAATAATTGAGATAGTTGTGACTCTAATTGTTGTTTTGATTTTGTCTTAAAAATGAAATTTAATTTGTTGATTTTCTTTGCTAGATGCTAATGGTTTTGGTTCTAGAATAAGGAAAATGATTTCATGACTTTATGTCTTTATTTGTACACTAAATCTTTGCACTGTCATGCATGTATAATTCGGTTAATGTATGTTAACATGGTTGGAAAATTGTTTTCATGAAATTTGTGTGGTTATGGCGATATTCCTAAATGTATAAGTGATATGTGTTTACTTGGTGATTTTAGAAATAAATAAGTTAATCTGGTTTGGTAAAAAGGAATTTTTGTAATGTTGATTTAGTGATTTTTAGTTTTAAAATTAATTTGTAATTAGAAAATAATGACTATGTGTGATTCGGTTTTTGTTAAATTAATTAAAGGATAACTTCTAAATTATTTTCTTAAGTGTAATTAAATTAAGATTAAAATTTAATTACTAGTTTTGAATAATTGAAAACGTGATTCTTGCATTATGTGTATTTGTGAATGCTTTGAGTGCCTTAAAACTTGCATGTACTGTTTGTGTATGTGATGAATTGAAATTGTTTTATACTGTTTGTGAGTGCTTTGAATTTGTATGTGATGTTTTTCATACTAATGGAATTATTTTGGATCTGTTTGTGAACTTGTTTTATACAGGTTGGCGGTCTCCTCTTGTTCGTCTGAATCCTCATCCGAACTTCCATCGTTGTCCAGCCACGCCAAGTATGCTTGCTTTCCCTTCTTTGAACTTGAGGTGCCCTTTTCTGAATTCTCTTTCTTCTTCAATTGATAGCAATCTGCTCGAATGTGACCAGGCTTGCCACACTCATGACATGTGATGGTTGAGCCTCCACTTTTATTGTTGTCTCTTCGATTGAAATTCTTCTTCCTCAGAAATTTCCCGAACTTCTTCACCAATAGACCCATGTGTTCATCATTGATCAGTTCTTTGTCTGAGTCACTATCTGGTGTAGGTGCTTCAGCTTTGAATGCCAAGCTTTTGACTTTCTTGTTTTCTTCTTCATGCCGAGCCAACCTCTTCAATTCACTTTCATGTTCTTGTAATTTTGCAAACAGAGTTGCCAGCGTCATTGTTGAGAGATTTCTTGATTCAGCGATTGCCGTCACTTTAGGTTGCCACTCTCTTCCCAAACATCTTAGTACTTTGTTGATGAGATCCTCATTGATGAATTTCTTCCCCAACGTTGTTAGTTGATTTACTATCATTGTGAAGCGTTTTTGGATCTCTTGAATTGATTCTCCATCCTTCATTCTGAATAACTCATATTCACCAGTCAGCGTGTTGATTCTTGATCTTTTCACTTCCGTTGTTCCTTCATGCGTGACTTCCAGAGTATCCCACATTTGTTGTGCTGTCTTGCATGTAGAAATCCTGAAAAACTCATCATAGCTCAAAGCAGATGTTATAATATTTTTCGCTTTCAAGTCGTATTGGACTCTACGTTCCTCCTGCTCCGTCCACTCAGCCATAGGCTTTTCGACGGTGTTACCATTAACCACATAGGTAGGAACATAGGGACCATTAACGACGGCATCCCAAACTTTTAATCCTACTCCTTGAATAAAAATTTTCATACGGGCTTTCCAATACGCGTACCCTACCCCATCAAACATGGGAGGACGGTTAATAGAACTCCCTTCACCTCCAAACAGAGAGTTTGAAGCCATACTCTTGAGACGGTTAAGTCTTAACACAAGAGACTAGCTCTGATGCCAATTGTTGGTTTTGGCCTCAAAATCTCGAGAGGGGGGGTGAATCGAGTTTTATTATGTATTGAAAAATTCGTACCAAATTAAAAAATTGTTTTGAGACGGAGAGATTAAACGATTGTTATGGATAGCGAAAACGATAGAAAATATAATCGAGTAGCGCGGAAACGTAAATAAAGTAAATATGCGGAAAGTAAAAGATAAGGGTTATAAAAAGCATGCACCGGTGAATTTTATACTGGTTCAGCCTTCCCGTCAAAAGGCCTAGTCCAGTCCCCAAGCGACCCGCCTGAGAGTTCTTATAACCAAGCAATAGAGCCGCACCTTATTACAACCAAGAGCACCCCGCACACTACTAGGAACCTCCGTTCGCTAGGGGCCTCAATCACACAGCAGGGTTCCTCGCCCTACGAACGCCTCAACGTTCAACTACGGGATTCACTCCCTACCACTAAGGTTTAGAACGAATATGATTGTGATTACAATAGCTTTGTGTGTTCTTAAAACACAGATACAACAATATGCTCTATGATAGTGAAGTAGTGTTTCTCTAGATGTTACTCAACCAATAAGGATTTGTTCTTCAAAAAGTATGAACGATGAAAAGCAGAAGACTTGAGAAGAAGAAGAGAGAAAACGTGCAGAGCAAAAAGAATGAATGAAAAACTATCTGATCGTGAAAAATGTTGGAGTGATTGATTTAAAAAGAAAACCAATTTGAATCAACAATGATTTTGAATTAAGTAAAACAAATCAAAATAGAATAATAAAAGATTTGTAATAAGTTTTAAAATCAAAATAAAATCAAAACGATTTTCGAAATAAAATAAAGATTTGATTCTTAAAACCAAAAAGGAAATAATTCGAATTTAAAATCATTTTCGAATTTTATAAAATATATCAGAATCTTTTATATAACAACAAATCAGGAAATAATAAAAATGATTCTGACACGTTTTTCAATAAATCAAGAAATAATCGATTACATAGAAGCAATAATCGATTACTTCTACAAAAATAAAAATTCTTAAAACATTTGAAAAACATGTAATCGATTAGGCTAAGAATAGTTAATCGATTACACCACTCCTGTTCATTATGTGATGCAACTATAATAATCGATTACACTCATAAGTTAATCGATTACTAAGCCTCTGTTTTGCATATGATGCAACATCATGTAATCGATTACTACAAAACTTGTAACCGATTACAAAGCCTCTGAAAAATATATGATGCAACAATTATAATCGATTGCTTGACCAATGTAATCGATTACTTCCATAAGAAAGTAACTGATTAACAAAAATCACTTAACCGATTACAACCTCTCTGATTTTTCTATGATGCAACAAAGTTAATCGATTACTTTAGCAAATAATCGATTACTCCCTCTTGCACACATACAAATATACAGAGTTTTGTAACATCAATTATTTTACTAAGGTTAAATGCAGAAAACACATTTTTCATGCAAAAACACGTTTTTCCTTCTTCTCTAAAAATGATAAACTTATTGGCTTTGTAACTACTTAAAGAAACAAAAACTCCATTACCTTACATTTTGATCTAAAGAGAAGGTTTCTATTCTATGCTTGCTTGAGTCTTCAATCTTGAGACTTGGCTTGCACTTGTGAGCTTGAACTTGAGTTGGCTTGTTATCATCAAAACATATAAAAGAATTCCTTTGAAGTCCATAGAGAGTTTGAAGCATGCCTTCCAACCAGCTTGACTTCCAACACTCCCCTTTTTGATGATGACAAACAACCATTCTGATATGCTCTTTATTATCTGCATCACAAGTGTTATACAAGCAGAAACAGATATATAATAATAAAACCTTTCTTAGAATCATTAAATACAGGAAAAAAAATAATGGATTATTTCATCTCCCCCTGTATGAATGCTTAAAAATATATCATTTTTGAACCAAGCATCCTTCCAGAATAATGGATTATATCTTCTCCCCCTGAATGTATTAGCCAACAAAAATTAGCCAATATATCAGATATCAGAATCTCTCTCCCCCTTTTGTAATCATCAAAAAGATGTGCAATCTCCCCCTGAAACACTAAGAAGATGCATCAATAATAACATGAGAGATAAAGATTCACATATTCAAAAGAGGTGAGAGGCAGAAGCTAGACCAATTTCTCTACAAATGAAAAAGAAATTTTCTTTTGGAAGCGGTTTCGTAAAGATATCAGCCAACTGCCGCGAAGTATCAACATACTCTATAATGCAATCACCCTTCTGAATATGATCACGAATAAAATGGTGTCGAATCTTGATATGCTTCGTGCGAGAATGTTGCATTGGGTTTTTGGTAATAGAAATAGCACTGGTATTATCACATTTAATAGGAATGTGATCTAGACTTACACCAAAGTCTAGGAGTTGTTGTTTTAACCATAAAATCTGAGCGCAACAACTACCCGCGGCTACATATTCAGCCTCAGCTGTAGATAGGGCAACACTAGACTGTTTCTTACTAGCCCATGATACCAATGAATTGCCAAGAAGATGACAAGTGCCGCTAGTGCTTTTTCTATCTACTTTGCAACCAGCAAAGTCAGAATCAGAATACCCAAAAAGATTACAAGATGAACCTTTGGGGTACCACAAACCCATATCAGTTGTGCCAGACAGATATTTCATTATACGCTTGGCAGCAACCATGTGCGTTTCTTTTGGATTCGACTGGAACCGAGCACAAAGACACACACTAAACATGATATCCGGCCTACTTGCCGTTAAATAGAGAAGGGATCCGATAATACCTCGATACTTTGTTATTTCTACGGATTTACCTCCTTCGTCTTTGTCCAAGTAGCATGATGTGCTTATCGGTGTTGCAACTGCCTTGGCCTTATCCATGCCAAATCTTTTCAGTAATTCTTTGCAGTATTTGGTTTGACTAATGAAGATTCCGTCCTTTGCTTGCTTTATTTGTAATCCCAGGAAAAAGTTCAGCTCGCCCATCATAGACATTTCGAACTCTTCCTGCATCATACTAGAAAATTCCTTGCAAAGGATTTCATTAGTAGCACCGAATATAATATCATCTACATAAATCTGAACTAAAAGAATATCCTTTCCTTTCTTTTTGATAAAAAGTGTGTTGTCAACCTTCCCTCTTTCAAAGTTATTTTCCAGTAAAAATTTGCTAAGACGGTCGTACCACGCTCTAGGAGCTTGTTTTAGACCATACAAAGCCTTTTTCAATTTGTAAACATAATCAGGGTGTTCATAACTTTCAAAGCCAGGTGGTTGACACACATAAACTTCTTCATTTATAAAACCATTAAGAAAGGCACTCTTTACGTCCATTTGATATAATTTAAAATCTAGAATACATGCAAATGCTAATAGCAGTCTTATGGCTTCCAACCTAGCAACAGAGGCAAACGTCTCCTCATAATCTATCCCCTCTTCCTGGTTGTAACCTTGTGCAACTAGCCTAGATTTGTTTCGAACAATTAAACCAGCCTCATCAAGTTTATTTTTATAAATCCACTTAGTTCCAATAATCGGATGAGACTCAGGCCTAGGAACAAGTTCCCACACCTGATTTCTTTCGAACTGGTTTAATTCCTCTTGCATTGCCAAAAGCCAATGCTCATCAAGCATAGCCTCAGAATAATTCTTTGGCTTTACTTGAGAAACAAATGCAAAGAAGTTACACAGATTGCTAATAGAGGTGCGAGTACTTACACCTTTTGAAATGTCTCCGATGATCTGATCAATAGGATGGTGCCTTGATGTTTTCCACTCCTTAGGCAAATCAGCGTTGAGTTCCATTGATTGTTCTTGATTTTTCTCCTCAACATTTTCAACTGAATTTCCATTGCTTTCGGAATGATCCTTCGCTTTAGCATTTGGCTCCTCATCCTCATCAATATATAAATCTCCAAGAATACCTGAAATTTCATTAACAAATACCTTTCCCAACCTTCTGGGATCGGATTCGTCAAATGATACATGAATAGATTCTTCAATAGTATTACGAGATTTATTGTATATCCTATATGCTTTGCTCGATGCAGAATAACCAAGAAATATACCCTCATCAGCTCTAGCCTCAAAAGATCCTAGATTTTCTCTACCATTATTATGCACAAAACATTTACATCCAAAAACTCGAAGATGGGAAATATTAGGTTTTCTCCCCTTGTACAGCTCATAGGGGTTTTTCTTTAAAATAGGCCTAATCAAAACACGGTTCATAACATAACAAGTTGTACTCACTGCATCGGCCCAAAAATATGCAGGCAAATTCATGTCATTAAGCATTGTTTTAGAAAGCTCTTTTAATGAACGATTTTTCCTCTCCACAACTCCATTTTGCTCTAGAGTCCTTGGAGCTGAAAAATAATGCTTAATTCCATGTTTTTCTCAAAACTTTTCAAAACTATGATTTTTAAATTCTCCACCATGATCAGTTCTAATGGATGTAATGCTCAAATGCAATTGGTTTTGAATAATCTTGGCTAGCTTTTTAAATTCATGAAATGCGTCATTTTTATGAGTAATAAAAAGTGTCCATGTATACCTAGAATAGTCATCCACAATAACCAAACAATAATAGTTGCCACCAAAGCTTTTAGTTTGACACGGTCCAAAAAGATCCATATGTAAAAGTTCCAAAGGCCTTTGAGTTGAAACAAGGTTTTTAGAAGGAAAATTGGCCCTTGTGAGTTTTGATTTTGAACAAGGATCACATTTTTCAGAAAAAGTAAAATTTTGCTTTGGCAAAAAAACTACTAAGTTTTTAGAAGAAATTTTATTTAAATGAGCCATGTGGATGTGACCTATTCTACGATGCCGTAGCCACGATTCATCCTCTTTAGATAATAAACATTTCGCATCATTTGAGGGAATTGAATCAAAATCAATAATATAAACATTGTTTATCCTGCGAGCAATTAGCTTAATAAGATTATCAATTTTTTCCTCGATAATACATCTATCAGAATCAAAAATAACCTCGTTGCCCTTATCACACAATTGACTAATACTTAGCAAATTGTGCTTTAGGCCCTCAACATGTAAAACATTTTCAATGCAAGGGTTAGGAGGTGTACCAATTTTACCGATTCCGATGATCTTTCCTTGGTTGTTATCTCCGAAGGTCACATGTCCTTGGTCCTTAGGCACGAGATGCGAAAATTTGGATTTATCTCCAGTCATATGTTTTGAGCATCCGCTGTCCAAGTACCACCAAGACTTCCTTCCTTCCGGAGTAACCTCATTGTCGTGAGCCATCAAGCACACGTTGGCGGTCTCCTCTTGTTCGTCTGAATCCTCATCCGAACTTCCATCGTTGTCCAGCCACGCCAAGTATGCTTGCTTTCCCTTTTTTGAACTTGAGGTGCCCTTTTCTGAATTCTCTTTCTTCTTCAATTGATAGCAATCTGCTCGAATGTGACCAGGCTTGCCACACTCATGACATGTGATGGTTGAGCCTCCACTTTTATTGTTGTCTCTTCGATTGAAATTCTTCTTCCTCAGAAATTTCCCGAACTTCTTCACCAATAGACCCATGTGTTCATCATTGATCAGTTCTTTGTCTAAGTCACTATCTGGTGCAGGTGCTTCAGCTTTGAATGCCAAGCTTTTGACTTTCTTGTTTTCTTCTTCATGCTGAGCCAACCTCTTCAGTTCACTTTCATGTTCTTGTAATTTTCCAAATAGAGTTGCCAGCGTCATTGTTGAGAGATTTCTTGATTCGGCGATTGCCGTCACTTTAGGTTGCCACTCTCTTCCCAAACATCTTAGAACTTTGTTGATGAGATCCTCATTGGTGAATTTCTTCCCCAATGTTGTTAGTTGATTTACTATCATTGTGAAGCGTTTTTGGATCTCTTGAATTGATTCTCCATCCTTCATTCTGAATAACTCATATTCACCAGTCAGCGTGTTGATTCTTGATCTTTTCACTTCCGTTGTTCCTTCATGCGTGACTTCCAGAGTATCCCACATTTGTTGTGCTGTCTCGCATGTAGAAATCCTGAAAAACTCATCATAGCTCAAAGCAGATGTTATAATATTTTTCGCTTTCAAGTCGTATTGGACTCTACGTTCCTCCTCCTCCGTCCACTCAACCATAGGCTTTTCGACGGTGTTACCATTAACCACATAGGTAGGAACATAGGGACCATTAACGACGGCATCCCAAACTTTTAATCCTACTCCTTGAATAAAAAAATTTCATACGGGCTTTCCAATACACGTACCCTACCCCATCAAACATGGGAGGACGGTTAATAGAACTCCCTTCACCTCCAAACAGAGAGTTTGAAGCCATACTCTTGAGACGGTTAAGTCTTAACACAAGAGACTAGCTCTGATGCCAATTGTTGGTTTTGGCCTCAAAATCTCGAGAGAGGGGGTGAATCGAGTTTTATTATGTATTGAAAAATTCGTACCAAATTAAAAAATTGTTTTGAGACGGAGAGATTAAACGATTGTTATGGATCGCGAAAACGATAGAAAATATAATCGAGTAGCGCGGAAACGTAAATAAAGTAAATATGCGGAAAGTAAAAGATAAGGGTTAGAAAAGCATGCACCGGTGAATTTTATACTGGTTCAGCCTTCCCGTCGAAAGGCTAGTCCAGTCCCCAAGCGACCCGCCTGAGAGTTCTTATAACCAAGACATAGAGCCGCACCCTATTACAACCAAGAGCACCCCGCACACTACTAGGAACCTCCGTTCGCTAGGGGCCTCAATCACACAGCAGGGTTCCTCGCCCTACGAACGCCTCAACGTTCAACTACGGGATTCACTCCCTACCACTAAGGTTTAGAACGAATATGATTGTGATTACAATAGCTTTGTGTGTTCTTAAAACACAGATACAACAATATGCTCTATGATAGTGAAGTAGTGTTTCTCTAGATGTTACTCAGCCAATAAGGATTTGTTCTTCAAAAAGTATGAACGATGAAAAGCAGAAGACTTGAGAAGAAGAAGAGAGAAAACGTGCAGAGCAAAAAGAATGAATGAAAAACTATCTGATCGTGAAAAATGTTGGAGTGATTGATTTAAAAAGAAAACCAATTTGAATCAACAATGATTTTGAATTAAGTAAAACAAATCAAAATAGAATAATAAAAGATTTGTAATAAGTTTTAAAATCAAAATAAAATCAAAACGATTTTCGAAATAAAATAAAGATTTGATTCTTAAAACCAAAAACGAAATAATTCGAATTTAAAATCATTTTCGAATTTTATAAAATATATCAGAATCTTTTATATAAAAACAAATCAGGAAATAATAAAAATGATTCTGACACGTTTTTCAATAAATCAAGAAATAATCGATTACATAGAAGCAATAATCGATTACTTCTACAAAAATAGAAATTCTTAAAACATTTGAAAAACATGTAATCGATTAGGCTAAGAATAGTTAATCGATTACACCACTCCTGTTCATTATGTGATGCAACTATAATAATCGATTACACTCATAAGTTAATCGATTACTAAGCCTCTGTTTTGCATATGATGCAACATCATGTAATCGATTACTACAAAACTTGTAACTGATTACAAAGCCTCTGAAAAATATATGATGCAACAATTATAATCGATTGCTTGACCAATGTAATCGATTACTTCCATAAGAAAGTAACTGATTAACAAAAATCACTTAACCGATTACAACCTCTCTGATTTTTCTATGATGCAACAAAGTTAATCGATTACTTTAGCAAATAATCGATTACTCCCTCTTGCACACATACAAATATACAGAGTTTTGTAACATCAATTATTTTACTAAGGTTAAATGCAGAAAACACATTTTTCATGCAAAAACACGTTTTTCCTTCTTCTCTAAAAATGATAAACTTATTGGCTTTGTAACTACTTAAAGAAACAAAAACTCCATTACCTTACATTTTGATCTAAAGAGAAGGTTTCTATTCTATGCTTGCTTGAGTCTTCAATCTTGAGACTTGGCTTGCACTTGTGAGCTTGAACTTGAGTTGGCTTGTTATCATCAAAACATATAAAAGAATTCCTTTGAAGTCCATAGAGAGTTTGAAGCATGCCTTCCAACCAACTTGACTTCCAACAATGATGTGAATGAGAATGAGTTTTGAGAATGTTGATGATGAGATGAGAAAGTAATTTGTGGCCTGGGGCCATTGAGATTTAGGGGGAATAGTTTGCGATTAGTGGTCGGGCTTCGTTGAAGGGATGCACCAAGGACGAGCCGACTGTTAGGAATAAGCCGCTAATTAAAACTCTGAAATTTTAAAAGACTTAAAAGACATTTACAAACGCGGTGAGGTATGAGTGTCGTAACGAAGTAGTGGAGAGGAAGATACTATGGGTATCTGCGGATACTCAGGTGGGGATTGCAGGAGGGGAGGACGATGACGGTGATACGTCAAGAAGTCTAGAGTACAATTCTAGGAAGACAACTCCACATGTGGCGCACTAACGTGGTGGGGACTGGGTCTAATGCCGTGGTAGTTCTGCACCGGAACTAGAATTCTACTGTCGCCCCCTCGATGCAAGTCTAGAACAGTGAGAGGGACTGGAATGGGGCATTTGTGTTTGCCGCTGAGAGCGTGCCTTGATATGAATTGAATTGATATGATTTGAGGCTGAGTCCTCCTGGTCTGGGACCATTTGTTGTGTGACAGCTGTCGTGCCCGCGTGGTAAAGGTCCTGTACTCCTGTTTGCTTCCGACTAGGTTGGGTGGTTGACCGAGGAGATGTAGACGTGTGTGAGCTCAATGATGTTTCCCCCTCATCATTGATGCTAACCGAATCAATAAAACTTAAAAGACAAAGATGTATCAAAGTAAGGTGTAAATAAGTTATCAACTGTTGAATAAGAATTGTAAGTTGAGCATGAGAAATGATTCGTGGTGTAATACATTCTGAGGCAACGATTTGAATGGAAAAGGAATTGTGAGGCAAATGGGATGAAGGTTTTGGCTTTAAGTGATGATATTGGTGTGTTAAGAATATTTCTATATGCATTGTTTTATATGATTCATATAAGCTAAGTGCATGACATGTTGCATATGTTGATGATGATGTGATGGCATTAGGATAAGTGTTTATGTTCCGCTGTTCTAGTTTTATTATCTATTTTTATATTAAGTCTACCCGAGACCGCAAGGTCAACCCGTTAGTGTTCGGAACACTGACTCTCTCCTACCATGTTGTCGTATCGGCACTTGCTGATATTGCAAAGCATGGAGAGCTTCATCGACCAAGGTCCGGAGTTAGACGACAAATACTAGGAAGCATGACTAGGATCTAGGAATTCCCCTGGCGGAATGTACTCAACTGTAAGTTCTTAGTTACCTAGCTCGATCATACTGTACCCCGGCAACAGTTTTATTTGACACTGATGATTTGAGACAATTAAATGGGCCAAGTTTAAATGAAGTTTTGAAAACGGTTTCAAAGTGCGGTGTCTTGTGACATCTCGGTTTGGAACTTGAAAGGGGTTGTGCAAAATGAGAACATGTGTTTTAATGTATCTGTGTTTTAAAAACCTAAGTGTTCTCATCTTGTGTAACATTTGTTTTAAAAAAAATGGCCGTAATTTTTACCACTTTTAGTTTAAGTTTTCAAGTTGCCGAATCGGGGTGTTACAATCCAAACGTTGGAAGACTTGTTGAGAGCCTATGTGATTGAGAGTGCCGGTGAATGGGATTCTTTTCTGCATTTGATTGAGTTCACCTACAACAACCGTTTTCATTCGAGTATAGGGATGGCACCGTATGAAGCTCTGTATGGTAGAAAGTGCAGAACATCGTTGTGTTGGTTCGAGACTGGTGAGCACTTGCTCATAGGACCGGATGTGGTGCAGCAGACGAATGAGAAGGTGAGGTTAATTCAGGAGAAGATGAGGACAGCTCAAAGTAGATAGAAGAGTTATCAGGACAAGAGGAGAAGTCCGCTGGAATTCAATGAAGGAGATTTTTTATTCATGAAGGTAGTGCCAACTACTGGAATTGGTAGAATGCTCAAAACCCGAAAACTCACACCTCGTTTTATTGAAGGTAGTGCCAACTACTGGAATTCTTAAACGAATAGGGCCTTTAGCCTACCAAATTGCCTTACCTCCTTTTCTTTCAAACTTGCACAATGTCTTTCATGTATCCCAATTGAGGAAATATGTCCATGATCCTTCACACATCATTGAACCCGATTCAGTGCAATTAAAGGAAAATCTTACATTTGAGGCTTTACCTCTCAGGATAGATGGTAGTAGTGTCAAGAGGTTAACAGGGAAGGATATTCCCTTAGTTAAGGTAGTATGGAGTCGGAATAATGGGGAAGATGCAACATGGGAACTTGAGAGCAAGATGAGAAGTTCTTTTCCACACCTGTTTGATCCAGGTATTGCATTTCTCGGGGACGAGAAATCTCTAAGTTGGGGAGAATGTAACACCCCGTCTGAATACCTCATATATGTTTTAATTGGTAAAGAAATCGATTTGAGAAAATGTTTTCAAAAGGGTATTTTGAAAGAGTACTTCTTGAATTGAATTTATTTTATGATTTCAAATGATAAAAGGTTTTAAGGAAAATGATTTTTATGGGAAAAACCTTATGAGTTTGAATTGAATTTTTAAAGTTGATTATTTAAGTATTTGATATTTTGGTATTTTTAGAAAGTGTGAATTATAAGAAGAAAATAAAAATGATTTAAGGTGCATGTGTGTGCATATGTGTCGGCCGTGTGTGTGTGTGTAGGTGCATGCATGATGCAAGTTTTGACTTCCTTGCACCCTAAGTTAGTAGCCCTAGGTTTAGTTTAGTGATAAGCTTAGTTAAGAGTTTGACCAACCAATAAGATCAAAGATTAAGCCTAATCCTACTCTATTTGTCTCATGGCTTGGCTTGAGCCATGCAAGCTTTGATGATGCCAAAATTACCCTTCTAGTAACACTCTTGGCCGAATTGTTTTAAGGGCAAGAAGGGAAAAGCTTTGTTGCTTTCTTATACCCTCAACCATAGTTCCTTTCCCATTCATTTCCCATTTCATTTTCCAAACCAACACACAATTCCTAAGAGTTCTCAACAAACTCTTAGAGAGAGACTTAGAGAGAGAGAGAACCCGAGAGCTTGGAGAAGAGAGGAGGAAGAAGATCAAACCCAAAGCTTTAGGATTCTTGAAGACTAAGTGAAGAAGGTTGAAGATCCTTTCTTTTTCTTTGGTTTACTCGAAGATCATAGGGTGTTAGTGGTAGTTCTTAATTTTCTAAGATTTGTAAAGTTCCTTTGTTGATGCATGTCTAATTTCTTTGTAGATCCATGTTTGTAAGTGCTTATTTAGCTTTGATCTTTAGTTTCAAAGACCAAACAAACTTGTAGAACCTTAAACCATGGACATTATCATTCGGCCATGTCTAGAAGTTTAGGTTGTGATGATTCTTATTTCATTTTGAGTCCATGCATGTCGGTATTATGCTTATGGAAGATGATCTAAGTGGTTTGAGTGCTTTGGTTTTCACTTTGAATTTTCTAAGCATTAATCTTTGGTTTTCCTTTTCAAAAAGTCTTTGATCTTTTGTTTTAATCTTGAAAAAGATTTGATTACTACCTTCATTTTCTATGGCTTTGATTTTAAAGTCTTGCATGTGATTCTTTTGCTCAAAAAGTTTTGCTTCTTTACTTGCATGTCACGGTTTTGATGAGAAACAAAAGGAAAACAACTTTTTCGAAATGATTTCATTTGGATTTAAGTTTATGTGTATTTCAAAGTTAAAGATTTAAGTTTTTCACTTGATTTTGTTAATGTATTTTTCGGTCAAGCTTTGAAAACAAAAGACCATGATTGTTTTTCATGAAAAATTTCTTGCATGTGTTTTCTTTTTGATTTATATGATTTTTGAGGCACATGCAAAGGTAATTGAAAATGAAATTGTGTTTGAAGTGACAAAAATAGGTCATGGTTTTGGTGAGAAAAGAAGTAGTATTTTCTAAAACCCTGGATTTATATGTACATGTTTTTGATTTAATGTTTAAAGGCTTTTGCATGAAGAGAAAATGCATCAAAGACTTTGTTTTCCTCTAGTGATGATTCGGTCTATATTAGGTTGAATAGGCTAGATTCTTTTTGCATGTAATTGTCCCTTTAAAATGATTGTGTTTTATGACTTTGTTTTAAGAAAAGTTATTGTGTTGTTTTAGTATGTTCAATTCGGTTTTGATAAAGAAAATGGGAAAATGTATTTAATTATTTTCAAAAGTATTTTCATGGTTTGATTTCTTTTATCCTTTGCTGTCCAAGAATTTATTTCAAAGTATTTCACTTGTAAAAATGTTTTTGAGTTGTGAAAAAGGTGGATTTCAAGTGTTATGTGATTTATAAAAAGTTAGAATGAAAATTGTGGATTTTTCAATGTTTTTCAACTTGAAATGGTGGCTGGACTCTTCCATACAAACCATTTGTTTTATTTATTTTAACGTGAACTTTTCAAATGATTTTCAAAGGATTTCAATTATGAGAAAAGATTGAAAGTTGTTTTGATAAACACATGTAATTTAAGAAAAGAATAAAGAAAGTAAAGGATTTCCTATTCAAGAGATCAAGTTGTAATGTTTAATTGAAATGATTTTTGATAAAAGTGTATTTATTTACCTCGAGGTTATTCAGTGGACGGTGGGAACCATTCTCAAAGAGAAGTTAGAGATCTCCAAGGTCAAAGTATTTCTCTTGCTGGATTAAGAGGTGAGTGAGAGTGTGGTGAGCCCATAACATAGTTGCTCGGATGGTGATAACATGAGTTTTTCCGCCATATGTTCTGTTCTATATTTCTTTGATTCGACGCATGTCTATTTTTATTTTATGTTGGTTCCTTTACCATTCTCTTGTGAATACGTATAATTCGTGTGATGAGTCTGGATGTCATTGTGATTGGTTATGTGAAACTAAAAGAGAAAGTAAAGTATGATGATGATGAGTGAAAAAGCAAGGTGTGGTGTGATTCATAGGAAATATTGAGAAGCAACAAAGTGCCGGACGAAGAGACTGTGCTCGTGGAGTCGAGATCATGTTAGTGAGTTCCAAGGCAAGAATGATTGTGCAAAAGAGCTATGTGATTGTATATGAGAATGATGTGATGGCATTGTGGTAGTGTGGCTTGAGAAAGTGATGGTTTGATTATGTGAAAGTGGGGAAAGATGTAACCCTTAGTGATCGGGTCTTGTCGAAGGGATGGACTAAGGGCAAGCCGATCTTAGGTTAACTAAAGATACTAAAAAACTTTAAAAGACTTAAAAGACATTAAAAGACTTAATATATGCGGTGAGGTATACGAGTGTTGTAACACCCCACAAATTCCTCGTTTAATTTAAAATACTAAAGAGATTTGTTTTTGAGAAAAGTATTTTTGGAAAGAGTATTTTCTTAAATAAATTTCTTAACTCACTTTTTAAAGTAATGAGTGATTTTTAAAGAAGGATTTTTCAAGAAATAATATTATGATTTTTAAAGTTGATTTTTGGAAATGTTTATATGACTGAAATTCTTCTAAAGGAATATTGAATTCTTCCATAAGAAATTATTAAATGAAAGGGTGATTTGATTTCTAAAAATGTGTGTTTGATATTTTTGGGTGTTATTGTGATTCATATGTATGAATAATTTATTTTATATGAGTATATGCATATGTATATTCGGTTTTGTATATATGTATGTATGCCTAGGATCATGTGAAATTTAATTAGTGAAAAGTATATGATGATAAATGCATGAATGTATGATATGTGTGTGCATGAGTATGTGCCGTGTGTGTATGTATAGAAGAGAGCCTAGAATTTTCCTAAGTTGTAACCAAAAGAACCAAATCCTAACTAAGTCCCTAACTAAATCCTAACTAGATAGAAGAAATCCTAATGGAGGACCAAAAAGTCTTAAAGCCTAGAATGACCCTAAGTACCTTATGTTCCCTACATTGTCCCCTTAATTTTGCTAAACAACACCCATGCAAAGTTTTGAGTTGCCAAAACTACCCCTCCCACTTACACCATAGCCGAATTAATTGAGGACAAAAGAGGAAAAGTCCCATGCTTTAGTCCTTGTCTATATATGGCCGAATGGGTGAAGGGATGACCACTTCATTTCTTCATTTCCACCCTTCATTTCTTTTCATTTCCCTTCACTTTCCAAACACATTGTTGAGAGCAAATACCAAAGCTCTCAACACATAGAGAAATAGAGAGGGAAGCCGTGAATGAATAAGGAAGGAGAAGGAAGAGACCAAGCCAAAAACCTAAGCTCCTTCTTGAAGATTCCAGACCCAAAAGCTAGAAGATCCACCTTCTTTTGGTGGGTATTCCGAAGATCATGAAGAAATTGTAATAGATTAGATTTTTCTTCTTGATCTTGTGATTTTCCTTTCTTTTCTTCTTTGCATGTTAATTCCTAAAGCTTAAATGACAAGCACAAGTATTGTTTGTGCTTGATCATGAACTTTTTAAAGCTAAAGATGACTTATGAATGTCTAACTACCGGACTCTATAACTCGTTTAAGAGTTTTCATGGAAGCTCTTAAAGTTTTCAAACTACATCCTAAAGCTCTAAAGATATGTTGAAAATTTTGTAAAGCTTTAAGTCAATTTCCTTGCAAGTTAATTTTCTAAGTTTTATTTATGTTTGATCATGAATTTTCAAAGTTAAAAATATCTTCTAAACGTCTAAAACAACGGATTCTATAACTTGATTAAGCTTTTCATGAAAAATCTTAAAGTTTTTCAAGCCAAATATTCTAGATCTAAAGATTGTTGAGATTTTTGTGGATCTAAAGTGAAACCTCTTTGCATGTAAAATTTTCTTTCTCAAACCGTGAACTAAGTTGTTTTTAAGAGATGATTTGATAAGTGAATGCATAAGCTAGACTTGCTTGACAATAATGTGGGATCTTTGGTGTTGCATGTTGATTTGATGATGATCTTGATGACTTAGGTACATGCATGTCTTGTTTATGCCTTGATCTTAAATTTTTAAAGAATAAATGAACTTATGAAACACTAAGACCTAAACTAAGTAATTCGGCCATACCCTAAAGATTATGTCTTGGAGCTTTTTAAATTGATCGAAATTCTTGCATGTTAACCTTTTCTTCATGCATGTCACGGTTTTAACCTTTTCTTGCTTAAAGTGATTTTTATCTTTGATTTGTGCTATTCTACTTGAATTCATCTACAAGATCTAGGTACATGCATGTGGTTTTTGAGTGAAGAGATTTTATTTTCTTCATGAACCTCACAATTTTTCAAAGAACCCAAGGAAATAAGCTTTTGAAAATTGATTTCTAACTTGATCTATGTTTAATGTTCATGCATGTTAAAGATTTGAATTTTTCTCTTGATTTTGGGGATAATGATGTCACGATTTTATGTGAGAAAAAGGAAATAACATTTTTAAATTATTGTGTAAGAAAGTGCATGATAAAACCCATGAACTTTAATTTGTGCATGTTGAAAAATGAACCAAGAACCTTGTTTGTCAAAGAAGGGTATTCGGCTTATGCATGAGGGATAGACTAGGGTTCTTTTTTTGAAGTGACATGAACATAATGAGTGTATTTTCTAAACTAAGGCTAAATTAAATGGTTTGGAAGAGTGTTGTGATTATTATTTTCTACTTCATTTGGGCTAAAGGATAAAAAGAATGAGTTAATTTTATCTTGTATGTTGCTTTGGAAAATAAGGTCTTGATGTAATACCCGATTTAACAAGTTGAATTAAGTTAAGAAAAATAAACAAAAGTTTGTGAACTTACCCAGGAAAGCTCACGGTTTTGGAATTTAAAATGGAATGAATAACTTCTTGATTTCATGTTTTTTTTATTCTTGAACAAATCTTTGTGTGGACTTGTGTTTATATTCGGCCATGTAGTATGAATAAATCTAGGAAATTTAGTTGCATTAAAATAAATTCATATAGTGATTTTTGAAGTGAATTGAATTGTTGTACTTGGTTTATAGTCTTCTGAATATGTGAATGTCTAAGTGTTGTGTTTGATTATAATTAAATGATTGATTAATTACTTGTATAACTTAACCCATTTAAATGTTGTTGTGGTTGTGTGCTAGTTTGTGTTTGGAAAATATTTAAATATATGATTGGTTTTGAAATAAGTTGGTTTTAAGAGAACTCCATTTGATTTATTTGAGATTTTAAATTGTGTTTGTGGCTGTCCAAAGTTGTTTTGTGATAAAAATTTGAGTTCTAAAAGTGTTTATTTGGAATAAAGGAGTTGTTTAAAGCGAAAAGTGTTTTTACGATGTTTTCGGAGTTTTATCAAAACGATTTTTGTAAAATAATTCTTTGCTGTCCAAAACTAATTATAATTGTTTCTTAACTTTAAAAATGTATTCAAATGATTTAAAGTAAAGTTTTCAAGTAAAAATTAATTTAAGGAGAACCCGGATCAAAGACGATGCATTTTTCGATGTTTTCAAATATGTTTAAGGTACTGTCCAAAAACGGACCAGCACCCAAACTAAATAGTTAAATAACTTTTCATAATGTTTTCAAATGATTTTTTTTAAAGTACTTAAGGTGTTATAAACATCTGAGTTGCTTGAAAGAAAACGGTTGTGTCTTAAGTTTTTGACGACGAATGAGAGGTGTTTAAGTTCTGAAAAAGATTTTCCTAATACAAGTTAATAACAAAAACGTATTTTATTTAGTACGAGGAATCTTAAAGACGAGGGATTGGGGCAGCCGGTGGCACAAAGGATCCGAGGCAACGGTACGCACTAAATTGCTGGACCTCAGGTGAGAGAGAAGCTTTCTTAAGACACCGTGGTAGTTAGGTGATATATTAGGATGTTCCGTATCATCTCAAAGATCGGAACTAAGTGGTTCCAAGGCTCCCCGTCCTTCTCCTCCATTCGAGGGTTCACCCAAGTCTGGTAACTTGTTTCATAATTTCCCTTTGAAAGCTACTGTTGTTTCAGAGGAATTTTCTCATTTGAGAACCACACCTGTAACTGATGTTGATAGCAAGACCTTAGGCCCAACACTGCTTCGGTCTCGTTTGTTGAGGGCTGAATTTCCTTGGTCATAAGTTCGATTCCACATGAGGCTCAGTGTGACTGGTGGCTAGCCTGAATGGGTTGCCTCTGTTTTCAAGGATGACCCTTCGTTTGTTGAGGTTCTGGAGAGTACGGGAATTGCTGAAGCTATCAAAATTTCCACCAAGCTTAGTGTGTGTAAGAGAGTAACTGATCTTCACATGTTGGTACAGCGTTGGTGTTCGACCACTCACACTTTCATTACTGCATGGGGGGAGTTTACTCCGTCTCTGGTGTAACATCCTCATTTTATTAACCTAATAATTATAATTATAAATATCTTATTTACACGCGAAAGATGAATTTCAACTATTTTCTTATATGTATATTATTATTATGTTGAATCTAAATATGTATATGTATAAGTGCTTGTAAACGTTTTCCTAGTATACGTATATATTTGTATACATATATCTTTGCGTAGATATTAGTATTTGTAACTATATCCTCGCGTATATGTATGTGTTTGTGTTTGTATGTGTATATTCATATGTATGTATGTATAGGTACATGTATTTAGGGTAGGTTAGGATGTATGTTTATATATATATTTATATATATATATATATGTCTATGTGGTATGTGTGTGCTTGTGTGCATTTTTAGGTGTTAGCATTTGTTCTTGTGTCCTTGTATGGATGAGTGTATTCGTTATGTGGTCGCATCGTTAGGTTTAGACAGGGAAATGTCCTAGGGTCGTTGGTTGCAATTGAAGAGTAATCGGTCTAGATTCTGGATTGGTGCGGTTGTGGTCGAGTAAGTAAGTTTGTGTAAGTTCGGGGCTTCGGGTGTTCCATAGCCCACGTAGGTGCTTTTAGTGTGTTGATCTCGATAGAGTGAGTGGATAAGGATCCTAGGATAGAGCCTCGAGTTAAAGGGTAGACTTTAAGGTCTATGTGCGGAGAATTCCCTCGAATACATGTTTCGATGGAGTTCCGGAACTTAGTGAATGTGTGAGGCAATCGGGATCGTTTAGATCCTATTGATTATGCCTCGAGAGTGGTTGGTTTTAGGGTTGAGTGGTTATAGAACATAGCTTAGATCGATCGAGTTAGATCGAGTGTTTAAGAATAGGCTAAGTCTAGATTTCGGAGTGTCGATTCGTTCGTCTTTTCGTGTATGTGAATTGTGTGTTTATTGTTGTGATTTATGATTGTGATGTTTTGTGTGTGTTAGGAGGTGTTTAGAAGGTGTTTAGATAGTGGTATTATGATAGGACAAGTTAGGCTGCATTAGGATCGGCTTAGAACTCTTAGAAGGCTTGAAAGAAAGGAAAAAGTAGTGCATTAATCGATTAATGGGTCTGTTAATCGATTAAATTTTGAGCACCCTTCGGCATTAATCGATTAAGGCATAGCTTAATCGAGTAGATCTTTGGATACCTTCGGGCTTACTCGATTAACACATGAGTTAATCGATTAGCCCCTTTGTAAATTAAGCGAGTTAATCGATTAACCAAAGTGGTTAATCGATTAACCACTGCAGATCAGACTTAAAAACACGATTTTAACGTGTTGTTCTTCATTTCTTTCTCTCTTCTTTCTCGGCCCTTCCCTCTTCTCTCCTCCCAAACTCTTCCAATCTTCAAATTAACATCAAATAACTTCAATCCACCACCCCATAATCATTCCCCATCAACTCCCCATGATTTTCTACCAACAAAAACCCCAATTTCATTCTCAATCTCTCAAATCCCCAATTCCCAATTTGAAACCCTAACTCCCTCAATCCTTCTCCTTTCTTTGGGCAATCATCAAGGGAGCTAAGAATCGGTCATGGGGCAAGGAACTAGGAGCTTAGGAGCTTGTCCCTAGAGCTTGGTGGAGCTTTTTCTTTCTCTCTCCTTCTCCTCTACTCTTCAACCGGTAAGGGGGGACTCTTTCCTCACTTTGAGTTAGGGATAGTTGGAATTTATAATAGGATTTGGGATTAATAATTAAATTAGAGTGTAGGTAGCAATAAGTAATTGGTTAGAGTTGTTCTTGTATTTTTCTTAACTTTGATATTTTTATAAATGTTTATATTAAGTAACTTTTCGATAAATTGGTAAAGTAGGAAGTGAAGAACCCTAGGGAGATGATTTATTTTACTGCACTCTGAGACATACCTGTGTATGTCGACTGGTTGTTGCTTCTCTGTTGATTTGTTGTTTGTTATTGATTATAGATTGATTATTGAACAACCTAAGTGCTATATGTTCTAATTGTGATTTAATGTTTTAATTGTTAAATGGTGAGACTGAAAGTGGATTGTGGATTAACATATATATATATATATATATATATATATAGTTAAGGGAATAAAGAGAATGAAAGGTGCAAATGGTTAAGAGATAAAGTGTTGGAAACGAGTAGTGGATTAAAATGGATAATGGGAGTCTAAAATAATTATGAATAAAAAGGGAATTGTGTGTGTGATAGGATGTTGTTGCCGCTATCTTTAATTGGATTATTATTCTTATGTATTTATTATGAATTGTATACTATCATTTTAATTCACTGTGCTGTGAAAGATCTCACCCTTAGTGGATAACAATTTAGGTACACATTCAAGATGCTTGGAGATCTGAGTGCGCAGCGGAACAAGTCGGAAGAAAGGAAATTTATTTTGTATATATATATATATATATATATATATATATATATATCCTGTATCGTATTGGTGCCCCACATTTTGTATAAACATAATTTGTAAATTGTAATTTTTAACGTCATCCGCTTTGTTTAAACTCTGATTCATGGTTTTCTATTTAATAAAATAACTATTACAAGTTCATAATCGATTTCCAAAATTTTTATCTCCGAACATTTTATATTATGAAAATTGGGGTGTTACATCTGGAAGATGTAATCGTCCTTATGAGGCTACCCTCTTTCGGTGATCCCAACCTTTCTTTATCTGATATTGATGAGAAGTTTTTTGACATGGAAAGGGAGTTGAAGGCTGCCATAGTGCTGAGTGCTAAGCATTCTCGTGATATCTTATCACAGAGGAAAGGGTCTTCTTCCAAGGGTAGGAGTGCTGGAAGGTCTACCTCAAAGGGCCAGCAATCGGGTAAAAACGTTTCTTTAAAGCACACTTTTGCCAACTGGGTAAGATATTTCTTTGGTGAAGTTTGTAGTGACAACTTTGAATCTGGCCCTACCCTTGATGAGGGTCTGTACAGAGTAGGTTTTAATGCGTTTTGGCTCAGTCGCTACGTTTTCCCTGGCCCGCCGTGGGAATCCGTGAGTCCTTCTGTTTTTGTCTTTGCCAGTATGCTGTCGCAAGGGGTCCGTCTTCCATTGTCATCGCTGTAACTTGGTGGCTTGTACGCAAGGTTGGATCAGATCGCTAAGCAATTGAGCAATTCCTATGGGCGTTTTCCCATAAACTGTTACTTGGACTTGACTTTCTTACAACACTTTTTGTTTGAGCATTTTCCGAAATTTGGTCCGGAAGGACCCAAGCTTGAGGACGCAGGCAACAATGTTGAGGGCGCTGCTGAGAATACTGAAGAAGAGGTTGATGTTGATCCTCTCAAAATCCGATCATGGCATTGGTCTCAGGGCAAACCGAGGTGTCCCTTGGTCCACATAATTGATGATGAGGGGAGCTTCTCATTCCGTCCTTATGCCAAGCCACTGTTTCCTTCCGGGGAACAACTCCATGACCTTTACACCAATGATAGATTCCTCTTTGCAGCCAAAAATGATACTTCAAAGAAGTCAGAAGGTGTTACTGATCTTTGGAACTTGATTCTCACTCCATGTCGTTTTCCTGGATTTGTTCCTACCGACAATAAGAGTGCACATAGGGGAGCCTTATGGTCGTATGCTTATAGACCAGATAGGGTCGTTCGTCAATTTGGCTGGGACCAACCCCCCTACAGCCTTCATGTTGCTCCTATAGGGGTGGAAGCGGCTCTCAAATCAGTGTTTTTTCGAACTCCTGATGATTCTGATTCAGAGGACTCTTTCCCTTTTTATATTTCCCCTACTCTTACTGGTGGTGTTCTTCAAAGCTGGATGGACTCCCACCAAGGTGTGTTGCAACGTCTTCGTAGTTTTGAGGCGATCCCCAATCTTGTTACTCCTTCAACTGTGCCCATTTCCTTTATGGACCCTTACTATGCCACTCCCCTGAAGAAAGGTAACCTTGTTTCATAACTGTTGCTTTTCCTTTCACTTTATTCTTATACTTAGATATGATATGCTGCTTATTTTTAGGTGCAACTGGTTCTGCTCCTCAGACTCGTAAAAGGAAGACTCCAGCATCTTCCCCATCTGCATCAACTACTTCGAAAAAAGTTAAGCAGAAGACTTCTACCTCTGGTACCCCAATCCCAAAGCCCTCTGTTGCTAAAAAGACTTCAAGTCTTCCTTCTAAGACAAAAGGAAGCACTTCAGTTTCTACTCCCTCTCGACGCTCGCTTCGCTTGATGGCCCGTGTCTCTTCTCCAACCCTTTCTACTCCTGATCATGTTGACTTAGTAGATGAAGAGGAGGATGATACTGGTGCATCCATTGCGGCTCATTATTCTTCTTCTGAGGATGATCGAGTGGTTCAGGACGTCAAGGTTCCTGCTCCTGGGGGTCATCAGTCATCTCCTTCTTCTTCCAATACTGATTCTTCTCAGGATGGGGTGTTAGGAGAAAAGCATTCTGCTGATCCTGTCCTTTCTGGTTCGATTTCCCTTTTCTAAAGCCAGACTTCCCTGCTATCTTCTTCCTTGTGCTATCCTGCCTTCTTGTGTTATTTTATTTGCCTTTCCATTTACAGTGTCGTTTCTTTCTTGCCTATGTACTGTTGCATTCTTATTGCCTTTGTTCATTTTTATCAGATACTTCTAGGGCCAAGCGCCCTGCCTCTGCTGCCAAAGTGAAGATTCCACCTGCTCGCTCTCCGCCTAAGTTCATTGCTCCCAAGTCAAAATCCAAAGGTACTCCTATTTCTGAGCATATTTCATCCAGTTCTGCTTCCGGTAATTTTGCTGAAGGTGAAACTCCTGCTCCTTTGGAAGTTGAACCTCTTGCTACTCTTTCTACTTCGGTTTCACCTATGAACGTGGATCTTGGGACCCTTCCCGAAGATGCTGCTTCCAAGTCTCTTCCTGTGGAAGACGTCCTAGCTGGTGGCTCAGTGTCTCCAAGAGGTATTGTTGTTGACTCTCCTGTTCGTGAGGATGCTCCTCCTGTTATTGTTACTCCTATTCCTTCTGAAAGGGATGAGGTTGTTGTCACTCCTGATTCTGTTCGAAAAGCCTCTTCTCATACTGTTATTGACTTAACTTCTGCTCAAGAAGTTCCTCCTCAAGTTGAAATTGCTCCTGGTGCTGCTTCCAGTGTAGCTTCTTTTCGTAAGTGCCATTACTTATTGCTCATTTTACTTTTCTTTCGTTTTGTATACCCCTTTTTTATTCATTGTTGTTGTCTTTTGCTTTGTAGCGTTGCTGTCTCTGAAAATGACCAAGCCCCTTTTTGATGAGGATATAGCACTTTTAAGTTCATTCTTCCATGCTCATTCGGATTTGGTGCTGCCTGGGTTGCATTTGCCTCAAATTTTTAATGAAACTGGACTTCGTACCATGCTGCACGTGCTGAAGCTTACTGTGAATCAGGACGTGGATTCCTTTTTCTGGGATCAAAAATCTTCCTTGTTGGATTATTTGCAAACTCTCAAACTTCATCAGTATTCAGGGTCTTGGCTTGATAATGCCATTAAACAAGTGGAAGTTCAACGTCCTCCCTTTGATGAGGAGACTTTTATTGCAAAGAGACAACTTCTGATAGAGCGTCGTGCTGATTTGGAGAGTTTGATCAATGATATCTCTGTTACTTTCTCTAAGGCCACTGCTGATTTAACAAGTGTGAAAGCTGATCTTGCTGAATTGGACTCTCAACAAGAGTCTTATGTTGCTATTTGCAAAGCTTCTTCCCTGGGTGTCCTTTTTAAGATGTAGATGTTGTGCTTGTTACTTCAATTAGCTGTTTGAAAACTGTTGGAGCTTTTGTATTTTGCTATTGCTGCCTTACTTTGTTGGATCTGTGTGACTTTCATATTTACTTTGTCATCCTTGTTTCTGTTTTGCTTATGCTGTATCCAAACTTGGTTTCGGGGAATGGCTCTTGAAGCCCCCTTTTTTTTGTTGCTGTATTGGACAAGTTTACAATCTTGACTTGAAATCTTTGTGTGTATCTTTGCCTTTTGGACAGACTTTGCTTTTTCTTTGAATAGAATCTCCCCTTCTTTTTCTTCTTCTCTTCCTTTTCTTTCTCTTCTTCTCTTCCTTTCTTTTTCTTCTTCTCTACTCTTCTCCCCCCCCCCCTCTTTTTTTTTAGGGGAAGTACTTTTCTGGATGCTTGCGCCGAAATTATTTTTTACTGTACCTGTTCTTATTTTGTAATGCATAAAACTTTGCCTTTAGAAACTATTCGTTTGCATATATAAGGGTGCTCCGTATATGTCGTGGTGTAATTATCTATACACAAATTGTACAAATCAGGGCGTGATCTTTTACTTATACTTAGGTTGCACATATCAGGGTGCTTATGCACATATCAGGGTGCAACTTAAGTTTTCTGCACATATCAGGGCGCTCTCACGCATATCAGGGTGCAGTTTTCTACTTGTACTTAGGTTGCACATATCGGGGTGCTTTTGCACATATCAGGGCGCTTTCACGCATATCAGGGTGCAGTTTTTTACTTATACTTAGGTTGCACATATCAGGGTGCAACTTAAGTTTTTTGCACATATCAGGGCGCTTTCACGCATATCAGGGTGCAGTTTTTTACTTGTACTTAGGTTGCACATATCAGGGTGCAACTTAAGTTTAGGATTTTTTTTTAATCAAAAAAGACAGTGAACAACTCTTTTACTGGATAATATCTGGTTCATTCATGCATTCAAAAGGTGGCATACAAAACTTTAGTGCCTACATGCTATGGATAGTATTTCTTGATGTATTTAAAGTTCAGGGGGCCTACTCTTTTTTGCGATTCTGGCTCTAGCAGATGGCAGTAGCCACTGGGGTGTGCCTCCTGCACAATGTATGGGCCTTCCCACTGGGGTGTCCACTTGCTAGGATGGGCGCTTCTCATGACAGCATCAGTGGCTTTTAAGACCAATTCCCCTTCTGCAAACATTCTTGGTTTAACCATTTTCTCATAGGCCAGCATGACTCTCCGCTGGTGCTTGAGTAGCTCATCTTGTGCTTTGATT
This sequence comes from Crotalaria pallida, assembly GCA_037953625.1. NCBI lineage: Eukaryota > Viridiplantae > Streptophyta > Magnoliopsida > Fabales > Fabaceae > Crotalaria > Crotalaria pallida. The sequence continues at coordinate 64,750,983 of CM075655.1, read as the reverse complement.
CTCATTCCCTCTATTGCTTCGGCTCTTTCTACAGAACCCTCCTCATTCTGCGTGATCATACGTGCTGAAGGTACTAACACTTCTGCTGGCAACGTTGTCTCTGCTCCATAGACTAGGGGAAATGGAGACGTTTTTGTCGTGCTGTGTTTTGTGACACGATAAGCCCACAAAGCCAAAGGCAAGTATTCACTCCACTCCTGGGGCGAATCCTCTACCGTCCTTGACAAAATCCCAATCAGTGTCTTATTAGTAGATTCTGCTTGGTCGTTTGCTTGAGGGTAATAAGGGATCGACTTGTGATGGGTGACGTCGTATTCTTCCAGGATCTTCTCCACCTTTTTGTTGATGTAATGTGTGCCATTGTCTGATACGATTCGTTCGGGTAACCTGAAGCGGCATATGATATTATCCCTTATGAATTGGACAGTAGTGTCCGCATCTGCTCTCTTGCACGCAATAGCCTCGACCCACTTGGTTGAGTGTTCAGTGGCTGCCAGAATCCATCTTTTTCCTCTTGATGGGGCGTCTATAGGCCCCACGAAATCCATGCATGAAGTATGAAAGGGATAAGGAGCACTCAGACTCTTCATACTGTTAGCTGGTACATGTATCTTGTGCCCATGCTTTTGACACTGCTCGCATCTTCTTGCAAAATCAATGGAGTCTTCCCTGATCGTTAGCCAAAAATACCCCATCCTTGTGAGTTCTTCATACAGCGCTCTTCCCCCTTGGTGTCTACCACAGGGCCCTTTATGAATCTCTTCCATCACTTTTTCTTGATCAGTCTTCTTCTAGCACCTCAAAATTTCCCCAGCAAAATTCTTTCTAAACAACTCCCCCTTGTCACAAAAGTATCTATCAGCTTTCTTTCTTATCTTTTCAGCTTCCATGTTGTCTCTTGGTAAGATCCCATGTTCTAAGTACTCTTTGATGGGATGAATCCATTCTGTGTCTGCTAGGTGGACCTCAACTTCTTCTTTGCAATCCTGACATTGAGCACAGAAGTTTTGCAAAGAATCACAGTGTGTCTTAATAGTGGGCCAGAATACACCAATTCTTTGTAAGCGTCTATACAATCCAGACCTCACTTGTCCACAAATACTCTCGTGCAGCTGGACCATCTTCTTCAGCCCTTCTTCCTCTGCCACACATCTCATGAGGAGCCCTTCCCTGTTTCTCTTATAGAGGATTCCCTTCACCAAGAAGAAGTCTCTGGACGCCTTGGTCAGCATCTTGCTCTTCAATTCCTTCCTGATCTGCGTCCTCCAGTCATCTTTGGGTTCCTCCTCTGTTTTCCTTTCTTTTACTTGAGACTGTTGCTCCCTTCTGAGGTGGACTGCCCACTTTTCTCCTTTCATCATGATTTTGCTTCCCAAAGTGGCCAAGGCATCCGCTTTCCGGTTTTCAGATCTAGGCAAATGCTCCAGTGACTCTACCCTGAATTTTTCCATGATTTCCAAGGCTCTTTCTTTGCAGAGCGCTAGTGAAGTTTCTTTCACACCATATTCCCCTTTCAGTTGCCGAATCACCAAATTTGAATCCCCCCTTACTATCACGCTACTGACTCCCATCTCTTCAGCTATTTTCAGCCCCAGCAGGAGAGCCTCATATTCGGCCTCGTTGTTAGTGCAGGGAAAATCAAGCTGGAATGCGAACGTCAATTCTTCCCCTTTACTGTTTGTCAATACTACACCTGCTACTCCTTTTGGACAGGATGGGGAGCCATGAAACATGAGTGTCCAAATTTCCTCCTCTTTGGCCACGTTGACCATCTCTTCTGATCCTTCTTCTTCATTCGTGGCACATATTGTGATCAGGTCCACCAAGGCTTGGCTCTTCATGGTGGTGGGCGTCACCAGCTGTATCTCATAATCTGTGAGCGTAAAGGCCCATTTTCTCACTCTCCCTGTCAGGTCTGCCCCTTGTAATAAATGCTTGATCCCTGCTGATTTGGTCATAACATGTACAGTGTGCGCTTGGAAATAGTGTCTATATTTTTGGGACACATAAACCAAAGCTAGACACTGCCTTTCCTGTGATGAATACTTGGCTTCAGCGTCTTTGAGCATTCGGCTCCAATATGCAATAGGACGCTCTGAACCGTCCACCTCTTGGGCAAGGAGCCCACTGACCGCTATCTTGGTGGTGGCTAGATAGACTCTGAGGGGGACACCTTTCTGTGGTGGAATCATGGTCAGGGGAGACATGAGTGTCTTCTTGATCCTATCCAAGGCCTCTTGATGTTCTCTTCCCCATTTGAATGCCTCTTTACCTCTTAAAAGCTTTCTCATTGACCCCAGAAGTTCTCCCAAAGCTGGAATGAATCTTCGTATATATCCCAATTTCCCCATCATCTGTTGCAGTTCTTTTTTAGTCTTGGGCGCTCTCAAGTCTCTTATAGCTCGCACTTTGTCTTCTGCAGCTGAGATCCCCTCCTTATGTACCACGAAGCCAAGAAATTCCCCTGATGAGACTCCAAACTTGCATTTCAACGGGTTCATCCTCAGTTTGTACTTCTTGCATCTCTCAAACACGACCTTCAGGTGTTCCATGTGCTGGTCCTTCTTCCTGGACTTCACCACCAAGTCGTCCACGTAATCTTCCACAATTTCATGCATCATATCGTGGAAGATTTCCGTCATAGCCCTTTGGTAGGTGGCCCCTGCGTTTTTAAGCCCAAATGGCATGACCGTATAGAAGAAGTTTCCCACGGGCGTCCTGAACGCAGTTTTCTCTTCATCATCTGGTGCCATTCTGATTTGGTTGTACCCACTGAATCCATCCATGAATGAGAAGCGTTCGTGCATTGCAGTAGCATCAACCATGTTGTCTATGTTTGGCAGAGGGAAATCGTCTTTTGGGCATGCTTTGTTGAGATCTCTGAAGTCCACGCAACACCTTATCTGCCCATTCTTTTTCTTGACAGGAACGACATTTGCTAGCCAAGTTGGTTGTTGTATTGGCTTGATGAATTGAGCTTTGAGCAGCTTCTCCACCTCTTTCTTGATAGCTTTCTCAATATCTGGGTCGAATTTCCTGACAGCTTGCTTTACCGGAACGGCGTCTGCCCTTACAGCCAGATTGTGGGTGACTAACTTTGGGTTTAGTCTAGGCATCTCTTCATAAGTCCACGCGAACACTTCCTTATACTCCTTGAGCAAAACAGTCAAGTCCTCCTTCTCTTTATCAGTGAGGGATGATGAAATGAACAGGGGTCTGTGTTCTCCTTCCCCTCCTACATTGATCTCTTCTATGCTTTTACTCTTCTTTGGTTCTGCCTGCTGTACAGCCATGACATCTTCTGGATACCTGAAGGTGTCCTTTCTCCTTAACACCCTAAGGAGTGCGGGACTGGCCAGGTCATGGAGGCTTGGCTTGGCCAGCCCCGCGATTTCCTATAAGATGACCCATCTGCTCCCCCCTTGCGGGTGGTGCTATTTTTGTAGTTTGAACTTTGTTGTTTTCACTGGCCTTGGGGCGCCTTCCTTGGGTAGCAGACTAAGCCGCTTAAAGACAGATTCTCTGGCTGGGGTTGCTTTCTCCTTTCCTTTGATGTTCACTCGAGTGTCCTTCTCAACCTTACTTGTCCCTGGCGGTGCAAGTTCTTCAAACACAGATGCATCGATCAGATGCATTTCCGATGCGTCGAAGGGCGCTTTGGTGGCTGGGATCTCGATGTCTCTGCCTGTGTATGAGGATTTGACACATTGATGCAGAGTAGAAGGCACACACTGATGTAAATGAATCCAGGGACGCCCCAACAAGATGTGGTAGCTTGGGCGTCCGTCCACAATATGAAATGTGTTGAGAGTTTTTATAGGGCCCACCTCTAATTGGACTACAACACAAGCTCTTGTTTCTACTGAGTCCCCATTGAACGTGCTCAAGGAAGTTTCGGATTTCTTAAGTCTTGACCCTGGTACGCCCAGCTTAGCAAAAATGTGAGTAGGCAGAATGTTCACCCCCGAACCATTGTCCACCATGGCACGCCTTACCCGTACACCCTCTATTACTGCCTCCACGTACAAAGGCCTGTTATGACAGAACCCTGAATGTGTCATGGGGGGCTCTCTGAACATGATTGTTGTGGCGTGCGCCTTAGCCACCCTGACAAAAGGAGCGTGGGTAGCACTGGCGTTCCCTCCCCTTCTTACAATCACATCTGCTAGAGCTTGAGCTGCTTCTGCTCTCACGTCTGTACTTAACTATAATTGATCAAATAGTGCCCTGAAACCTCTTGTCTTGACCAGCCCTCTTCTAAGTTCGTCTTCAATGATTTCCTCTTCGGCTATCTCCTCCAACAGGTTTTCTCCAGACAAGATAACGCCCACTTGGTGCCTACCACCTTCCCTGCAGCAAGTTGTTTTTGAAATACTGCCCTGATCACATAACAATCCACCGTCCTGTGACCCTTGTGCCTATGCAAGATACAAAAGGCAGGGTCCTCATATTCCTGCCGTGTCAAAGGGCGCTTCTCCACTCTTTCCTTTAATATTCCTTCTTTCAGCCATTCCTCTACAAGCTCATACACCATCTCCCTAGGAATGGAAGCAGGTAACACAGGTGGGGGTTCTCTTTTCTCATACTTTCCTGGGACCGCCCTGTAATCCCTTTTCCTGTTCTTGTCTTCTACAGCGTTAACATCGAAAGCTGTCTGGTCCCGGGTCCGCTTCCCTCCTTGTTTCTTCATTGCTTCTGTCACATCCAGCGCCCTTGCTAACAACTCGGAGAAGGTGGTAATTTTGCTCAGAACCAGAAATATTTGGGATCCATCTTCTATGCTTTTGATGCATCCGTACAAAAGATCTGCTTTCGGGAGCGTCTCCCGACAACTGAGTGCCTTATCCCTGTATCTTTTTATGAAGGGTATTAAGCCATCCCCTATCCTTTGTCTGACCCACCCTAGATCCATCACATGGATAGCTGCCTCTTCTTCGAGAAACTTGTTGCAAAACTCTACTGTCATCTCTTCCCAACTCCTAATAGATGCTGGACGTAGTTTGGAGTACCAAGTGAAGGCACGTCCAGTTAGAGACTTTGAAAATTCTCTGAGCCTCAAACGCAAATCTGAGCTGTGGATTCCCAAATCATCTACGTAAGTCACCAGATGCTCCCTGGCACTCCCTGTTCCGTCGAACTTTCTGAAGGCTGGGGGTGCATACCCAAGAGGGTAGCGATAAGATATTATGTCAGCTGTAAAGGGGGGGTTTAGGTTTATCACGGAGTTACCCCCTTCTCTGTGTGTTTGCAGAATGCGTCTCAGCTCTGCTTGCGTTACTGGAGCGTCCTCCTTGTTACTTGTGGTTTTCTTAGCCTGGAGTTCCACCCGCACCCTTTCCTTGGCCAACTCCTCCTCTCTTCGTGCCTCTTCCTCCATCTTTGCTCTAGCTTCTGATGCTTCGACCTCTTCCTTTGCTTTAGCGTTTTGGGCTTTGAAGTTTGCAATCATCTCAGTCAAGGCATTCTGGTTAGCTATGATGTTGTTGAGGATGGAGGCGTCTAGAGTCACTTGCACACCAGGCTCTCCTCTACTCTGAGAACTCTTCGGCTGCTTCGTATCTTCTTCTTCACGACTTTGTTCCTTTTCAGAAGCTTCCAAGAAAGGTTCTTCTTGGTCACTTTCTGGGCTAAAGGTTAATCTCCTTGCTGCTTTCCCTACTGGATTGATGACTCTTGATGCATCGAGCCCAAAGCTTCCTCCGACAGTGATCCTAGTGCCATCCTCAGCCACTCCTCTTTGAACATCTCCTGGCGTGTCTCCTTCTAGTGTTGAAGCCCTGATTTCCCCGGCAACGGCGCCAATTGTTTCTGCCAAGATTTCATATTTCTTGAGAAAATAATACAAAATGCAAATAAAATGATGGGTTCGTAGACTTAGTGAAATCAAGGCTTCTTTTATTGATTTACTGAATGAGAAATACAAGGAGCAATGGGGGTGTGATTATCAGATGATAAAATATACAATGGCTAAGCATTTTCTAGGACGCTCTCTGTTTTCCCTCCCCAAACTCCTTGAGGTTTTCCCCTAATTGTGTCGTTGTAATTCTCTCCATATAGAGGATTTGTGTTTACTGGTTTTCAGCTCCGGTTTCTTCTACCACAGTGGTCCTTGCTTTATGGGAAGCTTGCCTCGGTCATTAAGCTTGGCTTTCTCTTTGTCTGATGGACATTGTGGCCTTCCTTCCATTGCATGCTGGTCGTTGCCTTCTTCAGCCTTGGTAGAGGAGATGAACAGTACTTTTCCCTATTTGAGTGAAATGGCATCTTCCTCTCTGGCATACTATATTTGGTACTTGAATGGAATGACATCTTTCCTGCTTATGGTATATCTGATGGATATGGCTGGCTACGCGTTGGGCCCAAGGAAGAGTGGCTTCCCAGGTCCTTGTTTGGCTCCAGATGAATGGTGTGATTTGAGGACGCTCTGACCGGAGGACGCTTCCACGTTTCTGCCATTGTTGGTGTGGAGGCTTGCTCTGGTCTGAAACAATCTTCATGGGCCACCCGAAATTCCCCCTTTTCTACTTGTTCCCCTGTTAACGGGCTTTGGCCCAATAACTAATTATTTCTCAATCCTAAACACATAGCTAGCCAAGAAATGAATCGATGCTTAGAAACACTGACATTATTCCAAACGAATTTAGACATAGGGAAACTATCAGGGGTTTGCTTTAGAAATTGATACCCTGATTTGATGGTGTAAACTCCATCTGTGCACCCAATCCATCTATCATTCTGAAAACCAGATCTAAGCTTATCCCTAACTTTGAGGATTTGCTTCCAATGCCAACTTTGACCTTGAATCCATTCGCAATCCCAGAATAAGTGATTTTTTAGGTAATAAGCATGAATCCAGCGAACCCATAAACACACCTTATTCACTGCTATGCTCCAAATTTGCTTCCCTAATGCAGCTGTGTTCCAAAGACCACAATTGTTGATACCCAAACCCCCATGCCTCTTCGTATTACATACTGTAGACCAACCAATTTTAGCATAATAGGGACCATCAGTAGAAGAGCTCCATAGGAAATGTAACACCCTCACACTTAATTAGTTTAAATTGGATTTATTAAAATATGAACTTGAAATTTCCAATAAAAATCCGGCAGAATTTCCTCTGTAATTCGGACTTTACCAAAATTTCCTGTTGTACCTGTTCAGACCAGAGTATTTATAAAACATAAACATATTAATAAAATAGCCAGATAAAGTCCTAATGCCCGATAGACTACATAACACAATTTTGGGCGCACAACTGCTACATGATTTTAATTTACAAAATATTAGTTTTCTTAAAATTAAAACTAAGTCCACTCCAATGCTTTACACTCCACAGTGTGGAGTATACTCCCTGCTCGGCCAGAAAACGGTGCAAGCTCCCAGCTTAGTACCTGAAAGGGATTGTAAGGGTGAGCTTTACACAAGTAAGAAGTAGGTTCCAACGAGGCATAATAATCACTAAGTCAAAACACAATTAGCACATAGCACATAAGTTTCATTCATGCAAACTCATTATGCATCATACACAAACAATAGTCTTGTCAATTAATTCTTATTCCCATTTATTTCTTTCTCATATTCTTTGTTCTCTTTTCTCTTTTATACTTTAATCATTCTTTCTTCTTTCTCTACCTGTCTCTTATTCCACATTATTGTTTTCTCTCTTTTCTTTTCTTCTTTCTTTTATTTCGTTCTCTTCCCTTTATTTTTAATCCTTCTTTTACATTTCCACCTGTTCCTTAGTTTTCCTGTTTCTTTATCACTCAACCGATACACCACACAACATTCATTCCATTTAACTTTCAAGCATACATAACAATTAACACATACAATAATTCACAAGCAACATATAAGAACTCATAACCACACTATCATCGCAGGCAGACCACATTTTCCAATTCCATCGTTTTATAAGTGCCGATTCCCTTTTAGTTAATTCATTTTCACCATTTGGTTCCCTTTTATTTATTTTCCCCGTTTCCAAATAAATCCCGTTAAATCCCCTTACCTTGTACTTTATTCTTTTCCTTATATTTACGGTGTATGTATGTCTCAACCAAATCGAAGGCCTACATGCATATACCAATCACGATGTATGTCTCCACCAAATCGAAGGCCTACATACATCGCTTTTCCATTACCATTACCTTATCCAATTTTATCCCCTTTTTTTTTTCGTTTATTCATTTCCTTTTTAATTTCGGTGTATGTATGTCTCCACCAAATCGAAGGCCTACATACATACACCAATCACGATGTATGTCTCCACCAAATCGAAGGCCTACATACATCGCGTTTTCTTTACCGCTTACCTTATTTTTATTCATTGTCCTTTTCTTTTCTCTTTTTTTTTCATTTAGGGTGTATGTATGTCTCCACCAAATCGAAGGCCTACATACATACACCAATCACGATGTATGTCTCCACCAAATCGAAGACCTACATACATCGCGTTTCCTTTACCATTTACCTTATTTTTATCCATTGTCCGTTTCCTTTTTCCTTTTCATTTAGGGTGTATGTATGTCTCCACCAAATCGAAGGCCTACATACATACACCATCGACGATGTATGTCTCCACCAAATCGAAGGTCTACATACATCGCCCCGTTTACGTTGTATTGTCTCCCCCAAATCGAAGGCCTACAATACAACCCCAATTTTATGATGTATCGTCTCCCCCAAATCGAAGGCCTACGATACATCACCATATTTATCCCATATTAGTTGTCCGTATTATATGTCATTATTTTGTCTACCGATTCCGTTTAATATGTACCAAGTCATTCCAAGCACAAGTACCATCACATTTAAAACCAAATAGCCACAATTCACATTTCACATAAACAATTAGAGTGCAATTAATAACAAACTTCCCCTTTTCATATAATCATGCAATAACCACATTTTTCACTTGTCCGAATTATTGATTAAAAATGCTATCCTAGGGGTTCATGCCATTTATTTTCCTCAATTTAAATCATAACCTCATTTAGCATCTATACTTGAAGAACAAACATATACCATTTATCATTTGAAATTAAATAGCATCCAACATTACAACCTATAATACACAATAATTTCACACTCCACCATTCATTATCATACACGCCACAATTTATATTTATGACATGAAAGAATTTATACCCACATTTAACATTTAAAATGCATAGTTCACAATTTATAAGCAAACTATCACAATTTGGACATACAACCATTCATATCCACAATTAGCATTTAAAATACATGTTCATTAAACATGCAAGCAATATATCTCAATTATCACATATAATCATTCATATCTACCATTATTCAATTAGTCCTTCATTCTTTTATTTTCCTATTTTAATTTTTTGTCTAGATTAATTACTCACATGTTCAATCAATAGCACACCCATATGCTCTTAGCAAAGATTATGACTAGCAAGAAACTAGTCCCTACAAGCTGACGTAAAACACCCCTTACCTTTAGACGCTTTAACCCTTAGTTTCGTCAAATACCTACTCATTTCGCATGATAACGTCCATTGATTCTCACGATGCAGCTGGTCCTGAACTTCTTTCATCATCCTCAGCAGGGAAGATTTGCGCTCATTTTCCCAACCATAAAGCTACACTGATCCGACCCGACTCACGGTCGAACCAATTCAGTACACACCCAAATCAGAGTAACTAATTAAAATCATCATAAATAACAATCTAATTAAAACTGACACTAAATCACAATATCATTTATTTTCCAAAATAATATAAAACTTAATCATTATTATCAACATTAATACCCTTTATATTATCACAAATTATTAAACATAAAACAAAGTAAATAAAAGGAATCAGGGATTTACCCACAAATTGATTTAGAAGCAACAAAGAGGAGATCGGTTCGGTTCAGCGATTCTTGGTCCAGTGCATTCCCGGTTAGCAACACCACCACACAGCAGCAACACACCCATTCCTTAATGGCGGCAACGGCGTCTACGACCGGCGTCGATGGCGAGACCGGAAACCGCAACTATCCGCGGCGAAGGAACACGAATGAAAGCCTCTTAGTTCCTGTAGCTTCAGATGCGAACCGGAGAGAGGAGACGGTGGCGGTTCAACAGAGGCAGCGAACGGCCGAAAAAGTGAGGGACAGCGGCGGCAATAACGAATCAAGCAGCAGCAGCCTCCATTGTTGCAGCGAGGAGAGGAGAACGACGGTGAGGCTCGTGATCCACGGGGGCTGGAGACGGCGGTGAGGACCATGGCAGCGGCGGCGGTCCTTAGCAGCGGCGATAGCAGAGCTGTGACCAGAGAGGAAGGCAAGATCGAGGAAGAAGAGACCAAGGGCGGCGATTCGATCATGGGTGGCGATGACTGGCGAACCCGTGACTGGAGGGAGGCGAGTCGTGACTCCCTTGGCTGGCGGCGGCGCTCGGCAACGACCCAAGGAGAGAGCGAGAGTCGCGGCTGGAGGGAGAAGCAAATAGACCGGATCGGAGAGGGAGAGAGACAATGGCACTGGTCTTGGATGGCGGCTAAGGTGAGAGAGAACACGGAGGAGGATGGGGACTCAATGGAGAAGGGTGCTGGCGGCTGAGGCAAGGAAGAGAGAGATGAGAGGGAGGATGGGGCGGCGGCACTGGAGGAGGGAGGAAGAAGAATGAATGAACTTAGGGTTTTTCCTACCCTTTTCTTTTTTTTTTTTTTTTTAGTCAAATAAATATCAGTAGATTCTAATAACCATACAAATTCATTAGGAACTTATAAAGACTAGAACTTGATTGTAAATTAGGAAGTAAAATAAATTTATTTAACATTGCCTCTTTATAAATACCAAAGTAAAGAATAGAAAGCCTATTTTTCAAATAGGATAATTGTTTTTAAATGAATTTACTTTAAAATATACGAATAAAAATATAATTTCCTAAATAATATAACGTTCTTTATGAAAATATCCAACACTTTTAATAATTAAATACGAGAATTAATCACTTAATTTGATAAAACTCAAAATTTATAATACAAAAGAAATTCAGGATGTTACAGGAAAATTCTACACTTTTTCTAAATTTCCTTTATCACTGCCTTTGGGATAATAAAAGTAGCAGCCCAGTAGATGTGGAAGCTCATAATTCAAACAGTTTGTATCAGGCACTATACAGGTTCTTGAATAAACTAACAATAAGAATTTGACTTGTGAGTTCAATCAATTATTGAAAGTTACAAATGTAACCAAATGTTGCAAGATGAATTGATATGATTGACTGACGTTTCATGAATTCATCATCATCACTTCTATGATGAAGGACTTTGCAGTAGGAAGTTTCTCCTATTTAAGGGGATAATATGGATAATTTTAATCTGTGTGGTCTATAATGAACAAATAGCAGATTTAGGCAATGATAGCAATTCATATGGGCTATTAAGTTTTGCAAGATTGAACTAAAGCAACATAAAAACCGCAGAATATGGTGCTGGAAGATGTACTAACTACTAAGCATACTGTAAAATTGTATTTCAACAATAACTTTTGTTTTACACACAAACTTATATTGCACAGTGACATATTGGTGGATCGTAGCTAGTATAAACTTTATACATCAAACGAAAACAGGAAGCATTTCCAACAATCACTGTACAAAATTGTAAAATCACTATTATCTCTGGTATTTAATCAATATCTAGGCAATGTTCGCTAGATTTGGAAAGAGCTGGCTGAGTGTCATCTTCAAATGAAGAATCAACAAACAGTGAGGAGCTGTTTTGCTGGTGCATTGAACGCCAATCGTCAATGTTGGTCCCTCGGCCGAAATCCAAGCTGAGAAATGCTCTCTTTTCTATCATTTCTATTATCTTCTTGGTTTGACCAAGAATGTAAACTGCATGCCTGACGCTATCCTCCCTCTCTTCAATGGCGCTATTCGAGCACTTGGTTGATATAACATGAGGTAAGTTAGTTAGACATGCACCCAACATATCAGAAATCATTGCTGTTAGTGCTTCAAACAACCTCTCACATGTGTGGTCTTTTAAGGTTACATGATTTAAGAGAATAGTTTGGCTTATTCTGTACATGGAATTAGATGCTAACACTTTGATAGGCCATGATGAAGGACTTACCCTGGCGCATATGTGCTCATATTTGGCTCGAAATTTCCCATACCTGACTTTTGCAGCATCAGCTAGTTCCTCAAGTGTCTCTTTGGGGCTCTTATTTTGAAGGGAGAGCTTATAAAGATCGACATCGAGCCACTTATCATAGAGATCAACTCCAAGCCACACTATATCTGCTGCCTTCCTCAGTTTAATTAATTTCCCTTCTTTGTCCAAATTATTATCTATGAGCTTTACATAGGGGAGACCTTCATTGATAGTACCTAGCAACTTTTTGACTGAACTCCTTTTGATGTTTGGAAGTGCAACAATTATGCTTGCTAGTGTCACCAGAGGAAGTGACCAACAAAATGGAGTTTGTCCAGCATGTAAGGAATGAATTTGGTCACTGTCGAATTCTCCCACGCCCTTGAAACCTTGGCGCATAGAAGATTTCTCGAGTAATTCAATTAGGTGTTTTGGCTGCTTCTTTTCTCCTATCTGAACCCAATGATTAGTGGCATCACGATTGTCTTTCATCATCACCTCAACTAGCTCTTCCTCGCCTTCAAGATGCAGAACGAAACGTCTTAAATCCAGCCTCGAGATAGGACACGAATCTGTTCTAGAGCAAATGCTTGAGACAGTAGTGTTAAATTTGGATTTCAACTTCTTGCAATAATCACAACATGAGAAGAACCAGCACATAAGGCATACTGAAATGTATTGAGTTGCTTTACTCATTAGCACAATCCCCACATGCAGTTTAATAACGAAGTTAAATACAAGTACTTTTGCATCATGTGCCAACTTTCTGTACTGCCTATTATGAATTCTTAAACCAAGAGGGCTTTCTTTTATTAGGATTAGCTTCTCAGTCCAGTAGCCTTCTAGTTGGAACCTTTTCTTGGTGCTCTTATTTCTCACATTCGGGCACCTATAATTCACGGCGATGAACCATCGAAATGCAGGAGCGATAGTACCAATTCCTACTGCAGCAACCTGAACTATGAGAACTAAGATTGTTGACCACCTGTAGTCACAATTTCCAGCACAAAATTTAAAGGACCATGGCATCATGTATGATCTAAGCATGGCCTCACCTAATATCATAGTACTTAGAAGACAGAAGGCACCAGAGGCGGTGCAGGTTACTGACCTTCCAAGCACAAATTGAGGGCTGCTAGTGTGCGACATCATCCAATATTTCATTAGTCTACATCTAAGTTTATTGACAATTTTATTCACTTCTTCCTCACCCTCAAGTTTGTTTGAGCACTCTTTTATTGCCATCATGTACTTAAGCTCCAAATAATGCTTCATCTTTGGAAGAGTCAAAGCAGAAGATGTCATGGTCATCAATAAAATAAGCATAAGAAACATGATCACAGCATGTTCTATCCAAAACACATAGATAACACCAGTAACAAATTGGATGCAAATATTCACAATCATAGTAACTACTAATATCCCCATGGCCATAACATTCATCATGATTTCTTTGTTCTCAGTGACACCAAGAGAAGGCATAGAGTTACCTATGATTATGCATATCAAGGCACTGCTACTAAGCTTTGCTAGCTGATCATGGCGGTGAGGCATCGGGGTATTGAGATCCACTGATAATTTAACTGCAACAGCAATCAAGGCCAAGGAAGTAGCATTTAAGCAGAAGTATTTGCAAGGGAACCACAACTTCCGACCACGAATTCCATGAATAAGATCTGCAACCATTGCTATTAGGCAAGCAAGGGATGCTGCTGCTATGTATATACCAATCCATGGCATAGGTTGGCTGAACTTGGTGGCATCTAAGTATCCATCATCAGTGCACCCGGTTATGCCCATCGTTTAGGAGTGATCCTTTTGTTCTTTGCTCAGATGTTACTGCTTCTGTTTCTCCTGCAAAAGTATATAATATATACTATAACAGTAATATACTAGATTACTAGTAGTATATACTAATATATCAACCATATAATTTTGTAGAAACTTTTATCCAATGTTTTTTATTCCGGTTAAGAAGGAATGATGTATTTCCAACCACTCTTTTATTCCACATGTTGCCAATTACGAATCTGTCCAAGGTCTGCATCACACTAGAATAAGAAATGTAAGTTTAGCCGGTACATAACTGGTTTTTTTTTTTTTTTTTTTTGATAAAACATAACTGGTTTCTTCCATCATGTGAGTAGTTTGATTTTCGCCATGTATTTGGAAAAAAAATTGTTAGACGCAAAATACAATTTGATGTTTCTATAATTGGAAATAGATTAATTTTCGGCTATTGGTAAGAAGAAAAAAAAAAGCTACAAAGTATAAACAAACCTTTATAGGTATATTTCAATATTATTTTTTTATTTATAAGTTTTATTATACTCCCTCTATCCCGTTATCTTGAAAAACAAAATGTAGTTTTTTCTTTCAAATCAAAGTAAAAATAATTAATAAAAAATCTTAAAGATGATATATTATATTAAAAATCATAAAAATGATTAACGAAAAATCTTAAAGATTGTAAACATTATATGGAAATTTGTCTGATAAAAATTTGTAATTAATGAATCAATCATGCATTATATTTTATTTTGAAAATAGAATCATATATTATATCAAAAGGATATTCATTTATCTTTGTTGACTACTTTGATTTTTACTAAAATAATGGAACGAATGGAGTACTAAAATACACATTTTAAGAATGTGATGATAACGGTAATTAACAATAAATTATTTTTTTTTAGTCTACTCTTTCTGATTTCAAATACAAGCAAATAAAATCATTTCATTAATGATCTCAAATATACAAAATTTAACTAATTTTTTATTCTCAATACAATCATTCATAAAATATTTCAATATAATGGTTGTATCATTTAACTTTTCTTTCGTTCCCAATTTATGTTGGAAAATATGCACTACTTTCTATATTTGTAATCATTACCTTTTCTCCACTATTTACGTAAATCAATACTCGAGTATTAAATATGGATAAATTAAAAAAATAACATTTATTAAACTTTTGAAATCCTCAAAATGAGGAATAAAAATGAAAAAAAAACTTTTTCAAGAAAGGACAGTTAATAAGGAAGAGAGCGAGTATATTTCAAACCGGATGGAGA
The DNA here is from genome assembly GCA_037953625.1 of Crotalaria pallida. Lineage (NCBI taxonomy): Eukaryota > Viridiplantae > Streptophyta > Magnoliopsida > Fabales > Fabaceae > Crotalaria > Crotalaria pallida. The sequence goes on along the minus strand of CM075655.1, from coordinate 64,735,783 downwards.
GTATGTATTTCAGAATTACCCATATTAATATTTTTGAAAATATAAAAAGTGTTAAGTAAATATTGATGTTTGTATTAAAAAATAATTAATCATTATCGAAAATTGATATTGGGTCTTAAACACAAAATAAAAATATTAAAACGATTTTATACTTAATGACGATGGATGGAAGTAGCTTTCTAAATAATACTCCCTCCTATATACAGGATTCTTTTGAAGAAAAAATTAGTCTTATTTATATGTTCTTATTACAACTTCTAGCAACATTTAATTATTTCTTTCAAAAATATTCATATTAAGTTAATATTTTTTAGAATCTCAATAACAATTATAGATATACTCTCTCCGTTTCATATATAGTGTTAATACAGTTTTGTCTCATGTTTCATATGTATTATGCTTTTATAAAACTCAATACATAATTAATGTTATTTTTCCAAACACACTCCTATTTATTACACTTTCTTTTTCACTTATGATATCTTTCCCTCTCTTCAATAATGATTATATAGGGACATTATAGTCGAAATAAGCAAAATCCTTACATCATTTAACAATTCCTCAAAACTCGTTCATAACCTTAAAACACACTATATATCAAACAGAGAGAATAGTTTCGAAAAAAAATTAAATATTATATTTCCAATATAAATTACCACCTGAATTTTCCAAACAAAAATTTACTCTATCTACTTATATTCATCTGTCATATTTCAAACAAAATATATTCTTTAAAAAATATAATTGTTACTTAAATTTTCAATACATTAATTATGTTTTCTCTCTTTATATATACATTTTCTTTTTTTATAGTCATTAATTTTTCCCTTTAGTAGTTATATAAATCAAAACATATTGAATAAAGAAAAAACATAACAACTAACATTTATTACACTCTTAAAATTTTAAAATAACAAATTAAAAATTTAAAAAATAAAAAACAGTTTTTTTTTTGGTGTACACCAAGTGGGTGTAAGTGATCCGGTCCGAGACCGCGAGACCGGTGGGACCGAACTGGACCGGACCGAAAAATGCAGTTCAGTCTGGTCTCACGGTTCGGTCCGGTCCGAAAATTATTGGACCGTTGTTTCATGGTCCGGTCCACTATCTCAATATTTTTCAGACCGTTTAGACCGGACCGGACCGCATTAATAAAAACCTAAAAGTAACAAACTTGTAGCAGTAGCAGATCTGCAGATCGCATCCCTGCAGCAACCCTTGTCTCTCCCTATCCCTATTAGAGTAGCAGAGTAGCAGCCAGGCAGCCACACACACACCCATCGCCGGTGTCGTTCGTCCTATCACCGCCGTTCTCCCTCCGGTTCTCGTTCTCTCCCTCTTCCTCCCTTGCAGCCGCCGTTCTCCCTTCGGTTCTCGTTCTCTCCCTCCGGTTCTCGTTCTCTCCCTCTTCCTCTGTTACAGTCGTCGTTCTCCCTCCGGTTCTCGTCTCTCCCTCTTCCTCCGTTCTCAGTCAATAGCCACCGTCACTGCCTCTGTCCTTTGTTCTCAGTTCTCCCACCGTTCTCAGTCCTCCGCCGCTCCCTCTAGTCAATAGCCACCACCATCGCCTCTGTCCCCGCCACCGCCACCGTCCCCGCCACCGTCGTTCGCTCTTCCCCTGAGGTTTCACTCCTCCATGATTTTGGTCACTGCTGTGTTAGGTTTTAACTTTTAATTAATTTTTACTTTTTTAATTATTTTATTATTATTATGGTCTAATGGTCTAAATAGACCGGACCGGACCGTTCATGAACTGTTCGATCCGGTCCGGTCTTTGTATATGGAAAACATCAGGACCGGATCGGACCAGACCACATTAATTTAATTGGTCCGGTCCCTAAAGTCAGTAAAAGACCGGGCCGGACCGGACCGTTACACCCCTAACACCAAGGTTCCTCCAGCCGACAGCCGAAGACTAATACCCTCCGAGGCGTGGAGATCACCGAAGTGGGTTTTACCTCTACAAACAAAGTCTTTTTCATGCCCACGGTATAGGGATCGAACCCCTAACATCATGCTTAAAGAACTCAGCTATCTATCAACTGTGCTGGACTTTATTGGTTAAAAAAAACCAATTGTGCTGGGCTTTATTGGTTAAAAAAAACAGTTAATAAGGAACGGAAGAATAGTATATACGAACGGAGCACGTAAGTTTTTTTTTTTTTTTTTTTTTTTTTAAATTAAACCATGATTCTATTTCTCAAAAGAAAAATCTGTTACATGGCTAACAACTGTTACTTACAAGGCTAATTAATTACGTAAGTTAAAGGCATTCCATAATTTCTTTATCTTCAACTTCTTGCCTTGACTTTTTGGAAATTTGGAACATCGGAAATACAGTATTGTAGGATGCGGATAAAGTGGCAGGTGAGATGAGGTGAGGCGGCACATCCTTGGTTCTTTCTTCTACATTTTCTATGCTGATCTGGGACCGGGAATACTATAATGCAGAAGTGAAAAGACGATGATTCTTACGTTTATAATGGCGTCATCGAACATTGTTATTATTGGCACAAAGCCACAAACACAATTGACCAGCGATTTACCCACCTGACCCTGTCTGCGGTCGTTGTTATACTCCTTCCGTCTTACGCCCTCCCGTCTCAAATATTTTAAAAAAAATTAATTTTGCACTTTTATAAAAAAAATTAGTTAAATACATTTAACTTTTTTTTTCTTATATATAAAAATTGATTACCTTAAGAAACATGCATTTAGAATGAAATCAAAATTAAATGTTACAACCATTTTGTATAGATATTTAGAAAATGATTGTATTAAAATATATAGCTTATTTTTGCTTATATACGAAACCATTGATAGAGTGTATTTTTTCTTATATTTGAGATACTAGGGAGTACAAAGATTGGTAAAATATAACAATTATTTTTTTTTTTCAAATTAAAGTAAAAATAATAAATAAAAAGTTTAGAAATTGTAAACTTTGAATCGTGATTGGTTGATCAATACAAAATACATTAAATTAGGTGTTTTGTAATTGGTTAATATGTTAAACAAACCATTAAATGTATGTCTCCTTAATTTTTTACATTTTCAATTTGTTATCATCCTTGTGAGACAGAGGATATAGTTTTTGTTGCATGAATACGGATACGGTATCGATACTTAATACAGGTACAAATACAAGGTACGATATATTCTAAAAAATTAAGGTACGGGTACATTAATATACATACTCCCTCTTTCTTATTTATAAGACCCTTTTGAGATTTTTCACTCCCACGAAGAAAAGTGATTAAATTTGTTAGTGACATTGGAAATATGAAAATTTAATATACTTTTTCAAAACTAACCATGTAATTATTATTGGAAATCTAAAAAATGTTGACTTAATGGGGTGTTTATGGAAAGAAGTTGATCTGTCATGGAATCCTTTGTACTTGAACTAAACTGTCAAGTGGCAAGATATTCCACTGTTTGCTTTTAGACTGATGAAGAATGACACCCTGATTTCCAAGATACCAGCTCTATTGTCGTTTGCTTGGGTGTGGTGTGTGTGTGTTTGTGTGAGTAGGTTAGATGCATACCTGGTTACCTCCAACTCCCTTATATAGGCCACATCCTTACCGTTGTATATCCCTCTCATTCATGAGTATTCTCCGGATTCCCACTAATGGCAGGTGTTTAATGGCAGAGAATGAAGAGGGAATCCAAAGACAAACGGGTACACGAGCTTAACTGCAGACTTCATTTCTAAGAATCCAAGGAAGCTCAACTTTACTCCTCCGTCCTCCTGGTAACTGTTAAACCGGTATCACGAGGTAAGGGAATCTTCCTTCTCTATGCCTGTCAATAAGAAGTCTTCCTCTCTTTTAATTCGGGGGAATAGAGGATTTGGGCCACTAATGGGCCTCCCATATCGTTAATCCGGCTTTATGAGGTATTGGGCTATTAAACAACCATTTCAGCGTTTTTAGTGAAGATCTGGGCCCTTAAAGGGCTTTTTAGGATGTTAAACCGGTTTCACGATATCTAGGACCCTTACTGGGCCTCTTAGACCGGTAAACCGGTTTCATGAGGTCTGGGGCCCTTACTGGGCCTCTTTTACCGGTAACCCGGTTTACTGAAGTATAATTCTAAACCCGGTCCATAACAGTTCCCCCCCAGACCATGGTTTATAATTATGAACCTTGGTTTTATTGTCTTCGTGGAAAGTAGCTCATCTAGAAGTTTAACCGGTTTTGTGAAGAACTTGAATCTTGAGGACCTACAGGCCTCATACCGACAACATTACTAAATATAACTTTTTATCGATACCCGGTCTGCCATAAGGCTGGATCTTGAAGGATCTCTTTCTCTTCGTGTTGCAAAGCGGTCTAAATCAAGTTTACCGGTATTCTGGATAACCGGTTAACTCATCATTTATCCCTTTGTATGAATAATTGTTTTTGCCGGTAAACCGGTTAAAGAGAATATATTACTCCTAAGAATTTATCTGGTACTCAGGTTTGTCCTTCAACCCCGTTCGAATCATCTATCAAGATGCATTTCTCCTTTTTCCCAGGTGCCATAATGACTGTCACATGGTTTCCCAAAAAATCTTATGCCTCCAATTTCCAAAGGAATCTTCTTCCTTGTCTGCCAGGCCGATGCCTATTCCCAAGAGGTAATTCAAAATTTTGAAATTCAAACTATACACCTTGGCTTGGTAGTTTTTGAACAGCTATTTCTAGTACCACGAAAGCGGATTAACGGCTTTAGGTGACATAGACACCGAATTATCGGTTTTCTTATATTATAAAAAACTGGGTGGTCACACCGTTTTGGCCGAATTACCGGTTTAGTTTCGTTCCAAGCCTTTTCAGATCATGAATCTTGTCAGCATTAGCTTCCCCGTGCTCACGGTCACCGAGAAGTCTTTATGACCAAGTCCCCTCTTTGGCTGTCGTGCTAGCTGTTAATTTCTAGGCATGATTTGAATTTGAAATTCAAATGCACCTTGGGAAACCCATCTTCTAATTACTTGCATTCAAATTTGAACTTTAGACTGACAACTTGTACTTTCATAACTGGTTACCCGATTTTCTTTTCATATTCACAAGGGACTGATTTAATTCCAACTCATGCTTCATCTTCTAACTGACATAAAGCTACTTTTGTCATAAATGATAAGAGTTATCACTGTATTCAATGAATTAATGATAGGGGTTACTTTACCAGAAAATCTGAAAAGTCCTCCTTGATTAGATGTGACTTTGATCTGATCAAAAAACCTCTTCACATGCCTTCATTAATGCAGAAATTGTTTTATCTCCCTCTTTGAAATACGAATTCTATCCTACCTATGCTTATAAATAGGGGGTTTGGTTTGTTCCAAACTCACTCCTATTTCCAAGTTCCACTTGAAAACTTAGAAATCTCAGAGAAAAACTTAGAAACTCCAGAGAAAAAAAAGTGTTTTCTTCTTCTCTTAAGAAAATCGACCAGCTAACCTTGCATTCCTCTTTCCAGTTCAAGTTTTCCTTCACACCCTTTCCAGGTAACTTCTTGCTCCTTTCAAATGGATAATCTTCCTCTTTCTGTTATATATCCTACCTCTTCTTCCTCTTCATCTGTTTTTTCTTCTTCTTCAAATAACTTAACTACTGCAAGTGTAACCTCTATTAATCTATCCTCGAATTTAAGAGGCTCTTCTATTTTTTCTTCCGAAAAAAAAATGTTAGATGATCTTGCTAGGCAATTTATAATAAAAAATTATTTCGAAGTTGAAGTAGTCAGCAAGCCATATCCCTCTCCTAATCTTTCATACCTTTCTCAGGAATCACACATGGGGAAGAAAAGATCAGAGACCAACCCCGAAGAGTTTATCAAACCAGACAATGTTACCGGATATGAGAGGGTAGATCTAGATGCTCTAGGCAGACCTTCTATTTTCCATAGATCTAGCGAAACTTCGTCATTACCATCTCAAGGCCGACTTGGTGAGGCTTGGCATTGTCCCTAATTTTTACTCTGTAGCAGCCTCTAACGATCAAGACCGAATTTGTACAGTGGTAATTTGGGTCTAACATATGAAGTTTTAGAGCTTAATTTGACTCCATTTTGCTTGGTTTTGGTTTGTTTCTTTGGTGTTTTAGGTAGATTTTGTTTAGTTTTTAATTAGTTTAGGAAATTTTATTCCCTTGAATGTTTTGATCCGTTTTGGGTATGTTTCAAGTACTTTTTGAGCTTAATTGGAGAAAATAATATTGGATCTTGAAAGAGCATAAGAAGACCTTGAAAATGGCAGAAGAACGGAGAGAAACAGAGTCGGAAAATGCATCACATGCCCAGACGCATGAACCGCGGGCCCAGGCGCGCGTGCATCACTGATTATGGACTTGTCAGATGGGGCGCACCCAGGCGTGTGACCCTGCACACCAAGGCGCACATGCTTCGAGAAAGCCCAATTAGGCTGGTTTCTGATCAGATTTTGAGGGGTTTGCTTAGTTTTTAGGCTAGTAATTAGTTTTTAGGATAGAGAGGGAGATTACATACGAATTTAGAGAGATAAATTGCATTGAGAAGAGCATTGAAGATCAACAATGGAGGAATCCAGTTGAAGGTTGAAAAAATTCAGATTGTCTATGATCATGGGTTCTTCTTCTACTCTTTGTTTTTTCAGTTTTGAATATGTGTAACTAAAACCCTTTGTTAGGAATATGATGAATTTGCATGGGTCATAAATAGTTTATGAATTTATGAATTGATGTTTTCCTTTTAATTCAATTGTTTGATTTTGTTTTAATTACAATTCATAGAATTGGCCACTTTATGTTTTGTTCGGGTTCTCTAGTTCTTCGATTGGAAAATTAGGATTAGATTAGACCTTGCAATCAAGCATTATAATCATCCAATTTGTAGGGATACTTTTGGGGATTATATAACTATTTAATTCCAGGGTTCTTAATTAATGACTAATTGGTTGGTAATTTCTTAAGGAATTATGGGGTTCCAATTGAATAGGAAACACAATTATTAGAGGAATTGGGTAATTGTTACTGTCGGAATGTTGTTGATTTAATAAGGAAAACAAAGATTTATAATTAGTAAATTAGGTCCTGCAATGAAATCAGATTCCTAATGCTTTTTCCATCTTAATCTCAACTCATTTAATTCAGATTTAGTTTTTATTTTTAATTCAGTTTTTAGTTGTTAGTAATCAATCCAAATTTCAATTTTAAATATATTTTCAGATTTCACTAGTAATTATAAATAAGGTAGGAATTATTGAACACAATTTACAATCCCTGTGGGAATGATATCTGGTCTTCCTAGACTATATTACTATCCGATCTGGTATACTTGCCAGTGAGTGAACAAGTTTTTGGCGCCGTTGCCGGGGATTGAAATTCGTTTTCAATAATTTTTTTTACTTATTATTAGTTATTTAGTGGAATTTGCTTTAGTAGTTTTATCTTAGCGAGTGCTACTAACTCTTGTTATGAGCTGCTCGTCTGCAGTTGAGTGTGAAGAAGAAGAGGAAACAAGCACAGAAGGAGAGAAAGAGATTGGCCAAGAGGATAGATGAAGAAGGGGATGTCAAGCCGAAGACTCTTGCGGATTATGCAACTATCAGCCTGGATGCCTGTGCAACTAGCATTGTGTATCCAGCAATCACCGCACCGCAGTTCAAGATTGATCCGGGCTACATTCACTTAATCAAGCAAGATCAATTCAGTGGTAATCCGCAAGAAGATCCAACAGAGCATATCTCGCACTTCTTCAGTATGTTGGGTTTCTTCAATATTGAAGGCGCCTCTGAAGAAGCCATTCGCATGAGGCTATTCCCTTTATCTCTGAAAGATAAGGCGAAGCGTTGGCTTCAAGACCAGCCACCAAGGAGTTTGACTTCGTGGGATATACTTGTCCGCAAATTTTTGGACAATTATATTCCACCAGCTACACAAGCTAAGCTGCGGAAGAACATTACTTCATTTGTGAAACAAGATGAGGAGACACTAGGCAAAGCTTGGGGGAGATTCAACCAGCTGCTGAAGAAGTGCCCAATCCATTCGATGCCAGAGTGGTTGCAAATAAGAGTCTTTTATGATGGGTTGAGGAAGTCAGACAAAGATATAGTAGATGTAGCAGCTGGTGGAGCTCTCACCAAGAAAATTGTTGAAGAAGCCAGATTGGTTCTAGCAACAATGGCCGGCAACAGTAATCAGGAGGCCCTAGAGACAATGACCCAGCCAGATGATGTGGACTCTTCACAATTCCAGACCATCATTGAGCATAATCATGAAATGCAGCAACAGATAGCTGTGTTAACCAAGCAGATGGGTCAAGTTCAAATGGTGCAACCTACTCCTAAGCCTTTCAGGGGTGATACTGCACTTTCAGTGACAAAAACTGAGACATATCACTCATGCTCTGAGCATTCAATCAGTCCTTCACCAAGTCCGCCACAAAGTCCTCAACCATTGAAACGATCTTGGGAGTTGGCACTAGAGAAGATGGCACAGACTATAGATTTGTTTGTGGATGAAGTTCGAGCCAATTTCAACTCTCAAGGAGAAAGCATTCACAACTTGGAAAAGCAGGTAGAGAAAATCACTAAGAGACTGTCGTAGTTGCATCCAAGTCACTTTCCTGACACAAGCACTAATTGCCAAGTCATTACTCTTCGAAGTGGCAAAGCTTATGATGAGCCACAGAAGAAGAGTGATGATAGGGTAGTTAGGCATAATCAGTAGCAAGTTCAGAATTCAGAGGAAGAGACCCCAGTTGTGCAACAGCCTGATCCTAAAGAAAAGATTCCAGATACTCCTCCAGAGAAGCAACAGAACCAACCAAAGCTCTCACGAGTGCCATATCCTCAGAGGTTGAAGAAGGAGGAGAATTAGAGGCAGTTTGCAAGATTCATGGAAGTGTTCAAGAAACTTCTGATAAACATCCTGTTTGCTGAAGCTCTTGAACAGATGCCTACATATACCAAGTTCATGAAGGAGTTGCTCACTAACAAGAGGAAGCTGAGAGACAATGAGACAGTGCCGCTGACTGAGGAGTGTAGTGCTATTCTTCAGAAGAAACTCCCACAAAAACTGAAATATCCGGGCACTTTCACCATTCCATGCAACATTGGTGGTATGGATATTGGAAAGGCATTATGTGATTTGGGAGCTAGCTTCAACTTGATGCCACTTTCCATTTTCAAGAGACTAGGCATTGGAGAGATTAAGCCTACAATGATCTCTTTTAAACTTGCGGACCTCTTTATCAAGAGGCTATATGGGAAGGTGGAAGATGTTCTTGTCAAGGTGTACAAGTTCATTTTCCCAGCAGACTTCGTGATACATGACATGGATGAAGACCAGGATATTCCATTACTCCTGGGAAGACCTTTTCTAGCAACCGGCAGAGCTTTGATTGATGTGCAGAATGGTGAACTCATGCTCCGGGTTCATGATGAGAAGGTCACATTCAATGTCTATGAGTCTATGAAGCATTCCATGGGAGATGATCAATGTTTGAGGCTGGATGTGATTGAGTCTATTGTTGACTCAGTCTTAGAAGAAATGTGCTATGATGATGATGTTGTGGAGGTAGCTTTGGTGAATGAGGGAGAGGAAGGAACTGAGTCTCATCATATCAAATCCCTGTTGGATGGAGCTATAGAGATAAAAAATGATAGGAAGCCGAAAGATCTGAGGCTGGAGGAAAAGGAGGCCAAACCCAAACTTGAGCTGAAAGTGCTACCGCCGGGCCTAAGGTATGTGTTCCTTGATGAAACTGAATACTTTTCAGTTATCATAAATAATGCCTTAAATGAAACGGAAATTGAAAAATTTTAAGAGTTTTAAGGCAATATAAGTCTGCTATAGGATGGAATGTATCAGATCTGAAGGGAATTAGTCCCTCCTTTTGTATGCACAAGATTCTTTTGGATGAGAATTTTAAGCCTGTGATACAACCTCAGCGGAGATTGAACCCCACTATGCAAGAGGTTGTTAGGAAAGAAATAGTAAAACTGTTGGATGCTGGGATCATTTACCCCATCTCAAACAGCACTTGGGTCAGCCCAGTGCAAGTAGTTCCTAAGAAGGGTGGTGTCACTGTGATTAAAAATGAACATAATGAATTGATACCAACTCGTACTGTTTCTGGGTGGAGAGTGTACATAGATTATAGGAGACTTAATAGTGCCACCCGTAAGGACCACTTTCCATTGCCATTTATGGATCAGATGTTACAGAGGTTAGTCGGGCATGAATATTATTGTTTTTTAGATGGTTATTCCGGCTATAAACAGATTCCTGTGGATCCTAGAGACCAAGAAAAAACTGCTTTTACTTGTCCCTTTGGAGTTTTCGCATATCGGAGAATGCCTTTTGGTTTATGTAATGCACCTGCGACTTTTCAAAGGTGCATCCTATCTATCTTCTCATATATGGTTGAAAAGTTCATTGAGGTGTTTATGAATGACTTCTCAGTCTTTGGATCCTCATTTGAATCATGTCTAAATAATCTGGAACAAGTCCTGAGAAGGTGTCAGGAAACTAACCTTGTACTTAACTGGGAGAAATGTCAATTTATGGTTAAGGAAGGGATAGTTTTGGGGCACCTAATCTCAGAGAGGGGTATTGAGCTAGATAAAGCTAAAATTGATGTAATTGAGAATATACCTCCTCCTACAAATGTCAAAGGGGTTAGGAGTTTTCTTGGACATGCCGGTTTTTACCGGAGGTTCATAAAAGATTTTTCTAAAATAGCCAAACCTCTTTGTAATTTGTTGGAGAAAGATGTGGAGTTTAATTTTGATAATGATTGCATGAAAGCTTTCCATGATTTGAGAAAGAGACTAGTATCTGCTCCTGTGGTGATTCCACCTGATTGGAATAAACCTTTTGAACTTATGTGTGATGCAAGTGATTTTGCCATAGGTGCAGTGCTGGGACAGAGAAAAGAGAAAGTCTTTCATGTAATTTATTATGCTAGTCGAGAGCTAAATGATGCTCAGATTAATTATACGACTACAAAAAAAGAGTTGTTAGCTGTGATATTTGCTATGGATAAGTTTCGTTCCTATTTGATAGGGTCGAAAGTTATAGTATACACTGACCATGCAGCTTTAAGGCACCTTTTGGCTAAGCAAGATGCTAAGCCGAGACTGATAAGGTGGATCTTGTTACTACAAGAGTTCGATATAGAGATCAGGGATAAAAAGGGGGTTCAGAATATTATTGCAGATCATTTGTCTAGACTTCCTTTAGAGGGTAGTGATGGGAATGTAGAGGTACCCATTAAGGATGAATTCCTTGATGAGAAAATTTTGGCTGTATCTGTTTCGCAACCGTGGTTTGCGGATATAGCTAACTTCCATCCAGCTAAGTTAGTCCTAAAAGACTTGACATGGCAACAAAAGAAATTTTTTTTACATGATATCAAGTTCTATGTTTGGGATGAGTCTTTCCGGTTTAGAAGAGGGGTAGATGGAGTTCTTGGGAGGTGTTTTCCTGATGAGGAAATCCCTGATATTCTGTGGCACTGTCATGCTTCACATTATGCTGGACATTATAGTTTTGATAAAACAGCGTCTAAGATTTTGCAATGTGGCTACTATTGGCCAACCATAATTAAATATGCTAGGAATTTTGTAATGCAATGTGATAGATGCCAAAGAACAGGTAATATCTCCCAAAGGGATAAGATGCCTCTCCAAAGTATTTTGGAAGTGGAAATTTTTGATGTTTGGGGGATAGATTTTGTGGGTCGATTCCCACCCTCATTTGGTAACAGGTATATCTTGGTTGCAGTGGACTATGTGTCCAAATGGGTGGAGGTGATTGCAAGCCCCACCAATGATGCTGCAGTGGTTGTTAACTTTGTTAAGAAGAATATTTTCAATAGATTTGGAGTGCCCAGGGTGCTTATTAGTGATAATGGCACCCACTTTTGCAATAGAGTGTTAGAGAATGTATTGTCCAAGTACGAGGTGCATCATAAAATATCTACACCTTATCACCCTCAAACTAGTGGCCAAGTAGAGGTCTCCAATCGAGAGCTTAAGAGGATTCTAGAGAAAATTGTGAATAGCTCGCGAAAGGATTGGTCTAGGAAACTAGATGACGCTCTATGGGCATATAGAACAACTTTTAAGAGCCCTTTGGGTATGTCACCCTATCAAGTGGTGTATGGAAAGAATTGCCATTTGCCTGTTGAGCTAGTTCATAAGGCTTATTGGGCAACCAAATTTCTTAACATGGATATTCAACAAGCTGATGAGAAAAGAATTTTACAAATGACTGAACTAGATGAGTTTAGGGAACAAGCATATAATTGGTCTAAAGCTTTAAAAGAAAAAGTTAAGTATTACCATGATAAGAAAATAGCCCCTAAGAACTTTGAAAAAGGTCAGCTGGTCTTGTTGTATAACTCTAGGCTAAGGCTTTTCCCTGGAAAGCTTAAGTCTAGGTGGTATGGTCCCTTTGTTGTTGAACAAGTGTTCCCTTATGGGGCAGTAGAGGTGAAAGATCCCAAGGATGGTCGAACTTTCAAAGTTAATGGACAAAGACTGAAAATATACCTAGGAGGAGCGGTGGATAGATGCAAAACCACTGCTAAGCTCCTTAACCCCTAGTCTCTATGTGTCTCCCCTGTGCCTCCGAAAGGAGGTGACCCGTCAGGCTCGTGACGTTAAACAAGGGCTTGTTGGGAGGCAACCCAATGTTTTGGTAAGTTTTCTTTTAATTTTTATTTTGTAGTGTAGGTTAGTTTAGTTAACTTGAGGACAAGCCAACCTCTATGTTTAGGGGAGTGGACAAAATAAAAAAATTTCATACTTGAATTATTTCCCCATTTTTAGTGTTGGTTTGTGTCTCAGTTTAGGATTAGACTCATTGATCATGTTACTAATTTGTTGAGCTGTAAATATTTTTGAAATCTAGTTATTTTGACAAAGTTTTTCAGAACTTGTGATTAGTAAACTGACTTTAGCTAGTGAGTTTTTGAGCCTATATTGAAGGGGTATGTGATTTATTGAAATAATTGATGTGAGACCCCTATTTCTTTCATGAGTGTGTTCACTTTAGTTTTGTGTTCTAGAACTTGATCGGTGACCATTTTGAGATTGATAATTGTTTGCATGCATGAATATGATTTAGGCACTTAGGATTGTGTTTTTGTGGCCTTTAGATGATTTGTTTGGATATGTTTCCCTTAGTTGCCCATTTTGAGCCTTATGAGATATTATGATTTTTCTTTGGTACCCTACATTAGTTGATATATTTTTGTGAGTACCTTAGGAATTTTGGATGAGCAATTGAGAGGGACATTTCAAAAGTATAAAGATTGTAAAAGTGTTGTTGAGCTTACTCCTCTTCCAAAAGAAATAGAAAAAGAAAAAAATTGAAAATTGTTGAATGATTAAGAGAAAAGAAATTTGTTTGGAAGAGGTAGTAGAGTAAAATTGAAAGAGAAGAAGTTTGAAATAGTTGTGAATTGAGTGTGAGTCCTCATAGTATTCATTGCTCATTCATAATTTTTGATGGAAATTTGTTTTTGCATTTTAGCCCTTAGTTTTATCCTTCTTTCTTTTATCCCACCTGACACTTTTAGCCCTGGCCTCATTACAACCCAATTAAAGACCTTCTGATTTGTGCATGTTTTCAATAATTTCCGTGGAGATTTTGGTCTATGGTCAAGCATATGGTAACACTTTGCTATTGTATGAACTTGAGTGAATTGTTAATACCCTTGATACATATGAGAGATATACACTGAGAGGTTGAAAGTGTTCACTAGTTCCGAGTTCTGATTGGTTTTGTCTCTTTAACCAGGTTTTGATATGTGAATAACTTGTATAAATATGTGGTTGTATTGATGAGTCGAAGTCTTAGATAAGGTGTATTCATTTTGATTTAGATGGTAATCTTTTGTTTTAGAATTTTTATTTTTCTTTTTCCTGGGACATGCAAAATGCTAAGTTTGGGGGAGTGATTTGGGTCTAACATATGATGTTTTAGAGCTTAATTTGACTCCCTTTTGCTTGGTTTTGGTTTGTTTCTTAGGTTTTTTAGGTAGATTTTGCTTAGTTTTTAATTAGTTTAGGAAATTTTATTCCCTTGAACGTTTTGATCCGTTTTGGGTATGTTTCAGGTACTTTTTGAGCTTAATTGGAGAAAATAATATTGGAGCTGGAAAGAGCATAAGAAGACCTTGAAAATGGCACAAGAACGGAGAGAAACAGAGTTGGAAAATGCACCACACACCCGGGCGCATGAACCACGCGCCCAGGCGCGCGTGCATCGCTGATTATGGACTCGTCAGATGGGGCGCGCCCAGGCGTGTGACCCTGCACGCCCAGGCGCGCATGCTTCGAGAAAGCCCAATTGGGCTGGTTTCTGATCAGATTTTGAGGGTTTACTTAGATTTTAGGCTAGTAATTAGTTTTTAGGATAGGGAGGGAGATTACATACGAATTTAGAGAGAGAAATTGCATTGAGAAAAGCATTGGAGATCAACAACGGAGGAATCCAGTTGAAGGTTGAAGAAATTCAGATTGTCTATGATCATGGGCTCTTCTTCTACTCTTTGTTTTTCAGTTTTGAATATGTGTAACTAAAACCCTTTGTTAGAAATATGATGGATTTGCATGGATCATAAATAGTTTATGAATTTATGAATTGATGTTTTCCTTTTAATTCAATTGTTTGATTGTGTTTTAATAACAATTCATAGAATTGGCCACTTTATGTTTTGTTCTGGTTCTCTAGTTCTTCAATTGGAAAATTAGGATTAGATTAGACCTTGCAATCAAACATTATAATCATCCAATTTGTAGGGATACTTTTGGGGATTATAGAACTATTTAATACCAGGGTTCTTAATTAATGACTAATTGGTTGGTAATTTCTTAAGGAACTATGGGGTTCCAATTGAATAGGAAACACAATTATTAGAGGAATTGGGTAATTGTTACTGCTAGAATATTGTTGATTTAATAAGGAAAACAGAGATTCATAATTAGTAAATTAGGTCCTACAATGAAATCAGATTCCTAATGCTTTTTCCATCTTAATCTCAACTCATTTAATTCAGATTTAGTTTTTATTTTTAATTCAGTTTTTAGTTGTTAGTAATCAATCCAAATTTCAATTTTAAATATATTTTCATATTTCACTAGTAATTATAAATAAGGTAAGAATTATTGAACACAATTTACAGTCCCTGTGGGAACGATATCTGGTCTTCCTAGACTATATCATTATCGGATCTGGTATACTTTCCAGTGAGTGAACAAGTGGGCAGTCCTAGTGAAAACTTCTTCTTTATGTATAGTGTTCTTTTTTATGTCTGTGGTGTAAGAATTCCATTTACTGTGTAACACCCCGCAAATTCCTCGCACTAAATTAAAATACTAAAGGGATTTATTTTTGAGAAAAGTGTTTTTGAAAGAATATCTCTTAAATAAATTTTCCAATTAACGTTTTAGGGAAAGGAGTGACTTTAAGAAAATGGTTTTCATAAAATAATGTCATGAGTTTTAAAGTGGATTTTGAGAACTAATTATATGTTGGACGATTTTATGCCTTAAAGAAAAGGTGATTTTTTTTTTAAAAAAACAAGGGTATTTTCATAAGAAAGAGATTGTTTTCTAAATATATGTGTTAGTTGATACGTGTTTGATGTGTGATTATGTTAATGTGATTCCTTGAAACATTTTGAATTATTAGGTGAGTTGGTAATTAGATGTGCTAAAATAGAATTAATTAAGGAATCAAAAGATGATGCATGTATGTGTGGTGTGCTACGTGTATATCTATCTACATATAAGATTATATGGAATTAAATTAGCTTAAGAGTATGATAATGCATGAATGATAGAATATGTGTGTGATAAGTGTAGGTGTGCATTTATGTGTGTGCCACGTGTGGGAGTGGGTGTATGATGAATATGTATGCATGAGTTGATGCTATGTGATCAACATGAAAATAAATTGCATAAGTGTATGTGTGTGCTAGTGTGTATGGTTCGGCTATGTGAGGAGTAGAAAACCAAGTAAGAGCCATTTCCTTATGCATTAAGAAAATAGAAATTTAAGTGGCAAACAAGGGGAAACCTAGAGTGATGACTAATGAAGCCTAAGGGAGACTTTTCTTCCCTCCTTGTCCCCCACGAGAAAGAGACCCCCCATGCAACATTTGGAGTGGACCAACTTGCCCTTAAGTTAGCACCTTGAACCGAGGGTAGAAAAGGAAAATTTCCATTCCCTTGCCTTTGCATATAGAACCATGTGTGTGTGGGTGTGTTAGGCTAGTTGATTCACTTTCTCACTTCTTTCATTCACTTCCCTCACATTCTCACATCAACATAAACACCTTTAGTCCAAGAGCAACACAAAAGCTCTTGAGACCTTAGAAAGAGAGTTAGGCCGAGAGAAGAGAAGAGAAAATAAGATTGAAAACCCAAACCTCCAAACCCAAACACCTTGATTTCTTCCTTCAATCACTTTCTTCTTCAAAGAGTGAGGATGAAACCAACCATTGACCCTAAGAGAGAGGAGGCCGAAGCAACTCTAGGAGAAGGAGAGGAGATCAACCCTAAACCTAGGACTTCTTTGAAGATCCAAGTGCTTAGAAGACCTTTTCTTCTTGGTATAAACCGAAGACCTAGAAGTATTAGGATTAGTTTTGTTTGTACTCTTGTAATTTTCCTTTTCTTCTTTTACATGTCTATTTTGTGGTGTGATCTAAGATGCATGTGATGTTTTACCTTGATCTTGATTTTTGAGAACTAAATGAATTTGTAATAACTAATTGATGGACTCTCTATAATTCGGTTAGTGCTTTTCTTGATAGATCTTGATGTTGCATGGTGGATCCTTATGCTTCTTTTTCAAATTAGATCTCTTAGATCCAAAGTTTTATTCATGACCTTTGTGAGTTTAAAGTAGATCTCTTTGCATGTTTGATCTTTATGTTTGAAACCGTGAAGTATGAAATGTTCAAGTCTGTATTTGGTGAATAAATGTTTGACATAAACTTGTTTTTGAGGTTTTGGTCTTGCATGTTAGTTGATGATGATTTTTATGATCTTGAACCTTTGCTTGTTTTAATTTGTGTCTTGATCGTTGGTTTTAGGCTTTGATTTTGATTTTGTCTTTGATTCGTGTTTTGATCTCTCATTTTTGTTTTGATTACGAGCTTTGCATGTAAATTTTAAAACAAAAGCTTTGATGTTCTCTTTAAGTATGTCTCGGTTTTGGTTCTTTTTCTCACTCAAGACGATTTTGTATTTTACTTGTGTTCTTATGTTCAACTCCAAGATTTGATCTATATATGATGTAAATACATGCATGTTGGTATTGAGCTTTAAAAAGTTATTTTATCTTTCTTTGAAAAATGAATTGAAAGTGTTTGTGTAATCTATGATTCTTGCATGTTAAAAATTTTAAGAGTATATGTCCTTTGTTGCATGTCTCGTTTTTTTAGAAGAAATTAGGGAAAATAAGCTTCAAAATGATTTCCTTGTATGATCATGATTCAATCCAAGTGTTGAGTTTGTGCATGTTGTGTTCGGGCTTGATCCATGCTTTTATTTTGTGAAAACTTGATGAATGCTTCATGTTCTTGCACGTCCTTGATTTGATAAGAAAATAAATTAAAATTTGATTATTTTCCCAAAGTTGTAGCTCACGGGTTTTTGTTAAAAAGGAAGAAAATAATTGCATGAATCTGTGTGTGTTTGATGATGCACGAGTTTTGCTTGAATTGATGTATGGTTTCGGTTTGTGTAGGATGATTAGGTTTAAGAAAGAGTAAATGATTTTGAAAATAGAATTTAAGTGTCTGAATTTAACTAAGTTGATTTATGAACTTTGAATTGTTTCCTTGATGTTATTCGGTCAAATCGAATAAATAAATTTAGGGAGTTTAATGGCATGAAATAAAATGCATATGATGATTTTTTTTAAAATAATTGAGCTCGATTTAAATCTTTGGTCTGTTGTGGTTTGTGGATTTGTGTATACCTAAGTGTTTGTACTATGAACTAATTGTGAAGTTCTATACCTGCTTTGATGATGATCTAATGGGTTGTATGCTTGGTAAAGTGTTGTTTGTCTATGTGTTGGTTAAAGTTTGAGAAATAAGTGAGTGTATAATTGATTATGAAATCAAGTGACTTTAGGGAATAATCCCATGCTGTCCAAATTTATTTAAAATTGTTTTCCAACTATGAAAATGTGTTCGAGTGATTTACTATAGAATTTTCAAGTGACATTTGATTTAAGGAAAACCCGGATTTAAAACGGGGCATTTTTCGGTGTTTTTGAACATGTTTTTGGTGCTGACCAAGACGGACCAGCAATCAAAACAAATGATGTAAACCCTTTTATGTAAAGTTTTCAAATGGTTTTAAAACAATTAAAGTGCTAGTAAATTTGAGAATTGTTTTGATAAAACAATAGTATTTTAAGACTTTTGATTAAAGAAGGAAAGAGTCACGAATTAAGAAAAGATTTTCTTAATACACGTCAATAACATAAGCATATTTTATTTAGTACGAGGAATAATCTTAAAGACGAGGAATTGGGGCAGCCGGCAGCACAAAGGATCCAAGGCAACGGTACGCATTTAATAGCTGGACCTCAGGTGAGAGAGAAGCTTTCCTAAGACACCGTGGTAGTTAGGTGATTTATTTGGACATTCCGTATCATCTCAAAGATCGGAACTCAGTGGTTGGAGTCAGTAGTATAAGCAGCAATTGTTTGCTTTGTGTGGCTGCTTATACGAAGGTGACGAAAACCACATTGATGCTGTGTGATGATTGTCTGTTGATAGCATGCTTTTATGTCTTTATTTAATTATGCTTGAGAATATCTACTGTGTTGATTAAATAAGTAACATGTTGATGGACGTCTGTTACGTCCTGAATAAGGAAATAAAGATGAAGTGAATGCGTTATGAAAGTAATAAGATGGAGGGAAAAGATACAATGAGATAAGAATAATGATTGAGAATAAGATATGTGTTGGAAAAGAAAGAAAGAGTTGAAATTGGGGAAAGAATGAAGTGATGGTGTTGAGAATAAGCCAGAGCTGGGGAAAGTAATGTGGATTATGAGAATGAGATGTGATTTGAGTGGAGCTGGGCTCCTTTGTTTTGGTTTTAGTCTGGGACTAGTGTTGAGTTGAGCTTGCTCCTCCATTAGCGCCCAGCAAAGTGGTATTCTTTTTGAAAAAGGTTTATGAAGTGAAGTTTTTGAAAAGGGTTTGTGAAAAGATTTTTGAAAACCGATTTCGAAAAGGTCGTGAAAGAAGATTTTTGAAAAGATTTGTAAAGGGGGATTATTGGGAAAAAGGGGTTTTCGAAAGGAAGTTTGTGAATCAATATGATGATGAAACTTTGGAAGGACGTTTTGGAATTTATTTTGAAACGGTATTTTTGTGAATGTTGGTGAAAAGAGATTTTTCGGAAGTTTTTGGAAATGGTATTTTGAGAAAGCTAAGAAAAGACTGTTTTGAGGAAGGATGTGGAAATGATTGTGAGAAATGGAGTATGTTGAGAAAGTTTGAGGAATGAGATTGGAAATTGTGATGTGGCCCCAGCTCTGTGCTATGATGAGAGAAAGTTTGTGCAAAGTTAGTGGTCGGGCCTCGTTGAAGGGTTGCACGAAGGACGGGCCGATCTTAGGATAATTAAAAATATTAAAAGACTTTAAAAGACATACGCGGTGAGGTATGAGAGTGCGAAGTAGTGGAGAGGAAGAAATGATAAGTATCTGTGGATACTTAGGACGAGATTGCATTAGGGGAGGACGATGACGGTGAAACGTCAAGAAGTCTAGAGTATGTTTCTAGGCAGAACGAACTCCACATGTGGCACACTAACGTGGTGGGGACTGGGTCTAATGCCGTGGCAAGTTCTGCGGGCCCACTAGAAACATATTGTCGCCCCCTAGATTGCAAATCGAGAACAGTGAGAGGGACTGGAACGGGGCATTGTGTTTTGCCACTGCGAGGCAGTGTGCCATGATTATTATGAATTGATATTATTGAGGCTGGGCCTCCTGGTCAGGGATCATTTTATGTGTTGTGACAGCTGTCGTGCCCGCGTGGTAAAGGTCCTGTACTCCTGTTTGCTTCCGACTAGGTTGGGTGGATGACCGAGGAGATGTAGACGTGAGTGATCGCCGAAATTGAAATGAATGCTTTGATGGTATTTTAACACTCCCCAATCACCAGAGGTTATGAGGATACAGTGGTGAAATGGAAATGAATGAGAAAAGGAAAGAATGTTCATAAGATGCGAAAGTAAAAGAAGAAATGAGAAAGAATAATAATAATGCTAATAATGTGAAATAATGATGATGAGGATGTCAATAATCTGTTTGTTTGTTGTGTGCTTGTGTATTGTTTTGTGTGTTTGTTTGGTCCTATTATCTTGCCTATCGTAATCCCACACCGTCGACGATTCGTCGTTCGCATCGCTTACTCTCTCCTGTTCATTGGCATATCGGTGCTGCTGGTATCTCAACGGGCAGATGGAGTATTGGATGGAAGTCACCGTACGAGGCAACCGGAACTACAAAGAGAAGATTCGGTATGAGGTTCGAGGGAACTCCATCACTCTCAACGGAGCGGAGCCGGAATCTACTAGCGAGGAGGGAAATCACAACCAGGAGGGAAACACCTTCGAGAGCAAAGAGAGGACGCAAGAAAAAGAAAGGGAACCTTCACCCCATAGTCCTCAATAGAATAGTTTAAGATTAGTGTGACTAGTTTAGATTGTGGTGATTGTTTTGATTTAAGGATTACCGAAGCCATGAGCCATTTATGTAATCGAACTGAGTTTTAATTTGACCTATGGAACCTACTTTTACTCACAGTTAATTCATGAAAGGTTTTTGAGAATTGTCAAGATGATTTTGAACCAAGCTCTTTTATGAGACCGAATGTTTTATGAAAAGAACAGTTTTAGTAACAACTCGGTTTTCGGACGAAAGTGTGGAAGAACATCGCGACCTTTTTAATAACAGTTCCAAACTCTTCCACAATCTTTAAAAAAAAATTGGTCTCATTTTTGCAACCTAAATGAAATAAAGTTGGTTATTTTCAAGTTACGAAAATCGGGCTGTTACAGAATGGTATCAGAGCTATGGTAATCCTTAGTGGCCTTAAGCATGGGCTTACATGCTTTGCTTGTGTGTGACTCTGCATGTTTGCTAGCGTAAGTATAGGATCATAGGTTTAGGTTCTCGTCCTTCAGGGATGTAAAGCTTTGTTTGCGACTTAGTATCGACCCTGTTAGTTTGAGAAATCTATTGGTTCTGAAGCTTGAAGGAGTAGACAGTGCATAGATTCTAAGATTAAGACCCCATACCCTTTGACGTCGCATTAGTGTTGCAAGGCTTAAGTCTGTCAACCTTAGCATACTTTTATACAGTGATAGTTATTACCCTTGGGGAGATAGATTGTAATCTTTGGGTTCCCCTGTTTGTTGAATTGCTTCAACAAAAGAATTAGTATTATTGGAATTTGAACCTTCCCTTCATGAGCCTTGCTACCAACCTATAACCTTATCGACCCTATTTAAGACTTATTAGCCCAAATTGTGGACTTAGGAGTGCCATAGTTAAACAGATAGTTTAGGCTTGAACAATTAAGGAAGGGTCAGTAGTATAAATTAAGTAAGGTTGTAAGACCACAAGGATTTAGTTATAAGTTTGATTAAAGTTGGGGAGTTACAAGGAAGGAAAGGAGTGTATGTTACCGGTTGATGGAGGGAATTATGAGAAGAGATTGAGGATTAGGATCGCCATGCACCGTAATCAGAGGTTTAGACGGTGGAAGCGATAGGCTTGACCAATGCTCAGAATGAGTCTATGGAGAAAGGTGGGGATGTTGAGGAGGTAAATAGACCCAAGATTGTAATAGGATTCCCTTGAGTTAGAGGAATGGAAAATGAAAAGTCTTAGAGTTAGAAGGAAACTTGAAAGAAGGAGTGATTGTTTGAATTAGCGAGAACCCAAGGTTGTAAGAAGCAGTGAGTATCTGAGGGTTTTAGGTGGAACCCCATGTTTTTGGAGATGTATGAAATTTTGTTTGTTTGATTTTCCTTAAGTCCGTACCTATGGTTGGACTTTCTGTGACGACGATCAGCTAAGAGAGCGACGCCTTCTTCGGTTAGTCCGTTGGACTTGACCAGAAATGACACGCGAGCGGTTGTGCGAGTGCGGTTTCTTCGTCTGAAAGCAACAAACAGGGAACACGACAAGGCGAATTAGACCAGTGAAAAGGAAATACGACCACGAAGTCAGACGAAAGTATTCTTATGAGAGACAATGTGATGTGAGAATTTTGTGCCCTGCTGCCCAATCCGTAACTAATTTCTCGGGGACGATAAATCTTTAAGTTGGGGAGAATGTAACGCCCCGCAAATTCCTCGTACTAAATTAAAATACTAAAGGGATTTATTTTTGAGAAAAGTGTTTTTGAAAGAATATCTCTTAAATAAATTTTCCAATTAACGTTTTAGGGAAAGGAGTGACTTTAAGAAAATGGTTTTCATAAAATAATGTCATGAGTTTTAAAGTGGATTTTGAGAACTAATTATATGTTGGACGATTTTATGCCTTAAAGAAAAGGTGATTTTTTTTAGAAAAAACAAGGGTATTTTCATAAGAAAGAGATTGTTTTCTAAATATATGTGTTAGTTGATACGTGTTTGATGTGTGATTATGTTAATGTGATTCCTTGAAACATTTTGAATTATTAGGTGAGTTGGTAATTAGATGTGCTAAAATAGAATTAATTAAGGAATCAAAAGATGATGCATGTATGTGTGGTGTGCTACGTGTATATCTATCTACATATAAGATTATATGGAATTAAATTAGCTTAAGAGTGTGATAATGCATGAATGATAGAATATGTGTGTGATAAGTGTAGGTGTGCATGTATGTGTGTGCCACGTGTGGGAGTGGGTGTATGATGAATATGTATGCATGAGTTGATGCTATGTGATCAACATGAAAATAAATTGCATAAGTGTATGTGTGTGCTAGTGTGTATGGTTCGGCTATGTAAGGAGTAGAAAACCAAGTAAGAGCCATTTCCTTATGCATTAAGAAAATAGAAATTTAAGTGGCAAACAAGGGGAAACCTAGAATGATGACTAATGAAGCCTAAGGGAGACTTTTCTTCCCTCCTTGTCCCCGACGAGAAAGAGACCCCCCATGCAACATTTGGAGTGGACCAACTTGCCCTTAAGTTAGCACCTTGAACCGAGGGTAGAAAAGGAAAATTTCCATTCCTTTGCCTTTGCATATAGAACCGTGTGTGTGTGGGTGTGTTAGGCTAGTTGATTCACTTTCTCACTTCTTTCATTCACTTCCCTCACATTCTCACATCAACATAAACACCTTTAGTCCAAGAGCAACACAAAAGCTCTTGAGACCTTAGAAAGAGAGTTAGGCTGAGAGAAGAGAAGAGAAATTAAGATTGAAAACCCAAACCTCCAAACCCAAACACCTTGATTTCTTCCTTCAATCACTTTCTTCTTCAAAGAGTGAGGAGGAAACCAACCATTGACCCTAAGAGAGAGGAGGCCGAAGCAACTCTAGGAGAAGGAGAGGAGATCAACCCTAAACCTAGGACTTCTTTGAAGATCCAAGTGCTTAGAAGACCTTTTCTTCTTGGTATAAACCGAAGACCTAGAAGTATTAGGATTAGTTTTGTTTGTACTCTTGTAATTTTCCTTTTCTTCTTTTACATGTCTATTTTGTGGTGTGATCTAAGATGCATGTGATGTTTTACCTTGATCTTGATTTTTGAGAACTAAATGAATTTGTAATAACTAATTGATGGACTCTCTATAATTCGGTTAGTGCTTTTCTTGATAGATCTTTATGTTGCATGGTGGATCCTTATGCTTCTTTTTCACATTAGATCTCTTAGATCCAAAGTTTTATTCATGACCTTTGTGAGTTTAAAGTAGATCTCTTTGCATGTTTGATCTTTATGTTTGAAACCGTGAAGTATGAAATGTTCAAGTCTGTATTTGGTGAATAAATGTTTGACATAAACTTGTTTTTGAGGTTTTGGTCTTGCATGTTAGTTGATGATGATTTTTATGATCTTGAACCTTTGCATGTTTTAATTTGTGTCTTGATCGTTGGTTTTGGGCTTTGATTTTGATTTTGTCTTTGATTCGTGTTTTGATCTCTCATTTTTGTTTTGATTAAGAGCTTTGCATGTAAATTTTAAAACAAAAGCTTTGATGTTCTCTTTAAGTATGTCTCGGTTTTGGTTCTTTTTCTCACTCAAGACGATTTTGTATTTTACTTGTGTTCTTATGTTCAACTCCAAGATTTGATCTATATATGATGTAAATACATGCATGTTGGTATTGAGCTTTAAAAAGTTATTTTATGTTTCTTTGAAAAATGAATTGAAAGTGTTTGTGTAATCTATGATTCTCGCATGTTAAAAATTTAAAGAGTATATGTCCTTTGTTGCGTGCCTCGTTTTTTTAGAAGAAATTAGGGAAAATAAGCTTCAAAATAATTTCCTTGTATGATCATGATTCAATCCAAGTGTTGAGTTTGTGCATGTTGTGTTCGGGCTTGATCCATGCTTTTATTTTGTGAAAACTTGATGAATGCTTCATGTTCTTGCACGTCCTTGATTTGATAAGAAAATAAATTAAAATTTGATTATTTTCCCAAAGTTGTAGCTCACGGGTTTTTGTTAAAAAGGAAGAAAATAATTGCATGAATCTGTGTGTGTTTGATGATGCATGAATTTTGCTTGAATTGATGTATGGTTTCAGTTTGTGTAGGATGATTAGGTTTAAGAAAGAGTAAATGATTTTGAAAATAGAATTTAAGTGTCTGAATTTAACTAAGTTGATTTATGAACTTTGAATTGTTTCCTTGATGTTATTCGGTCAAATCGAATAAATAAATTTAGGGTGTTTAATGGCATGAAATAAAATGCATATGATGATTTTTTTTAAAATAATTGAGCTTGATTTAAATCTTTGGTCCGTTGTGGTTTGTGGATTTGTGTATACCTAAGTGTTTTTACTATGAACTAATTGTGAAGTTGTATACCTGCTTTGATGATGATCTAATGGGTTGTATGCTTGGTAAAGTGTTGTTTGTCTATGTGTTGGTTGAAGTTTGAGAAATAAGTGAGTGTATAATTGATTATGAAATCAAGTGACTTTAGGGAATAATCCCTTGCTGTCCAAAATTATTTAAAATTGTTTTCCAACTATGAAAATGTGTTCGAGTGATTTACAATAGAATTTTCAAGTGACATTTGATTTAAGGAAAACCCGGATTGAAAACGGGGCATTTTTCGGTGTTTTTGAACATGTTTTTGGTGCTGACCAAGACGGACCAGCAATCAAAACAAATGATGTAAACCCTTTTATGTAAAGTTTTCAAATGGTTTTAAAACAATTAAAGTGCTAGTAAATTTGAGAATTGTTTTGATAAAACAATAGTATTTTAAGACTTTTGATTAAAGAAGGAAAGAGTCACGAATTAAGAAAAGATTTTCTTAATACACGTCAATAACATAAGCATATTTTATTTAGTACGAGGAATAATCTTAAAGATGAGGAATTGGGGCAGCCGGCAGCACAAAGGATCCAAGGCAACGGTACGCATTTAATAGCTGGACCTCAGGTGAGAGAGAAGCTTTCCTAAGACACCGTGGTAGTTAGGTGATTTATTAGGACGTTCCGTATCATCTCAAAGATCGGAACTCAGTGGTTGGAGTCAGTAGTATAAGCAGCAATTGTTTGCTTTGTGTGGCTGCTTATACGAAGGTGACGAAAACCACATTGATGCTGTGTGATGATTGTCTATTGATAGCATGCTTTTATGTCTTTATTTAATTATGCTTGAGAATATCTACTGTGTTGATTAAATAAGTAACATGTTGATGGACGTCTGTTACGTCTTGAATAAGGAAATAAAGATGAAGTGAATGCGTTATGAAAGTAATAAGATGGAGGGAAAAGATACAATGAGATAAGAATAATGACTGAGAATAAGATATGTGTTGGAAAAGAAAGAAAGAGTTGAAATTGGGGAAAGAATGAAGTGATGGTGTTGAGAATAAGCCAGAGCTGGGGAAAGTAATGTGGATTATGAGAATGAGATGTGATTTGAGTGGAGCTGGGCTCCTTTGTTTTGGTTTTAGTCTGGGACTAGTGTTGAGTTGAGCTTGCTCCTCCATTAGCGCCCAGCAAAGTGGTATTCTTTTTGAAAAAGGTTTGTGAAGTGAAGTTTTTGAAAAGGGTTTGTGAAAAGATTTTTGAAAACCGATTTCGAAAAGGTCGTGAAAGAAGATTTTTGAAAAGATTTGTAAAGGGGGATTTTTGGGAAAAAGGGGTTTTCGAAAGGAAGTTTGTGAATCAATCTGATGATGAAACTTTGGAAGGACGTTTTGGAATTTATTTTGAAACGGTATTTTTGTGAATGTTGGTGAAAAGAGATTTTTCGGAAGTTTTTGGAAATGGTATTTTGAGAAAGCTAAGAAAAGACTGTTTTGAGGAAGGATGTGGAAATGATTGTGAGAAATGGAGTATGTTGAGAAAGTTTGAGGAATGAGATTGGAAATTGTGATGTGGCCCCAGCTCTGTGCTATGATGAGAGAAAGTTTGTGCAAAGTTAGTGGTCGGGCCTCGTTGAAGGGTTGCACGAAGGACGGGCCGACCTTAGGATAATTAAAAAGATTAAAAGACTTTAAAAGACATACGCGGTGAGGTATGAGAGTGCGAAGTAGTGGAGAGGAAGAAATGATAAGTATCTGCGGATACTTAGGACGAGATTGCATTAGGGGAGGACGATGACGGTGAAACGTCAAGAAGTCTAGAGTATGTTTCTAGGCAAAACGAACTCCACATGTGGCACACTAACGTGGTGGGGACTGGGTCTAATGCCGTGGCAAGTTCTGCGGGCCCACTAGAAACATACTGTCGCCCCCTAGATTGCAAATCGAGAACAGTGAGAGGGACTGGAACGGGGCATTGTGTTTTGCCACTGCGAGGCAGTGTGCCATGATTTTTATGAATTGATATTATTGAGGCTGGGCCTCCTGGTCAGGGATCATTTTATGTGTTGTGACAGCTGTCGTGCCCGCGTGGTAAAGGTCCTGTACTCTTGTTTGCTTCCGACTAGGTTGGGTGGATGACCGAGGAGATGTAGACGTGAGTGATCGCCGAAATTGAAATGAATGCTTTGATGGTATTTTAACACTCCCCAATCACCAGAGGTTATGAGGATACAGTGGTGAAATGGAAAGGAATGAGAAAAGGAAAGAATGTTCATAAGATGCGAAAGTAA
The DNA here is from genome assembly GCA_037953625.1 of Crotalaria pallida. Taxonomy (NCBI): domain Eukaryota; kingdom Viridiplantae; phylum Streptophyta; class Magnoliopsida; order Fabales; family Fabaceae; genus Crotalaria; species Crotalaria pallida. The sequence goes on along the minus strand of CM075655.1, from coordinate 64,708,476 downwards.
AAGAAGAAATGAGAAAGAATAATAATAATGCTAATAATGTGAAATAATGATGATGAGGATGTCAATAATCTGTTTGTTTGTTGTGTGGTTGTGTATTGTTTTGTGTGTTTGTTTGGTCCTATTATCTTGCCTATCGTAATCCCACACCATCGACGATTCGTCGTTCGGATCGCTTACTCTCTCCTGTTCGTTGGCATATCGGTGCTGCTGGTATCTCAACGGGCAGATGGAGTATTGGATGGAAGTCACCGTACGAGGCTACCGGAACTACAAAGAGAAGATTCGGTATGAGGTTTGAGGGAACTCCACCACTCTCAACGGAGCGGAGCCGGAATCTACTAGCGAGGAGGGAAATCACAACCAGGAGGGAAACACCTTCGAGAGCAAAGAGAGGACGCAAGAAAAAGAAAGGGAACCTTCACCCCATAGTCCTCAATAGAATAGTTTAAGATTAGTGTGACTAGTTTAGATTGTGGTGATTGTTTTGATTTAAGGATTACCGAAGCCATGAGCCATTTATGTAATCGAACTGAGTTTTAATTTGACCTGTGGAACCTACTTTTACTCAGAGTTAATTCATGAAAGGTTTTTGAGAATTTTCAAGATGATTTTGAACCAAGCTCTTTTATGAGAGCGAATGTTTTATGAAAAGAACAGTTTTAGTAACAACTCGGTTTTCGGACGAAAGTGTGGAAGAACATCGCGACCTTTTTAATAACAGTTCCAAACTCTTCCACAATGTTTAAAAAAAAAATTGGCCTCATTTTTGCAACCTAAATGAAATAAAGTTGGTTATTTTCAAGTTACGAAAATCGGGCTGTTACATACTGACTTTGAAAATCAAGTTCTCACCCATTTAGAACTTGCCCCCTCTCAACCTCATCCTAATGCCTGGTGCTACCTCAAAGCTTTTCAGCTTTTTTGCTCTTACTTCAACCTCTAATGTACTATTCCTGTTCTCTTTTTCTTTTTTGGCCCCTTCCAGTCCAGTAAAGTGAAGGGTAAATGGGCTTGGGTGACGCTCAAATCCCGCAATGGAAGGAAAGTGTTCGAATCTTACTCTGAGACATGGAAAGAGTTTAAGGATAAGTACTTCAAAATAATAGGAGCAGAAGACGTATGGCCCTTCTTTTTTTATCACGGGGGTAGTTCATATTTCCCTCTTTTCTGGTCCCCTCGCAATTCCCTTAATGCAGCTAGGCAGTTTGCTACCCCGGAAAACCGATTAACCGATTTAGAGAAGTCCACCGTTTCATTCCTCCTTTCCTTCAGTGACCGTTTTGGCTGCATAAGTACTAAATCCATTGTGGACTCCAAACCTCATGATTTACAAAGGACTTTTGGTAGGAAATTTATTTTATTTCTTATAATGTTTTATATCGTACTTTTTCCTTCTTGTCTTCTTTCTAACAAATCTTCCTTCTATGCAGCTGAAATGGCCTCTCCTTCCGACTTGGCAGCTCTTGCAGTGACTCTTGGGAATGCCCCCTGTAACTTGCGCCCCGTAATATCCCTAATTTATTTCCAAGCATAATTAGTGTGGTAATAGGTTTAGAGTGATGGGCATGTTAGGTTAAAATTAGGAATTTAGAAGAGTTATTTGAGAATTAAGAGCCTAGGACTTTAGGAAATTAGAAGTAGAAGGTCCACAGCTCCAAACCCAATTCCCACCGTTGGATGTGAAGATAAGGGTCTTAGGAAACTTGCCTCAAAATTTGAGCAAGATCCAACGGTTAACGAAGAAGTTATGAAGTGGTCAAGGCAAAGTCAACAAGATCGTGCCCAGGAGCGCCATGATCACGCCCAGGCGCGCCAATTGAATTTTAATTGGTGCTCACAGTGAATTTGTCGCGCAGGTGCGCCCTCCCATGCGCCCAAGCACGCCTTCCTCACACCAGATTATCAAATGGCGCACCAAGTCCGCGCCAGCCCCACCAATCAGCGCACCATTCCCGCCTGACGCACCAGTGTGGTGGGTGCCTCGCGCTCAGGCGTGCGAACCCGTGCCCAGGCGCGCGCGATCAAATGGTGAATTTTCAGCCACCGGATCTGACTTGGTCACAAAGAAAAACAACAAAAGCCACACGATTTGGCTCTTCTAAGGCTAGGGACCTCATAAATACAAAAGCAATCACCACCACCACCAACACTCCATACCTCCTTCATCTTCATCATGTTTTCCCTCATCTCCACCAAGAACAAACTCTATCATCCACACCACAGATCATGGAAATCTAGTCCAATAACCATTTTATTCACCCTCCTCATCAACACTCAAAGCAAGAACTAGATTTAAAACCACCCTCCCTTCCTCCCCATAAATTTGTCCATCTCCCTCTCACTCCCATGGAAGCTTTCAAGTGCATAGCCATGGAAAACCAAGCATACTCATGCCCTTCTCACAAGGATTAAGACCACCCATCATCATAGGAGTGTGCACACATTGTGGGGTATGGGTTTCTATGCTCCCTTGAGGTTTCGAACCAAACCTAAGGGATTCAAGCTTTGGGGTTCATAAGGACAAAGAGTAAGGAGCAAAGGCTAAAGTTCAAGTGCTCGAACTTGAGGTTCATCATCATCTCCCATTGGGACAAAGAGATTCAAGCTTTGGGGTTCATAAGGACAAAGAGTAAGGAGCAAAGGCTAAAGTTCAAGTGCTAGAACTTGAGGTTCATCATCATCTCCCATTAGGAAGGTAAGAGGGGTTGTATTACCTTTATTTGAGACATAGATTCTAAGGATGTTATAGTGATAGCTAGGTATAGTTAGTTAATTTAGAGAATAAGCCTTTTGTGTATGTTAAAAAAGTAGGAAGTGAAGAACCCCAGGGAGCTGACTTATATTATGGTACTCTGAGACATACCTGAGAATGTCGAATTAACATGTTTTCTATTTGTTGAGAATTAATTATGTGACTAAGTGCTAAATGTGTATAATTGTGAATAAGTGCTAAATTGGTTGGGTGGTGATCAAGTGTGTATAAATGTTTAATTAAGAATGAGTAAGCTATTTGGAAATTTGTGATAATTGATTATTTAAATGCTAAACGTGCAAGTTGTGATTATATGCTAAATGGGTATATATGTGATTAAATGTTAAAGGTGCATATCTGTGATTAGTTGAATTATTATTCGGTTATTTAAGGATGAGTATGTTACTGGCAATGTATTACTATAGATTTTGGGTGCTAGATATATCTGTTGTGATAATGATTATGTGAATTGTAAATGAATGGACTGAAGTTGTAATTAATTGTAACTGGAAACTTGAAGAGGGAACTGATTAGTGGGGCCCGAAACACTAGGTACTCGGCTAGGTGTTCCAATTACCTGTTAGGGCCAATTACCTGCCAGGCCAATTAGCCATCAGGCCAAACCGCCCTGTAGGCGCCGGGTGACCCACAGAATCAGTTTCCACACCAAATAATTGGAATAAATGATGGAATGGTAAAATGTGCATAGTCCTACAGGTTATGGTCTGGATGGGTGCAAAGTCCTGGGCAGGTGCCAAAAGTCCCTAGACAGGTGTTTCAATTACCTAGCGGGTGCCCAAAATCCTAGTGGTGTACATAAAACGAATAAGGGAAGAATGGTATGTTATGTATGTAGATCTCTGCTTGGGGTTACATACATTGTTAATAGGGTTGGTATGTAGATCTCTGCTTGGGGTTACATACATTGTTAATAGGGTTGACATGTAGATCTCTGACTTGAGGTTGCAGGCAATGGAATTTGAATGTGATTGCATAATAATGTGTGTATGGTTGATAAGCTGTTAGTGTGTAAGTAGGGCTTAGTTCTTGCTATACTTCTTAGAAGCTATTTTCCCAAGTCCTGTGTAATGCTGCCCTTCTTGCTATATTTTTGCAGGTACAGAGGCGGAGCTTACTCAAGTCATGGTCGAATAGGAGTGCATTCCACACCGTGGATTGTAGTTAGTAGTTGGGCGACCATGTATTGGTCGGGGGTTTTATTTTGGGGTTGGTGATGTATTTTTATTTGTATTATCGTTTGAAAATCTAAGTCTTTTGGGAATTGGCTCATATTTTCTGGAAATGTTGTAAAGGCTGAACGAAATTATATTTTTGGATCCTGCCGGCCTAATGTGTTTGCACAAATGTTTTATACAGGATACTCAGGAACTGAATATTTTGGGAATGTCCCTGAATATTTTGGAGAATTTTTATAAGCAATTGAAATAATAAAGAAATTTTCAAGTCACTAATTTAATATTACGGGTATATCTAGGTAATTAACTAAGGTGTTACACGCCCTATGACGAGCAAATCCACGATCCTTAGGCCACTTCGCTCTCTAGCAACTGTGGAAGGTACTGATGCTGCCACTGCTGGAACTCCTAAATGAAGGAGAAGTGACGGTCCTCCTCACCCTGAAGCCGGTAGTTCGACTAATTCTCAAGGCGGAAGTTCCCCCATTTGGCCTGATGACTTAAGTGAAAGCTTTAACCGAATGCTCCTTATTGACTCTACCTCTCAGCATCTAGGCAACATGAGCCGAAGGGAATTCGTTGCTTTACTGAAGTCCCTCAAAAAGGAACAACTAAAAGCCGCTTCAACAATCCAGTATTTGGAAGAAAATGCTGAAAGAGTCCTTTTTGTTGGACAAGACGCCATTGACCTTGCTGACCATGTAAAAGGGGAAGCTGAGTTGGTTCTGTTAGGATTGGCAGCCGTCACCCAAGAGGGGGGTGAATTGGGTGTTTATGAAAACATTGGAAAATATTCAATTTCAATCGTTTTTAATAAAATAGATAAACTTTGCAGCGGAAAACTCTTAAAAACGATGAAAATGATTATGGAAGAGGAAGCAAACAATAATAACAACGATTAATATTACGCGCGAAGATAAGAAACACTATAACAACGGAAGGTCTAATGCGCGTTGATTAATTAAAATAATTAAATTAATATATATAATATTTTCGTTGCAAGAAGAATAATTATAACAATGTACCACATGCAACAATAACAACAGAAAAATAAAGAGATGAGGGATAGAAGAGATTGCACCAGAGATTTTATCCTGGTTCGGCAAACCGGCCTACATCCAGTCCCCAAGCGATCCGCTTGAGCTTTTCACTAAACCAAAGACGCCTCGCGTCCCCAAGTACAACCAGAGCGCCCCGCAAGCTATTAGGAACCTCCTTTCGCTAGGGACCTCGATAAACCACTAGGAAGACCCTTCCTAGATTTTTCCAGATAGCCTAACTACTAGGTGACCCACCGTTCGTCTAGCACTACCCACACACATGGGTTCCTCACCCTAAACACCACGAACGCAGCATGTCCGCACTAGGAGATTCACTCCCTAGTCTCTAAGGGTTACACACCCCTTTACAACACTGGTTATGGTATGAGTGATTGGTACAAGAGATATAGTGCACTTCTTAATAGTGCTGATACAACAATATAAAGGCCACTCTAACAAAGATGCGTTCTAAGCAACACTGATACAACAATTAAGGTTCTAAGGGCTATGGATAAAGGTTTCACTATAGCATAGGCCAAAAACTCAGAGAGTATGAAGAAGAAGAAGAGTGAAGCGTGAAAACGTTTTTCCCCAAAAAATAATATCAGAAGCGTTTCACTTTGAAAGAGATAAAAACCTTCTTATAAAAAGATTTGAAAAATATTTGAATTTTGAATTTGAAATCAGAATCAAATCAAAAACGATTTTGGAAATAAATCAAATTCAAAATCAAATCAAAAACAAATCAGGAAATATATAAAGATTGATTTTCTGAAATCAAATAAATAAAATAATATTTTTGAAATCAAAATCAAATCAAATAGATTTAAAGAATAAAATAAAAGATTTGAATCTTAAACCAAAAAGGAATATTTTCAAAAATAAAATCAAATTTGAATTTTGAAAATAAATCAGAATCAATTATGTAAAAATAAATCTGGAAATAAATCAAAATGATTCTGACACGTTTTTCAATAAACTTGAGGTAATCGATTACTTCAGGGAAGGTAATTAATTATCCCTTTTAAAAATTGAAACTTTGAAATTCTTTTGAAAAACCAGTAATCGATTATCACATGCATGTAATCGATTACTTCACTTCTGTTTAATATATGATGCAACTGATATAATCGATTATCACTGGTCAAATAATCGATTACACAGCCTCTGGAAAATATATGATGCAATTCTAGTAATCGATTATCTGTGTCAAGTAATTGATTACTTTCATACAAAAAGTAATGGATTAGCCAGGTTCAAATACTCGATTACACACTCTCTGGATTTTCTATGATGCAACATAAGTAATCAATTATCTTGAAAGAGTAATCGATTATCTCTGTCAAAACTTGTAAAAACATATTTTCACAACTTAGAGAAATCCAGCTAGAGGTTGCCAAGATATATTTTCACAGTGAATCAATTAAGACATTTAAAAATATGTTTTTAGAAAAACTCTTTTCGCAATTAAAACATTTTTAGATTTAAAACGCTCTTCTCCAATAACTCTAAATAAGGGCCTAAACAATAGTGAGACAAATATTTTAGCCTTACATTGATTTCCTACTAAGACTGGAGAGATACATCTTGAAGCTCTTGCTTGAAACTTGACTTGCATCTTGACTTTGAAAGTTCCTTGTTTGGCATCATCAAAACTCTTCAACGTTCTTCCACATTGAATTCTAACACTCCCCCTTTTTGTTGATGTCAAACCTATTCTCTGCAAGACAAGGGTTAAAGCAGTATGCATATATAAAATTATATCTCCCCCTCACACATAGGAATAACAATGTCTCCCCCTGAATTAAATAAAATACAATTAACCTTGGCATCAACTAGGGACTCCAATATCCTGTAGGAGGGTATCTCCAACGCCCAAGTCAGTAAAGCATAATATAATGTATAATGGGCAATTGTAAATACACATCATAAAGTATAGGCAGGATAAAGGTAAAACAAATAACATGATTTGTTATCATCAAAACACAATGCTACAAGCATAAGGGAAATTCATATTTCCACAGGTTCCGCAACTAGCTTCGGAAACTGCCACGCTGAACAAGGCTAAACAAGAACTGACCCAAGCTTAGGAGGAATACACCAGGAACTTAAACTCCAAAATCACCTAAATGAACGAAGCTCATGACACAGCCCTTACCAGTTTGAGGAATGCGCTGAGGGATATGGAGTCGGAGAGAGATATGTACAAAGAAAAGTTGATCGACTCAGTTCAATCTTCATTTATGAACGCCGTCGAACAAGCCAACTTTCTGAACCCCAATTTTTCAGCCAAAGGAATGCATTTTCTTCACAGAGTTGAAGATGGGGTGTTTTTCAGTTATCTCTCAGATGGCAGCAAAGTACCAGTGAACCTGGATGACGAATTCTGTCCTGACCTATTGGCTGCTGGAGAAGATGATGACAATGATGATGATGAGGCCACTCAGTGAGGGGCCATTTACCAGCTTTCTTATTGCTTTTTAATCTTATCGTTTTTTAATCTTCCTGTCTTTCACTTTCTCAACTTTGTACTTTCCTTTTTTATTAATGAAAAATCATGCTTTGAGCTTTATAATACGCTGTTTTACCTTGCAATCATTGTTTTCGGTTATCCTTGTTAGGAAATCCGGTAATTCGGTGAAGTGTCCTGCCCATACTTGGTAGACATTTTGGTAATTTCTCTTTTAGCCAGCGAAGGAAATTCCTCCTAAACTTATTAGATTTTCACCTAACAGTAGTCTTACCATCAGTACATGAGTGGTGTCTTTTACCAATTTTAGGACATCCCCTTACTCATTTCACTCCCTACAAGGTGGCTAACCAAATAGGTGGTGTACTTAAAGTTGGACTTTAAATCAAATTGTAACATAATCGAAAGAATTCTGTTTGTACACACTTCTAGACCGTTAAAACGGTCTGTAGGTGTAATTTGATCATGTAATCGCTACACTCGTTTAGTAAAATTGTCAGTAGGAAACCTGGTTAAACCGGTTAACCGGATTGGTGAGAAATAATAATAAAAACCGTTAAACCGGTTTGCTAAGCACTCTCAAACCGTCAATCCGGTTTAAAGGCGATTCAAAGAACAGAACAATTGCAAATTGAAATTCTTTATTCATGATAATATCATATCTTTTTAAGTTACTAATCATAACAAGGGCTTAAGAAAGGAGCCTTATTACAAAAAGAAGAGACAACGGCTTAAAGCCTTATTGAAATTGAAATATTCTAAACATTACTTTTGCATAGCGTTGCACTTTTTCAGTTGTAATAGATCCGAAGCTTTGCTGCATTCCATGGATTTTTGATCTTATTCCCTGTCATTGTCTCCAGAAAATAAGCTCCATTACCTGTCTTTGCTCGGATCCGATATGGACCTTCCCAATTAGCAGCCAACTTCCCATGTACTGGTTCCTTCCCATGAACATCAACACTCCTTATAACCAAATCCCCCTCCCTAAAGGTATGAGGGACAACCTTCATATTATATTGTCGGGCAGACTGTTGTTGAATTGCAGCCATCCGAATTGTGGCGAACTCCCTTGATTCATGCAGCAAGTCAAGATTCTCCCTTATAAGCTTTATGTTTACATCAGGATCAAAATACCTTGCTGCCATAGTAGTTGATACTAGCTCCAAGGGGATCATGGCTTCACTACCATAAGTTAACTTGAAGGGGGTTTCTCCAGTAGTTGAATGTGGAGTAGTTCGGTACGACCAAAGTATAGAGTCTATAACTTCCACCCATTTTCCCTTGCTGTCCTCCAACTTCCTTTTAATGCCTCTGAGAATGCATCTATTCTCATCTTCTGATTGTCCATTGGTTTGCGGATGCTCCACAGAAGATAAACGCTGATTTATTCCCAACTCGTGGAGGAATTTTTTGAAAGCATCACTGACAAACTAACGGCCATTATCAGTAACAAGTACAGTGGGAATACCAAAACGTGAGATTACCTGATTACTGAGAAATTTCTTGATCTAAGTTGAGGTAGTGGTGGCTACTGCTTTGGCTTCGATCCACTTAGTAAAGTAATCCACTGCCACAACCAAATGCGTTACCTGCCCAGCTGCTTGAGGAAATGGGTCCAACAGATCCATTCCCCACTGATGGAAGGGCCATGGAGCAAAGATAGAATGCAATTCTTCAGGTGGAGCAAGGTGAACATCAGCATGATTCTGACATTTATCACATTTTTTAACATGGTTCATGGAATCCAACTGGATGGTGGGCCAATAAAACCCAACCCTTAATATCTTTCTTTCCAGACATCTTCCTCCAAGATGATGGCTACATCTTCCCTCATGAATCTCCATCATTGCGTTCTCAGCCTCTCGGTTGGATATGCATCGTAATAAAGGCGAAGAAAATCCTCTTGTATACAACAAACCGTCCTGAATGACAAAATAAGGGGCCATCTTCTTTACCTTCTTAGCTGCACCTTCATCTGCTGGAAGCACACCATGGAGAAGGTACGCCAAGATAGGTGAAGCCCATGAAACTTCATCTTCCACGGCTAGAGTTGCACTAGGGTAGGATATAGTTTGTTGCACCACTGACCTGTGATTCCCAGGCTTTTTGGTACTGGCAAGCTTTGACAAGATATCGGCACGAGAATTTTGCTCTCTGGGAATATGCTGGAAATCTACTTCTTCAAATGCTTCTGCCAGCTGTTTGCACTTGGTAAGGTATTTCTAGTGCACGGGTTCTTTAGCTTGAAAATCTCCTCTGATTTGGGAAATTACAAGTTGCGAATCGTTGTATAAGAGGATAGACCGAGCTCCAAGATCCTTAGCCATAGTCATTCCCGCCAAGCAAGCTTCGTATTCCACCTGATTGTTAGAAGTCTGGAAGTCAAACCTCTGTGAATATTCAATGGAGACACCCTGAGCATTCTCCAATATGATCCCTGCTCCTCCTCTTGTAAGGTTAGAAGACCCGTCTACAAAAAGAGTCCAGCTTTGGGGATCTGCTTTCGGTGTTAATTCCGCAACAAAATCTGCTAGAACCTGTGATTTGATGGCTTCATAACTCATCCCATATTATGAAAGCTCCACTGACCATGCAATCATACGACCCGCCAAGTCAGGTTTCTGCAGTATTTGCCGAATGGGCTGATCAGTTCGAACCACCACTGGATGACACTGGAAGTATTGTCTCAGGCATCTAGCGGTAATCACCAGTGCAAACGCCATCTTCTCCACTTTCTGGTATCTCTTTTCTCTATCCTGTAATATCTTGCTGATAAAATACACGGGTTTCTGTCCTTCCTCAACTTCCCTGACCAAAACAGCACTCACAACCTCGTCATTAACAAATAAATATAAATATAACCTTTCACCTGATTCAAGCTTGCTGAGAATGGGAGGATTTGAGAGGTAATGCTTGAGTTCTTGAAAAGCAGCCTCACATTCTCCAGTCCACTTAAAATCATTGTCCTTCTTCAACAGCTGGAACAAAGGAAGCGACTTATAAGTAGATTTGGACAGGAACCTTGTCAATGTAGCAATGCGTCCCGTTAGTTGTTGGACTTCCTTGACAAAACTCGGGCTCCTCATACGAGTGATTGCCTCACATTTTTCTGGGTTAGCCTCTATTCCTTTGTTGGTGAGCATAAAACCTAGAAACTTTCCTGCTGTGACCCCAAAAGCACATTTCAGTGGATTTAAATGCATATTGTGCTGATGTACCTTAGCAAGGACCGCTTCTAGGTCTTGTTTGTGGTTTTCTTGTATCATGGATTTAACAATCATGTCATCCACATAAACCTCTAGGGTTGGACCTATCAGTTCAGAAAAAACCTTGTCCATCATCCTCTGATAAGTAGCACCTGCATTTTTCAAGCCGAAAGGCATTACAGTATAACAATAAGCTGCCCTATCGGTCATGAAAGCTGTTTTTTCCTGATCATCTTTAAACATCGGAATCTGATTATAACCAGAAAAAGCATCCAAAAAGAAAAGTAGCTGGTAACCAGTTGAACTGTCTACGAGCTTGTCCATGTTGGGGAGAGGATATGTGTCTTTGGGGCAGGCTTTATTCAAATCCGTACAGTCGACACACATGCGCCACTTCCCGTTAGCTTTCTTTACTAGCACCACATTTGCCAACCACATTGTGTAAGGGACCTCCCGAATGAAACCAGCCTACAAAAGTTCTTCCACGCTCGAAGCAATGACGTTCTGACGTTCTGCACCCATCTTTCTCCTGCGCTGATCCACTGGTCTGAATGTAGGATCTATAGGCAGACAGTGGCAAATAAATTCTGGATCCAAACCAGGCATATCAGCCGTTGTCCATGCAAACAGGTCTCTGTTCTCCCTTAATAAGGTAACCAGCTTTTCCTTCTCCTCGCTTGGCAAATTCTTCCCCACATGTGTCCAATGATCTGAAGTTTCTCTAATTTGAACATTCTCCAACTCTCCTTCAGGTTTGGGGCGTTCTTCTTTGATATCTTGCCTCATATCTAGATCCACCATCATTACACAAGAAGAGGAAGCAGAGGCTTTGCCTTTCTTTATCTGTGCTTGCTTCCTTGCATTCTCCTTGGTGGCCTTTAAACTAGCAATATAGTAAGTTTTTGCTTGCATTTGATCTGCCCTTACAGTGATAACTGAGCCTTTTTCACCTAGAAACTTCGTTGCCATGTGAAGAGGAGAAGCAACTGCTTGAAATGCCTTCAAGGTGGGGCGCCCTAAAATCGCATTATAAGCCGATGGACAATCTACCATCGTAAAGCGCACCTTCTTTGTTCGGCACCGAGGAGGTGTTCCCAGTGTTAACCTAATGTCAATATATCCCCTCGGTCTGATAGTGTCTCCAGTAAAACAAATAAACTCCTTTTGGCACGGACGGAGGTCCTGAGGCTTCAACTTCAATCGATCAAAAAGCTCAGAAAACATGATATTTGAAGAACTCCCTTGGTCCACCATCATTCTGCAAACACGGAACCTGTCAATTATCCCTGTTACCACCAGTGGGTCATTATGTTGAGGAATGACTCCTTCCAGGTCTGCTTCAGTAAACATAATAGGTGGATGAGACACCTTTTGTCTGCTGGAAGAGGCGGCAGCCATTGTTGCTAGCTTTAGCTGCCGCTTTTGAGATGTTATAGAATCATTTTCACCTGAAAAACCTCTTGTAATTATGGAGATTAGTTTTAAATCTTCATTATTAATACCATTGTTACCTTCTTTTTTCACTAGTGAATTCCTGGTATGCCTCAGAGTTCTATCCCTTTTTGCTGGTGATCGGGTTCTCCTCCTTACTGGACTGCTGGTTCTCCTCCTTACCAGACTCCTGGCTCTCCTTCCAGGATTACGTTAATTGGATGGCCCTCCAGAAAATCGAACATACCTATTCAGCTTCCCCCTTCTGATCAGTGTTTCTAACGCGTCTCTCAGTTGGACACATTCTTCATCAGTATGACCATATCCACCATGCCAGCTGCATCTCTTCTACTGGTTCTCCTTAGTGGGTGGTCTTCTCAACGGGGGAGGTCTGTCCACCTTCATTTGTTCGGCATTCATCACTTCTCGGAGAATCTGAGACCTTGAAGTGTTCAAGGGTGTGTACTCATCATATTTGCCTTTTGGGTTTCTTCCCCTTGAATCTCCTCTTCCAGACCTTTCTCATTCTCGATTACCTTTCCCTGATCCTTTTGAAAAGAAAGCGTCCTTCTTCTTACCTGATCCTCCAGTGACATAATTATCTTGGGCTTTCTGATATTCTTCCAGATTAATATACTTTTCTGCCCTCTCCATCACTTCATCCATAGTCCTAATCCTGTGCATGACCAAATGATTAGTGAACTCACCAGGTTTCAGGGCTCTCATCAACAAGTGAAGGGCCACAGATGCTTCAATGTCACTAATTGACAGGTATTCCGAATTGAACCGAGTGAGGAAATCCCTTAACGACTCATCTTTTCCCTGCTTAATCTGAGACAGGTGGTGTTCAGATTTTGGTTGTGCCTTACTGGTGGTGAAATGACCCAGGAACTTCGCGGCTAAATCCTTCCAACATCTGATCGAATTGGGTTCCAGCTTCGAATACCATCGTAACGCTGCATTCTTCAGAGTCAGGGGAAAAGTGCGACACTTATACACATCTTTAGCCCCCTGACAAGACATTGCCACTAGAAAACTATCTATATGCTCCTGAGGATCCGAATTCCCGAAGTAAGAATCTACATTAGTCGGGGCTTTAAGATTCTCAGGCATCCGAAAACTCATAATTTGATCAGAAAATGGATGATCCCTTTCTTCTGGCTCCTCCTCCCTCACTAGGCCCTCTTCAATTTCTGGTGTGGAAAACGTTGTCCCCTTTTTCAGCTCTTTCATCAGCTTATCTTGTGCATCCAAACGCTTTCGGAGACGAGCCAACTCCATTTCCAAGTTCATCTTTCTCTGTGAACGTCCATCTGACGATCCTCTGCTCTCATGCTCAGAATGCGGGGGGCTTTCACCCTTAAAGGATGGCCTCTGCCCCGATTTTTCCTGATCAGCACGAGGGGGGCTTTCATGCCTAGATCGTTCAGCCTCCATATGTCTTCTTCATTCACTCAAGTGTTCTCTTAAGTCTTTCTGATGTGAGGGAACTCGTCCCCCACTTAAGCGGTTCCCCAGGTCATCCACACTATGGTGACTGGATTCGTTTCGTGCTCCATGTGACTGATGATCCATCTTGTCGCAAAAGTAGTGGGAATAAACTTCTCGCTCCCACTGTGGTCGCCAATGATCTATCATGGAATCCTTTGTACTTGAACTAAACTGTCAAGTGGCAAGATCTTACATTGTTTGCTTTTAGACTGAAGAATGACACCCTGATTTCAAGGATACCAGCTCTATTGTCGTTTGCTTGGGTGTGGTGTGTGTGTTTGTGTGAGTAGGTTAGATGCATACCTGGTTACCTCCAACTCCCTTATATAGGCCACATCCTTACCGTTGTATATCCCTCTCATTCATGAGTATTCTCCGAATTCCCACTAACGACAGGTGTTTAATGGTAGAGAATGAAGAGGGAATCCTAAGACAAACGGGTACACGAGCTTAACTGCAGACTTCATTTGCTAAGAGAATCCAAGGAAGCTCAACTTTACTCCTCTGTCCTCCTGGTAACGGTTAAACCGGTATCACGAGGTAAGGGAATATTCCCTCTCTATGCCTATCAATCAGAAGTCTTCCACTCTTTTAATTCGGGGGAATAGAGGATTTGGGCCACTAATGGACCTCCCATATTGTTAATCCAACTTTATGAGGTATTGGGCTATTAAAGAACCATTTCAGCGTTTTTAGTGAAGATCTGGGCCCTTAAAGGACCTTTTATGATGTTAAACCGGTTTCACGATATCTAGGACCCTTACTGGGCCTCTTAGACCGGTAAACCGGTTTCATGAGGTCTGGGGCCCTTACTGGGCCTCTTTTACCGGTAACCGATTTACTGAAGTATAATTCTAAACCCGGTCCATAACAGAAGTAATTAACACTATTGAAAATTGAAATGAGCTCTTATAAATAGGATCAAAATAAAAACTCCAAAAGAATCTTATAAATAGGACCAGAGGGAGTATATATATAAAAAATAAAAAAATTGAAAAATGCAAACTCAAATAAAGGAGACGTCAATGAGCTCAAATAGGGAGCAATAAGAAATAAGGAACAATAAGGACATAAGGGAACACGTCAGTCATATAAGTCCCCGACTTCAGTGGTCCTTTATATGAGCTAACGGAATGGCCAAAACGATGTCGTTTTGGCCAAAAAAATACACAAAGACAGTTGAGTATCAGTCAAATTAGTCCATGAGATTATCGAAATCGGTCAAATTAGTCCCTGACTTTATGGATCATTAACGTCAAGAACTAATATGACTAACTTGTTTCTATCTTCGGGATTAATTTGAAATTTCGATAATCTTAAGAACTAATTTGACCGATGCACATAAAGTCAAGGGCCAATATGACATATTACTCTTGCTTACTTAGCCTAAGTGTCCTTCCAAGGTATTCTTGTCTCATTTAGACGACAAAACATGCAAATAAGGAAAATTACATAAACTAGTGCAACCTACATACCTAAGCAAACAAAAGAGATAAAAACTACTTTAGTGCATCACCCTTATGACCCCATATCATCTCCATTATAATCCCATCCTCAACAAACCGCTAATATTTCATGACCGATCGGTCCAATACAATAGTTAGTTAAAGCAACTCTATAATACCCGCAATTTTTCCCATTTTAATAAATTGGTTTTTGAGAATTTATGATTGGGCAGTTCTTTTTGAATTTATAAAATATATATATATATATAATATATTATTCGATTTATATTTATGGGTGGAATTAATTGTTTGAGATTTATTTTATAATAATGAATTATTTTATTTTGTGTTTTGAAGAAATTATTCGTTATTGATTTAAAAAGGATTTATTAACTTTGAAAATTCATAACTTTTGACTGATAAATCAGAATCAGACAAATTTACAGTCAAAATGATCGTATTGAAATGTAAAATTTGTTTTTGTATAGTTTGGAGTTTATTTCTGTAGTCAAAAAAATTTTATTATTTTGAGAAATTATAATGTTCTATTGTTCGAGAAAGGTGAATTATGATTTTTAAATATTATTATATTCACTGTGTGGGAAAAATATTATTTTTCGCTGTATAATGATGATGCATGGTTTTTAATTATTTGTGCATTTTTAATTTTAAATTATTAGACATACATTTAAGAGTGCACAAGACCCTAGGGTAACCCAATTAAACATAACGTACCTTAATTAAATATAGCCTACCCTATATGTGCCCTATGGGAGACATGTAATTAATAACCCTATATGGATTGAAATTTCGGCCAATGCATGCCTTTGTATTTTCCACTTACTCTTTCCACTATTATATCTCAACCTACCTATACCCTATTAAATTAACACTTATGTACATAGAATAAAAATGCAAAATGTAACAGCCCGATTTTCGTAACTCAAAATAATTAACTTTTTCTATTAAAGTTGCCAAAAATGAGGCCAATTTTTTTTTTGAAAACGTGACTGAAGTGTCATTAGTGTAATTAGAAATCCTTTTATTAAAAACCGAGTTGTTACTAAAAATTTCTTTCACATAAAATTTTCATGTTCATAAAAGAATTGGATTCCAAAAAGTATGGTGGTTCATTATATTGGGTTAAAAGTGTTCACATCAGCTTCCAAAACAAGGTACTTCCACAATATAGAATTAAAATTAGCTTAGTTACATAAATGGATCTTCGCTTGGTAATCCTTCACACACAATACAAACAATCAACTTAAACTAGATACACTACTTTCGCTTCCTTCTGATGAAGACCACCGGATTCGGCTTCCTTTTCTTTTCTGCTGATGCCTTCATACCGGAGGGTGATTCTACCTCGGTTGCTGACTCTCCTTCGGAACTTGGCTTGAGCTCTACACCGAACAACTTCACCGATTTCTCTTTAGCTTCATCCCGTGGCAGTGGTTCATTACTATCGTATCCCATTATAGAGACACTTCCCAAACACGATCCCTGTAACATCCCGAACTTTGATTTTAAGGAAATTATTGATTTAAAACCTTAGAAAGAATTGGAAAAGTGATTTAATGAATTTTTCCAAATATGTGGGTGGTGATTATAGGTCCTAGGAGTTGTATAGGAGGTATATATGGCCTTGGGCAGGGTCATATAAGCGAGATCGGGAGTAAAATCGGCGTTTTAGGTGTTAGAAATCAACCGAAAAGAGAAAATTAGAAATTTATTATGGGAAGCTAAGAAAATAAATTCCACCGTTGGATGTGAAGTTTAAGGGGTGAAGAAGCATGTCTAAAAATTTGGACTCGATCCGACGGTCGACGAAAAAGTTACGGCGAATCGAAGGTTGGAAACCCTGAAACTCGCCCAGGCGCACCAGCCACGCGCCCAGGCGAGTCACTATTCATTTGGCGCACCATCCAGTGGGAAATCCGCCCAGGCCAGCCCACCATTCGCCCAGGCGGGCGCAACACCACTCCAGCGCACCAGGAATTCTGTTGGCGCGCCAGAGCCCACACCAGCACGCACCAGGTGCACCAGCAGCACCAGCTGGTGCTTGAGCTCACCCAAGCGAGTATAAAGCTCGCCCAAGCGAGTGGCGCAGACCAGATTTGATCTGGTGCATCCAATTAGAACTTGGGGGCCAAGTTGTGGCCTCTTGGCCACACGATTTTGCTTTTCTTTGGCAAGAACAAGCACCCAACAACAAGAACACCACTCTTCATCATCAACACCATCTCTTCATCCATTTTCCCTCCATCTTCAACACATTTCCATCATCAAAACCACCAATCCCACCATAAACACATTGTTTTGGGCACCTCAAACCCAAAACCACCAAGCTCCACCAAGCTTTCACCATGGGTGTTGATTGAAGCTTCATCCTCTTCCTCTTTTGGTCCACACGAATTACTCCCTTCTTCATTCTCTTTGGATTTTTCATTTTTCCACCATTGATTTGGGTAAGTAAGCTTCATGCCATAAGTTATTTTCCTTTTCATTCAAACTCTCCTTAATTCATGAATTTTTGTTCTAAAACCCTTAGGGTTCTTGCACCCATGATTATGTAGGGCTTTGTTTCATGCTTTTCCAACTCAAACCAAGGCAAAGACAAGGATCATTTCATCATTTCCTTATTGAGGTGGTAAGCTAGGCTTAGGAAGTTCAAATTCCCAAGATTTTGAGCTAGGGCTCACTAAGGTTCTATATACTCTTTGCTAATATAAGGTAAGGAGTGGGTTATAGTGAGTATTACCTTACTCTGGGGTTTAGTTTACATTATGCATATAATGAGTACTAAGATTTTGTGTTAGATTAGGTTGATATAATATAAAATAATTGTTAGAATAGAATCTATGACTTAGGGAATTTATTTTGATGTTGATATATTGCATTTTGTGGTTTGGTGATGTTGATGAATTATATGCTTATGTTGTTTAATAATTTGAGTTGTGATAATAAGTGAAATTGTGCTAATTAAGTTACAAAATATATTTGTGATCATTGGATAATGAAAATGTGTAATGTGGTAATTAATTTTGAATAATGGAAATTTGCTAAAGAATTGATAATGATAAAGAACTAATTAAATTATACCCAGGCTCAGCCAGGGGAGATTATATTATACCCGGGCGCAGTAAGTCGTTTTCGCACGGGGGTGCGAACGCAGTAGGTCGTGACCAGGGGATTACCCGGACGCAGTAAGTCGCTTTCACGCGGTGGTGCGAGCGCAGTAGGTCGTGACCAGGGGATTTACCCGGACGCAGTAAGTCGTGAGTGCACAGGAGTGCAGACGCAGTAGGTCGTGACCAGGGACAGATAAAACAAACATAAATATGATTAAAATACATGGAACGAAAGACTTAAGAAAATGTTTAATAAAAATCGATTTGAGAAACTAATGAATACTTGAAATTGAATTATGGGGAATTGACTCTTATTATGTTGTCATTGAATTGTTATTTGTGTATGGCTTAGTGTCGCATTATGTCTTAATTGGAAACTGCCTCCCCATTTTATGTGTAATACTCACTCCTTACTATCATCACAGGTACTGAGGAAAAGTTTGCACCTGAGCAGGCCGAGTAGGAGTACTCTCCCTCTCAGGGAGAGTAGGTTACCTTTAGTGATGTAGGACATGGGAATGTCCTGGGCCCGATGATGTGAATCATTTTTGTTGTATATAAATGTAAATAGCTTTTTGGGGGCCCAGGACGACTCCTTTTGGGAAAGGGGTCTATTTTGGGGAAAAACTTATTTCCTAAAACTTGTTTATATTCCGCTAACTTTGATGACTAGATTCTGATGTCTTAAACCTGTTTCTGATGCGTGCACGAAGATTCACTAGCTGGTATATATATATGTGAATAGCCCTGCAGGCTTTGTTATGTGAAAATATTATTGTTTATCAGGTTGCAGGAAAACAGGAATTTTTGGAAAAGTCCAATAAACAAACGAAACTCCGTCCGTTTGACGGGAGATTTTCATATGAAAGAAAAGTAATTAAGAGTTTTTCCCAATCGATTCATGAGTCGAAAAAGGAATTTTCAAGTTGCTATTTTTAATTAAGGGTATATAAGGGTAAATAAACTTAGGTGTTACATTTTATGGTATCAGAGCAGTTTCCCTCGGCCTTTGGAGTGTGGACTCACATCTCCAATAGTTACTCACCAAGAGAGTAACTGAATTACTTAGCTAAGAGTCTAAGACCAAGACTAGGAAGTTCATATTCTTATTTAATACTAAATGCTTAATTGTTTATCTCCTCAATGGCTTAGCAATATGGCTGGGCGACGAGGTGATAGTGATAGAATGGCGGCGATATTGGAGAACTTAGTGCAAGTGCAACAGGCCCAAACCCAGATACAGCAGGATCATGCAGCAGCTTTGGCACAAATGCAACAGAACCAAGCGGGAAACATTGCAGCAGCAGCAGCAACAATAAATCCTCCGCTAGCTCCTGTTGATTGGATGTCAAGGTTCAGGAAGAACGATCCACCTCGGTTCGAAGGGGGATTCAATCCAGATGGGGCTCAAAAATGGCTCCAGGAAATGGAGAAAATCTTTCGCTCGCTGCAACCACCAGTAGATCAGTATGTTAGACTGGTGGAATATGTTCTGTCAGGTGAGGCAGAACACTGGTGGGAGCATCAAAGGCGTAGTTTGGAAGCTGGTAATGAGGTGATCAATTGGGATCTTTTTAAGATCCGATTTCTGAACAAATACTTTCCGGAAGAAGTCAGGAGGGAGAAGGAGTTAGCATTCTTGAAGTTGGAACAGGGAACAATGAGTGTCGGAGAATACGCAGCTCAGTTTGAGGATTTGATCCGATACTATGGAGGGTACAAAGATGCTGATGAACGAACCAAGTGCATTAAGTTTGAAGCTGGGTTGAATGCTAAGATCAGAACCATCTTTACTTATCAGGGCATATCAAATTTGGCTCAATTAGTGAACATGACTAGTGCATTTGAAAATGCTCTAAAGCAAGAGAAGGCGGAGGATAAGAGCAAAGCAATACAGCGGACCGGCCCGATCAGGGACAAGAGTTCGGTGCAGCGACCAGGTCCTTACTCCCAGCCTAGAACAGGCCCGACAGTGAGTACCTATGATCCTATTCCGACTTGTCCACATTGTGGTAGGCACCATAGGGGATATTGCTGGACATTGGATCCGAGTAAGGGTCCAACCTGTTACAAGTGCGGGCAGCCGGGTCACATTGTGATGAATTGTCCAAACAATGCAGTTAAGAAAGAGGTGAATGTGGCTAAGGTTCAGAAAGCTGGTGATAATCGGGTGACTCGGAAGGGCAAGGTGTATACTCTGGACGGCGAGGAGGTTACTGATGCTGATGAACTGATTAGAGGTACCGACTATGTTAATAGTATTCCTTGTGGTATTCTCTTTGATTGCGGAGCCACTCATTCATTTACTTCTTCCGATTGCATGAAGAAGTTAGGGTTGTCTGCAATAGAAATGCCTTATAAATTATCTGTTTCTACACCCACAAATTCTTCTGTAGTCACATCAACTATGTGTTTGGATTGCCCACTTCGAGTATTGGAGCGGGAATTCAAAGTCAATCTAATCTGTTTGCCTCTAACTAAGCTTGACATCATTCTGGGCATGGACTGGATGTCTCGGCACCATGTTCTGATTGACTGTCATCAGAAATCAATTACTATTAGTGATCTGTCTTTATCTGCCCTGGAAATGAATTAGGAGGCAGAGATCGATCAGATTCCTATAGTCTGCGAGTTTCTGGAAGTCTCCGAATGTTCACCGATTATAGGCAATTGAATGCGGTGACAGTGCTGTTAGTGAACCTGACCACGATGTCCCCATTGATGGATAAGAGATTGGGATGGGCACCTCAATCTTTTAGTTATTAATCGCCAATATCATTAGGGAAGCTTTAATAGCACAAAACCAAACAGGCAATGAAGGAAGGAATTCGTCTGAATAGTAGTATTCTCAACCCTTATTGTAAAATCCCTTGAGAAAACCCTGATGACCTTAGAAAACTATGTCTAATCGTTGGGAGAATCGTACCTGATTCTTGAGACCCAAGACCAAGTAGGAGTCTTCCTAGTAGGACTCTTGAAATGAGAGACTGCCGATAGTGTAAAACCTTGAAAGCCTTAGAGTATTTCGCCTCGAAAACTAACCAAGTTAAACCATAACTTGTATTCTTCATTGAGTGCAAGAGTCCAGTGGCGAACTAATGCTAGAAGGTATGCCGATTCCAAGTGGGGGAGTAGAACCAAAGAGAAGTGAGTGTCGTAGTTAAAAGCCCCTTTGTCTGGGATGGTTCTCCCTTTGAAGGAATTGAACAGAATTTCGAGGACGAAATTCCAGTAAGTGGGGGAGAATTGTAACATCCCGAACTTTGATTTTAAGGAAATTATTGATTTAAAACCTTAGAAAAAATTGGAAAAGTGATTTAATGAATTTTGCCAAATATGTGGGTGGTGATTATAGGTCCTAGGAGTTGTATAGGAGGTATATATGGCCTTGGGCAGGGTCATATAAGTGAGATCGGAAGTAAAATCGGCGTTTTAGGTGTTAGAAATCAACCGAAAAGAGAAAATTAGAAATTTATTATGGGAAGCTAAGAAAATAAATTCCACCGTTGGATGTGAAGTTTAAGGGGTGAAGAAGCATGTCTAAAAATTTGGACTCGATCCGACGGTCGACGAAAAAGTTACGGCGAATCGAAGGTTGGAAACCCTGAAACTCGCCCAGGCGCACCAGCCACGCGCCCAGGCGAGTCACTATTCATTTGGCGCACCATCCAGTGGGAAATCCGCCCAGGCCAGCCCACCATTCGCCCAGGCGGGCGCAACACCACTCCAGCGCACCAGGAATTCTGTTGGCGCGCCAGAGCCCACACCAGCACGCACCAGGTGCACCAGCAGCACCAGCTGGTGCTTGAGCTCGCCCAAGCGAGTATAAAGCTCGCCCAAGCGAGTGGCGCAGACCAGATTTGATCTGGTGCATCCAATTAGAACTTGGGGGCCAAGTTGTGGCCTCTTGGCCACACGATTTTGCTTTTCTTTGGCAAGAACAAGCACCCAACAACAAGAACACCACTCTTCATCATCAACACCATCTCTTCATCCATTTTCCCTCCATCTTCAACACATTTCCATCATCAAAACCACCAATCCCACCATAAACACATTGTTTTGGGCACCTCAAACCCAAAACCACCAAGCTCCACCAAGCTTTCACCATGGGTGTTGATTGAAGCTTCATCCTCTTCCTCTTTTGGTCCACACGAATTACTCCCTTCTTCATTCTCTTTGGATTTTTCATTTTTCCACCATTGATTTGGGTAAGTAAGCTTCATGCCATAAGTTATTTTCCTTTTCATTCAAACTCTCCTTAATTCATGAATTTTTGTTCTAAAACCCTTAGGGTTCTTGCACCCATGATTATGTAGGGCTTTGTTTCATGCTTTTCCAACTCAAACCAAGGCAAAGACAAGGATCATTTCATCATTTCCTTATTGAGGTGGTAAGCTAGGCTTAGGAAGTTCAAATTCCCAAGATTTTGAGCTAGGGCTCACTAAGGTTCTATATACTCTTTGCTAATATAAGGTAAGGAGTGGGTTATAGTGAGTATTACCTTACTCTGGGGTTTAGTTTACATTATGCATATAATGAGTACTAAGATTTTGTGTTAGATTAGGTTGATATAATATAAAATAATTGTTAGAATAGAATCTATGACTTAGGGAATTTATTTTGATGTTGATATATTGCATTTTGTGGTTTGGTGATGTTGATGAATTATATGCTTATGTTGTTTAATAATTTGAGTTGTGATAATAAGTGAAATTGTGCTAATTAAGTTACAAAATATATTTGTGATCATTGGATAATGAAAATGTGTAATGTGGTAATTAATTTTGAATAATGGAAATTTGCTAAAGAATTGATAATGATAAAGAACTAATTAAATTATACCCAGGCTCAGCCAGGGGAGATTATATTA
Source organism: Crotalaria pallida (assembly GCA_037953625.1). Classification (NCBI taxonomy): domain Eukaryota; kingdom Viridiplantae; phylum Streptophyta; class Magnoliopsida; order Fabales; family Fabaceae; genus Crotalaria; species Crotalaria pallida. The sequence continues at coordinate 64,685,438 of CM075655.1, read as the reverse complement.
TACCCGAGCGCAGTAAGTCGTTTTCGCACGGGGGTGCGAACGCAGTAGGTCGTGACCAGGGGATTACCCGGACGCAGTAAGTCGCTTTCGCGCGGTGGTGCGAGCGCAGTAGGTCGTGACCAGGGGATTGAGAAACACACCCGGACGCAGTAAGTCGCTTTCGCGCGGTGGTGCGAGCGCAGTAGGTCGTGACCAGGGGATTTACCCGGACGCAGTAAGTCGTGAGTGCAGAGGAGTGCAGACGCAGTAGGTCGTGACCAGGGACAGATAAAACGAACATAAATATGATTAAAATACATGGAACGAAAGACTTAAGAAAATGTTTAATAAAAATTGATTTGAGAAACTAATGAATACTTGAAATTGAATTATGGGGAATTGACTCTTATTATGTTGTCATTGAATTGTTATTTTTGTATGGCTTAGTGTCGTATTATGTCTTAATTGGAAACTGCCTCCCCATTTTATGTGTAATACTCACTCCTTACTATCATCACAGGTACTGAGGAAGAGTTTGCACCTGAGCAGGCCGAGCAGGAGTACTCTCCCTCTCAGGGAGAGTAGGTTACCTTTAGTGATGTAGGACATGGGAATGTCCTGGGCCCGATGATGTGAATCATTTTTGTTGTATATAAATGTAAATAGCTTTTTGGGGGCCCAGGACAACTCCGTTTGGGAAAGGGGTCTATTTTGGGGAAAAACTTATTTCCTAAAACTTGTTTATATTCCGCTAACTCTGATGACTAGATTCTGATGTCTTAAACCTGTTTCTGATGCGTGCACGAAGATGCACTAGCTGGTATATATATATGTGAATAGCCCTGCAGGCTTTGTTATGTGAAAATATTATTGTTTATCAGGTTGCAGGAAAACAGGAATTTTTGGAAAAGTCCAATAAACAAACGAAACTCCGTCCGTTTGACGGGAGATTTTCATATGAAAGAAAAGTAATTAAGAGTTTTTCCCAATCGATTCATGAGTCGAAAAAGGAATTTTCAAGTTGCTATTTTTAATTAAGGGTATACAAGGGTAAATAAACTTAGGTGTTACAATCCCAATGTCGATCTGCTTAGCTGGTGTTCTGGATCCGCGATCAACATCTCAGTATATCCCATCCACGCCCATCCATAACGGGTGGGTTTCCAGCCGCTTCCCCGACGACGCCATGTGGTAATCTCCAAGCGATGCTCCATCTGCCCATTGAGATACCAGCAAGACTGATATGCCAACGAATAGGAGAGAGTAAGCGATCCGAACGACGAATCGTCGACGGTGTGGGATTACAGTAGGCGAGATATCAAGACCATACAAGCATACACACACAACATATACACAACATAACACTCAAGCATATCATCATCACTATTCATTATTCTTATCATCGTTATTATTATCCTGTCGCACTTATTGTAACAGCCCGATTTTCGCTTCCGAAATCTTGATTGAATTATTATCATTTTGTTGCAAAAATGAGGCCATTTTTTTTAAAGCATAAATTCATTAACAATTAGATCCACCCTTCGAAAATCGAGTTGTCACTTTCGAAACTCCCCACTCAAAACATCATCATTGAAATATAAAACTGTTTTCATTTAAAAGAAAAACATGAGCCACAAGTACTGGAGTCACACTCCAAAAGTTTTCCAAAAGTAGGCCATCATTACAAAAGAGATTACAAACCAAAATAAAAAGTAGCTGATTACATCTGTAGTACATCACAAGATAATCCTCGACTGGAACTCAGATCCTAGACACATAACATCCTTTAGACACAGACAACAGGAAATCACTCTTCAGCGGAACTAGCGCCCGTCTCCATATCTTCACTCGAATCCGCCTCCGCTTCGTGATCGGAATCACTAGCGCCCTCTTCCTCCATTGGTTGAGGAATCGCAGCCGCCAAGGATGCAGGATCACCACCAAACTCGTGATACTCCCTCGGTCCACCATTTTGATAGTCACGGAGAGTGACTTGTCCCACGTGCACGTCCATGCTCGCTCCTCGTAGAATATGTCTCGGATCATCGATCTCCAATCGAGTTTCGCCGCGCCAGATCCAGCCTTCAGGAACCATTTCCCATGCTCCTCCCCGAAGAGGCCACATGTGGATTGCTACATGATATGCCATCTACCCGTTGCAATACCGGCGGATGCCAATACGACAACTAGGTAGGAGAGAGTTAGTGTGCCATACACTAACAAGTTGACCGTAAGGTCTCAAGGTAGACTCGACAGAAAGAAGAAACAACGACAATGACACTTGACAAGTACACCGAATGAGACAAGATACTCAGGGCGTATAGATTACTCAGAACATGATAATCATATAGAATAGGATAGCAAGCGAGTAGCGAAATATAACAAAGATTATGGCATAAGAAGCATAAAAATAAAACATAAATCACCAATTAGAAACATGATCCTCATAGCTGAACAACATCATACTTGCCAACTTTCCCATCATTAATTCTATCTTTACTCTTCGGTTATTAAGTTTTATCATATCTCAGCTCACTCAATGAGGTAGGGGAATCACCATCACTGAGGATAAACGCACTCTCTACATCTCCTCGGTCTCCATCCAAACCTAGTCGAAAGCCAACAGGAGTACAGGACCTTTACCACGCGGGCACGACAGCTGTCACAACACAAATGGTCCCAGACCAGGAGGATCTCGTCCTCAAATCATTTCAATAATATCAAGGCTCACTGTCCACGCAGTGGCAAAACACAATGCCCCTTGCCCTCCCCTCATGCAATCTCCACCTGAGTATCCGCAGATACCCATAGTATCTTCCTCTCCACTACTTCAGACTCGTATACCTCACCGCGTATATTAAGTCTTTTATTGTCTTTTAAGTCTTTTAAAGTTTTTTAGTATCTTTAATTAACCTAAGATCGGCTTGCCCTTAGTCCATCCCTTCGACAAGACCCGATCACTAAGGGTTACATCTTTCCCCACTTTCACATAATCAAACCATCACTTTCTCAAGCCACACTACCACAATGCCATCACATCATTCTCACATACAATCACATAGCTCTTTTGCAAAATCATTCTTGCCTTGGAACTCACTAACATGATCTCGACTCCACGAGCACAGTCTCTTCGTCAGGCACTTTGTTGCTTCTCAATATTTCCTTTGAATCACACCACACCTTGCTTTTTCACTCATCATCATACTTTACTTTCTCTTTTAGTTTCTCATAACCAATCACAATGACATCCAGACTCATCACACGAATTATACGTATTCACAACAGAATGGTAAAGGAACCAGCATAAAATAAAAATAGACATGCGTCGAATCAAAGAAATATAGAACAGAACATATGGCGGAAAAACTCATGTTATCACCATCCGAGCAACTATGTTATGGGCTCACCACACTCTCACTCACCTCTTAATCCAGCAAGAGAAATACTTTGACCTTGGAGATCTCTAACTTCTCTTTGAGAATGGTTTCACAAGATAAATAAATACACTTTTATCAAAAATCATTTCAATTAAACATTACAACTTGATCTCTTGAATAGGAAATCCTTTACTTTCTTTATTCTTTTCTTAAATTACATGTGTTTATCAAAACAACTTTCAATCTTTTCTCATAATTGAAATCCTTTGAAAATCATTTGAAAAGTTCACATTAAAATAAATAAAACAAATGGTTTGTATGGAAGAGTCCAGCCACCATTTCAAGTTGAAAAACATTGAAAAATCCACAATTTTCATTCTAACTTTTTATAAATCACATAACACTTGAAATCCACCTTTTTCACAACTCAAAAACATTTTTACAAGTGAAATACTTTTAAATAAATTCTTGGACAGCAAAGGATAAAAGAAATCAAACCATGAAAATACTTTTGAAAATAATTAAATACATTTTCCCATTTTCTTTATCAAAACCGAATTGAACATACTAAAACAACACAATAACTTTTATTAAAACAAAGTCATAAAACACAATCATTTTAAAGGGACAATTACATGCAAAAAGAATCTAGCCTATTCAACCTAATAAAGATCGAATCATCACTAGAGGAAAACAAAGTCTTTGATGCATTTTCTCTTCATGCAAAATCCTTTAAACATTAAATCAAAAACATGTACATATAAATCCATGGTTTTAGAAAATACTACTCCTTTTCTCACCAAAACCGTGACCTATTTTTATCACTTCAAACACAATTTCATTTTCATTTACCTTTGCATGTGCCTCAAAAATCATATAAATCAAAAAGAAAACACATGCAAGAAATTTTTCATGAAAAACAATCATGGTCTTTTGTTTTCAATGCTTGACCGAAAAATACATCAACAAAATCAAGGAGAAAACTTAAATCTGTAACTTTGAAATACACATAAACTTAAATCCAAATGAAATCATTTCGAAAAATTTGTTTTCCTTTTGTTTCTCATCAAAACCGTGACATGCAAGTAAAGAAAGCAAAACTTTTTGAGCAAAAGAATCACATGCAAGACTTTAAAATCAAAGCCATAGAAAATCAAGGTAGTAATCAAATCTTTTTCAAGATTAAAACAAAAGATCAAAGACTTTTTGAAAAGGAAAACCAAAGATTAAAGCTTAGAAAATTCAAAGTGAAAACCAAAGCACTCAAACCACTTAGATAATCTTCAATAAGCATAATACCGACATGCATGGACTCAAAATGAAATAAGAATCATCACAACCTAAACTTCTAGACATGGCCGAATGATAATGTCCATGGTTTAAGGTTCTACAAGTTTGTTTGGTCTTTGAAACTAAATATCAAAGCTAAATAAGCACTTACAAACATGGATCTACAAAGAAATTAGACATGCATCAACAAAGGAACTTTACAAATCTTAGAAAATTAAGAACTACCACTAACACCCTATGATCTTCGAGTAAACCAAAGAAAAAGAAAGGATCTTCAACCTTCTTCACTTAGTCTTCAAGAATCCTAAAGCTTTGGGTTTGATCTTCTTCCTCCTCTCTTCTCCAAGCTCTCGGGTTCTCTCTCTCTCTAAGTCTCTCTCTAAGAGTTTGTTGAGAACTCTTAGGAATTGTGTGTTGGTTTGGAAAATGAAATGGGAAATGAATATGAAAGGAACTATGGTTGAGGGTATAAGAAATCAACAAAGCTTTTCCCTTCTTTCCCTTAAAACAATTCGGCCAAGAGTGTTACTAGAAGGGTAATTTTGGCATCATCAAAGCTTGCATGGCTCAAGCCAAGCCATGAGACAAATAGAGTAGGATTAGGCTTAATCTTTGATCTTATTGGTTGGTCAAACTCTTAACTAAGCTTATCACTAAACTAAACCTAGGGCTACTAACTTAGGGTGCAAGGAAGTCAAAACTTGCATCATGCATGCACCTACACACACACACACGGCCGACACATATGCACACACATGCACCTTTAATCATTTTTATTTTCTTCTTATAATTCACACTTTCTAAAAATACCAAAATATCAAATACTTGAATAATCCACTTTAAAAATTCAATTCAAACTCATAAGGTTTTTCTCATAAAAATCATTTTCCTTAAAACCTTTTATCATTTGAAATCATAAAATAAATTCAATTCAAGAAGTACTCTTTCAAAATACCCTTTTGAAAACATTTTCTCAAATCGATTTCTTTACCAATTAAAACATATATGAGGTATTCGGACGGGGTGTTACATTCTCCCCAACTTAGAGATTTCTCGTCCCCGAGAAATGCAGTACCTGGATCAAACAGGTGCGGAAAAGAACTTCTCATCTTGATCTCAAGTTCCCATGTTGCATATTCCCCATTATTCCGACTCCATACTACCTTAACTAAGGTAATATCCTCTCCTCTTAACCTCTTGACACTACTACCATCTATCCTGAGAGGTAAAGCCTCAAATGTAAGATTTTCCTTTAATTGCATTGAATGATCATGGACATAATTCCTCAATTGGGATACATGAAAAACATTGTGCAAGTTTGAAAGAAAAGGAGGTAAGGCAATTTGATAGGCTAAAGGCCCTATTCGTTTAAGAATTGGGTAGGGTCCAATAAAACGAGGTGTGAGTTTTCGGGTTTTGAGCATTCTACCAATTCCAGTAGTTGGCACTACCTTCATGAATACAAAATCTCCTTCATTGAATTCCAGCGGACTTCTCCTCTTGTCCTGATAACTCTTCTGTCTACTTTGAGCAGTCCTCATCTTCTCCTGAATTAACCTCACCTTCTCATTCGTCTGCTACACCACATCCGGTCCTATGAGCAAGTGCTCACGAGTCTCAAACCAACACAACGGTGTTCTGCACTTTCTACCATACAGAGCTTCATACGGTGCCATCCCTATACTCGAATGAAAACTGTTGTTGTAGGTGAACTCAATCAAATGCAGAAAAGAATCCCATTCACCGGCACTCTCAATCACACAGGCTCTCAACAAGTCTTCCAACGTTTGGATAGTTCGCTCGGACTGTCCATCCGTTTGAGGGTGATATGCGGAACTTAAATCCAACTTGGTTCCGACTGCTGTTTGCAAACTGATCCAAAATTTCGAAGTAAAACAAGGATCTCTGTCAGATACTATACTTGAGGGTACTCCATGCAATCTTACTACTTCCTTCAAATATAGTTCAGCCAGCCTATCCATTGAATACTTCACGTTAACAGGAATAAACCGCGCCGTCTTCGTCAATCTGTCCATGATTACCCAGATAGCATCGTAACCTTTCCGAGTTTTTGGAAAACCAGAGACAAAATCCATGGTGACACAATCCCATTTCCACACTGGTACTTCCAATGGTTTTAACTCACCGCCAGGCTTCTTATGTTCCACCTTCGCCTTTTGACACGTCAAACATCGCGATACATACTCTGCCACTTCTCTCTTCATTCCAGGCCACCAGAATACCTTCTTGAGATCTTGATACATTTTCTGGGAACCAGGGTGTAAACTCAACTTACTCTTGTGAGCTTCTTCCAATATCATTCCCTTTATCTCCAGATCGTTCAGTACACAGACACGATCCTTATACTTCAATATTCCATCACCACCAACCTTGAATTCGATTTCTTTCCCTTTGTCCGAAAGCTCCTTCTTAGCTTGAAGTTCCTCGTCCGTCAGCTGAAGGTCTTTTATCCGCTCCATGAATCCACTTGATACAGTCAGCTATCCCAATATCATTCTCTTCGGTCCTAACTCCACTCCTAAATTCAGATCCCGAAATTCCTCAATCAACTCCAACTCCTTGATCATCAATGCAGAAACATGCAATGACTTCCTACTCAAGGCATCAGCAACTACATTTGCCTTCCCAGGATGATACTGTAGCTCAATATCATAATCCTTTAGGAATTCCATCCTCCTTCTCTGACGCATATTCAGCTCTTTTTGCTCGAACAGATACTTCAAACTCTTGTGATCACTAAAGACTTCAACCCTTACACCGTACAAATAGTGCCTCCAAATCTTAAAAGTAAACACTACTGCCGCTAGTTCCAAGTCATGGGTCGGGTAATTGAGCTCATGAATCTTCAGTTGCCATGAAGCATAGGCCACCACTTTTCGCTCTTGCATCAGCACACATCCTAATCCTTGCTTCGAAGCGTCACAATACACACAGAAAGACTTCGTCGTATCCGGTAAAACTAACACTGGTGCGGTTGTCAATCTCCTCTTCAATTCATGGAAATTATCTTCGCACTTCGCCGACCATTCGAATTGTTGACCTTTTCTCGTCAGCTTCGTCAAAGGCAAAGATAAACGAGAAAATCCTTCGATAAATCGACGATAGTACCCCGCTAATCCTAAGAAACTATGAATCTCCGTCACAGATGTTGGTGTCTTCCACTCCAACACAACATTTACTTTTGCAGGATCCACAACAATTCCGTCCTTCGAGATCACGTGGCCCATGAAATGCACTGAGTCCAACCAGAAATCGCACTTCGACAACTTAGCATAGAGCTGTTTGTCCTTTAGCATCGCCAAGACTGTCCTTAAATGCTCAGCGTGTTCCTCCTTAGACTTGGAATAAATCAAAATATCGTCAATAAATACGACAACAAATGAGTCCAAGTAAGGATGAAAAATTCTATTCATGTAGTCCATGAATATCGCTGGAGCATTCGTTACACCGAAAGGCATAACCAGATACTCGTAATGACCATAACGAGTTCTGAAAGCAGTCTTGGGAATATCTTCCTCCTTTACTCTTATCTGATGATATCCCGATCTAAGGTCAATTTTGGAAAATTCAGTCGCTCCCTTCAATTGATCCAACAGGTCGTCAATTCTGGGCAGAGGGTACTTGTTCTTGATCGTCACCTTGTTCAATTGTCGGTAATCCGTACACAAACGCATACTACCATCCTTCTTCTTGACGAACAAAACTGGTGCTCCCCAGGGTGAAACACTAGGTCTTATCATCTTCTTTTCCAACATCTCCTCCAATTGCTTCTTCAATTCGGCTAACTCTGCCGGAGCCATCCTGTAAGGTGCTTTGGAAATCGGTCCAGTTCCAGGTATCACGTCAATTGAGAACTCCACTTCACGAATTGGCGGTAAACCAGGTATCTCTTCCGGAAAAACTTCGGGAAAATCCCGAACTACGGGTAATTCGTGCAGCTCCTTGTCCTTTTTGATGTCCAACGAAGCCAGAAACGTGTAAGCTACCGCGCCTTCTTTCAATGAAGTTTGAATTTGCTTGGCAGATAAATGCTCAAGGTCATTGGGTTTAGGCAAAGAAGATTGGGTTTCACTAAAGACTAACGATTTTTCGGAACAGTTCAGTGGAACATGATTCATAGTAAGCCAGTCCATTCCTAGTATAATGTCTATTTGGGAAAGGGGTAGTTGAATCAAATCAACAAGATAAGTGTTACCTTCTATTTCTAAGGGACAATTAGAGCAATAGGTAGACACTATCACAGGCTTATCAGTAGGGGTAGAAACAATCAAGTTATAGGGTAAAGCATCTACTTTCAAATTTAATCTATTCACCACATCATGGGAAATAAAAGAATGAGTAGCACCCGAATCATACAATACTAACAAGGAATTCTTATAAATGAAACATTCACCTTGGATAAGATTAGCAGCATTTGCAGCTTCAATTCCGCTCATCGTGAACACTCTGCCGGGCATAGTAGGACGATTAGCATTCCCCGAATTGGCTGTTCGCTTAGGCTCCCTGCAATCTCTCGTAATGTGACCAGGCTTATCACAGTTGAAACAGTTCAGATTCCTTGATGGGCACATCGGGCCAAAATGATTATGACCACACTTGTTACAACGAGGAGGTACGTTTCCTGATCTCGCTCCACCGAAATTGTTACGATTACCACCGCTATGATCCATACGATTCCCTCCATAGCTGCTGCCCCCACGGTTTCCACCGCGATTACTGCTGCCTCCGAAGCCTCCACCTTGTCCACTTCCTCCAAGACGTAGATCTCTTCTTCCACTCGAACCAGAATACGGGTGCAGAGTCCTATAACTCCCTCCAGAATCTCGATGAAAAGGAAAATTACGAGCAGGTCCATGAGATGAAGAAGGGTTCGCTACCCTTTCAGCCGCTCCTCTTGCTCTCAAACCTCCTTCGTACATACGACAGCGATTCACCAAACTTGCAAAATTATCTATTTCTAAATGAGAAAAAGCTAACTTAATCTCAGGCTTAAGACCATCCCTAAACTTAGCACACTTCGACCATTCATTCTCTCCTCCAGCATTTTGGGGTACATACTTAACTAGCTCTTCGAATTTCGAAGCATACTCATCAATCAATAAATTCCCCTGACTCAACCTTAGAAATTCCATCTCCTTCTCAGTCCTCAAATACAACGGAAAATACTTCTCAAGAAACTTCTGCTTAAAAGCCTCGCATGTCAGCGCTTCTCCTATATTCATCATCACTTGCTTAGTTACGCGCCACCATGCTGCAGCCTCCCTTGTCAGCATATACCCAGCATAAGCCAACTTCCGCTCGTCGTTGCACTGCACCATACCCCCAAATATACGCTCTAAATCCTCTATCCACTCCACAGCTGCGTCCAGAGAAAATCCTCCCGCAAATTCTTTCGGGTTGCGACGACAGAACTCATCCAATCCATTGTAGCCTTGGGCTTCCAAATTTTGAGCTTTTTGCTGAACGTTGAAATTCTGCTGCGCCTGACGATGCAACGCTTGAAGATTATCGTTGACTCCCGTCATCACTACCGCCATCCGAGTCATGAAATCTGCCGCATCTGAGTGATCAGCATCCTCACCAGGGTTTCGCGAACTTGAACCGGAAGGTCTTCCACGCGTACGACTCATCTTAATATAAAGCAGAAAGAGGTTCAACGCACGATAACACAGAATCCTAGACTCTAGACACACAGAGTACACAGAGTAAGCATACAAGACTTGGCTTAAGGCCACTGAGGATTACCATTGCTCTGATACCACCTCTGTAACAGCCCGATTTTCGCTTCCGAAATCTTGATTGAATTATTATCATTTTGTTGCAAAAATGAGGCCATTTTTTTAAAGCATAAATTCATTAACAATTAGCTCCACCCTTCGAAAATCGAGTTGTCACTTTCGAAACTCCCCACTCAAAACATCATCATTGAAATATAAAACTGTTTTCATTTAAAAGAAAAACATGAGCCACAAGTACTGGAGTCACACTCCAAAAGTTTTCCAAAAGTAGGCCATCATTACAAAAGAGATTACAAACCAAAATAAAAAGTAGCTGATTACATCTATAGTACATCACAAGATAATCCTCGACTGGAACTCATATCCTAGACACACAACATCCTTTAGACACAGACAACAGGAAATCACTCTTCAGCGGAACTAGCGTCTGTCTCCATATCTTCACTCGAATCCGCCTCCGCTTCGTGATCGGAATCACTAGCGCCCTCTTCCTCCATTGGTTGAGGAATCGCAGCCGCCAAGGGTGCAGGATCACCACCAAACTCGTGATACTCCCTCGGTCCACCATTTTGATAGTCACGGAGAGTGACTTGTCCCACGTGCACGTCCATGCTCGCTCCTCGTAGAATATGTCTCGGATCGTCGATCTCCAATCGAGTTTCGCTGTGCCAGATCCAGCCTTCAGGAACCATTTCCCATGCTCCTCCCCGAAGAGGCCATATGTGGATTGCTACATGATATGCCATCTACCCGTTGCAATACCGGCGGATGCCAATACGACAACTAGGTAGGAGAGAGTTAGTGTGCCATACACTAACAAGTTGACCGTAAGGTCTCAAGGTAGACTCGACAGAAAGAAGAAACAACGACAATGACACTTGACAAGTACACCGAATGAGACAAGATACTCAGGGCGTATAGATTACTCAGAACATGATAATCAGATAGAATAGGATAGCAAGCGAGTAGCGAAATATAACAAAGATTATGGCATAAGAAGCATAAAAATAAAATATAAATCACCAATTAGAAACATGATCCTCATAGCTTAACAACATCATACTTGCCAAACTTTCCCATCATTAATTCTATCTTTACTCTTTGGTTATTAAGTTTTATCATATCTCAGCTCACTCAATGAGGTAGGGGAATCACCATCACTGAGGATAAACGCACTCTCTACATCTCCTCGGTCTCCATCCAAACCTAGTCGGAAGCCAACAGGAGTACAGGACCTTTACCACGCGGGCACGACAGCTGTCACAACACAAATGGTCCCAGACCAGGAGGATCTCGTCCTCAAATCATTTCAATAATATCAAGGCTCACTGTCCACGCAGTGGCAAAACACAATGCCCCGTTCCAATCCCTCTCACTGTTGTAGACTTGCATTCAAGGGGGTGACAGTATCATTTCTAGTTAGCTATGCGGTACTTACCACGACATTAGACCCAGTCCCCACCACGTTAGTGCGCCACTTGTGGGATTCGTCCCGCCTAGAAATATACTCGAGGCTTCTTGACGTTTCACCGTCCTTGCCCTCCCCTCATGCAATCTCCACCTGAGTATCCGCAGATACCCATAGTATCTTCCTCTCCACTACTTCAGACTCGTATACCTCACCGCGTATATTAAGTCTTTTATTGTCTTTTAAGTCTTTTAAAGTTTTTTAGTATCTTTAGTTAACCTAAGATTGGCTTGCCCTTAGTCCATCCCTTCGACAAGACCCGATCACTAAGGGTTACATCTTTCCCCACTTTCACATAATCAAACCATCACTTTCTCAAGCCACACTACCACAATGCCATCACATCATTCTCACATACAATCACATAGCTCTTTTGCACAATCATTCTTGCCTTGGAACTCACTAACATGATCTCGACTCCACGAGCACAGTCTCTTCGTCCGGCACTTTGTTGCTTCTCAATATTTCCTTTGAATCACACCACACCTTGCTTTTTCACTCATCATCATACTTTACTTTCTCTTTTAGTTTCTCATAACCAATCACAATGACATCCAGACTCATCACAAGAATTATACGTATTCACAACAGAATGGTAAAGGAACCAACATAAAATAAAAATAGACATGCGTCGAATCAAAGAAATATAGAACAGAACATATGGCGGAAAAACTCATGTTATCACCATCCGAGCAACTATGTTATGGGCTCACCACACTCTCACTCACCTCTTAATCCAGCAAGAGAAATACTTTGACCTTGGAGATCTCTAACTTCTCTTTGAGAATGGTTCCCACCGTCATTGAATAACCTCGAGGTAAATAAATACACTTTTATCAAAAATCATTTCAATTAAACATTACAACTTGATCTCTTGAATAGGAAATCCTTTACTTTCTTTATTCTTTTCTTAAATTACATGTGTTTATCAAAACAACTTTCAATCTTTTCTCATAATTGAAATCCTTTGAAAATCATTTGAAAAGTTCACATTAAAATAAATAAAACAAATGGTTTGTATGGAAGAGTCCAGCCACCATTTCAAGTTGAAAAACATTGAAAAATCCACAATTTTCATTCTAACTTTTTATAAATCACATAACACTTGAAATCCACCTTTTTCACAACTCAAAAACATTTTTACAAGTGAAATTCTTTGAAATAAATTCTTGGACAGCAAAGGATAAAAGAAATCAAACCATGAAAATACTTTTGAAAATAATTAAATACATTTTCCCATTTTCTTTATCAAAACCGAATTGAACATACTAAAAAACACAATAACTTTTCTTAAAACAAAGTCATAAAACACGATCATTTTAAAGGGACAATTACATGCAAAAAGAATCTAGCATATTCAACCTAATATAGACCGAATCATCACTAGAGGAAAACAAAGTCTTTGATGCATTTTCTCTTCATGCAAAAGCCTTTAAACATTAAATCAAAAACATGTACATATAAATCCATGGTTTTAGAAAATACTACTCCTTTTCTCACCAAAACCGTGACCTATTTTTGTCACTTCAAACACAATTTCATTTTCATTTACCTTTGCATGTGCCTCAAAAATCATATAAATCAAAAAGAAAACACATGCAAGAAATTTTTCATGAAAAACAGTCATGGTCTTTTGTTTTCAAAGCTTGACCGAAAAATACATCAACACAATCAAGGAGAAAACTTAAATTTGAAACTTTGAAATACACATAAACTTAAATCCAAATGAAAACATTTCGAAAAAGTTGTTTTCCTTTTGTTTCTCATCAAAACCGTGACATGCAAGTAAAGAAAGCAAAACTTTTTGAGCAAAAGAATCACATGCAAGACTTTAAAATCAAAGCCATAGAAAATCAAGGTAGTAATCAAATCTTTTTCAAGATTAAAACAAAAGATCAAAGACTTTTTGAAAAGGAAAACCAAAGATTAAAGCTTAGAAAATTCAAAGTGAAAACCAAAGCACTCAAATCACTTAGATCATCTTCCATAATCATAATACCGACATGCATGGACTCAAAATGAAATAAGAATCATCACAACCTAAACTTCTAGACATGGCTGAATGATAATGTCCATGGTTTAAGGTTCTACAAGTTTGTTTGGTCTTTGAAACTAAAGATCAAAGCTAAATAAGCACTTACAAACATGGATCTACAAAGAAATTAGACATGCATCAACAAAGGAACTTTACAAATCTTAGAAAATTAAGAACTACCACTAACACCCTATGATCTTCGAGTAAACCAAAGAAAAAGAAAGGATCTTCAACCTTCTTCACTTAGTCTTCAAGAATCCTAAAGCTTTGGGTTTGATCTTTTTCCTCCTCTCTTCTCCAAGCTCTCGGGTTCTCTCTCTCTCTAAGTCTCTCTCTAAGAGTTTGTTGAGAACTCTTAGGAATTGTGTGTTGGTTTGGAAAATGAAATGGGAAATGAATGGGAAAGGAACTACGGTTGAGGGTATAAGAAAGCAACAAAGCTTTTCCCTTCTTGCCCTTAAAACAATTCGGCCAAGAGTGTTACTAGTAGGGTAATTTTGGCATCATCAAAGCTTGCATGGCTCAAGCCAAGCCATGAGACAAATAGAGTAGGATTAGGCTTAATCTTTGATCTTATTGGTTGGTCAAACTCTTAACTAAGCTTATCACTAAACTAAACCTAGGGCTACTAACTTAGGGTGCAAGGAAGTCAAAACTTGCATCATGCATGCACCTACACACACACACACGGCCGACACATATGCACACACATGCACCTTAAATCATTTTTATTTTCTTCTTATAATTCACACTTTCTAAAAATACCAAAATATCAAATACTTGAATAATCCACTTTAAAAATTCAATTCAAACTCATAAGGTTTTTCTCATAAAAATCATTTTCCTTAAAACCTTTTATCATTTGAAATCATAAAATAAATTCAATTCAAGAAGTACTCTTTCAAAATACCCTTTTGAAAACATTTTCTCAAATCGATTTCTTTACCAATTAAAACATATATGAGGTATTCGGTCGGGGTGTTACACTTATTATCCTTCCTCAACATAATCCTTCCTTATTTTTCAACAATTCTTTTCGCTACTTCATCATTTCATAAACTTTAACTTCTCATAATCACAAATCTTTTTATCACTCTTAAACTTTTCCTAGCATGTCTTATTAAATTACAACCATCGACGATTGGGGAAAATTTAGAATATCATCGAGGTACTCGTCTCGTTCTCGGCTAACACTTACGTCTACATCTCCTCGGTCATCCACCCAACCTAGTCGGAAGCTAACAAGAGTACAGGACCTTTACCACGCGGGCACGACAGCTGTCTCAATCATTAATTGGCTCCAAGCCAGGAGAACTGTAGAAAATTCGGGCACAGTCTCAAATCAATTCATATCATTTCAATTCATATAATATTAAGGCACACTGTTGAAAACTCGGGTACAGTGGCAAATCAAGTTACCCCGTTCCAGTCCCTCTCACTGTTCTCGAAATGCCATTGGGGTGACAGCACTATTCCGGTTCCGGGTGCAGAACTTACCATGGCATTAGGACCCAGTCCCCACCACGTCTGGTTACCACATATGGAATTCGTTCTGCCCAGAATAGTACTCAAGGCCTCATGACGTTTTACCGCCCTAGCCTACCCTATTGCATTCACAACCCGAATATCCCTGATATCCAGGGTACCTTCCTCTCCACTACTTCGCACTCTCATAGCTCACCGCGTTAGTGTCTTTTAAAGTCTTTTATCTTGTTAATTAACCTAAGGTCGGCCCATCCTTCGTGCATCCCTTCAATGAGTCCCGACCACTAACTTTTCACAATCATTCTCTCATCTTTTCTCAACATAGCACAGAGTTGGGATCACATCGATAAACTCATATCTCATTTTCACAATCTTTCTCAATATCATTCCATACTCTTTCTCAAGTCTACTTCCATCAATTTTCTCAAAATCGTACATCACCACTTTCTCCAAATCTCAAATCATAACTTTCACAAAAATTTCTTTTATAATCTTTCTCAAATCTTGTTCCGTAAACTTTCTCAAAATATCGTTTCACAAACTTTTCAAAAATTCTTACTTCACAAACTTTCTAAAAATCTTCTTTTATCACTTTCAATAATCTCATTTCACCAAGTTTCTGGAAGTCTCCTTTTTACAAAATCGTTAAAAATCTCAGCTCACAACCCTTCCTTGAAAGCCCACTTCAAAGACATTTATAAAATCTCTTTTCACAAATTTACTAAAAATTCTCATTTCAAAAACTTTTTCCAAAAAATCTTATTTTCAAAAACCTTTTCAAAAACCGCAATTCACAAACTTTTCTTAAAACAACATTTCACAATTTTCTCAAAAACTTCATTTAAAAAAAAACTTTTCGTAAAAACCTCATTTTGTAAACTTTTCACAAAATCTCCTTTCACAATCTTTTTCAAAATACCATTTCACAAACTTTTTCAAAAACCTCCGTTCGTAAACTTTCTCAGAAATCTCATTTCAAAAACTTTTCGAAAAATATTGTTTCCGTGAGTACTAGTGGAGGAGCAAGCTCAACTCAACAAAAGTCTCATTTCAACAACATCCACAAAGGAGCCCAGCTCCACTCAAATCACGTTATTTCAGTAATCACACCACATCACTTTCCCAGCTCTGGCTTAACCTCATTCTTATCATCAAATCTGTCCCCAATCTCACTTCTTTATCTCTTTATTTCCTTTTCCGCACTTATCTCTTTTCCACACTATCTCATATCTTTCATCACTATTCATTTCTCTTTGTGTCATTTACTTTCGCCAACTTATTTATTTCATTTTCACTTTCAGGACGTAACAGACGTCCATCAGCATGTTATTAATATTAATTAACAATATTAAACATCATCATGCATAACTAAATAAATAAATTCAAGCATGCTATTTCACATCATCAACACACAAGCATCACACAACAACAATGTGGTCTTTGTCTCCTTCGTATAAGTGGCCACACAACACAAACAATTGCCACTATACTACTGACTCCGAACCACTTAGTTCCGATCTTTGAGATGATACGGAACGCCCTAATATGTCACCTAAATACCACGGTGTCTTAGGAAAGCTTCTCTCTCACCTGAGGTCCAGCAATTAAATGTACTCAATCTCCGCGGATCCTTGTCGCTGCCAGCTGCCCCAATCCCTCGTCTTTAATATTCCTCGTATTAAGAAAACACTTTTACGTTACTAACTTGTATTAAGAAAATCTTTCCTTAACTCAATTCACATTCCGTTCCTCGTTGGAAAGCTTAAAAACTTAATTGTTTTCTCAAAACGATTCTAACATTTTCCTAGCACTTTAAGTATTTCAAAACCATTTGAAAACATCGTATAAAAGAATTTAAACCATTTAGTTTGGTTGTTGGTCCCTCTTGGACAGCACCTTAATCACGTTCGAAAACACCGAAAAATTCATCGTTTTTAATCTGGCTTTTCTCAAATTAATTACCACTTGAAAACTATACTTTAAATCATTTGAACATGTTTTTAAAGTTGAGAAAAATCTTTAAATAATTCTGGACAGCAAAGAGTCTTTCCACAAAAATCAATTTAATAAAACTCGAAAACACCGTAAAAGTACTTTTCGTTTTAAATAATTCTTTAGCTTAAAACAATTGCTTTAAAATTCAAGCTTTTGTCATAAAAGAAGTTTTGGAAAGCCATAAACACAATCCAACAATCCAAATAAATCAAATCAAATCATTTTAAAATCAATTAATTTTAAAAACTGTAACACCCCTAATTTTCGTCTCCCAAATAACCAAGAAATTAATTATAACAATTATTTTATAATTGATTTATAGGTTTTAGTTTTTGTACATTATGTGTTTTTATATAAAAATATGAGATATATTTTTTATGGTTATTTTGTACAAAAATGTGAATATTGTAATTTAGTCCTTGGGATGGGACCTAATTGCAATATTAAAAAGGTTTTTGAAGAAAGAGTAAATAAATTATTAATTTTTGAATTTTATCAGTATGTAACCGGTTAGAAGGTCTCTGTAACCGGTTACACGATGAACTCAGAACTGGGTTAGTGGATTTTGATGAGTAATCACGCGTTTTAACCCAGAATTCGCCACGAAATCAGCCCAGGATTAGTGGGAAACACGCGTCGTGATGCATGTAAGCTTGATTTCTCTATAAAAGGAGGGGTTGTTGAAGGATTTGGGGTTGATTCTCTGAATTTAGGGTTGAAGCTCTGTTTAGGGTTCGTGAGTTCATCTCTGAAATTCTTCTTCGTTTATGAGTGTTGGAGAGTGAGTGATACACCTTCACAAAGCTTGAATCAAGGGCTTTGTATTGATATAAAGTTTGTAAGTTGAGAGTTCCTGGAGTTTGAGAACGAAGCTTACCAAGTTGTGGTGTTGGTGCTGTCAAACCTCAGCTTCTGGTTTCTGGAGCTGACTTTGAAGCTCGATTTTGGTAAGCACACAAACCCTTTTGGTTTCAAATCTGTTCATACCTCTAGTGCGTGTTGCAGAGAATTCAATTTGACCATTTTCCCCAATTCTTAATTTAGTTTTGCATGTCAATTTCCCTGGTTTTGGTACCCTGTCCAACTCTATCTGCATGTAGTGGATTTGGTGGAAATTTGTGTGGGAGCCTTTCTCTCTGCAATGTTTTGGATCAAGCACGATTTAGAGGTATGGGAGAAGTTTACCTTATACTAGATTGAGACTAAAATCAAGTGATTTAGGATTTGAGTCAACAAAGACTCAAAAGGGCATTATGTGTTTTAAGTTAAAAGGCTTGGAGGCCAAATCTGTGTCTCAAATTTTTTTGAGCAAAGTTAATAACCTGCATGCAAGCTATTTTGATGATTGAATCATAATTTAAAGGTTGATTATGAATTTTGTGATATCAAGTTGTGTTTATGTGGAATTATGTGCAATTTGAGTATCTAAATTGATTGCATGCAAGATAACTATGTTCCTGTGATTGAAGATGTTTAAATTAAGGAATGTGAACTCTATTGAGTGTTGAAATGGTTAGATTTGAGTATTAAAAAGAATGGTATGCAAAACCTCATTTTCCAGTGTACAGACTGCATAATCTAACCGGTTATTCGATATTTGTAACCGGTTAGATACTGTGAAATTTCAAAGAAAATGAATTTCTGAAATTGGTTTTGTGTTCTTACCATTTTTGTAACAGCTCGATTTTCATAAACCAAAAATAATTAACTTTTACTTACTAACGTTGCAAAAATGAGGCCAATTTTTTTTTTTTACACATTGTTGAAAAGTCATTGATGTAATTAAACGTCCTTTGGTTGAAAGTCGAGTTGTTACTTAAAACATTTATTCTCAGAAAACTTTCATTTTCATAACAAGACTTGTTTCCAAATCGTCATGATATTTCCTCAAAAGATTACATTGTTCGAATTTCAAAAAAAATAAAGTAGACCTTAATACAGAATGTCAAAGCTTAGCTTGATTACATGAGTGGCACATTGCGTGGTAATCCTTGACTCAAAATGCAACTCACCGACTTAACCTAAACACACTACTGTCGCTTCTTTCTGATGAAGTTATCCAGATGAAGCTTCTTCTTTCTTCTTGCGTCCTTTTTCCTGCTTCTAAGCCACCTCCGTCGCCACTCTCTCGTTGTCTTTAAACTCCCGCTTAGACTCTTTTAAAGTGATGACCTCCATAAGCTGCTCCGTCTGCCCGTTGAGATATCAGCAGCCCCGATATGCCAACGAACAGGAGAGAGTAAGCGATCCGAACGACGCATCGTCGACGGTGTGGGATTACAGTAGGCGAGATATCAAGACCATACAGGCATACAACATACAACATACATACAACACCACAATCAAACATATCATTATCATTATTCTCATCATTATTTCCTTGTTTTGCCAAACTTATTAGCATTCCTTCTTCCTCAATTATTTTCTCAATTTCGCTTACAAATCTTTTATTTTTTTATCTCAATTTCATTCCTTCCCTCAGCATTCCAGGGGACTTCAATCATACTATTATCAATCTCCTTATTACTTTTCAATTTTCATTATCAAGTCTTATCAAGTCACAACCTTCGATGATTGGGGGAGAATTCATAATATCATCGAAGTACTCCCTTCATCACCATCGTCGCACACGTCTACATCTCCTCGGTCATCCACCCAGCCTAGTCGGAAGCGAACAGGAGTACAGGACCTTTACCACGCGGGCATGACAGCTGTCTCAATACAATGGTCCCTGACCAGGAGGATCTCGTCCTCAAAACATATCAATATCATTAAGGCTCACTGTCCACGCAGTGGCAAACACAATGCCCCGTTCCAGTCCCTCTCACTGTTCTCGAAATGCCATAGGGGTGACAGCACTATTCTGGTCCCGGGTGCAGAACTTACCACGGCATAGGACCGATCTGCCCGTACCACATGTGGAGTTCGTTCTGCCCAGAATAGTACTCCAGGCAACGTGACGTTTTACCGTCCTTACCCTACCCTATTGCATTCACAACCCGAATATCCCTGATATCCGGGGTACCTTCCTCTCCACTACTTCGCACTCTAATACCTCACCGCGTTAATGTCTTTTAGTGTCTTTTATCTTTTAATTACCCTAAGGTCGGCCCATCCTTCGTACATCCCTTCAATGAGTCCCGACCACTAACTTTGCACAATCTTTTCTCATCAGAGCACAGAGCTGGGTTGTCATCATTTCATTACACATCTTGTCTCAACAATCCCATATCATCCTCTTTCTCAACATCTCAACTCACCAAACTTTTTCTCAAAATCTTTTCAAAAATATCTTTTCACAAATTCTACCAAAAGTCTTGCTTCAAAAATCTCGTTTCAAAACTCTTTTCAAAAATTCTCTTCTTCAAAAACCTCTTCAAAATCTCCTTTAGAAAACCTTTTCCAAAAACTGCTTTTCAAAACCTTTCCCAAAACTCACAACTTCGCTGAGCGCTAATGGAGGAGCAAGCTCAACTCAACATTAATTCTCAGACTAAAACCAAAAACAAAAAGGAGCCCAACTCCGCTCAAACCACATCTCAAATCAAACACATCACTCTCCCCAGCTCTGGCTCGTTGTCAACGTTGTCCTTCCCCAATCTCAACTCTTTCTTTCTTATAGTATCCTCACTTCCAATCGTATTACTTTCTTAACTTATACCTTTCGTTTTCGTTTCTTATTCAGGACGTAACAGACGTCCATCAATGGTTTACTCATCATAATTAACAACAATAAGCATTATCAAACATAATTAAATAGAAACATACTATCACACACAACATCACACCATAACAAGGTGGTTTTCGTCACCTTCGTATAAGTGGCCACACAGGGCAAACAATTGCCATTTATACTACTGACTCCAACCACGTAGTCCCGATCTTTGAGATGATACGGGACGTCCTAATATATCACCTAAACACCATGGTGTCTTAGGAAAGCATCTCTCTCACCTGAGGTCCAGCAATGTAATGGTACCGTCTCCTTGAATCCTTTTTGTTGCCGGCTGCCCCAATCCCTTGTCCTTAAGATTTCCTCGTACTAAATAAAATACACTTACGTTATTATCTTATATTTAAGAAAATCTTTTCTTAGTTCGTGACACTTTCTGTCCTTAATCGAAAGGCTTAAAACATTATGGTTTTTATCAAAACAATTCCCGTATTTCCTAGTACTTTAAATGTTTTAAAACCATTTGAAAACTTTTAATAAAATAATTCAGATTAATTTATTTGGTTTCTGGTCCGTCTTGGACAGCACCTTAGACATGTTTGAAAACACTGAAAAATTCACCGTTTTCAAACCGGCTTTTCTTAAATCAATTACCACTTGAAAACCTTACTTTAAATCTCTTGGAAACTTTCTCAAAGTTAAGAAATCATTTGAAATAATTCTGGACAGCCATAAACACATTCCCAATGAAATTCAAATTAATCAAATCAAATTGTTTCAAAATCAACTAATTTCAAAATCGATTACACACTCAATCATTTTCCAAGCATCCACTTAACACACCACCATCATAATTCAAACATTTATTCACTTAAACAAAACACTTAGGCATTCACATATTTACAAAGATATAGACCGAGCACAACCATCTCAATGCGATTAATTTTCCTAGACTATTTACACTACATAACCGAATGGAATTCAAGAAAACAAGTCAAGGATCATAATGGTAAAACACACAAATCAACTTGGTTCAATTTTAAGCACTTAATTTCTATTTTCTTTGTCATGAAACAAAATCATTTACCCTTCCCTTCTTTCCTAACCGAATACACACCTATGTCCAATTTAAACACTTAAACTTTCCAAAATTATTTAATTCATTTAGGTCCTTTATTTTTAATTTAAAAAAAACCGAATATAATTTAGACATTCACAACACAAATTCGAACATATTAGTTTAACAAGATTTTGCATAACACCTTCATTGTTTTTATATTACTTCATTGAAAAGAACCCTAGTCTATTTCCCATGTCTATGCCGAACCTCATTTTGACAAAAACAATATTGTTAATCTACTTTTTCACATGCAAAAACACAAGATTTGTAAATCAAAAGAAATCAACATGCATGAGTCCTTTGTCATGGAACCAAAACATGATTTCCTATGTCTAGGCTTTGACCGAATACACATCATCATAGAACAAGGTTTTATCTTCAAATATTTATTATGTATGCATCTAAATCTTGTAGATTATGTAATGAAATTACTTTTGAAAATAATCAGATGCACTTATGCCTTTTCTTTTATGAAAACCGAATTGAACCCAAAAACAAAACAACACAATTCAAATAAATCTTTAAAACAAGGTCACAAAACATAATCATTTCAATGAGACAATCACATGCAAAGAAAAGAATCTAGCCTATTTAACCTAGTATAGACCGAATCATCATCATAAGAAGAACAAGGTCTTTGGTGTAATTTTCTACATGCAAAACCTTAAAATAAGTAAACTAAAACATGCACTTTCAACACATGGTTTTTATAAAAATACCACTCCCCTTTTTCTTCACAAAACTGTGACCTCTTGGTCATTTCAAACATATTTTCATTTTCATTTTTATTTTGCTTTTGCATGTGCTTTAAAAATCATTTGAAATAAAATAGAACCACATGCAAAAACCTTTTATGAAAAACAAGCTTGATCTTTTTGTTTTCAAAGCTTGACCGAAAACTTATCAACAAAATTAAGTGAAAACTTAGATCTTTAACTTTCAACACACATGGATTTAGATCGAAGTAAAACCATTTTGCAAAAGTTGTTTTCCTTTACTTTCTCTTCAAACCGTGACATGCAAACCATGATCAAGACTTTTTTGAGTAAAAAGAATCACATGCAAGACTTAAAAATCAAAGCTATTGAAAATCTTGGCAAGAATCAAATCTTTTGCAAGATCAAAACAAAGATCAAAACTTAGAAAATTTCGAAGTGACAATCAAAGCATTCAAACCACTTAGATCATCTTTAACAAACATCAAATTAGCATGCACGAACTTAAAGCAAAATAAAAATGATCACACCCTAATTTTCTAGATATGGCCGAATGATAATGTCCATGGTTTAAGGTTCTACAAGTTTGTGTGGCTCTTGAAACTCAAAATCAAAACTAAACAATTACATACAAGCATAGATCTACAAGGAAATTAGACATGCAACAACAAATAACTTTACAAGACTTGGAAAATGAAACTACATCTAATACTTCTATGATCTTCGAATAAACAAAGAAAAGAGTAGATCTTCAACAACCTTCAATGGATCTTTAAGAATTCCTAAGGCTTTTGGGTTTGATCCTCTTCTTCTTCTTCTCTTAAGTTTGCCTCGGTCTCTCTTCATCTAGGGTTGGTGGGTGTTTATCTTCTTGATCTTTGATGAAGAAGATGGTTGAGAAAGGAGTTAAAGAAGTTTGGGTTAGGGACTTTGGGGTTTTCACTCTTCTTTCTCTCTTCTCCCTCCTCACGGTCTCACTCTCTTCTCTCTATGTTTCAAGAGCTTGTTGGTGCTCTTGGGTCTTAGTGTTTGTTTGTGGAAGAATGAGATGAAGAAAGAAATGAAGTATCAAGAACACACTCACTCACACACACGGTTTATTCATAAGCCAAGGTAAAGGGTGTGGAAATTTCCCCTTCTAGCCTCGGTTCAAGGTGTGAACTTAAGGGCAATTTGGTCCAACCAAAGTTTGCATGAAATGGGTCTTTTCATGGACACATGGCGGGGAGAAAGTCCTCCCTAGGCACCATGACTCACTTCTCCTAATTTCCTCCTATTTTCCATTTAAATTCCAATTTCTTAATGCTTAAGAAAATCACTCCTACTTGGTCCTCCTATTCTTATGCTTGGCCGAACCACATACACATGCACACACATTCACATACAACTTATTTTCATGTTTATTAACACATAGCATGAGTCCATAAAATAAGGCATACACTCAACACATACATAAGCATGCACACAAATTTAACATTTGTAAAGCATTCGACACATACACATATAGGTTCACACATCCATGCATTATGCACCTATACCCTCATACATACACTTGCATTATATCCTTTTTAATAATTAAATTCTTATATGATCCTAGGCATACTTATACATACTAAACCGTATATGCACACACACACATATTTAGGAAATGATTCTTTTTCATCATGAAGGGACTCACACCAAGATCACAAGTATATAAAAACATCAAGCATATAAACTTCTCAAAAACTCAATTTCTAAACCTTGGACATTACTTCAAGAAATCATTTCTTTAAAACCACTAATCATTTTGAAAACGTAAATTTTAGAAAAATCATTTAAGAAAACATTCTTTCAAAACACTTCTCTCAAAAATAATTTCTTTAATGTTTTGATTTAATACAAGGAATTTGCGGGGTGTTACAATTTTTACTCAAATCTATACTTTAATTTCACTTGAACTCAATCTGAAAACATGTTGATACATACTGTTGGTTCAAATTGAATTTGAGGAGTTACTACCTTAATGTTTTGAGATAATTTCAAGAGGAAATTGTGCTCATGTGGAATTGGAATGTGATTTAGACTTTTGAATGATAAAATCAGTGGGATTTGAGGTATAAAACAATGTTGAAACTTGTTTATGGATTGGGTAGAGAATTCAAGAAAAAAGGGTTTTCTGAATTGCAATGGTTAACCAGTTCAGGTCTGTAATTCTAACCGGTTAGCCTGAGACTGTAACCGGTTAGTACCTGAAATTGGAAAAAAAAATAAAAGTTAAGTCTTTTAATGAAAAGTTTGATACCATTGGTTGAGATTTCCCAATCCAAGTTTAATGGCATGTTTTTAAGTAAATTCATGGATGAATTTTGGTGCCAAAGGTTATACCTCAAATTAATCATTCAAAAGAGAAATTTAGATATTTCTAAATCACAATAATTAATTAAAGATAAAAACCAACCTTATTGATTATGCATTCATGCATAGAGAATGGAAGATAGGTTGGTAGGAAACGTTTATCATATTCTGGGAATATGAGGAGGGTACTTCGGGAGTACCAAATTTGTAACCTACTTGATGACAGATTCATTGAATGTGGCCAGTGTCTGGGACCTGGTTTCTTTGATGTGTTCTGGGAATACATTGGTGTGCAACCTACTTGATGACACATTCTGGGAATGTGGCCAATGTCTGGGACATGGTTTTTATGCGTTCTGGGAATGTGATACACACTCTAGGAGTTATGTTTATTTTTCCAAGTATGGTTTGCTATGCGTTCTGGGAACATGATGCACACTCTGGGAGTGATGCTTATTATCCAAGTATGGTTTGACATTACGTTCTGGGAACGAATGTCAGTGTTCCGAGAACACAAGGGTGTATTGGATGGACGTCCAAGATGGACTTATAGTAGAGGCCTCAGTTGTGGATAGAAATCATGCATCATGCCACCTGCATTATAAGAGATATAATGTTGAAAATTGGTGTGCTCATATGTAATTGCATTATTGTCTGTCCATGACGTACTTGTGTTTGTATTTTAGTCTTTATTGATTACGTATAAGTGTATACTTACTCCCCATGCCCTTATTAGGTGTTGATCATATATCTAGCTTGCACAAAAGTCAGTTAAGGGGAGATGTCCCTTAGGTGCATGCAGAGCGTAGAAAGTGTGGGTTGGGAACCTCTTGTGCAGATATCGAGGATCCGACCAGATGGATGTTTGGACAAAGGACCAGTGACCAGCTCTATAACATTTCTATTTTTAATAGAATTTATATGATACATATTTTGGAAAGAGGTATCATAAGAGGAATTCAGTTTCATAATAATACTTATTTGGTATTAATGGACTTGTTACACTTGATATATTTTGAGGGTATAATATGATGATTTTACTATGTTTCCGCAAACTATGATTTTACTAGTCAACTTCATGATTAATCAAGTGTCTGTGAAAAGGAATTTTCAAGGGAAGGGATAATTCTTATTTTCAGATCTTTTTCCAACAATAACAAGTCCAAGTAATCATAAACTTATTACTTTTCTTATAAAGTAAGATGATATACAAGGAGTGTTACACTTATATGGTATCAGAGCAATGGTCCTGACTTTTGGTCCTTGGGTGTGTGGTCCAATACGCTGGTCATCGATATCTGCGATGTTTCCTGGGAAGTATGCTTTCATATACTTCCAAACTAGAGCTAAGGTTATGTGTAATGGCTCTAGATAAGTAGCTTAGTAAGAAACGTTCTATGTAGTCTAAGTAGAAGTATGATAGTTGTATGCTTCTCTTTAGACATGTTGTAAACCCAAAACCATAGTGTTGGTTTATTTCGTTCTCATAGAACCAGTGATAAGGGAATCTTAAAGGAGTTGTAGTTAAGTCCTTGACTCTGGAAAAGAGTATTTACCCTCACCAGTGTTGACGTTAATTAACTTCTCCGACCGAGTGCAGGGCAGTCATCTTCTTAAAGATCAACCTTGTAGAGTTTGTTAAACTCTAAAGCTATCCTTTCGTTTGTTCCTTATGGATAAGGGTATTGATCAAAGTTGCTCTATGCCTTACCCAATCTGCTATCTCAAAGTGGAGACTCCTACAAATCTTTTTGTAGTTGTTTCCAAGGTACGTCTGAATTGTTCTATTAAGGTATTAGACTTTGTCTATCTACCTGTGTCATGATTACAGTTGATCTTAAGCACGGTTTGGAAGCCGAGAGATCAAGTGATCATGATTAATGATGATAGAACAACCCTGTATTGGGATTTCCAAGCTTCGAATCTGGAATCCAATGAATCCATATGCCTATTTCTGGGAAGTAGTGAAGGAAAGGAAGAAGGGGGTTAAAGAAATCTTAGTTGCAAGAAATGATATCAGGTTTACCTTTGAGTAAAGAGATAGAGTTTGGAATCAAGTTAATTCTTGAAGCTGATTCTATCTTTACTACTCTTATAATATGGTACCATCGAGAATGGTCAAATGGAAGAAACACGTAGAGAAGTTTCTAAAATGGTTATGGGTGGATAAGGTTAAAGGAGTCTAAGTGTTTTCTAAGATTGATTGGAGGTTAGATTAACCCCAAATCAGGATTCGGGACAGGGATACACTTAAGACTGCATTATGATCTCGATACGGACATTATGAGTAGGAAATAATGTCGTTTGGGTTGACTAATGCACCTTTTCTTTTATGGATTATAAGAACGAGACCTTTAGATTATATTCGGATTCGTTTGTGGTTTACTCTAAGAATCCGGAGAAACATGAGGAACATCTCAGGATTGTATTGAGAATCCTGCAAGAGGAGTAGTTGTGTGCTAAGCTCACCGAAAAGAAGTTCTGGTTGAGCAAAGTTACATGTGATATTTAAAGAAGAAATTGTGGTGGATCCAGCAAAGATGAATTCAGTGGTGTAATGTGAACAACTTCAGACCGTGGTTAAAGTCAGAAGTTTCTTAGGGCTGGCTGGATACTATCGTCGGATTATTGAAGGATATTTTTGAGATCACATGGCCTTTGACCAAGTTGACTTGGAAAGATCAACTGTTTGTATGGAATGATAGGATGTTATTTAATTATAGTGGGGTAGTGATGGGTTATACCCTAATATAATATGATTAGTCCAAGAGGAGTTATGGAAAAATGTGAGTATATTATGATTTAAATCGTTTCAGTGATGAATTTAGTTGGAATCAAGGTATTAGATTATGATTAAATCCTATTTGAGTTGGATTGGATGATGTAAAGAAAATGGTCTTGAAATTCTTTGGTTAAATTTCTAAAACTGTACTTACTAACCGGTTAGAGTTTCTTGTAATCGGTTAGAAGTTGAAAGTTTAAAATAAAAATTTAAGTCATTTGTGAAGGAACTTATGGTATCAATAAACATCTTCCTCCAATCCAAACTCAATGTCAATCACCTAAGTAAAATTTAAGGAAGGATTTAATGTGGTAAAATAACTTAATGCCTTGATTCATCATTGAAGTTGATTTAAGAGGATTTAATTATAATACTTAGGGACTAATCAAAAGTTAAAATTAAGGAGCTACTCCAATCGGAGAAGGTAGAGAATTGAGCTGGATGATGCAAAAGAGACAATAGGTACTAAGATAAGAAGGTTGTGATTCATGAACAAGTTTGGAGTTCGAAAATATGAAGGACAATAAGGAGAAGAAGAGTAGAATATAAGACAAAGGTGATGGATGGAGTTTCTTAAAGATTATGGCTTTGAACTCCATTATTATTCTGGCAAAGCGAACGTAGTTGCAGACGATTTGAGCAGAAAGGTTATTCCTGTGAGTTCAATGATGGTCAAGGAGGCTATTCTGATCAAGGAGTTCAGAGACCAAAGTATGGCAATGCAAGTAGAACTATCTAGTCTTAGATTAGGAATGTTGCAAATGACCAACGAACTCTTGAATCGGATTCGTGAATTACAACCAGAAAATGAGGAGTTGAAAGAAACGAATGAGATTTAATCTTTGGAATTAAAGTTAGGGATTATGGATATTATGTAACAGCCCGATTTTCGTAAACCAAAAATAAATAACTCTTACTTATTAAAGTGGCGAAAATGAGGCCAATTTTTTTTTAAACATTGTTGAAGTGTTTGAAAGTATTATTGAAAACCTCTTTAGGTTCTTCAATTCTCTTTTTTCGAAAACCGAGTGTTACTAAAGCCTCTCTTTTCATAAAACATTCGTCTCCATAAAAGATCTTGACCTCAAATCATCTTGACAGTTTCCAAAACTTTACATGAGTCCACTTTGCATAAAGATGTACTCTACAAGTTAAATTAAGATTTAGCTCAATTACATCATGGCTCATAGCATCGGTAATCCTTAACTCAACAATCATCACAACCTAAACTATCCACACTACCCTTCAACTCCCCTATTGAAAGCAATTGGGTGCAGGTCCTCCTTCTTTTTGCGTCCTCTCTTTGCTCTCGAAGATGATGCCTTTCCTGTTGTTATCCCCTCATTGCTAATGGACTCCAGTTCTGCCCCATTGAAAAGGGTAGAGTTCCTCCGGTTCTCATACACAAACTTCTCCGCATAGTTCCTGTATCCTCGTACGGTGACTTGCCCCAGGTGCGGCTCCAGATTAGCTCCACTCAGTTGATGTTCAGGATCAGGGATCACAATCTGGGTGTGACCAGTCCATATCCATCCGTAGGGGGTGTGCTTCCATCCTCTCCTATACTTACTCCATGTAGTGACGTCCATCTGATACTCCATCTGCCCGTTGAGATATCAGCAGCACCGATATGCCAACGAATAGGAGAGAGTAAGCGATCCGAACGACGTATCGTCGACGGTGTGGGATTACGATAGGCAAGATAGTAGGACCAAACAAACACACAATACAATATACAATCACACAGCAACCAAACAGATTATTGACATCATCATCATTATTATCTTACATTATTAGCATTATTGTTATCCTTTCCCATTTCTTCTTTACTTTCACATCTTATGAACATTCTTTCCTTTTCTCATTCATTTCCATTTCATCACTGTATTCTCTTTTCCTACATTCTTATCAATTCATAATCTCTGGTGATTGGGGAGTGTTAAAATACCATCAAAGTATTTATTTCAATCTCGGCGATCACTCACGTCTACATCTCCTTGGTCATCCACCCAACCTAGTCGGAAACAAACAGGAGTACAGTACCTTTACCGTGCGGGCACGACAGCTGTCTCAACACATAAATGGTCCCAGACCAGGAGGACTCAGCCTCAATCAATAATATCAATTCATAAATAATCATGGCACATTGTCTCACGGTGGCAAACAAGATGCCCCACTCCAGTCCCTCTCACTGTTCTCGATTTGCAATCTAGGGGGCGACAGTATATTTCTAGTGGGCCCGCAGAACTTACCACGGCATTAGACCCAGTCCCCACCACGTTAGTGCGCCACATGTGGAGTTCGTTCTGCCTAGAAATATACTCTAGACTTCTTGACGTTTCACCGTCATCGTCCTCCCCTAATGCAATCTCCTCCTAAGTATCCGCAGATACTTATGGTATCTTCCTCTCCACTACTTCACACTATCATACCTCACCGCGTATGTCTTTATAAGTCTTTTATCTTGTTTTTAATTAACCTAAGGTCGGCCCGTCCTTCGTGCAACCCTTCAGCGAGTCCCGACCACTAACTTTGTGTAACACCCCTAATTTTCGTCTCCCAAATAACCAAGAAATTAATTATAACAATTATTTTATAATTGATTTATATTAGTTTTGAAGGTTTTAGTTTTTGTACATTATGTGTTTTCATATATAAAAATATGAGATATTTTTATATGGTTATTTTGTACAAAAATGTGAATATTGTAATTTAGTCCTTGGGTTGGGACCTAATTGCAATATTAAAAAGGTTTTTAAAGAAAGAGTAATTAAATTATTAATTTTTGAATTTTATCAGTATGTAACCGGTTAGAAGGGCTTTGTAACCGGTTACACGATGAACTCAGAAAACTGGGTTAGTGAGTTTGATGAGTAATCACGCGTTTAAACCCAGAATTCGCTACGAAATCACCTTAATCTTAATGGGGAAGGACGTGTCAACATGCATGGAGCTCTGATTTTGCTATATATAGCCTTGTGTTGATGAATCGAAACCCATTTTTGCTCTTGAATTGCGGAAGCTCTGTTTTAGGGTTCCGTAGTTCTTCCATTCGATTCTCAGTCTGTGTTGAGAGTTAGAACACGAGTGATACACTGTTACAAAGCTCACAGCAAGTGCTTTGTATTGATATAAAGTTTGTGAGTTGAGAGTCCCTGAATCAAGAGAAAGAAGCTTGCAAAGTAAGGGTGTTGGTGATGTCAAACCTCAGCTTCTGGTTTCTGGAGCTGACTTTGAAGCTCGATTTTGGTAAGCACACAAACCCTTTTGGTTTCAAATCTATTCCCACCTCTAGTGCATGTTGCAGAGAATTCAATTTGACCATTTTCCCCAATTCTTAATTTGGATTTGCATGTCAATTTCCCTGGTTTTGGTACCCTGTTCAGCTCTAGCTGCATGTAGTGGATTTGGTGGAAATATGTGTTGGAGCCTTTCTCTCTGCAATGTTTTGGATCAAGCACAACTTAGAGGTAAGGGGGAAGCTTACTATTTGCTAGAATGAGAATAAATTGTGTTAGAATATAGGATGAGTCACCAAGAGACTCAAAGGGCATAAGTTAAAATGGTTAAATGGCTTGGAGGCCAATTTGAGCTCAATTGTTGTTATGAGCAATGTTATCTAGATGCATGCAAGCTATGTTGATGTTGGATTCATGACTTAGTTAGCTATTATGTGAATTGATGCATTAAGTTGTGAAATATGTGCAATTATGTGCAATTTGAGTATCCATATTGAATGCATGCAATATAGATATGTTTCTGTGGTTGAACACACTAGTATTAAGGTATGTGAACTCTATTTATGAATGAAATTGGTTAAATTTGAGTATGGTAGAAAATGGTATACAAAACCTCACTTTTCAGTGTATTTTCTGCCTAATGTAACACCCCGAATTGGAAAACTCGAAATACACACTCATCAAATACTGATTAATTCTTTTTCTTTAGGAAAAATAGGGTGAATTTTTTTTTAAAAAAAAAAACGGGAACAACACTCGACTATCGAGTCTCCCAAAACAAGGTATTACTTTTAAAAATCCTTTTTCTCAAAAACATTTGCGGAAGTTTCCGAAAACAGTTTGATATTAAAAACTCGCTTTGAATAAAGGAGTAAAACATTTGGTCGCTGGGAAACATATTTGATTTGCGTAAAATAGTTCGTCTGTCGGACAACGACAGCCTCTCGAAAACAGTTTAGAAAACAGATCATAAAGGTTCTTTCAAAAGTGGTCACCATAGATCAGCGGTGCCATTCTTACATAAACATATGTCTTAACAAAAGCTTTTCAAAAGGATAAGGGGTACACTTGATACATATCAGCAAGGCTCCATCGGGAACCTATTTATAATCTACTAAGCATCGTCCCCTTCTCGATCCGCAACACAAGTCTTCAAAAGCATTTTTTGTCGTCCATCAGTAGCCCTCTCATCGGCACATCACGATCAGTAGGTCCTCCCTCCAGGAGTAGCATCACCAGCTCCACCGTCTTTTAGAATCGAAGATTCATAGTCACATGTGCACAAGAAGTAGAGAGAGTAAGTTATCCGAATGGAATTACTCCCATCGACTTCTTGGAATTACACTAGCGACGCATACCAGAACATACAAACAGCACAACAGACAATACAACAGATAACTATGCAAAATGCATGAGGATGCAATGCAATCGTCACACTATTCTGACATTTTATCTTTTACTCAAAGGATTCTCTAAATCAATCATCTCGCAAGGCTGAATCTCTTTAACCACTCGTATCTCAAAGTCGAAGTCTCTTGATTAGTTCGTCTTGTCTAGAAGAAGTCCTCTCGTTCACATGTCTCGAGTCCATAACATCAGTAATTCAGGCTTTATAATTCTAGGTCTCAGGTCTACATCTCCTCGGAATCCATCCACCTAGTCGGAAGCAATCAGGAGTACAGGATCTCTAACCACACCGGCTTTTACTGGATGGCAAAGTGAATGCATTCATATAAAAAGCCCGGGAAAATAAATAAAATAACCTCATCCGGCCGTGTTCGAGCATCCCTCTCACTGATCAAGAATTAGTCAAGGGGGTGTCAGTCGTCTTGTCTAGTGATCGTGTGGTACTTCATCCACACCACTGGGTGACCAGCTCAGACTGAAATCCGCCAGGGCCCCTATGGTTTTTCCCACCTAGACAGACTTCTCAAGGCTTCTTGACGAATCACCGTCATTGCCGTCCCCTATCCTAATCATCCAGCTGAACACCACAAGGGTAATCCAGATGTATCTCCCTCTCCACTACTTCGGGTCAGGGTTTAAGTTCGTGGGGTTATACTTTTCTGTCCTAACGTCGACCTATCCTAAGTCATCTCCGCCATACAGCTCCGACTATATGCGGAATGCTTCTGTGGGACTCGACCACTATCTCTGACAGGCTCCGACCCATCCTGAATCATTTCGGCATACGGCTCCGACCAGTATGCAGGATATCCACAACTTGTCTGACGGGCTACAACCCAATCAGAATCAACCTCGCCATATAGCTACGACTATATGCGGAACATTAATCATCCTTCTAAAGGGCTACGACCCACTCAGAATCACCATCAGCATACGGCTCCGACCATATGCGGGATATCCATCAATCATCGATAGATAGGCTCCGACCTATCCCAAGTCACTCATACTTAACATATGGCTACGACCATATGGAGGCTATCTCAACACATGGCTACAACCATGTGGAACTATCTCAACATATGGCTACGACCATATGGAAGCTATCGGCAGTTATTGCGTCCACATCCAAAGCGTCTTCATCATCATCATAGCCTCAGCTCGATCCACGTACTCGGCGCATCAG
This sequence comes from Crotalaria pallida, assembly GCA_037953625.1. Taxonomy (NCBI): domain Eukaryota; kingdom Viridiplantae; phylum Streptophyta; class Magnoliopsida; order Fabales; family Fabaceae; genus Crotalaria; species Crotalaria pallida. The sequence goes on along the minus strand of CM075655.1, from coordinate 64,651,593 downwards.
CATCATCCGGTTCATCACGCGTTCCATCCCTTACAGTTTCGCTCTAATCGTCACGGAATTTCTTACAGTTTTCTATGTCTTTTCTATTCTTATCTTATATCGCGGGATGATGCAATATGCTCATGCAATGACAATATCACAACAATACATCCCAGCATAAACAAATATATCAATCAATCAATACCATGTAATGGTATAGGTCTGAGTCTTCGTATACCTCGATACAAACAATCACACAATTTATCGGGTATACTACTAACTACGATAGACCTTTACTCCGACTTTGAGAGAGTGCGGAGTGTCCTAGCATACTCGCTAGACACCAAAGCGTCTTAGGATAACTTCTCTCTCACCTGGATTCGCAGTTACCGAATCTACGAGTTCCGAACAATCTGCTTCCTTCCTCGTCTGCCCGACTCCAACTTCTTTCAAGTCCTAGAAAGTAGATATATGAGTGTTAAACTTTATTTACTTATTATTCTTAAAATCATTCTCAAAACAACTTAAGGAAATCCAAACTTTGTCTTTGTTTAAAACCCAAAACATTAATTCTTTCACTCAAACATGTCCAAAATCAAGCACTAACTCTTATACTTTGAAATCATGAGAAAATAATCAATTAAATTCATTTAAATAAAAGGTTTCTTTGCTGGTCCTTCATGGACAGCATTGAGTTTAATTCTAAAAACACCAAAAAATCGTGTTTTTCAAACCATCTTTACCTTAGATCAAATATCCATGAAAACTCAACTTTAAAACACTTTAGAAACACTTTTAAATAGAAAATATGACTTAGAAAATTCTGGAAAGCATCGTGTCCTAGGTTTAAATTCATTTTTCCCAAGGTTTAAAACCAATTTAAGAGCACAAACAACCAAGAATCACGAAAACAATCAAGTAAACGCTTAGATCGACAACTTGTCAAGTCTAAACACTTAGAATTACATGAGGGCAGCAAGGATACTCAAGTGAAACAAATCAATCAAACATCCATTCATTTCAAGCATTACATGATCACAAGCCATCAAGTTAAACCTAAACACGTCCACATATTTGTTCATGCATAAATCTCAATCAAAAGGTAATCACACTTAAGAACACATGTACAACCGAATCATGCTTCATAATTCAATACATATTTTCATATCATGAACACATATACATTCAAGAAGATCTAGCTCAAAATTTAAGGTCCAAACCGTGACCTTAACTAGTTTTTCCTCAAAAACATTTTCAAGGATTCAAGACTTGAGAACAACTCTAAATTCAATCAACAATTTCACATAATTCATTAAGCAAGTAAAAACAAAATCCTAGCGTGCATTCTACATGAAACCGTAAGCATCACATAAGTTTCTAAACAATTTAGATTTTACACTTAACACACAAAATCAACTCAAAGCTTAAGGAAATCACATATTCATCAATCGAACTTAAGAAAATCTCAATCTTTTTAATTTAGCATGTGAAACCGTGGCTACACCTAAGGATCACAACATCACATATTATTAAATTTCAAGATCATAACATGCAAAGGATCAATCAAAAGAAAACAAGCTCATACTCACAATAACAACAAAACCGTGGCCAACTTTAAGGAATAGTTCCACCAACTCAAGGACTTTTCACATTAAGATTCAAACAATCACACATATCATGGCTTAGGCATAGATCTAAACATGCATGTAAACAAGAATGTTAGATCTTTGAAAAATCTTTCATGAAACTTAAAATCAAGTCCTCTTCCAAAACATTTTCAAGAAATCAAAGAGAAAACTCAAGATCATGAAGAAAAACATTTTCTTAATAAAACTTTTAGAATCAAGCTTAGAAAAATAACATGCATCAACACTTTTCCAAACAAAATCAAAGTTTAGAAAGAAAGAATGAAAGAGAACAAGAATCAAAGAAAAAGGTTTGAAGCTTTTAAGTTCATGAGACAAGTTCTTACTTAGTTAAAATTTTTAAGAATTCAAGTCCAATTTCCTTGGTTTCTCCTCTCTCTCTCCTCACGGTTTCTCCCTCCTTTTCCTAGTCCATTGGTTTCTCTTTTCCTTTTCACTAGCTTGGCATGATCTAGCTTAGATCATGAAGAGTCTAAGGTGTTGGTTCCTTTTTCCTCACAATTCGGTCACTCTCTCTCTTTTTCTTTTTCACCAAGAGTTTGATGATTCTCTTGGTGTAATGTGTTTGGTTTAGGAAGGGAAATGGAAGAATGGAAGAGAGTTTGTGTTTGATGGAGGAATGAAGAGAAATTCCTTCACTCCCTCACGGTTTTGGTGTTGTTGGTGTGTGAGTGGAAGTTGTTTGTGTTGGTGTTGACAGAAAGAAGAAATGATGAAGGAACAAGAATGAGAAATGGAAATGAGCCTCCTCTTGATCTCTCACACGGTTTTGGGCTTCTTTTATTCTTCTTCACTTTTCCTTATTTGCCATCAAGGGCTTGCATGGAGGGTTATATTGCAATACTTGGGGACTAAGTCACAAACTTGGAGGCCAAGTTTGCCTTAAGGCCCCTCACGGCCTCCCCCTTTGTTCCTTCCTTTCCTTCACTTTTTCTTCCTTTAAGTCATGCTTAGGTCATGTAGGTGATGTCATTGTGTTGACAAAAAGGCATGCCACTTGGTAGCCATGCAAATAAGCTTAGTGGCTAGGCTATGCTTGTGAGCATTCGGCCATAGGGTGCTTAGGGTAGATTAGATTAGCTAATTAGGTTTAAGGCACTAATTAGGGTTCTAATCATGATTAGGGTAGGATTAGGATAAGTAATCTAGGTTTAGTCCACTAATCCTTAGTAATTAAGGCTTAATCCAGGATTAAGGCACTAATCAAAAACTTAATCTTGGGTTTAAGGAAAACTAATTTTTGGATTAGCTCACTAACCAAAAGAGTTTAGGGTTTAAGAGAGCACTTAATCAAAGCTTAAGAGCTCGATTAGGGTTTAATCCACGATTAGGGTTTCTAGAGGCAATTGGACTTTGATTCTTTGAAGCCTAGAGAAAATAATTTTCCATGAAATCAATAAAACAAAATCTTAATTGAACCTTAAGAAATCAAGCACACGAAGTCACACACACAAGCAAATCAAATTCCAAAACATAAGAATTCATCATGAAATCAAAACTCTTTTTAGATCAATTCCTTAATTAATTAGGTTAAAACAATTTTCTTAATTAGGGACTTGTAGAAGTGAGTCAAATGGCAGATGTTACACCTAATCTAACCGGTTAGTCGAAATATGTAACCGGTTAGAGACTGTCAATTTTAAAAGAAAATGAATTTCTGAAATTGGCTAAATGTCCATACCATTTGTACTCAAGTTTAAGCTAAAATTTCATACAAAGACCAATCTAAAACTATGTGTTTGAGCACTGTTTGGTTTAGATTGGAGATGATGAGTTAATATCTTAATATCAAATGATAATTTCAAGAGGAAATTATGCATAAATGAAATGAGATTATGACTTAGATCTTTTGAATGATATTATGTGTTGAACTTGAGGTACTTTGTTATGCTAAGACCTTGTTATTGGATTGAGTAGAGAATTTAAGAAAAGATTCTTTGAAAATCAGTGGTTTTGTATTCAGGTCTGTAATTCTAACCGGTTAGGTGATGATGTAACCGGTTAGTACCTGAAACTTAAAAATAAAAGTTAAGTTTTTGAGTATGGATTTTTGATACCAATGATTATATTCTCTCAATCCAGGTCTATGAGCATATGTTAACTTTAAATTCAAAGGTGAATTTTATGAGTAAAGCCATACCTCAAGACATCATTCAGAAGTTGTGTTTTCTAAGTCATAATAATGGAATTAATTGAAAGACCAACCTTAGTAATTATGTATGCAAATCATGCATAGAGAAAAGTAATGAAATAGGTTGGCAAAGATTGTTTGTCATGTTATGGGAACATGACCCTGTACTTTAGGAATCCCAAATTGATGCAACCTACTTGATGACACATTCTGGGAATGTGGCCATTGTTTGGGACATGGTTTCTTGGACACGTTCTGGGAACGTGATGCACACTCTGGGAGTGGTGCTTGATTATATTCCAAGTATGGTTTGCGATACGTTCTGGGAACGTATGTAGTGTTCTGGGTGTAGAATCAAGTCTCCAATTAGGTGGATTTATTTTGATGATGACAATATAATTAGATCATGGAGTTAAAGCAAGAATTCAAGCTCATCAGGTCAAGAAGATCAAGTGCATTATGTATCTATTCATTCTCAATTTTATTTTGAATGTAATTTTATTTTATTGAGAGTGGGTAGCTTAGGAAGTTATCTCACCCTTAGGATAAATAATTTTAATTGCATGAAAAAGGTTAGGGGTTACATAAAATTATTCCTTGAAGAGAGAATTGAAATAAATTGTTGAAAAACATGATTTTTATCATCTCTGGGAAAAACACTCGAGTAAGCACAAAAACTACTCGAGTATAAAGACACTCGAGTAATATGAAAGTTACTCGAGTATCAAAACACTCGAGTACTTCCCAGAATACTCGAGTATTTCAGCCTCAAAACAGAGATTTGACTGTTAGTTCAATACTTGGGCATTTCTATTGAAAGATGGGCAAAACACTCGAGTAGTGTCAAAAGTACTCGAGTATTTTGGTTCTGACAGCAAAACTTTAACCGTTGGAAAAGGGCAAAAATGGAATGAAAGAGTTGATTTCACTCATTCATTGTATTTTCCATATATCAGAAATGAATGCCATTGAACTAACTAACAAGAGCATTAAAAAGTCTATTGTGCAAAACATTCATTTTGATCATTCTCTCTCTCAAGTGGATAATTACTCTAACTCAATATTCATTCATCATTATTATTTGTTCTAAGAGTTAGAGTTGTGCTTAATTGTTGTGGATATCATTTGTTGGATCACTCCACATACACATACACATCTTGTTCTCAAAATCTTGGTTAGTAACCAAGTGTACCTAAGTGGATCTTAGGTTCATTCAAGACTTGGGAGGTTCTCAAGCAAGGGCTAAGAGGTTCTTAGCTTTGGTGGAGCTCTTGAAGGTTTCAAGGAGCTTGAAGAAGAAGGAGTCTTCATCACCAACATCAAATTGGGGTAGAAATTCAAGAGTTTGGTACACTCTTGGAAGGGATAGGTTGAGTGAGGCATCTCAATACCCTTTGTAATATTTCTAACAATTTGATTTTAGTAGACACTCCTAAGATTCTTAGGGGGACTGGACTAGCTCTCTAAATAGAGAGTGAACCAGTATAAAATCGGTGGTGTTGATCTTTTATAGCTTTCTTTAACTTCAAGTCAAAACCAAACCTAAGTTGCTCAAAAGGGGATTATTAATTAGATTAGTAATTCCACAGCAATTAAGTTGTTTTCAAGTTGTTATAACTTTATTTAATTGTTTTCTACTCTATTATTAATCTGCCCTGGACTGTATTAATTGTTATTGATTAAAGTGCATATTTTCCAGAAACTGTTCTTCTGCTAACTGCACGATTTACTCGAGTATTATTAAGAAGACTCGAGTGTTCTTGTGATTTTACTCGAGTAGTCTTAAAAACACTCGAGTGTTCTTGCTCTGTTTCTGAAAAATCTGCACGTGATCAATTATACTTAATTGCATTATAAAAATTAGTCACTGTTGCATTCCGATTACTATTCACCCCCCCTCTAGTAATTGCTAAGCCCGCTTGTTGGTTTCCAACAAGTGGTATCAGAGCTCGGTCGAAAGATCGAGCGTAAAAGCTTTTTCGAAAAGATCCTTTGGAAACTATGGGCTCTAGCAATTATCAAGAAGGTTCCTCTTCAATAAACCGCCGTCCATTCTTTAATGGTGAAGGGTATGCCTATTGGAAGGTTAGGATGAGAGTTTTTATTGAAGCAATAGACACCGATATTTGGGATGCAATAGAGGATGGTCCTTATATTCCTAGACATATGGTAAATGGGGAAGTCATTGAAATTCCTAGGAAAAGTTGGAATGATGATGATAAAAAGAAAGCATCATTTGATTTAAAAGCTAAAAACATCATCTTTTCGGCTTTATCCCATGATGAATTTTATAGAATTTCTCAATGCAAGTCGGCTAAGGAAATGTGGGACACTTTGGAAGTCACACATGAAGGAACAAGTGAAGTAAGAAATGCTAGATTAAATTCTTTAACACATGAATATGAATTATTTCACATGTTCCCGAATGAATCCATTGATGACTTACAAAAGAGGTTTTCACATATTGTTAGCCACTTGATTTCACTAGGAAAGCAATTTCGTGATGGTGAAACTACTCACAAAATTTTGAGATGTCTTGATAGAAAATGGCAACCTAAGGTCACCGCTATCAAGGAGTCCAAGGATTTAAATACTATGGACTTGGCAACCTTGTTTGGGAAGCTCAAGGAGCATGAGATTGACTTATCAAGACTTAGCTCACATGAGGAGTCGGACAAAAAGAAGAAGAGTATCTCTCTCAAGGCCTCAACCAAAGTTGTAAAAGAGGTTGAAGATGACTCAACTAGTGAGAACTCCGATCATGCACTCAATGAGGAGGAAATTGGATTGTTTGCAAAAAGATTCAACAAATTCCTCAAGGGTAAGAAGAGTGGCTCATCATCAAGAGAAAGAAGACCCAAGGAACACAAGTCAAAGAACAAGACTTCAAGTGATGTAGTGAAGTGTCATGAATGTGGAGGCATTGGACACATAAGGATGGAATGTCCTACATACTTGAGAAAGAATGAAAAGAAGACCCAAGAGGGCAAGGGCAAGAGGGCTTACATTGTGTGGGATGCACCGGAAAAGGATGCAAAATCATCATCAAGTAGCTCGGATGATGAAGTTGCAAATCTATGTCTCATGGCAAGAACCAACAATGAAGCCTCAAGTGCAAATGGTGAAAATGAGGATGAGGTATCATCTCAAAGCTCTAGTTTTTCCTCTTCCTCTATTCCTTATGATGATTTGCTCAATGAATACAATGAAATGTTAACACAATTTGAAAAACTAGCTAAGATTAACAAGGAAAAAGGAAAGAAAATTTTGGAGTATCAAAAAGAGATTAATGAATTAGAAAAGTACATAAATGAATTGAAACTCCAAAATGCTTCTTTAGAACTTGTTAATTCTAGTCATGTTTGTGATTGTGCAAGTGATGAGAAAACTATTGTTTATTGTGAGAAATGTGACATTTTTGAAAATGAAATAAAAGATTTGAAACACAAACTCACAATATCAAATAGTGATAGAAACCTAGACCGGTTAATTAAATCTCAAAGAAATTATTCAAACAAAACCGGTTTAGGATATGTCCAAAAGAAAAAGAACAATAAAAGGGTTGGTTCATCTTCTAAAATGGATTATACAAAGAAACCAACTTGCTTTTATTGCGGAAAGTTTGGACATACAAACAATAGGTGCCACATTAAACATGTTGAAATTCAAAAAGGCACTTATGTTTGGATTAAGAAGGAAGAAACACCAAAAGCTAACCCAAAGGGACCCAACATAATTTGGGTACCCAAAATGAGCAAATGATCTTGTTTTGTAGGTGTGCCTTAGAACCGAAAAGAAACCGTGGTATCTTGATAGTGGATGTTCAAGGCACATGACGGGAGATAAGCGGAACTTCATGGAGCTTACTCCTCAAGAAGGTGGATATGTCACTTATGGAGACAACAACAAAGGCAAAATTCTTGGGATTGGTAAAGTCGGTAATTCTTCCAACTTGGTTATTGATAATGTACTTTATGTTCAAGGATTAGAACACAATCTTTTGAGCATTAGTCAACTTTGTGATATTGGTAACCATGTACTATTTACCTCCACCCAATGTCTCATAAAAAGTGACAAGGATGAATCTATCAAATTTGTTGGCAAAAGGTCTAATAATACTTACTTGGTTGAATTAAACAATATTACCTCGTTGGTTTCTACTTGTCTAGTAAGCAAAGAGAGTGACACTTGGTTGTGGCACCGTAGGATTGCTCACATTAATGTAAATCAATTAAAGAAAATACAATCAAAAGACTTAGTGGTTGGTTTACCAAAGCTTGATTTTAAAATTGAAGGTGATTGTACTCCTTGTAAGAAGTGCAAACACACCAAAAACCATTTTGGTTCTAAGAATGAAGTGTCCACAACAAGACCATTAGAAATGCTTCATATGGACTTGTTTGGACCTTCTCAAGTAAAAAGCTTTGGTGGCAACTACTATGGTTTGGTGATTGTTGATGACTTTTCTAGATTTACATGGACTTTATTCTTAAGTGCAAAAAGTGAGACCTACAAATCTTTCAAACGCCATATTAAACTTGTGCAAAACCAAGTAAGCCAACGAGTAATTATTATTAGAACCGATCATGGTGGTGAATTTGAAAACTACAAGTTTGATAGATTTTGTGATAAACATGGTATTGAACACCAATATTCCGCACCAAGAACTCCGGAACAAAATGGAGTGGTAGAGCGGAAAAATAGGGTGTTAGAGGAACTTGCAAGAACCATGCTAAATGATTCTCAAGTCCCTCATTATTTTTGGGCCGATGCCGTTAATACGGCTTGCTATGTCATGAATAGAATTCTAATTAGGCCCATGCTCAAGAAAACCCCCTATGAGCTTTACAAAGGAAGAAAACCAAATATATCCTACTTTCATGTTTTTGGATGCAAAGTTTATGTGCTAAATAATGGAAAAGATCATCTTGGAAAATTTGACTCCAAATCCGATGAGGGAATATTTTTGGGTTATTCTTCACATAGTAAAGCATATAGAATTTTTAATAAAAGAACTATGACTATTGAAGAATCTATTCATGTGGTTTTTAATGAGTCTTCGAAAGAAGATGGTGTTTTAAATGATGGTTGTGATGAAGGTTTTGAGTTTTCAAAAGAGGAAAAAGGGAAGGAGATTTTAAAGGATGAAGGAGAAGTTAAAAATGATCTTGATCCGGCTTGGAAAACGGTGAAAGCTCATCCTATTGACAATGTCATAGGAGACCTTTCAAAGGGAGTATTAACTCGTAGGACAATTCAGAATATTTGTCATTTTGTTTCCTTTGTTTCTCAAATCGAACCAAATTCAATTAAGGAAGCAATTTTGGATGAACATTGGGTTATGGCCATGCAAGAAGAACTAAATCAATTTGTTAGAAATGATGTTTGGGAATTAGTGCCTATACCCGATGATCATACCATAATTGGTTTAAAATGGATTTATAGAAATAAACTTGATGAATCCGGTTTGATTATAAGAAACAAAGCGAGACTTGTTGCCCAAGGGTACAACCAAGAGGAAGGTGTTGATTATGATGAGACCTTTGCTCCGGTTGCACGCCTTGAGGCAATCCGAATCTTGCTTGCCTTTGCATCAATTATGAAATTTACTCTTTATCAAATGGATGTCAAGAGTGCTTTCTTGAATGGTTTCATAAATGAAGAAGTGTATGTTAAGCAACCACCCGGTTTTGAAAGTCATGAATTTCCAAACCATGTTTATAAATTGAAAAAGGCTCTTTATGGATTAAAACAAGCTCCTAGAGCTTGGTATGATCGATTAAGTACCTTTTTATTAGAAAATGAATTTCAAAGAGGAAAGGTTGATAATACCCTATTCATCTATAAAACCAAAAAGGACATTTTGTTAGTGCAAATATATGTAGATGATATTATCTTTGGTGCCACTAACGTGTCCTTGTGTAGCAAGTTCTCTAATTTGATGAAAAAGGAATTTGAGATGTCCATGATGGGGGAGCTCAAGTTCTTCCTAGGACTTCAAATCAAGCAAGTCAAGGAGGGGACTTTTGTGCATCAAGGAAAATATTGCAAGGAGCTCCTTGGAAAATTCGGAATGGACAAATGCAAAGAAGCCTACACTCCCATGAGCACATCATGCTACCTAGACAAGGATGAACAAGGTACACCGGTTGATGTTAGTAAATATAGAGGCATGATAGGTAGTCTTCTATATCTTACCGCATCTAGACCGGATATTATGTTTAGTGTATGCATGTGTGCCCGTTTTCAAGCTAATCCTAAAGAATCACACCTATCCGCGGTCAAACATATATTTAAATATCTTAAAGGAACGATAAATACCGGATTATGGTATCCTAGTGATACTAGTCTTAGCTTGGTTGGTTATTCGGATTCCGACTTTGCGGGATGCAAGCTTGATCGTAAAAGCACTAGTGGTACTTGCCATTTATTGGGAAGCTCACTAGTGTCATGGTTTTCTAAAAAGCAAGCTTGTGTTGCTCTTTCCACCGCCGAAGCGGAATATATCGCCGCCGGTAGTTGTTGTGCTCAACTCTTGTGGATGAAACAACAATTATTGGATTTTGGTTTGAAACTTGAAAATATTCCTATTAAGTGCGATAACACAAGTGCAATCAACTTAACTAAGAATCCGGTGTATCATTCAAGGACTAAACATATTGAAATTAGACATCATTTTCTAAGAGATCATGTACAAAAAGGTGATTGCACAATTGAATTTGTAAGCACCACAAACCAATTAGCGGATATTTTTACAAAACCATTGCCAAGAGATACCTTTTATCATATAAGAGGAGAACTTGGAATTTTAGATGAGTCAAGCATTAGCTAATTGATTTGTGTTTGTGAAAATTCACCAAGTATGTCTCATTTCATGTGCATTAGTGTTTGAAGAACAATTGGACCTTGAGATGTTGTGAATTATATGTTTTTGACTGTGAGTGATTTTGAGTCTGATTTGTGTTTATGATTAAATTGTGTTGGTTTAGTGAAAATGTGTTCAAATTGCTGTTAAAACTGTCTGTCTGTCAAATTTACTCGAGTATTTTCATTTTTACTCGAGTATTTTAATTCCAAATTAAATGGTTTGAAAATTGAAAAAGTTTTTGGTCAGGTCTGATTGTTTCACTCGAGTGTTTTCAAATTCTACTCGAGTATTTTACTCTTTACTCGAGTGTGTCCTGTTTTACTCGCGTATTTTTCGGTCCAGTAACTCTAGACTTTCTGGACTGGGCTTTTTACTCGAGTACTTTAACAAATACTCGAGTATCAGGTTTAGAACACTCGAGTGTTTTCAAAAACACTCGAGTAATGCGACTTTTTAAAGCACAGCAGCAGCGTTTCAGCAGTCACTTTTCACGAACCCCCTCTTCTCCCCACTCGAGTTCTCTCAACCCCAACCTCTCAAAACACGTTTTTCACTCCAATTTTTCATAGCTTTTAACTTTAAATCATCTCCACATCACTTTTCTTCAATTATTTTACTTCAAATCACTGTTTTTCACCCCCAAATCCGAAATTCCCTTTTGAAACCCTAACTCCCCTAAACTCGAAATTGTCCATTTTTTTCTTCAATTTGTGTGCAAATGTCTACCTCTCGAGCTAACCTACGTCCAAGGAAGAAAAGAAGAGAGCCTACTCCTCCTTCTTCATCATCTTCAGAGCATGAAGAGGAATTCTTTTCTGCTGGTGCATGTGCTAGGAGGGAGGCATTGTTCATCACTCATGGCTATGGTGTACAAAGCTGGACCACAGAGGATTTTCTTGAGGGTAATGGTTTTACATTTGTTCAAAAGCTTAGAGATCAGAACCTTATGCAGTTTATATCTTTTCATGGTCCCATTTATCTTAGGCTTGTGCGACAATTTTATGCCAACATTAAGGAAATAGATAGGACTACTTATGAAACCAGTGTTGCAGGAACCCATTTTCAGATTAGGCCTAGGGATTTAGAGATCGTTTTTGGCATAACACGAACGGGGCAAAACAATTTCAATACTGACACTGATGATATTTTTAGAAACCTGCTTCGTCCCGATCGTGTTTATGACGGAAACGAGAAGAAAGCTGTGCATATGACCTCATCAAACCGCATCCTTCATCATATAGTTAGCCACCAACTTGTACCCCAAACCTCTCCAAATTACTCAAAGCCCATCCAATTAGAGCTTCGCATTATGGATGCTATTCTCAATGATAATCTGCTAAATTGGTCAGCCATTGTTCTCGCTCGGATGGTGAAGGCAGGGAGCTCCAAAGCCTCCCAAAATTTGCCTTACCCTATGCATGTGTGTAGACTCCTCCAGCACTTCAATGTGCCTATTCTTCAGGATGAGGAGTTCTTTGATCCTCCGGCAGAATTGCATGCGCTACATGATGGTCTGCTTCGTCAAATGAGAATGAGGAAGCGCGGCGGGAGGTGGTATTGGATGGATCAGGTAGCAGCCATGGAGGCCCAGGAGGCCGCTGAGCAAGCTGCAGCTCAGCAAGGTTTGGATGCTGAGCAGTTGGCTGATGAGCAGGCTCAGTATGATCAGGCTGATGGTGGCGGTGCTGGTGGTGGTGATCCGGTTGATGACATTCAGTTTGAACATCCTGCTTTTGGGACTTATCAGACATATTTCGATGCTCGCTTTGCTCAGTTTGACAGCCGCATGGATAGCTTTGAGCATCGATTGGCTGAGCAGCAGGATAGTATCAGCAGGATTGAGTCTCAGATGGGTGTGCAGTCGGCCATGATATATTCGCAGTTGGACCAGCAGTCAGTTCAGATGAATGCTCGGTGGGACCAGCATTCCGCTCAGATGAATGCTAGGTTCGATGATATGATGTCTGCATTCGGCCGCTTCTTTCCTCCTCAGGATCCCCCTGCACCGGATATGTTCTGAGATCGGTGGACATTGCACTCGGTTTTTACATGTTTTTTTTGGATGTTTAGTTTTTCACTATGCTTTTGGGAGTTTGTTTACTTTTTGTTACCCCTGCGTGGGTCTTTATCCAGTTTTATGATGTTTTTTTTTATTTTCCGTTCAGACTTGGATTTGGTTGGTGGTTTTATGCTATGTTATGATGTGATTTCACTGATATTTTGATGCTATTTTGTTTGGTATTCTCTGATAGTCATATTTGTCTTATATTGATATTATTTAAGGGGGAGTTTTCATTATTGGTATCCTTCTTGTCTCCTCCGTTTCCAAATGCTATCTTTTTGATTATGACAAAAAGGGGGAGAATGAGAATGAGAAGAGCAAGCACATCATTTTTTTTACTCTGATATTATGTTTGCTTACTCTGATATCATGTTTGCTCTCGCTCTGATACCAGTTACATTTTGTGCACTTGACTATGATATTATGGATATTATGCTGTGCTTGGTATTCTCTGAATTGACAGGTTAATAGGTTCCTATATTGAGGAGGAGCTCTCAAAAGAGAAGGAACGATTTAATTATTTTGTCATCATCAAAAAGGGGGAGATTGTAGAATCAAGTCTCCAATTAGGTGGATTTATTTTGATGATGACAATATAATTAGATCATGGAGTTAAAGCAAGAATTCAAGCTCATCAAGTCAAGAAGATCAAGTGCATTATGTATCTATTCATTCTCAATTTTATTTTGAATGTAATTTTATTTTATTGAGAGTGGGTAGCTTAGGAAGTTATCTCACCCTTAGTATAAATAATTTTAATTGCATGAAAAAGGTTAGGGGTTACATAAAATTATTCCTTGAAGAGAGAATTGAAATAAATTGTTGAAAAACATGATTTTTATCATCTCTGGGCAAAACACTCGAGTAAGCACAAAAACTACTCGAGTATAAAGACACTCGAGTAATATGAAAGTTACTCGAGTATCAAAACACTCGAGTACTTCCCAGAATACTCGAGTATTTCAGCCTCAAAACAGAGATTTGACCGTTAGTTCAATACTTGGGCATTTCTATTGAAAGATGGGCAAAACACTCGAGTAGTGTCAAAAGTACTCGAGTATTTTGGTTCTGACAGCAAAATTTTAACCGTTGGAAAAGGGCAAAAATGGAATGAAAGAGTTGATTTCACTCATTCATTGTATTTTCCATATATCAGAAATGAATGCCATTGAACTAACTAACAAGAGCATTAAAAAGTCTATTGTGCAAAACATTCATTTTGATCATTCTCTCTCTCAAGTGGATAATTACTCTAACTCAATATTCATTCATCATTATTATTTGTTCTAAGAGTTAGAGTTGTGCTTAATTGTTGTGGATATCATTTGTTGGATCACTCCACATACACATACACATCTTGTTCTCAAAATCTTGGTTAGTAACCAAGTGTACCTAAGTGGATCTTAGGTTCATTCAAGACTTGGGAGGTTCTCAAGCAAGGGCTAAGAGGTTCTTAGCTTTGGTGGAGCTCTTGAAGGTTTCAAGGAGCTTGAAGAAGAAGGAGTCTTCATCACCAACATCAAATTGGGGTAGAAATTCAAGAGTTTGGTACACTCTTGGAAGGGATAGGTTGAGTGAGGCATCTCAATACCCTTTGTAATATTTCTAACAATTTGATTTTAGTAGACACTCCTAAGATTCTTAGGGGGACTGGACTAGCTCTCTAAATAGAGAGTGAACCAGTATAAAATCGGTGGTGTTGATCTTTTATAGCTTTCTTTAACTTCAAGTCAAAACCAAACCTAAGTTGCTCAAAAGGGGATTATTAATTAGATTAGTAATTCCACAGCAATTAAGTTGTTTTCAAGTTGTTATAACTTTATTTAATTGTTTTCTACTCTATTATTAATCTGCCCTGGACTGTATTAATTGTTATTGATTAAAGTGCATATTTTCCAGAAACTGTTCTTCTGCTAACTGCACGATTTACTCGAGTATTATTAAGAAGACTCGAGTGTTCTTGTGATTTTACTCGAGTAGTCTTAAAAACACTCGAGTGTTCTTGCTCTGTTTCTGAAAAATCTGCACGTGATCAATTATACTTAATTGCATTATAAAAATTAGTCACTGTTGCATTCCGATTACTATTCACCCCCCCTCTAGTAATTGCTAAGCCCGCTTGTTGGTTTCCAACACTGGGAACACGTTGGCATAATAATAGAATTAAAGATAAAACCAATCTTAATGATTGTGCATTCATGCATATAGAATGTAAGTTTGGTTGGTAGGAACGTTTATCATATTCTGGGAATATGAGGAGGGTACTCTGGGAGTACCAAAATTTAACCTACTTGATGACACATTATAGATATGTGGCCAGTGTCTGGGACCCGGTTTTTATATGTTCTGGGAACACATTGATTTGCAACCTACTTGATGACACATTATAGATATGTGGCCAGTGTCCGGGACCTGGTTTTTATGCGTTCTGGGAACGTATGCGTTCTGGGAACGTGATGCACACTCTGGGAGTGATGCTTATTATTCCAAGTATGGTTTGCCACACGTTCTGGGATCGTGGTGCACACTCTGGGAGTGATGCTTATTATCCAAGTATGGTTCGGCATTACGTTCTGGGAACGAATGTCGGTGTTCCGGGAACACAAGGATGTATTGGATGGACGTCCAAGATGGACTTTAGAGGCCTCAGTTGTGGAAGGAAATCATGCATCATGCCACCTGCATTGAAAGAATTATTAAAATTAATCGGGAGTATGATTTGCTACATGTTGACTTGTGGATGTTAGTTTTATTCCCATTTGATTATGCGAATATGTATAGCTAACCCCCATGCCCGTATTAGGTATTGATTGTGCATCTAGCTTGCACAAGAATCAGTAAAGGGAGATGTCCCTTAGGTGCATGCAGAGTATAGAAAGTGTGGGTTGGGAACCCGTTGTGCAGATATCGAGGATCTGACCAGAAGGATGTTTGGACAAAGGACCTGGGACCAGCTCTATAACAATTCTATTTTTAATAAAATTTATATGATACATATTTTGGAAAGAGGTATCATAAGAGGAATTCAGTTTCATAATAATACTTATTTGGTATTAATGGACTTGTTACACTTGATATATTTTGGGAATGTAATATGATGATTTTACTATGTTTCCGCAAACTCTGATTTTACTAGTCACCTTCATCATTAATCAAGTGTTTGTGAAAATAGATTTTCAAGGGAAGGGATAATTCTTATTTTCAGATCTTTTTCCAACAATAACAAGTCCAAGTAATCATAAACTTATTACTTTTCTTATAAAGTAAGATGATATACAAGGAGTGTTACACTTTTATGGTATCAGAACAATGGTCCTGACTCTTGGTCCTTGGGTGTGTGGTCCAATACGCTGGTCATCGATATCTGCAATGTTTCTTGGGAAGTATGCTCTCATATACTTCCAAACTAGAGCTAAGGTTATGGGTAATGGCTCTAGATAAGTAGCTCATTCTGCTATTAAGAAGTGTTCTATGTAGTCTAAGTAGAAGTATGATAGATGTATGCTTCTCTTTAGACATGTGTTAACCCTAAAACCATAGTGTTGGTTTATTCCATTCTCATAGAACCAGTGATAAGGAAATCTTAAAGGAGTTGTAGTAAGGTCTTTGACTCTGGAGAAGAGAATTTAACCTCACTAGTGTTAAAGTTAATCAATTTCTCCGACCGAGTACAGGGCAGTTATCTTTTGAAAGATCAACCTTGTTGAGTTTGTTAAACTCTAAAGCTATTCCTTCATTTGTTCCTTATGGATAAGGGTATTGATAAAAGTTTCTCTATGCCTTATCCAATCTGCTATCTCAAAGTGGAGATGAGGAAACAGCAATTGGTGGTTGGAGAGACTTAGGAACCCTAGGAAAACACCTAGAAGGGGGGGTTGAATAGGTGTTGAAGCTACCTTGAAAGATTTTCGAATGAAACAAATCGAAACAATCAAAACAACAGATTTTTGCAAATTTTTCACTAACTTAATCGATTAATCTGCAACTTAATCGATTAAGTCTGAGAGATCAAAATTACTTACTCGATTAAGCAAGTCGTGTACTCGAGTATTACTTGCAGAAACCAGAAAAATCAAGTTTTCATTCGCATACGAAAATCAATCAATTCACACGAAAGATCAGAGATTCAACGGAAATGATTAACACCTATATTCTTATTGATTAACCTAGTTATGAAAATGATTTTCCCTTTATTAATTTGAACAATTAAAGATTCAATTCAATCAATTATGAAAATCAATCTTTCTAGGTTTTCAACCAAGAACGCAATCAAATGACTTGAATATAAAGAGTAAGGGTTTAGAGATACGACACAGTGATTTATCCTGGTTCACTTTCATCCGCTTGAAAGCTACATCCAGTCCCCTCTTCAACCAAGAGAGATTCTTCACTATGAGGAATTAGAGTTCTCAAATTACAAGTGATTGCCTCACAAGACTCCCTTCTTGCTAGCTTACAAGAGATAACCGACACCCTTGCCTTGTAATCCTATTGATCTTCTCTCTAATCTAACCTCTACCCCTTGTTGATAATCGACACAACAAGTCTTCAATTGCTTGATGATAAACCACACACCAAGGCTTCACTTGTTTGATTCACAACCAAGACTTCTTCTTCTTCTTCAATAAGAATGCACTTGCTTGATGATAAAATCGACACATCAAGGCTTCTTGTTTGTTGTAGTGGCTTGCCTTCTTGCAAAGATTACAACACAATAGAAAACACAAAACAATCCTATGAATCTCAATCAAGAGTTATGACAATTCACCATAAGAGATTCAAAGGTTCTTGATCAAAGAATATGAAAATATGAGAACTTTGATCTTTATAAAATGAGAGAGAATAGAGTGGCTTGATTCTTTGTAAAACTTGTATGAAATGATTCTAATTTATCACAAATAATAGGAAAAGGTTTATATAGAATACCCAAAAGTTGTAGCACTTGAAAACTGATTTTTAGAAGTGAAAAACGTATTTTAAAAATCAGTTCAGCAGTACTTAATCGATTAAGTTGCAGACTACTCGAGTAGTACTCGATTAAGTTAGTCACTTAATCGATTAAGTTGGTACTGCACATGTTCAAAACTTGTTTTCTCAAAATCCAACCTTTCCTTTAAAACCTTTAAGCCACCTATTGATTCTAGGTTAAGTGAAAACTCAAATTATGATTAAATCATGACTTATGAATGAGATTCACTACCCTCTATAATAATCTACCCAAATAAAAAACCTATGAAGCTTGAGAGGAAAAAGATAAAAGAAATACAAATATACTCAAACTTAGATCTTCATGAGCTTGCTTTCTCTCTTCTTCATTTGATGTTTGTTGTTGCTTGTTGAGCTTGAAACTTGATCAACACTTGTAGCTTGTACAAAAACACTTTGTCATTATCAAAACATTCATCATGTTCATCATGGAACTAACAATCTCCCCCTTTTTGAAAATGACAACCCATGTTTTGAAATCGCTTGAAGTTGTTGATGCTTGAAACATTTGATCACTTGAGAAGACTCTTTCTCCCCCTCAATCAATGCTTTAACACTTGAATCCAATTGAGATAGAAGCTTGATTCTCCCCCTATCTTAAACAACTTAGCTCAACCTGTATAAAAACAACAAAACAACCTTTCTCCAAATATAATATCATATTTCTCCCATGTTTCAAAACATACCATTTCTCCCCCTTTGGCATTATCAAAAAGAAATATATACCAATTGAAATATAAGATCTAAGCCAAGGTAAGAAATCAATGATCATTTCTTCACAACATTGATACCAATTGAACAAATACAATAGAGCTATACTTTGAAATGTGATATCAATTGGTAAGAGAATATAACAATGAAATATAATACCAATTGAGAACTAAAAAGATCATAATATCACTTAACAAAGAAGATATCAATGTAAAGAAATATAACACCAAAGCATCATACTTTAATAAGATTTCAATTATATGATCATCATGCTTTAATCAACTCAATGATACCAATTGAATTAACTAAACATTTAGAAAAGTAATATCAATTGAGAAGATACCAATTGAGATAATATATCAATATCAAATATTACCACTTTGTAGGACATTCACTTGAGATGCATGTGTGATACCAATTGAAGATGTGAATATAGACATTCATAGTTGAGACCAATTGAGAGCATATGTCATTCATTTGCATCTTCAATCAAACCTACAAAACAATCA
This sequence comes from Crotalaria pallida, assembly GCA_037953625.1. Taxonomy (NCBI): domain Eukaryota; kingdom Viridiplantae; phylum Streptophyta; class Magnoliopsida; order Fabales; family Fabaceae; genus Crotalaria; species Crotalaria pallida. Next base: position 64,632,701 of record CM075655.1, on the reverse strand, counting down.
TGCTTTGCTTTTTGGTATCCAAATGGTTTTGGATCCATTTTTGTTAGTGTAGGGACTTTCACCCTTTTTCATCCAAACAAAATTTCCTTTAGGTATACCATGCACTTTAACATAACACACATTTGAAGTATGTCCATGAGTACCACAATAGAAACATGTTGGTGCATTTGAGAAATCAACTTTAGAAAAATCAACAACATTTCTATGAGAATTACTCTTAGCATTAGTATAACCCAAACCAAACTTGTTTGAATTTTCTCTTTGAAAATTTAACAATGTGCGCAATCTAATATCACAAATGGTGAAACTTGCAAGCTTATTTTTCAAAATAGCATTTTCATCCTTGAGCAACTTGCAACTCTCACAATCAACCACAACATTCAATCTACTAGCACAATCACAAGAAGAACTAGCATAGATAAGATCAAGAGTTTCATTTTCAAGATTAAGCTCATCAACTTGTTTTTGAAGATCTAAAATCTCTTTTTGATGTTTCAAAATGAGCTTCTTTCTTTCAATGTTTTTCAAAGCTAGTTTTTCAAGTTGTTCATACATTTCTTCATAAGCATTATGTAACAATTCATATTTAGAAGAAATTTCGGATTTAGATTCACTTACATTGCTATCCTCGCTTTGATAACTTGATTCATCATTTGAACTTTGTTCTTCATCATCTACTAGAGTTATCAAGTTGAGACAAGCGGCTTCTTCATTATCCAATGAACTACTTGATGTGCTTTTCTTGTCATCTTCATCACTATCCAAAACTATGTATGCTCTTTTAGATTTAGAATTCTTCTTGTCTTTCTCCTTCTTCTTGAGATTCCTAGAGCATGAATACTTGAGATGTCCGGGCTTTCCACATTCATGGCAAACTACACCTTCTTTTGAAGTTTTGGTCTTATAGTGTGGGGAATCCTTCTCTTTACTTTTGTCCTTGTTCAACCTTCCTTTTCTCCTTAGAAACTTGTCAAACTCTTTTAACAAAAGTTTCATGTCTTTTTCATCAACATCGGAATCGGAATCTTCACTATCATCATCATCGGAACTATCTTTCTTTTTATATGCACTTTTGACTCTAAGAGCAAGTCCTTTCCTTGATTTGTTCTTATCCGACTCTTCATTGATACTTAATCGTCCAAGCTCCATTTCATGTTCTTGAAGCTTTCCGAAAAGTGTTTCTAGATCCATAGCATCCAAATTTTTAGATTCAACAATAGCCGTTACTTTTGGTTGCCAGTTCATGTCTAAACATCTTAACACTTTGTTAGAAAGTTCACCTTTAAGAAAAGTTTTACCAAGAGCAAGTAAATGATTTATAATGTGAGTAAAACGCTTTTGCATATCATTAATAGATTCATTTGGAAGCATAGTAAATAACTCATATTCACGCATCAAAGCATTCAATCTAGCTCTCCTAACCTCACTAGTTCCTTCATGAGTCACTTGTAAAGTGTCCCACATTTCTTTAGCACTAGAACATTGAGAAACTCTAAAGAACTCGTCATAGGATAAAGCGGAGGTAATGATATTCTTTGCTTTATAATCATAGTGTACTTTCTTTCTATCATCATCTTTCCACTTATCCTCGGGGATCAATTGTTCTACACCTTCAACTAAACTAGAGGGGATATGAGGACCTTTTTCAACTACTTTCCAAATTTCACTATCTATGGCTTGGATAAAGATTTTCATTCTAACTTTCCAATATGCATAGCCTTCTCCGGTAAACAATGGAGGACGACTTATTGAATAACCTTCACCACCAAAGGGATTCGTAGAACCCATTGTGATTTTCTTAAAGGATCTTTACGAAAAAGCTCTTATGCTCGTGTGTTTCGACCGAGCTCTGATACCAATTGAGGAAACCGCAATTGGTGGTTGGAGAGACTTAGGAACCCTAGGAAAACACCTAGAAGGGGGGGTTGAATAGGTGTTGAAGCTACCTTGAAAGATTTTCGAATGAAACAAATCGAAACAATCAAAACAACAGATTTTTGCAAAATTTTCACTAACTTAATCGATTAATCTGCAACTTAATTGATTAAGTCTGAGAGATCAAAATTACTTACTCGATTAAGCAAGTCGTGTACTCGAGTATTACTTGCAGAAACCAGAAAAATCAAGTTTTCATTCGCATACGAAAATCAATCAATTCACACGAAAGATCAGAGATTCAACGGAAATGATTAACACCTATATTCTTATTGATTAACCTAGTTATGAAAATGATTTTCCCTTTATTAATTTGAACAATTAAAGATTCAATTCAATCAATTATGAAAATCAATCTTTCTAGGTTTTCAACCAAGAACGCAATCAAATGACTTGAATATAAAGAGTAAGGGTTTAGAGATACGACACAGTGATTTATCCTGGTTCACTTTCATCCGCTTGAAAGCTACATCCAGTCCCCTCTTCAACCAAGAGAGATTCTTCACTATGAGGAATTAGAGTTCTCAAATTACAAGTGATTGCCTCACAAGACTCCCTTCTTGCTAGCTTACAAGAGATAACCGACACCCTTGCCTTGTAATCCTATTGATCTTCTCTCTAATCTAACCTCTACCCCTTGTTGATAATCGACACAACAAGTCTTCAATTGCTTGATGATAAACCACACACCAAGGCTTCACTTGCTTGATTCACAACCAAGACTTCTTCTTCTTCTTCAATAAGAATGCACTTGCTTGATGATAAAATCGACACATCAAGGCTTCTTGTTTGTTGTAGTGGCTTGCCTTCTTGCAAAGATTACAACACAATAGAAAACACAAAACAATCCTATGAATCTCAATCAAGAGTTATGACAATTCACCATAAGAGATTCAAAGGTTCTTGATCAAAGAATATGAAAATATGAGAACTTTGATCTTTATAAAATGAGAGAGAATAGAGTGGCTTGATTCTTTGTAAAACTTGTATGAAATGATTCTAATTTATCACAAATAATAGGAAAAGGTTTATATAGAATACCCAAAAGTTGTAGCACTTGAAAACTGATTTTGAGAAGTGAAAAACGTATTTTAAAAATCAGTTCAGCAGTACTTAATCGATTAAGTTGCAGACTACTCGAGTAGTACTCGATTAAGTTAGTCACTTAATCGATTAAGTTGGTACTGCACATGTTCAAAACTTGTTTTCTCAAAATCCAACCTTTCCTTTAAAACCTTTAAGCCATCTATTGATTCTAGGTTAAGTGAAAACTCAAATTATGATTAAATCATGACTTATGAATGAGATTCACTACCCTCTATAATAATCTACCCAAATAAAAAACCTATGATGCTTGAGAGGCAAAAGATAAAAGAAATACAAATACACTCAAACTTAGATCTTCATGAGCTTGCTTTCTCTCTTCTTCATTTGATGTTTGTTGTTGCTTGTTGAGCTTGAAACTTGATCAACACTTGTAGCTTGTACAAAAACACTTTGTCATTATCAAAACATTCATCATGTTCATCATGGAACTAACAGGAGACTCCTACAAATCTCCTTGTAGTTGTTTCCAAGGTACGTCTGGATCGTTCTATTAAGGTATTAGACTCTGTCTAACTACCTGTGTCATGATTATATTTGATCTTAAGCACGGTTTGGAAGCCGGGGAATCAAGTGATCATGATTAATGACGATAGAACAACCCTGTATTAGGATTTCCAAGCTTCGAATCTGGAATCCAATGGACCCATGTGTCTGCTTCTGGGCAGCAGTGAAGGAAATAGGGGGTTAATGAAATCTGGGTTTCAAGAAAGGATGTTAGGTTCACCCTTGAGCAAAGAGATAGAGTTTGGAATCAAGTTAATTCTTGAAGCTGATTCTCTCTCTACTACCCTTACGATATGGTATCATCGGGAATGGTCAAATGAGAGAAACACGTAGAGAAGTTGTTAAAAGAATTGGTTGGACCAGGTTAAAGGAGTCTAAGTGTTTTCTAAGATTGATTGGCGGTTGAATTATCCCCAAATCAGGATTCGGGGCAGGGATACACTTAAGACTGCATTTTGATCTCGATACGGACATTATGAGTAGAAAATAATGCCGTTCGGATTGACTAATGCACCTGTTCTTTTATGGATTATAAGAACTGGACCTTTAGATTATATTTGATTCGTTTGTGGTTTATCCTGAGAATCCGGAGGAGCACGAGAAACATCTCAGGATGGTGTTGAGAATCTTGCAAGAGGAGTAGTTGTGTGCTAAGCTCACCAAAGATGAGTTTTGGTTGAGCGAAGCTAAGTTCGCAGGGCATGTGATCTTTAAAGTAAGAAGTTCTTAGGGCTAGTTGGGTACTATCACCGGAGTATTTAAGGATTTTCTAAGATCGCATGGCCTTTGATCAAGTTGACTTGGAAAGATCAACTGATGGTATTGAATGATAGGATGTTGTTTAATTATGGTGGGGTGGTGATGGATTATACCCCAACATAATATGATTAGTCCAAAAGGAATTATGGAAAATGTGAGTAGATTATGATTTAAATCATTTCAGTGATGGATTCAGTTGGAATTAAGGTATTAGATTATGAATAAATCCTATTTTGAGTTGGATTGGATGATGTAAAGAAAATGGTTTGAAATTCTTTGGTTTTATTTCTAAAACTGTACTTCATAACCGGTTAGAGTTTCTTGTAACCGGTTAGAAACTGAAAGTTTAAAATAAAATTTAAGTCCTTTGTGAAGAAACTTTTGGTATCAGTGGACATCTTCCTCTAATCCAAACTCAATGTCAATTACCTAAGTAAAAATTTAAGATGAGGATTTAATGTGGTAAAATAACTTAATGCCTTGATTCATCATTGAAATTGATTTAAGAGGATTGAATCATAATATTTATGGACTAATCGAGAGTTGAAATTAAGGAGCTACTCCAATTGGAGAAGGTAGAGGATTTAGCTGGACGATGCAAAAGAGACAATAAGCATTAAGATAAGAAGGTTGTGATTCATGAACAAGTTTGAAGTTCGAAAGTATGAATGACAATAAGAAGAGGAAGAGTTGAATGTGAGACAAAGGCGATGGGTGGAGTTTCTAAAAGATTATGACTTTGAGCTCCATTATCATCCTGGCATAGCAAACGTAGTTGCAGACGGTTTGAGTTGATAGGCTATTCTTGTGAGCCCAATGATGGTTAAGGAGGTTATCCTGATCGAGGAATTCAGAGACCTAAGTCTGGTAACCCAAGAGGAACCCTCTAAGTATTAGATTGGGAATGTTTCCAATCACCAATGAATTCCTGAATCGGATTCGTGAATTACCATCAGAAGATGAAGATAAGAAAGAGAGGTTGACTTTTGAGGAAAAAGAGTTAGATCTCTATGAAGAAACGAATGAGATTTAATCTTTAGAGTTAAAGTTGGTGATCATGGATATTAGAAAATATATTATGGAAGTAAGGGATTTAGGAAGTGTTCTCTGGGACAACCTAGATGAGAAATCCAAAGGCATGAACTTCCAGAATAGATTATGTTCGAACCCAAGTTAGCTATCAACTATCAAGGAATAAGGAATTTCTCGATGTTGGTAAGCGTGTGTGAGGACTATGGGAAAGCACATGAATTTCATGCGAGAAATGTCTGAGTTCAGAATAAGAGAAAGATTGATGAAATAAAGGCCCAATTGCAGAAAGAGGAAAAGTAAATGGGAGAATATCAACCACGGAAATATCAAGGTTAAGGAATCCTCGATTGAAGAAAAGTGACTAAGGAGGAAATAGGGAAGGGAACATTTGTCCATCTCAAGGTGAAAACTGTGAGGCACATCACTTTGAGTTTAGTTGTAATGTACCTAAGGGAATAGTCAATTCCGATTGCAGGAAGCTGCAGTATTCTTCACCGAATTGTCCTCAAGGAGAAGGTGAGAAAGGAATGGACGAATCAAGCACGAGAAGAGTTCACCGGCTGAGATGAGAGTTGAGTGTAATCCTGACGTAGACAACCCAAGCCTATCTCTTCCTTTGATCTGAGTTAACGTAGTTAAATGTTTTCGATTACGTTAATCTAATCGTTTGAGAATACCAATATCCTGTTGGAAGTTCAACTCCAATATTTCTATGATCAAAACCCTTATCACAGTTGGATGTGATAATATCGGTGGACACTAAAGAAATAGAAAGATCAGTTATGGCTAGAGAGATTAATAACCATCGGGATAGGACAAATCTTTGTCTCCCCAACGAAAATGTCTCTAGAACTTGACTATCTAACTAAGTCTGATAGTGATAATTTCCCTATCCTTAAGTTCATCTAACTTAAAGACCTGTCGTATGGTCTTTCTTGCGAAAGACTATATCTGAAAGGGATGATTTTGTTATTAATGGTTTGAATATTGGGACTGATCACCCTAATGTCTCAAACTATTAAGGAATAAAGTCATACAAATGTTTCTTTGATCGTGCTCGAGAGATCAGAGTGCGCAACCCAAAAAGTTTTTCCCAAAAGGTTTATTGAAAAGTGTTTTAGTTGAAGAAAGTTTATGTGAAATGTATTGCTCAAAAGCATATTTATTTGAAAAGAAATTCTTTCACATGAAGAGTTTTATGCAAAGAATCTTTATTGTTAAATTGAAATATTTGATTCAAAATAAAAGAATTATATGGAAACTCTTTTAAGTGGGGGAGGACCCTAAAGAACAATTTTTTGGGAACTAGATGAAGTTTTCTAGTATAAAAACACTTTGGAAAAGTGGAAAATTTCAGAAGATGAATTTCGGGGACGAAATTCCTTTTAAGTGGGGGAGTAGTGTAACACCCCTAATTTTCGTCTCCCAAATAACCAAGAAATTAATTATAACAATTATTTTATAATTGATTTATATTAGTTTTGAAGGTTTTAGTTTTTGTACATTATGTGTTTTCATATATAAAAATATGAGATAATTTTATATGGTTATTTTGTACAAAAATGTGAATATTGTAATTTAGTCCGTGGGTTGTGACCTAATTGCAATATTAAAAAGGTTTTTGAAGAAAGAGTAATTAAATTATTAATTTTTGAATTTTATCAGTATGTAACCGGTTAGAAGGGCTTTGTAACCGGTTACACGATGAACTCAGAAAACTGGGTTAGTGGGTTTGATGAGTAATCACGCGTTTAAACCCAGAATTCGCCACGAAATCACCTTAATCTTAGTGGGGAAGGACGTGTCAACATGCATGGAGCTCTGATTTTGCTATATATAGCCTTGTGTTGATGAATCGAAACCCATTTTTGCTCTTGAATTGCTGAAGCTCTGTTTTAGGGTTCCGTAGTTCTTCCATTCGATTCTCAGTCTGTGTTGAGAGTTAGAACACGAGTGATACACTGTTACAAAGCTCACAGCAAGGGCTTTGTATTGATATAAAGTTTGTGAGTTGAGAGTCCCTGAATCAAGAGAACGAAGCTTGCAAAGTAAGGGTGTTGGTGCTGTCAAACCTCAGCTTCTGGTTTCTGGAGCTGACTTTGAAGCTCGATTTTGGTAAGCACACAAACCCTTTTGGTTTCAAATCTATTCCCACCTCTAGTGCATGTTGCAGAGAATTCAATTTGACCATTTTCCCCAATTCTTAATTTGGTTTTGCATGTCAATTTCCCTGGTTTTGGTACCCTGTTAAGCTCTAGCTGCATGTAGTGGATTTGGTGGAAATCTGTGTTGGAGCCTTTCTCTCTGCAATGTTTTGGATCAAGCACAACTTAGAGGTAAGGGGGAAGCTTACTATTTGCTAGAATGAGAATAAATTGTGTTAGAATATAGGATGAGTCACCAAGAGACTCAAAGGGCATAAGTTAAAATGGTTAAATGGCTTGGAGGCCAATTTGAGCTCAATTGTTGTTATGAGCAATGTTATCTAGATGCATGCAAGCTATGTTGATGTTGGATTCATGACTTAGTTAGCTATTATGTGAATTGATGCATTAAGTTGTGAAATATGTGCAATTACTTGCAATTTGAGTATCCATATTGAATGCATGCAATATAGATATGTTTCTGTGGTTGAACACACTAGTATTAAGGTATGTGAACTCTATTTATGAATGAAATTGGTTAAATTTGAGTATGGTAGAAAATGGTATACAAAACCTCACTTTTTAGTGTATTTTCTGCCTAATCTAACCGGTTAGTCGAAATATGTAACCGGTTAGAGACTGTCAATTTTAAAAGAAAATGAATTTATGAAATTGGCTAAATGTCCATACCATTTGTACTCAAGTTTAAGCTAAAATTTCATACAAAGACCAATCTAAAACTATGTGTTTGAGCACTGTTTGGTTTAGATTGGAGATGATGAGTTAATACCTTAATATCAAATGATAATTTCAAGAGGAAATTATGCATAAATGAAATGAGATTATGACTTAGATCTTTTGAATGATATTATGTGTTGAACTTGAGGTACTTTGTTATGCTAAGACCTTGTTATTGGATTGAGTAGAGAATTTAAGAAAAGATTCTTTGAAAATCAGTGGTTTTGTATTCAGGTCTGTAATTCTAACCGGTTAGGTGATGATGTAACCGGTTAGTACCTGAAACTTAAAAATAAAAGTTAAGTTTTTGAGTAAGGATTTTTGATACCAATGATTATATTCTCTATATCCAGGTCTATGAGCATATGTTAACTTTAAATTCAAAGGTGAATTTTATGAGTAAAGCCATACCTCAAGACATCATTCAGAAGTTGTGTTTTCTAAGTCATAATAATGGAATTAATTGAAAGACCAACCTTAGTAATTATGTATGCAAATCATGCATAGAGAAAAGTAATGAAATAGGTTGGCAATGATTGTTTGTCATGTTCTGGGAACATGACCCTGTACTTTAGGAATCCCAAATTGATGCAACCTACTTGATGACACATTCTGGGAATGTGGCCATTGTCTGGGACATGGTTTCTTGGACACGTTCTGGGAACGTGATGCACACTCTGGGAGTGGTGCTTGATTATATTCCAAGTATGGTTTGCGATACGTTCTGGGAACGTATGTAGTGTTCTGGGAACACGTTGGCATAATAATAGAATTAAAGATAAAACCAATCTTAATGATTGTTCATTCATGCATATAGAATGGAAGTTTGGTTGGTAGGAACGTTTATCATATTCTGGGAATATGAGGAGGGTACTCCAGGAGTACCAAATTGTAACCTACTTGATGACACATTATAGATATGTGGCCAGTGTCTGGGACCTGGTTTTTATACGGTCAGGGAACGTATGTTAGTGTTCTGGGAACACATTGATTTGCAACCTACTTGATGACACATTATAGATATGTGGCCAGTGTCCGGGACCTGGTTTTTATGCGTTCTGGGAACGTGATGCACACTCTGGGAGTGATGCTTATTATTCCAAGTATGGTTTGCCACACGTTCTGGGAACGTGGTGCACACTCTGGGAGTGATGCTTATTATCAAAGTATGGTTCGGCATTACGTTCTGGGAACGAATGTCGCTGTTCCGGGAACACAAGGATGTATTGGATGGACGTCCAAGATGGACTTTAGAGGCCTCAGTTGTGGAAGGAAATCATGCATCATGCCACCTGCATTGAAAGAATTATTAAAATTAACCGGGTGTGCTCATATGATTATGCATCATGATTTGCTACATGTTGACTTGTGGATGTTAGTTTTATTCCCATTTGATTATGCGAATATGTATAGCTAACCCCCATGCCCTTATTAGGTATTGATCGTGCATCTAGCTTGCACAAGAATCAATTGAAGAGGCAAGGCAATGCAAGCTTTCAATTATATGTTTTGATGAAGACAACAAGATATAGATTACCTACAACAACAAAGATTCAAGGACTATTCTATCATTTCATTCTTATATATATATTGTAATTGTTTTAATTTTGTTTTATATGAAAGTGGGTGGTAGATTAGTTTAGTAATCTCAATTGGAATTTAAAGATTGATTATGTTTACAAATTGAGATTGCTTTGATAGAGAAAAATAGCTCAAGACTTTTCCAAATTAATTAGGTGAAAAATGGAATTTAATTGAAAAAGTTTTTATCAGTTTTTTTAGCAGTGTTTACTCGATTAAGTACTCGAGTAATCGAGTAGTACTCGATTAAGGGACTCGTCTACTCGAGTAAAGTCTGTTAAAACTGAACTTTAAAAAGATTTCATTTACATCTTTTCAAAGGTTACGAACTCTAAATTTTGAAAAGCATTTTTCTTATATTTTCACAACATTCTTGAGCAAATAATCTTTCCAAAAACATCTCTCTATCAATGTTCATGTGAATCTTAATTTGAGAACATTATTCATTCTTTTCATTCTCATATTGAAGATTCATAGTTTTTTGAGCATTCTATTGTGGTTGAATCATCTAGTAACAACAAGGTTACTTCTCTCAAGATTCAACAAAGTGAAGTTTTCTTTGAAGACTTTGAAGAAAAGGGTTGGAGCAAGACTCTTAGCAATTTGATCAAAGTTGCTCGAAGCTCAAAAGGATTGATCGTGATTCAATCAAAGAAGAAGGAACAAATTGAATTATTGGACAAGAATTGGGTAGAGTTAATTGGTTTGGTACATCAATTAACAAGGGTTAGGATCAAGAGAGAGGAGAGGATCTTAACACATTCTTGTAATCTAATTCTTTTGTTCATAGTGTAGCAAATCACCCAAATCAGAGAGGGTGGACTGGATGTAGCTCATATTTAGATGAGTGAACCAGGCTAAAATCATGTGTTCTTTAGTTTGAGCTTTTACGTATTCTTTCGTTCTTAAAATCAACAAAAACTTAAAATCAATTGTGAATAGGATTTGGGAATTTCAATTACGTATTCTTTATTAATTCATTAATTGATGGGTAATTGATTTTCTGTATATTCTTATTTTGATTCATTGATTTTTTGGTTTAGATTTGATTAGAATTGATTTCTGAATTTTCTGTGTTTTTCAGTGTTTAATCGAGTAGTACTCGATTAAGGTTTTTCAAATTTTCAGGTCTACTCGAGTAGCCTGCAATTTACTCGAGTAGATTAGTTAAATCTGACTACTTTTGATCTGTTTTGATTACTTTTAAAAAAACCGGGTATCGTAGCTTGATTCTTCTATTCACCCCCCCTCTAGAAGGCATTTTACCCGCTTGTTGGTTTCCAACAAGTGGTATCAGAGCTCGGTCGAATAAACCGAGTTTAAAAACTTTTTCGAAGAGATCCATTGGAAACCATGGGTTCTCAAAATCCTTTTGGAGGAGAAGGTGCTGCTATAAATCGTCCCCCACTATTTGGAGGTGAGGGATATGCTTACTGGAAAGTAAGGATGAAAATTTTCATTCAAGCTATCGATAACGAGATTTGGAAAACTGTTGAGAAAGGTCCTCACATTCCCTATACTCTAGTTGAGGATGTTCAAATGTTAACCCCCGAGGACAAGTGGACCGAAGATGATAAGAAAAAGATCCAATTAGATCACAAGGCTAAGAATATCATTACGTCCGCTTTGTCCTATGATGAGTTCTTTAGGGTATCCCAATGCTCTAGTGCAAAGGAAATGTGGGACACTTTACAAGTGACTCACGAGGGAACTAGTGAAGTTAGGAGAGCTAGGTTGAATGTCTTGATGCGTGAATATGAGTTATTTCAAATGTTGTCTAATGAAAGTATTAATGATTTGCAAAAGAGATTTACTCATATTATTAATCACTTGCTTGCTCTTGGTAAGGCCTTCTTACCGGGAGAACTTACTAACAAAGTTTTGAGGTGTTTGGACAGAAATTGGCAACCCAAGGTCACGGCAATTATTGAATCAAAGAACTTGGATACCATGGATCTTGCTACTTTGTTTGGTAAGTTACAAGAGCATGAGATGGAGCTAGGACGCTTAACTTCAAATGAGGAATTCGACAAGAAGAAGAAGAGTATCGCATTAAAGGCTTCATCATCAAAAAGTATTGATACTACTAATGATTCTTCCTTGGATGATGACACGGATTCCGATTTAGATGATGAGTCACTTGCATTCGTTGTGAAGAAATTCAGAAAATTCTTCAAAAAGAAAGGAAACACAAGAAGGTTCAATTCAAGGGATAGTAAGGAAAATCCACAAAGGTCAAAAACCCCGAGAGACAAGATAATTTGTCATACATGTGGGAAAGCGGGTCACATCAAGTATCATTGTCCTCAAAAGCCTAAAGTCCGATGGTGATAAGAAGAGGTCCAACAATCACAAGGCTAAGAAAGCCTACATTGTTTGGGACGAACCCGAAGATGATACTACTTCTAGCACTTCGGAGGAAGAAGAATCGGCAAATTTGTGTCTAATGGCTAAGGATGACATTGAAGCTTCCACAAGCGACACGTCTCTTGAGCTTTCAAGCTCAAAGGAGGTACATCCTAAAACTAACTCTGATGTAGATTCGGATAATGAATCTTGCTCTTCCCCTTCATATGATGCTCTTTATAACGCCTATATTGATATGCATGCCGAACTTAAAAAATTAGCTAAAATCAATATTGAGGCTAAGAAAGCAATTTTGAAGTACAATGAAAAGATTTTGGAAATGCAAAAACATATAGATGAGCTTGTACTTCAAAATGAGACTTTGGAACTTATATACTCTAATGCATCATGTGATCATTGTGTTTCAAATGTTGTGAATTCCGATTGTAAGAGGTGCAAGACTTATGAAATTGAATTACATGATTTGAAAGAAAAACTTGCTACCTTTGCAAAAGGAAAAAGAGATTTAAATGATTTGCTCTCTAGTCAACGAGACAATGCAAATAGAACAGGTTTGGGATACATCAAACCAAAGAAGAAGTCATATAGAAAAGTTGGAAATTTTTCAAAGGTGAATTTTTCTAGAAAACCAACATGTTTCTATTGTGGCATCTTTGGTCATGTTTCAAAATTTTGTAATATTAAAAATTATGGTGTTCCCAATAAGGAATTTATTTGGATTGTTAAGGGACAAAAACCAGAAACTAACCCACAAGGACCCAAAATTGTTTGGGTACCTAAGTCTTCCAATTAACTTGTTTTTGTAGGTGTGCCTTAGAACGAGAGATGATCGTTGGTATTTGGACAGCGGTTGTTCAAGGCACATGACGGGAGACAAGAGACACTTCATCGAGCTTACACCAAGAGATAAAGGTCTTGTTACATATGGTGATAACAATCGTGGAAGAATACTTGGTATAGGTAAAATCGGAAACTCTTCCAATGTTATAATTGACAATGTGTTGTATGTTGAAGGTTTAGAGCATAATCTTCTTAGCATTAGTCAATTGTGTGATATTGGTAATAGTGTAAGTTTTACCTCTAACCATTGCATTATTAGAAGTGAGTGTGATCAAACCATTAAGTTTGTTGGGAATCGGATGAATAACACTTACTTGATTGACTTGAATGATATTACATCTTTGTTTTCAAAATGTTTTCTAAATAAAGATAATGATGTTTGGCTATGGCATAGAAGAGTAGCTCATGTCCACTTGGGTCAATTAAACAAAGTTTTATCCAAGGACTTAGTAATTGGCCTTCCGAAGCTCAATTTTAAAATAGATGGAGTTTGCACCCCTTGTAAGAAATGTAAACAAACTAAAACAACTTTTCCTTCTAAAAAGGAGAGTTCCTCTACAAGGGTGTTAGAACTCTTACATATGGATTTATTTGGTCCTTCACAAACAATGAGCTTTGGAGGTAATTACTATGGACTTGTAATTGTGGATGACTACTCACGTTTTACATGGACTTTCTTTTTGCCATCAAAAGATCAAACTTTTTCTCGTTTCAAAACTTTTGCCAAACAAATTCAAAACAAAGTCAATCATAGTATAGTTGCTATTCGTACCGATCATGGTGGAGAATTTGAGAATCATGCATTTGATAGATTTTGTGAAAAATTTGGTGTTGAACATCAATTTTCTGCTCCTAGAACTCCTCAACAAAATGGAGTTGTTGAGCGGAAGAATAGAGTCTTAGTAGAATTAGCTAGGACTATGTTGAGCGATAGTAAAGTTCCAAAATATTTTTGGGCCGATGCGGTGAGCACCGCTTGTCATGTGCTAAATAGGATTATGATTAGGCCCTCTCTTAAGAAAACCCCCTATGAGCTTTTTAAAGGCCGAAAACCTAATATATCCTATTTTCATGTTTTTGGATGTAAATGTTTTATTTTAAATAATGGAAAACATGTTTTGGGAAAATTTGATCCAAAAGCGGATGATGGGATATTTCTAGGTTATTCGACTCATAGTAAAGCATTTAGGGTATTTAATAAGCGAACTTTAACTATTGAGGAATCTATAAATGTGGTATTTGATGAATCTCCGGAAGGAGAGAAGGGTACTTTTGATATTTCAGGTATTGACATTTATGAAGAAGTGCCACGTGATGAAAATGAGAAAGAAAAGGAGGTGAACATTCAAAATCATGGAGATGAACATGAACAAGTACATGAAGGTCTACCTTTGGCATGGAAAACTAACCGAAATCATCCTTTGACGAATGTGATAGGTGATGTAGCTAAGGGAGTGGTAACCCGAAGCTCTTCACGTAATTTTTGTCATTTTGTGGCTTTTGTATCTCAAATAGAACCCAAAAATATAAATGAGGCTATCCAAGACGAAAATTGGGTCATGGCCATGCAAGAGGAGCTCAATCAATTTGAAAGGAATAGGGTTTGGGAACTTGTCCCTAGACCCGACGATAGGCCCATTATAGGAACTAGATGGGTTTATCGCAATAAGTTAGATGAGATGGGTTTTATTGTGAGAAATAAAGCTAGGTTAGTTGCTCAAGGATATAGTCAAGAGGAAGGAATAGATTATGATGAGACTTATGCGCCCGTAGCCCGTTTAGAAGCTATTAGATTATTATTGGCATATGCATCTATCATGAATTTTAAACTTTATCAAATGGATGTCAAAAGTGCTTTTTTAAATGGTTTTATTCAAGAGGAGGTGTATGTATCTCAACCGCCGGGTTTTGAAAATCATGAATTTCCTAATTATGTTTTCAAACTTAAAAAGGCTCTTTATGGTCTTAAGCAAGCTCCTAGAGCTTGGTATGATCGATTGAGTACATTTTTAATAAATCAAGGATTTAAAAGAGGCGCGGTTGATAATACTCTTTTCATTGAAAAATCTGAAAATGACATTCTACTTGTTCAAATTTATGTAGATGACATAATATTCGGTGCTACTAATGACTCTCTTTGCAAGAAGTTTGCTACTCTTATGCAGAGCGAATTTGAGATGTCAATGATGGGCGAGTTGACGTTCTTCCTTGGTCTTCAAATTAAGCAAATGGATGCCGGAATCTATATCCATCAAATGAAGTATTGCAAGGAGCTTTTGAAACGTTTTGGGATGGATTCATGTAAGCACGCCTCAACACCGATGAGCAACACATGTCATATGGACAAAGATGAAAGCGGCAAACCTATAGAGGTAACCAAGTATAGAGGCATGATAGGTAGTCTTTTATACTTGACTGCATCGCGTCCTGACATTATGTTTAGCGTATGTATGTGTGCGCGTTATCAAGCTAATCCTAAGGAATCGCATCTAACTTCGGTTAAACGGATCATGAAATATTTAAAGGGAACTATCAATACCGGACTATTTTATCCACGTGATGCTTTTATAAATTTAGTAGGATATTCGGATTCCGATTTCGCCGGTTGCAAAGTATATAGAAAGAGTACAAGCGGTACTTGCCACTTGATCGGTAACTCGCTTGTCTCTTGGTTTTCTAAGAAACAAAATTGTGTAGCTTTGTCGACAGCGGAGGCCGAATATATAGCGGCGGGTAGTTGTTGTGCCCAAGTTTTATGGATGAAACAACAATTGCTTGATTTTGGTGTTAATTTATCTAAAGTACCTATTCGTTGTGATAACACTTCCGCTATCAACCTAACTAAAAATCCGGTACTTCATTCTAGAACAAAACATATAGAAATAAGGCATCATTTTATTCGCGATCATATTCAAAAAGGTGATTGTGTTATTGAATTTGTTTCAACTTCGGATCAATTAGCCGATATATTTACAAAACCTCTACCTAGAGATTCTTTTTATCGTATTAGAAGGGAACTAGGCATTTTGGATGAACAAACTATTGGCTAGTTGCATTTGATATTTTTTTTTAACCAATTTCACAATCCTTGCCTATTTCTAAATGCTTTGTTTTTAGAGTTGTTTTTGGTCTTGTAAATTAGAACTCATGATTCGATTAACTTTAGTTATGTGTAATTTCTTTGGTGTTTATGTTGATAATTAGTAGGTGTTGTGCTTGGTTGCTTCTTTGTTTAATTGACTATGTGCAAAATGTGTTTGTGTCATAATTAGAATGTGCATATGGTTTGTGCCTTTGTTTTTCATGATTTGTGCTTCAAAACTGCTTAAAAATTGCATTTTATCAGACTTTAATCGATTAAGCTGTGCTTTAATCGAGTATGCAAAATAAAACTTTCTGGAATACTCGATTAAATTGCAGGTTACTCGATTAAGTGTCAATTTTACACTGTTTTACTCGATTAAACGATTACGTACTCGAGTAGATCGTGCTAAAACTGACAGATATTAAACATTTTTTTTTTTTTGCTCATTTTGTTCTTTCTTCTCACTAAAAATACGCTTTTCTCTACCTATTTCACACGGTTTCTTCATCTTTTCATCATTTTTCACTTGATTTCATTCAAATTTCTTCTTCTTTCTGACTCATTCACTCATATTACTTCATTTGCATCATCAATTTCACTCATTTTTGCCCCATTTTACAAAACCCCCAATTTCTCAAAACCCTAAGAGCATCCATAATGGCCCCTCCATCCTCTTCTACCGGTAAACGCAAGAAGCAAAGGGTCAATCTTGATTTGGACTCCTATTTTTACTCCAAAGAACAACGGAAACAGCGGGAAGCCGGGTTTCTCAAGCGAGGTTTTGGTCATGTGCGTTTTATGAATATGAAATGGCTCTTAAATCAAAGGTTTGACTGTTCTTCTCTGTTTGTAGAACAAGGTTTAAAGAAATTTCTAGGTTTTCATTGTGATTATTATCCTGGACTTGTTCGGAAGTTTTATGCCAACCTTAAGTTTGATGATGGGTTTTATAAATCTGTGGTTAAGGGCAAGCTGCTGAAATTTACACCCACTGTGATGAATGAATTATTTGGTTTATCTACTGAAGGTACATTTTTCAATGATCCACAAAGTGACATTCTAAATGAATGTGATGTTGCAATAGTTTTTGGAAACACTGTTAGAGAAGGATATAAATGGGATAGTGGTACTAAGCATGCAGGTTATATGACTCCGGATAATAGGCTTATACTCTATGTTATTTCTTATATTTTGATGCCTAAGTCAAGTCACAATTATGCACAAGCTACCAATGATGAGGTTCGGTTGCTTTATGCTTTGAAGGAGCATATTCCTGTTAATTGGTCAAAAGTTATTCTTGATCGCATGATCATTGCTGCTGGTTCTGTTGGTAATGCATTTTTACCGTATCCGATGATTGTTTCCAAGCTTTTGTTACATTTTGGTGTTGAAATTGAGGACGAAGAAGAAGAGGTTTCTCTCACTGATCGTGAATGCATTGACTCTACGTTATTGCATGGAATTGGTATGGATGAATATCCAACTTCTCGACATTGGATGTGGAAAAATGATATTGAGAGATTAAAGAAAGAAAAAGAATTAGAGGAGGAGATGGCAAGGCAAGTAGGTGCTGGTTCATCTAATCCGCCCCCTGAGACACCATTCAATGTTGAAGATTTTATGAATGATGGTGGTAATGAGCAATCTCAACCGCCTCCCTATCATGGATTTGATTTTCAGGAGCTCAGAGATTTTCTTTCTGCTGAGATAGGAGGACATTTTGCTCAGATGGAGCAGCGTCAGTATGCTATCGAAGAGCGACAGAGTGCTATGATCCGTGATGGTTTTGCACATCTTGCCACGCGCCAGCAGGCGATGGAGGATCGTTTTTTTGGTGCTCTTGGGCGCATGTTTCCACACTCACCACCACCACCACAGTGATAATGCATTGCTTCTTATGTTTTGCTGCATTCTGGATTGTTGTTATCTTAGTGTTATGTTTCATTTATGTTTCTGTTTCTGGATTTGGGTTATGTTTTTTTTTTTTTGGTTTCTGGTGTATTTGGTTATTATGTATTCTCACCTTTGGCCGGTTTATTTTTAAATTTTGATTAATGCCAAAAGGGGGAGAAAGGTTGGATTATTGTTTTTTGTAGGTAAAGACACTTTTCCTAAGTGTGCATACATTTAGGGGGAGTATGAAGATGATTTGGTTAATGTTTGTCATTCATCAAAAAGGGGGAGATTGAAGAGGCAAGGCAATGCAAGCTTTCAATTATATGTTTTGATGAAGACAACAAGATATAGATTACCTACAACAACAAAGATTCAAGGACTATTCTATCATTTCATTCTTATATATATATTGTAATTGTTTTAATTTTGTTTTATATGAAAGTGGGTGGTAGATTAGTTTAGTAATCTCAATTGGAATTTAAAGATTGATTATGTTTACAAATTGAGATTGCTTTGATAGAGAAAAATAGCTCAAGACTTTTCCAAATTAATTAGGTGAAAAATGGAATTTAATTGAAAAAGTTTTTATCAGTTTTTTTAGCAGTGTTTACTCGATTAAGTACTCGAGTAATCGAGTAGTACTCGATTAAGGGACTCGTCTACTCGAGTAAAGTCTGTTAAAACTGAACTTTAAAAAGATTTCATTTACATCTTTTCAAAGGTTACGAACTCTAAATTTTGAAAAGCATTTTTCTTATATTTTCACAACATTCTTGAGCAAATAATCTTTCCAAAAACATCTCTCTATCAATGTTCATGTGAATCTTAATTTGAGAACATTATTCATTCTTTTCATTCTCATATTGAAGATTCATAGTTTTTTGAGCATTCTATTGTGGTTGAATCATCTAGTAACAACAAGGTTACTTCTCTCAAGATTCAACAAAGTGAAGTTTTCTTTGAAGACTTTGAAGAAAAGGGTTGGAGCAAGACTCTTAGCAATTTGATCAAAGTTGCTCGAAGCTCAAAAGGATTGATCGTGATTCAATCAAAGAAGAAGGAACAAATTGAATTATTGGACAAGAATTGGGTAGAGTTAATTGGTTTGGTACATCAATTAACAAGGGTTAGGATCAAGAGAGAGGAGAGGATCTTAACACATTCTTGTAATCTAATTCTTTTGTTCATAGTGTAGCAAATCACCCAAATCAGAGAGGGTGGACTGGATGTAGCTCATATTTAGATGAGTGAACCAGGCTAAAATCATGTGTTCTTTAGTTTGAGCTTTTACGTATTCTTTCGTTCTTAAAATCAACAAAAACTTAAAATCAATTGTGAATAGGATTTGGGAATTTCAATTACGTATTCTTTATTAATTCATTAATTGATGGGTAATTGATTTTCTGTATATTCTTATTTTGATTCATTGATTTTTTGGTTTAGATTTGATTAGAATTGATTTCTGAATTTTCTGTGTTTTTCAGTGTTTAATCGAGTAGTACTCGATTAAGGTTTTTCAAATTTTCAGGTCTACTCGAGTAGCCTGCAATTTACTCGAGTAGATTAGTTAAATCTGACTACTTTTGATCTGTTTTGATTACTTTTAAAAAAACCGGGTATCGTAGCTTGATTCTTCTATTCACCCCCCCTCTAGAAGGCATTTTACCCGCTTGTTGGTTTCCAACATCAGTAAAGGGAGATGTCCCTAAGGTTCATGCAGAGCATAGAAAGTGTGGGTTAGGAACCCGTTGTGCAGATATCGAGGATCCGACCAGAAGGATGTTTGGACAAAGGACCAGTGACCAGCTCTATAACAATTATATTTTTAATAAAATTTATATGATACATATTTTGGAAAGAGGTATCATAAGAGGAATTCAGTTTCATAATAATACTTATTTGTTATTAATGGACTTGTTACACTTGATATATTTTGGGAATGTAATATGATGATTTTACTATGTTTCCGCAAACTCTGATTTTACTAGTCACCTTCATCATTAATCAAGTGTTTGTGAAAATAGATTTTCAAGGGAAGGGATAATTCTTATTTTCAGATCTTTTTCCAACAATAACAAGTCCAAGTAATCATAAACTTATTACTTTTCTTATAAAGTAAGATGATATACAAGGAGTGTTACACTTTGCACAAACTTTCTCTCATCATTTCTCACATGGCACAGAGCTGGGTGCACATCAACGAAGTCTTAACTGATACCTCATTCCACAAAATACATTCCACCCTCTCTCCTGACAATCCACAATGTTTTCTCAACCTTTCTCCAAAAGCCCTTTTACATGCTTTCACAAAACTTCATTTCATAAACATTTTCATAAAATTTCCTCTTGTAAATTTCTCAAAAATCTAATTTCATAACTACTCAAGATCTCTTTTCAAAGATTTTCTCAAAAACCTCTTTTCACAAGTTTCAAAAAAAAATCTCTTTTCACAACTTTCACAAATTTTCCTTTCAAAACTTTTCTGAAAATACTTCTTGTATTATTTCTAAAAAAAATCTCCTTTTTATAAAAACATTTTCAAAGGAATTTCTTTTCACAAATCCATTTCTAAAATTTTCTTTTCACTCTTCTCCACAAGATCTCTTTTCAAAAATCTTTTTGAAAATCTCTTTTCAAAAACCTTTTCAAAAACCGTTTTTCAAAAACCTTTTCAGAGATTGCAACTTTGCTGAGCGCTAATGGAGGAGCAAGCTCAACTCAACACTAGTCCCAGACTAAAACCAAAAACAAAGGAGCCCAGCTCCACTCAATTCACACATTATATCCACATCACTCTTCCCAGCTCTGGCTCGTTCTCATCATTATCCTCAATTTCATTCCCCGGTTCTCAACTCTTTCTTTCCTTTCCAGCACATACCTTATTTCCAATCATTAGATCTTTCTCAGTGTGTCTTTAATTTCAATTTCATTACTTTCTCAACTTATTCCTTTCGTTTTCATTTCTCATTCAGGATGTGTCTATCAGCATATTACTCATTTAATTTAACAATAATAAATATCATCAGGCATAATGGAATAAAGACATAAAAGCATGTTATCAATCACACACTCATCACACAACAACATTGTGGCCTTCGTCACCTTCGTATAAGTGGCCACACAATCAAACAATTGCCACTTATACTACTGACTCTAACCACTTAGTTCCGATCTTTGAGATGATACGGAACGTCCTACTAAATCACCTAACTACCACGGTGTCTTAGGAAAGCTTCTCTCTCACCTGAGGTCCAGCTATTTAATGCGTACCGTCTTCTTGGATCCTTTGGCTGCCGGCTGCCCCAACCCCTCGTCTTTAAGATTTCCTCATACTAAATAAAATACGCTTTCGTTATTAACTTATATTATCAGAATCTTTTTCATAACCTTACACCTCTCATTCCTCGTATTAAATAAAACACACTTATGTTGCTAACGTGTATTTAAGAAAATCTTTTCTTAAATCAATTATCTCTTGAAAACATCTCTTTAAACCACATGAGAACATTTTTAAATGTAAGAAGCAAGTCCAGACAATTTTGAACAGCAAGGAATCATTTTATCAAAATCACTTTGATAAAACTCCGAAAACATCGTAAAAACACTCTTTGTGTTAAATGGCTCTTCTATTCAAAATTAACACTTTAAAACTCAAGTTTTCATCACAAAATACTTTGGGCAACCATCAACTAGTACACAAAATAATAACAAACATCACTTTCACAATCAAGTACTCATTTACTTATTCAACACATAGCTATCTTTCAAAACCATTTCATGTTCATAGAACAAAACACTTAGACAGTCACATAATCACAAGGATGTAAACCAAGCACAATAGTTCAATTCTTTTCACAAATTACTATATGAATTTATTTTAATGCAATTAAATTTCCTAGACTTGTTTACACTTTATGGCCGAATGACGTGAAAGGGAACATTACAAAGATCACAAATTTAAAACACATAAATCCACTTGATTTATCTTGGCACTTAAATTTTCACTCTCTTCTTCATGTAACAAAATTATTTATGCTTCCTTTCCCTCTCAACCGAATATACCTACTCTCACATATTTTCATCTAAACACAATACTCTTCTAAATCATTTAATTCAATTGTTCCCTTTATTTTATTATTTTTTTATTTTAATTCAAAACCAAATAGAAATTAAACGTCCACAACACAATTTCAAACAATTTATTTTAACATAATTTCACAAAACATACTCATCGTTTTTAAGTCACTTCATTGAAAAAGGGATCCTAGTCTAGCTAGCATGCATGGCCGAACCCTACTTTGACAAAATAAGGTTTTTGGTTCACTTTGTCAACATGCAAAAACACAAGATTCTTAAATCAAGGAAATTAACATGCATGTGTCCTTTTTCATGGAGACAAAACATGATTCCCTATCACTAGGCTTAGACCGAATGTACATCCTCATGGACCAAGGTTTAATCTTCAAATCTTTCACATGCAAGAGCTTTAAACTTTGATCAAGTTAGAAATCAATTTTCAAAAGCTTATTGCCTTTTGTTCCTTATAAAACCATGAGGTTTATTAAGAAAATAAAATCGTTTTACTTCAAAAGCCACATGCATGCACCTAGATCTTATGGATCAATTCAAGAAATCAAATATAATAGTACAAGTCAAGGATTAAAAATCATTTTGAGTTGGAAAAGACCAAAACCGTGATGAACCTTAAAGAAGATCAAGTCTTTTTGTTTCAACAACATGCATGTGTCAAGGATCAAACTTTTTCAAGGATTACGACAAAGATCTAAAGCATTTAAAGGTTAAAAAAAACCAAAAATCAAAGTTTTATCAAAACCAAATCACAATTAGACATTTCAACACCTCAAATCAATTTTTCTAAACATGGAATTAACATGCAACCACTTAGATCAAATCAAAAGCATCAAGACTTGGTTTTCTAGTCAAGGCCGAATCACTTGGCTATTGATCTAGGGTTTTTATAAGTTTCTTTACTCTTTAAAACTCAAGATCAAAGTATAAACAACACATGCAAGTACACAAAGCACCAAGATCAACATCAATTCAACATGTAAAAGAGTTTATTTCAAACTTCACAAAAATTTTATCAAACCTTTAGATCTAAAAGATTTAGCTTGAGAAACTTTAAGATCTTTCATGAAAAACTTAATCAAGTTATAGAGTCCGTTGTTTTAGACGTTTAGAAGATATTTTTAACTTTGAAAATTCATGATCAAGCATAAATAAAACTTAGAAAATTAACATGCAAAGAAATTTACTTAAAGCTTTACAAAATTTTCAACATATCTTTAGATCTTTAGGATGTAGTTTGAAAACTTTAAGAGCTTCCATGAAAACTCTTAAACGAGTTATAGAGTCCGGTAGTTAGACGTTTATAAGTCATCGTTAGCTTTAAAAATTTCATGATCAAGCACAAACAAAACTTGTACTTGTCATTTAAGCTTTAGGAATTTACATGCAAAGAAGAAAAGAAAGAAAATCACAAGATCAAGAGGAAAAATCTAAACTATTACAATTTCTTCATGATCTTCGGAATACCCACCAAAAGAAGGTTGATCTTCTAGCTTTTGGGTCTTGAATCTTCAAGAATGAGCTTAGGTTTTTGGCTTGGTCTCTTCCTTCTCCCACCTTCTTTCCCCACGGTCTCTTCCTCTTTTTCTCTATGTGTTGAGAGCTTGATATTTGCTCTCAACAAATGTGTTTGAAAGGTGAAGAGAATGAAAGAAATGAATGGAGAAATGGGAAAAAGGAGTTATGGGTGAAGGCTTATATATAGCCAACTCATGACTCCCCCTCTTACCCTTGTATAATTTCGGCCAAGGTGTGGTTAAGGGAGGGCACTTTTGGCAACTTGATTTGTTGCATGGGTGGAGGTTAACATTGCCAAGGGGACATTAGGTGCTTAGGGGTCATTTAGGTTCATTGAATTGTTGGTTCTCCTTAGGTTTTCTATTATTTGGTTAGGATTTAGTTAGAACTTGGTTACACTTAGTTACTTGGCTAGTCACTTAGGAAATTCCTAAGCTTTCTCTCCACACATACACACACATACGGCACACACTCACTTACACGCCTAACACATACACACATGCATACACAACACATACATTCATGCATACACCATCATATATTTTTCACTAATTAAATTTGCACATAATCATAAGCATACACACACACAAAACCGTATATACATGTATCCACATAGAAAATAATTTTCCACCTCATAAAATCATTCATGTATAAAATCATAATTCTTTTAAGACACCAAAATATCGAACACATAGGCTTTTTCAAAGACTCGATTTCTAAACTTTTGATATTGTTTCAGGAAATCATTTCTTTAAAGTTACTTGTTACCTTGAAAATGTTAATTAGGAAATTTATTTAAGAGAATATTCTTTCAAAAACATTTTTCTCAAAACATATCTCTTTAGTATTTTATTTCAATACGAGGAATTTGCGGGGTGTTACATATTAGAAAATATATTATGGAGGTAATGGATTTATGAATTATTGTTTAGAACAACCTAGATGAGAAATCCAAAGGCATGAACTTCAAGAATAGATTATGTTCGAACCCAAGTCAGCTATCAACTATCAAGGAATAAGGAATTTCTCGATGTTGGTAAGCATGTATGAGGACTATGGGAAAGCTCATGCATTTCATGCGAGGAATGTATGAGTTCAAAATAAGAGAAAGATTGATGAAATAAAGGCCCAACTGGAGAAAGGGGAAAAGTAAATAGGAGAATATCAACCACGGAAATATCAAGGTTAAGGAATCCTCGACTGAAGAAAAGTGACTAAGGAGGAAATAGGGAAGGGAACATTTGTCCATCTCAAGGTGAAAAATGTGAGGCACATCACTTTGAGTTTAGTTGTGATGTACCTAAGAGAATAGTCAATTCCGATTGCAGGAAGCTGAAGTATTCTTCACCGAATTGTCCTCAAGGAGAAGGTGAGAAAGGAATGGACGAATCAAGCACGAGAAGAGTTTACCTGCTGAGATGTGAGTTGAGTCTACTCCTGACGTAGACAACCCAAGCCTATCTCTTCCTTTGATCTGAGTTAACGTAGTTAAATGTTTTCGATTACGTTAATCTAATCATTTGAGAATATCAATATCCTGTTGGAAGTTCGACTCCAATCTTTCTGTGATCAAAACCCTTATCACAGTTGGATGTGATAATATCTGTGGACACTACAGAAATAGAAAGATCAGGTATGGCTAGAGAGATTAACAACCACCGGGATAGGACAAATCTTTGTCTCCCCAACGGAAATGTCTCTAGAACTTGACTATCTAACTAAGTCTGATAGTGATAATTACCCTATCTTTAAGTTCATCTAACTTAAAGACCTGTCGTATGGTCTTTCTTGTGAAAGATTATATATGAAAGGGATGATTTTGTTATTACTGGTTTGAATATTAGGACTGATCACCCTAATGTATCAGGCTGTTAAGGAACGAAGTCATACGAATGTTTCTTTGATCGTGCTCGAGAGATCAGAGTGCGCAGCCCAAAAAGTTTATTGAAAAGTGTTTTATTTGAAGAATGTTTATGTGAAGTGTATTACTCAAAAGAGTATTTCTTTTAAAAAGAAATTCTTTCACATAAGAGTTTCTATGTAAAGAATCTTTATTGTTTAAATTGAAAAGTTCTATTAGAAATGAGTCGAAATAAAAGAACTATATCGAAACTCTTTTAAGTGGGGGAGGACCCTAAAGAACAAATTTTTGGGAGCTAGATGAAGTTTTCTAGTATAAAAACATTTTGGAAAAGTGGAAAATTTCAGAAGATGAATTTCGGGGACGAAATTCCTTTTAAGTGGGGGAGTAGTGTAACACCCCTAATTTTCGTCTCCCAAATAACCAAGAAATTAATTATAACAATTATTTTATAATTGATTTATAGGTTTTAGTTTTTGTACATTATGTGTTTTTATATAAAAATATGAGATATATTTTTTATGGTTATTTTGTACAAAAATGTGAATATTGTAATTTAGTCCTTGGGATGGGACCTAATTGCAATATTAAAAAGGTTTTTGAAGAAAGAGTAAATAAATTATTAATTTTTGAATTTTATCAGTATGTAACCAGTTAGAAGGGCTCTGTAATCGGTTACACGATGAACTCAGAAACTGGGTTAGTGAATTTTGATGAGTAATCACGCGTTTTAACCCAGAATTCGCCACAAAATCAGCCCAGGATTAGTGGGAAACACGCGTCGTGATGCATGTAAGCTTGATTTCTCTATAAAAGGAGGGATTGTTGAAGGATTTGGGGTTGATTCTCTGAATTTAGGGTTGAAGCTCTGTTTAGGGTTCGTGAGTTCATCTCTGAAATTCTTCTTCGTTTCTGAGTGTCGGAGAGTGAGTGATACACCTTCACAAAGCTTGAATCAAGGGCTTTGTATTGATATAAAGTTTGTAAGTTGAGAGTTCCTGGAGTTTGAGAACGAAGCTTACCAAGTTGAGGTGTTGGTGCTGTCAAACCTCAGCTTCTGGTTTCTGGAGCTGACTTTGAAGCTCGATTTTGGTAAGCACACAAACCCTTTTGGTTTCAAATCTGTTCATACCTCTAGTGCGTGTTGCAAAGAATTCAATTTGACCATTTTCCCCAATTCTTAATTTGGTTTTGCATGTCAATTTCCCTGGTTTTGGTACCCTGTCCAACTCTATCTGCATGTAGTGGATTTGGTGGAAATCTGTGTGGGAGCCTTTCTCTCTGCAATGTTTTGGATCAAGCACGATTTAGAGGTATGGGAGAAGTTTACCTTTACTAGATTGAGACTAAAATCAAGTGATTTAGGATTAGAGTCAACAAAGACTCAAAAGGGCATTATGTGTTTTAAGTTAAAAGGCTTGGAGGCCAAATCTGTGTCTCAATTATTTTTGAGCAAAGTTAATAACCTGCATGCAAGCTATTTTGATGATTGAATCATAATTTAAAGGTTGATTATGAGTTTTGTGATATCAAGTTGTGTTTATGTGGAATTATGTGCAATTTGAGTATCTAGATTGATTGCATGCAAGATAACTATGTTCCTGTGATTGAACATGTTTAAATTAAGGACTGTGAACTCTATTGAGTGTTGATGTAACATCCCTGATTTTTAACCCCTGATTAATAAAATGTTAATTATAAAGTTTATTTATAATTAGTTATTTTTAGTCTTGATTTCATGTAATTTATTATGAAAGATGATATTAAAGAATTTTAATATGAGAAAATGAATATTTTCACATTCGTCCCTGTTTGGGGACCTTGAAGTGATTTTAGAAAGATTTTGGAGGGAAAGAAAATAAAATTAATATTTTTCAAAAACTGGTCAAAATACTCGAGTAGTTTTGGAAACACTCGAGTATTCTGGTCAGAGTTGACGAGTGAGTGCGATTGGTGAGTCACCACCAACGAGTCACCGCCGTTTGACACGAAATCAAGCCTTCAACACGTCCATGGCTTTCGTGTCGAGCTGCATGAGCTCCATGAATGGCTATTTAAGCCATGGTTGATGAATCAATCAACCCCTTTGCTCAATTCATGAGTTTTGCTTGAGTTAGGGTTTCTGAATTGATTCAATCGATTCTCCCTCTCTGGGTTGATTCGAACCACAAATCATACACCATTGTGAAGCTCGCATTCAGGGCTTCACAAATATACCACTCGAGTAATGCAGGGGTGACTCGAGTATTTTGGAAATCATGATAACCACTCGAGTAACCCATGAACCACTCGAGTAATTTAATAAATTTGAAACCCAGATCCCCAGAAAGTCATGAACACTCGAGTAACCCTAAAGAACACTCGAGTAATCTGGAAAAGTTGAAAAACACTCGAGTATGCTGGATTATACTCGAGTAATTTACCTGAAACTGAGAAACACCATGTTCAATTCTGACTTAGTTGGTTAAGAATTTAACTACAATAATCAAAGTGATCTAGGACTTAAAAGAGATTGATTGATTATATGGTTATTCATTTTGGACGATGGGACGTTGCTCGGGGGGCACGTCATAACGATGCTTGGGTGGCACGTTACATATTGAAATATACCAATCAATTTCTTTAAGCAAAGATATTACATTCATGTTTGAGTTTGGATATTAGATCGTTTACTCATGTTCGGGTGACATGAGGAGGACCTCTGGAATCCCAAAAAGTTGCTGCTAGCTCGATGACACATTAAGGTGGACAATGTGGACAGTATGTGGTATACTGTTGATTTGATGGTTCAACGGTGTGTTGCACACAAGTGGTAAGGTTTACGTTTTGGCGACGTGACGTTCATCAGACATGGTGACGTTGTTTATCACCTCTGTTGTGTTACACAAGTGATAAGGTTTACGTCCTTGGGCGACGTGACGTTCATCAGATGTGGTGACGTTTTTTATCACACCCGTTGTTTGTTGAGAAGGGTGTGGTGCACACAAGTGATAAGGTTTATGTCCTTAGGCGACGTGACGTTCATTAGACATGGTGACGTTTTTTATCACCTCTGTCGTGTATCACAAGTGATGAGGTTTACGTCCTTAGGCGACGTGACGTTCATCAGATGTGGTGACGTTTTTTATCACACCCATGGTATGTTGAGAAGTGATAGGTTTACGTCCTTGGGCGACGTGACGTTCACCAGGTAGTGTGACGTTTTTATCACTTCCGAGCTAGTACGCCATACGTTTGGTAACGTATTCATGATTTGGAAATGCATTGTGGTATTGGATTGGCGTCCGTGAGGACCTTAGATGGAGAATCTTAGAAAAGGAAGAATGTCGGGCATGATGCCACTTACCCTTAATTTAGTTAAGGCTGGATATCTGAATGAGTGAATGAACATCATATTTGCATTAAGCGTGAGCTAAGTGTTAATTGTGGCTGTTAACTGATTTGGGGTTATCTGTGCATAATCATGTTACTTCAACATTTAAGCTCTATTGATTATGTGTATAGATTTGCTTACCCCTATGCCCTTGTAGGTGATGTCGCGTTACATCGCTTGCATCGAGGTCCGCCCACTTCTTAGTGGCATATGGATCTGCGAGGATTGCCGAGTAGTGTATGAGGGTGAGATAGTGGTTACCTTCGATCACCCTAATTCACTGGTTCGGTCATATCCTCGTAGGTTTAGGATTCCCATCATATACGCTATGCATGTATCTACTTTTTATACTTACCATGGATCATCTCCCACTCGACCAGCTCGCTTGTATAACAGTTTCAATTCGAACCTACCCGCTCATACCCTTTTTCTCTTAGAGTCATTCGAGAGGAGAATTCCCCGTCTATTTCAAGGAGTCCTATTAAGGTCACGTTTTCATCAGACCTTGTACCCAGTGGTAGGGTAGTTACTCCTTCAAATAAGATCAAGGAGGATCCTGTCGAATACGAGAGCGGAAGCGAGCTTGTCGTTTAATCTATCGGGAGTCAATGGAGAGGCGATGATCCCTAGGTATGTTCATAAGGTAAATGATGAGGATCAGGGATCCGAGGTAATGGATGTTGTGGAGGAGATTAGCTGCTGATGATGATGTCGGATGATAATTGCTGCTACTTCTTGGAGACTTCTACTACTACTGTCACGACTAGTGCTATGAGACCAGCTTTGGGAGTTTCATATATTGTGGGAATTTCATTTGAAAACTCTGGAGCCATGGTCTATTTTAATGTACATATAAATACATAGCCTCATGGACTTGTTCTGGGATTTTGGAGACCCTTACCGCCGGACTATGTATTACGTACCTTTTGATATAAATAAAATCTATGCTTATACTAAAGTCTATTACATAGTCCTGATATTTCCGCTTACTCTGATATTGATTTGAAAGAATTCGGCTATGACATTTTGGAAATGGTATCACTTGGCTAGACGAAAACTGGATGGCAATACTTGAGTTCCTTTATATGAAATAGAGTACATTTATCCTCAAAGAGAATGCTATCCAAGATTTGCGAAATTACCTTTTGAGCAAAGTATATGCCGAATTCGATTTTAAAAAGTAACACGTAAACTATGCTCCAAACATCCTATGTTTTGGTTTGTGCACCCGACTATTTGGAAAATATAAAAGAAGGTTTTGAATCCAGTATTTTCTAACATTTTACAAGTCCATATATTCTCAAGTAATAGTATTCACTTTATATGAATTACTTGGGTTATTCTGAGGGTGTTACACTCAGTGGTATCAGAGCAAAAGTCAGATCCTGTAGTAGTGGAAGTAGCTCCAGAATGGTAGTCATCGACATCAAGCAGGTATCCATCGGGCATATTTATTGTTTTGAATACTATTATCTTGCTCAAATGGAGTAATTGATACATTGTGGAAACTGTATGCATTGTTGAAAACTATTGTTATGACCTTAGGATAGGTTGTGTGGAGAATGTTTCTTAGTCCATCGTATGTGACCATGAGCAATAGCGCAGGTCTATTATGACGACTAGAAATCAAAATCGCACCGATGCGATATTAGAAAGAATCACCGCTGTGATGGAATCTATGCATCAATGGCAGAAACAACAATCTCAACAACCGCCTCATCAATATAACGTTGGTAATTCGGAAACTAAGAGTTTGGCGGATTTTAGAAGTTGTAATCCACCTAAGTTCGAAGGAGGATTTAGGCCTGAGGAGGCTAATAAGTGGATTCATACTATGGATAAGATCTTTAGAACATTAGACTGCACTGAGGCTCAGAAGATGGCATATGCAGTTTATATGTTAGAAGACGAGGCGGAGAAATGGTGGAATCACACAGTTCAGCTCCTGCACTATGAAGGAAGGGATATTAATTGGGGTGTGTTTACGGAAAAGTTTCTCAATAAATATTTCCCGGAAGACTTAAGAAGGAAAAAGGAAATTGAGTTTCTGCAATTAAAGCAAGGAGACATGAGTGTAGGCGAGTATGCAGCTAAGTTCGAGGAACTGATGAAGTACTCTCCATATTATCAAAACAATCCTGATGAAAGGAGCAAATGTATAAAGCTTGAAAGTGTTTTGAAACCTGAACTGAAATCTGTTTTCAGTTATCAGAAGATTCAAAGTTTTCCTACGTTGGTAGATATGTGTCGAATGTATGAGGATGATAAGAAGGCGGAAGTATTAGCTGATCAAGCAAAGAGTAACCAGCCGAGTTTGGACCACAAAGAAAGAATAGATTTGATCTTCGGAATAAGGGTCCATATTTGGATCAGAATCGAGGCAAAGGAAGAGTTGAAGTTAAGGATGGGGTTAAGTCTCGCAGTAATGCTCCTTACTGTGAGAAGTGTAAGCATCATCATTATGGAAGGATCTGCTGGGCAACAAGTAATTGTTTCAATTGTGGAAAGAAGGGTCATATTGCACGTTACTGCAGAGAGTCTGTGAAAAGTAACCACACCAGACTTGCTAGCAAACCAAAGACTCAAGGAAAAGCGTTTACCCTGAATAGAGTAGAAAAGAACCAATCTCCCGATCTCGTGCAAGGTAACCATTTATTTCAAAACCAACTTTGCATAATTGTGTTCGACTTGGGAGTTACTTATTCTTTTGTTCAGCATATATGTGTGAGTGGATTGAAGTCGGATTTCCCTAATTGTTTTAAAATTAGAGACCCGATGAAACTACCCAAACATGTTTCTAAAGTTGTTAGATTATAGTGTCAAGATATTTGATCGCGGCACTAAGTTAAATTCAATCTATCATCCTTTATCACATTTGGACGTGATTCTGGGGAAGGATAACATTTCCTCCTGTGTTACTCCTACTTGATTCATGCCAAAGTATTGGAGCATCCTTTCATGTGTCGAGAACGGGACTTGGAAGGAAGTAGTTTTATGAAAGAAAGGTAGATGTGTGTATGTATCAAAGGGATTGAATATACAAGGTGATACACTTGGCGCATGACTTGAGCTTTGCAACGATCATGATTGTTGTGAGGGCTCGAGGCCTTTCCTCGCGTCACTACGCTTTAAACGTTAATGACCCTGGAGAGTCGAAGTAATTGTCCAACCGGGAGGAGAAGTTGAACAAGGGACAATGTCGACAGACAGAATCTTAAAGGCTCATGATCGGAGACTCTGTCGTCGTTATGACAAATCAAATGAGGAAGCAATCACAATGGACTGAAAGGCAATTCATGGGAGCTCTATGGAGTTTAAGGAAGTGGATTTAAGGAGTCTAATAGATTCAAGCTTGAGGATACAAGTAGACCGACGAAAAGTAAGGAGTGGAGATTGCAAACCACAGTAGAATTCCTAACTCGAATTCGTGAATTGCAACAAAGAACCGAAGAATTGAGGACCAATAAGAGATTGATTCGAAAGGGAAGAAACCTAAGTTCCATAGGGGATATTTCAAGGGTAAGAATTTGGATTCCAGACGATTTGGAAAATGAAGATTAGTTATGGGATCAAGCAAAATGGATGAGTAAAGGTTATACCATTTATATGATAAATGGTGGAACTAAGACATAGTGGAACTATGTGAATTTGATATTGGAAGCATAGGATTGGCATGTCACTTGGGAATCACTCAAGGATTAAGTTTTGAAAGATCAAGGAGATTAAATTGTTGGAAATAAGGTAGGGCAATACGAATCTCGGGGAAGACATTGCCAAGTTCAAAGGATCGGAGAAGTATGTTTCGTTGCAATTTTGATAGAGATTCAAACATGCGGAGTCGGGAAAAGAATGATGTTTGAATTTAAAACCAATTGTCAATCATTGAGGGACAAGGGATTCTTGACACTAGCAAGCATGTATAGAATTGGTATGGATAATGAGGAAAGCACATGAAACTTATAAGCACAAGAAGCTTATGAGTGAATTCCTTATGGGGACTAGAATTTCATAAGGAGTTAAGGAAACCTCAATCGCATGAAAGTAATTGAAAAGCCGATGGAAAGAAATTATTTGAGAAGGTAAGGTGCATCATCAAGGATTGAATAGTGATGAACGGAAAGGAATATTTGATTTCGGTGACAAGAAAATGAAGTCTTATTCGCCGGATTGCTTAAAGAAGAAATACGAAAAGGGAATGGTCAGCCAGCAAATCAAGAATGGGAGAGTTTTCCATCCTGTTAGGATGCGTGATTAGATTCGAATATAGGTAGTCTGAGTTATCCCTTTGTCGACTCGAAATAACGTGGTCAAATGCTTTCGACTGCGTTAATTAAATCGTTTTGTAATTGGTATATCTGAACAAGTCTTTAACTTGAATTTCTGTGATCAAAACCCTTATCACATTTGGATGTGATAAATGTCTTTGGGCACTACAGAAAGAGGAAGATCAGTTAAGACTAGAGAGATTAAGAACCACCGGGATAGGACAAGTATTTGTCTCCCCAACGGAAGTTTCTCTAGAACTTGGCTATCTGAATAAGTCTGATAGTGACAATAATACCCTTAATCTTTAAGTTCATCTAACTTAAAGGTAAATCGTATAGTCTTTCATGAGAAAGATTATATCTGAAAGGGATGATTTCCTTACTGATAGTTTAAATATTAGGACTGATCACCCTGATGTTTACAACTATTAAGAAATGAAGTCATATGAATATTTCCCTACTCGTGCCCAGTGATCAGAGTGCGCAGCGGAACGGGGTTTTCCTCAAAAAGGATCTTTGGAAAATGTTTTAATTAAGGAGTATATATACATATACATATTTTAAAGGTATTATTCGAAAAAGTTTTTAGTCAAAAGATTTCATTTGAAGGAATTACAAGATAATCTTGAGGAAATTTAAGAAAACCCCTTTTATGAGAAACAAGGATTTGTATGTGCTTTAGAATACAAAAGTTTTAATTGAGAAAAAGTTCAATTGAAATATTTTGTGAAACGTTTTGGGTCAGAGAGTTTGAAAAAAAAAGAATATATATAAGAAAATTCTTTTTAAGTGGGGAAGGGTTCTTCCTAACAATATTTTGAATATATAACCTTAGAACAACTTTTGTGTAACTTTGGAAATTATAGAACTTTTAAAGAAGAATTTCGGGGACGAAATTCCTTTTAAGTGGGGAAGAGTGTAACATCCCTGATTTTTAACCCCTGATTAATAAAATGTTAATTATAAAGTTTATTTATAATTAGTTATTTTTAGTCTTGATTTCATGTAATTTATTATGAAAGATGATATTAAAGAATTTTAATATGAGAAAATGAATATTTTCACATTCGTCCCTGTTTGGGGACCTTGAAGTGATTTTAGAAAGATTTTGGAGGGAAAGAAAATAAAATTAATATTTTTCAAAAACTGGTCAAAATACTCGAGTAGTTTTGGAAACACTCGAGTATTCTGGTCAGAGTTGACGAGTGAGTGCGATTGGTGAGTCACCACCAACGAGTCACCGTCGTTTGACACGAAATCAAGCCTTCAACACGTCCATGGCTTTCGTGTCGAGCTGCATGAGCTCCATGAATGGCTATTTAAGCCATGGTTGATGAATCAATCAACCCCTTTGCTCAATTCATGAGTTTTGCTTGAGTTAGGGTTTCTGAATTGATTCAATCGATTCTCCCTCTCTGGGTTGATTCGAACCACAAATCATACACCATTGTGAAGCTCACATTCAGGGCTTCACAAATATACCAAGATTGTGAGCTGAGAGTT
The DNA here is from genome assembly GCA_037953625.1 of Crotalaria pallida. Lineage (NCBI taxonomy): Eukaryota > Viridiplantae > Streptophyta > Magnoliopsida > Fabales > Fabaceae > Crotalaria > Crotalaria pallida. Next base: position 64,598,104 of record CM075655.1, on the reverse strand, counting down.
CGTGGTTTGGAAGAATCGAAGTTTGGAAGTTGGAGTCCGTTTGCTGTGTAAGGTTTCCTGGAGCTTACTTGGGAGCTCGATTTTGGTAAGCTCAGGCAACCTCTCCATGTTAATCTTATCTCTTTAGTTAGTGTGAATTGTAGAGAGTGTATAGAGACTAATTTCCCCAATTTTTATGGCTGTTTCATGCATCAACCAATTCAATCTTGGTGCTCTGCTGAAACTGCTCTGTTTCAGTGTGGATTTTGGGGAATTCAGCTTGGAAGCTAAGTTTTGGGTAAAGTCTCTGTTGATTCACGTCTAAGAGGTAAGGGGAAGCTCTCTATTCACTAGATAGAGTTTAAATTGCATGCATTTGATTAGAGAGCCACCAAGAGGCTCTAAGGGCTTAGTTTGAATAGGGAAATTGGTTTGGAGACCAACCTGTGTTCTAAGGATGTTCTGAGCAAGTTCTATATGTTGCATGTGAGCTATGTGCAAGTTGTTTTCATGCCAAAAGTGTTTGGAACTGAATTTGGTATGTTAAGTTGTTGAAAATGTGTTTTTATGCATAATGGTTGCTCATATTCGATTCAGTGTAATAAGTTGTTGTTTTTGTGTTGTAACATGTTCTAGTTATGATATATGAACTTTGTGGATCCCTGGATTGGACTAGAATTGAGTAGAACTGAAAATGGTGTGTTAAACCAAAGATTCCAGTCTGTTTTGCTGGGAACACTCGAGTATTGGACAGGATACTCGAGTAAAATGTTTGTAAAACAATGTAATTTGAGCACGAACACTCGAGTATTGTGTCTAGTACTCGAGTATCGAGTAAGACCTGGGGACACGTTAAGGCAAACCACTCGTGTAATGCAGGGGTGACTCGAGTATTTTGGAAATCATGACAACCACTCGAGTAACCCATGAACCACTCGAGTAATTTAATAAATTTGAAACCCAGATCCCCAGAAAGTCATGAACACTCGAGTAACCCTAAAGAACACTCGAGTAATCTGGAAAAGTTGAAAAACACTCGAGTATGCTGGATTATACTCGAGTAATTTACCTGAACCTGAGAAACACCATGTTCAATTCTGACTTAGTTGGTTAAGAATTTAACTACAATAATCAAAGTGATCTAGGACTTAAAAGAGATTGATTGATTATATGGTTATTCATTTTGGACGATGGGACGTTGCTCGGGGGGCACGTCATAACGATGCTTGGGTGGCACGTTACATATTGAAATATACCAATCAATTTCTTTAAGCAAAGATATTACATTCATGTTTGAGTTTGGATATTAGATCGTTTACTCATGTTCGGGTGACATGAGGAGGACCTCTGGAATCCCAAAAAGTTGCTGCTAGCTCGATGACACATTAAGGTGGACAATGTGGACAGTATGTGGTATACTGTTGATTTGATGGTTCAACGGTGTGTTGCACACAAGTGGTAAGGTTTACGTTTTGGCGACGTGACGTTCATCAGACATGGTGACGTTGTTTATCACCTCTGTTGTGTTACACAAGTGATAAGGTTTACGTCCTTGGGCGACGTGACGTTCATCAGATGTGGTGACGTTTTTTATCACACCCGTTGTTTGTTGAGAAGGGTGTGGTGCACACAAGTGATAAGGTTTACGTCCTTAGGCGACGTGACGTTCATCAGACATGGTGACGTTTTTTATCACCTCTGTCGTGTATCACAACTGATAAGGTTTACGTCCTAAGGCGACGTGACGTTCATCAGATGTGGTGACGTTTTTTATCACACCCATGGTATGTTGAGAAGTGATAGGTTTACGTCCTTGGGCGACGTGACGTTCACCAGGTAGTGTGACGTTTTTATCACTTCCGAGCTAGTACGCCATACGTTTGGTAACGTATTCGTGATTTGGAAATGCATTGTGGTATTGGATTGGCGTCCGTGAGGACCTTAGATGGAGAATCTTAGAAAAGGAAGAATGTCGGGCATGATGCCACTTACCCTTAATTTAGTTAAGGCTGGATATCTGAATGAGTGAATGAACATCATATTTGCATTAAGCGTGAGCTAAGTGTTAATTGTGGCTGTTAACTGATTTGGGGTTATCTGTGCATAATCATGTTACTTCAACATTTAAGCTCTATTGATTATGTGTATAGATTTGCTTACCCCTATGCCCTTGTAGGTGATGTCGCATTACATCGCTTGCATCGAGGTCCGCCCACTTCTTAGTGGCATATGGATCTGCGAGGATTGCCGAGTAGTGTATGAGGGTGAGATAGTGGTTACCTTCGATCACCCTAATCCACTGGTTCGGTCATATCCTCGTAGGTTTAGGATTCCCATCATATACGCTATGCATGTATCTACTTTTTATACTTACCATGGATCATCTCCCACTCGACCAGCTCGCTTGTATAACAGTTTCAATTCGAACCTACCCGCTCATACCCTTTTTCTCTTAGAGTCATTCGAGAGGAGACTTCCCCATCTATTTCAAGGAGTCCTATTAAGGTCACGTTTTCATCAGACCTTGTACCCAGTGGTAGGGTAATTAGTCCTTCAAATAAGATCAAGGAGGATCCTGTCGAATATGAGAGCGGAAGCGAGCTTGTCGTTTAATCTATCGGGAGTCAATGGAGAGGCGATGATCCCTAGGTATGTGCATAAGGTAAATGATGAGGATCAGGGATCCGAGGTAATGGATGCTGTGGAGGAGATTAGCTGCTGATGATGATGTCGGATGATAATTGCTGCTACTTCTTGGAGACTTCTACTACTACTGTCACGACTAGTGCTATGAGACCAGCTTTGGGAGTTTCATATATTGTGGGAATTTCATTTGAAAAATCTGGAGCCATGGTCTATTTTAATGTACATATAAATACATAGCCTCATGGACTTGTTCTGGGATTTTGGAGACCCTTACCGCCGGACTATGTATTACGTACCTTTTGATATAAATAAAATCTATGCTTATACTAAAGTCTATTACATAGTCCTGATATTTCCGCTTACTCTGATATTGATTTGAAAGAATTCGGCTATGACATTTTGGAAATGGTATCACTTGGCTAGACGAAAACTGGATGGCAATACTTGAGTTCCTTTATATGAAATAGAGTACATTTATCCTCAAAGAGAATGCTATCCAAGATTTGCGAAATTACCTTTTGAGCAAAGTATATGCCGAATTCGATTTTAAAAAGTAACACGTAAACTATGCTCCAAACATCCTATGTTTTGGTTTGTGCACCCGACTATTTGGAAAATATAAAAGAAGGTTTTGAATCCAGTATTTTCTAACATTTTACAAGTCCATATATTCTCAAGTAATAGTATTCACTTTATATGAATTACTTGGGTTATTCTGAGGGTGTTACAGTTGAAATTGATTATATTTGAGTATTAAAAAGAATGGTATGCAAAACCTCATTTTTCAGTGTACAGACTGCATAATCTAACCGGTTATTCGATATTTGTAACCGGTTAGATACTGTGAAATTTCAAAGAAAATGAATTTCTGAAATTGGTTTTGTGTTCTTACCATTTTTACTCAAATCAATACTTTAATTTCACTTGAACTCAATCTGAAAACATGTTGATACATACTGTTGGTTCAGATTGAATTTGAGGAGTTACTACCTTAATGTTTTGAGATAATTTCAAGAGGAAATTGTGCTCATGTGGAATTGGAATGTGATTTAGACTTTTGAATGATGAAATCAGTGGGATTTGAGGTATAAAACAATGTTGAAACTTGTTTATGGATTGGGTAGAGAATTCAAGAAAAAAGGGTTTTCTGAATTGCAATGGTTAACCAGTTCAGGTCTGTAATTCTAACCGGTTAGCCTGAGACTGTAACCGGTTAGTACCTGAAATTGGAAAAAAAAATAAAAGTTAAGTCTTTTAATGAAAAGTTTGATACCATTGGTTGAGATTTCCCAATCCAAGTTTAATGGCATGTTTTTAAGTAAATTCATGGATGAATTTTGGTGCCAAATGTTATACCTCAAATTAATCATTCAAAAGAGAAATTGAGATATTTCTAAATCACAATAATTAATTAAAGATAAAAACAAACCTTAATGATTATGCATTCATGCATAGAGAATGGAAGATAGGTTGGTAGGAAACGTTTATCATATTCTGGGAATATGAGGAGGGTACTCCGGGAGTACCATAATTGTAACCTACTTGATGACACATTCTGGGAATGTGGCCAGTGTCTGGGACCTGGTTTCTTTGATGTGTTCTGGGAACACATTGGTGTGCAACCTACTTGATGACACATTCTGGGAATGTGGCCAGTGTCTGTGACATGGTTTTTATGCATTCTGGAAACGTGATACACACTCTGGGAGTGATGTTTATTTTTCCAAGTATGGTTTGCTATGCGTTCTGGGAACGTGATTCACACTCTGGGAGTGATGCTTATTATCGAAGTATGGTTTGGCATTACGTTCTGGGAACGAATGTCAGTGTTCCGGGAACACAAGGGTCTATTGGATGGACGTCCAAGATGGACTTATAGTGGAGGCCTCAGTTGTGGATAGAAATCATGCATCATGCCACCTGCATTATAAGAGATATAATGTTGAAAATTGGTGTGCTCATATGTACTTGCATTATTGTCTGTCCATGACATACTTGTGTTTGTATTTTAGTCTTTATTGATTATGTATAAGTGTATACTTACTCCCCATGCCCTTATTAGGTGTTGATCGTATATCTAGCTTGCACAAAAGTCAGTTAAGGGGAGATGTCCCTTAGGTGCATGCAGAGCGTAGAAAGTGTGGGTTGGGAACCCCTTGTGAAGATATCGAGGATCCGACCAGATGGATGTTTGGACAAAGGACCAATGACCAGCTCTATAACATTTCTATTTTTAATAGAATTTATATGATACATATTTTGGAAAGAGGTATCATAAGAGGAATTCAGTTTCATAATAATACTTATTTGGTATTAATGGACTTGTTACACTTGATATATTTTGGGGGTATAATATGATGATTTTACTATGTTTCCGCAAACTCTGATTTTACTAGTTAACTTCATGATTAATCAAGTGTTGTGAAAAGGAATTTTCAAGGGAAGGGATAATTCTTATTTTCAGATCTTTTTCCAACAATAACAAGTCCAAGTAATCATAAACTTATTACTTTTCTTATAAAGTAAGATGATATACAAGGAGTGTTACAAAAACCAATTTCGTACACAAACATTCTTTCAAACATCACAAGTACACATCACTCCATAACACTTTAATAAATCATATCATATAATTACTTAATCAAACACTTGATTATTTTCTAAACACTTTCATTTTCATAAAACACAAACACTTAGTCACACATATATACTCACAAACCGAATGGAACTAAAGATATAAACCAAGCACATTTATTTTTCTTACTTTAAATAGTTCAATTCTTTTCAAAAATCACTACATAAATTTGTTTTCATGCAACTAAGTCTCCAAGGCTTATTGACACTACATGGCCGAATGAAATCAAAGAAACAAGTCAAAAATTACACATCTAAAACACATAAATCAACTTAGTTTATTTCAAGCACTTAAACCTTAGTTTCTTTTTCATAAAACAAAATCATTTATTTTTTTCTTTTTGTCCTTGACCGAATACATACACCTATTTACATTTAAGCATAAAACTTCTCCAAACCAATCATCTTAGCATTAACTCACAAACACACTCATTACTTTTATGTCTTTTCATGAAAAAGAATCCTAGTCTAGGTTAGCATGCATTGGCCGAATATTCAACACCAAAAATCAAGAGTAAAGTTCAAATCTTTAACATGCATGAACATTAAACATAGATCAAGTTAGGAATCATTCTTCAAAAGCTCATTTCTTTGGTTCCTTTGTTAAAACCGTGACATGTATTAGAAAAGATCAAAACTTTTTGCTCAAAAATAACATGCATGTATTTTTCTCTTACAAATCAAACCATAAGTTCAACATAAAGTCACAAATCAAGGATCAACAATCACTTTAAACAAGGAAAGACCAAAATCGTGACATGCATTGAAGAAAGGTCAAATCTTTTTGTTTAAAAATCATATGCAAAGCTCAAGAACAAAACTTTTTAAAGATCAAGGAAAAAATCAAGGCTTTTTCAAAGATCAAGACAAAAATCAAAGCTTTATCAAAAATCAAATCAAAATAAAACATTTCAACAACTCAAATCAATTTTTCTAATCATAAGGTTAGCATGCACGGACATAGATCAAATTGAAAAGCATCAAGACCTAAACTTTAGTCATGGCCGAATCATATAGTTTATGATCTAGTGTTTTATAAATTCGTTTATTCTTAAAAATCAAGATCAAGGTATAATCAACACATGCATGTACTCAACTCAACCAAAATCATCATCAAATCAACATGCAAAGTCAAAGATCACAACTTTATCACCAAACAAGCTAAGATCATATATTCACTCATCAAATAATCTTATAAACACTTTACAAAGCTCGGTTTTAAGCAAAATATTTAACATGTAAAGAGACTTTACTTTAAATCCACAAAAATCTTAACAAGTCTTTTAGATCTTTAAGGTTTAGTTTAGAAAAACACCAAGATCCATCGAATCATAAAGTCCATGGTTTAAGTTATTACAAGTTACTTTTATTCTTAAAAGTCCAAGATCAAACATAAATAAAACTTGTACTCATCATCAAGACTATGAAAAACCAACATGCAAAGAAAGAAAAGAAGGTAGATCACAAGATTAAAGAAAACCCTAAACAATTACAACTTCCTCTTGACTTTCGAACCACCCACCTAAAGAAAGGTTGGTCTTCTAGCTTCTAAGTTCATGAATCTTCAAGGAATGCTCTAGGGTTTTGGCTTGATCTCCTCTTCTTCTTCCTCCTTAGCTCACGGCCAACACCTTCTTTCTCTCTCTCTCTCTCTATCTTTTCTAAGAGTTAAAAAGGGAACTCTTAGAAGTTGTGTTTGGTTGTGAAGGGAGTGAATGGAAAATGGGTGAAATAAACTTAAGGGGCAAGGTTTATATAGGCAAACTGTGAAGTCCCTATGTTGCCCTTGGTTTGATTTTGGTTCATGCACAAATAGGAGGGGCGGTTTTGGCATTCTAGTTTGTTGCATGGGTGGAGTTTATCAAAGGGACAATGAGGAGTGAATTTAGGCTTTAGGTCACTTCATGTCTACTTATTTCTACTACTTTAAATTTTCTACCCATTTAATTTCCTTTAGGGTTCTAATCTACCCCATTAATTCTTTATCTTAAAATTTAAGTCCTAAGTTTACTCACATACATACATACACACGTAATCACACATACACATACACACATACATGCATTATCATATTCTTCTACTAATTTAATTCTCATATAATCTTAAACATACACATATAATAATACCGTACACACATACACACACATACATGGAAAACCAATCTTTTCTCATAAAATCACTCATGTATAAAAATCACATTTTCTTTAAAACTTAAAAATATCAAACACACAATCATTTCTTAAAAATTCAACTTTAAAACTCACAATATTTTCTTATGAAAATCATTTCTTTAAAAATCATTCACCACTTAAAATCATAAAATAAGAAATTTACTTCTAGAAAACACTCCTTCAAAAATACTTTCTCAGAAATAAATCCTTTTATTACTTAAAACAATACGAGGAATTTGCGGGGTGTTACACAAAATTCCCACACCACTCTTACCAAGCCAAGCCGTGAGGGTGTACAAGACATTGGGGTAGTCCCTTAAAATTTTTGATACCCCACTTTTTAGTTATGGCACCCCACTTTAAACATTTCCTATAAATACTCCCACCCACCTTCATTTATGTTGTTCTTGCCATTTCCACCAAGAGAGAAAAAAATAAGAAGAGTAGAGGAAGAGAGGGAGGAGGGCCGTGAGGCACCCCAAGGAAAAGAAGAAGGAGCTTTTGGATTTTTCTACCTATTTTCATCTTCCTTTAGGTGTCAATTGTGGAAGCGTGTCAGAGGACCTCACCCGAAAAGGGTCTTTGGATTTCTATCGGCATTCGAGGTGAGAAAGCAGTTTTCCTAAGACACCATGGTGTGTAGGTAATGTGTTAAGATGTTCTTGACCATCTCAAAAGCAGGAACGTAAGGGTCTGTGATTCACTCGTATGGTGGCAATCAGATGCGTGTATTGTAACACCCCGATTCGGCAACTTGAAAACTTAACTTACCTAAATTCAATGTAGTGAAAATTAGGGCCATTTTTTTTAAAACAAGTGTTGCACAAGATGAGAACATTTAGGTGTTCAAAACATAATTACATTTAAAAACTCATGTTCTCATGTTGCGTAAAACCTTTCAAGTTCCAAACCGAGATGTCACAAGACACCGCGCTTGGAAACCCGTTTTCGAAAACATCATTTTAAAAATAATACCCATGTACTAGTTTCAAAACATCAATATTGAATAAAACATTTGCCGGGTAGAGCTAAGGTAACTAAGAACTTACAATGGAGTACATTCAGCCAGGGGAATTCCTAGCTTCTAGTCATGCTTCCTATCCTTGTCGTCTAACTCCGAACTTTGGTTGATGAAGCCCACCACGCTTCCGCTGCGCCATCTACCGGTTGCAATATCAGCGGTTGCCGATACGACAACAAGGTAGGAGAGAGTCAGTGTTCCGAACACTAACGGGTTGACCTTGCGGTCTCAGAGTAGATTCGACGTAGAAAGAGACAGATGATATACATAGCAATATAACTAAAACAACATACTAAAGAATGAAATCATCATCAACATAAATGCATCTAGCATGTTATACACATAGCATGAATCATAACAATAATATAATCATCATCCTCATCATCATAAACACCATTACATTATTCGAGTTCTCATTCCCAAAATCTTTCTCATGAGCTTTCACAACTGTTCTCAATCCTTCTTTCCTCATAATTCCACACTTATTACTCATTCCAAGAATTCTCTCATCTTATAAATCTTATTCGATGCTTGTTATCTTTTGATATACTTTTCTTTGAAACATCTTTGTCTTTTAAATTTTATTGTTTCGGTTAGCATCAATGATGAGGGGGAAACATCATTGAGCTCACACACGTCTACATCTCCTCGGTCAACCACCCAACCTAGTCGGAAGCAAACAGGAGTACAAGACCTTTACCACGCGGGCACGACAGCTGTCACACAAACAAATGGTCCCAGACCAGGAGGACTCAGCCTCAAATCAATTCAATTCATATCATATAATCAAGGCACGCTCTCAGCGGCAATCACAAATGCCCCGTTCCAGTCCCTCTCACTGTTCTCGATTTGCAATCAAGGGGGTGACAGTACAATTCTAGTTCCGGTGCAGAACGTGCCACGGCATTAGACCCAGTCCCCACCACGTTAGTGCGCCACTTGTGGAATTGTTCTGCCTAGAAAGTACTCTAGACTTCTTGACGTTTCACCGTCATCGTCCTCCCCTCATGCAATCTCCTCCTAAGTATCCGCAGATAACTATGGTTCCTTCCTCTCCACTACTTCGATACGACACTCATGCCTCACCGCATTTATAAATGTCTTTTAAAGTCTTTTAAAGTTTCACGTTTTAATTAGCGGCTTAATCCTAACAATCGGCTCGTCCTTGGTGCATCCCTTCAACGAAGCCCGACCACTAATCGCAATCCTTTCCCCCTAAGTCTCAATGGCAATCTTGCCTCAATCACTTTCATCTCATCATCAGGATTCTCATAAGCTCATTCTCAGCACATTTCTCATCAACATCATCAGCATCTTTTCCTCGTCTTTCTCAAAATATCTTTTCGCAAAACTTTTTCGAAAACATGATTTCACAAAACTTTGACTTCACAAAACATTTTCAGAAACCTCATTTCATAAATCCTTTCACAAAACCCTTTTTCAAAAATAACTTTTCCAAAAATTTTCACAAAAAGGTCATTTTCACAAAAGCTTTTCAAAAATCTCTTTTCAAAACCTTTTTAAAAAAAATCATATTTTTGGATGAGTGTTAATGGAGGAGCAAGCTCAACTCAACACTAAGCTTCTTTCCAAAAACATGAACGAGGAATCACATCTCCATTCAAACCACATCTCACTTTCATAACCACATTCTTTTTCAAATCTCAACTCTGTATACCTTTTTCAATTCATTCGCATCACGTTTCATCTCTTTCTCAATCATTCTCATACTTTCTCTTCATTGGCATCTCATCACTTATTTCTTTCTCAATTATTTCTCATGTTTCGTGTTTATTTCTCTTTTCTCTTTTCCATTTATCTTATTACTTCCACAATTCCATCATCATCATTTCGCTATCCAGACAAAATTAAACAATGTCTAAACAAAATAAAGTATGCACAACGAGTAAACATCTAATGATGCATAGCAAATAAACATTTAATATGCAAACAGAACATCTAACACTCATATTTGTATCGACTAATTCACAGTACTCTCACAGTCCTTCTATTTGGATTGTGAGCAACCACGTTACGGGACCACAACACGGGACCACAACACTCTCACTCACCTGGATGACGACACATCCAAAAACTCTCCAAGATTTCCAGTTGCTAACCTTACCACGTTTCCTTCGCGTCCGACACCCGAACTAGACATTTTTCCCCGTGCGTTAGAAACGATTTACGTGAATTCTTAATTTTGTTGTAAAAGTACTTTGAAACAATTCCCTTTTTAAAAGCACATTGCCAATATCCAAAAAGGTTTCAAATCCAAATCAAATCTCAAAAGAGTTTTCAAGAAAACTTTGAAATAATAATCTTTATATTAAAATAATTCCATTCTTCTTAATTTAAAACACTTCGGTTGAAAAATTATTTTCTTTAAACATTGAATGAAATCTTAGGAAAACAACTCTTTGAAATTCTTTCTTAAATTAAATACAAAAAGGCAAAACTTCAAAACCACTCAACTTGATTTATTTAAGTTCTAGACATTATAAGATACTGATCAAAGAAGGTTCTTTAAGATTTTCCAACCAATTTAAGTTATTCAAATTACACTTTTTAAATAAAACATTTTTCACAAACAAAACTCATAAACAGTATTCCAAACAACTCCAATACATTCAAGCAACACAAAGAACAGTCACACACAAATTCCAAGCATTCACAACATTCACAAAAATATACACAGGAAGTCACATTTTTAATCATTCAGAACCATCAATTGAATTTTAATCTAAATTAATTAATTTAATTACACTTAAGAAAATAATTTAACTTAATCCTTTTAATGAATTCAACAAAACCGAATCACCTATGCTTAATAATTTTCTAATTAGACATAACTTTAAAACTAAAAATCATTGAATCAACATCACAAAAATATTTTCAAATAATCAACTGAAACCGAAAAGAATCAAAAGAAATACACATCACTTTCACCAAGCATCATGCATCTAGGAATATGGCTACAATCACAAGTCATTTTATGAAAATAATTTTCCTATTAATTAAACATACAGTGACCGAATTATACACATACAATTTTTGCAAGGATTAATGCTCAAGTAAAGACATGAAATCATGAAATCATTTTCCCTATCTTAATGCTAAACCGTGAGCATGCCATAGGAAAAATTATCAATTTTAATTCCTTTTCAAAACTTAAATCAACACAACAAATTAAATCACAAACCTTCACACATATTTTCTTTTAAATCTAATTAACTCATGCATGCACTTTTTAAACCTTAAAGTCAATTATTCTTATCATGCAGGCAACCTATAAGAGGAACAAGTCTAGCTACCTATTTCTCCCTAGGATAGCCGAACATCATCATGAAAAAGAGCATGGTTTTTCATTCATTTTCAACATGCAATAATCATAAAAATCAAATCATTTTATGTAGGTTTTAAAAATCATTTTTTTAAAAGCAACACACTTCATCACATACACAAATAAATTCAAGTTCATCATTTAATAAAAATCAAGGTTACACTTTAAATCTTTAAAAATGACATGTAAACACTTAAAATCATTAGATCTATTCCCAGGACAAACATGCATCCACTTTTCATAAAATAAAAAGCAAAGATCCTAGTCTTATTAGATATGGCCGAATGGCCTCTACAAAATATAACACACACAAAATTTAATACTAGCTCAAATCATGCACATAATTAAACATTAGATCAAAGCATGTTTAAACTTGAAAATCATTTTAAATCTTAATTCTTTTCTTAAAACCGAGACATACACATAAAAGAAAATACAATTTTACTTTTGGAAAATAACATGCAAATCAAGGATCAAAACACTTTCATTTATCAAGCAAAATAATTACATGCACCACTTAAAACAAATAAGGATCATCAACAAACCACATGCAAGACTAGAAACTTGAACTTTTTTCACAAATCAAATTTAGATCTTAAATTTATTCAACTTATAAACATAAAAACATACATAAGTCACGATTTGAAGAAGGAAAGATGGACATGCAAAGAGATTCCTTTTAATTTTCACAAAAATCTTAGTTTTCCTTTAGATCTTAAAAGATTTATTTGAGAAAAATATTAGATCAAGCAAGAAAATCTTCAACCGATACATCAAGCATAAAACTTAACATAGTACAAATTAGTTAAAGTCCTTAAAAGTCCAAGATAAAAGGAAATCAACACGTAAACTTCAACTTTCAAGCCATGAAAACAACATGCAAGAAGGAAGAAATAAAGATCTATAAACTAAAAAGGGAAAACTAAATTATTACAACTCTTCTTCTTAATCTTTGGTTCCTACCATGATAAAGGTTGGTCTTCTAGCTCTAATACTCTTGATCTACAAGGAACAAGACTTGATCTAGCTTCAAACTTCCTTCTCCTTCTCCTCTAGGCCTCACGGCCACTTCTCCCTCTCTCTCTATTTTTTTCTTTTCTTTTCTTTCTAAGAGTTTGGATGAGTCTCTTAGATGTGGTGTTTGTGTTTGTGTTGGTGAAATGAAGAAATGAAATGGGTGAAGAAAAGTGAAGTGGGAAATGAACTAAGGCTCTCCCTAATTTATAGGCAAAATTATTTTCCTCCTTGTGCCCTTTGTTGGGTGGTTCGGCCATGCACCTTGGGAGGGGTAGATTTGGGCTTTCAAAATTTTGCATGGGTGGAGATTAGCAAATACAAGGAGACAAGGTGGGATGGGCTAGAGAATAGGGGTCATTCTAGGACTAAGACTTAGTTAGCACATAGTTAGGGTTTTCTAACTTGGTTTGGTTTGGTTTGGTGCATTTAGTTACTAGTTTCTTAACCTCCAAGTTTCTAAAAATTTAGTCCTAGCTTATACATAAATATACATACATGTACAACACACATACATACACACACATATACACACAATTTACATACACATACCGTAGCACACAAATTACACATACATGCTTCACATTTTTGTTTTCTAATCATATTTATTCAATTTTATCCATTCACATAATAAGACAATTAATTCAAAAAAATCACACTCACACAATTAGCATCACATAGTACACACATCAAACCAAGTATTCATCACACAAAATTTCAAACCAAATCAATAAATTCATTTCCTTAAAAAAAATCACATTCCAAAATTCGTATTTCACATCTCTGAAAATAAATTTTTGCAAATCAACCCAGAAAAATCTGAAATTTACATTTTTAAAATCTACTTTTTAAGACGATCGTTTTGATATAAAGATCGTAAAAATCCGAGTTATGGTTAAAAAGATACGAATTTTTCAAGATAACAACTCAAAAACTTTATTTCAAATAAAAATCAACTTTTAATAAAATCACAACTCAACAAAACCACTCATTCCTCTTTTATAAAAACATTTTGTTTATACATATTCATGAAAATCACATTTTTATTTCTTTCTCACACAAAATACTTTTCTGAAAATATATTCTCAGGGTTTCTTTTGACGAAAATCGTTTACGCACGTATGGGAAAAATGCGGGTGTTACATTCCCCCCAACTTGAAGATTTCTCGTCCTCGAGAAATGCTGTGTAAAGTCTTACTAATTCATGGACGCGAAACTTCTTGAAGGAATTTCTTTTCTTTTAACTACAGATATTGTCGCATCTTCGAACATGTACCATCTATTTATCGTTCTTAAGAGCGAATCGAACGGATTACTTGCAAATGTAATCTCTCAATGGACTTTCGATAACAAACGTGACGGGTTACAAACAATATGGTTTTGCCGATAACAAAAGACTGAGGGTTCAAAGGTATCGAATGGAATCAAAACAGTGCCCAAAGATGACAAGGTTACGAACAATTGGGATTAAGACACTACCACTCTCAGGGTTAAATCCTTCTCACTAGTTCAAGCCTAAACAAGCCACTCCTCAAAACCTCACATTTCCAACTACTCCCCAACTTGAATGATTTATATCTCTCTAAACCACATTTACTTTCACCGACTTAAACTCTAAATACTTATATCCTTCACCACTTTTTAATCAAACCTACAAAATTTCCCATCACTTAGCTCCAATCTATCCTCTTATTACCTTATATCTCACTAAACAATTGCCCTCATCAGACTTCTTTGGTTAATATTAAATCTTTCTCTTACTCTACACTTTCTCACTTCCTATCTCTAACACTGGATCATATAACTTAGACAATTCTAAACCTTTTTCCACCTTCCACAATTCCTCCTCAGATTCTAAACCATTAAAATTCCTCAATTCAAAGACCTATTATCCATTACCAAATCAAATCCTAGATTTTTACCTAACCTTGAGTCAACACTTAATGATTTCTAACCACAAATTTCACCATCGTATAACTTCGACTCTACCATATCATCACTTATTCACCTCTATTTAACCTGTTGGAAACCAACAAGTGGGCTAAGCAAATACTAGAGGGGGGGTGAATAGTATTTTGAAGCACTAATACCAAATATTTCGATTGATAATTGAAGAATGGAGCTAAGACTGAATTTTCTGGAATCAGACACAAAAGACTCGAGTCTTTTGTGAAATACTCGAGTTTTTCAGTGATGAACAACTCGAGTCTTTTCTGAAATACTCGAGTTTTTCCTATCAGATAGCAGAAAAACCAGAAACGAAAATTCAGCAATTTAACTCAAATCAATTCAATAATAAAAAGGAACTTATCCAACAGAATAGCAAGCAATCTAAATAACTTTTAAACACAAAGATTCCTTGAACTTGCTACCTAATTGTATAAATCCTAATTGATTGAAATGACTTAAGTCTATTGAGCTAGAAAGTAGATTAAAAGCAATAAACCAACACTCAAGCAACTTTATCCTGGTTCACTCCAACAATGAGCTACATCCAGTCCTCCTAATCACTTAGGAGTTTCTACTAATAATCAAATTGTTAGAAATTACAAAGGATTGCTTGAGAATGGCCTCACTCAACCTAACCCTTTCAAGAGTGTACCAAACTCTTGATTTCTACCCCAATTTGATTCCGGTGATTGAAGAACTCTTCACAAAGCTTCCTTGAACTCCCTTCAAGAAACTCCACCGGGCTAGGAACCTCCTAGTCTTGTGCTTGAGAACCTCTCAAGACTTCCAACACCCTAAGCCACTTAGGGTTTGCTTGGGAACAATCCAAGACTTTGAATAATCAAGCTTTTTGTATGTGTATTACTAATCTCACAATGGATTAGCACAAATAAGCACAACTCAATGTAAGAATTGAGGCCTAAAACTCAACTTGGAATAAAATGACAATATGAGTGAGAAGTTGAGCTTTTTGGGAATTAACACTTGAGAAAAGGAAATTATGAAAGCTTGTGATCAATAATGTGTTGTTGTCTTGTTTGTTCTTGCACAAATTCAAAGAGCAATTTTACAATAAGGTTCATAATTCTCTCTTGGGGTTGGATGAGACTCAAATACCCTCAATTGAGTTTTTGAGTCTCTCCAACGTTCATTTTTGCTGACTGGACAAAAATACTCGAGTCTTTTGGTAAATACTCGAGTCTTTTTGGTCGGTCACGAGTGAATTGGTGCACGAACAAGACTAACGGTCATAATTGCTGACCTGGCACAAATACTCGAGTTTTTCTATAAATACTCGAGTATATACTCGAGTCTTTATCAAAATACTCGAGTATTTTGATCAGATATGGGAAAAATTATTTTTCAATTTTATTTTTCCTCTCAAGTATTAATTTTTGGTCAATCTCAACTTAATAAACATATAAAAATTTATTCCTAGAAGAGACTAACTATTTCTACCCACTCTCAACCACTCTCAACATAAATTAGAAATTTACAATTAATATTTGATTGAGAATGATTGGGCACTTGTCTTCTTTTCTTGACTTCTTGTTGATGTTGATGTTGCATTATCTTCAAGGCAGGATTTGTTAATTATTTTGTCATCATCAAAACATAATCCACATAATTAGGAGCATTGAATTCACAATCTCCCCCTTTTTGGTGATGATAAAATAATTAACACTTGATCCATTTGTTAAGCTTGATCCACTTGGAGATGCAACTCCCCCTCACTATATGATACTTTTAACCTATCTAAAAATTCAGCTTGAGCAAGATGTTATGACAATTTAATTTTAGCACCAAGCCTATGGTATTAGAGAATTTAACAATTATCAGAGTATATACCATAATTAGAGATTTTAGGTGCAACAATATCAAGACAAGACAAGTGTAATATCTCTCCCCCTTTTTGTCATACGCCAAAAAGATGTAACAATTTAGAAAAAGATCAAGGGAGGAGAGGTGCAGAATCGGAAAACCCCATAACCAACTATGCAAAGAAAATAGACTTCATAATAAATATAAAGAGCTCCCCCTGAAGCTTTGCACAAACATCATAATGAAGACCAAATTCATTAACATAAAAACATCATAAAAGGTCCAAATCAAAGGTGCAATAATAAACCCAAAGTCTCAAAACACCAAGTTCTCAAAGTACAGAAAATGTAACAAAGACCAACATGATAAAAACAGAATGAAAACTAAGATAAAATCCAAAGGTCAACATCATCAAAACATCGAAGGAGCTGGAGCATCTGGAGGAGAATAAAACCGAGAGAAGAGTTTAGAGGATGAAAAACTAGTAAGATTTGACAAAACTTTGGGGAAAATCTGAGTTTTGAGGAGAGAGATATGAGAAAACCGGGAGAGAAGAGGGTCGCAAAATACTCGAGTTGTTATTTAGAATATACTCGAGTTTTTGAAAATATACTCGAGTCGATCGTGACTCAGCCCAGATTTCCCTAGAAAACTCGAGTAAAAATTGAAAAACTCGACTTTGGTCCGAAAGTTCAATTTTCAGGAAAACGCAAAATACTCGAGTTTTTGGAAAATACTCGAGTTTGGTCTGAAAGTTCAAAAATTGGGGGTTTCGAAAGACTCGAGTGTTTTGAAAAACACTCGAGTATTTTAATAAAGACTCGAGTGTTTTGAGAAACACTCGAGTATTTTTATCAGACCCTGATTAAAAACTTTTTCAATTTAAAACTGATTTAATTTTGAATTAAAATACTCGAGTGTTTTTGGAAAAACTCGAGTATTTTGACAGAACAGAAAGTAAAAACTCAGTTTTAAAAGACCAAACACAAATCAAACACAAATGCTTCACTACCAACTTGGAATACAGTACAGAATCACACACAATTAACATATACACTTTCAAATATCATCAAGGACAATTTAACTAAGAATCAATAACACATTAGAGTAAGACTAATATGGTGATTTTCCAAAAATGACACACAATGCAATTAGCCTATATTAGCTTCATCTAAAATACCAAGTTCTCTCCTAATATGATAAAAGGTGTCCCTTGGTAGAGGTTTTGTAAAAATGTCGGCTAATTGATTTGTGGTACTAACAAATTCAATTGTGCAATCACCCTTTTGTACATGATCTCTTAAAAAATGATGTCTTATTTCAATGTGTTTAGTTCTTGAGTGATACACCGGATTCTTAGTCAAATTGATTGCACTCGTGTTATCGCATCTAATCGGAATATTTTCAAGTTTCAAACCAAAATCCAATAATTGTTGTTTCATCCATAACAGTTGAGCACAACAACTACCGGCTGCGATATATTCCGCTTCGGCGGTAGAAAGAGCGACACAAGCTTGCTTTTTAGAAAACCATGACACCAATGAACTTCCCAAGAAATGGCAAGTACCACTGGTGCTTTTGCGATCAAGCTTGCATCCCGCGAAGTCGGAATCCGAGTAACCAACTAAACTAAGATTGGCATCAGCAGGATACCATAAACCAGTGTTAATTGTTCCTTTTAGATACTTAAATATATGTTTAACTGCGGATAGGTGAGATTCTTTAGGATTAGCTTGAAATCTAGCACACATGCATACACTAAACATAATATCCGGTCTAGATGCAGTGAGATATAGGAGACTACCTATCATACCCCTATACTTACTAACATCAACCGGTGTACCTTGTTCATCCTTGTCTAGGTAGCATGATGTGCTCATTGGAGTGTAGGCTTCCTTGCACTTGTCCAATCCGAATTTTTCAAGGAGCTCTTTGCAATATTTCCCTTGATGCACAAATATCCCCTCCTTGACTTGCTTTATTTGTAAGCCTAGGAAGAACTTGAGTTCTCCCATCATTGACATTTCAAATTCCATTTTCATCAAATTTGAAAACTTTCTACAAAGAGACACGTTAGTAGCACCGAAAATGATATCATCAACATAGATTTGTACTAACAAAATGTCATCCTTGGTTTTATAAATAAATAATGTATTATCAACCTTCCCTCTTTGAAACTTGTTTTCTAATAGAAAGGAACTCAATCAATCGTACCAAGCTCTAGGAGCTTGTTTCAATCCATAGAGTGCCTTTTTCAATTTATAAACATGGTTTGGAAATTCACTATTTTCAAAACCGGGGGGTTGTTTGACATACACTTCTTCATTTATAAACCCATTCAAGAAAGCACTTTTAACATCCATTTGATATAAAGTGAATTTCATGATTGAAGCATAAGCAAGTAAAATTCGGATTGCTTCAAGACGTGCAACAGGAGCAAAGGTCTCATCATAATCGATACCTTCCTTTTGGTTGTACCCTTGAGCTACTAGTCTAGCTTTGTTTCTTATAATCAACCCGGATTCATCAAGTTTGTTTCTATAAATCCATTTAGTACCAATTATGGTATGATCATCGGGTTTAGGGACTAGATCCCAAACTTCATTTCTTTCAAATTGGTTTAATTCTTCTTGCATAGCAAGAACCCAATGATCATCCTCAATGGCCTTTTTAATTGAATCGGGTTCAATTTGAGAAACAAATGAGACATAGTGGCAAATGTTTTGAATAGACCTACGAGTAAGTACTCCCTTTGACATATCTCCTATGACTTTGTCTATAGGATGAGCCTTGACCGATTTCCAAGTTGGAGGAAGTTCTTCCCTTACTTCTCCTTCATCAACTTTTGAATTCTCTCTCTCTTTTTCTTCTTTTGAAAAGACAATGCCATCTTCACTAGCATCACATAAAACACTATCTTCTTTTGAAGACTCATTAAAAACCACATGAATTGATTCCTCAATAGTTAAAGTTCTTTTATTGAAAATTCTATAAGCTTTACTATGAGAAGAATAGCCTAAAAATATGCCTTCATCGGATTTGGAATCAAACTTGCCAATGTGTTCTTTTCCATTATTTAAAACAAAAGCTTGGCATCCGAAGACATGAAAATGAGATATATTTGGCTTTCTTCCCTTGTAAAGTTCATAGGGGGTTTTATCCAAAGAGGGCCTTATCAAAATACGATTTAAAACATAACAAGCCGTATTGACGGCATCGGCACAAAAATATTGAGGTACTTGAGAATCATTTAACATGGTTCTAGCAAGTTCCTCTAGCACCCTATTTTTCCGCTCTACCACTCCGTTTTGTTCCGGAGTCCTTGGTGCGGAGAATTGATGCTCAATACCATTTTTAGCACAAAATCTATCAAATTTGTGGTTTTCGAATTCACCACCATGATCGGTTCGAATAATAATTACTTTTTGATTTACTTGGTTTTGCAAAAGTTTGACATGATGTTTAAAAGATTTGTAGGTCTCACTCTTAGTAGTTAAAAATAAAGTCCAAGTAAACCTAGAGAAGTCATCAACAATCACCAATGCATAATAGTTGCCACCAAAGCTTTTTATTTGTGATGGTCCAAACAAGTCCATATGAAGCATTTCTAATGGCCTTGATGTGGACATAACCATTTTTGATCCAAAGGTGTTTTTAGTTTGTTTACATTTCTTGCAAGGGGAACAAACACCTTCAATAGAAAAATTTAGCTTTGGTAAACCAACTACTAGATCTTTAGATTGAATTTTCTTCAATTGGTTTACATTTATATGAGCGGTCCTACGATGCCATAACCAAGTGTCATTTTCTTTGCTCACTAAACAAGTAGAGACCAAAGAAGTGACTTTGTTCAAATCAACTAAGTAAGTATTATTTGACCTTCTACCAACAAATTTGATTGATTCATCTTTGTCACTTTTAATGAGGCAATGGGTAGAGGTAAAAACTACATGATTGCCAATATCACATAATTGGCTTATGCTCAAGAGATTATGTTCTAATCCTTGAACATAGAGCACATTATCAATAATCAAGTTTGAAGAGTTTCTGATTTTACCAATACCAAGGATTTTGCCTTTGTTGTTGTCCCCATAAGTGACATAACCCTTTTCCTTTGGAGTAAGCTCAATGAAGTGCCGCTTATCTCCCGTCATGTGCTTCGAACATCCACTATCAAGATACCACAATTGTTTTCCCGTTCGAAGACACACCTACAAAATGAAATCACTTTTTCACTTTGGGTACCCAAACAATGTTGGGTCCCTTAGGGTTAGTGTTGGGACTTTCTCCCTTCTTAATCCACATATAAGTGCCCTTATTCATTTCAAACTTCTTAATATGGCACTCAATGTTGATATGTCCAACTTTTCCACAATAAGTACAAGTTGGTCTCTTTGATGAGTTTTTCTTAGAAAATGTTCCAACCACCTTGTACTTTTTGTCCTTTTTATGAACATATCCTAAACCGGTTTTGTTGTGATTATGTCTTTGAGAGTTCAACAACCGGTTGAGGTTTCTATCACTATGTGAGATTGTGAGTTTGTTTTTCAACTCTTTCACTTCTTTTTCAAGATCATCACATCTCTCACATGAAGTGATAATTTCCTCATGATTTGCACAATCACTTTGATGACTAGAATTAATAAGTTCCAAGGATTCATTTTGAAGTTTCAACTCATTTATAGATTTTTGCAATTCATCAATTTCATGTTGAAACTCCAAAATTTTCTTTCCTTTTTCCTTATTAATTTTAGCAAGCCTTTTAAATTGAATTAACATTTCATTGTAGGCTTCTTGCAAATCATCATATGAAATGGAGTTTGAAGAGGAACAAGAAGAACTAGAGGTTACCTCATCATCACTTTCACTCATGCCATGATTAGCTCTTGATGAGGACTCATGATTGTTCTTGGCCATGAGACAAAGGTTTGCATTTTCATCACCGGAACTACTTGAAGATGATTCATTGCTCTTCTCCGGTGCATCCCAAACAATGTATGCACGCTTCCCTTTGGTCTCTTGGGTCTTCTTGTCATTCTTCTTCAAGAATGTGGCACATTCCATTCTTATGTGACCAACCCCTCCACATTCATGACACTTAACTCCATCATTGGTACTCTTTTCTCTTTGTTTGGAGTCTTTGGTTCTCTTGAAATTGGATGAAGATCCACCTTTCTTCCCTTTGAAGAATTTGTTGAATCTTTTCACAAACATCCCAAATTCTTCTTGATTTGGTTCACCATCGGAATCTCCACTTGTAGAGCATTCTTCAACTTCTTTTGTAGCTTTGGTTGAAGCTTTGAGTGCTATGCTCTTTTTCTTTTTGTCCGATTCCTCATGCATCCCAAGTCTTGTAAGCTCCATCTCATGCTCTTGGAGTTTGCCAAACAAAGTGGCTAAGTCCATGATATTTATGTCTCTAGATTCCTTGATGGCGGTTACCTTGGGTTGCCAACTCCTATCAAGACATCTTAGAATTTTGTTAGTAGTTTCACCATTGCGAAATACTTTTCCCAAGGAAATCAAATGATTAACAATGTGAGAGAATCTCCTTTGCAAGTCACTAATGGTTTCATTTGGCAACATGTGGAACAATTCATATTCGTGAGTTAGAGAATTCAATCTTGCATCTCTAACCTCACTTGTTCCCTCATGTGTGACTTGCAAAGTATCCCACATTTCTTTTGCCGATTTACATTGGGAAACTCTATAAAATTCATCATGGGATAAGGCCGAAAAGATGATGTTTTTAGCTTTTAAATCAAATGAAACTTTTCTCTTTTCATCATCATTCCAACTACTCCTTGGAATTTCAACAATTTCATCATTTATTTTCTTTTTGGGAATGAAAGGACCATTTTCAATTGCATCCCAAATATCCATATCAATTGCTTCAATAAAAACTTTCATGCGAGTTTTCCAATAAACATATCCTTCACCATTAAATAGTGGAGGACGGTTTATTGAAGCTCCTTCTCCACCAAAGTTATTGCTAGAGCCCATTTAGTTTCCAAAAGGATCTTTTTCGAAAAAGTTGTTACACTCGATCTTTCGACCGAGCTCTGATACCACTTGTTGGAAACCAACAAGCGGGCTAAGCAAATACTAGAGGGGGGGTGAATAGTATTTTGAAGCACTAATACCAAATATTTCGATTGATAATTGAAGAATGGAGCTAAGACTGAATTTTCTGGAATCAGACACAAAAGACTCGAGTCTTTTGTGAAATACTCGAGTTTTTCAGTGATGAACAACTCGAGTCTTTTATGAAATACTCGAGTTTTTCATATCAGATAGCAGAAAAACCAGAAACGAAAATTCAGCAATTTAACTCAAATCAATTCAATAATAAACAGGAACTTATCCAACAGAATAGCAAGCAATCTAAATAACTTTTAAACACAAAGATTCCTTGAACTTGCTACCTAATTGTATAAATCCTAATTGATTGAAATGTCTTAAGTCTATTGAGCTAGAAAGTAGATTAAAAGCAATAAACCAACACTCAAGCAATTTTATCCTTTTTCACTCCAACAATGAGCTACATCCAGTCCTCCTAATCACTTAGGAGTTTCTACTAATAATCAAATTGTTAGAAATTACAAAGGATTGCTTGAGAATGGCCTCACTCAACCTAACCCTTTCAAGAGTGTACCAAACTCTTGATTTCTACCCCAATTTGATTCCGGTGATTGAAGAACTCTTCACAAAGCTTCCTTGAACTCCCTTCAAGAAACTCCACCGGGCTAGGAACCTCCTAGTCTTGTGCTTGAGAACCTCTCAAGACTTCCAACACCCTAAGCCACTTAGGGTTTGCTTGGGAACAATCCAAGACTTTGAATAATCAAGCTTTTTGTATGTGTATTACTAATCTCACAATGGATTAGCACAAATAAGCACAACTCAATGTAAGAATTGAGGCCTAAAACTCAACTTGGAATAAAATGACAATATGAGTGAGAAGTTGAGCTTTTTGGGAATTAACACTTGAGAAAAGGAAATTATGAAAGCTTGTGATCAATAATGTGTTGTTGTCTTGTTTGTTCTTGCACAAATTCAAAGAGCAATTTTACAATAAGGTTCAGAATTCTCTCTTGGGGTTGGATGAGACTCAAATGCCCTCAATTGAGTTTTTGAGTCTCTCCAACGTTCATTTTTGCTGACTGGACAAAAATACTCGAGTCTTTTGGTAAATACTCGAGTCTTTTTGGTCGGTCACGAGTGAATTGGTGCACGAACAAGACTAACGGTCATAATTGCTGACCTGGCACAAATACTCGAGTTTTTCTATAAATACTCGAGTACATACTCGAGTCTTTATCAAAATACTCGAGTATTTTGATCAGATATGGGAAAAATTATTTTTCAATTTTATTTTTCCTCTCAAGTATTAATTTTTGGTCAATCTCAACTTAATAAACATATAAAAATTTATTCCTAGAAGAGACTAACTATTTCTACCCACTCTCAACCACTCTCAACATAAATTAGAAATTTACAATTAATATTTGATTGAGAATGATTGGGCACTTGTCTTCTTTTCTTGACTTCTTGTTGATGTTGATGTTGCATTATCTTCAAGGCATGATTTGTTAATTATTTTGTCATCATCAAAACATAATCCACATAATTAGGAGCATTGAATTCACATAACCATTTTACGACTCAGATCAAGACACTTATGACTCTAAGTTCTAAATATCACCTTAATTTCTTCCTCATCTTACCACCATCTAAACCATTACGGACATCAAAACTCTTAGATCTAACCACTTTACATAACTCACCACCTACCTAAGACTCAAAAGATACTCCTACTTTTTTTCGAACTCATACATCCTTTAATCCATACTTACTAATCCTCAACACTTCACCACTTACTCCCCGGTTTAGGAATATCTACTCGACTCAGGACAAGAGGTCAGGATTCAAGAATCTCATCAAAATGTCGGGTCAAAGATCAAAAAGAAGAAACTTTGGGTTCATCAACAATCAAGGCCGTGTAAAGACTTTCTCAAACGTCATGCCAAAGCATTTTAGCAACTCATAGGGTTCACATAAGAAAGGCTTCAACAATAAAAGAGGGTTCTAGTCACAAGACAAGATCTCAAATGCTTAGAGGTTATCACAGACAAAAGGGATTCATATCAAAGAAGAGTGCAACAAAAGAAGATCCGAATCAAGCATCAATATCCCATGACGACACTGATCTCTGCTCCTTGCCTCTGAAAACTGACACGCTCCAGGAATACGTCAGCACACTCTTAGCACTTTTATCCTTATCTATCGCTATCTTACTACTAACGCACACATAGAGACACATAGAAGAGTACATAAGTCCATGCATAGGTTACTTAGATTGACCATTGCTCTCATACCACAACTGTAACACCCCGATTTGGCAACTTGAAAACATAACTTACTTAAATTCAATGTAGTGAAAATTAGGGCCATTTTTTTTTAAAAACAAGTGTTGCACAAGATGAGAACATTTAGATGTTCAAAACATAATTACATTTAAAAACTCATGTTCTCATGTTGCGTAAAACCTTTCAAGTTCCAAACCGAGATGTCACAAGACACCGCACTTGGAAACCCGTTTTCGAAAACATCATTTTAAAAATAATGCCCATGTACTAGTTTCAAAACATCAATATTGAATAAATCATTTGCCGGGGTACAGTATGGTAGAGCTAAGGTAACTAAGAACTTACAATGGAGTACATTCAGCCAGGGGAATTCCTAGCTTCTAGTCATGCTTCCTAATACTTGTCGTCTAACTCCGAACTTTGGTTGATGAAGCCCACCACGCTTCCGCTGCGCCATCTACCCGTTGCAATATCAGCGGTTGCCGATACGACAACAAGGTAGGAGAGAGTCAGTGTTCCGAACACTAACGGGTTGACCTTGCGGTCTCAGAGTAGATTCGAGGTAGAAAGAGACAGATGATATACATAGAAATATAACTAAAACAACATACTAAAGAATGCAATCATCATCAACATAAATGCATCTAGCATGTTATACACATAGCATGAATCATAACAATAATATAATCATCATCCTCAACATCATAAACACCATTACATTATTCGAGTTCTCATTCCCAAAATCTTTCTCATGAGCTTTCACAACTGTTCTCAATCCTTCTTTCCTCATAATTCCACACTTATTACTCATTCCAAGAATTCTCTCATCTTATAAATCTTATTCGATGCTTGTTATCTTTTGATATACTTTTCTTTGAAACATCTTTGTCTTTTAAATTTTATTGTTTCGGTTAGCATCAATGATGAGGGGGAAACATCATTGAGCTCACACACGTCTACATCTCCTCGGTCAACCACCCAACCTAGTCGGAAGCAAACAGGAGTACAGGACCTTTACCACGCGGGCACGACAGCTGTCACACAAACAAATGGTCCCAGACCAGGAGGACTCAGCCTCAAATCAATTCAAGTCATATCATATAATCAAGGCACGCTCTCAGCGGCAATCACAAATGCCCCGTTCCGGTCCCTCTCACTGCTCTCGATTTGCAATCAAGGGGGCGACAGTACAATTCTAGTTCCGGTGCAAAACGTGCCACGACATTAGACCCAGTCCCCACCACGTTAGTGCGCCACTTGTGGAATTGTTCTGCCTAGAAAGTACTTTAGACTTCTTGACATTTCACCGTCATCGTCCTCCCCTCATGCAATCTCCTCCTAAGTATCCGCAGATACCTATGGTTCCTTCCTCTCCACTACTTCGATACGACACTCATGCCTCACCGCGTTTATAAATGTCTTTTAAAGTCTTTTAAAGTTTCACGTTTTAATTAGCAGCTTAATCCTAACAGTCGGCTCGTCCTTGGTGCATCCCTTCAACGAAGCCCGACCACTAATCGCAATCCTTTCCCCCTAAGTCTCAATGTCAATCTTGCCTCAATCACTTTCATCTCATCATCAGGATTCTCTTAAGCTCATTCTCAGCACATTTCTCATCAACATCATCCGCATCTTTTCCTCGTCTTTCTCAAAATATCTTTTCGCAAAACTTTTTCGAAAACATGATTTCACAAAACTTTGACTTCACAAAACATTATCAGAAACCTCATTTCATAAATCCTTTCACAAAACCCTTTTTCAAAAATAATGTTTCCAAAAATTTTCACAAAAAGGTCATTTTCACAAAAGCTTTTCAAAAATCTCTTTTCAAAACCTTTTTAAAAAAATCATATTTTTGGATGAGTGTTAATGGAGGAGCAAGCTCAACTCAACACTAAGCTTCTTTCCAAAAACATGAACGAGGAATCACATCTCCATTCAAACCACATCTCACTTTCATAACCACATTCTTTTTCAAATCTCAACTCTGTATACCTTTTTCAATTCATTCGCATCGCGTTTCATCTCTTTCTCAATCATTCTCATACTTTCTCTTCATTGGCATCTCATCACTTATTTCTTTCTCAATTATTTCTCATGTTTCGTGTTTATTTCTCTTTTCTCTTTTCAATTTATCTTATTACTTCCACAATTCCATCATCATCATCAGACAAAATTAAACAATGTCTAAACAAAATAAAGTATGCACAACGAGTAAACATCTAATGATGCATAGCAAATAAACATTTAGTATGCAAACAGAACATCTAACACTCATATTTGTATCGACTAATTCACAGTACTCTCACAGTCCTTCTATTTGGATTGTGAGCAACCACGTTACGGGACCACAACACTCTCACTCACCTGGATGACGACACATCCAAAAACTCTCCAAGATTTCCAGTTGCTAACCTTGCCACGTTTCCTTCGCGTCCGACACCAGAACTAGACATTTTTCTCCGTGCGTTAGAAACGATTTACGTGAATTCTTAATTTTGTTGTAAAAGTACTTTGAAACAATTCCCTTTTTAAAAGCACATTGCCAATATCCAAAAAGGTTTCAAATCCAAATCAAATCTCAAAAGAGTTTTCAAGAAAACTTTGAAATAATAATCTTTTTATTAAAACAATTCCATTCTTCTTAATTTAAAACACTTCGGTTGAAAAATTATTTTCTTTAAACATTGAATCAAATCTTAGGAAAACAACTCTTTGAAATTATTTCTTAAATTAAATACAAAAAGGCAAAACTTCAAAACCACTCAACTTGATTTATTTAAGTTCTAGACATTATAAGATACTGATCAAAGAAGGTTCTTTAAGATTTTCCAATCAATTTAAGTTATTCAAATTACACTTTATAAATAAAACATTTTTCACAAACAAAACTCATAAACAGTATTCCAAACAACTCCAATACATTCAAGCAGCACAAAGAACAGTCACACATAAATTCCAAGCATTCACAACATTCACAAACATATACACAGGAAGTCACATTTTTAATCATTCAGAACCATCAATTGAATTTTAATCTAAATAAATTAATTTAATTACACTTAATAAAATAATTTAACTTAATCCTTTTAATGAATTCAACAAAACCGAATCACCTATGCTTAATAATTTTCTAATCAGACATAACTTTAAAACTAAAAATCATTGAATCAACATTACAAAAATCTTTTCAAATAATCAACTGAAACCGAAAAGAATCAAAAGAAATACACATCACTTTCACCAAGCATCATGCATCTAGGAATATGGCTACAATCACAAGTCATTTTATGAAAATAATTTTCCTATTAATTAAACATACAGTGGCCGAATTATACACATACAATTTTTGCAAGGATTAATGCACAAGTAAAGACATGAAATCATGAAATCATTTTCCCTATCTTAATGCTAAACCGTGAGTATGCCATAGGAAAAATTATCAATTTTAATTCCTTTTCAAAACTTAAATCAACACAACAAATTAAATCACAAACCTTCACACATATTTTCTTTTAAATCTAATTAACTCATGCATGCACTTTTTAAACCTTAAAGTCAATTATTCTTATCATGCATGCAACCTATAAGAGGAACAAGTCTAGCTACCTATTTCTCCCTAGGATAGCCGAACATCATCATGAAAAAGAGCATGGTTTTTCATTCATTTTCAACATGCAATAATCATAAAAATAAAATCATTTCATGTAGGTTTTAAATCTCATTTTTTTTAAAGCAACACACTTCATCACATACACAAATAAATTCAAGTTCATCATTTAATAAAAATCAAGGTTACACTTTAAATCTTTAAAAATGACATGTAAACACTTAAAATCATTAGATCTATTCCCAGGACAAACATGCATCCACTTTTCATAAAATAAAAAGCAAAGATCCTAGTCTTATTAGATATGGCCGAATGGCCTCTACAAAATATAACACACACAAAATTTAATACTAGCTCAAATCATGCACATAATTAAACATTAGATCAAAGCATGTTTAAACTTGAAAATCATTTTAAATCTTAATTCTTTTCTTAAAACCGAGACATACACATAAAAGAAAATACAATTTTACTTTTGGAAAATAACATGCAAATCAAGGATCTAAACACTTTCATTTATCAAGCAAAATAACTACATGCACCAGTTAAAACAAATAAGGATCATCAACAAACCACATGCAAGACAAGAAACTTGAACTTTTTTCACAAATCAAATTTAGATCTTAAATTTATTCAACATATAAACATAAAAACATACATAAGTCACGGTTTGAAGAAGGAAAGATGGACATGCAAAGAGATTCCTTTTAATTTTCACAAAAATCTTAGTTTTCCTTTAGATCTTAAAAGATTTATTTGAGAAAAATATTAGATCAAGCAAAAAAATCTTCAACCGAAACATCAAGCATAAAACTTAACATAGTAAAAATTAGTTAAAGTCCTTAAAAGTCTAAGATAAAAGGAAATCAACACATAAACTTCAACTTTCAAGCCATGAAAACAACATGCAAGAAGGAATAAATAAAGATCTATAAACTAAAAAGGGAAAACTAAATTATTACAACTCTTCTTCTTGATCTTTGGTTCCTACCATGATAAAGGTTGGTATTCTAGCTCTAATACTCTTGATCTACAAGGAACAAGACTTGATCTAGCTTCAAACTTCCTTCTCATTCTCCTGTAGGCCTCACGGCCACTTCTCCCTCTCTCTCTCTCTATTGTTTTCTTTTCTTTTCTTTCTAAGAGTTTGGATGAGTCTCTTAGATGTGGTGTTTGTGTTTGTGTTGGTGAAATGAAGAAATGAAGTGGGTGAAGAAAAGTGAAGTGGGAAATGAACTAAGGCTCTCCCTAATTTATAAGCAAAATTATTTTCCTCCTTGTGCCCTTTGTTGGGTGGTTCGGCCATGCACCTTGGGAGGGGTAGATTTGGGCTTTCAAAATTTTGCATGGGTGGAGATTAGCAAATACAAGGAGACAAGGTGGGATGGGCTAGAGCATAGGGGTCATTCTAGTACTAAGACTTAGTGTTAGGGTTTTCTAACTTGGTTTGGTTTGGTTTGGTGCATTTAGTTATTAGTTTCTTAACCTCCAAGTTTCTAAAAATTTAGTCCTAGCTTATACATAAATATACATACACGTACAACACACATACATACACACACATATACACACAATTTACCTACACATACCGTAGCACACAAATTACACATACATGCTTCACATTTTTGTTTTCTAATCATATTTATTCAATTTTATCCATTCACATAATAAGACAATTAATTCAAAAAAATCACACTCACACAATTAGCATCACACAGTACACACATCAAACCAAGTATTCATCACACAAAATTTCAAACCAAATCAATAAATTCATTTCCTTAAAAAAATTCACATTCCAAAATTCGTATTTCACATCTTTGAAAATAAATTTTTGCAAATCAACCCAGAAAAATCTGAAATTTACATTTTTAAAATCTACGTTTTAAGACGATCGTTTTGATATAAAGATCGTAAAAATCCGAGTTATGGTTAAAAAGATACGAATTTTTCAAGATAACAACTCAAACTTTATTTCAAATAAAAATCAACTTTTAATAAAATCACAACTCAACAAAGCCACTCATTCCTCTTTTATAAAAACATTTTGTTTATAAATATTCATGAAAATCACATTTTTATTTCTTTCTCACACAAAATACTTTTCTGAAAATATATTCTCAGGGTTTCTTTTGACGAAAATCGTTTACGCACGTATGGGAAAAATGTGGGGTGTTACATGTATGGCCACTCATACGCAGGTCTAAGACTTCCCTTTTTAATATTTCTTGATGAATACGGATGTTGTCAATACGGTAATGATGAAATGGTATGATATGATGATTATATGCCTGCTGAACTTTTAGTTGAAAATCAAAAGTAATCATGCTATGTAAGATGTTGCCTTGTGTTATGAAATAATGATGCTGATGAAAATATTGAAATTTACCTGATGAAAGATAAAAGATTTTGTTTATGGCGAGACATAATTATGATGAAAATGATTGATGATTCTGAGTTAACGAAAGTGAGAGTATACGTGATGATTTGATGGCAAGAGCTTGAGAAATTATTAAGATGAAATAATAAATCAAAATGAAATTGTAAAAGCAGGAATTTGGTAATTTATGAATTGTTGTGAGTATTGGAAATTCAACAGTGAATCTCCCCGATGTGCATTAAGGTGGACTTATGTGCTTTCCAGGTTGAGTTTGTGCTGGCCACGTGAGTTGTACCTCGTGTTTCCGAGCCTCTGGTTTTGTTAGCAAGTGCTTATGGGAAAAAGGTTGTTGTGAAAGATTGTTTAATTAGAGGTCGAGGTTCACTGAAGGGATGAACAAGGATGACTCGACCGAAACTTAAGATCAATAAAACATTAATAAAATACTAAAAGACATGCACTAATGCGGTGAGTTGAGTGTGAAGTAGTGAAGAGGAGGATACCCTGTCTATCTACGGATATTCAGGTGTGTGATTGTGATAGGGGAGGGTGATGACTGTGATACGTCAAGAAACCTAGAGTGCTTTTGTAGGTAGGACGAGTTCTACATATGGTTGGGGCTGCAAAACCCGAGGAACCGTAGTAAGTCCTGCACAACTAACTAGAAAAGTACTGTCGTCCCCTTGATCAATTTCAAAAAGGTGAGAGGGAACCTGAACGAGGTAGGCAGTCGATTGGTTTTGGTTCCTTGCGATATCGCAAAAAAATGAAATATTGATGAAAGTTATATGGTCGACCCGTACGGTTGCAGCATTGATATTAATGTATTGTGATTCTCGACTGTTCGACCTGCGTGGGTTAAGGTTCCTGTACGTCCCGTTTGCTTCCGCTTAGGTTCGGAAGGATCGAAGGAGATGTATGGTGCTAACCAACTCCTCGATGACGTTTCCTTAATTTCACCATCATCGATGGATGCGCTTCAATAAGACTCAATATGAAAAGTTTAAGAACATTGAAAAGACTTATGAATCATGAGCTGAGAACGATAAGGGAATCGATGATGAGAATGAGAATGGCCAAGCGATGAGATTACTATGGATGAGGCCAAGGAAGATATATTTGTGATGATGCTGAGGTCGTGATTTACGTGAAGAAATGAGTTGAGATAAAAGAGATGATGACGATAAATGGTAATGTTGGAAATATTAAACGGGAATGATGAAATATGAATGTATGTAGGATGTGTTACTATTTATTTGTTTATCTTGATATGTTGCCTGTTGTTTATCTCTCTGTCTCTTGGTTGTATTTTTTTTATCGGCTCTGTGTCGGCCGATTAGATGAAGGACCTAAGGGTTGAGGAGATTTCGAGCGAAGGATATTCTCTAGTGGAGCAACCTGGTGCAGATGAGTGGGAGCATGATCTGGCAAAGGCGCTTGCAGCAGCTTCTACTGTTGAGGATCATTTGTTCCCTTTAGTTTCAGTCAAGTTTTGTCGTGGTGCTGTAATTTATTCAGGTAGACTCTGATAACTTTGCTCGGATATCATGTAACCCCGTACTGATAGTAATGTTTTCAAATTTGATATCTGGAACAGTATCTTGATTAATTATGATAAGTTGGTTTTCAAAGCGGGGTGTTAGTGACATCTCGATTTGGAACTTGACGTGTGATGTGGGACATGAATGATTTATTTGATAATGGATATGTTTTTGAAAAAAAAATGTTTTATAGAATGAAATTATGCCCATGTCACCAATGTAAAAAAAACATAAATTTCCCAGATTTTTACTAAATAAAAATAAATTCAAGTTACTAAATCGGGGTGTTACATTTGTGGTATCAAAGCTAAAGTTTATCCTAGTCGCCTTAAGCATGGGCTTACATGCTTTGTTTGAGCTTTGTCTGTTTGTCTGAGCGTGTCTGAGTCGGTGTTGTGTTTCTTTGATTGAGTGCCTGCACTCAATGGAAAGCCGAGCCAATTTTCTGCGTTGATCAGCGCTAGCGTTCTGTCTGTCTTCTTCTAACAGAATTTGGTGGCGACGAGAACGAATTGAGTCAAGATGGAGCCAAGGCCCTGTGATAGTTTATACTCTTTTTCTTCGAGACCCGATTGCTATGTCTTCCACTTGTCAGGCACAAACCTCTAGATTTTGACAAACCCTTTCATTGCGACAAATGCCAATCTAAAGAGTAGAATTGTTGATCTTGGATTCCCCTTGTTTTGTCAAGTTGTTTTGACAAGACGATAAATTTTGCTAAACGCGAAGTTATTCTTTCCGAAATTTCTTCACTCAAGTACGACCTCTCCAAATCCTTGCGAATCTTTTAGTGAGAATGAGAACCTGGTAGGCCTGGCCATAGGACTTATGAGAGTTGAAAGGTGGTGGAATTGTTAGATGACTGAGGACTTAGGAGTAAAAATTTTGGGAGTTTGTTCCCAGAGGTACTTAGGAAGGCGAGATGGTGAATAAGAAATGGTGGAAATTCTGAGGATTAGAAGGAGCTTATTGACAAAACCGATCCATGGTAAGGTCATGTAGCAGGAATTAGACCCTACCCATAAGCTCAAGGATGAAGGAAAGTGTTCTAATTGGTTGAAAGAGTATAGAAGTGGCGACTCTAAGTGAACCACACCCAAAAAGGGATGCAAGAATGGAATGACCCGAGAAAGAATACCAACCTAGTATAGGCTTGAAAGCGGCAGTTATACCCCGAAATGGCATGAACTTTAAGGATTAGAGTAGGATGTCTATCCTTAGTAGTGTAAGATTGGAAATCCAAGTGTGATTTGATGGTCGAACATGAGTAAGAATTGTGGGTTAGGCCGTTATTGTTATAAGGTGAATCAATGTTCGGGAGTGAAAGAAAGTAAAGGTAGTGCGACCTTGTTCGTAAGATGAGGACTTCGAATGGAATTTGGCGATTTAACCCTTAAATACCATAGTTAAGTGAGTAAATCTCCAAGAAATGATAGAAATTCTGGACGTTTAGGATGAACCCGAAAGGGAAAATGGAGTTATTTTAAGAATGTAGGACGAAAATTAGGATGGAATCCCATCAAGACAAGAGGAGGATGGACGAAGGTAGTACAGTTTAGCGTCTCATGGATGGTCAAGTGAGAAAAATTGGTTAAAAATTTGATGGTTATGATTACTAGTGAAGGCCTAAGTGCGGCGTTCCGATGTTGATGGAACACCACGATGTGTTTGGTGGGTTGTTGTAGCTGGCGAGGGTGACCCTGGTCCTACGTATCCCCAGTGAAAAGGGAATCAAGCCACACGTAGTTCTTAAGAGTAGGGTTGTGAGAACATACCTTAGCCCCTATAGCATGGTGATACTTATAGGGGAAGTTGTTGTGTGCATGTGGGCCTGTTAGCTCGATGTGTTTGTGTAGGACTAGGAAAGGTACTGTTTAGATAGCCTTTCTAGAACCTGTAGCAGATAAACACAGTAGTTATCCTTGTGTCTCAAGCTGTACGGGAATATAGGAGTGGTAGTTAGGCTGTTGGGACCGTATACGGTTCTGAAAAGGGTGAAGACCCTGTGCTCGGCCCTGATCCCGTAAGCCTATAATTCACTCAAGTGTCCCTAGCTCGATGTACTATGAATCCGACCAGATCGATGTCGGTGCTCGTAAACTCAATGCTAACTGATCGACATAAGATCGAATCGGTCGGACTGGAGTCAGGTCTGCCACATAAGTCCCCTAGCTCGGTAAGGCGATTTGAGCCTGTGCCGAGTTAAAAGGGTTAGCCGAGTAGTTAAGATGAGTGATTGGAAGAGGAGTCTGGGTAATTTCTGTTCGACGTACGGTCGGTTAAGATGGGGTAGGTCGGGAAGAGTCGAAGAGACTCTGTGCCGAGTTTAGAGCCTTTTTGTGTTGGGTAGATCAGATGTCCTTTTCCGAGGGTTGGTGGTAATATAGAACTGTTCGTAGCCGAGAACTTTCACAAGTGTAGTAGTTATTCATTGTGGCCTAGAGCTGTATGGGAATATAGGAGTGAAAGGACTGTTGGAACAGTAGTTGTCAAGGTAGGGACGAGGACCCTGTGCTCGGCTGTAGCCCTGTAGCCCTAGATCCGAATGTTTCCCAAGCTCAATTAGTATATTGATGACCAGGTAACGGTCGGTATCTTTGGTACTCTTGGCCTGTCTTTGCGTTGTCGATTTGAAGCGTCCTTGGTCAGTCCAAGGACAGGTTCACTACATAAGCCCCTGAGCTCGGTAAGGCATTTAAGGCCTGTGTCAAGTTCTGTAATAACCTATGTCTCAGTCCGAGCGTTTGGGTCGAATTGACAGGTGATGGAGCATAGATGTTAAAAATAGCCTGTGTACTATCTTTTCACTAGTGCTGAAGTGACGTTTTGCGTTCTGCTTAGTTACTCAACGTGTCTATTCCAATCTTGGGAACTAATATGTGACCTCAAGAAGAGGCCAAGTGTATGATAGGCTGACGCCTGCATGAGTGTCGACTCGTTGTGGTCGAATGGTAACTGGTCGGGGGGTGTGAGTCTAAACGAGGTCAGCCTGTGACCCTGAATGTCGCCACTGGCCGATTAAGATAGTGGTAGGTAGGACCGAGGTACGATTCACGACATGTTGAAACCAAGGCTTTTTTCTTCTATGAGGTGGTGACATGGCTCGGTGTCAGGATGCCGTTTTCAAATTTTGACATGGACCTGTTAAGGATGCTGAATATTGCTCCATCGCAACTCTACCCGAATGCATGGGCTTCTGTCCGAGCCTTTCAAATGCTATTCTCGGCCAAAGATTGGGCTCGTACCTGATGAACCTTGATTCCCTTCTTGGAAAATCGCAGTTACACAATCGTCGAGCGACAGCATACATTACTGATTTTAACAAGCTGAGCAAAGCCGAGAAGGATATGTGTAACAACATATATTCTGGGTGAATTTTTTGTTGACCGAGCAGTTTTCCTCGTGCAGATGAGATGCCAAGCAACTCCAAAAGGACAAAAAGAGGAAGGCCACTATTAGTGGTGCTGTTTCCGACTCTTCGAGCCCAACTCCTATTCTATCGCTGCTGGCGGTGTCCAATCCTCCGTCTCAAACCGAGGTGACGTAGTTATTATAAATGACATGGTTCAAATTGTTGTTCCAAAGTCCCCTCTTCCTCCTTTCTTCAAATGAACAAGGCAAGATAAGGAGACATTCATGATACCTGAGTAGTTTGATACCGAGCGAGATTATTTCGGTGGATGCCGAGGCTTCTCAGATCAGCTCTATGTAGTATAGGACGTTAGATGAAAAATTCCCCAACTTCATTCGATCGAAGGGAGACTAGAAAAGATTTTTTTGAACTGACTGCGCCCGAATGGAAGAACCATGCATAAGTTCTGACTAAGCAATTCTTTCGTGCTGTCAGTTTGATGCGTCGCTTGGCACAATGCTCGGACGATCTGTTTGCAGGGTTGAATTCCAAGCAGAAGGAGACTCAGAATCTCTTTGCTGCTAATGAAGCAAGTTTGAATGACGAGCTGAATCGAATCTAATCACAATTTGAAAATCTAAGATCTGAACATGCTGATGTCATCAAGGATTGGAATGTGTTAAGAGGGTCCAAGGCGATGATTGACGATGAAAAGAATGGGCCTTAAGAGTCCTTGCAAACTGCTCGTTAGTCCATTGATAAGCATAAGAAGGTGGAAGCATAAGAGGGAGGTTGCTCGAAATCTCTATAACTGGGAGAAAGGTGTGGATGGACAATTCTGCCGATCTAAATATTTGCGGTGAAGCAGATGTTATTTTAAGTTCTGCCGATCTATAGGTGGGGGGGCACCCTTTCCATGAAGTGGTGCAGGGAAAGCTTGTTGACCTAACAAGCAAAAGGTCAATCTGGATGCTGAGGATTTGCTGAATCCGCTTATTGATATTGAAGAGGATCCTCCTTTAATGACTATAAGATAGAACTTTCTGAGGCATAAGTAATTCTATGTATGCAAGTAATTCTGCTCTTTCTTCATGACAATTCTAACTCGTCGTTGTTCGAGTGTATTTACTTGCTGTCCAGCAGCACGGGTGTCCCCTCTCTCGTCTAAACCGTATCAAAGATGTTGGGAGCGGGACTCGTGACCCGTGTGGAGTCCCAAGGTCGGATAAACGCCTACCCAAACCATTAGGCTACTTGGTGTGCTCCTAATGGAGGCTGGGTGTACAGTCGATCAGTAATCAAGTGAGGAGTCCGACATATTATTTCGATGAGGAACGTTCAAGGTCGGATATACTAGTATAGTTCCGTCCTGTGCGAATATTAAATACTTCCCGATATGTCGAACTAATGTTCGTCAAGAAATTGTCCTGCAGGGACAAGGATGTTCCCGATCTGTAAAAGATCGGGTGAAACAAGGTGCATCTGACCAGTAAAAGTTCGGTGCAGCAGGATGTTTCCGATCTGTTAATGGTCGGGTTAATAGAAAGTGCTTTCGACCTGTAACAGGTCGGGCGCAACAAGATGTTTCCGACCTGTTAAAGGTTGGGTTTATAGAAGGTGCTTCCTACCTGTGAAAGGTCGGGTGCAGCAAGATGTCACAAATTAATGTTGTCGATACAACGATCTCAGATGTATTCCTCGGTCATGCGATGTATTCGGTCGGTAGCCAAGTCAATAAGTTTTTAAGTAATCCTTTTGCTCGCTTATTTTTTCTCGTTTGTTATACAAGTGTTTTATGTTTACTTGTTGTGGAACAAGTGTTTTTAATTATTCGTGATTATTGGACTTAAAACTGTGAGTTAGAACTCGGATAGCCAACTTTAGCCGAAGTGGTATCCTCGGACCGCGATGCAAGGAGAGTGATTTTCCTGGGATCTGGCGTTCTTATAAGTACGATGTTTTAAGCTCATGAAGAGAGCTGTTACTTGATCTTGCTCGGTGGCTAGCCGATCAAGATGAGTCGTACGTATTTTCACAGTGTAATAACATAGATTTTGGAGAAAATCTGTAAAATGATTTATATGTGTGGATTTTCATCGCTCGTAATTGATTTCACACATGTAGTGAATTAACATATGTCCTCGATGAGGAAGGTAAATACCAAGTCAGCTGGCGCATGGGACGTGGTAGTTCTGTCCCCTACTCGGTAATGCCTGAAAAGGCTTGTATCGAGTCATAAGATATGTGAAACGCTCGGGACAAAAGCGGGCGAAGAAAGGCTGGAGTATTCAGATCAACTTTGTGCCCGCCTCCTTCACCTGAAAGAGGTGATCGGGAAAGGTCGTTGAGGCTTGTGTCGATTGTATGACTATTGTGAGACACTAACTGTTGATGTTTGAGGCTTCCTCGAACTCGGTCTGGGTCCGAAATAATTCGTAAAGATATTGGTCGGCGGCAATGATTGTCAACGCATGGCGAGCATGAAAACTTCCTTGTTACAGTTCTTCCCAGATGACTCCAAGGATTTAGAGTACGTTGCTACTCCCGAGCAGCGGACGATGTAGCAGAGTGTGGCTACTCGAGAGGGAGTCCTCAGACCCCAGCTGGCTGAGATGCGCTCAATGTTGGAGAACTGTAGATACCCAATTTTATCCCCCCAAACAAAATAAAAAGTGCATTGAAAATTTTTAAGAAGAAAAATTAATTGAAAAGATTGCGTCCAAAATTTTGATCAAAATCAATTCAAAAAAGATTGAAAATCAATTTTTTAAAAAAGAAAGATTTTGAGAATTGATTAAAAATCGATTTACAAAATTTTGAGAATAATTTTAAAAAATTTGAAAATCAATTTGAGGATTGAGAATCAATTTGATCGAGTTGAGAATATTTTTTCAATTGAAAACTTTTATTTCAAATCAAAAAATTATTTGGAAAGGATTATCCTCTTTTTGAAATGATTGAAAATCAATTTAAAATTTGACAATCAATTCAAAAGATTGAAAATCTTTCTTTGAGAATCAATTCAAGATCAACTTAAATATTGAAAATCAATTTGATAAATTGAGAATCAATTTGAGTTAATTGAAGATTTGTTTTAATAATAAATATTTGAAAAAGATTACAATTGATTTTGGACAAATTTTTCTAAACTTGATTTTTTTACTATAAATAGAGGTCCTTTCTTCACTTTGAGGAGGAGGAGAAAATATTTTGAAGAGAGGTGCACAGAAATCCAAGAAAAAAATAGAGGAAGAAAAAAAAACAGGGAGAGAGACAAGAGAGAGTGGAGGTTACATGGTTAGGTTCAGATTTTGAAGCACAAGAGACAGAGAAGAAGTTTTTAGTCCCAAATAGTATGCCAAGAAGAATCTAATAATGCACAAATAGTCCATACTGGTTTTGCAAATTTACCGGGGCACCATGTCCTTGCCTCCACAATATCGTCATGTGATGTATCTTCCTATCTTTTCTTTTATTTTTTTTCATGTATTTATTTGTCATTTCTTTTCTTTGATTTGATGTTACATATTAAATTGATTATATGTTATTATTTGAGTTAATTTTATTTCATTAAAAATATTTTTAAATTAAGATTAATGATAAAGTACCCATGATTGGTTGGAGGTATTAGCAATATTATGACTTTATATTTGGTTGAATTTGTTGGTTGTGTTTTGGTAAGTCAATTTTTCTCACCCAAATTTGTTTAGTGGTGAGATCTTTAGGACTTCCTCTTCACACCTGAAAACAAATATTATATAATTCATCTTTAAAATAATATAATTTTTTCAGATAAAAAGATGTTTAAAATAATAATTAATTAAATTTTATTAATTCAGTATTGACAATGCGTGCATTGGAAACTCATTTTTCCTCGTCAAAATGTTGAGGTCTTATGTATTTTCCTCTTCGCATAAATTTCATTTTTTTAAAAGTATTAAAATAAAACGTTAACTTAATTTAAATTAATTATACAAATAAATAGTGAAATTAAAAATATTTTCCTTTATAAACATTAAATGAATTTTATTAAATAAGTATTAACAAAATGTGTTTTGAAGACTCACATTTTATTGCCTAAATTACAAGATCTTGTGCATATTCCTCTCCGCATCAAACTTTTTTAATAAAAAATAAAATTAAAACAATAAGAACTACGTAGCCTTGATTCCTCATTTTATGAGGGTACGTAGGACCAGGGGCAACCTTGTCAGGCACAACAAAAAAAACAAATAATTTTGGCAAACAAATTATTTAGGTCTTTTAATTAAAATCAATCAAAGGTAGCATTTTCGAATGGGCGAACGGTGTAACACCCCTAATTTTCGTCTCCCAAATAACAAAGAAATTAGTTATAACAGTTATTTTATAATTGATTTATATTAGTTTTGAAAGTTTTAGTTTTTGTACATTATGTGTTTTTATATATAAAAATATGAGATATATTTTTATATGGTTATTTTGTACAAAAATATGAGTATTGCAATTTAATCCTTGGGTTGGGACCTAATTGCAGTATTAGAAAGGTTTTGAAGAAAGAGCAATTAAATTATTAGATTTTGGCATTTTATCAGTATCTAACCGGTTAGAAGGGCTCTGTAACCGGTTAGACGATGAACCCAGATACTGGGATTAGTGGATTTTGATGAGTAATCATCCAATTAATCAAGAAACTGCCACGAATCCCACTCAAATCATGCTGGGGAACGCGTGTCGACTTGCATGATCAACCAGCTCGTCTATATAAGCTTGGTTGTTGATAGAATTTGCCTAATTTTGCTAAGTTTGGTTTGAAAACGAAGTTAGGGTTCTTGATTTCGTTGCCTATGTTCTCTTTCGATTCTGAGAGCTTTACACCGTTGTAAAGCTCACATCTTGAGCTTTACAAAGATCCAAAAATCGTGAGGAAAGGCTGAGTGTAGTAGGAGTTATGAGCTTTGCATGTTTGGTCCAGAAGCTGCAGCCTCAAGAAACCAGAGTCGTGAACCTCTCTTAGGAGCTCGATTTTGGTAAGCTCCTACTATCCCTTGGTCCCAAATCTTTCCTAATCTCTTTAGCATGTTGCAGAGGTTAAGTCCTAACTATTTTCCCCAATTTTGATGCATGTTTTATATGTCGAATTCTCTGATTTTGGGAACCCACCGAAACTGTGTTGCATGTCCAGCAGAGAAGGGGAATTAGTGGATTTTGGTGTTCAAACTCATTTCTCTGTGACGTCTTTGTTCTCAATCGATCTAGAGGTAAGGGGGAAGCTTACTATTTGCTAGAGTGAGGATAAATATGTTTGGTAAATAGGATGAGTCACCAAGAGACTCTAAGGGCATAGCTTGAATTAGTTTTATGGCTTGGAGGCCAACTTTAGCTCATTTCTGATTTTGAGCAATTATAATATGATGCATGCAAGCTATTGTGATGACAATTTCATAACTTATTTGGATATTATGTGAATTGATGCATTAAGTTGTGAAATATGTGATTTATGCACTTTTGGTGTATGATAATTTTGCATGCATGAATTCGTGATATGTTTAAGTGGTTAAACATGTTTATATAAAGGTATGTGAACTCTATTTATGACTGAAATTGGTTAGATTTGAGTATGGTAGAAAATGGTATGTAAAATCTCTTTCTACAGTGTAAATTCTGCAGAATCTAACCGGTTATTCTGAATCGGTAACCGGTTAGATACTGTCAGTTTTTCAGAGAAAATGATTTTCTGAAATTGGCCCAGTGTTCTTACCATTTGCACTCAAGTCTATACTCTAATTTCATTTGAAACCAATCTGAAATCATGTCAATGAACACTGTTTGTATCAGATTTTAATTGATGAGTCAATGCCTTAATGTTAAAAGATAATTTCAAGCGGAAATTATGCTAAATTGGAATTGGATTGTGATTTAGACTTTTGAATGATGAAATAAGTTGGTTTTGAGGTATATATCAATGCTGAGACTCTGTTTATAGATTTGGGTAGAGAATTCAAGAAAAAGGTTTTTCTGAATTTCAATGGTTATTAGGTTCAGGTCTGTAATTCTAACCGGTTAGTCTGAAACTGTAACTGGTTAGTACCTTAAAACTGAAAAATAGAAGTTAAGTCTTTTAAGTGAAAAGTTTGATACCATTGGTTAAGTTTTTCCCAATCCAAGTCTAATGGCATGTTTTTAAGTTAATTCAAGGATGAATTTTTATGTCAAAGGTTATACCTCAAATCAATCATTCAAAGGAGAGTGTGAGATATTTCTAAATCACAATAATCAAATTAAAGATAAAAACCAACCTTAATAATTGTGTGTGCATTCATTCATAGAGAATGGAGATTAGGTTAGTGATTGGGTGTTGTTTTGGGAACATGAGGAGGGTATTCTGGGAGTACCAAATTGATGCAACCTACTTGATGAAACATTCTGGGAATGTGGCCAGTGTCTGGGACATGGTTTTTATTCGTTCTGGGAATGTAATGCACACTCTGGGAGTGGTTCTTGTTTTCCAAGTATGGTTTGCCATACGTTTTGCGAACACTAACATACGTTCTGGGAACGTATGTTAGTGTTCTGGGAACACTGAGATATCTATTGACAGATATCAAAGATGATGGAGGCCTCAGTTGTGGATGGAAATCATGCATCATGCCACTTGCATTATAAGAGATATAATGTTGAAAATTGGTGTGCTCATATGTACTTGCATTATTGTCTGTCCATGGTATACTTGTGTTGGTATTTTAGTCTTCATTTGATTATGCGAATATGTATAGCTAACCCCCGTGCCCTTATTAGGTGTTGATTGTATATCTAGCTTGCGCAAGTCAGCGAAGGGAGATGTCCCTTAGGCGCATGCAGAGTTTAGATAGTGTGGGTTGAGAACCCTTTATACAGATATCGAGGATCCGGCCAAATGGATGTTTGGACAGAGGACCAGTGACCAGCTCTATAACATCTCTATTTTTAATAGTATTTATATGATACACATTTTGAAAGAGGTATCATAAGATGAATTTAGTTTCATAATAATACTTATTTGGTATCCATGGACTTGTTACACTTGATATATTTTGAGAGTATAATATGATTATTTTACTATGTTTGCGCAAACTCTGATTTTATTAGTTAAATTCATTATTAGATAATTTTTGTAAAAGGAATTTTCAAAGGAAAGGGAAAGTTTTATTTTCAGATCTTTTTCCAACAATGACAAGTCCATGTAAACATAAACTTATTACTTTTCTTATAAAGTAAGATGATAATATAAGGCGTGTTACACTTTC
The DNA here is from genome assembly GCA_037953625.1 of Crotalaria pallida. Classification (NCBI taxonomy): domain Eukaryota; kingdom Viridiplantae; phylum Streptophyta; class Magnoliopsida; order Fabales; family Fabaceae; genus Crotalaria; species Crotalaria pallida. The sequence goes on along the minus strand of CM075655.1, from coordinate 64,555,008 downwards.
ATGATATCAGAGCAATGGTCCTAATTCTTGGTCCTTGGGTGTATGGTCCAATACGCTGGTCATCGATATCTGCGATGTTTCCTAGGAAGTATTGTAACACCCCACAAATTCCTCGTATTAATTTAAAATACTAAAGAGAATTGTTTTTGAGAAAAGTATTTTGAAAGGGTTTTTTCTTAAATAAATTTCTTAATTCATGTTTTTAATGTGGTAAATGATTTTTCATGAAATAAAATTATGAGTTTTGAAATTTATTTTGAATTGACAATTGATTTTCTATAAGTGTGTGTTTGATGTTTCGGTGTTATTATAATTTTATACATGAGTGAATTATTTTCTATATGTGTATGTGTGCATATGTATGCACGGTTTCTATATGTGGGAGTGTCTAGGATTTTATTAGTGAATGAAAATGATGAAGTATGCATGAATGTATATGCATGAAGATGTGTGTGTGTGTCGTGTAAGTGTGTGTGTGTGTGTGTTGAGTGAGTATGTGTATGTGTAAATATATGTGTCTGCCGCGTGTATGAGTGAGTAAGTGGAAGCCTAGGAATTTCCCAAGATGTAACCAAATGAACTAAGTTCTCAACCAAGCCCTTAACTAAACCCTAACTAAGAGTTGAAAACCCTAATGGAGAGCCAAAAGTCAAAAGCCTAGAATGACCCTAAGTCCTTATGCTCCTTATATTGTCCCCTTAAGCAATGCTAACATCCACCCATGCAATTTTAGGAGAAGCCGAATTTACCCTTCTTTTCCAAAGCCCTTGGTCGAGTTACATGAAGGCTAAAATAGGAAGCCATAAGATTTTATATAAGCCTTGGCCTTGAGATGCATTTCCTTCACTCATTCCATTCATTCACTCTTCCGTCCAAACATCAACACAAACACATGTTCTAAGAGCTCGTCAAACTCCTAGACAAAGAATTAGAAAATAGAGAGAAAGAAGAAGGAAAAACCGTGAGTTAGGAGGAAGAAGAAGGAGGGTCCAAAGCCAAAACTTAGGAATCCTTGAAGATCAAGTGTTGAAGACCTTTTCTTTCTTGGTATAAACCGAAGACCTAGAAGTTTTAGAAGTAGTTTTGATTTGTGATCTTGTAATCTTATTTTCTTTCTCTCTTGCGTGTTAATTTGTGGTTTGATCTAAGGTGCATGAGATGTTCTACCTTGATCTTAAATTTCTAAGAGCTAAAGAAATTTGTAATAAACTAAATGAGGGACTCTATGATTCGGTTAGTGTTGTTTATGGTAGATTTTGATGTTTTTCCTCTAGATCTAAAGTTTGGTGTATGATCTTTGTGAGTTTGGAGTAGATCTTCATGCCTGTTAGGTTTTAGTGCTTAAAATCGTGAATCATGAAGTATTTAAGCATTTATTTGGTAAATCAATGTGTGATCTAAACTTGTTTTTAATATTTTGGGTCTTGCATGTTGTTTTGATAATGATCTTGATGATTTGAGTACATGCATGTCTAGGGTATGCCTTGATCTCAAATTTTTTAGAATAAATGAACCCATGGAACCCTAAATTAAGAGCTCTTTAAGTCCGCCATAACCGAAAGTGTAGGCTTAGATGCTTTTTGATTTGATTTGAATAGTTGCATGTTAATTGCATGTTTATAAAAAAAATTAATTTGGGCAATTAAAATGCTTTGATTCTTCTTAGTCTTAACAAAGCCTTGATTTTTGGTTTGATCCTTAAGCCATTCATGAAAAGCTTTGATCTTATGTTGGTATGCCTAGTGTTTTGAATAAAAGACATGGCTTTCTTAAAATGTTCATCACGGTTTTTAGTCTTCGTGTACCCAAAGTGATTTTTAATCTTTGACTTATACCATTATTTGATTTCATGACTTGATCTATCACATCTAGATGCATGCATGAAATTCTTGAGTAAAAAGGATTTGTTTTTCATGAATCTCACGGTTTTACAAAAGAAACCAAGGAAACATGTTTTTGGAAAAATAATTTCTTAACTTGATTCATGATTTGTGACCTTGCATGCTAACTTTTCTTTGATTCAAAGACTTTTAAGAACGCATAATTAAAATGAAAAAGTTGGTCTTTAAATGCATGCATGTTGTTTTTGAACCCAAAAAGTCTTGATCTTTGGGTTGCATGTCACGGTTTTGGTGTTTAAAAAGGGAGGTGGTATTTTCTAAAACCACGTATGTTTTGATTTGTTGATTTTAGGTTTTGCATGTTGAAAAGTGCATCAAAAACCTTGTTTTGCCATGATGATGATTCGGCCTAGTTAGGATTAGAAGGTTAGGTTCTTTTTATATGAATTGACTTAAAGTAATGAGTATGTCTCAAAAACTATTGCTAAATTAATATGTTTAAAATTGTGTTGTGGCTATTTAATTTACATTCGTTTTTAATTAAAAATAAAGGAAATAAATGAATTAAATGATTTTGGGAAAAGTATTGTACTAAAATGAATGTATGTGCAAGTATGTGTATTCGGGTAGGAATAGAAGAAAGAGTAAGCAATTTAGTTGCATGAGAAGGAAAATAGAGTTTAAATGCTTGAAATAAATCAAGTTGCTTTATGTGTTTCAAATTGTAATTACTAACTTGTTTTCTTTGAAATCATTCGGCCACATAGAGTAAATACATTTAGGAAGTTTAATTGCATGAAATAAAATGCATATTATAAGGATAAAGTTGTCTAAAGTAAGAAAGAAAAATATAAAATACGTTTGGTTTATATCTCTGAATCTATTCGGTTTGTATGCATGACTAGAGGTTTGTTTTATAAGATTGAATTATTGGTGAGTTGTATGATTGCTTTGATGACAACTAAGTTGGTTTTATGAAACGTTGTTTGCTGATTATGTGTTAGTTGATGTTTGAAAAGTATGTGAATGTGAAAGTGGTTTTGAAATTAATTGATTTTAAGAAAATTCCATTTGACTTATTTGAGGTTTTCAAACCTTTAGTAAAGTGACTTTAGGTAATAATCCCTTGCTGTCCAAAATTATTTAAAATTGTTTTCTAACTATGAAAATGTGTTCGAATGATTTACAATAGAATTTTCAAGTGACATTTGATTTATGAAAAACCGGATTGAAAACGGGGCATTTTTCGGTGTTTTTGAACATGTTTTTGGTGCTGTCCAAGATGGACCAGCAATCAAAACAAATGATGTAAACCCTTTTATGTAATGTTTTCAAATGGTTTTAAAACAATTAAAGTTCTAGTAAATATGAGAATTGTTTTGATAAAACAATAGTATTTTAAGACTTTTGATTAAAGACGGAAAGAGTCACGAATTAAGAAAAGATTTTCTTAATACATGTTAATAACATAAGCATATTTTATTTAGTACGAGGAATAATCTTAAAGACGAGGGATTAGGGCAGCCGGCAGCACAAAGGATCCAAGGCGACGGTACGCATTTAATAGCTGGACCTCAGGTGAGAGAGAAGTTTTCCTAAGACACCGTGGTAGTTAGGTGATATTAGGACGTTCCGTATCATCTCAAAGATCGGAACTAAGTGGTTAGAGTCAGTAGTATAAGTGGCACTTGTTTGATTGTGTGGCCACTTATACGAAGGTGACGAAGGCCACAATGTTGTTGTGTGATGAGTGTGTGATTGATAGCATGCTTTTATGTTTTTATTTCATTATGCCTGATGATATTTATTGTTGAGTAATATGCTGATAGACACATCCTGAATGAGAAATGGAAACGAAAGGAATAAGTTGAGAAAGTAATGAAATTGAAAGTAAAGACACACTGAGAAAGATCTAATGATTGGAAATAAGGTATGTGCTGGAAAGGAAAGAAAGAGTTGAGAATTGGGGAATGAAATTGAGGATAATGATGAGAATGAGCCAGAGCTGGGAAAGTGATTGGGATTGTGGGAACAAGAGGTGAATTGAGTGGAGCTGGGCTCCTTTGCTTTCAGTTTTAGACTGGGAACTAGTGTTGAGTTGAGCTTGCTCCTCCATTAGCGCCTAGCATGGTTTTAGTCTGGGACTGGTGTTGAGTTGAGCTTGCTCCTCCACTAGTGCTCAGCAACAATGTGATTTTTGTAAAAGGTTTTTATAAAGGAGATTTTTGAAAAGGTTTTGAAATGGGATTATTGAAGAAGTTGTAAAACAATGTTTTCAAAGGAGTTTTTATGAAACAATCTTTTTGAAAAAGATTTGTGAAAGAATATGACTTTGAGAAAAGTTTTGTGAATAAATCTGATGATGAAATTTTGGAATGATGTTTTGGAAATCATTTTGAAACAATATTTTGTGAATGTTGGTGAAAAGAGATTTTGTGGAAATCTTTGAAAATGGTAATTTGAGAAAGCTGAGAAAAGATGACTTTGAGAAGGATCTGGAAATGATATAAGAGTTCAGTGAAGTGACCCCAGCTCTGTTCTACGTGAGAAATGATGAGAATAAGATTGTGCAAAGTTAGTGGTCGGGACTCATTGAAGGGTTGCACGAAGGATGGGCCGACCATTAGGATAATTAAAAAGATAAAAGACTTTAAAAGACACACGCGGTGAGGTATGAGAGTGCGAAGTAGTGGAGAGGAAGAAACGATAAGTATCTGCGGATACTTAGGACGAGATTGCATTAGGGGAGGACGATGACGGTGAAACGTCGAGAAGTCTAGAGTATGTTTCTGGGCAGAACGAACTCCACAGGTGGCGCACTAACGTGGTGGGTACTGGGTCTAATGCCGTGGTAAGTTCTGCGGGCCCACTAGAAACATACTGTCGCCCCCTAGATTGCAAATCGAGAACAGTGAGAGGGACTGGAACGGGGCTTTGTGTTTGCCACTACGAGGTAGTGTGCCATGATTATTATGAATTGATATTATTGAGGCTGGGCCTCCTGGTCAGGGACCATTTATGTGTTGTGACAGCTGTCGTGCCCGCGTGGTAAAGGTCCTGTACTCCTGTTTGCTTCCGACTAGGTTGGGTGGATGACCGAGGAGATGTAGACGTGAGTGATAGACGAGAACGAAATGAATATCCTGATGTTGTATGGTATTTTCCCCAAAGCGTTAAAGAGGGTAAATCTATAAGACTGGATGAAAAGGAAATGAGAAATTAAGGGGAGTAAAGGAATGAAATAAAGAAAGAAAGAATACTCATGAGAAATGTATAAAAGAGGATAATAATGATAATGGTACGTTTGATTGTTGTGTGCCTGTGTGTTATATAGTATGCTTGTATGGTCCTATTATGTTGCCTAGCGTAATCCCACACCGTCGACGAACCGTCGTTCGGAACACTTACTCTCTCCTGTTCGTTGGCATATCGGTGCTGCTGGTATCTCAACGGGCAGATGGGGTATTGGATGGAAGCCACCGTACGAGGCTACAAGAATTACAAGAGAAGATTCGGTATGAGGTTCGAGGGAACTTCACCACTCTCAATGGAGCAGAGTCGGAATCTACTAGCAAAGAGGGAATCACAACAAGGAAGGCATCAGCTTCGAGAGCAAAGAAATGATGCAAGAAGAAGAAAGAACTTCACCCAATTGTTTTCAGTAGGATAGTTTAAGGATAGTGTGGTTAGATTAGGTTATGATGATTGTTGAAGGATTACCGATGCCCTGAGCCATTGTGTAATTGAGCTAAGTTTTTAATCTGACTTGTGAAACACATCTTTTTGCAAGGTTAATTCATGTAAAGTTTTTGAAACCTGTTAATATGATTTCGAACCAAGTTCTTTTATGAAAACGGATGTTTTATAAAAGAACAGTTTTCGTAACAACTCGGTTTTCGGAGAAGTGAATGGAAGAACATAAAGAGGTTCTCAATGATGTCTTCGAACACTTCAACAATGTTTTACAAAAAAAAAAATCTTGCCCTCATTTTTGGCAACTTTAATAAATAGAAGTTAAGTGTTTTGAGTTACGAAAATCGGGCTGTTACAAGTATGCTTTCATATACTTCCAAACTAGATCTATGATTATGTGTAATAGCTCTAGATAAGTAGCTTAGTCTGCTATTAAGAAGTGTTCTATGTAGTCTAAGTAGAAGTATGACAGTTGTATGCTTCTCTTTAGACATGTTGTAAACCCAAAGCCATAGTGTTGGTTTATTAGTTCTCATAGAACCAGTGATAAGGAAATCTTAAGGAGTTGTAGTTAAGTCCTTGACTCTGGGGAAGAATGTTTACCCTCACTAGTGTTAAAGTTAATCAACTTCTCAGGCCAAGTGCAGGGTAGTCATCTTCTTAAAGATCAACCTTGTTGAGTTTGTTAAACTCTAAAGCTATCCTTTCTTTTGTTCCTTATGGATACGAGTATTGATCAAAGTTGCTCTATGCCTTATCCAATCTGCTATCTCAAAGCAGAGACTCCTACAAATCTTCTTGTAGTTGTTTCCAATGTATGTCTGAATTGTTCTATTAAGGTATTAGACTTTGTCTACCTACCTGTGTCATGATTACATTTGATCTTAGGCACGGTTTGGAAGCCGAGAGATCAAGTGATCATGATTAATGATGATAGAACAACCCTGTATTGGGATTCTAAAGCTTCGAATCTAGAATCCAATGGATCCATGTGTTTGCTTTTGGGCAGAAGTGAAGGAAAGGAAGAAGGGGGTTAAAGAAATCTTGGTTACAAGAAATGATGTCAGGCTTACCTTTGAGTAAAGAGATAGAGTTTGGAATCAAGTTAATTCTTGAAGCTGATTCTATCTCTATTACCCTTATAATACGGTACCATCGGGAATGGTGAAATGGAAGAAACACGTAGAGAAGTTGCTAAAAAGGTTATGGTTGGATCAGGTTAAAGGAGTCTAAGTGTTTTCTAAGATTGATTGGAGGTCAGATTAACCCCAAATCAGGATTCGGGACAGGGATACACCCAAGACTGCATTTTGATCTCGATACAGACATTATGGGTAGGAAATAATGTCGTTCGGGTTGACTAATGCACCTATTCTTTTATGGATTATAAGAACTGGACCTTTAGACCATATTTGGATTCGTTTATGGTTTATGCTAAGAATCCAGAGGAGCATGAGGAACATCTCAAGATTGTGTTGAGAATCCTACAGGAGGAGTAGTTGTGTGCTAAACTCACCAAAGATGAGTTTTTGTTGAGAGAAGTTAAGTTCGCAGGGCATGTGATCTTTAAAGAAGAAATTGTGGTGGATCCAGCGAAGGTGAATTCAGTGGTGTAATGTGAACAACTTAAGACTGTGGTTAAAGTAAGAAGTTTCTTAGGGCTGGCTGGATACTATCACCGGATTATTGAAGGATTTTCTAAGATCGCATGGCCTTTGACCAAGTTGACTTGGAAAGATCAAATGATTGTATGGAATGATAGGATGTTGTTTAATTATAGTGGGGTAGTGATGGATTATACCCTAATATAATATGATTAGTCCAAGAGGAATTATGGAAAAATGTGAGTATATTATGATTTAAATCATTTCAGTGATGAATTCAGTTGGAATCAAGGTATTAGATTATGATTAAATTCTATTGTGAGTTGGATTGGATGATGTAAAGAAAATGGTCTTGAAATTCTTTGATTTTATTTCTAAAATTGTACTTACTAACCGGTTAGAGTTTCTTGTAACCGGTTAGAAGCTGAAAGTTTAAAATAAAAATTTAAGTCATTTTTGAAGGAACTTATGGTATCAATAAATATCTTCCTCCAATCCAAACTCAATGTCAATTACCTAAGTAAAATTTAAGGAAGGATTTAATGTGGTAAAATAACTTAATGCCTTGATTCATCATTGAAATTGATTTAAGAGGATTGAATCATAATACTTATAGACTAATCAAAAGTTAAAATTAAGGAGCTACTCCAATCGGAGAAGGTAAAGAATTGAGCTGGATGATGCAAAAGAGACGATAAATACTAAGATAAGGAGGTTGTGATTCATGATCAAGTTTGGAGTTTGAAAATTTGAATGACAATAAGAAGAAGAAGAGTTGAAGAAAAAGAGAAGTTGACTTTTAAGGGAAATGGGCTAGATTTCCATGAAGAAGAGAATGGAATTCTCTGTTTCGAGGTATATTATGATGTATCGAAGCAAGGCTTGGGAAGTATTTTAATACAATGAGTTCAGGTGGTTGCATGTGCTTCTCGATAGTTGAAGATTCATGAAGTGAATTATCCGACACACGACCTGGAGTTAGCAGCAATCGTGTTTGTTTTGAAGATTTAGAGACACCACCTCTATGGCACTGCATTCCGGGTGTTCAGTGACCATAAGAGTTTAAAGTACCTGTTTAATCAAAAGGAGTTGAATATGAGGCAAAGGCGATGGATGGAGATTCTAAAAGATTATGACTTTGAGCTCCATTATCATCCTGGCAAAGCAAAAGTAGTTGCAGGCGCTTTGAGCGGAAAGGCTATTCATGTGAGCTCAATAATGGTCAAGGAGGCTATTCTGATCGAGGAATTCAGAGACCTAAGCCTGGCAATGCAAGTGGAACTATCTAGCCATAGATTGGGAATGTTGCAAATCACCAACGAATTCTTGAATCGGATTCATGAATTACAACCAGAAGATGAGGAGTTGAAAGAGAAGAATGAGATTTAATCTTTGGAATTAAAGTTAGGGATTATATATATTAGAAAATATATTACTGAAGGCAAGGGATTTATGAAGTGTTTTCTGGAACAACTTAGATGAGGAATCCAAAGGCATGAACTTCAAGAATAGATTATGTTCGAACCCTAAGTCAGCTATCAACTATCAAGGAATAAGGAATTTCTCGATGTTGGTAAGCATGTATGAGGACTATGGGAAAACACATGAATTTCATGTGAGAAATGTCTGAGTTCAGAATAAGAGAAAGATTGATGAAATAAAGGCTCAACTGGAGAAAGAGGAAAAGTAAATAGGAGAATATCAACTACGGAAATATCAAGGTTAAGGAATCCTCGATTGAAGAAAAGTGACTAAAGAGGAAATAGGGAAGGGAACATTTGTCCATCTCGAGGTGAAAAATGTGAGATACATCACTTTGGGTTTAGTTGTGATGTACCTAAGGGGGTAGTCAATTCCGACTGCAGGAAGCAGGAGTATCATTCACCGAATTGTCTTGAAGGAAAAGGGGAGAAAGGAATGGACAACAAACGAATCAAGCACGAGAAGAGTTCACCAGCTGAGATGTGAGTTGAGTCTAATCCTGACGTAGATAACCCAAGTCTATCTCTTCCTTTGATCTGAATTAACGTAGTCAAATGTTTTTCGATTACGTTTATCTAATCGTTTGAAAATATCAATATCCTGTTGGAAGTTCAACTCCAATCTTTCTGTGATCAAAACCTTTATCACAGTTGGATGTGATAAATATCTGTGGACACTACAGAAATAGAAAGATCAGTTATGGCTAGAGATTAACAACCACCGGGATAGGACAAATCTTTGTCTCCCCAACGGAAATGTCTCTAGAACTTGACTATCTAGCTAAGTCTGATAGTGATAACTACCCTATCTTTAAGTTCATTTAACTTAGAGATATGTCGTATAATCTTTCTTGTGAAAGGTTATATCTGAAAGGAATGATTTTGTTATTAATGGTTTGAATATTAGGACTGATCACCCTATTGTTTCTAACTTTTAAGAAACAAAATCATACAAATGCCTCTTTAATCGTGCTCGAGTAATCAGAGTGCGCAGCACAAAAAGTTTTCCTCAAAAAGTTTATTAAAAAAAATGTTTTATCTGAAGAATGTTTATGTGAAGTGTAATATTCAAAAAGGTATTCCTTTGAAAGGATTCTTTTACATTAAGAGTTTTATACGAAGAATCCTTATTGTTTAGTTTGGAAAGTCTTTTCCTGAAAGGTTTTATTTGAAATGTTTCAAAATACAAGGATTATATCGAAACTCTTTTAAGTGGGGGAGCACCCTAAGAACAACTTTTAAGGGAATTAGATGAAGTTTTCTAGTATAATAACGTTTTTGGAAAAGTGGAAAATTTCAGAAGATGAATTTCGGGGACGAAATTCCTTTTAAGTGGGGGAGTAGTGTAACACCCCTAATTTTCGTCTCACAAATAACAAAGAAATTAGTTAACAGTTATTTTATAATTGATTTATATTAGTTTTGAAAGTTTTAGTTTTTGTACATTATGTGTTTTTATATATAAAAATATGAGATATATTTTTATATTGTTATTTTGTACAAAAATATGAGTATTGCAATTTAATCCTTGGGTTGGGACCTAATTGCAATAATAGAAAGGTTTTGAAGAAAGAGCAATTAAAATATTAAATTTTGGCATTTTATCAGTATCTAACCGGTTAGAAGGGCTCTGTAACCGGTTAGACGATGAACCCAGAAACTGAGATTAGTGGATTTTGATGAGTAATCACCCAATTAATCAAGAAACTGCCACGAATCCCACTCAAATCACGCTGGGGAACGCGTGTCGACTTGCATGATCAACCAGCTCGTCTATATAAGCTTGGTTGTTGATAGAATTTGCCTCATTTTGCTATGTTTGGTTTGAAAACGAAGTTAGGTTTCTTGATTTCGTTGCCTATGTTCTCTTTCGATTCTGAGAGCTGTACACCGTTGTAAAGCTCACATCTCGAGCTTTACAAAGATCCAAAAATCGTGAGGAAAGGTTGAGTGTAGTAGGAGTTGTGAGCTTTGCAAGTTTGGTCCAGAAGCTGCAGCCTCAAGAAACCAGAGTCGTGAACCTCTCTTAGGAGCTCGATTTTGGTAAGCTCCTGCTATCCCTTGGTCCCAAATCTTTCCTAATCTCTTTAGCATGTTGCAGAGATTAAGTCCTAACTATTTTCCCCAATTTTGATGCATGTTTTATATGTCGAATTCTTTGATTTTGGGAACCCACTGAAACTGTGTTGCATGTCCAGCAGAGAAGGGGAATTAGTCGATTTTGGTGTTCAAACTCATTTCTCTGTGAAGTCTTTGTTCTCAATCGATCTAGAGGTAAGGGGGAAGCTTACTATTTTCTAGAGTGAGGATAAATATGTTTGGTAAATAGGATGAGTGACCAAGAGACTCTAAGGGCATAGCTTGAATTAGTTTTATGGCTTGGAGGCCAACTTTAGCTCATTTCTGATTTTGAGAAATTATAATATGATGCATGCAAGCTATTGTGATGACAATTTCATGACTTATTTGGATATTATGTGAATTGATGCATTAAGCTATGAAATATGTGATTTATGCACTTTTGGTGTATGATGATTTTGCATGCATGAATTTCTGATATGTTTAAGTGGTTAAACATGTTTATATTAAGGTATGTGAACTCTATTTATGACTGAAATTGGTTAGATTTGTGTATGGTAGAAAATGGTATGTAAAATATCTTTCTACAGTGTAAATTCTGCAGAATCTAACCAGTTATTCTGAATTAGTAACCGGTTAGATACTGTCAGTTTTTCAAAGAAAATGATTTTCTGAAATTGGCTCGGTGTTCGTACCATTTGCACTCAAGTCTATACTCTAATTTCATTTGAAACCAATTTGAAATCATGTCAATGAACACTGTTTGGTTCAGATTTTAATTGATGAGTCAATGCCTTAATGTTAAAAGATAATTTCAAGCGGAAATTATGCTAAATTGGAATTGGATTGTGATTTAGACTTTTGAATGATGAAATCAGTTGGGTTTGAGGTATATATCAATGCTGAGACTCTGTTTATGGATTTGGGTAGAGAATTCAAGAAAAAGGTTTTTTTGAATTTCAATGGTTATTAGGTTTAGGTCTGTAATTCTAACCGATTAGTCTGAAACTGTAACCGGTTAGTACCTGAAAATTGAAAAATAAAAGTTAAGTCTTGTAAGTGAAAAGTTTGATACCATTGGTTAAGTTTTTCCCAATCCAAGTCTAATGGCATGTTTTTAAGTTAATTCAAGGATGAATTTTTATGTCAAAGGTTATACCTCAAATCAATCATTCAAAGGAGAGTGTGAGATATTTCTAAATCACAATAATTAAATTAAAGATAAAAACCAACCTTAATAATTGTGTGTGCATTCATTCATAGAGAATGGAGATTAGGTTGGTGATTGGGTGTTGTTCTGGGAACAGGAGGAGTGTACTCTGGGAGTACCATATTGATGCAACCAATTTGATGACACATTCTGGGAATGTGGCCAGTGTCTGGGACATGGTTTTTATGCGTTCTGGGAACGTAATGCACACTTTGGGAGTGGTGCTTGTTTTCCAAGTATGGTTTGTCATACGTTCTGGGAACGTATGTTAGTGTTCTAGGAACACTGAGATATCTATTGACAGATATCAAAGATCATGGAGGCCTTAGTTGTGGATGGAAATCATGCATCATGCCACTTGCATTATAAGAGATATAATGTTGAAAATTGGTGTGCTCATATGTACTTGTATTATTGTCTATCCATGGTATACTTGTGTTGGTATTTTAGTCTTCATTTGATTATGCGAATATGTATAGCTAACCCCCGTGCCCTTATTAGGTGTTGATCGTATATCTAGCTTGCGCAAGTCAGTGAAGGGAGATATCCCTTAGGCGCATGCAGAGTTTAGATAGTGTGGGTTGAGAACCCTTTATACAAATATCGAGGATCCGGCCAGATGGATGATTGGACAGAGGACCAGTGACCAACTCTATAACATCTCTATTTTTAATAATATTTATATGAGACACATTTTGAAAGAGGTATCATAAAATGAATTTAGTTTCATAATAATACTTATTTGGTATCCATGGACTTGTTACACTTGATATATTTTGAGAGTATAATATGATTATTTTACTATGTTTCCGCAAACTCTAATTTTATTAGTTAAATTCATTATTAGACAAATTTTTGTAAAAGGAATTTTCAAAGGAAAGGGAAAGTTTTATTTTCAGATCTTTTTCCAACAATGACAAGTCCATGTAATCATAAACTTATTACTTTTCTTATAAAGTAAGATGATAATATAAGGAGTGTTACAAACGGGGCGCTAATACCTTCCCCGGCTCGTAACCGACTCCCGAACTCGGAATCTATCTAGTTCGAGACCAATCTTTATCCGTTTTAATTAATAATTATTTTTTTCCGCATTTTTTGCAACAAAATGCGGTGGCAACTCAATATCGAGTCAACCGACCCCCACTCGTAGGCGAGGCCCCGAGGGCGACCCGGGACCCCGGCCGCGACAGTTGGTGACTCAGCTGGGGACTTAACCTAAAAAAGAGAGTCAAGCCTAAATGTTTGATTGTTTTTAATTGACCTATTTCATTTTATAAATGATTTGCCTAAAGTAATTGTATATGGTGCATAGTTGTTAATTATTTTTATATCTAATTATTCTTTTTATTTTTATTCATTTAATTTTAGTTCTTTTTGTTCCTTTTCAACTTTGGGGTTTTTCTTTTTATTTATTTACTTTTATTTATGAAATGTTTGTATCGCCCTGAAATAGTTTTTTTTATACAATCTTGGCACACACGAAAACCCTATGCTCGGGTACTGTCATTTCAACCCAATGTTTAGAGGTGTTTTCCCCTTACGTTCGACTTACCAAGTGTATGGTCTCTTGTAGTGTGCGGAAGTACCACTCAGATTGCAAACCATTTCTTGTAAGCACGATTTTTGGAAGGTACGTCTAACCTATTTTGGGAGGCGTAACCAACCTCTTGTCGACCGTTTGCAAAGTGGTTCCTCACCTTAAAGAGTGAGGGCGATACGAGGGCCTTTAGAAGTCTAGAGCCATCGTGGAGTACACTTCGTGTAACATTCTAATTTGGAACTTGAATAAGTCCATCATGATTCCTCTTCATTCACTATCAAAGGTTAAGAGGTGTCAAAAAAGTTAATCTGTTACCTACTTAACTTTCGAAAAAGCTGTGGGGATTGTGTCAATCAAAAATTAAAAAATATATACAATTTTTCAAGTTATCAAATTAGAGTGTTACACTTTAGTTGTACCATAGAACAATGTCATAGGATTGTGGTCTATAGATATTTCAATCGCCCCCAAATAGGATCTTATGGACTCTAAGGGCACTGCATCATGCATTTTGCATCATCATATTCATGTGCATCATTCATAAAAAAAAATTCTTTGAAAAGTCTAGGTTCCATCACTATTTCTCCAAAGCACCTTCTTGGACTCGATTATAAGCAAGGTCCATTGACATGTTGAAGTCATCAAATAAGCTCAAGAACATGGTAGATTGAATGAAGGGACAAGTGAACCATTTTGAATGAGGCTTCAAACCCTCGGTTACACAAGCTCAACAATGAAGAGATCACAACAGACCATTCATTTCGTTATGGCAAAAAAAAACCAAAAAAAAAGTTGTCATTGCATATTATTTTAACAAGCATTTACTAGTGTTTGATCATGTGAATAAACCATCTCACCACATTTTCAATAAATAAAAATCATTAAAAAAATTGATTCTTGCATTGACTTGAGATGTTTGATTCAAATTTGAAATTGGAAGGAGTAATTGAAACCCATTAATGATGTGGACCCTCAAGTAGATTTTTTCAATTATACAAGGCACTCATTGCAAATCCCAAACACTAAGGAGATACCCCTAGTTACCCCATTGAGCTTTGACATTTTGAAAGGGAGATCATTTCATTTAACCCATAACATGTGTATAACCTGGGGCGGGTAGTTTTTCAAACAATTTTTTTTTAAAATTATTCAAATATCAAGAGGATTACTTTTTTCATAAACCCAACACATTTGATCCATTGTTCACCCCATTTGGGCTCCAACATAAAATTTTGTTCTTAAAATCTCAAAAATAATTTTTTACCCGAGCAATAATGAGAATCAAATGTAAAGAAAGAGGTTTCCATGGTTGAAGTGCAAGCAAGAGAAATAAAGAGCTCACGGATATCCCCATAAACTAAAGTCAAAAGAATGAAAGCAAAAATACAAAAAAAGTTCAAGAAGCATGATGGAAATCCGCGATGCTTGCACAGACCACGCTAAGAGTCACACCAAAGAAAGATTCTCATTTAAGCTCCACATCAATTGTGAGCCTTTATATCCATTCTTTCACAAGCCACATCATCACCCCTTAATCACGTTACAACCATTAGAAAATCCTCTTGATGATTTGAAAATTGTGCAAAATTTGTTTGGAAAGACTAGGTAGAAGGAGAAAATGGAGGAATAAGAAGGGTAAGGGAAACACAAATATTTTGAGCCTCATATCCTTTTGTTTGAAAATGAAAGCCTCGAAGCCCTTGGCCACGTTACAAGCTTAAAAAGACCTTGTTGAGGATTGATCTGCTTGAGAAACACACCAACGTGAAAATAAATCTGACTCCTTTGACTTTCGGAAATTTTGATGAAAATATCTTATTTCTAATGTATGCATTAATTTACACCAAGACCATCACTTTCATATCAACTCAAACACTTTTATATCACATGATCTTTGCATTAGTATTTCTTGTTAAATAAATATGCATTCAAAAATAATAAAAAAAAGAAAGAAAATTGCTCGCTAGGTTGAAAATTCGAAAGGGCGGCCTAGGCAAAAGTTAGAGCAACCCGCTAGGTTGAAAACCTGAAAGGACGGCCTAGGCAAAAGTTACTGTCAAATAAAAGGGAATGAGTGAAGTCTTCACATAAGGGCAATTCATGGGATGTGATCCCTCTTCAAGGGCAACACTAGGGCAATGTTGTTGAGTTGTTTCCCTAGTCCTCTCATGCACATACTGGGGCAGATTTTTTTATTTTTTATTACGAAAAATAATAAAAAATCTTGCGATCGCCACTACAAATTATTAAGCTTTCTCCTAAGCTCTCAAGCACAAACCAAGCCGATACTGGGGCAGTTTTTATGATGAAATTGTCTTTTGAAATATGAGGATTACCAATAAAGATTTTTTATGAAGATACTGGGCCAATTTATTCTTGGAAGTCAAGCTAGTGTTGGAAGACATGCTTCAAACTCTCTCATGGACTTCAAGCTATATTCAAGCAAGTGTTTTGACGATAACAAACAATCTCAAGATTCAAGCTCACAAGTTCCTTCAAGTTCAAGTTGAAGATTCAAGCAAGATATAAGTCTAGAAGCCTTTCCCTTAGGACACATTGTAAGGTAATGACGTTTCTGTTCTTAATGAGTTTAAAAGGCCAATGATTTTTTCAATTATTAAAAAGGAGAAGAAAATGTGTTTTCATGAAAATTTGTTTTTCTATCTTAGTTTTTGTGGAAATACTTGATGAAACAAAACTCTGGATATTTTTATGTTATGCAAGAAGGAGTAATCGATTACCTGCCTAAGATAATCGATTAACTGTGTTGCATCATAGAAAAATCAGAGAGCTTGTAATCGATTAAGTGAACTTTGCTAATCCATTACTTTCTAATGAGAGTAATCGATTAAAATTGTTGCATCATATATTTTCCTGAGACAAAGTAATCGATTATATGTCTTGTAGTAATCGATTACATGATGTTGCATCACACAATTATCAGAGGCTCAGTAATCGATTATTTGATGAGTGATAATCGATTAAATGAGTTGCATCATATAATGAACAGGGGTGATGTAATCGATTAACTATTATTGGTCTAATCGATTACTGGTTTTTCAAAAGAATTTAAAAGTTTCTATTTTTGAAGGAATAATCGATTACCTTCATACAGTAATCGATTACTTCAACTTTTATTGAAAAACATGTCATAATTATTTTGATTTATTTCCAGATTTGTTTTTTATATGATTCTGATTTATTTTACAAAATTCAAAATTGATTTTAAATTTGAGTTATTTCCTTATTTGTTTTAAGAATCAAATCTTTATTTTATTTCTTAAATCATTTTGATTTAGTTTTGATTTTAAAACTTATTACAAAATCATATTTTATTTTATTTTGATTTAAAATTGATTTTAATTTGTTAGTTTAAATCTTTTTATTCTTTAAATTCAAATCACTCCAACATTAGAAACTGATTTTTTGATTCATTCATTCTTTTCATCTGATACACGTTCTTCTCTTCTCCTTTCTTCTCTCTGAAAATCACGTTCATACTTTTCGAAGAACTCGAAACTCTTGTTGGCCTTTAGACTTCAAAAGACAACTTCATTATCGTAGAGCATTGAATTGTTTCCATCTGTGTTGTTGAAGAACACATTAAACTTATTGTAATCACTCTCATTCAATTGTACTCAACCTTAGTGGTAGGGAGAGAATCCCATAGTTGAACGTTGAGGCGTTCGTAGAGTGAGGAACCCTGCTGTGTGTTGTTGAGGCCCCTAGCGAACGGAGGTTCCTAGTAGTGTGCGGGGTGCTCTCGGTTGTAATTGGGTGCGGCCCAATTGCTGGTTATAGAACTCTCAAGCGAGTCGCTTGGGGACTGGACTAGGCCTTTCGACGGGAAGGCTGAACCAGTATAAAATTTTCGGTGCAAGCTTTTCTATCCCTATCTCTTTTATTTTCAGCATATTTCATTTAATTTACGTTTCCGCGCTACTCTTATTATTCAATCAATCGTTTTCACTCTCCTTCTCAAACGTCTAATCTCTCCAACGCAAAACAATTTTTAATTTATAAGGGTTTTTGCAAAAATTTAATAAAACTCGATTCACCCCCCCCCCCCTCGCTCTCGAGATTTTGAGGCCAAACCCAACAATTGGCATCAGAGCTAGTCTCTTGTGTTAAGACTTAACCGTCTCAAGAGTATGGCTTCAAACTCTCTGTTTGGTGATGAAGGGAGTTCTCTTAACCGTCCTCCCATGTTTGATGGGGTAGGGTACGCGTATTGGAAAGCCCATATGAAAATTTTTATTCAAGGAGTTGGATTAAAGGTTTGGAATGCGGTCGTAAATGGTCCCTATGTTCCTACCTATGTAGTTAATGGTAACATCGTCGAAAAGCCTATGGCTGAGTGGACGGAGGAGGAGGAACGTAGAGTCCAGTACGATTTGAAAGCGAAAAATATTATAACATCTGTTTGATTTATGATGAGTTTTTTAGGATATCTACATGTGAGATTGCGCAACAAATGTGGGATACATTAGAAGTCAAACATGAAGGTACAAATGAAGTGAAAAGATTGAGAATCAAGACTCTGACGGGTGAATATGAACTGTTCAGAATGAAGGATGGAAAAACAATCCAGGAGATCCAAAAGCGCTTCACGATGATTGTCAATCAATTAACAACATTGGGGAAGAAATTCACAAATGAGGATCTCCTCAACAAAGTTTTAAGGTGTTTGGGAAGAGAATGGCAACCCAAAGTGACGGCAATTGCTGAGTCAAGAAATCTTTCAACTATGACGCTGGCAACTCTCTTCAGAAAGCTACAAGAGCATGAAAGTGAACTAAAAAGATTGGCTCAACACGAAGAGGAGAGCAAAAAGGTCAAAAGTCTGGCATTCAAGGCTGAAGCACCAGCAACTGAAAGTGACTCGGACAAAGAACTTATCAATGATGAACACATGGGACTTCTGGTCAAAAAGTTTGGGAAGTTTCTGAGGAAGAAAAGCAACTTCAACTCCCAAAACAGAAAAGACAACAACAAAGGTGGAGGATCATCCATTATATGTCATGAATGTGGCAAGCCCGGTCACATCAGAGTGGAGTGCTACCAGTTGAAAAAGAAAGAAAATTCAGAAAGGAGCACCTCCAATCCAAGGAAAGGGAAGCAAGCATACCTGGCATGGCTAGACAACGAGGGAAGTTCGGACGAGGATTCAGACGAACAAGAAGAAACAACCAACATATGCTTGATGGCACATGGAAATGAGGTAAACTCTGATCTAGAACATTCTTATGATGAATTACAAGAGGCTTTTGAAGAATTACATGAGGAGTCGATGAGGTTATCCTTATTGATTTCTTTGGAAAAGAAAGATTCAGCTTCTCTTTTACAAAAGAACCAAGAACTTATTAAAGAAAATGAAATTTTAAAAAATCAAAATAAGGAGCTGAATTCTACTTTGAAAAATTCTTCAAACACCTCGAGTAATGAAGTTAAATTTAAAGCTAGTTCTTCTTCTTGTAAGTTTTGCAAGGATTTAGTTAAAGAAGTACAAGATTTAAAAGAAACACTTGCAAAATTTACGAAAGGTAGAAATACATTAAATTTAATGCTAGGGAGACAAAAGTGTTTCTTTAATAGAGCCAGTTTAGGATATCAACCCGGTAGGCATCAAAAGAAATTAAGTACCATTTTTGTCCCTACTAGCAATCATAAGAAACCTTTAATTATATGTCATATTTGTGGTAGAAAAGGCCATGGTGCACATGAGTGCTTACGCCGGAAAGTTAAGTTCGTTAAAAAGAACAATGAAACTAAAAGGTGGCATGATGCAAACAATGGTTATACTAACACTCAAGGACCCAAAAAGATATGGGTACCGAAAAAGAAAACTTGAATCTCATTCTTGTAGGTTACTCCGGAAGAAAGGAAATCGTGGTGGTACTTGGACAGTGGATGCTCTAAACATATGACGGGAGACAAATCTAAATTTTCGCATCTCGTTCCAAAGGACCAAGGACATGTGACTTTCGGAGATAACAACCAAGGAAAGATTCTTGGAGTGGGTAAAATAAGTACTCCTCCTAACCTTTGCATAGAAAATGTTCTACATGTTGAGAGCTTAAAGCATAACTTGCTAAGCATTAGTCAGTTATGTGATAAGGGCAATAGGGTTATTTTTGATTCTGATAGATGTATTATCGAGGGTAAAGTTGATAATCTTATAAAGCTACTTGCTCGCAGGATAAACAATGTATATGTAATTGATTTTAACTGAATACCCTTAAATGATGCTAAATGTTTATTAAGTAAAGAGGATGAGTCGTGGCTATGGCATTGTAGAATAGGTCACATCCACATGAATCATTTGAACAAAATTTCTTCTAAAAACTTAGTAGTTGGTTTACCAAAGCAAAACTTTTCTATTTCTGAAAAATGTGATCCGTCTTCAAAATCAAAACTCACAAGGGCATCTTTTCCTTCTAAAAATCGTTTTAACTCAAAGGCCCTTGAAACTTTTACATATGGATCTTTTTGGACCTTGTCAAACAAAAAGCTTTGGTGGCAACTATTATTGTCTGGTTATTGTGGATGACTATTCTAGGTATACATGGACATTATTCATTACTCATAAAAATGATGCATACTATGAATTTAAAAAGCTAGCTAAGATTGTTCAAAACCAAATGTTGAGGGCCTAAAGCATAACTTGCTAAGCATTAGTCAGTTATGTGATAAGGGCAATAGGGTTATTTTTTATTCTGATAGATGTATTATCGAGGGTAAAGTTGATAATCTTATAAAGCTAATTGCTCGCAGGATAAACAATGTATATGTAATTGATTTTAACTCAATACCCTCAAATGATGCTAAATGTTTATTAAGTAAAGAGGATGAGTCGTGGCTATGGCATCGTAGAATAGGTCACATCCTCATGAATCATTTGAACAAAATTTCTTCTAAAAACTTAGTAGTTGGTTTACCAAAGCAAAACTTTTCTATTTCTGAAAAATGTGATCCGTATTCAAAATCAAAACTCACAAGGGCATCTTTTCCTTCTAAAAATCTTGTTTTAACTCAAAGGCCCTTGAAACTATTACATATGGATCTTTTTGGACCTTGTCAAACAAAAAGCTTTGGTGGCAACTATTATTGTCTGGTTATTGTGGATGACTATTCTAGGTATACATGGAGATTATTCATTACTCATAAAAATGATGCATACTATGAATTTAAAAATCTAGCTAAGATTGTTCAAAACCAAATGCATATGAGCATTGCATCCATTAAGATTGATCATGGTGGAGAATTTGAAAATCAATTTTTTGAAAAATTTTGCGAAAAACATGGCATTAAGCATTATTTTTCAGCTCCAAGGACTCCGGAACAAAACGGGGTTGTGGAGAGGAAAAATCGTTCATTAAAAGAGCTTTCTGTTGGAAGTCAAGCTTTCCCAAGGACTTCAAGTGCAAGTATTATATGGTTTTGATGATAACAAACTCAAGATTCTCAAGTTCATGTCAAGTGCAATCATAAGATCTTCATCCTTCAAGTCCAAGCTTCAAGTTGAAGAATCAAGCAAATGAAGTTGAAGGCTCAAGCAAATAGAAGACCATAGCCCTTTCTCTTAGGACATTATGTAAGGTAATGAAGTCAAGGTTTATATTATGTTATAAGGCCAATATAAGTTTTTCTAAAATATATTTTTCATTTAAAGGAGAAGAAAAAGAAGTTTTGTGAAAATCAGTTTTTATATCTTAGTTTTGGTGAAAATATCTGATGTTACAAAACTCTGAATATTTTTATGTATACAAGAAGGAGTAATCGATTACTTGGTTGAGTTAATTGATTAACCTTGTTGCATCATACAAAAATCAGAGAGCTTGTAATCGATTAAGTGAACTTTGCTAATCCATTACTTTCTGTATGAGAGTAATCGATTACCTGGATCAAGTAATCGATTAAAATTGTTGCATCATATATTTTTCCTGAGACAAAGTAATCGATTATTGCTTTGTAGTAATCGATTACATGATGTTGCATCATATGCTTATCAAAGGCTCAGTAATCAATTATTAGATAAGTGGTAATCGATTATATGAGTTGCATCATATGTAACACCCCTAATTTTCGTCTCCCGGATAATAAGGAAATTAATAATAAAGTTTTATTATTAATTTATATAAATTTTCCAAGTTTATATTTTGTATTTAATTAGCCTTGAAATATAAAAATAGGTGAAAATATTTTTATATGGCAAATAAATACAAAATTGTGGATATTGCATTTTAGTCCTTGGATTAGGACCTTAATGTAATATTAGAAAGGTCCTTGGAGGGAAAGATTTAAAAAGTATTAATTTTTAAATTTTGCACTGATCTAACCGGTTAGAAATGCCCTGTAACCGGTTACACGATGAACCCAGAAACTGGGTTAGTGCGTTTTGATGAGTAATCACTTGATTAATCCATGGAATCGCCACGAAAACAGCCTTAGATCAGTGGAACACACGCGTCAGTATGCATGTTAACCTAATCTCTCTATAAAAGGCTGGATTGCTGAAGAATTGGGGTTGATTTCTGAGTTTTGGTGTTGGGGAGGTGCTGTTAGGTTTCCAATTTCGTTTGGAGAAATTCTTCTTTGTCTCTGAGTGTTGGAGAGCGAGTAATACAATTCTGGAAATATTGAATCAAGGACTTTTCATTGATACAAAAATTGTAAACCAAGAGTGTGTTCGGGAGGAGAAATCGGTCTTGGAAGTTGAAGTTGGAAAGCTGAGTTTGTGTCTTTCTTGTTTCTGGAAGCTGGATTTGAGCCTTGATTTTGGTAAGTACAGATAATTTTTAAGCCTCAAACCACTTCGATTCTTTAGTGCATGGTACCTAGATCAAGTTCTAATTGTTTTCCCCAATTTCATTGGTCAATATCTATGTCAAATTCTCTGGTGTTTGAACCCTGTTGCTGGAAAACGTGGCTGAGAACAGAACCTAGAATTTCTGTGGAGTCTGTGGATTTTCTTCAAACCTCAGTGATTATACTCATCAAACACAACTTTGAGGTATGGGAGAAGTTTACCTTATACTAGATTGAGACTAAAATCAAGTGATTTAGGATTTGAGTCAACAAAGACTCAAAAGGGCATTATGTGTTTAGAGTTAAAAGGCTTGGAGGCCAAATCTGTGTCTCAATTATTTTTGATCAAAGTTAATAACCTGCATGCAAGCACTCTGATGATTGAATCATAATTAAAAGGTTTATTATAAGTTTTGTGATATCAAGTTGTGTTTATGTGGAATTATGTGCAATTTGAGTATCTAAATTGATTGCATGCAAGATAAATATGTTGCTATGGTTGAACATGTTTATTTTAAGGTATGTGAACTCTTTTGAGTGTTGAAATTGTTTAGATTTGAGTATTGGAAAGAATGGTATGCAAAACCTCATTTTTCAATGTACAGACTGCATAATTTAACCGGTTATTCGATATTTGTAACCGGTTAGTGTAACACCCCTAATTTTCGTCTTCTGGATAATAAGAAAATTAATAATAATGTTTTATTATTAATTTATAAATTTTTCAAGTTTAAATTTTGTATTTAATTAGCTTGAAATATAAAAATAAGTGGAAATATTTTTATATGGAAAATAAATGTAAAAATATAGATATTGCATTTTAGTCCTTAGTTTAGGACCTAAATGTAATATTGAAAAAGGTTCTTGGAGGGAAAGATTTAAAAAGTATTAATTTTTAAATTTTGTACTGACCTAACCGGTTAGTAATGCCCTGTAACCGGTTAGACGATGAACCTAGAAACTGGGTAAGTGCATTTGATGAGTAATCACTTGATTAATCCCCTTAATTGCCACGAATCTCACTCGATTCATAGTGGGAAACGCGTGTCACTATGCATGTTAAGCAAATTGCTCTATAAATAGCCTGAATCAAGCTCAAGATCAAGGTTTTGGGAGTGTTGGTTAAGGAATTGCTCTGATTAGGGTTTCTGTTTCGTGTGGGCAAATTCTTCTTCTTCTCTGAGCTATAGAGAGTGAGTGATACACTTCTGGAAAGCTTAAATCAAGGGCTTTCTATTGATATAAAGCTTGTGAGCCAAGAGTGTGTGTCGGAGGCGAAATTGATCTGAGAAATTGAGGTTTAGAAAGCTGAATTCTGAGTTTTCTGGTTCTGGAAGCTGGGTTTGAGTCTGGATTTTGGTAAGTACAGACGACTCTTAAACCTCAAATCACTTCTATCTCTTAGTGCATGTTACCTAGATTGAGTTCTAATTGTTTTCCCCAATTTCTTTGGTGATTTTCTATGTCAAATTCTCTGGTCTTTGAACCCTGTTGCTGGAAAACGTGGCTGAGAGCAAAACATAGCCTATTAAAACCGAATTGAACAAAAACCATCACAACACCATTTAAATAATTTTTCTCAAAATAAAAACACAAAACATAATCATTTCAATAAGTCAATCACATGCAAAAAGGAATCTAGCCTATTAAATCTAGAATAGGCCGAATCATCATCATAGGAAAAACAAAGTCTTTGATGCACTTTTCTTCATGCAAAAACCTTAAAATACTAAATTAAAAACATGCATTTCAAACACATGGTTTAGAAAAATACCACTCCCTTTTTCTTCCCAAAACCGTGACCTCTATGTCACTTCAAACCAATTTTCATTTTTATTTTCCTTGCATGTGCTTTTAAAAATCATTTGAAGTAAAAGAGAATCACATGCATGAACCTTTTTATGAAAACAATCATGATATTTTGTTTTCAAAGCTTGACCGAAAAGCACATCAACAAAATCAAGAGAAAAACTTAAATCCTTAGCTTTCAAACACAAATAAACTTGAATCAAAGTAAAATCATTTTTCAAAAATTGTTTTCCTTTTCTTTCTCATCAAAACCGTGACATGCAAACCAAGAAACAAGACTTTTTGAGTTCAAAATTACATGCAAGACTTCAAGATCAAAGCTATTGAAAATCAAGGCAAGAATCAAATCTTTTTCAAGATTAAAACAATAGATCAAAGTCTTTTTGAAAAGAAAACCAAAGATCAAAGCTTGGAAAAATCAAAGTTAAAATCAAAGCATTCAAACCACTTAGATCATCTTCAACAAACATCAAACCAACATGCATGGAATCAAAACAAAATAAAAATCATCACAACCTAATTTTCTAGACATGGCCGAATGATAAAGTCCATGGTTTAAGGTTCTACAAGTTTGTGTGGCTCTTGAAACTCAAGGTCAAAGCTTAACAATTACATATAAACATAGATCTACAAGAAAATTAGACATGCAACAACAAATAAACCTTACAAGACTTGGAAAAATAAGAACTACTTCTAACACCCTATGATCTTCGAACAAACCAAAGAAAAAGAGAAGATCTTCAACCACCTTCACTTGATCTTCAAGAAAACTTAAGGCTTTTGGACTTGATCTCCTTATTTTCCTCCTCTCCAAGCTCACGGTTTCACTCTCTCTCTATTTCTCTCTCTAAGAGTTTGATGATACACTTAGAAGAAGTGTTTGGAAATGAAATGGAAATGTGAAGGAAATAGTTTGGAAATGAACCAAGGTCTTGGACATAAATAGGCCATCGAGCAATTCCCTTCTTGCCCTTGAGAGGATTCGGTCAAGAGTGAATTGGGTGAGGGTAATTTTGGCTTCACAAAAAGTTGCATGGCTTAAGGTCAAGTTATGAGACAAATGGAGTGAAATTAGGCTCTAATCCTTGATCCTATTGGTTGGTCAATCCCTTAACTATGCTTTACACTAAACCAAACCTATATGCTACTAGTCTACTACCTTAGGGTTCAAGAAAAGTCAGACTCCTATCATGCATGCACATACACGCATAGCCGAATAAACACATGCACACACATACACATAGAAAAATCATTTTCATTTTCTTTCTCATAAAATCACAATTTTCCTTCAAATACAAAATATTAAATACTTAATTATTTCAACTCAAAAATTCAATCCAAAACTCATAAGATTTTCTCATAAAAATCATTTCCTTGGAAATCTTTTATAACTTGAAATCATAAAAGAAATTCAATTCAAGAAATATTCTTTCAAAACACTCTTTTTAAAATACTTTCTCATAATAATCTTTTTAGGGTTTAAAACAAATATGAGGTATTCAGACGGGGTGTTACATTCTCCCCAACTTGGAGATTTCTCGTCCCCGAGAAATGCAGTACCTGAAGCAAACAGGTGTGGGAAAGAACTTCTCATCTTGCTCTCAAGCTCCCATGTCGCATCTTCTCCATTATTCCGACTCCATACTGCCTTAACTAAGGGAATATTTTTTCCTCTTAACCTCTTGACACTACTACCATCTATCCTTAGAGGTAAAGCCTCAAATGTAAGATTTTCCTTTAGTTGTACCGAATCGGGTTCAATGATGTGTGAAGGATCATGAACATATTTTCTCAGTTGGGATACATGAAAGACATTATTTAAGTTCGAAAGAAAAGGAGGTAAGGAAATTTGATAGGCTAGAGGTCCTATTCGCTTAAGAATTGGGTAAGGTCCAATAAAACGAGGTGTAAGTTTTCGGGTTTTGAGCATTCTACCAATTCCAGTAGTTGGCACTACTTTCATGAATACAAAATCTCCTTCATTGAATTCCAGCGGACTTCTCCTCTTGTCCTGATAACTCTTCTGTCGACTTTGAGCAGTTCTCATCCTTTCTTGAATTAACCTCACCTTCTCATTTGTCTGCTGCACTACATCCGGTCCTATTATCAAATGCTCACTAGTCTCGAACCAACACAACGGCGTTCTGCACTTTCTACCATATTGAGCTTCATACGGCGCCATTCCGATACTTGAATGAAAACTGTTGTTGTAGGTAAACTCAATCAAATGCAGAAAAGAATCCCAATCACCGGTACTTTCAATCACACAGGCTCTCAACAAGTCTTCTAACCTTTGGATAGTTCTCTCTGACTGTCCATCCGTCTGTGGATGATATGCGGAACTTAAATCCAACTTGGTTCCGACTGCTGCTTGCAAACTGACCCAAAATTTCGAAGTGAAACGTGGATCTCTGTCTGATACTATACTTGAGGGTACTCCATGCAATCTCACCACTTCCTTTAAATATAGCTCAACCAGTCTATCCATTGAATACTTCATGTTGACAGGAATAAACCGTGCCGTCTTTGTCAATCTGTCCACGATTACCCAGATAGCATCATAACCTTTTCGAGTCTTTGGAAAACTAGAGACAAAATCCATGGTGACACAATCCCATTTCCACACTGGCACTTCCAACGGTCGTAACTCACCACCAGGCTTCTTATGTTCCACCTTCGCTTTTTGACACGTCAGACACCGTGATACATACTCCGCCACTTCTCTCTTCATTCCAGGCCACCAAAATACCTTCTTGAGATCTTGATACATCTTCTGAGAACCAGGGTGTAAACTCAATTTACTCTTGTGAGCTTCTTCCAGTATCATTCCCTTTATCTCCAGATCATCCGGTACACAAACACGATCCTTATACCTCAGAATTCCATCACCATCCATCTTGAATTCTACTTCTTTCCCTTTTTTCGAAAGCTCCTTCTTAGCTTGAAGTTCCTCGTCTTTCAGCTGAAGTTCCTTTATCCTTTCCATAAATCCACTCGAAACGGTCAGCTGTCCCAATATCATACTCTTCGGTCTTAACTCCACTCTTAAATTCAGATCCCGAAATTCCTCAATCAACTCCAACTCCTTGATCATCAACACAGAGACATGCAATGACTTCCTACTTAAAGCATCAGCAACTACGTTCGCCTTTCCAGGATGATATTGTAACTCGAGATCATAATCCTTTAGGAATTCCATCCACCGTCTCTGACGCATATTCAGCTCCTTCTGCTCGAACAGATACTTTAGACTCTTGTGGTCACTGAAGAATTCAACCCTTACACCGTACAAATAGTGCCTCCAGATCTTCAAAGCAAACACTACTGCCGCTAGCTCCAGGTCATGAGTTGGGTAATTGAGCTCATGAATCTTCAGTTGCCGTGAAGCGGAGGCCACTACTTTCCGCTCTTGCATCAATACGGATCCTAATCCTTGCTTCGAAGCATCACAAGACACACAGAAAGACTTCGTCGTATCCAGTAAGACCAACACTGGTGCGGTTGTCAGTCTCTTCTTCAATTCTTGAAAATTCTCCTCGCATTTCGCCGACCATTCGAATTGTTTACCTTTCCTTGTCAGCTTCGTCAAAGGCAAAGACAAACGAGAAAATCCTTCGATAAACCGACGATAATACCCTGCTAGTCCTAAGAAACTACGTATCTCCGTTACAGATGTCGGTGTCTTCCATCCCAACACAGCTTCCACTTTTGTAGGATCCACCGCAATTCCGTCCTTCGAAATCACATGCCCCAAGAAATGCACTGAGTCCAACCAGAAATCTCACTTCGACAACTTAGCATAGAGCTGCTTGTCCTTCAACATTGTCAAGACTGTCCTTAAATGCTCAGCGTGTTCCTCCTTAGTCTTGGAATAAATCAAAATATCGTCGATAAATACGACAACAAATGAATCCAAGTAAGGATGAAAAATTCTATACATGTAGTCCATGAATATTGCAGGAACATTTGTTACACCGAAAGGCATAACCAGATACTCGTAATGACCATAACGAGTTCTGAAAGCAGTCTTGGGAATATCTTCCTCCTTTACTCTTATCTGATGATACCCCGATCTAAGGTCGATCTTGGAAAATACAGTCGCTCCCTTCAATTGATCCAACAAGTCATCAATTCTGGGCAGAGGGTACTTGTTCTTAATCGTCACCTTGTTCAGTTGACGATAATCCGTACACAAACGCATACTACCATCCTTATTCTTGACGAACAAAACCGGTGCTCCCCAGGGTGAAACACTAGGCCTTATCATCTTCTTCTCCAACATTTCTTCCAATTGCTTCTTCAATTCAGCTAACTCCACCGGAGCCATCCTATAAGGTGCTTTAGAAATCGGTCCAGTTCCAGGAATTATGTCAATTGAGAATTCCACTTCTCGAATTGGCGGTAGACCAGGTATCTCTTCCGGAAAAACTTCAGGAAATTCCCGAACTACGGGTAATTCGTGCAGTTCCTTGTCCTTTTTGACGTCCAACGAAACCAGAAACATGTAAGCTACCGCGCCATCCTTCAATGAAGTTCGAATTTTCTGGGAAGATAAATGCTCAAGGTCATTGGGTTTAGGCAAAAAAGATTGGGTTTCACTAAAAACTAACGACTTTTCGGAACAGTTCAGAAGAACACGATTCCTAGTAAGCTAGTCCATTCCTAATATAATGTCTATTTGAGAAAGGGGTAGTTGAATTAACTAAACAAAATAGGTGTTACCTTCTATCTTTAAGGGACAATTAGGACAATAAGTGTTGGAAACCAACAAGAGGCCTAACAATCGAGTAGAGGGGGGGTGAATAGGAGATTGAAGATAATATGGCAATTTTTCGATTTATTGAAAATTAACCTGATGTTGTTCGGTTTTAAAAGATAACGCGAGCTTCTTTCCGAGCAGACAAGGTTAAATGATTAACCAATCAGATAAACAAAATGGTTAATCAGTTAACCGAGCTGCTTCAAGGTAGAGCTGGTTTTTTTTGACTTAAGTTCGAAGAACAACACTCAAAGGGCCAAGCTAAGAAAAATAACAGTTCAAACTTAGATAAATGAAGATTAGCGGAATTAACGTTATGCTCGGCTGCAACAGAAAAGCAGTAAAGAAAGAACACCAGAGATTTATCCTGGTTCACTCTCACCCTGAGAGCTAGTCCAGTCCCCTCTGAAAAGCTTTCAGAGAGCTTTCACTAAAAATTGATTTTTTGGGTTACAAAGGATTTACAAGAGCCTACCCCTCTAGACCTATCCAGTCAAACGAGTGTACCAAACTCGTGACAAACTACCCACAACAAATCGACGACCAAAGAACCTCTTTGGAACCTTTGCAAATCGAAGCTTTCTCGATCAGAGACCAGCTTCTCACAACAGCAAATACAACGAAGAAGATGATGAAAGAGCATGGCTCCAATTCGAAACACTCTTCGAATATGATGAAAGATTGAATAACAAGAGTGAGTCAATTCTAGAAGGATTTCCCAGAGAAGAACTGATTCGAACTTAGAGTTAAGATTTGAAAGATTTAAGTCTCTAAGTTCGTATTAAAAATAGAATGTTTTTCTTCTCTGTGAGTTTTTGATTTCTTCTCTGTTTTAAAGTAAAAATGAAAGTTTTTGGCTCTGAGAAAAATGGTTGTTAAGCTGTCAATCTACTGTTAACATTGAAGACCCCCTCTTTTATAGTCTCCTCTCTTCTGCAGAGAAAGAAAGAAAGAGAGCTGTACGGAGATGGGGTTTCCAACGGTAACATTTAGACAGCAAAGCAGTGATGGTGATAGTTCACCAACCTTTGATTTAAACTCATTTTGAATTTCAAACTTGTCAGAGCATAAGAGCTAAACCTAGGACTTCTACCCAGACTCAACGGTAATAAAAAGTACGGAACAGTTGAGCAGAGTCCGAAGGTTGAAGACGATGCATTGTTGAAGACGATGAACAGAGATTGCCGAGCTTTTGGCTTTGATCGAGCTTGGTGTTTCTGAGCTTGATCTGAGCGTCGGCAAATAGTCAAGTTTAGAACGATCAACCCTAGCTTATTTACTCTGTAAGATGCTGTGGCTGTTTCGAGCTTAATACGAGCGAATACCGAGCAAATCATCATCCGAGCTTACTGCCTTGAAATGAAGAACCGAGCTTGCAAACTTGGATGAACTTTGGCCTTAATCACGGGCCGAGTCAAATCCGAGCTTGAGCTACAAAAGCTGACTTGATGCAGGTAGCGAAGAACCCTTGTTTTCCGAGCTTCTGCCGAGCCTCTGCCTTTGGCGGAACGCATACGCAAAACAAAGATTCCGAGCCTCTGCAGAGCTTGTGCCTTTAGTTGAACGCTTGCGCTGATAAGTTTGACTTTTCTAACGCTAAGCATAAGCCGAGTCTGTTTATTTGACATCATCAAAAGTTCTTTGATTCTTCATTGTGAGTCTACAATAAGTAGACACTATCACAGGCTTATCAGTAGGGGTAGAAACAATCAAGTTATAGGGTAAAGCATCTACTCTCAAATTTAATCTATTCACCACATCATGAGAAATAAAGGAATGAGTAGCACCCGAATCATACAATACTAATAAGGAATTCTTATAAATGAAACATTCACCTTGGATAAGATTAGCAGCATTCGCAGCCTCAGCTCCGCTCATCGTGAACACTCTCCCTTGCATAGTAGGACGATTTGCATTCCCCGAATTAGCCATTCGCTTAGGCTCCCGGCAGTCTCTCGCCATGTGACCAGGCTTGTCACAGTTGAAGCAGTTCGAATTCCTTGGTGGACACATCGGAACAAAATGATTGCGACCACACTTGTTGCAACGAGGAGGTACGTTCCCTGATCTCATTCCACCGAAACTATTGCGACTACCACCGCTACGATCCATACGATTCCCTCCATAGCTGCTGCCCCCACGATTTCCACCGCGATTACCGTTTCCTCCGAAGCTTCCACCTTGTCCGCTTCCTCCAAAGCGTAGATCTCTCCTTCCGCTCGGACCAGAATACGGGTGCGGAGTCCTATACCTTCCTCCGGAATCTCTATGAAAAGGAAAATTACGAGCCGGTCCATGAGATGAAGAAGGGTTCACTACCGTATCAGCCGCTCCTCTTGCTTTCAAACCTCCTTCATACATACGACAACGATTCACTAAACTAGAAAAATCATCTATTTCTAAATGAGAAAAAGCTAACTTAATCTCAGGCTTAAGACCATCCCTAAACTTAGCACACTTCGATCGCTCATTCTCCCCCCAGCATATTGGGGTACATACTTAACTAGCTCTTCGAATTTCGAGGCATACTCATCAACCGATAAATTCCCTTGAGTTAGCCTCAAAAATTCCAGTTCCTTCTCAGTCCTCAGATACAATGGAAAATACTTCTCAAGAAATCTCTGCTTAAAAGCTTCCCATGTCAGCGCTTCTTCCAGGTTCACCATCACTTGCTTAGTAACTCGCCACCATGCTGCAGCCTCCCTCGTCAGCATAAATCCAGCATAAGCCAACTTCTGCTCATCGTTACACTGCACCATACCCCCGAAAATACGCTCCAAATCCTCTATCCATTCCATAGCCGCATCCGGAGCAAAGCCTCCCGCAAATTCCTTCGGGTTGCGACGACAGAATTCATCCAATCCCTTGTAGCCTTGGGCCTCCAGATTTTGAGCTTGCTGCTGAGTGTTGAAATTCTGTTATACTTGAACCGGAAGGTCTCCCACGCGTACGACTCATCTTAAAAAAAATAAAGCAGAAAGGGGATTCAACGCACGATAACACAGAACCTAGACTCTAAAGGCACAGAGCTACACAGAGTAAACATGGATAGCCTTATATGCTTAAGGCCACTGAGGATTACCATTGCTCTGATACCACTTTTGTAACAGCCCGATTTTCACTTCCAAAACCTTAACTGATTTATTATTAATTTGTTGCAAAAATGAGGCCATTTTTTTTAAAACATTCGTTCATTAATGGTTAACGTTACCCTTTTTAAAATCGAGTTGTCACTTTCGAAACTTCCCATTCAAACACCACCATCATTGAAACATAACATCATTTCCATTACGATTAAAACATAAGCCATAAGTACTGGAGTCACACTCCAAAAGTTTTCCAAAAATAGGCCATGATTACAAAAGATTACAAACCATAATTTAAAAGTAGCTTGATTACATCCATGGTACGTCACAAAGTAATCCTCGATTGGAACTCAGATCCTAGACACACTACACCATCTAGACACAGAACACATGACATCACTCCTCAGCTGAACTAGCGTCCGTCTCCATGTCTTCACTCGAATCCGCCTCCGCCTCATGACTAGAGTCACTAGCGTCTTCCTCCTCCATCGGTTGAGGAATCACTGCAGCCAAAGGTGTGGGATCACCATCATACTCATGATGCTCCCTCGGTCCACCGTCTTGATAGTCACGGAGAGTGACTTGTCCCACGTGCACGTCCAAACTCGTCCCTCGCAGAATGTGCCTTGGATCATCAATCTCCAACCGAGTTTCACCTCTCCAAATCCAGCCTTCAGGAACAACCTCCCATGCTCCTCCCTGAAGAGGCCACATGTGGATTGCTACATGATACGCCATCTACCCGTTGCAATACCGGCAAATGCCAATACGACAAACAGGTAGGAGAGAGTCAGTGTACCATA
Organism: Crotalaria pallida; assembly: GCA_037953625.1. Classification (NCBI taxonomy): domain Eukaryota; kingdom Viridiplantae; phylum Streptophyta; class Magnoliopsida; order Fabales; family Fabaceae; genus Crotalaria; species Crotalaria pallida. The sequence goes on along the minus strand of CM075655.1, from coordinate 64,522,292 downwards.
CACTAACGAGTTGACCGTAAGGTCTCGGGGTAGACTCGATAGAAAGAAATACAGACGACAATGACAATTTGACAAGTATACAGGGCGAGACAAGGTGCCAAGAGTATAGGGAATAAACAGAATATAATAAATAGACAGAACAGGATAGCAAAGCAAGTAACATCATATGAACAAAGCATAATAAATGAAATATGCAAAGTATATAAATGGCATGTAAGGCACATAAAAGTAAAGTATAACTCATCAATCGAAATCATGATTCACATTACTGAACAGCACCATACTTTCTCAATCTTTTCCAACATTCAATTATATCTTTATTCTTTGAATATTAAGTCTTATCATAACTCAGCTCACTCAATGAGGTAGGGGGAAAACCATCACTGAGGAAAAACGCACACGTCTACATCTCCTCGGTCTCCATCCAAACCTAGTCGGAAGCCAACAGGAGTACAGGACCTTTACCACGCGGGCACGACAGTTGTCTCAACACATAATTGGTCCCAGACCAGGAGGACTACAGCCTCAATCAATACAATTCACATAATTATCATTAATCAACGCTCACTGTACAAGCAGTGGCAAATCACAATGCCCCGTTCCAGTCCCTCTCACTGTTGTAGACTTGCAATCAAGGGGGTGACAGTATCATTTCTAGTTAGCTATGCGGAACTTACCACGGCATTGGACCCAGTCCCTACCACGTTAGTATACCACTTGTGGGATTCGTTCCGCCTAGAAATATACTCTAGGCTTCTTGACGTTCACTGTCCTTGCCCTCCCCTCATGCAATCCCCATCTGAGTATCCGCAGATACCCATAGTATCTTCCTCTCCACTACTTCGCACTCTCATACCTCACCGCGTATGTTAGTCTTAAAATGTCTTTTAAGTCTTTTAATATCTTTTAATTAACCTACGGTCGGCTTGCCCTTAGTCCATCCCTTCGACAAGACCCGACCACTAAGGGTTATCTCTTTTCCCCACTTTCACATATCATTCTTTCACTTTCTCAAGCCACTTGGCTCAATCACATCATTCCATAGGAATTCACATAGCTCTCTTTAACGATCATTCTCCGTCTTGGAGTCCATCAGCACGATCTCAGCTCCACGAGTGTAGTCTCCTCGTCCAGTGCATTGTTGCTCCACCACATTTCCTTGAATCACATCACGGATCGCTCTTCCGCTTATCTTTACATTAGACTTTCTCTTTTATGTTCTTATTATCATTCATAATAACATTCAGATTCATCAAACAGAATATAACATTTTCCACAATAAAATAGTAACAAGCATGCATCAACTTAATAAAACATAAAACACATAACACGTAATAGGTCACATAAGCCTTTCCACATCACCACACGAGCAACTACGTTACGGGCTCACCGCACTCTCACTCACTTACCTCTTAATCCAGCAAGAGAAACACTTTGACCTCGGGAATCTCTAGCTTCTCTTTGAGAATCGTTCCCACCGTCCACTGAATACCTCAAGGTAAATAAATACACTTTTATTAAAAACCATTTCAATTAAAAATCACAACTTGGTCTCTTTAATAGGAAATCCTTTACTTTCTTTATCCTCTTTGTAAATACGGTCGTTTTTCTAAAACAAAGCACAATCCTTTCTAATACTTGAAATCCATTAAAAACCATTTGAAAGCTCACATTAAAATAAATAAAGAATTAATGTATGTGGTTGTATGGAAAAAGTCCAGCCACCTCTTTCAAGTTGTAAAAACATTGAAAAATCAATAATTTTTATTCTAACTTTTGTCGTATCAAATAGCACTTGAAATCCATCTTTTTCATAACTCAAAAACACTTTTTTTTTAAATTTAAAAACCTTGAAATAAAATCTTGGATAGCAAAGAACTAAAAATCAAAACCATGAAAATACTTTTGGAAATAATCAAATACATTTATTTATTTTCTTTTATTATAACCGAATTGAACAAAAACCATCACAACACCATTTAAATAATTTTTCTCAAAATAAAAACACAAAACATAATCATTTCAATAAGTCAATCACATGCAAAAAGGAATCTAGCCTATTAAATCTAGAATAGGCCGAATCATCATCATAGGAAAAACAAAGTCTTTGATGCACTTTTCTTCATGAAAAAACCTTAAAATACTAAATTAAAAACATGCATTTCAAACACATGGTTTTATAAAAATACCACTCCCTTTTTCTTCCCAAAACCGTGACCTCTATGTCACTTCAAACCAATTTTCATTTTTATTTTCCTTGCATGTGCTTTTAAAAATCATTTGAAGTAAAAGAGAATCACATGCATGAACCTTTTTATGAAAACAATCATGATCTTTTGTTTTCAAAGCTTGACCGAAAAGCACATCAACAAAATCAAGAGGAAAAACATAAATCCTTAGCTTTCAAACACAAATAAACTTGAATCAAAGTAAAATCATTTTTCAAAAATTGTTTTCCTTTTCTTTCTCATCAAAACCGTGACATGCAAACCAAGAAACAAGACTTTTTGAGTTCAAAATTACATGCAAGACTTCAAGATCAAAGCTATTGAAAATCAAGGCAAGAATCAAATCTTTTTCAAGATTAAAACAATAGATCAAAGTCTTTTTGAAAAGAAAACCAAAGATCAAAGCTTGGAAAAATCAAAGTTAAAATCAAAGCATTCAAACCACTTAGATCATCTTCAACAAACATCAAACCAACATGCATGGACTCAAAACAAAATAAAAATCATAAAAACCTAATTTTCTAGACATGGCCGAATGATAAAGTCCATGGTTTAAGGTTCTACAAGTTTGTGTGGCTCTTGAAACTCAAGGTCAAAGCTTAACAATTACATATAAACATAGATCTACAAGAAAATTAGACATGCAACAACAAATAAACCTTACAAGACTTGGAAAAATAAGAACTACTTCTAACACCCTATGATCTTCGAACAAACCAAAGAAAAAGAGAAGATCTTCAACCACCTTCAGTTGATCTTCAAGAAAACTTAAGGCTTTTGGACTTGATCTCCTTCTTTTCCTCCTCTCCAAGCTCACGGTTTCACTCTTTCTCTCTATTTCTCTCTCTAAGAGTTTGATGATACTCTTAGAAGAAGTGTTTGGAAATGAAATGGAAATGTGAAGGAAATAGTTTGGAAATGAACCAAGGTCTTGGACATAAATAGGCCATCGAGCAATTCCCTTCTTGCCCTTTAGAGTGAATTGGGTGAGGGTAATTTTGGCTTCACAAAAAGTTGCAGGGCTTAAGGTCAAGTTATGAGACAAATGGAGTGAAATTAGGCTTTAATCCTTGATCCTATTGGTTGGTCAATCCCTTAACTATGCTTTACACTAAACCAAACCTATATGCTACTAGTCTACTACCTTAGGGTTCAAGAAAAGTCAAACTCCTATCATGCATGCACATACACACATAGCCGAATACACACATGCACACACATACACATAGAAAAATCATTTTCATTTTCTTTCTCATAAAATCACAATTTTCCTTAAAATACAAAATATTAAATACTTAATTATTTCAACTCAAAAATTCAATCCAAAACTCATAAGATTTTCTCATAAAAATCATTTCCTTGGAAATCCTTTATCACTTGAAATCATAAAAGAAATTCAATTCAAGAAATATTCTTTCAAAACACTCTTTTTAAAATACTTTCTCAAAATAATCTTTTTAGGGTTTAAAACAAATATGAGGTATTCAGACGGGATGTTACACCCTTTGCCAAGGATTTATGACCTTATGGATCAAGTTAGGGGAGCTGCAGTATTTTCCAAGATTGATCTGAGATCGGCTATCATCAGATCAGGATAACGGATGATGATATACCCAAGACTGCATTTCGATCTCGATACGGTCATTATACGCCAAACTTACGAAATGTGAGTTTTGGTTGAACGAAGTAAATTTTCTGGGGCATGTAATCTCTAAGGAAGGAATTACGGTGGATCCAGCAAAGGTGAGTTCAGTGTTAAGCTGGGAACAGCCTAAGACTGTGACTGAGGTGAGAAGTTTCTTAGGACTGGCTGGATACTACCGTCGGTTTATAAAAGGATTTTCCAAGATTGCATTGCCTTTGACCAAGTTGACTCGGAAAGATCAGCCGTTCGTGTGGGACGACAGGTGTGAAAGTAGTTTCCGAGAGTTGAAGGAAAGGTTAACATCGTCTCCTGTGTTAATCTTACCTGATCCTCACAAGAGCTTTGAAGTGTACTGTGATGCATCTAAGCATGGACTGGGGTGTGTATTGATGCAAGAAGGAAGAGTAGTGGCTTATGCATCACGACAGTTGAAGAATCATGAGGCGAATTACCCGACACACGATTTGGAATTGGCTGCAATCGTGTTTGCCTTAAAGATATGGAGACATCATCTCTATGGCACTACTTTCCAAGTATATAGTGACCATAAGAGTTTGAAATATCTGTTTGATCAAAAAGAGTTGAACATGAGACAAAGAAGGTGGATGGAGTTTTTGAAGGATTATGACTTTAAACTCCATTATCATCTGGGTAAAGAAAATGTGGTTGCGGATGCTTTGAGTCGGAAAGCAATCCACATAAGTGTGATGATGGTGAAGGAAGCAACGTTGATTGAGGAATTCAGAGACTTGAGCTTGTTGACGCAAGTGGAGCCATCAGGTATCAAGTTAGGAATGTTGCATATTACAAATGAGTTTTTGGAAAGAATTCGGGAGTTGCAGCAAGTAGATGAGGAGTTAATTGAAAAGATGAGATTGGGTTTAGAAGGGAAGGAACCTGATTTCAAGACTGGTTTGGATGGAATCCTTCGTTTCAGAACAAGGATTTGCATACCAAGAGATCAGGAGGTTAGAAGACTGATTCTTGATGAAGCACATAAGAGTCGGATGAGTATACATCCTGGATCAACCAAAATGTATCAGGATCAGAAGAAAATGTTTTGGTGGTCTGGTTTGAAAAAGGATGTTGCAGAATATGTGGCTTCATGTTTAATTTGCCAAAAAGCTAAGGTAGAACACCAGAAACCAGGAGGACTATTACAACCTTTAAGTATCCCTCAATGGAAGTGGGATAATATCTCGATGGATTTTGTGTCTGGTTTGCCAAGGACAGCAGCAAATCATGATTCAATCTGGGTGATTGTGGATAGGTTGACTAAGTCGGTGCATTTTATTCCGATAAATATGCGCTATCCTTTGAATAAGCTTACCCAGATCTACATTAAGGAGGTAGTTCGTCTTCACGGAGTGCCTTCGAGTATTGTGTCGGATAGAGATCCTAGATTTTCTTCGCAGTTTTGGAAGAGTCTGCATGATGCTATGGGAACAAGATTAAAGTTGAGTTCTGCGTATCATCCATAGACGGATGGTCAGACGAAGAGAACTATTCAGTCTTTGGAAGATGTGTTAAGGGCTTGTGCACTTGAAGAGCAAGGAAGTTGGGATCAAGTGTTACCCCTTGCAGAATTCACATACAATAACAGCTACCATGCAAGCATCGGAATGGCACCGTTTGAAGCTTTGTATGGAAGGAAGTGTCAAACCCCACTATGCTGGTTTCAAGTGAGGGAGAACTTAGTGGTTGGAACAGAAATGGTACAGCAGACAACTGAGAGGATTAAGATGGTTCAGGCAAAGATGAAAGCGGCTCAGAGTCGGCAGAAGAGTTATGCTGATAGATGGAGAAAACCATTAGAGTTTTCGGAGGGCGATCATGTGTTTCTTCGGATAGTTCCGATGAAAGGGATCAGTAGAGCCGTGAGAACCCGAAAGCTTTCACCTAAGTGTATAGGTCCATACCAAATCCTTAAGAGAGTTGGTCCTGTTGCTTATCAACTAGCTTTACGACCCTCTCTGTCCAATTTGCACCATGTCTTTCATGTTTCTCAGTTGAAGAAACATGTGCATGACCCATCGGTTGTTTTGAAAATTCAACCCGATGATCTAGCTTTGAAGGAAAACCTTACCTTTGAAGCCAGACTGGTCCGAATAGAAGATCGTGAAGTTAAGCAGCTCAGGGGAAAGGAAATACCATTAGTTAAGGTTATATGGGAAAATGGTGATGTGTCTGAAGCTACATGGGAATTAGAGGAGAAGATGCGTCAAGAGTATCCGGAGTTGTTTATGTGTAACACTCCTTGTATATCATCTTACTTTATAAGAAAAGTAAGAAGTTTATGAAAACTTGGACTTGTTATCGTTGGAAAAAGATCTGAAAATAATAATTTTCCCTTCCCTTGAAAATTCTTTTTCACAAACACTTGATTTGTAATGAGGTTGACTAACAAAATCAGAGTTTGCGGAAACATAGTAAAGTCATCAGATTGTACCCCCAAAATTTATCAAGTGTAACAAGTCCATTAATACCAAATAAGTATAATTATGAAACTGAATTCCTCTTATGATACCTTTTTCCAAAATATGTATCATATAAGTTCTATTAAAAATAGAAATGTCATAGAGCTGGTCACTGGTCCTTTGTCCCCACATCCTTCTGGTCGGATCCTCGATATCTGCACAACGGGTTCCCAACCCACATTTTCTACACTCTGCAAGCACCTAAGGGACATCTCCCCTTACTGATTCTTGTGCAAGCTAGATGCACGATCAACACCTAATAAGGGCATGGGGGTTAGCTATACATATTCGCATAATCAAATGAGAATAAAACTAACATCCACAAGTTAACATGTAGCAAAGCATGATGCATAATCATATGAGCACACCCGGTTAATCGTAATAATTCTTTCAATGCAGGTGGCATGATGCATGATTTCCTTCCACAACTGAGGCCTCTAACAAAGTCCATCTTGGACGTCCATCCAATACACCGTTGTGTTCCCGGAACACTGACATTCGTTCCCAGAACGTAATTCCAAACCATACTTGGATGATAAGCATTCACTCCCAGAGTGTGCATCACGTTTCCAGAACGTGTAGCAAACCATACTTGGATAGATAAGCAGCACTCCCAGAGTGTGCATCACGTTCCCAGAACTCATACGTTCCCAAAACGTATAAAAACCAGGTCCCGGACACTGGCCACATATCTATAATGTGTCATCCAGTAGGTTGCTTATCAAAGTGTTCCCAGAACACCAACATACGTTCCCAGAACGTATAAAACCAGGTCCCAGACACTGGCCACATATCTATAATGTGTCATCAAGTAGGTTATAATTTGGTACTCCCGGAGTACCCTCCTCATATTCCCAGAATATGATAAACGTTCCTACCAACCAACTTCCATTCTATATGAATGCACAATCATCAAGGTTGGTTTTATCTTTAATTCTATTATTATACCAACGTGTTCCCAGAACGTATCGCAAACCATACTTGGAATATAATCAAGCACCACTCCCAGAGTGTGCATCACGTTCCCGGAACGTATCAAAGAAACCATGTCCCAGACAATGACCACATTCTCAGAATGTGTCATCAAGTATGTTGCATCAGTTTGGTACTCTTAGAGTACAGGGCCATGTTCCCAGAACATGATAAACAATCCTTGCCAACCTATTATATTACCTTTCTCTATGCATGCCTTGCATACATAATTACTAAGGTTGGCCTTTCCATTAATTACTGTGATTTAGAAATATTCCAATTTCTCTTTTGAATGATTTCTTTGAGGTATAGTCTTTGACACAAAATTTTCCTTTGAATTATCCCAAAACATGCCCTTAAACTTAGATTGAGTAAAACAAAGGCAATGGTATTCAAAAACTTAACTTTTTATTTTTCAGATTCAGGTACTAACCGGTTACAGTTCCAGGCTAACCGGTTAGAATTACAGACCTGAACTGTTTACCATTGTAATTCAGAAAACCCTTTTTCTTAAATTCCCTACCCAATCCATAAACCAGTTTAACAATGTTTATACCTCAAACCCACTGTTTACATCATTCAAAAGTCTAAATCACCTTTCATTGTCCAATGAGCATAATTTCCTCTTGAAACTATCTCATTACCTTAAGGTATTAACTTTAATCTTTCAAATCTGAACTTTGGCATTATAACAACTCATATTCAGACCATGTATACTGAAATTAAAGCTTAGATTTGAGCAGAAACCATTAAGATTTCAGGACTGATCAATAAACTAATTTTCTTTGAAAATCTGCAGTGTCTAACCGGTTACGAATATCGTGTAACCGGTTAGATTATGCAGTCAGTCCATTAAAACAAGAGTTTTAACAAATCATTTTCTTCCTTTCTCAAATCTAACCCAAACTCAATATGCACAAAGTTCATATGCCTTATAACAAACATGTTTACACACCAGAAACACATTCATATTGCATGCATCAAGTTTATGGTATCAAATTGCATGAAAATTCACATAAACACAATTTAATACAACAAAACTTAGATTAAGCACTTAAACTCAGAATTAAGCATCAACATAGCTTGCATGCATCCAGATAACATTGCTCAAAACAACAATTTAGCTCAAATTGGCCTCCAAGCCATTTATCCATTTCAACTTATGCCCTTTGAGTCTCTTGGTGACTCATCCTATATTCTACCACAATTTATTCTCATTCTAGCAAATAGTAAGCTTCCCCCTTACCTTAGGTTCGTGCTTGATCCAAAACATTGCAGAGAGAAAGGCTCCAACATAGATTCCCCACAAATCCTAGGTTCTGGTCTCAGCCACGATTTCCATCAACAGGGTCCAAAGACCAGAAGATTTGACATAGCATTTGGCCAAAGAAATTGGGGAAACCAATTAGGACTCAATATAGGTAACATGTACTAAGGAATGGAAGTGATTTGAGACTTAAGGATTGACTATACTTACCAAAATCAGTTCTAGAACTCAACTTCCAGAACATGCACAACAGAGGATTCAGAATTCAACTCCCAACTTCTCAAATCGATTTCTCCTTCCACACAGACTCTCAACTCACAAATTTGGTGTTTTTACAAAGCTCAAGATGTAAGCTTTGCAATGGTGTATGGATCTCGATCTCACTCTCAGGAACAAAGGCGAATTTCTCCACACGAAAATGGAACCCTAATTCCCTTCCTCAATAAGAATTCAGCTGCATCCAACCCTCAAATCCTCAGAAATTCATCTATTTATAGACAAATTAGGGTTTCATGCAGGGCGACGCGTGGTTCTCCACTAGAATTTGGCTGTAATCGTGGCGAATTCGGGGTTATTCGATTGATTACTCATCAAAATCCACTAACCCAGTTTCTGGGTTCATCGTCTAACCGGTTACAGGACATTACTAACCGGTTAGATTAGTACAAAATCTAAAAATTAATATTTTTAAATCTTTCCTTCCAAGAACCTTTTTAATATTGCTTTTAAGTCCTCATTTAGGGACCAAAATGCAATATCCTCATATTTTTCATTTATTTGCCATATAAAAATATTTCAACCTATCTTTATATTTTAGGCTAATTAAATACAAAATATAAACTTGGAAAATAATAAAACTTTTATTATTAATTTCCTATTACTCGGGAGACGAAAATTAGGGGTGTTACATTATGTAAGCTAGAATTTCGGGGACGAAATTCCTTTTAAGTGGGGGAGTAGTGTAACACCCCTTATATTCGTCTTCTGGATAATAAGGTTTTATACAAATTTTTCAAGTTTATATTTTGTATTTAATTAGCCTGAAATATAAAAATAAGTGGAAATATTTTTATATGGCAAATAAATGCAAAAATATAGATATTGCATTTTAGTCCTTGGTTTAGGACCTAAATGTAATATTGAAAAAGGTTCTTGAGGGAAAGATTTAAAAAGTATTAATTTTTAAAATTTTGTACTGACCTAACCGGTTAGTAATGCCCTGTAACCGGTTAGACGATGAACCCAGAAACTGGGTAAGTGCGTTTGATGAGTAATCACTTGATTAATCCCCTTAATTTCCACGAATCCCACTCGATTCATAGTGGGAAACGCGTGTCACTATGCATGTTAAGCAAATTGCTCTATAAATAGCCTGAATCAAGCTCAAAATCAAGGTTTTGGGAGTGTTGGTTACGGAATTGCTCTGATAAGGGTTTCTGTTTCGTGTGGGAAAATTCTTCTTCTTCTCTGAGCGATAGAGAGTGAGTGATACACTTATGGAAAGCTTAAAGCTTGTGAGCCAAGAGTGTGTGTGGGAGGAGAAATTGATCTGAGAAATTGAGGTTTAGAAAGCTGAATTCTGAGTTTTCTGGTTCTGGAAGCTGGGTTTGAGTACGGATTTTGGTAAGTGCAGACGACTCTTAAGCCTCAAATCACTTCTATCTCTTAGTGCATGTTACCTAGATTGAGTTCTAATTGTTTTCCCCAATTTCTTTGGTCAATTTCTATGTCAAATTCTCTGGTCTTTGAACCCTGTTGCTGGAAAACGTGGCTGAGAGCAGAACATAGGATTTGTGGGGAGTTTGTGGATTTTCTTCAAGTTTCAGTGCTGATACTCATCAAACACAACTTTGAGGTATGGGAGAAGTTTACCTTATACTAGATTTAGACTAAAATCAAGTGATTTAGGATTTGAGTCAACAAAGACTCAAAAAGGGCATTATGTGTTTAAGACCAAAAGGCTTGGAGGCCAAATTCTAGCTCAATTCTGTTTTGAGCAATTTTGTTTTGATGCATGCAAGTGATTTTGATGCTTGAATCATAATCTAAATGTTTATTATAAGTTTTGTGGTATTAAATTGTGTTTATGTGGGTTTTTATGCAATTTGATACTTTGAACTTAATGCATGCAAATTAAATGTATTTCTGTGGTTAAACATGTTTATTTTAAGGTATGTGAACTCTTTTGAGTATTGAAATTGGTTAGATTTGAGTAATGAAAAGAATGATATGTCAAACCTCATTTTTCAGTGTGCAGACTGGATATAACCGGTTATTCGATATTTGTAACCAGTTAGATACTGTAAAATTTCAAAGAAAATGGATTTCTGAAATTAGTCCTGTGTTCTTACCATTTTTACTCAAATCTAGACTTGAATTTCACTTGAACTCAATCTGAAAATAAGTTGATTAATACTATATGGTTCAGATTGAAATTGAGAGTTAATACCTTATTGTAATGAGATAATTTCAAGAGGAAATTGTGCTCATTTGGAATTGGAATGTGATTTGGACTTTGGAATGATGAAAAGAGTGGGTTTGAGGTATAAAACAATGTTGAAACTTGTCTATGGATTGGGTAGAGAATTCAAGAAAAAGGGTTTTCTGAATTTCAATGGTAAACCAGTTCAGGTCTGTAATTCTAACCGGATAGCCTGAGATTGTAACCGGTTAGTACCTGAAAATGAAAAATAAAAGTAAGTCTTTTAAGTGAAAATGAATACCATTGGTTAAGTTTTTCCCAATGTAAGCATAATGGCATGTTTTTGAGTTAATTCAATAGTGAATTTTTGTGCCAAGGATTATACCTCAAATTAATCATTCAAAAGAGAAATTGAAATATTTCGAAATCACAGTAATTAAAGTAAAGATAAAACCAACCTTAATTATTGTGCATTCATGCATAGAGAATGGAAGATGGGTTGGTAGGAACGTTTATAATATTCTGGGAATATGAGGAGGTTACTTCGGGAGTACCAAATTGTAACCTACTTGATGACAGATTCTGGGAATGTGGCCAGTGTCTGGGACATGGTTTTTATGCGTTCTGGGAACGTATGCGTTTTGGAACGTGATGCACACTCTGGGAGTGATGCTTATTTATCCAAGTATGGTTTGGCATTTTGTTCTGGGAACGAATGTCAGTGTTCCGGGAACACAACGGTGTATTGGATGGACGTTCAAGATGGACTTTTAGTAGAGGCCTCAGTTGTGGATAGAAATCATGCATCATGCCACTTGCATTATAAGAGATATAATGTTGAAATTTGGTATGCTCATATGTACTAGCATTATTGTCTGTCCATGACATACTTGTGTTTGTACCTTTTAGTCTTTATTGATGATGTATATGTGTATACTTACTCCCAATGCCCTGTTTAGGTGATGGCCAGACACCTAGCCTGCATCGAGATACGTTCTATCCCTAGTGGTATATGGATGTACGAGGAGCACCGTGCCACCTTTGAGGGGGAGGTGGAGATCACTTTCTACCACCCTAACCCTCTGGTTCGGTTACGACCTCGTAGATTTAGGATCCCTCTAGTCTATACTATGCATGTTCCACCCTTTTATACATATAGAGGACCACCCCCGGCTCGACCTGTGCGTCGATTCCATAGTTTTCGTTTTAGAGCTGCCACTCGTACTCATCCTTCCTCCCGCAAAGTTGTTATTTAGGAGACTCCTTCTCCTGGTCCGACTGATTTTGAGAGGACTGCTTCGGCAGATCCGAGACCCAGTGGTGGGGTTTCTGCACAGTCGGGCGAGGTCGAGGAGGATCCAGTGGAGGATGAAGACGAGGAGGAGGTGCTTTTCGAGCCTACTGTTTCTGCTAGAGGTGGACCTGCTGGTTCCTAGGAGCCTGCATAGCATAGATGTTTTGGATCCTAGGTCCTAGGGATAGAGCTGCGGAGGATCAGAGGAGCTGCTGAGGACACGGATGACCTGCTATAGGACTTCTATTTTTGGATATTGTGATATACTGTATATATTTTGAGAGGTCTAGAGTGAGGTTTATTTTATGCAGCTGGTTTGTATATGTTTCATCAAAACTTGCTATCTCGACTTTTGATACTTGCTACTGATGATACTGGTGGGGTTTTTATCATGATATATATATATATGATGTTTTATTTACCTCAGCAGTGCCCCACAAGTATTATTTTTAATTCCGCATACTCTGATTTTGATTCAAAAGGATTCGACAATAAGCTTATATTTTATACGTTCGATCAAACTCAAGAGACAAATGATATGTTTTTAATAAGGGTTACGAATATGTTTTCATTATGTTAAAAAGACATTGTCTCGAGAGCCTTTTCGTAATTAAGGTATTATTAAGCCGAATTTAAATTATTTGTCCAGATTAAAGGTGTTTATAATTGAGTAAGTATCAATTAAAAAGGAAAAATTTTCTAGTCTCATTCTTGGATAGCAAGTATTCTATATTTGGAAATATTTATTATTTTCAAGATAGAAAACGAGGGTGTCACAGTTAGATACTGTGAAATTTCAAAGAAAATGAATTTTAGAAATTGGTCCTGTGTTCTTACCATTTTTACTCAAGTCTATACTCTAATTTCACTTGAACTCAATCTGAAAACTTGTTGATAAATACTGTTTGGTTCAGATTGAATTTGAGGAGTTAATACCTTAATGTTATGAGATAATTTCAAGAGGAAATTGTGCCCATGTGGAATTGGAATGTGATTTAGACTTTTGAATGATGAAAACAGTGGATTTGAGGTATAAAACAATGTTGAAACTTGTTTATGGATTGGGTAGAGAATTCAAGAAAAAAGGTTTTCTGAATTGCAATGGTTAACCAATTCAGGTCTGTAATTCTAACCGGTTAACCTGAGACTGTAACCGGTTAGTACCTGAAACTGGAAAATAAAAGTTAAGTCTTTTAAATGAAAAGTGGATACCATTGGATAAGTTTTTCCCAATCCAAGCCTAATGGCATGTTTTTAAAGTTAATTCTTGGATGAATTTTTGTGCCAAAGGATATACCTCAAATTAATCATTCAAAAGAGAAATTGAGATATTTCTAAATCACAATAATTAAAGAAAAGATAAAATCCAACCTTAATAGTTGTGCATTCATGCATAGAGAATGGAAGATGGGTTGGTAGGAATATGATGAGGGTACTCCGGGAGTAACAAATTTGAAACCTACTTGATGACACATTCTGGGAATGTGGCCAGTGTCTGGGACATGGTCTTTATGCGTTCGGGGAACGTATGCGTTCTGGGAACGTGATGCACACTCTGGGAGTGATGCTTGTATATCCAAGTATGGTTTGCCATCATTCTGGGAACGTATGGTAGTGTTCCGGGAACACACTGGTGTATTCGATGGACGTCCAAGATGGACTTTTGTTAGAGGCCTCAGTTGTGGATAGAAATCATGCATCATGCCACTCGCATTATAAGAGATATAATGTTGAAAAAGGGTATGCTCATATGTACTTGCATTATTGTCTGTCCATGACATACTTGTGTTTGTATTTTAGTCTTTATTGATTATGTATATGTGTATACTTACTCCCTATGCCCTGTTTAGGTGATGGCCAGATACCTAGCTTGCATCGAGATACGCCCTATCCCTAGTGGTATATGGACGTACGAGGAGCACGGAGCCACCTTTGAGGGGGAGGTGGAGATCACTCTCTACCACCCTAACCCTCCGGTTCGGGCTCGACCTCGTAGATTTAGGATCCCTTTAGTCTATACTATGCATGTTCCACCCTTTTATACATATAGAGGACCACCCCCGGCTCGACCAGTGCGTCGATTTCATAGTTTTCGTTTTAGAGCTGCCACTCGTACTCACCCTTCTTCGAATAGAGTTGTTACTGAGGAGACTCCTTCTCCTGGTCCGATTGACTTTGAGAGGACTGCTTCTGCAGATCCTAGACCCAGTGGTGGGGTCTCTGCACAGTCGGGCGCAGGTCGAGGAGGACCCTGTGGAGGATGAGGACGAGGAGGAGGTACCTGTCGAGCCTACTGTTTCTGCTAGAGGTGGACCTGCTGGTTCCTAGGAGCCTGCATAGCATAGATGTTTTGGATCCTAGGTCTAGGGATATCTGCATAGGATCAGAGGAGCTGCTGAGGACATGGATGACCTGCTCTGGGACTTCTATTTTGATATTGTGTTATATTGTACATATTTTTGAGAGGTCTTAGAGTGAGGTTTATTTTGAGCAGCTGGTTATGTAGATGTTTCATCAAAACTTGCTATCTCAACTTTTGCTACTTGCTACTTATGATACTGGTGGGGTTTTTATCATGATATATCTATATATATGATGTTTTTATTTACCTCAGCAGTGCCCCACAAGTATTATTTTACTTCCGCATACTCTGATTTTGGTTTAAAAGGATTCGACAATAAGTTTATATTCTATACGTACGATCAAACTCAAGAGACAAATAATATGTTTCGAATAAAGGTTAGGAATATGTTTCATTATGTTAAAAAGACATTGTCTGGAGAGCCTTTTCGTAATTAAGGTATTATAAAGCCGAATCCAAATTATTCGTCCAGATTAAAGGTGTTTTTAATTGAGCAAGTACCAATTAAAAAGGAAAAATTTTCTAGTCCCAATTTTTGTTAGCAAGTATTATATATTTGGAAATATTTATTATTTTCAAGATATAAAACGAGGGTGTCACATCTTTGGTGGTATCAGAGCATTGGTCCTGTCCCTCATGGCCCTGATGATGCAGCTATGTATGGTATTCAATATTATTTGAATATGTTTGAGTAAGATTGTTGAGTAAGCTAGTAGTGCTTATGTTTTAAAGACCTTTTTAGTGACCCAAAGCCCATAATGCAGGTCTTTCTATGGCAACCAGAAATAGAAATTATACGAACGAAATGTTAGAACGTATTACGACTGGCTGGAGGGTATGCAGCAGCAGCAACAGCAGCCACCTCAAGGACGAGCTGGTAATCCACATGTTGGAAATGTGGTGAATCATGATGCTAAGACTCTGTCGGAGTTCAGAAAGTGCAATCCACCAAGGTTTGAAGGAGGATACAAACCTGATGAAACGAATAAGTGGTTGTACGAGATCAACAAGATTTTCAGAACATTAGACTATTCGGATGAGCAGAAGGTGACCTATGCAGTTTACATGCTTCATGGGGAAGTTGAGAACTGGTGGGATCATACTGTTCAATTGCTGAATTTTGAAAGAAGACCAATCAACTGGGGAGTGTTTATGGAGAAATTCCTTAATAAATACTTTCCAGAAGATTTGAGGAGAAAGAAGGAGGTAGAGTTCGTGCAATTGAAACAGGGGGATATGAGTGTAGGAGAATATGCTGCCAAATTTGAGGAGTTGATGAAATATTCTCCCTACTACTTGAATAACCCTGATGAAAGGAGTAAGTGTGTTAAGTTTGAAGGTGGACTAAGACCGGAGCTGAAGTCTATTTTCAGTTACCAGAGGATTCAGAGTTTTACTAAACTTGTAGATATGTGCAGAATGTATGAGGATGATAAGAAGGCTGAGTTGATAGGAAGCCAAGGAAAGGGTAGTGGACAGAACTATGGACCACAGAGGAAGAAGAGATTTGATCACCGGAATAATGGTCAATATTCTCAGAAGAACAAGGGCAAGGGCAAAGCTGTGATTGATAACAAGAACAAGTCTCGCGATAATGCTCCTTATTGTGAGAAGTGTAGGCGTTATCACCATGGTCAATTCTGCTGGCCCACAGGAGGATGTTTTAAATGTGGAAAGAAAGGTCATTTTGCCCGTGATTGCAGAGAGCCCGCAAAAGGTGATGCGAAAGGATCTGTTGGCAAGTCTGTGGTGCAAGAAAGAGTGTTTACCCTGAGTGGTAATGAAGTAACCCAAACCCCGAATCTCGTGCAAGGTAACTTTTTGCTTAATGATCAACCTTGCAAGATTATGTTTGATTCTGGAGCTACACATTCTTTTGTTTCTCCTGAATGTGTGAGTAGGTTGAATCTTGTTGTTTCTGATTCGCCTTGCTATCTTAGTATAGATACCCCTACTGGGATACCCATCTTTACCTCTAAGGTTTGCTTAGGATGTGATGTTGAAATATTGGGTCGTGTCTCTAAAGTAGATTTGGTCTGTCTCCCTAAGTTACAATTAGACGTGATCTTGGGTATGGATTGGTTGATGAAGAACCAAGTGATCATCAATTGGGAGAAAAAGACAATTCAATATAGAACCCTTGAACCCGAAGGTTATATGTGTTTATTCTCTGCTACTAGAGAAGAAGAGTCAATGCCGATAGAAGAGATTCCTGTGGTGAGGGAATTTCCGGAAGTGTTTCCTGAAGAGATACCAGGATTACCTCCGAAGCGAGAAATAGAGTTTGGGATTGATTTAGTTCCTGGAGCAGGTCCCATCTCTATTGCTCCTTATAGAATGGCACCACCGAAAATGGCGGAAATGAAAAAGCAGATAGAGGAATTGCTACAAAAGCAGATGATCAGGCCAAGTGTTTCGCCTTGGGAGCCCCATTACTGTTTGTAAAGAAGAAGGATGGAAGTATGAGGATGTGTGTAGATTACAGACAATTGAATAAGGTCACTATTAAGAATAAGTATCCTCTGCCAAGGATTGATGACCTTATGGATCAAGTTTGGGGAGCTGCATTATTTTCCAAGATTGATCTGAGATCGGGCTATCATCAGATCAGGATAAAGGAGGAAGATATTGTAACACCCCACATTTTTCCCGTACGTGCGAAAACGAATTCGTTAAAAATAAACCTTTAATTCTATTTTCAAAAGGATTTTTCTAAAAGGATTATTTATACTTTTATTCGAAAATAATTTCTTTATGAAAAGAATTTGTACTTTTACGAATAAACCTTGAAAATGTAATTTTAAGAACTTTCTGGATTCAATTACAAATCGTATTTCTGAAAATCTTGGGAATTGAATTTTGTGAAACCATGATTTCTTTTCTAAAAAGCAGAATGACCTTAAATAAATTATCTTTTGGAAATTTTCTAATTATACAAGGAGTTTGATTTTAAGAATTGCTAATTATGTGCCTTGCGTGGATGAATTGTTTCATTTTGAAATAGATCAAGTTTCCTTAGGATGATGATGTGTTTTTGTAAAGGATTAGAGCAATTGCCATGACTTAGAATTAATTTGTGATATGTGCCCATGGTGATATGTGTTTGGCTTAATATGCAAATATTGCTTGAAAATGAACATGTGTGCATATGTGTGTGAATGTGTTACGGTTTGAGCATGTAGGAGTATGCATGACTCTTAAACATATTGCATGATCATAGGAAGTAATAGCCTTAACCTTTTAATTAACTAGGATTATAAAATGCAAATGAAAAATGCATGGGGTAAGGACATGTGTGTGTGCTACGGTGAAGGCATGTGTGTGCTAAGGTGTGGGCGTGTATGTGTGCCACGGTGAGGGAGGAGTGAGTAAGCAAGGAGGAGTTTGACTTAGGATAGAAAGAGAGGAGTGGAAGTGAGAATGCATGATGGGGTCTAGTCTAGCCTAAGCAACTTTGTTCCCTTGACCTAAATCTTGCCATGCAAAAAATTTAGAAACCCAAGTTTACCCTCCCTTTTGGTGCTTTGGCCGAACCTCAACCAAAGGGTAGAGGAGGCAACATTCGGTAGCCTTAAATCTATTTTGCCTTAGTTCATTCTCACATTTCATTCCCATTTCATTCACTCACAAACCCAAACACTTTCTAAAGGGAACATCAAACCCTTAGAAGACAAAAGAAAAGAAAGGAAAGGAAGAGAAAGAAGATGTGGCCGTAGGAAATCAAGGAGGAGGAAGAAGGATAAATATACCAAGACCTTGAAGATCTAGCACATTAGGAGTTAAAACACCAACTTCCATGGTAGGTTTCATGAAGATCAAGAAGTAAACCATGATAGTTGTATTTTCTTTTGGATTTGTAACATTTCTTTCCTTTCTTTTCCCTTGCTTGTTTTCATGAAAACAAGTGTGTTTTAGCTTTGACTATAGACTTTTGAAATTGGTTTGTAATATGTGAACTCATAAACTCTATGTTTCGGTTGAAACTCTTTCTAGTTGATCTTGAAGCTTTTCTAAAACAAACTCTTAAGAGATCTAAAATTGTTACTTGAGATCTTTATAAAAACTAAAATTGAAACTTCATGCATGTTGGATCTTCTCTTCAAAACCGTGATCTATGTGGTTTCTATGAATGGTTTTGGTAAATAAATTATGATCTAAGTTTGATTTGCAACTAAGTGAAGATTTTAAGTCTTGCATGTAAATCTCTTTTACTCCCACCAAGATCTATGTGCTTATATGTGAAGGTTTGATAGACAATTTCATGATCTAGGTGCAATTTGTACTAAAGTAAGGTTTTCAAGTCTTGCATGTTGATTTCTTGAATTAAATCCGTGAGCTATGTGTACCTATATAAATGTTTGATTGACAATTTCATGATCTAAAATCATTTGAGAAGAAAACAAGGATTTTTAGTTTTGCATGTTGATCTTGTAATGATTTTGGGTGATCCTTGCATGAACATGTTTTCATCCATGTTTATTATTTTACATGTTAGAACATTGAGGTTTGCATGTCGATTTGCAAGAAAAGGAATTAAGTTTTCCTATGTGTATGCTACGGTCTAGAGTAAATAATTAGGATAGGAGTCTTTAAAATGACTTTTCTTTTATGAACATGATTTGATTTAAAGATTCGTTTTGTCCATGTTGCATAGGCATGAAGGCCATTCGGCCATGAGTGCTAAAAGTGCTTTGATGCTTGATTTTTGGGTGCATGTATGCATTAAAAGTAGATTTAGTAATTTTGAGTCCATGCATGTTATTCTTTTGAAGATTAAGTTATAGATCATATTTTTATTTTAGAAAATTATGAGTTTGAGTTTTAAGCAAAAGTTTAAAGAAAACCTCATAATGGTTCATGCATGTTGACGTGATTAAATGTTGTGTAATCTACATGAGTTGTTTTGATTGACTATCTTTGTGGTGCCAAAAAGTAGACTAAAATTTTGGTCTCATGTGTAATGTTATTCGGCCTTGAGGTAGGAAATTAGGAAAATGTGTTTCCTCATCATTTAGGATGTATATAGACTAAGATCAGTTTAATTTAAAGGCATAAAGGTGCATGTATGAAATAATCAAATTAAAGGAAATAAAGTTGTTGAATTTCCTCATGATGTTCACGGTTCCAGTATTAAAAGAAGTAAAATAACTTCACTGTTTGATGCCTTGATTGTGTGTTGTGTTTTGCAAGATTCGGTTTATGCATGTCTAAGTATTTAAAATAATTTTTCTTTCCAAATGACCCATGAAATTGATTCCATGCTATGTTATGCTTGACACAATAATGTGTTAATTCCTTTATTCTTTTCGGATTAGGAACAAGAAATAAATAAAACTGATTAACTCGATGCTAATTCTCTGACCTTAAGATTTAGAAATGATTAGTAATTAGAAAATGTTAATTCGTTTTTACCTTGATTTAACTAAGAAATTTAGTTGAACCCTTTTTCCGAACATGCTTGAACGTGTGTAAATGGTTGTTTTCTTGAAGCCTAAGAGTGTTTTACAATAAGTGAATGATGAATGTTTTAAACTAAGAATTTAATGATGAAAGAAAATTTATTTCTAAAAGTATTTTCAAAAGTCTTCTCAAGAAATTTTTATTTGAATCGAATTTAAAGACCTTAGACAAGGATAAAAAGTTTTCAAAAGAGAGATTGTTTTCAAAATAAATCCAATGAATATATCGAAGACGTTTCTAACGCACGGGAAAAAATGTCTTAGTAGAGCGACGGACGCAAGAGGAAACAAGGCGAGGATAACAATCAGAGGATCTTGGAGAATTTTAGGATGATCGTCATTGAGGTGAGAGAGGGGCATACCCTAAAGACGCCATGGTAATTAGGTAACATATTAAGACGTCCAATCATCTCAAAGATTGGACATCCAATCTCATTTAGCGTAGTGGTGTATGTGATAGCGCATGTTTGATTGATTTAGCTATCCACCCGAACGACTGAGATTGGATTATGATATGTTTTATAATTGTTCATGTGTGTTATTTAATTATTTATCTGAGAGATGTTTAATGGCTACATGATATGGTTGGAAACTGTGTGAGTAAATCAATAAAGACTAAATTTATAAGGAATTAATTAAAGAAAGAAAAGACGAACACGATGGATATGCAAGACATGATTAGTCGAGGAAGAATGTAACGAGGAGGCGATGCCAAAATGACTATGAAAAGTGTAAGCGAGCGGAAGCGTGGTGATGAGGAGCGGAGCTAACAACGTGCGAGATCGAGCTGACAATAAAGTATGCTGACGATGCTGCTGTACTATGTGAGGAAAAGGCTGTGAGGGATGCTGTTGATCCATAGCTGATGGAAAGGACCCGATGATGTGCCGAGTCCTCAAATTGATCTGAGATTAGGTTGCTCATGCTGATGAGAACCAATGTGCTGTGATTTGAGAAAGAGAAAGAGCATGTGATGACGTCGTGATGAGTCACGTGAAAGTATACGAGTTGTAGGGGGATTAGATGCGAACGATTAGCGATCGGGTTTCATTGAAGGGATGTACCAAGGATGAACCGATCATTAGGAATAAGCCGTAAATAAAACTCCTTAAAAGATTCTAAAAGACATTGATAAAAGCGGTGAGGCATGAGTATCGTCTCGAAGTAGTGGAGAGGAAGAAACGATAGGTATCTGCGGATACTTAGGACGAGATTGCATTAGGGGAGGACGATGACGGTGATACGTCAAGAAGTCTAGAGTATGTTTCTAGGCGGAACGAACTCCACATGTGGTGCACTAATGTGGTGGGGACTGGGTCCAATACCGTGGTAAAGTTCTGCAGGCCTACTAGAAACATACTGTCGCCCCCTAGATTGCAAATCGAGAACAGTGAGAGAGACTGGAGTGGGGCATTTTGTTTGCCACTGCGAGGCAGTGAGCCGTGATTATGATTATGTTATTGAGGCTGAGACCTCCTGGCTTGGAGCCATTTGTGTTGTGACAGCTGTCGTGCCCGCACGGTAAAGGTCCTGTACTCCTGTTTGCTTCCGACTAGGTTGGGTGGTGTACCGAGGAGATGTAGACGTGTGTGAGCACAATGATGTTTCCCCCTCATCATTGATGCTAACCGAATTGATAAGACTTAAGTAACACAGATATTTAAAGATAAGCATAATGGTAGAAAAGATGCTACTGATAATTATGTTAGCCTCGAGTGATGGTTAAGTTTGAGAGTGGAATGGCATGTGAGTACTTGTGAAGTACTTGGCGAATCTGAGAATGAGAAGGGAACGGAAGTATCATGGGTGATGGAAGTAAAATTGAAAGATTCCTGAGAGCTTTACCTTGTTTGATTAATCACGTTTATGTTTGCTTATTGTCTTAATTTCCTTAATGCTATGGCTGGATTTATTTATACTTATTTATTTGGTCTTAGTATGTACCTAATGTAATCCCACATAGTCGACATTGCCGTTTTGGGTAGCTCACTCTCTCTCTCCTCCATTTCTGCTATGTAAAATTGTGCGGATACCAGATGGACAACATTGCAAGACTCCGGCTGACTAGAGGAATAGGAGCACCACCAATGAGAGGAGATAACAACACCATGTCGGCCTACGTGGCATTCTTCCGAAGGATCCAGCTTGGAAGGGCAAAGTTATCTGGGAAGGCCCTACCATGGGCAAGGAAGACGGATAAGGCATCGGACGATGCTACGGTAGAGGGATAGAAGGAATAGTGAAGAAAGACGAGTGGCAGATCAGCATTACGTGGCAGGTGCTAGTAGAATTCGATGACTAGAGATTAGGTAATTCCCTCCTGAGTATTGTACTTCACTACAAGTTATTAGATACACATCTCTACTACGCTGTAACCCCAAACAAGTTTGTAATACTAATGTTTTGAGACTAAATCAAATGGCCCGTCTTGTTTAAATGATGTTTTGAAAAGGAGTTTCAAAGTGCGATGTCCCGTGACATCTCGGTTTGGAACTTGAAGGGTAACGTGCCTCTGAGAACGCAATGCTTTATAAATCGGTTTCAAATTGAAAATGTTCTCACGGACATGTAATCCCTGTTTTGTAAAAAAAAAATAAAAATAAAAATAAAAAATGGCCCCTAATTTTCACTTAAATGATTATGGTTTTCAAGTTGCCAAATCGGGGTGTTACAGATATACCCAAGACTGCATTTCGATCTCGATACGGTCATTATGAGTATGTTGCGATGTCGTTCGAATTGACTAATGCACCTGCAATTTTCATGGATTATATGAACCGGATCTTTAGACCATACCTGGATTTGTTCGTAGTGGTGTTTATATATGATATCTTGGTCTATTCTAAGAGTCCGGAAGAGCATGAAGAACATCTCAGGATAGTGTTAAAAGTCCTGAAGGAGAAACAGTTGTATGCCAAACTTACGAAATGTGAGTTTTGGTTGAATGAAGTAAAGTTTCTTGGGCATGTAATCTCTAAGGAAGGAATTGCGGTAGATCCAGCAAAGGTGAGCTCAGTGTTAAGCTGGGAATAGCCTAAGACTATGACTGAGGTGAGAAGTTTCTTAGGACTGGCTGGATACTATCGTCGGTTTATAGAAGGATTTTCCAAGATTGCACTGCCTTTGACCTAGTTGACTCGGAAAGATCAACCGTTCGTGTGGGACGACAGGTGTGAAAGTAGTTTCCGTGAGTTAAAGGAAAGGTTAACATCGTCTCCTGTGTTAATCTTACCTGATCCTCACAAGAGTTTCGAAGTGTACTGTGATGCATCTAAGCAAGGACTGAGGTGTGTATTGATGCAAGAAGGAAGAGTAGTGGCTTATGCATCACGACAGTTGAAGAATCATGAGGTGAATTACCCGACACACGATTTGGAATTGGCTGCGATCTTGTTTGCCTTAAAGATATGGAGACATCATCTCTATGGCACTACTTTCCAAGTATTTAGTGACCATAAGAGTTTGAAATATCTGTTTGACCAAAAAGAGTTGAACATGAGGCAAAGAAGGTGGATGGAGTTTTTGAAGGATTATGACTTTAAACTCCATTACCATCCGGGTAAAGCAAATGTGGTTGCGGATGCTTTGAGTCGGAAAGCAATCCACATAAGTGCAATGATGGTGAAGGAAGCAACTTTAATCGAGGAATTCAGAGATTTGAGCTTGTTGACGCAAGTGGAACCATCAAGCATCAAGTTAGGAATGTTGCAGATCACAAATGAGTTCTTGGAAAGAATTCGGGAGTTGCAACGAGCAGATGAAGAGTTGATTGAAAAGATGAGATTAGGTTCAGAAGGGAAGGAACCTGATTTCAAGATTGGGTTGGATGAAATCCTTCGTTTCAGAACAAGGATTTTCATTCCAAAAGATCAGGAGGTTAGAAGATTGATTCTTGATGAAGCACATAAGAGTCGAATGAGTATGCATCCTGGATCAACCAAAATGTATCAGGATTTGAAGAAAATGTTTTGGTGGTCCAGTTTAAAAAAGGATGTTGCGGAGTATGTGGCTTCATGTTTAATTTGTCAAAAAGCTAAGGTAGAGCACCAGAAATCGGGAGGACAGTTGCAACCTTTAAGTATCCTTCAATGGAAGTGGGATAGTATTTCGATGGATTTTGTATCTAGTTTGCCAAGGACAACAGCAAATCATGATGCAATCTGGGTGATTGTGGATAGGTTGACTAATTCGGCGCATTTTATCCCGATAAATATGCGCTATCCTTTGAATAAGCTTACCCAGATATACATTAAGGAGGTAGTTCGTCTTCACGGAGTGCCTTCGTGTATTGTGTCGGATAGAGATCCCAAATTTTCTTCACAGTTTTGGAAGAGTCTGCATAATGCTATGGGAACAAGCTTAAAGTTGAGTTCTGCGTATCATCCACAGACGGATGGTCAAACGGAGAGAACTATTCAGTCTTTGGAAGATGTATTGAGGGCTTGTGCACTTGAAGAACAAGGAAGTTGGGATCAAGTGTTACCCCTTGCAGAATTCACATACAACAACAGTTATCATGCGAGCATCGGGATGGCACCGTTTGAGGCTTTGTATGGAAGGAAATGTCAAACCCCGCTATGCTGGTTTCAAGTGGGGGAGAACTTAGTGGTTGGACCAGAAATTGTGCAGCAGACAACTGAGAAAATCAAGATGGTTCAGGCAAAGATGAAAGCGGCTCAGAGTCGGCAGAAGAGTTATGTTGATAGGCGGAGAAAACCAATAGAGTTTTCGGAGGGCGACCATGTGTTTCTTCGGATAGTTCCGATGAAAGGAATCAGTAGAGCCTTGAGAACCCGAAAGCTTTCACCTAAGTGTATAGGTCCATACCGAATCCTTAAGAGAGATGGTCCTGTTGCCTATCAAATAGCTTTACCACCGTCTATGTCAAATTTGCACAATGTCTTTCATGTTTCTCAGTTGAAGAAATATGTGCATGATCCATCGGTTGTTTTGAAAATTCAACCCGATGATCTAACTTTGAAGGAGAACCTTACCTTCGAAGCCAGACCTGTCCGGATAGAAGATCGTGAAGTTAAGCAGCTCATGGGAAAAGAGATGCCTTTAGTTAAGGTAAAATGGGAAAATGCTGACGTGTCTGAAGCGACATGGGAACTAGAGGAGAAGATGAGTCAAGAGTATCCCGAGTTGTTTATCTAAGTTAGAATTTCGGGGACGAAATTCCTTTTAAGTGGGGGAGTAGTATAACACCCCTAACTTTCGTCTCCCGGATAATAAGGAAATTAATAATAAAGTTTTATTATTAATTTATATAAATTTTCCATGTTTATATTTTGTATTTAATTAGCCTTGAAATATAAAAATAGGTGAAAATATTTTTATATGGCAAATAAATACAAAAATGTGGATATTGCATATTAGTCCTTGGATTAGGACCTAAATGTAATATTAGAAAGGTCCTTGGAGGGAAAGATTTAAAAAGTATTAATTTTTAAATTTTGCACTGATCTAACCGGTTAGAAATGCCCTGTAACCGGTTACACGATTAACCCAGAAACTGGGTTAGTGCGTTTTGATGAGTAATCACTTGATTAATCCATGGAATCGCCACGAAAACAGCCTTAGATTAGTGGAACACACGCGTCAGTATGCATGTTAACCTAATCTCTCTATAAAAGGCTGGATTGCTGAAGAATTGGGGTTGATTTCTGAGTTTTGGTGTTGGGGAGGTGCTGTTAGGGTTCCAATTTCGTCTGGAGAAATTCTTCTTTGTCTCTGAGTCTTGGAGAGCGAGTGATACACTTCTGGAAAGCTTGAATCAAGGGCTTTTCATTGATACAAAAATTGTAAACCAGGAGTGTGTGTGGGAGGAGAAATCGGTCTTGGAAGTTGAAGTGGGAAAGCTGAGTTTGTGTCTTTCTTGTTTCTGGAAGCTGGATTTGAGCCTTGATTTTGGTAAGTACAGATAATTTTTAAGCCTCAAACCACTTCGATTCTTTAGTGCATGTTACCTAGATCAAGTTCTAATTGTTTTCCCCAATTTCATTGGTCAATTTCTATGTCAAATTCTCTGGTGTTTGGACCCTGTTGCTGGAAAACGTGGCTGAGAACAGAACCTAGAATTTCTGTGGAGTCTGTGGATTTTCTTCAAACCTCAGTGATTATACTCATCAAACACAACTTTGAGGTATGTGAGAAGTTTACCTTATACTAGATTGAGACTAAAATCAAGTGATTTAGGATTTGAGTCAACAAAGACTCAAAAGGGCATTATGTGTTTAGAGTTAAAAGGCTTGGAGGCCAAATCTGTGTCTCAATTATTTTTGAGCAAAGTTAATAACCTGCATGCAAGCTATTATGATGATTGAATCATAATTAAAAGGTTTATTATGAGTTTTGTGATATCAAGTTGTGTTTATGTGGAATTATGTGCAATTTGAGTATCTAAATTGATTTCATGCAAGATAAATAAGTTGCTGTGGTTGAACATGTTTATTTTAAGGTATGTGAACTCTTTTGAGTGTTGAAATTGGTTAGATTTGAGTATTGGAAAGAATGGTATGAAAAACCTCATTTTTCAATGTACAGACTGCATAATTTAACCGGTTATTCGATATTTGTAACCGGTTAGATACTGTGAAATTTCAAAGAAAATGAATTTCTGAAATTGGTCCTGTGTTCTTACCATTTTTACTCAAGTCTATACTCTAATTTCACTTGAACTCAATCTGAAAACATGTTGGTAAATACTGTTTGGTTCAGATTGAATTTGAGGAGTTAATACCTTAATGTTATGAGATAATTTCAAGAGGAAATTGTGCTCATGTGGAATTGGAATGTGATTTAGACTTTTGAATGATGAAAACAGTGGATTTGAGGTATAAAACAATGTTGAAACTTGTTTATGGATTGGGTAGAGAATTCAATAAAAAGGGTTTTCTGAATTGCAAAGGTTAACCAGTTCGTGTCTGTAATTCTAACCGGTTAGCCTGAGACTGTAATCGGTTAGTACCTGAAACTGAAAAACAAAAGTTAAGTCTTTTAAATGAAAAGTGGATACCATTGGTAAAGTTTCTCCCAATCCAAGCCTAATGGCATGTTTTTAAAGTTAATTCTTGGATGAATTTTTGTGCCAAAGGATATACCTCAAATTAATCATTCAAAAGAGAAATTGAGATATTTCTAAATCACAATAATTAAAGAAAAGATAAAATCCAACCTTAATAGTTGTGCATTCATGCATAGAGAATGGAAGATGGGTTGGTAGGAAACGTTTATCATATTCTGGGAATATGAGGAGGGTACTCCGGGAGTACCAAATTTGAAACCTACTTGATGACACATTCTGGGAATGTGGCCGGTGTCTGGGACATGGTTTTTATGCGTTCTCGGAACGTATGCGTTCTGGGAACGTGATGCACACTCTGGGAGTGATGCTTGTATATTCAAGTATGGTTTGCCATCGTTCTGGGAACGTATGGTAGTGTTCCTGGAACACACTGGTGTATTGGATGGACGTCCAAGATGCACTTTTGTTAGAGGCCTCAGTTGTGGATAGAAATCATGCATCATGCCACTCGCATTATAAGAGATATAATGTTGAAAAAGGGTATGCTCATATGTACTTGCATTATTGTCTGTCCATGACATACTTGTGTTTGTATTTTAGTCTTTATTGATTATGTATATGTGTATACTTACTCCCTATGCCCTGTTTAGGTGATGGCCAGATACCTAGCTTGCATCGAGTTACGCCCTATCGCTATTATGTATACGAGGAGCACCGAGCCACCTTTGAGGGGGAGGTGGAGATCACTCTCTACCACCCTAACCCTCTGGTTCGGGTGCAACCTCGTAGATTTAGGATCCCTTTAGTCTATACTATGCATGTTCCACCGTTTTATACATATAGAGGACCACCCCCGGCTCGACCAGTGCGTCGATTTCATAGTTTTTGTTTTAGAGCTGCCACTCGTACTCACCCTTCTTCCCATAGAGTTGTTACTGAGGAGACTCCTTCTCCTGGTCCGACTGACTTTGAGAGGACTGCTTCTGCAGATCCTAGACCCAGTGATGGGGTCTCTGCATAGTCGGGCGAGGTCGAGGAGGACCCTGTGGAGGATGAGGACGAGGAGGAGGTACCTGTCGAGCCTACTGTTTCTGCTAGAGGTGGACCTGCTGGTTCCTAGGAGCCTGCATAGCATAGATGTTTTGGATCCTAGGTCTAGGGATAGAGCTACAGAGGATCAGAGGAGCTGCTGAGGACATGGATGACCTGGTCTGGGACTTCTATTTTTATATTGTGTTATATTGTACATATTTTTGAGAGGTCTTAGAGTGAGGTTTATTTTGAGCAGCTGGTTATGTAGATGTTTCATCGAAACTTGCTATCTCGACTTTTGCTACTTGCTACTTATGATACTGGTGAGGTTTTTATCATGATATATCTATATATATGATGTTTTTATTTACCTCAGCAGTGCCCCACAAGTATTAGTTTACTTCCGCATACTCTGATTTTGGTTTAAAAGGATTCGACAATAAGTTTATATTCTATACGTTAGATTAAACTCAAGAGACAAATAATATGTTTCGAATAAAGGTTACGAATATGTTTCATTATGTTAAAAAGACATTGTCTCGAGAGCCTTTTCGTAATTAAGGTATTATAAAGACGAATCCAAATTATTCGTCCAGATTAAAGGTGTTTTTATTTGAGCAAGTACCAATTAAAAAGGAAAAATTTTCTAGTCCCAATTTTTGTTAGCAAGTATTCTATATTTGGGATATTTATTATTTTCAAGATATAAAACGAGGGTGTCACATCATACATTAAACAGAAGTGAAGTAATCGATTACATGCATGTGATAATCGAATACTGGTTTTTAAAATGAATTTCAAAGTTTCTATTTTTAAAGGGATAATCGATTACCTCCTCAAGTAATCGATTACCTCAAGTTTTATTGAAAAACGTGTCAGAATCATTTTTATTATTTCCTGATTTGTTTTTTATATATAAGATTCTGATTTATTTTATAAAATTCGAAAATGATTTTAAATTTGAATTATTGCCTTTTTCGTTTTAAGAATCAAATCTTTGTTTCATTTTCTAAATCTTTTTTATTTGGTTTTGATTTTAAAACTTAAATTATTTTATTTCCAAAATCGTTTTTGATTTGATTCTGATTCTATTTTCAAATTCAAAATTCAAATTTCAAATATTTTCAAATCATTGGTTTTAATTCTTAAATCTTTTATTTTATTTTTTTGATTTGATTTTGATTTCAAAAGTAACTTTATTTATTTGTTTTTCAAAATCATTTCTCATTTCCACAACTTCTGAGAATCACGCTTCTTCTTCTTCTCCATCAACTTCTGGTTTTCGTTCATATCTTTTCTAAGGAAACAAAAACCTTGTGTTGGCCTTGTAACACTTCTTTTGACTTCATTGCTATAGTGCTTAATTGTTGTATCAGTGTTGCTTAGAACACATCTTTGTTAGAGTGGCCTTTATATTGTTGTATCTGCACTATCAAGAGTGCATTATAGTGGTTGTTGTAACACCCCTAA
This sequence comes from Crotalaria pallida, assembly GCA_037953625.1. NCBI lineage: Eukaryota > Viridiplantae > Streptophyta > Magnoliopsida > Fabales > Fabaceae > Crotalaria > Crotalaria pallida. Next base: position 64,492,637 of record CM075655.1, on the reverse strand, counting down.
TTTTCGTCTCCCGAATAATAGGAAATTAATAATAAATTTTATTATTAATTTATAGAAATTTTCCAAGTTTATATTTTGTATTTAATTAGCCTTAAATATAAAAAATAAGTTGAAATATTTTTATAGGGCAAATAAATGCAAAATATAAGGATATTGCATTTTGGTCCCTGGATGAGGACTAAAAGGTAATACTGAAAAGGTTCCTGGAGGGAAAGATTTAAAAATATTAATTTTTAAATTTTGTACTAATCTAACCGGTTAGTAATGCCCTGTAACCGATTAGACGATGAACCCAGAAACTGGATTAGTGGAATTTGATGAGTAATCACTTGATTAACCCCGTAATCGCCACGATTACAGCCTGAAATTAGTGGGGAAACACGCGTCAACGTGCATGTAATCCTTGTTGATCTATATATAGAGGAATTTCTGAAGGAATTGGGTTGTTGTTGCTCTGATTTTGGGAGAAGCTCTATTTTAGGGTTTCAGAATCGCCCTTTGAAATTCTCTTTTGTTGTTGAGTGTTGAGAGACGAGTGATACACCATTGCAAAACTTACATCTTAAGCTTTGTAAAAACACCAAGTTTGAGAGTTGAGGTTGAGTGTGGAAGGAGAACGACGTCTTTGAAGTGAAGGAGTTCAGAAGTTGGTTCAGCAGAGACTGATTTCTGGAGCTGAATTGAAGCTTCAATTTTGGTAAGTATAAGAACTCCTTTGACCTAAAATCACTTCTATCTCCTAGTGCATGTTACATAGAGTGAGTCCTAATTGTTTTCTCCAATTTCTTTGGCCATTTTCTATGTCAAAACTTCTGGATTTTGGACCCTGTTTATGGAATTCGTGACTGGAAACAGAACTTTGGGTTTGTGAGGAGTCTGTGGAGGTTTCTTCAAATTCAATGTTGATTATCATCAAACTCAGTCTTAAGGTATGGGAGAAGTCTACCTTATACTAGATTTAGACTAAAATTCAAGTGATTTAGGATTTGAGTTAACAAAACTCAAAAAGGGCATTATGTGCAATATGGCACAAAGGCTTGGAGGCCAAAGTTTTGCTCACTGTGGTTTTGAGCAACTTTATATTGATGCATGCAAAGTGTATGGAGGCTGAATTCTGAATTCGAATGCCTATTATAAGTTTTGTTGTATTACATTGTGTTTATGTGAATTTTCATGCAATTTGATATCATAAACTTGATGCATGCAATTTGAATGTGTTTCTGGGTATCAACATGTTAATCTTAAGGCATATGAACTTTGTGAATATTGAGATTTGGTTAGATTTGAGAAAAGAAGAAAATGAATTGTTAAAACTCTTGTTTTAATGTACTGACTGCATAATCTAACCGGTTACTCGAATTTCGTAACCGGTTAGACACTGCAAAATTTCAAATAAAAATCAGTTCATTAATCAGTCCTGAAATTATAGTGGTTTCTGCTCAAATCTATGCTTTAATCTCATTATACATGATCTGAACATGAGTTGTTATAATGCCAAGGTTCAGATCTGAAAGATTAAAATTAATGCCTTAAATTAATGAAATAATTTCAAGAGGAAATTATGTTCATTGGGAAATGAAAAGTGATTTAGACCTTTTGAATGATAAAACCGTAATTTTGAGGCATAAAACAATGTTTAACTTGTTTATGGATTGGGTATTAAATTCAAGAAAGAGGGTTTTTCTGAATTGCAATGGTAAACAGTTCAGGTCTGTAATTCTAACCGGTTAGCCTGAGACTGTAACCGGTTAGTACCTGAATCTGAAAAATAAAAAGTTAAGTTTTTGAATACCATTGTCTTTGTTTTACCTAATCTAAGTTTAAAAGGCATGTTTTGAGAAAAATTCAAATGAGAATTTTTATGCCAAAGATTATGCCTCAAATCAATCATTCAAAAAGGGAAATGGGAATATTTCTAAATCACATTAATGTAAAGATAAAACCAACCCTGATATTTGTGCATCCATATAGACTGGAAGTCTGGTTGGTAGGAACGTTTATCATATTCTGGGAATATGAGGAGGGTACTCCGGGAGTACCAAATTATAACCTACTTCATGACACATTATAGATATGTGGCCAGTGTCCGGGACCTGGTTTTTATGCGTTCTGGGAACGTATGCGTTCTGGGAACGTGGTGCACACTCCGGGAGTGATGCTTATTATCCAAGTATGGTTCGGCATTATGTTCTGGGAACAAATGTTGGTGTTCCGGGAACACAAGGGTGTATTGGATGGACGTCCAAGATGGACTTTTAGAGGCCTCAGTTGTGGATAGGAAAGCATACATCATGCCACTTGCATTATAAGAATTATAATGTTGAAAACTGGTGTGCTCATATGTATTTGCATTATGATCTGTCCATGATATACTTGTGATTGTAATTTTAGTCTTTATCAATTATGTATATGTGTATACTTACTCCCTGTGCCCTGTTTAGGTGATGGCCAGATACCTAGCTTGCATCGAGATACGCCCTATCCCTAGCGGTATATGGACGTATGAGGAGCACCGTGCCACTTTTGAGGGGGAGGTTGAGATCACTCTCTACCACCCTAACCCTCTAGTGCGAGTGCGACCTCGTCGATTTAGGATTCCCTTAGTTTACACTATGCATGTTCCACCTTTTTATACATATAGAGGACCACCCCCGGCTGGACCTATGCGTCGTTTTCATAGTTTCCGTTTTAGAGCTGCCACTCGTTCCTATCCTTCCTCCCATAGAGTTGTTACTGAGGAGACTCTTTCTCCTGGTTCGACTGACTTGGATAGGACTGCTTCTGCAGACCTTAGACCCAGTGGTGGGGTCTCTACATAGTCGGGCGAGGTCGAGGAGGACCCTGTGGAGGATGAGAGCGAGGAGGAGGTGCATGTTGAGCCGACTGTTTCTGCTAGAGGTGGACCCGCTGGTTCATAGGAGCTTGCATAGCGTAGATGTTTTGGATCCTAGATCCTAGGGATAGAGCTGTGGAGGATCTGAGGAGCTGCTGACGACACGGATGACTTGCTCTAGGACTTCTATTTTGGATTTTGTTATATATATTGTATATGTCTGAGAGGTCTTAGAGTGAGCTTTTATTTTATGCAGCTGGTCTGTATATGTTTTATCAAAACTTGCTATCTCGACTTTTTATCACTTGCTACTGATTGTACTGATGGGGTTATGTTATGACTTATATATATATGATGTTTTTCTTTACCTCAGCAGTGCCCCATAAGTATTATTTTTTTCTTCCGCGAACTCTGATTTCTATTAAGAAAGGATTCGGTGATAAGTGTATGCTTTATATATTCAAATTCAACTCGAGAGGCAAATGGTGTGTTCTAATATTAACTATGAAGAGTATTTCCTATAGTTAAGGAAATGTTATCTCGAGAGCCTTTTTCGAAACTAAGATATCATTAAGCCGAACTTTCAAAAATGGTTTATGTTCAAAAAGGGTTTATGAACGAGCAAGTACTGGTTCTAAAAAGGAAAAATTTTCTAGCCCAAATTTTGATAGCAAGTATTCAATTATTTGGAAATATTAATTATTTTCATGTTAAAAAGAGAGCGTCACACCCTTCGGTGGTATCAGAGCATTGGTCATGTCCCTCATGGCCCCGAAGATGCAGCTAAGTATGGTATTCAATGTCGATTGAATATGTTTTTGAGTAAGTTAGTAGCATTTATGTTTTAAAGACCTTTTTAGTAACCCAAAGCCCATAGTGCAGGTCTTTCTATGGCAACCAGGAATAGAAATATTACTAATGAAATGTTAGAACGAATCACGACCGTGCTGGAAGGCATGCAGCAGCAGCAGAGACAACAACCATCTCAAGGGCGAGCTGGTAACCCATCTGCTGGCAACATGGCGAATCATGATGCTAAGACTCTGTCGGAGTTCAGAAAGTGCAACCCACCAAGGTTTGAGGGAGGATATAGACCTGATGAGGCGAACAAGTGGTTGCATGAGATTAATAAGATTTTCCGAACTTTGGAGTGCTCAGATGAGCAGAAGGTGACCTATGCAGTTTACATGCTCCATGGGGAAGCTAAAAACTGGTGGGATAACACTGTCCAATTGCTTAATTTTGAAAGGAGGGCAATCAACTGGGGAGTATTTATGGAGAAATTTCTGAATAAATATTTTCCAGAAGATTTGCGGAGAAAGAAGGAAGTGGAATTCATGCAATTGAAGCAGGGGGATATGAGTGTAGGAGAGTATGCTGCCAAGTTCGAGGAGCTGATGAAGTACTCTCCCTTCTACTTAAATAACCCTGATGAAAGGAGTAAGTGTGTTAAGTTTGAAGGTGGACTAAGGCCGGAGCTGAAGTCTATCTTCAGTTATCAAAGGATTCAGAGTTTCCCTGCACTTGTGGATATGTGCAGAATGTATGAAGATGATAAGAAGGTTGAATTGATTGGAAGTCAGGTGAAGGGGATTGGACAGAACTATAGACCACAAAGGAAGAAGATGTTTGATCATCGGAATAATGGTCCATATTCTAAGAACAAGGGTAAAGGCAAGGCGGTGATGGATAACAAGAACAAGTCTCGCGATAATGCTCCTTATTGCGAGAAGTGCAAGCGTTATCATCACGGTCAGTTTTTCTGGTCCACAGGAGGATGTTTCAAGTGTGGAAAGCAAGGTCACTTTGCTCGTGAATGCAAGGAATCTGAAAAGGGAGATGCAAAGGGATCTGCTGGAAAGCCTGTGGTGCAAGGAAGAGTATTTACTCTGAGTGGTAGTGAAGCAACCCAAACCCCGAATCTCGTGCAAGGTAATTTTCTGCTTAATAACCAACCTTGCAAAATCATGTTTGATTCTGGAGCTACACATTCTTTTGTTTCTCCTGAATGTGTGAATAGGCTGAATCTTGTTGTTTCTGATTCACCCTGCTATCTTAGTATAGATACTCCTACGGGAATACCGATCTTCACCGCTAAAGTCTGTTTAGGGTGTAATGTAGAAATTCAGGGTCGTCTTTCTAAGATAGATTTGGTTTGTCTTCCTAAGTTACAATTGGATGTGATCTTGGGTATGGATTGGTTGATGAAGAACCAAGTGATCATCAATTGTGAGGAAAAGACAATTCAATATAGGACTTTGGAACCGGAAGGTTATATGTGTTTATTCTCGGCTCCTGGAGAAGAAGAGTCGATGCCGATCGAGGAGATTCCGGTGGTGAGGGAATTTCCGGAAGTATTTCCTGAAGAGATACCAGGATTACCTCCGAAGCGAGAGATAGAGTTTGGGATTGATTTAGTCCCTGGAGCTGGTCCCATCTCTAATGCTCCTTATAGGATGGCACCACCAGAAATGGTAGAAATGAAGAAGCAGATAGAGGAGTTGCTGCAAAAACAGATGATCAGGCCAAGCGTTTCGCCTTGGGGAGCTCCATTACTGTTTGTAAAGAAGAAAGATGGGAGCGTGGATTACAAGCAGTTGAATAAGGTCACTGTTAAGAACAAGTATCCTTTGCCAAGGATTGATGACCTTATGGACCAGGTTAGGGGAGCTGCAGTATTCTCCAAGATTGATCTGAGATCGGGTTATCATCAGATCAGGATAAAGGAGGAGGATATACCCAAGACTGCATTTCGATCTCGATACGGTCAATATGAGTATGTTGTGATGCCGTTCGGGTTGACTAATGCACCTGCTATTTTCATGGACTATATGAACCGGATCTTTAGACCATATTTGGATTTATTTGTGGTGGTATTCATTGATGATATTCTGGTCTATTCTAAAAATCCGGAAGAGCATGAAGAGCATCTCAGGATTGTGTTGAAAGTCCTGAAGGAGAAGCAATTATATGCCAAACTTACGAAGTGTGAGTTTATGTTGAACGAAGTGAAGTTTTTGGGGCATGTAATCTCTAAAGAAGGAATTGCGGTGGATCCAGCAAAAGTAAGTTCAGTGCTAAGTTGGGAACAGCCTAAGACCGTGATGGAAGTGAGAAGTTTCTTAGGGCTGGCTGGATACTATCGTCGATTTATAGAAGGATTTTCTAAGATTGCATTGCCTTTGACTAAGTTGACTCGGAAAGATCAACCGTTCGTGTGGGACGATCGGTGCGAAGTTAGCTTCCGTGAGTTGAAGGAAAGGTTAACATCGTCTCCTGTGTTAATCTTACCTGATCCTCACAAGAGTTTTGAGGTGTATTGTGATGCATCTAAGCAAGGACTGGGTTGTGTATTGATGCAAGAAGGAAGAGTAGTGGCTTATGCATCGCGACAATTGAAGAATCATGAAGTGAATTACTCGACACACGATTTAGAATTGGCTGCGATCGTGTTTGCCTTAAAAATATGGAGACATCATCTCTATGGCACTACATTCCATGTATTTAGTGACCATAAGAGTTTGAAATATCTGTTCGACCAGAAAGAGTTAAACATGAGGCAAAGAAGATGGATGGAGTTTTTGAAAGACTATGACTTTAAACTCCACTATCATCCGGGTAAAGCAAGTGTGGTTGCAGATGCTTTGATTCGGAAAGCAATCCACATAAGTGCGATGATGGTTAAGGAAGCAGCGTTGATTGAGGAATTCAGAGACTTGAGCTTGTTGACACAAGAGGAGCCATCAAGTATCAAGTTGGGGATGTTGCAGATTACCAACGAGTTCTTGGAAAGAATTCGGGAGTTGCAACGAGCAGACGAAGAGTTGATGGAAAAGATGAAACTAGGTTCAGAGGGAAGGGAACCTGATTTCAAGATTGGGCAGGATGGAATCCTTCGTTTTAGGACAAGGATTTGTATACCAAGAGATCAGGAAGTTAGAAGACTGATTCTCGACGAAGCCCATAAGAGTCGGATGAGTATGCATCCTGGATCAACCAAAATGTATCAAGACTTGAAGAAGATGTTTTGGTGGTCTGGATTGAAAAAGGATGTTGCGGAATACGTAGCGGCGTGCTTGATTTGTCAGAAAGCTAAGGTAGAACATCAGAAACCGGGAGGAGAGTTACAAGCTTTGAGGATTCCCCAGTGGAAGTGGGATAGCATCTCAATGGATTTTGTGTCTGGTTTGCCAAGGACAGCAGCAAATCATGATGCAATTTGGGTGGTTGTGGATAGGTTAACCAAGTCGGCGCATTTTATTCCGATAAACCTGTGTTATCCTTTGAGCAAGCTTACCCAGATCTATATCAAGGAGGTAGTTCGTCTTCACGGAGTGCCTTCGAGTATTGTGTCGGACCGAGATCCCAGATTTTCGTTGCAATTCTGGAAAAGTTTGCATGAGGCTATGGGAACAAGATTGAAACTGAGTTCTGCGTATCACCCACAGGCGGATGGCCAGACGGAAAGAACGATTCAATCTTTGGAAGATATGTTGAGAGCTTGTGCACTTGAAGAACAAGGAAGTTGGGATCAAGTGTTACCTCTTGCAGAATTCACATACAACAATAGCTACCATGCGAGCATTGGAATGGCACAGTTTGAGGCGTTGTATGGAAGGAAATGCCAAACCCCGCTATATTGGTTCCAAGTGGGGAAGAACTTGATGGTTGGACCAGAAATGATACAGCAGACATCTGAGAAGATTAAGATGGTTCAGGCAAAGATGAAAGCGGCTCAGAGTCGGCAAAAGAGTTATGCGGATAAGAGGAGAAAACCATTAGAGTTTTCCGAGGGCGATCATGTGTTCCTTCGGATAGTTCCGATGAAAGGAATCAGTAGAGCTTTGAGAACCCGAAAGCTTTCGCCTAAGTGTATAGGTCCATACCAAATTCTTAAAAGAGTTGGTCCTATTGCTTACCAACTAGCTTTACCACCCTCTTTATCCAATTTCCACAACGTCTTTCACGTTTCGCAATTAAAGAAGTACGTGCATGATCCATCGGTTATTCTAAAACTCCAACCTGACGACCTAACTTTGAAGGAAAACCTGACCTTTGAGACCAGACCAATACAAATAGAAGATCGCGAAGTTAAGCAGCTCAGGGGAAAGGAGATACCTTTAGTAAAGGTCATATGGGAAAATGCTGACGTATCAGAAGCTACGTGGGAATTAGAGGAAAAGATGCGTCAAGAGTATCCGGAGTTGTTTTTGTAAACTAGAATTTCGGGGACGAAATTCCTTTTAAGTGGGGGAGTAGTGTAACACCCCTAATTTTCGTCTCCCGAATAATAGGAAATTAATAATAAAAGTTTTATTATTAATTTATAGAAATTTTCCAAGTTAATATTTTGTATTTAATTAGCCTTAAATATACAAAATAAGTTGAAATATTTTTATAGGGCAAATAAATGCAAAATAAAAGGATATTGAATTTTGGTCCCTGGATGAGGACTAAAAGGTAATATTAAAATGGTTCTTGGAGGGAAAGATTTAAAAATATTAATTTTTAAATTTTGTACTAATCTAACCGGTTAGTAATGCCCTGTAACCGGTTAGACGATGAACCCAGAAACTGGATTAGTGGAATTTGATGAGTAATCACTTGATTAACCCCGTAATTGCCACGATTACAACCTGAAATTAGTGGGGAAACACGCGTCAACGTGAATGTAATCCTTGTTGATCTATATATAGAGGAATTTCTGAAGGAATTGGGTTGTTGTTGCTCTGATTTTGGGAGAAGCTCTATTTTAGGGTTTCAGAATCGCCCTTTGAAATTCTCTTTTGTTGTTGAGTGTTGAGAGACGAGTGATACACCATTGCAAAACTTACATCTTAAGCTTTGTAAAAACACCAAGTTTGAGAGTTGAGGTTGAGTGTGGAAGGAGAACGACGTCTTTGAAGTGAAGGAGTTCAGAAGTTGGTTCAGCAGAGACTGATTTCTGGAGCTGAATTGAAGCTTCAATTTTGGTAAGTATAAGAACTCCTTTGACCTAAAATCACTTCTATCTCCTAGTGCATGTTACATAGAGTGAGTCCTAATTGTTTTCTCCAATTTCTTTGGCCATTTGCTATGTCAAAACTTCTGGATTTTGGACCCTGTTGATGGAATTCGTGACTGGAAACAGAACTTTGGGTTTGTGAGGAGTCTGTGGAGTTTTCTTCAAATTCAGAGTTGATTATCATCAAACTCAGTCTTAAGGTATGGGAGAAGTCTACCTTATACTAGATTTAGACTAAAATTCAAGTGATTTAGGATTTGAGTTAACAAAACTCAAAAAGGGCATTATGTGCAATATGGCACAAAGGCTTGGAGGCCAAAGTTTTGCTCACTGTGGTTTTGAGCAACTTTATATTGATGCATGCAAAGTGTATGGAGGCTGAATTCTGAATTTGAATGCCTATTATAAGTTTTGTTGTATTACATTGTGTTTATGTGAATTTTCATGCAATTTGATATCATAAACTTGATGCATGCAATTTGAATGTGTTTCTGGGTATAAACATGTTTATCTTAAGGCAAATGAACTTTGTGAATATTGAGATTTGGTTAGATTTGAGAAAAGAAGAAAATGAATTGTTAAAACTCTTGTTTTAATGGACTGACTGCATAATCTAACCGGTTACTCGATATTCGTAACCGGTTAGACACTGCAAAATTTCAAATAAAAATCAGTTCATTAATCAGTCCTGAAATTATAGTGGTTTCTGCTCAAATCTATGCTTTAATCTCATTATACATGATCTGAACATGAGTTGTTATAATGCCAAGGTTCAGATCTGAAAGATTAAAATTAATGCCTTAAGTTAATGAAATAATTTCAAGAGGAAATTATGTTCATTGGGAAATGAAAAGTGATTTAGACCTTTTGAATGATAAAACCGTAATTTTGAGGCATAAAACAATGTTTAACTTGTTTATGGATTGGGTATTAAATTCAAGAAAGAGGGTTTTTCTGAATTGCAATGGTAAACAGTTCAGGTCTGTAATTCTAACCGGTTAGTCTGAGACTGTAACCGGTTAGTACCTGAATCTGAAAAATAAAAAGTTAAGTTTTTGAATACCATTGACTTTGTTTTACCTAATCTAAGTTTAAAAGGCATGTTTTGAGAAAAAATCAAATGAGAATTTTTATGCCAAAGATTATGCCTCAAATCAATCATTCAAAAAGGGAAATGGGAATATTTCTAAATCACATTAATGTAAAGATAAAACCAACCCTGATATTTGTGCATCCATATAGACTGGAAGTCTGGTTGGTAGAAACGTTTATCATATTCTGGGAATATGAGGAGGGTACTCTGGGAGTACCAAATTATAACCTACTTGATGACACATTATAGATATGTGGCCAGTGTCCGGGACCTGGTTTTTATGCGTTCTGGAAACGTATGCGTTCTGGGAACGTGGTGCACACTCCGGGAGTGATGCTTATTATCCAAGTATGGTTCGGCATTATGTTCTGGGAACAAATGTCGGTGTTCCGGGAACACAAGGGTGTATTGGATGGACGTCCAAGATGGACTTTTAGAGGCCTCAGTTGTGGATAGAAAATCATACATCATGCCACTTGCATTATAAGAGTTATAATGTTGAAAATTGGTGTGCTCATATGTATTTGCATTATGATCTATCCATGATATACTTGTGATTGTAATTTTAGTCTTTATCAATTATGTATATGTGTATACTTACTCCCTGTGCCCTGTTTAGGTGATGGCCAGATACCTAGCTTGCATCGAGATACGCCCTATCCCTAGCGGTATATGGACGTATGAGGAGCACCGTGCCACTTTTGAGGGGGAGGTTGAGATCACTCTCTACCACCCTAACCCTCTGGTGCGAGTGCGACCTCGTCGATTTAGGATTCCCTTAGTTTACACTATGCATGTTCCACCGTTTTATACATATAGAGGACCACCCCCGGCTCGACCTATGCGTCGTTTTCATAGTTTCCGTTTTAGAGCTGCCACTCGTTCCCATCCTTCCTCCCATAGAGTTGTTACTGAGGAGACTCTTTCTCCTGGTTCGACTGACTTGGATAGGATTGCTTCTGCAGACCTTAGACCCAGTGGTGGGGTCTCTACACAGTCGGGCGAGGTCGAGGAGGACCCTGTGGAGGATGAAAGCGAGGAGGAGGTGCATGTTGAGCCGACTGTTTCTGCTAGAGGTGGACCCGCTGGTTCATAGGAGCTTGCATAGCGTAGATGTTTTGGATCCTTGATCCTAGGGATAGAGCTGTGGAGGATCTGAGGAGCTGCTGAGGACACGGATGACTTGCTCTGGGACTTCTATTTTGGATTTTGTTATATATATTGTATATGTCTGAGAGGTCTTAGAGTGAGCTTTTATTTTATGCAGCTGGTCTGTATATGTTTTATCAAAACTTGCTATCTCGACTTTTTATCACTTGCTACTGATTGTACTGATGGGGTTATGTTATGACTTATATATATATAATGTTTTTCTTTACCTCAGCAGTGCCCCATAAGTATTATTTTTTTCTTCGGCGAACTCTGATTTCTATTAAGAAAGGATTCGGCGATAAGTGTATGCTTTATATATTCAAATTCAACTCGAGAGGCAAATGGTGTGTTCTAATATTAACTATGAAGAGTATTTCCTATAGTTAAGAAAATGTTATCTCGAGAGCCTTTTTCGAAACTAAGATATCATTAAGCCGAACTTTCAAAAATGGTTTATGTTCAAAAAGGGTTTATGAACGAGCAAGTACTGGTTCTAAAAAGGAAAAATTTTCTAGCCCAAATTTTGATAGCAAGTATTCAATTATTTGGAAATTATTTATTTTCAAGTTAAAAAGAGAGCGTCACAATTGTACCCAATCAATCATACCATAACCAGTGTTGTAAGGGGTGTGTAACCTTTAGTGACTAGGGAGTGAATCTCCTAGTGCGAACGTGCTGCGTTCGTGGTTGTAGGGTGAGGAACCCTTTGTTGTGTGGGTAGTGCTAGACGAACGGTGGGTCACCTAGTAGTTAGGCTATCTGGAAATCTAGGAAAGGTTTTCCTAGTTGTGTATCGAGGTCCATAGCGAAAGGAGGTTCCTAGTAGCTTGCGGGGCGCTCTGGTTGTACTTGGGGACGCGAGGCGTCTTTGGTTAGTGAAAAGCTCAAGCGGGTCGCTTGGGGACTGGATGTAGGCCGGGTTTGCCGAACCAGGATAAAATCTCCGGTGCAATCTCTTCTATCCCTCAACTCTTTATTTTTCCGTTGTTATTGTTGCATGTGGTACATTGTTATAATTATTCTTCTTGCAACAAAAATATTATATATATTAATTTAATTATTTTAAATTAATCAACGCGCGTTAGACCTTTCGTTGTTATAGTGTTTCTCATCTTCGCGCGTAATATTAATCGTTGTTATTGTCATTTGTTTCCGCCTGTGCATAATCGTTTTTATCGTTTTAAGAGTTTTCCACTACAAAGTTTATCTATTTTATTGAAAACGATTTAAATCGATTATTTTCCAATGTTTTCGTAAACACCCAATTCACCCCCCTCTTGGGTGACGGCTGCCAATCCTATCAATAATTCTAACACTTTCAAGAACAATGCTTAATGACATGAATTTGCCTGCATATTTTTGGGCCGATGCAGTGAGTACAGCTTGTTATGTTATGAACCGTGTTTTGATACGGCCTTTTTTAAAGAAAACCCCCTATGAGCTGTACAAGGGAAGAAAACCAAATATTCCCCATTTTAAAGTTTTTGGATGTAAATGTTTTGTGCATAATAATGGTAGAGACAATCTAGGAAGTTTTGAGGCTAGAGCTGATGAGGGCATATTCCTTGGATATTCTGTTTCAAGCAAAGCTTATAGGATTTACAATAAATCTCGTAATACTATTGAAGAATCTATTCATGTACCATTTGATGAATCCGATCCCAGAAAGCTGGGAAAGGTATCTGTTAATGACATTTCAGGTATCCTTGGAGATTTATACATTGATGAGGATGAAGAGTCCAATGCTAAAGGAAATGATCAATCCAAATGCAACGAAAAGCCAAATGAATTAGTTGAGGATAAAGATCAAGAACAATCCATGGAGCTTAATTCAGATTTGCCTAAGGAATGGAGAACATCACGACACCATCCAATTGACCAAATCATAGGTGATATCACAAAAGGTGTAAGTACTCGCAATTCTATTAGCAATCTGTGCAACTATTTTGCTTTTGTTTCTCAAGTGGAGCTAAAGAATATTTCCGAGGCTACACTTGATGAACATTGGTTACTGGCTATGCAAGAAGAATTAAACCAGTTCGAAAGAAACCAGGTTTGGGAACTTGTTCCTAGGCCTGATTCTCAACCGATTATTGGAACTAAATGGATTTTTAAAAACAAACTTGATGAGGCTGGTTTAATTGTTCGAAACAAAGCTAGGATAATTGCACAAGGTTACAACCAGGAAGAGGGGATAGATTATGAGGATACATTTGCCCCTGTTGCTAGGTTGGAAGCCATTAGGTTGCTTTTTGCTTTTGCATGCATTTTAGACTTTAAATTATATCAAATGGACGTAAAGAGTGCCTTTCTTAATGGTTTTATTAATGAAGAAGTGTATATTTGTCAACCTCCCGGTTTTGAAAATTTTGAACACCCTGATTATGTTTTTAAACTAAAAAAGGCTTTGTACGGACTCAAACAAGCTCCTAGAGCGTGGTATGAGCGTCTGAGCAAGTTTTTACTCGAAAATGATTTTGAAAGAGGAAGGTTGATAACAAGCTTTTTATCAAAAAGAAAGGAAATGACATTCTTTTAGTTCAAATTTATGTAGATGATATTATTTTCGATGCTACTAATGGAACCCTTTGCTAGGATTTTTCAAGTATGACGCAAGAATAGTTCGAGATGTCTATGATGGGCGAGCTGAACTTCTTTCTAGGATTGCAAATCAAACAAGCAAAGGATGGAATTTTCATTAGCCAAACAAAGTACTGCAAGGAACTATTGAAACGATTCGGCATGGAAAAGGCCAAGGCAGTAGCAACACCAATAAGCACATCTTGCTATCTGGACAAAGACGAAGGAGGTAAATCCGTTGAAATCACTAAATATCGAGGTATAATCGGATCCCTTCTCTATTTAACGGCAAGTAGGCCGGATATTATGTTTAGCGTATGTTTATGTGCACATTTTAAGCGAATCCAAAAGAAACGCACATGGTTGCTGCCAAACGAATTATGAAATATCTTTCTGGCACAACTGATATGGGTTTATGGTACCCCAAAGGTTCCTCTTGTAACCTTGTTGGGTATTCCGATTCTGATTTTGCTGGGTGCAAAGTAGATAGGAAAAGCACAAGCGGCACTTGTCACCTCCTAGGTAATTCATTAGTATCATGGGCTAGCAAGAAACAGTCTAGTGTAGCCCTATCCACAGCTGAGGCTGAATATGTCACTGCAGGTAGCTGTTGTGCTCAAATCTTATGGTTAAAACAGCAACTCCTAGACTTTGGTGTAAGTCTAGATCACATTCCCATAAAATGTGATAACACAAGTGCAATTAGTATTACCAAAAACCCTGTGCAACATTCTCGCACTAAGCACATAGAGATTCGTCACCATTTCATACGTGATCATATTCAAAAGGGTGATTGTGTTATTGAGTATGTTGATACTTCGCGGTAGTTAGCTTATATCTTCAAGAAACCGCTTCCAAAAGAAAATTTCTTTTTTATTCGTAGAGAAATTGGTTTAACTTCTGCCTCTCACCAGTTTTGAGTATGTGATTATTTTATCTCCCTTGTTATTATTAATGTGTTTACTCAGTGTTTCAAGGGGAGTTAGCACACTCTTTTTGATGAGGACAAAAGGGGGATAATTATTTTGGTGATGATGATATTGAAAATATTTGAAATATTTGATGATTTAAGTATCAATACAGGGGGAGATGCTGAGAAATGATATTATATGTTTGAATATTGTTCTAGGGAAGGTTATTTTTCAATTATATATATATATATATATATATATATATATTTTGCTTGTATAACACTTGTGATGCAGATATTCAAGAATAGATCAGAATAGGAGTTTGTCATCATCAAAAAGGGGGAGTGTTGGAAGTCAAGCTAATGTTGGAAGACATGCTTCAAACTCTCTCATGGACTTCAAGCTATATTCAAGCAAGTGTTTTGATGATAACAAACAATCTCAAGATTCAAGCTCACAAGTTCCTTCAAGTTCAAGTTGAAGATTCAAGCAAGATATAAGTCTAGAAGTCTTTCCTTTAGGACACATTGTAAGGTAATGAAGTTTCTGTTCTTAATGAGTTTAAAAGGCCAATGAGTTTTTCAATTATTAAAAAGGAGAAGAAAATATGTTTTCATGAAAATCTGTTTTTCTATCTTAGTTTTTGTGGAAATACTTGATGAAACAAAACTTTGGATATTTTTATGTTATGCAAGAAGGAGTAATCGATTACCTGCCTAAGATAATCGATTAACTTTGTTGCATCATAGAAAAATCAGAGAGCTTATAATCGATTAAGTGAACTTTGCTAATCCATTACTTTCTAATGAGAGTAATCGATTACCTGGATCAAGTAATCGATTAAAATTGTTGCATCATATATTTTCCTGAGACAAAGTAATCGATTACATGTCTTGTAGTAATCGATTACTTGATGTTGCATCACACAATTATCAGAGGCTCAGTAATCGATTATTTGATGAGTGATAATCGATTAAATGAGTTGCATTATATAATGAACAGGGGTGATGTAATCAATTAACTATTATTGGTCTAATCAATTACTGGTTTTTCAAAAGAATTTAAAAGTTTCTATTTTTGAAGGAATAATCAATTACCTTCATATAGTAATCGATTACTTCAAATTTTATTGAAAAACATGTCATAATTATTTTGATTTATTTCCAGATTTGTTTTTATATGATTCTGATTTATTTTACAAAATTCAAAATTGATTTTAAATTTTAGTTATTTCCTTATTTGTTTTAAGAATCAAATCTTTATTTTATTTCTTAAATCATTTTGATTTAGTTTTGATTTTTAAACTTATTACAAATTCATATTTTATTTTATTTTGATTTATAATTGATTTTAATTTGTTGGTTTAAATCTTTTTATTCTTTAAATTCAAATCACTCCAACATTAGAAACTGATTTTTTGATTCATTCATTCTTTTCATCTGATACACGTTCTTCTCTTCTCCTTTCTTCTCTCTGAAAATCACGTTCATACTTTTCGAAGAACTCGAAACTCTTGTTGGCCTTTAGACTTCAAAAGACAACTTCATTATCGTAGAGCATTGAATTGTTGTATCTGTGTTGTTGAAGAACACATTAAACTTATTGTAATCACTCTCATTCAATTGTACTCAACCATAGTGGTAGGGAGAGAATTCCATAGTTGAACGTTGACGCGTTCGTAGGGTGAGGAACTCTGCTGTGTGTTGTTGAGGCCCCTAGCGAAAGGAGGTTCCTATTAGTGTGCGGGGTGATCTCGGTTGTAATTGGGTGCGGCTCAATTGCCGGTTATAGAACTCTCAAGCGGGTCGCTTGGGGATTGGACTAGGCCTTTCGACAGGAAGGCTGAACCAGTATAAAATTTCCGGTGTAAGCTTTTCTATCCCTATCTCTTTTATTTTCGGCATATTTCATTTAATTTACGTTTCCGCGCTACTCTTATTATTCAATCAATCGTTTTCTCTCTCCTTCTCAAACGTCTAACCTCTCCAACGCAAAACAATTTTTAATTTATAAGGGTTTATGCAATAATTTAATAAAACTCGAATCACCCCCCTCTCGAGATTTTGAGGCCAAACCCAACAGGACCACCACCGCCACGCAGAACCATCGCTGTGCGATTCCGTGGACACAGCGCTCTTCCTCGCTAGTCGTCGCCGCTGCAATTCGGCGAACAACGTGAAGTCGCAGCAACATTTTTACCGTCACCGGTATCTGCAGTTCTTACCGCCGCCGCATTCCCGTTGGCGTGCAGCACGCAGCCGCTCCTGCACCTCGAAGAGGAAGGAACCCTAGGGTTCCAAAGGTAATGGGCCAAAGGGCCCAATTCGAAGGTTCCAAAGGTAACGGGCCAAAGGGCCCAATTCGAAACAAAAAAAAAGGGGGCCCTTGGCCCAATACAAAAAATAAAGAGTACGTACCTAGTCCAGCTTAAACCAAGAAGAAATATTCTACGAGCTTATCTCATACAAGCCCAAACAAAAAAGAAAAGGAAGGAAAAAACGTAGCTTAACACCAAACGTGGCTTAACTCCGAACAAGCTCAACAAAGGTATTTGAGTTACTGAACAGTCTCTTTCGAGATTCTCATTAATGGGCAAATCATTCTCCGAACGTCACTCCATTCGAAACATGGTGATAACGGCGAGAACCCCCGCATCGAGTTTCCCTCCTTAAGGATGACATGTAGTTCCCACTTCGGATACATGTGCCAACTGCGCGCGGACCTTCGAAAGCGTCTCCCTTTTGGTATCTCATACATTCAGAACATCGGGAACCACACACTACCCTTCTCTCCTCGGACTTACAAGACTATTGTCGAAACCATGCACTGTGTTCCCTACTTCAGTCTCCTATTTTGGGTCAACCGCTCAACGAAGCTCATTTGGAAAGGATTAATAGAAGACTTCAATCCAACAATCTTCGATCTGACATTCCTCAATCTAACATTCCTCACCTCAGCGAATCAGGGAAGGAATTCTCGTTCCTATATTAATTTCCTATTTACTTAGCATTTTACATGATTACTTTGCGCACATGCTAATATTAATTTACTTCATGCAATACTTTTGACAAAAGTACTCCTAAAACTTTTTCTGTATCCCTATAATTTCATTACATGTCACTTATACTATACTCATGATTTTTCATACATGTTGATATGTGATGCAAACTTCTGGGCTACTGAATATCTTTAAATGTTTGTCTTTCCTGTCATTATGGAATAATGATATATGATGTGCATTGTCTTTTAAGTAACACTAAGTACTTCCCGACAATTAAACATTGTCGTTATTCATAAATTAATGCTTTCATCTCGTTGAACACCATTAATTGCTTTGTCATATTTTTTCGAGCGTGTCACTTATTACTATGCATGATATGTTTTCTTGCATATTTTTATTGACAATCTTGTACGACTTACGAGTATTTAAATCCCCAATAATTCTCATTATTGTGTTTATTACGTGTGATATTGTTAAATCATACAACTTCTATATTGATATTATATATCAACTCAACCAATAATCGTCATTATTGCTATTTAATCACCATAAACTGTCAATCTAACGACGATTGCTAATTATTAATTTCGTATACACATGTGAGGTACAAGAGGGATGACCCATTTCTCTAAACAGCCCATTTCGAGATCCTCATCAATGGGGAAACGGTTTTCCAAGTACTGAGAACACGTCAACATGTTCGGAATCCAGCTGACTATGGCGAAGATGAGGTGGCCAGGACCCACGTGCCAAAACTTCGCCAAAGCTTCACGATTAATCTTCGAACTCGTGTCCTGAACGAAAAGGGCTCATGTTAGATTCACAATTTTGGATGCATGTGACAAGAGCGGCGGGCCCTCATCAGGCAACCCCCCTTTTTTCATAACCATGAATTTGAAGCATCAGGAACCAAAGAATAGCCTTCTCCCTTCAAAGTTGTTAGACGATTGTCGCCACTCTTCCACCGGTTTCCGACCAGCCTCCTACGCCTGTGGTTGAACATCGGGCTATGGTAATAACATTTTGTCTCTTGTGGCTCCTCTCCAAAAACGGGCGAGGACCGAAAAGGGGAACCGGTAGTCGTTAAATCCTTAACGAGGGATGTTCTTACTGAGGAAGACCGAGAAATCTCGACAATCTGGTGATGTGCTCCCAACACGCGCGGTCTGAGATTAAATGTAGTGAACCAGACTTCAGTCCGACCGATATTGCTCCAGGCCAACCAGTTAACGATTGAACCAATGACCACCAACCACGAATTTGGTCGGAATCATGTCTTACCGAGCTAGGGACACGAATGGATTGAGACTTACGGCATCACGACCGAGCATAGGATCATCATCCCTATTTAAATCAGTTACGGTCCCAACAGTCCAACCTCCACTCCTATATTCCCATAAAGCTTGAGGACACATGGGATAATGGCACTCTCGGAGTTCCGAACGAAGGATCGAAAGAATCCTGCCATCATTCTCACAAAGCAGTTATCGCACAACGCTTCCACATGCATTCTCTAAGTATTACACTGGTATCCATCCTGAGAAGAAGGATGCCCGACGGCTCTCGATAGTTCGAAAGTTGAGATAATGACAATCAACATACCGAGATACGTTGCGATCAACAATTCTAAAATACTAAACTAGACCCAGAAGCCTAGAACCAAGTAATGCCGAAATGATTCTCAACACTGTCAAGCATGTCCCAGGAGTCCATGTTGTCATCACACCGTGATCTCATCATCATCCATCAACATTGGAACGCCACACTAAGGTTATTAAGGGGTGTTGGTTGCCTGATAAAGCGGAAATATTTTAATGGTTTTAGAGTAAGACCCTGTATCCTTAATGATGAATAAGACTATAAACGTCTGAGTGTAGCCTAAGATAGTGCCAAAGATTGAAACCCTAGTGATTATAAGTCTTTGACGGAAGAATGATTGAGTTAGAAAGGGAGTTTTATCCCAAGACTTAAGTAAAGGAATAGTTATATGGGTCAGAAGTGTACAAAAAAGGATTGGCAAAGAGCAACGAAATTCCTGTAAGTTGTCCATACCCAGTTAAACCTTGTCACGCTCTCTTATTTACTTTATCTAAGTTGAGTAAATGGTTGTCTTATAGAAGTTATATGGACTTGAAATGTATTCCAAAGTAGGGTTCATAAAATTTTTCCAAAAAAATTTACAAATGGAATTGATTAAATACTTTATATTTGAGTTACTTATCTTGTGACGAAAAAGAACGTGTTTTGAGATAACATATTATTGAATGCAAAACGTATTTTTTATTATTGTGTCGTTATCTCGAACTCATGAGATATAATTTTTCTTAAATTATTAAGTCTTACGAAATCTGGTATTGCGATATCAGAGTAAGCGGAAAAACATTTGAAATAGTACCCTTGATCAGATGTACTTCAAAACATGATATGTATATATATATATATATATATATAAGAAAACATAAGAAGTAGATCAAGGTACATAGTCATCAACCAGATACAGGGTAGTCCAAGTACTAGACCCATAACAAGTCCATAAACTATAATATAAAGTAAGACCAACTCTCTGAGATCTCTCAAAACTATATACAAAGTAAATACAACTCAAAATAGAAATCCCAGAGATGGTATGATGATCCTCCAAACAGCTATGATCCTCCTCCTGATCTCCAGCAGCTGCTCCACTGTCCCTCACCCCAGTCATCCCTATCATGCATCGTCCGGTGGATCCCCAACTCCTCACTGACTACCAGTGGAGTGCTCGACTGGCTCGCCCTCGCTCTCTGCCTCTTCAAGATCCTCCTCGACCTCGTTTGACTGAGTCGGTGCCCGACCACTGGGCACGGGGTCAGCAGATGGAGTCCCACGAAACGGACTCGTCAGACCAGGAGTAGGAGTCTCCTCACGGATAACTCGGGAAGCAGATGGATGGGATCTGGTAGCAGCTCTAAAACGAAAACTATGAAAACGTCGAGCTGGTCGAGATGGGGGTGGTCCATGGTATGTGTAAAAAGGGGGCACATGCAGGGTATAGATGAACGGAATGCGGAACCTACGAGGACGGACACGAGCCAGAGGGTTCGGGTGATAGAGTGTCAACTCTACCTCCCCCTCGAAGGTGGCTCTGTGGTCCTCGTAGTACCACACTTCACTAGGGAGTGAGTGCAACTCGATAAAAGCTAGATAGAGAGCCATCACCTAAAAAGGGCATAAGGGTAAGCAATACAGTTCACTACTTAATAAAATAAGAATAATTGCAGGAATAAACATTCACATCTTAGCAATTAATCATGTATCATGCATATACATATGCTCAAGCCATTTTCAGTTATAATTAACTTCTTTAATTATGGTGGCATGATGCATGATTACTAGCTCTCAAATTCCTGAGATTCTCCAACTATCACATTTATGGACGTCCAACCAAACAACCCATGTATGCTCCCAGAGCATTATTATACGTTCTCATAACGTATAGCGAACCTCGCTTGGTAAGTGATACATAACGTCACTCCTCATGTGAACGTCACATCGCGAAGATGTAATAATCACATCATCAATATCCCACGATACTGGCAACATTTTCTCATAATGTGTCATCAAGCAGGACCCAATATTTGGTACACCCAGAGTACCCTCCTCATGTTCCTCGAACATGAAAAACGAATCTAACAAGCATACACCATGTATGAATGCACCAAGATTCATCTTTAATTGATTAGTATTTAATTAATTTCATGATATTCAACGCAATCATAAAAGAAATTATTTACATAAGTTCTCATAAATGAATAATATGCAATTATTATTCCAGGCCTTAATTTCAGTGTGTCTCATGTCCAAATTTTATTTAAATTATAAATCAAAATGATTAAAAATTAAAAATGGTAATTTAATTCAATTTTCCAATCTGGTAATCGATTATAAAAGTGCGGTAATCGATTACCACTTGTATTTTTCAGAACTGCATCAGATACAAGCTGGTAATCGATTATCACATCGTGGTAATCAATTACTCTGACAACAGATATAGTAAAACTTGAGTTTTAACATACCATTTTCAATTCCAACCAATTTTAAGCAAAACCATTGATCATCAGAACTTAGTTGACATAAAATGGACATGTTCCAACACTAAAATTTGCTCATTTCACAGAGAACACAAATCAATTATCAATTATGCATAAAATGCAATTTCAACAGCTCAACATATCAAATTCATTTCTATGCGTTTTAAACATCAACTCAGTGTTCCAACACCTCACATGTATCAAATAAAACTTGTTCCAAATGAGCTAGAAGTTCTGAATGGCCTCTAAGACATAAGACTATTTCAAAACTAAGCCCTTGAGTCTCATGGTGACTCATTGCAAAAAAAACTCTAAATTATTCTTATTCTAGTGAAATTACAACTTCCCTCTTACCTCTAGATCATGCTTGAAATGAAAATTCGCAAAGAAAAGCTTTAGAATCCTATTTCCCCGAAAATCCACTTCAGTAACAGACATGCAGAGCAGTTTCGGTGGGTTCACAAGACCAGAGAATTTGACTCATAAAACATGCATTAAAATTGGGGAAAATGGTTAGGTTTTGTTCTCTGCAACATAAACTAAAGAATGAAACAAATTTGGGTTCAAGAGAGTACTCATGCTTACCACAATCAAGGCTTGAAGTAAGCTCCAAGACTCGGATTTCGTTTTCTGCAGAAACTTGGCTTGACTTTGAAGACTTAGAATTTCTCACACACTCAATCTCAACTCGCGATTTTTGTGTCTTTGTAAAGCTCGTGATGTGAGCTTTACAATGGTGTATAACTTGTTGGTTTTGGTTTCAGGTTGAAGGAAAATTGGACGAACGAAACTAAGAACCCTTATCTCGTTTTCAGAACAACACTTAGCAAAAATGGGAAAATTCTATCAACAATCCACCTTATATAGACGAATTGCCATTGCATGCAGATCGACACGAGTCCAGGGATGTGCCTTGGTGTTGATTTCATGGCAATTTCTGGGTTTAACGAGTAATCTCGTTGATTACTCATCAAACGCACTTCAACATTGGCTGTTCTGCATGATGGTAATCGATTACCATTCGGTAATCGATTATTACCATTCGGTAATCGATTACCACGACTGAATTTTTGAAAAATTCATATTTTAATTGAATTTCCCTCCAACAAGCTTTCTAATATTGCATTTAGGTCCTTCCCAAGGACTTAACTGCAAAACTTAATATTTTATACGAAATATCAATCAAAATTATTTTGAGTAATATGTCAGATTAGTCCCTGACTTTGTAAGCGTCGGTCAAGTCAGTCCCTGACTTTATCGACATAGCAATTTAGTCCCTGAGATTTCATTTTAATTCACATACGTCCCTATCTTTATCCCATTTTAAAGCAAATACATCCCTGTGATAGTGACGGTAGGGACTAAGTTGATCCACGTTCTCCTATCTCAGGGACTAAATTGCTATTTCGATAAAGTCAGGGACTAACTTGACCGACGCTTACAAAGTCAGGGACTAATCTGACATATTACTCATTATTTTTCACATAAATAAACTACATAACACACAACGATAATTCAACATTGAACTTTTATTTATTAAATAACTAATTTTAATAATTACAATAATATAATTATTCAGAAGACGAAATTAGGGGTGTTACACTACTCACCCACTTAAATGGAATTTCGTCCCCGAAATTCTACCTTACATAAACAACTCAGGGTACTCCTTACGCATCTTATCCTCTAATTCCCAAGTTGCTTCAATCACATCTCCGCTTCTCCAAATCACCTTGACCAAAGAAATCCCTTTCCCTCTAAGCTGCTTAATCTTTCTATCTTCAATCCGAATTGGACCAGCTTCAAAGGTTAAATTCTCTCGCAGAGCTAAATTATCTGGGTGAATTTGGACAATAACGGATGGGTCATGCACATACTTTTTCAGTTGAGACACATGAAAAACGCTATGCAGATTTGCAAGAGATGGTGGTAAGGCTATCTGATAAGCTACAGAGCCAACTCGTTTGAGGATTTGGTAAGGACCAATAAACTTAGGTGAAAGCTTTTGAGGTTTTAAGGCTCTACTCACTCCTCTCATAGGGACAATCCGAAGAAACACATGGTCACCTTCTAAAAATTCTAAAGGTCTTCTCCTCTGACTAGCATAACTTTTCTGACGACTTTGTGCAGTTCTCAACTTTTCCTGAATCATACGAATCTCCTCAGTTGTTTGCTGCACAATCTCAAGTCCAACCATCAAATTCTCCCCCACTTGAAACCAACATAGCGGGGTTCTACACTTTCTTCCATACAAAGCCTCGAACGGTGCCATGACGATGCTTGCATGGTATCCATTATTGTATGTGAATTCAGCGAGTGGCAATATCTGATCCCAACTACTTTGTTCCTCCAATGCACAGGCTCGCAGAATATCTTCCAACGATTGAATAGTCCTTTTCGTCTACCCATCAGTTTGAGGATGATAGGCTGAACTCATCTTCAATCTTGTCCCCAAGGCCTGATGTAGACTATGCCAAAACCTTGACATGAATCTCGGATCACGATCAGAAATAATATTGGAAGGTACTCCATGCAGTCGTACTACTTCCTTGATGTAAAGTTGGGTGAGCTTTTCCAAAGAATAACGCATATTCACCAGAATGAAATGCGCCGACTTCCTCAAACAATCCACTATGACCCAGATTGCATCGTGGTTCGCAACTGTCCTTGGTAATCCTAATACAAAGTCCATAGAAATACAATCCCATTTCTGCTGAGGGATATCCAAGGATTGCAACTTCCCTCCAGGTTTCTGATGCTCTACCTTAACCTTTTGGCAAGTTAAACAAGATGCTACATATGCCGCCACATCCTTCTTTAGACCCGACCACCAAAACATCTTCAAATCCTGATACATTTTAGTTGACCCAGGATGAATACTCATTTAACTTTTGTGTGCTTCATCCAGGATTAATCTTCTAACTTCTGAATTTCTCAAAATATAAATTCTTGTTTTGAAATGAAGAGTTCCATCCAATCTTTCTGAAAAGTTAGGCTCCTTACCCTGAATCATCAATTTCCCCTTTTCCTTTAACTCCTCATCTTCTTGTTGCAATTCATGAATTCGAGTCAGGAATTCATTGGAGATTTGCAACATACCCATCTTAATACTGGTTGGTTCCACCTGCATCACCAAACTCAGATCCCAAAATTCTTCAATCAAAGCTGCTTCTTTAATCATCATCGAGCTTACATGAATTGCTTTCCGACTCAGAGCATCTGCCACAACATTGGCCTTACCGGGGTGGAAACGAAGCTCAAAGTCATAATCCTTTAAAGTCTCCATTTGTGACACCCTCAAATCAACCACGAGTAATTAAGGTAATAATTAAGCTATTACTCGAAAATATATGGACTTGTTTAAATGTAGAAAATATAGGGTTAAATTTTTCCTATTTATTTTCTAAAAGAAGCGGGTGCACAAACCAAAATATTGGATCTTGGAGAATAGAATACGTATTACTTTAAATATTGAATTCGACGATTACTTTAATTAAGAAATCATTTAAACCCGTTTCATTTCAAAACTTAGATAACATCCTTTTTGGCTAATAGAATAAATTACAGTTCATGTATTGAAAATATAAGTGATGCCATCCATTATTTTATCTAACGTAACTGATACCATTTGTAAACACCATAATCGAATCCCTTTAAATTGTTATCAGAGTAAGCGGAAATAATAAGACTATGAAACAGAGTTGTAATATAACTTAGGTTTGTATATATATAAGAGTCAGTAAGTACATAGTCTAGATAATAAGAGTCTCCAAGGCCAACAGTACAAGTCCATAGTAAAATATGTACAAAACCAAAATAGATCAATACTCTAGAGTTCTCAAAAGGTAATATATACAATATCTACATGATCAAAATAAAAGACTCCAGAGCTGATCTCATAGCATGAGTAGTAATAGTAGTCTCCCAATAGCAGTAGCAACAATAGTCATCATTAACCATCAGCAGAACTCCTCCACAGCAGCAGATACACCAGATCCTTGATCCATATCACCTATCCTATGCATGTACCTATGGATCATCGTCCCTCCACTGACTCCCGATAGAATGCTCAACAGGCTCGCCTCCGCTCTCGTCCTCGACAGGATCCTCCTCATTCTCACCCGACGGAGTAGGTACCCTACCACTGGGTACCAGGTCAGGTGTAGGTGTACCCCTAATAGGATTCGTCGGATCAGGTGAGGGAGTCTCCTCTCGAATGACTCTAGTAGAAATTTCTATTTATTTTATTTCCTTTTATCTTACTTACCTTAGAAGAAATTAAACTACAAAAATTATACTCCCTTCTCATGTTTCACGCCACACACACACACATGCACATATATACACATTGCGTCTTATTATTACTATATCACCTTAATAAAATAATTTAATGCAAAGAATTCATACATCATACAAGTATACACACACTTCACATCAAACACTCATTCACATTTAAATCAACTTTTATGAAGCTATACAAAATAATTTTCTTTTCATAACAAAAGCATCCATATTTATAACTAAAAACTCTGAAAACACACTTTTTAAGTAAAATAATCAACTGCACTTATTGGCTATAGCTACAGCCCTTTTCTTAATTTCTTGAACTATATTTTCATACATACAACAAATTTTCAAAATTAAAAGTTTATTGGAGGTCTCTAGCTATTTTCAATAATTATAATTTTCAAAAGTCGTATTTTACAGACCTGAAAAATAATTTTTCATAAATCAGCCCAGAAAATTATAAAAGTTGCATTCTTAAATTCTATGTTTCAATATGATCGTTTTCATAAAAGATCATAATTTTCGGAGTTACAGTTAAAAAGTTATGAATTTTCAAAGTTTAATAACTCAATAAAACAATTCCTTATTCAATAAGATGGCTAAAATTATCTTTCATGAAAACACCTCAAAAATATCAATATATAAGACTTTACTTGAAAATACTTATTGTACATATATATATATATATATATATATATATATATATATATATATTAACAAACACTTGAAGTATAACATCAAATAACCACATCAAAACCATACTTTAAATAAAATATATTTGAAATGCCACTTTATCAATCAGGCATTTATTTATTTTATTTTCAAAATACTCGTATTTACAAAAATATATTGTAAAATATTATTTTATTATTTAAAATATACGAGGATTTTGACGGGTGTTACATTCTCCCCAATTTGAAGATTTCTCGTCCTCGAGAAATGCGTTGAAGAATTCGAGCAACAACGTATATGATCCTCCCCAACTTCGATCAAACTCACCACTAAACTCGTTGTCGCCTCATACTCTGGTTCGATTCCAACTATTTACCTATCGTTTGCTCATTCAAACCTATGTTACCTTGGTGACTATAACATTTTAACAAAGAATTTTAAAACAATTAGGACATTAACCTTGGTTCAGATTAGCAGCATTGGCAGTTTCAGCTCCCATCATGGCAAACACTCTCCCTTGTTGATTTGGTTGATTTGAAGCTTCCGAGTTAGTCACTCGCCTCGGCTCACAATTTCTCGCTATATGACTAGACCTGTTGCAGTTAAAACAGTTTGGACTCTGAGATGGACATATTGGCCCATAGTGATTGTGGTTGCATCTGTTGCAGTAAGGAAGGGTGCTTCCTTGCCTTGCTCTTTCGGAGTTATCGCGACCACCACCATTACTTCCCATATTATTGCCTTCCTGATTGCTACTTCCATGATTCTCTCCTCTGTTCGCATTACTTCCTACATTCCCACCATATCCATTCCTTCCAAAGTGTTGATCTCTCCTTCCACCAGAGTACGGATTTGGGGTCCGGTACCTTCCACCAGAGCCTCGATGAGGTGAAGATGAATTCGCCACCTTCTCTGTAGCAGTCCTTGCCTTCAAACCTCCTTCATACATGCAACATCGATTCACCAGCGTAGCAAAGTCCTCTATCTCCAGATGAGAGAAAGCCAACTTAATTTCTGCCTTGAGACCATCTCTAAATTTAGCACATTTTGATCTTCCATTTTCTCCTCCAGCATGTTGTGGCACATACTTAGCCAACTCTTCAAATCTTGAAGCATACTCCCCAACGGACAAGTTTCCTTGCACCAACTTCAAGAATTCCATTTCTTTTTCAATCCTCACATACATTGGAAAATACTTCTCCATGAATTTTCCTTTGAAAGACTCCCATGTAATCTCCTCTCTAGCATTCAACATCACCTGCTTAACTGTCCTCAACCATGCTGCAACTTCCTTAGTCATCATATAACCAGCATACGCCACCTTCTGTTCATCACTACACTGCACCATCCCTTCAAATATCCTTTCCAAGCTTTCTATCCAACTTAGAGCTTCATCCGGGGCAATTCCTCCAGCAAATTCCTTGGGATTCTGACGACAAAACTCATCTAATCCTTTATACCCTTGTGCTTCCACATTCTGAGCTTGATTGTTGTTATAATCTGTTGAGCTTGTTGATGTAGCGCTTGCCAGTTATCATTGACGCCCGCCATTACTGCAGTCATCTGAGCCATGAGAGTCGCAGGGTTTGGCATCTCAGTGTTCCTACCAGAGTTAATCGATCCACAACCACGAGGTCTTCCACGTGGACGACTCATCTTTCTTATCTCGAAAAGGAAAACAAAAAGATTTCAACATAAAACATAGACACAGACTGACACTATAGACATGATAGACACAACAGAGTCGCATAGAGTAAGCATATAAGGTTATGCTTAAGGCCACTGAGGATTAACCTTCGCTCTGATACCATTCTGTAACAGCCCGATTTTCATAACATAAAATAATCATTTATTTTCCATTAAGTTGCTAAAAATGAGACAAATTTAAAAAAAAAAACAAGAATATGTTGTGATGTAAAAACTTTGCCTTTCACTGAAAACCAAGTTGTCACTAAATTTACTTACTCACTTACTTGAATTTCTAAAACATTAATCATTGTAAAATAATTCAACTTCGAGTCCATTACAGTTCATTATATTACATCAAAAGGACTCATACAGTTCCAAAAGGTTTCATCATCACAGTTCTCTAAAATAAAAGTACTAAACAGGACAGAATTATAAATAAGCTGAATTACATAAATAGTTCATTGCTCAGGTAATCCTCAACTGAGATATAGATCCTAGACATAAGAGAATAGCTCCACCACTAATATGCTATGACACAATACTCCTCCTAACCAATCACCATACTACCCTCTCCACTAGAATCAGAATCGGATAAATACTCCTCCTCCATCATTACATCCTCATCATCTAAGTCCATCCAATTCTCTTCCACCTCCGGCGCCTCAATTGGTTGCTGCAAAAAGTCATCCTCAATAGGTTCTGGCAACACCACTGCCAACGGTACTAGCTGCCCTCCGAACTCATGCTGCTCCCGCGGTCCTCCATCCTGATAATCCCGAAGAATGATGTGTCCTATATGAATATCCCTAGCTGTCCCCCTCATAACGTGTCCCGGATCCTCTATCTCAATAAAAGAATCACCCCTCCATATCCATCCACTAAGGGTGACCTCCCATGCTCCCGCCAGCAAGGGCCAAACGTGGATCACTATAGGATGTGCCATCTACCCGTTGCAATACCGGCGTAACCCGATACGACAACATGATAGGAGAGAGGTCAGCATTCCAGAAGTACAATAGTAACAGAACAGTCTAATGATAACTCAAAGTAAAAGAAGATAGACAGAATAATTCATGAAAATAGATTCCAAATATTAACAGATATTAAACATGTATCGAACACATATATAATAACTGAAGACATATAGCAGCAGGTAATCATGATGTGCATGTAACAGTTATATGCAATTCATAAAACATCATTTCTTATGCTATCAAAAGATTCACATCATAGACTTTGGAAAGTTCTCATGATATAATGCTGAATTCTTACGGGGAATTTCCATCTCTTCCATAACCACATTATGCTCAAGGTTCTCATAAACCATTTTCAGCTCAAAAGCTCTTTTCTATTACTCATGCCTTATAAGTATTTTCAACATTCTTAATCTCTTTTTATTAAGTCTTATGAGATCGCATCCATCAATGATTGGGGAAATAAAATATCATCAAGGTAAAGAGTTCAGTTTGCAGTTAGCACACACGTCTACATCTCCTTGGAATCCACCCAACCTAGTCGGAAGCAAACAAGAGTACAGGACCTTTACCACGCAGGCATTGACAGTTGTCTGCTACCTCGTAGCAAAACAAAATAGAATACTGGCTCATTACATAAGTGCAAAATATCACATTGCCTCGTTCCAGTCCCTCTCCACTGTTCTCGAATTGCCAAAGGGGGTGTCAGTAACGTTTCTAGTTGGCCTGCGGAACTTACCACGACATAAGACCGATCTGCCCGTACCACATGTGGAGTTCGTTCCGCCTAGAAAAGCACTCAAGGCTTCTTGACGTATCACCGTCCTTACCCTCCTCTTTTGCAATCACAACCCAAGTATCTCCAGATACTCAGAGTATCTTCCTCTCCACTACTTAACACTCATACTCACTTTATTAGTCAATGTCTTTTAAAATATTTCCTCATCTTTAGTCTTTTATATGTTTTCTTTCATCTTTAATCTTTTATTACCTATGGTCGACTCATCCTCGTAACATCCCTTCGATGAGACCCGACCACTAAAGAGTTACATCTTTTCCCCAACGAAGCACAAGACTTCGAGTTCCATCAACTGTTTGGCACCACGACCATCGCATATCTCACATGGTTGACTTAAAGTCCTAGCTTCACGGAGATTCTGTTAAGCACCACGGCCAACACGTAGCTCGCATGGCTGACTTGAAGTCCTAGCCTTACAGGTGTTCCTCAGAAAATTGTTGGCTTACAAAAGCATTCCATAAGCACAAATATCAACAATTACTTTCTTTCCACAAATGGCATAAGATTTCAAATTCCTCAAGATATCATTGTGAGCCAGCTTAAATCATTGAGCCTCATTGCACAATCAAATTTCTTTGCCATCAGCACTTCATCAATTGAATTCACATCTATATACACAATTTGAGCTTTCGCAAAGCAGAGCCATAATTCATCTTATTTTTCTTTTCGCAATATCTCATCAACATAACTTTCATCATAACTTGAGCTTTTTCAAAACTGCATCACAATTCTTCTCATATTTCTTACTCGTAATTCTCATCGGCATTATTCTCATCATCATTGTTCCCATCATCATTATTCTCATCATCATTATTCTCATCATCGTTATTCTTGTCTCAACTCATAATCTCTTTCTCATGGGTTTCATACTATCTTTATTCTCATCTTAAATTTCATAATTTTCATTGTCTCACTTTAATCATCACCAGAATTCCAGAGTAATACAGATATATTTCAGACATGCTTAAAAGACTAAGTAGATCATATATAAATAAATTAAAATGCATGGTAATCAGGATCATAACATATAATCATGTAAGCACATAGCATATAGCAATTAATAGAATTTCAAACTTGATATACTCAGATTAGTATTGAGTCCAAGTGTCACGTTGACTTAGGCCTACTACATCTCTCACCTCTTACTCTAGCTGCTGCAAATGCGTGTCCTTGACGGTTCCTCGCTGTTTCTTGTTGTTCCAACCCACCGTCTAAAAATACCTCGTATTAAATAAAATACATTTACGTTAAAATTGCATTTGAACAAAGTTCATCCTTTAAAAACTTTTTTCTAGTTCTCATTAAACAAGTTAAAATATAATCATTTTCTCAAAACCATTCCAACTTTTTCCAATACTTTAAATTCTCAAAAACCATTTGAAAACAACTAATATCACTAATAATTGATTTGGTTACTGGTACAGTCTTGGACAACCATACTTCAAGTTCGAAAACATCGAAAAATCACAATTTTTTGAATTGGCTTTTACTATATCAATGAGCACTTAAAACTTAGACTTTGAACCAATTAAAAACACTTTTCAAATGAAAACACTTTAACTTAAAATTCTGGACAGCCTCATATTAAAACTAAAAATCATTTTTTTTAATTCTCCAAGGAAATTCATTCATAAGCTTTATACTAAAAATCTTTAAAGTATACACTTATACATTACTTTCAAAACCTTAGTGTCATAAAATAATTATTTGGACAGCAACTTATACTTTTCATAAAAGCACTTAAATAAATTAGATTAAGCTCACCAATCACACGTAAACACCTTTTACAAACCAATCAGCATCATATGAAAACATACACCATATATTACACTTAAATCATACAATTACTCGACTAATCATGATTAATTAAACTATAATCAAGATTAATCATCCTAATTACATTCTTAATTCCAAACCAAATTATACTTAAGGAAGAAAAACAAACTAAGTTTCCTAATTAACTTTATAAGACTGAATTAACAAAGAATCAACATACAATCACAATCATATATTACTTAAAATAATCATTATAAAAATTACTTCAACTTGATCACTTCTTAAAAACAATACCTTTTTTATTAACAAAATTATTTTACCTATTTTATTTCTCCGAAACCGAATTAAATAAAAATAATACAAATAGGGAATTAATTTCTTATTATCAAAATCAACAATAACCAAAATATTAATCATGCTTACAACGATTTTGTCTTTCTAATCATGGAGATTCTCAATCCTTCATATGCATGCAAGACTAAACAAATTTTCCAAACATTCTCATGCAAACACTTTAAACACACAGATCAAGTACCAAGACTTACATGCATGCTCTCAAATAAATTTTTTAAAGTCTAAGCCCCTATGTATCTAGGTATGACCGAATCTAACATCAAGAAAAAGAGGATCTTTTGGTCAAAATTTTAACATGCAAGAATCAAGATTTCCACTTTTCTACTTAAATCATTCAAGACTTAAAATAAATAATATATATATATATAAACACCTTTCTTTTTTTTTCAACGAAACATTAAATCTTTAAGATCAAAATCACATATTAACATGTAAATGCTTAAAACTCATAGATCTAGTCTTAAAACAAACATGCATGGTTCAAGTTTCTTATTTCCATAAAGAACTCAAGATCATGCATCAAATAATCATATAATCACATGCATGCACTTGAAACTTACTAAACTAGCCATGAAACTTACATGCATCAACTCATATGAAATTAAAAAGCATGAACTCCTAAAATCCTAGCTATGGCCGAATCATCTAGTCAAGAAAATAACATACACAAGTTTTTCGAACTCTAAGAATCATGATCAAGATATACAATAAACATGCATCACAAAAACTCTTAAAATTACAAAGCTTCAAAGGTCTCTAAAATTCTTCAAGAAGCAAATCTTCAAAAGTTTTCAACTACCATCAAGAGACAATCAATCTTTGAAAGAGAAGATGAAGAAGAAGGAAGGGTTAACCACCTAGGCTCAAGGATCTTCAAGAAGAAACTATGCTTTGAGATTTTTTTTCTCCTCCTTGTGTGTGTTTCGGCCCTCTCTCTCTCTATCTCTTGTAACACCCCAAATTTTTAAATCCTGATTAATAAAAATTAATTATAAAGGTTTATTTGTAATTAATTATTTTATTAATATCCTTGATTCTTAATGATTTATTATGCATGAAAAGGATTGGAAAATCATTAACATATGAAAATAATGTTTTTTACATAGTAGTCCCTGTTTTAGGACTTAAAAATAATAATGGGAAGATTTTGGATGAAAAGGAAATAAAAATATTTATTTTTATTATTTTAACTAAAAGACTCGAGTATTTCTGAAAATACTCGAGTATTTTACACAGAGTTGCACTCGTGAGTGCGTTGGCTGAGTCACCAACTCAGAAACCTCACGAGTTGACACGTTATCAACTCAGGGACACGACCATGGCTTCGTGTCGACCTGCATGAGCGATGGATCTAAGTATATAAGCTCATGGTGTTGAAGGATCAACCTATTTTGGTCATTTTTGTTCTGGAATTCGAAGTTAGGGTTCCTGAGTTCTTGGATTCGATTCTCTGTTGTTCTTGAGAATTGATACACAAATCATACACCAATACGAAGCTCACATCTAGAGCTTTGTATAGACACCAAAATTGTGAGTTGAGAGTTTGAGTGTTGGAAGAATCGAAGCTCAAAAGTGGGGGTTTGGTTGTTGTCAACTGGTTCTTGGAGCTCACTTTGATCCTCAATTGTGGTAAGCTCATGAACCCTCTTGATTCCAATTTGGTTTTAATCTCTCATGCATGTTGCAGAGAGTAGATTCTAACCTTTTTCCCCAATTTTTGTGCACGATTACTCACTCAAACAATATGGTCTTTGGACTCTGCTCACAATGGTCCTGCTCTTTGGTGGCTGAAGTGGTGTGTGCTAGATTGGTGGCTGTTGCTGTTCTTGAGTGTTTTTGAACTTGTCTAAGTGTTGTCCAAGGTATGGGAGAAGTCATTCATATTTCTAGGATTATAGATTGTGAATTTAGTTTTGTGTGTGCTATGTGAATTGGACCAAGACATGCTTGCTGGACTTGGAGGTTCAGACAATCACTTGGTTATTTGATTTATAATATGGATAATGTCTGAAATGGATTAATGAAATTAAGCTATAGGGACTTATGAGTTTGGTTGAGTTATAATTGACAAATGTGATAAATCATGACCTTGATGTGGTATGCTTATGGTAAGCCATCTATGGACATTGGATAAGTTTGGAGTAAGTTCTAAATACTGCATTTGTGCTGTACAAACTCAGTTTCTATGTTAATTGTGGGTAAATGTGATATTGTTATGTTGAGTTGCATAATATGTAGTTTATGCATAATTGGTGCTCAAATTCGATTCTGTGTAATTTGTGGAGTTCTAAGTGTTTGAACATACTTGTTATATGGTATATGAACTCTGTGGATCATTGGATTGAAGTAGAAATGATTAGAATTGAAAATGGTATGTAAAAATCAAGTTTCAGTCTGGTCTGTCTGCAAATACTCGAGTATATGACTTAACACTCGAGTATTTCGTGGTGCACCAGAGTGAAAATTGGCGCACCAACTTGAGAATCAGATTGGACACTCGAGTAATACATGAACTACTCGAGTATTCTGGGTAATGGACTACTCGAGTATCTCATGAATTACTCGAGTATATTTATGAAGTTCTGAAACTTAGTTTTTCTGAAAAGACATGAACGACTCAAGTATATTTATGAACTACTCGAGTAAAAACTGGAAACTGATGAACTACTCGAGTATTATGGAAAATACTCGAGTATTTCTGTTTAGAAAATTAAGAAATGCCATTTTCAATTTTGAATCATTTTGTTTACACTTAAGTGATAATAGTCCAAATAATCTAGGACTTAAAAGAGATTGATTGATGATAATGTAAAGTTATTGACTTAATAATACGAGATATTATTAAGTGGGATATACCAATCAATTCTTTTAAGTTTAGGAATTGCATTCATTGTGGAGGATTGAGAGCTAGACTCATGCATCATGCTGATAACTTAAATTGTAAACTTGAAGAGACAATAAATATGAGCACCTTACTTGCATTAGATGCTTTCCTAGTGCTAAATATGAGGGTGAAGATTGCATATGGGGCAAGAGCCATTATTTGATTTCAATCACTAGTTAAGTTGGTTCACATGGAATGAATTGTGAAATAATCATCATGTTCTCGTTGGATTGAAAATGCTCATGTTTGCATTGGAGGATATTGAATGTGACTAATAGTTCAAGATTTGGGTATGATGTTGGGAAAAGGATTTGATAAGCATGATCATGTCTACTTGGTAATCCAGGTCTTAGAACATGAGAAGTTAAAGGTTTAAAAGACATTAGAAAGAGGTTAGTACCTCAGTATGATAAGTGGAGTAAGTCTGATTCTCCATCTAAGGATGGTGTGGTTAATAACTAAAATTGAACCTACGGAATAATTAATGCTTTGAGATATCAATAGACAATGACTTAAGGAGTATTAGGAATAAAGCAAGAGTGGTGATGCTTGTTGATTATGAGGATCAAATCCAAATTGTAGGGTTCGTTACTTCGACTCGGATATGTGAATGTTGGATAAGTGAGATCACCCTGATTTCCATATGTTATGGATTAACTCTTGCAAGAAGTCGTTGTGCTTAAAGGATTCCGTATAGTACGGTGTGGCCGCTATACGAAGACATGTGGAACGGTGTGGCCGCCATATGTGTGGTAATTGTGATGTGATCCGTATAGTACGGTGTGGCCGCTATACGAAGACATGTGGAACGGTGTGGCCGCCATATGTGTGGTAAGTGTGATGGAATTTCGTATAGTACGGTGTGGCCGCTATACGAAGACATGTGGAACGGTGTGACCGCCATATGTATGTGATTCCATATAGTATGGTGTGGCCGCTATATGAAGGCATGGAACGGTGTGGCTGCCATGTGTATGATGTGATGATTAATATATGTGTGACGCATCTCATGCATGGTGTACAGGGAATCGTTTAGTGAGGTGCATGCGGGATTGGAAACCATGTAGTACGGTGTGGCCGCTACATGAGACGGTTGGAACGGTGTGGCCGCCACCGTAGAAATGACAAGGACCTAGAACTATTGGTGGACAATGGTTCAGGGATCATCCCCTTGTATCATTTTAAGATCGTGGTCGATGGGGTTCTAGTATAGAACGGTGTGGCCGCTATACAGGTTGTGAAAACATCGAGCGCACGATTGCCTATCCCAGAGTGTTGTTTTCTGGAAGAATTGATTATGGAGAAATGATTTGACAGACGTTCATGCATTGCATGAGAAATTAATGGTTTTAGCCAATGTTGTTTAATAAGACTCTTGGGCATGCTTTTATTATGTTGAAATGATATCTGTAATGATTGTGTTTGACCAATCATATAATCTGCTTAGGCGATATGACAAGTGACTGACTCCCATACTACCATGTCTGTGGTGGTAGGTTCTTTCAAAGGACAGGACTGAAGTCACTCCTGTAGGAGTGGAGGTGTCTCGAAGAAGCAGCCAGGATGACGTCTCGTCATCCGAATCCTTTTGCAGAAGGATCGAGTTGTAAAGACCAATGCTCTGGGTGTAAAAACGGGGTTTTTGGGAGTTTGTATTATATAAGTATTTTACACTCAGAATATTTTGTAAAGGAAATACCACCCTTATGAAAAGTACTTTTGGTTTTCACACTTTCATTATGAAAAAGTTTTTGTTAACTCGCATTTTTCAATGGACCGGATTTTGGGATGTTACATCTCTCCCTAACTCTCTATTTTTTTCTCTCAAGTTCAAGAGCTTGATGTTGCTCTTGAACTAAGTGTTTAGTGAAAATGAATGGTGAAAAGTGAAGAATGAACTAAATGGGTTCTATTTATAAGCAAAGTCAAGACCATGGGTTTTACCCATTAAAATTTCGGTCCTATGGGTTGATCCAGGGGTAGTTTTGTACTTCTAAAATGTTGCATGTGGGTAACTTGCTAGGGTGAGTTTCTTAGGGTGACATGAGGAAGAATGATACAACTCACATCATGTCATCCTTTGCATGCAAGACTTCTACCTTATTTTCTATTTATTTTTTTTCATTTTATCTTAATTACCTTAGAAGAAATTAAACTACAAAAATTATACTCCCTTATCATGTTTCACGCCACACACACACATGCACATATATACACATTGCATCTTATTATAACTATATCACCTTAATAAAATAATTTAATGCAAAGAATTCATACATCATACAAGTATACACACACTTCACATCAAACACTCATTCACATTTAAATCAACTTTTATGAAGCTATACAAAATAATTTTCTTTTCATAACAAAAGCATCCATATTTATAACTAAAAACTCTGAAAACACACTTTTTAAGTAAAATAATCAACTGCACTTATTGGCTATAGCTACAGCCCTTATCTTAATTTCTTGAACTATATTTTCATACATACAACAAATTTTCAAAATTAAAAGTTTATTGGAGGTCTCTAGCTATTTTCAATAATTATAATTTTCAAAAGTCGTATTTTACAGACCTGAAAAATAATTTTTCATATATCAGCCCATAAAATTATAAAAGTTGCATTTTTAAATTCTAAGTTTCAATACGATCGTTTTCATATAAAGATCATAATTTTTGGAGTTACGGTTAAAAAGTTATGAATTTTCAAAGTTTAATAACTCAATAAAACAATTCCTTATTCAATAAGATGGCTAAAATTATCTTTCATGAAAACACCTCAAAAATATCAATATATAAGACTTTACTTGAAAATACTTATTTTACATGTATATATATATATATATATATATATATATATATTAACAAACCCTTGAAGTATAACATCAAATAACCACATCAAAACCATACTTTAAATAAAATATATTTGAAATGCCACTCTATCAATCAGGCATTTATTTATTTTATTTTCAAAGTACTCTTATTTACAAAAATATATTGTAAAATAATATTTTATTATTTAAAATCTAAGAGGATTTTGACGGGTGTTACAAAGTTGCATCAAGTCTCAAGAAGTTCAAGGCTCAAGCTTCAAGCATTATGTTTTTTTTTTGGTCAACATCAAGGGTATCCCCCAGCCGACAGCCGAAGACTAATCCCCTCCGAGGAGTAGAGATCACCGAAGTGGGTTTTGCCTCTACCAACAAAGCCTTTTCCATGCCCACGGCAGGGATCGAACCCCTGACATCATGCTTAAGGAACCCAGCTATCTACCAACTGTGCTGGGCTTTGTTGGTTTCAAGCATCATGTTTTTTTAAGCCTTTCATAGGAAATTTGTAAGGTAATGAAATTTTATTACAAGTGTGTATTGGCCAAATGAGTTTTTCAGTTTAAGGAGAAGAAAAAGAGTTTTTAAGTGAAAATCAATTTTAATCTTAGTTTCTGTGGAAATGCATGATGAAACAACTCTGAACAATTTTATTTAAGTTATGAAAATCAATTTCTACAAGTGCATGAGAGGATAATCGATTACCTTCTCAAAGTAATCGATTACTTCTGTTGCATCATGGAAAAACCAGAGTGTGAATAATCGATTAGGTGAACTTGACTAATCCATTACTTTTTTAATAAGAGTAATCGATTACCCAGTTCAAGTAATTGGTTATCAATGTTGCATCATACATTTTCCTAAGGCAGAGTAATCGATTACTGCCTTGATGTAATCGATTACATGATGTTGCATCATACAAAATTAGATTAGTGGTAATCGATTATATGAGTTGCATCATATACTAAACAGGAGTGAAGTAATCGATTACTTGGAATGAATAATCGATTACTGGATTTTTCAATTGAATTTCAAAGTTTCTATTTTAAGGGAGATAATCGATTACCTTACTGAAGTAATTGATTACCTCAAGTTTTATTGAAAAATGTGTCAGAATCATTTTGATTTATTTCCAGATTTGTTTTACATAATTGATTCTGATTTATTTTCGAAATTCAAAATTGATTTTATTTTTGAAAATATTCCTTATTTGTTTTAAGAATCAAATCTTTGATTTATTTTCTTAATCGTTTTTATTTGATTTTGATTTTAAAACTTATTTCTTAAATCTTTTTGATTTGATTTTGATTTCAAAATTAACTTTATTTATTTGTTTTTCAAAATCATTTCAACACTCCTACTTCTTTTTCTCTGATATGATTTTCACGTTCTTCTCTTCTTCCCTTCTTCTCTTCTTCTCTTCTCCTTCAACCTGTTCTTAAACTTTGGTATTATTTCTTGAAGAAGAAAACCTTGTTTTGGCCTGCACTCTTGCGATTTAATTTCAGTGCCACTAGAGCTTTATTGTTGTATCAGTGTTATCTAGAACACACATTTAATAGAAGCCTTATATTGTTGTATACGCACTATCAAGAATGCAATATAGTTGTTGTACCCATCCATATCCATAACCATTGTTGTAAGGGGTGTGTGACCCTTAGAGACTAGGGAGTGAATCTCCTAGTTCAGACGTGCGGCGTTCGAGTAGTATAGGGTGAGGAACCATTGTGTATTGGGTAGTGCTAGACGAACCGTGGGTCACCTAGTAGTTAGGCTATCTGGGAAATCTAGGAAGGGTCTTCCAAATTGTTGTTGTTGTTGAGGTCCCTAGCGAACGGAGGTTCCTAGTAGCGTGAGGGGCGCTCTGGTTGTAATTGGGGGACACGAGGCGTTCTTTGGTTATAATTGATAAAAGCTCAAGCGGGTCGCTTGGGGACTGGACGTAGGTCTTTCACTGGAAAGGCTGAATCAGTATAAAAATCTCTGGTGCAATCTCTCTAACCCTTATCTCTTTTATTTATTGTTGCGCATATTTTTATTGTGTTTATTATCTCCTACGCAACGTAAATATTATTTATATTAATTTAATTATTTTAAATTAATCAACGTGCGTTAGACTTTTCGTTGTTATATTGTTGTTTATCTTTGCGCGTAATATTAATCGTTGTTATTATTATTTGCTTCCGCTAGTGCATAATCGCTTCCATCGTTTTTAATAGTTTTTCGCTGCAAATTATATTTATTTTATTGAAAACGATTTAAATCGAATATTTTCCAATGTTTTCGTAAACACCCAATTCACCCCCCTCTTGGGTGACGGCTGCCAATCCTAACATATACCACTAGTTGGAAACCAACAAAGTGATACCACTTGTTGAAAAAAAATAATATACGGGGAGCAATCAAGCTATTCAAAAACATGAATAATTATTTGAAATAGAAAGAACCTGATCCAGCTTGATTGAAATCACTTGATGAAGTGAAAAATGGATTTTGTCTGAATCAGATCCCACTTGATGTAGAGAATAATATATTTGACTGCATCAGATCTGAGAAAGTGTCTCCTCGGTTGATGTCTCCATAAGAGACATAGCTCTTTTCCATATATGACAGTTCACTGAAGAGCTGCTTATCCCCCTTTATGTGCTTCGAACAACTGCTGTCCAGATACCATCGATTTTCCCTTGTTCGGAAGCACGCCTACAAAACATATATACTACTTGTTCATTTCGGGTACCCAAACTGTTTTGGGTCCCTGGGGGTTAGCATAGGGATCTTTTCCTTTCTCAATCCAAACAAAGGAACCGTTAGGTACACCATGCCTTTTTATTTTACAAAGATTTGAGGTGTGACCATGAATTCCACAGTAAAAACAAGTTGGCTTTTTAGAGAAATCGACATTTGAAAATGAACAAACTTTTCTCAAATTTTTCTTTTTGGCATTGGCGTAACCTAAACCGGTTTTGTTTGAACTACTTCTTTGATTGACAATTAATCGATTTAATATATTATCACTTTTTGAGAAAGTTGCACAAGTTGTTTTCAAATTTTGAAGTTCATTTTCATACTTGATGCAACTTTCATACTTTTTATTTTTCAGAGCAGTGATAGTATGATCTAAAGAATTATTGCTACATTTTAAATTGTCAATGCATTTTTCCAGTTCAAGAACTTGCTCTTTATGATTTAAAAGATTCTTTTTCAGTTTAACATAATTATTGGAAAGTTTCTTAAATTCGAATTGCTTTTCAAAGTAAGCAGTGTATAATTCTTCATAATCATCTAATTCCGACTTGGTATCAGTATTAGAGGTTACCTCAGATTTTTGTACGAACGTTGTTCGGCTCGGTGAGACTTCCTCATCATTTTTGCCCATTAAGCACAAGGTCGGATTTTCGTCGTCACTGTCCAAGCTTGATTCGAACATCTCCAACTCTTGCTCGGTACTTGTTCGGCTAGGTAAGGCGTGTTCGACTTGCCTTCCCACTAAGCACAAGTTCGCTGCTTCTTCTTCCTCATCCGACGAGCTTGTCTCTGATGTTTCATTTTCTTCGGGTGCATCCCAAACAATGTAAGCTCTCTTCGGTTTGAGTTTCTTGCCTTTCTTTTGCACCATGGGACAGTAGGTTCTTATGTGTCCCGGTTCATTATACTCATGACAAATGATTCTATCTTTCGAGCTCTTATGATCGACATCTCTGGTCTCTTTTCTTTTGTTTTTAAAATTTCTTCTATTTTTGAAGAATTTTCTGAACTGTTTGACCATGAGATCGGCAGTTTCATCATTACTGTCTGAACTAGAGTCGTTGTCTGAGGAATCTTTATCTGCTTTTGATGTTTTGGTCGAGGCCTTGAGAGCGATTCCCTTTTTCTTTTTATCTGACTCTTCGTGCATGGTCAGGCGTCTGAGCTCCATCTCGTGCTCTTGAAGTTTTCCAAATAATGTTGCAATGTCCAGGGAGTCCAAGTCTTTTGATTCCATGATTGCTGTCACCTTGGGCTGCCATTCCCTGCTTAAACATCTCAACACTTTATTAATAATTTCAGAGTGAAAATATTTTACCGAGAGCATTTAAATGGTTTATTATATGAGTAAATCGCTTTTGCATGACATTAATAGATTCATTTGGTTGCATGCGAAAAAGCTCATACTCATGCATTAGAGTATTCAATCTGGCTCGTCTAACTTCACTCATCCCCTCGTGAGTAAGTTGTAGAGTGTCCCACATTTGTTTTGCATTTTTACAATGTGAAACTCGGAAAAATTCATCATAAGACAGAGCTGATGTTATGATGTTTTTCGCTTTTAAATTATATGAAACTTT
This sequence comes from Crotalaria pallida, assembly GCA_037953625.1. NCBI lineage: Eukaryota > Viridiplantae > Streptophyta > Magnoliopsida > Fabales > Fabaceae > Crotalaria > Crotalaria pallida. The sequence goes on along the minus strand of CM075655.1, from coordinate 64,450,404 downwards.
TTTCTTATCATCATCAGTCCAGTCTGTCCTTGGGACTTTTACAACTTCCTCTCCGATTTTACGTTTAGGAACATGTGGACCATTTTCAATTGAATCCCAAATGTCCATATCTATAGCCTTAATAAAAATTTTCATCATGGCTTTCCAATAAGCATAACCATCACCATTAAATAGTGGTGGTCGGTTTATTTAACGCAGAACCTCAATTGGATATTGATCTGAAAGTTGAAGACCAATTGAGTATTCGATTAGACAGAGATGATTTTACACTTTGTTTTTCACGTGTCTGTTCTATCTTTTCGTTTAGTCCTTTTTCATCTCTGTTTTTCTTCTTATTTATATTAAAATGAGACAATTCCTTCCAATTCAATTTTCGAATCCCAAGAATCAGGGAAGGAAGAAATTCACCACGTGAGGAATTGATTCAGACGAGATTTTCTCTCCAACAGCCATATTCTGATTTGGTTTAATTTTGAATCAGATCTTGCATTAATTTGCCAATTTCGTTATAGTAGATTTTGATGATTAGCCGAGCTCCAAGCTTGATCCGAGCTTCGAGCTTGATGATGCTTCCATAGCATATGACTTGACTTGGACCGAGCTTGTTGCTTGAACCGAGCTAATTGCTTCCATAGCTTCCATGTAACATCCTCATTTTAATTAGTAAATTTCAAGTTCTATTGAAATTGGTGTTTGAAAAATTTCTTTTAAACCCAATTACTTTTAAAAGATTTTACGAAAATCCGGCAGAGATTCCTCTGTTTATCGGACTTTGCCAAAATTTCCTGTTGTACCTGTTCAGCTAGAATAGTTTTTAGACATAAACCATAAAACTAAAACAGTCATTTGAAAATCCTAGTGCCCGATTAATTCCAGATCAGGACCGGTATCTAATACACATTTTAAATTTCAAAAATATTAGTTTCCACATAATTAAATCTACAATCTACTCATAATAAAGACCACTCCACCACGTGGAGTGGTAATCCTGCTCGGCCACGACTTGTGCAAGCTCCTTCTGTACTTGCAAAATATAGCAAGAAGGGTAGCATTACACAGGACTTAGGAAGATAAATTCTAAAAGGAATAGCAATAAACTAAGCCTACGTTACTATTATCATACAATGTATTTAAATATCGATACATTTAATTTTCTTTTACTTCTTCTCTTATTCTCACATTTATTTTCATTTCTATTTCTCTATTTATTTCCTCATATTTCTTTTCATTCTTGATTCCGTTAATTCTCTCACATTCATTCACTTGTTTCCATTCTTTTCCTTTTAATTATTTGGCTTAGAGCCGGTTACCATTATTTCCTATATTTCTTTTAGTGATGACAGTGACTTCCGCCCGCCTGTCATCGATACCATTCCTTTCTTTTATTTCTTTTTGTGATGACAGTGACTTCCGTCCGTCTGCAAACGAAACCATACTTTCCTTTTAATTCTTTTAGTGATGACAGTGACTTCCGCCCGCCTGCCATCAAATCCATATTTTCTTTTATTTCTTTTAGTGATGACAGTGACTTTCGCCCGCCTGCCATCGAAACCATTCTTTTAGTGATGTCAGTGACTTCTGCCCGCCTGACATCGAAACCATTTCTTCTTATTTCTTTTTGTGATGACAGTGACTTTCGCCCGCCTGCCATCGTGACCATTATTTCTTTTAGTGATGGCAGTGACTATCGCCCGCCTACCATCGTGTCCATTATCCCTTTTATTTTTCTATTATTTCCTTTACTTTTCTTTTTACTAGGATAGTGCCATTTTTCCTTTCTCTTTTTCTTTATCTTTTTAGATTTTACATATTTATCTTTACTAATTTTTCTCATTTTTAACTAACTCTACTTGGTTTGGTCATATACAATATATTTAAATACTCGTTACTAGATTCTTGGTTTTCCCCAGTTCTCTTTCTTCTCTTTTTTCTTCTTCTCTTCCTTTTTCTTTTTCTTCTTCTATTTATTAATTACTCTAATTTATATCCAACTCTACTTAACTTTTGTATAGTCATTATATTTTGGTTTCCGTTTCTAATCCTTAGTTATTTCTATAATTCCTCTATCTCATTCTAATATTTACTTATTTTCCCTATATTCCTACTCCATTCTATTTAACTACCATATTAACTTAATTCACTTCCCCCATTTTATTACGCTACTCTTTTTAATTCCCATAACTACATCATCCCTCATTGTTTTATTATCTTTTCACAAAATTCTTTTACTGGTTGCTCTCTTATATTTGAAATTTAGTTTATTATTTCGTTTCTATTTCATTAATTCCCAACACCTTTAACTAAATCCACCTTCGTACATACTTATTGTTTTCATAGTTTAACTCCTCTTTTACCTCACTTTTAGTTTAACCATTCTATTCTTTATTCTTTTGCTTTCCCGTTTTCGTTGGTTTTCATTAACTAATTCCCCTTGGTTTTATTTTATGATTTTCTACATTTTCATTTTATACTAACAATTTTAATATCCTAGATACACTCATTCATTCCGGACCTTATTCTACGCACATACATTATATTCCCTAAGGTGTGGTTTTCATTAACAATTTTAATTACTTCATTCATATCAGCGGGGACTACCCTAAGGTTCATTAACATACTTTTTCATTACCCTATTCTCAGCTACCACTATAGCATCCTAGAATTTACTCTCTAAGTAAAGGTAATACAACCCGTCTTACCTCAATTGACAAAAGTAAAGGGATAACCTCAACCTCAGGGAAGGAGCGGCGATCCGTGAAGCTTTAGCGACCCAGAGTGATGAACGGGTCGATGGCTGTCGATACCGGTGAATGGTAGTGCACCGGCGGTCAACGTCGGTGGCGAGCACGATCTCGGTTTGAACCAAGGCAAGAGCTTCGAGCTTCGGGGCACCCGACACAAGCCCGACACGGTCACGGGTCGATAACGGCGTCGGTGAGATCCGTGGAGAGAGAGAGAGAGATGGTTCAGAAGGGAGAGAGAATACACGGCGGAGAAGGCTAGGATGGTGAGGGTGGCGGTGGTTGGTGTGGCTGGAGGGAAAGGAGGAGAGCGGTGGAGTAGGAGAGAGGGAGAGAGAGAGAAAGGGCCAAAAGGGAAGAGGGAGAAAGGGGTTTATGATGGTGGTGGTGGGTTACAGTGGTGGTGGTGGCCGCAGTCTGGGTGATGGCGGCGGTTTCCGGTGGTGGGAAGGGAAGAGTGGGAGATAGAGAGAAAGGAGAGAGAAAGGCCAAGAGAGAGGAGAGAGAGAACGGACCGTGGGGGAGGGAGAAAGAGCCAAGGAGATGGCGGCGGCTTGGTGGCTCCGGCGGTGGTTGAAGGTGGGGGGTCGGAGAAATGAGGAAGAGAAAGGGAAAGAGGGAGAAAAATGGGGGTTTGACGGTGGGTTGGCGCACCATATAAGGTTCTGGTGCGGCTGATACTCGCGCCGCGGGCCTGGGCGCGGCCTTCCGCGCGCCTGGGCGCGCCCCCCCTACTGATCAGTTTTGTTTTTTTTATTTACTCTGGGTTAACCATGCTATAACTTCTTCAATTAACCGTCGGATCTTGCTCAAATTTGGAGGAAAGCTTCCTAAGACCATTATCTTCATATCCAACGGTGGAATTTATGGTTTGAGCTGTAAATCATTTATTCCTAATTTTTCCATTATTAGACGTTTTTAACACTAAACCTCTCATTTTAACACTCAATTAAGACTTTGTAATTATCATTCTATTTACTTAAACCTATTACTAGTTTAATTATATTTGGGATTAAAATTTGGGATGTTACATTCCATACCAAGTCGCTGAGCTTGCGCTTGAACTTAATTATACTTGCACTGATGTTGACCAAGTATGAACCGAGCTTGAGCTTGACCTTTGACTTCCGAGCTATGGCCGAGCTTTACATTCGAGCTTGAGTTCAACTTTGACATTTGAGCTTAAGCCGATCTTTGCATTCAATCTCGAACTGACCTTTATCCTTTTAGTCTTCCACAGCAAAGGCCGAGCTTAACTTCGGTCGAGCTGATTATTTAAGATTTTACTTGACTGTACCAAAGGTCGAGCTGATGGTTCTGTCGAGCTTATGGTTTAACATTTTATTCGACTACACCGAAGGCCGAGCTGATCATCTGACACGCTAAAGCTTTACTATTTTAGTCGGACTTAACGAAGGCCGAGCTGATCATCTGATGTGCTGAAGCTTTACTATTTTACTCTGACGAAACGAAGGCCGAGCTAATGGTTCGACGCGCTAATGCTTCTTCAATCTTGCTTCTGAGTTTCTGGCGTTGTTGCTGGTTCGACATCTAGTTCTTCCGAGCATCTTCCTAACTGATTTTTCTTGTTGTCCGAGCTGAGCTAACCACCTGAGTCTACCGCTGCTAGATATCTAAATGTACGGTACGTCGGCAGAATCGGAATCTGGGTTGTAGTTGTTTTCTCGATACGCAATCCAACTTCATTCACTCCATTTGTCTTCATCCACGTAATTTGTCTTCATCAAAACTAAGCATTCCATGCTGATTCTACAATCTGATCTATACAAAATCTTGCCCTAGTGTATTGTTGTAACACCCCTCAAAATCCTCGTACGGTTTTAATTTTTAAAAGGAATTATTTTGAGAAAAGTATTTTTGAAAGGATATTTTCTTAAATAAATTTCTTTATTCATGTTTTTAAAAATGATAAATGATTTTAAACGAATGATTTTTCATGAAATAATGTGATGAATTTTAAAGCTTAAGTTTGGGAAATGATTATGTGCTTAGAATGATGATGAATTTTCAACAAGAAATTATTTGATAAGAAGGTGCTTTGTTTCCTATGAAAATATGTGTTTGGTGCTTTGATGTCATTATAATTTTGATGCATGAATAATTTATTTTTATGTATATACGGTTTTTGTGTGTGCATGCCTAGGATCATGTGAAAATTTAATTAGTGTAGAATATATGATGATGCATGAATGCATGAGGGTGCAACGTGTAAGTGCATACATGAGTATGTGAATGTGTGTGAATATATGTATATATGCATGTGTGTGTCGTATGTGTGTGAGTGAGTAGACAAACCTAGAATTTTCTAAGATAGAACCAAATGGAACAAGACCAAACCAAAACCCAACTAAGCCTCAACTAGATGGAAGAAACCCTAAGGAGAGCCAAAAAGTCTTAAAGCCTAGAATGACCCTAAGAGCCTTATGCTCCCTACATTGTCCCCTTGAATTTTGCTAACCTCCACCCATGCTAAAATGAGGAAGGCCGAAATTACCCCTCTCTCCAAAGCTCATGACCGAATTCACCCAAGGGCAAAATAGGAAGCTCGAATTTCTTTATATAAGCCTTGGCCTTAGCTTCATTTCACTCACTCTTTACTTCATTCCTTCACTTCCTTCGTCCAACACAAACCAAAACACAATCCTAAGAGTCTCTCAAACTCTTAGACAAAGAAATAGAAAATAAAGAAAAAGAAGAAGAGGAACCGTGAGGTTTAGAGAGGAAGAAGAAGAAGAGAGCAAGCCAAACCTAGGAAATCCTTTTGAAGATCAAGTGCTTTGGAAGTGTTGAAGACCTTTTTTTTCTTCTTGGTATAAACCAAAGACCTAGAAGCCTTAGAATTAGTTCTTGATTTGTGATCTTGTAATTTGTCTTTTCTTCTCTTGCATATCCTTTTGATGCACTTTATGTATTGATTTTCTTAATGATGGACTTTTAAGGACTCAAACAAATTTGTAATATGTGTAGTTTATGTTGATGATTCGGTTAGTACTTTTCTTGGTAGATCTTGATGCTTTCATGTTAGATCTTGATGTTTTCCTCTAGATTTAAAATTTTGTTCATGACATATGTGAGTTTGAAGTAGATCTCTTTGCATGTCTAATTTTTATGCTTGAAACCGTGAATCATGAAGTGTTTTAGTGTTTATTGATTAAATAAATGTTTGATCTAAACTTGTTTGATGATTTTTGGTCTTGCATGTTGTTTGAAAATGATTTATGTGACTTTGAACCCTTGCATGTCTCGGTTTTGACTTAAGTTTGATGAAAGCTTTGCTTTGTGTTTTGATCTTTAGTTTTGTTTCAATTTTAGGCTTTGCATGTGATTCTTGAAACCAAAGCTTTGGTATTTTCTTTAGGTGTGCCTCGGTTTTAGTCCCTTTTTATTTAAAATGATTTTTGTTTACTAATTGTGTTTTTATGTTTGGATTCATGACTTGATCTACTTGATCTAAGTGTATGCATGTTAATCTTAAATGAAAAGAGTATATTTTCTTCTTATGCATGTCTCGGTTTTACCCTTTTCATATACAAAAAAAAAATCTTATCTTTGATTTGTGCTACTATGTTAAATTCATGACTTGACCTATATGATTTATATGCATGCATGTGAGTGTTTGACTTAGAAAAGTTATTTTTATGATTCCTTTGAAAATAAATTGAAAATGTTTATGTTGATCCATGATTGTCACATTTCTTGTTAGAAAAACTTAAGATTCATTCTTGCATGTCAATTTTAAATGAAATGACTGTATTTTCTTTTATGGCATGCCTCGGTTTGAAAGAAATTAGGAAGATAAGCTTTAAAACAATTTTATTTGCATGAACAAGATTTAATCTAAGTGTTTATTTTGTGCATGATGCATTCGGTCATAATTAGATTAAAATTCATGCTTTTTATTTTGTGAAGAATTTGATATGTGTACTATGTTCTTGCATGCTTCTTGATTCAATTTAAGTAAAGGAAATAAATTAAAGTTTGGATTATTTTCCATGATTGAGCTTACGGTTTTGTCAAGAAAGGAAGAAAATAATTGCATGAAATTATATGTTTGATGATGCATGAATCTTGTTTTGATTTGTGTGAAGTGTTTCGGTCTATGTAAGATTAATTAGGTTAGTATTCTTTTCCATGAAATAAAATAGGAACAATGAATGTATTTTGTTAAATAATTGATTAGGAATGAGTTTTGTATTTACTTGGACTTATATGTATGTAATCGGTTTGTGAGTTTGAAGGTGCCTAAGTGTTTTTGTTTTATAAAAATAAAATGTTTTTGTAGTCAATTATGTGTTGCATGATTGAGTTAAGTGTTTGATTGTGAAAATGTTTACTTGAGAATGAATGTTTGTTTGGGATTAACTTGAATAATTGATAAATTGTTTATGTGCCTTGATTTATCAAAGTGTGTTATTGACCGTGTGTGTTTATGCTTGATTTTGAAATTTATTTGGTTTAATTCATTCGAGTGGTGAGATTATGTATGTGGTTTGTTGAGTTTTCAAAGTGTTAATATTGATCTAAAGAGTTTTTGAAACAAAAGGAGTTTTTACGATGTTTTTGGGTTTTATAAAATTGATTTTTGTAAAGTATTTCTTTGTTGTCCATGTTTATTTAAAATTGTTTTCTTGATTTCTAAATTGAGTTCATGAGACTCAAAGCTTGGTTTTCAAAAGATCATTGATTTTAGAAAAACCCGGATTGAAAACCGATGAATTTTCGGTGTTTTCGAATGAGGTTAAGGTGCTGTCCAAGACGGACCAGCCACCTAACCAATTGACTTAAAGTATTTTAATTAATGTTTTCCAAATGATTTCAAAGTGTTTTAAGAAATAGGAAAAGTTAAAAGTGTTTTGAGAAAGCAAACTTATTTTTTTAAGATTTCCGACGAGGAACGAAAGAACGTTTTAAGTTAAGAAAAGTTTTAATGAAAATGTGTTTTTAATTGATTCGAGGAATGTTACAGACGAGGGATTAAGGCAGTGGCAGCAACCAAGATCAGAGGAGACTGTGCACATTAAATTGCTGGACCTCAGGTGAGAGAGTAGCTTTCCTAAGACACCGTGGTAGTAGGTGTTATATTAAGACGTTCCGTATCAGCTCAAAGATCGGAACTAAGTGGTTCTGCGTCAGTAGTATAGTGGCAATTGTGTGCTTTGTGTGGCCACTTATACGAATAGGACAAAGACCACATTACTGTGTGTGATGTGTGATGATGTGTTGTTTATGTTTGTTTATTCATGTGGATATTGAATTGTTGATGTGAGATAATTGATAACGATAATAAAGAGATGAGAATTAAAAGACACCAAGAAAAGAGATAACCCTTGTTTGGCTTAAGTCCTTGTGGAGCAAGGCAGCCTTAGCATGATAAGACATTGAGAGTGGAGTTAATGATAAGAGGACTGAGAATGATTGGAAAGGAAATGGAAAAGAAAGATTGAAAGTGTTAAAGAGATGAGGTTGGAGATGTTTGTTTGATAATGATGCGAATGAGCCAGAGCGAGGACGGGATGTTGATATGTTTGGAAATGGGTTCCCAAAAATGCAATTTTTGAAGAGAGTTTACAAAATGTATTTTTTAAAGGGGTTCCCAAAATGAAAAAATTTTTCCAAATAGATTTTCTGAAAGTTATTTTGGAAAGAGGTTTGAAAAGGATTTGGAAAGGAAAAATTTTGAAATAAGTTTTCTAAAGGAGTTTTGGAAAAGGTTTTACGGAATGAAATTTTGAAGAGAAGTTGTGAAATGGTGAAGTGAGATTTTGCTGTGAAAAAGAGATGTGTATAAAAGGATGTTGTTGAGGAAAGTTGTGATGAGATTCAAGTTGTGAATGTGATTCCGCTCTGTGCTAAGTTTGAGTTATGAAAAATGATGCAAAGTTAGCGGTCAGGACTCATTGAAGGGATGTACGAAGGGTGAGCTGACCATTAGGTTAATTAAAAAGATAAAAGCCTTTAAAAGACATTAACAATGAATGCGGTGAGGTATGAGAGTTAACCCGAAGTAGTGGAGAGGAAGGAACCATAGGTATCTTCGGATACTTAGGAGGAGATTGCATTAGGGGAGGACGATGACGGTGATACGTCAAGAAGTCTAGAGTACTATTCTAGGCGGAACAACTCCACAAGTGGCGCACTAACGTGGTGGGGACTGGGTCTAATGCCGTGGCAAGTTCTGCATGATCAGCTAGAATTAGTACTGTCGCCCCCTAGATTGCAAATCGAGAACAGTGAGAGGAACTGGAGTGGGGCATTTTGTTTGCCGCTGAGAGCGTGCCTTGTTATATATTGATATGATTTGAGGCTGGGCCTCCTGGTCAGGGACCATTTGTTGTGTGACAGTTGTCGTGCCTGCACGGTAAAGGTTCTGTACTCCTGTTTGCTTCCGACTAAGTGGATGGATGGCCGAGGAGATGTAGACTTGAGACGTGAGTGCTAACTACGAACGGATGCGTACCTCGGTGATTCTTAAATTCCCCTTAATCATTGATGGTTATAATTCAATAAGACTTGATAGAAAAAGAAGTATAATTAAGAAAAGTAAAGTTTGTGAATGGTTTATGAGGAGATGGAAAGTGTGAAAAGAAGTGATGAGATTCTTGGAGAAGGAAAGACAAGAAGGATTGGATAGTGAGAATGAAAAGAATTGAGAAAGTAACTAAGAGGAAGAAAATAATGATAATAAGATAATAATGATGAATTGTAAGGTTATGTTTGAGTGTTGTATTGTGTGTGCTTTGTTTTTGTGTGTGCTGTCTTGATATTTCGCCTGCGGTAAATCCACAATGTCGACGACTTGTCGTTCGGTTCGCTGACTCTCTCCTGCCCGTTGGTATATCGGTGTTTCTGGTACTCCAACGTGCAGATGGAATATCGCATGGAGATCTCTACTTGGATGAAACATGGATGTGGCTGGAAGCGTACCCCCTCTGGTTGGGTATGGACTGGTGATTCGCAGATTGTGATTCCGGATCCTGAGCATCGGCTTTGCGGAGCTGACCTAGGACCGCTGCTAGGACAAGTTTCTGTCCGAGGATATGGAGACTATGAGGAGAAACTGCGCTATGAAATTCTGAAGACTTCTTCTGCTCCAGCTAGGATGCAATGGGTGCCAAAGAATCATGGACAAGCTGCAACTGAGATGGCTTCATCTTCTGGTGTCAAGCAAAGACATAAGAAGGAGGATCATGAGCTGCACCCTATAGTTTTCATTAGGAAGAGCCAGAGGTAGGGTAGATTGTTTTAAAGTTGTTTGTAAGTGTGAGAGAAAGGACTCTCTTAGCAATGTATCACTCTGGTAACTGTGCCCTACTTTTATTTTGTGAACTGGCCAACTTTTGTTTTGATAAGAAATATGAAATCGTTTGGAAGATTTGGAAGTGGAAGTGCGGAAACGTTTTACGTAACACCCCGGTTTTCAAGGATGGGTGTTAAGATGCACCAATGGCTTCCCAAAATGTTTAAAAAAATGGCCTCATTTTTAGCAACCTTTAATTCAACGATGATTATTTTCGGATGGTGAAAATCGGGGCGTTACAGAGTGGTATCAGAGCGATGTTAGTCCTTTGTGGCCTTAAGCCATGCTTTGCTTTGCTTTCTTGTTTGTTTGTGCTTGCTAGTGCAAGGGTAAGAGTCTAAGATTAGGTTCTCGTCTTCTTAAGATGTAGGACTTGGTTGTTCCTAGTGCCTGATGTGTTAGATTAAGGACCCTGTTGGTTAAGTAGAAAGTAAAAGTGAACCGATTTTAAGATTAACATCCTATATCTTTTGCCAAAACCTAAGTTTGTTGACCCCGATGTACCCTTTTGGTACAAGGGTAGTTTTTACCTCTAAGATGTAGGATATGTTAGGAAATAGGATGCGACAAACGCAGCGAAAAAAAATATATATATCCTATTTCCATCCAGGATCCATGTGAAAACATGATTTGAGATGGGAATAAAATTACCTTTTGCAGGGAAGAGGAGACCAACGAATCTTATCACGAACGCTTCGTCAATCACGAACACATCAATGTGTTGTGCCTCTATTGGTATCCACACGAACAAATTCCCAATTGGAGTCACGTCTCTCTTCTCAATGCTAGCAGAGAAGAGAGAGTCTGTGTATCACTCACTCTTCTATATGACGGCTAGGGTTACCATTCTGTGTCTCACACACCTTTTTCCCCTAAAGCTAATAATATTATATTTATAATATTATCAGACCAACTGGTTGGGATTTTAGGAGATAAATTCGAATTCTATCTTATATGTAGAAGATAAAATCAAATTTATATCTTATACATAAAGATAAAACGAATCATATCTTAATCATATCAGAAAGATTTAATTTTATAAAAATACAACTATTGTATTTTTATCAAATGTGATATCTCCAATTTTATCTGCTCTTAGTGTGTGACCCTATAGGTTCCTGTAACGTTGGCAGTAATGTTAAAATCACATTTTAACTTTACAAGCAATGAGCGGTATCTAGCAACACATCATTGCTACCCAAGTGAAAGGAATGTCTGTGATTTGACTAAACCTTTTACTGTGACCAATGAACATGTGTAAGTTTAATCCCTTTGTCCAAATATCATAGTTACACTCATGGCATGGAACATGTCACCCATGAATAGTGTAACCTATGGTTTATTGATCCCTAAGTAGACGTGTCTAAACAAGTCTCGTCAATATCTCATATTGACTGTCTTGAGTATGGCCATACATTTCACCGTCTCACTCAATCAAGGGGCCCAGAGATATAATTCCTATTGATAAGGAAGGACAAATCCCATCTACGTCACTCACATCCCTCTACATGTTTTGTCATATACCCGACTACAACCATTATGATTACCTGGTTAAAGATGACGTTTGATTGCGTGAAAGCATATAATTCCTCATGTTGGGAACCGTAGCGACTTCAGGTTGAACGACCATTTACACCATTGTCACTATGAGAATCGCTTATGACACTCACTTAATAACCCATGTAGCATTCTCATGGCGGGTCAATCCAGTACACAATTGTCCCAACGTGTACTTACGTGAAGACTTGATATCCCATATCCATGACCGGTGAGATACAGTCATCAGTCTGCCACATACTAGTCTCGATGTATTATAGTTGTCCTTATTAACTATAATACTCGACTAGGGAATCTTTAAGGATAATTATCAATCAATAAGATCTCACTATCAAGTCATGTACTTGATATTCTTATGACATTGAACTTATAATCCTAAGGACTTTATTACATCTATTTTAATTAAACAATTAAAGCATAAATATAATAAATAAAATGCCTCATTATTATTAATAGTAATAATCCATAAACATGAAATAAGTACAAGTAAAAGAGAAAATACGATTGCCACTAGGGCACTCTCCAACAATCTCCCACTTGCACTAGAGCCAATCGTTCATGTATCTAATACCATAAGCCCTAACATGTCCCTCATGCTTTTTTATGGCAAGAGGTTTAGTCAGTGGATCAGCAATATTATCATCTGTTGAAACTCTGCATATCTTGACATCTCCTCTATCAATTATCTCTCGAATGATGTGAAAACGCCGAAGTATATGTTTGGATTTCTGGTGAGATCTCGGTTCCTTAGCTTGCGCAATGGCTCCATTGTTGTCACAATAGAGGTCCACTGGAAACTCAATACTAGGAACAACATCAAGTTCAATTATGAACTTCTTAATCCAAACCGCTTCTTTTGCTGCTTCTGATGCAACTATATACTCAGCTTCTGTTGTAGAATCAGCTACAGTCTCTTGCTTTGAACTCTTCCAGCATATAGCCCCACCATTCAAACAAAATACAAATCCAGATTGTGATCTGAAATTGTCCTTATCAGTCTGGAAGCTAGCGTCGGTGTAACCCTTTACAACCAGCTCATCTTCACCTCCATATACCAAGAAAGCATCCTTAGTTCTTCTTAAGTACTTTAGGATATTCTTGACTGCTGTCCAGTGACCTTCACCTGGATCTGACTGGTATCTGCTCGTCATGCTCAAAGCATACGAAACATCAAGTCGAGTACATATCATGGCATACATGATAGATCCAATTGCAGATGCATATGGAATTCTATCCATGTGTTCCCTTTCTTCCTTAGTGGAAGGACACTGTTCCTTTGACAAGGTTATACCATGTGACATTGGCAAAGATCCCCTTTTGGAATCCTGCATGTTGAACCGTTTCAACACTTTGTCTATGTACGAACTTTGACTTAGGCCAAGCAATCTCCTTGATCTATCTCTATAAATCTTGATGCCTAATATATAGGTTGCTTCACCCAAATCCTTCATAGAAAAGCAATTCCCTAACCAAGTCTTAACAGACTGTAAGGTAGGAATGTCATTCCCGATGAGTAGTATGTCATCCACATACAACACAAGAAAGACAATTGCGCTCCCACTAACCTTCTTATATACACAAGACTCTTCTTCGTTCTTGATGAAACCAAATTGTTTGATTGCATCATCGAATCGAATATTCCAACTCCTAGAAGCTTGTTTCAATCCATAAATGGATTGTTGCAGCTTACAAACCTTTCCAGCATGCTTTGGATCAACAAAACCTTCAGGCTGTGTCATATACACATCCTCTAAAAGATTTCCATTAAGGAAAGCAGTTTTGACATCCATCTGCCAGATTTCATAATCATGAAATGTTGCAATAGCAAGCAAGATCCTAATGGATTTAAGCATGGCAACCGGTGAAAAAGTTTCATCATAGTCAATACCATAAACTTGTTTGAAACCTTTAGCAACCAATCGTCCTTTAAACGTATGTACATTACCATCCATGTCAGTCTTCTTCTTGAAAACCCATTTGCACCCAATTGGTTTTACCCCATCAGGTAGATCAACCAAGATCCAAACTTGGTTGGTGTGCATGGACTCCATCTCAGATCTCATGGCTTGAAGCCATTTCTCAGAGTCAGGGCTGTTTATAGCCTCTTGGTAAGTAGTAGGTTCATCTTGATCAAAAATCATAATGCCATCCTCTTGAGTCAAAAGAAATCCATATCTCTCTGGCTGAAGAGGAATCCTACTTGACCTACGCAAAACTTGTGTAACTTGAGCAGGTTGTACATCCACAACATCTTGTGGAACTTGCTCAACATCCATCGCTTGGTCTTGGATACTTTGGGATTCTTGAATCTCATCAAGATCTATTTTCCTCCCACTATTTCCTTTAGAGAGAAATTGTAACATCCTAAATTTAATTCTTAGTGTAAATTGTGCTTTGATAGTCTTAGGATAGAAGCAATTATGAAATAAGTTAGAAAATTGGCCATTTAGACATGTAAATTCAAGTTTAAAACATAGGAAATTGGGGAATGAGAATAACAAGATTGGTAGATTAGAATACAAATTCCACCGTTGGATGTGAAGTAGGATATGTGAGGAAGCCTGTGTCAAAATTTGAGGAAGATCCAACGGTTAACGAAGAAGTTATGGCCGTTCAAAGTCGGGGTGCTGAAAATCCTGCAACTTAATCGATTAAGCTGCAGCTTAATCGATTAAGTCCAGAATGTTTGAAACCTTTAATCGATTAATAATCGATTAAACGACCCTGCAGTGGAAAAAAATAAAAGCATTTCATGCGTGATTTTGCCAAAGAACTCGACATTCCTCTCTCTAGGGCACAAAACCTCTCATCCCAAATCCACCAAACCTTAAGGGAATCACTCCAAGGTCCATTATCAAGTCCCTCCTTGTCTCTCCAAGTAAGTATTCATGATTCTTGAAGTTCCTCTCTCTCTAATTTGGATTTGCTCTCTCTCTTTCCCTTCTTTGGGAAATCCGAATTCTCTATGGAAATGGTGCAATAATCTCATTATCATTCCATTCCTTTGGCTTAGGGAAGATTATTATCACTATCTCCATCTTCGTGCATTCGGAGCTCTTGGTTTTGGGAGCGCTTGGAGCTACGTCTTGGGTTCTTCCACTTTCCCTCTCTTTGGTTAAGGTAAGGGGGTGGATATAGTGAGCATTGGTTTGATCTAGGATTGGGTATCCCTATGGTTATAGTGATTTTCTAGGAGTTATGTGTTTATAAAAATTAAGGGTAGAATCTTGGATAGTAATTTAGGGAATGGTGAATATAATAGAAAGGAACTTAGAAATCATAATTAGAAAGGGGAAGGTAATGTGAACTTTGAATGTGAAATGATGTTGAGTAATTGATGAAATAATTATTGTGCAATACATGTATACTTGGTCATGGCTAAATTAGGATTTATTGGTTGGAAATGAAAAATGACAACATGGATAGTGTGCATTTTGTGTGTTTACTGAAATTGGAATGGATTATGATTATGATTGTTGATAATAAAATGTTTATTTGTGATTATTTGAAAAGGGTAACCTTTATGTACGTAATTGAATTAGAGTGAGTTGCAGTTATGCTTACTTGTGACTATTTGGAGTATGGTGATTATGTGTACAACCAATGGACTGAGTTGTGGTTAATTAAAGGGTAATTGATGTGAAATGAATATATATGGGTATATTAGATTATGGGAAAATAAAGGAAAACGGTTATAAACGCTAATTGTGGAATGTGACCTTAAAGGGGAGTAACTGAAAATGTGTATTGGAATTATATGTTTGATTATTTGGAAGTGGCTACTTATATGTATTCATTGGAAATTTAGAGGTATTTATTGGAAATGAAATGTGATAAGCTAGAATGGATTAAGTTCATGTATGCTGTTGAATATTAATGGAAATTATGTTAATGGCTATATTAATGAATTGGACTGTTGGTTAATTTAAATGGTAAAAGTAACTAAAGAGGAAACTGATCAGTGGGGCCCGGAACACTAGGTACCCGGCTAGGTGTTCCAATTACCTGTTAGGGCCAATTACCTGCCAGGCCAATTACCCATCAGGCCAAATCGCCCTGTAGGCGCCGGGTGACCCACAGGATCAGTTTTCCACACCAATAATTTGAATAAATAAATGAATTGGTAAAAGTACATAGTCCTACAGGTTATGGTCTGGATGGGTGTAAAGTCCTGGGCAGGTGTTCCAAGTCCCTAGACAGGTGTGCCAATTACCTAGCGGGTATCCAAATCCTAGTGGTGTACGGTAAAAATGGAAGTGTCTGCAGATCACTGCCTGTGGTTGCTTACACTGTGTGTGTAGATCTCTGTTTGGGGTTACACACATTAATGGAAAATGAATAATGGAAAGGTAAAAAGGAAAAGGGAAGTTTATGTAGATCTCTGTTTGAGGTTACATAAACGAGATGGAGTGTATGCAGATCACTGTTTGTGGTTGCATACACCGTGTGTAGATCTCTGTTTGGGGTTACACGCGATGGTAAGGTGTAGATCTCTGGTTGAGGTTACACATAATGGAAAATGAATAAAGGAAATAAAAATGGAATTGATAAAGGAATAAAAGGGAATAAATCATGAACATGGTAATGGAAAGGTTTTAGTAAAGGAAAAAGGGATAATGGAAAATGGATAAAAGCAATGGAAATAAATATGGAAAATGGATAAAAGCAATGGAAATGAATATGAAAAGGTATAAAGGAAAGGGAAAGGAACATTTATATTGGTTAAGGTCATGTAAATAGAATGTAAATATGTAATTGTGATAAGGAATGAGCATGTTGGAAAACGTTGATTGTGAATAGGTTGTAAATGATATGTGTTGTTACTTTACTACTTGTGTTTGGCCTAGTGGATTTATTATGATTATATGGAAACTGCAATTCTATTTCATGTGCAATGCTCACTCCCTTACTATCCTTCAGGTATAGAGATTGAGTTAGCACAGCCCCCGGCCGAGCAGGAGTGCTCTCCCTCACAGGGAGAGTAGGGTTATATTCGGGGACTAGGATTATATTGGACCTAAGCCTCCCTATTCTTTTGATGTATATGTGGTGTTCATATATTTTATTGAGGCTAGGGTATTATATTATTTTTGGGCATAACTATATTTTGAACATCATGCTAGTTGCACCTAGTACACATATTCTGCTTATACTCTGATAACTGACACTGGACGTTGTATTTTGTGCCCATGAGGCTTTTATCTGTTATGTGCATGTGGTGCAGCCCTGCTGGCTGTTGATTATATATATGGATTATGTTATATACAGGTTAAATTTTGGAAAGTCCGAAAAACAGACAAAACTCCGTCCGTTTGACGGGTGATTTTACTAAACTAAAAAGGAATTTTTAAGTTCACATTTTTAATACTCGGGAATTAAGGGTAATATTTATTAGGGTGTTACAGAAATTCTCTTTCAAGAAACACGCCTGTGCGAGCGACAAACACTTTGCCTTCTGTGGGATTGTAGAAATAGTATCCCTTAGTTTCTTTGGGATATCCTACAAAGTAGCATTTGTCAGATTTGGGACTGAGTTTATCAGAAAGTAGACGTTTCACATAAACATCACAACCCCAAATCTTGAGAAAAGACATACTAGGACGCCTCCCAGTCCATATCTCATATGGTGTCTTTTCAATCGCTTTCGATGGAGATCGGTTAAGTGTAAAAGCAGCTGTAAGCAGAGCATGTCCCCAAAAAGAGATAGGAAGGTTCGATTGACTCATCATACACCTAACCATGTCCAACAAGGTTCGGTTTCTCCTTTCTGAAACACCATTCCACTGGGGCGTTCCAGGAGGAGTGAGTTGAGATACTATACCACACTCTTTTAGATAGTCATCGAACTCTTGGCTAAGGTATTCACCACCTCGATCAGATCGAAGGGCTTTAATACTTTTGCCAAGTTGATTTTGTACTTCATTCTTAAATTCCTTGAACTTTTCAAAGGTTTCATGTTTGTATTTCATCAGATATACATACCCATATCTACTAAAATCATCAGTAAATGTGACGAAGTACGGGTAACCTCCTCTAGCATTTGAACTCATAGGCCCACATACATCTGTATGTAAGAGTCCCAAAAGTTCATTAGCCAGTTCACTGCTGCCAGTAAATGGGCCCTTTGTCATCTTGCCCAACAAACAAGACTCACATGTCTCATAAGATTCAAAATCAAATGAGTCTAAGAATCCATCTTTATGAAGCTTAGAAATGCGTTTCTCATTTATATGGCACAAACGGCAATGCCAAAGAAAAGTTTGGTTTGTATCATTTGATTTAAACCTTTTAGCATTAATGTTATAGACTGGATGATCAAGATCTAACAAATAAAGACCATTTATTAATTGTGCACTGCCAAAAAACATCTCATTCAAATAAATGGAACAACACTTGTTCCTTATTGAAAACGAAAAACCTACTTTGTCTAAACATGAAACTGAAATAATATTCCTACGAATAGCAGGTACACAATAAACATCCTCTAGTTCTAAAACTAGTCCACTAGGTAATGTTAAACTACAAGTTCCAACAGCAATGGCGGCAACTCTTGCTCCATTTCCAACTCGCAGTTCGACTTCACCTTTAGCTAATCTTCTACTCCTTTTTAGATCCTGCACATTAACACAAATGTGAGATCCACATCCAGTATCTAATACCCATGATGTTGAAGCAGAAAAATTAACTTCTATAACAAAAATACCTAAAGAAGAGGCTCCGCTTTTCTTCATTTCTTTCTCTTTAAGGTAATTTGGGCAATTCCTCTTCCAAGTTCCCTCCTTGTTACAATGGAAGCAATTTCCCTCCTTAGCCACCCCACCTTTACGCTTAAGAGCCTTAGCTACTCTAGCTTTGCCCTTATCCTTAGGTTTTTGTGCTTTCCCTTTGGCCTTACCTTTGGCCTTTCCATTTTGAACCAACAATACCGTTTTTCCCTTGTTGATATCATGCTCAGCAGTTTTCAACTTCCCTAACAACTCAGTTAGAGTGCTGTCAATGTTGTTCATGTTGTAATTCATGACAAACTGACTAACGCTCTGTGGTAAGGAACGCAGAACTAAGTCAACGTCCAACTCTTGACCTAGTGGGAAACCCATCCTCTCAATGTTCTCAATATAACCAATCATCTTGATTACATGATGACTAACTGGGCTTCCCTCTGTCATTTTACAAGTGAAAAGGGACCTTGTGACCTCAAAACGCTCATGCCTTGCTTGCCCTTGATAGAGATCCTTAAGGTGTACGATCATATCGTATGCACTCATGTTCTCATGAACCTTCTGAAGGTCAGGGGTCATAGTGACAAGCATGAGAGTTGCAACTTCTAAGGCATCATCTTGATGTCTACGGAAAGCATTCCGCTAGGCAGCCGGTGCATTAGCGGGGGGTGCTTCAGGGAGCGGTTGCTCTAGCACATACAGCTTTTTCTCATTCCTAAGGACAATCCTTAGGTTTCGATACCAGTCCAGGAAATTAATTCCCGTCAGTTTGTCCTTCTCAAGGACCGATCGCAGTGATAAGTCATTTGAATTGTTTGAAGCCATGGTGATCTAACAACAAAATAAAAGCAGAATTAAAATCATGTTTATTAAATATTTAATAAGGACTTTTATTAAATATTACTCCCACTATTTTCCTCAAATCAATAACCCTCAATATTGACTCGGAAAATCTCAGCGCAAGATTTTCTAGTGGGACCAAGATCCATATTTCATCTTATCATGAGTCAAACTTTAGCTGATCTCCCATAATTTAATTATTTAGGTAGGGAACCCTTTCCCAATCACATCTCATGTGACTCTTGGATCAACTGGGTGAATAACATTTATTCAAAATTAACTTATTAATTTATACCCAATTCTTTTGCCTATAGATCTTCAATCCTATTGAACCATCCATTTAAGTTAGACCCAATGGTTGACATAACGAATATTACATTTATTCCTTCGCGTCTGACCAATGTAGATAAACGTACTCTACTTTAGCAGACCCACATTCAAAACGACATCAATCAAGACGAGTGTCAAGCATTGGAAGGCATTTAACTTAATATTTCAGTTTGAGGGGTTTTATATTTAAGTGATCTCACCTATTTTATCTTACATTAACATACATTATAATGATAATATGCATCACATACATACTATAATTATAAACTACGTGATATGGTCATTGCCTAGAAAAACTAATTTACCCAAGCCAATGAGTGAATTAAAACAAAGATCCTAAACGCATAGCTTCTTCTCCAAAAGCATTCCTTGAATGTATGCACCGGTCCTTCTCCAAGAGCCTTCCTTAAATCTCCTTTCCTTTTCATCTTCAAGTCTTTCGCAATTTTTTTAATAAAAATATTACAAATAGAAACCTCGTTTATGAGGGGATTTAGATGAGAAAAGAAATACATATTGAATATAGAGAGAGGCACGACACGCAGGCCATATTTAAAAAATAAACCAAAAGAAAATAAAACATACACAAGGCGCGAAACGATCTAAGATGCCATGACCATTCACCATACAACAAACAACATATTAAATAAAATACATTATTATTTTATTAAAAATTATGTTTGTTACGAATTAAAAAAATAAATTATATTTTATAAACTCTTGATAAAATAATAACCTATCAACGTGTTCTTAATCTAGTTATCCGTTGGCAAATAAAATAGCGCAACAATCTCTTATTTGAGATAGGCTCTGCTTACAATCTCTTACCGAACAATTTAGCAAGACAATTTAGCAAGACAATTGGCCCAGTCCTTGATCTTGTAGTCTAACCAATTGAGATAGGCATATAATTTAGCTCCATTGATGATGCGCCGGCTGTATTATATTTTGTTCCGTATCATGCGGCACAATTTGTTTCACGTGACAAAAAAAAATAAAAAATAAAAAAATAAAAAAATAAACCAAAACAATACAGCCGACGTTTTGAACATGAATAGCGCAACAATTGATACTCACAGCGAAATTTTTTTTTTATTATTTAATTTTTATTAATCCCAACACATCATAATCATATTAAAACATGTTTAATCAAAAATAATCAAATCATGGTTTCGCAAGTGGCTCTTATACCACTGTTAGGAAATAGGATGCGACAAACGCACGCAGCGAAAAAAAAAAATATATATATATATATATATATATATATATCCTATTTCCATCCAGGATCCATGTGAAAACATGATTTGAGATAGGGAATAAAATTACCTTTTGCAGGGAAGAGGAGACCAACGAATCTTATCACGAACGCTTCGTCAATCACGAGCACATCAATGTGTTGTGCCTCTATTGGTATCCACACGAACAAATTCCCAATTGGAGTCACGTCTCTCTTCTCAATGCTAACAGAGAAGAGAGAGTCTGTGTATCACTCACTCTCTGATATGACGGCTAGGGTTACCATTCTGTGTCTCACACACCTTTTTCCCCTAAAGCTAATAATATTATATTTATAATATTATCACACCAACTGGTTGGGCTTTTAGGAGATAAATTCGAATTCTATCTTATATGTAGAAGATAAAATCAAATTTATATCTTATACATAAAGATAAAACGAATCATATCTTAATCATATCAGAAAGATTTAATTTTATAACAATACAACTATTGTATTTTTATCAAATGTGATATCTCCAATTTTATCTGCTCTTAGTGTGTGACCCTATAGGTTCCTGTAACGTTGGCAGTAATGTTAAAATCACATTTTAACTTTACAAGCAATGAGCGGTATCTAGCAACACATCATTGTTACCCAAGTGACAGGAATGTTTGTGATTTGACTAAACCTTTTACTGTGACCAATGAACATGTGTAAGTTTAATCCCTTTGTCCAAATATCATAGTTACACTCATGGCATGGAACGTGTCACCCATGAATAGTGTAACCTATGGTTTCTTGATCCCTGAGTAGACGCGTCTAAACAAGTCTCGTCAATATCTCATATTGACTGTCTTGAGTATGGCCATACATTTCACCGTCTCACTCAATCAAGGGGCCCAGAGATATAATTCCTATTGATAAGAAAGGACAAATCCCATCTACGTCACTCACATCCCTCTACATGATTTGTCATATACCCGACTACAACCGTTATGATCACCTGGTTAAAGATGACGTTTGATTGCGTGAAAGCATATAATTCCTCATGTTGGGAACCGTAGCGACTTCAGGTCGAAGGACCATGTACACCATTGTCACTATGAGAATCGCTTATGACACTCACTTAATAACCCATGTATCATTCTCATGGCGGGTCAATCCAGTACACAATTGTCCCAACGTGTACTTACGTGAAGACTTGATATCCCATATCCATGACCGGTGAGATACAGTCATCAGTCTGCCACATACTAGTCTCGATGTATTATAGTTGTCCTTATTAACTATAATACTCGACTAGGGAATCTTTAAGGATAATTATCAATCAATAAGATCTCACTATCAAGTCATGTACTTGATATTCTTATGACATTGAACTCATAATCCTAAGGACTTTATTACATATATTTTAATTAAATAATTAAAGCAATAATATAATAAATGAAATGCCTCATTATTATTAATAGTAATAATCCATAAACATGAAATAAGTACAAGTAAAAGAGAAAATACGATTGCCACTAGGGCACTCTCCAACAGGATGTTATTCTTGAGATCCCGTGTTTGTTGAATTGCTTCAACAAAGATAGTTAGTTGAAATCCCAACTTTTCTTCATAAATCTTGCCATTACACCCTAGCCCTATTAATCTTTTCAAGATTTGCCAACTTGATTTGAGGAGTTAGGAGCGTCATAGTTGCCCAAATAGTCTAGGCTTGAATGACCATGGATGGGTAGATAGTGGGTATTGAGTGAAGTGCAGAGCAGTGGTGAGCGTCGTAGTAAGTTTGATCAAAGTTGGGGAGTCACAAGGAAGAAAGGAGATGCATATTGGCCTTAAGTTGAGAGAATGGTGAGAAAGATTA
This sequence comes from Crotalaria pallida, assembly GCA_037953625.1. Lineage (NCBI taxonomy): Eukaryota > Viridiplantae > Streptophyta > Magnoliopsida > Fabales > Fabaceae > Crotalaria > Crotalaria pallida. The sequence goes on along the minus strand of CM075655.1, from coordinate 64,427,813 downwards.
GATTCCTTGGCGCTATGGGTAGATGTCTAAGTCTTAGATTTAGAGGTGGAATCAGAGAAAAGAGTGATTGTTTATGAGTTAGTAAGAACCTAAGATGTAGAAAGTAGTGAATATTTAAGAATTTTAGGCTAAACCCGGTGCTTTTGGAGATGTGTGAATTTTGTTTTCTTGATTTTCCCAGGGACTTTACCCAAGGGTATGCTCGTTACGTCGGCAATCAGTTAAAGGAGCGACATTTTCTTCGGTTAGTCCGTGTGACTTAACCCGGTTCGACACGTAAGAGGTTTGCTATGGAGCTTCTTCACCCGAGAGTAACACATGAGAGTGTTGTGCAGAGTCTACTGTCAGTAAGAGAGAGGACGACCTTAAAGCAAAAAGTGAGGATGATGTGAGAGTTGCTTTGCCCTGCTGCCTAATCCACAACTTATTTCTCGGGGACAAGAAATCTTTAAGTTGGGGAGAATGTAACACCCCTCAAAATCCTAGTACGGTTTTAATTTTTAAAAGGAATTATTTTGAGAAAAGTATTTTTGAAAGGATATTTTCTTAAATAAATTTCTTTATTCACGTTTTTAAAAATGATAAATGATTTTAAACGAATGATTTTTCATGAAATAATGTGATGAATTTTAAAGCTTAAGTTTTGGAAATGATTATGTGCTTAGAATGATGATGAATTTTCAACAAGAAATTATTTGATAAGAAGGTGCTTTGTTTCCTATGAAAATATGTGTTTGGTGTTTTGATGTCATTATAATTTTGATGCATGAATAATTTATTTTTATGTATATACGGTTTTTGTGTGTGCATGCCTAGGATCATGTGAAAATTTAATTAGTGTAGAATATATGATGATGCATGAATGCATGAGGGTGCAACGTGTAAGTGCATACATGAGTATGTGAATGTATGTGAATATATGTATATATGCATGTGTGTGCCGTATGTGTGTGAGTGAGTAGACAAACCTAGAATTTTCTAAGATAGAATTAAATGGAACAAGACCAAACCAAAACCCAACTAAGCCTCAACTAGATGGAAGAAACCCTAAGGAGAGCCAAAAGGTCTTAAAGCCTAGAATGACCCTAAGAGCCTTATGCTCCCTACATTGTCCCCTTGAATTTTGCTAACCTCCACCCATGCAAAAATGAGGAAGGCCGAAATTACCCCTCTCTCCAAAGCTCATGACCGAATTCACCCAAGGGCAAAATAGGAAGCTCGAATTTCTTTATATAAGCCTTGGCCTTAGCTTCATTTCACTCACTCTTTACTTCATTCCTTCACTTCCTTCGTCCAACACAAACCAAAACACAATTCTAAGAGTCTCTCAAACTCTTAGACAAAGAAATAGAAAATAGAGAAAAAGAAGAAGAGGAACCGTGAGGTTTAGAGAGGAAGAAGAAGAAGAGAGCAAGCCAAACCTAGGAAATCCTTTTGAAGCTCAAGTGCTTTGGAAGTGTTGAAGACCTTTTTTTTTTCTTGGTATAAACCAAAGACCTAGAAGCCTTAGAATTAGTTCTTGATTTGTGATATTGTAATTTGTCATTTCTTCTCTTGCATGTCCTTTTGATGCACTTTATGTATTGATTTTCTTAATGATGGACTTTTAAGGACTCAAACAAATTTGTAATATGTGTAGTTTATGTTGATGATTCGGTTATTACTTTTCTTGGTAGATCTTGATGCTTTCATGTTAGATCTTGATGTTTTCCTCTAGATTTAAAATTTTGTTCATGATCTATGTGAGTTTGAAGTAGATCTCTTTGCATGTCTAATTTTTATGCTTGAAACTGTGAATCATGAAGTGTTTTAGTGTTTATTGATTAAATAAATGTTTGATCTAAACTTGTTTGATGATTTTTGGTCTTGCATGTTGTTTGAAAATGATTTATGTGACTTTGAACCCTTGCATGTCTCAGTTTTGACTTAAGTTTGATGAAAGCTTTGCTTTGTGTTTTGATCTTTAGTTTTGTTTCAATTTTAGGCTTTGCATGTGATTCTTGAAACCAAAGCTTTGGTATTTTCTTTAGGTGTGCCTCGGTTTTAGTCCCTTTTTATTTAAAATGATTTTTGTTTACTAATTGTGTTTTTATGTTTGGATTCATGACTTGATCTACTTGATCTAAGTGTATGCATGTTAATCTTAAATGAAAAGAGTATATTTTCTTCTTATGCATGTCTCGGTTTTACCCTTTTCATATACAAAAAAAAAATCTTATCTTTGATTTGTGCTACTATGTTAAATTCATGACTTGACCTATATGATTTATATGCACGCATGTGAGTGTTTGACTTAGAAAAGTTATTTTTATGATTCCTTTGAAAATAAATTGAAAATGTTTATGTTGATCCATGATTGTCACATGTCTTGTTAGAAAAACTTAAGATTCATTCTTGCATGTCAATTTTAAATGAAATGACTGTATTTTATTTTATGGCATGCCTCGGTTTGAAAGAAATTAGGAAGATAAGCTTTAAAACAATTTTATTTGCATGAACAAGATTTAATCTAAGTGTTTATTTTGTGCATGATGCATTCGGTCATAATTAGATTAAAATTCATCCTTTTTATTTTGTGAAGAATTTGATATGTGTTCTATGTTCTTGCTTGCTTCTTGATTCAATTTAAGTAAAGGAAATAAATTAAAGTTTGGATTATTTTCCATGATTGAGCTTACGGTTTTGTCAAGAAAGGAAGAAAATAATTGCATGAAATTATATGTTTGATGATGCATGAATCTTGTTTTGATTTGTGTGAAGTGTTTCGGTCTATGTAAGATTAATTAGGTTAGTATTCTTTTCCATGAAATAAAATAGGAACAATGAATGTATTTTGTTAAATAATTTATTAGGAATGAGTTTTTTATTTACTTGGACTTATATGTATGTAATCGGTTTGTGAGTTGAAGGTGCCTAAGTGTTTTTGTTTTATAAAAATAAAATGTTTTTGTAGTCAATTATGTGTTGCATGATTGAGTTAAGTGTTTGATTGTGAAAATGTTTACTTGAGAATGAATGTTTGTTTGGGATTAACTTGAATAATTGATAAATTGTTTATGTGCCTTGATTTATCAAAGTGTGTTATTGACCGTGTGTGTTTATGCTTGATTTTGAAATTTATTTGGTTTAATTCATTCGAGTGGTGAGATTATGTATGTGGTTTGTTGAGTTTTCAAAGTGTTAATATTGATCTAAAGAGTTTTTGAAACAAAAGGAGTTTTTACGATGTTTTTGGGTTTTATAAAATTGATTTTTGTAAAGTATTTCTTTGTTGTCCATGTTTATTTAAAATTGTTTTCTTGATTTCTAAATTGAGTTCATGAGACTCAAAGCTTGGTTTTCAAAAGATCATTGATTTTAGAAAAACCCGGATTGAAAACCGATGAATTTTCGGTGTTTTCGAATGAGGTTAAGGTGCTGTCCAAGACGGACCAGCCACCTAACCAATTGACTTAAAGTATTTTAATTAATGTTTTCCAAATGATTTCAAAGTGTTTTAAGAAATAGGAAAAGTTAAAAGTGTTTTGAGAAAGCAATCTTATTTTTTTAAGATTTCCGACGAGGAACGAAAGAACGTTTTAAGTTAAGAAAAGTTTTAATGAAAATGTGTTTTTAATTGATTCGAGGAATGTTACAGACGAGGGATTAAGGCAGTGGCAGCAACCAAGATCAGAGGAGACTGTGCACATTAAATTGCTGGACCTCAGGTGAGAGAGTAGCTTTCCTAAGACACCGTGGTAGTAGGTGTTATATTAAGACGTTCCGTATCAGCTCAAAGATCGGAACTAAGTGGTTCTGCGTCAGTAGTATAGTGGCAATTGTGTGCTTTGTGTGGCCACTTATACGAATAGGACAAAGACCACATTACTGTGTGTGATGTGTGATGATGTGTTGTTTATGTTTGTTTATTCATGTGGATATTGAATTGTTGATGTGAGATAATTGATAACGATAATAAAGAGATGAGAATTAAAAGACACCAAGAAAAGAGATAACCCTTGTTTGGCTTAAGTCCTTGTGGAGCAAGGCAGCCTTAGCATGATAAGACATTGAGAGTGGAGTTAATGATAAGAGGACTGAGAATGATTGGAAAGGAAATGGAAAAGAAAGATTGAAAGTGTTAAAGAGATGAGGTTGGAGATGTTTGTTTGATAATGATGCGAATGAGCCAGAGCGAGGACGGGATGTTGATATGTTTGGAAATGGGTTCCCAAAAATGCAATTTTTGAAGAGAGTTTACAAAATGTATTTTTTAAAGGGGTTCCCAAAATGAAAAAAATTTTCCAAATAGATTTTCTGAAAGTTATTTTGGAAAGAGGTTTGAAAAGGATTTGGAAAGGAAAAATTTTGAAATAAGTTTTCTAAAGGAGTTTTGGAAAAGGTTTTACGGAATGAAATTTTGAAGAGAAGTTGTGAAATGGTGAAGTGAGATTTTGCTGTGAAAAAAGAGATGTGTTTAAAAGGATGTTGTTGAGGAAAGTTGTGATGAGATTCAAGTTGTGAATGTGATTCCACTCTGTGCTAAGTTTGAGTTATGAAAAATGATGCAAAGTTAGTGGTCAGGACTCATTGAAGGGATGTACGAAGGGTGAATTGACCATTAGGTTAATTAAAAAGATAAAAGCCTTTAAAAGACATTAACAATGAATGCGGTGAGGTATGAGAGTTAACCCGAAGTAGTGGAGAGGAAGGAACCATAGGTATCTTCGGATACTTAGGAGGAGATTGCATTAGGGGAGGACGATGACGGTGATATGTCAAGAAGTCTAGAGTACTATTCTAGGCGAAACAACTCCACAAGTGGCGCACTAACGTGGTGGGGACTGGGTCTAATGCCGTGGCAAGTTCTGCATGATCAGCTAGAATTAGTACTGTCGCCCCCTAGATTGCAAATCGAGAACAGTGAGAGGAACTGGAGTGGGGCATTTTGTTTGCCGCTGAGAGCGTGCCTTGTTATATATTGATATGATTTGAGGCTGGGCCTCCTGGTCAGGGACCATTTGTTGTGTGACAGTTGTCGTGCCCGCACGGTAAAGGTTCTGTACTCCTGTTTGCTTCCGACTAAGTGGATGGATGGCCGAGGAGATGTAGACTTGAGACGTGAGTGCTAACTACGAACTGATGCGTACCTCAGTGATTCTTAAATTCCCCTTAATCATCGATGGTTATAATTCAATAAGACTTGATAGAAAAAGAAGTATAATTAAGAAAAGTAAAGTTTGTGAATGGTTGATGAGGAGATGGAAAGTGTGAAAAGAAGTGATGAGATTCTTGGAGAAGGAAAGACAAGAAGGATTGGATAGTGAGAATGAAAAGAATTGAGAAAGTAATTAAGAGGAAGAAAATAATGATAATAAGATAATAATGATGAATTGTAAGGTTATGTTTGAGTGTTGTATTGTGTGTGCTTCGTTTTTGTGTGTGCTGTCTTGATATTTCGCCTGCGGTAAATCCATAATGTCGACGACTTGTCGTTCGGTTCGCTGACTCTCTCCTGCCCGTTGGTATATCGGTGTTTCTGGTACTCCAACGTGCAGATGGAATATCGCATGGAGATCTCTACTTGGATGAAACATGGATGTGGCTGGAAGCGTACCCCCTCTGGTCTGGTATGGACTGGTGATTCGCAGATTGTGATTCCGGATCCTGAGCATCGACTTTGCGGAGCTGACCTAGGACCGCTGCTAGGACAAGTTTCTGTCCGAGGATATGGAGACTATGAGGAGAAACTGCGCTGTGAAATTCTGAAGACTTCTTCTGCTCCAACTAGGATGCAATGGGTGCCAAAGAATCGTGGACAAGCTGCAACTGAGATGGCTTCATCTTCTGGTGTCAAGCAAAGACATAAGAAGGAGGATCATGAGCTGCTCCCTATAGTTTTCATTAGGAAGAGCTAGAGGTAGGGTAGATTGTTTTAAAGTTGTTTGTAAGTGTGAGACAAAGGACTCTCTTAGCAATGTATCACTCTGGTAACTGTGCCCTACTTTTATTTTGTGAACTGGCCAACTTTTGTTTTGATAAGAAATATGAAATCGTTTGGAAGATTTGGAAGTGGAAGTGCGGAAACGTTTTACGTAACACCCCGGTTTTCAAGGATGGGTGTTAAGATGCACCAATGGCTTCCCAAAACGTTTAAAAAAAATGGCCTCATTTTTAGCAACCTTTAATTCAACGATGATTATTTTCGGATGGTGAAAATCGGGGCGTTACAATTGCTCCCAAAATGTTCTCTCGAGAATAAATAACATCTTAATCAATATTTCAAAAACTACCCCAATATCCTTTTTTAGGGTTTAGCAACAAAAATTTTCAAAACTTCCTAGTCGATTATACCATCTCTGTTAGCAAGAGAACAACAAATTTGTCTAACATCACTTCAAAACTGCCACAATATTTCTTCAACACATCGTATAGTAGAAGAAACCCACTGTGTCCTCAGAATCTAAGACAGCATCCTCAACACTCTACCAAGAGCAATTCATCAGTAGAAGAGTTAACCTCTTGTTGCCCAAGAGAAGGTGGTAGCTGCATCTAGTCCCATCACGAAGGTTCATCAACCCAACGAGGCTTGCTTCCTTAAGCAGTAGACCTTCGCACACTTGAAGGAGTTCCTTGACCATACAGGCTTCACTAAAAGTAGGGGGCATATCTCTTATTACTCTTAAAGACATCACTGATTCGTCTCGTCCTTCACTTGAAGCACTATTTCAAGGTTCCTGATAGAACTACGTAGTCTTGATCCCTAGAACCTGGTCCGAACGGGTACGTAGGACCAAGAGTTCACTCTTTTTAGACTAAAATCATTCACAAGGACATTCGTCTTTAACAACGGACCTCTGTCTGACTTGGACAAAAAAGACACCGAGCCGCTTACCACTCATCCCAACCCAAGTTGGTATTCCATTATTTTCTATGGCTCTGGCTTCAATGCACCAAAGTTACAAAGTACACAGTGCACTATGTGGGCATTTACCTACTGTAACACCCTATATAATAATTACCCTTAATTGCCCGAAAATTAGGATTTAAAATTTCTTTTCATTAATTCAAAAACATCAGAATTAATAAACCGGAAGACTTAAATGCATCAAATACATAAATCATAAGTTTAGGTACATTCAGCTCGGCCAATCAAAAATACGAAACATTGTTTTAGCTCGGCCCAACTGGGTAATCCGAGGTCAAAATATACAAAAGTGTTTTAGCTCGGCCCAACGGGCCGAGACCCAACAAATTTTCCTACTCTAAATAACTTACTCTCCCTATGAGGGAGAGTGATCCTGCTCGGCCGGGGACTGCGTCTGCTCGGGCTCAGTACCTAAAAAATGGTAAGGAGGTGAGCATTACACAGAACTTAAATAAGCAGTTTCTAAAATGCCATACCGAACTACCAAGCCAAACACAAGTAGTCAATTAACAAATAGTAACAAGTAATCAAACCACATGCATGCATCATCATGTAATATTATTTAGCTCGGCTCACATCATTACCTAGTTTATCCTTTACCTATTAGCTATACCTCGGCACATCCTACCGATTCCCCTTATCCTCTTTCCATAAGTCATGCACTCGGCATCTCGGCCACTAGCCTCTTACCTCGGTAAACCATCTCTCTACCTCGGACTCATTACTCCTTATTCCCTTTTCACATAGTTTACAATCTTTTACTCTTCTCGGATGCATACACCCAGTGCATGTCTTACACCATTTAAGGTCGGATATCGGAGTGTCATCCATAACTGCGAGTACCCAGTACCCGTCTTACAGCTGCACATACCCGGTATGCGTCTGACGCGATCAATGCACGCACCCAGTACGCGTCTTCTATGACCAGGAGCACTTCCGCCGATCATTCTATGGAGTAAGGAGTGTCCATAACTGCAAGCACCCAGTACTCGTCTTACAGCGGCGCATCTCGACGACTTACGCGATCAATGCACTCACCCAGTACGCGTCTGCTATGACCAGGAACACATCCCACCGATTCCGTTCTCGGAACCCTGTGTGAATCATAACTGCGAGTACCCAGTACCCGTCTTACAGCTGCACATACCCCGTATGCGTCTGACGCGATCAATGCACGCACCCGGTACGCGTCTGCTATGACCCGATCACACAGCCATTTCTCTTTTATTCCTCTTATCCTTTTAACCATTTTAGTTCGGCCTATCTCGGCTCAACCTCTTAGTCTTTCTAACCATCTATTTAGCTCGGCCTTTCTCGGCTCACCCCTTTAACCATTTCCTTATTCCGTTATCTTTTCTCTATCAGACTTATTACTCTATCTCTCCTACTTTCCATATATACCATTTCTCATACCCATTCTCAACCTCACTCAGCTCGGTCCAGCTCGGCCACAGATATAAATAACAAATATCAAAGCTCATAAACATTTATACACAAAGTTCATAAACACTTATACAACAACAATAATAAGAATAACATCATTCGACCAATCCATCATGTAAATACCAACATATAGCATAAAACAATATTCCTCCCTACTTCAAACTCATGTTTCTAATTCATTTATTAGTTCCCTTTACCCTTTTTACCATTTTCTTTCTAACATTAACCTAGATTCATTCCCTAATCTACACCCGCTCTTAGTACCCTTTATGAACACCCTAGAAACCCAAACTCAAGTAGAGGTAACACTCACTCCTTACCTCAAACCGTGAGAGATAAGAGTTAAGAGTTTGAGAATGGTTTTCTTGATGCTTGGCCTTGGAACTTAGAACCTCTTGGATCCACTTCCTCCTAGCTGCCACGAGCTCCACCAGGTTGCACACAAGCTCCACGGCTGTCCAGGGACTCCAGAACGGAAGAGAGAAGACGGCGGAGGGAGGGTTCTCCGGTTGGGGAAAAGAGGGAGGAAGAAGGTGGGTTGGGACTTTGCTGGAACTTGAGAGAAGGAAATGAGAGAGAGATTTCGAAGGAGAGAAAGAGAGTGAGAATGCAAAGTGTTGAGTGTTGTGTGTTTGGGGTTCTTTTATTCATTTAGGGAAAACATTTGTGTGGCTAGGATTCATTGGCTTCTTGGGGAAGCTAGAATGTGTGGCCAAGATTCATTGGCTTCTTGAGGAAGCCATGAATAGTACATTGAAAGGGACATAAAGCAATGATAGTGACATAAAGTGAATGGCAATGACATAAAGTGAAGGATAGTACCGTACGGACGGTACGAAAACCAAAGGGTTAACAGCTCCACATGAGCTGGCACGGAAGAGCTAGGGCGAGTCGGCTCGGGTACGTCGGCTAGGATACGTCGGCTCGGTTTGTAGGAACAGCAGTAGTCCGAGGTCATAAGCACTCAATCTCATCTAGCTCGGCCGGGATCGGACCGAGGTCCTATACTTACATCCTAGGTCGGCCTATGCTCATACTACCCTTCTAATCCTTGTACAATTTCTAAGGCCTAATCCTATCCTTAAATAAATATTTATATACTAAAATTATATTATTTAATATTTAATTTTCAGGATGTTAAATTCCTCTCCCACTTACAGGAATTTCGTCCTCGAAATTTAGTCGGCATTGAACAGTTGCGGATATGACTGCTTCATCTTCTCCTCGAGTTCCCAAGTAGCTTCCTCCACATCATGCCGATTCCAGACGACTTTGACCAATGAGATTTCCTTCCCTCTGAGCCGTCTGACCTGTTTGTCTTCAACTCGGACTGGAAGAATCTCGAAAGTCAGGTTGTCTTTTAGCGGCAGCTCGTCCACTGCTATCACATGCGAGGGATCGTGAATGTACCTCCTAAGTTGCGAGACATGAAACACATCATGGAGCTTAGACAAGTGCGGAGATAGAGAAATTCTGTAAGCTACTGGTCCGACCTTCTCCGATATCTGGTACGGTCCGACAAACCTAGGGGTCAACTTCTTTGATTTGATAGCTCGGCTAATCCCAGTCACAGGGGACACTCACAGGAATACGTGATCTCCCTCGACGAAGTTCAAGGGTTTCCTTCTCCTGTCGGCATAGCTCTTCTGTCGATCCTGGGCTGCTTTCATCTTCCCTTGTATCATTCGGATCTTCTCGGTCGTCTCATGCACAATATCAGGACCAATCAACAAGTTTTCTCCTATCTGGAACCAGCATAACGGCGTCCGGCATTTCCGACCATACAATGCTTCGAAAGGAGCCATTCCGATACTTGAATGGAAACTGTTGTTGTAGGTGAATTCGACCAATGGCAATAGTGTTTCCCAGCTTTTAGACTATTCAAGCACACATGTTCTCAGCAGGTCCTCAAGAGTCTGAATGGTGCGCTCGGATTGTCCATCGGTTTGGGGATGGTAAGTTGTGCTAAATCTCAACTTTGTACCCATGGCTTCTTGCAAACTCTGCCAGAATCGAGATAAGAAACGAGGATCTCGGTCGGACACAATGCTGCTCGGAACACCATGAAGTCTGACAATGTCCTTTATGCACAGTTGCATCAGCTTCTCTAGGTTGTACTTCATGCTGATCGGCAGCATATGGACACACTTTGTAAGTCGGTCCACCACAACCCAAATGGCTTCCTTCCCTGATCTCGTCCTTGGTAGACCCGACACAAAATCCATCGAAATGTTGTCCCACTTCCATTGAGGGATCTCCAAGGATTTGAGTAATCCTCCTGGTTTCTGATGCTCGATCTTGGCTTTCTGACATGTCAAACATCGAGACACATAATCGGCCACATCGGTTTTCAACTTCGGCCACCAAAACAACCTCTTCAGATCCTGGTACATCTTTGTGGCACCTGGATGAAGACTCATCTTCGTCTTGTGGGCTTCTTCCATCAACTCTCTTCGGACTTCAAAGTCCATGGGGATGCAAACTCTGCCTCGAAATTGTACGAGACCACCGGGTCCTTTAGTGAAGTCGGGCTCATCCTTGTCTCCGGCTCTTTCTAATAGCTTCTGGAGTTCTAGGTCGGCAGCCTGTTTTCCTTAATGAAACCCACAAAATCATTGGTTACTTGCAGCATTTCCAGTACCACACTGTTTTCCTTCTTCTGTATGCCGAGGTTGAGATCACTGAACTCCTGCATCAACTGCATCAACTGCATCTCTCGGACCATCATGTTGCTCAAATGAAGACTCTTTCTACTCAGGGCGTCGGCCACCACGTTGGCTTTTCCAGGATGATAGTGCAGGTTGAAATCGTAGTCTTTCAAGAATTCCACCCATCTGCGCTGCCTCATGTTCAGTTCCTTCTGGTCGAACAGGTAGCCGAGACTCTTGTGGTCGCCGAACACTTCAAACTTCGTGCCATACAGGTAGTGTCTCCAAATCTTAAGGGCGAACACCACTGCTGCCAATTCGAGGTCATGTGTGGGGTAGTTCTGCTCGTGTTGCCGAAGTTGCCGAGAGGCATAAGCCACCACTTTTCCTTGTTGCATTAACACACAGCCGAGACCCTGCTTCGAGGCGTCACAAAATACGTCAAAGGTCTTGGTCAGATCGGGCAAAATCAACACGGGCGAACTCGTCAACCTTTTCTTTAGCTCTTGAAAGCTCTGCTCGCACACCTCGGACCATTGTTAGGGTGCATCCTTCCTGCTTAACGAAGTCAACGGTAGAGCCAGTTTAGAGAATCCTTCAATGAATCTCCTGTAGTACCCTGCAAGACCGAGGAAACTCCTGATCTCAGTTACCGAGTTGGGTCTCTCCCACTTAAGTACCGCTTCCACCTTGGAGGGATCAACTGCTACACCTTGCTCGGATATCACATGTCCAAGGAAATGAACCTCGTTGAGCCAAAAGCTGCACTTAGAGAGCTTAGCGTAGAGATTCTTATCCTTCAAAACCTGCAACACCGTTCTCAAGTGCTGCTCGTGTTCGCTCGGACTTCGGGAGTAGATGAGGATATCTTCGATGAAGACTATCACAAAAGAGTCCAGGTAAGGTCGGCAGATCCTATTCATGTAGTCCATGAAGATAGCTGGGGCGTTGGTAAGTCCGAAGGGCATAACCATGTACTCAAAATGCCCATACCTCGTCCTGAAGGCTGTCTTCGGAATGTCTTCTTCTTGGACTCGGATCTGGTGGTATCCAGATCGGAGGTCTATCTTTGAGAATACCGACGCTCCCTTGAGTTCGTCCAATAAGTAATCAATCAGAGGGAGGGGATATTTGTTCTTCACCGTTACCGCGTTGAGCTTCCGATAATCAGTGCACATTCTGAGGCTACCAACTTTCTTTTTAACAAATAAAATCGGAACTCCCCAAGGTGAGACGCTTGGTCGGATTAGCTTTTCGGCCAAAAGTTCTTCCAGCTGCTTCTTAAGCTCTTCTAGTTCGGGAGGTGCCATTCGGTACGGAGCAATTGAGATCGGGCCAGTTCCCGGAAGAAGGTCTATACTGAACTCTACTTCCCTGCTCGGCGGTAAGCCAGGCATTTCGTCCGAGAAAACCTCTGGAAATTCTCCGACCACAGGAATTTGGTCTAAGGTCGGTTCCTCTGTTGTCTCTAACTTCGCAACAGAAGGGCCACTAAAGATTACAATCTTTTCTCGGCAATCGAGTAGGACATGGTGTTGAGCCATCCAGTCCATGCCGAGGATAATATCTAGCTTGGTTAAGGGTAGACAAATCAAATTGACTTTGAATTCTCTGCCTAATACTTGGATAGGACATTCTAGACACATTTTAGAAGTGATTACAGAAGAATTGGTCGGGGTAGAAATGGATAATTTGTAAGGCATTGCTACTGGGGATAGTTTTAGTCTATTCATACAGTCAAGGGAAATGAAAGAATGCGTGGCTCCACAATCAAATAGCACGACACATGGAATACCGTTTACTTGACAAGTACCTCGGATCAGCTCGTCAGCATCAGTAACCTCTTCACCATCCATGGTATAAACTTTGCCCCTCTGCATTGGTCGGTTGACACCGGTCTGTTGAGCCTTGGTCACATTGACCTCTTCCTTCACAATATTCTCGGTACACCGAACTGCGAAATGACCAGGCTTGCCACATCGGAAACAGGATCCTCTTGCTCTGGTCGGATCCAGACTCCAGCATTCTCCCCTGTGCTGCCTCCCGCAGTGACATATCGGATAGGAGCCAGGAACAACCACCATCTGACCACCGCTCCTCGGAGCTGTTGACATTCTGGAGTTCGGATTCACATAGGGAGCAGATCTCTGGATAGCTCCTTTTCCTCTAATCGGACCCACTCCTTTCTGTGCCGACCTGCTCCTCTTTCCATCAGCTTTCCTTTTGAGCCCCTTCTCATAAGTGCTAGCCATGTTTACCAATTGCAAGAGATTGGCCACGTTCTGATATTCGAATGCGAGCCGAATATCGTCACGGAGACCAGATTCAAACTTGATGCACTTGGTACGCTCATCAGCATCTCGGTAGCTTCCAGAATAACGGATCAAATCCTCGAACTGGGCGGCGTATTCTCCGACACTCAAGTTCCTCTGCTCCAGCTTGAGAAAAGCGAGCTCCTTCTCTCTCCTGACATCCTCGGGAAAATACTTTCCGAGGAATCGAGCTCGGAACAACTCCCAAGTAATGGCCTCATTAGCCGCTTCCATTCCACGGCTCTGCTGATCCCACCAGTGCTCGGCTTCACTAGCCAGCACAAACCTGGCCAACCTCACCCTGTACTCATAGGGCGGTTGTAGAGATCGAAAGATCTTTTCAACATCTTGGAGCCATCTTTGAGCCCCATCAGGATTGTAACCCCCTTCAAACCGAGGTGGTTCATTCTTCCTAAATCGGCTCATCCAGTCAATCTCGACCGGAGCCGGAGGTTGAGGCTGAAGGGCTGCAGCTGCAGCTGCTGCGGCTGCGGCGATGTTCTAAGCGAGGTTCTTAGCCTGATTTTGCTGAGCCAGCGCTTGGTTCTGCTGTAGTTGAACCAGAGTTTCCAACACAGCAGCAATTCGGTCATTATCAGCTCGTCTCCCAGCCATGCTGCTCGGTCATGGAGAGAAAGCCAATTAACTTCCGAATAATCAAGTAAATATATATATATATAAACATATATACCTATGAGCTCTATTGTCTAACTTAGACTTCTAGACTTTAATTATTTGTCACTCTCTTGGTGAGTAACAATTGTAGTCCTCTGCAACTCCAATAGGCCGAGGAGAAACTGCTCTGATACCAAAAATGTAACACCCTATATAATAATTACCCTTAATTGCCCGAAAATTAGGATTTAAAATTTCTTTTCATTAATTCAAAAACATCAGAATTAATAAAGCGGAAGACTTAAATGCATCAAATACATAAAGCATAAGTTTAGGTACATTCAGCTCGGCCAATCAAAAATACGAAACATTGTTTTAGCTCGGGCCAACTGGGTAATCCGAGGTCAAAATATACAAAAGTGTTTTAGCTCGGCCCAACGGGCCGAGACCCAACAAATTTTCCTACTCTAAATAACTTACTCTCCCTGTGAGGGAGAGTGATCCTGCTCGACCGGGGACTGCGTCTGCTCGAGCTCAGTACCTGAAAAATGTTAAGGAGGTGAGCATTACACATAACTTAAATAAGCAGTTTCTAAAATGCCATACCGAACTACCAAGCCAAACACAAGTAGTCAATTAACAAATAGTAACAAGTAATCAAACCACATGCATGCATCATCATGTAATATTATTTAGCTTGGCTCACATCATTACCTAGTTTATCCTTTACCTATTAGCTATACCTCGGCACATCCTACCGATTCCCCTTATCCTCTTTCCATAAGTCATGCACTCGGCATCTCGGCCACTATCCTCTTACCTCGGTAAACCATCTCTCTACCTCGGACTCATTACTCCTTATTCCCTTTTCACATAGTTTACAATCTTTTACTCTTCTCGGATGCATACACCCAGTGCATGTCTTACACCATTTAAGGTTGGATATCGGAGTGTCATCCATAACTGCGAGTACATAGTACCCGTCTTGCAGTTGCACATACCCGGTATGCGTCTGACGCGATCAATGCACGCACCCAGTACGCGTCTTCTATGACCAGGAGCACTTCCGCCGATCATTCTATGGAGTAAGGAGTGTCCATAACTGCGAGCACCCAGTACTCGTCTTACAGCGGCGCATCTCGGCGACTTACGCGATCAATGCACGCACCCAGTACGCGTCTGCTATGACCAGGAACACATCCTACCGATTCCGTTCTCGGAACCCTGTGTGAATCATAACTGTGAGTACCCAGTACCCGTCTTACAGCTGCACATACCCCGTATGCGTCTGACGCAATCAATGCACGCACCCGGTACGCGTCTGCTATGACCCGATCACACAGCCATTTCTCTTTTATTCCTCTTATCCTTTTTACCATTTTAGTTCGGCCTATCTCGGCTCAACCTCTTAGTCTTTCTAACCATCTATTTAGCTCGGCCTCTCGCGGCTCACCCCTTTAACCATTTCCTTATTCCGTTATCTTTTCTCTATCTGACTTATTACTCTATCTCTCCTACTTTCCATATATACCATTTCTCATACCCATTCTCAACCTCACTCAACTCGGTCCAGCTCGGCCATAGATATAAATAACAAATATCAAAGCTCATAAACATTTATACACAAAGTTCATAAACACTTATACAACAACAATAATAAGAATAACATCATTCGACCAATCCATCATGTAAATACCAACATATAGCATAAAACAATATTCCTCCCTACTTCAAACTCATGTTTCTAATTCATTTATTAGTTCCCTTTACCCTTTTTACCATTTTCTTTCTAACATTAACCTAGATTCATTCCCTAATCTACACCCACTCTTAGTACCCTTTATGAACACCCTAGAAACCCAAACTCAAGTAGAGGTAACACTCACTCCTTACCTCAAACTGTGAGAGATAAGAGTTGAGAGTTTGAGAATGGTTTTCTTGATGCTTGGCCTTGGAACTTAGAACCTCTTGGATCCACTTCCTCCTAGCTGCCACGAGCTCCACCAGGCTGCACACAAGCTCCACGGCTGTCCAGGGACTCCAGAACTGAAGAGAGAAGACGGCGGAGGGAGGGTTCTCCAGTTGGGGAAAAGAGGGAGGAAGAAGGTGGGTTGGGACTTTGCTGGAACTTGAGAGAAGGAAATGAGAGAGAGATTTCGAAGGAGAGAAAGAGAGTGAGAATGCAAAGTGTTGAGTGTTGTGTGTTTGGGGTTCTTTTATTCATTTAGGGAAAACATTTGTGTGGCTAGGATTCATTGGCTTCTTGGGGAAGCTAGAATGTGTGGCCAAGATTCATTGGCTTCTTGAGGAAGCCATGAATAGTACATTGAAAGGGACATAAAGCAATGATAGTGACATAAAGTGAATGGCAATGACATAAAGTGAAGGATAGTACCGTACGGACGGTACGAAAACCAAAGGGTTAACAGCTCCACATGAGCTAGCACGGAAGAGCTAGGGCGTGTCGGCTCTGGTACGTCAGCTAGGATACGTCGGCTCGGTTTGTAGGAACAGCAGTAGTCCGATGCTAGCTCATAAGCACTCAATCTCATCTAGCTCGTCCGGGATCGGACTGAGGTCCTATACTTACATCCTAGGTCGGCCTATGCTCATACTACCCTTCTAACCTTGTACAATTTCTAAGGCCTAATCCTATCCTTAAATAAATATTTATATACTAAAATTATATTATCTAATATTAATTTTCAGGATGTTACACCTACCATAGTAGCTTAATTTTTATTATCTAAATTTATTAATTTTTTACTTAACATTATTCCTATTTGACCCTCACCCTTCACCTTTCAACCCTAACACCTTGTTTGGTAGAGTAGAAAATGGGAGGAAAGATTTTGGGGGAGGAGAAAATGAGAGGAAAACAAGGTTTTCCCCTGTTTGGCAAACGAGAGAAAATGAGGAGAAGAGAAAAAGAGAGGTGGGACCCACATCAAATTGATGCAAATTGTTTTCTCTCCAAACCTAGCGAGATTTTGAGTGGAAAAAGAGAGTGGGGTTGTGAAATTACCGAAGAAGCCTTCACTTTTTGATTTAAACCCAAAATTACCCTTAACCCTATATCTCTTTGGACTTTCTTCTTCCTTCATTCATCTCTCCCTTTCTGCAACGGCTCATTTGAGGCTCCAAGGTATGTGCATTTCTTTCTCTTCTTTGTACTCTATTTTCTCTTTATTTATTTGTCCCACCATTTTCTGTATGTATAAAACTCTACTCTATGCCAAAAAAAAAGCTTTTATTTTGTGAGTTTGATGCCCCAACAGTTCTTGTTCTTCCTATTTTATTTCTTTCTACCCATTGCTAAGATTCATCTAATCAGAAAAAGAAAAATATATTCAATAATAAGACATAATGCTATACCATGCCCATTGTAACACCCTAAATAATAATTACCCTTAATTACCCCCAAGTTTAGGATTTAAAAATTCCTTTTAATTAAATCAAAGACATCAGAGTTAATAAAGCGGAAGACTTAAATGCATCATTAAATAAAAGTTGAGAGTGAAAGGTACTTCAAGTTCATATTTCAAAATACAAGTTCAGAGGTTTAGCTCGGCCCAATTAGGCAAACCGAGATCAAATTATACAACAAGGTTTTAGCTCGGCCTAACTGGCCGAGACCCAATACAAAACAATATTTTAGCTCGGCCCAGCTGGCCGAGACCCAACCACATATCTGACTCTAAAATGACTTACTCTCCCTGTGAGGGAGAGTGATCCTGCTCGGCCGGGGACTGTGTCTGCTCGGGCTCAGTACCTGAAAAATGGTAAGGAGGTGAGCATTACACAGAACTTAAATAAGCAGTTTCTAAAATGACATACCGAACTACCAAGCCAAACACAAGTAGTCAAATAGCATATAATAACAAGTAGTAAAGCCCATATATCTCATGCATATATCAACATTAGCTCGGTTCACATACACACAATCTCATCTAACTCGGCTCACATCCTACTATCTCATCTAGCTCTGCTCACATCATAAACCAGTTTGCTCATTACCTACTAACTTTACCTCGGTTCCCATTCTCAACCACTATATCCTTCCCTGACTAATTATACCTCGGTTCACATTCTCTTACCTCGGATTACCATCACTATCTCGGACTCATTACTCATTATTCCATTTTCACATAGTTTACAATCTTTTACTCTTCTCGGATGCATACACCCAGTGCATGTCTTACACCATTTAAAGTCGGATATGGGAGTGTCCATAACTGCGAGTACTCAGTACCCGTCTTACAGCTGCACATACCCGGTATGCGTCTTACGCGATCAATGCACGCACCCAGTACGCGTCTGCTATGACCAGGAGCACTACCGCCGATCATTCTATAGGGTTAAGGAGAGTCCATAACTGTGAGCACCCAGTACCCGTCTTACAGCAGCGCATCTCGGCGACTTACGCGATCAATGCAGCACCCAGTACGCGTCTGCTATGACCAGGACCACATCCCACCGGTTCCGTGCTCGGAACTTTGTGTGAATCATAACTGCAAATACCCAGTACCCGTCTTACAGCTGCACATACCCAGTATGCGTCTAACGCGATCAATGCACGCACCCGGTACGCGTCTGCTATGACCCGATCACACAACCATTTCTCTTTAATTCCTCTTATCCTCTTAACCATCTATTTAGCTCGGCCTCTCTCGGCTCAACTCTTTAATTTATTCCTCTTTACATTAATCTCATTATTTGCTTAGTTCGGTCTCTCTCGGCTCAACCTCTCTACTTATCCCTTTAACCATCTTTCTAGCTCGGCCTCTCTCTCGGCTAAACTCGGTAACCATTCCTTCTTTCCATTAACCTTACTCATTTTCTTCCTTATTACTCTATCTCTCCTACTTTCCATCTCTACCATTTTCTCATACCCGGTAGAAAGATGAGCATCAGTCAGCATCAGTCACTTCTTCACCATCCATAGTGTATACTTTGCCTCTCTGCATAGGTCGGTTGACACCAGTCTGATGAGCCTTGGTCACATTGACCTCTTCCTTCACAATATTCTCGGTACACCGAGCTGCAAAATGACCCGGCTTGCCACATCGGAAACACGATCCTCTTGTTTTGCTCGGATCCAGACTCCAGCATTCACCCCTGTGCTGTCTCCCGCAATGTTGGCATATCGGATAAGGGCCAGGAACAACCACCATCTAACCACCGCTCCTCGGAGCTGTTGACATTCTGGAGTTCGGATTCACATAAGGAGCAGATCTCTGAACAGCTCCCTTCCCCCTGATCGGCCCTACTGCTTTCTGTGCCGACCTGCTCCTTTTTCCGTCAGCTTTTCTCTTGAGCCCCTTCTCATAAGTGCTAGCCATGTTCACCAATTGCGAGAGATTGGCCACGTTCTGATATTCGAAAGCAAGCCGAATATCATCACGGAGACCAGACTCAAACTTGATGCACTTGGTACGCTCATCAGCATCTCAGTAGCTTCCTGAATAGCGAATCAAATCCTCGAACTGAGCGGCATACTCCCTGACACTCAAGTTCTTCTGCTCCAGTTTGAGAAAAGCGAGCTCCTTCTCTCTCCTGACATCCTCAGGAAAGTACTTTCCGAGGAAGCGAGCTCGGAACAAATCCCAAGTGATGACCTCATTAGCCGCTTCCAGTCCTCGACTCTGTTGATCCCACCAGTGCTCGACTTCACTAGCCAGCACAAACTCGGCCAACCTCACTCTGTACTCATAGGGCGGTTGCAAAGATCGGAAAATCTTCTCAATGTCCTGGAGCCATCTCTGAGCTCCATCTGGATTATAACCCCCTTCGAACTGAGGTGGTTAGTTCTTCCGAAATCGGCTCATCCAGTCTATCTCGACCGGAGCCGGAGGTTGAGGCTGAAGGGCTACAGCTGCAGCGGTTGCGGCTGCGGCGATGTTTTGAGCGAGGTTCTCAGCCTGGTTCTGCTGAGCCTGCACTTGGTTCTGCTGTAGTTGAACCAGAGTTTCCAACACAGCAACAATTCGGTCGTTATCAGCTCGTCTCCCAGCCATGCTGCTCGGTCATGGAGAGAAAGCCAATTAACTTCCGAATAATCAAGTAAATATATATTTATATAAACATATATACCTATGAGCTTTATTGTCTAACTTAGACTTCTAGACTTTACTTATTTGTCACTCTCTTGGTGAGTAACCACTAGAGTCCTTTGCAACTCCAATAGGCCGAGGAGAAACTGCTCTGATACCAAAAATGTAACACCCTAAATAATAATTACCCTTAATTACCCCCAAGTTTAGGATTTAAAAATTCCTTTTAATTAAATCAAAGACATCAGAGTTAATAAAGCGGAAGACTTAAATGCATCATAAAATAAAAGTTGAGAGTGAAAGGTACTTCAAGTTCATATTTCAAAGTACAAGTTCAGAGGTTTAGCTCAGCCCAATTAGGCAAACCGAGATCGAATTATACAACAAGGTTTTAGCTCGGCCTAACTGGCCGAGACCCAATACAAAACAATATTTTAGCTCGGCCCAGCTGGCCGAGACCCAACCACATATCTGACTCTAAAATGACTTACTCTCCCTGTGAGGGAGAGTGATCCTGCTCGGCCGGGGACTGCGTCTGCTCGGGCTCAGTACCTGAAAAATGGTAAGGAGGTGAGCATTACACAGAACTTAAATAAGCAGTTTCTAAAATGACATACCGAACTACCAAGCGAAACACAAGTAGTCAAATAGCATATAATAACAAGTAGTCAAGACCATATATCTCATGCATATATCAACATTAGCTCGGTTCACATACACACAATCTCATCTAACTCGGCTCACATCCTACTGTCTCATCTAGCTCTGCTCACATCATAAACCAGTTTGCTCATTACCTACTAACTTTACCTCGGTTCCCATTCTCAACCACTATATCCTTCCCTGACTAATTATACCTCGGTTCACATTCTCTTACCTCGGATTACCATCACTATCTCGGACTCATTACTCATTATTCCATTTTCACATAGTTTACAATCTTTTACTCTTCTCGGATGCATACACCCAGTGCATGTCTTACACCATTTAAAGTCGGATATCGGAGTGTCCATAACTGCGAGTACCCAGTACTCGTCTTACAGCTGCACATACCCGGTATGCGTCTTACGCGATCAATGCACGCACCCAGTACGCATCTGCTATGACCAGGAGCACTACCGCCGATCATTCTATGGGGTTAAGGAGAGTCCATAACTGCGAGCACCCAGTACCCGTCTTACAGCGGCGCATCTGGGCGACTTACGCGATCAATGAACACACCTAGTACGCGTCTGCTATGACCAGGACCACATCCCACCGGTTCCGTGCTCGGAACCTTGTGTGAATCATAACTGCGAATACCCAGTACCCGTCTTACAGCTGCACATACCCAGTATGCGTCTGACGCGATCAATGCACGCACCCGGTACGCGTATGCTATGACCCGATCAGACAACCATTTCTCTTTAATTCCTCTTATCCTCTTAACCATTTATTTAGCTCGGCCTCTCTCGGCTCAACTCTTTAATTTATTCCTCTTTACATTAATCTCATTATTTGCTTAGTTATGTCTCTCTCGGCTCAACCTCTCTACTTATCCCTTTAACCATCTTTCTAGCTCGGCCTCTCTCTCGGCTAAACTCGGTAACCATTCCCTCTTTCCATTAACCTTACTCATTTTCTGCCTTATTACTCTATCTCTCCTACTTTCCATCTCTACCATTTTCTCATACCCATTCCCAAAGTCTCTCAGCTCAGCCACACACATGAATCATAAATATCAAAGCTCATAAACATTTATACACAAAGTTCATAATCACTTATACAACAACAACAACAACAACAACAATAAGAATAAAACATTCAACCAATCCATCATGTAAATACCAACATATAGCATATAACAATACTCATCGCTACTTCAAACTCATGTTTCTAATTCATTTATTAGTTCCCTTTTTACCCTTTTTACCATTTCCTTTCTACATTAACCTAGATCCATTCCCTAATCTAACACCCACTCTTAGTACCCTTTATGAACACCCTAGAAACCCAAACTCAAGTAGAGGTAACACTCACTCCTTACCTCAAACCGTGAGAGATAAGAGTTGAGAGTTTGAGAATGGCTTCCTTGACCTTGTGAGCTTCACATCACTCGAACCCGTGTCCTCCTTGCTGCCACCACCACACCACCACGGTCCAGCTCTTGGCTGCCACCACAACACTACGCCGGTCCAGAGACGCCGGAACAGAAAAGAACAGAGAGGAGGAGGGTTCCGGTTTGTGAGAAGAGAGGGAGAAAGAAAGTGTTGGGGTTTTTTTTGCTGAAGCTTTGGAGGAGAAAGAGAGAGAGATTCGTAAGAGGAAGAGAATGAGAAATGCAAAGTGTGATATGTGATGTTTTGGGCTTTCTTTTATTCATTTAGGGAAAATATTTGTGTGGCCAAGATTCATTAGCTTCTTGTGGAAGCTAGATTGTGTGGACAGGATCCATTGGCTTCTTGGGGAAGCCATGAATAGTACTTGAAAGGGACATAAAGCAGTGACAATGACATAAAGTGAATGGCAAGGACAGTGTACGGATGGTACAAATCCCAAAGGGCTACAGCTCAACATGA
The DNA here is from genome assembly GCA_037953625.1 of Crotalaria pallida. Classification (NCBI taxonomy): domain Eukaryota; kingdom Viridiplantae; phylum Streptophyta; class Magnoliopsida; order Fabales; family Fabaceae; genus Crotalaria; species Crotalaria pallida. The sequence goes on along the minus strand of CM075655.1, from coordinate 64,405,277 downwards.
GCTGGCACGGAGGAGTTAGGATGCGTCGGCTCGGGTACGTCGGTTGGGATACGTCGGCTCGGTTTGTAGGAACAACAGTAATCTGAGCCTCCTTCTCGAATGATACTATGAGGTGCGCTGCAGTCGGCTACTCTGGACTGAACAACAGGTTCCGCGTTTGGTTCCCATTCAGCTCGGTTTATTTACACTCAATCTTATCTAGCTCGGCCGGGATCGGACTGAGGTCCTATACTTACATCCTAGGTCGGCCTATGCTCATACTACCCTTCTAATCCTTGTACAATTTCTAAGGCTTAATCCTATCCTTAAATAAATATTTATATACTAAAATTATATTATTTAATATTTAATTTTCAGGATGTTACACCCATCCTTCATGACTGTTCTGTACTTAATTTTTTATTTCGGGAGCAAACTCTGTTTGGTGTCTCATAAACCAGATTTGGTGTGGGCAAAGAGGATCCACTCATAAAAGTTGTTCATTTTGTTTATATGTAGTATCTGTTATTGATTTTCATTCCTAACAAAGCTAATTTATCATTCAACTGTATTAGTATGTAACAGCATAGGTTGGATTTTGTTGGATTGGAATCCTTCCATAAAAAACGTTTTAAAATTGTTGGCTGCAACATAGATGTTTCAAAACATGTTATCATATTTGTGTAAATTTTTTTTTGGCTGCAACATAGATGTTTCATATTCCTTATTAATGATATTGCCAAATGTCTATTACTATAGTCATATGGAATGAGCCATGAACATAAATATTGATGCAACTTTTTTTTACATATATTTTTGAATCAAGATCTATGATTATTTATAAAATAATTTAAGAAAAAAATTATATTTGGTTATGTCTAATAAATAAGAAAAAAAAGAGAAAACAAGTCATGTAAAACAAGGGCTTTTTTGACTTTTGACCATTTTATTGTTTTCTCTCTTCCCACTTTTCTCTCCAACTAAACAAAAGGAGAGAAAACAATACTTTTCTTTCTTCCAGATTTCTTTCCATTTTCTCTCATACCAAACAACCATAAAATCTACCCATTTTCTTTCCATTTTCTCACCATAATCTCTCTTCCCTATTTCTCTCTTCTCATTTTCTCTCTTCTCATTTTCTCTCCGCTACCAAACAGAGTGTAACTGCTGGTGACTCTTCTAACACCTTGTCGGGGTTGACAACCGGAATATGACATAAACTCCACATCATCAACGCCAGCACCACCTCACGCAAGACCGCAAGGCCAATGTCACCACTCCCACTCTATACAGTGCCACAACAGTCAGAATAAGCACAGCCATCCCACTGGCGTTTCCTTTCACTAATTTGTTCACCTCAACCTTTGAAATCGAGATCTAGAAGTGAAGAACAATGGCGGCAGAGGCACAATTGCCGAAAAAGGATGGTTCGACGGGTTCCTCGACGAAGACGATAGTGGTTGTGTTCCTCCACACTGGATCTGCTCTCCTCGCCGTGGCTAAGTCGCGAACCACGAACCATGACTCTGACCATTATCGTGGTTCTATATCTAACAAGAGCTAGCAGAGGTGGTGGTTGGTTGTGGTAGGTAGAGAAGGACCACGGTGCTCAAAATGAAAGATGCGGGAAAAAGTTTTGGTTGGTAATGCTTGATTTGGTGTCTAATTGGAATGGCGATTAATCAACATTGCAGTGATCGTGTGACAAAGAAGGAGAGGGAGGTGTGGTGTTGTCGTCCCTATGACGTTGGTGGTTGTCATGTTGGAGGTGAATAGGTAGAGTTGAAAGCCAAGAGACAAAGGTAAGTTGAGAATTTTCGAAAATATAATAGGCTATAGCAAATTAACATTACATGTACATCATGCAACAATATTATCTATAGTGCAGGGAACCACATTCCATGTTATATTTCTTTGGTCCATGACCGGAGTGTCCACCGCCGACCGCAGTGACTAATCTCCTCGCTGGCTTGTATGCACCTCTAATGGGTGGGACAGCTGGCCCCGAGATTTAACGCTGCTGCATGCACAAGGCAGGATTCGAACATCTGACCTTGCTTAAGAGTGGATCAATCCCTACCACTGAACCACACGCTTTCATTCCATCATTCCAAACTCTCAAAAAGAGTAAAAGAGCATGAATTTAACCTTATATTCGAAAAAAAAAACATTTTGTTAATCCATGTCAAAATAAATAAAAATATTAAATAAAATTCAATATTTGTTTCTTTAGTAGTTAGATTGACTAGTGAGAGGAAAATGGGAATATTTACGCCCTGTTCGGGGTGGTTGCCAATTTTTGATTTTTGGTTTCAACATTGTATTTTCAAAACAAAACCTGTTTGTCAAAATTTGAGCTGAAATGGTTTTTTCCTTATTTTCAAAACAATGTCACCTCCATTATCAAAACAACAAATAATAGTTTGATAATTTCAGAAGTTGCAAATTTTTACCTCCTCATCTTTTGTGTCACTCTACCACCAACACCACCATCGTCATCCCTTCTCTCACTATCACAACTGTTGCGGTCACGTCACTGCTACCACCATGACTGCCACCCAACTAACACCATTGTGACTGCCTAAACCCCGACCACCACCGTGACCCTAACCACTACCATCCATGATGATAACCACCCCCACATCATAGCCACCCCAACCACTACCACATCCTCATCTGCTCTCATTGTCCCTCTTTGTACCACCATCATCACCATTCGAACCACCATCACCCAACCACCACCATAGTGACCACCCCAACCACCATTACCCTCGCATGACCACCACCACCATCGTGACCATCACTACCACCTCAACCACCACCGTCACTCAATGACACCACCACTTCCTTCATGCTCATCCCAGTTATCATCTTTCATCACCAACACCACATCCTTCCCCCCCTCCCCCCTCCCCCATCTCTCTCCCTCTACCAACACCACAAAAATTGCCACCAATCACCGTTCAAACTATCACCGTTGCCACTAAGAGTCCAAGACTACCATTATATTGCCTTTAACGGTCACCGTCCCACATAAGCACCACCATCACAACCACCACTCTAGACTATAACTAATATAACAACGACCACAACCTCCAACTAATAATGACAACAACCACATAAAAGTTGTTATTAAATAATGGTAGTGTTTATGGTGATACATAACATGATAGAAGAGCTATAAAAATTATAAATTTGAAAATAATTTTAAAAACCGATAAAAAAAAATTTGAAATCATTATAAAACTTGAAACTGATTGTTGTAACTCAAAATTAAAAACCACCCAAAATGAGTCCTTAGAATTATTCTGTGGCAGAGAGCACGTCCCATCTTCTTTCAGTGTCGACCCAATAATTTGGTATTTGAATTTGTACTAGTACTACACATTTTTTAATTTGAATTCAAACATCTCAATTTGAAAACTTTAAAATGACCTCCATTCAGTTTGAACGCGTGATTGGAATGATAGTACTGTACCTTGCATTGCAATGGTTGTTCATTCATTAAATGCAGCCATAAATTCCAAGGAAGGAAGGATGAGAAGGTAGATAATGCCAACATAAATGCAACACCCCTCTCTTTTACTCCCTCCGTATATGTATAAAAAAAACATTTTTGGTAAATTTATTGTTAATTAAGAAAATTCATCAATTTAGTTAATGGTATTTAAAATGTGAATATTTTATATGTATTTTTTTAAGCTATCCTTATTAATATTATTGAGAATTTAAAAAAATAAGTAAATAGAGAAATTGTGGAAAGAAATAATTAATTACCATTGAAAATTGATATATAATCTTATAAAAGTCTCAAACGCGAATTTTATATTTAGAGAGGGAAGAAATACCTTTTTGCTCTTTTCAGTTTTTTTAACATGTGTTCAAGCTCACATATTAAGAAATCTTTAAAGAAAAACAAACAAAACAAAACATATGAAGTGAATTGTCTAAATGAGTATGTTAAGATTTGATATATATATAAGAATCTACTCACTTATGTATGCTTACATGATCAATCAAACCCATCGATGATTGGATTTCATAAGTATGATGTTAAGGGTTGGATTCCTGTTATGGGTATGGAAACTACTTTGTTAAAAGAGGTTGTACATACATAAGTAATCTCTCTGTCTCGAAAAAAAATTAGTTTCTAACACCATTGATTAAAAAAAATATGCTTACGTGTGCCCTAGAACCCACATTAAAAATATCCTATAAAAATCAATCAAATATTAATCAATTTTCCTAAGGCAGTCGCATATCTTTAAGGAATAAAAAAAGTTATTTCCTCTGTTCTTAAATTAGCATTTTTACGGTCTCAGATATAAAAATAAAAATTTATTAGTGATCTTAAATATAAGTAAAAGTTAATTAATTTTTTTATTTTCAATACAACAATTTTTAAAATATCCTTATAAAGTGATTATATCATTTCATTTTTGTTTCATTCACAATACAAATTTCTTAAAGTAGCATATTTTTTATGAATTTAAGAAAATTAAATGCACTCAACTAATTGCCTTAATTAGTATGAAATTAGTTTTTTTCTTATATTTGAGACGAGAGTATCTTTCCAAGTTACATCACACATGTTAAGAAAGAAATATAATTAATATGCTTATTAGAATTAAATTAAGGTTTTTTTAAGTTTTTAATCTTTGAAAGTCAGGTGCTCTATTGAAATTGACTCATGAATTTTTTTTATGTTCTGGGTCCTTGAACTTTGTTCAAATTTTTGGAAATGGTCCTTTTGTCACTTAAATGATGATATGGTCAACGACATGTCACGTCACTTTCACAACATCGACGAGGGACGTGTTGTTTAGAGCCACGTGGCACCACATTAATTTTTTTTATTACAAAATCAATTATTCTAACAATTGTCAAAAGATAAAAAAATTTAAATACGATTTTTAATTATTTTTAATAAATTTTGATTTTTTTTTTAATTAAAAAATTCATGTGGCATCATCTGACATGTTACTTATCAATGTGGCGAAGTTGACAAGACATGTCGTCAGTCAGTGATGATATGACAATTTCCAAAATTTGAGCAAAGTTCAGGAACCCAAAACATCGGAAAAAAAAGTTTAAGGATCAATTCCAAAAGAGCACCTAAGTTCATGGACTAAAAACTTAAATAAGACTTAAATTTATGTACACTCTCTAGTCTTCACTATAAGAATAATTAATCGAAATCATACTTATTAAGAAAATTAGTTGAGTTTATTTAATTTTTTCAAATTCATAAAATATATATATATAGCTATTTTTAGCAAATTAAAGTTGCATTAGAAATAAAACAAAAATTAAATGAGATCACTACTTCCTAAAATTTTTTTAAAAATAATTGTATTAAGAATAGAGAGTTAGATAACGTTTTCTTATATTTGAGACCGACCAAAATAAGTATGTCTTTTTTCTTATATTAGAGATTAGAGGAAGTATTATTTACTTAATTTATTTTTTATCTCTCTTTAATAATGATATTTTATTTCTCATTTACTACTATCTCTTTTATTAATTAGGTGAGGATAAAGTAGTAAAAATAATAGTTAATATTGCATTAGTTTTTTAAGGATATAAATAAATTGACAAACCTTTTTTTTTTAAAAAAAAAAATACAGTTATATAGAAACGAATATAGTCTTTTATATTTACAAATTATGGGTTTAACAGTTTGAGAAATTACGAGTTATTATTTGAAAAATTTTCGTATCGGAAACCAAGTTCAACAATTATTGATGTACTGTATTAAATTTATAGTTACTCAAATTTAAAATAATTTTTTTTTATTCCTTAAAGATAAACAAGTGCCTTAGGAGACACAAGGAACAAGATTTCATTGATATTTTTTTATTGAGTGAAGGACCATTTTGGTCCCTCAAATTTTTTGACTGGGACACTTTAGTTCCTTAAGAATTATGATTCATTTTTTGTCCCTAAAGAATTTAAAAAATACCACTTTAGTTCATGTTTTCATTTCATGAACTATCGTCACTGTTTCCGTGACGGAGTAGCTTTTGTGGTTGTTACTTGGCATCTGACTGGGGTTTAACATTAAAACAACGTCGTTGCCTTCTTCAACTGAAAATAAAAAAATCCAATTAAGTCTCTAAAGGATTAAATTGTACCAACTAAGTCCGTAAAGAAATTAACAAAATACCAAATTAGTCCACAAAAGTGAAAAAATGCACCAAGAGCACTAGTAATCTCCTTGCTGCAGATCTAGGTCCTACATGGGGGCTCACTAGAATTTAGTCTGTTAAAAATGTTTCAAGTGAGCTCCATGTAAGACCTGTGACTAGATCTGCATCAAGGATATTACCAGTGATGTTTGTGCATTTTGTTACTTTTATGGATCAATTTGGTACTTTGTCAATTTTTTAGGGACTTAGTTGGTACAATTTAATTCTTTAGGGACTTAATTGGGTTTTTTTATTTTCATTTGAAGAAGGCAACAACGTCATTTTAATGTTAGACCTCAGTCAGATGCCAAGTAGTTAACAGAAACAGTGACAGTAGTTAACGGAACGAAAACAAGGACTACAGTGGTATTTTTTAAATTTTTTTAGAGACAAAAAGTGAATTATAATTCTTGAGGGACTAAAGTGTCCCAGTCGAAAAACTTGAGGACCAAATTTGATCCTACACTCTTTTTTATTTTATTTTAAACTGATTACAGTATAAGGACTTAGGCTTTGATCAAGATTGCATTAATATATTTTATTTTTATCAGAGTTTGGCCGCAAGGCTGCATTGGTCCAATCGGGAAGATTGGATATATTCTTTCACATCTGGTCTTTTAGTAGTAATCAGGTTTCTTATGGTGTTCAGAAGAGATCTTTTTCTTCTGAAAATATTATAAGGGCTCAAGAGGGGAGGAACAGTTTCTATAATCTGAGCATCCGAAATATTTCTTTTTATGTTTGATGCATAAATATTGCCAAACATTTAATGCAAATGCGTTATCATATATTACTACCGGAGGTTAGCATAGATGATAAGAGATTTATTGCTACTTAATCAAGGTTATATATTAATTAGTAAAACAAAACTTTGAATCAAAACTTTGTTAATAAAATATCATTGCTACTTAATCAAGGTTATATATTACTCACTCCGTTCCTTATTATCTGTCCTTTTTTGAAGATATTTTTGCTTCTTTTTATTTGTCCTTTTGAGGATTTCAAGAGTGTAATAAATGTTATTTTCCATGTTTTCCCCTATTTAATATGTCTTGGTTTATGTAAGTAATAGAGAAAAATTAATGATTATATATAGAGAGAAAGGGTAAAGTGGGAAAAAACATAATTAATGTATTGAAAATACAAGTAATGATTAGATTTATTAAAGGGTGTGTTTTATTCGAAACAGGACAGATAAATAAGAACGCATGGAGTAATTAATAAAATAATTTTAAGGTTATATATTAATTAATAAAACAAAACTTAAACTAAAAATCTCAACAATAATAATTTAGAATTTCATGTTTAGCAACTTTCTTTTATTTAGCGTATGCTGATATATTCTAATTGATAAAGTAGCAAAATTTTGAATCAAGCCAATGCCGTATGAGATTTATGAGCTGGTGCCTGGTGGGTGGTGGCTGTGGCAAAATCTCTAATCCTTTGAGTTACATTTATATGCACTAAAATAGAGTTGTGGTCCTTGTTGGATGCTTTTTTTTTTTTTTTTTTTTGAACAAGGGGGCATAAGCCCAAAGGAAAAAGAATTACATTAAAGGAAAATCTCTTGGGAACGCAGTCTCAGCGTAATCAAAAGAGAGCAACTGTTTAAGACTATTATCCGGCTCTTCTAAGATGTGACACTCAAGGTCTTTATCAAGACTAAAATTAGCAAGGTAGTCAGCTACACTGTTTCCTTCCCTCATGGTGTGAGTGATGATCAGACTCCAATCCTTCTTGATAAAAGTTGAAATATGGCGCAACAAAGAATTCGTTCTTCCAGCTAAGGGGTTATCATCTCTCTTCTGGAGGTAGTTAACTATAGATAGGGAATCACTTTCCAGAATGAGATTTCTATAACCATAGTTCCAAACGATTTTCAGGGCCAATAAGATAGCCCAAAGCTCCACATTATAGGCTGTACAAGTTCCAATTTTCTTATAAAATCCAATTATCCATTTGCCCATGCTATCTCTAAAGACTCCTCCCCAACCCGCAATGCCCGGATTTCCTCTTGAAGCTCAATCAGTGTTAACTTTAATCCACCCCTCAGGGGGTCTCTTCCAAGCAATAAAGCGGGTCTCCATTGTGGTAATATGTTTATCTCTGTTCCAGTTGCCAACCCCCTGTACCTGCGAAAAAATCCGGGTACACAAAATCCGGGTCACCATTACCTTTGTTTCTCCACTCCCAAAGAGAGTATATGGAGCATAAAAGCAGGATTTTCCATTGCTCTTAGGTGTACTGCCTCCATCCTGTATTTAAGTTTTGCCTAATCCAATTTGAAAGGTCGTTCCTGCAAAAAAGGTTTAGCTCATTAGGATTGAGGAAACATTTCCATAGCTCCAGGGCTTTGGGGCAGTCCCTTAGAGCATGTAGAGATGTTTCCTCAACATGTCTGCAGTGAACACAAAAGGGGTTTCCAAGACCCCATTTAAACTTCCTGCTATTAGTGAGTAACCTCTCATGACCCGTTTTCCACAAGTGAAATTTCCATCGTTCTAAACAATTAGTCTTCCAAACCATCTCCCAAGGGATAGTCTCAACCGTAGGGGATTCATTTGTTAGAAGACTATAAGCATGCTTGACCGTGAAAGTGGCATTCTCAGTGCCACTCCAAATGATCTTGTCTTCCCCCAAGGTCTTCATGAGGAGGGGGGGTAGCCATAATTCTTTTGAGAATATTTTCCTGTATTGTATTTTGCAGAAGAGACACATTCCAGTTTCCATCTGGGCCAATAAGGTCTTTGACAAGCGTGATATCTTCGTTGAGGTTAACCGGTTGAATAGCAAAGTCTTTAAGCTCAATGTTATCACCTAACCATTTATCTTTCCAAAACCAAGTCCCCTTGCCATCACCAATAGAATATTCCACATTATTCGTGATTTTAGGCCACATATTAGTCAACCTTTTCCAAAGAGCCGAGTCTTGGGAGGTAGCTGCAGCAGATTTTAATAGGTCCCTCCCTCTGGCGTACTTCCCTTTGAGAATTCTAACCCAAAGAGCATTCGGTTTGGTTAACATTCCCCAACCAATCTTCATAATGAACGCATTATTGACAGCTCCCAGTCTTTTAAAACCAAGGCCTCCACTGTTCCTAGGCAGACAGAGAGTGTCCCACCTGACAAGGTGAGCCTTGCGATGGTCCTGGTTGCTGCCCCAAATAAAGTTTCGTTGCACTTTCTCAATCTCCTTGGTGATACAGGTCGGGAGAATCGTATGCTGCATCACATGATTAGCGACCGCTCCCAACACACTCTTAGCTAGAACGGTTCTACCTACAAGAGATAAACAACTAGATTTCCAGCCAGCAAGTTTTTTATAAAGTTTTTCAATCAGGGGTTTGAAATTATCCTTTTTGCGCCTACTGCCATTATCAATAGATCCCAGATAAGAACCAATTCCTTTAGACCATTTAAAACCACTAAGATTAACAATATCAGCAGCATCCTCATGCTCAACATTGTTAGAGAAAAAGATACTAGTTTTAGAATCATTGATTTTATGCCCAAAACTATCACAAAATTTATCAATACAACTCGTAACCTTACCATACTGTTCCACTGATGCTTCCGCAAAGATAAGGAGATCATTAGCAAACATGAGATGGGAGATTTCAGGACCATACCTGTCAGCTCTAATTGGTTTCCACTCACCTTTGTTCACCTCATCTGCAATCAAATGTGAAAGCTTATCCATGCAAATAACAAAAATAAAAGGGGAGAGGGGACCACCTTGTTTGATACCTCTAGTTGGAGAGAAAGCTTCCGTTTTATCTCCGTTCCAAAGAATTTTAAAAGAGGTCGTGGAAATGCAAGTAAGAACAAGGTCAATGAACTCAGTAGGAAGCTTTAACTCCTCCAGACAGTTTCTAATAAAACTCCAGGACAACCTGTCATAGGCTTTCTCAAGATAAAATTTAATTGACATATAGGCCTTTTTCCCTTTGCAATTCTTCATAGAGTGAACCATTTCCTGCGCAATAATGATATTATCCTGTATATTCCTTCCCGGAACAAACCCCGCTTGATTAGGATAAATCCAGTTATCCAAAATAGGCTTGATTATGTTAGCAAGGATCTTAGTGACACATTTATAAATGACATTGCACAACGCAATAGGTCTGAATTGAGAAGCCACTTGGGGAGGGTCAACTTTCGGGATGAGCACTAGCAGGGTAGAGTTAATAGCCCGAATTGCTTCTGGGTGAGACCACACATACTTGATGAAGTCAGTGACGTTATGCTGTATTAGCTTCCAGTTATGTTTGTAAAAGATACCAGGGAGACCATCTTCCCCAGGGGCTTTGAGGGAGCCCAAAGAGAATAGGGCTTCCTTAATCTCATCTGGATCCGGAGTGATTTTTAGGTGATCAGTTTCAGACAGGGCAGCAAGGAACGAAATATCACACATGAGGGGAGGCCTGTTGAAGTTTTCCTCTTGATAAATATTTTGGAAAAACCCTTTGATCATTTGGAAAATAGAATCCTGATTGTAACACCAATCTCCCATGTTATCTTTAAGACATAGAATCCTATTTTTTTCTCCTTCTAGAAATAGTACAGAGTGATAAAACCTCGTATTCCTATCTCCCCCCTTTATCCAATCTTTTCTGGATTTTTGATACCACAAGGTCTCTTCATGATTCAAAGTTTCATCCAGGGCCTGTTGGAGCTCAAATTCAAGTCTAAGCAAGAACCTGTTACTGTAATAATTGGGAGACCTTTGAATTTCACTAGTTCTGGCCAGGAGCTCCTTCTTCCGTTTGAGAACGTTGCCAAACACATTTTTATTCCAATCAACAAACTTAGAGATAATCCTATCAATGGAATCAATAAGCAGCGTCTCCTTATTCCAGTTGTCTTTCATGAACCTTTTAAAATCTTTATGCTCGGGCCACATAGCTTGAAAGTGAAACGGTCTAGCATTAGAATTTCTGTTCTGCGGCTGAGTGAAGAGGCAAAGCGGGTTATGATCAGAATGAATTCTGGTCAAGACCTTAATAAAAGCATCAGGAAATCTAGTTCTCCATCCAACATTGCACAAACCCCTATCCAGCCTTTTAAAAACCCTCTCATACCCGCTGCGAATAGGGCCTCTCCAAGTAAACTGATCACCTACAAAGCCTAAGTCCATGAGATTACAGGAGCTAATACGAGAAGAGAAATCAATGCACTTATTCATGTCAATGGGCGCACCCCCTTTTTTTTCCCTAGCATTGGCAATTTCATTGAAGTCCCCTAATAATAACCACTCCCCATCCACCTGGGAATTAATCTCATAAATAGTGTCCCATAACGAACCTCTTTCCTCCTCTCTCGGGCTAGCATAAATAGCACTGAGGAACCAGGGGTTGTACGTACCTTCTTGGATCGACACATGAATAATCTGCTTCTCCATCCGGATCATCTGAATAGTTAAAGCAGGATTGTTCCATAAAATCCATATCCCTCCAGAAAAACCAGAAGCTTCACTAACCAGAGAATTACTGAAGCCCATCTTCCTAATAATATTCTTAGCTTTCAAACCACTACATCTAGGTTACTGAACTAAAACAATATCAGGTCTCTGCATAGCATTAAGATCACGAAAATATCTTCCAAACTCACGACCCAAAGCCCCTCTAACATTCCAGGACATAATAATCATTGAGACAAACTTGAGGAGGGACCTGAGTGGTCAATAGTACCTGAATGATTTTCACTCTTCCGCTGGTCAATTCCAGAAACAACTGGTAACTCTTCATCTATCTCCATAGCAGGGGAACTCAAATCCGTCTTCTTAATATCCGGTGGTTTGGGGTCTCTTTGATGTAGAGCATAAGAGTTGGTGCGATTACTCCCCTGCTGTGATGCATCGCGAGCAGCAAGGTGGACTTGGGTGACAAAATCATCAATTCCGTTAACACCTTGTTGCTGGAGAAGTTTCATCTTGTGAAGAATCTCTATCTCTTTTCCTTTTGAGCTTTGAGCTTTTTCAACAGTGTTTTCCATAGGGACTTTCGAGTAATGTGAACTAGAGTTGTCCACTGAAACCACTTCTTTTCCGGTTTGAAGTCTTTCATGAGCCTGGGAAGATCTCCTTTCTTTGCTAGGGCCTGTACTGTTTATCTTCTTTGTATTGGGCTGGCCCATCACGGCTTTTCCTAGTTTATTTTGTGGATTTTTTCCACCCACTTGATTTCTCACCTTATTAATTAGACACAAGTTTGTAGTTGTTACTGTTACCTACTAAAGGTAAAATCTGTTGACTCCCTTCATTCGAAATTTCCATGTCCACATCAGCAGGATTCTTTTCCTTCTCTTTTTCTATCTCCAGCGCCGCAAATCTTGATTGATTTCCAAGATTTGTTTGTTGTCTATCATTATTTCCAGCATTAGGTGAAGTAGCAAATTGGCGCCCCGTATCTTTCCTTCTGATTGGTTTTTTAACCATCATCCAAGGACCATAGGGGCTCTCAACGGGTATAATCTCATTATGTGGAGCAACTCCATTAATATCTTTAACTCCTTGCGGATTGTCCGCAATCAAAATTATGGCTTGGTCCGTTGAGATTCCTCCTTCGCCCACATTCACAGGATCTCCGTTCACGGTGTTGCCGCCCGCCACCTTGCCGCTTCCACCTGAAGCTGTCGAGGGATTCGAAGAGGTGGTGACACATTGGTCTTGCTTGTGACCATATTTTCCACACCCAAAGCAAATTTGATGGAGACCTTCATATTCTAATCTTATCTCCAAACCAAGGACCTTGATCTTAGAGACCAAGCTTTTTTGAAGATCTATTTCAACACAAATGTGCGCAAATTTTCCTTTGGAATGGATAGAAGTCAGCTGGTCTCTTTTTAGCATTGTGCCAATTTTTCTACCCACCCTTCTAAGAAAAGTAGGATTATAGAGCTCTTGAGGTAGTTTTGGAATTCTAACCCAAACCGCTATCTTCTTAACAACATTCTCTTCAGGCAAGAACAACGGCCACCATCTCTAGACAATGAGATAGTGATCAGAGAGTTTCCATGGTCCTTCAAAAAGAGCAAATTTATAATCCTCCTCAGAAGAGAATTGCACCAAGTAGTGATCGTTAGGCATGTCTATGATCTTTATCGGGCCATTTCTGCTCCAATCTCTCACAAGTTTATTTTCCATGATTCTTGGACTAACTCTTTTACCAAAAAGGTTAACAATTAAAGAGTTTCTCCAAGGTTTGCACCATTCTTGAAATTCTCCCTCTAAGACTTCTATGGTAGGACATGGGTTAATCGGATTCGAATCCCCTTCCTCATCAGATTGACACCCTTTGTACCACTTATTTTCTGGCATTTCTTCATCATCCAGAATCGGTTCCTCTATGCCACGATGTTCGACATCTTTAAGAAGGGATTCCTTGTAAGAACCAGCCTTTGAAAGAACAATATCCTTCTGGGGCGACACATTTTCTTCAACCATGCACGTAGTCACATCTTCTTCAACCATGCACATAGACTCATGGCTTTCACCCTCATTTCGCTTGATCTTTTTAGTGCTCCTTTTTTTCAAGTCATCTTCTTGTACCGACGAGCCGTCTCCACTATTCTCTCCGGACTCAACAAAACCTAGCAGAGGATTCGTACTCTCCGGACTCTTGACCATCATCGTTTTTTTTATAATTTGCATATGAATTTTTGGATGCTTTTCTTCTAATAGTATTGATTTCTAACAATGTTAGTACATAATTTATTCTTTGTATATGACACACGGAAGGAAATTCAACATGCATTGCTTTTAAAGTGATTACCATAACTACGTAGAGTATTTCATTTCTACTAGTTGTATAAATATAGAAAAGCGTATTGAAGCCCGTTCTTATTAATAATAATAAGCTCAAGACGGAGACAATTATCTCACCCGTTCAGACTTCAGAGTTTAATGGTAAATGATTCATTAAACTATGTCAACCAAAGTCAAGAGGTCAAGAAAACCTTTTTTTTAAACTACTCGTTTGGTCTCTTATCTTATTTTTTTTTTATTTCAATTTGGTCTCTTACCTTTATTTGGTATCAATTAGGGGTGTTCAAAAAAATCGGTTCGGTACTGAACTGAACCAACTTAGAAAAACCGGTTTTATTTTATGAAGTCTAGATCCAGTCCAATTTCAAATGGACCGGATAAAACCAAATGTAGTAATTTGGATATCCAGTCCGGTCCAAACACTAAGTTTCTCAGTTTCCTCACTCGAAGACTCTTTCTTGCTCAGTTTCCTCAAACTACATTTCTCCTCTCTCAGACTCTCACTCACGATCGCAAATCTTCGTCACTTTTACTCGCGAAATCGCAAATCTCCGTCCCTCTCACTCGCGAATATCAAATCTCAAAGCATCTTCTCTAGTTCTCCGTGCGTCTTCTCCGTGTGTCTTCTCTGTGAGGTAATATTTTTCTTCCCCAATTTACAAACTCTAATTTGTTAAATTTCCTCATTTGTTAAATCTGAGCCCTAATCTCTTCGATTCGACCATAAATTGTATGACCCAGGTTGATAAACGTCATTGGGTAGTTGAAGTTGTAATTTCTAGTCGTACCTTTTACTACTTAGTTTTTGGTGGATTCTGGGGAGCACATTCGCTAATACCCATTTCTTTTTTTTGAATTTGAGCTTGAATATGATTTTATGTTGGGATTTTTGTTGTTGTTATGGTTATTGGGTCTTGGATTTTGATTTTTGATTGGGATTGGCCTTTGTTTCTCTTAAAGTGATTTGTGTGAGAGTATTAGTGTGTCTATTACAGAAACTGTGTTCTGGTTGTGAATATGTATTTGGCATTGTGTTTCATTTTATTTTATTGGTGAACACTCTTGTGCTTTGTTCTTGGGATAGGTTATGGGTGAACCCTTTTACAAAGTTGAAGAACATATAGTTTATGCGGGTGAAATATTTGTGTATAGTATAGTCATATACTTAATTGTGTAGAATTCCCTATTTTGGTCTGATCAGTTGAACTTACAAGTCCAGTCCAATATGTTTTTGATGTATAACTTGTAAAAGTAAAGGATTGAAAAAGTCCGAAAGTCCAATCTGAACATATGATTATTCCTTTTTTTTTTAATTATTATGGGGTTCATTAATTAGTATATGGTTTCAGTGGATGGTAGTAAAATCACAGGAACTGAATCAAAAGTGATTTTATTCCATACATGAAATTTGATAATTTATAGAAAATTCATATAAATGTGCATGTTAGGAAACCCATCTTATTTGCCTTTTGTAGATAAGGCAAATGGATGATTAAGCTGATTTCCTAATACTGGATATGGCGGCTGAGAGAGTGGTTAGTACCCCACCAGTTGTCTCAAATACGGTTGATTCCTTACCGCCTCGTCTTGGCAGGCGTAGGAATCGATCCGATGCTTGGGAACACTTTAAAATTGAGCCCGGCTCAAACAAGAAAGCTAAGTGCAAATATTGTCTTAAATTGATCAAGTATGGAAATTGGACAACTTCCATGAAAAATCATACACTGAGATGCCAAGCTAATCTTAACAAAGACAAAGATGCAACGATGAGAACAGCTTCTTCCTCAACAATTGCTGCAGATGTTTCTTCTTCACCTGCTATTCCTAAGTTCGACCAAGAGGCTTGTCGGCATGCACTTGTGAAGCTGTTTGCTGGAACCGAGCTTCCTTTCCAATTTGTGGAGAACAAACTGTTTCGGGAGTTTCTGGGCGTACTTCAACCAAGATTTCAAGTTTGCTCACGGTCCACACTTAGGCACGATGTTAAGTCTCTCTACAACACGGAAAGAGCAAAGTTAAAGAGGTTACTTTCCGAGAATTGTCAGAGAGTTTTCTTGACAACTGACACGTGGACTTCGTGTCAAAATTTTTGCTACATGAGCGTGACCGCGTCCACTTTGTGGACAACAATTGGAAGCTACAAAAGAAGATTTTGAATTTTTGTCAAGTTGAAGGTCATTCGGGAGACATCATGGCTAAGACTGTTGAGTCATCGTTGAGCAGTTGGGGGTTGACGCGTGTATTAACCTTGACGGTTGATAACGTGTCATCCAATGATGTTGGGATTCAATACCTCAAGAGGCGGCTCATGTCTTGGAACCTGTGGTGGACCTAGCTAGGCCGAGCTCCCCATAAACCCCGCTAAAAGCTCAAGGACCTAACAAGGGACCTACTAAACGCTTGGCCGAGCTCAGGGCTCAACGGCCGAACAAGCGCCAGATACAGGCCGACCTCATGCCTCTGCTCAGGTCCGATCTCCGTACGTCTTCCCAGGTCCGACATCACCCCAAAGATTCCGACACCAAGGACATGATGAAGTCCCCCAGCCTTATCCGCAAGGACAGCTCACCCCATCCTTATCCGGAAGGACAGCGCACCACTCCTAGCTCATTACAGGCTGGCCCTACTTGGGCCCCAAGTTGGCCCATTAGGGCAACCAGCTCCCCCCTATAAGTAGCTCAGTACTACATGGGGCAAAGGTACGTCCTCTTACCCTAATCGCCACCCTCACACACCAGTGATTAGGGTATCTCTTTGGCTCCCCCTTTGGCCACTAGAGGACTCCCAACAAACATCACACATAAACCCTAGGCAGAGTCCCCTCTAAGGTAGATTTCCCCTCCTTAGAGGTTCTCCTCACCCTAGGACATCACATTGGCGCCGTCTGTGGGAACCAGATAAAATCACTCCCACCAGTACCTACCATGACTAAACACACATCAACCCAGAAAAAGAAGAAAGAGTTCCGCGAGGAACGTAGCCCCGATCAGCCTCTACAGTTTGCTGTCAACAGGACACCAGATCCCCCCCCTTGCCTCCCCCACCTAATTCAACCGCAAGCTTCCCAGTTTGTAATATCTCGGGAGGTTTCGCCGGTGGTGGTGAGACCAAGGCGGAGAGGAAAAAGTACATCAACCAAATCCTGGCCGTTCGCCACAAGCAGATCTACAAGAGACCACCTCAAAAGGTACCCATTAGTTTCTCTAATCACGACCTGGAAGGCATAGTCCCTAACCACCACGATCCAATGGTGGTTGCGGCCATGATCGCCAACTTTAAGGTCGCCCGGGTCCTGGTAGACCAGGGCAGCTCAGCCGATATCCTCTTTATGCAGACCTTCCAGGCGCTAAAGTTGAAAACCTCTGATCTCCGAAGCTTCGAAGGAAAGCTGTTTGGATTCGCGAACGAGGCGATCCGTCCTGTAGGAGCAATCTACCTCCCGGTAACCCTAGGCGAACAACCTTCGGCCCGAACGGAGATCTCAGATTCCTGGTAGTCAATTGTGATTCCCCCTACAACGCTATCTTGGGAAGAACCTGTTTGCAGGCCTTCGGAGCAGTAGTTTCAACAGTTCATCTAGCGTTAAAATTCATCGGCTCAAACGACGCACTCGTCACGATCAGGGCAGATCAGGTAAAAGCCCGACTTTGTTACAATGCAAGTCTACGGGGAAAAGTAAAGGAGAAAGAGAATGAGGAGCTCGTCGGACCGATGTTGGCTAAAGGAAGAATCTTGTTAGCCGACCTGGACGTCCGGGCAGAGCAAGACGACTTGAGACCCTCCCCACAAGGAAATTGGTCGGCTGTCCCGATCAACCCTTCCGACCGTAGTAAAACCCTCAAGGTGGGATCCGACCTCTCCCCAGAAATCCGAGAAGCAATAATAGACCTACTGCGAACCAACTCGGACTTATTTGCTTGGACCTCGGTTGACATGCCAGGAATTGACCCGAATTTCATCTGCCACAAGCTGAGTTAGACCCGAAAGCCAAACCAGTAGCTCAGAAAATGAGGCGAGTAGGGACGGAGAAGGCGAAAGTCATCCAGGAGAAAGTTTCCGACCTATTGCAGGCAGGGTTCATCAAAGAAGTCCCTTACGCTGAGTGGGTAGCAAACACCGTCCTGGTGAAGAAAGCAAACAGCAGCTGGAGAATGTGCGTAGATTATACCGACCTCAACAAGGCATGCCCAAAAGACCAATACCCACTGCCGATCATCGATCAGCTCGTCGACAACTCGGCGGGCTACCAACTGTTATCTTTCATGGACGCTTACTCAGGTTACAACCAAATCCCCATGTACCCCTCAGACCAGGACAAAACTACTTTTACAACCGGAAAGACGACCTACTGCTACACTGTCATGCCCTTTGGACTGAAGAATGCCGGAGCAACCTACCAAAGGATGATGAACAAAGTCTTCAACGGCATCGAAGGTGATATTATGGAGGTGTATATTGACGATATGATTACCAAGAGCAGAAAAAAGAAGACCATGTCAAAGACTTGGCTGCTGTACTAGAGCGTGTTAGAGCACACAATATGAGATTGAACCCAGAAAAGTGCACTTTTGGCGTTCCAGCAGGCGCCTTCCTCGGCTTTATGTTATCAGAAAGGGGGATCGAAGCCAACCCCGATAAATGCCGAGCTATCTTGGAAATGAAAAGCCCCACCGACCTCAGAGGAGTGCAACAACTAGCAGGAAGGATGGCCGCGCTTTCAAGATTCCTCCCCCAAGCTGCCAGAAAAGCCTTACCTTGGTACCAGCTACTAAAGAAAGGAGCAACTTTTAATTGGGACCAGGAGTGCGAAGCCTCCTTCTTGGCACTTAAAGAGTATATTTCATCCCCCCCAATCCTCTCTAGTCCCACCCAAGGAGAAACCCTCTTCATTTACCTGTCAGCAGGAAGTTCGGCACTTAGCTCGGTGCTGATCCGAGAAGAGGGTAAGAATGAGTTGCCAATATACTTTATAAGCCGAGCTTTGCAAGGCCCCGAGCTCCGCTATACTAAAGTGGAAAAATTCGCGTTTTGCCTTATCCTGGCTGCACGGCGTCTTCGGCAATACTTTCAAAGCCATCCTATTGTCGTAAGAACGGCCCAGCCTATAAAACAAGTCCTTCAGAAGCCGGACCTCGCAGGGAGAATGATGGCTTGGGCGATAGAATTGTCCGAGTTTAATATTTCCTATGAACCAAGAAAGGCAGTCAAGTCTCAAGTGCTCGCAGACTTTGTGTCCGAGTTCACAGAGCCCCATCCAAGCCCTAACTCGGACACTTGGGTTATATACGTCGACGGATCAAGCAACCAGAAAGGAGCGGGCGCAGGAGTAATTCTAGAGAATGCAGAGGGAATCAGCATTGAATATTCTCTAAAATTCAAGTTCCTCGCCTCGAATAACCAAGCAGAGTACGAAGCCGTCCTCGCTGGTCTTCGCATGGCCAAGGAGCTCGGCGCATCCGAAGTCCAAATTTTGAGCGATTCCCAGTTGGTGGTGTCCCAGATCACCGGAGACTACCAGGCAAAAGAACCTATTCTGCAAAAGTACTTAGATAAAGTCAAAACCCTGGTTCTAGAATTTGAAAAATTCTCCATTAACCATATCCCCCGAAGCTCTAATTCCCGTGCCGACGTTCTTTCCAAGTTGGCAAGCACCAAGGGTGGAGGGAACAACAAAAGCCTAATTCAGGAGCAAATTTCAAACCCAAGCGTGGTGATGGCCATCTCGATCTCAACAACCTGGATGGACCCAATAAGGTCGTTTTTGGAACACAATATCGTCCCGGCTGATCAGAAAGAAGCAAGAACCTTAAGACGAAAGGCGGCAGAGTATGTCGTTATAGATGGGATCCTCTACAGAAGAGGAATGTCATCTCCTCTTCTGCGGTGTCTCACTCTTGACGAAGCCCAGGAGGCATCGGACGAAGTTCATGGGGGGTTTGGGAGCCACCACGTCGGAGGCAAATCCTTAGCACGAAAAATACTAAGGGCTGGATATTTTTGGCCGACCTTAGTGGCAGATTCTATTGACCACGTTCGCCGATGTCCCAAATGCCAATTCTTCAGTGACATTCATCAGAAACCGTCTGAGGAGCTGCATTCCCTGACATCACCTTGGCCCTTCAGCATGTGGGGAATGGACATCGTGGGACCATTCCCAACAGCACCAGGTCAACTAAAGTTCATAGTGGTAGCCGTGGACTACTTTACCAAGTGGATCGAGGCTGAGCCACTAGCCACCATCACATCGGCAAGAATCCAAAAATTCTTCATGAAGCAAGTCGTTTCTCGCTTCGGGCTCCCGCTAACATTAATCACCGATAATGGCAGTCAGTTTGCACCCAACAATTTCCAGATATTGGCAGAAAACCTCGGTATTTCCCACCATTTTTCCTCAGTTGAACATCCCCAAACCAACGGACAAGCTGAAGCCGCCAACAAAGTTATCGTGGACGGACTAAAAAGGAGGATTTTGGAAGCTAAGGGATTATGGGCCGAGCTCTTACCGAAGGTCCTTTGGTCAATCAGAACCACGGTCCAGACCTCTATAGGTGAAACCCCGTTCAGATTAACCTATGGCTGTGACGCGGTCATCCCCATTGAACGAAGAATCCATACCTTCAGGATGAGGGAGAGACCCACAGGGCAAAACGAAAGTTTGATCAAAGAAAATCTAATCCTGGCCGAAGAAGTCCGAGAAGCGGCATCGGTTCGAGAAAAGAAGGCAAAAGAAAGGCAAGCCAGGCAACACAACAAAGAAGTTCGGCCCAGGTCGTTCGAGGTAGGAGATCTGGTACTCGGAAGGGCCGATATTGGCCTCAAGAACCGAAGAGACGGGAAGTTCGCCCAAAACTGGGAGGGCCCCTATAGAGTAATCTCAAAAACAAACTCTGGGGCGTACCGACTAGAAACTCTTGAAGGCTCCGAACTTAAGAACTCGTGGAACGTCGTGAAACTAAAGATATATTACAGTTAGTCTCACCTCGGTAGATTACCATTGTTTGCAAGGAATGATGTACTGATCCTTTAAGTAATGAAAAGAACTTTTTTTTCTCTCTCAAGTGCCACAGTCTTACATACGTATGTACTAGCTTCTCATTTAGCATTAGCCACCTAAATGTTGCATGGCGCTACGAACAGCTTACATCTCCTAAAAGAGACCGGCTTGTATGCACAATGTACAAGGGATACCCGATGATGTACAGCTTGCAGTGAAATGTTTTCACATCTCTTCACTCAGCAACCTCTTCTACATCGGGGCTGAGGATACCCACCTCGGCCAAGACGGGTAATCCGAGTTCCCCACCGTATTCCCTTGTATACAGTGCCTCTTTTCAGAGAACACTTATAAGCCTACTGCACTTACTGAGATATTCAAGTTAAAACTCACTCCTTCTTAATTCACATTCAACTTACATTTTCAAAATTTCATAGTACCTTACAGGGTTTCAAGTTAAACCTTAGGCTTAAAATAAATAAAGCATGCAACAAGTTAAAAACAAAACTTGCATTGAAATTTATAATGTGCTACAAGTATGATCCAAACAAAGTTCACACTATGAAAAGCTGTTGTACACAAAACATAGTACTTGCACAAAATATTAGCTGCCCAGCATAAGGGGCTTACGCTAACTCATCCTCCACATCGGATAGTATAACTGAACTCGGATCAAACTCCTCGTCAGTTTTCTCTTCCAACGGGTTCGGCAAATCCGCCTCGGGTTGGTTCAGATCGACTTCCACACCGTCCTTGTCATAGTCAACCAGCTTCCCATCTTCAACCCCGAACCCAGCGGAGGCACCAATAACTCGGATCCTCAAGCCCGGATTTAAATGCAAAAGTTGCTCCACAGCTCCGGCAAAAGTCTTGTTACCAAATTCTCAAAACTAAAATCAGCTTCATGCGCCGCTACCTTATGCTTCAGAGCTTGAGCAACCCTTTTCTCAAGCTTCGCCTCCACTTGCCCCATCTCGGCCAAGCCTTCCTTTCGACCAGCTTCTTTCACCTCAACCCTTGCTTGCGCAAACCGAGCTTCGTGATCCTTGAGAAGCTCCTCCACCTGTTGACGGTGTTTTTCCTCCAGATTGGCCAACTTTTGCTCAGCGGCCCTGGTACTGGTCCTTAGCTCGACCACCTCAGTTTGGATTTCGGCACGACTCCTTTTTTGATCGGCCGATATCCCTGCAGCTACTTCATCTCCATACTCGGATAGAACGCTAAAGAGATTGGTAGCCCTCTTCAGATGAAATTCTAACCCCTCGGTCATCATCTTCACCTCATACCCCGAAAGATTAACAACAGCTTCTTTGACCGACCTCTTGACAACAGGCGGCCGGGGTGGAGCATCAGCGACACTATCGACCTCCGCGCTCGTCGCCGGCGATTGGGCGAGAAAACTGAAGGTCGGATGAGTAGAGTCGGGTAGTGTCGGCCGAGCAGCAGGTTCAGTGGCTGCTCGGGAAACATTTTCTCCCCTCTTCCGCTTGCGGGCCTCCAGGGACGCTTTCAAAGCCCTTGCCGACATGGTGGACCAATATTTCTCTACGAAAAGAAAAAGAAGCACATTAAATAAATGGAAAGGACTTGACAAAGACAAGACATCAAGAAATATTACCGATCTCAGTTAAAACCACGTCATCCGCACAAGTCATGAATACCCCAACGTCGAGCTGGGATTTTCGACTAAGGTATTCAGTACGAAAATGCAAAGCCGCCTCCGCCTCGGCAGCGTCAAGAGTCACTCCCGACCATTGTTGGGGTGTGTCTCGATGTCGATTAAAAAACTCTTGGGTCCACTGCAAAGGAAATTTTGGCCCCGCCTCATCTCGGAACCAAGGTCGCTCGTTACCGACATATTTATATTTGAAGAACCTATGTTTAAAATGTTTCCAAGACTCGGCGAATAATCCGAGAAGCCCATAGCGAGCTCGAGCCTTGGCGGACACCCACAACCGACCAGTCACCCCCTTTTTGTTTCCAACGAAGGGGTTGTATATCCAAAGGAAGAGCTTAATGGTACATGTCAGCCCCTTTGCCCCGCAGTACCTCTGGGGGTGGCCCGGAGGAAGGGGCCACCCCCAGCTCGTTCAGAACGCCCATCTCAAACTCCGTAAACGGAAGAGTTATGCCAAGCTTATGTATCAGGTCGGCGTAGAAGAAGAAAGAGTTGGGGTCGGTTCGAGAGCAGATTCGGTCGTCGGCCGAACAGGGCAAAACTTCATAAGAAGTCCCGCTAGGATCTTGGGAACAGGGCAATATCGCCCTCTTCACGTTGAAGAGTAAGCCATCGCAATCCAGTTGAGACCGGATCCCCTTCGGCTCAACGTCCACCCAGTGATAGTGGGAGGCGTCAGTAGGAGCTGGGTACAAGTTGGGACGACTGGCACATTTCCGAGGAGGCATCGTACCTGTGGAAAAACAGAGGAGCTCGAATGTCAGTTCTATGGGTCATGAAAAGTAACCCCACAAAAAACCCCCATCCACAGGTACCCCGCGCCCCTCCCCGAACAGCCTCAATAGGAACTGCTCCTGGTTCCCCAAAAAAAAAAAAGATCAGATACCAGAGGGGTCGTCCTCTTCCTTGCTACTGTAGGAGAACAACGAAAATACTCCTTTGGCTCCCACCCAAACCAGCGCTTACTCAAACGCCCCTAGAACTACCCACCATACCCCAAATACCTTTTAAACCAAAGATTCCCCAGAAAATTCAGTGTGCCCACAGGAAAGACCGTCCCCTTAAAAGCATGACTAACCCATTGCTACACAGATAAACCCACAAAAAACCCACCCAAATAATCACGCAAATGCAGAAACCAAAACTCAGGAATGAGGAAAGAGGAAGCAAGAAGAATACCTTGTGTATATCGCAGAAAAGAGATGAGTATGTCGAAGGAAAGGAAGAACAAGTCACGGAAGTCTCGCTGAAACCAAACCTTGCCTCGGAAACGTATTTGCAGGGAAGAAGAAACGTGGGTATAGTGAGAAGGTAAACCAACCGTTCAATATGAAATGCAACAGAGACAGTTTGCTAGTCAAAGTACAGGGAAGAGTAACCGTCCTCCCTCTCTTTTTGAATATTGGGCTTGGCCCAGAAGGCCCAACCCAGTGATGAGCCATAAGAACCGACACACGTGGCGTGCAACAGCCAAAAGCGTGTACCTCAATTAACGTCACAATGATGGTGACGCTCCGTAGACCGTGAATGTCTGACACATGCCTGGGAAAAGTAAATGTCATTCCAAGTCTAAGTGATTAGACAGCTGTCAAAGCTCATGTCATCGTCACTGCCAAACCAGAAGGTTGCAGCTCACACGCACCAACCAGAGACGGAACATCACGACCCCGGAGCAAGCCTTAAATAGCCTTGACCGAGCTGGGGGGCTTATGTGGTAAACTCGGCCATAAAGTGATGGACCTCGGGAAGAATACCCGAACCACGACCTCGGAGCAAGCCTCAAATAGCCTTGACCGAGCTGGGGGGCTTATGTGGTGGACCTGGCTAGGCCGAGCTCCCCATAAACCCCGCTAAAAGCTCAAGGACCTAACAAGGGACCTACTAAACGCTTGGCCGAGCTCAGGGCTCAACGGCCGAACAAGCGCCAGATACAGGCCGACCTCATGCCTCTGCTCAGGTCCGATCTCTGTACGTCTTCCCAGGTCCGACATCACCCGAAAGATTCCGACACCAAGGACATGATGACGTCCCCCAGCCTTATCCGCAAGGACAGCTCACCCCATCCTTATCCGGAAGGACAGCGCACCACTCCTAGCTCATTACAGGCTGGCCCTACTTGGGCCCCAAGTTGGCCCATTAGGGCAACCAGCTCCCCCTATAAGTAGCTCAGTACTACATGGGGCAAAGGTACGTCCTCTTACCCTAATCGCCACCCTCACACACCAGTGATTAGGGTATCTCTTTGGCTCCCCCTTTGGCCACTAGAGGACTCCCAACAAACATCACACATAAACCCTAGGCAGAGTCCCCTCCAAGGTAGATTTCCCCTCCTTAGAGGTTCTCCTCACCCTAGGACATCACAGAACCCTTTAGTTTTGAAGGGGATTATGTTCATATGCGGTGCTGCGCTCATATCTTGAATTTAATTGTGAAGGTTGGGCTAAAAGCAATGGATGAATCTATATCAAGGATCCATGCGGCGGTCCGATTCGTTAGTTCTTCTCCTCTGAGGATGAGCAATTTTAAGGATTGCATTGATCAAGATAATGACTATAAAGGTCTTGTTTTTCTAGATATGGATATTCGGTGGAATTCGACTTACAACATGTTAAATGTTGCTTTGAAGCACAAGAAAACGTTTGAATTATATGAGTTGAAAGATTAACAGTACGAGGATACTATGAAAAAGGGGAAGAAGGGACTACTGACTGAGGAAGATTGGGACTTTGCTCGCGTTGTTCTTCCATTCTTGAAGATTTTTTACGATGCAACTATGCGGATTTCTGTTTAGTCTTATGTGACCGTTAACAAATACTTTTTAGAAGTGTTTGCAATTTGGAAGACAATTCGTTGGATGGGTGAATCTAGGGACAATAGGATAACCTTGATTGCATAATGGATGAAAGAGAAATACAATCGATATTGGGGGAATCCGCTTGAGTTGAACGTCATGCTTTTCATGCTTGACCCTAGGTACAAGCTAGGGTATGTTCACTGGTGTATCAACCAGTGTTTTAGCCCTGAAGAGGGAAGCTACTTGAGAGGAAAAGTTGACTCTGGTTTGAAGACGATTTTCAAAGAATACAGTGGTGAAGATGATGTGTCTTAAAGTGATTCACAAGACACATCGGTTGTTGATGAAGAGTCAAATGATGATCTATATGGTTATAATTCGTGGAGGACTTCCACCGGGGAAAGTTCAAATTCTGATTCCGAGCTAACTAAATACATGAAGGAAGGGGTTGAGCCCCAATCAACTAGTTTTGATATATTGAATTGGTGGAAGGTGAATGCTTGTCGATTTCCAATCATGTCACGCGTCGCTAGAGAGGTATTGGCCATACCCGTTTCAATTGTCGCCTCTAAAACTGCTTTTAGTCCTGGAGGAAGAGTACTTGGCGATTATCGCTCTTGCCAAAAATTGTGGAAGCCCTAGTGTGCTCGCAAGATTGGCTTAGAGGATCACCATTCTCATTACCTTCTAATGGAGATTTAGAGCTAGGTAATATACATAAATGTTTAATAATATATCTAATTATTAATTATTGGGATAAATAATATATTGTTTTTAATTTTGTAGAGATGATTTTCAAAGAAGATTGTGGTTGTCCAAGCAGTGTCAATCTTGATGATTGATTCAAGGTCAGTATCACAAATTGGTAAGTTTCTTGAAGAGATGGTAAAATTTTTATATGTAGCTGTTAAAATATATATTCTAAGGCTGTACTTTAATTATTACAGGTTTCATTTTGTGTGATTGGTCTAGGTGTTGGGGTCTTACTTCTTCTGTTTCTTATGTTGATCTTTTTGAACTTCATTATTTTACCTGCTAATAATAGGTCTACAATCTTCCTAGTCAAGATAAGTCCATCTTGTCTAATTTTGACTTGTTTCTAAACATGAGAAATCTTTCCAGGAGAGCTGAGCATCAGAACCGTTTGGGAGCGTTCATTCTTTTATGCAACTGCACTTGGATGAGTTCATAGTAGTTGTTGCCGACTTCTAGTGATTTATTGGTTCTTTGATGCAAATCTGCATAAATTTAATATTGCAGATGTATGGCTATATTGATCATGGCTTATAATCATGCAGTATCTATTTAATTATTTTGCTTTTACATTATTGTAATGACTAATGGTAGCATGCGCGAGTTCATGAGAGAAAATTTCAGCACTGCACTAATATTAATGCATGGAAATTAACCAGTTGGGAACCTGTTTCTTTCATATTTTTCTTCCTTTTGAATTTACAATATAATCATGCAGTATCTATTTAATTATTCTGCCTTTGTATTTAGTGAATGTTTCAGATGGATTTTGTATGTTTTAGATGGATCTTTATCATGCCTGGGAGTGTTATAAGGCAAATAAAGAGCTACTAAGGGGGGCTGGACGTAAAAGAAGTTGTATTTTAACTTCCTATTGTTGTTTCAGATGCCTTGTTATTTTGATGTTGTGTTTTATAAACCAGTTTTTTTTATGGAAAAAACCGGACTGTTGGAAAATCTGTTTTTTTTTTTCTAAAATGGATTTTTGGAAAAAAAAAACGGTTTTTTTGAAAAATCTATTTAAAAAACTGGTTTTTTGAAAAAAAATCCATTTAAAAAACCGGTTTTTGATCCGGTTTTTCCTAAAACCGGTTTTCATTTTAAAAACCGGTTTAAAACCAGTTCACACTATGAACCGGTTTTGAACTGGTTCATAACCGATCCAGATCCAGATTCAAATTTAGAACCAGTTTGGTTTTATATCCAAACCAATTAATATGGTTTACTGAATTTTGGACCAGTTTTAACCATAAACTGGTCCATGAACACCCCTATAAATTTGGTTCCTTACGTTTCAAATCATTACCATCGTTTGTCCCAACTATTAGTATTTTTTGTTGATTCGAAATTATCTTCCTTCTACTCGATTATGGTAAATAGCTAAGCTCCAACTCATATTTTTGTCTCTTAAGTTTGTGCCCTAGAAGAGGGAACGTTTCTCTCCAAAAGGCTGTGAATGAGTTTCTGAAACACGCTTCCTCTCTCCCTTGAGAAGACTTAAAGAAGAAGGTGAAACGTAAGCTCCAAAACGACAACGTTTTGGGCCACAAATTATGTGGACACGAAGAGGGACACATGTTCACAACCACGTGTATAATTAAGAGTTTTAGTCCCCAAACCCTTTTATTTCGATGGGGTTCTGTCGGAATATTTTCGGATACCCCCGAGTCGGAAATTGCATTTTTCCGAATACTTTCTTATTAAAAAATTCATTTTTAAAGACGAAAAATGCATTTTTCCAACTCGGGGGTATCGGAAAATATTCCGAGAGAACCCCATCGAAAAAACGGGGTTTGGGACCTTAAGACTGGGGTTTGTAGACTAATGCTCTATAATTAATGGTCACATAAGATTAAAATTGACACTGTTAACAGCAACTGACAGTTGGAACTAACGACGTTAATGATTTAAAACGTAAGGGACAAAATTAATACCAAATAAAGGTAAGAGACCAAATTGAAATAAAAAAATAAGGTAAGAGAGCAAAGAAATACTTTACTAGTTTTTTTTTTTTTTTTTTTTCATATGGTCTAATTGTACTCTCAAGTCTTGAGATAGAAAAGAACAGTAGGTGAGGATGGGATTCTGATCTGATTAATACAAAAAGGAAAAAGGGAAAAAGGGTTTGGTAAAGGAAGGAAAAACTATCCAATATGATCCCCTTTTTCTCAAGGCCCATTTGTCCGCTTTGCGCTTGTGGATTCCATTCCGTTCGGCCTCTATTTTTTTTCTAATTCTTTTTTCCTTTTCTTAAAGTTTATTTGTTGTTTTCTTTCTTAAAACCTCATCAGAAAGCACAAACAAACAATTTCTTTCATTCCCATCTTCTATTCCATTTTTCCAATTGGCAGTGCAAGTCAAGTCTCCTTCACCCTCTGCAAGACCACCACACACTTCTTGGGTGTCGTCAAAATATGTTTTTTTCTGTTAAACCTTACATTCGTTTCCACTCAATCTCTCATATTCAGTGTCTTTGGATGCATATGCCTAACTGAAATCATTTGCATCCTTTAATCTTCATGGATCTGATTTTCCTGTAACCAACATAATCTACATACATAATCTACAGAAAAAGAAAATGTCATCAGCAGAAAAGCCCAGCACCAAAGGACAAGCATGGTTAGTTATGAATACCTCTATCTCACTCTCTCTTTCAAGTTTGAAACTTAATTTTACATTTTCATCCAATTATAAATACAAGACCATTGTGAACAAGATTTTCTCACAATGCCACTCTGCAGGTTTTGCACAACTGGATTACCAAGTGACATTGTGGTTGAAGTGGATGACATGTCCTTCCATCTTCACAAGGTAAGCCTCACAACTAACAACACTATTTATTTTCTAATGCATACATACACTTGACACAACAACATTAACATTAACATTCCTGTCTATACCATTTCAGTTCCCTCTAATGTCAAAAAGCCGAAAGCTCTTCCACCTAATAACACAAGAAGAATCAACTCAAACAAACTCTATTCAACCGGAACAACAGCAAAATGCACAAGATGAAAATGATGAGAACGAAATCGTGGAAGAACAGTGTCTTGTGACATTCACCAGTTTCCCCGGCAGCTCTGAAGCCTTTGAGACAGCTGCGAAATTCTGTTATGGGGTGAAGATCGAGCTGTCCCCTTCCAATGTGGCTTCTCTCCGCTGTGCCGGAGAATTCCTCGAGATGACCGAGGACTTCTCCGATGACAACCTCATCTCCAAAACCGAGAGATTCCTCTCCCAGCATGTGCTCAACAGCATCAAGGACTCAATTAAAACCCTTAAATCATGCGAGGGATTGATGCCTCCGGCAGAGACTCTGGGAATCACACAGAGATGCATCGATTCAATAGTCTCTAAAGCTTCCTCAGCTGATCCAGCACTCTTTGGCTGGCCTGTCAACAAGGCCGGGGCGAACAACAATCCAAGTTCCGCATCCAAACAAATCCTTTGGAATGGAATTGATCCCATAGGCAGAAGAAAAGGTGCTGCTGCTATAGTCAACGGAGATTCTTGGATCGAGGATCTTGCACTTCTGTGTTTGCCTCTGTTCAAGGAATTGATATTTGCTATGCGGAGCGCCGAACTGAACCATGACATCATAGAGATTTGCCTGATGCATTACGCAAAGAAGTACATTCCCGGCATTTCAAGATCAAATCGAAAACCGTTACCATTGACTTCTTCTTCAACCGAGGCGGAACAGAAAGAACTTCTGGAAACTCTGGTTTCAAACCTTCCATTAGAGAAGAGTTCGAAGAAACCGTCAACAGCAACGAGGTTTCTCTTTGGGTTATTGCGAACCGCGAACATACTGAATGCTTCGGAAGCTTGCAGAGACGCGTTGGAGAAGAAGATAGGGTTGCAGCTCGAAGAAGCAACGCTCGATGATCTCCTCATACCTAGTTACTCGTATTTGAATGAAACGTTATACGATGTTGACTGTGTGGAGAGGATTCTGAGTCATTTTCTGAATAGTTTAGAATCAAGAAACTCCGCCGCGGAAGAAGATGGAATCGACGGTGCGGCCAGATCGCCGGCGTTGATGCTCGTCGGGAAACTTATCGACGGTTACCTCTCGGAAATAGCTTCCGACGCGAATCTGATTCCGGAGAAGTTCTACAATTTCGCGATCTCACTTCCCGATCAGGCTAGACTCTTCGATGATGGTCTCTACCGCGCTATCGATGTTTATCTCAAGGTACCGTTTCTGTCAATGATTTTCTATTTTGTCTCTATTTTCTATTATCCGTCGCTATCGATGATTTCGTTAATTTTCAGGCACATCCTTTGGTTTCGGAATCGGAGAGGGAGAAGATTTGCGGATTACTGCAGTGTGAGAAGCTGACCTTAGAAGCGTGCACGCACGCGGCGCAAAACGAGAGGCTTCCTTTGCGTGCGGTAGTTCAGGTGCTTTTCTTCGAGCAGCTTCAGCTACGTCACGCCATCGCCGGAACTCTGATGGCGGGCGCCGTGGAACCGGAGAGGCAGTCGGAAGATGAAGAGGAGGAGCATAGAGAAGGTGCGCACGTGCAAGAGGGAAATGGCACGTGGCGTTCAGCAGTGAGGGAGAATCAGGTGCTTCGCTTGGATATGGATAGCATGAGGACGCGGGTGCATCAGCTTGAACGCGAGTGCTCCTCAATGAAGAGAGTTATTGAGAAGATTGATAAGTCGGGCCCACAGGGTGGTGGTTGGAGGGCGTCACTGGGGCGGAAGTTTGGTTGCAAGTTCAAAACTCAAGTGTGCGATTCGCATGAGTCAACGGTGGTTGATACCCGCAAGGCACGCCATCAACAGCACCGGCAGCAGCAGCATCATCCTCATCATGAACAGGCAACATACAAGTAAAGTTTATTCGGACTAGTAGGTATTCCCGTGCGATGCACGAGTCATTTAATTTGAGATATTAGTATTGTGTGAAAAATTGCATTCGATAAAGTATGAATAAAATATCTTAGATTTGCAATGTATAATGTTAAACTACTACTTAGTTATTAAATTATGTCGAGCCAATGTGTAGTTTATATTTTATACCATGTAAATAAATTATAATTATTTTTTTAATTGTATAAAAATAAACTTTATTATCATAGAAGATAACAATTTTAAGTTTTATATGTAGTTTATATTAAAGAGCTCTTCCAACTAATATTTATGTAGTGTTGAAAGTTGGGTAAGGAGTTAATTTTTGGGAGCAAGAGCTTTTATTTAATAAGATTCCTCGCTTATTGAGTATTGAATAGTAAATTTTCCAAAACAAAGTACGTTTCACATGATAATTTATTTAAATATTCAAACTGAACAATGTTAAATGGTCACAAAAAAGATAGCAATAAACATTGTCCAATATAACAACCTTGTAAATCAAAATTTAAAACCTAAAATTGACAGTCCTACCTTCACGACATTGCTTCCTTGTATACATTTTTCCAATACTAAATTCACTTAAAAACATGTCATAGTAAATAGAATGAATAATCGTGAGGAATTATAGTTATTATCAATAATTATAATTATAGTATTGCAATAGAATTTGATAATATGAATGTAAGTATTATAATGCAATAGAATTTGATAATATGAATGTAAGTTTAAATTATACCCTTTTAAAATCTAATGATTTAGTTTTGCTTGGTATGTCTTTTAGTTTTGGAGGTAGAAAAATGAGGAGTTTCCATATCGTCAATGCCTAAGAAATTATTATCAACATTATCAACGAACTTTTTCTTCTTGGATGTTGAAGACGTAGGAGTGATGTCATCATATTTCTGAATTTAAGATTCAACTAAACAATTGTCCTCCTATAAATATCAAATCAAGTATAATTTTTAGTTCATTAAATTAATTAGTAACACTGAAATTAACGTTGTATTTATCTAATTGTTTTTCATTATTAAAAACTGGGTTGACATCAACAACAAAAAGATAATATTTCAAGAGCAAATTTTCTAGTAATTTTGGGAATCCAAATTCATCATTCTCTTGCAATATGATAAGTATAATATTAATATGGGCAATTTGAAAAATATATATTAAATGTTCACATTTTCAATATCATTGATTAAATTAATCAATTTTTTTAATGAACATAAAATATGTGAATGAAATCTTATATATAAGGATGGATGAAGTATTACTTATTGTTCTTTTGATTACAATTATTAATATTCGTATTAGTTATAGAAAAGAATATAGAAATATTCTAAAATTGCAACTTTAAAATTATTTGCTTATATTAAATTTTTTTACTAAAATATGATGTTTTATATTATGAGAAATCATTATAAGAATTTATAAATTTTAAAAAATTCAACTTTAAAATTACTTGCCTATGTTAGAACTTCATAATTGTAAATAAGTATATTGTCTAAAGTATCAAATAAGGCATCATTTTTTTCCACGATCAAAATCACAACATATTGTATA
The DNA here is from genome assembly GCA_037953625.1 of Crotalaria pallida. NCBI lineage: Eukaryota > Viridiplantae > Streptophyta > Magnoliopsida > Fabales > Fabaceae > Crotalaria > Crotalaria pallida. The sequence continues at coordinate 64,372,700 of CM075655.1, read as the reverse complement.
TATTTTTGGATTTTTAAAAAATTGAATTAATGACGGAGTAAATATTTGATTGTATTATGCTAAATCATTATACAAAATTATAGATTATCTTTAATACTTATATATCCGCTTTTTCCTTTTTAGGCAAAATTTATTCTTCATCTTTTTTAATGATTGATACTAATTTGCCTATATTAGAACTTGTTTGTATTACAACTTCTCAAATTACAACATTATTGTTGAAAATGTTGGAAACCCAACAAGCGGCCTAACAATCTACTAGAGGGGGGGGGGGGGTGAATAGTAGTTGGAAGCAATAATACAAATTTTTCGCGATGTGATTGAAATAGGTCGGATAATTCTAGTTGTTAAAATGAAAATGCTGACTTTGGGCCGAGCAGTATCTAATAATCGGTTATCTAGACCGACCACCAATTATCCGAGCTACGCCACTCAAAGATCAGGTTTGCAGCGGAAATATACTAGCTCTATCCGAGCACATAATGCGAGTTAAACAAAGCCGACTAAATGCTCGGAATAAAAAATAATGAAAGCAGTAAAGAGAAAATGAGACACCGAGATTTTATACTGGTTCACTCACAACCACGATGAGCTACGTCTAATCCCCCTTAAAACCTTTAAGCAACTTTTAATAAAATCAAATAGATAGAGATTATACGAGATCAATTAACCCACCAAGAGAGTACCAAACTCTTGGCTTCTACCTAAAATGATACAGATAACGAAGAATGTCCTCGGACTTTAACAAGTCTCGAAACCTTTAAGACACCTTGAAACCTTCAAGGATTTTCACCAAAGAACCTCCTTGGATTTTTGCTCAGGAACCTCCTAAGACTTTAATCGCCAAGAACCTCTTGGACGAGCTTGGAAACCTTCCAAGACTTTCACTTGCTTGAGTACACCTCAAGACTTTGAAGAACTGATTGAATGAATGAGATGACTCCAACCCGAAACTCAAATGTGTTTGAATCTGAAAGTTTGGTGATCAAAAGAGTTTTCGGTTAAGTGTTTGAGAAAGGATTTTATGCAGAGAACGATTTGAGACTTGGATGCAAAATATGACAGTTTCTCTTTTGCTCTATCGTTCTCTTTGCTACGTTTTTCTTCTTGTGTTTATCAGAGAATGATTTGAAATTTGGCTCTGATGTTCTGTCTTGTTTTCTCACTCGTTATCATATGAAGAAGATAACCCATGCCTTTTATAGTGATGCCAGCATGCATGAGGAAGGAGAGAGAGAGTGGAAAATACGTATGTCCTTTGCAACGAATATACTGGACAATTTCTGCATTGTACAGAGATACGTTTGTCCTTTGTCTAGCTGTTTCCACTTCTTTGTAACGTTTTGAATTTGTCTCTCTTGCATTGCTGATTTGGATTTTCAATTTTGAAATATTATGGATGGTGACAGATGGGTGTTGTGAGATAAGGACAAAATTGCCAGCCATGCACAGTACTATAATGTCAGTACAGAGACGAAGTGGTGCATGCGACGAATTGCTGAAGGATGAAGATGAACAATGATGCCGAGCTTAACAACTTGTTCGAGCTTGACATCTCTCCGATCTTGGGTACTTGAGTGAAAGTTTTGATCTGAGCTGATCGAGCTAATCTTTCGACCGACTTCCTTAAGCCGAGCTTGGGGACTTGAGAGATAGATCTGATTTGAGCTGAGCTAATCTGATGTGATGCCGATCTTGACAACTTCACCGAGCTTGACATATTCACCGAGCTTGGAGACTTCTGACTTGAACTGATATGATGCCGAGCTTAACACTAATTCGAGCTTGACATCGTCACCGAGCTTGGGGTCTTGAGTGATTAATCTTCTTGATGAACAGTGTTGCCGAGCTTGACGAGAGTTCGAGCTTGACAACTTCACCAAGCTACATGAATGTTCGAGCTTGACGTCGGCTAACTGAGTCTGTTTTGAGCAATCAGTGTTGCCGATCTTGACGTCGGCTAACTGAGTCTTTTTTGAGCAATCAGTGTTGCTGAGCTTGAGGTCGGCTAACTGAGTCTGCTTTGAACGATCAGTGTTGCCGAGCTTGACGTCTGTTCGAGCTTCTTCTCGGCTGACTGAGTCTGCTTTGAGCGATAGGTCGGATTGATCACTTCCGAGTACGCCTGAGCTGACACTGATTTTCTCCGATTTCATACCGAGCTGATCAACATACCGAGCTTGATTTGATTTCCAGGATACTTCATAGCTGATTCATTTGGCTTCATCAAACCTTGGCCGAGAACCGAGCACATGATATTTTTGTCCTCATCAAACCGAGCTTGTTCATTTGAACCGAGCTTGTTCCTTTGAATCGAGCTTGTTCATTTGTCTTCGTCAAAACCTTTGATTCAACAATCTCCCGCTTTTTGATGATGACAAATGCTTGTTGATTTTGTGATGATCTTGATCGGTTCTCTTGTATGCTTGAAGATCACTCCCCCTGAACATCAGCTTTCTCCTTTCTCCCCCTTGATATATGGTCGAAAATTATCTTTAGTCAACTACCTTTCGTTGGCAATTCGGCAAGTGTACCGATCGCACAAGTAATAAAGAGTAAGTAAATTATCGTTCCACTCGGGGATTGCAAATTGTTTCTAATTTCTTTCACCTAATTGCAATTACTATGTATAACTTGTATTGGTTTAGAGTTTAGAAAGAGGATGTAGAATTAAAGGAATGAAACAATTCAGAAACTAAATAGGATTTAGAAGCAAATATGGAAAAGGTTACGAACTTGGTTTCATTGTAGGATCAGGTTATTAATTATGAAAATATGTTTTCCATTAAATCAAAAACTCCAGAAACAATAAAAGCTAGATCTCTCATGGCAATTATGTTTCTTACCCCTTAATCCCTTAAGTGAGTTCTAATTTATAAGAGTTATACAATTACCCAAAAGTATTCCTACGAGTTGAATAATTATATTGTTTGGTTGAAAGGCCTAATCTTAATCCTAATTTTCCAATTAAGGTTCAGATTATCAAAGCAAAACATAAAGTGATCAATTCTATGAATTGTAATTAAAACACAACCAAACAATTGATTTGAAAGGAAAAACATTAATTCATAAATAAACAGCCAAATTATAATCCATACAAATCCACCTTATTCCTAACAAGAGGTTCAATTATACATATTGGGAGAATAAGAAGAAGGAATGAGAAAAACTAATAATCATAGACAATAATCAAATTACCTCCAAAGATCTTCAACCATCAAGTGGATCCCTCCAACAATGTTGATCTTCAATCCTTGTGCCTTGCCTCCTTGCTCTCAATTGCAGAACATCCTCTCTTCTCTAATCCTAATTCTCATCTAATCTCTAATTTGGTTCTGAAAAGTCTACCTAACCTAAAGCTAAATCCTAGTATATATAGACAAAGCTAATCCTAAAATGAATCTATAAATAAATCTATCTATAAATAAATCTTAAAGATAAATCTTAAATAAATCTAGAATAAATAATCTAGATTAAATCTAGAATAATTAATCTAGAATAAATCTAAAATAAATCTAAAAGATAAATCTATCAGAATCCTCAAAAGCGAAATAGATAGGCCCAATTAGGCTTTCTCGTATGTGACAGCAACTTCGGAACTGATTTTGACCCCAAAGACGGACAAATTTGAGCAAGAATATTTCTGGCAAAGTTGTAGATCTTTTCCTTAGCTTTAAAATGATACCTAGATTGCCTCATTTGAATAAGCGTAGCTCAAGTTATGATCAAAATAGAGAACATTGTCACTTTCTCGCATGTTGCGCGCCTGGGCGCCCAAGGCCACATGCCTGGGCGTGCGTCACCTGCTCCAGCTTCATTTCGCTCCGTTCTTGTATCATTTTCAAGGCCTTTTCATCCTCTTTCATGCTCCATATTTATTTTCTTCATTTAAGCTTCGAAAGTACCTAAAACAAACCCAAAACGGATCAAAACGTTCAAAGGATTCCAAATTACCTAACTTCCTAAAAACTATACAAAAATTCCTAAATTTACATGAGAAACAAGCCAAATCCATAGTAAAAGGGAGTCTAATTCATGCTCAAAACATCATATATTAGACCCAAATCACCTTTCTCCCTATCAAACAGCATCGTTCCTTTCTCTTTTCTCCCAGATTTCGTACATCTGAAACAACAAAAGCAACAACTACCTTTCTCCCCCTTTTGGCATGATAAAAAAGGAGCCGAAGAATTAAGCACATAGCCAAAAGTAATCAAAATAGATACCACTTGTTGAAAGGGCATTCACTTGATGAAAATATAGTGATACTAATTTTTGAAGAACATCAGCAAATAGATACCAATTGATGAAAAAGCTTTTAGGAGTATACCAATTTTAGAAAAGGCATACACTTGTTGAAAATGAATCATTTTGGTACCATTTGTTGAAAAGAAATTTTGACCTTACTCCCCCTAAAGATAATATGAATTTAAAATATAACCTTTCTCCCCCAGAATAGATATATTTTTGAAGAGGCAATTGTAAATAAAAACATTTTAGCACAGTGCCATTCAAAAATATATTCGGAATTAAGTTTTGCTCGGGGGTACCCAAGCAGTTTTGGGCTTCTCGGATTTTTCATTTTTCGCAGACCAAACATAATAACCGTTAGGCACACCATGAGATTTTATTCAACAAAAATTTGAGGTGTGTCCATGAATGCCACAGTAAAAGTAGGTCGGCCTTTTAGAATGATTTATATTTGAGAATGAGCCAACTTTTCTAAAATTCTTTTTCTCGGCATTCGTGTATCCTAGGCCGGTTTTGTTTGTATTGCTTCTTTGATTTACAAGAAATTGATTTAACATTTTATCACTTCTTGATAAAGTTGCAATAGTATTTTTCAAATTTGTAATTTCATGTTCATGACTTTTGCAACTTTCACAAGAAAGGATTTCTTGAATTTTCAAAGAGTCAACTCTGTGTTGTAGTGCTTTATTGTTACAATTTAGTTTATCAATGCATTTTTCTAAATTCAAGACTTGCTCTTTCAATTTCAAAATAGTTCTTTTTATTTTATCATTCAATTTAGCAAGTTTCTTGAATTCATTATGCATTTCAACATAAGCACTATATAATTCTTCATAATCAAGAGACTCAGATTCGGAGTGGGAATTTACCTTGGTTCCTTGCTTGTTCGAAGTGGAACTTGACGATGCGCCTTCATCAAATCTACTCACCAAGCAAAGATTGGCTTCTTCCTCATCACTTGATGTGTTTGAGCTTGTCTCTTCATCATGTTCGAGAATACTGTAGCGAGAACAGGTCGGCTCATTTCTTTGCTCGTTTGAGCCGAGCGCCGAGCTTGGAGAAGCTTCTTCACCATGTCTTCCAGATAAGCACAGATTTTCACTTCCTTTCTCAGTTGAGCCAAACTCCGAGCATGGATAGGCTTCATGTCTTCCCATTAAGCACTGGTGATTGATTTCATTCTTGGTGGAGCCGAGGTCCGAGCATGGCGAGACTTCATAGTCACACTGACTATTAAGCATAGGTTCACCATCTCTTCATCGTCCGAGGAGCTTGACTCTGATGATTCATTCTGTAACAGCCCCAATTTTATAAAAATATAAAATACTTACACGTACAATTGATTTTCTATCAAACTATATTTGTAAATAATCATCATAGTGAATTTTGGTGAAAACATAACCCAAAGATCGTGCCATATCTCATTTGTTAACCGTCGGATCGTGCCCAAATTTGGAGACTAGCTTCTTAACCCTCTTGTCTTCAAATCCAACGGTGTGGAATTTTTATTTGGAGGCCAAAAAGTTTGGATATCGATTATCAGGGCTGATAATCGATTATCAGGTCAAAATTTTATATTTTGACCAGATTTTAAGTTGTGTTAATCGATTGTTAATCGATTAATAGTCTGTATCTAATGCAGTTTTAAGGCAGTGAAGACTGGAAGCTCGTGGAAACTTAGATATTTTCCACTTCTAAAGGCCATTGTGTTGTTCCTAAATGGCCTAGGGTAATTGTGTGGTGTTGGAGAGGTCTTGGGTGGCATGATGAGCTCATGGCTTACCTCATTTGCTCTCTTTTCCCTTCTATAAATAGATGCTGCCATGGCTGTTGTTGCTGCATTTTTTCATGCTTTTCCATTGCCCGAACTCTGTCAAATTCTTTCCTCAAATTCGTGCTTGTGACTTGCCTTGAGTTGCAGCACCATAAGTCTTGAATTAGTGAGTGAAATCTTAAGAATTCCTTGTGTTTTCCTCTCTTGTTCTTGGTGCTTTGTTGCTGAGTTGTGTGTGCTGGTGCTGCTGTCTTTGGGGCTACTGTCCTAGAGACTTTGAGAGCTTATTAAGGGTTGTCCAAACTTGCTCAAGGTATGGGAGATTTCATTCATATCTCTAGGATTAATGTTTGAATGTTTGTGATGATATGTATGCTAAATATAATAAGTATAAACCATGACAAGGATTGCTTGGTTTGGAGACCAAGACAACCCATGGTTCCTTATGAAATTATTGATTTCAACAAGTTTATAATGATGAATATGAGCTAATGGAATGCTGAAACTTGGCTATTTTGCAAAGAAATTGAATTTGGTGTGTTGAGTTGCACTTTTACGTGTTTTGTGCACTTTGAGGAAATTGAATATGAAATTGATTATTTGGTTGCTTGAAATATGATTGAACATATGTATTTATATGTGTTTTGGATCTGTTTTGAGTTGGTTTTGGTTAAAGTGAAGTGTACAAAGAATTGGTATGTCAAAACCTCAATTCTGGTGCTGTTTTCTGCAGAGTAATCGATTACCTGCTCCTGGTAATCGATTACCAGACTTATTTGCACATAGAAACTTGAATTTTTCTTCGTGGTAATTGATTACCCAACCCTAGTAATCGATTACCAGGTTGATCTGTACACAAAATTGGGAATTTTTCGTGATAATCGATTATCCTGACCCTTGAAGTGCAAATTACCAATTTTTATTACACTTAGCCTTAACCAAACTCCTATATTGACTTTAAGAAGTTTTTTTATGAATGAATGGACATTTTTATAATGATTTTGCTGATGCTTGAATATGAATGTGGAATTCATGCCTATGAATGGAAATTTCATGAAATGAATGAATACTTTAATGATGATTATGAAATAAATATAATTAGAAAGAGAGTAATGTTTATGGAATTAAAATGATGAAAAGTCCTTCATGCATGAGTTAGTAAGAAGGTCGAACTCGAAAGAATTCAGAATGTACGAGTATGTTACAAAGGAACGAGTGTAAGGATCACACAATCCTGGTATATCGTGTCCTTTGGGAAGGGACCCGTTGCGAATAGGACGTTATTCGTAAGCGATAACACCACTAGTCCCGATATTCTGTGTCTCGTGGGAAGAGACCCGTTGCAAGTAGGACGCTATCCGTAAGCAGTATGTCAATATCCCGATCATGACGTGTCCCTTGGGAAAGGATCCATTGCAGATACGAAGTAGTGTATCTGTAAGCGTCATATCAAGGAACGAACGATTTCGTGTAATCCTTATACAATGGAAATTTTGATAAAGGCGAGTGAAAGAGTCTGACATTGCATGTAGATTAATAATTAGAAATAATGAGGGAGAATATATTGGTTGAGCATGCATAATTTGCGTTATAATTTGTGATTTTGTGTATGTGTTCACTCGTTAATCTGTTTACGCGATATGACAAGTGATTTACTCCCATCTAGCTTTTTGTGATAGGTACAAGTAGCTGATGAAGTTAGTCCACCTGACAAGCCAGAGACTCAAGCGAAAAAGGGAAGAGAGGCATTACTAGATTTGATCCATTGTAACATCGAAATGATGTAATTGAAAAGAAAAAATTTATCCGCTAATCTTGAATAAAGGGAAATTTTTTACTCTTCTGCCGCATCAAATTCTAATAAATTACTTTATTCCCTTTATAAAAGATGAGGGTGTTACATTATGGTATCAAAGCAGTTCCTTCCTTTTCGGCCTGAGAGTATGGTTTCATCACCTCCATTGTCAGTCTTTGTCCAGTTATTGTTGAGACAGTTAGAAAACATTAGAAGAGTTAGAATCTTGTTTGATTTTGGAAATTGTCTAAATCAAACATAGTGGGTACTTGGTTAAACTTTAATCCAGTTAGGTCCAAGTTAAACTCAACTACCTTTGTTATGATCAGAGGAAAGGAAGTTGGTTGAGACTAGAGAGAATGATAACCAACAGGCTAGGGCAAATAAATGCCACCCCAACGGAAATGGAAAATCTCTAGTACTTAACTAACTAAGTTGAATCTGATGATGACTCATAATCTTTATCTTTAGATTCATTTAATCTAAAGATGCATTTTATAATCTTCCTTGTGGTGGATTATAAACTTCAACCGGATTGATATGGTCTCTCTACCAATGGTATATAATGATTAGGACTGGCCACCCTAATAGTTACAGATCTTGGAAAAGATGATCATGGATATCCGAAAACTTTATTCTAAACAAAGTGTATAATAGAAACATCTATTTCTCAATCTCTTCTAGTTACATAACCCCTGATCGTTTACCTACGTGAAAGAGGAACTTAAGCAACCACATCTCTGAATCATCTCATAGCACTTCTGGGAAATGGAATTCCCTGTACCTAGATCGTTAGACTTCGATACTGTTTTTCAAAGAATACTTTTCCCAATCTTGTACGAAGTTCTCCAATTCCTGACTAAGTGAACCTTGCCGCAATGATGATGAACTTCTCATTCATTTTGAATGATTCGATATTTCTATCTAACGAATCCCTCATTTGCTTTCCCCTGGGAATATTTTGGTTTCTTTCGATACTTATTACCCCTGTGATTATTTTATTTGGCCTCGTATTTGGGCACTTTAAAACCTTAACTTTCGAAAGAACCTTCAATATTTTTCTATTATCATAATCCTTGATTTTGTGCTTTAGTAAAATAGAATCCAAGCAAACCACGTTTATGAATTATTTCTCAGCATTGTTGGGAAATGGAATTTCTTATTCCTGGAGAATTGGATCTCGAGAATACCTTTTCAATAATACTTCCTCGTGATTTTGTTCAAGTTTCTCGCAACGATGAGGAATTTCTTATACTCACCGAATAGTTCGATATTCTTATTCGACGAATCCTTAACTTTTTCACCCTTCTTGATTATCTCGTTATATTTTGGAAAATCTCTTGGTTTAGAAGTAAGAAATTTTATAATAATAGAATTTTACCTTCTGAGGTAAAACCTTTAGATGTTTTAAAACCTAAGATTTTATGAGAATTATTGGGACTAAGAATTTATAAGTGTTCTATAATATCTAAATAATAACACATTTCACAATCTTTTGAAATTGTGTTTTTAAAGGAATTTTCTTGAAAAGATTTTTAGGATGAATATGCATGAGTTCATTTAGCAAATCATTAAAGTGTTGGAAATCAAGCTTTCCCAAGGATGTAAAGAGTTTTGCTAGAAGAAGTCTAGAAGATGGTTTTGATGATTACAAACAACAAGTGCATACAAGCTCATTCAAGCTATGCTTCATGTTTATCAAGCTCAAGGCTCAAGCTCAAGCAAATAGGTTTTTGTATAGCTTTGCCCATAGGAAAAATTGTAAGGTAATGAATTTTTATTTCAGTGTAATGGCCAAATGAGTTTTTCACTTAAAGGAGAAGAAAAAGAGTTTTCGTGAAAATCAGTTTTCTAACTTAGTTTCTGTGGAAATGATTGATGAAACAACTCTGGATGTTTTACGTTATGAAAATCTATTTTTACAAGTACAAGAAAAAGTAATCGATTATCTTCTTGAAGTAATCGATTAACTTTGTTGCATCATAGAAAAACCAGAGTGTGTGCAATCGATTATGTGAACTTGGCTAATCCATTACTTTTTGAATAAGATTAATCGATTACTTGGATCAAGTAATCAATTTAACATGTTGCATCATACATTTTCCAGAAGCAAAGTAATCGATTACTGCTTTGTAGTAATCGATTACATGATGTTGCATCATACAAATATCAGAGGCTCAGTAATCGATTATTAGATTAGTGGTAATCGATTATATGAGTTGCATCAGAAATAATCGATTACATGCATGTGATAATCGATTACTGGTTTTTCAAATGAATTTCAAAGTTTCTATTTTTAGGGTGATAATCGATTACCTTTATGAAGTAATCGATTACCTCAAGTTTTATTGAAAAACGTGTCAGAATCATTTTGATTTATTTCCAGATTTGTTTTTAACTGATTGATTCTGATTTATTTTCAAAATTCGAAATTGATTTTATTTTTGAAAATATTCCTTATTTGTTTTAAGAATCAAATCTTTGATTTATTTTCTAAATCTTTTTTATTTGGTTTTTATTTTAAAACTTATTCTGTTTTACTTCTTAAATATTTTATCTTATTTTTTGATTTGATTTTGATTTTAAAAGTAACTTTATTTATTTGTTTTTCAAAATCATTTTACGCTCCTACATTCTTCTTCTGCTGATCACACGTTCTACTCTTCTTCTCTTCTCCTTCTCCAATTCTCTGGGTTTATCGTTAATATCTTTTGAGAAGAAAACCTTATCTTGGCCATAGTACTTCTGATTTAATTTTAGTACCACTAGAGCTTTATTGTTGAATTTGTGTTGCTTAGAACACATCATTGTTAGAGAGCCTAATTGTTGTATCCGCACTATTAAGAGTGCATCATAGTTGTTGTACCTAATCTCATATTGTAACCGTTGTTGTAAAGGGGTGTGTGACCCTTAGAGACTAGGGAGTGAGTCTCCTAGTTTGAACGTGCGGCGTTCGTGTTTGTAGGGTGAGGAACCCTTGTGTTTGGGTAGTGCTAGACTGACGGTGGGGCACCTAGTAGTTAGGCTATCTGGGAAATCTAGGAAGGGTCTTCCTAGTTGTTGTTGTTGAGACCCCTAGCGAACGGAGGTTCCTAGTAGCGTGCGGGGTGCTCGTGATTATAATAGGGTGCGGCTCTTTTACAAGTTTATAAAGGCTCAAGCGGGTCGCTTGGGGACTGGACGTATGTCTTTTGCTGGAAAGACTGAACCGGTATAAAAATCCTGGTGCAATATCTCTTACCCTTCATCTCTTTATTTTCCGTTGTTATAGTTGCTTATGTGCGTTGTTGTTATTTATCACTACTACAAAAAACAATTTTAATCCCGGTTCCGAGACAATTTCAATCCCGGTTCTGAACCGAAATTGAATATGGCGGGATTAAAAATAGGACAATTTACATTTCCGGTTCTTTAAAAACACAGAACTGGTATCGTAAATTGTAAAGAACTGGGATTGTTAATTGTACTGAACCGGGATCCTATTTGATGGATTTTTTTCAAATTTTTTTATGAACCGTGTAACACCCTGCAAATTCCTCGTATTGAATTAAAATACTAAAGAAATTTATTTTGAGAAAAGTAATTTCGAAAGAGTATTTTCTTAAATAATTTTCTTAATTCACGTTTTTAAAGTAATGAGTAACTTTAAAAGAAATGAATTTTCATGAGATGATGTTGTGAGTCTTAAAGTTGAATTTTGAGAAACAATTAGGTATTTAGTATTTTTATGCCTTAAAGAAATTATGATTTTTATACATGAGTCATGTTATGATGAAAAGAATTGTTTTCTATGCATATGTGTGTATGTGTGCACGGTTTTGGTATGTATGTATATGCTTAGGATTAAATGAAAATTTAATTAGTAGAAAAATATGAAAATGCATGTATGTGTATTTATGTGTGTGATAGGTGTGTGTAGGTGTGTGCATGCCATGACTTCATTTTAATTTAAAGATAAGAAGCTTATAGATTAAGATTAGAATCATGAGGAAATTAAATTAGAACCAAACTAAGTTAATAGAGTAACCAAACCCTAACTAGAAACCAACAAGTCTTTAAGCCTAAAATGACCCCTAGTACCTAATCTACTCTACCTTGTCCCCTTAATTTTGATAACCTCCACCCATGCAAAATTTTGAAGAGCCAAAATTGCCCTTCCTTAAACACACCATGGTCGAATTCCAAGGGGCAAGATGGGAAGTCCATGAATTGCCTATATAAGGCATGGCCCTTGATTCATTCCACACATTTTTCATTTCATTTCCTTCATTTCCATTCCACTTCTCACAAACACAACTCTAAGAGACCCTTAAACTCTTAGAGAAAGAAAGAAAGAAAAAGAGAGAGATAGAGAAAGAAGGGGGAGGCCGTGAGTGATCAAGAAGGAAAAAGGAGGAGATCAAGCCAAAACCCAAACCTTTCCTTGAAGTTCCAAGACCTTAGAAGCTAGGAGATCAACCCTTTCTTTGGTGGGTAGCTCGAAATTATGAAGGAAATTGTAATAGCTTAGTTTTTCTTTGATCTTGTGATCTTTCTTTCTTTTCTTCTTTGCATGTAAATTTTCTAAGTTTATTTATGTTTGATCTTGGACTTTTAAGATTAAAAATAACTTGTAAACTTCTAAACAATGGACTTCATAACTCTATTAAGGTTTTCATGAAAGATTCTAAAGCTTCTCAAACTAAATCCTCTAGATCTAAAGGTTTGATGAGATTTTGTGAAGTTTAAGGTAGATCTTGTTGCATGTTGAACTTTCTTCCTTAAACCGTGATTTAAAGATGTGTTTAAGAGTTTATTTGATAAATGAATATGTGATCTTTAACTTTGCAAGTTGATTTGATGTTGATCTTGGTGCTTTGTGTACTTGCATGTGTTATCTATACTTGGATCTTGAATTTTTAAGAGTAAATGAACTAATAAAACACTAGATCTTGAGTTTTATAATTCGGCCTTGGCTAGTAACACAAGTCTTGATGCTTTTTAATTTGATCTAAATGGTTTCATGTTGATCTCATGTTTAGAAAAGTTAATTTGAGTTGTTGAAATGTGTGATTTTGATTTGGTTTTGAAAACCTTGATTTTTTTTGGGTTTTGACCTTTAAAAGCTTTAAATCTTGTTTTGATCTATGAAAAAGTTATGCTCTTGAAGCCATGCATATTGTTTTAAACCAAAAAGACTTGATTTTCTTCAATAATTCATCACGGTTTCACAAAGAAATCAAGGAAACCAGTTCTTGGAAAATGATTTTTGCCTTGATCCATGTTCTATGTACATGCATGATAAAGATTTGAAAATTTAACCTTAATCTATGATGATGTGCATTCGGTCTAAGCCTAGAATTAGGAAATCATGTTTTGTTTCTAGGACAAAGGACACATGCATGTTAATTTCTTTTGATTTAAGGATCATGTGTTTTTGCATGTGGAAAAGTGGACCAAAAACCTTGTTTTGGTTATGATGATATCCGGCCGCACATACTAGCTAGACTAGGGTTCTTTTTTCAATGAAGTGACTTATAAGCAGTGAGTATGTTTTGTGAAATTATGTAAAATAAATGTGTTTAAAATTGTGTTGTGAATATTTAATTTCTATTCGGTTTTAATTAAAGATAAGGGAAATAAATAAATAAATTGAATGATTTTGGAAAAGTATTGTGTTTAAATGAATATATGTGTGAGTATGTGTATTCGGTTGCGAGGGAAAGGAAGAGTAAATAATTTTGTTGCATGAAAAAGAAAATAGAATTTAAGTGCTTGAAATAAACCAAGTGGATTTGTGTGTTTTAAATTTGTGATCTTTGAATTGTTTCCTTTGATATCATTCGGCCATGTAGTGTAAGTTAGTCTAGGAAACTTAGTTGCATGAAAATAGATTCACTTAATGATTTTTGAAAAGGATTTAAGTTGTTCAAAGTAAGAAAAATAAATATGTTTGGTTTGAAACTTGGTTCAATTCGGTTTATGAATACTTGCATGCCTAAGTGTTTTGCGTTGTGAAAATGAATAATGTGTGAGTTGCATAATTTCTTTGATGTTGATTAAATTGTTTAAATGCTTCTAATAAACTAGTAAAGTGTTGCTTGTTGTTGTGTGTTAAGTTGATGCTTGGAAGATGATTGAATATGTGATTGATTTTGAAATTTATTGATTTGTTTAGAATTATTGGATTATGTTATGGCTGTTCAAAGTTTGTTTTATGATAAAAACTTGAGTTTTAAAAGTGTTAAGTTTAAATTAAAAAGTTATTTAAAGCGAAAAGTGTTTTTACGATATTTTCGGGGCTTTATCAAAGTGATTTTTGTAAAATAATTCTTTGCTGTCCAGAATTATCTATAATTGTTTCTTAACTTTGAAAATATGTTCAAGTGATTTAAAGTAAAGTTTTCAAGTGATAATTGATTTAAGAAAACCCGGATAAAAAACAGGGCATTTTTCGGTGTTTTCAAACGTGTTTTAGGTGCTGTCCAAGTCGGGCCAGCAACCAAGTAAATTGGTTTGAATTACTCTACATGATGTTTTCAAATGATTTTAAAGTACTTAAAGTATTAGAAAAATGTTAAAATGGTTTAAGAGAAATCGGTTATGTTTTAAATCTTCCGACGAGGAATGAGAGGTGTCTAAGTTACCCAAAAAGATTTTCTTAATACAAGTTAATAACGTAAGCGTATTTTATTTAGTACGAGGAATTTGAAAGACGAGGGATTGGGGCAACTGGCAGCACAAAGGATCCGAGGAGACGATACACATTAAATTGCTGGATTTCAGGTGAGAGAGAAGCTTTCCTAAGACACCGTGGTAGTTAGGTGATTTATTGGGACGTTCCGTATCATCTTAAAGATCGGAACTAAGTGGTTCAGAGTCAGTAGTATAAGTGGCAATTGTTTGTGTTGTGTGGCCACTTATACGAAGGTGACAAAGACCACATTGTTGTTGTGTGATGTTTGTGTGATTGATAGCATGCTTTTGTTCATTTATTTAATTTGAAATTGAGTGCTGTTGATTAATATTAATAATATGCTGATGGACGTCTGTTACGTCCGGAATAAGAAATGAAAATGAAATGAATGAGTTGTGAAAGTAATAAGATTGAAAGTAAAGATATAAGGAGAAAGGAATGAATTGATGATAATGTTGAGAACGAGCCAGAGCTGGGGAAAGTAATGTTGTTGATGTGAGATGCGATTTGAGTGGAGCTTGACTCCTTTGTTTTTGTTTTTGAATGAGACTAGTGTTGAGTTGAGCTTGCTCCTCCATTAGCGCTCAGCAAAAATGTGATTTTTGAAAAGAGATTTTTGAAAAGATTTTTGGAAAGAGATTTTTGAAAAGACTTTTGGAAAGAGATTTTTTTGAAAAGATTTTTGAAAATAGATTTTTGAAAAAGATTTGTCAAAGGGATTTTTGTACAGAGTTGTAAAAAAGGGAATTTTGAAAAGAAGTTTTTGAGCAGGATTATAAAAAGTATTTTCAGAAAAGTTTTTGAAATAAAATTTCGTGGAAGGTTTTAAAAGGAGATTTTTAGAAACTTGAGAAAAGAGATCTTCAAGAAAGTTTTTGAAAAGAGATTTTTAGAAGATGTGAAACTAGATTTTTGAGAAAATGTACGAGAGGGAATTTATGAAAAAGTTTATGAAATAATATTTTGTGAAAGTCTGTGAAAGGAGATTTTGTGAAATGATATTTTCGAAAAGATTATGAAATAAGACTTGAGAGAAAGATTGAGAAATGAGACGCGAGTTTGTTGATGTGATCCCAGCTCTGTGCTATGTGAGAATTGATGAGAGAACGATTGTGCAAAGTTAGTGGTCGGGACTCATTGAAGGGATGCACGAAGGATGGGCCGACCTTAGGTTAATTAAAGGATAAAAGACTTTAAAAGACATACGCGGTGAGGTATGAGAGTGCGAAGTAGTGGAGAGGAAGGAACCATAAGTATCTGCGGATACTTAGGAGGAGATTGCATTAGGGGAGGACGATGACGGTGAAACGTCAAGAAGTCTAGAGTATGTTTCTAGGCAGAACGAACTCCACAGGTGGCATACGACCGTAGTAGGGACTGGGTCCAATGCCGTGGTAAGTTCTGCGGGCCCACTAGAAATATATTGTCGCCCCCTAGATTGCAAATCTTGAACAGTGAGAGGGACTGGAGTGGGGCATCTTGATTGCCACTGTGAGACAGTGTGCCTTGAGTATATTTATGAATTGATATGATTT
Organism: Crotalaria pallida; assembly: GCA_037953625.1. Lineage (NCBI taxonomy): Eukaryota > Viridiplantae > Streptophyta > Magnoliopsida > Fabales > Fabaceae > Crotalaria > Crotalaria pallida. Next base: position 64,356,669 of record CM075655.1, on the reverse strand, counting down.
GATTTGAGGATTTAGTCCTCCTGGTCTGGGACCAATTGTTTGTGAGACACTGTCGTGCCCGCACGGTAAAGGTCCTGTACTCCTGTTTGCTTCCGACTAGGTTGGTGGATGACCGAGGAGATGTAGACGTGAGTGATAACCGAGAACGAAATGAGTATCCCGGTGGTATCTCGTAATTTCTCCGAATCCAAGAAGGATGTGAATTTATAAGACTGAACGAGAAGAAATTATGAGTATGAGAAGTGAAATTAAGTTTGGAAAGATAATGAAGGATAATGATGATGATAAGACTGATGATAATGCTACAAGATAATAGTGATGATGATATACTTGATTGTTGTGTGCTTGTGTGTGGTATTATATGTTTGTGTGATCCTATTATTTTGCCTATCGTAATCCCACACCGTCGACGATTCGTCGTTCGGATCACTTACTCTCTCCTGTTCGTTGGCATATCGGTGCGACTGATATCTCAACGGGCAGATGGAGTATTGCCTGGATATCACCATGTGGAATAAGTATGGAAGAGGTTGGAAGCACACCCCAAGTGGCTGGGCATGGACCGGCTACACGGAGATCGTGATCCTAGTTTCGGAGCATCAACTGAGCGGAGCTAATCTAGAGCCGCACTTGGGGCAAGTCACCGTACGAGGTTTTCAGAGCTACGAGGAGAAGGCCCGGTATGAAAAGCAAAGGAATTCTACTGCATTGGCTGGAGTGGTAACGGAGTCCAATAACAATGAGGAAACAACCGCGCGGGCGGCATCATCTTCGAGAGCGAGGAGAGGAAGCAAGAAGGAGAAGGAGCTGCACCCACTGGCTTTCAATAGGAAGGTTTAAAAATAGTGTGAGTAGTTAGGTTTTTATGAGTGCTTTGAGTTAAGGATTACCAAAGTGATGAACCAATTGTGTAACCCATCTTATTTTGGAACATGCCCTACTTTTTGTGCAACTTTGTGAGGAATATTTAATGTCCTTTTTGATGTAATGCAAGTAACTATTTTTGAATTGGAAACAAACCATTTTCCTCGATGAATGTTTTTGGAAACCCAAATGAATAAGTTTTGATTTTAGTAACAACTCGATTTTCAAAAAAAAAAAATGTGTTGAAGAATATTAAGCACTCTCCAATAATGTTTGCAAACACTTCAGCAATGTTTTAAAAAAAAAATTTGGCCTCATTTTTGTAATCTAAATGAACAAGAATTGGTTATTTTTGGTATACGAAAATCGGGTTGTTACAAAATGGTATCAGAGCTTATGGTAATCCTTAGTGGCCTTAAGCATGGGCTTACATGCTTTGCTTGTGTGTGACTCTGTGTGCTTGCTAGTGTAAGGATAGGAACATAAGTTTAGGTTTTCATCTTTCTAGGATGTAAGACCTTGTGTGTGGCTTAATGTCGGCCGAGCTAGTTTAAGAAACCTGTTCATCTTGTAGCTTGAGGAACGTAGACTAAGTAGGAAGTGGATAGATTCTAAGAATGAGACCCCTTACCCCTTGATGTTTCATCAGTGATTGACTTAAGTTTGTTACCCTTAGCACACCTTTTGTACAAAGATAATTAGTACCTTTAAGAATATGGTATATCCTGCCTGGACTCCTGTGTTTGCTGAATTGCTTCAACAAAACAGTTCTTGTTGCTAAAATTTGAATCTTTTTCTTCATGAGCCCTATTATCCACCCGTAGCCTCATCTAACCTATTTAAGACTCATTAGTCCGAATAGTGGAATTAGAAGTACCATAGCTACCCAGATAGTTTAGGCTTGAACGATTAAGGAAGGATAAATAGTTGAAACCAAGTAAGGATACAAGGTCACAGTGGATTTAGTTATAAGTTTGATCAAAGTTGGGGAGTCACAAGGAAGAAAAGAGGTGTATATTACCTGTTATTAGAGGAAATCCTGAGGAGAGTTTGAGGATTTGAATTGCCATACACCCTAATCAGAGGTTTAGGCGGTGAAGGTGATAGGTTTGATTAATATTTAGGATGAATCTAAGGAGAAAAGTGAGGATGTTTTGAGGAAGTGAATAAGCTCAAGTTGTAATAGAACCCCCTTAAGCTGGAGAAATGATAGACGAAAACCTTAGAGTTAGAAGGAGAACTGAAGGAAGGAGTGATTATTGGGAGTTAGTAAGAACCTAAGTTGTAGAGAATAGCAAATATCCGAGGATTTCTAGGCGAAATCCCATGCTTTTAGAGATGTTTGAATTTTGCTTGCTTGATTTTCCCTAAGTCCGTACCTATGGTCGGACTCTATGTGATGACGATCAGCTAAGGGAGCGACGCCTTCTTCGGTTAGTCCGATGGACTTGACCCGATTCGACACGCAAGCGGTTATGTGAGTGCAACTTCTTCGCCTGAGAGCAACCAACAAGGAGCACGACAAGGTGAATTAGACCAGTGAAAGGGAACACGGCCACGCAGCGAAACGAGAGTGTTCTTATGGAAATCAAAGTGACGTTAGAATTTTGTGCCCTACTGCCCAATCCACAACGTATTTCTCGGGGACGAGAAATCTTTAAGTTGGGGAGAATGTAACATCCCACAAATTCCTCGTATTGAATTAAAATACTAAAGAAATTTATTTTGAGAAAAGTAAAAGGATATTAATTGTAAACCTAACAAAATATTTTGTGATAAATCATTAGATGACTTCAGACAACAGATTTTGCAAACCTATCTCTAATGAAGAAAAACCTCTAGTTGTAATATTGGAAATCCGTTCAGCTAATAAATACTATCACTTTGGTAACACAAGATTTTTACATGCAAAACAGAATTTTAAGATATACTGTCATAAAGAATCATAGTCACTACAAACAATCATAGCAAACAGGTTACACTATAACTACAAACTAATGCTTAAAATTTATCAACTTAAAATCAATAATGCAAACAATAAATTATTTCATGCAAACAATACCTTTCACGCCTTAAGGGTTCTGTTTTCTTCTCCATCTGCAAAAAATATATTTAACTCAAGCACAATGGTTGATAAGATAATTAAATAAAATGGTCAAGAAGGGATTTATTAGTTCAGCTTACATCAACATCTTTGGCCTTCACATTCCTTGCCTAAATGACAAGAAATTTTTTCTATCACTTCTTCTGCTTCTTCCTAACAAACACAAGAATCGGTCTCATTATTTTAACATCAACTTTTGATCATCGTATTTGAGATCGTATATAGTTATCTATATCCTTCGCTTTTTATTTTCTTTGTATACACTTAATTCAAAAGCACCTTCCAACTAGTCGTGAGCAAAGCAGCAAAGAGAAGACACAAACACAGCCCTCACCTAAGGCAAATCTAGGGGCAGAATGAGAGAATGAAAAGTCCAAATCCCTCTGTTTCAACTTTCAAAAGTCAATCACTATAAATGACAAGAAAAGGTCCCAAACCTGCTTCTCTCATGTTCCTGAAGGGCCTCCTTCACTCTCTGAACTGCTGCTCTGGCACTATCTATTTTAGAACGAGCAAAAGCCCGTTCCTCATCTACAAGTTTCTTAGCATCTGCATAAGCCTACAAATGAATCTAACTTTATCATACAACAATAATAACAACCAAGCCTTTGTCCTACTAGGTGGGATCGGGTACATGGATCAAACAATGTCAGAATTGTCTGTCAAAAATCATATCCATTGGTAGACAGAGGGTTTGAGAAATGAAAGTATTCTATAAATGAGGAAGTAGTTTATCTTCAAAGACTTTCCATTCACTCACTCAACATTGTTCCCTCTATTTCCTTGCCCCCTTCTCCCTCTCTATCTCTCTCTGTTCCTCTTTGTGTGAGTGTTTACTGATCTATCCAACACAACAAAAAGGACATTAAGATATAAGTTGTAACGTCCCGAATTTTTTGGCCTTTAGTAAAATTATAATAATTAAAATAATAATAATAATATTTTATTTATTATATTTTATCAGGCTTAATTTTAGGATTTAGAAGATATTTTTAAAGTTAAATTTGGGTACTTTTTATTTATCAATAGATGTCTGTAGGGGCCGGTAATTTTATTATTTTTAACTCGTTATTGTAACACTCCTTGAATATCATCTTACTTTATAAGAAAAGTAATAAGTTTATGAATATTTGGACTTGTTATTGTTGAAAAAAGATCTGAAAATAAGAATTTTCCCTTCCCTTGAAAATTCCTTTTCACAAACACTTGATTAATAAAGAAGTTGACTAACAAAATCAGAGTTTGCGGAAACATAGTAAAATAATCATATTATACTCTCAAAATATATCAAGTGTAACAAGTCCATGGATACCAAATAAATATTATTATGAAACCAAATTCATCTTATGATACCTCTTTCAAAATGTGTATCATATAAATACTATTAAAAATAGAGATGTTATAGAGCTGGTCACTAGTCCTCTGTCCAAACATTTATTTGGCCGGATCCTCGATATCTGCACAACGGGTTCCCAACCCACACTTTCTACACTCTGCATGCACCTAAGGGACATCTCCCTTTACTGGTTCTTGTGCAAGCTAGATGCACGATCAACACCTAATAAGGCCATGGGGGTTAGCTATACATATTCGCATAATCAAATGAGAATAAAACTAACCTCCACAGGTCAACACGTAGCAAATCATGATGCATAACCATATGAGCACACCCGGTTAATCATAATAATTCTTTCAATGCAGGTGGCATGATGCATGATTTCCTTCCACAACTGAGGCCTCTAAAGTCCATCTTGGACGTCCATCCAATACATCCTTGTGTTCCCGAAAGACCGACATTCGTTCCACGAACGTAATGCCGAACCATACTTGGATAATAAGCATCACTCCCAGAGTGTGCACCACGTTCCCAGAACGTGTAACAAACCATACTTGGAATGATAAGCATCACTCCCAGAGTGTGCATCACGTTCCCAGAACGCATATGTTCCCAGAACACATAAAAACCAGGTCCCGGACACTGGCCACATATCTATAATGTGTCATCAAGTAGGTTGCATATCAATGTGTTCCCAGAACACTAACATACGTTCCCAGAACGTATAAAACCATGTCCCAGACACTGGCCACATATCTATAATGTGTCATCAAGTAGGTTATAATTTGGTACTCCCGGAGTACCCTCCTCATATTCCCAGAATATGATAAACGTTCCTACCAACCAAACTTCCATTCTATATGGATGCACAATCATTATGGTTGGTTTTTTAGCTTTAATTCTATTATTATACCAATGTGTTCCCAGAACACTCACATACGTTCCCAGAACGTATCGCAAACCATACTTGGAATAAAATAGAGCACCACTCCCAGAGTGTGCATCACGTTCCCAGAACGTATCAAAGAAACCATGTCCCAGACAATGGCCACATTCCCAGAATGTGTCATCAAGTAAGTTGCATCAGTTTAGTACTCCTAGAGTACAGGGTCATGTACCCCGAACATCCTAAACCATCTTTGCCAACCTATTTTATTACCTCTCTCTATGCATGCATTGCATACATAATTACTAAGGTTGGTCTTTCCATTAATTCCATTATGATGACTTAGAAAACACAACTTCTGAATGATATCTTGAGGTATGGCTTTACTCATAAAACTCACCTTTGAATTTAAATTTAACATATGCTCATAGACCTGGATTGAGAGAATGTAATCGTTGGTATCAAAAATCCTTACTCAAAAACTTAAATTTTATTTTTAAGTTTCAGGTACTAACCGGTTACATCATCACCTAACCGGTTAGAATTACAGACCTGAATACAAAACTACTGGATTTCAAAGAATCTTTTCTTGAATTCTCTACTCAATCCAATAACAAGGTAGCATAACAAAATACCTCAAGTTCAACACATAATATCATTCAAAAGATCTAAGTCGTAATCCCATTTCATTTATGCATAATTTCCTCTTGAAATTATCATTTGATATTAAGGTATTAACTCCCAATTCCAATCTGAACTATTACAATAAAATCAGCTTCATTTCAGAGTGAAATTCAGGTCTAGATTTGAGTAACATTAATAAGACCACAGAACTGATTTCAAAAACTTATTTTCTTTAAAATTTTACATTGTCTAACCGGTTACAAATATCGAGTAACCAGTTAGAGTATCCAGTCAGCACACTAAAACATGAGGTTTTGCAACCCATTCTTTTCATTACTCAAATCTAACCAATTTCAATCATTCAAAAGAGTTCATATACCTTAAGTAAACATGTTTAACCACAGAAACACATTCAACTTGCATGCATTCAATTTAGATACTCAAATTGCACATAATTGCACATATTTCACAACTTAATGCACAATTCACATAATATCAAAATAAGTCATGAATCCAACATCAATATAGCTTGCATGCATATAGATAACATTGCTCATAACCACAATTGAGCTCAGATTGGCCTCCAAGCCACTTAACCATTTTAACTTATGCCCTTTGAGTCCCTTGGTGACTCATCCTATATTCTACCACAATTTATCCTCATTCTAGCAAATAGTAAGCTTCCCCCTTACCTTAGGTTCGTGCTTGATCCAAAACATTGCAGAGAGAAAGGCTCCAACATAGATTTCCATTAAATCCACTACATGCAGATAGAGTTGGACAGGGTACCAAAACCAGGGAAATTGACATGCAAAACCCAATTAAGAATTGGGGAAAATAGTCAAATTGAGTTCTTTGCAACATGCACTAGAGGTAGGAATAGATTTGAAACCAAAAGGGTTTGGGTGCTTACCAAAATCGAGCTTCAAAGTCAACTCCAGAAACCAAAAGCTGAGGTTTGACAGCACCAACACCTCAACTTGGCAGGCTTCGTTCTCAGACTCCAGGAACTCTAAGCTCACAAACTTTATATCAATACAAAGCCCTTGATGTGAGCTTTGTAACGGTGTATCACTCATGTTCTAACTCTCAGAAACGAAGGAGAATTTCAGAGACGAATTCACAAACCCTAAAAACAGAGTTTCAGCACTAAATTCAGAGAATCAACCCAAATTCATCAACAATCCCTCCTTTTATAGAGAAATCAAGCTTACATGCATCACGACGCGTGTTTCCCACTAATCCTGGGCTGATTTCGTGGCGAATTCTGGATTAATTGGGTGATTACTCATCAAACGCACTAATCCCAATTTCTGAGTTCATCGTGTAACCGGTTACAGAGCCGGTTACATACTGATAAAATTCAAAAATTAATAATTTAATTACTCTTTCTTCAAAAACCTTTTTAATATTGCAATTAGGTCCCAACCCAAGGACTAAATTACAATATTCACATTTTTGTACAAAATAACCATATAAAAATATATCTCATATTTTTATATAAAAACACATAATGTCCAAAAACTAAAACCTTCAAAACTAATATAAATCAATTATAAAATAATTTTTATAATTAATTTCTTGGTTATTTGGGAGACGAAAATTAGGGGTGTTACACCACTCCCCCACTTAAAAGGAATTTCGTCCCCGAAATTCATCTTCTGAAATTTTCCACTTTTCCAAAGTGTTTTTATACTAGAAAACTTCATCTTGTCCCAAAAATTTTTGTTCTTTAGGGTCTTCCCCCACTTAAAAGAGTTTCGATATGGTTCTTTTATTTCGAAACATTTCTAATAAAACCTTTCACTTTAAACAAAAATTATTTGCATAAAAACTCTTATGTGAAAGAATTTCTTTTAAAAGAAATACTCTTTTGAATAATACACTTCACATAAAATTCTTCAAATAAAACACTTTCTAATAAACTTTTTGGGCTGCGCACTCTGATCTCTCGAGCACGATCAAAGAAACATTTGTATGACTTTATTCTTTAATAGTTTGAGACATTAGGGTGATCAGTCCTAATATTCAAACCATTAGTAACAAAATCATCCCTTACAGATATAATCTTTCGCAAGAAAGACCATACGACAGGTCTTTAAGTTAGATGAACTTAAAGATAGGGTAATTATCACTATCAGACTTAGTTAGATAGTCAAGTTCTAGAGACATTTCCGTTGGGGAGACAAAGATTTGTCCTATCCCGGTGGTTGTTAATCTCTCTAGCCATAACTGATCTTTCTATTTCTGTAGTGTCCAAAGATATTATCACATTCAACTGTGATAAGGGTTTTGATCACAGAAAGATTGAAGTTGAACTTCCAACAGGATATTGATATTCTCAAACGATTATATTAACGTAATCGAAAACATTTAACTACGTTAACTCAGATCAAAGGAAGAGATAGGCTTGGGTTGTCTACGTCAGGATCACACTCAACCCTCATCTCAGCCGGTGAATTCTTCTTGTGCTGGATTCGTCCATTTCTTTCTCACCTTTTCCTTCAAGACAATTCGGTGAATAATACTCCAGCTTCCTACAATCGGAATTGACTATTCCCTTAGGTACATCACAACTAAACACAAAGTGATGTGCCTCCCAGTTTTCACCTTGAGATAGACAAATGTTCCCTTCCCTATTTTCTCCTTAGTCACTTTTCTTCAATTGAGGATTCCTTAACCTTGATGTTTCCGTGGTTGATATTCTCCTATTTACTTTTCCTTGTTCTCCGGTTGAGCCTTTATTTCATCAATCTTTCCCTTATTCTGAACTCTAATACTTCTCGCATGAAATTCATGTGCTTTACCTAGTCCCCATATATGCTTACCAACATCGAGAAATTCCTTATTCCTTGATAGTTGATAGCTGACTTGGGTCCGAACATAATCTATTCTTGAAGTTCATGCCTTTGGATTTCTCATCTAGGTTGTACCAGGAAAACTTCCCAAATCCCTTACTTCTATAATATATTTTCTGATATCCATAATCCCTGACTTTAATTTCAAAGATTAAATCTCATTCATTTCTTCATAGAAATCTAACTCCTCATTTCCTGGTTGTAATTCACGAATCCGATTCAAGAATTCGTTGGTGATTGGCAACATTCCCCATCTAAGGCTACATAGTTCCGCTTGCATTGCCAGACTTAGGTCTCTAAACTTCTCGATCAGACTAGCCTCCTTGACCATCATTGAGCTCACACGAATAGCCTTTCAGCTCAAATCGTCTGCGACTACGTTTGTTTTGCCCAGATGATAATGGAGCTCAAAGTCATAATCTTTTAGAAACTCCATCCATCACCTTTGTCTCACATTCAACTCTTCCTCTTCTTATTGTCATTCATACTTTCGAACTTCAAACTTGTTCATGAATCACAACCTTCTTATCTTAATGCTTATTGTCTCTTTTGTATCGTCCAGCTAAATCCTCTACCTTCTCCAATTGGAGTAGCTCCTTAATTTCAACTCTCGATTAGTCCATAAATATTATGATTCAATCCTCTTAAATCAATTTCAATGATGAATCAAGGCATTAAGTTGTTTTACCACATTAAATCCTTTCCTTAAATTTTACTTAGGTAATTGACATTGAGTTTGGATTGGAAGAAGATGTTTATTGATACCAAAAGTTCCTTCACAAATGACTTAAATTTTTAGTTTAAGCTTTCAGCTTCTAACTGGTTACAAGAAACGCTAACCGGTTTATGAAGTACAGTTTTTTTTTTGAAATAAAACCAAAGAATTTCAAAACCATTTTCTTTACATCATCCAATCTAACTCAAAATAGGATTTATTCCAACTGAATTAATCACTGAAACGATTTAAATCATAATATTCTCACCCTTTTCCAGAATTCCTCTTGGACTAATCATATTACATTGGGGTATAGTCCATCACTACCCCACCATAATTAAACAACATCCAATCATCTCCTACAATCAGTATATCTTTCCAAGTCAACTTGGTCAGAGGCCATGCGATCTTAGAAAATCCTTAAATACTTCAGCGATAGTACCCAACCAGCCCTAAGAACTTCTTACATTAAAGATCGCATGCCCTGCGAACTTAACTTCGCTCAACCAAAACTCATCTTTGGTGAGCTTAGCACACAACTACTCCTCTTGCAGGATTTTCAACAGAATCCCGAGATGTTCCTCATGCTCCTCCGGATCCTCAGGATAAACCACAAACGAATCCAAATATAATCTAAAGGTCCCGTTCTTATAATCCATAAAAGAACAGGTGCATTAGTCAATCCGAACGGCATTATTTTCTACTCATAATGTCCGTATCGAGATCAAAATGCAGTCTTAAGTGTATCCCTGCCCCGAATCCTGATTTGGGGTTAATCCAACCGCCAATTAATCTTAGAAAACACTTAGACTCCTTTAACCTGGTCCAACCAATTCTTTTAGAAACTTCTCTACGTGTTTCACCCATTTGACCATTCCCGATGATACCATATCGTAAGGGTAGTAGAGAGAGAATCATCTTCAAGAATTAACTTGATTCCAAACTCTATCTCTTTGCTCAAGGGTGAACCTAACATCATTTCTTGAAACCCAGATTTCTTTAACCCCTTATTTCCTTCACTGCTGCCCAGAAGCAGACACATGGGTCCATTGGATTCCAGATTCGAAGCTTGGAAATCCTTATACAGGGTTGTTCTATCGTCATTAATCATGATCACTTGATTCCCCGACTCCCAAACCGTGCTTAAGATCAAATATAATCATGACACAGGTAGTTAGACAGAGTCTAATACCTTAATAGAACGATCCAGACGTACCTTGGAAACATCTACAAGGAGATTTGTTGGAGTCTCCACTTTGAGATAGCAGATTGGATAAGGCATAGAGCAACTTTGATCAATACCCTTATCCATAAGGAACAAATGAAGGAATAGCTTTAGAGTTTAACAAACTCAACAAGGTTGATCTTTCAAAAGATAACTGCCCTGCACTCGGTCGGAGAAATTGATTAACTTTAACACTGGTGAGGTGAAATTCTCTTCTACAGAGTCAGGGACCTTACTACAACTCCTTTAAGATTTCCTTATCACTGGTTCTATGAGAACGGAATAAACCAACACTATGGTTTTAGGGTTAACACATGTCTAAAGAGAAGCATACATCTATCATACTTCTACTTAGACTACATAGAACACTTCTTAATAGCAGAATGAGCTACTTATCTAGAGCCATTACCCATAACCTTAGCTCTAGTTTGGAAGTATATGAAAGCATACTTCCCAGGAAACATTGCAGATATCGATGACCAGCGTATTGGACCACACACCCAAGGACCAAGAGTCAGGACCATTGCTCTGATACCATAAAAGTGTAACACTCCTTGAATATCATCTTACTTTATAAGAAAAGTAATAAGTTTATGAATATTTGGACTTGTTATTGTTGGAAAAAGATCTGAAAATAAGAATTTTCCATTCCCTTGAAAATTCCTTTTCACAAACACTTGATTAATAAAGAAGTTGACTAACAAAATCAGAGTTTGCGGAAACATAGTAAAATAATCATATTATACTCTCAAAATATATCAAGTGTAACAAGTCCATGGATACCAAATAAATATTATTATGAAACCAAATTCATCTTATGATACCTCTTTCAAAATGTGTATCATATAAATACTATTAAAAATAGAGATGTTATAGAGATGGTCACTGGTCCTCTGTCCAAACATTTATTTGGCCGGATCCTCGATATCTGCACAACGGGTTCCCAACCCACACTTTCTACACTCTGCATGCACCTAAGGGACACCTCCCTTTACTGGTTCTTGTGCGAGCTAGATGCACGATCAACACCTAATAAGGGCATGGGGGTTAGCTATACATATTCGCATAATCAAATGAGAATAAAACTAACCTCCACAGGTCAACACGTAGCAAATCATGATGCATAACCATATGAGCACACCCGGTTAATCATAATAATTCTTTCAATGCAGGTGGCATGATGTATGATTTCATTCCACAACTGAGGCCTCTAAAGTCCATCTTGGACGTCCATCCAATACATCCTCGTGTTCCCGGAACACCGACATTCGTTCCACGAACGTAATGCCGAACCATACTTGGATAATAAGCATCACTCCCAGAGTGTGCACCACGTTCCCAGAACGTGTAACAAACCATACTTGGAATAATAAGCATCACTCCCAGAGTGTGCATCACGTTCCCAGAACGCATACGTTCCCAGAACACATAAAAACCAGGTCCCGGACACTGGCCACATATCTATAATGTGTCATCAAGTAGGTTGTATATCAATGTGTTCCCAGAACACTAACATACGTTCCTAGAACGTATAAAACCAGGTCCCAGACACTGGCCACATATCTATAATGTGTCATCAAGTAGGTTATAATTTGGTACTCCCGGAGTACCCTCCTCATACTCTCAGAATATGATAAACGTTCCTACCAACCAAACTTCCATTCTATATGGATGCACAATCATTAAGGTTGGTTTTTTAGCTTTAATTCTATTATTATACCAATGTGTTCCCAGAACACTCACATACGTTCCCAGAACGTATCGCAAACCATACTTGGAATAAAATCAAGCACCACTCCCAGAGTGTGCATCACGTTCCCAGAACGTATCAAAGAAACCATGTCCCAGACAATGGCCACATTCCCAGAATGTGTCATCAAGTAGGTTGCATCAGTTTAGTACTCCTAGAGTACAGGGTCATGTACCCCGAACATCCTAAACCATCTTTGCCAACCTATTTTATTACCTCTCTCTATGCATGCATTGCATACATAATTACTAAGGTTGGTCTTTCCATTAATTCCATTATTATGACTTAGAAAACACAACTTCTGAATGATATCTTGAGGTATGGCTTTACTCATAAAATTCACCTTTGAATTTAAATTTAACATATGCTCATAGACCTGGATTGAGAGAATGTAATCGTTGGTATCAAAAATCATTACTCAAAAACTTAAATTTTATTTTTAAGTTTCAGGTACTAACCGATTACATCATCACCTAACCGGTTAGAATTACAGACCTGAATACAAAACTACTGATTTTCAAAGAATCTTTTCTTGAATTCTCTGCTCAATCCAATAACAAGGTCTTAGCATAACAAAATACCTCAAGTTCAACACATAATATCATTCAAAAGATCTAAGTCGTAATCCCATTTCATTTATGCATAATTTCCTCTTGAAATTATCATTTGATATTAAGGTATTAACTCCCATTCCAATCTGAACTATTACAATAAAATCAGCTTCATTTCAGATTGAGTTCCAGTGAAATTCAGGTCTAGATTTGAGTAACATTAATAAGACCACATAACTGATTTCAAAAACTTATTTTCTTTGAAATTTTACATTGTCTAACCGATTACAAATATCGAGTAATCGGTTAGAGTATGCAGTCAGCACACTAAAACATGAGGTTTTGCAACCCATTCTTTTCATTACTCAAATCTAACCAATTTCAATCATTCAAAAGAGTTCATATACCTTAAGTAAACATGTTTAACCACAGAAACACATTCAACTTGCATGCATTCAATTTAGATACTCAAATTGCACATAATTGCACATATTTCACAACTTAATGCATCAATTCACATAATATCAAAATAAGTCATGAATCCAACATCAATATAGCTTGCATGCAGATAGAGTTGGACAGGGTACCAAAACCAGGGAAATTGACATGCAAAACCCAATTAAGAATTGGGGAAAATAGTCAAATTGAGTTCTCTGCAACATGCACTAGAGGTAGGAATAGATTTGAAACCAAAAGGGTTTGGGTGCTTACCAAAATCGAGCTTCAAAGTTAGCTCCAGAAACCAGAAGCTGAGGTTTGACAACACCAACACCTCAACTTGGCAAGCTTCGTTCTCAGACTCCAGGAACTCTAAGCTCACAAACTTTATATCAATACAAAGCCCTTGATGTGAGCTTTGTAACAGTGTATCACTCATGTTCTAACTCTCAAAAACAAAGGAGAATTTCAGAGACGAATTCACGAACCCTAAAAATAGAGTTTCAACACTAAATTCAGAGAATCAACCCAAATTCATCAACAATCCCTCCTTTTATAGAGAAATCAAGCTTACATGCATCACGACGCGTGTTTCCCACTAATCCTGGGCTGATTTCGTGGCGAATTCTGGATTAATTGGGTGATTACTCATCAAACGCACTAATCCCAATTTCTGAGTTCATCGTGTAACCGGTTACAGAGCCCTTCTAACCGGTTACATACTGATAAAATTCAAAAATTAATAATTTAATTACTCTTTCTTCAAAAACCTTTTTAATATTGCAATTAGGTCCCAACCCAAGGACTAAATTACAATATTAACATTTTTGTACAAAATAACCATATAAAAATATATCTCATATTTTTATATAAAAACACATAATGTCCAAAAACTAAAACCTTCAAAACTAATATAAATCAATTATAAAATAATTGTTATAATTAATATCTTGGTTATTTGGGAGACGAAAATTAGGGATGTTACAATTATGAATAAAAAAATATATACGATATTATTCTATGTAAATGTAGGTTATTTTTACAGTCATCAAACTTTTATTTAGAGTCTAAAACACATACACACAATAACCCACAAAAGAGAACAAAACATAAAATAATTTTTTCTAATTAACTACCCTAAGCCCAGCCCAACCCATGTAAAAAAAAAACAAAACTAGAAACGAAACGGTGCACGGAGGAGACGAACAAACAAAGAAGAATTAGGGAGGAAGAGTTGAAAATAAAAAAAGGAGAACAGGAGGGGAGGAGCACGTGTAAGGGAGAAAAAAATAAGGAGAAAATAGAAAGGAATTGGGAATTGGGAATCATCATCACAAGCAAGCTCTTGGATTTAAGAATTGGGAATTCTCTTCTCCTCTACTTAATCAAGGTAAAGGAGGGTATCCCTTATATTTGGGAATTAGGTTCTTAATAGAGTATAGGTATGGTTAAGGTCAGGGTAGTGTTAGATTAATAACCCGTAGGGTAATTGTTATTGAGATAAATCGATTGTTTGGTTAATTCTGTTAATGAATATGAATTGAGTATGTTATTTGTTATTTCTTTGATGAATATGAATTGGGCATGTTATTTGTTAATTTCTTTGATGAATATGAATTGGGTATGTTATTTGTTATTCCTTTGATATATATGAATTGGGTATGTTATTTGTTATTTTCTTTGATGAATATGAACTGGGTAGTTTTATTGATTATTTTTATTGATTATAGTTTATTGATTATTTTTATTGATTATTGGTTAATTGATTATTTGGTTAATTTTTTGTAAACTTAAAGTTTGTTATGAATTTATTAATTGTATCAATTATTTTTATTGATTATTGGATGATATCTGATTGGTATTTAATTATGGAGTAAAAATTTGATTGTTGCATGTTAGTGTGAATCAAATATGTTTGAATTAAACTGGACTGGATTGTCATTAGAATAAACAAATTAAACAAAAAGGCAACAGCTATTGATTGCATGTCGAGTATCCGTACCCATTAGGTGCCCTGTTAGGACAGAGTCTATTTTAAGGAATAGACTCGAATTCCTAATAGGTGATGTCCTCACTCAGGTAAGTAAATCCCATAGATCCAAAGTCTCGTTAGGTGTTTGGGACCCGCGCGAGATCAATAGCTGCCTGGTAAATCAATAAAATAAAAAAATAAAACATGTAAGGAAGCACGAAAGAAAAGAACAAAGAAAAGGCCCTAACGAGCTAATGGTCTATACGGTAAGAAAATCCTGGGTGAAGGTGAGAAATCCTATTGGGTGAAGACACCATCCTAACAGGTGCATACAAAAATACCTAATGGTACTTTATAAGAAAAGACAAGAAAGAAAAGAAATGAATTAAGAAGGCTGAAAAAGAAAGTTAAGAAAATAATTTTGAAGGGAATGCCACATATTATGATTATGAATGATGCATGTCTGTGTTGTGAAATACTTGAATATGAATATGATTGTGCTTGACTTGATCGTATGTATGCCTATTAAAAATGTAATTCCTGAGTATTTGGTATACACACCCTTTAGCATTTTTTTTACAGGTACCGAGTTAGATGTGGTGCCGGCCGAGCAGGAAAGCTTTCCCCCACGGGGAGAGTAGTTGTTATGATAATTTTGGTTTAAAAAAAACTTGGAATTATCTAGAGTCGGTTTAAAAACTTATGCCTATGTTTATTTTCCTAACTTGTTACGTAACTATGGGTATTTGATGATAGACGTATGTTTTGGAATTAAAACAGTAACCATAACTAGATAAACAGACTAAGGTGGCACGTTTTGATTATATATCTATTTAGACCTAGGAAAAGTCAATATTATTATTATTCTGGCTGCCTGGATTATTTATTTGTTATTTGCAGGTGTTAGGAAAGTGTGGAAAGTCCCGAAAACAGAGGAAACTCTGTCGGATTTTCCAAAACTCTAAATGAATTAAAATCAGTCTTGAACATAATTAAATAAATAATTTAAAAAATGTCATGTGTGAGACCTACAATTTTACCCAATTTATTTGTGAATTTATATTTGAATTTGAAATATTATATTTGATTTTTGATAAATTATGATACCTGGATTTAATTGAAATCGTATGTTTTATATATATATATATATATATATATATATATGCACGTGATATATATTATATATATATATGTATACCAATGTTTTCTCTAATGTATTTAAATTGTATTCTTAAGGTGAAAATATTTTAAGGTATAGTATTTGATTTAAATGATCTTAGAAGAGAAATGATTTTGAAGGATTAAGGTGTTCTATCTTCAGAAATTCATATCTTTTTAACCGTAAGTCGGAAAATTACCAATGATATGTCAAAACGATCGTGTCGAAATATAGATTTTGAAAATATAAAGTTTTTATTTTTATTTTGAAATCTTCAGAATTTTATCACTGCTACAGTACTGAACGAATTTTTGAGTTTTAAGTTTGAAAATGTGATTTTAATGCATTTAATGACTCTTTGACCCAAAAATATTTTTATGTGCATGGAAAACGTATTTTAAAAATCCCTGATTGGCTGCGCCGTCCAAATAAAATATAATTTCGTATTTTTAAATTATAAATTAATTTGAAAGCTTATGAAGTGCATTTTTGGATGAAATGATCTTAGAATTTCAAAAATTAATAACTTTCAAACCGTAAGTCAAAAAATTATAAATTTAATAAGAAAACAATCGTATTGAAATTTAGTTTCTAAAAATATAAGAATTGTAGTTTTTTGAGGTATCCTTCAAAATTTTTTATCTACTGCAGTAACTGTATGATTTTATATGTTTTATGCTTGGAAAAATGGTTTTAAAGCATAGAATTAATTATTTGACTTCAAAGTATTTTATTTGTATGTTCAGATATTTATTTGAAAGCTTATTGGCTGCAAAGTTCAGATTATTTTATTTTTCTATTAATTTTTGAATTTTAAAGTATAAAGCTTTAATTTGATTGGATAAAGGAGAGGTTGATTCAAAGTGAGTAAATGAAAATTTTGTCTTCCCATGTTGACTAGTATGTGCCGTCCAAATAAGATGAGGATGAGAGGGGATATTTTCTGAAAATGTACCTAGAAGGATCTTAGAGTTTAAAGCTTATAGGAGTTGAAAAAATCCCATTAATGCATGTGTATTTTCCTAGACTTGGTTGAAGCAAAAAAATTGAAATTCTTTCACATATTTTATGATGCAATAGGCATGTGACTCAGCCCATTTGTGGGTGGAAATTCACTTTGTAACATCCTACTTTTCATTCTTTTAGAAATTACTTTAATTTAATATTTATTACGAAAATATTCGGGGTTTATAAAAATTTTGACAGAGTTCCCTTTTATAAATTGGACTTTCTCCCGAATAGAATTAAACCTTTCAGTCCAGAACAGTTTTCAATTCAAAATATTCAACATTAGGCCATACTTTAAAACTTATCAAAGTAAGAATATACATATAACTCTTCAAATATACAAAAATGCTTAAATAAAATAAAATTTATTAATTACAATTATATTTACAAAATCTATGTATTACAAAATAGGACCTATGAATGGTTGCTCGAATTTCGTGACCCTTGGGTCACTTATACCAATATACACTCTACTATGAGTATACCGTTCTCGGCCTTGATCCTTTTGTGCCTGAATCCTTGGTGTACCTAATATGTCCACTGTAAGGGTGAGTACATTGAAATCTAGATCAAAGAAAACGTTTAAAAACAGTAATAAATCATAAATAGGCATATCCATACACAAACAATAACAATAGCACAATTCAATTAACAATTTACAGTTAAAACATTCAACCTTATTCAATATATATATATAACTATGCACACTTAGAGTATAATAATTTAATATAATACTATAATGCGCAATCACATGGTTATGCTCTGCTAACGTCACACTTGTATGGATTAATTCTCGAATCCAATATTTAACACTTTATTTCATTATTAAACACTTTAACACTTTTGATTGGATTCGAGGAATTAAAACATCTATACAATGCATTCACACTTCCCTTTTCACTTTGCACACTTTAACAATAGCAATTTACACTTTTAATGATCGGGTACATTGTGCTTCACATTCTTCCCGAAGGAGGGTTCCTCACACAATGTACCTATAACACTTTTCCCTTTTCGATAACAATATACAACCCTCACATACACCCTCCACTCTGGGAAAAAACCGACCAGGAGTAAGTATTTCTCAACCTATAGTTGGGTGCTTCACCTCCACTTAGGAAGGTCCTTCGCTCACCCGCTTGCACAACACTTCACCTCCACGGCGGAAGGTCCCTCATGCGATTTGGGTTGATTTGTCCAAATCGGACTTTAGCTGAAATCACCCTCGACTAGCCAAAACAAACCAAAGTATTAGAATTACCATGGTTTGAATTGAACCAACCCCAAACACGGGAAGCAAACCCGTGTCCTTTGCAGGATCAAAGTTCTCCATGATAATTCCAGTAATATACTCTTGCTCTCATCAATCGTAAAACGACGTGTGTTTTTCCCTTACTCCTAATGTCCACCTTTACACCATGCATGATCCAATATCTCAAGCATTTCTCAATTGAATTTAAGACCCTCTTTGTTCTTTAGAAAAATGTCATTTAATTGGTTTAAACTCAATTGAGAAATACTTGGTCCTATTTGATGCATAACTATATGAATGTCATTTACATTTTGCTTATATACACTTTACACTTTGATAATAATGATCATACAAACAATATCAATCAACAAATCAGAAATCAACCAGTCAATCAGTCGACATACTCAGGTATGTCTCAGGGACTGTAATTTAAGTCACCTCCCTAAAGTTCTTCACTTCCTATTTTAACAATTCACAAAATCAGTTAATATAACATACATAAATAACATATCATTAGAACTTAGGGCTTTCTAACTAGACTCTACCCGTCCACCCATCAACCTAACCAATAAATAAATACACCCAATTGTAACTCTATTACTATAATTAAACCCATTCTCTAATACTAAACCCAAAATACACCCCTTACCTCTTGAAGTGAAGAGGAGAAGGATGAGAATTTGAGGGACCACCAACACCGACTCTAACCCAAGCTCCTAAGTTCTTCCTCTCTTGATTTCTATGGCTCCTCAAGCTCCTTGGACCAATTTGAGACTCCACATGACCAATTGCACACTTTGGGGTTTAGGGTTAATTTGGGGGTTTTAAGAGAAAGGGAAGAAATTGAGAATTGAAAGAGGGAAATACATGAGGGAGTAATGGGGAATTGATTTGGGGGTTTGATTTGTTGATCTTTTGGGTGGTTGTTCGGGAAATCAAAAACCCTAGGTGAGGAGAGAAGAGAGAATTCGTGTGGAAGAGAGAGGAAACTTTGTGAAAAATGGCTCAAAAACGAGTTTATAAGGCTGATTCAGCAGTGGTTAATCGATTAACCAGTGTAATTTTGGCCAAAACCAACATTCAGGCCTTAATCGATTAACCTCATGCTTAATAGATTAAGTCGTGTGCATCATTCAGGTCTTAATCGATTAACTCAAGGCTTAATCGATTAACTGGTTCAATCCACTATTCCTTTGCACTTCAGAGTGTCATAACTTTTTCGTTAACCGTCGGATCTTGCTCAAATTTTGAGACAAGCTTCCTAAGACACTTATCTTCACATCCAACGGTGCAATTTGATTTTAAAGCTATGGATCTTTTATTCTTAATTTCCTAAAGTCCTGTGCTCTTAACTCTTAAATAACCTTTCTAAATCGCAATCTTAACCTAACATATTCCTTTCTCTTCACCCCAAACCTATTCTAACCTATTTCTATTCCATATAAACCCACTCTAAGCTAAATACTACACTATAAGCACTTAAACACATACTAATTCGAATACCAACTATCGTTTCTAAACGAAATCGACACTTAAGAATACTAAGACACTCATCGAAATCCTACTCACTAATGCACCTAACCACTTAGAAAATTTGGGGATGTTACAATTTTCCACCACTTATAAGAATTTCTTCCTCGAAATTCGACTCACTTCCAGGAACAGAGGATATAGAGCTATATGCTCAACCGAAAGAAAGATCTTAACCTACTTCAGGATAGACACAATCTTGGGGATTTACTCCCCCACTTGGGATGCAACTCCGGTTAGGTTTCTTTACTAGGCCTATTGGGTTGCTATTGAGACTTTGACCAAAAAGTCCCACTTAGTTTCTTAATGTTCAAAACGTAAAGTTCGAAGCCTAGGGGCAATACCTGTCAATACAGACCTACCTAGTCCTATATCCAACACTACCTAACATTATTCAACAAAAATCTAAGCATCCAAACTTTCACAACACATATCCGTACACAATACAGATAAAGATAATCAAAACACAAAACATTTATCATTTAAGAAAAGTCAGTGTCACAAAATTGTAATTCAAACCTAAGTTAAGGGAAAGATCAAACACAAAACAAAACATCAAAGTATTATGACAGGTAAATATTTTCATTTTAAAATCAAATATAAATTAAGTTAAAGAAACATCATTTGAATTTTATCAAAGAATACATTCATTAAAAGGAAAACAGAGCATCAACTCGACACAATTAAATAAAAGCAATCCATACACACCAAAAGGAGTTTTGCATTGAAGAGAAGAAAAAGGGTTTGAAAATTTGCAAATGGCAAGACTCCCTTAGGATCACAAGTAATTATGATTGGTGTACAGATGAAAATAAGGTTTTGAAAGGAAATAGTTAAGTGCATCGGGTTTCCAAAACAAATGTAAGTATTCATAGAGAAACTTAAGTGATTGAATACTATATATATGTATCCATAGAAAAACTGGAAATATCTTTAAGGCATGTGATAGAAAACACATTTAAATTTCCATAGGGATTAGTTCATATATAAAAGAAAGGAATTGGAACGTCCAAACATTCTGAGTGTCGAATATAAAAAGAACACCTTATGAAAGTTAAGTTTGGAAAGCAACTTAGATGCGGATAGGTTAAAACATAAAGGTTATGAGGAATAGAAACACAGAGGTTATCATTTGGAATTTAATTTAATAGAGGTTGATAAGATAAATTGAAGATATTACATAACTATATATATATATATATATATATACACTTCAATCAGATGTATATAAAATAAGTTGTTATCCAAATGAAACCAATACATCAAAATTACAAGTTTAACACTTGCACAGTTTTCTTTAGAAAAGGTTACTTTGAAAAAAATATAGGTGTACTAGGGAAAGATGAAAATCCTAAATTACCATGTGAGGAAACACAAGGCAATTAACTTTGAAAAATTTGATTCGCCAATTAGTTAATGGAAACTAATATAGTACTCGTTTAAAAATAACTTTTAATAGAAGGTAGGAAATAATCTTAGTCAAAAATCGATTCGAAATAGTAAACAAAAGACTTGAAAGAATTTGGAAGTTGAGAACTACCCGAAATCATAAGAAAAGGTTCATGAAAACCTTTGGACTTAACATATAGTCCTAATAAGTTTAAAAATTGTAAATACATATATATAAAAATTCCATTGTTCGAAAACATTTGAAAATCACTTTCTATATGCACATCTATATGCCTACACACCCATGCCTGAAACTCTAGGACTAAATCAAATCGAACCTAGCTTCTACCGACCAGTCTATGAATGAAAAACTATTGAGGTTCTACACTCAATCTAAGAGAAACTCTACAATGCAAGACTTCAACTAATACTACGCTTACTATCTCTCCTAAGGTTTAAGGTTTCCTAGTTGGTTCCTTAGGCTTAAAGATCGCGCAACTAAGACTTGCCCTTAAATCCTAGTTAAGACTTTCATATTACTAACTAGACTTTGGTGTTACAACTCTTATAATGGATGTTGAGACTAGAACTTGGACATTCACAAACTACATTCCACGGAAGAGTTAATAATGGTTTGAAAACGGTTTGCACTTCCGGAATACAGTTTGTTCAATCGACACAACAAATTCCTTGGAGTTCTATATGAACTTGAAGGAAAAAGGGATAACATCCATTACCCTGGTGTTAGTTCCATGGTGAATGTTTTGATAATGACAAAGTGTTTTGAACAAGCTATCAATGGATGATCAAGTTCAAGTTCAACAAGCAACAACAAACATCAAGTGAAGAAGAGAGAACAAGCTCATGAAGACTTAAGTTTGAGTGTAATTGTTTTTGTTTTATCTTTTGCCTCTCAAGCTTCATAGGTTTTCATTTGGGTAGTTTGTTTAGAGGGTAGTGAATCTCATTCATAAGTCATGATTTAATCATAATTTGAGTTTTTACTTAACCTAGAATCAATAGGTGGCTTAAAGGTTTTAAAGGAAAGGTTTAGTTTTGAGAAAACAAGTTTTAAACAATTATCAGACATGTTTAATCGATTAAGAACATATTTAATCGATTAGTACTCGATTAAATTGCAGGTTAATCGATTAAATTTCAGGTTAATCGATTAAGTGCTGTAGAATTTGCAAAAATCATTTGTTTTGATTGTTTCGATTTGTTTCGTTCGAAAATCTTTCAAGGTATCTTGTACACCTATTCAACCCCCCCTTCTAGGTGTATTCCTAGGGATCCTTTGTCTCTCCAACCACCAATTGCGGTTTCCTCAATGAGGGTAGTGAATCTCATTCATAAGTCATGATTTAATCATAATTTGAGTTTTTACTTAACCTAGAATCAATAGGTGGCTTAAAGGTTTTAAAGGAAAGGTTTAGTTTTGAGAAAACAAGTTTTAAACAAGTATCAGACATGTTTAATTGATTAAGAACATATTTAATCGATTAGTACTCGATTAAGTAAAGATTTAATCGATTAAGTACTGCTGAACTGGTTTTTTAAAATACGTTTTTCACTTCTCAAAATCAGTTTTCAAGTGCCATAACTTTTGGGTATTCTATAAAAACCTTTTCCTAACCTTTGTGATTATAACCTATCATTTTGATATTAATTTTACAAGAATCAAGCCACTCTATTTTTCTCTCAATTTCAAAGATCAAAGCTTTTCTATTTTCATATTCTTTGATCAAGAACCTTTGAATCTCTTGTGTGATTTGTCATAGCTATTGATGGAGATTCATTAGGATTGTTATGTGTATTCATTGAGTTGTAATCTTTGCAATAAGGCAAGCCACTACAACAAACAAGAAGCCTTGGTGTGTCGATTATCATCAAGCAAAGTTCAAGCAATTGAAGAAAGTCTTGGTTGTGAATCAAGCAAAGAGAAGCCTTGATGTGTGGATTATCATCAAGCAATTGAAGCTTGTTGTGTCGATTATCAACAAGGGGTAGAGGTTAGATAAGAGAGAAGATCAATAGGATTACAAGGCAAGGGTGTCGGTTATCTCTTGTAGGCTAGCAAGAAGGAAGTCTTGTGAGGCAATCACTTGTAATTTGAGAACTCTAATTCCTCATAGTGAAGAATCTCTCTTGGTTGAAGAGGGGACTGGATGTAGCTTTCAAGTGGATGAAAGTGAACCAGGATAAATCGCTGTGTCGTATCTCTAAACCCTTACTCTTTATATTCAAGTCATTTGATTGCGTTCTTGATTGAAAACCTAGAAAGATTGATTTTCATAATTGATTGAATTAAATCTTTATTGTTCAAATTGATAAAGGGAAAATCATTTTCATAACTAGGATAATCAATAAGAATATAGGTGTTAATTGTTTTCGCTGAATCTCTGATCTTAAGTGTTGATTGATTGATTTTCGTATTCAATTGAAAAGTGATTTTTCAGTTTCTGATAGATTTAATCGATAAAGTGTTCGTTTAATCGATTAAGGACTTTTGAACTTTCAGGTTTAATCGATTAGTACTCGATTAAATTGCAGGTTAATCGATTAAATTTCAGGTTAATCGATTAAGTGCTGTAGAATTTGCAAAAATCATTTGTTTTGATTGTTTCGATTTGTTTTGTTCGAAAATCTTTCAAGGTATCTTGTACACCTATTCAACCCCCCCTTCTAGGTGTATTCCTAGAGTTCCTTTGTCTCTCCAACCACCAATTGTGGTTTCCTCAATTGGTATCAGAGCTCGGTCGAAAGACACGAGCATAAGAGCTTTTTCGTAAAGATCCTTTAAGAAAATCGCAATGGGTTCCATGAATCCCTTTGGTGGTGAAGGTTATTCAATAAATCGTCCTCCATTGTTTGCCGGAGAAGGCTATGCATATTGGAAAGTTAGAATGAAAATCTTTATCCAAGCCATAGATAGTGAAATTTGGAAAGTAGTTGAAAAAGGTCCTCATATCCCCTCTAGTTTAGTTGAAGGTGTAGAACAATTGATCCCCGAGGATAAGTGGAAGGATGATGATAGAAAGAAAGTTCAATATGATTATAAAGCAAAGAATATCATTACCTCCGCTTTATCTTATGACGAGTTCTTTAGAGTTTCTCAATGTTCTAGTGCTAAGGAAATGTGGGACACTTTACAAGTGACTCATGAAGGAACTAGTGAGGTTAGGAGAGCTAGATTGAATGCTTTAATGCGTGATTATGAATTGTTTCAAATGCTTCCAAATGAATCTATTAATGATATGCAAAAGCGTTTTACTCACATTATAAATCATTTACTTGCTCTTGGTAAAACGTTTCTTCAAGGTGAACTTTCTAACAAAGTGTTGAGATGTTTAGACAGGAATTGGCAACCAAAAGTAACGGCTATTGTTGAATCTAAAGATTTGGATGCTATGGATCTAGCAACACTTTTCGGAAAGCTTCAAGAACATGAAATGGAGCTTGGACGATTAAGTATCAATGAAGAGTCGGATAAAAACAAAGAAAGAAAGGGACTTGCTCTTAAAGTCAAAAGTGGATACAAAAAGAAAGAGAGTTCCGATGATGATGATAGTGAAGATTCCGATTCGGATGTTGATGAAAAAGACACGAAACTTTTTCTAAGGAAGTTTGACAAGTTTCTAAGGAGAAAAGGAAGGTTGAACAAGGACAAAAGTAAAGAGAAGGATTCTCCACACTACAAGACCAAAACTTCAAAAGAAGGTGTAGTTTTCCATGAATGCGGAAAACCCGTACATCTCAAGTACTCATGCTCTAGGTATCTCAAGAAGAAGGAGAAAGACAAGAAAAATTCAAAATCTAAAAGAGCATACATAGTTTGGGATAGTGATGAAGATAACAAGAAAAGCACATCGAGTAGTTCTTCGGATAATGAAGAAGCCGCTTGTCTCAACTTGATAACTCTAATAGATGATGAAGAACAAAGTTCAAATGATGAATCAAGTTATCAAAGCGAGGAAAGCGATGAAAGTCATACTAAATCCGAAATTTCTTCTAAATATGAATTGTTATATAATGCTTATGAAGAAATGCATGAACAACTTGAAAAACTAGCTTTGAAAAACATTGAAAGGAAGAGGCTCATTTTGAAACATCAAAAAGAGATTTTAGAACTTCAAAAACAAGTTAATGAGCTTAATCTTGAAAATGAAACTCTTGATCTTATATATGCTAGTTCTTCTTGTGATTGTGCTACTAGAGTGAATATTGTGGTTGATTGTGAGAATTGCAAGTTGCTTAAAGATGAAAATGCTATTTTGAAAAATAAGCTTGCAAGTTTCACCACTTGTGATATTAGATTGCGCACATTGTTAAATTTTCAAAGAGAAAATTCAAACAAGTTTGGTTTGGGTTATACTAGTGCTAAGAGTAATTCTCATAGAAATGTTGTTGATTTTTCTAAAGTTGATTTTTCAAATGCACCAACATGTTTCTATTGTGGTACTCATGGACATACTTCAAATGTGTGTTATGTTAAAATGCATGGTATACCTAAAGGAGATTTTGTTTGGATGAGAAAGGGTGAAAGTCCCTATACTAACAAAAATGGATCCAAAACCATTTGGATACCAAAAAGCAAAGCATGATTGTTTTGTAGGTATGATTGAAGAGCAAAGAGAGCTTACAAGTGTTATTCATATTTGCATCTTCAATTGGTATCAAAAGAAGTCCTACAATATGGTACAAATGTTGTTGATAGATTTGTGAACTTCAAATGGTATCTTCTCAATTGGTATTACTTTTCTAAATGTTTAATTAAATCATTTGGTATCATTGAGTAGATTCATAGATGGTTATCATGATATAGTGACATGCTTTGGTTATTATTAAAGAAATATCACATTTGGTATCAAAATTTTGTGATTATTGATACTTCTTTACAATTGATATCTTCTTTGTTAAGTGATATTATGATCTTTTTAGTTCTCAATTGGTATCATATTTCATTGTTATATTCTCTTGCCAATTGATATCACATTTCAAAGTTTAGTTCTAATGTATTTGTTCAATTGGTATCAATGTTGTAAAGAAATGATCATTGATTTCTTACCTTGGCTTAGATGTTATATTTCAATTGGTATATATTACTTTTTGATAATGCCAAAGGGGGAGAAATATGATGTTTTGAATTGATTGGAATGTTTCTCAAAGGTGGAGAAATGATTGTTGGAGAAATAATATGATTTTTTTTAGATGTTTGTTTGGAGAAAGGTTGCTTTTGCCTCTCAAGCTTCACAGGTTTTCATTTGGGTAGTTTGTTTAGAGGGTAGTGAATCTCATTCATAAGTCATGATTTAATCATAATTTGAGTTTTTACTTAACCTAGAATCAATAGGTGGCTTAAAGGTTTTAAAGGAAAGGTTTAGTTTTGAGAAAACAAGTTTTAAACAAGTATCAGACATGTTTAATCGATTAAGAACATATTTAATCGATTAGTACTCGATTAAGTAAAGATTTAATCGATTAAGTACTGCTGAACTGGTTTTTTAAAATACGTTTTTCACTTCTCAAAATCAGTTTTCAAGTGCCATAACTTTTGGGTATTCTATAAAAACCTTTTCCTAACCTTTGTGATTATAACCTATCATTTTGATATTAATTTTACAAGAATCAAGCCACTCTATTTTTCTCTCAATTTCAAAGATCAAAGCTTTTCTATTTTCATATTCTTTGATCAAGAACCTTTGAATCTCTTGTGTGATTTGTCATAGCTATTGATGGAGATTCATTAGGATTGTTATGTGTATTCATTGAGTTGTAATCTTTGCAATAAGGCAAGCCACTACAACAAACAAGAAGCCTTGGTGTGTCGATTATCATCAAGCAAAGTTCAAGCAATTGAAGAAAGTCTTGGTTGTGAATCAAGCAAAGAGAAGCCTTGATGTGTGGATTATCATCAAGCAATTGAAGACTTGTTGTGTCGATTATCAACAAGGGGTAGAGGTTAGATAAGAGAGAAGATCAATAGGATTACAAGGCAAGGGTGTCGGTTATCTCTTGTAGGCTAGCAAGAAGGAAGTATTGTGAGGCAATCACTTGTAATTTGAGAACTCTAATTCCTCATAGTGAAGAATCTCTCTTGGTTGAAGAGGGGACTGGATGTAGCTTTCAAGTGGATGAAAGTGAACCAGGATAAATCGCTGTGTCGTATCTCTAAACCCTTACTCTTTATATTCAAGTCATTTGATTGCGTTCTTGATTGAAAACCTAGAAAGATTGATTTTCATAATTGATTGAATTAAATCTTTATTGTTCAAATTGATAAAGGGAAAATCATTTTCATAACTAGGATAATCAATAAGAATATAGGTGTTAATTGTTTTCGCTGAATCTCTGATCTTAAGTGTTGATTGATTGATTTTCGTATTCAATTGAAAAGTGATTTTTCAGTTTCTGATAGATTTAATCGATTAAGTGTTCGTTTAATCGATTAAGGACTTTTGAACTTTCAGGTTTAATCGATTAGTACTCGATTAAATTGCAGGTTAATCGATTAAATTTCAGGTTAATCGATTAAGTGCTGTAGAATTTGCAAAAATCATTTGTTTTGATTGTTTCGATTTGTTTTGTTCGAAAATCTTTCAAGGTATCTTGTACACCTATTCAACCCCCCCTTCTAGGTGTATTCCTAGAGTTCCTTTGTCTCTCCAACCACCAATTGCGGTTTCCTCACCTGGTTCAGGTTCTAAACTAGACTTTGGCTCTAGGGTAGCTACATTACCTTTAACTTACCTCACTACCTTCGATTCACATTTTCCACTTCCACATTACTATAGAAACAATAAAGTACCAACTTCTGTGTACAAGGTTTGGTACTTGGTGATAAAAGAATTTTCAAGAGTTTGCATTTTCTTTAAAATAAGGAAAAACACTTTATACTTTTGTAAATTCTGTTCATTTAAAACTTAAACAAATTATTGTTTAGGAAAAAGGCATGTCAAGCACTTACAAGTTCAAATCATTCATATAGGTTTTTAAAATCATTTCACATCCATTTGAAATTGATTCTGAAGCTTGAGGATTCCTTTAATGAAGAAAGTAAGAATCCTCTTTAATTCGTCAAACCCAAATAAAAGGAACGAATTCATGGTCAAAAAGTTTTAATGTCATTAACCTTTCCAATTCTAGTGAATGCCTTTCCTCTCATTTTAGTTTGGGAATTCAAATT
Source organism: Crotalaria pallida (assembly GCA_037953625.1). NCBI lineage: Eukaryota > Viridiplantae > Streptophyta > Magnoliopsida > Fabales > Fabaceae > Crotalaria > Crotalaria pallida. Next base: position 64,327,822 of record CM075655.1, on the reverse strand, counting down.
GACTTATGTCGCCTTCACTGAATTCCTATCAATCGATAAATGGTGTAACTTAGGAGTAAATTACACTATCATTCAATTGATTAGGAACTCACATTGTAAGTAAAACTTTCTTGAAATTTAGTGTTGAGACATTCAATCAATTATCAGAGTTTGAATCAATTCCATACTTTGAAAAATATCAAAACATTACTGTACTTGACATTCATTTTCAAATCGTAGTACTAGTACTTTTCGAAAATAGAATCTTAGAAAATCTGTTGCAAAAACACTTTCATACTTTAGAAATCAAAGTATATTTATCACCAAAATATATTGTGGAAATGTAGAAGGTACTTAGGTCTTACTAAGACGACACTTAGTAATTATAGTTAAAGGCAATTACAAAAGATTAACTCCTATTCACTTCCGTTGTGCACTCTGATGAAGAATGCTCGGAATGTATAAAACCAAATGACCTCTAATACCGACCCTATTCTTAGACTTAGAAAATAAACCCAACAATTATTTGGTTGGATTCAAGGACTTAGCGACGTCATCCACCAATGAATACAAAATGCGAGGGATCCTTCTTGATTCTACATTGCATTGGAGATAAAATCGTTTTCGTGCTACTTGAGTTCAATCAAATAAAGGATGACTCATCTTCGATTCAAAAGGATATTTGGAAATTTCGTCTTAAAGCGAAATCTCAATGTCTTTTCATATTTTGAAACAGACATAACCAATTCAAAACTAAGAGTTAGTACTTCCCGGTGGGATAGCAATTTCATGCTCTGTCCTGTTGGGAGTTTTCCTTTCCCTTAGTCTCTACTTTCCGTCCATTTCCAAACACAACAAAGTTATACTTTGAAAAATTTAGTTAGCCCACCTTAAATTGAAGATATACCCCTATGAATACTAAAATATGACTCACCCTACTAAGCTATACTCATTCCCACTAATGATGCATGCATGAAACACTAATGTGCACTACTTAATCAACTACCTATTAGTTACTCTCATGTGGAGTAACTCTTTGGGAGTAGGAAAATCCATACTCCGGGCCGAGGATTGCAACCATTGCTCTGATACCATATTGTAACATCCTACTTTTTATACTTTTAGAAATTACTTTAATTTAATATTTATTACGAAAACATTCGGGGTTTATAAAAATTTTGACAGAGTTCCCTTTTATAAATCGGACTTTCTCCCGAATAGAATTAAACCTGTTAGTCCAGAACAGTTTTCAATTCAAAATATTCAACATTAGGCCATACTTTAAAACTTATCAAAGTAAGAATATACATATAACTCTTCAAATATACAAAAATGCTTAAATAAAATAAAATTTATTAATTACAATTATATTTACAAAATCTATGTATTACAAAATAGAACCTATGAATGGTTGCTCGAACTTCGTGACCCTTGGGTCACTTTTACCAATATACACTCTACTATGAGTATACCGTTCTCGACCTTGATCCTTTCGTGCCTGAATCCTTGGTGTACCTAATATGTCCACTGTAAGGGTGAGTACTTTGAAATATAAATCAAAGAAAATGTTTAAAAATAGTAATAAATCATAAATAGGCATATCCATACACAAACAATAACAATAACACAATTCAATTAACAATTTACAATTAAAACATTCAACCTTATTCAATATATATATATAACTATGCACACTTAGAGTATAATAATTTAATATAATACTATAATGCGCAATCACATGGTTATGCTCTGCTAACGTCACACTTGGATGGATTAATTCTCGAATCCAATATTTAACACTTTATTTCATTATTAAACACTTTAACACTTTTGATTGGATTCGAGGAATTAAAACATCTATACAATGCATTCATACTTCCCTTTTCACTTGCACACTTTAACAATAACAATTTACACTTTTAACAATCGGGTACATTGTGCTTCACATTCTCCCCGAAGGAGGGTTCCTCACACAATGTGCCTATAACACTTTTCCCTTTTCGATAACAATAAACAACCCTCACATACACCCTCCACTCTGGGGAAAAACCGACCAGGAGTAAGTATTTCTCAACCTATAGTTGGGTGCTTCACCTCCACGGCGGAAGGTCCTTTGCTCACCCGCTTGCACAACACTTCACCTCCACGGCGGAAGGTCCCTCATGCAATTTGGGTTGATTTGTCCAAATCGGGCTTTAGCAGAAATCACCCTCGACTGGCCAAAATGAGCCAAAGTATTAGAATTACCATGGTTTGCATAGAACCAACCCCCAACACGGGAAGCAAACCCGTGTCCTTTGCAGGATCAAAGTTCTCCATGATAATTCCAGTAATATACTCTTTCCCTCATCAATCGTAAAACGACGTGTGTTTTTCCCCTACTCCTAACGTCCACCTTTACACCATGCATGATCCAATATCTCAAGCGTTTCTCAATTGAATTTAAGACCCTCTTTGTTCTTTAGAAAAATGTCATTTAATTGGTTTAAACTCAATTGAGAAATACTTGGTCCTATTTGATGCATAACTATATGAATGTCATTTACAATTTGCTTATATACACTTTACACTTTGATAATAATGATCATACAAACAATATCAATCAACAAATCAGAAATCAACCAGTCAATCAGTCGACATACTCAGGTATGTCTCAGGGACTATAATTTAAGTCACCTCCCTAAAGTTCTTCACTTCCTATTTTAACAATTCACAAAATCAGTTAATATAACATACATAAATAACATATCATTAGAACTTAGGGTTTTCTAACTAGACTCTAACCGTCCACCCATCAACCTAACCAATCAACAATACACCCAATTATAACTCTATTACTATAATTAAACCCATTCTCTAATACTAAACCCAAAATACACCCCTTACCTCTTGAAGAGAAGAGGAGAAGGATGAGAATTTGAGGGAGCACCAACACCGACTCTAACCCAAGCTCCTAAGTTCTTCCTCTCTTGATTCCTATGGCTCCTCAAGCTCCTTGGACTAATTTGAGACCCCACATGACCAATTGCACACTTTGGGTTTAGGGTTAATTTGGGGGTTTTAAGAGAAAGAGAAGAAATTGAGAATTGAAAGAGGGAAATACATGAGGGAGTAATGGGGAATTGATTTGGGGGTTTGATTTTTTGATCTTTTGGGTGGTTGTTTGGGAAATCAAAAACCCTAGGTGAGAAGAGAAGAGAGAATTCGTGTGGAAGATGTAACACCCCGCAAATTCCTCGTATTGTTTTAAGTATTAAGGAGAATTATTTTGAGAAAAGTGTTTTTGAAAAAGTATTTCCTCAATTGAATTTCTTATTTTATGATTTCAAGTGGTGAATGATTTTTTTTAAAGAAATGATTTTCATGAGAAAATATTATGAGTTTTAGAAATTGAATTTTTGGAATGATTGTATATTTAATCTTTTTGTGCTTTAAAGAAATTGTGATTTCTAAACAAGGGTTATTTTATGAAGAAAAGATTTATTTCCATGTATGTATGTGTATGTATGTGCGGTATTTCTATGTGTGTATGCTTAGGGTTATATGGAAATTAAATTGGTAGAAGAATATGATAATGCATGTGTGTGAACATGTATGTCACGTGTATATGTATGTGTATGCATGTTAGGATTGTATTTTTAGGACAATTAGTTATGGGTAAATTAGAACCAAAATGAAAGTTAATGGGTAGAAACTTTAAGTGGTAAAAAAGAAAATAAACCATTGTGTGTAAAGTAACCTAAAGCCTAAACCTACTCCTAGATGTCCCTTTGATAAACTCCACCCATGCAAATTATTGAAGAGCCAAAATTGCCCCTCCCATTTGCACCCATGGCCGAATTTCATAAGGGCAAGAAGAGGAATCATGAGTTGGCCTATATATATAGGAGCAAACCTAGTTCATTTCCTTCACTTCATTTCATTTCTTCCATTTTTCATTTCTTTCCAAACACACCAACACTAAGAGCAAAACAAACTCTTAGTGAGAAACTTAGAGAGAGAGAGGGGACCATGAGTGAGGAAGGAGGAAGAAGGAGGAACCAAGTCCAAAAACCTAAGACCTCCCTTGAAGATCCAAGAACTTAGGAGCTAGAAGACCTTGATTTGGTGGGTGATTCAAAAACCATGGAGAAATTGTAATAGTTTAGACTTTTCTTTTTATCTTGTGATTCTTCTCTTTTTCTTTCTTTGCATGTTAATTTTCCAAGTTTAAATGATGAGTACAAGTGTTGTTTGTGCTCAATCATGGACTTTATGATTCGGCTAAAACCTAAATGATGGATCTTAGAGTTTTTCAAACTAAATCTTCTAGATCTAAAAGTTGTTGAGATTTTTGTGAAGTTTAAAATAAATCTCTTTGCATGTCAAATTTTCTTTCTCAAAACCGTGAACCATGATGCTTTTAAGAGAAGATTTGATAAATAAATTCATGATCCAAACTTGCTTAATAATAAAGTTGAGATCTTTGGTGTTGCATGTTAGTTTGATGATGATTTTGGTTGATTTGAGTACATGCATGTGTTGATTGTACCTTGATCTTGAATTTTTAAGAATAAATGAACTTATAAAACACTAAATCATGAGCTCTACAATTCGGCCATGACTAAAAGTGTAGGTCTTGATGCTTTTTAATTTAATCCAAGTAATTGCATGTTAACCTTATGTTTAGAAACAATGATTTGAGTGTTGAAATGTTTGATTTTGATTTGATCTTGATGAAGCTTTGATTTTTGGTCTTGATCTTTAAAAAGCTTTGATTTTTGCTTTGATCTTTGAAAAAGTCTTAATCTTTGCCTTGATCTTTAAAAAGTTTGTTCTTGGACTTTGCATGTGATTTTCGAACAAAAAACTCTAACCTTTCTTGATGCATGTCTTAATTTTCACTTGATCTTTGGAAAAACTTTGACTTTGTCTTAATCTAAGAAAAGTTTTAATCTTGAAGTCATGCATATGGTTTTGAACAGAAAGTTTTGATCTTTCTTAGTGCATGATTTGATTCATGGATCTTAAATTTTGCATGATGAAAAATGAACCTAAAAACCTTGTTTTTGTCATAAAGGGGTGTTCGGCCTATGCATGTGAAATAGACTAGGGCTCTTTTCATGAAGTGACATAAAGATAATGAGTGTCTTTTATAAACTAATGCTAAGTTAAAATTGTTTGAAAAGGTGTTGTGATTATTAATTTTCTATTCGGTTTTGAAGTAAAGGTAAAAGAAATAAATGAACTAATTGGTTGAAAAGAGTTTTGTGTTTAAGTGAATAGATGTGTGTGCGTATTCGGTTGAGAACAAAAGGAAGAGTAAATAAATTTGTTTCATGAAAAAGAAAATGGAGTTTAAGTGCTTGAAATAAATCAAGTTGATTTATGTGTTTTAAATTTGTAATTTTTGACTTGTTTTCTTTGATTTCATTCGGCCACATAGTGTAAATAAGTTTAGGAAGTTTAGTTGCATGAAATAAAATATACATGGTGATTTTTGAAAGGGATAAAGTTGTTTAAAGTAATAAAAATAAATGTGCTTGGTTTATATCTTCGGTTCAATTCGGTTTGTAAATATATGCATGACTAGGTGTTTTGTTTTATGAAAATAAATTAATTGTGAGTTGTATGATTTCTTTGATGTTGACTAAGTTGATTATATGCCTCTAATTAATTAATGCAGTGTTGCTTGTTATTGTGTGTTAAGTTGATGTTTGAAAAATGATTGAGTATGTAATTGATTTTGAAATTAATTGATTTTAAAATAATTTGATTTGATTTTTTTGGGATTATTGGATTGTGTTTATGGCTGTCCAAAGTTTGTTTTGTGACAAAAGTTTGAGTTTTAAAAGTGTTAATTTCGAGTTAAAGAAGTATTTGAAATAAAAAGTGTTTTTATGACGTTTTCGGGGTTTTATCAAAGTGATTTTGTAAAACGACTCTTTGCTGTCCAGAATTGTTTGGACTTGTTTCTTAGTTTTAAAAAGTGAGTACAAGCGATTTAAAGTAAAGTTTTCAAGTGATATTTGATTTGAGAAAAAGCCGGATTGAAAACTGTGAATTTTTCGGTGTTTTCAAACGTAATTAAGGTGCTGTCCAAGATGGACCAGCAACCAAATAAATTGGTTTAAATAATTTTATTAAATGTTTTCAAATGGTTTTGAGGTACTTAGAGTACCAGAAAAAGATAGAATTGTTTTGAGAAAAATGATTACGTTTTTAAGTCTTCCGGCGAGGAGCGGAATGTGTACTGAGTTAAGAAAAGGTTTTCTTATACAAGTTAATAACGTAAACGTGTTTTATTTAATACGAGGGATTGTATAGACGAGTGATTGGGGCAGCCGGCAGCGAAAAGGAACCGCGGAGATCGAGCGCATTTAAATTGCTGGACCCGAGGTGAGAGAGAAGCTTTCCTAAGACACCGTGGTATTTAGGTGACATATTAGGACGTTCCGTATCATCTCAAAGATTGGAACTAAGTGGTTCGGAGTCAGTAGTATAGTGGCAATTGTTTGTGTTGTGTGGCCACTTATACGAAGGAGACAAAGACCACATTGTTGTTGTGTGATGATTGTATGTTGATTATGTGAAATAGCATGCTTTTATTTATTTATTTAATTATGCATGATGAAATTGAATACTGTTAATTAAAACGAGTAACATGCTGATGGACGTCTGTTACGTCCTGAAAATGAAAAGGAAATAAGTAAGTTGATGGAAGTAAATATATATAACGAAAAAGGAATAAGGATAAAAGATATAAGATGGATTAGAAAGCGATAAATAGTTGAGATTGGGGAAAGAGTTGATGATAATGATAAGGACGAGCCAGAGCTGGGGAAAGTAATGTTGTTACTGGAATGAGATGTGATCCGAGTGGAGCTTGGCTCCTTTTTTATGTTTTTGGGAAAGAGACTAGTGTTGAGTTGAGCTTGCTCCTCCATTAGCGCTCAGCAAAGATGGATTTTTGAAAAATGTTTTTGAAAAGAGATTTTTGAAAAGGTTTGTGAAAAGAGATTTTTAAAAAGGAGTTTGTGAAAAGAGATTTTTGAAAAGGCTTGTGAAAAGAGATTTTTTAAAAGGTTTGTGATAAGAGATTTTAAACAAAGGTTTATGAAAAGAGGTTTTTGAGAAAGACTATAAAAAGTATTTTCAGAAAAGTTTTTGAAATGAAAGTTTGCGAAAGGTTGTGAAAGGAGATTTTTAGAAACTTCTCGAGACGAGATTTTTGAGAAAGCTTTTGAAATAAGATTTTGAGAAAGTTTGTGAAAAGACATTTCGAGAAAGATTAAGAAATGAAATTTGTGAAAAATTATGATATGAGGTTCCGAGAAAGATGATGAGACGAAATTTTGAGAAAATTTATGAAATGTGATTTTTAGAAAAGTTTATGAAGTAAGATTTTTGAGAAAGCTTATGTAAGGTTGTTTTAAGATTGACGAATGAGATAATTGAGTCAGATTGTGAAATGAGAGGCAAGTTGTTGATGCTATCCCAGCTCTGTGCTATGTGAGAAATGATGAGAGAAAGATTGTACAAAGTAGTGGTTGGGACTCATTGAAGGGATGCACGAAGGATGGGTCGACCTTAGGTTAATTAAAAAGATAAAAGACTCTAAAAGACACTGACACGATGAGCCATGAGTGTGATATCGAAGTAGTGGAGAGGAAGGAACCATGGGTATCTGCGGATACTCAGGTGGAGATTGCATTAAGGGAGGACGATGATGGTGAAACGTCAAGAAGTCTTGAGTACACTCTAGGCAGAACGAACTCCACATGTGGTATACGAACGTGGTAGGGACTGGGTCCAATGCCGTGGTAAGTTCTGCAGCGCAACTAGAATAGTACTGACGCCCCCTAGATTGCAAATCTTGAACAGTGAAAGGGACTGGAGTGGGGCATCTTGATTTGCCACTGTACCCGAGTTTTCTACAGTGTGCCTTGATTATATATATGAATTGAAATGATATGATTTGAATTGAGACTGTACCCGAGTTTTCTACAGTTCTCCTGGCTTGGAGCCAATTGATTGTTGAGACAGCTGTCGTGCCCGCACGGTAAAGGTCCTGTACTCCTGTTTGCTTCCGACTAGGTTGGGTGGATGACCGAGGAGATGTAGACGTGAGTGTTAGTTGAGAACGTAATGGATACCCCGATGATACCTTAAATTTCCCCAATCATTGAAGGTCGTGAATTGAGAATACTTGATGAGAAAAGATTTATAATTATGAGAAAGAAGAGAATGAGAAAGAAAGGATGTTTATAAGAAGAGAAAGTAAGTTGGCAAGGAAATGAAAAATGATAATAATGATGATAACCATGATAATGATGTTGATAATATGCTTGAATGTTGTATTGTGTGTATATTGCTTGTCTTGTTTGTATTGTCTTGATATCTCGCCTACTGTAATCCCACACCGTCGACGGTGCGTCATTCGGATCGCTTACTCTCTCCTGTTCGTTGGCATATCGGTGCTGCTTGTATCTCAACGGGCAGACAGAGTATGGTATGGAGGTCACCACGTGGAGTAAGTATGGAAGGGGTTGGAAGCGCACCCCAGGCGGCTGGGTATGGACCGGCTACACCCAGATCGTGATCCCAGATCCGGAACATCAACTGAGCGGAGCTAATTTGGGGCCGCACTTGGGACAAGTCACCGTACGAGGACATAGGAGCTACAAAGAAAAGGTTCGGTACGAAACTCAGCGAAACTCTACCACTCTGGAGGAAGTGGAGTTGGAGTCTAGTGGCAATGGAGGGATAGTAACGCGAACGGCATCATCCTTGGGAGCAAAGAAGGAACGCAAGAAGAAATGGAAACTTCACCCGATTGTCTTTGATAGGAGGATTTAGAGATAGTGATGTTAGTTTAGGTCTGTTGTGAGTGTTTGAGTTAAGGATTACCGAGCCATGAGCCAATTATGTAACTAAGCCAAGTCTTAATTCTGTATTGTGGAGTACTCTCTTTCGAAAGAACAAACAATGTAATTTTTGGGAAACTGATGAATACTTTTGATTCCTGCTTTTTGGAACCAAGTCATTTATGGAGATGAAAATTTTATGGAAACAGATGTTTAGTAACAACTTGGTTTTCGGTAAAGGATGTTACGTATACCAATGACATCTCAAAAAGTTTTCAAAAAAAAAAAATTTGGCCTCATTTTTTCCACCTTAATAAGTAAAAGTTAAATTATTTTGGTTTACGAAAATCGGGCTGTTACAGAAGAGAGAGGAAACTTTGTGAAAAATGGCTCAAAAACGAGTTTATAAGGCTGATTCAGCAGTGGTTAATCGATTAACTGGGTGGTTAATCGATTAACCAGTGTAATTTTGGACAAAACCAACATTCAGGCCTTAATCGATTAACCTCATGCTTAATCGATTAAGTCGTGTGCATCATTCAGGTCTTAATCGATTAACTCAAGGCTTAATCGATTAACTGGTTCAATCCACCATTCCTTTGCACTTCAGAGTGTCATAACTTTTTCGTTAACCGTTGGATCTTGCTCAAATTTTTAGGCAAGCTTCCTAAGACACTTATCTTCACATCCAACGATGGAATTTGGGTTTAAAGCTATGGATCTTTTATTCTTAATTTCCTAAAGTCTTGTGCTCTTAACTCTTAAATAACCTTTCTAAATCGCAATCTTAACCTAACATATTCCTTTCTCTTCACCCCAAACCTATTCTAACCTATTTCTATTTCATATAAACCCACTCTAAGCTAAATACTACACTCTAAGCACTTAAACACATACTAATTCGAATACCAACTATCGTTTCTAAACGAAATCGACACTTTAAGAATACTAAGACACTCATCGAAATCCTACTCACTAATGCACCTAACCACTTAGCAAATTTGGGGATGTTACACACTTCCTACTTCACCTATAAATAGAGCCTAATACCCCTCATTCTTTTACACACAACAAACAATCATTTTGAGAGAAAAAAATTAGAGAAAGGCTTGTAGAGAGAGAGAGAGATTTAGGCGTGGCACATTGTGAAGGGAAGGGAAAAAATTTCATATTCACTTTGAAAATCTTCTTTGCTAAGGAGAAGAGGTAATCCTACAACCTTAGTATTTGTTTTAATTTTTAAAGTTCTTAATTCTTTATTCTTTTGGTTTAGCAAATAAAAAGACTTCTTCTATTCTTCTCTGATTATGAAATGGTGAAACCAAAATCTTTAATTTCTTCTCTGTTATAATCTGAATTTTGATTTGTTAATGTGAATTTGGATAAAGGTCAGATGAATGAGGATTAAAAAGGGACAAAACAAAAATTGTTTAAAGAGATATTGATCTCCCCTTTTTAAAGCCTTTGATGACTAAACTATTGATAAGGAAATAAGGAAATGATGTTCTGAAATTGAAATTGATAAAAAGTTTATCTGTTTTTGAGAATTTTGATTTCTATCTTTACTGTATTGTTGTTTTGATTCTTCTTTGATTATTAGTATGAAAACATGATTAATAAGCAAATGATGATGAACAATAAAATTATAAATTGTGATATGTATGTGTTTTGGTCGTGAGGCCTATATTGTTTTTTAAAATGATCATAGCAAATTATATATGTTCTTTTTAGTAATTATGCGTATCTTATGATGTTTGATGTGGTTAAAAAAATGATTAATTGGATTTGTGATTATATGACTATATGGATTGATATTGTTTATGAACTATACTGTTAAGTGCTGTACAAAATTTATCTGACTCAAAAGTGCTTATCTTCTATTTTGACTTAATGTTTTAAGTGAATCTTTGAAAAGTATGGAATTATATGAATAAGATATATATGTGTTTATAAATTAATGTTACTCTTCTATTTCTATTCTTATGGCCGAAATTTATTTGGTAGAAAAGAGTAATTTTGCTAAATTCCTAAGTGCTTAAATGATTATATGATGCCTCTGTATGTTTATTGATGTGTATACATGAAATAAACACATCAATAAACTATGTATTTCATAGGAAAAAATAATTATATCTGAAAAATAAATTTTGTTCTGAAAAATAATGTCTTATTTAAACTATGAGTCCCAAATGATTTATTTTTGCATGTGTTTGCGATGCTTAACTTTTTTATAATTGTATCCGAATGTTAGAACATGTTTGTTTCAATTTCTAGAAGTGATGCAACTAAATTTTGGTGGCTGTCCAGCAAGCAAAACTATTTTATTAAACTCATATTTAATCATATGTTTATAATGGAAATTGTAAGGAATTTTTAGGAAAAAGTGGCATGTCTTGTTGATAAATCATTTATGAGAAAAGTGATTTTTAGACTTGTAGTATATGCTGTCCAAAATTATAAATTGTTGCATCAACAATAAAAATTGATCTGGAATGAATTAGTATGTGAATTTTATGTTAGGATCTTTGTATAAGTATATAGAGTTTTAAAAAGAATTATGGAAGTAAATATATGAATGTATGCTTAAATGTTCTAATGGTTTAGTAAATTGTTTGATATGTGATTTTATGTGTTAGGAATTTAGATGCCTAATTGAACTGATGTTTAAAAGTATAATTTTTCTATTCTGTTTAGAACTTATAATTAAAATTGCATCGACTTTAGAAAAATATATTTGTAGCTTGAATGCATGAGTTATGTTGTATATGAATTAGGTGTGCTTATAACATGGTTAAGTGATTTTTTATGTACTGCTTAATTTAGTTTTAAGGTTGCATCAAAGCAAATGATTTTAAATCCTGCTGTATGATTTTTCTGTAAATGGTAGTTGTTATAAGGTATTTAGAAATGTGTTTTTGAGTAAGTAATGTTTCAGAATTTATTTTTGAAAGGTGATAATTAAGTTATAAAAGTTATATTATTTTTAGAAAAGATTTTCATGATTTAAAAAGCTAAAAGAAAAAGTGATTTTTCTAGTGCAGTAATCTGTTTTTATTTTCAAAGAGGTTTTAAGCTACTGATACTGTTTTGTATTTTTAAAAGATACTAAGTGTTTTCGATTTGTAAAATGTTCTTTTAATAATTTGTTTAAATTGATTTGTTATTTGGATTATGTGTATCAAATTGTTAAAGGTTCTCGTTTGGAATCACGTGACGCGAATTCGATTCAAGAGGACACTAATTTTGTAGCTTCAACTCAAGGTGAGAGAGAAGCCTTCTTAAGACATAGTGGCATGTAGGGTAATGTAAGGACGTTCTGTATCAACTCAAAGGTCGGAACTAGGGATCTATCGGGTGAGTAGTAGAACGGCAATTGTGTGTGTTACGCCGTTCATACGAAAACAACGATCCCTCGAATATAATTGTATGTGTTGTATATTCTGTTTTATTATGATGCTAAATCGATTATAATATTAAATTGTTAATGATAACATGTCTGGCGTATATGTTATATAAACCTGTTATTGGAAAATAATTGATTCATATGATGTTATGTTGGAGAATTTTTGGGGATTGATTAAAAGGCTTTATGGTTTAAGGAATTGGTATGGAATCGTTACGGAAATTTATGAAAGTTTATAATGTTATCCCCTGATCGCACTGTCATGGTGACGTGCTTGATCGTTAAGTTTTGCCGGCCACGTGAATGGAACGCCGTGGTTGTGAGCTCGGTTTGGAATTCGCTGTGATTTGGAAGCGCCTGTGATAGGTTAATCCCTTAGAGGTCGAGACCCATTAGAAGTGTAACACCCCGATTTGGCAACATGAAAATATAATTTCTTTAATTCAATATAGTGAAAATTTGGGCCAATTTTTTTTTTATAACATAACATGGACATGAGAATCTACAAGTTCCAAAGTCTTTTATCAAAATAGTTTGCAATAGAAATTTGATTCTCATATCTCACGTTATACTTCATGTTCCAAACCGAGATGTTACGAAACATCGCACTTTGAAACTTACTTTCACCAATTTGGTTTGAAAGACCCAGTTCTTTCGTTCTTGACTAGAAACTTAGCATTGCTTATTCCAACTTTAGAAAACATGATTCGGGTGTACATGTGGATATAGGAAATGATGTCTACGTACCTGCTAAGGGAGTACAATACTCTGAAAAGGGAGACCTTAACATTAGGCCTACACATTAATCTTTGTCTCCATCCTTGACGGGTGCTCCTTCTAGCTCAGGGTACTCCTCGGCATCATCGAATCTCTCATCATCATCGGGTAGTACCAAACCTTCCGCATTCTTTTGATCCTCTAGCACAAATCTGCTCGTTGTGGCATCAGCATCCACCAACAAAACAACGAGGCAGGAGAGAGTAAGCATTCCGAACGACGCATCGTCGACGGTGTTGGTTTACGATAGGCAAAATATCAAGACAAGCTTACCAAAATAACATATATGCATCACCACATTCATAATCATAATCATCATCAATTTAATCATTCATCAACGCAAGATTACTTTCGCTTATCAATATCATTAATCTTTTTGCGACATATAATTCTTTCTTTCTCACATGTTTTTCTCAATCACATCATACGAATCTTTCACTTTCATTCATTCCCATCTTCATAGGGTTTCATTCATCGTTCCATACTTTTCAATATCGAGATCATTTCTTATTACTGCAATATTCATCTTGTCTTATTACGTCTTATGAGTTCGCGTCCATCGATGATTGGGGAATTCCTAATATCATCGAAGTAAAAGATTAGTTCGCAGTTAGCACACACGTCTACATCTCCTCGGTCATCCACCCAACCTAGTCGAAAGCAAATAGGAGTACAGGACCTTTACCACGCGGGCTTGACAGCTGTCTCAACAAATCTCAATGCCAGGAGAACTGTAGAAAATCCGGTACAGTCTCAAATCAAATCATATAATCAAGGCACACTGTAGAAAATCCGGTACAGCGGCAAAATCACAGACCCCCGTTCCAGTCCCTCTCACTGTTCAAGATTTGCAATCTAGGGGGTGACAGCATTTTTCTAGTTGGCCTGCAAAACTTACCACGGCATCGGACCGGCCTGTCCTTACCACATATGGAATTCGTTCCGCCTAGAAAATACTTAAGGCTTCTTGACGTTTCACCGTCATTGCCTTCCCCTAATGCAATCTCCTCCTGAGTATCCCTGATACCCATGGTATCTTCCTCTCCACTACTTCTCACTCATTGCTCACCACATTCGTCAATGTCTTTTAAAAGTTTTAGAGTTTAGTTATTACCCTAAGGTCGGCTCATCCTTGGTGCATCCCTTCAACGAGTCCCGACCACTAATTTACTCAATACTTTTCTTTTCTTTCTTAACATAGCACGGAGCTGGGATTGCATCAACAATCTTGCATCTCATCTCGTAAACTTTCTCAGAGTAGTAACATAACTCTTTTCAGAACAACATAGCTCAACTCAAGACAAGTCTCATTCAATCAACAGAGGAGCAAAGCTCAACTCATATCACATCTCATTCCAGTAAACATCAGCAGAGGAGCAAAGCTCAACTCATATCACATCTCAGTTTAGTAAACATCAGCAGAGGAGCAAAGCTCAACTCATATCACATCTCATTTCCAATAAACAACAACAACATTACTTTCATCAGCCTCATTATCATCAGCTCTTGCTTAACGTCGTTACGATACTTTTGTTCACATCATATCTTATCTCTTACCACATTCTTCGGACTTTCATGATATCTTAAATCTTTTCACAATCTTAACTCATATCGTTTCTCAATGTCTTATCAAAGTTTCCTTATTCAATAAGGACTTAAACCCCAACCGGGTATTACATCTTTCTCTTTGTGTCTTTTACTTTCAAGAACGTCCTAATAAATCACCTAAATACCACGGTGTCTTAGGAAAGCTTCTCTCTCACCTCAAGTTCCAGCAAATAAAGCACACGATCTCCGAAGATCCTTGCCACTGTCAGTTGCTCCAATCCCTCGTCTTTAAAATTCCTCGTATTAGACAGAGCAGGTTTTTATTATTAACTTACATAAGAAAATCTTCCCTGAACTCAAACACATTCCATTCCTCGTCGATTAATTTAAAACACGCTTGTTTTCTCAAAACAACTCTAACTTTTTCCCAAATCAAATATCGCTTGAAAACCATACTTTAAATCACATGAGTACACTTTTAAAGTTAAGAAACAAATCCAAAAAATTCTGGACAGCAAAGAATTGTTTTGCAAATTCTCTTTAATAAAATCCGAAAACACCATAGAAGTACTTTTTACTTTAAATAATTCTTTAGCTCAAAACAATCACTTTCACACTTTAAAAT
Source organism: Crotalaria pallida (assembly GCA_037953625.1). Classification (NCBI taxonomy): domain Eukaryota; kingdom Viridiplantae; phylum Streptophyta; class Magnoliopsida; order Fabales; family Fabaceae; genus Crotalaria; species Crotalaria pallida. Next base: position 64,312,644 of record CM075655.1, on the reverse strand, counting down.
TCAAGCTTTTTGTCATGAAACAAATCTTGGGCAGCCATCAAACACAATCCATCAATTCAAGTTATTCAAAAACAACAACCTTACAATCAATTGGTCTTCAAAGTTATTTTCGTACATAAACATTCTCAAGTAATTACTTAACACTCAAATAGCAACAATAATTTGATAAATCAATTCATATGAATTATATACTTCTTAAATATCAATTAGCATTTAACAAGATAAAGTCCTACCCTATTTAATTAGTCTTGGCCGAATAGAGTAAGAAAATAGTCTAAGAATCACAAACCAACATGCTTAACATCAACACATGAAACACACTCATTATCACATGTAATTTCATGGAAAAGATTCTTAAACCTAGTTAGACAAGCATTGGCCGAATATATGCACAAGTCAAAGCAAAGATTTGTTTAACACCAAAGACATAAAATCATGAAATTATTTCTTCCTTTTTAATTCAAAAACCGTGAGCTTAATGTTGAAAAATTAGCAAACCTTTAATTCATTTCCTTAACTTGAATTAAATCAAAGATTACACCAAGGTCTTATCTTTCATGCCTTAATAATTTCATGCATGTATTTTAAAATCCTTAGATTAAACTAATATCAACATGCATGCACCCTAAAGGATGATCAAAACATGATCTTTACCCTTCCCAAGCTTGACCGAATTTCATCATCCCCCAAAACAAATTTTATTTCAAATCTTTTTGCATGCATAATGTCTTAACACATAGATCAAGTATTGCTTAAGCCAAAAATAATTTTTAAAGCATGAAAACTTAACCTTTCTTCAAAACCGAAACATGCATCTAGGTTTGAGAAAAATCTTTTGTTAAAACTCACATGCAAAGCTCAAGATCTCAACTTTATTGTTAACCAAGTTTAGATTATACGCTTTCCAACCCAAGAATCACATGCATGTGCTTAAATCAACCAAATAGCCATAGAATCAACATGCAATCACCATCAAGCATATATTTCACTAGAACTTTGTAGTGTCCTTAAACACTATGTGTACTTAAACCTCTAAGTGCTCAAGGTTATGGTAACCAGGAGCCCAGAAGAGGATCAAGTATTGATGTATGACTTATGGTATTTCTGCAGTTCTAGTTGGGAAAAGTAGGATCTCCCTAGTCAACGTGTGTGTGCAGAGTGTCAACTTAGGATGAGAGTACTTACCTGAAACCCTAGCTGTGATGAGCTATTTATAGGGTTTGGAGGAGGCTGATATGGGCCGTTTGGGCCCTTTACCAGAGTTGTGCTGAACCAGGATTCTGTGAGGTAATATCGGATAATTATGCTTCTAGAATATGGATAGGATCAACTGAAGATCTCATGTCTAGGCTGTTGCGAGAATCTAGGAGAGATTTGCGGAAGGGATAAGAAGCCTCGGCGAGCCTGAGCTTATCCACGAGCCGACGGTATGTTTCGGTCCTAGAATCCCGAGCCTGATGCATTGGGGACCGATCGTAAGGCTCGGTTCCATCAAGTCCAAGCCTGGCTCTCTTGTATGCTCGGAGCCCACGAGTCCGAGCGAAGGACTTTCATGACAGGTAAACCGAGTAAAATGACCTTAGAGGAACCCTTTGGCAAGACTTGAGTCCGTATGTGGTCGGCAGACCCTACAAGCCCCCCAGCTCGAAAGACTTGGAAAGTCTGTGGCGAGGTAACAAGAGGCTAGGGTTGACCTGTTGCCTGTCTTGGTTCGGGAGTGTGTGACAACTGTTTCCAGCCTTAACCATGTAGCCTGTTCGAGGTGACGTTTTAGTTTCTTTAGGTACGGTGCGTGTGTTGGGAAGTTGTGCCAAATCATTTCAATTTTCGAATTTTGAAAAAAGTACCTCCAATAACTGCCACGTCTTTCTCTGTGGGTGGCCGAATGGGTTAATGGGCTTTAGGCCCAACTGGTGCATCGTGGAAGGAGGGAAGTTGAGGAGTTTTGAAGGGTATTTGAATCCTTTATACTCATTTGTAACATCACAAACCAGACACCTTCTCTACCCTTTACACTCATTTGCAGCATCACAAACCGGAAACCTCTCTACCCTTTACACTCATTTGCTCCTAACACAGAATCCTTCTTCACACTTACTTGCTACAAGCATATTTCTGTGCGTCGCATCCACGATCATCCGTCGCAATTAAATTCGTCCACAAAGATCAAACAACAACAGGTAATCTTTTCTTCCCTTCCTACTCAAATAGTTAGTTCTGGTTCTGTCATTTCTGGTTTTTTGAGAGGGTTTTGCTTTTTCTGGGTTTTTGCAGGGATTTGGGGTTTTAGTTCTAGGTTGGTAGTTAAAGGGTTTGGTATTCTAGGATTTCTCAATTATGAGGGGCTGGAGATATTGGAGGAAGGTTTACCATGAACTCTGTGAGAGATTAGGCGAAGAACCTTCCAGCGATTCTAGTTCTAGTTCTTCTAGGGGTTCTAGGGGTTATGAAGGTGAATCTGTTCCCTCAGAAACTGGTTACAATACTGCTAATAAAACTATAGATCCTTTTACCCCCCCATTGTGGCGAGAAGGTAAACGAGCCATTCGAGGTTGAACCTTTGACCACGGAGTACCCCACCGATCCCGCAGAATCATCGAGATGGTTATTAGCTTATAGGTTTGCTGAGCGTCGGGCTCAGGTTATGACTAACCCAGAATGCTTTACAAGAGGGGAAAAGTTACCTATAAGGGTAGGGGGAAAAGGTCCAGGGCTCGGCCTTAGGTTTAGAATTAAAATACCTGCTGTAAAAAATGCTAACGCCGAGCCTTTTACTTTTTCCCCAGATATGGTGGAGCGCAGGTGTGAGACCCATCCCGATGAATTCCATTTACCACCCAACCACACGGAGTATGACGGAACTTTTGATCGAGAAGTACTCGGGACGAGGCCTTCTCTGCTTACGACGGATAGCTTGAACCACCTTCGGCCTATTCTGACCCCTCCGAACGCAGACGGGAATGCCTCGGATTTTGCTTTGAGGCATGCAAGCATAGACGACCGCGTATGCTTCAAAGTGCCAGAGGGCCAACAATTTTTCTACTTCTATGAGGAAGTAGCTACAAAGGTCGGAATTCGCTTGCCCTTTTCCACCTTTGAGATAGAGGTTCTCAACCACTTAGGCATAGCCCCGAGTCAGCTGCATCCGAGCGAGTGGGCCTTTGCCAGAGCATTGCAGCAGTTTTGCGATGCTGAAGGTCTGGTGGCGACGTTACGAGCCTTCTTATGGATATATGCCCCTCAAGTAAATAAATTTGGCAACTCCATAGGGCTCTGGGTGTCATTGAAGGCTCAGAAGGACCATGCCCTTTTTGCGAAGGTTACTAACTCTTGGAAATCCTTCAAACCCCGCTTCTTCAAGTATGAGTATACGAGGGCCGAGGTATGCTGGTTTATGAAGCGAGTTGAGGATGGAGAAGAAATTAAAATCGTCCCTCAGTTCCCACTGAGCTGGTCGGGCGATATTTATAATAGAGGGGCCTCCTTATACCAATTTGATTATAAAGTGGATTTGAGTAGGGCCGAGCGGCGTTTATGCGATCGGGTTTGGGAGTATCTTAAAGAAAAGGGCCAGATTGATACAAAACAAATCCTTTTGAAGAGAACAAAGGATGAAGTGAAAGCCGAGCTGGGTATATAATATATATATATATATATATATATTTTTTTTGCTCGGTATAATACTGACATATTCTTCTTGTTGCAGAGAAAATGGAGAAAAGGCATCTAAGGCCAAGAAGAGTGCTGCAGCCTCATCCAGGATGGCTCAACTTGCAGCGATGAAGGCAGGTTCTGGTTCGTCGGGTAAGAGCCAATCCTCCGAGCCAACACCAACCACCAGTCCAACGGTCACTCCCAGTGCAATTCCTGCCGAGGTGGTCTCGACAGCCAAGGTCGTCGAGCCAATAGTTAACTTGGATGCCCAGCCGAGTACTAAAGGTACCCCCGAGCGTCCCCCCAAGAGGCCTCGAGTAGACACGGGAAAAGAGGTAGCTGGGGAGTGGCTTAATCTGAGTAAATCCCACAAAGGGATTCAAGGCGCTGAGGGTATGGAAGAAATTGTTTCAAAGACAGTGTGGGCGAGGAAGACTTCTGATAGCTTTAATGCAACCGTCTTTCCTCCTGAGGATGCGCAAGTGATAGATGCCTGGCCCCCATCGATCTGGGAAAACAATTTTTCGGCCTTGGTGAAGAGTCTCCTAAGAGGTGCGAGCATTCTTCATTACCTCGGTCAGCGTGGTGAGGATGTTCATGCTGGTGTGACTACCGAGGAGAAGAAAAAGCGGCAAGAAGCTGAGACTCGGGAGGATTATCTACAGCTCCAGGTGGAAGCCTTTGAAAAAAGACTTCAAACACTAGCTGCAGAGAAAGAAGGGTTGCAAAAGGAGAAACAAGAGGCTGAGGACGCCAAAGCTAGAGCCGAGGCTGATAAGGAGACGGCTGAGAAAACTCTTCAAGAAGCCAATGAAAGGATGAGGCGGGCCAAGGAAATCCTGAAGAAGGCTGAAGAGGATGCCACATCTTTGCGAGAGGCCACGGAGAAAGCTCGGAAAGTCGAGGAAGACGCTGCAGTGGCTCGAGAGCAACTTGAATATGCCAAGGACGAGGCCGCTGGACTCCGAGCCTCTCTGGACAAAATGAGAGCGAAAGCTCTTAAGCATAAAAGGGCAGTCGGGGAGAATCTTTATAACTGGGATCATGCAGTTGAAGATTCTTTCCTCAATACAGCCGAGCAGCTTCGTATCCTAAACCCTGGCCTCATAACAAAAGGTGCTGACCCCAACTTCAGTGTCAAAAATGGTCGGATCGTGGGTGATAATGGAACTGAACTGACAACTGAATCACCCACTGATAAGTATAGGAATAGAATTTCTCCAACTACCGGGCTAGATAGGATCGGAGGGGATGCCAGATATTGCTTAAGGTCAGTGAAGGCCTTTTCGCATGCATCGTTCCACTCGAACGCCTTCTCTTTTTCCTTTCTTAACAATTGGTACCATGGTAGGGCCTTCCGAGCTGACTGGGATAAGAATCTGGAAAGAGCTGCTACCCGACCTGCCAACTGTTGTACACCCTTAATGTCAGATGGACTCTTCATCTCGAGGATGGCTCGACACTTCTCAGGGTTCGCTTCGATTCCTCGTTCAGTGAGCATAAATCCGAGGAATGATCCCGCGGGAACCCCAAAGGTGCATTTTTCCGGATTCAACCTCATATCGTATTGCCGAATTTTGTCAAGAATAATCTTCAAGTCTTTGGCATGGTCTTCTTCCTTCAAACTCTTCGCAATCATGTCATCGATGTACACTTCCATTCTGGGCCCAATAAGTGAGCTGAACACTTTATTCATCATTCGCTGGTAAGTTGCCCCAGCGTTCTTGAGTCCGAAGGGCATGACATTATAACAGTACGTAGCGTTCTCAGTCACGAAGGAAGTTTTCACCTGATCCGGGGGATACACCGGAATCTGATTGTAGCCAGAATAAGCGTCCATGAAGGACAGTCTCTGATATCCTGCCGAGTTGTCTACTAATTTGTCTATGCAAGGAAGTGGATATTGGTCTTTGGGGCAAGCCTTGTTCAGGTCTGTATAATCCACACACATTCTCCACTTTCCATTGGATTTTTTTGACCAGTACGGGATTAGCCAACCAATCGGTGTATACCACTTCCCTGATGAACCCTGCTTCAAGCAGCTCGGCAACCTTTTCCTCTGTGGCTTGAGCTTTTTCGGTTCCGACCTGCCTTTTCTTCTGGCATACTAGTTTAGCGCCAGGATAGACACTTAATTTGTGGCAGACGAAATTCGGGTCAATGCCTGGCATGTCCGCCAAGGTCCAGGCGAATAAATCTTTGTTCTCTACGAGCAGTTCTCTCAATTCTTTCTCAACTTCCTCGGTAAGACCGACACCAATCTTGACACAACAGGATAGATAGGAGCCTAAGATTATCTTCTTGAAATCCCCCTTAGGGATCGGCCTGGTTTCATCATCCTCCCTTACATCAAGATCTGCCAAATTAACACTTCCTTTATTGAGTGGTTCTTGCACTATTTTTTCATCTTCAATCCTCAGTTTACCCAGGCTGATATTGTAGCACTTCCGAGCCAATTCTTGTTCAGAACGCACCGTAACCACCTTGTCGTGAGATCCTGGAAATTTCATAGCTAGGTGGACAGTTGAAATAACGGCGCCAAAAGACTGGAGTGCAGTGCGACCGAGGACAGCGTTGTAAGCCGACGGAGCCTGTACGACCAAAAATTTTACTATCTCCGTCCGAGCAGATGGTTGTTCCCCCATGGTGACTGGTAGGTGGAAATGGCCTAGGGGAGCAATCGAATGGCCCGTAAAGCCAACCAAACTTCCGTCGAACGGAGTTAGATTAGACCTTTTCAGCTTCAGGGCTTCAAACAGATCCAAGAACATAATGTCTGCTGAACTTCCCTGATCAACAAGAATCCTTTTTACTTCATAATTTCTGAGTCGAGCTATAACTACCATGGGATCATTGTGGTCTTGGATTATGTCAGCAAAGTCCTCATCACTGAAGCTGATGACGATGTTCTTCTTTCTAGGCTTTTGAATTGGTCGGCTGGCAACATAAAGAACTTGACCCACGTACTTCTTTCGGTCACCTCTTTTTTCCCCTCCACCTGCGAATCCTCCAGCAATGGTGTTGATCAAAAAAGTCTCTCGACCCTTATCCTGTTCGGACAGTAGGGTAGAAGCTCCCCCCGCAGGTGGTGAAGGGCTCCTATTTCTTTGTTTCTGCTCGGGTTTGGGTGGGGATCGGCTTTTTCTTCTAGCACGCTTTCGCATTGCTTCGCCAATGTACTGTTGAATTTTTCCGTCCCTCACCATTTCTTCAATTAAGTATTTTAACATGCTGCACTGGTCAGTGGTATGTCCCCATCCACCATGATGGTCACAATACTTGGTCTTGTCTTTCTGAGCAGCTTTTCTCAAAGCTGGAGGCCTAGTAATATTGCGCATCTCCGTGTGCATAGTCTCGCGAAGGATTTGACTCCTTGGGACTATAAGCTGAGTATACTCGTCATATTTGCCTTTTGGAGGCAGTTTTTCTCCTCTTTCTCTCTCTCTTTTATCCTTCCTCCCTCTACCATCTCGAAACCGATCGTTTTGCCAAGGACGTTGCTCTTGACGCTGTTCCCTACCACGCGCTGCAGTTCTGATTCTGTGAAATTCTTCCAAATTCACAAACTTCCTGGACCTTTCCCTTAGCTCGGCCATATCCTTAGGTGGTTCTCCTATCAAGGAATCCTTAAAATCTCCGTCTCGTAACCCTTGAGTAAGAAAGAGAACAGATACTCCACATTGTAAACCCGATATGCCACTAGCCTCTTGTTGATACCGAGCTAGGTAGTCTCGTAGAGACTCATCTGGCCTCTATGCAACTCCAGCTAATGAATGATCAGATTTTGGCTGTGACATACTGGCAGTGTACCTATTCAAAAGCGCTCTTCTATGTTCAGCCCAAGAGTGAACTGAATTTGCAGGTAAGGAGTTGAACCACCGTAAGGGTGCCGAGCCCAAAGTCATTGAGAAAGCGCGGCATTTCATGAAGTCCCCTCCTCCATAAAACATCATGGAGGATTCGTAAGCCGCGATATGGTCCATTGGATCGGTTGTCCCGGTATAGCGAGGGATATTTTGATGTCCTACATAAGTCTGCGGGGTTTGGTATGCCATGATCTCCACTGTGAAAGGATGGCCAGGATGAGGTTCCCCAGTAATACGCTCGGGAACCACGTTCGGGTTGAAAGGTGGAGGAGGAGGAAGGTTGTTTGGGTTGCCGAAAGCCACGCGAGGGCTTGGCTCGGCTGTTCTTGCCATGCTCTACTGCTGAAGAGCAGCAATTGCCTGATTCTGCTTCTCAATCAAGGAAGTCTGGGTCCTTAAAATTTCCATGATTGACTCTTCTCGCCTTCGAGCCGAAGAGGTAGTCATGTAAGACCTGCCCTCAGTTTCGGTGGAACGTGGACCGCCTTGAAGCGTTCCAAATTGGCCCCTCGTCAAGTGAGGTATTTCTCTTTGAGATCTATCGGCTCGAGAATGGTCATGACGAGTGAAACGTTCTACTCGACGGTGTTGGAAACCAACAAGAGGCCTAACAATCGAGTAGAGGGGGGGTGAATAGGAGATTGAAAGTGATATGGTAATTTTTCGATTTCTTGAAAATAGTTTGAATTGTTGATCTCGGTTTTACATAAAATTCAAGCTCTATCCGAGCAGACACGGTTAATTTATTAACCAAACAGATAAACAGAAAGGTTAATTGATTAACTGAGCTGCCGAGCAAACAATGTTAATTTATTAACCAGATGAATAAACTGGTTAATCGGTTAACATAGATGCTTCAAGGCTAAGCTTTCCGAGCAACACTCAAAAACCGAGCTATCACAGAGTGAATTAAAAGCTTGATGCTTAAGTCAGCGGATAACCAGTCAAGCAAGCCGAGCAATAAGAAAGCAGTAAAGAAATAAAACTTAACACCACATATTTATCCTCATTCACTCTCACCCTGAGAGCTAGTCCAATCCCCTCTAAAAACCTTTTAGAGAGCTTTTACTAAAAATCGATTTTCTGGGTTACAAAAGGATTTACAAGAGACTACCCCTCCAAACCTATCCAGTCAAGCGAGTATACCAAACTCGTGACAAACTACCCACGACAAATCGATGACCAAAGAACCTTTTTGGAACCTTTTCAATACAGAAAAGCTTTCTCGACCAGAGACCAGCTTTTCACTCCAGCAAATACAACGAACAAGATTTATGAATGATGATGGCTCCAATTCGAAACACTCTTCGAATGAGTATTAAAAATGTGAAGTTCAAGAGTGAGTCGATTTTGTGAAGGGATATCACAGAGAAGAAAATATGTTGAACTTAGAGTTTGGATTTGAAAGATTAACTCTCTAAGTTCTTGTGAAATTCAAATGATCTTTTTATTTTTTGTGAGTTTGATTATGCTCTGTTTTTGAAAGAGAATGAAAATGGGTTGCAACAAAAATTATTCAGAGAAGTGTCTTATGTAACCGTTGAAAACACCCCTAATTATAATCTCTTTTGATTTCCAGAAAATAGAGAGAGAAAGAGCCGTACGGAAAAGGCATTTCTCTGTTTTCTAGAAATGAGAAAAAGACTGGTGTACGGAAAAGTCATGGGGTTTTCAACGGCTACAATTTTGACAGCAGAGCAGTGATGTTGACCCTTCACCAACCTTTGATTTTAACTCATTTTGAATTTCAAACTTGTTACAGTGTTGCAGCTAAAATCCTAGAACTTCTACCCAGACTCAACGGTAATAAAAGGTACGACACAGCTGAGCAGAGTCTGAAGGTTGAAGAAGATGTGTTGTTAAAGAGTGAACAGAGACAGTCGAGCTTGAACTTCGTTCGAGCCTGGTCTGAGATTGGTGTAACCGAGCCTTGAACTTTGTTCGAGCTTGGTCTGAAATTTGTGTTGCCGAGCCTTGAGCTTTCCTCGGCCACCAGACTTGAAGTAACAGATCCAAGCTTTGTTCTTTGCTCAGGGTGCGTGTTCAATCTGAGCTAATTTGATCTTGCTTATGTCGTGGCTTAGTTCAATATTCAGAGCCTTTTGAGTGTGTTTCGAGCTGATCAATATATGAGTGTATTGTCTTGAAATGAGGAACCGAGCTTTCAAACTTAGATGAACTTTCGCCGTGATCAAGAGCCAAGCTCAATCCGAGCTGAAACTTCAGAAGCAGATATCCGAGCTTCTGCCTTTGGCGGAATGCATGCGCAGAACTAAGTCTGACACTTTTGACATTGACCCCACGCCGAGCTCTAATTTACTTGACATTATCAACATCATTGATTCTGCGGAGCGTATATATTTGAAATCATCAAAATCTCTTTGATTCTACAATCTCCCCCTTTTTGATGATGACAAATATTCTCTTGAAAGATTGTTGCTTTTTGTGTTCTTCCTTCGACTGTATGCTTATAAACTGATTGGACTCAGCACTGATCGGAATTTGCTCGAAAGTGTACCACTTGATGTTGCTATGAAAATGCTCAGATCAGAATGTGTACTACATGTCAAAATGATCCACTTGTAGTACTTGTTGCTTGATAATGCTACCACTTGTTGAAATCATTTGTTGAATAAAAAATTTAGAATTTGTGGAGCCGCTCGTTAAGTACTCCCCCTGAGTTTATGCTCGTACACCTTTCTCCCAATTTATGCTCACTCGCACATATCTCTTTCCATTGAATATCTGCAACAATCAAAAACAACAGCACACCTTTCTCCCCCTTTTGGCATGATCAAAAAGGAGCCAAAGATTAAGCACAATTGCCAAAAGAGAAATAAGTTGCTTGAGACCATTTGATGGTAACAAGGCTTGAATTATTAAAAACTTTTCTCCCCCTGAAGAATTTAAAAAAAATATCGTGGAAGAAAATTTTCATCATTCTCCCCCTTTAACAGTGAAAACATGCTTCTCAACAGAGAAGATGAATGAAAAAAAAAGAGAATGACGAATAGTAAAATATGAAAGTTCAAATAAAAGCATAAACCAACACCTTTTTCTCCCTTTTAAGGAAAATGAAAGCATGCGTCTCGAAAAGAGAAGATAATTTAAAGGAGAGGAAGAGGAGTTGGTGGATGTGAAATTTTAGGAAATTTAAACAAATACACAATTGAATGAAACGATCGAGATTATGAAGGTGATCAATTTTATGATATACTGAAAAACCAATCTCATGCCGAGCACATGCTGAACTCATCAATGATGTCGAGCTTACGTCGAGCATACACTGGATTCATCCAGAATGCCGAGTTCACGCCGAATTTTATAAAGACTTTCCCTCGGCAAAGGTTTTGTAAATACGTCGGCTAATTGATTTTCAGTACTAACAAATTCAATGACACAGTCACCTTTTTGGACATGATCTCGTAGAAAATGATGCCTAATTTCAATGTGTTTTGTTCGAGAGTGATACACTGGATTCTTAGTCAGGTTGATTGCACTTGTATTGTCACATTTGATAGGAATGTGATCTAAAATTAATCCAAAATCTGATAACTATTGTTTCATCCAAAGAATTTGAGCACAAAAATTACCAGCGGCAATGTATTCGGCTTCGGTTGTTGACAAGGCAACACAAGCTTGCTTTTTAGAAAACCAAGACACAAGGGCACTGCCGAGCAAGTGGCAAGTTCCACTTGTGCTTTTTCGGTCAAGCTTGCACAAAGCAAAATCGGAATCCGAATACCCAACCAAACTAAGATTGACATCCCTAGGATACCATAGACCAGTGTTCACAGTTCCTTTTAAATATTTAAAAATTCTTTTAACCGCCGAAAGATGAGATTCTTTGGGATTAGCTTGAAAACGAGCACATAAACAAACACTGAACATAATATCAGGCCGAGATGCAGTCAAATATAGAAGACTTCCTATCATGCCTCTATATTTGCTTACATCCACAGCTTTACCTGACTCATCTTTGCCAAGATAGCTCGAAGTGCTCATGGGAGTGGCAGCTTCTTTGCAATTTTCTAAGCCGAATTTCTTGAGGAGTTCCTTGCAATATTTTCCTTGATGCACAAAGGTTCCTCCCTCAACTTGCTTTACTTGCAGCCCGAGGAAGAAAGTGAGTTCTCCCATCATCGACATCTCGAATTCACCTTGCATTAATTTAGAGAATTTCTTGCAAAGAGACATGTTAGTAGCACCGAAAATTATATCGTCAACATAAATTTGTACTAACAATAGGTCCTTTTTGGATTTATAAATGAATAGAGTTGTGTCAACCTTTCCTCTTTCAAACCCCTTTTCAATTAAAAATGAACTCAACCGATCATACCACGCTCTTGGAGCTTGTTTCAGACCATAAACTGTAACACCCTCAAAATAACCCAAGTAATTAATAAAATAAAATGATATTACTTGAGAATATATGGACTTGTTTAATTGTTAGAAAATATTGGATTCAAAATTTTTCTTTTATTTCTAGAAAGTCGGGTGCACAAACCAAAGCATAGGATATTTGGAGAATAGTTTACGTATTACTTTTAAAATCGAATTCGGCGTTTACTTTGCTCAAAAGATAATTTCGCAAATCTTGGATAGCATTCTCTTTGAAGATAAATGTACTCTATTTCATATAAAGAAACTCAAGTATTGCCATCCAGTTTTCGTCTAGCCAAGTGATACCATTTCCAACATGTCATAGCCGAATTCTTTTAAATCAGTATCAGAGTAAGCGGAAATATCAGGACTATGTAATAGACTTTAGAAAGCATGGATTTTATTTATATCAAAAGGTACGTAATACATAGTCCGGCGGTAAGGATCTCCAAAATCCCAGAACAAGTCCATAAAGCTATGTATTTATATGTACATCAAAATAGACCATGGCTCCAGAGTTTTCAAAAGAGATTCCCACAATATATAAAACTCCCAAAGCTGGTCTCATAGCACTGGTCGCGACAGTAGTAGTAGAAGTCCCCAAGAAGTAGCAGCAACCATCAACCAACATCAGCATCAGCAGCTAATCTTCTCCACAGCATCCATCACACCGGATCCTTGATCCTCATCATTTACCTTATGCACATACCTAGGGATCATCGCCTCTCCATTGACTCCCGATAGATTAAACGACAAGCTCGCTTCCGCTCTCGTATTCGACAGGATCCTCCTTGATCTTATTTGAAGGAGTAATTACCCTACCACTGGGTACAAGGTCTGATGAAAACGTGACCTTAATAGGACTCCTTGAAATAGACAGGGAAGTCTCCTCTCGAATGACTCTAAGAGAAAAAGGGTATGAGCGGGTAGGTTCGAATTGAAAACTGTTAGACAAGCGAGCTGGTCGAGTGGGAGATGATCCATGGTAAGTATAAAAAGTAGATACAAGCATAGCGTATATGATGGGAATCCTAAATCTACGGGGATGTGACCGAACCAGTGGATTAGGGTGATCGGAGGTAACCACTATCTCACCCTCATACACTACTCGGCAATCCTCGCATATCCATATGCCACTAAGAAGTGGGCGGACCTCGATGCAAGCGATGTAACGCGACATCACCTACAAGGGCATAGGGGTAAGCAAATCTATACACATAATCAATAGAGCTTAAATGTAAAAGTGATCATGATTATGCACATATAACCCCAAATCAGTTAACAGCCATGGTTAACACATAGCAGCACTTAATGCAGATACAAGATTCATACTCATTCTTAATATCAAACCTTAGCTCAAATAAGGTTAAGTGGCATGATGCCTGACCTTCTTCTCTTTCTGAGATTCTCCATCTAATGTCCTCACGGACGCCAATCCAATACCACAATGCATTTCCAAATCGCGAATACGTTACCAAAACGTATGGCGTACTAGCTCGGAAGTGATAAAAACGTCACACTACCTGGTGAACGTCACGTCGCCCAAGGACGTAAACCTATCACTTCTCAACATACAATGGGTGTGATAAAAAACGTCACCACATCTGATGAACGTCACGTCGCTTAAGGACGTAAACCTTATCACTTGTGATACACGACAGAGGTGATAAAAAACGTCACCATGTCTGATGAACGTCACATCGCCTAAGGACGTAAACCTTATCACTTGTGTGCACCACACCCTTCTCAACAAACAACGGGTGTGATAAAAAACGTCACCACATCTGATTAACGTCACGTCGCCCAAGGACGTAAACCTTATCACTTGTGAAACACAACAGAGGTGGTAAACAACGTCACCATGTCTGATGAACGTCACGTCGCCAAAACGTAAACCTTACCACTTGTGTGCAACACACCGTTGAACCATCAAATCAACAGTATACCACATACTGTCCACATTACCAAAAATGTGTCATCGAGCTAGCCACACGACTCTGCCTGGAACGTGGTCCATAATACCAATATCGATGTGCACATTTCGTCACCATGACGAACATCCAACGTTCGCAGCAACCAATGCTGGTCACATTACCAAAATGTGACTACAGGCAAGTCATAACCAAATTGGTATTCCCAAAGGTCCTTCACATGTTATCATAACATGGTAAACGATCTAGCATTCAAACTCTTCACTTAAAGAATTGATTGGGATATCTCAATTGTATAACGTGCCACCCGAGCAACGTTATGACGTGCCACCCGAGCAACGTCCCGTCATTCAAACGGAATAGTCACATCATCAATCAATTTCTTTCAAGTTTTAGATCGCTTGGATTATTGTCATTTAAGTATTGATCAATGGTTCAGAATTGAAAATGGTATTTCTAATAGTTTGAGTAAAACTACTCGAGTGTTCTTCAATTTCCAGAAATTCATGTTTCAGTTTCACCACAATACTCGAGTGTTCTACATAGTACTCGAGTGTTCTTCATATTTTACCAAATTACTCGAGTGTTCTTCATGATACTCGAGTGTTCTTCATTTTTTCCAAATTACTCGAGTATTCACAATGATACTCGAGTGTTCTTCATTTTCCAGAAATTCATGTTTCAACTTTGGGTCGAATACTCGAGTATCAACCCCAATACTCGAGTGTTTGCAGACAGAGAACACTGTAATTTGCATTTTAACATACCATTTTCAATTCTAGCCAATTCTAATCCAATCCAATGATCAACAAAGCTTACATTATGCATGTTAAACATGTTCCAACACAAAAACCACCACTTATTACATTGAATCAAATCTGAGCAACAATTATGCACAAAACACATTTTTAACAACTCAACATATCAAATTCAGTTCCAACCACTTTTGGCATGAAAACAACTTGCATATAGCTCACATGCAACATATAGAACTTGCTCAGAACCATTTTAGAGTGCAGGTTGGTCTCCAAACCAATTTCCCTATTCCAACTAAGCCCTTAGAGCCTCTTGGTGGCTCTCTAATCAAATGCATGCAATTTAAACTCTATCTAGTGAATAGAGAGCTTCCCCCTTACCTCTTAGATGTGAATCAACAGAGACTTTACCCCAAATTTAGCTTCCAAGCTGAATTACCCAAAATCCACACTGAAACAGAGCAGTTTCAGCAGAGCACCAAGATTGAATTGGTTGATGCATGAAACAGCCATAAAAATTGGGGAAATTAGTCTCTATATACTCTCTACAATTCATACTAGCTAAAGAAAGAAGATTTATATGGAAAGGTTGCCTGAGCTTACCAGAATCGAGCTCCAAAGTAAGCTCCAGGAAACCTTACACAGCAAACGGACTCCAACTTCCAAACTTCGATTCTTCCAAACTACGAACTCTCAGCTCACAATCTTGGTATATTTGTGAAGCCCTGAATGTGAGCTTCACAATGGTGTATGATTTGCGGTTCGAATCAACCCAGAGAGGGAGAATCGATTGAATCAATTCAGAAACCCTAACTCAAACAAAACTCACGAATTGAGCAAAGGGGTTGATTGATTCATCAACCATGGCTTAAATAGCCATTCATGGAGCTCATGCAGTTCGACACGAAAGCCATGGACGTGTTGAAGGCTTGATTTCGTGTCAAACGGCGGTGACTCGTTGGTGGTGACTCACCAAACGCACTTACTCGTCAACTCTGAACAAAATACTCGAGTACTCCCAAAAACTTTCGAGTATTTTGCCCAGTTTTTGAAAAATATTAATTTTATTTTCTTTCCCTACAAAATCTTTCTAAAATTACTTCAAGGTCCCAAACAGGGATTAATGTGCAAAATACTTATTTTCTCATATTAAAACTCTCTAATATCATCTTTCATAATAAATTACATGAAATCAAGACTAAAAATAATTAATTATAAATAAAATTTATAATTAACATTTTATTAACCAGGGATTAAAAATCAGGGATGTTACATAAAGAGCCTTTTTCAATTTATACACATGGTTTGGGAATTCAAAGTTTTCAAAACCAGGAGGTTGTTTTAAATACACTTCTTCATTTATAAAGCCATTTAAGAATGCACTCTTTACATCCATTTGGTAAAGGGTGAAATTCATAATAGATGCGAAAGCAATCAAAATTCGGATTGCTTCAAGTCTAGCAACTGGAGCAAAGGTCTCATCATAATCGATACCTTCCTCTTGGTTGTAGCCTTAAGCAACTAATCTAGCTTTGTTTCTGATAATTAAGCCTAATTCATCTGTTTTATTTCTGAAAATCCATTTCAAGCTGATTATCGTATGATCATTGGGCCGAGGAACCAATTCCCAGACATCATTTCTGATGAATTGATTTAGTTCCTCTTGCATGGCAATTGCCGAATGTTCATCTTCAATGGCTTGATCAACAGAATTAGGTTCAATTTGAGAAACAAAGGAAGCGAAATTGCAAAAATTCTGAATAGAACGACGAGTTAAAACTCCCTTAGACATGTCACCCATCACATTTTCTATCGGATGGTCCTTGACTCTCTTCCAGGCTGGATTCAGCTTGAGTTGCTCTGCTTGCCTCAGAATGAGTTCGGACTGGTCATTGAGAGTTTGGCTCGGATTGAGTTCAGTTTGTTCCTTGTTTGTTCTGCTCGGAACAAGCTCGTCCCTCTGATTTCTATCTTCAGCAGTTTCATCCTTATGAGCTCTTTCAGTTGTTGTGCTAGAATCGTGTTCTGCCATAGTTTAATCCTCTCTATTTGCACAACTAACAATATCTCTCCGAGGAGACTCATCAAATACCACATGTACGGACTCTTCCACAGTGGAGGTCCTTTTGTTAAAAACTCTAAATGCTTTACTATGAGTAGAATAACCCAAAAATATTCCTTCATCGGCTTTAGAATCAAATTTGCCGAGATGCTCTTTTCCATTATTTAAAATGAAGACTTTGCAACCAAATGCATGGAAATGAGAAATTTTTGGTTTTCTACCCTTGTAAAGTTCATATGGAGTTTTCTTTAAAATTGGTCTGATGAGGATGCGGTTCATTACATAGCAAGCTGTGTTTACCGCATCGGCCCAGAAATAATGTGGCAAATTGTATTCATTAAGCATGGTTCGGGCTAGCTCTTCAAGAACTCGGTTTTTCCGTTCCACAACTCCGTTTTGTTCGGGAGTCCGAGGAGCAGAAAACTGATGTTCTATGCTGAGCTTGGAACAAAATTTGACAAATTTGTAGTTCTCGAACTCACCACCATGGTATGTTCGTATTACAACTACTTTTTGGTTAGCTCGGTTCTCGAGTTGCTTGACAAGCTCTTTAAAATTTTCAAAAGTATCACTTTTTGATTTTAAAAATAAAGTCCTTGTAAATCTGGAAAAGTCATCTAAAATTACTAAAGCATAGAGATTTCCACCAAAGCTTTTTACTTGTGATGGTCCAAACAAATCCATGTGTAACATTTCCAAGGGTCGAGTTGTTGAGACCATTAACTTAGATGAAAAATCATTTTTCTTTTTGGTTGGTTTGCACTTCTTGCAAGACGAGCAAACCCCCTCAATATTAAAATTCAGCTTTGGTAAACCAATCACTAAGTCTTTTGATTGTAGTTTCTTTAATTGATTTACACGTATATGAGCTGTCCTTCTATGCCATAACCATGTATCACTTTGTTTGCTAACCATGCAAGTGGTCATCAAAGAGGTGATTTCATTCAAATCAACCAAGTGTTGTTATATCATTTTCCAACAAATTTGACAGAGTTGTCCTCGTCACTTTTAATAATGCAATGGGTAGAGGTAAAAACAACATGGTTACCAATATCACAGAGTTGACTAATGCTTAAAAGATTATGTTCTAGCCCTTTTACAAGTAAAACATTATTGATAACCAAGTTGGCAGAATTACTAACTTTACCTTCACCCAATATTTTACCTCGGTTGTTATCACCATAAGTGACGTAGCCCTTATCTGAATGTGAAAGTTCAGTGAATAAATTTTTGTCCCCCGTCATGTGCTTCGAGCAACCACTATCAAGGTACCATCTTCTCTCCTTTGCTCGGAAGCACACCTGCATCACAAAAATATTACTTCTTTGATTCGGGTACCCAAGTTATCTTGGGTCCCTCGGGGTTAGCAGTTAGATTTTTCCTTTTAACTACCCACACAAAATTTCCCTTGGCTACACCATAACGTCGGATTTTGCATTCATTTGGTGTATGACCATGAAGACTACAGTAGGAGCAGCTCGGCTTTTTCAAATTATTAAAGTTTGAGACCTTTCCGAGGTTCCTTACTGTTTTCTTGGTCTTAATGTATCCAAGTCCAGTTTTGTTTGAATAGTTTCTTTGTTCGGCTAAAAGCCGATCAAACAAGCCATCACTCTTGTTGACAGTTGCACTTTTAAATTTTAGCTCAGAAATTTCTTTTCCATATCTAGTGCAGCAGTCAAGATTTTCATTTTTCAGTTGAGTGATAGTGTTTTCTAAAGACTTGTTTCTGCTTTTCAAAGTTTCAATTGATTTTTCCAATTCAAGAACTTGCTCTTTATAGTTTGAAAGATTTTCTTTAATCTTAATGAAATTTTTAGCAAGTTTCTTGAATTCGGTTTGCATTTCAAGATACGCAAAATACAATTCATCAGTGTCATTAAATTCTGATTCAGATTCAGAATCAGAAGTGGAGGTTACCTTAGTGCTTGTATGTTTGGATACTGTTCGGCTTGTTGAGGTTTCCTCGCTGTGTTTGCCCATTAAACATTTGATGTTAGATCTTCGTTCTGATGCATCTAGTGCCAAGCTCGATGAGACTTCTTGATCGGCCAATCTGAGAACCGAGCATGGTTCTTCATCTTCACACTCCGAGCACGAGTCATATACAGGAAGATCTTGCTCAGAACATGTTTGGCTTGGGCTTCTAAACACAGTTTCCCTTCCTATTAAACACAAAATTGCTTTCTCTTCTTCATCAGAAGAGCTGGAGCTTGAGCTGTTGTCGTTGTTGGGTGCATCCCATACTATGTAAGCTCTCTTCTTCTTGTGGTCTTTGTTTTTCTTTATTTCTTCACCACCTTGCTTTTTCACTTTTGGACAGTATGCTCTGATGTGACCAGCTTCACCACATTCATGACATCTAACTCGGTCTTTTGAGCTTGAACCTTTGTGGTGAGTGTTCTTGGCTTCTCTTGCTCGGTTTCTGAAGTTCTTTTTGCCTTTGAAAAATTTGCTGAACTTCCTGACCATGAGACCAAAGTCTTCCTCATCCATGTCCGAGCTGGACTCATCCTCAGAGGATTCTTTGTTTTCCTTAATAGAAGCTTTGAGGGAAATTCCCTTCTTCTTATCAGACTCTTCATGCATGGTCAGTCGGCCGAGCTCCATCTCATGCTCTTGAAGCTTGCCGAACAAAGTGGCTATGCTCATTGTGTCCAAGTCCTTAGCTTCCATGATGGCAGTGACTTTTGGCTGCCATTCTCTGCTAAGACACCTAAGCACTTTGTTAGTTATCTCGGCATTTTGAAAGGTTTTACCGAGTGCATTAAGATGGTTTATGATATGAGTAAACCGTTTCTGCAAATCATTTATATTTTCATTTGGCAGCATTCGGAATAACTCATATTCATGCATCAGAGTATTTAATCTAGCTCGCCTGACTTCACTTGTCCCTTCATGAGTAAGTTGAAGAATATCCCATATTTCTTTTGCAGATTTGCAACTTGACACTCTAAAAAATTCATCATAGGACAAAGCTGAGGTGATGATATTTTTGGCTTTTAAATCGAAGGCAACTTTCCTTTTATCATCATCATCCCAGCTTTCCCATGGGATTTCTACAACTTCTTCATTAATTTTTCTTTTAGGGACAAATGGTCCGTTTTCAATAGATTTCCAATTTTCCATATCTATAGCTTCAATGAAAATTTTCATTCGAGCTTTCCAATAAGCATAACCCTCACCATTGAATAGTGGTGGTCTGTTTATGGAAGAGCCTTCACCTCCGAAGGGATTGTTAGTAGCCATTCGGTTTCCTCAAGGATCTTTTCGAAAAAGTTTTTACACTCGATCTTTCGACCAAGCTCTGATACCACTTGTTGGAAACCAACAAGAGGCCTAACTATCGAGTAGAGGGGGGGTGAATAGGAGATTGAAAGTGATATGGTAATTTTTCGATTTCTTGAAAATAGTTTGAATTGTTGATCTCGGTTTTAAATAAAATTCAAGCTCTATCCGAGCAGACACGGTTAATTGATTAACCAAACAGATAAACAGAAAGGTTAATTGATTAACCGAGGTGCCAAGCAAACAATGTTAATTTATTAACCAGATGAATAAACTGGTTAATCGGTTAACATAGATGCTTCAAGGCTAAGCTTTCCGAGCAACACTCAAAAACCGAGCTATCACAGAGTGAATTAAAAGCTTGATGCTTAAGTCAGCGGATAACCAGTCAAGCAAGCCGAGCAATAAGAAAACAGTAAAGAAATAAAACTTAACACCACATATTTATCCTGGTTCACTCTCACCCTGAGAGCTAATCCAGTCCCCTCTAAAAACCTTTTAGAGAGCTTTTACTAAAAATCGATTTTCTGGGTTACAAAAGGATTTACAAGAGACTGCCCCTCCAAACCTATCCAGTCAAGCGAGTATACCAAACTCGTGACAAACTACCCACGACAAATCGATGACCAAAGAACCTCTTTGGAACCTTTTCAATACAGAAAAGCTTTCTCGACCAGAGACCAGCTTTTCACTCCAGCAAATACAACGAACAAGATTTATGAATGATGATGGCTCCAATTCGAAACACTCTTCGAATGAGTATTAAAAATGTGAAGTTCAAGAGTGAGTCGATTTTGTGAAGGGATATCACAGAGAAGAAAATATGTTGAACTTAGAGTTTGGATTTGAAAGATTAACTCTCTAAGTTCTTGTGAAATTCAAATGATCTTTTTCTTTTCTGTGAGTTTGATTCTGCTCTGTTTTTGAAAGAGAATGAAAATGGGTTGCAACAAAAATTGTTCAGAGAAGTGTCTTATGTAACCGTTGAAAACACCCCTATTTATAATCTCTTTTGATTTCTAGAAAATAGAGAGAGAAAGAGCCATACGGAAAAGGCATTTCTCTGTTTTCCAGAAATGAGAAAAAGACTGGTGTACGGAAAAGTCATGGGGTTTTCAACGGCTACAATTTTGACAGCAGAGCAGTGATGTTGACCCTTCACCAACCTTTGATTTTAACTCATTTTGAATTTCAAACTTGTTACAGTGTTGTAGCTAAAATCCTAGAACTTCTACCTAGAGTCAACGGTAATAAAAGGTACGGCACAGCTGAGCAGAGTCTGAAGGTTGAAGAAGATGTGTTGTTAAAGAGTGAACAAAGACAGTCGAGCTTGAACTTCGTTCGAGCCTGGTCTGAGATTGGTGTAACCGAGCCTTAAACTTTGTTCGAGCTTGGTCTGAAATTTGTGTTGCCGAGCCTTGAGCTTTCCTCGGCCACCAGACTTGAAGTAACAGATCCAAGCTTTGTTCTTTGCTCAGGGTGTGTGTTCAATCTGAGCTAATTTGATCTTGCTTATGCTGTGGCTTAGTTCAATATTCAGAGCCTTCTGAGTGTGTTCCGAGCTGATCAATATATGAGCGTACTGTCTTGAAATGAGGAACCGAGCTTTCAAACTTAGATGAACTTTCGCTGTGATCAAGAGCCAAGCTCAATCCGAGCTGAAACTTCAGAAGCAGATATCCGAGCTTCTGCCTTTGGCGGAATGCATGCGCAGAACTAAGTCTGACACTTTTGACATTGACCCCAAGCCGACCTCTAATTTACTTGACATTATCAACATCATTGAATCTGTCGAGCGTATATATTTGAAATCATCAAAATCTCTTTGATTCTACAGACGGGCCCCATTAGTTCGTGATCCAGAAGGGGCCCTCCGAGCTACGTGTGATCCAGAATCTGCAGTATCATGCCACTCTGAGACATGACCATCAGGAACAGTGTGAGAGTTAGACCGTCCTCCGCCGCCTTCTATAATGGGAGGAACATGAGCCTGTGCCTGAATCGGATTTTCAGGAGGAACTTGAGGGGGTGGATTAACAGGAGGAGCCTGATTGCCTCCAGGGGGTCCTCCCGGAGCGATCCTGTCCCTGATATTTCCTCTTCCGTTTTTGGGTGGCCTCCCACGGAGGCGACGGCGGAGATCTCCTCCATTGTCATTGTCGTTTGCCATGAAAATAGTAGATGTGGGAATACTAGTTATTCGTTCCCACAGACGGCGCCAATGTAGTGTCCTTAAACACTATGTGTCCTTAAACCTCTAAGTGCTCAAGGTTATGGTAACCAGGAGCCCAGAAGAGGATCAAGTATTGATGTATGACTTATGGTATTTCTGCAGTTCCAGTTGGGAAAAGCAGGATCTCCCTAGTCAACGTGTGTGTGCAGAGTGTCAACTTAGGGATGAGAGTACTTACCTGAAACCCTAGCTGTGATGAGCTACTTATAGGGTTTGGAGGAGGCTGATATGGGCCGTTTGGGCCCTGTACCAGAGTTGTGCTGAACCAGGATTCTGTGAGATAATATCGGATAATTATGCTTCTAGAATCTGGATAGGATCAGCTGAAGATCTCATGTCTAGGCTGTTGCGAGAATCTAGGAGAGATTTGCGGAAGGGATAAGAAGCCTCGGCGAGCCTGAGCTTATCCACGAGCCGACGGTATGTCTCGGTCCTAGAATCCCAAGCCTGATGGATTGGGGACCGATCGTAAGGCTCGGTTCCATCAAGTCCGAGTCTGGCCCTCTTGTATGCTCGGAGCCCACGAGTCCAAGCGAAGGACTTTCATGACAGGTAAACCGAGTAAAATGACCTTAGAGGAACCCTTTGGCAAGACTTGGGTCCGTATGTGGTCGATAGACCCTACAATATTTAACATGCAAAGAGTAAAATATATAGATCAAGCCCTTTTTAAGTCAAAAATCATTTTTAAAACTTGCTTCCTTAATTATTTCTTTGAAACCGTTAGGATTGTCAAAGAAAAATCTAATCTTTTCACTCAAATAGAACATGCAAGACTCAGGTCTTAAGCTTTATAATAGATCAAGTGTAGATCATGACATGCATGTACACAAATCGACTAATCTAAGTATAAAATCAACATGCATGTACTTAGATCTTATAGATCAAGTCATAAAATCAACATAAAAATACAAACCAAAGATCAAAAATCATTTCAAGTAAAAAGGGACCAAAACCGTGAGCATTATCAAGTTGATGCATGTTCATTTCTTTGTTTTCAATCTTAGATCCAAGTAGAAATAGGTGTAGAAAGACAAGAGAAAGCTCAAAAACAACATGCAAAAGAAAATTACAAGCTTACAAATTGTTACATGAAACTCTCAAATTTTCAAGATTTTAAAACAAGGTCTTCTAAGAAAGAAAAGGGTTTCTACCTAAGCTTGATTTCCTAAGCTTCAAACACTTGATCTTCAAAGAAAATCTTGAATCAAGCTAGAAGTCCTCTTCTTCTTCTCTTCTTCTTCTCACGGCCTCACTCTCTCTCTTCTAGTTCTAAGAGTTTGATGAAGTTCTTAGAAATGTGTTTGGTGTGAAATGAAGAGGAAGAATGAAAATGAAGCAAATGAACTAAGGCTTGGACTATTTATAGGCAAATCGTGCATTCCCCCTTTTGCCCTTAAAATAATTCGGTCCTTGTGTGAGGGCTAGGGGCAATTTTGGCTCTTTTAAAAGTTGCATGCAAGAGTATTTGAGTGGTAGACAAGCTAGAGCAATTTAGGAAAATAAATCAAATCATGCATCATATCACTTTCTTAAAGATATGTTATTTTATTCCTATTTATTTTATCATTCCATGCATCACACAACACATACATATGCACATACATATACATTGCATTTTCATTTTCTAAAATCACCTTTTCATATATAAAAGAGATTCTCAAAAGGAAAAGTTCATTAGAGATCAAAAACTATTTTTCATGATCAATATCTTCAAAATTCGTACTTTACAGATCTGAGAAATAATTTTCGTAAATCAACCCAGAAAATTATAAAAGTTACATTTTTGAAATCTACATTTCAATACGATCGTTTTCATATAAAGATCATAAAATTCCGAGTTACGGTTAAAAAGTTATGAATTTCTAAAGTTGTTAAATCTATTAAAGTTCACAAGGAAATTCATTCCTATAAGAAATCACCAACAATAAAATCATAACTCACTTCTTATTAATTAAATCAGTCCAACTCAATAAAATCATTTACTTGAACTCCATAAAATATTTGTTTACCAAAACTCCATAAAATCGATAACTTATTACGTAACCGAATAAAATACTCACTAAAAATCCTTTGTAAAACAATATCTCAAAACTCCTCTTTAATGAAAATTTATTTATCTTAGTTAGGAAAAATACGGGATGTCACAAGAAGTGTGGCTTAGAATGGGTCGACCACAATTAGGAATGTTCAACTTAGTAAAACCCTTCGATGACTTAAAAGACTTAGGAACCCCTTTTCTAAACCTTGCGTTGAGAGTGAAGTAGTGGAGAGGAAAGACACCGTATGCTTGGAGGTTGGTGTCTCTTCAAGTGGTGATTGTGATAGGGGAGGGCAAGGACGGTGAACGTCAAGAAGCCTTGAGCGCTTCTCTAGGCGGGACGAACGCTACAATGACCAAAGTTAGTGTCGTGGCGAGGACTGCATGCGCAACTAGAGAAAGTTTTGTCGCCCCCTTGAGAAAATCATAGATGGTGAGAGGGAACCCGAACGAGGCTAGAAGCTCTGCTTATTTTGGACTCCTTGTTGGAAAATGTATTTGTAATATTGCTGACCGCAAGGGAAGTTGGTTTCAGCCTGTTGTTTTGCGACTTCGATGCCAGCGTGGTTAGGGTTCTTGTGCATCCCATCTGCTTTCCGAACTAGGATATGGTTGGACTGGTGGAGGAGATGTAACGTGTGTGCTATCCATCCCATGAACCTCGGTAACGGTACCCCTTTTGATTTACCGATGGTTGTGACATTGAAACTTAGAACCTAAAGATAATTAAATATAACGGTTATGGTTTTAAGAGGCGTACCTTTTTTGGGAAAGGATTTATGGGAATTATTTGAAGTTTTTTATAAGGTAATGGTAATAATGATGTATATATTGTATGGTCTTAATATTCCCCTATGGTAAGCTCACGCCGTCGACGATAATATCGTTCGGAAGTGCTTACTCTCTCTATTTCCTTTTCCTGTGGACATTGGGGGACAACGTTCACAGATGACAGATCAAGTAGGAGTTCAAGTAGTGGTTGCTCAAGTTGCAAGAGGATCGTGAGCTGGCGCCCATATGAGGAGGAAGCAGAAGCGGTAACCGAGGAATCTCTCAAACACTTGTGGCGGAGGATAGCAATGAAGACTAGTAATCTAGGATAGTATAGCAGTCTTTGTTTTGTACCCTATCTTAAGGTGATTAAGACATGATTACTCTATCCCGATGTAACCCCTGTTGTAATAAAGGATTATTTTGAAAGAAATAAAAGAAGTTCTTTTGGTTATGTATCAAGTTCAAAAAAATAATTAAATGTTTCCGCAAGTTAACCATCGAATAAATATGGCGTTAAGAAAATAAGTTTTTGGAAATGTGTTGGTAACATCTCTTTTTGGAAAAAAAGAATTTTATGTTACAAATATTTTGAAAACCAAGTAACTCAAATAGTATTATGAAAACCTTATTGTAAAAGAAATAAAATGAACGGATTTTGGTAAATGTTAAAAAAAAATGGCGCAAATTTTTAGTGAAAATTCAAAGTTCCAAATTGGGGTGTTACATTTAGTGGTATCATGGTTGTCCTTAGTGGCCTTAAGCATAGTCTTACAAGCTTTCCTTGTGTGACTCTGTTTGGTAGTTTAGCGATGGCCTTAAGCATAGCCTTATATGCTTTCATTGTGTGACTATGCCTTAATTGGTGTATCGATGTGAGTTAGTCCTGTTATGTGGGTAGATGTTCCCTTAGTCTGAGAATTCAACCTGTTCTTAGGATCGCGATGGCACGTCGACAAGCGAATGAGGAACCAGCTGCTATTATGGCTCAAACAGCTGCGATTTTGGCCGGAGTAAGGGATAACATGAACCTTATACATCAACAACTTCAACAGAATCAGAACGCGAATGCTGGTGGACAAGGAATCAGAGGTCTTGATGAGTTTTGCCGCAGAAATTCGAAGGAGTTTGCTGGAGGTTACGCAACGGAAGAGGCTGAAGCGTGGATAGCAAGTTTGGAGAGGATTTTTGGGGGAATGGTACAATGTACGGATGAACAAAAGGTTGCTTATGCTGGATATATGATAGTGGGAGAAGCGGCTGATTGGTGGCGTAATGAGAGGCAAGCTTTAGCTGGAGAGGCTGGTGCGATTACTTGGAACCAATTCAAGAATAGGCTTTTGGAGAAGTATTTCCCTAAGCATCTGAAAACAGCCAAAGAATTGGAATTCCTGCGATTGGAGCAAGGCAACATGAGTGTAGGGGAGTATACTGCCAAATTTGAGAGCTTGACAAGGTTTATGCCTTATTATGGAGAAGCTGGGAATGAGAGGTCTTAGTGTGCAAAATTCTTGGATGGTTTGAGGTCGGAGATTAAGCAAGCCCTGGCTCCATTGGAGATAAGTGTGTTTACAACTTTGGTGAATAAGGGGAGTATTGTGGAAAATGGTTTGAAGTCAAGAAATTCGACAGGGAAGTCAGTTGTCCAAATTTCAAGTGGTGGTCCTATGAAGTACTCCCCGAGAAATGGAAACCAAAACGGTGGAGCCCGATATCAAGGTCCTTATGGACAGGAAGGTGAACGAAGAGACAATAGGTCTGGAGGGAGAAGAGACAACAGGACTGGAGGAAATAATTCAGCTGGAGGCAACAATCGTAGCGGTGACAATCGGATTAGGCATGGAAATGATCGTAACAATAATCACAATAACAACAACAATCAAAGCAACAACAATAATGGTGATGCTCACAATAATGAGGGTGACAAGGGAAATCAAGGAAGTGCTCGTCCGTTATGCAATCGTTGCCACAAGAATCACTATGGACCAAATTGCCCTTGGGAAAACCCCAACTACTTTAATTGTAACAAACCTGGACATCTCGCAAGAAACTGTTATGAGCCAAAGCGTGAGATCAATGAAACAGGTGCTGCTAAGCCTCAAGCGAATGGAAGGGTTTTCACCATGGCCGGGAGTGAGGATGCTAATGCCGCTAGTCGTTCTTAGGATTGATGTTTTGTATCGAATGTTGTTTGAACGAACTGGATTTATCCATTCGTCTTGTCTTGCCTTTTTGCTTGATGTAATTTGCTTCCTTGACTTATTTTGAAGGAATTTTTCCTTCTCGTACGTTTCCTATTTTATAATAAGGTGGAATTTTTTTTTATACTCAATGAATAAATTTCGTTACTTGCATAAGAATCCTAGATTAAATCGTGACCCATTTTCAACAGCATGGTATTTCTCGGGGACGAGAAATCTCTAAGTTGGGGAGGATTGTGAGACCCACAATTTTACCCAATTTATTTGTGAATTTATATTTGAATTTGAAATATTATATTTGATTTTTGACAAATTATGATACCTGGATTTAATTGAAATCGTACGTTATATATATATATATATGCACGTGATATATATATTATATATATATATGCATACCAATGTTTTCTCTAATGTATTTAAATTGTATTCTTAAGGTATAGTATTTGATTTAAATGATCTTAGAAGAGAAATGATTTTGAAGGATTAAGGTGTTCTATCTTCAGAAATTCATATCTTTTTAACCGTAAGTCAAAAAATTACAAATGATATGTCAAAACGATCGTGTCAAAATATAGATTTTGAAAATATAAAGTTTTTATTTTTATTTTAAAATCTTCAGAATTTTATCACTGCTACAGTACTGAACGAATATTTGAGTTTTAAGTTTGAAAATGTGATTTTAATGCATTTAATGACTCTTTGACCCAAAAATATTTTTATGTGCATGGAAAATGTATTTTAAAAATACCTGATTGGCTGCACCGTCCAAATAAAATATAATTTCGTATTTTTAAATTATAAATTAATTTGAAAGCTTATGAAGTGCATTTTTGGAGGAAATGATCTTAGAACTTCAAAAACTCATAACTTTCAAACCGTAAGTCCAAAAATTATAAATTTTATATGAAAACGATCATATTGAAATTTTATTTCTAAATATATAAGAATTTTAATTTTTTGAGGTATCCTTCAAAAATTTTATCTGCTGCAGTAACTGTATGATTTTATATGTTTTATGCTTGGAAAAATTGTTTTAAAGCATAGAATTAATTATTTGACTTCAGAATATTTTATTTGTATGTTCAGATATTTATTTGAAAGCTTATTGGCTGCACAGTTCAGATTATTTTATTTTTCTATTTATTTTTGAATTTTAAAGAATAAAGCTTTAATTTGATTGGATAAAGGAGAGGTGGATTCAAAGTGAGTAAATGAAAATTTTGTCTTCCCATGTTGACTAGTATGTGCCGTCCAAATAAGATGAGGATGAGAGGGGATATTTTCTGAAAATGTACCTAGAAGGATCTTAGAGTTTAAAGCTTATAGGAGTTGGAAAAATCCCATTAATGCATGTGTATTTTCCTAGACTTGGTTGAAGCAAAAAAATTGAAATTCTTTGACCTATTTTATGATGCAATAGGCATGTGACTCAGCCCATTTGTGGGTGGAAATTCACTTCCTACTTCACCTATAAATAGAGTCTAAGACCCCTCATTCTTTTACACACAACAAACAATCATTTTGAGAGAAAAAAATTAGAGAAAGGCTTGTAGAGAGAGAGATTTAGGCGTGGCACATTGTGAAGGGAAGGGAAAAATTTTCATATTCACTTTGAAACTCTTCTTTGCTAAGGAGAAGAGGTAATCCTACAACCTTAGTATTTGTTTTAATTTTTAAAGTTCTTAATTCTTTATTCTTTTGGTTTAGCAAATAAAAAGACTTCTTCTATTCTTATTTGATTATGAAATGGTGAAACCAAAATCTTTAATTTCTTCTCTGATATAATCTGAATTTTGATTTGTTAATGTGAATTTGGTTAAAGGTGAGGTGAATGAGGATTAAAAAGGGACAAAACAAAAATTGTTTAAAGAGATATTGATCTCCCATTTTTAAAGCCTTTGATGACCAAACTATTGATAAGGAAATAAGGAAATGATGTTCTGAAATTGAAATTGATAAAAAGTTTATCTGTTTTGAGAATTTTGATTTCTATCTTTACTGTATTGTTGTTTTGATTCTTCTTTGATTATTAGTATGAAAACATGATTAATAAGCAAATGATGATGAACAAAAAAATTATAAATTGTGATATGTATGTGTTTTGGCCGTGAGGCCTATATTGTTTTTTAAAATGATCATAGCAAATTATATATGTTCTTTTTAGTAATTATGTGTATCTGATGATGTTTGATGTGGTTAAAAAAATGATTAATTGGATTTGTGATTATATGACTATATGGATTGATATTGTTTATGAACTATACTGTTACGTGCTGTACAAAATTTATCTGACTCAAAAGTGCTTATCTTCTATTTTGACTTAATGTTTTAAGTGAATCTTTGAAAAGTATGGAATTATATGAATAAGATATATATGTGTTTATAAATTAATGTTACTCTTCTATTTCTATTCTTATGGCCGAAATTTATTTGGTAGAAAAGAGTAATTTTGCTAAATTCCTAAGTGCTTAAATGATTATATGATGCCTCTGTGTATGTTTACTGATGTGTATACATGAAATAAACTATGTATTTGATAGAAAAAAATAATTTTTATCTGAAAAATAAATTTTGTTCTGAATAATAATATCTTATTTAAACTATGAGTCCCAAATGATTTATTTTTGTATGTGTTTGCAATGCTTAACTTGTTTATAATTGTATCTGAATGTTAGAACATGTTTGTTTCAATTTCTAGAAGTGATGCAACTAAATTTTGGTGGCTGTCCAGCAAGCAAAACTATTTTATTAAACTCATATTTAATCATATGTTTATAATGGAAATTGTAAGGAATTTTTAGGAAAAAGTGGCATGTCTTGTTGATAAACCATTTGTGAGAAAAGTGATTTTTAGACTTGTAGTATATGCTGTCCAAAATTATAAATTGTTGCATCAACAATAGAAATTGATCTGGAATGAATTAGTATGTGAATTTTATGATAGGATCTTTAGTATAAGTATATAGAGTTTTAAAAAGAATTATGGAAGTGAATATATGAATGTATGCTTAAATGTTCTAATGGTTTAGTAAATTGTTTGATATGTAATTTTTTGTGTTAGGAATTTAGATGCCTAATTATTGAACTGATGTTTAAAAGTATAATTTTTCTATTCTGTTTAGAACTTATAATTAAAATTGCATCAACTTTAGAAAAATATATTTGTAGCTTGAATGCATGAGTTATGTTGTATATGAATTAGGTGTGCTTATAACGTGGTTAAGTGATTTTTTATGTACTGCTTAATTTAGTTTTAAGGTTGCATCAAAGCAAATGATTTTAAATCCTGCTGTATGATTTGTCTGTAAATGGTAGTTGTTATAAGGTATTTAGAAATGTGTTTTTGAGTAAGTGATGTTTTAGAATTTATTTTTGAAAGGTGATAATTAAGTTCTAAAAGTTATATTATTTTTAGAAAAGGTTTTCATGATTTAAAAAGCTAAAAAAAAAAGTGATTTTTCTAGTGATGTAATCTGTTTTTATTTTCAAAGAGGTTTTAAGCTACTGATACTGTTTTGTATTTTTAAAAGATACTAAGTGTTTTCGATTTGTAAAATGTTCTTTTAATAATTTGTTTAAATTGATTTGTTATTTGGATTATGTGTATCAAATTGTTAAAGGTTCTCGTTTGGAATCACGTGACGCGAATTCGATTGAAGAGGACACTAATTTTGTAGCTTCAACTCAAGGTGAGAGAGAAGCCTTCTTAAGACATAGTGGCATGTAGGATAATGTTAGGACGTTCCGTATTAACTCAAAGGTCGGAACTAGGGATCTATCGGGTGAGTAGTATTATTATTATCAACTTCCGTGTAATCGTTTTCATATTAGTATTATTATTATCAGCTTCCGTGTAATCGTTTTCATCGTTATTATAGTTTTCGCTTGCAAATCTCTTTAAATTTGTTGAAAACGATTTAAATCGAATATTTTCAATGTTTTCGTAAACACCCAATTCACCCCCTCCCTCTTGGGTGACAGCTGCCAATCCTAACAATTGGTATAAGAGCTTCGTGCTCTGGTAAAGGCCTAATAGCCTAAGTTAAAGATCCTTTGTAAATTGGTAGCATTGGGATATTTGTTTTTGATTTTAATATGGAGAGATTTACATTCGATGATGCACCATTTTTTATGGAAATAATTTTCATTATTGGAGTGCTAGAGTGAAAATATTTTTACAATCTATTAGTTTTCGTTTATGGCATGTTGTTCTTAATGGTTTTGATCAAAAACATGTTTTAAATGATTTTGACAAAAAATCATTTTCTTTGAATATTAAAGCTATGCATATTTTGAGAAATGCTTTGAATGATGATGCATATGCTAGAATTAAGGATTTTGAATGTGCTAAAGATATTTGGGATTTTCTAAACACATACTATGCTACTAATGGTATCTTTGAGCATGATAGTACAGATGTTGAGCATGGAATGACAAACTCCCTAGAAAAAGATTATGATGTTGAAAGTGAAAGCGTGGGGAG
This sequence comes from Crotalaria pallida, assembly GCA_037953625.1. NCBI lineage: Eukaryota > Viridiplantae > Streptophyta > Magnoliopsida > Fabales > Fabaceae > Crotalaria > Crotalaria pallida. Next base: position 64,280,973 of record CM075655.1, on the reverse strand, counting down.
TAGATCAACAAGCGATTGTGATGACTTAGAGAGGATATTTGAAAGCTTTATGGACTCACTCGAGGAATCAAGTGGCTCGGACGAGGATTCAATGGAAAGTGAAAATGAAACATCCGATTACTTGGTTCATACAAACCTTGAGGTAATTTCAAATAGTCCTTGTTCTAATAAACTACAATTTGCATACAATGAGGTACATGATGATTTGACATCTTTAGAAAATAGAAACTTGGACTCTTTGCAAAAACTCTCCTTGATTGAAAATGAAATTGATAATTTGAAAAATGGAGATATAAGAGATGATTTTAGAAAATAGTTCCTCAACCAGTTTTGAAAAATGCATGTATCTTGAAAATCATGTTGAGGACGTATTTATTGAATGTGAAAATATTGAAAAATCTATTTGTTCAAACTCTTGATGAATTTGAAAATAATGTGGCTATCCAAAAATCAAGTAAGGCTATTGACAATTACATTTTTCAATATGAGAACAAAAATTCCAAGTTTCATGAAAATAATTTTGAAAAAGTCAAATCATCATCCAAACCCATTAGTTGCAAATATTGTGGTTGTTTGGGACATATTTCTCATTTATGCTTATATCATAAAAATTATAATATGAGAAATAAACTTGTGTGGGTTCCAAAGGCTACTAAGGAACCTAAGACTAACCCCAAAGGACCCAAGATGAAATGGGTACCAAAAGGTTCTCCTAGTGTTATAAATGTGCAGGAAATTAAATCAAAGGGTGAACCAATTGGACAACATAAGGGGAAGTCAATGAAGTCAAAGGGTCATTGGTAAAAAATAAGCATTATGGTCGAAAGAGAAAGATGTTCACAACCAAAGCTTCTCACGTGCAAAAAGGTGAAATCATAAGATTGAGGACCTTAAACAAAAAGCGATGGCATGAACCTAGTAGAGGAGAAAAGGAGAAATTATCAAGGGTGGTACCTAAGTGGACAAGAACTAAATGGGTCGATCAAAGGAGAAAGATGCCTACCAACACCAAAGATTCACTTGATAAAAATGGAAAAATCAATATGTTCAAAAATCAAAAGTTGAATCAATGGGTAAAGGCAAGAACTTATTTGGTTAACAAACCTAAGGTATTTATCTCTCATTCTTCTTATATCAATGACTATACAAAGGTATATTTGGACTATTCTAAATTTTGTTCATACTAAGGTGTATCATGAATGCTAATTTTTTTTTGGCAAAACTATTTGTTTGGTCCCTTAAGTTATTTATTTATTCTAAAGTGGTCCCTCAAGTTTTTTTTGTTTGAAAGTGGTCCCTCAAGTTTTAATAAGTTATCACCGTTAGTCCTTCCGTCATTTTTTCCGTTATCTTCTTCCTCTGGTCATCTTCTCCGACGAGCTTCATATTTTCCGGCAAAAATTCTAGCAACACCTGATTTATTATTTTTTTTATTTCACTCTCCTCCTTCTTCGCTCCTGATCCTCCTCCTCCTCCTCCAATCAAGACAAATCTCTCTCTCTCCCCTTCTCCCACTCTTTGATCTCTCTCGCTATAGTGTGGCGCGCCTTGCACAAAATGTGGCACCTTGTTTCTCGTGACCGTTGAGTTATCTTCGCTGCATTCACTGCTCTCATCTTGTTGTGCACCTTTTTTCTTCTTGCCATGAATACAAATGTCCAAACATAATTTTTCCCAAACTAACTAGTCTTTTTCTTGATCAATAGAAAATAGGAAGCGACCACTTGACCTTGGTTTTTGAGTTCTCAGTTACCAACAAAGCATCTACAGAAACAGTTGCAGAATCATCATCACTTAGACTAGATATCAAAGAGCATGGCAATCCGGAGTCATAAGAGACGAAAACAGCTAAGCATTTTTATTTCAAAACAAATTTTTCTTTGCATGTTTAAGTATACTGGTTTCACTGATTTACTTTCATGTTCTTGTCTTGATTGGAAGAAGAAGAGGAGGAGGAGGAGGAGCGGCGAAGGAGGAGGAGAGTGAAATAAAAAAAATAATACATCAGGTGTTGACGGAATTTTCGCCGGAAAATATGAAGCTCGCCGGAGAAGATGACCGAAAGAAGAAGATAACGGAAAAATTGACGGAAGGACTAACGGTGATAACTTATTAAAACTTGAGGGACCACTTTCAAACAAAAAAAACTTAAGGGACCACTTTAGAACAAATAAATAACTTAAGGGACCAAACGATTAGTTTTGCCTTTTTTTTAAATATTTTTTTTATCATGATCACTCCTTGGTTGAGTTAAATCATGTGTGCTTTACTCTATTTGAAAATATTTTTTTTGGCACATGATTATTTTTGGTATAGTCCTACATACCTTTTACATATAGTGTACTATATCATGTGCGGTTACATTTATTTTCCTTCTATCACATGATTACCCTTTATATGTGATAATGTCATAGTGCATTGATATATGAGGACATGCTTATATTTGTAAGGACATGTTTGGTATGACGTGGACTTATAACATAAGCATGTTGTTACGTCTTTGTGATTAGTGCATAAGTTTAAATTGTTTATTCATATTTTACCTTCACAATATCCTTGATATTAGTGAAGAGATGCAACTAATCCTTAAGGATCCAAGTCTTTGGATACCAAAAGAAAAATTCTTAAGTAGTTTTGCAGGTATCTCTACTAGTGCCAAGCATTGGAGTTTTCAATACGAGAATGTACACACTATAGACTTAAATGAAAAGATACCAAAGAAGGACATGAACATAATCAAGGGAAATGTGACATGATTAGACACAAGTGGAGCTCTTATCAATTTATTCAATAAGGACGAGAGACCTAAAGGAAGAACTTCACAAGTGCACAAACATTATAACTTGAGAAAGTGTCACAAACGATAAGTATCACCACTCTTATTTTTTTATTAACTATTTTATGTTACTTATCTTTGTGATACATATGTTTATCTTGACGCTGAAATGTTTTTAAATGATTTATTCCTTCTTCGATGTTTTTTTTGTACAAATATTTTTGAAGGAAAAATTATTTTTCAGCATGTTCGATATATTCATGTGTTACTAATTCTTAAGGATCCAAATTTATTGGATACCAAGAAAATGCACCTAATTAGCCTTGCAGGTATTACTACAAGTTTCAATGATGCAATATTCTCTAAAAATCTATGATTCGATGGACTCAAATGAAAAGAGAACTTGACGATATTCAAGCACTTGAAAGTGATACTGCAATATTAACACGATTTCTTGGAATGGAAGGAGCGTGACACATCGAACAAGATGAGACATCCTTAAAAATGCTACATGATGAAATTATCAATAGAAGGAACTCCAAAGCTCTAAATCATCATTATTAGTATCACTGATCCTTTATTTATTTTAATCATTTTGTGATACTTCTACTTGTGATATGTGCTACATGACATTTTGTGCTAAATTGCATTGAATATGTTATTATTGTCATGACATATAGGACTTCGAAATTTCGATAATAGTAAGCACATACATGTTTTAATGATGCATTTGATCTCCCTTTATAATATGCTTGGTTGAAACATTCTTTTAGAAAGGGGAAGAAATTTTTTTTAATCTGCATGAAAACATGTTTTGCTTCTTCACTCCATGTTGACATCATGCAATTTTTAAACTATGTATTGGGATAAAAATTTATTTTTACCATAACTTCTTGTGCTGATGTCAAATAGGGAGAGTAAAGTATGAAACAAATCTCCTTGTTATTAATGCTTCTACCCAGTGTTTCAGGGGAGTTTAGCATATTCTCTATTGTTCAAAAGGGGGAGAGATATTTGACAAAAGACATGCTTCTCTTACAAAAGACATGGGCTGAATGAAGGAAAAAGGAGAAGTCCAAGGTCTCCCATATCATTTATTCTTTTGGTGAAGACAAAAGGGGGAGAGAACCGAATGTTGTTGACAAAAGGGATTTTGTTATAACTCCCATGGAAAGAAAAGTGAGACGTCAAGCTTGCTATATTCTGAAGGCACTTTTTGATGTTGACAAAAGGGGAGGAGAATTATGAGATTTTGAGATGATGTGCTATATAGTATTATATTATTCTAACCATCTCTGCAGGGGGAGTTCAAGTTTGAATATGTTATTCCCTGCTTTTCCATTATATTTCCTAGTTGGGTATAAGTTTGTTTATTTTGCTATATATATTTGCTTGGTTAACGCTTGTGATGCAGATACTCAGAATGAGTTTGTCATCATAAAAAAGGGGGTGTGTTGGAAATCAAGCTTTCCTAATGATGTAAAGAGTTATGCTAGAAGAAGTCTAGAAGATGGCTTTGATGATTACAAACAACAAGTGCATACAAGCTCATTCAAGCTATGCTTCATGTTTATCAAGCTCAAGGCTAAAGCTCAAGCAAATAGGTTTTTGTATAGCTTTGCCCATAGGAAAAATTGTAAGGTAATGAATTTTTATTTCAACTGTAATGGCCAAATGAGTTTTTCACTTAAAGGAGAAGAAAAAGAGTTTTCATGAAAATCAGTTTTCTAACTTAGTTTCTGTGGAAATGATTGATGAAACAACTCTGGATGTTTTTATGTTATGAAAATCTATTTTTACAAGTACAAGAAGAAGTAATCGATTATCTTCTTGAAGTAATCGATTAACTTTGTTGCATCACAGAAAAACCAGAGTGTGTGTAATCGATTATGTGAACTTGGCTAATCCATTACTTTTTGAATAAGAGTAATCGATTACCTGGATCAAGTAATCGAATAAACATGTTGCATCATACATTTTCCAGAAGCAAAGTAATCGATTATTGCTTTGTAGTAATCGATTACATGATGTTGCATCATACAAATATCAGAGGCTCAGTAATCGATTATTAGATTAGTGGTAATCGATTATATGAGTTGCATCAAAAGTAATCGATTACATGCATGTGATATTTTTCAAATGAATTTCAAAGTTTCTATTTTTAAGGTGATAATCGATTACCTTTATGAAGTAATCGATTACCTCAAGTTTTATTGAAAAACGTGTCAGAATCATTTTGATTTATTTCCAGATTAGTTTTTAACTGATTGATTCTGACTTATTTTCAAAATTCGAAATTGATTTTATTTTTGAAAATATTCCTTATTTGTTTTAAGAATCAAATCTTTGATTTATTTTCTAAATCTTTTTTATTTGGTTTTGATTTTAAAACTTATTCTATTTTATTTCTTAAATCTTTTATTTTATTTCTTGATTTGACTTTTATTTCAAAAGTAACTTTATTTATTTATTCTTCAAAATCATTTTACGCTCCTACATTCTTCTTCTGCTGATCACACGTTCTACTCTTCTTCTCTTCTCCTTCTCCAATTCTCTGGGTTTATCGTTAATATCTTTTGAGAAGAAAACCTTATCTTGGTCATAGTACTTGTGATTTAATTTCAGTACCACTAGAGCTTTATTGTTGTATCTGTGTTACTTAGAACACATCATTGTTAGAGAGCCTAATTGTTGTATCCGTACTATTAAGAGTGCATCATAGTTATTGTACCCAATCTCATATTGTAACTGTTGTTGTAAAGGGGTGTGTGACCCTTAGAGACTAGGGAGTGAATCTACTAGTTCGAACGTGCGGCGTTCGTGTTTGTAGGGTGAGGAACCCTTGTGTTTGGGTAGTGCTAGACGAACGATGGGACACCTAGTAGTTAGGCTATCTGGGAAATCTAGGAAGGGTCTTCCTAGTTGTTGTTGTTGAGGCCCCTATGATCGGAGGTTCCTAGTAGCTTGCGGGGTGCTCTTGGTTGTAATAGGGTGCGGCTCTTTTACAAGTTTATAAAGGCTCAAGCGGGTCGCTTGGGGACTGGACGTAAGTCTTTTGCTGGAAAGATTGAACCAGTATAAAAATCCTGGTGCAATATCTCTTACCCTTCATCTCTTTATTTTCCGTTGTTATAGTTGCTTATGTGCGTTGTTGTTATTTATCATTATTGCATCATAACAACTATTTTATTAATATATTAATTTATATGTTTTAAATTAATAGGCACGGTAACGGTTTTCGTTGTTAATAATTTAATTCGTATCCGCGCATATTAGTTTTCATATTAGTATTATTATTATCAGCTTCCGCGTAATCGTTTTCATCGTTATTATAGTTTTCCGCTGCAAATCTCTTTAAATTTGTTGAAAACAATTTAAATCGAATATTTTCCAATGTTATTGTAAACACCCAATTCACCCCCCTCTTGGGTGACGACTGCCAATCCTAACATAAAGTAGTTTATGAACCTACTTTAGCTGGCAATGTTTTGATTGAGTTTTTCCCTATATTAATTGTTCAATGGATTTGGTTTACAAACCAAATTTCCCCGATAGTGTTTAATGAATTTCCCAACCATGTATTAGGATAACCCAGTAAAGCCGAAGCCCTACTTAAAACGGATGATATAAGGAAAACTATCCTAGAAAGAACAATGACAACTAGACAAACCAACGAGCTCCCGGAGGAATTTACAACTGCTCTACGTCACCTAGCTCAATACCAGAATCAGGAATCAGCCGAAGAACGTAGATGGTTCAAATTTAGAAAATTTAACCCACCTAGTTTCGCCAGAGGAAATAACCCAGAGGACGCTCGAAGATGGGTATGGGAGATAGAGAAGATTTTTCAAGTCATGCACTGCACGGATGATCAAAGGGTACCACTAGCTACATTTATGCTAACAGGAGAAGCCGAAGATTGGTGGAATCATGCCAAGCAACTTATGGAAGCAGAACAAAGAATGGTTACTTGGGACACTAAGGAGGGATTTCTTGAAAGATATTTCCCTAAGTATCTAACGGAAAGAAAAGAAATAGAATTTGTGAAGCTAGAGCAAGAAGGCATGAGTGTCAGCGAGTATGCTGCTAAGTTTGAAGAACTGAGCCAGTATTCAGCCCGTTACCAGCATAATCTGGATTAAAGAGCGAAGTGTAAAATGTATGAAAATGGTTTACGACTGAATCTAAAACCCGCACTTACCGGCCAAGAGATCAGTAGTTTTCCTCAATTGGTCAACAGGTGTAGGATTTACGAAGAAAATCTGAAAGCACATATAGCTTACGAACAAAGTCTTCAAACTCAAGAAGCTACTAAACAACAATACAATCAAGGAAAAAGTTCTGCACAAGGCCGGGAGTTATGCCGCAAAGGAAGAGCTAAAGAAAAGAAGAAGAAAGTCACTAATTTCTCTCTGGATGCAATCCGGGGAAGGAAAAATAAGCATTCTTTAAAGAAACAGAGTGGGTGGATGAAGAAAATTACCTGCAGAACCTGTCAACAACTAGGACATTATGCCAGGGATTGCCCAAACAAGAGAAAGAATACGCAAAGTGAGCATAGAATGAAGAGAGGGCATGTTTGGTTTTAGCGAATGTTTTAGAAAATCAATTTGATTAGAAAATAAATTTCGGGGATGAAATTCTTAAAAGTGGGGGAGAGTGTAACAGCCCCAATTTTATAAAAATATAAAATACTTACACGTACAATTGATTTTCTATCAAACTATATTTGTAAATAATCATCATAGTGAATTTTGGTGAAAACATAACCCAAAGATCGTGCCATATCTCATTCGTTAACCGTCGGATTGTGCCCAAATTTGGAGACAAGCTTCTTAACCCTCTTGTCTTCAAATCCAACGTGGAATTTTTATTTGGAGGCCTCGTGTTAATCGATTGTTAATCGATTAACAGTCTGTATCTGATGCAGTTTTAAGGCGGTGAAGACTGGAAGCTCATGGAAACTTAGATATTTTCCACTTCTAAAGGCCATTGTGTGGTTCCTAAATGGCCTAGGGTAATTGTGTGGTGTTGGAGGTCTTGGGTGGCATGATGAGCTCATGGCTTACCGCATTTGCTCTCTTTTCCCTTCTATAAATAGTTTCTGCCATGGCTGTTGTTGCTGCATGTTTTCATGCTTTTCCCTTGCCTTAACTCTGTCAAATTCTCTCCTCAAATTCGTGCTTGTGACTTGCCTTGAGTTGCAGCACCATAAGTCTTGAATTAGTAAGTGAAATCTTAAGAATTCGTTGTGTTTTCCTCTCTTGTTCTTGGTGCTTTGTTGCTGAGTTGTGTGTGCTGGTGCTGCTGTCTTTGGGGCTGCTGTCCTAGAGACTTTGAGAGCTTATTAAGGGTTGTCCAAACTTGCTCAAGGTATTGGAGATTTCATTCATATCGCTAGGATTAATGTTTGAATATTTGTGATGATATGTATGCTAAATATGATAAGTATAAACCATAACAAGGATTGCTTGGTTTGGAGACCAAAACAACCCATGGTTCCTTATGAAATTATTGATTTCAACAAGTTTATAATGATGAATATGAGCTAATGGAATGCTGAAACTTGGCTATTTTGCAATGAAATTGAATTTGGTGTCTTGAGTTGTGTAACACCCTATAATTAATTACCCTTAACTCCCCTTATATTAAAAATAAGAGCTTAAAAATTCCTTTTTAATTTATAAAAATCAACCGTCAAACGGACGGAATTTTGTTTGTTTATCGGACTTTTCCAAAAGCTTCAACCTGATAAACGCATGCATATAATATCAACAATAGCCAGCAGGGCTCAAATATAACTATATGCATCACATAGTTGCCCCATGGGCTCAAGTGTAAATCATTTCGTCAATATGCATCACATAGTTGCCCCATGGGCTCAAGTGTAAATCATTTCGTCAGAGTGTCAGCAGAAATGCAAAGTATGCAAATCAAGAGGCCATATCTGCAACTATGCCCAAAAAGAATCATAAACCATGCACAAAAGAAACTATCCTAAGCCTCTCTCTCAAAAAGCATATACAGCCCATATACATCAAATAGTATGGAGGCTTAGGCCAAAAATAAATGTCTAAATCCCAACCCTACTCTCCCTGTGAGGGAGGGTAATCCTGCTCGGTCGATCCGGGTGTATACTCCAACTCAGTACCTGAAAAATGGTAAGGAGGTTAGTATTACACAATAAAATAGGGAAGCTGTTTCTATTATGCTATACTGAACCACCAAGCCAAACACATCTAGTCATGTAGTGCATATAATCCAATGAGCATTCCCAAACAGTTCAATTATATTCTTTCAACATTAAAATAGTTCTCTTATAGTTTTAATTCCCAGAGTCCATGCATTTCCATAATATACAAGTTACATAGTCCTCCATCTCATTTACTTTCCCTAATTCATACAATTATAACTCACACAATTTGTTATCTTTCTCAACTTTACTAATTTCACATGCTCTTTTCTCATACTCTTGGAAGCTTTCATAGCTTTTTTTAGAATTTATCACGGGGATCCATCATTGCGTACAGTCTCCTAAGGACAACGTCTTACAGCTACACACAATGTGTGTCTTACGCGGTCCATGCGTACAGTCTCCTAAGGACAACGTCTTACAAGACCTGGATTCCCAAAATCAGAAGGTGCGTCCATCATTGCGTACAGTCTCCTACGGACAACGTCTTACAGCTGCGCATCATGTGCGTCTTACGCGATCTATGCGTACAGTCTCCTAAGGACAACGTCTTACAAGATCTGCATTCGCACAATCCAAATTATACCTTTGTTCATATATGGTGTGTGTGTGTCCATAACTGCGTACAGTCTCCTAAGGACAACGTCTTACAGCTGCGCACAATGTGCGTCTTACGCGATCTGTGCGTACAGTCTCCTAAGGACGACGTCTTACATGATCTGGATCACACACTCTTTTTCCTTTAATCTTTTAACAACCCATTTCACTCACTTCATTTTCCTTGAAATCTCTCTTTCATTAATTTCTCAATTTTATAAACTCATTATGCGTTTAAATTCCAATTTCACAGGCACTACCAACAATACAATCATCTTCATTTCAATTATCTTACTCAAGATCACATTATAATTCCAAGTCCAACATAATTTAGCAAAACATCAAACCACATCAACCAAGTATCAATAATCACATTTAATCATCACAAAATACAATAATCGCATTTAATCACCACATAATACATTTAAATTCTTTTATACCATGTTATCAATCCTAGGGTTTCTATTCTTTGACTAACACACAACCTCTTAGCAATCCATTATATACACAATACAATCTACCCCCTAGAATATGGTAACACAAACCTCCTTACCTCACACTTCTAGAGATAGGGAGATTGGGTTTGTTCTAACTTGAACCTTTCCCCACCAAGGAGCTATGACCAACAAGAGAATGGGAGAACCTAAATCAAGAGCCGTAGCAAGAAAATATTATCATTCAAATCATAGATCATGCCAAAAATCCAAGTAAGGAGGAGTTTCCATGGCTTAAAATCAAAACCACCATGGATAGAGGAGAGAGAGAGAAACGAATTGTGAAAGAGAAAGAGAAGAACCCACACTTGATTACTTACTTGGAGTTTACAAAGGAAGAGATTTGATGAAGGATTGAAGAAATCCCACTTGCTCTTGGATGATTTGGTGGTGGAGAAGGAAAACCCTAGAGAGAGAAAGGAAAGTTCGAAGCTTTGATAGAGGAAAGAGAGAGAAACATTATGGTGTTGTTCTTATCCTTCCTTTCTTTTATTTTTTCAGTAACTGGTCGCACTACTCGAGTAGTCAGTGGACTACTCGAGTAGTCCTGATTTTCTGGACTTGCTGTTTCCACCAACTACTCGATTAGTCAGTGAACTAATCGATCAGTTAGTGTACTAATCGATTTGTTTGGCACTACTCGAGTAGTCTGGCCAGTTTTCTTTTTTCTTGGCATTTCAAAATGCCATAACTTCTTCGTTACCCGTCGAATCTTGCTCAAATTTTAAAGCAAGCTTCTCTACCTACTAACCTTCATATCTAACGGTGGAATTTAAGTTTTGAGTTGTAAATCTTTTATTTTAAATTCCCTAAAGTTCTATGTCTTAAACCTAAGGTTACATGCACAATTGGCTAAGTTTCTAACTTATATCCTCATTTCTTCTACCCTAAGACCATCACAACATAGATTACACTATAAATTAAGTTTGGGATGTTACAATCCTCTCCCATTTACCCGAATTTCGTCCTCGAAATTCAGTTGTCATCGAACAAGTGTGGATGAGATTGTCTGATCTTGCTTTCCAAGTCCCAAGTAGCTTCCTCCACATTGTTCCTGCTCCATATGACTTTTACCAAGCTAATCTCCTTGCCTCTTAACTGTCTCACTTGCCTATCCTCAATCCTCACTGGCAACACCTCAAAAGTCAAATTCTCCTTCAAAGGCAAATCATCCAAAGTGACCACATGAGTAGGATCATGAATGTATTTCCTTAGCTGTGAAACATGGAATACATCATGAAGCTTAGCTAAGTGAGGGGGCATAGCAATTCTGTAAGCTACCGGACCAACCTTCTCCAAAATTTCATAAGGTCCAACAAACCGAGGAGTTAGTTTCTTGGACCTAATTGCTCTACCAATCCCTTTGACCGGAGACACTCTTAGAAACACATGATTCCCAACATCAAATTCCAAAGGTCTCCTTCGCCTATCAGCATAATTTTTCTGGCGATCCTGGGATGTCTTCATTTTGTTCTTGATCATGGTGATCTTCTCAGTTGTTTCTTTCACAATATCAGGACCTGTCAATAGATTCTCACCTATTTGGAACCAACACAGAGGCGTCCTACATTTTCTGCCGTAGAGAGCCTCAAATGGTGCCATACCAATACTGGAGTGGAAACTGTTATTATAAGTGAACTCCATTAACGACAGTAACTGCTCCCAACTACCAGCCTGCTCCAGAACACATGCTCTCAACAAGTCCTCCAGTGTCTGGATAGTACGCTTAGATTGTCCGTCTATCTGCGGATGATAAGTCGTACTGAATTTCAGCTTAGTACCCAATGCCTCCTGAAGACTCTGCCAAAATCTAGACAAAAATCTCGGATCACGATCGGATACAATACTGGTAGGAACACCATGTAGTTTCACTATGTCCCTGATATACAACTGAGTCAACTTCTCCAGAGTGTACATCTTGTGAATCGGAATAAAGTGGGCACACTTTGTGAGACGGTCCACAACCACCCAAACTGCATCACATCCTGCAGCAGTCCTAGGTAGACCTGTCACAAAGTCCATAGCTATACTATCCCACTTCCACTCCGGTATATCAAGTGATCGCAAGGGACCCCCATGCTTTTGATGCTCAATCTTAACTTTCTGGCAAGTAAGACAATGAGATACATGATCTGCTACATCGGTTTTCAACTTTGGCCACCAATAAATCTTTTTCAGATCTTGGTACATTTTTGTTGCACCAGGATGGAAATTCATTTTGGTACGATGTGCTTCCCATAGGATATCCCTTTTGATCTCGAAGTCCATGGGAACACATATCCGACCCCTGAATCGGATAATGCCATATGAACCTTTCACAAAATCGGGCTCTTCATGGCCCGATGCCCCTTCCAACAACTTCTGTAATTCTGCATCATCAGCTTGTCTCTCTCTAATAAGGCCAATCAAGTCATTAGTAACCTGCAACATTTCTAGAACAATGCTCTTCTCTTTCACTTGCATGTTCAAATTGAGGTCACCGAACTCTTGGATTAGCTGCATCTCCTTCACCATCAAATTGCTGACATGCAAAGTCTTGCGGCTTAGTGCATCAGCCACTACATTGGCCTTTCCCGAATGATACTGGAGATTGAAATCATAGTCCTTCAGAAACTCCATCCACCTCCTCTGTCTCATATTCAACTCTTTTTTATCAAAGAGATAGCGAAGGCTTTTATGATCACTAAAGACTTCAAATTTTGAACCATACAGATAGTGCCTCTAGATTTTCAAAGCAAAAACTACTGCTGCCAACTCAAGATCATGAGTGGGATAGTTCTGCTCATGCTATCTCAACTGTCTGGATGCATAGGCTATGACTTGTCCTTGCTTCAGCACACAACCCAACCCTTGTTTTGAAGCATCACAATACACCACAAAGGATTGAGTCGGATCCGACAAAATCAACACCGGAGAACTAGTCAATCGCCTCTTCAACTCCTGGAAGCTATCTTCACATTCTGGGGACCATTAAAATGGAACACCTTTCCGCGTAAGAGTAGTCAAAGGAAGAGCTAGTTAAGAAAACCCCTCAATGAACCTCCTATAATACCCAGTCATGCCAAGGAAACTTCTGATCTCAGTAATGGACTGGGGTCTCTCCCACTTAAGCACCGCTTCCACCTTAGAAGGGTCAACAGCAACACCCTTCTCAGAAATCACATGCCTCAGAAAATGCACTTCATTCAACCAGAAACTACATTTAGAAAACTTGGCATAAAGACGCTTGTCTTTGAGAACTTGGAGCACTGTTCTCAAATGCTCTTCATGCTCCTTCTGGCTCTTGGAATAAATAAGAATGTCATCCATGAACACAATGACAAACGAGTCTAAGTACGGCCTGAAGATCCTGTTCATGTAATCCATGAAGATAGCAGGTGCATTCGTGAGACCGAAAGGCATCACCACATATTCAAAATGCCCATACCGAGATCTAAAAGCAGTTTTAGGAATGTCCCCCTCTCGGATACGGATTTGATGGTATCCAGGCATAAGATCAATGCCAAATTCTGCATTCTGTACGGCGCTTTAGATACTGGGCCGGCACCAGGCATAAGATCAATGTCAAATTCTACTTCTCTGGCTGGAGGCAATCCAGGAATTTCAGCTGGAAAAACATCCGGAAACTCACAAACCACTGGGATTTTGCTAATATCCGATGCTTCCTCATCGTCCATGGCCGACACAGAGACTTGACAGAAAATTACTGACTTCTGGCTACAATCAAGAAGGACATGGTTCTGGGACATCCAGTCCATGCCTAGAATGATATCCAACTTGGTTAAGGGAAAACATATCAAGTTCACTTTGAATTCCCGCTCCAATACTCGAAGAGGGCAATCCAAGCACATCAAAGATGTAACCACAGCTGAGTTTGTAGGGGTAGAAACAGACAATTTAAAAGGCATCTCAACAGCAGATAACTTTAGTCTCTCCATGCAATTGACAGAAATAAAAGAGTGTGTAGCTCCACAGTCAAATAGAATACCACATGCAATATCATTTATATGACCAATACCTCGAATCAGCTCATCAGCCTCTGTCACCTCCTCTCCATCAAGAGTGTACACCTTCCCTTTCTGAAGTGGGCGGCCATCAGCAATCCTCTGCGCCCTAGTCACATTTGCTTCTTTCTTAACTGCATTCTGCGGGCAATTCATTGAAACATGGCCGGGCTGTCCACACTTAAAGCAAGTGATATTCGATTGATTCTGAGTCCAACATACACCCCCATGCTGCTTGCCACAATGAGGACAGGGCGGAATAGGACCAGGAGAACCCCCCATAGGGCCCGCTCTAGGCTGTGGATAGGGGCCTAGCCGCTGCACCGCTCCCTTGCCCCTCATAGGACCAACACTTCTCTGAACAGTCTTGCTTTTATCTTCTGCCATTTTCCTCTTAAGCCCCTTCTCATAAGTACTCGCCATGTTGACCAAACGGGCCAAATTATCAATATTGTGATACTCGCATGAAAGGCGAATGTCAGTCCTAAGTCCAGATTCAAACTTGACGCATTTGCCGCGCTCACTGGCATCCCGATAGTCAGAGAATCGGATGAGATCTTCAAATCTAGCTGCATAATCCCCAACTGACATAGAGCCCTGAGTCAACTGAAGAAAGGCAATCTCCTTCTCCCTTCTCACGTCTTCAGGGAAATACTTCCCTAGAAAAAGACCCTTGAATACTTCCCAAGGAACCACCGGATTGGCTGCCTCCAATCCCCTCCTCTGCTGGTCCCACCAATGCTCAGCCTCATTGGTTAGCATAAATTCCGCCAGTCGCACATGCTGCTCCATGGGTGGGTGAATAGAGCGGAGGATCTTCTCGATCTCCTGAATCCATCTCTGGGCTCCATCAGGGTCATTTCCACCCTCAAAGCGAGGTGGATCATTCTTGCAGAACCTAGCCATCCAGTCCACCTCTACTGGAGCTGGTTGCATAGCTGCAGCAGCTGCCATCTGCTCTCCTTGCTGCTGCTGCATCTGTGATAGATGCTCCAGAATGGCTGCAAGCCCATCATTAGCAGCCCTCCTTCCAGCCATACTGCTTAGCCAAAGAGAGCAGAAAAATAAGACTTAAATACTTAATGTATACATAGTACTATAATCATACTACTAATTTCCTAAACTTTTACTATGAGCATTCATTACTCGCTAGGTGAGTAATCGTGTGGAGTTTGCATAACTCCAAGGCCGAGGAGAAACTGCTCTGATACCATAAATATAACACCCTATAATTAATTATCCTTAATTCCCCTTATATTAAAAATAAGAGCTTAAAAATTCCTTTTTAATTTATAAAAATCAACCGTCAAACGGACGGAGTTTCGTTTGTTTATCGGACTTTTCCAAAAGCTTCAACCTGATAAACGCATGCATATAATATCAACAATAGCCAGCAGGGCTCAAATATAACTATATGCATCACATAGTTGCCCCATGGGCTCAAGTGTAAATCATTTCGTCAGAGTGTCAGCAGAAATGCAAAGTATGCAAATCAAGAGGCCATATCTGCAACTATGCCCAAAAAGAATCATAAACCATGCACAAAAGAAACTATCCTAAGCCTCTCTCTCAAAAAGCATATACAGCCCATATACATCAAATAGTATGGAGGCTTAGGCCAAAAATAAATGTCTAAATCCCAACCCTACTCTCCCTGTGAGGGAGGGTAATCCTGCTCGGCCGATCCGGGTGTATACTCCAACTCAGTACCTGAAAAATGGTAAGGAGGTGAGTATTACACAATAAAATAGGGAAGCTGTTTCTATTATGCTATACTGAACCACCAAGCCAAACACATCTAGTCATGTAGTGCATATAATCCAATGAGCATTCCCAAACAGTTCAATTATATTCTTTCAACATTAAAATAGTTCTCTTATAGTTTTAATTCCCAGAGTCCATGCATTTCCATAATATACAAGTTACATAGTCCTCCATCTCATTTACTTTCCCTAATTCATACAATTATAACTCACACAATTTGTTATCTTTCTTAACTTTACTAATTTCACATGCTCTTTTCTCATACTCTTGGAAGCTTTCATAGCTTTTTTTAGAATTTATCACGGGGATCCATCATTGCGTACAGTCTCCTAAGGACAACGTCTTACAGCTGCACACAATGTGTGTCTTACGTGGTCTATGCGTACAGTCTCCTAAGGACGTCTTACAAGACCTGGATTCCCAAAATCAGAAGGTGCGTCCATCTTTGCGTACAGTCTCCTAAAGACAACGTCTTACAGCTGCGCATCATGTGCGTCTTACGCGATCTATGCGTACAGTCTCCTAAGGATAACGTCTTACAAGATCTGGATTCGCACAATCCAAATTATACCTTTGTTAATATATGGTGTGTGTGTGTCCATAACTGCGTACAGTCTCCTAAGGACAACGTCTGACAGCTGCGCACAATGTGCGTCTTACGCGATCTATGCGTACAGTCTCCTAACACTACTAGAAAAAAGACTTTTAAACTTGGTTGTTTTGGACTTTTAAACTCAGTTGCAGCTGTGATGTGGAGAGCGCTGATGTTGAAAATTACACTTTTAAACTCGGTTGCATAACCGAGTTAAAAAATATTTTTTAACTCGAGTGTTTCGAAGACCCGAGTTAAAAAATTAACTTTTTAAACTCGGTGGCTTATATTGACCGAGTTAAAAAACACTTTTTAACTCGGTTCTTTAAGTCAACCGAGTTAAAAAGTATGCATGTTTAAACTCGATGGTTATTTTGAGCGAGTTAAAAAGAATTTTTAAACTCGGTTTTTGATTACAACCGAGTTAAATCCTGAAGCATAGACTTTTTACAACCGAGTTAAAAGTTTTTTTTTAAGATTTTAATTACATTTCATGGTTGAACCCTGCATTTTTTTTTAATTTATAGCTATAAAATAAAACACAAAAACTGGAAAACAAAATTCAAATAAATAAATTTATAGGTAGATATATTTTCAGTGCAAGAGAGTTGACAACACAATAAAACTTATATTCCTATCAATAATTCCTATCAATAATATCATTAACTACTAGCTAAATGTCAGTGATAGAATTTACTACCTACAAAAGCAACAGAAAGTTACAAACTTGTTCAATGTTATAACATAGAAAAACAGAAAAACACAACCAGTAGGACAGAAAAATAAAAAAACAAATGCCACAAGGAAACTCTTAGGATCAATTCATGGAAAGGACAAAAGAATAATTCAAACACAAGATATATACAAAATAATAATACCAACACAAGATTATTTGTAACATGAAGACAATCCAATTTCAACTGTCTGACCAATGCTATTACTAAAGAAGCCTCAAATAAAGCAGGACACTGATAACTAATGGAGGCACCACATATCAGGAATTAGGAGAATGCTATTAATATAACAGTGATTCAGTCTTATTTCTCCAAACAGACTGGAGACAAGAACTCATTCTCAAAGCAAATGAGAAACAGCTTATGTTTAGAAATGTTCGAACAAATTGAGCAGCAAAACAAGCAGCATGTACATCTAGAACTGATTATCAGCACAACAAATCATGAAAACAAAAACATTTCAGTCTAACTTACAAGAACACGATTAATAGGGCAACGATTTTTATTTAGAGATGTATGAACAAATTTGGAGGCAAAGCTTGTAGACGGATTGTCTGAATAGCCAACAGCTGGTAACATCTGCATGAATAATTAGCATAAGGTCAAAATTTAAGACAAATTAATCACTAAAATAAGAAAAATTGAATCTCCACCATATTGTGTTATTAGAATAAAGGGCAGATCGGAGAAGGTTTAAAACAACTATTAAAAGTACAAAGTTAAAAAGAATCCCACTGACATCAATTGCTGATGCTGGGGTAGGTTGGAGTACTGTCCTATCCCTTGAATCTCTGGAACATAATTATTTTCAGGTTAAGTGCACAGGACTAAAAATTTTTGGTATGCTAATTAATTAAACCAGGACAAATAATAATTAAAGTGGATTCTTGATTGCTGATACAACTTAAAGGAAAGCATAGTCCCATATGATATTTAGGCAAAATGAAAACATTAAAAGAAGCAGAAGAGTATTATTGCTGGTTGCAGCGAAGTAGCATCCATCATTAATCAGTAGATATTGAGCTATCAGAAGGGCATAAACAACATAATCTTTTCACAGAATTCAGAAATATCCAAATGGGCCTGCAAATTGAGCTGTATGACAGACTCCAAGGGGCATACTAAGAAACTAAACCAAGACCAGATATGCATAGCAGCCCCAAAAAAAATCAAAATGAAAGCTGAATTCAAACAATCTAGTCACCTCGGTCCGATGCCTGTTCAGAAGGGTTGATATCCAGTGCAAAGCTTCAATTCGCGTACCCTCCCATTCACTAGATAGTTGCCTAACCAGTCAAACCATTCCAAAATCATTCTAAAAAATAATTGATACAAACTAGAGTAGGCGAAAAAAAAGAGGACCTTCATAATCATTTCCCAATGGCTTCTCAGGTGCTGAAAGCACTACACAAATAAATCTAGACCTTTTCCCAAGTTAAAAAACTACACCTCCTAGCAATGGAGAGGATTGCTCCTACATCAAATGCTTCAGCAGGATCAGCCTCGATTGCACGTAGCTCTTCATTAGTTTCACGAGCAACCAAACACAAGAGAAAAAAAATAATTTTCAATTAATTGTTTTCCATGGGAGGTAACACTGAAAATAAACATTGGAGAAAACATAGCATTAATAACAAATTAATTAAAAAAACCATGAAAAGAGTGGGGGAAAGTAAAAAGAAAGCTCAAGTAAGCCTACCACTCTAATTTTCTCTTCTTTATCAGATAGCAAGGCAAAATGGCTCCAAGAATGTTAGCATAATATGGAACAAGCTGGTCTCCACCAAGTTTGACACTCATTTATCTGTTTAAACAAGAAAGCATAGACATTATTTAAGCAAAAGTTGATTAATAGCAGTAAACACTAGTTTAACAAGTCAAAACATAGCAAAACCACTTACCCATGTGATAGTTGTTAACCTAGTAAATTCATCTGGAGAACCTGCTCTCTGTACCAGTATTTCGGAGAGAGCCAGCTCCTTTTGCAGAATCAGATCCACACTCCTCGTGGTCAAACAAAGCCACCATTCTAACACCAGACTCTTCTTTAAGACTGCTGTCAGAGGATGTAGCACCTACTAATGCCTGAAACAGACCAATATGTTAGCATAGGATAACTAATAACTACTACATGTCTTTATTTTTATAACTTCACACACCCATATTCTAATTTCCAAGAAAACGGTCACAACCTTATTACTTAAATCAAATCCCCAGATGCTAAACTTTACATTTTCCGCTTCAAAAGAAAAGGAAAAAATATTTTATTAGTGAGAGACATGCACCTAGTTTTGTATCTGTGATATAATTCAGCCAAAACTTATCCTAAAAAGGGATGTTATATTGGATTTAAAGTTGATTAATTTTTCCACAGGACCTAGAGAAAGGCATGCCTAAGAAAAATTCTTTAGCTATAATAATTAAACATGAAATTGGCTGTTCAGAGTCTTAATAATGAAATATATTCAATAAACCATATCATTCTGTGAAAACTTCAAAAATAGAATATGAAAAACCAAGATAACTTTGAGGAAAATGTTATAGTTGCAACTCTTGATTACTCACAATCAATATTCCTAACATGTTTGATATTACTGTCATAGCAAGAGCTAGTGCAGAATTTCCCCCAGCAAGCTGCAGATGTATAGTGGGAGAACTCAGATAAAAGTTCTAGGACTAAAAATAGAAAACAGAAGAAAGAGAAACCTAATTATTACCTAGGTAAGTGCAATACCACTTGATAATGTGGTTGGCATACAATTAAATATAGCCAGCCCTGTAGAAACCCAGAAACTAATAGCTCAATTTGCAGGAGAGTCGATGGCTATGAAAGTCAACTTTGAATGACTAGAACATAAATTAAAGACTATCAATCAACTAAAATCTGCAATAGATTTTCTCCTCCTTTTCTCTCCTCCAATTCTCTCCTATTTTCTCTCTTCCCATTTTCTCTTTTTAACCAAGCAAAGGGTCAAGGTGGATGATTGATAACATTCAAGGTGGATGATAAAAGTAATAGAGTAATTGAAAACTTTAACAAACATCAAATTTTAACAAACATCATAAGTGACATTAACTAAAGATAAGAGACAAGACTAAATGGCTATAAGTTTGATAGTTCATAATACCTTCTGCAAAACTCACACCAACCATAAAAGAAAAAAAATCACTCTTATTTTCATTTTTTTATTTCTCTTCTCTGTTTTGCTAGAGCATGTGCTTTATTTTCCTTATTACATTTCTAATACAATTGTGTGATTTATAGGATTGGGGACAGATGAGAAAGCTCTTATATCCTATTTCCTATTTCTCAACTTCAAAAAATCAGAAATAGGAAATAAAAAAATTAGGAACACTTAAACTTATCCATTATTGCATTATCAAATGTGTGACTTACTTTATCCACACAACTCACACTAGGAAATTCCTAACATTGATCGATAATTGAAAAGAATATTGGTTTCCATATTCCAGCTTGAAGGAAAAAAGAATAAATTAAACGAAATATGTGTTTGTGAATATTGAAAAAAAAAAGAAGAAGATAGAATAGTAGTAATTAAATGAATGAGTTCTTACAGCCAAAGCTATAATGTTGATATAAAAATCAATCAAAGTTGCAGCCATCCACCTGATCAAAACAAGGAACGAAATCAACGAATGAGGTCAACTAAAGAAAGTAGAAATAATAATAATAATAATAAATAGTACAAAATAGCTAGGAATTACATATGGAGTGAGAAGGTCCATGCAAAAAGGGAGGCCATCGGTGAGGAGAGTGTAAAGAACGGTGGCAGTGGAGAGAGCTCCCAAAACAGTGAAGAGAGTTCTCAACCCAATTGCCAGAGAAACCTCCTTCGTCATTAACATTAATTGCCAGTGACTTTAATTGAAGGAGTACCAAGAAGAAGGAAGACGGCCCATTGAATCGAAGGAAGACGGCGGCGGAAACCAAGAAGAAGAACGAAGAAACGGCGGAAGTGTCTAATTTTAGGGCTTTTGTTTTAGGGAAACCAAGAAGAAGAACGAAGAAATGGGCTGTGCTGTACGTGGAAGTGCATAATGTGAGAATTTTCTAACTCGGTGAAGTAAGAGCCGAGTTTAAAAGTTTTCATTATAATTTCGAAACTGCCACCGCTTCTTCTTTTAAACTCCGTGTATTATAACAAGAGTTAAAAACAGTTACAGTTATTACTTTCAAAATCGTTCGTAAAAGAGCCGAGTTAAAAAAAGAATTTTTAACTCGGTCGAACATACGACCGATTTTAAAAGTCTATTTTTAATTTTTTTAAAATCTAGAAAATATTTTTTAACTCGGTGATTCTAACAACCGAGTTAAAATATATTTTTAACTCAGTCAAAAGAACGACCGAGTTTAAAAGTAGAATTTTATTTACAAAATTGCCACCGCGTTTTCTTTTAACTCGGTTTTACAGTAACCGAGTTTAAAACTCCGATTTTAAAAGCTTTTTTTCTAGTAGTGTAAGGACAACGTCTTACAAGATCTGGATCACACACTCTTTTTCCTTTAATCTTTTAACAACCCATTTCACTCACTTCATTTTCCTTGAAATCTCTCTTTCATTAATTTCTCAATTTTATAAACTCATTATGCGTTTAAATTCCAATTTCACAGGGCACTACCAACAATACAATCATCTTCATTTCAATTACTTACTCAATATCACATTATAATTCCAAGTCCAACATAATTTAGCAAAACATCAAACCGCATCAACCAAGTATCAATAATCACATTTAATCATCACAAAATACAATAATCGCATTTAATCACCACATAATACATTTAAATTCTTTTATACCATGTTATCAATCCTAGGGTTTCTATTCTTTGACTAACACACAACCTCTTAGCAATCCATTATATACACAATACAATCTACCCCCTAGAATATGGTAACACAAACCTCCTTACCTCACACTTCTAGAGATAGGGAGATTGGGTTTGTTCTAACTTGAACCTTTCCCCACCAAGGAGCTATGACCAACAAGAGAATGGGAGAACCTAAATC
The DNA here is from genome assembly GCA_037953625.1 of Crotalaria pallida. Classification (NCBI taxonomy): domain Eukaryota; kingdom Viridiplantae; phylum Streptophyta; class Magnoliopsida; order Fabales; family Fabaceae; genus Crotalaria; species Crotalaria pallida. The sequence goes on along the minus strand of CM075655.1, from coordinate 64,258,789 downwards.
AAGAGCCGTAGCAAGAAAATATTATCATTCAAATCATAGATCATGCCAAAAATCCAAGTAAGGAGGAGTTTCCATGGCTTAAAATCAAAACCACCATGGATGGAGGAGAGAGAGAGAAACGAATCGTGAGAGAGAAAGAGAAGAACCCACACTTGATTACTTACTTGGAGTTTACAAAGGAAGAGATTTGATGAAGGATTGAAGAAATCCCACTTGCTCTTGGATGATTTGGTGGTGGAGAAGGAAAACCCTAGAGAGAGAAAGGAAAGTTCGAAGCTTTGATAGAGGAAAGAGAGAGAAACATTATGGTGTTGTTCTTATCCTTCCTTTCTTTTATTTTTTCAGTAACTGGTCGCACTACTCGAGTAGTCAGTGGACTACTCGAGTAGTCATGATTTTCTGGACTTGCTGTTTCCACCAACTACTCGATTAGTCAGTGAACTAATCGATTAGTTAGTGTACTAATCGATTAGTTTGGCACTACTCGAGTAGTCTGGCCAGTTTTCTTTTTTCTTGGAATTTCAAAATGCCATAACTTCTTCGTTACCCGTCGGATCTTGCTCAAATTTTAAAGCAAGCTTCTCTATCTACTAACCTTCATATATAACAGTGGAATTTAAGTTTTGAGTTGTAAATCTTTTATTTTAAATTCCCTAAAGTTCTATGTCTTAAACCTAAGGTTACATGCACAATTGGCTAAGTTTCTAACTTATATCCTCATTTCTTCTACCCTAAGACCATCACAACATAGATTACACTATAAATTAAGTTTGGGATGTTACAAGTTGCACTTTTACGTGTTTTGTGCACTTTGAGGAAATTGAATATGAAATTGATTATTTGGTTGCTTGAAATATGATTGAACATATGTATTTATATGTGTTTTGGATCTGTTTTGAGTTGGTTTTGGTTAAAGTGAAGTGTACAAAGAATTGGTATGTCAAAACCTCAATTCTGGTGTTGTTTTCTGCAGAGTAATCGATTACCTGCTCCTGGTAATCGATTACCAGGCTTATTTGCACATAGAAACTTGAATTTTTCTTGGTGGTAATCGATTACCCAACCCTAGTAATCGATTACCAAGTTGATCTGTACACAGAATTGGGAATTTTTCGTGATAATCGATTATCACCCCTTGGTAATCGATTATCCTGACCCTTGAAGTGCAAATTACCAATTTTTATTACACTTAGCCTTAACCAAACTCCTGTATTAACTTTAAGAACTTTGTTTATGAATGAATGGACATTTTTATAATGATTTTGCTGATGCTTGAATATGAATGTGGAATTCATGCCTATGAATGGAAATTTCATGAAATGAATGAATACTTTAATGATGATTATGAAATAAAAATAATTAGAAAGAGAGTAATGTTTATGGAATTAAAATGATGAAAAGTCCTTCATGCATGAGTTAGTAAGAAGGTCGAACTCGAAAGAATTCAGAATGTACGAGTATGTTAAAAAGGAACGAGTGTAAGGATCACACAATCCCGGTATATCGTGTCCTTTGGGAAGGGACCCGTTGCGAATAGGACGTTATTCGTAAGCGATATCACCACTAGTCCCGATATACTGTGTCTCGTGGGAAGAGACCCGTTGCGAGTAGGACACTATCCGTAAGCAGTATGTCAATATCCCGATCATGACGTGTCCCTTGAGAAAGGATCCGTTGCAGATACGAAGTAATGTATCTGTAAGCGTCATATCAAGGAACGAACGATTTCGTGTAATCCTTATACAATGGAAATTTTGATAAAGGCGAGTCAAAGAGTCTGACATTGCATGTAGATTAATAATTAGAAATAATGAGGGATAATATATTGGTTGAGCATGCATCATTTGCGTTATAATTTGTGATTTTTTGTATGTGTTCACTCGTTAATCTGCTTACGCGATATGACAAGTGATTTACTCCCATCTAGCCTTTTGTGATAGGTACAAGTAGTTGATGAAGTCAGTCCACCTGACAAGCAGAGACTCAAGCGGAAAAGGGAAGAGAGGCATTACTGGATTTAATCCATTGTAACACCGAAATGATGTAATTGAAAAGAAAAAATTTATCCGCTAATCTTGAATAAAGGGAAATTTTTACTCTTCTGCCGCATCAAATTCTAATAAATTACTTTAGTCCCTTTATAAAAGATGAGGGTGTTACACATTTTGCTCAGGTGCATCCCAGACGATGTAAGTTCTCTTCGGTTTAGGGTCTTTGCTTTTCTTCTTCTCGGTACTGTTTCTCTTCTGCAACCTGGGACAATACGGTTTGATGGGTCCCGGTTCACCACATTCATGGCACTTGATTTTTTCTTTTGAGCTCGTGCCTTTGTCTTTAAAATTTCTTTTGTTTTTGAAGAATTTTCCGAACTTCTTGACCACATGACCGAGGTTTTCCTCATCCATGTCTGAACTAGAGTCGCTGGCCGAGGAGTCTTCAGCCGACCTAGTTGAGGCCTTGAGTGAGATCCCTTTCTTTTTCTTGTCGGATTCTTCAAGCATGGTTAATCGTCAGAGCTCCATCTCATGCTCCTGCATTTTGCCGAACAGTGTTGCGATGTCCATGGTGTCTAGATCTTTTGATTCCATAATGGCTATCACTTTCGGCTGCCATTCCCTGCTAAGACATCTCAACACTTTGTTAATAACCTCGACATTTGTAAAAGTTTTGCCGAGAGCAATAAGATGGTTTATGATATGAGTAAATCATTTTTGCATGTCATTTATAGATTCACTCGATAGCATACAAAATAACTCATATTAATGCATTAAAGAATTTAATCGTGCTCATCTAACCTCATTTGTCTCTTCGTGAGTCAGTTGTAGAATATCCCACATTTGCTTAGCATTTTTACAGTGAGATACTCGGAAAAATTCATTGTAGGACAGGGCCGAGGTGATGATGTTTTTGGCTTTTAAATCGTAAGACTCTTTTCTTTTATCATCATCATCCCAGCTCGTCCTCGGGATTTCTACAACATCATCTCCGATTTTCATCAAGACTTTAAAGAACTGATTGAATGAATGAGATGGCTCCAACCCGAAACTCAAATGTGTTTGAATCTAAAAGTTTGGTGATCAAAAGAGTTTTCGGTTAAGTGTTTGAGAAAGAATTTTATGCAGAGAACGATTTGAGACTTGGATGCAAAATATGGCAGTTTCTCTTTTGCTCTATCGTTCTCTTTGTTGCGTTGTTCTTCTTGTGTTTATCAGAGAATGATTTGAAATTTGGCTCTGATGTTCTGTCTTGTTTTCTCACTCGTTATCATCTGAAGAAGATAACACATGCCTTTTATAATGATGCTAGCATGCATGAGGAAGGAGAGAGAGTGGAAAATACGTATTGTAAGGACCTATATTTTTAATAAGTAAAATAAAATATCTTATTGATAAAAATAATAAAATAAACTATTTTTATTGAATAAAATATTTATTTTTCTGTTTTTTAGTCAAAAGACTTGAATCTTTTAGGGAAGACTCGAGTATCGTAACTAGCTGTTAGGAAAATTTGAAATTTTAGTTGAAATACTCGAGTATTTCTGGTAATACTCGAGTAGTTCGTGCAGCTTTGCAAAAAAAAAAGACGGTTTCAAACCAAATTGGAACCAGCAGCTCATTTCATCTAGTTCTAAGCCCAAAGCTGGACTTTACTCGTAGGAGGGTAATCCTAAGTTATAAGTAAGTGATTGGGGGATGCTAGGAACTCATTCAATCCACTCCAACCCGAATCTCTGTCCAAAATTCTCAGTTTTCTGGTGCTCTCCTTGAGCCTTCGATTCTCCTTCCTCACTCAACCAAATTCAGTAAAACCAAAACACTATTCGAGTTCTAATTCCAATCTTGAATTAGAACCAAGAACCACTCAAATTAACATCCTGTAGAGCAAGTTTTAGGCAGTCAAAGTTGAGGTTCTGAAGCTGCAAAAATAGAGCAAAAAACAGTGTCAAACACCCCTCTTCCTCGAATTGGTTTGGTAAATCCAGGAACCCTTTTGTTTCCAAATTTGTTTCTGATTAAAGTTAGCATTCCCTAGTTTCTTAAGCTAACTTAATTCATTCTTTTTCATGCCTTATTCGTGGTAAATTTAATGGCCAAAGTCAGCTAGTGCAACTGTTTGTGCACCGGTGCAGAATTACAACCTTTGATCAAGTCCCTTTCCTCTTCAACCAATCGTTTCTTTAGCTTCTCTAAGGTATGGGAGAAGTTACCTAATCGCTAGAATGGTAATCAATAAGCTAAATTCATAGGAACCATATGAGGTTCATGGGCAATGTAAGTTTGAAATGGGAATCTGACTTGGAGGCCAAAAACTCATGGTTTTTGTGTTCAAACAAGTTTAATTGGACCTAAGGAAACTCACTAGATTGATTTACGAACTTAAAATCAAGTAGAAATGAAATTCATATGTTAAAATGGACATTTTCTATGTTTTATGCAATTTTGTGATTTGATTATGTTTCCTGTTAATTTGATGTTAATTGATATATGTAACATGTTTATTGTAAGATCCTATATTTTAATATATGAAATAAAAAGTATTTTTAGCAATATTAGTATCATTAAAATAGTTAATTTTCCCTATTTTAGCAAAAACACTCGAGTATTGTAGGTAAGACTCGAGTATTATAAGTAGCTGTTTGGAAATTTGAATTTTTAAATAAACACTCAAGTATATTTGAAAACACTCGAGTATTTTGTACAGACCTGAAAGTGTATAAGTCGGTTTTCATTTAATTTTCGCACCAAAACGCGGTTTCTCGAATCTTCAAGCATAGAGCTGGACTTTACTTCGACTTGAAGCATTCCTAGGCTATAAATGAGTGCCTAGTTGAAGCATTCAACACCTTAATCATCCAAAACCCGAATTTCAGTTTCAAATTTTCAGTTTTTCAGAGCACTCTTTGATCTCTGATTTCTCCTTCGTTTCTCAATCAAATCCTTCGAAACCAAAACACAACTCAAGGTTCTAGTTCCATCTTTGAATTAGAATCAAGAATCACTTCAAATAAGCCCCTATAGTTCGAGTTCTAGACCTTCAAAGTTTGAGGTTCAAAGCTGAGAAAACAGAGTAGTTTTCAGCATCAAGTATTCATCTTCATTGAGTTCGTTTGGTAATTTCAGAAACCCTTTTTGTGTCAAACTTGTTCCTGATTGGAGTTAGTATATCCTAGTTTGTTAAACTAACTTGTTTCACTCTTTTTCATGCCAAATCCGTGGTGAAATCTGTGGCCAAAGTCAGCCTGTTCAACCCCTTTTCACAAGTCCAGAATTCGAATCTTTGATCGAGCCAAGTTTCTTGTGTTTAAATCTGTTGTTTAGCTTCTCTGAGGTAAGGGAGGAGTTATCTAATTGCTAGAATGAGTAATCTCAAGCTAGAAATGTAGGAACCTCACAAGGTTCATCAAGGGATGAAGTTGGAATTGGGAATATGACTTGGAGGTCATAAACCCAAGGTTTTCTGATTTAAACAAGTTCAAATGGACTTAATAATGCTTACGGGATAAATTTTCGAAGTTAAAATCGAGTAAAAATGAATTTCATATGTTGAAATGGTTATGTTCCAAGTTTATATTGATTCTGTGATTTGATGTTGATTTGTGTTGCTATGTGCTTGTTTATGTGTTCTAACATGTTTACTATGTGAGTTTATGCCTCTGTTTTGCATAGGAATGGAAATACAATGCACAGAATTCGAATTGACATTGAAAAGTGCAAAAACTGGTGCTATTGTAGTAAAATCACTCGAGTAAATTAAGAAGGACTCGAGTATTCTGGAAAAGTGGAAGAACACTCGAGTATTTCTTGAGGACTCGAGTATTTTCATATGAACACTCGAGTAGTCAAGAACTACTCGAGTAATTCAAAGAATTTTCAGAAAAACCTTTACTTTTCTATAATTTCATTAAACATTAACTCGTCTAATCTCCTATATTACTAAATCCTAATTATTTCTCTTAATGCCTAAAAACCTAATTCCATTGGTCGATTATTATCCTGAAAGAGTCCTACTGGAATTTCATTCAGTGGTTGATATATTCGGATAGGAGTCCCAATGGATAAATGTATAAGTTTATTTGATTCACATTGGTAGATTTTAATCCTGGATGAGTCCTACTGGAATTTTATTCAGTGGTTGATGTATTCGGACAGGATGTCCCAATGGAAGTGCGTACACCCATTTGGTCGATTATTTTCCCACGTCCCAGTGGAAGTCTTTACCCACTTGGTTGATATTTTGGGAGTCCTAAATGGGGTCGTTGCATTAACTAATAATAATAAAATGATTAAACTCCTATCATATAAAACCATCACAAAGTGGTTGGGCCGCTGATGGAATTTTTAGAAAGCACTAGCACCAGTTAATGCTAAAAGAAAAGATGAAATTGTGATTAAGAAGGATTATGAACTTTGGGTCTCTATATTGGAGACATGATGTTCAAGGATGTGATTTAAAAGAAAGAAAGAAGACGAAAAGTTTGTGTGGCATTATCATGCATGGAGGAGGAGTTGCTCCGATCTGGATTCGGAACTTCGGTAAGGTTAAATCAGAATATCCCTAGCACAAGGATGCTAGGAAGACCGATTTTCCAATCGATCGTGACGCTTGAATATGAATCGCTCCGGTTTGATGAAACATAGGATTGAGAGTATCCCGAGCCTGAGATACTCGGATGCCAAACCGTGTAGCATGAATGAGGAGTAGGCATGCATCACGACACTAATCGAGATATTATAAAAGACAGTTTGAGCATATACATATGCATTTATTATTGCTACATGATAACTTGTGTTTGTTATTTCTAGCCACTGTTATACTCATTTGTTATTGCTTTTAGCTATGACTCACTCCCAGTCCCTTGTGTAGGTGATGGCGAGGAACATGTTCTGCGTGGAGATGAGGCCGCTCCCTAATGAGGAGTGGAATTTTGAGGACCATAGGGCTACATATGAGGGGGATGTGGAAGTTATCTTCCGCCATCCTAACCCATATTCCCATATGCATCCGCTTAGATCGAGAATTCCAATGGTTTACATCATGCACATTTCGCCAAATTTTGTTATGCGAAATGGAACCCCTCCACCACCACCAAGACGTTTTCCGAGACGCACTATCCCACCGAGTCCAACACTCTCCTCAGAAAGGATCATTTTAGAGGTCTCTGCTCGTCCTAGCCCTTCCCCTCGAGTTCGATCCCGAACTCCGATTTACGTGCCCGATGATTCGGCACAAGAGGAGGAGGAAGAGGAAGAGGAGGACCCAATCGAGGATGAGGATCCGGTGGATAATGTGAATTAGATGGTGGATGACTTTATGGACAACTCAACTGGAAGTCAGTGGGGAACTGACGACTGAGTTAAGTTGTGGGGTGGAATGTGAATGATATGATCCATCAGGTTTTCTCTTATCTATACTATTTTATATTTTGAGTCATGAACCATATGCTCTAGGTTATTATGAATTTTGTTGTAATATATGTAATATAATGTAATGGCCTAGAGTGTTAAATCAAGTAATTATGTATTTTGTTTAAATGAAGAATGTGGTATGTAACCTTTTTAATATGAATGAAATATGATGTTACATCATTTGTCTTCATGACTCGATGTTTATATAATTCCGCAAGATTTGATAATGGGTGATGACTGACTTTTAGTTTCAAAGAAAAAAATGGTCGTATTTTCTAAATATAAATATTTTACTTTGGAATAAAAGTTGGGTCGTCACATTTAGTGGTATCAGAGCAATGGTTCGACTCTCGGCCTTGGAGTGTGGCCTTACACACTAACCATTGCATATCATGACATGACGTTTTTGATGTTTGTAGTATAAGACTAGAATTCGCATAATCTAATTATGTTTCCCCTTTGGATTTTGTAGGACTAGATGGCCGGAAGAAATAACGCTAACATTGCGGAGGCTTTGACCCGTATGGCTGCAGTTCTGGAGAATATGCAGCACAACCATCCTCCAAGCAATGGAACCCCAGCGGAGTTTCAAGGCTTAGATGCCTTTAGGAAGTGCAAACCCCCTAGCTTCTCGGGTGGTCGTCGTCCCGAACAAGCTCAGTTCTGGCTCGACGAGATGAATAAAATCTTTAGAACGTTGACTCTGTCGGAATCACAAAAGTTCACGTTTGCTGCTTATATGCTCACTGGTGAAGCTGCTACATGGTGGAACCAAACTCGTCAATTCCTGGCGTTTGATCAAGTAGAGTTTACTTGGGAGATCTTCACAGAAAAGTTCCTCGAGAAGTATTTCCCGGATGATCTCAGACTGCAGAAGGAAATGGAATTTCTCGATTTAAAGCAAGGAAATCTGACGATTGACCAGTATGTTGAGAAATTTGAAGAGCTGATGAAGTACTCGTCGTACTTCCAGTATCACCCCGATGAACATTCCAAGTGTACGCGATTCGAGAATGGACTGAGACCCGACATCAAATTAGCTGTGAGTGTGCAAAGGATCCGACACTATCCAACGTTGGTTAGTACTTGCCGCATTTTCGAAAGGAATAGTGTCAAGAAGGACATTGGGCAAGGAAGCTTTGGCCCACATCGCAATCAGCATAGGTATGGTAACAAGAACCGGAGAGGTCCTTATCCACAGAAAGGAAAAGGAAGCGCATCATCTTCTGGAGTACCCAGTCTCCCAGCCCCTGGTGCAGTGTGCAACAAATGTCAAAGATTCCATCCTGCGAAGGAGTGTTGGAGAAACCAGCCACCGATTTGCTACAACTGTGGAAAGACTGGTCACATCGCCCGTCTTTGTCATCAACCTCAGCGTCAGAACAATCAAGGTTCGGGAAGCAAGCCATGGGTTAATGGGAAGGTTTTTACCATGTCCGGATCAGAGGCGGAGCAGGCAGATAATCTCGTGCAAGGTAACCATCTTCTCAATGGCATGCCTTGTCGCTTTTTATTCGATTCTGGTGCTACGCATTCTTTCATCTCTGAGGAATGCGTTAAGCGTTTGTGTTTACCTGTTTCGAAAACACCGTTTAGACTTAAGGTGTGTACTCCTTCGAATGTGCCGGTGTCTACGTCAAGAGCATGTTTTGGGTGTGCAGTCAATATAGGAAGTTTGTCCTCTAGGGTAGATTTAATCTGTCTACCGTTATCCCAGCTTGACGTTATTTTGGGAATGGATTGGTTAGCAACTAACCAAGTGGTGATCGATTGCAAGACTCGAACGATTGTTTTTCCCGGTAAAAAGTCGCTTGAGGTGCAACCTGAAGGGTACGTTTGTGTGTTTTCTGCGGTAGTAGAAGAAAAGAAAGATGAACCGAAGTTAGAGGAAATCCCGATTATTCGAGATTTTCCCGAAGTCTTTCCTGATGAAGTTCCCGGTTTGCCACCGCGTCGAGAAATAGAATTAAGTATCGATCTAGTTCCTAGTACTGGTCCTATTTCTATCGCTCCTTATCGTATGGCTCCAACCGAATTAGTAGAGTTGAAGAAGCAAATAGAAGATATGCTGCAGAAGCAATTCATCCGACCTAGTGTGTCACCATGGGGTGTGCCTATAGTAGTTTGTCAAAAAGAAGGATGGATCCATGCGAATGTGTATAGACTATAGGCAGTTAAATAAGGTCACTATCAAGAATAAGTATCCGTTTCCTAGAATAGATGACCTGATGGACCAAGTTAGAGGAGCGTCCGTGTTTTCAAAGATTGATTTGAGGTCAGGATATCATCAAATCACAGTAAGAGAGGAACATATTTCGAAGACAGCTTTTAGATCAAGGTATGGACACTATGAGTATGTGGTGATGCCTTTTGGTTTAACCAATGCTCCTGCCATATTCATGGATTACATGAATAGAGTGTTCCAACCTTATTTGGATTCCTTTGTTGTGGTGTTTATCGATGATATACTCATCTATTCAAAGACCCCGGAGGAACATGCCAATCATTTGAAGATTGTCTTGGAGACTTTGAAGGAAAAGAAATTATATGCCAAGTTAGCCAAGTGTGAATTTTGGCTTGAAAAAGTCAATTTCTTGGGGCATGTAATTTCAAGAGATGGTGTTGCTGTAGACCCAGCTAAAGTAGAAGCAGTGTTGAAATGGGAGAAGCCTAAGTCTGTTACTGAAGTTAGAAGTTTTCTTGGTTTAGCCGGTTATTATCGGAAGTTCATTGAAGGATTTTCTAAGTTGGCTCTTCCTTTAACCCGCCTGACTAGGAAGGAGCAACCTTTTGTTTTGAATGGGAAGTGTGAAGTTAGTTTCCAAACTTTAAAGGACTGGTTAACATCGTCTCCAGTGTTAATTTTGCCCGATCCCCAGAAAAATTTTGATGTTTACTGTGATGCATCAAAACAAGGTCTAGGTTGTGTTCTGATGCAAGAAGGAAGAGTTATTGCTTATGCGTCGCGACAGTTGAAGGTGCATAAGGAGAATTATCCTACTCATGATTTGGAATTAGCTGCTATTGTCTTTGCTTTGAAAATATGGAGACATTACCTGTATGGTAATACGTTCCAAGTATTCAGTGACCATAAAAGTCTAAAGTATCTTTTTGACCAAAATTAACTGAATATGAGGCAACGTAGGTGGATGGAATTCTTAAAGGATTACGACTTTGAATTACATTACCACCCCGGCAAAGCCAATATCGTAGCCGATGCGTTGAGTAGAAAGACTTTGCATATGAGATCGATGATGGTGAAAGAAGCGGAATTAATTGAAGAATTCCGAAACTTGAATTTGGCAGTTCAGTTCAAACCAAATTGCATCAAGTTAGGAATATTACAAATCACAAATGAGTTTGTGGGTCAAGTCAGAAACCTACAACAAGTGGATGAAGAGCTTCTAGAGAAGAAAAGACTAGGGATACAAGGAGTGGAACCAGATTTACAATTAGGATCTGATGGCATTTTGAGATTCAAGGATCGAATCTGCATTCCGGCAAATCAAGAACTAAGGAGAGCTGTACTAGAAGAAGCCCACAAAAGCAAGCTGAGTATGCATCCCGGATCAACGAAGATGTATCAAGACCTGAAGAAGATGTTTTGGTGGTCCGGATTAAAGAAATATGTTGCGTCTTATGTTGCGTCTTGCCTTGTTTGCCAAAAGGCAAAGATTGAACATAAGAAGCCCGGAGGAGAGTTGCAACCTTTGAGCATACCCGAGTGGAAATGGGATGGGATAGCTATGGATTTTGTTAGTGGTTTTCCGAGAACGAGAGAAGGGTTCGATGCGATTTGGATCGTGGTTGATCGCTTAACGAAATCAGCTCATTTCATTCCCATCAACATGCAATACCCGTTGGAGAAGCTTGCAAGATTGTACATCAAAGAGATTGTTAGATTGCACGGTATTCCCTCGAGTATCGTATCAGATCGTGACCCTCGTTTTGTGTCTCGCTTCCGGCAGAGCTTGCATCGAGCGTTAGGAACGCAGCTAAGAATGAGTTCGGCTTACCACCCGCAAACGGATGGTTAATCGGAGAGAACAATTCAATCTCTGGAAGATTTGCTCCGTGCTTGCGTTTTAGAGTATCAAGAAAGTTGGGATCGTTTGTTGCCACTTGTGGAGTTCACCTACAACAATAGCTACCACACAAGCATCGATATGGCTCCGTACGAAGCCCTCTATGGAAGAAAGTGTAGAACTCCACTATGTTGGTTCCAAGTGGGGGAGAACGCTCTCATCGGACCTGAGTTAGTTCAGGAAACGACCGAGAAGATCAAGGTTATCCAAGAAAAGATGAAGATTGCACAGAGTCGTCAAAAGAGCTATGCCGATCAGCGTAGATCCAAGCTCGAATTTCAAGAAGGAGATCATGTATTTCTGCGAATAGTGCCAACAACTGGTATTGGGAGAGTGATGAAGCCGAGGAAGCTGACATCGAAGTTTATTGGTCCTTATCAAATCTTAAAGCGAGTCGGTCCCGTCGCTTATCAGATCGCGTTACCGCCTTCTTTAGATAATCTCCATGATGTATTCCACGTCTCTCAACTTCGCAAGTTTATTCAAGACCCGTCTTCAATTGTCCAGTTACAGCCAGACGAAATACCTTTAAAGGAGAACCTGACATTTGAAGTCGGACCAGTGCGAATTGAAGATCGTCGAATCAGAAAGCTGCGAGGAAAGGAGATTCCTTTAGTGCGAGTTCTTTGGAATCAAAAAGGAGTGTCAGAATCAACGTGGGAATTAGAATCTAAGATGAGAGAAGAGTACCCACATTTGTTTATTTAGTCGGAATTTCGGGGACGAAATTCTGTTTAAGTGGGGGAGGATGTAAGATCCTATATTTTAATATATGAAATAAAAAGTATTTTTAGCAATATTAGTATCATTAAAATAGTTAATTTTCCCTATTTTAGCAAAAACACTCGAGTATTTTAGGTAGGACTCGAGTATTATAAGTAGCTGTTTGGAAATTTGAATTTTTAAATAAACACTCGAGTATATTTGAAAACACTCGAGTATTTCGTACAGACCTGAAAGTGTATAAGTCGGTTTTCATTTAATTTTCGCACCAAAACGCGGTTTCTCGAATCTTCAAGCATAGAGCTGGACTTTACTTCGACTTGAAGCATTCCTAGGCTATAAATGAGTGCCTAGTTGAAGCATTCAACACCTTAATCATCCAAAACCCGAATTTCAATTTCAAATTTTCAGTTTTTCAGAGCACTCTTTGATCTCTGATTTCTCCTTCGTTTCTCAATCAAATCCTTCGAAACCAAAACACAACTCAAGGTTCTAGTTCCATCTTTGAATTAGAATCAAGAATCACTTCAAATAAGCCCCTATAGTTCGAGTTCTAGACCTTCAAAGTTTGAGGTTCAAAGTTGAGAAAACAGAGTAGTTTTCAGCATCAAGTATTCATCTTCATTGAGTTCGTTTGGTAATTTCAGAAACCCTTTTTGTGTCAAACTTGTTCCTGATTGGAGTTAGTATATCCTAGTTTGTTAAACTAACTTGTTTCACTCTTTTTCATGCCAAATCCGTGGTGAAATCTGTGGCCAAAGTCAGCCTGTTCAACCCCTTTTCACAAGTCCAGAATTCGAATCTTTGATCGAGCCAAGTTTCTTGTGTTTAAATCTGTTGTTTAGCTTCTTTGAGGTAAGGGAGGAGTTATCTAATTGCTAGAATGAGTAATCTCAAGCTAGAAATGTAGGAACCTCACAAGGTTCATCAAGGGATGAAGTTGGAATTGGGAATATGACTTGGAGGTCATAAACCCAAGGTTTTCTGATTTAAACAAGTTCAAATGGACTTAATAATGCTTACGGGATAAATTTTCGAAGTTAAAATCGAGTAAAAATGAATTTCATATGTTGAAATGGTTATGTTCCAAGTTTATATTGATTCTGTGATTTGATGTTGATTTGTGTTGCTATGTGCTTGTTTATGTGTTCTAACATGTTTACTATGTGAGTTTATGCCTCTGTTTTGCATAGGAATGGAAATACAATGCACAGAATTCGAATTGACATTGAAAAGTGCAAAAACTGGTGCTATTGTAGTAAAATCACTCGAGTAAATTAAGAAGGACTCGAGTATTCTGGAAAAGTGGAAGAACACTCGAGTATTTCTTGAGGACTCGAGTATTTTCATATGAACACTCGAGTAGTCAAGAACTACTCGAGTAATTCAAAGAATTTTCAGAAAAACCTTTACTTTTCTATAATTTCATTAAACATTAACTCGTCTAATCTCCTATATTACTAAATCCTAATTATTTCTCTTAATGCCTAAAAACCTAATTCCATTGGTCGATTATTATCCTGAAAGAGTCCTACTGGAATTTCATTCAGTGGTTGATATATTCGGATAGGAGTCCCAATGGATAAATGTATAAGTTTATTTGATTCACATTGGTAGATTTTAATCCTGGATGAGTCCTACTGGAATTTTATTCAGTGGTTGATGTATTCGGACAGGATGTCCCAATGGAAGTGCGTACACCCATTTGGTCGATTATTTTCCCACGTCCCAGTGGAAGTCTTTACCCACTTGGTTGATATTTTGGGAGTCCTAAATGGGGTCGTTGCATTAACTAATAATAATAAAATGATTAAACTCCTATCATATAAAACCATCACAAAGTGGTTGGGCCGCTGATGGAATTTTTAGAAAGCACTAGCACCAGTTAATGCTAAAAGAAAAGATGAAATTGTGATTAAGAAGGATTATGAACTTTGGGTCTCTATATTGGAGACATGATGTTCAAGGATGTGATTTAAAAGAAAGAAAGAAGACGAAAAGTTTGTGTGGCATTATCATGCATGGAGGAGGAGTTGCTCCGATCTGGATTCGGAACTTCGGTAAGGTTAAATCAGAATATCCCTAGCACAAGGATGCTAGGAAGACCGATTTTCCAATCGATCGTGACGCTTGAATATGAATCGCTCCGGTTTGATGAAACATAGGATTGAGAGTATCCCGAGCCTGAGATACTCGGATGCCAAACCGTGTAGCATGAATGAGGAGTAGGCATGCATCACGACACTAATCGAGATATTATAAAAGACAGTTTGAGCATATACATATGCATTTATTATTGCTACATGATAACTTGTGTTTGTTATTTCTAGCCACTGTTATACTCATTTGTTATTGCTTTTAGCTATGACTCACTCCCAGTCCCTTGTGTAGGTGATGGCGAGGAACATGTTCTGCGTGGAGATGAGGCCGCTCCCTAATGAGGAGTGGAATTTTGAGGACCATAGGGCTACATATGAGGGGGATGTGGAAGTTATCTTCCGCCATCCTAACCCATATTCCCGTATGCATCCGCTTAGATCGAGAATTCCAATGGTTTACATCCTGCACATTCCGCCAAATTTTGTTATGCGAAATGGAACCCCTCCACCACCACCAAGACGTTTTCCGAGACGCACTATCCCACCGAGTCCAACACTCTCCTGAGAAAGGATCATTTTAGAGGTCTCTGCTCGTCCAAGCCCTTCCCTCGAGTTCGATCCCGAACTCCGATATACGTGCCCGATGATTCGGCACAAGAGGAGGAGGAAGAGGAAGAGGAAGAGGAAGAGGAGGACCCAATCGAGGATGAGGATCCGGTGGATAATGTGAATCAGATGGTGGATGACTTTATGGACAACTCAACTGGAAGTCAGTGGGGAACTGACGACTGAGTTAAGTTGTGGGGTGGAATGTGAATGATATGATCCATCAGGTTTTCTCTTATCTATACTATTTTATATTTTGAGTAATGAACCATATGCTCTAGGTTATTATGAATTTTGTTGTAATATATATAATATAATGTAATGGCCTAGAGTGTTAAATCAAGTAATTATGTATTTTGTTTAAATGAAGAATGTGGTATGTAACCTTTTTAATATGAATGAAATATGATGTTACATCACTTGTCTTCATGACTCGATGTTTATATAATTCCGCAAGATTTGATAATGGATGATGACTGACTTTTAGTTTCAAAGAAAAAAAATGGTCGTATTTTCTAAATATAAATATTTTACTTTGGAATAAAAGTTGGGTCGTCACATTTATTTTATGTGGAATAACTTCTGTTTTGTGCAGAATTGAAGTAAAAGTGTAAGAATCATGAAATGGTGCATAAAATGCAGAAAAACTGGTGCTGTTGCAGTAAAAAGACTCGAGTATTTAGAGAAAGACTCGAGTATTCTGGGAATTGAGGAACGACTCGAGTATTTCTTCAAGTACTCAAGTATTTTTGCATGAACCACTCGAGTAGTTCATGAACTACTCGAGTATTTTGAGAAAACTTCATAAAACTCGGATTTTCTTTAAATTTCAGAATTTAACTCGTTTAATATTATAATAACTTAATCTCGTTTGGTTGATAACTATCCTAGAGGTGTCCTACTGGAATTTTATTCAGTGGTTGATAATTTCCCTACAGGAGTCCCAACGGAAGTGCGTACACCCATTTGGTCGATATTTATCCTATAGATGTCCCAGTGAAAGTTTTTATTCACTTGGTTGATATTTTCCTACGGGAGTCTCGAATGGGGTTGTTGCAATGACCATCAATAGGAGGCTATGCCCCTATGGACTATAAATGAAATAAATAAATACTATTTCTAAAACCATCACAAAGTGGCTAGGCCGCTGATGGACTTTTCCTGAAATTGTTAAACGGAAGTAATTAATCCCATCACAAAGTGCTAGGCCGCTGATGACCCTTTTTCTGAAAGCTTTAGCACCAGCTAAAAGAAAAGTTAAAGGAAATGGAAAAATGGAATGATGAGGCATCCGGCGATGTGTCACTAGGAATGCTGATGAGAATAATGATAAAATAAAGTGAGAGTTATGGGTTATGTCCTGAGTTGATATCAATGTTGATAATGAACTGATAAGAAGGATTGGTAATAGATTATGTTGCATTCATGCATTGATTGCTCCAGTTTGCGAGGGTTTTCCCTGTTATACTAGTTACACTGGGAGGAGGAAGCCTGTAAGTCGGATACGCCGGGAGATGGGAACCCGTAAGTCGTGAGTGCAGGGCTAAGCCCATAAGTCGTGAGTGCAGGGCTAAGCCCGTAAGTCCTATGCAAAGCGAAGCTCGTAAGTCATGAGTGCAGAGCGAAGGAAGCTCGTAAGTCATGAGTGCAGAGCCAAGGAAGCTCGTAAGTCCTACCACCCACCAAACTGTGATGCCCCGGGAAAAGATTCTAGATATACATGCATCATGCCATTAAGTATAAGAATAATGTTTGGATCAAAATGTTTTGACATATGTATGTGCATGGTGGAAATTGTTACTACTTGAATACTTGTGTTTGTTGTTTTTAGCCGATGTTCTTTTTCATTCGATTTGACGTGATTAGCTATGACTTACTCCCTTGTTGCCCTTGTAGGTAATGAAGGTCCTGTCTTCCAAGAGGAAGAGTAGTGCTGGCAAGGGATGTGGGATTCCCTTTCCAAATGATGGAGTTTTGAGAACCATGCTCTGGGTTTCGATTAGTGTCTTTAGTAGCTCAGAGTCTATATGTTATTAGAATAAATTAGTTTGAACTATTGTGTCTTGTTATTTGAATTAAGTTCTGTTGTTTTGCTTCCGCACTTGATGAAACTTGAAGATTTGCTTCTACAATTGAATAATAAAGTTTTGAAATTTATTTGCGAAAAATTATTCTCTATTTTATTTATAAGTAATTAAAGGTTAGAAAGTCGGGATGTTACATGTATGTCCTTTGCAACGGATATACTGGACAATTTCTGCAGTGTACAGAGATATGTTTGTCCTTTATTTGTCTAGCTGTTTCCACTTCTTTGTAACGTTCTGAATTTGTTTCTCTTGCATTGCTTATTTGAATTTTCAATTTTGAAATATTAAGGATGGTGACAGATGGGTGTTGTGAGATAAGGACAAAATTGGCAGCCATGCACAGTACTATAATGTCAGTACAGAGACGAAGTGGTGCATGCAACGAACTGCTGAAGGATAAAGATGAACAATGATGCCGAGCTTAACAACTTGTTCGAGCTTGACATCTCTCCGATCTTGAGTACTTGAGTGAAAGTTTTGATCTGAGCTGATCGAGCTAATCTTTCGACCGACTTCCTTAAGCCGAGCTTGGGGACTTGAGAGATAGATCTGATCTGAGCTGAGCTGATCCGATGTGATGCCGAGCTTGACAACTTCACTGAGCTTGACATCTTCACCGAGCTTGGAGAGTTCTGACTTGAACTGATCTGATGCCGAGCTTAACACTAGTTCGAGCTTGACATCTTCACCGAGCTTGACATCATCACCGACCTTGGGGTCTTGAGTGATTAATCTTCTTGATGAGCAGTGTTGACAAACTTGATGAGAGTTCGAGCTTGACAACTTCACCAAGCTACATGAATGTTCGAGCTTCGTGTCGGCTAACTGAGTCTGTTTTGAGCAATCATTGTTGCCGAGCTTGACGTCGGCTAACTGAGTTTGTTTTGAGCAATCAGTGTTGCCGAGCTTGAGGTCGGCTAACTGAGTCTGCTTTGAACGATCAGTGTTGCCGATTTGACGTCTGTTCGAGCTTCTTCTCGGCTGACTGAGTCTGCTTTGAGCGATAGGTTGGATTGATCACTTCCGAGTACGCCTGAGCTGACACTGATTTTCTCCGACTTCATACCGAGCTGATCAGCATACCGAGCTTGATTTGATTTCCAGGATACTTCATAGCTGATTCATTTGGCTTCAACAAACCTTGGCCGAGAACCGAGCACATGATATATTTATCGTCATCAAACCGAGCTTGTTCATTTGAATCGCGCTTGTTCATTTGTCTTCATCAAAACCTTTGATTCAACAATTATATCCGTTTTTTTCCTATATTTAATTCCAATTATTTCCGTTTTTTTCCGGTTTTACCAATTTATTAGACATTTTACCAATTTTTAATGATCATTAATTTTTTTCCACAAATACCCCTATTTATATAACAATTTTAAGATTCTCAATAATTTTAATAAAGGTAGTTTGGAAAATACATATTAAATGTTCACATTTCCAATATTATTAATTAAATTAATTATCTTTCTTAATGGACATAAAATTTGTTCATGAAATCTTATACATAGGGATGGATGGAGTATTACTTATTATTGTTTTGATTATAATCATTAATATTAGTATTAGTTATAGAAATTAGTTTTAGTACAAACAATTGTGGGTCTAAGGTTAAATTCGTAGAAAAATTTTAAAATTGTCGAAGAGAATGAGAAGGTTAAGAAAAGAATATATAAATATTATAAAATTGCAACTTTTAAATTATTTGCTTATATTAAAACTTTATCACTGTATAAATTTACATGTTGTATAAATTTATGGGATTTTTTAAAAAATATTCTAAAATATGATGTTTTATATTATCCTAAATCATTATAAAAATATAGAAATTAAAAAAATTTCAACTTTAAAATTAGTTGCCTATGTTAGAACTTCATAATTGTAAATAAGTATATTGTCTAAAGTATCAAATAACACATCATTATTTTCCACGATTAAAATTACAACATATTGTATAAATTTTCAGATTTTTTAAAAATTGAATTAATGATGGAGTAAATATTTGATTGTATTATGCTAATTCATTATACCAAATTATAGCTCATCTTTAATACTTATATATTCGTTTTAGCCAAAATTTATTCTTCATAATTGATGAGCCCTAGCCAAGGACACCACGAACCATCTTTTCCTTGGCTTAGTTTTTCTAAAGTTTGTTGAACTTAAGCTTATGTTTGTAATAAGGGCCTAGGGTTTCTACCCAAATAGTTTGAACTTTTAAAAGTTATGTATTATGTTTATACAAGTTGTAATAGCTAGTCTAGAATTAGGCCAACCATGAAGTTCGGAAGAAAAGCTCAAGGTATTGATACTTGAAGAACCAAAGGAGTGTTTTCAAAGGATTTCATGAAGGCAATAACTCAAAAAAGGAGTTTTTAGGACACCTCATCAATAAGGTACCTTGGGAAGGACGTAAACCCTTGTTAAGGGCACCTATCCTAATCAAATAAGGTCAAAAAAATGTGGAGGCAAGTGGAAAACGAATTTAAGAAGAATAAAGAAGCCATCATGAGTTGTCATGAAGACTTGGAGGTTACAAAGTTTAAGAGATGAAGGGAATTAACCATGACTTAATGAGAAGTTACAAAGTTAATCTTCATCATGTTGCAATTAATGAAATTGGTTACAAATTGATAAGCCATAAAATGTGTTCATCATTGAAACCATCAAAGCCATCAATGAGCGAAGGTTACAAGAATTAATGGTCATCATCAAGTTCATGCTCATGGCCATGAATCCTCACGAAGACTAAGAACATTTTCATCATTTATGTTTTGTTACTCCCTTTCTATGAATTGCTTGCATTTCACGTCCAAGAATTAGGTGTAGTCTTAAGAAGATTCCATATCTTTTATGAAGCTTGTTGCACACGACCAGTGAATCCAGCCAACCATTACATGAATTGAAGAAGGAAAATCAAGCCTAACTCACGGCCATGAATTTCATTCAAGGGGTGGTTACATTTGGCAATCATTAGGATGGTTACAGTTAGAAATTATTAGGAGAATAAAGAGATCATTTAATGTATTAATCAAAACCTCTCTAGGCCGTATGAGGTTGAGCTCTATATATTGTAATCTTTGTGAAGGAATAGGATAGCGGGGACTTGGTGTTAAACTCGTGACTTTTTTCATTAACAAGAGAGTGATTCTCTTGAAAACTTCTCTTGGATGAGATGCCTTGGAGATGTTTTCCATGACTGACTTAGGGGAAACTCATAAGTGAGATGCTTAAGAGTTTGATAAGAGGCTTATCAATCTCCAATGATTGTGGCGCCTTCCCTCCTATCTTTGTTTCTTTTTTTTTCTTTTTTTTTTTCCTATCTTTGAGTCATAGGTTTTTGAGTTCTTATTTTCATGTTATTATGTTTTGTTTGAGGATCAAATTGATTTCTTGAATCTATCTACTCAATTCGGTTCCACCCTTATTTGGTTGCAACAATCTTATTCAAGGACTGATTGATGAATATAAGTTTTCCTTCAACAATTCTGTAGAAACCACATCAATTTTGAGTCATGAAACATAAGAATGTTGGCCTAAAGGTGTGTTTAAGACTAAAACCGAATTCCTTTTGATCAAGTCTTGATTTGATTTGATCAATACCTTAGAGAAAATGTTTGGAATCCATGGTCTCATCAAAACAATATTGTTGTATTTAAATGTATTTTATTCTTAGGATTGTCAAACTTTTAGTTATAACCCAAAATACCTACACACATTGATCCACAAATGTGAACAAAACGTAAAATATAATATTTTCCTAGTAATCTACCGAGTGCCCCTGACCCACCCGAAGAAAAAAAATAAAAAGGGAGGTGTGGCCATAAGGAGGCCACACACACGTAAGAAACAAAAGTAATAATAATAAAAAAAAAAGAAAAGAAACCCTCCCCAACCCCACCGTACAAACTAGAATATATATAGAAAAATAATAAAAGAGAGAAGCTAAGGAGCAGTACAAATGTATAATCAAAAGATAGAAAGAGTAGAAGAAAGAAACTAGCGACAGAGATGCGAGAGAAGGAGAAAACATTGGTTTTTATTAACTTCCGAGTCCAATAGTTCAAGATCCAACCGTTCAATTTCAAATTTTTCTTAGGTAAATAACCTCCTCAACTCCCTCTACCCATCCATGTAATTCATTTGACGATCCGTCAATATTTTTATTATCCCTATATTTTCAAATAAAGAGATGTTTTGGGGTAAAGTGATATATTTTTATTGTATAATGATATATAATGATTATTTTGACAAAAATGAATTTAGTTAATATATATATATATTTAATGTTATAATTAATTTTAACGTGTGTCCCTGTTTAGATCCAACACGTTATTATTGTCCCTGGCCCTCGAGTAAGACACGGACGCGGACGCGAACGTCATATTGTTTCTATTGCTAGGATTCCAAGTAAGAGGGTTGCCTTACCTTAATTTAGGCTGTGATTTCTAGGTCGATTATGGTTATGGCTAAGAATAGAAAAGATTAGTTTTGAAAATAAACAAAAGGGTAGTTGATTTTAACAATAAGTTAAGAATGAGAATAAAGAAAATGGAACCACAGGAAGGTGTGAGTGTATGTGTTGTATGATGATGTTTGTGAAATTGTGGCTACTAAACTAAGTAGGAAAATAAGGAAAAAGAAAATATCTGGATGTGTGTGAATATATGTGTAAATGATTTGTATGTTGAAATGTTTGAGGGATTGGGGATTTGAAATGAACCTAAGGTATATATATATAGTAATGAGAAGCATAAATTTAAGGGGTGTCTCGTGATGTATGTGTGTGCGATGTACGAATGAATAATAAATGGAAATAATGTTAAGGAACCTAGATGATAATAAGATGTGTAAACAAGAATTGGAATCAAGTTAATAATTAAGAAGATAGAAAAAGGAATAAGAAGTTGTAACATGGAAATGTATGAATGTGTGTCGATTGTGAGTGTTTGGATTGTTTGTAAACCCTCAATGGGATAAAATGAAAGCGATAATAAGTTTTTAATGAAAGGAAGGAGAGAGGAGAATGACTAAGAGAAATTAAAAGTAAAGGAAAGAAAATAAGTAATAGAAACACAAATAGGAGAAAAGATAAATATTTAAGAAAGAAAGAGAATAAGAAGCAAAGTAAAAGAAGAAAAGACTTAATGAGAAAAGCAAGAAAAGATTAAATGAGAAAGAGGAAGAAACCAAACTCGGACAGCCCATGTGCTCCGAGGATAATTAAAATGAATATCGGCGGACGACCCATGTGCTCTATCGAAGCGCAACTCGGACGGCCCATGTGCTCCGAGGACCCGTACGACCCATGTGCTCTGGGGATTACTAGCGCAACTCGGACGGCCCATGTGCTCTGAGGATAATTAAAATGAATATCGGCGGATGGCCCATGTGCTCTGTCGAAGCGCAACCCGGACGACCCATGTGCTCTGGGGATTACTAGCGCAACTCGGACGGCCCATGTGCTCCGAGGATGATTAAAATGAATATCGGCAGACGGCCCATGTGCTCTGTCGAAGCGCAACCCGGACGACCCATGTGCTCTAGGGATTACTAGCGCAACTCGGACGGTCCATGTGCTCCGAGGACCCGGACGGCCCATGTGCTCTGGGGATTACTAGCACAAACTCGGACGGCCCATGTGCTCCGAGGATGATTGAACTCAACCTGGATGACCCATGTGCTCTAGGGATGAGAAGAGAAAAGAAAAGGATTTGGAAAGAAAAGAAAAGAAAAGAAAGAAAATAGATGTAAGACCGAAAGAAAAGAGAATGCATAACCTGGACGGCTCATGTGCTCCAGGGATAAGAAAGTAATTGTAAGAAATGAGGTAAAAGGAATTGAGAATTAAGAATGGTTAAAGAGTAAAAGAGTTAACTAATAAGGGAATGTAATTAAATGTATGAATGAATTGAGTGTATGAAGGTGTATGATTGTTATGAGTTAATAATAGGGTTAGGCTTAGTTTATTATCATGACTTCTTAGAGGTTACTTCCTAAGTTCTGTGTAATGCTACCTTTCTTGCTATTTTTTACAGGTACAGGGGGAGCTTGCACAGGTCGTGGTCGAGCAGGAGTACACTCCACGTGGTGGAGTGTAAAGTTGTCACGAGTGGACTTTAGTTTATATTAAAAATGTTATTTTGGAAATTTAAAATATGTATTAGTGTATGCCCTGAAATTTGTATTAATCGGTCGCTAGGTTTGTCCTGATTGTAATATGATTATGTTTTTATGTTTTAAAATTTCTCTGGTCTAAACAGGTACAAACAGGAAATTTTGGGAAAGTCCGAAAAACAGATGAAACTCTGCCGGGTTTTCGTCGAAACTTTCAAGTACCTTTTTTTAATAAAACTCAATTTAGCTAATTAAATGTGAGGGTGTTACATTGTAAAATTATCCCGAGTCAAGTCTGCAGAACCCACTCATCATAGGACCATTTTACCTATAATTATTCCCACGGTTATTTGACGTATCACCGTCATAAACCTAATCTCCGCGTATTCTCATACTGATTTAATTAAATCAAATGTGTCTTTTCCTATTATCCTATCTTAACTCCTTAACACCATGCATGATTTCAATCACAACCAAAATATTAGGATTGATTTCAAACCATTTACTTGGTATTGAACTGATGTTAAAAGGAAGTGACACCAAAACATTCTTTTTAATAGTCAAAAAATAAAAATTTTAACTTAAAAGAATTAATTAAAAATATTAGTGAAATGTTGGATTAAAGAAAATACATTTTTCAGGTTCTGTACAGTGTCTAACCGGTTAGAAAGTCATGTAACCGGTTGGTCACATTCAAATTTCCCTCTTTTTCCAATTTTGCAGTAACTAACCGGTTAGAAGTTGCAGTAACCGGTTAGTTCCTGCAGTTTCAGTTTTGAAATGCCACTTTTCAACACCAATGCAAAAACCTTTCATTTTCAATCCTTATCAATCATTCACATAACATATTTGGGCATATTTAAACATGTTCAAACTAATTATAATCACCAATTTCATGAATTACATATACAATTCATCAAGTATGCATATAATCTCATATTTCGCTTTCAACATATTAAAATCAACTTCAGAGCTTCTCAAGTCAAATTTATAGTTTCTTTAGCTCGTGTTAAGTTAATATAACATGTTTGAATGAGTTTTATAACCTATTTTGGCCTCCAAGCCAAAGTCCCAATTCAAAACCTATGGCCCTTGAGCTTGTAAAGCTCTTCTACATTCCAAGCCATTTAATAATCATTCTAGCAAATGAATATCTTCTCCCTTACCTATTGAAGCCGTAGGAACCGAATTGGAAGAAAAGAAAAAGGATTGACACGTTTTGGTGCAAACTTGGTTCAGCTGCAACACCCTATTTTTCAGTTTCAACAGGGTATGTTCATCAGAGTTTTTCAACAAGAAAAAGCTAAATAAATTCGTGAGAAATGATTGGAATTCAAACTAGGATACATGAAATTGAGATTGAAACAAATTCGAGACTCTAAGGTAACTTGGGCTTACCAAACGAAATCAAGAAAGTTAGCTCCAGAAATTGATTTGTGCTCTGCTTTTCCAGCAACATAGGGTCAAGTTGTGAAGCCTATAACTTTCTCTAGAGTACACGAAATTGAGTGGGACTTGTTTCTACTTCAAGAGGATTCGAAGAGCTTTATTTTGATATGGAGTTTGTGTGTGTTGGTGCTTTAGAGAGAAAGAACGAACCCAAATACAGCAACACCAGAGAAATGAAATCTTAAGAGTGAGTTGTGTGGTCTTAATTTGGTTTAAGTCACCAACATTCTTCACCACACGTTCTTATCAGAGACAAGACGTGTTTCAGTTCATTTGGCTGGGTTTTAAGCCAACAACGTGTTCCCCTTTTTCCAATTTGTGTTCAAAGTTCAAACTGTCTCAATTCTGGGTTCCTGAGAGCACTAACCGGTTACTCATATCACTAACCGGTTAATGAGACACAGTTCTGGAAAAATCTAAAGATATTATATTTTATTTCTTTTCTTTTCTTAATATCTTTTAAATTCTTCACTTATTTTCACAAAAAGAATTAATTACCTTAATAAAATAATTTCCTTTAATTATTTCTTAATTAATTTTTTACAACATAATTATATTCTAATTGTCATAATTATATTATAATCACATTATCATTTTTATAATAATTAACGTAATTGCAGATAATTATAACTTCTAATCGGGGATTAATTTTTGGGGTGTTACACTTCTTCCCCACTTAAAGGAATTTCGTCCCCGAAATTCGACTTACTGAAATAACTCAGGATACTCTCTATGCATACGCTCTTCTAATTCCGAGGTTGATTCAGACACATCGCCTCGATTCCCCAAAACCCTAACTAATGGAATCTCTTTCCCTTTAAGCTGCTTCATTCTTCGATCTTCGATTCGTACAGGACCAGCTTCGAGCGTGAGATTTGCCTTGATCGGCAAAATATCTGGTTGAATTTGAATTACTGCTTCAGCATCATGCACATACTTCCGAAGTTGCGAGACATGAAAAACATCGTGGAGATTTGCTAGAGAAGGGGGTAAAGCAATCTGGTAGGCAACTGGACCTACTCTCTTCAGGATTTGATATGGTCCAACAAATTTTGGCGAAAGCTTCTTCGGCTTAAGGGAACGACCAATTCCTTTTGTTGGTACCACTCTCAGAAATACGTGATCACCTTCTTTAAATTCCAAAGAATCTCTTCTCCGATCAGCGTAGCTCTTCTGGCGACTCTGAGCTGCCTTCATCTTATCATGAATCATCTTGATCTTCTCGATGGTCTCTTGCACAATATCGGGACCAATAATTGAATTCTCCCCCACTTGAAACCAGCATAGTGGGGTTTGACACTTCCTTCCATATAACACTTCAAACGGTGCCATTCCACTACTTGCATGGTAGCTGTTGTTGTAAGTGAATTCCACTAACGGCAACAACTGTTCCCAATTTTCTTGATATTCCAGGACGCAAGCCCTTAGGAGATCTTCTAATGTCTGAATAGTTCTTTCCGTATGCCCATCTCTTTGCGGATGGTATGCAGAACTCATACTCAAATTCGTTCCCAAAGCCTGATGCAAACTTTGCCAGAATCTTGAGGTAAATGTTGGATCTCGATCAGAGACAATGTTGGAAGGTATGCCATGCAAACGGACAATCTCCTTTATATAGAGTTGAGTTAGCTTCTCTAAGGAATAATGCATGTTCATTGGTATAAAATGTGCCGATTTGGATAATCTGTCTATGATTAACCAAATAGCCTCATGACCCAACAAAGTTCTAGGCAATCCAGATACAAAATCCATAGAGATGCTATCCCATTTCCACTAGGGAATTTCCAAAGGTTTTAGTTCTCCACCGGGTTTCTTATGCTCGATCTTTGCCTTTTGACAAATCAGACAAGATGCGACATAAGAAGCTACATCTTTCTTTAATCCCGACCACCAGAATATCTTCTTCAAATCTTGATACATCTTAGTTGATCCTAGATGGATACTCATCTTGCTTTTATGTGCCTCTTCCAAGATCATTCTCCTCAACTGATGGTCATTCGGAATGCAAATTCGTCCTTTGAATCGAAGGATTCCGTCTGATCCAACTTGAAAGTAGGGTTCTTTTCCTTTGGCTGATAACTTCTTCTTCTCTTAGAGATCTACATCTCTTTGTTGCATTTTACTAATTTGAGTTAAAAACTCATTAGTAATCTGCAACATTCCCAACTTGATGCTGCCTTCTCCCAGTTGCATTACTAAACTCAAATCTCTGAACTCTTCGATTAATGCTAACTCCTTAATCATCATAGTTCTCATATGAAAGGTCTTTCGGCTCAACGCATCAGCTACTACGTTGGCTTTGCCGGGATGGTAATGAAGCTCAAAATCATAATCCTTTAAAAATTCCATCCAACGACGTTGCCTCATGTTAAGCTCCTTCTGATCAAAGAGATATTTCAAAATCTTGTGATCACTAAACACTTGGAATTTGGTTCCATAAAGATAGTGTGTCCAAATCTTCAATGCAAACACTATTGCTGCCAATTCCAAGTCATGAGTAGGATAATTTTCTTCATGCGTCTTCAACTGTCTTGACGCGTAAGCCATAACCTTACCCTCCTGCATCAGTACACATCCTAATCCTTGTTTTGACGCATCGCAAAATACCTCAAAAATTTTATGTGGATCAGGCAATATTAATACAGGAGATGATGTCAACTTTTCCTTCAAAGTCTGGAAACTATCTTCAAACTTCTCGTCCCAGATGAAGGGTTTCTCTTTACGAGTCAAACGCGTCATAGGAAGAGCAATCTTCAAAAATCCTTCAATAAATCTTCTATAGTATCCAGCTAACCCCAAGAAACTATGCACTTCTGTAACTGACTTGGGTTTTCCCATTTCAACACAACATCAACTTTCGCTGGATCCACTGCTATTCCATCTTTCAAAATCACATGCCCTGAGAAATTAATCTTCTCCAACCAAAATTAACACTTTGAAAATTTAGCATATAATTGCTTTTCCTTCAACACTTCTAACACCAGTTGAAGGTGAACTGCATGTTCTTCCGGATTCTTTGAGTAGATTAGTATATCATCAATGAATACCACTACAAAAGAATCAAGATAAGGTCGGAAGACTCTATTCATATAATCCATAAATACTGTAGGGGCATTGGTTAATCCAAACGGCATCACTACATACTCGTAGTGACCATATCGAGAACGGAATGCCGTCTTTGGAATATCCTCTTCTCGGACTCGAATCTGATGGCACCCCGACCTCAGATCGATTTTAGAGAAGATTGCAGCTCCTCGAACTTGGTCCATTAAATCGTCGATTCTCGGCAATGGATACTTATTCTTAACTGTGACTTTTTTTAATTGTCGATAATCCATGCACATTCTCATGCTTTCATCTTTCTTCTTAACAAACAATACCGGTGCACCCCAAGAGGAAACACTTGGTCTGATAAATTGCTTCTGCAACAACTATTCTATTTGCTTCTTTAGCTTGGCCATCTCCGGTGGCGCCATTCGATAAGGTGCAATTGAGATAGGACTAGTTCCAGGAATTAACTCGATGCTAAACTCAATTTCACGCTTAGGCGGCAATCCTGGGACTTCTTCTAGAAAGATTTCAGGAAAATCCCTTATCACAGGGACATCTTCGATCTTCACTTCCTTCTCAACCTTTGCACAGGCTAACTTGATGCATCCTTTGGTTATCACATCACGATAGGTAATGGTTTTTCTATCATAGACAATGAGTACTTGGTTCTTGGACATCCAATCCATTCCCAAGATAACATCTAATTGTGATAGAGGCAAACAAATAAGGTCTACTTTGGTTATCCGGTCTAACACCTGAACGGTACAACCCAAACAGGCTTTAGAGGTAATGACTATTGGGTTGGTAGGAGTAGACACTTCAAGCTTATAGGGTGTATTGATTATGGTTATGTTTAATCAATTAACACAATCATATGAAACAAATGAATGTGTGGCTCCAGAATCAAACAAAAAGTTACAAGGTTGGCCATTTAGAAGAAAGTTACCTTGAACAAGGTTTTCAGATTGGCTAGTTTCAACACCACTGAGAGTAAAGACTCTCCCAAAACTGGTTGGTTTCCTGCATTCCCAGATTCAACCTTCTTTGGTTCCTTGAAATAACGAGAAATATGACCAGGCTTTCCACAATTGTAGCAAGTAGGAGTACAGCAAGTTGTTCCAAAATGGTGCTTCTTGCACTTATCACACAGAGGGGCTGGGTTCTTGACTCCTGCATCAGCTTTACCTTTATTCTTTTGATGGTAAGGTCCTCCTTTACCATGATGATTCTTACCCTTATGGCACTGCGGTCCATATCCTTGCTGATTCCTTTTAGCTCACATAAACTCTTCTTCATATATTCTGCATTGATTCACCAAGGCTAGAAAACTTTGAATATTTTGGTACCCAAAAGTAGACTTCAAATCCGGTCTCAGTCCGTCTTCAAACTTAATGCACTTCGAACGCTCATCAGGGTTATGATGGTAGTATGGAGAATACTTGCTCAGTTCCTCAAACTTCGCAGCATACTCTCCCACTGTCATGTCCCCTTAAGCCAGCTTAAGAAATTCAATTTCCTTCTTTCTCCTTACATCCTTAGGGAAATACCTCTCGAAGAACTTCTCTACAAAAGTATTCCAAGTAACAGCTCTTCCTTCAGCAGCTAAGAGTTGAGCAGTATGATTCCACCAATCCTCGGCTTCATCTTTCAGCACATAGGTGGCAAAAGTCACCCGCTGATTATCTGTGCTATTCGTGGTCCGTAAAGTCTTTTCCAAATCACGAATCCACTTTTGAGCCTCATCCCGATGATGTCTTCCTCCAAACTTTGGCAGATTGTGACGACCCGACTTTCTATTCTTAATAAAATACTTATATGCGAAAAATATGACCATTTTTTTTCTTTCCATCATAAGTCAAGTCATCATCATTTTCAATTCTTGCGGAAACATTCAAAGACATCATGAAGAGGAAACATCAAATTTCATATTTCATTGTCAAGTCATAGAGTGCATTTTTCATTACATCAAAAGTTAACAACATTAAACTTAACTTAGATACTCTAGGTTATTACATTATATTACATATATTACACCAAAACATATAACAACCTAGAGCAACTGGTTCGAAACTCAAAAGACAACATATCATAAGTAAGAGAAACCTGATGAGTTGCATTATCCACATTCCATCATCCAGAACTCAACTCAGTCATCAGTTCCCCACTGACTTCCAGTTGAGTTTTCCATGAATTCATCATCTGCCACCGGGTCCTCATCCTCTATGGGATCCTCCTCCTCCTCTTCCTCCTCATGTGCCGAGTCAGATGGCACATAAACTGGAGTCCGAGATCGGGCTCTAGTGGAAGGACGAGAGGGAGCAGGAACCTCCAAAATGATTCTTTCTTCAGAGGGTAATGGACTTGGTGGAAGGGTGCGTCTCGGAAAACGTCTTGGTGGTGGTGGTGGTGTCCCATGGCGAAATACAAAATTGGGTGGAATGTGCATAATGTACATCATTGGGATTCTCGTACGACGCGGACGCATCCGGGACCATGGATTTGGGTGACGGAAAGTGACTTCCACGTCCCCTTCGTACGTGGCCCGGTGCTCCTCAAAATTCCACTCCCCACTAGGGAGCGGCCTCATCTCCACGCACATCAGATTCTGTGCCATGTCCTACAACAAGAGATTAGGAGTGAGTCATAGCTAAATACAATAACAAATGAGCATAGCAAAGGCTAAAAATAGCAAGCACATATAATCAGATAGCACCCAGAATGCAAGTGTATTCATATGCTCAAACTTATTTAACACATATTTAATTTCATTAGTGACATGATGCATGCCTACTCCTCATTCATGCTTCACAGTTCAGCATCCTTTCGGGTATCCATTTCAAACCTATGTTTTTTTCGAACTGGAGCGTATCCATCTCTCATGCATCACGATTGATTGGGAACTAGCCTTCATAGCATTCTATGCCATGGTATCCAAGTCATCATAGCACTTCTATGCCATGGTATCCAAATTCTATCCTATGCTAGATTTCCACAATCGAAATCGGAGCAACACCATGCATGATAATGTCATAAGAGTTTCATTTCTTTTCTTTCATTATTCTCATCAGCATTTCATTTCATTAGCTTTCATTTAGCTGGTGTTGGTGCTTTCATAAAAGGACCATCAGCGGCATAGCCACTTAGTGATGGGTTTACTTACTTTCAATTCTCTTTTCAGAAAAGTCCATCAGCGGCCCAGCCACTTTGTGATGGTTTTAGAAAGAGCGTATAATCATTTATTTAGTTATCCATCGGGGCACAACCTCCTATTGGTGGATATTTATTGCAACGACCCCATTGGGACTCCTATAGAAAAATATCAACCAAGTGAGTAAAACTTTCACTGGGACATCTAGGGATAATATCAACCGAATGGGTGTACGCACTTCCGTTGGGACTCCTGTAGGGAAAATAATCAACCACTGAATAAAATTCCAGTAGGACACCTCCAGGATAACTATCAACCAACGGGATTAATATATATTAATATTAAACGACTTAATTATAAGAAAATTTTAGAAAGTAAGTGTTTTCTGAAAAATTGTTCAGAATACTCGAGTAGTTCATGCAAAAATAATCAAGTCTTTAAAGATCTACTCGAGTCGTTCTTCCATTTTCCAGAATACTCGAGTCTTTCTTAAAATACTCGAGTCTTTTTGCTGCAACAGCACCAGTTTTTTTGCACTTTCAATGCCAATTCGAGTTCCTTGCTTTATTTCTCCATTCCTATGCAAAACAGCAACTTAGGCACATAAAACAAATATGTTATAAAACTTAAGCACAACTGAAACAACATCAAATAGCATCAAATCACAGATTGCATTCAAACTTGAAAATATCCATTTTAAATTGTGAAATTCATTTCCACTTGATTTTAAATTCGAAACACATTACAGTGAGCTTTATTAGGTTCATTTAAACTTGTTTGAATCATAAAATCATGGGCTCCTGACCTCCAAGTCAGAATCCCAATTCAAGTTGCATCCCTCTTTGAACCTTTAATGGTTCCTACATTTCTAGCTTGAAATTACTCATTCTAGTATTTAGGTAACTCCTCCCTTACCTCTAGGAAGCTAAAGAAAGGATGGATTGATCAAGAAAGAGACTGAATCAAAACTTGGTTTCTGGACCGGTGCAAAAATGTTGCACTTGGCTGACTTTGGCCATCAATTTCACAATGAATAAGACATGAAAAAGAGTGAAACAAGTTAGCTTTAGAAACTAGGAAATGCCAACTTTAAATAAGTTGAGGTGCCAGCAAGTGTACTGGGTCAACGAGTAATATAGTCAATGGAAGACCGAATATCGTCCCACAGGGAGTTGTGTTTTTAGTATACTTTCACCTTAGTATACTTAGAAATAAATCCTATAACTAAAAAGTTGTTTAAATTAAAATTCAGATTTGAAACTAATAATTAACTAAACTAATTAATTGCTGAAATTAAATGAAAACTTGAGAACTATGGGAGAAAGTGGTTAGGAACATTGGTTGCATTGTAGGTTTCACTTATTCAACTATGGTTTAGATTTTCCTTTAATTCATGGACAATTCCTCTTTAATAGCAACTATTAGATCTCTCTATAATTACCCTTTACTCTCTAAATTTGTAATCCTTGATCTCTCAATAAATTACAACATTAGAAAATAAGTTATTTAGCACAAGGGAATTACCAATTCATATAATCATCCAATTATATCTCTATGTTTGAGTGATTATACCGTTAATTGCAAGGCCTATTCAAAATCCCTAACTTTATAAAGTGATCAGTTTTACGTATTCAATAAAAACACAATCAACGCATGAATTAAAAACAAAAAACACTAAAGTATAAATTGAAATAAGCTACGCCATACAAATTCACCGTGTTCCTAACACGAGGGTTTTAGTTACACATAGAAATAAGAAGAATAAAAGACATATTAGGGAAATTCATAGACAAATTACCCCAAATTCTTCAATCCTTCACTTGTGCTCTCCAAAGTGATGTAATCTCCCTCTTCTAATCTGTGTTTTCTCTTCTAGTTGGCTGCCTAACCTAATTCTAAATCACTAATTTATATTTTCAAAATAACCCTAAGTAGAATCCCCATCAATTTCTGAAGTTTTGGCCCAAATGGGCCTGATCTGGTGCATGCGCGCCCCAGATGCACGCGTCCTTGCGCCGCAGGCGCGCGGGTCTGCTATGTGCTGCTTTTCTTCAGTAAGCGCGCCCCAGGCGCACCCGTCCCCGCGCCCCAGGCGCGCAGGGTAGGTCCCGGCTCCGTTTTGCTCAGTTCTTTTTCCTACTTCAAGGTCTTTATGTGCCCTTTCCAATTCCATAATTAATTTTTACATTTGAGCTCCAAAAGTACCTGAAACAATGAACAAACGGATCAAAAAGTTCAAGGGAAACTACAACTACTAAAATTCATAAAAACTAATAAAAAGATCCTAAGTTTGCTATGAAAACAAGCCAAATCAAAGTATAAGAGGGTAAAATGAAGTCCAGAATGTAACACTCCTTGTATATCATCTTACTTTATAAGATAAGTAAGAAGTTTATGAAAACTTGGACTTGTTATCGTTGGAAAAAGATCTGAAAATAAGAATTTTCCCTTCCCTTGAAAATTCCTTTTCACAAACACTTGATTAATAATGAGGTTGACTAACAAAATCAGAGTTTGCGGAAACATAGTAAAATCATCATATTATACCCCCAAAATTTATCAAGTGTAACAAGTCCATTAATACCAAATAAGTATGATTATGAAACTGAATTCTTCTTATGATACCTTTTACCAAAATATGCATCATATAAATTCTATTAAAAAAATAGAAATATTATAGAGTTGGTCACTGGTCCTTTGTCCAAACATCCTTCTGGTCGGATCCTCGATATCTGCACAACAGGTTTCCAACCCACACTTTCTATACTCTGCATGCACCTAAAGGACATTTCCCTCCACTGACTCTTGTGCAAGCTAGATGCACGATCAACACCTAATAAGGGCATGGGGGTTAGCTATACATATTCGCATAATCAAATTGAATAAAACTAACATCCACAAGTCAACATGTAGCAAATCATGATGCATAATCATATGAGCACACCCGGTTAATTATAATAGTTCTTTCAATGCAGGTGACATGATGCATGATATTCTTCCACAACTGAGGCCTCTAAAAGTCCATCTTGGACGTCCATCCAATAGACCGTTGTGTTCCCGGAACACTGACATTCGTTCCCAGAACGTAATGCCAAACCATACTTGGATAAATACGCAACACTCCCAGAGTGTGCACCACGTTCCCAGAACGTGTAGCAAACCATACTTGGATAAATACGCAACACTCCCAGAGTGTGCACCACGTTCCCAGAACGCATAAAAACCAGGTCCCGGACACTGGCCACATATCTATAATGTGTCATCAAGTAGGTTGCATATCAATGTGTTCCCAGAACAGTATCATACGTTCCCAGAACGTATATAACCAGGTCCCAGACACTGGCCACATATCTATAATGTGTCATGAAGTAGGTTACAAATTTGGTACTCCCGGAGTACCCTCCTCATATTCCCAGAATATGATAAACGTTCCTACCAACCAAACTTCCATTCTATATGAATGCACAATCATCAAGGTTGGTTTTATCTTTAATTCCATTATTATACCAATGTGTTCCCAGAACACTAACATACGTTCCCAGAACGTATCGCAAACCATACTTGGAATATAATCAAGCACCACTCCCGGAGTGTGCATCACGTTCCCAGAACGTATCCAAGAAACCATGTCCCAGACAATGGCCACATTCCCAGAAACATTTGTATGACTTTTCGGGCTGCGCACTCTGATCTCTCGAGCACGATCAAAGAAACATTTGTATGACTTTATTCCTTAATAATTTGAGACATTAGGGTGATCAGTCCTAATATTCAAACCATTAGTAACAAAATCATTCCTTTCAGATATAATCTTTCGCAAGAAAGACCATACGACAGGTCTTTAAGTTAGATGAACTTAAAGATAGGGTGATTATCACTATCAGACTTAGTTAGATAGTCAAGTTCTAGAGACATTTCCGTTGGGGAGACAAAGATTTGTCCTATCCCGGTGGTTGTTAATCTCTCTAGCCATAACTGATCTTTCTATTCTTCTGTAGTGTCCACAGATATTATCACATCCAACTGTGATAAGGGTTTTGATCACAGAAAGATTGAAGTTGAACTTCCAACAGGATATTGATATTCTCAAACGATTAGATTAACGTAATCGAAAACATTTAACTACGTTAACTCAGGTCAAAGGAAGAGATAGACTTGGGTTGTCTACGTCAGGATTACACTCAACTCTCATCTCAGCCGGTGAATTCTTCTCGTGCTGGATTCGTCCATTCCTTTCTCACCTTTTCCTTCAAGACAATTCGGTGAATAATACTCCAGCTTCCTACAATCGGAATTGACTATTCCCTTAGGTACATCACAACTAAACTCCAAGTGATGTGCCTCACATTATTACCTTGAGATGGACAAATGTTCCCTTCCCTATTTCCTCCTTAGTCACTTTTCTTCAATCAAGGATTCCTTAACCTTGATATTTCCGTGGTTGATATTCTCCCATTTACTTTTGCCTCTTTCTCCAGTAAGGCCCGTATTTCACCATTCTTTCTCTTATTCTGAACTCAAACATTTCTCGCACGAAATTCATGTACTTTCCCATAGTCCTCATACATGCTTACCAACATCGAGAAATTCCTTATTCCTTGATAGTTGATAGCTAACTTGGATTCGCACGTAATCTACTCTTGAAATTTGTGCCTTTGGATTTCTCATCTAGGTTGTTCTAAACAATACTTCATAAATCCCTTGCCTCCATAATATATTTTCTAATATCCATAATCCCTGACTTCAATTTCAAAGATTAAATCTCATTCATTTCTTCATAGAAATCTAACTCCTCATTTCCTGGTTGTAATTCACGAATCCGATTCAAGAATTCGTTGATTATTTGCAACATTTCCAATCTAACGCTAGATGGTTCCTCTTGTGTTACCAGACTTAGGTCTCTGAACTCCTCGATCAGAATAACCTCCTTAACCATCATTGAGCTCACAAGAATAGCCTATCAGCTCAAATCGTCTGCAACTACGTTTGCTATGCCAAGATGGAGCTCAAAGCCATAATCTTTAAGAAACTCCATCCATCGCCTTTATCTTACATTCAACTCTTCCTCTTCTTATTGTCATTCCTACATTCGAACTCCAAACTTGTTCATGAATCACAACCTTCTTATCTTAGTACCTATTGTCTCTTTTGCATCATTCAGCTCTATTCTCTACCTTCTCTGATTGGAGTAGCTCCTTAATTTCAACTCTCGATTAATCCATAAGTATTATGATTCAATCCTCTTAAATCAATTTCAATGATGAATCAAGGCATTAAGTTATTTTACCACCTTAAATCCTTTCCTTAAATTTTACTTAGGTAATTGACATTGAGTTTGGATTGGAGGAAGATGTTTATTGATACCAAAAGTTCCTTCACAAATGACTTAAATTTTTATTTTAAACTTTCAGCTTCTAACCGGTTGCAAGAAACTCTAACCGATCATGAAGTACAGTTTTAGAAATAACACCAAAGAATTTCAAAACCATTTTCTTTACATCATCCAATCCAACTCAAAATAGGATTTAATCATAATCTAATACCTTGATTCCAACTGAATTCATCACTGAAATGATTTAAATCAGAGTCTACTTCACATTTTCCATAATTCCTGTTGGACTAATCATATTATATTGGGGTATAATCCATCACTACCCCACCATAATTAAACAACTTCCTATCATTCAATACCAACAGTTGATCTTTCCAAGTCAACTTGGTCAAAGGCCATGCGATCTTAGAAAATCCTTCAATAATCCGGCGGTAGAATCCAGCCAGCCCTAAAAAAAACTTCTGACTTTAACCACAGTCTTAATTTGTTCACCTGACACCACTGAATTCGCCTTCGCTGGATCCACCACAATTTCTTTAATGATCACGTGCCCTGCGGACTTAACTTCGCTCAACCAAAACTCATATTTGGTGAGCTTAGCACACAACTACTCCTCCTGCAGGAGTTTCAACACAATCCGGAGATGTTCCTCATGCTCCTCCGAATTCTTAGAATAAACCACAAACGAATCCGAATATAATCTAAAGGTCTCGTTCTTATAGTTCATAAAAGAACAAGTGCATTAGTCAATCCAAACGACATTATTTCCTACTCATAATGTCCAAATCGAGATCAAAAATGCAGTCTTAAGTGTATCCCTGTCCCGAATCCTGATTTGGGGTTAATCCAACCTCCAATCAATCTTAGAAAACACTTAGACTCTTTTAATCGGATCCAACCAAAATCTTTTTAGCACTTTTCTACTTGTTTCTCCCATTTGACCATTCCCGATGGTACCATATTATAAAGGTAGTAGAGATAGAATCAGTTTCAAGAATTGACTTGATTCCAAACTCTACCGCTTCACTCAAAGGTAAACCTGGCATCATTTCCTACAACCCAGATTTCTTTAACCCCCTTTCTTCCTTTATTGCTTCCCAGAAGCAACATATGGGTTCATTGAATTCCAGATTCGAAACTTGGGAATCCCAATACAGGGTTGTTCTATCCTCATTAATCATGATCACTTGATCCTTCGTATCCCGAACCGTGCTTACGATCAAATGAAATCATGACACAGGTAGATAGACAAAGTCTAATACCTTAATAGAACGATTCCGACATACTTTGGAAACCACTACAAGAAGATTTGTAAGATCCTCTGCTTTGAGATAGCATATTGGATAAGGCCTAGAGCAACTTTGATCAATACCCTTATCCATAAGGAACAAATGAAGGAATAGCTTTAGAGTTTAACGAACTCAACAAGATTAATCCTTAAGAAGATGACTGCCTTGCACTCAACCTGAGAAGTTGATTAACTTTAACACTAGTGAGGGTAAATACTCTTCCCCATAGTCAAGGACTCAACTAAAACTCCTTAAAATTTCCTTATCACTGGTTCTATGAAAACATAATAAACCAACACTGTGGTCTTGGGTTTACAACGTATCTAAAGAGAAGCATACGACTATCATACTTCTACTTAGACTTCATAGAACACTTCTTAATAGCAGAATAAGCTATTTATCTAGAGCCATTACACATAACCTTAGCTCTAGTTTGGAAGTGTATGAAAGCATACTTCCCAAGAAACATTGCAGATATCGATGACCAGCGTATTGGACCACACACCCAAGGACCAAGAGTCAGGACCATTGCTCTGATATCATAAAAATGTAACACTCCTTGTATATCATCTTACTTTATAAGATAACTAAGAAGTTTATGAAAACTTGGACTTGTTATCGTTGGAAAAAGATCTGAAAATAAGAATTTTCCCTTCCCTTGAAAATTCCTTTTCACAAACACTTGATTAATAATGACGTTGACTAACAAAATCAGAGTTTGCGAAAACATAGTAAAATCATCATATTATATCCCCAAAATTTATCAAGTGTAACAAGTCCATTAATACCAAATAAGTATGATTATGAAACTGAATTCTTCGTATGATACCTTATACCAAAATATGCATCATATAAATTCTATTAAAAAAAATAGAAATATTATAGAGCTGGTCACTAGTCCTTTGTCCAAACATCCTTCTGGTCGGATCCTCGATATCTGCACAACAGGTTTCCAACCCACACTTTCTATACTCTGCATGCACCTAAAGGACATTTTCCTCCACTGACTCTTGTGCAAGCTAGATGCACGATCAACACCTAATAAGGGTATAGGGGTTAGCTATACATATTCGCATAATCAAATGAGAATAAAACTAACATCCACAAGTCAACATGTAGCAAATCATGATGCATAATCATATGAGCACACCCGGTTAATCATAATAGTTCTTTCAATGCAGGTGACATGATGCATGATATTCTTCCACAACTGAGGCCTCTAAAAGTCCATCTTGGACGTCCATCCAATACACCGTTGTGTTCCCGGAACACTGACATTCGTTCCCAGAACGTAATGCCAAACCATACTTGGATAAATACGCAACACTCCCAGAGTGTGCACCACGTTCCCAGAAAGTGTAGCAAACCATACTTGGATAAATACGCAACACTCCCAGAGTGTGCACCACGTTCCCAGAACGCATAAAAACCAGGTCCCGGACACTGGCCACATATCTATAATGTGTCATCAAGTAGGTTGCATATCAATGTGTTCCCAGAACACTATCATACGTTCCCAGAACGTATATAACCAGGTCCCAGACACTGGCCACATATCTATAATGTGTCATGAAGTAGGTTACAAATTTGGTACTCCCGGAGTACCCTCCTCATATTCCCAGAATATGATAAACGTTCCTACCAACCAAACTTCCATTCTATATGAATGCACAATCATCAAGGTTGGTTTTATCTTTAATTCCATTATTATACCAATGTGTTCCCAGAACACTAACATACGTTCCCAGAACGTATCGCAAACCATACTTGGAATATAATCAAGCACCACTCCCGGAGTGTGCATCACGTTCCCAGAACGTATCCAAGAAACCATGTCCCAGACAATGGCCACATTCCCAGAATGTGTCATCAAGTAGGTTGCGTCAGTTTAGTACTCCTAGAGTACAGGGTCATGTTCCCATTAATTCCATTATTATGACTTAGAAAACACGACTTCTGAATGATATCTTGAGGTATGGCTTTACTCATAAAATTCACCTTTGAATTTAAATTTAACATATGCTCATAGACCTGGATTGAGAGAATATAATCATTGGTATTAGCAACCCTTATTCAAAAACTTAACTTTTACTTTTAAGTTTCAGGTACTAACCGGTTACATCATCACCTAACCGGTTAGAATTACAGACCTGAATATAAAACCACTGATTTTCCAAGAATCTTTTCTTAAATTCTCTTCTCAATCCAATAACAAGGTCTTGGCATAACAGAATACCTCAAGTTCAACACATAATATCATTCAAAAGATCTAAGTCATAATCCAATTTCATTTATGCATAATTTCCTCTTGAAATTATCTCATTACCTTAAGGTATTAACTCTTTAACTGCAATCTGAACTATAACCATGAAATCAACTTATTTTCAGATTGTTTTCCATGAAATTAAGGCCTAGATTTGAGTAGGATTTATAAGACCACAACACTGATTTTGTAAACTTATTTTCTTTTGCATTTTAACAGTGTCTAACCGGTTACGAATATCGAGTAACCGGTTAGATTATGCAGTCTGACACTAAAACATGAGTTTTAACAAACCATTCTCTTCACTACTCAAATCTAACCAAATTTCAACCTTAAACAGAGTACATATACCTTAAATAAATATGTTTAAACACAGAAACATATCTATCTTGCATGCATTCAATTTGGATACTCAAATTGCACATAATTGCACATATTTCACAACTTAATGCATCAATTCACATAATATCCAAATAAGTCATGAATCCAACATCAATATAGCTTGCATGCATCTCAATAACATTGCTCATAACAATAATTGAGCTCAGATTGGCCTCCAAGCCACTTAACCATTTCAACTTATGCCCTTTGAGTCTCTTGGTGACTCATCCTATATTCTACCACAATTCATTCTCATTCTAGCAAATAGTAACTTCCCCCTTACCTCTAAATTGTGCTTGATCCAAAACATTGCAGAGAGAAAGGCTCCAACACAGATTTCCATTAAATTCACTCCATGTTGATAGAGTTGGACAGGGTACCAAAACCAGGGAATTTGACATGCAAAACCAAATTAAGAATTGGTAAAAATGGTCAAATTGAATTCTCTGCAACATGCACTAGAGGTAGGAACAGATTTGAAACCAAAAGGGTTCGTGTGCTTACCAAAATCGAGCTTCAAAGCCAGCTCCAGAAACCAGAAGCTGAGGTTTGGCAACATCAACACCTCAACTTGGCAAGCTTCGTTCTCAAACTCCAGGAACTCTCAACTCACAAACTTTATATCAATACAAAGCCCTTGATGTGAGCTTTGTAACCGTGTATCACTCATGATCTGACTCTCAAAAACGAAGGAGAATCGCACCAGACGAATCAAGAACCCTAAAACAGAGCTTCAGCTATTCAGGAGCAAAATGGGTTTCAATTCATCAACACAAGGCTATATATAGCAAAATCAGAGCTCCATGCATGTTGACACGTCTTTCCCCACTAAGATTAAGACGATTTCGTGGCGAATTCTGGGTTAAAACGCGTGATTACTCATCAAACGCACTAACCCAGTTTTCTGAGTTCATCGTGTAACCGGTTACAAAGCCCTTCTAACCGGTTACAGGCTAATAAAATTCAAAAATTAATAATTTAATTACTCTTTCTTCAAAAACCTTTTTAATATTGCAATTAGGTCCCAACCCAAGGACTAAATTGCAATATTCACATTTTTGTACAAAATAACCATATAAAAATATATCTCATATTTTTATATGAAAACACATAATGTACAAAAACTAAAACCTTTAAAACTAATATAAATCAATTATAAATTAATTGTTATAATTAATTTCTCGGTTATTTGGGAGACGAAAATTAGGGGTGTTACACAGAAAATATATATATCAGACCCAAATCACTCCCCCAAACTTAGCATTTTGCATGTCCCAGGAAAAAGTAAAATAAAATTCTAAAAAAAAGACAAACTCCCTAAATCAACATATATACACTTCATCTAAGACTACGACTCATGACTCCAACACATATTATCACAAACTATTTACACAATCATAAACTAGTTAGAGTAACAAACCCAATCAGAACTCAGGACTAGTGAACACTCTCAATCTCTCAAATGTTTCTCTCAAAAGTGTATAAGGGTAATATTTTAATTAAGCACACAAGTTCATCAATGATAAAGTGCTACCATATGCTTGACCATAGATCAACATCTCCACTGAAATTATCAATTGCACACAAAAATCAAAAGGTCTTAATATTGGTTGTAATGGGGCCTGGCTAAAGTGTTAGGTGAGATAAAAGAAAGAAGGAATAATGAGCTAAGGGCTAAATGCAAAAACAAATTCCCCTAGAAATCATGAATGAGCACTAAGTAAATTTCAATAAACACAACTCAATCACAACTTTATTCTTCTCACTTTTCACTTTTTCCTCTACTCTCTTCCTTTTCATTTTTATTTAATTCTTTTTTTTTTCATTGGAAGAGGAGTAGGCACAAAACACTTTTCATTCTCTTTTTCTTTTGCATTACATTCTACTTAATTGCTCATCCAAAATTCCTAAGGTACTCACAAAGAACAATGCAATCAATGCAGGGTACCAAAGAGAAATCATATAATATCATTATAAGGCTCAAAGTGGGGCAACTAAGGGAACAATTTTCAATGCAACATTTTGAAGACCTCAAAAACACAACCTAATAGGTGCCTTAATCATTTTCATGCATACAATCAATCATCAATTTTGAAATGGTCACCGGTCAAGTTCTAGAACAACAATCATCAAAGAGAACACACTCATGAAAGAATAGGGGTCTCAATAGCAGAATATTTCAATAAAATTCATACCCCTCAATAACAGGCTCAAAACCTCACAGGGCTAAAGTCAGTTCACTAATCACAAGTCACTACAACAGAAAAGTGAAACAACAGCGTTTGAAAACAACAAATAACAGCATTTGCAAAGTGCGGTTGAATCCAGTGCAGTAGAAAGTGGTACCAGAAACAACGGCGCTTCACAAATGCTGTAGAAAGCCCGTGTTCGCTAAGCTGATATGCACAGTTTACAGCGCTTATATGTGAGAAGCGTTGTAAACTCACATATTTTTTACTGCATTTGCTTTAATAAGCGCTGTAGATATGAAATTAGTGGCTATTTTCTACTGCATTTGTTAAAGCGAGCGCTGTAAATTCCTTTATTTTCTACTGCACTTGCTTAAATAAATGCTGTAAATGTGAATTTCGTAACTATTTTCTACTGCACTTGCCTAAGCAAGCGCTGTAAATATATTTATATAATTTTTTTTTTGCTCATATATATTGCTGTTTGTTTAAATTTTAAACTTGTTATTGGATATATTAATGAAATCAAATAATTGATCAAAAAATAGTAAAATAAATTTCAATTGAGTTGGAAAAAGTACTAAAATTAAATAATATAATTGAAATGGTTTCTAATTAAATACATCTCTAATTAATCCAGAATCCTTGTTCCAATCAAAAACATACTAATGGAAATAAATAAATTAAAATATCAAAAGCATCATATCCATTGTATTATCCAATTCTTCACAAGAGCATCCACATAGTCTTGAGAACTCAAAATTATACTATTGCATAAACAAAAACAAAATAGCTAAAAGAAATATATCCCTCCTTCTATTGATTTCTCTTAGCTTGCTGCTCCTGATTGTTCCTTAATTAATTAAACTATTAGTTACTCCTTCATATCTGCATATGTGAAAAACACACAAATAAATAAGAATAAATTATTAGAACCAACGAAAAAGAACTATCGCACTTGGCAAGGCAAAAAACCAAAAAAACGTGATCCACCCTAGTACATTGATGCAGCAAAACGCCAACTGATACAGCCTGCTCCTAATACAAATAAAAGCTAAAAGAGTTCATACTGAGGAGTTTTGCATTCATTTATTTGCCCAGACCAAAAGCTTGTTTTTGGATTAATCAATTGCTATGCTATTTCACATATATTTCAGCACTAGAGGAAAAAGCTATTGAAAGACCATGCAGAAAGATATGTATGCAACAGGAGATGAAGTTTTCCTGGTATGCTGCCAATTAATAGTGTTCAATCACATGGTACTGTAAAATGAGGAACTGTTTTGAGAACTTCATGAATAGTGAAACAAGTGTGCCCTTTATGAGCTAGTATAAGAAAAACTTGACTTATCATCTTTACTATATAGAAATCTATTATGGTTGAAGATTCTTTTAAATGGTGAAGTTCCTTGAAGATATATTGCTAAAATGACATTGTGCATTTTGTTAAACTGTCTTTCATTATTGTTCCCCTTTCCTATATTCTACTATCCTTGAATGTTTCAGTCCAATATTTAAAGTAGCTGGTCTAACTTGGGAGATAAAAGGAACTATAGGAAAGCATGAATTGAATACACTAGTTATAAGTTAATTAAGTTTTATGGTTTGATTGCTGTGAGAAACATTGACTTGAGACATTCCTTAAGCTTTCACATACGGACCAAGTAAAGGGTTATGGTCTTACTATATTGGACTCTTTAATGATTAAAGAAAAGTATCTTTTATTGGAAAC
This sequence comes from Crotalaria pallida, assembly GCA_037953625.1. Classification (NCBI taxonomy): domain Eukaryota; kingdom Viridiplantae; phylum Streptophyta; class Magnoliopsida; order Fabales; family Fabaceae; genus Crotalaria; species Crotalaria pallida. The sequence continues at coordinate 64,214,829 of CM075655.1, read as the reverse complement.
ATATACATACTAATTATGACACTATATCAGAAATCAACATAAAGCTTTTGAATTTATTTTTCTACATTTTTTTCCATATCAGTTAGAGCTGCTTCAACTCTTATAAACAGTGTAGTTATGTTCATTTATATATTTACTTACATTAAACAGTCCTCAAATAAGGTTCTTCCCATAAGCAAGTAGGATGGCTTTAATATAAATATAAATTATCTGTGTTATTTAAGACATCAATGCTAAGTGTTTGGTAAGTTTTTCCGTAAGTAGGATGCTACTTTATAAACCAAGTAGGATGCTAATTTTTTTTTTAACACAATCTTATACTTTTCAAAACTTCCCTAAAAATAAAATACATACTAAAATACTAAAATTCTATTTTCTTATAATTATCTAACTTACAACTTCTAATTACATAAATCAAATTAAACTAGATTCATTACTTAAACTTTAACTATGAATGAGTTCTAACTAATTAATGCACATAACTATTTAATAAATTTGGGGATGTTACAGGAAGCGTGTGTGAGGGACCCTTGCGTAGGGTGAAGCACTCGGAGATAGGATAGGTGTACGAGGTACCCTTGCGTAGGGTTAAGTACTCGATGTGATTAATGTTTCTAAGGGCTAAAAGTGATTATGAACCAATATATATACATATTATTCCATCACTGTATTTATGCCTGGTAAGATAAGGTTTTACCTGATGTACTCTATAATCCCTTGTGCCATACCCTTTTGTGATCGCAATTTAATTTGAACCGAGCCTAGGAAACAATTTAATGGTCAAGTAATTCAACAAGTTGTTAACTTGTTATATGCTATTCAAATAGAATTGGAGTAAATTAATATATTCAGGAATGGACCTGGCCCCACAAACACAAATTTTAAATAGGATTGTATCATGCATACATTTGGGTGTGCAACATTTTAAAATCCGCACTTTTTGATTAACTAAAATCCGCACTTTCAAGATTAATAGGTTTCCTCAATTTTCATCTAAAGTAACTCTGCAAAACTCTTCTAAGAATTTGTTTCCTCATATAAGAAATATTTCTTTGTGTGGTGTAACTGTTGTACTGCTACTATGTTTTGCTGAACATGAAATGATTTCTCATTTGCCATTATATTGGATATAACAAGTTGCTTTTTTCTGCTGCTTATATCTTTTCCGGTCCTGCTTTAGTGTTTCCCAACTTTCCTAATTTTTCTTGTAGCTGGCTAGTGGCAACTGCTGATCACTGAATTAATGATGCTCACCACTTTTTATTGGATATACCCTTTAGCATCCTTCTGTTTCCTCCATTTATCTTATGGACTTGGCAGAATATAAAATAGTAGGGCTGGGCAGGGCTTATTTCAATCTCCCAAAATTTTCCTTAACCTAGTGTTCACTTTTGTAATTTCATTTAAAAAGGAGGAAGAGGAGCGAGCCACAACCACAACAATGAATAACACAGATGTGCACATTGATGTCTTATAAACTTATACAAGTATTATAGATAACTTAAAGTATTATATGTTTTGAAAAGATTGTTAATCTTGAAAGTTTTGGACAAAACTAATTTATCAACAATTAAGTACTTCTCTATCTTAAGTAAAATATAATTTCAAATGATTTTATAAACAGTTGAATTTTTAGGGAGCATAATTTGTCAATGAGAGGTTCTTTAAGCCAAGGTCTAGTAAATCAAGTGAGAAGCTTTAAACCCTCATAGGTAGTTGCTAAGAATAGTATAGTAGGAAACTTCTCTCAAGAAGTTTTATTCCTTTAGGAAAAAGCCAAGATCTACTTAAGTTTATTTAGCCAGTGATAGTTCAAAATTTAAGATAGATTAGCTAGGTATTGAATTGAATGTTTGAGTGTTTAATTATGTAAAATTTGTTATTGTTGTGGTTGTATGAGAATATAAATTATCTCCTAAGTAGGATGGCTTCATTTCCCATAAGCCAAATTCTGGAAAATGTTTTTGCTCACTACTGTTTGGTGTATATGGCTTATGAGAAATGATGTCATATTCTCGAATAAGCCTTTTATTTATTTATAGATCATGGACTTAGTTCAAATCAAGTCCAGCTTTTGTATATGGTCCACGCCCTTATCTAATAAACTCGTTTTCTTACTAAAAAACATGCTTCAAGCATGATAATATTTGGATTTTAAAATACAACACCAGCGCAATCTATGATCCATATTGAGAGCTAAGCTTTTATGTGTGAAACTGAAATAAAAAGTTTAAAAACTATGCAAAAGATTGAGAAGAAGAAGAGCATAAGCAACAAGATTTTAGCTCATACTATTCCCAAGATTGAGTTGAACCTTAGGATTGTGAAGCCAGCCAAAAAGAAAAGGAAGTAAAAATTCTAGACACAAGAAACAATGGATCAATCCATATATAAGCATGATGAATGGAAATATTAATACAATGACTAGTGACTTTGATCATAACCCACACCTGTCTCACGAAAGCATATTCTTCAGTCTCTCAAGAGACGGAAACGTGTTTTCCGTCTCATACATCACGAAAAATTTTTGAGTCAGTGTGAATGAAAATTTTTTGTCTTAGTGTCAACGGAAAATTTCCGTCTCTTGGAAGACGGAAATTTGAAATTTTGTCCATGAAAATACAAAATGGGGGCCAAAATTTCGACAATGGGGACTAAAATTTAAAACTCTAAATCAAAACCAGACACAACAGAGAATAACAAAAACATATATTCAACAAGGATTGTGAACAACTCACATTGGAATCAGTGGTGATGTTCTTATTCTTCAGCTGAGTGTTCACGTAAACCACAAACAGGTCACCTTTCCTTGTCCTTGATGATGTTATAGCCTGAAACAACAACACCAATCAAACACACGAGATAAGTGTTCCACAACATTAAAAAAAAAACAGTTTTAATTTTAATTAATCCCTAGAAACCCCTCAAATCACACACATATTACACTTGAAAATTACTAATAACCACCCAGAACACAACATTGCTATCAATGAAAACAAACAATATTTTTTCTTTGGGTAAAACAATGGCAGTAATTTTTTTTTATTTTCTAATAATAACCACGAAACATACTCCAATGTGTTCCAGTAACAAACATCAATAATAAAATTAAATGTTCAATAAAAAATGTCAAAATTAAATGAAATAGTTCAATCAGACCTAAAAATGCAAAAAAGAACAAATAAATAATTTAAAAAAAAAAAAAAAAAAACTCACAACACCAGTGGGAGAGTAGGTGGTGATGGTGAACTTCTGGTCAATACGGACCAACGGAGGTGACAGAAGGTTTAGGGATTGATGGAGGTGAGAGAGGGTTTAGGGATTGATGGCGTGGGTTTGCAAGTGACGGCTGAGGGTTTGCAAGGGACTCGTGGGCTGCTGAGGACGGAGGTGAGAGACCGGAGAAGCGTGGCTGAGGATGAGAAGAGTGGAAGAGAAGCGGGGAAGAGAAGAGAAGAGTGGCTGATGAGGACGGAGGTGAGAGACCGGAGAAGCGTGGACTGCGGCTGATGAGTGATGGAGAGTGGAGAACGGAGGGAGTGTGGAGAGAGTGTGTACTGATGAGAGTGTGCGAGTGATGAGTGATGAGAACAGAGGGAAGGAAACCAAAAGACAAAGGGGTCTTTTTTTTTAATAAAAAAATAATATTAAAAAAATTTAAAACACCAAAATTATAGCGTTTAAGCTTATTTGCTCACGCGGGAAGCAAATTTCGCACCATTCATTCAACAGCACTTGTCTGAAGAAGTGATGTAAATTAAGTGATACAATTTTTTCAAAGGCATTTTACAGCATTTACTTAAACAAATGCTGTTGAAAATACAATCCTGATTCACAACCTAAGCATCAACAATTTATTTACAGCATTTTAAACATAAATGCTGTAAAATGTATGTTGTTAAAACTCCTTTGTGGCATAGTGAGTTCTGAAAACATTTGTCAAAATAACCAGTTCACAACCATATTTACAGCTCAATCAAATAGAGTTGAAAGTCAATGAGTCTAAGTCCTAAACTAAGTATGTACATGCATCAAAAGAGAAAAAGTCCTAAATCTAGAATAATCACCTACTTTCACTAGAGACACAAACTAACACCAAATATGGGGAAACAATTCAAGTCTGAAAAATCAATTTTTATTTTGTATACTCCCCCAAACTTAAAGGTTGGCTTGTCCTCAAACAAACTACTCTACCTAAAAACTACAAAATAAAAATGAAAAACCTATACTAAAAAAAAACCTAACCAAAAATGACAAGGATAAAGATTAAGAATACTACCTATCACATCCACATGAATAGCACTAAACACAAGTGAGATGTTGCTCCCCAAACTTAAAACCTGCAATGGTTATAGCACTAGTGCAACAAAGCACCACTAATGGTAGGAGACATCATTCACACCTGCACAAAACTCAGCAATACAGATGCAACAAGATAATAGTCGAAATAAATATCCATGCATTAAAAAGAAAATAAGACCTAGAAAATGCAAAATATGTTTTTGGTATCACAAGTACAGAGCGGGGACAGGGAAAATACATCAGATATGCAAATAAAAACATCCCCCAAACTAATCCTCATCCATCCCCCTAACTTCAGGTTCAGGCACATCCACAGGATAGTCTAGCAAACTCCTCTCATAGTCAGAATAAGCGCGCAGCTCAAAAGAGTATCCATGATCAGCACTCCGGGCCCTCATAATATCATCTGGGACCTCGTCCCTATGTATATCGAATGTAACACCCTCAGTTTTAATTACTTAAATTAAGATTTAATAAAATTGGTACTTGAAAATTTCTTTTAAAAACCTACTAACTTATAAGAAATCTTTCGAAAATCGGACAGAGTTTTCTCTGTTTACCGGACTTTCCAAAAATTTCTGCTTAACCTGTCCAGACCAGAATAATTTAAAAACATAAAACACAATGATATTACAGCCAGATTAAATCCTAACGCTCGATTAATACAAGTTTCAGGGCATATAACTACTACATATTTTAATTTCCCAAAATATCGTTCTTAACATAATATATAATCCTCTCAAGACGACTCAACACTCCACGTGGTGGAGTGTACCCTGCTCGGCTTGCAACTGGTATAAGCTCCGCTTCTGTACCTGTAAAAATATAGCAAGAAGGACAGCATTACACAGAACTTAGAAAAGTAGTTTCTAAAAAGCATAGCGATAAACTAAGTCTAACATCTATATTAATAATATAACAATCCTAAACATTTTCTTACTATCGTTCTCATTTACTTATTTTCTTAACTATTTTACTTTTCTTCTTTACTTCTTTCTTAGCTCTTTCTCTTTCTTTTCTCTTTTGTACATCTTCCCCGTAAGGATACATAGTACGTTCGTTTTATCTTTCATTCATCTTCCCCGTAGGGATACATAGAACGTTTACTTTTATCTCTCGTTCATCTTCCCCCTCCGGGGATACATAGAACGCTTTCTTTTATCTCTCGTTCATCTTCCCCGTAGGGATACATAGAACGTTTACTTTTATCTCTCGTTCATCTTCCCCCTCCGGGGATACATAGAACGCTTTCTTTTATCTCTCGTTCATCTTCCCCGTAGGGATACATAGAACGTTTTCTTTGCCTTTTTGTACATCTTCCCCCTTCGGGGATACATAGTACGTTTCTTTTATCTTTTGTTCATCTTCCCCATAGGGGATACATAGAAAGCTTACTTTACTTTTCTCTTATTTAGCTTCTATTAATTGTACTCTTCTCTCTTTTTTTGTCACTAGTAACTGGTTATCATTTTCATAGTCTCACTTAAGGACTTAACAAGCAAATCATACAACTCATAATCATTTCCATATATCGATCCTTACATCTTCTTACTTATCAAATAGGCTCTCATTCTTGCTTAAATTATTATATTAATTTCTATAAATTCTATTTCCCTCGATTCCGCTTAAATTGTTTAATTTACGCTTAAGGTCTTTCAACTAATCGCAAACATTATCAACAATCACATATATTCCTTAACATATAAAAAAATGATTTTCCTTCCTTTTATCGAAAATACTCCATTGGCATCACTAATTACACATCACAAACCTCTTAGTGGTTTCATTCTCTTTATTTTCATTCTCAATTACAATTATCATTTAGTTTAGCATGCATATCTCTATATTCTTTCTAATGTCATCCATCATCTTTAGTTATAACTAATTCACAACAATTCCTAAACATACTACATTTATATTTCTAACAACAACAATAATCAATAAGCATCTTAATAATCAATAAGCATCTTGCACATCCTAATTTCTTATTTAGTTTCGTTTTCTATTCTAAGTTTCCTCCCTTATTCTTTTATCCTATTTTATGGGGTTCAATTCGTTTTCAGTTATCCTCATTCTATTACATTATCTATATATCCTTTCTCTTCTTTCTAACTAATTCTATTATGATAAATATTATCTACCCTAAGGTTTTATATTCTACCTATCCCACTATCCCTAGTCATCACTATAACAGAAGAGAACCTATTTCCTAAGCTAAGGTAATACCACCATCTTACCTGGGAGTCCGGACAAAAGGAACAATATCACGTTCACGTCCGAGCTTTATTCGAGGGTCAGAGACAACAATGAATCTAAACAAGGTCACACGTTAAAACTAATTGTAACATTAAATATATATATATATATATATATATAAACTAAATTCATTTTTGTCAAAATAATAAATATATATTATTATACAATAAAAATATATCACTTTTCCTCGAAACATCTCTTTATTTGAAAATATAGGGATAATAAAAATATTGATGGATCGTCGAATAAATTACATGGATGGGTAGAGGGAGTTGAGGAGATCACTTACCTAAAAAAGATTTAATATTGAACGGTTGGATCTTGAGTTATTGGATCGACAAGTTGGAAAATTCAATATTTTCTCCTCTGTGTTTCGCTCGCCGTTTTACTTTCTCTCCGTTGATTTCCTTCTCTCACGGGCCGCGGCACTTTAAACTAAAGCAGTAGTGGGGTTTACTAATATATACATATATTAGTGGGGACGGTGAGTACATGGGTTGGGTAGTACTTAGGATTATATATTTTAATTATTTGTTTTCATTTGTGGGTCAATGTGCATGTATTTTAGATTATAGCTAAAAGTTGGATGATACTAAAAATAAAATACGTTTAGGTAAAACAATATTGTATTTTGAATTACTCAAAACTAATTGAAGAATAATAAAGTTACCGGTTCCTCCGGATAGCTATTGAGTAAAAAAAATTATCGAAATTCAAAAGTAAACATATTTTCTCAATCTTGATGTTAAACTTGATAAAATATAATATTTAAAATTTTGAAATAGAAGATTATATATAACTTATACCGATAATATATTAAAACCAATCAAGAAGCTAAAAATAAAACTGCCTCCGAACGTAATGAAAATTTACTGAGACGCTCAAAATATTAAATTAAACATATCTTTATAAAGAAATTATTTGCGAAAATGCCTCTAAGGCCTATCACTTGAGCTCCCTGACAAAATATTAAATAAACTAAATAAAAATATTCTTTTATTTTTGAAAAATGTATGATAACAAATTTACCCTTATTTTGACTAGAAAACATATTTCAATTATAATGATGAAATCAAAATTTTATTACGACACTCAAATTTTGAAAACATCATATTAAATCATTTAATTACTTTATTCTTAATTTTCTATTTTGATACGTTTCTAACACTAAAAGGTCCCTTTTCAACACTCATTTTACCTTGTTATTATTATTACTATTATTCCAATCGCACTATTATTCTAATTATATTTGGGATTAAAATTTGGGATGTTACATCGAACACCTGGTAGGCAGCAAAAAGCTTTCACAATTTTAAAGAGAGAGCTCAATCCTAACCTTCCAAATCCAAATAAATCAGACCTGAGAAGGATAGAGAAGAGATTCTTACCTTAAAACAATGAAAAATTCGTGCTCCTTGGCACTTTTTAATGAAAACCGAATTTGAGAAGAGAAGAGAGGAGAATGGGGTTTTTGAAAATTTTTGATGAAAAGGGAGAGATAGTGATGATGGGAATGATAATTAATGGAAGAATGAGTGAATAATTTGATGAAATTTGGAGTGATTTGATGAAATGTTTGAATTTGGGGGTGAAATTGGGGTTTAGGGTTCTTAACTTTTGAATTGGGGATGAAAGGAAGTGGGGGGAAATGTGATGGCTCCCCCCCAGGCGCGCTGGCCATGCGCCCCAGGCGCACCGGGTCTGTACAAGTAAATTTTTTTTTAAAAAAAATAAATGAATAATAATAAAAATGCATACACAATAAAAAATAAAAATACCTAAACTATCCTAAACTAAAAATCACCTATCCTAAAGGACCTATCCTAAGGGAAAATTACTTAAAACTGGGTTGCCTCCCAAAAAGCGCTTGTTTAACGTCACGAGCCTGACACATCGCCCCTAGAAGGGGCTTAAGGACAATTGGTTTCAAAAGGGTTCACAAGCTCTAAATCATTAATTTGTTCATTAGAGCTTGAAACACAATTGATTTGGGGGAAGCAATCCGCCATGCATGGTGGTTTTTCAAAAATATTTATCACTGCTTGCTCACCATTGACACGGAGAATAACTTCCCCTCTAGGAACATCTATGATTACCCCTGCTGTGGCCAAGAAAGGCCTTCCAAAAATTAAAGGAATGTTATCATCCTCTTCTATGTCAAGCACCATAAAATCAAGGGGTAATATAAAATCTTTCACTTTCACCAAGATATCTTCCATCACTCCATAAGGGCGGAGGGCGGTGTTATCAGCCAGTTGTAATAGAATCGGGGTCGGCTTAATTTCTCCTATCCCTAACTTATTGAAAAGTGACAAAGGCATGATATTAACACTGGCACCAAGGTCACAATTGGCCTTACCTGTATAATCCTTGCCGATGCTTATAGGTAGATTAAAGCTTCCTGGATCCTTCAACTTCGGTGGCAGATTGGATTTTATGATTCTGCTACACTTCTCAGCAATTGGGAATGTCTCTCCAGTGAGCATCCCCTTCTTCTTGGTCAGAAGATCCTTCATAAACCTCGCATACAGAGGCATTTGTTCAAGAGCCTCCGCAAACGGGATATTAATCTGGATTTTTCTGATCATATCCAGAAACTTCTGAAAATGCCTCTTGTCTTCATCTTTCTTCAACCTTTGAGGAAAAGGCACCCTCAAAGGCAAAGGAGCTGGCCTAGGCTGAACTGGCATGTGATCCACAGGTGGACCCTGCGTACTCGATGCTCCTTTTTCACCTTCCTTCTTCTTTGATGTTGCATCACCCTTAGGCTCCTTCTCTTTGCTTGAATCTTCATTGGTGGCACTCCCCTTGGCAGTTGGTTCATCATATGTTGTGCCACTTCGGAGTGTCACCTTCATGCACCTCTCCTTGGGATTAGCTATAGTGTCACTGGGAAAGGTTCCCACTGACCTCTCAGAAATCTGTTTGGCAAGTTGACCCACTTGCACCTCCAAGTTTTGAATGCTTGCACCCTGATTGGCAAATTGGGCTCTAGTCTCCTCAATGAATGATTGGGTGGAATTGGTCAACTTATCAAGTGCTACCTCCCAGGAAGGCTTCTGCTGCTGCTGTGGCTGATTCAATGTTGGGCTGTGCCACGAGAAATTTGGGTGATTGCGATATGCAGGATTGTAAGTGTTGGAGTACATGTTGTTTCTATTTTCTCCACCACCCACATACTTTGTTTGTTCTTCAATAGTCGCTGCTTTTCCCATCTCATTGGCACAGTCCCCATTCCGATGGTTCCCACTACAAAAGTCACAAACCAATGTGCTACCCACTGATCCCAACTGATGCTGCCTCATCTGCTTCACTAATGCTGTAATCTGATCATGCATCTACTTATTATGTTGAATGAGAGTCTGCATCTGGGTAGTGCTCAGTTCTGGATTCTTCAAGATAGTCTTGTCAGCAAGGGCTTGACTGCTGTTGTAGGCCATAGTCTCAATTATCTCTTTTGCCTCTTCCACAGTCTTCTTAATCAAGGACCCTCCAACTGCTGCATCAATCATAAATTTGTTTGTGCTCCTCAACCCATCATAGAATAGTCGGATCTGCATCCAATCTGGTATAGCATGTGTAGGGAACTTCTTCAACAGCTGGTTATATCTCTCCCATGCATCATGCAACAACTCCCCCTCCGCTTGAACGAACGAATTCACATCTTGGCGGAGCTTGGCTTGCTTTCCAGCCGGGAGAAACTGAGCCATGAATTTTTTAACCAGAATATCCCAACTGGAAAGGCTTCCAGGAGGCTGATTCCTCATCCAAGTAAAGACCTTGTCCCTCAAAGATAGAGGAAACATACGCATACGAATCGCCTCATCTGATGCACCTTCTATCTTGGCTAGGTGCACTTGAGAATTGATCCTGTTTGATGAGATGAATGTATTGAGGATCAATCTCAAATGCAGCTGCTAAAATTGTTGGTCGGACTACACTGGATGTGCAGATATCTGGATCCACTGTGGTATAATCAGCCAAAGTCTTCCTTGTGGGTTGGGGTGTTGCTCCAGAACCACCAGAACCATGTGATTCAGCCATCTGTCTTGCTTGCTTTGCTTGCTTTTTCAACCGTTTCACACTAAGCTCCAATTCAGGATCAAGTTGCACAAGGCCTCGATTACCTACAGAGCACAAAAGCATAAAAACGGTTAAGCAGCACCTGTTAAATTAAACTAATTAAAAACAGAAAAATAAAAAGAAAAATAGACTTTACTAATAACTACACTAAGTACCAAAAATAAACTAAAGAAAACTACTTCCCGACAACGGCGCCAAAAACTTGTTGAGGTGCCAGCAAGTGTACTGGGTCAACGAGTAATATAGTCAATGAAAGACGGAATATCGTCCCACAGGGAGTTGTGTTTTTAGTATACTTTCACCTTAGTGTACTTAGAAATAAATCCTATAACTAAAAAGTTGTTTAAATTAAAATTCAGATTTGAAACTAATAATTAACTAAACTAATTAATTGCTGAAATTAAATGAAAACTTGAGAACTATGGGAGAAAGTGGTTAGGAACATTGGTTGCATTGTAGGTTTCACTTATTCAACTATGGTTTAGATTTTCCTTTAATTCATGGACAATTCCTCTTTAATAGCAACTATTAGATCTCTCTATAATTACCCTTTACTCTCTAAATTTGTAATCCTTGATCTCTCAATAAATTACAGCATTAGAAAATAAGTTATTTAGCACAAGGGAATTACCAATTCATATAATCATCCAATCATATCTCTATGTTTGAGTGATTATACCGTTAATTGCAAGGCCTATTCAAAATCCCTAACTTTCATTAAGAATTAAGAAGATCCGAAACATAAAGTGATCAGTTTTACGTATTCAATAAAAACACAATCAACGCATGAATTAAAAACAAAAAACACTAAACTATAAATTGAAATAAGTTACGCCATACAAATTCACCGTGTTCCTAACACAAGGGTTTTAGTTACACATAGAAATAAGAAGAATAAAAGACATATTAGGGAAATTCATAGACAAATTACACCAAATTCTTCAATCCTTCACTTGTGCTCTCCAAAGTGATGTAATCTCCCTCTTCTAATCTGTGTTTTCTCTTCTAGTTGGCTGCCTAACCTAATTCTAAATCACTAATTTATATTTTCAAAATAACCCTAAGTAGAATCCCCATCAATTTCTGAAGTTTTGGCCCATATGGGCCTGATCTGGTGCACGCGTGCCGGTGCGGCGCGCGGGTCTGCTATGTGCTGCTTTTCTTCAGTAAGCGCGCCCCAGGCGCACCCGTCCCCGCGCCCCAGGCGCGCAAGGTAGGTCCCGGCTCCGTTTTGCTTCGTTCTTTTTCCTACTTCAAGGTCTTTATGTGCCCTTTCCAATTCCATAATTAATTTTTACATTTGAGCTCCAAAAGTACCTGAAACAATGAACAAACAGATCAAAAAGTTCAAGGGAAACTACAACTACTAAAATTCCTAAAAACTAATAAAAAGATCCTAAGTTTGCTATGAAAACAAGCCAAATCAAAGTAAAAGAGGGTAAAATGAAGTCCAGAAAATATATATATCAGACCCAAATCAAAATAGAAACAAGTTTGAAATCGAAAGAGTTCCTGGATTTACCAAACGGATTCAAGAAAGATGGGTATTTGATGCTGAAACTTGCTTTGTTTTCGCAGCTTTGAAAGCTCAACTTTGATTGCCTAGAACTCGATCTACAGAGGGTGGTTTTACCTGATTCTTGGTTCTAATTCAAGATTGGAATTAGAACTTTAGTTTGTGTTTTGGTTTCGAAGGGAATGAGTGAGAAATGAGAGAGAATGAAGTGATCAAAGTAAGCACTTCAAAATAGAGGAATTTTGACAACAATTCGGGTTCAGAGAGATTTGAGTGTGTTTGGGCTTCATTGCTCACCTATTTATAGTCCAAGATTACCCTCCTTCGAAGTAATGTCCAGCTCTGTGCTTGGAAACAAGGGAAAACGCGTTTTGGTGCGAAGTTCAAATGAAAACCGACTTATAGACTTAGCACCACTGCTCGAACTACTCGAGTATTTTGGACAATACTCGAGTATTGCTGACGCACCAGCTTCAAAACACACAGCAACACTACTGAATACTCGAGTCTCCCAACCAACTACTCGAGTATTCCAACTAAAAATTCAAATTTTCCTAACAGCTAGTTACAATACTCGAGTCTTTCCCAAATACTCGAGTATTCTAACCAAAATCATAAAAAGTAATATTTTATTCAATCATAAACATATATTTATTTTATTTAAAATATCTGGACCTTACACGGATCGCATTGACGAAATTCCGAAATGCCTTGAAATTCAGCTGGAACAGGGTTTCTAGGTGGTTGCTGTCCTGTAGGGTGCTGTTGCATATTCTCAAATACTCTCGAGATTCGATCTAATGCTTCAGCAATTTGATTATTGTTTCTAGCAGCCATAGTAACCTGCACTATGAACTGCGTCAATAATCAATCTTAAGACTAAACACAATCTAATACTAACATACTCTAGTGGTTAGTATGTAAGGCCATACTCAAAATCCAAGAGTCGGGACCATTGCTCTGATACCATAAGTGTAACGACCGGAGTCGTCACGAAAAATATGTTATGTTAAATGTATATTATTAGTGTGTTTTAATGAAATGGTGTTGATGTTTCTATGTTGGTGCATAAAAATAAGAAATAATTTGAACCGGAAACTTCCATATAACTGCATCTTTTATATTTCACATAAAAAGTTTGATTTAATGTACATCATTTTACATTGTTTTCGCCAAAACTGATACTGCATCATAACTCTGAGTTAACTAATCTCAATCAGTGCACATATACATATATATAAAGGTGTAACTCAGAGCAGTCCACTAAACTCTATAAGATACTAAAAGTCAGCCTACATACTAATGATATATACCTCGCATATAACCTCACATCTCATCCACAATCCACTGGCTTCCAGTCAATGGAACGACCTGATCACTCTCCCCTCCAGTCTGTACGGCGTCGCCCCCAGCTGGCTCTCTCTCGCCCTCCTCGGGATCCTCCACCTCAGAATCCACCTGAACCACTCGAGGTACACGCTCCGGTGATGGTGCAAATCTCACAGTCCGAGATGGACCCGGACGGAAAGGATCCTCAGGTGCAACTCTTTCTAGAGGAGTGCGAGCGGGAGCAGCTGGTCGAAAACGAAAATGAGAACGACGACGAGCAGGCTGGGGCGGTGGAGTACCATGGCGATAAATAAAAGCAGGAAGATCAGCTCCCCTTGGCCTATAAAAGCAGGAATTATAGGCCAAGGGGTTTGGGTGGCGAAAGATCAGCTCCACCTCCCCCTCGAAGGTCGCTCTACGCACCTCATACTCCCATGTCCCTCTCACGGGACGCATCTCCAGGCACGCCAGGAATCGAGACATCACCTAACAAACAATTAGGGCAAAGGGAGTAAGACAGTGTCATTCACGTAGAAATGAATAATTAAATGGACTAGGAATAAACAAACACAATTAGTCAAGTAGCAATTAAAGTCACATAGGCATATAAGCAAACTTAAATAATCAATTGATAATTACTAAACAATAATTATTAAGCAATAATGTATGTTTCTAATGCATGTGCAATGCAGTGCGATGCAAATGCTCGATACAATCTCCTCTGTAATATTCTACGAATATCATGCACTTGGCAATTCACATTTATCGATAACGTCCTCAACGATTCAATTTACGTTTTATCGAAAACGTTCAAACGATCCAATTTTACGTTTTAACGAAAACGTTCAAACGCTCCACGTACGTTTGACGACAACGTACCAACGATTTACACTAAATAGGAAAAGCAACTGGGAGTAAACGTCTTTCCGCCAAGTATACAATTACAATTCTTGTGTAAATTATACTAAAGACCGTCCTCCGCAGTCACGAAATACCCCGAGAAATCAATAGAATAAAATTATAGTCATCGTAAAATTATCCCGAGTCAAGTCTGCAAAACCCACTCATCATAGGACCATTTTACCTATAATTATTCCCACAGTTATTTGACGCATCACCGTCATAAACCTAATCTCAGCGTATTCTCATACCGATTTAATTAAATCGAATGTCTCTTTTCCTATTATCCTATCTTAACACCATGCATGATTTCAATCACAACCAAAATATTAGGATTCATTTCAAACCATTTACTTGGTATTGAATTGATGTTAAAAGGAAGTGACACCAAAACATTCTTTTTAATAGTCAAAAAATAAAATTTTTAACTTAAAAGAACTAATTAAAAATATTAGAGAAATGTTGGATTAAAGAAAAATACATTTTTCAGGTTCTGTACAGTGTCTAACCGGTTAGAAAGTCATGTAACCGGTTGGTCACATTCAAATTTCCCTCTTTTTCCAATTTTATAGTAACTAACGGGTTAGAAGTTGCAGTAAACGGTTAGTTCCTGCAGTTTCAGATCTGAAATGCCACTTTTCAACACCAATTCAAAAACCTTTCATTTTCAATCCTTATCAATCATTCACAGAACATATTTGGGCATATTTAAACATGTTCAAACTAATTATAATCACCAATTTCATGAATTACATATACAATTCATCAAGTATGCATATAATCTCATATTTGGCTTTCAACATATCAAAATCAACTTCAGAGCTTCTTAAGTCAAATTTACAGTTTCTTTAGCTCGTGTTAAGTTAATATAACATGTTTGAATGAGTTTTATAACCTATTTTGGCCTCCAAGTCAAAGTCCCCATTCAAAACCTTTGGCCCGTGAGCTTGTAAAGCTCTTCTACATTCCAAGCCATTTAATAATCATTCTAGCAAATGAATGTCTTCTCCCTTACCAATTGAAGCTGTAGGAACCGAATTTGAAGCAAAGAAAAAGGATTGACACGTTTTGGTGCAAACTTGGTTCAGCTGCAACACCCTATTTTTCAGTTTCAACAGGGTATGTTCATCAGAGTTTTTCAACAAGAAAAAGCTAAATAAATTCGTGAGAAATGATTGGAATTCAAACTAGGATACATGAACTTGAGATTGAAACAAATTCGAGACTCTAAGGTAACTTGGGCTTACCAAACGAAATCAAGAAAGTTAGCTCCAGAAATTGATTTGCGCTCTGTTTTTCTAGCAACACAGGGTCAAGTTGTGAAGCCTATAACTTTCTCTAGAGTAAACGAAATTGAGTGGGACTTGTTTCTACTTCAAGAGGATTCGAAGAGATTTATTTTGATATGGAGTTTGTGTGTGTTGGTGCTTTAGAGAGAAAGAACGAACCCAAATACAGCCACACCAGAGAAATGAAATCTGAACTTGGTTTATGAAATATTAAGAGTGAGTTGTGTGGTCTTAATTTGGCTTAAGTCACCAACATTCTTCACCACACGTTCTTATCAGGGACAAGACGTGTTTCAGGTCAATTCGGCTGGGTTTTAAGCCAACAACGTGTTCCCCTTTTTCCAATTCGTGTTCAAACTGTCTCAATTCTGGGTTTCTGAGAGCACTAACCGGTTAATGAGACACAGTTCTGGAAAAATATAAAGATATTATATTTTATTTCTTTTCTTTTCTTAATATCTTTTAAATTCTTCACTTATTTTCACAAAAAGAATTAATTACCTTAATAAAATAATTTCCTTTAATTATTTCTTAATTAATTTTTTACAACATAATTATATTCTAATTGTCATAATTATATTATAATCACATTATAATTTTTATAATAATTAACGTAATTACATATAATTATAACATCTAATCGGGGATTAATTTTTGGGGTGTTACGATTGATATCAATTTGCCTATATTAGAACTTGCTTGTATTAGAATTTCTCAAATTACAACATTATATCCATTTTTTTGTTGTTTAATACTTAGATGACGGCTCGTTTAGGCATTATTATATATGTTTTTATGCCTATATTTAATTCAAATTTTTCTGTTTTTTAAGTTTGATGCCTAAAGTAGTAAATAATTCATGTTTATTTTCCATGCTTAAATTTACATGTTGTACAAAATTGACGGAGAGTTCCTCCTCCTCAAGGTACAACGAGAATCAATGTGAATGGCAGTTTCAGGAACTATGACTTGAGGAGCGAATACGGGGGTGTCTTGCGGGACTCCAATGGGAGATGGCTTATTGGTTTCTCCAGCTTCTGTGGCAATTGCCAAATTTTGTTGGCTGAGATGTTTGCAATAAGACGAGGGTTGACGATAGCATGGAACATGGCGTTTCGTAGAATAGAATGTCACTCTGACTCGCTTGAGGCTGCTAGGCTTGCTTATAATCAGGATTGTTCTTCATCTCATCATTATAGAGCTGTCATTACAGATATTCATAAGCTTTTGGATAGAGGCTGGGATGTGAAAATTGAGCATACTTTTCGCGAAGCGAACTGAGTAACGAGTTACATGACCAAGTGTGGGTCTAATGGTGTTGATCAACTTCTCGACAGACCTCCATCACTGTGCTCTTTACTCCTTATTAGTGACACGCTGGGGATTACTTACAATCGTGGATAGTTTTGCTTTTTTTCTTTGTCTTTCTTTAGCCTTTTCCTTTGTAACCAAAAAAATTGACGTAGTTTTTTTTTTAATTTACTAAAATATGATGTTTTATATATTATGGTAAATCATTATAAGAATATATAAATTAAAAAGATTCCAACTTTAAAATTACTTGTCTATATTAAAACTTCGTAATTGTAAGTAAGTATATTGTCTAAAGTACTACCTCTATCCCTAAATATAAAATATTTTTGATACTTTTATTTTGTCCTTATTTATAAGATCCTATATCAATTTTTGTTGATCATTAATTACTTTTCTCCACAAATATCCCTATTTATTTAACACATTTTAAATTACCAATAATATTATTCGGGGTAATTTTGAAAATATATATCAAAAGTTTACATTTCTAATACAATTAACTAAATTAGTTAACTTTCTTAATGGATGTGAAATCTCCCAAAAAGGTCCTGTATTTAGGGACGAAGGGAGTATCATATAACGTATCATTATTTTCCACGATCAAAATTACTACATATGGTATAAATTTCCCTTTTTAAAAAAATGAATTAATGACAGAATAAATTTTTGAATCTGTTATGCTAAATCATTATACCAAATTATTGTTCATCTTTAATATTTATATATTCGTTTTTTTTCGTTTTAACCAAAATTTATTCTTCATAATGATACTCTATTTAAATGATTGATACCAATTTGCTTATATCAGAACTTGCATGTATTAGAACTTCTGAAATTAGAACTTCTGAAATTACAACATTATTATATTCGTTTGTTTTTTGGCTGGTTATCTACATGTTACTAATTTACGAGATTTTATTAAAAAATTTACTAAAATATGATGTATTATATTATGCTAAATCATTATAAGAATATAGAAATTAAAAAATTCAAACCTTCTTGATTCTCAACTAAAATTCAGAAGTCCAATATTCAAAAAAAGTAATGAATAATATCATAATCAAAACCTTCTTGATTCTCTTCGAAACCTCATTTGCTTCTTTGTGTTGATACTGAACCTATTAGTATACGCTTCACAACAACAATGGTATTTTTGGCTGAGCATTATAAAATGCATTAACCTGAAGCAAGTAATATATGCCTCCTAGGTTGAAGATGACTCATCTTAGACATGATTAGCGTTTTTCGCTGCAAATTCTCATTCACATCGAAAAGAGAAAATTATATAGTGACATTGACATACATACCTAATGTATAGACAAAATAAAAAGTAATTAGAAATGGTGTAAAACATAGCAAAATTGGCAACTTGATAATTAGCTCATATGCTCCCTCAAGAATTATTCCAATACTTAGGTGGTGGAACTTATAATATAGGGAAATCATATTAAATTTCTCTCAGGTGGTGGAACTTAAGAAATAGTGTACAATGGACAAAAAATTTCTCTCAGGACTTTTCACAAACATTTTATGGGTACCATTTTCTAAAAAAAACTTGTTATTAGAACAACATCAGCAACACAAAGACGACTATGTTATATTCTTCCTTACATTTCTTATTATATCTATGATTACTTTTTTTTAATCCCAAATCAACAAACCTAAATCACATTAAAATCATATAAAAAAAACCCAAATCAAACATCAAAGGAACATATGCTTTGATTTAGGATATGAAAATGAAACCGAAAAGACAAAGATGTGATTTCCTAGACTGAGAGGACCTCAAGGCTAAGGAAGAAGACCTTAAGGAAGCCTCTGTCTAGGGTTTATCTGCGATGTTTTTGGGTGTCCTCAGGTGGCAAGGTAGGAGGCCAAGAAGTAACCCTAATCACTGGTGTGTGAAGGTGACAATTAGGGTTAGAGGACATACCTGAGCCCCATGTAGTACGGAGCTACTTGTAGGGGGGGAGCTGGTTGCCCTAATGGGCTTGCTTGAGGCCCAAGTAGGGTCAGCCTATAATGAGCTATGAGTAGATGAGCTGTCCTTGTAGATAAGATGTGTACGTCATCCTGTCCTTGGTATCGAAATCTCTGCGTGGTGTCGGACAAGGGAGTCGGACCTTAGTAGGAGCATGAGGTCAGCCCGTGTCTGGTATCTGTTCGGCCGTTGAGCTTTGAGCTTGGCCAAGCACACAGAGGGCTTCCTAAAGGTTCATCAGGCCCTGAGTGAGGGTTTTGGGGAGCTCGACTAAGCCGAGTCCACCACATAAGCCCCCCAGCTCGGTCAAGGCTATTCAGGCCTTGTTCCGAGGTCTTGGATTAGGTCCTTTTTCCAAGTCCACCACATAAGCCCCCCAGCTCGGTCAAGGCTATTCAGGCCTTGTTCCAAGATTCCAGGGAGTTCGGAAGAGGAGTTGCCGAGAGTTGGATCCAGCTGTCTCTGATGTCCTTTCAGTTTGACTGAACAGATTTGAAAGCTGTCCTTTCACCTGCTCCGACATGACGTTTGCTTTCCCCGTATCTGACACGTGTTTGAAACCACGTTGAACGATGCGTTGCCATTATTGCAACGTTGCTCGAAGTCTGCCGTTCCACTCACTTTGTTCCACGCGTCCCTGGGTATACGGTAGCAAGCTGGGTTGGGTCGTTGGGCCGAGCCCATCTCGCAGAAAAGAGGGGGGAAACTGCCTATTTAAAACGCTCGACCCCTCCTCTCCCTCTTTTTTGACTTTTCCGTTTCTCTCATACTCATAAATCGTCCCTCTCCCCACACCTGAAACCGTTTCATTCTCTCTGCAGCCTCCATTTTCTCTGCAACCTCCTTTTCTTCCTCTCCCATACCGAACCCGTTTCCGTAGCACCGGCTCCATTCTCCTTGAAGCTTCTACTTTTAAGGTACTGCTTCTTACTCACTTCTTCTCCTTCGTCATTTCTTTATTCTTCTTCCTTTACTGCATTTTGGTTTTCATGGGAGGGGTCGATATTTTTTGCTTTTGTTTCTGTTTTTATGGAAGTAGAGCAGTTTCCCTTGGTTGTTTTGGGTTTTGTTGCTAAGATCCTGGGTTTTGAGATTTTGATTTTGGGGAATAATCTTGGGGTTTTGGCGCTCTTGGGTTGGGGGTGTTTAGGCCTTTGGAGAGTTTTTGATTTTTGTTTTTGTTCTTATTTTTCAGAAACCTAGAGGAGTGGATTGGGGAAGTAGGGAGATGAGTAGGAGTAGAGAGTGGTTTAGCAAATGGGTAGGGGTGGTTTCCTTGTCAACCAGCAGCAGCGAGGAGGAGGACGGCTCCTCCTCCTCGTCCTGCTCCTCGACGGAGGAAGACGAGACGCTTAGTCACCAGAAGGAGTATAGGTAGAAGTATGAGAAACAAGTCCTGGAGGTCGATCCCCTTGAGGTCGTCTATCCTCGGGATTGGAAAGAGCAGAGAGAGTGGATAAAACAGTATGCCTGGGCCGAGTTCATTGATGGTAGGGAGAGTAACGATTTCGAAATGATGGAGAGAGAAAGGTTGTTTGATCGGGGGGTTCCTGTGGAAGAGGGGAGATGCTCGCCCCTCGGAACAACTTCGAGGGGATTTTCTGGGGGGTTATTTTTCGTAACCCGTAGGACTAACGCCGAGCTCCCCTGTTCTTCCACAGGTAACAATGCACCCCGGAAGTGCATCAATCGACCCGAGCTCTACCCCGCACCTCCTGATGCTGCTCACTACCAGTGGGTTGATGTTGAGCCCAAAGGAGTTCGGTCCAGCTTAGATTCCGAGGACAAGCTCGCGGATGTGAAGAGGGCTATGCTGCTATGCTCTGGGGATGCTACTGGAAATTCCTATGAGGTTTTGCCTTGCTCCGTGAATGATAGGATATGCTCGCGGACCGATGATAATTCTTTTTTCTTTTATGCCGACTTGGTACATAACCTCGACGTGACCCTCCCTTTCACTGACTTGGAGATGAGGGTTTTAAACGAACTCGGACTGGCTCCTTCTCAACTACATCCCAACACTTGGTCATTTCTTCGAGCCTTCCAAAAATATTGTGGAGCCAAAGGGTTGGTGTGTACCGTTCAGCTTTTCTTATGGCTGTACAACCCTTTCTTGAGTAACAAATAAGGGGTAACTGGTCGGCTTTGGGTGTCGACCAAGGCCCGAGGTCATTTCGGGCTCTTCGGCAAGTTCACTGACTCTTGGAAGCACTTCAAGCCAAGATTTTTTAAGTATAAGTATGTGGGCATGGGGCGACCTTGGTTTCGGGCCGCGACGGGATCGAAGTTCCCCTTGGAATGGACCCAGGAGTTCTTCACTCGTCACGTCGGCACGCCGCAGAGGTGGTCGGCTGCGACTCTTGATGCCGATGAAGCTGTAACGGCCAATCACTTCCAGTCCGAGTACCGGGCCAGGAAGTTCCAACTTGACATCGGAGTGTTCATGAAGTGCCCTGATGACGAAGTCGTTACAAAGATTGGTAGTTAACTTTACTCTTGCACTTGTATTTTTTCTTTCAACTTTCTGAATGATTTTCTTTATTCCTTTGTTTTCAGACAACCACTGGTCGGACATGTCGTCAAAGGCACTCAAAGCTACGATGGAGGCCCGAAAGAGGAAGAGGACGGATAGCCCTTCCAATGAAATCGCGTCTGCCGAGGTCTCTACCGACACGGCCTCCACCGACTCGGCTCCTCAGCCGCAACCTACTCCTCCTTCAGTGATTCTTGCCCCTCCTCCTCTTCGGTCTCCGAGCCTTAACACCGAGGTGGTTACTGCTGCTGATCCCCCCCCCCTTCCTCGTCAGGCCCGAGGAAGGGAACCGATATTCTCCCAAGGCCGCCAACCACCACTGCCAAACCCTCGGTTAAGGAGACTTTGATAAAGATTTCCGGGGAAGAATGGAAGAGAATGGCCGAAGAGCTTGCCTGCCAACTGAAGCGTTCGACCACCATGTTCAATGTGTTGGCGGAGGTCTCGGATGACGTAGCGGAGGGTGTATCACCTGCTAAGAAGAAGGCCAGAGCCGAGTTGGCGGCGGAGGTGGCTGACTTGAGGAGTAGTCGGAATGTTGCCGACCAGAAACTGACCGAGTTGGAAGAGAAGCACCGTCAGCAAATGGAGGAGCTTCTCAAAAATCATGAGGAGGCACTGGCCCAAGTTAAAGCAAATGCCCAAAAGGAGGAGGAGGCTGCTAAGGAAGCAGGTCGGCAGGAAGGCCTTGCCGAGGTTGAGAGGGTCAGATCAATGCTGAAGAGAAGGGCTGCTCAAGCACTTAAACACAAGATAGTTGCGGCCGAGGCAACCTTCAATTTTGAGAAGGGAGGGAGCAAGATCTTTGCCAGTGCTATTGAGCAGATTCAGTTTCTGAACAAGGAGATCCGAGTTCGGGTTATCGGCGCCAGTGCTGGGTTTGGGGTCGAAAATGGGAAGATGGTTGACTTTGAAAACGATGGAGCCGAGGTGGACCTTCCTAGCCCCTTGGAGGAGAAACCCGAGGAAGAGTTCGATCCGTCCAAGGTCCAGCTTTCCGATATTGAAGATGATGCAGCGTAAGTCCCTTATGCTGGCCAGCTTGACATTTATCAATGTTTTTGTATAACATGTTTGACAGCTTTGGACCTGTTTTATGTTGCTGCTTTGTCTTTGTATAACATTTTCCTCTGTTTAATGCAAGTTCTGCTTAACTTGTTGCATTTTGTTAGTTTTATGCAAGTTTCCGTTTTAACTTGTTGCATATATGTAGTGTCCCAGACCATTTTTATGCAAGTTTTTTCCTTAACTTGTTGCGTAATGCGAGTTTATATTGTTAACTCGTTGCATGTTCGCTATTGATACCTCGAATCCGAATTGTGATTGGTTGTCAGGTCATGAAGGAAACTTTTTCTGTTAAAAACGCAAGTCCTTAAGACTTGTTGCACTTTGTTTAGTTGACTGTTTTGATCGGACTTAGTCGGACCTGAGCTGTGGTCAACTGTTAAGTAACCGACTAAAATTGTTTTTAAGAATACAAGTCCTTTTTTACTTGTTGTATTCGGATTTAATCGGGCCTGAAAAACTCGTAATAAAGACACTTTTGCTGTCCTTCGTTAAAGCTTAAAATAAATAATTAGGTTGTGCTCGGACGACTCAGTAAGTGCAGTAATCTTATAAGTTTTCCTCTGAAAAAAGGTACTGTATATAAGTGCATATGGTAGGGATCTCGGATCCACCCACCATAGCCAAGGTGGGTGTCCTCGTCCCCGATGTGAAAGAGGTTGCTGAGTGAAGTTATGTGAGAACATTTCACAGCAAGCAGTACTTTATCGGGTGTCCCTTGTACACTGTGCTTATGAGCCGATCTCATTTAGGAGATGTTGACTGTACATAGCGCCATGCAACATTTAGGTGGCTAGTGCTAAATGAGAAGCTAGTACGTACGTATATAAAACTGTGGCACTTGAGTAAGGGAAAGTTTGTACTATTTCATTGATCACAAATATGAGTTCATTGTCATTTAGGGAATTTAAAAGTGAGTATATAACAATGGAACACGATGTAAATAAAGGAAGCAGATGTAAAGACTTTAACAGAAACTAAAATGAACTTAAACTTGAACTTGAGCTAAAGGTGCAGGTGATTGCTGATGATATCCGAGGTAATCCTAACTGAAATATGTTCTCAACTTCGCAACGTTCCAGGAATTCTTGAGCTCGACTCCCTCGAGGGTTTCTAACTTGTATGCCCCAGAGTATGTCTTTGAAACGACTCTGTAGGGGCCCTCCCAATTTTGGGCAAACTTTCCATCCCTTTGATTTTTGAGCCCAATGTCTGCTCTTCGGAGTACGAGGTCTCCGACCTCAAAGGACCTGGGTTGCACTGACTTGTTGTATTCTTTTGCCTGTTTTTCTTTCGCTTTCTGTTCTCTAACTGAAGCGGCTTCTCGGATCTCCTCGGCCAATACTAGGTCTTCTTTGATCAGATTCTCATTTTCTTCCTCAGGCCTGTCCCTCATTCGGAAGGTATGGATCCTTCGTTCGATGGGGATGACCGCATCACAGCCATAAGTGAGTCTAAAAGGGGTCTCCCCAGTTGAGGTTTGCACTGTGGTCCTGATCGACCAGAGGACCTCAGGTAACAGGTCGGCCCATGCTCCTTTAGCTTGTACAACTCTCTTTTTGAGGCCATCAACAATAGCCCGATTGGCAGTTTCGGCTTGCCCATTAGTCTGGGGGTGTTCGACGGAGGAGAACCGATGAGAGATTCCGAGGTTTTCAGCCAGTATTTCGAAGCTGTTGGCAGCGAACTGGCTCCCATTGTCAGTAATCAGAGTGAGTGAAAGTCCGAAACGAGAAATGACTTGTTTTACAAAAAAATTTTGGATTCTTGCAGAAGTGATGGTTGCTAATGGTTCAGCCTCAATCCATTTAGTAAAATAGTCTACTGCTACCACAATGAACCTTAGCTGACCTGGAGCTGTTGGGAACTGTCCCACAATATCCATTCCCCACATACTGAAAGGCCAAGGGGAAGCAAGAGAATGGAGTTCCTCAGCAGGTTTCTGGTACACATCACTAAAAAATTGGCACTGAGGACATTTTCTGACATGATCGATGGAATCTGTTACCAAGGTAGGCCAAAAATAACCATCCCTTAATACTTTCCTTGCTAAGGATTTGCCTCCCACATGGTGGCTTCCCATTCCTCCATGAACCTCGTTCAAGGTTTCTTGTGCTTCCTCGGAGGTGAGACATCGGAGGAGTGGGGAAGACATTCCTCTCCTGTAGAGGATTCCATCAACAATGACATACTCGGCCGCTTTTCTGGTCAGCTTCTTCGCTTCCTTCTGGTCGGCGGGGAGTATTCCATGCTCTAAATATGCCCTGATCGAATGCATCCAGTTCGGTGATACAGCAATAGCCATTATTACACTAGGAGCCGAAATCTGTTCTTGAATGAGGCTTCTGTTATTCCCTGCTCCCTTTGTGCTCGCCAGCTTGGAAATCACATCGGCGCGGGAGTTTGAGCATCGGGGAATGTGGGTGATGGAAAATTTGGCAAAGTCCTGAGCCAGAGTCTTAACTTTATCAAGATATTTTTGCAGAATGGGCTCTTTCGCTTGGTAATCTCCGATGACTTGGGAAACCACCAACTGGGAGTCGCTTAGTATTTGAACTTCAACTATGCCGAGCTTTTTAGCCATACGGAGGCCAGCAAGGACCGCTTCGTACACAGCCTGATTATTCGAGGTTAAGAACTTGAATTTCAGGGAATATTCGATGCTAAGACCTTCCGCGTTTTCCAAGATCACCCCGGCTCCTGCTCCCTTCTGATTGCTTGAACCATCAACATATATTACCCAAGTGTCCGAGCTAGAGCTTTGGTGGGGCTCCGTGAACTCGGACACGAAATATGCCAACGCTTGTGATTTAATTGCCCTCCTCGGTTCGTAGGAAATATCGAACTCGAAAAGTTTGACTGCCCACGCCATCATTCTCCCGGCGAGGTCGGGCTTCTGAAGAACTTGCTTAATGGGCTGGGCGGTTCTTACGACAATGGGATGACTCTGAAAGTATTGTCGTAGCCGCCGTGCAGCGAGGATCAAACAAAATGCGAATTTTTCCACCTTGGAATACCGGAGCTCGGGACCTTGCAGAGCTCGGCTTATGAAGTAAATGGGAAACTCATTTCTGCCCTCATCTCGGACCAACACCGAGCTGAGGGCTAAATCACCAACAGATAAATAAATGAAAAGACTATCTCCCTGCAAAGGACTGGAGAGGATTGGGGGAGAAGCTAGATACTCTTTAAGTGCCAAGAAAGATGCTTCACAGTTTTGATCCCAATTGAAAGTTGTTCCTTTTTTCAAAAGTTGGTACCAGGGTAAAGCCTTTTTTGCGGCTTGAGGGAGAAACCTTGATAGTGCTGCCATTCTGCCTGTTAATTGTTGCACCCCTTTAAGATCGGCAGGACTCCTCATCTCTAAAATAGCCCGGCACTTGTCGGGGTTTGCTTCTATCCCCCTCTCGGATAGCATGAAGCCAAGGAAGGCACCCGCAGGGACCCCGAAGGTGCACTTTTCTGGGTTCAACCTCATACTGTGCGCCCTTACCCTTTCCAGCACCATGGTCAGATCTCGGACGTGGTCCTCCTTTTTCCTGCTCTTTGTAATCATGTCATCAATGTAAACCTCCATGGTGGTGCCAATGATACCATCAAAGACCTTGTTCATCATTCTTTGATAGGTTGCTCCTGCATTCTTAAGACCAAGAGGCATAACAGTATAGCAATATGTCGCCTTTCCAGTCGTGAATGTGGTTTTATCCTGGTTAGGAGGATACATCGGGATCTGATTGTATCCTGAGTAGGCATCTATAAATGACAACAGTTGGTAGCCTGCGGAACTATCAACGAGCTGATCTATGATCGGCAGCGGGTACTGATCCTTGGGGCAGGCTTTGTTGAGGTCGGTGTAATCCACACACATCCTCCAACTGCCGTTTGCCTTCCTTACCAAGACTGTGTTTGCAACCCACTCAGCATATGGCACCTCTCTGACGAATCCCGCTTCGAGTAACTCGGAGACCTTCTCCTGAATCACTTTTGCTTTTTCTGCTCCAACTCTTCTTTTCTTTTGTGCTACTGGCTCTGCTTTCGGATCCACGCTGAGCTTATGACAGATGAAGTTAGGATCAATCCCTGGCATGTCGGCCGAGGTCCAAGCAAACAAATCTTGGTTGGCCCTTAACAGGTTGATGATCTCGACTTGGATTTTCTGAGGGAGGTCGGCTCCCACCTTAACAGTTTTGTTGGGATCAGAAGGATCAATGGGAATTGCCAACCACTCCCCCTGAGGGGAAGGCCTAAGATCATCCTGTTCGGCCCGAACATCCAGCTCAGCTAATAAAACTCTTCCTTCGGCCAACGTCGGACCAGTCAGCTCTTCTTCTTGTTTCTTTTTTATTCCCCATAGACTCGCGTTGTAGCAGAGTCGGGCCCTTACCTGGTCGGCTTTGACAGTGACGACCTTGTTGTCTGAACCAACAAATTTCCCAGTATCACATTATAGGGGGATTCTGAATTGACAACGAGAAACTTAATGATCTCCGTTCGGGCCGAAGGCTGCTTGCCTAAGGTCACCGGGAGGTGGATGGCTCCGAGGGGGCGAATCGCCTCTCCCGTGAAGCTAATAAGATTGCCTTCAAATTCGACGAGGTCAGCTGACCTCAACTTTAGTGCTTGAAAGGTGTGGAGAAAAAGAATGTCGACCGAGCTTCCTTGATCGATGAATACTTGGGCGACTTCAAAGTTACCAATCAACGCCGTGATCACCATTGGGTTGTTGTGATCTGGGATGATGTCTTCCATGTCCTGATCGGAAAAAATAATGGGGATGTTCCGAGATGGTTTCTTACAGATGGGTTTATGATGAACCGCTAGCACTTGGTTGACATACCTCTTCCTTTCTGATCTTTTCTCACCACCACCGACGAAACCTCCCGAAATGGTTTCGACTCTGAAATTTTCCGGTGACTTATCCAAATCCTGCACCACGACCATATTCACTCGTTGTGGCTCGTCGGTTTTCTTTTATGGGGATGGGTCAGCTTTGGCTTTTCCTTTGTCTCTGTTCGGACTCCGAGACTGTCTTCGACCTCTTCTTTCCACAGCTTCTCGTACGTACTGTTGCAACTTACCCTGTCTCACCATGTCTTCGATAACGTCTCGAAGCCAGGTGCACTGGTCGGTATGGTGGCCATACCCATCATGGAAGTTGCAGTACTTAGATTTGTCTTTGATGCTATTTTGGTTTCTAAGGAAAGGCGGCCTGGGTACATGTCGAAGTTTAGTCTGCATGGTTTCCCTCCATACTTGCGACCTCGGAACTGTCAGTGGAGTATAACTATCATACTTGGTGACATAAGGACGTCGTCGGTCGTCCGGCTGGCCAACATGAGGACGTCGTCGGTCACCTTGGTCCACCCTTCCACCTCTGTCGTCCCTGTTTCCTCGAGGGTGACCTCGAGGAAGGGCGTTCTGTGAAGCAGCTTGGGCCTTCTCCATCCTTCTCATTTGACCTTTGCTGAACTCCTCCAGGTTGATATACTTGTTGGATCTTTGTCTGAGCTCAACCATATCTCTTGGTGGCTTACCTATTAGTGAGTCTTTAAACCCACCCTCTGCAAGACCTTGGGTAAAAAGGAGGATGACCACTTCGGGAGATAAGTTGGGAAACGAGCTGAACTCGTTATGAAATCTAGGTAGATAAGCACGTAGCGATTCGTCAGATTTTTGTGTCACTGTTGCTAGTGTGTGGTCGGATCTTGGTTGCACACAGCTAGCAGTGTACCTATTGAGAAACGCGCGCTTCATCTCTGCCCAGCAGTTAATAGAATTCTTAGGTAACGTCGCATACCATCGAAGAACTGGAGCTTGGAGGGTCATGGAGAAAGCTCGGCATTTGAGCCTATCTCCACCACCATAGAAGTTCATAGCTCCCTCGTAAGAGAGTATGTGCTCTTGAGGATCTGTCAAGCCATTATACCTAGGTATGTTGCTAGGTCCGAGGTATCCTGGTGGTGGTTCATAGGACATAACAGCTGCTGTGAAAGGGTGTCTAGGGTGAGAATCATCTAGGTCGGGTTGTTGATGGTCAGGGAGAGGTGGAGTATGTGTTAGTTGGGTGATGACGGTATATGGTGTTGTTAACGTTTGTGGTGTTAACGGTGGTGGTGGTGGTGGTAAGTTTTGAGTTGGGGGTACCACCAAGTCCCGTTCCACCGGAAGTCCCGAAGGTTGTGGAAGTTCGTTTGGGGCTGGAGCTTGTATGACAGCTCGTTCAACCAAACGCTGCATGGTGAGCTGCTGAAGATCTGTTATGGCTTGGCCTTGCTGCTCTATGATCCTCATTTGTTGTCTCATCATGGTCAAGATCTCTGCATCCCGAGAGCGTGAAGATTGACGTGAGTGAGAACGATGTGTAGTACTGACGGAGTGAGCACGTTCGCCGTGTTGGTGGTGTTGTTCTGTGTTGGTTTCCCCAAGTTGGGAGCATAGCTGCACGCGCCGACCTCCTTCCTGGTGCTGAGTTGGATTTGAGGTATCTCCAGTGTGGATGGTGTAAAGTCCACTGTGGGTGTGGGTAAACTCTAGGGGTGGTGGGGGAGGTGGAGGTGGCGGTGGCAGAGGTGGAGGTGGGGGTGGGGGAGGAGGTGGTGGTGGTGGAGGGAGTGGTTGTGGGGACCTTGCTGCTCTATTGGCTTCAAGGTGGAGGCGCAGGTCCTCTGTTGTTGGCACCCTCCTTGGACGGCCCCTCCTCCTCCTTTGAACTAGTGGTACATCAGTCATGGTAGATTCTTTGGGTGGGGATGAAGTTTTGCTCTTTCCCCACAGACGGCGCCAATGTGATGTCCTAGACTGAGAGGACCTCAAGGCTAAGGAAGAAGACCTTAAGGAAGCCTCTGTCTAGGGTTTATCTGTGATGATTTTGGGTGTCCTCAGGTGGCAAGGTAGGAGGCCAAGAAGTAACCCTAATCACTGGTGTGTGAAGGTGACAATTAGGGTTAGAGGACATACCTGAGCCCCATGTTGTACGGAGCTACTTATAGGGGGAGCTGGTTGCCCTAATGGGCTTGCTTGAGGCCCAAGTAGGGCCAGCCTGTAATGAGCTATGAGTGGATGAGCTGTCCTTGTAGATAAGATGTGTATGTCATCCTGTCCTTGGTATCGAAATCTCTGCGTGGTGTCGGACAAGGGAGTCGGACCTTAGTAAGAGCATGAGGTCGGCCCGTGTCTGGTGTCTGTTCGGCCGTTGAGCTTTGAGCTCGGCCAAGCACACAGAGGGCTTCCTAAAGGGTCATCAGGCCCTGAGTGAGGGTTTCGGGAAGCTCGGCTAAGCCGAGTCCACCACAAAAGACAATAACATCAACACTCAACCTCAAAGCAACATATGTCATGGAAAAATTTTCTTTGGTCATCTTCTCCCTTCGTTCAACAAATTGAAGAGAAAAAAAAACCATGGAAAAAATATCATGGCAAAAACAATATTACAGACCAGAGAGATTAAAAAAAATACTACAAAAATGAAAATTAAACAAATTAAAGAAGAAGAAAAGGGGATTCTTCAAACCCTAGAATCCCAAATCTTTTGAAGACATGAAATTGATGTTGGGGGCCAAAATTCATCCAAATACAAATCGCGATCAACGGTGATTCCCGATCAGCGGTCAACGGTGATGATGCCGGTGGTGGAAGTCGCAATTCTCGGTTGAGTGGGTGTTGGTGGTTGATTAGAGATTGCGAGAGAGAAAGAAAGAGGGAGATGACAAAAAGTATGTTGTGTGTTGAAGATTGGAACCAAAGAGAAGAGAAAGAGAAGAGATATGAAGAGAAGGAGAAAGAATGATCATAATTGAAAGAGAGAAAGAGGAGAGAAAGGAAGAAGCTTTTTTCAACGGTCCAGATCAAAATGAAATAAACGGCTCAGATTAATTATTGTTTAGGAGGGAAAAAATATGATTAGGAGGGAAATCTTTTTGCCCTCAAACTTCTCATATTTTATATTATGTTGATAACGTCACAATCATTAACTCAGTAAATTTCATACGAGTCCTACTTGTAATTTTTCATTCTTCGTTTTCCCTAAATTTAATTTTCTTTTTTTTTTTAAATTTTGATAGTACTATATAAATAATTTATCTCCATCAAATACTTTTTTTATATTTCTTTTCTGATAAATAATTTTGATTATGTTACCGAACTTTATAGTATTAGAATCGACAAATTCAACGGAGAATAGTACAACGTTACTATATAAAACTTTATGAACTTTTATATTGTTGGTACATACCGATTACACTCATAAATTGTCTCTAAATTATTCAATTTTTCTTTTCGTATTCTTGATAAATGGCATTTATATTTTGGAAGTAAGAAGCCCACGCATAATAGTGGATTACATTAGATTTAAAATAATTATATTCCATTGATTTCTATTTATTATGAGTGTAACTGGTCCAGGAAACGACTGAGATTGAATCGAACAGGACCAAAATATATAGTCTAGTGGTTTCGTGGTTCAGTCCGACCTTAAAATTTTCAGACAATTACTTTATGATTTAATTCATGATCTCATAATTTTTGAGATCATGAGGATCGAACTGGACCAATTATTATAAAAATTTTAAAAAAAACACACAAAATTTCCAGTTTTCCTAAGTGAAAAAAAAAACAGAATGTCTGTTGTTAACCAAGTTCGAACTGGTGCAATTATTATAAAAATAAAAAATTAAGGTATCCTCCAGCTGACAGCCGAAAGAATAGACTAGACAAGATCAAACCAGATCATTTATTAACTATCCGGTCCAGTTCAATCTTTGTACATAGAATAGATGTGGATCGAACTAAATCGAACCGTTAATTTAATTGATCTGATCTTTAATATTCGTTAAAGAACTGATCGAACCAGACCGTTACATCCCTATTATTTGTCGAGCCGTTGATAATTTCATTTTTGTTGTTGTATAAGAAATTTTAAAAATGACAATTAATAGAGAAATATTACTAGTTAATAAATATTTAGTAATGTAACATTAATGATAATTTCTTCGGTTTTTTATATAAGATATTTTAAAAAAATTTATTTTCGTATTATTTATAATATTTTAGTTAAATATCCAATGATATTTAATCACTTCTTGTCTTAGATACTTTTATTTACTTAATATTTTTTAAATTTTCAATATTTTGATTGAACATATATTAAATTTTCATATTTCTAATATTACTAAAAAAATTTATTAATTTTTTGATAGACCTGAATTTCTCCAAATATAAAGTTAAATACTAAAAAAAATCAAGAGTTTTTGTGAATAATAGAATTAATTAATTTTATTAGTTCATGAGTTTATTCTAATGAGATATGGTAAATGAATAGCAATGGAGGTTGTATATACTTCATCCCCTCCTAAATATAAATCGCTTTTGTGGTATTTTTCTGAAATTAAATAATTTAGTCAATATTGTTAATTATTCAAAATTATCTTTATAATTTATATTATTTGAATTTAAAATAATGTTAAGTAAATATGAATGTTTAATAAAAAATAGTTAAAGCCATTAAAAATAAAATAAGAGCTTATATTTATGATCGAAAAAAGTTTTTAAATTTTAAATTAATTATTAAAAATTATATTAAAAACCATCTTATTCGTCATTATTTAACTAAAACTACCAATGACTCATCCTTAGTCAAATTTATATTTTTTCAATTATAATAAAAAAATTACAGTGATTTCCTATATAATCAAAAGTTAATTCATTATTTATTATTATCATTTAATATTATTTCTAAAATTTTATTAATTAAATTAGTTGTTTTAATTAATTTTTATTTCATTTTTAATGTTAAATTTTTTATAATAGCCTTATTTTTTTATGAATTAGATACAATTAAATGTATACGATTAATTTTTTAATAAATGTGAAGTTTTTTGTTTTTTAGCATGAGTACTAAGTGCTGAGGATAAGTGTAAGACCCGGGCTGACAAGGGCGGGGAGTGGTCGCCTGTGCAAGAGGCACAGAGAAGGAGCGGCTCCTGGCAGGCTTCTAAGGGAGGGGTACATGAATGAACCGACATACGGAAATGAGATGGTGATCATGAGACTGTGTAGGAATGAGACTACATAATACAGGAAGGCTTAAATGAATTGATTGGTACTACCCATATCAACAAAATGCAACTTCTTTTCGGTAGCCTATCACTTAAGAACTACATAGTTAAGCGTGCTTGACATGGAGTAATTCTGGGATGGGTGACCTCGTGGGAAGTTTTCCTAGGAAGCGTGCGAGTGAAGACAAAACACGCTGAAAGAACCCATGTTGGGCGTGGTTCAGGGACGAACCACTCCCAGTACGGTGTGGTTCGGGGATGAACCAGGCGGAAGCTGGTGGGCTTGTAAGACCCGGGCTGACGAGTGCGGGGAGTGGTCGGCGGTGAGAGAGGCAAGGACAAGGAGTGACTCCATACAGGCTTCTAACGGAGGGGTACTGTAACATCCCAAATTTTAAACCCAAAGACGAATAAGTAAATAATAATTAGAATAAATGAAATAAGGATGGTAAGCTACAAATAGTTATTCGAAAGAAGTATTTTAACATTAGGAAAAGATAAAAATAATAATAATAATAAGGTTAGAAAAGAAGGGAACATTAAATTGAAGTTAGGAACAGGCCAGAAGAGATAATTCGGTACGAAAACATAACAAAGAGTAGAAAATTAAAATAAAAGATTTAAGACTCAGAACACAATTTCCACCGTTGGATATGAGGATATGATTTTTAGGAAGCTGCTCGTCAAATTTGGGCAAGATCTGACGGTTAACGAAGGAGATATAGCATGGTCAACTCAAGTCAACCTTTTGGCACTCAAGCGCGAGAAGCCCGCGCCCAGGCGCGAGTAGCGCATCAGACCTGCACCTGTTGGCCCTCGCGCTCAAGCGCGGAGGGCGGCGCTCAAGCGCCGATCGGGTTTTTAAGCAGCGTTGGTGGGGTTCAAAACCCCCATTCGTTCCCCCTCCCTCCATTAATTCCGGTCCCAAGCTCCTCCACGACCCTCCCCACCGTCGACCTCCACTGTGCCACCCAAGCCCGCCGCCTTCTTGGTCCATACTCCCTCCACCCACGATCCATCTCTCTCTCCTCACAATCGGCCCTCCCTCTCTCTCCACCTCATCCACCACCCTTCTCTTCCTCTCCGGCCACCAAGTCGCCCCAGCCGCCACCACCGGAGCCCCAAGGCCGCCCCACCTCCTTTTTCTTCCTCCTCCTCATAGATCCTCCCTTTCCCTCTCCTCCCTCTTAGTCTCATCCTCTCTCTCTCTCCTCCTTACCACCACAAACCGCCGCCGCCAAGGGCCACCACCGCCACTACACCGGCCACCATAACCACCATGAGCCACCACCACCATCCCGATCCATCACCATAACCATAAACCCCTCCCTTTTTCCATTCTCTCTCTCACCGTGAGCCCTCTCTCTCTCTCTCCTCCCGGTGTCGAAGAGCAACACCGTCACCGTGATCGAGATCGATTGTCCCCACCGTGCTTGGAATCGAAAATTGGGGAAGCTTAGGATCCAGTTGGAGCCGAGCTAAAGCGTGAGTCGGGGAGTAAAGCGCCAGATTAAGGTTACCCCTCACTATCACCGATTGAGGTAAGGGGTTTCATTACCAGTCCTTAAGGGGTGTATTTCTGGGTAGTTATATCTATCGCTAGGACTGGGGGAAATGTTAATTGCTAGTGAACCTTAGAGTAACCCGCTAATAATGAAGAAAGATAGATGGAGTAAATAAGGGAAACAAATAGTGATGAATAAAAAGATAGGTAATAGAGTAACTAATCAATTAGATCGGTAGGGTGTGGCAAAAGAATAGAAATGGTGAATAGGGAAATAAATTTAGAAATGAACAAATGAGAGTAAAGAGAATATAATGTGACCACCGAGTAGAATAGGACTAATGATGTAATAATAGGATATGTAATAAGGAAGACAATTAGGAAAAGAAAAGTTAGATAAAGAAGAGTTAAAGCAATTAGTAACGGAATAACAAGAAAGAAATAAATAAACAGAATTATAAGGAAGAAAAGAAGAAAAAGAAAAGAAAAAGAATAGGTAAACAACTAAGAGTTAGTATGAGAGTAATTAGTAACGAAAAGTACTTAAGTATAAGATGGCAAGGAAATAATAATAAGTCGTTAAGGGAAGGCGTGAACTAAGTGAGACGATAATAGAGGATAAGGAAGTGTTAGGAAACTAAAAGTATTAGATAGAATTAAGGAACTAAAAGTAAAGGGATAAAACTAATACGATAATAAAGAGATAATAAGAATGGTAAATGTCGCAGGTGGTTGTAATGACCCTGTGGCACGGCGCAGGTGGTTGTATTGACCCTGTGGCACGGCGCAGGTGGTTGTATTGACCCTGTGGCCAAATAATAACAAGGTAAGGGAAGTTTATGTAGATCTCTGTTTGAGGTTACATAAACGAGATGGGTGTATACAGATCACTGTTTGTGGTTGTATACACGTATGCAGATCACTATTTGTGGTTGCATACGTATGCAGATCACTGTCTGTGGTTGCATACACAGCGTTTGCAGATCACTGTTTGTGGTTGCAAACACGGTGTGTAGATATCTGATTGAGGTTACACATAATGGAAAATGAATAAAGGAAATAAATAAAAATGGAATTGGTAAAGGAATTAAAGGGAATGAATTATGGTCAAGGTAATGGAAAAATTTAGTACAAGAAAAAGGGATAACGGAAACGGATAGGGACATATCATTGATTAATGGAAAAGGGTAATGAAAATGGAATAAAAAGGAAATAAAAATGGGAAAGGAAATGAAAATGATAATGGAAAGGAAAAATGGCTAATAGAGTGGTTATGGGAAAAGAAGAAAAGAAATAGGTTAGCTGGAAAGAGGGGGAATAGGGAAATTTGGGTGATTAGGAAAAAGGAGTAAACAGGATAGAGCGAAAGTAATGAGGAATAAAAATAATTAGAGGTTAGGGATTATTTAAGGGGAAACAATTAAAAAGAAAAAGAATTGGGAAACAGTTAGGAAGTAAAGAGGAAAAGAAGAGCATGGATTATGTAGTATAGTATAGGTTTTAAAGGTCTTGGTGTGTCGTATATATCTGCTTAGAAATCTCTCTTTTAAGTTCTGTGTGATGCTTCCCGTGTGTGGTTAATATTTTTCAGGTACACAAGTGGAGCATACCCCAGTGCTGGCCGAGCAGGATTTTAAGTTCCACTACGTGGAATGTGTTTTACCTATTTTGAGTGGATAAATACTTTTTGTAAATAATATATAAATTAGTAGTTTGCCCTGAAATTGCATTAATCGGGCGTTAGGATCTGTTATGACTTTTAACTGTTGTTGTTTATGTTTTTAAACAATTCTGGACTGACAGGTTTTTAGAAGAAAATTTTTGGGAAGTCCGGAAAATAGAGGAAACTCTGCCGGATTTTCGTAAAACCTTTTAAAGAAATTTATATGTTAAAAAGAAATTTTAAATCTCCAATTTTAACAAAACCTAAAAGTAACTAATATAAGTGAGAGTGTTACATTTTGGTATCAAAGCAGTTTTTCCTCGGCCTTGGAGTTTGGACTCACAACTCCTGTAGTTTACTCACCAAGCGAGTAACCGATATGTATAGTCAAGTGTCTAAGCTAGGCGAATAGAATACATATATAACTACCTATTTATAGATGTATTCACTTACTATCTTCTCCAGACTTAGGTTGTGACAGCAAAAGACTATAGGATGTTAGTTTGAACTCAACTGGATCCCTCGATGGTGTTGTCGTTTAATAGAGTGTAAGGGTAGGATTGGTCATCCTTACTCTTGCAACTATTAAGTGATTATATCGTCAGCAAACCTGACAATGATGTTGCTATTGATAAATGTGAGATTGAGACTGACCATCTCGATCTTCGCGCTTGTCGATTGTCAATGTCATGGAAAGCTTCGAAGTAGCACAAAAACCAATCCAACATAAGATTTCATGAGAAGTATCACCTTTAGAAGAAAGTAGGCCGACTTGAACGATTCCTTCTTCGGATCCTTCACGTGAAGTTCTTGAGGGAATCAAGCTCACCCTAGACACCATCTCCAGCTTCTCTGAAAAGCTAGATCAGACTTTGACAGTCTGAAACCTACTGGGATTCTTACCAACAAGATTCCTGAACGGTCGCCCGCGAGAAAAGCAAGTCTTGACAACCTTACCAAGTATCCCCGCCGAGACCAACCAAGGTTGAGCAATTGAACAATGGCCTTCGGTAAAAATAAGAACCCGACAATGGTGCGCTGTTGATAGACGTGAGGTTGAGATTGATCACCTCAATCTTTGCAACTATTAACGGATGATATCATTGCAATCCTCTTAATGAAATTGAAACCATAGAAATGGAAACTCTCCAAGGGAGTAGATCCCTTGGAAACGCAGAAACCAACCTGAATGGTGTTCTTTTCAAGTTCCTTAAACGGAAGCGGATAGTAGGCCCAAAACGAAACCAAAGCATAAGAGCCTTATGCCATCTTATCTATTTAAGAGTAGCGTAATCGAATACTCTATCTTAGAAAGGATGGAATAAACTCTATAAGAACCACCCCTAACCATCAAAAAGCCAAACTGAAACTTAGATAACCCAAGTCTCATCGGGAATCTTACCAAGGTTCCTGAATAGTCATCTATTAGAAAAGCTTAACTGATAACCTCTTGAAGTCTCTACACAGAGACCAAACAAATTGAATGAATGACCACCAACGGGTCGTCCACCCAGCACGAATCTCAATTTCTAGAATAGTGCGAGTCTTAAGGTGATAGAAAGGATAGATCCCATTAGTTTTCTTGTTCTGTAACAAATTCATTCAAGCTTTCCTTAAGATCCAACTTGAAATAGGTTGTAAGGGATTGCTGACATACATCCAAGGTATCCCTTTAGTGTCATTGATCTTAAATGATGCTTAATAGAACGTTCAAAAGTCAAGAACGTCTGTCAACCTCAATTCTTGATTATCAAAAATCATTTAAGACTTTAATAGTAATTCTGAAAGGCTTAGTTAGTACCTCAATTCGTGCAAGTAGATCTCTTCCTCCTCATTCTTCTTGGTTTGACTTCACCTTGAAGTAGCGACTTTTGATTACGGATCAAAGATTTCTCGCTCTAATCTACTGAACATTGTAAACTTACGAGTTTCTCCTTGTTTCTTATCCTGGAATACCCATCATTCTTGGAGTTCCAGTCTTATTTATTCGATTCGATTCCTCGAGGACGAGGAAATTTCTAGTCAAAAGCTGCTACAATCTGCAAAAAGTCCTTGGATCGCATAATCTTAGGTTGTTTTTCTTAAAGCGAAAGCGCAAATTCCTTGTGAATTCCAAAGATTATGTTTCCTGCTGTTGTTAGATTATTACACTCTTCATTGAAAGTCGTATGAAAGGCAGTCAGAAGCCGACACGTTCGATTCCCTACTTCCGGACACCGGCATAACCGGGTAAGTTGATAATAAGTGGGGGAGACTTAACGACTCAATTCGGGTCCTATCCGAGCGACAATAACTAGTAATCATACCATAAGCCATAGGACTACTAAATAGATAATTCCAAATGCTTCACGGAGGATTGAATGAGAGTTAAACTAGAGTTAAAACCATACCTCCCCGAAATAACACCGAATTGAGGAGTAACATCTAGGCCTTGACCGAGACCAATCAATTAGCCGTAGATCCATAGAAAACGCATCCTTCGACGACTCTCTACTGAGAAGGCACACTGCGGGGATAATCCTCATTGTCTTCTTGCTTGACATGTATCCAGTCCATCCTGGGTCATCTTGCAAAAACCATGAGACTCACTCTTGAGTGCTTCATGTTTCTTCTATTCATCTTCACTCTCTTCAAGCTTCAAGCATCTCCGATGCATAGGTGAGAATTGCCAAGTCGTAGAAGCCCAGCATAGTTCGATGCCTACCGATAGACAGTCACATACGTGTCCTCTTCTCAGCCTTGGATACCGGTAAGGAACTTGCGTACTCTATTCGGAGTAACGAATGAGCATACCCACCTAGCATGGATATAATCAAGTATGTCGATGCTAAGTGGGGGAGGATTTCAATCCAAGGAATGAGAGATGGAACTTTAATAATAAGAAGACTGACGATGCTACGCAGATAAAATAGTACGTAGTATTAGAAGACGAGCATTGAAATAGGCATGAACCTAACCACACCTGGAGCGGGAAATAAAAACAGAAGGGAAGTGAAGACCGTAGTCAGGAGTTTACCAATGGGATGATTCTCCATTTAAGGAATCGAACGGAATTTTGAGGACGAAATTCAAATAAGTGGGGGAGAAATGTAACATCCCGAATTTTAAACCCAAAGACGAATAAGTAAATAATAATTAGAATAAAGGAAATAAGGATGGTAAGCTACAAATAGTTATTCGAAAGAAGTATTTTAACATTAGGAAAAGATAAAAATAATAATAATAATAAGGTTAGAAAAGAAGGGAACATTAAATTGAAGTTAGGAACAGGCTAGAAGAAGAGATAATTCGGTACGAAAACATAACAAAGAGTAGAAAATTAAAATAAAAGATTTAAGACTCAGAACACAATTTCCACCGTTGGATATAAGGATATGATTTTTAGGAAGCTGCTCGTCAAATTTGGGCAAGATCTGACGGTTAAGGAAGGAGTTATAGCATGGTCAACTCAAGTCAACCTTTTGGCGCTCAAGCGCGAGAAGCCCGCGCCCAGGCGCGAGTAGCGCATCAGACCTGCACCTGTTGGCCCTCGCGCTCAAGCGTGGAAGGCGGCGCTCAAGCGCCGATCGGGTTTTTAAGCAGCGTTGGTGGGGTTCGAAACCCCCATTCGTTCCCCCTCCCTCCATTAATTCCGGTCCCAAGCTCCTCCACGACCCTCCCCATCGTCGACCTCCACTGTGCCACCCAAGCCCGCCGCCTTCTTGGTCCATACTCCCTCCACCCACGATCCATCTCTCTCTCCTCACAATCGGCCCTCCCTCTCTCTCCACCTCATCCACCACCCTTCTCTTCCTCTCCGGCCACCAAGCCGCCCCAGCCGCCACCACCGGAGCCCCAAGGCCGCCCCACCTCCTTGTTCTTCCTCCTCCTCATAGATCCTCCCTTTCCCTCTCCTCCCTCTTAGTCTCATCCTCTCTCTCTCTCCTCCTTACCACCACAAACCGCCGCCGCCAAGGGCCACCACCGCCACTACACCGGCCACCATAACCACCATGAGCCACCACCACCGTCCCGATCCATCACCATAACCATAAACCCCTCCCTTTTTCCATTCTCTCTCTCACCGTGAGCCCTCTCTCTCTCCTCCCGGTGTCGAAGAGCAACACCGTCACCGTGATCGAGATCGATTGTCCCCACCGTGCTTGGAATCGAAAATTGGGGAAGCTTAGGATCCAGTTGGATCCGAGCTAAAGCGTGAGTCAGTGAGTAAAGCGCCAGATTAAGGTTACCCCTCACTATCACCGATTGAGGTAAGGGGTTTCATTACCAGTTCTTAAGGGGTGTATTTCTGGGTAGTTATATCTATCGCTAGGACCGGGGGAAATGTTAATTGCTAGTGAACCTTAGAGTAACCCGCTAATAATGAAGAAAGATAGATGGAGTAAATAAGGGAAACAAATAGTGATGAATAAAAAGATAGGTAATAGAGTAACTAATCAATTAGATCGGTAGGGTGTGGCAAAAGAATAGAAATGGTGAATAGGGAAATAAATTTAGAAATGAACAAATGAGAGTAAAGAGAATATAATGTGACCACCGAGTAGAATAGGACTAATGATGTAATAATAGGATATGTAATAAGGAAGACAATTAGGAAAAGAAAAGTTAGATAAAGAAGAGTTAAAGCAATTAGTAACGAAATAAACGGAATAACAAGAAAGAAATAAATAAACAGAATTATAAGGAAGAAAAGAAGAAAAAGAAAAGAAAAAGAATAGGTAAACAACTAAGAGTTAGTATGAGAGTAATTAGTAACGAAAAGTACTTAAGTATAAGATGGCAAGGAAATAATAATAAGTCGTTAAGGGAAGGCGTGAGCTAAGTGAGACGATAATAGAGGATAAGGAAGTGTTAGGAAACTAAAAGTATTAGATAGAATTAAGGAACTAAAAGTAAATGGATAAAACTAATACGATAATAAAGAGATAATAAGAATGGTAAATGTCGCAGGTGGTTGTAATGACCCTGTGGCACGGCGCAGGTGGTTGTATTGACCCTGTGGCACGGCGCAGGTGGTTGCATTGACCCTGTGGCCAAATAAATATGGTACATGTCACAGGTGGTTGTATTGACCCTGTGGCACGGCGCAGGTGGTTGTATTGACCCTGTGGCCAAATAATAACAAGGTAAGGGAAGTTTATGTAGATCTCTGTTTGAGGTTACATAAACGAGATGGGTGTATACAGATCACTGTTTGTGGTTGTATACACGTATGCAGATCACTGTTTGTGGTTGCATACGTATGCAGATCACTGTCTGTGGTTGCATACACAGCATTTGCAGATCACTGTTTGTGGTTGCAAACACGGTGTGTAGATCTCTGATTGAGGTTACACATAATGGAAAATGAATAAAGGAAATAAATAAAAATGGAATTGGTAAAGGAATTAAAGGGAATGAATTATGGTCAAGGTAATGGAAAAATTTAGTACAAGAAAAAGGGATAACGGAAACGGATAGGGATATATCATTGATTAATGGAAAAGGGTAATGAAAATGGAATAAAAAGTGTAACATCCCAAATTTTAAACCCAGATACAAATGAATTAATAATAATCTGGGATAATAGGGATAATATAAATAAAGCCATAAATAGGTATTAAAATAAGTGCACAAGCATTAGAAAAGATTAATAATAATAATAATGATTTAGAAAAGAAAGGAGCATTAAATTGGAATTAGGAACAGGCCAGAAAAATAGATAATTCGGTGTTAAAACATAATGTAGGTTAGAAAATCAAAATAAACGATTTAGGACTCAAAACAAAATTTCCACCGTTGGATATGAAGATATGATTTTTAGGAAGTTGCTCCTCAAATTTGAGCAAGATCCGACGGTGAACGAAGAAGTTATGGCTATTTGAAGTTGGGGAGGAAATAGCTGAAAAATAGAAAAAAATAAATCAGGCATCTGGTAAAAGTATCCGGATACCAGCCAAAGTATCCGGATACTTCGTGCAGAAACAGCATAAAACGCGTTGAGTCTTCTTCTCCATTCATTCCCCTTTTGCTTTCTCTCTCTAGGGCTCAAAACCCCCATTTCAGCCCCTCCTCTTTCAACTCCGGCTTCTTCCTTCACCACCCAAAACCGCCGCCACCTCCTTGGATCTTCCTCCTTCCCCATAGGTCCGCCCTCTTTCTCTCTCTCTCTCCTCCTCTCACTTGATTCTCCCTCTCCTCCTTGTCTCTCCACCGGAAACCGCAGCCACCACGGCCAGCCACCACGCCGGCCACCCACTACCCTCACAAACTCCTTTCTCTCTCCCTTTGGCCCTTTCTCTCTCTTCCCCCTTGGTTCCCTCTCTCCTTACCCTTTTAGCCGAGCTTTCTCTCTCTCCTCCCGGTGTCGAAGAGCAACACCGTCACCGTGATCGAGATCGATTGTCCCCACCGTGCTTGGAATCGAAGATTGGGGAAACTTAGGATCAAGTTGGAGCCGAGCTAAAGCGTGGGTCGGGGAGTAAAGCGTCAGATTAAGGTTACCCCTCTCACCGTCATCGATTGAGGTAAGGGGTTTCATTACCAGTCCTTAAGGGGTGTATTTCTGGGTAGTTATATCTATCGCTAGGACCGGGGGAAATGTTAATTGTTAACGAACCTTAGGGTAACCCGCTAATAATGAAGAAAGGTAGATGGAGTAAATAGGGGAATCAAATAGTGATGAATAAAAAGGTAAGTAACAGAATAATTAATTAATTAGATTGGTAGGGTGTGGCAAAAGAATAAAAATGGTGAATAGGGAAATAAACTTAGAAATGAACAAATGAGAGT
Organism: Crotalaria pallida; assembly: GCA_037953625.1. NCBI lineage: Eukaryota > Viridiplantae > Streptophyta > Magnoliopsida > Fabales > Fabaceae > Crotalaria > Crotalaria pallida. The sequence continues at coordinate 64,172,271 of CM075655.1, read as the reverse complement.
AAAGAGAATTAAAGTATAATTGTATATGGCAAAATTAGGTAAAAGTTAAACGGAATTGGTTGGCAAAATAACGACAAATAATATGGACAATTAATATTGGATAAATATGGTGATGTATCGTAGGCCTTCGATTTGGGGGAGACGATACATCGTAAAATTGGGGTTGTATTGTAGGCCTTCGATTTGGGGGAGACAATACAACGAAACTGGGGCGATGTATGTAGGCCTTCGATTTGGTGGAGACATACATCGTCGATGGTGTATGTATGTAGGCCTTCGATTTGGTGGAGACATACATACACCGTAAATAAAAAGGAAAAGGAAATAAAAATGGTAAATGTCACAGGTGGTTGCATTGACCCTGTGGCACGGCGCAGGTGGTTGTATTGACCCTGTGGCCTGGTAAATGGTAAATGTCACAGGTGGTTGTATTGACCCTGTGGCGCGGCGCAGGTGGTTGTATTGACCCTGTGGCCTAAATAAAATGGTACATGTCTCAGGTGGTTGTATTGACCCTGTGGCACGGCGCAGGTGGTTGTATTGACCCTATGGCCAAATAATAAAAAGGTAAAACGGTAATGGAAAAGTGATGTATGTAGGCCTTCGATTTGGTGGAGACATACATCGTGATTGGTGTATGTATGTAGGCCTTCGATTTGGTGGAGACATACATACACCCTAAATAAAAAGGAAAAAGGAAAGGATAATGGATAAAATAAGGTAAACGGTAAAGGAAAAGCGATGTATGTAGGCCTTCGATTTGGTGGAGACATACATCGTGATTGGTGTATGTATGTAGGCCTTCAATTTGGTGGAGACACACATACACCGTAAATAAAAGGAAATGAATAAGGGAAACAGGGAATAAAATTGGATAAGATAATGGTAATGAAAAAGCGATGTATGTAGGCCTTCGATTTGGTGGAGACATACATCGTGATTGGTGTATGTATGTAGGCCTTTGATTTGGTGGAGACATACATACACCGTAAATAAAAGGGAAAAGAATAAGGAAAAAGGTAAGGGGATATAACGGGATTTATTTGGAAACGGGGAAAAAAATTAAAAAGGAAAAATGGAAAAGGAAATGGAAAATGGTAATGAAAAGGAAAAATGGATAATAGAGTGGACATCGAGAAATGAAATAAGAAGGTAAACAATGGAATTGATATAGGAATTAGAGGAAATAAATAAGGAGAATAATCATGGAAATGCTAAACATAAACGAATGATGGGAAACGGATAAAGGATGAAAATAAAAGGATGGGAAAGGAAGAAAAAGTAATAGGTTAGTTGGAAAGAGAGTGAATAGAGAAACTAGGGTGATTAGGAAAAAGGGGTAAAAAGGATAGAGCGAAAGTAATGAGGAACAAGAATAATTAGAGGTTAGGAATTATTTAAAAGGAGACAATTAAAAAGAAAAATAATTAGGAAACAGCTAGGAAATAAAAAGGAAAATAAGAGCATGAGTTAAGTAGTATGGCATAGGCTTGAATGGTCTTGGTGTGTCGTATATATCTGCTTAGAAATCTCTTTTAAAGTTCTGTGTGATGCTTCCCCTGTGTGGTTAATATTTTTCAGGTACACAAGTAGAGCATACACCAGTGCCGACCGAGCAGGATTTTCATTCCATTACATGGAATGTTTATTAGATATTATGAGTGGATAATTATGTAATGTAATTTATTATATGAATTAGTAGCCTGCCCCGCAACTTGTATTATTTGGGCATTAGGATATGTTATAACTATTAAATTGTTGTTGCTTATGTTTTTAAACAATTCTGGACTGACAGGTTTTTTAGAAGAAAATTTTTGGGAAGTCCGGAAAACAGAGGAAACTCTGCCGGATTTTCGTAAAACCTTTTAAAGAAATTTAAGTGTTAAAAAGGAATTTTCAAACTCCAATTTTAATAAAACCTAAAATTATCCAATAAATGTGAGAGTGTTACATTTTGGTATCAGAGCAGTTTTTCCTCGGCCTTTGGAGTGTGGACTCACATCTCCTATGGTTACTCACCAAGCGAGTAACTGATTCGTTTAGTAAGAGTTTAAGTCTAGAAATAGGATATTTAGGTTATTGATTAAGTATTCAGTCTTTAACTGGCTGTTCCCTTCGTGACCTAACAGTATGGTTGGGCGACGTACCGAAAATGATCGGATGGCTGCTATATTGGAGAACCTGATTCAAATGAATCAGAATCAGGCCCGAATGCAACAGAACCAAGCGGAAAACATCGCAGCAGCCGCAGCCGCAGCAGCAGCAGCATTGAATCCACCACCCATTCCTGTCGAAATCGACTGGATGGCTCGATTTAGGAAATGCGAACCGCCTAGGTTCGAAGGAGGGTATAATCCTGATGGAGCTCAGCGATGGCTCAAGGAAATTGAGAAGATCCTTCGCACCATGGCGCCACCTGCTGAACAAACTGTGTTGCTAGCGCAGTATATGTTGACTGATGAAGCAGAGTATTGGTGGGAACGACTGCGAAGAGAATTGGAGGCAGCTAATCAGGATATCACTTTTGATCTGTTTAAGGCTCACTTCCTGGGAAAGTATTTTCCTGAGGATGTTCGTAGGGAAAAAGAGATCGCTTTTCTGCATCTGGAGCAAGGAAGTATGACTGTCGGTGAGTATGCGGCACAATTTGAAGATCTGATTCGCTATTCTGGCAGTTATCGGGACGTAGACGAACGCACCAAGTGTATTAAATTTGAAGCAGGTCTCAATGCCAGGATTCGGACTATCTTTGTGCACCAGGGTATAGCTAACCTCTCTCAGCTGGTGAATATGACTAGCGCTTATGAGAAGAGTTTGAATCAGCAGGAAGCAGAGGAAAGGAGCAAGAATATACCGAATGAAGTAGGTCTCAACAAGGGTAAGGGACTGGCTCAAGGATCAGGTTCGCACGCCGTTAACCGCACCAGAGCAGTGGTGCTAGAGAATGCGGGTCAGAGTGCGACCGCTTCAAGGACCAGGCCACCATGTCCACATTGTGGTGGATCCCATACTCGTATGTGTTGGATGCTGGAGCAGCGTAGAAAGGAAGGTCTCTGCTTCCAATGCGGCCAACCCGGACACCATGCTGCAAACTGTCCTATGGGCACATAGAACGAGGAATAAACTTATCCAAGGTACTTTTCGTGTAATGTTGCACCAACAGATTGCTTTAGCGTCTTTGCCGAGAGTAAGTGTGAGTAGTGTAATCTAGAAGGAGTCGATAAGTGTTAAAACCTTAGCTAGAAATTTCACCAAGCTCAATTGTGATAGTGTCGTCCTCTAATAGAGTGTAAGGTCAGGATTGGTCATCCTTTCTCTTGCACCTATTAAAAGATAATGCTATCATTCAATAACGCAGTGATGTACAGTTGATAAATGTGAGATTGGGACTGACCACCTCGGTCTTCGCATTTATTGACATGTTATATTATTGCAATCATCTAGTTGAGATCCGAACAAACCATTTAGGAATTCTATCTCTGTCGAAAGCCCGATTGAACTCTAATCCTATAGGATCCTTACCAAGACTCGTGAATAGTGATTCACAAACCAACTCCATTCAAGACACTCTTATTCTATATTTCCACCGAGAACACCCAACTAAATGATCGAACCACCCCTCTAACTTGCATGAGAACTTAGCCGTATGCGTAAGTACGGAAAGCCTAGCTAATCAATTCTTGGAATTCGCCTAGTTTCCTCCCTGCCTTCGACTTACTCAGGTATGTTGATACCAAGTGGGGGAGACGTGACGACTCAATTCGGATCCTATCCGAGCGACAATAACTCGTAATCATACCATAAGCCATAGGACTACTAAACAGATAATTCCAAACACTTCGCGGAGAATCGAACGAGAGTTAAACTTGGGGTAAAACAAGGTTCCCCAAAATAACACCGAATTGAGAAATAACAACTAGGCCTTGACCTTGACCCTCAAGTGTAATCCATCTTTAGGAATTCCTATATCGAATTGAAATTACTAAACGAACGGGAAGAAAGTAGCATCGAAGTAGAATGCAAACGCGGTGAAGATTGATTTTAAGAGTGACTTTGCTAGACTCACTTGAAGGAGTAAAAGGTGAACGGGATAAAAGTGAAGTCACAAAGTGGGAATCTCAATCAAGACGTTACGTTGGAACACCGCAAGTGATATTCTAAGTCTTTTGGGACTCGGTGCATTTGATAGGACCCCGAGTGACCGAGACCAATCAATTAACCGCAAATCCATAGAAAACGCATCCTTCGACGGCTCTCTGCTGAAAAGGCACACTTTGGGGATAATCTCCATTGTCTTTGTGCTTGACATGTATCCAGTCCATCCTGGGTCATCTTGCAAAGACCATGAGACTCATTCTTGAGTACTTCATGTTTCTTCTTTTCATCTTCACTCCCTTCAAGCTTCAAGCATCTCAGATGCAAAGGTGAGAATTGGCCAAGTCGTAGAAGCCCGGCGTAGTTCTATGCCTACCGATAGATAGTCACCCACGCGTCCTCTTCTCAGCCTTGGATACCGGTCAGGAACTTGTGTACCCAATTCTGAGCTGCGAATGAGCATACCCCTTAGCATGGATATAATCAAGTATGACAATGCTAAGTGGGGGAGGATTTCAATCCAAGGAATGGGAGATGGAACTTTAATAATAAGAAAACTGATGATCCGACGCAGATAGAGATAGTACGCAGTGCTAGAAGACAAACGTTGAAATAGGCATGACCCCAACCGCATACGGAGCGGAAAGTAAAAACCGAAGGGAAGTGAAAACTGTGGTCCGAAGCTTACCAATGGGATGGTTCTCCATTTGAAGGAATTGAACAGAATTTCGGGGACGAAATTCTAATAAGTTGGGGAGAAATGTAACATCCCAAATTTTAAACCCAGATACAAATGAATTAATAATAATCTGGGATAATAGGGATAATATAAATAAAGCCATAAATAGGTATTAAAATAAGTGCACAAGCATTAGAAAAGATTAATAATAATAATAATGATTTAGAAAAGAAAGGAGCATTAAATTGGAATTAGGAACAGACCAGAAAAATAGATAATTCGGTGTTAAAACATAATGTAGGTTAGAAAATCAAAATAAAAGATTTAGGACTCAAAACAAAATTTCCACCGTTGGATATGAAGATATGATTTTTAGGAAATTGCTCCTCAAATATGAGCAAAATCCGACGGTGAACGAAGAAGTTATGGCTATTTGAAGTTGGGGAGGAAATAGCTGAAAAATAGAAAAAAAATAAATCAGGCATCTGGTAAAAGTATCCGGATACCAGCCAAAGTATCCGGATACTTCGTGCAGAAACAGCATAAAACGCGTTGAGTCTTCTTCTCCATTCATGCCCCTTTTGCTTTCTCTCTAGGGCTCAAAACCCCCATTTCCGCCCCTCCTCTTTCAACTCCGGCTTCTTCCTTCACCACCCAAAACCGCCGCCACCTCCTTGGCTCTTCCTCCTTCCCCATAGATCCGCCCTCTTTCTCTCTCTCTCCTCCTCTCACTTGATTCTCCCTCTCCTCCTTGTCTCTCCACCGGAAACCGCAGCCACCACGGCCAGCCACCACGGCCAGCCACCACGCCAGCCACCCACTACCCTCACAAACTCCTTTCTCTCTTTCTCTCTCTCCCTTTGGCCCTTTCTCTCTCTTCCCTCTCGGTTCCCTCTCTCCTTCCCCTTTTAGCCGAGCTTTCTCTCTCTCCTCCCGGTGTCGAAGAGCAACACCGTCACCGTGATCGAGATCGATTGTCCCCACCGTGCTTGGAATCGAAGATTGGGGAAACTTAGGATCAAGTTGGAGCCGAGCTAAAGCGTGGGTCGGGGAGTAAAGCATCAGATTAAGGTTACCCCTCTCACCGTCATCGATTGAGGTAAGGGGTTTCATTACCAGTCCTTAAGGGGTGTATTTCTGGGTAGTTATATCTATCGCTAGGACCGGGGGAAATGTTAATTGTTAACGAACCTTAGGGTAACCCGCTAATAATGAAGAAAGGTAGATGGAGTAAATAGGGGAATCAAATAGTGATGAATAAAAAGGTAAGTAACAGAATAATTAATTAATTAGATTGGTAGGGTGTGGCAAAAGAATAAAAATGGTGAATAGGGAAATAAACTTAGAAATGAACAAATGCGAGTAAAGAGAATTAAAGTATAATTGTATATGGCAAAATCAGGTAAAAGTTAAACGGAATTGGTTGGCAAAATAACGACAAATAATATGGACAATTAATATTGGATAAATATGGTGATGTATCCTAGGCCTTCGATTTGGGGGAGACGATACATCGTAAAATTGGGGTTGTATTGTAGGTCTTCGATTTGGGGGAGACAATACAACGAAACTGGGGCGATGTATGTAGGCCTTCGATTTGGTGGAGACATACATCGTCGATGGTGTATGTATGTAGGCCTTCGATTTGGTGGAGACATACATACACCGTAAATAAAAAGGAAAAGGAAATAAAAATGGTAAATGTCACAGGTGGTTGCATTGACCCTGTGGCACGGCGCAGGTGGTTGTATTGACCCTGTGGCCTGGTAAATGGTAAATGTCACAGGTGGTTGTATTGACCCTGTGGCGCGGCGCAGGTGGTTGTATTGACCCTGTGGCCTAAATAAAATGGTACATGTCACAGGTGGTTGTATTGACCCTGTGGCACGGCGCAGGTGGTTGTATTGACCCTGTGGCCAAATAATAAAAAGGTAAAACGGTAATGGAAAAGCGATGTATGTAGGCCTTCGATTTGGTGGAGACATACATCGTGATTGGTGTATGTATGTAGGCCTTCGATTTGGTGGAGACATACATACACCCTAAATAAAAAGGAAAAAGGAAAGGATAATGGATAAAATAAGGTAAACGGTAAAGGAAAAGCGATGTATGTAGGCCTTCGATTTGGTGGAGACATACATCGTGTTTGGTGTATGTATGTAGGCCTTCAATTTGGTGGAGACATACATACACCGTAAATAAAAGGAAATGAATAAGGGAAACAGGGAATAAAATTGGATAAGATAATGGTAATGGAAAAGCGATGTATGTAGGCCTTCGATTTGGTGGAGACATACATCGTGATTGGTGTATGTATGTAGGCCTTCGATTTGGTGGAGACATACATACACCGTAAATAAAAGGGAAAAGAATAAGGAAAAAGGTAAGGGGATATAACGGGATTTATTTGGAAACGGGGAAAAAAATTATACAGTAAAAATGGAAAAGGAAATGGAAAATGGTAATGAAAAGGAAAAATGGATAATAGAGTGGACATTGAGAAATGAAATAAGAAGGTAAACAATGGAATTGATATAGGAATTAGAGGAAATAAATAAGGAGAATAATCATGGAAATGCTAAACATAAACGAATGATGGGAAACGGATAAAGGATGAAAATAAGAGGATGGGAAAGGAAGAAAAAGTAATAGGCTAGTTGGAAAGAGAGTGAATAGAGAAACTAGGGTGATTAGGAAAAAGGGGTAAAAAGGATAGAGCGAAAGTAATGAGGAACAAGAATAATTAGAGGTTAGGAATTATTTAAAAGGAGACAATTAAAAAGAAAAATAATTAGGAAACAGCTAGGAAATAAAAAGGAAAATAAGAGCATGAGTTAAGTAGTATGGCATAGGCTTGAATGGTCTTGGTGTGTCGTATATATCTGCTTAGAAATCTCTTTTTAAGTTCTGTGTGATGCTTCCCCTGTGTGGTTAATATTTTTCAGGTACACAAGTGGAGCATACACCAGTGCCGGCCGAGCAGGATTTTCATTCCATTACATGGAATGTTTATTAGATATTATGAGTGGATAATTATGTAATGTAATTTATTATATGAATTAGTAGCCTGCCCCGCAACTTGTATTATTTGGGCATTAGGATCTGTTATAACTATTAAATTGTTGTTGCTTATGTTTTTAAACAATTCTGGACTGACAGGTTTTTTAGAAGAAAATTTTTGGGAAGTCCGGAAAACAGAGGAAACTCTGCCGGATTTTCGTAAAACCTTTTAAAGAAATTTAAGTGTTAAAAAGGAATTTTCAAACTCCAATTTTAATAAAACCTAAAATTATCCAATAAATGTGAGAGTGTTACAAAAAGGAAATAAAAATGGGAAAGGAAATGAAAATGATAATGGAAAGGAAAAATGGCTAATAGAGTGGTTATGGGAAAAGAAGAAAAGAAATAGGTTAGCTGGAAAGAGGGGGAATAGGGAAATTAGGGTGATTAGGAAAAAGGAGTAAACAGGATAGAGCGAAAGTAATGAGGAATAAGAATAATTAGAGGTTAGGGATTATTTAAGGGGAAACAATTAAAAAGAAAAAGAATTGGGAAACGGTTAGAAAGTAAAGAGGAAAAGAAGAGCATGGATTATGTAGTATAGTATAGGTTTTAATGGTCTTGGTGTGTCGTATATATCTGCTTAGAAATCTCTCTTTTAAGTTCTGTGTGATGCTTCCCCTGTGTGGTTAATATTTTTTAGGTACACAAGTGGAGCATACCCCAGTGCTGGCCGAGCAGGATTTTAAGTTCCACTACGTGGAATGTGTTTTACCTATTTTGAGTGGATAAATACTTTTTGTAAATAATATATAAATTAGTAGTTTGCCCTGAAATTGCATTAATCGGGCGTTAGGATCTGTTATGACTTTTAACTGTTGTTGTTTATGTTTTTAAACAATTCTGGACTGACAGGTTTTTAGAAGAAAATTTTTGGGAAGTCCGGAAAACAGAGGAAACTCTGCCGGATTTTCGTAAAACCTTTTAAAGAAATTTATGTGTTAAAAAGAAATTTTAAATCTCCAATTTTAACAAAACCTAAAAGTAACTAATATAAGTGAGAGTGTTACAGGTACAGGAATGCACTGACATACTGAAACGAGAGGGTGATCTTGAGACTGTGTAGGAATGAGACTAGGCTTAAATGAATTGACATACTGGAATGAGAGGGTGATCCTAAGACTTTGTAGGAATGGGACTAGGCTTAAATGAATTGATTGGTACTACCCATATCAACAAGATGCATCTTCTTTTCGGTAGCCTATCAAGGAAGTTTTCCCAAGAAGTGTGTGAGTGAGGACAAAACACGCTGAAAGGACTCGTGTTGGTATGTGGGGACAATTACAATCAATTTGCTTCCCAGGATGTTACAATAAGAACTCAAAAGTGAAAGTATTTTTTAAAAAAATTAAATATATAAAATTTTTAACTTCTCAAATACATATTTTATTCTCGTAAAAAAACCTTTTACTTTACTCTCTTCAATTCTATTTTTAAGTCATATTTTAGAAAATAAAATTTTATCCTATTTATAAGTTATTTTGTATTTTTTTAAGAGACATTTATTTTTATTCCTCTTATTTACCCTTTGTTCATTAATATAAAATAATAAAATTGTAAAATTTTCAATACAAGTAAAGTGGATAAAATTTTATCGTTAATTGTTGTTTTAAGTTTCAATAAATATAACTATACTTTTATTTTTCTAAAGTTAGTTAAATATGACCTGTGATAAAACCAGTATAATGAAAATCAAATATACTCTTATAATTAAATAATTGAAGAAACATTTCCCTCCTTTTGAAATATAAGAAAAAGGAACTAACTTTCACATTTATTAAGTAGGTTAATTGATCATTTGAATTTAGTTAATTTTCTCAAATTAAAAAAAAAAAGAGAGGTACTTTAGAAAAATAGTATTGAAATGAAACAAAAATTAAATAAAATAGTTACTTTCTAAGAATATGTTATAAAAATAAAATTATAATAAAACAATATTTTAAAAAGTGTGTGCAGGTGATTTTAATGACATTACAAGCAATATTGATAAGGAGGGAAGAGTTCCTCGGACCCAAACTCAACTCCAACGTGGAAGAGATGCTATGCAGAGATGTGGTTTATCTGAGGTGGTTTTTGAAGGGCTAATGAGGAGTTCATGGGTATGGAGAAAAGTTCTATGGTGTCTCATCTCCCTCGTACGCAATATGACCATGCACCGATGGTCCTTCATATTACATATGAAACCTCGCAGGATACTGGTACCAAAATGCAACGTCCATTTCGGTTTGAGGAATCCTAGACACATGAACCTGGGACCGAGGAAACCATAAGGGCTGCATGGAGACACACTCATGGTGATGGGAAAGATAAATGTGGTGCAATGAAGAACTTATTGCAGTGTTTGAAGAAAAACTCAGTCACTACTCTTAGAATTCCTGGTAAGCAATTTGGCCAACTAGAGGTCTTCGAGAAGGAGATCCCATTTCACCTTATTTGTTCATACTGTGTACTGAAGTTCTCTCAAGTATGCTAAGGAAGGGTGTGGCAGAAAATAAAATACATGGCATCAAAGTCGCTCTTTCTGCTCCGATAATCTCTCATTTACTGTTTGCAGATGATAACCTTCTATTTGCTAGGGCATCTCTGAATGAAGCTTCTTTTATTGTGTCTATTTTGGAACAATATCAACTAGCTTCGGGACAAAAGATCAACTTGGAAAAATCAGAGGTCTCTTTTAGTCGAAATGTTCTTGATAATAATCAGCAGTTGATCCGTAATCGGATGGGTGAAAAGACAATTGACTCTCATTCCAAGTATCTTGGTCTCCCAACAGTGATTGGCAAGTCTAAAAAGATTATCTTTGCTGGCGTGCAAGAGAGAATTTGGAAGAAACTCAAAGGATGGAAGGAGAAAGTACTATCAAGGGCTGGGAAGGAGGTTCTCATTAAATCAATAGCCCAAGCCATTCCTACGTATGTAATGTCTTGTTTTAAATTGCCTCTGAATATTTGCCTGGAAATTGAGAAGATGATTAGGAACTTTTGGTGGGGACACAGTGAAAGTGAAAGGAAAATTCACTGGATAGCTTGGGATAAATTATGCAGGTCAAAGAAATGTGGAGGTTTGGGATTTCGTGATATCTCTCTTTTTAACCAAGCAATCCTAGCAAAGAATGTCTGGCGAATAAATTCCAATCCTGACTTATTGCTTACCCGTGTGCTTAAGGGAAGATATTTCCCCAGGGTGTCTCTTATGAATGCTCCTCTTGGGTACTCTCCTAGCTATACATGGAGGAGTCTATGGGAATGCAGATATATTGTTTCTGAGGGGAGTCACTGGCAAATTGGCAATGGTTTGTTTGTCAGGATTTGGAAAGATAATTGGTTACCACCACCTGGGAGATCTAAAGTCCTATCACCTGCTCCTACTAATCTTGCTTATGGTACAGTTAGTTCTTTGTTTGACTTTGCATGTTGCCTTTTCAGTTTAGTAGCATTCAATTGGGCCTCTAATTTTCCCACCCTCCTACAAAACTTTTCAGAGGTGTTCTTCCACATTTCTTGTAAGCTTGATGTGAGTGTGTCACAGAAAAGCTCTTGTTGTTCATTAAGGCACTCCCTTTTATCCATGGCTCAAGACAACAACTCTCAAAATCAAAAGGCTTAAGAAAGGAAAGGAAAAATTCCTAAGTATACTCTAGACTTGAATCAAAGGCAACTAAAAAATCAAAACAAAAGATTGGAGACTCAATTCAAAACCACAAATGGTTAAAAAGAAAAGACCACAAACTTGGCACACAAAAATAAGACCAAAAAGACTACCTAACACAAGAACACAAACTTAGCAACTCTAGAATCAAAATGACAAAGTTGCATCAAAAGACAAAACTAATAAGGAAAATCTAAAGACCAATAAACTAAAGAAAGTGATGTAATAAGTGACTGCACCCAAGTTTTTTTTTTAAACAGAAACTTTTAGGGACAGAAAAATTCGTAACGAACAAGGCTTAAAAACTGTTGACGGTTTTGCCTAAAAACAACAGCCACGGTTGCTGCAAAAATAAGAAAACAGCAACGAAAAAAATCCGTCTAGAAAACTGATGTAGAAGACAAGAATGAATTGCCAATAGCGACGAAATAACCACAACAGACTCAATAGCGACAGCCACAAAACGTCACTGTACGAAACGAGAATCCTAAAACAGCGAATAAAAATTTGTTGCAAAAAGGACTGTGCACCCAAAAACAACGTGACAGCAACGCAAAATAAACCCCGGAAAATTTGCAGCGAAATTTTTTTTTTTGTTGCAACAGGTTCAGAGACAAATTTTTTTTTAAATGGTTGCAACAAAAACCTTGCTCTGATACCACTTGATACACCCAAAATTTGAGACCTATGAAACCAATTGAAAATTGGTTTGGAAATGGGTGAATTTGACTTGATGGTTTCACATAAGAATTTTGTGGCTTTTTAGTTTAGGCATGGAACTCTCAAAATGAGACTTAAAATAAAAAACAAAATTCTTACCCTTGAATATGGCCTTGAATATATGAACCAAGAACTACAACAAAATGTGGCCTTGATTGAATTCGACTTCAAGCAATTTTTAATCCCTTTTAGAATTTGAAATTCTCACTAATATGACACATAGAAGGATTTCACAATTCAAATAAGGAAAATATTTTTGTTACCAAGAAGGATAGAGGCACCACAACCTTGATGAGATAGAGAGGTTGATAAGCCAAGGAAACTCCTCACAACCTTGATCACCAAAGAAGGAATTGTTTCCACCTTGCTAAGTATCTCACAAAGACAAGGATTTGTTCAAGAGACCAACTTTGTTCTCAAACCAAAAACTAAGTTTATTCATCATTCCAAGGTTACATTATATAGAGTTTCCTAGGTTTTCTTAGTGTTGGCCGTAACATGCCTCAAACCATAGCCAAGTGTAACGCCTAAGCCTATCTAATGATTGCCTTAATTGATTTATAATGGCTTATTTGATTCTTCTTCTCATGATATCCGTAACTTAACTTGGTGGCTGCAAACTTTATTGGTTTTTATTTCTTCTTGAAACTGTGGCCTCTTTGATTGTGCTTGCTGAGTTTTATTAGATTGATGAGCAACTTATGGGCCTTTATTGTTTATTTGAAACTCCTTCACATCATGGGCCGTAAGCTTTAAGAGTGGCAACCGACCTTTATGAATTTCAAATGTGGCCTCATGACTCATGATGTGAAAATGTAACTCATCATCAATTCATTGAATGGGCCATTGTTTTCCCTCTTGATCATGTGGCCGAAACCTTTTCTTTATGGCTGCTACCCCCTTGGATTCTTTTGTGTATTTGCATCCTTCATTAAATTCAATTTATTTTGTAACCTCCAACTATAATGGCTGAATTTAATCCACGAGTTGAATTTCCTTCTTTAGGTGGCCATAGCAAATGAATTTGTGCAGCCTTAATTCTTCTTTGTAGATGCAATTCTGAACTTGGCATTTAAAGCTTCAAAATGTAACTTCCTTCTTTTGGTTTGGCCATATGATGCAAATGTAACTCCTTCAATCATTACTTGGCAGCATTTTTATGATAGATTCCTTTTCATAATGCAACCTTTTAATTCTTTTATGGCTTGAATTTTGAAACTCCTCATGGTTGCTTTTGCTGGACCGAATTTCCCATCTTCAATTCCCCATCCTCATGGTTGTTCTTCATGCATTCACTTGCTCCTTGCTGCTTCTTTATTTGTTCGCCTTGGAACAATTACAACTTAAATAAATCTAAACATTAATCTAACTGATTAAAAACTATTTAAAAAAATTCAAACTGCTTGGCTCAAAGGCCATTATTACAACCTTTGAAAATTAAACAAAAACACTAACTAAATTTCACAAGTTCATAAGTTCAACTTAAAATAAGTTTAAAAATCAAGTAATTCCTCTCTCTTTTCTAGCATATTGTGCAATACTTATAACCTCTTTCCGTGCTTCCTTTCGATTCCTTGGTTCCTCAGGGTGACCTCCATCAAAGCATTGTGTATGGAGCCTGTTAAATAATGCTCTTCCTATGAGAATACTTCTTGCGAGTAGGAAGGTCTTAGTGCCATCTGAATGTCCACTGTGTGGGAAAGAGCAAGAATCACTTGATCATCTTTTCCTGTTCTGTGATGCGGTTCAACCAGTTTGGTTTGCGTCTCCAATTGGGCTTAGGGTGCAACCACATATGCACTTTCAAAGCTGGCTAGCAGACATGTGAATGCAGGAAAAGGGTGATGTTGCAGCACTGGTTTGTGGAATTTGCTGGAGTATTTGGAAGGGTCGTAATGATGTTATCTATAATAATAAGCATTTTCAGCCACTCACGGTAATGACAATTGGATTATCAATGGTGAGTGATTTCATCAATGCAAATTCACAACATCAAGGTGCTTGCAATGGTGGACAGGTTACTACAAGACCACTATGTTGGGAACCTCCATGTGTGGGCTGGATGGCGTTGAACATTGATGCTGCTTGTCCCTCAAGTGGTGGTACTGGTCTGGGAATGATATTGAGGGATGATGGTGGATCTATCGTTGCTTCTGCTTGCTGCCTTTTAGAGGAGGATCATGAGCCATTGGTGGCTAAAACTTTGGCGCTGCAATGGGCTCTACGGTTTGCTATTGAGTCTAGCCATAGGAAGGTACCATGTTATGTTGATTCCTTGGTTCTGTATAGAGCATTGGGCGTTGATGGTGCTCATATTCCGTATAGTATTGGTTTCCTCCTTAATGATTGCCATGCTTTAATTCCACAATTAGATGCTTTTACTGTAACACATGTGCCTAGAAAGTTGAATTACCCAGCTTATTTGTTGGCTGCTTGTGCTGCTGAATATCCTAATGGATTTTGGAGTTTCAGTGCTCCTCATCATGTAATTCAGGCAGCATTTGCTAACCTTTCGAATTAATAAAATTATCTTTACCTCAAAAAAAAAAAATAGTTAAATACTCCATTTTTTATATTTTAAATTAAGAAAAATATGTTTTTTTTATTACTCCCTTCCTTTCTATATGGAGTATGTAAGTACATAAAGTGGACTTTTATGTAAATTAAGGAAATTAGTTAATAGATTTTTTTTGGTTGTCCATCATGTTTCCTAAGTATTACTTAAGTACATCGGGATCTGATCTGGATCCTGTTCCTGGCTATGGCAGTGAGTTTCTCAATAAGAATTTTCTGCATTCACAAAGAATCTAATATGAGACCTTGCTTAAACAAGACCTAACAGCTTACCACTCGTCTCAACTCATGTCGGTAGTTAGGTAATATTTTTGGTTGTATTGAAATTGGTAATATTTGGTATTTTTTTTCAAAATTACCTTATCATTGAAATTTTAAAAAATGTTAATTAAATAATAATATTTGTGAAAAAAAAATAATTAATGCTATTGAAAATTTTACCAAGTGCTTATAAAAGAAGATAATCCCACTATTATATGCTTGCTTATATACGGACAGAGCAAGTACTTCCTCCCTTCCTTGATTTTTGATTTTTTTTGTTGTATAAACATATTTTTCTTTTTAACTTTAACCCTTAGTTAAATCATTTCTTTTGCTTTTTGTTAATTTTACTTTTATCACCTCTCTCATCTCTAAACCACTATACATTAACCAATAAAAATATTTTTTAATAAAAATTAAATACTAATCTTTAGACAAAACACATAAAATTTACCATAATCAATATTCTTTTAATATATGTAGCTGAATTTAATGGCCAAAAGGTAAGAAATAAGGAAAATGCTAACAAGTACTCTTAGGACAATAATTAAGCATCTAAATGTAGTTTTTTTTGGTAAACTCTAAATGTAGTTAAATGATGTTGGAAAATGTATTTTTTTAAATTCTCGAAAAATAAAGTATATGATCTTATGATTAATTTTTTTTTTTTTTGCAAATGCTAACCAGTGTCCTTAATGCACTTGTTAACAAATCAATTATAGTGAAGTTAATTGAAACTTACGTTTTTTTGTTTTATTTTCAAGAGATGAAATGATGTGCATTTATGATTGTTTTTTTTTATTGTAGTAACTTTAACAAGTGCCTAAGTGCCTAAGGAAACTTGTTAACAAGATCCTTTTTTTTATTCTATAAAAAAAAGATCCTATTTTTTTTCTAGTAATCTTACTTTCTATGGCTTGAAATATAAGAAAAAAACATACTTCTTTTCTTTTAAATATAAGCAAAACTAACCAACTTTCTTCAATTTTATTTCATTCCCAATGCAATTTTCCTAAAACATTTCTATCAAATTGTTATCTTACTTCATTTTTGTTTCATTTCCAATACAACTTTCTTCAAATAACTCTATTTTTTTTTATAAATTTTACAAAATTAAATATAATCAACTAACCTTTTTAAGAAGCGTAAAATTAATTAAAATTGTTTATAATTTCAGTCCAATGGAATAAGAAAGACCCAAAAATAAAGGTAAGAATACTTTTCTATGGTTTTGTTGCCCTGCCTACCAATTATTTCCTCCGTTTTTTTTATTATCTGTCCGTTTTTGGAGAGATTTTTTGTTTTTTTTATCTGTTCCATTGAGAATTTCAAGAGTGTAATAAATGTTATTTTTTATGTTTGTCCCTATTCAATAAGTATTGGTTTATGTAAGTAGTGGAGAAAAATTAAAAATTATAAAAAGAGAAAGGTTATAGTGAGAAAAAATATAATTAATGTATTGAAAATCTAAGTAATGATTAGATTTTTTAAAGAATGTGTTTTGTTTGAAATAGAATAGAAAGTATTTGGATGATTAGGTTTAAATCGTTGATGTGACGGGGCGGGCTTTCGAGGTGACGGGGATGGACCGAAAAGCAACAAGACATGAAATTAAATGGCATGAATGATAGTGGGTGGCATGGTGGAGACAGCGAATAGGTAATGGAAATTTCAGATTCCCTTTTTTCGAAGTTTGTGTTATTATTGTCGATGGTTACAGTATTCACTCTCGCTCATTATAGGATTGCTTCCTGTAAAAGTGGGATTATTAATCAGGCAAGGAAACAAATATAGATAAAATTTACTTCCTCCAGTTCAGAATTTTAGGTCTTTTAGATTGGGACACACAAATTAAGAAAGTGTTAATTATTGTAAGTGTTATGTATAATTTATCCAAAATGACCCTATTTAATTTTTATTGAAAGTTGTAGTAGTATTTAATTTTTATAAGTAAGTGTGTCTATTAATTAATGTAAAGTGGTTTAGAGATGAGAGAGATGATAAAAGTAGAATTAATGAGGAGTAAATGAAATGATTGGATGAAAGGTTAAAATTGAAAAAAATAATATGTTTGTATATTGAAAATGTAAAAGGCCTAAAGTTCTGAAACAAGAAAAAAAGGCTAAAAGACCTAATGTTCTGAAACGGAAGGGGTATTAGAAAGTACTCCCTCCGTCCCTAATTATAAGGACATTTTAACACTTTTATTTTGTCCCTATTTATAAGGCCCTTTACCAATTTTCGACGAGCATTAATTATTTTTTTCCCTAAATACCCCTATTTATTTAACACTTTTTAGATTCTCAATAATATTAATAGGGGTAATTTTGAAAATACATATCAAAAGTTCACATTTCCAATAGAATTAACTAAATTATTTCACTTTCTTAATGAACGTGAAATCTCCCAAGAGAGCCTTATAATTAGGGACGAAGGTAGTATGATTTTTTATGTTTTCGAGAGATTGGAAAATGCAAACTTGTAATTTTTTGTTTATATATATACTCTCTTCGTCCCTAATTATAAAGCTCTCTTGACACTTTTATTTTGTCCCTATTTATAAAGCCCTTTACCAATTTTCAATGAGCATTAATTATTTTTTTCCACAAACACCCATATTTATTTAACACTTTTTAGATTCCCAATAATATAAATAGGGATAATTTTGAAAATACATATCAAAAGTTCACATTTCCAATACAATTAACTAAATTATTCCACTTTCTTAATGGACGTGAAATATTCCAAGAAGGCTTTATAATTAGGGACGGAGGGAGTAATAATTTTAATAAGTATCTTGGCACATTTGTTAGCAAGATCCAATTAATTGTACTCCTTCCGTCCCTAATTATAAAGCCCTCTTGACACTTTTATTTTATCCCTATTTATAAAGCTCTTTACCAATTTTCAATGAGCATTAATTATTTTTTTTCACAAATACCCTTATTTATTTAACACTTTTTAGATTCCCAATAATATAAATAGGGATAATTTTGAAAATACATATCAAAAGTTCACATTTCCAATACAATTAACTAAATTATTCCACTTTCTTGATGGACATGAAATTTTCCAAAAGGGCTTTATAATTAGGGACGGAGGGAGTATTACGGTGCTAAAGTGCTTTTACGATCATCATCCGCAGAAACAGTAGCTACAAAGGTTTCTTCGCTTTTTGATTTAGAAGCTGACCGAATTATTGCTTTCCTCGCTAATCCTGTTGGACAACAGATGCCTCCTTTCTTTGATTTTGATTGAGTTTGTTTTTTTTTTGTTTTTTTGTGTTTTTTTAATGTGCCGTTGGCTGGACCCTATGTTAAGCTCATACTTGTTCTCTTCTTGGTGTGTTTTGTATTGCTAATTTTTTTTTTACTGTATTATGATTATTTTTATTGTAATTATAAACCTGTCAAAATTATATTTGTTTATGTTTTGATTTCTTAGTTAAAAAACAAACTTAAACTAATATGGTGAAAAAAAAAAGGTATTTAATTGTTTATTGTTGTTCAATTGATAAGGGTATAATAGAAAAATTATATAGAACTCAAAAAATAATCTTACCAAAAATTATATGTAAGGTTTTTTTATAAAAGAATTTGGTCCACTTTGTTAGATCTTATTCCAATTTTTAATAAAATTTAATTACTTTTTTCTCTTCAAAAAACGCCCGATGACCTCTAAATATTGTCGAGTATCCAAGTGCCAAGTGAATACAAGAGTAAATCGATTATCAACAATAAGAGAAGAATATCGAGAATATTTCATTGTGTAGTTATTTGATGCTTATGATGAGATAGAATTAAGGAGCGATGAGGGCTTGTCGGTCGGCTTTGTGAGCTCGACTTGACTAGTCAATTAAGGTTCACTACATACCTATATTAAGTTAATACATTTTAAAATCTCAATAACAACTATAAAGTAGTTTTGAAAAAACATATTACATATTTACATTTCTAATTCCATTATCAACATTAAGCCACTTCCTTTATGAACGTAAATTTTCCAAAAAAATCATACATATAAACTAGAGGGAGTATCAATAAGTTTATATTAGAAATTTATATAATTAATACACATAAATTTTATACATACGTAAATTTTCGATACAAACTTATTTATTATGCATTAACACATACTATACGTTAGATCTTAGAAAAACCCTATGATTTTTTATGCAAATACTTTTTTGGATCTCAACTATAAAAAAGATTTTACTACTAATCTCAAATATAAGAAAAATTACCTTTCAGAAAAATATATAAAAAAAAGTCAACTAATTTTTCATTATTGAAAAGAATTATTTTTAAAATATTCCTAAAATGGTTGTCTAAATTAATTTTTGTTTCATTCTCAATCCTACTTTTTTAAAATATATCTAATTTTTTTAATAAAATTTGAAAAAATTAAATACATTCAACTGATCTTGGTTTAATTTTTTTTATTTGGTTTTTTTATTTCTAAATTAAGTCCGGAGGGAGTCGGGTTAAATGTAAGCCATGTTTGGAATTTTTTTGGTCCAATTGTAAATCATTTTCTAATTTTTAGTTGCATTAATTATTTTTTCACAAGCATTTTTATTATTTACTTAACTTTTTTTAAAGTTCCATTCACAATTACAAAAATATTTTTTAAAAAAAATATATCAAATATTTATGTTTCCAGTATGTGTATAATAATTAGTCAAACTTAATACTTCGTATTTGTTTCCTAATTCTTCAACCCATCTCAATATGTTGGGGAACAATTTAAAAAGTTTAAGAGAGTTCGGGGTTTGATTACTGATTTAGAAACAAATTTTTTGTTTTTAAGAATTAAAAACCCAGAAAGCTTGTTTTAATTTTTTTTTATAAGTTTGTTTAAATTTGTTGATTTTATTTTTTTATTGAAGAAATACAATTTGTATATTGTTATTTAAATTATGAAATGTAGATTGGAGTTAATATTTCGTTGTTAGGATGATGTTGATTGATTGATTATGGATTAATGAATAAGATTTTCCCTTTTTGAAGTTACACTTAGCTCAAAATTCGTTGAAATCCTAGTTATTAACTGGACAAAAAGTACTGCATAAAACACTAACTCGGAATCTTAACTTGGCACTGTAACATCCTCATTTTTTAAGAACAATATTATATATTTTAGTTTAAATAATAATAGGGATTCTTGGAATTTAAAATGTATTATTTAAGAATAAAATAATTTTGGAAAGAAAGAATTTTAGTAGAATATTTTAAGATGTGAAATTGTGGTTTGGTGTGTTGAATAATTGATTGTCACAGTGGATAACCGATTATCCAGTCCAAAATCTTCAGTCTAGACAAATTTAAGCCCGATAGTCGATTATCCTGACCTGTCTTCATGCTGAAGCAAGCTTGGAATGGCAGAAAAACGCGTTCTTTATCCGGTTTTGCTGTAACACTCTCACATTTATTAGCTAATTTTTGGTTTTATTAAAATTGGAGTTAGAAAATTCCTTTTTAAAACTTAATTTCTTTAAAAGGTTTTACAAAAATCCGGCAGAGTTTCCTCTGTTTTCCGGACTTCCCAAAAATTTTCTTCTTAAAACCTGTCTGCCAGAAATATTTAAAAACATAAACCATAACAGTTTAATAGTCATAACAGATCCTAGTGCCCGATTAGTACAAGTTTCAGAGCAAGCTACTAATTCATAATATAATTTACAAAAATAATTGTCCACTCTTAATATCCAATAAACATTCCACGTAGTGGAATGAAAACCCTGCTCGGCCATATTCCATGTAAGCTCCACTTCGATACCTGCAAAATATAGCAAGAAGGGTAGCATTACAGAGAACTTAAAAAGTTAAATCCTAAAAGAGACATAGTAATAAACTAAGCCTACCCAATTCTTAGCATACGCTATTCATTTGATTTATTTCTTCTAACCCTTTAATTATTCTCATATTCGTTTAGTTTTTTGTTCCTCTTATCATTCTCTCATTTCCATTCTTTATTCATTTTCCATTACTTGGTCCACATGTCGGTTACCTTTTCGTTCCTTTATTCTTTTCATTATTGTGACAGGATCTACCGACCTCCCGTCATATTACTTTTTATTATTGTGACAGGGTCTACCGACCTCCCGCCATTTTACTTTTTATTATTGTGACAGGGTCTACCGACCTCCCGCCATCATACCTTTTATTATTGTGACAGGGTCTACCGACCTCCCGCCATTTTACTTCTCCTTATGGTGACAGGTCTAACGACCTCCTGCCGTTTTACTTTTTATTATGGTGACAGGGTCTACCGACCTCCCGTCATTTTCACTTTTATCTTTGTGACAGGGTCTACCGACCTCCCGTCATTTCACTTTTTATTATTGTGACAGGGTCTACCGACCTCCTGCCGCTCAGTCCTTTCCCTTTTCTTTATTCTTGTCTATTTTAAATATATTCAATTCATTAATGATTCTCATTCTCATCTAACTTTGCTTGATTAGGCCATATACATTATATTTTAATTCTCGTCACTAGCTCTTAATTATTTCCGTTTTCCCCTTTCTTTTCTTTTTCTTCTTCTCTTCCTTTCCTTTTTTCCTTATTCTTTTTATTAATTACTCTAGCTTTCGTCTAACCTCATTCTATTAAACTACCATATTTGCATTCTCTCTATTTGTCTCGTTACCTTTTCGCTAAATTCTTTTACCTATTACCCTCGTATATTTGGAATTTAGTTTATCATTTTCATTTCGATTTCATTACTACCCGACCACTCTTAACTAAGTTTACTCTGTGCTTTCTTATTGCTTTCGTACTCTATCTCCTCTTTTTCCTCACCTTTAGTTTTAGCTCATTCTACACCCTTCGCCTATTGCAAACACTCTATACTCTTTTACTCTCACGCTTCTCTATTTCCCTTAACTAATTTCCCTTGGTTTATTTTGTGTTTTTCTACACTTTCATTTTATATTAACTCTTTTAATATCCTATCACATTCATTCTCTCCGGAACTCATTCTATGTATATCCAATTTATTCCATTGTCAATTTAAATAAATCATTTATATTTGCAGGGACTACCCTAAGGTTCATTAACTTATTCTTTAATTACCCTATTCTTAGTCACCACTATAGAATCCTAAAATTTACTCTTTAAGTAGAGGTAATACGAACCCTTCTTACCTGGAATCCTAGCAATAGAAACAATATCCCGTTCGCGTCTGCGCCTTACTCGAGTGTCAGGGTCAACAATAACGTGTTGGATCTAAACAGGGACACACCTTAAAATTAATTATAACATTATATATGTATATATTAACTAAATTCATTTTTGTCAAAATAATCATTATATATCATTATAGAATACAAATATATCACTTTACCCCAAAATATCTTTTTATTTGAAAATATAGAGATAATAAAAATATTGACGAATCGTCGAATGAATTACATGGATGAGTAGAGGGAGTTGAGAAGGTTATTTACCTAAGAAGGATTTGAAACTGAATGATTAGATCTTGAATTATTGGACCGAAAGTTGGAAAACCCAAGACTTTCTTCTACTCTCTGTCGCCCACTCTCTTTCTTTCTTTTATGTCTCTTCTTTCTACTCTATTTGTGGCCTCTTCTCTCTACTATATTTCTTTCTAATATTTGCTTATGTTTAAGTCTGAGTTCAGTGTGTTCACGTGGTGATCTTACTTCTTTCTACTATTTGCCTTTTATTTTGTTTTGGTTAACGTGGTGGCCTTGTGGCCACACCCTCTTTTCTTTTTTTTTTTTCTACGGTGGGGTTGTGATATGGGTAGTTTAGGGAATTTTTTATATATTTTTTTTATGTTTTATTTTTATTTGTGGGTTAATGTGTGTAAGTATTTTGTATTATAATTAAAAGTTTAATTTGACGATCCTAAAAATAAAATACATTTAAGTAAAATAATATTATATTTTTAATTATTCAAAACTGATTGAAAAATAATAAAGTTAGAGGTCCCTACAGATAACTATTGCGTGAGAAAAAGTATCGAAATTCAAAAGTAAATATAGTTTCTCAATTCTGATATTAAATTTGATAAAATATAATATTTATAATTTTGAAATAACAAATCATTAAATATAACATATACCGACAATATATTAAAATCAGTCCATGAGCTAAAAATAAAAGAGTCTCCGAACACTTTGAAAATTTATAGGGACGCTTAAAATATTAAATTAAACATACCTTTCTAAAGAAATTATTTGTGAAAATGCTTCTAAGGCCTGTCACTTGAGCTCCCTATCAAAATATTAATTAAACTAAATAAAAGTACTCTTTTATTTTTGTAAAACTTATGATAACAAATTTATTCTTATTTTGGCTACAAAATATATTTCAATTAAAATGATGAAATCAAAATTTTATTATGATACTCAAATCTTAAAAACATCATATTAAATCATTTAAGTACTTTATTCTTAATTTTCTATTATTATACAGTTCTAACGCTAAAAGATCCTTTTTAACACTCATTTAACCTTGTTATTATTATTACTATTATTTTACTCTCACTATTATTCTAATTATATTTGGGTTTAAAATTTGGGATGTTACATTTGTCACCTCATGCTTCCTGTGACGACTATCCTCATGTCCGGGACAAGTCATAGAGGGGTTGTGGCACAACCCCATGGCTTCCTTCACTCTTAAGAAAGCTTATTTTAATCTCACCCTTGGCCTATAAAAAGGAGTCTCAAGCCTCACTTCCTCTCATCCTTCAGTGACCATAAAGCTTAGAAACACTTCTCAGACGTGTTCATGCCTTGCCTTGAGGTATAACACAAGAATTCTTCTAAATTTGTAGCTAAAACTTGCCAAAATCCCTTCTTGAGTCCATTCCAGAAACTGCCACAATCTGTCCAACACCCTCGCTTTGTCCACTTTGTGTGCCTATCTTAGGGAGAAGCATGTAACACCCTAACTTCTATATGCGGAATAATGCGGAATTTTTTTTTTTAAAGTTTTGCATGGTTTAATTTCAAAATCCATAAAACAAACTATAAACATTTTCCAAACTTGCATTTGATAAACCAACGTAATATAAAATAAAAACTGCATTACTGTTATGCACTTATTAACCAACAGAAATAAAGTCTTAGAAACACTCATCGGGTTATAACTACTATAGTGTTCGCCACCGACAGAAATAAAACTAAAAGCATAAAAAAAGCCTCTCTAGTTTAATGTATCAACATAGAACTAAAGTAAAGTTTGACACTACGTGTGCATGCAGCAGGAAAATAACAATGAATATATGCATTAACTAAAGCAAATGGCGCATAACTGGCTACGTCCCTCAAGATGGGGCATGCCTCTCCTCGGTCTCAGTGTCCTCAACTGAATCCTCCACATGTATACCTAAAAATATTTGTAAAGGTGAGAAGTTTCATCTAAATAAGAGAAAACATAGGATAGATACACATGCAACATGACAGATACAAGTCAAATACACAACAAGTACATATTAGATACTTGGTAAATACAGTAAATACTGCTAAATATCAGTAACAGCCATTCACAACTATTTCACAATTACTCGACATTCATCGCAGTTATTCAACTCATCAATACGTGCATGTCATACGATGCATAACCCAATATACATACTAATAACACGTGCATTGTGATGCATGCACTCATCTCATGTAGGTACGCCATTGAATCCTACGTCGTGGAGGTCTCTACCTCTTTTATTCATCTCATTTTCAATTTTCAAAACATATTTTTTTCTCATATCATTTTCAACTTCGACCATAGGATTCAATGTGACCTACTTAGCCCTTTTCGGCTTTCCTCACTATTGACATGAAGACCCGTAATACCCTCTTAGTTCCGCAAAACCGTTATTACATTGCAGGGACTCTATTGTCACACAGACACGTACACACCGCATAGACATGTGAACATCATATAAGGACGCTATCGTCACAAAGACACGTACTTGCCTCGCGGGCGGTGAACACTACAAAAGTACGCTATCGTCGCACAGATACGTACCTGCACTACAACAAAAAAAGTTTTTGTAGCATTTATTTTTCACATTCTGTAGCGCTTCTAAGTGCTACGTATGAAAGTGTAATAAAAAGTACCCGTATCAACAGTAGCGCTTTTAGAAACGCTACTGAAAACAACCATTTAGTAGCGTTTATGTTCTAAACGCTACAAAAGACTCCAACAGTTATAATGAAAATTTTTAAACAAAGCGCTACTAAAATACAAAAATTAGTAGCACTTTTTATAAAATGCTACTGAAAGTTATCAGTTTCTGTAGCGTTTTTTCCTCCTAAATGCTACTTAATGTTCAGCAGTTTTAATAGCGTTTTTCCTCCTAAATGTTGATGTTATTTTTTTAAAATAAAATGAATACTATTTTAATTAATCATTGAATAATATTTGGTGCAAGACATGCTATTTACGAACAAAAATAATAACATTAAATCTTTGAGTAATAAACCATTACAATACCAAATCCAAAAAGATAAAAAGTGTTATCAATTAATATTTGAAAAAAATCTAAATGATAATGTACGTAAAAAAAAAAACAAAATCTAAATGATGAGGTATATACCATTCTTATATTGTAACAACTTGACTAATTCAGTATATAGCTCACTTCAAATGAGCTTCAAAAACTCTTAAACTTGGACACCACCACACATGCATTTCTTCTGATCTACAGGTCTGCTTATGAAACCTAAAACAGATACTCACCAAAACATGCATATAAATGAGGGGTAAGTGTTACCCCATGAATGAAACCAAACAACAATGAAAAACTAATAAAAACAAAGATACTCACCAAATCAAATAGTTATTTAGCCATATGATTGAAAGCTACATAACGAGACAATTCTTCCTTAATTTCATCACGTTGATTAGAAGAGGATATCAAAAAGTCACAATCTAGAAAGTACTGCAACATTAAACCAAGCTGTGTAAAATGTAACATCCCAAAGTTTTGTTCGTATTAAATAACGAAATTTACCAAATTAAATAATGAATCCTTAAAATCTATCATTAGAGCATTGAGCATTTTCATAAAGTATCCTAAAGTATTTATGAAAGTATATCTTACTTATATATTTTAAAGTAGAATCATTAAAACAGTTACCCTTATTGAAAAATATATTTTTTATACTTTAATTTGCTTTCGACATATTTAATTATTAAACTTGTTTTAAGAACTTTAAGGCTTTTAACTTTATGATTTTATGCAGGTAATCATTTGATGCTTACATTTTATTATTAGTATTTTTGAGGTTTAAAATAAACAAATAAAGAAAAATGGTATTAGTATTTTAAAAATCATACTAACACAAGTAATATTAATAGTAGTAATAATAATAATAATAATAAAAATGATAATAATAATAATAATAATAATAATAATAATAATAATAATAATAATAATAATAATAATAATAATATAGCAGAGGGAGGGGTTCTTCGTGATGAACCCCAGCTCCTCCTTTTCCATAAGTGGCCGCCGGCCCTAAACCCCACCCCATTTCTCCCTCCCTCCATCGGCTCCATTTTGCGCCGCCACAAGCCACCATCACCAGTCCTTGGCCTTACCCGTCGTGCATTCTCTCTCTCTTGTTCCCTCTCCCTCTCGATCCCTCTCCCTCACTCTCTCCTAGCCGTTCTCTCTCTCCATCCATGGTGTTCTCTTCGCGCCGCCACGAATCGGCGCCGTCGCCGTCACCATCGTTTCTTCTCCCTCTCACGCCGCGTCTTCTCCCTCTCAGTCTCGGGCCCAGCTCTCGCCGCCGCTTCTGTTGGAATCGCGACTCCGAGGGTCCTTGTCGCCAACGCGATCCGCCGCCGCCGTTGCTAGTTTTTCTGGCCACCGCCGTTCGCTGCCTCTGTTGGAAAAGTCACGCTGCACCACCTCTTTCCTTCTTCGGTGTGTGTTGCTGCTGCTAAGGACCGAGGTTGCCACCGACGCCGGTATCGCCGTCACAGTCATCGTTACCGTGACCGGCCCCTCCGTTGTGCTTTGAACCGGTTTGGTTGTCTCTATCACTTCAAAAATCACGTTTGAGGATGATGAAAGAAGTTCAGGACCAGCTGCAGCGTGAAAACCAATGGACGTCATCATGCGGGATGAGTAGGTATTTGACGAAACTAAGGGATAAAGCGTCTAAAGGTAAGGGGTGTTTTACCTTGCTTTAGAGAGTATTCTCTGATTAGTTTATAATACTTGCTAAGAATATGTGGGTATGCTTGCGACTGATTATTCGGGTAATTAATTTAGATTAAATATAAAGTAGGAAAATAAATGAAATGAGCCATAAATTGATACTTGTGAATGAATATGCATGCTAAATGCTATATGTTATCATGTATGTTTATTGAAGGACATAAACTCTGGTTGTTAATTGTGAATGATTATAAGTGATTATTGTTTGTATGTCTGGTTGATTTAAAGAAATATATGTGTATAACATAAGTGGTAATTGAGGAAGAGAACAACTAAAAAGGAAAAGTAGGAACTTGGTAAATTGGATGGTTGAATTGCGATGTTAGTGTGCTAAAGGTGTATCGCATGATGAATTGGATAATAAATAAAAGAAGAGTACTTTTGTATGAGATGTAAACTAGAATGAGAATAAAGGAAATAAAACCACTAATAAGTTTGTGATTAAATGTGTATGTTAATTGTTAAATGCTGTCATGAGTACTTAATTGAAGAATATGAAACCTTGGTTGATATTGGTGAGTTATGTGTTGAAGTACGTAATTGATAAGTGAAAGAATAAAATGAATTAGAATAAGAGCATAAATGTAGAGCATTGAATTGGAATATTTTGTGAATTTATTGTGATGATTGGAAGCAGTACGTATTTATTTATTGGCTTTTAATTTGATGGTGTATTTGGAAAAATATGACAAGATTAAAGGAAATTGTGGAATTAATAAAAGTTGACACAAAAAGAGAATGATAATTATATAATGTGGAAATGTGCGAAAATTAATATATATATGGAATAGAAAAAGAAAAAGAAAAAGAAAAAGAGAGAAAGGTAAAAGATAAAAGTCTGATGCGAGCCTGTCGAGGCGTGTCGGCATCGATGCGAGCTTGTCGAGGCGTGTCGATAATAAGAAAATGGAAGTCCGATGCGAGCCTGTCGAGGCGTGTCGGCATCGATGCGAGCCTGTCGAGGCGTGTCGATAATAAATGATGGAAGACCGATGCGAGCCTGTCGAGGCATGTCGGCATTAACAGAATAAATCGGCGCAACCCTGTCGAGGCGTGTCGACAATAAGAGGAAAAAGAATGGAAAAGAAAGAAAGAAAAGAGAAAATGAAAAGAGAAATGCATTAGAAAATGAGAAAGAAAGCATATTAAGAAAAATGATAAGAATGAAGAACAAAAGAAAAGATTATAGATGTGTATGAATTTGATTTGTCTGGGTTTGCTACGTCTTGAACTACTTGAAATATTTGTGTTTGACTTGGTAGGTTATTATGTCTAGTTAGAAACTACTTCTCTACTTCATGTGTAAAGCTCACCCTTGCAACTATTTTTACAGGTTCAAAGTTTGAGCAAACACAGTTTCAGGCCGAGCAGGAATGACACTCCACCACGTGGAGTGCTCGATCGTTATTTTATGAGTGGACTGTAGTTTAATTATGTGAAAAACTGTTATTTTAGTAATTTAGAATATGTAATAGTTATGTGCCCTGAAGTGTACTAATTGGGCTTTAGGTTTGATCTGGCTATTTTGATATTGTGTATTATTTTTTTTAAATAATTCTGGACTGACAGGTATAAACATGAAATTTTGGGGAAAGTCCGAAAAACAGACTTTCTCTTTCATTCCTCCAACTCAATCACTCAACCCATTCCTCCTATTTCAGTTAACCCACTAACATCATTTCCTAATTCATTCTATTCTTTTACACTTAAACATGTTCAAATAACAACAATTAAAACATTCAACCACACATACACATTTCCAGAAATTATCAAATTTCAAACATTAATAGTCACATCATGCACTTAAAATAATATACCAAGTGAGGGCCTTCTATTCTTAAATCTTTATCCTTTATTATTACCGGTTACCCTAGGGTTCATTAATAGACAAAATCACTCACTTTTAATCACTGCTATATACTACCTAGAAATACATTCCCTAAGCTAAGGTAAGACTCCCTCTTACCTCAAACAAGTATAGAGAGAGAAATACTAAACCCTTGCTTTTAATGTTTTAAAAATTAGAACCGGAAGAGCCGAGTGTGTGACAACAAAGGGACAGCAAGAAGGCTAGCCAGAGAATGACGGGAAGCAACAATAAGATGGTGTGTGGAGTCTACCACCTTTCCTTAGAATAGAGAGAGAAACTCAAGTAAGAGAATGAGCCAGAACACCTTATTATCAACAAAAAAAGATGGCAAGTTTAGAAATGATAATGATGGAATTCGTGAGAATGAAGGAAAGGAAGGAAGAAGCTAGATCAAGCTTACCTTGACATTTGCTAGCTATGGAGAGAGAGAAACAAGAGAGAGACAGTGATGGAGTTTGATGGAGATAGGGTCACCACCCAAAATAAAGAGAAGGAAGAAGCTTGATGATGATGATGAGTGCCATGGATGATGATCAAGACCTTGGAGATGAGCTATGGAGCTTGTGGGTCCTTGTTCTTAACTTGGGAAGAGAGTTTGTGCGTTTAATTTGTGTTGTTTCCTTTTATTTTTTTCACTTCAACAGCGTGTTAATTGATTAACTCGATGGTTAATCGATTAACCAACGCAATTTTGCCCAAAACAGCTATCAGGTCTTAATCAATTAACTCCAGGCTTAATCGATTAACCAATCCAGTCTACTATTCCTTTGCACTTCAAAGCGCCATAACTTCTTCGTTACCCGTTGGATCTTGCTCAAATTTGAAAGCAAGCTTCCCTACATACTAACCTTCATATCCAACGGTGGAATTTACGTTTCGAGCTGTAAATCTTTTATTTCTAATTTCCTAAAATCCTATGTCTTTAACTCCAAAACAGCTCTATCACACCCCTAGTTTCAACTTAATGTTGTCCTTCTCTTCACCCTAAGCTCATTATCATATTAATTATACTTGGAATTAAATTAGGGATGTTACAATCCTCTCCCACTTACCAGAATTTCGTCCCCGAAATTCAGCTCAGGGTGAACAGTTGTGGGTGAGACTCCTTCATCTTGTCCTCTAGTTCCCATGTAGCCTCGTCCACATTGTTCCTGCTCCAGATGACCTTCACCAGTGGAATTTCCTTGCCTCTTAGTTTCTTAATCCGCCGATCCTCAATTCTAATAGGCTGAACCTCGAAAGTCAGATTCTCCCTTAGTGGCAATTCATCTTGTGCCATTACATGTGAGGGATCGTAGATATACTTCCGAAGTTGAGAGACATGAAATACATCATGTAGATTAGAAAGATGTGGAGGCAAAGCAATTCTATAGGCTACTGGCCCGACTTTCTCCAGTATCTGATAAGGTCCAATGAATTGCGGTGTCAGCTTCTTGGACTTTATTGCTCGTCCAATACCTATTATAACATCCTAAATTTTTACTTTAAAATATATTACTTAAAAGTATTGATTTCATGAGAAAAATACTTGGGTTTTATAAAAATGTTGGCAGAGTTTCGTCTGAAATATGGATTTTTCCCAATTAATAGAATTTTGTACCTGTCAGATTCAGATCAGTTTATAAAGATACCTATAAGTATTTATCATCAAAGGAAGGATATATGAATATCCTTTTTCAACTATTAGGATTCTATTGTCACTTTCGTTCAATCTATACATTCCATACATAATTTATACATCGATTCTTAATATCTTAGGAGTGAAAACCTGACTTGAAAATAAATAAAACTCTATTAATTCATAAAGGTTTATGTCATGACTTATGTACAATATAGCATCCTAGAAATGGTTGCAATTCCCTATGACTTTAAAGTCATAATGAATAGTATACTCTCCTTCAAGGAGAATATACTCTTCTTCGGCATGAGGGGCCCGATAACTTTCCTACAGTGTACCTAAAATGACAACTTAAGATGTGAGTAATTTGAATTTAAATCAAGGAAAACGCTTGAAATAACAATAATAAATCATAATCAAATGTAAGCATACGCATATCATCAATTGTACATTTGTATCATTCAATTATGCTACAACATATACATTCCAATGCTTTCTTATACAATCACATGAAAATGTAATGCAACGTCGCTCATTTGAATTAATTCTTGAATCCAATGTTATACTTTTTCATTTCATTTCATTTACTTTATCATTTTCATTGGATTCAATGAATTAAACCACATTGATGCACATGCATGCACTTTTCTTCTTTCTTTCACTTTCACTTTGCTTTGCTTTACTTTGCTTTGGTATACATCACACATTTCCTCACATTCACCCTCCACTCCGGGGAAAAACCGACCGATAGTACTACCCCTCCACACAACATGGCTTGCACAGTACTTCACCCCTTTTTAGGGGTTCTTCATACAATTTGGCTTGATAACACCAAATTGGCTATAGCAGGGATCACCAGTGATCAACCACGAAGAACAAAAGTAACTGACAGAATTATTATGGTTCCGGTAAAGCCAATCCCCGACACGAGTAGTGAACCCGGTCCTTTGGAAGATCAAAGCTTTCCATAACAATTCTCGACGATTGTTTCAATAGCACAATCTAGTTACCTTTTCCCTCCCTCATAGAATTATTTGATTCCGGTATGTTTTTCCCCTACTCCTAATGTCCACCTTTTCACCATGCGTGATGCAATTTCTTAGACTCTTTCTAATTAAATTTGAACCCTTTATTCTTTTAAAAAATTGCATTTGTTTGGCTCAAATCAAATTAGAAAGCACTTTACACTAGTTTATGTCTAATCAACAACAAGCAAACTAGTAATTAATAAATACATACTAAATATATTTTTGCATCATTTATACTACAAAATCATTAATTCACATAATAATACACAATTTCATCACTCGAAAATTAACACATAGAACATAAAAAGTTGCATCAATAGGAAACTAAATCATAATTCATAACAATTAATTTCTAATGCCTACAAACAATTTAATACACCTAATTATGTCTTTATTATTATCATTAAATCTTTTCCCTAATTTAAACCAAAGTACTGCCTCTTACCTTCATAGAGAGAGAAAGAGAAAGTGAGGGGTTGATGAGCACCACTTCTAATCCTTGAATCCAAGCTCCTTAGCCTCTTTGATTTTTGTTCTCTACCCCTTTTTAGGCTTCATTTCTTGATTCTATGGCCAAACTAATTGATTTGGGAATTTAGGGTTCATGGGTTTCATGATGGATTTGAGAAGAGAGTGAAGAATATGGTGTTTTTGGAGAGGGAAATATATGGATTAGTGATGGGAATTTGATTTATGATGGGATTCTTACTTGATTTTGGATGGATTTTGAGTTGGGAAAACTTAGGGTTTTAGAGAAGAAAATCGCATGAGAAAGAAGGGGAAGAAATTTGGTGTGTGTGTGTGTTTTCTGCAGCACCAGTCTTTTAACTGGTGCGCGCGGGAGTCTGATGCGGCTGGTGCGTGGTGCTGCACTGGCTCATGGACTGGTGCGGTCAGTTTGGGTTCAGGTGCGTAGAATGATGCACCAACTGGTGCTGGCTTCTGAATCTGGTGCGCGCGGGACATTTTGGTGCGCTGGTGCATGCCCTGCGCACCTGGTGCGACTGGCTGGTGCTTTCCTGCGCACCGGTGCATGGCTCCTGCGCACTGGTGCAGGATTTTGCTAGCCGGTGCGTCCGGTGCAACCGGTGCTATTTATTTATTTATTTATTTTTTACACAATTAATACATTCCAAAACCTTCCTAAAAATAAAATACATGCCAAAACATTAAAATTTCATTTTCTTATAATTATTTAACTTAAAACTTCTAATTACTTAAATCAAATCAAATTATTTGCACTAACTTAACTTTAACTATGAATGAATTCTAACTAACTAATGCACATAACTATTTACTAAATTTGTGGATGTTACACCTGTGGTAGGGGACACCCTCAAGAAAACATGATCTCCTGCATCAAATTCTAAGGGCCTCCTACGCTTATTAGCATAACTTTTCTGACGGTCTTGCGAAGCTTTCATCTTGTCTTTAATCATGGTGATCTTTTCTGTATTCTCCTGCACAATATCCGGGCCAATTAACAGATTCTCACCCATCTGAAACCAACAGAGCGGTGTTCTACATTTCATTCCATAGAGAGCCTCGAATGGTGCCATCCCGATACTAGAATGGAAGCTATTGTTGTACGTGAATTCAATCAATGGTAAAAGTTGCTCCCAACTACCTGACTGCTCAACCACACAAGTCCTCAACAGATCTTCCAAGGACTGAATAGTACACTCTGACTTTCCATTAGTTTGCGGATGATATGGTGTACTAAATTTCAGCTTAGTACCCAATGCCTGCTACAAACTCTAAGAGGGGCACTGTGCTAGAAGGAACACCATGCAGCTTCACTATGTCCCTGATATACAATTGAGTCAGCTTCTCTAAGTTGTACTTCATATTCATTGGAATAAAGTGGGAACACTTGGTCAGCCGATCCACAACAACCCCAGATAGCATCAAACCCTAAAGTGGTCCTTGGTATACCTGAAACGAAGTCCATAGCAATGCTATCCCATTTCCACTCGGGAATTTAAGGGATCGCAACAAGCCTCCTGGTTTCTGATGCTCAATCTTTGCTTTCTGACAGACCAAGCATCTGGAAACATAATTTGTAACGTCCATTTTCAAATTCGGCCACCAGAATAATCTCTTCAAATAATGATACATCTTTGTGGTACCCGGGTGAAGACTCAATTTAGTTTTGTGAGCTTCCTCAAGAACCACTCTCCTAACTTCAAAGTCCATAGGAATGCACACTCTGCCTCTAAACCTGATGATTCCATCTGAACCCTTTATGAAGTCGGGCTCACCATCTTCAACTGCCCTTTCTAGCAATTTCTGAAGTTCTGGATCGTCGGCCTGTCTTTCTTTAATCAGTCCTACAAATTCATTAGTAACCTACAACATTTCTAGGATGATGCTTTTGTCTTTTACGTGCACCCCTAGATTGAGATTATTGAACTCCTGCATCAATTGCATTTCTTTCACCATTAAGTTACTAATATGCAAGGACTTTCGGCTCAGGGCATCTGCTACTACATTCGCCTTGCCAGGATGGTATTGGAGATTGAAATCAAAATCTTTTAGAAATTCCATCCACCTCCTCTGCCGCATATTCAGTTCTTTCTGATCAAAGAGATATTTGAGGCTCTTGCGATCACTGAAGACCTCAAATCGAGTGCCATATAAATAATGTCTCGAGATCTTTAGAGCAAAAACTACAACTGCTAACTCCAAATCGTGTGTCGGGTAGTTTTGCTCATGTTGCATGAGTTGCCTGAGTTGCCTAGATGCATATGCAACTTCTTTACCCTGCTGCATCAATACACAACCTAGCCCTTGTTTGGAGGCATCACAATAAACATCAAAGGACTGGTCAGGATCTGGCAATATCAGAACCGGAGAGCTGGTCAACCTCTCTTTCAACTCCTGAAGGCTCTGCTCGCACTAGGGCGACCATTGATAAGGCACGTCTTTTCTGGTTAACTTAGTTAGCGGAAGAGCCAACTTGGAGAATCCTTCAATGAATCTCCTATAGCATCCCACCATGCCAAGGAAACTCCTAATTTCCGTCACCGACGTGGGCTTCTCCCACTTCAACACCGCTTCCACCTTGGAGGGATCGACGAAAACACCTTTCTCAGAAATCATGTGGCCTAAGAAATGTACCTCCTGCAACCAGAAACTGCATTTAGATAGTTTTGCATAGAGATGTTTTTCCTTGAGTATCTGCAACACAATTCTCAAGTGTTACTCATGCTTAATGGGATTATTAGAATAGATTAGTATATCATCAATGAACACTATAACTAAAGAATCTAAGAAGGGTCGAAAGATCCTGTTCATGTAGTCCATAAATTTTGCAGGAGCATTTGTTAGACCGAATGACATCAAAACATGTTCAAAGTGCCCATAATGAGTCCTGAAAGCAGTCTTAGAAATGTCTTCTTCCTTGATGTGAATCTGGTGGTATCCAGATCGAAGATCGATTTTTGAGAAAATCACAGCACCTCTCAGTTGATCCAATAAGTCATCAATGCGGGGAAGAGGATATTTGTTCTTCACTTTCCTCGCATTGAGCTTCCTGTAATCTATGCACATCCGAGAGCTTCCGTCCTTCTTCTTGACAAAGAGAACCGAGGCTCCCCATGGAGATACACTAGGCCGAATGAACTCTTTCGCCAATAACTCCTCTAACTGCTTCTTTAACTCTGCTAATTCAGTAGGTGTCATCCTGTAGGGAGCTATGGAAACTGGTCCTGCTCCAGAAACCAGATCAATACTAAACTCGACTTCTCTGTGAGGTGGTAGTCCTGGAATCTCCCCAGAAAAAATTCTGAGAATTCCTTGACTACTGGAATTTTGCTCACATCGGCCTGTTCATTAGCTTTCATGGCAGCAAGAGATGGAGAAGACAATAGATTTCTTCTCACAATCAATTAGAACTGATGGGTAGACATCCAATCCATGCCCAATATGATGTCCAGATTGGTCAAGGGAAGACAAATAAGATTCACTGTGAAGTCCCGCTCCAGTACCCGGAGGGGGAAATTAAGAAACATTTGAGAAGTAACAACCGAAGAGCTAGTTGGATTAGAAATAGATAATTTGAAAGGCATTTCAACAGATGATAACCCTAGCTTCTTCATGCAACTATGAGAGATGAAAGAATGAGAAGCACCACAATCGAAAAGTACACCACAGGATATATTATTAATGGAACATGTACCTCTGATGAGCTCATCAGATAATTCCACTTCATCCCCATCCATAGTATAAACCTTGCCCCTTTGAACGGGCTGGCTCCCACTGGTCTGCTGTGTTGCAGTGACATTCCCCTCTTGCTTGAGTGTTTTCTTGGGACAATTGGAAGCAATATGTCCAGGCTGGCTGCAAAAGAAACAAAGACCTTCTCTCAAACGCTGCTCCCTAGCCCAACAATTCCCACAATGGAACCTTCCACAAGCATAACATGGTGATACGGGGCCCGAAGGGGTCACAATCTGTCCTGAAGCCACAGGAGCTGCTGCTCTCGGAGGAGGATAAGGGCCTGATCTCATGTAGGTACGCCATTGAATCCTACGTCGTGGAGGTCTCTGCCTCTTTTACTCATCTCATTTTCAATTTTCAAATCATATTCTTTTCTCATATCATTTTCAACTTCGACCTTAGGATTCAATGTGACCTACTTAGCCCTTTTCGGTTTTCCTCACTATTGGCCATGAAGACCCGTAATCACCCTCTTAATTCCGCAGAATCATTATTACATTGCAGGGACTCTATCGTCACACAGACACGTACACACCGCATAGGCATGTGAACACCATATAGGGACGCTATCGTCACAAAGACACGTACCCGTACGCTATCGTCACAAAGACACGTACTTGGCTCGCGGGCGATGAACACTACAAAAGTACGCTATCGTCACACAGATACGTACCCGCACTACAATAGAAAAAGGTTTTTGTAGCATTTATTTTTCACAATCTGTAGCGTTTCTAAGTGCTACGCATGAAAGTGTAATAAAAAGTACCCGTATCAACAATATAAAGTAATAAACCATTACAATACCAAATCCAAAAAGAAAAAAAGTGTTCTCAATTAATATTTGAACAAAATCTAAATGATAATGTCAAAAAAAGAAAAAGAAAATCTAAATGATGAGGTATATATCATTCTTATATGGTAACAACTTGACTAATTCCATATATAGCTCACTTCAAATGAGCTTCCAAAACTCTTAAACTTGGACACCACCACACATGCATTTCTTTTACAGGTCTGCATATGAAACCTAAAACAGATACTCACCAAAACATGCATATAAATGAGGGGTAAGTGTTACCCCATGAATGAAACCAAACAACAATGAAAACTAATAAAACAAAGATACTCACCAAACCAAATAGTTGTTAGTTCCATGATGAACATGATGAATGTTTTGATAATGACAAAGTGTTTTTGAACAAGCTATAAGTGTTGATCAAGTTTCAAGCTCAACAAGCAACAACAAACATCAAATGAAGAAGAGAGAAAGCAAGCTCATGAAGACCTAAGTTTGAGTGTATTTGTATTTCTTTTATCTTTTGCCTCTCAAGCTTCATAGGTTTTTTATTTGGGTAGATTATTATAGAGGGTAGTGAATCTCATTCATAAGTCATGATTTAATCATAATTTGAGTTTTCACTTAACCTAGAATCAATAGGTGGCTTAAAGGTTTTAAAGGAAAGGTTGGATTTTGAGAAAACAAGTTTTGAACATGTGCAGTACCAACTTAATCGATTAAGTGATTAACTTAATCGAGTACTACTCGAGTACACGACTTGCTTAATCGATTAAGTACTGCTGAACTGATTTTTAAAATACGATTTTCACTTCTCAAAATCAGTTTTCAAGTGCTACAACTTTTGGGTATTCTATATAAACCTTTTCCTATTATTTGTGATTAGTTAGAATAATTTCATACAAGTTTTACAAAGAATCAAGCCACTCTATTCTCTCTCAATTTTAAAGATCAAAGCTTTTCTATTTTTATATTCTTTGATCAAGAACCTTTGAATCTCTTATGGTGAATTGTCATAACTCTTGATTGAGATTCATAGGATTGTTTTGTGTTTTCTATTGTGTTGTAATCTTTGCAAGAAGGCAAGCCACTACAACAAACAAGAAGCCTTGGTGTGTCGATTTTATCATCAAGCAAGTGCATTCTTATTGAAGAAGAAGAAGAAGTCTTGGTTGTGAATCAAGCAAGTGAAGCCTTGGTGTGTGGATTATCATCAAGCAATTGAAGACTTGTTGTGTCGATTATCAACAAGGGGTAGAGGTTAGATTAGAGAGAAGATCAATAGGATTACAAGGCAAGGGTGTCGGTTATCTCTTGTAAGCTAGCAAGAAGGGAGTCTTGTGAGGCAATCACTTGTAATTTGAGAACTCTAATTCCTCATAGTGAAGAATCTCTCTTGGTTGAAGAGGGGACTGGATGTAGCTTTCAAGTGGATGAAAGTGAACCAGGATAAATCACTGTGTCGTATCTCTAAACCCTTACTCTTTATATTCAAGTCATTTGATTGCGTTCTTGGTTGAAAACCTAGAAAGATTGATTTTCATAATTGATTGAATTGAATCTTTAATTGTTCAAATTGATAAAGGGAAAATCATTTTCATAACTAGGTTAATCAATAAGAATATAGGTGTTAATCATTTCTGCTGTATCTCTGATCTTGCATGTGAATTGATTGATTTTCGTATTCGAATGAAAAATTGATTTTTCTGTTTTCTGTCATATTTAATCGATTAAGTTCAAGTTTAATCGAGTACTACTCGAGTAAATTGCAGGTTAATCGATTAAGTACTGTAGAATTTGCAAAAATCATTTGTTTTGATTGTTTCGATTTGTTTCGTTCGAAAATCTTTCAAGGTAGCTTCAACACCTATTCAACCCCCCCTTCTAGGTGTTTTCCTAGGGTTCCTAAGTCTCTCCAACCACTAATTGCGGTTTCATCAATTGGTATCAGAGCTCGGTCGAAAGACACGAGCATAAGAGCTTTTTCGTAAAGATCCTTTAAGAAAATCGCAATGGGTTCCATGAATCCCTTTGGTGGTGAAGGTGCTTCAATAAGTCGTCCTCCATTGTTTGCCGGAGAAGGCTATGCATATTGGAAAGTTAGAATGAAAATCTTTATCCAAGCCATAGATAGTGAAATTTGGAAAGTAGTTGAAAAAGGTCCTCATATCCCCTCTAGTTTAGTTGAAGGTGTAGAACAATTGATCCCCGAGGATAAGTGGAAGGATGATGATAGAAAGAAAGTTCAATATGATTATAAAGCAAAGAATATCATTACATCCGCTTTATCCTATGACGAGTTCTTTAGAGTTTCTCAATGTTCTAGTGCTAAAGAAATGTGGGACACTTTACAAGTGACTCATGAAGGAACTAGTGAGGTTAGGAGAGCTAGATTGAATGCCTTAATGCGTGATTATGAATTGTTTCATATGCTTCCAAATGAATCTATAAATGATATGCAAAAGCGTTTTACTCACATTATAAATCATTTACTTGCTCTTGGTAAAACTTTTCTTCAAGGTGAACTTTCTAACAAAGTGTTGAGATGTTTAGACAGGAATTGGCAACCAAAAGTAACGGCTATTGTTGAATCTAAAAATTTGGATGCTATGGATCTAGCAACACTTTTCGGAAAGCTTCAAGAACATGAAATGGAGCTTGGACGATTAAGTATCAATGAAGAGTCGGATAAGAACAAATCAAGGAAAGGACTTGCTCTTAGAGTCAAAAGTGCATATAAAAAGAAAGATAGTTCCGATGATGATGATAGTGAAGATTCCGATTCCGATGTTGATGAAAAAGACATGAAACTTTTGTTAAAAGAGTTTGACAAGTTTCTAAGGAGAAAAGGAAGGTTGAACAAGGACAAAAGTAAAGAGAAGGATTCCCCACACTACAAGACCAAAACTTCAAAAGAAGGTGTAGTTTGCCATGAATGTGGAAAGCCCGGTCATCTCAAGTACTCATGCTCTAGGTATCTCAAGAAGAAGGAGAAAGACAAGAAAAATTCTAAATCTAAAAGAGCATACATAGTTTGGGATAGTGATGAAGATAACAAGAAAAGCACATCGAGTAGTTCATCGGATGATGAAGAAGCTGCTTGTCTCAACTTGATAACTCTAGTAGATGATGAAGAACAAAGTTCAAATGATGAATCAAGTTATCAAAGCGAGGATAGCAATGTAAGTGAATCTAAATCCGAAATTTCTTCTAAATATGAATTGTTACATAATGCTTATGAAGAAATGTATGAACAACTTGAAAAACTAGCTTTGAAAAACATTGAAAGAAAGAAGCTCATTTTGAAACATCAAAAAGAGATTTTAGATCTTCAAAAACAAGTTGATGAGCTTAATCTTGAAAATGAAACTCTTGATCTTATATATGCTAGTTCTTCTTGTGATTGTGCTAGTAGATTGAATGTTGTGGTTGATTGTGAGAGTTGCAAGTTGCTCAAGGATGAAAATGCTATTTTGAAAAATAAGCTTGCAAGTTTCACCATTTGTGATATTAGATTGTGCACATTGTTAAATTTTCAAAGAGAAAATTCAAACAAGTTTGGTTTGGGTTATACTAATGCTAAGAGTAAATCTCATAGAAATGTTGTTGATTTTTCTAAAGTTGATTTTTCAAATCCTCCAACATGTTTCTATTGTGGTACTCATGGACATACTTCAAATGTGTGTTATGTTAAAGTGCATGGTATATCTAAAGGAAATTTTGTTTGGATGAAAAAGGGTGAAAGTCCCTACACTAACAAAAATGGATCCAAAACCATTTGGATACCAAAAAGCAAAGCATGATTGTTTTGTAGGTTTGATTGAAGATGCAAATGAATGACACATGTTCTCAATTGGTCTCAACTATGAATGTCTATATTCACATCTTCAATTGGTATCACACTTGCATCTCAAGTGAATGTCCTACAAAGTGGTAATATTTGATATTGATATATTATCTCAATTGGTATCTTCTCAATTGATATTACTTTTCTAAATGTTTAGTTAATTCAATTTGTATCATTGAGAGATTATTAGTTGATTATCATGCTTTTGTGATTATTGATTCTTCTTTACAATTGATATCTTCTTTGTTAAGTGATATTATGATCTTTTTAGTTCTCAATTGGTATTATATTTCATTGTTATATTCTCTTACCAATTGATATCACATTTCAAAGTAAAGCTCTATTGTATTTGTTCAATTGGTATCAATGTTGTGAAGAAATGATCATTGATTTCTTACCTTGGCTTAGATGTAATATTTCAATTGGTATATATTACTTTTTGATAATGCCAAAGGGGGAGAAATATGATGTTTTGAATTGAATGAAATGTTTCTCAAAGAGGGAGAAATGGTATGTTTTGAAACATGGGAGAAATATAATATGATTTTTAGATATTTGTTTGGGGAAAGGTTGTTTTTGTTGTTTTTATGTAGGTTGAGCTAAGTTGTTGAAGATAGGGGGAGAATCAAGCTTCTATCTCAATTGGATTCAAGTGTAAAAGCATTGATTGAGAGGGAGAAAGAGTCTTCTCAAGTGATCAAATGTTTCAAGCATCAACAACTTCAAGCGATTTCAAAACATGGGTTGTCATTTTCAAAAAGGGGGAGATTGTTAGTTCCATGATGAACATGATGAATGTTTTGATAATGACAAAGTGTTTTTGAACAAGCTATAAGTGTTGATCAAGTTTCAAGCTCAACAAGCAACAACAAACATCAAATGAAGAAGAGAGAAAGCAAGCTCATGAAGACCTAAGTTTGAGTGTATTTGTATTTCTTTTATCTTTTGCCTCTCAAGCTTCATAGGTTTTTTATTTGGGTAGATTATTATAGAGGGTAGTGAATCTCATTCATAAGTCATGATTTAATCATAATTTGAGTTTTCACTTAACCTAGAATCAATAGGTGGCTTAAAGGTTTTAAAGGAAAGGTTGGATTTTGAGAAAACAAGTTTTGAACATGTGCAGTACCAACTTAATCGATTAAGTGATTAACTTAATCGAGTACTACTCGAGTACACGACTTGCTTAATCGATTAAGTACTGCTGAACTGATTTTTAAAATACGATTTTCACTTCTCAAAATCAGTTTTCAAGTGCTACAACTTTTGGGTATTCTATATAAACCTTTTCCTATTATTTGTGATTAGTTAGAATCATTTCATACAAGTTTTACAAAGAATCAAGCCACTCTATTCTCTCTCAATTTTAAAGATCAAAGCTTTTCTATTTTTATATTCTTTGATCAAGAACCTTTGAATCTCTTATGGTGAATTGTCATAACTCTTGATTGAGATTCATAGGATTGTTTTGTGTTTTCTATTGTGTTGTAATCTTTGCAAGAAGGCAAGCCACTACAACAAACAAGAAGCCTTGGTGTGTCGATTTTATCATCAAGCAAGTGCATTCTTATTGAAGAAGAAGAAGAAGTCTTGGTTGTGAATCAAGCAAGTGAAGCCTTGGTGTGTGGATTATCATCAAGCAATTGAAGACTTGTTGTGTCGATTATCAACAAGGGGTAGAGGTTAGATTAGAGAGAAGATCAATAGGATTACAAGGCAAGGGTGTCGGTTATCTCTTGTAAGCTAGCAAGAAGGGAGTCTTGTGAGGCAATCACTTGTAATTTGAGAACTCTAATTCCTCATAGTGAAGAATCTCTCTTGGTTGAAGAGGGGACTGGATGTAGCTTTCAAGTGGATGAAAGTGAACCAGGATAAATCACTGTGTCGTATCTCTAAACCCTTACTCTTTATATTCAAGTCATTTGATTGCGTTCTTGGTTGAAAACCTAGAAAGATTGATTTTCATAATTGATTGAATTGAATCTTTAATTGTTCAAATTGATAAAGGGAAAATCATTTTCATAACTAGGTTAATCAATAAGAATATAGGTGTTAATCATTTCTGCTGTATCTCTGATCTTGCATGTGAATTGATTGATTTTCGTATTCGAATGAAAAATTGATTTTTCTGTTTTCTGTCATATTTAATCGATTAAGTTCAAGTTTAATCGAGTACTACTCGAGTAAATTGCAGGTTAATCGATTAAGTACTGTAGAATTTGCAAAAATCATTTGTTTTGATTGTTTCGATTTGTTTCGTTCGAAAATCTTTCAAGGTAGCTTCAACACCTATTCAACCCCCCCTTCTAGGTGTTTTCCTAGGGTTCCTAAGTCTCTCCAACCACTAATTGCGGTTTCATCAATAGTTATTTAGCCATATGATTTAAAGCTACATAACGAGACAATTCTTCGTTAATTTCATCACGTTGATTAGAAGAGGATATCAAAAAGTCACAATCTAGAAAGTACTGCAACATTAAACCAAGCTGTGTAAAAAAGTATTACGATATGATATGCTTATAGATAATGTAAAGAAATATTATCATCTAATTTTGAGCCCCTAGAAGTCCATTCACATATAGCATTGCATGCCTGCTACCTAGAGGAGGCTCTCACATAGGTCATATTTGTAACACCCCAAATTTTCGCCTCCTGATGTAATGTGATTATGATTTATGAAAATATATTTTCAAATTATTTTCTTAATCATAATTATGTTTCATTAATTAAATTAAGATTATTATGAGTTAGTAAGAGTAATTGCGAAAGTAGAAAAATATTGCAGCAAACAAATAATATGTAAAAATAAGGTTTTTGCATATTAGTCCTTGGAAGAGGACCTAGAAGCAATATTAGGAAGACTTTGGAGGGAAGGGCATTAAAATAAATATTTTTGAAAAACTGACCAAAATACTCGAGTATTTCTGGAAATACTCGAGTAATCGAGTCAGTGGAGAACTCGTTAGTGCGGTTGATGAGTCAACCCACAACGAATTCCTTTGAGTGACACGAAAACACCATGGAAACATGATGATGGTTGTCGTGGCGCGTTGCATGAGCACTGGGAGGGTCTATATAAAGCTTGGATTGTTGAAGAAGGGAGATTTTGTTGGTTTTGCTCTGAGAACTTGGGTTTAGGGTTTCCAATTTCGTGGTTCGATTTCTCGAACGTGTTTGAGAATTGGAACGAGAGTGATACACTATTGTGAAGCTCACGTCTCGAGCTTCACAAAAACATAAAAAATCGTGAGTTAAGGCGCTGTGTAGAAGGAGAATCGAAGCTGAGAAGCAAGGGTGTTCTTGGTGTTAAAGTTGAAAACTGAAGCTTGGAGCTCACTTTCAACTTAGATTGTGGTAAGCCCTTGGACCCTATGAATCTCAAATTCGTCTATACTTCTAGTGTAAGTTGCAGAGAATCAATTCTAATCGTTTTCCCCAATTTTAAATCGAATT
Source organism: Crotalaria pallida (assembly GCA_037953625.1). Classification (NCBI taxonomy): domain Eukaryota; kingdom Viridiplantae; phylum Streptophyta; class Magnoliopsida; order Fabales; family Fabaceae; genus Crotalaria; species Crotalaria pallida. The sequence continues at coordinate 64,128,197 of CM075655.1, read as the reverse complement.
TTGCATGTCAAATCTTCTGATTTTGGTGCTCTGCTCAACTATGACTGCATGCATAGGATTTTGGGGGTTGAGCATCTCTAGCCAATTTCTCTGCAATTTCAGAGTTGATTCACGAATTTGAGGTAAGGGTGAAGCTTCTAATTCACTAGAATAAGTTTAAATCTTGTGGAATTAGGATATGAGTCATCAAATGGCTCTATGGGCATAGTTTGAAATAGGATTGAGGCTTGGAGGCCTTTCTGGACTTAAATGAATATTTGGACATGTGTATTTGGTCACATGCAAGGTGTACTAATGCTGAAAATGGAATGGATATATGTAAAATTGGATTTGGTATGTTAAGTTGTGGAAATTGCATTTTTATGCATAATTATGGATAATCTGTGGTTCAGTGTTAGATGTTGTTAATTCTGTGTTGGAACATGTTTAAAATGTGTAAAGTGAGCTATGTTGATCTTTGGTTTGGACTGGATTGGACTATAATCGAAATTGGTATGTTAAAACTCATTTTTCTGTGTTGTCTGTCTGCAAACACTCGAGTATTATGGGTAATACTCGAGTATTTGGCCTATTTTGGAAATTGGATTTTCTGGGAAACTCAAGAACACTCGAGTATTCATATAGAACACTCGAGTATTCTGGGAATTTTTAATGAATTTCTGGGAAACCTTAAGAACACTCGAGTTTCATGGAGAACACTCGAGTATTCTAATGAATTTTCAAAGTATTTCTGGAAAAATGAATGAACACTCGAGTAATGTGAGGAACACTCGAGTATTTTCATAAAACTGAGGAACACTCGAGTATTGATAGGTTCACTCGAGTATTTTGGACCTGAGACAGAAAAATTAACTTTCTTTTAATATACCAATAGAACATCGATTAAGATCAATTATGCTCACGGGAAAAGGTTTCATGTTCCAATAAAAGGATTGGTAAAAATATTAACAACAGTCTAACTCACTGAAGGAATAATATTGGATGCACATAATAAGATTATTGGTTAATCTTGTGTATATAATTTTATGTGCATACATGCATGGTGTAAGGTTGGGGATAATTCGGTGGTAACTGGCTCGATGAGACATTTTGGTAATGTGGGCAGCATTTGGGAATGCTGTTACGTCTTGGTGACGTTGTGTGCACCCTATCCAAGCAGTGGCTCGATGACACATTTTGGTAATGTGGGCAGCATTTGGGAATGTTGTTACATCTTGGTGACGTTGTGTGCACACTGTCCGAGCAGTTCCATAATACATGTTGGTCATGTATGCGAATTATTGGAATGAACGTTCAATGGACAATGGATTTGGGAGACATGCATCATTACTCATAATTAATGGAAATGTTACAATTGGAAAGCACTCATTCATTTACATGTGTACTTGCATTGGATGTTTGCAACATATATTGTTACATGCTTATTTATTCTTATTCGATTATGTGGATTATGTGCTTACCCCTTATTGCCCATGTTAGGTGATGGCACGCTATCTAGCTCGCATCGAGATGCGCCCGCTCCCTAGTGGAGTGTGGTACTACGAGGACCATCGAGCCACCTATGAGGGTGAGGTGGAGGTGACTCTATATCACCCCAACCCTTTGGCTCGTGTCCGTCCTCTTAGGTTTCGCATCCCTATTATCTATACTTTGCATGTACCCCCTTTCTATACTTATCATGGACCACCCCCGACTCGACCTGCTCGTCGTTTTCATTCCTTTCGTTTTCGAGCCGCTACTCGATCTCACCCCTCTGCTCCTCGAGTGGTTCGAGAGGAGACTCCTATACCTCGTCCGATGAGTCCGGTTCATGGGACTCCCTCAGCTGACCCAGTGCCCAGTGGTGGGGCACCCACTCAGTCAGAGGAGGTAGAGGAGGATCCGGAAGAGGGTGAGAGCGAGGATGAGCCAGTCGAGTACTCCACTGGGAGCCAGTGGGGAGTTGGGGATCCACCAGGTGATGCATAGTATAGATGGTTAGGATGTGGGACGGGTGGAGCAGCTGCTAGAGACTTGGAGATCATGCTATGGAGGAGGATCGCTGGACCACTTCTGGGATTTCATATTTTGCTCTATATATATATTGTACATATTTTGAGAGATCTCAGTGAGGTGGTCTTATATTATGGACTTGTATTTTGTATAAACCTGCTATCTCGACTTTGACTCTAATGTTGATGACTCTTTTTATGATGATCATATATATACAGTTATGTTTATGTTTTCTTCACTAGTATTAAATGTGAGTTATCAAGTCAAGGTCTCTAATTTCCGCTTACTCTGATAAACGTGGTTTCACGCTTTAATAAATAATATTTTCATGAAATGATAAAGGTAAGGTTTTTACTAATTGCAAATAAACACCAAGTATTTTACAAAGGCTAATAAAAGGATTTTTAATTAAATCTTTACTCAATCAAGTCCATAAACTTTTACCAAAGATAATAAGAGCAATTCTTTTTATCAACATGGATCTTTAAGAAGGAGTGTTACACTTTTATGGTATCAGAGCAAAATGGTCCTGATTCTTGATCCTCTCAAGCATAATCTGCCAGGAGTTGCCACAGTTGGGTAAAGTTTTCTTAGCTATTTGATTCATTTCATATAGCTTAGTTCTATTAGTGATAGTTTAGAATAGAATTAGATAAGATTTCAAACCTAGATAGACCTTTAACGACATAAGTCCATAGCGCAGGATCACTATGGCCTCACGATATAGAAACCATACGAATGATCTGCTGGAAAGGATGGCTGCAGTGCTAGAGAATTTGCATCAAAATCAGCAGCAGCAACACCAACCTCAGCCCGTTAATCCATCTCCAGCAGGTGCGGTGGCTGCGGAAGTCAAAACTTTGTCGGATTTCAGGAGCTGCAATCCCTCAAAGTTTGCTGGTGGGTTTAAACCTGAGGAAGCTAACAAGTGGATCTTGGAGATGGACAAGATCTTTAGAACTTTAGAATGCCCCGACGCTCAGAGGATAGCTTATGCTATTTTTATGCTGGAAGGAGAAGCAGAACATTGGTGGAGTCATACTGCCCAGTTACTCGCTCACGAAGGAAGAGAGGTAACTTGGGAAGTATTCATGGGAGAATTTCTTAAGAAGTATTTTCCTGAAGATTTAAGGAGGAAGAAAGAAGTTGAGTTTTTGCAACTCCGACAAGGCAGCATGAGTGTGGGTGAATATGCTGCAAAGTTTGAAGAACTAATGAAATACTCCCCTTACTATCAGATGAATCCGGATGAAAGGAGTAAGTGTATTAAGTTTGAGGGAGGACTGAGACCTGAATTGAAGTCGGTATTCAGTTATCAAAGGATTCAAAGTTTTCCTACGCTGGTGGATATGTGTAGAATGTATGAGGATGATAAAAAGGCGGAGTCAGTTCAGATTATGGAAGGGAAGAAGGAACATTCAGGATATGGTCCGCAAAGAAGGAAGGGACCTGACCATCGTAACAAAGGCCCTTATTCTCATAAGAATAGGGGAAAGGGCAGGATGTCTGATGATCGAAACACCTCTTACAATAATGCTCCTTATTGTGAGAAGTGCAGACGTCATCATTTGGAAAGTTCTGCTGGTCTCACAGTGGGTGTTTTAACTGTGGGAAACCTGGTCATATTTCTCACGATTGCAAGGAACCACCCAAGAATGCTCAAAGAGGTTCTACAGACAAGCCGATGACTCAAGGTAGAGTTTTCACCCTTAGTGGTGCCGAAGCAAATCAGACTCCAGGACTCATGCAAGGTACTTATCTGCTCAATGATCAACCTTGTAGAATTTTATTCGATTCAGGAGCCATTCATTCATTTGTGTCATTTGAATGTGTGAATCGTTTGAAATTGCCTGTGTCTGAATCACCCTATTATCTTAGGGTAGAGACCCCTACTAACTCTCCTGTAATCACTTCAAAAGTGTGTCCTGATTGCAAAGTTAGGATAGTAGACCGAATCTTTCGTTTAGATCTGATCTGTCTACCTTTGTCCCAATTGGATGTAATTTTGGGAATGGACTGGATGGCTAGCAATCATGTGGTTATTGATTGTGCTAAGAAGGCACTGTTATTTAAAGACCCAACCCCGGAAAAGCATCTCTGTTTAGTCTCTGCGAGTGAGCCAGAAAAAGAGGAAAGATCGGTGGAAGAGATACCGGTTGTTCGGGAGTTTCCGGAAGTATTTTCCGAGGAGATGCCAGGATTACCACCCAAGAGGGAGATTGAGTTTGGAATCGAGCTGATTCCAGGAACTGGTCCCATTTCTATTGCTCCATATAGAATGGCACCACCTGAGATGGTCGAATTGAAGAACCAGATTGAGGAATTACTGCAAAAACAACTCATTAGGCCAAGTGTATCCCCATGGGGTGCTCCAGTGTTGTTTGTCAAGAAGAAAGATGGAAGCCTTAGAATGTGTGTGGATTATCGACAGTTGAATAAGGTGACCATAAAGAACAAATATCCTTTGCCAAGGATAGATGATCTCATGGATCAAGTAAGAGGAGCTTCGGTGTTTTCTAAGATCGATCTGAGATCTGGATATCATCAGATCAGAATCAAGGAGGAAGATATTCCTAAAACTGCATTTCGATCTCGATACGGACATTATGAGTATGTCGTAATGCCGTTCGGATTAAGAAATGCACCAGCCATTTTTATGGACTATATGAACCGAATTTTTAGACCATATCTGGATTCATTCGTGGTAGTTTTCATTGATGACATCCTGATATATTCTAAGAGTCCGGAGGAACATGCCGAACACCTTCGAGTAGTGTTGCAGATTTTGAAGGAGAAGCAACTCTACGCCAAAATTTCTAAGTGTGAGTTTTGGTTAAAAGAAGTTCAATTCTTGGGGCACGTAATCTCGGAAGGTGGTATAGCCGTTGACCCAGCTAAGGTGGAATCAGTTTTGCAGTGGGTTCAACCAAAGACGGTCACGGAAGTCAGAAGTTTCTTAGGGCTGGCCGGATATTATAGAAGATTTATTGAAGGATTTTCGAAGATTGCATTACCCCTCACCAAGCTGACTAGGAAGGATCAACCATTTGTATGGGATGAGAAGTGTGAAAAGAGTTTTTTGATGCTTAAGGAAAGATTAACATCCTCACCAGTGTTAATCTTACCTGACCCTCACAAGGAGTACGAAGTGTACTGTGATGCATCGGGACAAGGACTTGGGAGTGTCCTAATGCAAGAAGGAAAGGTTGTGGCGTATGCATCTCGTCAACTGAAAGTTCACGAGGTAAACTACCCCACCCATGATTTGGAACTTGCTGCAATAGTCTTTGCACTGAAGATATGGAGGCATTATCTCTATGGCACTACGTTTCGGGTGTTTAGTGACCATAAGAGTTTGAAGTATTTATTCGATCAAAAGGAATTAAATATGAGGCAGCGTCGATGGATGGAATTTTTAAAAGACTACGATTTTGAGCTTCATTACCATCCTGGTAAGGCCAATGTTGTGGCAGACGCTTTGAGCCGTAAAGCGATTTATGTGAGTTCCATGATGATTAAGGAAGCGGCTTTGATTGAAGAGTTTTGGGATCTAAGCCTGGTGATGCAAGCGGAACCAGGTCAGATTACGTTGGGTATGTTGCAAATTTCTAACGAATTCTTGGCTCGAATTCGAGAATTGCAACGTAAAGATCCGGAATTGCTAGAAAAGAGGGAATTGATGGAAAAAGGAAAGGAGTCAGATTTTTCAGAAGGGTCGGATGGGATTCTTCATTTTAAAACGAGAATTTGCATACCGAAGAACTCGGAGATCAGGAGGATGATTTTGGATGAGGCGCATAAGAGTCAGATGAGCATGCACCCTGGATCGACAAAGATGTACCAGGATTTGAAAAGCATGTTTTGGTGGCCTGGTCTCAAGAAGGATGTGGCGGACTATGTAGCATCATGTTTAATCTGTCAAAAGGTTAAAGTGGAACATCAGAAGCCTGGAGGAGTGTTGCAACCCCTGGATATTCCACAATGGAAGTGGGATAGCATTTCCATGGACTTTGTGACTGGTTTACCAAGGACAGTTACAAACCATGACGCTATCTGGGTAATTGTGGATCGTCTTACTAAGTCGGCGCATTTTATTCCAGTGAATATGCGCTACTCCTTGGAGAAGCTTACCCAGATCTATATCCGGGAAGTGGTACGACTGCATGGAGTACCATCTAGCATCATTTCAGATCGTGATCCGAGGTTCATGTCTAGATTTTGGTCAAGTCTGCATCAGGCTCTGGGGACGAAACTTAAGATGAGTTCAGCTTATCACCCTCAGACAGATGGGCAAACCGAAAGAACCATTCAGACCTTGGAGGATATTTTGCGAGCTTGCGTACTGGAAGAAAGAGGAAGTTGGGATCAGATATTACCACTCGCAGAATTCACATACAACAACGGATATCATACCAGTATCGGTATGGCACCGTTCGAGGCATTGTATGGAAGAAAATGCCAAACCCCGCTATGTTGGTTTCAAGTGGGGGAGAATTTACATCTTGGTCCGGATGTGGTGCAACAGACAACCGAGAAGATCAGAATGATTCAAGAAAAGATCCGGACTGCGGTTAGTCGCCAGCAGAGTTATTCGGATCGAAGAAGAAGACCTTTGGAGTTTGTTGAAGGTGACCATGTATTTCTCAGGATTGTACCGCTAAAGGGTGTGAGTAGAGCATTGAAACCTCAGAAGCTGTCACCTAAGTTTATAGGTCCTTACCAGATCCTTAAGCGAGTAGGACCTGTAGCCTACCAAATAGCTCTCCCGCCATCTCTAGCCAACCTGCACAATGTTTTCCATGTTTCTTAGCTGAAAAAGTTTGTGCATGATCCAACCTCGATCCTTCAAATCCGTCCAGATGACTTAACCTTGCGAGAAAACCTAACCTTTAAAGCTGGTCCAGTAAAAGTGGAAGATAGGAGGACGAAGCAGCTTAGAGGGAAGGAGATTCCGTTGGTCAAAGTCTTATGGTAAAGTGGGAATGTATTCGAGTCAACTTGGGAATTAGAGGATCGAATGCGCCAGGATTATCCTGAGTTATTTTTGTAAGCTGAATTTCGGGGACGAAATTCCTGTTAAGTGGGGGAGTAGTGTAACACCCCAAATTTTCGCCTCCTTATGTAATGTGATTATGATTTATGAAAATATATTTTCAAATTATTTTCTTAATCATAATTATGTTTCATTAATTAAATTAAGATTATTATGAGTTAGTAAGAGTAATTGCGAAAGTAGAAAAATATTGCAGCAAACAAATAATATGTAAAAATAAGGTTTTTGCATATTAGTCCCTGGAAGAGGACCTAGAAGCAATATTAGGAAGACTTTGGAGGGAAGGGCATTAAAATAAATATTTTTGAAAAACTGACCAAAATACTCGAGTATTTCTGGAAATACTCGAGTAATCGAGTCAGTGGAGAACTCGTTAGTGCGGTTGATGAGTCAACCCACAACGAATTCCTTTGAGTGACACGAAAACACCATGGAAACACGATGATGGTTGTCGTGGCGCGTTGCATGAGCACTGGGAGGGTCTATATAAAGCTTGGATTGTTGAAGAAGGGAGATTTTGTTGGTTTTGCTCTGAGAACTTGGGTTTAGGGTTTCCAATTTCGTGGTTCGATTTCTCAAACGTGTTTGAGAACTGGAACGAGAGTGATACACTATTGTGAAGCTCACGTCTCGAGCTTCACAAAAACATAAAAAATCGTGAGTTAAGGCGCTGTGTAGAAGGAGAATCGAAGCTGAGAAGCAAGGGTGTTCTTGGTGTTAAAGTTGAAAACTGAAGCTTGGAGCTTACTTTCAACTTAGATTGTGGTAAGCCCTTGGACCCTATGAATCTCAAATTCGTCTATACTTCTAGTGTAAGTTGCAGAGAATCAATTCTAATCGTTTTCCCCAATTTTAAATCGAATTTTGCATGTCAAATCTTCTGATTTTGGTGCTCTGCTTAACTGTGACTGCATGCATAGGATTTTGGGGGTTGAGCATCTCTAGCCAATTTCTCTGCAATTTCAGAGTTGATTCACGAATTTGAGGTAAGGGTGAAGCTTCTAATTCACTAGAATAAGTTTAAATCTTGTGGAATTAGGATATGAGTCATCAAATGGCTCTATGGGCATAGTTTGAAATAGGATTGAGGCTTGGAGGCCTTTCTGGACTTAAATGAATATTTGGACATGTGTATTTGGTCACATGCAAGGTGTACTAATGCTGAAAATGGAATGGATATATGTAAAATTGGATTTGGTATGTTAAGTTGTGGAAATTGCATTTTTATGCATAATTATGGATAATCTGTGGTTCAGTGTTAGATGTTGTTAATTCTGTGTTGGAACATGTTTAAAATGTGTAAAGTGAGCTATGTTGATCTTTGGTTTGGACTGGATTGGACTATAATCGAAATTGGTATGTTAAAACTCATTTTTCTGTGTTGTCTGTCTGCAAACACTCGAGTATTATGGGTAATACTCGAGTATTTGGCCTATTTTGGAAATTGGATTTTCTGGGAAACTCAAGAACACTCGAGTATTCATATAGAACACTCGAGTATTCTGGGAATTTTTAATGAATTTCTTGGAAACCTTAAGAACACTCGAGTTTCATGGAGAACACTCGAGTATTCTAATGAATTTTCAAAGTATTTCTGGAAAAATGAATGAACACTCGAGTAATGTGAGGAACACTCGAGTATTTTCATAAAACTGAGGAACACTCGAGTATTGATAGGTTCACTCGAGTATTTTGGACCTGAGACAGAAAAATTAACTTTCTTTTAATATACCAATAAAACATCGATTAAGATCAATTATGCTCACGGGAAAAGGTTTCATGTTCCAATAAAAGGATTGGTAAAAATATTAACAACAGTCTAACTCACTGAAGGAATAATATTGGATGCACATAATAAGATTATTGGTTAATCTTGTGTATATAATTTTATGTGCATACATGCATGGTGTAAGGTTGGGGATAATTCGGTGGTAACTGACTCGATGACACATTTTGGTAATGTGGGCAGCATTTGGGAATGCTGTTACGTCTTGGTGACGTTGTGTGCACCCTATCCGAGCAGTGGCTCGATGACACATTTTGGTAATGTGGGCAGCATTTGGGAATGTTGTTACGTCATGGTGACGTTCTGTGCACACTGTCCGAGCAGTTCCACAATACATGTTGGTCATGTATGCGAATTATTGGAATGAACGTTCAATGGACAATGGATTTGGGAGACATGCATCATTACTCATAATTAATGGAAATGTTACAATTGGAAAGCACTCATTCATTTACATGTGTACTTGCATTGGATGTTTGCAACATATATTGTTACATGCTTATTTATTCTTATTCGATTATGTGGATTATGTGCTTACCCCTTATTGCCCATGTTAGGTGATGGCACGCTATCTAGATCGCATCGAGATGCGCCCGCTCCCTAGTGGAGTGTGGTACTACGAGGACCATCGAGCCACCTATGAGGGTGAGGTGGAGGTGACTCTATATCACCCCAACCCTTTGGCTCGTGTCCGTCCTCGTAGGTTTCGCATCCCTATTATCTATACTTTGCATGTACCCCCTTTCTATACTTATCATGGACCACCCCCGACTCGACCTGCTCGTCGTTTTCATTCCTTTCGTTTTCGAGCCGCTACTCGATCTCACCCCTCTGCTCCTCGAGTGGTTCGAGAGGAGACTCCTATACCTCGTCCGATGAGTCCGGTTCATGGGACTCCCTCAGCTGACCCAGTGCCCAGTGGTGGGGCACCCACCCAGTCAGAGGAGGTAGAGGAGGATCCGGAAGAGGGTGAGAGCGAGGATGAGCCAGTCGAGTACTCCACTGGGAGCCAGTGGGGAGTTGGGGATCCACCAGGTGATGCATAGTATAGATGGTTAGGATGTGGGACGGGTGGAGCAGCTGCTGGAGACTTGGAGATCATGCTATGGAGGAGGATCGCTGGACCACTTCTGGGATTTCATATTTTGCTCTATATATATATTGTACATATTTTGAGAGATCTCAGTGAGGTGGTCTTATATTATGGACTTGTATTTTGTATAAACCTGCTATCTCGACTTTGACTCTAATTTTGATGACTCTTTTTATGATGATCATATATATACAGTTATGTTTATGTTTTCTTCACTAGTATTAAATGTGAGTTATCAAGTCAAGGTCTCTAATTTCCGCTTACTCTGATAAACGTGGTTTCACGCTTTAATAAATAATATTTTCATGAAATGATAAAGGTAAGGTTTTTACTAATTGCAAATAAACACCAAGTATTTTACAAAGGCTAATAAAAGGATTTTTAATTAAATCTTTACTCAATCAATTCCATAAACTTTTACCAAAGATAATAAGAGCAATTCTTTTTATCAACATGGATCTTTAAGAAGGAGTGTTACAATATTACTATTCAACAGTCATGTTTACTCATGTATTCATGTGGAAGAACATTGTTTTGAAGTCGTCAAATGTAACGCCCACTGTTTATTTACTATAAAAAAAAGTAATTTTACTCGTTTCATATTATTATACTTGACATATCGATAAATTTGGATATAAAAATTTCCTTTATGAAAATCTTTAATTATGGTACTCAACACTGAAACTGAGTTCGGTAGAAGAAATAATTATTCGTTAAGCATTTAAAATCATTCCTAGACAACTTTGATAGCTTGGAGTAGCTTTCGAAACTTATGCTTTCTTCGTACCGAGCTCGACTAATAAGATCAGAGTTAGTGGAAAATAACATGATGATTTATATTATTTGCTCAAAGTTCACAATACATAAGATAGTACACTTATCCATAAAATTGGGTACAATAAACCCATAAGTACCACATTAGTATCAAAGTATAAAAACTAAGTTCACTCTCTGATACATCTCTCGAAATGTGTAAAAAATATGTATTGTAAAAACGGAGACATTCTAGAGTTGGTCACTGGTCCTCTGTTCATTCATCCATTTGGTCGGGTCCTCAAGAGCTGTATAAGGAGTCCCTAATCCAGGCTTTCTATGCAGTGCATGTACCTAAGGGTTATCCACCTCCACTGATTTCTCGACAATCTAGGTATCTTCTGGCCATTACCTAATAAGGGCAGGGAGGTAAGCTATACACATTCGCATAATCAAATGAGAATAAAAACTCTAACATTCACAGTTAAGCAATTCGACATGATAGAAATGCGTCAACACACGAGTGCACGCCATTTCCTTTTATTCTCTCAATCCTGAGACTTCAAGTACTAATCAACTCTCGGACGTCCATCCAAAACTCCAGTGTACTTTCATAGTAAAATAATACATTCTGTGACATCCGTCATATTATTTTAAGCAATAAAGAGATTTATTTTTGAAAAAAAAATGTTTTTAAAGAGTATTTCTTTGAATGAATTTCTTATTTCATGATTTTAAAGTGATGAATGATTTTTAAAGGAATGATTTTCATGGGATAATACTATGAGTTTTAAAATTGAGTTTTTGGAATGGTTGTGTGTTTAATATTTTTATGCTTTGAAGAAATTGTGATTTTTATACATGAGTGGTTTTATGAGAAAAAGATTTATTTCCTATGCATGTATGTGTATGTGAGTATGGTATTGCCATGTATGTGTATGCTTAGGATTTTATGAAAATTAGATTAGTGGAAGAATGTGATTAAGGAAAATAGCCAACCAATAGGAATTAGGATGAGTGCCTTAATTTACTCTTATTTGTCTAGGTTGATAAGACCTAAACCATGCAACAAACCAAAGTGCCAAAACTACCCCTCACACTTACACACATGACCGAATTTATCAAGGGCAAAAGAGAGATTTCACGGTTTGCCTATACAAGGCTTGGCCCTTAGTTCATTTCCTTTCATTCCTTCATTTCTTCACTTCATTTCTTCATTTCCAAACACTTCACTCTAAGAGCAAATCTAACTCTTAGTGAAAGAGAGAGAGAGATAGAGAGAGAGAGAGAGAGAGAGAGAGAGAGACGACCGAGAGTGAGAGAAGAAGGAAGAAAAAGAAACTCGAGCTTGATCATGAATTCTCTTTGAAGATATAAGGTGCTAGGAGCTTGAAGATCATTTTTCTTGGTGTGTGTTTCGAAGATCATAGAAGAGTTTAGAGTTAGTTTTGGATTTTTGATCTTGTAATCTTCTTTTCTTCTTTTGCATGTTTGATTTTATGGTTTAGTTGATGATTGCATGTGTTGTTTATGTCTTGATCGTGAAATTTTAAGAGCTAAAGAAACTTGTAAATTGCTAAACAACAAGCTAGATGATTCGACCATGGTTAGCAAACCATGTGTTGATGATTTTTAATTAGATCTAAGTGATTTCATGTCTTGATCTTGTTTTGATCTATGAAAAGTTTTAATCTTGAGTCATGCATGTTGTTTTTGAGCAAAAAGATTTGATCTTTTCTTGATGCATGTCACGGTTTTGCGAAGAAATCAAAGAAAGCAAGCTTTTGAAAATGATCTTGATGCAAAAAGAACTTGATCTATACATTGTGTTCTTGCATGTTAAAGATTTGAAGCTAAACCTTGATTTATGATGATGTTTGTTCGGTTTAAGCTAGAAAACTAAGAAATCATGCTTTGATCCTCATGAGAAGGCACATGCATGTTGATCTTTACTTGATTTAAGAATTTTAAAGTGCATGCATGAGATACTTTAAGTTGAAAAGGTGAGACTTTGGTGCGATGATGAATGAAAATTGTTGTGTTGATTTGAGCTAATAAAATAAATTAAAGTTTGTTTGTTTTCATGAAATGGCTCACGGTTTATAAAAGAAAAAGGGAGAAATAATTCCATGATTTTATGTCTTTGATTTCAAACAAATCTTGCTTTGATTTGTATGAATTTTCGGCCAATGCATGTTAACTAGGATAGGATTCTTTTCATGAAGTGACATGAAGTAATGAGTATGTTTCATGGGTTAATGCCAAGTTAATTTGTTTGAAATGGTGTTGTGGTTATTTCTTTTCTATTCGGTTTAGTGTTTGAAATGGGTAAATGAGTTTAGTTACTTCAAGAAGAGTTTTCAATGAATTTTGATTTTATTCCTTTGCTGTCCAGAAATTTATTTTAAGGTATTCCTATTCTAAAAGTGTTTTCAATTGATGAAAAGTGTGAATTTTTAAGTATCGTTTGAAGTAATAAAAGCTAGATGGAAAAATAGCGATTTTTTTTCGGTGTTTTAAGAAGTTGAAACGTGGATGGACTGGTTGCATACAGCAGCTTAAATTGATTATTTAATTTGTATTATTATGAGTTTTCAAATGATTTTGAGAAATTCCAAGTGCAAGAAAAGACTGGAATTGTTTTGACAAACGATTGTATTTTAAAGAGAATGATGAAAAGAAATAAGAGTTTTCCCTATTTTGAGTAAAGAAGAATAAAGTGATGTATTTCTATTGAAATAGATTTTGACGTAAACGTATTTTTAAAATACGAGGTATTCTTTAGACGGTGGAACGAAATCGCAAGGAGAAGCGAGAGACTATCGGGGACAAGGCAATTCACCTGCTGGAATAAGAGGTGAGAGTGCTGCGAACCCACGACGTGGTGGCTTATAGACTAAATATATGGATTGTATTAATGGTTGAGATTTATGGGATATACTATGTGCTAATTGTTTATCGGCTCAGTTAATTGTAATATGTAACACCCCGCAATTTCCTCGTATTAATTTAAAATACTACAAAGATTTACATTTCTGAGGAAAGTATTTTTACAGAATATTTTCTTAAATGATTTTCCCACTTCACGTTTTCAAGGCAATAAATGATTTTAAAGAGATGATTTTTCTGAGATGCTAATATGAGTTTTAGAAATTGAGTTGGAATAGTTGTGTGTTTACAAATTCTTATGCTTAAAAAGATTTATTTTTATGAATGCATGAAGGTGAGTATGTACGGTTTTGTATGAATAGGATTATGTGAAATTTAATTAATAAAAGAACATGATTATATATGCATGTGTATATATGTGTAACGTGTAAGAGTGTGTGTATGAGTATGTGTATGTGAATGTAGGTGTGTATGCATAAATATATGAGTGTGTCGTGCATATATGTGTGTGTAGAAAGCCTAGAAATTTCTTTAAGTGATAGCCAAGTAACTAGGTGGTAACTAAGTCCTAACCAAACCCTAACCAAATAATGGAAACCCTAAGGAGAACCAAAAAGTCTTAAAACCTAAGTGACCCCTAAACACCTAGTGTCCCCTACATTGTCTCCTTGGCAAATGTTAACCTCCACCCATGCAAGTTTATGGAGAACCGAATTTACCCCTCCCTCAAATGCTCTTTGGCCGAATTATTTCAAGGGCAAGAAGGGAAATGTTTGTGTGTCTTTTTAAGCCCAAGACCGTAGCTCATCCCTCAATTCATTTCCTTCACATTTTCATTCCAACCTAAACACTTCTTCTAAGAGTTCCCCATCAAACTCTTAGAGAGAGACATAGAGAGAGAGAGAGAGTGAGACCGAGAGTTCAAGAAGAGGAAGAAGAAGAAGATCAAACCCAAAAGCCTTAGGTATCCTTGAAGATCAATTGAAGGTGGTTGAAGATTTTCTCTTTTTCTTTGTTTGTTCGAAGATCATAGAGTGTTTTAAGTAGTTTTCATTTTCTAAGTCTTGTAAGGTTCCTTTGTTGTTGCATGTCTAATTTTCTTGTAGATCTATGTTTGTAAGTGCCTATTTAGCTTTGATCTTGAGTTCCAAGAGCCAAACAAATTTGTAGAACCTTAAACCATGGACCTTATCATTCGACCATGTTTATAAAATTAGGTTGTGATGATTTTTATTTTGTTTTGTGTTCATGCATGTTGGGTTGATGTGTGTTAAAGTTGATTTAAGTGGTTTACATGCTTTGATTTTAACTTTGATTTTTCTAAGCTTTGATCTTTGGTTTTCTTTTCAAAAAGGCTTTGATATATTGTTTTAATCTTGAGAAAGATTTTGATTCTTGCCTTGATTTTCCATAACTTGGATCTTGAAGTTTTGCATGTGATTCTTGTACTCAAAAAGTCTTGTTTCTTGGTGTGCATGTCACGGTTTTGATGAGAAAGCAAAGGAAAACAACTTTTTCAAAATGGTTTTGCTTTGATCTAAATCTATGTGTGTTTCAAAGCTAAAGGTTAAGTTTCCTCTTGGTTTTGTTAATTGATTTTTCGGTCAAGCCTTGAAAATCAAAAGATCATGATTATTTTTCATAAAAAGGAACTTGCATGTGATTCTCTTTTACCTTAAATGATTTTTAGAATCACATGCAAAGAAAAATAAAAATGAAAATGTGTTTGAAGTGACAAAGAGGTCACGGTTTTATGATTAAAAAAGGGAGTGGTATTTTTAAAACCATGTGTTTGAAGTGCATGACTTGAGTTGTTGATTTTAAGGTTTTGCATGTTGAAAAGTGCATCAAAAACTTTGTTTTGCCATGATGATGATTCGGCCTAGTTAGGATTAGTAGGCTAGGTTATTTTTTTCATATGAATTGACTTAGAGTAATGAGTATGTCTTGAAAATTTTTGTTAAATTAATATGTTTAAAAATTGTGTTGTGAATATTTAAATTCTATTTGGTTTTAATTAAAAATAAAGGACATAAATAAATTAAATGATTTTAGAAAAGTTTTGTATTTAATTGGATATATGTGTGTGTATTCGGTTAGGAGTTAAGGGAAGAGTAAATAACCTTGTTTCATGAAAAAGAAAATCGGAATTAAGTGCTTAAAATGAATCAAGTTGGTTTGTGTGTTCTACCATTGTAATTCTTGACTTGTTTTCTTGGATTTCATTTGGTCATGTAGTGTAAATAGTCTAGGAAATTTAATTGCATCAAGTTGTTGTGCTTGGTTAATATCTTTGTGAATATGTGAATGTCTAAGTGTTTTGTTTGAATAATTAAATTAAATGATTACTAAATTCCTTGAACGACTTAATTAAGTGTTGTTGTGGTTGTGTGTTAGTTTATGTTTGAGAGAAATATGGAGTGTGTAAATGGTTTGAACTAAATTGGTTTTAGGATAATTCCCTTTGATTTATTTGAAGATTTTAAATTGTGTTTATGGCTGTCCAAAGTTTGTTTTATAATGAAGATTTGAGTTTTAAAGTATTAATTTTAAATTAAAGAGTCCTTTAAAACAAAGAGTGTTTTTACGATGTTTTCGGGTTTTTATCAAAGTGATTTTTGTAAAATAATCCTTTGCTGTCCAGATTTGTTTGAACTTGTTTCTTGATTTTAAAAAGTAAATACAAGTGATTTAAAAGTAAAGTTTTAAGTAAGAATTTATTTAAGAAAAGCCGGGTTGAAAACGACAAATTTTTCGGTGTTTTCGAAGTTGATTTAGGTGCTGTCCCAAAACGGACCAGCAACTAAAACAAATGGCTTAAATTACTTTTCATAATGTTTTCAAATGATTTTTGAAAGTACTTAAGGTATTAGAAAATATTAGAGTTGTTTGAAAGAAAAAAATTATGTTTTAAATCTTCCAACGAGGAATGAGAGGTGTCTAAGTTACCCAAAAAGATTTTCTTAATACAAGTTAATAACGTAAGCATATTTTATTTAGTACGAGGAATTTGAAAAGCAAGGGATTGGGGCAGTCAGCAGCAAAGAGGATCCGAGGTGACGATACGCATTACATTGCTGGACCTCAGGTGAGAGAGAAGCTTTCCTAAGACACCGTGGTAGTTAGGTGATATATTAGGACGTTCCGTATCATCTCAAAGATCGGAACTAAGTGGTTAGAGTCAGTAGTATAAGTGGCAATTGTTTGATTGTGTGGCCACTTATACGAAGGTGACGAAGACCACATTGTTGCTGTGTGATGTTTGTGTGATTGATAGCATGCTTCCATTTAATTATTTACTTATTTAATCATGCAAGTTGAAATTAAGTGTTGTTGGTTAATATTGATAATTTGTTGATGGACGTCTATTACGTCCTGAGTAAGAAAATGAAAATAAAGAAAATTGAATAAGAAATAAAGAGAGATGAGATGGATTAGAAAAGAGAAAGAGTTGAGATTGGGGAAAGAATGAAATGATAATGCTGAGAACGAGCCAGAGCTGGGGAGAGTGATGTTGATATGAGATGTGATTTGAGCGGAGCTGGGCTCCTTTGTTTTCGGTTTTAGTCTGGGACTAGTGTCGAGTTGAGCTTGCTCCTCCATTAGCGCTCAGCAAAGTTGTGAGTTTTGAAAAAGGATTTTTGAAAAGCAGTTTCCGAAAAGGTTTTTGAAAGGAGATTTTGAAAGGGTTTGTGAAGGGAAATGTAACACCCCTCAAAATCCTCGTACTATTTTAATTTCTAAAAAGAATTATTTTTGAGAAAAGAATTTTTGAAAGGATATTTTCTTAAATAAATGTCTTGATTCACGTTTTCAAAGTGGTAAATGAATTTAAAGAAATGATTTTCATGAAATAATGCCATGTTTTTTTTAAAGTTGATTTTTGGGAATGATGATATGATAAGAATTATTTTATGAAAGTGTATTTTGTGCTTGATATTTTTGGTGCCATTATAAATTTATGCTTGAATGATTTTATAAATGAGAAAATTTATTTTTTCTATGTGTATGAATGTGCGGTTTTGTATGTGTATGCTTAATATTATGTGAAAATTTAATTAGTAAAGAAGCATGATTATATATATGCATGTATGTGTGTGTGCAACGTGTGCATGCATGAATGTGGGTGTGATTAATGTGTGTATGAGTGAATACATGTGTGTGCCGTGTGTGTGTGTGTGTGTGAGAGAGAGAAGCCTAGAATTTTCTAAGAGTGGAGACCAAGTAACCAAGTCTCAACCAAAACCCAAACTAAACTCTAACTAAATAGTTGAAACCCTAATGGAGAACCCACAAGTCAAAAGCCTAGAATGAACCCTAAGTCCCACATGTCCCCTACCTTGTCTCCTTAGAGATGATAAACTCCACCCATGCAATTTTGTGGGGAGCCGAATTTACCCCTTCCTCTTTAGCTCATGACCGAACCAACCAAGGACAAAATAGGAAACCATGAGTTGTTTATATAAGCTTGGCCTTTGGTGCATTTCATTCATTTCCCATCTCATTTCTTCACTTCCTTCGTCTACACAAACCCAAACACAAGTCTAAGAGCCTCTCAAACTCTTAGACTAAGAAAAGAAAATAGAAAGATAGAGAAAGGAGAAGAGTTGGCCGTGAGGTAGGAGAAGGAAGAAGGAGAGGAGATCAACCCTAAAACCTAGGAAATTCTTGAAGAACAAGTGTTAGAAGACCTATTTCTTGGTATAAACCGAAGACTTAGAAGTATTAGAATTAGCTTTGTTTGTAATCTTGTGACTTTCTTTTCTTCTCTTGCATGTTCATTTCTATGCACTTATGTGTAATCTTTTTGTTAACTATGGACTTTTAAAGACTTAAGTTAATTTGTAATATGTGTAGCTTATGTTAATAATTCGGTTGGTGGTGTTTATGATAGATCTTTATGTTCTTCAAGCTAAATCCTTAGATCTAATATCTTGTTTATGATCCTTGTGAATATAGAGTAGAACCCTCTTTCATGTTTGATTTTGATGTTTAAAACCGTGGATCATGAGATGTTTATGTGTTTCTTTGGTGAATCAATGTTTGATTTAAACTTATTTTAATTTTTGGCCTTGCATGTTAGTTTATGATGTTGATCTTGAACCGTGTATGTGTGATTTCGATTTGATCTTAATGAAAGTCTTGATTCTTGATTTTTGTTTTGATCTTGATTTTGTTTTGAGTTTTATAAATGATTTTTGGAAACAAAAGCTTTCTTATTCTCTCAAAGGCATGTTACGGTTTTTGGTCTCTTTTTCATCTAAAGTAATTTTTGTCTTTGATTTGAGCCTTGATCTTAAATTTTGCTTTGACTACAAGCTTTGCATGTAAGTTTTGAAACAACAAGCTTCAGTATTTTCTTTGTGTATGTCTCGGTTTTGGTTTCTTATTCATTTAAATCGATCTTTGTCTTTGAAATGTGATCTTATGTGTAACTTCATGACTTGATCAACATGATTTAGATGCATGCATGTTGATCTTGAACTTTGAAAAAAGTTATTTTTATGTTCCTTGAGAAATAAATTAAAAGTGTTTGTGTTGATCTATGATTTTTATTTATTTTGGTAGAAAAGTTTAAGATTTGTTCTTGCATGTTAGTTTTAAATGAAATGATCATGTGTTCTTTAGTTGCATGCCTCGGATTTTTAGAAAAAAATTAAGGAAATAAGCTTTAAAATAATTTTCCTTGCATGAACGTGATTTAATCTTAGTGTTGGTCTTGTGTATGATGCATTCGGCCATGTTTGCATTAAGATCTATGCTCTTTATTTTGTGTGAATTTGATATAGGCTTTATGTTCTTGCATGATTTTGATTTGATTTAAGGAAATAAATTAAAGTTTGATGGATTTTCTAATGATTAAGCTCACGGTTTTGTCAAGAGAAAAAGGAAATAATTTCATAAGTTTTTGTGTGTTTGATGATTGCATGAATCTTGTTTTGATATGTGTGTAGTTTCGGTTTGTGCATGTCAATTAGGATAGAATTCTTTTATATGAAGTAACCTAGAAATAATGATGAGCCAACTATGTTTAGGGAATGAGTTGTGTGTTTAAGTGACATTATGTGTGCATTCGGTTTAGGAGTTTAAATATGCTTAAATGATTTTGTTTTACAAAATAATGTGTTTCTAAAGTTGATTATGTGTTGGATAATTGAATTAAGTGTTTGATTGTAAGAATGTTTGATTCAGAATGAGTGGTTGGTTTGAAATCAAATTGAATAATTGCTTAATTATTTATGTGCCTTGATTTATCAAAGTGTGTTGTTGATTATGTGTGTGATTGGTTTTGAAAATTATTTGGTTTGATTTATTTGAATTTGTGAAGTTGTGTTTTAAGTTTTGTTTTACAACAAAAACTTGAGTTTTTAAAGAATCAATGTTGATATAAAGAGTATTTGAAACAAAACGAGTTTTTACGATGTTTTCGGATTTTATTAAATTGATTTTTGTAAAGTATTTCTTTGCTGTCCAAGTCTATTTAAAATTGTTTTCTTGAGTTCTAAAATTGAGTTCATGAGACTCAAAGTTTGGTTTTCAAAAGGTAATTGATTTGAGCAAAACCCGGATTGAAACCGGTGAATTTTTCGGTGTTTTTGAATGAGGTTAAGGTACTGTCCAAGACGGACCAACAACCTAACCAAGTGATTTAAATTGTTTTATTTGATGTTTTCAAAGTGATTTCAAAGTGATTAAAGAACTAAGAAAAGTTAAAGGTGTTTTGAGAAAACAATCATGTTTTAAGATTTTCGACGAGGAATGAGAGAACGTTTTAGTTAAGAAAATGTTTTCTTAATAAAAGTTAGTGATGAAAATGTGTTTTTAATTAATTCGAGGGACGTTACAGACAGGGGATTAAGGCAGTGGCAGCAACCAAGAGCAGAGAAGACTGTGCACATCTAATCGCTGGACCTCAGGTGAGAGAGTAGCTTTCCTAAGACACCGTGGTAGTAGGCGTTGTATTAAGACGTTCCATATCAGCTCAAAGATCGGAACTAAGTGGTTCTGCGTTAGTAGTATAGTGGCAATTGTGTGCTTTGTGTGGCCACTTATACGAATAGGACAAAGACCACATTGTCGTGTGTGATGTGTGATGATGAATTGTTTATGTTTGTTATCTATGCTTGCTGATATTATATATATATATAGTTAAGTATGTGATAATGAGAAATAATAGATAATGATAGCAAAAGAGATTAAACATAAAAGACACCAAGAAAGATAATCCCTTGTTGGCTTAAGTCCTTACGGAATAAGGCAGCCTTATCTTGATAAGACACTAAGTGTGGAGATAATGATAAGAGGAATGAGATAATGATTGAGAAGAGATGATGAGATGAGAGTGGTAAAGATGCAATTGGCCCAATTGGGCCTGCTCGAGTCATGCGCGCCCAGGCGTGTAAAGCAGCACGCCTGGGCGCGCCATATATGATGCCCAGTAATTAACGAAGCACGCGCGCCTGGGCACGCCTGGGCGTGCCAAGTATTTTCTGACTCCGTTTCTCTTCGTTCTTGTGCCATTTTCAAGGTCTTCTTATGCTCTTCTTAACTCCAATAATATTTTCTCCAAATTCAGCTCCAAAACACCTGAAACATACCCAAAACGGATCAAAACGTTCAAAGGATTCTATAAAACTAAAAATTCCTAAAAATAATACAAAATACCTATATTTACAAGAGAAACAAGCCAAAACCATAGCAAAAGGAAGTGAAATTAAGCCTTAAAACATCATATATTAGACCCAAATCACTCCCCCAAACTTAGCATTTTGCATGTCCCAGGCAAAAGTAAAATAAAAATTCATAAACTCAAGACAACCATCTAAATCAAAATGTACAACACTTATTCTAAGACTTCGACTCATCAACACAACCACATATTTACAAAAGCTATGCACATATCAAAACCTAGTTAAAGAAACAAAATCAATCAGAACTCAGAACTAGTGAACACTCTCAACCTCTCAGTGTATATCTCTCATGTGTATCAAGGGTATAAATTAATTCACTCAAGTTCATACAATAGTTAAATGTTACCATAAGCTTGACCATAGACCTAAATCTCCACTGAAATTATTAAAAACATGCACAAATCAAAAAGTCTTTAATTTGGTTGTAATGAGGCCATGGCTAAAAGTGTCAGGTGGGATAAAAGAAAGAAAAGATGAAACTAAGGGCTAAAATGCAAAACAAATTTCCCTCAAAAATTATGAATGAGCAATGAATACTATGAGGACTCACACTCAAATCACAACAACTATTTCAAACTTCTTCTTTTTCAATTTTTACTCTACTACTTCTTCTAAACAAATTCTTTTCTCTTATCATTCATCAATTTTCACTTTTCTCAATTTTTTTTCTTTTCTTTTGGAAGAAGAGTAACTGAACAACACTTTCACAATTTTCATACTTTTGAAATGTCCCTCTCTCAATTGCTCATTCAAAATTCCTAAGGTACTCATAAAAATAACAATCAATACAGGGTACCAAAGAAAAATCATATTTATATCACGCTCAAAATGGGCAACTAAGGGAAAACAAATCCAACAAAAATCTCAGAAGGCTACAAAAACACCATCCTAAATGCCTTAATCATTTCATGCATGTAATCAATTATCAATCTCAAAATGGTCACCGGTCATGTTCTAGAACACAAAACTAAAGAGAACAACACTCATGAAAGAAATAGGGGTTTCAAATCTAAATATTTCAAATTATTCACATGCCCCATCAATATAGGCTCAAAATCTCACTAAGCTAAAGTCAGTTCACTAATCTCAAGTTCTGAAAAACTTTGTCAAAATAACCAGATTTCAAAAATATTTACAGCTCAATAAATAAATAACTTGAATCAATGAGTGTAGTCCTAAACTAAGTATATACACCTATCATCATAAAAATAATCCTAAGTCTAGAATAATTACAAAATTCCTACCTAAGACACAAACCAACACCAAAAATGGGAGAAAGAATTCAGGTCTGAAATTTTTTTTATTTTGTCCACTCCCCCAAACTTAGAGGTTGGCTTGTCCTCAAGAAAACTAAACTAAACATACCTAACTACAAAATAAAAAATTACATGGAATAAATTTGGACACTTACTACCACATCTGAATAAAATACTCATCACTAAACAAAAGTGAGTAGATTCTCCCCCAAACATAGTACCTGCAGGTCGTTAGAAACAAGTGCCACAATAGCACCTCTTATGGGGAAAACATCAACTCACACCTGTCACACAGAATATAACTAGATTCAAATAACAAATAATCCAAATAACTATCCATGTAAGAAAACTAAAAACAACTCCTCGAAAGCGAATACATATTTTTGTTATGGCATAAGTACAGGTCTGAATAGGGAAAGGGGTACAAAATATAGAAATAAAAATCAGAATACCCTAAACTACTACTCATCCTCCTCCTCAGGAGATGCATCTAATAAGCTCTGATCCTCATTTGTGTATGGTGGCACCTCATAGGGTATACCCTGCGCTGCTCCAATACTGCTCAGAAATGAATCTCTAGCCTGGTTCCTACGCATCTCTCTGCGCTGGAACTCAGCTACTCTGCTCTGTCTCCTCAGCAAACGCTGTAGCATCCCAATGATCATCCCATCATCACCTCCCCTCTTCTGTGATGGCTGGCTGGAACGACCTGCCTCATCCTGAGGCTGCTGAGCTGGAATATGACTGGGGCTGTGGTGGCTGTGGTGGACCGGCTCTAGCTATCTCAATAGATCTGCCAATAAACATGTCCCACGTAGCCCTGGTCATCTTCGGGGTCCTCCTAAGATCCCTCACATCCCTACGAAAATCAACACCGGCTGCAGTGCACAGTCAGGTGATAACCCAAGGAAATCCTACATATCCTGCCTCCTTCTTAGCAAAACGATGCATCCTATCAGAGATAATAGATGCAACATCTACTATAATACCCTGACGAAGGGCATATATCAGTCGACGGACCCCTGGCTGTACCTCAGTGTCATGAGAATGTGGGTCCAAATTATGCACTATATATCTGACCCAGAACCTAGCTGCTCCCATCAAATTTTTCTGGTAAACATGCTTGACCGTTCCAGCCATAGACATGTTCCAGTCCTTGCCTGCCAGAAACAAGGCATCCTTCACCATATCCAGCGGGTACTCATCCTCATTGTCAAAGCTATCCACAGTAAACATAGCAGGTGCCGCCTCCAAAGGGTAAGATGGAAGTCCCATGATGCGAGCAATAGTGTCTACGTCATAAGGAACCTCAACCCCTCGAACATACGATACCCTCCTGTGAGTACCATCCAACTAAAACCTCTTCGCCCTCCACCAGGCATTAGCATAGAATTCCCACACCAGGAACTTGCTAAACACCTCATCAGGCTCCCTAATCCAATCCATCCACCTATTAATCAATAGGGTCTCCTTCACCTCCTCAATTCCATTAACCCCAACAACTCTCCTCCCTACTGGCCCCTCGCTCTCATAAAGCATGCTTGTCTCCGGGGTTATACCTCTCTTCACCATCTTCCCATCATAGTAATCGAAGACCCTCGAATGCTCGAAGGTCTTCCCCAAGTCACTACTAGTGCTCCCTACAACTGGTCTTTTCCTTCTAAGCATCCTAAAAGCTCAAAAATAACTAGAGACAATTGATCGAACACTTGGTGGGCAGCTCTCTAGAACTCCAAAACCTAACATAAAATCACTAACTCCTAACTCCAAAATTAACTACAACAGTACCAGGGAGTATAGAAGAGTGATTCTTACCCAAATTGATGGAAAAATTCGTGTCCCTTGCCCTTGAGAGAAGAAAAACCGAATTGATAGAGAGAAGAGGGAATGAGTGGAAAACTTGGAAATCCTTGAAGAATATGGAAGAATAATGAAAAAGGAAGAAGGAATGTTGAGTTATGTTGGAAGAATTTGTGGATTTGAGGAAGTTTTTAGTGAAATTTTGAAATTTGAGGGTTTAGGGTTTGAAAGGGGAAGAAGAGAATTGAAGGAAATGGGGAGAATGGGGAGAAAATTCCCTCAGGCGTGCTGGTTAACGCCACATGCGTGCCCAGGCGTGCGGTCCTCTGCGCCCAGGCGTGGGGGTACTGTACAGCCATTATTTTTTTTATATAATAAAAAAAATCAAATAAAATAATAAAATACCTATTCTAAAGACTAATTTCCTATACCAAAATCAACTAATACTGGGAGTTAGGAAACATACCTTTATAGCACAACTTTTACTTTTGATGCACCATGGAGGAAACTCCCCTAAACTTATTCACCCGTGTCACATGAATAACTAAAAATAGTGCTAAAAAGCACCTCATTAGTAGTTACTTATAGGAAGTTTCAACTCCTTATTCACTAACTAAAAAATTAAAACCTACACTACTACATAATTACAAAGAATCCACCAGGATCCCAAATTCTATGGCTCAACTCTCATGTGATATAGGAATAACAAGTTACTCCCACGTCCCATGAGAATGAGCATGGATGATGATGAAGTAAGGAAATTTTAGAAATAAATTTAATCCCACCAGGGTCAAAAGGTACATTCCTTACAGCATGTATCATCTTAGAAAATTTATCTTTTTCCCCATTCATGAAGGCGTAAATTTCATGAACAAAGAAAAAAAAATTATTAGGATCTTTATTCATCCCTTTGTACAACAATGACTCATGTTGATGTTTTGAAAAACATCATACAAACTCAAGGGTCGAACATAATTGAAGAATTTTGACTCATCCACATATGCAAGAGATTTAACACAATTTTGAGTTCAGAAAATTCAGCACGCAAGGATAAGTCAAATTTCTCCACTAATATTCTTCCTTCATCTATTTTGTTTTGTTTCACCTCTTCTTCCTCGTGATGCTCCTTAATTTCTTTTTCTTCAAAATTTTTAGAGAGGTTAGTACTTAAGTCTTCCTTACCGGACAACTCTTGTACCAACTTTCTATGAAAGATTTCTTATATAATTTTTCAATCTCAATAATAGGAGTATTTGCATCATAAGTAAGAGCCTATGAAGCCAAAACAAAATCAAAAAATTCTAACTCTTCACAAATCATTATTATACATTTCAATTAAGTTCCAAAAATAGATTTCACTCCAAATTACTTCTTAGTGGCAAAACAAATTAAACTAATTCAAGTCCCCGGCAACGGCGCCAAAAACTTGTTCACTCTCTAGCAAGCATACTAGATCGCAAAGTAATATAGTCTAGGAAGACCAGATATCGTTCCCACAGGGACTCAGAATTGTTTAATTTATTCCTACCTAAGGAAAAATCTAGAATAAAATCTATTAGAAGATAAAATTCAGAATTAAATAAATAAATTAAAAGATAAATTGAACTACGGAAAAATAAAATAAAACTAAGATTGCAATGGAAAAAACATGGTTAAGAACTTAGTTTCATTGTATACTCATTCATTTATTATAAATCAATACTTTTCATTTAAATCATGAATAAATTCAGAAAATGGTAATTCCCAGATTTCTCTTATGAAATTAATGTTTATTATTCATCTTAATAAATCCTAATTCCTTAGAAATTTAAACCATTGAATAACCTTGATTAAGAACAGTGAATTTATGAAAAGTTACATAAGAATCCAATAGTATTCCTACTAATTGAATAGTTATGCAGTTTAATTGCATGGCTTATTTCAAATCCTAATTTTCCAATTCAGATTTAGAAAATCCAGAACATGGATTAGCTACTTCCATGCATAACAATAAAAACACAATTAAACACATGATTTAAAACTGAAAAACATTAATTCATAAAAATAAATTAATAATACAAATCCACCATGTTCCTAACATCAAAGGTTTAGTTACACATCATAGAGAAAAGAAGAAAAACAATAACCATGGAATTCATTCCTAAATTACCATAGAAAACTGCTTCAAATCTCCAATCTTCTCCGGATTCCTCCTTCGAATGATCTCCAAAAGTGTGTAATCTTCCTTCTCAAAGCTCTAATCTCTAATTAAATCATTCTAATTTACTGCTAATGACTTCTCTTGGCTGCTAAACCTAATTCTAAAACCTGTAATATATACATCAAATACAAATCCTAATAGAAACCCTCAAAATTGCTCAGAAATTGGCCCAATTGGGCCTGCTCGAGTCATGCGCGCCTAGGCGTGTAAAGCAGCACGCCTGGGCGCGCCATATCTAATGCCCAGTAATTAACGAAGCACGCGCGCCTGGGCGCGCCATCCACGCGCCTGGGCGTGCCAAGTATTTTCCGACTCTGTTTTCAAGGTCTTCTTATGCTCTTCTTAACTCCAATAATATTTTCTCCAAATTCAGCTCCAAAACACCTGAAACATACCCAAAACGGATCAAAACGTTCAATGGATTCTATAAAACTAAAAATTCCTAAAACTAATACAAAATAACTATATTTAAAAGAGAAACAAGTCAAAATCATAGCAAAAGGAAGTTAAATTAAGCCTTAAAACATCATATATTAGACCCAAATCATTAGGCTAAACATACACACGGATAATTTTCCGCCACGTATATTGACACATAACTACGGAGTTCTGATCTTTGAGATGATTAAGAACATCCTAAGGCTACCCAAAGATGTCATTATGTCTTAGGAAAGCTTCTCTCTCACCTGAATTTGAAGTTAGGGACAAATTATTCTTATTATCCGAATTTGCTTCACTCGAACCTTTATCATTGATAAGCATAATCCAAAGGACTAATCAACACATATTTAATTTAATAACTTAAAGGAAATGATTTCTTTTTCAAAAAGTACTTAGTAAAATTTAAGAACACAAAACAATATCAGTAACTTAAAACCTTTTCTAAAACTCAAAAACAGATTACTGTTCCAGTAAAAACACTTTTTGTTTTTAACTTTATAAATCATGAAAACCTTTTCCAAACATAAAATAACTTTTATAGATTAATTATAACACCTTAAAAATAAATCCCAAATCTTTAGTTATTCAAAAATCCATTTTCAAACACCTTATAACAACTACCATTATCAGACAATTCATACAACGGGAGTTAAAATCACTTGTCTTTGATGCAACACTAAAACCAATCTTAGGCAGTAAAGAATTTGTTCTAAAAATCAAAAAACCACATTAAAAATATACACAATCCATATAGAATATAAACTCATATATTCCTTGTAACATCCTTCTATTTCTAATACCTTTAGTAAAACAATTAAATGATTTATTATGATATTTTCAATATTTGAATGTCGTAATAAAATTTTGATTTCATCATTATAATTGAAATATGTTTTCTAGTCAAAATAAGTATAAATTTGTTATCATACACTTTACAAAAATAAAAGAGTATTTTTATTTAGTTTAATTAATATTTTGACAGGGAGGTCAAGTGACAGGCCTTAGAGGCATTTTCATAAATTGTTTCTTCGAAAAGATATGTTTAATTTAATGTTTTAAACATTCCTGTAAGTTTTCATGGCATTTTGAGGCTGTTTTATTTTTAGCTATCAGACTGGTTTTAATATATTATTGGTATAAGTTATATATAATGATCTGCTATTTCAAAATTTAGAGAAAATATATTTACTTTTTGAATTAAGATACTTTTTGATACGCAATAGATATCTTTAGAGACCATTTAATTAAAATGTCTCTTTTCAAAGTAGACTGATAACTTTATTATTTTTAATCTATTTTGTGTAAATAAAAATACAACATTATTCTACTTAAATGTATTTTATTTTTAAGATCACCAAACTTTTAATTATAATCCAAAATACTTACACACATTGAACCACAAATGAGAACTAAACATAAAATAATATATATATATATATATATATATATATATATATATATATATATATATATATATATTCCTAAACTACCCAAAACCCGTCCCAACCCAAACAAAGAAAAAATAAATAAATAAAACGCGTGGCCCTAAGACCACCACGTGAAGTCAAAAAGAAAGAGAACAAGACTTGAATAGAAGAAACATAGAAGAAGCATAAAAGGAAAAAAAAAAAGAGAAGGGTGATAGAGAGAAGAAAGAGGGCAATAGAGAGAAGGCCACAACTTTAAAGTTTTCTCATTTTCCCGGTCAAATAATTCAAGATCCAACCGTTCAATCTCAAATCCTTCTTAGGTAAATAACCTTCTCAACTCCCTCAACCATTCCTTGTAATTTATTCGACAATCCATCAATATTTTTATTATCCCTATATTTTAAAATAAAGAGATATTTTGGGGAAAAGTGATATATTTTTATTATATAATGATATATATTTATTATTTTGACAAAAATTAATTTAGTTGATTATATTTATATATATATATATATATATTAATGTTATAATTAGTTTTAACGTGTGTCCCTGTTTAGATCCATTGTTGTCCCTGACTCTCGAGTAAGGCGCGGACGTGAACGTGAT
This sequence comes from Crotalaria pallida, assembly GCA_037953625.1. Taxonomy (NCBI): domain Eukaryota; kingdom Viridiplantae; phylum Streptophyta; class Magnoliopsida; order Fabales; family Fabaceae; genus Crotalaria; species Crotalaria pallida. The sequence continues at coordinate 64,099,207 of CM075655.1, read as the reverse complement.
ATTGTTTCTATTGTCACGACTCCGAGGTAAGAAGGTGGTATTACCTTTATTTAGGGAGCAGATTCTAAATAGAGTATAGGGATAGCTAAGTGTAGATAAATAGGGATAATAATAAACCTTAGGGTATTATATTTGATTAGGAGCTAAATATGTAATATTTGGGTGAGAACCCATTATGTTGATGATTGAATATGTATATGATATTTGGTGTTTCAATAAGACTTATTCAAACACCTTGGAGTATCAGAGCAGTTTTCCTCGGCCTTGGAGTGTGGACTCACAACTCCTTTAATTACTCACCAAGCGAGTAACCGATAAATGGATAAGTGTCTAAGTTAGAGTACTAAGGTACCTAGGTAATTACTAGTTTATACCTATATTAACTGATTATCTTCTCCATGGCTAGGTTGCTCTTATGGCCTGGAGACGTGCGGACAGTGATAGGATTGCTACAATCCTAGAGAACTTGGTTCAGCTGAATAAAAACCAAGCTGAAACAGTATCAGCGACCGTGGCAGCAGTTAATCAGCAGCCACAGAATTTAGCTGAGACGAACTAGTTGGTGGAGTTCAGGAGGAACGAGCCACCAAGGTTCGAGGGTGATTACAACCCTGATGGAGCGCAGAGATGGCTCTAGGAGATTGAAAAGATTCTCCGCACCATGGCACCACTAGCTGGACAAACTGTTCTTCTGGCACAGTATATGCTCACTAGCGAAGCAGAACACTGGTGGGAGCATGTGCGAAGGGGCCTTGAGATTGCTAACCAGGAGATTACCTGGGATTCCTTCAAGGAAAAGTTCCTCGGAAAGTATTTTTTGGAGGATGTGCGCAGAGAGAAGGAGCTTGCTTTCCTTAGTTTGACACAAGGGAGTTTGAGTTTGGGGAATATGCAGCTCGCTTCGAGGATTTGATTCGATATGCTGGCAATTACAAGGATGCTGATGAGAGAACAAAGTGTGTTAAGTTTGAATATGGTCTTCGCACTGAGATCCAGATAGCTTTTGAGTACCAGAACATGGCTGACCTGTCTCAACTGATAAATATGGCTAGCACATATGAAAAGGGTTTGAAGCGGAAGGCGTCCGAGGACAGGAACGCCAGGACCAATCGGAAGTCGGGAGACCTCCTTAGAGGAAGGGGATCATACCTCAACTTTGAGGCCGAGACGACCACTCCAGAAAGAACCGAGCCCACTATGACCACCTCCCTCCTCCAATCTCCTTGCTCACAGTGTGGTAAACTCCATTATGGTGATTGCGGGAAGCAGGGCACTCAGAGGAAATGTTTTATTTGCAAGCAACCCGGGCATTTAGCCGCTGGCTGTCCCAATCAGGATGATATCATGATTGGGAGAGTCTATGCAAAGGTGCAAAAGGCTGAAGGAAGAAAATCTATTTAGAAGGGAGAGTCTATGCAATAGATGAACAACGAGTGGAAGATCCAGATAATCTTGTCTAAAGTAATCTTTATGCTAGCAACATACCAGGTATTGTGAGGCTTAAGAAATACGTAGATTTAATCTAGCCTTTTTGGAAATCATGAAAAGCTTTAGAAAGAATTAATAAGTTGTAGAGCTTTAAGTGGAATCTAACCCAACCCCGTGATGGTGTTTTTGTTTAATAGAATGTAAGGTTAGAGCTGATCACTTTGATTCTTGCCTCTGTTGAATGATGATATCATCGGCAGACATGACAATGATGTTGCTATTGATAGAAGTGAGATTGCGACAGATCACCTGAATCTCCGCACCTATTAATGGTCGATTGTCATTGAAAGCTTCTAACTAAAACAGAAACCAACCCGGAAAGTGTCTTTTCCGAACTGTTTACATAACATCGGGAATTAGACCTAAAACAACATTATAGGATAAGGACCTTAAACTATCGTGCCTGTTTAAGAGTAGTATAGCCGAATACAGAATCCTCAAGAGAATCGAGCAAACCCTATAAAAACCACTTCTAACTTCCATGAAAAACCAAATCAGATTTTGGTAGCCCAAAACTCACCGGGAATCTTACCAAGATTCTTGAACGGCCACCCGCAAGAAAATTTTTTTTTGACAACCTCATAGAATATCCACACCGAGACTAACCAAGTTGAACAATCGACCCGTGCTCTTCGTTGAGTACGAGAACCTAGATGTGTGCGGATAGGAGATTTCGCAAACCTTAGGAATTCAGTCCAACCCATTGATCACCAATAGGTAGTCAAATCAACTCGACTTTCAATCTCGAAAGGCTGTCAAAAACTTATACATTTAATTCCCTACTTCCTGGCATTGATACAACCAGGTATGTCGATGTCAAGTGGGGGAGGACTTAGTAGCCAACCAACTTAGATCTTGTCTGAATGACAACGAAACGAAATGTTGACAAATGAAAACGAGAAGGAAAGCGATGCGAGAACAAGACGTAGAATGTCCTAACATAAGAATGAAACCGCCAAGGAGTATGCACTTAGAAGTACCCTAAGTGGGAGAACGGAACCGAAGGGAAGTAAATACCATAGTCGAAAACCCTGTGAAAGGGATGGCTCTCCATTCACTGAATTGATCGGAATTTCGGGGACGAAATTCCAATAAGTGGGGGAGAATTGTAACATCCCGCTATTTCTAATACCTTTAGTAATATAATTAAATGATTTATTATGATATTTTCAATATTTGAATGTCGTAATAAAATTTTGATTTCATCATTATTATAATTGAAATAAGTTTTCTAGTCAAAATAAGTATAAATTTGTTATCATACACTTTACAAAAATAAAAGAGTATTTTTATTTAGTTTAATTGATATTTTGACAATGGGCTCAAGTGACAGGCCTTAGAAGCATTTTCATAAATTGTTTCTTCGAAAAGATATGTTTAATTTAATGTTTTAAACATTCCTGTAAGTTTTCATGGCATTTTGAGACTGTTTTATTTTTAATTCCCAGACTGGTTTTAATATATTATTGGTATAAGTTATACATAATGATCTGCGATTTCAAAATTATAAATATTATATTTTATTAAGTACAATATCAGGATAGAGAAAATATGTTTACTTTTGAATTTTGATACATTTTGTTAAGCAATAGATATCTTTAGAGACCCTTTAATTAAAATGTCTCTTTTCAAAGTAGACTGATAACTTTATTATTTTTAATCTGTTTTATTTGTGTAAATAAAAATACAACATTATTCTACTTAAATGTATTTTATTTTTAGGATCATCAAACTTTTAATTATAATCCAAAATACTTACACACATTGAACCACAAATGAGAACTAAACATAAAATAATATATATATGTATATATATATATATATATTCCTAAACTACCCAAAACCCGTCCCAACCCAAACAAAGAAAAAATAAGTAAATAAAACGCGTGGCCCTAAGACCACCACGTGAAGTCAAAAAGAAAGAGAACAAGACTTGAATAGAAGAAACATAGAAGAAGCATAAAAGGAAAAAAAAAAAGAGAAGGGTGACTGAGAGAAGAAAGAGGGCGATAGAGAGAAGGCCACAACTTTAAAGTTTTCTCATCTTCCCGGTCAAATAATTCAAGATCCAACCGTTCAATCTCAAATCCTTTTTAGGTAAATAACTTTCTCAACTCCCTCTACCATTCCTTGTAATTTATTCAACGATCCATCAATATTTTTATTATCCTCATATTTTCAAATAAAGAGATATTTTGGGGAAAAGTGATATATTTTTATTGTATAATGATATATATTTATTATTTTGACAAATATTAATTTAGTTGATTATATATATATATATATATATATATATATATTAATGTTATAATTAGTTTTAACGTGTGTCCATGTTTAGATCCATTGTTGTCCCTGACCCTCGAGTAAGGCGCGGACGTGAACGTGATATTGTTTCTATTGTCAGGACTCCCAGGTAAGAAGGTGGTATTACATTTATTTAGGGAGAAGATTCTAAATAGAGTATAGGGATAGCTAAGTGTAGATAAATTGGGATAATAATAAACCTTAGGGTATTATTATATTTGATTAGGAGCTAAATATTTAATATTTGGGTGAGAACCCATTATGTTGATGATTGAATATGTATATGATATTTGGTGTTTGAATAAGTTTTATTGATTTTTCTTATGAAACAATTAGTAATATGAAATTGTTAGTGAATCCCTTGATAGGCTAGGTTTGTTGTAAAACTACGTAAAATCTAGGATAAGAAAACTTATTAAAATGATAATGAGATAGTTAAGGTTTGTGGGGCTAAGGAGTAATTAAATGGTGAGTTAGAAACCCCTAAGACATGTGCCTAGAATGTAAGTTAAAATAAATGGATCAACTACAATAGATGCACAATAAGGACTTGGTTAAGTAGAATAGGAGTGAACCTTAGGGTAGTTGGAATAGGATGCTAGGTTGATAGTAGAGAATTAGGAAGTTAATTTATAATATTGCTCTCTGGTTTTGATGAATTAATTCAGGATTAGTAAAAGGGGACTTAAGTCTATAAGAAACCCGTTGAGGGTAGTTATACTGACTAAGCATAAGGAAATTAATAGAGAAGTGAATGGTTTAGGATTAGCGGAAAGGTTATAAGCATAAAGGAATAAATTGAGAGAGAATAGAGGAAACTAAGAGTCAGGGAGTTTAATAGAAATAACTTAAGTTTAATAGAAGTAATTGGAATAGGATTGATTGGAGAATGTGAGAAAATAAAAGATGAGGATAGAGAAAGTTAATTAACTAGAACGAGTGGAAGTAGATAAAATGGGATGTGTAGGAAACAGAAAAGCAATAGGATAAGTTATTAAGTCTATAAGAACATATAATGAGAAATAGGGTTCAAATGTGTAACAGCCCGATTTTCGCTTCCAAAACCTTAACTGATTTATTATCAATTTGTTGTAAAAATGAGGCCAATTTTTTTTTTTAAAACATGGGTTTGTCAATTACTAATGTCGCTTGACTGAAAATCGAGTTGTCACTTTAAAACTTCTCATAACCGAAACACCATTAATATCTCATAACATCATCATCATTATAGTTGGAACATAAACCATAAACATTGGAGTCTCAGCTCCAGCAGTTTTTCGAAAGCAGTTCATAATTACAAAAGGTTACAAACCAGGTTTTGAAACTTACTTAAAAACATAATTAAAAGTAGTTGAATTACATCCATAGTACTTCACAAGGTAATCCTCGATTGGGAACTTAGATCCTAGACACTAAGACATCTAGACACAGAACGTCGGGCTTCACTCTTCATCCGAACTAACATCCGCTTCCATCTCCTCACTAGAATCCGCCTCCGCTTCGTGACCAGAGTCACTTGCATCTTCCTCCTCCATCGGTTGTGGTATCACTGCGGCTAACGGTGCGGGTTGACCATCATATTCATGATGTTCCCTCGGTCCGCCATCCTGATAGTCACGAAGAGTGACCTGCCCCACATGCACGTCCAGACTCGTCCCTCGCAAAATGTTCCCGGGATCATCGATCTCCAACCGAGTTTCTCCTCTCCAAATCCAACCTTCAGGGACAACCTCCCATACTCCTCCTTGAAGAGGCCACATGTGGATCGCTACACGATACGCCATCTACCCGTTGCAATATCGGCAAATGCCAATACGACAACATGGTAGGAGAGAGTCAGTGTTCCGAACACTAACGGGTTGACCGTGCGGTCTCAGGGTAGACTCAAAATAAGGACAGGCAAATAATGGAACAGAACAGTATGACTAGAACAATGTAACATAAACATGTAGCACAATATAATCATATCATCATCATAAGTAATCATGTTATACACATAGCATATATGAATCACATATAAACAAAGCATATCATGTTATTCAAAATCATAACTCATTGCACTTAGCATCATCAATCTTTTCCAGCATCCAAGTCCTTTCACAATCTTTCTCAATCTTTTGGGAATTCACTTATACTATCATTCTTTGAATCTTTCATTAATTTTAAGTCTTATCATAATTGGTTCACTCAATGAGGTGGGGAAAAACCATCACTGAGGAAAAACAACACACACGTCTACATCTCCTCGGTCATCCATCCAACCTAGTCGGAAGCTAACAGGAGTATAGGACCTTTACCACGCGGGCACGACAGCTGTCTCAACAATCAATTGGCTCCAAGCCAGGAGAACTGTAGAAAACTCGGGTACAGTCTCAAATCAATTCAATTCATATCATATAATCAAGGCTCACTGTAGAAAACTCGGGTACAGTGGCAAATCAGAAATGCCCCGTTCCAGTCCCTCTCACTGTTCTAGATTTGCAATCAAGGGGGTGACAGTACTATTTCTAGTTCGCATTGCAGAACTTACCACGGCTTAGGACCCAGTCCCTATGATTTAGGTCCAATATATATAGATTTGAGCATTATTTGGACTCCCTTTTACTATGTATTTGGCTTGTTTCTCTAGCAAATTTAGGACTTTTTAGTAGATTTTAATTATTTTTAGTAGTTTAGGGTCCTTTGAGCGTTTTGATCCGTTTGCTAGTGTTTCAGGTACTTTTGGAGCTCAAATGGAGAAAATATTTATGGACCTGAAAAGAGGACGAAAAGATCTTGCAAATGGAAAAAGAACGGAGAGAAACGGAGCCGGAGGAGACCCCGCGCGCCTGGTGCGTGAGATCGGGTGCGCCTGAGGCGCGCCTGCGTGAAAAAGAATTTGCATCAGACCCCGCGCGCCTGAGGCGCGAGGTCGCGTGCGCCTGGGGCGCGCGTGCATAAGAGGAGGCCCAATTTCACCAGATTCTGAACAAAGTAGAAGAAGAGAAGTCTAATTTGGCTTCATATCTTAGATTTGGTCAAAAATTAGAAGATAAACATGGACCTTATCTACTAGATTTAATTAAGATTTATTTTAGGATTTGTTTTACTCTTTAAATAGAGGATTTGTAAATAGTTTTCAGTAGGTTTTGAGATCATAGAATTCAATTAGGATTAGAGAGAGAGGTTAGTAACATCTATTGAGAGGAAGGAGGGAAGGCACGAAGATTGGAGATCATCACTACAAGAGAGATCTGCGTGAGGATTGAAGGTCTCTTGGAGAGTTAACCTGTATTGTCTATGATATGAGGTTTTCTCTTTGCTTCTGTTTTCTTTATTTCTATATGTGTAACTAAAACCTCTTGTTAGGAACATGGTGTAAATTGTATGGTGTAACTTATTTTAATATATGATTTAGAGTTTTCCTGTTTTTAATTCACGCGTTAATTGAGTTTTTATTGCATACGTAAACCTGATCAATTTATGTTTTGGATTTCTTAATTCGTAACGAGAGTTAGGATTTTGAATAGGTCATGCAATTAACGGTATAATCAGTTTAGTTATAGAGATATGATTGAATGATTATTGACTTGGTAATTCCCTTGTGCTGAATATGTTATTTTCTAATATTGTAATTTGTTGAGAGATCAAGGATTAAGTATTTAGAGAATAAGGGTAATGTTAGAGAGATCTAACTATTGCTATTTGAGAGGAATTGTCCATGAATTAAAGGAAAATCTAATTCATAGTTAAATAAGTGAATCATACAACGAAACCAAGTTCCTAACCTTTTTCTATTGCTTTCTAATCATCTTATCTCCTCAATCTTTTTATTTTATTTTATTTTAAATTCTCCTTCTCCTTCTAAAATTCAATAACAAGTTGCATTAATAATTACGAATTGGTGAAAAGTTATTAGAAACAATTTGCAATCCCCGAGTGGAACGATACTCACTTACTATCTGTATTACTTGTCGACCTAGTACTCTTGCTAGACAATCAACAAGTTTTTGGCGCCGTTGTCGGGGATTGAAATTCGATTCTAATTTCTTTTCGGTACTTTTTGTAATTATTTGTGTAATTTGTACTTTCTCATGTATAATTATAGTTGTAATAGTGATTCAGATTGTGATAGATTTATTCCATACTATCTTTATCCTCCATACTATGTTGCACAAAATATATCCTAGGAAGGCCCAATGGGAAATAGATATAGAGATAATGAATCAACAAATTAATGATATGAAAAAGGAAAGATACTATTCTCAATTTTCTCATGTGGAGCCTCCCCCTCCTAGTAAAACCCCAAATGGAAATAGCTCTAGAGAAATTGGCTCAAACCGCTGAGGATTATGCTAAAGATTGCAAAAATAATTTTGGATTCCCTCGTGTTGAGCCAATTCCTCAAAAACATTTATCTGAGGAGTCACAAGCATTATCAACAATTTTTTACTCTCCTAAAAAAGAGGAGGAAGTTGTGGTGATGGATGTGACCAATGATCAGATCCCTTTGGAGGAGCAAAAATCTGAAAAAGAAATTGTGCATGATAGGTTTGAGGAAGAGGATCGAAATATAACAATAGAAGGTTTGAAAATTGTAGAAAAAATTGAACCACCCTTGCATGAGGAATTTGTTGTTATAGAGAATTTTATTAAATCTAGTTCATGCTTGGGTGATTCAAAATTTTTCTATTATATTCAGCCTAAGTATTTTTATGAAAATAATCTAAAGCAATCTGAGTCATTATTAGGCAATGGGAAGCATGAGAAAGTAATCTTCCTGACTAATGGAGTTAACAACTTCATGATGAATGATGGAAGAAAAGAAGACCCAAGGTCTTTCCCATGGGATGTGGGCATAACTCATTATTGTTGCATCACATGGGATTTGACCCATAGAATTTGGGATCCTGGTGGATTTGTTTTGTACATAAGCAGTAGTGTAGGTTTTAATTCTTAGGTAGTTGTTATTGTTAAAAAAAAATAATAATTTTGAGGTATAGACCTCGTGCGCCCCAAGCGCATGCGGTCACGCGCCTCAGGCGCGCGGGCTGCTACAGACCCAGTTTGGGGGAATTTTTTCTAGTTTCCCCAAAGGGGTGCAAAAGTTCAGTTTTGGGGTCAAATTCTGATTCTACCATTTTATCTCTTAGGATTAGATTTATTTTTATCTCTAGGAAGTTTTTTTTTGTTGTTTATCTTATTATTTTTTTTTAGCAATAGATATTTTTTATCTTATCTTTTAGGATTAGATTAGTTTTATATCTTTTTATAATTTTGTTTTTTATCTTTTTAGATTAGATTTATCTTCTTAGGATTATTTTTAGAATAGATTTTTTTTATTTATTTTCGTTTTTTTTTATTTTCTATTTTTTTAGTGATAGATTTTTTTTAGGATTAGATTTGTATTTTTAGGATTTGGACCCCAATAGCCTTAATTTTTTTTATTGCACCCCGGGACTTGTACCTCACCAAAAATATGTCCCGCTTTCGTAGGTAGTTTATTTTTATTTTGTAGTTTTAGGTTAGATTAGTTTGCTTGAGGACAAGCCAACATCTAAGTTTGGGGGAGTATACAAAATAAAAATTGATTTTTCAGACTTGAATTGTTTCCCCATATTTGGTGTTGGTTTGTGTCTCTAGTGAAAGTAAGTGATTTTTCTAGATTTAGGACTTTTTCTCTAATGATGCATGTACATACTTAGTTTAGGACTTAGACTCATTGACTTTTGACTCTATTTGATTGAGCTGTAAATACTGTTGTGAACTGGTTATTTTGACAAATGCTTTCAAAATTTGTGATTAGTGAACTGACTTTAGCCAAGTGAGGTTCTGAGCCTTATATTGAGGGGTATGAATTTTATTGACATATTCTGATATTGAGACCCCTATTCTTTCATGAGTGTGTTCACTTTGATATTGTTGTTCTAGAACTTGACCTGTGACCATTTCAAAATTGATGATTGATTGCATGCATGAAAATGATTAAGGCACTTAGGTGTGTTTTTGAGGCCTTCAGATGTTGCATTGAAAATTGTTCCCTTAGTTGTCCACTTTGAGTCTAATGAGATTATATGATTTTTCTTTGGTACCCTGTAATTATTACATTGAATTTATTGTGAGTACCTTGGGAATTTTGGATGAGCAATTAAGTGGAATGTGATGGAAAAGAAAAGAAAATGAAGAGTGTTTTGTGCCTACTCCTCTTCCAATGAAAAAAAAATAAATTGAATGAAAGTGAAAAGGAAGAGAGTAAATGAATTAAATTGAAAAGTGAAAATAATAAAGTTGTGAATTGAGTTGTGATTCATTGTAATACTACTTAGTGCTCATTCATAATTTCTGAGGAAAATTTGCTCTGCATTTTAGCCTTTAGTTTTATCTCTTCTTTCTTTTATCCCACCTAACACTTCAGCCAGGCCCCACTACAACCAATATTAAGACCTTTTGATTTTTTTGTGCAATTGAAAATTTCAGTGGAGATGTTGGTCTATGGTCAAGCATATGGTAGCACTTTATCATTGATGAACTTGTGTGCTTAAATTATATATTACCCTTGTACACTTTTGAGAGGAACATTTGAGAGGTTGAGAGTGTTCACTAGTCCTGAGTTCTGATTGGGTTTGTTACTCTAACTAGTTTGTAATTGTGTAAATAGTTTGTGATAATATTGTTAGGAAATAGGATGCGACAAACGCAGCGGAAAAAAAAATCCTATTTCCATTCAGGATCCATGTGAAAGCATGATTTGAGATAGGGAATAAAATTACCTTTTGCAGGGAATAGGAGACCAACGAATCTTATCACGAACACTTCGTCAATCACGAGCACATCAATGTGTTGTGCCTCTATTGGTATCCACACGAACAAATTCCCAATTGGAGTCACGTCTCTCTTCTCAATGCTAGTAGAGAAGAGAGAGTCTGTGTATCACTCACTCTCTGATATGACGGCTAGGGTTACCGTTCTGTGTCTCACACATCTTCAAACCCCTAAAGCTAATAATATTATATTTATAATATTATCAGACCAACTGCTTGGGCTTTTTAGAAGATAAATTCGAATTCTATCTTATATGTAGAAGATAAAATCAAATTTATATCTTATACATAAAGATAAAACGAATCATATCTTAATCATATCAGAAAGATTTAATTTTATAAAAATACAACTATTATATTTTTATCAAATGTAATATCTCCAGTTTTATCTGCTCTTAGTGTGTGACCCTATAGGTTCCTGTAACGTTGGCAGTAATGTTAAAATTACATTTTAATTTTACAAGCAATGAGCGGTATCTAGCAACACATCATTGCTACCCAAGTGACAGGAATGTCTGTGATTTGACTAAACCTTTTACTGTGACCAATGAACATGTGTAAGTTTAATCCCTTTGTCAAAATATCATAGTTACACTCATGGCATGGAACGTGTCACCCATGAATAGTGTAACCTATGGTTTCTTGATCCCTGAGTAGACACGTCTAAACAAGTCTCGTCAATATCTCATATTGACTGTCTTGAGTATGACCATACATTTCACCGTCTCACTCAACCAAGGGGCCCAGAGATATAATTCCTATTGATAAGGAAGGACAAATCCCATCTACATTCATATACCCGACTACAACCGTTATGATCACCTGGTTAAAGATGACGTTTGATTGCGTGAAAGCATATAATTCCTCATGTTGGAAACCGTAGAGACTTCAGGTCGAAGGACCATGTACACCATTGTCACTATGAGAATCGCTTATGACACTCACTTAATAACCCATGTAGCATTCTCATGGCGGGTCAATCCAGTACACAATTGTCCCAATGTGTACTTACGTGAAGACTTGATATCCCATATCCATGACCGGTGAGATACAGTCATCAGTCTGCCACATACTAGTCTCGATGTATTATAGTTGTCCTTATTAACTATAATACTCGACTAGGGAATCTTTAAGGATAATTATCAATCAATAAGATCTCACTATCAAGTCATGTACTTGATATTCTTATGACATTGAACTTATAATCCTAAGGACTTTATTACATCTATTTTAATTAAACAATTAAAGCATAAATATAATAAATGAAATGCCTCATTATTATTAATAGTAATAATCCATAAACATGAAATAAGTACAAGTAAAAGAGAAAATACGATTGCCACTAGGGCTCCATTGTTGTCGCAATAGAGGTCCACTGGAAACTCAATACTAGGAACAACATCAAGTTCAGTTATGAACTTCTTAATCCAAACCGCTTCCTTTGCTGCTTCTGATGCAGCTATATACTCAGCTTCTGTTGTAGAATCGGCTACAGTCTCTTGCTTTGAACTCTTCCAGCATATAGCCCCACCATTCAAACAAAATACAAATCCAGATTGTGATCTGAAATTGTCCTTATCAGTCTGGAAGCTAGCGTCAGTGTAACCCTTTACAACCAGCTAATCTTCACCTCCATATACCAAGAAAGCATCCTTAGTTCTTCTTAAGTACTTTAGGATATTCTTGACTGCTGTCCAGTGACCTTCACCTGGATCTGACTGGTATCTGCTCGTCATGCTCAAAGCATACGAAACATCAAGTCGAGTACATATCATGGCATACATGATAGATCCAATTGCAGATGCATATGGAATTCTATCCATGCGTTCCCTTTCTTCCTTAGTGGAAGGACACTGTTCCTTTGACAAGGTTATACCATGTGACATTGGCAAAGATCCCCTTTTGGAATCCTGCATGTTGAACCGTTTCAACACTTTGTCTATGTACGAACTTTGACTTAGGCCAAGCAATCTCCTTGATCTATCTCTATAAATCTTGATGCCTAATATATAGGTTGCTTCACCCAAATCCTTCATAGAAAAGCAATTCCCTAACCAAGTCTTGACAGACTATAAGGTAGGAATGTCATTCCCAATGAGTAGTATGTCATCCACATACAACACAAGAAAGACAATTGCGCTCCCACTAACCTTCTTATATACACAAGACTCTTCTTCGTTCTTGATGAAACCAAATTGTTTGATTGCATCATCGAATCGAATATTCCAACTCCTAGAAGCTTGTTTCAATCCATAAATGGATCGTTGCAGCTTACAAACCTTTCCAGCATCCTTTGGATCAACAAAACCTTCAGGCTGTGTCATATACACATCCTCTAAAAGATTTCCATTAAGGAAAGCAGTTTTGACATCCATCTGCCAGATTTCATAATCATGAAATGCTGCAATAGCAAGCAAGATCCTAATGGATTTAAGCATGGCAACTGGTGAAAAAGTTTCATCATAGTCAATACCATGAACTTGTTTGAAACCTTTAGCAACCAATCGTCCTTTAAAGGTATGGACATTACCATCCATGCCAGTCTTCTTCTTGAAAACCCATTTGCACCCAATTGGTTTTACCCCATCAGGTAGATCAACCAAGATCGAAACTTGGTTGGTGTGCATGGACTCCATCTCAGATCTCATGGCTTGAAGCCATTTCTCAGAGTCAGGGCTGTTTATAGCCTCTTGGTAAGTAGTAGGTTCATCTTGATCAAAAATCATAATGTCATCCTCTTGAGTCAAGAGAAATCCATATCTCTCTGGCTGAAGAGGAATCCTACTTGACCTATGCAAAACTTGTGTAACTTGAGCAGGTTGTACATCCACAACATCTTGTGGAACTTGCTCAACATCCATCGCTTGGTCTTGGCTACTTTGGGATTCTTGAATCTCATCAAGATCTATTTTTCTCCCACTATTTCCTTTAGAGAGAAATTCTCTTTCAAGAAACACGCCTGTGCGAGAGACAAACACTTTGCCTTCTGTGGGATTGTAGAAATAGTATCCCTTAGTTTCTTTGGGATATCCTACAAAGTAGCATTTGTCAGATTTGGGACTGAGTTTATCAGAAAGTAGACGTTTCACATAAACATCACAACCCCAAATCCTGAGAAAAGACATACTAGGATGCCTCCCAGTCCATATCTCATATGGTGTCTTTTCAACCGCATTCGATGGAGATCGGTTAAGTGTAAAAGCAGCTGTAAGTAGAGCATGTCCCCAAAAAGAGATAGGAAGGTCTGATTGACTCATCATACACCCAACCATGCCCAACAAGGTTCAGGTTTCTCCTTTCTGAAACACCATTCCACTGGGGCGTTCCAGGAGGAGTGAGTTGAGATACTATACCACACTCTTTTAGATAGTCATCGAACTCTTGGCTAAGGTATTCACCACCTCGATCAGATCGAAGGGCTTTAATACTTTTGCCAAGTTGATTTTGTACTTCATTCTTGAATTCCTTGAACTTTTCAAAGGTTTCATGTTTGTATTTCATCAGATATACATACCCATATCTACTAAAATCATCAGTAAATGTGACGAAGTACGGGTAACCTCCTCTAGCATTTGAACTCATAGGCCCACATACATCTGTATGTATGAGTCCCAAAAGTTCATTAGCCCGTTCACTGCTGCCAGTAAATGGGCCCTTTGTCATCTTGCCCAACAAACAAGACTCACATGTCTCATAAGATTCAAAATCAAATGAGTCTAAGAATCCATCTTTATGAAGCTTAGAAATGCGTTTCTCATTTATATGGCCCAAACGACAATGCCAAAGAAAAGTTTGGTTTGTATCATTTGATTTAAACCTTTTAGTATTAATGTTATAGACTGGATGATCAAGATCTAACAAATAAAGACCATTTATTAATTGTGCACTGCCAAAAAACATCTCATTCAAATAAATGGAACAACATTTGTTCCTTATTGAAAACGAAAAACCTACTTTGTCTAAACATGAAACTGAAATAATATTCCTACGAATAGCAGGTACACAATAAACATCCTCTAGTTCAAAAACTAATCCACTAGGTAAGGTTAAACTACAAGTTCCAACAGCAATGGCGGCAACTCTTGCTCCATTTCCAACTCGCAGTTCGACTTCACCTTTAGCTAATCTTCTACTCCTTTTTAGATCCTGCACATTAACACAAATGTGAGATCCACATCCAGTATCTAATACCCATGATGTTGAAGCAGAAAAATTAACTTCTATAACAAAAATACCTGAAGAAGAGACTCCGCTTTTCTTCATTTCTTTCTCTTTAAGGTAATCTGGGCAATTCCTCTTCCAATGTCCCTCCTTGTTACAATGGAAGCAATTTCCCTCCTTAGCCACCCCACCTTTAGGCTTAAGAGCCTTAGCTACTCTAGCTTTGCCCTTATCCTTAGGTTTTTGTGCTTTCCCTTTGGCCTTACCTTTGCCCTTTCCATTTTGAACCAACAATACAGTTTTTCCCTTGTTGATATCATGCTCAGCAGTTTTCAACTTCCCTAACAATTCAGTTAGAGTGCTGTCAATGTTGTTCATGTTGTAATTGATAACAAACTGACTGAGGCTCTGTGGTAAGGAATGCAGAACTAAGTCAACGGCCAACTCTTGACCTAGTGGGAAACCCATTCTCTCAATGTTCTCAATATAACCAATCATCTTGATTACATGATGACTAACCGGGCTTCCCTCTGTCATCTTACAAGTGAAAAGGGACCTTGTGTCCTCAAAACGCTCATGCCTTGCTTGCCCTTGATAGAGCTCCTTAAGGTGTACGATCATATCGTACGCACTCATGTTCTCGTGAACCTTCTGAAGGTCAGGGGTCATAGTGACAAGCATGAGAGTTGCAACTTCTAAGGCATCATCTTGATGTCTACGGAAAGCATTCCGCTCAGCAGCAGGTGCATTAGCGGGGGGTGCTTCAGGGAGCGGTTGCTCTAGCACATATAGCTTTTTCTCATTCCTAAGGACAATCCTTAGGTTTCGATACCAGTCCCGGAAATTAATTCCCGTCAGCTTGTCCTTCTCAAGGACCGATCGCAGTGATAAGTTATTTGAATTGTTTGAAGCCATGGTGATCTAACAACAAAATAAAAGCAGAATTAAAATCATGTTTATTAAATATTTAATAAGGACTTTCATTAAATATTACTCCCACTATTTTCCTCAAATCAATAACCCTCAATATTGACTCGGAAAATCTCAGCGTAAGATTTTCTAGTGGGACCAAGATCCATATTTCATCTTATTATGAGTCAAACTTTAGCTGATCTCCCATAATTTAATTATTTAGGTAGGGAACCCTTTCCCAATCACATCTCATGTGACTCTTGGATCAATTGGGTGAATAACATTTATTCAAAATTAACTTATTAATTTATACCCAATTCTTTTGCCTATAGATCTTCAATCCTATTGAACCATCCATTTAAGTAAGACCCAATGGTTGACATAACGAATATTACATTTATTCCTTCGCGTCTGACGTACTCTACTTTAGCAGACCCACATTCAAAACGACATCAATCAAGACGAGTGTCAAGCATTGGAAGGCATATAACTTAATATTTCAGTTTGAGGGGTTTTATATTTAAGTGATCTCACCTATTTTATCTTACATTAACATACATTATAACGATAACATGCATCATGTAACACCCTATCTTAATTAATATTCTAATTAACCCGATTGATTTAGTGACTTAAAAATTTCTTTTTAAAACCACTTTAGCTTATAAAAATCCCTGTCAAATCGGACAGAGTTTCCTTTGTTTTAAGAACATTCCGAAAATATGAGTTCTGCCATGAAAACCTGTTTCAACATTGTTACATAATCAGCAGTATGCCAGTAGGGCAAAATACAATCAGTTCACAACATTCGAGTACATCATCTCCAAAACAATATTAATCAAGTTACAAAATAGTTTAGTCTCCCCAAAAGATAATACATAATATTTATATACATCAAAAAGCCAAAGTTTAATTCTCGGATCCACATATTATCACACCCCTAATATTCACACTCCACGTTGTGGAGTGTGCCCCTGCTCGGCCACAGCTAGTGCATGCTCCGCTTCGGTACCTGTAAAAGTATATCAAGAAGGGTAGCATTACACAGAACTTAGAAATATAGCTTCTAAAAAAGCATAGTAACAAACCAAGGACCTACCCTAACCCATACTATCCACATTAAATACTAATTCACTTTCCTTTTATACAACTCAACATTTCCTTATGATTTCAGTTACATACATCCCCTATGCCTTTCTAGTCTTTCCTTTTCTTTCCATTCTTTCGCGCACCTTTCGGTGGGTATTATTTCCATTTATTCGCACACCACGAGGGCGGGTCCTATTCACATTTACACACGCCTTATAGGCGGGTCCATCACATACATTATCACGCTCCCCTAGGGAGGGTCCATAACACGCATCTATCCACTCCGCTATGGAGGGTCCATTTACATACACATATCCACTCCTTTATGGAGGGTCCATTATTCATGCTCCGTTATGGAGGGTCCATTTATATACACATATCCACTCCTTTATGGAGGGTCCATTATTCACGCTTCGTTATGGAGGGTCCATTTATATACACATATCCACTCCTTTATGGAGGGTCCATTATTCACGCTCCATTATGGAGGGTCCATTTATATACACATATCCACTCCTTTATGGAGGATCCATTATTCACGCTCCGTTATGGATGGTCCATTATTTACACGCTCCGCTATGGAGGGTCCATTGTATACTTTCACACTCCACTTAGGGAGGGTCCATTTAGATTATACATATTTCTCACTTCCATTGGAAGGGTCATTCATACACATTCACTTATTCGCACTCCCTTTGGGAGGGTCATTCGTACTTAAACCATCAATTCACATCATAAACTCACCTTTTTCACATTCCTATATCCACACCTAAATAGGTGGGTCCTTCTCACACTAACAATATAGTCCCATTGTTCCATTATTCCACTCACTTTTAACCCATTCTCTATATAGTTTCCATTCAATTTCTTTGCAAGCTTTAGCACTCGTACCCTATTTTGGCCACAAATGCCCTTTCCGTTATCAATTCACTTTCATATACATTTATCAATCACATTATTTATTTAGAACTAATTCAACATTTTCCCTTAGCATACATTCATCATTTTCTCTTAGCATACAATCTTCTATACCTTCCCTATTTATTATCCGTCATCTTCCTGAATTAAAATCAGTCTATCATTAACACTTTCCCTTTTCCTTACCTACCTCTTGGTTATCCCTATAATGTAATATTTCATTCCTACCATAGTTTCCATATCTTTCCAAGTATACGGCGAGTCTCTATTTATTTTCACTCTATTATCCTCTCTTAATTCCCTTATGATTACCTTATGATTCGTCAACTTAATTATTCTCATTACTCCCTAATTATATATCTACTTAGTCCATCATTCCCTTTCTATCTATCATCATTTATATATTTGTTCTCACACATTACACTAGCTTCTCTTTCTATTCCCTATTAATTATTTCATTTATTTCCATTATCAACTACCCTAAGGTTTTGTGCTCCACTCATTCACTACCCATAGCCTTCACTATAACTAAAGAGAATCTATTTCCTAAGCTAAGGTAATACGAACCCTCTTATCTTCTTAATGGAGGCTGATGATAAACTCCAAGCTCTAGCCCAAACACCTTGTATTTAAGCTCCCTAGCTTCTGACTCCCTTTTGGCCCTTGACAACCAAGCTTCAATCTCCTACTCCTTGCTCTTGACGGTGAGATCTACGTTAATCACTCTCCCTAGTTTACCAAATTGCAAAACCACAAATAGGGAGAGGGAGAGGGTCACACGAATTTGAAGAAGAGTAGGAGGGTTTGAGTTGGTTACTTTCTTGCTTGATTCTTGGTGGAAATGATGAAGGTGATGTTGATATGGCTTGATTTTGAATGATGAAGCTTGATGAGGGTTTGGTGCTCTTGGGGGTGTTGGAGAGAGAAGGAAAAGATGGAGGAGTTTGGGATGACTCTTGGTGCTTGATCTATGATGGAGATTGATGGTGAGAAGGATCAAGGAGGGTGGATGATGCCATGATGCTCATTGTTTGGGTGATGATGATGATATTTGGTCTTTGGAACCAAGGAGAAAGGAAAGGAGATGAGGAGGAAGGTAGGTGTGTTGTGTTGGTAGTGTTCTTGTTGTTGTGTATTGGTTTCATGCCAAGGAAAAGGAAATCGTGTGGCCAAGAGGCCACAACTTGGCCCCCAAGTTTTGATCCAACGCACCAGATCTGGTGCTGCTGGTCGCGCTCGCTTGGGCGAGCCCAGCACTCGCTTGGGCGAGTCTTGGCACCAGCTGGTGCTGCTGGTGCGCCAGGAAGGAAAATGGTGCGGTCAGGAGGGAGCTTTGGCGCGCCACACGCAGAAATGGTGCGACTGGTGCGTGGTGCGGCTCGCCTGGGCGAAATGGTGCCTCGCCTGGGCGGGTTTTTCACTGGTTGGTGCACCAATGAATAGTGCACCCGCCTGGGCGCATGGCTGGTGCGCCTGGGCGAGAATCAGGGTTTTCAACCTTCGATTCGCCGTAACTTTTTCGTTAACCGTCGGATCGGGTCCAAATTTTTAGACAAGCTTCTTCACCCCATAAACTTCATATCCAACGGTGGAATTTATTTTCTTAGCATCCCATCATAAATTTCTAATTTTCTCTTTTCGGTCGATTTCTAACATCTAAAACGCCGATTTAACCCCCGATTTCGCATATATAATTCTGCTCGAAGCCACAATTGCCTTCTATACAACCCCTAGGACTTATATTTACCACTCACCTATCCACCAAAATTCGTTAAGTCATTATTCCAATTTTTCTTAGGTTTTTATTAATAATTTCATTTAAAACAAAGTTTAGGATGTTACAATTCTCCCCCACTTATCAGAATTTCGTCCCCGAAATTCCGTTCAATTCCTTCAATTGGAGAACCATCCCATTGGAAACCTTTTACAATTTTATTCCTTAATTCTGTCGCCCCCGCTTGACTACACTTCACTCTGTGGTTACCCCGACAAGGATCTTTAAAGTTTCGTAATTAAGCTCTCCCCCACTTATTATAGGCATACCCCTTCGTACCCGTATGCCCTTAAGTTCTTGTACTCGATTAGGCGTAAGGAGTTTTGGGAAGAATACCATTCACGTTAGTGTCTATCCCACTAATGGATCTTTGTATTTGCAGAATTCCTATCGCAATTAATTTCTCACTTTATTAAGAAGATTGCCATGATATCGTCCGTTAATAGATGCAAAGATCGAGGCGACCGACCCCAATCTTACGTCCGTTAACAGCTCATCATCGGCGGTTTTGCTGATAGCATCATCATTTAACAGGCGTAGGATCAGAGTGGTCAGTTCTAACCTTACATTCTATTAAACAACGACATTACCACGGAGTTTGATTACTTTCTACTTGGCATACAAAAACTTAGCACTTTATTCTTTCTGATTTCTTCCTAATAAGTGTAGCTGCACCTATGCGTTTTTCTTAAATTACATAACTCTTTATTCAAAGATTAGGGATCAAGGCTCTAAATAGCACATGCTCTTCTAAGTTTTCACTAAAGAGGTTTCCGATCATCCAAGATCAACACCTAAGACTCATAGGGGATTTCTAATTTGGAGCAACTTCATTTCCGTTCATGTAATTAAGGGAAACACGTTACACTAGCTATCATCATTCCCTTTCTATCTATCATCATTTATATATTTGTTCTCACACATTACACTAGCTTCTCTTTCTATTCCCTATTAATTATTTCATTTATTTCCATTATCAACTACCCTAAGGTTTTGTGCTCCACTCATTCACTACCCCTAGCCACCACTATAACTAAAGAGAATCTATTTCCTAATGATGAGCATTTTATTTCCCATTTTTCCTTGCATTATTTTACTCCTATTATTGATACTTGTTGCCTATTTGACATTGTTTAGCTTGATTTAGTGATTTAGAGTTTATTGGACTATTATTCTGAATATTGTTTAATTTGGGATTATTTAGCCTAATTAATTCTATTTCTATTTTCAGGTCATATTTGGCACAAGGGCTTTTTGGACATTTTGGGAATGAAGATTTAATTTTGGAAGAGAAGATATATGATGAAGTGAAGATTGTAATCTATCTTTAGGATTAGTTGAGATTTAGTTATATCTTTTAAGATTTAGATTTTATCTATAAGATATTTTTAGATTTAATTTAGAGATAAGCTTTCCTTAGGATTTGGGCCCATGATTTAGGCCCGTTTTGTGATTTAAAAAGCCAAATTCGTGTAAACCCTTGAGGGAGCTTCCATTCACGTTTTTTTACATTCTCTCTCTTAGAGAAGGCTTAGTTTTGCTCTCCAAGCTTGTGGAGGCTGCTAGGGTTTCTCTCTCTTCCCTTTTCTACACGTTTTTGGTATTTTTCTTCATGGAAGGCTAAACTCTTAGGTTAAATCCCTTTGGTAATGTATCAAATACTCTTGAGGTTTTGTTCTTAATGCTATTTCGTTTTTATTCACTGTTTTCATGCTTATTGATATGTTATGGTTCGCTTAGTTCCATTCTATATAGATAATCCATGTGTATGAATGCTTAATTTATGAAAACTCGTAAAAACTCCATGCTTTGGCTTTTAATGCTTAATTAGAGGTTTGGGTTTTGGGGCGAGAATTGAATTTTCGCTTAGTATTTAATTCTCACGAGTTGGACAGTGAAGAGGAAAGAAATTGATCTTTTGTGACCGATGATAGAGTTGTGAACGCGAGCCAAAGGGGTTTATCCGCTTTTCCTTATCTGTTTCTTCGTTTTGATTTAATTCTGTTTTTATTTCAATTATTCAATATTCAATACAAAAAAAAAAACCCCCTGTTTTCTATGCATACTATGTGTTCGACCTTTTGCTTGATAAGATATTCCTTGGGAGACGACCTAGGAGTCACTTCCTAGTACTATACTTAAACTGTTTTTATTTGTATCGGGTACGGCCTCGATCAAATTTGGCGCCGTTGCCGGGGAATATCGGTTCTTGCCAAAGGTCATTAGTAGTTAGTTAGTGTCGTAGTTAGTATAGTTATTATAGTGTGTCGTGTCTGATTTAGGGTCTAGTAGTCAATTCTGATAACCGGTTGAAGTTGCACTGTTTGCTGTTTTGCTATTTTGTTGCAATTAGTGTATCTGATTGATTCTGTGGTTGCTAGTTCACATAGTTGTGGGTGGAATTTTTGCACGAAAATTTATATCCACACTACTTTTATCATATAAAAAGGTTTCGAGGCACCACGATCACTCAGATCATCACTGGTTGTGAGTTCCAGAAAAATTTTCCAAGTTTTAGCAGCACTTTCTTCATATTGTCGCAACTTTTGACCCGTAACTCGGAATTTGACGAATTTTATATCAAATCGAAGGGAATTTTCTGAATAATCTGATTTTTCTGACTTTGTCAGAAAACTCCTTCGTCTGGATCCTGAAAAAGCCGTTTTACTATTTCTTTTTTATTTTACAAGTTTTATTTTCTTAGTTTTTGGTCTCTGATTTAATTGTTTGCCTTGGTTCCCTTTTGAATTTTGTCCTCAAACTTTTTGTGGTATGTTTTCATGATTTTAGGGTGCTGAAAAAAATAAAGGAAAAAATTTTAAAAAATAAAAAAATTTTGTTGCCTATTTTGGTCATGTATATTAGTGACAGTTTGCTATGCTACATGGTGTTCTGTTCAGTACATGACTAGGGGCAACCCAAGCTACTTGCATCCATATAACCCTGAAATTGATAGAACTTATCACAGACTAGTTAGACAAAATAGGAACCAGTCCATAGGTAGTGAGTCTATTGAGTCTTTACATAGTGAGTCTGCTTCTTTTTCTTCTATTCCTATAAATTCTGATTCTTATTCTGATTATTCTGAAAATATGGCTCAACCTCCACCACGTGAGAGGACATTGAGGGAGCTGGCTGCACCTGATTTCACTATTGAAGATTTGTGCATCCAGTATCCCGATGACCCGTGTGAGCTAAGGTCTGGACTAATTCATTTGTTGCCCAAGTTTAATGGTCTTGCAGGTGAGGATCCTCATAAACATCTCAAGCAGTTCCATATTGTCTGTGCTACTATGAAACCACATGATGTGCAAGAGGATCATGTTTGTCTTAAGGCATTCCCACACTCCCTAGAGGGGCTAGCCAAGGATTGGTTGTACGATCTGGCCCCTGGTTCTATCACAGTCTGGGATGACCTGAAGAGGGCATTTTTGGAGAAATTCTTCCCTGCATGCAGAACACCAGCAATCCGAAAGGATATATCAGGCATCAGGCAACAAAGTGGAGAAAGTCTCTATGAGTATTGGGAGAGATTCAAGAGACTGTGTGCGAGCTGCCCCCACCATCAGATCTCAGAGCAGTTGCTTATTCAATATTTCTATGAAGGTCTCAACCTCATGGAGAGAAACATGCTTGATGCTGCAAGTGGTGGTGCCCTAGGAGACATGACACCTTTAGAAGCCAGAGTCAAGATTGAGAAGATGGCTTCCAATTGTCAACAATTCCATGCAAGGGGCAACAGCGATGCAATCATAGTGAGAGGAGTGAATGATGTTGGCACAAGTTCTGGTAAGGTTGAGAAGCTTGAACAGAAGATAGATTCACTTACAACTTTGATCACTCAATTGGCCATCAACCAGAAGAAGTTGTCTCTGCCTGCTAGATTATGTGGCATATGCACATCCGCTGAGCACCCCACAGATGCATGCCCTTCTGTGCAGCAGCAGCCCACGACTGGTGCTGACCAACCTGAGGCATATGCCGCCAACATCTTCAACAGTAGAAACCAGCAGCCACAGAACTTTGATCTCTCTACCAATAGATACAACCCTGGTTGGAGGAACCATCCCAACCTGAGATGGTCTGATCAGCAGCAACCTTCACAGGTTCAATTTCAGAACAATTCTAGACCACCATATGTACCTCCTCCAGTCCAGCAACAGAGACAACAACAGGCTAATTCTGCACCACCAACTCCTAGTACTGAGCAGCAGCCTTCATTTGAAGAGCTGATGAAACAGATGACCATGCAAAATCTCCAATTCCAACAGGAAACTAGAGCATCCATTCAAAGACAAGAGGCCTCCATTCAATCTTTGACCAATCAGATGGGACAGATGGCAACAGCAATCAACACTATGCAATCTCAGAATTCTAACAAGTTGCCATCCCAAACAGTGATCAATCCAAACCAGAATGTGAATGCCATTAGTCTAAGGTCAGGGAAGCAGATTGTCACACCCACACCAGAATCTGACCTCAACAAAGATGATCTAGTTTCACCCAACAAGAAGACCCAAATGGTCGAGGAGAGTGAGCACACAAGTACCAGAAAATCCCATCCAGCTCAGCCTTCCACAAGCACAACACCTGCTGCTGTCCAACAACCACCCCCCATTCCTCTTCCTTTCCCACCAAGGGGGGTGACTCAAAGCAAGAAAATGGAAGAGATTGACAAAGAGATACTTGACACATTCAGGAAGGTGGAAGTCAACATACCCCTTCTTGATGCAATCAAGCAGATTCCAAGGTATGCAAAGTTCTTGAAGGATCTATGCACACACAAACGGAAGCTCAAGGGCAATGAGAGGATCAACATGGGAAGAAATGTCTCTGCTCTTATAGGTAAACCCGTCCCTCATATTCCTGAAAAGTGTAAGGATCCTGGAACTTTCTCTGTGCCTTGTATCATAGGTAATACTAAATTTGAGAATGCTTTGCTAGATTTAGGAGCATCTATTAATGTTATGCCTATGTCTGTTTTCATGTCTCTTTCACTTGGACCCCTTCAACCTACGCGTGTGGTTATTCACTTGGCAAATAGATCTACTGCCTACCCCGCAGGTTTGATAGAGGATGTCCTGGTTCGGGTTGAAGAGCTTATCTTTCCTGCTGATTTTTATATTCTTGATATGGAAGAGGACACCTCTCGTAGTGTTGTCCCTATCATATTAGGGAGACCATTTTTGAAAACAGCCCGAACCAAGATAGATGTGCATGCAGGTACACTTTCCATGGAATTTGATGACAGTATGGTTCAATTCAATATTTTTGATGCTATGAAACATTTTTCTGATGACCACTCTGTTTTTCATGTTGACTTGATTGATGATCTGATTGATGAGCATGTTCTAGACTTTTTGCATGATTATGATTTGCCATCTTTCACTAGCTCATTTACTTGTTCTGCATGTTCTGATTCCGAAATGTGCACTGCATGCATTGAAATTGACCAGTTTTTAAATTCTGCTACTGCATCTGTTGATTCATATGATATAGATTCAGATCATGCTAACCCCATTTATGTTTTGCATGAGTCTAATTCACTTGTTCAGGTGCAGGCGGCAGAATCCAATTCTGCTGCTCCTTTAGTTCCATCTGTGATGCAGGCACCTTTATTGGACCTGAAGCCCCTTCCTCCTCTTCTCAAATATGTTTACTTGGAGGCTGAGCAGAAACTTCCAGTGATCATCTCTACCTCCCTTTCTGTTGATCAAGAGAAGCAGCTGCTGGATGTGATTAGAGCAAACAAAAGGGCAATAGGATGGACTTTGGCAGACATACCTGGTATTAGCCCCTCCATGTGCATGCATTGGATTTTATTGGAGGATGGGGCTAAACCAGTGAGACAACCCCAGAGACGGTTGAACCCCCAGATTCTTGATGTGGTGAAGAAAGAGGTCACCAAGCTGCTGCAAGCTGGCATTATCTACCCCATTTCAGACAGCACTTGGGTAAGCCCGGTTCAAGTAGTTCCCAAGAAGTCTGGGGTGACAGTTGTCAAAAATGAGAAGGATGAGCTGATTCCCACTAGAGTGCAGAACAGTTGGAGAGTCTGCATTGATTATAGGAAGCTCAACCAGGCGACCCGCAAGGATCACTTTCCTCTTCCCTTCATTGATCAGATGTTGGAGCGCCTGGCAGGTAAATCTCACTATTGCTTCTTAGATGGTTTCTCTGGTTATTTCCAAATCTGTATTGCACCAGAGGACCAACATAAGACTACATTTACCTGTCCTTTTGGTACATTTGCTTATAGGAAGATGCCTTTTGGCCTATGTAATGCTCCTGGCACTTTTCAAAGATGTATGATGAGTATTTTTAATGACTTACTTGAGCATTGCATAGAGGTCTTCATGGATGATTTTAGTGTATATGGTTCCTCTTTTGATGCATGTCTTGATAGTTTGTCTAAGGTGCTTAATAGGTGCATTGAGACTAACCTTGTCTTGAATTTTGAAAAATGTCATTTTATGGTAGAACAAGGCATAGTCTTAGGGCACATTATTTCGCATAAGGGCATAGAGGTTGACCCTGCTAAGCTGCATGTAATATCACATTTGCCTTACCCCTCTTGCGTGCGAGAGGTGCGTTCTTTTCTTGGCCATGCAGGTTTCTATCGAAGGTTTATTCAGAACTTTAGCAAGATAGCCCTTCCACTATCCAACTTGCTTAAAAAGGATACCACATTTGAGTTTGGAGACCAATGCAAGAAGGCATTTGATAAGCTAAAGAGAGCACTCACCACCACTCTCATCATCCAACCACCTGACTGGACTCTCCCAACAGAGCACCGTGCATATTGGGCTGTGAAGCAATGCAACTTAGCTCTTGATCCAGCGGGTGAGGAGAGGAAGCTGCAGTTGAGTGAGCTAGATGAGATCCGTTTGGAGGCCTATGAGAATTCCAAGTTCTACAAAGAGAAGACCAAGAAGCTCCATGATAGCTCAATTTGCAGAAAGGAGTTCTTGGTTGGTCAAAAAGTGTTGCTCTACAACTCTAGGCTTGGAATCATGAGTGGAAAGCTCCGCTCTAAATGGATTGGACCGTTTGTAGTCACCCAGGTGTTTCCTTATGGCACCGTGGAGATCAAGAGTGAGTCCACAGAGAAGAGCTTCAAAGTCAATGGCCACCGACTCAAGCCTTTCATAACCTCTCCTACTTTGGATGATGCACCTGTGGAGGAAGCCTCATTGGTCGACCCCATTTTTGACCCACCATGATTTAGGGAGTCTTCTTTTCTCCTTCTTTACTACTTTTATTCCACTTGTCTATATCTATCTGATTCTGCTATTTGTTTTACATTGAGGACAATGTGTGATTTAAGTGTGGGGGGGAGAGTAGTTTAGGTTGCATATTTTTGCTTTGATTTTTTTGGTTTTGCTAAGTTTTGGGTATTTTCTTGCATGTTTTTGCTTCATTTTAGTAGAGTCTTGGTATCTTGTGTCTGAATTCATGCATTTCTGTGTGTAAAGTTGCTTTTGATAATTAAGAGGTGGTAACACTGTGATAGAATTGTCCCTTTTGTGAGGATTTGAGCCTTAATTGTGGGTGGATTGCTATATATGCCACCTAATTTTCTTTCATGTGTGATTGCACTCTGGATTACTTGCACTTTAGAACTTGACTTGACTCTTGTTGATACTTGATATTCCCATGCACATTTTGAAATGATTTAGGCATTGTTTTTTTTTCTTGAATAAGCCACTAGCCATATGAGCCTACCTTGAATGAATTTATCCTTTGATAGCCCCTTTGAGCCTTTATATCCCTTTTCTTTGTTCTTTAGCTCATTACAAGCCTATGACTGAAAAACCATGATTGTCCTAACCTTAGGGAATGTTGGAGCTTTGGAATTGTTTTGGGAATGGGTATTAAGTAAGCGAGGGTGCTTTGTTCTTCATCTCTTGTGAGTTCTGGGTTTTGCCTCTATGGTCGGTGATGTAATTATGGCTTTATCTCATTTTGCCATTTTTGTTGTTTCTTCTTTCCTTTCGTTCATGAAGTTCTGCAATGAAAAAAAAATTGAAAAAAATGAATGATGAAAAAAAAAAGAAAGAAAGAAGAAGAAGAAAAAAAAAAGAAAAAAAATGGAATAAAAGGTTGATTGAGGCATGGAGGTTTGGAATTAGAGGTTGTTGTTATGTTTACCATTTCATTCTGGGGTGGATTGTGCTTATTTTTTTACTTGTTCCCCATTGCTCCTCTATTCCCTGGGTTTTAGCTACATTTCCCATATTTTTATCCTACCTTGTCCTTGGCCCCATTACAACCCTGAAAAGACCTTTTGATCTTAATGTGCATGTGTATTGATTGTTGATGTTAGAGGCTTGTCAAGCCTATGGTTGTGTTTGTTTTTCATGATGTGCCTTGAGTGTAAACACTGATTAACCTTAAACACTTGAGTGTAAACACTATTGAGTGATCCTTGTGAGTTTCTATCATCTTTGTGACTACCCTCTTGATGTCATTGGTTTTCTTTGCATATTTGAAATAATTGGATGATGCTCATTAATGCCTTGATTCTTTGGTCCTTATTTTCTTCGTGTGCTCGATTTTGCCCATTTCTTTGCATTTCCTAGAATTCATTGTGAAGTATGTAATCTCTTAGGTTTGCATTCATTAGTTTTAGTAATCTTGTTGCATGATTCACTTTGGTGCATATTGATTTTCTCAGTCCTAATTCTTAGTTTTGCCCAGGAGTGAAAAAGGATAAGTGTGGGGGTATTTGATGAGCATTTTATTTCCCATTTTTCCTTGCATTATTTTACTCCTATTATTGATACTTGTTGCCTATTTGACATTGTTTAGCTTGATTTAGTGATTTAGAGTTTATTGGACTATTATTCTGAATATTGTTTAATTTGGGATTATTTAGCCTAATTAATTCTATTTCTATTTTCAGGTCATATTTGGCACAAGGGCTTTTTGGACATTTTGGGAATGAAGATTTAATTTTGGAAGAGAAGATATATGATGAAGTGAAGATTGTAATCTATCTTTAGGATTAGTTGAGATTTAGTTATATCTTTTAAGATTTAGATTTTATCTATAAGATATTTTTAGATTTAATTTAGAGATAAACTTTCCTTAGGATTTGGGCCCATGATTTAGGCCCGTTTTGTGATTTAAAAAGCCAAATTCGTGTAAACCCTTGAGGGAGCTTCCATTCACGTTTTTTTACATTCTCTCTCTTAGAGAAGGCTTAGTTTTGCTCTCCAAGCTTGTGGAGGCTGCTAGGGTTTCTCTCTTTTCCCTTTTCTACACGTTTTTGGTATTTTTCTTCATGGAAGGCTAAACTCTTAGGTTAAATCCCTTTGGTAATGTATCACATACTCTTGAGGTTTTGTTCATAATGCTATTTCGTTTTTATTCACTGTTTTCATGCTTATTGATATGTTATGGTTCGCTTAGTTCCATTCTATAGAGATCATCCATGTGTATGAATGCTTAATTTATGCAAACTCGTAAAAACTCCATGCTTTGGCTTTTAATGCTTAATTAGAGGTTTGGGTTTTGGGGTGAGAATTGAATTTTCGCTTAGTATTTAATTCTCACGAGTTGGACAGTGAAGAGGAAAGAAATTGATCTTTTGTGACCGATGATAGAGTTGTGAACGCGAGCCAAAGGGGTTTATCCGCTTTTCCTTATCTGTTTCTTCGTTTTGATTTAATTCTGTTTTTATTTCAATTATTCAATATTCAATACAAAAAAAAACCCCCCTGTTTTCTATGCATACTATGTGTTCGACCTTTTGCTTGATAAGATATTCCTTGGGAGACGACCTAGGAGTCACTTCCTAGTACTATACTTAAACTGTTTTTATTTGTATCGGGTACGGCCTCGATCACCTAAGCTAAGGTAATACGAACCCTCTTACCTTCTTAATGGAGGGTGATGATAAACTCCAAGCTCTAGCCCAAACACCTTGTATTTAAGCTCCCTAGCTTCTGACTCCCTTTTGGCCCTTGACAACCAAGCTTCAATCTCCTACTCCTTGCTCTTGATGGTGAGATCTACGTTAATCACTCTCCCTAGTTTACCAAATTGCAAAACCACAAATAGGGAGAGGGAGAGGGTCACACGAATTTGAAGAAGAGTAGGAGGGTTTGAGTTGGTTACTTTCTTGCTTAATTCTTGGTGGAAATGATGAAGGTGATGTTGATATGGCTTGATTTTGAATGATGAAGCTTGATGAGGGTTTGGTTCTCTTGGGGGTGATGGAGAGAGAAGGAAAAGATGGAGGAGTTTGGGATGACTCTTGGTGCTTGATCTATGATGGAGATTGATGGTGAGAAGGATCAAGGAGGGTGGATGATGCCATGATGCTCATTGTTTGGGTGATGATGATGATATTTGGTCTTTGGAACCAAGGAGAAAGGAAAGGAGATGAGGAGGAAGGTAGGTGTGTTGTGTTGGTAGTGTTCTTGTTGTTGTGTATTGGTTTCATGCCAAGGAAAAGGAAATCGTGTGGCCAAGAGGCCACAACTTGGCCCCCAAGTTTTGATCCAACGCACCAGATCTGGTGCTGCTGGTCGCGCTTGCTTGGGCGAGCCCAGCACTCGCTTGGGCGAGTCCTGGCACCAGCTGGTGCTGCTGGTGCGCACGCTGGTGCGCTAGGAAGGAAAATGGTGCGGTCAGGAGGGAGCTTTGGCGCGCCACACGCAGAAATGGTGCGGCTGGTGCGTGGTGCGGCTCGCCTGGGCGAAATGGTGCCTCGCCTGGGCGGGTTTTTCACTGGTTGGTGCACCAATGAATAGTGCACCCGCCTGGGCGCATGGCTGGTGTGCCTGGGCGAGAATCAGGGTTTTCAACCTTCGATTCGCCGTAACTTTTTCGTTAACCGTCGGATCGGGTCCAAATTTTTAGACAAGCTTTGTCACCCCATAAACTTCATATCCAACGGTGGAATTTATTTTCTTAGCATCCCATAATAAATTTCTAATTTTTTCTTTTCGGTCGATTTCTAACTATTGGAAACCAACAAGCGGGCTAAACAAATACTAGAGGGGGGGTGAATAGTATTTTGAAGCACTAATACCAAATATTTCGATTGATAATTGAAGAATGGAGCTAAGACTGAATTTTCTGGAATCAGACACAAAAGACTCGAGTCTTTTGTGAAATACTCGAGTTTTTCAGTGATGAACAACTCGAGTCTTTTCTTAAATACTCGAGTTTTTCCTATCAGATAGCAGAAAAACCAGAAACGAAAATTCAGCAATTTAACTCAAATCAATTCAATAATAAACAGGAACTTATCCAACAGAATAGCAAGCAATCTAAATAACTTTTAACACAAAGATTCCTTGAACTTGCTACCTAATTGTATAAATCCTAATTGATTGAAATGACTTAAGTCTATTGAGCTAGAAAGTAGATTAAAAGCAATAAACCACCACTCAAGCAATTTTATCCTGGTTCACTCCAACAATGAGCTACATCCAGTCCTCCTAATCACTTAGGAGTTTCTACTAATAATCAAATTGTTAGAAATTACAAAGGATTGCTTGAGAATGGCCTCACTCAACCTAACCCTTCAAGAGTGTACCAAACTCTTGATTTCTACCCCAATTTGATTCCGGTTATTGAAGAACTCTTCACAAAGCTTCCTTGAACTCCCTTCAAGAAACTCCACCGGGCTAGGAACCTCCTAGTCTTGTGCTTGAGAACCTCTCAAGACTTCCAACACCCTAAGCCACTTAGGGTTTGCTTGGGAACAATCCAAGACTTTGAATAATCAAGCTTTTTGTATGTGTATTACTAATCTCACAATGGATTAGCACAAATAAGCACAGCTCAATGTATGAATTGAGGCCTAAAACTCAACTTGGAATAAAATGACAATATGAGTGAGAAGTTGAGCCTTTTGGGAATTAACACTTGATAAGAGGAAATTATAAAAGCTTGAACACACTATGATCTTGTTGTCTTGTTTTTTTTTCTTGCACAAATTCAAAGAGCAATTTTACAATGAAGTTCAGAATTCTCTCTTGGGGTTGGATGAGACTCAAATGTCCTCAATTGGTTTTTGAGTCTCTCCAACGTTCATTTTTGCTGACTGGACAAAAATACTCGAGTCTTTTGGTAACTACTCGAGTCTTTTTGGTCGGTCACGAGTGAATTGGTGCACGAACAAGACTAACGGTCATATTTGCTGACCTGGCACAAACACTCGAGTTTTTCTATAAATACTCGAGTATATACTCGAGTCTTTATCAAAATACTCGAGTATTTTGATCAGATATGGGAAAAATTATTTTTCAATTTTATTTTTCCTCTCAAGTATTAATTTTTGGTCAATCTCAACTTAATAAACATATAAAAATTTATTCCTAGAAGAGACTAACTATTTCTACCCACTCTCAACCACTCTCAACATAAATTAGAAATTTACAATTAATATTTGATTGAGAATGATTGGGCACTTGTCTTCTTTTCTTGACTTCTTGTTGATGTTGATGTTGCAATATCTTCAAGGCATGATTTGTTAATTATTTTGTCATCATCAAAACATAATCCACCTAATTAGGAGCATTGAATTCACAATCTCCCCCTTTTTGGTGATGACAAAAATAATTAACACTTGATCCATTTGTTGAGCTTGATCCACTTGGAGAAGCAACTCCCCCTCACTATATGATACTTTTCACCTATCTAAAAATTCAGCTTGTGCAAGATGTTATGACAATTTAATTTTAGCACCAAGCCTATGGTATTAGAGTATTCAACATTTATCAGAGTATATACCATAGTTAGAAAAATTTAGGCGCAACAATATCAAGACAAGTGTATAATATCTCTCCCCCTTTTTGTCATACGCCAAAAAGATGTGCATAATCAATTTAGAAAAAGATCAAGGGAGGAGAGGTGCATAATCGGAAAACCCCATAACCAACTATGCAAATAAAACGGAGATATAATAACAAGAAAGAGCTCCCCCTGAAGCTTTGCACAAACATCATAATGAAAACCAAATTTATTAACATAAAAACATCATAAAAGGTCCAAACCAAAGGTGCAATAATAAACCCAAAGTCTCAAAACACCAAGTTCTCAAAATACAGAAAATGTAACAAAGACCAATATGATAAAAACAGAATGAAAACTAAGATAGACTGCAAAGGTCAACATCATCAAAACATCGAAGGAGCTGGATCATCTGGAGGAGGATAAAATCGAGAGAAGGCCGCCATCATCTCATCAAACCGGCGGTGCATCTCCCCTGACTGCTGGTCCAGGCGGGCATTAATCTGGGCCGAGTGCTGATCCAAATGAGAATAAAACATGGCAGACTCTGCACTCATCCTAGTGTCTAGGCTAACAAAATCATCACGCTGGGCGTCCATAGCATGCACAATGGAGTCCATCCTCCCATCTAAAGTGTCCGGCCGTGTGATAACATTGTCTCTCCAGCCCAAGTTATCAAACCCAGATTGAGATCCAGTAAAGTCATCAAAATTAATCTGATCCTGAATAAGGTCCCCTCCTTCAGCCTGCGCAAATGCTGCAGCTTCCTCTTCCATCTGTTGGGCATCTACCCCTTGTCGAGCTGCAACATTCGCAACCCTCTCCATCTCAGCAATATCAGATCGGTACAAGTATTGGCCAGAGGGTTCATGAAATGCCATGTCTTGATGACTCAAGGTGCCTCTGTTGAGGCAGTGCTGGTTCACATGAAGAGTCTTTTTCTCTTCATTCCGTGGGATAGGCACCTTGAAGTAACTCAACAGGAAACAAACATGCATGGCATAAGGCAAGGTTTTCGGGTGTTTAGACTTTGCAGCAAGGAGCATTCGGTCCAAAATTATGCGAGACCAATTTAGCTTCTCATTGTTCAGGATGGCACTAAGAAGCCTAAGTTCATTGTTTGTGGGCTTAGCATAATTGGGTGAGGTTTGAGGCACTAACTGATGGCATACTATATAGTGCAACACCCTAGTGTGGACAGTCATATAAGAGGAATGCTTAATTCCTTCGGTCCATACACGACCGGGGCGCAAACAACTTTGAAAAATCCCGTCCGCATCTGCCTTTAAAGAATTTTCCCCGTGTCGTGTAGTCCCAAAAGCAACAAAAAGGTCCTTAGCGCTAATTTTGAATCTAACACCCTCAACCATGGTTTCTATGACATCATTATGTAGCCTAAGGTTCGCATAAAAGGTTCTAACTAACCTAGGATAGATAGGGCCATTAAATTCCAGAAATTGAATAAGTTTTTGATACCTAAGGTTAGTAACAAAAGAGAAACCCTTACTTTCAAGGAATGCACTGTTGATCCAAGATATAACTCCGAACTCCCTAGTGGCAAAGCCTTCCAACCGTTCCAAGCATTCATCTTCTTGATAGTACTCCGGAATATCCTCCTCAGAAGATGATTTGGCAATCCTAACTCTCTTTCCTTTACCAGATGAGGAAGCCATAAAGGAATTGATGAAAAATTGAAGTTTTGGAAAGTTAGGGTTTGAAAAGGGGTTGACGGATATGAGGTTGAAAAGTGTTGAAATTCGTTGAAAGAATGGTAGAAAAATGATTAGAGGATGTAAAACTAGTAAGATTTGGCAAAAATTTGACTAAAAACGGAGTTTTGAGGAGAGAGATATGAGAAAACCGAGAGAGAAGAGAAAGGGGTTCGTGAAACTCGAGTTTGTGGGGGCTGGAGTATATATAAACTCGCCAAAATACTCGAGTATATTCAACAATACTCGAGTTGTTCGTTGAAAAATACTCGAGTGTTTGAGAATATACTCGAGTCGTTCGTGACTCAGCCCAGATTTCCCCAGAAAACTCGAGTAAAAACTTAAAAACTCGAGTTTGGTCCGAAAGTTCAAATTTCAGGAAAAGGCAAAATACTCGAGTTTTTGGAAAATACTCGAGTTTGGTCTGAAAGTTCAAAAATTGGTGTTTTCGAAAGACTCGAGTGTTTTGAAAAACACTCGAGTATTTTTATCAGACCCTGATTAAAAACTTTTTCAATTTAAAACTGATTTAATTTTGAATTAATATACTCGAGTTTTTTTTTGGAAAAACTCGAGTATTTTGACAGAACAGAAAGTAAAAACACAGTTTTGAAAGACCAAACACAAATCAAACACAAATGCTTCACTACCAACTTGGAATACAGTACAGAATCACACACAATTAACACATACAATTTCAAATATCATCAAGGACAATTTAACTAAGAATCAATAACACATTAGAGTAAGACTAATATGGTGATTTTTTTTCAAAAAATGACACACAATGCAATTAGCCTATATTAGCTTCATCTAAAATACCAAGTTCTCTCCTAATATGATAAAAGGTGTCCCTTGGTAGAGGTTTTGTAAAAATGTCAGCTAATTGATTTGTGGTACTAACAAATTCAATTGTGCAATCACCCTTTTGTACATGATATCTTAAAAAGTGATGTCTTATTTCAATGTGTTTAGTTCTTGAGTGATACACCGGATTCTTAGTCAAATTGATTGCACTCGTGTTATCGCATCTAATCGGAATATTTTCAAGTTTCAAACCAAAATCCGATAATTGTTGTTTCATCCATAACAGTTGAGCACAACAACTACCGGCTGCGATATATTCTGCTTCGGCGGTAGAAAGAGCGACACAAGCTTGCTTTTTAGAAAACCATGACACCAATGAACTTCCCAAGAAATGGCAAGTACCACTGGTGCTTTTGCGATCAAGCTTGCATCCGGCGAAGTCGGAATCCGAGTAACCAACTAGACTAAGATTGGCATCAGCAGGATACCATAAACCAGTGTTAATTGTTCCTTTTAGATACTTAATTATATGTTTAACTGCGGATAGGTGAGATTCTTTAGGATTAGCTTGAAATCTAGCACACATGCATACACTAAACATAATATCCGGTCTAGATGCAGTGAGATATAGGAGACTGCCTATCATACCCCTATACTTACTAACATCAACCGGTGTACCTTGTTCATCCTTGTCTAGGTAGCATGATGTGCTCATTGGAGTGTAGGCTTCCTTGCACTTGTCCAATCCGAATTTTTCAAGGAGCTCTTTGCAATATTTCCCTTGATGCACAAATATCCCCTCCTTGACTTGCTTTATTTGTAAGCCTAGGAAGAACTTGAGTTCTCCCATCATTGACATTTCAAATTCCTTTTTCATCAAATTTGAAAACTTTCTACAAAGAGACACGTTAGTAGCACCGAAAATGATATCATCAACATAGATTTGTACTAACAAAATGTCATCCTTGGTTTTATAAATAAATAATGTATTATCAACCTTCCCTCTTTGAAACTTGTTTTCTAATAGAAAGGAACTCAATCTATCATACCAAGCTCTAGGAGCTTGTTTCAATCCATAGAGTGCCTTTTTCAATTTATAAACATGGTTTGGAAATTCACTATTTTCAAAACCGGGGGGTTGTTTGACATACACTTCTTCATTTATAAACCCATTCAAGAAAGCACTTTTAACATCCATTTGATATAAAGTGAATTTCATGATTGAAGCATAAGCAAGTAAAATTCGGATTGCTTCAAGACCTGCAACCGGAGCAAAGGTCTCATCATAATCGATACCTTCCTCTTGGTTGTACCCTTGAGCTACTAGTCTAGCTTTGTTTCTTATAATCAACCCGGATTCATCAAGTTTGTTTCTATAAATCCATTTAGTACCAATTATGGTATGATCATCGGGTTTAGGGACTAGATCCCAAACTTCATTTCTTTCAAATTGGTTTAATTCTTCTTGCATAGCAAGAACCCAATGATCATCCTCAATGGCCTTTTTAATTGAATCGGGTTCAATTTGAGAAACAAATGAGACATAGTGGCAAATGTTTTGAATAGACCTACGAGTAAGTACTCCCTTTGACATATCTCCTATGACTTTGTCTATAGGATGAGCCTTGACCGATTTCCAAGTTGGAGGAAGTTCTTCCCTTACTTCTCCTTCATCAACTTTTGAATTCTCTCTCTCTTTTTCTTCTTTTGAAAAGACAATGCCATCTTCACTAGCATCACATAAAACACTATCTTCTTTTGAAGACTCATTAAAAACCACATGAATTGATTCCTCAATAGTTAAAGTTCTTTTATTGAAAATTCTATAAGCTTTACTATGAAAAGAATAGCCTAAAAATATGCCTTCATCGGATTTGGAATCAAACTTGCCAATGTGTTCTTTTCCATTATTTAAAACAAAAACTTGGCATCCGAAGACATGAAAATGAGATATATTTGGCTTTCTTCCCTTGTAAAGTTCATAGGGGGTTTTATCCAAAGAGGGCCTTATCAAAATACGATTTAAAACATAACAAGCCGTATTGACGGCATCGGCCCAAAAATATTGAGGTACTTGAGAATCATTTAACATGGTTCTAGCAAGTTCCTCTAGCACCCTATTTTTCCGCTCTACCACTCCGTTTTGTTCCGGAGTCCTTGGTGCGAAGAATTGATGCTCAATACCATTTTTAGCACAAAATCTATCAAATTTGTGGTTTTCGAATTCACCACCATGATCGGTACGAATAATAATTACTTTTTGATTTACTTGGTTTTGCAAAAGTTTGACATGATGTTTAAAAGATTTGTAGGTCTCACTCTTAGTAGTTAAAAATAAAGTCCAAGTAAACCTAGAGAAGTCATCAACAATCACCAATGCATAATAGTTGCCACCAAAGCTTTTTATTTGTGATGGTCCAAACAAGTCCATATGAAGCATTTCTAATGGCCTTGATGTGGACATAACCATTTTTGATCCAAAGGTGTTTTTAGTTTGTTTACATTTCTTGCAAGGGGAACAAACACCTTCAATAGAAAAATTTAGCTTTGGTAAACCAACTACTAGATCTTTAGATTGAATTTTCTTCAATTGGTTTACATTTATATGAGCGGTCCTACGATGCCATAACCAAGTGTCATTTTCTTTGCTCACTAAACAAGTAGAGACCAAAGAAGTGACTTTGTTCAAATCAACTAAGTAAGTATTATTTGACCTTCTACCAACAAATTTGATTGATTCATCTTTGTCACTTTTAATGAGGCAATGGGTAGAGGTAAAAACTACATGATTGCCAATATCACATAATTGGCTTATGCTCAAGAGATTATGTTCTAATCCTTGAACATAGAGCACATTATCAATAATCAAGTTTGAAGAGTTTCAGATTTTACCAATACCAAGGATTTTGCCTTTGTTGTTGTCCCCATAAGTGACATAACCCTTTTCCTTTGGAGTAAGCTCAATGAAGTGCCGCTTATCTCCCGTCATGTGCTTCGAACATCCACTATCAAGATACCACAATTGTTTTCCCGTTCGAAGACACACCTACAAAATGAAATCACTTGTTCACTTTGGGTACCCAAACAATGTTGGGTCCCTTAGGGTTAGTGTTGGGACTTTCTCCCTTCTTAATCCACATATAAGTGCCCTTTTTCATTTCAAACTTCTTAATGTGGCACTCAATGTTGATATGTCCAACCTTTCCACAATAAGTACAAGTTGGTCTCTTTGATGAATTTTTCTTAGAAAATGTTCCAACCACCTTGTACTTTTTGTTCGTTTTATGAACATATCCTAAACCGGTTTTGTTGTGATTATGTCTTTGAGAGTTCAACAACCGGTTGAGGTTTCTATCACTATGTGAGATTGTGAGTTTGTTTTTCAACTCTTTCACTTCTTTTTCAAGTTCATCACATCTCTCACATGGAGTGATAATCTCCTCATGATTTGCACAATCACTTTGATGACTAGAATTAATAAGTTCCAAGGATTCATTTTGAAGTTTCAACTCATTTATAGATTTTTGCAATTCATCAATTTCTTGTTGAAACTCCAAAATTTTCTTTCCTTTTTCCTTATTGATTTTAGCAAGCCTTCTAAATTGAATTAACATTTCATTGTAGGCTTCTTGCAAATCATCATAGGAAATGGAGTTTGAAGAGGAACAAGAAGAGCTAGAGGTTACCTCATCATCACTTTCACCCATGTCATGATTAGCTCTTGATGAGGACTCATGATTGTTCTTGGCCATGAGACAAAGATTTGCATTTTCATCACCGGAACTACTTGAAGATGATTCATTGCTCTTCTCCGGTGCATCCCAAACAATGTATGCACGCTTCCCTTTGGTCTCTTGGGTCTTCTTGTCATTCTTCTTCAAGAATGTGGCACATTCCATTCTTATGTGACCAACCCCACCACATTCATGACACTTAACTCCATCATTGGTACTCTTTTCTCTTTGTTTGGAGTCTTTGGTTCTCTTGAAATTGGATGAAGATCCACCTTTCTTCCCTTTGAAAAATTTGTTGAATCTTTTCACAAACATCCCAAATTCTTCTTGATTTGGTTCACCATCGGAATCTCCACTTGTAGAGCATTCTTCACCTTCTTTTGTAGCTTTAGTTGAAGCTTTGAGTGCTATGCCCTTTTTCTTTTTGTCCGATTCCTCATGCATCCCAAGTCTTGTAAGTTCCATCTCATGCTCTTGGAGTTTGCCAAACAAAGTGGCTAAGTCCATGCTATTTATGTCTCTTGATTCCTTGATGGCGGTTACCTTGGGTTGCCAACTCCTATCAAGACATCTTAGAATTTTGTTAGTAGTTTCACCATTGCGAAATACTTTTCCCAAGGAAATCAAATGATTAACTATGTGAGAGAATCGCTTTTGCAAGTCACTAATAGTTTCATTTGGCAACATGTGGAACAATTCATATTCGTGTGTTAGAGAATTCAATCTTGCATCTCTAACCTCACTTGTTCCCTCATGTGTGACTTGCAAAGTATCCCACATTTCTTTTGCCGATTTACATTGGGAAACTCTATAAAATTCATCATGGGATAGAGCCGAAAAGATGATGTTTTTAGCTTTTAAATCAAATGAGACTTTTCTCTTTTCATCATCATTCCAACTACTCCTTGGAATTTCAACAATTTCATCATTTATTTTCTTTTTGGGAATGAAAGGACCATTTTCAATTGCATCCCAAATATCCATATCAATTGCTTCAATAAAAACTTTCATGCGAGTTTTCCAATAAACATATCCTTCACCATTAAATAGTGGAGGACGGTTTATTGAAGCTCCTTCTCCACCAAAGTTATTGCTAGAGCCCATTAAGTTTCCAAAAGGATCTTTTTCGAAAAAGTTGTTACACTCGATCTTTCGACCGAGCTCTGATACCACTTGTTGGAAACCAACAAGCGGGCTAAACAAATACTAGAGGGGGGGGGTGAATAGTATTTTGAAGCACTAATACCAAATATTTCGATTGATAATTGAAGAATGGAGCTAAGACTGAATTTTCTGGAATCAGACACAAAAGACTCGAGTCTTTTGTGAAATACTCGAGTTTTTCAGTGATGAACAACTCGAGTCTTTTCTTAAATACTCGAGTTTTTCCTATCAGATAGCAGAAAAACCAGAAACGAAAATTCAGCAATTTAACTCAAATCAATTCAATAATAAACAGGAACTTATCCAACAGAATAGCAAGCAATCTAAATAACTTTTAACACAAAGATTCCTTGAACTTGCTACCTAATTGTATAAATCCTAATTGATTGAAATGACTTAAGTCTATTGAGCTAGAAAGTAGATTAAAAGCAATAAACCACCACTCAAGCAATTTTATCCTGGTTCACTCCAACAATGAGCTACATCCAGTCCTCCTAATCACTTAGGAGTTTCTACTAATAATCA
The DNA here is from genome assembly GCA_037953625.1 of Crotalaria pallida. Taxonomy (NCBI): domain Eukaryota; kingdom Viridiplantae; phylum Streptophyta; class Magnoliopsida; order Fabales; family Fabaceae; genus Crotalaria; species Crotalaria pallida. The sequence continues at coordinate 64,059,072 of CM075655.1, read as the reverse complement.
AATTGTTAGAAATTACAAAGGATTGCTTGAGAATGGCCTCACTCAACCTAACCCTTCAAGAGTGTACCAAACTCTTGATTTCTACCCCAATTTGATTCCGGTTATTGAAGAACTCTTCACAAAGCTTCCTTGAACTCCCTTCAAGAAACTCCACCGGGCTAGGAACCTCCTAGTCTTGTGCTTGAGAACCTCTCAAGACTTCCAACACCCTAAGCCACTTAGGGTTTGCTTGGGAACAATCCAAGACTTTGAATAGTCAAGCTTTTTGTATGTGTATTACTAATCTCACAATGGATTAGCACAAATAAGCACAGCTCAATGTATGAATTGAGGCCTAAAACTCAACTTGGAATAAAATGACAATATGAGTGAGAAGTTGAGCCTTTTGGGAATTAACACTTGATAAGAGGAAATTATAAAAGCTTGAACACACTATGATCTTGTTGTCTTGTTTTTTTTTCTTGCACAAATTCAAAGAGCAATTTTACAATGAAGTTCAGAATTCTCTCTTGGGGTTGGATGAGACTCAAATGTCCTCAATTGGTTTTTGAGTCTCTCCAACGTTCATTTTTGCTGACTGGACAAAAATACTCGAGTCTTTTGGTAACTACTCGAGTCTTTTTGGTCGGTCACGAGTGAATTGGTGCACGAACAAGACTAACGGTCATATTTGCTGACCTGGCACAAACACTCGAGTTTTTCTATAAATACTCGAGTATATACTCGAGTCTTTATCAAAATACTCGAGTATTTTGATCAGATATGGGAAAAATTATTTTTCAATTTTATTTTTCCTCTCAAGTATTAATTTTTGGTCAATCTCAACTTAATAAACATATAAAAATTTATTCCTAGAAGAGACTAATTATTTCTACCCACTCTCAACCACTCTCAACATAAATTAGAAATTTGCAATTAATATTTGATTGAGAATGATTGGCCACTTGTCTTCTTTTCTTGACTTCTTGTTGATGTTGATGTTGCAATATCTTCAAGGCATGATTTGTTAATTATTTTGTCATCATCAAAACATAATCCACATAATTAGGAGCATTGAATTCACACTAACATCTAAAACGCCGATTTAACCCCCGATTTCACATATATAATTCTGCTCGAAGCCACAATTGCCTTCTATACAACCCCTAGGACTTATATTTACCACTCACCTATCCACCAAAATTCGTTAAGTCATTATTCCAATTTTTCTTAGGTTTTTATTAATAATTTCATTTAAAACAAAGTTTAGGATGTTACACATCACATACATACTATAATTATAAACTACGTGATATGGTCATGGCCTAGAAAAACTAATTCACCCAAGCCAATGAGTGAATTAATACAAAGATCCTAAACGCATAGCTTCTTCTCCAAGAGCGCATTCCTTGAATGTATGCACCGGTCCTTCTCCAAGAGTCTTCCTTAAATCTCCTTTCCTTTTCATTTTCAAGTCTTTCGCAATTTTTAATAAAAATATTACAAATAGAAAACTCGTTCATGAGGGGATTTAGATGAGAAAAGAAATACATATTGAATATAGAGAGAGGCACGACACGCAGGCCGTATTTTAAAAATAAACCTAAAGAAAATAAAACATACACAGGGCGCGAAACGATCTAAGAGGTCATGACCATTCACCATACAACAAACAACATATTAAATAAAATGCATTATTATTTTATTAAAATTACGTTTGTTACGAATTATAAAAAAAATTATATTTTATCAACTCTTGATAAAATAATAACGTATCAGCTCTTGATAAAAAAAATAAAAAATAAAAAAAATAATAACGTATGACCATTCCGCTTGTGCCGCATGAACCTTCCCTCAAGGATTCAATCGTGTGCATGCCAAATTGGAATCAGTGAAATTTAAATTGAATTTCATATAAAAGAGATCTGAGATAAGGCCGTATAAAACATATAAGTTTGGATGCCAAATTGGGTTACACTATCAACTGATGAGTATCATGCGGCCAAATTTGTTATTAAGTTAACAATGGATATACACGGCAAAAACAATATGTATATCAATTGATATGAGAATCTACGGCACACCTTCGATTCACGCGGCTTCAGTTCATGCGGCTCATGAATAGCGCAAAGTTTTTTTTTTTTTATTTAATTTTTGATTAATCTCAACACATCATAATTATATTAAAACATGTTTAATCAAAAATAATCAAATCATGGTTTCGCAAGTGGCTCTGATACCACTGTTAGGAAATAGGATGCGACAAACGCAGTGGAAAAAAAAATAAATCCTATTTCCATTCAGGATCCATGTGAGATAGGGAATAAAATTACCTTTTGCAGGGAAGAGGAGACCAACGAATCTTATCACGAACACTTCGTCAATCACGAGCACATCAATGTGTTGTGCCTCTATTAGTATCCACACGAACAAATTCCCAATTGGAGTCACGTCTCTCTTCTCAATGCAAGTAGAGAAGAGAGAGTCTGTGTATCACTCACTCTCTGATATGACGGCTAGGGTTACCGTTCTGTGCCTCACACATCTTCAAACCCCTAAAGCTAATAATATTATATTTATAATATTATCAGACCAACTGGTTGGGCTTTTTAGAAGATAAATTCGAATTCTATCTTATATGTAGAAGATAAAATCAAATTTATATCTTATACATAAAGATAAAACGAATCATATCTTAATCATATCAGAAAGATTTAATTTTATAAAAATACAACTATTATATTTTTATCAAATGTAATATCTCCAATTTTATCTGCTCTTAGTGTGTGACCCTATAGGTTCCTGTAACGTTGGCAGTAATGTTAAAATCACATTTTAATTTTACAAGTAATGAACGGTATCTAGCAACACATCATTGCTACCCAAGTGACAGGAATGTCTATGATTTGACTAAACCTTTTACTGTGACCAATGAACATGTGTAAGTTTAATCCCTTTGTCCAAATATCATAGTTACACTCATGGCATGGAACGCGTCACCCATGAATAGTGTAACCTATGGTTTCTTGATCCCTGAGTAGACGCGTCTAAACAAGTCTCGTCAATATCTCATATTGACTGTCTTGAGTATGGCCATACATTTCACCGTCTCACTCAATCAAGGGGCCCAGAGATATAATTCCTATTGATAATGAAGGACAAATCCCATCTACATCACTCACATCCCTCTACATGATTTGTCATATACCCGACTACAACCGTTATGATCACCTGGTTAAAGATGACGTTTGATTGCGTGAAAGCATATAATTCCTCATGTTGGAAACCGTAGCGACTTCAGGTCGAAGGACCATGTACACCATTGTCACTATGAGAATCGCTTATGACACTCACTTAATAACCCATGTAGCATTCTCATGGAGGGTCGATCCAGTACACAATTGTCCCAATGTGTACTTACGTGAAGACTTGATATCCCATATCCATGACCGGTGAGATACAGTCATCAGTCTGCCACATACTAGTCTCGATGTATTATAGTTGTCCTTATTAACTATAATACTCGACTAGGGAATCTTTAAGGATAATTATCAATCAATAAGATCTCACTATCAAGTCATGTACTTGATATTCTTATGACATTGAACTTATAATCCTAAGGACTTTATTACATCTATTTTAATTAAACAATTAAAGCATAAATATAATAAATGAAATGCCTCATTATTATTAATAGTAATAATCCATAAACATGAAATAAGTACAAGTAAAAGAGAAAATACGATTGCCACTAGGGCACTCTCCAACAAATATGTGTTGGAGTCATGAGTCGAAGTCTTAGATGAGGTGTATATTTGTTGATTTAGGGAGGTTGTCTTTTGTTTAGAAGGTTATTTTACTTTTGCCTGGGGCATGCAAAATGCTAAGTTTGGGCGAGTGATTTAGGTCCAATACATATAGATTTGAGCATTATTTGGACTCCCTTTTACTATGTATTTGGCTTGCTTCTCTAGCAAATTTAGGCTTTATAGTAGATTTTAATTATTTTTAGTAGTTTAGGGTCCTTTGAGCGTTTTGATCCGTTTGCTAGTGTTTCAGGTACTTTTGGAGCTCAAATGGAGAAAATATTTATGGACCTGAAAAGAGGACAAAAAGATCTTGCAAATGGAAAAAGAACGGAGAGAAACAGAGCCGGAGGAGACCCCGCGCGCCTGGGGCGCGAGGTCGCGTGCGCCAGGGGCGCGCGTGCATCAGAGGAGGCCCAATTTGACCAGATTATGAACAAAGTAGAAGAAGAGAAGTCTAATTTGGCTTCATATCTTAGATTTGGTCAGAAATTAGAAGATAAACATGGACCTTATCTACTAGATTTAATTAAGATTTATTTTAGGATTTGTTTTACTCTTTAAATAGAGGATTTGTAAATAGTTTTCAGTAGGTTTTGAGATCATAGAATTCAATTAGGATTAGAGAAAGAGATTAGTAACATCAATTGAGAGCAAGGAGGCAAGGCACGAAGATTGGAGATCATCACTACAAGAGAGATCTGCGTGAGGATTGAAGGTCTCTTGGAGAGTTAACCTGTATTGTCTATGATATGAGGTTTTCTCTTTGCTTCTGTTTTCTTTATTTCTTTATGTGTAACTAAAACCTCTTGTTAGGAACATGGTGTAAATTGTATGGTGTAACTTATTTTAATTTATGATTTAGAGTTTTCCTGTTTTTAATTCATGCGTTAATTGAGTTTTTATTGCATACGTAAACCTGATCAATTTATGTTTTGGATTTCTTAATTCGTAACGAGAGTTAGGATTTTGAATAGGCCATGCAATTAACGGTATAATCAGTTTAGTTATAGAGATATGATGGAATGATTATTGACTTGGTAATTCCCTTGTGCTGTATATGTTATTTTCTAATATTGTAATTTGTTGAGAGATCAAGGATTAAGTATTTAGAGAATAAGGGTAATGTTAGAGAGATCTAACTATTGCTATTTGAGAGGAATTGTCCATGAATTAAAGGAAAATCTAATTCATAGTTAAATAAGTGAATCATACAACGAAACCAAGTTCCTAACCTTTTTCTATTGCTTTCTAATCATCTTATCTCCTCAATCTTTTTATTTTATTTTATTTTAAATTCTCCTTCTCCTTCTAAAATTCAATAACAAGTTGCATTAATAATTACGAATTGGTGAAAAGTTATTAGAAACAATTTGCAATCCCCGAGTGGAACGATACTCACTTACTATCTGTATTACTTGTCGACCTAGTACTCTTGCTAGACAATCAACACCCTACCACGTTCGTATGCCACATGTGGAATTCGTTCCGCCTCTAAATATACTCCAGGCTTCTTGACGTTCACCGTCCTTGCCCTCCCCTCATGCAATCTCCACCTGAGTATCCGCAGATACCCATGGTATCTTCCTCTCCACTACTTCGCACTCATTACTCACCGCTTATGTTAAAGTCTTTTAAAGTCTTTTATGTTCTTTAATTAACCTAAGGTCGGCTCGCCCTTGATTCATCCCTTCGACAAGTCCCGACCACTAAGGGTATATATCCGTTCCACGAAACATCACATATCTCTTTCTCTTTCACTAGCCACTTGACATCAATTCCATCAAACTGTTCCCGTAGGAATTCTGATAATTCTATTGTATCCTTTTTCCATTCTCAATAGCCACTTGGCAATCGTCCTCAATCTTGAATCCTCAAGCATAATCTCAACTTCACGAACATGGTATCCATATCACGAGCATGATCTTCGCATCATTGCTTAACTGAACATTCTCGGATCTCATCACTTATCATCTTTCTTTAACTTTCCACTTAATCTCAAGTGTTACTCTGTCTCATGATTCTCATTATCACATATAACAACATTCATATTTTCCAGACAGAATAAAATATATTCAACAGTATAAACACAGTGATATCCAGTACATAACAGATTCAATCATGCATCACATTTAACAAAACAGATAAACATTTAGCACATAATATATCACATAAATCTCAATACATTCACAGTCCATATACTCGGATTACAAGTCACCACGTTGCGGGATCACAGAACTCTCACTCACCTCTTAATCTAGCAGGTGAAATGCTTTGTCCTCGGAAATCCCTAACTTCTCCTTGCGATTTAGTTCCACCGACTAAAAAATACCTCGTATTTAAATAAAACACATTTGCGTCAAAATCTATTTCAATTAAAATTCATCACTTTGTTCTTCTTCAATTGAAATAGAAAATCTCTTATTTTCTTTTCATTATTTTCTCTAAAACACAATCGTTTGTCAAAATAATTCCAATCCTTTCTTGTTCTTGAAATCTCTCAAAATCATTTGAAAAACTCATGATAATATAAATTAAATAATTACTTTATGTGGCTGTATGCAATCGGTCCAGCCACTTCTTAATTTTTTTCAAACATCGAAAAATCAATAATTTTCAATCTAACTTTTATTACTTCAAATGGTACTTGAAATTCACACTTTTCATTAATCAAAAACACTTTTAAAATGAAAATACCCCAAGAATAAATCTTGGACAGCAAAGAAATAAAATAAAAACAGTTAAAATACTCATTGAAATAACTAAACTCATTCACTCATTTTCTTACACAAAACCGAAAAAAAAGAAATATTCACAACACAAATTTAAATAATTTAACTTAACATTAAATCACAAGACATATTCATGACTTCAAGTCACTTCATAAAAAAAAAGAACCTAGCCTAATGAACATGCCTAGGCCGAATACCATCATGACAAGAACAAGGTTTTAGGTTCACTTTTTCAACATGCAAACCTCAAAGTTTTCAAACCAAATCATGCACTTTCTTACACAAGGTTTCTAAAATACCACTTCCTTTTCCAAGCACAAAACCGTGGCATCATCACCACTTCAAACCAAATTTTCATTTTAATTTTTCATGCATGCACTTTAGAAATCTTTAAATCAAGAAGAAATTAACATGCATGTGCCCTTTTTCATGAAAACAAAACATGATCTTCTAGTTCTAGGCTTGGGCCGAATATTCATCACCAAAAATCAAGATTAAATTTCATATCTTTAACATGCAAAATCATTAAACATAGATCAAGTTAAGAATCGTTTTTCAAAAGTTCATTTCTTTGGTTTCTTCACCAAAACCGTGACATGCATTAGAAAAAGGTCAAAGCTTTTTGTTCAAGAATCACATGCAAAGCTCAAGATCAAAGCTTTTTAAAGATCAAGGCAAAAATCAAAGATTTTTCAAAACCAATCAAAATCAAGCATTTCAACAACTCAAATCAACTTTTCTAGGCATAAAGTTAACATGCAATGACTTTAATCAAAGTAAAAAGCAACATGACCTAGTTTCCTAGTCATGGCCGAACCACATGGCTCATGATCTAGTGTTCTACAAATTCATTTTGATCTTAAAAACTCAAGATCAAAGCTTAAACATTACATGCAACCATTATTAAGCTACAAAATTAAACATGCAAGAAGAAATGAAGATGATAAAGTTACAAACTCAAAACTAACTCTAAGCTCCCATGATTTTCGAGTTACATACTAAGAAAGAGATGATCTTCAACCTTCTTCACTTGATCTTCAAGAAAAATCCTAGGTTTTTGGACTTGAACTCCTTCTTCTTTCTTCCTCAAGCTCTCGGCCACACTCTCTCTCTCTTTTCTAAGAGCTTGTTGGTACTCTTAGAACTAGTGTTTAGGAAATGAGAGAAATGAAAGGGAAATGGGTGAAATGAACTAAGGGCTAGGGATATATATAGGCTAACGTGTGCTTCCCTTTTTACCCTTGAAGGAATTCGGTCATGGGTGAGTATAGGAAGGGCAATTTTGGCTCTTCAAAATGTTGCATGGCTTAGGTCATGTCAACTAGACAATGAAGAGTAGATTATGGCACCCATCTCACTTCCTATTGGTTGGTTAATTCCTTAATCACACTTTTCTACTAATCTAGTTCCTACATGGTTTTAAGCTATTCCACAAGCTTCTAAAAAAAATAAAAGTCCTAGCATGCACATACATACAAAACCGTACGCATACATGCATACACACATAGAAAATAAATTTTTTTCTTACAAAATGACTCATGCACAAAAATCACAATTTCCTTAAAACACAAAAATATTAAATGCTTAATCATTTCTCAAACTCAACTTTAAAACTCATAAAATCATTTCATGAAAATCATTCCTTTAAAATTCATTCACCACTTGGAAATCATAAAATAAGAAATTCACTCAAAGAAATACTCTTTCAAAAACACTTTCTCAAAAATAAATCTCTTTATTGCTTAAAACAATACGAGGATTTTGACGGGTGTTACATTCTCCCCAACTTGAAGATATCTCGTCCCCGAGAAATGTGGTACCTGAAGCAAAAAGGTGCGGAAAAGAACTTCTCATCTTGCTCTCAAGCTCCCATGTCGCATCTTCTCCATTATTCTGACTCCATACTACCTTCACTAAGGGAATCTCTTTTCCTCTTATCCTCTTAACACTACTACCATCTATCCTTAGAGGTAAAGCTTCAAATGTAAGATTTTCCTTTAGTTGTATTGAATCAGGCTCAATGATGTGTGAAGGGTCATGGACATACTTTCTCAATTGAGACAGATGAAAGACATTATGCAAATTTGAAAGAAAAGGAGGCAAAACAATTTGGTAGGCTAAAGGTCCTATTCTTTTAAGAATCGGGTAAGGTCCAATGAAACGAGGTGTATGTTTTCTGGTTTTGAGCATTCTGCCAATTCCGGTAGTCGGCACTACCTTCATAAACACAAAATCTCCTTCATTGAATTCCAGCGGACTTTTCCTCTTATCCTGATAACTCTTCTGTCGGCTTTGAGCAGCTCTCATCCTTTCCTGAATTAACTTCACCTTCTCATTTGTCTGTTGCACTATATCAGGTCCTATTACCAGATGCTCTCCAGTCTCAAACCAACACAAGGGTGTTCTGCACTTTCTACCATACAAAGCTTCATACGGCGCCATTCCAATGCTTGAGTGAAAACTGTTGTTGTAGGTGAACTCAATCAAATGCAGAAAAGAATCCCAATTCCCAGCATCCTCTATCACACAAGCTCTCAGCAGATCTTCCAGCGTTTGGATAGTTCGTTCTGATTGTCCATCAGTCTGCGGATGATAAGTTGAACTTAAATCCAACTTTGTCCCAATTGCTGCGTGCAAACTAACCCAAAATTTAGAAGTAAAACGCGAATCTCTGTCTGATACTATACTTGAGGGTACTCCATGCAATCTCACCACTTCCTTCAAATATAGCTCAGCCAGCCTATCCATTGAATACTTCATGTTGATCGGAATAAACCGTGCAGTCTTCGTCAATCGATCCACGATTACCCATATAGCATCATACCCTTTTTGAGTCCTAGGAAAACCAGAGACAAAATCCATAGTTACACAATCCCACTTCCATACTGGTACTGCCAACAGTCGTAGCTCACCACCAGGCTTCTTATGCTCCACTTTTGCTTTTTGACACGTCAGACATCGAGACACATACTCCGCAACTTCCCTTTTCATTCCAGACCACCAGAACATCTTCTTGAGGTCTTGGTACATCTTTTGAGAACCAGGGTGTAAACTCAATTTACTCTTGTGAGCCTCTTCCAATATCATTCCTTTCATCTCAGCATTATCTGGTACACAGACACGATCCTTGTACCTTAACACTCCGTCACTACCAACTCTGAATTCCACTTCTTTCCCTTTTTCTGAAAGCTCCTTCTTAGCTTGAAGTTCCTCATCTTTCAGCTGAAGTTCCTTTATCTTCTCCATGAATCCACTTGAAACCGTCAACTGTCCCAATATCATACTCTTAAGTCTAAACTCCACGCCTAAATTCAAATCTCGAAACTCTTCAATCAACTCCAACTCCTTGATCATCAATGCAGAGACATGCAATGATTTCCTACTTAAGGCATCAGCAACTGCATTCGCCTTTCTAGGGTGATATTGTAGCTCGAGATCATAATCCTTCAAAAATTCCATCCACCTTCTCTGTCGCATATTCAACTCCTTCTGTTCAAACAAGTACTTCAAACTCTTGTGATCACTGAAAACTTCAACCCTTACACCATACAAGTAGTGTCTCCAAATCTTCAAAGCAAATACTACTGCCGCCAGTTCCAAGTCATGAGCTGGATAATTAAGCTCATGAATCTTTAGTTGTCGCGAAGCATAGGCTACTACCTTCCTCTCTTGCATCAGCACGCATCCAAATCCTTGCTTCGAAGCGTCACAGTACACACAGAAAGGCTTTGTTGTATCCGGTAAAACCAACACTGGTGTGGTTGTCAACCTCTTCTTCTATTCTTGAAAATTCTCTTCACACTTCTCCGACCATTCAAATACTTGACCTTTCTTGTCAGCTTTGTCAAAGGCAAAGATAAGCGAGAAAATCCTTCGATAAACTGACGGTAATACCCTGCTAATCCCAAGAAACTACGTATCTCCGTCACAGATGTCGGCGTTTTCCATTCCAGCACGGCTTCCACTTTTGCAGGATCCACCGCAATACCATCCTTTGTGATCACGTGCCCTAAGAAGTGCACTAAATCCATCCAAAAATCACACTTCGACAGCTTAGCATAAAGCTGCTTGTCCTTCAACATTGTCAAGACTGTCCTTAAATGCTCAGCGTGTTCCTCCTTAGTCTTGGAATAAATCAAAATATCGCCGATAAACACGACAACGAATGAATCCAAGTAAGGATGAAAAATCCTATTCATGTAGTCCATGAATATCGCAGGAGCATTTGTTACACCGAAGGGCATAACCAGATACTCGTAATGACCATAACGAGTTCTGAAAGCAGTCTTGGGAATATCTTCCTCCTTTACTCTAATCTGATGATATCCTGATCTAAGGTCTATCTTGGAAAATACGGACGCTCCCTTTAATTGATCCAACAAGTCATCTATTCTGGGTAGAGGGTACTTATTCTTGATCGTCACCTTGTTCAATTGGCGATAGTCCGTACACAAACGCATACTACCGTCCTTCTTTTTGACGAATAACACCGGCGCTCCCCAGGGTGAAACACTAGGCCGTATCATCTTTTTCTCCAACATCTCTTCCAGTTGCTTCTTCAGTTCAGCTAACTCCAGCGGGGCCATCCTATAAGGTGCTTTGGAAATAGGTCCAGTTCCAGGGATCACATCAATTGAGAATTCAACTTCTCGAATTGGCGGTAAACCAGGTATCTCTTCCGGAAAAACTTCAGGAAAATCTCTAACCACTGGCAATTCGTGTAGCTCTTTATCCTTCTTGACATCCAATGAAGCTAGAAACATGTAGGCCACTGCTCCATCCTTCAATGAAGTTTGAACTTGCTTGGCAGATAAATGCTCAGGGTCTTTGGGTTTAGGCAAAGAAGATTGGGTTTCACTAAAGACTAACGACTTTTCGGAACAGTTCAGAAGAACATGATTCCTCGTAAGCCAATCCATTCCTTAGATAACATCTATTTGAGAAAGGGGTAGTTGAATCAAATCAACAAAATAGGTGTTACCTTCTATCTCTACTGGGCAATTAGAACAATAAGTAGACACTATCACAGGTCTATCAGTAGGGGTAGAAACAATCAAGTTATAGGGCAAAGCATCTACTTTCAAATTTAATCTATTCACCACATCATGAGCAATAAACGAGTGAGTAGCACCCGAATCATACAACACTAACAAGGAATTCTTATGAATGAAACATTCACCTTGGATCAGATTAGCAGCATTCGCAGCTTCAGCTCCGCTCATCGCGAACACTCTCCCTTGCAGAGTAGGACGATTTGCATTCCCTGAATTAGCCGCTCGCTTAGGCTCCTTGCAATCCTTCGCAAAATGACCAGGCTTATCACAATTGAAGCAATTCGGGTTCCTGGGTAGACACATCGAACTATAATGACTGCGACCACACTTGTTGCAACGAGGAGGTATATTTCCTGATCTCATCCCACCAAAACTATTATGACTTCCGCCACTATGACCCATGCGGCTTCCCCCATAGCTACTGCTCTCACGGTTTCCACCGCGATTACCACTGCCTCCATAGTTCCACCTTGTCCACTTCCTCCAAAACGTTGATCTCTTCTTCCACCAGAACCAGAATACGGATGTGGAGTCCTATACCTTCCACCAGAATCTCTGTGAAAAGGAAGATTACGAACCGGTCCATGAGATGAAGATGGATTCATCATCTTCTCAACTGCTCCCCTTGCCTTCAAACCTCCCTCGTACATACGACACCGATTCACCAGACTAGCAAAGTCCTCTATCTCCAGATGAGAAAAAGCTAACTTAATTTCCGGCTTAAGACCATCCCTAAACTTAGCACACTTCGATCGCTCATTCTCTCCTCCAGCATACTGGGGTACATACTTAACCAGCTCTTCGAATTTCGAAGCATACTCATCAACTAAAAAATTCCCTTGAATCAACCTTAAAAATTCCATTTCTTTCTCAGTCCTTAGATACACCAGAAAATACTTCTCCAGAAATTTCTGCTTAAAAGCTTCCCATGTCAGCGCTTCTCCCAGAATCATCATCACTTGCTTAGTAACTTGCCACCATGCTGCAGCCTCTCTTGTCAGCACATATCCAGCATAAGCCAACTTTTTCTCATCATTGCACTGCACCATACCCCTGAAAATTCTTTCTAAGACCTCTATCCACTCCACTGCTGCATCCGGAGCGAAACCTCCAGCAAACTCCTTTGGGTTGCGACGACATAATTCGTCCAATCCCTTATATCCTTGGGCTTCCAAATTCTGAGCTTGCTGCTGATTGTTGAAATTCTGCTGTGCTTGCCGATGTAGCGCTTGCAGATTATCATTGACACCCGTCATCACTGCCGTCATCCGAGCCATAAAATTCGCCGAATTTGGGTTATCAACATCCTCGCCATAATTTCTCGAACTCGAACCAGGAGGTCTTCCACGCGCACGACTCATCTTGAAAGCGAAACAGAAAGGGTTCAACACAACAACTCAGAACTACACTCTAGACGCACAGAGTCACACAGAGTAAGCATATAAGGCTATGCTTAAGGCCACTGAGGATTACCATTGCTCTGATACCACTTCTATAACAGCCCGATTTTCGCTTCCAAAACCTTAACTAATTTATTATCAATTTGTTGTAAAAATGAGGCCAAATATTTTTTTAAACATGGGTTTATCAATTACTAATGTCGCTTGACTGAAAATCGAGTTGTCACTTTAAAACTTCTCATAACCGAAACACCATTAACATCTCATAACATCATCATCATTATAGTCGGAACATAAACCATAAACATTGGAGTCTCAGCTCCAGCAGTTTTCCGAAAGCAGTTCATAATTACAAAAGGTTACAAACCAGGTTTTTAAACTTACTTAAAAACATAATTAAAAGTAGCTGAATTACATCCATATTACTTCACAAGGTAATCCTCGATTGGGAACTTAGATCCTAGACACTAAGACATCTAGACACAGAACGTCGGGCTTCACTCTTCATCCGAACTAACATCCGCTTCCATCTCCTCACTAGAATCCGCCTCCGCTTCATGACCAGAGTCACTTGCGTCTTCCTCCTCTATCGGTTGTGGAATCACTGCGGCTAACGGTGTGGGTTGACCATCATATTCATGATGTTCCCTCGGTCTGCCATCCTGATAGTCACGAAGAGTTATATGTGATAATGGCCATAACAGCACACACGTCTACATCTCCTCGATCATCCATCCAACCTAGTCGGAAGCTAACAGGAGTACAGGACCTTTACCACGCGGGCACGACAGCTGTCTCAACAATCAATCGGCTCCAAGCCAGGAGAACTGTAGAAAACTCGGGTACAGTCTCAAATCAATTCAATTCATATCATATAATCAAGGCTCACTGTAGAAAACTCGGGTACAGTGGCAAATCACAAATGCCCTGTTCCAGTCCCTCTCACTGTTCTAGATTTGCAATCAAGGGGGTGACAGTACTATTTCTAGTTCGCGTTGCAGAACTTACCACGACTTAGGACCCAGTCCCTACCACGTTCGTATGCCACATGTGGAATTCGTTCCGCCTATAAATATACTCCAGGCTTCTTGACGTTCACCGTCCTTGCCCTCCCCTCATGCAATCTCCACCTGAGTATCCGCAGATACCCATGGTATCTTCCTCTCCACTACTTCGCACTCATTACTCACAGCTTATGTTAAAGTCTTTTAAAGTCTTTTATGTTCTTTAATTAACCTAAGGTCGGCTCGCCCTTGATTCATCCCTTCGACAAGTCCCGACCACTAAGGGTATATATTCGTTCCCCGAAACATCACATATCTCTTTCTCTTTCACTAGCCACTTGACATCAATTCCATCAAACTGTTCCCGTAGGAATTCTCATAATTCTCTTGTATCCTTTTTCCATTCTCAATAGCCACTTGGAAATCGTCCTCAATCTTGAATCCTCAAGCATAATCTCAGCTTCACGAACATGGTCTCCATATCACGAGCACGATCTTCACATCATTGCTTAACTGAACATTCTCGGATCTCATCACTTATCATCTTTCTTTAACTTTCCACTTAATCTCAAGTCTTACTCTGTCTCATGATTCTCATTATCACATATAACAACATTTAGATTTTCCAGGCAGAATAAAATATATTCAACAATATAAACACAGTGATATCCAGTACATAACAGATTCAATCATGCATCACATTTAACAAAACAGATAAACATTTAGCACATAATATATCACATAAATCTCAATACATTCACAGTCCATTCACAACAATAAAGAAATTTATTTTTGAGAAAGTGTTTTTGAAAGAGTATTTCTTTGAGTGAATTTCTTATTTTATGATTTCCAAGTGGTGAATGAATTTTAAAGGAATGATTTTCATGAAATGATTTTATGAGTTTTAAAGTTGAGTTTGAGAAATGATTAAGCATTTAATATTTTTGTGTTTTAAGGAAATTGTGATTTTTGTGCATGAGTCATTTTGTAAGAAAAAAATTTATTTTCTATGTGTGTATGCATGTATGCGTACGGTTTTGTATGTATGTGCATGCTAGGACTTTTATTTTTTTTAGAAGCTTGTGGAATAGCTTAAAACCATGTAGGAACTAGATTAGTAGAAAAGTGTGATTAAGGAATTAACCAACCAATAGGAAGTGAGATGGGTGCCATAATCTACTCTTCTTTGTCTAGTTGACATGACCTAAGCCATGCAACATTTTGAAGAGCCAAAATTGCCCTTCCTATACTCACCCATGACCGAATTCCTTCAAGGGTAAAAAGGGAAGCACACGTTAGCCTATATATATCCCTAGCCCTTAGTTCATTTCACCCATTTCCCTTTCATTTCTCTCATTTCCTAAACACTAGTTCTAAGAGTACCAACAAGCTCTTAGAAAAGAGAGAGAGAGAGTGGCCGAGAGCTTGAGGAAGAAAGAAGAAGGAGTTCAAGTCCAAAAACCTAGGATTTTTCTTGAAGATCAAGTGAAGAAGGTTGAAGATCATCTCTTTCTTAGTATGTAACTCGAAAATCATGGGAGCTTAGAGTTAGTTTTGAGTTTGTAACTTTATCATCTTCATTTCTTCTTGCATGTTTAATTTTGTAGCTTAATAATGGTTGCATGTAATGTTTAAGCTTTGATCTTGAGTTTTTAAGAGCAAAATGAATTTGTAGAACACTAGATCATGAGCCATGTGGTTCGGCCATGACTAGGAAACTAGGTCATGATGCTTTTTACTTTGATTAAAGTCATTGCATGTTAACTTTATGCCTAGAAAAGTTGATTTGAGTTGTTGAAATGCTTGATTTTGATTTGGTTTTGAAAAAGCTTTGATTTTTGCCTTGATCTTTAAAAAGCTTTGATCTTGAGCTTTGCATGTGATTCTTCAACAAAAAGCTTTGACCTTTTTCTAATGCATGTCACGGTTTTGGTGAGGAAACCATGCATGTCACGGTTTTGGTGAGGAAACCATGCATGTCACGGTTTTGGTGAAGAAACCAAAGAAATGAACTTTTGAAAAATGATTCTTAACTTGATCTATGTTTAATGATCTTGCATGTTAAAGATTTTAAATTTAATCTTGATTTTTGGTGATGAATATTCGGCCCAAGCCTAGAACTAGAAGATCATGTTTTGTTTTCATGAAAAAGGGCAAATGCATGTTAATTTCTTCTTGATTTAAAGATTTCTAAAGTGCATGCATGAAAAATTGATATGAAAATTTGGTTTGAAGTGGTGATGATGCCACGGTTTTGTGCTTGGAAAAGTAAGTGGTATTTTAAAAACCTTGTGTAAGAAAGTGCATGATTTGGTTTGAAAACTTTGAGGTTTGCATGTTGAAAAAGTGAACCTAAAACGTTGTTCTTGTCATGATGGTATTCGGCCTAGGCATGTTCATTAGGCTAGGTTCTTTTTTTTATGAAGTGACTTGAAGTCATGAATATGTCTTGTGATTTAATGTTAAGTTAAATTATTTAAATTTGTGTTGTGAATATTTCTTTTTTTTTTTCGGTTTTGTGTAAGGAAATGAGTGAATGAGTTTAGTTATTTCAATGAGTATTTTAATGGGTTTTATTTTATTTCTTTGCTGTCCAAGATTTATTCTTGGGGTATTTTCATTTTAAAAGTGTTTTTGATTAATGAAAAGTGTGAATTTCAAAAACCATTTGAAGTAATAAAAGTTAGATTGAAAATTATTGATTTTTCGGTGTTTGAAAAAAATTAAGAAGTGGCTGGACCGATTGCATACAGCCACATAAAGTAATTATTTAATTTATATTATCATGAGTTTTTCAAATGATTTTGAGAGATTTCAAGAACAAGAAAGGATTGTAATCATTTTGACAAACGATTGTGTTTTAGAGAAAATGATGAAAAGAAAATAAGAGATTTTCTATTTCAATTGAAGAAGAACAAAGTGATGAATTTTAATTGAAATAGATTTTGACGCGAATGTGTTGGTCAACCATGGCTAGGTTGCTCTTATGGCCTGGAGACGTGCGGACAGTGATAGGATTGCTACAATCCTAGAGAACTTGGTTCAGCTGAATAAAAACCAAGTTGAAACAGTATCAGCGACTGTGGCAGCAGTTAATCAGCAGCCACAGAATTTTGCTGAGACAAACTGGTTGGTGGAGTTCAGGAGTTACGAGCCACCAAAGTTCAAGGGTGGTTACAACCCTGATGGAGCGCAGAGATGGCTCCAGGAGATTGAAAAGATTCTCTGCACCATGGCACCACTAGCCGGACAAACTGTTCTTCTGGCACAGTACATGCTCACTAGCGAAGCAGAACACTGGTGGGAGCATGTGCGAAGGGGCCTTGAGATTGCTAACCAGGAGATTACCTGGGATGCCTTCAAGGAAAAGTTCCTGGGAAAGTATTTTTTCGGAGGATGTTCACCGAGAGAAGGAGATTGCTTTCCTGAGTTTGACACAAGGGAGTTTGAGTTTGGGGAATATGCAGCTCACTTCGAGGATTTGATTCGATATGCTGGCAGTTACAAGGATGCTGATGAGAGGACGAAGCGTGTTAAGTTTGAATATGGTCTTCGCACTGAGATCCAGATAGCTTTTGAGTACCAGAACATGGCTGACCTCTCTCAACTGATATATATGGCTAGCACATATGAAAAAGGTTTGAAGCGAAAGGCGTCCGAGGACAGGAACGCCAGGACCAATCGGAAGTCGGGAAACCTCCTTAGAGGAAGGGGATCATACCTCAACTTTGAGGCCGAGACGACCACTCCAGAAAGAACCGAGCCCACTATGACCACCTCCCTCCTCCAATCTCCTTGCTCACAGTGCGGTAAACTCCATTATGGTGATTGCAGGAAGCAGGGTACTCGGAGGAAATGTTTTATTTGCAAGCAACCCGGGCATTTGGCCGCTGGCTGTCCCAATCAGGATCCTAAGCAAAAAGTGAACACAGCAAAGGTGCAAAAGGCTGAAGGAAGCAAATCTGTTTAGAAGGGAGAGTCTATGCAATAGACGAACAACGAGTGGAAGATCCAGATAATCTTGTCTAAGGTAATCTTTATGCTAGCAACATACCAGGTATTGTGAGGCTTAAGAAATACGTAGATTTAATCTAGCCTTTTTGGAAATCATGAAAAGCTTTAGAAAGAATTAATAAGTTGTAGAGCTTTAAGTGGAATCTAACCCAACCCCGTGATGGTGTTTTTGTTTAATAGAATGTAAGGTTAGAGCTGATCACTTTGATGCTTGCCTCTATTGAATGATGATATCATCGGCAGACACGACAATGATGTTGCTATTGGTAGATGTGAGATTGCGACTGATCACCTCAATCTCCGCACCTATTAATGGTCGATTGTCATTGAAAGCTTCTAACTAAAACAGAAACCAACCCGGGAAGTGTCCTTTCCGAACTGTTTGCATAACATCGGGAAATAGACCTGAAACAACATTATAGGATAAGGACCTTAAACTATCGTGCCTATTTAAGAGTAGTGTAGCCGAATACAGAATCCTCGAGAGAATCGAGCAAACCCTATAAAAACCACTTCTAACTTCCATGAAAAACCAAATCAGATTTTGGTAGCCCAAAACTCACCGGGAATCTTACCAAGATTCCTGAACGGCCACCCGCAAGAAAATTTTTTTTTGACAACCTCATAGAATATCCACACCGAGACTAACCAAGTTGAACAATCGTCCCGTGCTCTTCGTTGAGTACGAGAACCTAGATGTGTGCGGATACGAGATTTCGCAAACCTTAGGAATTCAGTCCAACCCATTGATCACCAATAGGTAGTCAACTCAACTCGACTTTCAATCTCGAAAGGCTGTCAAAAACTTATGCATTCAATTCCCTACTTCCTGGCATTGATACAACCAGGTATGTCGATGCCAAGTGGGGAAGGACTTAGTAGCCAACTTAGATCTTGTCTGAATGACGACGAAACGAAATGTTGACAAACGGAAACGAGAAGGAAAGCGATGCGAGAACAAGACGTAGAATGTCCTAACATAAGCATGAAACCGCCAAGGAGTATGCACTTAGAAGTACCCTAAGTGGGAGAACGGAACCGAAGGGAAGTAAATACCATAGTCGAAAACCGTGTCAAAGGGATGGCTCTCCATTTACTGAACTGATCAGAATTTCGGGGACGAAATTCCAATAAGTGGTGGAGAATTGTAACATTCCGCTATTTCTAATACCTTTAGTAATATAATTAAATGATTTATTATGATATTTTTAATATTTGAATGTCGTAATAAAATTTTGATTTCGTCATTATTATAATTGAAATATATATGTTTTCTAGTCAAAATAAATATAAATTTGTTATCATACACTTTACAAAAATAAAAGAGTATTTCTATTTAGTTTAATTGATATTTTGACAGTGAGCTCAAGTGACAGGCCTTAGAGGCATTTTCATAAATTGTTTCTTCGAAAAGATATGTTTAATTTAATGTTTTAAACATTCCTGTAAATTTACATGGAATTTTGAGACGGTTTTATTTTTAGCTCCCAGACTGGTTTTAATATATTATTGGTATAAGTTATACATAATGATCTGCTATTTCAAAATTATAAATATTATATTTTATTAAGTATAATATGAGGATAGAGAAAATATGTTTACTTTTGAATTTTGATACTTTTTGTTAAGCAATAGATATCTTTAGAGACCATTTAATTAAAATGTCTCTTTTCAAAGTAGACTAATAACTTTATTATTTTTAATCTGTTTTATTTGTGTATATAAAAATACAACATTATTCTAATTAAATGTATTTTATTTTTAGGATCATCAAACTTTTAATTATAATTCAAAACACTTACACATATTGAACCACAAATAAAAACTAAACATAAAATAATATATATATATATTCCTAAACTACCCAAAACTCATCCCAACTCAAACGAAGAAAAAAAATTAAAACGTCTGGCCCTAAGGCCACCACGTGAAGTCAAAAAGAAAGAGCAGAAGACTTAAATAGAATAAACATAGAAGAAGCATAGAAGAAAAAAATAAAAAGAGAAGGGCGATAGAGAGAAGAAAGAGGGCGACAGAGAGAAGGCCACAACTTTCATTTTCCAGGTTCAATAATTTAAGATTCAATCGTTCAATCTCAAATTCTTCTTAGGTAATAACCTCCTCAACTATCTCTACCCATCCATGTAATTTATTCGATGATCCATCAATATTTTTATTATCCCTATATTTTCAAATAAAGAGATGTTTTGGGGAAAAGTGATATATTTTTATTGTATAATATAGTTGATTATATATATATTTTGGGGAAAGTGATATATTTTTATTGTATAATATAGTTGACAAAAATGAATTTAGTTGATTATATATATATATATATATATATATATATTTATTCATGTTTATAATTAGTTTTAATGTGTGCCCCTGTTTATATCCATTGTTGTCCCTGACCCTTGAGTAAGGCGCGGACGTGAATGTGATATTGTTTCTATTCTCAGGATTCCCAGGTAAGTAGGTGGTATTACCTTTATTTAGGGAGTAGATTCTAAATAGAGTATAGGGATATCTAAATGTAGATAAATAGGGATAATAATAAACCTTAGGGTATTATATTTGATTAGGAGCTAAATATGTAATATTTGGGTGAGAACCCATTATGTTGATGATTGAATATGTATATGATATTTGGTGTTTCAATAAGTTTTATTGATTTTTCTTTTGAAACAATTAGTAATATGAAATTGTTAGTGAATCCCTTGATAGGCTAGGTTTGTTTTAAAACTAAGTAAAAGCTTGGAGAAGAAAACTTATTAAAATGATAATGAGATAGTTAAGGCTTGTGGGGCTAAGGAGTAATTAAATGGTGAGTTAGAAACCCCTAAGACATGTGCCTAGAGTGTAAGTTAAAATAAATGGATCAACTAGAATAGTTGCATAATAAGGACTTGGTTACGTAGAATAAGAGTGAGCCTTAGGGTAGTTGGAGTAGGATGCTAGGTTGATAGTAGAGAGTGAGGAAGTTAATTAATAATGTTGCTCTTTGGTGTTGATGAATTAATTGAGGATTAGTAAAAGGGAACTTAAATCTATAAGAAACTAGTTGAGGGTAGTTATATTGACTAAGCATAAGAAAAGTAATAGAGAAGTGAATGGTTTAGGATTAGTGGAAAGGTCATACGTATAAACGAATAAATTGAGATAGAATAGATGAAACTAAGAGTCAGACAGTCTAATAGAAATAACTTAAGTTTAATAGAAGTAATTGGAATAGGATTGATTGGAGAATGTGAGAAAATAAAAGATGATGACATAGAAAGTTAATTAACTAGAACAAGTGGAAGTAGATTAAATGAGATGTGTAGCAAACAGAAAAATAAATAGGATAAGTTAGTAAGTCTATAAGAAACTGATAAAGAGAAATAGGGTTCGAATGCACCAGGTATCCCTGAAAAGGGAAGAAGAGAAGGAGAAATAGAATTGGTTATCAAACCGTACAAAGATAAACTAGATAATAGAATAAGTAAAACAAGAAATAAAAGAATAGACCAGGGAGGGTAAATAGAAACGGTTGTATCAGGTGCCTCTTAATTGAGGAGACATGCAGCGTCAATAGAAACGGATGTATCAGGTACCTCTTAATTGAGGAGATATGCACCGTAAATAGGATCGAATGTATCAAGTACCTCTTAATTGAGGAGACATGCACCGTAAATAGGATCGGATGTATCAGGTATCTCTTAATTGAGGAGACATACATGATACATAGAATTGTACCATGTATCTCTTAATTGAGAAGGCGTAGTGCAGGACAAGGGGTAATGTACCAGATATTCCTTGATTGGAAAGACGTATATGATTAACAGAACTAGAAAGAATAAGGGTTAAGGGTTATTAGCATCAAATAGGAATGAATAATGAAATCTAGAAATAAAAGTAGAATGTATGTTTATAATTGTGCATGATGTTTGCTTAATGTTTGTACTTAGTTTATTTCTATGCTTATTGTAACATCCCAAATTTTAATCACTATTATAATTAGAATAATAGCGCGATTTGAATAATAGTAATAATAATAACAAGGTTAAATGAGTGTTAAAAAGGGATATTTTAGCGTTAGAAACATATAATAATATAAAATTAAGAATAAAATAATTAAGTGATTTCATATAATGTTTTCAAGATTTGAGTGTTGTAATAAAATTTTGATTTCATCATTATGATTGAAATATGTTTTCTATTCAAAATAAGTATAAATTTGTTATCATATGTTTTTCCAAAATAAAAAATTACTTTTATTTAGTTTAATTAATATTTTGACAGGGAGCCAACTGGCAAGTCTTAGAGACATTTTTATAAATAGTTTCTTTGGAAAGATAAGTTTAATTTAACATTTAGAACATTTCTGTAAATTTTCATAGCGTTCTGAGACCGTTTCATTTTTAACTCCCGGACTGGTTTTAATATTTTGCCGGTATAAGTTATTTTTTAATTACTTATTATTTCAAAATTCTGAATATTATATTTTATCAAATTTGATATGAGGATTGAGAAACTATATTTACATTTGAATTTTTATACTTTTTCTTACGCAATAGCTATTTGTAGGATCGAGAACTTTATTATTTTTTAATCAATTTTGAATAATAAAAAATACAATATTGTTGTATTTAAAATTATTTTATGTTTAGGATTATCAAACTTTTGGTTATAATCCAAAACATCTACACATTAACCCATAAATGAGAATGAAACATGAAGTACCCAGAGCCCATGTACTCTCCACCCCAACTAATATTAATAAAATATATATATATATATATATATTTAGATATATACTAGTAAGCCCCCACTTTAAAGTACCCATCGCCCAGAGAAAGAAATAAAAAGAAAAAAAAGAAAGAAAACTAAAGAAATAAAGAAGGAAGCAGAAGAAAGAGACAACGTAGTAGAAGAAAGAAAAAGAAAACGCGTGAGACAGAGAAAGAAGAGGCTCACGACATAAAGAGAGCAAAATTTGGTTTTTCAATCTTCCGGGTCCAATAATTCAAGATCCAACCGTCCAATCTCAAATCCTTCTTAGGTAAATAACCTTTTCAACTCCCTCTATCCATCCATGTAATTTATTCGACGGTCCATCAATATTTTTATTATTCTATATTTTCAAATAAAGAGATGTTTTGAAGAAAATTGATATATTTTAATTGTATAATGATATATATTTATTATTTTAACAAAAATGAATTTAGTTTATATATATATATATATACTTTTAATGTTATAATTAGTTTTAATGTGTGTCTTATTTAGATCCAACAGGTTATTGTTGACCCTGACCCTCGAGTAAGGCGCGGACATGAACTTGATTTTGTTTCTATTGTCAGGACTCCCAGGTAAGAAGGTAATATTACCGGTTCTTAGGCTATGGGTTCTAGCTTGAGTATAGTGATGGCTAAGAGGGATGGGTAGTGATAGTGATAAATCTTAGGATAATGTACTCGATTAGGGTGATCGAGGCCGTACCCGGTCAAATAAAAGGGGTTTAATTCTGTAGTACTAGGAAGATGATCCTAGATCATTTCTCAGCGAATATCGGTTTAGGCAAAGTATCAAACACGTAGTATGCAGTAAATTGGGGGGTTTTTGTATGTATCAGATGTGAAGAACAAAACACAAAACAAAATATTAAAACTAAGAAAATCAGAAACAAAAGCGGGCAAACCCCTTTGACTACGTACACTACTCAATCTTATCTCACTAAAGATCAATTCCTCTCCTCTCCTCTGTCCAACTCGTGACAACCAAATACTAAGCGAAAATTTAGTTATCACTCCAAACCCTAACTTCTAATTAAGCATCAGAAACCAGAATTGGAGTTTTTACGAGTTAATACAAATTAAGCATTTATATTCATGTATTATCTCTACGAAATGGAATTAAGCAAACCACTACACATTGATAAACATGAAAACAGAGGAGAGAAAACAAAATTGCATTAATAACAAGAGCTCAAGAGTAGATAATACAATACCAAAGGGATTAACCCTTGAAGTCTAGCTTTCCATGGCCATAAATGAATAAAAACGAGTAGAAATGGGGAAGAACAAAACCCTAGCAGCCACCACCACTTGGGAGAGCCAAGAGAGAAGTTCTAACATAGAGAGAGTGTGAGAAATCTGAAAATGGGAGTGTGTCTTGGGGTTTACACGAATTTCCCCTTCTTAAGTCACAAAATGGGCCTAAAACATGGGCCCAAGTCCTAAGAAACACTATTCTGTAAATTACAACTAAAAAGGGACCTAAATGCAAATTACAATCTTCACTTCAATATTCATTTCCAAAATGCCCAAAGTGTCCTTGTGCCAAATATGACCTAAAAATAGAAACTGAAATAATTAGGCTAAATAATCCCAAATTAAACAATATTCGGAATATTTGTCCAATAAACTCTAAATCACTAAATCAAGCTAAACAATGTCAAATGGGCAACAACTATCAATAATAGGAGTAAAATAATGCAAAGAATAATGGGAAATAAAATGCTCATCAAACACCCTCACCCTTATCCTTTTGCACTCTTGGGCAAAATCAAAAGATAGGACTATGAAGATCAATATGCACCAAAGTGAATCATGAAACAAGATTACTACAACTAAGAAATGCAAACCTAAGAGATTACATACTTCACAATGAATTCTAGGAAATGCAAAGAAATGGGCAAACTCAAGCACACAAAATGGTTAAGGATCAAAGAGTCAAAGCATCCGCGAACATCATCCCATTACTTCAAGTATGCAAAGAAACCAATGACATCAAGAGGATAATCACAAAGATAATAGAAACTCACAAGGATCACCCAAAAGTGTTTACACTCAAGTGTTTGGGGTTAATCATTATTTACACTCAAGGCACATCATGAAAAACAAACACAACCATAAGTTTGACAAGCCTCTAACATCAATTATCAACACACATGCGCAAAATGATCAAAAGGTCTTTTCAGGGTTGTAATGGGGCCAAGGACAAGGTAGGATAAAAATATGAGAATGTAGCTAAAACCAAGGGAATAGAGGAGCAATGGGGAATAAGTAAAAAGTAAGAAAAATCCACCCCAAAATCAACAACCACTAATTCCAATCCTCTTTGCCTCAACAACCTTTTATTCACTTTTTTTCTTTTTTCTTTTTCTTTTTTGCATTTTTTTTTGTATTTTTGTCTTCTATTTTTTTTAGAGATAAACAAATATAAAAGAAGAAACAACACAAATGGCATGAAGATGAAGCCATAACTACAACAACCAATGAGGCAAAACCAAGAACTCAACCAATTGAAGCATAGAGCACACTTACTTACCTAATACCCATTCCCAAAACAATTCCAAAGCTCCAAAATTCCCTAAGGTTAGGACAATCATGGTTTTTCAGTCATAGGCTTGTAATGAGCTAAAGAATAAGAAAAGGGATTAAAAGGCTCAAACGGGCTAGCAAAGGATACATTCATTCAAGGTAGGCTCATATGGCTAATAGCTTATTCAAGAAAGAAAGTGCCTAAATCATTTCAAAATGTGCATGAGCAATCAAGTATCAACAAGAGTCAAGTCAAGTTCTAGAGTGCAAGTAATCCAGAATGCAATCACACATGAAGAAAAGAGTTGGATGAAATATAGCAATCCATCCACAAATAAGGCACAAATCCTCACAAGGGACAATTTTATCACAATGTTACCACCTGTCAATGATCAAAAGCAACTTTGAACACAGAAATGCATGAATTCAGACAAAAGATGCCAAGACTCTACAAAAATGAAGCTAGCATGCAAGAAAATTGCCCAAAAACTAAGCAAAACCCCCAAAAAATTCAAAGCAAAAGTATGCAACCTAAACTAGTCTTCCCCCACACTTAAATCACACATTGTCCTCAATGTAAAACAACCAGAAAATCCAGATAGATATACTAGCCAAGCAGATATAAACAAGTGCAATAAAAAGAGTAAGGAAGGAGAAAAGAATACTCCCTAAGTCATGGTGGGTCAAAAGTGGGGTCGACCAATGAGGCCTCCTCCACAGGTGCATCATCCAAAGTAGGGGTGGTGAGGAAGGGCTTGAGTCGATGTCCATTAACTTTGAAGCTCTTGTCCGTGAATTCACACCTAATCTCCACAGTGTCATAAGGAAACATCTAAGTGACAATAAATGGTCCAATCCACTTGGAGTGGAGCTATCCACTTGGAGTGGAGCTTTCCACTCGTGAGACCAAGCCGAGAGTTGTAGAGCAACACTTTCTGGCCAATCGAGAACTCCTTTATAGAAATTGAGCTATCATGGAGCTTTTTGGTCTTCTCCTTGTAGAACTTAGAGTTCTCATAGGCTTCTAACCGGATCTCATCCAACTCACTCAACTGAAGCTTCATTTGCTCACCCGCTAGATTGTGACACCCTTGTTTTATATCTTGAAAATAATAAATATTTCCAAATATAGAATACTTGCTATCAAAAATTGGGACTAGACAATTTTTCCTTTGCATTATACTTGCCAAATTATAAACACCTTTAACCTTGACGAATAATTTGAATTCGGCTTAATAATACCTTAGTTACGAAAAGGCTCGCGAGACAATGTCTTTTTAACACAATGAAACATATTCGTATCGTTTATCAAAAATATATTATTTGCCTCTTGAGTTTAATCGAACTTATAGAATATAACTTATTGCCGAATCCTTTTGAATCAAAATCAGAGTATGCGGAAGTAAAATAATACTTGTGGGACACTACTGAGGTAAAGAAAACATAATATATATATACATACATATATATATATATATATATCATAATAAAAACATCCCCACCAGTATCAGTAGCAAGTAGCAAAAGTCGAGATAGCAAGTTTTGATAAAACATATACATAACCGGCTGCTCAAAATAAACCTCACTCTAAGACCTCTCAAAATATGTACAATATATCACAAGATCAAAATAGAAGTCCCAGAGCAGGTCATCCATGTCCACAGCAGCTCCTCTGATCCTCTGCAGCTCTATCCCTAGACCTAGGATCCAAAACACCTATGCTATGCAGGCTCCTAGGAACCAGCAGGTCCACCTTTAGCAGAAACAGTAGGCTCAACAGGCACCTCCCCCTCGTCCTCATCCTCCACGGGATCCTCCTCGACCTCGCCCGACTGTGCAGAGACCCCACCACTGGGTCTAGGATCTGCAGAAGCAGTCCTCTCAAAGTCAGTCGGACCAAAAGAAGGAGTCTCCTCAGTAACAACTCTGTGGGAAGAAGGGTGAGTACGAGTGGCAGCTCTAAAACGAAAACTATGAAATCAACGCACTGGTCGAGCCGAGGGTGGTCCTCTATATGAGTAGAAGGGTGGAACATGCATATTATAGACTGAAGGGATCCTAAATCTACGAGGTCGCACTCGAACCAGAGGGTTAGGGTGGTAGAGAGTGATCTCCACCTCCCCCTCAAAGGTGGCTCGGTGCTCCTCGTACGTCCATATACCACTAGGGATAGGGTGTATCTCGATGCAGGCTAGGTATCTGGCCATCACCTAAACAGGGCATAGGGAGTAAGTATACACATATACATAATCAATAAAGACTAAAATACAAACACAAGTATATCATGGACAGACAATAATGCAAGTACATATAAGCACACCAATTTTCAACATTATATCTCTTATAATGCAAGTGGCATGATGTATGATTTCTATCCACAACTGATGCCTCTAACAAAAGTCCATCTTGGGCGTCCATCCAATACACCGTTGTGTTCCCAGAACACTACCATACGTTCCCAGAACGATGGCAAACCATACTTGTAAAACAAACATCACTCCCAGAGTGTGTATCACGTTCCCGGAACGCATAAAAAACCATGTCCCAGTCACTGGCCACATTCCCAGAATGTGTCATCAAGTAGGTTACAAATTTGGTACTCCCGGAGTACCCTCCTCATATTCCCAGAATATGATAATCGTTTCTTACCAACCTATCTTCCACTCTCTATGCATGAATGCACAATTATTAAGGTTGGATTTTATCTTTACTTTAGTTATTGTGATTTAGAAATATTTCGATTTCTCTTTTGAATGATTGATTTGAGGTATAACCTTTGGCACCAAAATTCATCCATGAATTAACTTAAAAACATGTCATTAGGCTTGGATTGGGAAAAACTTAACCAATGGTATCCACTTTTCATTTAAAAGACTTAACTTTTATTTTTCAGTTTCAGGTACTAACCGGTTACAATCTCAGGCTAACCGGTTAGAATTACAGACCTGAACTTACTAACCATTGCAATTCAGAAAACCCTTTTTCTTGAATTCTCTACCCAATCCATAAACAAGTTTTCAGCATTGTCATATACCTCAAATTCCACTGATCTCATCGTTCAAAAGTCTAAATCACAACTTATTCCCACTGGAGCATAATTTCCTCTTGAAATTATCTCAAAACATTAAGGTATTAACTCCTCAATTACAATCTGAAATAAACAGTATTTACTCACATGTTTTCAGATTGATTCCAAGTGAAATTAGAGTATAGACTTGAGTAAAAATGGTAAGAATACAGGGCCAATTTCAGAAATTCATTTTCTTTGAAAATTTACAGTATCTAACCGGTTACAAATTTTGAATAACCGGTTAGATTATGCAGTCTGCACACTGAAAAATGAGGTTTTGCATACCATTCTTTTCAATACTCAAATCTAACCAATTTCAACAATCAATAGAGTTCATATACCTTAATACTAGTATGTTCAGCCACAGAAACATATCTATCTTGCATGCATTAAATTTAGATACTCAAATTGCATATAATTCCACATAAACACAACTTGATATCACAAATCTCATAATAAACCTTTAATCATCATAATAGCTTGCATGCAGGTTATTAACTTTGCTCAAAAAGAATTGAGACACAAAATTGGCCTCCAAGCCTTTTAACACTAAACACATAATGCCCTTTTGAGTCTTTGTTGACTCAAGTCCTAAAACACTTGATTTTAGTCTCAATATAGTATAAGGTAAACTTCTCCCATACCTTAGGATAGTGTTTGATGAGTCAATACACTGAGATTGAAGAAAAATCCAAAAATCCCCCAAGAACCCTCAGTTCTGCCCTTAGCCACGATTTTCAGCAACAGGGTCCAAACACCAGGAATTTTGACATAGAAATTGACCAAACAAATTAGGGAAAACAATTAGCACTTGCTCTAGGTAACATGCATTAAAGAATCGAAGTGGTTTGAGATTCAAAGAGTGCTTGAGCTTACCTAAATCAAAGCTCAAAGACAGCTCCACGAACACAGAGACAATGTTGACAGCCTCACTTCTTGGATTGATTCCTCCTCACACAAGAACTCTCTGCTCACAATCTTTATGTCAACACAAAGCCCTTGATTCAAGCTTTGTGGATGTGTATCGCTCGCTCTCCAACACTCAGAGGTGAAGAATAATTAAGCCAAACGAATCAGAAACCCTAATCAAGCCTCTCAACCCAAATTCAGAGAAATCAACCCCAAATCCTTCAATAACACTAGCTTATATACCAAGATCAGGTTGACATGCACAATGACGCGTGTTTTCCACTAATCTAGAGCTGATTTCGTGGCGAATTCGTGGATTAATCAAGTGATTACTCACCAAAACGCACTAACCCAGTTTCTGGGTTCATCGTGTAACCGATTACAAGGCAATACTAACCGGTTAGATTAGTGCAAAATTTAAAAATTAATACTTTTAAAATCTTTCCCTCCAAGAACCTTTCTAATATTACATTTAGGTCCTAATCCAAGGACTAAATTGCAATATCCATATTTTTGTATTTATTTGCCATATAAAAATATTTTCACCTAATTTTATATTTCAAGGCTAATTAAATACAAAATATAAACTTTGGGAATTTATATAAATTAATAATAAAACTTTATTATTAATTTCCTTATTATCCGGGAGACAAAAATTAGGGGTGTTACATAGATCAAGGTCCAAGTTGCACTGCTTCACTGCCCAGTATGCACGGTGCTCAATCTCCACAGGTAGGTGACATGCCTTACCAAAGACAACCCGATAGGGTGACATCCCTATGGGTGCCTTATAGGCGGTCCGATGTGGCCAAAGAGCATCCTCTAGTCTTGTGCTCCAATCTTTCCTATTCGGGCGCACCATCTTCTCCAAGATCCTCTTAATCTCTCTGTTTGAAATCTCAGCTTGCCCATTGGTTTGGGGGTGATATGGTGTGGAAACTTTGTGCACAACCCCATACTTCTTGAGCAAGGCTTGCATGGATCTGTTGCAAAAGTGGGTCCCCTGATCATTAACTATGGCTCTGGGTATGCTAAACCTGCAAAATATGTGAGACTTAACAAAATCCACAACAACCGCAAAGTCATTAGTCCGGGTGGCTTTAGCTTCCACCCATTTGGACACATAGTCCACAACAAGCAAAATTTAATGAAAACCAAAAGAGACAGGAAAAGGGCCCATGAAGTCTATACCCCAGACATCAAACACCTCGCAGAACAACATAGGTTGTTGAGGCATCTGCTGTCTCCAAGAAAGTGTGCCTCTTGCTCTTTGACATTGCTCACATGAGCTGCAGGTGTTGCTTGCATCCTTGAAGATGGTAGGCCAATAAAATCCAGAATCTAGCACTTTTCGTGCTGTCCTTTGAGTCCCAAGGTGACCTCCAACTGGTGAAGCATGGCAAAACTGGAGAATCGATTGGATCTCATGATCTGGAATGCACCTGCGAATGACCTGATCACTGAAAAAATGCCACAAATAGGGGTGATCCCATACATAATACTTGGCATCGCTCTTTAATTTGTCTCTTTGAGCTTTGGATGCTAAGGTAGGAAAAACAGAAGCAACCAGATAATTAACGATGTCAGCAAACCAAGGAGTTTGGGGAGGGGGATGGGAAACATGTAAAGATAAAAGCTGCTCATTCGGAAAGTCATCCCGGATAGGAAATGCATCCTCCTCCTCTCTCTCTATCCTGCTCAAGTGGTCTGCGACAAGGTTATGCGCACCACTCCGATCCTGAATCTCAAGATCAAACTCCTGGAGGAGCAACATCCACCTAATCAACATAGGTTTGGAATATGTCTTTTTCAAAAGATACTTCAGAGCAGCATGATCAGTGTACACTACAACCTTAGAACCTAGCAAATATGATCTAAACTTGTCAAGTGCAAAAACAATAGCCAAAAGTTCTTTTTCAGTTGTTGTGTAATTAACCTGTGCTGCATCTAAAGTCCTAGAAGCATAATAAATCACATGCGACAGCTTACCAACCCTTTGGGAGAGAACTGCTCCCAAAGCATTATTTGAAGCATCAGTCATGAGCTCAAATGGGAGGGTCCAATCAGGTGGTTGGATGATGGGGGGGGTGGTCAGTGCTTTCTTTAATTCATCAAATGCCCTCTTGCATTGGTCTCCAAATTCCCATGGGGCATCCTTTTGAAGCAGCTTGGATAGAGGAAGGGCAATGTTGCTGAAGTTTTGAATGAACCTGCGGTAAAATCCTACTTGGCCTAAAAAGGAACGAACCTCTTGCACACAAGAGGGGTAAGGGAGGTGCACTACACGTGTGAAATAATATGCAATTTAGCAGGATCTACTTCTATGCCCTTGTGCGAAACAATGTGCCCTAAGACTATGCCTTGTTCTACCATAAAGTGGCATTTTTCAAAATTCAAGACAATGTTAGTCTCAATGCACCTGTTAAGCACCTTAGTCAAATTATCAAGACATGCATCAAATGAGGAGCCATAAACACTAAAATCATCCATGAAGGCCTCTATGCATGCTCGAGCAAGTCAGCAAAAATACTCATCATACATCTTTGAAATGTGGCAGGAGCATTGCATAGGCCAAAAGGCATCTTCCTATATGCAAATGTGTCAAAAGGAAAGGTAAATGTTGTCTTATGTTGGTCCTCTGGTGCAATGCAAATTTGAAAATAACCAGAGAAACCATCTAAGAAGCAATAATGAGATTTATCTGTCAGACGCTCCAACATCTGATCAATGAAGGGGAGAGGGAGTCGCCTAGTTGAGCTTTCTGTAATCAATGCAGACTCTCCAACTGTTCTCCACCCTAGTAGGAATGAGCTCATCCGTTTCATTTTTGACAACTGTGACACCAGACTTCTTGGGGACAACTTGCACCGGGCTCACCCAAGTGCTATCTGAAATTGGGTAGATGACACCCGCTTGGAGCAGCTTGGTGACCTCTTTCTTAACCACATCAAGAATCTAGGGGTTCAACTGCCTTTGGGGTTGTCTCACTGGTTTAGCCCCATCCTCCAACAAAATGCGGTGCATGCACATGGAGGGGCTGATTCCAAGAATATCCGCTAAAGTCCATCCAATTGCCCTCTTGTTCTTTCTTATCACATTCAGCAGTTTCTCCTCTTGATCAAAAGAAAGCGAGGTAGAGATGATCACTGGGAGTTTCTGCTCATCCTCCAAGTAAGCATATTTGAGATGAGGAGGGAGGGGCTTCAGGTCCAATGAGGGTGCCTGTATAATATATGGAACTAAAGGGATGGCAGAAATGGATGCTGCTGCATGCACCTAAACAAGTGAATCAGACTCATGCATAACAGATATGGGGTTAGGGTTAGCACTGTAAGACTCGGGCTGATGAGGGCGGGGAGTGATCGCCGGTGCAAAGAGGCACGGACAAGGAGCGGCTCCTGGCAAGCTTCTAAGGGAGGGGTACATGGATGAACCGACACACCGGAATGAGAGGATGATCCTGAGACTGTGTAGGTATGGCACTACATAGTACAGGAAGGCTTAAATGAATTGATTGGTACTACCCATATAAACAAGGTGCATCTTCTTTTCGGTAACCCATCACTTAAGAACTCCATGGTTAAGCATGCTTGACTTGGGGTAATTCTGGGATGGGTGACCTCCTGGGAAGTTTCCCGAGAAGCGTGTGAGTGAGGACAAAGCACGCTGAAAAGACTCGTGTTGGTACGTGGGGACAGTCGCAATCCATTTGCCTGCCAGGGATGTTACAAATGGTATCAGAGCGGCTCCTCTCCCAGTACGGTGTGGTTCGGGGACGAACCAGGTGGAAGCTGGTGGGCATGTAAGACCCGGGCTGATGAGGGCGGGGAGTGATCGCCGGTGCAAAGAGGCACGGACAAGGAGCGGCTCCTGGCAGGCTTCTAAGGGAGGGGTACATGGATGAACCGACACACCGGAATGAGAGGGTGATCTTGAGACTGTGTAGGTATGGCACTACATAGTACAGGAAGGCTTAAATGAATTGATTGGTACTACCCATATAAACAAAATGCATCTTCTTTTCGGTAACCCATCACTTAAGAACTCCATGGTTAAGCGTGCTTGACTTGGGGTAATTCTGGGATGGGTGACCTCCTGGGAAGTTTTCCGGGAAGCGTGCGAGTGAGGACAAAGCACGCTGAAAAGACTCGTGTTGGTACGTGGGGACAGTCGCAATCCATTAGCCTGCCAGGGATGTTACAAGCATAATCTAAATCTATAACATATGAATCATCAGATGCAGTAGTAGAGTCTAGAAACTGAGCTATTTCAATGCATGCGGTGCACCATCCAAAATTAGTGCATGATGGACAAATAAATGAATTAGTGAAAGATGGCAATTCAAAATCATGATGCAAAAAGTCAAGCATATGCTCATCTATCAACTCATCAAGCAAGTCCACATGGAAAACAGAGTGATCCTTATGAAAATGTTTCATAGCATGGAAAATGTCGAATCGGATCACACTGCCATCAAACTCAATGGAAAGTGAACCTGAATGCACATCTATCTTGGTTCGGGCTGTTTTCAAAAATGGCCTCCCCAAAATAATAGGAACAGCATTACGGGGGAGTCATCTTCCATATCAAGTATGTAAAAATCAGCAGGGAAGATCAGCTCTTCAACCCGAACCAAGACATCCTTTATCAAATCTGCGGGGTGGGCAGTACTTCTATTTGCCAATTGAATCACCACATCCGTAGGTTGAAGAGGTCCAAGAGAAAGAGACTTAAAAACAGACATAGGCATGACATTTATGGATGCTCTTAAATCTAGCATAGCATTTTCAAACTTAACATTCACTACAACATTTTTAACTTTCTGCAACGACACAAAACCGTTGCTTAAAGTACAAAAACCGTTGCTTAAAGTTTAGGCAACGGTTTTTGAACTGTTCTCTAGGTGAGTGTTGCCTATTGTCAATGGCAACAGTTTTTTGCATTTGGCAACAATTTTGTAAAACCGTTGCCCTTTGACTTATAAACAACAACTATTTCTTCTTTCATAATATGCAACAGTTTTATTAAGAAAACTGTTGCCCTTTGACTTATAAACAACAATGGTTTTATTAATCTATCTTATATGCAGCACTGATGAAATCGTTGCCTTATGTTTTAGCAACAGATATATAACTATTGTCAACTTCACATAGGCAAAAATAGTTGCCTTTTAGCTTATAAACAACAACGGTTTTATAAATCTATAGCATATGCAACACTGATGAAACCGTTGCCTTATGTTTAAGCAACAAATATATAACTATTACCAACTTCACATAGGCAACACTTATTTTACTTTCACTCTACATGCAACACTTTTAATAAAATTAAATGCAGTAGTGTGTGTATATATATATATTGAAATTAAATTATAATCACCATACATACCAAAATAACATAAGATTATATTATTCTATAATCCAAAGAGTACAAGACCAAATTAAATACTTGCTCGTGATATACTTAAAAGCAGAAAAATATACTTAAAAGCAGAAAAACACAATGATATCCATATTGTTCGTGATAAATTATTTCAAAGCAAAACACCTCATTCTTGCACTACAACATACTGTTGAAGAAGATCAAATGCACCCAACCACTAAGCTTAATATAATAATAAACAAATCAAACATACCAGGCTTAGAATTGTCCTAGTAGCAGCAAATCATCAACAAAGCCAACATCATAACAAGGTGCCAAGACCTTCTCAAGATCATCAAGCTGCAAATTCTGCAGATTATACAAGATCATATGAACAAGAAAAAAAGAGATCACAGAGCTAAACAAGAGAAGGAACAAAGGCTACACATAAAAGTATCAACCTGATTTTTATATTTGTAGCAACAATAACCCAATTATAGTGTTGAATCAAATGCCTCTGCTCCACCAAAAGAATAAAGAAAAAAACATATATAAGTTAATATAAATCTCAATCAAGACAAATTATCACAAATATGAATTCCTTGGCAGCTCTGGCAACTATAACCATATGACAAAAGTAAAAATATCAAGAAGGCAATGCCAATTTCAAAGCTGGTTAACATGTAGTAGAAGAGAGTGGTGCTTGGTACTGATAGTGTCTACTCTTTATCATTGGCTTTCTTTCCATCACTCTGCTTTCCACTTTTAACTAAACCATTTTCAGAGACTGCTTTACTGAGCTCCTCCTGCAAGACAAAGCCCAAGCTCAATAAACATATAAAAGCTAAATCCAATATTTAAAACAAAACACTTTGAATGTAAATAAGCAATATCTTTAGAAACTTATTTCTTTTGGTTATACATGTCTGAATGCTTACCTACACAAAACTATTGCATCAAATCAAAACACAAGCATGGCATTAACTAACCAGAATACAAGTATAAAAATCTTAGGCCTTAGTTAAATACCAAGATGGACAGACTATCATAACTATTCTTACCTCCTAGCATAAAGTCTAGTACCTCAGGATTGCTGTCAAATTCAAAATCTGCAGGTTGAAAACAGAAAGAAGTAATTTAAAAGAGGAAGCAGAAACTAATATGTTTCTCACTTTCTATCAAAACATCATGGCCAAAAGTAACATATTGAATCGCAGATAGTTAATAACTTACCCAAAAAGTACTCTTCATCATGGCCAAAGGTAACATATTGAATCGTTGATAGTTAATATTTTTTCTTTCATTATTTGGCCACAACATTTTATTTCCTCATTTATTTCAGTCTGACAACAACAAGATACAGGTAAAGATTTATTTTTTAAGTTTTTAGCCAACAAGACTCAAGGACTCCATTTCCCTATACACTAGATGGTAGAACAAAACAATTTAAGTTATGCTACATGGTAGAACAAAACAGTGTATTACAAATTTGCTCATCTTTTTCTTTTTCTGCATATAAGCAATAAGCTGCTGTTGCTTGGCTAGTGAATCCTCTAATGCCTAAGTAAGCAGAACCATTAGCAAGACACATCAAAAGGCAAAGGACATAGAATCTCAGTTTGTAAAATAATTAATAGTAGTAGTAACAATAATCATAAATGAGTAAGACATGGATAGACACGGTGCTTATTGGACACAGCCTATCAAGATCACAAGAGTCGTTGAATAAGTAGCAAGTTAAAAAGACAATAAGCTCTTTATCACAAATACAAATACAATTATCTTTTAACAAATTGATAATAAATAAGCATTTTGGCTTTCAATTATTATCTTATACTTTCATGAAAATCAAGTTATATGTATAAATTAATGAATGTATTTACCTTCTTTGTGGCCTGAAGTTCTTGCTCCAAGACATCGACCCGGCTTATAGCAGCATTCAGCACTTCTTCCTTCTCAGGTAACATAGTAGAAGGCTGATTTTTCATGTAAGCCATTTTCTCTTCCAAATCAGCCATGTTTCATCTTCTTCTTCTCTTACTTTCCTTTAAGCAAAAACGTAAGCAACATACCAGAATGTTTTTTCTTTCTCAAAAGACAATTTGATCCATGAAAAGGATGAACCCATTCAAAAATTCAATCAGGCATAATAAAAGAATAAAAGACAAATTTCTAGAGATAATATTCTAAAGCAGTAATTTTGAGATAGTTCATAACAGATTTAGCTTATTATCTAATCACATATTTCACCATAAATAAAATACAAAAGGACATGTGAAAGAAAATACCTAAATGTTTATGAAGTTTTGGATCAATTACTTGTGTAATCGAAGCCAAATGACTTAGTTGAGCCTCCACCCCAACAGAGCTACCAGTACATCTGAAATTTCCTCGCTGTAAAAATTCAAGAACACATATCATAAGAAACTGACAAAAGTTGAATGTTAGAATTACTAACAATAAAATTTGTAGTGTCTTCCAAAAAAAATTCCTGAGCTCCAGTTTACTTGCTATTGAGCCCTTTTGGAGGTTTCATATCTAAAAGATTACTTAGCAGGAAAATGTCATATTGGTCTTGTGGAGGTTCTCACCTTCCAAGTCTAAAAAGTTACAAAATCTTCTAGGCAAAAAAGTTCACAATACATGGCAGGTGTGTTGGCAATTCGACAAGTGTACCGATCGCACAAGTAATAATGAGTAAGTAAAATTATCGTTCCACTCGGGGATTGCAAATTGTTTCTAATTTCTTTCACCTAATTGTCATTACTATGTATAACTTGTATGGGTTTAGAGTTTGGAGATAGGAGTGTAGAATTAAAATTATGAAACAATTCAGAAACTAAATAGGATTTAGAAGCAAATATGGAAAAGGTTAGGAACTTGGTTTTATTGTAGGATCAGGTTACATATTATGAAAATCTGTTTTCTAATAAATCAAAAACCCCATAAACAATAAAAGCTAGATCCCTCCAACAATTATGTTTCTTACTAAACTTTACCCCTTAACCCCTTAAGCGAGTTAGTTTATAAGAGTTATACAATTACCCAAAAGTATTTTTACGAGTTGAATAATTATATTGTTTGGTTGAAAGGCCTAATCTTAATCATAATTTTTCAATTAAGGTTCAGATACATAAAGTGATCAATTCTATGAATTGTAATTAAAACACAACCAAGCAATTAATTTGAAAGGAAAAACATTAATTCATAAATAAACAGCCAAATTAAGATCCATAAAAATCCACCTTATTCCTAACAAGAGGTTCAATTATACATATTGGAAGAAGAAGAAGAAGCACTACAAGAATTTTCTCAGACAGCTACGGAATATTTTTCTAGCAATTTCATAGCAAATCAGCTATAGAATAGATACAAAATTAATTTCCATAGTTAGTTTTCAATACTATAAAATACACTTATTATATGAAAAACAACTATGGAACAACTACGCTTTAGCTAGGGAATATTGGTAACAATATAAAATTCCGTAGCAGATTAATTTGCTAGGCAATATTCTATAGCTGATGAATTTTTTGGCCCAATCTGCGAAATTTTTACGCTCCCGCTACTCCTTCATTTGCTCCCACCGCTACTCTTTCCTTTTCCTTTTCTCCTTCTCTTTACTCTCTCTTTTCCCTTTCCCTTTCTCTGTTCCCTCCATCTCCCTCCTTACCACCTTTGCCTCCTTCACCTCCCCACCGCCTCTTTCCTTTCTCCTTCCACACTCTCATTTCACTCTCTTCTCTTCTCATTCATGAAATCCCTAAATCCTTAACTTCACTACCACCTCATTTCACCACCGAATCCCTCCTTCACGGCCTCTCCCTCACCGCCGTCAGCTTCCTCCGCTCCTCTCTCCTCCGCCCTTTCTTTCCTCC
The DNA here is from genome assembly GCA_037953625.1 of Crotalaria pallida. Classification (NCBI taxonomy): domain Eukaryota; kingdom Viridiplantae; phylum Streptophyta; class Magnoliopsida; order Fabales; family Fabaceae; genus Crotalaria; species Crotalaria pallida. The sequence continues at coordinate 64,020,561 of CM075655.1, read as the reverse complement.
ACCCACGTAGACCATCTTTCTCTGCTTCGATCCTCTGTTCTCTATCAAGCCTGCGAACCCTAAGACCACCACTTCCTCCGTTCTCACCGTTCAACACTCATCGTTTCAACACTTCCTCTGTCTTCGATTGCTCATCGTTTCTCTCTATAAGGTAATTAATTTTTTCCTCATTCTCTCGAAGACTACATCCTTTTTTTCATTTTCTTTTTTTATAATCGCTTGCTTGATTTATTTTTTTATTTTGTTTTTGTATTTTGTTTGCATGCAACTTAGGTTTTTTTACTCTGAACTTATGTTTATTTTTTTTGTTTTTTATTAATCATTCACTGTGGCATTTACTAATTTCATTCCCTTTTGTTGTATTTTGCTTTAGATTGTCTTTGATTGCTTAGATTTTGATTGCATGCAACTTAGGTTTTTTATTCTGAACATCCTTGAATGTACCATGATGAATATTATAGTTAGAACAAGGAAGGGTCACAAACAATAATATTCTTCTATAAGTACATAAGGAACAAAGTACCATGATATAGAGGGAGAAAAAAAAAGTGCGTTGTAAGAAAGTTAAACATAGAGAGAGCTAACATCAGTACCCAGTAAGAACAAGCTTCTTGTCTTGTCGACTTTGCAAGATATCAGGAATAATGATTCAGTAACATATAAAAATAATAAAGTCCAAATTGAATAACCAATGAGATTTAGTAACATACAAAAATAAAAAGAATATAAAAATTAAAGTTAAAAAATAAACTATGAGGATGTGTTAGGTACCAGTTCTCATAGTTTATTTTTTAATTTTAATTTGATTAAATTATCTGAACACTGTCGGCTAACTATAAGGTTCTCGTAGCTTATCTGCTAATACGTCAGGGTGAATATATCCACTAAGAGGATATAATCTCAGCACTGCTCCCTATAGCAGTCACAACCAAAACATCCTTAGTGTCTATGAGGATAGTGTAATCGAACAAATCAACCATTCTAATAGTAGGTTGCTGGATAGGTCCCTTTTATATTCTTGACTATAAGTAGGTTGCTAGGTTCCTTTTATATTTGTGTGTTAATTTCCTTACAAATGTTGCAGGAATGAATCTGTTAGTGTTTTTATATGTTTGGTAAATTGGTTTTCAAATGGAAGCTAAGTGGCTGCAGGAATTGTTTTATACTACACACTTTGGATCTATATTTAGAAATTGTGTGTTCCTTCTAACCATAGAAAGCTAAAAGCTAGTTGTTCTGCAAAATCCAAAAAATAAAATTAAATGAAAGAATACAAGCAAGCAGGCTAGCTATATATATAGGGTTTCTTAAGTTGAAACAAGATAAGTGAGCCAGATTGATGAACTTAACTAGCTAGTATTAATTAAGCTGACAACCTGCCTTACATTGTCTCAGAGAATCTATTATCTATAATTATTATGTACTCACTGAATTTGAGTGAAACTTTTATATATATCTGAGTAAAGCTTGGGATATATATTTTGGTTCTAGCATACTTTTCATGATAATTTGCTCTGCTTCTTGTTGTTTGTATCCACGCACTACTGTACTGCTATATATTCACTTTAATTAATTTGGTAAGTATACAGGTTCCTTATATGAAAGGGGATTGATTGGAACACATCATGACTGGTTAGCATAGCACAATCTTAATCTCTTTTTTGGTCTGTGTTTTTAAATTGTTTGAATTGTTTAATTCTTTTCCAGGTGTGAAGCAATGTCTACCTATCCTAGAACTTATGATCTAATTCATGCAGATTCAGTGTTCAGCCTTTACAGTGGCAGGTAATATATTGGTTTACTAGTTTTATTTAGAAATTTTTAATGGTGAGCTGTTGTAATTGCATAGGAATTTTTGGCTTCCTTGTAAAATGAATTGTTTCCCTTTATTTTTTAATATGTCCTTAATCATGGTAAAAAAAATGCATGTATGTTATGTTATACTAGTAGTTAGATTCTTCATAGAACACCAACATGGTTCTTATCTTTTGTTTTGGGTATGTTCTGGCCACTTTTTCTTTATGAAATATTAATTATAAATGCCTTGAATGATGGGACTCAAAGAATCCAGGAGCAAGTGAATTTTGGGAAAATAAAGTCTAACACTGATGTATTAGACAAGTTTCTATCAAAAACTGGAATACAACGCTTTAATCCTAAGGTATACTAGTTTAATATTCTGTAGGTTCTGATAATCTCGTATAAGTATGTGTTACTAACCAATTTCTGATGTTGATACTTTGGTGCAGATTTCTGATAGCAAACCGAAGTTTATATATATGTCATTCGCTTTTGGAGAGGGATCAATACTGAATGAAATTATGTACACGAATTCTCCTAGAAGTAAGTTGTTCAAATGTTGAATCACTAAGTTCATTCTTATAGTCTTGCTCTTTTGTTTTCACATATGGATTGTTTGGTCCAAACCAGCAATTGATGATTTGAAGCATGTGACACATCTTCTTGCTGTTGATACCACGACTTACATTACCTTATTTGAAGCATGTGACACATCTTTTTTATATGTTTATGAAAGGTTACTTTTTTTTAATTATAATACCATCCTTACAAATACATATTAAAAATAGTTTTCTAAGCTAAGGTCTTTGGATGGTTGGGACTTTCTATAGGCATTTCAATCACCTTGTATAAAACATAGCTCACCTTGAATTGCCTTTGCTGTTACAAGAACTCACTAGAGTTACCTCTTCTTGGAATTGACCCAATTTCTTGCTACTTCACTTTCTGCCAAGTGCAATCTCACTCCTCCAACTAATTGCTAACCTTCTATGTTCTGTCTCTGTGATTGTGTCATCTGTGAGTAATCTGAAATACACTTATTTTCTAAATTATGAATTTATGATTTCTAAAGGTATATTGAAAGCATGTTCTCAGTTAGTTTATTAGGTAGGCAAGTTTTGCCTGAGTATATTAATGAGAAACTACTTATTGCTAGTTAGGTGTGGACTTTCAGCTTAGATCATATTAGCCTTGGTCTGTACTATGCTCGTCTGATTAAGATCTCCTGTTAAATTTCATCTTATTTACGCAGTTTCTGGTCCAACTTGCTAAAGGAAGGAATTAGTCTTCTTGTTGTTGATGAAGCACATTGCATATCAGAATTGGGGCATGATTTTAGGGTGGAATACAATAAATTGGACAAGTTACGTGGTGTTCTACCTGATGTTCCTTTTGTTGGTCTAACTGCAACTGCTACTGAAAAGTAAGCATATTTTAATTTGGCTGTTAGTGAAGCATATTGTTGCTGTACCTTTTATATATAATGATTCTGATGCCCTTTTTGTGTCTCCTTTATGTTGTACTACATATTTTGATTTTCAACTGTTGTTTGTTGACAAATTTATTTTAACTTGTATGTCATTCTTTTATCATGGTTTTTAGTGTTTACTTGTACATGAAATTTTATCACAATGCTCTGCTAGATTATGAAGTTACCTGAAATGGGTATGGCAGAGATTATGAAGTTCCCATGCTTACATTTTTTCACTAAGACATCAAACACTCATGAATACCGCACCTATATTTTCAAGTATGTTCTTGCTTAGGAAGTTTTCATCTTCCTTACGTCATTCCTTCATCAGCAAAAAAATTGTATTCCTGTCTCAGTTTTCAAGGTTAGGCATTCCATCATGTGTGAAGTGGATTATGAGTGATGCCATTTTAAAGCACATAAAGTTACTTCAGTTTTTATAATGATGTTGTTTGCTATGAAACTAAATTGCCAGGGTTAGCATTTGGTGAACTTTCACTGCAGAAATCCTAACTTGTTTTTTGATAAACTCTTTCCGAGGCTAGGGGGTGTGCAACTCATAGTCTTGTTCTCATATATTTGACTAAGCCTTTCGGTGAAAGAATATTTGCAGAAGGAGCTAGGGGAGAACCTACAGATGCTGAACTAGCCGAAGCAACGAACAATGTTCGAGTGAAGAAAGAAATACAGATTGGTCGAGCTGCAAGAAACAAGCTCATAAAGGTATTTTAAATTTTAAAGTCTTTTACAACTTGTTGGCATTCAACAAGGCTTAAAAAATGAATCATATGTTATGCCTTAGCTCCTTTTACTTTCCCCCTCTCTCTTTCTTTGAAGCGTGGGGGTGAATTTATTGGTGCTTTGCTAATTTTATTTGAAATGATTAAAAGTTACATCAAGGATTGGCTAAATAATCTTGGTGGTTATATGTTGTAGCCCAATCTCTGGCTTGTCTTGTTTTTTTTCGGCTATCTACATATGGTTTGTTTTGGATAAGACACGCTCTACCAAGGCTTGCTCTTGATAATGTGGTAACAACTCAACCTCTTGACACTTTGACATTGCATTTGTCACTATAATATTAACTGGTCATTCAATTAAATGATAATAGCTAGAATTTTTATAATAAGCAGCTTAAAAAGTTAGTTAACTTTGGGATTTGTCATAGAATTGTTCAGGTTTAATTTTTATATTTTGACAGGGTAAAAAGTATTTTACATTATCAACCAATCATACATGGTAACATATGTGACTTTTAAGATATTTATTATAAGAGTGAAATATTTTTAATTATATGACAATGTATGATTTTGGTACATAGTGTAAAAAAACTTATACTCCGTTAGTGCATTACAGTTAAACCCTTGATTTATTTGTTGCTATATGTTCAAACTTCAAATAAGTATGATGATCAGATTCTTGTCAACAATTCATAATAAGTCTTAGCTGGGAGCCTTGTGCACTAGGTCATCCTTTTTATTAGTTGTAGCTGGTTCCCTTCCATAAGCCACCCTAATTACTTTTGATCTTATATGTTGGTGATCATTCAGTTTTTGATTCAGTTTTACAACTATGTCCTAAACATGTTCTTGATTTAATTTTTAATTCTATTAGGTTTTACAATGAAATATAACACCGGATTTGCTACTGAATAGCTAGGAAAAAGAGGTACAGAATAGCTTCCAAATTGCTAGGGAATATTTTGTTACCTATGATGCATCAGCTAAGAAATAGATGCAAGTTTGCTACGAAATGGAAAAACACTAGCTACATAACAGCTACAGAATTTTCCTAGCTAATTAGCTAAGGAAAAGTAACTTTTTTTTTTTCAAAAGTGAGCAATTAATCAGCTGCCATGTTGCAACGGATTTGCTACAAAATTTTACTTCTTAGCTGCAGCATAGCTACGGAAATATTCGGTAGCAAAATAGAGACCTGTTTTACGCTACGCATAGTGTTGTAGCTGTTCCGTTGCTAATTTGTAGCAATGTCGAAATTGCTAGCGAACTGCTACGGAATTGCTACGGAACGTTCCGTAGGTGTCCGCGCAAATTCTTGTAGTGAAGGAATGAGAAAAACTAATAATCATAGACAATAATCAATTTACCCCCAAGAGATCTTCAAGCATCAAGTGGATTCCTCCAGCAATGTTGATCTTCAATCCTTGTGTCTTGCCTCCTTGCTCTCAATTGCATAACAGCCTCTCTTCTCTAATCCTAATTTTATTCTAATCTCTAATTTGGCTCTGAATAGTCTAGAAAACCTAATGCTAAAACCTATAGTTAAAGTCTAAAACTAATCTCAATTGATATAATATGATAAGATCTGTTGATACCCCAAAAATATATATAACCCAATTATATAGCCCAAATATGCAGCCAGGCCCAAATCCATTAAGCACGCCAAAAACACGGGCTGAATCAAAAGAACTACGAACAGGAAGTAGCAACGGAGAAGGGCGTACCTGGGGTATACGTTCGTACACGAAGGCGCACCCCACTCTCAGAGAGCACACAAGAAGACAAAGAGCCACCCGATCCCACATAACACATGCAGCTTGCACAGGAAGCTAGAAGGTAATCTTTGCTCACCTCATCTAGACCCTTCCCAAGAGAGAGATGGAAATGGCATGCCTTGTATGCCTTCCTTCCCCAGCCATTAATGGAAAGCTTGGAATGGCAAAAGGACAAACTGACACCTGATAAAGAAGGAGGAAGGCAGCAACAAAGAAGGAAAAGCTGCGTGGACCAACAGATAAAGGGAAAAGGGCAATAACCAGTGGGTAAAAGGAGCACTATATAAAGGTGCCACCATCAATCAAAGCTACGGCAAGAAAGGCAACGACGACACACTGAAACAAGGCACAAAACATAGTTCTATTCTCTGAATTTCAGAGAAGGAGCATTGAAGAGAGATAAGGGTGAGAAACGTGAAAGAGTGAAGTGAGCAGCAAGAGCGCTCACCCTCTCCCTCCCATCACTATCACAAAGAAACTCCACCTCTGCAGCTACTGTACTGGTGGTGCGACCCACCGTCATACCGAACCTTCGCAAGCAGCAGCCTTGATTTTCATTGCAGAAGGCGTCCCTGTTAACAAAGGCGCATCCTACCATAGATAAATAGCAAGTAGTAATGCCCCTTTGCTTGTAACACCTGTAGTATTTGTACGCCTTCGAGGCCATAATTTCATCAAACTTACGAACCCATTAATCATTGTATAATTATATCTTTTGCAATAAAAAGATCCGAAACAATTTGGCGACTCTGCTGGGGAAGTTATGGCTTCCAGTAGTGAAGGAAATGGAAATAGCAGAATCCAAAATGTGTTCATCGAGGCTGCTGCGACAAAGGCGACTCCTCTGACTCAGGCCTCAATATCTGCGCTGGTGAATCCAGGAGTCACCGTGGGTGTCAGGAGGCTGAACTTTAGCCCGGTCAACCAAGGGAGCGACAACGCCAACTCTCCATCTGACACTCCAGATGATGATCAAGAGCGTCCCAAAGAAGAGCCCAGCAGCGAAAGAGAAAGGTTGAGCCACGTCAAGATCCCTCACGTGGAAGGGGATCAAAACACTCAGGTGGTGATATCGGCTGCAATCCTCAACTCCCTAATGTCAAACCAGAGCACAAAATCTCTCACTGGACGAGCCTTTACTTGGTATTCAAAGCTACGACCAACTTCCATCCACACCTGGGAGGAGATGACCATAGAATTTTGCAACAAATTTCTGGAGGAAGAAGGCGCTATCCACATCAAGGACCTTGGGCATGTCAGGCAGCGGGCAGGAGAGGGCCTAATACCCTTCATCAAGCGGTATAAAGACAGAGCGCTTCACTGCAAAGAGACCTTGCCCGATGCGGATCTGGTTTATGGGTGGATCAAAAGCATCGAAGATGGATCGCAGATATTCCTGGCGCTCAGTAAGATCACTACTTTTTCTGAGCTGCTGGGAAGAGCGCTTGATGTCTCGGAGGCAATGAAAAAGCAGGGAAAGAGAACAAAGGAACAGGCCGCCTTCGATGTGAACGCTGTGGATGACAGGAGGAAAAGGAGTTATAGGGCCATGCCGCCTCGAAGAAGTTATGAAAAGCGTCCACTAACTCGTCAGGAATATGAAGACCCTGAGTTCTGTATATTGCATAGGCAAAAGAGTCACGGTACCATGGACTGCTATGTCATCAGAGGGGTCTTCCAGAAACAATTGGCGGCCGGGAAGGTGTTACTGCCAGAAGGCGACGCAGAAGAAAGCCTAAGCATTCGTCCTTTTCCTAGGCACGATGTAAATGTCATTCTGTCTAGCGGAGATGACCTCCTAGAAGAAATTGAAGAGGAGGAGGTAGTAGAAGAAGAGCTAAGGAGGGGGCTCGTAAAGACCAGGGGGTTTATAGCCCTATTTGATCAGTTAAGGTTGGGAGCGAATGTGAGGAACGAAGCGGCGCACGCTTTGGCAGACGTAATAGTAAGAAAGGGAGGTAACGCCAGCGCTGCATATGCACCGGCGACCAGGGTGGCCAAGGCGCACGCCTCAGCGGTAATTTTCAAAGAACCACAACAGTCCCACCCAGGATTTTGTCACAACAGGCCGTTGTACGTGAAAGTTGTGATCGAAGGTGTACGCGTAAGGCGTGCCCTCATAGACAATGGTTCAGGGGTAAACATCATCCCTACCTACATCTTCGCAAAGCTGGGAATAACCAAGGAAAGGCTCAAGAAAACAGAGACTGCACTGAGCACCATCAACGGGGGCTTGGTCACGGCGAGAGCGTGCGTCGTGATCAACCTTGAGGTGGGGCCTATCAAGACACTAAACACCTTCCACATCGTAGATGGGGACCCCAGTTACCACATCTTTCTAGGCCGCCCCTGGATTCACTTGCATAGATGTATCCCTTCCACATTGCATCAGTGCATAAAATCCATGTACAAGGGGCAGGACATCGAGATCCCAGCAACAAAGGCGCCCTTCGAAGCATCAGAGTTACACCTGATTGATGCGTCAACGCTTGATGAACTGGCTCCTCCAGGGGTTACTGGGATAGGAAGAGAGTCGAAAGTACAAATCAAAGGGAAGGAGAAAGCAGAGGAATCTGGAAAAAGGGTATCAGTGTTCAAGAGACTTCGTCAGCCAGAGGGTGTACAAGGGTCAGGGTCAAGGACCAAGCTCAAGTTACAGAAGCAGCACCTCCCTCATGGAGGGTCTAGGTGGGCTATCCTCTAGGAACTCGCGGGGCCAGCCAAGCCCAAACTAAGAGACTTGGCTAGCCTCACCCTCATGAGCATCATAAGAGGGGAAGCAAAGTTCACTTCGCGAGAGGAGGTTATGCATGCTCAGGAACAAGGGAATGAAGCCGATGGTCCAGAACAGTTAGAAGAAGTCAACGTGGGCGAAGAAGGTGAGCATAGGCCACTCTTCATCGCCTCTTCGCTCACTCAATCAGAAAAAGCAAAATTGGTTGCCCTATTAAAGGAGTTTCGAGAAGTGTTCGCCTGAGGATATGAAGAAATGCCGGGACTCAGCCCCAGACTAGTGACATACAACTTGCCAGTGAAGGAGCCGCCTAGGAAGTTCAGTCCAGAAATTGAAAAGGCGATCAAAGATGAAGTCGAGAAGTTGTTAAGGGCACGTTTCATCAAGCCCATACAACATTCAACCTGGTTGGCCAACATAGTCCCCGTGAAGAAAAAAAATGGACAGATTAGGTGTTGCGTGGATTTCAGGGACGTAAACAGGGCGTGCCCCAAAGACGACTTCCCGTTGCCGCACATTGACAGTATGGTGGATGCAACGGAAAAGCATGAACCCTTTACTTTCATGGACGGGTTTAGCGGTTACAACCAGATAAGAATGGCAGAGAGGGATGAAGAAAAGACCGCCTTCAGGACACCAGTGGGTAACTTCTTCTACGTGGTTATGCCATTTGGGCTCAAGAACGCCGGGGCAACATATCAGAGAGCAATGACGGCGATCTTTCATGACATGATGCATGACACAGTGGAAGACTACGTTGATGATATGGTAGTCATGTCGAGAAAGAAAGAGCAACACTTGGAACATTTGAGAGTTGTTTTCATCAGGTGCAAAAGATACAAATTGAGGATGAACCCTCTTAAATGCAAATTTGGAGTTTCCTCTGGAGACTTCCTGGGTTTCAAAGTCCACAAAGAAGGCGTCTCAGCTGATGCGAGGAAGGTCAAGGCGGTAAGGGAAATGAGGGCGCCCCGTACCAAGAAAGAGTTACAACAAATGATGGGTAAGCTGGGACACATCCGCAGATTCATATAGCCTTGGGAGAATTGATGGGACCCATGAGGGGGCTTCTCAAAGGGAAGGAGACCTTCGAATGGGAACAGGAACACCAGGACGCTTTCGACAAAATCAAGAAGGCTTTAGCATCCCCTCTAGTAATGATACCACCGCAAAACAGAGTGTCACTCAGAGTGTACATAGCCGTGACCCAAACAGCAGTGAGCGGACTCTTTGCGCAAGAAATTGAGGGCGCAGAACGTCCCGTCACCTACTGGAGAAGGATGTTGAAAGGAGCAGAAACCAGATACTCCGCCCAAGAAAAGCAGTGTTTGGCTCTGGTGTACGCTTCCCAGAAGTACCGTCACTATTTCCAGGCACACACCATTCACGTGGGAAGCAAGGCGGCAGGGCAGGGGTCAAGTATTTGTTGCAGGGCGCTGTCCTCACGGGAAGATTGAGCAAGTGGGGGCTCACTCTAACTGAGTATGAAATAGTTTTAGTGACGCCTACTGCATTAAAAAGTCAAGCTTTGGTGGACTTGATGTCTATCTGTGCAAGACAAGGAGAGGAGGAAGATATTGAGCCTGTCAACATCTGTGAAAGACCTGAAGTATGGACGCTAATGTTTCATGGAACGCCTTCGTCACCCAAAGGCGGGGCCGGAGTCACTTTGTCAAATGAAAGGGGAGAGGAGCTGGCTTTCGCTTTCCAACTTGAGTTCTAGTGCACCAACAATGAAGCTGAGTGCGAGGCTCTATTGCTAGGTCTTGATGTGGCAGAAGAGCTGGGGATTTAGAGAATCATTATCAAAGGAGACTCAAATCTGGTGGTAAAGCAACTGAAGGGCGAGTACCGTGTAAAGGAGATGTCTCTAGCGTTATGCAGGGAAAGGGCACAAGAAGCATTGGCCAGGTTTAAAATAGAGTCCCTGGAGCATGTGCCAAGAGCAGAAAACAGAAAGGCAGACGCCCTGGCCACTTTGGGAAGCAAAGCAGTCATGGCTGAAGGCGAACATCTGGTACACTTCAGGAAGGCGTATCAACCCGGGATTCAAAATGGTGTACAGGAAAGCCAGGCAAGAGAGGATTGGAGGACTCCGGTCATGGAGGAACTCCGCAGCAAGATGATAACAAATGCAGCCAGAGATTTTTGCCTCCTAAAAGGGGTACTATATAAAAGGATTACTGTTGGCTTTCTCATGAAGTGTGTCGGTGAAGAAGAAGGAGTCCAGAAGATGACAAGGCTACATGACAGTATCTGTGGGCAGATAGGTCCTGGTTTGTATAGGAGAATGCGGAGGGTAGAAGTGTTTTGGCCTGACATGAAGGCGCGATACGATTCACTCCAGAAGGCGTGCAGCCAATGCCAAGACACCAAGGAGGAACTTGAGGTTCACTTGGTAGAGGAAAATTGGGCCAGGCCTATACAAGAGTATCTAGAAAGCGGCATCCTTCCAGAGGACCACATGGAGGCAGAAAGGGTAAAAAAGAGGTCTGAACATTACTTCTTGGAGAAAGGCGAGCTATTCAAAAGGAATTTTACAGGAGGCACCTTTAGATGCATTGGCAAGGAAGATCAAGTCAAGGTCATGGAAGAAGTGCACAGAGGATCCTGCGGAAGACATCAAGGGGGGAAGTCGCTCTGGAACGAACTGTTGAGGATCAGCTATTACTGGCCAAACATGAAAGAGGACGCTTTCAATTTCGCCAAGATGTGTGTACAGTGCTAGAAGCATGATAACAAGATTCATGCACCCGCTCTAGCCATGAAAGGACTCAGTTCGCCTTATCCATTCCACACGTGGGCAATGGACTTTGTAGGTCCAATTGACCCGCCATCCAAAGGGAAGAAGTGGATCCTCGCGGCAACAGAGCACTCTACCAAGTGGGTCGAGGCGATAGCATGCAAGAAGGCGGACGCGGACACCACTGCGCAATTTATCAAAGAATACATCATATGTCGCTTCGGATTGCCAAAGAAAATAGTGTCAGACAATGGAACTCACTTCATCAACAAGAAAGTAGAACAAGTCATGGAGGAATATGGAATAATACACCACATGTCCGCTCCCTACTACCCTCTGTCCAACGGTCAAGCAGTGTCCACTAACAAAATCCTCGTCAAGATTTTGGCCAAAACGGTGGAAGACACACCCATTGAATGGAGTGAGTATTTGTCGCTCGCCTTTAGGCGTACCGTGTAACCAAGCATGGCTCAACAAAAGCAATGCCGTTCTCCCTGGTTTACTGAGCAGAAGCAACATTGCCTTCAGAAATATTGGTTCCCTCTGCCCGAATGCTAGCACAGAACGAAGAAGGTGCGGAAAGCAGGCTAGTAGTGTTAGAAGGCGTCAGTGACAAAGCGCACGAGGAACTGCTCAAGCACCAAAGGCGTGTCATGCTATCATATGAAAAAATGGTGAGGCCACGAATGTTTGCCGAAGGTGAGCTTGTTCTAAAGGAAACAGACGCGGTCATGCGGAATACTCACACCAGCAAGTGGACACCCAAGTGGGAAGGGCCATACATTGTGTAGGAGGCGCATCCTAATGGGTATTGTCTTCTGCTTGACCCAAACACCCAAAGAAAAGTAGGACCTTTAAATTTCAAATACATTAAGAAATATTATGCTTAGTTTGCTGAGAAAATAAAAGCACTATTTTGATTTCCTTTTGCGACTCTCTTTTGAAAAAGAAGCATGTATCCCATCCTACAAAATTAATGAAAATGTTTTGAACTCACTTTTCCCACGACCAAAAGTGTCTTTCAGAATACCTTGCTTTAAAGAGTTTGCTTTACGAGAATGAAATAAAAAAATATATGCATGACAAGGAAAAAGGGGGTACTCCCCTGAAGAAACATGAAATCTGTAGAAAAGCGCTCTCAAACGAAAGAGCCAAAAAGCCAATCGCGAGATCCAATGCCTGAGGGTACCTTTGTAAGAAAACTGTAATAATAAAAACCGAAGGTAGTTAGATCGTACCGCAGGCACAAGACGCCTTATCGCGGCACCCGGATAAACCTCTCTGAAAACAAATTTCCGGGATCAAACGCGGGTGAAGTACGCCATATCGCAAGGCTAGAAAAGGACCCGGGAAACAAGGGTGCTAGTCTTAAACACGGGCGGAAAAAATTTGTAGAATAAGAGGTCGGCTAACGAAAGATCCAAGGCGATCCGTTAGTTTATAAAGCCCAAAAGCGGCAAACTTAAAAAGTCCAAAGTGACAACTGAAGGAAAGGCCCAAAGCGGCAAAACCTGTAGAATGTTCCCAACGTGCACCCTGAGAAAAAATCTTGGCACCAATGACATGAGGGGCCACTACTGAAAACATTGTGCATAAGATTGCCACATCTGAAGAACAAAATCTTTAGCACCAATGACATGGGAGACCACTGTCGAAGGCGGTCTTTGCATACAGTTGCCATAAGAAAAGAAAGGTTGCAAGCCCAACATCCAAGAAACACGAAATACACGGAAACACAAAGAAGTCAATATGCAACAAGCAGCAAGTTTTCAGCAAGGGGCGTACGTCACCCAAAACAAAATTAAACAAGCGTGTCCAGCATACAAAAGAGCCCTAAAAGCTAAAAGGGCTCAAAGTCAAAGAAATAGCAAGATAAATTCGAAATTCAACCCAAATGAAGTTCAAAAGGAATGGGGATAACATCAGAGCAACATAATGAAGCATAACTTAGTACAAAATGATATCCTAAAAAAGGGTGCTCAAGGCGACGGATTTGCAGGCATCTTCATAAGCCTTCTTGTTGACAGCAATCTGGTCAAGTTCACTGTTATTGCTAGACAATTCAGAACTGGCGTTCGCCAATTTAGAAGAAAGTTCCTCCACAAGGGTTGTAGCCGAAGCACGCCTTTCCAGCAAGGCTTTCTCCTGTTCCTCAACCGCACGCATATCAAAGGGAGGATGTTGCCGTTTTATCACCGCGATGGCAGAGTCCAACCAAGGGCCAGAGTAATGAAGGAGTTCCAAGGAACGTAAGCAATCCAGCAACAAAGCCTTGTCGTCCCATCCTAAGGCGTCAACATTACAGGAAAAGATGAACTTGACTAGCTTCAACAGAGTCTGCATGCCACTCTCCTTGAAGATGCGTGGAAGCAAATCACTAGGTGGCTGCAATCCGGGATGTGCCTCCATGAAAGAATTGATGAGCGCCATGTTAGCCTCGTCTACAGCATCAGGGGAACGAACAGATAGAAAAGTTGCAAAAGGAGTATAAAAGTAAGGAAAAACGAGAAGAGATGCCAATCAAAATATACAAGGGGAAACAATGCTTACACGAAGAAGGAGTCTCCACGACAGTCTCCTTTGGACCTTTTTCTGAAGGCGTCCCCGTGGAGTTAGAACTCGAATTTCCCTCGTCTTCCACAGGAGGTTCTGTAGCAGGAGTAGTACTCTTTGCAGCAACAATATCAGCAACTGTCTCATCAGTAGTAGGAGCAGCATCTTGCATGACGACATCCTCAGCCACAGAATCCTCACCTTTGGGAGTAGCAGAGCCGGCATCATCCCCGGCAACCCGGAAGCATCCTCAGGAGTGAAAGGCACTCGATCGGCTGAAGGATTACTCTCCTCGACTGGAACAGGATCAGCATTAATCAGAGATCCGGAAGGCGGAATGGTCATAAGTGGCTGCACATTCAGGGGACTGCTCACCTTACCAAATGGTACGTAGGTGGCAAAACCAGTGAGCACGACCCCCCCTTGTGCAGCAGCAGCCTTGAGAGAAAGTGAGGGGGCCTCTTGGGCAGCGAAGGAGGGAACAGAGGGAGACCCTGAAGGAGCTTGAACGTTATTAGAAGCTCGGGAAGAAAGCGATGGAGAAGGTTTACTGTCCGCCTTAGAAGGACCTACAAAAGAGAAGCAGTCAAGCAAGCGGTGAGCAGCACAGTCATCAAAAGAAACAAAATCAGTAAAGGAAATAAACACATGAAGGGGAGTCATGGGTGAAAGGTAAAAGGAGAAGAAAGAAGCAAGAGGCCAAAGAGAATTGTTTGGAAACGAGTAAGCGAACCCTGTGTGGAGGACGGAACGGCAGAGTTCGGAGAACCTTTGCTTTGAGCGTCATCGCCTTCGGAAATGGAAGTCTTAGAGCTCTAGTTGGAATCATCTTTGTCAGAAGAGGTACAATAAAAAGCCCGAATGGAAGCCCCGGAAGCAGTCCCTTCATCTCCGTCTAAGTTTATGAGGGCGGGAGAGGAAGGAGTAGAAGGAACAACCTGGGCGCGAAGATGGCTAGAGCGCCGCGAAGGAGCAGGAGTGGAGCTTTTGCCTTGCGAAGAAGTGGCAGCAGCTCTCCCTTTGTCCTATGAGGATGATTTAGAGGCAGGGGGACTGGAAGAAGGAAGTTTTGTAACACCCCGATTCGGCAACTTGAAAACTTAACTTAAATATAGTGAAAATTAGGGCCATTTTTTTTTACAAGTGTTACACAAGATGAGAACGTTTTGGATTTCAAAACATAGTTACAATTAAAAACTCGTGTTCTCATTTTGCACAACCCTTTCAAGTTCCAAACCGAGATGTCACAAGACACCGCACTTTGAAACCCATTTTCAAAACATCATTTAAAACATAGCCCGTTCAATTGTTTCAAAACATCAATGTTAAATAAAACTTATGCCGGGGTACAGTATGATAGAGCTAGGTTAACTAAGAACTTACATTGGATTACCATGCTCTGATGGGAATTTTCTATCCTCTAGTCATGCCTCCTAATATTTGTCATCTAACTCCGAACTTTGGTCGATGAAGCCCACCACGCTTCCGCTGCGCCATCTACCAGTTGCAATATCAGCAAGTGCCGATACGACAACGTGGTAGGAGAGAGTCAGTGTTCCGAACACTAACTGGTTGACCATGCGGTCTCAGGGTATAAAATTATACATATAATGAAACATAACTATAACAGCTTAACATAAACATTTATAATGCAATCACATATTCATCTATGCAACATGTCATGCACCTAGAAGATATGAATCACATATAACAAAGCATATCACAATATTCCAAACACCTCAATTCTCACTCATAGCCAAGTCATTCCTTACACTTGCCTCACAATTCCTCTTCCATTCTTTCTCGAATCGTTGCCTCATGATTTATTATGCTATGAATCAATCCTCGTGCTCAACTTTATAATTCTTATTCAACACTTGATATCTTTATTGTACCTTTCTTTGAAACATCATTGTCTTTTAAGTTTTCTTACTTCGGTTAGCATCAATGATGAGGGGGATACATCATTGAGCTCACACACGTCTACATCTCCTCGGTCAACCACCCAACCTAGTCGAAAGCAAACAGGAGTACAGGACCTTTACCACGCGGGCACGACAGCTGTCACACAACAAATGGTCTCCACTACTTCGATACGACACTCATACCTCACCGCGTTTGTAAATGTCTTTTAATGTTTTAGCGTTTTAATTAGCGGCTTCTTCCTAATGATCAACCCGTCCTTGGTGCATCCCTTCAACGAAGCCCGATCACTAAACGCAATCCTTTCCCCCTAAATCTCAAATGGCCTCAAGCCTCAAATCACTTTCTCATTTCACTCTCATTAACTCATGCTCATTCTCAACATAATTCTCACCATCACCATCAG
This sequence comes from Crotalaria pallida, assembly GCA_037953625.1. Classification (NCBI taxonomy): domain Eukaryota; kingdom Viridiplantae; phylum Streptophyta; class Magnoliopsida; order Fabales; family Fabaceae; genus Crotalaria; species Crotalaria pallida. The sequence goes on along the minus strand of CM075655.1, from coordinate 64,004,416 downwards.
TATCCATTTCCTCGTCTTTTCTCAAACATCTTTGCAAGACTTTTTCGAAAACATGATTTCACCAAAACTTTTTCAAAAATGATTTTTCCAAAAATTTTCACAAAATATCATTTCCATAAAAAGCTTTTTCGAAAATCTCTTTTCAAAAAATCATGTTTTTGGGTGAGTGTTAATGGAGGAGCAAGCTCAACTAAACACTAAGCTTCTTCCCAAAAACATGTACGAGGATTCTCATCTCTACTCAAACCACATATCTTTCCACTCTCGACTCTTCATATCTTTTTCAATCTCATTCGCATCACGTTTCATCTATCTCTCCATCATTCCCATACTTTCTCATTATTCTTTACTCATCACTTATTTCTTTCTCATTTATTTCTCATATCTCTTATTTATTCCCTCTTTTCTCTTTCTCAGTCTTATCTTATTACCTTCATAGTTCTATCATCATTTCGCTATCCAGACAAAATCAAACAACTTCTAAACAAAATAAAGTATGCACAACAAATAAACATTTAGTAATGCATAACGGATAAACATTTAGTATGCAAATAGAACAGGTAAACACTTAGCACGAATATCTACATTGCCTAATTCGCAGTATTCTCGCAATCCGTCTATTCGAATTGCGAGCAAGCACGTTACGGGACCACAGCACTCTCACTCACCTGGATGACGACACATCCAAAGACTCTCTAAGATTTCTAGTCGCTAACCTTGCCACGTGTTCTTCGCGTCCGACACCCGAACTAAAACATTTTTCCCCGTGCGTTAGAAACGATTTACGTGAATTCTTAATTTCGTTTTAAAACACTTTAAAATAATCCCCCCCGTTTTTTTTAAAAGCACATTGCCAATATCCAAAGGACTTTAAATCCAAATCATTTCTTTAATAAAATGTTTCCAAGAAAAACTTCTTAAAACAATTTATTTTCCAAAACAGAATCTATTTTTATTTTTAATTTAAATCACTTTGGTTGGAAAAATCATTTTCTTTAAACCTCGAGCGAAACACAACTTTTGAAAACCAATTACAAATTCAAGAAGGTAAAACTTCAAAACCAATTAAACTTCACAACATTAGCAAACACTGATCAAATAATATCAATTAAGAACTCAAATTAATTTAAGTTGTTTCAATAATTCCTTTTATAGAAAACATTTTTCAACTACTTAAAAATTCAAATATATATTTTGAAAATTAAAATTCACAAACAGGATTCAAACAATTCCAATACATTCAAGCAGGACAAAGAAAAATCACATTTCAAAGCATACAAATCATTAGTTAAATTATATCCTTAATAAATTAATTTAATTATTCTTAAGAAAATAATTTAACTTAATCCTTTTAATTTATCCAGCAACACCGAATCACACATGGTTATTATTTTCTAATCACAAATTAATTTAAATAAACTAAAAATCATGGATTAACATTACAAAATTTCCAGTCAAATCAACCTGTTTATTTTCTAAAAAAATCAAAAAGATAAAAGCAAGCACACATCATTTTATGAAAACAATTGTCCAACCAATTTAAACATGTATTAACCGAATTATACTCATAAAATTGCAAGGATTTAGTGCACATTTGAAAACTTAAAAACATGCAATTATTTTCTCTCTTCTAAGCTAAAACCGTGAGCATCAAAAGAAAAATAAACAATTTTAGATTTCATTTTCATAACCAAATCAACACAACAATTAAATTACAAACCATCGCACTTATTTTCTTTTGAATTTATTTCTTTCATGCATGTATCTTTTTAGGTCTTTTAAATTCAAATAGAATCATCATGTATGCAACCTAATTGAGGAACAAGCCTAGCTTCCTATTTCTCCCTAGGTGGCCGAATGTCAACACACAAAAAGGCATGGTTTTCACTCATTTTTCAACTTAAAATCATGTGATTGAAACTAAGGCATGCAAACTTTCAAAACAACTTTCAAAGCAACAATACCACATCAAGTTCAGTAAAGTAACACATTACATCATTCATTCATATCACACACACAAATGAACTCATGATTATAACTCTTTCTTAAAAATAAAGATCTTATTTAATCTTTCATGAAAATGACTTGCATGTGTTAGACATTGTTAGATCTAGTCTTAGAACAAACATTCATCAACTTTTTCCAAAATAAAAACATGAGTTTCATTTTTAATTAAGTATGGCCGAATGGCCTCTATAAAAATATAACATATACTTGATCAAATTAGGATTATACTTTGAAAAATTATTTTATTTCTTCAATTTTTTCCTCAAAAACCGAATAATACATAAAAGAAAAACACAACCTTTACTCTTGAGAAATAACATGCAAACAAGGATCTAAAACATTTTTCATTCACCGAACCAAAATAATTACATGTACACACTTTAGATCAACCAAGATAATCACAAAATTAACATGCAAGAATAAAAACCTTAACTTTTTCACAAATCATGCTTTGATCATAAATTTATTCAATAAATAATTATAGAAATGTGAATAGATCAAGGTGTAACATCCTAACTTTAATTCTTAGTATAAATTGTGTGTTGATACCCTTAGGATAGAAGCAATTATGGAATAAGCTAGAAAATTGGCCATTTAGACATGTAAATTCAAGTTTAAAACATAGGAAATTGGGGAATGAGAATAACAAGATTGGTAGCTTAGAATACAAATTCCACCGTTGGATGTGAAGTAGGATATGTGAGGAAGCCTGTGTCAAAATTTGAGGAAGATCCAACGGTTAACGAAAAAGTTATGGCCTTTCAAAGTCGCGGTGCTGCAAACTCTACAACTTAATCGATTAAGCTGCAGCTTAATCGATTACGACCAGAATGTTGGGAAACCCTTAATCGATTAATAATCGATTAAACGACCGTGCAGTGGAAAAAAAATAAAGGTCGTTCACGTGTGATTTTGGCCATAATGTACGAAATTTCTCTCTCTAGGGCACCCAATCTCTCATCCCAAATCCATCAAGCTTCAAGGGAATCACTCCAAAGTCCACCATCAAGTCTCTCTTGGTCTCTCCACGTACGTATTCATGATTCTTGAAGTTCCTCTCTCCCTCTAAGTTGGGTTTTCTCTCTCTCTCTTTCCTCCCTTTGGGGAAATTCGAATTTCTCTTTGAATAGGGCAATAATCTCATCATTCTTCCATTCCTTTGGCTTAGAGAAGGTTATCATCATTCTCCCTATCTTTTTGGCTTAGGAGCTCTTCGTTTTGGGAGCGTGCGGAGCGAAGGCTTGGATTTTCCGCTCTTCCTCTCCTTGGTTAAGGTAAGGGGGTGGATATAGTAAGCATTGGCTTGTTCTAGGAAAGGGTTTGTATTTAGATATAATGGTTGGCTAGGAGTTTATGTGTTAGGGTAGGAAATTATAAATCTCAATTTAGGAATTAAGGAAAATGTTAGAAATAGGCTTAATTGGTAATTATGGAACTCTAGGAAGTAAAGAATGAGGTTAGGTTTTAATTGAGGAAAATAAATGGCATGAACCCCTAATTTAGGACTTTGAATCAATAATTCGGACAAGTGAAAAGAAAATGTGGTTGTTGCATGATTATATGAAAAGGTGAACTTTGTTGTTATTTGCACTAATTGTTTATGTGAAAAGTGATTTGTATGAATAGTGGTGGATGTAATTATGTGTTCTATTTGGTATTTCTTAAACATTGGAATGGTGTTAATTAGGAAAGTGAATTATGGCTATTTGGTGATAATTGTGATGGTACTTGTGCTAGGAATGATTTGGTAAATATTAAACGGAATTGGTAGACAAAATAATGACATAAAATATGGACAACTAATATTGGATAAATACGGTGATGTATCGTAGGCCTTCGATTTGGGGGAGACGATACATCGTAAAATTGGGGTTGTATTGTAGGCCTTCGATTTGGGGGAGACAATACAACGAAACTGGGGCGATGTATGTAGGCCTTCGATTTGGTGGAGACATACATACACCGTAAATAAAAAGGAAAAGGAAATAAAAATGGTAAATGTCACAGGTAGTTGTATTGACCCTGTGGCACGGCGCAGGTGGTTGTATTGACCCTGTGGCCAAATAATAAAGAGGTAAACGGTAAAGGAAAAGCGATGTATGTAGGCCTTCGATTTGGTGGAGACATACATCGTAATTGGTGTATGTATGTAGGCCTTCGATTTGGTGGAGACATACATACACCGTAAATAAAAGGAAATGAATAAAGGAAACAGGGAATAAAATTGGACAAGGTAATGGTAATGGAAACGCGATGTATGTAGGCCTTCGATTTGGTGGAGACATACATCGTGATTGGTGTATGTATGTAGGCCTTCGATTTGGTGGAGACATACATACACCGTAAAAATAAGTAAAAGGTAAGGGTTTTAAAAAGGGATTTCTTTGGAAACGAGGAAAAACAAATAAAAGGGAACCATATAGTGGAAAGGAACTAACTAAAAAGGGAACCGACATTTATAAATTAATGGAATTGGAAAATATGGTATGCTTGCGATGGATTGGTATTTATGTGAATAAATTGCTAATTGTGTTTGGCCTGGTTAGTTGTTATGTCTATCTAGAAACTGCTATTCTATTTCATGTGCAATGCTCACTCCCTTACTATACATTACAGGTACAGAGATTGAGATTGCACAGCCCCCGGCTGAGCAGGTGTGCTCTCCCTCCCAGGGAGAGTAGGGTTACGGGGATAGATACTTTTATTTTGACTTCAGCCTCCGTATATTTGGTTGTGTATGAGCTGTATATGCTTTTAGAGTGAGGCTTAGGATAGTTTCTTTTGTGCAAGGTTTATGATTCATTTTAAGCATAGTTGTTGTCATGGCCTCTTGATTTAAATACTTAATATTTTGCTGGTACTCTGACACACTGATGTTTTACACTTGAGCCCATGGGGCAACTATGCGATGCATATATACATTTATATTTGAGCCCTGCTGGCTCCTGTTGATTTTATAAAAATGTGTTTATCAGGTTGAAGATTTAGAAAAGTCCGAAAAACAAACGAAACTCCGTCCGTTTGACGGTTGATTTTCATAAGTTAAAAAGGAATTTTTAAGTACACATTTTTAATACTTGGGAATTAAGGGTAGTACTTATTAGGGTGTTACACAAGGCCTAGCAAAAGATTTAGCATGCAAAACCGAAAGTTTCACTTTATTAACAAATAAACTTAGATCATGAATTTTTCTTATCAAATAATCACATAAACACATATAAATCATGGTTTAAAGAAAGAAAATCAAACGTGCAAGGAAGGATTTATTTTAGGTTTCACAAGAATTTTATCCTTTCTTTAGATCTTTAAAGATTTAGTTAAGAAAATTATTAGATCTAACAAGAACACTATGAACCGAAAACAATCAAGCACAAGTTTAGCATATTACAAGTTATTTAAAGTCCTCAAAAGTTCAAGATCAAAAGAATAACAACACATAAACTCCAAAAATTAAACATGCAAGAAGAAAGAAAATAGATCTACAAAACAAAAAGGGAAAAGCTAAGCTATTACGAAATCTTCTCTTGAATCCTCAAGTCCTACCATGAGGAAGGTTGGTTCTTCTAACTCCTATTGCTCTTGATCTACAAGGAAACTTCTAGGTTTGGCTTGGATCTTCATCTCTTTCTTTCCTACACCTCATGGCCTCCCTCCTTCTCTTTCTCTCTTTTTCTTTTCTCTTTTTCTCTCTAAGAGTTTGATGGACTCTTAGGAGTTGTGTTTGTGTTGGTACGGTGGAAGGAGTGAGAAATGAATTGGTGAAGGAACTAAGGCTTCTAGCACATATAGGCAACTCACAATTTCCCTCTTTGCCCATAAAAAATTTTTTCGGCTCATGCATAAGGAAGAGGGGCGATTTTGGGCTTCCATAAATTTGCATGGCTAAGGTCACCAAAGTCAAGGGAACAAGTAGCAAGGCTAAGGTTTAGGGGTCACTTAGGCTCTAAGTATTAGTTAGCTTTTTGTTAGAGCTTTCCTAACTTAGTTTGATTTGGTTTGGTCCACTTGGTTAGGCTTCTCTTACTCACCAAGCAAGTGCACCATAAGTCTACACATACACACCCTAAACACACATGTCACCTTCACACACATCACATATGTATCATGCATGCACACACACTCACTAAAACCGTGACACCTATATGCACACACATGCTTACAACTTTTATTTCTTAACTAAATTCATTTATAATTATTAATTTATATAATCAAGCAATTAACACAATCATACACACACATATACACACACACACATACCTACACATACCGTAGCACACACATACATACTTCACATTTTATTTTCTTAATCTTATTTACTTAAACATCCTAATTATTAATCCATACCATAATGCAATCACTTAATAAGCAATCACTTAATAAGGAATCACACTCACTTAATAAGGAATCAATTAATAAAAAGAGAGCACCGCATGGTGTGACGCTCTCTTTTTAACTTGAAAATAATTAATATTTCCAATAGTCGAACACTTGCTATCAAAATTAAGACTAGAAAATTTTTCATTTTTAAAACTTATACTTGCTCGTACATAAACCTTTTGTAATATATACCAGTTTTTGAATTCGGCTTTATAATATCTTAGCTTTGAAAAGACTCTCGAGATAACGTTTCCTTATTTATAGAAAACATTATTTGAAGTTATTATTAAAACATATCATTTTCCTCTCGAGTGATTTTGAATACACCAAAAACATAAACTTATCGCCGAATCCTTTTTAAATAAAAATCAGAGTTCGCGGAAGTAAAAATAATACTTAAGGGGCACTGCTGAGGTAAAGAAACATCATATATATATAGAAAAGTCATAACATACACCCCATCAGTACTGACAATAGCAAGTGATAAAAAGTCAAGATAGCAAGTTTTGATGAAACATATACAGACTAGCTGCATAAATTAAAAGCTCACTCCATGACCTCTCAATATATACAATATATAACATAATCCAAAATAGAAGTCCCAGAGCAAGTCATCTGTGTCCTCAGCAGCTCCTCAGATCCTCCATAGCTCTATCCCTAGGATCTAGGATCCAAAACATCTAGGCTATGCAGGCTCCTATGAACCAGCGGGTCCACCTCTCGCAGTAACAGTCGGCTCGACATGCACCTCCTCCTCGCTCTCATCCTCCACAGGGTCCTCCTCGACCTCGCCTGACTATGTAGAAACCCCTCCACTGGGTCTAGGATCTGCAGAAGCAGTCCTATCATAATCAGTCGGACCAGGAGAAGGAGTCTCCTCAGTGACAACTCTATGGGAGGAAGGATGAGAACGAGTGGCAGCTCTAAAACGAAAACTATGGAAACGACACATAGGTCGAGCCGGGGGTGGTCCTCTATATGTATAAAAAGGTGGAACATGCATAGTATAGACTAATGGGATCCTAAATCGATGAGGTCGCACCCGCACCAGAGGGTTAGGGTGGTAGAGAGTGATCTCCACCTCCCCCTCAAAAGTGGCGCGGTGCTCCTCATACGTCCATATACCGCTAGGGATAGGGCGTATCTCGATGCAAGCTAGGTATCTGGCCATCACCTAAACAGGGCACAGGGAGTAAGTATACACAAATACATAATTGATAAAGACTTAAATTTACAATCACAAATATATCATGGACAGATCATAATTCAAATACATATGAGTACACCAGTTTTCAACATTATAACTCTTATAATGCAAGTGGCATGATGTATGATTTTCTATCCACAACCGAGGCCTCTAAAGTCCATCTTGGACGTCCATCCAATACACCCTTGTGTTCCCGGAACACCGACATTCATTCCCGGAACGTAATGCCGAACCATACTTGGATAATAAGCATCACTCCCGGAGTGTGCACCACGTTCCCAGAACGCATACGTTCCCAGAACGCATAAAAACCAGGTCCCGGACACTGGCCACATATCTATAATGTGTCATCAAGTAGGTTATAATTTGGTACTCCCGGAGTACCCTCCTCATATTCCCAGAATATGATAAACGTTCCTACCAACCAGACTTCCAGTCTATATGTATGCACAAACATCAGGGTTGGTTTTATCTTTACATTAATTAATGTGATTTAGAAATATTCCAATTTCTATTTTGAATGACTTATTTGAGGCAAAATCTTTGACATAAAAATTCTCCTTTGAATTTTCTCAAAACATGTCTTTAAAAACTTAGGTTGGGTAAAACCACATCAATGGTATTCAAAAAACTTAACTTTTTATTTTTCAGATTCAGGTACTAACCGGTTACAGTCTCAGGCTAACCGGTTAGAATTACAGACCTGAACTGTTTACCATTGCAATTCAGAAAAAAAAAACCCTTTTTTTCTTGAATTCTCTACCCAATCTATACACCATTTAAACCTTGTTTTATGCCTCAAAAATCACAGTTTCCATCATTCAAAATTAAAATCACATTTATCTTCAATAATACATAATTTTCTCTTGAAAATTATTTCATTGAATTAAGGTATACACCTTTACCATCAATCTGAACCATGACACTTTATATTCAGATTATTCATAATGGAATTACAGTATAGATTTAAGCACAATCCCCAAAAGACTTAAGGACTGATTTGATAAACTAATTTTCTTTGAAATTCTGCAGTGTCTAACCGGTTACGAATATCGAGTAACCAGTTAGATTATGAAGTCAGTCCCTTAAATTAAGAGTTTTGACTCATCATTTTCTTTGTTTCTCAAATCTAACCAAATTCCAGCATTTAACAGGGTTCATATACCTTAACCAAACATGTTTCCTCACAGAAACAAAATCAAAGTGCATGCATCAAGCTTTTTGCATCAAATTGCATAAAAATCACATAAACACAATTTAATACAACAAAACTCAAAACAACCTTTCAAATTCAGAATTCAGCATCAACATATTTTGCATGCATCAAAATAAAGTTGCTCAAAATCATAATGAGCAAGATTTTGGCCTCCAAGCCTTGGTGCCAGAATGCACATAATGCCCTTTTTGAGTGTTGTGAACTCAAATCCTAACTCACTCAACTTTTAGTCTAAATCTAGTATAAGGTAGACTTCTCCCATACCTTAAGACTGAACTTGATGAAGATTTGACACAGAACTTGAAGAAAATCCCCAAATTTCACACAAACTCACAGCTCTGCTCTCAGCCACGAATTCCACCAACAGAGTCCAAAGATCAGAGGATTTGACACAGCAATTGACCAAAGAAATTGGGGAAAACCATTAGGACTCAAAATAGGTAACATGCACTAGGAAAGAGAAAAGATTTGGGGCTTAATGGTAAGCTACACTTACCAAAATCAAGGCTTGAATTCAGCACCCAGATCAGGAAAATACAGAACCCAGACTTCAAACCTCAAGCTTCCAAGATGGATTTCTCCTTCCACACACACTCTTGTCTTACAAATTTGGTATCAACACGAAGCTCTGGATGTAAGCTTCGTGTTCGTGTATCACTCGTCTCTCAACACTCAAGAACGAAAGAGAATTTGCTTCCACGAATCTGAAACCCTAAATCACAGCCTCTCCCCAAAATCAGAGTATCAACAACCCCATTCTTCAACAATTTCACTATATATAGACTAATCACGTTTACATGCACACTGACGCGTGGTTTTCCACTCAATTCAGGCTGTTATCGTGGCGAATTTTGGATTAATCAAGTGATTACTCATCAAAATCCACTAACCCAGTTTCTGGGTTCATCGTCTAACCGGTTACAAGGCATTACTAACCGGTTAGATTAGTTCAAAATTTAAAAATTAATATTTTTAAATCTTTCCCTCCAAGAACCTTTTTAATATTACCTTTAGGTCCTCATTTAGGGACCAAAATGCAATATCCTTATATTTTGCATTTATTTGCCATATAAAAATATTTCAACTTATTTTTATATTTAAGGCTAATTAAATACAAAACATAAACTTGGAAAATTTCTATAAATTAATAATAAAACTTTTTATTATTAATTTCCTATTATTCGGGAGACGAAAATTAGGGGTGTTACAAAAAATATACTTACTAATTATTTCTATCCCAAGAATAATTTTCTCTTTTATTAATTAGAAATTTATAATTATATGCATATATATATATATGTATTAACGCCACATATATATAATTATATAACCAAAACCAACTTTTTACTAACAAATTTCATTAAATTATCCTTAATATAAATACTACTAAATAAAATAAAGCAAAAATACAATTATTATAATTTAATTAAATTAGGTAAAATTGCGGGTCTCACAATCCTCCCCAACTTAGAGATTTATCGTCCCCGAGAAATACTATGCTATCGAAAATAAGGCATAACATTCGTATGAAATAACTGCATCCATGCATTGAATCTTAAAAATTCCAACTTAAAATATCAAAGTACGAGAAGGAAAACTCCTTCAAAACCAGTCAAGTAACAAAACAATCAAAAGACTTAGACAAGACGAGTGGATAAACCCACTTCGTTCAAACAACATTTAATACAAAACGTCAATCCTAAGAACGACTAGCAGCATTAGCATCCTCTTTTCCAACCATAGCGAATACTCTTCCGTTTCCCTTTGGTCTATCAGAACCCATTTCACACTTTGGTTCCCTACAATTCTTCGAAATGTGTCCTGGTTTGTTGCAGTTGAAGCAATTGGGATTTTCATAAGGACAGTTGGGTCCATAATGATTCTTGTTGCACTTGTTGCAAAGTGGAGGTGCAGTAACTTGTCCTCCGACAGCATTCCCATTGTTCCCTTGGTTCCCACCATTGTTTTCATTATTCCCATTGTTGTTACGATCATTCCCATGCCTGTTCCGATTTCCACCATTACGATTGTTATTCCCAGCTGAATTGTTGCCTCCAGATCTATTATCTCTTTGTCCACTTCCCTGTCCATAGGGACCTTGATGTCGGGCTCCTCTATTCTGGTTTCCACTTACTAGGGAGTGCCTCATAGGACCACCACTTGAAGCTTGTGTAGCTGACTTCTCTATCGGATTTCTCGACTTCAAACCATTTTCCACAATACTCCCTTTATTCACCAAGGTTGTAAACACATTTATCTCCAAAGGCGCTAGAGCTTGCTTAATTTCTGGCTTTAAACCATCCAGGAATTTTGCACACTTAGACCTCTCGTTCACAGCTTCTCCATAGTAAGGCATAAACCTTGCCAAGTTCTCAAATTTGGCGGCATACTCCCCTACACTCATGTTGCCTTGCTCCAATCGCAGGAATTCCAATTCCTTGGCATGCTCCGGAAAATACTTTACCAAAAGCCTATCCTTGAATTGATTCCAAGTTATCACTCCAGCTTCTCCAACTAAAGCTTGCCTCTCATTGCGCCACCAATCGGCTGCTTCTCCTACCATCATGTATCCAGCATAAGCAACCTTTTGTTCATCCGTGCATTGCACCATTCCTTCGAATATCCTCTCCAGACTAGCTATCCATGCTTCAGCCTCCTCCGATGCATATCCTCCAGCAAACTCCTTCGGATTTCTGCGGCAGAACTTATCAAGGCCTCTGATTCCTTGTCCATCAGCATTCGCATTTTGATTTTGCTGGAGTTGTTGGAGCATAAGGTTCATGTTGTCCCTCACTCCTGCCAAAACTGCAGCTGTTTGAGCCATGATAGCAGCTTGTTGTTGAGCGTTCAATGGTTCCTCATTTGCTTGTCGACGTGCCATTGCGATTCTTCTACATATGTGGAGTTTTAAGTCTTAGACTAAGCAAAGGGTCATACAAGAAAATCGCAGGGGTCCTCGCCATTATGTTCCCAATAGAGTAACATGATTGTATTCGCGATGCTCGGAAAACCATTTGCCCATTAATGAGAATCTTGAAATGGGTCGCTCAGCTGCTCGGGCCATCATGCGTGTGTCTTGCATGTGTGAACGAAAATAATAATTAATTATAAATTGTCGTTCAAGATTGACAATTTATGACCATTAAATAATAATTATTAGCAATTAATAAATAACATGTAATCAATTTAATCATGCGCTAATTGGCAATTGCAAGTAAAAATGTTACTTCCCTGTTTTTAGGAACGAGTTGTTGGGCCAATAGAGGTGTTGATAGTCCATTCCTCAACCTTCTTTTTTTTTCTTTTTTTTTTGATGGGGCTGCTGAACCTTTATTTTTATTTTTATTTTTATTTTTTTTATACTGGGCCATTGGCCTTTTTTTTTTGGTTTGTTAGGGCCTATTGAGGCCCTTTTCTTTTTTTCTTTTTTTTTTTGAATTGGGCCTATGGCCCATTAGGGCTGAAACCCTAATGAGGGTTTGCAGCAGTTGCTGCGCACGAGTGGCTATTGTACAGCGGCGGCGGCAAGAACTGGCGGGGAGGGCGAGCGCCAGAGGGGCAAGCGGCGACGGTGCTTGGTGGCTAACTCGATCGCAGAGGGAGAGAGAGAAAACGACGCAGGGGTTGGTGACGGCGGCGGTTCCTTTGCTGTCGTGTGCTGAGGCGGCGGTGGACCGGAAGAAGAAGGAGGAAGACGCGATGGAAAGCAGGGATCTCGCTCCTCCATGCGATCGCGATCAAACCTGGTGCGGATCGTTCACCTCAACAGAGCAGCGTTAGCAGTGGCGATCAAATCCGGCCCTGGATGGCCCCTGTGCGCGACCTCTCGCCATGGAAAACGAACCTCTGTACACTCCTCGCCAGTGAGTTTGCACACCTTCTAGAGCGTCACGGTGTGGCGGTGGCTTTGCTGTTTGGCGGTGTAAGCATGAAGATGAAGAAGAGGGCGCGTCAATCGGAGTAGGAACAGAACCACGAGAAGGCGAGACAGCACCGCCGCACCACTGCAACAGTCCAAGACGCGGCTGCAATGGAGATGAAGGTGATTTCAGCCGTCCCCGCTTCCACGGTGATTGAGACGAAGATGATCGGAATCCCTCCCTTCTTCGTTACTTTTTTTTTTAAAAAAAAAATTGTAATTATGGATGGGAATCGGAGTTTACCGTCCCCACAGACGGCGCCAATGTAGTGGATCTGAGAAATAGATCCACCACGATGTGTTTTGGGGTTGTTGTAGCTGACGAGGGTGACCCCGGTCCTACGTACCCCCAATGATAAGGGGGATCAAGCCACACGTAGTTCTTGAGAGTAGGGATGAGAGAACATACCTTAGCCCCTATAGCATGGCGATACTTATATGGGAAGTTGTGTTGTGGTGCCTTATGGGCCTGTTCGGCCCAGTAAGGCTGACGTGGCTCTTAGAGGATAAGAAGGATGAGTTATTCACCCTTATCCTGTATTAGAGAGCTCATGCTTATCCTGTAGCGGTAGGATTTATTATTGGTTAACCCTACAGCATATAAGGCTATGCTTAAAGCCACAAAGGACATTCATCCTACATACTAACAAACAGAGTCGTACAAAGAAAGCTTGTAAGACTATGCTTAAGGCCACTAAGGACAACCATCGCTTTGATACCACTAAATGTAACACCCCAATTTGGACTTAGAATTTTCACTAAAAATTTGCGCCATTTTTTTTTTACATTATGAAAATCAAATCAGTTTAATTCTTTTACAAAAAGGTTTTCATAAATACAATTTGATTCATTTGGTTTAAAAAAAATGTTTTGGTACTTAGACTCGCATCTTAAAATTCTATTTCCAAAAAGAGATGTTACCATCCAACACATTTCCAAAAACTCATTTCCTTAACGTCAGACTTATTCGTGCGGAAAAACAATTTAAATGAACTTGATACATACTCGAAAAGGACTTCTTTTATTCCTTTTAAAAATAATCCACATTACAACAGGGGTTACATTCGAGATAGAGTAATAATATCCTAATCACCTTAAGATAGGATACAAAGCAAAGACTATCCTATCTTATACTACAAGTCTTCATTGCCGTCTCCCATCACAAGTGTCTAGAAGATTCCTCGATTGTCGCTTCTGCTTCCTCCTTGTATGTGCGCCATCTCATGATCCTCTTCTTGTCTTAAGCTACCCCTCCTTGATCTGCCATCTGTGGACATTGTTCCCCAATGTCCACAGGAAAGGGAAATAGAGAGAGTAAGCACTTCCGAACGATATTATCGTCGACGGCGTGGGCTTACCATAGGGGAATATTAAGACCATACAAACATGTACATCATTATTACCATTATCTTATTGCATTTTTTACCATAAAATCTTTTCCCAAAAAGGGTATACCTCTTAAAAACCATAGCCGTTATATTTAATTATCTTTAGTCTCTAAGTTTCATACCATCGGTAAATCAAAAAGGGGGTACCATTACCGAGGTTCAAGGTATGGATATCACACACATTACATCTCCTCCACAAGTCCAACCATATCCTAGTTCGGAAAGCAGATGGGACGCACAGGAACCTTAACCACGCCGGCATCGAAGTCGGAAAACGAAAGGCGGTACCAGACGCCGGTGGTAAGTAAGATATCAAAATTCATGTGACCAGACGCCGGTGGTCAACAAGATTTATCCCATAAAAGTCTTCAAAAACCAAACACTTACCGACCTCTAGCCTCGTTCAGGTTCCCTCTCACCACCTAGGATTTGCTCAAGGGGGTGACAGCACTCTCTCCGGTTGGCCTGCAGTCCTTGCCACGACGAAAGTCCAGATTCCAGTGAACCTTGCCATTGTAGTCCCGCCCCGCCTAGAGAAGTACTCGAGGCTTCTTGACGTTTCACCGTCCTTGCCCTCCCCTATTGCAATCACCACTTCAAGGGACTCCAGCCTCCAAGCATATGGTATCTTTCCTCTCCACTACTTCACTCTCAACGCAAGGTTTAGAAAAGGGGTTCCTACATCTTTTAAGTCTTTTAAATCATCGAAGGGTTTCACTAAGTTGAACATTCCTAATTGTGGTCGACCCATTCTAGCCACACTTCTAACGGGCCTCGACCTCTAAGGGATTAACCTATCATAGGCGCTTCCATGCCATAGTAAATTCCAAACCGAGTTCATAACCACGGCGTTCCATTCACGTGGTCGGCAAAACTTAATGATCGAGCACATCACCTTGACAGTGCGATCAGGGGATAACATTATAAACTTTATAAATTTCCATAAAGATTCCATATCAATTCCTTAACCATAAAGCCTTTTAATCAATTTCCAAAATTATCCAATATAACATCATATAAACCAATTATTTTCCAAGAACAAGTTTATATAACATATACGCCAGACATGTTATCATTAACAATTTATAAACATCATAATAAAGTAAACCTCATAATAAATGCGGATGTATAACTCATACAATTATTATTGAGGGATCGTGTTTTCGTATGAACGGCAGAACAAACACACACAATTGCTGTTCTACTACTCACTCGATAGATCTCTAGTTCCGACCTTTGAGATGATACGGAACGTCCTAATATTACCCTACATGCCACTATGTCTTAAGAAGGCTTCTCTCTCACCTTGAGTTGAAGCTACAAAAATAGTGTCCTCTTGTTTTGAAGTCACGTCACCCGAATCCGAACGAAAGCCTTTACCAAATAATATTTACAAAATAATTTCATAAGTAACTACTCAATTTCAATTAAGCAAACCACAAGACACATATCCTTAACAACAATTTCCTTTATCACTTTTAGGAATCCAAAAGACTTGAACCAAAACTTCCAATACTTAAAATAAATCATACTTTGCAAAATCAAAACCCTTAAAACGTCAATGGAAATTTTTAGAACTAATTATTAAATCAAAAGAGATTATTTCATATTTTTCATTAACTCAAAAATCAATAACCACTACCACTCAAGGATTAACATAAGCCACTTAAAACAAATAACTTAAACTTGATGCAACCTTTTTAATCATTTGGACAACAACTATACACTATGGCTAACTCATCACAAATTCATGTAATCTCATAAACAATAGTTCTAATTATTTTTATCCACCTCAAATATCAAATCAACATTTCTTTTTCAAGAACATCCTTCAATCATTCTATACAAGCATAAACAACATTTCATTCAAACACATATACAACCTTACTTATAATTATTATAAAATTACTTTTAAAAATTCACTTTTAATACTTATACTTCAAGATTAACATGAATTTCACATATTTAATCATTCAAGAACAAGTCATAACATAAATACCACACATTTTACATTCTTCTAGTTTTTGGACAGCATGCATACTTAAACTTAAAAATTCATTTTCTTTTAAACAGAACATCGAAAACATATGCCGTTTTTTCCTAAATTCTTATTACAACTTCTACTATAATAAAATGACTAAAATTAAACTAAATAAAATGATTGCATCTTCTGTACAGCCACTGAAAAAGTTGCATTAATTCAAGAATTTCAAGTAAAACAATCCAAAACAATTATACACAATTCCTACTTATGCCAAAGACTTTAAAACACTATTATTTCTAATAAAACATTACTTTTTCATACATTCTAATTTCTGGACAACAACTTAATATTTTTATTTAAATTACTTTAATCAATCAAAAATACTCATTTCTATTTGTTTCTACATTATATTTGCACATACATACTAAGTATCACTAACACCCTTAAAAATAATCATTTGGGGTCTTAACTAATTAATTTTCCAGAATAAAAATTAAATTTCCAGAATTAAAACTAAATTTTCAGAAATAAACCTTTTCCATAAAACATGTAATTCATTCCATAGACAAACTAAAACAATTATCAAATTAATTAGAAAAATTCAATTAACTTTATTTCTTCCTCTAAAATTTCGACCAGTACTAGAAAATTAGGAAAAGCATTTTAATTTCTTAAAACATCTATATAATATATTTCCATTACTTTATATACTAAAAATAAGAGTTTTAATCATTAACAAAATATAAAATAGATCTCTTTAAGAAAGAATTCACTTTTTTCAGCAACTAACATTTTCAAATACATCAATCACATACTCATACAATCATTTAACAATACATGCTCTTTTAAGTTATAACAACTACCATTTGGTTCTATTTCTTCTAAACAATAAGCTATAATTTAATTACACATAAAATAACAAACAAATTACAAAAATTATTTTAAAGACAAGACCATAGGCCTCACGGCCTACTATATTTTTTTTTATATTTCCAGAAAATTTCATTTTTTTTTATTATCCTTACTCATTGTTCTTATTTCACTTAAATCCAAAAAGAAAATCAAATACAATCAAACAATAACAATTAAACAAAACTTCTATAAAATAAAATTTCATACACATTAAGAACATTAAAATTTTCCAGAATTTACTTTATTTCTCAAAAATTATTTTTAGTTCTTTTAAATCATTTTCATTTCATTTTTACTTTAAGGAAAACACCTATTTGTTTTCATTCTTTTTAGGGACTTAACTATAACTCAAATACACATGAAATAACAACAATTACCATAATATATATATATATATATATATATATATATATATATATACACGGTCCAGAGTTAAAAGAATAAGTAAAAACAAAAATAAAAATCCATTTTAATCTTCTTATTCATTTCCATTCTCTTTTATTTTATTAAACAACAATACAATTCACATATTAAAATACACAAATCAATCCTCAACTTCTCTTAATATATGTCAAGGTCCATATATATATATATATATACCAGAAATTATATTATTTTTCCATTGTTATTTACTTCTTTATTATTATTCCTTAATACAAAGAAACAAAACAATTAAAAGACAAAGAATAAAAACTTATTTAATTATACAAAATTCTTTATAATTCATATAGTCTAAGAAATAAAATAAACCCAGAAATTAAATTATTCAAATTCATCAAAACTTTTAGCCATCTTAAGAATTAAAGAAAAGGGGAGATAAATCCCTTTAAACACCCTTTTTGTGTCCTTTTTCTCATCCTTAATTCATATGACTCAAGAACAATATCACATATTCAACAATAACTTTAAGAATTTAGAACTTAACTATAGAAGAATTTAGAAGTTTTTATTCAATAATAACAACAAAACAACTTAAAAAGAGATTAAATAAATAAGTGATTTTGGGTTACCTCTACTCCTTAAGCTTAAGAAAAACTTCAAGTGACAAGCAATTTCCTTCCTCCTTCCTATAGCAAACTCGTCCCTCTCTCTCAATTTTCTCTTAGGATTATTTTGTTTTGTTAAACTATCAAGAATTGTGTGTGTGAAAAATGATGGGTAAGAGGTCTTATTTATAGGTGAAAAAAATGCAACATATTCCTTCCAAATAATCTAGGAATTTCGGTCCCCTTAGTCATGGGTGAGTCATCACCTTAATGTTTTACGTGGAACCAAGACTAGTAATGAATAGGATTTGCGAAAAACTATGGGTTAATAACTTGGGATTAAATTTCAGAAATTCTCCTCTTTCCTTCTCTTATTTTCTGGATGGTGGGGATAAGAAAATAATAAAAGAAATTTTGTTTCATTGGTTCATTTGAATTCTGCCTCCCAAATCAACCAATCATATTAAACTCTTATTTTAATTAAATCAGAAAATAATTAGGAAAATACTTATATAAGGACTGTGCAGTCAAACATCACTAAGATAAATATTTAAATATACCAATAAAAATATTTTATAGTCTATTAAATTATTTTATGTCCTAAAATAATTTTTCTTAATTAAAATTACCAAAATTCGATTTTCTACCTACTGTACAGTAAATTTTTGTAAATGTCAAAATAAAAATTCCATTTTCACATATTCAGATACTATATTTCAATACGATCATTTTCATATAAAGTTTATAAATTTTGGACTTACGGTTTGAAAGATATGAATTTTTGAAGTCCTAATATCATTTCCTTCAAAAATACACTTCCTAAGTTTTCAAATAATTTAAAAATAAGAAAATACGAAAAATACACTTTATTTGAATGGTAGTACAATATACAATTTCAGAAATGTATTTTCATTTTCAAAATAAAATATACTTGAGTCAAAAGGTGTGACACCCTTCCAGATTACCCAAATATAATATAGTAATTAAGCTTTTATATTGGATAATATATGGACTTGTGAGTGTTAAGAAAATATGGAAAATAAAATTTTCTTTTTAAAGCGGGTGCACAAATCGTCATTTTGGAATTCTTGGAGAATAACTTCTAAACCTTTATGAAAACGTTTATATCGAGTTCGACGATCTCTAAAACCTTTCTCAAATAGGGTAACATTCGCTTTTTGGAAACCTCGTTTTATCATACAAGTAATTAAAGTTACCCATGCATTATTTGATAAAACTTATACCATTAAATAATATTTTTAGCCGAGCTCTTAAATAGATCGAATCAGAGTAAGCGGAAATCATCAGACTATGCAGTTACTAGTAATATAAACATAGGTTTTATATATAGCAAAAGTCATAAATACATAGTCTCATCATCATGTCTCCAAGATCTCAAAATACAAGTCCATAATCTGATCTACATAGTAATATGACCAAAACCCTAGAGTATTCCAAAAGTATATCTACAATATGTGTACATAATCAAAATAGAAACTCCAAGGGTGGTCATGTAGATCTGGCATCATCAGATGTAGTAGTAGTAGTAGCAGCAGTCTCCCAAAAGTAAAAGTAGTAAGGTAGTAGCATCATCAACAACACAGCAGCAGCATCAAGTCTTCTCCACAGCCTCCACACATCGGATCCACAGATCTGCATCATACACCATATGCATGTACCTAGGGGTCATCGTCCCTCCAGTCACTCCCAGTAGAATGCACGACAGGCTCGCTCCCACTCTCGTCCTCCACCGGATCCTCCTCGATCTCGTCCGAGGGAGAGTGTACCCTACCACTGGGTACCGGGTCAGGGGATGGTGAAACCCTGACTGGGCTCCTCGGATCAGAAGGGGGAGTCTCCTCGCGGACGACCCTCGAAGAAAAAGGGTGGGAGCGGGTAGGTCGAAAACGAAAACTATGGTAAGAGCGAGTTGGTCACGTCGGAGGTGGTCCATGGTAAGTGTAAAACGGGGGTACATGCATAGTGTATATGATGGGAATCCTAAATCTACGAGGACGAAATCGGATCAACGGGTTCGGGTGGTAGAAGGTAATCTCTACCTCACCCTCGAGCACCGCGCGATGGTCTTCATAGATCCATGTGCCACTAGGAAGTGGCCGGATCTCGATGCAAGCAATGTAACGAGACATCACCTACAAGGGCATAGGGGTAAGCAATTCTATACACATAACCAATAGAGAATAAATTGTGCAATATGAATATGTAAACATGCATCAAATAACAACAACCACATATAACACTTAGCAGTTAGTGAATGCACATAGGATGCTCACACTTATTTCATTTATCATCATTAATTTAAATGAGTGGCATGATGCATGACTTTAGCTCTCAAGCCTATCTCCATCATACTATGTCACTCTCTGACGTCCATCCCTGACAACCCAGCACTTCAACAGTGCGTTGTATTCCTAGGTATACAACAATTCGTACATTCACCTAGAATGTACACGACAAGCTTGGTATCCATGCCACCCGAGCATATCCCGTCATCCAAACGGACCGTCATCCAAACGGTATAACCATATCGGCATTCCCTCAGCCGACCACGTCAACGACGTGTCATCAAGCAAGCGTATTGGCACTCCCAGAGGCCCTCCACATGTTTACCAAAAACATGATATACGTCCTACCAACCAAACTCCAGAATGAATGCATTACCTTACTTAAAAGAGATTGATTGATGTTTTATCCTTTTATTAATACATTACGTGCCTCCCGAGCAATGTATCATTATTCAAATGAAAACATCATAACGTCAATCAATTTCCTCTAAGTCCAGGATCACTTGGTTTATTGTCCTCTAAGAGTTACAAAATGACTTAGAATTGAAAAATGGTATTTTTAAGTATCTGACTAAAAATACTCGAGTTTTTCCCAACATACTCGAGTAGTTTATCATTTTCCAGATTCTACTCGAGTTGTTCATAATTATACCCGAGTCGTTCATGTCTTTTCAGAGATTTAGGGTTTCAGGTCTTCATAAATATACTCGAGTAATTCATGAGATACTCGAGTATTCCATTACCCAGAATACTCGAGTAGTTCATACATTACTCGAGTGTTCAATCTGATTCCCAAGTTGGTGCGCCAATTTTCACTCTGGTGCACCACGAAATACTCGAGTATCTGCAGACAGAACAGAGTGAAACTTGGTTTTTACATACCATTTCAATTTCTAAACATTTTTAACCCAAAACAGTGATCACAATAGTTCATATACCACATATTGAACATGTTAACATACTCATTTCATATCAAATAACAAATTTGACAGAGAATCAATCCATTATGCATTAAATATACAATTTAGCAACTCAACACTTCAAATTGCAAAAAAAGCACAATATTCATGAAACAAAGTTCATTTAAGCTTGCATGCATGATATAGAACTTGCTCATCACAGTCATAGAGCATGGATTGGTCTCCAAACCAAAGTTCCTATTCAAACTAAGCCCTTAGAGCCTCTTGGTGGCTCTCTAACACAATTAATGAAATTTAAACTCTATCTAGTGAATATAATTACTTCCCCTTACCTCTCAGATTTTTTCCAAACAAGGATTTGCAAGAAAATGGCTCCACAACTTCCAGACCAACTTCAAATGCCACATGCAGAGCATTTTGAGTACCACACCAAAATGGAATTGGTTTGTACATGAAACAGAAGATTAAATTGGGGAAATTAGATTTTCTGGACTCTATGCAACATAATCTAACTAAAGGAATCGAATTTGAGACTCAAGAATTCGTGAGCTTACCAGAAATCAAGATCAAAGTAAGCTCCAGACACAAGCTTGGCCAAGAACAGCTTCACTTCCAATCTCCAATTCTCCCAACACACTCACTCAATCCTCACGATTTTGGTGTTTATACAAAGCTCGAGATGTTAGCTTTGTATTCGTGTATAGATTATCACTCAATTCAACTCACAGAAGAAGAATCGAAGAGCACAAACTCAGAACCCTAACTTCTTCAACAAAGCAATTTGATCCAAAATCTTCAACTAAGGGATGTTGATGAGTTTAAATAGAAGCAGAGATAGCTCATGCACGTCGACACGCCACCCATGGCGTTGGCAAGAAGGTGTTTTCGTGGCGAGAGAAGAGAATCGTTCGTGGTGACTCACCAAACGCACTAACTCGTGCAGTTTGACCCAGAATACTCGAGTTTTTCAGAAAATACTCGAGTATTTTTCCCAATTTTTGAAAAATAATTATTTTATTTACTTTCCCTCCAAAATCTTTCCTATAATTACCTCTAGGTCCCAACCCAGGGACTAATATGCAAAATACTCATTTTATGCATTTAAATTATTTATTAAATAATTTACACACATAAGCTAGTCATATGAACACATATTTTAATCAAGGATTAATATAGAAACCATTAATTATAATTAAATTATAATTAACATTTCATTAATCGGGGATTAAAATTTTGGGGTGTTACAAAAGGTCATTTAATGCATTAAAACCATACATTCATACTTAAAACTCAAAAATTCGTTTAACATTGTATCAGGGATAAAATTTCGAAAACTCTAAAATAAAAATCAAAGATTTACATTTTCATAACCTAGATTTCGATACGATCGTTTTGACATATCATTTGTAATTTTTCGGCGTACGGTTTAAAAGATATGAATTCTTGAAAAAACATTATAACTTGAAAATTCACATTTTTGTCCAAACATTAATGATTATCAATCTAAACTTGATAAATTACTCTTCCTTCTCAGGTTCTAACCGGTTAGAACAACCTGTAACCGGTTAGATTATGCAGACCTGAAAGTAAAGACTGCACAATCCAATTCCAAATCATTTCATTCTTCATTTACCACTTCAGATCAACATCATGCAGCAATGTAACACATACCTAGTGACTTTATTTCAGACCTTATCAAGTCTAAATCAAGTTCCTTTTTCATAAGTTTATGGCTAATTCATCAAGAACTTCATAAAAGTGCATCACACAAAGTTCATAACATAATCATCATGATTCTTATCAACCATTATAGCATATTACTTCTCCAATTATGCCTTAATCTCAGGTTAATAATACAGTGACCAAGTGGTTGTCTTGGTCTCCAAACCAAGCAACCATGTCTTGGTCCAATTCACATATAGCACACACATATCAAATTCAACAATCTATAATCCTAGCAATATGAACGACTTCTCCCATACCTTGGACAAATTAGACAACCCTTAGACAAGCTTTAAAACACTCTAAGATAGCAGCTACAGACAGCCACAACAGCCACACCAGAACAGCAACCAAGTCCAACAACAATAACAGCACCAATCACTTCAATAGCAAGCTCACACACTCACAACTCACAAGATTGATGTGCAACAACTCAAGGCAAGTTGTATGCACGAATTGAGAAGAGATTTTGGCAGAGTTTTGGTATAGAATTCGCAAGGAAAAACAGACCCTCATAGCAACAATCAAGCTCTATTTATAGGGCAAGAATTAAGGTTGGAAGAGTGAATGAGTCATCACTCAAGAACACCCATCCAATTCCATTGCCCTACACCTGTCCCAGACCTCCCAAATGGGTTCCACGCGTCCTGGGAAGGCTTAAGGAAGAAGAACCTTCGTGATTTCCAGCTCAAACCGCCTTAAAATTATGCAGATGCAGAAGCACTAACCGGTTACTGGTTCTTCTAACCGTTTAGCCACTGCTAAAATTCAGAAATTCATTGTTTTGCTGAAAAATTAATATAAAAAGATTTACTTCTCAAAACAGAATTTCCACCGTTGGATGTCAAGATAAAATCATTATAAACCTTGTTTAAAATTTGAGCATGATCCAATGGTTAACGAAAGAGATACAGTCCAATCTTTACATGATATTTTACTAAAATCTCATTTTCTTTAATGATAATTCATTTTCCAATAAACTCTTCTCATAACATATTCTTATTTATGAAATTTATTTATTAAAATAAATATTTTATTTATATTTCCTCTTTATAAAAATGAGGGATGTTACAAAATGGACCGACTTATGAGGAATCATGTTCTTCTGAACTGTTCCGAAAAGTCGTTAGTCTTTAGTGAAACCCAATCTTCTTCGCCTAAACCCAAAGACCCTGAGCATATATCTGCCAAGCAAATTCAAACTTCATTGAAGGATGGCGCAATGGTCTACATGTTTTTAGCTTCATTGGATGTCAAAAAGGACAAGGAACTGCACGAATTGCCTGTAGTTCGAGATTTTCCCGAAGTTTTTCCGCAAGAGATACCTGGTTTATCGCCAATTCGAGAAGTGGAATTCTCAATTGACGTAATCCCTGGAACTGGACCGATTTCCAAAGCACCTTATAGGATGGCTCCGGTGGAGTTAGCTGAGCTGAAGAAGCAACTGGAAGAAATGTTGGAGAAGAAGATGATAAGGCCTAGTGTTTCACCCTGGGGAGCCCCGGTATTGTTCGTCAAAAAGAAGGATGGAATTGCAGCGGATCTTGCAAAAGTGGAAGCTGTGCTGGAATGGAAGACACCAACATCTGTGACGGAGATACGAAGTTTCTTGGGATTAGCAGGGTATTACCGTCGGTTTATTGAAGGATTTTCTCGTTTGTCCTTGCCTTTGACGAAGCTGACGAGGAAAGGTCAACAATTTGAATGGTCGGCGAAGTGCGAGGAGAATTTCCAAGAATTGAAGAAGAGGTTGACAACCGCACCAGTGTTGGTTCTACCGGATACGACGAAGTCTTTCTGTGTGTACTGTGACGCTTCGAAACAAGGGTTAGGATGCGTGCTGATGCAAGAAAGGAAGGTAGTAGCCTATGCTTCGCGACAACTGAAGATTCATGAGCTTAATTACCCAACTCATGATTTGGAGCTGGCGGCGGTAGTGTTTGCTTTGAAGATTTGGAGACACTATTTGTATGGTGTAAGGGTTGAAGTTTTCAGTGATCACAAGAGTTTGAAGTACTTGTTCGAACAGAAGGAGTTGAATATGCGTCAGAGAAGGTGGATGGAATTTCTGAAGGATTACGATCTCGAGCTACAATATCACCCTGGGAAGGCGAATGTAGTTGCTGATGCCTTAAGTAGGAAATCATTGCATGTCTCTGCATTGATGGTCAAGGAATTGAAGTTAATTGAGGAGTTTCGAGATCTGAATCTAGGCGTGGAGTTTAGACCCAAGAGCATGATATTGGGACAGTTGACGGTTTCAAGTGGATTCATGGAGAAGATAAAAGAACTTCAGCTGAAAGATGAGGAACTTCAAGCTAAGAAGGAGCTTTCGGAAAAAGGGAAAGAAGTGGAATTCAAAGTTGGTAATGATGGGGTGCTGAGGTACAAGCATCGTGTCTGTGTACCGGATAATGCTGAGCTAAAAGGAATGATATTGGAAGAGGCTGAAAAGAGTAAATTGATTTTACACCCTGGTTCTCAAAAGATGTACCAAGATCTCAAGAAGGTATTTTGGTGGTCTGGAATGAAGAGGGAAGTTGCGGAGTATGTGTCCCGGTATCTAACATGCCAAAAAGCGAAAGTGGAGCATAAGAAGCCTGGTGGTGAGCTACGACCGTTGGAAGTGCCAGTGTGGAAGTGGGATTGTGTGACTATGGATTTTGTCTCTGGTTTCCCTAGGACTCAAAAAGGGTATGATGCTATATGGGTGATTGTGGATCGGTTAACGAAGACTGCACGGTTCATTCCGATCAATATGAAGTATTCATTGGATAGGCTGGCTGAGCTATATTTAAAGGAAGTAGTGAGATTACATGGAGTACCCTCAAGTATAGTATCACAGAGATCCGCGTTTTACTTCCAAATTTTGGGTTAGTTTGCAAGCTGCGATGGGAACAAAGTTGGATTTAAGTTCAGCGTATCATCCGCAGACTGATGGACAATCAGAGCGAACTATACAAACATGGGAAGATCTGTTGAGAGCCTGTGTGATAGAGAGTGCTAATAATTGGGATTCTTTTCTGCATCTGATTGAGTTCACCTACAACAACAGTTTTCACTCAAGCATTGGAATGGCGCCGTATGAAGCTTTGTATGGTAGGAAGTGCAGAACACCTTTGTGCTGGTTCGAGACTGGTGAGCATCTGGTAATAGGACCTGACATAGTTCAGCAGACGAATGAGAAAGTGAGGTTAATTCAGGAAAGAATGAGAGCTGCTCAAAGCCGACAGAAGAGTTACCAGGATAAGAGGAGAAGTCCGCTGGAATTCAATGAAGGAGATTTTGTGTTTATGAAGGTAGTGCCAACTACCGGAATTGGCAGAATGCTCAAAAACCCGAAAACTTACACCTCGTTTCATTGGACCTTACCCAATTCTTAAACGCATAGGACCTTTAGCCTACCAAATTGCTTTACCTCCTTTTTTTTCTAACTTGCATAATGTCTTTCATGTGTCTCAATTGAGAAAGTATGTTCATGATCCTTCCCACATCATTGAACCTGATTCCATACAACTAAAGGAAAATCTTACATTTGAAGCTTTACCTCTAAGGATAGATGGTAGTAGTGTCAAGAGGTTAAGAGGGAAAGAGATACCCTTAGCTAAGGTAGTATGGAGTCGGAATAATGGAGAGGATGCGACATGGGAGCTTGAGAGCAAGATGAGAAGTTCTTTTCCGTACCTATTCGCTTCAGGTACTGCATTTCTCGGGGACGAGAAATCTTCAAGTTGGGGAGAATGTAACACCCCGTCTAAAACCTCATATTTGTTTTAAGCAGTAAAGAGATTTGTTTTTGAGAAAGTGTTTTTGAAAAGGATTTTCTTGACTAAATTTCTTGTTTATGATTTCAAGTGGTGAATGGTTTTAAAGAAATGATTTTCATGAGGTATTATTATGAGTTTTAAAGTTGAGTTTTTGAGAAAAACCTATGTATTTGATATTTTTATATTTTAAGGAAATTGTGATTTTTATGCATGAGTTATTTTATAAGAAGAGAAAATTTATTCTATATGTGTATGTATGTATGTATGTGTACGACCATGAATGTATGTGCATGCTAGGCTTTTGTTTTTTTAGAAGCTTGTAGATAGATTAGAACCAAATAGAATTAGATTAGTAGAAAAGTGTGGTTAAGGGAATTGACCAACCAATAGGAAGTGAGATGAGTGCCTTAATTCACTCTCTTTGTCTAGTTGAAAAGACCTAAGCCATGCAACTTTTTGGAAAGCCAAAATTTCCCCTCACCATTTCACTCTTGACCGAATTCTCTCAAGGACAAGAAGGGAAACACACGTTTGCCTATATATACCTAAAGCCCTTAGTTCATTTCATCCATTTCCTTTTCATTTCCCATTCATTTCTAACCACTAGTCTTAAGAGTCCAATAAGCTCTTAGTGAGAGAGAGATAGAGAGAGAGAGAGAGGCCGAGAGCTTGGAGAGGAAGAAGAAGGAGTTCAAGTCCAAAAACCTAGGCTTTTTCTTGAAGATCAAGTGAAGAAGGTTGAAAATCATCTCTTTTTCTTGGTGTATTTGGAAGATCCTAGAGTTGTTAGAGTAGTTTTACTTTCTAAGCCTTGTAATCTTCATCTCTTCTTGCATGTTTATTTTTATGCTTGATCTATGATTGCATGTAATTTTAAAGCCTTGATCTTGAGTTTTCAAGAACCAAACAAACTTGTAGAACTCTAAACTATGGACTTTGTGATTCGGCCATACCTAGAAAACTAGGTCATGATGCTTTTTATTTTGATTCAAGCTCTTGCATGTTAGCCTTATGTTTACAAAAGTTGATTTAAGTTGTTGGAATGCTTTGATCTTGCTTTGATCTTGATAAAGCTTTGATTTTTGGTTGTGATCTTTAAAAAGCTTTGATTTTTGCCTTGATCTTTGAAAAAGTTTTGATCTTGAGTCATGCATGTGATTTTCAAACAAAAAGCTTTAATCTTGATCTTTGCATGTGATTCTTGAACCAAAAAGTCTTGATCTTTTGTTTGCATGTCACGGTTTTAGCAAGAAAATCAAAGGAAATTAACTTTTGAAAAGTGGTTTTGTTTTGATCTAAGTCTATGGTTCATGCATGTTAAAGATTTGAACTTTACTCTTGATTTTTGGGGTTGAATATTCGGCCAAAGCATAGAACTAGGAGATCATGGTTTGTTTTTCATGAAAAAGACTCTTGCATGTTAATTTCTTCTTGATTCAAGTATTTTTAAAGTGCATGCATAAAAAAATTAAAATGAAAACTTGATTTGAAGTGGTAATGGTGCCACGGTTTTGTGCTTGGAAAAGGGAGTAGTATTTTCAAAACCATGTGTTAAAAAGTGCATGATTTGATTTGAGGATTTTAAGGTTTGCATGTTGAAAAAAAAATTGAACCAAAACCTTGTTTTGTCATGATGGATATTCGGCCTAGGTAGGTTGATTAGGCTAGGTTCTTTTTTTTAAGAAGTGACTTAAATTCATGATTATCTCTTGTGATTTAATGTTAATTTAAATTATTTAAATTGTGTTGTGGTGGTTTTCTTTTCAATTCGGTTTTGTGAAAGAAAATGAGTAAATGAGTTTGATTATTTCAATGAGTATTTTTAATGGTTTTGATTTTTAACTCTTTGTTGTCCAAACTTTATTCATAATGTATTTTCATTTATAAAAGTGTTTTGATTAATGAAAATTGTGAATTTCAAGTGCCATTTGAAGTAATAAAAAGCTAGATTGAAATTATTGATTTTTCGGTGTTTGAAGAAATAAGAAGGTGGCTGGACCGATTTCATACCGCCACATAAAATAATTATTTAATTTATGTTCATATAAGTTTTTCAAATGATTTTGAGAAATTTCAAGTACAAGAAAAGATTGGATTTGTTTTGATTAATGGTTGTGTTTTAAAGAAAGAAATGAAAAGAAAATAAGAGTTTTCTATTTCAAGTGAGAGGAACAAAGTGATGCATTTTAATTGAATTAGATTTTGACGTAAACGTATTTTATTTAAATATGAGGTATCCTTTAGACGGTGGGACTGAATCTCAAGGAGAAGCTAGAGATTTCCGAGGACAAAGCATTTCGCTTGCTGGGATAAGAGGTGAGTGAGAGTGTTGTGTACCCGTAACGTGGTTGCCCGCAATCCGAGTATATGGATTGTGAACGTATTGAAGTTTATGTGATGTATCATGTGCTAAATGTTTATCTGTTTTGTTAAATGTGATGCGTGTTTAATTCTGTTATATTCTGGATCTCATTATGTTATGCTGTTGAATATACTTTGTTCCGTCTGGAGAATCTGAATATTGTTATATGAGATAATGAGAATCATGATAAAGAGTAAGATTTGAGATTAAGTGGAAAGTTAAGGAAAGATTATAAGTGTTGAGATCCGAGTATGTTCCGGTCAAGCAAGGATGCCAAGATTGCGTTCGTGATATGGAGATCGTGCTCGTGCTGAGGAGACTACACTGATGATGATGAGATCGTGTTCGAGGATTCAAGACGAAAGATGGTCGTCAAGTGGCTATTGAGAAGTATCAAGAGGATACAAGAAGATCATGAGAATTCCTACGGGAATGATGTGATGATGATCGCCAAGTGGCCAGTGAAAGAGAAAGAGATATGTGATGTTTTGGGGAACGGAGATAACCCTTAGTGGTCGAGACTTGTCGAAAGGATGAATCAAGGGCGAGCCGACCTTAGGTTAATTAAAAGACTTTAAAAGATTTTAAAAGACTTTAACATAAGCGGTGAGCTATGAGAGTGCGAAGTAGTGGAGAGGAAGATACCATGGGTATCTGCGGATACTCAGGTGGAGATTGCATGAGGGGAGGGCAAGGACGGTGAACGTCAAGAAGCCTTGAGTATATTTCTAGGCGGAACGAATCCCGCATGTGGCATACAAACGTGGTAGGGACTGGGTCCTAAGCCGTGGTAAGTTCTGCACCGCGAACTAGAAATAGTACTGTCACCCCCTTGATTGCAAATCTAGAACAGTGAGAGGGACTGGAACGGGGCATTTGTGATTTGCCACTGTACCCGAGTTTTCTACAGTGAGCCTTGATTGAATGATATAATATGAATTGAATTGAATTGATTTGAGGCTGTACCCGAGAGTTCTACAGTTCTCCTGGCTTGGAGCCAATTGTTGAGACAGCTGTCGTGCCCGCGTGGTAAAGGTCCTGTACTCCTGTTAGCTTCCGACTAGGTTGGATGGATGACCGAGGAGATGTAGACGTGTGAGTCGTTTTCCCTCAGTGATGGTTTTTCCCCACCTCATTGAGTGAACCGATTATGATAAGACTTAAGATTAATTAAAGATTTTAAGAAGGAAAGCATAAGTGAATTTCTGAAAGCTTGAGAAAGATTTGTGATACTAAGTACAATGAGTTGTTTGGCAATGAGTGATGATATTATTATGCTTGGATTATTATGATATGCTTTGTTTATATGTGTTTCATACATGCTATGTGTATAACATGTCATATATATGATGATAATGATATGTTTATATTGTGCTATATGTTTATGTCATATTGTTCTGGTTACATTATTCTGTTCCATTATATGTCTGTCTTTCTATTGAGTCTACCCTGAGACCGCATGGTCAACTCGTTAGTGTTTGGAACACTGACTCTCTCTTACCATGTTATCGTATTGGCATTTTCTGGTATTGCAACTGGTAGATGGCATATCGTGTAGCAATCCACATGTGGCCTCTTCAAGGAGGATCATGGGAGGTTGTCCCTAAAGGTTGGATTTGGAGAGGTGAAACTCGGTTGGAAATCGACGATCCAAGGCATATTCTGTGAGGGACGAGTCTGGACGTGCATGTAGGGCAGGTCACTCTACGTGACTATCAGGATGGCGGACCGAGGGAGCATCATGAGTATGATGGCGATCCCGCACCGTTAGCTGCGGTGATTCCTCAACCGATGGAGGAGGAAGATGCAAGTGATTCCGGTCACGAAGCGGAGACGGATTCTAGTGAGGAGATGGAAGCGGATGCTAGTTCGGCTGAAGAGTGACGTCCGGCGTTCTGTGTCTAGATGTTCTAGTGTGTCTAGGATCTAATTTCCCAATCGAGGATTACTTTGTGAAGTACCATGGATGTAATCAAGCTACTTTTAATTACGTTTTAATCAAGTTTCAAAACTTGGTTTGTAATCTTTTTGTAACTACGAACTGCTTTTGGAAACTGCTGGAGGTGAGACTCCGTTGTTTATGGTTTATAATAATACAATGGTGATGATGTTATGAAATGTGATGATGTTTTGGTTACGGGAAGTTTTAAAGTGACAACTCGATTTTCAAGCAAGTGATGTTAGTAACTAATGAACTCATGCTTTTTTTAAAAAAAAAAAGATGGCCTCATTTTTACAATAAATTGATAATAAATCAGTTATGGTTTTGGAAGTGAAAATCGAGCTGTTACAATCTACGTCACTAACATCCCTCGACATGATCTGTCATATACCTGACTACAACCGTTATGATCACCTGGTTAAAGATGACGTTTGATTGCGTGAAAGCACATAATTCCTCATGTTGGGAACCGTAGCGACTTCAAGTCGAAGGACCATGTACACCATTGTCACTATGAGAATCGCTTATGACACTCACTTAATAACCCATGTAGCATTTGTGACGACCCAACTTTTATTCCAAAGTTAAATATTCATATTCGAAAAATACGACCATTTTTTTTCCTTTGAAACTAAAAGCCAAGTCATCATCCATTATCAAGTCTTGCGGAATCATATAAACATCGAGTCATGAAGACATGGGAAGTAACATCATATTTCATTCATATTAAAAAGGTTACATACCACATTCTTCATTTCAACAAAATACATAATTACTTGATTTAACACTCTAGGCCATTACATTATATTACATATATTACAACAAAATTCATAATAACCTAGAGCATATGGTTCATGACTCAAAATATAAAATAGTATAGATAAGAGAAAACCTTATGGATCATATCATTCACATTCCACCCCACAACTTAACTCAGTCGTCAGTTCCCCACTGACTTCCAGTTGAGTTGTCCATAAAGTCATCCACCATCTGATTCGCCTTACCATCTGATTCGCCTTATCCACCGGATCCTCATCCTGGATTGGGTCCTCCTCTTCCTCTTCTTCCTCCTCTTGTGCCGAATCATCGGGCACGTATATCGGAGTTCGGGATCGAACTCGAGGGGAAGGGCTAGGACGAGCAGGGACCTCTAAAATGATTCTTTCTGAGGAGAGTGTTGGACTCGGTGGGATAGTGCGTCTCGGAAAACGTCTTGGTGGTGGTGGAGGGGTTCCATTTTGCATAACAAAATTTGGAGGAATGTGCATGATGTAAACCATTGGAATTCCCGATCTAAGCGGACGCATACGGGAATATGGGTTAGGATGGCGGAAGATAACTTCCACATCCCCCTCATATGTAGCCCTATGGTCCTCAAAATTCCACTCCCCATTAGGGAGCGGCCTCATCTCCACGCAGAACATGTTCCTCGCCATCACCTACACAAGGGACTACGAGTGAGTCATAGCTAAAAGCAATAACAAATGAGTATAACAGTGGCTAGAAATAACAAACACAAGTTATCATGTAGCAATAATAAATTCATATGTATATGCTCAAACTGTCTTTTATAATATCTCGATTAGTGTCGTGATGCATGCCTACTCCTCATTCATGCTACACGGTTTGGCATCCGAGTATCTCGGGCTCGGGATATTCTCAATCCTATGGTTCATCAAACCGGAGCGATTCATATTCAAGCATCACGATCGATGGGAACTCGGTCTTCCTAGCATCCTTGTGCCAGAGATATTCTGATTTAACCTTACCGAAGTTCCGAATCTAGATCGGAGCAACTCCTTCTCCATGCATGATAATGCCACACAATCTTTTCTCTTTAATTCTTTACTTTCTTTTATTCTTTAATCACATCCTTGAACATCATGTCTCCAATATAGAGACCCAAAGTTCATAATCCTTCTCAATCTCAAATTCATCTTTTCTTTTGGCATTAACTGGTGCTAGTGCTTTTCTGAAAATTCCATCAGCGGCCCAGCCACTTTGTGATGGTTTTATATGATAGGAGTTTAATCATTTTGTTAATAATTAATGCAACGACCCCATTTAGGACTTCCAAAATATCAACCAAGTGGGTAAAGACTTCCACTGGGACGTGGGAAAAATTCGAATTCCAAGCGTTGTTTTTCCATTCTTATGCAAAACAGAGGCATAAACACCTGTAATGAACATGTTAGAACACATAAACAAGTACATAATAACATGAATCAACATCAAATCACAGAATCAATACAAACTTGGAAAATAACCATTTCAAGATATGAAATTCATTTCCTCTTGGTTTTAATTTCGAAAATCAATCCAGTGAGCATTATTAAGTCCATTTAAGCTTGTTTAAATCGGAAAACCTTGGGTTTATGACCTCCAAGTCATATTCCCAATTCCAGCTTCATCCCTTGATGAACCTTGTGAGGTTCCTACATTTCTAGCTTGAGATTACTCATTCTAGCAATTAGATAACTCCTCCCTTACCTTAGAGAAGCTAAACAACATATTAAATAACGAGAAACTTGGCTCGATCAAAAATTCGAATTCTGGACTTGTGAAAAGGGGTTGAACAGGCTGACTTTGGCCACAGATTTCACCACAGATTTGGCATGAAAAAGAGTGAAACAAGTTAGTTTAACAAACTAGGATATACGAATTTAGATCAGGAACAACTTTGACACAAAAAGGGTTCCTGAAATTACCAAACGAATTCAATGAAGATGAATACTTGATGCTGAAAACTACTCTGTTTTCACAGCTTTGAACTTCAAACTTTGATGATCTAGAACTCGAACTATAGGGGCTTATTTGAAGTGATTCTTGATTCTAATTCAAATATGGAACTAGAACCTTGAGTTGTGTTTTGGTTTCGAAGGATTTGATTGAGAAACGAAGGAGAAATCAGAGATCAAAGTGTGCTCTGAAAAACTGAAAGTCTGAAACTGAAATTCGGGTTTTGGATGATTAAAGGTGTTGAATTCTTCAACTAAGCACTTATTTATAGCCTAGGAATACTTCAAATCGAAGTAAAGTCCAGCTCTATGCTTGACAATTCGAGAAACCACGTTTTGGTGCGAAAATTAAATGAAAACCGACTTATACACTTTCATGTCTACACGAAATACTCGAGTGTTTATTTAAAAATTCAAATTTCCAAGCAGCTACTTAAAATACTCGAGTTTTTCCTAAAATACTCGAGTGTTTTTGCTAAAATAAGAAAATTGACTATTTTAATGATACTAATATTGATAAAATACTTTTATTTCAAAAATATAGGATCTTACATCCTCCCCCACTTAAATAGAATTTGGTCCTCGAAATTCCGATTTACATAAAAAGATGCGGGTATTCCTCTCTTATTCTAGATTCTAATTCCCACGTAGAGTCAGATATTCCATTCTGACCCCACAAGACTCGAACTAACGGAATTTCTTTCCCTCGTAACTTCTTAATTTGCCTATCTTCAATTTGCACTGGCCCAACTTCGAATATGAGATTCTCTTTCAGCGGTATCATGTCTTGTTGCAGTTGAACGATCGAAGATGGGTCTTGGATAAATTTGCGAAGCTGAGAGACATGGAATACGTTGTGCAGATTGGACAGAAATGGGGGTAAAGCGATTTGGTACGCGACAGGACCGACTCGTTTCAGAATCTGATAAGGGCCTATAAACTTAGGAGACAACTTCTTTGGTTTCATTATTCTTCCAATACCAGTTGTCGGTACCACTCGCAGAAGTACATGATCTCCCTCTTGAAATTCGAGCTTGGATCTTCGTTGGTCGGCATAACTCTTTTGACGACTTTGTGCAGTCTTCATCTTTTCTTGGATGACCTTGATCTTCTAGGTTGTTTCTTGAACTAGCTCAGGCCCGATAAGAGCATTCTCCCCTACTTGGACCCAACATAGCGGGGTCCTACACTTTCGTCCATAGAGGGCTTCGTACGGGGCCATACCGATGCTCGCGTGATAACTATTGTTGTAGGTAAACTCCACGAGCGGTAACAAACGATCCCAACCTTCTTGATATTCCAAAACACATGCTCGAAGCAAATCTTCAAGGGTTTGAATCGTTCTTTCCGATTGACCATCCGTTTGCGGGTGATAGGCTGAACTCATCCTTAACTGCGTTCCTAATGCTTGGTGCAAACTCTGCCAAAAGCGAGATACGAAACGAGGATCACGATCCGATACAATACTCTAG
Organism: Crotalaria pallida; assembly: GCA_037953625.1. Taxonomy (NCBI): domain Eukaryota; kingdom Viridiplantae; phylum Streptophyta; class Magnoliopsida; order Fabales; family Fabaceae; genus Crotalaria; species Crotalaria pallida. The sequence goes on along the minus strand of CM075655.1, from coordinate 63,969,191 downwards.
GGAATACCGTGCAATCTAACAATCTCTTTGATGTACAATCTTGCAAGCTTCTCCAACGGGTATTGCATATTGATGGGAATGAAATGAGCTGACTTCGTTAAACGATCAACTACTACCCAAATTGCGTCGAAACCTTCTCTTGTTCTCGGAAAACCACTTACAAAATCCATGGCTATTCCATCCCATTTCCATTCTGGTATGCTCAAAGGTTGCAATTCTCCTCCGGCCTTTTTATGTTCAATCTTCGCCTTTTGGCAAACAAGGCAAGACGCAACATAAGACGCAACATCTTTCTTCAATCCGGACCACCAAAACATTTTCTTCAGGTCTTGATACATTTTCGTTGATCCAGGATGCATACTCAGTTTGCTTTTGTGGGCTTCTTCTAGTACAGCTCTCCTTAGCTCTTGATTTGCCGGGATGCAAATTCTATCCTTGAATCTTAAAATGCCGTCAGATCCTAAGCGGAAATCCGGTTCTACTCCTTCCATCCCTAATCTTTTCTTCTCTAGAAGCTCTTCATCCACTTGTTGTAAGTTTCGGACTTGACCCACAAACTCATTTGTGATTTGTAGTATTCCTAACTTGACGCAATTCGGTTTGAACTGAATTGCCAAATTCAAGTTTCGAAATTCTTCAATTAATTCGGCTTCTTACACCATCATCGCTCTCATATGCAAAGTCTTTCTACTCAATGCATCAGCTACGACATTGGCTTTGCCGGGGTGGTAATGTAATTCAAAGTCGTAATCCTTTAAGAATTCCATCCACCTACGTTGCCTCATATTCAGTTCCTTTTGGTCAAAAAGATACTTTAGACTTTTATGGTCACTGAATACTTCGAACGTATTACCATACAGGTAATGCCTCCATATTTTCAAAGCAAAGACAATGGCGGCTAGTTCCAAATCATGGGTAGGATAATTCTCCTCATGCACCTTTAGCTGTCGTGACGCATAAGCAATTACCCTTCCTTCTTGCATCAGAACACAGCCTAAACCTTGTTTTGATGCATCACAATAAACATCAAAATTTTTCCGGGGGTCGGGCAGAGTTAACACTAGAGACGATGTTAACCTGTCCTTTAGAGTTTGGAAACTAACTTCACACTTTTCATTCCAAACAAAAGGTTGTTCCTTCCTAGTCAGACGGGTTAAAGGAAGAGCCAACTTAGAAAATCCTTCAATAAACTTCAGATAGTAACCGGCTAGACCAAGAAAACTTCTAACTTCAGTAACAGACTTAGGCTTCTCCCATTTCAGCACTGCTTCTACTTTAGCTGGGTCTACAGCAACACCATCTCTTGAAATTACATGCCCCAAGAAATTGACCTTTTCAAGCCAAAATTCACACTTGGTTAACTTGGCATATAATTTATTTTCCTTCAAAGTCTCCAAGACAATCTTCAAATGATTGGCATGTTCCTCCGGGGTCTTTGAATAGATGAGTATATCATCAATAAACACCACAACAAAGGAATCCAAATAAGGTCAAAACACTCTATTCATGTAATCCATGAATATGGCAGGAGCATTGGTTAAACCAAAAGGCATCACCACATACTCGTAGTGTCCATACCTTGATCTAAAAGCTGTCTTCGGAATATCTTCCTCTCTTACTCTGATTTGATGATATCCTGACCTTAAATCGATCTTCGAAAACACGGACGCTCCTCTAACTTGGTCCATCAGGTCATCTATTCTAGGCAACGGATACTTATTCTTGATAGTGACCTTATTAAGTTGTCTATAATCAATACACATTCTCATAGATCCATCCTTCTTCTTAACGAATAAAACTGACACTCCCCAAGGCGACACACTTGATCTGATGAACTGCTTCTCTAATAAATCTTCCAATTGCTTCTTCAACTCTGCTAATTCGGTTGGAGCCATGCGATAAGGAGCAATAGAAATAGGACCAGTACCAGGAATCAAATCGATACTGAATTCTATCTCTCGATGCGGTGGCAAACCGGGAACTTCATCAGGAAACACTTCGGGAAAATCTCGAATAATCGGAATTTCCTCTAACTTCGGTTCATCCTTCTCTTCTTCTACTATCGCAGAAAACACACAAACGTACCCTTCAGGTTGCAACTCAGGAGACTTTTCACCAGGAAAAACAATCGTTCGAGTTTTGCAATCGATCACCACTTGGTTAGTTGCTAGCCAATCCATCCCCAAAATAACGTCGAGCTGGGATAACGGTAGATAGATTAAATCTACCCTAGAGGACAGACTTCCTATATTAACGGAACATCCAAAACATGCTCTTGACGTAGTCACCGGCACATTCGAAGGAGTACACACCTTAAGTCTAAACGGTGTCTCCGAAACAGGTAAACACAAACGCTTAACGCATTCCTCAGAGATGAAAGAATGCGTAGCACCAGAATCGAATAAAAAGCGACAAGGCATACCATTGAGAAGATGGTTACCTTGCACGAGATTGTCTGCCTGCTCCGCCTCTGATCCGGACATGGTAAAAACCTTCCCGTTCACCCATGGCTTGTTTCCCGCACCTTGATTGTTCTGACGCTGGGGTTGATGACAGAGACGAGCGATGTGACCAGCCTTTCCACAGTTGTAGCAAATTGGTGGCTTGTCTCTCCAACACTCCCTTCCAGGATGAAATCTTTGACATTTGTTGCACACTGCACTAGGGGCTGGGAGACTGGGTACACCAGGGGATGATGCACTTCCTTTTCCTTTTTGCGGATAAGGACCCTTCCGGTTCTTGTTACCATACCTATGTTGATTGCGATGCAGCCCAAAGCCTCCTTGTCCCATATCCTTCTTGACACTATTCCTTTCGAAAATGCGGCAAGTACTAACCAGCGTCGGATAGTGTCGGATCCTTTGCACACTTACAGCTAATTTGATGTCGGATCTCAGTCCATTCTCGAATCGCGTACACTTGGAATGTTCATCGGGGTGATACTGGAAGTATGGCGAGTACTTCATCAACTCTTCAAATTTCTCAGCATACTGGTCCACTGACAGATTTCCTTGCTTTAAATCGAGGAACTCCATTTCCTTCTGCAGCCTGATGTCATCCGGGAAATACTTCTCGAGAAACTTTTCTGTGAAGATTCCCCAAGTAAACTCTACTTGATCGAACTCCAGGAATTGACGAGTTTGGTTCCACCATGTAGCAGCTTCACCAGTGAGCACGTAAGCAGCAAACGTGACCTTTTACGATTTCGACAGAGTCAACGTTCTAAAGATTTTATTCATCTCATCAAGCCAGAACTGAGCTTGCTCGGGACGACGACCACCCGAGAAGCTAGGGGGTTTGCACTTTCTAAAGGAATCTAAGCCTTGAAACTCCGTTGGGGTTCCATTGCTTGGAGGATGGTTGTGCTGCATATTCTCTAGAACTGCAGCCATACGGGTCAAAGCCTCCGCAATGTTAGCGTTATTTCTTCCAGACATCTAGTCCTCAGAATCCAAAGGGGAAACTTAATTAGATTCTACGAATTCTAGTCTTATACTACAAACATCATGTCATGATATGCAATGGTTAGTGTGTAAGGCCACACTCCAAGGCCGAGAGTCGAACCATTGCTCTGATACCACTAAATGTGACGACCCAACTTTTATTCCAAAGTTAAATATTCATATTCGAAAAATATGACCATTTTTTTCCTTTGAAACTAAAAGCCAAGTCATCATCCATTATCAAGTCTTGCGGAATCATATAAACATCGAGTCATGAAGACAAGGGAAGTAACATCATATTTCATTCATATTAAAAAGGTTACATACCACATTCTTCATTTCAACAAAATACATAATTACTTGATTTAACACTCTAGGCCATTACATTATATTACATATATTACAACGAAATTCATAATAACCTAGAGCATATGGTTCATGACTCAAAATATAAAATAGTATAGATAAGAGAAAACCTGATGGATCATATCATTCACATTCCACCCCACAACTTAACTCAGTCGTCAGTTCCCCACTAACTTCCAATTGAGTTGTCCATAAAGTCATCCACCATCTGATTCGCATTATCCACCGGATCCTCATCCTCGATTGGGTCCTCCTTTTCCTCTTCTTCCTCCTCTTGTGCCGAATCATCGGGCACGTATATCGGAGTTTGGGATCGAACTCGAGGGGAAGGGCTAGGACGAGCAGGGACCTCTAAAATGATTCTTTCTGAGGAGAGTGTTGGACTCGGTGGGATAGTGCGTCTCGGAAAACATCTTGGTGGTGGTGGAGGGGTTCTATTTCGCATAACAAAATTTGGCGAAATGTGCATGATGTAAACCATTGGAATTCTCGATCTAAGCGGATGCATACGGGAATATGGGTTAGGATGGCGGAAGATAACTTCCACATCCCCCTCATATGTAGCCCTATGGTCCTCAAAATTCCACTCCCCATTAGGGAGCGGCCTCATCTCCACGCAGAACATGTTCCTCGCCATCACCTACACAAGGGACTACGAGTGAGTCATAGCTAAACGCAATAACAAATGAGTATAACAGTGGCTAGAAATAACAAACACAAGTTATCATGTAGCAATAATAAATGCATATGTATATGCTCAAACTTTCTTTTATAATATCTTGATTAGTGTCGTGATGCATGCCTACTCTTCATTCATGCTACACGGTTTGGCATCCGAGTATCTCAGGCTCGGGATATTCTCAATCCTATGGTTCATCAAACCGGAGCGATTCATATTCAAGCATCACGATCGATGGGAACTCGGTCTTCCTAGCTTCCTTGTGCCAGGGATATTCTGATTTAACCTTACCGAAGTTCCGAATCTAGATCGGAGCAACTCCTTCTCCATGCATGATAATGCCACACAATCTTTTCTCTTTAATTCTTTACTTTCTTTTATTCTTTAATCACATCCTTGAACATCATGTCTCCAATATAGAGACCCAAAGTTCATAATCCTTCTCAATCTCAAATTCATCTTTTCTTTTAGCATTAACTGGTGCTAGTGCTTTTCTGAAAATTCCATCAGCGGCCCAGCCACTTTGTGATGGTTTTATATGATAGGAGTTTAATCATTTTGTTAGTAATTAATGCAACGACCCCATTTAGGACTTCCAAAATATCAACCAAGTGGGTAAAGACATCCACTGGGACGTGGGAAAAATAATCAACCAAATGGGTGTACGCACTTCCATTGGGACATCCTGTCCGAATATATCAACCACTGAATATAATTCCATTAGGACTCATCCAAGATTAAAATCTACCAATGGGAATCAAATAAACTTATATATATTTATCCATTGGGACTCTTGTCCGAATATATCAACCACTGAATGAAATTCCAGTAGGACTCTTTCAGGATAATAATCAACCAATGGAAAAACATATAGGAATGAAGTATTTAACATTCTTGAGAAAAGTAAGTATTTTCTTCAGTTTTAGTCAAACATACTCGAGTGTTTTATAAAAGACTCGAGTTGTTCGTCATTTACCCAGAATACTTGAAGTCTTTGAAGAAAGACTCGAGTTGTTCTTCATTTACCCAGAATACTCGAGTGTTTCTCAAAAGACTCGAGTGTTTTTACTGCAACAGCACCAGTTTCTGCATTTTAAGTTCCAATTCGAATTCCATGCGTTGTTTTTCCATTCTTATGCAAAACAGAGGCATAAACACCTATAATGAACATGTTAGAACACATAAACAAGTACATAATAACATGAATCAACATCAAATCACAGAATCAATACAAACTTGGAAAATAACCATTTCAAGATATGAAATTCATTTCCTCTTGGTTTTAATTTCGAAAATCAATCCAGTGAGCATTATTAAGTCCATTTAAGCTTGTTTAAATCGGAAAACCTTGGGTTTATTATCTCCAAGTCATATTCCCAATTCCAACTTCATCCCTTGATGAACCTTGTGAGGTTCCTACATTTCTAGCTTGAGATTACTCATTCTAGCAATTAGATAACTCCTCCCTTACCTTAGAGAAGCTAAACAACAGATTAAACAACAAGAAACTTGGCTGGATCAAAAATTCGAATTCTGGACTTGTGAAAAGGGGTTGAACAGGCTGACTTTGGCCACAGATTTCACCACAGATCTAGCATGAAAAAGAGTGAAACAAGTTAGTTTAACAAACTAGGATATACGAATTTAGATCAGGAACAACTTTGACACAAAAAGGGTTCCTGAAATTACCAAACGAATTCAATGAAGATGAATACTTGATGCTGAAAAAGATGAATACTTGATGCTGAAAACTACTCTGTTTTCACAGCTTTGAACTTCAAACTTTGATGATCTAGAACTCGAACTATAGGGGCTTATTTGAAGTGATTCTTGATTCTAATTCAAAGATGGAACTAGAACCTTGAGTTGTGTTTTGGTTTCGAAGGATTTGATTGAGAAACGAAGGAGAAATCAGAGATCAAAGTGTGCTCTGAAAAACTGAAAGTCTGAAACTGAAATTCGGGTTTTGGATGATTAAAGGTGTTGAATGCTTCAACTAAGCACTTATTATAGCCTAGGAAAACTTCAAATCGAAGTAAAGTCCAGCTCTATGCTTGACAATTCGAGAAACCGCGTTTTGGTATGAAAATTAAATGAAAACTGACTTATACACTTTCAGGTCTGCACGAAATAATCGAGTGTTTTCAAAAATACTCGAGTGTTTATTTAAAAATTCAAATTTCCAAGCAGCTACTTAAAATACTCGAGTTTTTCCTAAAATACTCGAGTGTTTTTGCTAAAATAAGAAAATTGACTATTTTAATGATACTAATATTGATAAAATACTTTTATTTCAAAAATATAGGATCTTACAGCATTCTCATGGCGGGTCAATCCAATACACAATTGTCCATATGTGTACTTACGTGAAGACTTGATATCTCATATCCATGACCGGTGAGATACAGTTATCAGTCTGTCACATACTAGTCTCGATGTATGTGATGAAGGTCTAATATATGATGTTTTAAGGCTTAATTGCACTTCCTTTTGCTTGGTTTTTAGCTTGTTTCTCTTGTAAATATAGGTATTTTGTATTAATTTTAGGAATTTCTAGTTTATTAGAATCCTTTGAACGTTTTGATCCGTTTTGGGTACGTTTCAAGTACTTTCGGAGCTTAAATGAAGAAAATAATTATGGAGATGAAAAGAGGATGAAAGGACCTTGAAAATGGCGCAAGAACGGAGCAAAACGGAGCCGGATCAGGTCCCGCACGCCCAGGCGCACAAATCCGCACGCCCGCTGTAAAATTACAATGTTCGGTATTTTGGCCTTAACTTGAGCTACGCAGGCGATCTTGGTATCATTTTAAAGCTAAGGAAAAGATCTATAACTTTTCCAGAAATAGCCTTGCTCAAATTCGTCTATCATTGGGGTCAAAATCAGGGCCGAAGTTGCGTGTCAGACATGAGAAGGCCCAATTGGGCCAATTTCATATCAGTTTTGAAGGATTTTGATAAGATTAGGATTCTGTCTACTTATTTATGTTTTTAGGATTAGTTTAGCAGAGATTAGAGAGTCATAATCAGTTATCATTAGAAATCAGAAATCATTGAGGGAGATTACATTCTCTGGAGAGCATTCGGAGGAGAGATCCATTGAAGGCTGAAGATTCAGATCAAGGATTAGTGGTAATTTAGGAATGAATTACTTCTATTCTTATTTGTTTTTCTTCTCTATGATGTGTAACTAAACCTCTTGTGTTAGGAACATGTGGATTTGATTATGTAGTTTAATTATATGAATTAATGTTTTTCCGTTTCTAAATCACGTGTTTGATTGTGTTTTATTTTCAATTCATAAATCTAGCTAATTTATGTCTTGTTTTGGATCTCTAATTCTTCAATTGAGAGATTAGGAATTAGAATAGGCCATGCAATTAAACAATATAGTTATTCAACAAGTAGGGATACAATTGGGTAATTATATAACATGATTAATTCCCTGTTCTTAATTAAGATTATTCAATAGTTTAATCTCTTAAGGAATTAAGGATTATCTAATTGAATAAGAAACGGTAATTATACAAGAGGTATCTAATAGTTACCAATTTAGGAATTCGTTCATGATTTAGGGAAAAACATTGATTTATGATAAATAAATGAAATAATTAATGAAACTAGTTCCTAACCACCATTCACCCATCAATTAGTTGTTTTTATTTATTTTCCAGTAGCAAAAATATCTCTGTTTATTAATTTATTTAATTCTGAAATTTAATAGATTTTACTCTTAATTACTCTTAGGTAGAAATAAGTTAAATAATTCTTGGTCCCTGTGGGAACGATATCTAGTCTTAACCGACTATATTACTATCCGATCTAGTATACTTGCTAGAGAGTGATCAAGTTTTTGGCGCCGTTGCTGGGGACTAGAATTCATTTAGTTTGTTTTTGTGAATTCAATGCTCCTAATTATGTGGATTATGTTTTGATGATGACAAAATAATTAACAAATCATGCCTTGAAGATATTTCAACATCAACATCAACAAGAAGTCAAGAAAAGAAGACAAGTGCCCAATCATTCTCAATCAAATATTAATTGTAAATTTCTAATTTATGTTGAGAGTGGTTGAGAGTGGGTAGAAATAGTTAGTCTCTTCTAGGAATAAATTTTTATATGTTTATTAAGTTGAGATTGACCAAAAATTAATACTTGAGAGGAAAAATAAAATTGAAAAATAATTTTTCCCATATCTGATCAAAATACTCGAGTATTTTGAAAAAGACTCGAGTATACACTCGAGTATTTGTAGAGAAACTCGAGTATTTGTGCCAGGTCAGCAATTATGACCGTTAGTCTTGTTCGTGCACCAATTCACTCGTGACCGACCAAAAAGACTCGAGTATTTACCAAAAGACTCGAGTATTTTTGTCCAGTCAGCAAAAATGAACGTTGGAGAGACTCAAAAACTCAATTGAGGGTTTTTGAGTCTCATCCAACCCCAAGAGAGAATTCAGAACCTTATTGTAAAATTTCTCTTTGAATTTGTGCAAGAACAAACAAGACAACAACACATCATTGATTACAAGCTTTTATAATTTCCTCTTCTCAAGTGTTAATTCCCAAAAAGCTCAACTTCTCACTCATATTGTCATTTTATTCCAAGTTGAGTTTTAGGCCTCAATTCTTACATTGAGCTGTGCTTATTTGTGCTAATCCATTGTGAGATTAGTAATACACATACAAAAAGCTTGATTATTCAAAGTCTTGGATTGTTCCCAAGCAAACCCTAAGTGGCTTAGGGTGTTGGAAGTCTTGAGAGGTTCTCAAGCACAAGACTAGGAGGTTCCTAGCCCGGTGGAGTTTCTTGAAGGGAGTTCAAGGAAGCTTTGTGAAGAGTTCTTCAATCACCGGAATCAAATTGGGGTAGAAATCAAGAGTTTGGTACACTCTTGAAAGGGTTAGGTTGAGTGAGGCCATTCTCAAGCAATCCTTTGTAATTTCTAACAATTTGATTATTAGTAGAAACTCCTAAGTGATTAGGAGGACTGGATGTAGCTCATTGTTGGAGTGAACCAGGATAAAATTGCTTGAGTGTTGGTTTATTGCTTTTAATCTACTTTCTAGCTCAATAGACTTAAGTCATTTCAATCAATTAGGATTTATACAATTAGGTAGCAAGTTCAAGGAATCTTTGTGTTTAAAAGTTATTTAGATTGCTTGCTATTCTGTTGGATAAGTTCCTGTTTATTATTGAATTGATTTGAGTTAAATTGCTGAATTTTCGTTTCTGGTTTTTCTGCTATCTGATAGGAAAAACTCGAGTATTTCAGAAAAGACTCGAGTTGTTCATCACTGAAAAACTCGAGTATTTAACAAAAGACTCGAGTCTTTTGTGTTTGATTCCAGAAAATTCAGTCTTAGCTCCATTCTTCAATTATCAATCGAAATATTTGGTATTAGTGCTTCAAAATACTATTCACCCCCCCCCCCCTCTAGTATTTGCTTAGCCCGCTTGTTGGTTTCCAACAAGTGGTATCAGAGCTCGGTCGAAAGATCGAGTGTAACAACTTTTTCGAAAAAGATCCTTTTGGAAACTTAATGGGCTTTAGCAATAACTTTGGTGGAGAAGGAGCTTCAATAAACCGTCCTCCACTATTTAATGGTGAAGGATATGTTTATTGGAAAACTCGCATGAAAGTTTTTATTGAAGCAATTGATATGGATATTTGGGATGCAATTGAAAATGGTCCTTTCATTCCCAAAAAGAAAATAAATGATGAAATTGTTGAAATTCCAAGGAGTAGTTGGAATGATGATGAAAAGAGAAAAGTCTCATTTGATTTAAAAGCTAAAAACATCATCTTTTCGGCTCTATCCCATGATGAATTTTATAGAGTTTCCCAATGTAAATCGGCAAAAGAAATGTGGGATACTTTGCAAGTCACACATGAGGGAACAAGTGAGGTTAGAGATGCAAGATTGAATTCTCTAACTCACGAATATGAATTGTTCCACATGTTGCCAAATGAAACCATTAGTGACTTGCAAAAGCGATTCTCTCACATTGTTAATCATTTGATTTCCTTGGGAAAAGTATTTCGCAATGGTGAAACTACTAACAAAATTCTAAGATGTCTTGATAGGAGTTGGCAACCCAAGGTAACCGCCATCAAGGAATCTAGAGACATAAATAGCATGGACTTAGCCACTTTGTTTGGCAAACTCCAAGAGCATGAGATGGAGCTTACAAGACTTGGGATGCATGAGGAATCGGACAAAAAGAAAAAGAGCATAGCACTCAAAGCTTCAACCAAAGCTACAAAAGAAGTTGAAGAATGCTCTACAAGTGGAGATTCCGATGGTGAACCAAATCAAGAAGAATTTGGGATGTTTGTGAAAAGATTCAACAAATTCTTCAAAGGGAAGAAAGGTGGATCTTCATCCAATTTCAAGAGAACCAAAGACTCCAAACAAAGAGAAAAGAGTACCAATGATGGAGTTAAGTGTCATGAATGTGGAGGGGTTGGTCATATAAGAATGGAATGTGCCACATTCTTGAAGAAGAATGACAAGAAGACCCAAGAGACCAAAGGGAAGCGTGCATACATTGTTTGGGATGCACCGGAGAAGAGCAATGAATCATCTTCAAGTAGTTCCGGTGATGAAAATGCAAACCTTTGTCTCATGGCCAAGAACAATCATGAGTCCTCATCAAGAGCTAATCATGGCATGAGTGAAAGTGATGATGAGGTAACCTCTAGTTCTTCTTGTTCCTCTTCAAACTCCATTTCATATGATGATTTGCAAGAAGCCTACAATGAAATGTTAATTCAATTTAAAAGGCTTGCTAAAATTAATAAGGAAAAAGGAAAGAAAATTTTGGAGTTTCAACATGAAATTGATGAATTGCAAAAATCTATAAATGAGTTGAAACTTCAAAATGAATCCTTGGAACTTATTAATTCTAGTCATCAAAGTGATTGTGCAAATCATGAGGAAATTATCACTTCATGTGAGAGATGTGATGATCTTGAAAAAGAAGTGAAAGAGTTGAAAAACAAACTCACAATCTCACATAGTGATAGAAACCTCAACCGGTTGTTGAACTCTCAAAGACATAATCACAACAAAACCGGTTTAGGATATGTTCATAAAAAGGACAAAAAGTACAAGGTGGTTGGAACATTTTCTAAGAAAAATTCATCAAAGAGACCAACTTGTACTTATTGTGGAAAAGTTGGACATATCAACATTGAGTGCCATATTAAGAAGTTTGAAATGAATAAGGGCACTTATATGTGGATTAAGAAGGGAGAAAGTCCCAACACTAACCCTAAGGGACCCAACATTGTTTGGGTACCCAAAGTGAACAAGTGATTTCATATTGTAGGTGTGCCTTCGAACGGGAAAACAATTGTGGTATCTTGATAGTGGATGTTCGAAGCACATGACGGGAGATAAGCGGCACTTCATTGAGCTTACTCCAAAGGAAAAGGGTTATGTCACTTATGGGGACAACAACAAAGGCAAAATCCTTGGTATTGGTAAAATCGGAAACTCTTCAAACTTGATTATTGATAATGTGCTCTATGTTCAAGGATTAGAACATAATCTCTTGAGCATAAGCCAATTATGTGATGTTGGTAATCATGTAGTTTTTACCTCTACCCATTGCCTCATTAAAAGTGACAAAGATGAATCAATCAAATTTGTTGGTAGAAGGTCAAATAATACTTACTTAGTTGATTTGAACAAAGTCACTTCTTTGGTCTCTACTTGTTTAGTGAGCAAAGAAAATGACACTTGGTTATGGCATCGTAGGACCGCTCATATTAATGTAAACCAATTAAAGAAAATACAATCTAAAGATCTAGTAGTTGGTTTACCAAAGCTAAATTTTTCTATTGAAGGTGTTTGTTCTCCTTGCAAGAAATGTAAACAAACCAAAAACACCTTTGGATCAAAAATGGTGATGTCCACATCAAGGCCATTAGAAATGCTTCATATGGACTTGTTTGGACCATCACAAGTAAAAAGCTTTGGTGGCAACTATTATGCATTGGTAATTGTTGATGACTTCTCTAGGTTTACATGGACTTTATTCTTAACTACTAAGAGTGAGACCTACAAATCTTTTAAACATCATGTCAAACTTTTGCAAAACCAAGTAAATCAAAAAGTAATTATTATTCGTACCGATCATGGTGGAGAATTTGAAAACCACAAATTTGATAGATTTTGTGCTAAAAATGGTATTGAGCACCAATTCTCCGCACCAAGAACTCCGGAACAAAACGGAGTGGTAGAGCGGAAAAATAGGGTGCTAGAGGAACTTGCTAGAACCATGTTAAATGATTCTCAAGCACCTCAATATTTTTGGGCCGATGCCGTCAATACGGCTTGTTATGTTTTAAATCGTATTTTGATAAGGCCCTCTTTGGATAAAACCCCCTATGAACTTTACAAGGGAAGAAAGCCAAATATATCTCATTTTCATGTCTTCGGATGCCAAGTTTTTGTTTTAAATAATGGAAAAGAACACATTGGCAAGTTTGATTCCAAATCCGATGAAGGCATATTTTTAGGCTATTCTTCTCATAGTAAAGCTTATAGAATTTTCAATAAAAGAACTTTAACTATTGAGGAATCAATTCATGTGGTTTTTAATGAGTCTTCAAAAGAAGATAGTGTTTTATGTGATGCTAGTGAAGATGGCATTGTCTTTTCAAAAGAAGAAAAAGAGAGAGAGAATTCAAAAGTTGATGAAGGAGAAGTAAGGGAAGAACTTCCTCCAACTTGGAAATCGGTCAAGGCTCATCCTATAGACAATGTCATAGGAGATATGTCAAAGGGAGTACTTACTCGTAGGTCTATTCAAAACATTTGTCACTATGTCTCTTTTGTTTCTCAAATTGAACCCGATTCAATTAAAAAGGCCATTGAGGATGATCATTGGGTTCTTGCTATGCAAGAAGAATTAAACCAATTTGAAAGAAATGAAGTTTGGGATCTAGTCCCTAAACCTGATGATCATACCATAATTGGTACTAAATGGATTTATAGAAACAAACTTGATGAATCCGGGTTGATTATAAGAAACAAAGCTAGACTAGTAGCTCAAGGGTACAACCAAGAGGAAGGTATCGATTATGATGAGACCTTTGCTCCGGTTGCACGTCTTGAAGCAATCCGAATTTTACTTGCTTATGCTTCAATCATGAAATTCACTTTATATCAAATGGATGTTAAAAGTACTTTCTTGAATGGGTTTATAAATGAAGAAGTGTATGTCAAACAACCCCCCGGTTTTGAAAATAGTGAATTTCCAAACCATGTTTATAAATTGAAAAAGGCACTCTATGGATTGAAACAAGCTCCTAGAGCTTGGTATGATCGATTGAGTTCCTTTCTATTAGAAAACAAGTTTCAAAGAGGGAAGGTTGATAATACACTATTTATTTATAAAACCAAGGATGACATTTTGTTAGTACAAATCTATGTTGATGATATCATTTTCGGTGCTACTAACGTGTCTCTTTGTAGAAAGTTTTCAAATTTGATGAAAAAGGAATTTGAAATGTCAATGATGGGAGAACTCAAGTTCTTCCTAGGCTTACAAATAAAGCAAGTCAAGGAGGGGATTTTTGTGCATCAAGGGAAATATTGCAAAGAGCTCCTTGAGAAATTCGGATTGGACAAGTGCAAGGAAGCCTACACTCCAATGAGCACATCATGCTACCTAGACAAGGATGAACAAGGTACACCGGTTGATGTTAGTAAGTATAGGGGTATGATAGGTAGTCTCCTATATCTCACTGCATCTAGACCGGATATTATGTTTAGTGTATGCATGTGTGCTAGATTTCAAGCTAATCCTAAAGAATCTCACCTATCCGCAGTTAAACATATATTTAAGTATCTAAAAGGAACAATTAACACTGGTTTATGGTATCCTGCTGATGCCAATCTTAGTTTAGTTGGTTACTCGGATTCCGACTTCGCGGGATGCAAGCTTGATCGCAAAAGCACCAGTGGTACTTGCCATTTCTTGGGAAGTTCATTGGTGTCATGGTTTTCTAAAAAGCAAGCTTGTGTCGCTCTTTCTACCGCCGAAGCGAAATATATCGCAGCCGGTAGTTGTTGTGCTCAACTGTTATGGATGAAACAACAATTATCGGATTTTGGTTTGAAACTTGAAAATATTCCGATTAGATGCGATAACACGAGTGCAATCAATTTGACTAAGAATCCGGTGTATCACTCAAGAACTAAACACATTGAAATAAGACATCACTTTTTAAGAGATCATGTACAAAAGGGTGATTGCACAATTGAATTTGTCAGTACCACAAATCAATTAGCTGACATTTTTACAAAACCTCTACCAAGGGACACCTTTTATCATATTAGGAGAGAACTTGGTATTTTAGATGAAGCTAATATAGGCTAATTGCATTGTGTGTCATTTTTGAAAAATCACCATATTAGTCTTACTCTAATGTGTTATTGATTCTTAGTTCAATTGTTCTTGATGATATTTGAAATTGTATATGTTAATTGTGTGTGATTCTGTACTGTATTCCAAGTTGGTAGTGAAGCATTTGTATTTGATTTGTGTTTGGTCTTTTAAAACTGAGTTTTTACTTTCTGTTCTGTCAAAATACTCGAGTTTTTCCAAAAAGACTCGAGTATTTTAATTCAAAATTAAATCAGTTTTAAATTGAAAAAGTTTTTAATCAGGGTCTGATAAAAATACTCGAGTGTTTCTCAAAACACTCGAGTCTTTAACAAAATACTCGAGTGTTTTTTTAAAAAACTCGAGTCTTTCGAAACCCCCAATTTTTGAACTTTCAGACCAAACTCGAGTATTTTCCAAAAACTCGAGTATTTTGCGTTTTCCTGAAATTTGAACTTTCAGACCAAACTCGAGTATTTTCCAAAAACTCGAGTATTTTGCGTTTTCCTGAAATTTGAACTTTCGGACCAAACTCGAGTTTTTCAATTTTTACTTGACTTTTCTGGGGAAATCTGGGCTGAGTCACGACCGACTCGAATATATTTTCAAAAACTCGAGTATATCCTAAAGAACAACTCTAGTATTTATGAATATATTCGAGTATTTTGAACTGTTTATATATACTCTCAGACTCAAGTTTTTTTTGCGACCCTCTTCTCTCTCGGTTTTCTCATATCTCTCTCCTCAAAACTCAGATTTTCCTCAAAGTTTTGTCAAATCTTACTAGTTTTTCATCCTCTAAACTTTTCTCTCGGTTTTATCCTCCTCCAGATGCTCCAGCTCCTTCGATGTTTTGATAATGTTGACCTTTGGATTTTATCTTAGTTTTCATTCTGTTTTTATCATGTTGGTCTTTGTTACATTTTCTGTATTTTGAGAACTTGGTGTTTTGAGACTTTGGGTTTATTATTGCACCTTTGATTTGGACCTTTTATGATGTTTTTATGTTAATGAATTTGGTCTTCATTATGATGTTTGTGCAAAGCTTCAGGGGGAGCTCTTTATCGTTATTATATCTCCGTTTTATTTGCATAGTTGGTTATGGGGTTTTCCGATTATGCACATCTCCTCCCTTGATCTTTTTCTAAATTGTTACATCTTTTTGGTGTATGACAAAAAGGGGGAGAGATATTACACTTGTCTTGTCTTGATATTGTTGCACCTAAAATCTCTAATTATGGTATATACTCTGATAATTGTTAAATTCTCTAATACCATAGGCTTGGTGCTAAAATTAAATTGTCATAACATCTTGCTCAAGCTGAATTTTTAGATAGGTGAAAAGTATCATATAGTGAGGGGGAGTTGCATCTCCAAGTGGATCAAGCTTAACAAATGGATCAAGTGTTAATTATTTTGTCATCACCAAAAAGGGGGAGATTGTGAATTCAATGCTCCTAATTATGTGGATTATGTTTTGATGATGACAAAATAATTAACAAATCATGCCTTGAAGATATTGCAACATCAACATCAACAAGAAGTCAAGAAAAGAAGACAAGTGCCCAATCATTCTAAATCAAATATTAATTGTAAATTTCTAATTTATGTTGAGAGTGGTTGAGAGTGGGTAGAAATAGTTAGTCTCTTCTAGGAATAAATTTTTATATGTTTATTAAGTTGAGATTGACCAAAAATTAATACTTGAGAGGAAAAATAAAATTGAAAAATAATTTTTCCCATATCTGATCAAAATACTCCAGTATTTTGAAAAAGACTCGAGTATACACTCGAGTATTTGTAGAAAAACTCGAGTATTTGTGCCAGGTCAGCAATTATGACCGTTAGTCTTGTTCGTGCACCAATTCACTCGTGACCGACCAAAAAGACTCGAGTATTTACCAAAAGACTCGAGTATTTTTGTCCAGTCAGCAAAAATGAACGTTGGAGAGACTCAAAAACTCAATTGAGGGTTTTTGAGTCTCATCCAACCCCAAGAGAGAATTCAGAACCTTATTGTAAAATTTCTCTTTGAATTTGTGCAAGAACAAACAAGACAACAACACATCATTGATTACAAGCTTTCATAATTTCCTCTTCTCAAGTGTTAATTCCCAAAAAGCTTAACTTCTCACTCATATTGTCATTTTATTCCAAGTTGAGTTTTAGGCCTCAATTCTTACATTAAGCTGTGCTTATTTGTGCTAATCCATTGTGAGATTAGTAATACACATACAAAAAGCTTGATTATTCAAAGTCTTGGATTGTTCCCAAGCAAACCCTAAGTGGCTTAGGGTGTTGGAAGTCTTGAGAGGTTCTCAAGCACAAGACTAGGAGGTTCCTAGCCCGGTGGAGTTTCTTGAAGGGAGTTCAAGGAAGCTTTGTGAAGAGTTCTTCAATCACCGGAATCAAATTGGGGTAGAAATCAAGAGTTTGGTACACTCTTGAAAAGGTTAGGTTGAGTGAGGCCATTCTCAAGCAATCCTTTGTAATTTCTAACAATTTGATTATTAGTAGAAACTCCTAAGTGATTAGGAGGACTGGATGTAGCTCATTGTTGGAGTGAACCAGGATAAAATTGCTTGAGTGTTGGTTTATTGCTTTTAATCTACTTTCTAGCTCAATAGAATTAAGTCATTTCAATCAATTAGGATTTATACAATTAGGTAGCAAGTTCAAGGAATCTTTGTGTTTAAAAGTTATTTAGATTGCTTGCTATTCTGTTGGATAAGTTCCTGTTTATTATTGAATTGATTTGAGTTAAATTGCTGAATTTTCGTTTCTGGTTTTTCTGCTATCTGATAGGAAAAACTCGAGTATTTCAGAAAAGACTCGAGTTGTTCATCACTGAAAAACTCGAGTATTTAACAAAAGACTCGAGTCTTTTGTGTCTGATTCCAAAAAATTCAGTCTTAACTCCATTCTTCAATTATCAATCGAAATATTTGGTATTAGTGCTTCAAAATACTATTCACCCCCCCTCTAGTATTTGCTTAGCCCGCTTGTTGGTTTCCAACAGTTTTGGCACTAAGAAATAATTTTGAGTGAAATCTATTTTTGGGACTTCATTGAAATGTATAATAATGCCTTGTAAAGAGTTAAAATTTTTTGATTTTGTTTTGGCTTCATCTCCTCTTACTTATGATGCAAATACCCCTATTAATGAGATTGAAAAATTATATAGGAAATCTTTTGTAACACCCTTAATTTTCGTCTCTCGGATAATGGGAAGGTTAATAATAAAGGTTGGTTATTAAACTCTTCCAAGTTGATATTTTGGAAGCTATCTAGCATTGAAATACAACAAAATAGGTGGAGGTATTTTGGTAAATAAATACCAAGAATATGGGTATTGCATTTTAGTCTTTGGATTAGGACCTAAATATAATATTAAAAAGGGTTTGGGGAAAAGAGTTATTATATTATTAATTTTTACAGATTACCAGTATGTAACCGGTTAGAAAGGCTTTGTAACCGGTTACACGATGAACTCAGGAAACCTGGATAGTGGATTTTGATGAGTAATCAGCCAATTTCACCACGAATTGCCATGAACACCCTTCGATTTCCAGTGGGGAATACGTGTCGTTCTGCATGTTCATCAATTTCTCTATAAATACTCGATCTGAGGGTCAAATTGAGGGTTCTTTGATGGAGTGTTGGTACTGAAGCTGAGTTAGGGTTCCTGTATTAATCTGTTAAATTCTCTCTGACCTTTGAGAATTAAACCAAGTGAGATACACCATATTAAAGCTCAGTCTTTCAGCTTTGTAATGAGGTATAGAGAGTGAATTGAGAGTGAGTTTTGAGGAAGTTGTAGGCTTTGGAAGTTGAGGAATCAATCTGTCAAGAACCAGAAACAAGTTCGTGAGGCTTCCTTTAGGATTTGATTTTGGTGAGTACATGCACTCTCTAAGTCTCAAATTTGTTTCTAAAGCTAGTGCATGTTGCATAGAGAAGATTCTAATAAGTATCCCCAATTTATTTGTCCTTATTGCATGTCAAAATGTTGATTTTTGGAACCTTGTTAACACTGATGTGCAAGAAGGCAGCACTTCAGGGATCTGTGTCTTTCATTAAGGGATTGATGCTGATTCTCATCAAAGGCAATCTAGAGGTAAGGGAGAAGCTTTCTTTTGCTAGAATGGGAATAGATTGTTAGGAAATAGGATGCGACAAACGCAGCAAAAAAAAATTATTTCCTATTTCCATCCAGGATCCATGTGAAATCATGATTTGAGATAGGGAATAAAATTACCTTTTGCAGGGAAGAGGAGACCAACGAGTCTTATCACGAACGCTTCGTCAATCACGAGCACATCAATGTGTTGTGCCTCTATTGGTATCCACACGAACAAATTCCCAATTGGAGTCACGTCTCTCTTCTCAATGCTAGTAGAGAAGAGAGAGTCTGTGTATCACTCACTCTCTGATATGACGGCTAGGGTTGCCGTTTTGTGTCTCACACATCTCCATCCCCTAAAGCTAATAATATTATATTTATAATATTATCAGACCAACTGGTTGGGCTTTTAGGAGATAAATTCAAATTCTATCTTATATGTAGAAGATAAAATCAAATTTATATCTTATACATAAAGATAAAACGAATCATATCTTAATCATATCAGAAAGATTTAATTTTATAAAAATACAACTATTGTATGTTTTATCAAATGTAATATCTCCAATTTTATCTGCTCTTAGTGTGTGACCCTATAGGTTCCTATAACGTTGGCAGTAATGTTAAAATCACATTTTTAATTTTACAAGCAATGAGCGGTATCTAGCAACACATCATTGCTACCCAAGTGACAGGAATGTCTGTGATTTGACTAAACCTTTTACTGTGACCAATGAACATGTGTAAGTTTAATCCCTTTGTCCAAATATCATAGTTACACTCATGGCATGGAACGTGTCACCCATGAATAGTGTAACCTATGGTTTCTTGATCCCTGAGTAGACGCGTCTAAACAAGTCTCGTCAATATCTCATATTGACTGTCTTGAGTATGGCCATACATTTCAACGTCTCACTCAATCAAGGGGCCCAGAGATATAATTCCTATTAATAAGGAAGGACAAATCCCATCTACGTCACTCACATCCCTCTACATGATTTGTCATATAACCGACTACAACCGTTATGATCACCTGGTTAAAGATGACGTTTGATTGCATGAAAGCATATAATTCCTCATGTTGGGAACCGTAGCGACTTCAGGTCGAAGGACCATGTACACCATTGTCACTATGAGAATCGCTTATGACACTCACTTAATAACCCATGTAGCATTCTCATGGCGGGTCTATCCAGTACATAATTGTCCCAATGTGTACATACGTGAAGACTTGATATCCCATATCCATGACCGGTGAGATACAGTCATCAGTCTGCCACATACTAGTCTCGATGTATTATAGTTGTCCTTATTAACTATAATACTCGACTAGGGAATCTTTAAGGATTATCAATCAATAAGATCTCACTATCAAGTCATGTACTTGATATTCTTATGACATTAAACTTATAATCCTAAGGACTTTATTATATCTATTTTAATTAAACAATTAAAGCATAAATATAATAAATGAAATGCCTCATTATTATTAATAGTAATAATCCATAAACATGAAATAAGTACAAGTAAAAGAGAAAATACGATTGCCACTAGGGCACTCTCCAACAATCTCCCACTTGCACTAGAGCCAATCGTTCATGTATCTAATACCATAAGCCCTAACATGTCCCTCATGCCTTTATATGGCAAGAGGTTTAGTCAGTGGATCAGCAATATTATCATCTGTTGAAACTCTGCATATCTTCACATCTCCTCTGTCAATTATCTCTCGAATGATGTGAAAATGCCGAAGTATATGTTTGGATTTCTGGTGAGATCTCGGTTCCTTAGCTTGCGCAATGGCTCCATTGTTGTCACAATAGAGGTCCACTAGAAACTCAATACTAGGAACAACATCAAGTTCAGTTATGAACTTCTTAATCCAAACCGCTTCCTTTGCTGCTTCTGATGCAGCTATATACTCAGCTTCTGTTGTAGAATCGGCTACAGTCTCTTGCTTTGAACTCTTCCAGCATATAGCCCCACCATTCAAACAAAATACAAATCCAGATTGTGATCTGAAATTATCCTTATCAGTCTGGAAGCTAGCGTCGGTGTAACCCTTTACAACCAGCTCATCTTCACCTCCATATACCAAGAAAGCATCCTTAGTTCTTCTTAAGTACTTTAGGATATTCTTGACTGCTGTCCAGTGACCTTCACCTGGATCTGACTGGTATCTGCTCGTCATGCTCAAAGCATACGAAACATCAAGTCGAGTACATATCATGGCATACATGATAGATCCAATTGCAGATGCATATGGAATTCTATCCATGCGTTCCCTTTCTTCCTTAGTGGAAGGACATTGTTCCTTTGACAAGGTTATACCATCTGACATTGGCAAAGATCCCCTTTTGGAATCCTGCATGTTGAACCGTTTCAACACTTTGTCTATGTACGAACTTTGACTTAGGCCAAGCAATCTCCTTGATATATCTCTATAAATCTTGTTGCCTAATATATAGGTTGCTTCACCCAAATCCTTCATAGAAAAGCAATTCCCTAACCAAGTCTTAACAGACTGTAAGGTAGGAATGTCATTCCCGATGAGTAGTATGTCATCCACATACAACACAAGAAAGACAATGGCGCTCCCACTAACCTTCTTATATACACAAGACTCTTCTTCGTTCTTGATGAAACCAAATTGTTTGATTGCATCATCGAATCGAATATTCCAACTCCTAGAAGCTTGTTTCAATCCATAAATGGATCGTTGCAGCTTACAAACCTTTCCAGCATGCTTTGGATCAACAAAACCTTCAGGCTGTGTCATATACACATCCTCTAAAAGATTTCCATTAAGGAAAGCAGTTTTGACATCCATCTGCCAGATTTCATAATCATGAAATGCTGCAATAGCAAGCAAGATCCTAATGGATTTAAGCATGGCAACCGGTGAAAAAATTTCATCATAGTCAATACCATGAACTTGTTTGAAACCTTTAGCAACCAATCGTCCTTTAAAGGTATGTACATTACCATCCATGTCAGTCTTCTTCTTGAAAACCCATTTTCACCCAATTGGTTTTACCCCATCAGGTAGATCAACCAAGATCCAAACTTGGTTGGTGTGCATGGACTCCATCTCAGATCTCATGGCTTGAAGCCATTTCTCAGAGTCAGGGCTGTTTATAGCCTCTTGGTAAGTAGTAGGTTCATCTTGATCAAAAATCATAATGTCATCCTCTTGAGTCAAGAGAAATCCATATCTCTCTGGCTGAAGAGGAATCCTACTTGACCTACGCAAAATTGTGTAACTTGAGCATGTTGTACATCCACAACATCTTGTGGAACTTGCTCAACATCCATCGCTTGGTCTTGGCTACTTTGGGATTCTTGAATCTCATCAAGATCTATTTTCCTCCCACTATTTCCTTTAGAGAGAAATTCTCTTTCAAGAAATACGCCTGTGCGAGCGACAAACACTTTGCCTTCTATGGGATTGTAGAAATAGTATCCCTTAGTTTCTTTGGGATATCCTACGAAGTAGCATTTGTCAGATTTGGGACTGAGTTTATCAGAAAGTAGACGTTTCACATAAACATCACAACCCCAAATCCTGAGAAAAGACATACAAGGACGCCTCCCAGTCCATATCTCATATGGTGTCTTTCAACCGCTTTCGATGGAGATCGGTTAAGTGTAAAAGCAGCTGTAAGCAAAGCATGTCCCCAAAAAGAGATAGGAAGGTCTGATTGACTCATCATACACCTAACCATGTCCAACAAGGTTCGGTTTCTCCTTTCTGAAATACCATTCCACTGGGGCGTTCCAGGAGGAGTGAGTTGAGATACTATACCACACTCTTTTAGATAGTCATCGAACACTTGGCTAAGGTATTCACCACCTCGATCAGATCGAAGGGCTTTAATACTTTTGCCAAGTTGATTTTGTACTTCATTCTTGAATTCCTTGAACTTTTCAAAGGTTTCATGTTTGTATTTCATCAGATATACATACCCATATCTACTAAAATCATCAGTAAATGTGACGAAGTACGGGTAACCTCCTCTAGCATTTGAACTCATAGGCCCACATACATCTGTATGTATGAGTCCCAAAAGTTCATTAGCCCGTTCACTGCTGCCAGTAAATGGGCCCTTTGTCATCTTGCCCAACAAACAAGACTCACATGTCTCATAAGATTCAAAATCAAATGAGTCTAAGAATCCATCTTTATGAAGTTTAGAAATGCGTTTCTCATTTATATGGCCCAAACGACAATGCCAAAGAAAAGTTTGGTTTGTATCATTTGATTTAAACCTTTTAGCATTTGTAACACCCCAAAATTTTAATCCCCGATTAATGAAATGTTAATTATAAATTAATTATAATTAATGATTTCTATATTAATGCTTGATTAAAATATGTGTTTACGTAGTTAGAAAATGTGTGTGAATTCATTTAATAAATATAATTATATGTAAAAAAAGTATTTTGCATATTAGTCCCTGGGTTGGGACCTAGAAGTAAATATAGGAAAGATTTTGGAGGGAATGTAAATAAAATAATTATTTTTCAAAAACTGAGCAAAATACTCGAGTATTTTCTGGAATACTCGAGTATTCTGGACAGAGTTGCACGAGTTAGTGCGTTTGGTGAGTCACCATCAACGATTCTCGTGTGTTGACACGAAATCGTCTTCCTCAACACTTCATCTGCGTCGTGTCGCCATGCATGGGCATTCTCCCTGTCAATTTAAGTCAATCAACACAAAATTGTTGGAAGATTTGGCCAAATTCGAGTTGTTTGTTGAGGTTAGGGTTCCTGAATTCTTTACTTCGATTCTCTCTCTGTGTTTCGATTCGAGTCATAAACTATACACGAATACAAAGCTCACATCACGAGCTTTGTATAAACACCAAAATCGTGAGGTTTGAGTGAGTGTGGTGGAAGAATCAAGGCTTGGAAGAGGAGCTGTTCTTTGTCAAGTTTTTGTCTGGAGCCTACTTTGATTCTGATTTCTGGTAAGCTCACGAGTCTCTGAGTCCCAAATTCGATTTCTCTAGTTAGTATGTGTTGCATAGAGTCCAGAAAATCTAATTTCCCCAATTGTTATCTCTGTTTTCCATGTAAACCAATTCAATTTTGGTGTTGCACTCAAACTATCCTGCATGTGATGCTCAAAGTGGTTTCTGGGGTTGGAGAGCTTTCTCTTGGGAATTCTCTGTTCCAATACGTCTGAGAGGTAAGGGGAAGTTTTTTTATGCACTAGATAGAGTTTGAATTTCATTATTTTCATTAGAGAGCCACCAAGAGGCTCTAAGGGCTTAGTTTGAATAGGAACTTTGGTTTGGAGACCAAGTTATGCTCTATGGTTGTTTAGAGCAAGTTTCTCATGATGCATGCAAGCTATAATGAACATTAATTCATGAATTTGTTGCTTATTTTGCAATTTGAGGAGTTAAGTTGTCAAATTGTGTATTTTATGCATTAATGATTGATTCTCTGTCAAATCTGTAATTTGATATGAATTGACTGTTGTAACAGGTTCATTATGTGGTATATGAACTCTGTTGATCATTGGATTGGACTAAAAATGATTAGGATTGAAAATGGTGTGTTAAAATCAAGATTTCAGTCTGTTCTGCAATAAAACACTCGAGTATTAGGCTGGTTACTCGAGTAAAATTTTGGCAAAACAATGTATTTTGAACAAGAACACTCGAGTACCATGCCCACCACTCGAGTAATCGAGTGTTGCATGGGATATGTTAAGGTAAACCACTCGAGTAATGCAGGGGTCACTCGAGTATTCTGGAAATGCTGAAGAATACTCGAGTAACTCATGAATCACTCGAGTATTTTTATGAATCTGAAACCCAAATCCCAGAAAGACATGAACACTCGAGTAGTTTGAAGAACACTCGAGTAATCTGGAAATAGTTTGAAAAACACTCGAGTCTTCTGAAGAACACTCGAGTAATTTACCCTCGAAATCTTAAAAAAAATACCATTTCAATTCTGAATCATTTAATTAATAATTGAACAACAATAATCCAAGGGATCGAGACTTAAAAGAAATTGATTAATATGAGTGTACCGTTTGGATGACGGGATGTGCTCGGGTGGCACGTTATATATTAACCAATTTCCTTTAAGCTTAAAAATGATGCATACATTTGGAGTTTGGATGGTAGGTTGTTTATCATGTATTAGTAACATGAGGAGGGCCTCTGGGAGTGCCAATACGCTTGCTTGATGACACGTTGAAGACGTGGTCGGCTTAGTGGATGCCGATATGGTTATACCGTTTGGATGACGGGAGGTGCTCGGGTGGCACGGATTCCAAGCTTGTCGTGTACATTCTTGGTGAATGTACAAAATGTTGTATACCTAGGAATACAACGCACTGGTAAGTGCTGGGTTGTCAGGGATGGACGTGAGAGAGTGACATAGATTTATGGAGACAGGTTTGAGAGATAAATCCATGCATCATGACATTCATTTAAATTAACTGTGATAAATGAAATAAGTATGTGCATCCTACTTGCATTCAATATCTGCTAAGTGCTAAATGTGATTGCTATTCATTGTTGCCTATTTACATCTTCATATTGTATATATTTAAACTCTGTTGATTATGTGTATAGAATTGCTTACCCCTATGCCCTTGTAGGTGATGTCTCGATACATCGCTTGCATCGAGATCCAACCACTTCCTAGTGGCACATGGATCTATGAGGACCATCGTGCGGTGTTCGAGGGAGAGGTAGAGATTACCTTCTACCACCCGAACCCGTTGATTCGATTTCATCCTCGTAGATTTAGGATTCCCATCATATACACTATGCATGTACCCCCGTTTTACACATATCATGGACCACCTCCCACACGGCCAGCTCGCTCTTATCATAGTTTTCGTTTCAGACCTACCCGCTCACACCCTTTTTCCTCGAGAGTCGTCCGCGAGGATACTCCCCCTTCTGATTCGAGGAGTCCAGTCAGGGCCACACCATCTCCTGACCCTGTACCCAGTGGTAGGGTACACTCTCCATCGGATGAGATCGAGGAGAATCCCGTGGAGGATGAGAGCGGAGGCGAGCCTGTCGTTCATTCCATCGGGAGTCAATGGAGGGATGATGATCCCTAGGTATGTGTATAGGGTGTATGATGAGGATCAGGGGATCCGATGTGGAGATGCCATGGAGGAGATTCTGCTGCTGCTGCTGTTGATGATGATGTTTTCTTTTGCTACCTGGAGACTGCTACTGCTATTACCACTACTACTGTTGCCAGATCTATGTGACCACCTCTAGAGTCTATATTTTGAGATGTATTTATTGTAGATATACTTTTGAGAACTCTAGGGCTATGGTTTTCTTTAGACATAGATCTTTTGATGGACTTGTATATGGATCTTGGAGTTTCGACTATGGGACTATGTACTTATGACTTTTATATATATATATATATATATGTATATTATGCCTATCTTACGAGTATACATAGTCTCATTATTTCCGCTTACTCTAATTTAACTTGTTTAAAGAATTTGGCCAATGAGAAAGAACGGTATCAGTTTCGCGAAACGAAAGTATGGATAGCATCGCTTAATTTCTATTATGTAAATGTGATTTCAAAGTGCCGATGCTATCACGTTTGTAAAAAGGTTTCCGAAATCGCCAAATTCAATGCAATGTTATAAACCATATGAATTATTTTCTCCAAGAGTCCATGTTTTAGTTTGTGCACCCGCTTTAAAAGAAAATTTTATTTCCACATTTTCTTATATACTTACAAGTCCATATATTACTCGACCTAATAGTATAATTAGTGTATTAATTACTGGATCATAAGAAGGGTGTCACACTGAGTGGTATCAGAGCAAAAGTCAGATCCTGTAGTAGTGGAAGTAGCTCCAGAAAGGTAGCCATCAACACCAAGCAGGTATCCGCAGGGCATATTTATTGTTATGAATGTTTTTATCTTGTCTCTTTTGAGCACAAGACACAATTGAATGTTGATTTAAAGGTATAAGCTATAGTCTTAGTATAGGTGGTGTGAGGAATGTTTCCTTAGTTCAACATATGTGACCATGAGCATATAGCGCAAGTCTATTATGGCAACTAGAAACCAAAATCACACCAATGCGATGTTAGAGAGGATAACCACAGTGTTGGAGGCCATGCAGCAACAATCTCAGCAACCACCTCAGCCGGCTAACCCACCTCATCAATGCAATGTGGGTAACACCGAGGCAAAGAGTCTGGCTGATTTTAGGAGTTGTAATCCGCCTAAGTTTGAAGGAGGATTTAGACCTGAGGAGGCCAACAAGTGGATTCATACCATGGACAAGATTCTGAGAACCCTAGATTGCACAGAAGCTCAGAAGGTGGCATATGCTGTCTACATGCTAGAAGACGAAGCTAAGAATTGGTGGAATCACACGGTTCAGCTTCTACGTTACGAAGGAAGGGATGTGAATTGGGGTGTATTTATGGAGAAGTTTCTCAATAAATATTTCCCTGAAGATCTAAGGAGGAAGAAAGAGGTGGAATTCTTACAGCTGAAGCAAGGAAGTATGAGTATGGGCGAGTACGTGGCCAAGTTCGAGGAATTGATGAAGTACTCTCCATACTATCAGAACAACCCCGATGAAAGGAGCAAGTGTATCAAATTTGAAGGAGGCTTGAGGCCCAAGTTGAAGTCGATTTTTAGCTATCAACGGATCCAAAGCTTTCCTGCACTCGTGGATATGTGTAGGATGTATGAAGATGACACAAAAGCTGAAGAATTGCAAGCCGCAGAAAGAAAGGACAACCAGAATTATGGACCTCAGAAGCGTAAAGGTTTCAATAACCGAGGCAAGGGTCCGTATGACCGCCGAGGGAAAGGCAAGGGTAAGGCTGGTGGTTCGGATGGAAGGAATTTTCGGAGCGAGGCTCCATTTTGTGACAAGTGCAAGCGCCATCATTATGGCCGTGTTTGTTGGGGAACAAGTGGATGTTTCAACTGTGGGAAGCCGGGACACTTTGCGAGAGACTGCAAGGAACCGGTCAAAGCTGATTCAAGAGGGACTGCAGATAGGCCTATGGCTCAAGGAAGGGTTTTCACTCTTAGTGGTGTGGAAGCAAGCCGATCTTCTGATCTGGTGCAAGGTAAATACTTGCTAAATGGTCAGCTCTGTAATGTCTTGTTTGATTCTGGTGCAACGCATTCATTTGTTTCATATGAATGTGTAGATCGTTTGGGTTTATCTATGTTTGAATTGCCATATACTCTGAAAGTAGAAACCCCTACTAATGCTCCTGTAATTGTTTCTAGAGCATGTCTTAACTATTGTATAGAAGTGTTAGGACAAACCTCTAGGGTAGATTTAATCTGTTTACCCTTGGCACAATTGGATGTGATCTTGGGGATGGACTGGTTAAGTCAAAACCAAGTGATCATCGATTGTGATAAGAAGATAGTGACCTATAGAAACCCAAAACCCTCCGGCTACATGTGTCTGTTCAACACTGAATTAGAGGAGAATGGTCCAAGGTTGGAAGAAATTCCTGTTGTTAGAGACTTCCCGGAGGTATTTGCTGATGAGATCCCTGGTTTGCCACCAAGAAGAGAGATTGAATTTGGCATTGACTTAGTTCCGGGAGCTGGTCCCATTTCTATCGCTCCTTATAGAATGGCACCACCGGAAATGGCTGAAATGAAGAAGCAGATTGAGGAGCTATTGCAGAAGCAGATGATCCGACCAAGTGTGTCACCTTGGGGTGCTCCGGTTCTGTTCGTCAAGAAGAAAGATGGTAGTATGAGGATGTGCATCGACTACCGGCAGCTGAATAAGGTCACAATCAAGAACAAGTATCCATTGCCAAGGATCGATGACCTTATGGATCAAGTTCGTGGAGCTTCGGTATTTTCCAAGATTGATTTGAGGTCGGGGTACCATCAGATCAGGATTAGAGAAGAGGACATCTCTAAGACTGCATTTCGATCTAGATACGGGCATTATGAGTACGTTGTGATGCCATTCAGATTGACCAATGCACCAGCTATTTTCATGGACTACATGAATCAAATCTTTAGACCTTATCTAGATTCATTCGTGGTTGTGTTCATTGACGATATCCTTATCTACTCTAAGAGCCCGGAGGAGCATGCTGAACACTTGAGGATAGTGTTGAGTATTCTGAAGGAGAAGCAGTTGTACGCCAAACTTACAAAGTGTGAGTTCTGGCTGGAGGAGGTTAAGTTTTTGGGGAATGTGATTTCAAGCAAGGGAATAGCGGTTGACCCGGATAAAGTAAGTTCAGTGTTGCAATGGGAACAACCGAAGTCAGTCACAGAGGTGAGAAGCTTTCTTGGTTTGGCTGGTTATTATAGAAGATTTATAGAAGGTTTCTCGAAGATTGTGCTACCTTTGACAAAGTTGACTCGAAAGGATCAACCTTTCATCTGGGATGAGAAGTGTTAAAGGAGTTTTCAAGAGTTGAAGGAAAGGTTGAGGTCATCTCCTGTGTTGGTTTTGCCTAACCCACAGCAGAGTTTTGAGGTGTATTGTGACGCATCGAAACAAGGTCTTGGGAGTGTTTTGATGCAGGAGGGAAAAGTAGTTGCTTATGCCTCGAGACAGCTAAAAGTTCATGAAATGAACTATCCAACTCATGATCTAGAGCTGGCAGCGGTCGTCTTCGCTCTAAAAATTTGGAGGCACTATCTCTATGGCACTACGTTCAGGGTGTTTAGTGACCATAAGAGTTTAAAGTACCTCTTTGATCAGAAAGAGTTGAATATGAGGCAGCGTCGATGGATGGAGTTCTTGAAGGATTAGGAGTTTGAGCTCCATTACCACCCTGGGAAGGCAAACGTCGTGGCGGACGCATTAAGTAGAAAGGCAATGCATATCAGTGCAATGATGGTCAGAGAAGCTGCATTGATAGAAGAATTTCGAGATCTGAGCTTGACAATGCAAGTAGAGCCAACAAGTATCAAGATGGGGATGCTGCAGATTGCTAACGAGTTTCTGCAAAGGACTCGGGAATTGCAACATAAAGATGAGGGACTTAAAGAAAAGAAGAAGCTTATGGAAGAAGGCAAGGAGTTGGAGTTTCAATAAGGGAAGGATGGAATCCTTCGTTTTCAAACAAGGATTTGTGTGCCTGATGACCTGGAAGTAAAGAGGATGATTTTGGATGAGGCACATAAGAGCAAAATGAGTATGCATCTGGGAGCTACCAAAATGTACCAGGACCTGAAGAAGATGTTTTGGTGACCTGGTCTAAAGAAAGATGTGGCGAATTATGTGGCGTGTTGTTTGGTGTGTCAAAAAGCGAAGGTGGAACACCAAAAGCCAGGAGGAGAATTACTGCCCTTGGAGATTCCGTTGTGGAAATTGTAAGATCCATGAAGAATGTTTTGATAATGACAAAAGGTTTTGAACAAGCTACAAAAGGTTTTGAACAAGCTTAAATGTGTTGATCAAGTTCAAGCTCAACAAGCAACAACAAACATCAAGTGAAGAAGAGAGAGCCAACTTATGAAGACTTAGTTTGGTAGTTTGTGTTTTATTGTTTTATCTTTCGCCTCACAAGTCTTTTAGTTTATGAGTTTGGGTAGAGTTTATTAGAGTGTAGTTTTCCAACAATTGGTATCAGAGCTCGGTCGAAAGACACGAGCATAGAGCTTTTTCGTTAAGATCCTTGAGAAACTACAATGGGTTCTACGAATCCTTTTGGTGGTGAAGGTGCTTCAATAAATCGCCCTCCTATGTTTGGTGGAGAGGGTTATGGTTATTGGAAAATTAGGATGAGAATCTTTATAGAAGCCATAGATATGAACATTTGGGAAGCCATAGAAAATGGTCCTTATATTCCCTCAAAAGATGTAGAAGGTGTGCTTACACTTACTCCCAAAGATAAGTGGACCGATGATGATAAAAGAAAAATTCAATATGATTTAAAAGCAAAAAATATCATCACCTCCGCTTTATCTTATGATGAGTTCTTTAGAGTCTCCCAATGTAAAGATGCCAAAGAAATGTGGGACACCTTGCAAGTCACACATGAAGGCACTAGTGAAGTTAGGCGTGCTAGATTAAATTCTTTGATGCATGAATATGAATTGTTTCGTATTTTGCCTAATGAATCTATATGTTTTATGCAAAAACGTTTTACTCATATTGTTAATCATCTCATTGCTCTTGGTAAAACTTTCGTGAATTGTGAACTTGTTAACAAAGTTTTAAGATGTCTAAGTAGGGAATGGCAACCCAAGGTTACCGCAATTGTTGAATCAAAGGACTTGGACACCATGGACTTAGCAACACTTTTCGGAAAGTTACAAGAACATGAAATGGAGCTTCAACGTTTGCATATACATGAAGAATCGGACAAGAACAAAGAAAGAAAAGGAATTGCTCTTAAAGCTCAAAGGTTATATAAAAAGGAAGAGAGTTCCGTTGATGATGATGATGATGATAATGAAGATTCCGATTCGGATATTGATGAAGAGGAGATGAAGCTTCTACTAAGAAAGTTCAATAAAATTCTAAGGAGAAAAGGAAGGTTGAACAAAGACAAAAGTAAAGAGAAGAATTCCCCACACTACAAGACCAAGACTTCAAAAGAAGGTGTAGTTTGCCATGAATGTGGAAAGCCCGGTCATCTCAAGTACTCATGCTCTAAGTATCTCAAGAAGAAGGAGAAAGAGAAGAAAAATGAAAAACACAAAAGGGCATACATAGTTTGGAATAGTGATGATGAACAAGACAAGAAAAGCACAACTAGTAGTTCTTCGGATGATGAACATGCCGCTTGTCTCAACTTGATAGCTCAAGTACATGAAGAGGAAAGCTCAAATGATGAATCAAGTGAGCAAAGTGACGAAAGCGATGTAAGTCTTACTAAATCCGAAATTTCTTCAAATTATGAAATGTTATATAATGCTTATGAAGAAATGCATAAACAATTTAAGAAACTAGCTTTGAAAAACATTGAAAGGAAGAAGCTCATTTTGAAACATCAACAAGAGATTTTAGAACTTCAAAAACAAGTTGATGAGCTTAATCTTCAAAATGAAACTCTTGATCTTATATATGCTAGTTCTTCTTGTGATTGTGCTAGTAGATTGAATAATGTGGTTGATTGTGAGAATTGCAAGTTGCTTAAAGATGAAAATGCTATTTTGAAAAATAAGCTTGCAAGTTTCTCAAATGGTGATATTAGATTGCGCACATTGTTAAATTTTCAAAGAGAAAATTCAAACAAGTTTGGTTTGGGTTATACTAATGCTAAGAGTAAATCTCATAGAAATTTTGTTGATTTTTCTAAAGTTGATTTTTCAAATGCACCAACATGTTTCTATTGTGGTACTCATGGACATACTTCAAATGTGTGTTATATTAAAGTGCATGGTATACCTAAAGGAGATTTTGTTTGGATGAAAAAGGGTGAGAGTCCCTACACTAACAAAAATGGATCCAAAACCATTTGGATACCAAAAAGCAAAGCATGATTGTTTTTGTAGGTATGATTGAAGAGCAAAAGGACTTTCATGTGATATTCATTCATTTGCTACTTCAATTGGTATCAAGGAGAAAATTCTACAAATTGGTGTTATTCTATTCATGCTTTGGTTATATTTCTTCTATTTTGGCTTAGATCTTATTTCAATTGGTATATATTTCTTTTTGATAATGCCAAAGGGGGAGAAATATGATGTTTTTGAAACAAAGGGAGAAATTTTTAAATGGTATGTTTGGAGAAAGGTTGTTTTGTTGTTTTTATGTAGGTTGAGCAAAGTTGTTGGAGATAGGGGGAGAATCAAGCTTAACTCAATTGGATTTCAAATGTTAAAAGCATAAATTGAGGGGGAGCAAGAGTCTCACCAAGTGATCAAATGGTTCAAGCATCAACAACTTCAATGAACTTCAAACGATTTCAAAACATGTTTGTCATTTTCAAAAAGGGGGAGATTGTAAGATCCATGAAGAATGTTTTGATAAATGCCAAAAGGTTTTGAACAAGCTTCAAGTGTGTTGATCAAGTTCAAGCTCAACAAGCAACAACAAACATCAAGTGAAGAAGAGAGAGCCAACTCATGAAGACTTAGTTTGGTAGTTTGTGTTTTATTGTTTTATCTTTCGCCTCACAAGTCTTTTAGTTTATGAGTTTGGGTAGAGTCGGTAGAGTCATTAGAGGGTAGTGAATCTCTTTTGATTGCATGATTATATTATATTTTGAGTATTCACTTTGCCTAAAATCAATAGGTGGCTTAAAGGTTTGAAAGAAAAGGTTTAGTTTTTGAGAAAACAAGTTTTAAGTGATTTTTAATGTTAATAATCGATTAACAGATTTTGATAATTGATGAACAGTGTATTTTGAACTAATAATCGATTAACAAACTTTTGATAATCGATTATCTGAACTTTTACTCGAGTAAAACCTTTTTCACTCGAGTGAAATTTATGCAGCTTTCGTATTACTCGAGTAACACTCATTTCACTCGAGTAACTTGATCAGATATGGTTTTTTAAATACGTTTTTCACTTCTCAAAAGTCATTCTAAGTGCTCCAACTTTTGGGTATTCTATATAAACCTTTTCCTAATCATTTCTATCAACTAGAATCATTTTGATACACAATTTTACAAAGAATCAAAGCCACACTATTCTCTCTCACTCTCTCAAGATCAAAGCTCTCATTTTTATATTCTTTGATCAAGAACCTTGAATCTCTCATGTTGATCTTTTCATAGCTTTTGAAAGAGATTCATAGGATTGTTATTTTGTTTTTATTTGAGTTGTAATCATTGCAAGAGGCAAACATTCTACAACAAAGGAAGCCTTGATTTTGTGAATCAAGCAAGTTTAGTTGAAAGTCTTGAAGAAGCATTTCATCAAGCATTTGGAAGGCACTTTGAAGAATCTCAAAGTACTTGGAAGTCTTGTGAGTGAAGCAAGCAAAGAAGACTTGTTGTGGGGTTATCAACAAGCAAGTAGAGGTTAGATTAGATATCAATAGGGTTACAAGGCAAGGGTGTGGTATCTCTTGTAGGCTAGCAAGAAGGAAGTCTTGTGAGGCATTTACTTGTAATTTGAGAAACTCTAATTCCTCATAGTGAAGAATCTCTCTTGGTTGAAGAGGGGACTGGAGTAGCTTTCAAGTGGATGAAAGTGAACCAGGATAAATCACTGTGTCGTATCTCTAAACTCTCTACTCTTTACAATTCTTGTTATTAATTGTGTTCTTGATTGAAAACCTATAAAAAGTGATTTTTCTATATTTGATTGAATTGAATCTTTATTGTGCAAAATTGATAAAGGGAAAATCATTTTCATAACCTAGGTGAATCAATAAGAATATTGGTGTTGATTGTTTCCGCTTAATCTCTCATATAATATTTGTTAATTGATTGATTTTCATTGGTTTTAATCGTTTAGATTTGTTTCTTGCGAAAATCTTTCAAAGTTTCTTTAACACCTATTCAACCCCCCCTTCTAGGTGTTCTCCTAGTGTTCCTATTTGTTTCAACCATCGAGTGTAGTTTTCCAACAGAAATGGGATAGTATCTCGATGGATTTTGTGTCAGGATTGCCAAGGACAGCTACTGGTCATGATGCAATCTGGGTGGTTGTGGATCGTCTGACCAAGTCGGCGCATTTTATTCCTGTTAACATGCGCTACTCTTTGGAGAAGCTCACCCAGTTGTATATCAAGGAAGTTGTTCGTCTGCATGGGGTACCGTCAAGCATTGTGTCAGATCGCGACCCGAGGTTTACATCAAAGTTTTGGCAAGATCTACATAGAGCCTTGGGTTCAAGATTAAAGCTAAGTTCTGCATACCACCATCAGACTGATGGTCAAACGGAGAGGACTATTCAGTCATTGGAGGACATTTTGAGGGCTTGTGTTCTGGAAGGTCAAGGGAATTGGGAGCAAATGTTGTCGCTCGTAGAATTTACTTACAACAACAATTATCACACGAGCATTGGAATGGCACCATTTGAAGCCTTGTATGGAAGGAAGTGTCAGACACCGTTATGCTGGTTCCAAGTGGGGGAGAATTCTCTGGTTGGGCCAGATTTTGTGCAAGAGACCACGGAACAGATCAAGATGATACAAGAGAAGATGAAGACGGCTCAAAGCAGACAGAAGAGCTATGCTGATAGGAGAAGGAAACCCTTAGAGTTTGCTGAAGGTGACCATGTATTTATTAGAATAGTATCAACCAAGGGTGTTAGTAGAGCCTTGAAAACTCAGAAACTATCACCTAAGTTCATTGGTCCCTATCAAATCCTTAAAAGAGTCGGCCCAGTAGCATATCAGTTAGCCCTGCCCCCGTCACTAGCTAACCTTCATAATGTATTCCATGTATCTCAGTTAAAAAGGTATGTCCATGACCCCACCATTGTCCTTAGAATCCAACCTGATGACCTAGAAATTCATGAGAACCTAACCATCGAAGCTATGCATGTTCGTATTGAAGATCGAAGAATCAAACAGCTTAGAGGAAAGGATATTTGTCTGGTCAAAGTCGTCTGGGTTTGTGGCGATGTGATGGAAGCATCTTGGGAATTAGAGGATAAGATGCGTCAGGACTATCTTGAGTTGTTTGTATAAGTTGAATTTCGGGGACGAAATTCCTTGTAAGTGGGGGAGTAGTGTAACACCCCAAAATTTTAATCCCCGATTAATGAAATGTTAATTATAAATTAATTATAATTAATGATTTCTATATTAATCCTTGATTAAAATATGTGTTTATGTAGTTAGAAAATGTGTGTGAATTCATTTAATAAATATAATTATATGTAAAATAAGTATTTTGCATATTAGTCCCTGGGTTAGGACCTAGAAGTAAATATAGGAAAGATTTTGGAGGGAAAGTAAATAAAATAATTATTTTTCAAAAACTGAGCAAAATACTCGAGTATTTTCTGAAATACTCGAGTATTCTGGACAGAGTTGCACGAGTTAGTGCGTTTGGTGAGTCATCATCAACGATTCTCGTGTGTTGACACGAAATCGTCTTCCTCAACACTTCATCTGCGTCGTGTCGCCATGCATGGGCATTCTCCCTTTCTATTTAAGTCAATCAACACCAAATTGTTGGAAGATTTGGCCAAATTCGAGTTGTTTGTTGAGGTTAGGGTTCCTGAATTCTTTACTTCGATTCTCTCTCTGTGTTTTGATTCGAGTCATAAACTATACACGAATACAAAGCTCACATCACGAGCTTTGTATAAACACCAAAATCGTGAGGTTTGAGTGAGTGTGGTGGAAGAATCAAGGCTTGGAAGAGGAGCTGTTCTTTGTCAAGTTTTTGTCTGGAGCCTACTTTGATTCTGATTTCTGGTAAGCTCATGAGTCTCTGAGTCCCAAATTCGATTTCTCTAGTTAGTATGTGTTGTATAGAGTCCAGAAAATCTAATTTCCCCAATTGTTATCTCTGTTTTCCATGTAAACCAATTCAATTTTGGTGTTGTACTCAAATTGTCCTGCATGTGATGCTCAAAGTGGTTTCTGGGGTTGGAGAGCTTTCTCTTGGGAATTCTCTGTTGCTATACGTCTGAGAGGTAAGGGGAAGTTGTTTTATGCACTGGATAGAGTTTGAATTTCATTATTTTCATTAGAGAGCCACCAAGAGGCTCTAAGGGTTAGTTTGAATAGGAACTTTAGTTTGAATAGGCTCTAAGGCTTTATTTCTCATGATGCATGCAAGCTATAATGAACATTAATTCATGAATTTGTTGCTTATTTTGCAATTTGAGGTGTTAAGTTGTCAAATTGTGTATTTTATGCATTAATGATTGATTCTCTGTCAAATCTGTAATTTGATATGAATTGAGTGTTGTAACATGTTCATTATGTGGTATATGAACTCTGTTGATCATTGGATTGGACTAAAAATGATTAGGATTGAAAATGGTGTGTTAAAATCAAGATTTCAGTCTGTTCTGCAATAAAACACTCGAGTATTAGGCTGGTTACTCGAGTAAAATTTTGGCAAAACAATGTATTTTGAACAAGAACACTCGATTACCATGCCCAGCACTCGAGTAATCGAGTGTTGCATGGGATATGTTAAGGTAAACCACTCGAGTAATGCAGGGGTCACTCGAGTATTCTGGAAATGCTGAAGAATACTCGAGTAACTCATGAATCACTCGAGTATTTTTATGAATCTGAAACCCAAATCCCAGAAAGACATGAACACTCGAGTAGTTTGAAGAACACTCGAGTAATCTGGAAATAGTTTGAAAAACACTCGAGTCTTCTGAAGAACACTCGAGTAAATTACCATTTCAATTCTGAATCATTTAATTAATAATTGAACAACAATAATCCAAGGGATCTAGACTTAAAAGAAATTGATTAATATGAGTGTACCGTTTGGATGACGGGATGTGCTCGGGTGGCACGTTATATATTAACCAATTTCCTTTAAGTTTAAAAATGATGCATACATTTGGAGTTTGGATGGTAGGTCGTTTATCATGTATTAGTAACATGAGGAGGGCCTCTGGGAGTGCCAATACGATTGCTTGATGACACGTTGAAGACGTGGTCGGCTTAGTGGATGCCGATATGGTTATACCGTTTGGATGACGGTCCGTTTGGATGACGGGAGGTGCTCGGGTGGCACGGATTCCAAGCTTGTCGTGTACATTCTTGGTGAATGTACGAAATGTTGTATACCTAGGAATACAACGCACTGGTAAGTGCTGGGTTGTCAGGGATGGACGTCAGAGAGTGACATAGATTTATGGAGATAGGTTTGAGAGATAAATCCATGCATCATGACATTCATTTAAATTAACTGTGATAAATGAAATAAGTATGTGCATCCTACTTGCATTCAATATCTGCTAAGTGATAAATGTGATTGCTATTCATTGTTGCCTATTTACATCTTCATATTGTATATATTTAAACTCTGTTGATTATGTGTATAGAATTGCTTACCCCTATGCCCTTGTAGGTGATGTCTCGATACATCGCTTGCATCGAGATCCAGCCACTTCCTAGTGGCACATGGATCTATGAGGACCATCGCGCGGTGTTCGAGGGAGAGGTAGAGATTGCCTTCTACCACCCGAACCCGTTGATTCGATTTCGTCCTCGTAGATTTAGGATTCCCATCATATACACTATGCATGTACCCCCGTTTTACACATATCATGGACCACCTCCCACACGGCCAGCTCGCTCTTATCATAGTTTTCGTTTCAGACCTACCCGCTCACACCCTTTTTCCTCGAGAGTCGTCCGCGAGGATACTCCCCCTTCTGATCCGAGGAGTCTAGTCAGGGCCACACCATCTCCTGACCCTGTACTCAGTGGTAGGGTACACTCTCCATCGGATGAGATCGAGGAGGATCCCGTGGAGGATGAGAGCGGAGGCGAGCCTGTCGTTCATTCCACCGGGAGTCAGTGGAGGGATGATGATCCCTAGGTATGTGTATAGGGTGTATGATGAGGATCAGGGGATCCGATGTGGAGATGCCATGGAGAAGATTCTGCTGAGCTGTTGTTGATGATGATGTTTTCTTTTGCTACCTGGAGACTGCTACTGCTATTACCACTACTACTGCTGTCAGATCTATGTGACCACCTCTAGAGTCTATATTTTGAGATGTATTTATTGTAGATATACTTTTGAGAACTCTAGGGCTATGGTTTTCTTTAGACATAGATCTTTTGATGGACTTGTATATGGATCTTGGAGTTTCGACTATGGGACTATGTACTTATGACTTTTATATATATATATATGTGTATATTATGCCTATCTTACGAGTATACATAGTCTCATTATTTCCGCTTACTCTGATTTAACTTGTTTAAAGAATTTGGCCAATGAGAAAGAACGGTATCAGTTCCGCGAAACGAAAGTATGGATAGCATCGCTTAATTTCTGTTATGTAAATGTGATTTCAAAGTGCCGATGCTATCACGTTTGTAAAAAGGTTTCCGAAATCGCCAAATTCAATGCAATGTTATAAACCATATGAATTATTTTCTCCAAGAGTCCATGTTTTAGTTTGTGCACCCGCTTTAAAAGAAAATTTTATTTCCACATTTTCTTATATACTTACAAGTCCATATATTACTCGACCTAATAGTATAATTAGTGTATTAATTACTGGATCATAAGAAGGGTGTCACAGCATTAATGTTATAGACTGGATGATCAAGATCTAACAAATAAAGACCATTTATTAATTGTGCACTGCCAAAAAACATCTCATTCAAATAAATGGAACAACACTTGTTCCTTATTGAAAACGAAAAAACTACTTTGTCTAAACATGAAACTGAAATAATATTCCTACGAATAGCAGGTACACAATAAACATCCTCTAGTTCTAAAGCTAATCCACTAGGTAAGGTTAAACTTCAAGTTCCAACAGCAATGGCGGCAACTCTTGCTCCATTTCCAACTCGCAGTTCGACTTCACCTTTAGCTAATCTTCTACTCCTTTTTAGATCCTGCACATTAACACAAATGTGAGATCCACATCCAGTATCTAATACCCATGATGTTGAAGCAGAAAAATTAACTTCTATAACAAAAATACCTGAAGAAGAGGCTCCGCTTTTCTTCATTTCTTTCTCTTTAAGGTAATCTGGGCAATTCCTCTTCCAATTTCAGTTGGAAATGGAATTTCCCTCCTTAGCCACCCCACCTTTAGGCTTAAGAGCCTTAGCTACTCTAGCTTTGCCCTTATCCTTAGGTTTTTGTGTTTTCCCTTTGGCCTTACCTTTGCCCTTTCCATTTTGAACCAACAATACAGTTTTTTCCCTTGTTGATATCATGCTCAGAAGTTTTCAACTTCCCTAACAATTCAGTTAGAGTGCTGTCAATGTTGTTCATGTTGTAATTCATGACAAACTGACTAAAGCTCTGTGGTAAGGAATGCAGAGCTAAGTCAACGGCCAACTCTTGACCTAGTGGGAAACCCATCCTCTCAATTTTCTCAATATAACCAATCATCTTGATTACATGATGACTAACTGGGCTTCCCT
Organism: Crotalaria pallida; assembly: GCA_037953625.1. NCBI lineage: Eukaryota > Viridiplantae > Streptophyta > Magnoliopsida > Fabales > Fabaceae > Crotalaria > Crotalaria pallida. The sequence continues at coordinate 63,929,197 of CM075655.1, read as the reverse complement.
CTGTCATCTTACAAGTGAAAAGGGACCTTGTGACCTCAAAACGCTCATGCCTTGCTTGCCCTTGATAGAGCTCCTTAAGGTGTACGATCATATCGTATGCACTCATGTTCTCGTGAACCTTCTGAAGGTCAGGGGTCATAGTGACAAGCATGAGAGTTGCAACTTCTAAGGCATCATCTTGATGTCTACGGAAAGCATTCCGCTCAGCAGCCGGTGCATTAGCGGGGGGTGCTTCAGGGAGCGGTTGCTCTAGCACATACAGCTTTTTCTCATTCCTAAGGACAATCCTTAGGTTTCGATACCAGTCAAGGAAATTAATTCCCGTCAGTTTGTCCTTCTCAAGGACCGATCGCAGTGATAAGTTATTTGAATTGTTTGAAGCCATGGTGATCTAACAACAAAATAAAAGCAGAATTAAAATCATGTTTATTAAATATTTAATAAGGACTTTCATTAAACATTACTCCCACTATTTTCCTCAAATCAATAACCCTCAATATTGACTCGGAAAATCTCAGCGCAAGATTTTCTAGTGGGACCAAGATCCATATTTCATCTTACTATGAGTCAAACTTTAGCTGATCTCCCATAATTTGATTATTTAGGTAGGGAACCCTTTCCCAATCACATCTCATGTGACTCTTGGATCAATTGGGTGAATAACATTTATTCAAAATTAACTTATTAATTTATCATACTCTTGATAAAAAAAATAACGTATCATGCGGCGCATCATCAACTCTTGATAATTTCATGCGGCCACATCAATCTGAATATTCACAGCGAATTTTTTTTATTTTTTTTATTTAATTTTTGATTAATCCCAACACATCATAATCATATTAAAACATGTTTAATCAAAAATAATCAAATCATGGTTTCGCAAGTGGCTCTGATACCACTGTTAGGAAATAGGATGCGACAAACGCAGCGAAAAAAAAATTATTTCCTATTTCCATCCAGGATCCATGTGAAATCATGATTTGAGATAGGGAATAAAATTACCTTTTGCAGGGAAGAGGAGACCAACGAGTCTTATCACGAACGCTTCGTCAATCACGAGCACATCAATGTGTTGTTCCTCTATTGGTATCCACACGAACAAATTCCCAATTGGAGTCACATCTCTCTTCTCAATGCTAGTAGAGAAGAGAGAGTCTGTGTATCACTCACTCTCTGATATGACGACTAGGGTTGCCGTTTTGTGTCTCACACATCTCCATCCCCTAAAGCTAATAATATTATATTTATAATATTATCATACCAACTGGTTCGGCTTTTAGGAGATAAATTCGAATTCTATCTTATATGTAGAAGATAAAATCAAATTTATATCTTATACATAAAGATAAAACGAATCATATCTTAATCATATCAGAAAGATTTAATTTTATAAAAATACAACTATTGTATTTTTTATCAAATGTAATATCTCCAATTTTATCTGCTCTTAGTGTGTGACCCTATAGGTTCCTGTAACGTTGGCAGTAATGTTAAAATCACATTTTTAATTTTAAAAGCAATGAGCGGTATCTAGCAACACATCATTGCTACCCAACTAACAGGAATGTCTGTGATTTGACTAAACCTTTTACTGTGACCAATGAACATGTGTAAGTTTAGTCCCTTTGTCCAAATATCATAGTTACACTCATGGCATGGAACGTGTCACCCATGAATAGTGTAACCTATGGTTTCTTGATCCCTGAGTAGACGCGTCTAAACAAGTCTCGTCAATATTTCATATTGACTGTCTTGAGTATGGCCATACATTTCAACGTCTCACTCAATCAAGGGGCCCAGAGATATAATACCTATTAATAAGGAAGGACAAATCCCATCTACGTCACTCACATCCCTCTACATGATTTGTCATATACCCGACTACAACCGTTATGATCACCTGGTTAAAGATGACGTTTGGTTGCGTGAAAGCATATAATTCCTCATGTTGGGAACCGTAGCGACTTCAGGTCGAAGGACCATGTACACCATTGTCACTATGAGAATCGCTTATGACACTCGCTTAATAACCCATGTAGCATTCTCATGGAGGGTCAATCCAGTACACAATTGTCCCAATGTGTACTTACGTGAAGACTTGATATCTCATATCCATGACCGGTGAGATACAATCATCAGTCTGCCACATACTAGTCTCGATGTATTATAGTTGTCCTTATTAACTATAATACTCGACTAGGGAATCTTTAAGGATTATCAATCAATAAGATCTCACTATCAAGTCATGTACTTGATATTCTTATGACATTGAACTTATAATCTTAAGGACTTTATTATATCTATTTTAATTAAACAATTAAAGCATAAATATAATAAATGAAATGCCTCATTATTATTAATAGTAATAATCCATAAACATGAAATAAGTACAAGTAAAAGAGAAAATACGATTGCCACTAGGGCACTCTCCAACATAGATTTCATGGAATAATAGGTTGAGTCACCATGAGACTCACAAAAGGGCATAGTATATAGTAAACAAAGGCTTGGAGGCCAATGGACAATTTAATCTTGTCTGTAACAGGTCTAATAATTGCATGCAAGTAATATAGAAGGATTAATCTTAGTTTACATGTATTATCATGAGCTATATGATAACAAGTGGTGCTATGTGTAATTATGTGTAGTTGTGTGCAACATTGATGCTCTAAATGACATGTATGCAAAATTGAATGTGTTTCTATGGCTGAGCAGAATCTAATTAAGGTATATAGGCTCAAATGATTGTTGAAATTAGTTAGAATTGAGTATTGAAAGGAAATGTTTGAAAATCCTATTTTTCAGTACACAGACTGACTAATCTAACCGGTTAGTCGATATTCGTAACCGGTTAGATGCTGTGTAATTTCAAAGAAAAATGAGTTTTTGAAAAATTGGCAATATGTTCCTATTATTTCTACTCAACATCTAAACTCTAATTTCAATGAAGATCAATCTGAAAGCATGTGATTAATCACTGATAGTTTTAGATTGTGGGTGAGGAAGCAATACCTTGAGGTTTTGAAATAACTTAAAAGTTAAGTTATGCTTCGTTGATAACAAATTGTGAAATTAGGCTTGTGAATGATGAGAACAAGTAGTTTGAGGTATAAAGCAATAACAAAACCTGTTTATGAATTGAGTAGAGAGTTCAAGAAAAGGGTTTTCTGGAATTTCAATGGTGAAATAGTTTCAAGTATGTTATTCTAACCGGTTAGCCTGAGATTGTAACCGGTTAGTATCTGAAACTGAAAAATGATAGTTAAGTCTTTTAGTGGATGAGTGGTTACCATTGGTTAAGTCTACTCAATTCAAGTTAACTGGCATGATTTAAGCTAATTTGAGTATACCTTATCATGCCAAAGATTATACCTCAAACCAATCATTCCAAGGGAAGTACGAGACGAGCCTAAATCACAATGAGTAAACCAAAGATAAAAACCAACCTTGATAGTGGTGCATTCATACATAGAGGAATGGAGAATAGGTTGGCAAGGAATGATTCTCATATTCTGGGAATATGAGAAGGGTACTCCGGGAGTACCGAATTTGTAACCTACTTGATGACACATTCTGGGAATGTGGCCAGTGTCCGGGACCTGGTATTTTATGCGTTCTGGGAACGTAGGCGTTCTGGGAACGTGATGCACACTCTGGAAGTGATGCTTATTTTCCAAGTATGGTTTGCCATTCGTTCCGGGAACGTTTGGGTGGTGTTCTGGGAACACTGAGATATCATTTGCCATATATCAAAATGTCGATGGAGGCCTCGGTTGTGGTTGGAACCATGCATCATGCCACTTGCATTACAAGAATTGGAATATTAACAAGGGGTGTGCTCATATGTACTTGCATTTTGTATGATAATTGAATAGTTGTGATTGACAATACCATTTTCTTATGTCTATCTCATTTGATTATGCAAATGGATATGCTTACTCCCGTGCCCTTATTAGGTCATGAAACAACATTCTAAGATCACCACAGACTAGTGAGGGTAGGAGACCCTTAAGAGTACTCGGGAAATGGAGAACGAGAAAGTAATGCCTTCGCACACTGCTATCGGAAATTCAATGCAATGAATGGCGGGACAAGGACCTGGATCAGCTCTAAGTTATTTTCTGATAATAATGTTTATGCTATATTTTGAGACAAGTGACCAAAGAAGGAATTTTCAAGTTCCTTACACTATCATCTTATTTTAATAGTACCAGAAATATTGGTTGCAATTCTTTCAATGATAGATATACTGCCATGAGCTGATATTAATATTTTCCACCAACTCTGATTTTATTAAGTACCTTACAACTTCGAAAATCTCTACTTTTACTTCAAATTCTGTTTAACCTTAAAAGTAGAGTTAAGTTTCAAAGAAAAGCGATTTTTGGTATTAAAATCTTGAGAACAACAATAAGAATCTATCTTATATATGTACTCAAATACTTTACCTTATGATGGTTATTAAAAGAGCGTTACATTTTTCATAGAAAAGTTGGTACAAGAGTGGCCCTTTAAGAAAGACTTAAGTACCAACCTCTCTGAAAATTTTGAAGAAGAAAAAAAATTGAGGTGCATCATGAGAAAGAAGAGGTGAAACAAAACAAAACAGATGGGGATAAAATAATAGTAGAAAAATTTGACTCATCCTTGCTTGCTGAAATTTCTGAACTTAAAAATTGTGTTAAATCCCTTGCATGTGTGGATGATTCGAAATATTTCAATTATGTTCGACCCTTGAGTTTGCATGATGTTTTTCCAAAACATCAATATAAGTCGTTATTGTACAAAAGGATGAATGAAGATCCTAAAACTTTTGTTTTCCTTGTTCATGAAATTTACACCTTCATGAATGGGGAAAAAGACAAATTTTCTAAGATAATGCATGATGTAAGGAATGTACCTTTTGACCCTGGTGGGTTTGAATTTATTTTTAAAATTTCCTTATTTCATCATCATCCCTGCTCATTCCCATGGGACGTGGGAGTAACTTGTTATTCCTATATCACATGGGAGTTGAGCCATAGAATTTGGGATCCTGGTGGATTCGTTGTAAATATGTAGTAGTGTAGGTTTTGTTTATTTTTTTTAGTTAGTGAATAAGGAGTTGGAATTTCCTATAAGTAACTACTAATGAGGTGTTTTATAGCACTACTTTTAGTTGTTCATGTGACACAGGTAAATAAGTTTGGGAAATTTCCTCTATATGCCTCAATAGAAAAAGCTGTGCTACAAAGGTAAGTTTCCTAACTCCATTTATTAGTGAATAGTAGTTTTTAGGAAATTAGTGTAGGTTATTTTTTTTATTTTCTGCAAAAAAATAATAAAAAAAAAGCGCTTCAGGTACAAACCTGGCGCGCCTGGGCGCGCACTGGGCGAAAATGCCCAAAAGATTGGGGATTGCTATATTTTTTTTATGTATTTTGTGTCTTTTTCCCATCAGACCATTTCATGTACCTGTGCAACAAAAGTATGTAATTGCATTCTAGGATTTTTTGTTTAGTTTTATTGCTTGGATATTTATTTGGATTATTTGTTATTTGCATCAAGCTATATATTTTGTAACAAATAGGAGTTGATATTTTCTCATTAGAGGTGCTATTTTGGGCACTTGTTTTTCATGACTCATATTAACTTTGGGGGAATGTTTTCTTATTTTTGTTAATGCTGATTTTTCAGATGCAAGTAATAAGTGTTCCAAATTTATTCCATGCAATTTTTTTATTTTGTAGTTATGTATGTTTAGTTTAGTTTGCTTGAGGACAAGCCAACCTTTAAGTTTGGGGGAGTTGACGAAATAAAAAAATTTTCAGATCTGAATTTTTCTCCCATTGTTGGTGTTGGTTTGTGTCTTAGGTAGAGGTTTTGTAATTATTCTAGACTTAGGATTATTTTTCTGATGATAGGTGTATATACTTAGTTTAGGATTAGACTCATGGATTCATGTTATTTATTTGTTGAGCTGTAAATATTTTTGAAATCTGGTTATTTTGATAAAGTTTTTCAGAACTTGAGATTAGTGAACTGACTTTAGCTTAGTGAGATTTTGAGCCTATTTGATGGGGTATATGAATTTTTGAAATATTTTGATTTGAGACCCCTATTCTTTCATGAGTGTGTTCACTTTAGTTTTGTGTTCTAGAAATTGACCGGTGACCATTTTGAGATTGATAATTGATTACCTGCATGAAAATGATTAAGGCATTTAGGATGGTGTTTTTGTAGCCTTCAGAGATTTTTGTTGGATTTGTTTTCCCTTAGTTGCCCATTTTGAGCGTTATGAGATATTATGATTTTTCTTTGGTACCCTGTATTTATTGAAATATTCTTTGTGAGTACCTTGGAAATTTTGAATGAGCAATTGAGAGAATGAATAAGGAAAAGTGAAAGTAATTGGTGAAAAGTGTTATGAGTTCTATTTCTCTTCTAAGTGAAAAAAGAAGGAAAAAACAAATAAATGAGAAAGGAAGAGAATAGAAGGAAAAAAAATTGAACAAGGAAGGAAGAATAAAATGTTCCGATGTGAGTGTGAGTCTTTATTGTATTCATTTCTCATTCATGGTTTTTGAGGGAAACTTGCTTTTGTAAATATTTTTGCGAGTTAGCCTTAGTTTCATCCTTTCTTTCTTTTATCCCACCTTGACACTTTTAGCCATGGCCTCGTTACAACCAAAATAAAGACCTTTTGATTTGTGCATGTATTCAATAATTTCAGTGGAGATTTGGGTCTATGGTCAAGCTTATGGTAACATTTAACTATTGTATGAACTTGAGTGAATTGTTATAACCTTGATACACATGAGAGATATACACTGAGAGGTTGAGAGTGTTCACTAGTTCTGAGTTCTGATTGATCTTGTTTCTTTAACCATGTTTTGATATGTGAATAGCTTGTGTAAATATGTGGCTGTGTTGATGAGTCGAAGTCTTAGATTAAGTATTGTACATTTTGATTTGGAAGGTAGTCTTTTGTTTATGAATTTTTATTTTACTTTTGCCTAGGACATGCAAAATGCTAAGTTTGGGGGTGTGATGAAGGTCTAATATATGATGTTTTAAGGCTTAATCTCACTTCCTTTTGCTTGGGTTTTAGCTTGTTTCTCTTGTAAATATAGGTATTTTGTATTAATTTTAGGAATTTCTAGTTTATTATAATCCTTTGAACATTTTCATCCGTTTTGGGTATGTTTCAGGTACTTTCGGAGCTTAAATGAATAAAATAATTATGGAGATGAAAAGAGGATGAAAGGACCTTGAAAATGACGCAAGAACAGAGCGAAACGGAGGCGGATCAGGTCCCGCACGCCCAGGCGCACAAATCCGCGCACCGCGGTAAAATGACAGTGTTCGGTATTTTGGCCTTAACTTGAGTTACGCTTATCCAAATGAGGCTCTCTTGGTATCATTTTAAAGCTAAGGAAAAGATCTATAACTTTGCCAGAAATAGCCTTGCTCAAATTCGTCCATCTTTGGGGTCAAAATCAGGGCCGAAGTTGCGTGGCAAACATGAGAAGGCCCAATTGGGCCAATTTCTGATCAGTTTTGAAGGATTTCGATAAGACTAGGATTTATCTACTTATTTTTGTTTTTAGGATTAGTTTAGCAGAGATTAGAGAGTGATAATTAGTTATCATTAGAAATTAGAAATCAGAAATCATTGAGGGAGATTACATTCTCTGGAGAGCATTCGGAGGAGGAATCCATTGAAGGCTGAAGATTCAGATCAAGGATTAGTGGTAATTTAGGAATGAATTACTTCTATTCTTATTTGTTCTTCTTCTCTATGATGTGTAACTAAACCCTCTTGTGTTAGGAACATGTGGATTTGATTATGTAGTTTAATTATATGAATTAATGTTTTTCCGTTTCTAAATCATGTGTTTGATTGTGTTTTATTTTCAATTCATAAATCTAGCTAATTTATGTCTTGTTTTGGATCTCTAATTCTTCAATTGAGAGATTAGGAATTACAATAGGTCATGCAATTAAACAATATAGTTATTCAACAAGTAGGGATACAATTGGGTAATTATATAACATGATTAATTCCATGTTCTTAATTAAGATTATTCAATAGTTTAATCTCTTAAGGAATTAAGGATTATCTAATTGAATAAGAAACAGTAATTATACAAGAGGGATCTAATAGTTACCAATTTAGGGATTCGTTCATGATTTAGGCAAAAACATTAATTTATGATAAATAAATGAAATAATTAATGAAACTAGTTCCTAACCACCATTCACCCATCAATTAAGTTGTTTTTATTTATTTTCTAGCAGCAAAAATATCTCTGTTTATTAATTTATTTTATTCTGAAATTTAATAGATTTTACTCTTAATTACTCTTAGGTAGAAATAAGTTAAATAATTCTTGGTCCCTGTGGGAACGATATCTGGTCTTAACCGACTATATTACTATCCGATCTAGTATACTTGCTAGAGAGTGATCAATTATAGCTGTCCTTATTAACTGTAATACTCGACTAGGGAATCTTTAAGGATAATTGTCAATCAATAAGATCTCACTATCAAGTCATGTACTTGATATTCTTATGATATTGAACTTATAATCCTAAGGACTTTATTACATCTATTTTAATTAAACAATTAAAGCATAAATATAATAAATGAAATGCCTCATTATTATTAATAGTAATAATCCATAAACATGAAATAATTACAAGTAAAAGAGAAAATACGATTGTCACTAGGGCACTCTCCAACAGTCTACACTGCGGAGGATTCCACAATCACATATGTTGGACTCTTAACCAGCACAGGAAGGAAGGTCTTTGCTTTTAATGCGGACAACCGGGGCTGCGGACTGTCCTGAGAGACGTTCCATTTGAGGTAATCCTTACCTTAGTAACGTACAATTTGTTATGAAAATTTAAGAACACATTTAGATTTAGTCTATTCCTTTAAGAAATTATGAAGAGTCTTAGGGCCAATTAGTAAGTTGTAGGGTCGTAGTTGAAATCCAATCGAGTCGAGTCCTGAGATGGTATTGTCGTTTAATAAAGTGTAAGGTTAGGATTGGTCATCCTACTCTTGCATGCGTTAAGGGACAATATCACCAACATGAATGGCAATGATGCACTATGGATGGATGTGGGATTGGGATTGATCACCTCAATCTTTGCATCTATTAACGGATGATATTATTGCAACCTTCTTAAGGAAGTTGAAACACACTAATAGGAAGTTCTCAATGATAGGTCCTTTAGAAGAGAAGGAGTTAACCTGAAAGGTGTTCTTTCCAAGTTCCGTAAACATAATCGGGTAGTAGATCCAAAACAAAACCAAAGCATAAGAGCCTTAAGCTACCTTATCTGTTTAGGAGTAGTTCAGCCGAACGCGAAACCTGGAAAAGAATCGTGCGAACTCAATAGGAATCACTTCTAAGTTACACGAAAAACAGATTTTAGCAACCTCATGAAGTCTCCACGCCGAGACCAATAGAATTAACCTATTAATTCGTGCTCTTTATTGAGTACAAGAACCAGATGTGTGTGAATACGAAACTTCGCAAACCGTAGGAATTCGTCCCAACCCATTGACCACCACTAGGTCACCAGCTAAGCACAACATTTAGATTCGAAAGGCGGACGAGAACTTGCGTTTTCAATCCTTAGTATTGACCAAACCTATCTCCTAGCATTGTTACCATTTGGTATGTCGATGCCAAGCGGGGGAGAACTTAGCAACCCAACTCGAATTTTGTCCGGGTGGCAACGAAACGAGGTGTGGACAGATAGAAATAAGGAGGAAAGAAGGGTGAGAGCAAGGCGCAAAGTGTTCTAGCGTAAGCCGAAGAGTACCAAGGAACATGGATTGAGGAATGTTCTTAGTGAGAAGCTGGAATCGACAAATGCGAAAGCCTTAATCAAAGACCTTATTAATGGGATGGTTCTCCTTTTAAGGAAGTGAACGAAATTTGGAGGACGAAATTCCAGTAAGTGGGGGAGAACTGTAACATCCCAAATTTAATCCCTATTATAATTAGAATAATAGCAAGATTTGAATAATAGTAATAATAATAACAAGGTTAATGAGTGTTAAAAAGAGATATTTTAGCGTTAGAAACATATAATAATATAAAATTAAGAATAAAGTAATTAAGTGATTTAATATGATGTTTTCAAGATTTGAGTGTCGTAATAAAATTTTGATTTCATCATTATAATTTAAATATGTTTTCTAGTCAAAATAAGTATAAATTTGTTATCATACGTTTTTCAAAAATAAAAGATTACTTTTATTTAGTTTAATTAATATTTTCACAGGGAGCTCAATTGGCAAGCCTTAAAGACATTTTTATAAATAGTTTCTTTAGAAAGATATGTTTAATTTAATATTTTGAACATTTTTGTTAATTTTCATAGCATTCTGAGACTATTTCATTTTTAGCTCCCAGACTGGTTTTAATATTTTGTCGGTATAAGTTATATTTAATGACATATTATTTCAAAATTATGAATATTACATTTTATCAAGTTTGATATGAGGATTGAGGAACTATATTTACAATTGAATTTTTATACTTTTTCTTACGCAATACCTATCTATAGGATCAAGAACTTTATTATTTTTTAATCAGTTTTGTGTAATTAAAAATACAATATTGTTGTATTTAAATGTATTTTATTTTTGGGTTCATCAAACTTTTGGTTATAATCCAAAATATCTACACACATTGACCCACAAATGAGAACGAAATATAAAGTAATATATATAATATATTATATACCCTAAGAACTAGCCAGAGCCCATGTAGTATATATATATATATATATATATATATATATATATATATATATATATATATACTAGGAAGCCCCCACTTTAAAGTATCCCAGAAAGAAATAAAAAGAGAAAAAAGAAGAAAACTAAAGAAATAAAGAAGGAAGCAGAAGAAAAAGACAACGTAGTAGAAGAAAGAAAAAGAAAACGCGTGAGAAAGAGAAAGAAGAGGCTCACGACAAAGAGAGCAAAACTTGGTTTTTCAATCTTCCGGGTCCAATAATTCAGGATCCAACCATCCAATTTCAAATTCTTCTTAAATAAATAACCTTCTCAACTCTCTCTATCAATCCATGTCATTTATTCGACGATCCATCAATATTTTTATTATCCCTATATTTTCAAAAAAATGATGTTTTGGGGAAAATTGTTATATTTTTATTGTATAATGATATATATTTATTATTTTGACCAAAATGAATTTAGTTTATATATATATATATATATATATATATATACTTTTAATGTTATAATTAGTTTTAACGTGTGTCCTTATTTAGATCCAACACGTTATTGTTGACTCTGACCCTCGAGTAAGGCGCGGACGTGAACGTGATATTGTTTTTATTGTCAGGACTCCCAGGTAAGAAGGTGGTATTACCGGTTCTTAGGGCATGGGTTCTAACTTGAGTATAGTGATAGCTAAGAGGGATGGGTAGTGATAGTGATAAACCTTAGGATAATGTACTCGATTAGGGCTAAATAGTTAGAGTTGGGGCTATGGAAATTATTGTGATGATTGTTGAATGTATGTTGTCTGATATTGTGTATTTGTGTATGTTTTGGTTATTTATATAAACTAAGGTGTTGTATAAAGACAATAGTGAATCCCTAGGTAAGCTAGGTTGTGAATAGGCTAGGTAGAAGATATTAGTAATTCCCTAAGCAAGATAGATTTGTGATAAAATTATGTAAAAACTAGAAGATGTAAACGTAATAAAATAATAGAGAGATAGTTAGGATTGTTGGGCTAGGGTGCAACTAGTAAGTCAAATAGGGATACTTAAGAAACAAATAAATGAAATAAGTAAGAGATAGATGAATTAATTAGAATAGGTGAATAGTTAAAGATATGCATAAATAGAATAGAACTAGGCGTTAGGGTAATAGAAAGAGAACACTAAGAGTATAGTGGGAACTTAGGAAGTTAAACAACTTTAATTAAATGTATAGATTAGTTGAAGTTAGAATAAAGGACTTAAATACTTTAGATCTAGACAAGACTAATTGAAGTGAGCTAAGGCATGAGGGAAGTCAATAGAAGATAGACCTAATTTAGGATTATCTAAAAGACTTAAACATAAATGAATGACTAAGATGAGTTAGATTGAGTTAGGAATTAATAGAGATTAGAATAGAAAATGTAGGTAGGAAATAATGGTTAGTTTATTAATAAGAAAAACCTAAGAGAAATTAGAAAATGGTAATAAAAAGTGAGTTATGGATTAGTAAATAATAAGTTACGAAATGACAAGAATAATGAGTAAGAATTAGAAGAGAATAGAGAATGAATAGGTACTGAGAAAGAGTTAAGAATAGTGCAAGAGGATAGAAAAGGGAAATAAAGATTTAGTTGGAAAGAAAAGAATAAATAAGAGGAAGAATTAGAAAGAAACGAAATAGGAATATGAGTAAAGAGATATAAAAGATAAACACATCACAGGTTGGTCAGGTGACCCTGTGAATAGAAAACACATTGTAGGTTGGTCAGGTGATCCTGTGATTTAAGGTAGGAACCAGGCTGGTCAGGTGACCTAGGGATAAGATAATAGAGACACGTCGCAGATTGGTCATGTGTGTAACACCCCGCATTTTTTCCATACGTGCGTAAACGATTTCGTCAAAATAAACCTCAAAGTTTTGTGATATAAAAGATTTTTAGAAAAGAATTTTACGTGAGAAAGAAATCAAGCATTGATTTTCAAGGATTTTTATAAACAAAATGTTTTTATAAATAAGAAGAGAAGAATTTTGAAATGGTTTGATTTTTAAGAAATGAGTTGTGATTTTATTCAAAAGTGATTTTTGTTTGAAATGAAATTTTTGGGATTTTTGGGTCTGTAAGCTTTAAAAATTCGTAACTTTTTAACCGTAACTCGGATTTTTACAAACTTTATATCAAAACGATCGTCTTGAAACGTAGATTTTAAAAATGTAATTTTCAGATTTCTCTGGGTTGTTTTATAAAAAAATTTATTTTCAGAGTAGTGAAATACGAGTTTTAAGAATTGTGTTTTTAAGAAAATGAATTGATTGATTTGGCTTGAATTTTGATGTGATATGTGTTTGCTTTAGTGTGTGTTTGCTGTATCATGCATGAATTAATTGTATGAGTGCGATTTTGGAATTGGTTGCATGCTTGTGTGAATTAATAATTTCTAAGTAAAAGTGATTAGGAATAAATTAATGATTTAGAAAAATTTGTAAGACATGTGTGTGCATGTGAGAGTGCCACGGTTTGTGTTTTGCATGTAGGTGGGTATGTGTGTGCATTATATGTATGTGTGTGGGTGCTGTACGTGGGTGTGTGCATGTGTGTGCATAAGTTTAGGGTGTTTGAGACGTAAGAAGTAAGAAACTAAGAAACTAGATGGTGACCATAACCAAACTAGTAGTAGAAACCCTAACTAGAACCAATTAATGGTTAGACCTAAGTGACCCCTAGAGAGCTAGCCCACTCCACCTTGTCCCCCTTGGTTTTGCTAAAGTTCATCCATGCAACCTTTTGAGAAGATCAAACCGCCCCCCCTACTTGCACATGGACCGAATTTTACAAGGCCAAAATAGGAAATTGTGAACTTGTCTATATATAGAAGTAAGCCTTAGTTCATTACCTCTTCACCCATTTTCATTTTCACCCTTCCAACACAAACACACAACTAAGAGCCCATTTTACTCTTAGAAAGAAAAAGAAAAGAAAAAGAAAGTGAGAGAGAGAGAGGGAACCGTGGGGTATGAAGAGGAAGGAAGAGGAAGATCCAAGCTAAACCAAGGAGAGTTCTTAGTAGATCAAGAGCATTAGGAGACTAAAAGACCAAACCCATTTCATGGTAGGATTTGAAGACCAAGAAGAAGAATTTTGTAATAGCCTAACTTTCCTTTTGAGTTTCTAAATCTTTATTTCTTTCTTCTTGCATGTTAATTTTTATAACTCGAGAGATGATTTTATGTGTTGTTCTCTCTTGATTTTGGACTTTAAGGACTTAAACTCAATTTGTAATATGTTAGATTTGTGCTTTATGTTTCGGTTGGAACTTTTTTGGATAGATCTAATGTTTTTCTTAGCTAGAACTTTAAAGATCTAAAGAAAATTAAGCTTTTTGTGAAACCTAAAATAAATCCCTTTGCATGTTTGATTTTCTTTCTTTAAACCGTGATTTATGTATGTTTGTGTAATGATTTGGTGAATAATTTCATGATCTAAGTTTATTTATTAATAAAGTAGAATTTTGGTTTTTAGATCTTGATCCATGTGTGTGTTTGTGATTATTTGACAAGTAATTGCATGATCTAAACCTAGTTAATAATAAAGTGAAATTATTTGGCTTTGCATGATGCATTTTTGGTGAATCCGTGAACTATGGGTGTGTTTCCATGCTTAGTTGATGAATAATTTCATGATCTAAACTTAATTTGTAAAAGGGTTTAAGTCTTTAGCCTTGCATGTTATTTTTGTGATGAACTTGGTTGATCTAAATGTGTGCATGTAATTATTTTGCTTGATTAATGAAAGATATTTAGATCTTTGATTTGCATGTAAATTTTAAATGGAAGATCATGTTTTCTTTGAGGTGTGCCACGGTTTCAAAAGGAAAAGTAAAGAAGTGAGTTTTAAAAATGATTTTTAAGCATGAATATGTTTAGATCTAGTATAGTTATGTGCATAATTTGATTTAATACTTGATTGTATGTGTGTTATATTTTGTGAGGCCATTCGGCCATACTTGGTTTAAAGTGAAATTCATACTTTTATTTTATAAGAAGTTGATGCATGTATGTCTTAGGACTAGATCTAATGATTTGAAGTACATACATGTTATTTTTGGAAATTTAAGGTGTATAATTTGGCCCATACATGTTTAATATGGTTGGACATTTGTTTTCATGAAAATGTCTATGTACTAGGTGCTATGTGAAAGTGATGTGTGATTTCTTTTATCTTTTTGATTTTAGAAAATAAATAAGTTGGTTTGATTTTGTAAAATGAAGCTCTCATGACGTTGATTCAATGATTTTAGTTTTTAAATTTATTTGTTAACCATGTGTATGATTCGGTTGTTGAATTAATTAAAAGGATTAAGTCTAAATTATTTTCTAAAAGAGTAATTTAATTAATTTAATAAAATTATAAATTTAATTAATAGTTTTGAATGATTGAAAACATGAGTTGAATGGTGTGTGCTTATGAATGCTTGGGAACTTGTATGTGATGTTTGTGTGTTGATTGTGAACTCTGTTTGTGAATGATTTGAATGGTCTGAAATGTGTATGTGTTGCTTTTCATGCTGATTGAATGTGGTAGAATTGTTTTGAATTTGTTTGTGAACTTTGTTTGTGAGAAACGTATGTTGAGTTTTAAAGTAATTGAAAAATGTTTTATAAGAAAAGAACTTAAATTAAATTGAAATTTTTAATTGATATTCTCTGATCAGTGATTGATAATGTCCTGAAATTAAATAAATCAATTAATTTGTTTTGAAATTTTACCTTCTTGAGTTTTTGGTATTTGATTTAATAAATATTTTCAAAGAGTTGTTTTTTATTCAATGCTTAAGGAAAGTAATCTTTTCCAACCAAAGTGTTTTAATTAAGATAAATGGATTTTTAATTGATAAAGAGATTGTTTTCAAAGTTTTCCTGAAAACCTTTTTATTTGATTGGAATTTTGGATATTGGCAATGTGTTTACAAGAAAGAAATTAAAAAGTGTTTTCAAAACGAGAATTAAGAATTTACGTAAATCGTTTCTAACGCACGGGGAAAAATGTCTAGTTCAGGTGTCGGACGCGAAGGAGACGTGGCAAGGTTAGCAACCGGAAATCTCGGAAAGTCATTGGATGTGTCGTCATCCAGGTGAGTGAGAGTGTTGTGATCCCGTAACGCGGTTGCTCGCAATCCGAATAGACGGATTGTGAGAGTACTGCGAATTAGGCAACATGGATGTTGTGATTAGATATCTACCTGTCTTCCTTGCATACTAAATGTTTACTTGTTTGCATACTAGATGTTTATTCGTTGAGCATTCTTTATTCTGTTTAGAAAATGTTTGATTATGTTTGGATAGTGGAATGGTGATGATGGACTGTGAAAGTCATAAGATAAAACTGAAAAAGAAGAAAAGAGAAATAGATAAGAGACAGGAGAAACAATTGAGAATGAAATAAGTGATGAATTAAGATTCAAGAGAAAGTTATAAGAAACAATTGAGAAAGAGATAAAGGTAATGTGAGTAAAGGAAAGAGGTAAAGAGTTGAGATTGATCTGAGAATGTGATTGTGAAAGTGAGAAAGTGGTTGAGTAGAGATGTGATTCCTCGTTCACGTTTTTGGGAAGAAGCTTAGTGTTGAGTCGAGTTTGCTCCTCCATTAACACTCACCCAAAAATTGTGATTT
This sequence comes from Crotalaria pallida, assembly GCA_037953625.1. Taxonomy (NCBI): domain Eukaryota; kingdom Viridiplantae; phylum Streptophyta; class Magnoliopsida; order Fabales; family Fabaceae; genus Crotalaria; species Crotalaria pallida. Next base: position 63,912,779 of record CM075655.1, on the reverse strand, counting down.
TTGGAAAAAGATTTTGAAAAGAAATTGTGAAAAGCTTTTGTGAAAATGATATTTTTGTGAAAGTTTTTGGAAAGATTATTTTTGAAAAAGTCTTGTGAAACCGTGTTTTCGAAAAGTTTTGCAAAAGATGTTCTGGAAAGACGAGGAAAATATGTTGATGATGTGAATGAGAATGAGTTTTGAGAATGTTGATGATGAGATGAGAAAGTAATTTGTGGCCTGGGGCCAATGAGATTTAGGGGGAATAGTTTGCGATTAGTGGTCGGGCTTCGTTGAAGGGATGCACCAAGGACGAGCCGACTGTTAGGAATAAGCCGCTAATTAAAACGCTAAAACTTTAAAAGACATTTACAAACACGGTGAGGTATGAGTGTCGTATCGAAGTAGTGGAAAGGAAGATACTATGGGTATCTACTGATACTCAGGTGGGGATTGCAGGAGGGGAGAACGATGACGGTGATACGTCAAGAAGTCTAGAGTACAATTCTAGGCAGACAACTCCACATGTGGCGCACTAACGTGGTGGGGACTGGGTCTAATGCCGTGGTAGTTCTGCACCGGAACTAGAATTGTACTGTCGCCCCCTCGATGCAAGTCTAGAACAGTGAGAGGGACTGGAACGGGGCATTTGTGTTTGCCGCTGAGAGCGTGCCTTGATATGAATTGAATTGATATGATTTGAGGCTGAGTCCTCCTGGTCTGGGACCATTTGTTGTGTGACAGCTGTCGTGCCCGCATGGTAAAGGTCCTGTACTCCTGTTTGCTTCCGACTAGGTTGGGTGGTTGACCGAGGAGATGTAGACGTGTGTGAGCTCAATGATGTATCCCCCTCATCACTGATGCTAACCGAATCAATAAAACTTAAAAGACAAAGATGTATTAAAGTAAGGTGTAAATAAGATATCAAGTGTTGAATAAGAGCTATAAGTCGAGCACGAGAATTGATTCGTGATGTAAGAAATCATGAGGCAACGATTTGAATGGAAAAGGAATTGTGAGGCAAGTGGGATGAAGGTTTTGGCTTTAAGTGATGATATTGGTGTGTTAAGAATATTTCTATATGCATTGTTTTATATGATTCATATATGCTAAGTGCATGACATGTTGCATATGTTGATGATGATGTGATGGCATTAGGATAAGTGTTTATGTTCCGCTGTTCTAGTTTTATTATCTATTTTGATATTAAGTCTACCCGAGACCGCAAGGTCAACCCGTTAGTGTTCGGAACACTGACTCTCTCCTACCATGTTGTCGTGTCGGCACTTGCTGATATTACAACTGGTAGATGGCGCAGCGGAAGCGTGGTGGGCTTCATCGACCAAGGTCCGGAGTTAGACGACAAGAAATAGGAAGCATGACTAGAAGCTAGGAATTTCCCTGGCGGAATGTACTCCACTGTAAGTTCTTGGTTACCTAGCTCTATCATACTGTACCCCGACAAGAGTTTTATTTAACACTGATGTTTTGAAAAGAGTAAACGGGCTACGTTTTAAATGATGTTTTGAAAACGAGTTTCAAAGTGCGATGTCTTGTGACATCTCGGTTTGGAACTTGAAAGAGGTTATACAATATGGGAACATGAGTTTGAACTGTGAGTCATCTTGTGTAACACTTGTTTTATAAAAAAAAAAATGGCCCTAATTTTTACTTTTAGTTTAAGTTTTCAAGTTGCCGAATCGGGGTGTTACAATGTGACCCTGTGATTAGACACACGTTGCAGGTTGGTCAGGTTACCCTGTGACTAGGAACACTCATCCCAGGTTGGTCAGGTGACCATGTGGATAGGTATTGGACACAGGTTGGTCAGGTGACCCTGTGGACAAGAGATTTAATTGCTGAAAGTATGAATAAGATAGAGAATGAAAACAGGTTGACCAGAATTAATTGTGGACATGATTGTGTATTGTGTGCTATGAATTGTGATGGAATAATGTATATGCTCTTAGTTGTTATTATGCCTTGTTAGACACTATTTCCTATGTTCTGTGTAATGCTACCCTTCATGCCTTTTTTATATAGGTACGAAGATGGAGCTTACACTATGCATGGCCGAGCAAGAGGACACTCCACACCGTGGAGTGTAAACTAGGAATGGAGAGAACTAAAAACTAAGTGGTGTAATTGATATAGTTTAATTTTTGGAGCCCACAACTTGTATTATTTTTGTACCAGGGCATTAGGATAATCTGGCTGTGTCTAATATTTATGTTTAAGTTATGATATATCCTGTCCTCATAAGTCAGCTCAGTTGGTAGTTGCAGGGACACCTAGGTGGCTTAGGCCCCCAGGTCCTGGGTTCTAGTCCCAAGTACCTCCTTTGTAATAAAAAAAAAGTTATGATATATCCTCGACTAGCAGGTTTAAATGAAGAAACTACTTTTGGGAAGTCCAATAAACAGAGGAGACTCTGTCGGATTTTATTAAAAAAATTTCAAGTCCTAATTTAACTCAATATATATAATTAATAGTAATTAAGGTAATAAATCGTGAGGGAGTTTAAAGAAAATTTTGGTATTTAAAAAAAATTCTACAAAACATAACTAGTTAGACCAATATATTACAAATCAAATCTATATATATTGAGGCAAAGTCTAGCTCAATCTATCTTTACTTCTACTACACAGAAGTAAATGAAAGCATACCACAATTTGTATAAGTGAGAAGATACTACAAGAAAGTCGTCCAATTGCAACGACAAAAGTCGTTGCGAAAAATGAAATGTCGTTGCGAAAAACATTTTCCGCAATGACATCAGCCGTTGCGGGTCAAGGCGTAGCGAAAAAGTATCGCAACGACAATATAACTATCGCAACGAAAAACCTTTGTTGCGATTCACACCGGTTTTGCAACGACAAATAATTTGTTGTTGCCAAAAATGCAATAACAGGGTGACGTGGCTTACCTTTTCGGTAACGATATTTGTCATTGCCAATGGCTTAGTATCATTGGCAACGATAAATGTCATTGCCAATGATACCTTATTGCTGAGGTACCAATGGCTTAGTATTATTGGCAACGACATTGTCGTTGCAAAACCCTTTTGATTTTTGTAACGACAAAATTGTCGTTGCAATAGCCTTTATTTATATTAAAAAAAATAATTCTTTTAATCTGATAAAGCCATTTTGAATTTTAAATTCTGAAGTATGATTGATAATAATTAAAAATAATAAATAAATTTTATATTATTAAATTGCCCATAAATAATGAACTCAAATATCAATAATCTAATATAGAGAATGTCTTTAGCATTCTATTGAGTCACAGTATTACATCAGCCCAAAATATTAAAAATAAAAAATATATTTAGAAACTAATAATCCAGAATAACACTTCAAAGTCCATGACATAAATTTCTAACATAAGAAAAATATCTTCTCATCTCCATATCTCCATAAGCAAAATAACACTTCAAAGTCCATGGTCAATGTCACTTTTATTCCAATAATGTTAATCTGTAACAAGCTAGCAACAACATAAATAAAGGAGTGGAATTAATTGAATACTTGTGAAGCAAAAAATAAATGAAGTTATAATTCTTGGAACACATCATGCATAAAGCATTATTGTTTGGTATACCTTTAAACACAACCACACACGTATACATATAATAAAGAGAGAAAGTTTTAAGGGTTTAAAGGAATTAAGACAAAACAAGTAAAATGTTTTTTGGGACAGTTGTTCGAGAAATATTAGAAGTATACAACATTTTTGTTTATCCTTGGAATTTTGATCACCAAGAAACTAAATCTCTACAATTTTAACATGCTTGAAGCCCGAGCAATGAAATCAAATATATATGTTGATTTTATTTGATAAAAAGACAATAGAATAATTTCCTAACACGCGATCATTCAACCCAGATTATGGCAAGGATAATCACAAGCATAAGAACATTAAGGCTTGTTTAAACATTTATTAATGTCACATAACATATCAACAGACCATAATGCACGAAAATCTAAACAGGGAAAAATTGAAAGTGCCAAGCATATCTAGAAATTTGTCATGTTTTTCCTAAATCTGAGTTTAGCTTTTTTTTTAGGAGTGTTGAGGTTTACTGATAAGAACCAATCAAATCAGAACAAAATACAACACATCAAAGATCCAAAACATTGGTTTGAAATAAAATAAAACAAACCAAAGTTCAAACTAAAAGTATAAACCTTGCAAAAAAAAAAAAACAAAGTATAAACCTTGGAAAAATTAACTAACCCATCTAAACTTGTGCTATAATTTTTATAAGCCTAAACCCCTCATTGCTTTGGATAATATACTGACAGCCCTAAAAAAGAAATCAAGGTTTGACACTTTCCAAACCATTGAACATATTAAATTTTTGGCAAAACTACTAGATTGGTCATGTAAGTTATTTTTTGGTTGCGATTTCGTCCCTTAACTTTTTGGCAAAACTTTCAGTTTGTAACTTGTTTCAAATAAATCCTTCCATCCAATTTTGTCTTAACATCGTTAATGGGAGCCTCCTATGTGGCAACCATTGGTCTTACGTGGCTAAAACTCAACGTTACACGCCCAAAATGATGTCATATGAGGCCAAAAGAGAAAACCAAAACAGTTAGGAATAGCCCAATAAGCTTATATTTTGGTCTTATACGACATCGTTTTGGGTGTAACGTTGATTTTTAGCCTTGTAAGACCATTGGTTGCCACGTAGGAGGCTCCCATTAACGGTGTTAAAACAGAATTGGACGGAAGGATTTATTTGAAACAAGTTGCAAACTTCCGGATTTATTTGAAACGAAAAAAAGTTAAGGGACGAAATCGCAACCAAAAAATAACTTACAGGACCAATCTAATAGTTTTGCCTAAATTTTTTAAAAACCTTAAATATACATGCCTAATCTAAGACTTTAAAATTAATTTAATCATGTTCTCTGATTGAATGAAGTAGTAGAAGGTCTGCACATCCTCTCTTTCACTCACTTCTTCAAATTAAATAGAATCAAAAGAAAGATATTCAAGTAGCTTGAATAATATTAAGTGTTTTTGTCCAATAACCAATAAAGTTTGAAAGAGAAATCTGAATTCATCATGCACCACATCATGCCAAATCATAATAGGAGACTCTACACAATGCTAAGCATGAAAATCTTTGTAACAAAGTGATACTACAGCCTACAAGTTTGATAAGACACAGCATCAGCCTTGGCCCTAGAACCCAATATGATTCTTGTCAGTATAGCTCTACATGAAAATCAGCCAGCCAATGATTCAACAAAGGAAAATTGTATGGTATTATTAGGTTCAACTATATAAAACTCTTCAGGGTGGATATATATGAACAAAAGGGTGAAACTGGACCTAAAATCCCCTCATGAAAGGCCCTCAATTAAAATGAGTATTACAGCCAGTTATCAATCTATCGCTTGACAGTAAAAAAAAAAGGTTTGACTATAACTGCAAAATAAAAAGTATTTATAATTCAATTTTAAATTTAGATTTAGAGGGGACAAAAAAAACATAATTGAGACCAAAGTAGAAACATAACAAAGGGAAAAACACCAAATCTCTATAGCTACCAACTTATTAAATCTCTATAATTAAAGCAAAAGTAATTGATTGGCAATTTATTGTTCTCCCTCACTCTACCAACTTGTCTGAGTCAAAAGGTCAAACAGACAAGCTTTGTTCTTGTCATTGCTTATTCTTCTCTTCCTTTTTCTCAAATTAAATTTAACTTGTAAAGAAATCTGCTAGGGTAAAAAATATCAAAATTTGAACACTTCCTTTCCAGAGGACTAAACAGGTTATGATTGAGTTTTGTATTTCCACTAAGGTACTGAATAGTCATAGTACCTAAAAGTAAGAAACTAAGTAGAAAATGACCTTGCTTTCAACAAATGTATGTATGGACATGTGGAATATACAGAACTGATAAATGTAAGAAAGAGGTAAATCATGAGAATGGTTTGATCTGATCTCACAAAAAAAAATAAAAATAAAATGAAGAGTTAATATTACAAGAATAAAAACTAGAATTGCAAGTATATATCCAGAAGGGAAAAATCTTTTGACATTGGGTTGAGAGAAACTTGGTGAAATTTCATTCATGACCTTTGAACAAAACCACAGGAGAGAAAAATGACATGAAAGGATCTTCATTCGTAATTTTTTTAAAATCAAAATGTGACCAAAAGTGAAACTACCTCAAGCCTTCAAGCCACATCTCAGTAACAAGAGTTTCACCAGGGTAGACATGTAGAAGAAAGCGACCTAATATTCCTTTTATTATGTCTGCATCTCCTTTGCATATGCATTTGATGACAGCCCTTACTGCAAATCCTAATGTGCACAGCCCATGCAATATTGGCAGCGAGAACCTTTGGCAATCATTTTAAAAAGGAAATTAGATTCACCTAGCAATCGAATAAAATGCATATGGTGGAAAACAAATACAAAAAGAGCAGTCAGAAAACTGATGGGTTTACATCCTGAAATGCCAAGTTTTTATCATTTCTGTTATTTAATTCATATGACCAATACTCTATAGTACTTTTTTCAAACAAAAAAAAACTGCATGGCTGAAAAGAAATGAAAATTCAACCAGCACACCTAGATCTGAAATGCAAAGGTAAAACTACAGTCGAATTGGAGTTTCAAGGAATTAGTAATTTGCTGGCACTCAAAAGATAGGATAAGAGTACTAACCCAGCAGCCTTTGCAAACATGGGATCTGAATGTAGAGGATTGTAGTCACCAGATAGCCTATAAAGCAATGCCTGCCAGAAGGAAGAGACATTTAGAAACCTTATAGAAATCCATAAAGAAGCATATCAAAGAGCTCCAATGATGAGATAAATTACTACAATTATTACTTAACTACGTATAACTACATATGAAGAGCAAAAGAGAGGGGGAAAGCTTAAAATTGCGTTGACAGACATAATAACTCACAGGAATCATGTTGCTACCTGATAGACCGAAGTTGTTAAGTATTTCAGAATAGGTCAAGACCCTAAAACCCATGTGATAAGCATTAATGACAACTGGACCTGTACTTCTATGTATTGCTTTACTGCAATTAGTAGAGTTCAAGGCATGTTCTTTATAAAATTGTATCACAAATAAAATTGAAGCAGTTAAGCATATTACAAGTCCTTATAAAAACTGAAAAAAGGCATTTACTGGCCACATTGCTGATAATTTTTTTGAGAAAATAGATTTCATCAACGACTACTACAGTACACTAAAAAATATACAGGACAAGATATGATAAATGATGCTGAACTAAAAAACTATGTAAATGTTGTGAGGGGGTCACATAACATGCAATCTATGCTGGTTGCGTTTGAAGTATGTTACAAAGAGAATAACAGTGCACAGGCACTACCATGAGAAAGCCAAAAAAACAGTAAGGTGAATGGACAAACATATTTTAAACATTGCTGAATAGTAATACATGCCTGAGATGGTTGGGTATGATCCTCAAACACTGAAAAAGGTTTACTTTCAGGAATTTTCACAGAAGAAATCTGGTTCGAAGGGTAGTTCGAGTAAGAAAATGGTTTAGATGACTTTGAAAAGCCACCGGCACCACGTAGATAGACAGTCATCCTGCAAGTAACTCTCTAGTTGAGTACGATGGAAACAGAGTTTAAAGGAATGTTTTCGGTTTTACCTGTTCATGCATAATAAATCACCAGACTCTTTGTCATAACTTTTCGTTTCAACCTCCAAAATTATTTCACATTTTCACATGGGGCAACACAAGTCATCATATTATTTCACATTTTCACTCTTCTTCCTTCCCTACATAAATGCGATACAGAAAACATAAGTTCATAAGAACGAGAACAGCAGAAAAGGGGAAAAAACAGAGAGCAATTTCACATACACGTAGACTTTAGTGGACAATCAGATCTGGAAAATACTTCCTCCAATAATTGAGGCTCAGATAAAAAGTAACGGGAAAAACTTGGTTAATTCCAATATCGCGGGGAAGGAGGCAAGAAGGGGAGAGAGGGCTTTCTTATCATATGAACAGTGTACATTTTTATTTATCGAAAACCATGTGAATAACATAATGAAAACACAAGAAGTTCATAACAGACTTACAACATCTCCATTCGTGTGCAGAAATGTAGTATCCAATTAAGAATTATCGGCAACGTCTTCATCGTCATCCGATCCTTCTACACTTTCAAAGGCACTAGCACTTGCAACAGGAGACTTGGGAGAAATTGGTCGTAAAATACTTCTCTTCGGGGTACCAGAAAGACCTCAAGTGATGGAACCGACAGCACTTACGGGGGTGTGGAGAAGAGGCGAGGGTTTGGCTGCGGGACATTGGCAGTGAATCGAGGAGGAGAATGAGAAGGGCGAGGACATTGTCACCGTCGTCGCTGTTGGTATCGTGAACGAAGGAGGAGGGAGTTCGCTGTCGCCGTCACCGACGTTGCTCCGTGAACGAGCGAGTAGCGATTGTTGTCGTCGACGTCACTGCCGTGAACAAGTGAGGAGTGAGCATGACTGGGTTTGGCATTGTCGGCAAGGGTTTCGCAAGTGAATGACGACAAGGGTTTGTTGCGAAGAGAGTGAGAAGATCGAAGAGTGCAGTGGCTTTCCCTTTCTCTTTTCTATTTCTTCTTTCTTTATTTAAGTCTTTTTTCAAGTTAGTGTTATAAACAATTCGTATCCATCTAATTAGTGGATGACTATCTATTGGATTGTATTTATATTTAGTTGATACCACTCCATATTAGGATGGATTGTGTTTATATTTAGTTGATATCACTCCGTATTAGGATGGATTGTGTTTATATTTAGTTGATAACACTTCATATTAGGGTTTCCTATCTCCCTATAAATAGGACTCAACTATAATGTAAAATGTACACTGAATATGTCACAATATATTGTTTCCTCTCTTCTTCTCTTCTTCCTTATTTTCATACGTTTCATAACACGTTATCAGCATGAAGCTCTAACCAAAAGGTGTGTTGAAGTTTATACATCAAAGAGTATTGAAGCAAGGTAAATTTTAATATTATTAATGTTTTATTTATTTATTCATTTTTTTATATATTATATATTGATCCCAAAGTATCAATATTATATGGACATGAACATTTTATAAGAGATACAAGTTCTTGAGAATTATAGCATTTATCTTGTCCATCATAAAAAAAAAATAGAAGAAAGAAAGATGCAACAGAAAAAGTGTTGATTGATTTGAAAAGTATGCAAATCGAAAAAGATTTGAAAAAATGCAAAAAGAAGCAGTGTTGATTGAATTGAAAAGTATGCAAATCGAAACATATTTGAAAAAATGCAAACAGAAGCAGTGTTGATTGATTTGAAAAGGAGAACTCATCGATGCAAATAAGGCAGAAGCGATTTATAGCTCTGCAGTAACCGTGGTATTTATATATATTATGTTTGCATTTCATGCCAAGCACGGTAGCAATAATCACTGCAATAATGGCAAGTTATGGATTCAAGACTGATCCTTGAATTCTATTTTATATATTTTCCAAAGAATGATCGAAAAATAAAATAGCAAAATTTTTCTAAGATTGGAATCTATAAAACCCGATGTGGGACTTGGTTTGTTCCACCAGTCCAAAGAGTTACAATCTATTTAATGCTATGCCAATGGATGGCAAGGTTCTCAGTGCCCAAATCTTACTATTAATGGTGACAATTTCTTAAAGCAATCGAGGGACTTGTATTCATTCTTCATCTCCAATTTGTAATGTCTAAATCTTGCTTCAACTGTGTGCAAATTCCACAAAATGAAGAATACACATCGAACCAAGATGTGAATAATCATGTCCAATGCTAAGGATTTCAAGTATTGCTAGAGAGTTTAAAGAGTAAATACATCATTGGAATTTGAACACACACTGGCACTTATCATTGTGCAACTCCAACCATTTGGGTTGATTGTCTTATTGAATTAATAAAATTTTTATTATAAAAAAAAATTGTTGTTTTCACCGAGTATTGTACTCGGGATCCCGCGGGTCATTCCAATCGCACCAGGTTATTGTGCCTTTATTGATGAAATCAATATTTGATATCGTTTTATTAAATTGGATAATTTCACAATTATATCGACAATTTCTAATTTTAATGCAAATATTTCTTTAGTAGTGGTAATCATTATTTGATGTATCAATGATACTGCTCATGTGTCATAAATTATTAGTTTTAAATGTTAGCACATTTATTTTTATGATGCAAAAATCAGTCAAATAAGTATGATTTTACTTTGAGAAAAAATAATTTTCTTTATTTTGCCTTATATATTTAATAGCGTTTCTTGTCAATTATTATTGAACGTTATATTGAAACATGAAAATATTAATGTTTTTCATGAAGTAAATTAATATGATTTATATATTCTATCATTAACAATATGACATTAAAGTAGAGCTTTATTTGATATAATTTTTTTTATTGTTCCCTAATGATCTCTCTATGAGTTGTTTTGAAAGTTATATAAGGAAGATTATGCTTCATCAAGTTGACTCATATCTTATGTCGGCTACACACATGTTGAGTAGTACTTTTTTCGAGGTTAGTTATAAAATTTTTAAGCTATTGTCATATTAAGAATATGAATAAGTGAAGAAATTTATCCTAAATGAGTTCATGTGCCTTGTCGTTTTGTTTTTGAATATGAAATTTTAAGAATGCGACAATCTCACAACATGAAATTTATGTGCTTCTTTATTGACATGTTTTAAAACTATTAGTGATAAAAAATTCTAATATTTTTTTATTGAAAATGATTACTGTCATTATGATAAAGAGAAAAATTTGTCAATATAATTATGGATATACTTGCGCATTTGTTTATACGATTGAGTGACGTCAATACTTGTTTGAATATGATATTATTGAATGATATTGATTACATATGTTTTTTTGGAGAGATTTGATGCTTCTTAGCTTTAGCAAGTAAAACTATGCAAGATCTCGTATGATCTTGTTTTGAATTCTATTTTTCAATATAAATATTTTTTTTTGATATTTCCAAAAATTAAGTTTCCGCTTAATTAGGTTGGATTATACGAACCACATAAATAATTGATCACAAGTATACATAATATATTTTTATAACAAAAGTTTATGGATATAAAATATTAAAATAGCATATCCTATTTTTTTTTATTAAGGTTAACAATGTGTTATAATGTAGTGGATGATGAATAAATATACCAAGTTTCAAAGGTATATGCCAAATTTTTATTTTCAAAATAGTTTAGTATATTTTATCAAAATTAAATTTTTCAAATATTTATTTCATTTTTTAATTTCTTCTTGATGTTATTGATTATATTTCATGATTGTGAGTAAATTTATTATTTGGAAGAAAATATCATGGTCAATCTTAAAAGTTCAATGAACTTGATGATAACAAATTTTAGTCTGATATTTTTTAATCTTTTATACAAGTATGTTCTATAATAGACTCAATTAAAAAATAAAAATCAAAACATAGTTTATGATGTAACCATTTCATACTTAGCTTGTTTTACATTAATTTGAAATATTAACTTTGATAGAGTATTTTTATGGCGGAAATAGTATATTTTAAATGTTCTACAAAATGTTTCTTCTATACTCTACTAGTTATACAAAATTTTTCTTCTATTTAGTATTACTAGAAGCCATTGTTAACACTATATTCGAGTACGATGATAATTTAGAGCTCTAAAAGAGTTGTTATCTAGAGGTATTGGAAAATTTTTCAGTTTACACGTATATAATACAATTGGAATAACTCATATCGTAAAACCAAAAGTTTATAAACTAGAAGTTTATAAATTATAATATTTTTTTTTGTTTTGTTTGGCTTGACTGGTTAGACCATCCCAGATCAACTATATGATGCGGAAAAAAAAAACTAAAATTTATGTTGATATCGAATGAAGAAACCGAAGTTTCTTCAATCTGATTATCTCAATGTGCTAATAGTTGTTCCCATAGAAAGTTTATTCGGTCATCACCAAAAAATTTGGAATGAATACAAGGTGATATTTATGTGCCATCACTTCTATCATGTGAATCATTTAGGTATTTTATATTTTTAATTGATGCATCAACTGAATAGTCACATGATTCTTCATTGGCAATTCGCAACCAGAAGTTTGCGAGATTACTTGTGCAATTGTATAATTCAAAATCTAGTTATTAACTATTGTATGTCTATTGTCATTACTAATTGGGAACATGTATGACACTGATTCGCATCAAGCCATTAAAATTATCATGAGTTTCCCCTTTTACAAATGGTTTTTGGTCAGAAACCTAATATTTCCCATCTAAGAACTTTTGGATGTGCGGTATATTTTCCACCACAACGCACTAAGATGGGACCTCAAAGAAGGTTGGGAATATATGTTGGATATGAATCCTCATCCATGATAAAATAACTCAAACCAACAATAAGAGTCATTCATGGATCGATTTTCGATCATCGCTTTGATGAATTTGTTCCCAACATTAGGGGGAGAAAATAAGCAGTTGGAAAAAGAAATAATTTCGAAAGGGTTATCATTATATTATCTTGATCCTCAAACAAAAAGATTTGAACTTAAGTTCAAAAGATAATTCATTTGCAAAATTTAGATAACCAATTGTCAGACGCATTTACTGACCTAAAAAGAGTGACTAAGTCACATATTCCAGCTGCTAATGCTCCAATGAATTTGATGTTCCTCTTGGACAAATTAAAATTGCAAATGAGTATGAGGCACGCCTGAAGCGTGATAGATCCATCGGTTCCAAAATAAAAAAAATATATATAAAAAAAATCCTCGAAAAAGAAAAGGAGCAAAGAAATAAGATGGTCAATTCGAGGATGTAGAGACTTCTGAAGAGTCCTTAGACATAATTAATAGTTCAGTTCATGAAGAAACTCAGGTACCTGAAAAGTGTGAAAACAAAGAGATCTCAATAAATTATGTCATCACTGAAATACAATGGAACCAAAATGAAGTCAACGTTGACGATGCTTTTACATATGATATAGCGCTTAAATGATATAAGATGAGGATCATGCATCAAAGTCTATTAAGGAATATAGACAAAGAAATGATTAGCCAAAATGGAAAGACACAATTGAGCCATAATTGAATTCGCTTGAAAAGCGACAGGTATTTGGACCTATAGTCCGTACACCTAAAGGTGTAAAGTTAGATGAATACAAATGTGTTTTTGTACATAAGCGAAATTGTAAAGAAGAAATTATGAGATATAAAGTAAGATTGATTGCCCAAAGAATTTCACAAAGATCTGACATTGATTATGAGGAATAATACTTCCCTGTGGTGGATGCAAGTATTTTTTGATACTTGATTAGTCTGGCAATATATAAAGGATTCAAATTGTGTCAAATGATTTTATAGCAGATTTTTATGGCTAACTTGATTAATAACATATATATGAATACCCCTTAAGGACTCAATATGCTCGAAGCATATGCTTGAACTATTTAATATGGTTGAACCATATCCATGGATAATTAAAATGCTTGAAGCATAAAGTGTAATATGTTGACACATGCACTTTAATTAGTTAAATTGCAAAATGCAATAATTTTGAACTTATAGTTCAAACTCCAAGAGATTTTTAATAGACTCGAAGTTATAATTCTAGCAAACATAAAATGCATTATATGTTTGCAGCCATTATCATGGTTCGAGAATGATATCATTATATCAATATGAGAAATTTCAGAAGAATTAAGGATATTGATATATACATGTATATATCTATTTAGATTTAGCTAATAATTTATGTTTTTTAGTTATTTATTGTTTGACTTATATATGTGATGTCATGTCATGCAATCATGGATATGTTTATTGTTTGAGAATACTTATATGATTATGGTTCATGTTATGTGTGCCTATCAAGTCGGGGAAAACAACTTTTAAAGTGAGTTGCTTTGATAAATAACAACTAATTTATATGCTAATCTCTATTAGATCGTTAAATGTCATACATGACTTAATATGTCATCTGATATTAATTTATTAGCAAGATATTGTTATTCATTCACATGAAGATGTTGGAATGAAGCTAAACACACATTTTAGTATGATAAATTGAATATTGTTAGAATTCCTTATGAAGAGCTTCCAAATGTGGTATATTGCTTAAAGAAAGAATTTGAAACGAAAGATTTGGAAAGAACAAAATTTTGTTTTGAATTACAAATGGAATATGTAATGAAATTTTGGTACATCATGAAACCTATGCTGCGAAGGTAATAGTGAAATATCTCAGAGATAATTGTTCGCATCAGGGGGAGATATAAATACGCACTGCACTCTTTTTCCCTTAGTCACGGTTTTTGTAACATCCTGAAAATTAACGTTAAATATAATAACTTTAGATATAATTTTGTCTATAGTATATATAAATATTTGTTTAAGGGTAGGACTAAGCCGTAAAGGTTTTATAAGGGTAGCAGAGTAGCAAGATGTAACATCCCTCGTTTCTGAAAAAGAATTTCATTTATTATTGAAACGTGTTGGAAAAGTCTGAGTATGAAAATTTTTCCTTGAATGTGGTACTCAAATTTAAACCATGTATTGTAACTAAATTCGGTAGAAGGAGTAATTATTTGCTGAACATTTTAGAATCCTTTTGAGATAACCTTTGTAGTACAAAATAGCTTTCGAAAAATAACTTAGTTTTTAGGTCATCCCAGGAAATCAACTTTAACAAATCTTCCTTCGTGCCGAACGATAAAATCAGAGTGAGCGGAATATATTAAAATAGTTCATTGACTCATAAAATCAGGTATATAAATTTGATGTGTACCACAATTATATTAAAGTATGAAAACTAGGTTTTCTCTTGAATACATCTCTCAAAATATATACATTGTTTCCATTATAAAAAATAGAGACGTTCCAGAGCTGGTCACTAGTTCTTCATCCCTTCGTTCATCTGGTTGAGTCCTCAGAGTTGTAGAAAAGAGTCTCTATCCCATGACGACATAGTACTTCATGAACTTAAGGGTCATCCAATTCCTTTAATCTCTAGGTAGTCTAGGTACCTGGTCAAGACCTATTAAGGGCAGGGGGTAAGCTTATACATTCGCATTATCAAATAAGAATAAAGTCCTAACATCCACAAGTAAGCACCCATCATGATAGAAATGCATAAACATGAGCACCCGCCATTTCATTTATTTCTCTTTCCAAATAGATGGAATGATGCATGCTTCCTATCTCTCACTTCCTGAGATTCTTCAATTAATCACTCAGATGAACGTCCTTCCATAACACCATTGTATTCCCAGAATACAAATAATACATTATCAAACGTATGGCGTACTTGCTCGGAAGTGATAAAAACGTCACACTATCTGGTGAACGTCACGTCGCCCAAGGACGTAAACCTTATCACTTGTGTAACACAACAGAGGTGATAAACAACGTCACCATGTCTGATGAACATCACGTTGCCAAAACGTAAACCTTACCACTTGTGTGCAACACACCGTTGAACCATCAAACCAACAGTATACCACATACTGCCCACATTGTCCACCTCAATGTGTCATCGAGCAAGCAGTAACACTTGGCACTCCCAGAGGCCCTCACATGTTTACCAGAAACATGATATACGTCCTACCATCCAAACTCCAGAATGAATGCATTACTTAGTTAAAAAGGAATTGATTGACGTATTATTCTTTTATTAATATCTTACGTGCCCTCCGAGCATCGCATCATTATCCACATGAAAACATCACAACGTCAATCAATTTCCTTTTAAGTTCAGAATCACTTGGTTTATTGTTCTCTAAGTGTTACAAAATGATTTAGAATTGAAAATGGTATTTTTAAGTTTCTGACTAAAAATACTCGAGTAGTTCATCAGTTTCCAGATTTTACTCGAGTAGTTCGTAATTATACTCGAGTCGTTCATGTCTTTTTAGAGATTTAAGTTTTCAGATCTTCATGAATATACTCGAGTAATTCATGAGATACTCGAGTAGTTCATTACCCAGAATACTCGAGTAGTTCATGTATTACTCGAGTTGTTCATTAATTTTTACTCTTGTTGCATCTGAAATACTCGAGTGCCAAGCCTGATTCTCAAGTTGGTGCGCCAATTTTCACACTGGTGCACCACGAAATACTCGAGTATTAAGCCATATACTCGAGTATTTGCAGACAGAACAGACTGAAAACTTGGTTTTTACATACCATTTCAATCTCTAAACATTTTTAACCCAAACCAATGATCACAATAGTTCATATACCATATATTGAACATGTTACCATACTCATTTCATATCAAATTTCAGATAATCAAAACCATTCATCAATTATGCATGAAAATCACATATTATGCAACTTAAAGTACCAATTTCAATTCTACTCATTTTTGGCATAATTTCAGCATTGATTAAGCTCACATGCAACCAAATAAACTTGCCTTAGCATGTAGCATGCCTCAGATTGGCCTCCAAGCCATATTCCTATTTCAATCTATGCCCTTAGAGTCTCATGGTGACTCATCCTACTTTCTAATGCAATTTAATCTTATTCTAGCAAATGGTAAGCTTCCCCCATACCTCAGGGTCGTTCTTGAACGAAAACTCCACAGAGAACAGCAACCAATTGCTCTAACCACTTCCCACTCGAACTTGCATAACAGATTCAGCAGGGGTCCAAAACCACATCAATCGACATTCGAATCATGCATAAAAATTGGGGAAATTGGTTAGACTATGTTCTCTATAACATGTACTTTGAAAACCAATAAGTTTCAGATCAAAAGAGAGCTTGAGCTTACCACAATTGAAGCTCAAAGTCGGCTCTCTGAGTCTGAAATTCTAGTTTGGCAGATTTCAACACCTAACTTCACAGGAGCACAACTTTTTGACCAGGGACTCAAATTTAACAAACTTGGTATCAAATCGAAGCTCGTTGAAAGAGCTTTCCAATGGTATATCACACGTGAGGTAACTCTCAAGGAGGAGAGATAATCGAAGGCAAGAAGGTGACGGGTCTGAACAACATTCTGGTTTTTGGCAGATTTGAAGCTCTAACTTGCAGAGCTCATCACTCTCACCACACTCAAGCTTAGCTCGCAATTTATGACTCTTTTAGAAGCTCTGGATGTGAGCTTCGAAACGGTGTATGATTTGTTCTAGGAGACTCAAGGACGAAGACGAATTGAGAATTGGAATTCAAGAACCCTAAAACTCGTTTTCTAAGCTTCTAAACTTGAATTTGTTGGCCATATATAAATTCTTCTCCCTTCTTGAAGAAGATTGGAAAACTCCATGCATAAGGACACGAATCCTAGGCATGTCTGGGCTAGATGGCGTGGCAACACCAGCTGAATTCGTGGCAAACTCCGAGTTCCTCCATGGCTGGACAACTGTCGCGCAGCATCTTGAGCTATCAGACCCAGAATACTCGAGTATTCAGCCAAATACTCGAGTATTTTGGCCAGTTTTCACTAAAAACTTTGTTTAATTAATTTTAACTCCAAAAGACCTTCCATTATTTCTTTTAGGTCCTTCCCAAGGACTTTATTGTAAAATTTAATATTTTATGTAAAAACCTCATCATAAAATATTTTCACATAATATCTATAGATATACATATAATGCAAACAAAAAAATCAAACATGGAATTATTATTTATTTATAAAACCATTATACTAACATATTTATTCGGAAGACGAAATTAGGGGTGTTACACAAGAAGCTTAGGCCGACCTAGTCTGTAGATGTAGGACCTCGGACCGATCCTGGCCGAGCTAAATAGGGTCAACCGTGAAATCTAGTGTCAGTTCGGATTAGCCGACCCCAACGCACCTCACACTCCTATCCGAGAAGGAAGCTCGGACTACTGCTGTTCCTACAAACTGAGCTGACCTATCCTAGCCGACGTTACCCGAGCCGACACGTCCTAGCTCGTCCGTGCCAGCTCATGTGGAGCTGTTGACCCTTTGGTTTTCGTACCGTCCGTACGGTACTATCCTTCACTTTATGTCATTGTCATTCACTTTATGTCACTATCATTGCTTTATGTCCCTTTCAATGTACTATTCATGGCTTCCTCAAGAAGCCAATGAATCCTAGCCACACATTCTAGCTTCCCCAAGAAGCCTCCAATGAGAGCCACACAAATGTTTTCCCTAAATGAATAAAAGTGAAAACCAACCCACAACACTTCTCATTTTCATTCTTCTTCTCCCTACGTCTCACTCTCTTTCTCTCTCATTTACTCTCTCATTTTCTTCTCTGAAATCCAGCAACAACAAACCCCCAACATATTTTCTTTCTCTCTCACGAACCTCCCTCTCCTCCACCAAGTCTCACCAACCGGAGACCCTCCTTCTCTCCATCCCCGTTCTGTTCCGGCATCCCTGGACCGCTGTAGAGTTCGTGTGTGGCTGGTGGAGCTTGTGTGCAGCTTGGAGGAACTCGTGGCAGCTTGGAGGAAAGGATTCAAGGGGTGTGAAACTCACAAGATCAAGGTCAAGGAAGCCATTCTCAACTCTCAACTCTTATCTCTCACGGTTTGAGGTAAGGAGTGAGTGTTACCTCTACTTGAGTTTGGGTTTCTAGGGTGTTCATAAAGGGTACTAAGAGTGGGTGTTAGATTAGGGAATGGATATAGGTTAACATGAGAAAAGAAAGGTAAAAAGGGTAAAGGGAACTAATAAATGAACTAGAAACATGGGTGTTAGGTGAATATGGAATATTGTTTTATGCTATATGTTGGTATTTACATGATGGATTGGTTGAATGCTTTTATTCTTATTGTTGTTGATGTATAAGTGTTATGAACTTTGTTGCATAAATGTTTACGAGCTTTGATATTTGTTATTTATATCTGTGGCCGAGCTGGACCGAGCTGGGAGAGGGTGAGAATGGGTATGAGAAAATGGTAAAGATGGAATGTAGGAGAGATAGAGTAATGAGTTAGAATGAGAATAGTTAATGGAAAGAGGGAATGGTTACCGAGTTTAGCCGAGATAGACCGAGCTAAGAAATAGTTAAGAGGATAATGGGAATAATTAAGGGCTGAATAACAGGGTGAGCCGAGAGAGGCCGAGCTAAATAAATGATTAAAAGGATAAGAGGAATTAAAGAGAAATGGTTGTGTGATCGGGTCATAGCAGACGCGTACCGGGTGCGTGCATTGATCGCGTCAGACGCATACTGGGTATGTGCCGCTGTAAGACGAGTACTGGGTGCTCGCAGTTATGATTCACACAAGGTTCCGAGCACGGAACCGGTGGTATGTGGTCCTGGTCATAGCAGACGCGTACTGGGTGCATGCATTGATCGCGTAAGTCGCCGAGATGCGCCGCTGTAAGACGAGTACTGGGTGCTCGCAGTTATGGACTCTCCTTAACCCCATAGAATGATCGGCGGTAGTGCTCCTGGTCATAGAAGACGCGTACTGGGTGCGTGCATTGATCGCGTCAGACGCATACCGGGTATGTGCAACTGTAAGACGGGTACTGGGTACTCGCAGTTATGGATGACACTCCGATATCCGACTTTAAATGGTGTAAGACATGCACTGGGTGTATGCATCCGAGAAGAGTAAAAGATTGTAAACTATGTGAAAATGGAATAATGAGTAATGAGCCGAGGTATAGCTAATAGGTAATGGATAAACTAGGTAATGATGTGAGCCGAGCTAAATTAGATGGTAGGAGGTAAGCCGAGCTAATTGATGTTGTACGATGTGAACCGAGCTGAATGAGGATGTATGTATGTATGGGTTTGATTACTTGTTATTATATGCTAACTGTCTAATTGTGTTTGGCTTGGTAGTTCGGTATGGCATTTTAGAAATTGCTTATTTATGTTTTGTGTAATGCTCACCTCCTTACCATTTTTCAGGTACTGAGCCCGAGCAGACGCAGTCCCCGGCCGAGCAGGATCACTCTCCCTCACAGGGAGAGTAAGTTATTTAGAGTAGGAGAATTTGTTGGGTCTCGGCCAGTTGGGCCGAGCTAAAACACTTTTTGTATATTTTGACCTCGGATTACCTTGTTGGGCCGAGCTAAAACAATGTTTTATATTTTTAATTGGCCGAACTGAATGTACCTAAACTTATACTTTACGTATTTGATGCATTTAAATCTTCCGCTTTATTAACTCTGATGTTTTTGTATTAATGAAAAGAAATTTTAAAATCCTAACTTTTGGGGTAATTAAGGGTAATTATTATATAGGGTGTTACATTTTTGGTATCAGAGCAGTTTCTCCTTGGCCTATTGGAGTTGCAAAGGACTCCAGTGGTTACTCACCAAGAGAGTGACAAATAAGTGAAGAAACCGCAATTGGTGGTTGAAACAACTAAGGAACCCTAGGAACACACCTAGAAGGGGGGGGGGGGGTTGAATAGGTGTTTAAGAAACCTTGAAAGATTTCCGAACGAAACAAATCGAAACAATTAAAACAAATGATTTTTGCAAATTCTACAGCATTTAATCGATTAAACTGAAATTTAATCGATTAACCTGCAATTTAATCGATTAAACCTGAAAGTTCAAAAGTCCTTAATCGATTAAACGAAAACTTAATCGATTAAATCTATCAGAAACTGAAAAATCACTTTTTCAATCGCATACGAAAATCAATCAATCAACACGTAAGATCAGAGATTAAGCGGAAAAGATTAACACCTATATTCTTATTGATTAACCTAGTTATGAAAATGATTTTCCCTTTATCAATTTGAACAATTCAAGATTCAATTCAATCAATTATGAAAATCACTCTTTTCTAGGTTTTCAACCAAGAACACAATCAATGACTTGAAAGTAAAGAGTTAAGGGTTTAGAGATACGACACAGTGATTTATCCTGGTTCACTTTCATCCGCTTGAAAGCTACATCCAGTCCCCTCTTCAACCAAGAGAGATTCTTCACTATGAGGAATTAGAGTTCTCAAATTACAAGTAAATGCCTCACAAGACTCCCTTCTTGCTAGCCTACAAGAGATACCACACCCTTGCCTTGTAATCCTATTGATCTTCTCTCTAATCTAACCTCTACCCCTTGTTGATAATCGACACAACAAGTCTTCTTTGCTTGATGATAATCCACACACCAAGTCTTCAATTTGCTTGATTCACAACCAAGACTTCTTCTTCTTCTTCAATAAGAATGCACTTGCTTGATGATAATCGACACACCAAGACTTCTTTGTTGTTGTAGTTGGCTTGTCTTCTTGCAAAGATTACAACACAATAGAAAACACAATGACACTCCTATGAATCTCAATCAATAGCTATGACAATTCACAATAAGAGATTCAAAGGTTCTTGATCAAAGAATATGAAAATATGAAAGCTTTGATCTTTGAAATTGAGAGAGAATAGAGTGGCTTGATTCTTGTAAAATTGATTATGAAAGTGATGTATATTAATCACAAAGGTTAGGAATAGGTTTATATAGAATACCCAAAAGTTGTAGCACTTGAAAACTGATTTTGAGAAGTGAAAATCGTATTTTAAAAAACCAGTTCAGCAGTACTTAATCGATTAAATCTTTACTTAATCGAGTACTAATCGATTAAATATGTTCTTAATCGATTAAACATATCTGATACTTGTTTAAAACTTGTTTTCTCAAAACCAAACCTTTCCTTTAAAACCTTTAAGCCACCTATTGATTCTAGGTTAAGTGAAAACTCAAATTATGATTTAATCATGACTATGATAGAGATTCACTACCCTCTAATATAATCTAACCAAACTCATCAAATAAAAGACCTATGAAGCTTGAGAGGCAAAAGATAAAAAAAATACAATTATACTCAAACTAAGTCTTCATGAGCTTGCTTTCTCTCTTCTTCATTTGATGTTTGTTGTTGCTTGTTGAACTTGAACTTGATCAACACATGATAGCTTGTTCAAAACACTTTGTCATTATCAAAACATTCATCATGGAACTTACAATCTCCCCCTTTTTGAAAATGACAAACCATGTTTTGATGTTCTTTGAAGTTGTCGATGCTTTAACAAATTGATCACTTGATGAGACTCTTGCCCCCCCTTAATCAATGCATTTAACTTTTGAATACCACTAGGTAGAAGCTTGATTCTCCCCCTATCTTCAACAACTTAGCTCAACCTACATAAAAACAACAAAAACAACCTTTCTCCAAACAAACATTATATTTCTCCCATTTTTCAAAACATACCATTTCTCCCCCTTTGGCATTATCAAAAAGTAATATATACCAATTGAAAAATAACATTTTAAGCCAAAATAAGAAGAGATCAACATTCATTTCTTTTCAACATTGATATCAATTAAGATAAGAATCAAAATAATCAATGATACCAATTGAAAAGCTAATTGTCACTTATTGTGATACCAATTTAGAAACTAATTGAAAAAACTAAATGTCAAGTAGTGACAATATATCACAAAAACCACAAAAGCATGATGATCATCTAATCATTACACAATGATATCAATTGAACTCTAGAAAAGAAATACTAAATGAGAACAATTCAAATATACCAATTGAGAAGATACCAATTGAGATAATATATCAAATACTACCACTTTGTTGGTCATTCACTTGAGATTTGAATGTAATACCAATTGAAGAAGCAAATATATGAATAACACTTGTAAGCTCTTTGCACTTCAATTATACCTACAAAACAATCATGCTTTGCTTTTTGGTATCCAAATGGTTTTGGATCCATTTTTGTTAGTGTAGGGACTTTCACCCTTTTTCATCCAAACAAAATCTCCTTTAGGTATACCATGCACTTTAATATAACACACATTTGAAGTATGTCCATGAGTACCACAATAGAAACATGTTGATGCATTTGAGAAATCAACTTTAGAAAGATCAACAACATTTCTATGAGAATTACTCTTAGCATTAGTATAACCCAAACCAAACTTGTTTGAATTTTCTCTTTGAAAATTTAACAATGTGCGCAATCTAATATCACAACTTGAGAAACTTGCAAGCTTATTTTTCAAAATAGCATTTTCATCTTTGAGCAACTTGCAATTCTCACAATCAACCACAATATCCACTCTACTAGCACAATCACAAGAAGAACTAGCATATATAAGATCAAGAGTTTCATTTTCAAGATTAAGCTCATCAACTTGTTTTTGAAGTTCTAAAATCTCTTTTTGATGTTTCAAAATGAGCTTCTTTCTTTCAATGTTTTTCAAAGCTAGTTTTTCAAGTTGTTCATGCATTTCTTCATAAGCATTGTATAACAATTCATATTTAGAAGAAATTTCGGATTTAGTATGACTTACATTGCTTTCCCCGCTTTGATAACTTGATTCATCATTTGAACTTTGTTCTTCATCTACTAGAGTTATCAAGTCGAGACAAGCGGCTTCTTCATCATCCGATGAACTACTCGATGTGCTTTTCTTCTCTTCTACATCACTATCCCAAACTATGTATGCTCTTTTAGATTTTGAATTTTTCTTGTCTTTCTCCTTCTTCTTGAGATACCTAGAGCATGAATACTTGAGATGTCCGGGTTTTCCGCATTCATGGCAAACTACACCTTCTTTTGATGTCTTGGTCTTGTAGTGTGGGGAATCCTTCTCTTTACGTTTGTCTTTGTTCAACCTTCCTTTTCTCCTTAGAAATTTGTCAAACTTCCTTAGCAAAAGTTTCATTTCTTTTTCATCAACATCCGAATCGGAATCTTCACTATCATCATCATCATCATCATCGGAACTCTCTTTCTTTTTGTATGATCTATTGACTTTAAGAGCAAGTCCCTTTCTTTCTTTGTTCTTATCCGACTCTTCATTGATACTTAATCGTCCAAGCTCCATTTCATGTTCTTGAAGCTTTCCAAAAAGTGTTGCTAGATCCATAGCATCCAAGTTTTTAGATTCAACAATAGCCGTTACTTTTGGTTGCCAATTCCTGTCTAAACATCTCAACACTTTGTTAGAAAGTTCACCTTGTAAGAAAGTCTTACCAAGAGCAAGTAAATGGTTAATAATATGAGTAAAACGCTTTTGCATATCATTAATAGATTCATTTGGAAGCATTTGAAACAATTCATAATCACGCATTAAAGCATTCAATCTAGCTCTCCTAACCTCACTAGTTCCTTCATGAGTCACTTGTAAAGTGTCCCACATTTCTTTAGCACTAGTACATTGAGAAACTCTAAAGAACTCGTCATAGGATAAAGAGGAGGTAATGATATTCTTTGCTTTATAATCATATTGTACTTTCTTTCTATCATCATCCTTCCACTTATCCTCGGGGATCAATTGTTCTACACCTTCAACTAAACTAGAGGGGATATGAGGACCTTTTTCAACTACTTTCCAAATTTCACTATCTATGGCTTGGATAAAGATTTTCATTCAAAATTCCAATATGCATAGCCTTCTCCGGAAAACAATGGAGGACGATTTATCGAAGCACCTTCACCACCAAAGGGATTCATGGAACCCATTGCGATTTTCTTAAAGGATCTTTACGAAAAAGCTCTTATGTTCGTGTCTTTCGACCGAGCTCTGATACCAATTGAAGAAACCGCAATTGGTGGTTGAAACAACTAAGGAACCCTAGGAACACACCTAGAAGGGGGGGGGGGGGTTGAATAGGTGTTTAAGAAACCTTGAAAGATTTTCGAACGAAACAAATCGAAACAATTAAAACAAATGATTTTTGCAAATTCTACAGCATTTAATCGATTAAACTGAAATTTAATCGATTAACCTGCAATTTAATCGATTAAACCTGAAAGTTCAAAAGTCCTTAATCGATTAAACGAAAACTTAATCGATTAAATCTATGAGAAACTGAAAAATCACTTTTTCAATCGCATACGAAAATCAATCAATCAACACGTAAGATCAGAGATTAAGCGGAAAAGATTAACACCTATATTCTTATTGATTAACCTAGTTATGAAAATGATTTTCCCTTTATCAATTTGAACAATTAAAGATTCAATTCAATCAATTATGAAAATCACTCTTTTCTAGGTTTTCAACCAAGAACACAATCAATGACTTGAAAGTAAAGAGTTAAGGGTTTAGAGATACGACACAGTGATTTATCCTGGTTCACTTTCATCCGCTTGAAAGCTACATCCAGTCCCCTCTTCAACCAAGTGAGATTCTTCACTATGAGGAATTAGAGTTCTCAAATTACAAGTAAATGCCTCAAAAGACTCCCTTCTTGCTAGCCTACAAGAGATACAACACCCTTGCCTTGTAATCCTATTGATCTTCTCTCTAATCTAACCTCTACCCCTTGTTGATAATCGACACAACAAGTCTTCTTTGCTTGATGATAATCCACACACCAAGTCTTCAATTTGCTTGATTCACAACCAAGACTTCTTCTTCTTCTTCAATAAGAATGCACTTGCTTGATGATAATCGACACACCAAGACTTCTTCGTTGTTGTAGTTGGCTTGCCTTCTTGCAAAGATTACAACACAATAGAAAACACAATGACACTCCTATGAATCTCAATCAATAGTTATGACAATTCACAATAAGAGATTCAAAGGTTCTTGATCAAAGAATATGAAAATATGAAAGCTTTGATCTTTGAAATTGAGAGAGAATAGAGTGGCTTGATTCTTGTAAAATTGATTATGAAAGTGATGTATATTAATCACAAAGGTTAGGAATAGGTTTATATAGAATACCCAAAAGTTGTAGCACTTGAAAACTGATTTTGAGAAGTGAAAATCGTATTTTAAAAAACCAGTTCAACAATACTTAATCGATTAAATCTTTACTTAATCGAGTACTAATCGATTAAATATGTTCTTAATCGATTAAACATATCTGATACTTGTTTAAAACTTGTTTTCTCAAAACCAAACCTTTCCTTTAAAACCTTTAAGCCACCTATTGATTCTAGGTTAAGTGAAAACTCAAATTATGATTTAATCATGACTATGATAGAGATTCACTACCCTCTAAGATACTCTAACCAAACTCATCAAATAAAAGACCTATGAAGCTTGAGAGGCAAAAGATAAAACAAATACAATTATACTCAAACTAAGTCTTCATGAGCTTGCTTTCTCTCTTCTTCATTTGATGTTTGTTGTTGCTTGTTGAACTTGAACTTGATCAACACATGATAGCTTGTTCAAAACACTTTGTCATTATCAAAACATTCATCATGGAACTTACAATAAGTAGTGTCTAGAAGTCTAAGTTAGAGGATAGAGCTTAGAGATATATGACTATGGATATATATATATATATATAATTACTTGATTATTCGGTGGTTAATTGGCTTTCTCTCCATGACCGAGCAGCATGGCTGGGAGACGAGCTGATAACGACCGAATTGCTGCTGTGTTGGAAACTCTGGTTCAACTACAGCAGAACCAAGCGCAGGCTCAGCAGAATCAGGCTGAGAACCTCGCTCAAAACATCGCCGCAGCCGCAGCAGCTGCAGCTGCAGCCCTTCAGCCTCAACCTCCGGCTCCGGTCGAGATCGACTGGATGAGCCGATTTCGGAAGAATGAACCACCTCGGTTCGAAGGGAGTTACAATTCTGATGGAGCTCAGAGATGGCTCCAGGACATTGAGAAGATTTTCCGATCTCTGCAACCGCCCTATGAGTACAGGGTGAGGTTGGCCGAGTTTGTGCTGGCTAGTGAAGCCGAGCACTGGTGGGATCAACAGAGCCGAGGACTGAAGGCGGCTAATGAGGTCATCACTTGGGAATTGTTCCGAGCTCGATTCCTCGAAAAGTACTTTCCCGAGGATGTAAGGAGAGAGAAGGAGCTCGCTTTTCTCAAGCTGGAGCAGAGGAACTTGAGTGTCGGAGAGTATGCCGCTCAGTTCGAGGATTTGATCCGTTACTCTGGAAGCTACCGAGATGCTGATGAGCGTACCAAGTGCATCAAGTTTGAGTCTGGCCTCCGTGACGATATTCGGCTCGCATTCGAATATCAGAACGTGGCCAATCTCTCGCAATTGGTGAACATGGCCAGCACCTATGAGAAGGGGCTCAAGAGGAAAGCTGATGGAAAGAGGAACAGGTCGGCTTAGAAAGCAATGGGTCCGATCAGAGGAAAAGGAGTTGTCCAGAGATCTGCTCCCTATGTGAATCCGGGCTCAAGAGTGTCAACGACTCCAAGGAGCGGTGGTCAGATGGTGGTTGTTCCTGGCCCCTATCCGATATGCTAACACTGCGGAAGGCAGTATAGGGGTGAATGCTGGAGTCTGGATCCGACCAGAGCAAGAGGATCCTGTTTCAGATGTGGCAAGCCTGGTCATTTTGCAGCTCGGTGTACCGAGAATATTGTGAAAGAAGAGGTCAATGTGACCAAGGCTCAACAGACCGGTGTTAACCGACCAATGCAGAGAGGCAAAGTTTACACTATGGATGGTGAAGAAGTGACCGATGCTGACGAGCTGGTCCGAGGTACTTGTCAAGTAAACAGTGATCCATGTGCTGTGCTATTTGATTGTGGAGCCACCCATTCTTTTATTTCCCTTGACTGTATGAACAGACTAAAACTATCCACAGTAGAAATGCCTTACAAACTATCCATTTCTACCCCAACCAACTCTTCTGTAATCACTTCTAAAATGTGTCTAGAGTGTCCTATCCAAGTATTAGGCAAAGAGTTTAAGGTCAATTTGATTTGTCTGCCCCTAACCAAACTAGATATTATCCTCGGCATGGACTGGATGTCCCAACACCATGTCCTCCTCGATTGCCGAGAGAAAACCGTGATCTTTAGTGACTCTTCTATTGCAAAGTTAGAAGTGACAGAGGAGCCGACCTTAGACCGAATTCCTGTGGTCGGAGAATTTCCAGAGGTTTTCTCGGACGAAATGCCTGGCTTACCGCCGAGAAGAGAAGTAGAATTCAGTATAGACCTCGTTCCGGGTAGTGGCCCGATCTCAATTGCTCCGTACCGAATGGCACCACTCGAGCTAGAAGAGCTTAAGAAGTAGCTGGAAGAATTTTTGGCCAAGAAGCTAATCCGACCAAGCGTCTCACCTTGGGGGGCTCCGATCCTGTTCGTTAAAAAGAAAGATGGTAGCCTCAGAATGTGTACCGATTATCGGAAGCTCAATGCGGTAACGGTGAAGAACAAATATCCCCTCCCTCGGATTGATGACTTGTTGGACCAACTTAAGGGAGCGTCGGTATTCTCTAAGATTGACCTCCGATCTGGATACCACCAGATCCGTATCCGAGATGAAGATATTCTGAAGACAGCTTTCAGGACGAGATATGGGCACTTTGAGTATGTGGTCATGCCCTTCGGACTTACCAATGCCCCTGCCATCTTCATGGACTACATGAATAGGATCTTCCGACCTTACCTGGACTCGTTTGTGATAGTCTTCATCGACGATATCCTCGTCTACTCTCGAAGTCCGAGTGAACATGAGCAGCACTTGAGAACGGTATTGCAGGTTTTGAAGGACAAGGAGCTATATGCCAAGCTCTCTAAGTGCAGCTTTTGGCTCAAGGAGGTTCACTTCCTCGGCCATGTGATATCCGAGCATGGTGTGGCGGTCGACCCCTCTAAGGTGGAAGCTGTACTTAAGTGGGAGAGACCCACCTCGGTGACCGAGATCAGGAGTTTCCTCGGCCTTGCAGGGTACTACAGGAGGTTCATTGAAGGATTTTCTAAACTGGCTCTACCGTTGACTTCGTTAACCAGGAAGGATGCACCCTACCAATGGACCGGGGTGTGCGAACAAAGCTTTCAAGAGCTAAAGAAAAGGTGACGAGCTCGCCCGTGTTGATTTTGCCCGATCCGACCAAAGCCTTTGACGTATTTTGTGACGCCTCGAAGCAGGGTCTCGACTGTGTATTGATGCAACAGGGAAAGGTGGTGGCTTATGCCTCTCGGCAACTTCGGCAACACGAGCAGAATTACCCAACCCATGATCTTGGATTGGCAGCCGTGGCGTTTGCCCTTAAGATTTGGAGACACTACCTGTATGGCACGAAATTCGAGGTGTTCAGTGATCACAAGAGTCTCAGCTATTTGTTCGACCAGAAGGAGATGAATATGAGGCAGCGCAGATGGGTGGAATTTTTGAAAGACTACAATTTCAACTTGCACTATCATCCTGGAAAAGCCAACGTGGTGGCCGATGCACTGAGCAGGAAGAGTCTTCATTTGAGCAATATGATGGTCCGAGAGATGCAGTTGATGTAGGAGTTCAGCGATCTTAACCTCGGCATACAGAAGAAGGAAAACAGTGTGGTGTTGGAAATGCTGCAAGTAACCAATGATTTTGTGGGTTTCATCAAGGAAAGACAGGCTGCCGACCTAGAACTCTAGAAGCTCCTAGAAAGAGCAGGAGACAAGGATGAGCCCGACTTCACTAAAGGACCTGATGGTCTCGTACGATTTCGAGGCCGAGTTTGCATCCCCATGGACTTTGAAGTCCGAAGAGAGTTAATGGAAGAAGCCCACAAGACGAAGATGAGTCTTCATCCGGGAGCCAAAAAGATGTACCAGGATCTGAAGAGGTTATTTTGGTGGCCGAAGTTGAAGACCGATGTGGCCGATTATGTGTCTCGGTGTTTGACATGCCAGAAAGCTAAGATAGAGCATCAGAAAGCAGGAGGATTACTCAAATCCTTGGAGATTCCACAATGGAAGTGGGACAACATTTTGATGGACTTTGTGTCGGGTCTACCAAGGATGAGATCAGGACAGGAAGCCATTTGGGTTGTGGTGGACCGACTTACAAAGTGTGCCCATTTCCTGCCGATCAGCATGAAGTAAAGCTTGGAGAAGTTGACGCAACTGTACATAAAGGACATTGTCAGACTTCACGGTGTTCCGAGCAGCATAGTGTCGGACCGTGATCCCCGCTTTTTGTCTCGGTTCTGGCAGAGTTTGCAAGAAGCCATGGGTACAAAATTGAGGTTTAGCACAACTTATCATCCCCAAACCGATGGACAATCCGAGCGCACCATTCAGACCCTTGAGGACTTGTTGAGGACATGCGTGCTCGAACAGTCAGAAAGTTGGGAAGCACTTTTGCCATTGGTCGAATTCACCTACAACAACAGTTTCCATTCAAGTATCGGAATGGCTCCTTTTGAAGCATTGTATGGTCGGAAATGTCGGACGCCGCTATGCTGGTTCCAGATAGGAGAAAACTTGTTGATTGGTCCTGACATTGTTCATGAGACAACCGAGAAGATCCGAATGATACAAGGAAAGATGAAAGCAGCCCAGGACCGACAGAAGAGCTATGCCGACAAGAGAAGGAAACCCTTGAACTTCATCGAGGGAGATCATGTATTCCTTCGGGTATCCCCTGTAATGGGTATCGACCGAGCAATAAAATCAAAGAAGTTGACCCCTAGGTTTGTCGGACCATACCAAATATTGGAGAAGGTCGGACCAGTAGCTTACAGAATTGCTCTACCTCCGCACTTGTCTAAGATCCATGATGTGTTCCATGTCTCTCAACTTCGGAGGTACATTCATGACCCCTCACATGTGATAGCAGTGGATGAGCTGCCGCTAAGAGACAACCTGACCTTCGAAGTCCTACCAGTCCGAGTTGAAGACAAGCAGGTCAGACGACTCAGAGGAAAGGAAATCTCATTGGTCAAAGTCGTCTGGAATCAGAATGATGTGGAGGAAGCTACTTGGGAACTCGAGGACAAGATGAAGCAGTCATATCCGCAACTGTTCAGTGCCGACTAAATTTCGAGGACGAAATTCCGGTAAGTGGGAGAGGAATGTAACATCCTGAAAATTAACGTTAAATATAATAACTTTAGATATAATTATATGTGTATATAGTATATATAAATATTTGTTTAAGGGTAGGACTAAGCCATAGAGGTTTTATAAGGGTAGTAGAGTAGCAAGAAGCTTAGGCCAACCTGGTCTGTAGATGTAGGACCTCGGACCGATTCCGGCCGAGCTAAATAGGGTCAACCGTGAAATCTAGTGTCAGTTCGGATTAGCCGACCCCAACACACGTCACACTCCTATCCGAGAAGGAAGCTCAGACTACTGTTGTTCCTACAAACCGAGCCGACGTATCCGAGCCGACGTATCCTAGCCGACGTACCCGAGCCGACACGTCCTAGCTCCTCCGTGCCAGCTCATGTGGAGCTGTTGACCCTTTGGTTTTCGTACCGTCCGTATGGTACTATCCTTCACTTTATGTCATTGTCATTCACTTTATGTCACTATCATTGCTTTATGTCCCTTTCAATGTACTATTCATGGCTTCCTCAAGAAGCCAATGAATCCTAGCCACACATTCTAGCTTCCCCAAGAAGCCTCCAATGAGAGCCACACAAATGTTTTCCCTAAATGAATAAAAGTGAAAACCAACCCACAACACTTCTCATTTTCATTCTTCTTCTCCCTACGTCTCACTCTCTTTCTCTCTCATTTACTCTCTCATTTTCTTCTCTGAAATCCAGCAACAACAAACCCCCAACATATTTTCTTTCTCTCTCACGAACCTCCCTCTCCTCCACCAAGTCTTACCAACCGGAGACCCTCCTTCTCTCCGTCCCCATTCTGTTCCGGCGTCCCTGGACCGCTGTAGAGTTCGTGTGTGGCTGGTGGAGCTTGTGTGCAGCTTGGAGGAACTCGTGGCAGCTTGGAGGAAAGGATTCAAGGGGTGTGAAACTCACAAGATCAAGGTCAAGGAAGCCATTCTCAACTCTCAACTCTTATCTCTCACGGTTTGAGGTAAGGAGTGATTGTTACCTCTACTTGAGTTTGGGTTTCTAGGGTGTTCATAAAGGGTACTAAGAGTGGGTGTTAGATTAGGGAATGGATATAGGTTAACATGAGAAAGGAAAGGTAAAAAGGGTGAAGGGAACTAATAAATGAACTAGAAACATGGGTGTTAGGTGAATATGGAATATTGTTT
Source organism: Crotalaria pallida (assembly GCA_037953625.1). Classification (NCBI taxonomy): domain Eukaryota; kingdom Viridiplantae; phylum Streptophyta; class Magnoliopsida; order Fabales; family Fabaceae; genus Crotalaria; species Crotalaria pallida. The sequence continues at coordinate 63,880,906 of CM075655.1, read as the reverse complement.
TATGTTATATGTTGGTATTTACATGATGGATTGGTTGAATGCTTTTATTCTTATTGCTGTTGATGTATAAGTGTTATGAACTTTGTTGCATAAATGTTTACGAGCTTTGATATTTGTTATTTATATCTGTGGCCGAGCTGGACCGAGCTGGGAGAGGGTGAGAATGGGTATGAGAAAATGGTAAAGATGGAATGTAGGAGAGATAGAGTAATGAGTTAGAATGAGAATAGTTAATGGAAAGAGGGAATGGTTACCGAGTTTAGCCGAGATAGACCGAGCTAAGAAATAGTTAAGAGGATAATGGGAATAATTAAGGGCTGAATAACAGGGTGAGCCGAGAGAGGCCGAGCTAAATAAATGATTAAAAGAATTTGAGGAATTAAAGAGAAATGGTTGTGTGATCGGGTCATAGCAGACGCGTACCGGGTGCATGCATTGATCGCGTCAGACGCATACTGGGTTTGTGCCGTTGTAAGACGAGTACTGGGTGCTCGCAGTTATGATTCATACAAGGTTCCGAGCATGGAACCGGTGGGATGTGGTCCTGGTCATAGTAGACGCGTACTGGGTGCGTGCATTGATCGCATAAGTCGCCGAGATGCGCCGCTGTAAGACGAGTACTGGGTGCTCGCAGTTATGGACTCTCCTTAACCCCATAGAATGATCGGCGGTAGTGCTCCTAGTCATAGAAGACGCGTACTGGGTGCATGCATTGATCGCGTCAGACGCATACCGGGTATGTGCAGCTGTAAGACGGGTACTGGGTACTCGCAGTTATGGACGACACTCCGATATCCGACTTTAAATGGTGTAAGACATGCACTGGGTGTATGCATCCGAGAAGAGTAAAAGATTGTAAACTATGTGAAAATGGAATAATGAGTAATGAGCCGAGGTATAGCTAATAGGTAATGGATAAACTAGGTAATGATGTGAGCCGAGCTAAATTAGATGGTTGGAGGTAAGCCGAGCTAATTGATGTTGTACAATGTGAACCGAGCTGAATGAGGATGTATGTATGTATGGGTTTGATTACTTGTTATTATATGCTAACTGTCTTATTGTGTTTGGCTTGGTAGTTCGGTATGGCATTTTAGAAACTGCTTATTTAAGTTCTGTGTAATGCTCACCTCCTTACCATTTTTCAGGTACTGAGCCCGAGCAGATGCAGTCCCCGGCCGAGTAGGATCACTCTCCCTCACAGGGAGAGTAAGTTATTTAGAGTACGAGAATTTTTTGGGTCTCGGCCAGTTGGGCCGAGCTAAAACACTTTTTGTATATTTTGACCTCGGATTACCCTGTTGGGCCGAGCTAAAACAATGTTTTATATTTTTAATTGGCCGAACTGAATGTACCTAAACTTATACTTTATGTATTTGATGCATTTAAATCTTCCGCTTTATTAACTCTGATGTTTTTGTATTAATGAAAAGAAATTTTAAAATCCTAACTTTTAGGGTAATTAAGGGTAATTATTATATAGGGTGTTACAGTTTTTTCCCGATGGGTTTTCCTGACAAGGTTTTTAATGAGGCAACATCCAATTGCGTAAGAAGATTTGTGTACTCTTTTCCTTCCCTAATTTTTCTAATAGTCATCCAAGGGGGAGTGTTATAAACAATTCATATCCATCTAATTAGTGGATGACTATCTATTGGATTGTGTTTATATTTAGTTGATACCACTCCATATTAGGGTGGATTGTGTTTATATTTAGTTGATAACACTTCATATTAGGGTTTCCTATCTCCCTATAAATAGGACTCAACTATAATGTAAAATGTACACTGAATATATCACAATATATTGTTTCCTCTTTTCTTCTCTTCTTCCTTATTTTCATACGTTTCATAACAGTTAGGTTTTTTTCTTTTTTTTTAATTATTGGTAAAAACTTAGGCAACGACATGTCGTTGCAGTAGCTTAGAAATAATTTTTCATGGAATTTTCAATTTGGCAACGACCATTCGCAACGACAAAATAAAAGTCGTTGCCAAATAGATTTTAACGCAATGACAAATATTTGTCGTTGCGTTAAAATCTTTTTGGCAACAACTTTTTTTTGTCGTTGCGAATGGTCGTTGCAATAAACAGGTTTTCTTGTAGTGTATTGGACGTTGAGGGTAACAGTTAAATTTAATGTTGATTAATTTGAGTATCATATTATGCTCAAAAGTACTCATTCATCAAACACAATGTAGAACTAATAATACAAACACAAAAAGTCCTTAAGCTTCTCTAAGGGTAAAGCCCATTTAATTTTCAGCTACTTTGCCATTATCATTATCCTCTTCAGGTAACCCTGGCTGCTTTTCCTTGACAATTTCGTCAATCTTGATCTCCTGCGATGGAGCTTGCTTCACATATGAGACATCCTGAAGCTGAAAAGCATTCGTCGATGTTTAGTACATTAAATAATTGAAGAGCAGCATAATAAACTCGGAAGAAATTTTCAAAATCACTGCAAACTGTAGAATAAATGATCATACAAAAGACTTACCACCAAGTTTCTTAAGCTAGCAGTAACATCTTCCTATTGCTGCTGAAGGGTGGTCCTCAGATGTTGAAACTCTTGGTTCTGAGGTTATAACAAATTTCATACAACAAATTTAATTTGAAAAGGAACATATCTGATTAAAATTATAAAAGCACACTTGCTGTTCAAAGTTGCTCCACTTCAACATTATGTTTTTTCTAATTGTCAAAATTTTTTAAATTACTTTTAGCCTCTCATGGTAGAGCCCTTTGAGCTTGAATGCATTTATGACTATAACTCCTAAAGACCTTAGAAAGGCCATCACAAAAATTAAGCATCAGAACCTCTCATAAATCACAGTCCTTCAAGTTCAGTTTAAGGTTTCCAAACTAGTCAAAATATTTTTTCTTATTGATTTCACAGTTAAAACACTACTTTGCCAGCTAAATTAAGGAAGAAAACATGACATAGTTTAAGTGCCTGAAAAAGGGAGTGACATCAGAGATGAACAAAGTAGTTTCAAGTGACTGAAAAAGACATGAGAATGAATTGATAACTAGTTAATATATAGAATCAAACACATCATACCACCCATATTGGAGGCACTCCTTTTGGAGCTATCTGGGGTTCAAATCTCAAATATCAAAGAGAAGATGAAACTAACATATGAGTTCAACCAATCACCAGAACTAGAAAGGTTAGAAAAGCTGAAAGAAAATGAAACTGGCATGTAATGTTAAGAAGTTCAAGGACATCAGAACCGTAACCAACAGCTACAAATCTTGGTTGATAATTGAAGTTGGAATGAATCACATCACATATATTAGAAATGAAATGATAAGTACTTGCAACAACTTCAACTGTGGTTTAAAACGTAACTTGGACTCCAGTACAAATCAATTCAGCAAAAGAGAGTGAAGGTGAAGAGAAGTTCGTATTAACTAAACTCAAATATAGCCTAATCACATTACATTTTAAACTAACAACAGTTTATCTGTTTGCCTTGGTTTCCAGTCTATTTTACCAACGAATGCTACTTGCCACTTTCTACAACATATGCAGGTTGGCCCAGGTAAGGACAAGAGAAGGAAGAAAATCTGGTCTTTAATTTGGTTAACAGTGATATGGAATATTTGGATCTGTCAAAATCAAGCAATTTTTGTGAACAAGGTGGGGAAATCTTAAGTAGGTTATAATGGCCAACCACCACAAGAAAAATAGTGATTTATGGCATATTATTAGCGGCGGTTTTTAGAACTGCCGTCAGTGTTCAATTTAAAAATGAATCTTACGGCGGTTTTTGTAAAGGACGCAAGTTGCACACTTCACACGTATCACTCGCACGTTTCATCACTTTTGTTTCTTCCCTCTCCGCTTTTCACTTTTGTTTCTTCCCTCTCCGCTTACCAGATCCAAAGCCATATTCTCAACCAATTAAAACTTGCTTATTTCAACTCATTCGCTCATTGGTCATTTCGAAGGTGGGTTCAATCTCAATCCCTAATCTTCAATCTCTCACTTTGTTGATTCGTTGATTTGCTCATTGCTCTGTTGTTCCAGCTTCCATCCATCTTTTTACCGAAGCTTCCATCCGGTTCCAGCTTCGTCTATTACTTCACCTTCGGTATGTCTTCCCTTCATTCCTCTTGTATTCAAGCATTTATTTAGATCTTATTCACGATGAAGATGACTATTTTATTCAGCTTTTAATTGATTGAAGTATGAGTTTAATTGATTGCATTTTTGAGGTTTAGGGTTTCAAATTTGATTCAATTGCTGATTTTAGTTGATTCAATTTTTGGTTTTAGGTCCTAGAGTTTGTACTTTAGGGTTTCAGTTCTAACATGTTGACTAATCTATGTTGTTATTTGATATAGTATAAATGTATAGAGGGTATAGTTTCCATATCATTATTTTCCTCTAATTTAGACTTAATTTGAGTGCATCTAAAGTATTTGACAAAATGCCCAAACCAGTCATTTGTTCACAAGTTCAGTCATTTGGATTTACTCATTCTCTTTTGAGGAAGCTACATCTTATTTGCCACTCATTTGCTTAAAAATCAGGGAGAGTGATCGCCGTTGTCAGCATCGAAAGCAGAAGAAGAACAAGCATGCCTCTCAAGGACCGAACGCTAACTCTATTGAAGACGGTGACGACAAGAAGGCGAATACTGATTCTAATCAGGTTCTCATCCATTTCCTTTATAATTATAAGTGCTTTGATTTCTTTAGGTTTGCAATCCTTGATGATTATATTATCACCTGAAATGATAGGAGCTAGGAAAATTTAACTGCGACATCAGATATTTGCGTTTTCGTAGTCGTAGAACATCGCTGTGAAGTTAATAATTTCAAGTCACAAATCAAGGCTGAAAATGTTCAATGCCATTATTTGTTGATTTATCACTTTGCATGTATTTGTGATTAATTTTTAAAAAAGTAGTAATGATGACAATGTTTATAGAAGGCAGAACCATATTAATCCAGTCATCTGTATAAAATGGAGTTAATATTCTGAGATTTTCTATGGACTGCGGTGTTTGGAATGAAAATACATCAAGCTGTTTGTATACCTGTTATATTACTTCTATTCAATTTTACTTATTACTAGACATTACTATAGCTCTGAATGCTTGCAAAATCAATGATGGGTTTTATAAATTAGGGTTTGTTATTGAATGTTACATAATCCTATATGACAGGAAATTGGATAAGTGGAAACAGATGAACACTACAAACCAAAAATTTCAATTTGGATACTTGATGTGTCTCTTGCACAAAAGATATAAGGTTCTCTTTCAGATCAAGAGCATAATGACATAATTCATTGCTTATAATCTATTTAGGTACTCTTGTCTAGTGGATTTCACCCGGGGTTCCTCAATCAAGCCTTTGAGACTTTGAGCCTTGATGTTTTTTTTGCTATTGAATTTTTTAGTTGTTAATACAGGGAATTTTTTAGTTGTTAATGGATCGGAAAAAAAAAGTAAAGAGGAAAAAAGCAATTTACATTTCATATTTTGTTGTTTTTTATATTGCAGGATGGAAAGGTTTTACCAGATGGTCCTGTTGTTATATCTCCCGACGGACTTTTTCCCTCTCTATATCGAGAAGGTAACAAGTTTACATGATAAACCTGCCACATTGGATATAGAATTGTCTTTGTTGATATTTGATCTTGGATTTTAGTGGGGGAAGAAGAAAATTGAACTAAGTAATTAAATTTGTTAAAAAGTTATGTTCAATAGTACTGATTTAGCCCAATTGAAGAAATATTGTACAAGTATCTGTTTAATGTCTTGTTGAACGAATAAGTTGACTAATGCACTTCAAGTGATCTGGTTAAAGCAGTCTGCAAAGCCTAAAACAAAAATATGGAGTCTGGATTCTAGTGCATGCTTTTACCTTAATTGATTGAGCATTTGTATGGTGTGTTAAGAAGGCTATACATCTATACTAGGAAGTAGGAAACTTAAAAATAAAGTGTGCCTTAAGGCTATTTACCATTGTTCATTGTCTTCATTCCCTTCTCATAAGCAGGACAAAACCTTGAAATTTTGACACTTCTAGTGTGCCTCTGATTCACATCATGTTTCACACTAAGATACATGAAATGCAGGATATCTCTGTAAAAAGGATCCATAAATGACTGGCGTTTGGGTTTTTTTTCCCATAAAAGAAAAAGTTTGGTTACATTACATGGACTTGTTAGATGCCCTACACCCTATCTTTACAAGGATAACATTCTGGTTATGAAATTTATAGGTATTGCTTTTGTTCTGCATTTTGTGAATACAATCTGAATCTGATCTAATGAGTCTGATCAACATGATTGATTTTCCATTCATGATCGGCTGCTCTTAATTATATATTATCTATTGTTGCTCATAATTATCTTAATTATTATGCTCTTGGGATGCTTTAATATAAGGTTCTTGTTTAGGTCCTCACAGAATCTGTTATCTACATTGATTACTATAAAACTCAATTGCGTAGTTGAATTAGGAAAACTTACACAGTCCTTTTGGAGTACCATTGAGGGATTCTTGATGAAAACAGTGTATTCTATGCTCTGCCAGTTATTATTTGAGCCTTTGTATTTCAGATAATTATGGCATCAGAAGGGAAAATTGGTGGATGCTGACCTTAGTGAGTATAATATACTTTATCAGTGAAAGAGTTAAGTCGCACATTCAGGAAAAAATACTGGAAAAAATTCTGAATTTTTGTGTTTCTTCTTATCTATCTATGTATCTATCTTTTTACTGAGAAATTAATATCTAATAATATTGGGTTTTTTCTTTTAACTTGTGCACAGTGGTTTCTCATTATGGCTTCATTTCATTCCTGGAATTAAGTTTCGAACCAACAATGAACCATTCAAGGTAGTCCTTCCTTTCCTCTCTCTATGTCTCATTTTGATGCACATGCTTCCTACTATGATGTAAAACTTGAACTGTGAACTGTGAACTGTGTTCAGGCTGAAATGAAGCAATTCACTGCTAAGATTGTGGATATGATGAAGCAAGAGAAATTTTGCTTGATTTTTAGTAGTTAGAAGTTAGAACTTTAAATGCTTTATCAGAATGTAGGATTCTGATCAATCTGCTATAAATGCATTCTACAAGTTTAATACAAGTATTAATGCAGGTATTTTTTAGAGTATTAATCTGATCAAATTAGTGATGCAAAAACTATTATTGAATTTAGTAGGTGTTAGAATGTTGATATTAGTTTTGGATGTTGATATAATATTACTCTAACTTTAAATTGCACTTGTTATCTTTAGTCATATCATTGCTTTTATCGTTTGTTTGCATGTGCAAGAATAATAATGATATTAATGCAGAACCACTGAGCTAGTGAATTTATCAAATATACTATAAATATTCAAGCATCAACCTGGGGCCTTTCATGGACTAATCAAATTTTTGGAGGTTGCAGATTCTTCCAATCTAGGTAGCATCGTAAGTTAGTTTTCTTCAATCTGTAGTATTATGCAATTGGTTTGGTTCCAATCTCAATTCATTCATCTCTGCTACAACTTTTTGGATCAACCTAGTCTTACTGCTAGTCTAGTTATACTTCTTTTCTCTATTCCAAAATCCCAATTTAATACAATATGAGTATCTTCCCAAATCCTACTCTGCCCAGACAGAACCCACCTCTTAAACCTGAAATAGAAAAATCTTAGTAGAAATCCTCATTTTTCTTCTTTCTTAGTTTATTTATCCCTGTTCTCTTTCATTAGAGCTTAGCATGTCTACTAAAACTAAAGGGACACAATAATAAAGAATAAAGAAGTTTATCAATTATAAATTTGAGTATGAAGGGGTGGAAAACAAAATACTGCAAAACATGAATGCATAAATGATGAGTATAATAACAATGATTAAGATTTCAATGCTAAGACTAGTCCATTGAATTGGTTGTATTTAGGCTATGTTGAAATAAAGGCTACAACCAATACAATAGACTTGTCCAGGGATTATTATCTTTAGGGCTTTATTACCTTTATTTTTTAATGTGCCCTTAATCATGGTTATATTCTTTATGTTTGTTATCCTTTATCCTGTAGGAACAGCTTTTGGCTGAAAAATCTATTCAGGGTTATTTACATTGTTATATTGATAACCTTGGACTTCTGTAAGCTCATGATCTGTCCAGTGGAACAAAATTGTTGGTACATATATGGGGAAACTGGTTTTGGTTTTACTGCCTAACTCTTCCTTTTTCTGTACAGGCTCAAGGGAGATGATCTAATTCACATCTTTATTTGTCTTAGTTATATTTCTATTATGTTTTCTTTCCATGATTTTATTGACAGCTGGATGTTTGAGGTTAATGTAACTTGTGCAGGTCTTGAAGCATGTGCTATGAAGGAGCATTCAAAACATTTTTGTTGCAATACTGAATAAATTCTTAACAATTTTGAAGTTCTCTATGAAATGTTGATAAATGTCTTATTTTCTTAATGCAGGCTCAGGCATTGGTACTTTTGCTTGAGTGTCTCTGTCTTTGCTGAGGTTTGGAGAAGAGGACAGTAATGGAGTTGTAAATAGTTCAAGATTAAGCTGGTGATCCTGGCACTACAGAATGCCAAAAGATTTGAGGTAAGAACAGTTATGATAATGTTCATAGTAGTTGATGCAAACACATAAAGGAAAGCTGAAAAAGTAGGCATACCAACCCTTAATTTACATTACTCAGTGCAATATTACTCGGCTCATACTTAGCATGTATAGACTAATACTGTAAATCTTAAATTTTGCAACCTATTTGTAAAAATAAAAACATTATCAATGTGTGAATGAGATTTCTTTTTTAGTTTACTGAATATGTACCATGCATGCTTTTGGATAAAATAGAAATAGGCATTTTGCGGCGGTTAAAACTGTCGCAATTGTTTTCATAATATAAAGAGGCATCTTGCGGCAGTTATAAACTGTCGCAATTGTTTTATAAAAATATATAGGCATTTTGCGACGGTTATAACTGTCGCAAATGTTTTTAATGAATATCATATTTGCAATTTGCGGGGGTTTTGAACCGTCGCAAATTTTGCGTCAAAATTCTACAACCGTTGTCATAACCGCTGCAAAATATGATTCCCGACGGTCAGCTCTGCGTGAGTTAGAGAACCGCCGCAAATATATTTTGCGACGGTTAAAACCGCCGCAAAAGACCTCTATAAACCGTCGCAATTTGCCCGTTTTTTTGTAGTGAACAAGGTGTGTAAAAGAAAATGTCAGCCAAGAATAGTAGGCATTTGTAATTGTTTTCGTGTAGAATATTTCTCTTACTCTTACTTTTTAATAAATTTGTTTTATAAAATAAAAAAAAATAAAAACAGTTTATCAGCCAATCCAATGACTATATCAGATTAAAGAGAAATAATGAACATGCCATGTATGTTATCCATATCAAATAGAATGAAAAAGTATGCATGGTTTCATCATTGAGTCTTTAATGTTCTTCCTATGTTTTCAAGCTTTGACTAGGACTAGGAGTACTACTATGTTATGTTTGTTTCAGCTATGTAGGATTGTGATATTTTCCTCCTATGTTACAATTTGTTGTGGCTCAGTTGACTTTGTACTTCTCTTTCTGGATTCTGATCTGCTAGTAGTGGTTTGGAAAAACATGCAACACAAAATATTACAGTGCTATATCCTTTATTTCCAACTTAGTGCAGACCCAAATGCTAAATGAGGAGTTCTCTCCTTTGCAAAAGGGGGCAAAAACCAAATAACCCAACATGGGAATTTTGAATCTGAGTGAAAGCTTATATCTAACGGTGTAACACCCCAATTTTATAATATAAAATATAAGGAAATAAAAGTTTTGGAGATAGACAGGGAACTTTAAAAGTTGTTTCATTAAATAAAATACATAAATCAAAGTTTGGAAATACAACGGATAACTATAAACTTTTCATTTACAAATTAATTTTGTACAAAAATGTGGGGTACCCAATTACAGTATACAACATTTAAACAAAACTGATTTCCTTTCTTTCCACTTGTTCCGCTACGCACTCTGATCTCCAAGCTCCTTGAACATGTACCTCCACTAAGGTGAGATCTTTCACAGCACAGTGAATTAAAAGTGCAGTAAACAGTTCATAATAAAAACTTAAGAATAATAATTAAATCGAGGGTGGATCAACAAAATATAACCTAATCACTTTTCTACAACATCCACTTTCACACTTGAGTTAAATTCCCACTATTCTATTCCAATACTATAACCATTTCCACTTTCCCTTCTCTTTATTCTTTTCAACAATATATATTCCAATTCATTTACATTCCATTTTCAATTTCACAGTTCATCCATTAAAACACTTAGTCCCAATAAGAACATCTAGCACTCAACAGCAATCAACCAATCAGCAGTTAACCAGTCAATCAGTCGACATACTCAGGTATGTCTCAGGGACTATAATTTAAGTCATCTCCCTAATGTTCTTCACTTCCTACTTTAATAATTCATAAAACAAGTTAATATAAACATTTACATTACTCCTAAAATCAACTAAAAACTAAACTAATCACAGTTAATTAAACTCTAGTCTATACTATTTACTACCACACACTAAATTAATTACTAATCTCAAATCCTATTATAAACTCTAACTATCCCTAACTCAAAGTGTGGAAAGAGTCTCCCCTTACTTTTTGAAGAGAAGAGGAGAAGGAGAGGGGGTGAGTTGAACTCCACCAAGCCCTTGGGATTAAGCTCCTAGCCTCTGGTTCCTTGCTCCTTAACCAATTTCTAGCTCCCTTGATGATTATCAAACCCAATGAAGAGGATTGAGAGAGTTAGGGTTTAGAGAGGGGAAATTGGTGTAACACCCCGCAAATTCCTCGTGCTATTTTAAAAAATTAAAAGATCTAATTGGAGAAAATATTTTTTTTAAAGAGTGTTTTCTTGAAGTGAATTTCTTATTTTATAATTTTAAGTGGTGAATAATTTTGAAGAAATGATTATGTGTTGAATATTTTGTGTTTTAAGGAAATTGTGATTTTATCAAAGAATGAATGAAATTTTCGGGTTTGTTAACTTTAAAAATCCGTATCTTTTTAACCGTAACTCCGAATTTTATAATCTTTATATGAAAACGATCGTATTGAAATTTAGATTTCAAAAATATAACTTTTATAATTTTCTAGATTGATTTTCAAAAATTTATTTTGAGGTACTTAAAGGACGAATTTTGAGAGAATAAATTAGTAAAAATAGTTAAGGACTTCACATGAATTTTTCTCTTTGGGAATATCTTTAATAAATTAAAATATGGTTTTAGAAAATGAAATGAGAGCCATAATTATAGCCAAATAGTGCAGTTTATTATTTGAAAAGGGAATTTATTTTTATGTGTGTATGTATATGTATGTATGGCCTAACTATGTATGTATGTGCTTAGGAATTAAATTAGTGGAAGGATGTGATGATGCATATATATGTGTATATATGTATGTACGTATATATGTATGTGTAGTGTGTATGTGTATGTATGCATGTATAAGCTTAGATTTTTATTCCTTGGACAAGAAACCAAATGAAACTTAGTTAGAAACAAACTAAACTAAGTAGGAAACCCTAACCATTAACTAACTAATACTTAGCCCTAAAGTGACCCCTAGAACCTAACCTACACTACATTGTCCCCTTTCATATGATAAAATCCACCCATGCAAATTTGTGTAAGCCCAAAACCGCCCCTCCCTCTTGTGTATTACAAACCTAAACCTAAGGGCAAAAGAGGAATTCGTGAGTTGCCTATAAATTAGTGAGGCCATAGTTTATTTTCATTTCACCCATTTTTCATTTCTCACTTCTTCATTTCCACTCCAAACACAAAACACCCTAAGAGACTCACCAAACTCTTAGAGGAAAAAGAGAAGAAAATAGAGAGAAGGAGAGGAAGAGAGGCCGTGAGACTTGAAGAGGAAGAAGGAAGGAATTCAAGTCCAAACCTAGGAGTTTCTTTTGAAGATCTAAGTGTTAGGATACTAGAAGACCAACCATTTCCATGGTAGGATTTGAAGATCAAAAAGAAGAATTTATAATAGTTTAGTTTTCTCTTTTGTTTGTAGATCTATTTCATTTTCTCCCTTGTATGTTCATTTTTATGATTTAAAAGATAAACTTATGTGTTGATCTTCTTAAATCTTGGACTGTAAGGACTTAAAACAATTTGTAATATGTTAAGCCTTATGTTTTGTATTCGGTTGAGGGTTTTCTTTCTAGATCTAATGTTTTTCTAACAAAACCTAAAAGATCTAAATATTTGATAAATAAATTCATGATCTAAACTTGCTTAATAATAAAGTCAAGATCTTTGGTGATGCATGTGTTTACTTTGAAGTGATTTTGAAGTTTGAATTTAATGCATGTCATTTCTAAGTGTTGATCTTGAAAATCTATGCTAAAAAGTTTAGATCTCCAACTTATGTTTTTCTTGTCACGGTTTCTATAAAAGTTGTGTTAAAGTTGTTTATTTGTCTTGATTTTCATTCGTATGTGTTGGTCTATGGTTGATCTTTGATAAAACAAAGAACTTGAGTCTAGAATGTTTGATTTTATGACCTTGTGATCCTTATTTTCTTTGCATGTCTCCTTTATACCTTGATCTTAAATTTTTAAGAGTAAAAGAACTTATAAAACACTAGATCATGAGCTATATGTTTCGGCCATGACAAAAACGTTTAGGTCTTGATGCATTTTAATTTGATTTAAGTAATTATATGTTAACCTTATGTTTAGAAACCTTGATTTGAGTTGTTGAAATGTTTGACTTTTGATTTGATCTTGGTGAAGCCTTGATTTTTGGTTTTAGTCTTTAAAAAGGCTTTGATCTTGTGTGATCTATGAAAAAGTTGATCTTTAAAATGCATGCATGTTGTTTTTGAACCAAAAAAAAAGTGTTGATCCTTGTGTTGCATGTCACGATTTTGTGCTTGAAAAGAGAAGTAGTATTTTCAAAACCATGTTTGAAAAGTGCATCAAAACCATGTTTTTACCATGATGGTAATTCGGCCTAGCTAGGTTAGTAGGCTAGATTCTTTTTCAATAAAGTGACTTAAAAGTAATAAGTGTGTCTTGTAAAATTTTGTTAAATTCATGTGTTTGAAACCGTGTTGTGAATATTCAATTCCTATTCGGTTTTCTTTTTGGGGTAAAGGGAACAAATGAACTAAATGGTTTAGGAAAAAGTTTTATGTCAAATTGAATATGTGTGTATATTCGGTTTTAAGGGAAAGAATGGGTGAATAATTTTATTTCATGAAAAAGAAAATGAGGTTTAATACTTGAAATAAACTAAAAGTATTTATGTGTTTTATTTGTAATTCTTGACTTGTCTTCTTTAATTTCATTCGGCCATATGGTGTAAGTAAGTCTAGGAAATTTGTTTGCCTAAGAATAATTTCACATAACGATTTTTGAAAGGAATTAAGTTGTTTAAAGTAAGAAAAATAAGTGTGCTTGATTTATATTTTTAGTTCCATTCGGTTTGTACGTGTATATGTGACTAAGTGTTTGTGTTTTATGAAAATGAAAGTGTTTGATTGTGAATGAGTGTTTGTTTGAAAATAAATATTTGGTCTATAATTAAGTAAGTAATTGTATGACTTAATTCATTTAAGTGTTGTTGTGATTGTGTGTTAAGCTGATGTTTGGAAAATAATTGAGTTTGAAAATTAATTAATTTTAAAATAATTTGGTTTGATTGTAGGATTGTATTTAGTGGCTGTCCAAGATTTGTTTTATGATAAAAACTTGAGTTTTAAAGTATTAGTTGGAACTAAAGAATCGTCTAAAGTAAAAAGTGTTTTAAGATGTTTTCGGATTTTTATTAAAGTGATTTTGTGAAATAAACCTTTGCTGTCCAGAATTATTTAAAGTTGTCTCTTAAATTTAAAAAGGTGTTCATGTGATTTAAAACATAGTTTTCAAGTGGTATCTGATTTAAGAAAAAGTCGGAGTGAAAACGGTGTATTTTTCGGTGTTTCCAAACGTGTTTTAGGTGCTGTCCAAAACGGACCAGCAACTAACCCAAACGAATTAAATAATTTTATATGATGTTTTCAAATGATTTTGGAGAATTTAAAATGCTAGAAATAATAGAGTTGTTTTGAGAAAACAATCATGTTTTAAGTTTTTCCGACGAAGAACAAAATGTGAAATGAGTTAAGAAAATATTTTCTTAATACAAGTTAATGACATAAACATATTTTATTTAGTACGAGGAATTTTAAAGACGAGGGATTGGGGCAGCTGGCAGAGACAAGGATCCGAGGAGAGCGTACGCATTCAATTGTTGGACCTCAGGTGAGAGAGAAACTTTCCTAAGACACCGTGGTGTTTAGGTGATATATTAGGACGTTCTGTATCATCTCAAAGATCGGAACTTAGTGGTCCGGAGTTAGTAGTATAAGTGGCAATTGTTTGTATTGTGTGGCCACTTATACGAAGGTGACGAAGACCACATTATTGTTGTGTGATGATTGTGTGAAATAGCATGCTTGTATGTTTATTTATTTAATTATGCATGATGATAATTATATTGATGACTAATGTGAACAACACGCTGATGGACGTCTGTTACGTCCTGAAAACAGAAATGAAATAAATAAGATTGTAAAGTAAAGACATCATGAGAAAGAAATAAGAAATAAGAATATGAGATTTATTGGAAAAGAGATAAAGCGTTGAGATTGGAGACAGATTTGAGGATGAGAGTGAGGTTAAGCCAGAGCTGGGAAAGTGGTATTGTGTTGATATGTGAAATGAGTGGTGATTTAAGTGGAGCTGGGCTCCTTTGTGATATTGTTGAAGTGAAACTGGTATTGAGTTGAGCTTGCTCCTCCACCAGTACTCATTGAAACAATATGTTTTCGAAAGGTTTTTGAGATAAGGTTTTTGAAAAGATTTATGGAAAGAGATTTTGAAGAGGTTTTTGAAAATGAGTATTTTTGAAAAAGGTTTTTCAAATGAGATTTTTTAAAGATTTGCAAAACGAGATTTTTAGAAAAATGGTGAAATACTATTTTAAGAAAATTTGTGAAAACAGGTTTTGGAAAAGTCTGTGAAATAAGTTTTCGGGAAAAGTTTGTAAAATGAAGTTTTGACTGTTTATGAAAAGAGATTTTTAGAAAAGTGGTGGAACGAGATTTTAGGAAGTCATGAAAAGAAGTTTTTAGATTTTGAGAAAGTTTGTAAGAGTTTATGATTTGAGATTTTAAGAAAAAGTTTTGCGAGTTGAGACTTTGAGAGAGATGATGATATGAGATTGTTGAGACAAGTTGAGTAATAAGATGCAAGTGTGATGAGGTGAACCCAACTCTGTGCTCTGATGAGAAAAGATTGTGCAAAGTTAGTGGTCGGGACTCATTGAAGAGATGCACGAAGGATGGGCCGACCTTAGGTTAATTAAAAGATAAAAGACATGAAAAGACATTAACGCGGTAAGGTATGAGAGTGCGAAGTAGTGGAGAGGAAGGTACCCCGGATATCAGGGATATTCGGGTTGTGAATGCAATAGGGTAGGCTCGGGCGGTAAAATGTCACGTTGCCTTGAGTACTATTCTGGGAGGAACGAATTCCATATGTGGTAGCCAGACGTGGTGGGGACTGGGTCCTAATACCGTGGTAAGTTCTGCGTCCGGAGCCGGAATAGTGCTGTCACCCCTATGGCATTTCGAAAACAGTGGAGAGGGACTGGAACGGGGCATTGTGTTTTGCCACTGCGTGGACAGTGAGCCTTGATATTATGAAATTGAATTGATTTGAGGACGAGATCCTCCTGGTCTGGGACCATCTATGTGTTGAGACAGCTGTCGTGCCCGCGTGGTAAAGGTCCTGTACTCCTGTTCGCTTCCGACTAGGCTGGGTGGATGACCGAGGAGATGTAGACGTGTGTGACGATGGCAACGAAACGAGTACCTCGATGATCTTCTAAGTTTCCCCCAATCATCGAAGGTTGTGATTTGATAGGACTTGAAAATAAAAGTTTAAAAGTAATAAAATGATTGATGATATTATGAAGTGAAGTCCCCTGAAATGTTGATGTCAAGAACTGAATTGAGATGTTATGATTGAGAGAAGATAATAAGGTTGGAAAGATAAAGAATTAATGATAAGAATAATGATAATAATAAAGTTATGTTTGATTGTTATTTTGTATGTTGGTTTTGTGTTGTATGCTTGTATGGTCTTGATATCTCGCCTACTATAATCCCACACCGTCGACGATGTGTCGTTCGGATCGCTTACTCTCTCCTGTTCGTTGGCATATCGGGGCTGCTGATATTTCAACGGGCAGACGGAGCATCATATGGAGATTATCATTTTAGACGAATTGGTGCTGGAGTTTAAAGACAACGGGGAAGCAGCGACAGAGGTGGCTTCATCTTCGGAAATGAAGAAAAGGCGCAAGAAGAAAAAGGAAGCTTCTTCCAGTTGTGTGCGACATGAAAAGTTAGGGATAGTATTTTTAGTCAAGCTTAGTGTTAGCAATTTCGAGTCAAGGATTACCAAGCAATGTGCCACTTATGTAATACAGCTAAATTTAAATTCTGTTTTGTAAAATGTTTTACTTCGGAAGAGCGATCAATGTAAACTTTTGAAATCCCTTATGAGTATTAATGATCTTGAAACTAAATTATTTTATGAGGAGAAAAGTTTTATGAAAGGAACTGTTTTAGTAACAACTCCGTTTTCAACAAAAGGACTTTTAAATACACCAATGACTTTTCAACAATATGTTACCAAAAAAAAAATTTGGCCTCATTTTTGGTAACTTTAATACATAAAAGTTAATTACTTTGAGTTATGAAAATTGGGCTGTTACAATTGGGGGTTTGAGTGAAAGAAAATGTAATTGGTGTTTTTGATGAAGGAAAAAGATGGAGAGTTAATGGGGAATGATTATGGGTTGATGGATTGGAGTTATTTGGTGTTAATTTGGTGATTGAGAAGGATTGGGGAAGAGAGAAGAAGAGGAACTCGAGTGGGAGAATGAGAAACAATGAGGGAGAACACTTGAAAATCGTGTTTTAAGTCTAAGTTGACAGTGGTTAATCGATTAACTCCCATTGTTTACAAAGGATTAATCGATTAATACGTTGGTTAATTGTTTAGTGCCAGAAGGTGCTCTTAAATCTAATCGATTAAGCTGAGTCTTAATCGATTAGTGGCTAAAGGTGGCTCAAAAATTAATCGATTAAGGGACCTCTTAATCGATTAATGCCCTATGTTTTCCCTTCTTTCAAGCATTCTAAGGGTTCTAAGCCATTCCTAGCACACCCTAACTTCCCCTATCATAAATCCACTATCTAAGCACTTTCTAAACACCTCTAAACACACACGCAAACATAACAATCATCAATTAATAATAACAAACACACAAATCACGATCACGGAAAGACGAAACGAACTAACGATCGAAATCTAGACTCAACCTATTCTTAAACACTCGATCCAACCCAATCGACTGAAGACAACCCTCTAACAACTTAACCCTAGTACCAAACACTCTCGAGCCATAACCGATAGGGTCGAATTGATCTCATTTGCCTCGCACATTTATTAAATTCCGGAACTCAGTCGAAACGCGAGTTCGAAGGAATTCTCCGAACATAGACACTAGGGTCTATCCTTATACTCAAGGCTCTATCCTGGGATCCTTTATCCACTGACACTATCGAGATCGAAACACTAAAAGGCACTCATAAGGACTCCGGAACTCTTTGGCACCCGATCCTACACAAACCTACTCAATCAACCACAACCACAACCACACCAATCCAAGATCTAAACCGATCACCCCTCGACTAAAACCCACGACTCTAGAAAACTTCCCTATCCAACCCTAACGATGCGATCACATAACGAATACACGCATGCACACAAGAAACAAGCACAATTACTTACACCTAGGAATACACACAAGCACACACACACATATATAGATATATATATATATATCCTAACTTAACCTAAACGCACACATATACATATAAGCATACACATGCAAATACACACACATACATTCATATTCTCACGAATGTAATCAAAATGCTAATACCTACACAGGGGCATATTTATACAACATATACATATACTAGGAAAACGTTTACAAACACTTATACATATACATATTTTATATCAACATAATTTTATATGTAACAGCCCGATTTTCGTAAACTAAAAATAACCAACTCTTGTTCATTTAGGTTGCAAAAAAATGAGGCCAATTTTTTTTTTTAAAACATTGTTGAAGCGTTTGCAAACATTATTGGAGAGTGCTTAACATTCTTCAACACTTCTTTTGAAAATCGAGTTGTTACTAAAATCAAAACTTATTCATTTGGGTTTCCAAAAACATTCATCAAGGAAAATGGTTTGGTTCCAATTCAAAAATAGTTACTTGCATTACCTCAAAAAGGACATTAAACATTCTTCACAAAGTTGCACAAAAGTAGGGCATGTTCCAAAATAAGATGGGTTACACAATTGGTTCATCACTTTGGTAATCCTTAACTCAAAGCACTCATAAAAACCTAACTACTCACACTATTCTTAAACTTTCCTATTGAAAGCAAGTGGGTGTATCTCCTTCTCCTTCTTGCGTCCTCTCCTCGCTCTCGAAGATGATGCCGCTCGCGCGGTTGTTTCCTCATTGTTATTGGACTCCGTTACCACTCCAGCCAATGCAGTAGAATTCCTTTGCTTTTCATATCGGGCCTTCTCCTCGTAGCTCTGAAAACCTCATACGGTGACTTGCCCCAAGTGCGGCTCTAGATTAGCTCCGCTCAGTTGATGCTCCGAATTTGGGATCACGATCTCCGTGTAGCCGGTCCATGCCCAGTCGCTTGGGGTGTGCTTCCAACCTCTTCCATACTTATTCCACATGGTGATATCTAGGCAATACTCCATCTGCCCGTTGAGATATCAGCCACACCGATATGCCAACGAACAGGAGAGAGTAAGCGATCCAAATGACGAGTCGTCGACTGTGTGGGATTATGATAGGCAAAATAATAGGACCACACAAACATACAATATAACATACATGCACACAACAATCAAGTATAACATTATCATTATCTTGTATTATTATTATCATCATTATTATCATCATTATCCACATCCTTGTTATCATTTTTCATTCTCTTATCAACTTACTTATACTCCTTATGAATATCTTTTCCTTTTCTCTCATTTCCTTGTTACAACTATACTTCTCTTTCCATTCGGTCTTATCAATTCACCATCTTTAATGATTGGGGAACTTTAAGATGTCATCAGAGTATTCATTTCACTCTCAGTTATCACTCACGTCTACATCTCCTCGGTCATCCACCCAACCTAGTCGGAAGCAAATAGGAGTATAGGACCTTTACCACGCGGGCACGACAGCTGTCTCACAATCAATTGGCCCCAGGCCAGGAGGACTACAACCTCAAATCATGTATATCAATTCATTTCATATAATCAACGCACACTGTCTCAAACTCACCGTGGCAATCTCAAATGCCCTGTTCCAGTCCCTCTCACTGTTCAAGATTTGCAATCTAGGGGACGACAATATTTTCCTAGTGGGCCCGCAGAACTTACCACGGCATTGGACCCAGTCCCTACCACATTCGTATGCCTCCTGTGGAGTTCGTTCTGCCTAGAAACATACTCTAGACTTCTTGACGTTTCACCGTCATTGTCCTCCCCTAATGCACTCTCCTCCTGAGTATCCGCAGATACCCATGGTTCCTTCCTCTCCACTACTTCGCACTCTCATACCTCACCGCGTGTGTCTTTTAAAGTCTTTTATCTTTTAATTAACCTAAGGTCGGCCCATCCTTCGTGCATCCCTTCAATGAGTCCCGACCACTAACTTAGCACAAACTTCTCTCATCATTTCTCACATAGCACAGATTTGGGATCACATCATTGAACTCTCATCTCATTTCCCAATCCTTTTCAACATTCTCAATCTTTCTTCAAAACAATCTTACTTTCCTCAAAACATATTTCCATAAACTTTTTGAAAATCTCATATCATAAGCTATCACAAAATATCCTTTCGAAAACTTTCTCTTAAAATCTTCTCTCGTAATTTTTTCTCAAAATCAATTTTCATAAACTTCTCAAAATCTCTTTTCACAACTTCCTCAAAACCTTTCTTAAAAATCCCATTTCGCAAAGTTTCTAAAAATCTTCCTTCACAACTTTTCACAAAATTTTATTTCAAAAACTTTTCTGAAAACATTTTATTTCTAATCCTTCTCAAAAGCTTCTTTTCAAAATCCTTTTCAAAAATTTCTTTTCAAAAACCCTTTTCAAAAATTTCCTTTCACAACTCTTTGCAAAAGTTTCTTTTCACAAATCTTTTTCAAAAATCTCCTTTCACAAATCTTTTCAAAAATTTCCTTTTAAAAAAAAACTTTTTCAAAAATCACATTTTTGATGAGCGCTAATGGAGGAGCAAGCTCAACTCAACACTAGTCTCCTTCAAAAATAAAAACAAAGGAGCCAAGCTCCACTCAAATCACATCTTGTCTTCATAACAACATTACTCTTCCCAGCTCTGGCTCGTTCTCAACATTATTATTCGTTCTTTCCCCAATCAACTCTTCTCTCTTTTCCACTCAATCTCTCATCCTTCATCAGTATTCTTTTGCTTATTGTGTCTTTACTCTCAATTTCATTACTTTCTCAACTTATTCCTTCCGCTTTCATTTCTTATTCAGGACGTAACAGACGTCCATCAGCATGTTACTTATATTAATCAACAGCAATAAATATCATTAGGCATAATTAAATTAATAAACATAAACATACTATCAATCACACAAACATCACACAACAACAATGTGGTCATTGTCACCTTCGTATAAGTGGCCACACAACACAAACAATTGCCACTTATACTACTGAAATACTACTGACTCCGAACCACTTAGTTCCGATCTTTGAGATGATACGGAACGTCCTAATAAATCACCTAACTACCACGGTATCTTAGGAAAGCTTCTCTCTCACCTGAGGTCCAGCGATTAAATGTGTACCCCGTCGCCTCTGATCCTTTTTGTTGCCGGCTGCCCCAATCCCTCGTCTTTCAAATTCCTCGTACTAAATAAAATACGCTCACAGCTCACATTATTAACTTGTATTAAGAAAATCTTTCTTGGTTTCAAAACATTTTCGCTTCTCGTCGGAAGACTTAAAACACAACCGTTTTCTCTCAACCATTCTAACCTTTCTAATACCTTAAGTACTTTCAAAAACCTTTTGAAAAACATTTAGTAAAAATATTTGAATCATTTAATTTTAGTTGCTGGTCCTTCTTGGACAGCAAGGGATTATTCCTTAAAATCACTTTTATTAACAAATTTGAAAACATCGTAAAAACAATTTTTATTTCAATTATTTCTTTGACTCAAAGTTAACATTTTCAAACTTTCATTTGAAAACAAACTTTGGACAGCCATAAACACAATTTAAAAACCTCAAATAAGTCAAAGGAAATTTTCTTAAAACCCACTTATTTCAAAACGATTTACACACTCAAATATTTTTCAAACATAAACTAGCACACAACCACAACAACACTTAAATAAATTAAGTTATACAAGTAATTAATTAATCATTTAATTATAATCCAAACAAAACACTTAGACATTCACATCCTCAATCATTTTCCAAACATCAACTTAACATACAACAACAAGCAACACAAAATGAATCATTTAATTTCAATTATAATTCAAACACTTATTCATTTAATTATTTTCTAAACATTTTCATTTTCATAAAACAAAAACACTTAGTCACGCACATATCCACAAATCAAATTGAATCAAGATTTAACCCCAAACATATTTATATTTATTTTTCCTACTTTAAGCAACTTAAATCCTTTTCAAAAATTATTAAGTGAATCCATTTTCATGCAACTAAATTTCCTAGACTCATTTACACCACATGACCGAATAAAATTAAGAAAAACATGTTAAGAATTATGAACTAAACACATAAATCAACTTGATTTGTTTCAAGTTCTTAAATTCTATTTTATTTTTCCATGAAACAAAATTATTTATTCTTCCTCTTACTCTTACCCGAATACACATATATAACCAATTAAACACAAAACTTTTCCAAAATCATTTAATTCATTTGTTTCCCTTATCTTTAATTAAAAACCGAATATAATTTAAATGCTCACAACACAATTTCAAACATATTAATTTAACAATGTTTCACAAAACACACTCATTGTTTTTATGTCACCTCATTGAAAAGAATCCTAGTCTATTTACTATGCCAACTGTAACACCCCGCATTTTTCTCGTACGTGCGAGAACGAAATTTGTTAAAATAAACCCCGAAGTTCTGTTTTATAAAAGATTTTTGGAAAAGTGCTTTACGAGAATAAGAAATAAAGAGTTGATTTTCATGGAATTTTATAAACAAAATGTTTTTATAAAAAGAGAAGTGAATGATTTTGTTGAAATAAAAATGACTTGCAAAATTGTGATTTTTCTAAAAAGAGATTTTTGTTTGAAATGAAGTTTTGGGTCTGTTAACTTGAAAAATCTGTAACTTTTAAACCGTAACTCAGATTTTTACGATCTTTATATCAAAATGATCGTCTTGAAACCTTGATTTTTAAAATGTAATTTTCAGATTTTTCTGGGTGGTTTTATAAAAAATTATTTTCAGAAATATGAAATACGAATTTTTGGGATTTATGTTTTGAAGAGAATAAATTTAATGATTTGGCTTGAAGTTTTTATGTGATATGTGTGTGTACTGTATGATACATGAAAATTGTTGTGTGAATGTGAATTGTGAATTAATTGTCTTGTTGTGTGTGAATTGATGAAATTGAATAAATAAGATTAAGAAAAATAAAATGCAAAATGTATGTATATGTGTGTGCATGATACGGTGGTGTGTATGTGTATGTATATATGTGTATGTGTAGACGTGTATGTGTGTGTATGTATAAGGTAGGTTGGTAATTTTCTAGAAGCTTAAAGGCTAAGAAACTAGAAACTAAGTTAGTAACCAAACCAAACTAGGGCCAAACTAAGTGGAAAACCCTAATCAAATCCCAACTAATAGTTAAGCCTAAGGTGACCCCTAAAGTCTTGACCTAACCTACCTTGTCCCCCTTGGTTTTGATAACTTCCACCCATGCAAATAATGAGAAGCCCAAAAACGCCCCTCCCAATTGAGCTATAGACGAACCCACCATCAAGGACACAAGAAGGAAAATGAATTTTGCTTATAAATTAGAATGGCCTTAGATCATTTTCTCATTTCACTTCCCTTCACTTAATTCATTCTTCCACCAACACTAAACAACTCTAAGAGACTCATCAACCTCTTAGAGAAAGAAAAGAAAAGAAATTGAGAGAGAGGAGAAAGAAGGTGGCCGTGAGGATGAAGGAAGGAGGAAGAGGAGATTCCAACTAGACCAAGTCTTGTCCTTTGTAGATCAAGAGCCTTAGAAGCTAGGAGATCAACCCTCTTTCATGGTAGGATTTGAAGATCCAAGAGAAGACTTGTAATAGTGTAGCTTTTTCTTTTTAGTTTGAAGATCTACTTCTTTTTCTTCTTGCATGTGGTTATTATGTGTTGATCTTGTTAGATCAAGAACTTTAAGGACTTAAATTAACTTGTAATATGTTAGACTTTATGTCTTGTGTTTCGATTGAGTCTTCTTTTGCTAGATCTAACATTTTTCTAACTAAATCTCTAAAGATCTAAAGAAAACTAAAGTTTTTGTGAAAACTAAAATGAACCTCCTTGCATGTTAAATTTTCTTGCTCTAAACCGTGGATCCTATGTGTTTATGTGTTGATTTGATGAATAAATCCATGATCTAAGTTTGTTTGTAATTTTTGGTTTTTGCATGTTATATGTAACACCCCTAATTTTCATCTCCCGAATAATAGGAAATTAATAATAAAAGTTTTATTATTAATTTATAGAAATTTTCCAAGTTTATATTTTGTATTTTATTAGCCTTAAAAATAAAAATAAGTTGAAATATTTTTATAGGGCAAATAAATGCAAAATATAAGGATATTGCATTTTGGTCCCTGAATGAGGACTTAAAGGTAATATTAAAAAGGTTCTTGGAGGGAAAGATTTAAAAATATTAATTTTTAAATTTTGTACTAATCTAACCGGTTAGTAATGCCCTGTAACCGGTTAGACGATGAACCCAGAAATTGGGTTAGTGGATTTTGATGAACAATCACTTGATTAATCCTGAATTCGCCATGATTACAGCCTTGGATTAGTGGAGAACCACACGTCAACCTGCATGTTCATTCAATTTGCTTATAAATAGATGAATTTCTGAAGAATGGAGGGTTGATGCAACTGATTTCGTGTTGAGTGAGTGAATTAGGGTTTCTGTTTCGTCCAAAGAAATTCTCCCTTGTTACTGAGAGTGAGACTGAGAGCCATACACTATTGCTAAGCTTACATCTTGAGCTTTGTAAAGACACCAAGTTTGTGATTTGAGGGTTCGTGTGGAAGGAGAAATCGACTTGGGACGTTGGAAATTGAAGTCTGAGTTCTTGGTCACTCCTGTTCTGGAAGCTGGATTCCAGCCTTGATTTTGGTAAGTGTAGTTCACCATTAAGTCTCAAACCTCTTTGATTCTCTAGTGCATGTTACCTATTTTGAGTCCTAACTGTTTTCCCCAATTTCTTTGGCCATTTGCTATGTCAAAACTTCTGGTCTTTGGACCTTGTTGGTGAAATTCGTGGCTGGGAGCAGAGCTGTGAGTTTGTGAGAAATTTGTGGAGTTTTCTTCAAGTTCTGTGTCAATCTTCAACAAAATCAGTCTTAAGGTATGAGAGAAGTCTACCTTATACTAGATTTAGACTAAAATTCAAGTGATTTAGGATTTGATTTAACAAAACTCAAAAAGGGCATTATGTGCAATATGGCACAAAGGCTTGGAGGCCAAAGTTTTGCTCACTGTAGTTTTGAGCAACTTTATATTGATGCATGCAAAGTATATGGAAGCTGAATTCTGAATTTGAATGCTTATTATAAGTTTTGTGGTATTAAATTGTGTTTATGTGAATTTTCATGCAATTTGATATCATAGACTTGATGCATGCAATTTGAATGTGTTTCTGGGTATAAACATGTTTATCTTAAGGCATATGAACTCTGTGAATATTGAGATTTGGTTAGATTTGAGAAAAGAAGAAAATGAATTGTTAAAACTCTTGTTTTAATGGACTGACTGCATATTCGTAACCGGTTAGACATTGCAGAATTTCAAAGAAAAGTCAGTTCATTAATCAGTCCTGAAATTTTAGTGGTTTCTGCTCAAATCTATGCTTTAATCTCATTATACCTGATCTGAACATGAGTTGTTATAATGTCAATGTTCAGATTTGAAAGATTAGAATTAATGCCTTAAGTTAATGAAATAATTTCAAGAGGAAATTATGTTCATTGGAAAGTGAAAAGTGATTTAGACCTTTGAATGATAAAACTGTAATTTTTGAGGCATAAAACAATGTTTAACTTGTTCATGGATTGGGTAGCAAATTCAAGAAAGAGGGTTTTTCTGAATTTCAATGGTAAACAGTTCAGGTCTGTAATTCTAACCGGTTAGCCTGAGACTATAACCGGTTAGTACCTGAATCTGAAAAATAAAAAGTTAAGTTTTTGAATACCATTGACTTTGTTTTACCTAATCTAAGTTTAAGGGCATGTTTTGAGAAAATTCAAAGGAGAATTTTATGCCAAAGTGTATGCCTCAAATAAATCATTCAAAAGGAAAATTGGAATATTTCTAAATCACATTAATTAAGGTAAAGATAAAACCAACCCTGATATTTGTGCGTCCATATAGACTGGAAGTCTGGTTGGTAGGAACATTTATCATATTCTGGGAATATGAGGAGGGTACTCCGGGAGTACCAAATTATAACCTACTTGATGACACATTATAGATATGTGGCCAGTGTCCGGGACCTGGTTTTTATGCGTTCTGGGAACGTATGCGTTCTGGGAACGTATGCGTTCTGGGAACGTGGTGCACACTCCGGGAGTGATGCTTATTATCCAAGTATGGTTCGGCATTATGTTCTGGGAACAAATGTCGGTGTTCCGGGAACACAAGGGTGTATTGGATGGACGTCCAAGATGGACTTTTAGAGGCCTCAGTTGTGGATAGAAAATCATACATTATGCCACTTGCATTATAAGAGTTATAATGTTTAAAACTGGTGTGCTCATATGTATTTGCATTATGATCTGTCCATGATATACTTGTGATTGTAATTTTAGTCTTTATCAATTATGTATATGTGTATACTTACTCCCTGTGCCCTGTTTAGGTGATGGCCAGATACCTAGCTTGCATCGAGATACGCCCTATCCCTAGCGGTGGACGTATGAGGAGCACCGTGCCACTTTTGAGGGGGAGGTTGAGATCACTCTCTACCACCCTAACCCTCTGGTGCGAGTGCGACCTCGTCGATATAGGATTCCCTTAGTCTTCACTATGCATGTTCCACCTTTTTATACATATAGAGGACCACCCCCGGCTCGACCTATGCGTCGTTTTCATAGTTTTCGTTTTAGAGCTGCCACTCGTTCCCATCCTTCCTCCCATATAGTTGTTATTGAGGAGACTCCTTCTCCTGGTCCGACTGACTTGGATAGGACTGCTTCTGCAGACCTTAGACCCAGTGGTGGGGTCTCTACACAGTCGGGCGAGGTCGAGGAGGACCCTGTGGAGGATGAGAGCGAGGAGGAGGTGCATGTTGAGCCGACTATTTCTGCTAGAGGTGGACCCGCTGGTTCATAGGAGCCTGCATAGCGTAGATGTTTTGGATCCTAGATCCTAGGGATAGAGCTGTGGAGGATCTGAGGAGCTGCTGAGGACACGGATGACTTGCTCTGGGACTTCTATTTTGGATTTTGTTATATATATTGTATATATCTGAGAGGTCTTAGAGTGAGCTTTTATTTTATGCAGCTGGTCAGTATATGTTTCATCAAAACTTGCTATCTCGACTTTTTTATCACTTGCTACTGACTGTACTGATGGGTACTGATGGAGTTATGTTATGACTATTATATATATATATATGATGTTTTTCTTTACCTCAGCAGTGCCCCATAAGCATTATTTTTACTTCCGCGAACTCTGATTTCTATTGAGAAAGGATTCGGCGATAAGTTTATGCTTTATATATTCGAATTCAACTCGAGAGGCAAATAGTATGTTTTAATATCAACTATGAAGAGTATTTTCTATAGTTAAGAAAATGTTATCTCGAGAGCCTTTTCGAAACTAAGATATTGTTAAGCCGAACTTTCAAAAATGATTTATGTTCAAAAGGGTTTATGAACGAGCAAGTACTAGTTCTAAAAAGGAGAAAAATTTTCTAGCCCAAATTTTGATAGCAAGTATTCAATTATTTGGAAATATTAATTATTTTCAAGTTAAAAAGAGAGCGTCACATTATATCTCCTTGTTAAATCGTGATCTAAGTGTGTGCTTGTGGTTATTTGCCAAGTAAAATCTATGATCTAAATTTAATAAATAATAAAGTAAAATTCTTTAGTCTTGCATGTTAAATCTTTTTGCTAAACTATGATCTATGTGTATTTTCGTGGATCTTTGATGAATAAAAGTATGATCTAAGCTTCATTGTAAATCTTTAGTCTTGCATGTAACAT
Organism: Crotalaria pallida; assembly: GCA_037953625.1. Classification (NCBI taxonomy): domain Eukaryota; kingdom Viridiplantae; phylum Streptophyta; class Magnoliopsida; order Fabales; family Fabaceae; genus Crotalaria; species Crotalaria pallida. Next base: position 63,853,186 of record CM075655.1, on the reverse strand, counting down.
TTGTGATGATCTTGATATATGCATGTGAATATTTTGTTGATAAATAAAATAAGTTAAAGCCTTTAATCTTGCATGTTATTTTTCAAGAAAAGATTATGTTCTCTTCCTATATGTCATACAGTTTTCAAGGAAAATTCAAGTAACAAGTTTTTAAAATGATTCTTCAAGTATAAACCTTATTTGGATTTAAGTGTTAGATTTTGTGTATGTTTTATTTGGTGATAGGCCATTCGGCCAAGTTGATTTATTTAAGATCCATGCTTTCTATGTTGTAAAAAAAAATTAATTGCATGTGTAGATTAAAGCTAGATCTAGTGATTCTAAACACATGCATGCTGTTTTTATGAAGTTAAAAAATTAAATCCTTGTTTTGTTTTGAGAAAAGTGATGATCTTGAATTTGTTTGTGTATGTGATTTGGTGTGTTGTTTAGAAAAAATAGTTTTGAACTCTTACATGATTTGCTTTGGCTTTTGTGATTCATGCATGTTGAAAATAAATGAAAACCATGCCCTTTTCATGATGATGTTTCGGCCAACCTAGGATTAGGTAGGTAGCCATGTTTGTTCGCCATATAGGTTGCATGCATGATAAAGAAAATTGACTTTAAGATTTAAAAAGTGCATGCATGAATTAATATATGTGTGATAATTTGTGATTTAAAGTGTGTGTTGATTTTGTTTTGGAAAATGAAATTTAAGTTGTTAATTTTTCATACTTATGCTCACGGTTTCAATCATAAAAGAAAGAAAATGATTTTTCTGTTTGTATGTTTTTATTTGTGCCTTAAATCTTTGCAAATTTGTATGTGTATTATTCAGCCAATGTGTGTTTAAATGGTAGGAAAGTTATTTTCATAAAATAACCTTGATGATAACTATGTTCCTAGATACCTAGTGTTATGTGTTTGATGAAAGTAATGTATATTTCTTTTAATTCTTTTGGTTTGATTTGAGTATGTGAAAATAAATTTTGTAATATTAATTTAATGATTTTTTCTTTTAAAGTACTTGTGATTAGAAGTTGTTAACTATGTGAGTGATTCGGTTTCATGAAATTAATTAGAGGATTGAGTTTAAATTATTTTCTCAAGTGCAATTAAATTAATTTATTAAGATTATAATATAACTAGTGATTTTTAAGTGATTAAAAATATGATTTATATGGTGTGTGCTTGTGAATGCTTTGTATGCTTTGAACTTGTATGTACTGATTGTCATGCTAACTGAATGTACTGAATTGAAATTGTTCTGACTACTGTTTGTGAAATTTGTTTGTGAAAAATCCATGTTTGTATTTTAAAGGAATTGAAAATGTTTTATTTGAAAAAGTATGGTTTAAACAATTTAATTTGATTTGAGATTTTTAAATGGCCTTCTTTAATCAGTGTTTGTTGATGTGTGAAGTTTAGAATTAAATAAATTAATTGATTGGTTTTGAATTTTGTGCTTGATCTAAGAAAGATTTTCAAAGAGTTGTTTTCTTAAGATTTCATTCAATAAAATGATTTTTTCAACCCAAGTCTTTTAAAAGAAATAGATTCTGTTTTGGAAAAAGAGATTATTTTATAAGTTGTTTTAAAGTTTCTTGAAAACCTTTTTATTTGATTTGGAATTTTTGGAAATTGGTAATGCATTTTAAAGAAAAGAATTATTCCAAAGAGTTTTCAAAACGAAAATTAAGAATTTATCGAAAACGTTCTAACGCACGGGGAAAAATGTTCTAGTTCGGGTGTCGGACACGGAGGACACGTGGCAAGGTTAGCGACTGGGAACCTTGGAAAAGCTTTCGGATGAATCGTCATGCAGGTGAGTGAGAGTGCTGTGGTCCCGTAACGCTGTTGCCCGCAATCTGAATGGACAGATTGCGAATGTACTGCGAATTAGGCAATATAGATGTGTGCTAAATGTTTATTTGTCTTAATTGCATGCTAAATGTTTATTTGTTGAGCGTACATTATTCCGTTTGAAATTGTTTGATTATGTCTGAGTAGTGAAACCATAATAATGAAACCGTGAAAGTGATGAGATGAGATTGAAAAGAGAAAAGAGAATGCGAATGAGAGACATGAGCATAATTAAGTGAAAGATAAGCAATAAGTAAGATTAAAGAGAACGCTTGATGTGAATGGAATGCAAAAGAGATAAAGTAAGAAAGAAAATGAAATTTGAGTTGAAAAGAAATGAAACATCCGATGAGGCGAGCAGAAGCATGGTTGTGAAAATGTAATGTGGTTGAATTGAGATGTGATTCGTCGTACATGTTTTTGGAAAGAAGCTTAGTGTTGAGTTGAGCTTGCTCCTCCATTAACACTCATCCAAAAATGTGATTGTTTTTGAAAACGATTCTGAAAAGAGATTTTTGAAAAGTTTTTGTGAAAACGATATTTTGCGAAAGTTTTTGGAAATATTATCTTTTGAAAAAGTTTTGGCGAAAAGGTTTATGAAATGAGGTTTTTGAAAATGTTTTGTGAAGTGAAGTTTTGTGAAATCATGTTTTCAAAAAGTTTTGCGAAAAGACATTTTGAGAAAGACGAGGAGAAGAGACTGATGATGTTGATGAGGAATATGTTGAGAATGAGTCTATGAGAATCATGATGATGAGATGAGAATGTGATTTGAGGCCAAGGGCCATTGAGATTTAGGGGGAATGGATTGCGCTTAGTGGTCGGGCTTCGTTGAAGGGATGTACCAAGCACGAGCCGACTGTTAGGATTAAGCTGCTAATTAAATTGTAAAACTTTAAAAGACCTTAAAAGATATTTACAAACGCGGTTAGGTATGAGTGTCGTATCGAAGTAGTGGAGAGGAAGGAACCATAGGTATCTACAGATACTTAGGAGGAGAGTGCATGAGGGGAGGACGATGACGGTGAAACGTCAAGAAGTCTAGAGTATATTTCTAGGCGGAACAACTCCACATGTGGCGTACTAACGTGGTAGGGACTGGGTCTAATGCTGTGGCACGTTCTGCACTGCAGACTAGAAATATAATGTCGCCCCCTTGATTGCAAATCGAGAACAGTGAGAGGGACTGGAACGGGGCATTTGTGATTGCCGCTGAGAGCGTGCATTGATATTATGTGAATTATGATTATGATTTGAGGTTGGGCCTCCTGGTCTGGGACCATTTGTTTGTGTGATAGCTGTCGTGCCCGCGTGGTAAAGGTCTTGTACTCCTGTTTGCTTCCGACTAGGTTGGGTGGTTGACCAAGGAGATGTAGACGTGTGTGAGCTCAATGATGTTTCCCCCTCATCATTGATGCTAACCGAGATAATAAAACTTAATAGACAAAGATGTTTCAAGGAAAAGTGTATCAAAATATCAAGTAAGAATTGTAAGACAAATACAAGAAAGAATTCCTCGATTAAGAGATAAGTGTGGAAATTGTGATGGAAGAAGGATTGAGAAAAGTTATGAAAGTTCACGAGAAAGGCTATGAATGATGGATCGGTGTGTTTAGAAAATTATGATATGTTTTGTTCTACGTGATTCATATATGCTTTGTGCATTACTTGTTATGTATGTTGATGCTGTTTTAGTTACGTTGTTTTATTATACTACCTGTTTTTCTTTGTATTCAACCTACCCTGAGACCGCATGGTCAACCCGTTGGTGTTCAGAACACTGACTCTCTCCTACCGTGTTGTCGTATTGGCAAATGCTGATATTGCAACCGGTAGGTGGCATAGTGCTAGGAAAGGCAAGTACCCGATGACTCTCTGAGTGAGACTCCTGCGATGGTTGGAGGCGACAACTCTGCTGGTGGACCGAGAGTGTGGGCTGCCAAGATGTGAAGATAGAAGGACAGTTTTGGTGTGCATGACTAGAAGTTAGGCAATCCCCTCAGAGCTTTGTACTCCATTGTAAGTACTTAGTTACCTAGCTCTATCATACTGTAACCCGACAACTGTTTTATGCCACCCGGAGGATTTGGAAACAAGTAAACGGGCTTTATTTTAATTGATGTTTTAGAAAACGAGTTTCAAAGTGCGGTGTCTTGTGACATCTCGGTTTGGAACTTGAAAGGTTTATGCAATGTGAGAACATGAGTTTTAAATGTAATAATGTTTTGAAAATATAAATGCTCTCATCTTGTGTAACACTTGTTTTTTTTTTAAAAAAAATGGCCCTAATTTTCACTACTTTGAGTTTAAGTTTTCAAGTTGCCGAATCGGGTGTTACACCAAGGCCGAACATCATTTAGACAAAAGTAAGGTTTTTAGCTCACTTTTTCAACATGCAAGACACAAGGCATGAATCAAGTTAAAAATTATTTTTCCAAAAACTTGTTTCTTTAATTCCTTTGTAAAACCGTGAGGTCCATTAGGAAGATAAAATCTTTTTATTCAAAAACCACATGCATGCACCTAGATCTTGTAGATCAAGTCATGAAGTCAAGTATAATAGTACAAATCAAAGATTAAAAATCACTTTAGGTAAGAAGAAGTCAAAACCATGATGATCATTGAAGAAAATCAAGTCCTTGGTTTAAAAACAACATGCATGGTTTCAAAAGCATAATTTTTCATAGATCAAAACAAGGCCCAAGCATATTATTCTTAAATCACATGCAAAGCTTTCAAGAACAAAGCTTTTTTCGAGATCAAGTTCAAAATCAAATATTTCAACACCTCAAATCAATTTTTCTAAACATGAGATCAACATACAATCACTTAGATCAAATTAAAAAGCAACAAAACTCAATCTTTAGGTCATGGCCGAATCACCTAGTTTGAAATCTAGTGTTTTATACGTTCATTTACCCTTGAAAACTCAAGATGAAAGTATAAATAACACATGCATGTACACATAGCACCAAGATCAACATCGACTAACATGCAACATCAAAGATCTCAACATTACTATTAAGCAAATTTAGATCATTCATTTATTTATCAAATCTCCTCTTAAAAGCTTCATGGTTCACGGTTTTAAACAAGAATCAAACATGCAAAGAGACTTTACTTTAGATCCACAAAAATCATCTTTCAAATCTTTAGATCTAGGAGGTTTAGCTTGAAAATTTTTAAGTTCTTTCATGAAAACCTTAGTCAAGTTATGAAATCCGTTGGTTAGAGATTTACAAGTTCCTTTTAGCTTTAAAAAATCCATGATCAAACACAAACAATACTTGTACCCATCATTTAGGCTTTAAGAATTATCATGCAAAGAAAAAGGAGAAGAAAAATTACAAGGTCAAAAGAAAAATCTATCTATTACAATTTCTTCCATAGTTTTCGAACTACCCACCAAATCAAAGTCTTCTAGCTTCTAATGTCTTGGATCTTCAAGGGAAACTCTAGGTTTTTGGCTTGGTTTCCTCCTCTTCTTCTCTTCTCCTTCACGGCCAACACACACACTCTCTCTCTCTCTCTTTTCTTTTCTAAGAGCTAAAAGGGAGCTCTTTAGAAATGTGTTTGGTGTATGGAATGGGAAGTAAAGGAAAATGAAGAGAAAAGAACTAAGGGTGGAGACTTATATCGGCAACTCATGACTCCCTCTTTTATCCTTGCATAATTCGGCCATGAGTGTTCAATTGGGAGGGGCAATTTTGGCAACTCAATTTGTTGCATGGGTGGAGGTTATCAAGTGAAGGGGACAAGGTGGAGTAGGTTAGGGTATTAGGGGTCATTTAGGTCTAATGACTTGTTGGCTTCTAGTTAGGGTTTTCTTCTAACTTAGTTAGGTCATGGTTAAGATTTAGTTCATTTGGTTTCTTGTCCAACACTTAGAAAATTCTAGGTTCACATATATATACATGTACATACGGCACAGACCCATACACACACATATGCATTATCATATTTTCCTACTAACTAAATTTCCATTTAATCCTAAGCATATTCATATGCATCCGTGCACACATAACATACATACACACACACACATATCATACCAACACACATACACACATATACCTAGAAAATAATTCTTTTCATCATAACATGACTCATGTATAAAAATCACAAATGCTTTTATAGAAATATCAAACACATAGACTTTTCCAAAAACTCAATTTCTAAACTTTTGACATTATTTCAGGAAATCATTTCTCCAAAGTCACTTATTACCTTGAAAACGTGAATTAGGAAATTTATTTAAGAAAATATTCTTTCAAAAACACTTTTCTAAAAAATAAATCTCTTTAGTATTTTAATTCAATACGAGGAATTTGCGGGGTGTTACAATATACATATAAGAAAATAGTTGAAAATCATCTTTCACATGTAATTAAGATATTCTTAAATATACTTATTAGGTTAATAAAAAACAGGATGTTACAATTCTCCCCCACTTAAAAGAATTTCGTCCCCGAAATTCACTTTTTGAAAAACATTTGAAAAGGATTGGAGGGAGGTTTTGTCAAAATTATTTTGCTTAAAACATTTTTTTTTTTAAAATTACAAAATACTTGAAGTTTCAGAAATCATTTAGTTTTCCATAATAAAGACACAATAACAAAAACAACGGTTTTCTCCGAATCTCTACAATCTTAGACTCCGCTCCCAGAGAGCTCCCCCACTTAGGCTTGGGTTATCCTTGTAGACTCAGACTCAATGTCTTAGTCAGGATAAGGTGGTTCTATTCGACTGGTTCTGACCCTTGGGTCTACTTGGTAGGCACTATACTTTTCTAATTTTTGAGAACTCCAAAAGTTGTTGGGTTTTTATGAGGTGAGATGATCTCCTCATGGTTTATTTTCTCACTAATGGTTCCTCTTCCCAGAACTTGCATAAAAATCAATCAGAAGTTCTCTGATAATTCTTATGCCATGGTTGGTTCTATCCTTAAGATACCTCTAGTCTTGGTGACCTACAACTATGAAGGTTATTCTCATTCCTTAATGCTCTACAAACTAAAGGTATGGTTTACACTCCTATGTTTATTTGGTTAGGTTCTTCGGTTTTAGAAGGCGTTTGACACCCCTAACTTACAACTCACTCCGACAACATAGGTTTGGCAACTTCACTAATTACTTTGGCCTTTCTTAAATCTTGGAAGATTTGAGGTCCTATGATATCTTACATGTGGGTTTGGTCTTTTGCACGATCTAAGTCTTGGTTTTTGATGAGAAGTTTACGGATGGGTAGTCGGAAACACACTTTTACTAAGGTTACTCAAACTTCGGGTTCAACTAAAATCCTCACTTGCATTACTCACTGGTTCTTGTTTACTATATGGTTCTACTGTGGACATTATGAGGAAGTCAACATTGCAGAGTTTCCGAGAAATACATTATTAAAACAAGGCAAAGAAAATCAAAACTTTGAGTATACCTTTATGAATATACACGTACACAAACATAATCATAGCATGAAAATATATTCATATACACTCTTATTCATATGTTCAAAACTTAGTTTGAAAACCTTTTCAAAACAATTCAAGAAAACATTTGATATACATATATACACATATATATAAACATAGTTCGAATTTGGTGCGGTAACCTCCCGATTGAATATAAACCCGTGGTTCTGTTTAAATAAAACCCTTTGTCATTCATAAATTTAATTATTACCCTTCGGGGTTTAAGTCCAACTGATAGGATTCCACACTTGACTTTCGTTTAGTGTTGAAGTTATCGGACTCGATTTAGTAGTGGAAACCAACCAAAAGTTCAATATAACAGTTGTTATGGTTTTCTTAGATTTTAGTCTAACCGATGCCAACTAAGTTACTCGGTTAGATTAGAATCGTGAAAATAAATTATTTGATTTTCGTGGTTCCACTCCCAATCTTTAATTCGTTTACTTTAACACTAAATTTGTCCGCATTCAAACACATTTCGAGGACTTCTTGATTTAATTCGAACCGCCTCCCAACTTAGGTAAAAAGTTCCTTTTTATTCTTGTAAATTTCCAACTGGACTAGTTTGGCGGTTTGAATCCGATCGATTAATTCTCGATTTCTATTTCACTCTTGGTATCACAACTACTTGAATCAAGATTAGCAATGGAATCGACTGTTAGTTAAATTTAAATCTTATTTTTTGTTCTCTTTGATACTAATCTAATCGATGTGAACTTAATCACTCGGTTGGATTAGGATCGAAGTTATGATTCATTAAAGTCGAACGGTTCCACTTCTAATCACCATCCAATTACGTTGACACCACACCATTCCACAAACATCCATCCAAAACATACACAATTACACAGAGTCAAGCAAAGAAAGAACAACAAACAATTGCGAACTAAGGTTTTATACATAGAAAATTGTTTACTAATTCATGGTAGTGCACGAACTCCTAGATTTCAACGACTTCACCTCCCGGTAAATATAATGTCGGATTGGCCAGTTCCAACACTACATTAAGTCGGTGGTAGTAGCCCTCGCAATCCAATGAATTCCTGTACTACGATTTCAATTGCCTTGGCATTATTCGGATTTCCTTTGTATAAAACTTTAGCTTTATATTAGCCTAATACTTAAGACACTTTAACTTTCAACCATTCACCTAATGCCACTTAGGTTTGTCGTTTGCAATGGGGAACACTTACAATATTCAAAATTTTCCAAATTCTCTTCTCTTATCACTTGTCAGTATTCCCCTTTGCAAACTCAAACCCGATCCTTTTTCTCTTAGCTTTGAACACTACATATATATATATACACTTACTCCTCTAGTAACTATTCATATACATAATTATTATCATAAATCATCAACTAATGTTGACGATGCACAACCAATATTCTAAGTGTGATGCAAATGCAATGCGATGCGAATGCAATGCAATAACTTTTCATTTTCCTTTACTTTTCCCTTTGAAACATTTTCACTTTTGATGCAATGCAATGCAATCTCACTTCTCCCTCTTGTACATTATGCTTCACATTCTCCCCGTAGGAGGGTTCTTCACAGAATGCACTACTTTTTAACAATTTTCACTTTATGTACATTGCACTTCACATTCTCCCCGTAGGAGGGTTCTTCATGCAATGTACCACTTTTTAACTTTAAAGCTTTATTGACATTGTGCTTCACATTCTCTCCGTAGGAGGGTTCTTCACACAATGCACTACTTTTTATTTTTTAACAATTTCACTTTATGTACATTACACTTCACGGTCTCCCCGCAGGAGGGTTCTTCATGCAATGTACCACTTTTAACAATTTTCACTTTTTCCTCACATCCCCTCTACACTTTGGGAAAAACAAACTAGGAGTAAATGTCCCTATTCCTTCCTACATTGCACTTCACGGTCTCCCCGCAGGAGGGTTCTTCATGCAATGCAGGCCCCTTTGCACTTCTCGGTCTCCCCGTAGGAGTGTTCTTCATGCTGGGGAGGAACCACCCTCCGTAGTCACGAAATAGGTAAGTGACCGATAGAATTACTATAGTGTGCACTAGACCAATCACCAATTCAACTGTTACTTCACGTTCTCCCCGAAGGAGGGTTCTTCATACCAGTTTACTACTAGGGTGATCAAAGTCCTCTATAGTAACTCCCGTGATTGTTTCATAAACACAATCAAATCACTATCTATTCACAGCCACTAGTTCTATGAACCTTTACATTCTCCCCGTAGGAGGGTTCTTCAGTTCATAGAACCTGGATTCGATAATCTTTCCCAAAATACCTAAGGTCCACCTTTCTCCATGAATGCACGTGTTTCTAGTTCGTTTTAAGGGTATTATTCATCCATTCTTTATTTATATGGGTTCATTAGGAGGGTTTTCTAACCTAAGACATGTGGCCATATGATGCACAATCACATTCAAAGATGCACACACTTATTCGCAAAACATTTAGCAACCAATATGCACATTCATTCCAATTTATGCCTAACAATAACATCAAACATACACAATAAACACTTGACACTAACATTTTTTACTTAAGTATATGAGTCTCACCTTTATTCAAGAAACTTGAGATAAGAGTGTTTGCAGCGGATTCGGGTTTACTTTCCCTCAGGTCGAAAGGAAGAACTACTCTGATACCATATTGTAACACCTCGATTTTATAATATAAAATATAAGGATGAAGAAACCGCAATTGGTGGTTGAAACAACTAAGGAACCCTAGGAGAACACCTAGAAGGGGGGGTTGAATAGGTGTTTAAGAAACCTTGAAAGATTTTCGAAAGAAATGAATCGAAACAATTAAAACAAATGATTTTTGCAAATTATACAGCCTTTAATCGATTATTCTGAAGTTTAATCGATTAAGCCTGAAAGTTCGAAAGTCCTTAATCGATTAAGAATGTGCTTAATCGATTAAATCTATCAGAAACTGAAAAATCACTTTTTCATTCACATACGAAAATCAATCAATCAACACGTAAGATCAGAGATTCAGCGAAAACAATTAACACCTATATTCTTATTGATTACCCTAGTTATGAAAATGATTTTCCCTTTATCAATTTGAACAATAAAGATTCAATTCAATCAATTATGAAAATCAATCTTTCTAGGTTTTCAACCAAGAACACAATGAATAACAAGAATGTAAAGAGTTAAGGGTTTAGAGATACGACACAGTGATTTATCCTGGTTCACTTTCATCCGCTTGAAAGCTACATCCAGTCCCCTCTTCAACCAAGAGAGATTCTTCACTATGAGGAATTAGAGTTGTCAAATTACAAGTAAGTGCCTCACAAGACTCCCTTCTTGCTAGCCTACAAGAGATACTCCACACCCTTGCCTTGTAATCCTATTGATCTTCTCTTTAATCTAACCTCTACCCCTTGTTGATAATCGACACAACAAGTCTTCAATTGCTTGATGATAATCCACACACCAAGGCTTCACTTTGCTTGATTCACAACCAAGACTTTCTTCTTCTTCAATTGCTTGAATGAACTTGCTTGATGATAAATGACACACCAAGTCTTCTTTGTTGTTGTAGATGGCTTGCCTTCTTGCAAAGATTACAACTCAATGAATACACATGACAATCCTATGAATCTCATTCAATAGCTATGACAAATCAACATAAGAGATTCAAAGGTTCTTGATCAAAGAATATGAAAATATGAAAGCTTTGATCTTTGAAATTGAGAGAGAATAGAGTGGCTTGATTCTTTGAAAAATTGATTATGAAAATGATGTATATTGATCACAAAGGTTAGGAATAGGTTTATATAGAATACCCAAAAGTTGTAGCACTTGAAAACTGATTTTGAGAAGTGAATATCATATTTTAAAAAACCAGATCTGCAGTATTTAATCGATTAAATTTCAGCTTAATCGAGTATTAATCCATTAAATTATGACTTAATCGATTAAATCCACACTGCACATGTTAGAAACTTGTTTTCTCAAAACTAAACCTTTCCTTTCAAACCTTTAAGCCACCTATTGATTCTAGGTTAAGTGAAAACTCAAATTATGATTTAATCATGACTATGATAGAGATTCACTACCCTCTAAATAAACTACCCAAATAAAAGACCTAAGAAGCTTGAGAGGCAAAAGATAAAACAATTACAATTACACTCAAACTAAGTCTTCATGAGCTTGCTTTCTCTCTTCTTGATTTGATGTTTGTTGTTGCTTGTTGAGCTTGAACTTGATCAAAACATTTGTAGCATGATCAAAACACTTTGTCATTATCAAAACATTCATCATGGAACTTACAAAGGAAATAAAAGTTTTGAAGATAGACAGGGAACTTTAAAAGTTGTTTCATTAAATAAAATACATAAATCAGAGATTGGAAATACAACGGATAACTATAAACTTTTCATTTACAAATTAATTTTGTAGAAAAATGTGAGGCACCCAATTACAGTATAGAACATTTAAACAAAACTGATTTCCTTTCTTTCCACTTGTTCTGCTGCGCACTCTGATCTCCAAGCTCCTTGAACATATACCTAAATTGTTATCCACTAAGGGTGAGATCTTTCACAGAATTAAAAGTGCAGTAAACAGTTCATAATAAAAACTTAAGAATAATAATTAAATCGAGGGTGGATCAACAAAATATAACCTAATCACTTTTCTACAGCATCCACTTTCACACTTGAGTTAAATTCCCACTATTCTATTCCAATACTATAACCATTTCCACTTTCCCTTCTGTTTATTCTTTTCAACAATATATATTCCAATTCATTTACATTCCATTTTCAATTTCGCAATTCATCCATTAAAACACTTAGTCCCAATAAGAACATCTAGCACTCCACGACAATCAACCAATCGGCAGTTAACCAGTCAATCAGTCGACATACTCAGGTATGTCTCAGGGACTATAATTTAAGTCATGTCCCTAATGTTCTTCACTTCCTACTTTAACAATTCATAAAACAAGTTAATATAAACATTTACATTACTCCTAAAATCAACTAAAAACTAAACTAATCACAGTTAATTAAACTCTAGTCTATACTATTTACTACCACACACTAATTTAATTACTAATCTCAAATCCTATTATTAACTCTAACTATCCCTAACTCAAGAGTCTCCCCTTACTTTTTGAAGAGAAGAGGAGAAGGAGAGGGGGTGAGTTGAACTCCACCAAGCTCTTGGGATTAAGCTCCTAAGCCTCTGGTTCCTTTCACCTTAACCAATTTCTAGCTCCCTTGATGATTATCCAACCCAATGAAGAGGATTGAGAGAGTTAGGGTTTAGAGAGGGGAAATTGGGGGTTTAAGTGAAAGAGAATATAATTGGTGTTTTTGATGAAGGAAAAAGATGGAGAGTTAATGGGGAATGATTATGGGTTGATGGATTGGAGTTATTTGGTGTTAATTTGGTGATTGAGAAGGATTGGGGAAGAGAGAAGAAGAGGAACTCGAGTGGGAGAATGAGAAACAATGAGGGACAACACTTGAAAATCGTGTTTTAAGTTTGAGTTGACAGTGGTTAATCGATTAACCACTTTGGTTAATCGGTTAACTCCCATTGTTTACAAAGGATTAATCGATTAATACATGAGTTAATCGATTAGTGCCAGAAGGTGCTCTTAAATGTAATCGATTAAGCTAAGTCTTAATCGATTAGTGGCTGAAGGTGGCTCAAAAATTAATCGATTAAGGGACCTCTTAATCGATTAATGCCCTATGTTTTCCCTTCTTTCAAGCATTCTAAGGGTTCTAAGCCATTCCTAGCACACCCTAACTTCCCCTATCATAAATCCACTATCTAAGCACTTTCTAAACACCTCTAAACACACATGCAAACATCACAATCATCAATTAATAATAACAAACACACAAATCACGATCACGAAAAGATGAAACGAACTAACGATCGAAATCTAGACTCAACCTATTCTTAAACACTCGATCCAACCCAATCACCTTAAGACAACCCTCTAACAACTTAACCCTAGTACCAAACACTCTCGAGGCATAACCAATAGGGTCGAATTGATCTCAATTGCCTCGCACATTTATTAAATTCCGGAACTCAGTCGAAACGCGAGTTCGAAGTAATTCTCCGAACATAGACACTAGGGTCTATCCTTATACTCATGGCTCTATCCTGGGATCCTTTATCCACTAAACACTAAAAGGCACTCATAAGGACTCCAGAACTCTTTGGCACCCGATCCTACACAAACCTAATCAATCAACCACAACCACAACCACACCAATCCATGATCTAAACCGATCACCCCTCGACTAAAACCAACGACTCTAGAACACTTCCCTATCCAACCCTAACGATGCGATCACATAACGAATACACGCATGCACAAAAAGTAACAAGCACAATTACTAACACCTAGGAGTACACACAAGCACACACACACACACACATATATATCCTAACTTAACCTAAATGCACACATATACATATAAGCATACACATGCAAATACACACACATACATTCATATTCTCACGAATGTAATCAAAATGCTAATACCTACACAGGGGCATATTTATACAACATATACATATACTAGGAAAACGTTTACAAACACTTATACATATACATATTTTATATCAACATAATTATATACATATAAGAAAATAGTTGAAAATCATCTTTCACATGTAATTAAGATATTCTTATATATACTTATTAGGTTAATAAAAACCAGGATGTTACAAACGGTGGTAGTTTGTTCTATCAAAGAGATGAAAGAGGGTTTGTTCTTTTTGCATAGAAATTGATTGTTTTGTTTATTCCTCATTGAAGTAAAAGTAGAAGAGGCAACTGAAGTAAATAAGCAAAAGAAGTAGAAGCATACCTTCGAATCCCAACCCATCACCGTAATCGTCGCCGTCACCAAGATAGGGTTTGCTGCGATTTAAGAAGCAACGAATTGAAGGGGGGAGAGACGTCGCAGTAAGGATGATTGGCGCTGCCGTTGTCTTGCTACGGGAGTGACGACGTTCGGCGGTTTGGTTCGGAGAGAGAAATGATCGATATTCTAAGAGAGAGAGAGAGAAAACCGCGTCCTTTGTATATCCACAGTTCAAAAACCGTAGCCTAAAAGAAATAAGCCACTGTTAACTTAAGCGTTAGTTTTAAAAATGAAAAATCAACATATTATTGACCACTATGGTAAAACCGTGGTCTATTTTGTGTTTAGACCATGGTTTTTTTTAAGGAAACAAAAAGGGTGGTTTAAACCCAAAAATGCTGTAGTGAGGTACCATAAATCATCAAAAAATAATTTAATTAAAAATAAAATAAAATAAAATATCACAAATAAATTGGGTAAAATTTTGGGTCTCACAATCCTCCCCAACTTAGAGATTTCTCGTCCCCAAGAAATACATACCTGATTCAAACAAATGAGGGTAAGAATCCCTCATGCTACTTTCACTCTCCCAAGTAGCATCTTCACCATGCTCTTGGCTCCACACAACTTTAACGAAAGAAATCTCTTTGCCTCTCAACTTCTTAACATTGCGACCATCAATTCTCAAGGGCAGCATTTCATACGTAAGATTATCCTTAAGTTGTATCGAGTCAGGCTCAACGATGTGGGATGGGTCACTAACATACTTTCTTAACTGAGACACATGAAAGACATTGTGTAGATTGGAAAACATTGGGGGTAAATTTATTTGGTATGCTATAGGTCCGACACGCTTTTGGATTTGATAGGGTCCTATCAAACGAGGGGTTAATTTCCTAGTTTTGAGTAATCTACCAATACTGGTAGTGGGAACTACCCTCATGAATACATGGTCACCTTTATTAAACTTAAGCGAAGTCCTCCTCTTGTCATGATAGCTTTTCTGCCTACTCTGTGCGGTCCTCATCTTCTCATGGATCAGCTCGACCTTGTCTGTCGTTTGTTGTACTACATCCGGTCCTAACTGCAGATTCTCTCCAGTCTTGAACCAACACAACGGAGTTCTACATTTTCTCCCATACAACGCTTCGTACGGTGCCATTCCTATACTCGAATGGAAACTGTTTTTGTAAGTGAACTCTATCAACGACAAGAAAAAATCACAGCTTCCAGCTTCCTCCAGCCCACATGCTCTTAACAAATCCTCCAAAGTCTGAATAGTTCGTTCTTACAGACCATCCGTCTGAGGGTGATAAGCAGAACTCAAATGTAATCTCGTTCCCAATGCCTTCTGCATACTCTCCCAAAATTTTGAAGTAAATCGGGGATCTCTATCTGATACAATACTTGATGGAATTCCATGCAATCTCACTATTTCACTGATGTATAAGTTTGCCAATTTCTCCAAAGAATACTTGACATTCATTAGAATAAAATGAGTCGTCTTAGTGAGTCGATCTACTATTACCCAAATAGCATCATACCCTTTCTGCGTTTTGGGAAAACCAGACACAAAATCCATCGAAATACTGTCAGGCTTCCAAACTGGTACCGACAATGGTTGCAATTCTCCTCCAGGTTTCTTGTGCTCAATCTTAGCCTTCTGACATACCAGACACCTTGACACATACTCCGCCACCTCTTTTTTCATACCAAACCACCAGAAAATCTTTTTCAAGTCTTAATACATCTTAGATGCTCCAGGATGAAAACTTAATCTACTCTTATGCGCTTCTTCCAAAATCATTTCCTTAATCTCTCGATTATTCGACACATAAACTCATTCCTTGAACCTTAGAATTCCATCTGTTCCCATCTGAAACTCTACTTCCTTTCCATTTTCCGACAGTTCCTTCTTTTCTTGTAATTCCGTATCCGTTAATTGTAACGCCTTAACTTGCTCCATGAACTCATTATTCACCTTTAGCGTTCCTAATACCATGCTTCTCGGGTTAAACTCCACCGCCAAGTTCAGATCTCTAAACTTCTCTATCAGTTCCAACTCCTTCATCATCAAAGCAGATACGTGAAGGAATTTCCTGCTAAAAGCATCAGCCACCACGTTTGCTTTTCCAGGATGATACTGCACTTCAAAATCGTAATCTTTCAGAAACTCCATCCACCTTGTCTGTCTCACATTCAGCTCTGTTTGCTCGAATAGATACTTCAAACTCTTGTGATCAATAAACACCTCAATTCTTACTCCATAAAGATGATGCCTCCAAATCTTGAGAGCAAAAACCACTGCTGCTAACCCCAAATCGTGAGTCGGGTAATTCTGCTCAAGAATCTTCAGTTGTCTTTGTAACAGCCCGATTTTCACCTCCCGAAAATAATCATCGTTTAATTAAAAGTTGCTAAAAATGAGGCCATTTTTTTTAAGAGTTTTGGAAAACGATTGGTGCATGTTCACGTCCTTACTTGAAAATCGGGTTGTTACTTGGAACCTTTCCGCACCCACTCTTTGCATTCTTCAAAACAATTTCACATTTTGTTAAAACAAAGACTCGGCCAGTTCACAAAATAAAAGTAGGGCGTAGTTACAAGAGTGATACATTGCTAAGATAGTCCTTTGACTCACACTTACAACAACTTTAAACTATAGGGTGCAGCTCATGATCCTCCTTCTTGTGTCCATGCTTGACACCAGAAGATGAAGCTATCTCGGTTGCAACTTGTCCACGATTCTTTGGCACCCATTGCATCCTAGTCGGAGTAAAAGAAATCCTCTGAGCTTCACATCGCACCTTCTCCTCGTAGTCTCTGTATCCTCTGACCGAAACTTGTCCCAGCAGTGGTCCTAGGTTAGCTCCGCAAAGTCGATGCTCAGGATCCGGAATCACGATCTGAGTGTCACCAATCCATACCCATCCAGATGGGGTACGCTTCCAGCCACATCCGTGCTTAATCCATGTAGCAATTTCCATGCGATACTCCATCTGCACGTGGGAGTACCAGAAGCACCGATATACCAATGGGCAGGAGAGAGTTAGCGAACCGAACGACAAGTCGTCGAAGTTGTGGATTTACCGCAGGCGAGATATCAAGACAGCACATACAATACAAGAAAGCACACACAACACTCAAGCATGACATAATAACTCTTTATTATCATTATTCTTTCTCTTACCCAACTTATTATCATCATTAACATTATTATTATACTTTCTTATCTTTTATTCCTCAATTCCTTTCTCATTCACAATATACAAACCTTCACTTCTCTTCTTTCCCTTCTCAAGGGTTTCCATCACTTGTTCCAAACTTCTCATCCTCATCATCAAAACTTCATAAACTCTACTTTTCTTAATTATACATCTTTTCTTAATAAGTCTTATTGAATTATTGTGACACCCTTCCGAATTACCCAAGTATAATATAATACTTAAGCTATTATATTGGATAATATATGGACTTGTGAGTATTAAGAAAATATGTAAAAAAATATTTCTTTTTAAAGCGGGTACACAAATCAACACTTGGAATTCTTGGAGAATAAACTCTAAAGCATTTCGAAACAGTTGTATCGAATTCGGCGATTTCTAAAACCTTTTCAAAAGTTGGGTAACATTCGTCTTTTGAAATCGTGTTTATATCATAGAAAATAACTAAAGCTACCCTTGCTTTATTTGATAAAACTGATACCATCGAATAGTTTTCACAGCCGAACTCTCAAATAGATTAAATCAGAGTAAGCGGAAATTATCGGACTATGCCATGGATAGGAATATAAACATAGATTTTATATATAGGAAAGTCATAAGTACATAGCCCAACATCAGAGTCTCCAAGTTCCAAAATATACAAGTCCATAAATAGATCTACATAACAGTGTAACCAAACCCTAGAGTACCCCAAAAGTATATCTACACTATATATACATAACCAAAATGTAAACTCCAAGGGCGGTCACATAGATCTGGCATCATCAGATGCAGTAGTAGTGATAGCAGTAGTCTCCAAGAAGTAAAAGTAGTAAGGTAGTAGCATCATCATCAACACAGCAGCAGCAAGATCTCCTCCACAGCATCCACACATCGGATCCTCGGATCCTTATCACATACCATATGCACATACCTAGGGATCATCGTCCCTCCAATCACTCCCAGTAGAATGCACGACAGGCTCGCTCCCACTCTCGTCCTCCACCAGATCCTCCTCGATCTCATCCGAGGGACAGTGTACCCTACCACTGGGTACCGGGTCAGGTGATGGTGAAACCCTGACTGGGCTCCTCGGATCAGAAGGGGGAGTATCCTCGCGGACGACTCTCGAGGTAAAAGGGTGAGAGCGGGTAGGTCGAAAATGAAAACTGTGATAAGAGCGAGCTGGTCGCAGGGGAGGTGGTCCATGGTAAGTATAAAACGGGGGTACGTGCATAGTGTATATGATGGGAATCCTAAATCTACGAGGACGGAATCACATCAGCGGGTTCGGGTGGTAGAAGGTAATCTCTACCTCTCCCTCGAACACCGCACGATGGTCCTCATATATCCATGTGCCACTAGGAAGTGGCCGGATCTCGATGCAAGCAATGTAACGAGACATCACCTACAAGGGTATAGGGGTAAGCAATTCTATACACATAATCAACAGAGAATAAATTGTGCAACATAAGTATAAAGTCTACCAATATGTATATGTACATATGCAACAAGGAGCAACAATCACATTTAACATTTAGCAGTTAGTTAATGCACATAGGATGCTCATACTTGTTTCATTTGTCACATTTAATTTGGATGAGTGGCATGATGCATGAATTTAGCTCTCAAGCCTATCTCCATCATTCTATGTCACTCTCTGACGTCCATCCCTGACAACCCAGCACTCAACAGTGCGTTGTATTCCTAGGTATACAACAATTCGTACATTCACCTAGAATGTACACGACAAGCTTGGAATCCATGCCACCCGAGCATATCCCGTCATCCAAACGGACCGTCATCCAAACGGTATAACCATATCGGCATCCACTCAGCCGACCACGTCAACGACGTGTCATCAAGCAAGCGTATTGGCACTCCCAGAGGCCCTCCACATGTTTACCAAAAACATGATATACGTCCTACCATCCAAACTCCAGAATGAATGCACTTTATTCTTTAGACTTAAAGGAAGTTGATTAATATTTTACAGGCCACCTAGGCTTATTTCATTATCAAAAAGGACCGTCACCAAACGGTATACTCATATTAATCACTTTCCTTCATGTCTAGTTCCCTTGGATTATTGTTATTAATTCCTTAACTTAAATGAGTCAGAATTGAAAATGTATCTTTTAGGTTCTGGCAATTTACTCGAGTAAAATTCAGTACACTCGAGTGTTCATCAACTTTTCCAGATTACTCGAGTGTTCTTAAAGTTACTCGAGTGTTCATGACTTTCTGAGGATTTGGGTTTCAAATTCAATAAATTACTCGAGTAGTTCATAGGTTACTCGAGTGTTCATCCTGATTTCCAGAATACTCGAGTGACCTTGAATGACTCGAGTGGTTAGCCTTAACTTGTCCTCAGGTCATGCTCGATACTCGAGTGCTAGACATGATACTCGAGTGTTCTTGCTCCATTTGCATTGTTTTAAAGGCGTTTTACTCGAGTATCCTGTCTATTACTTGAGTGTTTCACAATAGAATACACTGAAATCTTAGTTTTAACATACCACTTCCATTTCTACTCATTTCCAGTCCATTCCAAGGATCAACAGAGTTAACATAACATCATTTGAACATGTTACAACATTCCTTTCATATCAAAACATAGAATTGACAGAGGATTCATCAATCATGCATAAAATACACATTTTAACAACTCAACACCTCAAATCGCATAATAAGCATAATTCTCATGAAATAAAGTTCATTTAAGCTTGCATGCATGATTTAGAACTTGCTGAACACAGTTTTAGAGCAAAGCTTGGTCTCCAAACCAAAGATCCTATTCAATCTAAGCCCTTAGAGCCTCTTGGTGGCTCTCTAGCAAAATTAGTGAAATTCAATCTCTATCTAGTGAATAAAATTACTTCCCCTTACCTCTCAAACGTGAATCAAACAGAGAATCCCCAAAGAAAAGCTCCACAGCACCAAAAACACTTTAAACTCCAACATGCAGAGCAGATTGAGTGCAACACCAAAATCGAATTGGTTCACCCATGAAACAGAGATAAGAATTGGGGAAATTAGATTTTCTAGACCCTATGCAACATAAACTAACTAAAGAAACTGAATTTGAGACTCAAGGATTCATGAGCTTAGCAGAAATTGAAATTGAAGTAAGCTCCCAGAACTGAAAACAGCAACCAAACCTCAACTTCTCAGCTTCGATTCTAACAGCACACTCACTCTCAGCTCACAATCTTTATATCTATACAAAGCTCGTGATGTGAGCTTTGTATTGGTGTATGATTTGTGTTTCAATTTGACACAGAGAGGAAGAATCGATCAGACGAAGTTATGAACCCTCTTACTCAACAACTCAAACTTAGCCAAAAAATCTCCACGAATTTGGTGTTGCTGAGCTTAAATAGACATAGAGAAAGCTCATGCAGGGCGACACGACGTCCTTGAGCTGTTGATGATGGAGTATTCGTGTCAACGGAGGGGAATCGGTGGTGGTGACTCACCAAACGCACTAACTCGTGCAACTCTGCCCAGAATACTCGAGTATTCCAGAAAATACTCGAGTATTTTGCCCAATTTTTGAAAAATAATTATTTTATTTACTTTCCCTCCAAAATCTTTCCTATAATTGCTTCTCGGTCCCAACCCAGGGACTAATATGCAAAACACTTATTTTATGCATTATTATATTTATTAAGTCACTTCACACACATATACTAACTATATGAACACATATTTTAATCAAGGATTAATATAGAAATCATTGATTATAATTAATTTATAATTAACATTTCATTAATCGGGGATTAAAATTTTGGGGTGTTACACTACTCCCCCACTTACAAGGAATTTCGTCCCCGAAATTCAATTCATACAAACAAGTCAGGATAGTCCTGACGCATCTTATCCTCTAATTCCCAAGATGCTTCTATCACATCACCACAAACCCAGACGACTTTGACCAGACGAATATCCTTCCCTCTAAGCTGCTTGATCCTTCGATCTTCAATGCGAACTGGTACAGCTTTAAAGGTTAGGTTCTCATGAATTTCTAAGTCATCAGGTTGGATTCTAAGAACAATGGTGGGGTCATGGACATATCTCATCAACTGAGACACATGGAATACATTGTGAAGGTTAGCTAATGACGGAGGCAGGGCTAACTGATAAGCTACTGGGCCGACTCTTTTGAGGATTTGATAGGGACCAATAAACTTAGGTGATAGTTTCTGGGTTTTCAAGGCTCTACTAACACCTTTTGTTGGTACTATTCTAATGAATTCATGGTCTCCTTCGGCGAACTCTAAAGGTTTCCTCCTCCTATCATTATAACTTTTCTGCCTACTCTGAGCCGTCTTCATCTTCTCTTGTATCATCTTGATCTGTTCCGTGGCCTCTTGCACAAAATCTGGCCCAACCAGAGAACTCTCCCCCACTTGAAACCAGCATAACGGCGTCTGGCACTTTCTCCCATACAAAGCTTCAAATGGTGCCATTCCAATGCTCGTGTGGTAACTGTTGTTGTAAGTGAACTCCACGAGTGGTAACATTTGTTCCCAGTTCCCTTGACCTTCCAACGCACAGGCTCGCAAAATGTCCTCCAGTGATTGAATAGTCCTCTCCGTTTGACCATCAGTCTGAGGATGGTATGCAGAACTTAACTTCAATTTTGAACCCAAAGCTCTATGAAGATCTTCCCAAAACTTCGATGTAAACCTCGGGTCGCGATCTGACACAATACTTGACGGTACCCCATGCAGACGAACAACTTCCTTGATGTACAACTGGGTGAGCTTTTCCAACGAGTAGCGCATATTCACGGGAATGAAATGCGCCGATTTGGTCAAACGATCCACGATCACCCAGATTGCATCATGACCAGTAGATGTCCTTGGCAATCCTGACACAAAATCCATCGAGATACTATCCCATTTCCATACGGGAACTTCCAAAGAAAGTAACTCTCCTCCTGGCCTTTGATGTTCCACTTTCGCCTTTTGACACACCAAACAACGTGCCACATATTCAGCTACGTCCTTCTTCAAACCAGGCCACCAAAATAGCTTCTTTAAGTCCTGGTACATTTTGGTAGCTCCTGGATGCATACTCATCTTACTCTTATGCGCTTCATTCAGAATCATTCTTCTTACTTCCAAATCATCAGGGACACATATCATTGTCTTAAAACGCAGGATTCCATCCTTCCCTTCTAGAAATTCCAACTCCTTACCTTCTTGCATCAATTTCTTATTTTCCATAAGCTTATTATCCTTGTGTTGCAATTCCCGAATCCTTTGCAGAAACTCATTAGCAATCTGCAACATCCCCATCTTAATACTCGTCGGCTCTACTTGCATCGTCAGGCTTAAATCCCGGAACTCCTTTATCAACGCAGCTTCTGTGACCATCATTACACTGATGTGCATTGCTTTTCTACTACATGCATCTGCCACAACATTGGCTTTCCCAGGATGGTAATGGAGCTCGAACTCGTACTCCTTCAAAAACTCCATCCATCGGCGCTGCCTCATATTCAACTCTTTCTGATCGAAGAGGTACTTTAAACTCTTATGGTCACTGAACACCCGGAACGTAGTGCCATAGAGATAGTGCCTCCAGATCTTTAACGCAAACACCACAGCTGCCAGCTCCAGATCATGGGTTGGATAGTTCATTTCATGAACTTTTAGCTGTCTCGAGGCATAGGCGACGATTTGCCCTTCTTGCATCAAAACACACCCAAGACCTTGTTTCGATGTGTCACAATACACATCGAAACTCTTCTGTGTATCGGGCAGAATCAATACAAGAGACGATGTCAACCTTTCCTTCAACTCCCGAAAATTCCTTTCACACTTCTCATCCCATAGAAATGGTTGATCTTTCCGAGTCAACTTCGTCAGAGGCAGTGCAATCTTCGAGAAACCTTCAATGAATCTTCTGTAGTAACCAGCCAAACCCAGAAAGCTTCTCACCTCCGTGACCGACTTCGGTTGCTCCCATTGCAAAACCGAGCTTACTTTCGTCGGATCAACGGCTATTCCTTTATCCGAAATCACATGCCCCAAGAACTTAACCTCCTTCAGCCAGAACTCACACTTTGTAAGTTTGGCGTACAACTGCTTCTCCTTCAGGATACTCAACACTATCCTCAAGTGTTCAGCATGCTCCTCCGGGCTCTTAGAGTAAATAAGGATATCATCAATGAACACAACCACGAATGAATCTAAATAAGGTCTAAAGATTCGATTCATGTAGTCCATAAAGATAGCTGGTGCATTAGTCAATCCGAACGGCATCACGACATACTCATAATGTCCGTATCGAGATCGAAATGCAGTCTTAGAGATATCCTCTTCTCTTATCCTGATCTGATGGTACCCCGACCTCAAATCAATCTTGCAAAATACCGAAGCTCCTCGCACTTGATCCATAAGGTCATCTATCCTCGGCAATGGATACTTGTTCTTGATGGTGACCTTATTCAGCTGCCGGTAGTCGATGCACATCTTCATGCTACCATCTTTCTTCTTGACGAACAAAACCGGAGCACCCCAAGGCGACACACTTGGTCGGATCATCTGCTTCTGCAACAGCTCCTCAATCTGCTTTTTCATTTCAGCCATTTCCGGTGGTGCCATTCTATAAGGAGCAATAGAAATGGGACCAGCTCCCGGAACTAGATCAATACCAAATTCAATCTCTCTTCTTGGTGGCAAACCAGGGATCTCATCAGCAAATACCTCCGGAAAGTCTCTGACAACAGGAATCTCTTCCATCCTTGGACCATTCTCTTCCACCTCAGTGTTGAACAGACACACGTAGCCGGAAGGTTTTGGGTTTCTATAGGTCACTATTTTTCTATCACAATCAATGATCACTTGGTTTTGACTTAACCAGTCCATTCCCAAGATCACATCTAATTGTGCCAAGGGTAAACAGATCAAATCTACTTTAGAGGTTTGTCCTAACACTTCTATGCAGCAGTTAAGACATGCTCTAGAAACTACAACAGGAGCATTGGTAGGAGTTTCCACTTGCAAATCATAAGGTAATTCAGTCACAGACAAAGTTAACCATTTCACACATTCATATGAAAGAGAGCACTTAGTGTGACACCCTTCCGAATTACCCAAGTATAATATAGTACGTAAGCTATTATATTGGATAATATATGGACTTGTGAGTATTAAGAAAATATGTAAAAAAATATTTATTTTAAAGCGGGTGCACAAATCAACATTTGGAATTCATGGAGAATAAACTCTAAAGCATTTCGAAACAGTTGTATCGAATTCGGCGATTTCTAAAACCTTTTCAAAAGTTGGGTAACATTCGTCTTTTGAAATCGTGTTTATATCATAGAAAATAACTAAAGCTACCCTTGCTTTATTTGATAAAACTGATACCATCGAATAGTTTTCACAGCCGAACTCTCAAATAGATTAAATCAGAGTAAGCGGAAATTATCGGACTATGCCATGGATAGGAATATAAACATAGATTTTATATATAGGAAAGTCATAAGTACATAGCCCAACATCAGAGTCTCCAAGTTCCAAAATATACAAGTCCATAAACAGATCTACATAATAGTGTAACCAAACCCTAGAGTACCCCAAAAGTATATCTACACTATATATACATAACCAAAATGTAAACTCCAAGGGCGGTCACATAGATCTGGCATCATCAGATGCAGTAGTAGTGATAGCAGTAGTCTCCAAGAAGTAAAAGTAGTAAGGTAGTAACATCATCATCAACACAGCAACAGCAAGATCTCCTCCACAGCATCCACACATCGGATCCTCGGATCCTTATCACATACCATATGCACATACCTAGGGATCATCGTCCCTCCAATCACTCCCAGTAGAATGCACGACAGGCTCGCTCCCACTCTCGTCCTCCACCGGATCCTCCTCGATCTCATCCGAGGGAGAGTGTACCCTACCACTGGGTACCGGGTCAGGTGATGGTGAAACCCTGACTGGGCTCCTCGGATCAGAAGGGGGAGTATCCTCGCGGACGACTCTCGAGGTAAAAGGGTGAGAGCGGGTAGGTCGAAAATGAAAACTGTGATAAGAGCGAGCTGGTCGCAGGGGAGGTGGTCCATGGTAAGTATAAAATGGGGGTTCGTGCATAGTGTATATGATGGGAATCCTAAATCTACGAGGACGGAATCGCATCAGCGGGTACGGGTGGTAGAAGGTAATCTCTACCTCTCCCTCGAACACCGCACGATGGTCCTCATAGATCCATGTGCCACTAGGAAGTGACCGGATCTCGATGCAAGCAATGTAACAAGACATCACCTACAAGGGCATAGGGGTAAGCAATTCTATACACATAATCAACAGAAAATAAATTGTGCAACATAAGTATAAAGTCTACCAATATGTATATGTACATATGCAACAAGGAGCAACAATCACATTTAACATTTAGCAGTTAGTTAATGCACATAGGATGCTCATACTTGTTTCATTTGTCACATTTAATTTGGATGAGTGGCATGATGCATGAATTTAGCTCTCAAGCCTATCTCCATCATTCTATGTCACTCTCTGACGTCCATCCCTGACAACCTAGCACTCAACAGTGCGTTGTATTCCTAGGTATACAACAATTCGTACATTCACCTAGAATGTACACGACAAGCTTGGAATCCATGCCACCCGAGCATATCCCTTCATCCAAACGGACCGTCATCCAAACGGTATAACCATATCGGCATCCACTCAGCCGACCACGTCAACGACGTGACATCAAGCAAGCGTATTGGCACTCCCAGAGGCCCTCCACATGTTTACCAAAAACATGATATACGTCCTACCATCCAAACTCCAGAATGAATGCACTTTATTCTTTAGACTTAAAGGAAGTTGATTAATATTTTACAGGCCACCTAGGCTTATTTCATTATCAAAAAGGACCGTCACCAAACGGTATACTCATATTAATCACTTTCCTTCATGTCTAGTTCCCTTGGATTATTGTTATTAATTCCTTAACTTAAATGAGTCAGAATTGAAAATGTATCTTTCAGGTTCTGGCAATTTACTCGAGTAAAATTCAGTACACTCGAGTGTTCATCAAATTTTCCAGATTACTCGAGTGTTCTTAAAGTTACTCGAGTGTTCATGACTTTCTGAGGATTTGGGTTTCAAATTCAATAAATTACTCGAGTAGTTCATAGGTTACTCGAGTGTTCATCCTGATTTCCAGAATACTCGAGTGACCTTGAATGACTCGAGTGGTTAGCCTTAACTTGTCCTCAGGTCATGCTCGATACTCGAGTGCTAGACATGATACTCGAGTGTTCTTGCTCCATTTGCATTGTTTTAAAGGCGTTTTACTCGAGTATCCTGTCTATTACTCGAGTGTTTCACAGCAGAATACACTGAAATCTTAGTTTTAACATACCACTTCCATTTCTACTCATTTCCAGTCCATTCCAAGGATCAACAGAGTTAACATAACATCATTTGAACATGTTACAACATTCCTTTCATATCAAAACACAGAATTGACAGAGGATTCATCAATCATGCATAAAATACACATTTTAACAATCAACACCTCAAATCGCATAATAAGCACAATTCTCATGAAATAAAGTTCATTTAAGCTTGCATGCATGATTTAGAACTTCCTCAACACAGTTTTAGAGCAAAGCTTGGTCTCCAAACCAAAGATCCTATTCAATCTAAGCCCTTAGAGCCTCTTGGTGGCTCTCTAGCAAAATTAGTGAAATTCAATCTCTATCTAGTGAATAAAATTACTTCCCCTTACCTCTCAAACGTGAATCAAACAGAGAATCCCCAAAGAAAAGCTCCACAGCACCAAAAACACTTTATACTCCAACATGCAGAGCAGATTGAGTGCAACACCAAAATCGAATTGGTTCACCCATGAAACAGAGATAAGAATTGGGGAAATTAGATTTTCTAGACCCTATGCAACATAAACTAACTAAAGAAACTGAATTTGAGACTCAAGGATTCATGATCTTACCAGAAATCGAAATTGAAGTAAGCTCCCAGAACTGAAAACAGCAACCAAACCTCAACTTCTCAACTTCGATTCTAACAGCACACTCACTCTCAGCTCACAATCTTTATATCTATACAAAGCTCGTGATGTGAGCTTTGTATTGGTGTATGATTTGTGTTTCAATTTGACACAGAGAGGAAGAATCGATCAGACGAAGTTATGAACCCTAACTTACTCAACAACTCAAACTTAGCCAAAAAATCTCCACGAATTCGGTGTTGCTGAGCTTAAATAGACATAGAGAAAGCTCATGCAGGGCGACACGACGTCCTTGAGCTGTTGATGATGGAGTATTCGTGTCAACGGAGGGGAATCGGTGGTGGTGACTCACCAAACGCACTAACTCGTGCAACTCTGCCCAGAATACTCGAGTATTCCAGAAAATACTCGAGTATTTTGCCCAATTTTTGAAAAATAATTATTTTATTTACTTTCCCTCCAAAATCTTTCCTATAATTGCTTCTAGGTCCCAACCCAGGGACTAATATGCAAAACACTTATTTTATGCTTTATTATATTTATTAAGTCACTTCACACACATATACTAACTATATGAACACATATTTTAATCAAGGATTAATATAGAAATCATTAATTATAATTAATTTATAATTAACATTTCATTAATCGGGGATTAAAATTTTGGGGTGTTACAATTATAACCGTCGTTGATCGAGAATTAAAGAATCATCGAGGTACGCGTCCGTTCGTAGTTAGCACTCACGTTTCAAGTCTACATCTCCTCTGTCATCCATCCACCTAGTCGGAAGCAAACAGGAATACAGAACCTTTACCGTGCGGGCACGACAGCTGTCACACAACAAATGGTCCCAGACCAGGAGGACTCAGCCTCAATTCATATCATATCAATTCATATACATAAACAAGGCACACTGTCTCACTACAGTGGCAAACAAAATGCCCCACTCCAGTTTCTCTCACTGTTCTAGATTTGCAATCTAGGGGGCGACAGTACAATTTCTAGCTAATCATGCAGTACTTGCCACGGCATTAGACCCAGTCCCCACCACGTTAGTGTGCCACTTGTGGAGTTCGTTCCGCCTAAAAAAGTACTCTAGACTTCTTGACGTTTCACCGTCATCGTCCTCCCCCAATGCAATCTCCTCCTAAGTATCTGAAGATACCTATGGTTCCTTCCTCTCCACTACTTCGGGTTAACTCTCATACCTCACCGCGTTCGCTGTTAATGTCTTTTAAACGCTTTTATCTTTTTAATTAACCTAATGGTCAGCTCACCCTTCGTACATTCCTTCAATGAGTCCTGACCGCTAACTTTGCATCACTTTTCATAACTCAAACTTGGCACAGAGCGGGATCACATTCACAACTTGAATCTCATCACAAACTTTCCTCAAAAACAACCTTTTATACACATCTCTCTTTTCATAGCAAAATCTCACTTCACAACTTCACAACTTCTCTTCAAAATTTCCTTCCGTAAAACCTTTTCCAAAACTTCATTTCATCACCTTTTCTAAAAATATTTCATTTCATAAATCTTTTTCCAAAATCTCTTTTAGAAAGCTCGTTTCAAAAATTTTCCTTTCGAAATCCTTTTTCAAAACCTCTTTTCACAAGCACTTTCAGAAAATCAATGTTGGGAAAATTTTTCTGAATTTGGGAATCCCTTCAAAACTACATTTTGTAAACTCTTTTCAAAAATCTCATTTTTGGGAATCCCTTTCAAAAATACATTTTAAAAAACTTGTTTTCAAAAATTTCAATTCACAAACTCTTTTCAAAAGTTTTTCTCAAAAACTTTCTCTTCTTGAGAGCTAGTGGAGGAGCAAGCTCAACTCAACACCAGTCTCAGTCCAAGAAAACAAAATCAAAGAATCAAGCTTCTCTCTCATTACTTTCCACTTTCAATCCCACATCACAATCCTTCCCAGCTCTGGCTCGCTCACATCGCATCATTAAATCTTTCCCAATCTCATCTCTCTATCTCTTCCAATCATTCTCAAATCTCTTGTCATTATCTCCACTCTCAATGTCTTATCATGCTAAGGCTGCCTTGCTCCACAAGGACTTAAGCCAAACAAGGGTCATCTCTTTTCTTGATGTCTTTTAATTCTAATCTCTCTTGCTATCATCATCAATCATCTCATATTAATTCACTTCAACACTTAAAATATCAACATGCATAAGCAAACAAATATAAACAACACACCATCACACATCACACACAACAATGTGGTCTTTGTCCTATTCGTATAAGTGGCCACACAAAGCAAACAATTGCCACTATACTACTGACGCAGATCCCCTGAGTTCCGATCTTTGAGCTGATACGGAACGTCTTAATATAACACCTACTACCACGGTGTCTTAGGAAAGCTACTCTCTCACCTGAGGTCCAGCAATTAAATGTGCACAGTCTTCTCTGATCTTGGTTGCTGCCACTGCCTTAATCCCTCGTCTGTAACGTCCCTCGTATTAATTAAAAACACATTTTCATTACTGACTTTTATTAGGAAAACATTTTTCATTCTTCGTCGGAAATCGTAAAACATGATTGTTTTCTCAAAACACTTTTAACTTTTACTATTTCATTAAACACTTTGAAATCTCTTTGAAAACATCAAATAAAACAATTTAAATCACTTGGTTAGATTGCTGGTGTGACACCCTTCCAGTTTACCCAAATATAAAATAGTATTTATGCTTTATATTGGATAATATATGGACTTGTGAGCTTTAGAAATATGGTAAATAAAATTTTCTTTGAAGCGGGTGCACAATTCATCAAATGGAACTCTTGGAGAACAAATTCTAAAATCCTTTAAAACATTTGTGTCGAGTTCGGCGATTTCTAAAACCTTTTCTCAGTCAGGATAACATTCGTTCTTCAAAATTTCTGTACATTTTACAATCCATTGAAGCTACCCATACTTTGTTCAATAAAACTGATACCGTCAACTAATACTTATAGCCGAGCTCATTCATAAGTTAAATCAGAGTAAGCGGAAATTACTGGACTATGCAACTGATATAATATAAACATAGTTTTTCATATATACGAAAGAGTCATACATACATAGTCCATGAGATAAGTCACTAAGTTCCAAAATATAGCAAGTCCATATAAACAGATCTACATCACTATGATACTATAACCCTAGAGTAAAACATATGTACAATATATACATCATCAAAATACAACCCCAGGGATAGTCACGTAGATCCATCAGCATCAGATGCAGTAGTAGTAGCAGCAGTAGTCTCCCAAAAACATAGGTAATAAGGTAGTAGCATCATCATCACAGCAGCAGCAGCACATCTCCTCCACACACCGGATCCTCGGATCCACATCATACACCATATACATGTACCTAGGGATCATCGTCCCTCCAGTCACTCCCAGTAGAATGCACGACAGGCTCGCTCCCACTCTCGTCCTCCACCGGATCCTCCTCGATCTCATCCGAAGGAGAATGTACCCTACCACTGGGTACCGGGTCAGGTGATGGTGAAACCCTGACGGGGCTCCTCGGATAAGAAGGGGGAGTCTCCTCGCGGACAACTCTCGAAGTAAAAGGGTGAGAGCGGGTAGGTCGAAAATGAAAACTATGGTAAGAGCGAGCTGGTCGCATGGGAGGTGGTCCATGATAAGTATAAAACGGGGGTACATGCATAGTGTATATGATGGGAATCCTAAACCTACGAGGACGGAATCGCATCAGCGGGTTAGGGTGGTAGAATGTGAACTCTACCTCCCACTCATACACCGCGCGATGGTCCTCATAGATCCATACGCCACTAGGAAGTGGCCGGATCTCGATGCAAGCAATGTAACGAGACATCACCTACAAGGGCATAAGGGTAAGCAATTCTATACACATAATCAATAGAGAATAAATTGTGCAATATGAATATGTAATATGCATCAATTAACAACAATCACATATAACACTTAGCAATTAATGAATGCACATAGGATGCTCACACTTATTCCGTTTATCACAATTAATTTAAATGAGTGGCATGATGCATGACTTTAGCTCTCAAGCCTATCTCCATCATACTATGTCACTCTCTGACGTTCATCCCTGACAACCCAGCACTCAACAGTGCGTTGTATTCCTAGGTATACAACAATTCGTACATTCACCTAGAATGTACACGACAAGCTTGGTATCCATGCCACCCGAGCATATCCCGTCATCCAAACGGACCGTCATCCAAACGGTATAACCATATAGGCATTCCCTCAGCCGACCACGTCAACGACGTGTCATCAAGCAAGCGTATTGGCACTCCCAGAGGCCCTCCACATGTTTACCAAAAACATGATATACGTCCTACCAACCAAACTCCAGAATGAATGCATTATCTTACTTAAAAGAGATTGATTGACGTTTTATCCTTTTATTAATACATTACGTGCCTCCCGAGCAACGTATCATTATTCAAATGAAAACATCATAACGTCAATCAATTTCCTCTAAGTCCAGGATCACTTGGTTTATTGTCCTCTAAGAGTTACAAAATGACTTAGAATTGAAAATGGTATTTTTAAGTATCTGACTAAAAATACTCGAGTTTTCTCCAAAATACTCGAGTAGTTAATCATTTTCCAGATTCTACTCGAGTTGTTCATAATTATACTCGAGTCGTTCATGTCTTTTCAGAGACTTAGGGTTTCAGGTTTTCATAAATATACTCGAGTAATTCATGAGATACTCGAGTATTTCATCTCCCAGAATACTCGAGTAGTTCATACATTACTCGAGTGTTCAATCTGATTCCCAAGTTGGTGCGCCAATTTTCACTCTGGTGCACCACGAAATACTGGAGTATTCAGCCAAATACTCGAGTATCTGCAGACAGAACAGAGTGAAACTTGGTTTTTATATGCCATTTCAATTTCTAAACATTTTTAACCCAAAACAGTGATCACAATAGTTCATATACCACATATTGAACATGTTAACATACTTATTTCATATCAAATAACAAATTTGACAGAGAATCAATCCATTATGCATGAAATATACAACTTAGCAACTCAACACTTCAAATTGCAAAATAAGCACAATATTCATGAAACAAAGTTCATTTAAGCTTGCATGCATGATATAGAACTTGCTCATCACAGTCATAGAGCATGGATTGGTCTCCAAACCAAAGTTCCTATTCAAACTAAGCCCTTAGAGCCTCTTGGTGGCTCTCTAACACAATTAATGAAATTTAAACCCTATCTAGTGAATATAATTACTTCCCCTTACCTCTCAGATGTGAATCAATAGAAAGAAATCCAAAGAAAGCTCTCCAAACCCAGAAATCAACTTGAACTTCACATGCAGAGCAGTTTTGAATGCATCACCAAAACCGAATTGGTTTACCCACAAAACAGAGATAAGAATTGGGGAAAATTAGATTTCTAAACTCTATACAACATCAACTAACTAAAGGAATTAAGTTTGAGACTCAGGGATTCACGAGCTTACCGAAATCGATGATCAAAGTAAGCTCCAAACACCAACTCAAGCAAGGACAGCTTCACTTCAAGCCTTCGATTCTCTCAATCCACACACTCAAACCTCACAACTTTGGTGTCTATACAAAGCTCGTGATGTGAGCTTTATATTGGTGTATAGATTATCACTCAACTCAACTCACAGAGGAAGAATCGAAGAACACAATTCGAAAGCCCTAACTCTTCTAATCTTCAACAAGTTGATCAAAATTCTCGACCAAGGGACAATGATGCGTTTAAATAGGCCAATGGAAAGCTCATGCGGGGCGACACGACGCCTATGGCGTTGGCATGGTGGTGATTTCGTGTCACCATCACGAAATCATTGGCTGTGACTCACCAAACGCACTAACTCGTGCAGTTTGACCCAGAATACTCGAGTGTTTCTGATAATACTCAAGTATTTCACTCAGATTTTGAAAAATAATAATTTTATTTACTTTCCCTCCAAAACCTTTCCTATAATTGCTTCTAGGTCCCAACCCAGGGACTAATATGCAAAGTATACATTTTAGGCATTTAAATTATTTATTAAATAATTTCTCACATGCAAGCTAATTATATACACACATATTTTAATCAAGGATTAATTTGAAAACTATTAATTATAATTAAATTATAATTAACATTTCATTAATCGGGGATTAAAATTTTGGGGTGTTACACTACTTCCCCACTTACAAGGAATTTCGTCCCCGAAATTCAACTCATACAAACAAATCAGGATAATCCTGACGCATCTTATCCTCTAGTTCCCACAATGCTTCTATTACATCTCCGCAGACCCAGACAACTTTGACCAGATGGATGTCCTTCCCTCTAAGCTGCTTGATTCTTCGATCTTCGATGCGAACTGGTACAGCTTTGAAGGTTAGGTTCTTATGAACTTCTAAGTCATCAGGTTGGATGCTAAGAACAATGGTGGGGTCATGGACATATTTCTTCAACTGAGACACATGGAACACATTGTGGAGGTTAGCTAATGATGGAGGCAGGGCTAACTGATAAGCTACTGGGCCGATTCTTTTGAGAATTTGGTAGGGACCAATGAACTTAGGTGATAATTTCTGGGTTTTCAAGGCTCTACTAACACCTTTAGTTGGTACTATTCTAATGAACACGTGGTCTCCTTCAGCAAACTCTAAAGGTTTCCTTCTCCTATCAGCATAGCTTTTCTGCCTACTCTGAGCCGTCTTCATCTTTGCTTGAATCATCTTGATCTGCTCCGTGGTCTCTTGCACAAAATCTAGCCCAACCAGAGAATTCTTCCCCACTTGAAACCAGCATAACGGCGTCTGACACTTTCTCCCATACAAAGCTTCAAATGGTGCCATTCCAATGCTCGTGTGATAGCTGTTGTTGTAAGTGAACTCCACGAGTGGCAACATTTGCTCCCAATTCCCTTGTCCTTCCAAAGCACAGGCTCGTAGAATGTCCTCCAATGACTGAATAGTCCTTTCCGTTTGACCATCAGTCTGAGGGTGATATGCAGAACTTAGCTTCAATCTTGAACCCAAGGCTCTATGCAGATCTTCCCAAAACTTTGATGTAAACCTTGTATCGCGATCAGACACAATGCTTGATGGTACTCCGTGCAGACGAACAACTTCCTTGATGTACAACTGAGTGAGCTTTTCCAATGAGTAGCGCATATTTACGGGAATGAAATGCGCTGACTTGGTCAAACGATCCACGATCACCCAGATTGCATCATGACCAGCAGATGTCCTTGGCAATCCCGACACAAAATCCATCGAGATACTATCCCATTTCCACAACGGAATCTCCAAAGGAAGTAACTCTCCTCCTGGCCTTTGATGTTCCACCTTGGCCTTCTGACATACCAAACAACATGCCACATACTCAGCTACGTCTCTCTTCAAACCAGGCCACCAAAATAGCTTCTTTAAGTCCTGGTACATTTTGGTAGCTCCCGGATGCATACTCATCTTACTCTTATGTGCTTCGTCCAGAATCATCCTTCTTACTTCTAAATCACCAGGCACACAAATCCTGGTTTTAAAGCGAAGGATTCCATCCTTCCCTTCTTGAAACTCCAATCCCTTGCTTTCTTCCATCAACTTCCTCTTTTCCATGAGCTTCTCATCCTTGCGTTGCAATTCCCGAATCCTCTGTAGAAACTCATTAGCAATCTGCAGTATCCCCATCTTGATACTTGTCGGCTCCACTTGCATCGTCAGACTCAAATCCCGGAATTCCTCTATCAGTGCAGCTTCTCTGACCATCATTGCACTGATGTGCATTGCCTTCCTACTCAATGCATCTGCCACAACATTGGCCTTTCCAGGATGATAATGGAGTTCAAACTCATAATCCTTCAAAAACTCCATCCATCGGCGTTGCCTCATATTCAACTCCTTTTGATCAAAGAGGTATTTTAAACTCTTATGGTCACTAAACACCCGGAACGTAGTGCCATAGAGATAGTTTCTCCAGATCTTTAAGGCAAACACCACAGCTGCTAACTCCAGATCATGTGTTGGATAGTTCATCTCATGAACCTTTAACTGTCTCGAAGCGTAAGCGACGACTTGTCCATCTTGCATCAAGACACACCCAAGACCTTGTTTTGACGCGTCACAATACACATCGAAACTCTTCAGCGTATCGGGCAGCACCAACACAGGAGACGATGTCAACCTTTCCTTCAACTCCCGAAAACTTCTCTCACACTTCTCATCCCATAGGAACGGTTGATCTTTCCTAGTCAACTTCGTCAGAGGCAGTGCAATCTTCGAGAAACCTTCGATGAACCTTCTATAATACCCAGCCAAACCAAGAAAACTTCTGACTTCCGTGACCGACTTTGGTTGCTCCCATTGCAAAACCGAACTTACCTTCGTCGGATCAACGGCTATTCCTTTGTCTGAAATCACATGCCCCAAGAACTTAACCTCCTTCAGCCAGAATTCACATTTTGTAAGTTTGGCGTACAACTGCTTTTCCTTCAAGATGCTTAACACTATCTTCAAGTGTTCAGCATGCTCCTCCGGGCTCTTAGAGTAAATCAGAATATCATCAATGAACACAACCACGAATGAATCTAAATAAGGTCTAAAGATTCGATTCATGTAGTCCATGAAGATAGCTGGTGCATTAGTCAATCCGAACGGCATCACGACATACTCATAATGTCCGTATCGAGATCGAAATGCAGTCTTAGAGATATCCTCTTCTCTAATTCTGATCTGATGGTACCCCGACCTCAAATCAATCTTGGAAAATACTGAAGCCCCACGAACTTGATCCATAAGGTCATCTATCCGTGGCAACGGATACTTGTTCTTGATGGTGACCTTATTAAGTTGTCGGTAGTCGATGCACATCCTCATACTACCATCTTTCTTCCTGACGAACAAGACAGGAGCACCCCAAGGTGACACGCTTGGTCGAATCATCTGTTTCTGCAGCAGCTCCTCAATCTGCTTCTTCATTTCCGCCATTTCCGGTGGTGCCATTCTATAGGGAGCGATAGAAATGGGACCAGCTCCTGGAATTAGGTCGATACCGAATTCAATCTCTCTTCTTGGTGGCAAACCAGGAATCTCGTCAACAAACACTTCCGGAAACTCTCGGACAACAGGAATCTCTTCCACCTTCGGACCAACTTCCTCCATCTCAGTATTGAACAGACACACGTAACCAGATGGTTTTGGGTTTTTATAGGTTACCAGTTTTCTATCACAGTCAATGATCACTTGGTTCTGACTTAACCAGTCCATCCCCAAGATCACATCTAATTGTGCTAAGGGTAAGGAGATCAAATCTACTTCAGAGATATGTCCTAACACTTCTATACAACAGTTAAGACATGCTCTAGAAACAATTACAGGAGCATTGGTAGGAGTTTCTACTCTGAGAGTATAAGGCATCTCAGACACAATCAAGCCTAAACGGTCTACACATTCATGTGAAACAAATGAATGCGTTGCACCAGAGTCAAACAAAACATGGCAAAACTGACCATTAAGCAAGTATTTACCTTGCACCAGATCAGAAGATCGATTAGCTTCCACACCACTAAGGGTGAAGACCCTTCCTTGAGCCATTGATCTATCCGCAGTTCCTCTTGAGTTGGCCTTGGCTGGTTCCTTGCAATCTCTTGCAAAATGCCCTGGCTTCCCACAGTTGAAACATCCACTGGTTCCCCAACATACCCTACCATAGTGATTGCGCTTGCACTTGTCGCAGAATGGAGCTTCACCCCGATAATTCCTTCCCTCAGAACCACCAGCTTTTCCTTTGCCTTTTCCCCGACGATCATACGGACCTTTGCCTCGGTTGTTGAAACCTTTACGCCTTTGAGATCCATAAACTTGATTGTCCTTCTTTTCCGAGACTTGCACCTCCTCAGCTTTGGTGTCGTCTTCATACATCCTACACATGTCCACGAGTGCAGGAAAACTTTTAATCCGCTGGTAACTGAAGATCGACTTCAACTTTGGCCTCAAACCTCCTTCAAACTTAATGCACTTGCTTCTCTCATCTGGATTGTTCTGATAGTATGGAGAGTACTTCATCAGCTCTTCAAACTTTGCCGCGTACTCACCCACACTCATGTTACCTTGCTTCAACTGCAAGAATTCCACTTCCTTTTTCCTCCTTAGATCCTCAGGAAAATATTTCTGAAGAAATTTTTCCATGAATACTCCCCAGCTTACATGTCTTCCTTCATATTGCAGAAGCTGCATGGTGTGATTCCACCAATTCTCCGCTTCATCCTCCAACATATAGGTTGCATACGCCACCTTCTGAACATCAGAACACTCCAAAGTCCTCAAAATCTTGTCCATAGTATGAATCCATTTGTTGGCTTCCTCCGGTTTAAATCCTCCTTCAAACTTTGGCGGATTGCAGCTCCTAAAATCAGCCAGAGTCTTCGCCTCAGTGTTTCCCATATTACACTGATGAGACGGATTTGCCGGTTGAGATGGTTGCTGAGACTGCCTTTGCATGGCTTCCAATACCGTGGTGATCCTTTCTAACATCGTATTAGTGTGATTTTGGTTTCTAGTTGCCATATTAGACCTGCGCTATGGACTTATGGTCACATATGTTGAACTAAAGAAACTTCCATTACACTACCTATACTAAGGCTCTATCTTAAACTTATTGAATCTACAATCAATTGCGTCTTGTACTCAAAGAGACAAGATACAAACAAATCAAGGGTATTTAAACCTCAACAAACAAAATATTAACATACGAAATAATGTACATGCCTTGGAGATACCTGCTTGATGTTGATGGCTACCTTTCTGGAACCACTTCTACTACTACAGGATCTGACTTTTGCTCTGATACCACTAAGTGTGACACACTTCCAGTTTACCCAAATATAAAATAGTATTTATGCTTTATATTGGATAATATATGGACTTGTGAGCTTTAGAAATATGGTAAATAAAATTTTCTTTAAAGCGGGTGCACAATTCATCAAATGGAACTCTTGGAGAACAAATTCTAAAATCCTTTAAAACACTTGTATCGAGTTCGGCGATTTCTAAAACCTTTTCTCAGACAGGATAACATTCGTTCTTTAAAATTTCTGTACATTTTACAATCCATTGAAGCTACCCATACTTTGTTCAATAAAACTGATACCGTCAACTAATACTTATAGCCGAGCTCATTCATAAGTTAAATCAGAGTAAGCGGAAATTACTGGACTATGCAACTGATATAATATAAACATAGTTTTTCATATATACGAAAGAGTCATACATACATAGTCCATGAGATAAGTCACTAAGTTCCAAAATATAGCAAGTCCATATAAACAGATCTACATCACTATGATACTATAACCCTAGAGTAAAACATATGTACAATATATACATCATCAAAATACAACCCCAGGGATAGTCACGTAGATCCATCAGCATCAGATGCAGTAGTAGTAGCAGCAGTAGTCTCCCAAAAACATAGGTAATAAGGTAGTAGCATCATCATCACAGCAGCAGCAGCACATCTCCTCCACACACCGGATCCTCGGATCCACATCATACACCATATACATGTACCTAGGGATCATCGTCCCTCCAGTCACTCCCAGTAGAATGCACGATAGGCTCGCTCCCACTCTCGTCCTCCACCGGATCCTCCTCGATCTCATCCGAAGGAGAATGTACCCTACCACTGGGTACCGGGTCAGGTGATGGTGAAACCCTGACGGGGCTCCTCGGGTAAGAAGGGGGAGTCTCCTCGCGGACAACTCTCGAAGTAAAAGGGTGAGAGCGGGTAGGTCGAAAATGAAAACTATGGTAAGAGCGAGCTGGTCGCATGGGAGGTGGTCCATGATAAGTATAAAACGGGGGTACATGCATAGTGTATATGATGGGAATCCTAAACCTACGAGGATGGAATCGCATCAGCGGGTTAGGGTGGTAGAATGTGAACTCTACCTCCCCCTCATACACCGCGCGATGGTCCTCATAGATCCATACGCCACTAGGAAGTGGCCGGATCTCGATGCAAGCAATGTAACGAGACATCACCTACAAGGGCAAAAGGGTAAGCAATTCTATACACATAATCAATAGAGAATAAATTGTGCAATATGAATATGTAATATGCATCAATTAACAACAATCACATATAACACTTAGCAATTAATGAATGCACATAGGATGCTCACACTTATTTCGTTTATCACAATTAATTTAAATGAGTGGCATGATGCATGACTTTAGCTCTCAAGCCTATCTCCATCATACTATGTCACTCTCTGACGTTCATCCCTGACAACCCAGCACTCAACAGTGCGTTGTATTCCTAGGTATACAACAATTCGTACATTCACCTAGAATGTACACGACAAGCTTGGTAACCATGCCACCCGAGCATATCCCGTCATCCAAACGGACCGTCATCCAAACGGTATAACCATATCGGCATTCCCTCAGCCGACCACGTCAACGACGTGTCATCAAGCAAGCGTATTGGCACTCCCAGAGGCCCTCCACATGTTTACCAAAAACATGATATACGTCCTACCAACCAAACTCCAGAATGAATGCATTATCTTACTTAAAAGAGATTGATTGACGTTTTATCCTTTTATTAATACATTACGTGCCTCCCGAGCAACGTATCATTATTCAAATGAAAACATCATAACGTCAATCAATTTCCTCTAAGTCCAGGATCACTTGGTTTATTGTCCTCTAAGAGTTACAAAATGACTTAGAATTGAAAATGGTATTTTTAAGTATCTGACTAAAAATACTCGAGTTTTCTCCAAAATACTCGAGTAGTTATCATTTTCCAGGTTCTACTCGAGTTGTTCATAATTATACTCGAGTCGTTCATGTCTTTTCAGAGATTTAGGGTTTCAGGTTTTCATAAATATACTCGAGTAATTCATGAGATACTCGAGTATTTCATCTCCCAGAATACTCGAGTAGTTCATACATTACTCGAGTGTTCAATCTGATTCCCAAGTTGGTGCGCCAATTTTCACTCTGGTGCACCACGAAATACTGGAGTATTCAGCCAAATACTCGAGTATCTGCAGACAGAACAGAGTGAAACTTGGTTTTTACATGCCATTTCAATTTCTAAACATTTTTAACCCAAAACAGTGATCACAATAGTTCATATACCACATATTGAACATGTTAACATACTCATTTCATATCAAATAACAAATTTGACAGAGAATCAATCCATTATGCATGAAATATACAACTTAGCAACTCAACACTTCAAATTGCAAAATAAGCACAATATTCATGAAACAAAGTTCATTTAAGCTTGCATGCATGATATAGAACTTGCTCATCACAGTCATAGAGCATGGATTGGTCTCCAAACCAAAGTTCCTATTCAAACTAAGCCCTTAGAGCCTCTTGGTGGCTCTCTAACACAATTAATGAAATTTAAACCCTATCTAGTGAATATAATTACTTCCCCTTACCTCTCAGATGTGAATCAATAGAAAGAAATCCAAAGAAAGCTCTCCAAACCCAGAAATCAACTTGAACTTCACATGCAGAGCAGTTTTGAATGCATCACCAAAACCGAATTGGTTTACCCACAAAACAGAGATAAGAATTGGGGAAAATTAGATTTCTAAACTCTATACAACATCAACTAACTAAAGGAATTAAGTTTGAGATTCAGGGATTCACGAGCTTACCGAAATCGATGATCAAAGTAAGCTCCAAACACCAACTCAAGCAAGGACAGCTTCACTTCAAGCCTTCGATTCTCTCAATCCACACACTCAAACCTCACAACTTTGGTGTCTATACAAAGCTCGTGATGTGAGCTTTATATTGGTGTATAGATTATCACTCAACTCAACTCACAGAGGAAGAATCGAAGAACACAATTCGAAAGCCCTAACTTTTCTAATCTTCAACAAGTTGATCAAAATTCTCGACCAAGGGACAATGATGCGTTTAAATAGGCCAATGGAAAGCTCATGCGGGGCGACACGACGCCTATGGCGTTGGCATGGTGGTGATTTCGTGTCACCATCACGATATCGTTGGCTGTGACTCACCAAACGCACTAACTCGTGCAGTTTGACCCAGAATACTCGAGTGTTTCTGATAATACTCGAGTATTTCACTCAGATTTTGAAAAATAATAATTTTATTTACTTTCCCTCCAAAACCTTTCCTATAATTGCTTCTAGGTCCCAACCCAGGGACTAATATGCAAAGTATACATTTTAGGCATTTAAATTATTTATTAAATAATTTCTCACATGCAAGCTAATTATATACACACATATTTTAATCAAGGATTAATTTGAAAACTATTAATTATAATTAAATTATAATTAACATTTCATTAATCGGGGATTAAAATTTTGGGGTGTTACAGCTGGTCCATCTTGGACAACACCATAACCTCATTTAAAAACACCGAAAAATTCACCGGTTTCAATCCGGGTTTTGTTCAATTCAATTACCTTTTGAAAACCAAACTTTGAGTCTCATGAACTCAATTTAGAAATCAAGAAAACAATTTTAAATAAACGTGGACAGCAAAGAAATACTTTACAAAAAAATCAATTTTATAAAACCCAAAAACATCGTAAAAACTCCTTTTGTTTCAAATACTTTGAAAACTAAGGTTTTGTTGTAAAACACATCTTAAATAACCACAAACATAATCTCACGCACTCAAATAAATTAACTCAGATGAAATAGATCTCAAAACCACATACACACACAATGTACCTTGGTCACTCAAATCATATAAACAATTAATCAATTACAAATTAACACTTAATTCCATTATTTAATTAAATCACATACAATCATTCATTCTCAAGCAAATATTTCACAAATCAATCACTTAAGTAAATCATTCAACACATAATTAATTTAAAATCATTTCATTTTTATAAAACAAAACATTTAAGCATATCCAAGCCCATAAACCAAATACACACATGCATGGCCATTCAAACACAAAACTCTTCTTAAACCTAATTAGCTTAGCATCATTTCACGAAATATATTCTTTATTTCTATTTCACTTCATAGAAAGGAATTCTAACCTAATTATCATGCACAAACCGAAACTATACACACATCAAGCAAGATTCATGCAATCATCAAACACACACACATGCAATTATTTTCTTCTTTTTCCTAATGGAACCGTGAGCTACAACTTAGAAAATAATCAAACTTTAATCTATTGAATCAAGATCATACAAGGACATATAGCATATATCAAGTTTTCACAAAATAAAAGCATGGATATGAATTTAAACATAGCCGAATGCATCATGCATAGGATCACCACATGTTCATGCAAAGAAAATCATTTTAAAGCTTATTTCCCTAATTTCCTTTCAAAAACCGAGGCATGCAATTCAAGAAAACATAATCATTTCATTTAAAACTAACATGCAAGAACAAATCATGCAAGAACAAATCTTAAACTTTTCTAACAAAACATGTAAAAATCATGGATCAACACAACACTTTCAATTTGTTTCTCAAAGAAACATAAAAATAATTTTCAAAGTCCAAGATCAACATGCATGCACTTAAATCATGTAGATCAAGTCATGAAATTACACATAAGATCACAAATAGAAGACATAATTATTTTAAATGAGAAATGACCAAAAACCATGACATGTTTTTGAGAAAATAAGAAAGCTTTGTTCAAAAATCATTTACAAAACTCAAAACAAAGATCAAAACCAAAATCAAGAATCAAGACACAAATGAAAGCTTTACAAAAATAAAAGCAAGGAGCAAAACATAAATCAAAGCTTTTCTTAAGATCAAACCAAAAATCAAAACATGCAAGAGTTCAAGATCATTTTTAAACAACATGCAAGACTAAAAATTAAAACAAGTTTAGATCAAACATAGACTCTCCAAATAAACACATAATCATCTCATGATTCACGGTTGCAAGCATCAAAATCAAACATGCAAGAAGATCTACTCTATATTCACAAAGATCATAAACAAAACCTTAGAAAAAAGAGATTTAACTTAGAAAAACATAAAGATCCATCATGAAAACATCAAGATCTACCATAAAGAACACCGACCGAAACATCAACATATGTAACACATATTACAAATTAATTTATGTCCTTAAAAGTCCATAGTTAAGAAAAATCAACATATAAGGTGCATCAAAAGGAACATGCAAGAGAAGAAAAGAAAATTACAAGATTACAAACA
This sequence comes from Crotalaria pallida, assembly GCA_037953625.1. NCBI lineage: Eukaryota > Viridiplantae > Streptophyta > Magnoliopsida > Fabales > Fabaceae > Crotalaria > Crotalaria pallida. The sequence continues at coordinate 63,809,601 of CM075655.1, read as the reverse complement.
AAACTAAGTCTAATTCTTCTAGGGTCTTCGGTTATACCAAGAAATAGGTCTTCTAACACTTGATCTTCAAAGGATTTCCTATGTTTGGGGTTGATCTCCTCTCTTTCTTCCTTCTACTACCTCACGGCTTCTCTCCTTCTTTCTCTCTTTCTATATTTTCTTTTCTTAGTCTAGGAGTTTGAGAAGCTCTTAGACTTGTGTTTGGTTTGTGTTGGACGAAGGAAGTGAAGAAATGAAGTGAAGAGTGAATGAAATGAAGCTAAGGCCAAGGCTTATATAAAAATTAGTGGCTTCCTATTTTATCCTTGGGTAATTCGGCCAAGAGCTAAAAAGGAAGGGGTAAATTCGGTACTCTCTATTGTTGCATGGGTGGAAGTTAGCATTGCTTAAGGGGACATGTAGGGGACATTAGGCACTTAGGGGTTACTTAGGGGGCAAGAATTTTGACACTCCATTAGGGTTTCCATTAATCTAGTTAGGGCTTGGTTAGGGACTTAGTTAGGATTTGGTTACTTGCTCTCCACACTTAGGAAAATTCTAGGCTACACACACACCCCTTCACACGGCACACACATATACATGCATACATATTCACATACACATATCAATCATACTTGCATTCATGCACCTACACGTTACACATACATACATGCATATATGATCATGTTCTCCCACTAATTAAATTTTAAGCATACATGCATGTAAAAACCGCACATACATATTCATGCACACATAGAAAATAAATCATAATACACTAAAGTATCAAACACACACATTTTTATAAATTAAATCACCTTTTTCATAAAATAATTCTTATCATATAGTCATTTCCAGAAACTCAACTTTGGAAATCATAACATTATTCCATGAAAAATCACTTCTTTAAAATCATTTACCACTTTGAAAACGTGAATCAAAACATTTATTTAAGAAAATATCCTTTCAAAAATACTTTTCTCAAAAATAATTCCTTTTAAAAATTAAAACCGTACGAGGATTTCGAGGGGTGTTACATTCTCCCCAACTTAAAGATTTCTCGTCCCCGAGAAATACGTTGCGGATTGGGCAGTAGGGCATAGCAACTCTCACATCATCCTCACTTTCACTTTAAGGTCGTCTTTTCTTTTACTGACAGTAGGCTCTGCACAACACTCTCGTGTGTCGCTCTCGGGTGAAGAAGCTCCATAGCAAACCACTTACGTGTCGAACCGGGTTAAGTCACACAGACTAACCGAAGAAAATTTCGCTCCTTTAACTGATCGCCGACATAACGAGCATACCCTTGGGTAAAGACCCAGGGAAAATCAAGCAAACAAAATTCACACATCTCCAAAAGCATCGGGTTTAGCTTAAAATACTCACTACCTCCTACACTCTAGGATCTCACTAATCTACAAACAATCACTCCTTCCTCTAAGTCCTTCTAACTCTAAGGTTCCCATCCATCATGCTTCCATCTTAAGGGGATTTCTATAACAATTCTGGTTCTACTCTCCCAAAACAACTTCACCTATGCTCCTATACATCAATCAATCCTACCACTTTCTCCGTCTGACATCTAACTATAGAACGAAGAGGGGTCTAATCCTCTTCAATGTTCCCTCAAATGAAGGTCAACATACACCTTCTTTCCTTCTTGTGGCTCCCCAAATTTGGTCAAACTTACTACTAAGCTCATAATTGTCCTATATTGTACTCAATAACCATCGTCTATCCATCCACAATCATTCACGCCTAAACTATCTGGGCAACTGCGACACCTCTAAATCTATAAACCAGGTTAACAATTCTCAAAAAAGATTGGTAAGGATATGGTTTAATAGGAAGGCTGAAGGAAGAATTTGGATTCCGACTAACTGCCGTTGTTGAAGCAATTCAACAAACACGGGGTCTCAAGAATAACATCCTACATCTTAGTGGTAAAAACTACCCTTGTACCAAAAGGGTACATCGGGGTCAACAAACTTAGGTTTATCAAACAACAATACCACATCAAAGGTCATGGGAATTTATCCTTAGAATCTATCCGCTCCTACTTAATCTACTTCCTCTAAGCTATTTAACTAACAGGTTACTAACACCGCAGGCACTAGAGATATGAACAAAGTCTTTCACCTTAGAAAGACGGGAATCTAATCTCGCATTCCTATCCTTATACTAGCAAGCACACATAGTCACACAACAACCAAGCAAGCAAACAAACAAACAAAGCATGTGAGTATGGGCTTAAGGCTACAAAGGATTAACATCGCTTTGATACCACTCTGTAACAGCCCGATTTTCACCTCCCGAAAATAATCATCGTTTAATTAAAAGTTGCTAAAAATGAGGCCATTTTTTTTAAGAGTTTTGGAAAACGATTGGTGCATGTTCACGTCCTTACTTGAAAACCGGGTTGTCACTTGGAACCTTTCCGCACCCACTCTTTGCATTCTTCAAAACAATTTCACATTTTGTTAAAACAAAGACTCGGCCAGTTCACAAAATAAAAGTAGCGTGTAGTTACAAGAGTGATACATTGCTAAGATAGTCCTTTGACTCACACTTACAACAACTTTAAACTAATCTACCCTACCTCTGGCTCTTCCTAATGAAAACTATAGGGTGCAGCTCATGATCCTCCTTCTTGTGTCCATGCTTGACACCAGAAGATGAAGCTATCTCGGTTGCAGCTTGTCCACGATTCTTTGGCACCCATTGCATCCTAGTCGGAGTAAAAGAAATCCTCTGAGCTTCACATCGCACCTTCTCCTCGTAGTCTCTGTATCCTCTGACCGAAACATGTCCCAGCAGTGGTCCTAGGTTAGCTCCGCAAAGTCGATGTTCAGGATCCGGAATCACGATCTGAGTGTCACCAATCCATACCCATCCAGATGGGGTACGCTTCCAGCCACATCCGTGCTTAATCCATGTAGAAATTTCCATGCGATACTCCATCTGCACGTGGGAGTACCAGAAGCACCGATGTACCAACGGGCAGGAGAGAGTTAGCGAACTGAACGACAAGTCGTCGACGTTGTGGATTTACCGCAGGAGAGATATCAAGACAGCACATACAATACAAGAAAGCACACACAACACTCAAGCATGACATAATAACTCTTTATTATCATTATTCTTTCTCTTACCCAACTTATTATCATCATTAACATTATTATTATACTTTCTTATCTTTTATTCCTCAATTCCTTTCTCATTCACAATATACAAACCTTCACGTCTCTTCTTTCCCTTCTCAAGGGTTTCCATCACTTGTTCCAAACTTCTCATCCTCATAAACTTTACTTTTCTTAATTATACATCTTTTCTTAATAAGTCTTATTGAATTATAACCGTCGATGATCGGGAATTAAAGAATCATCGAGGTACTCGTCCGTTCGTAGTTAGCACTCACGTTTCAAGTCTACATCTCCTCGGTCATCCATCCACCTAGTCGGAAGCAAACAGGAGTACAGAACCTTTACCGTGCGGGCTCGACAGCTGTCACACAACAAATGGTCCCAGACCAGGAGGACTCAGCCTCAATTCATATCATATCAATTCATATACATAAACAAGGTACACTGTCTCACTACAGTGGCAAACAAAATGCCCCACTCCAGTTCCTCTCACTGTTCTAGATTTGCAATCTAGGGGCCGACAGTACAATTTCTAGCTGATCATGCAAAACTTGCCACGGCATTAGACCCAGTCCCCACCACGTTAGTGTGCCACTTGTGGAGTTCGTTCCGCCTAGAAAAGTACTCTAGACTTCTTGACGTTTCACCGTCATCGTCCTCCCTAATGCAATCTCCTCCTAAGTATCCGAAGATACCTATGGTTCCTTCCTCTCCACTACTTCGGGTTAACTCTCATACCTCACCGCGTTCGCTGTTAATGCCTTTTAAAGGCTTTTATCTTTTTAATTAACCTAATGGTCAGCTCACCCTTCGTACATCCCTTCAATGAGTCCCGACCGCTAACTTTGCATCACTTTTCATAACTCAAACTTGGCATGGAGCGGGATCACATTCACAACTTGAATCTCATCACGAACTTTCCTCAAAACAACCTTTTATAGACATCTCTCTTTTCATAGCAAAATCTCACTTCACAACTTCACAACTTCTCTTCAAAATTTCCTTCCGTAAAACCTTTTCCAAAACTTCAGTTCATCACCTTTTCTAAAAATATTTCATTTAATAAATCTTTTTCCAAAATCTCCTTTAGAAAGCTCATTTCAAAAATTTTCCTTTCGAAATCCTTTTTCAAAACCTCTTTTCACAAGCACTTTCAGAAAATCAATGTTGGGAAAATTTTTTTCAATTTGGGAATCCCTTCAAAACTACATTTTGTAAACTCTTTTCAAAAATCTCATTTTTGGGAATCCCTTTCAAAAATAAATTTTCAAAAACTTGTTTTCAAAAATTTCAATTCGCAAACTCTTTTCAAAAATCCTTTTCAAACATTTCTTTTCAAAAGTTTTTCTCAAAAACTTTCTCTTCTTGAGAGCTAGTGGAGGAGAAAGCTCAACTCAACACCAGTCTCAGTCCAAGAAAACAAAATCAAAGAATCAAGCTTCTCTCTCATTACTTTCCACTTTCAATCCCACATCACAATCCTTCCCAGCTCTGGCTCGCTCACATCGCATCATTAAATCATTCCCAATCTCATCTCTCTATCACTTCCAATCATTCTCAAATCTCTTGTCATTATCTCCACTCTCAATGTCTTATCATGCTAAGGCTGCCTTGCTCCACAAGGACTTAAGCCAAACAAGGGTCATCTCTTTTCTTGATGTCTTTTAATTCTAATCTCTCTTGCTATCATCATCAATCATCTCATATTAATTCACTTCAACACTTAAAATATCAACATGCATAAGCAAACAAATATAAACAACATGTAACACCCAGCTTTTATTTAAAAATATTCATTCAATTTATTTAATAAGTACAATGGAGAACTTAAAAATTCCTTTTCATAAATTAAATTGACATTCAAAAATGGGTATTCCAATTACAATAAGAGTAGCGCAACATAAAATTTTCCTTCTTTCCGTAACTTCTACTGCGACACTCTCTGATCCTCAAGCTCCCCTTCATTGACCTAAAATGTTAACCACATAAGGGTGAGACCTTTTCACAACACAGTGAATTATAAGATAATTAAGAGCACATAATAAAAACTTAAGCATCATAATCAAATCAAGCCATGGATAACAAAATGCTTCATTTTCACATTTTCCAAAAACATTTTCATTTCCTTTATTTTATCTTGGTCTCACATTGCCGTAGCTTAAGTGAGCACCAAGCCCTTAGCCTCACATTGCCGTAGCTTAAGTGAGCACCAAGGTGCAACCTTATAATTTGCCCGTGACCTCACATTGCCGTAGCTTAAGTGAGCACCGGGACACTAACTTATACTTACAATAGACTCATATCATCATTGATCTCTATTCTTTTAGTTTGTACCACTAGGTAATTTGGTTGCTCCTGCTAGGGCGTTTGTACACCCATTAGGGACTTTATTCACCCATCAGGACTTTCACCCACTAGGCCTCACCCGTTAGGTCTCATACATATAATCTTTGCTCATACTCATTAAATTCCTTAGCATATTCAATTTACATACTTTAGTCCTTTTCACATTTTCCAGTCTTTTAGTTTTCGTTGAATTGATCATTTTGGGACATCGACTCCTAACGGGGCATTTACACCTAGTGGGGTGTTTTAGCCTGATGGGTACCTAGGCCCTAATGGGGCGTTTGTACACCTAGCAGGAACACCTAGTGTCCCAATGTCCCAATGATCAATTCAACCGTCCATATCAATCCAAAACACATTCACCACAAATCACACAATTCAATTAGCCATTTATAACAAGTAGCAATCATCCACATTCAAGTACTCACAACAATCAAATTTTCATATATTACCTAGCCACAATTAATCAACATCAACACACTCCAAGCTAAGACTAAAACCTATATTTTCAAGCATCCTAAAACAATATGTTTATTATTAATTAAACAGTTATTATTAAGCCATAAAACACCCTTAGGACTACTAATCCTCTTACCACCTAATAGCTTGCATTATATATATTCTCTCATATCCATTATTCATTTTAACACCTCCTAGCCAACATTATTAGATTATCACTTGGTTTAACACCTAGTCATGATACACTCATCTCGCACCCATATAACGAACCTGGCAATTATCAACAAACAGCATATATCACAGATCAATCGACATACTCAGGTATGTCTCAGAGTGCTTAAATATAAGTCAACCTCCTAGGGTTCTTCACTTCTTACATTTACAACATTCATAAAGGGGGTTTTTAGCAATTTGCAACAATTAAATTAAATTATTAAATTAACTCAAAATATAATCATTCTCCCTAATTCAACTTATTTCAGGTGCTATTTTTCTACCCACATCCCAATTCAACTACTTAGCCCAAATCGTAGTATATACCCCAACTATCCCTAACTCAAAGTGAGGAAAAGAGACTCCCCTTACCTTAGAGAGGGAGAGATCCCACACAAAGCTCCATGAACCTTGAGTCTACACAGGATCTACCTTGCTTCCCGTACTCTAGACCGATCTCCACTCCGTTCTTCAAGATTGGAGGAGGTAGAAGGCAAACCCTTGGAGAGAGAAAGCTTGGATTCAATAGATGGAGTATTTATGTGTAGGATCTAACCCAAAAATCAAGATTAGATCCATGGGTGTGGTATGACAATGGAGTTTGGGTGCTTGGGTTTGGTTTGGTGTATGTGGGTGTTTAGAGAGAGAACCATGGAGGTGAGGGAGAAAGTGAACCACCAAAGGAAGGAAGAGAAGAAGAAAAAGAAGAAGGAGAAGAGAAGCTTGCCATGGAGGAGGATTGGAGGATGAGCCATGGTGGATTTGGTGGTAGAGGGTGTTTGATGATGGTTTGGAGGAGGTGGGGAGGGAGAACGTGTGAGAGAAGAGGGAAGAGGGAGAGAAGTCGAATGGGTAAGGGGGAAGGGAAATGGGTGGTTGAAATAAGGGATAAGGGGGTGGAAATTACGTTTCTGCCCCCAGACTTTATTTTTATTTTCTGCATCAGACTTGAAATAATCGATTACTTGACCCCAAGTAATCGATTACTCTTCAATGCAACATTTCTTAGTGTTTCTGACAGAGGGCAAGTAATCGATTAAGTCACCTGAAGTAATCGATTATTTCACCAAAATAATCGATTAATTCTATGAGTTAATCGATTATCAATGCTGCAACATTTAAGTGTTTTCACCAGAGGGCTAGTAATCGATTAACCCCTACAAAGTAATCGATTACTCTAGTGAAAACTCCTATTTGGCCAATTCTAACTCTATGACACTACCCTTAACTCCTATCCATAGTTTCCTATGGTTTTCCTCATAACTTCTAGCTTAGGTTTTTCCTAATTAACTTGGAATTAAATTTTGGGATGTTACACAACACACCATCACACAGCACACACAACAAAGTGGTCTTTGTCTTATTCGTATAAGTGGCCACACAAAGCAAACAATTGCCACTATACTATTGACGCAGATCCACTAAGTTCCGATCTTTGAGCTGATACGGACGTCTTAATATAACACCTACTACCACGGTGTCTTAGGAAAGCTACTCTCTCACCTGAGGTCCAGCAATTAAATGTGCACAGTCTTCTCTGATCTTGGTTGCTGCCACTGCCTTAATCCCTCGTCTGTAACGTCCCTCGTATTAATTAAAAACACATTTTCATTACTGACTTTTATTAGGAAAACATTTTTCATTCTTCGTCGGAAATCGTAAAACATGATTGTTTTCTCAAAACACTTTTAACTTTTCCTATTTCATTAAACACTTTGAAATCTCTTTGAAAACATCAAATAAAACAATTTAAATCACTTGGTTAGATTGCTGGTCCATCTTGGACAGAACCATAACCTCATTTAAAAACACCGAAAAATTCACCGGTTTCAATCCGGGTTTTGTTCAATTCAATTACCTTTTGAAAACCAAACTTTGAGTCTCATGAACTCAATTTAGAAATCAATAAAACAATTTTAAATAAACGTGGACAGAAAAGAAATACTTTACAAAAAATCAATTTTATAAAACCCAAAAATATCGTAAAAACTCCTTTTGTTTCAAATACTTTGAAAACTAAGGTTTTGTTGTAAAACACATCTTAAATGACCACAAACATAATCTCACGCACTCAAATAAATTAAATCAAATCAAATAGATCTCAAAACCACATACACACACAATGTACCTTGGTCACTCAAATCATATAAACAACTAATCAATTACAAATTAACACTTAATTCCATTATTTAATTAAATCACATACCAACATTCATTCTCAAGCAAATATTTCACAAATCAATCACTTAAGTAAATCATTCAACACATAATTAATTTAAAATCATTTCATTTTTATAAAACAAAACATTTAAGCATATCCAAGCCCATAAACCAAATACACACATGCATGTCCATTCAAACACAAAACTCTTCTTAAACCTAATTAGCTTAGCATCATTTCACGAAATATATTCATTATTTCTATTTCACTTCATGGAAAGGAATTCTAACCTAATTATCATGCACAAACCGAAACTATACACACATCAAGCAAGATTCATGCAATCATCAAACACACACACATCATGCAATTATTTTCTTCTTTTTCCTAATGAAACCGTGAGCTACAACTTAGAAAATAATCAAACTTTAATCTATTGAATCAAGATCATACAAGGACATATAGCATATATCATGTTTTCACAAAATAAAAGCATGGATATGAATTTAAACATAGCCGAATGCATCATGCATAGGATCAACACATGTTCATGCAAAGAAAATCATTTTAAAGCATATTTCCCTAATTTCCTTTCAAAAATCGAGGCATGCAATTCAAGAAAACATAATCATTTCATTTAAAACTAACATGCAAGAAAAAATCATGCAAGAACAAATCTTAAACTTTTCTAACAAAACATGTAAAAATCATGGATCAACACAACACTTTCAATTTGCTTCTCAAAGAAACATAAAAATAATTTTCAAAGTCCAAGATCAACATGCATGCACTTAAATCATGTAGATCAAGTCATGAAATTACACATAAGATCACAAATAGAAGACAAAATTATTTTAAATGAGAAATGACCAAAAACCGTGACATGTTTTTGAGAAAATAAGAAAGCTTTGTTCAAAAATCATTTACAAAACTCAAAACAAAGATCAAAACCAAAATCAAGAATCAAGACACAAATGAAAGCTTTACAAAAATAAAAGCAAGGAGAAAAACATAAATCAAAGCTTTTCTTAAGATCAAACCAAAAATCAAAACATGCAAGAGTTCAAGATCATTTTTAAACAACATGCAAGACTAAAAATTAAAACAAGTTTAGATCAAACATAGACTCTCCAAATAAACACATAATCATCTCATGATTCACGGTTGCAAGCATCAAAATCAAACATGCAAGAAGATCTACTCTATATTCACAAAGATCATAAACAAAACCTTAGATAAAAGAGATTAAACTTAGAAAAACATAAAGATCCATCATGAAAACATCAAGATCTACCATAAAGAACACCAACCGAAACATCAACATATGTAACACATATTACAAATTAACTTATGTCCTTAAAAGTCCATAGTTAAGAAAAATCAACATATAAGGTGCATCAAAAGGAACATGCAAGAGAAGAAAAGAAAATTACAAGATTACAAACAAAACTAAGTCTAATTCTTCTAGGGTCTTCGGTTATACCAAGAAATAGGTCTTCTAACACTTGATCTTCAAAGGATTTCCTATGTTTGGGGTTGATCTCCTCTCCTTCTCCCTTCTACTACCTCACGGCTTCTCTCCTTCTTTCTCTGTTTCTATATTTTCTTTTCTTAGTCTAGGAGTTTGAGAAGCTCTTAGACTTGTGTTTGGTTTGTGTTGGACGAAGGAAGTGAAGAAATGAAGTGAAGAGTGAATGAAATGAAGCTAAGGCCAAGGCTTATATAAAAATTCGTGGCTTCCTATTTTATCCTTGGGTAATTCGGCCAAGAGCTAAAAAGGAAGGGGTAAATTCGGTACTCTCTATTGTTGCATGGGTGGAGGTTAGCATTACTTAAGGGGACATGTAGGGGACATTAGGCACTTAGGGGTTACTTAGGGGGCAAGACTTTTGACACTCCATTAGGGTTTCCATTAATCTAGTTAGGGCTTGGTTAGGGTCTTAGTTAGGATTTGGTTACTTGCTCTCCACACTTAGGAAAATTCTAGGATACACACACACACCTTCACACGGCACACACATATACATGCATACATATTCACATACACATATCAATCATACTTGCATTCATGCACCTACACGTTACACATACATACATGCATATATGATCATGTTCTCCCACTAATTAAATTTTAAGCATACATGCATGTAATAACCGCACATACATATTCATGCACACATAGAAAATAAATCATAATACACTAAAGTATCAAACACACACATTTTTATAAATTAAATCACCTTTTTCATAAAATAATTCTTATCATATAGTCATTTCCAAAAACTCAACTTTGAAAATCATAACATTATTCCATGAAAAATCACTTCTTTAAAATCATTTACCACTTTGAAAACGTGAATCAAAACATTTATTTAAGAAAATATCCTTTCAAAAATACTTTTCTCAAAAATAATTCCTTTTAAAAATTAAAACCGTACGAGGATTTCGAGGGGTGTTACAGTCTTAACGCATACGCCACCACCTGACCATCTTGCATTAACACACAACCCAAGCCTTGCTTCGATGCATCACAGTACACACAAAAAGTCTTCGTAGGATCGGGTAAAACCTGTAACACCCCGTGCATTCCTCATATTAAAATAAAACACTAAAGCAAATCGTTTTTGAGAAAATGTTTTGGGAAGAGTATTTTCTTAAATAATTTTCCTAAATTCATGTTTTCTTGAATAATGAAGGATTTTAAAAGAATTGATTTTCTAAAATAATGTCCGACATTTAAAAGTTTAGTTTGAGAAAGTTTGTATGCTTAATGACTTCATAAAAATGTGTGATTTATTTGTGATGAAAAAGAATTGTGTGTGTATACTTGGTTTTAGTGGGAATAAGTGTACTTAGGATTATATGAGGATTTAATTATTGAAAAGGTATAATGAATGTGTGGATGCATGTGAAAATATGTATGTGTATAAGTGATGTGTGATGCAGGAATGTGTGAATTTATATGTATGATATATGTGTGGGCCGTGTGAACATGATGCCATCAAAGTATTAATTATGTACATAATTGTGTGTGTGTCAAGTGTATGCATGGGTTTATGCTATGTGTTGATGTAAATAAAATTTGCATGAGAATATGTGTGTGAGCATGCATATGTGTTTCGGCCATGGTAGGAATAGAAGGAACCAAGAAGTTCCCACTTCCTTATGCATTAAGAAAATAAAATTTGAAAAGAAAATGAGAGGAGATGTAGGAAGTGTGAGTCATGAAAGCTAGAAGAGACTAGGAGGGATTAGTCATAAATCTAGGAAGGACTTCCTTTCCCTCCATGTGTCCCACGGTTGACCCCCCTCATGCAACAAATGAATTAGCCCCAAATTGCCCTTCTTCCAACCCATGGAACCGAGGCTAAAAATAGGAAACATTCCACACCCCTTGCAATTATCCTTAAAACCGTATGAATATGTATGTGTTGGCTAGTTTCTTTTCATTTCCTTCCAATACCAAAACAAACACACTTAGTTCAAGAGCACTCTCAAGCTCTTGAAACTCATAGAGAGAAAGAGAAAACCGTGAGAGGAAAAGAGAAGAAGAGGAGAGGAAAATCTCAAAAGCCTTAACCCAAACTTCTTCAAATCTTCTCTCAACCGTTCTTCTCCATCCAAGACCAAGGAGAAAACTCCATCAACCCTAGAATAAGGGAGAGGCCGAGGCAAACCAAGGAGAGAAGAAGAAGAGAGTCAAAGACTTAAGTTAGGATTTAAGGTAGAGAGAGTTTTAATAGAATGATTTTGTGTGTAAAAGACTTTTAATGGACTTGGTTTAATTTTGATGCATGTATTTATTTTTGAATGATCTTTAGGTTTAAAGGTCTTGCATGTTATTTTCATGCTTTGATTTTGGATATTGTTGTTAAAAAGTCTTGATTTCCTACTTGTAAATTTCCTTTGCCACGGTTTTGATTTCAAGCTGTGTTTGATTTCACATTTTTGCTTGATTCTCTCATGCGTGATGGTTTTGTGGCTTCACTACTGGAAAAAGTAGTTTTAAAATCGGTCATTTTGGACTTTTGAAATCGGTTTCTGTGGTGATGTTGAAAAAGGTGGAATTAAAAGTGGACCTTTTGAAATCGGTCGTTTTGGCCGATTTCAAAAGTACTTTTGAAATCGGTCGTTTTCGCCGATTTCAAAAGTACTTATGAAATCGGTCGTTTTAGCCGATTTCAAAAATTATTTAAGAAATCGGTCAAAACGACCGATTTCATAAGTACTTTTGAAATCGGCCTCTCCTACAACCGATTTTAAAAGTCTTTTTTTTCTACTTACAACATAATCTATACATCCCCTACTGCATGAAATTAAAAATTTTCTTCTTTACACAGAAGAATACCAAGCTAAAATTCATATCAAACTAACAATCTTGAAGTAGAAAATACAAAATACTTATCAAACTAACAAAATACGCAAAGAGTTACAAAAGTTGAAGAATATATAACCGAATTACAGAACCTAAGCAAGCTAAAATTCATAAGCAAAATTCATATCAAACTAACAATCTTAGTAGAAAATACAGAACCTAACCAAGAAAAATTCATAAGCAAAATACTTATCAAACTAACAAAATACTCAAGAGTTACAAAAGTTAAGTATTTAAGCCTAGGTAATAGTTTTGAGAGTAAGTATAAATGATGACCAACGCTCAATAACATTGTCAATGCATTCTTGTGGTACGGGACCTTCAGCATAGTATTTCATGGCCTGAAATATAAATGAGATAAAGATTATTCAATTACTTTGTTCAATAAACTAAAAATACAAAGTCATATTCAATTACCTCATTCCATTTGTTGGAAATATTTGCCATGATAATGGTGATCATATTTAACATAACATAATACCCACATGGAGGAGTGAAGGAGCTCGCGAGCTGGAGGGAGAAGAAACGGAAGAAAAAAAACAAATATTAGAACTCAGTGAACAAGAATCATAGTAGTAATGCAACTTAACTTTGTAAAACAAAATGATAACTAAGATCTAAAACTTTAATTCATACATAAAATTTAAAATGAGTTACTTATTTATGCATGTAAATCTTAAGTTGTATAGTTTCATGATGATGACATATATACACACAAAAAAGTAGAGCACAAATTTTTTTATCAGTAAAAGGAACTTAAATTAAGATAAGAAAGTGCCAAAGGTGCCACCACAAAGATACAAAACCTAGGGAAAGTACAAACTAAACATGTCCTGTTACGCAAGGACAAGGCACAACAAGAAAAAATGCCAAGCAGATCCTCAACCAGCAAAGATTGGACAGGAACAACACTCAGAAACATACACATGCAATTATGCAAATGCTAGAATTACAAAAACAATAACAGACACAGCATAACTGATAAATAGTTCTCTAGTTCTCTGCTCCAATATATAATTAGGTGCTGTAACTAATGAGACATAATCTTGGGTCTTGTAAATGTTCGAAATAGGACATCGAGGTACTTTTACATTTCCCTTTTACCCATTACCACAACTTCCATTTAATCGAATATCATGTAATTCCTAGCTATCCAAATTAACCAAACACAAGCCATCCAAATGATAGAAAACAGTCTGCCCGATTTCTTATGTCTCTTGCACTTGACTATGCACTACTTGTGAGTATTCAAATCCTTTATTCTTAGTAACATTGAAAATTAGTATTGGAATTATAACTAATATTTGTTTCCTTTTTCTTTTTCCAAACCAGTACAGTAAATTCTTAAATTCCATATAAGAGAACAGAATTATCATACATAACCAATGAACATTCAATAATAATACTTGAAGAAACTAAAACCAAAACTCAGATCAAAGCAAACCAGGGTCAATATTATTAATTTGATTTAGAACTTAATAGATTAATTAAGTTGCTTTTGATATTATTATTATAGATTAATATACTACTCACGGCTCTTGTGTCGGTGGCAACTGCAGTGACAACGAACATGAGATTAAAGCTGATAATGAACTCTAGTGCAAAAACTTGGCCATATGAGATTTACCTGACAGTGAGAAATGATGAGGTTGCTGCCAAACATGGTGACTTGTGAGGAGAAGACGTGATTCAAAGGGTTTCTAAGGTCACCAACCCAGATTCGAAGCAATGGGGATCGGCTGACAGCGGCGACGGATGGAGCGTACGGCGGCGAGAGAGGAGCTGACTGTGGCGACGGATGGAGCATACGGCGGCTGGAGCTTCGAATTGAAAGAGAGAGAGCGCGAAGGCCGAAGGGACGGTGAGAGAGAGCTTCAGAGGGGAGGGAGTGAGGGAAGAAGAGGAAGAACAATAGCGATGGAGCGAAGAATGCTTTGTGGCGGCAGCAGCGATGGAGAACAGTGGAGACCGCAGCGACACCGTCGGTGGAGAACAGTGGCAGCAGCAGGGACGGCTTCAATGGAGAACGCGAGTTTTTAGGTTTTGTTTTAGGTTTTGGCACTACTCTGATTGTGTTCGCGCGAGTTTTGAGTGCAAAGTTTTTAGAATGAATTTTTAACTCAGTCACAAACAACCGAGTTAGATAGTCTTTTTTTTTTTGAAATCGGTCACAAACGAACGAGTTTGATAGTCTCTTTTTGTTTTTTGAAATCGGTTACTAATGGTCGAGTTCGAAAGTATAAGCTTTTCATTTTTAAAATCAGTCAACCAGGACCGATTTCAAAAATACTTACGAAATCGGTCGTTTTGACCGATTTTATAAGATAAAAAATTTAAAAGTAAAAAAAAAAGAAAAAATACTAACGAAATCGGTCGTTTTGACCGATTTTAAAAGATAAAAAATTAAAAATTAAAAAAAAAAGAAAAAATACTTACGAAATCGGTCGTTTTGACCGATTTTAAAAGATTAAAATTAAAAATTAAAAAAAGAAAAAATACTTACAAAATCAGTAATTTTGACCGATTTCAAAAGATAAAAAATTTAAAATTTTAAAAAAGAAAAAATACTTACGAAATCGGTTGTTTAACGACCGATTTCAAAAGTTAGATTTTATTTACAAAATTGCCACCGCTTTTTTTTTTTAAATCGGCTTTACAACGACCGATTTTAAAACCCCGATTTCAAAACCTTATTTTCTAGTAGTGCTTGGTGATCCTTGCTTTCCCTTGCTTGTTCTTCTCATATTTTGATCTTGGATTTTTGTGAAGAAATGAACTCATAAACCACTAAATCAAAAGCTAAATTGATTCGGCCAAGAATAGGAAATTTAAGCCTCGATTTTTTTAATTCAACCTAAGTGTTTTCATGCCATGTTTATGATTAGAGAAGTTGATTTCTAATTTGTTCTTCACGATTTGCTTGAGGACTTGGGTTTAAGCTTATGATTATGTCTTGATCCTCTTTCGCATGTCTTGACCTAGGGTAAATTTTTAAGGAAACATGGAGCTTAAACTTTGAATGTCAAAATCTTGATTTCCTATATGTGTGTCACGGTTCTTAAAAGAAAATAAAACTAACAAGCTTTAAAAATAATTTTAATTTGAATCAAGGTTTGTGTAGGTGTGATGATGATTCGGTGGGTAGTTTTAAGTCTTGCATGATGTGATTTAGGTGCTTGTATGTAAAAAGGAAATTGTGAGACTTTACCTTCTTGCATGTAATGACTCGGTCCAGACTAGGGGAGAGTAGGAAGTCATGTTTTCCTTACATGTATATTAAGAATTGACTCACCTAGAGATTTATAGGTGCATGCATGTGTTTTCCTAAAAGATAAAGGCTTTGACATAACATTTGATTCCATTGTATTAAGAAATTAACTTTTGGTTGCTAAATTTCCTTGTGCAACCCACGGTTTTATAAAGAAAACAAGAAAACAAGTTTTTAAAAAATGATCTTTACATTAGCCCATGATCTATGTGCATACATGTTGAATATTTGATGTTTGCCTTACTATGATGTGATTCGGTCTACGTATATTAGCTAGCCTAGGACCACCTTTTCAACAAAATACTCTAAAAAGGGATAAGTATGTTTTTAAGGAATTGTGCTAAAATAATTGCTTGAACTTGGATGGTGAACATGTGTTTTCAAATCGGTTCTTTGTGTAAAGTTAAAAGAAATAAATAGATTAAATTTGTTTTGGAAGAGTGTTGTGTTTAAATGAATATATGAGTGTATGTGTGCTTATGTGTATTCGGTTGGGATTAAGAGAAAGTAGAATTTAAGTGTTTAAAATGAATCAAGTTAATTCATGTGCTTTAATTTATGTTTGATTTATTCTTCTTGTTCTCTTCGGTATACGGCCTAAATGAATTTAGGAAGTTAGATTGCGTGAATAAATGTGCATGGAAATAAATGTTGAAATGTTTGGTTTGAAACTTATGTGTTTGAGTTATGGATTCTTACATGGCTAAGTGTTCTATGAAAATGAATTATGTGTGGACGCATAATTGCTTTGAGGATCAAATTATTTAAGTGCTTCAAATAAATTCAGTGTTGATTGTTGTTGTTATTGTTGTGTGTGTACGGTTTTGAATTGAGTTGTTTAAGAAAATTTGACTTGATTTACTTGGGATTTTAAATTACATTCGTGGCTGTCCAAACTTGTATATGATGAAAAACATGAGTTTTAAAGTCATGATTTTAAGCTAAGGAATTATTTAAAGTAAAGAGTGTTTTTACAATATTTTCAGAGTTTCATTAAAGTGATTTTATAAAACCGCCTTGCTGTCCAGAATTACTTGGACTTGCCTTTTTATGATTAAAATTTTTTTCATATGATTTAAAGAAATATTTTCAAGTGACAGTTGGTTTTGGTCATAATTCTCAAAGTTTTCCCAACAAAAGCAAAAGGACAAGTATGAATCTAATAAAAGATTTTCTCAAATAAATTAATGACGTCGAATGTTTTATTTAATATTGAGGAATGATAAAGAAAGAGATTGGGGCAGTCAGCAGCTGGCAGCACATGGATTCGAAAAAGAGCACACAATCAATAGCTGGACCTCAGGTGAGAGAGAAGCTTTCCCTAAGACATAGTGGTAGCTAGGTGATTTATTAGGACGTTCCGTATCATATCAAAGATCGGAACGAAGTGGTCGGAGTCAGTAGTATAAGTGGCAATTGTTTGCCTTGTGTGGCCACTTATACGAAGGTGACGAAGACCACAACATTATTGTGTGATGTGGTGTGTGATAGCGTGCGTTGTTATTTGTTTATTGATTTATTTATTATGTTTAATGTTATGACGAGTGGATGGGTGATGGACGTTGTTGTAGAATGAAAATGAAATGAAAGAGTTGAGAAGGTGTGAGGTTGGAAGTGATAATGCAATAAGGAATCAGAATGATAATGAGAGAGATGAGGTTAAGTGAAAAAGCAATATGAGTTGAGTGGAAAGAGATATATGAGTTGGTTGGAAGGACGTTGAGAATAATGTTGATAAAGAGCCAGAGCTGGGGAGTATGAGGTTGATTGCCGGGATGAGATGTGAACTGAGTTGAGCTGAGCTCCTCTGTTCTTGGTTTTAGTCTGGGAGCTAGTGTTGAGCTGGGCTTGCTCCTCCACTAGCACTCAGCAAGAATGAGTTTGTGAAAAAGAATTTTTTTGGAAAAGGACTTTTGGAAAAGTGGTTTTATAAAGAATGGAGAAAGGAAACTTTTGAAAAATTGTTTGTGAAAGGAATTTTTGGAAAAAGGATTGTTGAAAAACAAAATTTTGAAAAGATAGTTTTGAAAAGAGCTTTTGAAAAGGGCTTTTGAAAGAAATATTTTTGACAATGGTTTGAGATAATGATTTGAAGAGTATTATAAAAAGTATTTTTAGAAAAGTTTTTGAAGGGATCTATATTTCGCGAAAGCTTATGAAATTTTTGCAAAAGAGTTACTAAATTGTGTTTTGAGAAGGAGGAGATTTGTTTTTGGGAAAAGATTGAGAATGTTTGAGAAATAAGATTTGAGAAATGAGATGTGATTCGGTTGAGGATCTCCCAGCTCTGAGCTATGTGTGATTCTGAAAGTGCAAAGATGGTGGTCGGGACTCACTGAAGGGATGCACGAAGGGTGAGCCGACCTATAGGTTAATTAAATAAAAGACTTTTAAAAGACATTAACAGCGAACACGGTGAGGTATGAGAGTGCGAAGTAGTGGAGAGGAAGGTACCCCGGATATCAGGGATATTCGGGTTGATGAATGCATTAGGGTAGGCTCGGGCGGTAAAACGTCACGTTGCCTTGAGTACTATTCTGGGCAGAACGAACTCCACATGTGGTGCACTAACGTGGTGGGGACTGGGTCTAATACCGTGGTAAGTTTTGCACCCGGGACCAGAATAGTGCTGTCACCCCTATGGCAGTTCAGGAACAGTGAGAGGGACTGGAGTGAGGCATTTTGTTTGCCACTGCGAGGCAGTGAGCCATTGTGATTGAATTGATATAATTGAGGCAGAGCCTCCTGGTCTGGGACCATTTGTGTTGACAGCTGTCGTGCCCGCACGGTAAAGGTCTTGTACTCCTGTTTGCTTCCGACTAGGTGGTTGGTTGGCCGAGGAGATGTAGGCTTGATATGTGAGTGTTAAAAACGAAAGAACGCATACCTCGATGATTCTTTAACTCCCCTGATCTTCGATGGTTATACTCCAATAAAATTTTATAAGAAAAGAATTATATGAGTGAGAAGTTGAAAAGTGTGGAAAAGGGGAAAGAGTTTGAGACTGGAAGTAAGAGTGGAGAAATATGAAAAAGATAATAACAAGACTAAGATGTAGATCATATAGCTTGTGAGTAATGATGTGAGCATGTTGTTTGTGCTTGTGTGTGCATGTATGTATTGTTTGTGTGTGTCCTATTATCTTGCTTATCGTAATTCCACACCATCGACGCTACGCGTCCGGAACGCTTACTCTCTCCTGTTCGTTGGCGCATCGGTGTCGCTGGTATTCCAACGGGCAGATGGACCGGCGTTTGTAAGTCTCTACATGGCCCCGTGAAGGGAAGGGATGGAGAGCTATACATCACGGATGGGTATGGACCGGCTATTCTCGGTTGGTGATCGCGGACCCGGAGCACAAGTTAGGTGAGGAAGCAATGAGTTCGTGTTTGGGAAGCGTGTCCTTTTTAGGACATGATTCTGAACCACCACCCCAGTATAAGAAGATTGAGAATCCCGTAAGGCTGTTCGGAGTAAAGCTGAAGCCAAATTCTGACGGAGGACCCAAGGATGTAGTCGCATCAACAAAGACACCCGCAAAGAAGAGAAAGAAGCTGATCTCGGTAGTCTTCGATAGGAGAAAAGAACCCGTGATAGGATTAGAGTAAGTTAGTGTTTGTGTTTGTTTCCAGGATTATCTAAGTGATGGACTATTACTGTAACTTGTAGTACGCCCGACTTTGAAGGAATGGATGAACTCTTTTTGTGTTAAAATTCTTTAAGGAAATGAATGAAGTTGCTTAAGTGGAACTAAACTGTTTACGGAAAGTGAAGTAAATGAGTTTGGTTCCAAGTAACAACTCGGTTTCCGAAATAGAATGTTGGAGGATATTGATAGTTTTCCAGAAACGTCTTCAAACCCTTCAACAATGTTAAAAAAAAATGGCCTCATTTTTTGCAACATTCATAAATAAAAGCAATTGTTTTGATTTTCGAAAATCGGGCTGTTACAAAACCAACATCGGTGCAAACGTCAACCTTCTCTTCAGCTCCTGAAAACTTTCTTCACAATTCTCCATCCAAATGAATGTCTGACCTTTCCTCGTCAACTTAGTTAAAGGCAACGACAATCTCGAAAATCCTTCTATGAATCTTCGATAGTAACCAGCAAGACCAAGAAAATTCCGGATCTCGGTTACTGTCGTTGATGCTTTCCATTCCAAAGTCGCTTCTACTTTCGTAGGATCCACTACAATTCCATTCCTTGAAATCACATGCCCTAGGAAATTCACTGATTCCAACCAAAAATCGCACTTAGACAACTTCACAAATAACTCCTTTTCTTTCAACACCTTCAGTACCTTTGCCAAATGCTCCGCATGCTCCTCCTTATTCCGTGAATAGATCAAAATGTCATCGATAAACACAACGACAAAAGAATCTAGAAACTGATGAAAAATCCTATTCATGTAATCCATGAATATTGCGGGTGCATTAGTCACACCAAAAGGCATAACTAGGTACTCATAATGTCCATATCTTGTTTTGAAAGTAGTCTTTGGGATATCTCCTTCTTTTACCCTGATCTGGTGATAACCCGATCTCAAATCAATCTTCGAGAACACTGTTGCTCCTCTCAACTGGTCCATCAAATCATCGATTCTTGGCAACGGATATCTATTCTTGACGGTTACCTTGTTCAGCTGATGGTAATCGGTGCACAACCTCATACTACCATCCTTCTTCTTGACGAACAAGACTGGTGCTTCCCACGGTGAAACACTCGGTCTAATAAACTGCTTTTCCAATAACTCCTCCAATTTCATCTTTAACTCCACCAATTCCATCGGGGCCATACGATATGGTGCTTTCGAAACCGGTGTCGTTCCAAGAATAAGTCGATTGCGAACTCCACTTCATGCACAGGAGGTAATCCAGGTATTTCCTCGGGAAAAACCTCAGGAAAATCCTTGACAATAGGCATCTCCTCCAGCTTTTTCTCCTCCTTAACGTTCAATGAAGCGAGAAACATGTAAATCATGGCTCCATCTTCCCATGAAGCTTTGATTTGATTGGCAGATACTTGCTCAAATTCTAAAGGTCGGGGTACAAACATACTTGATTTTCTAAACACAACGGTTTTGTCTGCACAATTTAACAGAACATGGTTAGCAGTTAACCAATCCATGCCTAAAATTATGTCGAGTTGGGTAAGGGGTAAGATAATTAGATATACTAAATACACTCTATTCTCTATTTCTAAGGGACAATTTGAAATAAAAGAAGAGACCATGACTGGGTCATTGGTTGGGGTAGACACAACTAAATCAAAAGGCATACGATCTACAGACAATTTTAATCGATCTACCACATAATGAGCAATAAACGAATGCGTAGCACCTGAATCATACAACACATTCAAAGGAATCTTAAGAATGAAACACCTATCTTGGATCAAATTGGCATTGCTAGCAACTTCTGCTCCACTCATCGAGAAAACTCTTCTTTGACTTAGTGGTCTAGCTGCATTCACTGCATTCACTTCCTTCTTGGGCTCTGTGCAATTCCTTGCTATATGTCCTGGCTTATTGCAATTGAAACAATTCGGATTGTTCCAAGGACAAACCGGTCCAAAATGATTCTTGTTGCACATGTTGCATAATGGAGGTGCATTCCCTTGTCTTCCTCCTCCTCTATTACTCCCATTATTCCTGTTTCCACCACTGTTGTTGCCATTGCCACGATATCCACCGCGGTTGTTGTTGTTGTTCCCTCTTGCCAGATTGTTGCGATTCTGATGGTTGTCGTGACGATGAGAATTCCTATTGTTTCTATTACCAAATCTTCCATGAGATCTCGCTCCTCCAAAACGAGCATCTCTCCTACCACCATTTCGTCCATACGGACCTGGGGATCTGAATCCACCATGAGAATTCCTATTCTCCGCCGATTGCATTGTTGGTCCATCACTTCCGACTTGAGCCACCAACTTCTTTGTCCGCAAGCTACTTTCCACAATCCTTCCTTTGTTCATGAGAGTCGAGAATACAGAAATCTCCAGATGAGCCAAAGCTTGCTTGATCTCAGGCTTCAATGCATCTAGAAACTTAGCGCATTTTGACCTCTCATTCCCAGCTTCTCCATAAAAAGGCATGAATCTAGCAAGATCCTCGAACTTTGCCGCATATTCTCCAACACTCATGGTTCCTTGTTCCAACCTTAAAAATTCCATCTCCTTAGCCATCTTCAGATACTTAGGGAAATACTTATCCAACACCATTCTCTTAAACCGATCCTAAGTGATTGCCTCTCCGTCTAATCCTTGCCTAGCATTTTGCCATCAATTGGCCGCTTCTCCTGTCATCATGTATCCAGCATATGCTATCTTCTTCTCATTCGTACACTAGACCATTCCTTCGAAAATCCTTTCCAAACTTGCTATCCACTCTTGCGATTCATCCGGTGCACAACCACCCTTAAACTCCTTCGGGTTTCGACAACAAAACTCGTCCAATCCCCTAATTCCTTGTCCACCTGCATTATGATTCTTTTGCAGCTGCTGCTGCATCAAGTTCATGTTGTTGCCCACTCCGGCCAAAACTGCTGCCATTTGGGTCATCACTGCAGCTTGATCGTTTTGGGGTTCATTCGCTTGTCGACGGGCCATTGCTTATCCTATCACACGAACAAAGTCACCTTTAAGATTAAATAGAGATTTGCATCTCCATTAATCTAGCATACAAGCACACAAAGAAAGCATATAAGGCTATGCTTAAAGGCCGACACCAAACAGAGTCACACAAAGAAAGCATATAAGGCTATGCTTAAGGCCACTAAGGACAACCTTCAGCTCTGAAACCACCAATTGTAACACCCCAATTTGAACTTAGAATTTTCGTAAAAATTTGTGCCATTAAATTTTTTATTAAAACATTCATTTTATTTCTCAAATTCATTTAACAAAGATTAACATTATTTGATTTAATTAATTCATGAAAATAGTTCTGATTCATTTAAAAATTCTTTTCCAAAAAGAAGTGTCGCATTACATCACCATTCCAAAAATACGACAGTTGTAATTTGCAGAAATAAAATTCATTCATTGCATTACTTAAAAAGATTATAACACTGTTCCGACCATTAAGGTCATTATTCATCAAAAATACTTAACCAAAATAAACATAAACATAAACTTTCCCAGTTCAACTTGGGGTTTACATCAGTTCTCAGAAAGGTTGCCCTACAAGACTCTAACAAACAAACTAAGACCACAACTACATAATAAGCAGCTACAAGGTCCTCATCATCATCTCCTACACAGCAGGTGGTACCATCCGAGCAGCATGCAAGTCAGCTGGTCCTCCATGCATAAGGTCTTTAAGCATAAGACAAACCTCCACGCGATCGCTAGCCACTCCACGTAAGATGTGATCTCAGTCCTCAAAACTGAGTCTCGTGGATCCTTCCCATAACCATTCTCTACCTGTCCTGGTCCATTGGCCTCCCATGAGGGGCGACATGACCAGACTTGTAGTGTGATCCGCCATGTAATTTCCAACCATTGAAGAAAGATATATCAGAAGAAAGAAGAAAAGAGAGTAAGCGATCCGAACGAATTAATCGTCGACGGCATGAGCTTACTCTAAGGGATCACATTAGGATTTAACATACATAAACAATATGACAGATAATCAATAACTCCACAACTTATTATCATATCATAGCTTCAATAATAATTTGCATTTGATTTCAAAAGGTCTTTCAATACATTCGTAACATTCTCTTTTCAATTTTCTTATCTCTAACTAGAATATAGCCATCAATGATTTAGGGAGGAAAATCATTGAGGCAGGGGAAGCAGTCAGCACACACAATACATCTCCTCCTCAATATCCAACCACGACCTAGTTCGGAAAGCAGATGGGACGCATAGGAATCCTAACCACGCGGGCATAGAGTGTCAAAGTGTACGTACCAGTTGAATCCAAGCACTCTTGGCCAGCAAAGAAAAATAAGTGGACCACACATTGTTTGTCAACAAAGTAAAAAGATAATTTTTCCAGCATTAAAATAAATTTTTCCAGAATTATACCTTTACTAAAAAATCATTTATTCAATTGTTATTTCATGAAATCACATTAAAGATTTAAAGTACAAACATCATATAATCACATAGACACTTAGAAAAATCAAAATAATACACATATTCCATTAACATAATAATTCGGCGAAACAAAAAAAAATAAGAACAGTAACCAAATTATTTTTTCACATATACACACAATAGCTATTATAATCATTTGCAAATTACAATAAACAAAGAATGAATCATGCATAGAAACATCAAAAAATTATAAAATTTTTATTTTGAAACCATATAGGCCTCACGGCCAACCCATTAAAATAAAATAATTTTCAGAATAATTTCCAAATACAATTTTGTTTATTCATCAAATGATTATTTCCTTTAAGAATTCATGATAAAACATCAAACTTTTATAAATCTAAAATTCCAAAATTCAATTAAACATGTTCATATGACAGAAGAAAATTTTCCACTTCCTTATTTCCTTCTCATATATTCGGCCATCATAAAAAAAATGAAAGAGGAAACTTTGTTTCTTTAAACCTCTTTTTAGTCCCTTGTAATCCTTATTCACATGACCATGAACAAAATATTTTTAAACACTTAAAATAAAATTTAAATCTGCTTATGAGTGTTCATGAATAGAAGCATAAAACAAAAATACAAAGCTTTACTGTTTGTTCATAAAAATTCAAAAAGAAAAGCTTAAAACAAAGTAAAAACAATAGATTAAAAGTTCATAGGAATACCTTTCTCCTAAGCAAAGAAAATACTTCAATGATGTGCAAATCTTCTCCTCCTCTGTTCCTAGATGCCACGCCCCACCTCCTCTTCCTTAGTTTTCTTTTTATTTTTTTCTCTTTTGTTTTTATGTTTGATTTTGTGTAAAAATGCCAAGGTTTCAAGACCTCTTTATATAGGAAGTAAAAATTGTCTTCACACCCCAAAAATATGAGAGCCACACGGTTTTATGCTTGGGCAAGAAGGCAAATTTTTACTTCTTTTACTTGGCCATCAATTTGAAATCATGGAAATTCTAAGTTTAATTGAAGCCTTGCACCAAAAATTATACACTTTTGAATTTCAAATATTCCTTCACATGATAAAATTGAAAATGCATTCACCTTTGGACTCAGTTGATAGGCGTGTACATCCTTGGAGAAGAAGGAAAGTTTTTGCTTTTTATCCATCATTAATTTGCCACCTTCATCAACCAATCAAATAATATTCTAATAATTTAAATTTCAAAAATAAAATAAAAATGCCCAGTCTGGACGGTGCACCCAATGGGAGCTCATAAAATAAACTTTTCATGCAAGTAAAAATATCTCTTGGTCAAAGAGTCATTTATTGACTTAAAAATGCATTCCCAAGCTTATTAATAAAAATCGAATTCTACAGTAGTAGGAATAAAAATTTGAAAACTCCAGAATTAAATCCAAAAATTTACATTTTCATAATTTATATTTCAATGCGATCGTTTTGACATAAAGTTTGTAATTGTTGGACTTACGGTTAAAAAGATATGAATTTTTGAAGATATAACACTATAACCCTTCAAAAATCCTTTCATATTCTAATATCATTTTAAAAATAAAATACTATGCCTTATAAAAATATTTTCATGCTAAGAACACAATCTAAATTCATTAAGTAAAATATTTGTACATACATATATATATATATCACATGTATATATATATATATATATATATATTTATATATACACATATACAAACATACTAACTTTAAACAATATTTATAAATCAAGGTACCATAAATCATCATCAAATAATTTAATTAAAAATCAAATAAAATATAATATCCCAAATAAATTGGGTAAAATTGTGGGTCTCACACATCTCTCGATGGTGGTTGGGAATCGAAGTTTACGGTTCCCACAGACAACGCCAATGTAGTGGATTTGGAAAATAGGAAATGTCCCTGACCTAGGGGACCTCCGGACCAATGACTAGTGGTCCTGAAATCTGAGTGAGATCAGGGGTTTGTATGTGACGATAATGGAATGTTTCTGAATATTCAGTTGGAATACCCAGGTTCTCCCTTTGTTAACTAAGAGTGTGTGCAGCATGTCAACATAGGGACGAGAAAACCTTACCTGACCCTAAGGCATGAAAATGCCTTTTATATAGGGTGTGCGGGTATGAGCCTATATTGAGGCCCGTTAGGGTTACCATGGTGATGTCAGGCTCTATAAATATCTGATAAATATCTGTGGCTGTCTAGTGGATAGACTGCGCAGTACTATGTACCAGAGAGCCTAGATGGTTCAATTGGTCTCATGTCTAAGCCGTGTGCTGGACGAGGGGAGTGGTCTTCGGATCCGAGCTCTGGATCGTGTGTCGAGCAGCCTTGTCCAGCTGGCCATTGGGGGGCCTACTCGAGGTCGGCCCAATTTTACGGTCGGTTGGCGCCCATGTCTGTTTGTAGTTAATCCGAGTAGTAGGCGATAAGCCTTCGAACTGTCAGGACGTTGAGTCTTAAATGAATGGACCTAGGTCGGTCAAGGAAGGTCTCAGTTCGGTTAACACTACATATTGTATCCATTTAGTTTTCTTTCTTCTTATTCTCTTTCTTATTCCTATTTTCATTATTTAATTCTCCTTTCATTTCGTTTTGGTCTTACGTTTCTTTTCCTTATTCTTATCTTAATTGCTTATCCACAGAATCGTTATGACCAACCTGTGCCCTATTTTCTTATCGACAGGGTCTTATGACCAACCTGTGCTAATTTATTCTTCTCTCACGTTTTATTCTTATTTCTATTTCACTACTTACTTACTCTTTTCTCAGTTTTAACTTTTATTTCTCTTTCCATTATTCATTATCCTTATTTCCCTTTTATTTCCATTATTAATTATTCACTTTGTTACTCTTATTGTTTCCTAACTTACTATCAAATTAATTCATCATCCATCTCTTTGTTACCGTTCCCTAAATTCTCTTACATCTTCCTATTTACAGACTAGAACCCGTTTCATGCTTAATTCTTTCCACTAACCTCCATTACTTCACTTATGCTTAACACCTTTCAGATAATCCTCAATTAATTCATTTACTGCTCAATTCCCTTCATAAGATTAGTTAAAACTTGTAAATTTGACATGTTCATTTCTAGACCCTAGGTTATCACTTATATCTACAACAAATAACAAGGTTATCCATTAACTTCCTATTTCTATATTATCCATCTAGTGTCCGTTTCCAGTTACCCTAAGGTTCAATCCTATTATATTTAGTCATGTCCTTAGCTATACATCTATCCCAGTTGAATTATTTTCCCTTATTCTTTTGACACGTCCTTAGGTGTTTCTAACTCGCTTTTTAGCTATTCCCTTAGCCCAAACGGTCCCAATTATTCTATTATCACTTTATCAAGTTTTCCTGTCAAGCTTTTAATTAGTTTTATTATAAACCTAGCATATCTAGTGATCAACTTAAATTTTCATATTACTAATTATTTCTTAAAAATCCGTAAAACATATTCACACAGCTAGTATCATAAACATATTCATTTTCACATTCATTATCCAAATATCACACTAACATACAACATACACACATTTTCATAACTATAATAGTGGGTTTCTCTTCTTTATTTAAATATTCCAATTATTAGAAATATTAACTACCCTAAGGTTCATTTATATATATATATATATATATGCAAGTCATGCAATATATGTGCATGGCTGCCACTGCCTATCTAACCACCAGTGATATAGATGAAAAGGGGATCCTGATGGCTTTAACAGCGGGATTCACTGGCCAATTAAAAGGATGGTGGGATTATGCCCTCACTGAAGACGAAAAACATGCCATTTACAATGCTGTAAAAGTCGATTGCAATCAATCTCCTATAACCAATAAAGGGGAACTAGTCCCCGATGTTGTCAACCAATTGATATTCACCATAGGAGCCAAATTCATTGGAGATCCTTCTATCTGGAGAGATAGATCAGGAGAATTACTGTCAAACCTAAGATTAAAACATTATCAGACTTTAGGTGGTACAAGGATACCTTCCTTACACGAGTCTATACCACATAAGATTGTGAACATCGCCTCTGGAAAGAAAAATTCTTAGTCGGCCTTCCAAAGTCTTTAGGAGACAGGGTTAGGGACAAAATTAGACACCAAAATGGAGAAATCCCTTATGACAATCTTAGTTACGGACAATTAATATCCTATGTCCAGAAGGTAGGTTTGAAAATCTGCCAAGATAGGAAACTCTAGAATGATTTAGCCAAAGAAAAACCTAACCAATAGAGAACTGGGAACCTTTTGTGAAAAATTCGGTCTTCCTTGTTCTAGGAAAAAATCCAACACCCACAAAGAGAAAGAAGATAAACATCCCTCTAAATACAGACACCACAAGAGACCTAAAGCCAAGCATAAAAGTGAGCCCCCTCATAAAAGGACAAATTATCCACCTAGACATAAGAAACCCGATCAACCCAAGAACCAAGGGAAATATTCCGGTTGTTATAATTGCAGCAAACCTGGGCATATTGCCAGATACTGTAGGTTCAAAACCAAGATCAATTCCCTAAACTTAGAACAGTCTGTGTTATAGAACAACTGAACAACCTCATCGCTGAGAGCTCTGATGATGATTATAACATTGAATCATCTGAAGATCTAAACCAAATCCAACATGATGATGTTGGAGATGACTCTGACTCTCCAAGCATTAATGTCATAACCAAAGATCATGAAAACCTATTTTATGAAGCCATCAATTCCATCCCTGACCAAGAAGAAAGAAAAATCTTCATAGAAGAACTTAGGTCTGTCAACACTGATAGCCAAAAACAAGAAGTTCATAACACCAAGTTTGACGTCATCGAAGCCTTCAAAAGGCTTGAGAATGAGTGGAAGAAACCCTCTACTATCCAAGATCTCCACACCGAAATAGCCAATCTTAAGAGAAAGGTTAGAGAGTTAAAAAGTCTTAACATTAGTGAGAGACTTGACCAATTAGAAAAACATCAAAACCTTCAAGATATCATTATTGAACAGATAGGAGATGCCCAAACCCCTGAGCTTACTGATAACGTAAAAACCTTTAAAGATGAAGATTTTTTGGCAATTATTGATCGTGTTACTATCCAAAAGTTTTATATAAATGTTGTTATTAAAATTGCGGACTTCACTCTTGAAACTGTGGCATTATTCGACACGGGAGCAGATTCAAACTGCATTCAAGAAGGATTAATCTCGACAAAGTACTTTGAGAAAACTTCTGAGCAGCTTAGTAGTGCTAGTGGATCCAAACTTAAAATCAATTTCAAACTTTCAAATGCTATTATCAACCACCAAGGTTTACAGGTTGAGACCCCTTTTCTCCTTGTTAAAAACTTGAAAAATGAGGTCATTTTGGGTACACCCTTTATTAGGTCGTTTTTCCCACTTCAAATCTCCAAAGAAGGTATTACTACTGAATATTTGGGAAAACCAGTAATTTTCAATTTAATCCAAAAGCCTCTTGTTAAAAACCTCAATCTCGTTAATCTTAAGCAAAAACAAATTAATTTTCTCAAGGAAGAAGTCTCATTTGAAAATGTAAATGTCCAGCTCAACAATTCTGTATGTTCAGAAAAGAATTCAATCTCTCCTTGATCACATCCATGATACAGTATGCTCTGAACTCCCTAATGCCTTTTGGGAACGAAAAAAGCATATTGTTGATCTCCTTTATGATAAGGATTTCAAACAAAAACTTATCCCTACCAAAGCCAGACCAATCCAAATGAATGATCAAATGCTCCAAGTCTGCCAAAAGGATATTAATGATCTCCTACAGAAAGAACTTATCAGGAAGAGTAAAAGTCCTTGGTCTTGTGCAGCCTTTTATGTCAATAAACAAGCTGAGATTGAACGGGGAATGTAACACCCCGATTTGGCAACTTGAAACCACAATTACTTTAAATAAAATATAGTGAAAATTTGGGCCAATTTTTTTTTTTAAAACATGTATGGCGTGAACATGGGAACATTTTAAATTTGCAAAACTTAGTTATAACCAAAAACTCAAGTTCACCTAATGCCATACTTTTTCAAGTTCCAAACCGAGATGTCACAAGACACCGCACTTTGAAACTCGTTTACCAAAATATCATTTAAACATAGTAGCCCATTTAACTTAATTCCAAACATCAGTACTGAAAATAAACTTAGTTCGGGGTACAGCATGATAGAGATATGATGATAAGTACTTGAAGTGGGTACATTACTCAAGGGTGATTACCTATTTTCTAGTCATATATATATATATACCCCAAAACATGCCACCTAGTACTGAGCTTTGGTAGATCAAGCTCTCACTCGTCCTCATCATCCGTCAGGAGATCCTCGGGACTCGGACACCACTCCTCATCGCTGAGACACTCTTCCGTGTCGGCCTCAGACCAAGTGTCGGGATCATCATCGTCTGCCTCCTCGGTGGTCTCCTCCGTGGAGTCGTCTGATGCACTATCTGCCTCCATCTCACGAGTTGTAGACCTCTCCGTAAGCTCGGCCCTTTGTCGCTTAATCTCTATGAAGAACATCACATATGCAGACATAGTAATGTTGTCTCCCCTCAAAGGAGATTCTCCTATCTCCCGAATCAACTGGTATCTCGCAATATTGTCCATCTAAAGATCCGTACCAATTTATACAATACAAAGCAGAAATGCGAGAGAGTGAGCTACCCAAAACGACAATGTCGACTATGTGGGATTACATTAGGTAAATATTAAGACAAAACAACAACATGAAATAAATCGTAACAACAACATCAAATAAGGTAGAGAACATATCAAATAAATTATCAACACATGATCATCATCAAAATATAAACATGTACACATATTAAATCTTTCATATCACACCTTCAATATCCTTATATTGAAACTTTCACGACCTTATCGCTTCTCTTCTCACTCATTATTTCCAATCTTATCAAATATTTCCGAACTCGTAATTCTTATTCATCGTCTGATGTTTTTACTGTACTTTTCTTTTTAAATGTCTTAATTTCTTAAGTCTTATCATTTCGATTAGCATCAATGATATGGGGAATTCATCATTGAGCTCGCACACACGTCTACATCTCCTCGGTCATCCACCCAACCTAGTCGGAAGCAAACAGGAGTACAGGACCTTTACCACGCGGGCACGACAGCTGTCTCACAATTGGCTCCAAGCCAGGAGAATTGTAGAAGTTTCGGGAATAGCCTCAAATCATTTCATTCATATCATTTCATATTCATAAATCAGGGCTCACTGTAGAAAACTCGGGTACAGTGGCAATTCACAAATGCCCCATTCCAGTCCCTCTCACTGCTCAAGATTTGCAATCTAGGGGGCGACAATACTATTCTAGTCTCGAATGCAGAACTTACCACGGCATTGGACCCAGTCCTTACCATGTTCGTATACCACATATGGAATTCGTTTTGCCTAGAAAGTACTCTAGACTTCTTGACGTTTCACCGTCATCGTCCTCCCCTAATGCAATCTCCACCTGAATATCCGCAGATACTCATGGTACCTTCCTCTCCACTACTTCGATATCACTCTCATACCTCACCGCATTCGTTAATGTCTTTTAAAGTCTTTTAAAGGTTTTAGAGTTTTAATTAGCGGTTTAATCCTAATAGTCGGCTCATCCTCGGTACATCCCTTCGACAAGTCCCGACCACTACTCGCAATCCGTTCCCCAAAGAATCTCAACAACAATCTTTACTCACCTCTTTCTCATGCATCTTATCAGCATTATTCTCATCTGCTATCGTACACCAGCATCGTCAGCATCATTCTTTTTATCCATTATTACTCAACAACATCGTCAACATCTTGCTCAGCGTCATCAACATCTTTCTCAGCATCACTGTCCAGCGGCATCATCGACATCTTTCTCCTTAGTTATTGTTCAGCGGCACCGTCAGTGTCCTTCTCCTCCGTTGTCGCTCGTAATGCCATCAGCATCGTACTCCTTGGTTGTTGCTCAATAGCGCCACCACGCTTCTGCTACGCCTCGTCGGGTATTCCTTTTTACTGTCCTGAAGATCATCCTTTCATCTCACTTCTTTCTCAACTCAACTTCTCATTCTTTTCCCTTTCACTATTCATTGCTTTCATAGATTCCTTCACACATGACTTATCTCTCTTTTCTCAGTCTCAATTCATTACTTTCAAAATTTCATTATTATCAACCCATAATTCCAGTGCAATCCCATATTTCTCAACCAATGCCACAATCGTTAAATAAATAAATCATTTCACATATTAAGGAAATCAAGCAACTCATGCATAATCAATAGACATGTTAACTAAAAACCACAAATCGATCTCGGCAGTTCGTGTGGATAGCCAAACAAACACACAAATGCCATTCCACTACTTCGCTTAATGAGATCGGGGTCCAATCTTTGAGATGATTGGACGCCTTAATATGTTACCTAAATACCACGGCGTCTTAAGGGAAAGCCCCTCTCTCACCTCAACGACGTAACGTTCTAATGCTCTCCCGGATTTCCCAGTCGTTCGCCTCTCGTTTCCTTCGCGTCCATCACTCGAATTAAGACATTTTTCCCGTGCGTTAGAAACGGTTTCAATAAATTCATTAATTAGTTTTTGAAAACACTTTGAAACAATTCCTTTTTGAAAACACATTGTCAAGGCCCAAGGATTTCAGTTTCAAATCAAATTCATAATTAAAACGATAATTCGAAAATACTTTCTTTATCAAAATAGATTCCGTTTCATTTGTAAAAACTCAATTTAAAACATTCATGTTATAAAAATCATTATCTTTAAACATCCAACAGAATACAGAATTCAAAAGGATAAATTTCCAGAATCACATCAAACTAATTTATTTAAGTTACAACACCGTTAAATGCTAATCAAAGAGTGTCATTTAAGAATTCAATTTACTTGAACTAAACATTTCTTAATTCAAACATATGTTTTTCCACTACTAATTCTAATAGACAGATTTCAAAAATAAATCTAATTCACTACTCACATAATGCAAAACACTTTCAAACTCATTCAAGATCATCAATTAAATCATATCATTAACACACAACCTCAATCATGCTTAAGAAAACGATTCAAACCTAATCTCCTAATTTATTTTAACAAAACCGAATCACTTATGATCAACACTTCCTAATTACTAATGAATTCTAAACCTTGAAATCATAGAATTAACATCATGAAAAATTAACTCAATCAATTTATTTATTTTCATTCCTAAAACCGAAAAGGAAGAGGAATATTAACACATTATTTTCATCAAATATATAATAGCATACACATAGAACATAGTCATTATCAATAGTCATTTCAAAGAGAAAGTCTTCTAACCATCTAAACATGCATTGGCCGAATCATCTAAACACAATCTTGCAAAGATACGACATACAATCAAAGACATAAAATAATGAAATTACTCTATTTCTTTCAAGACTAAAACCGTGAGCATCAAAAGGAAATTTAACAATTTTAATTTCATTTTCTTAACTTATATCAAAACAACAATTAAAGCCACAAATCATTTCAAAGTTTCGTTTTTGTTTTCCTTTAAATTATTTCATGCATGCACTTCTATGCTCTTAAATTAAGCTAGTCTTAGTATACATGCAACCTAAATGATGATCAAACACAAATTTTCCTATTCTTCTACCTCATGGCCGAATATCATCATACATAAGACAAGAATTTTGGTTCACTTTTCAATATGTAAAAGACACATAATCAAATCAAGACATATAGATTTTCAAAGCAATTTCTTCAAAGTATCACACTACATCATTCACTCACATCAACATGTATTAGTCATTATCATGACAAGATTCCCCTTAAACATTTTCATTAAAACTCAACTCATAACTTTTTTTAAAAATAACATGCATAAACTCAAAATCATTAAATCTATCCATAATACCTACATGCATCACTTTTCATAAAATAACAAGCATCAAAACCCCATTTTATCACTCATGGCCGAATGGCCTTCACAAACAAGACATACACAAGATCAATACTTAGTTCAAATTATGTTCATGCCTAAAAATCATTTTAAAATTTGCTACCCTACTTATCTCATCTAGGCCGTGACACACACATAGAGAAAAACTTAATCTTTTAACTTGAAAATTGACATGCAAACCTCAAGGTCCTAACTTTTTAATTATTGATCATGGATTAATACATGCATATATAAAGATTAACCAAGATCATCACAAAACTAACATGCAAAGCTAAAGATCCCTACTTTCTTCTCAAATAAGCTTAGAACATGTAATTGTTTATCAAATAATCACATAGATGCACATAGATTTCGATTTAAGCAAGAGAAATTTAAATGCAAGATTTAAGATCTCTACTTTAGCATAGATCGGACTTAGATCATAAATTATTTATCAAATCCTTTCATAAAAACCTCATAGATTCATTTTAGTCTTTACAAAAATTTCAAGTAACACTTTAGATCTTTAAAAGTTTGTTTAGAAAATCACCAAGATCTAACAAGGAAGCTATAACCGAAACATAGAGTCCATGATTTCACATATTACAAACCATTTTAAGCCTTAAAAGTCCATGGTCAAGCTTAAACAACACTTGCACTCATCTTTCACACCATTAAAATAAACATGCAGGGAGAAAGAAAAAGAAAAGTTACAAAACCAAAAGAAAAGCCTAACTATCATAGTCTTCTTCTTGATCTTCAAATAACCTACCAAGGAAAGTTGATCTCCTAGCTCCTAATGTTCTTGATCTCCAAGGAAAGCCTATGATCTTGCTCTAAGTCTCCTTCTTATTCCCTCTTACTCCCCACGGCCACACTCTTTCTCTCTCTCTCTCTCTTCTCTCTTCTAAGGGTATGATGAGCCCTTAGAAAGTGTTTGGGTGAAATGAGAAGGAAATGAAAATGGAGTAAAGGAAAATGACTAAGGATTTTGGTATTTATAGGCAAGCTCACTCTTCCCTTCATGCCCTTGGTTTATGGTTCGGCCCAAGCATATAGGAAAGGGCAATTTTGGCTTTCTAAAAATTTGCATGGGAAGGGTTAAATCAAAGGGGACATGGTGAGTAGGTTAGGGTATTAGGCTTCATCATGCAAGATTAGTTCCATCACCTCAAATCCTTTTTCCACCCATGTGATCTCCCTTTGGGTTCTAACTCATCCTATAATTTTCCTTGTCAAAAAATCAAAATCCTAATCCTACACACACACACACAAAACCGTAGCACACACACATACATACACATCTTATATTTTCTAATTATATTCACACAATCATCTTCATACACCAGTCATTACACACACATATACATCAAATCAACACATGTCATATAATAAATTCATGCCATAACAATAGACTTTATTTTCTACAAAAACACATTTTTTTTATTATAAAGGAAATTTAAACTTTTTAAGGTAAAATAATTATCTACATAAAATACACGAAATTAAAGTCTCCAAATAATTTTTAAAATCAAGCTTTTCATACACATAAGAAATTTCCAAAAGACAAATTCATTTGAAGCTTCTTAGCCACTAAAAAAAATCAACCTCTCTTAAAATTCGTCCTCCACAAATTCAGAAAATAAATTTTTATAAACCAACCCAGAAAATTCCAAAAATTGCATTTTTCAAATTCTTTTTTTCAAGACGATCGTTTTCGTATAAAGATCATAAAATTCCGAATTACGGTCGAAAAGATACGAATTTTCAAAGTTAACGAATTCAAAAGAAAATTTATTCCAAATAGAAATCATCCTTTTATAAAATCATAAATCATCAACTCATTCCAAACTCAATAAAATCATTCGTTTCTCATCCATAAAACACTTTGTTTATAAAATTCCATAAAAATCAACACTTTATTTGTCACACATGTAAAATCCTCATTAGAAAATCCTTTTTAAAACAAAATCTCAAGGTTTCTTTTGACAAATTCGTTTACGCACGTGTGAGAAAAATGCGGGGTGTTACAGCGAACACCCCGTTTAGTCATCAATTATAAGCCCCTTAATGATGTCCTCCAATGGATTAGGTACCCTATTCCTAACAAAAAAGTCCTCTTAGGAAGATTACACTCTGCATAAATCTTCTACAAATTTGACTTAAAATCTAGATTCTGGTAGATTCAGGTAAGTGAAAGCGACCGTTATAAAACTGCCTTCACCGTCCCTTTTGGGCAATATGAATGGAACGTTATGCCATTTGGTCTTAAAAATGGCCCTTCGGAATTCCAGAATATTATGAATGAAATCTTTTATCCTTACTCGCACTTCATCATAGTCTATATTGATGATGTACTCATCTTTTCCCAATCTATAGAACAACACTTCAAACATATCCATATTTTCGTTCATATCATAAAAACAAATGGTCTTGCTATTTCCAAACCCAAAATCCAACTCTTCCAAACCAAGATCCGTTTTCTAGGTCATGACATTCATCTGAGAACCATTGTCCCTATTAAAAGAGCCATAGAATTCGTAAGTAAGTTCCCAAACCAGATCCTAGATAAGAATTAGCTGCAAAGATTTCTTGGCTGTCTAAATTACGTAGCTGACTTCATTCCCCAGTTAAGCAATATCATTAAACCACTCCATGAACGTCTGAAAAAGACCCCTCCTCCTTGGACAGATATCCACACCAATATTGTTAAGAGTCTTAAGACTCAAATAAGGGAACTTCCTTGTCTTTATCTTCCTAATCCCCAAGCATTTAAAATTGTTGAGACTGATGCCTCAGACATTGGTTATGGTGGCATTCTCAAACAACAGGTTTTAGGAAAAGAACAGATCATTGCATTCACATCTAAGCATTGGAATCCTGCACAACAAAATTACTCAACTGTCAAAAAAGAAGTTTTATCAATTGTTTTATGCATTTCAAAATTTCAATTTGATTTACTCAACCAGAAATTCTTGGTTCGTGTAGATTGCAAATTTGCTAAAGAAATTTTACAAAAGGATGTAAAAAATGTGGCTTCAAAACAGATTTTTGCCAAATGGCAAGCTATATTAAGTGTTTTTTATTTTGACATTGAGTATCTCAAAGGCACTAATAATTCTCTCCTTGATTACCTTACACGTGACTATTTACAGGGAAACTAAAACAAGGATCTTAAAAATGTCGTCCTCCTCTCGAGGACGAGGTCGCCCAAGAGGTAAACGGATTCAGGATCTTGTAGAAGTTCCACTCAATCAACAACCAGGGTCATCTACCCTCCCTGGGTCTTCCACCCAGCAAGGGTCATCTACCCTTCAAACCACTGAGTCATCAACTCAGTCTCCAAACAAACAAAAAGCCCAAACAGGAAAACAAACCAAATCAGATTATGGATTCCCACTCCATACTTTAGAAGTTTTATTAGATCTTCCAAAAAATTCATGGGCTGAACAAGCCTCAGATGAAGATGATATGGACTTCACCAATTCCCCCCTATCCCACATTGTTGATACGATGAAAAACCAAGTTTATGAACCCACCAAAGTTTATGGCACATCACTTTGAGTTTAGTTGTGATGTACCTAAGGGAATAGTCAATTCCGATTGTAGGAAGCTGGAGTATTACTCACCGAATTGTCTTGAAGGAAAAGGTGAGAAAAGAATGGACGAATCCAGCACAAGAAGAAGTCATCGGCCGAGATGAGAGTTGAGTGTCATCCTGGCGTAGGCAACCCAAGCCTATCTCTTCCTTTGATCTGAGTTAACGTAATCAAATGTTTTTGACTACGTTAATCTAATCGTTTGAAAGTATCAATATTCTGTTGGAAGTTCAACTTCAATCTTTCTGTGATCAAAACCTTTATCACAATTGGATGTGATAAATCACTGTGGACACTACAGAAATAGAAAGATCAGTTATGGCTAGAGAGATTAACAACCACCGAGATAGGACAAATCTTTGTCTCCCCAACGGAAATGTCTCTAGAATTTGACTATCTAACTAAGTCTGATAGTGATAATTACCTTATCTTTAAGTTCATCTAACTTAAAGACCTGTCGTATGATCTTTCTTGTGGAAGATTATATCTAAAAGGGATGATTTTGTTATTAATGGTTTGAATATTAGGACTGATCACCCTAATGTCACAAACTATTAAGGAATAAAGGCATACAAATGTTTCTTTGATCGTGCTTGAGAGATCAGAGTGCGCAGCCCAAAAAGTTTTTCCAAAAAGTTTATTGGAAAATGTTTTAATTGAAAACTATTTATGTGAAGTATAAAGAGTATTTCTTTTAAAATAAATTCTTTCACATAAGAGTTTTATATGAAAAATCCTTGTGGTTTAGTTTGGAAAGTTTTTCCTGAAGGGTTTTATTTGAAATGTTTCAAAATACAAGGAATATATCGAAACTCTTTTAAGTGGGGGAGGACCCTAAAAGAACAAATTTGTGGGAGCTAGATGAAGATTCTAGTATAAAAATATTTTGGATAAGTGGAAAATTTCAAAAGATGAATTTCAGGGACGAAATTCCTTTTAAGTGGGGAAGTAGTGTAACACCCCTAATTTTCGTCTCCCAAATAATCAAGAAATTAATTGTAACGTTTTAGTTTTTGAACATTGTGTGTTTTTATATATAAAAATATGGGAAATATTTTTATATGGTTATTTTGTACAAAAATATGAATATTGTAATTCAGTCCTTGGGTTGGAACCTAATTGCAATATTAAAAAGGTTTTTGAAGAAAGAGTAATTAAATTATTAATTTTTGAATTTTATCAGCATGTAACCGGTTAGAAGGGCTGTGTAACCGGTTACACGATGAACTCAGAAAACTGGGTTAGTGCGTTTGATGAGTAATCACGCGTTTAACCCAGAATTCGCCACGAATCTCACTCGATTCATGGTGGGAGACACGCGTCGCTCTGCATGCAAGCCCAATTCGTCTATAAATTGTGGAAATTCTGAAGGTTTAGGGTTTATTTCTGGTTTTAGTGTTGAAGGTGGCTCAGTTAGGGTTTCGTTTTCATTCTGGGAAATTCGTGTTGGTTCTTGAGTATTAGAGAGCAAAACACACACTTTTGGAAAGCTTGAATCAAGGGCTTTCCAATGATTTAAGATTTGAGAGCTGAGTGTTCGTGTGGAAGGAGTAATCAACCATGGAAGCTAGGAAATCAAGTCTGAGCTCTGTTTTCTTCTTGTTCTGGAAGCTGAGTTTCAGCTTTGATTTTGGTAAGTACAGTCCACCATTGAACCTCAAATCTCTTTGATTCTCTAGTGCATGTTACCTATATTGAGTCCTAATTGTTCAGGTAATGAGATAGTTTCAAGAGGAAATTATGCTCATTGGACAATGAAAGGTGATTTAGACTTTTGAATGATATAAACAGTGGTTTGAGATATAAACATTGTTAAACTGGTTTATGGATTGGGTAGGGAATTTAAAAAAAAAGGATTTTCTGAATGTTTTCTGAATTTCAATGGTAAACAGTTCAGGTCTGTAATTCTAACCGGTTAGCCTGGAACTGTAACCGGTTAGTACCTGAATCTGAAAAATAAAAAATTAAGTTTTTGAATACCATTGACTTTGTTTTACCCAATCTAAGTTTAATGACATGTTTTGGGATATTTCAAAGGAGAATTTTTGTGTCAAAGACTATACCTCAAATAAATCATTCAAAAGAGAAATTGGAATATTTCTAAATCACAGTAATTAATGGAAAGACCAACCTTAGTAATTATGCATGCAATACATGCATAGAGAAAGGTAATGAAATAGGTTGGCAAGGATAGTTTGTGATGTTCGGGTACTTGACCCTGTACTCTAGGAGTACTAAACTGATGCAACCAACTTGATGACACATTCTGGGAATGTGGCCATTGTCTGGGACATGGTTTCTTGGACACGTTTTGGGAACGTGATGCGCACTCTGGGAGTGGTGCTTGATTTCATTCCAAGTTTGGTTTGCGATACGTTCTGGGAACGTATGTGAGTGTTCTGGGAACACATTGGGATAATAATAGAATTAAAGATAAAACCAACCTTGATAATTGTGCATTCATATAGAATGGAAGTTGGTTGGTAGGAACGTTTATCATATTCTGGGAATATGAGGAGGGTACTCCGGGAGTACCAAATTATAACCTACTTGATGACACATTATAGATATGTGGCCAGTGTCTGGGACCTAGTTTTATACGTTCTGGGAATGTATGTTGGTGTTCTGGGAACACTTTGATAAGCAACCTACTGGATGACACATTATAGATATGTGGCCAGTCTCCGGGACCTGGTTTTTATACGTTCTGGGAACGTATGCGTTCTGGGAACGTGATGCACACTTTGGGAGTGATGCTTATTTATCCAAGCAAGGTTTGCTACACGTTCTGGGAACGTGATGCACACTCTGGGAGTGAATGCTTATCATCCAAGTATGGTTTGGCATTACGTTCTGGGAACGAATGTCAGTGTTCCGGGAACACAACGGTGTATCGAATGGACGTCCAAGATGGAATTTTAGAGGCCTCAGCTGTGGAAGAAATCATGCATCATGCCACCTGCACTGAAAGAATTATTATGATTAACCGGGTGTGCTCATATGATTATGCATCCTGATTTGCTACATGTTAACCTGTGGATGATAGTGTTATTCTCATTTGATTATGCGAATATGTATAGCTAACCCCCATGCCCTTATTAGGTGTTGATCGTGCATCTAGCTTGCACAAGAATCAGTAAGGGGAGATGTTCCTTAGGTGCATGCAGAGTGTAGAAAATGTGGGTTGTGAACCCGTTGTGCAGATATCGAGGATCCGGCCAGATGAATGTTTGGACAAAGGACCAGTGACCAGCTCTATAACATTTCTATTTTTAATAGAATTTATATGATACATATTTTGGAAAAAGGTATCATAAGAGGAATTCAGTTTCATAATTATACTTATTTGGTATTAATGGACTTGTTACACTTGATATATTTTGGGGGTATAATATGATGATTTTACTATGTTTCCGCAAACTCTGATTTTGTTAGTCAACCTCATTACTAATCAAGTGTTTGTGAAAAGAAATTTTCAAGGGAAGGGAAAATTATTACTTTCAGATCTTTTTCCAACGATAACAAGTCCAAGTTTTCATAAACTTCTTACTTTTCTTATAAAGTAAGATGATATACAAGGAGTGCTACACTTTTATGGTATCAGAGCAATGGTCCTGACTCTTGGTCCTTGGGTGTGTGGTCCAATACGCTGGTCATCGATATCTGCATTGTTTCCTGGGAAGTATGCTTTCATATACTTCAAAGCTAGAGCTAAGGTTATGGGTAATGGCTCTAGATAAATAGCTCATTCTGCTATTAAGAAGTGTTCTATGAAGTCTAAGTAGAGGTATGATAATCGTATGCTTCTCTTTAGACATGTTGAAAACCCAAAACCACAGTGTTGGTTTATTATGTTTTCATAGAACTAGTGATGAGGAAATTTTAAGGAGTTGTAGTTGAGT
The DNA here is from genome assembly GCA_037953625.1 of Crotalaria pallida. Taxonomy (NCBI): domain Eukaryota; kingdom Viridiplantae; phylum Streptophyta; class Magnoliopsida; order Fabales; family Fabaceae; genus Crotalaria; species Crotalaria pallida. The sequence goes on along the minus strand of CM075655.1, from coordinate 63,768,148 downwards.
CCTCGACTCTGAGGAGGAGTGTTTACCCTCACTCGTGTTAAAGTTAATCAACTTTTTAGACCAAGTGTAGGGCAGTGATCTTCCTAAAGATCAACCTTGCTGAGTTTGTTCAACTCTAAAGCTATCCTTTCCTTTGTTCCTTTCGGATAAGGGTAGTGATCGAAGTTGCTCAATGCCTTACCCAATCTGTTATCTCAAGTGGAGACTCCTACAAATCTTCTTGTAGTCATTTCCAAGGTACGTCTGGATCGTTCTATTAAGGTATTAGACTTTGTCTATCTACCTGTGTCATGATTACATTTGATCTTAAGCACGGTTTGGGAGTCGAGGGATCAAGTGATCATGATTAATGATGATAGAACAACCCTGTATTGGGATTCCCAAGTTTCGGATCTGGAATCCAATGAACCCATCTGTTGCTTCTGGGCAGCAGTATGGGAGAAAGGGGGTTAAAGAAATGCTGGTTGTATGAAATGACGGCAGGTTTACCTTTGAGCAAAGCGATAGAGTTTAGAATCAAGTTAATTCTTGAAGCTGATTCCCTCTCTACTATCCTTACGATATGGTATTATTGGGAATGGTCAAATGGGAGAAACACGTAGAGGAGTTGCTAAAAGAATTGGTTGGACCAGGTTAAAGGAGTCTAAGTGTTTTCTAAGATTGATTGGCGGTTGGATTAACCCCAAATCAGGATTCGAGGAAGGGATACACTTAAGACTGCATTTTTGATCTCGATACGGACATTATGAGTGGGAAGTAATGCCGTTCGGATTGACTAAGGCACCTGTTCTTTTATGGACTATAAGAACTGGACCTTTAGATCCTATTTGGATTCGTTTGTGGTTTATCCTAAGAATCTGGAGGAGCATGAGGAACATCTCAGGATTGTGTTGAGAATCCTGCAAGAGGAGTAGTGGTGTGTTAAGCTCGTCAAAGATGAGTTTTGGTTGAGCGAAGTTACGTTCGCAGGGCATGTGATCTTTAAAGTAAAGATGTTCTTAGGGCTGGCTGGATTATTGAAGGATTTTCTAAGATCGCATGGCCTTTGACCAAAGTTGACTTGGAAAGATCAACTGATGGTATTAAATGATAGGGTGTTGTTTAATTATGGTGGGGTGGTGATGGATTATACCCCAACATAATATGATTAGTCCAAGAGGAATTATGGAAAATGTGAGTAGATTATGATTTAAATCATTTCAGTGATGGATTCAGTTGGAATCAAGGTATTAGATTATGAATAAATCCTATTTTGAGTTGGATTGGATGATGTAAAGAAAATGGTTTTGAAATTCTTTGGTTTCTAAAACTATACTTCATAACCGGTTAGAGTTTCTTGTAACCGGTTAGAAATTGAAAGTTTAAAATAAGAATTTAAGTCATTTGAGAAAGAACTTTTGATACCAATAAACATCTTCCCCCAATCCAAACTCAATGTCAATTACCTAATTAAAATTTAAGAAAGGATTTAGTGTGGTAAAATAACTTAATACCTTGATTCATCATTGAAATTGATTTAAGGGGATTGAATCATAATACTTATGGATTAATCGAGAATTGAAATTAAGGAGTACTCCAATCGGAGAAGGTAGAAAATTGAGCTGGATAATGCAAAGGAGTCAATAGATACTAAGATAAGAAGGTTGTGATTCATGAACAAGTTTGGAGTTCGTAAGTATGAATGAGAATAAGAAGAGGGAGAGTTGAATGTAAGATAAAGGCGATGGATGGAGTTTCTAAAAGATTATGACTTTGAGCTCCATTATCATCCTGGCATAGCAAACGTAGTTGCAGACGATTTGAATTGCTAGCCCAATGATGGTTAAGGAGGTTATCCTGATCGAGGAATTCAGAGACCTAAGTCTGGTAACCCAGGAGGAACCCTCTAAGTATTAGATTGGGAATGTCGCCAATCACCAACAAATTCTTGAATCGGATTCGTGAATTACAACCAGAGGATGAGGAGCTGGAAGGGGTGAATGAGATTTAATTTTTAGAGCTAAAGTTGGTGATTATGGATATTAGAAAATATATTATGGAAGTAAGGGATTTAGGAAGTGTTGTCTAGGACAACCTAGATGAGAAATCCAAAGGCATGAACTTCCAGAATAGGTTATGTTCGAACTCAAGTTAGCTATCAACTATCAAGGAATAAGGAATTTCGCGATGTTGGTAAGCATGTATGAGGACTATGGGAAAGTACATGAATTTCTTGCGAGAAATGTTTGAGTTTAGAATAAGAGAAAGATTGATGAAATAAAGACCCAACTGGAGGAAGAGGAAAAGTAAATGGGAGAATACCAACCACGGAAATATCAAGGTTAAGGGATCCTCGACTGAAGAAAGGGGACTAAGGAGGACATAGGAAAGGGAACATTTGTCCATCTCAAGGTGAAAACTGTGAGGCACATCACTTTGAGTTTAGTTGTGATGTACCTAAGGGAATAGTCCATTCCGATTGTAGGAAGCTGGAGTATTACTCACTGAATTGTCTTGAAGGAAAAGGTGAGAAAATAATGGACGAATCCAGCACGAGAAGAAGTCATCGGCCGAGATGAGAGTTGAGTGTCATCCTGGCGTAGGCAACCCAAGCCTATCTCTTCCTTTGATCTGAGTTAACGTAATCAAATGTTTTTGACTACGTTAATCTAATCATTTGAAAGTATCAATATTCTGTTGGAAGTTCAACTTCAATCTTTCTGTGATCAAAACCTTTATCACAATTGGATGTGATAAATCACTGTGGACACTACAGAAATAGAAAGATCAGTTATGGATAGAGAGATAACAACCATCGGGATAGGACAAATCTTTGTCTCCCCAACGGAAATGTCTCTAGAATTTGACTATCTAACTATGTCTGATAGTGATAATTACCTTATCTTTAAGTTCATCTAACTTAAAGACCTGTCATATGATCTTTCTTGTGGAATATTATATCTAAAAGAGATGATTTTGTTATTAATGGTTTGAATATTAGGACTGATCACCCTAATGTCACAAACTATTAAGGAATAAAGTCATACAAATGTTTCTTTGATCGTGCTTGAGAGATCAGAGTGCGCAGCCCAAAAAGTTTATTGGAAAATGTTTTAATTGAAAACTATTTATGTGAAGTATAAAGAGTATTTCTTTTAAAATAAATTCTTTCACATAAGAGTTTTATATGAAAAATCCTTGTGGTTTAGTTTGGAAAGTTTTTCCTGAAGGGTTTTATTTGAAATGTTTCAAAATACAAGGAATATATCGAAACTCTTTTAAGTGGGGGAGGACCCTAAAAGAACAAATTTGTGGGAGCTAGATGAAGATTTCTAGTATAAAAATATTTTGGAAAAGTGGAAAATTTCAAAAGATGAATTTCGGGGACGAAATTCCTTTTAAGTGGGGAAGTAGTGTAACACCCCTAATTTTCGTCTCCCAAATAATCAAGAAATTAATTATAACGATTAATTTATAATTGATTTATGTTGGTTTGTAAAGTTTTAGTTTTTGAACATTGTGTTTTTTTATATATAAAAATATGGGAAATATTATTATATGGTTATTTTGTACAAAAATATGAATATTGTAATTCAGTTCTTGGGTTGGAACCTAATTACAATATTAAAAAGGTTTTTGAAGAAAGAGTAATTAAATTATTAATTTTTGAATTTTATCAGCATGTAACTGGCTAGAAGGGCTGTGTAACCGGTTACACGATGAACTCAGAAAACTGGGTTAGTGCGTTTGATGAGTAATCACGCGTTTAACCCAGAATTCGCCACGAATCCCACTCGATTCATGGTTGGAGACACGCGTCACTCTGCATGCAAGCCCAATTCATCTATAAATTGTGGAAATTCTGAAGGTTTAGGGTTGATTTCTGGTTTTAGTGTTGAAGGTGGCTCAGTTAGGGTTTCATTTTCGTTCTGGGAAATTCGTGTTGGTTCTTGAGTATTAGAGAGCAAAACACACACTTTTGGAAAGCTTGAATCAAGGGCTTTCCAATGATATAAGATTTGAGAGCTGAGTGTTCGTGTGGAAGGAGTAATCAACCATGGAAGCTAGGAAATCAAGTCTGAGCTCTGTTTTCTTCTTGTTCTGGAAGCTGAGTTTCAGCTTTGATTTTGGTAAGTACAGTCCACCATTGAACCTCAAATCTCTTTGATTCTCTAGTGCATGTTACCTATATTGAGTCCTAATTGTTTTCCCCAATTTATTTGGCCAATTGCTATGTCAAATCTTCTGGTCTTTGGACCTTGTTGATAGAAATCGTGACTGAGAGCAGAACTATGGATTTCATGGAAATCTGTGTTGGAGTCTTTCTTTCTGCAATGTTTTGGATCAAGCACAACTTAGAGGTAAGGGGGAAGCTTACTATTTTCTAGAATGAGAATAAATTGTGGTAGAATATAGGATGAGTCACCAAGAGACTCAAAGGGCATAAGTTGAAATGGATAGATGGCTTGGAGGCCAATTCTAGCTCAATTGTTGTTTTGAGCAATGTTATCTGGATGCATGCAAGCTATGTTGATGTTGATTTCATGACTTAATTGGATATTATGTGAATTGATGCATTAAGTTGTGAAATATGTGCAATTATGTGCAATTTGTGTATCCAAATTGAATTGGATGCAAAATAGATATGTTTCTGTGTTTAAACATATTTATTTAAGGTATATGTACTCTGTTAAAGGTTGAAATTTGGTTAGATTTGAGTAGTGAAGAGAATGGTTTGTTAAAACTCATGTTTTAGTATCAGACTGCGTAATCTAACCGGTTACTCGATATTCGTAACCGGTTAGACCCTGTTAAAATGCAAAAGAAAATAAGTTTATAAAATCAGCACTTTGGTTTTATAAATCCTACTCAAATCTAGGCCTTAATTTCATGGAAAACAATCTGAAAATAAGTTGATTTTATTGTAATAATTCAGATTGAAAATTGAGATTTAATACCTTAAGGTAATGAGATAGTTTCAAGAGGAAATTATGCTCATTGGACAATGAAAGGTGATTTAGACTTTTGAATGATATAAACAGTGGTTTGAGGTATAAACATTGTTAAACTGGTTTATGGATTGGGTAGGGAATTTTAAAAAAAAAAAGGATTTTCTGAATGTTTTCTGAATTTCAATGGTAAACAGTTCAGGTCTGTAATTCTAACCGGTTAGCCTGCAACTGTAACCGGTTAGTACCTGAATCTGAAAAATAAAAAATTAAGTTTTTGAATACCATTGACTTTGTTTTACCCAATCTAAGTTTAATGACATGTTTTGGGATATTTCAAAGGAGAATTTTTGTGTCAAAGACTATACCTCAAATAAATCATTCAAAAGAGAAATTGGAATATTTCTAAATCACAGTAATTAATGGAAAGACCAACCTTAGTAATTATGCATGCAATACATGCATAGAGAAAGGTAATGAAATAGGTTGGCAAGGATAGTTTGTGATGTTCGGGTACTTGACCCTGTACTCTAGGAGTACTAAACTGATGCAACCAACTTGATGACACATTCTGGGAATGTGGCCATTGTCTGGGACATGGTTTCTTGGACACGTTCTGGGAACGTGATGCACACTCTGGGAGTGGTGCTTGATTTCATTCCAAGTTTGGTTTGCGATACGTTCTGGGAACGTATGTGAGTGTTCTGGGAACACATTGGGATAATAATAGAATTAAAGATAAAACCAACCTTGATTGTGCATTCATATAGAATGGAAGTTGGTTGGTAGGAACGTTTATCATATTCTGGGAATATGAGGAGGGTACTCCGGGAGTACCAAATTATAACCTACTTGATGACACATTATAGATATGTGGCCAGTGTCTGGGACCTGGTTTTATACGTTCTGGGAATGTATGTTGGTGTTCTCGGAACACTTTGATAAGCAACCTACTGGATGACACATTATAGATATGTGGCCAGTGTCCGGGACCTGGTTTTTATACGTTCTGGGAACGTATGCGTTCTGGGAACGTGATGCACACTTTGGGAGTGATGCTTATTTATCCAAGCAAGGTTTGCTACACGTTCTGGGAACGTGATGCAAACTCTGGGAGTGAATGCTTATCATCCAAGTATGGTTTGGCATTACGTTCTGGGAACGAATGTCAGTGTTCCGGGAACACAACGGTGTATCGGATGGACGTCCAACATGGACTTTTAGAGGCCTCAGCTGTGGAAGAAATCATGCATCATGCCACCTGCACTGAAAGAATTATTATGATTAACCGGGTGTGCTCATATGATTATGCATCATGATTTGCTACATGTTAACCTGTGGATGATAGTTTTATTCTCATTTGATTATGCGAATATGTATAGCTAACCCCATGCCCTTATTAGGTGTTGATCGTGCATCTAGCTTGCACAAGAATCAGTAAAGGGAGATGTTCCTTATGTGCATGTAGAGTATAGAAAATGTGGGTTGTGAACCTGTTGTGCAGATATCGAGGATCCGGCCAGATGAATGTTTGGACAAAGGACCAGTGACCAGCTCTATAACATTTCTATTTTTAATAGAATTTATATGATACATATTTTGGAAAAAGGTATCATAAGAGGAATTCAGTTTCATAATTATACTTATTTGGTATTAATGGACTTGTTACACTTGATATATTTTGGGGGTATAATATGATGATTTTACTATGTTTCCTCAAACTCTGATTTTATTAGTCAACCTCATTACTAATCAAGTGTTTGTGAAAAGAAATTTTCAAGGGAAGGGAAAATTATTACTTTCAGATCTTTTTCCAACGATAACAAGTCCAAGTTTTCATAAACTTCTTACTTTTCTTATAAAGTAAGATGATATACAAGGAGTGTTACATTGTACACAGTGTAGGTTTTGCAACCGACACTGTTTAAACAGTAGATTAAGATGTCTATTTAAGGAGCATATCAGCTCTCAATAGAGACATAACTTTAGAGAGAGACACTTTCAGAGAGAGTTTTAGAGAGATTCCAGTCTTTGAGATCTCGTAAGCTCCCCCTTTGGTTTCTGTCTTTCAATCTTTTATGTTTATGTCTTTCAATCTTTTAATAATGTAATAAAGTGCTTTCTTGTTCATGCTTTAGTTTTTCTGCCTCTCCCTCCACTGGTTCTTTTTCGTGGCCTTGCCAGAAGGTTCTAGCTTCTTTTAATAATTTGTTTATTTTCATTTTCCCCTTTCTCCCTCACCAGATCTCCTTCACGGCTATGCCAGAAGGTTCTGGTCCCCTTTAATTTTATTCATAGTATCCAGATCTCCTTCACGGCTATGCGAAAAGGTTCTGTTCCTCTTTAATTTTATTCATAACATCTAGATCTCCTTCACGGCTTTGCCAGAAGGTTCTGGTCCCCTTTAATTTATTCATAGTATCATTCGTCCGCATCAGCATCGCATGTTGAATAGTCCTGCTATTCCCTACTTTCCTTTTCGATTTTTAAGTTCCTTCCCCCTCCCTGGTTCCGGACCCTCCCTGGCATCAGAGCCAGATGCGGAAGTAGGAACGTTTGATTGGCAGCCATGCACATATATTGCATGACTTGCATAATACCATACTCATTCTGACCGTCAATGTTCCATATGTATAATTGGTTTCCATCAAAGCTTTTGAGGGGGATGTCAGATTCCTCAAGTAGCAAATCTGGGGCAGTTGCACGTTGGTAATAAAGCTTGGAAGGCTTTTTCTAGGATAAAGATTGACTCATGAGTGGGTTCAATCCTAACTTCTCAGACTTTACCGATTCATGTTCAGAGGAGTAGGCAGAACTTCACTCTCCTAAAATGTTTATCAAGCGATCCCTAAAAGGAGTTTTGTAACACCCCTATTTTTCGTCTCCCAAATAATCAAGAAATTAATTATAACGATTAATTTATAATTGATTTATGTTGGTTTGTAAAGTTTTGGTTTTTGAACATTGTGTGTTTTTATATATAAAAATATGGGAAATATTTTTATATGGTTATTTTGTACAAAAATATGAATATTGTAATTCAGTCCTTGGGTTGGGACCTAATTGCAATATTAAAAAGATTTTTGAAGAAAGAGTAATTAAATTATTAATTTTTGAATTTTATCAGTATGTAACCGGTTAGAAGGGCTGTGTAACCGGTTACACGATGAACTCAGAAAACTGGGTTAGTGCGTTTGATGAGTAATCACGCGTTTTAACCCAGAATTCGCCACGAATCCCACTCGATTCATGGTGGGAGACACGCGTCGCTCTGCATGCAAGCCCAATTCGTCTATAAATTGTGGAAATTCTGAAGGTTTAGGGTTGATTTCTGGTTTTAGTGTTGAAGGTGGCTCAGTTAGGGTTTCGTTTTCGTTCTGGGAAATTCGTGTTGGTTCTTGAGTATTAGAGAGAAAAACACACACTTTTGGAAAGCTTGAATCAAGGGCTTTCCAATGATATAAGATTTGAGAGCTGAGTGTTCGTGTGGAAGGAGTAATCAACCTTGGAAGCTAGGAAATCAAGTTTGAGCTCTGTTTTCTTCTTGTTCTGGAAGCTGAGTTTCAGCTTTGATTTTGGTAAGTACAGTCCACCATTGAACCTCAATTCTCTTTGATTCTCTAGTGCATGTTACCTATATTGAGTCCTAATTGTTTTCCCTAATTTCTTTGGCCAATTGCTATGTCAAATCTTCTGGTCTTTGGACCCTGTTGATAGAAATCATGACTGAGAGCAGAACTGTGGATTTCATGGAAATCTGTGTTGGAGCCTTTCTTTCTGCAATGTTTTGGATCAAGCACAACTTAGAGGTAAGGGGGAAGCTTACTATTTGCTAGAATGAGAATAAATTGTGGTAGAATATAGGATGAGTCACCAAGAGACTCAAAGGGCATAAGTTGAAATGGATAGATGGCTTGGAGGCCAATTTGAGCTCAATTGTTGTTTTGAGCAATGTTATCTGGATGCATGCAAGCTATGTTGATGTTGATTTCATGACTTAATTGGATATTATGTGAATTGATGCATTAAGTTGTGAAATATGTGCAATTATGTGCAATTTGTGTATCCAAATTGAATTGCATGCAAGATAGATATGTTTCTGTGTTTAAACATATTTATTTAAGGTATATGTACTCTGTTAAAGGTTGAAATTTGGCTAGATTTGAGTAGTGAAGAGAATGGTTTGTTAAAACTCATGTTTTAGTATGAGACTGGATAATCTAACCGGTTACTCGATATTCGTAACCGGTTAGACCCTGTTAAAATGCAAAAGAAAATAAGTTTATAAAATCAGCATTTTGGTTTTATAAATCCTACTCAAATCTAGGCCTTAATTTCATGGAAAACAATCTGAAAATAAGTTGATTTTATTGTAATAATTCATATCGAAAATTGAGAGTTATACCTTAAGGTAATGAGATAGTTTCAAGAGGAAATTATGCTCATTGGACAATGAAAGGTGATTTAGACTTTTGAATGATATAAACAGTGGTTTGAGGTATAAACATTGTTAAACTGGTTTATGGATTGGGTAGGGAATTTAAAAAAAATAAAGGGTTTTCTGAATGTTTTCTGAATTTCAATGGTAAACAGTTCAGGTCTGTAATTCTAACCGGTTAGCCTGCAACTGTAACCGGTTAGTACCTGAATCTGAAAAATAAAAAGTTAAGTTTTTGAATACCATTGACTCTTTTTTACCCAATCTAAGTTTAATGACATGTTTTGGGATATTTCAAAGGAGAATTTTTGTGTCAAAGACTATACCTCAAATAAATCATTCAAAAGAGAAATTGGAATATTTCTAAATCACAGTAATTAATGGAAAGACCAACCTTAGTAATTATGCATGCAATACATGCATAGAGAAAGGTAATGAAATAGGTTGGCAAGGATAGTTTGTGATGTTCGGGTACTTGACCCTGTACTCTAGGAGTACTAAACTGATGCAACCAACATGATGACACATTCTGGGAATGTGGCCATTGTCTGGGACATGGTTTCTTGGACACGTTCTGGGAACGTGATGCACACTCTGGGAGTGGTGCTTGATTTCATTCCAAGTTTGGTTTGCGATATGTTCTGGGAACGTATGTGAGTGTTCTGGGAACACATTGGGATAATAATAGAATTAAAGATAAAAACCAACCTTGATAATTGTGCATTCATATAGAATGGAAGTTGGTTGGTAGGAACGTTTATCATATTCTAGGAATATGAGGAGGGTACTCCGGGAGTACCAAATTATAACCTACTTGATGACACATTATAGATATGTGGCCAGTGTCTGGGACCTGGTTTTATACGTTCTGGGAACGTGATGCACACTCTGGGAGTGAATGCTTATCATCCAAGTATGGTTTGGCATTACGTTTTGGGAACGAATGTCAGTGTTCCGGGAACACAACGATGTATCAGATGGACGTCCAACATGGACTTTTAGAGGCCTCAGCTGTGGAAGAAATCATGCATCATGCCACCTGCACTGAAAGAATTATTATGATTAACCGGGTGTGCTCATATGATTATGCATCATGATTTGCTACATGTTAACCTGTGGATGATAGTTTTATTCTCATTTGATTATGCGAATATGTATAGCTAACCCCCATGCCCTTATTAGGTGTTGATCGTGCATCTAGCTTGCACAAGAATTAGTAAGGGGAGATGTTCCTTAGGTGCATGCAGAGTGTAGAAAATGTGGGTTGTGAACCCGTTGTGCAGATATCGAGTATCCGGCCAGATGAATGTTTGGACAAAGGACCAGTGACCAGCTCTATAACATTTCTATTTTTAATAGAATTTATATGATACATATTTTGGAAAAAGGTATCATAAGAGGAATTCAGTTTCATAATTATACTTATTTGGTATTAATGGACTTGTTACACTTGATATATTTTGGGGGTATAATATGATGATTTTACTATGTTTCCGCAAACTCTGATTTTGTTAGTCAACCTCATTACTAATCAAGTGTTTGTCAAAAGAAATTTTCAAGGGAAGGGAAAATTATTACTTTCAGATCTTTTTCCAACGATAACAAGTCCAAGTTTTCATAAACTTCTTACTTTTCTTATAAAGTAAGATGATATACAAGGAGTGTTACAAGTTTTAGGGTCAGAGGGCTTTATGGAGCTAGAATCAAAAGGTTGGGGTGTCTCAGGGGAAACAAGCTGGGTCAGATTCCTGATGTTATCGGCTAACTCATCGGAGATGATAGCCTTGTTTTTGGCTTTAAGGAATTGTAGGTTTTTTTCTAAGATCTTTCGAAGGATTGAAAGGTTTAAAGAAGGGTTTTTCTGTGGGCTTTGCCTCAACTAAATTAGAGGATACCTCTTCTTTCCTAGACCTGATAATATTAAGGTTTTCTCCTAAAGTTTGAAGATACTTATTGGTGTAGTTGGATTGTTCCATCAAATCTTTGATATCTTTAGGATTGACTGGGTCAGATTCATCTTTTGATTTGAATGGGGCAGGTATGGCTAGACTAGTACCAGTTTTAGGGTTGAGATGGTATCGCCTATTTGGAGGTAGTTCAGACTGAAGAATGGTGCCATCTTTAAGTTGCCTGCTACAGATAACATTTGTAACCTTTTCTTTTGAAGATAATTGCCTTTTGAAAGGATAATCAATCTTGTTTATAATAGCATAAGCTTGGAACCAGTCAAAGAAATATTTTTTTTGTTCAACTCGTTCAAGAAAATTGTAAAACTCATTTTGAATTTGATTACGTTTTTCTCTAAAATGAGTAAAAAACCAGTTTCTTTGAATGGCGTTGTCATCCGAATAGAAATCTTTTTTGATTTTTTCTTTGTTGATCACAAAAACCTTTTCAAGATTATTAATCTCATCATACTCATCATTCAAGGAGGAGTATGTTGGCGATTGGATAGTTTTTTTATCTTCTTCTTGTTTTTGATATATGGGTAAAGGTATGGAAGTGGAGGTATCGAGGCCTTGGAGATGGATAGTTGATTGGGATATTGTTGAGAAAGATTTCCTGGAGGTTGTCTCAACAGCATGGGATCTGAGATCCCTAGCCCTTGAACTTTCAAATCTGGAAACACTAAAGGAATTCCTTCTGTTGAAGGTTAATTTCACTTTGCCAGATTGATATTGGCGAATATCCTGGATTTCAGCTCTGTCTAGATACCAATCATCGGGTAAGACAATTTATTCCCATCGAATGGTTTTTGGAACAGTGACATTTGCTTTTGAGATATCAGTGAGAAACAGAGTCGTTTCTCCATTATTACGTACCGGCTGAAACCACGCTCTGTTGGCCAGAAAAACAAAACACAATATCATTTATAATTTCACAATTTCACAAAAGTAGTGACTTCTAGTCCCATTTGGATTCCCTCTACACCATCTAAGATTTGCTCAAGGGGACGACAGCTCTATCCCTAGTTCGCGTTGCAGTCCTCGCTACGATCAACGCCCATGACCTTGACCATTGTAACATCGTCCCGCCTAGGGAAGCGCTCTTAGGCTTCTTGACGTTTCACCGTTCTTGCCCTCCCATATCGCATTCACCACTCGAAGATACACCGGTCTCCAAGTATACGGTATCTTTCCTCTCCACTACTTCTCTCTCAACGCGTAGTTAGAAAGGATTTAAGCTTAAAGTCTTTTAAGTATTTTAAGTCTTTTATTAACCTAGTTTGGTCGACCCATTCTAAGCCTTACTTCTAATGGGCCTCGACCTCTAAGGGTAACAACAAACACCTCCCTATGGTACAGTGGATTCCACAAGACTTGCAACCATGGCACAACCATCCACGACCCCAGTCACTTAAAGGGGATATACAACAAACATTATTGTGTCATTTGCACCATCACTATACACTAGTATCGTTTTCGAATTTCCACAAAATTAATCATTCTCATATTTTCTTTTCATAGTACTTCTAAATATACCAAGTCCTTTTCATAGGAACAACCGTTCAAATATATCAAATAATCTTTCATAGAATAAACCATGATTTCATAAACATATCCAAATACATTTGGTATTTTATCACATGTTCTCTTATCATTTCCAAAATCATATTCAGCAGAATAACTTTAGATTATACAACATGTCATATCAAAATAAAATCAGACAATCAATATAAAGTTACTTCCGCAACGTAGGACGATTAAGCACACCACAATCAATTATCGTCTCGTATCTTGACATATAACTTTGGATTCCGACTTTTGAGATGGTCGAAATCATCCGAATGTTACCATAGTGCCATTATGTCTTAAGATAGCTACTCTCTCACCTTGATGTGAAGCTAAAGGATTAGTGTCCTCTTGAATTGGATTCACGTTACTTGATTCCGAACGAGAACCTTTTACCAAATATAACGTTATAAATAACTATACTAATTTAAAATGAGCAAACCCACTTAAGGTACATAACTTTTAACAAATACAAATTCTTTGAACAATTTAAAAATCAAAAAGACTTATATTAAATTATCCAATACTTGAAATAAATCATTTATTTTCCTAGCAAAAATCAAAACCTTCTAAAACATTACTAAATAAAATCTTTAGAACTATTTATCAAATTCAAAAATCATTTTTAAAAGACATTCAACAATTATCACTCGAGCACTCATACAAGTAAGACAACACTTTACTAAACAACTAGAACATTAAAGCATACATTCACAAAATCACTTTCATAATTCCTTTTTAACTCTATATACTTATACTAAAGTCCTAACATAAAATTTACATACTAATTTATTCTGAAACAATTTCTATAGTTGATGCAACTAATTTAAAATTTTGGACAGCATACACTACAAGTCTTAAAAATCACTTTTCTCACAAATGTTTTATCAAAAAGACATGTCACTTTTTCCTAAAATTTCCTTACAAGTTCCATTATAAAAATATGATTAAATATGAGTTTAATAAAATATTTTTGCTTGCTGGACAGCCACCAAAATTCAGTTGCATCACCTCTAAAAATTGAAACAAACATGCTCTAACATTCATATACAACCATATATATATCATAAGGTCTAAAAATTCAATTTGGCTCACTAAAATAACATTTTCCTATTAATATTAAATTCTGGACAGCAAACAAATATATTTATAAAAGTCATTCTATTAAATCAAAATACAAATACATACCTTTAATCCATACTTTATACTATACTTACACGTATACAAATTAAGAAATGCAAATACATACAAAAATTATCATTTGGGGCCTCATAGTTTAAATAAATATTATTTTTCAGAATTAAAATTTATTTTTCAGATATAAATTATTTTTCTATAAAATACATAATTTATTTCATGTATACACATCAATAAACATACAGATGCATCACATAACCATTTAAGCAATTAGGAAATTAGCAAAAATTATTCTTTCCTTCCAAAAATAATTTTCGGTCCTAATAATAAAAATAGAAGAGTAATATTAATTTATAAACACATATATATCTTATTCATATAATTTCATACCTTCCAAAAATTTACTTAAAACATCAATTAAAATAGAAAATAAGCACTTTTGAGAAAGATTACTTTTTGGATAGCACTTAACATTATAGCTTATATTCATTACCAATTCATATAATCACATAAACAAAAATTCCAATTAATCACCTTTCACCCATATCAAATACCATCAAATACACATAATTACCAAACAAAATAACATATACAATTTGCTATTATCATTAATAAACTATAGGCCTCACGGCCTAAACACACACACCACAATCTTATTTTTTTTCATCATCACTTACTTATTATTCATGCTTTCATAATCATATTCATAATCAAAACAAAATCAAAACAACAATACAACAAAGATTAAAACAACAATTCTTAAAACATATAAACCTTTATCAATTAAAATTTCAGAATATTATTTCCTTATTTTATCATAAGAATTTCGGTCATCAAAGGTTAAAAAGGGGAGATCATTTTCTCTTTAAACAATTTTTGTTTTGTCCCTTTTTAATCCTTATTCATATGACCTTCAACCAAAAATCAATCCATAATTCATCTTATATCAAAGAAGAGATTAAAGATTTTAGTTTCACAATCTCATAACCATAGAAGAGTATAAGAGCTTAAAAATTAAAACAAAAATTAAGTTTTTAGGATTACCTCTTCTCCTTAGCAAAGAAGAGCTTCAAAGTGAGTATGAAATTTTTCCCTTCCTTCCCACAAGAGTGCCACGCCTATACCCACTCTCTCAAAGTCTTTCTCAAATTTTTTATCTCAAAAGAATTGTTTGTTGTGTGTAAAAGAATGAGGGGTCTTAGGCTCTATTTATAGGTGAAGTAAAAAATGAACTCACCCAAAACTAAGGTGATACACGCCCCTCTCAATCAGAAAATGAGTCAAAGATTTAAATTTTTACTTTAACCAAGTCTAGGAACATGTACATGCATTAAATGGGATTTTTCCAACTCCTATAAGCTTTAAACCCAAAGATTCTTCTAGGTAAATTTTCAGAAAATATCTACTCCCTTTCCTATGCATTTGGACGGCACCCCTAGTCAAAGTGGGAAGAACAAAATTTTCATTTACTCACTTTGAATCCACCTCCCTTTTATTCAATCAAATTAAAGCTTTTTACTTTAAAATTCAAAAATAAATAGGAAAATAAAATAATCTGGACGGTTCAGCCAATCAGCTTTTAAATAAATATCTCAACATACAAATAAAAATATTTTGATGTCCAATAATTAATTCTAAGCTTTAAAATAATTTTTTTCCAATATTAAAACTCTAAACTCGTTCTTAATTGGTACAGATACAAAATTTTTGTAGAACACTGATTTAAATTATAATTTTTATATTTTTGAAATCTGCATTTCAATACGATCATTTTCATATAAAATTTATAATTTTTGGACTTACGGTTTGAAAGTTATGAATTTTTGAAGTTCTAAAGTTATTTCCTCCAAAAATGCATTTCATAAGCTTTCAAATTAATTTATAATTTAAAAATACAGGAATTAAATTTTATATGGACAGTGAAACCAATAAGGGATTTTTTTAAAATATATTTTCCATGCACATAAAAATGTTTTTGGGTCAAAGAGTCATTAAATGCATTAGAATCATATTTTCAAACTTAAAACTTCCAAAATGCGTATATTACAGTAGCAGTGATAAAATTTCGAAGACTCTAAAATAAAAATAAAGCTTTACATTTTCATAATCTATATTTTGATACGATCGTTTTGACATATAATTTGTAATTTTTGGTTTTACGGTTAAAAAGATGTAAATTTCTGAATATAGAACACTGTAATCTTTCAAAATCATTTCACATTCTAATATCATTTAAATAAAATACTATACCTTAAAAATACTGTCATCCTAAGAATACAATTTAAATACATTAAAGAAAACATTGGTATGCATATATGTATATATATATATCCCACGTGCATATATATATATATATAAAACATACGATTTTAATTAAATCTAGGTATCATGATTTATCAAAAATCAAATATAATATTTTGGATTAAAATATAATTTCACAAATAAATTGGGTAAAATTGTGGGTCTCACAAATGCTAATAATAATAATATCATTGTTGCATTGAATGTTCATGAATTAGAAGAGCATTTGTGCTTCTCAATTGAAATTATACTAAAATGTAAACAAATTTCTATTTTATAGAGTGTAACTTCAATTGAGGAGTACATAAGAACATGCATCATTCATGGAGCTATAAGGTGGACGGTGAGGAAGTTGGGAAAACATGACGTGAAAGTTCTTCGGAACCTAAGGACGTGAGTGGTATGTGACTAGGTTGTGTTATTGAAACAACTCCCATATCGGGAGATCGGTTCTACAGTAACCACAATAATTCTATCAGTCACAGAGTCACTTCGGGACCGGTTGAGGATGGATCACTGCTATAGCCAACATGTGTAACACCCTGATTTGGCAACTTGAAACCACAATCGCTTACATTAAATATAGTGAAAATTTGGGCCAAATTTTTTTTTTTTTAAAACATGTATGGCATGAATATGGAATCATTTTAAATTTTACAAATCTTGGTCATACTTAAAAATGTAGAACTTAGTTATAATTAAACTCATGTTCTCATAATGCCATGCTCTTTCAAGTTCCAAACCGAGATGTCACACGACATCGCGCCTTGAAACTTGTTAACCAAAATATCATCTAAACATAATAGCCCATTTAACTTAGTTCAAAACATCAGTACTGAAAATAACTTAATCTGGGGTACAGCATGGTAAAGCTTTGGTACTAAGAACTTGCAGTGGGATACATTAATCTGGGGGATTACCTATTCTCTAGTCATATATACTAAAACTCGCTACTTAATGCTGAATCTTGATTGATCAAACTCTCACTCATCCTCATCATCTGTCGGGAGGTCCTCGAGATCCGGGTGCCAATCCTCATCACTGGTACACTCCTCCGTGTCAGCCTCTGACCTCATGTCGGGGTCATCATCATCTACCACCTCATTAGTCTCTCCCATGGAGTTGTCTGATGCTTTCTCTTCCTCTGTCTCACGGTGAGAAGCTTCTCAGTGATCTCTGCCCTTCTCCGCTTAATCTCGATGAAAAATATAACATAGGCGGACATGGTAATATTGTCTCCTCTCAAAGGAGATGCTCCTATCTCCCAAATGAGCTGATATCTCGCAATGTTGTCCATCTAAGATTCATACAAATTTCACAATACAAAGCAGAAGTATAGGAGAGAGTGAGCTACCCAAAACATTGAATGTCGACTATGTGGAATTACGATAGGCAAATATTAAGACAAAACAACATACATCAAGTAAATTATAACAACAACATGATCATCATCATCATCAGGCAAACATAAAAACATATTCGATCACTCATAATAACATTCTCAAGATCTTTCTATTAAACTTTCACAACCTTTATCAATTCTTTCCTCGATCATTATTTCCAAACTTATCAACTATTTCAGGACTCTTATTTCATAATTTGACTTATAAAGCTTATTCATCACTTGATATCCTTACTGTATTTTTCTTTTAAACATCTTAATCTTTTAAGTCTTATCGTTCCAGTTAGCATCAAAGATGTGGGGAAATCATCATTGAGCTCGCACACACATCTGCATCTCCTCGGTCATCCACCCAACCTAGTCGGAAGCAAACAGGAGTACAAGACCTTTACCACGCGAGCACGACAGCTGTCTCAACAATTGGCTCCAAGCCAGGAGAACTGTAGAACTCTCGGGTACAGCCTCAAATCATTTCATTTCAATTCATATCATATCATATCAATAATCAAGGCTCACTGTAGAAGACTCGGGTACAGTGGCAAATCACAGATGCCCCGTTCCAGTCCCTGTCACTGCTCAAGATTTGCAATCTAGGGGGCGACAGCACTATTCTAGTCTCGAATGCAGAACTTACCACGACTTTGGACCAAGTCCTTACCACGTTCGTATACCACATATGGAATTCGTTCTGCCTAGAAAGTACTCTAGACTTCTTGACGATTCACCATCATTGTCCTCCCCTAATGCAATCTCCACCTGAGCATCCGCAGATACTCATGGTACCTTCCTCTCCACTACTTCGGTATCACACTCATGACTCACCGCGTTCGTTAATGTCTTTTAAAAGATTTTAAAGTTTTAGAGTTTTTTTTTAATTAATGGCTTAATCCTAATGGTCGGCTCATCCTTGGTGCATCCCTTCAACAAGTCTCGATCGCTAATCGTTCGATCCGTTCCCCAAAGAATCTCATATGCCATTACTTGAATCATCACAGCATCTTGCATCACATCTCGTTGCTCAGAAATCTCATCAGCATTACTTAGCAGCATCCTCGACATCCTTCTCCTCATCATTGCTTAGCAGCATCTTCCTCCTCAGCGTGGCTTAGCAGCATCATCAGCATTCTTCTCCTCCTCATTGCAGCTCCTTTAGCAGCATCATTGCGTAATTCTTTTTCACCATCTTAAATAACCATTCTTGCATCTCAACTCTTTTTCCATCTCAACTCAAAACTCTTTTCCAAATCGTCCTCATACCAATTATTGTTATTTCTTTCCAATCACATTTGCCCTTACGCAATTTTCATTAATACCATCATGTAACCAAAGCATACTAACATTTTTCAAAACAGTAACACCATTGCTTAATCAATAAATAAATTCGAAAAATAATATAATCAAGTAATTCATATAGAAAACATGGCATCATATTAAGCAACAATAACATATCAATTTTAAGCAACAAACCAATCTCAGCTTTTCATGTGGATAGCCAAACCAACAAACAATTGCTATCACACTACTTCGCTTAGTGAGATCGGGGTCCAATCTTTGAGATGATTGGACGCCTTAATATGTTACCTAAATACCACGGACTCTTAAAGGAAAGCCCCTCTCTCACCTCAATGACGTAAACTTTCGAAAGCTCTCCAAGATTTTCCAGTCGCTAGCCTCGCCTCGTTTCCTTTTGCGTCCGTCGTTCGAACTAAAACATTTTTCCCGTGCGTTAGAAACGATTCCATTAAATTCATTAATTCGCTCTTGAAAACACTTTGAAATAATTCCTTTTTGAAAACACATTGCCAATATCCAAAAGGTTTCAAATTCAAATCAAATCCATAATTAAAACGGTTTCGAGAAAACTTGAAATAATTCGAAAATACTCTTTTATCAAAATAAACTCCATTTCACTCATAAAAACTTAACTTAAAACATTCACGTTATAAAAATCATTATCCTTAAGTATCCAATAAAATACAGAAATTCAAGAGGATAAAATTCCAGAATCACATCAAACTAATTTATTTAAATCCCAAAACTTTGCAACACTATTAAATACTGATCAGAGGGTGTCATTTGAAAATTCCAAATCAATTTAAATTGCTTAAACTATACTTTCAAATCAAACATTTCTTAATTCTTTTGGAATCCAGACATAGGCTTTTTCACCAATAATTCTAATTCAATTTAAATTTTCCAAAACACATCTAATGAACACAAGGGACAACACATTAAGTTTCAAAACATTCACAAGTCACATAATGCAAGTCACATTCTAAATCATTCAAAATTTATTAATTAAATTATAATCTAGATATACTAATTCAATCACCCTTAAGAAAAATAATTCAAACTTAATCTCCTAATTAATTCAACAAAACCGAATTACCTATGGTCAACAATTTCTAATTACCAATAAATTTCAAACCTTGAAATCATAGAATTAATATCATGAAAATTTCTTTTTGATTAATTCAATTAATTTATTTAGTTTCATTTCTAAAAAGATTAAAGAAATCATCACATCACTTTCACCAAACCTATAACATCATACACACATAATCTAGTCATTATCAAAGGGTCATTTCATGGAGAAAATTTTCCAACCATCTAAACATGCATTGGCCGAATCTTATAGGTATAATCTTGTAAGGATATGATACACAATTAAAGACATAAGATGATGAAATTACTTTCTTTACTTTGGAGCTAAAAACCGTGAACATCAAAAGGAAAATTTAACAATTTTTAATTCATTTTCTTAACTTAAATCAAAACAACAATTAAAGTCACAAATCATCTCAAAGTTTCATTTTTATTTTCTTTTAAATTTGATTATTTCATGCATGCACTTCTATGTTCTTAGATTCAACTAGTCTTAGTATTCATGCAACCTAAATGATGATCAAACACAATTTTCCTACTCTTCTTCCTCATGGCCGAATGTTATCATGCTAAAGACAAGGATTTTGGGTTCACTTTTTCAACATGCAAAAGACACATAATCAAATCAAGGCATGTAGATTTTCAAGACAAATCTTTCAAAGCATCACACCACCTCACTCACTCACATCAACATGCATGAATCATTATCATAACAAGATTTTTATTAAACATTTCCATTAAACTCAAACTCATGACTTTTTCTTAAACAAAGTTAAGATTATACTTTAAACTTCAAAAATATGACATGCATGAACTTGAAATCATTAAATCCATCCATAATACATACATGCATCAACTTTTCATAAAATAACAAGCATCAATCCCATTTTCATCAACCATGGCCGAATGGCCTTCACACAAACATGACATGCACAAGATAAATCCTTAAATCAAATCATGTTCATGCTAAAAATCATTTTAAAGTTTGTTACCCTACCTATTTCATCTCGGCCGTGACACACATCCAAGAAAACATAATCCTTTCACTTGAAATTTGACATGCAAGCTTCAAGATCCTAACTTTTTTCTTATTAAACATGGATTATTACATGTATATATAAAAATCAACCAAGATCATCATAAAACTCACATGCAAGGTCAAAGATCCCAACTTTATTCTCAAATAAGTCTAGATCATATAATTGTTTATCAAATAATCACATAAATGCACATAGATCACGGTTCAAGCAAGAAAATCCAACATGCAAGGCTAAAGATCTTCACTTTATTATTAATCAAGCTTAGATCATGAATTTACTTATCAAATCTTCTCATAAAAACTTTATAAACCACGGTTTAAGTAAGAAAATCCAACATGCAAAGAAATTCATTTTAGTCTTTCACAAAAATCTCAAATAGTACTTTAGATCTTTAAGAGTTTGTTTAGAAGTCATCAAGATCCATCATGAAAGCTATAGCCGAACCATAAAGTCCATAGTTTTAAATATTACAAATCATTTTAAACTTTAAAAGTCCATGGTCAAGTTTAAACAACACTTGCACTCATCTTTCACACCATAAAAATAAACATTCAAGGAGAGGGAAAAAGAAAAATTACAAAACCAAAAGATCAGAAAAACCTAACTAACATAATCTTCCTCTTGATGTTCAAATCACCTACCAAGAAGAGGTTGATCTCCTAGTCTTCTAGCACCTTAGATCTTCAAGGAACAATCCTGGTCAAGCTTCTAACTCTCTTCTTCCTCTTCCTCTCACTCTCGGCCAACTCTCTCTCTTTTTCTTTCTAAGAGTTTGATGGGCTCTTAGAATGTGTTTGGGTGAGATGAGAAGAAATGAACTTAGTGGAAGGGAAATGAACTAAGGCTTCATGTATTTATAGGCAAGCAAATTATTCCTCCTTTGCCCTTGGGTTTTGATTTCGGTCTAAGCATAATGCGAAGGGTAATTTTGGCTTTCCAAAAGTTTGCATGTAAAGGGTTAAATCAAGGGGACATGGTAGAGTGGATTAGGGCATTAGGTCACATCATGTAGGATTAGTTTTTCTACTACTTTGAATTTTTTTCTACCCATTCTACCTTACTAAACTTCCAAATGGTTCCACTTATCCTTTAATTTCCTTGTCCTAGAAATTAAAGTCTTAAACTTACCCACACACACATAAACCGTAGCACACACATATATACACACACCTTATATTTTTCTAATCACATTCACTTAGGGCATTCTAATCACTAATTCACACAATAATGCAAATATTTCACATTCACACAATCATTTTCAAGTATAATTTATCACACACATATCAACCAAACACATACCTCACAATAGATTCATGCCATGACAATAACCTTATTTTCTACAAAACACTTTTCTTATTATAAAGGAATTTTAAAATATTTTAAGATAAAATAATTATCTACATAAAATATACATAATTAAAATCTCCAAATGATTTTGTAAACCAAGCTTTTCCTACACAATAAAAATTTCCAAAAGATAAATTCATTTGAGGCTCTCTAACTAGCTTTTGCAACCAATACACTTCAAAATTCGTTCTTTACAAATTCAGAAAATAAATTTTTTTATAAATCAACCCAGAAAATTCCAAAATTTACATTTTCAACTTCTTCGTTTCAAGACGATCGTTTTCGTATAAAGATCATAATTTTCCGAGTTACGGTCGAAAAGATACGAATTTTCAAAGTTCACAAATCCAAGAGAAAATTTATTTCAAATAAAAGTCATCCTTTAACAAAATCACAAATCACTTCTTGTAAACCAAATCATTCCAGACTCAACAAAATCATTCATTTCTTATCCATAAAACACTTTGTTTATAAAACTCCATAAAAATCAATACTTTATTTATTACATACGTAAAATTCTCATCAGAAAATCCCTTATAAAACAAAATCTCAAGGTTTCTTTGACAAAATTCATTCACGCACGTATGGGAAAAATACGGGATGTTACAACATGGGCCTTCAACCCAAGTTGTACTGGAACAAGAGAGTGGCCAGTACTGTGTAAGTAGTGGTAGAGGGACACTTACTCCCGGTTATGGCTTTCCTTGGAGTGGAGGGAGAAGTGAAGAATTATGTAAAATTCTGAGTAAAGATATGAAATGATGATGAGATGTGAAAAGAAAGCTGATGTGAAAAAGAAGAAATGTTGAGATGGAGATTGCACCTTAAAATACTCCATGATTGAATCCAATGAGTTGTGATGTGAAAGAGAAAACAAGAAGTGAAATGAAATTAAGCTAATGATGAGAGAGTATTACATTGGATTCAATTAATGGGCTAAAGAGAGCCGTCCATGCATCAATTTTAGTTCAAGAGAGCATGACATTCATACATCTTTGCATAGTAAATTTTATAAGTGAAATAGTAATATAAATTGTATCAAGTGATATTGTTAATTGCTTAACTATGGCCTTATGTTGTTGTTACTTAACCGCTCACTCCCTTATGTTGACATTTTTAGGTACTACTTCTGGTGATGTATTTTCTATTCCCCCTGCCGAGGAGAGTCATGCTCCGTCCCACGGAGTATAGACTTAGTGATGTGGTTCAACCACTTTTGATGCAACCAAGCTCAATGCCAAGTAGAAGATTACACTTTTTGATGACCTAATTACAATGTTCTATAAACCTTTTAATCCTTTACTTTTGGTTATGTAAATTATGTAATTAGGTGCTGCAACCCATAGTATGTCATATACCATTATTTTGGGTTTGATAATGGGATGCATCATTCTTTTGATGTATAGTAAACTACAAGTATGTTTATGGAACTGACAGTTACTCTAAACGAAAATTTGGATAGTTATAAAAACAAACTAAACTCCGGCGAAATTTTCCTAATTATTTTAAGAAATTAAGACACCATTAATAAAAAGTTCTATATCTAATATTATAACTAATGTATTAAAAACTAGTGTTACAGGTATTACCTTTACTTAAGGAAGGAACTCTAGAATGTTTATAGTGATAGCTAAGGATAGAGGAATATATATATATATATATATATATATATATATATATATATGTGCAAGTTCCTCCCCCCTCCCAGGTTCCGGACCCTCCCTGGTATCAGAGCCATGGGGAAGTAGGAACGTTTGACTGGGAGTAAGATCTATAATATGGTAACAAAATATTAAAGTCATTTTAATTTTTACTATATATATCTGTGTATGAATATAAATAAGATTTATCACTCAACTGGAAGCAAGAATAAGTTTCGTGTTATTCCTGTGCATAGGCAGCAAGGGTAATAAGTCCTAAAGGAGGCAATAAAGCCCAGATGATACTGCGATTACCAGGAATAACATCTAACTCTCGGTGGCTATAGTTGAACTGATGATGGGTAAAAAAAAGAGTTTTTATGACCTAAAATATTGTGTAGATCATATTATTTATCTTACTTCTGGAAACTCGTTTTTATGAAACCAAATGATGGTGATGATACTATAGGGCGAGGAACAATTACAAAATTTACTCACTCACCTCTTAATCCCAATATGTTTCTCTCTCTCTCTCAACCCACATCTCTTTCAAGTCCTCCCAACCATCTTCTTCATCTCTCGCCGAGAATGAAGAAGCCCATACCTCTTCTAAAAATATCTTCAAAAAAGAAATCAAATTTCAAGATATAAATCAAGATTTTGACAATTGGGAAATTCCCACAAAAGACCTCTACAAACCCTAGGGACGATTCTTTCAAAGTTCTGACTACATCATAAGAACTGTTGAAAAGAATATCCCCATTAATCTAATCGCCTCTAAAGATGAGGAGTTTCACCTTCTCTCCAATGAAACCTTGAGAGGTCACAAACAAAAATACAGATACTTGCACATAGGTTGTGTCCAAGTTGCTATCAAGCTAAGCCGCTCATGAGAGAAGGCCTTAATGCTTCTGTATTCCTGTGTTTAAGAGATAAGAGGCATAATCAATTCTCAGACTCCCTCCTGGGAATAGTAGAAACCAGCCTTGGACATGGTCCAATCTATTTTAATTGTTACCCCAATCTCACTGTTAGTCTCCAAGACAGAAATATCCTCAAAGTTTTAATCTTGAACCTACAAACCCATGGTCTAGACATGACACCTGGATCTAACCCTATTGCCCTTATGTACAGAGTACAATATAAGGTCATGAACTCTTGCAGTTCTATGGTTAGAAGAGCTTCCTAATTTTGTTTTAGTAAATATTTTGGCAATTTAATTAATAATATTTTGGCTAATTGATTAATAATAATTTTATTTTTTTTATTTTGTGCTGAACAAAGTAATAAATTTCTAATATGTAAAACAAAATAACAAGTTAATCTCTTCTCTCTCCTCCGTCACGGTCTCCACCGTGTGCCGCCATGGCTAGGAAGAGGGGAAGGCCCCCGAAAACTCCATCGTCTTCTAGCAAAAAATCTCCAAGCGTTGCGAAGAGGTCTGAGGGTTCATCTTCTATGGAACTCAGTCTTTCGGATGAAGAGGCGCTTGAGGATATAGATAGCTTGACTCCCAAGAAAGCTGCAGAACTCTTGCATAGTATAGATCTCCTTAGGCAGCGTGTGCAGAGTAAGATACCTGTGGATCAAGGAGAAAAACAGGCTGAAGAGATTAGTAAGCAACATGAGATTCAAATAGAGACAAGGCCAAAAACAACAACCCAGGCGTACCAGCCAGTTCATTTTGTTTGGGCAAACTTTGATATTTCCAAGTTGAGGAATGCAGGGGAAAAACTAAGTTTTGTTGAACCAGTGCTAAAGGAAGGTCAGGCTATTACTAAGATAGCAGTGGAGGATGTGGAGAATGAATTGCTTTACTGGCAGAACGCAATTGTGTGCTATGTCTTGGGGGCTAGGCCTCCTTATTCTGTGTTCAGTGGTTACATTAAGAAGGTGTGGGGTCATTTGGGTATTGATAAAATCCTGATGACGAGTGAAGGCTCTATGGTTGTGAGGTTTAATACTAAAGAAGCACGAAATGAGGTTCTAGAAATTGGAATTTATCACTTTGATAAAAAGCCAATAATTCTAAGACCATGGACTGGAAGGACAGGTATGAAAGACCATCTAGATAGATTACCTGTTTGGATTCAGCTACCCAATCTTAGTCCTAAACTCTGGAGTCAATCTGCTTTGAGTAAGATAGCAAGCCTGGTGGGTACTCCTATTATGGTTGACAAGGTTACAAAGGAGAGAAATAGACTAAATTATGCTAGGATCCTAATTGAAGTGAATCGTAATACATTGTCTGAGGAGATCTTTTTTGAGGATGAGAAGGGAAATGTGGTGAACTTGAGGGTGACTTATGAGTGGAAACCAGTTCTTTGTTCTAAATGCTCAAAGTATGGTCATGACTCTAAGATGTGTAGGAGTAATGTCACTCAAAAGTGGGTGGAGAAGAAGAAACCTTCTAGGGAGGTAATTGAGAAGATTGATGACTGTTTAAAGTCTAATGATGAGAAGGCTGTGGAGCATGCTATCAAGGAAGTTAATGGAGAAAATAGCCAACATTCTTCTTCCTTTGTTGAAGAGTCTACTATGCCAGAGAGTGCTAATGTTTCAAATGGAGGAGTAATCAACAAGGTCCAAGACAAAGGTAAAGGCAAACTAGTGGAGACTATGCAGGTTGATTCAGATTCTGAGAATACAGGGCCTTGGATTCCAGTGTTAACTAGGAGTAAAACTCAGAGAAGGCAAGAGGAGAACAAGGGTATTGTCATTAAAGATTTGGCCTCTAAGGCCAATGGATAATATCTTAACCTGGAATGTGAGAGGGTTTAATAACCCTCAAAAGCAAAGAGAGTTAAAGTCTCTTTGCTGTATGAATAATGTAGGATTGTTGGCTATTTTAGAAAATAAATTAAGAGCAAACTCTGTTAGCACTATTATGAGTAATTTTGCCCCTGGTTGGCAGTATGCCTCTAATATTGACCATCATCCAGTAGGGAGAATATGTGTTCTATGGAAGCCTGATATGTTTAATTTAACTATCTTGAGGAGCTCAAGTCAACTGATTCACTGTTTTATCTCTATGCCTATTAACTCAGTGAAGTGGTATGCAACTTTTGTGTATGGTGCTAATGATCAGGTGGTGAGGAGAGAATTATGGGAGCAATTAAAGGGGATACACTCTACAATTAATCTTCCTTGGCTTATTTCAGGGGACTTTAATGTATGTCTGGATCCTTCTGAAAAACTGGGGGGTAATCAGGTGGACTGGGAGGCTATGGATGAGTTTAGATCTTGCATTCAGGAGTGTAGATTGCAGGACATGAAGTACTGTGGGAATAAGTTTACTTGGTGCAACAGGCAGAATGATGGAAACAGGATCTATAGTAAGATAGATAGAAATATGGTGAATGAAGATTGGTTGCTCACATGGCCTTTGGTATACACTCAGTATCTAAACAATAGCATTTCAGACCACTCTCCAGCTCTGATCAGGTGTGGGGATGGTGTAATTAATTCTACAAAGGGCTTCAAGTTTCTCAATGTGTGTGCTCAGGCCCAAGACTTTTTGAGTGTTGTAAAGGAGTGTTGGGAGATGGATATTGCTGGACATGCCCAGTTTACGGTAATGCAAAAGCTTAAGATGCTGAAGGAGCCTCTAAAGCATTTAAATGCTAGGGAGTATGCTGATTCAGTGTTCCAGGAGCAAGTGCTTAGGAAGGAGCTGGACTTTATCCAATCAGAGATTAGTTTGAGGCCTCAGGACCCTATTCTCCACAAGAAGGAAAAAGATGTGTATTTCAGCTATATGAAAGCTTTGAGCAATTCGATCTCTGTTCTTAAGCAGAAGGTTAAAGATAGATGGGTGCAGGAGGGTGATCAGAATACTGCTTATTTTCACAATGCTATTAGATCCAGGCAATACAAGAATAGAATCCTAAGCATAACTACAGAAGAGGGGATTAGTATCCAAGATCAGCAGGGTATCATGGATGAATTTGTGAAGCATTATACTAAGTTGTATGGTAGGAAGGAGGTTCTTTGGTCACTGGAGGATGTTGTCTCTCAGTATGGGCCAGTTTTGAATGTGGAGGAGCAACTAGCGCTTATTAAACCTTTTTCTAGAGAGGATATTAAACAGGCTATGATGGGTTTGGATCAAATCCCCTGGCCCTGATGGGTTTGGATCAGGTTTCTTTCAAGCAGCTTGGGATGAGGTTGGAGATGAGTGTTGCATGGCAATTGAGGAATTTTTCTCTTCAGGTAAGTTACTCAGATCTTGGAATCACACTGATCTAGTAATGATTCCTAAGTGTGACAATGCTACATCAACTAAGGACTACAGGCCTATAGCTTGCTGCAATGCACTATACAAATGTATTTCTAAATTGATGTGCAACAGAATCAGGGATGTATTACCAAAGATTATTAATAATAATCAAACAGCCTTTGTAAAAGGGAGGAGCATAGTGCATAATGTGCTTATTGTTCAGGATCTTATGAGGCTGTATAGAAGGAAGAATGTTTCGGCTAGATGCTTGCTGAAAATAGATCTTATGAAGGCTTATGATTCCTTAAGCTGGTGTTATTTAAGAGATATGCTAGAGGCTTTGAAGTTTCCCTCAAAGTTTGTCAATTGGATTATGGTGTGCATTTCTACTGTGACTTTTAGAATTGTGATTAATGGTCAACACTCAGCACTTTAAAAATCATAGTGGCATCAGGCAAGGGGATCCTATCTCTCCTTTACTGTTTGTCATTGCCATGGAAGGGCTTTCAAGGTGGTTGATGGCTTCTACTGAAGAAAAAGGGTTCAGGTTTCACCCTTTATGTAGAGAATTGAAACTTGTCAATCTGATTTTTGCTGATGATCTTATGACCTTTTGTAAAGGGCATCCTAAGAGTGTTAGAGTTATTATGAGAGCCTTGCAGGAGTTCTCTATGAATTCTGGGTTGCAGGCTAATCAGGAGAAATCTCAAGTTTATCTAGCTGGAGTGAAGGATCCTCTCAGAAGTCAAATTGTGGATTACACTGGTTTCAAGGAGGGGTCATTTTCTTTCAGATATTTGGGTTTTCCAATTTCTGCTAAGAAGTGGTCTATAGCTACATGCAAGGTGCTAATTGATAAGGTGGCTGCTCGTGTGAATAGTTGGAAGACTAGGCATTTGTCTTACCAAGCAAGATGCATTTTGATAAACTCTGTTCTACTCACTCTTCACACCTATTGGGCTTCGGTTTTCATCATTCCTAAGGCTGTCCTAAAGGGTGTAGAGAAGATTTGTCGAAAGTTCCTTTGGGGTGATAAGCAGTCAGGTAATGTTAGCTAGGAGCAGGTCTGTAAGGAAAAACGATGTGGAGGGCTTGGCTTTAAGAATTCTGTTGTCTGGAATCAAGCTGCTCTGGGCAAGCAGATTTGGCACATTGCTGATAAGGAGGATATCTTATGGGTTAGGTGGGTTAATCAAATCTACTTAAAGAATGAAAGCATTTGGGAGGCTCAGCCTCGTCAGGAGCAAGGGTGGCACTTCAAACAGCTTTTAAAAGTTAGGAATCGTTTGGCGCAGGGGGTAGCTACTGGATTATGGTTGAATGGGGAGTATTCTGTGGAGTCAGGTTACAGATTTCTCTGTGGGAACTTTGAGAAATTCAAGTTTCATAGAGTGGTGTGGAATTCCTTTTCCATTCCTAAACATTGTTTTATCATGTGGCTAATGGTGCTTAACAGACATAATACGTGTGATCGGTTGAAGACTTATCTAAGCCTAAGCTTGACTGTTTGTCCCTTATGTGAGCAGGAGCAAGAATCTAGCGATCATTTGTTTTTTCAGTGCAATTGGAGTAAGGATCTACTTACTCTTCTTGCTAATTGGATGTGCATGCAAATCGATTCATATGACAGATGCAAATTGATAAAATGGGTGAGTTATGGAGTTAGAGAGAAAACTTACAGGAAGATTGTGAGAGCAGTTCTTGCGGCGGCTGTATACGAAGTCTGGATGGAGCATTGTAGGCGGAGATTCCAGCTGAAGAAGCAGAACCCAGAAGCTTGAAGTCGTGTGGTCCTTAGAGAAGTTGCAGTCAGGATAAGGAACATGGTAGGAGATTTCAGCAAGTGTCAGAATAGTGTTTTAGTGCAAAGAGTTTTGGCTCTTTTTTAATTTTGTGTTTGTTTCTTTAGTCTTTGATTGTTGGTATTCCCCAATGAACCCTTCCTAGAAGGTGGCATTGGGCTCTTTTGTGTAAGTGATTGAATTTTGCAAGTTGGTATTAATAAAATTTTTTATTTACCAAAAAAAAAATAACAAGTTAATGGGTGTCTATTATGTAAAAAAATAACACAATTTAATGATTTTATTAATTATTTCTTCATTCACAGGTTAATGGTTTTCAAATTTTCGTAAACCTTTTAAATAAATAATAATTGTAAACTAAAAATACTGAACTACTCCTTGCATTTTATTATGACAACTATTTTAACCGTGAATAAAATACTATAATCCATACTCATGCTTCTCAAAAATATTTTACAAGGTTAAGAATTAATTTTTGGTACATGTATTATAATTTCCAATGTCTGTTATTATTATCACTCTTATTGTAGGGTAAACAACTTTAAAGGTAAGTAACTTTAAATTAACATTAAAGGTGAATAATACAAACACTTCAACACAAACACATTTTGGTGTTAACCAAACATACCCTACTACTTAAAGCTAAATAATACAAGAACTTAAACACTTAAGAGCAACCTTATAGACTTTAATCACTTCAACCCTAATAATAGAAACACTTAACACGAACATTAAACACTTAAACACTTAAGGTAAATAATAATTCAAGGATAGAACTGCTTCTAGGTCTTTGCCAAACCCAGTAGAAGACCAACAATGAATGCTTCCAAATTACCACCGTTTTGACTTTCATTAACATCCCCGACCCTTGACTCCCCTGCCCTTGACTCTCCTTCACTACCCATTCCAGAAGAGGAACCTTCTCCATTTGGACCATTATCACAAATGGATCTTGCACCACCCATCCAGGGAACTTGCTTGTCCCACATCTCTTTAGCCTCTTCATATGTCTCAAAAGACTCGAAAGAAGCGCCGCTAAAACTCGTCACCTGCATGTGGCATTCATGCCAACTTGTGTAAATCCCAGTCCGCCGTCCAACATAAACATTGTAGTACCTGGATCTTCTTCTACATGGGTATCCCTTCTCCCATGGGTGCTTACTTCCGCTGATGCCCTTGCCTTTGCCACCGTCTTCCATGTCAAGGGAACAGAGACGATATTTGGAAGAAGGTTAAAAAAATTTAGACAGATAGAGGGACACAAAGATAGAGACAAAGAAACTAAGAGAGAGTAAAAGATAAAGTTGTGCTGTGGTGAGAGATAAAGTTGTGTTGTGGTGAGTATTATACACCATTGCAAAGCTCACATCCAAAGCTTTGCAAAGACACCAAAATCGTGAGTTAGAGTTGAGTGTAGAGGAAGTTCTATAGCTGCAAAGGGGAGTCTCAAAACCTGCACATAATCAGTTTCTGGTTTCTAGAGCACACTTTGGAGCTCGATTTTGGTAAGCTCCAATGCTCATTTCATTTCAAATCAATTCCTTCAGTTAGTAAATGTTGCAGAGAGTCTAGAGAAACTAATTTCCCCAATTTTTGTGTCCATTTCATATGTCAACCAATTTGGTTTTGGTGCTCTGCTGAAACTGCTCTGTTTCAGTGTGGTGTTGGTGGATTTGGAGTCTCAGTGCTTTTCTTTGTCAAGATTTTGTTTGTACATGACCTAGAGGTAAGGGGAAAGCTAAACTTTCACTAGAATAAGAATAATTTTGAGTTTTGTATGTGAGAGTCACCAAGAGACTCAATTGGGCATAGATTGAATAGGGACTTTGGCTTGGAGGCCAATCTGAGATGAAAACTAAATATGAACAAGTTCCATTTGATGAACATGAGCTGTGGAAATGACTGGATCTGGTTGTGGATGCATAAATGTGAAATTGCTATGTTGAGTTGTTGATTTTGCTTGATTTATGCATAATTATTGATTGGAATGTGATTCCTTAAATTTGTATGGATTTCAGAATTTAAACATGTCCAATTTATGTTAGTTGAGCTCTGTGAAGTGTTGGTTTAAGTTAAAATTTATTAGAAATAAAAATGGTATGTTAAAACTCGATTTTTAGTGCATTTGCTGTCATAGTAATCGATTACGATGATCTGATAATCGATTACTATAGTGTATCTGATGCAGGTTTGTATAA
Organism: Crotalaria pallida; assembly: GCA_037953625.1. Taxonomy (NCBI): domain Eukaryota; kingdom Viridiplantae; phylum Streptophyta; class Magnoliopsida; order Fabales; family Fabaceae; genus Crotalaria; species Crotalaria pallida. The sequence goes on along the minus strand of CM075655.1, from coordinate 63,735,799 downwards.
TACACCTGATAATCGATTATCAGACCCTGATAATTGATTATCAGAGTGAAATATAAGTTAAAAATACCATTTTCAATTCTAGTCCTTTTTGGTTAAAACTTAATTACATTTTTGGGCATAATTAACTCTGAAATTGATCATTAAATTTCACTACTACAGAATTGCAAAAAGGTTCCCAGATATTAATCCCGGTTCCGTTCCGGAACTGGGATTAATAGACAAATGATAGTTAAAAAATACCATGAATTTATTGATCCCGGTTATAAAAAACACGGAACCGGGATCAATATTATAACATAAATAATTTTTTATTTTTTAAAAATGAAACATCATACCAACCTTATTTATCCCATTGTTTTACTTCAACCGGGATGAATAATAAAAAACGGGAACCGGGATCAATATTGTAAAATAAATAATTTTTCATTTCTTCCTCCCAAACCCAGCAAACCACGCTTAGAGAGAGTTTGAGAACTTAGGCTTTTGTTCGAACTTCGCAGACGGAGACGGAGAAGACGGAGAAGAGCACCTGAAGGCAGAGGCTCTTATTCGAACTTCGCTGCCGCCGCCGCGAACCCTTCGCAGGCCACCGATTCACGCTTCGCGCTTCAGAGGGCAGAGGAAACTCGCCGCCGCCGCTGTGAACGTTGTTCCTCTTCTCCATCAACTGTTCCTCTTCTCCATCGAGTCCTCTTCTCCGTCGAGTCCTTTTCTCCGTCGACTGTTCCTCTTCTTCAAGCTTCAAGGTACTATTTTTTTTTCTCTTTTCCTCTGAAACCCACTTTTCTTGGTTCAAAATTCAGCCTTTTTTACTTCTTCCATTATTTTTGATGTTAGATTCTGGAAATTAATGGTTATGAGTTATGAGATTTACCATTGTACTTTTTGTATTTTACTGATTTGCTAATAAAATGTGGCATTTACGTTACTTGTTCCTCTTTGCCTTCGTTGAGATTTCTAATTTCTAATTTTCTTGGTTTGAACTGATATATAGGAGGCTCAAGAACAGCAAATTAACTGGGGATGTGACATCACTTGTAGATTGCCTTAGCCTTTCTCTGCTGTAAGTTTAGTCTTTATATGTTTGGATAATTTGCCATGATATTCATTAGGACGTACCATGTCACTCTTACCTAACTAGTTTAATACCAATGGTAAATTTTGTAGTAATGTGTCCTATTACAAACTAGTCGGTGTTATTCCCATGAGCAACAACTTTTCCATGTTCCCCTTTAACGGGAAATCGATCATTTACTGCTAACAATTGTTTTTATTGCCTTGTTATTCCAAAACAATGAAGTGTAACTGAGCACAGGCATATTCTTTTGGACTGATTGTACAACTTTCTATTTACACAGTTTCATCGAAAACCCTTTTCTTTGTGGCAATTGGTCAAATTCGCCCGGTCACAGTTCTCACCTTCAAGAGAGAGGTAAGAAAAAGGCTCTAACCATATCTTGTTTGAATATATAGCATGGTGCTCTCCCATCTATATGTACTTTGAGCACTGATAGGACCCTGTATCTTACTAGGGGTATTGTTGGAAAAAGGGAATGAGAGAGGGATGTGAGTGTCACTTATTTATTGGTTTGGGAAAGGAATATTCTTGTATGGGAGTCTATATAAGATGAGTTTAGTAGGATGAGCAAAGTCAGTTAAGAATTTGGGTATTTTCGGCCTTTGGCTTGGGACTTACACTCTGGGAGTGTGAGGGTATTTTCTCTTTATTACTTTATGTTTTCTTGCGATTACATTAATAGAAATTGGGGTTTTATCATTGGTCCGACCTGCCGGATCCATGGGAATCCATCTCCAAGCTCGAGTGGAGGCAAATGAGAACAGGTTACTGAACATTGAAGGGAAAATTGAGGAGCTGTCCAAATCGTTTCAATATCTGAAGGACAAGCTGGTTGACGATCAAAAGGAGCAAGCGGAGTTCCGGAAGCTTTTCATGATTTTCATGAAAAAGAAAAGAAGCAAGGCATTTGAAGAAGGTCAAGAGGAAGGATCGAAATCGGAGGAGTCGCCGGAAAGGCGTCGGGGGTATGATGAAGATGAGTTACCGAAGGAAACCAAGAAAGATCTCCAGGAAGATCTTATCAAAGGTTCAGATCCGATTATGGTGTCATTGGAACATGAAAATATCCCAGCAGAGAAGAGTGGTGAGGAAGGGGTGGCTGTGATCAACAACTATTCAAGGGCCCAGAGTCAGGGTAAGAAGCCATCACTGGAACTATCGGGTATGACATCGGCAGTAAAGGGTAGTTTTAGAAGTGATGGTGGCTGGAAGATGTCGTTGGGAGGTGATGGTAGCGCGGGTGTCGGTGTCAAGGTAGTTGATGGCCATTTCGGCGGCGATGGCCGCTGTGAGGGTGGCGGCCGCGACAGCTGCGGGGGTGACGACCGTGGTGAGGGGGTAGGTGATTATGTTTGGTTAGTGTCGACAAACGAGGGTGAGGAGTTTTCACCATCAAACACGCAGGAACCAAATGCGCCTTTGGAGGAGGGGGGATTGTCGGCGGCGGCGGTGATCGAACTTCCATGTCCACATGTGGCCGAGTGTAGAAACAAAAGGAAGGAGATGAGAGAAGGGACAGAACTGGCATTACAAATATTAGGCCACTTATTTCACCTAATGGGCCAAGCCCAATTAGGTGGGCAAAAACACTTCTGTGGTCAGATACAACTAAGCAAGGTCAACAAGAAAGAAAAATTGGGCTCACAATTAAGATTTAAAAATGGGCCTCTTTCAGAAACCAACAAACTAACAAAAAACACTCATTCACAAACTGAAGCTGAAAGGAGCGTTTCAGCTATATTTCACTATGTGTTTCCCGAGTGCAAAACAGAGCAACAGTGTTTGGCAAAGGCTTTAGCTTCTCTTACTGGAGTGCTCACAAATGGGATGTGGCTTCATCGTGGGTGCTACACCAAAATCACAATCATAGATGCAATAGCTAAAACGATGATTAGCAGGAATTTTGAGAATGTCCTATTTGACCAAATGATTGTTCCCAATCGCTTTGTGGTTTCTTCTGCCATACGGGTTTGTCCCAATTTTTCTTATAAGTTTGCTGATTGGTGTGAATCATCTCCTCTTGTTTTTGAGCCTGAGTTTAAATGCAAATTTAGAAATCCGGGTCATACCTTTGAGAAAGGTTCCTATTGCATCAGCCCTCACACTCAAAGTGATGTTTTCATGCAAACCATTTATGTTTTGAGTTTGTCATTTCGAACACTACCAGGATTCTCCATAAATGGAATTTTTGTTCATCATATAAACCCTGTGGAGGAGTTTGGTGTTATGACTATTCAATCTGAAGGAGTTGTTTTTATTGATAAGATGTGGGGCAGCATACCATTATCAAGGGGCATGGAGGGCATAAAGGGCTCTACAACATTTCTGTTAGAGTCTCTTCAGGTGCCTCTTTGGACAAATGTTTATGTCCATAATCGGACTGAAGTTTTAGTCCCTTTATATAAGGGTTGTGTACAGGTTGGTGGACTAACTCATCTTGTTTCTGGTGATGTTTTAAGCTTCGGGCTTCTTCAATATGGTTCACCAGAGTTGGAATTAATGGCAGAAAAGCTTTTAATGGATGACTATATGATCAAGATCTATGCTGCTCTTATATTTATCAAGGTTCACCTGAAGTTGAATTCCAAGATGCTTATGTCTAAACCTATTGGTACCATGGGTCCAGCTACTGATTTTAAGAGGCATGTGTCTCTCTCTTTGATCTCTATGTTGGTAATAACTGTCTGCATCAAGGGAAGCCAGTGGGACCCTGGTGGAAGTTCATACAATTCATTGGAAGTTTCACTAGCTTGGCCATTATGCTTCAAGCTATGGGACCCTGGTGGGCACTTAGTTTTTCACCTTGTCAACAATGCAACAAAAATTCACAAAACATCTCAAGAACTTTGTACATCCATAATTTCAGATCACAGCCTTGAGGACAAGGCTGAAGTTAAGGAGGCGGCAGTGATAGGACCCTGTATCTTACTAGGGGTATTGTTGGAAAAAGAGAATGAGAGAGGGATGTGAGTGTCACTTAGTTATTGGTTTGGGAAAGGAATATTCTTGTATGGGAGTCTATATAAGATGAGTTTAGTAGGATGAGCAAAGTCAGTTAAGAATTTGGGTATTTTCGGCCTTTGGCTTGGGACTTACACTCTGGGAGTGTGAGGGTATTTTCTCTTTATTACTTTATGTTTTCTTGCGATTACATTAATAGAAATTGGGGTTTTATCAAGCACCTTAAACATATCTATATATATATTATTGCCCATGCAGTTACATTATCTAAGGCATGCCTTCTTGGAATTACTCTTGGCCCCTTGTAACTCTTCTTATGATATTGCTAGCAGCTTTGCTGACCACAAAATCCATCTCCTTTTCCTGATCTGTTGATAAACAAGGTATTTATTGTTGCTTGATCCTTACAGTTTATGCACCTTGTGCACACAAAAATTATGCACACAAAAATTACAAGTTACTTTATATGATCTAAATTAAAATTTATATGGCTGGTTATGCCTTCACATGACTTTCTGATGTTTAATATATTTTGGTTGTGTTTAATCACTGTGAAGTTTTCAAACTACTAACTATATGATCTTGAAAATTGACAGTTGTTAACTACTAACTATATTAAACTCCTAGTGTTTAATATATTATAGGGCTTTCTTTGCTGATTATGCTGAAGCTCACTTGAAGCTTTCAGAACTTAGGTAGGTGTTCCTCACCCCAGTTATCATTTTTTGTGGATTGTTTATATATTGAATTTGACTCTGGAATTTTGTTTTGCCTTGATCAAATTCGTAGATGCTTAGTAAGGAATCACTAATACAGGATGATAGTTGTGCTTTAACTAGCCCAAAGCACTTTCTAGTTTGCTTTGCTTCTTAGACCACTCATCCCCTTATATGACAGATGTTTGAGGCTTCAAGAAGTATCATGTGTTGTAACATCCTTATATGTAGAGTTTAGGATATCTGAGATTGTATTACCTTAATGCAATGTATGTCCTTGGTTATAATATTCTGAATTTGACCAGCAAGTATGTGAGGATTGAGGATAGTTGGATAAATTTCTTGTCTTGCATAAAGAGGGTATTTTTTTTAAAAGAATTGAACAAGCTAGTATGAATGTATGAGAAAATATAAGGGATTGATTTTGTATATGGGGGATTTAGAATTTCATGTTTGGTTTTGATTTAAGCTTTCACAACCTGAGTAGGTTTGAGAGGTGGTTGGGGCCGCCTATTGGCTTACTTTGTCGGCTGATTCTGTCAGACTTGCTTATGCTTTGTGTCTTAATTTATATTGTGTTTAGTATTTGAAGGGACCTTACAATTTTCATCTTTAAATTACATATCTTTTTAAGTATTTTTTGCATTGCATTTAATTTACAATGCTATATTTTCTTTTGAGTCTCTTAACCAACCTGTGTTGTTTTTTGTTGCAATACCATATACACTCCATACCTAATTGGTCAAAACTATCTTAAAAATCATGTTTTTGGATTCAATTTCAGGAAAATGTGGACTCATCGAAGGCAGAGGCTATAGTGAAAAAACTCCAGATGGACGGACATTACCTAAGAATGTCTGGTGATTTTTTTTTTTATGTTCATCTGTCTAGATTGTCCCATCCATGCTATTTGATATTTTCAATTCAAGAGTGGCTGAAGGATATTCAAGGCCTAAAGCTTTTAAAATAAAAAGCTTTTCATATCTTTTAGATTTGTGTAGCTCTAACTCTATGCCTCTGTGACTTTGCCTGAAACCTTTTTGTTCTTTGCTCTTGCCCAATTAAACAGTTTTAGTCAGCAGTTACATTAATTCAGTCATGTAATTGTGTCAAACTAGTATTGTGAAAGTAAGTTGTATGTTGTATTATTGTGATGTATTGACAATGTGTGTTGGGTGGTTGGAATAGGTCCATGTTGATTTGAGGAAGTGGATTCATGACAATGTCAGTCCTAATGTTGCTGCATCTGTAAGAATTATCTATGGAGGTAACCCCCTTGCACTTTACCCTGCATTTTTGTATCACAAGCATTTGCTCAGATATCAAAGAATAAGAATGGGTTGAGTTTTAAGTAAGGCATTAGTGATAGCAAAATAAGGATAACACAAACAAGTTTATTAACTAAAGACAAGCTCAAACAAGTTTATAACCTGCTCTTACCTTTATTTATCTCTGTTACTAATTTTTTATTACACTTGCAATATTAAGAGGAGCTAAGCTAATCTAATGTCCCGCTCCTTGGGATTTCCAATTGCTTTATAAAGATTGTACTGAATGTGACCAAGCACAAGGATGCTCCTTCAACTTCACCTCTGACAGAGCTTGGTGAAATTGTAATTTGAAAATTCTTCTTATAGCTTTTTTTTTTGAAGAAATGGCATCAACATTAATAATTCACTTCTGCATAATGTACTGAACCTTTTCTTCGATCTTGTGTTTCTGTGAACTCTAAAAAGTTGTTACAGATTCAGTGAAAGTATGAACATCATCATTATCATTACAAGCCGAAGAATTATGATAGACTCCTTGAAGAAATCAAAGAATTTGAATTGACAAGGAAAATCACAGGAAGCTTGAAACTAAGTATAAAAAACCAAGTCAAGGTAGAATGTGACAGACCCTTGAATATGATATTTGGTTCTGGATTATTAATTATTTCACTTCTAGTCGAATGACTTAAATTCTAAGTTTCGTCTTATTTTGCTTCTAATAGATAATATGTGATGAGTTAATGGAGATGAGGACGAAAAAGCAGGAACATGAGACCAAAATCAGACAAGCTGAGAAAGAATTACAGGCCAAATTGTGGTGATTTCCAATTTACCACTGACTTCTTATAATTTAATACTGAATATATAAACTTTGCTTAGTTAATTAAGTTTGTTAATTGTGTTTTTCAAATTTACTTATGTTTGACTGAAAAAGATTTTTTATTTACTTTCAGAGAGGCTTTGTTGAAGCTAACGAAGTCAAGGACGAATGGGCAACATATGTTCTTGACGAGTTACCTTAGCTGAGTTTTGAATTTAGGGCACTATATATATTTTTAAATGTGGCTATGTAGCATCTAGGATCGAGCTTGTTTAGCCTTTTGTATGTATGGAGCCATTAGTTTTGGTTTGGGAGTTATCTATCTTAAATGTGTATTGACATTTATGTTTCTAATGTATATAATTATGGCATTTATTTGTTGCAAAAATAAATGTTGACAATTTATTTAAATATATGGATATAGCAAATATTATAAATTAAAATATATATATATATAGTAAAGATCCCGGTTCATTTTAAAAATTCAATAGTGATCATATATACTAAAGATCCCGGTTCATTTTAAAAAACCAACAGTGATTATATATACTAAAGATCCCAGTTCATTATTAAAAATCAACAGTGATCATATATGCTATTGATCCTGGTTCCTTGTTTTTTATTGATCTCGGTTCCGTGTTTTCTAAAACAACTGGGATCATAAGAATCAGACTTGTTATACCAGGGGATACAATCCCAGTTCGGAACCGGGATCAATAGGCATCCGAAACCGGGATCTTTTAGCTATTCCGTTGTAGTGTTTGAATTATGTAAATTGCATAATTGAAAGTATGTTATGCACATTATTGTGATTATGCTGCATATCATAATTAAAGATCAATTAATGAAATTGACTTTAGTGCATTCATACATGGAGTATGGTTGATAAGTATACGATTTTCATGTTTGAAGAACATGTGGAGGGTATTCTGGGAATACCAAATATGATATCCTATTCTGGGAATACCAAATATGATATCCTGCTTGATGACACATTATGAGAGATAATGTGGCCAGTGTGTGTGCACTGTTGATATGGTTATTACGTCTTCGCGACGTGACACAAGCTCTGGGAGTAGTGTTATGTACCATAAGTGATTATTACGTCTTCACGACGTGACGTTCATCGAGGGATGATGTTATGTATCACTTCCAAGCATGGATTGTGTACTTTGGGAGTACTTTGGGTGATTATGGATGGAAGTCCTTGAGACTTTTAGTCGGAGAACCTCAAGATTGAGAGTTAGACAACATGCATCATGCCACCATAACTATAAGACATAATTATATAATGAACTTGGTGTGATCATATGTACTTGCATATTATGTGATTAATTGTCTAACTGTCTTTGTTTATCTTCTGTTATTCTTATTTGATTATGTGAATTGTTTATGCTTACCGCCTGTGCTCTGGTCAGGTGATGGCCAGATACCTAGTCTGCATAGAGATCCGTCCCATCCCTAGTGGTATATGGACGTATGACGAGCACCGAGCCACTTTTGAGGGTGAGGTAGAGATTACCCTCTATCACACTAACCCTTTGGCCAGGGTGCAGCCTCGACATTTTAGGATCCCTATTATATATACTATGCATGTTCCGCCTTTTTACTCTTATAGAGGACCACCCCCAGCTCGATCGGTATGCCACTTCCATAGTTTTCGTTTTCGTGCTGCTACTCGTTCTCATCCCATCACTTCGAGGGTTCTTACTGAGGAGACTCCTTCTCCTGGTCCAATGGACGTTGGTAGGTCTGCTCCAGCTGCAGACCCTAGACCAAGTGGTAGGGTCTCTGCTTCATCAGACGAGGTCGAGGAGGATCCCGTTGAGGGTGAGAGCGAGGAGGAGGTACCAGTTGAGCCGGCGACTAGAGACCTTAGTGGTATTAGTGGTTCCTAAGAGTATGCATAGTATAGATATTTTGGATCCCAGGCTAGGGATGCAGCTGCGGTGGATCAGATGGTGACTTGGCGGATGAGATGGAGGATCAGATGACCAGCTCAAGATATCTACTTTTGGATATGCAGTATATTGTATATATTTTGAGATGTCCTAGGGTTATGGTCATATCTTATGTATTTTCTTTATCTTACTGTTATGGACTTTGCTACTAGGTTCGTCCCACTGCTATCACGACTTCATGATGGGGTTATCCCTTTTATCATCTTTATGATACTGATATTTTACTAATGATTCCCTATCATATTTAATTTATTTCTGCCTACTCTGGTTTAGTCTTGAAAAGAGAATTCGGCAAATTTTATAATGTTACGTGCGAATAATTTTCTATAAAGGATACGTTAATAACTAATATATAATTATACGTTTTGAATTATTCTAATAAATAAGGATTATTCTTTTGATGTTTTCTGGATACTTAGAGTTTTTCTGATAAATTAATAAGCCGGATTCAATAGTAATTTCGTTGTATCAAGTCCATAACCATATTTTGGAAACTATTTTAAATTAATTCCATGTAAGAGTAAAGGGCGTCACAAATAACACTAAATACTTAATATTTTTAATAACTCTATATTTAAAGTTTATAAAAAAAATAGCTCTCTATTTTGAAAAAAAATTATGTCGTATACTTTCTATTGTTAATAACTAATTATAAAAAATCTGACAATTTTTTATGCAGTGGGGCGAGCCAACCATGCTTCCTCGTAGTTACTCTTAAATTACACTTGGAGGCATGCATGGCCTATACACGTTGGAGGCATGCATGAGCTTCACGTCATTAATAATACACATAAGGTCGGCAGCATGTAACGTTAAGGCACAATTTTATTTTTCCATTAACAATTAAGACGTAACACACCTCCCATCCGGTTACAAAATTATTTAAAAAACTTTATTACCCTAACTGACTCCAACCCCTTCTTTATTTAAAAAAAAAATAATAATATTACCGTCATTTTGTAACACCTCAAAATTTTAGTCCCTGATTAATGAAAAATTAATTATAAAGTTTATTTTTTTAATTAATTTCTTTTATTATTAATTTTGAATTATGGGTTTTGGTGTGAGCATTTGAATAATATGAATGCATATGATTATTATTATTATAAGGTTATTACATAATAGTCCTTGTTTTAGGACCTAGGGGTAATATTAGGAAGGTTTTGGAAGGAAAGGAAATAAAATTTATTTTTTCAAAAATTGGCCAAAAGACTCGAGTCTTTTCAAGAGTGTTCTAGACAGAGATGCACGAGTTAGTGCGTTTGACGAGTCATCAACTCGATTAACCCACGAGTTGACACGAAACCCACTTAGCGACTCGTTCTCGGTGTCGTGTCGACATGTATGATCAACAAACTTGTCTATAAAAGTGTGTTTGTTGATCAAATTTGCCTCATTTTGGCTAAGTTTGGTCTGAAAACGAAGTTAGGGTTCTTGATTTCGTTGCCTCTGTTCTTGTTCAATTTTGAGTGTTGATCTGAGAGCTATACACCATTGTAAAGCTCACATCTCGAGCTTTACAAAGACACAAGAATCGTGAGTTGAGGTTGAGTGTGCGTGGAGTAGTGATCTTGCAAAGTGAGGGCTCTTTTCTGTCAAAGTGCAGTTCCTGAAGCTTGGAACTGACTTTGGAGCTCGATTTCGGTAAGCATAAGCACCCTCTTAACCTCAAACTTGTCCCTATCTCTAGTTCATGTTGCAGAGAACATAATCTAACCATTTTCCCCAATTTTTATGCATGATTCGATTGTCAATCAATGTGGTTTTGAACCCCTGCAGAAACTGTCATGCATGTTCGGGTCTGAAGTGGTTAGAGCTTTTGGTTGCTTTTCTCTGTGGATATTTCATTCAAACACGACCTAGAGGTAAGGGGAAAGCTATACATTCAATAGAATAATATTAACTTACTTTGTTTTAATTAGAGAGTCGCCATGAGACTCTAAGGGCATAGATTGAAATAGGAATATGGCATGGAGGCCTCTCTGAGCTTAAACTTTGTTTTGAGCAAGTGTATAATGTTGCATGTGAGCTGTATGAATGCTGTTTTCATGCCAAAATTAATTGCAATTGATTTTGGTATGCTAAGTTGCTTAAAATGTGAATTTATGCATAATTGATGACTAGTTATGATTTCCAGTAATTTGATATAATTTTTGTGTTGAAACATGTCTATTATGCATAGATATGACTCTGTTGATCATTGGTTTTAGTTAAATTTAGTTAAAATTGAAAATGGTATGTTGAAACCCAATTTTCAGTGTTTTACTGTCAGCAAGACTCGAGTATTTGATTCTAGACTCGAGTATTTTCTGATCCACCAGTGCATCTGTCAGCACCAACACTCGAGTATTTGAATCAAAACTCGAGTATTGTCTGATGCAACATTTGAAAAACTTTGATGAACCACTCGAGTATTGATGAACCACTCGAGTATTCTGGGTTGAGGAACAACATGATTCTTTTGTAAACCACTCGTGTATTTTGGAAAATCTGATACACAAATTTTTAGATAACTTATGAACCACTCGAGTCCTTTTACTAACCACTCGAGTATCCTGGACAGTCTAAAACACAGGTTTCAAAAAGCTGATGAACTACTCGAGTCTTTTGGCTAAGACTCGAGTCTTTTTGACCAGAATACTGAAAAATGTCATTTTCAGTTTAGCTAAGTTTATTTAACCTAATGACACTTATAATGAATGAAATCATGTTTCAAGGATGAATCATATTATCAAATATGTTGTGCCGGGAAGTTGAAATAATTCATTAAGGTGATTAATGCATGTTGCATATAATGAGATTAATGATTATTCGGTAATGAAATGGTTCATGTGCATTCATACATGGGGAAAGGTGATAAGGTATCGTTTGTCATGTTCTTGGAACATGGGAAGGGTACTCTGGAGTACCAAATTGGACTACGGCTTGCTTGTTGTCACATTTTGGTAATGTGTCCACCATTGGTTGCTGTGAATGTGAATGTTCTGTCTTGGTGACGCAACGTGCACTTTGGTAGTGGTGTTATGGACCACGTTCCAAGCATAGTCGTACGGCTTGCTCGATGACACAATTTGGTAATATGGGCAGTGTCGTGGGATACTGTTGATATGGATATTACGTCTTGGTGACGTGATACACACTTTGGTAGTGGCATTATGGATTATATTTCGAGCAGTTTCGCTATACGTTATAAGAACGTATACGGGTCGTTTGGATGGACGTCAGCTTGAGTGATAGCTGGAGATACTCAGAAAGTGAGAGTTAGAAAGCATACATCATGCCATTAAATCAAAAGAAGATAATTATAACTGTAAATGGTTGGATTCTACGCATGTTCATGTTATCTGCTATTTGTTAGATTTAACTGTTTAAAACTTGTTATTCTTATTTGATTATGTGGATTGTATTTGCTTACCCCATGCCCTTGTAGGTGATGGCGCGATTCCTAGCCTGCATCGAGTTATACCCACTCCCTAATGGAGTGTGGTACTACGAGGACCATCGAGCCACGTATGAGGGAGAGGTGGAGGTGACAGTCTATTACCCTCATCCTCTGGTTCGTTTCCGTCCTTGTGGGTTCCGAGTCCCGATTGTCTACACCATGCATGTTCCCCCTTTTTACACTTATCATGGACCACCCCCACAGAGACCTACTCGACGTTTTCATAGTTTTCATTTAGGGCTGCCACTCAATCTCACCCTGCTACCTCTCGTGTGGTTAGAGATGATACTCCTATCCCTGGTCCGATTAGTCCAGTGCATGGGTCTGTTTCTTATGACCCAGCGCCCAATGGAGGGGCACAGACCCCATCAGACGAGGTAGAGGAGGATCCCGAGGAGGGGTCGGATGAGGTCGAGGAGGACCCCGTCGAGCATTTGACTGGCAGGTAATGGGGAGTTGGGGATCCACCGGATGATGCATGAGGTAGATGATAGGGATGAGGGACATGTTTTGCTACTATTGGAGCTATGACCTGACGGACTGATGGAGGAGGACTTTTGGCTTATGGAGGATCATAGGACCATCTTCAAAACTCTCTTTATATTTTTGACTTGTGATATATTGTATATAGTGGGAGAGAGAGTTTTAGACTGATGGTCTACTTTATATATTTTATGGAATTGTACTTGGGCTTATGTTTTGGACCTAACTTATATTATGTGGTTATCTCGTACTCCTGTATTACTTTATTTATGAATACAACATATATATATATATATTATGTGTGAAAATGATCAAGAGTACTACGAATTCCATTTTTCCGCTTACTCTGATGTGGATTGTAGAGAAACTGTTTTGCAATTACAACAAGGATTGAGATAACGAGACTTTTATCAATCCACCCATTATCTTTTTGTATCATAAAAATAAAATCGACGTTAACTCATTCATTGTTAAATTTTTACGATCCAATATTTTTTAAAACTCTTAAAGTTAATACGTCCCATGTTTTTGAATGAAGTAAAACCGAGTCCATATAAAATTAATCCTTTTTGAAAAGGTTTTATCTCATTATATTAAAGAAACCTAGAAGAGAGTGTGACACATTTAGTTAAGGTTAGAATGACGGCTAGGGTATTGTAAACTACTCAAAAAGAAATTTTGACTACTAGCAAAGGATCAACACAAATGTGTTTTATAAAATAACTAAAATAACAGGAACATGGGGTTGGGGTTAGGGTTAAGGTTATTTTAACGTTTACGCAGAAATTATTTAAAAATTTAAATAGAAATGCTATTTTCCTTTTTCATAAGGGTTTGGGACCATCCAATCACATGACAACCCTATACCCTAAACTCTAGCCAACACATTACAACTCTAAGACCATTAGAATTACACTTTTATGAATGAACAGGTTATCTAAGAATTAAGCTTGTTAAAGTTTTTACTCTAAAACTAATAATATTTCAAAATAAATATGTAATTTATTTAGAAAATTAGAATTGCAATTATACGTCATTTTATTTTCACTAAAAGAGCCTAAGCCTTTTGGTAATAGTTACGGTTAGTTTCAGGGTTACTGTAACGGAACAAATCAAAGGCTTTACGATATGTAACCCCTTACATCATGTTTAAGATATCTAAAAATTTCTGGATAGCAAATATATATTAACACAACTTTGAAATTTGTGTCAAAGTTATTGCTAACCAGTGCCCTTAAGGGCATTGCTTAAGGAATCTATTAAGGGAAAACTTGCATTCAAAATTTAAGTCCACTAGTTCGCCATGTTAAAAATTCAGCATTTTCGAAAATAAAACTACATATTTTGCTTACCATTTTCTTTTTAAAATTTAATATTTTAACAAAATATCAAATTCTAATTAATATAGTTGTCTTAAAAAAAAATATTTATGACACCACATGTAACACCCCGCATTTTTCCCATACGTGCGTAAACGAATAAAAAAAAACCTGAGATTCTATTTTATAAGGAATTTTCAGAAAAATGTTTTTCATAAGAAAAAAATAAAGTATGATTTTCAAGGATTTTTATAAACTAAATGTTTTTATAAATAAAAAGGGAAGAATTTTGTTGATTTTCAAAATGAATTTGAAGTTTTTATGTGGTGTGCGTGTTTGATTTAATATATGTGTGTTTGATGTATGATTGTGTGAAGATGATTGTTGGAATTAATTGCTTTGTTCTAGGAATAGATAATTATAAGTGAATATTAGTAAGAAATAAAATGTGAAATGTATGTATATGCTATGTGTATGTTACGGTTGGGTGCATGAGCATGTATGTGCATGTGATATGTGATGCATGAAAATAATTATAAAATGTGGTTCCTTAGAATTAATTTAATTATTGTATGTGATTAAAAAATAAAAATAGAAGACATGTGTGTGTGCATGATGGTGCCACGGTTGGTGCATGCATTTGTGTGTGTGTGCTATATGTGCTACGTGTGTGTATGCATGTGTGTGCATAAACTTAAGATTCTAGAGACTTAGGGAGTAAGAAACCAAACCAAACTACATTCCATGAACCAAAACTAAACCAAATAACCAAACCCTAAATAATTCCTAACTAATACTTGAACCTAAAGTGACCCCTAAACCCTAGACTAGCTTACCTTGTTCCCTTGACTTTGACAAACCTCATCCATGCAAACTTTTGGAAGCCCAAAAACGCCCCTTCCTTTATGTCATGGCCGAACCAACTATCAAGGACAAAATAGGAAAACTTCACCTCTTGACTTTGCCCATAAAGCCGTGTGTGTGTATGTGTATTGGCTAATTCATTTCCTTCACATTTCCACCAACATAAACACCTTTGGTCCAAGAGCAACACAAAGCTCTTGAGACCCTTAGAAAAGAAAGAGTGGCCGAGAGGAGAGAAGAGAAAAACAAGGGTGAAAACCCACACTTCCCAACCCAAACACTTTTGATTTCCTCCTTCAAACACATTCTTCTTCAAAGATTAAGAAGAAAACCAACCCTTAACCCTAAGAGAGAGGAGGCCGAAGCAACCCTAGGAGGAGGAGAAGAGACTTGAAGCTTGAAGATTTGATTTAGGGATTTTGTTTAAGGTAGTTGTTAAAGAGAGAGTTTAATGTAATAATTTTTGTGTTGAAAAGAACTCTATGGTGGACTTTGTTTAAACTTTGATTTCGTGATGCATATACTCATTTTCTTACGATCTTGAAGCTTAAATGCTTTGCATGTTATTTTTATGCATTGATCTTGAATGATTGTGTTTGAAAGTTTTGATCTTTAACTTGTAAAAGTTCTTCTTCATGGTTTGGTTGAGATTTGTGTTTGAGCTTATGTCTTTACCTTGATATTCTCTTGCATGTCTTGATCTATGGTTGATCTTCGCAAAAGCATGAAGTTTGAACTTTGTGTGTTTGTTTTGAGTAAAAAGTCTTATTTTCCTTTGGTGCATGTTACAATCTTAAAGAGGAAATTATAATGATAAGTTTTAAAAATGATTTTGGTGCAAGAAGGACTTTTAAACAAGATTTTGTGTGGGTAACGATGATTTCTTGATATTTCGGTTCAGACCCATCTTGGATCTTGAAATTTTTCTAAACTAAATCTTAAAGATCTCAAAGAAAAACTAAGATTTTTATGAAAACTAAAATAGATATCCATGCATGTCTATTTTTCTCTCTCTAAACCGTGATTTGTGTGTGTGTGATTATTGGATAAGAAAGTTCATGATCTAAGTTTAATCAATAATAAAGTGAACTTCTTTGTTATTGCATGTTTGATCTCCTTGTTAAACCGTGATCTATGATGTATTTTCATGATCATTTGATGAACAAGTTTATGATCTAGGTGTGATTTGTTTTGCATGTGATTATCTTAGTTGATCTAAAGTGTATGCATGTGATTTCCTTCATTTGATGAATACAAAATGTTTAGATCTTTGATTTGTATGTTATTTTCAAACAAAAGATCATGTTCTTCTTTTATATGTGCCACGGTTTCAAAAAGGGAATTTAAGAAGTAAACTTTGACTAATTAAGAGAATAAATATGATTGATCTAATAATTGGTTATGTACATATGATGATCTTTGTTGAATAAATGAAAAATTGTGGTTTTGATTTTAAAGAAACGATTGTGTTTTCTTGGCATATACGATTCGGTTTTAAGGAAAGGTTAAAGAAACTAAGTTTTAAAAATGATTCCTTTAGTATAAGCATGGTTTAATTAAGTGTTTGATTATGTGCATGTGTTGTATTTTTTGAAGGCCATTCGGCCATGTCCAAATCTATGCTTTTTATTTTATAAAAAGTTCATGCATGTTACTTTCATGAAGTTAAAGAAAAGTCTTTACTTTGATTTTATGAAATGATGAACTCGAGGTCTATTTTGTGAAGATTGATGTGAATGTGTGACTTTTGTGTATGTGTTGAAAATAAGTGAACAACCTTGTCTCCTTACATCATGAGATTCGGCTATCCTAGGGAAAATAGGAAGCTAGGCTTGTCCCTCATTTAGGTTGCATAGATGATGAATCTATTTTAATATGAGAACCTTAAAGGTGTATGCATGCTATGACTAAGTTTTTTAAAAAGAAAATGCATGAGAACCCTTGGAATGATTTATAATATAAATTGTTACTTTAAAGTCTTGAAATGAATTAAAATTGTTGATTTGTCCTTGATGCTCACAGTTTTAATTATTAAAGAGAGAAAATGATTACATGATGTCATGTTTTTATTTGTGCATTGAATTCTTGCAAAACCATATATGCATGATTCGGCCAAGCATGTGAATATAGTTGGAAAAACCTGTTTTTTTTTTTATAAAATGACTTGTGTAAATGGTTATGTTTAGATACATGATGCTGTATGTTAAATGAAAATGATGTATGTGCCTTTCTTTTATCTCTTTTTGGTTTTAAGAAATAAAAATAAATGATTTGATTCGATTATGTGGAAAAGAAATTTTGTGATTATAATTCAATAATTCTAAGTTGTTAAGATTTATTAGAGATAAAAAGCTATTAACCACATGGTTCGGTCCTTAGTGAATTAGTCACAAGGCCTAATTGAAATTATTTTCTAAATAAGTAATTTAGTTAATCTATTAAGATTAAAGTTTAATTGATGGTTCTGAATGATGCGAAATGTGATTTGCATGATATGTGTTTGTGAATGCTTTGGATGCTTTGAAATTATATGTGGATGTTATTGGTGCTAATTGAATCTGTTTGTGAGTCTTGTTTGTATTTTAAAGAAATTAAAAATGTTTTATTTAAAAATGTAATTTAAAATAACTCAAATCAATTTGGAATCTTATTTTCTTAAAGTCTTGTGTCTTGAAAGATTTTCGATGTGTGGTTCTGAAATTTTATTTTCTTGTATTTTTGGTATTCTGTTTTAACGCTGACTTTTATAAACAGAATGTTGCTGAACTAAGAAGAATAAACCTCTTTTAATAAGGAGATTATTTTAGAAATTGTTTTAAAGCTTTCTTAGATTTGGAATTTAAAACCTTTTTAAATATTAGCCAAACGTTTTCAAGAAAAGAATTGTCTTAACGAGTTTTCAAAATGAAAATTTATAATCCACGTAAACCGTTCTAACGCACGGGAAAAATGTTATAGCACGGGTGACGGACGCGAAGGGAACGACGCAAAGCTAGCAACGGGAAGCCTTGGAAAGCTTTCGGATGCTTCATCATCGAGGTGAGAGAGAAGCTCCCCTTAAGACGTCGTGGTATTAGGCTACATATTAAGGCGTCCAATCATCTCAAAGATTGGACCCGGTCTCATAAGGCGATGTAGAGGGATAGTAGGTGTTGTTGTTTGTCTGCTTGTTTGCTGAGTGTCGAACTATCCCTACGAGTCGCTGAGACCGAAGTGCTGTCTACAGTTAATGTGTTACTGGAATGGTATGATGTCTGTTTTGTTAATGAGTTACTTGAATTAGTTTCGTATGTGAAATAGTTTAATTACTTACTCGAAGATGTTTTGATTACACCCTAAAACATGAAACAATAATGATGAATAAGACTGAGAAAGGAAAAGAAACGCAAGTGAGAACGTTGAAAACAATTGAGAAAGAAATAAGTCTTAGCGTGAATGGAATGCCAAAGAGATAAAGACTAAAGTAATAATTAAGTTTGAGAAAGAATGATGAGAAAAGATAATGCTCGAGATGGTGATAAGAAATACCCGACGAGGCGAGCGGAAGTGTGGTGACGATGAGCGATGTTGATGGTGCCATGGAGCCACAACTGAGGAGCAAGATGTAGATGACGATACCGCTGAACCATGTCGCTGAGAAAGATGTTGAGGAATGCTGATGATGCCTGATGAGCTAATGAGAATAATGTTGAGATGCATGAGAAAGTGATGTGAGGCCAAGGGCCATTGAGATTTAGGGGGGAACAGATTGCGATTAGTGGTCGGGCTTCATTGAAGGGATGCACCAAGGACGAGCCGACTGTTAGGATTCAGCCGATAATTAAAACTCGCTAAAACTTTAAAAGATTCTAAGCGGTGAGGTATGAGTGTCGTATCGAAGTAGTGGAGAGGAAGATACTATGGGTATCTGCGGATACTCAGGTGGGGATTGCAGGAGGGGAGGGCAAGGACGGTGAAACGTCAAGAAGCCTAGAGTATATTTCTAGGCGGAACGAACTCCACAAGTGGCACACTAACGTGGTGGGGACTGGGTCTAATGCCGTGGCAAGTTCCGCATCGCGAACTAGAAATTATACTGTCGCCCCCTCGATGCAAATCTAGAACAGTGAGAGGGACTGGAACGGGGCATTTGTGATTGCCGCTGAGAGCTTGCATTGTTATTATGTGAATTATGATTATGATTTGAGGCAAGGCCTCCTGGTCTGGGACCATTTGTTGTGTGACAGCTGTCGTGCCCGTGTGGTAAAGGTCCTGTACTCCTGTTTGCTTCCGACTAGGTGGGTGGATGGCCGAGGAGATGTAGACGTGTGTGACTTACTCAATGATGATGTTCCCCCCATCATTGAGTGAACCGGAACGCTAAAAACTTAAAAGACAAAGATGTTTCAAAGAAAAGTATAATGGGATATCAATTATTGGAAAAGACATAAAAGATAAGTGTGAGAAAGAATCATTGAAATGGGTGATGAGTTTGGAACTCCTGGTGGAAAGGATTGAGTGAAACTATGAAAGTTTATAAGGAAGAGTTTAAGAATGTGGCTATGAAAAGCTAAGTATAAAATTGTGTTTATTTATATGTGTATGATAGTGACTTTGTTGTTTGTGCTGTTTATTGTTTTTCCTTAATAATTGCCTATTGTAATTCCACATAGTCGACATAACTGTTTGGGTAGCTTACTCTCTCCTCTTCTTATGTACTTCTGCTTCTCTTTCTTCTTCTGGAAAATGTCGTACGCCAATTAGACGCAAAAGAAATTGAGGTTCCAGATCCAGCTTGTTCGGGAAGTAGGAACATCTCCGAAGCAGCAGATGCGGATGACATCATTTGCGGACAGAGGGCTTGGACTATCAAGATCCGGAGATAGACGACGAGAATGAGTGTGTCTGATTAGAAGCTAGGTGATTCCCCTTGGAGGAATGTGGTCCATTGTAAGTCCTTAGCTGCCTAGCTCTATCATGCTGTACCCCGACATAAGTTTTGTTTAATACTAATGTTTTGGAACAAGTAAACAGGCTACGATTTTAAATGATGTTTTGAAAACGAGTTTCAAAGTGCGGTGTCTTGTGACATCTCGGTTTGGAACTTGAAAGAGTGGGTGCAATATGAGAACATAAGTTATAAATGCAACTATGTTTTAAAAATCAAAATTTTCTCATCTGGTGCATCACTTGTTTTAAAAAAATGGCCCTAATTTTCACTATATTTAATTTAAGTTTTCAAGTTGCCGAATCGGGGTGTTACAGTTATGGTATCAGAGCAATGGTTGATCTAAGAACATTTTACATGGACTTACATACTCTGCTCTGTGTCTCTGTGTGCGTGTTAGTATTAAGATAGCGATAGATGAGAACAGGAACGTTAAGAGTATGCGGATGCTTTCCGGAAGTACGTCAGCTTTCGTCTACAGCAAAGACGAGGAGCAGAGATCGGTGTCGTCACAGGATGTTGATGCATGATTCGGATCTTCTTTCGATTCTTCTTGGCTGAAAACCCCTTTGTTTGTAATAACCTCTAAGTTATTTGAGATCTTGTCTTGTGACTAGAACTCTCTTTTATTGTTGAAGCTTTTCTTGTATAAACCTTATGTGATGCCAAATTGCTTTGGCATGGCGTTTAAAAAGAACCCTTTTCTAAACATCTTAGCCCTTGATTTTTGAAGAAACCCTGACTGTTCATGAACTCGAAGCTTTCTATTTTTGGAATTTTGACTAAACATCTATTCTTTCCTAAAATCCTGTCGAGAATTTGGGACTCTATACCTAGTATCGGTCAAGTAGATAGTTCTAGAGTGGAGAGTAAGTTGTGAACTGTGGTTAGGAAGAAGTCGTAAAGTCTAAGGAGAGTAAGGATCAGTGGTATGGATGAAGGGAGTGTAAGTCTTGGAAAATTTTTAGAAACACCCTTTTCGAGTTATGTGATTAGGATTAAGAGTTTTGATGTCGGATGGTCCAAGATACTGGTTTAGGTGGTGATCAGATGAGGTAGAAATTAAGGTGATAATTAGAGATTAGAGTCATAAGTGTCTTGATTTAAGTCGTAAAATGGTAGAATAGAGATGAATAAGTGATGATATGGTAGAGTCCAGTGATAAAATGGTAGAATTTGTGGATAGAATCCCTAAGTGCTGACTCAAGGTTAGGTAAAAAGCTAGGACTTGATGTGATAATGGATAATAGGTCTTTGAATTAAGAAATCTTGATGGCTTAGAATATGTGTAAGATTGTGGGAAGTGGAAAAAGGGTTTAGAATTGTTTAAGTTATGTGATTATGTGTCAGAGATAAGAGGTGAGGTAGAGTGTGTTTCTTGAGGATTAGTGGTTGATAGATTAAGAGAAGGATGTAATAGTGACTATAGGAGTCTGATAAAGATGATTACTTGGTGAGATGTGAGACAATAAAAGGATAGATTGGAGCTAAGTAATGGGAAAATTTTGTAAGGATTGATCAAAGATTAGTGAAGGATGGAAGAAGTTGGAAGGTAAGTTTGTGATAATAGATGAAGAGTTGAGAGATACGTGTCATCTAAGTTGGGGAGTAGTCGGAGATGTGAGTTTTGGAGGAATAGTTTGTTTAGGCTTGAACTGATGACAAGAGTTTAACCCTGAGTGTGGTGGCGTCTTGACCCCAATTGTCCGTGACCTTGTTGTTCTTGCACACTGTTTTAATATCTTGAACCCTCAGTCCCTCGTTGACAGTGAAACCGTGTTGTTTTAAACCACCCTATTCATTATTGAAAATACCCTGAGAGATTACTTTTGAAAGTAATCCGTCTGACCTACTTCTAAGAACGATAAAAGATGGTACGTGTCCGGAGATGCAACGATTGCTGGAGTCAATGAAGGAAGGAAATTCTTCAAAAGAGTTACTCATCCACGGATTTGTCAGATTCTACGCGACATTTCTCGGGGACGAGAAATCTCCAAGTTGGGGAGAATGTAACACCCCGCATTTTTCCCGTACGTGCGTGAACGAATAAAAAAAAAACCTGAGATTCTATTTTATAAGGAATTTTCAGAAAAATGTTTTTCATAAGAAATAAATAAAGTATTATTTTCAAGGATTTTTATAAACTAAATGTTTTTATAAATAAAAAGGGAAGAATTTTGTTGATTTTCAAAATGAATTTGAAGTTTTTATGTGGTGTGCGTGTTTGATTTAATATATGTGTGTTTGATGTATGATTGTGTGAAGGTGATTGTTGGAATTAATTGCTTTGTTCTAGGAATAGATAATTATAAGTGAATATTAGTAAGAAATAAAATGTGAAATGTATGTATATGCTATGTGTATGTTACGGTTGGGTGCATGAGCATGTATGTGCATGTGATATGTGATGCATGAAAATAATTATAAAATTGGTTCCTTAGAATTAATTTAATTATTGTATGTGATTAGAAAATAAAAATAGAAGACATGTGTGTGTGCATGAGGGTGCCACGGTTGGTGCATGCATTTGTGTGTGTGTGCTATATGTGCTACGTGTGTGTATGCATGTGTGTGCATAAACTTAAGATTCTAGAGACTTAGGGAGTAAGAAACCAAACCAAACTAGATCCATGAACCAAAACTAAACCAAATAACCAAACCCTAAATAATTCCTAACTAATACTTGAACCTAAAGTGACCCCTAAACCCTAGACTAGCTTACCTTGTTCCCTTGACTTTGACAAACCTCATCCATGCAAACTTTTGGAAGCCCAAAAACGCCCCTTCCTTTATGTCATGGCCGAACCAACTATCAAGGACAAAAGAGGAAAACTTCACCTCTTGACTTTGCCCATAAAGCCGTGTGTGTGTATGTGTATTGGCTAATTCATTTCCTTCACATTTCCACCAACATAAACACCTTTGGTCCAAGAGCAACACAAAGCTCTTGAGACCCTTAGAAAAGAAAGAGTGGCCGAGAGGAGAGAAGAGAAAAACAAGGGTGAAAACCCACACTTCCCAACCCAAACACTTTTGATTTCCTCCTTCAAACACATTCTTCTTCAAAGATTAAGAAGAAAACCAACCCTTAACCCTAAGAGAGAGGAGGCCGAAGCAACCCTAGGAGGAGGAGAAGAGACTTGAAGCTTGAAGATTTGATTTAGAGATTTTGTTTAAGGTAGTTGTTAAAGAGAGAGTTTAATGTAATAATTTTTGTGTTGAAAAGAACTCTATGGTGGACTTTGTTTAAACTTTGATTTCATGATGCATATACTCATTTTCTTACGATCTTGAAGCTTAAATGCTTTGCATGTTATTTTTATGCATTGATCTTGAATGATTGTGTTTGAAAGTTTTGATCTTTAACTTGTAAAAGTTCTTCTTCACGGTTTGGTTGAGATTTGTGTTTGAGCTTATGTCTTTACCTTGATCTTCTTTTGCATGTCTTGATCTATGGTTGATCTTCGTAAAAGCATGAAGTTTGAACTTTGTGTGTTTGTTTTGAGTAAAAAGTCTTATTTTCCTTTGGTGCATGTTACAATCTTAAAGAGGAAATTATAATGATAAGTTTTAAAAATGATTTTGGTGCAAGAAGGACTTTTAAACAAGATTTTGTGTGGGTAATGATGATTTCTTGATATTTCGGTTAAGACCCATTTTGGATCTTGAAATTTTTCTAAACTAAATCTTAAAGATCTCAAAGAAAAACTAAGATTTTTATGAAAACTAAAATAGATATCCATGCATGTCTATTTTTCTCTCTCTAAACCGTGATTTGTGTGTGTGTGATTATTGGATAAGAAAGTTCATGATCTAAGTTTAATCAATAATAAAGTGAACTTCTTTGTTATTGCATGTTTGATCTCCTTGTTAAACCGTGATCTATGATGTATTTTCATGATCATTTGATGAACAAGTTTATGATCTAGGTGTGATTTGTTTTGCATGTGATTATCTTAGTTGATCTAAAGTGTATGCATGTGATTTCCTTCATTTGATGAATACAAAATGTTTAGATCTTTGATCTGTATGTTATTTTCAAACAAAAGATCATGTTCTTCTTTTATATGTGCCACGGTTTCAAAAAGGGAATTTAAGAAGTAAACTTTGACTAATTAAGAGAATAAATATGATTGATCTAATAATTGGTTATGTACATATGATGATCTTTGTTGAATAAATGAAAAATTGTGGTTTTGATTTTAAAGAAAAGATTTTGTTTTCTTGGCATATACGATTCGGTTTTAAGGAAAGGTTAAAGAAACTAAGTTTTAAAAATGATTCCTTTAGTATAAGCATGGTTTAATTAAGTGTTTGATTATGTGCATGTGTTGTATTTTTTGAAGGCCATTCGGCCATGTCCAAATCTATGCTTTTTATTTTATAAAAAGTTCATGCATGTTACTTTCATGAAGTTAAAGAAAAGTCTTTACTTTGATTTTATGAAATGATGAACTCGAGGTCTATTTTGTGAAGATTGATGTGAATGTGTGACTTTTGTGTATGTGTTGAAAATAAGTGAACAACCTTGTCTCCTTGCATCATGAGATTCGGCTATCCTAGGGAAAATAGGAAGCTAGGCTTGTCCCTCATTTAGGTTGCATAGATGATGAATCTATTTTAATATGAGAACCTTAAAGGTGTATGCATGCTATGACTAAGTTTTTTAAAAAGAAAATGCATGAGAACCCTTGGAATGATTTATAATCTAAATTGTTACTTTAAAGTCTTGAAATGAATTAAAATTGTTGATTTGTCCTTGATGCTCACGGTTTAATTATTAAAGAGAGAAAATGATTTCATGATGTCATGTTTTTATTTGTGCATTGAATTCTTGCAAAACCATATATGCATGATTCGACCAAGCATGTGAATATAGTTGGAAAAACCTGTTTTTTTTTTTTATAAAATGACTTGTGTAAATGGTTATGTTTAGATACATGATGCTGTATGTTATATGAAAATGATGTATGTGCCTTTCTTTTATCTCTTTTTGGTTTTAAGAAATAAAAATAAATGATTTGATTCGATTATGTGGAAAAGAAATTTTGTGATTATAATTCAATAATTCTAAGTTGTTAAAATTTATTAGAGATAAAAAGCTATTAACCACATGGTTCGGTCCTTAGTGAATTAGTCACAAGGCCTAATTGAAATTATTTTCTAAAGAAGTAATTTAGTTAATCTATTAAGATTAAAGTTTAATTCATGGTTCTGAATGATGTGAAATGTGATTTGCATGATATGTGTTTGTGAATGCTTTGGATGCTTTGAAATGATATGTGGATGTTATTGGTGCTAATTGAATCTGTTTGTGAGTCTTGTTTGTATTTTAAAGAAATTAAAAATGTTTTATTTAAAAACAATTTAAAATAACTCAAATCAATTTGGAATCTTATTTTCTTAAAGTCTTGTGTCTTGAAAGATTTTCGATGTGTGGTTCTGAAATTTTATTTTCTTGGATTTTTGGTATTCTGTTTTAACGCTGACTTTTATAAACAGAATGTTGTTGAACTAAGAAGAATAAACCTCTTTTAATAAGGAGATTATTTTAGAAATTGTTTTAAAGCTTTCTTAGAAGCATTTTTATAGACTTGATTTGGAATTTAAAACCTTTTTAAATATTAGCCAAACGTTTTCAAGAAAAGAATTGTCTTAACGTGTTTTCAAAATGAAAATTTATAATCCACGTAAACCGTTCTAACGCACGGGAAAAATGTTATAGCACGGGTGACGGACGCGAAGGGAACGACGCAAAGCTAGCAACGGGAAGCCTTGGAAAGCTTTCGGATGCTTCATCATCGAGGTGAGAGAGAAGCTCCCCTTAAGACGCCGTGGTATTAGGCAACATATTAAGGCATCCAATCATCTCAAAGATTGGACCCGCTCTCATAAGGCGATGTAGAGGGATAGTAGGTGTTGTTGTTTGTCTGCTTGTTTGCTGAGTGTCGAACAATCCCTACGAGTCGCTGAGACCGAAGTGTTGTCTATAGTTAATGTGTTACTGGAATGGTATGATGTCTGTTTTTTTAATGAGTTACTTGATTTAGTTTCGTATGTGAAATAGTTTAATTACTTACTCGAAGATGTTTTGATTACACCCTAAAACATGAAACAATAATGATGAATAAGACTGAGAAAGGAAAAGAAACGCAAGTGAGAACGTTGAAAACAATTGAGAAAGAAATAAGTCTTAGCGTGAATGGAATGCCAAAGAGATAAAGACTAAAGTAATAATTAAGTTTGAGAAAGAATGATGAGAAAAGATAATGCTCGAGATGGTGATAAGAAATACCCGACGACGCGAGCGGAAGCGTGGCGACGATGAGCGATGCTGATGGTGCCATGGAGCCACAACTGAGGAGCAAGATGTAGATGACGATACCGCTGAACCATGTCGCTGAGAAAGATGTCGAGGAATGCTGATGATGCCTGATGAGCTAATGAGAATAATGCTGTGATGCATGAGAAAGTGATGTGAGGCCACGGGCCATTGAGATTTAGGGGGGAACAGATTGCGATTAGTGGTCGGGATTCGTTGAAGGGATGCACCAAGGACGAGCCGACTGTTAGGATTCAGCCGATAATTAAAACTCGCTAAAACTTTAAAAGATTCTAAGCGGTGAGGTATGAGTGTCGTATCGAAGTAGTGGAGAGGAAGATACTATGGGTATCTGCGGATACTCAGGTGGGGATTGCAGGAGGGGAGGGCATGGACGGTGAAACGTCAAGAAGCCTAGAGTATATTTCTAGGTGGAACGAACTCCACAAGTGCACTACTACAGAATTGCTAAAAAGTAGCCAGATATTAATCCCGGTTCCATTCAGGAACTGAGATTAATAGACAATTGATAATTAAAAAATACCATGAATTTATTGATCCCAGTTAAAAAAAACACGGAATTGGGATCAATATTATAACTTAAATAATTTTTTATTTTTTTAAAAATTAAAAATCACAAGAACCTTATTTATCCCATTATTTTACTTCAACCGGGATGAATAATAAAAACACGGAACCAGAATCAATATTATCACGTCCTTCACTACTCACACGCACTAGTACCTTCTTCCCCAATTCTTCTTTCCTCCAAGCACTAGTAGCCGGCCCTAAATATTGTCACAGCACCAACCAACGTCTCTTTCCTCCATTCTTATATGCATTCTCTCTCATGGCCATCGCCGCCCATGGCCGTAGCCCCTCCGCCGCCGCACAAGCTCGCCAACACCGGCGCTCTTCGTCTCTCTTTCTTTCTCGGTCCCTGTTCCTCTCTCTAACTCGAACCGAACTCGCGATCTCTCTCTCTGGTTGCTGCTCGTGTTCGCCCTCTCCACTATTCGCGCCGCCACCTCTGAGGTTGGGGAAGACTCGAGAATCGCGAGTCACGGCTGTCCACGGCACAGACCCGCAAACCATCGCGAGCTCCCTCTCTCTAAGTGCTGCAAATCGCGATATCTGGGGTCCTAACCGCCACCACTTTTCACGCCGCCATCTCCATGGATGAAGTCGCAACCTCCGTTTCCACCTTCCGGCGTAGCTCTTGTCGCGGTTCTGAACCAAACTGTAGCCGGCAAGGGTGTTGTTGTGCATCAACTATGGCCTCAGTCCTCGCTGCTGTCGTGTTTGCTATGAACCGGATATGGGCTGAGTATGAACCGAACCGATAGTTGTGAAGGGGGAAAACAGTACTGTAAAGTGATTCCTACCAAGATGTTGACATGAGTCCAGCTCTTGCGACTGAGAAACGAAAATTCAATGGTAAGCATAATATTTTTATTTCCTCAGAATAAGCTTCCTTTAATTTTATGGTTGCATCCTAAGCACAAGTGAGAAATTATGGGTGCAATATATGTTGCTTTATCTTATTTTATTAGTATTACTCCCTCTGTCTCAGTCTAAAAGAACCGTAAAAAAATTGCAAAAACTAGCATATATGCCCGTGTGGTTTGGTGAGTAATGTTATTTACAATAGAATTACTCACATTCTGTTAAATTCATTGGCTAGTATTTTCACTATCAAAATTTAGCCAGTTTGTTTGTATTTACTTTTAAGTCTATATTTATCTTTTGAGAACTGGGTGGAGGGTCAATGACTTGGTTTTAATGACTATAATATTTCTTGTGCTCTATAAACAAGTTTTGTTGTTAGTAATTAATCAAGTCCCTGAACTATTTTAATTATGGTTCTTCCTAGAACAACCTTTTTGCTTGTGGGGACTGCGTACATATGCCCTTTTTTCTTGTTGATTGAGTTGGAAAATGTAGTTTGCCATATTATTTCTCCCTTTTCTTTATTGTTGCCTCCTTTAATTGAATGAGATTTCTTTCATTGCTTCTCTTAAATGAAAATGTCTGCAGCCAGATAAAAAGGATATCGTTGGTTTGCAGGAGCAGGTGATTATAAAAATTATAAGTTTAATTAATTTAACCGCAATTTTTTTATTTGAGAAACATGTAACTGGTCTCTTTATTCATGTTTTTGTTCGGAAGGTAATTGAGCTGCATGACAAGTACTTGGCATATGTGAACGATTGTTTCCAGAATCATACACTTTTTCATAAGGTTTTGGTCATAGAGTAGCTTTACCATTATTGTTATGTTGGATTGATGTGTGTGTGCAAGCTTAAAGTTTTGATTATATAGGCGCTTAAAGAAGCTTTTGAGGTCTTTTGCAACGAGGGAGTTGCTGGAAGCTCAAGTGCAGAATTGCTTGCCACTTTTTGTGATAAAATTCTCAAGAAAGGAGGAAGCGAAAAACTGAGTGATGAAGCAATCGAAGAAACCTGGAAAAGGTCTACATCTTTTTTGTTCCATATACTTATATTGACCTGATAAATGTGTTTTGACTCTTAAGTTTGGGCTTTTTTTGTAAATTTGCACGTGGTCAAGCTACTTGCTTATATTAGTGACAAAGATTTGTTTGCTGAATTCTATAGGTAAAATAAAAGAGGAGGAAGTTTTGAGTGATGATTATTATGTTTAATATCTTGGCTAAAGAGAGGGTTTGATATTGCTTCTCTTATGCTTTTATATTCATATTTTTAGCAATTTCTGTTGACGATGTATATTGGCAACTATTTCATGATAATTGACAGCTATTTTTTCTTGGTTGATTATAAGAATTAAATTTTTTGTTTCTTTATAATCAAATTGTTCTAATCATTCTTATCCAAGCTTTTGAATTGAAAATATACAAGATTGGCTCTGCAGGCCTTTATTCTGATTAGCATTCAATGTTTTGAAGAGTTGAAATTTATTAGAAGATGTAAATTTATTGAATGTGTGTTGGTAATTAGTATATTGAAAGAGTTCAAACCAGAGATTAATTTCTGTAGAAATGATGGGGAGAGCAGGGGGTGTTATGGTATTTTTTGTTGTATGAAGAGAAGCACAATTTTAAGATATGGGTTAGTTAGTGTTTTAGCAACTAAAATGACTTGCTTCTAATGTGGCAAAACCTGAAGTAGTAGGTTCCAAAGTTGCACTTAGTGATCAAGTGTGTGAAGTGATAATGTTGTCCTTTTTCTTATATTTCACCCCCCTTTGTAGTTTCAGTGGTACATATGCTAAGTTTAATTCAATGATAACGAATCTACTCTGCAAATTCTGCCACTTTTTAGCTAGTATAAGGTTGAATCTTTGTGCTGGAGATTTTGTCATTTTTGGTTAAGATTGGGAACAAATTTGAAATGATATATCCATCAATGGTATAGCTTGGGATTTAAAAATCCATGTATAACAGTGTGATCCTATTTGTTACTTTTGCATTGCTCCAAAGGCAGGGGCGGCTTGGTGTTATTCTTTTCATGGGTACCATGTCCTTTTCCTGTTGATTCCAATCATTGTATGATAGCTATGGTGCGGTCTTCCCTAATGTTGTGTTGTATTTCATTAGATTCCTTATGGAAGCTGCACTTAGAGTGAAGCTTTCTTTCTATCATATTGTTCTGATTTTTATTTTTGGTTGAAAAAAATTTAAATGTGTTTTATTCCCACCAGGTCACAGATAATGAAGAAAAAAATTCATCTTTGGTTTTGGTTGTGTTCTCTTTGCAGCAGTTTCTTCATGAACTCTCATTCTATGTTCCAGAGTTGAGGCAGAGGCGAGGTTGTCAATGGAATCCTCATTGCGTAATTCATTGCCAACAAGTGAAACATATCTTGATCACTATCTTAAACTATGGCATTTAGAGGTTGGCCAATCGTTTCGCACGATCAAGGGAAAAGAAGGAGGAGGAGAAGCAGCAACAGCGTGTCAAAGCCCCATCTCACATGCATCATCATCCTCAAAATTGGAGTCATGTTCAGATATATCGTTGCAGGATAAAAACACCAGAAGCAGTGTCTTTGCGAACACGAAACAAGTACAAGATATTGGCTATAAACCAAAGCTTGAAGGTGAAACCGCGGGATCTGAGTTAGGCTATTATCAATTTCTTGATACATGTGATTCTGCATTAAATCACCTGCTAGGTATCCCTGATGGTGAAATAGGATTCCTAGGAGAGTATGATAGTTTAATCAAATACCCTTGATGGTTAGGTATGACTAAAATAGTCTTCATATTTCTTCAAAGAATGGCAATACTCTGATATGTTAGAATTATTATTTTTGCCTTTCTTTATTACTTCATTATGTAGTAGTGGTAGCATTTATATGATCGAGCTTGTTTAGCCGTTTTTATGCATGGAGCCATTTGTTTTGGTTTGAGAGTTATCTATCTTAAACGTGTATTGACATTTACATTTCTAATGTATATAATTATGACATTTATTTGTTGCAAAAAAAAATGTTGACAATTTATTTAAATATATGGATATAGGAAATATTATAAATTAAAATATATATATATATATATATACACACACTAAAGATCCCGGTTCATTTTAAAAAACTCAACAGTGATCATATACATTAAACATCCCAGTTCATTATTAAAAATCAACAGTGATCATATATACTATTGATCCCGGTTCCTTGTTTTTTATTGATCCCGATTCCTTGTTTTTTATTGATCCCGGTTCCGTGTTTTCTAAAACAACTGGGATCATAAGAATCAGACTTGTTATACTAGGGGATACAATCCCGGTTCGGAACCGGGATCAATAGGCATGCGGAACCGGGATCTTTTAGCTATTCTGTTGTAGTGGTGGCACACTAACGTGGTGGGGACTGGGTCTAATGCCGTGGCAAGTTCCGCATCGCGAACTAGAAATTATACTGTCGCCCCCTCGATGCGAATCTAGAACAGTGAGAGGGACTGGAACGGGGCATTTGTGATTGCCGCTGAGAGCGTGCATTGTTATTATGTGAATTATGATTATGATTTGAGGCAAGGCCTCCTGGTCTGGGACCATTTGTTGTGTGACAGCTGCCGTGCCCGCATGGTAAAGGTCATGTACTCCTGTTTGCTTCCGACTATGGTAAAGGTCATGTACTCCTGTTTGCTTCCGACTAGGTGGGTGGATGGCCGAGGAGATGTAGACGTGTGTGACTTCCTCAATGATGATGTTCCCCCCATCATTGAGTGAACCGGAACGCTAAAAACTTAAAAGACAAAGATGTTTCAAAGAAAAGTATAATGAGATATCAATTATTGGAAAAGACTTAAAAGATAAGTGTGAGAAAGAATCATTGAAATGGGTGATGAGTTTGGAACTCCTGGTGGAAAGGATTGAGTGAAACTATGAAAGTTTATAAGGAAGACTTTAAGAATGTGGCTATGAAAAGCTAAGTATAAAATTGTGTTTATTTATATGTGTATGATAGTGACTTTGTTGTTTGTGCTGTTTATTGTTTTTCCTTAATAATTGCCTATTGTAATTCCACATAGTCGACATAACTGTTTGGGTAGCTTACTCTCTCCTCTTCTTCTGTACTTCTGTTTCTCTTTCTTCTTCTGGAAAATGTCGTACAGTTAATTTAACTAAAATTTAATTTAATGCTTAGTGTTACGGGTTACAGTTAAATTAGGATAAGAATACTTTTACATTTATCTACTTAGGTTAGGGTTACGTACTAGAATGAGATAGGAAAATAAAGCTAACAATACTACTAAAAAAAGGGTTTGGGACTATCCATTTTTTAATGTGTTTGTCAATACAACAACTCAAATTTAATAAAAATGTTAGGGTTACGGTTTGGGTAAAGGTTACGGTTACTGTTAGGGTTAACCCAAACCCAAATATTTAAAAATTTTAAATAGCAATGCTATTTCACTCTTTCACAAGGGTTTGGGACCATGCTATAACAGGACAACGCGTAAACCCTAAACTCTATACTTGTTAGAGTTTTCATTGCAAAGGTTCAGAGAAGAAGTGAACCGGGAATCAAGAGATGGTCGAAGAGTTAAGGTTCCAAAATTTTAACTTTAAGGTTATTGTTAAAGTTGTGTCATTTCATGTGTTAAAGTAATCTATAAACTTTAAAAAATTATTATTACCTCTGATATATGAAATGTCTAATCTTAAGCACAAATTTCAAAACTGTCATAATATATATATATATATATATATATATATATATACACATTTGAATAATTGAAATACCAATAACTTCCTGGACAACAAATATATATATTAGGACAACTTCGAAATTTGTGTCAAAGTTGTATCATTTTATGTGTCAAAGTATCCTGCAAACTTTAAAAAAATATATGGTCATTCACTTACTATTAGGGTTAGGGTTACCGGTTCTTGTTTTTGTTTACTTACTCTACTAATTACACAAATTAAAGGTTTAAGGTTATGGTTATTTGTTCTTATTATTGTTAAATTACTGTACTTATTATTTTTAAGTGAGCTATTAACTTAATTGTTATGATTTCTATTGCAAAGTTTAACATAACAAGTGAACTACGAATTAAGAAGCTGCCCAAGAGTTAAAGTTTTAATTTTTCTGCTGTTAACCATACAAATCCTACTATAATAAAAAATACAGTTAACAATACATACTTTAAAAAGTTTAATAACAATAGAACCATTAAATTAAATTGAACTCAACTAATAATATCTCATAATTTTTTTGGCTGGAAACATGCATGGACACGTGGATAAAACATGCATGACTGTTGACACACAAAAAAAGGTTAAACATGCATGACAAAATTTTACAAGCCATTAACAGTTAAACACCAAACACACGTCCCAAAATTTTACATGCTATGCATTAACAGTTAAACACCAACCACTTCTTTATTTAAAAAATGAAGAATAATAAATATTAGGATCATTTCAACGTTGATAAAAAAAAAGTGCCAATAACTTAAAAAATAAAAACACTGTAAACAAACAAAATATTTTAATAACTAAATATTTTAATATACAGATAGATAGTGCTTGCTAAGGTCTTTGATGAGTCAGTTAATAACATAATTTAAACCATTTAATACCAATTATTTATATTTCAACATACAAATAAATAGTGTTAGGATTAGGGTTAGGGTTAGTGTTTAGGGTTCAGGGTTTAGGGTTAGGGTTAGTGTTTAGGGTTCAGGGTTTAGGGTTACGGTTAGGTAAAAGGACAAACGTTTAACGTTATGGTTATTGGTTCTTATTTATCTTTAATTGTTGTACTAATTATTTTTACGTGACCTATTAATGTAACATCCCCAAATTTATTAAATAATTATGTGCATTAGTTAGTTAGAATTCGTTCATAGTTAAAGTTAAGTTGGTGCAAATAGTTTGATTTGATTTAAGTAATTAGAAGTTTTAAGTTAAATAATTATAAGAAAATGAAATTTTAATATTTTTGTATGTAATTTATTTTTAGGAAGGTTTTGGAATGTATTATTATGTTTAAAAAATAAAAATAAAATTTAGCACCGGCCCATGCATCGATGCGTACAAGACGCATCGGCTAGCAAAATCCTGCACCGGTGCGCAGGAGCCATGCACTAGTGCACAGCACCAGGGAGCAGCACCAGCTGCACCAGCTGGTGCATCATCCCAGCACCAGCACCAAATCTGGTGCGCCAGTTTCTCGCCAGATGCATCAGCGTGCACCAGAAATGCCATACACACCAGAAATCCCGCACCAGGTCCCAGCCAACGCGCACCAGCCAGCAGACAAGACGCACCAGCGTGCACAGTAGACCGTGCGCCCAGGCGCGCGCACCAGTTTAATACTGGTGCTGCTGCAGAAATCAGCAAGCACACACCATTCTTTCCCCTTTCTCTCTCATGCGATTTTCTACCCAAAAACCCTAGGTTCATCAATTCATAAAATCAACACTAAACCTCAACAAATCATCATCATCATATATCACCTCCCCACTTCAAAGAGAAGCTTTTCCCTCAATAAAAACCTACAAATCACTCACTTTTCCCTCAAAATCCAAGAACACCCAAATTTACCCACAAGCCCTAGTTACTTTAATCAAGCTCCTAAGGTCATAAAATCATCGAATGGAGTTTATAAAGTGATAAAGGGCAAGTAATTAGTGGCTTAGAAGCTTGGACCTAAGCTTTGTTTTTGTGCTCCATCAAATTCCCAATTTCTCCTCTTCTCTCCAAGAGGTAAGAGGGGAGGTATTGTTCTTAATTAGGGGAAGGGATTAATTAGGATAATATGTATATAATGGTATATGTGTTTGATTTTTATGTTTGATTATGTGCTATGTGTGAATTTAATTACTATTGGAACCTAGGGTTTTTTAAATGGATGGATGATAGTAATGATGCTTATGTTTGGAACTTTCATGAAATAAATAAATGAATATAATTAGTATAATTATTGAAATTATGATTATATGTTAAATTTAAAGTTATATGTGATTTCTGAACCTAGGATTCATACCAAGTAGTGATGATGTTATTGCTTGAATGTGTACTAAAGTGAATGAATGTGTGTTATGTATTATTATTAATGTTCTTAAGCTTATAAATCTATTATTTATATTATGTTTATGGCTAATTACCTTAAGTTAGAAAACCCCTCCAAAATTGATGTGTAAGTAAAGGATGGATTATTAACAACCATTAAAATGAACTAGAAAGACGACGTGCATTTAAGGAGTAAGGTGGACGTTAGGGATTAGGAAAGATGACGTGAAGGCCAGGTTCTATGAATTGATGGACGTTATCGTGAAGATTCGTAGAACTAATGGACGAGAGTATTATAGTGATTTGATTGTGCTTATGAAACAATCACGAGAACTATTATAGGGGACTTTGATCTACCCCAGCAGAGACCAGTATGATGGACGTATCGTGAAGTACTGGTTGAATTGGTGATTGGTCCTGTGCACACTATAATAGTTCTATTGGTCACTTACATACTTCGTGACTACGGAGGATGGTTCCTACCCTGTATGATGGATGTATTCGTGAAGTACAAGGGTCCTACACTGTATGATGGACGTTCTCGTGAAGTATAGTGTATGCGATGGTAGAGGAACGTTTACTCCTAGTTGGTCTTTCCTAAAGTGTGGAGGGCGATGTGATATAAAGTAAAGAAAACATAGCAAAAGCTACAATGTTAAATGAAAAAGAAGCGTAGCAATGACTACGATGTAAAAGTAAAGAAAAGAAAACCAATGATACATGGAGAAGTTGCATTGCATTGTATTATGAATGTGTACGTATTATCAACATTACGTTGATAATTATGGTAATGATTATGCATATGCCAAGTTATGAAATGAATAAAGGTAAATGAAAAGTACCAAATGTGAAAAAGGAGAAAGAAAAAGAATAAATGAATTATATGAATATATATATATTGTTACTTTTTCTAATTGTCTAAAACATGCATTTTTCCTTATATCTTATTATTGTTTTTAATTATTTCCCTTGATTTTGAATGAATATCTCACCCTCTTAAGTTGATATTTTAGGTACCTTTATCGAAGAAGCCATAAGTACTCGATTGCTGAGGACAAGTACACTCCTACTAGTGGAGTGTATCTTTACACTATGATTATGGAAATCATAGATGATGCAACCATTAGGCCTATTATCGTTTTATTTTTTGAAATGTATAAATTTATTTAAGTTTGTAAATGTTTAATTTTTTTTAAAAACAACTATGTGGACTGTAACACCCCTAATTTTGTCCCTTGACTATTTATGTTTATATAATAAAAGTTTATTTTCCAAATTATAAGGTTTTATTTTAATAGTTTAATTATATAAATAATGTGTGTTTAATTAATAAATACTTTTAAATTAGTAAATTATGTAAAAATATAATTTTTATAGTTTAATCCTTGAAATAGGACTTAATAATAATATTAGAAAGGTTTTTGGAGGGAAAAGAATTAAAAACTGAATTTTTGAATTCTACACAGCATCTAACCGGTTAGATGTGCCCTGTAACCAGTTAGACGATGAACCCAGAAAATTGAGTTAGTGCGTTTTGATGAGTAATCACTTGATTAATCCGTTAATCGCCACGAAATCAACCATAAACGCAGTGGGAAATATGTGTCGACCTCCATGGCAATGAAATTGTTCTATAAATAGCCCCAATTGATCAAGATTTTTGGTTCATTTTGTTGATCTGAAGGTGTTGAAGCTCTGTTAGGGTTCTTGAATTCAGTCTTGCAATTTTCTTTCGTTCTTGAGAGTTGGAGTGTGAGTGATACACGGTTGCAAAGCTTAAATCAAGGGCTTTGCATAGACACAAAAATCATAGTCTGAGAGTTCCTGAGTTGGGAGAAATCAAACCACAAAGTTAGGGATTCAAATCTGCAGAGTCAAGTTTCTGGTTTTTGGAGCTTACTTCAAGCTTCGATTTGAGTAAATACAGACCCTCTCTGAGTCTCAAATTGGTTTCATCCTTTCATGCATGTTGCATAGAATGAAGTCTAACCACTTTCCCCAATTTGTTTCTCCTTTTCATGTGTCAAAATCTCTGATTTCTGAACCTTACCAAAACTGTCATGCATGAGAGCAGAGCTTGTGAATTTGGGGTTTCTCTGTGTTGATCTAACTGTCTCTGTGTTGATACTCATCAAGCACGACTCTAAGGTAAGGGAGAAGCTAATTAATCACTAGAATGAGAATAATGAGTAGGAAATTTAGGTATGAGTCACCATGAGACTCATAAAGGGCATAGATTTTAGAGGTCAAAGGCTTGGAGGCCAATTTAACTTGTTCCAGGACTTAGAGCAAGTTTTAATGGATGCATGTAAGCTGAATGTATGACAATTTGGTGCTAAATTTCAGTATATGTGAATTTGGTATGCTAAGTTGTCATTTATGTCTTATTCATGCAATTTGATATGTGTATTTGAAATGCATGAGTGTTGGATGCAATCAAGTGTTGGAACATGTTTACTTTATAGAATTAAAGCTCTGTTTATAGTTGGAATGGTTTGAAATGAATAGAATTGAAAATGGCATGCAAAATCCCAAAATCAGTGTTCTGTTCTGCATGTTCTAACCGGTTAGGACTGTTGCATAACCGGTTAGAACCTGACAGATATGAAAAATAAATTCTGCATTTTAATAAACCAATTTCCATCATTTTCAATTAATTATTCCTATCTTATTTTTCTACAAACTACCCTGTTATAAATAAAAATAAAAGTGAATGGAATTAAGGAAAGGATTAATGAGCTTTAAGACTTAGAGTTTTAACAATTTTTAAGAGTTGAATTAAGCTATGAGTTGTTGCTTTAAAATGGAAGATGTTCCCTGAAATAAACATGTTGATTATAGGTATTTGAATTATCCATAACCTGTTTTGGGTATTAGATTGGATTGGGAATTAAAAATGGCATCAAACACTAAAGGATTTCTGGTTTTGCTGCAGGTTCTAACCGGTTAGAATCTGTTGTAACCGGTTAGAGACTGACAGTAGTGAAAAATCAATTGAATTATAACTTAAGCTTTCTTGTGCCATTATAATTAACCTTTTTCAAATTAATACTAATCTAATTACCTTAAATACTAAGGTATGACTTATGAGATAATTCATAGAACCTCAAGCTAAGCTGTTTTATTAAGGAAGTATGGAACTTTTAATTATGCATTATTCTTCATATTTTTAGATATGAGAATGGAATATTGATTAAATAGCCAACCAAAATTGAGAAAGCATTGTGTGCATTCATGCATGGTGAAAGGTGATGAAATAGGTTGGCAAGGATCGTTTGTCATGTTCTGGGAACATGAGGAGGGTACTCTGGGAGTACCAAATTGATGCAACCTACTTGATGACACATTCTGGGAATGTGGCCAGTGTCTGGGACATGGTTTCTTTGATGCGTTCTGGGAACGTGATGCACACTCTGGAAGTGGTTCCTGTTTATATTTCAAGTATGGTTTGCCATACGTTCTGGGAAAGTATGTTAGTGATCTGGGAACACATTGGTGTATTGGATGGACATTCGAGATTGATTAGTATTGAAGGCCTCAGGATTGTGAGATAGAAAGCATGCATCATGCCACTAGTATAAAAGATTAACAATTTGTTAAACTGGGTGTGCTCATACGTAATTGCATATTTACTTGTGTTTGAGTACATGTGAATGTTAGAATTATTCTTGTTTGATTATGTGATTATATTATGCTTACTCCCGTGCCCTGTGTAGGTGATGGCACACTACTACCTAGCTTGCATCGAGATCCGTCCTCTCCCTAACGGGATATGGACGTATGAGGAGCGTCGGGCTACTTTTGAGGGAGAGGTGGAGGTCACACTCTACCATCCCAACCCCTTAGCCCGAGTGCGACCTCGACAATTTCGGATTCCCATTATTTATACTATGCACGTACCACCTTTTTATTCTTACCATGGACCACCCCCTGCTCGACCAGTTCGTCGTTATCATACTTTTCGTTTTCGACCCTATACTCGCTCTCACCCCGTTGCTGCTAGAGTTGTTTGTGCTGGGACTCCTTCACCTGATTCTACGGATCCTGAGAGGACTGTACCTGATGCAGATCCTGCACCCAATGGTAGGGTACCTACTCCGTTGGATGAGGCGAAGGAGGATCCAGAGAAGGGTGATAGTGAAGAGGAGCCAGTCGAGCAGGAGGATATTACTGATAGGAGGATGAGTGATGATATTATTTTCTAAAGTTATACTCTTTCCGCGTACTCTGATAAATGACAAATGTGACACCCTTCCGAATTACCCAAATATAATTTAGTAATTAAGCTTTTATATTGGATAATGTATGGACTTGTGAGTGTTAAGAAAATATGGAAAATAAAATTTTCCTTTTAAAGCGGGTGCACAAACCGTCATTTGGAATTCTTGGAGGATAAGCCCTAAGGCATTATAAAACAGTTATATTGAATTCGGCGATTTCTAAAACCTTTTCGAAAGTTGGGTAGCATTCGTCTCTTAGAATCGTTCATATATTATGGAGAATAACAGAAGCTACCCTTACTTTATTTGATAAAACTAATACCATTGAATAGTTTTCACAGCCGAACTCTTTAAATGGATTAAATCAGAGTAAGCGGAAGTTATAGGACTATGCAACTGATAATAATATAAACATAGATATATATACATAAGTATGAAAAGAGTGATAAGTACATAGTCCCCATATCAAGTCTCCAAGTTCCAAAATACAAGTCCATAATCCGATCTACATAGTAATATGACCAAAGCCCTAGAGTACTCCAAAAGTATATCTACAACGCATAAACATAACCAAAAATATGAACTCTGGGGGTGGTCACGTAGATCCGGTAGCATCAGATGTAGTAGTAGTGATAGCAGCAGTCTCCAAGTAGTAAAAAGGGTAGTAGCATCATCATCATCACAGCAGCAGCAAATCTCCTCCATAGCCTCCACACATCGGATCCTCTGATCCTCATGATATACCCTATACACATACCTAGGGATCATCGTCCCTCCAATCACTCCCAGTAGAATGCACGACAGGCTCGCTCCCACTCTCGTCCTCCACCGGATCCTCCTCGATCTCATCCGAGGGAGAGTGTACCCTACCACTGGGTACCGGGTCAGGTGATGGTGAAACCATGACTGGGCTCCTCGGATCAGAAGGGGGAGTCTCCTCGCGGACGACTCTCGAAGTAACAGGGTGAGAGCGGGTAGGTCGAAAACGAAAACTATGGTAAGAGCGAGCTGGTCGCGTGGGAGGTGGTCCATGGTAAGTGTAAAACGGGGGTACATGCATAGCGTATATGATGGGAATCCTAAATCTACGAGGACGGAATCGGATCAACGGGTTCGGGTGGTAGAAGGTAACCTCTACCTCTCCATCGAACACCGCGCGATGGTCCTCATAGATCCATGTGCCACTAGGAAGTGGCCGGATCTCGATGCAAGCAATGTAACGAGACATCACCTACAAGGGCATAGGGGTAAGCAATTCTATACACATAACCAATAGAGAATAAATTGTGCAATATGAATATGTAAATATGCATCAATTAACAACAATCACATATAACACTTATCAGTTAATGAATGCACATAGGATGCTCACACTTATTTCATTTATCATAATTAATTTAAATGAGTGGCATGATGCATGACTTTAGCTCTCAAGCCTATCTCCATCATACTATGTCACTCTCTGACGTCCATCCCTGACAACCCAGCACTCAACAGTGCGTTGTATTCCTAGGTATACAACAATTCGTACATTCACCTAGAATGTACACGACAAGCTTGGAATCCATGCCACCCGAGCATAGTTATAACGTGCCACCCGAGCATCGTCCCGTCATCCAAACGGTATAACCATATCGGCATCCACTAAGCCGACCACGTCAACGACGTGTCATCAAGCAAGCGTATTGGCACTCCCAGAGGCCCTCCACATGTTTACCAAAAACATGATATACGTCCTACCATCCAAACTCCAGTATGAATGCATTAAATTTACTTAAAAGGAATTGATTGACGTTTCGTCCTTTTATTAATACACTACGTGCCTCCCGAGCAACGTATCATCATTATTCAAATGAAAACATCATAACGTCAATCAATTTCTTTTAAGTCCAGGATCACTTGGTTTATTGTCCTTTAAGAGTTACAAAATGACTTAGAATTGAGAATGGTATTTTAAGTGTCTGACTAAAAATACTCGAGTGTTTTCCAAAATACTCGAGTAGTTTATCATTTTCCAGATTCTACTCGAGTGGTTCATAATTATACTCGAGTCGTTCATGTCCTTTCAGAGATTTAGGTTTCCAGGTCTTCATAAATATACTCGAGTAATTCATGAGATACTCGAGTATTCCATTACCCAGAATACTCGAGTAGTTCATATATTACTCGAGTGTCCAATCTGATTCCCAAGTTGGTGCGCCAATTTTCACTCTGGTGCACCACGAAATACTCGAGTGTTAAGCCAAATACTCGAGTATTTGCAGACAGAACAGAGTGAAACTTGGTTTTTACATACCATATAAATTTCTAAACATTTTTAACCCAAACCAATGATCAAAAAAGTTCACATACCATATATTGAACATGTTGCAATACTCATTTCATATCCAATAACCAATTTGACAGAGAATCAACCATTTATGCATAATTTACACAATTTAGCAACTCAACACCTCAAATTGCAAAATAAGCATAACACTCATAAAACAATGGTCATTTAAGCTTGCATGCATGATATAAAACTTTCTCAACACAGTATTAGAGCAAAGCTTGGTCTCCAAACCAAAGATCCTATTCAATCTAAGCCCTTAGAGCCTCTTGGTGGCTCTCTAACACAAATAATGGAATTTAATCTCTATCTAGTGAATATAATTACTTCCCCTTACCTCTCAGACGTGAATCAAACAAGAAATCTCCAAAGAAAAGCTCCACAGCACCAAAAGCACTTTAACCCAACATGCAGAGCAGTTTTGAGTGCAACACCAAAGTGGAATTGGTTCACACATGAAACAGAGAATAGAATTAGGGAAATTAGGTTTTCTAGACTCTATGCAACATAATCTAACTAAGGAAATCGAATTTGAGACTCAGAGATTCATGAGCTTACCAGAAATCAAGATCAAAGTAAGCTCCAGACACAAGCTTGGCCAAGAACAGCTCCACTTCCAAGCCTTGAATCTTCCACCACACTCACTCAAATCTCACAATTTTGGTGTTTATACAAAGCTCGTGATGTGAGCTTTGTATTCGTGTTTAGTTTACGACTTGAATCGAAACAGGGAAAGAGAATCGATTACTTGAATCCAGGAACCCTAACTTGAGTAGAAAACTCGAATTTGACCAAAATCCTCAACAAATCGGTGTTGATAGGCTTTTATAGACGTGGGAGAGACTCATGCATCACGACACGACATCCATGGCGTTGGCATGGTGGTGATTTCGTGTCAACGAAGGGGGAATCGGTGGTGGTGACTCACCAAACGCACTAACTCGTGCAACTCTGTCCAGAATACTCGAGTTTTTCAGAAAATACTCGAGTATTTTTCCCAATTTTTGAAAAATAATTTTTTTATTTATTTTCCCTCCAAAATCTTTCCTATAATTACCTCTAGGTCCCAACCCAGGGACTAATATGCAAAATATTTATTTATACGCAAATATAGTTACCAAAATAAATTCTAACAATATAAACAAAGGTCTTAGTTAAAGATTCAAAATAGAAATAATAATTATAATAAACTTTATAATTAATAATCTATTAATCCAAGATTAAAATTTTTGGGGGTGTTACACTACTTTCCCACTTAAAAGGAATTTCGTCCCCGAAATTCACTCTTCAAAATTACACATTTTCAAAATTAAATAAAAGACTATTTTGATGTTATCATATTATTAGGGAAAATCCTTCCCCACTTAAAAGAATTTTGCTTACACTTCTTTAAATTCTTTGACTCAAAATACTTCAATTAAAACTTTTCTCGACTAACCCTTTTGCGTTCGAAAGCATATACCAATCCTGTTTCTTATAAAAGAGTTTTCTTAAACTCCTCCGAAAATTATGTCGTAATTAACTCAAATAAAGTCTTTTGATTACCTCTTTCTAGAGGAAAAAAAAATACCTCAAATACATAACTTTAGATCAAAACTTTTTCCCAATAGACCTTTCGAGGAATACTTTTTCTGAGAACCGCATTTCAACTTCATAATTAAAACATTTTGCAATTACTTCAAATGAAATCTTTTGATTAAAGCCTTTTTGAATAATACCTTTTAAATACATATATACTCCTCAGTTAAAACATTTTCCAAAGATATTTCTAAGGAAAAACTTGACCCGTTGCGCACTCTGATCACTCAAGCACGATTAACGAAACATTTATATGACTTTATTCCTTAATAGTTGCAAACATTAGGGTGATCAGTCCTAATATTCAAACCATTAATAATAAAATCATTCTTCTCAGATATAACTTTTCGCAGGAAAAGTCATATGACACATCCTTAAGTTAGATGAACTTAAAGATGGGATACTTGTCACCATCAGATACAGCTAGATAGCCAAGTGCTAGAGTTGTTTCCGCTGGGGAGACAAATACTTGTCCTATCCCGGTGGTTATTAATCTCTCTAGTCTTAACTGATCTTTCCCTTTCTGTGGCACCCAAAGATATTTATCACATCCAAATGTGATAAGGGTTTTGATCACAGAAATTCAAATCACAGACCTGCTCAGGTTTCCAAATTACATAACGATTTAATCAACGCAATCGATAACATTGATTACGTTAATCCCGATCAGAGAAAGGATAAACTCAAACTATCTATACTCAAATCTAACTCGCATCCTAGCAGGTTGATCACCTTTCCAAACTTAACTCGCTTTATAACCATTCCCTTCTAACTCTTAACCCTTGATGACTCTGGCGCATTAAAACCTTAGTCTCTTACAGCTCCAACCGAATGTCCTCATAGGTATACCAGTACTTAGTCCAAAGTGATGCATCTCTTACTTTACACAG
Organism: Crotalaria pallida; assembly: GCA_037953625.1. Taxonomy (NCBI): domain Eukaryota; kingdom Viridiplantae; phylum Streptophyta; class Magnoliopsida; order Fabales; family Fabaceae; genus Crotalaria; species Crotalaria pallida. The sequence goes on along the minus strand of CM075655.1, from coordinate 63,692,114 downwards.
AAATGGGTAAGTCCTTTACTTCTTATTAGCATACTCGATAATCCCCACGGTCGAAGTTTGGTTAAATTGTCATTCTCCCATGATTAATTCACTTAATTACATTTCCACTTTTCTAATTGAATACTTCCTTTGCCCAGGTCCCCTTCATACCTGGTTTGGACATTCATTCTATCCACTTCTTACGCCTCTCCATCGTACCTATAAATTCCACACATTCTTCCAGTATCGGGAAACTCCTTATTCGCTGATAGTTGATAGATTGCTTAAGGTTCGGGCACAATCCATTCTAACTTCACATATTTGAACCTTTCGTCCGGGTCGTTATGAAACACACTTCCTCAGTCGTTTGAACTTGACGACGCCTTCTCTGAGACTATTACTTTCCCGTTCAATGTTTAGCATTTCAGTTCCTTGAATCCTTCTCATGCCTCTTGAAAAACTCTCTTCAGTTCCCAAAGACTGCTTTTCAACTGTTGCTCAAATGATGTATCAATCCTTTGTTTCAACATTTGTCCTGTATGATTTTTGCAAGTTCTTCGCTACACCACTTAACATAAAAGTGACCTAACTTTCTATTCATCCATCTCTTGTATGCACAATACCAAAAATTTCACTCCTAATCCCCGTATCACTTGGAATGTAACTTCTATGGTATGAAGCGAAGGATTTCTCCCATCCATCTATGAAAATTGGATTCCTTCTCTTCCATAAATCAATCTCTTATTTCTTTTCGTCTTCCTTACTTCGGACAACCTCTTTAGTTACCTTAAAGTCTACTCTTTGACCCAAAGTTGTCACCACCTTTCACTTTACTAGGTAGGTAATGGAGCTTAAAAATCAAAGCTCCCAAACTCCCTCCAATGCTGATAACTCTAATTAAATTCCTTCCTACTCCCTTGGTTTCTAAGCTCTCAAGACACAGGGCCATAGAGACTAAGCCTTCAAATCTCATAGAGTGAACATACTCTTTGCAAACTCCAAGTCATGTAATAAGAGCTTACTCTGTGTGTATTCGATCACTTTGATGCATACACACCTACTTTCCTTCCTTCAGACTATTCCTTTCCAGGTCCTTGCTTTGATACATGAAACTATTCTTTCATACCTTCGCCTGAATCGAGTAAGAGCAACGCAGGAGAGATTGTTAGTCTTCCCTTTCAATCACTGAAAATCCTCGTTGCATTCTTGTTTCATATGAAATGCTAATCCTTCCAGATTACCTTGATTGCAAGTACTTGGCTTAAGGGAGTATACTAATGGTCCTATACTAGCACTTAATCAGCCCACTCTCAAAATCGCGTCTTAATACGATAAAGGTAGACAGATCAAATCGTTTCGAAAGGCTCATCCTAACACTTCCATACAATCGTTAAGACTTGTCTTAGAAACAACTTACAGGAATGCTCGTAGGGGTTTCTATCATAAAAGCATAGAATACTTCAGATATAGGCAAGGTCATACGATTTACACATTCATAATAAACAAGTGAATCCGTAGCACTAAAATCAGACAACACATTACAGAGCTGACCGTTTAGTAAGTGATTGCCTTGCACAAGGTCGGAGGATTGGCGTGCTTCCACACCTCTATTGGTGAAAACCCTTCCTTGAACCACGGGCTTGTCAGCTGCCCATCTTGAATTAATCTTGGCTGGTTCCTTGCAATCTTTCGCAAAGTGTCCCGGTTTCCCACAATTGAAGCAGTTATTTGTTCCCCAACAAAAACGACCATGATGCCGACGTTTACACTTGTCACAGAAGGGAGTCTCGCTTCGGAAGTTCCTTCTATTAATATCCCCGACCTTTTCTTTACCTTTTCCCCGATGATCATACGGACCTTTGCCTCGATTATTGAAACCTTTGTGCCTTTGAGGTTCGTAACCCTGACTATCTTTCCTCTTTGATGCTTGCAATTTTTTCTGCCTTCTTGTCATCCTCATACATCCTACACATGTCCACCAATGTAGAAAAACTTTGGATCCTTTGATAACTGAAAATAGACTTCAATTTGGGTCTTAAGCCTCCTTCAAACTTGATACACTTGCTCCTTTCATCTGGATTGTTCTGATAATATGGAGAGTATTTCATCAATTCCTCGAACTTGGCTGCATACTCATCCACACTCATGTCTCCTTGCTTCAGCTGCAATAACTCCACTTCCTTCTTTCTCCTCAAATCCTCAGGGAAATATTTATTGAGAAACTTCTCCATAAATACATCCCAACTCACTTCCCTTCCTTCGTAACGCAAAAGCTGAACTGTATGATTCCACCAGTTCTCAGCCTCATCTTCCAACATATAGACTGCATACGCCACTTTCTGAGCTTCCGTGCAATCCAACGTTCTGAAGATTTTACCCATGGTATGAATCCACTTATTAGCCTCCTCAAGTTTAAATCCTCCTTCAAATTTAGGTGGATTACAACCCCTAAAATCCATCAAACTCCTCGCCTCGGTACTACCCATATTACACTGATGAGGCGGATTAAACGATTGCGGTGGTTGCTGAGATTGCCGTTGTTGCATAACTTCCAGCACCTCGACAATTCTCTCTAACATCGTGTTGGTGTGATTCTGGTTTCTAGTTGCCATATTAGACCTGCGCTATGGGCTCATGGTCACATATGTTGCACTAAAGAAACTTTCATCACACCACCCATACTAAGGCTCTATCTTAAATTTTTAAGTCTACAATCAATTGTGTTTGTACTCAAAAGAGACAGGATACAAACAAATCGAGGGTATCTAAAGCTCAACGAGCCAAAATAATAGCCTTCAAATAGTGTAAATACCCTGGAGATACCTGCTTGATGTTGATGGCTACCTTTCTGAACTACTTCCACTACCACAGGATCTGACTTTTGCTCTGATACCACTCAGTGTGACACCCTTCCGAATTACCCAAATATAATTTAGTAATTAAGCTTTTATATTGGATAATGTATGGACTTGTGAGTGTTAAGAAAATATGGAAAATAAAATTTTCCTTTTAAAGCGGGTGCACAAACCGTCATTTGGAATTCTTGGAGGATAAGCCCTAAGGCATTATAAAACAGTTATATTGAATTCGGCGATTTCTAAAACCTTTTCGAAAGTTGGGTAGCATTCGTCTCTTAGAATCGTTCATATATTATGGAGAATAACAGAAGCTACCCTTACTTTATTTGATAAAACTAATACCATTGAATAGTTTTCACAGCCGAACTCTTTAAATGGATTAAATCAGAGTAAGCGGAAGTTATAGGACTATGCAACTGATAATAATATAAACATAGATATATATACATAAGTATGAAAAGAGTGATAAGTACATAGTCCCCATATCAAGTCTCCAAGTTCCAAAATACAAGTCCATAATCCGATCTACATAGTAATATGACCAAAGCCCTAGAGTACTCAAAAAGTATATCTACAACGTATAAACATAACCAGAAATATGAACTTCGGGGGTGGTCGCGTAGATCCGGTAGCATCAGATGTAGTAGTAGTGATAGCAGCAGTCTCCAAGTAGTAAAAAGGGTAGTATTATCATCATCATCATCACAGCAGCAGCAAATCTCCTCCACAGCCTCCACACATCGGATCCTCTGATCCTCATCATATACCCTATACACATACCTAGGGATCATCGTCCCTCCAATCACTCCCAGTAGAATGCACGACAGGCTCGCTCCCACTCTCGTCCTCCACCGGATCCTCCTCGATCTCATCCGAGGGAGAGTGTACCCTACCACTGGGTACCGGGTCAGGTGATGGTGAAACCCTGACTGGACTCCTCGGATCAGAAGGGGGAGTCTCCTCGCGGACGACTCTCGAAGTAACAGGGTGAGAGCGGGTAGGTCGAAAACGAAAACTATGGTAAGAGCGAGCTGGTCGCGTGGGAGGTGGTCCATGGTAAGTGTAAAACGGGGGTACATGCATAGCGTATATGATGGGAATCCTAAATCTACGAGGACGGAATCGGATCAACGGGTTCGGGTGGTAGAAGGTAACCTCTACCTCTCCCTCGAACACCGCGCGATGTTCCTCATAGATCCATGTGCCACTAGGAAGTGGCCGGATCTCGATGCAAGCAATGTAACGAGACATCACCTACAAGGGCATAGGGGTAAGCAATTCTATACACATAACCAATAGAGAATAAATTGTGCCATATGAATATGTAAATATGCATCAATTAACAACAATCACATATAACACTTAGCAGTTAATGAATGCACATAGGATGCTCACACTTATTTCATTTATCATAATTAATTTAAATGAGTGGCATGATGCATGACTTTAGCTCTCAAGCCTATCTCCATCATACTATGTCACTCTCTGACGTCCATCCCTGACAACCCAGCACTCAACAGTGCGTTGTATTCCTAGGTATACAACAATTCGTACATTCACCTAGAATGTACACGACAAGCTTGGAATCCATGCCACCCGAGCATAGTTATAACGTGCCACCCGAGCATCGTCCCGTCATCCAAACGGTATAACCATATCGGCATCCACTAAGCGGACCACGTCAACGACGTGTCATCAAGCAAGCGTATTGGCACTCCCAAAGGCCCTCCACATGTTTACCAAAAACATGATATACGTCCTACCATCCAAACTCCAGTATGAATGCATTAACTTTACTTAAAAGGAATTGATTGATGTTTCGTCCTTTTATTAATACACTACGTGCCTCCCGACAACGTATCATCATTATTCAAATGAAAACATCATAACGTTAATCAATTTCTTTTAAGTCCAGGATCACTTGAATTATTGTCCTTTAAGAGTTACAAAATGACTTAGAATTGAGAATGGTATTTTAAGTGTCTGACTAAAAATACTTGAGTGTTTTCCAAAATACTCGAGTAGTTTATCATTTTCCAGATTCTACTCGAGTGGTTCATAATTATACTCGAGTCGTTCATGTCCTTTCAGAGATTTAGGTTTCCAGGTCTTCATAAATATACTCGAGTAATTCATGAGATACTTGAGTATTCCATTACCTATAATACTCGAGTAGTTCATATATTACTCGAGTGTCCAATCTGATTCCCAAGTTGGTGCGCCAATTTTCACTCTGGTGCACCACGAAATACTCGAGTGTTAAGCCAAATACTCGAGTATTTGCAGACAGAACAGAGTGAAACTTGGTTTTTACATACCATATCAATTTCTAAACATTTTTAACCCAAACCAATGATCAAAACAGTTCACATACCATATATTGAACATGTTGCAATACTCATTTCATATCAAATAACCAATTTGACAGAGAATCAACCATTTATGCATAATTTACACAATTTAGCAACTCAACACCTCAAATTGCAAAATAAGCATAACACTCATAAAACAATGGTCATTTAAGCTTGCATGCATGATATAAAACTTGCTCAACACAGTATTAGAGCAAAGCTTGGTCTCCAAACCAAAGATCCTATTCAATCTAAGCCCTTAGAGCCTCTTGGTGGCTCTCTAACACAAATAATGGAATTTAATCTCTATCTAGTGAATATAATTACTTCCCCTTACCTCTCAGACGTGAATCAAACAAGAAATCTCCAAAGAAAAGCTCCACAGCACCAAAAGCACTTTAACCCAACATGCAGAGCAGTTTTGAGTGCAACACCAAAGTGGAATTGGTTCACACATGAAACAGAGAATAGAATTAGGGAAATTAGGTTTTCTAGACTCTATGCAACATAATCTAACTAAGGAAATCAAATTTGAGACTCAGAGATTCATGAGCTTACCAGAAATCAAGATCAAAGTAAGCTCCAGACACAAGCTTGGCCAAGAACAGCTCCACTTCCAAGCCTTGAATCTTCCACCACACTCACTCAAATCTCACAATTTTGGTGTTTATACAAAGCTCGTGATGTGAGCTTTGTATTCGTGTTTAGTTTACGACTTGAATCGAAACAGGGAAAGAGAATCGATTACTTGAATCGAGGAACCCTAACTTGAGTAGAAAACTCGAATTTGACCAAAATCCTCAACAAATCGGTGTTGATAGGCTTTTATAGACGTGGGAGAGACTCATGCATCACGACACGACATCCATGGCGTTGGCATGGTGGTGATTTCGTGTCAACGAAGGGGGAATCGGTGGTGGTGACTCACCAAACGCACTAACTCGTGCAACTCTGTCCAGAATACTCGAGTTTTTCAGAAAATACTCGAGTATTTTTCCCAATTTTTGAAAAATAATTATTTTATTTGTTTTCCCTCCAAAATCTTTCCTATAATTACCTCTAGGTCCCAACCCAGGGACTAATATGCAAAATATTTATTTATACGCAAATATAGTTACCAAAATAAATTCTAACAATATAAACAAAGGTCTTAGTTAAATATTCAAAATAGAAATAATAATTATAATAAACTTTATAATTAATATTCTATTAATCCAAGATTAAAATTTTTGGGGTGTTACAACAAACGAATTCGGTAATAGTAAGTGTTTTAAAACGAAAAAGTATGATAACAATTTCAATGCCAAATTCAAAGTATTTTTAAAGGGATATGTTTAGTTTGAGAATAATTATAAAGGAAAAATTTTATACCCTATTTTTCCAGTAATATCAAGTCCGTATTATATATATTCAACTATATTTTCTTATAAAGTATTTTAATCCAAGAGCGTCACATGGACGTCACCTATAAAGGATATCTAAATATCCTTCTCTGGTCAAGTGATGTCCTGAAACTGTTATATTTTTAATGTACCTGGTTTTGACAGGTTATATTCAGATATTTTAAAAAGGGAAAAGTCAATATTTTAATGTAAACTCCGTCAAATTTTCCTAAAATTTTTATGATTTAATAATTAATGACGTAATTAAAAAGTAGGACGTTACAATTAACATTTTAAGAAGGATGGTTTCTATTGCAAAGTTTAAGAGAACAAGTGAACTACGAATTAAAAAGCTGGCCAAGAGTATTAATTCCTCTTTCTAGCACTCCATATAATAATAAAAAAATACAGTTACACATGTGTGACATCCGTCAAAATCCTCGTATTATTTTAAGCAATAAAGAGATTTATTTTTGAGAAAATGTTTTTAAAGAGTATTTCTTTGAATGAATTTCTTATTTCATGATTTTAAAGTGATGAATGATTTCTAAAGGAATGGTTGTGTGTTTAATATTTTTATGCTTTGAAGAAATTGTAATTTTTATGCATGAGTGATTTTATGAGAAAAAGATTTATTTTCTATGCATGTATGTGTATGCTTAGGATTTTATGAAAATTTAATTAATGGAAGGATGTGAAATTAAGGAGGAAGCCAACCAATAGGAAGTAGGATGAGTACCTTAAATTACTCCTTTTGTCTAGGTTGATAAGACCTAAACCATGCAACAAACCAAAGTGCCAAAACTACCCCTCACACTTACACACATGACCGAATTTATCAAGGGCAAAAGAGAGATTTCACGGTTTGCCTATATAAGGCTTGGCCCTTAGTTCATTTCCTTTCATTCCTTCATTTCTTCACTTCATTTCTTCATTTCCAAACACTTCACTCTAAGAGCAAATCAAACTCTTAGAGAGAGAGAGAGAGGGGGCCGTGAGGGAGAGAAGGAAGAAGAAGGAGATCCAAGGCTTTTTCTTTGAAGATCAAAGTGTAAGAAGCTTGAAGATCTTTCTTTTTTGATGTGTAATTCGAAGATCATAGAGGAGTTTAGAGTTGGTTTTGGATTTTTGATCTTGTAATCTTCTTTTCTTCTTTTGCATGTTTGATTTTATGGTTTAGTTGATGATTGCATGTGTTGTTTATGTCTTGATCATGAAATTTTAAGAGCTAAAGAAACTTGTAAAGTGTTAAACAATGGTTTGATGATTCGGCCATGGTTAGTAAACCATGTGTTGATGATTTTTAATTAGATCTAAGTGATTGCATGTCTTGATCTTGTTTTGATCTATGAAAAGTTTTAATCTTGAGTCATGCATGTTGTTTTTGAGCAAAAAGATTTGATCATTTCTTGATGCATGTCACGGTTTTAAAGGAAGTCAAGGAAAACAAGATTTTGAAAATGATCTTGATGCAAAAAGAACTTGATCTATACATTGTGTTCTTGCATGTTAAAGATTTGAAGCTAAACCTTGATTTATGATGATGTTTGTTCGGTTTAAGCTAGAAAACTAAGAAATCATGCTTTGATCCTAATGAGAAGGCACATGCATTTTGATATTTACTTGATTTAAGAATTTTAAAGTGCATGCATGAGATACTTTAAGTTGAAAAGGTGAGACTTTGGTGTGATGATGAATGAAAATTGTTGTGTTGATTTGAGCTAAGAAAATAAATTAAAGTTTGTTTGTTTTCATGAAATGGCTCATGGTTTTCAAAAGAAAAAGGGACAAATAATTCCATGATTTTATGTCTTTGATTTCAAACAAATCTTGCTTTGATTTGTGTGAATTTTCGGCCAATGCATGTTAACTAGGTTAGGATTCTTTTCATGAAGTGACATGAAGTAATGAGTATGTTTCATGGGTTAATGACAAGTTAATTTGTTTGAAATGGTGTTGTGGTTATTTCTTTTCTATTCGGTTTAGTGATTGAAATGGGTAAATGAATTTAGTTATTTCAAGAAGAATTTTAAATGATTTTGGTTTTCTTTTCTTTGCTGTCCAGAAATTATTCTTTAGGTATTCCTATTCTAAGTGTTTTCAATTGATGAAAAGTGTGAATTTTTAAGTACCGTTTGAAGTAACAAAAGCTAGATGGAAAAATAGCGATTTTTCGGTGTTTTAAGAAGTTGAAACGTGGCTGGAATGGTTGCATACAGCAGCTTAAATTGATTATTTAATTTCTATTATTATGAGTTTTCAAATGATTTTGAGAAATTCCAAGTGCAAGAAAAGACTGGAATTGTTTTGACAAACAATTGTATTTTAAAGAGAATGATGAAAAGAAATAAGAGTTTTTCTATTTCAAGTGAAGAAGAATAAAGTGATGTATTTCTATTGAAATAGATTTTTACGTAAACATATTTTTAAAATACGAGGTATTCTTTAGACGGTGGAACGGAATCGCAAGGAGAAGCGAGAGACTATCGAGGACAAGGCAATTCACCTGCTGGACTAAGAGGTGAGAGTGCTGTGAACCCACGACGTGGTGACTTATAGACCGAATATATGGACTGTGTTATTTGTTGAGATTTATGTGATATACTATGTGCTAATTGTTTATCTGCTCAGTTAATTGTAATCATGTTAATTGTAATGCATGATTGGTTTCGTTATGTATCTGATCTCACTGTGTTTATACTGTTGAGTATATTTTATTCTGTCTGGAACTCTGGTTGTTGTTATGTGTGGCAATGAGAATTATAAGAAACGAATAAGACTTAAGATTCTTTGAAAAGTTTAAGGAAAGGTGATAAGTGATGATATCTGAGAATGCTTCAGTTAAGCATGATGCTGAGATTGTGCTCATGATGCTGAGATTGTGGTCAAGGATTCATAGATGATGATGATTGCCAAGTATCAGATGGATACAAGAGATTTATGAGATTTTCCTACGGGAATTATTTGATGAGCTGTGGTGCCTACTGGCTATTGGAAATGAAAGTATTATGTGATTCTTTGGGGAACGGATTTAACCCTTAGTGGTCGGGACTTGTCGAAGGGATGAATCAAGGGCGAGCCGACCTTAGGTTAATTAAGAATATAAAAGACTTTAAAAGACTCTAACAAAAGCGGTGAGGAATGAGTGCGAAGTAGTGGAGAGGAAGATACCATGGGTATCAGGGATACTCAGGTGGAGATTGCATGAGGGGAGGGCAAGGACGGTGAACGTCAAGAAGCCTGGAGTATATTTCTAGGCGGAATGAATTCCACATATGGCGCTGGGCTGATCGATTCCGAATGGCCGTGGTAAGTTCTGCATCACGAACTAGAAATAGTACTGTCACCCCCTTGATTGCAAATCTAGAACAGTGAGAGGGACTGGAACGGGGCTCTGTGATTTTGCCATTGTACCCGATTTTCTACAGTGTGCCTTGAGTATATAATTTGATTTGAGATTGTACCCGATTTTCTACAGTTCTCCTGGCTTGGAGCCATTTGTTGAGACAGCTGTCAAGCCCGCGTGGTAAAGGTCCTGTACTCCTGTTAGCTTCTGACTACGTTGGATGGATGACCGAGGAGATGTAGACGTGTGTGCTGACTGATTTTCCTCAGTGATGGTTTTTCCCCACCTCATTGAGTGAACCGATTTGATAAGACTTAAGAATGATGAAAGATTCAAAGAAAGAAAGTATAAGAGAATTTCTGAAAGATTGAGAAAGATTCTGATAAGACTCGATTACTCGAAAAGATTGCGATGCCAATTGCAGTGCTTTATATGGCAATGAGTTGTGATCTTGATGCATTTGGAATATTGTTATATGTCTTTTTTATAAGTGCTTCTTATATGATTATGTGGATAACATGTTCAGTTATGATGATATTGTTATGATTATACTGTTTCTACATGTTCATGTTATACTGTTCTGCATAGTCTGGTTATATTATCCTTTTCTATTATTTTGCCTGTCTCTATATTGAGTCTATTGTGAGACCGCATGGTCGACGCGTTAGTGTTCGGAACACTGACTCTCTCCTACCATGTTGTCGTATTGGCTCTTGCCGGTATTGCAACGGGTAGATGGCGTATCGTGTAGTGATTCACATGTGGCCTCTTCAAGGAGGAACATGGGTGGTTGTCCCTGAAGGATGGATTAGGAGAGAAGATACTCGGTTGGAGATCGACGATCCCAGACACATTTTGCGAGTGACGAGTCTGGATGTGCATGTGGGAAATGTCACTCTTCGTGATTATAAGGATGGCGGACCAAGGGAACATCACGAGTATGATGGTCAACCCGCACCGTTAGCAGCAGTAACTCCACAGCCGATGGAGGAGGAAGACGTGCGTGACGCTGGTCACGAAGCTGATGCGAAACCTGGCGATAAGATGGAAGCGGATGCTGGTTCGGATGGAGAGTGAAATCCAACGTGTCTGATAGTGTCTAGATGTTTTGGTGTCTAGGATCTAAATTCCCAATCGAGGATTACCTTTGTGAAATACTGACGATGTAATTATGCTACTTTTATCTATGTTTTTAATTAAGTTTTTGAACCTGGATATGTAATCTTTTGTAACCAAGAACAACTTTTGGAAAACTGTTGGAGATGAGACTCTGATGCTTTTGGTTTATGATCAAATGATAATGATGACGATGTTACGTATTTTCAGTGGTACATTGGTTGTTGGAAGTTTCAAGTGACATCTCGATTTTCAGTTAAGTGACATTATCAAATGTGAAACTTATGTTTTTAAAAAAAAAAATGGCCTCATTTTTACAACAAACTAATACTAAATCAATAATAGTTTTGGGAATGAAAATCGAGCTGTTACAGAAGTTGTATCAGAGCAATGGTAATCCTCAGTGGCATTAAGCATAGCCTTATATTCTTACTCTGTGTGACTTTGTGCGTCTATAGTGTAGGTTTGAGTTGTTGTGTTGAACCTTTTTGTTTCGTTTTCAAGATGAGTCGTACGCATGGGAGACCTCCTGGTTCGGATTCGAGAATCGCTGGTGAGGGAGCTGAAAACTCAAATTCGGCGAATCTTGTGGCTCATATGACGACAGTAATGACGGGCGTCAATGATAACCTGCAAGCGCTACATCGGCAAGCACAACAGAATTTCAACAATCAGCAACAAGCTCATAACTTGGAAGCACAGGGATATAAGGGATTGGATGAATTCTGCCGTCGTAACCCAAAGGAGTTTGCTAGAGGTTTCGCTCCGGATGCAGCAGTAGAATGGATAGAGGATTTGGAAAGAATTTTCGGAGGTATGGTGCAGTGCAATGATGAGCAAAAGTTGGCTTATGCCGGATATGTGATGACGAGAGAGGCTGCAGCATGGTGGCGTATTACCAAGCAAGTAATGTTGAATGCAGGAGGAGCGCTGACATGGGAATCTTTTAAGCATAAATTTCTGGAGAAGTATTTTCCGGTGTATCTAAGGATTGAGAAAGAGATGGAATTTTTAAGGTTGACCCAAGGAAATCTGTCAGTTAATGAGTATGCTTCAAAATTCGAAGAGCTGGTTAAGTATGTACCTCAGTACGCTGGAGGAGAGAATGAGCGGTCAAAATGTGCTACGTTTAAGGATGGTCTTAAGCCGAAAATTAAGTTAGCTTTTTCCCACCTAGAGATAGAGGACTTTGCTAATCTGGTGAATAGGTGCCGTATGTATGAGGCTGGTTTAAAGGCAAGGAGTGCGGTTGAGAATGTGAAAAATCCATCTTCATCTCATGGACCGATTCGGAATCTTCCTTTTCATAGAGACTCTAGTGGAAAGTATCGGACTCCACATCCGTACTCTGGTTCTGGTGGAAGAAGGGATCAACGTTTTGGAGGGAGTGGACAAGGTGGAAACTTTGGAGGTAATAGTAATCGTGGTGGAAACCGTGGAAGCAGTAGCTTTGGGGGAAGCCGCATGAGTCATAGTGGTGGAAATCGTAATAGCTTTGGTGGAATGAGATCGGGAACTACGCCTCCTCGTTGCAACAAGTGTGGTTGCAATCATTTTAGTTCGATGTGTCCACCCAGGAATCCGAATTGCTTCAATTGTGATAAGCCTGGTCACATTGCAAAGGATTGCAAGGAACCCAAGAAAGTGGCTAATTCAGGGAATGCAAATCGTTTTACTCTGCAAGGGATAGTGTTCACTATGAGCAGAGCTGAAGTTGCGAATGCTGTTAATCTGATCCAAGGTGAATGTTTCATTCATAAGAATTCCTTATTAGTGTTGTATGATTCGGGTGCTACTCACTCGTTTATTGCTGATGATGTGGTGAATAGATTAAAGTTGAAAGTAGACGCTTTGCCTTATAATTTGATTGTTTCTACCCCTACTGATAAGCCTGTGATAGTGTCTACCTATTGTTCTGATTGCCCACTAGAGATAGAAGGTAACACCTATTTTGTTGACTTGATTCAACTACCCCTTTCTCAAATAGATGTTATCTTAGGAATGGATTGGCTTATGAGGAATCATGTTCTTCTGAACTGTTCCGAAAAGTCATTACTCTTTAGTAAAACCCAATCTTCTTCACCTAAACCCGAAGACCCTGAGCATTTATCTGCCAGGGAAGTTCAAGCTTCATTGAAGGATGGAGCAGTGGCCTACATGTTCTTAGCTTCATTGGATGTCAAGAAGGATAAGGAGCTACACGAACTACCGGTGGTTAAAGATTTTCCTGAAGTATTCCCGGAAGAGATACCTGGTTTACCGCCAATTCGAGAAGTTGAATTCTCAATTGATGTAATCCCTGGAACTGGACCTATTTCCAAAGCACCATATAGGATGGCCCCGGTGGAGTTAGCTGAACTGAAGAAGCAACTGGAAGGGATGTTGGAGAAAAAGATGATAAGGCCTAGTGTATCACCATGGGGAGCACCGGTGTTGTTCGTCAAAAAGAAGGATGGTAGTATGCGTTTGTGTACGGACTATCGTCAATTGAACAAGGTTACGATCAAGAATAAGTACCCTTTGCCCAGAATTGATGACTTGTTGGATCAATTGAAGGGAGAATCCGTATTCTCCAAGATAGATCTTAGATCAGGATATCATCAGATTAGAGTGGATGAGGATGATAGTCCCAAGACTGCTTTCAGAACTCGTTATGGGCATTACGAGTATCTGGTTATGCCTTTTGGTGTAACAAATGCTCCAGCGATATTCATGGACTACATGAATAGGATTTTTCACCCTTACTTGGACTCATTTGTTGTCGTGTTTATCGATGATATTTTGATTTATTCCAAGACTAAGAAGGAACACGCTGAGCATTTAAGGACAGTCTTGACAATGTTGAAGGACAAGCAGCTTTATGCTAAGCTATCGAAGTGTGATTTTTAGCTGGATTCAGTGCAATTCTTAGGGCACGTGATCACAGAGGATCGAATCACGTTGGATCCTGCGAAGGTAGAAGCTGTGCTGGAATGGAAAACACCGACAACTGTGACAGAAATACGTAGTTTCTTGGGATTAACAGGGTATTACCGTCGGTTTATCGAAGGATTTTCTCGTTTATCTTTGCCTTTGACGAAGTTGACGAGAAAAGGGCAACTATTTGAATGGTCGGCAAAGTGTGAGGAGAATTTTCAAGAATTGAAGAAGAGGTTAACAACCGCTCCAGTGTTGGTTATACCGGATACAACAAAGCCATTTTGTGTATACTGTGACGCTTCGAAGCAAGGGATAGGATGCGTGCTAATGCAAGAGAGGAAGGTAGTAGCCTATGCTTCTCGACAACTGAAGATTCATGAGCTTAATTATCCAACTCACGACTTAGAGCTGGCGGTAGTGGTGTTTTCTTTGAAGATTTGGAGACACTACTTGTATGGTGTAAGGATTGAAGTTTTCAGTGATCACAAGAGTTTGAAGTACTTGTTTGAACAGAAGGAGTTGAATATGCGTCAGAGAAGGTGGATGGAATTTTTGAAGGACTATGATCTCGAGCTACAATATCACCCTGGAAAGGCGAATGTAGTTGCTGATGCCTTAAGTAGGAAATCATTGCATGTTTCTGCATTGATGATAAGGGAATTGAAGTTGATTGAAGAGTTTCGAGATTTGAATTTAGGAGTGGAGTTCAAACCTAAGAGCATGATATTGGGACAGTTGACAGTCTCAAGCGGATTTATGGAGAAGATAAAGGAACTTCAGCTGAAAGATGAGGAGCTTCAAGCTAAGAAAGAACTTTCGAAAAAAGGGAAAGAAGTGGAATTCAGAGTTGGTAGTGATGGAGTGTTAAGGTACAAAGATCGTGTCTGTGTACCAGATGATGCTGAGATGAAAGGAATGATATCGGAAGAGGCTCATAAAAGTAAGTTGAGTTTTCACCCTGGCTCTCAAAAGATGTACCAAGACCTCAAGAAGATATTCTGGTGGTCTGGAATGAAGAGGGAAGTTGCGGAGTATGTGTCTCGATGTCTGACATGTCAAAAAGCGAAAGTAGAGCATAAGAAGCCTGGTGGTGAGTTACAACCGTTGGCAGTGCCAGTGTGGAAGTGGGATTGTGTAACCATGGATTTTGTCTCTGGTTTTCCTACAACTCAAAAAGGATATGATGCTATATGGGTAATTGTGGATCAATTGACGAAGACCGCACGGTTCATTCCTATTAGTGTGAAGTATACATTGGATAGGCTGGCTGAACTGTATCTGAAGGAAGTGGTGAGATTGCATGGAGTACCTTCAAGCATAGTATCCGACAGAGATCCGTGTTTTACTTCTAAATTTTGGGTTAGTTTGCAAGCAGCGATAGGAACAAGGTTGGATTTAAGTTCGGCTTATCATCCGCAAACTGATGGACAATCAGAGCGAACTATTCAAACGCTGGAAGATCTGCTAAGAGCTTGTGTGATAGAGAATGCTGGAAGTTGGGATTCTTTTCTGCATCTTATCGAGTTCACGTACAACAACAATTTCCATTCAAGCATTGGAATGGCGCCGTATGAAGCTTTGTACGTAGAAAATGCAGAACACCCTTGTGTTGGTTTGAAAATGGAGAGCATCTGATAATAGGACGTAATATAGTGCAACAGACGAATGAAAAAGTGAAGTCAATTCAGGAAAGAATTAGAGCTGCTCAGATCCGACAGAAGAGCTATCAGGATAAGAGGCGAAGTCCGCTGGAATTCAATGAAGGAGATTATCTGTTTATGAAGGTAGTGCCGACTACCGGAATTGGCAGAATGCTCAAAACCAGAAAACTCACACCTCGTTTCATTGGACCTTACCCAATTCTTAAAAGGATAGGACCCTTAGCCTACTAAATTGCCTTACCCCCTTTGCTTTCTAACTTGGATGATGTTTTTCATGTGTCTCAACTGAGAAAGTATATTCATGACCCTTCACACATCATTGAGCTTGACTCAATACAACTAAAGGAAAATCTTACATATGAAGCTTTACCTCTAAGGATAGATGGTAGTAGTGTCAAGAGGTTAAGAGGAAAAGAGATACCTTTAGTTAAGGTAATATGGAGTCAGAACAATGGAGAAGATGCGACATGCGAGCTTGAGAGCAAGATGAGAAGTTCTTATCCGCACCTTTTTGCTTCAGGTACGACATTTCTTGGGGACGAGAAATCATCAAGTTGGGGAGAATGTGACATCCGTCAAAATCCTCGTATTAGTTTAAGCAATAAAGAGATTTATTTTTGAGAAAATGTTTTTAAAAAGTATTTCTTTGAATGAATTTCTTATTTCATGATTTTAAAGTGATGAATGATTTCTAAAGGAATGGTTGTGTGTTTAATATTTTTATGCTTTGAAGAAATTGTAATTTTTATGCATGAGTGATTTAATGAGAAAAAGATTTATTTTCTATGCATGTATGTGTATGCTTAGGATTTTATGAAAATTTTTAATTAATGGAAGGATGTGAAATTAAGGAGGAAGCCAACCAATAGGAAGTAGGATGAGTGCCTTAAATTACTCCTTTTGTCTAGGTTGAAAAGACGTAAACCATGCAACAAACCAAAGTGCCAAAACTACCCCTCACACTTACACACATGACCGAATTTATCAAGGGCAAAAGAGAGATTTCACGGTTTGCCTATATAAGGCTTGGCCCTTAGTTCATTTCCTTTCATTCCTTCATTTCTTCACTTCATTTCTTCATTTCCAAACACTTCACTCTAAGAGCACATCAAACTCTTAGAGAGAGAGAGAGCAGGGGGCCGTGAGGGAGAGAAGGAAGAAGAAGGAGATCCAAGGCTTTTTCTTTGAAGATCAAAGTGTAAGAAGCTTGAAGATCTTTCTTTTTTGATGTGTAATTCGAAGATCATAGAGGAGTTTAGAGTTGGCTTTTGATTTTTGATCTCGTAATCTTCTTTTCTTCTTTTGCATGTTTGATTTTATGGTTTAGTTGATGATTTCATGTGTTGTTTATGTCTTGATCATGAAATTTTAAGAGCTAAAGAAACTTGTAAAGTGTTAAACAATGGTTTGATGATTTTTAATTAGATCTAAGTGATTGCATGTCTTGATCTTGTTTTGATCTATGAAAAGTTTTAATCTTGAGTCATGCATGTTGTTTTTGAGCAAAAAGATTTGATCTTTTCTTGATGCATGTCACGGTTTTAAAGGAAGTCAAGGAAAACAAGCTTTTGAAAATGATCTTGATGCAAAAAGAACTTGATCTGTACATTGTGTTCTTCCATGCTAAAGATTTGAAGTTAAACCTTGATTTATGATGATGTTTGTTCGGTTTAAGCTAGAAAACTAAGAAATCATGCTTTGATCCTCATGAGAAGGCACATGCATGTAGATCTTTACTTGATTTAAGAATTTTCAAGTGCATGCATGAGATACTTTAAGTTGAAAAGGTGAGACTTTGGTGTGATGATGAATGAAAATTGTTGTGTTGATTTGAGCTAAGAAAATAAATTAAAGTTTGTTTGTTTTCATGAAATGGCTCATGGTTTTCAAAAGAAAAAGGGAGAAATAATTCCATGATTTTATGTCTTTGATTTCAAACAAATCTTGCTTTGATTTGTGTGGATTTTCGGCCAATACATGTTAACTAGGTTAGGATTCTTTTCATGAAGTGACATGAAGTAATGAGTATGTTTCATGGGTTAATGCCAAGTTAATTTGTTGAAATGGTGTTGTGGTTATTTCTTTTCTATTTGGTTTAGTGTTTGAAATGGGTAAATGAGTTTAGTTATTTCAAGAAGAATTTTCAATGATTTTGGTTTTCTTTTCTTTGCTGTCAAGAAATTATTCTTAAGGTATTCCTATTCTAAAAGTGTTTTCAATTGATGAAAAGTGTGAATTTTTAAGTACCGTTTGAAGTAACAAAAGCTAGATGGAAAAATAGTGATTTTTCGGTGTTTTAAGAAGTTGAAACGTGGCTGGACTGGTTGCATACAGCAGCTTAAATTTATTATTTAATTTGTATTATTATGAGTTTTCAAATGATTTTGAGAAATTCCAAGTGCAAGAAAAGACTGGAATTGTTTTGACAAACGATTGTATTTTAAAGAGAATGATGAAAAGTAAAAGAGTTTTTCTATTTCAAGTGAAGAAGAATAAAGTGATGTATTTCTATTGAAATAGATTTTGAAGTAAACGTATTTTTAAAATACGAGGTATTCTTTAGACGGTGGAACGGAATCGCAAGGAGAAGCGAGAGACTATCGAGGACAAGGCAATTCACCTGCTAGACTAAGAGATGAGTGTGCTGTGAACCCACGACATGGTGGCTTATAGGCCGAATATATGGACTGTGTTATTTGTTGAGATTTATGTGATATACTATGTGCTAATTGTTTATCTGCTCAGTTAATTGTAATGCATGATTGGTTTCGTTATGTATCTGATCTCACTGTGTTTATACTGTTGAGTATATTTTATTCTCTCTGGAACTCTGGTTGTTGTTATGTGTGGCAATGGGAATTATAAGAAACGAATAAGACTTAAGATTCTTTGAAAAGTTTAAGGAAAGGTGATAAGTGATGAGATCTGAGAATGCTTCAGTTAAGCATGATGCTGAGATTGTGCTCATGATGCTGAGAATGTGCTCATGATGCTGAGATTGTGCTCAAGGATTCATAGATGATGATGATTGCCAAGTATCAGATGGATACAAGACATTTATGAGATTTTCCTACGGGAATTATTTGATGAGCTGTGGTGCCTAGTGAATATTGGAAATGAAAGTATTATGTGATTCTTTGGGGAACGGATTTAACCCTTAGTGGCCGGGACTTGTCGAAGGGATGAATCAAGGGCGAGCCGACCATAGGTTAATTAAGAATATAAAAGACTTTAAAAGACTTTAACAAAAGCGGTGAGCAATGAGTGCGAAGTAATGGAGAGGAAGATACCATGGGTATCAGGGATACTCAGGTGGAGATTGCATGAGGGGAGGGCAAGGACGGTGAATGTCAAGAAGCCTGGAGTATATTTCTAGGCGGAACGAATTCCACATGTGGCGCCGGGCTGATCGATTCTGAATGGCCATGGTAAGTTCTGCATCGCGAACTAGAAATAGTACTGTTACCCCCTTGATTGCAAATCTAGAACAGTGAGAGGGACTGGAACGGGGCTCTGTGATTTTGCCACTGTACCCGATTTTCTACAGTGTGCCTTGAGTATATAATTTGATTTGAGACTGTACCCGATTTTCTACAGTTCTCCTGGCTTGGAGCCATTTGTTGAGACAGCTGTCAAGCCCGCATGGTAAAGGTCCTGTACTCCTGTTAGCTTCCGACTACGTTGGATGGATGACCGAGGAGATGTAGACGTGTGTGCTGACTGATTTTCCTCAGTGATGGTTTTTCCCCACCTCATTGAGTGAACCGATTTGATAAGACTTAAGAATGATGAAAGATTCAAAGAAAGAAAGTATAAGAGAATTTCTGAAAGATTGAGAAAGATTCTGATAAGACTCGATTGCGCGAAAAGATTGCGATGCCAATTGCAGTGCTTTATATGGCAATGAGTTGTGATCTTGATGCATTTGGAATATTGTTATATGTCTTTTTTATAAGTGCTTCTTATATGATTATGTGGATAACATGTTCAGTTATGATGATATTGTTATGATTATACTGTTTCTACATGTTCATGTTATACTGTTCTGCATAGTCTGGTTATATTATCCTTTTCTATTATTTTGCCTGTCTCTATATTGAGTCTATTGTGAGACCGCATGGTCGACACGTTAGTGTTCGGAACACTGACTCTCTCCTACCATGTTGTCGTATTGGCTCTTGCCGGTATTGCAACGGGTAGATGGCGTATCGTGTAGCGATTCACATGTGGCCTCTTCAAGGAGGAACAAGGGTGGTTGTCCCTGAAGGATGGATTTGGTTGTCACTCTTCGTGATTATCAGGATGGCGGACCAAGGGAACATCACGAGTATGATGGTCAACCCGCGCCGTTAGCAGTAGTGACTCCACAACCGATGGAGGAGGAAGACGTGCGTGACGCTGGTCACGAAGCTGATGCGAAACTTGGCGATAAGATGGAAGCGGATGCTGGTTCGGATGGAGAGTGAAATCCGACGTGTTTGATAGTGTCTAGATGTTCTGGTGTCTAGGATCTAAGTTCCCAATCGAGGATTACCTTTGTGAAATACTGACGATGTAATTATGCTACTTTTATCTATGTTTTTAATTAAGTTTTTGAACCTGGATATGTAATCTTTTGTAACCAAGAACAACTTTTGGAAAACTGTTGGAGATGAGACTCCGATGCTTTTGGTTTATGATCAAAATGATAATGATGACGATGTTACGCATTTTCAATGGTACATTGGTTGTTGGAAGTTTCAAGTGACATCTCGATTTTCAGTTAAGTGACATTATCAAATGTGAAACTTATGTTTTTTAAAAAAGAAGGCCTCATTTTTACAACAAACTAATACTAAATCAATAATAGTTTTGGGATTAAAAATCGGGCTTTTACAACATGCATGTTTAAAATTAACATCGTGGCAAGTACTATGTTTATTGTTATAGTAATTAACTTTAACAAACACGTGCCACTTGAGGAGCATGCCGAACACTTGAGGATAGTGTTGAGCATCCTAAAGGAGAAGCAATTGTATGCCAAACTTACAAAGTGTGAGTTCTGGCTGAAGGAGGTTAAGTTCTTGGGGCATGTGATTTCGGACAAGGGAATAGCCGTTGATCCGACGAAAGTGAGTTCGGTTTTGCAATGGGAGCAACCAAAGTCGGTCACAGAGGTGAGAAGCTTCCTTGGTTTGGCTGGTTATTATAGAAGGTTTATCGAAGGTTTCTCGAAGATCGCACTGCCTTTGACGAAGTTGACTCGGAAAGATCAACCATTCCTATGGGATGAGAAATGTGAAAGGAGTTTTCAAGAGTTGAAGGAAAGGTTGACATCGTCTCCTGTATTGGTTCTTCCCGATACACAGAAGAGTTTTGATGTGTATTGTGACGCGTCGAAACAAGGTCTTGGGTGTGTTTTGATGCAAGAAGGGCAAGTCGTCGCTTATGCCTCGAGACAGCTAAAAGTTCATGAAATGAACTATCCAACCCACGATCTGGAGTTGGCAGCTATGGTGTTTGCCTTAAAGATTTGGAGGCACTATCTCTATGGCACTACGTTCCGGGTGTTCAGTGACCATAAGAGTTTAAAGTACCTCTTTGATCAAAAGGAGTTGAATATGAGGCAACGCCGATGGATGGAGTTTTTGAAGGATTATGAGTTTGAACTCCATTATCATCCTGGAAAGGCCAATGTTGTGGCAGATGCATTGAGTAGAAAGGCAATGCACATCAGTGCAATGATGGTCAGAGAAGCTGCACTGATAGAGGAATTCCGGGATTTGAGTCTGACGATGCAAATGGAGTCGACAAGTATCAAGATGGGGATGCTGCAGATTGCTAATGAGTTTCTATAGAGGATTCGGGAATTGCAACGCAAGGATGAGAAGCTCATGGAAAAGAGGAAGTTGATGGAAGAAAGCAAGGAATTGGAGTTTCAAGAAGGGAAGGATGGAATCCTTCGCTTTAAAACCAGGATTTGTGTGCCTGGTGATTTAGAAGTAAGAAGGATGATTCTGGACGAAGCACATAAGAGTAAGATGAGTATGCATCCGGGAGCTACCAAAATGTACCAGGACTTAAAGAAGCTATTTTGGTGGCCTGGTTTGAAGAGAGACGTAGCTGAGTATGTGGCATGTTGTTTGGTATGTCAGAAGGCCAAGGTGGAACATCAAAGGCCAGGAGGAGAGTTACTTCCTTTGGATATTCCGTTGTGGAAATGGGATAGTATCTCGATGGATTTTGTGTCGGGATTGCCAAGGACATCTACTGGTCATGATGCAATCTGGGTGATCGTGGATCGTTTGACTAAGTCAGCGCATTTCATTAACGTGAATATGCGCTACTCATTGGAAAAGCTCACTCAGTTGTACATCAAGGAAGTTGTTCGTCTGCACGGAGTACCATCAAGCATTGTGTCTGATCGCGATCCGAGGTTTACATCAAAGTTTTGGGAAGATCTGCATAGAGCCTTGGGTTCAAGATTGAAACTGAGTTCTGCATACCATCCTTAGACTGATGGCCAAACGGAGAGGACTATTCAGTCATTGGAGGATATTCTACGAGCCTGTGCTTTGGAAGGGCAAGGGAATTGGGAGCAGATGTTGCCACTCGTGGAGTTCACTTACAACAACAGCTACCACACGAGTATTGGAATGGCACCATTTGAAGCTTTGTATGGGAGAAAGTGTCAGACGCCGTTATGTTGGTTTCAAGTGGGGGAGAGCTCTCTGATTGGACAAGATATTGTGCAAGAGACCACGGAGCAGATCAAGATGATACAAGAGAAGATGAGGGCAACTCAGAGTAGGCAGAAAAGCTATGCTGATAGAAGAAGAAAACCCTTAGAGTTTGCTGAAGGAGACCATGTGTTCATTAGAATCGTACCAACCAAAGGTGTTGGTAGAGCCTTGAAAACCCAGAAACTATCACCTAAGTTTATTGGTCCCTATCAAATTCTCAAAAGAATCGGCCCAGTAGCCTATCAATTAGATTTGCCTCCGTCATTAGCTAACCTTCATAATGTATTCCATGTGTCTCAACTTAAAATATATGTCCATGACCCCACCATTGTCCTTAGAATCCAACCTGATGACTTAGAAATTTATGAGAACCTAACCTTCAAAGCTGTGCCAGTTCGTATTGAAGATCGAAGAATCAAGCAGCTTAGAGGAAAAGACATTCGTCTGGTCAGAGTCGTCTGGGTTTGTGGCGATGTAATGGAAGCATCGTGGGAACTAGAGGATAAGATGCGTCAGGATTATCCTGACTTGTTTGTATAAGTTGAATTTCGGGGACGAAATTCCTTGTAAGTGGGGGAGTAGTGTAACACCCCAAAATTTTAATCCCCGATTAATGAAATGTTAATTATAAATTAATTATAATTAATTATTTCCATATTAATCCTTGATTAAAATATGTGTTTATATAGTTGGTATATGTGTGTGAATTGATTTAATAAATATAATAAATGCCTAAGATGAGTATTTTGCATATAAGTCCCTGGGTTGGGACCTAGAGGTAATTATAGGAAAGATTTTGGAGGGAAAGTAAATAAAATAATTATTTTTCAAAATTTGGGAAAAATACTCGAGTATTTTCTGAAAAACTCGAGTATTCTGGGTCAAATTGCACGAGTTAGTGCGGTTGATGAGTCAACACCGAGTTGCTATCATTTTGACACGAAAACAGCCTCTAAACCACGTCCCAATCTGCGTGTCGAGCTGCATGGATAGCTTAGCCATGTATTTAAACACTTGGTTGATGCATCAACACCCCATTTTGCCAAATTCGTGGGTTTTGCTTCAAATTAGGGTTCCTGGATTGTCCTCTTCGATTCTCTTTCTCAGAGTCAAATTGAAACACAAATCATACACGAATACAAAGCTTACATCTTGAGCTTTGTATAGAGAGTAAAATCGTGAGGATTGAGTGAGTGTGTTGAGAGAATTGGAGCTGAGAAGTTGGAGCTTGTTCTGTCACAGTGTTGCTTGGAGCTTACTTTGATCTTGATTTCTGGTAAGCTCACGAATTCTTGAGTCTCAAATTCGATTCCTTTAGTTAGATTATGTTGCATAGAGTCCAGAAAATCTAATTTCCCCAATTTAATCTTCTGTTTCATGTACAAACCAATTCCATTTTGGTGTGGTACTCAAAATGCTCTGCATGTGGCATTTGAAGTTGGTCTGAGAATTTTGGAGCCTTTTTCTTGTCAATCCTTGTTTGGAAAACATCTGAGAGGTAAGGGGAAGTAATTATATTCACTAGATAAAGTTTAAATTCCATTAATTGTGTTAGAGAGCCATCAAGAGGCTGTAAGGGCTTAGTTTGAATAGGAACTTTGGTTTGGAGACCAATCCATGCTCTATGACTGTGATGAGCAAGTTCTATATCATGCATGCAAGCTTAAATGAACTTTGTTTCATGAATATTGTGCTTATTTTGCAATTTGAAGTGTTGAGTTGCCAAATTGTATATTTCATGCATAATGGATTGATTCTCTGTCAAATTTGTTATTTGATATGAAATGAGTATGTTAACATGTTCAATATGTGGTATATGAACTATTGTGATCACTGTTTTGGGTTAAAAATGTTTAGAAATTGAAATGGCATGTAAAAACCAAGTTTCACTCAGTTCTGTCTGCAGATACTCGAGTATTTGGCTTAATACTCAAGTATTTTGTGGTGCACCAGAGTGAAAATTGGCGCACCAACTTGGGAATCAGATTGAACACTCGAGTAATGTATGAACTACTCGAGTATTCTGGATAATGGAATACTCGAGTATCTCATGAAATACTCGAGTATATTTACGAAAACCTGAAACCCTAAATCTCTGAAAAGACATGAAGGACTCGAGTATAATTATGAACAACTCGAGTAGAATCTGGAAAATGATTAACTACTCGAGTATTTTGGAGAAAACTCGAGTATTCTTAGTCAGATACTTAAAAATACCATTTTCAATTCTAAGTCATTTTGTAACTCTTAGAGGACAATAAACCAAGTGATTCTGGACTTAGAAGAAATTGATTGACGTTATGATGTTTTCATTTGAATAATGATACGTTGCTCGGGAGGCACGTAATGTATTAATAAAAGGATAAAACGCCAATCAATCTCTTTTAAGTAAGGTAATGCATTCATCCTGGAGTTTGGGTTGGTAGGACGTATATCATGTTTTTGATAAATATGTGGAGGGCCTCTGGGAGTGCCAATACGCTCGCTTGATGACACGTCGTTGACGTGGTCGGCTGAGGGAATGCCGATATGGTTATACCGTTTGGATGACGGTCCGTTTGGATGACGGGCTGTGCTCGGGTGGCATGGATACCAAGCTTGTCGTGTACATTCTAGGTGAATGTACGAATTGTTGGATACCTAGGAATACAAAGCATTGTTGAGTGCTGGGTTGTCAGGGATGGACGTCAGAGAGTGACATAGTATGATGGAGATAGGCTTGAGAGCTAAAGTCATGCATCATGCCACTCATTTAAAATAATTGTGATAAATGAAATAAGTGTGAGCATCCTATGTGCATTCATTAACTGCTAAGTGTTATATGTGATTGTTGTTAATTGATGCATATTTAAATATTCATATTGTACAATTTATTCTCTATTGGTTATGTGTATAAAATTGCTTACCCCTATGCCCTTGTAGGTGATGTCTCGTTACATTGCTTGCATCGAGATCCGGCCACTTCCTAGTGGCACATGGATCTATGAGGACCATCGCGCGGTGTTCGAGGGTGAGGTAGAGGTTACCTTTTACCACCCGAACCCGTTGATCCGATTCCGTCCTCGTAGATTTAGGATTCCCATCATATACACTATGCATGTACCCCCGTTTTACACTTATCATGGACCACCTCCCACGCGACCAGCTCGCTCTTACCATAGTTTTCGTTTTCGACCTACCCGCTCTCACCCTTTTACTTCAAGGGTCGTCCGCGAGGAGACTCCCCCTTCTGATCCGAGGAGCCCAATCAGGGTTTCACCATCCCCTGACCCGGTACCCAGTGGTAGGGTACACTCTCCCTCGGACGAGATCGAGGAGGATCCGGTGGAGGACGAGAGTGGGAGCGAGCCTGTCGTGCATTCTACAGGGAGTGACTGGAGGGACGATGATCCCTAGGTACATGCATATGGTATGTGATGAGGATCAATGGATCCGATGTGTGGAGGCTGTGGAGGAGACTTGCTGCTGCTGCTGTGTTGTTGATGATGCTACTACCTTACTACTCATGTTTCTTTGAGACTGCTGCTATCACTACTACTGCATCTGATGAGGCCAGATCTACGTGACCACCCTTGGAGTTTATGTTTTGATTATGTACATATATTGTAGATATACTTTTGGGGTACACTAGGGCTTTGGTCATATCACTATGTAGATCAGATTGTGGACTTGTATTTTGAGATCTTGGAGACATGATGATGAGACTATGTATCTATGACTTTAACTATATATAAAACCTATGTTTATATTACTAGTGACTGCATAGTCTGATAATTTCCGCTTACTCTGATTTAATCCCTTTAAGAGTTCGGCTATAAACATTATTTGATGGTATCAGATTTATCGAACAAAGCAAGGGTAACTTTAATTACTTGTATGATACAAATACATTTCAAAAGAGCGAATGTTACCCTATTTGTGAAAAGGTTTTAGAGATCGCCGAACTCGATACAAATGTTTTGAAATGGTTTAAAGTTTATTCTCCAAGAATTCCAAAGGACGATTTGTGCACCCGCTTAAAAAGAAAATATTATTTTCCATATTTTCTTAACACTCACAAGTGCATATATTATCCAAGATGAAACTTTAATTACTATATTATATTTGGGTAATCAGGAAGGGTGTCACAAAAGTGCTATATTTGGTAAGTACGACGGAATGACCAACAAATAGATAATGTGTCACATAGGTGAAATAGGAATCATCTAGCTAAGAAGTGACATCGTGTGAAACAATTTAAAAGCAATTCTATTATACATTGAAGCATATGTACTTTAAGAAAATTATAGTACGTCTAGAAAACATTAAAAGAACCTGGCATATAATCACCAAAAACATTATAGAGATGGCTATCAAGCAGTTATTCAAGTTAAAAAGAAATGCAAAGGGAGATTACACACTTTGGAAGCATTTGATGGAGGAATCCATTGAAGCTTGAAAATTTAGATCAGTTTTAGTGGTAATTTAGGAACGAATTCCATTATCATTGCTTTGTTTCTTCCTTCTATTATGTGTAACTAAAACCTTGTGTTAGGAACATGGTGGATTTGCATGGATAGTTTGTTTTAATTTATGAATTAGTGTTTTTCCAGTTTTAAATCAAGTGTTTGGTAGTGTTTTTATTGTTATGCATGAACCTGGCCAATTTATGTTTTGGATTTCTAAATCTTAAATTGGAAAATTAGGATTTAGAATAGCCTTTGCAATCAAACAGTATAACTATCTAACTTGTAAGAATACTTTCGGATTCTTACGCAACTTTTCATAAATTCATTATTCTAATTAAGGTTGTTCAATGGTTTAATTTTTTAAGGGATTAAGAGTTATCAAATTGGATAATAAACAGTAATTACACAAGAGGAATCTAGTAATTGCTAATTTAGGAATTTGTTCTTGATTTAAAGGAAAAACAATAATTCAGAATTAATAAACGATGTCTGTAATGAAACTAAGTTTCTAACCACTTTTCTTCCACTGCAACTTTATTCTTTTTAATTTTCAGTATTTATTTTATTTTTAATTTTATTCTCAAATCAGTTTTTAAAAGTAATCTATTTAATAGATTTGACTTAGAACAACTCTTAGGTGAAAATAGTTGAACAATTTGCAATCCTCGTGGGACGACAATTTTACTTACATTGTATTACTTTTGTACGATCTAGTATACTTGCTAGAGAGTCCAACATTCGTCAAGTGACCCCTTGGGATTATTATGGGTAAAATGTTCCAAAGATAGGCTGGTTCCGCAGATCATGCCCGGGATAGTTTTGCTTAACTGTAACATATCCTATCAACCTCTAGGTAAGCTTGGACAGCAAGGAAATGTTTCACAAAATCAATTTAATAGAATCCGAAAACATCGTAAAAAAACTCGTTTTTGTTTCAAATATTTTAAAAACTCAAGTTTTCAGTTATAAAACAACACTTAAACAACCATGAACACACAAACTCAAATACATCAAATCAAATAGATCTCAAAACCACATACACACAATATACTGTGGTCACTCAAATCATATAAAAATTAATCAATTTCAAATCAATTCTTAATTCAATTATTTAATTAAATCACATACAAACATTCATTCTCAGATAAACACTTCACAAATCAAACACTTAATCAATTTAATCAACACATAATTAACTTTAAAAACATATTATTTTATAAAACAAAATCATTTAAGCATGCTTAAACTCATAAACCGAATGCACACATAATTTCACTTAAACACACAACTAATTCCCTAAACATAATTGGCTCATCATTATTTCTAGATTACTACATGGAAAAGAATTCTATCCTAATTAACATGCACAAACCGAAACTACACACATATCAAAACAAGATTCATGCCATCATCAAACACACAAAAACTTATGAAATTATTTCTTCTTTCTCTTGACAAAAACCGTGAGCTTAATCATTAGAAAACCCATCAAACTTTAATTTATTTCCTTAAATCAAATCAAAATCATGCAAAAACATAAAGCATATATCAAATTCACACAAAATAAAAAGCATAGATCTTAATTCAAACATGGCCGAATACATTATGCATAAAATCAACACTTTGATTTATTTTCTTGAATCAAAACAAAGCAAAGATCATACAAGGACATAGAACATAGATCAATTTAGAAAAATCATTTTGTTCTCCCTAATTCTCTTCCAAAATCGAGACATGCAATTCAAGAAATCATAATCTTTTATTTAAATTTAACATGCAAGAATTAAGTCCTAAGCTTTTTCTAGCAAATCATGCAAGAATCATGGATACACACCTTTAATTCATAAAAATAACTTTTCAAGGTTCAATACTCACATGCATGCACTTAAATCATGTAGATCAAGTCATGAAATTAAACATAAAAGCACAAATCAAAGACAAAAATCATTTTGGATGAAAAGGGACCCAAAACCGAGACGTATTTAGAAGAAAACACCAAAGCTTTTGTTTCAAAAATCACTTACAAAGCTTGAGATCAAGACAAAATCAAGGATCAAAACACAAATCAAAGCTTTATAAAAATAAAAGCAAAGATCAAAACATAAATCAAAGCTATTAAACCAAAAATCAAGACATGCAAAAATTCAAGGTCATACAAATCATTTTTAAACAACATGCAAGACTAAAAATAAAAAATGAATTTAGATCAAATATGAATTTATCAAACAAACACATAAGCACCTCATAGTTCACGGTTTTAAGCATAAAATCAAACATGCAAGAAGATCTACTCTATATTCACAAAGATCATAAACAAAATATTAAATCTAAGGATTTAGCTTGAGAAACATAAAGATCTACCATGCAAGTATCAAGATCCATCATACACAACACCGACCGCATCATAGAGTCCATCATTTAGTTCAATACAAATTTATTTAGGTCTTAAAAATCAAGATCAAAGCAAAAGCATCAGATGCAAGCTTAGATCAAACCATAAAATAAACATGCAAGGGAAGAAAAGAAAATTTACAAGGTTATAAAACAAAAACTAGTTCTACTCTTCTAGGATCTTCGGTTATACCAAGGAAATAAGGTCTTCTAAGCACTTGATCTTCAAAGAACTCCTAGGTTTTAGGGTTGATCTCCTCTTCTTCTTCCTTCTCCCACTCACGGCCTCCTCTTCTTCTTTCTCTATCTTTCTATTTTCTTTTCTTAGTCTAAGAGTTTTGAGAAGCTCTTAGATCTTGTGTTTAGGTTTGTGTTGGACGGAAGAGTGAAATGGAGAAATGAAATGAGGAAAAACAACTAAGGCTCCATCCATTTATAAGCAACTCAAGGCTTCCTATTTTGCCCTTGATAAGTTTCGGTCCTAGCACAATTGGAAAGGGTAAATTCGGTGCTCCAAGAAATTGCATGGGTGGAGGTTAACAAAATCCAAGGGGACAAAGTAGGGAACATAAGGGCTTAGGGGTCATTATAGGTTTTAAGACTTTTTGGCTCTCCTTAGGGTTTCTACTATTTGGTTAGGGTTCAGTTAGGATTTAGTTAGGAATTGGTTACTTGGTTTCCACACTTAGAGAAAATTCTAGGCTACACACACACCTTCACACGGCACGCACATATATATTCACATATATTCACACATACATTCATGCATACATCCACTCATTTTCACGCCTAACACATACCCTCATGCACATATAATCACATTCATTTACTAATTAAATTCCACATAATACTAAGCACACAAAACCGTATATACATCTTCATGCACTCATAGAAAAAATGAATCATAATACACTAAAGTATCAAACACACACATTTGTATAAATTAAATCACCTTTTTCATAAAATAATTCTTATCATATCATCATTTCCAAAAATCAACTTTAAAAATCATAGCATTATTTCATGAAAATCATTTCTTTAAATTCATTTACCACTTTGAAAACGTGCATCAAAACATTTATTTAAGAAAATATCCTTTCAAAAATACTTTTCTCAAAAATAATTATTTTTAGAAATTAAAACCGTACGAGGATTTTGAGGGGTGTTACATTCTCCCCAACTTAAAGATTTCTCGTCCCCGAGAAATACGTTGCCGATTGGGCAGCAGGGCACAACAACTCTCACATCACAGTAATGTCCATGAGAAAATTCTCATTCTCGCTTCGCGGTCGTCTCTTCCTTTACTGACAGTAGATTCTGCACAACACTCTTCGTGTGTCGCTTTCGGATGAAAAAGTTCCACGGCATAACCATTTACGTGTCGAACCGGGTTAAGTCACACAGATTAACCGAAGAAGATGTCGTTCCTTTAGTTGATCGCTGTCACCATGAGCACAATCTTGGGTATAAACCCCGGAAAGCAAGCAAACAACAATTCATACATCTCCAAAAGCATTGGGCTTAACCTAAAATCCTGAGGTACGCACTACTTTCTACACTTTAGGTTCTCACTAACCTACCACTTTCTCCGTCTAGACATCTAACCATAGAATAAAAGAGGTCTAATCATCCTCACTATTTCCTCAAATTAGGGTCAATATACACTCCCTTTCTTCCTTGTGGCTCCCCAACTTCGATCAAGCTTACCACTAGGTTCACCCTGATTCTACATTTTACTCAACATCCATCATTTATCCATCCATGATCACTCAAACCTAGACTATTTGGGTACTATGACACTCCTAATACCACAAATCAGATTAACAAATCTCAGAAAAGATTGATAAGGCTGAGGTTTAATAGGAAGACTGAAGAAAGAATTTGGATTCCGACTGACTGCCGTTGTTGAAACAATTCAACAAACACGGGTCTCAAGAATAACATCCTATTTCCTTGTACCAAAAGGGTACATCGGGGTCACAGACTTAGGTCTAACAAACTACTTCAAGGGTCATGGGTAATCCAATCTTAGAATCCGCCTAAACTTAACCATTAGGGTCCTTAATCTAACGCAACAGGCACTAGGGACAACCAAGTCCTACATCTTAAAAAGACGACAACCTAATCTCAAACTCTTATCCTTGCACTAGAAAGCACTCACCATCACACATACAAACAAGCAAACGAACAAGAAAGCAAAGCAAAGCATGGCTTAAGGCCACAAAGGATTAACATCGCTCTGATACCACTCTGTAACATCCCGATTTTCACCACCCAAAATAATCATCATTTATTTAAGAAGTTGTTAAAAAATGAGGCCATTTTTTTTAAAGAGTCTGGAAAAACGGTTGGTGCATGCTCATGTTCTTACTTGAAAACCGGGTTGTTACTTAAAAACCTTACTCCACCTTCACTTTCAAATCTCCCAAAATAGTTTTTAAAGTTCGGCCAGTTCACAAAATAAAGTAGGGCGTAGTTACAAGAGTGATACATTGCTAAGATAGTCCTTGACTCACACTTACAACAACTTAAACTAGTTACCCTACCTCTGACTCTTCCTAATAAAACTATAGGGTGCAACTCATGATCCTCCTTCTTGCGTCCTTGCTTAACTCCGGAAGATGAAGCCATCTCAGTTGCAGCTTGTCCACGGTTCTTTGGCATCCACTGCATCCTAGCTTGAGCAGAAGAAGTCCTCCAAGCTTCACATCATGCCGTCTCCTCGTAGTCTCGGTAGCCACAGACAGAAACTTGTCCCAGCAGTGGTCCTAGGTTAGCTCCGCAAAGTCGATGCTCAGGATCTGGAATCACAACCTGAGTGTCGCCAATCCACACCCAACCAGATGGGGTACGCTTCCAGCCACATCCGTGTCTAGTCCATGTTGCAATCTCAATACGATACTCCATCTGCACGTTGGAGTACCAGAAACACCGATATGCCAACGGGCAGGAGAGAGTTAGCGCTCCGAATGACAAGTCGTCGACGTTGTGGATTTACCGCAGGCGGAATATCAAGACAACACACAATACAAACAAGGCACACCACATAGCACTCAATCATAACATCACAATTCTTATTATATTAACTCATTAACAGTCTTATATAAACATCTTCTAATTTCAATCATTTCTCAATCATATCTTCATTCACCATTCTCAATCTTTCACTTATTCCCTTTCCCTCTTCAAGGGTTTCCATCACTTATTCCAAACTTCACCTCCTCATCATCAAAACTTTATAAACTTTACTTCTTCTACTTATAAATCTTTTCTTAACAAGTCTTATCAAATTACAACCATCGATGATTAAGGGGATTTAAAGAATCATTGAGGTACGCGTCCATTCATAGTTAGCACTCACGTTTCAAGTCTACATCTCCTCGGCCATCCATCCACCTAGTCGGAAGCAAACAGGAGTACAGAACCTTTACCGTGCGGGCACGACAACTGTCACACAACAAATGGTCCCAGACCAGGAGGTCTCAGCCTCAAATCATAATCATTTCATTTCATATATATAACAAGGCACACTGTCTCACTACAGTGGCAAACAAGATGCCCCACTCCAGTTCCTCTCACTGTTCTAGATTTGCAATCTAGGGGGCGACAGTACAGCTCTAGTGTGCTCGCAGAACTTGCCACGGCATTGGACCCAGTCCCCACCACGTTAGTGCGCCACTTGTGGAGTTCGTTCTGCCTAGAAAAGTACTCCAGACTTCTTGACGTTTCACCGTCATCGTCCTCCCCTAATGCAATCTCCTCCTAAGTATCCGAAGATACCTATGGTTCCTTCCTCTCCACTACTTCGGGTTAACTCTCATGTCTCACCGCGTTTGCTGTTAATGTCTTTTAAAAGCTTTTATCTTTTATTAACCTAATGGTCAGCTCACCCATCGTGCATCCCTTCAATGAGTCCTGACCGCTAACTTTGCATCACTTTTCCTTTCATTCCTCAACTTGGCACAGAGCGGGATCACAATCACAACTTGAATCTCATCACAAAAACTTTTCCCCAAACAACCTTTTCTTAACATCTCTTTTCGTAAACTTTCAAAATCTCACTTCTAGATTCCTCTTCAAAAACTCTTCCAAAACATCAAATCACAAATCCTTTTCTAAAATTTCATTTCATAAATCTTTTTTTTTTCAAAAATCTCCTTTCGAAACTTATTTCAAAAATTTCCTTTCGAATCCTCTTTCAAAACCTCTTTTCAAAAATCTCATTTTCATAAAATCAATTTTGGAAAATTTTTTTGTTTCTCATTTTGGGAACCCCATTCACAAATACGTTTTGTAAACTCTTTTCAGAAATCTCATTTTTGGAAATCCCTTTCAAAAATACATTTTCAAAAATTTATTTTCAAAATTTTAGTTCGCAAACTCCTTTCAAAAATTCTTTTCATAAGTCTTTTCCAACAATCACATTTTCAAAAATCTTTTCAAAAATCTCTTTTCAAAAGTTCTTTCCAAAAGCTTTCTCTTCTTGAGAACTAATGGAGGAGCAAGCTCAACTCAACACCAGTCTCAATCCAAGAAAACAAAGCCAAAGAATCAAGTTTCCACCCTCATCAACTCTTCACTTTCATTTCCACATCATCATTCCTTCCCAGCTCTGGCTCATTCACATCACATCATTACATCCTTTTCTAATCCTCATCTCTTATCTCTTTTCAATCATTATCTCAATCCTCTTATCATTATCTCCACTCTCAATATCTTATCAGGCTAAGACTGCCTTGCTCCACAAGGACTTAAGCCACACAAGGGTTATCTCTTTTCTTGGTATCTCTTTTCATAGAGTCCATCATTTAGTTTATTACAAATTTATTTAGGTCTTAAAAATCAAGATCAAAGTAAAAGCATCACATGCAAGCTTAGATCAAACCATAAAATAAACATGCAAGGGAAGAAAAGAAAATTTACAAGGTTATAAAACAAAAACTAGTTCTACTCTTCTAGGATCTTCGGTTATACCAAGGAAATAAGGTCTTCTAAGCACTTGATCTTCAAAGAACTCCTAGGTTTTAGGGTTGATCTCCTCTTCTTCTTCCTTCTCCCACTCACGACCTCCTCTTCTTCTTTCTCTATCTTTCTATTTTCTTTTCTCAGTCTAAGAGTTTTGAGAAGCTCTTAGATCTTGTTTTTAGGTTTGTGTTGGACGGAAGAGTGAAATGGAGAAATGAAATGAGGAAAAACAACTAAGGCTCCATCCATTTATAAGCAACTCAAGGCTTCCTATTTTGCCCTTGATGAGTTTCGGTCCTAGCACAATTGGAAGGGGTAAATTCGGTGCTCCAAGAAATTGCATGGGTGGAGGTTAGCAAAATCCAAGGGGACAAAGTAGGGAACATAAGAGCTTAGGGGTCATTATAGGTTTTAAGACTTTTTGGCTCTCCTTAGGGTTTCTACTATTTGGTTAGGGTTTGGTTAGGATTTAGTTAGGAATTGGTTACTTGGTTTCCACACTTAGAGAAAATTCTAGGCTACACACACCTCTTCACATGGCACACATATATATTCACATATATTCACACATACATTCATGCATACATCCACTCATTTTCACGCCTAACACATACACTCATGCACATATAATCACATTCATTTACTAATTAAATTCCACATAATACTAAGCACACAAAACCGTATATACATCTTCATGCACTCATAGAAAAAATGAATCATAATACACTAAAGTATCAAACACACACATTTGTATAAATTAAATCCACTTTTTCATAAAATAATTCTTATCATATCATCATTTACAAAAATCAACTTTAAAAATCATAGCATTATTTCATGAAAATCATTTCTTTAAATTCATTTACCACTTTGAAAACGTGCATCAAAACATTTATTTAAGAAAATATCCTTTCAAAAATACTTTTCTCAAAAATAATTCTTTTTAGAAATTAAAACCGTACGAGGATTTTGAGGGGTGTTACATTGTACGGCCAAGACTAGGCTTGAGATTAGTGATTGTAAACTCCTATATAAGGAGCTTTGTTGGATGGAATAAAATAGCTTGGATTTTTGAGTAAAAATCGTGACTTTGCTCACAAGAGAGTGATTCTCTTCCTTTGGTTGGATGAAGGGCTCATCTTGTGTGATGCAAGTGAGTTAACCAAGGCTTATCCCTTGAATCATTTTCAAGAGTGGCGCCTCCTTCCTTATCCTTTATTTCCTTATTCTGTTGTCTCTTTTTGGATTCCTTCACTACTTCTCTTGGTTTATTTTTCCTTTCCATCTCACAATCCATAAACTATCTAAAGAAAACCTTCAAATTATAAGACAAAAGCATTGGAATCATACATCCAATTTCTTGGGCGTATCAACTTGGTAATAAGAGCAAGGCTTTTTGTTGCAACCATTTATTTACAAAAAAAAATTCTTTGAACTTGTTGCAACAAAAATTAGTCGCTGCCAAAATTCTGGTTGTTGTTTTGCAACGCTGTGTGTTGCTGTTGTGTTGGATTTATTTTGCAGCAAATCGTTGCCGCTGTTATAGGGTTCTGGTTCATGCAGTGGCCATTTTATTCGTTGCTGATTGAGTCTGTTTCTGGTCTTTTTCTTTTTCTGTCGCTGTTTTGTTTTTGAGTTTTACTCCATAGATTTGTCGCTGTTGCAATTGTTGTTAGGTGCAATAGATAGTTCTGTCGCTATTAAGTCTGTTTTGTGTGGCTTTGTCTAAACCGTCGCTGTTGACATTTTTGTTTTTATTTCTCTGCAATAGTTCTGGACAGAATTTTTCGTCGCTATTTTTCAGTGTTGCAGCAACCATGGCTATTTGTTTTTAAGGCTTAAATCGTGACCAAATCTTAGCTTGTTTGTCACGAAAATTTTTGTCCCTAAAATCCTGATAAGCTTAAAAACCGTGTCCAATTTTAAGGCCCTGTTAGGCACGAATTTTTCTATCCCTAAAAGTTTCTGTTTAAAAAAAAAATTGGGTGCAGTCACTTATTACATCACTTTCTTTAGTTTGTGGGTCTTTAGATTTTCCTTATTAGTTTTGTGTTTTGATGAAACTTTGTCATCTTGATTCTAGAATTGCTAAGATTGCATTCTTTTGTCTTTAGAGTCTTAATTTTTGGGTATCAAGTTTGTGGTCTTTTCTTTTTGGTCATTGTGGTTTTCATTTGAGTCTCCAATCTTTTTGTTTGTGTTTTAGTTGTCTTTGTTGTTATTGAGTCTAGAGCATACTTAGGATTTTCCTCTTTCTTGTTTAAGCCTTCTTGGTTTTTGAGTGTTTAACCTTTGAACCATGGAAAGAAAGAACCTTGATGACCAACAAAAACTTTTTTGTGAAGCACTCACATCAACCTTACAAGAGATGTGGAAAGAAACCTCTGAGTGTTTTGGTCAAAAGATAGAAAAACTGGAAACCCAGTTAAGAACCTCCAAAGGAAAGAAACATTTCAAATGCTTTAGATGTCATGGAAAGGATCATTGGTCCTTTGAATGTCCTACAAATAAAAATAATTTTATCTTGGAAGAAGGTAAAAATCAAGAAAGAAAATTTCATGAAAGTCTAGAACCTCAAGGAGGAATCATTTTGCCCAAGACTTCCCAGCAGGTTTATAAAGGTTTTAAGTGGGGGAGTAGTGTAACACCCCAAATTTTTAATTCCTGATTAATGAAGATTAATTATAAATGTTTATTTGTGATTAATTATTTTTGTGAAATCCTTGATTATGAAGTCATTTATTATGCATAAAAATATTAGATAATTTCTAATATGTGAAGATAATGTTTTTGCTCATCAGTCCCTGTTTTGGGACCTAGAAATAATTTTTGAAAGATTTTGGATGAAAAGGAAATAAAAATATTTATTTTTATTATTTTGGCAAAAAGACTCGAGTCTTTCTGAAAAGACTCGAGTATTTGGCACAGTGAGGAACGAGTTAGTGCGTTTTGGTGAGTCACCATTAACGATTCTCGTGTGTTGACACGAGATCGTCTTCCTCAACACGTCTTTGGCTTCGTGTCGACTTGCATGAGTGATCAACCTTGCTATATAAACTCATGGTGTTGAAGAATCAAGCTATTTTGGCCAATTTGTTCTGGAATTCGAAGTTAGGGTTCTTGATTTCTCTGGTTCGATTCTCCTTCCTTGAGTAGAGTTAGGTCACAAATCATACACCAATACGAAGCTCACATCCAGAGCTTTGTATAGACACCAAAATTGTGAGCTGAGAGTTTGAGTGTTGGAAGAATCGAAGCTCGAAAGTGGGGATTGTTTGCTGTCAACTGGTTCTTGGAGCTCGCTTTGATCCTCAATTGTGGTAAGCTCATGAACCCTCTTGACTCCAATTTGGTCTTAATCTCTCGTGCATGTTGCAGAGAGTAGATTCTAACCTTTTTCCCCAATTTTTGTGCACGATTACTCCCTCAAACAATGTGGTTTTTGGACTCTGCTCACACTGTTCTGCATTTTGATGGGTGAAGTGATTTGAGCTGGTGTTGGTGGCTGTTGTGTGGCTGCTGCTGTTCTTTGGTGTTTTTGAGTTTGTCAAAGTGTTGTCTAAGGTATGGGAGAAGTCATTCATATTGCTAGGATTATAGATTGTGAATTTTGATTTGTGTATGCTATGTGAATTGGACCAAGACATGCTTGCTGGACTTGGAGGTTCAGACAATCACTTGGTCCCTTGTTTTATAACATGAATACTGCCTGAAGTGAATTGATGATATTAAACTAATGGAATTTATGAGTTTGGTTGAGTTATAATTGATTAAAGTGGTAAAACATGACCATGAGATGGTAGGTTTTTGGTAAGCCAAGTTATGAGCACTAAACAAGTATGGAGCAAGTCCTATATGTTGTATGTAAGTTGTGTCAAGGTTGTTTGCATGCTAAAATTGCTTAGAACTGAATTTGTCATGTTGGGTTGTTGAAAAGTGATTTTATGCATAAATGGAAGCATATTGGGATTCTCTGTGAATTGTTGTGATCTCTGTGTTGAGGCAAGTTTTAATTATGTAGATAGAGTTCATTTGACCATTGGATTGAGTTAGAATTACTCAGAATTGGATTTGGCATGTCAAGTTGTTGGAAATATGGTTTTTATGCATAATTATTGGATTCTCTGTCAAATCTGTGTTTTGATATGAAATAAGTGTTGTAACATGTTTAAATAATGTTATGACAACTCTGTGGATCCCTGGAATGGACTTGAAATAAGTAGAAATGAATTTGGTGTGTTAAAACCAAGTTTCAGTGTTTCCTGCTATAAAACACTCGAGTAAAAGACAGAACACTCGAGTAAAATGTTTTCAAAACAATGTAAACTGAGCAAGAACACTCGAGTATTTTGTCTGGTACTCGAGTACCGAGCATGACCTGAGGACAAGTTTAGGTCAAACACTCGAGTTATTCAAGGTCACTCGAGTATTCTGGAAATGTCCAAGAACACTCGAGTAACCCATGAACTACTCGAGTAAATTGTTGAATTGGAAACCCAAATCCTCAGAAAGTCATGAACACTCGAGTAATCTTAAGGACACTCGAGTAATCTGGAAAAGTTGAAGAACACTCGAGTGTAATGAAGTTTACTTGAGTAAATTGTTCAGAACCTGCAAACACCATTTTCAATTCTAACTTAATAAATTAAGGAATTATTAATAATAGTCCAAGGGATCAAGACTTAGAGAAATTGATTAATACAAATAGATCGTTTGGCGACGGTCCTTTTTGATAAAGAAAATAAGCCTAGGTGGCCTGTAAAGTATTAATCAACTTCCCTTAAGTCTAAAGGATAAATTGCATTCATTCTAGAATTAGGATTGAGAGCTAGACTCATTCATCAAGTTATTCACTTAGAAGGGAAACTTGTAATTGAAATATGTTTGAGCATTTTAATTGCATTAGATGCTTGTCTAGTGCTATATGTGATGGTTGAAGATTGCATAAGGGGCATGAACAAATAGTTGAGTCTGACCTCTAGATAAGTTGATTCATACAGTATAAGAGGTGGAGTAATCATCATGTCCCCTTCAGATTAAAAATGATCATGTCAACTTTGAAGATATAGAGTGTGATTAGTAGTTCATGATCTGGGTAAGATATTGATAAAGGATTTAATAAGCCTGATCATGTCTACTTGGTAGTCAATGTCCTAGAACATAAGAAGTTAATGGCTTATAGGACATAAGAGAGAAATTATTACCTCATGATGATAAGTGGGGTAAGTCTAATACCTTGGAACATAATTAGACAATGACTTAAGGAGTATTAACGATACTGTAAGAGTGGTGACGCTTGTTGATTATGAGGATTCAATCCAAATGCGTTAGGGCTTGTTGCCCTGATTCGGATAATGAGCTTTGGATAAGTGGGATCACCCTGATTTCCATATGTTATGGACTATTTCCTGCAAGAAGTCGTTGTGCTTAAAGGATTCCGTATAGTACGGTGTGGCCGCTATACGAAGACATGTGGAACGGTGTGGCCGCCATATGTGGGGTAAGTGTTATGGGATTCCGTATAGTACGGTGTGGCCGCTATACGAAGACATGTGGAACGGTATGGCCGCCATATGTGTGGTAATTGTGATGTGATTCCGTATGGAACGGTGTGGTCGCTATACGAAGACATGTGGAACGGTGTGGCCGCCATATGTATGTGATTCCATATAGTACGGTGTGGCCGCTATATGAAGGCATGGAACGGTGTGGCCACCATGTGTATGATGTGATGATTAATATATGTGTGATGCATCTCATGCATGGTGTACAGGGAATCGTTCAGTGAGGTGCATGCGGGATTG
Source organism: Crotalaria pallida (assembly GCA_037953625.1). Classification (NCBI taxonomy): domain Eukaryota; kingdom Viridiplantae; phylum Streptophyta; class Magnoliopsida; order Fabales; family Fabaceae; genus Crotalaria; species Crotalaria pallida. The sequence goes on along the minus strand of CM075655.1, from coordinate 63,652,172 downwards.
GAAACCATGTAGTACGGTGTGGCCGCTACATGAGACGGTTGGAACGGTGTGGCCGCCACCGTAGAAATGACAAGGACCTAGAACTATTGGTGGACAATGGTTCAGGGATCATCCCCTTGTATCATTTTAGGATCGTGGTCGATGGGGTTCCAGTATAGAACGGTGTGACCGCTATGCAGGTTGTGGAAACATCGAGCGCACGATTGCCTATCCCAGAGTGTTGTTTTCTGGAAGAGTTGATTATGGAGAAATGATTTGTGAGACGTGCATGCATAGCATGAGAAACTAATGGTTTTAGCCAATGTTGTTTAATAAAACTCTTGGGCATGCATTTATTATATTGAAATGATATCTGTAATGTTTGTGTTTGACCAATCATATAATCTGCTTAGGCGATATTACAAGTGACTTACTCCCATCTACCATGTTTGTGGTGGTAGGTTCTTTCAAAGGACAGAATTGAAGTCACTCCGGTAGGAGCGGAAGTGTCTAGAAGAAGCAGCCAGGATGATGTCTCGTCATCCAAATCCTTTTGCAGAAGGATCGAGTTGTGAAGACCAATGCTCTGGGTGTAAAAAGGGGTTTTTGGGAGTTTGTATTATATAAGTATTTTACACTCAGAATATTTTGTAAAAGAAATATTACTCTATGAAAAAAATACTTTTTGGTTTTCACACTCCTTATAGAAAAAGTTTTTGTTAACTCGTATTTTTCAATGGGCTTGATTTTGGGATGTTACACGACGCACCATCTTGCCATCATAAAAATCAAAGACCCTCGAGTGCTCAAAGGTCTTCCCCGCATCACTGCTACCCCTACAACAGGTCTCTTACCCCTCGGCATCCTAAAACACTAAAAATCAACTAAGGGCAATTTATCGAACACTTGGCGGTCACTATGAAGAACTCTAGAACCAAACTCTAAATAACTAACTCCTAACTCCAAAATCTAACTAAATCAAACCCAAAGAGTAAAGAGAAGTGATTTCTTACCCACTACCGTGAAAAATTCGTGATCCTAGCCCTTGAATATGAGAAAATCGAATTGAGAGAAATGAGAGAGGGAGTGAGGGAAAATCTCCAAAAACACCCAAAAACAGTGAAGAATGATGAACAAGAATGGAGGAATGATGATTATTTGTGGAGGAATTTTGGAAATCATGGAGGATTTGATGTAATTTGATGATTTGGGGTTTTAGGGTTTGAATTGGGGAAGAATGGATTTGAGAGAAAATGAGAAATGGGGAAGAAGACCCCCCTGGGCGTGCTCTTTACGCCCAGCGCGCGCCCAGGCGCGCGGTCCCCTCTTTTTTATGAAAATTAAATGAAAATAACTAAATGAATAAAAAGAATAAAAAAAACTAATTACCTAAAATCTAAGGGAAAATTACCTAATCATTGGGTTGCCTCCCAACTAGCGCTTGTTTAACGTCACGAGCCTGACGGGTCACCTCCTTTCGGAGGCTAGGGGGATGCCAATGTCCCATTGAGAGATGGCAGTTGCTTTTTCATATTATATTCAGCATTGGAATGTTCAATGAGGTTAAGAGGAGTAAAGCGATCCGTTGTGATAGGTGGTTTTTCAAAAATATTAATTACACATTGTTCACCATTCACACGGAGAATCACTTCTCCCCTAGGCACATCTATGACTACCCCTGTTGTGGCCAAGAAAGGCCGACCAAAAATCAGATGAATATTTTCATCCTCTTCCACATCAAGGACTACAAAGTCTAGGGGCAGTATGAAGTCATTAACCTTTACCAAAATATCTTCCACCACTCCATAGGGGCGGATGATGGATCTATCAGCTAATTGTAATATGGCAGGGGTAGTAGGCTTAATGTCTCCTAATTCTAATGCATTGCACACAGATAAGGGCATTATGTTAACACTAGCTCCAAGGTCATAGAGGGCCTTACCTGAGTACTCCTTGCCAATACTGATGGGGAGGTTGAAACTTCCCGGATCTTTCATCTTCGGTGGCAGGTTGCCCTTGATAATGCTGCTACACTTCTCCGCGATCGGAAATGTCTCTTCCGAGAGCATTCCCTTCTTCCTTGTGAGCAGATCCTTCAAGAATTTCGCATACAGAGGCATCTGTTCAAGAGCCTCTGCAAACGGAATATTGATATGAATCTTCCGAATCATCTCCTAAAATTTGGAGAAGTGCCTCTTATCTTCTTCTTTCTTCAGCCTCTGAGGATAAGGCACCCTCAGAGGCAGTGGAGCAGGCTTTGGTGGGCTGTGGTTGAGATCCACAGGTGGACCCTACGCTTTCAATGCTGCAAGCTTGCCTTGCTCTTCCTTCTTCTCATCTTCTGTCCTAGGTTGCTCTTCCTTTTTCTTTTCCACTTCAGTTGCATTACCCTTTGATTGTGGCTCCTCATACAACTTGCCACTCCAAAGGTCCTTGGGATTAGTAATGGTGTCACTAGGAAAGGTTCCTAGTGACCTCTCTGATAGCTGTTTTGCAATTTGGCCCACTTGCATCTCCACGTTGCGGATGCTAGCCCTTGATTGGCGAAATTCGCCCCTGTCCCATCCATGAATGTTGTATTGTGGGCGACTAGCTTCTCTAATGCTGCTTCCTAGGCTGGCTTCTGTGTCTGCTGTGGTGGTTGTGGTGGATTAAGGGCCGGGCTGTGCCATGAGAAGTTGGGATGGTTGCGGTATGCTGGATTGTAGGAGTTGGAGTACATATTGTTCTTATGTCCTTCACCACCCACATAATTCACCTGCTCCTCAATAGTTACAGGTCCTCCTTCAATGTCCTTTGCACAATCACCATTGCGGTGATTCCCTCACAGAAGTCACACTTCAGGGTGTTGACAACTGAAATCTGAGCTTGACCCATCTGCTTGGCCAATGCAACTATTTGTTGCTGCATCTCCTTATTTTGCCGAATAATGGTTTGCACTTGGGTTGAGTTCAAATCTGAATTTCTCAGGATGGTCTTCTCCGTGATAGCCTGACTGCTGTTGTAGGCCATTGTTTCTATGATCTCCTTTGCCTCTTTAACAGTCTTCTTCAAGAGGGAACCACCAGCTGCTACATCAATCATAATCTTGTTCGCCATCTTCAGCCCAAAATAGAACAACCGGATTTGCATCCAGTCCGGAATTGCATGAGTGGGGCATTTCTTCAACAGCTGGTTGTACCTATCCCAGGCTTCATGTAAGAGCTCTCCATCTTCTTGCATGAAGGAGTTGATATCCTGGCGCAATCTAGCTTGCTTTGGATCCATTGTCTTCAGCCATCTTCTTCTCTTGCTGTTTCCTTTCCTTCCTTGCTTGCTTTTTCCTCCTTTTTGCACTCAACTCCACGTCAGGGTCGAATCTCAAAGCTTCTCGATTAGCTGCAGAACGCAAATACATAAGAGGTTACGCAATACCTGTTAAGAAAGTAAAGAACAATAAAAAAAATAAATTAAACTAAAACTACTTCTAAGTGCCGAAAATAAATTGAAACGAATTGCAATCCCCCGGCAACGGCGCCAAAAACTTGTTGGACTCTCTAGCAAGTATACTAGATCGTACAAAAGTAATACAATGTAAGTAAAATTATCGTCCCACGAGGATTGCGAATTGTTCAACTATTTTTACCTAAGAGTAGTTCTAAGTCAAATCTATTAAATAAATTACTTTTAAAAACTGATTTGAGAATAAAATTAAAAATAAAATAAATACTGAAAATTAAAAAGAATAAAGTTGTAGTGGAAGAAAAGTGGTTAGGAACTTAGTTTCATTGCAGGCATCGTTTATTAATTTTGAATTATTGTTTTTCCTTTAAATCAAGAACAAATTCCTAAATTAGCAATTACTAGATTCCTCTTGCGTAATTACTGTTTATTATCCAATTTGATAACTCTTAATCCCTTAAGAAATTAAACCATTGAACAACCTTAATTAGAACAGTGAATTTATGAAAAGTTGCATAAGAACCCAAAAGTATTCCTACAAGTTGGATAGTTATATTGTTTGATTGCAAGACCTACTCTAAATCCTAATTTTCCAATTTAAGATTTAGATATCCAAAACATAAATTGATCAGGTTCATGCATAACAATAAAAACACAACCAAACACTTGATTTAAAACCGGAAAAACACTAATTCATAAATTAGAACAAACTATCCATGCAAATCCACCATGTTCCTAACACAAGGGTTTTAGTTACACATCATATAAGGAAGAAACAAAGCAATAATAATGGAATTCATTCCTAAATTACCACTAAAACTAATCTGAATCTTCAAGCTTTAATGGATTCCTCCTTCAAATGCTTCCAAACTGTGTAATCTCCCTTCTACCATAGCTGCTAACCTAGTCACTAATCCTAATATAAATAATAATACACAAAATCCTAAGAGAATCTTTCGAAAACACTCTGAAGTTGGCCCAATTGGGTCTGATCGGGTGTCGCGCGCCTTGTAAGACCCTATATTTTGAATAAAGAGTTAATAGTCACATAGGTCCTCGAAAGATACCTGTGGAATCAGTTAGGTCCCTGAAAGATTTGTGGAATCTCTTAAACCCCTCAAAGATCATTTTGGCGTCATATTAGTCCCCCCATTCAATTTCGTCAGGATGGACCTGATGTAATTCTACGTGGCACGTTAAATGCTTTGTTGGCCCCAATGCGATGTTGGAATGTTAAGAAGGTGCCACGTTTGGGCCAACAAAACATTTAATGTGTCACATAGGATTCCGTTAGGTCCCTCGTGGGGGACTAATGTGATGCCAAATTGATCTTTGGGGGGTTTAAGAGATTTCAAAAACCTTTCAGGGACCTAACTGATTCCAAAATGATCTTTTGGGGGTTTAAGATATTCCACTAATCTTTCAGGGACCTAACTGATTCCACAGGTATCTTTCGGGGACCTATGTGACTATTAACTCTTGAATAAATGAATAAAAAATTAAGTATTTAAAATAATAATGTTATTATATTGAATAAAATAATGAATTTTCTGAAATTATGTTAAAATACTCGAGTATTTTGGGGGAAGACTCGAGTATAGTACCTAACTGTTCGAAAATTTGAATTTTAGTCGAAAGACTCGAGTCTTTCATGGAAGACTCGAGTGTTCTTTGGTGTTTGTGAAAAAGACTCGAGTACTGGGAAAAAGACTGGAGTAGTTCGAGCAGTATGGTTGAATGTATAAGTCGGTTTTCATTCGAACTTTGCACCAAAACCCGTTTTCTCGAGGTTCCAAGCACAGAGCTGGACCTTACTTCATAGGAGGGAAATATTAGGCTATAAATAGAGGCTTGGGGAAGCTAGAAACTCATTCAAATCTTGCAAACCCGAATTTCCATTCTCATTTCCTCTGTTCTGAAGTGCTTACTTTGATCACTTCGTTCTCTCTCATTTTCACTCATTTCCTTCGAAACCAAAACACAAATCAAAGTTCTAATTCCCATCTTGAATTAGAACCCATAACCACACGAAACTACCTCCTGTAGAGCAAGTTCTAGGCAATCAAAGTTGAGTCTCTGAAGCTGCGAAAACAGAGAATCATTCAACATCAAACACCCTTCTTCTTTAAATTGGTTTGGTAAATCCAGGAACCCGTTTGATTCTAAATTTGTTTCTGATTAAAGTTAATACTACCTAGTTGCTAAAGCTAATTCGTTTCACCCTTTTTCATTACATATTCCCTGTCAAATTCGTGGCCAAAGTTTGTTGTTCAAAGTGCAGAACTTGAGTGTTGGAACTCAAAGTTTGATCCTGATCGTTTCTCTCTCAATCAACCATTTCTTTAGCTTCTCTAAGGTATGGGAGAAGTTATCTAATCGCTAGAATGGTAAACAACAAGCTAAAATCATAGGAACCACTTGAGGTTCATGGGTAACGTAAGTTGAAATGGGAATCTGACTTGGAGGCCAGAGACTCATGGTTTTTATGTTCAAATAAGTTTAATTGAACCTAATGATGCTCACGAGATTGATTTGGGAATTTAAAATCAAGTAGAAATGAAATTCATATGTTAAATTGGACTTTGTCTATGTGTTGTGCAATCTGTGATTTGATGTTATTTGATGTTGTTTCAGTTGTATTTAAGTGTTGTAACATGTTCATTTTATGTGTCTAAGTTGCTGTTTTGCATAGAAATGGAGAAATAAAGCAAGGAACTCGAATTGGTATTGAAAGTGCAGAAAACTGGTGCTGTTGCAGCAAAAAGACTCGAGTAGTTTAAGCAAGACTCGAGTATTCTAGAAAAGTGGAAGAAAACTCGAGTGGATCTTTAAAGACTCGAGTGTTTATGCATGAACAACTCGAGTGGTCAAGAACTACACGGGTAGTTTGGACAATTTTTCAGAAAACACTTACTTTCTAAAATTTTATTACAATTAACTCGTTTAATACTCTAATATCTTAATCCCGTTGGTTGATAGCTATCCTGGAGGTGTCCTACTGGAATTTTATTCAGTGGTTGATTATTTCCCTACAGGAGTCCCAACGGAAGTGCGTACACCCATTCGGTTGATATGATCCCTAGATGTCCCAGTGAAAGTTTTACTCACTTGGTTGATATTTTTCTATGGGCGTCCCAATGGGGTCATTGCAATAAGTATCCACCAATAGGAGGTTGTGCCCCGATGGATTACTAAATAAATGATTATACGCTATTTCTAAATCCATCACCAAGTGGCTGGGCCGCTGATGGACTTTTCTTGAAATTAATAAACGAAATTAGTTAAACCCTCACAAGTGGCTAGGCCGCTAAAGGATTTTCTGAAAGCATCAGCACCAGCTAAAAGAAAAGTTAAAGGAATTATTAAGGATGAGATCAATGAATGGAAAGATAGATGATGAACTATGTCCTTGATGGAAATGATAATGAATTTGATAATAAGGATTGGTAATAAATTATGTTTGCATACATGCATTGATTGCTCCAGTTTGCGAGGGTTTTCCCTTTTATACTATTAACGCTGGGCAGAGGAAGCCTGTAAGTCGTGAGTGCAGGGCTATGCTTGTAAGTCCTACAACGCTGGGAGATGGGAACCCGTAAGTCGTGAGTGCAGGGCTAAGCCCGTAAGTCCTATGCAGAGCGAAGCTCGTAAGTCATGAGTGCAGAGCGAAGCTCGTAAGTCCTACCACCTCCAAACTGTGATGCCCCGGGAAATTGTGGAGATCAGCGTGCATCATGCCATTAACAAAAGATTAACTACTTGAATAAAAAGGGTTTGACATATGTATATGCATAGTGTGAAATGGTTATTACTGGAATACTTGTGTTTGTTGCTTTTAGCCAATGTTATTTATCATTCGTTTTAACGTGATTAGCTATGGCTTACTCCCTTGTTGCCCTTGTAGGTAACGAAGGTCCTGTTTTCACATAAAGGGGAATAGGAACGGTAAGGGATATGAGATTCCCTTCCCGACCGTTGGAGTTGAGAACCATGCTCTGGGTTACGAGTAAATGTCTTAAGTAGCTCAGAGTCTATGGGCTATTAGTGTAAATTAGTTTGAACTATTGTGTTTTAATAATCAAATTAAGTTCCATGGATTTGCTTCCGCAATTGACTAATAAAGTTTTGAAATTATTTGCGAAACATTATTCTCTCTTTTCATCATAATAAATAAAATCAAGGTTAGAAAGTCGGAATGTTACACGCCTGGGCGCGCCAGGTCTGATGAATGAGAATTAACGTGGCACGCACGCCTGGGCGCGCGGATCTGCACGCCTGGGCGTGTGGTGCCTCTTCTGACTCCGTTTCGCTCCTTCTTGCGCCATTTTCAAGGTCTTCTTATGCTCTTTCGAGCTCCATAATTATTTTCTCCAATTAAGCTCCAAAAGTACCTGAAACATACCCAAAACGGATCAAAACGTTCAAAGGACTCTACTTCTAATAAAAATCCTAAAATTAACAAAAACAACCTATATTTACAAGAGAAACAAGCCAAAACCATAGTAAAGGGAAGTGAAATAAGCCCAAAAACATCATATATTAGACCCAAATCAACGAATCAGCGTCAGACCTAACCTCTGCACTTTCTCAATCCGGTTCTTCGAACCATCTGTATGTTTCCCAACATCCTATCTTACCATCCGCGACACCACGTGCGAATGCAAACAACTGTATCCTTCCTCTTAAAATTAGTATTCAATTTCATAATCATTATCATCACAAAACCAAGTCCATACTTATCAATTCCAATACATAGTTATTTATCATCACATTTCCCACTTAAACATTCCCAATAATTATAAGGGTGAAGTACCACTTTGGTCCCTCATGTTTCTTAGTTGGGAAACTTTAGTCCCTCAAAATGTGGAAATTCACTTTTAGTCCCTAAAATTTTTTTTATGGGACACTTAAGTCCCTCAAGATTTTTTTATAGAACACTTAAGTCTCCACTTGAGGCAGTTTTAGAAGTGGACAGAGGGACTTAAGTGTCCCATAAAAAAAATCTTGAGGGACTAAAAGTGATTTCCACATTTTGAGGGATTAAAGTGTCCCATCTAAAAAACATGAGGGCCCAAAGTGGTACTTCACTCTAATTATAATTATAACTCTCAAGACCAATTATAGTGTTTGACTAAGGTTAAGTACTATTAAAGTTAAGAAATGTGTCCCTGGACCAATGTCTAACCGATTACAGGAAGTGCTAACCGGTTACCACCTGTATAAATTCAAATCCTGGTCTCTGGTCTGCATGCTAACCGGTTAGTACACTCCTCTAACCGGTTAGTCTGTAGAAAACAGTACTTAAAATTGGGGTTTTTGACACTTCAAACTTTGATATACTTTTCCTTAACCAAATTCAACACATAACAACAATTAATCATGATATATTACACATGTTAGCACACAAATAACATCAAGGAATCATCAATTCCCCAACCAAATTCCAATTATTGCATAAATCACATAAAACACAACTTAACATGTGAAAACCAATTCTTTGACAAGTTAAGCCCGATTCAGTGTTTCTATAGGACATACTCATCATTTTAAACATGTTCAAATCAATAATTTCAGCAAGGCACCATGGATTGTCTTGGTCTCAATACCAAACAATCTTGTCATGGTTGCTAATTTTATTTCCAATTATAATTAATCAAACATACTTCAATCATTACCCTAGATATATGAATTAGATCTCCCATATATATTTAAAGTGATTGAATGTATTTGAGGCTGCAAAGAGGGGTTTGACATGAATTTGTACAACAATAAGTTCAGTTGCAACACTCTGTTACAACTTCAAGAAGCTAGCTTTATTTGGATTTTTCATCAAGAATATGCCAAGGAAAATCGTAAAAGAGGGTTAAAACTTAAACTAGGATATATAAACTAAAGATTAAAATGAATTGGAGGCTGAGAGAGCGCTTTAGCTTACCAAACAACTCAAAGAATAGAGCCTCATGAAACTGATTTCTTGGGTTTTCAGTTTTAACAAGGTGACTTCCTCAGTTGATAACTTCCTTTGGGGTTTATGAAACTAAACAAACTTGATCCCTGTACCAAGATGGTGTATAGAGCTTTAGTTGTGTATAGCATATATGGGTTGTTGCTACTTAGAGAAGGGAAAACGAAAGGGGATAAGTTGACACCAGAACCTACTTATAAAGAATTGGAAAGGAAAGATTTCTTCACTTTGAAGGAAGAATCCTCAACCCCAAGGTCTGTAATGTAACATCCCAAAATTTTAATCCCCGATTAATGAAATGTTAATTATAAAAAAATTAATTATAATTAATGATTTCTATTTTAATCCTTGATTAATATTCTGTGTTATGTATTTGGGAGATGTCTTTGAATTTATTTAATAAATATAATTATGCATGAAATAAATATTTTGCATATTAGTCCCTGGGTTGGGACCTAGAAGTAAATATAGAAAAGATTTTGGAGGGAAAATAAATAAAATAATTATTTTTCAAAAACTGAGCAAAATACTCGAGTATTTTCTGGAATACTCGAGTATTCTGGACAGAGTTGCACGAGTTAGAGAGTTTGGTGAGTCACCACCAACGATTTCGTGTCGTTGACACGAAATCACCACCACTCCACGTCTATGGAGGTTGTGTCGACCTGCATGAGCCTTCTCCCCTCCTATTTAAGCCTATCAACACCGAATTCGTGAAGAATTTTGGCAAAGCTTGGGTTGCTGAGCAAGTTAGGGTTCTTGATTTACTCCCTTCGATTCTCCTTCTCTGAGTCAAATTGAGTAACAAATCATACACGAATACAAAGCTCACATCACGAGCTTTGTATAAACACCAAAATCGTGAGGTTTGAGTGAGTGTGGTGGAAGAATCAAGGCTTGGAAGTGGAGCTGTTCTTTGTCAAGTTTTTGTCTGGAGCCTACTTTGATTCTGATTTCTGGTAAGCTCACGAGTCTCTGAGTCCCAAATTCGATTTCTCTAGTTAGTATGTGTTGCATAGAGTCCAGAAAATCTAATTTCCCCAATTGTTATCTCTGTTTTCCATGTAAACCAATTCAATTTTGGTGATGCACTCAAACTGTCCTGCATGTGATGCTCAAAGTGGTTTCTGGGGTTGGAGAGCTTTCTCTTGGGAATTCTCTGTTGCTATACGTCTGAGAGGTAAGGGGAAGTTGTTTTATGCACTAGATAGAGTTTGAATTTCATTATTTTCATTAGAGAGCCACCAAGAGGCTCTAAGGGCTTAGATTGAATAGGAACTTTGGTTTAGAGACCAAGTTACGCTCTATGGTTATTTGGAGCAACTTTCTCATGATGCATGCAAGATGTGATGAACACTAATTCATAAATTTGTTGATTATTTTGCAATTTGAGGTGTTAAGTTGTGAAATTATATGTTTTATGCATTAATGATTGATTCTCTGTCAAATCTGTAATTTGATATGAATTGAGTGTTGTGACATGTTCATTATGTGGTATATGAACTTTGTTGATCATTGGATTGGACTAAAAATGGTTAGAATTGAAAATGGTATATTAAAACCAAGATTTCAGTCTGTTCTGCAATAAAACACTCGAGTATTAGGCTGGTTACTCGAGTAAAATTTTGGTAAAACAATGTATTTTGAGCAAGAACACTCGAGTACCATGCCCAGAACTCGAGTAATCGAGTGTTGCATGGGATATGTTAAGGTAAACCACTCGAGTAATGCAGGGGTCACTCGAGTATTCTGGAAATGCTGAAGAACACTCGAGTAACTCATGAATCACTCGAGTATTTTTATGAATCTGAAACCCAAATCCCCATAAATGCATGAACACTCGAGTAGTTTAAAGAACACTCGAGTAATCGGGAAATAGTTGAAGAACACTCGAGTCTTCTGAAGAACACTCGAGTAATTTACCCAAAATCTTAAAATACCATTTTTAATTCTGAATCATTTAATTAATAATTGAACAACAATAATCCAAGGGATCTAGACTTAAAAGAAATTGATTAATAAGAGTGTACCATTTGGATGACGGGATGTGCTCGGGTGGCCCGTTATATATTAACCAATTTCCTTTAAGCTTAAAGATGATGCATTCATTTGGAGTTGGATGATAGGTCGTTTATCATGTATTAGTAACATGAGGAGGGCCTCTGGGAGTGCCAATACGCTTGCTTGATGACACGTTGAAGACGTGGTCGACTTAGTGGATGCCGATATGGTTATACCGTTTGGATGATGGTCCGTTTGGATGACGGGAGGTGCTCGGGTGGCACGGATTCCAAGCTTGTCGTGTACATTCTTGGTGAATGTACGAAATGTTGTATACCTAGGAATACAACGCACTAGTGAGTGCTGGGTTGTCAGGGATGGACGTCAGAGAGTGACATAAATTTATGGAGATAGGTTTGAGAGCTAAATCCATGCATCATGCCATTCATTTAAATTAACTGTGATAAATGAAATAAGTATGAGCATCCTACTTGCATTCAATACCTGCTAAGTGCTAAATGTGATTGCTGTTCATTGTTGCCTATTTACATATTCATATTGTACATATTTAAACTCTATTGATTATGTGTATAGAATTGCTTACCCCTATGCCCTTGTAGGTGATGTCTCGATACATCGCTTGCATCAAGATCCAGCCACTTCCTAGTGGCACATGGATCTATGAGGACCATCGTGCGGTGTTCGAGGGAGAGGTAGAGATTACCTTCTATCACCCGAACCCGTTGATTCGATTTCGTCCTCGTAGATTCAGGATTCCCATCATATACACTATGCATGTACCCCCGTTTTACACATATCATGGACCACCTCCCACACGGCCAGCTCGCTCTTATCATAGTTTTCGTTTCAGACCTACCCGCTCACAGCCTTTTTCCTCGAGAGTCGTCCGCGAGGATACTCCCCCTTCTGATCCGAGGAGTCCAGTCAGGGTCACACCATCTCCTGACCCTGTACCCAGTGGTAGGGTACACTCTCCATCGGATGAGATCGAGGAGGATCCCGTGGAGGATGAGAGCGGGGGCGAGCCTGTCGTTCATTCCACAGGGAGTCAGTGGAGGGATGATGATCCCTAGATACGTGCATAAGGTGTATGATGAGGATCAGAGGATCCGGTGTGGGGATGTTGTGGAGGAGATTCTGCTACTACTGTTGATGTGGATGTTTCTTTTGCTACCTGGAGACTGCTACTACCATTATCACTACTACTACTGATGCTGCCAGATCTACGTGACCACCTCTAGAGTTCATATTTTGATATGTATATATTTTGTAGATATGCTCTCGAGAGCTCTAAGGCTATGGTTATGTTATGATGTAGATCTGTTATGGACTTGTTGGACCTTGGAGACTTGACAGCTGGGACTATGTATTTCTTGACCTATATCTATATATATATATATATATATCGCTTATGTTCATACTTCTAACTGTGCCTAGTCCTACTCTTTCCGCTTACTCTGATTAAAGATTAATTAACGAATTCGGTTGCATTATTTATATGGTATCAGTTCCGTAAAAGAAAGAATGGATATGCATCGTCTAATTTTACTATGTCTATACGTTTTCGAAAGCACCTATGCTATCCGGATTATGGAAAGGTCTTTTCTTATTTTTGCAAACACCGAATTCCACACAATGTTTCAAATAATACGAGTTGTTCTCTCCAAGAGCTCCATAGTTTGATTGTGCACCCTCTTTGTAAGAAAATTTTATTCCCACATTTTCTTATATAATTACAAGTCCATATATTATCTGATAAGATAGTTTAATTACTATATTAAACTTGAGGTAGTAAGAAGGGTGTCACATGTAACACGTCTATAACCATTGGAAACACGAAAGGGTAAGCAGGAGGTGGCAAAAGAAGGTGAAAAACGTGTTGAACACCCATCAAATCAACCTAAACCGCCTTACACGTCTATAACCTGCAGAACACTCGTGGTAACCGGTTAGTAGGTTTGACTAACCGGTTAGTCACTGATAAAATTTAAAAATTCCAAATATGATATTTTAATAATTTTCCCTCCAAAACCATAACATAGTATAATTACTATTTTACCCTTTTTGACTCTAAAGATAATTTTTCAATATTTAGAATAGTTCTTTTCCAATTTAACAATAAACTATTGTTTGTTTATTAAACATTTTTCCCTTTATTTATATTAAAATACTTTCTAATATAAAATAATTTATTTTCACTAAACTATTTTCTAAAGCATCCTTCTTTATGAAATTTCGTTATTAAAATTAAATAAACATTTTATTCATTTATCCTTTTTATAAAAATGGGGGATGTTACAAAGTACATGCAAAAATTTTATTTGAGAAATATAGTTAAGGAATTTTTAATTCTAGGCTAAATGATGTAGGGTAAATCGACCAGAGATCCAAAACTTATACGACCATGTAGTCCAAGTCGACTACACTAGCCCCATTCGATCATTATGGATCATAGACAAGGCAACGCCACCGACCAGACAACGCTTGCACATGCCTACTCACAGGCTTACTTTTGGCCACCGAGACTCGAGCCGAATGACTAACGGTTTTGCAAATCCAGGCTAGCAGATAACCCAGCTTAACTACCCAGCCTTATCTGCTCCGTGATTCTCTCTTGGATTCTCACAACGTGTAACACCTTCAATTAATTACTCTTAAGCTACCCTTAGAAAAATAGTGAATTTAAATTTTCTTTTTAACTTATAAAAATCTGCTGTCAAACGGACGGAGTTTCGTTTGTTTTTCTGACTTTCCCAAAAATTGTGGTTTTCCTGTAACCTGATAAACATTAACATTTTCAATAACCAGCAGCCAACAGGACTATATACATATATCACATCTAGTGCAACTTTGTGCACACATCAGAATAGTAGTGTATCAAACATCAAAGTTTCAGCAGATATATATACAAGTTGTGGAAATAGTATTTTCCCAAAAAAGGACTCCTACCCAAAAGGAGTCATCCTGGGCCCCCAAAAAGCTATGTACAATATATACAACAAAAACAGATCAAATCATATCATCGGGCCCAGGACATTCCCATGTCCTAAAGTATAAGTAACCTACTCTCCCTGTGAGGGAGAGTACTCTTGCTCGGCCTGGTCAAGTGCAAACTCTTCCTTAGTACCTGTGGAAATAGTAAGGAGTGAGTATTACACATAAAATGGGGAAGCAGTTTCCAATTACGACATAATGCTATACTAAGCCAAACATAACTAGCATTCAGATCACAATATAACAAAATCCTACACATCACTAATCATTCACAAAGTATTCATTGGTTTCATAATTCGATTATTCCCGCTTTGCTTTTAATCATTATATTTATCAAGTGTTTTATTCTATCCTCTTCCATTATATTCACATTTCTTTTCATTTTGTCCCTGGTCACAACCTACTGTGTCCGCACTAACGTGCTGGTTACGACTTACTGCGCCCGGGTATATTTTACTTTTATCTTATTCCTCTGGTCACGACCTACTGCGTCCGCACCCATGCGCGGTCACGTCTTACTGCGCCCGGGTATATTTCATTTTCATTCTTTCCCTGGTCACGACCTACTGCGTCCGCACCCATGCGCGGTCACGTCTTACTGCGCCCGGGTATGTTACTTTTCATTCTTTCCCTGGTCACGACCTACTGCGTCCGCACCCATGCGCGGTCACGTCTTACTGCGCCCGGGTATGTTACTTTTCATGGTTATAACATCATCGCCTCTTAAACTTTTTAACAAGTACATTACTCTAATAAATCACAACATTACACATTTACATTATCAAATTATCACAATTATATCTTGTAAATCAATTAGCACAATCTAAGCATGTTATTAACATCATCACTATTATTCTTAATTCACAAGTTCCAATTATTAACTACCCTATGGTGCAATATACTTAACTAACAATTAATACTTAGTACCCATTATATGCATATCGTAAACTAATCCCCATAGTATGGTAATACCCACTAATACCCACTCCTTACCTCAAAATGTCAAGGAGTAAGAAAAACCTTTGTTTGCTCTACTTAGAATCTTGGGACTTTGAATCTCCTAAGCCTTGCTTGCCAGCTCAACAAAGCTATAACCAAATGATGATAAACAACTCTATTAGGGGGATTACTGGATGGTTGATTGTTGCCCTTCTCTTGGTCTTGATTGGAAGGCATGAGATTGAGACTCTACATGATCAAGGGTACATGAAAACCCTAAGGAAAACAAATGACAACTTTGATGAGCAAGGAAGATTGGGAAGGGATTCAAAACTTGTAACAAGGTTCTACTTACCCAAAAATTGATGAACTTGAAAATCCAAGAGGGAGATGAGAGAGGCAAATCGTGTGAGAGAGAGGGAAGAGAGGGAAGGAACTTCAACCCATTTCCTTGATGCTAGCTTGGTGGGGTTTGATGACTTTGAGTTTGATTTGCCCAAAATCCAAGTGTATGGGATGAGGATGATGGAATCTTGTTCTTGGGTTGGAGAGAATTGGTGAGGATGATGGGATGATGTTGATGATGGAGTGTATTATTTTTCACTCTTATTTTTGCCTTGAATCAGCCACCAAAATCGTGTGGCCCAAATTCATGACTTTGGCCCCAAGCTTGAATCCAACGCACCGGATCAGATCTGGTTCCGCGCGCGCGCCTGTGCACAGAACAGCGCGCCTGGGCGGGAGTTTGGCACCTCAACACGAACTGGTGCATGGCGCAGCACCAGGTGCTGGCTGGGAGGAAAAATGGCGCGCCAAAACGGGACTGGTGTGCGGCTGGTGCGGCTTGGGCGCTCCTGGGAAAACGAGAGGGCGCGCCTGCGCGAAAATCTGTCTGGCCCAGCACCAATGAATAGTGGTGCGCGCCTGGGTCAGAATTTCCAACCTTCGATTCACCGTAACTTTTCCGTTAACCGTCGGATCGGGTCCAAATTTTTAGACAATCTTCTTAATCCCTTAAGCTTCATATCCAACGGTGGAATTTATTTTCTTAGCATCTTATAATAAATTCCTAATGTTCTCTTTTCGGTTGATTTCTAACATCTAAAACGCCGATTTAACTCCCGATTCCGCTTAGATAATCTTGCCCATTGCTACAAATGTCTTCTACACAACCCATAGTACTTATAATTACTACTCTCCTATCACCAAAAATTCTTTAAGCAATTAATCTAATTATTTTCTTGGTTTTTAGCAATAATTTCTTTTAAAATAAAGTTTAGGATGTTACAATTCTCTCCCACTTACCAGAATTTCGTCCTCGAAATTCAGTTGGCGTCGAACAATTGTGGATGAGACTGCTCGATCTTGTCTTCCAATTCCCATGTAGCCTCTTCCACATTGTTCCTGATCCAAATGACTTTCACTAAAGAGATTTCCTTGCCTCTGAGCTGCTTGACTTGCCTATCTTCAATTCTCACTGGCAAAACTTCAAAAGTCAAATTCTCCTTCAAAGGCAAATCATCCACGGTGACCACATGTGAAGGATCATGGACGTATTTCCTTAGCTGCGAGACATGGAATATGTCATGAAGCCTTGTTAAGTGAGGAGGTAAGGCAATCCTGTAAGCTACCGGGCCAACTTTCTCCAGAATTTCATAAGGCCCAACAAACCGAGGAGTCAGTTTCTTGGACTTAATTGCCCTACCAATCCCCGTAACCGGAGACACTCTTAGGAACACATGATTCCCAACATCAAATTCCAAAGGTCTCCTTCGCCTATCAGCATAATTCTTCTGGCGATCCTGGGAAGTTTTCATCTTATTCTTGATCATTGTGATCTTCTCAGTTGTTTCTTTCACAATTTCAGGACCTGTCAACAGATTCTCACCTATCTGGAACCAACACAGAGGCGTCCTACATTTCCTTCCGTAGAGAGCCTCAAATGGTGCCATACCAATACTGGAGTGAAAGCTGTTATTGTAGGTAAACTCCATCAACGGTAGTAACTGCTCCCAACTACCAGCTTGCTCCAGAACACATGCTCTCAACAAATCCTCCAGTGTCTGGATAGTACGCTCAGATTGTCCGTCTGTCTGCGGATGATAAGTCGTACTAAATTTCAGCTTAGTACCCAGTGCCTGCTGAAGACTCTGCCAAAATCTAGACAGAAATCTCGGATCGCGATCGGATACTATACTGGTAGGAACACCATGTAGCTTTACTATGTCCCTGATATACAACTGAGTCAACTTCTCCAGAGTGTATTTCTTGTGAATAGGGATAAAATGCGCACACTTTGTAAGACGGTCCACAACCACCCAAACTACATCACATCCTGCAGCAGTCCTAGGTAGACCCGTCACAAAGTCCATAGCTATACTATCCCACTTCCACTCTGGGATATCAAGTGATCGCAAAGGGCCACCAGGCTTTTGGTGCTCAATTTTAACTTTCCGACAAGTTAGGCAATGAGATACATGATCGGCTACATCGGTTTTCAACTTTGGCCACCAATAAATCTTCTTCAAATCTTGTTACATCTTCGTTGCACCGGGATGGAAATTCATTTTGGTTCGATGTGCTTCCCATAGGATATCTCTTCTAACTTCAAAATCCATAGGAACACATATCCGACCCCTAAATCGGATAATGCCATCAGAACCTTTTACAAAGTCGGGCTCTTCATTGTCCGCTGCCCCTTCCAACAACTTTTGCAGTTCTGCATCATCGGCTTGTCTTTCTTTGATAAGACCAATCAAATCATTAGTAACTCACAACATTTCTAGAACAATGCTCTTCTCTTTCACTTGCATGTTCAAGTTGAGGTAACTGAACTCTTGGATCAATTGCATTTTCTTCACCATCAGATTGCTGACATGCAAAGTCTTACGACTTAGTGCATCAGCCACAACATTAGCCTTGCCCGGATGATACTGAAGATCAAAATCGTAGTCCTTCAGAAATTCCATCCACCTCCTCTGCCTCATATTCAACTCCTTTTGATCGAAGATATAGCGAAGACTTTTATGATCGCTAAAGACTTCAACTTCGAACCATATAGATAATGCCTCCAGATTTTCAAAGCAAAAACTACTGCCGCCAACTCA
Source organism: Crotalaria pallida (assembly GCA_037953625.1). Taxonomy (NCBI): domain Eukaryota; kingdom Viridiplantae; phylum Streptophyta; class Magnoliopsida; order Fabales; family Fabaceae; genus Crotalaria; species Crotalaria pallida. The sequence goes on along the minus strand of CM075655.1, from coordinate 63,633,725 downwards.
AGATCATGAGTGGGGTAGTTTTGTTCATGCTCCTCAATTGCCTGGATGCATAAGCTATGAATTGTCCTTGCTGCATCAACACACAACCCAACCCTTGTTTTGAAGCATCACAATATACCACAAAGGATTGAGTCGGGTCTGGCAAAATTAACACCGGGGAACTAGTCAATCGCCTTTTCAATTCCTGGAATTATTTTCACATTCCGGGGACCACTCAAATGGAACACCTTTCCATGTAAGAGTAGTTAAAGGAAGGGCCAATTTAGAAAACCCCTCTATAAACCTCCTATAATACCCAGCCATACCAAGAAAGCCTTTGATCTCAGTAATGGACTTGGGTCTCTCCCACTTAAGCAAGGCTTCCACCTTAGAAGGGTCAACAACAACACCCTTCTCAGAAATGACATGCCCCAGAAAGTGCACTTCTTTCAACCAAAAACTACATTTTGATAACTTCACATAAAGATGCTTGTCTTTGAGAACTTGGAGCACCGTTCTCAAATGCTCTTCATGTTCCTTCGGGCTCTTGGAATAAATGAGTATGTCGTCGATAAAGACTATGACAAAGGAATCCAAGTACGGCCTGAAGATTCTGTTCATATAATCCATGAAGATGGCCGGAGCATTCGTGAGACCAAAGGACATCACCACATATTCAAAATGTCCATATCTCGACCTGAATGCCGTTTTAGGGATGTCCTCCTCTCGGATACGGAGTTGATGGTATCCCGATCGGAGGTCAATTTTAGAAAATACGGCTGCTCCTCTTAACTGGTCCAGCAAATCATCGATGCGAGGGAGAGGATATTTTTTTTTCACAGTCACAGCATTCAACTGCCTGTAGTCGATGCACATTCGGAGACTACCGTCCTTCTTTTTAACAAAAAGAATCGGAGCTCCCCAGGGTGACACACTCGGTCTAATTAAGCCCTTAGCCAAAAGTTCCTCCAACTGCTTTTTCAACTCTGCTAATTCCGGAGGTGCCATCCTATACGGGGCTATTGAAATTGGACCTGCACCAGGCATCAGATCAATGCTAAACTCCACTTCTCTGTTTGGCGGTAATCCGGGAATCTCTGTAGGAAAGACTTCCGGAAACTCGTAGACTATCGGAATCTGACTGACCTCTGCCTCATCACTCATTTCCAGGGCAGATAAAGAAAGATCACTGATAGTGACTGATTTCTGATGACAGTCAATCAGAACATGGTGCCGAGACATCCAATCCATGCCCAGAATGATATCCAGTTTAGTTAGAGGCAAACAGATTAGATTTACTTTGAATTCCCGCTCCAATACTCGAAGTGGACAATCCAAACACATCGTGGATGTGACTACAGAAGAATTTGTGGGGGTAGAAACGGATAATTTATAAGGCATTTCTATTGCGGATAATCCTAACTTCTTCATGCAGTCGGCAGAAATAAATGAATGAGTAGCTCCACAATCATAGAGAATACCACAAGGAATATCATTAACATAACCGGTACCTCTAATCAGCTCATCGGCCTCAGTAACTTCCTCGCCATCTAGAGTATACACCTTGCCCTTCTGAGTCACCCGATTGTCACTAGCCTTCTGTACCTTGGCCACATTCACCTCCTTCTTAACTGCATTTCTAGGACAATTCGCCATAATGTGACCTGGCTGGCCGCACCTGTAACAGACTATTGCCCCCTTACTCAGATCCAATCTCCAGCAATCTCCCTTATGCTTCTTACCACAATGTGGCAAGTCGAAATAGGACCAAAGGTGCTCACTGCTTGGCCTGGTCTAGGCTGGGAGTAAGGACCTGGTCGCTGCACCGAACTCTTGCCCCTAATAGGACCTCCAACCTTCTGTACATTTTTGTTTCTTTTCTCAGCTGCCCGTTGTTTCCGACTCTTTTCATATGTACTAGTCATGTTGATCAATTGAGACAGGTTGGCGATGTTTTAATACTCAAAAGCCACCTTGATTTCAGAACGAAGTCTGGTTTCGAACTTGATGCACTTGGTCCTCTCATCAGCATCTCTGTAACTCCCTGCATATCGGATCAAGTCTTCAAATCTAGCAGCGTACTCACCAACGCTCATATTTCCTTGCACTAGCTACAGAAAGGTTATCTCCTTCTCTCTAAGAACATCCTCAGGAAAGTATTTGCCGAGAAAACGGGCTTTAAACAAATCCCAAGTGATCGCCAGGTTGCTCGCCTCCAAACCCCTCTGCATCTGTTGCCACCAGTGTTCTGCTTCACTAGTCAACATGTATTGTGCCAGCATAACCTTTTGTTCCTCCGGTGGTGCCATGGTATTCAGGATATTTTCAATCTCTTGCAACCAAAGTTGTGCCCCATCGGGATTGAACCCTCCTTCGAACTTTAACGTTTCATTCTTCCTGAATCGTGCCAACCAATCAATAGCAACTGGAGCTGGTGGTTGAGGATTCATTGTTGCTGCTGTTGCTGTTGCTGCTGCTGCGGCTACTGCTGCTATGTTATTCCCCTGATTCTGTTGCATCTGTACCATTTGCTCCATAATAGCGCGGATCCCGTCATTATCGATCCGTCTACCAGCCATACTGTTCAGTCATGGATAAGGCCGAAAGTTAATGCTTAATAGAATAATTAATGGTATAAACATCCTATAAATAAATTCTAGACTCTAAACAATAATCCTCGATTACTCGCTCGGTGAGTAATCACTGGAGTAGCTCATAACTCCAAAGGCCAAGGGAAACTGCTCTGATACCATAAATGTAACACCTACAATTAATTACTCTTAAGCTACCCTTAGAAAAATAGTGAATTTAAATTTTTCTTTTTAACTTATAAAAATCTCACGTCAAACGGACGAAGTTTCGTTTGTTTTTTTTACTTTCCCAAAAATTGTGGTTTTCCTGTAACCTGATAAACATTAACATTTTCAATAACCAGCAGCCAACAGGGTTATATACATATATCACATCTAGTGCAGCTTTGTGCACACATCAGAATAGTAGTGTATCAAACATCAGAGTTTCAGCAGATATATATACAAGTTGTGGAAATAGTATTTTCCCAAAAAAGGACTCCTACCCAAAAGGAGTCGTCCTGGGCCCCCAAAAAGCTATGTACAATATATACAACAAAAACAGATCAAATCATATCATTGGGCCCAGGACATTCCCATGTCCTAAAGTATAAGTAACCTACTCTCCCTGTGAGGGAGAGTACTCCTGCTCGGCCTGGTCAAGTGCAAACTGTAACACCCCGCATTTTTCCCGTACGTGCGAGAACGAATTTTGTTAAAATAAACCTTGAAGTTTTAAAAGACTTTTGGAAAAAGTGTTTTACATGAATAAGAAATAAAGTATTGGTTTTCAAGAATTTTTATAAACAAATGTTTTCACAAAAAAGAAGTGAATGATTTTGTTGATTTGATTTCAAGAAAGGACTTGTGATTTTTCTAGAAAGTGATTTTTATTTGAAAAGAAGTTTTTGAAGTGTTATCTTGGAAAATTTGTATCTTTTTAACCGTAACTCGGATTTTTACGATCTTTATATCAAAACGATCGTTGTGAAACCTAGATTTTGAAAATATATTTTTCAGATTTTTCTGGGCTGTTTTACAAAAAGTTATTTTCAGAATTGTAAAATACGAATTTGAGATTTATATCTTAAAGAAAATGACTTTAATAATTTGGCTTGAAATTTTCATGTGATATGTGCTTGGTTTGATGTGTGTGTGTACTGTGTGATGTATGGAAATGATTGTATAAGTGTGATTCTTGAGTTAATTGCCTTATTATGTGAATCAAAAATGTTTAAGTAAATAAAATTAAGAAAAATAAAAATGTAAATTGTATGAGTATAAGTGTGTGCTTCGGTGTATGTGAGTGTGTATGTGTATTTGTGTGTGTGCATATATGTACGTGTATGAGTGTGTATGTATAGGCTAAGAGTATAATTTTCTAGTAACTTAATGAGTAAGCTAAGCCTTAACCAAACCAAACTAAGTTGGAAAACCCTAACTATTTCCTAACTAATACTGAAACCTAAAGTGACCCCTAGGAGCCTAGCCATGCTACCTTGTCCCCTTGACCTTGATCAACCTCATCCATGCAAATAATTAGAAACGCAAATTTACCCTCCTCATTACTCATGGCCGAAACATGCAACCAAGGGCATAAGGGGGGAGCTTGAATTTGTTTATAAATAGAAGATGCCTTGGCTCATTTCTTTCACTCTACCCATTTCACTTCTACACTTCCAACACAAACACTACTTCTAAGAGCCCATTTTACTCTTAGAAAGAAAAGAAAAGAAATAGAGAGAAAGAGAGAGAGTTGGCCGGGGGGTTTGATGGAGGAAGAAGGAGGGATTCAAGCTCAAAACCTAGGAGTTTTCCTTAAAGATCAAGAGCTTTAGAAGCTAGAAGAACCAACCATGGTAGGAGATTTAAAAGGAGGATTTGTAATAATGTAGATTTTTCTACTTTATAGATCTACTTCTTTTCTTCTTGCATGTTCTATTTTATGGTTTGAAAGATGAACTTATGTGTTGTTCTCTTTTGATCTTGGACTTTGAGGACTTTGAAATAATTTGTAATATGTAATCTTGTGTTTGATGTTTCGGTTTAAAGTTTTCTTGTTAGATCTTGTACTTTTCTCACTAAACATTTAAAGATCTAAAGGAAAAAAAAAACTAAGATTTTGTGAAACCTAAAGTAAACCACTTTGCATGTCTAATTTTCTTGCTTTAAACCGTGATCTAAGTATATGTTTGTGATTATTTGCTAAGAAAATCTATGATAAAGGAAACTCGTTGATCTTGCATGTTAAATCTTTGTGCTAGAACTATGATCTATATGTATTTCTATGATTATTTGTTGAAAAAAAAATATATGATCTAAACTTGATTGTGAAAAATTGTAAGTTTTTAGTCTTGCTTGCTAGACCAGTGATGATTTAATTTGGTGAAAGTGTGTATATGTGATGATTTTTAATTGATGAGTGAGAAGTTGAATTCTTTGATGTTGCATGTAAATTTTTAAGAGAAAAATCATGTTTTATTTTGTGTTTGATCCGGTTCTAAAGAAAGATTAAAGAAACTAAGTTTTAAAAATGATCTTTCCAATGAAAACTTGTTTTGATCTAAGTGTTTGATTATATGTATGTTCTATTTTTTGTAGAAGGCCATTCGGCCATATTGATTTACTTTAGATCCATGCTTTTTATTTTATAAAAGTTTATGCATGTATGTTTTAGGACTAGATCTAATGATTTCAAACACATGCATGTTGTTTCCATGAAGTTAAAATTAAATCTTTACTTTTGCTTTGAGAAAATGATGAACTTGAGTTTATGTTTGAAAAAGATTTTGTTGATGTATGATTGTGTGATGAAGTGTGTTGCTTTGAAAATTTGTTTACATAATTTGATTTGATTTTTATGATTCATGTATGTTGAAAATAAAATGAAAATCATTGTTTTGGGGCATGTTGCTATTCGGTCAAACTAGGGAAGAATAGGTAGTTGTATTTGTCCCCCATTTAGGTTGCATGCATGATGAGGGTAATTGAATTTAAAGACTCTAAAAGTACATGCATGAAGTGATTGGGTTTAAAAGAAAACGACATGATTTTTTTGGAAGCAGTTTATGATTTAAACTATTGCTAGGAGATAAATGAAGATTGTTAAATTTTCTTCTAAGACTCACGGTTTTCAGTCTAAAATTAAAGAAAATAACTTCATAGATTATGCTTTTGTCTGTACATGAAATCTTTGCAAAACCATGTATGCGTGATTCGGCCAAACTATGTGCATATAGTTGAATAGTTGTCTTCATGAAATAATTTAGGATTATGACTATGTTCTATGTGCTATGTGTTTGAATGAGAGTGATATGTGTTTTTAATTTTAGAATTGAATAAGTTCATTTAATTATGTGAAAAGATTTTTATAATGTTCATTCAATAATTTTTAGTATGAAATTTATTTGCTATTGGAAAATTTTTAAACATGTGTGATTCGCTTTTTGTTAAATTAATTAGAAGATTGAGTTTAAATTATTTTCTTAAGTGTAATTAAATTAATTTATTAAGATTAAAATTTAATTAATAGTTTTGAATGATTGAAAATATGAGTGTATGGTGTGCTTATGAATGCTTGGAAACTCTGTTTGAGGAAAATCTATTTTTGGATTTCAAAAGGATTAGAAAAATGTTTTATTTAAAAATGTGATTTCAAACAACCTAAAATTAATTTGGAGTTTTTAAGTGATGTTTGGAAATTAAATAAACCAATTTGATTTGGTTTTAAAGCTTTATTTTCCGAAGTTTTGAAATTTGTTTAATAGTTCAGGAAAATGATTTTCTTTAATCAAAGTGTTTTAAGTTAAAAAGATTATTTTAAATTGTTTCAAAGTTTTCTTACAAATCTTTCTATTTAATTTGGATTTAAAATTTTTTGAGATATTGGCAATGTACTTTAAAAGAATGGAATTATTTCAATGAGTTCTCAAAACGAAATTAAGAATTTATCGAAACGTTCTAGCGCACGGGGAAAAATGTTTAGTTCGGGTGTCGGACGCGAAGGACACGTGGCAAGGTGAGCGACTGGGAACCTTGGAAAGCTTTCGGATGATTCGTCATCCAGGTGAGTGAGAGTGCGGTGATCCCGCAACGTGGTTGCTCGCAATCCGCCTAGAGGAATTGTGAGAGTACTGCGATTTAGGTGACATGCATATTTGTGTAAGATGTTTACTTGTTTTGTTTGCATACTAATTGTTTATCCGTTATGCATTATTGAATGTTGACTTACTGTGCATATTTTATTCTGTTTAGATATTGTTTGATTATATTTGTATGGTGAAACCAGGGAAACCGTGAAAGTAATGAGATAAGATTGAAAAAGAAAAGAGATGAGGATAAGAGATATAGAAGTAATGATGAGTTAAGACTAAAGAGAAGGATATAAGAAATGATGAAGAAAGAGATAAGTCGTAACGTGAGTGGAATGCAAAAGAGATAAGGTATGAAAGAAAGAAAATCAATATTTGAGTTGAAAAGAGTTGAGATTGGAAAGAGAACGTGATTATGGAAGTGAGATGTGGTGCGAGCGGAGATGTAATTCCTCTGATTTGTTTTTGGAAAGAGCCTAGTGTTGAGTTGAGCTTGCTCCTCCATTAGCACTCATCCAAAAACGTGATTTTGAAATCGGTTTTTGAAAGGAGACTTTTGAAAAGGTTTTGTGAAAAGAAATTTTGGAAAAGGTTTTCGAAAAAGATATATTTTGAGAAAAGTTTTTGGAAACAATATTTTTGAGAAAATCCTTTTGTAATGATATTTTTGGGAAAGTCTTTTTGGGAAAGTCTTTTTGAAACATTATTTTGAGAAAGAGTTGCGAAGTGAAAGTTTTGTGAAATCGTATTTTCGAAAAGTTTTGCGAAAAGAGTTTTTGAGAAAGAGGAGGAAATGAGTTCGAGAAAGTTGATGAGATGAGAAAGAGTGTGAAATAAGATGAAAGTGATTTGAGGCCAAGGGCCATTGAGATTTTGGGGGAAACGGATTGCGATTAGTGGTCGGGCTTCGTTGAAGGGATGCACCAAGGACGAGCCGACTGTTAGGATTAAGCCGTTTAATTAAAACTCTGAAACTTTAAAAGACTTTAAAAGACATTTATATGCGCGGTGAGGCATGAGTGTCGTACCGAAGTAGTGGAGAGGAAGGAACCATAGGTATCTGCGGATACTTAGGAGGAGATTGCATGAGGGGAAGACGATGACGGTGAAATGTCAAGAAGTCTAGAGTATATTTCTAGGCAGAACAACTCCACACGTGGCGTACTAACGTGGTAGGGACTGGGTCTAATGTCGTGGCAAGTTCTGCAGGCCAACTAGAAATATATTGTCGCCCCCTTGATTGCAAATCGAGAACAGTGAGAGGGACTGGCACGGGGCATTGTGATTGCCGCTGAGAGCGTGTCTATTTATATGATATGAAATGATATGATTTGAGGTTGAGTCCTCCTAGTCTGGGACCATTTGTTGTGTGACAGCTGTCGTGCCCGCGTGGTAAAGGTCCTGTACTCCTGTTTGCTTCCGACTAGGTTGGGTGGATGACCGAGGAGATGTAGACGTGTGTGACTCCTCAATGATGATGTTTCCCCCATCATTGAGTGAACCGGAACGCTAAAACTTAAAAGACAAAGTAGTCAAAAGAAAAGTACATTGAAGATATCAAGTATCGAATCAGATTTATAAGACGAGTATATAAGAAGGAATTTTTGGAACGCGCGGTAAGAACATGATTGGAGAAAAGCTTAAATGAGCATTTGAAAGATTGAAGAAGTTGAGATAAAAACGTAACGAATTATTTGGATATGCATATGATATGATGTGTTAGGTGTGATTCATATGTGCATGACATGTGATATGATAAATGTTTATGTTAGACCGTTCTATTCGCATTGTTCTGTTATACTATCTGTTTATCTTCATATTCAATCTACCCTGAGACCGTATGGTCAACCCGTTAGTGTTCGGAACACTGACTCTCTCCTACCTTGTTGTCGTATCGGCAATTGCTGATATTGCAACGGATAGATGGCGTAGCGTGTAGCAAAGTACCTGCATTCCTGCAAGGTGGAGTATGGAAGTGTGTCCCTGAGGATGGTGTCTGGTGGAGAACCCTGAGGCAGCCGACAAGGACGACTCTAATTGCGGTTGGAGTGCTTGGTCTGCCATGATCTGGAGCTAGACGACAAGTATTAGGAAGTACGACTAGAAGCTAGGTATTCCCCTGGTGGAATGTATTCCATTGTAAGTTCTTAATTACCATGCTCTATCACACTGTACCCCGGCGAAAGTTTTAATTGATACTGATGTTTCAAAAAAAAAGTAAATGGGCCTTGTTTCAACTGATGTTTTGGAAATGGGTTTCAAAGTGCGGTGTCTTGTGACATCTCGGTTTGGAACTTGAAAGAGTTTACGTAGCATGAGAACCCGAATTTTAAATGTCACCATGTTTTCAAAGTCTGAGTGTTCTCATGCTTACATAACCCTTGTAAAAAAAAAATTTGGCCCTAATTTTTACTATATTTCATTTAAGTTTCAAGTTGCCAAATCGGGGTGTTACAGTTGTGGTATGAGAGCAGTGGTTGAACTAAGTAACTTTACGTGTGGACTTACATACTCCGCTGTGTGTCTCTGTGTGTGCGTTAGTATCAAGATAGCGATAGACGAGTATAGGAACGCTAAGAGTACGCGGATGCTTTCCGGGAGTACGTCAGTTTTCGTCTACAGTGGGAACGAGGAGCAGAGATCGGTGTCACTATGGGATAACGTTGTGTGATTTGAATCTTCCTTTGCTGAACTCACCTCCGATGTGAAACCCTTTTGTTTGAAATGACCCTTGAGCTGTAAGGTCTTGTCTTGTGACTAGAACCCTTCTTTTCTTGTTGAAACTTTTCTTGAGTAAACCCTAGGTGTGCTAAATTGTTTTGGCATGACGTTTGAAAAGCCTTTTCTGAAAGTATTAACCCACGATTTTTGATGAAACCTTGATTGTTCTCTTTTGATAAAATTTGATGAGAATTTTGAACCCTGATACCCTATACTGGTCAAGTAGGTGGTTCTAGAATAGAGTTAGTTGTGAAGTGAAGTTAGGCAAAGGTCGCAAAGGGTAAGGAGAGTAAGGATTTGTAAGTATGGATAAGGGAAGTATGAGTCTTAGGAAAAATCGGAGTACCCTTGGAGTTTTAGAGGTGGGTGGTGAGTTATGAAAAGTGATTAGGATTAAGAATTTTTACGCCGGATTGGTTAAATTTATGGTTTAGGTGGTGATAAGATGAGGAAGAAATTAAAGTGATGTTTAGGATTTAGAGTCCTAAGTGTCTTGATTTGAGTTGGAAGATGGTTAGATAGAGGTGAATAAGTGATGATATGGTAGAGTCGAAGTGATTAAATGGTGGAAATTGTGGATAGAATCTTTAGGTGTTGACCCAAGGATAGGTAAAAAGCTAGGAATTGATGTGATAATGGATGATAGGTTTTTGAGTTGAGGTATTTTGATGGTGAAAAATGGAAAAAGGTTTAGAGTGTCTAAGTGATGTGATCAAGTGTTTAAGGGTAGAGAGTGAGATAGTGTATGTTTCTTGAAGATTAGGGGTTGTTAAGGCAAAAGGTGGATAAAATGGTGATTGTAAAAGTCCAAAGAGGATAATTATTTGGTGAGATATAAGACAATAAGAGGATAGATCGAAGTTAAGTGATGGGAAATTTTGTAAGAATGACCAAAAATGATGAAGGATAGGAGTAGTTAGAGGTCAAGTCTGTAAGGATAAATATGGTGTATAGAGGTATGCGTCATCTAAGTTGGGGAGTAAATGGAAATATGAGGTTTTGAGGAGTGGACCACTTAGGCTTGAATTGATGAGAAGGATGTAATCTTGAAAGTATGGTAGTGTCTTGACCCCGGATGTCCAAAACCCTGTTGTTTCTTAATCCTATTTTGATACTTTTGAACCTCTCAATCCTTTGTTGTCAATACAATCGTGATTGTTTTACCCCACCTTATTGTTATTGAAAGTCCTTCAAGGGACTACTTTTGCAAGTAATCCGTTTGATCTGACTTAAGAACGAGGAATAGATGGTACGTGATCGAAGATGTCATGATTGCTGCGGTTAAGGAAGGAAGGATTTCTTCGAGGAGTTGCGCGTCGACGGATTCGACAGACTCTATGCGGCATTTCTCGAGGACGAGAAATCTTCAAGTTGGGGAGAATGTAACACCCCACATTTTTCCCGTACGTGCGAGAACGAATTTTGTTAAAATAAACCTTGAAGTTTTAAAAGACTTTTGGAAAAAGTGTTTTACATGAATAAGAAATAAAGTATTGGTTTTCAAGAATTTTTATAAACAAATGTTTTCACAAAAAAGAAGTGAATGATTTTGTTGATTTGATTTCAAGAAAGGACTTGTGATTTTTCTAGAAAGTGATTTTTATTTGAAAAGAAGTTTTTGAAGTGTTATCTTGGAAAATTTGTATCTTTTTAACCGTAACTCGGATTTTTACGATCTTTATATCAAAACGATCATTGTGAAACCTAGATTTTGAAAATATATTTTTCAGATTTTTCTGGGCTGTTTTACAAAAAGTTATTTTCAGAATTGTAAAATACGAATTTGAGATTTATATCTTAAAGAAAATGACTTTAATAATTTGGCTTGAAATTTTCATGTGATATGTGCTTGGTTTGATGTGTGTGTGTGTACTGTGTGATGTATGTAAATGATTGTATAAGTGTGATTCTTGAGTTAATTGCCTTATTATGTGAATCAAAAATGTTTCAGTAAATATAATTAAGAAAAATAAAAATGTAAATTGTATGAGTATAAGTGTGTGCTTCGATGTATGTGAGTGTGTATGTGTATTTGTGTGTGTGCATGTATGTACGTGTATGAGTGTGTATGTATAGGCTAAGAGTATAATTTTCTAGTAACTTAATGAGTAAGCTAAGCCTTAACCAAACCAAACTAAGTTAGAAAACCCTAACTATTTCCTAACTAGTACTTAAACCTAAAGTGACCCTTAGGAGCCTAGCCATGCTACCTTGTCCCCTTGACCTTGATCAACCTCATCCATGCAAATAATTAGAAACCTAAATTTACCCTCCTCATTACTCATGGCCGAAACATGCAACCAAGGGCATAAGGGGGGAGATTGAATTTGTTTATAAATAGAAGATGCCTTGGCTCATTTCTTTCACTCTACCCATTTCACTTCTACACTTCCAACACAAACACTACTTCTAAGAGCCCATTTTACTCTTAGAAATAAAAGAAAAGAAATAGAGAGAAAGAGAGAGAGTTGGATGTGGGGTTTGATGGAGGAAGAAGGAGGGATACAAGTTCAAAACCTAGGAGTTTACCTTAAAGATCAAGAGTTTTAGAAGCTAGAAGAACCAACCATGGTAGGACTTGAAGATTTAAAAGGAGGATTTGTAATAATGTAAATTTTTCTAGTTTATAGATCTACTTCTTTTCTTCTTGCATGTTCTATTTTATGGTTTGAAAGATGAACTTATGTGTTGTTCTCTTTTGATCTTGGACTTTGAGGACTTTGAAATAATTTGTAATATGTAATCTTGTGTTTGATGTTTCGGTTTAAAGTTTTCTTGTTAGATCTAGTACTTTTCTCACTTAACTTTTAAAGATCTAAAGGAAAAAAAAAACTAAGATTTTGTGAAACCTAAAGTAAACCTCTTTCCATGTCTAATTTTCTTGCTTTAAACCGTGATCTAAGTATATGTTTGTGATTATTTGCTAAGAAAATCTATGCTAAAGGAAACTCGTTGATCTTGCATGTTAAATCTTTGTGCTAGAACTATGATCTATATGTATTTCTATGATTATTTGTTGAAAAAAAATATGATCTAAACTTGATTGTGAAAAATTGTAAGTTTTTAGTCTTGCATGCTAGATCAGTGATGATTTATTTTGGTGAAAGTGTGTATATGTGATGATTTTTAATTGATGAGTGAGAAGTTGAATTCTTTGAGGTTGCATGTAAATTTTTAAGAGAAAAATCATGTTTTATTTTGTGTTTGATCCGGTTCTAAAGAAAGATTAAAGAAACTAAGTTTTAAAAATGATCTTTCCAATGAAAACTTGTTTTGATCTAAGTGTTTGATTATATGTATGTTCTATTTTTTGTAGAAGGCCATTCGGCCATATTGATTTACTTTAGATCCATGCTTTTTATTTTATAAAAGTTGATGCATGTATGTTTTAGGACTAGATCTAATGATTTCAAACACATGCATGTTGTTTCCATGAAGTTAAAATTAAATCTTTACTTTTGCTTTGAGAAAATGATGAACTTGAGTTTATGTTTGAAAAAGATTTTGTTGATGCATGATTGTGTGATGAAGTGTGTTGCTTTGAAAATTTGTTTACATAATTTGAGTTGATTTTTATGAATAAAATGAAAATCATTGTTTTGAGGCATGTTGCTATTCGATCAAACTAGGGAAGAATAGGTAGCTGTATTTGTCCCCCATTTAGGTTCCATGCATGATGAGGGTAATTGAATTTAAAGACTCTAAAAGTACATGCATGAAGTGATTGGGTTTAAAAGAAAACGACATGATTTTTTTGGAAGCAGTTTATGATTTAAACTATTGCTAGGAGATAAATGAAGATTGTTAAATTTTCTTCTAAGAGTGCGCACGGTTTTCAGTCTAAAATTAAAGAAAATAAATTCATAGATTATGCTTTTGTCTGAAATCTTTGCAAAACCATGTATGCGTGATTTGGCCAAACTATGTGCATATAGTTGAATAGTTGTCTTCATGAAATAATTTAGGATTATGACTATGTTCTATGTGCTATGTGTTTGAATGAGAGTGATATGTGTTTTTAATTTTAGAATTGAATAAGTTCATTTAATTATGTGAAAAGATTTTTATAATGTTCAATCAATAATTTTTAGTATGAAATTTATTTGCTATTGGAAAATTATTAAACATGTGTGATTTGGGTTTTGTTAAATTAATTAGAAGATTGAGTTTAAATTATTTTTTTAAGTGTAATTAAATTAATTTATTAAGATTAAAATTTAATTAATAGTTTTGAATGATTGAAAATATGAGTGTATGGTGTGCTTATGAATGCTTGGAAACTCTGTTTGAGAAAAATCTATTTTTGGATTTCAAAAGGATTAGAAAAATGTTTTATTTAAAAATGTGATTTCAAACAACCTAAAATTAATTTGGAGTTTTTAAGTGATGTTCTGAAATTAAATAAACCAATTTGATTTGGTTTTAAAGCTTTATTTTCCGAAGTTTTGAAATTTGTTTAATAGTTCAGGAAAATGATTTTCTTTAATCAAAGTGTTTTAAGTTAAAAAGATTATTTTAAATTGTTTCAAAGTTTTCTTACAAATCTTTCTATTTAATTTGGATTTAAAATTTTTTGAGATATTGGCAATGTACTTTAAAAGAAAGGAATTATTTCAATGAGTTCTCAAAACGAAATTAAGAATTTCTCGAAACGTTCTAACGCACGGGGAAAAATGTTTAGTTCGGGTGTCGGACGCGAAGGACACGTGGCAAGGTGAGCGACTGGGAACCTTGGAAAGCTTTTGGATGATTCGTCATCCAGGTGAGTGAGAGTGCGGTGATCCCGCAACGTGGTTGCTCGCAATCCACCTAGAGGGATTGTGAGAGTACTGCGATTTAGGTGACATGCATATTTGTGTAAGATGTTTACTTGTTTTGTTTGCATACTAATTGTTTATCCATTATGCATTATTGAATGTTGACTTACTGTGCATATTTTATTCTGTTTAGATATTGTTTGATTATATTTGAATGGTGAAACAAGGGAAACAGTGAAAGTAATGAGATAAGATTGAAAAAGAAAAGAGATGAGGATAAGAGATATAGAAGTAATGATGAGTTAAGACTAAAGAGAAGGATATAAGAAATGATGAAGAAAGAGATAAGTCGTAACGTGAGTGGAATGCAAAAGAGATAAGGTATGAAAGAAAGAAAATCAATATTTGAGTTGAAAAGAGTTGAGATTGGAAAGAGAACGTGATTATGGAAGTGAGATGTGGTGCGAGCGGAGATGTAATTCCTCTTATATGTTTTTGGAAAGAGCCTAGTGTTGAGTTGAGCTTGCTCCTCCATTAGCACTCATCCAAAAACGTTATTTTGAAATCGGTTTTTGAAAGGAGACTTTTGAAAAGATTTTGTGAAAAGAAATTTTGGAAAAGGTTTTCGAAAAAGATATATTTTGAGAAAAGTTTTTGGAAACAATATTTTTGAGAAAATCCTTTTGTAATGATGTTTTCGAGAAAGTTCATAAATTGGGCGCACCAGACCCTCCTCTCTCCATTTCTCCGCACCACTTCTCCCTCCTCCACCCAAACTCAACCCCAGCACCTCCAGCAACACCAGCCACCACCACCAGCCGCCACCACCAAGGCCACCACCACCATGAGCGCCTCTCTCTCTCCTCCCTCTTAGTCTCTTTCTCTCTCTTTCCTTCATCTCCTTCTCTCTTTCCTTCCTCCACCATCCACCTCCTTCCTTTCCGGCCACCACCACGAACCACCACCCACCACCACCACCATCAAGAGCTCTTCTTCCTTTCCCTTTCCCTATTGATTGAGTACCGTTTCTCTCTTCCTCCTCCCTTGATGTTTCTCTCTCCTCGAGGGCTTTCTCTCTCCTCACCGGATCTCACCGACGCCGACACCGATCGTGATTCGCTCCGGGCTTGTGTTGGGTACACCGAGGCTTGAAGCTTGGGCCTCGATCCGGCCGCGATCGTTCTCAAGCAACGAGGAGCAACACCATCACCGCGATCGAGATCGATTGTCCCCGCCGTGCTTGGAATCGAAGATTGTGGAAGCTTAGGATCAAATTGGAGCCGAGCTAAAGCGTAAGCCAGGGAGTAAAGCGTCAGGCTAAGGTTACCCCTCTCACTGTCATCGATTAAGGTAAGGGGTTTCATTACCAGTCCTTAAGGGGTGTATTTCTGGGTAGTTATATCTATCGCTAGGACCGGGGGAAATGTTAATTGTTAATGAACTTTAGAGTAGCCCGCTAATAATGAAGGAAGATAATTAGGAAAGAAAATTTAGATGAAGAGGAGTTGAAACAATTAGCAACGAAGTAAACGGAAAAAAATAGAAAGAAATAAATAAAAGGAATTATAAGAACGAGTGAGTAGTGTAAGTGAGAAAAAGGGAGAAATTAGAGACTAACTATGGAGAGTCGGAATTAAATAAAGAAAGTATAGGAATGAGTTGAGAACTAAATTAGGATAAAATAAGGTTAATAGAAATAAATGGAGTGAATGAGTATTTAGCCATTAGAGGAAGGAAATAAACGGAAAATGAGAAAGAGAGAGTTAACGGGAAAAGAGATAATATAATTGGTCCTAAGGGCATGAGCTAAGTATTATTAAATAAGAGTGATGTAGGAATAAGAAGCAAAGGAAGAGAAGAAGAAAAAGAAAAAAAAGAAGAAATGGAATTAATTAAGAGCTAGTAACAAGAGTTAAAATATCAGGCATATGACCAAGTAGATAGAGTTAGTTAAAGGTAAGAATAAACTAGTAAAGCAGAATGTTAAAAATAGTGGAAAGTAAATAACGTGATGATAAGTCCCTAAATAGCGGGATGAGAGAAAAGAGAATAGTATAGTAAACCAGAAAAGAAAAGACTGAGAAATAGAAAAAGAGAAGGAAAGGTAAAGAATAAAAATCCGATGCGGGCGTATCGGCATCAATGCGAGCCTGTGAGGGCGTGTCGATTGAAAAGAACGGATGAAAGTCCGATGTGAGCCTGTGAGGGCGTATCGGCATCGATGCGAGCTTGTGAGGGCGTGTCGATTGAAAAGGACAGATGAAAGTCCGATGCGGGACTGTGAAGGCGTATCGGCATCGATGCGAGCCTGTGAGGGCGTGTCGATTAGAAAGGAAAGTGGAAATCTGATGCGGCCTGCGAAGGCGTATCGGCATCGATGCGAGCCTGTGAGGGCGTGTCGATCAAGAAGAATTTGAATGGAAAATAAATAAAGAGTAATGAGAATGAAATAAAAAGGAAAATAACGAAAGTAGTGGGGAACAAGAATAATTAGAGGTTAGGGATTATCTAAAAGAAAACAATTAGAAAGAAAAAGAATTGGGAAACAGTTAGAAGGTAAAGAGGAAAGAAGAACATGAATTGTGTAGCATAGTGTAGGCTTGAATAGTTTTGGCGTGTCGTATATATCTGCTTAGAAATCTCCTTTTTAAGTGTTGTGTGATGCTTCCCCTGTGTTGTTATTATTTTTCAGGTACACAAGTGGAGCATACACCAGTGTTGGCCGGGCAGGATCTTCATTCCACCACGTGGAGTGAACATATATATGCATATATTATATTTTGAGTGGACAACTATTTTGTGATTTAAAATATGTAATAGTTGTTCGCCCTGAACTTTGTATTCATCGGGCATTATGATCTGATATAACTATTAAACTGTTGTTGTTTATGTTTTTAAAAGTTTCTGGACTGACAGGTTTTTAGAAGAAAATTTTGGGAAGTCCGGAAAACAGAGGAAACTCTGCCGGATTTTCGTAAAACCTTTTAAAGAAAATTAAGTACTAAAACGAAATTTTCAAACTCCGATTTTAATAAAACCTAAAAATTACTAATAAAAGTGAGGGTGTTACATTTTGGTATCAGAGCAGTTTTTCCTCGGCCTTTGGAGTGTGGACTCACATCTCCGATGGTTACTAACCAAACGAGTAACTGGTTCGTTTAGTAAGAGTCTAAGTCTAGGAATAGGATATTTAGGTTAGTGATTAAGTATTCAGTCTTTAACTGACTATTCCCTTCATGACCTAACAGTATGGCTGGGCGACGTGCCGAAAATGAGCGGATGGCCGCTATATTGGAGAACCTGATTCAAATGAATCTGAATCAGGCCCGAATGCAACAGAACCAAGCCGAAATTGACTGGATAGCTCGATTTAGGAAATGCAAACCGCCTAGGTTCGCAGGAGGGTATAATCCTGATGGAGCTCAGCGATGGCTCAAGGAGATTGAGAAGATCTTTCGCACCATGGCGCCACCTGCTGAACAAACTGTGATGTTAGCACAGTATATGTTGGCTGACGAAGCAGAGTATTGGTGGGAACGAGTGCGAAGGGAATTGGAGGCAGCTAATCAGGATGTCACTTTTGACCTGTTTAAGGCTCACTTCCTGGGGAAGTATTTTCCTGAGGATGTCCGTAGGGAAAAGGAGATCGCTTTTCTGCATCTGGAGCAAGGAAGTATGAGTGTCGGTGAATATGCGGCACAATTTGAAGATCTGATTCGCTATTCTGGCAGTTATCGAGATTCAGACGAACGCACCAAGTGTATTAAATTTGAAGCAGGTCTCAATGCCAGGATTCAGACTATCTTTGTGCATCAGGGTATAGCTAACCTTTGTCAGCTGGTGAATATGGCTAGCACTTATGAGAAGAGTTTGAATCGACATAAAGCCGAGAAAAGGGGCAAGAATATACAGAATGCAGTAGGACCTGACAAGGGTAAGGAGTTGGCTCATGAATCAGACCCACACTCTGACATCAACACTATGGAAGTAGTACCGAGGGATGTGACCTTTAATGTGAATGCCCCGGGAACCAGGCCACCATGCCCACTATGTGGGGGAGTCCATCGGAAAGTGTGCCTGCTGTTGAAACAACACAGAAAACAGGGCCTCTGCTATATGTGCGGACAACCGGGACACGTTGGGGCGAACTGTCCGAGACGTGTCGGAGAAGGGAGCGAATAAACTAATCCAAGGTACTTTTTATATTAATGCTGCATCAACTAGTTACTTTAGTGTGTTTGGCTAGAGTAAGTGTGAGTAGTGTGATCTAGAAGGAGTCGATAAGTGTTAAATCCTTAGTTAGAAAATTCCACCAAGCTCAATTATGATAGTGTCATCCTCTGATAGAGTGTGAGGTCAGGATTGGTCGTCCTTTCTCTTGCACCTGTTAAAAGATAAAGCTATCATTCAATAACGCAGTGATGTACAGTTGATAAATGTGAGATTGGGATTGACCACCTCGGTCTTCGCGTTTGTTGACATGTTATATTACTGCAATCATCTAATGGAGATCCAAATGAACCATTTAGAAATTCTATCTCTGTTGAACGCCCGATTGAACTCTAATCCTATAGGATCTTTACTAAGACTCGTAAACAGTAATTCGCAAACCAATCCCATTCAAGACACTCTAATTCTATATTTCCACCGAGAACATTCAACTCAGTGATCGAATCACCTCTCCAACTTGTGAGAACTTAGCTGTACGCGTAGGTAAGAAGTGTCATCATATCATATTCGAAACCACACCGATGTGACCGATTAGCGGTCAACCTAATTCCATGTACCACCTCGACAATCAATGAAGAACTTAGCTAATTAATTCTCGGAATCGATCTCTAGGAATTCTTTTACCAAATAGGAATTTTCAAACGAATGGGAATGAAGTAGCATCGAAGTAGAATGCGAACGTGGTGAAGAGTGATTCTAAAATGAACTTTTCTAGACTCACTTAAAGGAGTAAAAGGTGAACGGGATAAAAGTGAAGTCGCGAAGTGGAATCTCTATCCAGACGTTATGTCGGAACACCGCATGCGAGTATCTAAGTCTGTTGGGGAATAATCTCCATTGTCTTCTTGCTTGACACGTATCCAGTACATCCTGGGTCATCTTGCAAAAAACCATGAGACTCACTCTTGAGTGCTTCATGTTTCTTCTTTTCATCTTCACTCTCTTCAAGTTCCAAGCATCTCAGATGCATAAGTAAGAAATTTGCCAAGTCGTGGAAACCCGGCGTAGTTCTATGCCTACTGATAGATAGTCACCCACGTGTCCTCTTTTCAGCCTTGAATATCGGTCGGGAACCGGTGTACTCTATTCCGAGCAACAAACGAGCATGCCCCTTAGCATGGATATAATCAAGCATGTCAATTCTAAGTGGGGGAGGATTTCAATCCAAGGAATGGGAGATGGAACTTTAATAATAAGAAAATTGACGATCCTGTGTAGATAGAGATGGTGCGTAATGCCAAGAGACAGACGTTGAAATGGGCATGGCCTTAACCATATATGGAGCGGAAGTAAAAACCGAAGAGATGTGAAAACTGTGGTCAGAAGTTTACTATCGGGATGGTTCTCCATTTGAAGGAATTGAACGGAATTTCGGGGACGAAATTCTAATAAGTGGGGGAGAATTGTAACATCCAAAACTTTGATTTAAATGAAATAATTATTAAAAACCTTATAAAAATTGGAAAAGTGACTTAATGAATTTTTCTAGATATGTGAGTGGTGAATATAGGACCTAGGAGTTGTATAGAAGGCATTTATGGCTTTGGGCAAAGTCATATAAGCGAGATCGGGAGTTAAATCGGCATTTTCGATGCTAGAAATCGACCGAAAAGAGAAAATTAGAAATTTATTATAGGATGCTAAGAAAATAAATTCCACCGTTGGATATGAAGTTTATGGGGTGAAGAAGCTTGCATAAAAATTTGGACCCGATCCGACGGTTAACGAAAAAGTTATGACGAATCGAAGTCAGGCACCACTGGTGCACGCCCAGGCGCACCGGTGCCCGCCCAGGCGCACCGGTGCACGCCCAGGCGCACCAGTGTGCATCAGGTGCACCAAACCAGTGAAAAACCCGCCCAGACGCACCAATTATTCGCCCAGGCGCGCCATCTGCACCAGCCAGCCTTCTGGTGCACCAGAAACGCGCGCCAGCCCCATCATCCCAGCAGAAATGTGCACCAGCCAGGCACCAGCACCAGTCTGGTGCGTATCCTTGCGCCCAGGCTCCCCACACCAGCGCCCAGGCGTGCGAACGAATCACCAGCACGCGCATCAGATGCGCAGCGCGCGCGCAGGCGCACGATTTCCGCGCCCAGGCGCGCGGGTGCGTTTTTCACGCACCAGGCCCATAAATTGGGCGCACCAGACCCTCCTCTCTCCATTTCTCCGCACCACTTCTCCCTCCTCCACCCAAACTCAACCCCAGCACCTCCAGCAACACCAGCCACCACCACCAGCCGCCACCACCAAGGCCACCACCACCATGAGCGCCTCTCTCTCTCCTCCCTCTTATTCTCTTTCTCTCTCTTTCCTTCATCTCCTTCTCTCTTTCCTTCCTCCACCATCCACCTCCTTCCTTTCCGGCCACCACCACGAACCACCACCCACCACCACCACCATTAAGAGCTCTTCTTCCTTTCCCTTTCCCTATTGATTGAGTACCCTTTCTCTCTTCCTCCTCCCTTGATGTTTCTCTCTCCTCGAGGGCTTTCTCTCTCCTCACCGGATCTCACCGACGCCAACACCGATCGTGATTCGCTCCGGGCTTGTGTTGGGTACACCGAGGCTTGAAGCTTGGGCCTTGATCCGGCCGCGATCGTTCTCTAGCAACGAGGAGCAACACCGTCACCGCGATCGAGATCGATTGTCCCCGCCGTGCTTGGAATCGAAGATTGTGGAAGCTTAGGATCAAATTGGAGCCGAGCTAAAGCGTAAGCCAGGGAGTAAAGCGTCAGGCTAAGGTTACCCCTCTCACTGTCATCGATTAAGGTAAGGGGTTTCATTACCAGTCCTTAAGGGGTGTATTTCTGGGTAGTTATATCTATCGCTAGGACCGGGGGAAATGTTAATTGTTAATGAACTTTAGAGTAGCCCGCTAATAATGAAGGAAGATAATTAGGAAAGAAAATTTAGATGAAGAGGAGTTGAAACAATTAGCAACGAAGTAAACGGAAAAAAATAGAAAGAAATAAATAAAAGGAATTATAAGAACGAGTGAGTAGCATAAGTGAGAAAAAGGGAGAAATTAGAGACTAACTATGGAGAGTCGGAATTAAATAAAGAAAGTATAGGAATGAGTTGAGAACTAAATTAGGATAAAATAAGGTTAATAGAAATAAATGGAGTGAATGAGTGTTTAGCCATTAGAGGAAGGAAATAAACGGAAAATAAGAAAGAGAGAGTTAACGGGAAAAGAGATAATATAATTGGTCCTAAGGGCATGAGCTAAGTATTATTAAATAAGAGTGATGTAGGAATAAGAAGCAAAGGAAGAGAAGAAGAAAAAGAAAAAAAAGAAGAAATGGAATTAATTAAGAGCTAGTAACAAGAGTTAAAATATCAGGCATATGACCAAGTAGATAGAGTTAGTTAAAGGTAAGAATAAACTAGTAAAGCAGAATGTTAAAAATAGTGGAAAGTAAATAACGTGATGATAAGTCCCTAAATAGCGGGATGAGAGAAAAGAGAATAGTATAGTAAACCAGAAAAGAAAAGACTGAGAAATAGAAAAAGAGAAGGAAAGGTAAAGAATAAAAATCCGATGCGGGCGTATCGGCATCAATGCGAGCCTGTGAGGGCGTGTCGATTGAAAAGAACGGATGAAAGTCCGATGTGAGCCTGTGAGGGCGTATCGGCATCGATGCGAGCCTGTGAGGGCGTGTCGATTGAAAAGGACAGATGAAAGTCCGATGCGGGCCTGTGAAGGCGTATCGGCATCGATGCGAGCCTGTGAGGGCGTGTCGATTAGAAAGGAAAGTGGAAATCTGATGCGGCCTGCGAAGGCGTATCGGCATCGATGCGAGCCTGTGAGGGCGTGTCGATCAAGAAGAATTTGAATGGAAAATAAATAAAGAGTAATGAGAATGAAATAAAAAGGAAAATAACGAAAGTAGTGGGGAACAAGAATAATTAGAGGTTAGGGATTATCTAAAAGAAAACAATTAGAAAGAAAAAGAATTGGGAAACAGTTAGAAGGTAAAGAGGAAAGAAGAACATGAATTGTGTAGCATAGTGTAGGCTTGAATAGTTTTGGCGTGTCGTATATATCTGCTTAGAAATCTCCTTTTTAAGTGTTGTGTGATGCTTCCCCTGTGTTGTTATTATTTTTCAGGTACACAAGTGGAGCATACACCAGTGTTGACCGGGCAGGATCTTCATTCTACCACGTGGAGTGAACATATATATGCATATATTATATTTTGAGTGGACAACTATTTTGTGATTTAAAATATGTAATAGTTGTTCGCCCTGAACTTTGTATTCATCGGGCATTATGATCTGATATAACTATTAAACTGTTGTTGTTTATGTTTTTAAAAGTTTCTGGACTGACAGGTTTTTAGAAGAAAATTTTGGGAAGTCCGGAAAACAGAGGAAACTCTGCCGGATTTTCGTAAAACCTTTTAAAGAAAATTAAGTACTAAAACGAAATTTTCAAACTCCGATTTTAATAAAACCTAAAAATTACTAATAAAAGTGAGGGTGTTACATTTTGGTATCAGAGCAGTTTTTCCTCGGCCTTTGGAGTGTGGACTCACATCTCCGATGGTTACTAACCAAACGAGTAACTGGTTCGTTTAGTAAGAGTCTAAGTCTAGGAATAGGATATTTAGGTTAGTGATTAAGTATTCAGTCTTTAACTGACTATTCCCTTCATGACCTAACAGTATGGCTGGGCGACGTGCCGAAAATGAGCGGATGGCCGCTATATTGGAGAACCTGATTCAAATGAATCAGAATCAGGCCCGAATGCAACAGAACCATGCCGAAATTGACTGGATGGCTCGATTTAGGAAATGCAAACCGCCTAGGTTCGCAGGAGGGTATAATCCTGATGGAGCTCAGCGATGGCTCAAGGAGATTGAGAAGATCTTTCGCACCATGGCGCCACCTGCTGAACAAACTGTGATGTTAGCACAGTATATGTTGGCTGACGAAGCAGAGTATTGGTGGGAACGAGTGCGAAGGGAATTGGAGGCAGCTAATCAGGATGTCACTTTTGACCTGTTTAAGGCTCACTTCCTGGGGAAGTATTTTCCTGAGGATGTCCGTAGGGAAAAGGAGATCGCTTTTCTGCATCTGGAGCAAGGAAGTATGAGTGTCGGTGAATATGCGGCACAATTTGAAGATCTGATTCGCTATTCTGGCAGTTATCGAGATTCAGACGAACGCACCAAGTGTATTAAATTTGAAGCAGGTCTCAATGCCAGGATTCAGACTATCTTTGAGCATCAGGGTATAGCTAACCTCTGTCAGCTGGTGAATATGGCTAGCACTTATGAGAAGAGTTTGAATCGACATAAAGCCGAGAAAAGGGGCAAGAATATACAGAATGCAGTAGGACCTGACAAGGGTAAGGAGTTGGCTCATGAATCAGACCCACACTCTGACATCAACACTATGGAAGTAGTACCGAGGGATGTGACCTTTAATGTGAATGCCCCGGGAACCAGGCCACCATGCCCACTATGTGGGGGAGTCCATCGGAAAGTGTGCCTGCTGTTGAAACAACACAGAAAACAGGGCCTCTGCTATATGTGCGGACAACCGGGACACGTTGGGGCGAACTGTCCGAGACGTGTCGGAGAAGGGAGCGAATAAACTAATCCAAGGTACTTTTTATATTAATGCTGCATCAACTAGTTACTTTAGTGTGTTTGGCTAGAGTAAGTGTGAGTAGTGTGATCTAGAAGGAGTCGATAAGTGTTAAATCCTTAGTTAGAAAATTCCACCAAGCTCAATTATGATAGTGTCATCCTCTGATAGAGTGTGAGGTCAGGATTGGTCGTCCTTTCTCTTGCACCTGTTAAAAGATAAAGCTATCATTCAATAACGCAGTGATGTACAGTTGATAAATGTGAGATTGGGATTGACCACCTCGGTCTTCGCGTTTGTTGACATGTTATATTACTGCAATCATCTAATGGAGATCCAAATGAACCATTTAGAAATTCTATCTCTGTTGAACGCCCGATTGAACTCTAATCCTATAGGATCTTTACTAAGACTCGTAAACAGTAATTCGCAAACCAATCCCATTCAAGACACTCTAATTCTATATTTCCACCGAGAACATTCAACTCAGTGATCGAATCACCTCTCCAACTTGTGAGAACTTAGCTGTACGCGTAGGTAAGAAGTGTCATCATATCATATTCGAAACCACACCGATGTGACCGATTAGCGATCAACCTAATTCCATGTACCACCTCGACAATCAATGAAGAACTTAGCTAATTAATTCTCGGAATCGATCTCTAGGAATTCTTTTACCAAATAGGAATTTTCAAACGAATGGGAATGAAGTAGCATCGAAGTAGAATGCGAACGTGGTGAAGAGTGATTCTAAAATGAACTTTTCTAGACTCACTTAAAGGAGTAAAAGGTGAACGGGATAAAAGTGAAGTCGCGAAGTGGAATCTCTATCCAGACGTTATGTCGGAACACCGCATGCGAGTATCTAAGTCTGTTGGGGAATAATCTCCATTGTCTTCTTGCTTGACACGTATCCAGTACATCCTGGGTCATCTTGCAAAAAACCATGAGACTCACTCTTGAGTGCTTCATGTTTCTTCTTTTCATCTTCACTCTCTTCAAGTTCCAAGCATCTCAGATGCATAAGTAAGAAATTTGCCAAGTCGTGGAAACCCGGCGTAGTTCTATGCCTACTGATAGATAGTCACCCACGTGTCCTCTTTTCAGCCTTGAATATCGGTCGGGAACCGGTGTACTCTATTCCGAGCAACAAACGAGCATGCCCCTTAGCATGGATATAATCAAGCATGTCAATGCTAAGTGGGGGAGGATTTCAATCCAAGGAATGGGAGATGGAACTTTAATAATAAGAAAATTGACGATCCTGTGTAGATAGAGATGGTGCGTAATGCCAGGAGACAGACGTTGAAATGGGCATGGCCTTAACCATATATGGAGCGGAAGTAAAAACCGAAGAGAAGTGAAAACTGTGGTCAGAAGTTTACTATCGGGATGGTTCTCCATTTGAAGGAATTGAACGGAATTTCGGGGACGAAATTCTAATAAGTGGGGGAGAATTGTAACATCCTAAACTTTGATTTAAATGAAATAATTATTAAAAACCTTAGAAAAATTGGAAAAGTGACTTAATGGATTTTTCTAGATATGTGAGTGGTGAATATAGGACCTAGGAGTTGTGTAGAAGGCATTTATGGCTTTGGTCAAAGTCATATAAGCGAGATCGGGAGTTAAATCGGCGTTTTCGATGCTAGAAATCGACCGAAAAGAGAAAATTAGAAATTTATTATAGGATGCTAAGAAAATAAATTCCACCGTTGGATATGAAGTTTATGGGGTGAAGAAGCTTGCCTAAAAATTTGGACCCGATCCGACGGTTAACGAAAAAGTTATGACGAATCGAAGTCAGGAACCACTGGTGCACGCCCAGGCGCACCGGTGCATGCCCAGGCACACCGGTGCACGCCCAGGCGCACCAGTGTGCATCAGGTGCACCAAACCCGTGAAAAACCCGCCCAGGCGCACCAATTATTCGCCCAGGCGCGCCATCTGCACCAGCCAGCCTTCTGGTGCACCAGAAACGCGCGCCAGCCCCATCATCCCACCAGAAATGCGCACCAGCCAGGCACCAGCACCAGTCTGGTGCGTATCCTTGCGCCCAGGCTCCCCACACCGGCGCCCAGGCGTGCGACCGAATCACCAGCACGCGCATCAAAATATTGTTTCAAAAGAGACTTTCTCAAAAATGTTGTCTCAAAAAGAATGTCATCTCATGAACTGTTCAAAATATTGTTTTCAAAAGCTTTTCTCAAAAATAGATCTTTGCACAAAAACGTTTTCGAAATATTGGTCCACAAAACTTTTTCAAAAATATATCTTTTAACAAAAGCTTTTCAAAAATCATTTTTCAAAAACCTTGTTCAAAATCACATATTTGCTGAGCGCTAATGGAGGAGCAAGCTCAACTCAACACTAGTTCCCAGTCTAAAACAAAAACAAAGGAGCCAAGTCACATCTCACTACCATAACTCATCTTACTTCCATAACTCTTTTCCAATCTCTTCTCTTTATCTCTTTGCCATTACATTTTGATTTCTCATCATTATTCCTTACTTATACAACCTTTATTATCACTCTTCCTTCAGTCACTTTTCTCACTTTTACAATTTAATTCTCTTTAATTCAGCACACTAATGTTTCTCAAACAACGACATAATTATTCAAACAGATAAACAGATCATAAGATAATTAAATAACTCAAACATAATCAACAAGAAAACATCATATCAGATTTAATAAACCAATCTCATCCGTTCGGGTGGATAGCCAAACAAACAATCAAACAATTGCTATCACATACACCATTACGCTAAATGATATTGGAGTCCAACCTTTTAGATGATTGGACCTCTTAATAAGTTACCTAAATACCACGGCGTCTTAAGGGAAGCCCCTCTCTCACCTCAAATACTGTAGGCCTTCGTAAGCTCTCCGATATTTCCCGATCGCTTATCCGGTCTCGTTTCCTTTGCATCTGTCGTCCGAACTATAGCATTTTTTCCCGTCCGTTAGAAAACGTTTTTAACAGATTCATTAATTTGTTTCAGAAAACTCTTTGAAATTATTTCTTTTTGAAAACACATTGTTCACATCCCAAAAGTTTTTAGATCCAATTCCATAATAAAACGTTTTCAAGAAAGCTTTGAAACAACTTTAAATTAATCATTTTAAAACAGAATTCATGTTATAAAAATCATTTTTCTTAGTTAAACAAAATTCAGAACTTAAGAAAATGAAGTTTCAAAATCACTTTAAATCAATCTGAGTTTCTTAAATCATATTTTCCAGTAAAACATTTTTCAATTCTTGGAATTTTAAATATAGAAAAACACACTCAAACAACACATCATTAAAACATTCTCAACCTCACATAATACTATATTAAAAATCATTGGATTTTCAACAAAATTCCTTTTCAATTATCAAATCAATTTATTTATTTTTATTCTTTAAAACCAAAAAGGGGTTAAAACAAACAACACATCACACATAACAACATACACCTAAAAGCATAGTCATTTTCAAAGATCATTTCATGGAAACAATTTTCCTAACTGTACTAGCATACCTAGGCCGAATCATATAGGTGCCATTTAACAAAGATTAATGCATACATAAAAGCACAAAATAAATGAAATTATTTTCTTTTCTTTTTGGACTAAAAACCGAGAGCATAAAAAAAAATTCAACAAACTTAATTTATTTTCTTAACTTAGATCAAACAACAAGTTAAATTACACATCACCTCAAAGTTTCATTTTTATTTTTCTTTAGACTTAATGATTTCATGCATGCACTCTCTAAGCATTTTAGATTAAGCTATTCTCATCCATATACAACCTAAACAAGGATTAGATATGGTTTCCTATTCCTTTCTCTCATGGCCGAATGCTAACATGCAAGAATGCAAGGCCTTATTCATTTTTCAACATACCAAAATCACAAAATAAAATCTAGATATCAAACACACCATATCCACATCAACATGCATCACTTTATCAAAGCATTCTTATTAAAAATAAAGTTTGAATTCATCACTTAGTTTCAATATAATTCAAGATTACACTTTAAATTTCTAGAAACAACATGCATGTACTTGAAATTACTAGATCTAGTCTTATAATACACATGCATCAACTTTCACATAAGAAAAAGCACAAGATCCATTTTATTTAATATGGCCGAATGGCCTATTACATAACATAGCATGCATAAATTAATTTCCAAAACTAAATCATGTTCACACATTAAGAATCATTTTAAAACTTGTCCTTTAAATTTTCTCTTACAAAACCGTGAATGCATTAACCAAAACATAATTTTTCTACTTGAAATTAACATGCATGATTTAAAAACTTGGATCATTAAATATATGCATATAGATCAACAAGGTCATCATCAAATCATCATGTAAAGACATAGATCTCCACTATATTTTCAAACAAATTTAAATCATGTATTGCTTTACAAAGAAACCACACAACATATTATAGATCATCATTTAAGCAAACAAAATTTAACATGCAAGACTAAAAATCTTAGATCTATCATTTATCAAGTTCAAAGTATACATTAATTTATCAAATCATTTCTTAAAAACTCCATGGCTCACGGTTTTAACAAGAAAAATAGACATGCAAGACCAAATAATTTTACTTAGATCATAAATTAATTTGTCACATAAACGCATAAACACACATGGATCATGATTTAGAACAAGGAAAACATACATGCAAGGAAGATTCATGTTGAATTTCACAAAAGCTTAAACAAAACTTTAGATCTTTTAGGCTTGGGTTAGAAAATCATCAAGATCAAATCAAGAAAGTATAAACCGAAACACAAGCATAGAGTTACAATTATTACAAATCACTTTTAGTCCATAAAAGTCCAAGATCAAGAAAGAATAGCACATAATTTCACTTTACAATTCATGGAAATAAACATGCAAGAAGAAAAAGGATGGGATCTACAAACTAAAAAGAAAAGACTAAACTATTACATTCTTCTCTTGTTCTTCGAGTCTTCTATCAAGGCAAGGGTTGATCTTCTAATCTTGACACTCTTGATCTCTAAAGGGACTCCTAAAGCAAACTCCTAAATTCCTCCTCCTTCTTCTACCTCTCGGCCACCACTCTTTCTCTCTCTCTTTTCTAATTTTCTCTAAGAGTTTGGATGGCTCTTAGAGTGTATTTTGGTGTTTGGAAGATATCGGAAATGAAAGTGGGTGAAAGTGAAAATGAATCAAGACTTCACTCACATATATAAACCCACGAGTTTCCCTCTTTTGCCCTTGGTTTGTTTTTGGTTCGTGCACACTAGGGAGGGGCGGTTTGGTCCGTATAGAAATTTGCATGGCTAGATGTCACCAAAGTCAAGGGGACAAAGTGGAGTGGGCTAGGTTGCTAGGGGTCACTTAGGGCTAATGGGTAGTTTGCTCTTAGTTAGGGTTTTTCTTCTAGTTAGCTCATGGTTGCAATTTAGTTAGCTTGGTTTCTTACTCCCTAAGCTTGTCACACATACACACACGGATATGCACACACATACACACCTACATGCACATGCACAACCGTGGCACTCTGACATGCATACACATGTCACATACTTTTTATTTTCTAATCACATTTACCATTAATATTTAAAATTACAAATTCATATACTAATGTAATTAATTCTAGGAAATCATATTCACAACCATTCTCATGCATCACATATCACACATACATTAAATTAAACACACAACACATAAGAATTTATGCCAAAACAACCTCACAAAACACATTTTCTTAAAAATTCGTTTTTCTTAAATTCTGAAAAATAAGTTTTTATAAATCAATTCAGAAAATTATAAAAATTACATTTTCAAATTCTAGGTTTCAAAACGATCGTTTTCATATATGGATCATAAAAATCCGAGTTACGGTTTAAAAGATATGAATTTTCAAAGATAATAGACCCAAAAATTCCATTTCTCACAAAATCATCTTTTAATAAAAATCACAATTTAACAAATCATTTTTTTCACCTCAACAAAATCATTCACTTTTCTTATAGAAAATATTTTGTTTATAAAAATTAATGGAAATCAGCACTTCATTTCTTTCTTAGGAAAAATACTTTTTCTAAAAATCATGATTTCAAGGTTTCTTTCGTTAAAAATCATTTATGCACTGACGGGAGAAATGCAGGGTGTTACAAGTAGCCTATCAATTAGCCCTACTCCCATCATTAGCTAATCTTCATAACGTGTTTCACGTGTCTCAATTGAAAAAGCATATCCATGATCCTACCATTGTCCTTAGAATCCAACTTGATGACCTAGAAATACATGAGAATCTAACCTTTGAAGCTATGCCTATCCGCATTAAAGATCGACGAGTCAAGTAGCTTAGAGGGAAGGATATTCTTTTGGTCAAAGTTATCTGGAGTTGTGGTAATGTAATTGAGGCATCTTGGGAATTAGAGGATAGGATGCGTCAGGATTATCCTGAATTGTTTGTGTAAGTTGAATTTCGGGGACGAAATTCCTTATAAGTGGGGGAGTAGTGTTAAACCCCAAAATTTTAATCCCTGATTAATGAAATGTTAATTATAAATTAATTATAATTAATTATTTCTATTTTTAATCCTCGATTAAAATCTATGTTTATGTTATTAGGAAATGTGTGAATGTGATTTGGAAATTTTGTTTATGCATAAAAATAAATATATTTGCATATTAGTCCCTGCTTTGGGACCTAGAAGTAATTATAGGAAAGGTTTTGGAGGGAAAGAAAATAAAATAAATATTTTTCAAAAATTGACCAAAATACTCCAGTATTTCTGAAAAGACTCGAGTATTCTGGTCAGAGTTGGTCGAGTTAGTGCGTTTTGGTGAGCACCACCAACGAGTTCCCCGTGTTGACACGAAAACAGTCCTTCAACACCTCACATGGCACGCGTTGATATGCATGGAAGCTTGAATTCACTATAAATTCCAAGGAGTTGATCAAATCGAGCTTCATTTGCAAGTTTGAAGCTGGAATTCGAGTGTTAGGGTTTCCAAACTTCTCTCAATCGATTCTCCTTCTCCGTGTTGAATTGAGCTAAAAATCATACACCAATACAAAGCTCACATCACGAGCTTTGTATAGACACCAAAATCGTGAGTAGAGAGCTTGTGTGTTGTAAGAATTGGAGCTCGAAAGTAGAAGCTTGGTTGCTGTCAACAGTTTCTGGAGCTTAATTTGGTCATTGATTTTGGTAAGCTCATGTACTCTCTGAGTCTCAAACTTGTTTCTTTAGTTAGTATGTGTTGCATAGAATCTAGGGAAAGTAATTTCCCCAATTCTTATTGTTGTTTCATGTTCCAACCAATTCAATTTTGGTGCTCCATTCAATTTGCTCTGCATGTTGGTGCTTGAAGTGGTTCTCTGTGTTGTGGAGTTTTTCTTTCAAAACTTTCTGTTGGTACACGTCAAAGAGGTAAGGGGAAAGCTTTATATTCACGAGATAGAGTTTAAATAACATGAATTTGATTAGAGAGCCACCAAGAGGCTCTAAGGGCATAGTTTGAATAGGGAAATTGGTTTGGAGACCAACCTGTGCTCTAAAGTTGTTTTGAGCAAGTTTGATATGTTGCATGCAAGCTATTTAGAACTTAAAATCATGAGTATTCTGTGTATTATGCAAATTTATATGTTAAGTTGTGAATTTTCTAAGTTTCATGCATAATCATATGGATCTCTGTGAATTATGTAATTTGATGTGTTCTAAGTGCTTGAACATGTTTAATATATGTTATATTAACTCTGTTGATCATTGGATTGGATTGGAATTGGTTAGAAATGAAAATGGCATGTTAAAACTCAATTTTTCACTGTCCTCTGTCTATAAAGACTCGAGTCTTTGACGCGAGACTCGAGTGTTTCATGACGCATCAGTGCGTCTGCTGGCACGATCACTCGAGTCTCTGGTCCAAGACTTGGGTATTGACTGCTGCACCAATGAACTTTTCTGATGAACCACTCGAGTCTTGCATTAATCACTCGAGTCTTCTGGGTTAATGAATGACTCGAGTGTATCATGAATGACTCGAGTATTTTGAGAAAACCTGAATCAAGAACTTCCTAGAAATTTATGATCTACTCGAGTCTGTTCATAAACCACTCGAGTTATGGGGCAGTTTGAAGAACTACTCGAGTCCTAGGGGGAATACTCGAGTCCTAGGGGGAATACTCGAGTCTTTTTGATCAGAAAACTTAAAAATGCTATTTTTAATTCTGAATCATTATGTTAATATCTAGTGATAATAATCCAAGAGATCTAAGACTTAAAAGCAATTGATTGATGATGATATGAAATCATTAAATTAATAATGTGAGATATTATTAATTGAGCTATGTCAATCAATTCTTTTAAGTTAAGAAATTGCATTCATCCTGGAGTTCGGGTGTTACATCGTTTTTCAAGTTTTGGTAACATGAGGAGGGCCTCTGGGAGTGCCAACTGACGGCTTGCTTGATGACACATTATGGTTGACGATGTGGCCAGCGAAAGTGAGATGTTGATGATATGGTTATTCCGTTAAGGCGACGGGACGTTGAAGTAAAGGATGGATGTCACAGAGTGTCATAGGTTGATGGAGTTACGGTTGAGAGCTAGACTCATACATAATGCCACTCATCTAAATTAAAGCTGATAAATGAAAATAAGTATGAGCATTCTATTTGCATAAACTAATTGCTAGATGCTAAATGTGGTTGTTTTTTATTGTTGCATACATTCATATTTATGTTGTACAATTATTTATGCTCTATTTAATATGTGTATAGAATTGCTTATCCCTGTGCCCTTGTAGGTGATGTCACGTTACATCGCTTGCATCGAGATCCGGCCACTTCCTAGTGGCATATGGATCTATGAGGATCACCGAGCGGTATTTGAGGGTTAGGTAGAGGTTACCTTCTATCACCCCAACCCGCTGATTCGGTTTCGTCCTCATAGATTTAGGATCCCCATCATATACACTATGCATGTACCACCCTTTTACACTTACCATGGACCAGCTCGCTCATATCACAGTTTTCGATTTCGACCTACCCGCTCACACCCTTTTACTTCTAGAGTCGTTCGAGATGAGACTCCCCTATCTGATCCGAGGAGTCCTGTTAGGGTCTCGCCATCACCAGACCGAGAGGCGAGCCTGTCATTCACTCTACCAGGAGTCAGTGGAGAGACGATGATCCCTAGGTATGTGCATAGGGTAGATGATGAGGATCAAGGATCCGATGTGATGGATGCTGTGGAGGAGATGATGTTGCTGATGTTGGATGATGACTACTACTGCTGCTTCTAGAAGACTTCTACTACTACTACTGCTGCTACATGTCCTATATGACCAGCTCTGGAGTTTTATATTTTGAGATGTATATATATTGTAGATATACTTATGAGGACTCTAGAGTTATGGTTTATTTTGTTATGGGCTTGTATTGGATCTTGGAGACTTGACTCTTGGACTATGTATCTTATGACCTATATATATATATATCTGATGTTTATATTACAACTTGTGCATAGTCCTGCTATTTCCGCTTACTCTGATAAAAGTATTTAAAGAGTTCGGCTCCGATATTTGAAAATGGTATCAGTTTCGCAAAAAGAAATAGTGGATGGCATAACTCAAGTTTTTATTACGTAAATGCAATTTCAATGAATAGATGCTATCTAGATTATGAAATGATTTCCTTGTTTTAGATAAACGTCGAATTCAATATTTTAAATAATACAAAATCTAATCTCCAAGAATTCCATATTTTGGTTTGTGCACCCGCTTCTTTTAGAAAATGAAAAGGAAAAATTTAACCTTATATTTTCTATCTGTAAACAAGTCCATACTTAATTGAGTAATAATCTATTCATTACTCTAATTTCTAGTATTATATTGAGAGGGTGTCACATAACTCGCCAAGACCCAATAAGATATGGGTACCTAAAAAGAAAACCTGGATTTATTTTGTAGGTCACTTCGGAGGATAGGAAGTCGTGCTTGTACTTGGATAGTGGATTCTCTAAACACATGACTGGAGATAAATCCAAATTTTCATATCTCACTCCCAAGGACCAAGGACACGTGACCTTCGATGACAACAACAAAGGAAGGATACTTGGCATTGGTAAAGTAGGTACACCCCTTAACCCTTGCATTGAAAATGTATTACATGTTGAGGGCCTAAAGCATAACTTGCTGATTATCAGTCAGTTATTTGATTAAGGCAATAGGGTTATCTTTGATTCTGAAAATTGTTTTGTCGAGGGAAAAGTTGATAGTCTTATTAAGCTTGTTGCTCGCAGGGTAAACAACATTTATTTAATTGATCTAAATTCAATTCTCTCAAATGATGCTAAATGTTTATTAAGTAAAGAGGATGAATCTTGGCTATGGCATCGTAGAATAGGTCACATCCACAAGAACCATTTGAATAAATTATCTTCTAAAAACTTAGTAGTTGGTTTGCCAAAGCAAAAATTTTCTATTTCTGAAAAATGTGATCCTTGTTCAAAATCAAAATTCACAAGGGTACCTTTTCCTCCTAAAAATCTTGTTTCAACTAAAAGACCCTTGGAACTTTTACATATGGATCTTTTTGGACCTTGTCAAATAAAAAGCTTTGGTGGCAACTATTATTGTTTGGTAATTGTGGATGACTATTCTAGGTATACATGGACATTATTTATTGCTCATAAAAATGATGCATTCCATGAATTTAAAAAGCTAGCAAAGGTTGTTCAAAACCAAATGCATTTGAGCATGGCATCCATTAAGACTGATCATGGCGGTGAATTTGAAAACCAATTTTTTGAAAAGTTTTGCGAAAAACATGGAATTAAGCATTATTTTTCAGCTCCAAGAACTCCAGAGCAGAATGGGGTTGTGGAGAGGAAAAATAGATCTTTAAAAGAACTTTCTCAAATCATGCTTAATGACATGAATTTACCGGCATATTTTTGGGCTGATGCTGTGAATTATGCTTGCTATGTTATGAACTGTATTTTGATAAGGCCCATTTTAAAGAAAACTCCCTATGAGCTTTTTAATGGGAGAAAACCGAATATATCCCATTTGAGAGTCTTTGGATGTAAATGTTTTGTGCATAATAATGGTAGAGACAATCTAGGGAGTTTTGATGCTAGAGTCGATGAAGGTATTTTTCTTGGTTATTCTGCATCGAGCAAAGCTTATAGGATTTACAATAAATCTCGTAATACAATTGAGGAATCTATGCATGTATTATTTGATGAATCTAATCCCAAAAAATCTAGGAAAGGTATCTGTTAATGATGTTTCAGGTATTCTTGGAAATCTATATCTTGATGAGGATCATGAACCATCCTTGGAAGAAAAGCTGGCCCAAAGCAATGAAAAGTCAAATGATAACAATGAGGAGCAAGTACAACCTCAAGGAGATTTCATCGAGCTAAATTCAGAATTACCCAAGGAATGGAAAACATCACGATACCATCCATCGATCAAGTAATAGGTGATATTTCAAAAGGTGTAAGTACTTGAAACTCTATTAGTAACCAATGTAACCATATGGCCTTCGTTTCTCAAGTGGAGCCTAAGGATATTTCGGAGGCTTCAATTGATGAACATTGGCTACTGACTATGCAAGAAGAATTAAACCAGTTCGAAAGAAACTAGGTTTGGGAACTTGTTCCTAGGCCTAATTCTCATCAAATTATTGGAACAAAATAGATTTTTAAAAACAAACTTGATGAGACTGGTATAATTATTTGAAACAAAGCTAGATTGGTCGCACAAGGCTACAACCAACAAGAGGGGATAGATTATGATGAAACATTTGCCCCTGTAGCTAGGTTGGAAGCCATTAGGCTGCTATTAGCTTTTGCATGTGCTTTAAATTTCAAATTATATCAAATGGACGTAAAGAGTGCCTTTCTAAATGGTTTTGTAAACGAAGAAGTGTATGTTAGCCAACCTCCCGGTTTTGAAAATTTTGAACATCTTGATTATGTTTTTAAATTGAAAAAGGCTCTTTATGGTCTCAAACAAGCTCCTAGAGCATGGTATGAGCATTTGAGCAAATTTTTATTAGAAAAGGATTTTGAAAGGGGGAAGGTTGACAACACTCTTTTTATCAAAAAGAAAGGAAAGGACATTCTTTTAGTCCAAATTTATGTTGATGATATTATTTTCGGTGCTACTAATGAAACCCTTTGCAAGGAATTTTCGAGTATAATGCAGGAAGAGTTCGAGATGTCTATGATGGGGAACTCAATTTCTTCCTTGGATTGCAAATCAAACAAGCAAAGGATGGAATTTTCATTAGCCAAACAAAATACTGCAAGGAACTATTGAAAAGATTTGGAATGGATAAGGCCAAGACAGTTGTAACACCCATGAGCACCACATGCTATCTAGACAAAGATGAAGGAGGTAAACCTGTTGAACTTACAAAGTATAGAGGTATGATCGGTTCCCTTCCTTATTTAACGGCAAGTAGGCCGAATATCATGTGTATGCATGTGTGCCCGTTTTCAAGCGAATCCAAAAGAAACGCACATGGTTGTTGTCAAAAGGATAATGAAATATTTATCTGGCACAACTAATATGGGTTTATGGTATCCCAAAGATTCCACTTGTAACCTTGTTGGGTATTCCGATTCTGATTTTGCTGGGTGTACAATGTAACACCCCGATTTATAATTAAAAGATTAACAAACTTAAGTTTAAAATAAAATAGTGAATTGAAAATTTCTTTTTACAAAACAAGTTTATAATACACATTGGGGAAATTCATTCATAATATACATAGCTTCAACTGGAATTCCCTTCTTTCGACTTGTCCGTTGCGCACTCTGATCTTCAAGCTCCTTGAATTTGGACCTAAAATGTTAACCACTAAGGGTGAGACCTTTTCAAAAACACAGTGAATTAGCAGATAATAAATATGTTGGAATAATTGATGGTATTGGCTAACGTCACCCCAAGAGGGGGGGTGAATTCGGTGTTTATAAAAACATTTAAAATCAATCGAATCAAACGTTCTTAAAATATTTAACGAGATTTAAACGTAGCGGAAGACTTAAAGAACGATTGAAAACGTTTTTAAGTGCAGAAAAATAAGAATATTTATATTTATATTGAAAACGTATTATTCACGAGATTTAGAAGGTAAACACAATGAAAACGCAATACTCGTGCTATATAGTTTCAAATAAGATTATTCGCAAAATATGATTAACACAATATAAAAGCGAAAAGTAAAGAGATAAAGGATAGAAAAATTTGCACCGGAGATTTTTATCCTGATTCGGCAGACAAAACCTACATCTTGTCCTCAAGCGACCCACTTGAGCTTTTCACTAAACCAAGACACCACGCGTCCCGAGTACATCCAGAGCACCCCGCAAGCTACTAGGAATCCCACCGTCCGTATAGCACTACCCAATGCACAAGGGTTTTCTCACCCTATGAATGCGACACACGTTCAATCCTAAGGATAACACTCCTTAATTACTAAGGTAGTCACACCCCTTACAAAAATTGGATTTGCACGAAGAAAAGTGTGCAACTAACAATGATGCTCTCTAGATAGAGTTGATACAACAATCAAGTCCTATAACAATGATTAGAACTAAGGTACACTCAAGGTTTTTTGACTTTTTGAAAATTGAAAGATGAAGATGATGATTAAGCTTTTCTCCAAGAGATGATTTTTCAAAAAGAAAGAATAATTGGAGAGATAAGATAATAGCTTCATAAAAATGTAGAAGAAGAAGTTTTAAATTTGAAAAACGTGATCATTTAAAAAAGGAAATAAATCATTCTGAAAATCAAAAGATTTCAGCATGTTTTTCAAAATTTGAATTAAAGTAATCGATTACATTGGTCAAGGTAATCGGTTACTTGCTCTCTGGTTTTTATAAAAATGGTGCATCACAAAATGTAATTGATTATTAGCTTCAAGTAATCCATTACTTACACTTAGTTGACCAGACCAAGGAAGTCATCCATTACTTACTCTCAGGATACAAGTTTTCCAGAATGTAATCGATTATCTCAAGATGAGTAATCGGTTACCTTAGCATAAAAACAGTTTTTAACAAAAATACTGTATCCAGAGGTTTTCGCAAAGGTTTTCATAAAAACTCTTTCCAGGAGCTAAGTTTGTAAAAAGACATCTTCTACCTTTTTCACAAAACAATATATCGTCATCATCATGTCTTAGTAAAATTACTTGAGTGCCTTAGCCTAAACATTGTTTTACATATCAACTTCTAGAACCTAAAGGATTTGATGCTAAAGGCAAACACGGCTTCATGCTTCATCCATGTACTTGTAACATAGTAATATTCATGTTTGTCATCATGTTGTCATCATCCAAATATCATCATGGGAAACATGATTCTCAACACTCCCCCTTTTTGATGATGACAAACATTCTCTGCAAAACAGATGTTAGTACACAAATAATTATATTCAAATATGAAGAATAATCATTATGCATGCACATGAGCTCAAAAGCTCGAATAACATAAACTCAAGGGAGTAGCTCCCCCTGAATTTATGAACACAATTTTAGCCCTCCCCCTGTATCCTGTAATTCCCTGTTCCTGTTTTGCACTATTCTCCCCCTTTTGACAACATCAAAAAGGGTGGTATAACATCAACATTAATAAACACATCACATGATAAGCAAAATAATATGGCCAATAAGGTAATGTCATTATCAAAACATCCAGTTATACCAAATAGAACACAAGCAAAAATAGAAACAGAAACAGTTCAACAATTTAAAGTACTAGGGGTTATCAAAGATATGCATCATAATAATATCCAGAAAAAATAAGATAAATGCATGAAAATGAAGTTAAGGCAAATTCCACAAGCTACAGGCCACAAGAGAAGGGTTCCCTATTCTGGTGACGCAGATGATAGATGTCCTCTTGCATCTGCTCCATGCTGACGTTCATGTTCTGCATATCAGAAGTGAGCTGAGCCATTCCATTATCAACTAATCGCATGTGAGCATCTGATCGTCGCATATGACTTATGACGTCATCCATGAATGTTTGCATGTAGGGAGGTATAAAGTCTGGTGGCAAGATAGCTTGTAGAGGAGGGAGATTAGGATCATGTGCTTGATCTTGTTGTTGTTGTTGTTCCTCTTCTTCATCAGGGTCATAATTATGTCTTGACTTTCGCTCTCGACGCATCGTCTTAGGAGCCCAACCACTTTCTTCCATGTTCACCCATCCCATGTTTCCCGAAAAGTTTGTATCCATCCGCAGGTCCGCATTTGGAGCAGTCCTCGACTCTCCATTAACTGGAATCCGGAAATGCTTCAGAATGTTCGTGATCAATGGTGCATAAGGAAGTTTGGTTGTTTTCAGCTTCATATTACGATCAATCGAGCAACGAACTTTACTTGCAGTCTCTATCATGTGATTCAAAACATACCAACCTCAGTTGATAGGTTTGTTATGAGACCAGGCCCATAGGATAATATAATCAGTGTCCATCAGCCTGAAATAGTTACCCTGACGAGGAATGAGACAACGATTGATAATGAAGTGAAGCACACCGAACTCGAATTTCAGATTTCCTGAAGTCAATGTCTTACCGGTAGGAATTCTATCATCAATGAATTCTTCTTTTGCAGCTTTCTTGTCATACTCATCGCCCCAAAGATTGTCTGAACTAGAATAAAGAACATTCTCCTCAGAATTCCAAACCAGATTGATAATGTCTTAATGCTTCTGCCTTTTACCTCAGAATAAAGAACATTCTCCTCAGAATTCCAAACCAGATTAGTGTAGAAAACCCTGACCAAGTCTTCATAGTAGTCACCCTCGATAGTGCTAAACTCAAACAATTCTTTTTCTTTTAAGAGCACTACAGCAGGGAGGTTGCAGTCTTCGTCTTCAAAGGTTTCTGAATCTAAGAATCTGGGAGAGATCACCGAACACGCTGCAAAGTATTTTTCATAATCGGCTATTTGAGTAGAATTCGAAAACCATCGATTAAGTTTCTCAACAGCAATTGGTTGAGGAACTGGAGGAGGTGGTGCAGAAGGACCAGCTTCACTCTGTCTAGGTATGGATGGCCTAGCAGCACGACTGGAAGAAGAAGGTTGTGCTTGATTCTGAATGACAGGTGGTGAAGGCTCATCCTCATCGGAATCTTCGATTAGAGCCCTTCTCTTAGTACGACGAGTAGCCATTATTTCAGATAAAAGGAATTTAGGCAGGCAGCAGGCACAATGAACCAGATGAACAGTAGTGAACAAATGCAATAATATACCCAACTACTCAAACAATCAAATTCAAGTCCAATAGTGTAGTTCAAAAACCAGATATCAGCAAGACAATAGTGCAGAGATACTACCAATTCCAATGCTTTACTAATCTCACAATATCAACACATTAATCAGAGATTTAGTAAACATGCACTACATACCACGGGTAGTGGCAAGAGACACTTGATGAAGAAGAAGGTGACTGAACACTGAACCGGAATATAATGAACCTGTCAACTGCTGAACCGGATGCTGAACCAACACTGAACCGAAAACAATCCGAACCATAATCAACCAGATACTCACTGAACCAGTAACTCTGAACCCGGAAGATCACAGACCGGATGCAAACCAGAATGCACTGAACCGAAGACCTGAATGCACTGAACCAGAACCAATATGAACCGTCTGTACCCGAGAACTATGAACTGAACCAAGATCCTTGACAAACCAGTGAATCTTTGAAGAACCGATTTAGAGCAATGTGAATCGGTTGGGTTAAGATTTTTGAGTTATGGTGTAGAAGAGAGAAGGTAATGGTGAAGAGAGATTAGGAATGGTGGTTTTATGAAGGTAGAGTGAAGTTTTAATGGTGGTTGGTGGAGGTTTAGAGAAGAGACCGAATGGGTATGGTGAAAGGAGAGAGCAACGAGTTTTGATGGAAGAGAAGAGAGACAATGGAGATTTATGAGAAGATATATGAGTGAGAATGGTGGTGATTTGATGAAGGTTTGGTGGTGGCAATGGAGGTTTGTTGGTTGGAGGAAGGAGAAGTTGACAAGGAGGAAGAGAAAGAAGGTATCGTGGAAGGAGGGAGTATGTGTAACAGCCCGATTTTCGTAACTCAAAATAACTAACTTTTATTTATTAAAGTGGCAAAAATGAGGCCAATTTTTTTTTTTTTTAAAAATGTTTATTGAAAAGGCATTGGTAGACTTAATATCCTTTACCGAAAACCGAGTTGTTACTAAAATGAATACTTACTTACTTGAGTCTCCCAAAAGCATTTATCATGGAAAACGGTTTGGTTCCAAATTCAAAATAGCTCTTTTCATTACATCAAAAGAGTTCACACAACTATCACAAAGTTTCATTCTTCCACATCTTTAAAAGTAGGGCATGTTCCAGAATAAGCTGAATTACATAATCAGTTCATCACTTAGATAATCCTTGGCTCAAAACATGCACAACAAATTTAAACTAATAATACTATTCCTAAACCTTTCTATCGAAGTTAATCGGATGAAGTTTCCACTCCTGCTTGCGTCCTTTCTTCGCTCCCGAAGGTGATGCCATCCGTGTTGCTGTTTCTTCATTGTCATTGGGCCCCGACTCCACTCCATCTAGATTGGTAGAGTCCCTGTGAGTCTCATACCGCACCTTTTCTCTGTAGCTCCTATATCCTCGTGTGGTGACTTGTCCCAAGTGTGGCCCCAAATTAGCTCCGCTCAGTTGATGCTCCGGGTCTGGAACCACTATTTGAGTGCAGCCGGTCCATACCCAGCCATTTGGAGTGCGCTTCCAACCTTTCCCATACTTATTCCAAGTGGTGATCTCCATACGATACTCCATCTGCCCGTTGAGATACCAGCAGCACCGATATGCCAACGAACAGGAGAGAGTAAGCGATTCAAATGACGCATCGTCGACGGTGTGGGATTACAGTAGGCGAAATATCAAGACAATACACACAAGACAAGCAACATACATACAACATAGCATTCAAACGTATTATCACTATCATTGTTATTATCATCTTTATCAACTTATCCTGATCAACGTCTTGCCAAATTTAATTCATTTCCCAACATAATCATTCTTCTTTCTCAACTTCTTTCTCATTCTCAAACTTGCAAATTCTTCACTTTCCATTCTCAATTTACTTCTCATTATCAATCTTTCATAAGCTCTTGCCTCTTACAATTATAAATCTTATCTTATCGAGTCTTATCAAATCACGACCATCGATGATTGGGGGAATTTAGGATATCATCGAGGTGCTCATTTCTTTCGTCGTTAACACTCACGTCTACATCTCCTCGGTCATCCACCCAGCCTAGTTGGAAGCAAACAGGAGTACAGGACCTTTACCGTGCGGGCACGACAGCTGTCTCAACAATTGGCTCCAAGCCAGGAGAACTGTAGAAATCTCGGGTACAGTCTCAATTCAATTCAATTCATATCATATCAATTCATATATAATCAAGGCACACTGTAGAAAACTCGGGTACAGTGGCAAATCAAGATGCCCCACTCCAGTCCCTCTCACTGTTCAAGATTTGCAATCTAGGGGGCGTCAGTACTATTCTAGTTGCGCTGCAGAACTTACCACGGCATTGGACCCAGTCCCTACCACGTTCGTATATCACATGTGGAGTTCGTTCTGCCTAGAAAGTACTCAAGACTTCTTGACGTTTCACCGTCATCGTCCTCCCCTAATGCAATCACCACCTGAGTATCCGCAGATACCCATGGTTCCTTCCTCTCCACTACTTCGGTATCACACTCATAGCTCACCGCGTTCGTGTCTTTTAAAGTCTTTTATCTTTTTTATTTAACCTAAGGTCGGCTCATCCTTCGTGCATCCCTTCAACGAGTCCCGACCACTACTTTCTCAATCTTTCTCTCATCTTTCCTCAATATAGCACAGAGTTGGGATCACATCGATAAACTCATATCTCATTTCACAATCCTTCTTAAAAATCTTATTTCACAACTTTCTTAAAATCTTATTTCGCAAACTTTCTCAAAATCCCCTTTCACAAATTTCTTAAGATCTCATTTCACAAAATCATTTCACAATTTTTCTTCAAAACAATCTTTCATAAGCTTTCTCAAAATCTCATTATCAAAAACTTTCTCAAAAATCCTGCTTCACTTTTTACCCTAAAATAATACATTTTTATAAACTTTCTGAAAATCACGTTTTTGTAAAATTTCTCAAAAAATACATTTCAGAAACTTTGCTCAAAATACATTTGATAAGTTTTCTCAAAAATCTCTTTTCATAGACTTTTCTCAAAATCCTATTTCACAAGCTTTCTAAAAATCTCATTTCAAAAACTTTTCGCAAAAATCTCATTTCACAAAATTTCTAAAAAATCTCTTTTCGCAACTTTTCTCAAAATTTCATTTAAATAGACTTGCTCAAAATCACCTTCCACAACTTCTTTCAAAATCCCGTTTAAAAAAAACTTTTCTGAAAATACATTTTATAATCCTTCTCAAAACCTCTTTTCGTAAGTCTTTTCAAAAATCTCTTTTCATAAACCTTTTCAAAAATCTCTTTTCGCTGAGTACTCATGGAGGAGTAAGCTCAACTCAACACAAGCCTCATTCCAGCAATATCAACAAAGGAGCCACGCTCCACTCAGATCACATCTCGTATCAACAACCTCATGACTTTCCCCAGCTCTGGCTCATTCTCAACATCATTATCAAATTTTCCCCAATCTCAACTCTTTATCTCTTCTCAACACATTTCTCTTGTCCAATCAGTCTCATATCTTTTATCATTATCACTTTCTCTTAATGTCTTTTACTTTCATAACTTACTCATTTCAATTTCATTTTCAGGACGTAACAGACGTCTATCAGCATACTACCCTTATTAATCATCAATATTAAATTTCATCATGCCAAAATAAATAAATAAAAACATGCTATCATCATCAACATACAATCATCACACAACAACAATGTGGTCTTTGTCTCCTTCGTATAAGTGGCCACACAACACAAACAATTGCCACTATACTACTGACTCCGAACCACTAAGTTCCGATCTTTGAGATGATACAGAACGTCCTAATAAATCACCTAAATACCACGGTGTCTTAGGAAAGCTTCTCTCTCACCTGAGGTCCAGCGATTAAATGCGCACGGTCTCCTCGGATCCTTTCCGCTGCCGGCTGCCCCAATCCCTCGTCTATACCATTCCTCGTATTAAACAAAACACGCTTACGTAATTAACTTGCATTAAGAAAATCTTCTCTTAGTTCAAACACTTTTCGTTCCTCGTCGAAAGACTTAGAACATAATCGATTTCTCAAAACGACTCTAATATTTTCTAGTACTTCAAGTACTTCAAATCCATTTGAAAACATCTTATAAAATAATTTAAACCATTTAATTTGGTTGCTGGCCCGTCTTGGACAGCACCCTAATCGCATATGAAAACACCGAAAAATTCACCGTTTTCAATCCGGTTTCTTTCTAAATCAAATACCACTTGAAGAACTATACTTTAAATCATATGAACACATTTTTAAAGTTAAGGAACAGGTCCAAACAATTCTGGACAGCAAAGAATTCGTTTCACAAAATCACTTTG
Organism: Crotalaria pallida; assembly: GCA_037953625.1. Classification (NCBI taxonomy): domain Eukaryota; kingdom Viridiplantae; phylum Streptophyta; class Magnoliopsida; order Fabales; family Fabaceae; genus Crotalaria; species Crotalaria pallida. The sequence goes on along the minus strand of CM075655.1, from coordinate 63,589,181 downwards.
ATAATAATCTGAAAACATCGTAAAAGCGCTTTTATCTCAAATAATTCTTTAGCTTAAAATTAACACTTTAAAACTTAAGCTTTTATTACAAAACAAGTTTTGGACAGCCATAAACACAATTCAAAAATCTCAAATGAACCAAATCAAATCATCTTAAAGTTAATTAATTTCAAAGCCAATTACGTACTTAAACATTTTTCCAAACATCAACTAACACACAACCAACAACAACACTTTGATAAATCAAGTCATATAATTCATATATTTCTCAAATATCAATTAGCATGAAGAATAGTCACATTAAATTTCCAAAGCATTCATTTTCAAATAAACACTTTCACAATCAAACACTCATTCACTTATCCAGCACATAATCACTTTTTCAAAACCATTTCATTTTCATAAAACAAAAACACTTAGACATATACATACTTACAAACCGAATTGAACCAAAGATGTAAACCAAACACATTTATTTTTTCCTACTTTAAACAATTTAATTCCTTTAAAAAATTACTAAGTAAATTTATTTTCATGCAAATAAATTTCCTAGACTTACTTATACTACATGGCCGAATAGAATCAAAGGAAACAAGTTAGAAATTTACACATTTCAAACACATAAATCAACTTAATTTATTTCAAGCAATTAAACTCCACTTCCTTTTTCATGAAACAAAATTATTTACTCTTCCTTTTATATTTAAAACCGTGAGCTCCACTCGGAGAAATTATTAAACTTTATTTCATTTCCTTAACTTATATCAATTCATTAAATCAAGCATCACACAAAAATCTTATTTATTTAAATCACCATGCAAGATAAAATCAATCTACTCTCTTTATTTTCCAATCAAAACCGAATAGAAAAATAAATAACCACCACACTATTTCAAACAACTTAAATCTTAGCATTAATCCATGAAACATACTCATGACTTTTATGTCACTTCATGAAAAAGAACCCTAACCTAGTTAGCATGCATTGGCCGAACACTCAACATGGTCAAGACAAGATTTTTGGTTCATTTTTCAACATGCAAGGAACAAGATTCTTAAACTAAATCATGCACTTTCTTACACACAAAACCTCTTTTAACAAAATTATTTCCTTTTTCAAGCATAAAACCGTGACATCATCATCATCACTTCAAATCAAGGTTTTACTTTAATTCTTTTGCATGCACTTTTAGAAATCCTTAAATCAAGGAGAAATCCACTTGCATGTGTCTTTCATGAAAATCAAAACATGATTTCTAAGTCTAGACCGAATACCTCATCACCAAAAATCAAGATTTAACTTCAAACCTTTCACATGCAAGAATACAAGACATGGATCAAATTAGAAATCATTTTCCAAAAACTTGTTTCCTTGGTTTCTTTGTGAAACCATGATGATCATTAAGAAAGGTCAAATCTTTTTATTCAAAACAACATGCAAGACTCAAGTCTTAATCTTTTTCATAAAACATGTAAAAATCAAAGATATTCCTAGATCAACATACACACCTCCAACTTATTTTTCAAAGAGACACAAAAATAACTTTTCAAGGCCAAACACTAACATGCATGTACTTAGATCTTTTAGATCAAGTCATAAAATCAATTATAATGGTACAAATCAAAGATTAAAATCACTTTAGGTAAGAAAAGGTCAAAACCGTGACATGCATGAAGAAAAGTTAAATCTTTTTGTTCAAAATCACATGCAAAGCTCAAGATCAAAACTTTTCCATGGATCAAGACAAGATCAAGGCTTTATCAAGATCAAATCAAAATCAAGACATGCAAGCACTTAAATCAACCAAGATCACCATCAAACCAACATGCAAGACTAAAGACTTCAACTTTATCATTACTCAAGTTTAGATCACACATTTATTTATCAAATAAACTCTTGAACACATCATGGTTCACGGTTTTGAGAAAGAAAATTTGACATGCAAAGAGGTTTTACTTTAAACTCACAAAAATCTCAACAAATCTTTAGATCTTTAAGGTTTAGTTTGAAAAACATTAAGATCCATCAAATAAGTCTCAACCGAATCATAAAGTCCATGGTTTAAGTTATTACAAGTTACTTTTAGTCCTAAAAGTCCAAGATCAAACATAAATAAAAGCATGCAAAGAAAGAAAAGAAGATAAATCACAAGATTAAAGAAAACCTAAACTATTACAATCTCCTTCATGACTTTCGAACCACCCACCTAAGGAAGGGTTAATCTTCTAGCTTCTAAGCTCTTGGATCTTCAAGGAAAGCTCTAGGTTTAAGCTTGATCTCCTCTTCTTCTTCCTCTCTTCTCACTCACGGCCAACACCCTCTTTCTCTCTCTCTCTCTCTCTCTCTTTTTCTTAGTCTAAGAGTTGATGGGCTCTTAAGACTTATGTTTGGTTTGGAAAGGAATGAGAAATGAATGAATGAATGGAAAATGAACTAAGGGCCAAGCTTAAATAAGCAAACCGTGTACTCCCTATTTTGCCCTTGGTTTGGTTTAGGTTTACACACAAATGGGAGGGGCGATTTTGGCATTCTAATTTGTTGCATGGGTGGATTTTATCAAAAGGACATCTAGGAGTAGTTTTAGGCTTTAGGTCACTTCATGCTCCATGGTTTATTTTTACTAAAATTTTCTACCCATTCATTCCCCTTTGGTTCTAATTTTGCCTCATAAGCTCTTTGTCCTAAGAATAAAATCCTAAGCTTACCCACGTACATACACATACACGTTGCACACATATACACACATACATGCATTAACTTTTTATTTCTTAATCATTTTTACTTTAGAACATATAATCACCAATTCACATAATAATTCAAATATCTTCAAGGAATCATATTAATACAATCATACATCAAACATGTATCAACCAACACATATGTATAGAAAACAAATCTCTTTCTCATAAAATAACTCTTGTTAAGAAATCACCATTTCTTTAAGGCATAAAAATATCAAACACATAATTATTTCTCAAAACTCAACTTTAAAACTCATAACATCTTTTCATGAAAACCATTTCTTTGAAATCATTCACCACTTTGGAAATCATAAATTAGGAAATTCATTCAAGGAAATACTATTTTAAAAACACTTCCTTAAAAATAACCTTCTTTAGTACTTTAAAACAATACGAGGAATTTGCGGGGTGTTACGGTATGCCGTGATTTTGGTAGGGAATGAGAGAGAGAGAGAGAGAACATGTAAGAGTGTATGTGGCTAGGGTTAGGTCAAAGATATGTGGTCCACACTTGGTCAAAACGGGTCAACAAAAGCCCAACTGGTCCACACGAATTTCCCCCTTTTTGTTTTTTTTTGGAAAACTGTAGCAGATAATCGATTACTAACATGACTTAATCGATTACTTTACTCATGTAATCGATTACTTCCATACTAGTACTCGATTACTTCCTCTCTGATGAATACATGATGCAACTTTTCTAATCGATTACTAGGCACGCTGTAATCGATTACTTGATGGCCTTTAATCGATTACTTCATTCACTCTTATCGACTACTTCTTCTCTGGTGAGTTGTATGATGCTGCAGAACTAATCAGTTATCCTCAGTCCTGTAATCGGTTACTTTCATTGAACGGATTAGAACTGTTGCACTAAACCACTGGGTAATCGATTACTATTGCAGAGTAATTGATTACATCTGCTTAAACTTCCAGAATTCTTCTTTTTCTGCTCTTATCAAGCTTCCTTGTATCCTATGACTGATTCTTTGAATATAGAGAACCTGTGTGGCTATAGCTTGTGGTCAACTTACCTGTTAAACCCTGTTTCCTGCAAACACAAAATGTTTCTGGCTATCTCCAATGCTCAAGTCAGTAAGGTTTTTCAATGTGAAACAATTTGAGCAATTGAAAGACTTAGAATAAATAACATGCCAAAAATACTCAAAGTCACACAAGCCTTATATAACTATGAATTTTGACAAGTTCATACATAATATGCATTTGAATGCTAACTCAAACAACTTCAAGCTTGCACTCAATATCACATTATGAATGAAGTACTCTATTATTCCAAGAAATAGTAATCATGTGATAACTTTATTGAACAAAACTTTACTGCACATGATTTGATTTTCAAATTCAATACAACTTGGAATAATTAAAGTAGGCTCTTGTATAATCATGGTTATAGTAGGAAGATAACTTTGTTACCTCAGACTTGTTGTGCCATGTTGAACGATTTCTTGACCAGAGTGAGTGTGTTCTCGACCATTGCTTCCTCTTATGATATTTGACTCTATTATTATTCCAATGTCTTTTTGAGAAGTTTTTGGTCCTAGCGAACTTGTTCTCCACCCATCTAGTTTTTGGCTTCCAATAAGTCATTGTGATCGCTTTCTTCTCCTGATATCTTTTTGGTTCTTCCTTTGACAATTGATTATGCATGTTCCTGTTACAAGAAGAGCTTTTTGGTACCCATCTCATGTTGGGTCCAGGAAGATTAGACTTGGATTCCTTAGACACTTTTGGAACCCATTTCATTTTATTTCTCATGTAATGATTTTTCTTATACAAGCATAGGTGAGAAATATGTCCCGAATGTCCACAATAATTACAGATAATGGTTTTGGGAGATGCTTTGACTTTTTCAAAAACGTTTTTGTGTAAAATATCCTTATGATCCTTGTATTGAGAATCACACTTGTCAACGACTTTACTTGACCTTTGAATATCCACATTTTTATCTGTATTGTCAAGTAAGATGTTGGAGCAAGAGGATTTAGCAATACCATAAGAATCACAAGAAGCAACCTCAACTTGTTTTTCAATAGATTTACATTTTTCATAATTAGTAGAGGTGCTATTTTCTAAACACAAATTTTTCAATTTATCTCTCAAATCATTATCGGTAACATGTAGAGTGTGTGAATAATAATCAAGTAGAGTTACCTCGTGAGGAGTAAATGAGTATAATTCGACGTTGTTGTCTACAGACTCCTCATCTAAAGAACTCGACTCAAGGTGTGATTCCATGAATGCTTCAAAAAGACTCTCTAAATCATCATCTTCACTTGATGAATTGCTCCTCATGCTACTGGTGTCATCATTAAGAATTTCATCATGGGAGTTGATCATCTCATCCTTTGTGTCCTTTCCATGTTGCTGTACTTTTTCTTTCCTGGAAACACTAACACTTTCAAGATCATCAATAGCATAGTGTGTTTTTAAAGTGTCCCAAATATTTTTTGCATTAACACAATCCTTGATTCTAGCATATGCTTCAACATATATAGCATGTCTTAGAATGCGCATAGCTTGAATATTCAAGGCAAAGCATTTTTTATCAAATTCATTTAAAACAAGTTTTGGGTTTAAATCAAAACCATGAAGAACAATATTCCATAATTGACAACTTATGGATTGAAGGTAAAATTTCATTCTAGCACTCCAATATGAATAGTTTTTTCCATCTAAAATTGGTGCATCATCGAATGTAAGATTTTCCATAGTAAAACAAGTAAAAATCCCAATACTGCCAATATCCACACTGGACCTTTATACTCAAGCGATTAAGCTTTTACCAGAGCACGAAGCTGTTGGAAACCAACAAGCGGCTCAAAATAGTCTAGAGGGGGGTGAATAGAATTTTGAAGCCTTAATACAAATATTTCAATCACCAAAGAGAATGGATTTGAGAAATTAAATTTTCTTACAAAAATATACTGATTAATCGATTAACTTCAGTATTAATCGATTAATGCCGAAGCTCACTTTCAAACTAATCGATTAACTAAAGCGTTACTCGATTAATGCCGAAAGCAACTTAAAAACTAATCAATTAACAATCGTCTTAATCGATTAATCTGAACAGTATCTGATGAAAATTCAGTTTTAATCGGAATTCAATGGAGATTTCAATGCCGTGATGCACCAACAAATTATGAATGAATGAATGAGCAATACAAGGTAAATTTACCAAGCCAATTTAGTTTAATTATTAAGGAATTGAAAAAGCCCCAAATTAAACCTAATTAAATTGTTCTTGGTTAATGAATGCTAGAAGAAATAAAAGCAAGAAGACAAGATTTTATCCTGGTTCACTTTCACCCACTTGAAAGCTACATCCAGTCCCCTCTATCAAAGATAGAGAGTTTCTACTAGATACTTCAAATGTTAGATTACAATGTTAAGATGCAGCTCACTCTAAGCTATCCTATCTTAACCCCTTACAAAGAGAGTACCAATCTCTTTGCTAATCTACCCAAATGAATCTGTATCTTGTCCTCTTGAATTTGTTGAAGGATGTTCTCCAACCAAATTCTTTTCCACTTGCTTTGATATTCTTCAAAGACTTCAAATTGTGAATCTTCACTTGTTTGTTGAAAGCTTGATTGATACAACCTTTTTGTTGTGAATAGCTCCAACACAAAATAGTAAAACTAGAAAAACGTGAATCTCAATAGAACTTAGAATATTGAATTGATTGTAAGTGAAGAAGATTGAAAGTTGTTGAATCTTGATAGCACAATTGGAAAATAGCAATAGCTCTTGAAAGAATATTGAAAGTATGTTTCTCTATATAAAATTTTGAAAGAGTGTGTAACCTTGACAAAGTAGAAAAGAAAAGCTTTTAAACAAAATATTATTTTTCAGAAACAACAGTATCTAATCGATTAACGTGTTACTCACTAATCGATTGACCTATGTTAATTTGTGCTAATCGATTAACGTTTAACTCACTAATCGATTAACCTTTATTAACATAATCAGTGCTGTACAGTTATACGCGTTAATCGATTAACCTGATCATTAACCACTGTAAAAAGTGATTAAAAATAAGCTTTTCAAAAATACTTTGATCAATACTTTAATTAGAGCTATTTTATCAAGATTAATCTTTCTTCACTTAATAATCAAACAATATTTAAAACCTATATTGAGATTCCTAAAGCTACCACCCACTCTCATGATATGCAATAAAATATTACATTGATTAGAAATAAAATAAACTTAATCTAATTCTAATCTTCATGAGTGGTGCTTCCTTGTTGAATGTTGTTGCTTGGCTTTAGGTTGTTAGCATCAAAACATCATAACTCTACAAACTCCCCCTTTTTGATGATGACAAACCTTCTTTACAATGAAGCACTAAGTTTTTAAATACTCCCCCTAAATGTAATACACTTAGGAACAATATCTAACAACTTATCCTACAAGAACAACATCAACAAACATTTTCTCCCCCTTTTGGCATCATTAAAAAGTATTGAAGTTATTTTAAAAAAAATCTCTTTGCCAAAAGTTGGAGGTAAGTGCTAGACAATGGTATATATATAATAAGCACAATTAAAAGACATAAAATGCAGTAAAAAACACAAGATTGGCCATAACCGAGACCATATAATAAGAAAGTCCATATACCACATAATAGTCATAATCAGAGTGCAAATTACTAAGTCCAGGTACCAATTCATAGCATCAAAATATAACATGAAAGTAAACTAGGCCATATACAGACCCTAAGAGACATCAACCATAGCAAATAAGAACTGTCCAGCCATAAAACAAGTACCAAAAACCATGAGAAAACCAGTAAAATCAGCAGCAAAGTCAGTGAGTAACGTGCAGCAAAAACATGTGAAAATCAGCATAAAGACCATGAGGACTAAGGGTTAGGAGGAGGATGGTGGAAGAAAGTAGCAAAGTGATCCATCAAACGTTGCTCCATAGCCCTATTCTGAAGCTCAATGCGTTGCTCCATAGCATCAAATCTCTCATCTATATGCTGAACAAGTGAAGTGTGAGCAGCCTGAGCATCAAATGGTTGTTCCAAATTATCAAAATCAATAAAATCCTCAAGATTTTCCCCTTGATCCATTTCCATAGGATCAACACCAGGAGGAGGAGCAGCATGTGCAGCAGGAGGAGCAGGAGGCACTTGTTGAGCAGCTTGCTCCATTGCCGTAATCTGAGATTTCCACAACCATGTCCTAGTAGGTCTATGAAATCCAATTCTCATGTAATTAATATGATGAGCATTCAAACACCACTTCTTTTCCGGATCCTTTTCACATGGTTCACTGTCAGAAATTTGAACTCCATAATGCCTAAGTAACTTTGTAACATGTATGGGATACGGAAGATACTGTGTAGATGCAGATTGAGCAGTTGTATGCATCCAAGCTAATACTATCTTATTCCAATTAATTTCAACATGCTTCTTAATTCCATAAAAAAGTCTCAAGTCATCCTCTTGAACTTGAGCATAATTTTGATTTCCTTTTGGAAGAAGACAATATGCTATGATGTATAATAAAACTCTATCATCAGCATTCAGCAAAGTAACAATTTTAGTACCCTTATCCCATACTTCACCATCCCTTACAACATCCTGATATACAGTTGCAGGGTCAACCTCAAGTTCAACAGATTCATTATCCCCAAAATATGTTCCCTTATTTTCCAAACCAAACAACAGTCTTAAATCATCAAGTTTAACAACAAAATGAACACCCCTAACCTGACTTTGGTACACACCATCAATAACAGTAAAATTCTGATAGAATTGCCTAACCAACTTAGGATAATAGTGCGTATTAAATTCCAAGAATTTCTGAACATTCTGAGCAAGGAGATCATCATGAAATTGAAACCTTTTACTTCTTAACCAAGCGAAATTAATGTACCTTATGATCCCAAATAGTCGATTGTCAAACTTCGGTGCCCTTGAATCACGCTCAGCCTGTGAAAACCAAGGATTGTTCCTATCCTTGTGTGGCTTGCTCTTCTTGCGTGGAGGATCAGAGGAGGAGGAGGCCATATTTGCTGGAAAAGAGGGTTAGGGTCGGTTCTAAGGTTAGGGTTTCGAAATTTTGGGGGAAAATCAATTTTTGTTGATTTTTGGTGAAATTGAGGACGGATTCTAGTAGGAATGATGTTAGGAGGAAGAAATTAGGGAAGAAATGGGTTAAATTTGGAGTTACAGTAGCCCTTAGTGATGTTTATGCGATTTTCGAACATGAGAGAAGAGGAGAGAATTCAGAGAAGAGAGAGAAAAGAAAGAAGAAAAAATGGGCAAGTGTGCTGAAAACGTCTTTTTATAAAATTCACGCATTAATCGATTAGTGAGGCCCTTAATCGATTAGTTTGACCCTTAATCGAGTAGAAAATACCTTAATCGATTAAGTGCGAAAGCAATTTAAAATTTAATCGAGTTAAAAGATCGTTAATCGATTAAGTGCACAAGCAGTTTAAAAATTAATCGAGTTAAAAGGTCATTAATCGATTAAGTGCTCAAGCAGTTTAAAAATTAATCGAGTTAAAAGGTCATTAATTGATTAAGTGCGCAAGCAGTTTAAAAATTAATCGAGTTAATAGGTCATTAATCGATTAATATTGCACAGAGCTCAAATTTTTGAAATTTTGAAAAAATTTTCATGCACACAAACACATATTAATACTTAGCATTTAGCACACACAATCAAATAAGCAAACATATCATAGAAAAATACACACATAACTACTAATTTAGAGTATTATGAAAGTTTTTTTCGAAATACAACAATTCAAATAACAAAGCATAATGAAATAGGCTTAAGGTGATGAACTAAAAATGGCTTCAAATACAATTAGCTAATTGTTGATTCATCAAAAATACCAAGTTCCCTTCTAATACGATAGAAAGTATCTCTTGGTAATGGTTTTGTAAAAATGTCAGCTAATTGATCTGAGGTTTGAACAAACTCAATAACACAATCACCTTTTTGAACATGATCTCTAAGAAAGTGATGCCTAATTTCAATATGTTTTGTCCTTGAATGCAATACCGGGTTTTTAGTTAAATTGATTGCGGATGTATTGTCACATTTAATAGGAATTTTTGACAAGTTTAAACCAAAATCCGAGAGTTGTTGCTTCATCCAAAGGATTTGAGCACAACAACTTCCGGCCGCAATGTATTCGGCTTCCGCGGTTGATAAAGCGACACAATTTTGCTTTTTAGAAAACCATGATACAAGTGAACTTCCAATTAAATGGCATGTTCCGCTTACTTTTTCTTTCAACTTTACAACCCGCAAAATCGGAATCCGAATAACCAATAAGTTTTAAAAGAGCATCTCTAGGATACCATAAACCGGTATTAGTTGTACCTTTCAAATATTTCATAATCCTCTTAACCGCAGTTAAGTGTGACTCTTTCGGATTGGCTTGAAAACGAGCACACATACAGACACTAAACATAATATCAGGACGAGAAGCAGTTAAATATAGTAAACTACCTATCATGCCACGATATTTTGTTACCTCAACGGGTTTTCCGACTTCATCCTTGTCCAAGTAACATGTGACGCTCATTGGAGTTGATGCTTCCTTGCTTGACTCCATGCCAAACCGTTTGAGAAGTTCTCTACAATACTTGCCTTGATGAATGTAGATCCCATCATCAAGTTGCTTAATTTGTAGCCCAAGGAAGAAAGTAAGCTCTCCCATCATAGACATTTCAAACTCACTCTGCATAATTTCAGAAAATTTCTTGCACAATTTTTCATTAGTTGCACCAAAAATAATGTCATCAACATATATTTGGACTAAAAGTATATCCTTACCGGATCTTTCAATAAAAAGCGTAGTGTCCACAGCACCTCTTTTAAAACCCTTTTCTAATAAAAAGTTGCTTAGTCGATCATACCAAGCTCTAGGAGCTTGTTTAAGACCATACAAAGCCTTTTTCAATTTAAAAACATAGTCCGGATGTTCAAAACTTTCAAATCCGGGAGGTTGTGAGACATATACTTCCTCTTGAATGTATCCGTTAAGAAATGCACTTTTAACATCCATTTGATACAACTTAAAGTTCATGATAGATGCATAAGCGAGAAGAATTCTAATAGCTTCTAATCTAGCTACGGGAGCATACGTTTCATCATAGTCTATCCCTTCCTCTTGGCTATACCCCTTAGCTACCAACCTAGCCTTATTCCTAACAATAATACCCGACTCATCTAGTTTATTCCTATAAACCCAACGAGTACCGATTTCAGGACGATCATCGGGTTTTGGCACAAGCTCCCAAACTTCGTTTCTTTCAAATTGATTTAATTCTTCTTGCATGGCCATAACCCAATGTTCATCTTGAAGAGCCTCACTAATATTCTTAGGTTCAACTTGTGATACAAAAGCAACATAATAACAAAAGTTGTTCAAAGTGCTTCGGGTTACCACCCCCTTAGCAATGTCACCTAAGATATTAGAGACCGGGTGATTTTTGTTCGTTTTACAAGCAATTGGTAGTTCGGGATGTTGCACTTGTACTAAGTCTTTGTCATGTGCTTGCATTTCTCCATTCTCAACTTGGTTCTCCACTATTTGTTGTTGCATTTGCTTGTCATGATCCAAAAATGTACCTACATTCTCATCATCACAAGAAACCACTCTCCTTTCGGAGATTCATCAAACACGACATGAACTGATTCTTCAACGGTTAAGGTTCTTTTATTGAAAATACGATAAGCCTTGCTATGAGTTGAATATCCAATGAAAATACCTTCGTCGGCTTTTGAGTCAAATATGCCGACCGGATTCTTACCGTTATTTAAAATAAACACCTTACACCCAAAGACATGAAAATAAGAGATATTTGGCTTTCGCCCTTTTAAAAGCTCATAAGCTGTTTTATTCAAATGCAGACGGATAAGAACCCTATTTATGACATAACAAGCGGTATTTACCGCATCAGCCCAAAAATAAGATGGAATTCTAGATTCCTTAAGCATAGTATGTGCAAGTTCCTCTAAGACTCTATTTTTCCTTTCTACAACTCCGTTTTGCTCCGGAGTCCTAGGGGCTGAAAATTGATGATCTATACCAAACTTTTCACAAAACGCATCAAACTTTGAATTTTCAAACTCACCTCCGTGGTCACTTCTAATAGACACTATTTTCAAACTTAATTGATTTTGGATGAGCTTGGCAAACTTTTTAAAACTTATACGTTTCACTTTTTGCGGATAAAAACAAAGTCCATGTGAATCGAGTAAAGTCATCTACCAAAAAAATCCATAGTAATTTCCACCTAAACTTCGAACTTGTGATGGGCCAAACAAATCCATGTGGATTAGCTCCAATGGCTTTGTTGTGCTTACCACATTTTTTGGTTTAAAAGTGTTTTTAACTTGCTTACATTTTTTACATGAGTCGCAAACGCTATCAAGTTTAAAATTAAGTTTAGGCAAACCAATCACTAAGTCTTTTCGTAAAAGTTTATTTAATTGATTCACATTGACATGTGCAATTCGTCGATGCGAAAGACGAACTTCATCATCAAAAGATTTAAAACATGTTGAAAACAATGAAGTTATCTCATCCAAGTCAATTAAGTAAGTGTTATTAGAACGACGACCTACGAACTTAACACTATCATCTATACAACTCTTAATAAAACAAAATTCCGAAGTAAAGGTCACATTGTTGCCCATATCGCATAGTTGGCTTATACTAAGCAAGTTGTGTTCTAAGCCTTCTACCAATAGGACATTTTCAATGATAAGGTTAGATACGTTACCAATCTTACTCACTCCTAGAATTTTGCCTTTGTTGTTGTCGCCATATGTCACATGACCACCACCTCTTGAAGTAAGTTCGATGAAGTGCGTTTTGTCTCCCGTCATATGCCTCGAACATCCACTATCCAAGTACCATCTACGCTCCTTTGTTCGAAGGCACATCTAAAAAACAATGTCATTTACTTGACTTAGGTACCCAAGTTATCTTGGGTCCTTTGATGTTAGTTTGGGGTGTAGTCCCCTTCACAATCCATACATACTTTCCACTTGGTATACCAAATTTCTTAATATTGCATTTATTTGTAGTATGCCCAAAAATACCACAATAATGACAAGTAGGAGTTTTTGAAAAGTCAATTTTGGAGAATGTACCAACTTTGCAAAAATTGCGATTTTTGGGTTTGGTATACCCAAGTCCGGTTCTATTACTATTACTCCTTTGATTAGAAAGCAAATGATCTAAGCATGTGTCTCCTCTTGTGATCCTTGCAATTCTATCATTCAAATTAAAAACTTCTTTTTCAAGAGATTTGCAATTATCACAAGTGGAGATATCATTTGTTTTTAAATCACAATTGCATGTAGAATTTGCATAAATGAGTTCAAGGGTTTCATTTTGAAGCTTTAGCTCCTCTAGGGAGTTTTGTAATTCCAAAATTTTCTCTTGTTGCTTCAAAATGAAATTCTTTCTTTCAACATTGATTTTTGCTAATTTCTTCAACTCTTTATGCATTTCTACATACACATTATAAAGTTCATTGAAGGAGGGAGAATTAGAATTAGAACTAGCATCGGAAAGATAATCTACCTCATTTGTGTTATCACTTGATTTCATGCTTGAAGATGCTTCTTCATCAAACTTTGTCATCAAGCAGAGGTTAGCAAGTTCTTCATCTTCCGATGAACTAGTTGAAGATTGATTTTCCGGTTCATCCCACACTATGTATGCCCTTTTTCCTTTAGATTGATTGGGCTTCCATTTGTCATTCTCAACCTTCTTTGAATTTGTTGGACAATTTGATCTATAATGGCCCGACTTCCCACACCCATGACATATGATGTTGTCTTTATTGGTCTTGTTCCTTGGTTGAGCGTCCTTAGAGTCTCTTGATCTATTTCTATTGAAATTATTCTTCTTCTTAAGGAAACGTCCATGTTTTTTTACCAACAACCCAAGTGTCTCATCATCGATATCCGAGTCGGAATCATCCACTAAAGAGTGTTCTTCATGTGCCTTTAAGGATTTTGAATTAGTTTTAAGAGCAATCCCTTTCTTCTTTTTATCGGCATCCTCATTCATGGATAATCTTCCTAGCTCCATTTCATGCTCTTGAAGCTTCCCGAATAGTGTTGCTAAATCCATTTCGTCAAGATCCTTAGACTCCATAATGGCCATGACTTTAGGTTGCCATTCCCTGCTAAGACATCTCAAAACTTTATTAACAACTTCACCATTAGTTAGTCTCCTTCCAAGAGCAGAAAGATGATTAATGATGTGAGTAAAGCGCTTTTGCATGTCGCCTATGTTTTTAATTTTGCAACATACGAAAGAGCTCATACTCATGCATGAGAGTGTTAAGCCTAGCCCTTCTAACTTCATTCGTGCCCTCATGTGTGACTTGTAAAGTGTCCCACATTTGTTTTGCATCAGTGCATTGTGATACTCTAAAGAATTCGTCATAAGACAATGCTGAAGTGATGATGTTTTTGGATTTTAAATCATATTGAACTTTCTTCTTATCATCATCATTCCAGCTTGCCTTTGGTTTCAAAGAGACAGTATCATTAACTTTTGTTTGAGGAATAAAAGGCCCATTCTCTATGGCATTCCAAATTTTCATATCAATAGCTTCTATAAAAAATTTCATTCGGACCTTCCAATAAGCGTAGCCCTCACCATTGAATAGTGGAGGACGATTAATGGAAGCTCCTTCACCACCAAAAGGATTAAAATTTGAGCCCATGATTTCCAAAATCGGATCTTTGCGAAAAAGCGTTTTAATGCTCGGACCTTTCGACCGAGCTCTAATACCACTTGTCGGAAACCAACAAGCGGCTCAAAATAGTCTAGAGGGGGGGTGAATAGAATTTTGAAGCCTTAATACAAATATTTCGATCACCAAAGAGAATGGATTTGAGAAATTAAATTTTCTTACAAAAATATACTGATTAATCGATTAACTTCAGTATTAATCGATTAATGCCGAAGCTCACTTTCAAACTAATCGATTAACTAAAGCGTTACTCGATTAATGCCGAAAGCAACTTAAAAACTAATCGATTAACAATCGTCTTAATCAATTAATCTGAAGAGTATCTGATGAAAATTCAGTTTTAATCGGAATTCAATGGAGATTTCAATGCCGTGATGCACCAACAAATTATGAATGAATGAATGAGCAATACAAGGTAAATTTACCAAGCCAATTTAGTTTAATTATTTAGGAATTGAATAAGCCCCAAATTAAACCTAATTAAATTGTTCTTGGTTAATGAATGCTAGAAGAAACAAAAGCAAGAAGACAAGATTTTATCCTGGTTCACTTTCACCCACTTGAAAGCTACATCCAGTCCCCTCTATCAAAGATAGAGAGTTTCTACTAGATACTTCAAATGTTAGATTACAATGTTAAGATGCAGCTCACTCTAAGCTATCCTATCTTAACCCCTTACAAAGAGAGTACCAATCTCTTTGCTAATCTACCCAAATGAATCTGTATCTTGTCCTCTTGAATTTGTTGAAGGATGCTCTCCAACCAAATTCTTTTCCACTTGCTTTGATATTCTTCAAAGAATTCAAATTGTGAATCTTCACTTGTTTGTTGAAAGCTTGATTGATACAACCTTCTTGTTGTGAATAGCTCCAACACAAAATAGTAAAACTAGAAAAACTTGAATCTCAATAGAACTTAGAATATTGAATTGATTGTAAGTGAAGAAGATTGAAAGTTGTTGAATCTTGATAGCACAATTGGAAAATAGCAATAGCTCTTGAAAGAATATTGAAAGCATGTTTCTCTATAGAAATTTTTCAAAGAGTGTGTAACCTTGACAAAGTAGAAAAGAAAAGCTTTTAAACAAAATATTATTTTTCAGAAACAACATTATCTAATCGATTAACGTGTTACTCACTTATCGATTAACCTATGTTAATTTGTGCTAATCGATTAACGTTTAACTCACTAATCGATTAACCTTTATTAACATAATCAGTGCTGTACAGTTATACGCGTTAATCGATTAACCTGATCATTAACCACTGTAAAAAGTGATTAAAAATAAGCTTTTCAAAAATACTTTGATCAATACTTTAATTAGAGCTATTTTATCAAGATTAATCTTTCTTCACTTAATAATCAAACAATATTTAAAACCTATATTGAGATTCCTAAAGCTACCACCCACTCTCATGATATGCAATAAAATATTACATTGATTAGAAATAAAATAAACTTAATCTAATTCTAATCTTCATGAGTGGTGCTTCCTTGTTGAATGTTGTTGCTTGGCTTTAGGTTGTTAGCATCAAAACATCATAACTCTACAGAAGCTCTGATACCAATTGTTGGAATAATTGATGGTATTGACTAACGTCACCCAAGAG
Organism: Crotalaria pallida; assembly: GCA_037953625.1. NCBI lineage: Eukaryota > Viridiplantae > Streptophyta > Magnoliopsida > Fabales > Fabaceae > Crotalaria > Crotalaria pallida. The sequence goes on along the minus strand of CM075655.1, from coordinate 63,573,050 downwards.
GGGGGGTGAATTGGGTGTTTATAAAAACATTTAAAATCAACCGAATCAAACGTTCTTAAAATATTTAAAGAGATTTAAACATAGTTGAAGACTTAAAGAACGATTGAAAACGTTTTTAAGTGCAGAAAAATAAGAATATTTATATTTATATTGAAAACATTATTGACGAGATTTAGAAGGTAAACACAATGAAAACGCAATACTTGTGCTATATAGTTTCAAATAAGATTATTCGCAAAATATGATTAACACAATATCAAAGCTAAAAGTAAAGAGATAAGGGATAGAGAAATTTGCACTGAAGATTTTTATCCTGGTTCGGCAAACAACGCCTACATCCAGTCCTCAAGCGACCCACTTGAGCTTTTCACTAAACCAAGACGCCACGCGTCCCCGAGTACATCCAGAGCGGCCCGCAAGCTACTAGGAATCCCACCGTTCGCCAGGGACCTCGAACAAAAACAACTAGGAACACCTTCCTAGATTTTCAGATAGCCTAACTACTAGGAATCCCACCGTTCGTATAGGACTACCCAATACACAAGGGTTTTCTCACCCTATGAAGCGACACACGTTCAATCCTAAGGATAACACTCCTTAATTACTAAGGTAGTCACACCCCTTACAAAAATTGGATTTGCACAAATAAAAGTGTGCAACTAACAATGATGCTCTCTAGATAGAGCTGATACAACAATCAAGTCCTATAACAATGATTAGCACTAAGGTACACTCAAGGTTTTTTGACTTTTTGAAAATTGAAAGATGAAGATGATGATTAAGCTTTTCTCGAAGAGATGATTTTTCAAAAAGAAAGAATAATTGGAGAGATATGATAATAGCTTCATAAAAATGTAGAAGAAGAAGTTTTAAATTTGAAAAACGTGATCATTTGAAAAAGGAAATAAATCATTCTGAAAATCAAAAGATTTCAGCGCGTTTTTCAAAATTTGAATTAAAGTAATCGATTACATTGGTCAAGGTAATCGGTTACTTGCTCTCTAGTTTTTATAAAAATGTTGCATCACAAAATGTAATTGATTATTAGCTTCAAGTAATCCATTACTTACTGTAACATCCCAAATTTTAAAACCTAAGTGCAAATAAATTAATAACCGTTCGAGATAATTGAGATAATAATAATAAAACCATAAATAGGTATTAAAATAAGTGTTCAAGCATTAGGAAAGATAAATAATAATAATATTTGGTTAGGAAAAGAATGGAGCATTAAATTGAAGTTAGGAACAGGCCAGAAAAATAGATAATTCGGTATTAAAACATAACATAGGGTAGAAAATCAAAATAAAATATTTAGGACTCAAAACAAAATTTCCACTGTTGGATATGAAAATATAATTTTTAGGAAGTTGCTCGTCAAATTTGAGCAAGATCCAACGGTTAACGAAGAAGTTATCGCTGTTTGAAGTTGGGAGAAAATAGTTGCAAAATAGAAAAATGAAGTAGCAGTACCTGAGGATTTCTCTTAAGCTAAAATTATTTCGCTTAAGCGAAAATATCACAGAATCAACACCTCAAGGATTCGCTTAAGCGAAATGGTTGAGTTGCATCACTGGAAGCATTTCGCTTAAGCGAAAATTCTGCGATCTGCAACACTGAGAACGCATCTTTGAGGGTATTTCCGCCATTTCCCATCCTAAAAACCCCTTTATACACCCCAAACACTCCCTCCCTCACATCATTCGAACCTCCTTCTCCTCCCACCTTCTCCATCTTCTTCTTCCTCTCCAAGGAGCTAAGGTTTCTCCTCCCAACCCTCCCTTCTTCCACCATCACCATTGATTCTTAAAGATTAAGCCTCCAAGCTTCAAGGCACCCCTCAATCTCTCTTTCTCCTCTTCCAATTTGAGTCACCATCACCACCTCAAGCTCTCCATGGCTTCCATGGTGTGAGTTGCAAGCTTCAATCTCCATAGACTTCAAGGTTTCCTTTCCCCTCTTTCCTTTTCAATCTTTCCATTTCCTTTTGATTTGGGTATTCCCATAACCCTTATTCATTATTGTTGTTGTTATTGTTCCTTGCCCCAATCTTACAAGAGTAATTTGGAGTCTCCCACACTCTAAGAGGGAACTCATCAAGCTTGCTCTGCTTCGTGGATTAGTGGATACCGATACATCTCCTTCATTTGGGTGCAAAGCTCTCTTAAGGTTTAGTCTTCCTTAATTATATATAAGGTAAGGGGTTTATTGCCGCATGGTGGTTGTGTAACTGGTACTGTGTAGTGATGCCTGAGATTATCTGATTATGTTTGAATAGGGAACTTAGAATTTATTTTCATGATTTGGCATGCTTATATGAGTTAATTGCTAACTGAAAAATGTTAAATGCTAATTGTTGATTAAATTTTTAAATGTTAATAATTATGTTTTTAAATGTTGATATGTGAATGTTGGTGCATGAATTGATAGGGATGTGAGTTTGGTTTAGAGTTAGTATTGATATTAGCAAAGGAGTGAGAATTGAGGAAATTTAGTGAGAGTTCTATTTTTAGAAATAAAGTGATTTAGAAGGAAAGAAAAGAAATAAATTAAAGAGAGTAAGGTGAGAGAATTAGAATAAAATGAATCATTAAAATGTAATTGAATTAAAAAGGGTAAAGAAGGAAAGACAGGAAATGTCACAGGTTGGTCATAAGACCCTGTGGTTTAATAAAAGAGAATTCGAGCGCAGGTTGGTCATAAGACCCTGTGGCTCAACACAGGTTGGTTGTGGTGACCCTGTGGCTGGCGCAGGTGGGTTATGGTGACCCTGCGGCCAATTAAAAGACACTGTCACAGGTTGGTTGTGGTGACCCTGTGGCTGGCGCAGGTGGGTTGTGGTGACCCTGCGGCCAAGTAGAGCACACCGTCACAGGTGGGTTGTGGTGACCCTGTGGCTGACACAGGTGGGCTGCGGGGACCCTGTGTCCTGGCGCAGATGGGTCGTGGTGACTCTGCGACCAGTGGTGACGATCGGCACAGGTTGGTTGTGGTGACCCTGTGGCCCATGATAGAAACCGGTGTCTGTGGGTACTGGACCCTAGAAGACGTGTGGTAGATGGAACCCGCACGCATGGGTTGAGTAAGACGTGCGGCCTTTGGGGATCCGTACGCATCGGTAAGACGTATCCTCGGCAGACGGGGAACGCAGTGGCGGGAGCCCCACGACACGATAAAGGATAAAAGAAAGTAATAAAAGATAAAGGAAGGAAATAAAAGATAAAAGAAAGTAATAATAGATAAAGGAAAATAGTAAAAGATTAAGTGAAATGCAAAGAAATAATAGGAAGTCAGGGGAATAAAGGGAGTGTGAGGAGAATGAATAGAATAGGATAGTGATTAAATAGAGTAAGTGTGAATATGGGTTGGAAGGTACAAAGAATTGGAGATGGTTGTGTCTATAGTGAATAGGTGATTGGGTGTGTTTATATTCGTAATATTTGATTATTTGCTAAATGTGCTTGACTTGGGTTATCTTCTATGCTTTATCAGTTAGTGCAATTCTCACCCTTACAACCAACACAGGTACAGGTGCAGGTCAGGAGCTTAGCTGAGAGTTGGGCCGAGCAGGAGCACACTTCCCCACGGGAAGTGTGAGTATCCCATTTTAATTTTGTGTCGACCCGGGCCATTTTATGTAATTTATGTATTTTCAATTAATTATGAAATTATGTAATTTTAAATATGATGCGTAATGTCGGTGGCCCGGAGATATTAATTTAGAATTTGAGAAGTCGGGTATCGGTGTTTAGTATTTTATCGGATACCGTAGGAATTAAAACAAATATGTTATATTTACTATTCTGGATATCTGGACAGGTAATCAGTGAAAACTAAATTTTTGGGAATGTCCATAAAACAGAGGAAACTCTGTCCGATTTTCCGTAAAAATTATACTAAGTATTTCAATTAAAAAGAAATTTTCAAATCCATATTTTCAAAATGAGTAAAATAAAATAGGTTGTTACATTTATGGTATCAGAGCAGTTGTCCTCGGCCTCGGAGTCGCGAGTTACTCCAATGGTTATCTCACGAAGAGAGTAACCAAAAAGTAGTGTCAAGTCCTATAGTAGTTACTTAGGTTTATAGTTATAAAACCCTATGTAGTTATGTACTAAATTATGTATGTGTCTGCATCAACAGAATCCTTTGTTGCCACACTGTAGCAACATGAAGAATCAGTTTTTCGATTCCCCTGCTAGCAGTTCGGCTACTGATCGTAAGATCAATTCCCCAGCTGAATCTTTGGAATCCGAGCCGTATGACATCTGTTTTCAAGAAGGGCAAAATTCTGCAGTGGTCAAGCTAAGATCGACTATTGAAGACAAGGAGCGACACGTGGGGGTACAAGTTGGTGAGAAGAAGAGTATAATTTTGAGACCGGGAATGGTTCTTCTGAAGCAACACTTGGCTCATGAAGAACAGGTGGGCGTAGTGAAGAACTGTCGTGAGATGGGCTTAGGTCCTGGAGGTTTTTATCAACCAGGCTTTACAAGTGGAGCCCGACTCCGACTGAAAATGATGTGCCTCGGCTTAGATTGGAATCCTCAAACCCGAGTATATGGACACACAAGGGTGATTGATGGAAGTGAACCACCCAATATTCCTGATCAGTTCATTCAGCTGGTTATGGGAGCGATGCAAGAAGCACAATCTTTGATTGAGAAGGAATGCGGTGTAAGTGAAGTGGAGGACATACTCCCTTCCATGTCCCGTGATGTCTGTATTGTCAATTTCTATGAAGAAAAAGGAAAGCTTGGTCTTCATCAGGACCGTGACGAAAGTGTTGGAAGCCTGCAAAGAGGGATACCAATAGTATCATTCTGCATTGGTGACTCTGCTGAATTTCTCTATGGAGACCAAAGAGATCCAAGGAGAGCAGAAAGAATTATCTTGGGGTCGGGTGATGTGTTAATATTCGGTGGCGAGTCTTCTCACATCTTTCATGGTGTGTCAGCAATCATACCAGACACAGCCCCAGAGGGATTACTCAATGACACAGGACTTCGTCCTGGACGTCTCAACCTTACATTCCGACAGTATCAGTTCCCTGGTCCACACCCTTAAAGTTTGCGGTGCAGCTACTTAAGGAGATCAGGACCAAACCAACAAAAGGTATGAGACAATTCAAAAACTTAGACAAACATTTTAAGTGCTTTCGATCTGCATCTCTATTTATTTTTAGTGGGAACATCTTAATCCGAATTACCTAGAATCGCAATTCCTAAACCTAAATCACTGAATAATTACAATATCTAAGAATTCCATGCTTTCGACTTAATCCTGAACTTTAGAGAGATACTCTAAGTGTTTAAAGCCTTCATTTCTATTAAGTCTCAATGTAAGGCATCCTAAATCAATTCTCTTGGAATTTTAAATTCCTAAACCTGTAATTCCAGACGTGATGAAACCTAAGAAATACTCACCTCCAATCTAATCTTAAGTACCATCTAATGGAATACGTAGGAAAAACCTTACTTAGTTGTAATACCGTGACAAGAGACCTAACCAAGAACCTTGGGATAGTGTTGTCCTCTAATAGAGTGTAAGGTCAGGATTAGTCATCCTTTCTCTTACATCTGTTAAAAGATAATGTTATCATTTCATGACGCAGTGATGTACAATTGATAAAGGTGAGATTGGGACTAACTACCTCGGTCTTCGCGTTTATTAACTGACAACAGCATTGCAAATCTTGAAGAACGTGATGATGTGCTGTTACTAGATGAGGGATTGAGACTAGCTACCCCAGTCCTTGCATTTACTGGCAGACATATCATTGCAATCTCTCAAATCTGATTAGAACCATTGGCATAGGAATTCTGACCTGAAGAAGGTCAAATCGAGTTCAAGCTCACTAGAAATCTTGTGGAAATTCGTTACAAGCAATCGTGCGACAAATCTACCCATGACAATCCTCTCTAGTATAGGAGTATAGAGAGATGTAAGTGCGTGAAACCGCCATATCTTAGAAAACCCAACAAGTAGTTCATCCAATTTTGTTATCCGAACCTGTCACCTAATCGAAAAGTAGAACCACTAATTCTTAACATCTGTTCAGCTACCCCTTGGTATCGATCTACGTAGGTATGTTGATACTAAGTAGGGGAGAACCTTATAGTCCTACCCGATACCCATCCGAGTGATGGTAAAGAATGAGAACGACAGCCGAGCAGAACTAGGACGTAAACTACCTTAGTGTACCCATAGAAACATTAAGACCGAAAACGGGTGAGATGTCGATCATCCGCTGTTATCTCTCCCCATTCTTTGAAAAGGTATAACAAACGTGCACAGGCCACCAATATCTCTCAAATTGATGATGACATCATGTCGGGCATCAACCCAACTTTTAACAATGTTATCCTCATAATTGGTTGTCCAAGACCGTTATTCTTAAAAACCTTACGTTAACCAATAAGAAGGTCACTAGGAACTGGCGGAGAATCAACCTCGAACAAGTTAGGATAAATCCGAACAAACACGGAACTGAGAAGTAGAATTAGACCTTGACCCCTATTCCCAAGTAGAAACCAATTTTAGCTTCTTTCGAGACGAAGCGGAGCTAGGAAGCGAGTAAGCTGAAGCGACAATGAAATAGGATTAGGATGAAGTCAAGTTGAATGTCGGAGTGACTTTTGCTAAATTCAAGCAAGGAAATGAAGCACTAGGAATTCTTCAAGTGTTGTGATTAGGAGAATTGCAACCTGACAACAATGCCATTCTTAGAGTCTCAGGACTCTATATTGTGGCCCGAATGACCAAAAACCTTGGGTTGCGCACTCAGAAAATAAACAGGAGTCTGATAAAAGGGAGTGAACATTCTAGGAAACGAGCAGGGGTTGTGGCAATTAAGTCTCTTGGACGAAGTCCGAGTAGGGGAGTAAATGACGAAGAGATGCGAGGTTGCGGTACATTAGTTCTCAAGGGTTTGTTATCTCCCTAGATTACTCGATGGAATTTCGGGGACGAAATTCAAATAAGTAGGGGAGAAATGTAACATCCCAAATTTTAAAACCTAAGTGCAAATAAATTAATAACCGTTCGAGATAATTGAGATAATAATAATAAAACCATAAATAGGTATTAAAATAAGTGTTCAAGCATTAGGAAAGATAAATAATAATAATATTTGGTTAGGAAAAGAATGGAGCATTAAATTGAAGTTAGGAACAGGCCAGAAAAATAGATAATTCGGTATTAAAACATAACATAGGGTAGAAAATCAAAATAAAATATTTAGGACTCAAAACAAAATTTCCACCGTTGGATATGAAGATATAATTTTTAGGAAGTTGCTCGTCAAATTTGAGCAAGATCAGACGGTTAACGAAGACGTTATAGCTGTTTGAAGTTGGGAGAAAATAGCTGAAAAATAGAAAAATGAAGTAGCAGTACCTGAGGATTTCGCTTAAGCGAAAATTATTTCGCTTAAGCGAAAATGTCACAGAATCAACACCTCCAGGATACGCTTAAGCGAATGGACTTCGCTTAAGCGAAATGGTTCAGTTGCATCACTGGAAGCATTTCGCTTAAGCGAAAATGCTTCGCTTAAGCGAAAATTTTGCGATCTGCAACACTGAGAACGCGTCTTTGAGGATATTTCTGCCATTTCCCACCCTAAAAACCCCTTAATACACCCCAAACACTCCCTCCCTCACATCATTCGAACCTCCTTCTCCTCCCACCTTCTCCATCTTCTTCTTCCTCTCCAAGCAGCTAAGGTTTCTCCTCCCAACCCTCCCTTCTTCCACCATCACCATTGATTCTTAAAGATTAAGCCTCCGAGCTTCAAGGCACCCCTCAATCTCTCTTTCCCCTCTTCCAATTTGAGTCACCATCACCACCTCAAGCTTCTCCATCAACATCCTCATCCTCAAGCTCTCCATGGCTTCCATGGTGTGAGTTGCAAGCTTCAATCTCCATAGACTTCAAGATTTCCTTTCCCCTCTTTCCTTTTCAATCTTTCCATTTCCTTTTGATTTGGGTATTCTCATAACCCTTATTCATTATTGTTGTTGTTATTGTTCCTTGCCCCAATCTTACAAGAGTAATTTGGAGCCTCCCACACTCTAAGAGGGAACTCATCAAGCTTGCTCTGCTTCGTGGATTAGTGGATACCGATACCTCTCCTTCATTTGGGTGCAAAGATCTCTTAAGGTTTAGTCTTCCTTAATTATATATAAGGTAAGGGGTTTATTTCCGCACGGTGGTTGTGTAACTGGTACTGTGTAGTCATGCCTGAGATTATCTGATTATGTTTGAATAGGGAACTTAGAATTTATTTTCATGATTTGGCATGCTTATATGAGTTAATTGCTAACTGAAAAATGTTAAATGCTAATTGTTGATTAAATGTTTAAATGTTAATAATTATGTTTTTAAATGTTGATATGTGAATGTTGGTGCATGAATTGATAGGGATGTGAGTTTGGTTTAGAGTTAGTATTAATATTAGCAAAGGAGTGAGAATTGAGGAAATTTAGTGAGAGTTCTATTTTTAGAAATAAAGTGATTTAGAAGGAAAGAAAAGAAATAAATTAAAGAGAGTAAGGTGAGAGAATTAGAATAAAATGAATCATTAAAATGTAATTGAATTAAAAAGGGTAAAGAAGGAAAGACAGGAAATGTCACAGGTTGGTCATAAGACCCTGTGGTTTAATAAAAGAGAATTCGAGCGCAGGTTGGTCATAAGACCCTGTGGCTCAACACAGGTTGGTTGTGGTAACCCTGTGGCTGGCACAGGTGGGTTGTGGTGACCCTGCGACCAATTAAAAGACACTGTCACAGGTTGGTTGTGGTGACCCTGTGGCTGGCGCAGGTGGGTTGTGGTGACCCTGCGGCCAAGTAGAGCACATCGTCACAGGTGGGTTGTGGTGACCCTGTGGCTGACACAGGTGGGTTGCGGGGACCCTGTGTCCTGGCGCAGATGGGTCGTGGTGACTCTGCGACCAGTGGTGACGATCGGCACAGGTTGGTTGTGGTGACCCTGTGGGCCATGATAGAAACCGGTGTCTGTGGGTACTGGACCCTAGAAGACGTGTGGTAGATGGAACCCACACGCATGGGTTGAGTAAGACGTGTGGCCTTTGGGGATCTGTACGCATCGGTAAGACGTATCCTCGGCAGACGGGGAACGCAGTGGCGGGAGCCCCACGACACGATAAAGGATAAAAGAAAGTAATAAAAGATAAAGGAAGGAAATAAAAGATAAAAGAAAGTAATAATAGATAAAGGAAAATAGTAAAAGATTAAGTGAAATGCAAAGAAATAATAGGAAGTCAGGGGGAATAAAGGGAGTGTGAGGAGAATGAATAGAATAGGATAGTGATTAAATAGAGTAAGTGTGAATATGGGTTGGAAGGTACAAAGAATTGGAGATGGTTGTGTCTATAGTGAATAGGTGATTGGGTGTGTTTATATTCGTAATATTTGATTATTTGCTAAATGTGCTTGACTTGGGTTATCTTCTATGCTTTATCAGTTAGTGCAATTCTCACCCTTACAACCAACACAGGTACAGGTGCAGGTCAGGAGCTTAGCTGAGAGTTGGGCCGAGCAGGAGCACACTTCCCCACGGGAAGTGTGAGTATCCCATTTTAATTTTGTGTCGACCCGGGCCATTTTATGTAATTTATGTATTTTCAATTAATTATGAAATTATGTAATTTTAAATATAATGCGTAATGTCGGTGGCCCGGAGATATTAATTTAGAATTTGAGAAGTCGGGTATCCGTGTTTAGTATTTTATCGGATACCGTAGGAAATAAAACAAATATGTTATATTTACTATTCTGGATATCTGGACAGGTAATCAGTGAAAACTAAATTTTTGGGAATGTCCATAAAACAGAGGAAACTCTGTCCGATTTTCCGTAAAAATTATACTAAGTATTTCAATTAAAAAGAAATTTTCAAATCCATATTTTCAAAATGAGTAAAATAAAATAGGTTGTTACACTTACACTTAGTTGACCAGACCAAGGAAGTAATCCATTACATGAACCTAAGTAATCCATTACTTACTCTCAGGATACAAGTTTTCCAGAATGTAATCGATTATCTCAAGATGAGTAATCGGTTACCTTAGCATAAAAATAGTTTTTAACAAAAATACTGTATCCAGAGGTTTTCGCAAAGGTTTTCATTAAAACTCTTTCCTGGAGCTAAGTTTGTAAAAAGACTTCTTCTACCTTTTTCACAAAAACAATATATCATCATCATCATGTCTTAGTAAAATTACTTGAGTGCCTTAGCCTAAACATTGTTTTACATATCAACTTCTAGAACCTAAAGGGATTGATGCTAAAGGCAAACACGGCTTCACGCTTCATCCATGTACCTGTAACATAGTAATATTCATGTTTGTCATCATGTTGTCATCATCAAAATATTATCATGGGGAACATGATTCTTAACAAAATAGTGCATAATAAAACGCAGGAATAATAATCAAGTCAAAGGATGGAATAACAAAATTCACCACATTCACATAGTAGAGAAAACATTCAATTCCATCCAAGATCCACATTCACATAGCAGAGAAAACATTCAATTCAATCCAAGATCCACATTTACATTCTTTCATTTCCATTTTCACAATTCGTTTCATTCCATTATACTACACATATACTTTATAATACTTTTATGCTCAAACACATGAACATGCAATGCAACTTTATACCATTGTGATTTAATTCCTGAATCCAATGTTACCCTTTTTCCTTTCACTTTATACACTTTAACACTTTCATTGGATTCAGTGAATTAAACCCATATATATATATATATATATATATATATCAATGCATGCACTTTTCTCCAGTTCCTTTATAATAACACTTTATACTTTTCCTCACCCACTTGCACCCTCCACTCTGGGGAAAATCGACCAGGAGTAAGCATTTCTCAACCTCTAGTTGGGTGCTTCACCTCCAGTTAGGGAGGTCCTTCGCTCACCCGCTTGCATAGTACTTCACCTCCACATAGGAAGGTCCCTCATACAATGGGGTTTGATTTGTCCAAATTGGCTTTAGCAGAATTCACCCTCAACTGGCCACGAAAAGCCAATGTAACTGACAGACTTATTATGGTTGCATAAAACCAATCCCCAACAGGGGTAGCGAACCCGTGTCCTTTGGAAGATCAAAGTTTTCCACAACAATTCCCGGCGATTGTTTTAATGGCACAATCTAGTTACTCTTGCCTTCACGTTATACGTATGTTTTTCCCCGTACCCCTAAACGTCCAACTTACTCCTTCAATGCACGTGTTTCTAGTTCATTTTAGGTTGCTTTTGTTAATCCAACCTTTTAATACTTTATACCAATTTGTTGGGTTCTCTAACTTAGGGAAAACGACCATACTTTATAAATAATACATATGTAGCGTCTAACCATAATTATACACATTGAGCATATAAACATAATTTTACACATATAGCATTTAGTGTGCACAACAAATTCTCACAGATATCAGACATTTCAGTCGACATACTCAGGTATGTCTTAGAGTGCAGTAATATATGTCAGCTCCTGTTATGGAGCGCATCTATTAGACCGGAATACCGATATGTTGATATCGGCAAGAGGCCCTATTGGCCCAACTATGCTGATACCGGCATACCGGTAAGAGGTCTAAGTGGCCCAATTATGCTGATATCGGCATACCGGATGCTGATACCAGCATACTGTTGTTGATATGCCAGCAAGTGTACTGGGTCAACGAGTAATATAGTCAATGGAAGACCGAATATCGTCCCACAGGGAGTTGTGTTTTTAGTCTACTTTTACCTAAGTGTAATTAGAAATAAATCAAATAACTAAAAAGTTGTTTGAAATTAAAATTCAGATTTGAAACAAATAATTAACTAAACTAATTAATTGCTGAAATTAAATAAAAACTTGAGAACTATGGGAGAAAGTGGTTAGGAATGTTGGTTGCATTGTAGGTTTCACTTATTCAATTATGGTTTAGGTTTTCCTTTAATTCAAGGAAAATTCCTCTTTATTAGTAACTATTATATCTCTCTATAATTACTCTTTATTCTCTAAGTTTGTAATCCTTGATCTCTCAATAAATTACAGCATTAGAAAATAAGTTATTAAGCACAAAGGAATTACCAATTCATATAATCATCCAATTATATCTTTATGTTTGAGTGATTATACCGTTGATTGCAAGGCCTATTCAAAATCCCTAACTTTCATTAAGAATTAAGAAGATCCAAAACATAAAGTGATCAGTTTTATGTATTCAATAAAAAACACAATCAACGCATGAATTAAAACACGGAAAACACTAAACTATAAATTGAAATAAGCTACGCCATACAAATTCACCGTGTTCCTAACACGAGGGTTTTAGTTACACATAGAAATAGGAAGAATAAAAGATATTTTATGGAAACTCATAGACAAATTACCCCAAATTCTTCAATCCTCCACTTATGCTCTCCAAAGCGATGTAATCTCCCTCTTCAAACTATTCTAATCTGTTTTTTCTGACTCTGGCTGGCTGCCTAACCTAGGTCTAAATCATTAATTTATATTTACAAAATAACCCTAGGTAGAATCCCCATCAAGTTCTGAAGTTTTGGCCCAAACGGGCCTGGTCTGGTTCACGCGCGCCCCAGGCGCACGCGCTCTGATGACAACTTGTTTTGCTTAAATCAGCGCGCCCCAGGCGCACCCGTCCCCGCGCCTCAGGCGCGCGGGGTAGGTCCCGACTCCGTTTTGCTCCATTCTTTGTCCTGCTTCAAGGTCTTTACGTGCCCTTTCCAGTTCCATAATTATTTTTTGCATTTGAGCTCCAAAAGTACCTGAAACAATGAACAAACGGATCAAAAAGTTCAAGGGAAACTACAACTACTAAAATTCCTAAAATCTAATAAAAAGATCCTAAGTTTGCTATGAAAACAAGCCAAATCAAAGTAAAAGAGGGTAAAATGAAGTCCAGAAAATATATATATCAGACCCAAATCACTCCCCCAAACTTAGCATTTTGCATGTCCCAAGCAAAAGTAAAATAAAAATTCTAAACAAAAGACAACTTCCCTAAATCAATATGTACACACCTACTCTAGGACTTTAACTCATGATTTTGACACACATTTTACAAGCTATTTACACAATCAACAACTGGTTAGAGAACCAAACTCAATAAGAACCCAACACTAGTGAACACTCTCAACCTCACAGTGTATATCTCTCAAAGTATATAAGGGTATTATTTCAATTCACACAAGTTCATCATCAACAAAGTGTTACCATAAGCTTGACCATAGACCAACATCGCCACTGAAACATTGAATACATGCTCAAATCAAAAGGTCTTTAAATAGGTTGTAATAGGGCCTGGCTAAAAGTGTTAGGTGGGATAAAGGAAAGAAGGGATGAAACTAAGGGCTAAAATCAATAATGAAATTCCTCTCAGAATCGTGAATGAGCAACAAGATATATTCAATGGAATCATACTCAATCACAATTTTTTTTTTCACTTTCAAATTGAATCCTCTACTCTCTCCCTTTTCATTATTATTATTATTTTTAACCAATGTTTCCATTGGGAGAGTAGTAGGCACAACACTTTACTTTTTCTTTTTCACTTCTTTTCTTTTCTATCGCATTCCACTTGATTGCTCATCCAAAAATTCCTAAGGTACTCTCAAAATAATAATGCAATCAATGCAGGGTACCAAAGAAAAATTATATAACAATATAAGGCTCAAAATGGGCAACTAAGGGATAAATGAATCGATGCAACAATCTGGAAGCCTCAAAAACACATCCTAAGTGCCTTAATCATCTTCATGCATGCAAACAAAAATCAATCTTGAAATGGTCACCGGTCATGTTCTAGAACAACAATGCTAAGAGAACACACTCATGAAAGAAATAGGGGTCTCAAATCAAAATAGATCAATAATCACATACCCCTCAAAAGGCTCAAAATCTCACAGGCTAACAGTCAGTTCACTAATCACAAGTTCTGAAAAAGTTTGACAAAATAACCAGTCATCAAAAGTGCTTACAGCCCACATAGCATGGTCAAAAATCACAAAATCTAGTCCTAAGCTAAGTATATACACCTATCAAAAGAGAAAAAGTCCTAAATCTAGAATAATCACCTACTTTCACTAGAGACACAAACCAACACCAAATATGGAAAAACAACTCAAGTCTGAAAAATCAATTTTTATTTTGTATACTCCCCCAAACTTAAAGGTTGGCTTGTCCTCAAGCAAACTACTCTACCTAAAAACTACAAACTAAAAATTAAAAACCTATACTAAAAAAAACTAACCAAAAATGACAAGGATAAGGATTAAGAATACTACCTATCACATCCACATAAACAGCACTAAACATAAGTGAGATGTTGCTTCCTGAAACTTAAAACCTGCAATGGTCAGTACTAGTGCAACAAAGCACCACTAATGGTAGGAGACATCATTCACACCTGCACAAAACTCAGCAATGCAGATGCAACAAGATAATAGTCGAAATAAATATCCATGCATTAAAAAGAAATTAAGACCTAGAAAATGCAATACATGTTTTTGGTATCACTGGTACAGAGCGGGGACAGGGGAAATACATCAGATATAGCAAATAAGAACATCCCCCAAACTAGTCCTCATCCATCCCCCTACTCTCAGGCTCAGGCACATCGACAGGATAATCCAGCAGACTCTTCTCATAGTCAGAATAAGGGCGCAGATCAAAAGAGTAACCATGACCAGCACTCCAGGCCCTCATAATATCATCCTGGACCTCGTCCCTGTGTAACTGGACACGTTGGAACTCAGCCTGCTGTCTTAAATACTACCCCTGCAGTGCTTGCTCCCTCATCATAGACTGCATCATAACCCTCAGGTCCTCCACACCATCCGACGACTGTGTCGGTCGGCGAGAAGATCCTGCTCTATCCTAGACTGGTGGCTGGGGTGCTGGTGGTGCAAGAATAATCGGTGGGTGTCTATCCTCTCTAGCTGTATTAATAGTAAGCATTACATAATTGTCCCAGACAGCTCTAGTCAACATAGTGGCCCTCTTAATATCTGTCATCTCATCACTCTTAGGCACTACCCCCACAGCAGCACATAATTGGTGTATCACCCAAGGGAATCCCACATATCCCTTATCACATAAAGCAAAGCGGTGTATCTGATCAAAAATAAGCGACGCCGCATCAACAACTCACTAGACTTAAGGGCATACACTAATCGACAAATAGCTGGGGCAATCTCAGTGTCATGGGAATGAGGGTACAAGTTATGCATAATAAACCGGACCCAAAACCTGGCAGCTCCCTGCATATTCCTCTGCGACACATGTTTTGGCTTATTATTAACATTTAAATTCCAAGTTTTGCCAGCCAAAAACAAGTGTTTCTGAAGCATATCCAGAGGATACAGCCCCTCATCCTCAAAGCTATCATAGTTGAACAAAGCGGGGGCCATATCAGGCAAGTAGCTAGGAAGGCTCATGACACGTGCTATAGTAGCAGAATCATAGGGCACTTTCTTGCTCCTCACGTAAGCAACCCTCCTATGCTCAACTGTACCATGCAGCTGCTCTTCCTTCTTCGCTAATTGAGCACGCCACCAAGCATGCAAATAAAACTCCCACACCAGCTTCTGACTCAAATACTCAGGTGGACCCATAACCCACGGTTCCCATTTGTTCACATTAAGAACCTCCATCACCTCCTCCACTGCTCTAAGACCCACCATTCGCTGACCGGAAACGGCCTCATCAAGGACCATACCTAGTTCCGGCTGCACCTTCCTCTTAACCATCTTCCCATCATAAAACTCGGAGACTTTCGAATGCTCAAAAGTCATCCCAACCTCTCCACTACTGTCCCCCATAGGCCTCTTACCTCTTCTCGACATGTTTAAGTTCAAAAATTCAGATGGGCAATATATCGAACACCTGGTAGGCAGCAAAAAGCTTTCACAATCTTAAAGAGAGAGCTCAATCCTAACCTTCCAAATCCAAATGAATCAGACCAGAGAAGGATAGAGAAGAGATTCTTACCTTAAAACAATGAAAAATTCGTGCTTCCTGGCCCTTTTTAATGAAAACCGAATTTGAGAAGGGAAGAGAGATTGATGGGGTTTTTGAAAAATTTTGATGAAAAGAGAGAGAGATTGATGATGGGAATGATAAATAATGGAAGAATGAGTGATTAACTTGATGAGATTTGGATGGATTTGATGTTATTTTTTGAATTGGGAGTGAAATTGGGGTTTAGGGTTCTTTTTTTTGAATTGGGGATGAAAGGGAGTGGGGGGAATTTGATGGCTCCCCCCCAGGCGCGCTGGCCTTATGGCCATCAGAGTGACGCGCGCCCCAGGCGCGCTGGGCCATGCGCCCCAGGCGCGCTGGGCCATGCGCCCCAGGCGCGTCTGGGTCTGTACAGAACTTTTTTTTATGCAGAATTAAAAATGCAGACAAAATAAAAATTACCTAAACTGCCTAAGACCTATCCTAAACTAAAAATAACCTATCCTAAAGGACCTATCCTAAAGGACCTATCCTAAGGGAGAATTACTTAAAACTGGGTTGCCTCCCAAAAAGCGCTTGTTTAACATCACGAGCCTGACACATTGCCCCAAGAAGGGGCTTAAGGCCAATTGGTTTCAACAGGGTTCACAAGCTCTAAGTCATCAATTTGTTCATTAGAGCTTGAAACACAATTGATTTGGGGGAAGCAATCCGCCGTGCATGGTGGTTTTTCAAAGATATTTATCACTGATTGCTCACCATTGACACGGAGAATAACTTCTCCTCTAGGAACATCTATGATTACCCCTGCTGTGGCCAAGAAAGGCCTTCCAAAATTTAAAGGAATGTTATCATCCTCTTCTATGTCAAGCACCATAAAATCAAGGGGTAATATAAAATCTTTCACTTTCACCAAGATATCTTCCACCACTCCATAAGGGCGGAGGGCAGTGTTATCAGCAAGTTGCAATAGAATCGGGGTCGGCTTAATTTCTCATATCCCTAACTTATTGAAAAGTGACAAAGGCATGATATTAACACTGGCATCAAGGTCATAGAGGGCCTTACCTGTATAATCTTTGCCGATGCTTATAGGTAGATTAAAGCTTCCTGGATCCTTCAACTTAGGTGGCAGATTGGATTTTATGATTCTGCTACACTTCTCAGCAATTGGGAATGTCTCTCCAGTGAGCATCCCCTTCTTCTTGGTCAGAAGATCCTTCATAAACCTCATATACAGAGGCATCTGTTCAAGAGCCTCCGCAAACGGGATGTTAATCTGGATCTTTCTGATCATATCCAGAAACCTCAGAAAATGCCTCTTATCTTCATCTTTCTTCAACCTTTGAGGAAAAGTCACCCTCAAAGGCAAAGGAACTGGCCTAGGCTGAACTGGTATGGGATCCGCAGGTGGACCCTGCGTACTCGAAGCTCCTAACTCACCTTCCTTCTTCTTTGATGTTGCATCACCCTTAGGCTCCTTCTCCTTGCTTGAATCTTCATTGGTGGCACTCCCCTTGGCAGTTGGTTCATCATATGTTGTGCCACTTCGGAGTGTCACCTTAATGCACCTCTCCTTGGGATTAGCTATAGTGTCACTGGGAAAGGTTCCCACTGACCTCTCAAATATCTGTTTGGCAAGTTGACCCACTTGCACCTCCAAGTTTCGAATGCTTGCACCCTGATTGGCAAATTGGGCTCTAGTCTCCTCAATGAATGATTGGGTGGAGTTGGTCAACTTATCAAGTGCTACCTCCCAGGAAGGCTTCTGCTGTTGTTGTGGCTGATTCAATGCTGGGCTATGCCAAGAGAAATTTGGGTGATTGCGATATGCTGGATTGTAAGTGTTGGAGTACATGTTGTTTCTATTTCCTCCACCACCCACATACTTTGCTTGCTCTTCAATAGTCGCTGATTTTCCCATCTCATTGGCACAGTCCCCATTCCGGTGGTTCCCCCCACAAAAGTCACAAACCAATGTGCTACCCACTGATCCCAACTGATTCTGCCCCATCTGCTTCACCAATGCTGTAATCTGATCATGCATCTCCTTATTCTGCTGAATGAGAGTCTACATCTGGGTAGTGCTCAGTTCTGGATTCTTCAAGATAGTCTTGTCAGCAAGGGCCTGACTGCTGTTGTAGGCCATAGTCTCAATTATCTCTTTTGCCTCTTCCACAGTCTTCTTAATCAAGGACCCTTCAGCTGCTGCATCAATCATAAATTTGTTTGTGCTCCTCAACCCATCATAAAATAGTCGGATCTGCATCCAATCTGGTATAGCATGTGTAGGGCACTTCTTCAACAGCTGGTTATATCTCTCCCATGCATCATGCAACAACTCCCCCTCTGCTTGAACGAAGGAATTAACATCTTGGCGGAGCTTGGCTTGCTTTCCAGCTGGGAGAAACTGGGCCATAAATTTTTTAACCAGAATATCCCAACTGGAAAGGCTTCCAGGAGGCTGATTCCCCATCCAAGTAAAGGCCTTGTCCCTCAAAGATAGAGGAAACATACGCATGCGAATCGCCTCAACTAATGCACCTTCTATCTTGTAAAAGTCCAGCATCTGAAGGAAATTGGCTATGTGCTCAGTAGGATCCTGATTAGGTGCACCTGAGAATTGATCCTGTTTGATGAGATGAATGTATTGAGGATCAATCTCAAATGCAGCTGCTGAAATTGCTGGCCGGACCACACTGGATGTGCAGACATCTGGATCCACTGTGGTATAATCAGCCAAAGTCTTCCTTGTGGGTTGGGGTGTTGCCCCAGAACCACCAGAACCATGTGATTCAGCCATCTGTCTTGCTTGCTTTGCTTGATTTTTCAATCGTTTCACACTAAGCTCCAATTCAGGATCAAATTGCACAAGGCCTCGATTACCTACAAAGCGCAAAAGCATAACAACGGTTAAGCAGCACCTGTTAAATTAGACTAATTATAAAAAGAAAAATAGAATTTACTAATAACTACACTAAGTACCAAAAATAAACTAAAGAAAACTGCTCCCCGGCAACGGCGCCAAAACGGGCAACTAAAGAAAATTGCTCCCCGGCAACGGCGCCAAAAACTTGTTGATGTTCCAGCAAGTGTACCGGGTCAGCAAGTAATATAGTCGGAAGACCAGTATCGTCCCACAGAGATTGTGTATAGAATTCTATAATTCCTACCTTATTTTAATTATTAGTAAAACTTGCGAATTAATGCTAAAAATTAAATAGAAAATTATGAGGTGAAAACTAAAACTGAACTACAATTAACTTAAGAAAAGCAAATTAAGAACGTGAGAGAATGAGATAGGAAAAGCGTTAGGAATCCGGTTTCATTGTAAAATCTAGTTTACTAGTTATGAATCTTTGTTTTTCTCTTGAATCAACAACAATTTCAGATTTAACAATTACCAAATCTCTTTAATAATTGTGTTTCCCAATCAATTATTACCCTTAATCTCTTAAGTAGTTAACAATCAAATAGTCATTCATTAAGTTCGCTGAAATTTAATGTTATACAATCAACAAAAGTATCTCTACCTATGAACGATTGTAAAGCTTGATTGCTATGGTCATACCAAATCCCTAATTTATCAGTTGAGGAATTAGGTTCCCAAAACACAAACGGGCCCTTATTCATGTTAAACAATAAAAACACAATCAAACAATTGATTCAATTGAAAAAACATCAATTCATAACGATTATAAACTAAACGATCCAAACAAATCCACCTTTATCCTAACTGGGGTTTTAGTTACACATGATTAAGAATTAAAAGTAAGAGATAAGAGAAGAACCAATAGTCATAGACAACCCTTGAGCCTTCAATAATCTTCAATCTCCAAGGCGGATCTCTCTGGTTGTTGATCTCCGATCCTTTTTCTCACCAAAAACACTCTTTTCAATATAATCTCCCCTCTAAAAACTGTTGTACAACTATTATAAACCGTAATTTTAATGTTACAAATCTATTGTGGACTGAATCCTCCAAGGAAATACTGAATTGGGCCTTCTCTGATGCACGTGCGCCCAGGCGCACGCGACCTCGCGCCCCAGGCGCACGAACTCTGATGGAAATCTTTTTGCTTTAATCAGCGCGCCTCAGGCGCACAGCAAGTGTACTGGGTCAACGAGTAATATAGTCAATGGAATACCGAATATCGTCCCACAGGGAGTTGTGTTTTTAGTCTACTTTTACCTAAGTGTAATTAGAAATAAATCCTATAACTAAAAAGTTGTTTTAAATTAAAATTCAGATTTGAAACTAATAATTAACTAAACTAATTAATTGCTGAAATTAAAAAAAACTTGAGAACTATGGGAGAAAGTGGTTAGGAACGTTGGTTGCATTGTAGGTTTCACTTATTCAATTATGGTTTAGGTTTTCCTTTAATTCAAGGACAATTCCTCTTTATTAGTAACTATTAGATCTCTCTATAATTACTCTTTATTCTCTAAGTTTGTAATCCTTGATCTCTCAATAAATTACAGCATTAGAAAATAAGTTATTAAGCACAAGGGAATTACCAATTCATATAATCATCCAATTATATCTCTATGTTTGAGTGATTATACCGTTGATTGCAAGGCGTATTCAAAATCTCTAACTTTTATTAAGAATTAAGAAGATCCAAAACATAAAGTGATCAGTTTTATGTATTCAATAAAAAACACAATCAACACATGAATTAAGAAATGGAAAACATTAAACTATAAATTGAAATAAGCTACGCCATACAAATTCACTGTGTTCCTAACACGAGGGTTTTAGTTACACATAGAAATAGGAAGAATAAAAGACATATTAGGGAAACTCATAGACAAATTACCCCAAATTCTTCAATCCTCCACTTATGCTCTCCAAAGCGATGTAATTTCCCTCTTCAAACTATTCTAATCTGTTTTTTCTGACTCTGGCTGGCTGCCTAACCTAGGTCTAAATCACTAATTTATATTGACAAAATAACCCTAGGTAGAATCCCCATCAAGTTCTGAAGTTTTGGCCCAAACGGGCCTGGTCTGGTTCACGCGCGCCCCAGGCGCACGCGCTCTGATGACAACTTGTTTTGCTTAAATCAGCGCGCCCCAGGCACACCCGTCCCCGCGCCTCAGGCGCGCGGGGTAGGTCCCGACTCCGTTTTGCTCCGTTCTTTGTCCTGCTTCAAGGTCTTTACGTGCCCTTTCCAGTTCCATAATTATTTTTTGCATTTGAGATCCAAAAGTACCTGAAACAATGAACAAACGGATCAAAAAGTTCAAGGGAAACTACAACTACTAAAATTCCTAAAAACTAATAAAAAGATCCTAAGTTTGTTATGAAAACAAGCCAAATCAAAGTAAAAGAGGGTAAAATGAAGTCCAGAAAATATATATCAGACCCAAATCAACTGTTAAGAGGTCTAAGTGGCCCAATTATGCTGATATCGGCATACCGGATGCTGATACCAGCATACCGTTTAGAGGTCTAAGTGGCCCACTTACGCTGATACCGGCATACCGGATGCTGATACCAGCATACCGGTAAGAGGTCTAAGTGGCCCACTTACGCTGATACCGGCATACCGGATGCTGATACCGGCATACCGGTAAGAGGTCTAAGTGGCCAAATTATGCTGATACCGGCATACCGGATGCTGATACCGGCATACTGGTAAGAGGTCTAAGTGGCCAAATTACGCTGATACCGGCATACCGACAAGAGGCCCTGTTGGCCCACTTACGCTGATACCTGCATATCATAATACATGTATCATTCTCCAACGATCGGATTCCTACTATTATACCGTTATACATGCTAGACGTCGGCTGCACGTGTGAAGGAATCCGAGGAAATCCTTTATCCCCTTGCGCATAGGATCCTGCACCGTTATGATACTCTCTATAATTTCCTACCGTTTACAGGAATTACACCTACTTCATGATGACTGCAATCAACACCCATAAAGTGGGTAAGCTTATATAAGTCTGGTAAGGCAAGCAGGTATGATCTATCTCATCTCACACAAACAACACACCACATCAAAGCAGAACGACAAGAGTGTGGATATCTTGGTGTTCAAGGTGCCCACTTCAAGTCTGATATCAAGAGTGGGATTGCCGAATTATTAGCCGGATAGACTAAGATCAATAATCCTACGACAGAACAGCTCCCTAGGGTTCTTCACTTCCTACTTTAACAGCATATAAAAGCAGATTTAACATAATTATTTCCAATAATATAAAAATCAACCAAAAATACGATAATCATCTCTAATCAAACTCTTACCAAGCACTACTTTGCTACCCACGCTCTAATTTAACTATTAAACCCAAATACTATTATAAACTCTAACTATCCCTAACTCAAAGTGTAGAAAAGTGTCTCCCCTTACCTGGAAATCCTAGTCATATTGACAGAGCCACTTTAACATCCGCAACTTGCTCCAGGGTCAAGGTCAATAACAGCGTATTGGATCTAAATAATGACATATGTTAAAACTAATTATAACATTAAAATATACATATATAACTATATCAAATAAACTCATTTTTTTGTCACAATAATAAATATATATTATTATACAATAAAAATACATCACTTTTCCCTAAAACATCTCTTTATTTGAAAATATAGGAATAATAAAAATATTGACGGATCGTCAAATAAATTACATGGATGAATAGAGGGAGTTGAGGAGATTATATACCTAAGAAGGATTTGAGATTGAACGATCGGATCTTGAATTATTGGACCAGGAAGTTGGAAGGGAACAAAGTTTCCTTCTCCTCTGTCGAGCCCTCTCTCTGATCTCATTTCTATCTTTCTTTCTTTGTTTCTCTTTCTATTTTTGGCTCTCAATCTATTTCTTTTCTTTCTGACGAGTTGGGGTCTCTTTCTTTTGTTTTTATTTTCTTTGGTTTGGGCGTGGGCCACTAGGTCGGGGAGGGTAGAATATTAGGAACAATATATTTATATATATATATTTGTGGGTCAATGTGTGTAGGTATTTTGGATTATAATTAAAAGTTGGATGATACTAAGAATAAAATACGTTTAGGTAAAATAACATTGTATTTTGAATTACTCCAAACTGATTGAAAAATAATAAAGTTACCAGTCCCTCCGGATAGCTATTGCGTAAGAAAAATTATCGAAATTCAAAAGTAAATATATTTTCTCAATCTTGATATTAAACTTGATTATATATAATATTTAAAATTTTGAAGTAGAAGATTATTATATATAACTTAAACCGGTAATATATTAAACCAGTCTAGAAGCTAAAAATAAAATAGCCTCCGAACGCTATGAAAATTTACAGGGACGCTCAAAATATTAAGTTAAACATATTTTCTGAAGAAACTATTTATAAAAATGCCTCTAAGGCTTGCCACTTGAGCTCCCTGTCAAAATGTTAATTAAACTAAATAAAAGTACTACTTTATTTTTAGAAAACATATGACAACAAATTTATACTTATTTTGACTAGAAAATATATTTCAATTAAAATGATAAAATCAAAATTTTATTACGAAACTCAAATATTGAAAACATCATATTAAATCATTTGATTATTTTGCTAGAGGTATTAGAAATAACGGGATGTTTCATAAAATAGATAGGAAAAGCACGAGCGGCACTTGCCATCTTTTTGGCAGTTCTTTAGTGTCTTGGGCTAGCAAGAAAGAGTCTAGTGTAGCCCTATCAACATCCGAGGCTGAGTATGTCACTGCGGGGAGCTGTTGTGCACAAATCTTATGGTTAAAATATCAACTCCTAGACTTTGGTGTAAGTCTAGATCACATTCCAATAAAATGTGATAACACTAGTGCAATAAATATTACCAAAAACCCAGTGCAACACTCACACACAAAGCATATAGAGATTCGTCATCACTTTATTCGCGATCATATAGCTAAAGGTGATTGTGTGATTGAGTATGTGGACACAACTAGGCAGTTAGCTGATATCTTCACGAAACCGCTTCCAAAAGAAAGCTTCTTTTATATTCGTGGAGAACTTAGCTTAACTTGCGCATCTCTTGTAGATTGAGATGTCATGCATATTTATTCCCTTGTTATTATTAATGTATCTATTCAGTGTCTCAGGGGAGTAGAGTGCAATTTTATAAATTCCAAGCATTGTTTATATCTTCCCTCCATTTTGATGTTGACAAAGGGGGAGAAGAATTCTGAGATGATGGGAAAAGATATGTGTTTATTTTTGCATTATATTATCTTAACCATCTACGCAGGGGGATTTTTATCGTTTGAATTATGCTATTTTCCCTATAATTTCTATTATATTTCCTAGTTGGGTATATTGCTATTGAATTATATTGTTATATTTTTGCTTGCTTAACGCTTGTGATGCAGTTACTCAGAATGAGTTTGTCATCATCAAAAAGGGGGAGTGTTGGAAGTCAAAGTGCCAAAGTGCCAAAGTGTCATCATCAGAATGGTAAGGTTATGAAGGTTTAATTTTTTCCAAGTTCATAAGGCCAAAGTGTTTTCATTTAAGGAGAAGAAAAAAACTTTTGCGAAATCGTTTTTAAGTAAGATTTTCGGTTAAAAGTGTTTTTGAAAACCTAAGGTTACTTATTGTGCTTTAGAAAATCATTTTTATGAAAATAAGCAGAAGTAATCGATTACCTTCCCTAGATAATCGATTATCAAGCTTCTGAGTTGTGACCGGGGAGTTTTAATTGAAAATAATCGATTACCTTATTTAATAATCGATTACATTTCTCACAGGGAGCATATAATCGATTACCTTGTTTTAAATAATCGATTACTTTCTTAAAAATGAATTTCACTGTTTTCATATAAAGGAGATAATTGATTACCTTCTTCAAGTAATCGATTGCCTTTAAGTTTTATTAAAGTCCGTGTCAGAATCAATCTTAAATGTTTCCAGATTTTTTTTACATAATTGATTCTGATTTATTTTCAAAATTCGAATTTGATTTTATTTTTGAATTAATTCCTTATTTCTTTTGAGAATCAAATCTTGGATTTATTTTTTAAATCTTTTTTATTTGGTTTTGATTTTAAATCTGATTTTATTCTATTCTATTTTATTTCTGAAATAATTTTTTTAATTATTGTTGATTTCAAAAAATAATCTTTATTTATTTTGTTTTTCAAAGTCTATTTACTAATCTTAGAATTCTATCTTTTCATCTGATCAAAAACTCTTTCACGCTCTTCTTCTTCTTCTTCTCCAAGAACACATTCTTCATCGTTCATACTTTTTTTAAAAGAGAAAATCTATTGGCCTTTGTTCTTGTGAATTAAATCTTCATTATCACTAGTGCTTACTTGTTTTATCTGTGTTATTAAGAACACATCAATTGTATCACTCACAAATTCATCATATTCAACCTTAGTGGTAGGGAGTGGAACTCCTGGTGGAACGTGTGGCACGTTCTTAGGGTGAGGAACCCTTGTATGATTTTGAGGTCCCTAGCAAACGGTGGATCCTAGTAATGTGCGGGGCGCTCTTGGTTGTAATTGGGTGCGACTCAATTTCAAGATTATAAAAAGCTCAAGCGGGTCGCTTGGGGACTGGACGTAGGTCTTTCGCTGGAAAGACTAAACCAGTATAAAATTGGTTTGCGTGTTCCTCTTCCCTTATCTCTTCATTTTTTCAGTATTATTATTGTTTAAATCGTTTTCGCGCAACTCTATTTATTTTATTTTCTATCGCTTCGCGTTCATGTTCTAAATATTAATCTCTCCATAAAACTATTTTTTAAACGTTCGAGTATTTTCCAATAAATTTAATAAAACTCGATTCACCCCCCTCTCGAGGTTTGAGGCCGATCCTAACACGTCATGCCATTTGGACTCAAGAATATTGGTGCGACTTACCAGAGGATGATGAATAAGGTCTTCGAGGGAGTCATCGGCCCAAAAATGGAGGTATACATCGATGACATGATTGCTAAGAGCAAAAAGCAGGACACCCACCCTCAAGACCTTGAAGCCATACTCGCCTGAGTCAGGAAGCACAATATGCGGCTGAACCTTGAGAAATGCACCCTCGGAAAACCAATAGGCTCATTTCTCGGGTTCATGCTTACTAAAAGAGGGATTGAGGCCAACCCAGACAAGTGCAGAGCGATATTGGATATGAGATGTCCCTTAGACGTTAAAGGAGTCCAATAGTTGACGAGCCAAGTTGCTGCTTTGTCTCGTTTCCTATCCCAGGCTGCTCGAAAGGCGTTACCTTGGTATCAATTACTAAGGAAAAATCAGAAGAAGGAAAAACGTTGTACCTCTACTTAGCAGTTGAAGACTCAATAGTTAGTTCAACGCTCGTCAGAGAAGAAGGTGGGGTAGAATCATCAATCTACTTCGTTAGAAGAGCCTTACAAGGCCCAGAGTTAAGATACCAGAATGTGGAGAAACTCGTCTTTTGCCTCGTCACCACGGCAAGAAGGCTTAGACAATACTTCCAAAGCCACCTAATTACAGTCAGAACAACACAACCTATCAGGAAGGTGCTCCAGAAGCCGGACCTGGCCGGGAGAATGGTGGCCTGGTCAATTGAACTCTCCGAATTTGACATTTCGTTCGAGCCTAGAAAGGAAATGAAGTCACAGTTCTTGGTAGACTTTATATCCGAGTTCATTGAGCCTTTGACGAGCTCAAACTCGGATGGCTGGACAATCTACGTCGATGGATCCAGTAATAAAAAGGGAGCCGGAGCCAGAATCATACTGGAAAGCGCTGAAGGAGCCTTGAATACTCGATGAAGTTTGAATTTCCAACTTCAGACAATCAAGCCGAGTACAATATTGTGATGGCCGGCCTGAAAATGGCAAAAGAACTTGGTGCTGCATAAGTCCAAATTTTCAGCGACTCACAACTGGTCGTCTCCCAAATAAAGGGAGAACACCAGGCAAAGGAACCCATCCTCCATAAATACTTGGAAAAAGTTAGATATCTGGTTTTCGAGTTTTCTAAGGTCGAGATCAACCATATCCCTCGAGAGGCCAATAATCGACTGGATATCTTGTCAAAGTTAGCAAGTATGAAAGGATCAGAAAACAACAAAACTTTGATCCAAGAAATGGTGCAAGGACCTAGCGTCATCCTCTCCATTTCCGTATCGCCGAGTTGGATGTCCCCGATTGTCACATACCTTCAGCAAGGATTTGTTCCCATAGAACCGAGTGCAGCTAGAAACTCGTAAGGCAATCATCTTAATATACCATTTTTGACGGGATCCTCTATTGGCGAGGCTTAAACTCCCCCATGCTAAGATATTTAGATCCAGAGCACGTAGAAGAGGCACTAAACGAAGTACACGGAGGAATCGTCAGCCACCACATAGGAGGCAAGTCGTTGGCTCGGAAGGTCTTACGAGTAGGGTACTACTGGCCGAACCTCCAACAAGATGAAATGGATCACGTTAAGAAATGCTTTCAGTGCCAAGTCCATGGCAATGTCTACCAGAAACATCCCGAGGAATTACATTCCTTATCCTCCCCCTGGCCTTTCTATCAATGGAGTATGGACATCATTGGCCCATTCCCAACCGCGCCAAGGCAGTTGAAATGGGTAGTAGTCGTCATCGACTATTTTAAAAATGGGTTGAAGTGAAGCCACTAGCTACCATCTCCTCGGCCAAACTACAAAAATTCTTCCAGAGACAGATAGTGGCAAGGTTTGGTGTCCCTCACACTCTGGCAAATGAAAATGGGACCCAGTTCACGGCAATAATGTTTAAAGAATTGGTAGCCGACAATGGCGTAAGCCATTACTTCTCCTAGGTTGAGCACCCACAAACCAACGGACAGGCTGAATCCATGAACCGTCAAATTATCGAGGGGATCAAAAAGAGACTTGAAGAAGCAAGGGGCAACTGGGTTGAGAAATTGCATGAGGTACTCTGGTCGTACAGAACGACCATACACACCTCTATCGGAGAAACCCCTTTCCGACTCACATACGGCTGCGATGCGGTCATACCGATCGAAAGGAGAATACCAACCTTTAGAACCAGAAACCGATTACATGAGTTGAAGAACGCACTTCTCCTTGAGGATCACGTTCTTATCGAGGAGGTTCGAGAAATTGCCGCCAAATGAGATAAACAAGCGAAGCATAGGTAGGCTAAAGAGTACAACAAGTCAGTGAAGTCCAAAAGCTTTGAGGTCGGAGATCTGGTCCTCAGACGAGCAGATATAGGATTAAAGAATGCCAAGGAAGGCAAACTTGCTCAAAACTGGGAAGGGTCGACCTTACCGAGTCACAGAAAGAACGAGCACAGGAGGCTACAAGATCGAAACCCTCTTCGACGCTGCCATCAACAACAGCTCGAACGTGGCTAAACTAAAAGCTTATTACAGCTAAGCCTGACCCAAATATTTTTTGACGTCTTTCATGTTTTCAAATAAGTGCCTAGGCTATAAAGCACATTTAGAATTTAGCTTATTCTTATTATTTCAATTTATTTGTTATTTTGCAATTCACTCGGACATCCCGAGTTTCACAATGTAAATACCATTATTAATAAGAGTTAATAGTCACATAGGTCCCCGAAAGATACCTGTGGAATCAATTAGGTCCCTAAAAGATTAGTGGAATCTCTTAAACCCCCCAAAGATCATTTTGGAATCAATTAGGTCCCTGAAAGATTTGTGGAATCTCTTAAACCCCCCAAAGATCAATTTGGCATCACATTAGTCCCCCCATGAGGGACCTAACGGAATCCTATGTGACACATTAAATGCTTTGTTGGCCCAAACGTGGCACCTTCTTAACATTCCAACATCGCATTGGGGCCGACAAAGCATTTAACGTGCCACGTAAAATTACATCAGGTCCATCCTGATGAAATTGAATAGAGAGGATTAATGTGACGCCAAAATGATCTTTGAGGGTTTTAAGAGATTCCACAAATCGTTCAGGGACCTAACTGATTCCACAGGTATCTTTCGAGGTTTGAGGCCGATCCTAACAGTTTTATCTTCGATTCCTACAGGACACTTAGGACAATAGGTTGACACCATAACTGGGTCACTAGTTAGGGTAGACACAATCAGGTCATAGGGTAAAGTATCTACTTTTAATTTTTAGCCATTCACCACATCATTAGCAATAAACGAGTGCATAGCACCCGAGTCACAAGACACTAGCAAGGAATTCTTAAAAATGAAACACTCACCTTGAATCAGATTGGCGGCATTATCGGCTTTAGCTCCGCTCATTGTGAACACTCTCCCTTGATTACTTGGCCGATTAGCATTCCCAGAGTTCATCACACGCTTTGGCTCCGTACAGAAATGAGAAATATGGTCGGGCTTGTTGCAGTTAAAACAGTTTGGATGCTTATTAGTTGGGCATAACACTTCGAAATGGATGCGATTGCACTGATTGCAGCAAGGGTGTAACACCCTGATTTTGTTTATTCGAAAATACTCTTCTTTTTGCATATTTAAAGCTTGATAAAAATGAGGGTGAATTTTTTTTTAAAACATTGATGTGACACTTTGTTTCTATTTGTTTTTTGGGAAAAGTTATCATTGTTCAAGTTCATTTAATTACAGAAAATACCTTTGCCATTCATTTATTACGAAATCGAGTTGTTACGTCCACACACACACACATCGTTGCCACCAAAATACATGCTTTATAAACATGAACATCATTGTCAAGGTCACCTCAGTGCCATATACATACATAAGTTTAACATTAGTGCGGAAAGCTAAATAAAAGAGTTACAAGTTTGTTCTCGAAAATACACCAAAATACTAGCAGGGTTACATCAGCTGTAACGAGAACTACATCCTCAGTCAGAAATGAGACCCAACACAAAAGACTGAGACAAATAAAACATAAATGCCAACAACATCAGCAGGGCACATCCTACTGTCCTCAGCTGGATCAGAGTCAGAGTCGAAGTCCTCCGCCGGAACATAATCCTCATCCGGCTCGGCAGTAGGCTCCTCCTCTTCCTATTCTGGTTCACTCTCCTATTACTCTTCCTCGGGCTCCCAAACCGCAAGCGGTGCAGGCTGCACATGGTACTCCCAGGGTCCTCCATCCATGTAGTCCCTCAAAGTGATGTCGCTGATGTGCAAGTTGATCTTAGCTCCTCTCAAAACATGTTGTGGGTCTGTCATCTTCAACCGGGTGTTGCCTCTCCAAATCCACCCGTCACGGGTGACTTCCCACACTCCCCCGTCAGGGGCCACATCTGAATTTTGACTCGGTACGCCATCTGTTCGTTGCGTCATCCACGAATATCGAAGAGAAACAATGAGACAGGAGAAATAATAAGCTTTTCTGAACATATACCACGACGACAAAGCGAACTTATAGCATAACATCTTGCGAAGCAATAAACGAATAACAAGGCATAATGCATATATACATGTCATACATGATCATCATCATCACCATCATTTAATTTAGATGTAAACATCTTAATCTTTCATATCAATATTGTAACATCCCCAAATTCACTAAATGGTTATGGGTATTAGTACGTAGAATTTTTGATAAGTGTGGTAGCATTCTCAAGTTTGTTTTC
The DNA here is from genome assembly GCA_037953625.1 of Crotalaria pallida. Classification (NCBI taxonomy): domain Eukaryota; kingdom Viridiplantae; phylum Streptophyta; class Magnoliopsida; order Fabales; family Fabaceae; genus Crotalaria; species Crotalaria pallida. Next base: position 63,542,518 of record CM075655.1, on the reverse strand, counting down.
CGTTTAGAAATGTTTAGATTGTGTTTAGGAAATAGCATTTAGCTAAGTGTAGAATAGTAGGAGTTAAGGATAGATTAGAATGTGTTTAAGAAGTAGATTTTAGCTAAGAGTAAGTTAGAATGGGTTAGGAGTGACTTAGAAATCATTAGAATGCATTAGAAAAGGGAAATTGCAGCTGTTAATCGATTAATAGGGGAGTTAATCGATTAACCATTTACCCCTTCTCAGGCCTTAATCGATTAAGGGACAGATTAATCGATTAAGCATTTCAACCCTGTCAGTCTTTAATTGATTAATTCAGGGACCAATCGATTAACCATTTGCAACCATCAGGTGTTAATCGATTAACCAAAGTGGTTAATCGATTAACCACTGCTTTTTTAGACTTAAAACTTCATTGTAGGGTTATCATAATTTCCTCTTTCTTCTCCACGAGTTTCTTCCTCTTCTCAATCCTAGGATGTTCAAATCTTCAAATTAACACCAAATCTCATGAAATTAACATCATAAATCACCTCCCTATCAATTCCCTATCAATTTCCCTCTCTCAAATCTCATTTTTAATTCCTCTTTCTAAAAACCCCAAATTACCACATAAACCCTAACTATTTCAATCCACCACATAAAGTCTTGTAATCAACAAAGGAGTGCTGGAAAGTGATTAAGGGAAAGGAATAGTGGTCTTTGGAGCATGGATGGAAGCTTGGTGTTGGTGCTCCAAGAGAATCCCAAATTCTCCTCTCCTCTCCAAGAGGTCAGGGGTGTAGTTTGGTTTAGTCTTAGAGAAGGGATTTAATAATAGTAATAGGGACATAATTAGGTATATTTAGATGTTTGGTTGAAATTAGGATTTAGGGAGAAATAGTTTAGTATAGAAAAATCATAAGTAGTTGTATGTTATGCATGAAATTGCTTATGTTTAATGCCTTAAATCTTATGTTAGCTTTATAATTGTTGTTATTCTATGTGTTTGTGATGTGCTTGCAAATTATAGAATTAAAAGTATGAATAGTTATGCATAAATTAGGGTCAAGCACTCTTCAATTGAGGTGAATCAAACTAATGTTATTTTCTAAAGAATAAAAAGGGTTTAAACCTCAATTGGAGAGCACTTGCATATTCCCTCATGCATGGTGTAAAGGGGATGTTAGGAGTAGGGGAACAACATACGTCGTTTTGATTGATGAGGGAAAAAGTAAATTTACTGGAATTACTATGGAGAAATTTGATCCTGCAAAGGACATGGGTTTGATTCCCGTGTTGAGGAGTGGTTCTATGCAAACCATAGTAATTCCATTACTTTGGCTCGTTTTGGCCAGTCGAGGGTGATTTTTGCTAAAGCCAATTTGGACGAATCAAACCAAATTGTATGACGAACCCTAAAGGGGTGAAGTACTGTGCAAGCTAGTATGACGAACCCTAGAGGGGTGAAGTACGGTATGACGAACCCTAAAGGGGTGAAGTACTATGGGTTGAGAAATGCTTACTCCTGATCGGTTTTTCCCCAGAGTGGAGGCTGTATGTGAGGATATGAAATTGTTAATGAAAAGGGAAAAGTTAAAGTGTAAAGTTAAAGTTAAAGTGTTAATGTTAAAGTGAAAGTGTGGAAGAAGTTGCGTAGATGTTTTAATTCATTGAATCCGGTCAAAGTGTTAAAGTTAACGTAATGAAATGAATTGTGCAACATCGAATTCAAGAATTAGACATCAAAGTGAGACGCTGCATTGCATAATCATGTGATTGTTTATTAAAGCATTATATTATAAGTATGTCTTGTATTATAGTTGAATGAGGCCATTGTCCTACTTTCTAAATTGTATGATGTTTGGAATATGCTTATTTATGCTTTATTACTGTTTTGAAATGATTTCTTTAATCTAAATTCAAATTACTCACCCTTACTGTTGACATATTAGGTAACCAAAGAAGAAGGATGTCCATGTTCTATCCCGAGAATCTTCCGCTCTCTTTAAAGAGAGTATCTTTGTGGTCGTGACCTTGTAGTCACATCACTTTAGCAACCAAGTTAAGATTCCATTATGTAAAGGTTTTATTGAAGTAATCTATATGTATAATTGTTAAAGTTAATTCTTTTTAAGCTCATTGTGTAATTGGATAGTATATATAAACATATCCTCTTCTAAATGAATTCTAAAGTATGTTACCACCACAAAAATGCAATTGTAGATTTCGTTTATATACATATAAACTGTTCTGGACTTGACAGGTACAGGTTAACTTGGGAAAAGTCCATATTTCAAACAAAACTCAGCCAAAATTTTGTTAAAAATAAAAATCCCAAGTATTTTCTCAAGTAAATACCAATTTAAAAAGATATATTTTGAACTGTAAAAGGTAAGATGTTACAAATATTATCAATCTCATATGAAATAAAACTCATCACCAAGAACATTAAACCATTATAAACCATGGACATGAATTAAGCCTCTTCCCAATCTTTTCCATTATGTCTTATTTGATTCGAGTCCATCAATAATGTGGGGGAAACAAAACATCATTGAGAAAAAAAGGGAAACAAGTTAGCTCACACGACTACATCTCCTCCATGCATGTCCTCCCAAGCCTACTCGGACGCAAACGGGACGTACATGAACCTTAACTCACGCAGGTCTAACTGTCGAGAATTAAACAGTGTCATAAGCTTGTACTCAAGAATCACATTATCATTTGATCATCAATATTTGGGGCCCAAACCATTCGAACAGCCAGCCTCGTTCAGGTTCTCTCTCACCGTTTCGAATTTGATCAAGGGGTGAGAGTATTTTATCTAATTCGCGGTGAAGAACACGCTACGATCCCTTGGGTATTAATCCCCGATCGCATGTAGACTAGTTCCACCTAGCAAAGTACTCAAGGCTTCTTGACGAATCACCCTCATTACCCTCCCCTATCACAATCGCAAACCTAAGTATCCGCAGATAACACAGGGTATCTTCCTCTCTAAGACCCCATATTTTTAAAATAAATAAAAGGAATTAAATATTTAAAAGAATAATATTATTATATTGAATAAAATAATGAATTTTCTGAAATTTGGTTAAAACACTCGAGTATTTGTAGGAAGACTCGAGTATTCTAACTAGCAGTTAGAAAATTTGAATTTTTGGTTGGAATACTCGAGTATTCTATGGAATACTCGAGTAGTTCGTGCAGTGGCTGTGTGTGTATAAGTCGGTTTTGATTCGAATTCCGAACCAAAACGCAATTCCCTTAGTTCCAAGCACAGAGCTGGACTTTACTTCGAAGGAGGGTAATCTTAGGCTATAAATAGGTGAATTGGGGAACAACAAATTCATCTAAATCAATCAAACCCGAATTTCTGTCAACATTTTCTCTGTTTTGAGGTGTCGACTTTGATCCATTCGTTCTCTTTCAATTCTCACCCTTTCCTTCTAAAACCAAAACACAAATTAAAGTTCTAATTCCAATCTTGAATTAGAATCCAAAGTCACTCAAAATAACCTCATATAGATCGAGTTATAGGCAATCAAAGTTGAGATTCTAAAGCTACGAAAAACAGAGCAACTTTCAGCATCAAGTACCCATCTTTCTTGAATCTGTTTGGTAAATCTAGGAACTCTTTTGATTCCAAAGTTGTTTCTAATTAAAGTTGGCATTTTCTAGTTTCTTAAGCTAACTTGTTTCATCCTTTTTCATGTCTTATTCGTGGTTCAATTGATTGCCAAAGTCAGCCAGTGCAACTATTTTTGCACAAGTCCATAAACGAAGTTTTGATTCGACCCCTTTTCTTTGCAATCAATCCTTTCTTTAGCTTCTCTGAGGTAAGGGAGGATTACCTAAATACTAGAATGAGTAATTTCAAGCTAAAAATGTAGGAACCATTAAAGGTTCAAAGAGGAATGCAACTTGAATTGGGATTCTGACTTGGAGGTCAGAAACCCAGGATTTTTATATTTAAACAAACTTAAATGAAATTAATAAAGCTCACTGTAATGTGTTTTGAATTTAAAATCAAGTGGAAATGAATTTCACAGTTTAAAATGGAAAATTTCAAGTTTTTGTGCAATCTGTGAATTGATGTTGTTTCATGTTGTTTTAGTTATGTTTAATTGTTATAACATGTTTATTTTATGTGTATAAGCTTCTGTTTTGCATAGGAATGGAGAAATCAAGCATGGAAATCGAATTGGTGCATTAAAATGCAGAAAACTGGTGCTGTTGCAGCAAAAAGACTCAAGTATTTTAAGAAAGACTCGAGTATTCTGGAAAGTTAAGAACGACTCGAGTATTTCTTCAAGGACTCGAGTATTTTTGCGTGAACTACTCGAGTAGTTCATGAACTACTCGAGTATTCTGAACAATTTCTCAGAAAAAACTTATTTTCTTAAATATTTAATAATTAACTCGTCTAAATTCCTAATATTAAACTTTATTACCACTATGAGGTTTTTTACCCAGTGGCTTAATTTAATCCCGTTTGGTTGATAACTATCCTGGAGGTGTCCTACTGGAATTTTATTCAGTGGTTGATCATTTTTCTACAGGAGTCCCAACGGAAGTGCGTACACCCATTTGGTTGATGTTTATCCTATAGATGTCCCAGTGAAAGTTTTTATTCACTTGGTTGATATTTTCCTATAGGGTCCCAATAGGGTCGTTGCAATAACCATCAATAGGAGGCTATGCCCCGATGGATTACTAAATAATTAATTATATGTTATTTCTAAAACCATCGCAAAGTGGCTAGGCCGCTGATGGATTTTTCTAAAAAGCTTCAGCACTAGCTAAAAGAAAAGTTAAAGAAAATGAAACTATGGACTGATGAACTAACCGGCAATGAATCGCCAAGAATGCTGATGAGAATAATGAAAGATTGAAATGAAACTTTTATGTGACATTATCATGCATGGTGAAAGGAATTGCTCTGATTTGATTTGGGATACTAGCTGAGGATAAGGCGTAGAAAGCCACTGACACAGGATGTCATGAAGGCTAGCTCTCAATCAATCGTGATGCCGCAATGTGAAACCGCTCCGGTCCGATGGAAACATAGGTTTTGAATGAATTCCCGAAAGGATGCCGAACCGTGAAGCATGAATGAGGAGTAGGCATGCATCATGACACTAAAGGAAACTAAACGAACAAAAATCAGTTTGAGCATATGAGTTTGCATTATTGCTTATACGTGCCAATATATGTGATTGTTATTTTTAGCCTCTGTTATGCTCATTTGTTATTGTATTTAGCTATGACTCACTCCTAATCCCTTGTTGTAGGACATGGCACGGAATATGATGTGCGTGGAGATGAGGCCGCTCCCTAATGGGGAGTGGAATTTCTAGGATCATCGGGCCACGTACGAAGGGGACGTGGAAGTCACTTTCCGTCACCCAAACCATTGGTCCCGGATGCGTCCGCGTCGTACGAGAATCCCAATGGTGTACATTATGCATATTCCACCCAATTTTGTGTTTCGCCATGGAAAACCACCACCACCAAGACGTTTTCCAAGACGCACCCTTCCACCAAGTCCATCACCCTCCGAAGAAAGAATTATTTTGGAGGTTCCTGCTCACCCTCGTCCTTCCACTAGAGCCCAATCTCGGACTCCAGTTTATGCGCCATTTGATCCGACACAGGAGGAGGAGGAGGAAGATCCTATTGAGGATGAGGACCCGATGGAGGATGCTGATCGGGTGGCGGATGATGATCCCATGGAAAACTCGACTAGGAGTCAGTGGGGAACTGACGACTGAGTTGAGTTTTGGCTCGTGGAATGTGGATAATGCAACCCATCAGGTTTCTCTTACTTATGCTATGTTATATTTTGAGTTTCGAACCAGTTGCTCTAGGTTGTTATATGTTTTGTTGTAATATATGTAATATAACGTAATAACCTAGAGTATCTAAGTTAAGTGTAATGTTTTAACTTTTATGTTTTGAAGAATGTACCTTTGTTTGGAATTATGAAATGAAATATGAAGTGCAATGTCTACCCTTCATGATGTTAGTAGTTATTTCTGCACGATTTGAAAATGATGATGGCTTGACTAAAAAAAATGGTCGTATTTTCGAATATAAGTATTTTATTAAGAAAAGAAAGTCGGGTCGTCACATCCTCTCCACTACTTCACACTCATCTCACCGCATTAGTCAATGTCTTTTAATGTTTTATTAATCCTAGGTGTTTGGCCGATTCACTCTTGTTCATCCCTTCAGTGAATCTCGACCTCTATTAAATTATTAACATTAATACTTCCCCAGTAAACAACTTAGCATCACGAACAAAGGCTCAAAACCACGGATTAAAGCTCACATGGCCAGCACCATCATCACATAGCAGACTCCTTACAGCAAGGTCCAACATCCACAGCTCGGAGCATCCAACATTGATGGATTCGTTAACTTAACTTCATTTTAACTTTACGATATAACTTTACTTTCTTACAGCATCAACTCATTAAAGCAAAACTCTTAGGATCAGGACATAACAGATGTTCGTTCAATCATTAGCATAATTCACATTAATTAAATAAAACAATTATCATGCATGAATAAGCAAAGACTAATCATGTTATCATGTGAACATAAACAGAACATACAATATCGTGTAAATAAAGTAGTGACCTTAGTCTTTCGTATGATTAGCCAATCATATATCCAGCATAAGCAATCTTTTGCTAGTCATTACATTGCACCATTCCCTCAAATATCCTTTCTAAATTCTCCATCCAACTCAAAGCCTCATCTGGGGCAAATCCTCCGGCAAACTCCTTCAGATTACGACGATAAGACTCCCCCTGTATCTTTTTTCCCCAGGTATGGTGAAGCGAAGAGTTGTCACCTACCCAGAGGAGTTTCTACTCCCCCCCCCCCAAACTATGAAGAATATGACTGGGTTGACCAAGAAGTCCTCGGGACTCGATCGGAATATTCTTTGGGGGTTGTTTGTGCCGGGGTTTGGGTTGTTGTTCTTCCCTACAAAGGGCATGAAACCAGGGCTGCTTATGAGGTTTCCCCTACGGGGGAAAATGATAGAGTTTGTTGTCGATTAGCGGACGGAGAGAGAGGCTTCTTTTTCTACGCTGAAGTCTTTTGCCAACTAGGAGTTCGCCTCCCCCTCTCCGAGTTCGAGATGGAGGTACTAGCGCATTATGGCCTAGCGCCTACCCAGTTGTATCCTAGTGGCTGGGCCTTTGTTCGGATGTTTCAGCAGTTTTGTACTGGGCTGAAACTCAGGTGCTATCTTTGGTCTTTCTCTTGGTTATTCACTCCTCAGAAGACCTTCATGGAGGAGGGGAGTGATAAAGGAGTTTGGGTCTCCTTCAGGTCGAGGGGTGGTTCTGCAATTTTCTCCAAGTACTGCGACTCGTGGAAGACCTTCAAACCGAGCTTCTTTAAGTATTTGTTTTTAGGCGAAGGCCCCTACTGGTTTATGGAGGAAAATCGGCCCCGTTTCCCCCTTGTATGGTCCAGAGGTTTCTACCAAAGGAAATCGAAAGAATTCCACCCCAAGCGGGAGATGATGACCCCACATGAGAAACGAGCTGTAGAAATGGCTGAGGAATTCTTGAAGTCGTATGGTCAACTCCATACTCCGAGTATTGTCAGGCTTCCCAAAGAGGAAGTGAATAATGAACTGTGTATGCCATTGCATTCTTTTTACGTCTGATCTTTGATTTGCAGCCGTCGTTGCTGCCCGAGATAAGCAAATGGAGGAGACTGACCGGTCAACAATATTGATGAAGAAGAGGAAGAGACCTGTGGCTGGAGCTTTCGATTCGGCAACTGAGCAAGTTGCCTCCCCCGTGGCTTCTCGCCAATCTTCCGAATAGACCCAAAGCAAGGAAGCTCGGGTGGTTCCTATGGTCGATCCTTCTCCGGAAGGCACATCCTCCCCTACTGCCGTTGCGGCTCGGCTAAACCCAAGAAAGAGGGCAAGAGTGGGAAAAGGGAAGGAGGTCACTGCCCCGGTCCTGAAATTTGTTCCCTAGTCGGCTGGGGGCGATAGATAACCGCTTTTTGCTTTTCCATACTTTGTCTGGTTTTGTGAGTTTGTTCTGACCTTTTGCTATTGCAGGTTTTGCCGCGTCACCTCTAACGAGGGTAAAGCGCTGATTCGAGGTTTTTTCGAGTCTGCTAGCTTAGTGGTGGGGCTGATCATTCATAGCGAAACAATGGCTCAGAGCCTTGACTCGGCCGAGTAAGAGAGGCATCGGGCCAGGGTTGAAGGACTGGAAAAGAGCCTTAATGAGGCCTCTAATCACCTTGCTTCCGAAAAGAAGGCCAGGGAGGAAGCTGAGCAGAAGTTGGAGGCTGCCCTGAAGTCGAAGGGGGAGGTCGAGAATAACCTAGCTGATGCCCAAAAAAAGGCCGAGGAAGAAGCCAAGGTGGCGAAGGACCGCCTTGAGAATATGAGGACTTAGGCCTTAAGGCATAAGGTTGGGGAGGAAGAGAACTACTTTTACTGGGGTCAGACTCACGTCGGCCAGTTTGTGAACGCTCATAATCAATTCACTTTCCTCAACCCTCACCTTAATGTCCATGGCGCTCATCCCGATCACAAGATGAAAGATGGCCAGCTAGTTTCTGCAGGGGTCCTATTGACCTAAACTCCCCCGATCCCCGTGATCCTCGCTTGCTGATTGAGGATAAAATCAAGTTCCAGGAGGCCTCCATTGCCCTTTCCGAATCAGATGACGAACTCCAGTCTTAGCTTTTCTTTAGTTTTTCTTTTTCCTTTGTTGTTTTTGCTGAGATCCGTTCTTGGGTCTCATTTTGTAAGCCATTTACGGCCCACGTATTTTAATGAAATGAAGCTTTTTCGATTTCACTGTGTTTATTTCTTTACTGTTTAAATTTCTGTTGCTTAAAAACTCGAAACTCAGACCGTTAGCCATGGTTGGTTTCTCAGACCATGAGTAGGCCGCTCCAATCGTGGGTATTGATCGGTGTAGCATTCGGGTATCTTTTGTACTTAATAATGTTATGAGCTCGTAAGCTAGGTTAGAGCCTTGACCATAAATTTCTTCCGTTAGGTTCGGTGGCGAGCCAAACGTAAGGAAGACTAGTACGTAGACTACAGAATTTAAGTAAAGGTCTTATTTATGAACACCCATGTATGGCAAATACAATGGTTTTCATGTTTATCGAGTAAGAATTGAAAAAATTCTTAGCTGTAATATGCTTTAAGCTTTGTAGCATTCCAAGTATTGTTAATAGCAGCGCCTGAGAGTGTCTCAAGCCGATCTTTGAGGAGATTCGATATAGTCCCTCCCAGTTGCGAGCGAGTTTTCCATCTTTGCATTTTTCAGCCCGATGTCGGCTCTTCGTAGGACCAAATCTCCTTCTTCAAAAGATCGTGGATTGACCAACTAGTTGTACTCTCTGGCTTGCCTTGACTTGGATTTTTTTCTTGTTCTGCGGTAAATTCTCAAACCTCGTGACTTAGGATGAGGTTGTTATTCACCTAAAAACATGTGGAACAAACAACTAAACTAATGATGAGTAATGGATTCAGAACAAAATATGAAAACTACTAACTTGCTAGGGAAATGAAGCTAAAAGGGTATAAAATCTATTGGAAAACATCATATATTAGACCCCAATCATGGCTCTCATGTTTAGGCCGTCGCGAGAATCCACGAGAGAATCACGGAGTAGATAATGCTAGGTAGTTAAGCTGGGTTATCTGTTAGCCTGGATCTGCGGAACCGTTCGTCACTCAGCTCGAGTTTTGGTGGCCAAAAGTAAGCCTGTGAGTAGTCATGTGCAGGTGTTGTCTGGTCGGTAGCGTTGCCTTGTTGGCCTTGTTCCATAATGATCGAATGGGGCTAGTGTAGTTGGCTAGGAGTACGTGGTCAGATAAGTTTTGGATCTCTGGTCGGTTTACCCTACAATCCCCCCAGCTCGAAAAGACTCGATGAGTCTGTGCCGAGCTAATGGGTTTGAGTGTCAATACCGACCTTATTTGCCGAGTGGATCGAATAGTGTTACCTAGTTGGTCTCAAAAAGTCTTGTCAAGAGCCTTTCTATCTGCCTGAGGTGACGTTCGCATGCCCTAGGGGGGTGACACGTGTTTCCTTCAGTCTTGGTGAGTGCCATGTGTTGATTGCTTTTTCAATTTCGAAAACCCTTAAACAGACTCCACTTTTCACCAAGTGATGGATGCATTAATGGGATTACGACTTTTCCTGACACGTGCACAGTTTCGAGTTATTGGGCCTGGAGGCTTGGGCTTCCTTTGGAGGGAATGCAAAAGGTCTCCTTATTTAAACTTCCATTTTCAGTTTCTTCCCCTTTTCTTTATGCATTCTGTTAGGAAATAGGATGCGACAAACGCAGCGGAAAAAATATATATATCCTATTTCCATCCAGGATCCATGTGAAAGCATGATTTGAGATAGGGAATAAAATTACCTTTTGCAGGGAAGAGGAGACCAACGAATCTTATCACGAACGCTTCGTCAATCACGATCACATCAATGTGTTGTGCCTCTATTGGTATCCACATGAACAAATTCCCAAATTGAGTCACGTCTCTCTTCTCAATGCTAGCAGAGAAGAGAGAGTCTGTGTATCACTCACTCTCTAATATGACGGCTAGGGTTACCGTTCTGTGTCTCACACATCTTAACCCCTAAAGCTAATAATATTATATTTATAATATTATCAGACCAACTGGTTGGGCTTTTTAGGAGATAAATTCGAATTCTATCTTATATGTAGAAGATAAAATCAAATTTATATCTTATACATAAATATAAAACGAATCATATCTTAATCATATCAGAAAGATTTGATTTTATAAAAATACAACTATTGTATTTTTATCAAATGTAATATCTCCAATTTTATCTGCTCTTAGTGTGTGACCCTATAGGTTCCTGTAACGTTGGCAGTAATGTTAAAATCACATTTTAATTTTACAAGCAATGAGCGGTATCTAGCAACACATCATTGCTACCCAAGTGACAGGAATGTCTGTGATTTGACTAAACATTTTACTGTGACCAATGAACATGTGTAAGTTTAATCCCTTTGTCCAAATATCATAGTTACACTCATGGCATGGAACGTGTCACCCATGAATAGTGTAACCTATGGTTTCTTGATCCCTGAGTAGACGCGTCTAAACAAGTCTCGTCAATATCTCATATTGACTGTCTTGAGTATGGCCATACATTTCACCATCTCACTCAATCAAGGGGCCCAGAGATATAATTCCTATTGATAAGGAAGGACAAATCCCATCTACGTCAGTCACATCCCTCTACATGATTTGTAATATACCCGACTACAACCGTTATGATCATCTGGTTAAAGATGACGTTTGATTGCATGAAAGCATATAATTCCTCATGTTGGGAACCATAGCGACTTCAGGTCGAAGGACCATGTACACCATTGTCACTATGAGAATCGCTTATGACACTCACTTAATAACCCATGTAGCATTCTCATGGCGGGTCAATCCAGTACACAATTGTCCCAATGTGTACTTACGTGAAGACTTGATATCCCATATCCATGACCGTGAGATACAGTCATCAGTCTGCCACATACTAGTCTCGATGTATTATAGTTGTCCTTATTAACTATAATACTCGACTAGGGAATCTTTAAGGATAATTATCAGTCAATAAGATTTCACTATCAAGTCATGTACTTGATATTCTTATGACATTGAACTTATAATCCTAAGGACTTTATTACATCTATTTTAATTAAACAATTAAAGCATAAATATAATAAATGAAATGCCTCATTATTATTAATAGTAATAATCCATAAACATGAAATAAGTACAAGTAAAAGAGAAAATACGATTGCCACTAGGGCACTCTCCAACAATCTCCCACTTGCACCAGTGCCAATCGTTCATGTATCTAATACCATAAGCCCTAACATGTCCCTCATGCTTTTTTATGGCAAGAGGTTTAGTCAGTGGATCAGCAATATTATCATCTGTTGAAACTCTGCATATCTTCACATCTCCTCCTTCAATTATCTCTCGAATGATGTGAAAACGCCGAAGTATATGTTTGGATTTCTGGTGAGATCTCGGTTCCTTAGCTTGCGCAATGGCTCCATTGTTGTCACAATAGAGGTCCACTGGAAACTCAATACTAGGAACAACATCAAGATCAGTTATGAACTTCTTAATCCAAACCGCTTCCTTTGCTGCTTCTGATGCAGCTATATACTCAGCTTCTATTGTAGAATCAGCTACAGTCTCTTTCTTTGAACTCTTCCAGCATATAGCCCCACCATTCAAACAAAATACAAATCCAGATTGTGATCTGAAGTTATCCTTATCAGTCTGGAAGCTAGCGTCGGTGTAACCCTTTACAACCAGCTCATCTTCACCTCCATATACCAAGAAAGCATCCTTAGTTCTTCTTAAGTACTTTAGGATATTCTTGACTGTTGTCCAGTGACCTTCACCTGGATCTAACTGGTATCTGCTCGTCATGCTCAAAGCATACGAAACATCAAGTCGAGTACATATCATGGCATACATGATAGATCCAATTGCAGATGCATATGGAATTCTATCCATGCGTTCCCTTTCTTCCTTAGTGGAAGGACACTGTTCCATTGACAAGGTTATACCATGTGACATTGGCAAAGATCCCCTTTTGGAATCCTGCATATTGAACTGTTTCAACACTTTGTCTATGTACGAACTTTGACTTAGGCCAAGCAATCTCCTTGATCTATCTCTATAAATATTGATTCCTAATATATAGGTTGCTTCACCCAAATCCTTCATAGAAAAGCAATTCCCTAACCAAGTCTTAACAGACTGTAAGGTAGGAATGTCATTCCCGATGAGTAGTATGTCATCCACATACAACACAAGAAAGACAATTGCGCTCCCACTAACCTTCTTATATACACAAGACTCTTCTTCGTTCTTGATGAAACCAAATTGTTTGATTGCATCATCGAATCGAATATTCCAACTCCTAGAAGCTTGTTTCAATCCATAAATGGATCGTTGCAGCTTACAAACCTTTCAAGCATCCTTTGGATCAACAAAACCTTCAGATTGTGTCATATACACATCCTCTAAAAGATTTCCATTAAGGAAAGCAGTTTTGACATCCATCTGCCAGATTTCATAATCATGAAATGCTGCAATAGCAAGCAAGATCCTAATGGATTTAAGCATGGCAACGGGTGAAAAAGTTTCATCATAGTCAATACCATGAACTTGTTTGAAACCTTTAGCAACCAATCGTCCTTTAAAGGTATGTACATTACCATCCATGTCAGTCTTCTTCTTGAAAACCCATTTGCACCCAATTGGTTTTACCCCATCAGGTAGATCAACCAAGATCCAAACTTGGTTGGTGTGCATGGACTCCATCTCAGATCTCATGGCTTGAAGCCATTTCTCAGAGTCAGGGCTGTTTATAGCCTCTTGGTAAGTAGTAGGTTCATCTTGATCAAAAATCATAATGTCATCCTCTTGAGTCAAGAGAAATCCATATCTCTCTGGCTGAAGAGGAATCCTACTTGACCTACGCAAAACTTGTGTAACTTGAGCAGGTTGTACATCCACAACATCTTGTGGAACTTGCTCAACATCCATCGCTTGGTCTTGGCTACTTTGGGATTCTTGAATCTCATCAAGATCTATTTTCCTCCCACTATTTCCTTTAGAGAGAAATTCTCTTTCAAGAAATACGCCTGTGCGAGCGACAAACACTTTGCCTTCTGTGGGATTGTAGAAATAGTATCCCTTAGTTTCTTTGGGATATCCTACAAAGTAGCATTTGTCAGATTTGGGACTGAGTTTATCAGAAAGTAGACGTTTCACATAAGCATCACAACAACAAATCTTGAGAAAAGACATACTAGGACGCCTCCCAGTCCATATCTCATATGGTGTCTTTTCAACCGCTTTCGATGGGGATCGGTTAAGTGTAAAAGCAGCTGTAAGCAGAGCATGTCCCCAAAAAGAGATAGGAAGGTCCGATTGACTCATCATACACCTAACCATGTCCAACAAGGTTCGGTTTCTCCTTTCTGAAACACCATTCCACTGGGGTGTTCCAGGAGGAGTGAGTTGAGATACTATACCACACTCTTTTAGATAGTCATCGAACTCTTGGCTAAGGTATTCACCACCTCGATCAGATCGAAGGGCTTTAATACTTTTGCCAAGTTGATTTTGTACTTCATTCTTGAATTCCTTGAACTTTTCAAAGGTTTCATGTTTGTATTTCATCAGATATACATACCCATATCTACTAAAATCATCAGTAAATGTGACGAAGTACGGGTAACCTCCTCTAGCATTTGAACTCATAGGCCCACATACATCTGTATGTATGAGTCCCAAAAGTTCATTAGCCCGTTCACTATTGCCAGTAAATGGGCCCTTTGTCATCTTGCCCAACAAACAAGACTCACATGTCTCATAAGATTCAAAATCAAAATGAGTCTAAGAATCCATCTTTATGAAGCTTAGAAATGCGTTTCTCATTTATATGGCCCAAACGACAATGCCAAAGAAAAGTTTGGTTTGTATCATTTGATTTAAACCTTTTAGCATTAATGTTATAGACTGGATGATCAAGATCTAACAAATAAAGACCATTTATTAATTGTGCACTGCCAAAAAACATCTCATTCAAATAAATGGAACAACATTTGTTCCTTATTGAAAACGAAAAACCTACTTTGTCTAAACATGAAACTGAAATAATATTCCTACGAATAGCAGGTACACAATAAACATCCTCTAGTTCTAAAACTAATCCACTAGGTAAGGTTAAACTACAAGTTCCAACAGCAATGGTGGCAACTCATGCTCCATTTCCAACTCGCAGTTCTACTTCACCTTTAGCTAATCTTCTACTCCTTTTTAGATCCTGCACATTAACACAAATGTGAGATCCACATCCAGTATCTAATACCCATGATGTTGAAGCATAAAAATTAACTTCTATAACAAAAATACCTGAAGAAGAGGCTCTATTTTGCTTCATTTCTTTCTCTTTAAGGTAATCTGGGCAATTCCTCTTCCAATGTCCCACCTTGTTACAATGGAAGCAATTTCCCTCCTTAGCCACCCCACCTTTAGGCTTAAGAGCCTTAGCTACTCTAGCTTTGCCCTTATCCTTAGGTTTTTGTGCTTTCCCTTTGGCCTTACCTTTGCCCTTTCCATTTTGAACCAACAATACAATTTTTCCCTTGTTGATATCATGCTCAGCAGTTTTCAACTTCCCTAACAATTCAGTTAGAGTGCTGTCAATGTTGTTCATGTTGTAATTCATGACAAACTGACTAAAGCTCTGTGGTAAGGAATGCAGAACTAAGTCAACGGCCAACTCTTGACCTAGTGGGAAACCCATCCTCTCAATATTCTCAATATAACCAATCATCTTGATTACATGATGACTAACTGGGCTTCCTTCTGTCATCTTACAAGTGAAAAGGGACCTTGTGACCTCAAAACGCTCATGCCTTGCTTGCCCTTGATAGAGCTCCTTAAGGTGTACGATCATATCGTACGCACTCATGTTCTCATGAACCTTCTGAAGGTCAGGGGTCATAATGACAAGCATGAGAGTTGCAACTTCTAAGGCATCATCTTGATGTCTACGGAAAGCATTCCGTTCAGCAGCCGGTGCATTAGCGGGGGGAGCATCAGGGAGCGGTTGCTCTAGCACATACATCTTTTTCTCATTCCTAAGGACAACCCTTAGGGTTCGATACCAGTCCAGGAAATTAATTCCCGTCAGCTTGTCCTTCTCAAGGACTGATCGTAGTGATAAATTGTTCGAATTGTTTGATGCCATGGTGATCTAACAACAAGATTAAAACAGAATTAAGATCATGTTTATTAAATAGTTAATAAGGACTTTTATTACATATTACTCCCACTATTTTCCTCAAATCTATAACCCTCAATATTGACTCGGAAAATTTCAGCGTAAGATTTTCTAGTGGGACCAAGATCCATATTTCATCTTATTATGAGTCAAACTTTAGCTGATCTCCCATAATTTAATTATTTAGGTAGGGAACCCTTTCCCAATCACATCTCATGTGACTCTTGGATCAATTGGGTGAATAACATTTATTCAAAATTAACTTATTAATTTATACCCAATTCTTTTGCCTATAGATCTTCAATCCTATTGAACCATCCATTTAAGTTAGACCCAATGGTTGACATAACGAATATTACATTTAATTCCTTCGCGTCTTACCAATGTAGATAAACGTACTCTACTTTAGCAGACCCACATTCAAAACGACATCAATCAAGACGAGTGTCAAGCATTGGAAGGCATATAACTTAATATTTCAGTTTGAGGGGTTTTATATTTAAGTGATCTCACCTATTTTATCTTCATTAACATACATTATAACGATAACATGCATCACATGCATACTATAATTATAAACTACGTGATATGGTCATGGCCTAGAAAAACTAGTTCACCCAAGCCAATGAGTGAATTAAAACAAATATCCTAAACGCATAGCTTCTTCTCTTAGAGCATTCCTTGAATGTATGCACCGGTCCTTCTCCAAGAGCCTTCCTTAAATCTCCTTTCCTTTTCATCTTCAAGTCTTTCGCAATTTTTAATAAAAATATTACAAATAGAAACCTCGTTCATGAGGGGATTTAGATGAGAAAAGAAATACATATTGAATATAGAGAGAAGCACGACACGCAGGCCGTATTTAAAAATAAACCAAAAGAAAATAAAACATACACAGGGCACGAAACGATCTAAGAGGTCATGACCATTTACCATATAACAAACAACATATTAAATAAAATACATTATTATTTTATTAAAATTATGTTTGTTACGGCCAAGGAATCAAATTTCAATTCCTGTGCTGTGAATTCACGAGATATACGTGAATCAAATTTGATCGGTAATCAGGCCAAATTTAATCTTGTTAACTCCAGGCCAATTGATTCACGTGACTGCCCAAATTGGATTACACTGCCAACGTTTTGAACATGTATAGCTCATCATCATCATGAATAGCGCGCAACAATTTGGTTATTATTAATGGATTCATGCGGCTTCAGTTCATGCGGCACAATTTGTTATGTGCCAAGTGCCAACGGTGAATCCTTGAATTCATGCGGCGCAAACACATCAACATGTGTTTATTTTTTTTATTTTATTTTTAATTTTTGATTAAATCAAACACATCATAATCATATTAAAACATCTTTAATCAAAAATAATCAAATCATGGTTTCACAAGTGGCTCTGATACCACTGTTAGGAAATAGGATGCGACAAACGCAGCGGAAAAAAAAATATATCCTATTTCCATCCAGGATCCATGTGAAAGCATGATTTGAGATAGGGAATAAAATTACCTTTTGCAGGGAAGAGGAAACCAACGAATCTTATCACGAACGCTTCGTCAATCACGAGAACATCAATGTGTTGTGCCTCTATTGGTATCCACACGAACAAATTCCCAATTGGAGTCACGTCTCTCTTCTCAATGCTAGCAGAGAAGAGAGAGTCTGTGTATCACTCACTCTCTAATATGACGGCTAGGGTTACCGTTCTGTGTCTCACACATCTTAACCCCTAAAGCTAATAATATTATATTTATAATATTATCAGACCAACTGGTTGGGCTTTTTAGGAGATAAATTCAAATTCTATCTTATATGTAGAAGATAAAATCAAATTTATATCTTATACATAAAGATAAAACGAATCATATCTTAATCATATCAGAAAGATTTAATTTTATAAAAATACAACTATTGTATTTTTATCAAATGTAATATCTCCAATTTTATCTGCTCTTAGTGTGTGACCCTATAGGTTCCTGTAACGTTGGCAGTAATGTTAAAATCACGTTTTAATTTTACCAGCAATGAGCGGTATCTAGCAACACATCATTGCTACCCAAGTGACAGGAATGTCTGTGATTTGACTAAACCTTTTACTGTGACCAATGAACATGTGTAAGTTTAATCCCTTTGTCCAAATATCATAGTTACACTCATGGCATGGAACGTGTCACCCATGAATAGTGTAACCTATGGTTTCTTGATCCCTGAGTAGACGCGTCTAAACAAGTCTCGTCAATATCTCATATTGACTGTCTTGAGTATGGCCATACATTTCACCATCTCACTCAATCAAGGGGCCCAGAGATATAATTCCTATTGATAAGGAAGGACAAATCCTATCTACGTCACTCACATCCCTCTACATGATTTGTCATATACCCGACTACAACCGTTATAATCACCTGGTTAAAGATGACGTTTGATTGCATGAAAGCATATAATTCCTCATGTTGGGAACCGTAGCGACTTCAGGTCGAAGGACCATGTACACCATTGTCACTATGAGAATCGCTTATGACACTCACTTAATAACCCATGTAGCATTCTCATGACGGGTCAATCCAATACACAATTGTCCCAATGTGTACTTACGTGAAGACTTGATATCCCATATCCATGACCGGTGAGAAACAATCATCAGTCTGCCACATACTAGTCTCGATGTATTATAGTTGTCCTTATTAACTATAATACTCGACTAGGGAATCTTTAAGGATAATTATCAATCAATAAGATCTCACTATCAAGTCATGTACTTGATATTCTTATGACATTGAACTTATAATCCTAAGGACTTTATTACATCTATTTTAATTAAACAATTAAAGCATAAATATAATAAATGAAATGCTTCATTATTATTAATAGTAATAATCCATAAACATGAAATAAGTACAAGTAAAAGAGAAAATACAATTGCCACTAGGGCACTCTCCAACACATTCTTCATTTGGTCAAAAGAGGTTTTCTTTGTTTTCTCTCTCACTGCTCTGTGTTCTTCATTCCTCAGGGATCCAACATTCTCCACTCTTTTTCCAGTTCGTCACTTTCATCTTCAAGTTCAAGTAAAGCTTCTTCTGGTTTTTATTTTCTGATTCTGTTACTACTTTTGTTACTGCTTTCCTTTATTCTTCTGGGTTCTTATGGGTTTTGTGCTAATGGTTCCCTCCTTTTTGTTTTTAGGTCTAGGGTTGTAAGCATGAGTGAGGATTCTGTTAACCAAAGTGATTACTCCATTGAAGTTCTGTCTAGTCCTCCTTCTCCCTTTAAAAAGAAAAAACCCAATGAATACTCCCGATTGACTGAGCATGTTTCATCCTATGTTCCCCAAACCCTGGTTGAGGAAAGACAGGGAGTTATAGCGAACCGATTAGCCGAGGCACGTGCATAGTTGGTTGCTCCTAAATCCGAGAGGGGTGTTAGGGGCGAGTCATTCTGGGGAAAAGCCACTAAGGTTAGACGAGGGAGGTGTTCACCACTCGGCTATAAATTAAAGTTTAGTGCTAATGATTTTCGTTCCAATGCATCTGACGACGAGTGTACCTCCTTTTCCCCATGCATGGTTCGCCGTGTGATTAGCCATTAAGAAGAGTTTCCTCTCCCAAATGATGCCGAGGAGTATGAATGGGTGGATCGGGAGGTATTGGGGACTCCGTCGTGTAACACCCAACTGTTTTATATAAAATAACGATTTAAAAGTTTGTAATTAAAACACGGAACTTAAAATTTTCTTTTCATAAAACAAGTTTACAACAGCTTTTGGGTATTCCAATTACAATATAAGTAGTACAACATTTAATTTCCTTCTTTCCATTCTTCCGCTGCCACACTCTGATCCTCAAACTCCTTCAGCAACAACCTAAAATGATAATCACTAAGGGTGAGACCTTTTCACAAAATAGTGAATCCAAGGATAGTAAATAGTTCATAATAAAAACTCAAGAATAATAGTCAAATTAGGCAATGGTCCTTCAACATATATCACATTTATTTAACAAGGTAACATTCGTATGTTATCAAATCCCAATATATTTTCATTTCCTCAATATCATTTTTCCTAAATATATAATTTTCCTTATTTCTCTTGATCTTCTTTGTGTAACTAGTTTATTTCCCTTACAAACCGATTCGCGCCACATTGCAGTCGGCTGCAAGAGTTAATAAGTATTAGCCTTTTATCGCGTCTGGTCGATGTGCGGCTTGACACCTTCGACCTCGTATTAATAAATATCAGCCTGTTATCGCACCTGGTCAATGTGCGGCTTAACACATTCGACCTCGCATTAATAAATCTTAGCCTGTTGTCGCGCCTGGTCTATGTGCGGCTCAACACAATAAACCTCACATTAATAAATATTAGCCTGTTATCGCGCCTGGTCTATGTGCGGCTTAACACAATAGACCTCGCATTAATAAATATTGGCCTGTTATCGCGCCTGGTCTATGTGCGGCTTAACACAATAGACCTCGCATTAATAAATATCAGCCTGTTATAGCGCCTGGTCGATATGTGGCTTAACACAATAGACCTCGCATATATAAATATTAGCCTGTTATCGCGCCTGGTCGAAGTGCGACTTAACACATTTGACCTCGCATTAAATTCCAATTATCGCGCCTGGTCGATTCGCAGCTTATCGTAGTTGACCTCGCATTAATAAGTTTTAATCTTTTATCGCGCCTGGTCGATTCACGGCTTATCGCAGTCGACCTCGCATTATCACTTTTCTTTCATTCATTATTTCATAATTCTCTTCTCAATCCATCACTACCCATTCCAAAAGCACTATCATACGCACATAATCACAACTTCAACATTAATCACATACATTTATTTCTATTATCATTTATTCATTCAATCACTTTACCATCACAGCATCATTACGTCACCTATCATCATCACAAACAGTTTCACAAATGTACACATAACTTCTTGCATAAACAGATTCACAAATATACACATATTCACAACATCATCATATATTAGCAAATCAGTCGACATACTCAGGTATGTCTCAGAGAGCTTAAAATAAATCAGCTCCCTAGAGTTCTTCACTTCCTACTTTAATAACATACAAAAGAATTAACAGAAATATTTCCAATAATTTAACAAAATCAAGCAAATCTACAACAATCTCCCCTAATCATTTCTAATCAATTAATAATTTGCCACCCACAACCCAATTTAATTATTAGACCCAAATCCCATTATAAACTCTAAGTATCCCTAACTCAAAGTGTGGAAAAGAGACTCCCCTTACCTGGAAATCCTAGCAATAATGACAGAGCCACGTTTACATTCGCGACTTGCTCCTGGGTCAAGGTCAATAGCGTGTTGGATCTAAATAGGGACATATGATAAAACTAATTATAACATTAAAATATATATATATCAAATAAATTCATTTTTGTCAAAATAATAAATACATATCATTATACATAAAAATATATCACTTTTCCCTAAAACATCTCTTTATTTGAAAATATAGGGATAATAAAAATATTGACTGATCGTCAAATAAATTAGGTAGATGGATAGAGGGAGTTGAGGATGTTATATATCTAGGAAGGATTTGAGATTGGACAGTTGGATCTTGAATTATTAGACCGAAAAAATTGAGATTCCACACTCTTTTTCTTCCTGTCTGCGTTTCCCGTCCCTCCGCTCCTCTTTCTTTCTTCTCCCTCCGTTTCTCTTTCTTCGCTCCCCTGCTTTCTTTCTTTCTTATATTTATTATTATTTTTTTTTGTTTGCTTGGTTTACCGTGGGGTGGGCTTGGGGTAGCTTAGGAGTGTCTATATATATATATATATATATATATATATATATATATATATATATATATATATATATATATATATATATATATATATATATATATTATTATTTTATGTTTATTTTTCATTTGTGGGCCAATATGTGTAGGCATTTTGGATTATAGCAAAAAGTTAGATGATACTAAAACTAAAATACGTTTAGGTAAAACAATATTGTATTTTGAATTACTCAAAACTGATTGAAAAATAATAAAGTTACCGGTCCCTCCGGATAGCTATTGCGTAAGAAAAATTATCGAAATTCAAAAGTAAATGTGTTTTCTCAATTCTGATATTAAACTTGATAAAATATAATATTTATAATTTTGAAATAGAAGATCATTATATATAATTTATACTAGTAATATATTAAAACCAGTCTTGGAGTTAAAGATAAAACAGTCTCCAAACGTTATGTAAATTTACAGGGACGCTCAAAATATTAAATTAAACATATCTTTCTAAAGAAATTTTTTATAAAAATGCCTCTAAGGCTTGCCACTTGAGCTCCTTGTCAAAATATTAATTAAACTAAATAAAAGTACTACTTTATTTTTGGAAAACGTATGATAACAAATTTATACTTATTTTAACTAGAAAACATATTTCAAATATAATGATGAAATCAGAATTTTATTCCGAGACTCAAATCTTGAAAACATCATATTAAATCATTTAATTATTTTGCTATAGGTATTAGAAATAACAGGATGTTACACGTCGCAATTGGGGACTGATGCCAACCTGAATCACATTCGAGCATTAATGCTATCGTGCCCCGAAGACAAGCCAGGGACCTCATATGCAGTTAGTACAGTATCAACCAATGACCGGATCTATACCCGAGTTCTTTAAGGGTGATTTGGGTCTAATATATGATGTTTTTGAGCATTAATTATCTCCTCTTTGCTAAGGTTTTGGCTTGTTTCTTGAGTAATTTAGGGCTTTAGTTAGGAATAATTGGAAGGTTAAGGTCCTTGAAAGTTTTGATCCGTTTTGGGTTTGATTTCAGGTATTTGAAGCTTTATTTGATGATTTGTGCTATGGATTGGAAAGGAGCTTTGAAGACCGAGAGATGGGAGCTAAAATGGAGAAAAATCAACTTTTGACCTGTTGCTCACGCCCAGGCGCACATTCAGCACGCCCGGGCGCGCAGGCATCACGCCCAGGCGCAGGATCAAGGCGCCTAGGCGCCCAAGTCTGACGAACAACCAAATTCAGGGGGCTTCACGCCTAGGCGCGCGCGACAGCGGGTTGGGCTGAAAATCTGATTTTTAGAGATATAATTAGGGTTTTGTTTTGGTCTTTAAATAGGGGTTTTGTTATTAGGTTTAGGTAGCAATTCAGATACATTAGAGAGGCAATTAGAAGCAATTAGGATTAGAGAAGAGAGGTTAGAAACATATCATTGACAGCAAGGAGGCAAGGCAAGGATTGAAAATCAAGAATGGAGGGATCCAATTGAAGTTTTGAAGATCTCTTGGGGTAAATTCATTATTGTCTATGATTATGAGTTCTTCCCTTCATTCTTGTATTTCTTCTCCCATTATGTGTAACTAAACCTCTTGTTAGGAATATGGTGTAATTGTATGGATTCGAGAATAGCTATTTAAATTATGTTTTGCTGCTTTTCCCTTCAAATCTATTGTTTGGTTGTGTATTAATTACAATTCATGAACCTGATCAATTTATGTTTTGTTTTGGATCTCTAATTCAACAAGAGACATTTGAAAATTAGAATAGGTCGTTCTTCCAAACATTATAACCACCTAGTTTGTAGACATACATCTAGGGCTTATATGACTTTAATATTCCAGTGTGCTTAATTAATGGTTATTCATATGTCAAAATCACTTAAGATATTAAGGGTTCTCATATTGAATAAGAAACATAAATCCATAGAGACATCTGGTTTTTATTACCTCTGGGATGTCATGGATTTAGGGAAAACAGAATAAGATTCATAATTAGTAACTTAGGTCCTGCAATGAAACCATGTTCCTAACCTTTTCCATAATTTTTCTAAACACTCTTTATTTTATGTTTTGTCTCATTCTATCTATTCTACACTCCTTTCTAAAAATCTAAACCAAACTCAACTTTCACGTAGTAATTACTATTTGCCTAAGAATTATTAGAAACAATTTGCAATCCCTGAGTGGAACGATAATTTTACTTACTCTGTATTACTTGTGACCTGGTATACTTGCTGGTAGTCCAACAAGTTTTTGGCGTCGTTGCTGGGGATTAAATTCGATTCTAGTAATTGTTAGGTTCTATTTGTAATTACTTGTGTAACTTTTACCTTTTTCATGTATAACTATTCTTTTAATGATAACTTAGATTGCATGACATTTATTTCGGATTCACCTTCTTTAAACTATTATGCAAATAACATAAGTAACAGGAGAGCTCCATGGGAAATAGCTATAGAGAAAATTACTCGATATATTATTATCACACATGAAGAAATTAGAAATCGGTTTAAACTCCAAAATGCTATATTAAGAGATCTTCAAATTCAAATGGAGCAATTGCAAAAAAAAAAAATTAGGGAGATGTGTCCTAATTCAATTAAATCTCCATGTCAAGAAGTTGTAGAGAAATTGGCTCAATATGTTACTAGATGTGTTGAGGAAAAAAATTAATTTTCAAATTCAAAATGCTAGTATTAGGAACCATCAAATACAAATTGAGCAAATTTCAAAGCAGTTATCTAAGGAGTCACAAGCATCACCAACGATTTTTGACTTTCCGCAAAGAAAGGAAAAAATAATGGTGATGGATGTGAATAAAAAAGAAGAGAATGTGCATAATAAGTTGGAGGAAGTGGACCGATATAAAACAATAGAAGGAATGAGTATAGTAGGAGAATTTGCTTCATCTTTGCATGCTGAATTTCATGAAAATAGTAGAATGTAGGTTTATGAACTGTAACTGTGAATTGCTTAATGTTTGTACATAGCCTGTTTCTATGCTTATTTAAACACTATCTTCCTAAGTTCTGTGTAATGCTATTTTTATTACAGGTGCAAAATGAGCTTACACGAGTTATGGCCGAGCAGGTGTGGAGTGTAATTTAATTAGCTGGGTGACCACTTGTTGGTCAAGGGTTTTATTTTGAACTTATGGTTGTATATTATTTTGGGAAGCTAAACCATTCTATCATTTTGTAAATATTTTGTTAGATAACGAATCGAATTAATTTTAGCCCTGCTGGCCAACTGTTGTTATCTGAAAGATTTGGACAGGTTTTTCAAGAAAAGTGATATTTTGGGAATGTCGCTAAAACAAAAGAAATTCCGTCCGTTTGACGGAAGATTTTTATAACATAAAACGGAGATTTTCATAAGCAACTAATGCAGCCAAGAGTTTTAATAATCGACCATGAGTATTAAAAGAAAATTTTTAAGTTCACAATTAGTTAAGGGTAATAAAAAGTAGGGTGTTACAGTTTGGTATCAGAGCAGTTCTTCCTCGGCCTTGGAGTTGTGAGTTACTCCTTTGGGTTACTCACCAAGCGAGTAACCGATGTACATAGCCAAGTGTCTAAGTATTTAGAGTTGGATTAGAGAACCCACTAGGATGATGATTAAATATATGCATGTCCGAAGTTAAGTGCCTATATATATATATATATGTTTATTTGCTATAATGAATGAATTGGTGATATTACTAGTTACTGAATTCCCTCATAGGTCAGAGTTATAAGGAAACTAGGTAAAAGTTTGAGAGGAAAAATTTAGTAGAATGATAATAGAATTGGATGAATAGGGCTTATAGATAGTTAATAGCTAGAGAATGAACATGAATGAGTAACATTCATTTTGATACTTAGGAATATATATATATGTGTGTGTGTGTGTGTGTGTGTGTGTGTATTCACATTGATTGCTAAGGATGTGTGCATAAATATGATATTGAACCTTAAGATAGTTGATGTAGACAATGACTGGATTAGGAGAATATAGGAATGTAAACCATGTTAATATTGTGAATTTGTGTGGATGTAATGTAACATCCCTGAACTTTAGTTCCCGAATAATGTATTGAATAGCTTATGCTTTGCTATATGAATGTTTTGCCTTGCTTGATGTGTTAGAGCTAAATCGTGTTTAGCTAACTTATAGTGATTAGGGTTAGCTTAAACCTAATTCATTAAGTTTAGCCTTGTGTAGTTTTAAGTTGATTGAGGTTAGATATCTAATAGTTTAGTTAAAAGTTAGTTTAGCTCGGTTAATGAATGGCTTAAGGGTTAAGTGGATTAGATTAAGCCTAAATTAACCAAATGTGCCTTCTGAGTGATGTTGGGCCATGAATGTGTGCACATGAGTAATGGGCCATGTGTGTATGTGTGAAAGCCGTGAAGAGTGTGTGTGTGTGTGTAGCCTTGAGTGAGTTTGTGAGGTGTCATGCCCACATTTTATGCATGGTGCACAAGAATAAGGTGGAAACACCATATTTCCTTTCCTTGCATGAAGTGTGAGGTGTCCACACCAAAACACACCACTTAGCCATCTAAACACTTCACCATTTGACCTTAAAATATTATATAAGGGACCATGTGTTGATGAGCATCACTTTTGGCTTTCTTTTCTTCTTAACACCATCACCATCATCTTCATCTTCTTCCTTGAAGACCCCACGGCCAACACCACAACCACCATCATCCTAACTCATCCTTCCATTAAAACCAAGAACTCTTTACATATCCTAAGTCTAGATCATGAATATACAACATGCATGAGTGATTAAGGCTTAGAAAGTTCAAATCCAACCCCTCCCCTTCTTGAGAAGCTCACGGCCACACTCCTCACCACCCTTAATCAAGCCTAAACTTTTACCAAACACAAGAAACCTTAGCATATTCATACTCTAGATCATGAATATGCCACTTGCTTGAAGTTTTGTGTTGAAGAAATTTCAACCATTGAACTCAACACCTAAACAACCTCACGGCCAAAACCCTAATCAAAGTCTTAAGATCTTTATCTTGGTAGATCAAGTGGAGCCTTAGAGTTTTAGAAGCTTGAGATCAAGTTTCAAGTGTCAAGGAGGGAGAGTGCTCACGGTTTGGAGAGGAAAAGGCCCAAAAGTTCTAAGTCTCCATAGTTTGCTTCAAGAGGTATGTGAGAGAAGCTTACACTTTTGCTAGAATAAGTCTTGAAGCTTAGAAAATAGGTTGAGTCACCATGAGACTCAAGGGCACTAGTTAGATTTTGTTTTGGCTTGGAGGCCAATTTGGGATGAATCTTGACATGTGATTGTTAAATGTTCAATGCTGAATTTTATGAATATGCTTTGTGTTGATGAGAAATTACATAGGTTATGTTGGTTAATTAAACGTTTAGACCCTTGGATGAACAAGGCTTAAGTGTTGACTAAATGGATTTTAGTTAACTAGGCCTTAACTGAGAATTAGATAAGGTAATTAAAGTGTTAATCAAAATGGTTTTGGATTGCTAAATCTCGGTTAAGGGAGTTGACTTAGTAACTAAAATGATTTAGTCAACTAAGTATCAATTAAACCTAGTCTTAGATAACTAAGTAGTACATGAACCTAATTAAGTTTCACTTAATCCCTTGATTAGTCAACTAGTCCAAGATTAGTTGGACTTAATCCTAGATTAGTGACCTTAATCCCTTGATTAGTCAACTAATCCAAGATTAGTTGGACTTAATCCTAGATTAGTGACCTTAATCCTTGATTAGTCAACTAATCCAAGATTAGTTGGACTTAATCCTAACCTAGTGAACTTAATCCTTGATTAGTCAACTAATCCAAGATTAGTTGAACTTAATCCTAACCCAGTGAACTTAATCCTTGATTAGTCAACTAATCCAAGATTAGTTGGACTTAATCCTAGACTAGTGAACTTAATTCCATGGTTAGTCAACTAATCCAAGATTAGTGGGACTTAACCCTAGATTAGTGAACTTAATCCCCTGATTAGTCAACTAATCCATGATTAGTTGGACTTAACCCATGATTAGTCGGATTTAATCCGAGATTAGTCAACTAAGCTAGATCTAATCCATGATTAGTGAGACCTAATCCATGATTAGTGGACTTAGTCCATGATTAGTCAGCTAAAGTTCAGTTAAACCTAGTCTTAAGTAATTAAGACTTACTTAACCCTAAGTTCTAGTTACTTAAGGTGTACTTAGGTCAGGAAAGCGATGGGACTTTGTCCGGATACTCAGACATAAGCTGACCTAGAACTTGTATGACTCTGCTATGTTAACTGCATACTTATATACTTATGGATATGTGTTGAATGCTTATGATTATGTGATGAACCAATATGAATATGTATGTATCCATGCTGAACTGATGTCGAATGATCATGACATAGTTGGGCTAATGATAAACTCGGAACTTGAACATATGCATGATAACCTAGGATTGCAAGAGTTGCATTGATGACATACATGAGCTAGGTTATCAGACCAGTCCCAATCTGAGGAACACCTACGCAGGTGGAAACACCGTAAGGCGTGCCTTTTCGACGCAGGTGAACCTGTGAACTGTTTACGTAACTGAACTTGATATTTCATGAAAGCATGCACAGGGTTCACCGTAAGCCGTGCCTTTCTACGCTGGTGGACGCACTGTAAGTCGTGCCTTTTATGCTGGTGGAAACACTGTAAGTCGTGCCTTTTACGCTGGTGGAAACACTGTAAGTCGTGCCTTTTACGCTGGTGGAAACACTGTAAGTCGTGCCTTCTACGCAGGTGGAAACACTGTAAGTCGTGCCTTTTACGCTGGCAGACATGCCGTAAGCCGTGCCGCGTCCTTGAACGCACCGTTCCTCAGATCTGGACCCGGTGGACATCGAGGCCTCGGAGTTGGAGAAACATGTACATGCATCATGCCACCTATCTTGAAGATAAATAACTAAACTGGTGTTTGCTCATATGTATATGCATTATTGCACTGGTTATTGCTGTTGTTCATCTGGTTGTGAATGTTAGGACTTAGGCTTACTCTCCTGCCCTTTTAGGTAATGGCCAGATACCTGCTTTGCATTGAGATCCGCTCGCTCCTTGACGGCGTTTGGGAGTATCAGGATCACCAGATTGTTTTTGAGGGTGAAGTAGAGATCACTCTCTACCATCCCAATCCCGTAGTTCGCTTTCGTCCTCGTAGGTTTCGTATTCCGATTATTTAGATTATGCACATACCCACGTTTTGAACTTTTTGTGCCCTCGGATGGACGACCTTTAAGGGTGTGCATGGTGGAAATAATTCGGAATTCGAAATAGTTATTCAGCTTTTGGTTGGAGGAAACCGGTGATCTCTGACTATGGAGTAGCTGCAGTGGACCAGTAACCGGCTTTGATGATACCCTTTTCTTTTGAGTTTTATATATTGTAAATATTGCTTTTGGTGAGGTATTGTCAGAGTGTTTTATTTTCAATGGACTTGTACATACTATGTAACAGACTTTTATCACTTAATATCTATAACTAAGGTTCACTTCACGCATTTCAATATTCCGCTGGTTTTCGAATGAGCTTTGGAAATCCGGTATCGATCAGTTTTTAAAGAACTTGCAATTGAGGGACTAAAGGTTTCATTAACGAAAATAATATTTATTTCAAAAACCCTCGACTGCTTTTCAATGACTTATAACTTTCCGAATTTCAACTCTTTGATTTTTACTTACAAACCAAGTGTATTAAAAAGAAAAATTTTTCCACCCTAATTTTTGGAAAACTATACAAGTCCAAATTAATCGAGCGAAAACCTTTTCAAGTAGAAAGAGCGTTACATGTAAAATGTTGCTATGCATGTTTGAATGGTGACTATGTGATATATGAATGTTCGAATGATAAATGTGCTTGATTTAAAGGCCTTAGGAATAGGTAATAAGTTGTAGGATTTTGGGTAGGATATAACCAATTCTGTGATGGTGTTGTCGTTTAATAAAGTGTAAGGGTAGGATTGGTCATCCTTACTCTTGCAACTATTAAGTGATGATATTATCAGTCAACCCGACAATGATATTGCGAATTGATAAATGTGGGATTGGGATTGACCACCTCGATCTCTGCACTTATTAATGGTTGATGTCATTGAAAGCTTCGAAGTAGAATAGAAACTAACTCGACATAGAAGAAAGAAAATCAACCTGATAGTACCCTTCCCAAATCCTTCAAGCAAAATTCTTGAGGGAATCAAGCTGACCTTAGAAACCATCTCCAACCTCCCTGGAGATTTAACCCTGATTTTGGTAGTTTTAGACCTACGGGGAGTCTTACTAGCAAGACTCTTGAACGATCGGCCGCGAGAAAGACCAATCTAGTCAACTTCATCGAGTCTCCACGCCGAGACTAACCAAATTTAACCGTAGTCCGTGCTCTTCATTGAGTACAAGAACTTAGTGGCGTACTATTGCAAAGTGGTATGTCGATTCCAAGTGGGGGAGTGGAACCAAAACGAAGTGAGTATCACAGTCGAAAGACCTTACAATTGGGATGGTTCTCCATTTATGGAGTTCAACGGAATTTTGGGGAAGAAATTCAAGTAAGTGGAGGAGAATTGTAACATCCCTAACTTAATTCCAAGTATAATTAAGGCGGTAATAAGCTAGGGTGGGGAGAAGGAACACGTTAGGTTAAAACTAGTGGTTTAGAAGAGTTGTTTTAGAATTAAGGACATAGGACTTTAGGAAATTAAAAATACAAGATCTAAAACTCTAAACCCAAATTCCACCCTTGGATATGAAGTTGGAATTATGTAGAAGCATGATTTAAAATTTGAGCAAGATCCAATGGGTAACGAAAAAGATATAACAGTTTGAAGTTTGGAAAATTAAGGTAAAAATAACAGCTCTGCGCGCCTGAGCGCGCACCTGAGCAGACTGAACACCAAAAATGTTGCACCAAACCGCCTGAAACCATAGTTGAGCGAACGCTCGAGCGCGGGCCTGAGCGCGCGACACACCAACCCACCAGATGCACCAGATCGTTTTGCCAGAAAACGAACTAGCAAACAGCATGGCAACGCGCCTGAGCGCGCGCCCAAG
This sequence comes from Crotalaria pallida, assembly GCA_037953625.1. Lineage (NCBI taxonomy): Eukaryota > Viridiplantae > Streptophyta > Magnoliopsida > Fabales > Fabaceae > Crotalaria > Crotalaria pallida. The sequence goes on along the minus strand of CM075655.1, from coordinate 63,511,822 downwards.
CGCTCGCGTCAAAATGATGCATTCTCAGCCACACGATTTGGCTTGCTCACCTAGCCAACAAATCTCAACCACAAAGCTCGACTTATAGGGCAAGAAACATAAAGAAAAACATAACAAAACATCAACACAACACCAAACAACACCAAGGCAAACAACAACAACCCATCACAACTCCATCTCCACCAATAGCATCATACCATTCTCAACTAAACCAACCCTAAGATCAAGCACCCACCATCATATTCATCATCTTCATCAATTACTCATCAAGAAAATAGCCAAGAGACCACCCACATACTCACACAAAAGTTTGACCCTCTCTCTCTCATTTGCCCTTTGATTTTCAAGATTCCAAGTCATGAAGATTGCTATGTGTATGTGTCTCATCAACAAGAGCCAGTGAAGAAAGCTCATTCCCATCATACAACTCAACTCCCCTTGTGGCTTCTTAAGGGTTCATAGGAGGCTCAAAGGGTTAGAGTTCACAAAGCTAAGAAAGAGCTAGGACTTTGGTTGCTCTCATCATCAAAGAGATAAGAAGGGTTGTGTTACCTCTGCTTAGGGAGTAGGTTATGGATGATGTATAGGGATGGTTACGGATAGCTAGGAATGGATAGGAATAAACTCTTATGTAGAGCATTTAGTTAGGTATTAAGGAGGTAGAACCTTGATGATAAAACTTATTATGTGAATGCTTGAATAATGTTGTGCGGTTGTTTGATTGTATGTGTTCAATTTGTGTTTGTGAACTATAAGTAATAGGATTATGTGCATGATAATTAGTGATGAAAATAGGATGTAGGCCTCTAACCGAAAATTACTAGAAATAGGAAAGTGTAAGTTAACTATAAGATTTGTTAAGGTAATAACACTTTTAACTAAAAGCTTGGAATGGAAAACTAAATAATGTGATAATTCGTTAATTAGGATAGTTTAGATGAGAAATAGCAACACGGGGAAAACTAGAAGTAAGTAAGAAACAAAATGAACAAATAGCTAGGAAATGGATTAGTGACACTTAAGTAATGGGCTAAGAATAAGTAAAAATTGACAAAAAAATTGGAATAGAGAAATTATCAGATAGATACACAAATGGAACAAAATAGAAATTTAGGGAAGTTGGGACCAAACACTAGGTGATGATGATGAATTAAATGAAAAGAACGAACTAGGAGAATCATAAAGTATAAAAGATATTGAAAAGAAACGGCAGGCGTTCGGTAGAACCTGTCGACATTAAAAGACTAAAACGGCAGGCGTTCGGTAGAACCTGTCGACATTAAAAGACTGAAACGACAGACGTTCGGTAGAACCTGTCAATATGAAAGGACTGAAACGGCAGGCATTCGGTAGAACCTGACAATATGAAAGGACTAAAACGGCAGACGTTCGGCAGAACCTGTCGACATTAAAAGAGTAAAACGGCAGGCGTTCGGTAGAACCTGTCGACATTAAAAGACTGAAACGGCAGACGTTCGGTAGAACCTGTCAATATGAAAGGACTGAAACGACAGGCGTTCAATAGAACCTGTCGACATTAAAAGACTGAAACGGTCGGCGTTCGATCGAACCTGTCGATATCAAAAGATTAAAATGGCAGGCGTTCGGTGGAACTTGTCAACATTAAAAGATTAAAAAAAAGGGCAGGCGTTGAGTAGAACCTGTCAATTATAAGGCAAGGGAATAGGAATACTGATGAAAAATGAAAATAGTAGAATGTAGGTTTATGAACTGTAACTGTGAATTGCTTAATGTTTGTACTTAGCCTGTTTCTATGCTTATTTAGACACTATCTTCCTAAGTTCTGTGTAATGCTACCCTTCTTGCTATTTTTATTACAAGTGCAGAAGGATCTTACACGAGTTATGGCCGAGCAGGAGTACACTCCACATCTTGGAGTGTAATTTAATTAGCTGGGTGACCACTTGTTGGTCAAGGGTTTTATTTTGAACTTATGGTTGTATAATATTTTGGGAAGCTAAACCACTCTATCATTTTGTAAATATTTTGTTAGATAACGAACTGAACTATATTTTGGCCCTGCTGGCCTACCGTTGTTATCTGAAAGATTTGGACAGGTTTTTCAAGAAAAGTGATATTTTAGGAATGCCCCTAAAACAAAGGAAATTTCGTCCGTTTGATGGAAGGTTTTTATAACTTAAAACGGGGATTTTCATAAGCAACTAATGCAGCCAAGAGTTTTCATAATTGACCATGAGTATTAAAAGAAAATTTTTACGTTCACAATTAGTTAAGGGTAATAAAAAGTAGGGTGTTACAAAGGAGGAGGTCGAGAAGGCAAAGTAGGATATTGAACGGGTAAAATCGTCTATTGAGGAGAAGGGAAAAATTGCCAATGAACTTACTCAATCTCGGCAATAACTTTCTACTGTCGGTGAAGAGAGGGATCAGGCGCAGGGTCAGCTTACTGAGGCCCGATATGAAATTTCCAAGTTGCAGGACCAACTAGCAAAGATGCGGCAGAAGGCATTGAAGCACAAGGTAGAGGCCAAGAGTAACTTGTTCAATTGGGACCATGTTACTACTGAATCCATTAATAACGTCGTACAGTAGCTTCAATTGTTGAACCCTGGTCTCCGAGTGGAGGGTACTGATCCCTTATTTCATGTGGTCAATGGTCGTTTGATAGACCATAAGAAGGCAGGTGCTGAAGTTGACCTGGAGGCTCGTCCCCTTCCCAACCCTCTGAGCATAGTGATTACAAACTAGGAGTTTAATGAAGCCTCTGTTGTTTTATCTGACGTTGAGTAATTTGTACTTATTTTATTCTCATTTTGTGAGAACCCGTATGTTGGGTCTTTTTCCTTTTATTGTGCATGGAAACCCGAGTGTCGGGTCTTGAACTTCTTTTTTGTGTTTTGTTGTTGTAAACCCGTCTGTTGGGTTCTGACATTGCATGAAGTTATTGTTATTAATAGACCTGTTTAATTTTTATTCTGATAAATTTGTTTGTTATGTCGTACGAACTCGGGACTCCTACCTTTAGTGGAGTTGGGTCCCTCTATCCGCGATTTTATACTTAGTCGTAACTTGGTTAAGGGTAATCGGGGATCTTAATCGTACTTGCTGTGTTATAAGCTCGTGTCTGAGCTATGTATAATCTTTTCGCTACATACTTGGTGACTAGCCGAGCATGAGGAACAGTACGTTTATAACAATGGAAATTTAGAAAGAAGTCTTTATTAATAGAGTTAATAGTTACATAGGTCTCCGAAAGATACCTGTGGAATCAGTGAGGTCCTTGAAAGATTTGTGGAATCTCTTAAACCCCTCAAAGATCATTTTGGCGTCACATTAATCTCCCGCATTCAATTTCGTCAGCATGGACCTGATGTAATTCTAAGTGGCACGTTAAATGCTTTGTCGGCCCCAATGCGATGTTGGAATGTTAAGAATGTGTCACGTTTGGGCCAACAAAGCATTTAATGTGTCATATATGATTCCGTTAGGTCCCTCATGGGGGGACTAATGTGATGCCAAATTGATATTTGGGGGTTTAAGAGATTCCACAAATCTTTCAGGGACCTAATTGATTCCAAAATGATCTCTGGGGGTTTAAGAGATTTCACTATTCTTTCAGGGACCTAACTGATTCCACAGGTATCTTTCGGGGACCTATGTGACTATTAAATCTAAACATAACTTATGTGACGAAGGGAGTAATTCCTTACTTTAAAGGAAATGATTATGAACGTATTATTATATTGAGTTACTACTCCCTCTGTTTCATATGTAGTGTTTATAGAGTTTTTGTCTCATGTTTCATATATATTGTTCTTTTACAAAACCCATTACATAATTAGTACTATTTTTCCTAACACACTCTTATTTATTAAACTCTCTTTTTCAATTCTAGTATCTTTCTTTTTCTTCAATAATGATTATGCAAGGACATTATAGTTAAAATACTCCAAATTCTTATATTATTTAACTATTTCTTAAAACCCGTGTATAATTTAAAACACATTACATATTAAACGGAATGAGTATTTTCTTTGAACCGCATTTCTATAGTATTTAATTTGTTAGGAATATTAAAAAAAAAATTAGTAAGTTATATATTTACATGATATATTAAAATATATGAATTGACAAATATAATTATTCACAACAGAAACAAGATTATAAAAATGTGGATCGAGAAACCAATAAAAGTGTTCGTCGACATATTATTATAGATAAAATTAATCGAAATATATATATATATATATATAAATAAATAAATAAATAAATAAAATAGTTGTTCCAAAAAGAGCTCACCTTGCACGTTGCGCGGGTATATATACTTTTTTTTTTAAAAATAAAAACAAATTAATAATTATAAAGAGATAATGATAATGATTCAAAAATATAAAAACAAATTTAAATGACCGTTGATTTAGAAAGGGTGTAGTATTAAGAAAAGTTCCAAGAAATTTAGTCTAAAAGTTCATCATGTTTTGATTTTAGTCCCTACAAGTTATTTTGATCGTGATTAATCCTTAATTCTTCAAACATTTTGGTTTTGGTCCCATCCGTTAGAAAGAATCAATTATTTGCATGTTGACATGGTTAATGGAAACACACACCAACAACCACGTGGTGTGAGATAGCGCCAAATAAGTATTGTGACATGGATGATTCAGTTCCATAAACGCAAAATTCTGCCTTTAAGACCATCTTGCGTATGGGACCATTTTGTATATGTGGATCTGTATCATCTACGTCATCTCACTTATTTGGTGTCACATCGCACTACGTGTCTGCTGATATGGTGTTTTGCTAGCCATGTAAACAAATAACAGGCTTTTCATAATGTATTGGATCAAAACCAAAATGTTTGAAAAATTAAGGACCACTCCCGGTCAAAATAACTTATAGGACTGAAACCAAAACACGTTGAACTTTTAGGAACCAAAAACATAAATAAGCCTTAAAAAATTAAGAAAATCATTTAATGATTTGTATCACATATCTAACAATTATTAAACATCTAATTTAATATATTTTGCATGATCAACCAATCACAATTATCACAATTCAAAATTTAAAATTTAAAATTAAATTTTTTTATGAATTACTTTAACTTTAATTTGTAACAAAATTTAAATTTTTTTTTTTTTTTTTCAAAATGCTTGCTGCGTATTCGTTTTTAGATCCAGTAGGCAAATTTCTGACTGTGTATCTATATCCTAAACAAGAAGCTTGCATACATGGCAACCAGAAAACCATTGGCTTGACCTTCAACCATCCAATAAGATATCGCCTTATCTTATCCGATATCTTACTCATATCACTCAAATGCCTCCAAATAATTGTCCACTCGCCATGCATTCTCCAACTCAAAAACACTTGCAAACTACTCACTTTCGAGAACACACAAAACACTGAGAAAGAGTGAGTGGTTGCAATGGCAGCATCACTACAAGCAGCAGCTACTTTGATGCAACCCACCAAGGTGGGCCGTGGCAACACTTTGCAGCTTAAGCCTAGTCACTCCGTTTATAAGGCTTTTGGCTTGGAAGTTTCTGGAGCTAAGGTTACTTGCTCCCTTCAGGCTGATCTTAAGGACTTGGCTCACAAGTGTGTTGAAGCTTCTAAAATTGCAGGGTTCGCTCTTGCCACCTCTGCTCTTGTTGTCTCTGTATGTTGCTTGCTTTCACCCTCTCTAAATCATTCACCGTTAAAATAGGCCTTACACTATATATATAGTTTAATTGTCCTTGCCATGTTTTAAGTAAGTTTAGTTTTAGTTCTTCTTTTGTGTTCGATTCATTGTGTTAATTGATGTGTGCAAAATTTAATCATGTTGGTCATCACTGTGGTCGATGTGATTGCCATGGAATCAAATGATCTCAGACATCCATAATCTTATTTTTTAATGTGACATTATTTAGCACAAGAACTTTGTGATCCCAATCAAGCTTTTGATCTGTAATCTGCACCGCACATCGTTAACCGACTTAAGTATGATACTAAATTACTAATTCATGTAATGTGAATGTCAACTTAGATTGCTTATTACAATTTGCTAGAGTTTAGACATGTTTACCGGTTACCAAGACACAATCTAAGTGTTATAGTTGAGGTGACATATTTTAGGATTGTGCGATTGTTAGAATTGATTAGATCATCATCTGTAATTGTGTATCTCTGGTCGTTGATCAATAAAATAGTGCTAACCTTTTTTACTTTGAACATAACAAGAACTTAATGCATATTAGTATATTACATGTTGTTTCTCTCTTTCTAACTTGTATATTAAACATATGGAGCAAGAACTTTTTCTTATGGAGGAAACACCTTAAAAATTTTCCTATTAATCCACATGAATGACAATTAATCTTGTCCAACATTCAGGGAGCAAGTGCTGAAGGTGTTCCAAAGCGGCTAACTTACGATGAAATCCAGAGCAAGACATACTTGGAAGTCAAGGGTACCGGAACAGCAAACCAGTGCCCAACCATTGATGGTGGAGCAGACTCATTTTCCTTCCCGGCCGGCAAATACAATGCCAAGAAGTTCTGCCTTGAACCTACGTCATTCACGGTGAAGGCTGAGGGTGTGACCAAGAACTCCCCTCTTGACTTCCAAAACACCAAGCTCATGACCCGTCTGACCTATACCCTTGATGAGATTGAAGGACCATTCGAAGTTTCACCCGATGGCAATGTCAAATTTGAGGAGAAAGATGGCATTGACTATGCTGCGGTCACAGTTCAGCTACCCGGTGGTGAGCGTGTGCCATTCCTTTTCACCATTAAGCAGTTGGTGGCATCAGGGAAGCCAGAGAACTTCAGTGGGGAGTTTCTAGTGCCATCATACCGTGGTTCCTCTTTCTTGGACCCTAAGGGAAGGGGTGCTTCCACAGGTTACGACAACGCGGTTGCATTGCCTGCTGGTGGAAGAGGAGACGAAGAAGAACTCGGCAAGGAAAACAACAAAAGTACGGCTTCATCCAAAGGGAAAATCACATTGAGTGTGACCAAGAGCAAGCCTGAGACTGGTGAGGTTATTGGAGTGTTTGAGAGCCTTCAGCCTTCTGACACTGATTTGGGAGCTAAAGCTCCTAAGGATGTGAAGATCCAGGGTGTCTGGTATGCTCAGCTTGACTCATAGAGAGGTTCTATTATTATTATTATTTTTTTATGCTTTGAATTTGTATTTTGTTGGTTCAGATTTTGTTGTAACTCCTAGAGATGTTACTTCATTGTCTTTTGACCCAACTTGAGAAGCAATGGGAGTACTGTGATGTTTGTATAATACAATATCGACTTCCAGTTATACTGCTTAAAGTTTTGACGTTAAAATTGATGCTCTGTGTGGAGTTTGGAGCAAGCGTTTTTACCTGAGACAATTCCGAATCCCAACTTAATTAATAACTGGTAACTAGATCAACCCTGCTGTTGGAAACAACATAGATTGAAACCTGAAGTAAACTCCGGTTTTATCATATATATATATATATATATATATATATATATATATATATATATATATATATATATATATATATATATATATATATATATAGGTGAAGGATTTGGTATCTCTCTTTCCGGGAATTTCTAAATACACCTAGAAAGTATTAAATGATGAGGATCTTATAAATTTTGGTATTCAACTTTCAAAATTACCCTTAGTTAAAAATTAAAATTAATTACATGATTGGAGTTGGAGATCTCGTATTCATTATTGAAGGACATTTGTCGGTGAATTATGAGTGTTTTAATTTTTCGTTGTTGGAAAATTAATAAGAAATACTAAAGGGATGAATGAAGACACATTCATGTCAAATTACTAAGATATATCCATGAAGAATATGATAAATGTAAGACCTTGTCATTGATCTTCTTCTATCGATATTCATGTCCATGGAAGAACATGATGATTCATTGGTCTTCCAAGTTATGAATGCAAAATTGTTCCTAAGCCTTTTTTAATGATAAAATATTAAAGAAGGGAATAAGAGACATATGGCTTAGGAACCATAACCTATCTATAATAAGTTCATAGCCTTTTACTAAGGGTTATGACTATTGAATTTTCTTATTTCTATTTCGGCCCATTAACAATATAAATAAGATTTTTTGGTATTTGCACATTGTAAAATTCATAACAAAGGAGATGTCCACAATCCTAATACATTAAGCCTTGAAAGATCATTTTAATTAAACTAAATCTTTATGATAGCATATAATACATGATCAATGATATATGTAAGCTCACATATTAGATAAATATCTAACAATCTTCCACTTGAGCCACATATATCAATATACAATCATGCATTATAAAATAACTTTATGAGCGCTCAAAATAGCTATCTATACCAAAAGGTCGTCTCTAAGAATCCCATTCATCAATCATATCAACATAGGATCAAAACGATCTTTGTTACATCTATATCATAACTAGACCCATCAATGGTCACGTATATCAATATAATCAATGACAATGATCAAGTATGGATGTGTAACATGGAAATTATATATATGTAACATGATCTAAATATGTCTATTTTCAAGTGGTCCTACTTTAATTTTTTAGCGAGATTCCAATAAATAAATTTAGAGTGAAGCTGAATCATAAACCTTTTCTGCAAAAAATATATCCGCAAACTTGTCTATACTAGATAAACACCCAAATACAAACTCCCACTGTAACACCCTAATTAATTTTACCCTTAAACCCGTTTATTTAATTGGTGACTTAAAATTTTCTTCAAAACTTGATTAACTTATAAAAGTCTTCCATCAAACGGACGGAGTTTCCCTTGTTTTCTTAACTTTCCAAACATTATTTCACCTGCAACCTGCTCTAATATTCATTCATATCATTTCAAATGCCAGCAGGGCAAAATATACACAGTGTGCAGTAGCACCATTACATCAAGTTTATAAAAATATATACAAGTCTTAAAACATCTTAGTTTTTCACAAAAATATCCAACTAGCATTAGTTACATCAACAACACATTTCATTTTCCCAAAAATAAAACCCTTGACCGACAATTCGGTCCCCTATTAAACTTCACACTCCACGATGTGGAATGTAATACTGCTCGGCCATGTCCTGTGACTGCTCCTCCCCAGTATCTGCAAAATATAGCAAGAAGGGTAGCATTACACAAAACATAGGAAAGTACATTCTAAGTAGACATAGAGAGTAACCAAGCACTCTATTAAGCTTTACTACCCTAACACTTATGTTACTAATCACTTCTTACTCTCATTGTTCTCCCTACTGTTTTCATTTACCATTTATTACTCACTTCTTATTTGAGGGTCATGTTATTTTACTTTTTCCACTCCGCATAGGGAGGGTCATGATACTGTAAATAAAATTCTCGCTCCTACTTAGAGAGTAAGTGGAGGGTCTTGTTCTCACTTCACTCACGGAGCAAGTGAAGGGTCATGAATATATATATATATATATATATATATATATATATATATATTCCACTCCTTTATGGAGGGTCCTGATAATATATATTCCACTCCTTTATGGAGGGTCATGATAATATCCACTCCTTTATGGAGGGTCCTGATAATATATATTCCACTCCTTTATGGAGGGTCATGATAATATATAATTCTCGCTTCACTTAGAGATTAAGTGAAGGGTCATGTTCTCACTCCACTTAGTGTGCAAATGGAGGGTCTTGATACTATGATATTCCTCTCCTTTACGGAGGGTCTTGTCCACTCCTTTACGGAGGGTCATGATAATATAATATTTATTCATTCACTATCTTCACTCAATCCAACTGTTTTCTTTATTTTTCACCTATTTGTTATACATTAACAACCTATAAATATTTCAATTTACAAGTAAGTTCTTTATTTCTATTTATCACTAACTATTTCCTATGACAATATATGCTAAACAAATATTAATTCTCCTAACCTAGGGTTTGCCTAGGGTTTTATTCTAGTCCAATCCCTAAGCCTAGTTCTCACTATATACTATCTAGACTATACCTCATAAATAGAGGTAATACTTCCCTTCTTACCTCAAAACCAATAGATATAGGAATTCCTTGCTCTAGGATGGAACCTGGGGTTTGAGATCACCCCACTTTTGAAGGATGGTTGTGAGAGGAAGTAGAAACTTTGTCCTTGTGATGAGAGAGGTCCTATGTAGTGATCTCCTTAGCTTGAGAATTGAGAAATTGATGGTGGCATGGAAGGATGATTCTCACGAATTTAAGGAAGAAGGAGAAGGAAGTTGGTGGTTATTTTCTTGTTTGATTTTGAGTGGAGATGATGAGAAGAGGGATGGTTGATCTTGTTCCTTGAGGGTTTGTGCTTGATGATGATGGTAGGCTCTTGGAAATAAAAAGAGAGAGAGATGAAGGAGATGAGATAAAGAGATGAAGAGAAGGTGTTGTTGTGTGTGTTATGTTGTTGTTTTTGCTTCTTATCATGAGCATGAAAGGGATCCAAAATCGTGTGGTTGTGGTGCTTAGCTTGGAGGGAAAGTCTAAAATGTGTGGTCCACATTCGCTTATTTTTTTTTTCCAGATTTTTGCAAGAGTAATCGATTACTGACCTAGAGTAATCGATTACCTCTCTTGATGCAACATTTTAGTATAATCAACTGAGAGCAAGTAATCGATTAATCCATCTTAAAGTAATCGATTACTTCATGAAAATCACAAGGTAATCGATTACTTCCATGAGGTAATCGATTAGCAATGCTGCAACATCTATGTGCTTTCACCAGAGGCCTTGTAATTGATTACCACCTTGAAAGGTAATCGATTACTTCCAGGAAAAATCCTCTTTTGGTGGTTTTTCTAGCTCCAAATCATTCCCTTAGACTTTCATACTCATCTAGGCTTAGATTACTTCCTAAAATCTTGTCCCTAAACTTGGTAATTCCCTTAAATACTTTGCATAAATCATATTACACTTAGATTGAAATTAGGGATGTTACAATTCTCCCCCACTTATTGGAATTTCGTCCCCGAAATTCCGTTAAGGTCCTTAAATGGAGAACCATCCCGATTACAAGGTCTTTTGGCTACGCTGCTTACTTCCTTTTGGTTTCACTCCCCCACTTAGATTTTGCGTACTACTAGGGTTTCACACTAAACAAAGAGTAAATTTTCCGATGCTAAGCTCTTTTGGTAAAATCTTGGATATGAGAGTTATCAATGACACCAACTACTAGTAGGCGGATAAATCAAAGTGATCAGTTTCAATCTTCCATCTACTAATAGCGATCCCATTGTTGGGCTTATTGATAATATCATCACTTAACATATGCAAGAATTAGAGTGATCAATTCTAATCTTACATAGTATTAAATAACAATATTATCACTGGATTTGATTAGTTTGAACTAGAATTCTACAACTTGACATTCTCTTCTAATTGTTCCTGCCATGCTACCAAGAAGTCTAGATTGGGTGAATGAATTGAATGTTTTAAAGATTCCTAGGATGTTTCTATTTTGAAGAACTTGGTATTTCCAAATAACTTCTAAGGAAGAAAAGTCAGTTATGTGGTATCAAAACTAGTAGGATACTGCATGGACATTACTAAATAATCTATACCTGTAACTATATCAGCTAGATTAACCTCCTCCCCGTCTATGGTGTATAGTTTTCCCTTCAAAGCAGGTTGACTCTTTCCTGCTTGCTGCACCTTTGTAGCATTGACTTCCTTCTTCAGAATCCTCGTGGGACAAGCTAAAGCATAATGTCCTGGTTGCCCGCACAGAAAACAAGTAAAATTCCCCCTGGATTGATTCCGATACCAGCATTCTCCCCCGTGCTTCCTTCCACAATGTGGATAAGGTGGATAAGTTCCCATAGCATTCCCATTCTTGTCCTTAACCCCCAAAGCTGCTGGTGCAACATTGTACTGAGCATAAGGTTTTGATTCCGGAACTGGTCCTTTTCCCCGAATCGGACCCCCAACTTTCTGTACCTTTTTGTTTCTTTTCTCCTTCGCCCTTTGCTTCCTACTCTTCTCATAAGTACTGGTCATATTAACTAGTTGAGACAGATTTGCAATGTTTTGATACTCAAATGCCATCTTAATCTCCGAACGAAGTCCTGTCTTGAATTTGATGCATTTAGTCCTTTCATCAGTGTCCCTGTAGCTTCCGGCATATCGGATCAGATCTTCAAACTTAGCAGCATACTCCCCAACACTCATGTCCCCTTGCACCAGCTGCAGAAAGGCGATCTCCTTCTCCCTACGGACATCCTCAGGGAAATACTTTCCCAGAAAACGGATCTTAAACAGATCCCAGGTGATGACCTGATGTTCTGCTTCCAATCCCCTTAGCACCTGGTCCCACCAATGTTCCGCTTCCCCTGATAACATGTATTGTGCCAACACAACTCTTTGCTCATCCGGTGGTGCCATAGAGCGGAAAATTTTCTCGATGCCTTGAAGCCAAAGTTGTGCTCCTTCCGGATTGAATCCTCCTTCAAATTTTTGGGGCTCATTCTTCCTGAATCGGGCCATCCAGTCGATCGCTGGTGCTGGTTGTTGAGGATTCACTGCTGCTGCTGCTATATTTTCTGCCTGATTGTGATGCATTTGAGCGATATTCGCAGCGTGGGACTGTTGCATTTGAGCCATAGTCGCTGCCTGAGCTTGCTGCGTTTGGACCAAACTTTCCAAAATAGCAGCTATTCTGTCATTTTCTGCACGCCTCCCAGCCATACTGACTAAATCCTGAACGGAAAAACCAGTTATTGCTTATACAACTAAAAAACTACTTAACCATTCTAGCACCATAACATAAACATTTGACTCTACACCGATTACTCGCTTGGTGAGTAACCACTGGAGTAACTTACAACTCCAAGACTGAGGATTAAACTGCTCTGATACCAAACTGTAACACCCTAATTAATTTTACCATTAAACCCGTTTATTTAATTGGTGACTTAAAATTTTCTTCAAAACTTGATTAACTTATAAAAGTCTTCCATCAAACGGACGGAGTTTCCCTTGTTTTCTTAACTTGCCAAACATTATTTCACCTGCAACCTGCTCCAATATTCATTCATATCATTTCAAATGCCAGCAGCGCAAAATATACACAGTGTGCAGTAGCACCATTACATCAAGTTTATAAAAATATATACAAGTCTTAAAACATCTTAGTTTTTCACAAAAATATCCAACTAGCATTAGTTACTTCAACAACACATTTCATTTTCCCAAAAATAAAACCCTTGACCGACAATTCGGTCCCTTACTAAACTTCACACTCCACGATGTGGAATGTAATCCTGCTCGGCCATGTCCTGTGACTGCTCCTCCCCAGTATCTGCAAAATATAGCAAGAAGGGTAGCATTACACAAAACTTAGGAAAGTACATTCTAAGTAGACATAGAGAGTAACCAAGCACTCTATTAAGCTTTACTACCCTAACACTTATGTTACTAATCACTTCTTACTCTCATTGTTCTCCCTACTGTTTTCATTTACCATTTATTACTCACTTCTTATTTGAGGGTCATGTTATTTTACTTTTTCCACTCCACATAGGGAGGGTCATGATAATGTAAATAAATTCTCGCTCCTACTTAGAGAGTAAATGGAGGATCTTGTTCTCACTTCACTCACGGAGCAAGTGAGGGGTCATGAATATATATATATATATATATATATATATATATATATATATATATATATATTCCACTCCTTTATGGAGGGTCTTGATAATATCCACTCCTTTATGGAGGGTCCTGATAATATATATTCCACTCCTTTATGGAGGGTCATGATAATATCCACTCCTTTATGGAGGGTCCTGATAATATATATTCCACTCCTTTATGGAGGGTCATGATAATATATAATTCTCGCTTCACTTAGAGAGTAAGTGAAGGGTCGTGTTCTCACTCCACTTAGTGTGCAAATGGAGGGTCTTGATACTATGATATTCCTCTCCTTTACGGAGGGTCTTGTCCACTCCTTTACGGAGGGTCATGATAATATAATATTTATTCATTCACTATCTTCACCCAGTCCAACTGTTTTCTTTATTTTTCACCTATTTGTTATACATTAACAACCTATAAATATTTTAATTTACAAGTAAGTTCTTTATTTCTATTTATCACTAACTATTTCCTATGACAATATATGCTAAACGAATATCAATTCTCCTAACCTAGGGTTTTCCTAGGGTTTTATTCTAGTCCAATCCCTAAGCCTAGTTCTCACTATATACTATCTAGACTATACCTCCTAAATAGAGGTAATACTTCCCTTCTTACCTCAAAACCAATAGATATAGGAATTCCTTGCTCTAGGATGGAACCTAGGGTTTGAGATCACCCCACTTTTGAAGGATGGTTGTGAGAGAAAGTAGAAACTTTGTCCTTGTGATGAGAGAGGTCCTATGTAGTGATCTCCTTAGCTTGAGAATTGAGAAATTGATGGTGGCATGGAAGGATGATTCTCACGAATTTAAGGAAGAAGGAGAAGGAAGTTGGTGGTTATTTTCTTGTTTGATTTTGAGTGGAGATGATGAGAAGAGGGATGGTTGATCTTGTTCCTTGAGGGTTTGTGCTTGATGATGATGGTAGGCTCTTGGAAATAAAAAGAGAGAGAGATGAAAGAGATGAGAGAAAGAGATGAAGAGAAGGTGTTGTTGTGTGTGTTATGTTGTTGTTTTTGCTTCTTATCATGAGCATGAAAGGGATCCAAAATCGTGTGGTTGTGGTGCTTAGCTTGGAGGGAAAGTCTAAAATGTGTGGTCCACATTCGCTTATTTTTTTTTTCCAGATTTTTGCAAGAGTAATCGATTACTGACCTAGAGTAATCGATTACCTCCCTTGATGCAACATTTTAGTATAATCAACTGAGAACAAGTAATCGATTAATCCATCTTAAAGTAATCGATTACTTCATGAAAATCACAAGGTAATCGATTACTTCCATGAGGTAATCGATTAGCAATGCTGCAACATCTATGTGCTTTCACCAGAGGCCTTGTAATCGATTACCACCTTGAAAGGTAATCGATTACTTCCAGGAAAAATCCTATTTTGGTGGTTTTTCTAGCTCCAAATCATTCCCTTAGACTTCCATACTCATCTAGGCTTAGATTAGTTCCTAAAATCTTGTCCCTAAACTTGGTAATTCCCTTAAATACTTTGCATAAATCATATTACACTTAGATTGAAGTTAGGGATGTTACACTCACTGAACCAACATATCATCAAATAATACAATACCCATATGAGCAATGTTATTAGGAATGACCTTAGAGATGATAAACCTTCAATCACTGTATTTGCAACCCCAATTTATGTCAACGTGCTCTATAGACTCTTGACTACTTTGAACTTTTCCGTTAAATGAGATATAAAACTACTAACATTTTGTCACAGTAACGTTATTGGTCTTTCAATATATCCAAAATTTGTAACCAAGTGACAACATTCCATAGCCATATCCCATAACTAGATGACTCAAAACACACCATTGCTATATCAGAAGAAAGAAATTATTAGTGTCTGCTAAGCACTTTACCGAAATAACTCATTCACCTAATAAATAAATATAGCATGGAACTACATTGACATCCAATAAAAAAAATAAAAATAAAAATACCCGATGATCTCTTACTTAGTCATTTTACTGCATGTGAGCATATAGTTCTTTGTTTTCCTGAAGTACTTGATAATTTGTTTGGCTGCTTTCTAACGATTTGTCCCTAAATTACTTAAATATCTACATTCTACTTAAGTATTCTTTATCCAAAAGTGTACAATTTATGTATACATTAGATTCCATAAGCTAACTCATAATGTCTTTTTTGCAATTCTTTAACTATAAAACTCTATCTTAAGGCACGTGTTGAGACTAAACTTGTCTCCTTTAGTAATAACGGTCTTACCTGGTTTGTAATCTTTAACATATAAAGCTAAGAAAATGTATTTACTCCCACTAAATTATGGTACACATAATCAACAAGTAAACTCACGTAAAAAAAATGATAACTTGATGAAATATATGATACTATAGACAAGAAGCTTACTTAAGCTCATAGATGAATTTCTTTAATTTGCAGGACATATCTTTTCACAAAGTCTTATGATTGCACCATATACATTTTGTTTCATCAATGTTACCATTCAGAAACAACGTCTTTTTATATTCATCTAATGAAACACAAGATCAGAATATGTCATAAATTCCATTATAATAATAAAAGAGTCTTTTAGAAACTATGTGACACATTTAATGCTTTTTTGGCCCAAACGTGGCACCTTCTTAACATTCCAACATCGCATTGGGGCCGACAAAACATATAACGTGCCACGTAGAATTACATCAGGTCCATCCTGACGAAATTGAATGGGGGGAACTAATGTAACGCCAAAATGATCTTTGAGGGGTTTAAGAGATTCCACAAATCTTTCAGGGACCTAACTGATTCCAAGGTATCTTTCGGGGACCTATGTGACTATTAACTCTATGTGTAATATATGATGATGTTGGTGATGTTGTGTGATTTTTATGAAAATGATTTTTGATGATTATTGTTGAATAGATCGGACTGAATACTTAGGGTCTAGAAACGAACATGGCATAGTTGTAAGTTTTAATTAGTGTTATGAAGTGGATTGAATTAATTGAGGATAGATAGAGTGACTACTTAAGTCTAATAGGAATTAGTAGAGATGAGGTCAATTGAGGATTAGTTAAAAGGTCTTAGGCACAAATGAACTAATTAAGGTAGAATTAATGGAATTAGGATTGTGGAGGTTAGTATAAGATATTAAGCATGAATCAGGGTCTAGCCAATAGATAGGAAGATGAAAGAGAATTTAAGGATCGGTAATATGGAGATGATTGTGTGTGTATGATTATTGTGGATGCATGATTTGTTTGCTAACCTTTGAATGATAATATGAAAATAATAATCAGCTACAAATGAAAAGAAAGAAAGAAAAAAAACAATTAATGGTGAGAAAAGAAAGAGCGTGGAGCAATGAGGGCCCATTGATTATGGCGCTTAATAATGATCCGTTCGGGTGACACGTCCCATTAGGTACAAATGTCCCATTCGGTGAAAAAGGTCCCATTAGGTGTAAACTAGCATTGGTAATTAGGGCAGATGCCCATGGACCCGGCCCGCCTGCCCTACATTTTTTGTGGGCAAGACATCATTTTTTAGCCCAATTTTCTAATGGGCCCCACCCACCATGCCAATTTCTTTTGTCGGGCATCATTGGGCGAGCGTTGGGTAGCCCACGGTGTAACACCCCAAAATTTTAATCCCTGATTAATGAAATGTTAATTATAAAATTTATTATAATTAATTATTTCTATTTTAATCTTTGATTAAAATCTGTGTTTATGTTATTAATGAATGTGTGAATTTATTTGGTAAGTATATTTATGCATAAAATAAATATTTTGCACATTAGTCCCTGTTTTGGGACCTAGAGGTAATTATAGGAAAAGGTTTTGGAGGGAAAGAAAATAAAACAAATATTTTTCAAAAACTGGTCAAAATACTCGAGTATTTCTGAGAGTACTCGAGTATTCTGGTCAGAGTTGCACGAGTTAGTGCGTTTTGGTGAGTCACCACCAACGATTCTGCCGTGTTGACACGAAAACACCCTCCAACCACGTTCCCAGTCGTCGTGTCGACTTGCATGGACTTTCCCTCTGTCTATAAAAGCCGATTGAACCTGAATTGTGAGGCATTTGGCCAATTTGTTGAAGGTTGCATGTGTTTAGGGTTCCTGAGTTCTTCACTTCGATTCTCTCTCCTTGAGTTGAATTAGGTTACAAATTATACACGAATACAAAGCTCACATCACGAGATTTGTATAGATATCAAAATCGTGAGCTGAGAGTGTGTGTGGTGGAAGAATTGGATCTCGAAAGTTGGAGCTTGGGTGTTGTCAAGTTGGTTCTGGAGCTTACTTTGATCACTGATTGTGGTAAGCTCACGCATCCTCTGAGTCTCAAATTGGTTCCTATAGTTAGTATGTGTTGCATAGAGTTTAGAAATACTAATTTCCCCAATTGTTATCTCTGTTTTCTATGTCAACCAATTCAATTTTGGTGCTCCACTCAAACTGCTCTGCATGTTGATGCTTGAAGTGGTTCTCTGTGTTGTGGAGCTTCTCCTTCAAAATTCTCCGTTAGTACACGTCTGTGAGGTAAGGGGAAAGCTTTCTATTCACTAGATAGAGTTTAAATTGCATGAATTTGATTAGAGAGCCACCAAGAGGCTCTAAGGGCTTAGATTGAATAGGGAAATTGGTTTGGAGACCAACTTATGCTCTAAAGTTGTTTTGAGCAAGTTCCATATGATGCATGCAAACTGTTTTGAACTTAAACTCACAAGTTTATTGGGTATATTTCAATTTAGTATGTTGAGTTGTGAATTTTCATGTTTTATGCATAATTTTGTGATTGTCTGTCAAATCTGTAATTTGATGTGTTCTAAGTGTTTGAACATGTTTAATGTATGGTATATGACCTTTGTTGATCATTGGATTGGAGTAGAAATGGTTAGAATTGAAAATGGTATGTTAAAACCAAGTTTCCAGTCTGTTCTGTATGAAAAGACTCGAGTACTTGGCTTGATACTCGAGTATTTTGTGATAAAATAGTGTGTCTTTTGCTCAAACACTTGAGTATCAGGTCCAGAACTCGAGTATCGACTGATGCAACAAGAGTACTTTCTGATGAACCACTCGAGTAATGCATGAATCACTCGAGTATTCTGGAATTGATGAAGAACACTCGAGTATTCATGAACTACTCGAGTATTTTTAAGATCTGAAATATGACTTTTTTGGAAAGCATGAACGACTCGAGTAGCCATGAACTACTCGAGTAATCTGGAAAGGCTGAAGAACTACTCGAGTATTCTGAAGAACACTCGAGTATTTCTGCCCAGAATGTAACACCCCTAATTTTCGACTCCCAAATAACCAAGAAATTAATTATAACAATTATTTTATAATTGATTTATATTAGTTTTGAAGGTCTTAGTTTTGTACATTATGTGTTTTTATATATAAAAATATGAGATATATTTTTATATGGTTGTTTTGTACAAAAATATGAATATTGTAATTTAGTCCTTGGGTTGGGACCTAATTGCAATATTAGAAAGGTTTTTGAAGAAAGAGTAATTATATTATTAATTTTTGAAGTTTTATCAGTATGTAACCGGTTAGAAGGGCTCTGTAACCGGTTACACGATGAACTCAGAAAACTGGGTTAGTGCGTTTGATGCGTAATCACGTGTTTTAACCCAAAATTCGCCACGAAATCATCTTAATCTTAGTGGGGAAAGACGTGTCAACATGCATGGAACTATGA
Organism: Crotalaria pallida; assembly: GCA_037953625.1. Lineage (NCBI taxonomy): Eukaryota > Viridiplantae > Streptophyta > Magnoliopsida > Fabales > Fabaceae > Crotalaria > Crotalaria pallida. Next base: position 63,492,484 of record CM075655.1, on the reverse strand, counting down.
TTTTGCTATATATAGCCTTGTGTTGATGAATTGAAACCCATTTTTGCTCTTGAATTGATGAAGCTCTGTTTTAGGGTTCCATAGTTTATCTGTTTGATTCTCAGTCTGTGTTGAGAGTTAGAAAACGAGTGATACACTGTTACAAAGCTCACATCAAGGGCTTTGTATTGATATAAAGTTTGTGAGCTGAGAATTCCTGGAGTTTGAGAACGAAGCTTGCAAAGTTAGGAGTTCAAGTTTGTCAGAATTCGTTTCTGGTTTCTGGAGCTTACTTCGAACTTCGATTTGAGTAAGTATACGCACTTTTTGAGTCTCAAATCTGTTCAAATCTTTAGTGCATGTTGCATAGAGTGAGTATTGATGGTTTTCCCCAATTTGTTGTCCAATTCATGTGTCAAATCTTATAGTTTTTGGACCCTGTCAAACCTGTTGTTGGCTAAAAATGGAGATTGTGGATTCTGAGGAGATCTTGCAAATTCCAGTGATTAAATTCATCAAGCACAACCTAGAGGTAAGGGGGAAGCTTACAATTTGCTAGAGTGAGGATAAACATGTTTGGTAAATAGGATGAGTCACCAAGAGACTCTAAGGGCATAGTTTGAATTAGTTAATGGCTTGGAGGCCAACTTTAGCTCATTTCTGAGTTTTGAACAATTATAATATGATGCATGCAAACTATTGTGATGACAATTTCATGACTTATTTGGATATTATGTGAACTGATGCATTAAGTTGTGAAATATGTGATTTATGCACTTTTGGGTATGATGATTTTGCATGCATGAATTTGTGATATGTTTAAGTGTTTAAACATGTGTACTTTAAGGTATTAAACTTTGGGTAATGATGAAATTAGGTTAGATGTGAGTACAATTGAAAATGGTGCTGAAAAATCAGTTTTAGTATGCTGTGCTGCATATCTAACCGGTTAGAGCCTGTCTGTAACCGGTTAGAACCTGACAAAAATGAAAATAAACAATTTTGGTTTTGTTAAGTAATTCTCATCATTTTTAATTGATACTTAAGGCCTATTAACACTGTTATTACCCTGTGATTGTTTGATATGAATTCCAAACTAGATAATTGGTTTATACCTTAAAGTCAATGACAAATTCAATTGAAAATTGTGAAGTTATATGCAATTTGATGCTCATAGTGTTAATGGATGCAAGATTAATGAGTTGCAGTGGGTAAACATGTTATTATTAAGCTATTGTAACTCTGTGTGTGGTTGAAATTGGTTAGATTTGAGTATTGGAAAGAATGGTATGCAAAACCTCACTTTTCAGTGTATTTTATGCATTATCTAACCGGTTAGTCTGAAGCTGTAACCGGTTAGATACTGTCAGTTTTCAAAAGAAAAAGGTTTCTGAAATTGGCTAAGTGTTCATACCATTTGTACTCAAGTTTAAGCTAGAATTTCATATAAAAACCAATCTAAAAATATGTGATTGAGCACTGTTTGGTTTAGATTGGAGGTGATGAGTTAATACCTTAATATTTAATGATAATTTCAAGAAGAAATTATGCATAAATGAAATTGGATTATGACTTAGATCTTTTGAATGATAATATGTGTTGAACTTGAGGTATTCTGTTATGCTAAGACCCTGTTATTGGATTGAGTAGAGAATTCAAGAAAAGATTCTTTGAGAATCAGTGATTTCAAGTTCAGGTCTGTAATTCTAACCGGTTAGGTTGTGATGTAACCGGTTAGTACCTGAAACTTAAAAATAAAAGTTAAGTTTTTGAGTAAGGATTGTTAATACCAATGATTATATTCTCTCAATCCAGGTCTATGAGCATATGTTTAACTTAAATTCAAGGGTGAATTTTATGAGTAAAGTTATACCTCAAGATATCATTCAAAAGTTGTGTTTTCTAAGTCATAATAATGGAATTAATGGAAAGACCAACCTTAGTAATTATGTGTGCATTCGTGCATGGTGAAAGGTGATGAAATAGGTTGGCAAGGATCGTTTGTCATGTTCTGGGAACATGAGGAGGGTACTCTGGGAGTACCAAATTGATGCTACCTACTTGATGACACATTCTGGGAATGTGGCCAGTGTCTAGGACATGGTTTCTTTGATGTGTTCTGGGAACACATTGGTGTGCAACCTACTTGATGACACATTCTGGGAATGTGGCCAGTGTCTGGGACATGGTTTGTTTGATACGTTCTGGGAACGTGATGCACACTCTGGGAGTGGTGCTTGTTTATATTCCAAATATGGTTTGCTATACGTTCTGGGAACGTATGTTAGTGTTCTGGGAACACACTGGTGTAATGGATGGACGTCCAAGATTGATTAGTATTGGAGGCCTCAGGATTGTGAGATAGAAAGCATGCATCATGCCACCTGCATTGAAAGACTTATTATGATTAACCGGGTGTGCTCATATGGTTATGCATTCTGATTTGCTACATGATTACTTGTGTATGTTAGTTTTATTCTCATTTGATTATGCGAATATGTATAGCTAACCCCCATGCCCTTATTAGGTGTTGATCGTATATCTAGCTTGCAAAAAAGTCAGTGAAGGGAGATGTCCCTTAGGTGCATGCAGAGTATAGAAAGTGTGGGTTGGAAACCCTTTGTGCAGATATCGAGGATCAGGCCAGATGAATGTTTGGACAGAGGACCAGTGACCAGCTCTATAACCTCTCTATTTTTAATAGTATTTATATTATACATATTTTGAGAGAGGTATCATAGAATGAATTTAGTTTTATAATAATACTTATTCGGTATCCATGAACTTGTTACACTTGATATATTTTGAAAGTATATATAATAGAATTAATTTATTATGTTTCCGCAAACTCTGATTTTAGTAATCAAATTTCTGTAAAAGGAATTTTCAAATGAAGGAAAATTTTATTGTCAGATCTTTTTCCAACAATGACAAGTCCAAGTATTCATAAACTTATTACTTTTCTTATAAAGTAAGATGATATACAAGGAGTGTTACACTTTTCTTGGTCCTTGGGTGTGTGGTCCAATACGCTGGTCATCGATATCTGCAATGTTTCCTGGGAAGTATGCTTTCATATACTTCCAAACTAGATCTAAGGTTATGTGTGATGGCTCTAGATAGGTAGCTTAGTCTGCTAATAAGAAGTGTTTTATGTAGTCTAAGTAGAAGTATGATAGTTGTATGCTTCTCTTTAGACACGTTGTAAACCCAAAACCATAGTGTTGGTTTATTACGTTCTCATAGAACCAGTGATAAGGAAATCTTAAGGAGTTGTAGTTAAGTCCTTGACTCTGGGGAAGAGTGTTTACCCTCACTAGTGTTAAAGTTAATCAACTTCTTAGACCAAGTGCAGGGCAGTCATCTTCTTAAAGATCAACTTTGTTGAGTTTGTTAAACTCTAAAGCCATCCTTTCTTTTGTTCTTTATGGATACGGGTATTGATCAAAGTTGCTCTATGTCCTATCCAATCTGCTATATCAAAGTAGAGACTCCTACAAATCTTCTTGTAGTTGTTTCCAAGGTATGTCTGAATTGTTCTATTAAGGTATTAGACTTTGTCTATCTACTTGTGTCATGATTACATTTGATCTTAAGCACGGTTTGGAAGCCGAGAGATCAAGTGATCATGATTAATGATGATAGAAAAACCCTGTATTGGGATTCCCAAGCTTCGAATCTGGAACCAAGGGATCCATGTGTTTTCTTCTGGGCAGCAGTGAAGGAAAAAGGGGTTAAAGAAATCTTGGTTACAAGAAATGATGTTAGGTTTACCCTTGAGCAAAGAGATAGAGTTTGGAATCAAGTTAATTCTTGAAGCTGATTCTATCTCTACTACCCTTATAATATGGTATCATCGGGAATGGTCAAATGGAAGAAAGATGTAGAGAAGTTGCTAAAAAGGTTATGGTTGGATCAGGTTAAAGGAGTCTAAGTGTTTTCTAAGATTGATTGGCGGTTGGATTAACCCCAAATCAGGATTCGGGACAGGGATACACTTAAGACTGCATTTTGATCTCGATACGGACATTATGAGTAGGAAATAATGCCGTTCGGATTGACTAATGCACCTGTTCTTTTATGGATTATAAGAACGGGACCTTTAGATTATATTTGGATTCGTTTGTGGTTTACTCTAAGAATCCGGAGAAGCATGAGGAACATCTCAGGATTGTGTTGAGAATCTTGCAAGAGGAGTAGTTGTGTGCTAAGTTCACCAAAAATGAGTTTTGGTTGAGCGAAGTTACGTTCGCAGGGCATGTGATCTTTAAAGAAGAAATTGGGGTGAATTCAGTGGTATAATGTGAACAACTTCAGACTGTGGTTAAAGTAAGAAGTTCTTAGGGCTGGCTGGATACTACCGCCGGATTATTGAAGGATTTTCTAAGATCGCATGGCCTTTGACCAAGTTGACTTGGAAAGATCAACTGATTTTATGGAATGATAGGATGTTGTTTAATTATGGTAGGGTAATGATGGATTATACCCTAATATAATATGATTAGTCCAAGAGGAATTATGGAAAAAATGTGAGTATATTATGATTTAAATCGTTTCAGTGATGAATTCAGTTGGAATCAAGGTATTAGATTATGATTAAGTCCTATTTTGAGTTGGATTGGATGATGTAAAGAAAATGGTCTTGAAATTATTTGGTTTTTATTTTTAAAACTGTACTTACTAACCGGTTAGAGTTTCTTGTAACCGGTTAGAAGCTGAAAGTTTAAAATAAAAGTTTAACTCATTTGCGAAGGAACTTATGGTATCAATAAACATCTTCCTCCAATCCAAACTCAATGTCAATCACCTAAGTAAAATTTAAGGAAGGATTTAGTGTGGTAAAATAACTTAATACCATGATTCATCATTGAAATTGATTTAAGAGGATTGAATCATAATACTTATGGATTAATCGAGAGTTGAAATTAAGGAGCTACTCCAATCGGAGAAGGTAGAGAATTGAGCTGGATGATGCAAAAGAGACGATAAGTACTAAGATAAGGAGGTTGTGATTCATGAACAAGTTTGGAGTTCGAAAATGTGAATGCCAATAAGAAGAAGAAGAGTTGAATATGAGACAAAGGCGATGGATGGAGTTTCTAAAAGATTATGACTTTGAGCTCCATTATCATCCTGGCAAAGCAAACGTAGTTGCAAACGCTTTGAGCAGAAAGGCTATTCCTGTGAGCTAAATGATGGTCAAGGAGGCTATTCTGATCGAGGAGTTCAGAGGCCTAAGTCTGGTAATGCAAGTGGAACCATCTAGCATTAGACTGGGAATGTTGCAAATCACCAATGAATTCTTGAATCGGATTCGTGAATTACAACTAGAAGATGAGGAGAAGAAAGATAAGTTGGCTTTTGAGGGAAAGGAGCTAGATTTCTATGAAGAAGCGAATGTAATTCTCTGTTTCAAGGTGAGAATCTGCATTCTGAGCAAATTAAAACGTATAAGGATGGGTAGGGATGAATTGGGTAAGAGATGAATGATCAAAGATATGGTGAAAACTTGTAAGTCAGATGTTGGAAGCTGGTAACGGATAAAATCGTCGGAGGGATGGTTAAAGAAAAGCCTTTGAAAATATTCCCAGACGAGGTAAGGAGGAAGAATGAGATTTAATCTTTGGAATTAAAGCCAGGGATTATGGATATTATAAAATATATTACTGAAGGTAAGGGATTTAGGAAGTGTTTTCTGGAACAATCTAGATGAGAAATCCAAAGGCATGAACTTCAAAGAATAGATTATGTTCGAACCCAAGTCAGCTATCAACTATCAAGGAATAAGGAATTTCTCGATGTTGGTAAGCATGTATGAGGACTATGGGAAAGCACATGAATTTCATGCGAGAAATGTCTGAGTTCAGAATAAGAGAAAGATTGATGATATAAAGGCCCAACTGGAGAAAGAGGAAAAGTAAATAGGAGAATATCAACCACGAAAATATCAAGGTTAAGGAATCCTCGACTAAAGAAAAGTGACTAAGGAGGAAATAGGGAAGGGAACATTTGTCCATCTCAAGGTGAAAAATGTGAGGCACATCACTTTGAGTTTAGTTGTGATGTACCTAAGGGAATAGTCAATTCCGACTGCAGGAAGCTGGAGTATTACTCACCGAATTGTCTTGAAGGAAAAGGTGAGAAAGGAATGGACAACAAGCGAATCAAGCACCAAAAGAATTCACCGGCTAAGATATGAGTTGAGTCTAATCCTGACGTAGATAACCCAAGTTTATCTCTTCCTTTGATCTGAATTAACATAGTCAAATGTTTTTCGATTACGTTAATCTAATCGTTTGAAAATATCAATATCCTGTTGGAAGTTCAACTCCAATCTTTCTATGATCAAAACCTTTATCACAGTTGGATGTGATAAATATATGTGGACACTATAGAAATAGAAAGATCAGTTATGGCTAGAGAGATTAACAACCACCGGGCTAGGACAAATCTTTGTCTCCCCAACGGAAATGTCTCTAGAACTTGACTATCTTACTAAGTCTGATAGTGATAATTATCCTATCTTTAAGTTCATCTAACTTAAAGACCTGTCATATGGTCTTTCTTGCGAAAGATTATATATGAAAGGGATGATTTTGTTATTAATGGTTTGAATATTAGGACTGATCACCCTAATGTCTCAAGCTGTTAAGGAACGAAGTCATACAAATGTTTTTTTTAATCGTGCTCGAGTGATCAGAGTGCGCAACACAAAAAGTTTTTCCCAAAAAGTTTATTGAAAAATGTTTTATTTGAAGAATGTTTATGTGAAATGTATTACTCAAAAGAGTATTTCTTTTAAAAAGAATTCTTTCACATAAAAGTTTTTATGTAAAGAATCTTTATTGTTAAATTGAAAGATTTTATTAGAAATGTTTAAAAAAAAAAGAATTATATCGAAACTCTTTTAAGTGGGGGAGCACCCTAAGAACAATTTTTAAGGGAATTAGATGAAGTTTTCTAGTATAAGAACATTTTTGGAATAGTGGAAAATTTCAGAAGATGAATTTCGGGGACGAAATTCCTTTTAAGTGGGGGAGTAGTGTAACAGCCCTAATTTTCGTCTACCAAATAACCAAGAAATTAATTATAACAATTATTTTATAATTGATTTATATTAGTTTTGAAGGTCTTAGTTTTGTACATTATGTGTTTTTATATATAAAAATATGAGATATATTTTTATATGGTTGTTTTGTACAAAAATATGAATATAGTAATTTAGTCCTTGGGTTGGGACCTAATTGCAATATTAGAAAGGTTTTTGAAGAAAGAGTAATTAAATTATTAATTTTTGAAGTTTTATCAGTATGTGACCGGTTAGAAGAGCTCTGTAACCGGTTACACGTTGAACTCAGAAAACTGGGTTAGGGCGTTTTGTAACACCCCGCAAATTCCTCGTACTGTTTGAAATAACTAAAAGATCTATTTGGAGAAAATGTTTTTGAAAGAGTGTTTTATTGAAGTGAACTTCTTATTTAATGATTTTAAGTGGTGGACAATTTTGAGAAATGATTATGTGTTGGACAATTTTGGTGTTTTAAAGAAACTGTGATTTTATCAAAGAAAGATTTTTGTTTGAAATGAAATTTTTGGGTTTATTAACTTTGAAAATCCATATCTTTTCAACCGTAACTCCGAATTTTATGATCTTTATATGAAAACGATCGTATTAAAATGTAGATTTCAAAAATGTAATTTTTATAATTTTCTGAGTTGGTTTGCAAAAATTTATTTTTGAGGTATTTAAAGGACGAATTTTTAGAGAATAAATTAGTAAAAATAGTTAAGGACTTCAAACGAAATTTTCCTTTTGGGAATATCTTTAATATATTAAAATATGATTTTAGAAAATGAAATGAGGGGTATAATTATAGCCAAATGGTACAGTTTATTATTTGAAAAGGGAATTTGTTTTTATGTGTGTATGTATATGTATATATGTGTGTGCTTAGGAATTAAATTAGTGGAAAGATGTGATGATGCATGTATGTGAGTATATATGTATGTACGTGTATTTGTGTGTATATGTGTGTATATTACCCGTGTGTGTATGTATGCATGAACCTAGGATTTTTATTTCTTCGGCAAGTAACCAAGTGAACTAACTAGAACCATAACCAAACTAAATTGGAAGAAAAAACCTAACCAGAAACCAACTACCCATTAGACCTAAGTGATCCCTAAAGACCTAACCTACTCCACCTTGTCCCCCTTAACTTTGCTAAAATCCACCCATGCAAATATTTGTGAGGACCAAACCGCCCCTCCCATTTATTCATGACCAAACCAAGACCCAAGGGCAAAAGAGGGATATCTCGGGGGTCTATATATGTGTGAAGCCATAGTTCATTTCATTTTACCCCTTCTCATTTTTACACTTCCAACACATAACACTCTAAGAGCCCCTTCATCTCTTAGAGAGAAAAAGAAAAGAAATAGAGAGAAAGAGAGAGAAGAGGCCGTGAGGTGTAGGATGAAGGAGGGAGGAGATCCAAGCTTAATCAAGCCTTTCCTTTGTAGATCAAGAATGCTAGGAACTAGAAGAACCAACCCTTTTCATGGTAGGATTTGAAGATAAAAAAAAAAAAAGAAAAATTTGTCTTTTGTTTGTAGATCTATTTCATTTTCTTCTTTGCATGTTCATTTTTATGATTTGAGAGATGAACTTATGTGTTGATCTTCTTTAATCTTGGACTTTAAGGACTTAAAACAATTTTTAATAAGTTAAGCCTTATGTTTTGTATTTGGTTGAGGATTTTCTTGCTAGATCTAATGTTTTCCTAACTAGAACTTTAGAGATCTAAAGAAAAGTCAAGACTTTTGTAAAGCTTAAAGTAAGCTTCCCTTGCATGTTTAATTTCCTTGCTCAAACCGTGATTAATGATGTTTGCATGAAAAGACTTGATAAATAAATTTATGATCTAAACTTGTTTGATGATGATCTTGGTGCTTTATGTACAGGCATGTGTTATTGTGCTTTGATCTTGAATTTTTAAAAGTAAATGAACTTGAAAATTTCTAAACCAAGAACTATATAATTCGACCATGGACAGAAAATTTGGGTCTTGATGCTTTTAAATGGATCCAAGTGATTGCATGTTAATTTTATGCTTAGAAAAATTAATTTAAGTGGTTGGAAGGTTTTGATTTTAACATGATTTTAATAAAGTTTGGATTTTGATTTTTAATCTTCAAGGAACTTTGATCTTTGCCTTGATTTTGCATAGTTTTAATCTTAAAAAGTCATGCATGTGATTTTTGAACAAAAGCCTTGATTTTTCCTCATTGCATGTGACGGTTTTAACAAAGGAAACCAAACAATTAACTCTTGAAAAGTGGTTTTGTTTTGATCTATGTCTAATAATCTTACATGTTAAATTAAAGATTTAAGTTTTACTCTTGATTTATAATTAAAATAATTCGGTTAGAGTTAAAAACCAAGAGATCATGTTGCGTTTTCATGAAAAAGACATATACATGTGATTTCTCTTTGATTTAAGGATTTTCTTAAAGTGCATGATTTGCTTCATGAACCTTGATGTGTGCATGTTGAAAAAGTGAACCAAAAACCTTATTTTTTTTGTTATGATTGAATATTCGGCCTATGCATGAAAAATAGACTAGGATCCTTTTTCAATAAAGTAACATAAAAGTAACAAGTGTATTTTGTAAAATATTGTTAAATGAATGTGCTTGAAATTGTGTGGTGAATATTTATTTTCTATTCGGTTTTGGGTTAAAAATAAAAGAAAACAAATGTACTTGATTTATATTTTAGTTCCATTCGGTTTGTGAGTGTATGTGTGTCTAAGTGTTTGTGTTATGAAAATAAAGATGTTTAGAAAATAATCAAGTGTTTGACTAAGTGATTATATGATATGATTTATTAAAGTGTTGTGAAGTGAGATGTGCTTGTGATGTTTGAAAGAATATTTGTGTATATAGTTGGTTTTTAAATTTAATTGACTTAATTTATTTGCATTGTGGGATTGTATTTAAGTGACTGTCCAAGATTTATTTTATGATAAAAACTTGAGTTTTAAAGTATTAGTTTGAACTAAAGAATTGTTTAAAGTAAAAAGTGTTTTAAGATGTTTTCGGATTTTTATTAACGTGATTTTGTGAAATAAACCCTTGCTGTCCAGAATTATTTCAAGCTGTTTCTCAACTTTAAAAATGTGTTCAAGTGATTTAAAGTATAGTTTTCAAGTAGTATTTGATTTAAGAAAAAGCCGGATTAAAAACGGTGAAATTTTCGGTGTTTTTGAAAATAATCAAGGTGCTGTCCAAGACGGACCAGCAACCAAATCAAATGATTTGAATTGTTTTATAAGATGTTTTCAAATGGTTTTAAAGAATTTAAAGTGTTAGAAAATAAGGGAGTCGTTTTCAGAAAACAATTAAGTTTTAAGCTTCCGACGAGGAACTAAACGTGTTTGAGTTAAGAAAATATTTTCTTAATACAAGTTAATGACGCAAACATATTTTATTTAGTACGAGGAATATTAAAGACGAGGGATTGGGGCAGCTGGCAGCGACAAGGATCCGCGGAGATCGAGTATGTTTAAATTGTTGGACCTTAGGTGAGAGAGAAGCCTTCCTAAGACACCGTGGTGTTTAGGTGATATATTAGGACGTTCCGTATCATCTCAAAGATCGGAACTTAGTGGTCCGGAGTCAGTAGTATAAGTGGCAATTGTTTGATTGTGTGGCCACTTATATGAATGTGACAAGGACCACATTGTTGTTGTGTGATGATTGTGTGAGATAGCATGCTTATATGTTCATTTATTTAATTATGCATGATGATAATTATATTGTGAATCAACATGGTTAATATGTTGATGGACGTCTGTTACGTCCTGAGTAGGAAGTTAACGCGAAAGAAATAAGTTAAGGAAGTGATGAGATTGAAAGTAAAGACACAATGAGAAAAGAATAATGAGTGAGAATAATATATGAGTTGGAAAAGAAAGAAAGAGTTGAGATTGGGTAAAGAATGAAATGATAGTGTTGAGAACGAGCCAAAGCTGGGAAGAATGATGTTGTTTGTTGGATATAAGATGAGATTTAAGTGGAGCTGGGCTCCTTTGTTTTTGGTTTTAGTCTGGGACTAGTGTTGAGTTGAGCTTGCTCCTCCATTAGCGCTCAGCAAAGTTGTAATTTTTTTTAAAGGTTTTTGAAAAGCGGTTTTCGAAAAGATTTTTGAAAAGAGATCTTGCGGAGAATGGTGAAAAGAAATTTTTAGAAAATGATTTGTGAAAAGTAATTCTTTTGAAAATATTTTTGAAAAGAGGTTTTTGAGAAAAATTATAAAAAGTATTTTCAGGAAAGTTTTTGAAAGGAAATTTGTGAAAGGCTTTGAAAGGAGATTTTTATAAACTTCGAGAAAATCTTTTGTAATGACGATTTAAAGAAAGTCTTTTTTGAAATAATAATTTTGAGAAAACTTTATGAAATGACATTTGAAGAACAGTTTCTGAAACCAATATTTTGTGAACGATGGTGAAAGGATTTTTGTGAAAATTTTCGAAAGGATATTTTATGAAAGTTTATGATATGAGATTTTCCAAAAAGTTGATGAAGATGGGTTCTGAGGAAAGTAAGATTGTTTTTGGAAAAAGATTGAGAATGTTGAGAAGGATTGGGAAAAAAAGATAAGAGTTCAGTGATGTGATCCCAGCTCTGCGCTATGTGAGAAAGGATGAGAGAAAGAAAGTGCACAGTTAGTGGTCGGGACCCGTTGAAGGGATGCACGAAGGATGGGCCAACCTTAGGATAATTAAAAAGATAAAAGACTTAAAAGACAAACGCGGTGAGGTATGAGAGTGCGAAGTAGTGGAGAGGAAGGAACCATAAGTATCTGCGGATACTTAGGAGGAGATTGCATTAGGGGAGGACGATGACGGTGAAACGTCAAGAAGTCTAGAGTATGTTTCTAGGCAGAACGAACTCCACATGTGGCGCACTAACGTGGTGGGGACTGGGTCAAATGCCGTGGCAAGTTCTGCGGGCCCACTAGAAACATACTGTCCCCCCTAGATTGCAAATCTAGAACAGTGAGAGGGACTGGAGTGGGGCATCTTGTTTGCCGCTGTAGTGAGACAATGTGCCATGTAAATGAATTGATATGATATTGATTTGAGGACGAGATCCTCCTGGTCTGGGGCCATTTATGTGTTGAGACAGCTGTCGTGCCCGCACGGTAAAGGTCCTGTACTCCTGTTTGCTTCTGACTAGGTTGGGTGGATGACGGAGGAGATGTAGACGTGAGTGATCGCCGAGAACGAAAGGAATGTTGTGATGATGTTTTGTAATTCCCGAAATTAAGAGAAAGATGTGAACTGATAAGAATGAATAAGAAGGAATTAAGAGTATGAGTGAAAGAGAAAGAAAAAGTGTTTTATAAGAAGGAAAAGTAAGTTGACAAGAGGATGAAAAGTGATAACCAGAATGACGATAATAATAATGGATAATAATGATAACAATATGCTTGATGTGTTGTGCACTGTATGTTTGTGTGGTCCTATTATTTTGCCTATTTTAATTCCACACCTTCGACGATGCGTCGTTTGGATCGCTTACTCTCTCCTGTTCGTTGGCATATCGGGGCTGCTGATATCTCAACGGGCAGACGGAGTATTGCATAGAGATCATCACTCTAGATGAATTGGAGCTGGAGCCGAACTACAACAAAAAAGCAACCACAGAGGCAACTTCACATTCGGGAGCGAAGAAAGGGCACAAGAAGAAAGAGAATCTTCATCTGGTTGTCTTCATCAGAGTAGCGTAGCGGAAACGAAAGTAGCGAATTTAGTTTAAGTTTATGAATTGTGTTTTGAGTCAAGGATTACCAATGCAATGTGCCACTCATGTATTCAAGCCAAACTTTTACATTCTGTATTGAGGTCCACTTATATTTTGAAAATCGAATAATGTAATCTTTCAAAAATATCAGGATGATTCGGAAACAAGTCTTTTACGAAAATGAAAGTTTTGTGAAAATAAATGTTTTAATAACAACTCGGTTTTCAGTAAAAGGAGGTTAAGGTACAACAACGACTTTTCAAATAAGTTTAAAAAAAAATAATTTTGGCCCCATTTTTGCCACTTTAATAAGTAACATTCAATTATTTTGGTTTACGAAAATCGGGCTGTTACAGAATGGTATCAGAGCAAAGGTAATCCTTAGTGGCCTTAAGCATGGGTTACATGCTTTGTTTGTGTGACTCTGTGTGTTGTGGGTTTATTAGAATAAGGGTAGGAGTATAAGATCGAGTTCTCGTCTTTCTAGGCTAAGAGCTTCTGTTTGTGGCTTAGTGCCTACTGCACCAGTCTAAGGAATCTGTTGGTTCTACAGATGGAAAGAAGTAGACGGTAAATAGATTCTAAGCTTTAGAACCCATACCCTCTGATGTTTCATTAGTACTTGACAGATTTAAGTATGTCGATCATAGCATACCTTTTTGCATTGGAATAGTTATTATCCTAAGATATAAAATGATATCCCTGAATCCCGGTGTTTGTTAAATTGCTTCAACAAAGATTGTCCTTGCTGCAAAAGTCCAAATTTTTGTTCACAAGCCTTACTACTAAACCGTAGCCTTACCGATCTTTTCCAAGGTTTACTAGCTTGAGTTGTGGAGTAGAGAATGTCATAGTCACCTAGATAGTTTAGGCTTGAATAATTGAGGATGGATTAGTGGAAGAACGGGATAGTGAATTTAGTGATAAGCTGGATCAAAGTTGGGGAGCCACCAGGAAGAAGAGAGGTGTATGTTACCGGTCCTTAGAGGAAAGTCTGAGGACTAGGATTGTCTTATGCCGTAACCAGAAGTTCAGACGGTGAAAGTAATAGGTTTGATTGATGTTTAGGACGAATTTAATGAAGAAAACGGAGTTGTTTGGAGGAATTAGAACCAAAGTCGTCATAGGATTTCCCTTAAGTTGGAGAAATAATGGATGAACACCTTAAGGTAGAGGGCGACAAGGATCCGCGGAGATCGAGTACGTTTAAATTGCTGGACCTCAGGTGAGAGAGAAGCTTTCCTAAGACACCGTGGTGTTTAGGTGATATATTAGGACGTTCCGTATCATCTCAGAGATCGGAACTTATTGGTCCGGAGTCAGTAGTATAAGTGGCAATTGTTTGATTGTGTGGCCACTTATATGAATGTGACAAGGACCACATTGTTGTTGTGATGATTGTGTGAGATAGCATGCTTATATGTTCATTTATTTAATTATGCATGATGATAATTATATTGTGAATCAACATGGTTAATATGTTGATGGACGTCTGTTACGTCCTGAGTAGGAAGTGAACGCGAAAGAAATAAGTTAAGGAAGTGATGAGATTGAAAGTAAAGACACAATGAGAAAAGAATAATGAGTGAGAATAATATATGAGTTGGAAAAGAAAGAAAGAGTTGAGATTGGGTAAAGAATGAAATGATAGTGTTGAGAACGAGCCAGAGCTGGGAAGAATGATGTTGTTTGTTGGATATGAGATGAGATTTAAGTGGAGCTGGGCTCCTTTGTTTTTGGTTTTAGTCTGGGACTAGTGTTGAGTTGAGCTTGCTCCTCCATTAGCGCTCAGCAAAGTTGTAATTTTTTTTAAAAGTTTTTGAAAAGCGGTTTTCGAAAAGATTTTTGAAAACAGATCTTGCGGAGAATGGTGAAAAAAATTTTTAGAAAAGGATTTGTGAAAATAAATTCTTTTGAAAATATTTTTGAAAAGAGGTTTTTGAGAAAAATTATAAAAAGTATTTTCAGGAAAGTTTTTGAAAGGAAATTTGTGAAAGGCTTTGAAAGGAGATTTTTATAAACTTCGAGAAAATCTTTTGTAATGACGATTTAAAGAAAGTCTCTTTTGAAATAATAATTTTGAGAAAACTTTATGAAATGACATTTGAAGAACAGTTTCTGAAACCAATATTTTGTGAACGATGGTGAAAGGATTTTTGTGAAAATTTTCGAAAGGATATTTTATGAAAGTTTATGATATGAGATTTTCCAAAAAGTTGATGAAGATGGGTTCTGAGGAAAGTAAGATTGTTTTTGGAAAAAGATTGAGAATGTTGAGAAGGATTGGGAAAAAAGATGAGAGTTCAGTGATGTGATCCCAGCTCTGCGCAATGTGAGAAAGGATGAGAGAAAGAAAGTGCACAGTTAGTGGTCGGGACCTGTTGAAGGGTTGCACGAAGGATGGGCTGACCTTAGGATATTTAAAAAGATAAAAGACTTAAAAGACATACGCGGTGAGGTATGAGAGTGCGAAGTAGTGGAGAGGAAGGAACCATAAGTATCTGCGGATACTTAGGAGGAGATTGCATTAGGGGAGGACGATGACGGTGCAACGTCAAGAAGTCTAGAGTATGTTTCTAGGCAAAACGAACTCCACATGTGGCGCACTAACGTGGTGGGGACTGGGTCTAATGCCGTGGCAAGTTCTGCGGGCCCACTAGAAACATACTGTCGCCCCCTAGATTGCAAATCAGAACAGTGAGAGGGACTGGAGTGGGGCATCTTGTTTGCCGCTGTAGTGAGACAGTGTGCCATGTATATGAATTGATATGATATTGATTTGAGGACGAGATCCTCCTGGTCTGGGACCATTTATGTGTTGAGACAGCTGTCGTGCCCGCACGGTAAAGGTCCTGTACTCCTGTTTGCTTCTGACTAGGTTGGGTGGATGACCGAGGAGATGTAGACGTGAGTGATCGCCAAGAACGGAAGGAATGTTGTGATGATGTTTTGTAATTCCCGAAATTAAGAGAAAGATGTGAACTGATAAGAATGAATAAGAAGGAATTAAGAGTATGAGTGAAAGAGAAAGAAAAAGTGTTTTATAAGAAGGAAAAGTAAGTTGACAAGAGGATGAAATGTGATAACCAGAATGACGATAATAATAATGGATAATAATGATAACAATATGCTGATGTGTTGTGCACTGTATGTTTGTGTGGTCCTATTATTTTGCCTATTGTAATTCCACACCTTCGACGATGCGTCGTTCGGATCGCTTACTCTCTCCTGTTCGTTGGCATATCGGGGCTGCTGATATCTCAAAGGGCAGACGGAGTATTGCATAGAGATCATCACTCTAGATGAATTGGAGCTGGAGCCAAACTACAACAGAAAAGCAACCACAGAGGCAACTTCACATTCGGGAGCGAAGAAAGGGCACAAGAAGAAAGAGAATCTTCATCCGGTTGTCTTCATCAGAGTAGCGTAGCGGAAGCGAAAGTAGCGAATTTAGTTTAAGTTTATGAATTGTGTTTTGAGTCAAGGATTACCAAGCATTGTGCCACTCATGTATTCAAGCCAAACTTTTACATTCTGTATTGAGGTCCACTTATATTTTGAAAATCGAATAATGTAATCTTTCAAAAATATCAGGATGATTTGGAAACAAGTCTTATACGAAAATGAAAGTTTTGTGAAAATAAATGTTTTAATAACAACTCGGTTTTCAGTAAAAGGAGGTTAAGGTACAACAACCACTTTTCAAATAAGTTTAAAAAAAAAAAAATTTGGCCTCATTTTTGCCACTTTAATAAGTAACATTCAATTATTTTGGTTTACGAAAATCGGGCTGTTACAGAATGGTATCAAAGCAATGGTAATTCTTAGTGGCCTTAAGCATGGGCTTACATGCTTTGTTTGTGTGACTCTGTGTGTTGTGGGTTTATTAGAATAAGGGTAGGAGTATAAGATCGAGTTCTCGTCTTTCTAGGCTAAGAGCTTCTGTTTGTGGCTTAGTGCCTACTGCACCAGTCTAAGGAATCTGTTGGTTCTGCAGATGGAAAGAAGTAGACGGTAAATAGATTCTAAGCTTTAGAACCCATACCCTCTGATGTTTCATTAGTACTTGACAGATTTAAGTATGTCGATCATAGCATACCTTTTTGCATTGGAACAGTTATTATCCTAAGATATAAAATGATATCCCTGAATCCCGGTGTTTGTTAAATTGCTTCAACAAAGATTGTCCTTGCTGCAAAAGTCCAAATTTTTGTTCACAAGCCTTACTAATAAACCGTAGCCTTACCGATCTTTTCCAAGGTTTACTAGCTTGAGTTCTGGAGTAGAGAATGTCATAGTCACCTAGATAGTTTAGGCTTGAATAATTGAGGATGGATTAGTGGAAGAACGGGATAGTGAATTTAGTGATAAGCTGGATCAAAGTTGGGGAGCCACCAGGAAGAAGAGAGGTGTATGTTACCGGTCCTTAGAGGAAAGTCTGAGGACTAGGATTGTCTTATGCCGTAACCAGAAGTTCAGACGGTGAAAGTAATAGGTTTGATTGATGTTTAGGACGAATTTAATGAAGAAAACGGAGTTGTTTGGAGGAATTAGAACCAAAGTCGTCATAGGATTTCCCTTAAGTTGGAGAAATAATGGATGAACACTTTAAGGTAGAGGGAGAATTAGAGGAAGGAGTAATTGTTGTGAGTTAGTGAAAATCCATAGTTGTCAAAAGTAGTGAGCATTTAAGGGTTTTAGGTCAAACCCAGTACTTTTGGAGATGTTTGTATATAGGTTTGCTTGATACCCCCTGGGTTTGTACCCAAGTTTGTGCTTTCCGTACCGACAACTAGATAAGGAGCGGTATCCCCTTCGGTCAGTCCGATGGGCTTGACCAGATTCAACACGCGAACGATGGTACGAGTGGAACTTCTTCACCCTAAAGTAACAAACGAGGAGCATGACAAGGTAGAATTATGCCAGCAAAAGAGATACGACCCTGAAATGAGAACGGAAGCGTCTTTATGGACATCGCCGTAATGCGAGAATTCTTGTGCTCTGCTGCCCAATCCGTACGTATTTCTCGGGGACGAGAAATCTTTAACTTGGGGAGAATGTAACACCCCGCAAATTCCTCGTACTGTTTGAAATAACTAAAAGATCTATTTGGAGAAAATGTTTTTGAAAGAGTGTTTTATTGAAGTGAACTTCTTATTTAATGATTTTAAGTGGTGGACAATTTTGAGAAATGATTATGTGTTGGACAATTTTGGTGTTTTAAAGAAACTGTGATTTTATCAAAGAAAGATTTTTGTTTGAAATGAAATTTTTGGGTTTATTAACTTTGAAAATCCATATCTTTTCAACCGTAACTCCGAATTTTATGATCTTTATATGAAAACGATCGTATTAAAATGTAGATTTCAAAAATGTAATTTTTATAATTTTCTGAGTTGGTTTGCAAAAATTTATTTTTGAGGTATTTAAAGGACGAATTTTTAGAGAATAAATTAGTAAAAATAGTTAAGGACTTCAAACGAAATTTTCCTTTTGGGAATATCTTTAATATATTAAAATATGATTTTAGAAAATGAAATGAGGGGTATAATTATAGTCAAATGGTACAGTTTATTATTTGAAAAGGGAATTTGTTTTTATGTGTGTATGTATATGTACATATGTGTGTGCTTAGGAATTAAATTAGTGGAAAGATGTGATGATGCATGTATGTGAGTATATATGTATGTATGTGTATTTGTGTGTATATGTGTGTATGTTACCCGTGTGTGTCTGTATGCATGAACCTAGGATTTTTATTTCTTAGGCAAGTAACCAAGTGAACTAACTAGAACCATAACCAAACTAAATTGGAAGAAAAACCCAAACTAGAAACCAACTACCCATTAGACCTAAGTGACCCCTAAAGACGTAACCTACTCCACCTTGTCCCCCTTAACTTTGCTAAAATCCACCCATGCAAATATTTATGAGGACCAAATCGCCCCTCCCATTTATTCATGACCAAACCAAGACCCAAGGGCAAAAGAGGGATAACTCGTGGGTCTATATATGTGTGAAGCCATAGTTCATTTCATTTTACCCCTTCCCATTTTTACACTTCCAACACAAAACACTCTAAGAGCCCCTTCACCTCTTAGAGAGAAAAAGAAAAGAAATAGAGAGAAAGAGAGAGAGAAGAGGCCGTGAGGTGTAGGATGAAGGAGGGAGGAGATCCAAGCTTAATCAAGTCTTTCCTTTGTAGATCAAGAATGCTAGGAACTAGAAGAACCAACCCTTTTCATGGTAGGATTTGAAGATAAAAAAAAAAGAAAAATTTGTCTTTTGTTTGTAGATCTATTTCATTTTCTTCTTTGCATGTTCATTTTTATGATTTGAGAGATGAACTTATGTGTTGATCTTCTTTAATCTTGGACTTTAAGGACTTAAAACAATTTGTAATAAGTTAAGCCTCACGTTTTGTATTTGGTTGAGGATTTTCTTGCTAGATCTAATGTTTTCCTAACTAGAACTTTAGAGATCTAAAGAAAAGTCAAGACTTTTGTAAAGCTTAAAGTAAGCTTCCCTTGCATGTTTAATTTCTTGCTCAAACCGTGATTAATGATGTTTTCATGAAAAGACTTGATAAATAAATTTATGATCTAAACTTGTTTGATGATGATCTTGGTGCTTTATGTACATGCATGTGTTAATGTGCTTTGATCTTGAATTTTTAAAAGTAAATGAACTTGAAAATTTCTAAACCAAGAACTACATAATTCAGCCATGGACAGAAAATTTGGGTCTTGATGCTTTTAAATGGATCCAAGTGATTGCATGTTAATTTTATGCTTAGAAAAATTAATTCAAGTGGTTGGAAGGTTTTGATTTTAACTTGATCTTAATAAAGTTTGGATTTTGATTTTTAATCTTCAAGGAACTTTGATCTTTGCCTTGATTTTGCATAGTTTTAATCTTAAAAAGTCATGCATGTGATTTTTGAACAAAAGCCTTGTTTTTTCCTCATTGTATGTCACGGTTTTAACAAAGGAAACCAAACAATTAACTCTTGAAAAGTGGTTTTGTTTTGATCTATGTCTAATAATCTTACATGTTAAAGATTTAAGTTTTACTCTTGATTTATAATTATAATAATTCGGTTAGAGTTAAAAACAAAGAGATCATGTTGCGTTTTCATGAAAAAGACATATACATGTGATTTCTCTTTGATTTAAGGATTTTCTTAAAGTGCATGATTTGCTTCATGAACCTTGATGTGTGCATGTTGAAAAAGTGAACCAAAAACCTTATTTTTTTTGTTATGATTGAATATTCGGCCTATGCATGA
Organism: Crotalaria pallida; assembly: GCA_037953625.1. Taxonomy (NCBI): domain Eukaryota; kingdom Viridiplantae; phylum Streptophyta; class Magnoliopsida; order Fabales; family Fabaceae; genus Crotalaria; species Crotalaria pallida. The sequence goes on along the minus strand of CM075655.1, from coordinate 63,472,407 downwards.
AAAATAGACTAGGATCCTTTTTCAATAAAGTAACATAAAAGTAACAAGTGTATTTTGTAAAATATTGTTAAATGAATGTGCTTGAAATTGTGTGGTGAATATTTATTTTCTATTCGGTTTTGGGTTAAAAATAAAAGAAAACAAATGTACTTGATTTATATTTTAGTTCCATTCGGTTTGTGAGTGTATGTGTGTCTAAGTGTTTGTGTAACACCCCGATTCGGCCACTTGAAAAATATACTTCTTTAATCCCAAAATACAGTGAAAATATGGGCCAATTTTTTTTTTTAAACATATAACATGGTTGAGTAGCATGAGTACGAGAACCATTAAGTGATCCAAAACATTTCTCAATTACAAGAGTGTTCTCATACTTTATGCTAGAGTTCAAGTTCCAAACCGGAGTGTCACATGGCACTACACTTTGCAACTTGATTCTTCTCAACTCGAGTATCATCGCCCATTAAAATAAATTTCTTCCACAAAAATTGGGGTTACATCATGGTATTGCAATGATACTAAGTAAATACAGGGAATACAAAATACTTCAGGGAAAATGAAAGGCTACCACCAGGCCCATTGAATTGAATACGGTGGTCCACGGAATAATGCCTTGCTAGGGTCGACCTCGATTACGTCCGCCTCCGCGTATCTATGTCGTCGTCCAATTCTTCTAACTCCTCAGCTTCGAGGTCACTGTGTGCAGACAAAAGCATCGGGTATCCACCATGATCGTCCGCTGACCCACCGACCTCGGTGTCTTCACGCTACTTCCGATCTCGATAATTCACTTCCCATCTTTCTTCGTCTCAATATCGAACGTGAACGTGACAGGATCCATAAGCTAAGGGAATAGACATCATAATGACAAGTAGACAAAACAAAAGACTAGAGAGAGTAAGTATTCCCAAGCATGTTATGCCAACGATGTGGAATTACAATAGGTAAGATATTAAGGAATAACAAAAACATATAAGCAAACCACACATACAAGCAATCATATTCAAACCTCTGCTTTACTCCATTTCTTTTTTTTCTTAAAACTTTACATATCCACAGAACTTCCGTCAATCGCTTCCGCTGCGAAACTCTGATTCCATCTCATCCTCTTTTCCATGCCCTCACTTAAGAATTATTTCCTTATAACTTATCTTTTCTTAATTAAGTTTTATGAATTCGTATCCGCCAATGATGCGGGGAATTTAATCATCATTGAGGAGGGTCGCTCTTGTAACATCCCGCGTTTTTCCGATTAGGACGAATAAAAATTCATTAAAGAAGAGTTTTGAGAAATCGTTTTTCAAAGAGTTTTCAATGAGTATTTTATTCGATTTCGTAGTAAAGTGTTTATTTTACGGAGTTTTGATAAACAAATATTTTTATGGATTTAATAAAAATGATTTTTATAAGAAATGATTTTATTGATTGGTGATTTATTTTAAAAATGAATTTCTTTATGGATTTTCTTAAATGTATCAACTTTGAAAATCCATAACTTTTTAACCGTAACTCCGATTTTTATGATCTTTATATCAAAACGATCGTATCAAAACGTAGATTTCAAAAATGTATCTTTCATAATTTTCTGGATTGGTATGCAAAAATCATTTTCCAGTACTGTAAAGGACGAATTTTTAAGGAATTAATCATGAAAAATAGTTTTGATTTTTAATAAATTTTTCCTTTTGGGATTATCTTCAATATATTAAATTATGATTTTATAAAATGAAATAAGGGCTATAATTGCAGCCAATAAGTACAGTTTATTATGTGTTTAAGTGTTAATGTGTATGTTGATTAAGTTAATTATTTGTGATTAAAATGTGTGCTTGATTGTGTAAGTGTGCATGTAGAAAATAGGTGTGATATGTGTGTGTGTGACAAGTGTATGCATGGGTGTATATGTGTGCTTGTGATGCATTTTCTTGGTGACCAAGCTAGGAAAAAAATAAAACAAAAAGAAAAGAAAATAAAAGACTTGGGGACCAAGTAGGAATTTTTGTATTGCCAAGAGTGCCCCCCTAGGTGCCTTGATTAGGACCGAAATGCTTCCCCCCTTAGCCCATTCCCTATTAGTTCCATTCATTCTGTTGGAAGTCAAGCTGGTTGGAAGGCATGCTTCAAACTCTCTATGGACTTCAAAGGAATTCTTTTATATGTTTTGATGATAACAAGCCAAGTCTCAAGATTGAAGACTCAAGCAAGCATAGAATAGAAACCTTCTCTTTAGATCAAAATGTAAGGTAATGGAGTTTTTGTTTCTTTAAGTAGTTACAAAGCCAAAAAGTTTTTCATTTTTAGAGAAGAAGGAAAAACGTGTTTTTGCATGAAAATTGTGTTTTCTGCATTTAACCTTAGTAAAATAATTGATGTTACAAAACTCTGTATATTTGTATGTGTGCAAGAGGGAGTAATCGATTATTTGCTAAAGTAATCGATTAACTTTGTTGCATCATAGAAAAATTAGAGAGGTTGTAATCGGTTAAGTGATTTTTGTTAATCAGTTACTTTCTTATGGAAGTAATCGATTACATTGGTCAAGTAATCGATTATAATTGTTGCATCATATATTTTTCAGAGGCTTTGTAATCGGTTACAAGTTTTGTAGTAATCGATTACATGATGTTGCATCATATGCAAAACAGAGGCTTAGTAATCGATTAACTTATGAGTGTAATCGATTATTATAGTTGCATCACATAATGAACAGGAGTGGTGTAATCGATTAACTATTCTTAGCCTAATCGATTATTTCTTGATTTATTGAAAAACGTGTCAGAATCATTTTTATTATTTCCTGATTTGTTTTTATATAAAAGATTCTGATATATTTTATAAAATTCGAAAATGATTTTAAATTTGAATTATTTCCTTTTTGGTTTTAAGAATCAAATCTTTATTTTATTTCGAAAATCGTTTTGATTTTATTTTGATTTTAAAACTTATTACAAATCTTTTATTATTCTATTTTGATTTGTTTTACTTAATTCAAAATCATTGTTGATTCAAATTGGTTTTCTTTTTAAATCAATCACTCCAACATTTTTCACGATCAGATAGTTTTTCATTCATTCTTTTTGCTCTGCACGTTTTCTCTCTTCTTCTTCTCAAGTCTTCTGCTTTTCATCGTTCATACTTTTTGAAGAACAAATCCTTATTGGCTGAGTAGCATCTAGAGAAACACTACTTCACTATCATAGAGCATATTGTTGTATCTGTGTTTTAAGAACACACAAAGCTATTGTAATCACAATCATATTCGTTCTAAACCTTAGTGGTAGGGAGTGAATCCCGTAGTTGAACGTTGAGGCGTTCGTAGGGCGAGGAACCCTGCTGTGTGATTGAGTCCCCTAGCGAACGGAGGTTCCTAGTAGTGTGCGGGGTGCTCTTGATTGTAATAGGGTGCGGCTCTATTGCTTGGTTATAAGAACTCTCAGGCGGGTCGCTTGGGGACTGGACTAGGCCTTTCGACGGGAAGGCTGAACCAGTATAAAATTCATCGGTGCATGCTTTTCTAACCCTTATCTTTTACTTTCCGCATATTTACTTTATTTACGTTTCCGCGCTACTCGATTATATTTTCTATCGTTTTCGCGATCCATAACAATCGTTTAATCTCTCTGTCTCAAAACAATTTTTTAATTTGGTACGAATTTTTCAATACATAATAAAACTCGATTCACCCCCCTCTCGAGATTTTGAGGCCAAAACCAACAATTGGCATCAGAGCTAGTCTCTTGTGTTAAGACTTAACCGTCTCAAGAGTATGGCTTCAAACTCTCTGTTTGGAGGTGAAGGGAGTTCTATTAACCGTCCTCCCATGTTTGATGGGGTAGGGTACGCGTATTGGAAAGCCCGTATGAAAATTTTTATTCAAGGAGTAGGATTAAAAGTTTGGGATGCCGTCGTTAATGGTCCCTATGTTCCTACCTATGTTGTTAATGGTAACACCGTCGAAAAGCCTATGGCTGAGTGGACGGAGGAGGAGGAACGTAGAGTCCAATATGACTTGAAAGCGAAAAATATTATAACATCTGCTTTGAGCTATGATGAGTTTTTCAGGATTTCTACATGCGAGACAGCACAACAAATGTGGGATACTCTGGAAGTCACACATGAAAGAACAACGAAAGTGAAAAGATCAAGAATCAACACGCTGACTGGTGAATATGAGTTATTCAGAATGAAGGATGGAGAATCAATTCAAGAGATCCAAAAACGCTTCACAATGATAGTAAATCAACTAACAACATTGGGGAAGAAAATCACCAATAAGGATCTCATCAACAAAGTTCTAAGATGTTTGGGAAGAGAGTGGCAACCTAAAGTGACGGCAATCGCTGAATCAAGAAATCTCTCAACAATGACGCTGGCAACTCTGTTTGGAAAATTACAAGAACATGAAAGTGAACTGAAGAGGTTGGCTCAGCATGAAGAAGAAAACAAGAAAGTCAAAAGCTTGGCATTCAAAGCTGAAGCACCTGCACCAGATAGTGATTCAGACAAAGAACTGATCAATGATGAACACATGGGTCTATTGGTGAAGAAGTTCGGGAAATTTCTGAGGAAGAAGAATTTCAATCGAAGAGACAACAATAAAAGTGGAGGCTCAACCATCACATGTCATGAGTGTGGCAAGCCTGGTCACATTCGAGCAGATTGCTATCAATTGAAGAAGAAAGAGAATTCAGAAAAGGGCACCTCAAGTTCAAAGAAGGGAAAGCAAGCATACTTGGCGTGGCTGGACAACGATGGAAGTTCGGATGAGGATTCAGACGAACAAGAGGAGACCGCCAACCTGTGCTTGATGGCTCACGACAATGAGGTAAACACTGAACTCAATTTTTCTTATGATGAATTAAAAGAAGCATTTGAAGAGTTACATGAGGAATCGATGAGGTTATCCTTATTAGTTTCTCTAGAAAAGAAAAATTCAGCTTCGATTTTAGAAAAGAATAAAGAGCTTACAAAAGAAAATAATTTTTTGAAAAATAAAAATAAGGAGCTGAATTTGACCTTGAAAAACTCTTCAAACACTTCGAGTAGTGACATTAAAATTAAAGCTAGTTCTTCTTCTTGTAAATTCTGCAAGGATCTGGTTAAAGAAATTGAAGATTTAAAAGAAACCCTTGCTAAATTTATAAAAGGTAGAAATACTTTAAATTTAATGTTAGGTAGGCAAAAATGTTTCTTTAATAGAGCGGGTTTAGGATATCAACCCGGTAGGCATCAAAAGAAACTAAGTACCATTTTTGTCCCTGCCAGTAATCATAAGAAACCTCTTATTATATGTCATATTTGTGGTAAAAAGGGCCATGGTGCACATGAATGCATACACCGAAAAGTGAAGTTCGTTAAACCGAACAATGAAGCTAGAAGGTGGCATGACTTAAACTATGGCTATACTAACACTCAAGGACCCAAAAAGATATGGGTACCTAAAAAGAAACATTGAATTTTTGCTTGTAGGTTACTCCGGAAGGAAGGAAGTCTTGGTGGTACTTGGACAGCGGATTCTCAAAACATATGACTGGAGATAAATCCAAATTTTCGCATCTCGTGCCTAAGGACCAAGGACATGTGACCTTCGGAGATAACAACCAAGGAAAGATCATCGGAATCGGTAAAATTGGTACACCTCCTAACCCTTGCATTGAAAATGTTTTACATGTTGAGGGCCTAAAGCACAATTTGCTAAGTATTAGTCAATTGTGTGATAAGGGCAACAGGGTTATTTTTGATTCTGATAGATGTATTATCGAGGGAAAAATTGATAATCTTATGAAGCTAATTGCTCGCAGGATAAACAATGTTTATATTATTGATTTTGATTCAATTCCCTCAAATGATGCGAAATGTTTATTATCTAAAGAGGATGAATCGTGGCTATGGCATCGTAGAATAGGTCACATCCACATGGCTCATTTAAATAAAATTTCTTCTAAAAACTTAGTAGTTGGTTTGCCAAAGCAAAATTTTACTTTTTCTGAAAAATGTGATCCTTGTTCAAAATCAAAACTCACAAGGGCCAATTTTCCTTCTAAAAACCTTGTTTCAACTCAAAGGCCTTTGGAACTTTTACATATGGATCTTTTTGGACCGTGTCAAACTAAAAGCTTTGGTGGCAACTATTATTGTTTGGTTATTGTGGATGACTATTCTAGGTATACATGGACACTTTTTATTACTCATAAAAATGACGCATTTCATGAATTTAAAAAGCTAGCCAAGATTATTCAAAACCAATTGCATTTGAGCATTGCATCCATTAGAACTGATCATGGTGGAGAATTTAAAAATCATAGTTTTGAAAAGTTTTGCGAAAAACATGGAATTAAGCATTATTTTTCAGCTCCAAGGACTCCAGAGCAAAATGGAGTTGTGGAGAGGAAAAATCGTTCATTAAAAGAGCTTTCTAGAACAATGCTTAATGACATGAATTTGCCTGCATATTTTTGGGCCGATGCAGTGAGTACAGCTTGTTATGTTATGAACCGTGTTTTGATTAGGCCTATTTTAAAGAAAACCCCCTATGAGCTGTACAAGGGGAGAAAACCTAATATTTCCCATCTTCGAGTTTTTGGATGTAAATGTTTTGTGCATAATAATGGTAGAGAAAATCTAGGATCTTTTGAGGCTAGAGCTGATGAGGGTATATTTCTTGGTTATTCTGCATTGAGCAAAGCATATAGGATATACAATAAATCTCGTAATACTATTGAAGAATCTATTCATGTATCATTTGACGAATCCGATCCCAGAAGGTTGGGAAAGGTATCTATTAATGAAATTTCAGGTATTCTTGGAGATTTATTTATTGATGAGGATGAGGAGCCAAATGCTAAAGCGAAGGATCATTCCGAAAGCAATGGAAATTCAGTTGAAAATGTTGAGGAGAAAAATCAAGAACAATCAATGGAACTCAACGCTGATTTGCCTAAGGAGTGGAAAACATCAAGGCACCATCCTATTGATCAGATCATCGGAGACATTTCAAAAGGTGTAAGTACTCGCAACTCTATTAGCAATCTGTGTAACTTCTTTGCATTTATTTCTCAAGTAGAGCCAAAGAATTATTCTGAGGCTATGCTTGATGAGCATTGGCTTTTGGCAATGCAAGAGGAATTAAACCAGTTCGAAAGAAATCAGGTGTGGGAACTTGTTCCTAGGCCTGAGTCTCATCCGATTATTGGAACTAAGTGGATTTATAAAAATAAACTTGATGAGGCTGGTTTAATTGTTTGAAACAAATCTAGGCTAGTTGCACAAGGTTACAACCAGGAAGAGGGGATAGATTATGAGGAGATGTTTGCCCCTGTTGCTAGGTTGGAAGCCATAAGACTGCTATTAGCATTTGCATGTATTCTAGATTTTAAATTATATCAAATGGACGTAAAGAGTGCCTTTCTTAATGGTTTTATAAATGAAGAAGTTTCTGTGTGTCAACCGCCTGGCTTTGAAAGTTATGAACACCCTGATTATGTTTACAAATTGAAAAAGGCTTTGTATGGTCTAAAACAAGCTCCTAGAGCGTGGTACGACCGTCTTAGCAAATTTTTACTGGAAAATAACTTTGAAAGAGGGAAGGTTGACAACACACTTTTTATCAAAAAGAAAGGAAAGGACATTCTTTTAGTTCAGATTTATGTAGATGATAATATATTCGGTGCTACTAATGAAATCCTTTGCAAGGAATTTTCTAGTATGATGCAGGAAGAGTTCGAAATGTCTATGATGGGCGATCTGAAATTTTTCCTGGGATTACAAATAAAGCAAGCAAAGGACGGAATCTTCATTAGTCAAACCAAATACTGCAAAGAATTACTGAAAAGATTTGGCATGGATAAGGCCAAGGCAGTTGCAACACCGATAAGCACATCATGCTACTTGGACAAAGACGAAGGAGGTAAATCCGTAGAAATAACAAAGTATTGAGGTATTATCGGATCCCTTCTCTATTTAACGGCAAGTAGGCCGGATATCATGTTTAGTGTGTGTCTTTGTGCTCGGTTCCAGTCGAATCCAAAAGAAACGCACATGGTTGCTGCCAAGCGTATAATGAAATATCTGTCTGGCACAACTGATATGGGTTTGTGGTACCCCAAAGGTTCATCTTGTAATCTTGTTGGGTATTCTGATTCTGACTTTGCTGGTTGCAAAGTAGATAGAAAAAGCACTAGCGGCACTTGTCATCTTCTTGGCAATTCATTGGTATCATGGGCTAGTAAGAAACAGTCTAGTGTTGCCCTATCTACAGCTGAGGCTGAATATGTAGCCGCGGGTAGTTGTTGTGCTCAGATTTTATGGTTAAAACAACAACTCCTAGACCTTGGTGTAAGTCTAGATCACATTCCTATTAAATGTGATAATACCAGTGCTATTTCTATTACCAAAAACCCAGTGCAACATTCTCGCACGAAGCATATCGAGATTCGACACCATTTTATTCGTGATCATATTCAGAAGGGTGATTGCATTATAGAGTATGTTGATACTTCGTGGCAGTTGGCTGATATCTTTACGAAACCGCTTCCAAAAGAAAATTTCTTTTTCATTCGTAGAGAAATTGGTCTAGCTTCTGCCTCTCACCTCTTTTGAATATGTGAATCTTTATCTCTCATGTTATTATTGATGCATCTTCTTAGTGTTTCAGGGGGAGATTGCACATCTTTTTGATGATTACAAAAGGGGGAGAGAGATTCTGATATCTGATATATTGGCTAATTTTTGTTGGCTAATACATTCAGGGGAGAAGATATAATCCATTATTCTGGAAGGATGCTTGGTTCAAAAATGATATATTTTTAAGCATTCATACAGGGGGAGATGAAATAATCCATTATTTTTTTCCTGTATTTAATGATTCTAAGAAAGGTTTTATTATTATATATCTATTTCTGCTTGTATAAGACTTGTGATGCAGATAATAAAGAGCATATCAGAATGGTTGTTTGTCATCATAAAAAAGGGGGAGTGTTGGAAGTCAAGCTGGTTGGAAGGCATGCTTCAAACTCTCTATGGACTTCAAAGGAATTCTTTTATATGTTTTGATGATAACAAGCCAACTCAAGTTCAAGCTCACAAGTGCAAGCCAAGTCTCAAGATTGAAGACTCAAGCAAGCATAGAATAGAAACCTTCTCTTTAGATCAAAATGTAAGGTAATGGAGTTTTTGTTTCTTTAAGTAGTTACAAAGTCAATAAGTTTTTCATTTTTAGAGAAGAAGGAAACACGTGTTTTTGCATGAAAAATGTGTTTTCTGCATTTAACCTTAGTAAAATAATTGATGTTACAAAACTCTGTATATTTGTATGTGTGCAAGAGGGAGTAATCGATTATTTGCTAAAGTAATCGATTAACTTTGTTGCATCATAGAAAAATCAGAGAGGTTGTAATTGGTTAAGTGATTTTTGTTAATCAGTTACTTTCTTATGGAAGTAATCGATTACATTGGTCAAGTAATCGATTATAATTGTTGCATCATATATTTTTCAGAGGATTTGTAATCGGTTACAAGTTTTGTAGTAATCGATTACATGATGTTGCATCATATGCAAAACAGAGGCTTAGTAATCGACTAACTTATGAGTGTAATCGATTATTATAGTTGCATCACATAATGAACAGGAGTGGTGTAATCGATTAACTATTCTTAGCCCAATCGATTACATGTTTTTCAAATGTTTTAAGAATTTCTATTTTTGTAGAAGTAATCGATTATTGCTTCTATGTAATCGATTATTTCTTGATTTATTGAAAAACGTGTCAGAATCATTTTTATTATTTCCTGATTTGTTTTTATATAAAAGATTCTGATATATTTTATAAAATTCGAAAATGATTTTAAATTTGAATTATTTCCTTTTTGGTTTTAAGAATCAAATCTTTATTTTATTTCGAAAATCGTTGTGATTTTATTTTGATTTTAAAACTTATTACAAATCTTTTATTATTCTATTTTGATTTGTTTTACTTAATTCAAAATCATTGTTGATTCAAATTGGTTTTCTTTTTAAATCAATCACTCCAACATTTTTCACGATCAGATAGTTTTTCATTCATTCTTTTTGCTCTGCACGTTTTCTCTCTTCTTCTTCTCAAGTCTTCTGCTTTTCATCGTTCATACTTTTTGAAGAACAAATCCTTATTGGCTGAGTAACATCTAGAGAAACACTACTTCACTATCATAGAGCATATTGTTGTATCTGTGTTTTAAGAACACACAAAGCTATTGTAATCACAATCATATTCGTTCTAAACCTTAGTGGTAGGGAGTGAATCCCGTAGTTGAACGTTGAGGCGTTCGTAGGGCGAGGAACCCTGCTGTGTGATTGAGGCCCCTAGAGAACGGAGGTTCCTAGTAGTGTGCGGGGTGCTCTTGGTTGTAATAGGGTGCGGCTCTATTGCTTGGTTATAAGAACTCTCAGGCGGGTCGCTTGGGGACTGGACTAGGCCTTTCGACGGGAAGGCTGAACCAGTATAAAATTCACCGGTGCATGCTTTTCTAACCCTTATCTTTTACTTTCCGCATATTTACTTTATTTACGTTTCCGCGCTACTCGATTATATTTTCTATCGTTTTCGCGATCCATAACAATCGTTTAATCTCTCCGTCTCAAAACAATTTTTTAATTTGGTACGAATTTTTCAATACATAATAAAACTCGATTCACCCCCCCTCTCGATATTTTGAGGCCAAAACCAACACATTCCTTTCATTTCCTTCATTCTTTCCATCCATTCTTTCACTCCCTTCTTTCCTTCGGTTCATTCATTCATTCTTCCATCTCATTTTCCTTTCACACTTCCACCAACACAAACACATAATCTCAAAGAGCCAAACTAGCTCTTGAGACACATAAAAAAAAAGAGAGAGAGACATAGAGAGAAAAGAAGAGAAAACCGTGAGGAGAGGGAGAGAGAAGCCTTGATTCCTAACCCATTTCCATTCATCTCCTTAGGTATAAAATTGATCTTTGTTGTTCTACCTTCTCCATCATTTTTATTTTCGATTTTTATTGTAAAAATGTTAATGTGTTCAAAGTTTATTCATGCATGTGGATTTTTAAGTTCTCTCATGATTTTCTAAGCTTGATCTTACTTGTATTTAAGTTTTAAAAATGAAAAATGAACATGCAAAAAGTATTAAGGATGATTCGGTTTTTATAAATGTTTTGTGAAAAAGATTTTGTTTTCTTTGATGAACATTGGTTTTATTCATGTGTTTGGAAAATGAAAGTAATTTTTGAAGTTATTCTTTGATGCATGTCGATTTTGAAGCTAGATCTAGTGTTTTAATTTATAAACCTAATGATTTCTAAGCTTGATTTTGAAGACATTGATTTAAAAATAAGAAATCTTCTATATTTAAGAACTTGATTCGGTTTTTAAAAGAAATTTTGTGTTAATGATTTTCTTTTCTTATTTGATTCGGTTTTAGGTGCATGAAAAGAAAATTATTTTTGATAAAATGAACTTATTTTCTTATGCATGTTTCGGTTGTGGGCTTAGATCTTTAGGAATGAATTTTTACTTGAGGATTTGATACATGCATGTAAAGATCTAGTGAAAAGGAGTGTGTTTTAATGTTTGTTTTGATTTTTCTCTTGAAATCTTGATTTTGGCTCTTAAATGTGGATGCATGTATGTTTCCCTTTTAGATCTATAAATTTTAAGTATGTGCATGTTAGGATCTAGGTAAGTTTAGTTTGATTCTTGATTTTTAGTTAAAAGGCTTAAAATTTTATTTGTAAACGTGATGCATGATGTGTTTGGAAATTATTTTCATGAAATATATTAATTCGGTTTTGAAGGAAAATAAGTGAGGGATTGATTTTGTGTTGATTTTTATGTGTGTTTTTTTAATTCTCATGAAAAGAAAGGGTTGAATAAATTGGTTGAACAAATTGTTGAATAAAGTTTGTGCTGAAAATTGTGATATATGTGTTTTGATCTTGATAAATGATATTTATGTATGTTCAATAATTCTGGAATTTTGTCACTGGATTGAGTATGTTATAATAAGCTTCTCTGAATTTTTGGATGATTTTTGGAATTTATTTTCTATTTCTATGTGAGCCAACTTTTTGAAAACCATTTTAAGAAAATCAGTTTTTCAGTTTAAAGAGAAATATAATTTTCGAACTTGTGCTGCTTGAAATTGCTTGAAATTTTTATGGTACCTTCCTGAATATCTCTAGATGTTCTCTGTAAAATTTGAAGAGATTTGGAGTTGATTTGATATTTTTATTTAAGACAAAACAGTGAACCACTTGGTTCAGATTCTCTGGACTTAGTGACAATTTTAATTAGAAAAATATGACTTGTACAACTCCAAATAATCTGAAAATTTTATGAGATAGTCGTGACTGTATAAGGAAGATTTATACCAATATTTGTGCAATTTGGAATTGAAAAACTATTTTTAATAATGTCGTTTTTGCCTCTGACCAGCAACAGTTCCGTTTTGTTTTTCATGAGAAATTTGATTTGAAACCTAGCTTAGGATTGATTAAATGACTTGAAATTTTTATATGATGAACTTTACTATATATGTGTATGTTCTGGAAATTTTTACGATTTGACAAATTAATTTGATATAGTTTTGGATTTTATCTTTTGTGTTTCACCTTTAATCACACTAAGTTTCTATTTGAATATTTTTGATGAAAGTGAATTTTTATACTTGATGTTATGACTTGGCTGCCTTGTATGATAATTATGATGCCTTGAAAGGATTGAATGAGTGATTGTTTGATGATATGTTTAGGTTGTGCATAAATGAATTATTTAATTAACCAAAGTGTTGTGCTTGATTTTGTAATCGGTTTTGAAAGTTAATTGGTTTTTGAAATGGTTTAATATTGATTTAATTGAAAGACCTTGGACTTAGTGGTTGCTGCCCTTAATTCATTTCACAATGTTAAGTGTTTATTTTATAACAAAGTATTATATGAACTAAAATGTGATTTTTCAGTGTTTTCGGGTTTTCTGAAAAATGGTTTATGGACTTGTATACTTGCTGTCCAGATTTTATTAAATTGTTTTTCCAATCCTAAAATGTGTTTGAATGGTTTAAAGTTTAAGTTTTAAGTGGTATTTAACTCGAGAGAGATTTGGATTGAAAAAGTTTTAACGTTTTGCGATTTTTCGACGAGAAAAAAAAATTTTCCCAAATTTTTACTATAAAATGGTTAAGGAGATGATGTTTTCAAGTTGCCGAAATTGGGGTGTTACAGCTCTCGAAGTTAGCACACACGTCTACATCTCCTCGGTCATCCACCCAACCTAGTCGTAAGCAAACAGGAGTACAGGACCTTTACCACGCGGGCACGACAACTGTCTCAACACATAAATGGTCCCAGACTAGGAGGATCTCGTCCTCAAATCAATTCAATTTCATAATATCAATAATCAAGGCTCACTGTCTCGCAGTGGCAAAACACAATGCCCCGTTCCAGTCCCTCTCACTGTTCTCGATTTACAATCTAGGGCGCGACAGTATATTTCTAGGGAGCTCGCAGAACTTGCCACGGCATTGGACCTAGTCCCCACCACGTTAGTGCGCCACTTGTGGAGTTCGTTCTGCCTAGAAACATACTCTAGACTTCTTGACGTTTCACCGTCATCGTCCTCCCCTAATGCAATCTCCTCCTAAGTATCCGCAGATACTTATGGTTTCTTCCTCTCCACTACTTCGCACTCTCATACCTCACCACGTATGTTAATGTCTTTTAAAAGTCTTTTACCTTTTTTTTTAAAAATCAATCCTAATGGTCGGCCCATCCTTCGTGCATCCCTTCAATGAGTCCCGACCGCTATCTTTGCACATATTTCCTCTCATCATTTCTCACGTAGCACAGAGCTGGGATCACATCAATGAATTCTTAACTGGGATCTCATTCACCAAATACATTTCATCATCTCTCTTAACAATCTCATTCCGCAATCGTTTCTCAAAACAATCTTCTCACAAACTTCCTCAAATGCCATTTTATAAGCTTTCATAAAACCTCATTTCATAAACATTTTCATAAAATTCCCTTTTGTAAATTTTCTCAAAAATCTAGCTTCACCACTGCTCACCAGTCTCGTTTCACAAAGTTTCTAAAATCTCTTTTCACAAAGTTTCTAAAAATTTCTTTTCACAAACTTTCATAGAATTTATTTCAAATCTTTTCTAAAAATACCATTTATATTATTTCTCAAAAAAATCTCTTTTCAAAAACCTTTTTGAAAATTTCTTTTCACCCACTTTTCCAAAAACCTCCGTTCACAAATCTTTTCAAAAACATTTCTTTTCACAATCCTTTTCCAAAATCTCTTATCAAAAATCTTTCAAAAAGCTCTTCTCAAAAACCTTTTTTTAAAAACTGTTTTTCAAAAACCTTTCTCCAAAATTTGCTGAGCGCTAATGGAGGAGCAAGCTCAACTCAATGTTAGAAACTACAATCGGTGGGTGAAATAACTACGAGACACTAGGAGAACACCTAGAAGGGGGGTTGAATAGGTGTTAGAGAAACCTTGAAAGATTTTCGAAAGAAACAAATCGAAACGATTAAAACAAATGATTTTCTCAAAATTCTCTCAGTCTTAATCGATTAAATCAAAATGTTAATCGATTAAAACTTCATGCGAATCGATTAATAGAATGGTTAATCGATTAATGCCGAAAGCTTGATTAAAATTAATCGATTAATGAAAACAATTACTCGATTAATCACTGTTAAAACTGAAAAATCACTTTTCAATCGAATACGAAAATCAATCAATTAACACATATGATCAGAGATAAAGCGGAATTGATTAACACCAATATTCTTATTGATTACCTAGGTTATGAAAATGATTTTCCCCAAATCAATTTACACAATTAATATTCAATTCAATCAATTATGAAAATCAATCTTTTCTAGGTTTTCAATCAAGAACACAATGAATGACTTGAATGTAAAGAGTTAAGGGTTTAGAGATACGACACAGTGATTTATCCTAGTTCACTTTCATCCACTTAAAAGCTACATCCAGTCCCCTCTTCAACCAAGAGAGATTCTTCACTATGAGGAATTAGAGTTCTCAAATTACAAGTAAATGCCTCACAAGACTCCCTTCTTGCTAGCCTACAAGAGATACCACACCCTTGCCTTGCAATCCTATTGATGCTCTAATCTAACCTCTAACCTTCCTTGTCGATTCCCCACAACAAGTCTTCCAATTTGCTTTGAGATACTTCAAAGGCTTCCACTTGCTTGATGATGCCTCACACCAAGACTTTCAATTTGCTTTGAGATTCTTCAAAGACTTCCACTTGCTTGTTTTCACAACAAGACTTCCAATTGCTTGATAACAATCAAGACTTCCAAATGCTTGTTTGCTTGATGAACAACCAAGACTTCCTTTGTTGTAGAATGTTTGGCTTCTTTGCAATGATTACAACTCAAATGAAAACAAAATAACAATCCTATGAATATCTTTCAAAAGCTATGAAAATATCAACATGAGAGATTCAAAGATTCTTGATCAAAGAATGTAAAAGTTAAAAGCTTTGATCTATGAAAGTGAGAGAGAATAGAGTGGCTTGATTCTTTGTAAAATGAATATCAAAATGATTCTAGATTGTAATAATGATTCACAATAATTGGGAAAAGGTTTATATAGAATACCCAAAAGTTAGGAACACTTCAAAATGCTTTTGAGAAGTGAAAAACGTATTTAAAAAACCAGATCTGTACGTGTTAATCGATTAATACATGTCTTAATCGATTATCACCTTGCTTAATCGATTAAGTGCGCAAGCTTTGAAAATTCTAATCGATTAACATAATCCTTAATCGATTAGTTTAAACCTTAATCGATTAGTTTAGTGAAAAATCAATTAAAACTTGTTTTCTCAAAAACTAAACCTTTTCTTTCAAACCTTTAAGCCACCTATTGATTTTAGGTTAAGTGAAAACTCAAAATATGATATAATCATGACCTTGATAGAGATTCACTACCCTCTAATAACTCTACCCAAACTCATAAACTAAAAGACTTGAGAGGCGAAAGATATTACAATAAAACATAAACTACCAAACTAAGTCTTCATGAGCTTGCTCTCTCTTCATCACTTGATGTTTGTTGTTGCTTGATGAGCTTGAACTTGATCAACACATTTGTAGCTTGTTCAAAACCTTTTGTCATTTATCAAAACATTTTCAATGGATCTTACACTCAACACTAGTCCCAGACTAAAACCAAAAGCAAAGGAGCCAAGCTCCACTCAAATCACCTCTCGCATCAATAACAACATTAGTTTTCCCAGCTCTGGCTCATCCTCATCATGATCATCAATTCTTACTCATCAGCGATTATAACTTCCACAACATCTCAACATCTTTCCCAAACTTTATCTTACATTTCCTTTATTCTTTTTAGGCAAAACTACTAGAATGGTCCTGTAAGTTATTTTTTGGTTGCGATTTCGTCCCTTAACTTTTTTTCGTTTCCAATAAATCCGTAAGTTTGTAACTTGTTTCAAATAAATCCTTCCATCCAATTTTGTCTTAACACCGTTAATGAGAGCCTCCTATGTGGCAACTGTTGGTCTTACGTGGCTAAAACTCAACGTTACACCACCAAAATGATGTTATATGAGGCCAAAAGAGAAAACCAAAACAGTTAGGGATAGCCCAATAAGCTTCTATTTTGGTCTCATATGACATCGTTTTGGGGTGTAACGTTGATTTTTAGCCTTGTAAGACCATTGGTTGCCACGTAGGAGGCTCCCATTAACGGTGTTAAAACAGAATTGGACGGAAGGATTTATTTGAAACAAGTTACAAACTTCCGGATTTATTTGAAACGAAAAAAAGTTAAGGGACGAAATCGCAACCAAAAAATAACTTACAGGACCAATCTAATAGTTTTGCCTTCTTTTTATTCATTATCATTCACATTATTTCCAATCTCATCAGGCATAATAAATTCATCAGATAGACGAATAAACAATCATACTACCATTCGGACATCATCATATAAATTCATTACCTAATTTCATGTGGTCTTTGTCTCCTTCACACGAGTGGCCACACAATCAAACAATTGCCACCGTGCTACTGACTCAGAACCACTAAGTTTCGACTTTTGAGATGATCGAAACACTTAATACATTACCTAAATACCACGGTGTTTGGGGGAAACTTCTCTCTTGTGACGCTCTCTTTTGTATCTTGAAAATAATTAATATTTCCAAAAGATTGAAATACTTGCTATCAAAATTAGGACTAGAAAATTTTTCCTTTTTAAATTAATACTTGCTCGATTATAAACCCTTTTTAATATGAACTATTAATTGAATCCGGCTTAGTAATATCTTCATTTCAAAAAGGCTCTCGAGAGAACATTTCCTTAATCATAGAAAACAACATATCCTTTGTCTCTCGAGTTGGATTTGAATATATAAACATAAACTTATTGCCGAATCCTTTTTAAAATAGAAATCAGAGTTCGCGGAAGTAAAAATAATACTTATGGGGCACTGCTGAGGTGAATAAGGCATCATATATATATATATATATATATGTCATAACATAAAAACCCCATCAGTATAGTCAGTAACAAGTAGTAAAAAAGTCGAGATAGCAAGTTTGGTGAAACATATACAGACCAACTGCATAAAATAAAACCTCACTCTAAGACCTCTCAAATATATACAATATATGGCAAAATCCAAAAGTAGAAGTCCCAGAGCAGGTCATCTGTGTCCTTAGCAACTCCTCAGATCCTCCACAGCTCTATCCCTAGGATCTAGGATTCAAAACATCTACGCTATGCAAGCTCCTATGAACCAACGGGTCCACCTCTAGCAGAAACAGTCGGCTCAACATGCACCTCCTCCTCGCTCTCATCCTCCACAGGGTCCTCCTCGGCCTCGTCCGACTATGTGGAGACCCCACCACTGGGTCTAGGATCTGCAGAAGCAGTTCTATCATAGTCAATCGGACCAGGAGAAGGAGTCTCCTCAGTGACAACTCTATGGGAGGAAGGATGAGAACGAGTGGCAGCTCTGAAACGAAAACTATGAAAACGACGCATAGGTCGAGCCGGGGGTGGTCCTCTATATGTATAAAAGGGTGGAACATGCATAGTATAGACTAATGGGATCCTAAATCGACGAGGTCGCACTCGCACCAGAGGGTTAGGGTGGTAGAGAGTGATCTCAACCTCCCCCTCAAAAGTGGCACGGTGCTCCTCATACGTCCATATGCCACTAGGGATAGGGCGTATCTCGATGCAAGCTAGGTATCTGGCCATCACCTAAACAGGGAACAGGGAGTAAGTATACACATATACATAATTGATAAAGACTAAAATTACAAACACAAGTATATCATGGACAGATCATAATGCAAGTACATATGAGCACACCAATTTTTCAACATTATATCTCTTATAATGCAAGTGGCATGATGTATGATTTTCTATCCACAACTGAGGCCTCTAAAAGTCCATCTTGGACGTCCATCCAATACACCCTTGTGTTCCCGGAACACCGACATTCGTTCCCATAACGTAATGCCGAACCATACTTGGATAATAAGCATCACTCCCGGAGTGTGCACCACGTTCCCAGAACGCATACGTTCCCAGAACGCATAAAAAACCAGGTCCCGGACACTGGCCACATATCTATAATGTGTCATCAAGTAGGTTATAATTTGGTACTCCCGGAGTACCCTCCTCATATTCCCATAATATGATAAACGTTCCTTCCAACCAAGCTTCCAGTCTATATGGATGCACAAATATCAGGGTTGGTTTTATCTTTACATTAATTAATGTGATTTAGATATATTCCAATTTCTCCTTTTGAATGATTTATTTGAGACATAATCTTTGGCACAAAAATTCTCCTTTGAATTATTTCAAAAACATGCCCTTAAGCTTAGATTGGGAAAAACATAACCAATGGTATTCAAAAACTTAACTTTTTATTTTTCAGATTCAGGTACTAACCGGTTACAGTTTCAGGCTAACCAGTTAGAATTACAGACCTGAACTGTTTACCATTGTAATTCAGAAAAACCCATTTTCTTGAATTCTCTACCCAATCTATAAACAAGTTTAACATTGTTTTATGCCTCAAAATCACTATTTTCATCATTCAAAAGTTTCAATCACATTCTCTTCTTAAATGAGCATAGTTTCCTCTTGAATCTATCTCATTAACTTAAGGCATTTAACCCTTATCCTTCAAATCTGAACCATGACATTATAACAACTCATATTCAGATTATTTCTAATGAAATTAAAGTATAGATTTGAGCCAAAATCACTAAGACTTCAGGACTGATTTAATAAACTGATTTTCTTTGAAATTTTACAGTGTCTAACCGGTTACAATTATCGAGTAACCGGTTAGATTATGCAGTCAGTCCACTAAAACAAGAGTTTTGACAAATCATTCTTTTCATTTCTCAAATCTAACCCAATTTCAACATTCTCAGTGTTCATATGCCTTAAGAGCAATATGTTCATACCCAGAATCACATCACATTCAATTTGCATGCATCAAGATTATGGTATCAATTTGCATAGAAATCAATACAAGCACCAATCAATACCACAAAACTCATAATCAACAATTAATTTCTGATTTTAAACCTTAAATCACTTGCATGCATCAATTTAAATTTGCTCACACACAATTGAGCCAGAATTTTGGCCTCCAAGCCTTTGTGCTTTAAACACATAATGCCCTTTTGAGTTTTGTTAACTCAAATCCTAAATCACTTGATTTTTAGTCCAAATCTAGTATAAGGTAGACTTCTCCCATACCTCTAAGTTGATCTTGATGATTATTAACACTGAACTTGAAGCAAAATCCACAGATTCCCACCAATCCTAAGTTCTGTCCTTCACACACGATTTCCATCAACAGGGTCCAAAGACCAGAAGATTTGACATAGCAATTGGCCAAAGAAATTGGGGAAAACAATTAGGACTCAATATAGGTAACATGCACTAGAGAATCAAAGAGATTTGAGACTTAATGGTGGACTATACTTACCAAAATCAAAGCTTGAACTCAGCTCCCAGAACAAGAAGAACACAGAGTCCAGCTTCCAACACTTAGCTTCCAAGATCGATTCCTCCTCCCACACAAACACTCAGCTCACAAGGTGTATATCAATGAAAAGCCCTTGATTCAAGCTTTTCAGAAATGTGTGTTTCACTCTCTAACTCACAAGGACGAAGACGAATTTCTCAGAACGAATTGGAAACCCTAATTGCCCTTCTTCAACACAAAATGCAGAAAATCAACCCCTTCACCTAAGAAATTCCTCAATTTATAGACAAATTAAGATAGCATGCATGTTGACGCGTGTGCTTCCACTAATCTAAGACTATAATTGTGGCGATTCCGTGATTAATCAAGTGATTACTCATCATAATCCACTAACCCAGTTTCTGGGTTCATCGTCTAACCGGTTACAGGGCATTACTAACCGGTTAGATTAGTACAGAATTTAAAAATTAATATTTTTAAATCTTTCCCTCCAAGAACCTTTTCAATATTACATTTAGGTCCTATTTCAGGGACTAAAATGCAATATTCTTATATTTTGCATTTATTTGCCATATAAAAATATTTCAATTTATTTTTATATTTCCGGCTAATTAAATACAAAACATAAAATTGGAAAACCATATAAATTAATAATAAAACTTTTATTATTAATTTCCTATTATCCGGGAGACGAAAATTAGGGGTGTTACACTACTCCCCCACTTAAAAGGAATTTCCTCCCCGAAATTCTAGCTTACACAAACAACTCCGGATACTCTTG
Organism: Crotalaria pallida; assembly: GCA_037953625.1. NCBI lineage: Eukaryota > Viridiplantae > Streptophyta > Magnoliopsida > Fabales > Fabaceae > Crotalaria > Crotalaria pallida. Next base: position 63,451,577 of record CM075655.1, on the reverse strand, counting down.
ACGCATCTTTTCCTCTAACTCCCATGTAGCTTCGGATACGTTTGCGTTTTCCCATACAACCTTAACTAAAGGTATCTCCTTTCCCCTGAGCCGCTTAACTTCTCGATCTTCTATCTGAACTGGTCTGGTCTCAAAGGTCAGGTTTTCCTTCAGAGTTAGGTCGTCAGGTTGAATTTTCAAAATGGCTGATGGGTCATGCACATACTTCTTCAATTGCGAAACGTGAGAGACGTTGTGCAAATTGGATAGAGAGGGTGGTAAAGCTAGTTGATAAGCAACAGGACCAACTCTCTTAAGGATTTGGTATGGACCTATACACTTAGGCGAAAGCTTTCGAGTTCTCAAGGCTCTACTAATTCCTTTCATCGGAACTATCCGAAGGAACACATGATCGCCTTCCGAAAACTCTAATGGTTTTCTCCTCTTATCCGCATAACTCTTCTGCCGACTCTGAGCCGCTTTCATCTTTGCTTGAACCATCTTAATCTTCTCAGATGTCTGCTGAATCATTTCCGGTCCAACCATTAAATTCTCCCCCACTTGGAACCAACATAGCGGGGTTTGACACTTCCGTCCATACAACGCCTCGAACGGTTCCATTCCAATGCTCGCATGATAGCTGTTGTTGTACGTGAATTCTGCAAGAGGTAGCACTTGATCCCAACTTCCTTGTTCTTCAAGTGCACAAGCCCGCAACACATCTTCCAAAGACTGAATCGTTCTCTCTGTCTGGCCATCAGTCTGTGGATGATACGCAGAACTCAATTTCAATCTCGTTCCCATAGCATCATGTAAACTTTTCCAGAACTGCGACGAAAATCTGGGATCTCGATCAGACACAATACTCGAAGGCACTCCGTGAAGACGAACTACCTCCTTGATATAGATCTGGGTAAGCTTGTTCAAAGAATAACGCATATTTATCAGAATAAAATGCGCCGACTTGGTTAATCTATCCACGACTACCCATATGGCATCATGATTTGCTGCTGTCCTTGGCAACCCAGACACAAAATCTATTGAGATGCTATCCCACTTCCATTGAGGTATACTCAAAGGTTGCAATTGTCCTCCGGGTTTCTGATGCTCTACCTTAGCTTTTTTGCAAATCAAACACGCCGCCACATATTCTGCAACATCCTTTTTCAATCCAAACCACCAAAACATCTTCTTCAAATCCTGATACATTTTGGTTAATCCAGGATGCATACTTATCCGACTCTTATGAGCTTCGTCAAGAATCAATCTTCTAACTTCCTGATCTCGTGGTATACAGATCCTTGTCCTGAAACGAAGGATTCCATCCGGCCCAATCTTGAAATCAGGTTCCTTTCCTTCTGAACCTAATCTCATCTTTTCCATCAATTCTCCATCCGCTCGTTGCAACTCCCGAATTCTTTCCAAGAACTCATTTGTGATCTGCAGCATCCCTAACTTGATACTTGTTGGCTCCACTTGTGTCAACAGGCTCAAGTCTCTAAAGTCCTCAATCAAAGCTGCTTCCTTAACCATCATCACACTTATGCGGATTGCTTTCCGACTCAAAGCATCTGCAACCACATTTGCTTTACCCGGATGATAGTGGAGTTTAAAGTCATAATCTTTCAAAAACTCCATCCACCTTCTTTGCCTCATGTTCAACTCTTTCTGGTCGAACAGATATTTCAAACTCTTATGGCACTAAATACTTGGAACGTAGTGCCATAGATATGATGTCTCCATATCTTTAAGGCAAACACGATCGCGGCCAATTCCAAATCGTGTGTCGGGTAGTTCACCTCATGATTCTTCAATTGTCGCGATGCATAAGCCACTACTCTTCCTTCTTGAATTAATACACAACCCAAACCTTGCTTAGATGTATCACAGCACACTTCAAAACTCTTATGAGGATCAGGTAAGATTAACACAGGAGACGATGTTAACCTTTCCTTCAACTCACAGAAACTAACTTCACACCGATCGTCCCACACGAACGGTTGATCTTTCCGAGTCAACTTGGTCAAAGGCAATGCAATCTTGGAAAATCCTTCTATGAACCGACGATAGTATCCAGCCAGCCCTAAGAAACTTCTCACTTCTGTCACAGTCTTGGGCTGTTCCCAGCTTAGCACTGAACTTACTTTTGCTGGATCCACCGCAATTCCTTCTTTAGAGATTACATGCCCTAAGAACTTCACTTCATTCAACCAAAACTCACATTTCGTAAGTTTGGCATATAATTTCTTCTCCTTTAGGACTTTTAACACAATCCTAAGATGTTCTTCATGCTCTTCCGGATTCTTAGAATAGACCAGAATATCGTCAATAAACACCACCACAAATAAATCCAAATATGGTCTAAAGATCCTGTTCATATAATCCATGAAAATAGCAGGTGCATTAGTCAATCCGAACGGCATCACAACATACTCATAATGACCGTATCGAGATAGAAATGCAGTCTTGGGTATATCCTCGTCCTTTATCCTAATCTAATGATAACCCGATCTCAGATCAATCTTGGAGAATACTGCAGCTCCCCTAACTTGATCCATAAGGTCATCAATCCTTGGCAAAGGATACTTATTCTTAATAGTGACCTTATTCAATTGTCTGTAATCTACGCACATTCTTATACTCCCATCCTTCTTCTTTACAAACACTAATGGAGCTCCCCAAGGCGAAACGCTTGGCCTGATCATCTGCTTCTGCAGTAATTCCTCTATCTGCTTCTTCATTTCTGCCATTTCCGGTGGTTCCATCCTATAAGGAGTAATAGAGATGGGACCAGCTCCAGGGACTAAATCAATCCCAAACTCTATCTCTCGCTTCGGAGGTAATCCTGGTATCTCTTCAGGAAACACTTCCGGAATATCTCTCACAACCGGAATCTCCTCTATGGGCATCGACTCTTCTTCTCTAGTAGCATATAACAAACACATATAACCCTCAGGTTCAAGGGTCCTATATTGAATGGTCTTTTCCTCACAATTGATGATCACTTGGTTCTTCATCAACCAATCCATACCCAAGATCACATCCAATTGTAACTTAGGGAGACAAACTAAGTCTACTTTGGAACAACGACCCAAAATTTCTACATTACATCCTAGACAGACTTTAGCGGTGAAAATCGGTATTCCAGTAGGGGTATCTATACTAAGATAGCAAGGTGAATCGGAAACAACAAGATTCAACCTATTCACACATTCAGGAGAAACAAAAGAATGTGTAGCTCCAGAATCAAACATGATTTTGCAAGGTTGGTTATTAAGCAGAAAGTTACCTTGCACGAGACTCGGGGTTTGGGTTGCTTCATTACCACTCAGGGTAAACACTCTTCCTTGTACCACAGGCTTGCCAGCAGATCCCTTTGCATCACCCTTTGAAAATTCTTTGCACTCACGAGCAAAGTGAGCTTGCTTTCCACATTTGAAACATCCTCCTGTGGACCAGTAGAACTGACCATGATGATAACGTCTACACTTCTCGCAATATGGAGCATTATCACGAGATTTGTTCTTGTTATCCGTCACAGCCTTACCCTTACCCTTATTCTTCTGAGAATATGGACCATTATTCCGATGATCAAACTTCTTCTTTCTCTGTGGTCCATAATTCTGTCTAACTCCTCTTCCTTGACTTCCAATCAACTCAGCTTTCTTGTCATCCTCATACATTCTGCACATATCCACAAGTGCAGGGAAACTCTGAATCCTCTGATAACTGAAGATAGACTTCAACTCCGGTCTCAGCCCACCTTCAAACTTTACACACTTACTCCTCTCATCAGGGTTATTCAAGTAGTAGGGAGAGTATTTCATCAGCTCCTCGAATCTGGCAGCATACTCTCCTACACTCATATTCCCCTGCTTCAATTGCATGAATTCCACTTCCTTCTTTCTCCTTAAATCTTCTGGAAAGTACTTATTAAGAAATTTCTCCATAAATACTCCCCAGTTGATTGCTCTTCTTTCAAAATTCAGCAATTGGACAGTGTGATCCCACCAGTTTTCAGCTTCCCCATGAAGCATGTAAACTGCATAGGTCACCTTCTGTTCATCAGAACAATCCAAAGTTCGGAAAATCTTGTTGATCTCATACACCCACTTGTTCGCCTCATCAGGTTTGTACCCTCCTTCAAACCTTGGCGGATTGCACTTCCTGAATCCGATAGAGTCCTAGCATCATGATTGGCCATATTGCCAACAGGTGGATTACCAGCTCGCCCTAGAGGTGGCTGTTGTCGCTGCTGCTGTTGCATACCTTCCAGCACTGTCGTGATTCGTTCTAACATTTCATTCGTAATATTTCTATTTCTGGTTGCCATAGAAAGACCTGCACTATGGGATTTGGGTCACTAAAAGGTCTTTGAAACATAAATGCTACTAACTTACTCAAAACATATTCAATTACCATTGAATACCATACTTAGCTGCATCATCGGGGCCATGAGGGATGGGACCAATGCTCTGATACCACCAAAGGTGTGACGCTCTCTTTTGTATCTTGAAAATAATTAATATTTCCAAAAGATTGAAATACTTGCTATCAAAATTAGGACTAGAAAATTTTTCCTTTTTAAATTAATACTTGCTCGATTATAAACCCTTTTTAACATGAACTATTAATTGAATCCGGCTTAGTAATATCTTCATTTCAAAAAGGCTCTCGAGAGAACATTTCCTTAATCATAGAAAACGTTATTTGTGATTCTTATTAAAACATATCCTTTGTCTCTCGAGTTGGATTTGAATATATAAACATAAACTTATTGTCGAATCCTTTTTAAAATAGAAATCAGAGTTCGCGGAAGTAAAAATAATACTTATGGGGCACTGCTGAGGTAAATAAGGCATCATATATATATATATATATATATATATATGTCATAACATAAAAACCCCATCAGTATAGTCAGTAACAAGTAGTAAAAAGTCGAGATAGCAAGTTTGGTGAAACATATACAGACCAACTGCATAAAATAAAACCTCACTCTAAGACCTCTCAAATATATACAATATATGGCAAAATCCAAAAGTAGAAGTCCCAGAGCAGGTCATCCGTGTCCTCAGCAGCTCCTCAGATCCTCCACATCTCTATCCCTAGGATATAGGATTCAAAACATCTACGCTATGCAAGCTCCTATGAACCAGCGGGTCCACCTCTAGCAGAAACAGTCGGCTCAACATGCACCTCCTCCTCGCTCTCATCCTCCACAGGGTCCTCCTCGACCTCGTCCGATTGTGTGGAGACCCCACCACTGGGTGTAGGATCTGCAGAAGCAGTCCTATCATAGTCAGTCGGACCAGGAGAAGGAGTCTCCTCAGTGACAACTCTATGGGAGGAAGGATGAGAACGAGTGGCAGCTCTGAAACGAAAACTATGAAAACGACGCATAGGTCGAGCCGGGGGTGGTCCTCTATATGTATAAAAGGGTGGAACATGCATAGTATAGACTAATGGGATCCTAAATCGACGAGGTCGCACTCGCACCAGAGGGTTAGGGTGGTAGAGAGTGATCTCAACCTCCCCCTCAAAAGTGGCACGGTGCTCCTCATACTATGCCACTAGGGATAGGGCGTATCTCGATGCAAGCTAGGTATCTGGCCATCACCAAAACAGGGCACAGGGAGTAAGTATACACATATACATAATTGATAAAGTCTAAAATTACAAACACAAGTATATCATGGACAGATCATAATGCAATTACATATGAGCACACCAATTTTTCAACATTATATCTCTTATAATGCAAGTGGCATGATGTATGATTTTCTATTCACAACTGAGGCCTCTAAAAGTCCATCTTGGACTTCCATCCAATACACCCTTGTGTTCCCGGAACACCGACATTCGTTCCCAGAACATAATGCTGAACCATACTTGGATAATAAGCATCACTCCCGGAGTGTGCACCACGTTCCCAGAACGCATACGTTCCCAGAACGCATAAAAAACCAGGTCCCGGACACTGGCCACATATCTATAATGTGTCATCAAGTAGGTTATAATTTGGTACTCTCGGAGTACCCTCCTCATATTCCCATAATATGATAAACGTTCCTACCAACCAAGCTTCCAGTCTATATGGATGCACAAATATCAGGGTTGGTTTTATCTTTACATTAATTAATGTGATTTAGAAATATTCCAATTTCTCCTTTTGAATGATTTATTTGAGACATAATCTTTGGCACAAAAATTCTCCTTTGAATTATTTCAAAAACATGCCCTTAAGCTTAGATTGGGAAAAACATAACCAATGGTATTCAAAAACTTAACTTTTTATTTTTCAGATTCAGGTACTAACCGGTTACAGTTTCAGGCTAACCAGTTAGAATTACAGACCTGAACTGTTTACCATTGTAATTCAGAAAAACCCTTTTTCTTGAATTCTCTACCCAATCTATAAACAAGTTTAACATTGTTTTATGCCTCAAAATCACTATTTTCATCATTCAAAAGTCTCAATCACATTCTCTTCTTAAATGAGCATAGTTTCCTCTTGAATCTATCTCATTAACTTAAGGCATTTAACCCTTATCCTTCAAATCTGAACCATGACATTATAACAACTCATATTCAGATTATTTCTAATGAAATTAAAGTATAGATTTGAGCCAAAATCACTAAGACTTCAGGACTGATTTAATAAACTGATTTTCTTTGAAATTTTACAGTGTCTAACCGGTTACAATTATCGAGTAACCGGTTAGATTATGCAGTCAGTCCACTAAAACAAGAGTTTTGACAAATCATTCTTTTCATTTCTCAAATCTAACCCAATTTCAACATTCTCAGTGTTCATATGCCTTAAGAGCAATATGTTAATACCCAGAATCACATCACATTCAATTTGCATGCATCAAGATTATGGTATCAATTTGCATAGAAATCAATACAAACACCAATCAATACCACAAAACTCATAATCAACAATTAATTTCTGATTTTAAACCTTAAATCACTTGCATGCATCAATTTAAATTTGCTCACACAGAATTGAGCCAGAATTTTGGCCTCCAAGCCTTTGTGCTTTAAACACATAATGCCCTTTTGAGTTTTGTTAACTCAAATCCTAAATCACTTGATTTTTAGTCTAAATCTAGTATAAGGTAGACTTCTCCCATACCTCTAAGTTGATCTTGATGACTATTAACACTGAACTTGAAGCAAAATCCACAGATTCCCACCAATCCTAAGTTCTGTCCTTCACACACGATTTCCATCAACAGGGTCCAAAGACCAGAAGATTTGACATAGCAATTGGCCAAAGAAATTGGGGAAAACAATTAGGACTCAATATAGGTAACATGCACTAGAGAATCAAAGAGATTTGAGACTTAATGGTGGACTATACTTACCAAAATCAAAGCTTGAACTCAGCTCCCAGAACAAGAAGAACACAGAGTCCAGCTTCCAATACTTTGCTTCCAAGATCGATTCCTCCTCCCACACAAACACTCAGCTCACAAGGTGTATATCAATGAAAAGCCCTTGATTCAAGCTTTTCAGAAATGTGTGTTTCACTCTCTAACTCACAAGGACGAAGACGAATTTCTCAGAACGAATTGGAAACCCTAATTGCCCTTCTTCAACACAAAATGCAGAAAATCAACCCCTTCACCTCAGAAATTCCTCAATTTATAGACAAATTAAGATAGCATGCATGTTGACGCGTGTGCTTCCACTAATCTAAGACTGTAATCGTGTCGATTCCGTGATTAATCATGTGATTACTCATCAAAATCCACTAACCCAGTTTCTGGGTTCATCGTCTAACCGGTTACAGGGCATTACTAACCGGTTAGATTAGTACAAAATTTAAAAATTAATATTTTTAAATCTTTCCCTCCAAGAACCTTTTCAATATTACATTTAGGTCCTATTTCAGGGACTAAAATGCAATATTCTTATATTTTGCATTTATTTGCCATATAAATATTTCAATTTATTTTTATATTTCCGGCTAATTAAATACAAAACATAAAATTGGAAAACCATATAAGTTAATAATAAAACTTTTATTATTAATTTCCTATTATCCGGGAGACGAAAATTAGGGGTGGTACATCTCTCACCTCAACCGATGACGATCTTCAATGCGCTCCTTAGTTTCCATTGCGACGTATGTAACTGCTTCCTGATCGTTACTGGCACTCAAATATTTCCCTCTTATTAAAAATCATTCTTATTCAATTATCTTGAAAATAAAGCAACGTTACAAAACTTTTATTCGAAAACAAAGTATTCGCTTCCTCTTAATACTTTGAAATCACGTTGGGTTTTAAGCTCACAATCAAAATCAAGTAAAACATTCATTTAAAAACACGTTGAGAAAATTAAAAACTTAAAATACTCTTTTCAAACGCTTGTCAAAAACATAGTTAGTTTCCTGACCTCTTTAAAAGCCACATTTATCTTAAGGGTTTTTAAATATAAAACACCTCTTAAATCAAAACCACATGCTTTATAAACCATACAAAAATCTTTTCAAAACAATACTTTTTCAATCAATCAAATCACTTTATTTCCTTCAAAAACCGAATTAAGTCAAAGAAAATAACACAAGGGTTAAATCAAAACCTTTTGCAAATATCAACATTCAAATCATTTTCAAACACACATATTGAACATGTTAAATCATTTACAATTCATGCATGTATACAAAACAAGAATCAAACACAAACTTTTATTATTTCCTATACATGGCCGAATCCCTTCTATATAAGATAAGGCTATATTCACAATTTCAAACACACATACAAAACATGCACATATGGAACATAATCATTTAAACACATTATCCTACCTTAAACATCACAACCAAAAATAATTATTAAAAGAAAGGAATATCTTCAATTAAATTCATGCAAACATCTTTCAAATCAATTAGCTTTATTCCTAAATTAACATGCAAATGAAAAATCAATTCATTTTTTTTATTTCTTGACCAAACCGAATGAAGCATAAGAAAATAATAACTCAAAAAGATAATCACATACCAAACCAATCTTATTAATTCAAAGCTAACTCAAACAATAACTCACAAGAAAATGAAAATGACTTGAATAAATGGATTCCCAAAACCGAATGGGACATGAAAATTATTTTTCAAGTTTTAATCAAAGATTCAAGCCCCATAGGTTTAAAAATCCCTAGATCTATCAATGAAACACACATGCAAAACAAAATAAACAAGCCTTGATATTTATAAAGGCAAACCGTGAGCTCCATACAAAATTCATCAAACTTTAATTTTTATTTCTTTAAATAAATTTATCACAATGAAAATCAAAGGTTATATCAAAAATCTTTAGATCACATAAATTTCAACATGCATGCAACTAGAATAAGGATCAAACATGATTTCCTACTTTTCCTAGGTTTGGCCGAATGACAAAATACACAAAGGTAAGATCTTGGGTTCTATTTTCACATGCAAAGCTTTAAAACAACATTTCTTTTCAAGCATCAACGAAATCATCATCACACACACAAAATCTTGTTTAAAATCCTTTTTGTACCAAAATCATTTTCAAAATTTGTTTTCATAATCTTCTCCTTGAAATCGTGACGTGCATCAAAGAAAATCAAAACTTAAAACAACATGCAAAACTCAAACTTCATGTTCTTGCAAAGATCTACCATAAATCAAGACATGCAAGAGAAGATCAAGGTAAAAACATAGGCTTAAACACAAACTTCAAACAAAACCGTGAAGAAGAAAACTTATAAGTTGAAGATCAAGCTTTCAAGCACAAATATTCAAAATCAATACATAAGATTGACATGCAAAGCATTTAAACTTCAAGATCATGAGAAAATAAGTACATGCATCACGAAATCAAAGTTTAACAAAGTCTATTACAAAGTTCTTTACAAAACTAAGATTATTACATTAAAACTTTCTTAAACAACTACCATAAATAAAAATTCTAATCTTCAAGCTTTAATCTCTCCTCTTCCTCCTAGAGTTTGCTTCGGCCTCCTCTCTCTTAGGGTTAAAGGTTGGTTTTCTTCTTGATCTTTGAAGAAGGATGTGTTTGAAGAAAGAAATCAAAGGTATTTGGGTTGGGGGTTTGGGGTTTTCACTCTTCTTTTTCTCTTCTCTTCTCTCGGCCTAACTCTCTTTCTCCAAGGTTCTCAAGAGCTTGAGATGCTCTTGGAGCTAAGTGCTTGTGTTGGTGTGAGAAGGGGAATGAATGAAGGAAATGAGAAATGAACTAAAGCCAACACTCACTCACACACGGCTAAAAAAAAGGCAAATGCAAGGATGGAATTTCCTTTCTTATCCTCGATCCAATGTGCTAGCTTAAGGGCAAGTTGGTCCAACCCAATTGTTGCATGGGAGAGGTCTCATCAAAAGGGAACAAGGTGGAAGGAAAGTCTTCCTAGGCACCACGACTCACACACCCTAGGTTTCCACTTGTTTTCCATTCAAATTTTCTATTTAATTTTCACTTTCATAATGAATAAGAAAATGCTCTCCTACTTGGTTCCTCTCATCCTCTCACGGCCGAACCATACACATGCACACATACACATAATTTTCATTTCATGTGATCATAGCAACACATAACATTAGGTCATGGAATGATGCATACATTTAACACATATTTAAACATATATATATATAACACTTTGACATATCATGTTTCACACTCCAAAATACACGGCACACACATACATCATACATGCATCATAAATACATCCTCATTCACACAATTCATGCATTTCAAATTTATCCTTCAATTTTATTTCTTAAGATAAGAAAACACACATTCATATTTTAGAAATTCCAAAGATGCAACTTTAAAGAAAATCAATTCACTTTGTCAATTTAATTTCAAAATAAGTTTATCTTTGAAATAAAATCTTACTTTCACACAAATCAAAGACTTTCCAAGAAACCATTTATTAAAAACCTCAAATCATATAAAAAGAAAATTCGTTTCTTTGAGAAATCTCAAATGACAAGATCATAACTTGGTTTTTATGAAATCAAACTCAAATAAAAATCATTTGCTAAAACATTTTTCTGAAAATCCTTCTTAAATTCTCCAAAAATTCTTTTTAAATAAAACCTCATTGATCTATTTGAGTCCAGAAGATGGGGGATGTTACAGTTTGTGTTATGGAAATAAAGATGTTTAGAAAATAATCAAGTGTTTGACTAAGTGATTATATGATATGATTTATTAAAGTGTTGTGAAGTGAGATGTGCTTGTGATGTTTGAAAGAATATTTGTGTATATAGTTGGTTTTTAAATTTAATTGACTTAATTTATTTGGATTGTGGGATTGTATTTAAGTGACTGTCCAAGATTTATTTTATGATAAAAACTTGAGTTTTAAAGTATTAGTTTGAACTAAAGAATTGTTTAAAGTAAAAAGTGTTTTAAGATGTTTTCGGATTTTTATTAACGTGATTTTGTGAAATAAACCCTTGCTGTCCAGAATTATTTCAAGTTGTTTCTCAACTTTAAAAATGTGTTCAAGTGATTTAAAGTATAGTTTTCAAGTAGTATTTGATTTAAGAAAAAGCCGGATTAAAAACGGTGAAATTTTCGGTGTTTTTGAAAATAATCAAGGTGCTGTCCAAGACAGACCAGCAACCAAATCAAATGATTTGAATTGTTTTATAAGATGTTTTCAAATGGTTTTAAAGAATTTAAAGTGTTAGAAAATAAGGGAGTTGTAACACCCCGATTTGGCAACTTGAAACCATAATCATTTTAGGTGAAAAACAGGGCCATTTTTTTTTACACGTGAGTGAGTAGCATGATTATGAGAACCAGACAATTTTCCCCGAATTCTCTTTAAAATGAAATAGCGTTCTCACACATCATGCTAAGTTTCAAGTTCCAAACCGAAGTGTCATGTGACACCACACTTTGCAACTTGAATCTTTTCACCCATATTGTCATAGCCCATTTCATGTTCAAAATCAGAGTTAGTGGTGCCCAACTGAAATAACATTAATTAACATAGTTCGGGGAATTACATCATGGTACTCCGGATCTTTAGCTTTTGGGTAAATACAAGAAACTTAATACTTCAAGATAAGAAAAGAAACTACCAACAAATCTCCTAAGCTGAAGATGGTGAATCCGCGGGAGGTGCCTCACTGGGGTCGATGTCGATCACGTCTGCATCTGGAAATTCCTCGTCAGGGTCCTCCTCGGGATCTTCCTCAGGTTCACTTTCCTCCATGGCCTCAAACGCATCGTCTAGTAATTCATTCAAGGCTTCATCCAGTTCCTCTAGTTCCTCCGCCTCAGGGTCGATACGTACTGGCAAAGGCATTGGATACCCACCATGGTAGTCCGCCGGTCCACCAACCTGAAGATCCGAAAGCACAACTCGGCAAGTGCGAGAATCGGGTTCAGTGCCTCTAAGGGTATGGTCAGGGTCAAAGATACGAACTTCAGATATTCCGCGCCATTCCTAACCACGACGATTCACTTCCCATCTTCCTTCGTCACGAATATCGAATGTGAACTTAACTGGACCCATAAGCTAAGGGACACGAACATAGAAACGGACACATATACAGAACAGAAGAATTTGAGAGAGTAAGTATTCCCAGACATGTGATGCCAACAGTGTGGAATTACAGTTGGTAAAATATTAAGATAGACAAACCATATTAACAAACAGCACATAAAGATAACCACACACGCTTACACAGAAACTTACTTCATCCCATTGCCTTTTACTGCTTAATACCTTATGCATATTCATTTCGCTTTCTATGAAATGCTTCTGCTGCGCAACTCTGATTCTATCACCATATTTTCATGCAAGGATTATTAATTATCATATACATAATCTCTTCTTTTCTTATTTAAGTTTTATGTATTCAAGTCCATCAATGATGCAGGGGTTTTAAATCATCATTGAGGAAAATGCTCTCCAGTTAGCACACTCATCTACATCTCCTCGGTCAACCACCCAACCTAGTCGGAAGCAAACAGGAGTACAGGACCTTTACCATGCGGGCACGACAGCTGTCACACAATAAATGGTCCCAGACCAGGAGGACTCAGCCTCAATAATATCAATTCATAATACTCATGGCACACTGCCTCGCAGTGGCAAACAAAATGCCCCACTCCAGTCTCTCTCACTGTTCTCGATTTGCAATCTAGGGGGCGACAGTACTACTTCTAATTTGCAAAGCAGAACTTGCCACGGCATTGGACCCAGTCCCCACCATGTTAGTGCGCCACTTGTGGAGTTGTTCCGCCTAGAAGAGTACTCTAGACTTCTTGACGTATCACCGTCATTGCCTCCCCTAATGCAATCTCCTCCTAAGTATCCGCAGATACCTATGGTTTCTTCCTCTCCACTACTTCGGGTTAACTCTCATAACTCACCGCGTTAATACATGTCTTTTAAAAGTCTTTTAATGAGTTAATTAAAAACTTAATCCTATTGGTCGGCTCATCCTTCGTACATCCCTTCAACGAGTCCCGACCTCTAATCTTTCAAGACAATTCTTGTCTCAACATCGCACAGAGCTGGGTTTTCTTTGACAGCCAAACTTCTCATCTCATCATCCATCCTCAAAACTCTGGTTTCTTTCTCACTTTGAAAATATCTTTCCAAAATAAGGTTTCACAAAATCCTCCCCAGATAATGTTCTCAGCAACTTTTCAAAAGCTAGAATATCACAAACTCCTTTCAAAATGTAAAACTTTCTCAAATACCTTTCTCAAAATAAAGTATCACAGATCCCTTTTCAAATAGATTTTCTCCAAAAATCCTTTCCAACAATAATGTTTCCAAAAGAAATAAGGTTTCAAAATAAAGACTTCAGAAATAAGGTTTATAAACTCTTTTCAAAAATGATGTTTCATAAACAGTTTTAAAAAAAATGAGATTTTACAACCTCTTTTAGAAAATAATTTCAAAAATTTATTTTCCAAACCTTTTCAAAAATAATATTTCACAAACTCCTTCTCCAAACCTTTCTCAAAAGATCCTTTCAAAAATTTATCTTCCAAATCCTTTCCAAAATCTCTTTTTCAAGAAAAATAACCTTTTGCTGAGCACTAGTGGAGGAGCAAGCTCAACTCAACACTAGTCCCCAGACTAAAACCAAAACAAAAGTCCATCTCCAATCAAACTCCATTATGTTTCTACAATCTCATTTCCCTTCACCCATGACTCAACCTCAGAAAGCTTTCATATCAACAATGTTGCCCAAGCTCTGGCTCAACTCATCGCTTTCATCACTTATTCTTTTCTGATAACATCTCACGTCCTCCCTCACTCATCTCTTATCTCTTATGTCTTTAATTATTATTATTGTTCACAGCGTTGCCACATTTCCCATTGACTACTCATAAGCAATAGATACATAGGCAATTAAATAACATACTAGCATTCAAACACAAATAAATTAATTACTTACTCATACGGACTCAAGACAATAAGTTTCGACTTTTGAGATGGTCGAAACACTTAATATGTTACCTAAAAACCACGGTGTTTGGGGGAAACTTCTCTCTCACCTCGATTTGTCGACAACACTCACAATACGCTCCTTGGTTCCCGACTCGATGCTCGTAACTGCTTCCCGATTGTTACTGGAACTCAAATAATTCTTTCTCATTAAAAATTGTTCTTATAAAATTATTTAGAAAATAAGACATTATTATCGAACTCTTATTTGAAAATCACTTTGATTTTAATTTCACGGTTAAATAAAAACTTTTGTTGGACAACATCAATAATTTCTTGGCTCTTAAAAAAAAGTCACATTTGTCTTAAGATTTCTTATAAAAATCATTTGTTAAATTAAAAACCATGAATTTCAGAAATCATATGAAACAAGACTTTTTCAATTAATCAAAACATTTGACTCACTTTATTTTCTTTAAAACCGAATTTCATCAAAGAGAAATAGCACAAGGATTCAATCAAAAGCCTTTAAAAATATTAAACACTAAAATCATTCATACACACATAAATATAACATCACAATTCATGCACTTAATTTCCATGCATGGCCGAATCCTATCCTACATGAGACAAAGTTTGTATTCAACTCTAATGATTACTAACATATGCATGTATGACAGTTATGTTATCCTACTTGTAAACATCCTAAATAATTAAAGAAAAGAACACACTTAATTAAAATCATGTTAATCATCATACAAACCAACACACAAGGATAAATCAATTTAATTCCTTTATTTTCGTACCATGACCGAATAGAACATAAGGAAAAACATTCAACACAAACATTTAACAAATCCATTTCATTTGTACTAGATTACCTCAAACAATATAACATAAGAAAATAAAAATAGTTTGAATGGAGTTTATGCCAAAACCGAATGAAATTCAAGGAAAAACACAGTCATACACCAAATCAATTTCATTTATTCCAAGCTAATTTCAAATTATGTCACATAGGAAAATAAAATGGCTTAAGGTTTGTTCCTAAACCGAATGGGATCATGAAAAATTTACTTTTAGGTTTGAAATCAAAAAGATTTAAGTCCCATAGGTTTAGAAATCCCTAATCCTTACAATAAAACACACATGCAAAATAGATAAATTAACTTTAAACATTTATACATGTAAAACCGTGAGCTTCTCAAGGAAGTTAGTACTCAAAATTTTATTTTCCTAACACAATAAAAATCAAGGGACATGTCCAAGTCTTTAACTTCTAAGAAAGCTCATGCATGTACTTAAAATTCTTTGATCATATAAATCTTATCATGCATGCACTTACAATCTCTAGATGAGACAAATTTCAACATGCATGTGAAGGGAAAGATGTCCTAATATGGTTTCCTAGACTTGACCGAATGGTGACAAGCATAAAGGCAAGATATTACAAATTTATTTTCACATGCAAAGATCAAATTCAAGATCAAATCATGCAAAACTTTTAAAACAACATTTTCTTTTATAAGGCTCCAACCGAACCATCACCATCACACACACAATATCTTGATTTAAATTTTTTTTGCATAAAAGCTTGTTATGGTTATTTCCTTTTGAAAACCGTGACATGCACCCAAGAGAAATCAAGATTTGCACTAAAACTAATATATAAAGCTCAAGCTTCACATTTTCTCAAGAGTAAAGCATAAATCAAGACATGCAAAACAAGATCAAGACAAAAACATGAACTTAGACACAAAACCTAGACAAATTCGTGAAGAGCAAGTTAAAGATCAAAGTATCCAAGTACAAGTATTCAAGATCAAATTATAAAAATGACATGCAAGGCAAAAAACTTCAAGATCACAAGAAAATAAAGATATGCATCACAAAAATTTAAACTTAAATAATGTCCATAATAAAGTCCTTTACAAACCAAAATCACTACACTAAACTATCTTAAATAACTACCTCAAACAAAATCCTAATCTTTAAGCTTCAAGTCCTCCTCTTCTCCTCCTAGGGTTGCCTCGGCCTCCTCCTCTCTAGGGTGAATGGGTGGCTTTTCTTCTAAATCTTGAAGAAGAATGTGGTTGAGAAGGAAAGTAGAGAGGTTTGGGTTAAGAATTTTGGGGTCTCACTCTTCTTTTCCTCTCTTCTCCCTCACGGCCTTACTTCCTTTTTTCTCTAGGGTCTCAAGAGTTGATGTGCTCTTGAAACCAAGTGTTTGGAAATGGAGTGTTTGAAAATGAAGAATGGCTACCAACACACATACACGGTTTTAAGAACAAGAGCAAGGGTGGGTCATTTTCCTATTTTAGCCTTGGCTCATGGCTTGGTGGAGGGGTATTTCGGACCACTCCAAATTTTGCATGGCAAGGGTCTTGTCAATGTTGAGGCAAGGTTGATGAAAGTCTTCCTTAGGCATCATGAGTCACCAACCTAGTCTTCTACTTGGCTCCTATTTGAATTTCTAATTTCTTAATGACTAGGAAAATGCATTCTATTTGGTTCCTCTTCTCTCATACTCGGCCGATCACACACACATGCACACACATTTTCATTCATTCCATTATCATGAAGTAATGCATGCACTTAACACATGTGATTCTATTTCATGTTATCATGCTAAACACATAGCATGGAATCACGATGCATATACTTAACTCATACTTGATCATGCACATCACACTTTCAACATATCATGTTTCCCACTCAATCATACGACACACATATACATCACATACTCATTCACATAGCCCATGCATATATTCATTTAAATTTACTAATTAGGTTTCATTCATAATTCATCACACAAACACATACATTCACAACTCAAAATATAATTCATAAGAAAACCAATAAACCGTACTAATTCACTACAAAATATGCCTTACTTGATTTTACAAAAATCACATTTGCACATACACCAAAAATCTTCAAAAAGAATAATTTCTTTAAAACAACAAATCATTTTGATCAAAAGCAATTTCGTTTCATAACAAAATCATGGTTTAGCTTTCATGAAATCAATCTTCAAAGAAAATCATTTGCTAAAATACTTTAACTGAAAAATCTTTCTTAAATTCTGAGAAATCAATCTTAAATAAAATCTTATTGATTTATTTGAGTCCAGAAAATGCGGGATGTTACAGGAGTCGTTTTGAGAAAACAATTAAGTTTTAAGCTTCCGACGAGGAACTAAACGTGTTTGAGTTAAGAAAATATTTTCTTAATACAAGTTAATGACGTAAACATATTTTATTTAGTACGAGGAATTTTAAAGACGAGGGATTGGGGCAGCTGGCAGCGACAAGGATCCGCGGAGATCGAGTACGTTTAAATTGCTGGACCTCAGGTGAGAGAGAAGCTTTCCTAAGACACCGTGGTGTTTAGGTGATATATTAGGACGTTCCGTATCATCTCAAAGATCGGAACTTAGTGGTCCGGAGTCAGTAGTATAAGTGGCAATTGTTTGATTGTGTGGCCACTTATATGAATGTGACAAGGACCACATTGTTGTTGTGTGAGATAGCATGCTTATATGTTCATTTATTTAATTATGCATGATGATAATGATATTGTGAATCAACATGGTTAATATGTTGATGGACGTCTGTTACGTCCTGAGTAGGAAGTGAACGCGAAAGAAATAAGTTAAGGAAGTGATGAGATTGAAAGTAAAGACACAATGAGAAAAGAATAATGAGTGAGAATAATATATGAGTTGGAAAAGAAAGAAAGAGTTGAGATTGGGGAAAGAATGAAATGATAGTGTTGAGAACGAGCCAGAGCTGGGAAGAATGATGTTGTTTGTTGGATATGAGATGAGATTTAAGTGGAGCTGGGCTCCTTTGTTTTTGGTTTTAGTCTGAGACTAGTGTTGAGTTGAGCTTGCTCCTCTATTAGCGCTCAGGAAAGTTGTAATTTTTTTTAAAGGTTTTTGAAAAGCGGTTTTCGAAAAGATTTTTGAAAAGAGATCTTGCGGAGAATGGTGAAAAGAAATTTCACTACAAGAAAAAACCAAAATAGCGACGGATTTTAGCGAGGGCAAATTTCCGTCGCTAATCTGTCGCTAATTAGAGAGGGACATGCGAGGGTTTAGCGAGCGAAAGCGAATTCCCTCAAAAAGTGAAACAATTATCATTTTGCGACGGATTTGCGACGGATTTGCGAGAGATTATTTTAAGCACTTTTGGCGAGGGACATTTTCCTCGCAAATCCGTCGCTAGGCAGTTTGCGAGGGCATGGTTCCGTCGCAAGCCGGTCGCACGAATTACTTTAAACAAAATTTGCGATGGAATTGCTACCAATTAGCGAGAGATTATTTTTAGCAATTTTGGCAAGGGACATTTTCCTCGCAAATCCGTCGCTAGATAGTTTGCGAGGGCATGTTTCCGTCGCAAGCCGGTCGCCACGAATTCCTTTAAACAATATTTGCGACGAAATTGCGACAAATTAGCGAGAGATTATTTTAAACAATTTTGGCGAGGGACATTTTCCTCGCAAATCTGTCGCTAGGTAGTTTGTGAGGGCATGTTTCCGTCGCAAGACGGTCGCCAAGAATTCCTTTAAACAACATTTGCGACAGAATTGCGACAAATTAGCGAGAGATTATTTTAAGCAATTTTGGCGAGGGACATTTTCCTCGCAAATCCGTCGCTAGGTAGTTTGCGAGGGCATGTTTCCGCCGCAAGCCGGTCGCCACGAATTGCTTTAAATTTTCCAAATTGTTGGCGAGGGAATAGTTTCCTCGCAAAGCCGTCGCTATAAATACGTTTTTAAAACATTGAAGTTTGCGAGGGCATATTTCTCTCGCAAATCCGTCATCATAAATTCTTTTATGCTATCAAATCGTTTGCGATGGAATATTTTCCTCGCCAATCCGTCGCTAGGTATGCATTTTAATGAAATAAAGTTTGCGAGGGCATCTTTCTCTCGCAAATCCGTCGCCACAAATTCCTTTACGTATGCAATCAATTTGTTTGCGAGAGAATAGTGTCCTCTCAAATCTGTCTCTACGAATACATTTGTATAACAATAAAGTTTGCGAGGGCATGTTTCTCTCGCAATTTCATCGCCACAAATTCCTTTATGCTATCAAATCGTTTGCGATGGAATATTTTCCTCGCAAATTCGTCGCTAGGTATGCATTTTAATGAAATAAATATTATTTTATTTGTTGTTTCTAGGTAAACCCGACGACTAATGCAACTTCGTTAACCACCAAAATCAGTCCTCCGTTCTGACCACTGTCATAATAACAAACCTGGTTGAATCCAAAACAAGTAAGAAGAAGTAACCTAAAACGAGTTGATCCAGATGATTAAACTGGTAAAACTGGTTCCGGTTCGAAGTTGTGTATATATATATATATATACACACACAGAGCAGAAATGCAAAACTCAAGACACTAAGAAGAGCATAAATGCAAAAATAGAGAGAGACAAAAAAGGAAGAGGCAGAGGAGCAAAAGGAAACCCTAATCATGTGTAAGTTCACCAAAAGGAGATTGTTTCAATGAAGATGCATGGTGCCATTAGCCGAAACAAAGGAAAGTAATGGTTTTTTGATTGTAATACCTTTCTTATAATGTAGTTGCTCATATCGTGTGTACGGATTAAAGAGCATAAGTTAAATAAAAAATTAAAAATAACGAAAAATTGTTGGGGGACATAAAATTTCAATATCTTAATTTATATAAAACGAAACTATATTAAAAAAAAACTACAAAGATAAAAAAAATTTATTATTTATATTTATTTTAAAACCTAACCCAATATAAAAAAAATAAAAAAAGAAAAACCTAACCCTAGCTAGAATACACTGTTTCTCATTCCCGCGAACCTTCTCTCTCGGGGGACCATTCGCCAGTCTTCTCTCTCTTAGACGTTGCGAATCCCGAGCATTATTGAAGAGAATTTGTTTGTGAAAATATCCTCCTTTATTATTGATTAAGTGGTGATAAAATACTACAGTAACATAGTTTTAACTTCATTCCCATAACAACACTATTATAAAAACTATTTAAAATAACCAAAATTTTAATCCCAATTTTGTGTATAACTAGAATCAAATATAAATTGTAATAAACATATTATAAAATAGGAGAAGTTGAGGGTTAATCTTACTTTTCCTCCAAACGATAGTTTTTCCCTCCGAATTTCCTTTCTAATATCGTTAAACGAGACTAATAAAAATGATAGAAAAATATAAATTAAACAAAATAATAAAAGAAAAGTCTAATAAAAATATATACATCCGAAATATTTTAGCAAGAAATTATCAATACATGTGAAATTTCCACTAAAAAGTTTTATTCAAAATATTAAAATAAAAATTATCATTTTAATCCATATATATTTATTCATTTGTATCTATAGTTTTATTTTTCCAATTTGCATAAGCTCATTTCAATTTCCATATGAACTGGTTTTTTTTGGACTGTTTTTCTGTAAACCGATCGGTTCGGTTCGGTTTTCGGTTTCAGCTGAAAAACCGAACCGGTCCAAACCGAACCGATCCTTCCCTTTGTATATCATTAAACGCAGCGTTTTGTTATGTTGTTTAACATTTTAGGGTTCATTTCTCCGTCTCAGACTCTCAAGAGTCATTTCTCACTTCTCAGTTCATTCTCTCATTCTCAGTCTCATTCTCCCGCCGCCGCCACTCCTTCACGGAGTCTCCTTTCCTGCCGCCGCTGCTCTCCTTTCCTGCCAGAAGCCCTCGCCGCTCTCCTTTCCTGCCAGAAGCCCTCGCCGCTCTCCTTTCCTGCCAGAATCCGTCGTCGTGTCTCCTTTCCAGCCAGTCGCCGTCGCCGTCGCCGTCGCCGCTCTCTCAGCCATTCGCCGTCGCCATCATCATCTCATCAGGACTCACGCATCACTCACGGTCTCATCTCTACTTTTGATTTGTTTTTACTGATTTGCAATTTATGATGGAGATTTATGATATTATTTGTACTGATTAGGCTAAGCCTCTTGGATTTTAATAACCTATTTTTTAAGCATACTTCATTTCATTGCACGTTGTTGCCTGAGATGTGATGGCAGCAGAAAAAGGTAGCCAAGAGGGCTTGAAAGTTGAAGCTTGAAACACATTATTTTGAAATTTCTTGTAAATAGAGTACTGCGGGATTAGTTAAACCAAAAACACATGCTCACCTCCCGAGCGTACCCAACGCGTACCCGCACCCGGTGCGGGTACTTGGCCAAAACTAACGTACCTGTGCAACATAGATCAAAACTCAATTTAAGCAGGAATTTGGACAAGTTACATGTTAATACATACTGACATACAATCAAACACTTATCCTATCATATCAGGCCTTCTCTTTTCCTTACTATCTTAAATGCTAGAAATAGAACAGGGCACATGCACACCCTTACCTCATTCTATATCGTGCTCAATAGGAAATGCTTGTATAAGGCACTCCTAACAAAACAGGATCAAATGAATATGCTTGTATTTCCAAGCAAGGAATTGGTGCCAAACAAATAACTTATTGCAGGTTGCTAGAATAAACTATTTGAAAGAAAAATCTATTTTTTGGCTTATTAATATTTTGATAATGCAGCTTGGTAGTGATCTTGGATCAAGCTTGAGAAAGCTTCTTGCTGCATCAAATGATTCTTTATGGAGAACAGGATGGGTATATACAAGGGTGCAGCACTCTGTAGCGTTTCTGTATAATGGTTTGCTCACTCTCACACTGTGTGTTGTTGTGCCTTCCTCTCATATTATTGAACTTCTTCAAAATCAGCAAATACTTCTATCATTTTAATGTGGTTGTGAGACAACGTTCTTTGATTTCATATATCCCTCCTGCAGGTCAGGTTGTCTTAGATGCGCCGTTGTGCCTTACAAGCCCACAAAACTGCAGGATTTTATCCATTAAACCACTTGCTGTTCCTGCAAGTTCAAGTGCTTAGTTTACTGTGAAAGGATGCAACCTTTTTCGGTCTAGCACAAGGTAAATTTTATTACTAATGATAATATGCAAACTTTTTGACTTGAAAGGTTCTAGCCACAAAAAGCATTTTTTCATTGACAGAAGCTTATGTTGAGCTATACAGTACTTATTATTGTTTGAGGTACACCATACGGCCAGGTATACATTTTGAAAAGAGTTGAGAAAAAGGTAAAACTATAAAACCTTATATTAATCTGTTGCAATATCAGGTTGCTCTGTACACTCGAAGGGAAGTATCTAGCACATGATAGGTTCCATGATTTGATTGAAGGAGTTGTTGTGGCTGATGAAGCTATACAGCATTCCTAGCTTCTCTTGTCATATACCAAATGCAACTGGGAGGGGATTTATTGAGGTGGTATCACTCATTCAAATTGCTTGACTTTTAAATTGCTTTAGTTTCATGTGCAGGATTGGTATGGTCAGAATGCTAGTAGCTTAACCTCTAAGATTGTCATGATTTGAACAAGAGAGAAAGAGCCATCTATCTTGCAAGGTACAAAATTACATGTTACTTTTGGTCAGATGCATGACAATTATCAATTTGATTGTTACTGAAAATGTATATATTGTTAATTATCTTTAGAGTCTATGCCTTGAACACTTTAAGTATGTAATTACTATTGTTAGGGTCTTAACTTTGGCATGTATTTACTACCCAATGATTATAATTTATATAATCAAACCTCTGATGTTGAATTTATACAATGACATTTACCCAACTATGCTAATTATTTGGTGCAATTGTGATGTGCTTTGCTTGATATTGATCAAAGACATAAACTCACAAAATATGTGGTGTTGTAGTTTTAAGAATATTCAGTTTTATTTAGTTTTTAATATATTCATATAATGTCTGATCTGGCTGTAATTTCCTTTATTCAGTTTTTTTTTCCTTAAGTTAGATATTGAAGGATATTAAACAAGGAAAAGCAAGGAATTCGAATCTCTTGTGAAGAAGAGATTTAATTGCAAGTCTCTGCCAAAGTGCCAAGTATTCTTCATTTTTCTCCTATCACTTTTTTGTGGTTGTTTTGTTGCAATTTCAATTCTTATTTAATATAGCTTACGTTACTTTATATTAAATTTTACAGTACTTTGATTGATGATTGCCAGTACATCGTGTACATGGATGAGTTGCTAGATGAAGTCAAGAAAAAATGGGCTGCTTACATGCTTGATGAGTTACCTTAGATTTATATATTTCTTTTTTATATATATAGTACTTGATCATTTAAATATATAGTAGACTTTTAATTGATGTGAATTCTTATCGGTACACTCTTTTAGCCCGATTATTAATTATAGGTCTTTTGTAGCTACTTTTGTATTTATGTTTACCAACTTCATGAATGAATTTATGAATTTATATAATATATTGTTTTTAAAATTTAAGATTTGATGAATGTATGTCCAAAGGAAAAAATAGTTATATATCTAATCTGTTTATCGTCAATTTCTGGAGGGCAAAATATGCTTATATAAGATTCCGGTTCTTGATAAAAAATTCATTTTTATATGTTGCAAACCTTTTTAACAAAAATATTAGTGATTTTTGGAGAGCAATTTTTTTTAAATCCATTCTCTGGCTTAGCGGCAGTTTTAACTGTCGCAAACCCTTTTAACAAAATTATTAGCGAAGCAAAAATCCTCCAAAAATCGTCACAAAATGCCCGATTTTTCGTAGTAAATGAGGACCTCTTCGTCACCAATTAGCGAGGGATGAAAATATGTGAGAGATTTGCGAGGGATTAAGCCATCGCAAATAGAATTCACCAGCGAGGATTTTGCGAGGAACTGTTGGTCGCTAATTAGCGACGGCTTGATCAATTGCGAGGGATTTGCGAGGAACTGTTGGCCGCTAATTAGCGACGGCTTGATCAATTGCGAGGGATTTGCGAGGAACTGTTGGTCGCTAATTAGCGACGGCCAAACAATTGCGAGGGATTTGCGAGGAACGGTTCGTCGCTAATTAGCGACGGCCAAATGATAAGTGTGACCAATTTCTTGAACGATTCTTGCGAGGGATTTGCGAGGGAAATTTCCCTCGCAAAGTATGATTTTAGCGAGGAATTTGCGAGGGAAACATGTGCTCGCTAATTAGCGATGAAAAATACGCGACGGACGCATTGCTCGCAAATCCGTCTCAAATCAGTCGCTAATTCGATTTTGCGAGGGATTTGCGACGGATTGGCGAGGGATTTATCCGTCGCTATTTTGGATTTTTCTTGTAGTGTTTTTAGAAAAGGCTTTGTGAAAAGAAATTCTTTTGAAAATGTTTTTGAAAAGAGGTTTTGAGAAAAATTATAAAAAGTATTTTCAGGAAAGTTTTTGAAAGGAAATTTGTGAAAGGCTTTGAAAGGAGATTTTTATAAACTTCGAGAAAATCTTTTGTAATGACGATTTAAAGAAAGTCTCTTTTGAAATAATAATTTTGAGAAAACTTTATGAAATGACATTTGAAGAACAGTTTCTGAAACCAATATTTTGTGAACGATGGTGAAAGGATTTTTGTGAAAATTTTCGAAAGGATATTTTATGAAAGTTTATGATATGAGATTTTCCAAAAAGTTGATGAAGATGGGTTCTGAGGAAAGTAAGATTGTTTTTGGAAAAAGATTGAGAATGTAGAGAAAGATTGGGAAAAAAGATGAGAGTTCAGTGATGTGATCTCAGCTCTGCGCTATGTGAGAAAGGATGATGAGAGAAAGAAAGTGCACAGTTAGTGGTCGGGACCCGTTGAAGGGATGCACGAAGGATGGGCCGACCTTAGGATAATTAAAAAGATAAAAGACTTAAAAGACATACGCGGTGAGGTATGAGAGTGGGAAGTAGTGGAGAGGAAGGAACCATAAGTATCTGCGGATACTTAGGAGGAGATTGCGTTAGGGGAGGACGATGACGGTGAAACGTCAAGAAGTCTAGAGTATGTTTCCAGGTAGAACGAACTCCACATGTGGCGCACTAACGTGGTGGGGACTGGGTCTAATGCCGTGGCAAGTTCTGCGGGCCCACTAGAAACATACTGTCGCCCCCTAGATTGCAAATCTAGAACAGTGAGAGGGACTGGAGTGGGGCATCTTGTTTGCCGCTGTAGTGAGACAGTGTGCCATGTATATGAATTGATATGATATTGATTTGAGGACGAGATCCTCCTGGTCTGGGACCATTTATGTGTTGAGACAGCTGTCGTGCCCGCACGGTAAAGGTCCTGTACTCCTGTTTGCTTCCGACTAGGTTGGGTGGATGACCAAGGAGATGTAGACGTGAGTGATCGCCGAGAATGGAAGGAATGTTGTGATGATGTTTTGTAATTCCCCAAATTAAGAGAAAGATGTGAACTGATAAGAATGAATAAGAAGGAATTAAGAGTATGAGTGAAAGAGAAAGAAAAAGTGTTTTATAAGAAGGAAAAGTAAGTTGACAAGAGGATGAAAAGTGATAACCAGAATGACGATAATAATAATGGATAATAATGATAACAATATGCTTGATGTGTTGTGAACTGTATGTTTGTGTGGTCCTATTATTTTGCCTATTGTAATTCCACACCATCGACGATGCGTCGTTCGGATCGCTTACTCTCTCCTGTTCCTTGGCATATCGGGGCTGCTGATATCTCAATGGGCAGACGGAGTATTGCATAGAGATCATCACTCTAGATGAATTGGAGCCGGAGCCGAACTACAACAGAAAAGCAACCACAGAGGCAACTCACATTCGGGAGTGAAGAAAGGGCACAAGAAGAAAGAGAATCTACATCCGGTTGTTTTCATCAGAGTAGCGTAGCGGAAGCGAAAGTAGCGAATTTAGTTTAAGTTTATGAATTGTGTTTTGAGTCAAGGATTACCAAGCAATGTGCCACTCATGTATTCAAGCCAAACTTTTACATTCTGTATTGAGGTCCACTTATATTTTGAAAATTGAATAATGTAATCTTTCAAAAATATCAGGATGATTTGGAAACAAGTCTTTTACGAAAATGAAAGTTTTGTGAAAATAAATGTTTTAATAACAACTCGGTTTTCAGTAAAAGGAGGTTAAGGTACAACAACGACTTTTCAAATAAGTTTCAAAAAAAAAATTGGCCTCATTTTTGCCACTTTAATAAGTAACATTCAATTATTTTGGTTTACGAAAATCGGGCTGTTACACGTTTGATGAGTAATCACGCGTTTTAACCCAGAATTCTCCACGAAATCATCTTAATCTTAGTGGGGAAAGACTTGTCAACATGCATGGAACTCTGATTTTGCTATATATAGCCTTGTGTTGATGAATTGAAACCCATTTTTGCTCTTGAATTGATGAAGCTCTGTTTTAGGGTTCCATAGTTTTTCTGTTCGATTCTCAGTCTAT
Organism: Crotalaria pallida; assembly: GCA_037953625.1. Lineage (NCBI taxonomy): Eukaryota > Viridiplantae > Streptophyta > Magnoliopsida > Fabales > Fabaceae > Crotalaria > Crotalaria pallida. The sequence goes on along the minus strand of CM075655.1, from coordinate 63,424,846 downwards.
GTTGAGAGTTAGAAAACGAGTGATACACTGTTACAAAGCTCACATCAAGTACTTTGTATTGATATAAAGTTTGTGAGCTGAGAATTCCTGGTGTTTGAGAACGAAGCTTGCAAAGTTAGGAGTTCAAGTTTGTCAGAATTCGTTTCTGGTTTCTGGAGCTTACTTGGAGCTTCGATTTGAGTGTGTATACACACTTTTTGAGTCTCAAATCTGTTCAAATCTTTAGTGCATGTTGCATAGAGTGAGTATTGATGGTTTTCCCCAATTTGTTGTCCAATTCATGTGTCAAATCTTATAGTTTTTGGACCCTGTCAAACCTGTTGTTGGCTGAAAATGGAGATTGTGGATTCTGGGGTTGCAAATTCCAGTGATTAAATTCATCAAGCACAACCTAGAGGTAAGGGGGAAGCTTACTATTTGCTAGAGTGAGGATAAACATGTTTGGTAAATAGGATGAGTCACCAAGAGACTCTAAGGGCATAGTTTGAATTAGTTAATGGCTTGGAGGTCAACTTTAGCTCATTTATGAGTTTTGAACAATTATAATATGATGCATGCAAGCTATTGTGATGACAATTTCATGACTTATTTGGATATTATGTGAATTGATGCATTAAGTTGTGAAATATGTGATTTATGCACTTTTGGGTATGATGATTTTGCATGCATGAATTTGTGATATGTTTAAGTGTTTAAACAAGTGTACTTTAAGGTATTAAACTTTGGGTAATGATGAAATTAGGTTAGATGTGAGTACAATTGAAAATGGTGCTGAAAAATCAGTTTTAGTATGTTGTGCTGCATAATCTAACCGGTTAGAGCCTGTCTGTAACCGGTTAGAACCTGACAAAAATGAAAATATACAATTCTGGTTTTGTTATGTAATTCTCACCATTTTTAATTGATACTTAAGGCCTATTAACACTGTTATTACCCTGTGATTGTTGGATATGAATTCCAAACTAGATAATTGGTTTATACCTTAAAGTGAATGACAAATTCAATTGAAAATTGTGAAGTTATATGCAATTTGATGCTCATAGTGTTAATGGATGCAAGATTAATGTGTTGCAGTGGGTAAACATGTTAATATTAAGCTATTGTAACTCTGTGTATGGTTGAAATTGGTTAGATTTGAGTATTGGAAAGAATGGTATGCAAAACCTCACTTTTCAGTGTATTTTATGCATTATCTAACTGGTTAGTCTGAAGCTGTAACCGGTTAGATACTGTCAGTTTTCAAAAGAAAAAGGTTTCTGAAATTGGCTAAGTGTTCATACCATTTGTACTCAAGTTTAAGCTAGAATTTCATATAAAAACCAATCTAAAAATATGTGATTGAGCACTGTTTGGTTTAGATTGGAGGTGATGAGTTAATACCTTAATATTTAATGATAATTTCAAGAGGAAATTATGCATAAATGAAATTGGATTATGACTTAGATCTTTTGAATGATAATATGTGTTGAACTTGAGGTATTCTGTTATGCTAAGACCCTGTTATTGGATTGAGTAGAGAATTCAAGAAAAGATTCTTTGAGAATCAGTGATTTCAAGTTCAGGTCTGTAATTCTAACCGGTTAGGTTGTGATGTAACCGGTTAGTACCTGAAACTTAAAAATAAAAGTTAAGTTTTTGAGTAAGGATTGTTAATACCAATGATTATATTCTCTCAATCCAGGTCTATGAGCATATGTTTAACTTAAATTCAAGGGTGAATTTTATGAGTAAAGTTATACCTCAAGATATCATTCAGAAGTTGTGTTTTCTAAGTCATAATAATGGAATTAATGGAAAGACCAACCTTAGTAATTATGTGTGCATTCGTGCATGGTGAAAGGTGATGAAATAGGTTGGCAAGGATCGTTTGTCATGTTCTGGGAACATGAGGAGTGTACTCTGGGAGTACCAAATTGATGCAACCTACTTGATGACACATTCTAGGAATGTGGCCAGTGTCTGGGACATGGTTTCTTTGATGTGTTCTGGGAACACATTGGTGTGCAACCTACTTGATGACACATTCTGGGAATGTGGCCAGTGTCTGGGACATGGTTTCTTTGATACGTTCTGGGAACGTGATGCACACTCTGGGAGTGGTGCTTGTTTATATTCCATGTATGGTTTGCTATACATTCTGGGAACGTGATGCACACTCTAGGAGTGGTGCTTGTTTATATTCCAAGTATGGTTTACTATACGTTCTGGGAACGTATGTTAATGTTCTGGGAACACACTGGTGTAATGGATGGACGTCCAAGATTGATTAGTATTGGAGGCCTCAGGATTGTGAGATAGAAAGCATGCATCATGCCACCTGCATTGAAAGACTTATTATGATTAACCGGGTGTGCTCATATGGTTATGCATTCTGATTTGCTACATGATTACTTGTGTGTGTTAGTTTTTATTCTCATTTGATTATGCGAATATGTATAGCTAACCCCCATGCCCTTATTAGGTGTTGATCGTATATCTAGCTTGCACAAAAGTCAGTGAAGGGAGATGTCCCTTAGGTGCATGCAGAGTATAGAAAGTGTGGGTTGGAAACCTTTTGTGCAGATATCGAGGATCAGGCCAGACGAATGTTTGGACAGAGGACCAGTGACCAGCTCTATAACCTCTCTATTTTTAGTAGTATTTATATTATACATATTTTGAGAGAGGTATCATAGAATGAATTTAGTTTTATAGTCATACTTATTCGGTATCCATGTACTTGTTACACTTGATATATTTTGAAAGTATAACAGAATTAATTTATTATGTTTCCGCAAACTCTGATTTTAGTAATCAAATTTCTGTAAAAGGAATTTTCAAATGAAGGAAAATTTTATTGTCAGATCTTTTTCCAACAATGACAAGTCCAAGTATTCATAAACTTATTACTTTTCTTATAAAGTAAGATGATATACAAGGAGTGTTACACAGAAAATTAAAAATACCATTTTTAATTATGAATCATTCTGTTAATACTTAAATGATAATAATCCAAGTGATCTAAGACTTAAAATAAATTGATTGATGATGGTATGAAAATAGTGAATTAATAATGTGAGATATTATTAATTGAGATATGCCAATCAATTCTTTTAAGTTAAGAAATTGCATTCATTTTGGAGTCTGGATGATTAGAACGTTATTCATGTTTTGGTAACATGAGGAGGGCCTCTGGGAGTGCCAACTGACAGCTTGCTTGATGACACGTTATGGTTGACGACGTGGCCAACGAAGTGAGATGTGTAACACCCTATTTGATTTTACCCTTCAACTGAAAATTAGGACATAAAAATTTCTTTTTAACACAGTTATGATAATGGTCAAATAATATTTCCTTTCATTAATGTTGGATCATCAGAGTTTTAGCGGATGACTTCATTAATACATACGCAAGGTAAGCAAAACAACTTGTTTACATTAGTCGATTATACAAAAGGTGAATATAAATAACAGTGTTATAGCTCGGCCAACTGGCCGAGACCTAATCACAATCTCACTCTAATGACTTACTCTCCCTGTGAGGGAGAGTGAACCTGCTCGGCCGGGGACTGCGTCTGCTCGGGCTCAGTACCTGAAAAATGGTAAGCAGGTGAGCATTACACAGAACTTAAGTAAGCAGTTTCTAATATGTCATACCGAACTACTAAGTCAAACACATGTAGCCAATTAGCATATATAACAGATAATCAAACAAATACACATCACATGCATACATCCTCATTTTGCTCGGTCCATATCATTGCCCAGTATATTCATTACCTGCCAGTTATACCAGTACCTATCTGATTAATTTCCCTTGTAATCATTTCTCAATTCCTACCTTGGATCTGCTCGGTCGTTACTTTCCTTTCTCGGTATTCCCTTTTTCTCTCTCGGTCTCTATACTTATTATTCATCTTTAACATAGTTTACAGTCTTTTACTCTTTTCGGATGCATACACCCAATGCATGTCTTGCACCATTTAGGGTCGGATTTCGGAGTGTCCATAACTGCGAGTACCCAGTACCCGTCTTACAGCTGCGCATACCCAGTATGCGTCCGACGCGATCGATGCACGCACCCAGTACGCGTCTTCCATGACCAGGAGCACTATCGCCGATTATTCTATGGAGTTAAGGAGTGTCCATAACTGCGAGTACCCAGTACCCGTTTTACATCTAGGCCTCTCGGCCTCTTACGCGATCAATGCACGCACCCAGTACGCGTCTGCTATGACCAGGAGCACATCGCACCGATTCCGTGCTCGGAACCTTGTGTGAGTCATAACTGCAAGCACCCAGTACCCGTCTTACAGCTGCACATACCCAGTATGTGTCTGACGCGATCATTGCACGCACCCAGTACGCGTCTTCTATGACCCGATCACACAACCATTTCTCTTTAATTACTCTTTTATCCCGTTAACCATTTTCTTACTCGGCCTCTCGTCTCGACCCATTAGTTATTTCCCGTCTCACTGGTTTCCCACATTATTTGATCCTTTAACCTATCTTTTCATTCCTCAATCTCTAGTCACCTATCCCATACCCTCTCTCAGCCTCTCTTGTTCGGCCACAGACAGTATTTAAGTGCGAAGGATAAACAATGAATATCACAACTCATAAACGTTTGTACATCAATAATAGTATAGATAAAACACTTAGCCAGTACACAAGGTAATTAAAAACATTTAGCAGAAAAACAATGTTCCCTCTTACCTCAAAGTACGTATTTCTAGTTCCTTCATTAGTTTTTATCACCCTTTTATCTTGTCTCCCTAATATTATCCTATGTCTCTTCCCTAATCTAACACCCCCTCTTAGCACCCTTTACGAACACACTAGCAACCCAAACTCAAGTAGAGGTAACACTCACTCCTTACCTCAATCCGTGAGAGAAATAGGTTTGAGAGCTTGAGTGTGGCTTCTTGGTATTTGACCTCGTGAGCTTAGAACCCCCCTGAACCGTTTTCCTCCCAGCTGCACTCCCACGCACCAAAAGCTCCCGGACGTCCGAAACGAGGAAGGAATGTAGAGAAGAAGAGTTTCCAGTTGGTGAGTCTTGGTGGAGGGAAAGTGAAAGAGAGATATGCGCGAGTGAGAGGAGAGTATGTTAGATTTTGAGTGTTGAAGTTTCAGAGAAAATGAGAGAGACGAAGAATAGAGATAATAGAAAGTGCTATTGTGTTTGTGGGTTCTTCTTTTATCCCCATGCGTAAATTTTTTGTGTGGTTCTCATTGGAGGCTTCTTGGAGAAGCTTAGAATATGTGGACAAGATTCTTTGGTTTCTAAAGGAAGCCATAAACATTGACTTGACAAGGACATAAAGTGGTTGATAGAGACAGTCGTACGGATGGTACGAAAATCAAGGAATCAACAACTCAGCATGAGCTGTCATGGGGAAACAAAGAGACTTCGGCTCGACACGGAGAGACATTAATAGTCCGAGTCTCCTCCCGGTCAACACTACGAGGTTCCGTTGTGGTCGGCTAATCCGAGTTGACACCAGATCTCGCGTTTGTTTTCATCTAGCTCGGCAGGGATCGGTCCGAGGTCCGTCATTTACCTATCGGGTCGGCTCGTGCTTCCTGTTATCCTCACGACACTTATGCAATCTCTACGACTCAATCTTATTCTTAAAAAATTTTGTACTTAAATCTATTATATTAAATATTAAATTTCGGGATGTTACAAGATGCTGATGATATGGTTATTCCGTTGAGACGACGGGACGTTGCTCGAGGAGCACGTTATGTACCATTTCCAAGCTTGTCGTGTGCATTCTTGGTGAATGTACGAATGTTGTACACCTAGGAGTACAACGCATTGTTGAGTGCTGATATGAAGTAAAGGATGGACGTTAGAGAGTGACATAGATTGATGGAGTTAGGATTGAGAGATAGTGTGAGACCCTCAATTTAGGCCCGATTTAATTGTGTCATGTAGAAAAATAAATTAATTTTGTTTATATATTTAATTTATTTTTGTGCTAAGTATGTGATTTAAGTAATATTTATATATATGTGTTCATGGGCTTATAAGCTATATATATAATTATATATATATATATATATATATATATGTACAGGTCTATTATACTATAGGATGCTCAAATATTTTATTTAATTGTTTTGAGAAGTCAATTGAAATATATTTGGAGCAAAATTAACTTAACATGATAGGTGCCTATTTATATTTTTGAATATATATATATATATATATACACGTGGGATATATATATATATATATATATATATATATATATATATTTTCCTTAATGAATTTAAATTGTATTCTTAGCATGAAAATATTTTTATAAGGTATAATATTTTATTTTAATGATATTTGAACATGAAATGATTTTGGAAGGATTATGGTGATCTATATTCAGAAATTCGTATCTTTTTAACCGTAAGTCTAAAAATTACAAATTATATGTCAAAACGATCGTATCGAAATTTAGATTATGAAAATGCAAAGTTTTTATTTTTATTTTAGAAAATTCGAAATTTTATCACTGCTACTGTCGTGTACGAATTTTGGAGTTTAAAGTTTGAAAATATGATTTTAATGCATTTAATAGCTCTTTGACCCAAAAATATTTTTATGTGCATGGAAAATATATTTTAAAATCCCTTATTGGCTGCACTGTCCAAATAAAATGTAATTTTCTTATTTTTTAAAATTAAAAATTGTTGAAAGCTTATGAAATGCATTTTTGGAGGAAATAACCTTAGAACTTCAAAAATTCATAACTTTCAAACCGTAAGTCAAAAAATTATCAATTTTATATCAAAATGATCGTATTGAAATTTAGTTTCTAAAAATGTAAGAATTGTAATTTTATGAGGTATCCTTCTAAAATTTTTCTCTGCTACAACAACTGTATGATTTTATATGTTTTATGCTTGGAAAAATTATTTTAAAGCTTAGAATTAATTATTTGACCTCAAAGCATTTGATTTGTATGTTCAGATATTTATTTAAAAGCTTATTGGCTGCACAGTCCAGATTATTTTATTTTCCTATTTATTTTTGAATTTTCAAGTAAAAAGCTTTAATTTGATTGGATAAAAGAGAGGTGGATTCAAAGTGAGTAAATGAAAATTTTGTTCTTCCCACTTTGACTATGGGTGCCGTCCAAATGCATGGAAAAAGAGAGGAGATAATTTCTGAAAATTTACCTAGAAGGATCATTGAGTTTAAAGCTTATAGGAGTTGGAAAAATCCCATTTAATGCATGTGCATGTTCCTAGACTTGATCGAAGCAAAAATTTAAAATTCTTTGACTCATTTGCTGAAGAAAGAGGCGTGTATATCACCTCATTTTTGGGTGTGTTCATTTTCTACTTCACCTATAAATAGATCCTAAGACCCCTCATTCTTTTACACACAACAAACAATTCTTTTGAGAGAAAAAAATTAGAGAAAGGCTTTGAGAAAGAGAGGTATAGGCGTGACACTCTAGTGGAAGGGAAGGGAAAATTTTCATACTCATTTTGAAGCTCTTCTTTGCTAAGGAGAAGAGGTAATCCTAAAAGCTTAATTTTTGTTTTAATTTTTAAGCTCTTATTCTTTATTCTTTGGTTAAATAAACCTCTTCTACTCTTCTCTGATTATGAAATTGTGAAACAAACATCTCTGATCTCTTCTCTGATATCATATGAATTATGGATTTGTTTTTGGTTGAAGGCCAAATGAATAAGGATTAAAAAGGGACAAAACAAAAATTGTTTAAAGAGAAAATGATCTCCCCTTTTTAGCCTTTGATGACCGAATTTCCCTTATGATAAGAAATAAGGAAGAATTTTCATATCATTGAAATATTTTCATTGCTTAGGAGAAAGGCATTCTCATGAACTTTTGATTTATTCCTTTCTAATTTGTTTTAAGTTTCCTTTTCTGGATTTGTATAAACAACAGTAAAGCTTTTTGAGTTCTTTTCTATTTTATGAACCCTAACAGGGAGTTTGTGTGACATTCTGTATTTTCCCGACTAAGATAAATAAGTTTTCATTAAAGAAGAATTTTTAGATATTGTTTTACAAAGGATTTTTGATGGGTATTTTATTCGATTACGTAATCAATTTTCGATTTTATGGAATTTGGCAAACAAAGATTTTTATAGAGTTCAAGCAAATGATTTTATTTAGTTTGGAGTAATTTTATTATTTGTGATTTCATTTGAGAAATGAATTTCTTTGTGCATTTTTATAAATTTAACCCAATTGATTTAAGAATTGATTAAAGGAGTTTTGATTTCATGATGGATTTCTACACTTTGGGATTTAATCCACTTGTGTTTTGATTTTATGTGTTTGTTTTACTAAGGTTTTCAATGAATTATATTGCTTACGGTTTTAATTAAGATTTTGTTTTCTTAAACTGATTCATATGATTTTATGGTTTTGAGATGGAAAATTATTTTAAGTTTCAAAAATCAAAGTCCAATTATCTTGATCTAGAATTATCTCTAGAAACCCTAGTTGGTATCCTAATCTTTGATTAAACCTTAATCGAGTTCTTAATCCTTGATTAAGCACTTAATCACTCTCTTAAATTTTAAACCCTCAAGGTTAGTGAACTAATCTAGAATTAGTTTTCACCAAACCTATGCTAGTGTGGATTAAGTTTTTGATTAGTACCTTAATCCTTGATTAAACCCTAATCTCTAAGGATTAGTGGACTAAACCTAAATTAGTTTTCCTAATCCTACCTTAACTATGATTAGAACCTAATTAGCACCTTAAACCTAAATTAGCCAACCTAATCTACCCTAAACCTCCTAAGGCCGAATGCTTAAGAGCATTACTTGGCCACCAAGTTTATTTACTTGGTCACCAAGTTAGGTAGCTTCATGGCTAAGTTCATGACATCACCTAGATGACCTAAGCATTACATAAGGAGGAAAAAGAAAAGAAATAGGAAAAAAGAAAAGAAGGAGCCGTGGGGAGGAGGAACCAAACTTAAACCAACATTTCATTCATCACACAATCCACTTCACTTTCTCCATTTCTCACTCCAAACCAAACACAACACTAAGAGCAAAAATCAAGCTCTTACTGAGAGAGAGAGAGAGAGAATTCGTGAGAGAAGAAGAAGGAGATAAACCAAACCTCAACACCAATCTCCTGCACAATCTAAGTGAAATCAAGCCAAGATAGTGAAGAGGAAAAGGAGAAACCATGGACTTAGGAAAGGAAGAAGAAAACCGTGAGGAGTAGGAAGAGAAACGAAAGATTTGGACTTGATTTTGAAGTTTTGATTAAGTAAGCATTTTATTTCATGATCTTAAAGTTCTTAATCTTTTTTTTTTCTTTGATTCATTTTCGGTTTTCATGTTTTCTTTCTAAAGTCTTGATTTTTGTTTGAAAAAGTTAATGCATGTTTGTTTTCAAGTTAGATCTAGTGTTTTCACACACATGCATGTTAATTTCTAAACTTGATCTTAAAACTTTCGTTAAGAAAGTGTTTTCTTCCATGATCTTAAGTTACTTTGTGAACTTATTTGTTTTTCCTTGATTTCTTAAAAGTGTTTTTGAAAAGGAACTTGATTTTTGAGTTTTCATAAAGGATTTTTCAAAGATCTAGTGTTTTTGCTTGCATGCATGTCAAGATCCATGCTTGAATTAGGATATACTTGATGCTTGGGTTTTAATGTAAAAATCTTTGAAAATGATTGAACTTTTCTTGATGATTTTCCTTATATTGGTCACGGTTTTGAGGTTAATTGTGAATGAAAGCTTGATTTCCTTTTGTTTGATCCCTTGCATGTTATGATCTTGGATATAATGATGTTTTAGATGAATAAAATTTGTGTGATGTTGTGATTTTTCTATGATGCCCACGGTTTGCATGCTTGGTTGAAAAGATTTAAGATTTTCTTAAGTCTAAATGATGAATATGTGATTTCCATGAACTTTGAATTGATCTTAAGTGTTTGATGTGAAACAAAAATTGTTTAGAGACTTAAGTGTGCTCACGGTTTCATATGGGAAAAATATGCTAGGATTATATTTTTACTTGTTTGATAAATCATGTGAATTTGTTGTTAAACTTGGAGTTGTTTTTAGAAATCTCGAATCCTTGAGAATGTTTTTGAGAAAACCTAGCCAAGGTCACGGTTTGGACCTTAGCTTTTGAGTTAAATTTTCTTGAATGTATATGTATTCATATCATGAAACTATGTGTTGATTTGTGAAACTATTCTTTGAAGAAATAATTCTTAAAAGACTAATGATGCATACGGTTTTGATGTGATTAAGTGTAAGTTAAATGAAAATTTGTCTAAATGTTTATGTGAAACATGATTCGGGTTGTATATACTTAAGAGTTTGATTTCCTTATTTGATTGAGATATAAGCCTGAATAAATATGTGAACATTCTGAGAAGAAGTTTGTTTATGTTCAACTTGATAACTTGTGGTTATGTAATGTTTGAAATGAATGAACAAGTTTATTTGATAAAGTTTTGTGCTGAAATTTGGATATGTGTGTTTTTAACCTTGATAAATGATAGTTATACATGTTCAATAATTTTGAGATTTTGTCATTGATCTAAGTGTGTTAAAATGAGCTTCTCTGAATTTTTGATTGACTTTTGGAATTGATTTCCTATTTCTATGAAAGCTAACCTCGTGAAGACAATTTTGAGAAAACAAGTTTTTCGGTTTAAAGATGAACAAAATTTTCAAACTTTCACTACTCTAAATTGCTTGAACTTTTTATGGTAGCTTCCTGAACCTCTCTAGATACTCTCTGTAAATTTGAAGAGATTTGGAGTTGATTTGATAATTTTACTAAAGGCAAAACAGTGAACCGTTTGGTTCAGATTTTCCGGACTTAGTGACGAATTTAATTGGAAAAATATGACTTGAACAACTCCAAATAATCTGAAATTTTTATGAGATGATCTTGATTGTGTAAGGAAGGTTTATACCAATTTTCATGCAATTCGGAGTTGAAACACTATTTTTAATCATGGCATTTTGGCCTCAGGCCAGCAACAGTTCTATCTTGCTTTTCACACGAAATCTGATTTGAAACCTAGCTTAAGATTGTTCAAATGACTTGAAAATTTTATGTGATGAACCTTGTCATATATGTGTATGTTATGGAAATTTTGAGGAGTAAACAAATTTATTTGATATAGTTTTAGATTTTATCTTTTGAGCTTTTTCGTAATTGAACAAAAAGCTTTATGTAAATGTTTTCGATAAATATGAATTTTTGTACCTTATTTTGTGACTTGGATGGACTGGCATGATGATCATAATGTTTTGAAAATAATTGAATGAGTGATTGTTTGATGATATGTTTAGACTATGCATGAATGAGTTTGCAAGGTAATTGTTTACGGTGTTTCGGTCTAGGCTATTAGTTTGAAATTATGATTCGAGAATGTGCTATGTGCCAAATGGTTGTTTTAGGTGATGCATGTTAATTGAACTTCTTTGTTTAAAGTGTTTTTATGAGTATGATTTGGTTTGTATGTGCTTATAAGTTTAACTACTTTATTTGATTGAGAAAGTGTTGATTTAATTGTTTTCAAGATACTTAACTTGTTTATGGATTTAAATTGGTTTTGAACAATGGAAAGTGAACTTGAGACTTAGAATATGATGCTGTCCAGAGTTTTTTATAAGTTGTATTTCTTATTTAAAATGTTTTCAAAGTGCTTTGAAGTTGAGATTTTACGAGTATTTAATATAAGATAAAGTTGGTTTGAAAAATGCGATTTTACAATGTTTTCGGATTTTCTAAAGAGTGTTTTATGGGCTAGCATCTTTGCTGTCCAGTTTTTATTTAAATTGTTTTTCAATCCTGAAAATGTATTTGGTTGGTTTAAAGTTTGAGTTTTAAATGGTACGTGATTTAAGAAAAAGTTGGATTTTAAAAGTGACGTTATCTGATGTTTTCGGGATCGAGCGAGCTGCTGTCCAAGACGGACCAGCAACCGATCCATTTATTTAAAATGGTTTCATTGATTTCTTATAATGATTTCAAAGTATTTAAAGTATAGTGAAAGTTGGATTTTGATTTGAGAAAAATCTTGACGTTTTACGATTTTCCGACAAGAAGTGAAAGGAGTTTTCGAAAACGCGCTTTGATTTTAAGTATGACGATCATTTGGATAGACTAGTAACGTTAGTGTCTCCTATCTAGTATAAGGTGCGTATAAGTCAGGAAGTTGGAGCAGCTGACAGTTGGGAGGACCCGCAACAATTTCGGACGAGGTATTTGCTGGAGTTGAGGTGAGAGAGAAGCTTCCCTAAGACACCGTGGTACTTAGGTGATCTATTAGGACACTCTGTACTCTCTCAAAGTCGGAGTAAAGGTCTATCGTAGCTAGTAGTATACCCGATAAATTGTGTGCTTTGTTTGTATCGTGGTATGCGAAGACTCAGACCTATACCATTACATGGTATTGATTGATTGATATATTTGTTTATGTTGAGATATATTACTTATATTGTCATTGCATGAGCATAATACATCATCCCGTGATATAATATAAGAATAGTAAAGACATTAGAAAACTATAAGAAATCCACCAAAGAATAGAACGGAACTCTAACGGATAAGACACGCTATGGAATCGGATGATGCTGATGCGCCGAGTACGTGGATCGAGCTGACGATATGACGACGACGGCGATGCCTTTGGACTCGGACACAATGAGTGCCGAATTCTACAAAGATAGTTTCCATATGGTTGTAGCCATATGTTGAGATAGTTCCCATATGGTCGTAGCCATATGTTGAGATAGTTTCCATATGATCGTAGCCATATGTTGAGAGTGAGTTATGATAGGTCGGAGCCTATCTATCAAAGATTGATTAATATTCCGCATATAGTCGGAGCTATATGCCGAAGGTGATTCTGTATGGGTCGGAGCCCGTCAGAATAATTATTGATATCCCGCATATGGTCGGAGCCATATGCCGAAAGTGATTCAGGATGTGTAACATCCTAACATTTATATAACTTATTTACTAATAATTATGTTGGTTTTAAAATAGGACTTGAAAAATTTCGTTTAAATCTTAACGAAAATCCGACAGAGTCTCCTCTGTTTATCGGACTTTCCCAAAAATAACATTTATAAACCTGTCAACCAGTACAGTTTAGAAAATATTTATAAACATACTAATTTAATTTTCATGCCCTGCTAATCCAATAAAACATATTCAGGGCTTGCACGAATGAAATATAACAAATCAAAATAAAACTAAATTTTAAACATAATAAATAACTCTCTCTCCTAATTAATTTTACAACACTCCACGGGGTGGAGTGTAGTCCTGCTCGGCCAAAAGTATTGCAAGCTCAAACCTCAGTACCTGTGGAAATAGTAAGGAGTGAGCATTACACATAAAATGGGGAAACAGTTTCCAAATATGACATAATGCAACACGAAGTCATACACATATAACAGTTCAATCACCAAATAATAAAGCACAACATATCATAGTTCATTATCAAAATGTTTCATTGGTTACTCACGTCAATCTTGCATATTCATTCTTATACATCATTTTCTTAAAGTCTTTTGTTGCATACACTTAATTCATATTCATAATTCTTTTCAATCTGTCCCTGGTCACGACCTACTGCGTCTGCACCCCTGTGCACTCATGTCTTACTGCGTCCGGGTATATTTTCATTCTCCCCTGGTCACGACCTACTGCGTCTGCACCCCTGTGCACTCACGTCTTACTGCGTCCGGGTATATTTTTCATTCTCCCCTGATCACGACCTACTGCGTCTGCACCCCTGTGCACTCACGTCTTACTGTGTCCGGGTACATTTTTCATTCTCCCCTGGTCACGACCTACTGCGTCTGCACCCCTGTGCACTCACGTCTTACTGCGTCCGGGTACATTTTTCATTCTCCCCTGGTCACGACCTACTGCATCTGCACCCCTGTGCACTCCCGTCTTACTGCGTCCGGGTATATTTTTCATTCTCATTTTTCTTTATTAACCTTTCATCTTACTCATATTAACCATTTCATTTCCCTTTCAACCACTTAAACTTTTTAGCAAGTACCATATTCAAACTAATCACGACATAACACTTTTACATTATCCATATTATCCCAATTATGTCTTATAACATTAATTAGCACAAATCAAACAACTTCATTAACATCATCACCATTATCCTTCATTCATACTCAATTTCCATTCTTTGCCTTGGTTTATAAAATAAAATCATAACTCAATCATTTAGCAAAATGAGCACTTAAATTAATAACAATACCAAGTCTCAAGCTTGTATACCAAATATTAAAGATAAAGCATATCATCATCCAATTATTTTTCCTATGTCATAAGCTCTAGTTATTTATTACCCTATAGTATAACAACCTAAACTAACACATAACTCTTAGTACCCATTATATGCATATTGTAAACTAAACCCCAGAGTAAGGTAATACTCACTATAACCGACTCCTTACCTCAAGCTCTTTGAATTAGAGGGAGAATTTGTGCTTGGAACACACTTGAGAAGATTCCACAACTCAATAGAGAGGGAAGAACCTAAAATCCATAAAATAAAGAGACAAACATTAAGCTTTTACCCACAATATTGAGGGAAATTCGTGACCCCCCTTCATGGTTTCTCTATGTTGATGCCTAAAGCTCCATGAGAGGAAGAGAGAGAGAAATTCGAATTCTTAAGGAGAGAAAGAGAAGAACAACATCAACAACCACTTACTTGGAGCAACAAGGAAGGACTTGTGGATGGACTTGGAGTGATCCTCTTGAGGATTGATTAATGAAAATGGAAGGTTTGGTGCCCTAAGAGAGAGAGAGGGATTCGAATATGGCAAGAAAGAGAAGAGAGAACGCTTTTAATTTTTTCTGCACAGACCCACTTTAATCGATTAATAATCGATTATGAAGATTCCAACATTCTGGACTTAATCGATTAAGCTGCAGCTTAATCGATTAAGTTGTAGAGTTTTCAGCACCCCGACTTTGAATGGCCATAACTTCTTCGTTACCCGTTGGATCTTCCTCAAATTTTAAGGCAAGCTTCCTTGCATATCCTACTTCACATCCAATGGTGGAATTTATCTTTTGATCTACCAATCTTATTATTTTAATTTCCTAAGTTCCTATGTTTTAAACCTAAGATTACATGCTAATTTGGCTAAGTTTCTCACTCTTGCTCTCACTTCTTCTACCCTAAGACCATCATAACATAAATTACAATATAAGTAAATTTTGGGATGTTACAATTCTTCCCCACTTATTGGAATTTCGTCCCCGAAATTCCGTTCAATTCCTTCAAATGGAGAACCAGCCCAGACAAAATAGTCTTCTAACTACGACACTCACTTCTCTCTGGTTCTACTCCCCCACTTGACATTGGCATACCATTTTGCATTAGTACACCACTGCACTCTTGCACTCAATGAAGAATACAAGTTACGGTTCAATTTGGTTAGTTTTCGACGCGAAATGCTATAAGGTTTTCAAGGTTTTACACAATTGGCAGTCACTCATTTCAAGGGTTCTACTAGGAAGACTCCCAACTGGTCTGGGGTTTCAAGAATCAGGTACAGTTCTCCCAACAATTAGAGATAGTTTTCTAAGGTCATCTGGGTTTTCTCAATAAAAATTTACAACAAGGGTTGGGAATACTGCTATTCAGGCGAATGCCTTCCTTCATTGCCTATTTGGTTTGGTGCTAATTAAAGATTTCCAATGATATCTGCGATTAATAAATAAAAGGATTGAGGTGCCTATCCCAATCTCAAATGCATCAATGGTAACATCGTGGTCAGGTTCTCTAACAGCACTGACACTTAACAACCGAAGCAATCAGAACAACCCAAATCTACTTCTACACCCTATCTATCCGACAGCATCCACAGGGATTTGAGCCTACTCTACCCAAGTACATGCAACTTATGTACTACTCTTAAGTCCTAATCAAACACATTCATTATTCAAGTAAGCATTTATTACATACTCATCATTCAAAATTCAAACATGCTCAACAACATTTCAGATCAACACATGTTTACAACCATCAATCATGACTTAAACTCTAGCTCTTCCTAATCTAGCCATGATCTACCTGGACTAGCCTCAGGTTAGGCTTACATCTACACACACTTAAGCAAAGTTTCAAATAATCAAACCATTCAAATGCTATGCCAAAACTTTGATAAAAGTGATCACCATGTATGGGGATTAAAGTTCAATAAATACAACCCCCATACTAAAAGAGTACTTACACATTTTGAAAGTCGATGCGGAGTTTCAAGAAGATCATTCATGCATTCATATATATATATATATATATATATATATATATATAGTAAAAGTAGCGTATTAGAAAAATATTGATGTGGTGGTATGAAGATAGAATCAAGGTTTTTGAAAAATCGAGTTCTTTTCTTAAGGGAAAAACATTTTGATTTGTTTTACGTACAATTATTAGGAAAAGATTAAATCATGAAAATTTATTTTACACTTTAAAACCTTGAAATGTTCATGCCAAATAACTCAGATGAAATTCCAAAAACAATCTTTGTAAATCGAAGCATATCTTTTCGAAACAAGTTACCTTCATCTAACTTCGGGGAAACTTAGATGAAGGAATATGAAATTACTCAAGATTAACAAACTCAATGAGAAAGGGAATATGTGGTTGATTAGAAAGTTTACTTTGATGCTTCTTCATAAATTTAAATAGTTCCATTCCCTTTGACTTTGAGTTTGGAAACTAAGCTTCATTCCGAATTGAGTAAAGTCACATGGAAGGAGTTCCTATTTAATCGGCGTGTGGCTTGTTTTAAAAGAATGAATTCACCGCTCGATTACCTAGGAATCCCTTGTTTACTCACTAACTTTTCCAAAATTTCATGATACGGCTTAGCACTCAATTTGGAAGGATTTCTGATTTTGTTAAAATCAGTGGAATTCATTTTGAATTCAATTTCAAAACATGGAAATTCACTTTGGTTACTATCACACTTAAATATCAAATGGTTCCTGACTTTAAAACTATTTTACTTGGGAACCACTCGATCCTTTGATAGCAACACTATTTTATAAAGAGGTTTTCAAAAATGGTGTTATGCTCCAAAACAGTTTCAACGTTCACATGTTCGAACAATTGCAGGTATCATCCAAATGCACAATTTATAATTTAGACGAACACAAGACAGCACGTAGCATCGTACCTATACATATATATATATATATATATATATATATATATATATATATATATCGAACATACATCCTAGCTTTAAGCAATCGCCTAAGGTTTTCAAGCATTTAATTGTTTAGACCTAAACCAACGCTACGTACTACTTGAGGGTTTCTTATTTTCTATTCTATGCACATAATTCTAGCAACTATTACAGCTAACTAGACTTCTAATCCTTCTAAATTTGGGATCTTCCTAAATTCCCAAAATACTCGCCGAAACTTAAGGACAGGATGGTGATATCTCCCAATATATGTATACTTGAGGTGATCACGCTCAAACATACACCACATTAGTGATAAGACCATTCTCGTCTTACTTAAGTTCGAATCACTCAACCTATTAGTTTTAAAACGTTGAAACCTTGTTTTGTGTGTCACATTTAGAATTGGTTTACATAGCACGAAACTAAAGATCGTTTCCTCCCGGTGGGGTAGCAACTTAGTGCTCTTGCCCGTTGGGGTATCGCTTCCTTAGTCTCGTCGTTCATCCATTTCTAAATCTGACTCATTGTTTTCCACAAAATTTCAGATTTGCATGGTAAGCTTCACATAGTTTAGATGAACTTAAAAGTGGTTTTCAAATGCTTACCACGCCTCCCAAATAATTAAAAGAAAAACATACAAGAAAGCTTAAACACTCACTATACTATACTCCTCATAATCTCCATTATCACCTAGCAATGATACTCGCTACACCTTAAAACAAACTCTAGTTCTAACTCTAAGTTACTCGCTTGGTGAGTAAACTGCAGGAGTAATGAGTTACTCCCTTCAGGCCGAGGAAAAACTGCTCTGATACCATAATGTAACATCCTAACATTTATATAACTTATTTACTAATAATTATGTTGGTTTTAAAATAGGACTTGAAAAATTTCGTTTAAATCTTAACGAAAATCCGACAGAGTCTCCTCTGTTTATCGGACTTTCCCAAAAATAACATTTATAAACCTGTCAACCAGTACAGTTCAGAAAATATTTATAAACATACTAATTTAATTTTCATGCCCTGCTAATCCAATAAAACATATTCAGGGCTTGCACGAATGAAATATAACAAATCAAAAGAAAAATAAATTTTAAACATAATAAATAACTCTCTCTCCTAATTAATTTTACAACACTCCGGGGGTGGAGTGTAGTCCTGCTCGGCCAAAAGTATTGCAAGCTCAAACCTCAGTACCTGTGGAAATAGTAAGGAGTGAGCATTACACATAAAATGGGGAAACAGTTTCCAAATATGACATAATGCAACACCAAGTCATACACATATAACAGTTCAATCACCAAATAATAAAGCACAACATATCACAGTTCATTATCAAAATGTTTCATTGGTTACTCAAGTCAATCTTGCATATTCATTCTTATACATCATTTTCTTAAAGTCTTTTGTCCCATACACTTTATTCATATTCATAATTCTTTTCAATCTGTCCCTGGTCACGACCTACTGCGTCTGCACCCCTGTGCACTCACGTCTTACTGCGTCCGGGTATATTTTTCATTCTCCCCTGGTCACGACCTACTGCGTCTGCACCCCTGTGCACTCACGTCTTACTGCGTCCGGGTATATTTTTCATTCTCCCCTGGTCACGACCTACTGCGTCTGCACCCCTGTGCACTCACGTCTTACTGCGTCCGAGTATATTTTTCATTCTCATTTTTCTTTATTAACCTTTCCTCTTACTCATATTAACCATTTCATTTCCCTTTCAACCACTTAAACTTTTTAGCAAGTACCATATTCAAACTAATCACAACATAACACTTTTACATTATCCATATTATCCCAATTATGTCTTATAACTTTAATTATCACAAATCAAACAACTTCATTAACATCATCACCATTATCCTTAATTCATACTCAATTTCCATTCTTTGCCTTGGTTTATAAAATAAAATCATAACTCAATCATTTAGCAAAATGAGCACTTAAATTAATAACAATACCAAGTCTCAAGCTTGTATACCAAATATTAAAGATAAAGCATATCATCATCCAATTATTTTTCCTATGTCATAAGCTCTAGTTATTTATTACCCTATAGTATAACAACCTAAACTAACACATAATTCTTAGTACCCATTATATGCATATTGTAAACTAAACCCCAGAGTAAGGTAATACTCACTATAACCCACTCCTTACCTCAAGCTCTTTGAATTAGAGAGAGAATTTGTGCTTGGAGCACACTTGAGAAGATGCCACAACTCAATAGAGATGGAGGAACCTAAAATCCATAAAATAAAGAGACAAACATTAAGCTTTTACCCACAATATTGAGGGAAATTCGTGACCCCCTTTCATGGTTTCTCTATGTTGATGCCTAAAGCTCCATGAGAGGAAGAGAGAGAGAAATTCGAATTCTTAAGGAGAGAAAGAGAAGAACAACATCAACAACCACTTACTTGGAGCAACAAGGAAGGACTTGTGGATGGACTTGGAGTGATCCTCTTGAGGATTGATTAATGAAAATGGAAGGTTTGGTGCCCTAAGAGAGAGGGACTCGAATATGGCAAGAAAGAGAAGAGAGAACGCTTTTAATTTTTTCTGCACAGACCCACTTTAATCGATTATGAAGATTCCAACATTCTGGACTTAATCGATTAAGATGCAGCTTAATCGATTAAGTTGTAGAGTTTTCAGCACCCCGACTTTGAATGGCCATAATTTCTTCGTTACCCGTTGGATCTTCCTCAAATTTTAAGGCAAGCTTCCCTGCATATCCTACTTCACATCCAACGGTGGAATTTATCTTTTGAGCTACCAATCTTATTATTTTAATTTCCTAAGTTCCTATGTTTTAAACCTAAGATTACATGCTAATTTGGCTAAGTTTCTCACTCTTGCTCTCACTTCTTCTACCCTAAGACCATCATAACATAAATTACAATATAAGTAAAGTTTGGGATGTTACAGGATGGGTCGGTGCCTGTCAAACATAGTGTTCGAGTCCCACAGAAGCATTCCGCATATGGTCGGAGTTGTATGACGGAGATGACTTAGGATGGGTCGACGTTAGGATAAACGAGTATAACCTCACGACTTAAAACCCTTACCCGAAGTAGTGGAGAGGAAGATACGGTGTTTACCTGCATGGTAAACACTTGATGATTAGGATAGGGGAGGGCAATGACGGTGATTCGTCAAGAAGCCCATGAGGAGTCTGTGTAGGCGGGAAAAAGCTACAGTGACCTGGGTTGACCATCCAAGGTTGGGTAGGTAGTCCGGTGTCGTAGCTGAAGTACTGCATGATCACTAGACGGATGAATGACACCCCCTTGACTAAATCAGGATCAGAAGAAGGATACTTGAACACGGCGGAGGTGGACACCCTTGTCATGATCACTAAACGGCTGTCCCTTCCTAGTTAACTTCATCATTGGCAAGGATAATCTTGAAAATCCTTCAATAAAACGCCTATAGTATCCTGCCAAACCGAGAAAACTTCGAATTTCCGTCACCGTCGTTGGCACTTTCCAGTCCAAAACCGCCTTTACTTTGGCTGGGTCCACCGCTGTTCCTTTCCTTGAGATCACATGACCCAAGAAATTCACTTCTTCTAGCCAGAATTCACACTTTGAGAGCTTCACATACAACTGCTTCTCCTTCAAAATTTGCAGAACTATCCTCAAATGTTCCCCATGTTCCTCCTTGTTCTTGGAATAAATGAGGATATCGTCTATGAATACTACCACGAACGAATCTAAATAGGGTTGAAAGATTCTGTTCATGTAGTGCATAAACAGTGCAGGAGCATTAGTCACTCCGAAAGGCATGACTAAGTACTCGAAATGTCCATATCGGGTCCTAAATGCAGTCTTCAGAATGTCATCTTCCTTCACTCGAATCTGGTGATAGCCCGATCGAAGATCGATTTTCGAAAATATCGCTGCTCCCCTCAACTGATCCATTAGGTCGTCTATCCGCGGCAGAGGATACTTGTTCTTGATCGTCACCTTATTCAGCTGGCGATAGTCGACACATAACCTCATACTGTCATCTTTCTTCTTCACTAGCAAAACTGGAGCTCCCCAAGCCGACACACTAGGTCTGATGAGTTGCTTTTCCGCTAACTCCTTGATTTTCTTTTCCAACTCAGCTAACTCTGATGGTGCCATTCGGTAGGGCGCTCTAGAGATTGGTCCAGTCCCCGGTATCACATTGATCGAAAACTCGACCTCTCGAACAGGTGGTAGTCCAGGAATGTCGTCAAGGAATACTTCTGGGAAGTCTCGAACTACGGGAAGTTCTTGAATGTGATTGTCCACATCGACATCCAAAGAAGTTGAGGTCATGTATACATGGGCTCCCTCTCTCAGAGAAGCCATGACTTGATTGGCAGTTACGTGCTTTAGGAAGGAATCGTCAGGGTTTCCAAAAGACAGGGTTTTAGTGAAACAATTGAACTGAACATGGTTAGCGGATAACCAGTCCATTCCTAAGATAACATCAATTTGGGATAAGGGTAATGTTATCAGGTCTGTGGGAAAAGTCCTATCATCTATCACTACAGGGCACTTAGGGCAAAAAGTTGAAACTGTGACTTGGTCACTTGTAAGGGTAAACACAATCAAATCATATGGTAGAGAAGCTACCATTAAGTGTAACCTACTCACAACATCATTCGATATAAAGGAGTGTGTGGCACCCGAATCATACAACACATTTAAGGAATTCTCGCGTATAAGACATGTACCTTGGATAAGACCATCGTGGTTCGAAGCCTCTACACCGGTCATTGTGAAAACTCTTCCTTTCTCCTGAGGCTTAGAAGCAGTCGAAACATTCCTCTCTTGCCTTGGCTTAGTGAACTGGTTTGCATAGTGGCCGGTCTCTTGGCAGTTGAAGCAAACCAGCTTGGAGCGACATTGACTGAAGTGGTGTCGATGACACTGAGTACAGTACGGGGCTGAAGTTCCAGAGTTCCTATCAGTATTATTGGGATGATTCCTACTTCCATTGTTGCTCCAAGTGTTGGCATTCCTATCACCCCGATTGCCATTGTTGCGATTGTTGTTCCTTCGGAACCATGATCCTCTATACTGATTATCCCTTCTTCCTCCAGATCGATCGTAGGGTCCTCGCCCATGCTGGGTTCCTTGCCTCACATTCTGGTAATTGGGGGTGATCCTCATTGGTCCATGGGAACTTGAGGGTACGGTAGTTTTATTGCCTATGTTCTTCGCCTTAAGCCCATCCTCGTAGATTCTACACCTACTTACCAAGAGTGGAAAGCTCTCGATCCCCATATGTATAAAAGCCATCTTAATCTCAGTCTTAAGTCCATCTAGGAATTTCGCGCACTTCAACTGGTCGTTCCCGGGTTGATTGTAGTGCGGCACGTACTTCACTAGCTCCTCAAACTTCGCAGCATACTCGCCGACCGACATATTCCCTTGAGTCAGGTGCATGAACTCGATCTCCTTCTTCAGTTTCATATCGATGGGAAAATACTTCTCCAAGAACCTTTGCTTAAAAGAGTCCCAAGTGATGGCCTCCTGCTGAACCTCCATAACTTGCCTAGTATTCTCCCACCAGTCCGATGCTTCCTTCGTCAGCATGTAGACCGCGTAGGTCACTTTCTGAGCATCAGTGCATTGCGTAGCAGTGAAGATCTTTTCCAACTCCCTAATCCACACATTAGCATTCTCCGAGGCATATCCACCGGCGAATTCTTTAGGGTTCCTCTTACAAAACTCATCTAAACCCCTATACTCATGAGGTCCTAAGTTTTGGTTTTGGTTGTTCTGCTGAGCCTGCTGATGCTTCATATTGATATTCTCACTCATACCCAGAACAGCAGCAGTCAGGTCGTGTAGCATATCCTCGGTGTTCCGAGCTGCTTCATTAACGCACTAATACCTCTTCCTCTTCCAGACATCGCAAAACTATATTCATTAACGCACTAATAGTTTAATACACCTACTAACGCATCTAATCATACAACCTAGCATATCTAGAGATCACACAACAGAGAACATGTAAGGCCATGTTCAGGCCACATGGATAACCATTGCTCGGATACCACCAAGTGTAACACCCCGATTTGGAAAACTCGAAAACAAACACTTTAAATTACTAATTAATTCTTTTCATGAAAAATAGGGAGAATTTTTTTTTGAAAACAATATAAAACTCATCGGTCAAGCTTTCCAAAACAAGGTATTACTTTTAACTCCTTTCTTTTAAAAACGTTTACCAAATTTTCTAAAACAATTTGATATTGATAACTTCACAAAGTAAAGACTTTTGGTATAGGATAAATATTTGTTTTACTTAAAATAGTTATCTGTCTGATTACGACAGTCATTCGGAAAAACAGTTCAGAAACAAGTCTTAAAAGTTCTTTCAAAAGTGGTCACCATAGTTTATCGGTGCCATTCTTACATAAACATTTTCTTAATCAAAACATTTCAAAAGATAAGGGGTACACTTGATATACATATAATTCAAGGTTCCATTAGAACCTAACTATAATCTACTAAGCAGCGTCCCCTTCTCGATCCGCAACGTAAGTCTTCAAAAGCATTCTCCGTCGTCCAGCAGTAGCCCTCTCGTCAGTGCATCACGATTAGTAAGTCCTTCTTCCAGGAGAGGCCACACCAGCTCCACCGTCTTTTAGAACCAGAGGTTCATCATCACATACACACAAGAAGTTGAGAGAGTAAGTTATCCGAATGGAATTACTCCCATCGACTTCTTGGATTTACACTAGCGACGTACACCAGAACATAACAAACAATACAACAAACAATACCACAGATAATTATGCAAGATGCATGAGAATGCGATGCAATCGGCGTATTATCTATCACTAAGTCTTTTCCTTAAGGGAATCATTTAATCAATTCATCTTGCAAAGTCGAATTTCTTTAACAGCTTATCTCGCAAAGTCGAAGTCTCTTTGTCCACGTATCTCGAGTCCATAACATCGGAAATTCAGATTTTATGATCTTGGGTTCAGGTCTACATCTCCTCGGGATCCATCCACTTAGTCAGAAGCAATCAGAAGTACAGGATCTCTAACCACATCGGCTCCGGGAGACGACACCAAAATATAATATAAAATGCCCGGGAAAGATTGTCATGACAAGGGTGTCCACCTCCTCCGTGTTCAAGTATCCCTCTTCTGATCCTGATTTAGTCAAGGGGGTGTCAGTCATCCGTCTAGTGATCATGCAGTACTTCAGCTACGACACCAGACTACCTACCCAACCTCAGATGGTCAACCCAGGTCACTATAGCTTTTTCCCGCCTAGACAGACTCCTCTTAGGCTTCTTGACGAGTCACCGTCATCGCCCTCCCCTATCCTAATCATCAAGTGTTTACCACGCAAGTAAACACCGTGTCTTCCTCTCCACTACTTCGGGTAAGGGTTTTAAGTCGTGGAGTTATACTCATTTGTCCTAACGTCGACCCATCCTAAATCATCTCCGTCATATAGCTCCAACCATATGCGGATTACTTCTGTGGGACTCGACCACTAAATGTGACGGGCTCCGACCCATCCTGAATCACACTCGTCATACGGCTCCGACCATATGCGGAATATCAACAACTATTCTGAAGGGCTCCGACCCACTCAGAATCATTCACGGCATATAGCTCCGACTATATGCGGGATATCAACAATCCTCAACAGATAGGCTCCGACCTATCTTAACTCATTCTCAACATATGGCTACGACCATATGGAAGTGATATTAACATATGGTTACGACCATATGGAAACATTCTCAACATATGGCTACAACCATATGGAAACATTCTTGTAGAATTCAGCAACCATTACGTCTAGTCCAAAAGCATCGTCATCGTCTAGGCTCTAATCCACTAGTCATGTCGTTAGCTCGATCCTCGGACACGGGCGCATCAGCATCATCCGGCTCCGTAGCGCGTTCCACCCTTTAGGGTTTCGTTCTTGTTCCTTGGGGAATTTCTTATAGTTTTCTAATGTCTTTACTAATCTTAACGTATATCGCGGGATTATGCATTATGCTCATGCAATAGCAATATAAACAACAATATATCTCAATATAAACAAATATATCAATCAATTCATACCATGTAATGGTATAGGTCTGAGTCTTCGTATACCGCGATACAAACAAGGCCCACAATTTATCGGGTATACTACTAGCTACGATAGACCTTTACTCCAACTTTGAGAGAGT
Source organism: Crotalaria pallida (assembly GCA_037953625.1). NCBI lineage: Eukaryota > Viridiplantae > Streptophyta > Magnoliopsida > Fabales > Fabaceae > Crotalaria > Crotalaria pallida. Next base: position 63,399,443 of record CM075655.1, on the reverse strand, counting down.
ACGGAGTGCCCTAGCATACTCACTAGACACCAAAGCGTCTTAGGATAACTTCTCTCTCACCTGAGTTTGCAGTTACCGAATCTACAAGTTCCGAACGATCTGCTCCCTTCCTAGTCTGCCCGACTCCAACTTCTTTCAAGTCCCATAAGATAGACATATGATTATTAAACTTTATTCAAATATTACTCTTAAAATTATTCTTAAAGCAACTTAAGAAAATCCAAACTTTCGTCTTTATTTAAAATCAAAACATCAATTCTTTTACTCAAACTTGTCCAAAATCAAGCACTAACTTTTATACTTTAAAATCATGAGAAAACAATCAAATAAATCAATTTAATTAAAAAGGTTTCTTCGCTGGTCCCTCTTGGACAGCAATGAGTTTAATCTTTAAAAACACCGAAAAATCGCACTTTTAAAACCAATTTTATCTTATGTTAAATACTCATAGAAATTCAACTTCAAAACACTTTGAAAACAATTTTAAATAAGAAATATAACTTAGAAAATTCTGGACAACATCATGTCCTAAGTTTTAAATTCATTTTCCATTGTTTAAAAAAAACAATTTAAACACATAGATAAATCAAGCATCTTGAAATCAATTAAATAAACACTTAAACCGATACTTTCTCAAGTTCAGACACTTAGAACCGAATGTGGACAGCACAATATTCAAATAGAACAAATCAAACAAACATTCATTTATTTCAAATATTACATATTCTCAAGCTATCAAGTTAAACATAAGCATGTTCACATACTCATTCATGCATATATCTTAATCAAATAAGGAAATCAAACTCTTAAGCTCATACAAACCGAATCATGCATCACATAAATACTTAGACACATTTTTCTTTTTAACTTTCACTTAATCAATTTCCATTTTAGCGAAACTTCATCTTAATATGCCTAAACATGTTGAAACCGTATACATCATTAGCTTTTCAAAAACTATTTTCTCAAAGAATAACTTCACAAATCAACACATAGTTCCATGGCATGAACACATATACACATTCAAGGAAATTTGACTCCAATGTTAAGGTCCAAACCGTGACCTTAACTAGGTTTTCTCAAAAACATTTTCAAAGATTCAAGACTTCTAAAACAACTCTAAATCCATCAACAATTTCACATAACTCATCAAGCAAATAGAAATACAATCCTAACATATGTTTCATCATGAAAACCGTGAGCATCACATAATCTCTAAACAATTTTTATTTCACATTTAACACTTAGGATCAACTCAAAGTTCATGGAAATCACATATTCATTAGCTAAACTTAAGAAAATCTTAATCTTTTTCAACTAGGCATACAAACCGTGACCACCACTCAAGATCACAACACCACAAAATTTTATATTCATTACTAAATTCAAGATCATGACATGCAAGAAGTCAAACAAAATAAAATCAAGATATCAATCACATCATCATCAAAACCGTGACTTGTTCATGGTTTTCTTAAAAAGAGTTTTCTTAAAGATTCAAACTTCCAAATCATACTTAGAATCTTAGGATAATCACATGCACATAACAAAATCCAACATCAAACTTCTAACCTAAAGATCAAGCACAAACCGTGGCCATCATAAGGAAAATCACCAAGAAAATCAATCATTTTCAAAGATCTTAACATGCATGCAAGCAACACACTAGATCTTTGAGAAATCCTTTATGAAAACTTAAAATCAAGTCCTTTTCAAAAACATTTTTAAGAAATCAAAGAGGAAAACTCAGGATCATGAGAGAAAACATTTTCTTAACAAAAACTTCAAGATCAAGTTCAAAGATCAACATGCATGGTAGTAAAATCTTTGGATCTAACATAAAAACAAACATGCATCAACACCTTTCAAACGAAATCAAAGCCTTAGAAAGAAAGCATGAAAATGAAATGAATAAAAGAAAATAGGTTTAAAACATTTAAGATCATGAAACAAAATGCTTACTTAATTAAAAGCTCTCAAAATCAAGTCCAATTCTTTGGTTTCTCTTCCCTCTCCTCACGGTTTACTCACTCTCCTCTCTAAGGTCTATAGTTTTTCCTTCTCTTCTTCACTATCTTGGTTGATCTTGCTTAGATTGTAAAGTGTGTGGAGTTGGTTCTTCTTTTCTCCTCTCTGTTCGGCCATTCTCTCACTAAGAGCTTGATGATGCTCTTAGTGTTGTGTTTTTGGTTTTGGAAAAGAAATGATGGAAATGAAGAGAAGTGTGTGATGATCACTCTCTCACGGTTTCATTCATCAAGGCTTTTGATGGTGTTTGTTGATGTGTGTTGTTGTTGTTGGTGTTGATGAGAGAAAGAAGAAAGGATGAAGAAAGAAGAATGAGGAATGAAAGAATGGAAATGAACTCACTCTCTCTCTCTCTTACACGGTTTTGGCCCCTTCTTTTATTCTTCTCTACTTTTTCTTATTTGCCATCAAGGGCTTGCATGGGGGGCTTGGTTGCAATTACTTGGCCTTGTTTCCCTCCCAACGGCTCCCTTCCTTTTTCTTTCCTATTTCTTTACTTTTTCTTCCTTAAGTCATGCTTAGGTCATGAAGATGATGTCATGAGTTTGACTTTGGAGCACAACAACTTGGTGGCCAAGTAAATCAACTTGGTGACCAAGCAAGGCACATGGACATTCGGCCATAGGGTAATTAGGGTAGATTAGGTTAGTTTAATTAGGTTTAAGGTACTAATTAGGGTCTAATCATGATTAGGGTAGGATTAGGGAAACTAATTTAGGTTTAGTCCACTAATCCTTAGAGATTAGGGTTTAATCAAGGATTAAGGTACTAATCAAAAACTTAATCCATATTAGCATAAATTTAGGGAAAACTAATTCTAGATTAGTTCACTAATCTTGAGGATTTAGGGTTTAAGATAGTGATTAAGTGCTTAATCAAGGATTAAGAACTCGATTAAGGCTTAATCAAAGATTAGGATACTAATTAGGGTTTCTAGAAACAATTCTAAATCAAGATGATTTGGACTTTGATTTCTTTGAAACTTAGAGAAAATAATTTTCCATCTTAAAATCATATGCATGAATTTAGGAAAACAAAATCTTAATTAAAACCTTAAGCAATCAAACACACAAAATCACAACACAAGTAAATTAAATCTCAAAGCATAAAAACCATCATGAAATCAAAATTCTTTTAAATCAATTCTTTAATTAATTAGGTCAAAATAATTTCTTGATTAGGGACTTGTAGAAGAAGTGGGTCAAAAAGGCAGATGTTACAGTTTTGGTACGTGTAAGACACAGAACGGCAACCCTAGCCGTCCATATCAGAAAGTGAGTGATACACTGAATCTCTCTCTTCTCCGCTAGCACTGAGAAGAGAGACGTGACTCCAATTGGGAATCTGTTCGTGTTGATACCGATAGAGGCGCGACTACCTTGCTGCGCTCGTGATTGACGTGAATTGTTCGTGGACGATCTGACCAGCGTCGTTCTCCTCTTCGCATCAAGAGGTAAATTTTTTTCTATCTCGAATCATGCTCTCTCGCATGGATCCTGTTCTGGAAATAGGGTATTTCGTTTTTATTTTCCGCTGCGTATTTGATCCCTATTTCATGCACATTTCATGAAAACCATTTCTTTTAAAATCACTCACCACTTTGAAATCATAAGATAAGAAATTCATTCAAGGAAATACTCTTTTAAAAACACTTTCTCAAAAATAATTCTCTTTAGTACTTAAAACAATACGAGGAATTTGCGGGTCGTCACATTCTCCCCAACTTAAAGATTTCTCGTCCCCGAGAAATACGTTGCGGATTGGGCAGCAGGGCACAAAATTTTCACATCACGGTGAGGTCCATGAGGACTCTCTCATTCTCACTTCGTGGTCGTTTTTCCTTTGCTGGCATCAATTGTTTTGTAGTGCTCCTCGTTTGTTGCGCTCATACGAAGAAGTCTTGCTCGTACTACCACTTGCGTGTCGAATCGAGTCAAGTCCAACGGACTAACCCAAGAGGATATCGTCTCTTAACTTGATCGTCGTTTCAAAAAGCACAACCTTGGGTACAAACCCAGGGAATATCAAACAAACATAAATTCACACATCTCCAAGAGCATGGGGTTTCACCTAAAATCCTTAGATTCTCACTACTTTCTACCACTTTAAATTCCCACTGGTTCATAAACAATCACTCCTTCCTTTAATTCTCCTTCTAACTCTAACACTTTCATTTATCATTTCTATGACTTAGGGAAGATCCTATCGCAACTCTGGTTTTACTTCCTCAAACAACCTCACTTTTCTCATTAAATTCATCCTAAATATCTATCGTGCCTATCACTTCCACCGTCTAAACCTCTGGTTGTGGCATAAGGCAATCCTAGTCATCAAATTTTCCTCATAATTTCCTCTAATTACCGGTAACATACACCTCTTTTCTTCCTTGTAGCTCCCCAACTTTGATCAAACTTACAACTAAGTTCACTATGGTCTTACACTCTTACTCAACTTCAACCATTGATCCATCCTTTATCATTCAAGCCTAAGCTATCTGGGTAACTATAACACTTCCAATTCCGCAAATCGGGTTAATGAATCTTGGGTAAGGGTCGGTAAGACTACGGTTTAATAGTAAGGCTTAGGAAGAAAAGGTTCGAATTCCTACTATACTAACTGTTTTTGTTGAAGCAATTCAACAAACACGGGGATCCAGGAATAACATCCTATATTCTTAAAGGTAATAACTACTCTTGTATCAAAGGGTGCATCAAGGTCAACAACTAAGGTCTATCAAACAATGATACCGCATCAAGGGTCATATGGTCTCAATCTTAGAATCTATTCGCTCTCTACTCAGTCTACTTCCTTCAAACTACCGAACCAACGGATTCCTTAGACTAACTCAGCAAGCACTAGAGACACAGACAGAGTCTCACATCCTATAAAGACAAGGACTTAACCTTGTACTCCTATCCTTACACTAGCAAACACACAGAGTCACACAAACAAAGCATGTAAGCCCATGCTTAAGGCCACTAAGGATTACCATAAGCTCTGATACCATTCTGTAACAGCCCGATTTTCATAACCCGAAATAATCAACTTTTATTTCATAAGTTTGCAAAAATGAGGCCAATTTTTTTTTTAAACATTATTGAAGTGTCGTTGATACACTTAGCATTCTCTAATGAAAACCGAGTTGTTACTAAAATAGTTCTTTACATAAAACTTTCCTCTCCACAAAGTGACTAATTTCAAAAGCATCATGACAGTTCTCAAAAGATTACATTGTTCAATCTCCCAAAATAAAGTGCACCACAATACAGAATTTAAACTTAGCTTGATTACATAAATGGATCTTTGCTCGGTAATCCTTGACTCAAGATACTAACATTAAACTTAAACTAAAAACACTATCCCAGAATCTTCCTGTCAAACACAAACGGATGAAGCTTCCATTTCTTCTTGCGACCGTTCTTCGCTCCCGAGGATGATGCCATCCGTGTTGCTGTTCCTCCGTTGCCATTGGACTCCAACTCCACCCCATCTAGTGTGGTAGAGTTCCTCTGAGTCTCATACCACACCTTCTCTCTGTAGCTCCTATATCCTCGCACGGTGACTTGTCCCAAGTGCGGCCCCAAGTTAACTCCGCTCAATTGGTGTTCCGGGTTCGGGATCGCGATCTGAGTGTAGCCGGTCCATACCCATCCATACGGAGTAAGCTTCCAACCTTTTCCATGCTTATTCCAAGTGGTGATCTCCATACGATGATCCATCTGCCCGTTGAGATACCAGTAGCACCGATATGCCAACGAACAGGAGAGAGTAAGCGATCCGAACGACGCATCGTCGACGGTGTGGGTTTATGATAGGCAAAATATCAAGACAATACAAACAAGACATACATACAACATAGCATTCAATCATATTATCATTAACATCAATCATTATCATCATTCATTGTCATTATCATTATCATTCGTTATCATCTTGCCAAACTTATTATTATTTCTTAACTTAATCATTCTTCTTCCTCAACTCTTTCCTCATTCTCAAACTTGGCACTCTTTCTCTTTCATTCATCTCCCTCTTCATAGGGTTTCATTCATCTTTCCATTCTTTCCATTCTCAATTCCTTTCTCATCATCAACATTCATAAGCTTTTATTTCTTATAATTATGAACCTTTTCTTATCAAGTTTTATCAGATCACAACCATCGATGATTGGGGGAAGTTACAATATCATCGAGGTACTCGTTTCATTCTCAGTTAGAACTCACGTCTACATCTCCTCGGTCATCCACCCAACCTAGTCGGAAGCTAACAGGAGTACAGGACCTTTACCACGCGGGCACGACAGCTGTCTCATTATCAATTGGCTCCAAGCCAGGAGAACTGTAGAAAACTCGGGTACAGTCTCAAATCAATTCAATTCAATTCATATCATATAATCAAGGCTCACTATAGAAAACTCGGGTACAGTGGCAAATCACAGATGCCCCGTTCCAGTCCCTCTCACTGTTCTTGAAATGCCATAGGGGTGACAGTACTATTCTAGTTCCGGGTGCAGAACTTACCATGGCATTATGACCCAGTCCCCACCACGTCTGGCTACCATATATGGAATTCGTTCTTCCCAGAATAGTACTCAAGGCATCATGACGTTTTACCGCCCTAGCCTACCCTATTGCATTCACAACCCGAATATCCCTGATATCCGGGGTATCTTCCTCTCCACTACTTCGATATCACACTCATAGCTCACCACGTTCGCAATCGTTAATGTCTTTTAAAGTCTTTTATCTTATTAATTAACCTAAGGTCGGCCCATCCTTGGTGCATCCCTTCAACGAGTCCCGACCACTACTTATCACAATCCTTTTCTTATCCTTTCTCAACATAGCACAGAGCTGGGATCACATCAATAAACTCGCATCTCATTTCAAAATCTTTCTCCACAATCTCATTTCACATTCTCATTTCACAATCTCTTTCAAAATGACATTTCATACTCTTCCTCAAAATCTCATTCTATCAACTTTCTCGAAACCTCATGTCACAACTTCCTCAAAATCTTATTTCACAAACTTTCTCAAAATCACATTTCATAATCTGTCTCAAAAATCTCATTTCCTCATCTTTTCAAAACACCATTTCGTAAACTTTCTCAAAACATCATTTCATAAACTTTCTCAAATTCTTATTTCAGAAACTTTTTCAAAATGTCATTTCACAATTTTTCTCAAAATATCATTTCATAAATTTTCTCAACATTCCTCTCATAGTCTTTCTCAAAATCTTGTTTCATAATCTTTCTCGAAATCATAATCTTTTTGAACATCTCATCTCATAAACTTCGTCAAAAATATCATTTTGCAAACTTTTTCAAAAATCTCATTTCGTAAACTTTCTTAAAAACCTCGTTTCGTAAACTTTTTCAAAAATCTCATTTTGTAAACCTTTTCAAAAATCTCTTTTCATAAACTTTCGCAAAAATTTCATTTTGTAAACTTTCTCAAAAATCTCATTTCGTAACTCTTTTCAAAAATCTCTTTTCATAAACTTCCGCGTAACTCCCATCTCAGTGAGCATTAGTGGAGGAGCAAGCTTGTAACACTCTCTCTTCTAGTTTATAAAATATAGTCTCTATTTGTATTTATATAATAAATAAGGACTTGCGTTCATTGGAGAAGTAATGAAAATATTTTTCTAAAATACTTGTTTCCATACAGACGATTAAAGTAGCTCGTGTTAGCATAAGTTGGGCCTTCATTTGCGATTATTAAAAAAACTTCCCAACTCAGCACTAAAATCTTTCTTGTGAGAATAAAACAACATTATTATCAGAGTGAGCGGAATTTTGATAAAATAGTGACCTTGATTTGGTAATCCACATTTTATGTCATTTATATAAAGATATATATATATATATATATATATATATATATATATATTCATAACATCACATAAAAGTACCAACATATATCAAGGTCAAAGTCGAGATAGCAGAAGTTTATAAGATACAAGTCCATGATATAAGACTAAAAGAAAAGACTACCTCACTGAGATCTCTCAAAAATATATACAATATATGTATAGAGCAAAATATGAAATCCCAGCAGCGGTCCAATGATCCTCCTCCATAGCATAAGTCTCCAAAATCTCTAGCAGCTGCTCCACATGTCCCACATCCTAACCATCTATACTATGCAACACCCGGTGGATCCCCAACTCCCCACTGGCTCCCAGTGGAGTGCTCGACTGGCTCGCCCTCACTCTCAGCCTCCTCAGGATCCTCCTCTATTTCGTCCGACTGAGTGGATACCCTACCACTGGGCACTGGGTCAGCTGAAGGAGTCCCATGAACCGGACTCATCGGACTAGGTACAGGAGTCTCCTCACGGATCACTCGGGAAGCAGAAGGGTGAGATCTAGTAGCAGCTCTAAAATGAAAGGAATGAAATCGACGAGCTGGTCGAGTCGGGGGTGGTCCATGATAAGCATAAAAAGGGGGTACATGCAAAGTATAGATAATAGGGATGCGAAACCTACGAGGACGGACACGAGCCAGAGGGTTAGGGTGATATAGAGTCACCTCTACCTCACCCTTAAAAGTGGCTCTATGGTCCTCGTAGTACCACACTCCACTAGGGAGTGGGCGCAACTCGATGCAAGCTAGATAGCGAGCCATCACCTACAATGGGCATAAGGGGCAAGCAAATAATCACATAATCGAATAAGAATAAATAGAGCAAGTAACATTCACAAGTACCAAGTAGTCAGATGCATAGACAAATGAGCAAGCATGGTTTATTTATAATAATCCCATTATTTATGTGTCATGATGCATGCTTCCCATTTCCATTGTTTATTGAACGTTCAATCCAGTAATTCATATACATGACCAACATGTATTGCGAAACTGCTCGGATAGTGTGCACACAACGTCACCAAGACGTAACAGCATTCCCCAATGCTACCCACATTACCAAAATGTGTCATCGAGCCAGTTACCACCGAATTAAGTATCCATCTCCTTTCTCCATGTATGAATGCACATAAATTAATCCTTTAAGATTAACCAATAATCTTATTATGTGCAACCAATAATATTTTATCAGTGTATTTTAATGTTGTTCTTAATCATCCCATTCTTTTTATTGGAACATGATATTCTCTCCATAAGCATAGTTGATTCAATTGGAAATAATTTAGGTATGTTTAAAAATACTTTTCTGCCCCTGGACAAAAGACTCGAGTGAAATGTCCTGGACTCGAGTGAATCATACTTTTCATAAAAATACTCAAGTAACTCATGAATACTCGAGTGTCCTTCATTTTCCAGAAACTCATTTTTCAGGTTTTACCAAAATACTCGAGTGTTCTTCATGGATACTCGAGTGTTCCTCAGATTTTATCAAAATACTCGAGTGTTCTTCATGAGTACTCGAGTGTTCTTCATTTTCCAGAAATCCATGTCCCAGGTTTGGTCGAAATACTCGAGTATCAATCCCAATACTCGAGTGTTTTTAGACAGATAACACTGTAAATTGCCTTTTAACATACCATTTCCAATTCTAACCAATTCCAGTTAAAACCAAGGATCAACAGAGCTTACATTAAGCATATAAAACATGTTCCAATACAGAATTAACAACATATTACACTGAATCACACCATAGCATCAATTATGCATAAAATCCACTTTTCCAACAACTCAACATGCCAAATCCAATTTTAAGCACATTTAGCAAGAAAACAACTTTGGTACATCTTGCATGAAACATAATAAACTTGTCCAAAACAATATTTGAACTCAGAGAGGCCTCCAAGCCTTGATCCTATTTCCAACTATGCCCATAGAGTCTCTAGTTGACTCTCAACCTAAATTCACATGATTTAAACTTATTCTAGTGAATTAATAGCTTCACCCTTACCTCTAGGTTGTGAATCAACACAGAGTTTGCAGAGAAATTGGCTGGAAATGCTAAACCCCAAAAATCCTTTGCATGCAGCCATATGTGAGCAGAGTACCAAAACTAGAGGATTTGACATGCAAGATCATTGTAAAAATTAGGGAAAGAGGTTAGGAATTATTCTCTGCAACTTAAACTAGAGGTAGGAACGAATTTGAGATTCAGAGGGCTCATAAACTTACCAAAATCCTAGCTCCATGTAGGCTCCAGACCTCAGGAACTTGGTTTGGCAGCAACAATCCCTCTCCTTCCGATCCTCGATTCTCCTTCCACACAGCCCCTCAACTCACGAATCTTATTTCTTTGTGAAGCTCGAAACGTGAGCTTCACAACGGTGTATCACACTTAATCTAACTCTCAGCAATGATCGAGTAATCAAAGCATGAAATTGGAAACCCTAAGTTGGTGTCTAAAGAGCTATTCGACCAAAAATGGTCTATTTTCCTCAACCAAAAGCTTAAATAGCCATTCCCTTTGATCATGCAGCTCGACACGAAGATTATTAACGTGTCCTGGAAGTGTTTTCGTGTCAACGAAAGAGAACCGTCGAGTGTTGACTCATCAAACGCACTCACGAGTTCTCCACTGACTCGAATACTCGAGTGTTTCCAGGAATACTCGAGTATTTTTGCCAATTTTTCAAAAATATTTATTTTAATGCCCTTCCCTCCAAGACCTTCCTAATATTGCTTCTAGGTCCTAATTTAGGGACTAATATGCAAAAACATTATTTTTACATATTATCTTTTATCAAAATACTTTTCCACTTCACACAGGCACTAATACCAACACATAATTATTCCAAATTAATTATGAATATATAATTATGATGGAGGAAAAATAATTATGAAATAACCTTTCATAATCAAAATTTTCATTACATCAGGGGATAAAAATTTGGGGTGTCACACTACTCCCCCACTTAACAGGAATTTCGTCCCCGAAATTCAACCTACATAAATAACTCAAGATAATCCTTACGCATTCTATCCTCTAATTCCTAGGTCGTCTCATATACATTTCCACTTTGCCACACGACTCTGACTAACGAAATCTCCTTTCCTCTAAGCTGTTTGGTCCTCCTATCTTCAACTTTAACTAGGCCAGCCTTAAAGGTTAGGTTTTCTCGTAGGGTTAAGTCATCCGGACGAATCTGAAGAATCGTGGTTGGATCATGCACAAACTTTTTCAATTGAGACACATGAAAAACATTGTGCAGGTTGGCTAAAGATGGTGGGAGAGCTATTTGATAAGCTACCGGTCCTATTCGCTTAAGGATTTGGTAGGGACCTATGAATTTAGGTGAAAGCTTCTGAGGTTTCAACGCTCTACTCACTCCCTTCAGTGGTACAATCCTGAGAAACACATGGTCGCCTTCCGCAAACTCTAATGGTCTCCTTCTCCTATCAGCATAACTTTTCTGACGACTATAAGCAGCCCTGACCTTTTCTTGAATCATTTTGATCTTTTCTGTTGTCTGTTGCACTACATCCGGACCAAGATGTAAATTCTCCCCCACTTGAAACCAACATAGCGGGGTTTGACACTTTCTTCCATACAATGCCTCGAACGGTGCCATACCAATACTTGCATGATATCCATTGTTGTATGTGAATTCTGCGAGTGGTAGAATCTGATCCCAACTTCCTCGTTCTTCCAATACACAAGCTCGCAGGATGTCTTCCAAAGTTTGAATGGTCCTTTCGGTCTGCCCATCTGTCTGAGGGTGATATGCTGAACTCATCTTAAGCCTCGTCCTCAGAGCTTGATGCAGGCTTGACCAAAATCTAGACATGAACCTCGGATCACGATAAGAAATAATACTGGATGGCACTCCATGCAATCGAACCACGTCCCGGATATAAAGCTGGGTGAGCTTATCCAAAGAATAGCGCATATTCACCGGAATGAAATGCGCCGACTTAGTAAGGCGGTCCACAATTACCCAGATTGCATCATGGTTTGCAACTGTCCTTGGCAATCCAGTCACAAAATCCATGGAAATACTATCCCACTTCCATTGTGGAATATCCAAAGGTTGCAGCATTCCTCCAGGTTTCTGGTGTTCCATCTTAACTTTTTGACAGATTAAACATGACGCCACATAGTCCGCAACGTCCTTCTTAAGGCCCGACCACCAAAACATGCCTTTCAAATCCCGGTACATCTTAGTTGATCCCGGATGAATGCTCATCTGACTCTTATGCGCCTCATCCAAAATTAACCTTCTAATCTCCGAATTCTTTGGTATGCAAATTCTCGTTTTGAAACGAAGAATTCCATCCGGCCCTTCCGAGAAATTAGGCTCTTTTCCTCCTTTCATCATCTTCCTCTCTTCTATTCATTCTTCATCTTCATATTGCAATTCTCGAATTCGAGCCAAGAATTCACTAGAAATTTGCAACATACCCATCTTAATATGGCTTTGTTCCACTTGCATCACTCAACTTAAATCCCGAAACTCTTCAATCAAAGCTACTTCTTTAATCATCATGGAACTTGTATAAATCGCTTTACGGCTCAAAGCGTCTGCTACAACATTAGCCTTACCGGGATGATAATGAAGCTCAAAGTCGTAGTCTTTTAAAAATTCCATCCACCGACGTTGCCTCATATTTAACTCCTTCTGATCAAACAAATACTTCAAACTCTTATGGTCACTAAACACTCGGAATGTAGTGCCATAGAGATAATGCCTCCATATCTTCAGTGCAAAAACTATTGCAGCGAGTTCCAAATCATGGGTGGGATAATTCACCTCGTGAACTTTCAATTGACGAGATGCATATGCCACGACCTTTCCTCCTTGCATTAGAACACTCCCAAGCCCTTGTCCTGATGCATCACAGTACACTTCATACTCCTTGTGAGGGTCAGGTAAGATTAACACTGGCGAGGATGTTAATCTTTCCTTAAGCATCAGAAAACTCTTCTCACACTTCTCATCCCATATGAATGGTTGATCCTTCCGAGTCAGCTTGGTGAGAGGTAGTGCGATCTTCGAAAATCCCTCAATGAATCTTCTATAATAACCAGTCAGTCCTAAGAAACTTCGGACTTCAATGACTGTCTTCGGTTGAACCCACTGCAGAACCGATTCAACTTTAGCTGGGTCAACTGCTATGCCACCTTCCGAAATCACATGCCCCAAAAACTGAACTTCCTTCAACCAAAATTCACACTTAGAGATTTTGGCGTAGAGTTGCTTCTCCTTCAAAATCTTCAATACTATCCGAAGATGTTCGGCATGCTCTTCCGGATTCTTAGAATATATCAGGATATCATCAATGAAAACTACCACGAATGAATCCAGATATGGTCTAAAAATCCGATTCATATAATCCATGAAGATAGCTGGTGCATTTGTCAATCCGAACGGCATTACAACGTACTCGTAATGTCCGTATCAAGATCGAAATGCAGTCTTAGGGATATCTTCCTCCTTAATTCTGATCTGATATACCCAGATCTCAGATCAATCTTGGAAAACACTGAAGCTCCTCTTACCTGATCCATTAGATCGTCAATCCTTGTCAAAGGTGATCGAGGCCGTACCCGATCAAAATAAAAGGGGTTTATTCTGTAGTACTAGGAAGGTGATCCTAGGTCGTTTCCCAGCGAATATCGATCTAGGCAAAGTATCAAACACGTAGTGTGCAGTAAAATGGGGGGGGGGGGGTTTGTGTGTGACAAATGTGAAGAACAAAACATAAACAGAATATAAAAATTAAGAAAATCAGAAACAAAAGCGGGCAAACCACTTTGGTTACGTACACTACTCAATCTTAGCTCACTAAAGATATATTCCTCTCCTCTCCTCTGTCCAACTCGTGACAACCAAATACTAAGCGAAAATCTAGTTGTCACTCCAAACCCTAACTTCTAATTAAGCATCAGAAACTAGAATTGGAGTTTTTACCAGTTAATACAAATTAAGCATTTATATTCATGTATTATCTCTACGAAATGGAATTAAGCAAACCACTACACATTGATAAACATGAAAACAGAGAAGAGAAAATGAAATTGCATTAATAACAAGAGCTCAAGAGTAGATAATACAATACCAAAGGGATTAACCCTTGAAGTTAGCCTTCCATGGTCATAAATCAAGAAAAACGTGTAGAAAGGGGGAAGAACAAAACCCTAGCAGCCACCAAATTCTATGGAGAGCCAAGAAACCTAGAGAGAGTGTGAGAAATCTGAAAATGGGAGTGTGTCTTGGGGGTTACACGAATTTCCCCTCTTTAGTTATGAAAATGGGCCTAAAACATGGGCCCAAGTCCTAAGAAACACTATTCTGAAAATTACAATTAAAAAGGGACCTAAATGCAAATTACAATCTTCACTTCAATGCTTCAATCTTCATTTCCAAACTTCCCAAAGTGCCCTTGTGCCAAATATTACCTAAAAATAGAAATAGAATTAATTAGGCTAAATAATTCCAAATTAAACAATATTCGGAATATTAGTCCAATAAACTCTAAATCACTAAATCAAGCTAATCAATGTCAAATGGGCAACAAGTATCAATAATAGGAGTAAAATAATGCAAGGAATAATGGGAAATAAAATGCTCATCAAATACCCCCACACTTATCCTTTTGCACTCCTGGGCAAAACCAAAAGATAGGACTATGAAGATCAATATGTACCAAAAAGTGAATCATGCAACAAGATGACTACAACTAAGGAATGCAAACCTAAGAGATTACATACTTCACAATGAATTCTAGGAAATGCAAAGAAATGGGCAAACTCAAGCACACAAAATGGTTAAGGATCAAGAGTCAAAGCATCTGTGAACATCATCCAATTACTTCAAGTATGCAAAGAAACCAATGACATCAAGAGGATAGTCACAAAGATGATAGAAACTCACAAGGATCACTCAAAAGTGTTTACACTCAAGTGTTTGGGGTTAATCATTATTTACACTCAAGGCACATCATGAAAAACAAACACAACCATAAGCTTGACAAGCCTCTAACATCAACCATCAACACACATGCACAAAATGATCAAAAGGTCTTTTAAGGGTTGTAATGGGGCCAAGGACAAGGTAGAATAAAAAATATGGGAATGTAGCTAAAACCAAGGGAATAGAGGAGCAATGGGGAATAAGTAAAAAGTAAGCAAAATCCACCCCAAAATCAACAACCACTAATTCCAATTCTTTTTGCCTCAACAACCTTTTATTCACTTTTTTTTCTCTTCTATTTTTTTTTATTTTCGCATTTTTTTTGAGAGATATACAAAAAGAAAAGAAGAAACAACACAAAAGGCATGAAGATGAAGCCATAGCTATAACAACCAAAGAGGCAAAACCAAGAACTCAACCAATTGAAGCATAGAGCACACTTCTTACCTAATACCAATTCCCAAAACAATTCCAAAGCTCCAAAATTCCCTAAGGGATAAAAAGGCTCAAAGGGGCTAGCAAAGGATACATTCATTCAAGGTAGGCTCATATGGCTAGTAGCTTATTCAAGAAAGAAAGTGCCTAAATCATTTCAAAATGTGCATGAGAAATCAAGTATCAACAAGAGTCAAGTCAAGTTCTAGAGTGCAAGTAATCCAGAGTGCAATCACACATGAAGAAAATTAGGTGGCATAAATAGCAATCCACCCACAACTAAGGCTCAAATCCTCACAAAAGGGACAATTCTATCACAGTGTTACTACCTCTTAATTAACAAAAGCAACTTTGCACACAGAAATGCATGAATTCAGACACAAGATACCAAAACTCTACTAAAATGAAGCAAAAACATGCAAGAAAATGCCCAAAACTAAGCAAAACCTAAAAAAATCAAAGCAAAATATGCAACCTAAACTACTCTCCCCCCACACTTAAATCACACATTGTCCTCAATGGAACACAAATTGCAGAATCAGACAGATATAGACAAGTGTAATAAAAAAACAAGGAAGGAGAAAAGAAGACTCCCTAAGTCATGGTTGTTCAAAAGTGGGGTCGACCAATGAGGCCTCCTCCACAGGTGCATCATCCAAAGAAGGGGTGGTTAGGAAAGGCTTGAGTCGGTGGCCATTGACTTTGAAGCTCTTGTTCGTGGACTCACTCTTGATCTCCACAGTGCCATAAGGAAACACCTGGGTGACTACAAACGGTCCAATCCATTTAGAGCGGAGCTTTCCACTCATGAGTCCAAGCCTAGAGTTGTAGAGCAAAACTTTTTGACCAACCAAGAACTCCTTTCTAGAAATGGAGTTATCATGAAGCTTCTTGGTCTTCTCTTTGTAAAATTTGGAGTTCTCATAGGCCTCCAAACGGATCTCATCTAGCTCACTCAACTGCATCTTCCTCTCCTCACTCGCTTGATCAAGAGCTAAGTTACATTGCTTCACAGCCCAATATGCACGGTGCTCTATCTCCACAGGCAGGTGGCACGCCTTACCAAAGACAACCCGATAGGGTGACATCCCTATGGGTGCCTTGTAAGCGGTCCGGTGGGCCCACAGAGCATCCTCTAATCGTGTGCTCCAATCCTTTCTATTAGGCTTCACCATCTTCTCCAAAATCCGCTTGATCTCTCTATTTGAAATCTCAGCTTGCCCGTTGGTTTGGGGGTGATAGGGTGTAGAAACTTTGTGCACAACCCCATACTTCTTGAGCAAAGCTTGCATGGATCTATTGCAGAAGTGTGTGCCTTGATCACTGACTATGGCTCTAGGTATGCCAAACCTGCAAAGGATATTAGACCTGACAAAATCTACAACAACCTGAGC
Organism: Crotalaria pallida; assembly: GCA_037953625.1. NCBI lineage: Eukaryota > Viridiplantae > Streptophyta > Magnoliopsida > Fabales > Fabaceae > Crotalaria > Crotalaria pallida. The sequence continues at coordinate 63,382,746 of CM075655.1, read as the reverse complement.
ATCATTAGTCCTGGTGGCCTTAGCTTCCACCCATTTGGATACATAATCCACAGCAAGTAAGATATAATAAAAACCAAAAGAAACAGGAAAGGGGCCCATGAAATCTATACCCTAGACGTCAAACACCTCACAGAACAACATAGGTTGTTGCGGCATCTGTTGTCTCCAAGATAGGGTGCCTCCTGCTCTTTGACACTTCTCACATGAGCTGCACACGTTGCTTGCATCCTTGAATATGGTAGGCCAATAAAATCCAGAATCTAGCTCCTTTCGTGCTGTCCTTTGAGTCCCAAGGTGGCCTCCCACTGGTGAAGCATGGCAAAATTGGAGAACCGATTGGATCTCCTGGTCTGGAATGCACCTGCGAATGACCTGATCACTGCAAAAACGCCATAAATAGGGGTCATCCCATACATAATACTTGGCATCGCTCTTTAATTTGTCTCTTTGAGCTTTGGATGCCAAGGCAGGAGAAAAACAGAAGCAACCAGATAATTAACAATGTCTGCAAACCAAGGATTTTGGGGAAGGGGATGGGAAACATGTAAAGATAAAAGCTGCTCATCCGGGAAGTCATCCAGGATAGGAAATGCATCCTCCTCTCTCTCTATCCTGCTCAAGTGGTCTGCGACAAGGTTATGCGCACCACTCCGATCCTGAATCTCAAGATCAAACTCCTGGAGGAGCAACATCCACCTAATCAACCTAGGTTTGGAATCTAATCTTTTTCAAAAGATACTTCAGAGCAGCATGATCAGTGTACACTACAACCTTAGAACCAAGCAAATATGATCTAAACTTGTCAAGAACAAAAACAATAGCCAAAAGTTCTTTTTCAGTTGTTGTGTAATTAACCTGTGCTGCATCTAAAGTCCTAGAAGCATAATAAATCACATGCGACAGCTTACCAACCCTTTGGGAGAGAACTGCTCCCAAAGCATAATTTGAAGCATCAGTCATGAGCTCAAATGGGAGGGTCCAATCAGGTGGTTGGATGATGGGAGTGGAGGTCAGTGCTTTCTTCAATTCATCAAATGCCCTCTTGCATTGGTCTCCAAATTCCCATGGGGCATCCTTTTGAAGCAACTTGGAAAGAGGAAGGGCAATGTTGCTAAAGTTTTGAATAAACCTGCGATAGAAACCTGCATGACCAAGAAAAGAACGCACCTCTCGCACGCAAGAGGGGTAAGGCAAATGTGATATTACATGCAGCTTAGCAGGGTCAACTTCTATGCCCTTGTGCGAAACAATGTGCCCTAAGACTATGCCTTGTTCTACCATGAAGTGGCATTTTTCAAAATTCAAGACAAAGTTAGTCTCAATGCACCTATTAAGAACCTTAGTCAAATTATCAAGACATGCATCAAATGAGGAGCCATAAACACTAAAATCATCCATGAAGACCTCTATGTAATGCTCGAGCAAGTCAGCAAAAATACTCAACATACATCTTTGAAATGTGGCAGGAGCATTGCATAGGCCAAAAGGCATCTTCCTATATGCAAATGTGCCAAAAGGACAGGTAAATGTGGTCTTATGTTGGTCCTCTGGTGCAATGCAAATTTGAAAATAACCAGAGAAACCATCTAAGAAGCAATAATGAGATTTACCTGCCAGGCGCTCCAACATCTGATCAATGAAGGGGAGAGGGAAATGATCCTTGCGAGTCGCCTGGTTGAGCTTTCTGTAATCAATGCAGACTCTCCAACTGTTCTGCACTCTAGTGGGAATCAGCTCATCCTTCTCATTTTTGACAACTGTGACACCAGACTTCTTGGGAACAACTTGCACCGGGCTCACCCAAGTGCTATCTGAAATTGGGTAGATGATACCCGCTTGGAGCAGCTTGGTGACCTCTTTCTTAACCACATCAAGAATCTGGGGGTTCAACCGCCTTTGGGGTTGTCTCACTGGTTTAGCCCCATCCTCCAACAAAATACGGTGCATGCACATGGAGGGGCTAATTCCAGGAATATCCACTAAAGTCCATCCAATTGCCCTCTTGTTCTTTCTTATCACATCCAGCAGTTTCTCCTCTTGATCAACAGAAAGTGAGGTAGAGATGATCACTGGGAGTTTCTGTTCATCCTCCAAGTAAGCATATTTGAGATGAGGAGGGAGGGGCTTCAGGTCCAATGAGGGTGCCTGCATAATAGATGGAACTAAAGGGACAACAGAAATGGATTCTGCTGCCTGCACCTGAACAAGTGAATCAGACTCATGCATAACAGATATGGGGTTAGGGTTAGCATAATCTGAATCTATAACATATGAATCATCACATGCAGTGGCAGAGTCTAGAAAATGAGCTATTTCAGTGCATGCGGTGCACCATACAGAGTTAGTGCATGATGGACAAGTAAATGAATCAGTGAAAGATGGCAATTCAAAATCATGATGCAAAAAGTCAAGCATATGCTCATCTATCAAATCATCAAGCAAGTCCACATGGAAAACAGAGTGATCCTTAGGAAAATGTTTCATAGCATGGAAAATGTCAAATCGGATCACACTGCCATCAAACTCCATGGAAAGTGAACCTGAATGCACATCTATCTTGGTTCGTGCTGTTTTCAAAAATGGCCTCCCCAAAATAATAGGAACAACATTACGGGGAGAGTCATCTTCCATATCAAGTATGTAAAAATCAGCAGGGAAGATCAACTCTTCAACCCGAACCAAGACACCCTCTATCAAACCTGCGGGGTGGGCAGTACTTCTATTTGCCAATTGAATCACCACACCCGTAGGTTGAAGGGGTCCAAGAGAAAGAGACTTAAAAACAGACATAGGCATGACATTTATTGATGCTCCTAAATCTAGCATAGCATTTTCAAACTTAACATTGCCTATGATGCAAGGTATAGAGAAAGTTCCAGGATCCTTACATTTTTCAGGAATGTGAGGGATAGGTTTACCTATGAGAGCGGAGACATTCCTTCCCATGCTTATCCTCTCATTTCCCTTGAGTCTTCTCTTATGAGTGCACAACTCCTTAAGGAACTTCTCATACCTTGGAATCTGTTTTATTGCATCAAGAAGGGGTATGTTGACTTCCACCTTCCTGAATGTGTCAAGAATGTCCTTGTCCACCTCTTCCACCCTTTTGTTTTGAGGCACTCTTGGTGGGAATGGAAGAGGAACAGGAGGAGGTTGTAGGACAACATCAAGGCTTGTGGTTGAAGTTTAGGAAGGTTGAGTTGGATGATTCTCCTTGGTGCTAGCATGCTCACCTTCATCTACCACTTGGCTCTTCCCTTTAGAGGAAGAAGCTAGAGCATCATTGTTGAAGTGAGGTTGTGGTGTGGGTGTGACAATCTGCTTTCCTGACCTCAAGTTGATGACACTCACATTCTGATTCTGAGGGTTGATCACAGTTTGGGATGGCAACTTGTCAGAATTTTGAGATTGCAAGTTGTTGAGAGAAGTTGCCATTTGACCCATCTGATTTGTCAAAGTCTGAATGGATGCCTCTTGTCTCTGAATGGATTCTCTAGTTTCTTGTTGAAATTGGAGATTTTGCATGGTCATTTGCCTCACCAACTCCTCCAAGGTAGGTTGGTTGGATGGAGGGGCTGATGGTGCAGGATGAACCACTTGCTGCTGTTGTTGTTGCCTTTGCTGCTGGATGGGAGGAGGTACATATGGTGGTCTACTCGGTCCAGCGGTGTTCTGAAATGGAACATTAGGAGAAAGTTGCTGTTGTTGATCAGACCACTTCAGATTGGGATGGTTCCTCCATCCAGGGTTGTATCTATTGGAAGAGAGGTCATGATTGTGTTGTTGTGGGCCTCTATTGTTGTATATGTTTGTTGCATAGGCCTCGGGTTGGTCACCACTGGTCATCGGCTGTTGCTGCTGAAGGGAAGGGCATGCATCTGTGGGGTGCTCAATGGATGTGCATATGCCACACACTCTAGCAGGAAGTATCATCTTTTTCTGATTGACAGCCAATTGTGTGACCAATGTTGTAAGTGAATCAATTTTCTGCTCAAGCTTCTCAACCTTGCCCGAGTCTGCACCAACATCATTTACATCCCTCACAACTATTGCATCACTGTTGCTTCTTGCATGGAATTGTTGACAGTTGGAAGCCATCTTCTCAATTTTGCTCCTGGCTTGTAAGGGTGTCATATCTCCCAATGTACCACCACTTGCAGCATCTACCATGTTTCTCTCCATGAAGTTGAGACCCTCATAAAAGTACTGGATGAGAAGCTGCTCTGAGATCTGATGGTGAGGGCAGGAAGCACACAACCTCTTGAATCTCTCCCAATATTCATAGAGACTCTCTCCATGTTGTTGCCTGATACCAGAGATTTCCTTTCTGATTGCAGTGGTCCTATTTGTAGGGAAGAATTTTTCCAGAAATACCCTCTTCAAGTCATCCCAGCTTGTGATGGAACCAGGGGCCAAGTCAGACAACCAATCTTGTGCTAGACCCTCTAAGGAATGTGGGAATGCTCTGAGATCATGTGGTTTCATTGTGGTGCACACTATATCGAATTTCTTGAGATGCTTATGAGGATCCTCACCTGTAAGACCATGAAACTTGGGCAACAAATGGATTAGTCCTGTTCTAAGCTCAAAAGGAACATCCTCATCAGGATACCGGATACACGAGTCTTCAATAGTGAAGTCAGGTGCAAGGACTATAAGATGACTCTGACTCACTATCTAATGACTGATTCCTATTTTGTCTAACTAATCTGTGATAAGTTCTATCAATTTCAGGGTTATAAGGATGCAAATAACTTGGGTTGCCCCTAGTCATGTACTGAACAGAACAACATCAACCATAGCATACTGTAACAGATATGCATGACCAAATTCGGCAACAAAATTTTTTTTTTTTTAATTTTTTATTTATTTTTTTTAAGCACCCTAAAATCATGAAAACATATCACAGAAAGTTTGAGGACAAAATTCAAAAGGGAACCAAGTCAAAGAATTAAAACAATGACCAAAAACTAAGAAAATAGAACTTGTAAAATAAAAAAGAAATAGTAAACAGACTTTTTCGGGATCCAAACGAAGGGGTTTTCTGACAAAGTGAGAAAAGAAATGATTATTCAGAAAATTCCCTTCGATTTGATATAAAATTCGTCAAATTCCGAGTTACTGATCAAAAGTTACGCCTATTTATAGTTAGTGCTGCTGAAACTTGGAAAATTTTTCTGGAACTCACAACCAGTGCCTATCTGAGTGTCTGTGATGCATCAACACACTAATATATGATGAAACAAGTGTGGATACCAATTTTCGTGCAAAAGTTCCACCCACAGCTATGTCGAATGGCACTCACAGAATCACTAAAATAGCATCAGTTGTGCAGAATAGCAAATCAGCAAACATGGCAACTTTCAATCAATTATCAGAATGCTTATTCACACACTAACTACACTAACTACTCTAACTAACTACTGTATGATCTTTGGCAAGAACCGATACTCCCCGGCAACGGCGCCAAATTTTGATCGAGGCCGTACCCGATCAAAATAAAAGGGGTTTATTCTGTAGTACTAGGAAGGTGATCCTAGGTCGTTTCCCAGCGAATATCGGTCTAGGCAAAGTATCAAACACGTAGTGTGCAGTAAAATGGGGGGGGGGGGGGGTTTGTGTGTGACAAATGTGAAGAACAAAACATAAACAGAATATAAAAATTAAGAAAATCAGAAACAAAAGCGGGCAAACCACTTTGGTTACGTACACTACTCAATCCTAGCCCACTAAAGATATATTCCTCTCCTCTCCTCTGTCCAACTCGTGACAACCAAATACTAAGCAAAAATCTAGTTGTCACTCCAAACCCTAACTTCTAATTAAGCATCAGAAACTAGAATTGGAGTTTTTACCAGTTAATACAAATTAAGCATTTATATTCATGTATTATCTCTACGAAATGGAATTAAGCAAACCACTACACATTGATAAACATGAAAACAGAGAAGAGAAAACGAAATTGCATTAATAACAAGAGCTCAAGAGTAGATAATACAATACCAAAGGGATTAACCCTTGAAGTTAGCCTTCCATGGTCATAAATCAAGAAAAGCGTGTAGAAAGGGGGAAGAACAAAACCCTAGCAGCCACCAAATGCTATGGAGAGCCAAGAGAGAAGTTCTAACCTAGAGAGAGAGTGAGAAATCTGAAAATGGGAGTGTGTCTTGGGGGTTACACGAATTTCCCCTCTTTAGTTATGAAAATGGGCCTAAAACATGGGCCCAAGTCCTAAGAAACACTATTCTGAAAATTACAATTAAAAAGGGACCTAAATGCAAATTACAATCTTCACTTTAATGCTTCAATCTTCATTTCCAAACTTCCCAAAGTGTCCTTGTGCCAAATATTACCTGAAAATAGAAATAGAATTAATTAGGCTAAATAATTCCAAATTAAACAATATTCGGAATATTAGTCCAATAAACTCTAAATCACTAAATCAAGCTAATCAATGTCAAATGGGCAACAAGTATCAATAATAGGAGTAAAATAATGCAAGGAATAATGGGAAATAAAATGCTCATCAAAAGGATATTTATTCTTTATGGTCACCTTATTTAACTGTCTGTAATCTACACACATTCTAAGGCTTCCATCCTTCTTCTTAACAAACAACACCGGAGCGCCCCACGGGGATAAGCTTGGTCTAATAAGCTGTTTCTGCAGCAGCTCCTCTATCTGCTTCTTCAATTCGACCATCTCGGGTGGTGCCATTCTATAAGGGGCAATAGAAATGGGACCATTTCCTGGAATCAACTCGATGTCAAACTCAATCTCCCTCTTGGGTGGTAATCCCGACATCTTCTCAGGGAATACTTCAGGAAATTCTCGAACAACTGGAATTTCCTCCACAGACTTTTCTCCTTCCTCCGGTTCAACAGCAGAGACAAAATAGAGATATTTCTCTGAGATTGAGTCCTTATATAAATTTGCCTTCTTATCGCAGTCAATAACCACATGATTACTAATCATCCAGTTCATGCCCAAAATCACATTCAATTGGGACAAAGGTAAACAGATCAGATCTAACTGAGAGACTCGATCTAATACCTTAATTCTACAATTAAGGCACACCTTTGAAGCGATCACGGGAGAATTAGTAGGGGTTTCTACTCTAAGACAATAGGGTGATTCAGACACAGACAATTTCAAACGATTCACACATTCAAAGGAAACAAATGAATGAGTGGCTCCTGAATCGAATAAAATTCTACAAGGTTGGTCATATAGCAAATAAGTACCTTGCACGAGTCCCGGAGTCTGGTTTGCTTCAGCACCGCTAAGGGTGAAAACTCACCCTTGGGTCACTGGCTTGTCCACAGATCCTCTTTGAGTGTTCTTAGGTGGTTCCTTGCAATCGCGAGAAAAATGACCAGGTTTCCCGCAGTTAAAACATCCATTGTGAGACCAACAAAATCTTCCGAAGTGATGACGCTTGCACTTCTCACAATAAGGAGCATTATTGTAAGAGGTGTTTCGATCACCAGACATCTTGCCCTTTCCTCGATTCTTATGGGAATAAGGACCTGTGTGACGGTGATCATGCCCTTTCCGCCTCTGTGGTCCATATCCCTGATGTTCCTTCTTCCCTTCCACAATCTGAACTGTCTTCGCCTTTTTATCATCTTCATACATTCTACACATATTAACTAGCATGGGAAAACTTTGAATCTTTTGATAACTGAACACTGACTTTAATTCAGGTCTCAGTACTCCTTCAAACATAATGCACTTACTCCTTTTATCAGGATTCACTACTAGAAAAAAGGGTTTTGAAATCGGGGTTTTAAAATCGGTCGTATGAAATCCGGTTTAAAAAAAACGGGGTGGCAATTTTGTAAATAAATTCTAACTTTTAAAATCGGTCGTTTTAAGACGGATTTCAAAAGTATTTTCTAACTCGGTCATTTCCTCAGCCGAGTTAGAAAGTCATTATTATTTATTTAATTTTTTTTATTTTTAATACTTTCTAACTCGGTCACTATTGACCGATTTCAAAAGTTTTTTCTAACTCGGTCATTTCCTCAGCCGAGTTAGAAAGTCATTATTATTTATTTAATTTTTTTTATTTTTAATACTTTCTAACTCGGTCACTATTGACCGATTTCAAAAGTATTTTCTAACTCGGTCAATTCCTCAGCCGAGTTAGAAAGTCATTATTATTTATTTATTTTATTTTTAATACTTTCTAACTCGGTCTTTATTGACCGATTTTAAATATTTGAAGGCAGAACTAAAAAATGAAAAAAATGACTTTCGAATTCGGTCATTTTGACCGAGTTAATAAGTCCTTCCCCAAAAAATGATAATAGGCGCGCATATATAGTGAAGTTCCAGCCAAAAAGCCAAAACCTATAAACCAACACTACTAGAAGGAGCCAAGACCTATAAGCCTCATTCTCTCTCACCAACGAAGCCACCAGCGCCGCCTCCTCATCGCGTCGCTAACGTCTGCAAGGGGTGCGAATGGCGGCGCCATCACCGTCCACATCCGTACCCGCCACCGCTAAAGGAGCCAAGATCTCCGCCTTCGCCTCCTCCTTCTTGAGCTGGCTGTGGTTGTTTTGGGTTCGAACAAACCGAACCAGGTTTGTTCTCCATTTTCGTTTTTATTTCCAGTCTTGTGTTGAAGTTAGGGTTCCTAACAAAGATATAAATTTTAATTTTTCAAAGATTCAAAGCTTTTTATTTGTTTGATGTACTTCATTGAAGCATTTTATTGTTCGTTAGATAGTAGATATCTAATATAAGATAATAAAAAAAGCTTTCCTTTTTACGTTCTTTATAATACTGATTTTGTGTGCAACTGTGCAATTTTTGACAATTTTTTGGCCACTTTATTTTCTAACAAATGATTGTCTTAGTCTTGATTGTTGTCCTCAGAGCTGTTGGGATGCCTCATTTCAAAATAGGTGTTGTTGGTGCTGGTACTGCAAGCATTTTCAAAGAAGTTTTGCCGTCTTTAGAGCAATCACTTGATATTGCCTTTGCACCATCGAAAGGTAAATCTAAATTCCCATGCTGAATAACTACAGAAACATATCTTAAGTCTCACAAGTACTCTGGGATATTCAAAGATATACCATGACAACAATGCTTCCAAAATCTAAACAGGGGAGGGAAGGAATATGCTTACTTTGGTTGTTCTATGCATCTGTGTTGTCTGCAACTACATGTTTTAACTTTGGAGTATATGAATTTCGACTCTAATTATGTTCAGTGTAGTAAACGAACATATTGTTGTTTAATTAATAGTAAAGAGATTGATGCTTGCCTGTGCCAAGCCAGAAGTCAAAGCTTAATGTTCTGAAAGTGAAACTCATCATGAATTTTATAATGTTCAGCAGCAGGAGTGACTTTGGCAGCAGAGCTTCCTAAGATTGGAGATAAATCGACTATTCTCTATCCCGCTTCTGCCAAGGCTAGCAATGAGATTGGTATATGAACATTTTTTTTAGGGCAAAAAGAATTTAAATAATATCACTGTTGGGGTATATGACCTATTCTTCGTGCATTTTTGTTTTATTTTATAGAGCAGTTACCGTATTATTTTATTTTTGAATTAGTAAATCTAAAGGCAATGGTATCCTGATGTCATGTGTGATATTTATATAACCAGAGGAAGGACATTCGGCTCGTGGATTTGAGGTCACTAGGATGAATACATACACGACGGTAAAATATTTCAGCCATGATGCCCACTTCTTTTCCAAGAAAACATAGTCCAATACTTGACTTCTTTCTTGCAACCACTGCATATTCTATTGATGTTTCATATGGTTAGTTTGCTTAAATTGTTTAGAGTGTTGTAACATTTGTTAATGGTGAATTCCCCAGATTCAAACTTATTTGGCAGGTACCAGTTGAACATGTTGACCAAATTGTTCTGAAGCAAGCACTTGCTGCCCCTGTTGTTACAGTAGCTTCACCATCAGCAATTCGGTGAGTTTCCTTTGCTTGTTCCTCTTCTTTTTTAACTTTTAATCCCCTGCCAAATCTTTGAGGACTTTTTCATATTAAAATTCAATATTTCAACTCTTTGTAACTTTCTGGATGAGTTTAACTTGTTGTTCTATACTAACTGCAATGCTGTTTTTGTGTTCCTTTGCTGGTCAAGCATCCTAATGCCTCTTAATATTGTAAAAAGGATAAAAGTTGGCTTTATCTTATTTATTCTGTAGAAGTAGGCAGAACTCTTCTTAAGATCTATATTATTTAGTTTTTCCATCTCTAAATTCTGTTAAAAAAAACTTCGGAGACAATTTACATGGTTCATGTCATCTGCTGCAACAGTGCGTGGAAGAATCTTCTTTCAGATTTAGAGTGGAGCAATTCCATTGCATGCATTGGCGAGACAACTGCTGCAACGGCAAGAAGCTTAGGCTTCAGAAATGTGTACTATCCCACACAACCAGGCCTTGAAGGGTAATTACAAATCATCTTTTTAGTACATTTCTCTTACTAAAGTACGGATTATTAAGCATCTCTTCTATATGCCAAGTACACTTTCCGTAACACTCTCACATTTATTAGATAATTTTAGGTTTTATTAAAATTGGAGTTTGAAAATTTCTTTTTAACACTTAAATTTCTTTAAAAGGTTTTACGAAAATACAGCAGAGTTTCCTCTGTTTTCCGGACTTCCCAAAAATTTTCTTCTAAAAACCTGTCAGTCCAGAATTGTTTAAAAACATAAACCACAACAGTTTAAAAGTCGTAACAGATCCTAACGCCCGATTAATGCAATTTCAGGGCAAACTACTAATTCATATATAATTTACAAAAAATAATTATCCACTCAAAATATGTAAAATACATTCCACATAGTGGAACTTAAAATCCTGCTCGGCTAGCACTGGTGCATGCTCCACTTGTGTACCTGAAAAATATTAACCACACAAGGGAAGCATCACACAGAACTTAAAAGAGAGATTTCTAAGCAGATATATACGACACACCAAGACCATTCAAGCCTATGCTATACTACTTAATTCATGCTCTTCTTTTCCCTTTTTACTTCCTAACTGTTTCCCAATTCTTTTTCTTTTTAATTGTTTCCTTTTAAATAATTCCTAACCTCTAATTATTCTTGTTCCTCATTACTTTCGCTCTATCCTTTTTACCCCTTTTTCCTAATCACCCTAGTTTCTCTATTCACTCCCTTTCCAACTAACCTATTACTTTTTCTTCCTTTCCCATCCTCTTATTTTCATCCTTTATCCGTTTTCCATTATTCGTTTATGTCTAGCATTTCCATAATTATTCTCCTTATTTGTTTCCTCTAATTCCTATATCAATTCCATTGTTTACCTTTTTATTTCATTTCTCAATGTCCACTCTATTATCCATTTTTCCTTTTCATTACCATTTTCCATTTCCTTTTCCATTTTTCCTTTTTAATTATTTTCCCCGTTTCCAAATAAATCCCGTTATATCCCCTTACCTTTTTCCTTATTCTTTTCCCTTTTATTTACGGTGTATGTATGTCTCCACCAAATCGAAGGCCTACATACATCGCTTTTCCATTACCATTATCTTATCCAATTTTATTCCCTGTTTCCCTTATTCATTTCCTTTTATTTACGGTGTATGTATGTCTCCACCAAATCGAAGGCCTACATACATACACCAATCACGATGTATGTCTCCACCAAATCAAAGGCCTACATATATCGCTTTTCCTTTACCGTTTACCTTATTTTATCCATTATTCTTTCCTTTTTCCTTTTTAGTTAGGGTGTATGTATGTCTCCACCAAATCGAAGGCCTACATACATACACCAATCACGATGTATGTCTCCACCAAATTGAAGGCCTACATACATCGTTTTTCCATTACCGTTTTACCTCTTTATTATTTGGCCACAGGGTCAATACAACCACCTGCGCCGTGCCACAGGGTCAATACAACCACCTGTGACATGTACCATTTTATTTAGGCCACAGGGTCAATACAACCACCTGCGCCGCGCCACAGGGTCAATACAACCACCTGCGCCGTGCCACAGGGTCAATACAACCACCTGTGACATTTACCTTTTTTATTTCCTTTTCCTTTTTATTTACGGTGTATGTATGTCTCCACCAAATCAAAGGCCTACATACATACACCATCGACGATGTATGTCTCCACCAAATCGAAGGCCTACATACATCGCCCCAGTTTCGTTGTATTGTCTCCCCCAAATCGAAGGCCTACAATACAACCCCAATTTTACGATGTATCGTCTCCCCCAAATCGAAGGCCTACGATACATCACCATATTTATCCAATATTAATTGTCCATATTATTTGTCATTATTTTGTCTACGAATTCCGTTTAACTTTTACCTGATTTTACCACATACAATTATACTTTAATTCTCTTTACTCTCATTTGCTCATTACTGATTTATTTCCCTATTCCCCATTTCTATTCTTTTGCCACACCCTACCAATCTAATTAATTAGTTATTATGTTACTTACCTTTTTATTCATCACTAATTGGTTCCCCTATTTAATCCATCTATCTTTCTTCATTATTAGCATGTTACCCTAAGGTTCGTTAGCAATTAACATTTCCCCCGGTCCTAGCGATAGATATAACTACCCAGAAATACACCCCTTAAGGACTGGTAATGAAACCCCTTACCTCAATCGGTGATAGTGAGGGGTAACCTTAATCTGGCGCTTTACTCCCCGACTCACGCTTTAGCTCGGCTCCAACTTGATCCTAAGCTTCCCCAATCTTCGATTCCAAGCACGGTGGGGACAATCGATCTCGATCACGGTGACGGTGTTGCTCTTCGACACCGGGAGGAGAGAGAGAGGGCTCACGGTGAGAGAGATAATGGAAAAGGTAGGGGTTTATGGTTATGGTGATGGATCGGGACGGTGGTGGTGGCGGCTCATGGTGGTTGTGGTGGCCGGTGTAGTGGCAGCGGTGGCTCTTGGCGGCGGCGGGTTGTGGGTGGAGAGGGAGAGAGAGAAAGTGAGGCAATGGAGAGAGAGAGAGCTTAATAAGGAGAGAGAGAGATGGAGGAGGAAGAAGGTGATGATGGGTGGTGGTTGGGAGGCGGTTTTGGGTGGCGGCGACCGGAGGTGGGTGGCTCGTGGTGGTGGAGGCCGGAAGTGGTGGAGGAGAAAGGGAAAGAGATGAGGGAAAGAGAGAGAAGGTGACTAAGAGGGAGGAGTGGGAAAGAAAGGATCTATGAGGAGGAGGAAGAACAAGGAGGTGGGGTGGCGGCCATGAGCTCCGGTGGTGGTGGTTGGAGGTGTTGGGGGGTGATTTTGGCTGAGGGAGGGAGAATGGGGCAGAGGTATGGGGGCTGGGGCACCATTTTATGGTGTTGGTGCGTATCAGACCTGCGTTGCGCGCCTGGGCGCGATTTATGTGCGCTTGAGCGCACAAGCACCTGAGTTGGTGCATCTGATGCACCCTGGTGCGCCTGGGCGTGCACCGGTGTGCCTGGGCATGCACCAGTGATCACAGACTTCAATTCGCCATAAATTCTTCGTTAACCGTCGGATCGGGCCCAAATTTTTAGACAAGCTTCTTAACCCCTTAAACTTCATATCCAACGGTGGAATTTAGTTTCTTAACATCCTATAATAAATTCCTAATTTTCTCTTTTCGGCTGATTACCAACATTTAAAACACCGATTTAACTCCCGATTTCGCTTAGATAATTTTGCCCCTAGCTACCAATGTCTCCTACACAACCCCTAATACTTATAATTACTACTCACCTTGCTCCCAAAATTCTTTAAGCAATTAATCTACCCATTCCATCCACTTGGATTCTATTAATTCATTAATTATTGCTTGGAATTAAATTAGGGATGTTACACTTTCACTGTCTGGTCACGTGGACAAAAATTTCTTCTTTAAAATATTTAACAGGGTGTTTCTAAAAGCTCTTTGATTTTCTGGAATAACTCTAGTTTTATTAATTTATTCATTTTTAAAAGGGAAAAAAATCTAAGAACTTGTTCATATCTTGAAGTAGATGCCTTCAACTCTCCGATCTATATCAAATGTCCTCAAACTTACAAAAACTTGCAAGCTTATCCTTTGTCCATTAGCTAAAAGGAAACCATTCATCACATGACACTTTTTCCATATTTATTAATGAATACGAGTCTCTCATTTTTGACTTTTTTTGGTTGAAAAATTTAAAAATGAAATTTCTTTTTAAATCAGTTTTCTTTAACTATTGGATACTATATATGTTTTTTTTGTTTGGTGCAATACAATAGGATTTAAATTAAAAGGGAAAATGTTTTCAATGTCCTTTTTTTTTTAAAAAATGATGTGGGCAAATCCGCAAATGACTACAGTATAATGTGTATTATTGAACATGTGAATGCTGCATGATGAATGGTTTCCATTTTTTGATGGAAGAAACGGCCTATTAGCAATTTTAGTAAGCAGTAACTGTTTAAGGACCTCTTGCCTGTATCTAAAAGTTCATGGTGGCTATTTCAGAATCGAGATAATGATTGTTCAAATTCCCTTTTTTTAATACTACTTCTCTCTTCTAGTGTTGTTACTTTTATATAGGCCAGGTACTTGATTCTTTCTTCGAAGTCATATTTCCTTATTATATTCTACCATTTGATTCAAGTAGAATTTATAGAAATCTCGAGGAAAATTTTTTTGGGTTTTTCAACTTAGGTTAAGAACCTAAAAGAAGACAATTTTTATAAGGAAGTATGGCATTGAAACAATCAAAGGACTTTGAATATATTTTTTCAATTAAAGTTATTTACTTTTAAGTTCTTATCCTTAGTCCTTAGAGGTTAAGAAAATCCAATTTTTTTTTGTGGGAAAACCACAAAAGAACTGATGAAAATATTTTCAATGACAAAAAGATTGTGAAAATATAAAACTGTCACTAACTTATGATCTGAAAATCAAATCAAAAGAGATTATTTGGGTTCAAATTTAAATTATAGGAATATTAAAGTAATGGTTCAAATTCCAATTTCTTTTAATTTCAGTTGTACTTTTTGTTGCATTAATCCTTTCCTGGCTACTAACATGTCTCATTCTCTTGATCATACAGGACTGGATGTATCGCTCTTTCTGTTGGACAGGATAAGTTCCATGGTGAGGCATTGGATACCCTCCACTACATTGTCAATCTGTCACTAAGGGAGAGATACTCAAGGAAATGTGATACTAATGAATCTTTTCTAATAGCAGACATCTTTCATAGAGAATGCACATTTGATGAAATGTGCTCTAATTTTTGCTTTGAATTTTGTTACCTTTGTTATGAACTTGTTGTACTTTTTATGTATTATTGCATTTGGATAATTTAAATTATGAAAGTATAAATATATTTGTTTGGAGTTTTTTTTATGTTTCTATTAAAGCAAAAACGAGGTTGTTTGGTAACTGCAGGTTCCTTTTGTTTCTGTCCGTGTTTATGTGTCTATTAGTGCAAAGATAGGTTATTTGGAAAATACAGGTGGTTCTTTGTGTTTGTATGGAAAATACAAGTATTTTATATTTTCTACTTCAAGATTATTGTTAGTTTGATATGAATTTTGCTTATGAATTTTAGCTTGCTTAGGTTCTGTAATTGGGTTATTCTTTTGTGTAAAAAAAATTAATTTCATGCAGCAGGGGATGTATAGAGTATGGGGTAAGCAAGAAAAAAAAAGACTTTTTAAATCGGTCGTTATGACCGATTTCAAAAGTACTGTCTTTTAAAATCGGTCGTTATGACCGATTTCAAAAGTACTTTTGAAATCGGTCATAACGACCGATTTTAAAGGGTCCACTTTTAATTCCACCATTTTCAACATCACCACGACGACCAATTTCAAAAGTCCAAAACGACCGATTTTAAAACTACTTTTTCTAGTAGTGATTCATCTGATAGTAAGGAGAGTATTTCATCAATTCCTCAAATTTCGCAGCATATTCACCCACACTCATGCTGCCTTGTTTGAGTTGTAGAAACTCCACCTCTTTCTTCTTCCTTAGATCGACAGGAAAATACATCTTTAGAAATTCCTCCATGAATACTTCCCAAGTTACCTTTTTTCCCTCATGAGCCAGTAACTGGGCAGTATGATTCCACCAATGTTCCGCTTCACCTTCCAGCATGAAAACAGCATAAACTATTTTCTGCACATCGGAGCATTCCAAAGTTCTAAAGATCTTGTCCATTTCTAAGATCCACTTATTAGCTTCTTAAGGCTTAAACCCACCAGCAAACTTTGAGGGATTGCAACTCCTGAAGTCCGACAAAGTTTTGGCCTCCGTAGCTGCTACACCCACTGGAGGTGGATTAACGGGCTGAGATTGATGTTGTTGATGCTGATTCTGTTGCATATTCTCTAACACTGCCGTGATCCTTTCCAACAGATCGTTCGTATGATTTCTATAACGCGATGCCATAGTGAGCCTGCACTATGGACCTAGGTCGTTAAAGATCTACCTACACCATTGAAATCTATCTAGTTCTATTCTAAACCAATATTAATAGAACTCAAGCTATTTGAAATAAATCAAATAACTAAGAAACTTTACCCAGCTGTAGCATCTTCTGGCAGATCATGGTTGAGAGGATCAAGAATCAGGACCATTATGCTCTGATACCATAAAATGTAACGCTCTCTCTTCTAGTTTACAAAATATAGTCTCTATTTGTATTTATATAATAAATATGGACTTGCGTTCATTGGAGAAGTAATGAAAATCTTTTTCTAAAATACTTGTTTCCATACAGACGATTAAAGTAGCTCGTGTTAGCATAAGTTGGGTCTTCATTTGCGATTATTAAAAAAACTTCCCAACTCAGCACTAAAATCTATCTTGTGAGAATAAAACAACATTATTATCAGAGTGAGCGGAATCTTGATAAAATAGTGACCTTGATTTGGTAATCCACATTTCATGTCATTTATATAAAGATATATATATATATATATATATATATTCATAACATCACATAAAAGTACCAACATATATCAAGGTCAAAGTCGAGATAGCAGAAGTTTATAAGATACAAGTCCATGATATAAGACTAAAAGAAAAGACCACCTCACTGAGATCTCTCAAAAATATATACAATATATGTATAGAGCAAAATATGAAATCCCAGCAGCGGTCCAATGATCCTCCTCCATAGCATAAGTCTCCAGAATCTCCAGCAGTTGCTCCACATGTCCCACATCCTAACCATCTATACTATGCAACACCCGGTGGATCCCCAACTCCCCACTGACTCCCAGTTGAGTGCTCGACTGGCTCGCCCTCACTCTCAGCCTCCTCAGGATCCTCCTCTATTTCGTCCGACTGAGTGGGTACCCTACCACTGGGCACTGGGTCAGCTGAAGGAGTCCCATGAACCGGACTCATCGGACTAGGTACAGGAGTCTCCTCACGGATCACTCGGAAAGCAGAAGGGTGAGATCTAGTATGTAGCAGCTCTAAAATGAAAGGAATGAAATCGACGAGCTGGTCGAGTCGGGGGTGGTCCATGATAAGCATAAAAAGGGGGTATTTGCAAAGTATAGATAATAGGGATGCGAAACCTACGAGGACGGACACGAGCCAGAGGGTTAGGGTGATATAGAGTCACCTCTACCTCACCCTCAAAAGTGGCTCTATGGTCCTCGTAGTACCACACTCCACTAGGGAGTGGGCGCAACTCGATGCAAGCTAGATAGCGAGTCATCACCTACAATGGGCATAAGGGGTAAGCAATATAATTCACATAATCGAATAAGAATAAATAGAGCAAGTAACATTCACAAGTACCAATTAGTCAGATGCATAGACAAATGAGCAAGCATGGTTCATGTATAATAATCCCATTATTTATGTGTCATGATGCATGCTTCCCATTTCCATTGTTTATTGAACGTTCAATCCAGTAATTCGTATACATGACCAACATGTATTGTGAAACTGCTCGGATAGTGTGCACACAACGTCACCAAGACGTAACATCATTCCCCAATACTGCCCACATTACCAAAATGTGTCATCGAGCCAGTTACCACCGAATTAAGTATCCATCTCCTTTCTCCATGTAGGAATGCACATAAATTAATCAATTAAGATTAACCAATAATCTTATTATGTGCAACCAATAATATTTTATCAGTGTATTTTAATGTTGTTCTAAATCATCCCATTCTTTTTATTGGAACATGATATTCTCTCCATAAGCATAGTTGATTCATTTGGAAATAATTTAGGTATGTTTAAAAATACTTTTCTGCCCCTGGACAAAAGACTCGAGTGAAATGTCCTGGACTCGAGTGAATCATACTTTTCATAAAAATACTCGAGTAACTCATGAATACGCGAGTGTCCGTCATTTTCCAGAAACTCATTTTTCAGGTTTTACCGAAATACTCTAGTGTTCTTCATGGATACTCGAGTGTTCCTCAGATTTTATCAAAATACTCGAGTGTTCTTCATGAGTACTCGAGTGTTCTTCATTTTCCAGAAATCCATGTCCCAGGTTTGGTCGAAATACTCGAGTATCAATCCCAATACTCGAGTGTTTTCAGACAGATAACACTGTAAATTGCCTTTTAACATACCATTTCAATTATAACCAATTCCAGTTAAAACCAAGGATCAACAGAGCTTACATTATGCATATAAAACATGTTCCAATACAGAATTTACAACATGTTACACTGAATCACACCATAGCATCAATTATGCATAAAATCCACTTTTCCAACAACTCAACATGCCAAATCCAATTTTAAGCACATTTAGCAAGAAAACAACTTTGGTACAGCTTGCATGAAACATAATAAACTTGTCCAAAACAATATTTGAACTCAGAGAGGCCTCCAAGCCTTGATCCTATTTCCAACTATGCCCATAGAGTCTCTAGTTGACTCTCAACCTAAATTCACATGATTTAAA
This sequence comes from Crotalaria pallida, assembly GCA_037953625.1. Lineage (NCBI taxonomy): Eukaryota > Viridiplantae > Streptophyta > Magnoliopsida > Fabales > Fabaceae > Crotalaria > Crotalaria pallida. The sequence continues at coordinate 63,363,852 of CM075655.1, read as the reverse complement.
CTTATTCTAGTGAATTAATAGCTTCACCCTTACCTCTAGGTCGTGAATCAACACAGAGATTGCAGAGAAATTGGCTAGAAATGCTAAACCCCAAAAATCCTTTGCATGCAGCCATATGTGAGCAGAGTACCAAAACTAGAGGATTTGACATGCAAGATCATTGTAAAAATTAGGGAAAGAGGTTAGGAATTATTCTCTGCAACATAAACTAGAGGTAGGAACGAATTTGAGATTCAGAGGGCTCATAAACTTACCAAAATCCTAGCTCCAAGTAGGCTCCAGACCTCAGGAACTTGGTTTGGTAGCAACAATCCCTCTCCTTCCGATCCTCGATTCTCCTTCCACACAGCCCCTCAACTCACGAATCTTATATCTTTGTGAAGCTCGAAACGTGAGCTTCACAACGGTGTATCACACTTAATCTAACTCTCAGCAACGATCGAGTAATCAAAGCACGAAATTGGAAACCCTAAGTTGGTGTCTAAAGAGCAATTCGACCAAAAATGGTCCATTTTCCTCAACCAAAAGCTTAAATAGCCATTCCCATTGATCATGCAGCTCGACACGAAGATTATTAACGTGTCCTGGAAGTGTTTTCGTGTCAAAGAAAGAGAATCGTCGAGTGTTGACTCATCAAACGCACTCACGAGTTCTCCACTGACACAAATACTTGAGTGTTTCCAGGAATACTCGAGTATTTTTGCCAATTTTTCAAAAATATTTATTTTAATGCCCTTCCCTCCAAGACCTTCCTAATATTGCTTCTAGGTCCTAATTTAGGGACTAATATGAAAAAACATTATTTTTACATATTATCTTTTATCAAAATACTTTTCCACTTCACACGGGCACTAATACCAACACATAAATATTCTAAATTAAATATGAATATATAATTATGATGGAGGAAAAATAATTATGAAATAACCTTTCATAATCAAAATTTTCTTTACATCAGGGGATAAAAATTTGGGGTGTCACAAAGCTCAACTCAACACCAATCTCGAACCAATGAACAACAACAATAAAGGAGCCCAGCTCCGCTCATATCATTTCTCATCTCAACCAATAACAACATCATTACTTTTCCCAGCTCTGGCTCGTCCGTATCAGCTCTTACTCAGGAACATTATCAGTCCTTGCTCAGCATTATCACAATACTTTCATTCACATCTTAACTTATCTCTTTTCTTAATCTTATCAGGGCTGCCTTATTCCATAAGGACTTAGGCCAACAGGGGTGTTACATCTTTTCTTTGTGTCTTTTACTTTCACAACCTCATTTCATTTAATTCTACAAACTCATTCTCCTTTTCTTAATCCACAGTTTACATATTATCATGCATAATTAAACAAATAAACATAAGCATGTTATTTCATGTCATCACACATACATTCATCACACAATAACATGTGGTCTTTGTCTCCTTCGTATAAGTGGTCACACAACACAAACAATTGCCACTATACTACTGACTCAGAACCACTAAGTTTCGATCTTTGAGCTAATCCGGAACGTCCTAATAAATCACCTAAATACCACGGTGTCTTAGGAAAGCTTCTCTCTCACCTCAAGTCCAGTGATTAAATGCGCATGATCTCCGCGAATCCTTGTCGCTGCCAGCTGCCCCAATTCCTCGTCTTTAAAATTCCTTGTATTAAATAGAACATGTTTTCGTTACTAACTTATATCAAGAAAATTTTCTCTTAACTCAAACACAGTTCGTTCCTCGTCGGAAGACATAAAACGTAATTGTTTTCTCAAAACAATTCTAATATTTTCTAGTACTTCGAGTACTTCAAATCCATTTGAAAACATCGTATAAAATAATTTAAATCAATTGGTTTGGTGGCTGGTCCGTCTTGGACAGCACCTTAACCGCGTTCGAAAACACCGAAAAATTCACCGTTTTTAATCCGGCTTTTTTTTTTTCAAATCAATTATCACTTGAAAACCATACTTTAAATCACAGGAACACGTTTTTTTAAAGTCAAGAAACAAGTTTAAACAACTCTGGACAGCAAGGAATTACTTCAAAAAATCACTTTAATAAAAATCCGAAAACATCGTAAAAACACTTTTACTTTAAATACTTCTTTAACTCGAAATCAACACTTTAAAAAATCAAGCTTTTGTTATAAAACAAATCTTGGACAGCCATAAACACAATCCAACAATCTCAAATAAATCACATCGAACTTTTCCGAAATCAATTAATTCCAAAATCAAATATATATATATATATTCAAATATTTTTCCAAACATACACAAACAACAAACATCCATTCACGTAGTCACATGACTTTAAATTATTCAAGTGAGTATACATATTTACTAATCAAGTAACAGTTTATTAATTCAATTAAGACATATATCTAATTAACTAATCATCAAAGCAAACATACAACTCACATTCGTTTCCAAAATAATTCATTTTCATATTTACCTACTTTATTAAAAAGGGGCCGAATTACCCCAAGAAAATAAATAAAAGATTGCTAATTCAAACACTTTAAATCAACTTAATCAACTTGAAACATTATCAATCAAGTTCATTTTTAAATAATAAAATCACTTGAACACATATGCATGCAAAACCGAACATAATCAAGAAATAAACCAAACATAAAGACTTTATACTCTCCAAACAATTTAATCATGTTCAAGCATCAACTTGCATCTTTAGGTTTATAAAACAAAGTTTCCTTTACCTTTAATCAAAAACCGAATAGGAAATAATTAGCCACAATACAATTTCAAACACATTAACTTAGTATTATTTCACAAAACACACTCATTACTTTTATGTCACTTCATGAAAAAGGAATCCTAGCCTATTTAACATGCATAGGCCGAATCTCATCATGACAATGACAAGGTTTTTGGGGTTCATTTTTCAACATGCAAAACACAAGACTCTTAAACCAAATCATGCTCTTTCTTACTCAAAAATTTAAAAATACCATTTCCTTTTTCAAGCATAAAACCGAATCATCATCACCACTTCAAATCAAGTTTTCATTTTAATTTTCTTACATGCACTTTAGAAATTCTTGAATCAAATAGAAATTAACATGCATGTGCGCTTTTTATGAAAAACGAAACATAACTTCTTGGTTCTAGACTTAAACCGAATGCTCATCACTAAAAATCAATATTAAATTTCAAATCCCTAACATGCAAGAACACAAGACATAGATCAAAACAAAAATCACTTTTCAAAAGCTTATTTCCTTGGTTTCTTTTACCAAAACCGTGACATGCACTAAGAAAGATCAAGGCTTTTTGTTCAAAATCACATGCATGTGCCAAAGATCATGACTTTTTCATAGATCAACACAAGATCAAAGCTTTTTATTTATAAATCACATGCAAAGCTTCAAAAACAAAACTTTTTCAAGGATCAAGACAAAATCAAAGCTTTATCAAGGATCAAATTAAAATCAAGACATTTCAACAACTCAAATCAACTTTTTCTAAGTATAAGATTAACCTGCAATGACTTAAATCAAATTAAAAAGCATTAAGACCTAAACTTTTAGTCATGGCCGAATCATAGAGTTCATGATCTAGTGTTTTATAAGTTCATTTACTCTTAAAAATTTAGGATCAAGGTATAATCATAACATGCATGAGAAGATCAAGGCAAATAAATAAATTTAAACACAAACTTTAAGCAAAACCATGACAAGAAGGATTACAAGTTAAAGATCTAAACTTTTTAACATAAATCTTCATGATCAATACTTAGAAATGACATGCATGAAGTTCAAGCTTCAAGATCACTTTAAAATAAACACATGCATCACAAAACTTTAAGTTTAAACAAAGTTTATCATAAAGTCCTTTACAATACTAGATTAAATACACTCAAAATTCTCAAAAACTTAAACAACTACCTTAAATCTAAAACTTAACTTCAAACCACAAGGTCTCTCTCTTCTTCTCCTAGGTTTTTGCTTCGGCCTCCTCTCTCTTGGTTGGTGGGTGATTTTCTTCTTGAGTTTTGGAGAAGGAAGTATGTGAAGAATAAGGATCAATGATAGAAGGTTGAGGAATTTAGGTCTCCACTCTCTCTCCCTTTCTCTTCTACCTCACGGCCCTCTCTCTCTTTCTCTCCATATCTCTCTAGTTCTAAGAGTTTAATGGGCTCTTAGAATGGTGTTTGGTTTTAGAAGTGAAAGTGAAGAAAAAAGGAAATGAACAAGGGAAATGAACCAAGGCCACACCTATTTATAGGCCAACCGAACACTTCCTCTTTTGCCCTTAGATTTTGGTTTCGGTTCATACACAATGGGAGGGGTAATTTTGGCACTTCAATTAGTTGCATGGGTGGATTTTAGCAAGGGGACAATGAGGAGTAATTTAAGGGATTTAGGTCACTTCATGAATAATTAATTTCTACTACTTCAATTTTCTACCCTTTTCAATTTCCTTTTGGTTTTAATTATTCTATGGCTTCCTTGTCCTAAAATAAAATCCTAGACATGTACATACATGCAAAACCGTACACACATATGTGACACTCTCTTTTTAACTTGAAAATAATTAATATTTCTAAATAATTGAATACTTGCTATCAAAATTAGTGCTAGAAAATTTTTCCTTTTTAATATTAGTACTTTCTCAATCAAAAACCCTTTTTGATATAAACTATTTCTTGAATTCGGCTTAGTAATAATTTAGTTTCGAAAGGACTCTCGAGATAACAATTCCTTAGTTTTCGAAAACATTATTAAAACATATCATTTGTCTCTCGAGTGGTTTTGAATAAGTAAAAACATAAATTTATCACCGAATCCCTTTTTAAATATAAATCAGAGTTCGCAGAAGTAAAAATAATACTTATGGGGCTCTGCTGAGGAAAATAAAACATCATATATATATATATATATATATATATGTCATAGCATAATATGAAACCCCATGAGTACAGTAAGTAGCAAGTAACATCAGTCGAGATAGCAAGAGTTTATAAAAACATATACAACCCAGCTGTATGAAATAAAACCTCACTCTAAGACCTCTCAAAATATATACAATATATCACATAGTCTCAAAATAGAAGTCTCAGAGCAGGTCTTCAGTGTCCTCAGCAGCTCCTCGGATCCTCCCCAGCTCTATCCCTAGGATCTAGGATCCAAAACACCTATGCTATGCAGGCTCCTATGAACCAGCAGGTCCACCTCTACCAGAATCAGTCGGCTCAACATGCACCTCCTCCTCGCTCTCATCCTCCACAGGGTCCTCCTCGACCTCGCCCGACTGTGTAGAGACCCCACCAATGGGTCTAGGATCTGCAGAAGCAGTCCTATCAAAATCAGTCGGACCAGGAGAAGGAGTCTCCTCAGTGACAACTCTATGGGAAGAAGGATGGGAACGAGTGGCAGCTCTAAAACGAAAACTATGAAAACGACGCATAGGTCGAGCCGGGGGTGGTCCTCTATATGTATAAAAAGGTGGAACATGCATAGTATAGACTAATGGGATCCTAAATCGACGAGGTCGCACACGCACCAGAGGGTTAGGGTGGTAGAGAGTGATCTCAACCTCCCCCTCAAAAGTGGCACGGTGCTCCTCATACGTCCATATACCGCTAGGGATAGGGCGTATCTCGATGCAAGCTAGGTATCTGGCCATCACCTAAACAGGGCACAGGGAGTAAGTATACACAAATACATAATTGATAAAGACTAAAATTTACAATCACAAATATATCATGGACAGATCATAATGCAAATACATATGAGCACACCAGTTTTCAACATTATAACTCTTATAATGCAAGTGGCATGATGTATGATTTTCTATCCACAACTGAGGCCTCTGAAGTCCATCTTGGACGTCCATCCAATACACCCTTGTGTTCCCGGAACACCGACATTCGTTCCCAGAACGTAATGCCGAACCATACTTGGATAATAAGCATCACTCCCGGAGTGTGCACCACGTTCCCAGAACACATACGTTCCCAGAACGCATAAAAACCAGGTCCCGGGCACTGGCCACATATCTATAATGTGTCATCAAGTAGGTTATAAGTTGGTACTCCCGGAGTACCCTCCTCATATTCCCAGAATATGATAAACGTTCCTACCAACCAGACTTCCAGTCTATATGTATGCACAAACAGCAGGGTTGGTTTTATCTTTACATTAATTAATGTGATTTAGAAATATTCCAATTTCTATTTTGAATGACTTGTTTGAGGCAAAATCTTTGACATAAAAATTCTCCTTTGAATTTTCTAAAAACATGTCTTTAAAACTTAGATTGGGAAAAATATAGTCAATGGTATTTAAATACTTAACTTTTTATTTTTCAGATTCAGGTACTAACCGGTTACAGTCTCAGGCTAACCGGTTAGAATTACAGACCTGAACTGTTTACCATTGCAATTCAGAAAAAAACCCTTTTTTCTTGAATTCTCTACCCAATCTATGCACCATTTAAACCTTGTTTTATGCCTCAAAAATCACAGTTTCCATCATTCAAAATTAAAATCACATTTGTTTCCAATAATACATAATTTTCTCTTGAAAATTATTTTATTGAATTAAGGTATAAACCCTTTACTCTCAATCTGAACCATGACACTTTATATTCAGATTATTTATAATGGATTTTCAGTATAGATTTGAGCAGAACTCCCAAAGACTTAAGGACTGATTTAATAAACTAATTTTTCTTTGAAATTCTGCAGTGTCTAACCGGTTACGAATATCGAGTAACCGGTTAGATTATGCAGTCAGTCCTTCAAACTAAAGGTTTTAACACACCATTTCCTTTAATTCTCAAATCTAACCACAATCCATCATTCAATAAGGTTCATATACCTTAAACAAATATGTTTCATCACAGAAACCATATTCAAAGTGCATGCATCAAGTTCTTTGCATCAAATTGCATAAAAAGTCACATAAACACAATTTAACACAACAAAACTCATAAACAACAATTAGTTTCTGATTTCCAGTCTTAATTCATTTGCATGCATCAAATTAATGTTGCTCAAACAGAATTGAGCCAAAACTTTGGCCTCCAAGCCTTTGTGCTTAAAACACATAATGCCCTTTTTGAGTTTTGTGAACTCAAATCCTAATTCATTTGATTTTCAGTCTAAATCTAGTATAGTGTAGACTTCTCCCATACCTTAAGACTGAATTTGATGAAGATTTGACACAGAACTTGAAGAAAATCCCCAGATTTCCCACAAAGCCACAGCTCTGCTCTCAGCCACGAATTTCACCAACAGGGTCCAAAGATCAGAGGATTTGACACAGAAATTGACCAAAGAAATTGGGGAAAACCATTAGGTCTCAAAATAGGTAACATGCACTAGGAAAGAGAAAAGATTTGGGGCTTAATGGTGAGCTAAACTTACCAAAATCAAGGCTGGAATTCCAGCTCCCAGATTAGGAAAATGCAGAACTCAGGCTTCAACCTCAAACTTCCAAGATGGATTCCTCCTTCCACACACACTCTTGACTTACAAATTTGGTATCAACACGAAGCTCTGGATGTAAGCTTCGTGTTCGTGTATCACTCGTCTCTCAACACTCAAGAACTAAAGAGAATTTGCTTCCACGAATCTGAAACCCTAACTCACAGCCTCTCCCCAAAATCAGAGCATCAACAACCCCATTCTTCATCAATTCCTCTATTTATAGACTAATCACGTTTACATGCACACTGACGCATGGTTTTCCACTCGATTCAAGCTGTTATCGTGGCGAATTTTGGATTAATCAAGTGATTACTCATCAAAATCCACTAACCCAGTTTCTGGTTCATCGTCTAACCGGTTACAGGGCAATACTAACCGGTTAGATTAGTACAAAATTTAAAAATTATTATTTTTAAATCTTTCCCTCCAAGAACCTTATTAATATTACTTTTAAGTCCTCATTCAGGGACCAAAATGCAATATCCTCATATTTTGCATTTATTAGCCATATAAAAATATTTCAATCCATTTTTATATTTTAGGCTAATTAAATACACAATATAAACTTGGAAAATTTCTATAAATTAATAATAAAACTTTTTATTATTAATTTCCTATTATTCGGGAGACGAAAATTAGGGGTGTTACACTACTCCCCCACTTAAAAGGAATTTCGTCCCCAAAATTCTAGATTTCAAAAACAACTCCGGATACTCTTGACGCATCTTCTCCTCTAATTCCCATGTAGCTTCAGATACGTCAGCATTCTCCCAAATCACCTTGACCAAAGGTATTTCCTTTCCTCTGAGCTGCTTGACTTCACGATCTTCTATCTGAACCGGTCTGGTCTCAAAGGTCAGGTTTTCCTTCAGAGTTAAGTCGTCAGGTTGGAGTTTCAGAATAACGGATGGGTCATGCACATACTTCTTTAATTGCGAAACATGAAAGACGTTGTGCAAATTGGATAAAGAGGGTGGTAGAGCCAATTGATAAGCAACAGGACCAACTCTCTTAAGGATTTGGTATGGACCTATACACTTAGGCGAAAGCTTTCGGGTTCTCAAAGCTCTACTAATTCCTTTCATCAGGACTACCCGAAGGAACACATGATCGCCCTCAGAAAACTCTAATGGTTTTCTCCTCTTATCCACATAACTCTTCTGCCGACTCTGAGCCGCTTTCATCTTTTCCTGAACCATCTTAATCTTCTCAGATGTTTGCTGTACCATCTCTGGTCCAACCATCAGGTTCTCCCCCACTTGGAACCAACATAGCGGGGTTTGACACTTCCTTCCATACAATGCCTCGAACGGTGCCATTCCAATGCTCGCATGATAGCTGTTGTTGTATGTGAATTCTGCAAGAGGCAGCACTTGATCCCAACTTCCTCGTTCTTCAAGTGCACAAGCTCGCAACACATCTTCCAAAGATTGAATGGTTCTCTCCGTCTGGCCATCCGTCTGTGGATGATACGCGGAACTCAATTTCAATCTTGTCCCCATCGCTTCATGCAAACTCTTCCAGAATTGCGACGAAAATCTAGGGTCCCGGTCTGACACAATGCTCGAAGGCACTCCGTGAAGACGAACTACCTCCTTGATATAGATCTGGGTAAGCTTGTTCAAAGGATAACACATATTTATCGGAATAAAATGCGCCGACTTGGTTAACCTATCCACAACCACCCAGATTGCATCATGATTTGCTGCTGTCCTCGGCAAATCAAACACAAAGTCCATTGAGATGTTATCCCACTTCCATTGGGGAATCTTCAGAGGTTGCAATTGTCCTCCCGGTTTCTGATGTTCTACTTTCGCTTTCTGGCAAGTCAAGCACGCCGCCACATATTCCGCCACGTCCTTTTTCAATCCCGACCACCAAAACATCTTCTTCAAGTCGTGATACATTTTGGTTGATCCAGGATGCATACTCATCCGACTCTTATGGGCTTCGTCAAGAATCAGTCTTCTAACTTCCTGATCTTTTGGTATACAAATCCTCGTCATGAAACGAAAGATTCCATCCTGCACAATCTTAAAATCAGGTTCCCTTCCTTCGGAACCTAGTCTCATCTTTTCCATCAATTCTTCGTCTGCTCGTTGCAACTCCCGAATTCTTTCCAAGAACTCGTTTGTGATTTGCAACATCCCCAACTTGATACTTGATGGCTCCACTTGTGTCAACAAGCTCAAGTCTCTGAATTCCTCAATTAACGCTGCTTCCTTAACCATCATCGCACTTATGTGGATTGCCTTCCGACTCAAAGCATCTGCAACCACATTCGCTTTACCCGGATGATAGTGGAGTTTAAAGTCATAATCTTTCAAAAACTCCATCCATCTTCTTTGCCTCATGTTCAACTCTTTCTGGTCGAACAGATATTTAAAACTCTTATGGTCACTAAATACTTGGAATGTAGTGCCATAGAGATGATGTCTCCATATCTTTAAGGCAAACACGATCGCAACCAATTCTAAATCGTGTGTCGGGTAATTCACTTCATGATTCTTCAATTGTCTCGATGCATACGCCACTACTCTTCCTTCTTGCATCAATACACAACCCAGTCCTTGCTTAGATGCATCACAGTATACTTCAAAACTCTTGTGAGGATCAGGTAGAATTAACACAGGAGACGATGTTAATCTTCCCTTCAACTCACGGAAATTAACTTCGCACCGATCGTCCCACACGAACGGTTGATCTTTCCGAGTCAACTTAGTCAAAGGCAATGCAATTTTAGAAAATCCTTCTATGAACCGACGATAGTATCCAGCCAGCCCTAAGAAACTTCTCACCTCCGTCACAGTCTTAGGCTGTTCCCAACTTAGCACTGAACTTACTTTCGCTGGATCCACCGCAATTTCTTCTTTAGAGATCACATGCCCCAGAAACTTCACTTCATTCAACCAAAACTCACTTCGTAAGCTTGGCATATAGTTGCTTCTCCTTCAGGACCTTTAACACAATCCTGAGATGCTCTTCATGCTCTTCCGTATTTTTAGAATAGACCAAAATATCGTCAATAAATACCACCACAAAAAATCCAAATATGGTCTAAATATCCGGTTCATATGGTCCATGAAAATAGCAGGTGCATTAGTCAATCCGAACGGCATCACAACATACTCATAATGACCATATCGAGATCGAAATGTAGTCTTGGGTATATCCTCCTCCTTTATCCTGATCTGATGATAACCCGATCTCAGATCAATCTTGGAGAATACTACAGCTCCCCTCACTTGGTCCATAAGGTCATCAATCCTTGGCAAAGGATACTTATTCTTAATAGTGACCTTGTTCAACTGCCTGTAGTCCACACACATCCTCATACTCCCATCTTTCTTCTTTACGAAAAGTAATGGAGCTCCCCAAGGCGAAACGCTTGGCCTGATCATCTGCTTCTGCAATAGTTCCTCGATTTGCTTCTTCATCTCTGCCATTTCTGGTGGTGCCATTCTATAAGGAGCAATAGAGATGGGACCAGCTCCAGGGACTAAGTCAATCCCAAAATCTATCTCTCGCTTTGGAGGTAATCCTGGTATCTCTTCAGGAAATACTTCCGGAAATTCCCTCACCACCGGAATCTCTTCGATCGGCATCGACTCTTCTTCTCCAGAAGCCGAGAATAAACACATATAACCCTCCGGTTCAAGGGTCCTATATTGAATTGTCTTTTCCTCACATTTGATGATCACTTGGTTCTTCATCAACCAATCCATTCCCAAGATCACATCCAATTTTAACTTAGGAAGACAAACCAAATCTACCTTGGAAAGACGACCAAAAATTTCTACATCACACCCTAAACAGACTTTAGCGATGAAGATCGGTATTCCCGTAGGGGTATCTATACTAAGATAGCAGGGTGAATCAGAAACAATAAGATTCAGCCTACTCACACATTCAGGGGAAACAAAAGAATGTGTAGCTCCAGAATCAAACATGATTTTGCAAGGTTGATTATTAAGCAGAAAATTACCTTGCACGAGATTCGGGGTTTGGGTTGCTTCACTCCCACTCAGGGTAAACACTCGTCCTTGTACCACAGGATTTCCAGCAGATCCCTTTGCATCTCCCTTTGCAGATTCCTTGCATTCTCGAGCAAAGTGACCTTGCTTTCCACACTTGAAACATCCCCCTGTGGACCAGCAAAACTGACCATCATGATAACGTTTGCATTTCTCGCAATAAGGAGCATTATCGCGAGACTTGTTCCTGTTATCCATCATTGCCTTTCCCTTACCCTTGTTCTTAGAATATGGACCATTATTTCGATGATCAAACTTCTTCTTCCTCTGTGGTCCATAATTCTGTCCAACCCCTTTCACTTGACTTCCTATCAGCTCCGCCTTTTTATCATCTTCATACATTCTGCACATATCCACAAGTGCAGGGAAACTCTGAATCCTTTGATAACTGAAGATAGACTTCAGCTACGGCCTTAGCCCACCTTCAAACTTCACACACTTACTCCTTTCATCAGGGTTATTCAAGTATAGTGTAGACTTCTCCCATACCTTAAGATTGAATTTGATGAAGATTTGACACAGAACTTGAAGAAAATCCCCAGATTTCCCACAAACCCACAGCTCTGCTCTCAGCCACGAATTTCACCAACAGGGTCCAAAGATCAGAGGATTTGACACAGCAATTGACCAAAGAAATTGGGGAAAACCATTAGGTGTCAAAATAGGTAACATGCACTAGGAAAGAGAAAAGATTTGGGGCTTAATGGTGAGCTAAACTTACCAAAATCAAGGCTGGAATTCCATCTCCTAGATCAGGAAAATGCAGAACTCAAGCTTCAACCTCAAACTTCCAAGATGGATTCCTCCTTCCACACACACTCTTGACTTACAAATTTGGTATCAACACGAAGCTCTGGATGTAAGCTTCGTGTTCGTGTATCACTCGTCTCTCAACACTCAAGAACGAAAGAGAATTTGCTTCCACGAATCTGAAACCCTAACTCACAGCCTCTCCCCAAAATCAGAGCATCAACAACCCCATTCTTCATCAATTCCTCTATTTATAGACTAATCACGTTTACATGCACACTGACGCGTGGTTTTCCACTCGATTCAAGCTGTTATCGTGGCGAATTTTGGATTAATCAAGTGATTACTCATCAAAATCCACTAAACCAGTTTCTGGGTTCATCGTGTAACCGGTTGCAGGGCAATACTAACCGGTTAGATTAGTACAAAATTTAAAAATTATTATTTTTAAATCTTTCCCTCCAAGAACCTTATTAATATTACTTTTAAGTCCTCATTCAGGGACCAAAATGCAATATCCTCATATTTTGCATTTATTAGCCATATAAAAATATTTCAATCCATTTTTATATTTTAGGCTAATTAAATACAAAATATAAACTTGGAAAATTTCTATAAATTAATAATAAACCTTTTTATTATTAATTTCCTATTATTCGGGAGACGAAAATTAGGGGTGTTACAACATACACATGCACACACATAGGAAATAAATTCTTTTTCTTATGAAATTACTCAGGTATAAAAATCACAATTTCTTAAAAGCACAAAAATATTAAATACACAACCATTCCAAAAACTCAATTTCTAAAACTCATAGTAGCATTTCATGAAAACCATTTCTTTTAAAATCATTCACCACTTTGAAATCATAAGATAAGAAATTCATTCAAGGAAATACTCTTTTAAAAACACTTTCTCAAAAATAATTCTCTTTAGTACTTAAAACAATACGAGGAATTTGCGGGTCGTCACATTCTCCCCAACTTAAAGATTTCTCGTCCCCGAGAAATACGTTGCGGATTGGGCAGCAGGACACAAAATTTTCACATCACGGTGAGGTTCATAAACAATCACTCCTTCCTTTAATTCTCCTTCTAACTCTAACACTTTCATTTATCATTTCTGTGACTTAGGGAAGATCCTATCGCAACTCTGGTTTTACTTCCTCAAACAACCTCACTTTTCTAATTAAATTCATCCTAAATATCTTTCGTGCCTATCACTTCCACCGTCTAAACCTCTGGTTGTGGCATAAGGCAATCCTAGTCATCAAATTTTCCTCATAATTTCCTCTAATAATCGGTAACATACACCTCTTTTCTTCCTTGTAGCTCCCCAACTTTGATCAAACTTACAACTAAGTTCACTATGGTCTTACACTCTTACTCAACTTCAACCATTGATCCATCCTTGATCATTCAAGCCTAAGCTATCTGGGTAACTATAACACTTCCAATTCCGCAAATCGGGTTAATGAATCTTGGGAAAGGGTCGGTAAGACTACGGTTTAATAGTAAGGCTTAGGAAGAAAAGGTTTGAATTCCTACTATACTAACTATTTTTGTTGAAGCAATTCAACAAACACGGGGATCCAGGAATAACATCCTATATTCTTAAAGGTAATAACTACTCTTGTATCAAAGGGTGCATCAAGGTCAACAACTGAGGTCTATCAAACAATGATACCGCATCAAGGGTCATAGGGTCTCAATCTTAGAATCTATTCGCTCTCTACTTAGTCTACTTCCTTCAAACTACCGAACCAACGGATTCCATAGACTAACTCAGCAAGCACGAGAGACACAGATAGAGTCTCACATCCTATAAAGACAAGGACTTAACCTTTTACACCTATCCTTACACTAGGAAACACACAGAGTCACACAAACAAAGCATGTAAGCCCATGCTTAAGGCCACTAATGATTACCATAAGCTCTGATACCATTCTGTAATAGCCCGATTTTCATAACCCGAAATAATCAACTTTTATTTCATAAGTTTGCAAAAATGAGGCCAAATTTTTTTTAAACATTACTGAAGTGTCGTTGATACACTTAGCATTCTCTAATGAAAACCGAGTTGTTACTAAAATAGTTCTTTACATAAAACTTTCCTCTCCACAAAGTGACTAATTTCAAAAGCATCATGACAGTTCTCAAAAGATTACATTGTTCAATCTCCCAAAATAAAGTGCACCACAATACAGAATTTAAACTTAGCTTGATTACATAAATGGATCTTTGCTCGGTAATCCTTGACTCAAGATACTAACATTAAACTTAAACTAAAAACACTATCCCTGAATCTTCCTGTCAAACACAATCGGATGAAGCTTCTGTAGGTTTCTATGTTTTGATGCTAACAACCTTTCTCCAAGCAACAACATTATCAACAAGGAAGCTATCTCATGAAGAATAGAATTAGGATTTGGTTTGATTCTAATGCAATGTAATATTTAATTTTATGCAATGCATATCATGAGAGTGGGTAGCTTTAGGTGATCTTAATGAAGCTTATAATAATGTTTGATTAAGAGTGAAGAAAACTTAATCTTGATTATAATAGCTCATATTAAAGTTATTGTGAAAATCTATTTGAAAAACTTTGTTTTTAGTCCATATCTGATCAGGTCACTCGAGTAATGAGTTTGCCTTTACTCGAGTAATGTGTGTTGTTATAGGTTAATCGAGTAATGAGTTATTCGTCACTCGAGTAACGTATTTCAACATGTGTTAATCGAGTAGTGTGTTACACTTCACTTGAGTAACTTGAACAGTGGCAGAAAAAAATTATAAAAGGACTTCATTTTTACATGAACAAGGTTACACACTCTTTTACAATTTTCTATTGAGCAATACACTTTCATTTTTCAAGAGCTATTACACACTTCCTTTGAGAAATCAAGATTCAACAAATTTCTTCTATTCTTCACTCAAGATTAATCATTGTTCTAAGTTTTCTTTGAGATCAATATTTTTTAGTTCTTAATTGTGTTGAAGCTTTGCAACAAGAGGTTGCACATTTCAAGAGTTCAACAAAGGTGAAGAATTTCACAAGCAAGTCTTTGAAGGTTTATCAAAGCAAGATTGAAATGGATTTGGTTGGAAGCATCTTCAACAAATCAACAAGAGAAGACGGAAATTCAATTGGGTTAGAATTTCAAAGTGTTTGGTACACACTTTGAAGAAGGGTTAAGATAGGATAGCTTTGTAAGAAAGTTGCATCTTAAACATTGTAATTCTAACAATTGAATTTGTCTAGTAGAAACTCTTTATCATTTTGATAAAGGGGACTGGATGTAGCTTTCAAGTGGGTGAAAGTGAACCAGGATAAAATCACCGTCTTCATTGTTTCTTTTCTTGTTTGCATTAATTCAAGAACAATTGAATTTTAGGTTAGAATTGGGGTTTTTCAATTCATTATCAATTGACCTAAAATTGGTTGGTAAATTTACTTGCAATTGTTCATAGCATTCATACATAGTTTGTTGAATCATCATAGTATTGCGATTCTAAAAGAATTCTCATCTAAACTCATTTACTATTTGATTTTTACCCAGATTACTCGAGTGAATTGTGGATTACTCGATTAATCTGAAAGCTGTTTTGAAATTTACTCGAGTGAGACTTCTGATACTCGAGTGAAATAAAATTTGCTTGCGTAATACTCGATTAAAAGGTATTTTACTCGAGTAACCTGACTTGTTTTTGAAAGAAAATTTATTTTCTTAAAATCATTCTCTACGGTGATCGAAATATCTGTACTAAGGCTCCAATATTCTATTCACCCCCCCTCTAGACTATATTGAGCTGCTTGTTGGTTTCCAACAAGTGGTATCAAAGCTCGGACGAAAAATCCGAGCCATAAAAAGCTTTTTCGAAAAGATCCTTTTACTTGGAAACAATGGGCTCAATTTCAAATCCTTTTGGTGGTGAAGGAGCTTCCATTAACCGCCCCCCACTATTCAATGGTGAGGGATACGCTTATTGGAAGGTCCGAATGAAAATTTTTATACAAGCCATAGATATGGAAATTTGGAACGCCATAGAGAATGGACCTTTTGTTCCACAAACTAAAGTAAATGATGTTGTTTCTGTAAAACCAAAATCGAGTTGGAACGATGATGATAAGAAGAAAGTTCAATTTGATTTAAAAGCGAAAAATATCATCACGTCCGCTCTTTCATATGATGAGTTCTTTAGAGTGTCTCAATGCGTTGGTGCTAAACAAATGTGGGACACACTACAAGTCACACATGAGGGCACGTCTGAGGTTAGAAGGGCTAGGTTAAATACACTCATGCATGAATATGAACTCTTTCTTATGTTACCTAATGAAAATATAGGTGACATGCAAAAGCGTTTCACACATATTATAAATCATCTTTCGGCCCTTGGTAAAGTACTAACAAATGGTGAAGTTGTTAATAAGATTTTGAGAAGTCTTAGCAGGGAATGGCAACCTAAGGTGACGGCCATTATGGAAGCTAAGGACTTGGACCAAATTGACTTAGCAACTCTATTCAAAAAGCTTCAAGAGCATGAAATGGAGCTTGGGAGGTTATCCATGAATGAAGATGCCGATAGGAAGAAAAAGGGAATAGCTCTCAAATCAACTTCAAAATCCCTTAAGGCACAAGAGGAAAACCCTCAAATGGATGACTCGGAATCCGACATAGATGATGAGACCCTTGGCTTGTTAGTAAAAAAGCTTGGAAGATTCCTTAAGAAAAAGGGTAACTTTAATAGAAATAGACCAAGAGATTCTAAGGACACTCAATCAAGGAACAAGACTAACAAAGAGAATATCAAGTGTCATGGGTGTGGGAAGCTTGGTCACTATAGATCAAATTGTCCAACTAACTCTAAGAAGTCCGAAGGTGACAATTGGAAGCCCAACTCATCTAAAGGAAAAAGGGCTTATATAGTGTGGGATGAACCGGAGAATCAATCCTCATCTAGCTCATCGGAAGATGAAGAACTTGCAAACCTTTGTTTAATGACGAAGCTTGATGAAGAAGAATCTTCAAGCATGAAATCAAGTGAAAACGTCAATGAGGTAGATTATCTTTCCGGTGCTAGCTCTAGTTCTAATTCCCCCTTATTTAATGAATTGTACAATGTGTATGTAGAGATGCATAAAGAGTTGAAGAAACTTGCTAAAATAAATGTTGAAAGAAAGAATTTTATTATGAAGCAACATGAAAAGATTTTGGAACTTCAAAACTCTTTAGAGGAGCTTAAGCTTCAAAATGAAACACTTGAACTCATTTATACAAACTCTACATGCAATTGCGAATTGAAAACAAATGAGGCTCCATCTTGTGAGAATTCCAAATCCTTAGAAAAAGAAGTTTTCAATTTAAATGATCGGATTGCAAGGCTCATGAGAGGAGATACATGCTTAGATCATTTGCTTTCAACTCAAAGGAACAATAGTAATAGATCCGATCTTGGCTATACCAAACCTAAGAAACGCAATTATCGCAAAGTTGGTGTATTTTCTAAGATTAATTTTTCTAAAAACCCAACTTGCCATTATTGTGGGATTTTTGGGCATACCACGAATAAATGTAACATAAAGAAGTTTGGTATACCAAGTGGTGAATATATTTGGATTGTTAAGGGGAGCTCACCCCATGCTAACAACAAAGGACCCAAGACAACTTGGGTACCTAAATCAAACAAATAATAATTGTTTTGTAGGTGTGTCTTCGAACCAAGGAACGTAGATGGTACTTGGATAGTGGGTGTTCGAGACACATGACGGGAGACAAAACACACTTCATTCAACTTACTTCAAAAAGTGGTGGATATGTAACTTACGGTGACAACAACAAGGGCAAAATTCTAGGAGTCGGGAAGATTGGTAACGTATCTAACCTTGTCATAGAAAATGTCCTATACGTAGAGGGCTTAGAACACAATTTGCTTAGTATAAGCCAACTATGTGATATGGGGAATAATGTGACTTTTACTCCGGAATTATGCTTTATTAAGTCTAGTATAGATGATAGTGTTAAGTTTGTTGGTCGTCGCTCTAATAACACTTACTTAATTGATTTGGATGAGATAACTTCACTATTTTCAAAATGTTTTAAATCTTTTGATGATAAGATTCGTCTTTGGCATCGACGAATTGCACATATTAATGTGAATCAATTAAATAAACTTTTGCGAAAAGACTTAGTGATTGGTTTACCTAAACTAAACTTTAAGCTTGATAGCATTTGTGACTCATGTCAAAAATGCAAGCAAGTTAAAAGCTCTTTTAAACCTAAAAATGTGATAAGCACAACAAAGCCATTGCAGCTAATCCACATGGATTTGTTTGGCCCATCACAAGTTTGAAGTTTAGGTGGCAATTACTATGGATTTGTTTTAGTAGATGATTTTACTCGATTCACATGGACTTTATTTTTATCCGCAAAAAGTGAAGTTTACAAAAGTTTTAAAAAGTTTGCCAACCTCATCCAAAATCAACTAAGTTTGAAAATAGTGACTATTAGAAGTGACCACGGAGGTGAGTTTGAAAATACTAAGTTTGATGCGTTTTGTGATAAGTTTGGTATTGAACATCAATTCTCAGCCCCTAGAACTCCGGAGCAAAACGGAGGAAGAATAGGGTATTGGAGGAACTTGCACGTACAATGTTAAAAGAATCTAAAGTTCCTACATACTTTTGGGCCGATGCGGTAAACACCGCTTGTTATGTGATAAATAGGGTTCTTATTCGTCCGCATTTAAATAAAACACCTTATGAACTTTTAAAAGGGCGAAAGCCAAACATCTCATATTTTCATGTATTTGGGTGTAAGGTGTTTATCTTAAATAATGGAAAGAATCCGGTCGGCAAGTTTGATTCCAAAGCCGATGAAGGTATATTCATAGGTTATTCAACCCATAGTAAAGCATATCGTGTCTATAACAAAAGAACATTAACCGTTGAGGAATCCGTGCATGTTGTATTTGATGAATCTCCGAGAGGAGATAGTGTTGTTTCTTGTGATGATGATAATATAGGTACTTTTATGGATCATGAGAAGTCAACACCACAACAATTAGAGGAGACGCAAGTTGAACATGAAGAGGTGCAAACACATGATAAAGACTTAGCACAAGAGACACAACCTCAACTACCAATAGCTTGGAAGTCCAACAAAAATCATCCGGTTTCTAACATCTTAGGTGACATTGCTAAGGGGGTGGTAACCCGAAGCACTTTAAATCATTTCTGTTATTATGTTGCCTTTGTATCTCAAATAGAACCTAAGAATGTCAAAGAGGCTCTTCAAGATGATCACTGGGTTATGGCCATGCAAGAAGAATTAAATCAATTTGAAAGGAATCAAGTTTGGGAGCTTGTGCCAAAACCTAATGATCGTCCTGAAATAGGGACTCGTTGGGTCTATAGGAATAAGTTAGATGAATCGGGTATTATTGTTAGAAATAAAGCTAGGTTGGTAGCACAAGGTTATAGTCAAGAAGAAGGAATTGATTACGATGAGACTTATGCCCCCGTAGCTAGATTAGAAGCTATTCGTATTCTTCTCGCTTTTGCATCTATCATGAATTTTAAATTGTACCAAATGGATGTCAAAAGTGCTTTTCTTAACGGATACATTCAAGAGGAAGTTTATGTCTCACAACCTCCTGGTTTTGAAAGTTTTGATCATCCGAACTACATTTTTAAGTTGAAAAAGGCTTTGTACGGTCTTAAAGAAGCTCCTAGAGCTTGGTACGATCGACTAAGCAATTTTTTATTGGAAAAAGGTTTTAAACGAGGTACTGTGGACACTACTCTCTTTATTGAACATTCCGGTAAGGATATTATTTTGGTTCAAATATACGTTGATGATATTATATTTGGTGCTACTAATGATAATTTGTGTAAGAAGTTTTCAGATTTAATGCAAAGCGAATTCGAGATGTCGATGATGGGAGAGCTTACATTCTTTCTTGGCCTTCAAATAAAGCAACTCAACGATGGCATTTATATACATCAAAGTAAATATTGTAGAGAGCTTCTCAAACGTTTTGGCATGGACTCGTGTAAATCCGCTTCTACTCCAATGAGTGTTGCATGCTACCTAGATCAAGATAAGGCTGGAAAAGCGGTAGAGGTAACAAAGTATCGTGGAATTATTAGTAGTTTGTTATACTTAACTGCATCTAGGCCTGATATCATGTTTAGTGTTTGTATGTGTGCACATTTTCAAGCTAAACCGAAAGAGTCGCATCTAACTGCTGTCAAAAGAATAATGAAATACTTAAAAGGTACAACCAATACCGGTTTGTGGTACCCTAGGGATGCTTTTTTAAAACTTATAGGTTATTCGGACTCTGACTTTGCCAGTTGTAAAGTTGAGCGAAAAAGTACAAGTGGAACTTATCATTTAATTGGTAGTTCGCTTGTATCGTGGTTTTCTAAAAAGCAAAATTGTGTTGCTTTATCGACCGCGGAGGCCGAATACATAGCGGCCGGTAGTTGTTGTGCTCAAATCCTTTGGATGAAGCAACAATTATCGGATTTTGGTTTAAATTTGACAAAAATCCCTATAAAGTGTGATAACACTTCGGCAATCAATTTGACTAAAAACCCGGTATTGCACTCAAGGACAAAGCACATTGAAATTAGGCATCATTTTTTGAGAGATCATGTTCAAAAAGGTGATTGTATTATTGAGTTTGTTCAAACTTCGAATCAATTAGCTGATATCTTTACAAAACCTTTACCAAGGGATACATTTTATAAAATTAGAAGAGAACTTGGTATTTTTGATGAATCAACTATTAGCTAATTGTATTTGATGCTTTTAGAAATCACCTTCAAGCCTATTTCAATATGATTTGTATTTTGAGTTGTTGTATTTTGATAAAGTATTTCATAAATCTTTTGGTATGTAGTTGTGTGTGTATGTTTTTCTATGATATGATTACTTGCTTTATTTCAATGTGTGTTAATTGTTAAATGCTAAGTGTTTCTATGTGTTTGTGTGCATGAAAATGATTTTGCATGAAAATTTGAAATTTTAAGTTTTTCAGCAGTTTACTCGATTAACAGATGTTTTCACTCGATTAATTTTTAAATCACTTTCGGCTTACTCGATTAACTGATACTGTCACTCGAGTAAAATATTTTCATCTTTCGGCTTACTCGATTAAACTTGATTTCACTCGATTATGGAACGAAATACTCGAGTAACGTATCATTTCACTCGAGTAACGCGCGTCAGTATAAAACCTGAACTGCTGCATTTTGCATCATTTTTTTCCGAATTCTTCTCTCTCTTCATACGAGTTTCTCTCTTCTTCTCTCTAAAGTTCATCATCAATCCATCCCAAATGGCCTAAAATCATCCATTATAAACAAAATCCTTCCACATATCAACCTTATAACACCATTTCTTCATCAAACATTCATCAATTTCACCCAAATCCTCACAAATCCGAAAATCCCCAAATTCACAAACCCTAACCCTAAAACCCCATATTCCGAATTTCATCACAACAATTCAGCAATTATGTCTTCTTCCTCACACCAACCTCTAAGAAAGAAAGCTAAACAAGCTACTGGACGCAATAATCCTTGGTTTTCTCAAGCGGAAAGGGATTCACGTGGTCCAAAATTCGACCGTCGCACGTTTGGCATAACAGGGTATGTGAAGTTTGATTGGTTGCGTCAGGAACAATTTCATTTTGTTGATGACTTAGAATTTCAGAATGTTAAGAGGTTTTTGGAGTTTAATACTCATTACTATCCTAGGCTAGTCAAACAATTTTATCAAAATTTCACTAAGTTGGATGGTGAGTATTAGACTATGGTTAGAGGAGTTCATTTTGTGATCAAACCTGCTGATTTGACTTTGATGTTCGGGTTAGAGGATAAAGGAACATATATTGGTGATGATGAGTGTGATGATTTAGCTGTGGATACTAGTAAGATTTATACTGATCTTTTGCATCCTGGTGAAAGTTGGGATGGTAAAGCAACTAAAAATGTCTCACCTTTACATGCTGAGGATATGATGCTTATGTACATTGTGACTTATTGTCTTGTCCCAAAGTGTAATCAAAATTATGCACAACTTCAAGATGATGATCTGAAATTGTTTCATGGAATTAAAAAGAGATATGAAATCAATTGGAACAAAACTTTTCTTGCTAGAATGCATGCTGCAGCTGAATCTCCTCCTACTCAGTATTTACCATATCCTATGCATGTGACTAAGATTATGAGGTATTATAGAGTTCCATTTGCTGATGATGAATCATATGAACGTGAAGTGAAAAACAATTGGTGTATCAATGATTCTCATATTAGCTACATGAAGATTGCTTGGCATAGGCCTCCGCGTTCTTGGTTGTGGAAAACGCAAATCAAAGCTTTGGAGCAAGGTGCTCAAGCTTCTGGTTCTTCGCGTGGTGATCGGGCTGGTCCTTCTGCTCCTACTACTTCTGCTCATCCTCCTTCTACTGATCATATGGAAACGGATCGTATTGAGGATTATATTGACTTAGAAAATTTGGACACTCCGTTTGATCCTCAAGCTGCACATGAGTCTTTGGTTCAGCACATAAATGAGCAATTTGCAGCTATGGAGATGCGTCAAGAAGTGAAGAATATTGCTATGGAGCAACGTCTGATGGATCATATTTCTGGACTCTTTTCCTATCACTTTCCACCTTCACCTCACCCTTAGTTCATGTGGTTGATGTTGTTCTTTGGACATTTTATTTTCTTTTATATGCATTTCACTGACTATTTTATGGTTATATTTTCTATGTTATGTTTCAGACTATGTTTATGTATTTGCTGTTCACGGTTGATGACTATGTTGGATACATTGTGGTACTATGTTTTGTGGTGCTTTGTTTTGGATTGTTATATTTAAATTATAGCACTATTCTGGATTGTGGTACTATCCTACAAATTGGTAACATTTGATATTATACAATTGGTATCTACAATTGATATTGTTATATATTGCTCATAGTTCTCTCAATTGGTATTATTTCTTATAATGTGATATTGTTTATACTATTGAGAAAATACTATTGGTATCAAATTCTTACAATTGTTTTACAATTAGTATCATGTTATTGGTATACAATTTGTTATAATTGATATCATTGAGTAATCATTAGATGATTATCATGCTTTTGGTTGTTATATCTCATTAATTTCTCTATTTTGGCTTAGATCTTATTTCAATTGGTATTTGTTTAGTTACAATTGGTATATATTTCTTTTTGATAATGCCAAAGGGGGAGAAATATGATGTTTTGAAAAAGGAGAGAAATATTATCATTTTGGGGAGAAATAAAATGGTATGTTTGGAGAAAGGTTGTTTTGTTGTTTTTATGTAGGTTGAGCAAAGTTGTTGAAGATAGGGGGAGAATCAAGCTTACTCAATTGGATTCAAATGTCAAAAACATTAATTGAGGGGGAGCAAGAGTCTCACCAAGTGATCAAATGGTTCAAGCATCAACAACTTCAATGAACTTCAAACGATTTCAAAACATGTTTGTCATTTTCAAAAAGGGGGACATTGTAAGATCCATGAAGAATGTTTTGATAAATGCCAAAAGGTTTTGAATAAGCTACAAATGTGTTGATCAAGTTCAAGCTCAACAAGCAACAACAAACATCAAGTTATGAAGAGAGAACCAACTCATGAAGACTTAGTTTGGTAGTTTATGTTTTATTGTTTTATCTTTTGCCTCACAAGTCTTTTAGTTTATGAGTTTGGGTAGCGTTTATTACAGGGTAGTGAATCTCATTTGATTGCATGATTTTATCATATTTTGAGTATTCACTTTGTCTAAAATCAATAGGTGGCTTAAAGGTTTGAAAGAAAAGGTTTAGTTTTTGAGAAAATAAGTTTTAAGTGATTTTTAATGTTAATAATCGATTAACAGATTTTGATAATTGATTAACAGTGTATTTTGAACGGATAATCAATTAACAAACTTTTGATAATCGATTATCTGCACCTTTACTCGAGTATATTTGGTCTCACTCGAGTGAAAATTATCTTGCTTTCGGTTTACTCGAGTAACACTCATTTCACTCGAGTAACTTGATCAGATATGGTTTTTTAAATACGTTTTTCACTTCTCAAAAGCCATTCTAAGTGCTCTAACTTTTGGGTATTCTATATAAACATTTTCCTAATCATTTCTATCAATGAGAATCAACTAGAATCATTTTGATACACAACTTTACAAAGAATCAAAGCCACACTATTCTCTCTCACTCTCTCAAGATCAAAGCTCTCATTTTCATATTCTTTGATCAAGAACCTTGAATCTCTCATGTTGATATTTCATAGCTTTTGAAAGAGATTCATAGGATTGTTATTGTTTTTCATTTGAGTTGTAATCTTTGCAAGAGGCAAACATTCTACAACATTGGAAGCCTTGATTTTGTGAATCAAGCAAGTTTCATTGGAAGCCTTGGTGAGGCATTTCATCAAGCACTTGGAAGCCTTGTTGAAGAACAAGCATTTGGAAGTCTTGTGAGTGAAGCAAGCATTTGGAAGTCTTGTGAGTGAAGCAAGCAATTGGAAGTCTTGTTGTGGGGTATCGGCAAGCAAGAGAAGAGGTTAGATTAGATATCAATAGGATTACAAGGCAAGGGTGTGGTATCTCTTGTAGGCTAGCAAGAAGGAAGTCTTGTGAGGCATTTACTTGTAATTTGAGAAACTCTAATTCCTCATAGTGAAGAATCTCTCTTGGTTGAATAGGGGACTGGAGTAGCTTTCAAGTGGATGAAAGTGAACCAGGATAAATCACTGTGTCGTATCTCTAAACTCTCTTACTCTTTACAATTCAAGTCTTTAATTGTGTTCTTGATTGAAAACCTAGAAAAAGTGATTTTTCTATATTTGATTGAATTGAATCTTTATTGTTCAAATTAATTTGAGGAAAATCATTTTCATAACCTAGGTGAATCAATAAGAATATTGGTGTTGATTGTTTCCGCTTAATCTCTGATCATATAATATTTGTTAATTGATTGATTTTCATTGGTTTTAATCGTTTAGATTTGTTTCTTGCGAAAATCTTTCAAAGTTTCTATAACACCTATTCAACCCCCCCTTCTAGGTGTTCTCCTAGTTGTTTCAACCACCGAGTGTAGTTTTCCAACAATATGGTTAGAGACTATACTCTGATTTTGGATTTTATTCATTATGTCTTAACTATATTTTCATTCTTTATCATAGTTACTACACTTACCTTCCACTTTTGGCAAAGGATTTTTCTCAACATTTATATTTTTTTAATGATGCCAAAAGGGGGAGAATATTTTGTTGATGTTGTTCTTGTAGGTTAAGTTTTATTTTATTTTTCCTAAGTGTCTAACATTTAGGGGGAGTATTTTAAAACTTAGTGCTTAATTGCAAAGGAGGTTTGTCATCATAAAAAAGGGGGAGTTTGTAGGTTTCTATGTTTTGATGCTAACAACCTTTCTCCAAGCAACAACATTATCAACAAGGAAGCTATCTCATGAAGAATAGAATTAGGATTTAGTTTGATTCTAATGCAATGTAATATTTAATTTTATGCAATGCATATCATGAGAGTGGGTAGCTTTAGGTGATCTTAATGAAGCTTATAATAATGTTTGATTAAGAGTGAAGAAAACTTAATCTTGATTATAATAGCTCATATTAAAGTTATTGTGAAAATCCATTTGAAAAACTTTGTTTTTAGTCCATATCTGATCAGGTCACTCGAGTAATGAGTTTGCCTTTACTCGAGTAATGTGTGTTGTTATAGGTTAATCGAGTAATGAGTTATTCGTCACTCGAGTAACGTATTTCAACATGTGTTAATCGAGTAGTGTGTTACACTTCACTCGAGTAACTTGAACAGTGGCAGAAAAAAATTATAAAAGGACTTCATTTTTACATGAACAAGGTTACACACTCTTTTACAATTTTCTATTGAGCAATACACTTTCATTTTTCAATAGCTATTACACACTTCCTTTGAGAAATCAAGATTCAACAAATTTCTTCTATTCTTCACTCAAGATTAATCATTGTTCTAAGTTTTCTTTGAGATCAATATTTTTTAGTTCTTAATTGTGTTGAAGCTTTGCAACAAGAGGTTGCACATTTCAAGAGTTCAACAAAGGTGAAGAATTTCACAAGCAAGTCTTTGAAGGTTTATCAAAGCAAGATTGAAATGGATTTGGTTGGAAGCATCTTCAACAAATCAACAAGAGAAGACGGAAATTCAATTGGGTTAGAATTTCAAAGTGTTTGGTACACACTTTGAAGAAGGGTTAAGATAGGATAGCTTTGTAAGAAAGTTGCATCTTAAACATTGTAATTCTAACAATTGAATTTGTCTAGTAGAAACTCTTTATCATTTTGATAAAGGGGACTGGATGTAGCTTTCAAGTGGGTGAAAGTGAACCAGGATAAAATCACCGTCTTCATTGTTTCTTTTCTTGTTTGCATTAATTCAAGAACAATTGAATTTTAGGTTAGAATTGGGGTTTTTCAATTCATTATCAATTGACCTAAAATTGGTTGGTAAATTTACTTGCAATTGTTCATAGCATTCATACATAGTTTGTTGAATCATCATAGTATTGCGATTCTAAAAGAATTCTCATCTAAACTCATTTACTATTTGATTTTTACCCAGATTACTCGAGTGAATTGTGGATTACTTGATTAATCTGAAAGCTGTTTTGAACTTTACTCGAGTGAGACTTCTGATACTCGAGTGAAATAAAATTTGCTTGCGTAATACTCGATTAAAAGGTATTTTACTCGAGTAACCTGACTTGTTTTTGAAAGAAAATTTATTTTCTTAAAATCATTCTCTACGGTGATCGAAATATCTGTACTAAGGCTCCAATATTCTATTCACCCCCCCTCTAGACTATATTGAGCTGCTTGTTGGTTTCCAACAGCTTCCATTTCTTCTTGCGACCGTTCTTCGCTCCCGAGGATGATGCCATCCGTGTTGCTGTTCCTCCGTTGCCATTGCACTCCAACTCCACCCCATCTAGTGTGGTAGAGTTCCTATGAGTCTCATACCGCACCTTCTCTCCGTAGAGTTCCTCCGTAACACGGTGACTTGTCCCAAGTGCGACCCCAAGTTAACTCCGCTCAATTGGTGTTCCGGGTCCGGGATCGCGATCTGAGTGTAGCCGGTCCATACCCATCCATACGGAGTAAGCTTCCAACCTTTTCCATGCTTATTCCAAGTGGTGATCTCCATACGATGCTCCATCTGCCCGTTGAGATACCAGTAGCACCGATATGCCAACGAACAGGAGAGAGTAAGCGATCCGAACGACGCATCGTTGACGGTGTGGGTTTATGATAGGAAAAATATCAAGACAATACAAACAAGACATACATACAACATAGCATTTAAGCATATTATCATTATCATCATTCATTGTCATTATCATTATCATTCGTTATCATCTTGCCAAACTTATTATTATTTCTTAACTTAATCATTCTTCTTCCTCAACTCTTTCCTCATTCTCAAACTTGGCACTCTTTCTCTTTCATTCATCTCCCTCTTCATAGGGTTTCATTCATCTTTCCATTCTTTCCATTCTCAATTCCTTTCTCATCATCAACATTCATAAGCTTTTACTTCTTATAATTATGAACCTTTTCTTATCAAGTTTTATCAGATCACAACCATCGATGATTGGGGGAAGTTACAATATCATCGAGGTACTCGTTTCATTCTCAGTTAGCACTCACGTCTACATCTCCTCGGTCATCCACCCAACCTAGTCGGAAGCTAACAGGAGTACAGGACCTTTACCACGCGGGCACGACAATTGTCTCATCATCAATTGGCTCCAAGCCAGGAGAACTGTAGAAAACTCGGGTACAGTCTCAAATCAATTCAATTCATATCAATTCATACAATCAAGGCTCACTGTAGAAAACTCTGGTACAGTGGCAAATCACAAATGCCCCGTTCCAGTCCCTCTCACTGTTCCTGAAATGCCATAGGGGTGACAGTACTATTCTAGTTCTGGGTGCAGAACTTACCACAGCATTAGGACCCAGTCCCCACCACGTCTGGCTACCACATATGGAATTCGTTCCGCCCAGAATAGTACTCAAGGCATCATGACGTTTTACCGCCCTAGCCTACCCTATTGCATTCACAACCCGAATATCCCTGATATCCGGGGTATCTTCCTCTCCACTACTTCGATATCACACTCATAGCTCACCACGTTTGCAATCGTTAATGTCTTTTAAAGTCTTTTATCTTATTAATTAACCTAAGGTCGGCCCATCCTTGGTGCATCCCTTCAACGAGTCCCGACCACTACTTATCACAATCCTTTTCTTATCCTTTCTCAACATAGCACAGAGCTGGGATCACATCAATAAACTCGCATCTCATTTCAAAATCTTTCTCCACATTCTCATTTCACAATCTCTTTCAAAATGACATTTCATACTCTTCCTCAAAATCTCATTCTATCAACTTTCTCGAAACCTCATGTCACAACTTCCTCAAAATCTTATTTCACAAATTTCTCAAAATCACATTTCATAATCTGTCTCAAAAATCTCATTTCCTCATCTTTTCAAAACACCATTTCGTAAACTTTCTCAAAATATCATTTCATAAACTTTCTCAAATTCTTATTTCAGAAACTTTTTCAAAATGTCATTTCACAAATTTTCTCAAAATATCATTTCATAAATTTTCTCAACATTCCTCTCATAGTCTTTCTCAAAATCTTGTTTCATAATCTTTCTCGAAATCATAATCTTTCTTAACATCTCATTTCACCACATCTCATCTCATAAACTTCCTCAAAAATATCATTTTGCAAACTTTCTCAAAAATCTCATTTCGTAAACTTTCTTAAAAACCTCGTTTCGTAAACTTTTTCAAAAATCTCGTTTTGTAAACCTTTTCAAAAATCTCTTTTCATAAACTTTCGCAAAAATTTCATTTTGTAAACTTTCTCAAAAATCTCATTTCGTAACTCTTTTCAAAAATCTCTTTTCATAAACTTCCGCGTAACTCCCATCTCTGTGAGCATTAGTGGAGGAGCAAGCTCAACTCAACACCAATCTCGAACCAATGAACAACAACAATAAAGGAGCCCAGCTCCGCTCATATCATTTCTCATCTCAACCAATAACAACATCATTACTTTTCCCAGCTCTGGCTCGTCCGTATCAGCTCTTACTCAGGAACATTATCAGTCCTTGCTCAACCTATCTCTTTTCTTAATCTTATCAGCGCTGCCTTATTCCATAAGGACTTAGGCCAACAGGGGTGTTACATATTTTCTTTGTGTCTTTTACTTTCACAACCTCATTTCATTTACTTATACAAACTCATTCTCCTTTTCTTAATCCACAGTTTACATATTATCATGCATAATTAAACAAATAAACATAAGCATGTCATTTCATGTCATCACACATACATTCATCACACAATAACATGTGGTCTTTGTCTCCTTCGTATAAGTGGCCACACAACACAAACAATTGCCACTATACTACTGACTCAGAACCACTAAGTTCCGATCTTTGAGTCCGGAACGTCCTAATAAATCACCTAAATACCACGGTGTCTTAGGAAAGCTTCTCTCTCACCTCAAGTCCAGCGATTAAATGCGCACGATCTCCGCGAATCCTTGTCGCTGCCAGCTGCCCCAATTCCTCGTCTTTAAAATTCCTTGTATTAAATAGAACATGTTTTCGTTACTAACTTATATCAAGAAAATTTTCTCTTAACTCAAACACAGTTCGTTCCTCGTCGGAAGACTTAAAACGTAATTGTTTTCTCAAAACAATTCTAATATTTTCTAGTACTTCGAGTACTTCAAATCCATTTGAAAACATCGTTTAAAATAATTTAAATCAATTGGTTTGGTGGCTGGTCCGTCTTGGACAGCACCTTAACCGCGTTCGAAAACACCGAAAAATTCACCGTTTTTAATCCGGCTTTTTTTTTCAAATCAATTATCACTTGAAAACCATACTTTAAATCACATGAACACGTTTTTTTAAAGTCAAGAAACAAGTTTAAACAACTCTGGACAGCAAGGAATTACTTCACAAAATCACTTTAATAAAAATCCGAAAACATCGTAAAAACACTTTTACTTTAAATACTTCTTTAACTCGAAATCAACACTATAAAACTCAAGCTTTTATTATAAAACAAATCTTGGACAGCCATAAACACAATCCAACAATCTCAAATAAATCACATCGAACTTTTCCGAAATCAATTAATTCCAAAATAAAATTTATATATATATATTCAAATATTTTTCCAAACATACACAAACAACAAACATCCATTCACGTAGTCACATGACATTAAATTATTCAAGTGAGTATACATATTTACTAATCAAGTAACACTTTATTAATTCAATTAAGACATATATCTAATTAACTAATCATCAAAGCAAACATACAACTCACATTCGTTTCCAAAATAATTCATTTTCATATTTACCTACTTTATTAAAAAGGGCCGAATTACCCCAAGAAAATAAATAAAAGATTGCTAATTCAAACACTTTAAATCAACTTAATCAACTTCAAACATTATCAGGCAAGTTCATTTTTAAATAATAAAATCACTTGAACACGTATGCATCCAAAATCGAACATAATCAAGAAATAAACCAAACATAAAGACTTTATACTCTCCAAACAATTTAATCATGTTCAAGCATCAACTTGCATCTTTAGGTTTATAAAACAAAGTTTCCTTTACCTTTAATCAAAAACCGAATAGGAAATAATTAGCCACAATACAATTTCAAACACATTAACTTAGTATTATTTCACAAAACACACTCATTACTTTTATGTCACTTCATGAAAAAAGAATCCTAGCCTATTTAACATGCATAGGCCGAATCTCATCATGAAAATGACAAGGTTTTTGGGGTTCATTTTTCAACATGCAAAACACAAGACTCTTAAACCAAATCATGCTCTTTCTTACTCAAAAATTTAAAAATACCATTTCCTTTTCAAGCATAAAACCGAATCATCATCACCACTTCAAATCAAGTTTTCATTTTAATTTTCTTACATGCACTTTAGAAATTCTTGAATCAAATAGAAATTGTAACAGCTCGATTTTCGTAACTCAAAAGTAACCAACTTTTGTTCATTTAGGTTGCGAAAACGAGGACAATTTTTTTTTTTGTAAAACATTATTGAAGTGTTTGAAACCGTTGTTGACAGAGTTCTTGGTGTTCTCAACACCCTTTATCGAAAACCGAGTTGTTACTAAAACCTATACTCTTTCACTTGGGTTTTCAAAAACATTTAACACGAAAAACAGTTTGGTTCCAACTCAAAGTGGTTCCTTTCATTCAAAAGAACTGAAACATTTTTCATAAAGTAGTGTTCTTACATTTCTTAAAAAGTAGGGCATATTCCAGAATGAGTTGAGTTACACAATCCGTTCATCACTTAGGTAATCCTTGACTCAAAGTACTCACAACAACCTAACTAATCACACTATCCTTAAACCTTCCTACTGAAAGTAAGCGGATGTAGCTCCTTTTCCTCCTTGTTCCCTTTCTTCGCTCCCGAGGATGAGGTCCTCCGTGTTGTTGTTCCCTCATTGTCATTGGGATCCAGCCTCACTCCATCTAGTGTCGTAATGTTCCTCTACTTCTCGTATCGTGCCTTCTCCTCGTAACTCCGGAATCCTCGTACTGTGACTTGTCCCAAGTGCGGCTCCAAATTTGCTCCACTCAGTTGATGCTCCGGATCTGGAATCACGATCTCCGTGTAGTCGGCCCAGGTCTAGCCGCAGGGGGGTATGCTTCCAACCCCTTCCATACTTATTCCATATGGTGACTTTCATGCCATACTCCCTCTGCCCGTTGAGATACCAGCGGCACCGATATGCCAACGAACAGGAGAGAGTAAGTGATCCGAACGACGCATCGTCGACAGTGTGGAATTACGATAGGCAAGATAGAAGGACCATACAAACACACCATACAACATACAGCATACAAACACACAACAATCAAGCATGATATCAATATCAATATTATCAGTCGTATTGTCCTTATTATTATCCTTCAATTTCTTTCTACATTTAATTTCGCTTCTCTTAATTATTCTTTCTTTCTCAATCCTTTTTCCCTTTTCATACTCAGAATTTCTTCTTCTCCAATCTTATCAATTCATATCATTCCTTTACTTTGGGAATCATCAGATATCGTCGGGAAATTCATTTCGTTCTCGGCTATCACTCACGTCGACATCTCCTCGGTCATCCACCCAACCTAGTCGGAAGCAAACAGGAGTACAGGACCTTTACCACGCGCTGTCTCACAATCAATTGGCCCCAGGCCAGGAGGACTACAGCCTCAAATCAATTCATATCATTTCATTCATATAATTAAGGCACACTGTCTCACTTACAGTGGCAATCTCAAATGCCTCGTTCCAGTCCCTCTCACTGTTCTAGATTTGCAATCTAGGGGGCGACAGTATATTTCTAGTGGGCCCGCAGAACTCACCACGACATTGGACTCAGTCCCTACCACGTTCGTATGCCACATGTGGAGTTCGTTCTGCCTAGAAACATACTCTAGACTTCTTGACGTTTCACCGTCATCGTCCTCCCCTAATGCAATCTCCTCCTGAGTATCCGCAGATACCCATGGTTCCTTCCTCTCCACTACTTCGCACTCTCCTACCTCACCGCGTGTGTCTTTTAAAGTCTTTTATCTTTTTAATTATCCTAAGTTCGGCCCATCCGTCGTGCAACCCTTCAATGAGTCCCGACCACTAACTTGGCACAATCTTTCTCTTGTCAATTCTCACATAGTACAGTGCTGGGATCACATCAATGAACTCACATCTCATTTCCAAATCCTTCTCAAAACAATCTTTTCACAAACTTTCTCAAAAATCTATTTTCATAACTTCTCAAAATCTCTTTTCGCAAATTTCCTAAAAATCCCTTTTCAAAAATTTTCTCAAAAATCTCTTTTCTCAAAGTTTATAAAAATCTCCTTTCAAAACCTTTCACAAAATTTCATTTCAAAAGCTTTTCTGAGCATACTTTTTATAATCTTTCTCAAAAACCTCTTTTCAAAAACCCTTTCTCAAAAATTTATTTTCACAAACCTTTTTCAAAAATTTCTTTTCACAAGTCTTTTCAAAAATCTCTTTCCACAAATCTTTTCAAAAATCTTTTTCAAAAGTTTCTTTTCACAAACCTTTTTCAAAAATTTCTTCTCACAAATCCTTTCAAAAATCTCTTTTCACAAATCTATTCAAAAATCATGTTTTGCTGTGTGCTAATGGAGGAGCAAGCTCAACTCAACACTAGTCTCATTCAAAAACAAAAACAAAGGAGCCAAGCTCCACTCAAATCACATCTTGTTCCAATACTCAACATCACTCTTCCCAGCTCTGGCTCGTTCTCGATATTATCATTCATTCTTTCCCCAATCTCAACTCTTATCTCTTTCTAATCCATATTATATTCTCTATCATTACTCCTTTCTCATTTTGTCTTTGTTTTCAATTTATTAGTTACACAACTCATTCCTTTTATTTTCATTTTCTTATTCAGGACGTAACAAACGCCCCTCAGCATATTACTCATACTAATCAACAGTGTTAAATCTCATCAGGCATAATTAAATAAATACGTAAAAGCATACTAACAATCACACAATCATCACACAATAACAATGTGGTCTTTGTCACCTTCGTATAAATGGCCACACAACACAAACAATTGCCATTATTCTACTGACTCTGAACCACTTAGTTCCGATCTTTGAGATGATACGAAATGTCCTAATAAATCACCTAACTACCACGGTGTCTTAGGAAAGCTTCTCTCTCACATGAAGTCCAGCGATTAAATGTGTACCGTCTCCTTGGATCCTTTCTTGCTGCCGGCTGCCCCAATCCCTCGTCTTTAAGATTCCTCGTACTAAATAAAATATGCTCACGTTATTAACTTATATTAAGAAAATCTTTCTCGGTTTCAAAACATTTTTTGTTCCCGTCGGAAGACTTAAATCATAACTGTTTTCTCTTAAATAACTCGAATATCTTCTAATACCTTAAGTACCTCAAAATCATTTGAAAACGTCATGTAAAATAATTTAAACCATTTAGTTAGGTTGCTGGTCCGTCTTGGACAGCACCTAAAACATGTTTGAAAACACCGAAAAATTCGTCGTTTTTAATCCGGCTTTTTCTTAAATCGATTCTCACTCAAAAACTTTACTTTAAATTACTTGAACACATTTTTAAGGTTAAGAAACAAGTTTAAGTAATTTTGGACAGCAAGGAATTATTTTACAAAAATCACTTTGATCAAAATCCCGAAAACATCGTAAAAACACTCTTTGTTTTAAATAACACTTTTATTCAAAATTAATAGTTTAAAACTCAAGTCTTTAACATAAAGCAAACTTCGGACAGCCATAAACACAATTTTAAAAAAATCTCAATTAAATCAAATAAAATTTTCTTAAAACCAACTTATTTCAAAACCATTTACACACTCAAGTATTTTACAAACATCAACTAACACACAACACAAGCAACATTTCATTCATTAATTATAGGCATATAATCAACTTAGTTAATATCAAAGGAATCATACAACTTACAAGTGACTCATGTTCACAAACAAAACACTTAGTCGTGCATACATTCACAAACCGAATTGAATCAAAGATATAAATCAAGCACATTTATTTTTCTTACTTTAAACAACTTTATTCTTTTCAAAAATCCTCATGTACATTTTATTTTATGTAATGAAACTCCCTAAATTTATTTACACTATATGGTCGAATGGAGTCAAAGAAAGCAAATCACAATTACAAATTAAAAACACACACTTTAGCTTGATTTATTTCAAGCACCTAAATCCTTTTTTTTTTTGCAACAAAATTATTTACTCTTCTTTTTCCTCTCAACCGAATACACATATATATTCACAAAACCATTTAATTTATTTATGTCCTTTATTATTAAAAACCGATTATAAAATAAACATTCACAATACAATTTCAAACACATTAATTTAACAATATTTCACAAAACACACTCATTGTTTTTATGTCACTTCATTGAAAAGGAATCCTAATCTAACTAGTATGTGTAGGCCGAATCCTATTTTGACAAGAACAAGGTTCTTGGTTCACTTTTTCAACATGCAAAAACACAAACTTCCTTAAGTCAAAAAGGAATTATGATGCATGTGTCCCTTTTTATGGAAACAAAACATAATTTCCTAATCCTAGGTTTTAGATCGAATGCACATTACTTAAAAATCAAAACTTGACTTCAAACCTTTTAACATGCAAGATCACAAAACATGAATCAAGTTAAAAAAATCATTTTCCAAAAACTTATTTCTTTAGTCTCTTTGTAGAACCGTGAGGTCCATTAGGAAAATAAAGTCTTTTCATTCAAAACCCACATGCATGTACCTAGATCTTGTAGATCAAGTCATGAAATCAAATATAATAGCACAAATCAAAGATAAAAATTATTTTGAGTAAGAAGAAGTCAAAACCGTGATGATCATTGAAGAAAATCAAGTCCTTGGTTTAAAAACAACATGCATGGTTTCAAAAGCATAATTTTTTTTATAGATCAAAACAAGGCCAAAGCATTTTATTCTTAAATCACATGCACAACTTTCAAGAACAAAACTTATTCAAAGGATCAAGGTAAGATCAAATCTTTTTCAAGATCAAGTTCAAAGGTTAAACATTTCAACACCTCAAATCAAATTTCATGAACATAAAATTAACATGCAACCAATTAAATCAAATTACAAAGCATCAAGACCTACACTTTTAATTATGGCCGAATTGTAGAGTTCTTGATTTAGTGTTTTATAAGTTCATTTAGTCTTAAAAATTCAAGATCAAGGCACAATCAACACATGCATGTACTTAAATCAACCAAAATCATCATCAACTAACATGCAACACCAAAAGTTTTAACTTTATGATTAAGCAAGTTTAGATCACTCATTCACTCATCAAATAAACTCATAAACACATCACGAGTCACGGTTTTAAATAAGGAATTTAAATATGCAAGGAGACTTTACTTTAGATCCACAAAAATTTCAACAAGTCTTTAGATCTAGAAGATTTAACTTGGAAAACTTTTAGATCTTTCATGAAAACTTTAAACGAGTTATAGAGTCCATTGATTAGAAGTTTACAAGTCATTTTTAATCTTAAAAGTTCAAGATCAACATAATTAAAACTTAGAAAATTAACATGCAAAGAAGAAAGGAAGATTACAAGATCAAAGAAAACTAGGCTATTACAATTTTCTTCATGACTTCGAGCTACCCACCAAAGAGAGGGTTGATTTCCTAGCTTTTGGGTCTTGGATCTTCAAGGAAGACTTAGGTTTTTGGCTAGATCTCCTTCTTCTTCTTCTCTTCTCCCTCGCTCACGGCCTCTCTCTATCTTTCTCTATGTGTTGAGAGCTTGATGTTTGCTCTCAACAAGTGTGTTTTGAAAATGAAGGGAAATGAAAGAAGTGAATGTGGAGTGGGTGAAAGGAACTAGAGATTGTAGCTTATATAGGCAACTCACAACTTCCCTCTTTTGTCCTTGAATAATTCGGCCAAGGGTGTGTAAATGGGAGGGAAATTTTGGCAACTCAATTTGTTGCATGGGTGGAGGTTATCATATTCTAAGGGGACAAGAAGGAGTGAATCAAGGAACTAGGTTTCTTTGGGCTTAATCACTCTTTAGCTGCTAGTTAGGGTTTTCTACATATCTAGTTTGGTCATGGTTCTAATCTTAGTCTCTAAGCCCCTTATAAATGAAGTCATGGCATGCATATTCATACATACACACGTCACACACATAAACACACACATTCATGCATTATCTTTTTATTTTCTTAATCAATTCTATTTTAGAACAAATAAGCACCAATTCACATAACAATTCAAATATTATAATGAATCATGTTCACACAATCATACATCAAACACGTATCAACCAACACATATGTTTAGAAAACAAATCTCTTTCTCATAAAAATATTCACACATAAAAGTCACAATTCCTTTAAAACATAAAAATATCCAATACACAAATTTTTTCCAAAAACTCCATTCCTAAACTCTTAACATGAAAATCATTTCTTTAAAAATCGTTCATCACCTTGAAGGAGTTCATTTAAGAAAATACTCTTTCAGACGCTTTTCGCAAAAAAATAAATTTCTTTAGTATTTTAAATTAATACGAGGAATTTGCGGGGTGTTACAAAAATTAACATGCATGTGCCCTTTTTATGAAAAACGAAACATAACTTCTTGGTTCTAGACTTAAACCGAATGCTCATCACTAAAAATCAAGATTAAATTTCAAATCCCTAACATGCAAGAACACAAGACATAGATCAAAACAAAAATCACTTTTCAAAAGCTTATTTCCTTGGTTTCTTTTACCAAAACCGTGACATGCACTAAGAAACATCAAGGCTTTTTGTTCAAAATCACATGCATGTGCCAAAGATCAAGACTTTTTCATAGATCAACACAAGATCAAAGCTTTTTATTTATAAATCACATGCAAAGCTTCAAAAACAAAACTTTTTCAAGGATCAAGACAAAATCAAAGCTTTATCAAGGATCAAATTAAAATAAAGACATTTCAACAACTCAAATCAACTTTTTCTAAGTATAAGATTAACATGCAATGACTTAAATCAAATTAAAAAGCATCAAGACCTAAACTTTTAGTCATGGCCAAATCATAGAGTTCATGATCTAGTGTTTTATAAGTTCATTTACTCTTAAAAATTTAGGATCAAGGTATAATCGTCACATGCATGAGAAGATCAAGGCAAATAAATAAATTTAAACACAAACTTTAAGCAAAACCGTGACAAGAAGGATTACAAGTTAAAGATCTAAACTTTTTAACATAAATCTTCATGATCAATACTTAGAAATGACATGCATGAAGTTCAAGCTTCAAGATCACTTTAAAATAAACACATGCATCACAAAACTTTAAGTTTAAACAAAGTTTATCATAAAGTCCTTTACAATAGTAGATTAAATACACTCAAAATTCTAAAAAACTTAAACAACTACCTTAAATCTAAAACTTAACTTCAAACTTCAAGGTCTCTCTCTTCTTCTCCTAGGTTTTTGCTTCGGCCTCCTCTCTCTTGGTTGGTGGGTGATTTTCTTCTTGAGTTTTGGACAAGGAAGTATGTGAAGAACAAGGATCAATGATAGAAGGTTGAGGAATTTAGGTCTCCACTCTCTCTCCCTTTCTCTTCTACCTCACGGCCCTCTCTCTCTTTCTCTCCACATCTCTCTAGTTCTAAGAGTTTAATGGGCTCTTAGAATGGTGTTTGGTTTTAGAAGTGAAAGTGAAGAAAAAAGGAAATGAACCAAGGCGACACCTATTTATAGGCCAACCGTACACTTCCTCTTTTGCCCTTAGATTTTGGTTTCGGTTCATACACAATGGGAGGGGTAATTTTGGCACTTCAATTAGTTGCATGGGTGGATTTTAGCAAGGGGACAATGAGGAGTAATTTAAGGGCTTTATGTAACTTCATGAATAATTTATTTCTACTACTTCAATTTTCTACCCTTTTTAATTTCCTTTTGGTTTTAATTATTCTATGGGTTCCTTGTCCTAAAATAAAATCCTAGACATGTACATACATGCAAAACCGTACACACATACACATGCACACACATAGGAAATAAATTCTTTTTCTCATCAAATTACTCATGTATAAAAATCACAATTTCTTAAAAGCACAAAAATATTAAATACACAATCATTCCAAAAACTCAATTTCTAAAACTCATAGTAGCATTTCATGAAAACCATTTCTTTTAAAATCATTCACCACTTTGAAATCATAAGATAAGAAATTCATTCAAGGAAATACTCTTTTAAAAACACTTTCTCAAAAATAATTCTCTTTAGCACTTAAAACAATACTTGGAATTTGCGGTCCGTCGCAAAACACAACTCTAAGAGCAAACCAAACTCTTAGAGAGACAG
The DNA here is from genome assembly GCA_037953625.1 of Crotalaria pallida. Lineage (NCBI taxonomy): Eukaryota > Viridiplantae > Streptophyta > Magnoliopsida > Fabales > Fabaceae > Crotalaria > Crotalaria pallida. The sequence goes on along the minus strand of CM075655.1, from coordinate 63,324,544 downwards.
AGAGAGAGAGAAAGCGAGAGGGCCGTGGGAGATAGATAGGAAGAGGAAGAAGGATTCAAGCTTGATCAAGAGTGTTTCTTGAAGATCCAAGAACTAGGAAGCTAGAAGATCAACTCTTCCTTAGGTGGGTGGTTCGAAAGTCAAGAAGAAGTTGTAATAGTTTAGGTTTTCTTTTGATCTTACAATCTTTCTTCTTTTCTTTCTTGCATGTTGGTTTTCAAGGCTTAAATGAGGAGTGCAAGTGTTGTTTGTGCTTGATCATGGACTTTTAAGACTAAAAGAAACTTGTAATAACTAAACAATGGACTTGATGATTCGGTTAAGGCTTGCATGAAAGATCTTGATGCTTTTGAAACTAAATCTTAAAGATCTAAAGAGTTGTTTAATATTTTTGTGAAGTTTAAGGTAAATCTCTTTGCATGTTAAATTTTCTTGCTTAAAACCGTGATTTGTGAAGTGTTCATGAGATTATTTGATGAGTAAATATATGATCTAAGCTTGCTTGATGATAAAGTTGAGATCTTTGGCTTTGCATGTGGTTGGATGATGATCTTGGTGATTTATGTGCATGCATGTGAAGATCCATGTTTAATGAGTGAAAAGCTAAGATATTTAATCATGCATGACCATTTTAAGTGAAAAGATTATGTTTTTCTTTGATGCATGATTCGGTTTTGAAAAGAAATTAAAGAAACACGCTTTAAAAATGATTTTGAGCATGAACATGATTTAGTCTAAGTGTTGATTGTGCATGTTAAATTTGTGGAGTATATTCGGCCATGCTTGATAAAAGAATGGGATCCATGTTTTTATTTTGTGAAAAGTTGATGCATGTATATCTTAAGGCTAGATTTAATGATTTCAAGCACATGCATGTCATTTTTGTAACACCCTCACATTTATTTAATTAAATTAGAGTTTTAGGAAAATTGGTACTTGAAAATTCATTTTAAAAACCTACTATCTTATAAGAATTCTTACGAAAATCCGACAGAGTTTTCTCTATAATTCGGACTTTACCAAAATTTCCTGTTTTGTACCTGTTCAGCCAGATTAATTTAAACAAGAAAACTTATAAATTATACAACCATTTTAAAACTAAAGCCCGGTTTTACAAAATAATACAAGTTCCAGGGCTTACTTAGCAAATTGTAGTTAATCCAAAATACTAATTAAAATATAGATATCTATGTCCACTCATGCTATTATAAATACACTCCACGTGGTAGAGTGAATCCTGCTTGGCCCGTGACGATGTAAACCTCGCTTCTGTACCTGAAAAAAAATAACTGCAAAAGGGGTAGCAATTACGCCGAACATAGGAGAAATAAACCCTCAATAAAATAGTGATGAACTAAGCCTAACCAACTTATAACAATCATAACATTCACAACAACACTCATTTCATTAAATTCTCAATACTCAACTCTTATTATCTTTTTCTTCATTCTCGTATTCTTCTTTCTCTTTTCCTTTTAACACTTTCTTTTCATCTCTTTCATTCTTTCTTACTTTATTCTTCTATTCTTTCAATGACGACAGGTCCTATTGGACACAAGTCGCTTTAATCTTTTAAATTGACGACATGGTCCTATTGGACACCAGCCGCTTTAATCTTTTAATGACGACATGGTCCTATTGGACACCAGCCACCAATTTAATCTTTTGATGACGACGGGTCCTACTGGACACCAGCCACTTAGTCTTTTAATGACGACGGGTCCAACTGGACACTAGCCGCTTAGTCTTTTAATGACGACGGGCCCTACTAGACACCAACCACCAATTTAATCTTTTAATGATGACGGGTCCTACTGGACACCAGCCACCAATTTAATCTTTTGATGACGACGGGTCCTACTGGACACCAGCCACTTAATCTTTTAATGACGACGGGTCCTACTGGACACCAGCCGCTTAGTCTTTTAATGACGACGGGTCCTACTGGACACCAGCCACCAATTTAATCTTTTAATGACGACGGGTCCTACTGGACACCAGCCACCAATTTAATCTTTCGATGACGATGGGTCCTACTGGACACCAGCCACTTAGTCTTTTAATGACGACGGGTCCTACTGGACACCAGCCACCAATTTAATCTTTTAATGACGACGGGTCCTACTGGACACCAGCCACCAATTTAATCTTTTGATGACGACGGGTCCTACTGGACACCAGCCACTTAGTGTTTTAATGACGACGGGTCCTATGCTTAGTTTTCTTTTATTCTACCCATATTCTCATTTTTCATGCTTTTCTCTTTCCTTTAGTTGTTTTTGTATCCTGCTTTCTTCAATTACTTGTTTTCTTACTTTTCCACTGTTTACATAAATTATCTAACATTTTTAACCCAATTCTCCACTCTTTGCTTTAATTTATTTATTCGTGATTCAATTCATACCTTTACCATACGATACACACAATTACTCATATTCTTTTACAAGTTCCCAAATTACTTAGGTTAAGCCTCACATATTCACTTGCACAATACAACATGCACCTCATTTATCACTTAAACACACATAACAATTATCACCTTCAATAATTCACAAGTAACATTCCAGAACTCATAACCACATTACGCACATACCACACTTATCATAATCATTTTTCACATATCATTATCACATACCTTCATATTCTACCTCACGCTCCCTTTCATTCAAATTAATTCTCACGTCAACTTGATCTACTAATTATCAATACATTTTAATAAATCTAACCAACTCACACAACATACACTTAGCATGCTAATTTCAAGTTTGCATATATTTAAATTTTCCCAGGCTCATACTTATACTTTAAAATCTTCCCTTTATCACTTAATTATTATACGATGCAACACATATCCCATTTATCCTTCAAGCATAGGTACATTCCAAGAATTTCATATTTGTCATTTAAGCATACATCATAATCACCATATCAATTCAATCACAAGTATCCATTTAGGTTTTCCTTTCATTTGTTTTCATACTTTACTTTAGGTCTATATTAACCACCCTAGATTTCACTCACCAACACACCCATATACCCAATTATTTTGTTGTCTTAGTTCAATAGTCTTTTATCAAATCATTCGCTATCTTTTTACACTTACTCAATTCATAATTAATCTATCATTTCTAAGTTTATATTCACTCTCCTTCCACATTAATAACCAATATCACATACACATCATCATAAACACATATATTCACAATTGCATATTCTCATATAATTCATCAAACATTAACTTCCAATAATCATAGCATGCCTTTAAAATTATAATTAATTAATGAGAGGTTCTATTTTTCCCTAAACTATTATCCTTTGTTATTACTAATTACCCTAAGGCTCATTAATATACGTATTCTTCTACACTTAATCATCACTACCAACATCCCAGAATTTATCCCCTAAGCCAGGTAAGAGTCCCCTCTTACCTCTGGGTTTCAATAGAATCTGATTTGCGGCTCAGCGGGGGAGATCCTGCTTCGGCTTATCCCGATTCCAAGCAAATTCGCCAATCTGACCCGGCTCACGTCGAATAGGTCCAAACCCAACAGTGACAACTACGGCTTACCCGACCGGCGTCGGTTCGATTCACGGCACAGCACAAAGCAAAGAGTTAAACCCCAATCTTCGATCCCGATGATGGTGACGTTAACGTTGATGGCGGTTGATCTAGTGCGGCGGTGGCTGATTCATGAGCGATGGTGGCAGGGAACAGCGGCGGAGGGAGATCTGTGGCCCTTCTTCCACAATGGCAGCAACAGCTCGATCGGGGAAGGGGAGACGCGACTTCGACGGCAAGGGTGGACGGCGACGAGGCTGGCTTATAATGAGCCTCCTCCAACCGCAACGATGACGAAGACCCACTAGACGGCGGCGCGGGTTCAGCAAAGGAGAGGGTGAGCGAAACCGAGAGAGAGAGCACACAAACTAGAGGAGGAGCGAGGGAGACTAAGGGCGGTGGTTTGGGGGCTGGTTGGAGCGGCCAAGAGAGTGAAAGGGTTTCAAGAAGATGGGTTTCCAGATTGAAGAAGATGATGTGAGGGGGAAGAGGGGCGGCGCACGAACAAGGAAGGAGAAAAATAATAGGGTTTTTGTGTCCTCACACAGCACACAAGCACAAACTTCTCTCTTTTTTTTTCTTTTTTTTAAGGGAAACTAATACTAAAAATTAAATATCATACTATCAAATATAGGGATATCATAAAGTTAATAATTGATATTACTTACGAAGTACTTAAATATTGGTATATCCACATTAAGGAAAATATTAAAAGTATATCCTTCAATGAAGTAGATTATTTTTAAGAGCATCTAAAAATAGAATTTAGTCATCAAATCAAATAAGTAAATATATTTTTACGAATGTTATAAAGTCAAATATTTAAAAACACTAAATATAATTCCTTATTGAATATATAAAAGTTTAGTAAAGTATTCAAAATATTTAGCATTATTTTAATTTTAGTATGTTAATTTTCTTTAAAAGAGTTCACTTTAAAATATAATTAAATATTCTTTCGTAATTAACATAATGCATTTTAGGAAAATACCCAACACTTAAATGATAAATTCTAGGGAACATTTATTTAATTCAATCAAACTTATAATTTATAACGTTAAAGAAATCACGGTGTTCCAATTCTGATATTTCCTAACACCTTTGTAATACTAAAGGGACCTTAATTTGCTATTTCTAAACTTCATTATTGTTATTATTATTATTCTAAATCTTTTATTATTATAATTATACTAGGGCTAAAATTAGGGATGTTACAATTTTCAAGAGATTTAAAGTATGATCTTGGTTTTGTTATAAAGCAATGAACTTGAGTTTTATTGAAAATATTTAAGAAAAATCTTGCCTTGATGATGTTAAAGCATGATGATGTGAATGGTGATGTAGTATGATGCTTGAAATTTTGTCTTTAAAAAAATCTACATGATTTGACTTGGATTATGTGGTTCTTGCATGTTGAAAAATCGACCAAAAACCTTGTCTTGACCATGATGAGATTCGGCCAATGATTGCTAACTAGACTAGAATTCTTTTTCATGAAGTGACATAAAAGTAATGAGTGTGTTTTGTTAAATAATGCTAAATTAATCTGTTTGAAATTGTGTTGTGACTATTTTCTTTCAATTCGGTTTTGGATAAAAAAAATAAAGGAACCTATACTTGATTCTCATTTTATATGTATGCATGAAATTTCTAAGGCTTGAAAGATAAGACCTTGATGTGGTACTTGATTTAGTAAATTGATTTAAATTAAGAAAATGAATTAAAGTTTTTATGATTTTTCAAGAAGGGCTCACAGTTTTAGGATTAAAGGGGGAAGAAATAATTTCATAATTTTGTGTCTTTGATGTGAACAAATCTTTGTTTTGATATGTACATATTTTCAGCCATGAATGAATTAAGTTGTTTAAAGTAAGAAAAACAAATGTACTTGTTTACATCTTTGATTCAATTCGGTTTGTGAGTATGAGTATGTCTAAGTGTTTTTTTTATTTATGAAAATGAAATGGTTTTGAAAGCAATTGCGTGTTGAATAAATGAATAAGTGTTTGATTGTGAAAGTGTGTACTTAAAAATGAATGTTTGGTCTATCATTGGATTAAGTAATTGTAGGACTTGATTTATCCAAGTGTTGTTTTTGGTTATATGCTTCTAATTAATTAATAAAGTGTTGCTTGTTGGTGGTGTGCTAGTTGATGTTTGGAAAATATTTAAGTACGCAATTGGTTTTGAAATTAATTGATTTCGGATAAGTTCGATTTGATTTATTTGAGATTGTTGGATTGTACTTGGTGGCTGTCCAAGATTTGTTTTATGACAAAAGCTTGAATTTTAAAGTGTTAGTTGTGAGCTAAAGAATTATTTGAAACAAAAGTGTTTTTATGATGTTTTCGGGTTTTTATTAAAGTGATTTTGTGAAACAATTCTTTGCTGTCCAGAATTGTTTAAGGTTGTTTCTTAACTTTAAAGGTGTGTTCATGTGATTTAAAGTACGATTTTCAAGTGATATTTGATTTAGGAAAAAGTCGGATTAAAAATGGTGAATTTTTCGGTGTTTTCGGACACGATTAAGGTGCTGTCCAAGACGGACCAGAAACCTAATCAAATGGTTTAAATTACTTTATTAGATGTTTTCAAATGGTTTACAAGTACTTGAAGTACTAGAAAATATTGGAGTTGTTTTGAGAAAAATAATTATGTTCTACGATTACCCGACGAGAAATGAATTGTGTTTGAGTGAGAAGAAGATTTTCTTGATATAAGTTAATAACGTAAATGTGTTCTATTTAATTCGAGGAATTCTAAAGATGAGGAATTGGGGCAGCTGGCAGCGACAAGGATCCGAGGAGATCGTGCGCATTTAATCGCTGGACTTGAGGTGAGAGAGAAGCTTTCCTAAGACACCGTGGTATTTAGGTGATTTATTAGGACGTTCCGGATCATCTCAAAGATCGGAACTTAGTGGTTCGGAGTCAGTAGTATAGTGGCAATTGTTTGTGTTGTGTGGCCACTTATACGAAGGAGACAAAGACCACATGTTGCTGTGTGATGAATTTATATGTTGATGATGTGAAATAGCATGCTTATGTTTATTTGTATAATTATGCATGATGATATTTAATGGTGAATAATAAGAGTAGCATGCTGATGGACGTCTGTTACGTCTTGAAATTAAGATAATGCGTATAAGTTGTAAAGGTGATGAAATGAAATTGAAAGTAAAAGACACAAAGAGGAATATGTAACCCCTGTTTGGCCTAAGTCCTTATGGAATAAGGCAGCACTGATAAGACATTAAGAAAAGTGATAAGCTAAGATGTGAATGAAAGTATCGTGATGATGTTGAGCAAGGACTGGTAATGTTTCTGAGTAAGAGCTGATGCGGATGAGCCAGAGCTGGGAAAAGTAATGCTGTTGTTGTTCGTTGAAATGAGAAATGATATGAGATGTGACATGAGATGTGAAAGTGAAGCCAGAGGGCTGTTGTTCCAAAAGAGATATGATGAGAAAGGTTACGAGATGAAATGTGATATGAGTGGAGCTGGGCTCCTTTGTTATTGTTCATTGGTATGAGATTGGTGTTGAGTTGAGCATGCTCCTCCACTAATTCTCACTGAGATGAGATTTTTGAGGAAGTTTATGAAACGAGATTTTGAGAAAATTTTACGAAATGAGATTTTTGAGGAAGTTTACAAAATGAGATTTTTGCGAAAGTTTATGAAAAGAGATTTTTGAAAAGGTTTACAAAACGAGATTTAAAGTACGGTTTTCAAGAAGGGATGCACCAAGGATGGGCCGACTTTAGGTTAATTAAAAGATAAAAGACTTTAAAAGACGTTAACGAATGCGAACGCGGTGAGCTACGAGTGTGATATCGAAGTAGTGGAGAGGAAGGAACCATGGGTATCTGCGGATACTCAGGTGGAGATTGCATTAAGGGAGGACGATGACGGTGAAACGTCAAGAAGTCTTGAGTACTTTCTAGGCAGAACGAACTCCACATGTGGCATACGAACGTGGTAGGGACTGGGGGCCAAAGCCGTGGTAAGTTTTGCAGCGCAACTAGAACTAGTACTGATGCCCCCTAGATTGCAAATCTTGAACAGTGAGAGGGACTGGAACGGGGCATCTTGATTTGCCACTGTACCCGATTTTTCTACAGTGTGCCTTGATATTACATGATTTGATATGATATGAATTGATTTGAGACTGTACCCGAGTTTTCTACAGTTCTCCTGGCTTGGAGCCATTTGATTGTTGAGACAGCTGTCGTGCCCGCGTGGTAAAGGTCCTGTACTCCTGTTTGCTTCCGACTAGGTTGGGTGGATGACCGAGGAGATGTAGACTTTAGACGTGTGTGCTAACTGGGAAAGGAATGAGTACCTCGATGATATTTTAAATTCCCCAATCATCGAGGGTTGTGATCAGATAAGACTTGATAAGAAAAGACTTATAATTATAAGAAGCAAAAGCTTATGGAATGTTGATAATGAGAAAAGAATCGAGAATGGAAAGTATGGAAAGTATGGAAAGATGTATGAAACCCTATAAAGAGGGAAAGAAATGAAAGTGAAAGATTTACAAGTTGAGATTGAGGAAGTAATTGAGGAAGAGAGAATGTCATGTTGAGAAATGATAACAAGTTTGGCAAGATAATGATAATACTATTGATGATGATAATAATAACATGCTTGAATGCTATGTTGTATGTATGTTGTATTGTTATGTTTGTTTTGTCTTGATATCTTGCCTATCGTAAATCCACACGGTCGACGATGCGTCGTTCGGAATGCTTACTCTCTTCTGTTCGTTGGCATATCGGTGTTGCTGGTATCTCAACGGGCAGATGGAGCACCGTATGGAGATCACCACTTGGAATAGGCATGGAAAAGGTTGGAAGATCTCTCCATATGGTTGGGTATGGACCGGCTACACTCAGATAGTGATTCCAGACCCGGAACACCAATTGAGCGGAGTTAATTTGGGGCCGCACTTGGGACAAGTCACTGTACGAGGATATAGGAGCTACAAAGAAAAGGTGCGGTATGAGACCCAGAGAAACTCCACCACTCTAGGTGGGGTAGAGTTGGAGCCAAATTACAAAGGGAAAGCAGTGACAGAGATGGCATCTTCGTCGAGAAGAAAGAAAGGCCGCAAGAAGAAGAAGAAACTTCATCTGATTGTTTTCGACAGGAAGGTTTAAGGATAGTGTTATTAGTTTAAGTTTGTTGTGAGTGTTTTGAGTCAAGGATTACCTAAGTGATGAACTAATTATGTAATTCAGCTTATTTTGGAACATGCCCTACTTTTAAAGATGTGTAAGAATGAAACTTTGTGAGAATTGTGTAAGTTCTTTTGATGTAATGCAAAGAACTACATTGAGTTTGAAACCAAACCATTTTCCATGATAAATGCTTTTGGAGACTCAAGTAAGTAAGTATTCGTTTTAGTAACAACTCGGTTTTGACGGAAGAATGTCAAAGTACACCAAGACATCTCAATAACATTCAAAAAAAAATTTGGCCTCATTTTCACAACTTAGAAAATAAAAGTTGGATATTTGGTGTTACGAAAATCGGGCTGTTACATTATGGTATCAGAGCTTATGGTAATCCTTAGTGGCCTTAAGCATGGGCTTACATGCTTTGTTTGTGTGACTCTGTGTGTTTGCTAGTATAAGGATAGGAGTACAAGGTCAAGTTCTCGTCTTTCTAGGATGCGAGACTCTGTTTGTGTTTTAGTGTCTGCCGAGTTGGTCTGGTGAACTTGTTGGCTATATAGCTTGAAGGAAGTAGACCAAGTAGAGTGTGGATAAATCCTAAGTTGCGACCCCATAACCTTTGATGTTATACTATTACCTGATAGACCTATGTTTGTTGGTCTTGACGTACCTTTTGTACAAGGGTAGTCATTACTTTTAAGGGTATAGGATTTTATTCTTGGACCCCCTTGTTTGTTGAATTGCTTCAGCAAAAATAGTTGTTGTAGCTGAGATTCGAACTTTTTTTCCTAAGCCTTACTATCAAATCGTAGCCTTACCGATCCTTTCCAGGATTCCTTAACCTGATTTGTGGAATTGAAAATGCCATAGTTACCCAGATAGCTTAGGCTTGAATGAGTTGAAGGGGTGCACCAAGGATGGGCCGACCTTAGGTTAATTAAAAGATAAAAGACTTTAAAAGACATTAACGAATGCGAACGCGGTGAGCTACGAGTGTGATATCGAAGTAGTGGAAAGGAAGGAACCGTGGGTATCTGCGGATACTTAGGTGGAGATTGCATTAGGGGAGGATGATGACGGTGAAACGTCAAGAAGTCTTGAGTACTTTCTAGGCAGAACGAACTCCACATGCGGCATACGAACGTGGTAGGGACTGGGGGCCAAAGCCGTGGTAAGTTCTGCAGCGCAACTAGAACTAGTACTGACGCCCCCTAGATTGCAAATCTTGAACAGTGAGAGGGACTGGAACGGGGCATCTTGATTTGCCACTGTACCCAATTTTTCTACAGTGTGCCTTGATATTACATGATTTGATATGATATGAATTGATTTGAGACTGTACCCGAGTTTTCTACAGTTCTCCTAGCTTGGAGCCATTTGATTGTTGAGACAGCTGTCGTGCCCGCGTGGTAAAGGTCATGTACTCATGTTTGCTTCTGACTAGGTTGGGTGGATGACCGAGGAGATGTAGACTTTAGACGTGTGTGCTAACTGCGAAAGGAACGAGAACCTCGATGATATTTTAAATTCCCCAATCATTGAGGGTTGTGATAAGATAAGACTTGATAAGAAAAGACTTATAATTATAAGAAGCAAAAGCTTGTGGAATGTTGATAATGAGAAAAGAATCGAGAATGGAAAGTATGGAAAGTATGGAAAGATGTATGAAACCCTATAAAGAGGGAAAGAAATGAAAGTGAAAGATTTACAAGTTGAGATTGAGGAAGTAATTGAGGAAGAGAGAATGTCATGTTGAGAAATATCACTTGAAAACCGTACTTTAAATCACATAATCCAAGTCAAATCATGTAGAATTTTTTTTAAAGACAAAATTTCAAGAATCCTACTACATCACCATTCACATCATCATGCTTTAACATCATCAAGGCATGATTTTTCTTAAATATTTTCAATAAAACTCAAGTTCATTGCTTTATTTCAAACAAAACCAAGATCATACTTTAAATCTCTTGAAAATGACATGCATGTGCTCGAAATCATTAAATCTAGCCTTAAGATATACATGCATCAACTTTTCACAAAATAAAAACATGGATCCCATTCTTTTTTCAAGCATGGCCGAATATACTCCACAAATTTAACATGCACAAGATCAACACTTAGACTAAATCATGTTCATGCTCAAAATCATTTTTAAAGCTTTTTTCTTTAATTTCTTTTCAAAACCGAATCATGAATCAAAAAAACATAATCTTTTCACTTAAAATGGTCATGCATGATTAAAGATCTTAGCTTTTCACTCATTAAACATGGATCTTCACATGCATGCACATAAATCACCAAGATCATCATCAAACCACATGCAAAGCCAAAGATCTCAACTTTATCATCAAGTAAGCTTAGATCATATATTTACTCATCAAATGATCTCATGAACACTTCACAAATCACGGTTTTAAGCAAGAAAATTTAACATGCAAAGAGATTTACCTTAAACTTCACAAAAATATTAAACAACTCTTTAGATCTTTAAGATTTAGTTTGAAAAGCATCAAGATCTTTCATTCAAGCCTTAACCGAATCATCAAGTCCATTGTTTAGTTATTACAAGTTTCTTTTAGTCTTAAAAGTCCATGATCAAGCACAAACAACACTTGCACTCCTTATTTAAGCCTTGAAAACCAACATGCAAGAAAGAAAAGAAGAAAGATTGTAAGATCAAAAGAAAACCTAAACTATTACAACTTCTTCTTGACTTTCGAACCACCCACCTAAGGAAGAGTTGATCTTCTAGCTTCCTAGTTCTTGGATCTTCAAGAAACACTTTTGATCAAGCTTGAATCCTTCTTCCTCTTCCTCTCTATCTCCCGCGGCCCTCTCTCTCTCTACGAGTTTGGTTTGCTCTTAGAGTTGTGTTTAGTAAAGAAGAAATGAAAGGAAGAAATGAATGGAATGAAAGAAAATGAACTAAGGGTTAAGCCTTATATAGGCAACTCGTGAGATTACTAACTTGCCCTTGGTTAATTCGGTCATGGGTGGGTTTAGGAAGGGCAATTTTGGTTCTTCAAATTGTTGCATGGGTGGATTTTATCAAGGGGACATCTAGGAGTAATTTTAGGGCTTTGGGTCACTTCATGCATGATTTGTGCTACTACATCAAATTTTCTACCCACTTAATTTCCTTATGGTTCTAATTACTCTATAGGCTCCTTGTCTTAAAAATAAAATCCTAGGCTTACATACATATATACATATACACGTAGCACACATACACATATACATAGGAAATAAATTTTTCTCATGATATTACTCATGTACAAAAATAACCATCTCTTTGAAGCATAAAAATATTAAATACACAATCACTCCAAAAACTCAATTTCTAAAACTTGTAATATCATTCCATGAAAACCATTCCTTTTAAAAAAAATCATTCACCACTTTGAAATCATGAAATAAGAAATTCATTCAAGAAAATACTCTTTCCAAAACACTTTCTCAAAAATAAATCTCTTTAGTACTTAAAACAATACGAGGAATTTGCGGGTCATCACATTCTCCCCAACTTGAAGATTTCTCGTCCCCGAGAAATACGTTGCGGATTGGGCAGCAGGACACAGAATTTTCGCATTACTGTGAGGCCTTTGAGAACATTCTCATTCTCACTTCGTGGGCGTATTCTCTTTGCTGGCATCGTTTACTTTACAATAATCCTCGTTTATGCCATGGTTCATGCCAAAGCTTGAGAAAAAGTAGAGCTTCATGGCTTAGAATTTGAAAACCACCATGGATAGAGGAGAGAGAAAGGGGAGGACGAATTAGAGAGAGAAAAAGGAAATTCATGGCATTAAACACTTACTTGAAGTGGAGAAGGATGAAATTTGTTGATAGAATGAAGAAATCCCACTTGCTCTTGGTGGATTTGATGATAGAGAATGGAACCCTAGGGGAGAGAAAGAGAGAGATTCGAATTTGGAAGGGAAAGAACGTGTGTTTTGCCTTTATTTTTTTCATCATCAACAACATTTAATCGATTAATAATCGATTAAATTTTTCCCCTCAGCAGACCTTAATCGATTAAATTTCAGTTTAATCGATTAAGCTGCACAATTTTGCAGCATCCAGACTTTGGAAGGCCATAACTTCTTCGTTACCCGTTGGATCTTCCTCAAATTTTAAAGCAAGCTTCCTCACCTATCCTACTTCACATCCAACGGTGGAATTTGTGTTAAGAGTTGTAAATCTTTTATTTTGAATTTCCTAAGGTTCCATGTTTTTAACCCTAGTTCTACATGTATTTTTGGCTAGATTCTAACTTGTATCTCCATTTCTTCTACCCTAAGACCATCCCAACATAGATTATACTTGGAATTAAATTTGGGATGTAACAATTCTCCCCCACTTATTGGAATTTTTCCCCCGAAATTCCGTTAGGTTCTGTAAATGGAGAATCACCCTGGTGATAGGACTTGCGATTCTTATCTTTAATCCCCTTTGGTTTCTTCCGTCAGTCCTTCGATTTGCCCTTACCTTGACAGAGTCTAAATTAGGGTTGGAAGTGCTCCCCCACTTGGAATCAACATACCCAATTACCTATATGCTAAAGGAGGTGGGATTGGGTGAATCCGCTTCCGGTCGTTCGTCGGATAGATGTAAGGCAGGTGTTGCATTAGCTAGGAACGGGAAAACTCGAAATATGTAGCATTTCCGGAATAGTTTTAGAATCTTTCCCAGAATAGATACCCTGGGATCGTGGCATGCGAAGATTTTTGTAGGATAGAACGCCTTAGAGTTTATCTTCTCACCAGGATTGACTAGCACTGGTAAGGTTTAGAATCTTTCAAAAACACAAGAATTCATGAACAAGAAGCACCCCAATGCTTAGTTGATTAGAGCAGACACAGTTCCTACTAAATGCTCCACAATCAACTTCTTCCATGAATCGATTAAAAAGAATAGGAAGGAAGAAGTCCACATTAGTTCCAAGATTTACCCAACTACCAAAGGTGAAGGGTATGACAACTTGCCATTGTCTGGGTCACTTGTCAGGATTGTTTGGTCTTAACACAAGGATTTACAAATTTGGCACAACCGGCTATTCTTACGAATGGTTATCTAAGAACAGGGAAAAGATTCGAAGTAAGTGTCAAATTGCTCAAGATCGGTTTGGTGGATATAATGGTTAAGAATAACTTCTGTAACTCATCCTTGGGTTTAGCATTTGGCTACACTACTTTGGAACAAGTAGCATACACCAAGACTTCATTTCTTTAGTACTATTTTCTATCTACTCTCTAACTCTATAAGAAGCTTTTGAACGAATGCTTCTAGGTTAGGTTGGCTTCACTAAGAATTCTTTCCTTGGAAGTCACTACTTTGGTTGTCTACTTTCACTTTAAAGGTTACAATGATAGCATTTATTGATAGATGCAAGAATTGAGGTGATCAATCCCATCCTCACGTCTACCAACAACACATCACTGTCGGGTTCTATTAGTAATGTCATCATTTAACAAATGCAAGAATTAGAGTGATCAATTCTAACCTTACATTACATCAAATAACAACATCACATCATAATATTGGTCACTTGATACTAGAATTCTCAAACTGAAGAATTCCTTATAAGGTCTTTCATACGTTCTCTATAAGAACAAGATCGAATTTGGAAGGGCAGATATCCAACATATTTTTAAACAATTCTACCCTAAGACATTACTAACTCACTATTTAGCTAGCTAAGGAGAAAACTAACTCCACAACAATCGAACTTAGAAACATTACACATGGACTTGGCAAACATTAGTTACCTGCGGCCATATCAGCTGGGTCCACCTCGTCACCCTCGACGGTAAATAATGTCCCATTCTGCAATGATGGACCACCACGGGCCTTCTGTGCCTTAGCAGCATTAATCTCCTTCTTCATTGTGTTCTTAGGACAATTTGAAGCAAAATGTCCGGGTTGTCCACAGTGAAAGCATAACCCCTCCTTTCGACCCAATGTCCAGCACACTCCCCCATGCATCCTGCCACAGTGCTGACAAGTTGGTATTGGACCATAAGCATTCACTGTTGGTCCGGATTCCCTAGGAAACGTGACCCCGGAATGAGAGTATGGACCTGACTTCTGAATCGGTCCCTTGTCCTTATTTTGACCTCCGATTCTCTGGTTTGCCCGAGATCTCTCATCAGCTAGCTTTCGTTTGAGACCCTTCTCATAGGTGCTTGCCATGTTGACCAAGCGAGCAAAGTTATCAATGTTGTGATACTCACACGAGAGGCGAAGATCACTCCTAACTCCAGCTTCAAACTTAACACACTTGCCCCGGTCACTTCCATACCGATAATCAGAAAATCGGATGAGATCTTCAAACCGAGCTGCGTAGTCCCCTACAGACATAGACCCCTGAGTCAATTGGAGAAAAGCAATCTCCTTCTCCCTCCTAACATCTTCAGGGAAATACTTCCCCAGGAATAGATCCTTGAACATCTCCCAAGGAATCACAGGATTAGCTGCCGCCAATCCTCTCCTCTGCTGATCCCACCAATGTTCTGCCTCATTGGTCAGCATGAATTCGGCTAGTTGAACATACTGCTCCATTGGTGGTTGAAGAGAACGGAGAATCTTCTCTATCTCCTGTATCCACCTCTGCGCTCCATCCGGGTCATTTCCACCTTCAAAGCGAGGCGGATCATTCTTTCGGAAACGAGACATCCAGTCAATCTCAACTGGAGCTAGTTGCAGAGCTGCTGCTGCTGCCGCTGCGGCAGCTGCCATTTGTTCCCCCTGCTGCTGCTGCATCTGAGATAGATGCTCCAAAATAGCAGCAAGTCCATCGTTACCAGCCCTTCTTTCAGCCATACTGCTTAGCCAGGAAGAATAGACCAGTAAGACTCAATTACTAAGTAGATACATAATACTATAATTATCCTATTATAATCTTAGACTATTACTATGAGCATCAATTACTCGCTAGGTGAGTAATCATTTGGAGTTTGTACAACTCCATGGCCGAGGAGAAACTGCTCTGATACCATAATGTAACACCCTATGATTTTTACCCTTAAAACCCCGCTATTAAAAATATGAATTTGAAATTTCATTTTAATGTGATAAAAATAACCCGTCAAACGGACGGAGTTTTGTTTGATTTTAGGACTTTTCCAAAATTTAACCTGTGATAAATAATTTCAATTAAACATCAAGTAGCCAGCAGGGCTTCAGAATATATATATCTAATTCATAACAAGGCCTTATGGGCTCCAAATATATCAGAGTGCATAAGATAATCAAATATTCAGAGTTTTCAGCGGAAAATAATAAGTTTGAGTGTCGTAATCAAAACATATAACTTTGCCAAAACAAAACATCCTAAGCCTCATTTAAAATGTGCATATTAAATTTACATCAAAATAAGATAAGAGGCTTAGGTCCATACTATACTCTAAACCCATAACACCCTACTCTCCCTGTAAGGGAAAGTACTCCTGCTCGGCCGGGGCTGTGCCAACTCAATCTCCGTACCTGAAAAATGTAAGGGAGTGAGCTTTGCACATGAAATAGAAAGCAGTTTCTAACTAGACATAACAACCCACCAGGTCAAGCACAATTAGAAAATAAGCATATATTCACATATTGCACACCATACTCATTTCATTATTTCCATATTCATTATTTATTTCACATTTCCATTTTCATTATTCCATTTCAACATCCATTTTCATTATTCATTTCAACATCCATTTCCATTATTAATTTATTCATTTCACATACTCATTTCATTTCAGTACATCACCTCAAATCAGAGGCCCTTATACATTTCCATATTTAAATTATGTGTCCCTCAGGTCAGAGGTCAACACTCAATTCTTTATTTCATCCGGTGTCCCTCGGGTCAGAGGTCAACACCCATTAACTTTAATTCATTTGGTGTCCCTCAGGTCAGAGGTCAACACCCATTCATTTTCTTTCCTTTCGTGCCCCTCAGGTCAGAGGTCAACACTCAATCATTTTAATTCATTTTGTGTCCCTCAGGTCAGAGGTCAACACTCAATCATTTTAATTCATTTTGTGTCCCTCAGGTCAGAGGTCAACACTTAAACATTTTATTCATCTTGTGTCCCTCAGGTCAGAGGTCAACACACTATCATACTTCACCTCCACGCAGGAAGGTACCTCATACACTTGGCCTATGGGTACTTCACATCCACACCGGAAGGTACCTCATACCATTGTACTTCACCTCCACACCGGAAGGTACCTCATACAATTTGGCCTGGTGGGTACTTCACCTCCACACCGGAAGGTACCTCATACAACCACCTAGATTATACATAAACATCATTTTCATTATAAACAATTCATCACAATTTTAAAAATTGTCACCTCAGACAGAGGCCAACATATATATACCACATTCTTGTCCAATCAATTATAAAACATTTAAATTAAAGAACACACATACAACATCTAACCATTCACGTAATTTCCTTATTCATTTCCTTTCTCAGTTATCACAATCATACCAAGTAGTATTCTCTTTTATAGCCCAACATTCAGATTGCCCTTCATTTCAATTTACATATATCGCCTTTTACTTTTGTTTACACATAATCATTTTACTTCAATTCCTATATTCACAAGTTCAATTTCATAAGCCATGTCCTTTGTTCACAATTGATAATACCTAACATGTATACTCATTTAGCATTTAGGTGCAAATACGCATATTCATCACATATAATCGTTTCCATTCCATTTTCTTTCTATATCAATTTACTCCATAATACCTACATATATTTGCAACATCAATCATTTATCATTTTATACAAAACTTGACAATTAAAATCAATTATCATAGAAATCATTTACGGCCACTTCACTATCATGTTACCAAAATCCCCTCATACTTCATTATAATCATTATCCAAGTTTCATTTATTAAATAATTCAATTTCATATTATTGGGTTTCCTTTTTCCTAGTCTTTACATTCAATTTCATACATATTCATTTAGTAGGATTTTATATTCAATAACCTAGAGTTTATAATCTAATTTTCTCCCCTAACAAATCATTATATACTAATTAGAACCAACTCCCTAGAACAAGGCAATGCTCACAATATCCACCCCCTTACCTCAAACACTTAAGGATAAGGAGATTTTGCTTGCTCTACACTTGAGCTTTTCCACCAAAAAGCCAACAACCAAAAGATGAGAATAGAACCTAAAATAGAGCCATAAAAGGAAAAGATCATCATTTATGCCATGGTTCATGCCAAAGCTGGAGAAAAAGTAGAGCTTCATGGCTTAGAATTTGAAAACCACCATGGATAGAGGAGAGAGAAAGGGGAGGACGAATTAGAGAGAGAAAAAGGAAACTCATGGCATTAAACACTTACTTGAAGTGGAGAAGGATGAAATTTGTTGATAGAATGAAGAAATCCCACTTGCTTGGTGGATTTGATGATAGATAATGGAACCCTAGGGGAGAGAAAGAGAGAGATTCGAATTTGGAAGGGAAAGAACGTGTGTTTTGCCTTTATTTTTTTCATCAGCAACAGCATTTAATCGATTAAACTTTTCCCCTCAGCAGACCTTAATCGATTATATTTCAGTTTAATCGATTAAGCTGCACAATTTTGCAGCATCCAGACTTTGGAAGGCCATAACTTCTTCGTTACCCGTTGGATCTTCCTCAAATTTTAAAGCAAGCTTCCTCACCTATCCTACTTCACATCCAACGGTGGAATTTGTGTTAAGAGTTGTAAATCTATTATTTCGAATTTCCTAAGGTTCCATGTTTTTAACCCTAGTTCTACATGTATTTTTGGCTAGATTCTAACTTGTATCTCCATTTCTTCTACCCTAAAACCATCCCAACATAGATTATACTTGGAATTAAATTTGGGATGTTACAGTACGTACCAAAAAAAAACATAATAATCAGTTCGAGATCCGCAATGTTGGAACCATCAAGCATGGCCAACCACAATGATACTCGTAAGAAAATCAGTGACTTTTAGCCTTGTTCGGATTCCCTCTACACCATCTAGGATTTGCTCATGGGGGCGACAGCTCTATCCCTAGTTGTACGTGTAGTCCTCGCTATGATCAACGACCAGCAGGTGCCCTTGATCACTGTAGCATCGTTCCACCTAGGGAAGTGCTCTTAGGCTTCTTGACGAATCACCATCATTGCCCTCCCCTATCCAATCACCACTTGGCGGAATGCCCGACCTCCAAGTATCCGGTATCTTTCGCTTCCACTACTTCACTCTCAACGTAGTTAGAAAGGATTGGGTCCTAAAGTCTTTTAAATCTTTTTAAAGTCTTTTAGAAATCTTTTCTTAATCCTAAGTTTGGTCGACCCATTCTAAGCCGCGCTTCTAACAGGTCTCGACCTCTAAGGGACCATAGCAAACACCTCCCTATAGTACAGTGGATTCCACAAGACATGAACCACGGCAAAGTCATTCACGTGGTCAGTCGCTTAAGGGGATATAATAAAGTCATTGTGCCGCTCGCACCATCACTGTACACTAACAACGATCCTCAAATTTCACAAGATTCAAATAATCATTTTTCATAATTTATTTTCACAATCATACTTCCAAATATTTCAAGTCTTTTTCATAGGAACAATAATTCAATATACATTGAGTACACTTCCATAGGATCAATCATTATCTCAAAAATAATCCCAACATATTTGTTATCTCATCACTTATCATTTTACCATTTCCAAAATCATTAAGGCAATATACCATATACAACTTCAGGATATACAACATGATGAAATAATTATTAACAGACATACAATCAATATTGAGGAATCGTATTTTTCGTAAGGACGGCGGAACACACATACATTTGCCGTCTTACTACTCAACCTATAGATTCCTAGTTCCGACCTTTGAGATGATACGGAACGTCCTAATGCTACCTTAGTGCCATTATGTCTTAGGAAAGTTTCTCTCTTACCTGAGCTCCACGCTTACTCTGTTTTCAACCTTTTGCGTTCACAGCTCCAGCAACTCGTTTACTTTAATTCCTTTTATTTCTTAAATGATGAACGACATACAATCAATATCAAGCAAGTACCCTATACTATCTATTCACTAATGTAAGGACTAAACCCGAAGTACCAAAGTACCTTAAAAGAGAAATTCTTTTTAAAACAGAAGTCCTTTTGAGGTATCAGGTAATTTAAAATAATTCCTTTTTTGGAAAACATACTTTTAACAAATACCACTTTCTTAAATAACCTTTGAAATCAAAAGACTTTGTATTAGAATATACAACACTTGAAAAGTAAATCATTCCTTCTCCAAAAATCAAGGCCTCTTAAACATTACTAAATAAAATCTTTAAAACCAATCATCAAGTCAAAATCACTTTTCAAAGACATACAACCATTATCATCCACAGATTTATACAAATAAAACAACACTTTATTTAAACAAATAACATCAAATCATACTTTCACCGAATCACTTTTATAATTTCTTTTATACTCTATACACTTATATTAAGGGTCCTATAAAAATCCTCATACTAATTCATTCCAAAACAATTTTTATAGTTGCTGCAACAAATCTAGAATTTTGGACAGCAGACCCTACATGTCTTGAAAATCACTTTTTCCACCACTGGTTTATCGGAAAGACATGCCACTTTTTCCTAAAATTTCTTTATAAGTTCTAGTATAAAAATATGGTTAAATATAAGTTAAACAAAATAATTTTGCTTGCTGGACAGCCACCTAAATCTAGTTGCATCAATTCTAAAAATTGTTATAAACATGTTCTATCATTCATTTACAACCATATATAATTCTAAGATCTATACATATAATACAAAATTTAGAACTTAATCAATTAAATCATTAGAGACTATTCATACTTTCATTAACTCATAATTCAATTCCAAATGCTTATATAACAACTACCATTCAAATAGTAACATAAGCCGTTTAAACAAATAATTTAAACTTAATGAAATCTTTTAATCATTTGGACAGGCAAGAAACACATTTTTTTTAAAAATCAATTTTAATATTTACACAAACACTTAACACATCAACAATCATTCTAAGATATAAACTCATTCATTATCAAATCAAAACAAGTTCTAGAGTTGATATAACTCAAACTAAAATTCTGGACAGTATTATAATTAATACAAACTCGAAATCACTTTTCTTATAGTTAGTTTATTCAAAACTCAAGCTACTTTTTCTTGTAACTTAATTACAAGTTCTATTGTCTAATTACATTTAAATATCATGCAACTATATAAAAATCTTTTCTGGACCGCAACATAAAATAAAGTTGCATTACTTCTCAGTCACCCAAAATCAATTCTTTTCAATTTCCTTCTAAAAGATTCACATACCAAATTCTTAAAATGAAATTAAACTTAAGAAAGGAATATTTTTCCACACTTATTCAATACCTACGCATACCTACGCATACGGCTAAATTCTCATACGAGTTAGAAGGGTGGTTCGATCATTTAGTTGGATGTTCTCGGTGGAAATATAGAATAAGAGTGTCTTGAATGGGATTGGTTTGCGAATCACTGTTCATGCGTCTTGGTAAAGATCCTATAGGATTAAATTTTAATCGGGCTTTCGACAGAGATAGAATTACTAGGTGGTTTATTCGGATCTCAACTAGATGATTGCAATAATATAACATGTCAATAGACGCAAAGACCGAGGTGGTCAGTCCTAATCTCACATTTATCGACTGTACATCACTGCGTCATTGAATGATAGCATTATCTTTTAACAGGTGCAAGAGAAAGGATGACCAATCCTGACCTTACACTCTATTAGAGGACGACAATATCACAAGGTATTTGGTTAGATTTCTTATTACGGTCTTATAACTAAGTAAGGTTTTAACACTTATCGACTTCTTCTAGATTACACTACCCAAAAAGAAATCAGTTGATGCAGCATTAACATAAAAGAATACCTTGGGATAGTTTATTCGCTCCCTTCTCCGATAGGTCCAGGACAGTTCGCCCCAATGTGTCCCGGGGTTCCACATATATAGCAGAGGCCCTTGTTCTTGTGCTGCTTCAACAACAAACATAGACGCCTGTGGGGCTTCCCACATAGCGAACATGGTTGCCTAACTCCTGGGGTATCCCTATACGGGGCCACATCTCTTGGCACTATTGCTCTAATGCCCATGTCAGTGTATGGATCTCCTTCCTGAGCCGGTTCCCTGCCTCGGTTTGAACCTTCTGACCCATGCGTTAATTTGTTCCGCTTCTCAGCTGCACGTTGTTTCCGACTCTTTTCATAAGTACTAGTCATGTTGATCAACTGAGACAGGTCGGCGATGTTTTGTTACTCAAAAGCCATCCTGATTTCAGAACGAAGTCCGGTTTCGAACTTGATGCACTTGGTCCTTTCATCAGCATCTCTATAACTCCCTGCATATCGGATCAAGTCTTCAAATCTAGCAGCATATTCACCAATGCTCATGTTCCCTTGCACGAGCTGCAGAAAGGTTATCTCCTTCTCTCTACGAACATCCTCAGGAAAGTATTTGCCCAGAAAACGGTTCTTAAACAAATCCCAAGTGATCGCCTGATTGTTCGCCTCCAAACCCCTCCGCATCTGTTGCCACCAGTGTTCTGCTTCACTAGTCAACATGTATTGTGCCAGCAGAACCTTCTGTTCCTCCGGTGGTGCCATGGTATTCAGGATCTTTTCAATCTCTTGCAACCAAAGTTGTGCCCCATCGGGATTGAACCCTCCTTCAAACTTTAGCGGATCATTCTTCCTGAATCGTGCTAACCAATCAATCGCAACTGGAGCTGGGGGTTGAGAATTCATTGCTGCAACTGTTGCTGTTGCTGCTGCAATGTTTTCGGCTTGATTCTGTTGCATTTGTGCTTGATTCTTATTCATTTGAAACAGGTTCTCCAATATAGTAGCCATCCGATCATTTTCGGCACGTCGCCCAGCCATACTGTTAGGTCATGGAGGGAACAGCCGGTTAAAGACTGAATACTTAATCAATAACCTAAATATCCTATTCTTAGACTTAGACTCTTTCTAAACAAATCAGTTACTCGCTTGGTGAATAACCATCGGAGATGTGAGTCCACACTCCAAAGGCCGAGGAAAAACTGCTTTGATACCAAAACGTAACACTCTCACTTTATTAGCTAATTTTAGGTTTTCTTAAAATTGGAGTTAGAAAATTCTTTTTTAAACATAACTACTTATAAAACCTTTTACGAAGATTCGGCAGAGTTTCCTCTGTTTTCCGGACTTCCCAAAAATTTTCTTCTTAAAACCTGTCAGTCCAGAATATTTAAAAACATAAAACACAATAGTTTAATAGTCATAATAAATCCTAACGCCCGATTAGTACAAGTTTCAGGGCAAACTACGATTCCATATTAACTATTTACAAAAAGTAATGGTCCACTCGAAATATTTAAAACACATTCCACGTAGTGGAATTAAAATCCTGCTCGGCCATATTCCATGTAAGCTCCACTTCAATACCTGCAAAATATAGCAAGAAGGGTAGCATTACACAGAACTTAAAAAGATAAATCCTAAAAGAGGCATAGTAATAAACTAAGCCTACCCAATTCTTAGTATACATTATTCAGATAATTAATCTCTTTGAGTCCTTTACATATTCTCATATTCGTTTAATACATGGTTCTCTTATCATTCTCTCATTTCCATTCTTTATCCATTTCCCATTAGCCACTTGTACTTAGCCTTTCCATAATTATTCTCCTTAGTTATTTCCTCTAATTCCAATATCATTTCCATTATCCCCTTTATTATTTCATTTCCCCAATGTCCATTCCATTATCCATTTTTACTTCCTTTATTCATTTTCCATTATGTGTAACCTCAATCAGAGATCTACACAAATTTCCCTTAGCATTGTGACAGGGTCTACCGACCTCCCGCCATTATACCCTTTATTATTGTGACAGGGTCTATCGACCTCCCGCCGTTTTATATTATGGTGACAGTGTCTCACGACCTCCCGCCGTTTTATATTATGGTGACAGGGTCTCACGACCTCCCGCCGTTTCATATTATGGTGACAGGGTCTCACGACCTCCCGCCGTTTCATATTATGGTGACAGGGTCTCACGGCGGGTATGGTGACAGGGTCTCACGACCTCCCGCCGTTTTATATTATGGTGAGAGGGTCTCACGACCTCCCGCCATTTTATATTATGGTGACAGGGTCTCACGACCTCCTGCCGTTTTATATTATGGTGACAGGGTCTCACGACCTCCCGCCGTTTTATATTATGGTGAGAGGGTCTCACGACCTCCCGCCGTTTTATATTATGGTGACAGGGTCTCACGACCTCCTGCCGTTTTATATTATGGTGACAGGGTCTCACGACCTCCTGCCGTTTTATCCTTTCCCTTTTTCTTTATTCTCGTCTATTTAAATATTTTCTGTTCACTAATGATTCTCATTCTCCTCTACCTTTGCTTAATTAGGCTATATACATTATATTTCAATTCTCATTACTAGCTCTTCATTATTTCCATTTTCCCTTTCTTTTCTTTTCTTTTTCTTCTTCTCTTCCTTTTTCTTTTTCATTATACTTCTTATTAATTACTATAATTTACCTCTAGCTCCATTATACTACACTACCATACTCACATTCTCTCTATTTGTCTTATCATCTTTTCACTCAATTCTTTTACCAATTACCCTCTTGGATTTGGAACTTAGTTTATCATTCTCGTTTCTATTTCCTTACTACCCGACCATTCTTAACTAAGTTTACTCCGTGCTTTTTCTTATTTCTTTCGTATTCTAACTCCTCTTTTTCCTCACATTTAGTTTTAACTCATTCTACGCCCTTCGCCTATTACAAACACTCTATACTCTTTTACTCTCATGCTTCGCTAATTTCCCTTAACTAATTTCCCTTGATTTTATTTCGTGTTTTCCTACACTTTCATTCCCTTTTAGCTCTTTTAATATCCTATCATATTCATTCCCTCCGGAACTCCTTCTATGCATATTCAATTTATTCCATTGTCAATCATTTATATTTGCGGGGATTACCCTAAGGTTCATTAACTTATTCTTTATTTACCCTATTCTTAGTCACCACTATAAACTCCTAGAATTTACTTTTTAAATAGAGGTAATACGAACCCTTCTTACCTCGGGCTTTTCTTTTAAACAAAGAACCTGGGTTGTGGCTCGGTGACGATGACGGCGTCGGTGTTGCTCCTCGTTAGTGAGAACGATCGCGGCCGGATCCAAGCAATAGCTTCGAGCCTCGGGGTACCCAACACGAGCCCGGTGCGATCACAGCCGATAACGACGCCGGTGAGATCCGGTGGAAGGAGAGAGAAAGCCCTAGAGGAGAGAGAAACATCAAGGGAGGAGGAAGAGAGAAAGGGAACTCAAATCAATAGGAAAAGAGAGAGAGGAAGAGGTGCTCATAGTGGTGGTGGTGGGTGGTGGTTCGTGGTGTTGGGTGTGGTGGTGGTTGGAGGAGAGAGAAAGCAAAGCCCTAGGTGAGAGAGAGAGGATGGCCATGGAGGAGAGAGAGAAAGAGATCAAGACGGAGGAGAGGGAGTGGATCCATGGGGAGGAGGAAGAGCAAGGAGGGAGGGAGGCTCCGGTGGCGGTTGGGGGTGAGCCATGGAGGTTTGGTGGGTGTTGGGGGGTTGATTTGGGTGAGGGAGGGAGAAATGGGGCGGAAAAATGAGAAAGGAGGGAGGTTGGTGCGTGTTTTATAGGTCTGGTGCTGTTCTGGTCGCGCCGGTGCGCCTGGGCGCGGTGCTGGGTGCGCCTGGGCGTGCACCGGTGCGCCTGGGCGTGCACCGGTGGTTCCAGACTTCGATTCGCCATAACTTTTTCGTTAACTGTCGGATCGGGCCCAAATTTTTAGAAAAGCTTCTTAACCCCTTAAACTTCATATCCAACGGTGGAATTTACTTTCTTAACATCCTATAATAAATTCCTAATTTTCTCTTTTCGGCTGATTTCTAACATTTAAAACGCCGATTTAACTCCCGATTTCGCTTAGATATTTTTGCCCCTTGCTACCAATGTCTCCTACACAACCCCTAAGACTTATAATTACTACTCACCTTCCTCCCAAAATTCTTTAAGCAATTAATCTACTCATTCCTTACATTTTAAGCCTATTACTTCACTAATTATGCTTGGAATTAAGTTAGGGATGTTACATGACTTAAGAACAACTTTACATATTCAAAAATAACTTTAAAATGAAAAGGAACATTTAGAACTTTAACTATAGAAGAATTTAGAAGTTTTTTTATTCAATAATAACAACAAAACAACTTAAAAAGAGATTAAATAAATAAGTGATTTTGGGTTACCTCTACTCCTTAAGCTTTTTAGAAAACTTCAAGCAACCAAGCTAATCCTCCCTTCTTCCTAGCTTACTCGTCCCTCTCTCTCAATTTTCTCTTAGAATTTTATTTTTTTTCTCTTGTGAAACTATCAAGGTTTGTGTGTGAAAAATGTGGGAACTAAGGCTATCTATTTATAGGTGTTGAAGTGATCCATTTCCCTCAATTTTCAGACTAAAATTTTCGGTCCCCATCATCAAGTCTTAGTCAAAATTTTTCAAACACTACTTGGAACATGAACTAACATTAAATGGGATTTTGTTGAATCCTAAAGCCTTTTAATTCATGGTTTATTCTCACAAACTTCAGAACTATTCTTCCCCTCTTTCTACCTTATTTTGGACGGTACATGTATATTAAAATAGGAGAGAAAATTTTTCATTGGTTCATTGTGGAGGTGCCTACATAATTATCCAATCATATTAACTATCAAAATTTGATTTTCTACCTACTGTAAAAAAAATTTCGTAAGTATTAAAATAAAAATTTTATTTTTACATTTTAAGATACTACATTTTAATACGATCGTTTTCATATAAAGTTTATAATTTTTGGAGTTACGGTTTGAAAGTTATGAATTTTTGAAGTCCTAAGGTCATTTCCTTCAAAATACACATCCTAAGCTTTTCAAATATTTAAAATAAGAAAAAAAAACGAAAATACACTTTATTTAAATTATAGTACATTATACAACTTCAGAAATGTATTTTTATTTTAAAAATAAAATATACTTGAGTCAAAAGGTTATTTAATGCATTAAAACCATACATTCATACTTAAAACTCAAAAATTCGTTTAATATTGTAGCAGTGATAAAATTTCGAAAACTATAAAATAAAAATCAAAGCTTTACATTTTCATAATCTAGATTTCGATACGATCGTTTTGACATATCATTTGTAATTTTTCGACGTACGGTCGAAAAGATATGACTTTCTGAAGATAGGATACTCTAATTCATCAAAAGGCATTTCATCTTTTAAGGTCATTTAAATCAAATACTTTACCTTAATGTATTTCATCTAAATAGGCTAGGGAAAACATTGGTATATATATTATATATATATATATATATACATATATACTTCATACGATTTTTAATTAAATGCAGGTATCAAAATCAAACAAAATTTCCTAATTTCAATTATAAGATCACAAATAAATTGGGTAAAATTATGGGTCTCACAATCCTCCCCAACTTAGAGATTTCTCGTCCCCGAGAAATACAAACAGGAACAAACAAGGAAACACACAAGGTTATTCAAATATTCTCACGACCTTACACTTGTCTTTTACTTCTTTCGAGGATATATCCTTTCTTCGATTGTCTTCGTTGATCAATACTCTTTTTATAGGTCAGCCTTTGACGTAACGTCACGTGTGAGTCGAATTGAGTCAAGTTCAAGGGTAGGCAACAAACAATCATTGTGTCTCAAAAAATTTTTTTGGCCAGACTAGAAGCATTAAAAGTAAGTGGGTATGAATTATTCATAAGGGATTTTGGTATTTTACGTAAGGGACTTGATAAGGACAGTTTATTTTTTGAATTTGGTGCCAATCCAGAAGTAATTTCTTGTATGCATATCAAAACCGTAATCATCGGCTGAGTTACTACTTACTTCCACACTACTTACGTTATATGGGCACTTGACACTATGCTCTCTTAACATAGACTTTACTTAACCCTTTGCTCCCAATTTGGATCAAGCTTAAACCATCTATCACACAACCTTGTATCAAAGTCCACCCTAAGACGATGATTACTTTCTAACTACCCGACTTTTCACTCACTAAATCTTCTTCTTAGTACCATTTAGGGACCGACTCTAAACCATTATTCCCAAATTTCCTAATTTTTCACACAACCGTACCATCACCTTGTCCCTTCAGCCACTTAAAATTCATGTGTTATGCATACAAGTGTTACTTCCTTCATAACTTGATATGGTAGGGTTATGTTTTAATCACGAAAATTCGAGAAAAGAACTTTGAATTTTACTGAAATTTGGCATTTGGTTGAATAATTTGACGGAAATGTGGTCATTAGGCTGGGTAATTTCTGATAAACAGGAAGTCTTTTTAGTTTGGAGGGTCAATCATCGCCAAAATGTGAAAATCAGGCGCAATAACTAGATGAAAGGGTAATTGGGTTTTTACAAGAACTGAGAATGATGTAGGGTAATGCCTTGACTCGAACTCAATTCTTCTCTGACAATCTTCATAATACTGCACCTTTTCCAATAATGGGTTTTTCCTTTGCTTCTCCCGTCGTAAAGTCTCCTACCAACGAGTCACTTTGTCCCGATCCACTCTTCGGAAATTCCAAATGTGGAAAAGCCAACTTCAATCCTAACCTTAGACCTCTTTGGAATTCGGGATTCGCGTCACTGCTATCATTGCCTTGACTTGCCAAACTTGCAAAACGTCCATGCATCTCCATTTCTATACCAACTCTAACCCTTAGTTTATTCTAAGACTAAAACCGTAACAAACAAATACAACCAGAGTCACACAAGGAAAGCATATAAGGCTATGCTTAAGGCCACTAAGGACAACCATCACAATAATACCACTAAATGTAACACCCCAATTTGGACTTAGAATTTTCACTAAAAATTTGCGCCATTTTTTTTATAACATTATCAAAATCAATTCAGTTTAATTCTTTTACCAAAAGATTTTCATAAATACAATTTGATTCATTTGGTTTACAAAAATGTTTTGGTACTTGCGTCATAAAATTCTATTTCCAAAAAGAGATGTTATCATCCAACACATTTCCAAAAACTCATTTTTTAAATGTCATATTTAGTCGATGGTTAACTTGCGGAAAAATAGTTTAATTACTTTATGAACATAATATATAAAAAAGAAACTTCTTTTATTTCATTTCAAATAATCATTTATTACAACAGGGGTTACATTCGGGATAGAGTAATCATGTCCTACCCATTTAGAGATGGAATACAAAAACAAAGACTATACTAACTTAGACTACTAATCTTCATTGCTATCCTTCATCTCCTCGGCTGCCGCTTTTACGTCCTACTCATAATGATGCTCCATTTCACAATCATTCTCCAACAGAAGCAACCATAACTTGAAATGCTACATGATCTGACATCTGTGGACATTGTCCCCAATGTCAACAGGGAAAGGAAAGAAGAGAGAGAGTCAACGATCCGGGCGAATGGTCGTCGACGGCATGGACTTACTCTAAGGGATCACATTAAGACACAAATATATGCAATAACTATAACATTTCCTCATTCACAGCTCATAATTACCACTTTATTCTTATAACTCATTATAACTTCCTCTTTCATCGCATTAATATCTTTTCTTAAAGTTCCATACTCATAGTCTTTCCACTAGGTCTTTCCATAATACAACCGTCAATGATTTAGGGAGGGAAATCATTGAGGTAAGGGAACAGTCAGCACACACGATACATCTCCTCTTCATCATCCAACCATAACCTAATTCGGAAAGCAGATGGGACGCACAGAAATCCTATCCACACAGGCATCGAAGTCAAAGGGTACGTACCAAACAAAAACATAATAATCAGTTCGAGATCCGCAATGTTGGAACCATCAAGCATGGCCAACCACAATGATACTCGTAAGAAAATCAGTGACTTTTAGCCTTGTTCGGATTCCCTCTACACCATCTAGGATTTGCTCAAGGGGGCGATAGCTCTATCCCTAGTTGTACGTGTAGTCCTCGCTACGATCAACGACCAGCAGGTGCCCTTGATCACTGTAGCATTGTTCCACCTAGGGAAGTGCTCTTAGGCTTCTTGACGAATCACCATCATTGCCCTCCCCTATTGCAATCACCACTTGGCGGAATGCCCGACCTCCAAGTATCCGGTATCTTTCCTCTCCTCTACTTCACTCTCAACGTAGTTAGAAAGGATTGGGTCCTAAAGTCTTTTAAATCTTTTTAAAGTCTTTTAGAAATCTTTTCTTAATCCTAAGTTTGGTCGACCAATTCTAAGCCGCGCTTCTAACAGGTCTCGACCTCTAAGGGACCATAGCAAACACCTCCCTATAGTACAGTGGATTCCACAAGACATGAACCACGGCAAAGTCATTCACGTGGCCAGTCGCTTAAGGGGATATAATAAAGTCATTGTGCCGCTCGCACCATCACTGTACACTAACAACGATCCTCAAATTTCACAAGATTCAAATAATCATTTTTCATAATTTATTTTCACAATCATACTTCCAAATATTTCAAGTCTTTTTCATAGGAACAATAATTCAATATACATTGAGTACACTTCCATAGGATCAATCATTATCTCAAAAATAATCCCAACATATTTGTTATCTCATCACTTATCATTTTACCATTTCCAAAATCATTAAGGCAATATACCATATACAACTTCAGGATATACAACATGATGAAATAATTATTAACAGACATACAATCAATATTGAGGAATCGTATTTTTCGTAAGGACGGCGGAACACACATACATTTCCCGTCTTACTACTCAACCTATAGATTCCTAGTTCCGACCTTTGAGATGATACGGAACGTCCTAATGCTACCTCAGTGCCATTATGTCTTATGAAAGTTGCTCTCTTACCTGAGCTCCACGCTTACTCTGTTTTCAACCTTTTGCGTTCACAGCTCCAGTAGCTCGTTTACTTTAATTCCTTTTATTTCTTAAATGATGAACGACATACAATCAATATCAAGCAAGTACCCTATACTATCTATTCACTATGTAAGGACTAAACCCGAAGTACCAAAGTACCTTAAAACAGAAATTCTTTTAAAAACAGAAGTCCTTTTGAGGTATCAGGTAATTTAAAATAATTCCTTTTTTGGAAAACATACTTTTAACAAAGACCACTTTCTTAAATAACCTTTGAAATCAAAAGACTTTGTATTAGAATATACAACACTTGAAAAGTAAATCATTCCTTCTCCAAAAATCAAGGCCTCTTAAACATTACTAAATAAAATCTTTAAAACCAATCATCAAGTCAAAATCACTTTTCAAAGACATACAACCATTATCATCCACAGATTTATACAAATAAAACAACATTTTATTTAAACAAATAACATCAAATCATACTTTCACCGAATCACTTTTATAATTTCTTTTATACTCTATACACTTATATTAAGGGTCCTATAAAAATCCTCATACTAATTCATTCCAAAACAATTTTTATAGTTGATGCAACAAATCTAGAATTTTGGACAGCAGACCCTACAAGTCTTGAAAATCACTTTTTCCACCACTGGTTTATCGGAAAGACATGTCACTTTTTCCTAAAATTTCTTTACAAGTTCTAGTATAAAAATATGGTTAAATATAAGTTAAACAAAATAATTTTGCTTGCTGGACAGCCACCTAAATCTAGTTGCATCAATTCTAAAAATTGTTATAAACATGTTCTATCATTCATTTACAACCATATATAATTCTAAGATCTATACATATAATACAAAATTTAGAACTTAATCAAATAAATCATTAGAGACTATTCATACTTTCATTAACTCATAAGTCAATTCCAAATGCTTATATAACAACTACCATTCAAATAGTAACATAAGCCGCTTAAACAAATAATTTAAACTTAATGAAATCTTTTAATCATTTGGACAGGCAAGAAACACATTTTTTTTAAAAAATCAATTTTAATATTTACACAAACACTTAACACATCAACAATCATTCTAAGATATAAACTCATTCATTTATCAAATCAAAACAAGTTCTAGAGTTGATATAACTCAAACTAAAATTATGGACTGTATTATAATTAATACAAACTCAAAATCACTTTTCTTATAGTTAGTTTATTCAAAACTCAAGCTACTTTTTCTTGTAACTTAATTACAAGTTCTATTGTCTAATTACATTTAAATATCATGCAACTATATAAAAATATTTTCTGGACAGCAACACAAAATAAAGTTGCATTACTTCTCAGTCACCCAAAATCCATTCTTTTCAATTTCCTTCTAAAAGATTCACATACCAAATTCTTAAAATGAAATTAAACTTAAGAAAGTAATATTTTTCCACACTTATTCAATTATGGGAAGCACTTAAATTATTTCAATTCACCTTAAATCTTATAGACATGATACTAAGGTCAATATAAAACAAATCTGGACAGCCACTCAAACAAATTGCACTTACTCACAATTTTCATCAAATTAAAGTTCTAACCTCTATTTTCAAAGAACTAAGAATTATAACTCAAAAATACTCATAACTTATAAAAATAGTTACATATAGATTATTTAGAGAAGTCATGTTCTTATAAGTTTATAACAACTACTAGTTGTTCCTATTTCTTTTAAACAATCAACTATCATTTAACTACACATCAAACAACAAACAAATTACAAAAATTACTTTAAAATAAGGATCATAGGCCTCACGGCCTACTTATATTTATTATATTTCCAGAAATTTCATTTTTGTTTATTATCCTAATTCATTGTTCTTATTTAACTTAAATCCAAACAAAAGAAAATCAAATACAATCAAACAATAACAATTACATAAAAATTTCATAACATATAATTCCATATACTTCAAGAACATCAAAATTTTCCAGAATTTATTTTATTTCTAAAAATCATTTTTAGTTCCTTTAAATCATTTTCATTTCATTTCTACTTCAAGGAAAAATACTTATTTGTTTTCATTCTTTTTAGGGACTTAATTATAACTCAAATACACATGAAATAGCAACAATTATCATACAATATATATGCATGTATACACGGTTCAGAAAACCAAAAATAAAAATATATTTTAATCTTTTTATTCTTTTCCATTCTCTTTTATTTTATTAAACAACAATACAATATACATACTAAAATACACAAATCAATCCTTAAATTATTATAGGTCACGTTTTACACACACACATATATATATATATTAGAAATTATTAGTTTTTCCATTGCTATTTACTTATTTCTTTTTCATTCCTTAAAACAAAGAAACCAAAAACAATTAAAAGACAATGAATAAAAACTTATTTGCTCATACAAAATTCTCCATAATCCTTATGTTCTAAGAATTAAAATAAACCCAGAAATTAAATTATTCAAACTCATCAAAACTTTTAGCCATCTTAAGAATTAAAGAAAAGGGGAGATAAATCCCTTTAAACACCATTTTTGTGTCCCTTTTCTCATTCTTAATTCATATGACTTAAGAACAACTTCACATATTCAAAAATAACTTTAAAATGAAAAGGAAAATTTAGAACTTTAACTATAGAAGAATTTAGAAGTTTTTTTATTCAATAATAACAACAAAACAACTTAAAAAGAGATTGAATAAATAAGTGATTTTGGGTTACCTCTACTCCTTAAGCTTTTTAGAAAACTTCAAGCAACCAAGCTAATCCTCCCTTCTTCCTAGCTTACTCGTCCCTCTCTCTCAATTTTCTCTTAGAATTTTATTTTTTTTCTCTTGTGAAACTATCAAGGTTTGTGTGTGAAAAATGTGGGAACTAAGGCTATCTATTTATAGGTGTTGAAGTGATCCATTTCCCTCAATTTTCAGACTAAAATTTTCGGTCCCCATCATCAAGTCTTAGTCAAAAATTTTCAAACACTACTTGGAACATGAACTAACATTAAATGGGATTTTGTTGATTCCTAAAGCCTTTTAATTCATGGTTTATTCTCACAAACTTCAGAACTATTCTTCCCCTCTTTCTACCTTATTTTGGACGGTACATGTATATTAAAATAGGAGAGAAAATTTTTCATTGGTTCATTGTGGAGGTGCCTACATAATTATCCAATCATATTAACTATCAAAATTTGATTTTCTACCTACTGTACAAAAATTTTCGTAAGTATTAAAATAAAAATTTTATTTTTACATTTTAAGATGCTACATTTTAATACGATCGTTTTCATATAAAGTTTATAATTTTTGGACTTACGGTTTGAAAGTTATGAATTTTTGAAGTCCTAAGGTCATTTCCTTCAAAGTACACTTCCTAAGCTTTTCAAATATTTAAAATAAGAAACAAAATACGAAAATAAAATTTATTTAAATAATAGTACATTATACAACTTCAGAAATGTATTTTTATTTTAAAAATAAAATATACTTGAGTCAAAAGGTTATTTAATGCATTAAAACCATACACTCATACTTAAAACTCAAAAATTCGTTTAAAATTGTAGCAGTGATAAAATTTCGAAAACTATAAAATAAAAATCAAAGATTTACATTTTCATAATCTAGATTTTGATACGATCGTTTTGACATATCATTTGTAATTTTTCGACGTACGGTCGAAAAGATATGAATTTCTGAAGATAGGATACTCTAATTCATCAAAAGGCCTTTCATCTTCTAAGGTCATTTAAATCAAATACTTTACCTTAAAATATTTCATCTAAATAGGCTAGGGAAAACATTGGTATATATATAATATATATATCTATCACGTATATATATATATATATATACATATATACTTCATACGATTTTTAATTAAATCCAGGTATCAAAATCAAACAAAATTTCCTAATTTCAATTATAAGATCACAAATAAATTGGGTAAAATTATGGGTCTCACACCAAGATCAAAATCATAATTCAATAACATCAATCACATAATTATCAAAACACGGAAATCAAGCGAAACTACGAATGAACTTTAGACTTTACCCTATTTTAACACTCGTTCCAACCCGAACGACTCAAGACCACTCTCTAACCTCACTAACATAAGGCTACTAATACTCGAGGCATAACCAAGCGGTCGGATGACATCCAAATGCCTCACAAAACCTATCACTTTCCGGAACTCCGTCGAATCACGATTTCGAAGGAATCCTCTGAGTATTAACACTAAAGGCCAACTCTTGCACTCGGAACCCCTTGCTTAGAATTTTCTGACCAATTACATGACCGAGAACAAGACACTAGGGAGACACTCGGACTCTTGCCAATCCCGGCACTCAAATGCCCAACATAAATTCCTAATCGAGCAATCACAACCACATGCACATCACAAGCATTCAAAGCTCAACTTACGCACATATCAAACACATTCCAACCCAAACTTATATATTGCAATTATATATATATATATTATTTTAGCATAACTATATATATATATAAACTTAGAAAATAGTTATAAACTGTTACTCATACCTCGACTTCAAATAATTAACTATGTTCATAAATATAATTATTAAATTTAGAAATTCAGATCGTTACAATACTCCCCCACTTTTAGGAATTTCATCCCCGAAATTCGGTTTTTTGAAAAAGAATTAAGTGGGGTAACCAAATCACGTTAAGATTAAACCTTTTGAAATCAATAAAACATTTGAAGTTTCTAAAACCATATTAGGTTCAACTAGTAATAATCATAATAATACTGATAATGGTTTCTCAGAGACTCCTACGATCTCGGATTCTGTCCCCGACGTACTCCCCCACTTAGGATTTGGTTACACTTTAGAACTAATGCCACTACTTCCTTTGGTGATAAAGGTGGTGTTCTATTAGTTTTCAAAGATTGGTAACTAAATCGACAAGGTTTAGCTCCTTTTTGGTGCTTCCCACAACTAATAAAATTGGGAATCGTGGAAAGGGCATTCCTTATTCTCTAAACTGGTTCCATTTGATGGGTTATTTTCCTCCCTGGGTTCCCATTGGTAGGTACTTAACCTTCTCATGTTTCGGGAATTCCTAATGTTGTTCGGTTTCGTTTACGATGAGGTGGTCATTTGACGTATACTTCCTCAACTAAAGGTTCTTCTACCCAGGACTTCCATAAAAGTCAATCAGAAGTCCCTTGATAACGCCCTCATCTTCCTTGTCAGGTACTAAGTTTTCTTACTTTTCTACTCAGGTGGTTCTCTACTATTACTTGGTTACTGAACTTCTCTCTAGCAGATTCCCGATTCTTCGACCAATACTCGCACCTCTCTAAACAGCCTTTCTATAGTTGCTCCAACAAGCTATGCTCACCGGACACTCCTAAGACATTATCAAATCATGGTGGTCAACTACGATTGGAACTGTTCCCGTTCCTCAGTGACCTAAAAACTAAGGAAGACAGTCTGCAACTCCATATTCTTTTGTTGTGACCTTTGGTCTTAGAGGATTTTGATAATCCTCGACTACCACTCAAGAATGGCATCATTTGCTTGGAATTCTATTAAGTGTTTTGGCCTTTATGTAATCTTGGGAGGTTTGAAGGTATTAGTATGAGTTACTTATGGGTTACTCTGCTATTCGCCTTAGGTTTCGGTCTCCAATCTTCCTTTGTGTACTTATTGGATTACACTAACCTTGGTACACTCTCACGGTGACAGAACACGATTCTGATCCTAGTACGGTGCGGTCTTGAGGTTTTTCATCCTAGTCGGTTCCAATAAGATTTTTGGGTGGCTCATTGCGTTAGTGGTTACTTATTCACTTGGCTTTTGGTTACCCTAAGAGCTTATTTGCGTAATATGGGGAAAATCATACTTGTAGAGTTTCGAGAATTCCCTCTTAAAACTAATCAAGGAAAACTTTATATACGTATACACACATACATATATACTCAATTAGTTGTATTCAATTCCAAAAGTAGTAATTTTATTCTTTGTTCCAACTTAAAATTTTGTTGTGGGGACTTTGAAAATGGTGATTGAAATCAAAAAGTGCTTAGATTGAAAATAGTTTGGAATTCTTTGCGAAATTCAAGCAATTATATATATATATATATATATATATATATATAGACACACACACACACACAGAGTCAATGATTTGTATCAAATCTCAAAATAGGGATTTTCATTCATTACTTAAGTTATAGGTACTTGAAAAGCCTTTGCATAAGATAGTGGTTTTACTTATATTGAAAAGCTTTTGAAAATTTCAGTTGAAATCGAAATGCAATTAGTGTTAAAAATGGGTTAGAGACATTTTATAAAAATTGCAAACAATTCAGTTTGTCAAATCATAAAACTCAACAATTACAACCAACAATCACAACCATATTCATCCAATTAGCACATAATATACTATTATCCATATAATCAAAACATGGTTCAACCCCCTTCCCGTGTAGGCAAAACCTCTTTCCATTTTTAAATTTAATCGTTATAACTCGGGGTTTAACTTCAATTGATAGGTACTTCATACTTATCTTACGTTTAGTATCAAAGTTATTGGAATCAAAATTAGTTGTGGAACCGGCCACGAGTCTGACATAAATATTCTTATTGTTTTCATAGATACTAATCTAGCCGATGTGAGCTAAATCACTCGGTTGGATTAGTATCGAGGCAATAAATTATTGTGATTGACATGGTTGACAACAATGACGGAAGTCCGAAGTTTCTTAGGTCTTGCTGGATATTATCTGAGATTTATAGACGAATTTTCTCGATTATCGTTACCATTGACCAAGTTGACAAGAAAAGGACAACCATTTGTTTGGACGGCTAAGTGTGAAGAACACTTCCAAGAGCTGAAAAGGAGACTGACAACAGCTCCGGTGTTGGTTTTACCTGACACTTCTGAGCCATTTTGTGTATATTGTGATGCTTCTAAGCAAGGATTAGGGTGTGTGCTTATTCAAGAAAGGAGAGTTGTAGCGTATGCTTCGCGACAATTGAAGGTTCATGAGCATAACTACCCGACTCATGACTTGGAGTTAGTAGCAATGGTCTTTGCTCTAAATATTTGGAGGCATTATCTATATGGTGTCAGGATTGAAGTGTTTAGTGACCACAAAAGTTTGAGGTATTTGTTTGAACAAAAGGAGTTGAATATGCGTCAAAGGAGGTGGGTGGAATTTTTGAAAGATTATGATTTTGTGTTGCAATATCTTCCTGGCAAGGCAAATGTCGTAGCAGACGCTTTGAGTAGGAAGTCTTAGGATGTTTCGACGTTGATGGTGAAAGAGCTAGAGCTGATAGAAAGATTTCGAGACTTGAATTTGGGCATAGAAGTGAAGCCAAAAAGCATCGTGTTAGGGATGTTGTCAATATCAGGTGGATTTGTAGAGCAAATCAAAGAACTTCAAAGAACTGATGAAGAGTTACAAGAGAAGGTGAAGCTTTCGGCGGAAGGGAAAGAGGTGGAATTCCAAATTGGAACGGACGTAGTGCTGAGATTTAATGGACGAATTTGTATTCCGAATGATGATGAGCTGAAGGAGATGGTTTTGGAAGAAGCTCATAAGAGTGAGTTTAGTATTCATCCTGGATCGACAAAGATGTACCAAGACTTGAAGAAGTTATTTTGGTGGTCTGGAATGAAAAGAGAGGTGGCTGAATAGGTTTCTAGATGTCTAGTATGTCAGAAAGCGAAAGTAGAACACAAGAAGCCTGGAGGTGGACTACAGTCATTGTCAGTTCCAGTGTGGAAATGGGATAGTGTCTTGATGGACTTTGTTTCTGGGTTTCCGAAGACTAAAAAAGGATATGATGCGGTTTGGGTGATTGTGGATAGGCTTACGAAGAAAGCACGTTTTCTTCCGGTTAATATGAGATATTTATCTAGAGAAGTTAGCGGAGTTGTACATTCGAGAAGTGGTGAGATTGCATGGAGTACCCTCGAGTATAGAGTCAGATAGAGATTCACGCTTTACTTCAAAATTCTGGGATAGCTTGCAAGCAGCAATGGGAACCAGATTGCACTTGAGTTCAGCTTACCACTCGCAGACTGATGGTCAGTCGGAAAGGACTATTCAGACTTTGGAGGATTTTCTTTGAGCATGTGTGATGGAACAATGAGGAAGTTGAGATTCATTTTTGCATTTGATTGAATTCACTTACAACAATAGTTTTCACTCAAGTATTGGATGACACCGTATGAAGCACTATATGGGAGGAAGTGTAGAACACCCTTGTGTTGGTATGAAACGGGAGAAGATTTATTGTTAGGACCCGAGATAGTGCAACAAACAACAGAGACAATGAAAATGATTCAAGAAAGGGTGGGAGTAGCTCAGAGTCGCCTAAAAAGTTATCATGACAAGAGGAGAATTCCACTAGAATTTAAGGAAGGAGACCATGTCTTTATGAAGGTAGTGCCAACTACCACAATTGGCAGATTACTCAAAACCAAAAAGCTTACACCTCGTTTCATAGGTCCTTTTCCAATTTTTAAAAGAGTCAGCCCTGTAGCTTACCAAATTGCTTTACCCCCTATGTTTTCCAATTTGCATAATGTCTTTCATGTGTCTCAGTTAAGGAAATATATTAGTGACCCATCCCACATCATTGAGCCGGATTATGTAACATCTATCGTTTGATAAAAAGAATTTCAGTTATTTGGGACTGAGTTGGAAAAATCCGAATATGAAAATTTCTTTAAAGGTGGTACTTCAAGTTCAAGTCGTGTATTTGGAACTGAATTTGGTAGAAGGAATAATTAATTACTAAACATTTTAAAAATCATTTTGAGATAACTCTAGTAGCACAAAATAGTTTTCGAGAATAACTTAAATGTAAGGTTATCTCAAGAAATCGACTATAAGAATACCTCCTTCATACGGAACTCATCTGATAAAATCAGAGTCAGCGGAATATATTAAAGTAGTTCATTTATATTTTTGGAGTTTATAAATTATGAGGTATGTCATTGATCCTTAAAATCAGGTGGAAAAACTCTATGAGCACCACAATTATATTAAAGTATGAAGTCGAAGTTCTCTTTCTGATACATCTCTTAAAATATATACAGTGTATTTATTATAAAAAATAGAGACGTTCCAGAGCTGGTCACTGGTCCTTCATCCATTCCTCTACCTGGTCGAGTCCTCAAGAGTTGTACAAAGAGTCTCTATCCCATGATGACTATATACTTCATGAACCTAAAGGTCATCCATGATTATTGATCTCTAGAAAATCTAGGTACCTGGCCAACACCTAATAAGGGCAGGGAGGTAAGCTATACTCATTCGCATAATCTAATGAGAACAAAGTTCTAACATCCACAAGTAAGTAATTCATCATGATCGAAATGCATATACACATGTACCAAATAGTCAAGTGATATGCACAACTTATGAGCAAGCCAATTTAAATTATAATCAATCTCATTAATTGTACGGCATGATGCTTGCACACTATCTCTCCAGTCCTGAGATTCTCCAACTAATGCTCTCATGCATGTCCATCCAAACAACCCATATACGTGTTGAACGTATAGTGAACCTACTCGAAATATAATCCATAACGTCACTACCAAAGTGCATGTCGCGTCACCAAGACGTAACAACATCCCACCATGCTGCCCACATTACCAAAATGTGTCATCGAGCAAGCCACACGATTGTGCCTGGAACGTGGTCCATAATATCAATATCGATGTGCACATCTCGTCACCAAGACAAATACCCAACGTTCGCAGCAACCAATGCTGGCCACATTACCAAAATGTGACTACAGGCAAGTCGTAACCACATTGGTACTCCCAGAGTACCCTCCTCATGTTCCTCGAACATGACCAAATGATATGCTATCACCACATCACCATGCATGAATGCACACAAACATTCCATTTAAGGTTATTCTTGAATCTCATTATGTGTGACATGCAATTAATATATCAATGAAGTATTTCACCTCCATGTTTAACATGATAACAAATTTATCAAACGAAATATCACATCATTCCCTTTTAAGTGTCATTAGGTTTAAATAAGAGTGATTAGATTAAAAATGGTATTTTCTCAACATTATAGTAAAAAGAATCGAGTGGTAGCTTCAATACTCGAGTAGTTCATCAATTTCATGAAACTGTGTACCAAACTGCCCAGAATACTCCAGTATTTCACAAAATACTCGAGTAATTTACCGTCCAGAATACTCGAGTATTTCACAAAATACTCGAGTATTTCATGATCATCTGGGAAACTTGCATCAGCTCGAGTATTTCTGACAGCAGATACACTACAACTTGGTTTTAACATACCATTTTCAGTTCTAACCAATTTTAACTTAAACCAATGATCAAAAGAACTTTGTTTACATATTTAAAACTTGTCTCAACATAGAGATCACATCAAACCACATAAAATCAAATCATGCTTTCATTTATGCATAAAAACCACATATTATGCAACTCAACATAGCATTATCAAATTTACTCACATTTAGCATGAAAACAGTGTTTGTACAGAACGAATGCAACATATTAAACTTGCTCAAAATGAATTTTAAGCACAAAGGGGCCTCCAAGCCGTATTCCTATTTCAATCTATGCCCTTAGAGTCTCATGGTGACTCTCCCTACTTTCTAATGCATTTCATTATCATTCTAGCAAATGGTAAGCTTCCCCCATACCTTAGGGTCGTGACTTAAAAAAACATGAGCAGAGATTTTCAAGAGAACACCATGCACCATTGCTCCTCCTCAAAACAGAACCACTTTGACAGTGTGCAAGAACCAGAGGAATTGGAGCATGAAATGGACAAACAAATTGGGGAAAAAGGTTAATAACTCATCTATGCAACACTAACTTTGAAATACAACAAGTTTCAGACCAAGAGAAAGTTTGAGCTTACCAAAATCGAAGCTCAAAGTCAGCTCTCTGAATCTGGAAATTTGGTTTGGTAGATTCCCGCACCTAACTTCACAGGTTCATAACATCACAACCAGAGACTCTCACCATACGAATTTGGTATCAAATCGAAGCTCGTCGAAAGAGCTTTCCAATGGTATATCACTCATGAGCTAACTCTCAAAGATGAGAGAGAATCAAAGGCACGAAGTTGGCAGCTCTAAATAGAATTCTGGTTTTTGGCAGATTTGAAGCTCTATCTTACAAAGCTCATCATTCTCTCCACACTCAAAATTAGCTCACGATTTTTGATTCTTTTCAAAGCTCTGGATGTGAGCTTCGAAATGGTGTATGATTTGTTCTAGGATACTCAGGAACGAAGACGAATTGAGAGTGAGAACTCAAGAACCCTAAAAACTCGATTTTGAGCTTGGAAGCTTATGCGTTGGCTAATAAATCAATTCACTACCCTTAAGGAAGAAGATTGGAGGTTCATACAAGGAGGACACGAGTCCTAGAACGTGGCTAGAGGTGGTATGCGTGTCAACACTGAGAAGTTGGGCTGAAAACGTGGCAAAACCAAGCTCCTCCATGGCTGGACAACAGCAGAAACGCACTAACAATGGCTGTCTGCTACAAAATACTCGAGTATTCAGCCAAATACTCGAGTATTTTGGCTAGTTTTCACTAAAAACTTTGTTTAATTAATTTTTAATTCCAAAAGGCTTTCCATTTTTGCTTAAGGTCCTTTCCAAGGGTTTAATTGCAAGACTTAATATTTTGAAGCGAAAATCTAAACCAAAAGTTATTTTCACATAATATATATAATAAATATATATATACAATGCAAACCAAAAATCAAACATGAAATTGTTATTTATTTATTAAACAATTATATTAACATATTTATTCGGATGACGAAATTAGGGGTGTTACACTACTCCCCCACTTAAAAGGAATTTCGTCCCCGAAATTCATTCTTCAAAATTCTATATTTTCAAAATTACATAAAAGACTGTTCTGATGTTATTATTCTTCAAAATATCATTAGGGAGAATCCTCCCCCACTTAAAAAGAATTTCTTATACTTTTCAAACTTCCTATCTCAAAATATTTCATAAGATATTTAAAATGAAACTTCTTGAATAAAACTCTTGCGTTCCAAAGTGTAAGGTCCAATATTTTAATAAATAAAATAAAATAATTTTATAATATTATTATATTAAATAACATATTTAATTTTCTGATTTTTAGTCAAAAGACTCGAGTCCTTTGGGGAAGACTCGAGTATGGTAACTAGCTGTTAGAAAAATTTGAATTTTAGTTGGAAGACTCGAGTCTTTCATGGGAGACTCGAGTATTCTGTGGTGTTGCTGAATATTTTAAATTGGTGTGTCAGCAAAGACTCGAGTTTTGGGCAAAAGACTCGAGTAGTTCGAGCAGTGTGGTTGAGTGTATAAGTCGGTTCCAATTCAAACTTCGAACCAAAACGCGTTTTCTCGTGGTTCCAAGCACAGAGCTGAACTTTACTTCGAAGTAAGGTAACCTTAGACTATAAATAGGCAATTGGGGAAGCCCCAAACACCCTCAAATCATTCCAAACCCGAAATTCTGTCCAAATTCTCTGTTTTGTGGTACTTACTTTAATCACTTCATTCTCTCTCAATTCTCATCCATTCCCTTCGAAACCCAAACACAAACTGAAGTTCTAATTCCAATCTTGAATTAGAACCAAGAAACACTTGATATAACCCCCTGGAGAGCAAGTTATAAGCAATCAAAGTTGAGGTTCTAAGGCTGTGAAAAACAGAGCAACATTCAGCATCAAGTACCCTTCTTTCCTGATTCCGTTTGGTAAATCTAGGAACCCTTTCGATTCCAAATTTGTTTCTGATTTCATTTGGCAATTCCTAGTTGCTAAAGCTAACTTGTTTCTTTATTTT
This sequence comes from Crotalaria pallida, assembly GCA_037953625.1. NCBI lineage: Eukaryota > Viridiplantae > Streptophyta > Magnoliopsida > Fabales > Fabaceae > Crotalaria > Crotalaria pallida. The sequence goes on along the minus strand of CM075655.1, from coordinate 63,280,935 downwards.
CCATATTTAATTCATGGTGCAATTGATGGCCAAAGTTTGTCAGTGCAACTGTTTTTGCACAGGTCCAGAAACAAAATCTTGATTCAACCTCTTTTCTCTTCGATCAATCCTTTCTTTAGCTTCGTTGAGGTAAGGGAGGAGTTATCTAAATACTAGAATGAGTAATTTCAAGCTAAAAATGTAGGAACCATTAAAGGTTCAAAGCGGGATGCAACTTGAGTTGGGATTCTGACTTGGAGGTTAGAAACCCAGGATGTCAATATTCAAACAAGTTTAAATGAACTTAATAAAGCTCACTGTAATGTGTTTCGAATTTAAAATGAAGTGGAAATGAATTTCACAGTTTAAAATGGAAAATTTCAAGTTTTTGTGCAATCTGTGAATTGATGTTGTTTTATGTTGTTTTTAGTTATGTTTAATTGTTATAACATGTTTGTTTTATGTGTATAAGCTTCTGTTTTGCATAGGAATGGAGTAATCAAGCATGGAAATCGAATTGGTGCATTGAAATGCAGAAAAATGGTGCTGTTGCAGCAAAAAGACTCGAGTATTTTGAATGAGACTCGAGTATTCTGGAAAGTTATGAACGACTCGAGTATTTTTGCATGAACTACTCGAGTAGTTTATGAACTACTCGAGTATTCTGAACAATTTTCAGAAAACACTTATTTTCTTAAATATTCAATAATTAACTCGTCTAAATTCCTAAATGTTAAACTTTATTACCACTATGAGGTTTTTACCCAGTGGCTTGATTTAATCCCATTTGGTTGATAATTATCCTGGAGGTGTCCTACTGGAATTTTATTCAGTGGTTGATCATTTTCCTACAGGAGTCCCAACGGAAGTGCGTACACCCATTTGGTCGATGTTTATCCTGTAGATGTCCCAGTGAAAGTTTTCATTCACTTGGTTGATATTTTCTATGGGAGTCCCAATGGGGTCGTTGCAATTACCATCAATAGGAGGCTATGCCCCGATGGATTTCTAAATAACTAATTATATACTACTCCTAAAACCATCGCAAAGTGGCTAGGCCGCCGATGGATGTTTATTATGATGCGTCTAAACAAGGATTGGGTTGTGTCTTGATGAAAGAAGGGAAAGTGGTTGCTTATGCATCGCTGTTCACTCTCTAGCAAGTATACTAGATCGGATAGTAATATAGTCGGTTAAGACCAGATATCGTCCCTCAGGGATTGCAAATTGTTCAATTAATTCTCATCAAAGAGTAGTTAAAAGCAAAATGTATAGGTTTCTACTAATTAATCAAGATTGGATGAAAATAAAAATAGAAAATAAATTAAAAACAGAAAATAAATAGATGTTGTGAGCGATTTGAGAAAGATGTTAGGAACATGGTTTCATTGTAGGCGTTGTTTATTTATCATGAATCTCTATTTTTCCCTAAATCATGAACAAATTCCTAAATTTGTAACTATTAGATCCCTCTTGTATAATTACCGTTTCTTATTCAATTAGATAATCCTTAATTCCTTAAGAGATTAAACTATTGAATAATCTTAATTAAGAACAGGGAATTAATCATGTTATATAATTACCCAATTGTATCCCTACTTCTTGAATAACTATATTGTTTGAAGGCATGGCCTATTCTAATTCCTAATCTCTCAATTGAAGAATTAGAGATCCAAAACAAGACATAAATTGGCCAGATTAATGAATTGGAAATAAAACGCAATCAAACACATGATTTAGAAACGGAAAAACATCAATTCATAAAATCAATAAACTAATCCATACAAATTCACCAATTCCTAACAAAGGGTTTTAGTTACACATATTTAAAACTAAAAAACAAGGAATAGAAGAAGAACCCATGATCATAGACAATCTGAATTTCTTCAACCTTCAACCGGATTCCTCCGTTGTTGATCTCCAATGCTCTTCTCAATGCAATTTCTCTCTCTGAATTCGTGTGTAATCTCCCTCTCTAATCTAAAACCTAATTAATAGCCTAAAAACTAAACAAATCCCCTCAGAAATCAGGAAAATAAGTCAACTTGGGCCTGAACCGGGTGCCTGGGCGCGCCAGGTCTGATGGTTTAATTATTAGCGATGTGAGCACGCCTGGGCGCGCAACCTCTGATGACTCACTTTCTCACGTTGCATGCGCGCCTGGGCGTGTGACATCTGATGTGGCTCCGTTTTTCTCCGTTCTTGTGTCATTTTCAAGGTTCTCTTATGCTCTTTCCAGCTCCAATATTATTTTATCCAATTTAGCTCCAAAAGTACCTGAAACATACCCAAAACGGATTAAAACGTTCAAGAGAATAAAATTTCCTAAACTAATTAAAAACTAATCAAAATCTACCTAAAATACCTAAGAAACAAACCAAAACTAAACAAAAGGGAGTCAAATTAAGCTCTAAAACATCATGTTAGACCCAAATCACACCCCAAACATAGCATTTTGCATGTCCCAGGCAAAAGTAAAATAAAAATTCTAAAACAAAAGACTACCATCCAAATCAAAATGTACAACACCTAATCTAAGACTTCGACTCATCAATACAGCCACATATTTATACAAGCTATTCACATATCAAAACTTGGTTAAGGAAACAAAACCAATCAGAACTCGGAACTAGTGAACACACTCAACATCTCAATGTATATCTCTCATGTGTATCAAGGATATTAACAATTCACTCAAGTTCATACAATAGTAAAGTGTTACCATATGCTTGAACATAGACCCAAATCTCCAATGAAATTATTGAAAACATGCACAAATCAAAAGGTCTTTATTTTGGTTGTAATGAGGCCATGGTTAAAAGTGTCAAGGTGGGATAAAAGAAAAAAAAGATGAAACTAAGGGCTAAAATGCAAAATAAATATCCCTCTAAAAATTATGAATGAACAATGAATACTATGAGGACTCATACTTAAATCACAACTATTTCAAACTTCTTCTTTTTCCATTTTTACTCTCTACTTCTTCCAAACAAGATTTCTTTTTTTCTTTTCATTCATCAATTTTTCACTTTTTCTCAATTTTTCTTTTTCTTTTTTTTTTTTTGGAGGAAGAGTAACTCTACAACACTTTCACAATTTTCATACTTTTGAAATGTTCCTCTCTCAATTGCTCATTCAAAATTCATAAGGTACTCACAAAAAAAAATACAATCAATGCAGGGTACCAAAGAAATATCATATTTATATCAGGCTCAAAATGCTCCTTATCCATTATAGAATGATTGAAAATGCTGCCAATCTTGCATAAATGTTGGGCACTTCCTCAGCAGCTGGTTGTAACGCTGCCAAGCTTCATGCAATGGCTCGTTGTCCTCTTGCATGAATGAGTGAACGCCTTGCCTCAGCTTCACTTGCATCCCAGCTGGAAGAAGCTTATCCATGAATTTGGAGACAACTAATTTCCAGCTGGACAAACTCCCTGGTGCCTGGTTGTTCACCCAAGTTAGCGCCTCGCCCCTCAGTGAGTGAGGGAACATCCTCATTCTGATGGCCTCGTCCGAAGCACCCTCGATCTTGAAGAAGCCGAGCATGCCCAGGAAGTTGGCGATATGGTCCCTGGGGTCTTGATTCGGCGCACCACTGAACTGATCCTGCATGATGAGGTGGATGTATTGTGGATCAATTGCGAATGCAATTACAGTGATGGTTGGACGGACTATGCTAGAAGCAAGGAAGTCCGGGTCCATAGTTGCATATTCCGCCAAGGTCTTCCTGGGAGGAGGAGGCGGAGAGGATCCGTGAGATCCTCCTCCTCCAGCCATCTTCAATGTTGGTCTTTCCCCTCTTCTAGTGCTGAATTTTTCTCCTCTTTGCACTTAAATTAATAAAAATTCCTGCACAAAACAAAAACAAGAGAAAAATTACGCAGCACCTGTTAAGACAAGAAACTAACTAAAATAAATAAATTTCACCTAAAACTACTACTAAGTACCGAAAACTAATTGAAATGAATTTCAATCCCCGGCAACGGTGCCAAAAACTTGTTCACTCTCTAGCAAGTATACTAGATCGGATAGTAATATAGTCGGTTAAGACCAAATATCGTCCCTCAGGGATTGCAAATTGTTCAATTAATTCTCACCAAAGAGTAGTTAAAAGCAAAATCCGTAGGTTTCTACTAATTAATCAAGATTGGATGAAAATAAAAATAGAAAATAAACTAAAAATAGAAAATAAATAGAAGTTGTGAGCGATTTGAGAAAGATGTTAGGAACATGGTTTCATTGTAGGCGTTGTTTATTTATCATGAATCTCTATTTTTCCCTAAATCATGAACAAATTCCTAAATTTGTAACTATTAGATCCCTCTTGTATAATTACCGTTTCTTATTCAATTAGATAATCCTTAATTCCTTAAGAGATTAAACTATTGAATAATCTTAATTAAGAACAGGGAATTAATCATGTTATATAATTACCCAATTGTATCCCTACTTGTTGAATAACTATATTGTTTGAAGGCATGGCCTATTCTAATTCCTAATCTCTCAATTGAAGAATTAGAGATCCAAAACAAGACATAAATTGGCCAGATTTATGAATTGGAAATAAATTGTAGTGTGACACCCTTCTCATTAAACTTGTAATTAATATACTAAATATACTAATAACAGGAAAGATATGGACTTGTTAGCGTTTAGAAAATGTGGAAATAAAATTTTTCCTTTTAAGGCGAGTGCACAAACCAAAACATGGAACTCTTGGAGAGAATAACTTGTATCGTTCTCAACATTGTATTGAATTCGGCAGTTAATAAAATCTTTTCATAACTTCTGATAGCATCGATACTTTTGAAAAGATATTTTCATAGTAAAATTAGGGGATACTATCCATTTGTTCCTTTCGCGGAACTGATACTATTTTCAAATCTCATAGCCGAATTCTTTAAATCAAGTTAAATCAGAGTAAGCGGAAACAGTGGAACTATGCATGATCATAAACATTGTAACACCCCGCATTTTTCCCGTAGGTGCGAGAATGAAATTTGTTAAAAATAAACCATGAAGTTTTAATTTATAAAAGATTTTTGGAAAAGTGTTTTACGTAAATAAGAAATAAAGTTTGACTTTCTTGGATTTTTATAAACAAAATGTTTTATGAAAGAGGAGTGAATGATTTTGTGATTTGATTTTTAAGAAATGAATTGTGAATTTTTCCTAAAAAGTGATTTTTGTTTGAAATTAAGTTTTGGTCTGCTAACTTGAAAAATTTGTAACTTTTTAACCGTAACTCGGATTTTCATGATTTATATATCAAAACGATCGTCTTGAAACGTAGATTTTGAAAATTTAATTTTCAGATTTTTTTGGGTTGATTTACGAAAATTTATTTTCAGAATTATAAAATACGAATTTTGTAATTTGTGTTTTAAAGAAAATAAATCCAATGGTTTGGTTGGAAATTTCATGAGTGTGCTGTGTGTTTGCTGTATGATGCATGATCATTGTTGCGGTGAATTGATTGCCTTATTGTATGAATTAATAAATAGAATGTTTAAGTAAATATGATTAAAAAAAATAAAGTGTAAATTATATGTGTGTATGTATATCCTTCGGTTTGTATGTGTATGTATGAATGTATATATGTGTGTATGTGTGTGTATGCCGTGTGTATGTATATATGTATAGACTAGGGCTAATTTTCTAGAAGACTTGGTGAGTAAGAAAAAGCCCTAACCAAATGAACTAGAACCATGAACCAAACCCAAACCAAGTTAGAAAACCCTAACTAGTTCTATGCTACCTTGTCTCCTTGCATTTGATAAAATGCACCCATGCAAATAATTGGAAGCCCAAGATTTCCCTTGCCATTGTTCATAGCCGAATTGCACCTAAAGGGCACAAGAGGGAAAATAAGTTTGCTTATAAATTGGTGGAGCCTTAGTCCATTCTCTCATTTTTCACTTCTCTTCACCCTTTTCATTTCTCCACACCCACACTAAACATACTCTAAGAGACTCATCAACCTCTTAGAGAAAAGAAATAGAGAGAAAAGAGAGAGAATTGGCCGAAACATGAAGGAGAGGGAGGAAGGAGATCCAAGCCAAAACCTAGGAGTTTTCATTGAAGATCAAGAGCCTTAGGAGCTAGAAGACCAATTCCTTTCATGGTAGGATTTGATGATCCAAGAGGAGACTTGTAATAGTGTAGCTTTTTCTTTTAATTGAAGATCTACTTCTTTTTCTTCTTGCATGTTGTCATTATGTGTTGATCTTGTTAGATCAAGGACTTTGAGGACTCTAATTAATTTGTAATATGTGATCTTTATACTTTATGTTTCGGTTGGAGTTTTCTTGCTAAATCTAAAAATTTTCTAACTAAAATTCTAAAAATCTAAAGAAAACTAAAGACTTTTGTGAAACCTAAAGTGAATCTCATTGCATGCCTATTTTTATTTCTTCAAACCGTGTCTTATGTATGTTTTTATGTTTATTTGTTGAATAAATCCATGATCTAAGTTTGTTTGTTAATTTTTGGTTTTTGCATGTTAGATCTCCTTGTTAAACCGTGAACCATGTGTGTGTTTGTGATTATTTGACAAAGTAATTTCATGATCTAAATTTGATTTGTAAAAAAAAAAAAGATGTATGCCTTTAACCTTGCATGTTGTTGATTTAAGTATGTATGTGATCGAGGCCGTACCCGATACAAATAAAAACAGTTTAAGTATAGTACTAGGAAGTGACTCCTAGGTCGTCTCCCAAGGAATATCTTATCAAGCAAAAGGTCGAACACATAGTATGCATAGAAAACAGGGGGTTTTTTTTTGTATTGAATATTGAATAATTGAAATCAAAACAGAATTAAATCAAAACGAAGAAACATATAAGGAAAAGCGGATAAACCCCTTTGGCTCGCGTTCACAACTCTATCATCGGTCACAAAAGATCAATTTCTTTCCTCTTCACTGTCCAACTCGTGAGAATTAAATACTAAGCGAAAATTCAATTCTCACCCCAAAACCCAAACCTCTAATTAAGCATTAAAAGCCAAAGCATAGAGTTTTTACGAGTTTGCATAAATTAAGCATTCATACACATGGATTATCTCTATAGAATGGAACTAAGCGAACCATAACATATCAATAAGCATGAAAACAGTGAATAAAAACGAAATAGCATTAAGAACAAAACCTCAAGAGTATGTGATACATTACCAAAGGGATTTAACCTAAGAGTTTAGCCTTCCATGAAGAAAAATACCAAAAACGTGTAGAAAAGGGAAGAGAGAGAAACCCTAGCAGCCTCCACAAGCTTGGAGAGCAAAACTAAGCCTTCTCTATGAGAGAGAATGTAAAAAAACGTGAATGGAAGCTCTCTCCTAGGGTTTACACGAATTTGGCTTTTTAAATCTCAAAACGGGCCTAAATCATGGGCCCAAATCCTAAGGAAAACTTATCTCTAAATTAAATCTAAAAATATCTTATAGATAAAATCTAAATCTTAAAAGATATAACTAAATCTCAACTAATCCTAAAGATAGATTACAATCTTCACTTCATCATATATCTTCTCTTCCAACATTAAATCTTCATTCCCAAAATGTCCAAAAAGCCCTTGTGCCAAATATGACCTGAAAATAGAAATAGAATTAATTAGGCTAAATAATCCCAAATTAAACAATATTCAGAATAATAGTCCAATAAACTCTAAATCACTAAATCAAGCTAAACAATGTCAAATAGGCAACAAGTATCAATAATAGGAGTAAAATAATGCAAGGAAAAATGGGAAATAAAATGCTCATCAAATACCCCCACACTTATCCTTTTGCACTCCTGGGCAAAACTAAGAATTAGGACCGGAAAAATCAATATGCACCAAAGTGAATCATGTAACAAGATTACTAAAAATAATGAATGCAAACCTAAGAGATTACATACTTCACAATGAATTCTAGGAAATGCAAAGAAATGGGCAAAATCGAGCACACGAAGAAAATAAGGACCAAAGAATCAAGGCATTCATGAACATCATCCAATTATTTCAAATATGCAAAGAAAACCAATGACATCAAGAGGGTAGTCACAAAGATGGTAGAAACTCACAAGGATCACTCAATAGTGTTTACACTCAAGTGTTTAAGGTTAATCAGTGTTTACACTCAAGGCACATCATGAAAAACAAACACAACCATAGGCTTGACAAGCCTCTAACATCAACAATCAACACACATGCACATTAAGATCAAAAGGTCTTTTCAGGGTTGTAATGGGGCCAAGGACAAGGTAGGATAAAAATATGGGAAATGTAGCTAAAACCCAGGGAATAGAGGAGCAATGGAGAACAAGTAAAAAAAATAAGCACAATCCACCCCAAAATGAAATGATAAACATAACAACAACCTCTAATTCCAATCCTCTATGCCTCAATCAACCTTTTATTCTATTTTTTTCTTTCTTTTTTTTATTTTTTTTTTCTTCTTCCTCTTTTTTTTTCATCATTCATTTTTTCAATTTTTTTTTCATTGCAGAACTTCATGAACGAAAGAAAAGAAGAAACAATAAAAATGGCATAATGAGATAAAGCCATAATTACATCACCGACCATAGAGGCAAAACCCAGAACTCACAAGAGATGAAGAACAAAGCACCCTCGCTTACTTAATACCCATTCCCAAAACAATTCCAAAGCTCCAACATTCCCTAAGGTTAGGACAATCATGGTTTTTCAGTCATAGGCTTGTAATGAGCTAAAGAACAAAGAAAAGGGATATAAAGGCTCAAAGGGGCTATCAAAGGATAAATTCATTCAAGGTAGGCTCATATGGCTAGTGGCTTATTCAAGAAAAACAATGCCTAAATCATTTCAAAATGTGCATGGGAATATCAAGTATCAACAAGAGTCAAGTCAAGTTCTAGAGTGCAAGTAATCCAGAGTGCAATCACACATGAAAGAAAAATTAGGTGGCATATATAGCAATCCACCCACAATTAAGGCTCAAATCCTCACAAAAGGGACAATTCTATCACAGTGTTACCACCTCTTAATTATCAAAAGCAACTTTACACACAGAAATGCATGAATTCAGACACAAGATACCAAGACTCTACTAAAATGAAGCAAAAACATGCAAGAAAATGCCCAAAACTTAGCAAAACCCAAAAAATCAAAGCAAAAATATGCAACCTAAACTACTCTCCCCCCACACTTAAATCACACATTGTCCTCAATGTAAAACAAATAGCAGAATCAGACAGATATAGACAAGTGGAATAAAAGTAGTAAAGAAGGAGAAAAGAAGAATCCCTAAATCATGGTGGGTCAAAAATGGGGTCGACCAATGAGGCTTCCTCCACAGGTGCATCATCCAAAGAAGGGGTAGTGAGGAAAGGCTTGAGTCGGTGGCCATTGACTTTGAAGCTCTTGTCTGTGGACTCACTCTTGATCTCCACAGTGCCATAAGGAAACACCTGGGTGACTACAAACGGTCCAATCCATTTAGAGCGGAGCTTTCCACTCATGATTCCAAGCCTAGAGTTGTAGAGCAACACTTTTTGACCAACCAAGAACTCCTTTCTGCAAATTGAGCTATCATGGAGCTTCTTGGTCTTCTCTTTGTAGAACTTGGAATTCTCATTGGCCTCCAAACGGATCTCATCTAGCTCACTCAACTGCAGCTTCCTCTCCTCACCCGCTTGATCAAGAGCTAAGTTACATTGCTTCACAGCCCAATATGCACGGTGCTCTATCTCCACAGGCAAGTGGCATGCCTTACCAAAAACAACCCGATAAGGTGACATCCCTATGGGTGCCTTGTAAGCAGTCCGATGGGCCCATAGAGCATCCTCCAATCGTGTGCTCCAATCCTTTCTATTAGGCTTCACCATCTTCTCCAAAATCCGCTTGATCTCTCTGTTTGAAATCTCAGCTTGCCCATTGGTTTGGGGGTGATATGGTGTAGAAACTTTGTGCACAACCCCATACTTCTTGAGCAAAGCTTGCATGGATCTATTGCAGAAGTGTGTGCCTTGATCACTGACTATGGCTCTAGGTATGCCAAACCTGCAAAGGATATTAGTCCTGACAAAATCTACAACAACCTGAGCATCATTAGTCCTAGTGGCCTTAGCTTCCACCCATTTGGATACATAATCCACAGCAAGTAAGATATAATAAAAACCAAAAGAAACAGGAAAGGGGCCCATGAAATCTATACCCCAGACATCAAACACATCACAGAACAACATAGGTTGTTGCGGCATCTGTTGCCTCCAAGATAGGGTGCCTCCTGCCCTTTGACATTGCTCACATGAGCTGCAGATTTTGCTTGCATCCTTGAATATGGTAGGCCAATAAAATCCAGAATCCAGCACCTTTCGTGCTGTCCTTTGAGTGCCAAGGTGGCCTCCAACTGGTGAAGCATGGAAAAATTGGAGAACCGATTGGATCTCCTGGTCTGGAATGCACCTGCGAATGACCTGATCACTGCAAAAATGCCACAAATAGGGGTCATCCCATACATAATACTTGGCATCGCTCTTCAATTTGTCTCTTTGAGCTTTGGATGCCAAGGGTGGAAAAACAGATGCAACTATATAATTTACAATATCAGCAAACCAAGGAGTAAGGGGAGGGGGATGTGAAACATGCAAAACTAAAAGCTGCTCATCCGGGAAGTCATCCCGGATAGGAAATGCATCCTCCTCTCTCTCTATTCTACTCAAGTGGTCTGCGACAAGGTTATGTGCACCACTCCGATCCTGAATCTCAAGATCAAACTCCTGGAGGAGCAACATCCATCTAATCAACCTAGGTTTGGAATCTGTCTTTTTCAAAAGATACTTCAGAGCAGCATGATCAGTATACACCACAACCTTAGAACCTAATAGATATGATCTAAACTTATCAAGTGCAAAGACAATGGCTAACAGCTCTTTTTCAGTTGTGGTGTAATTAACTTGTGCTGAATCTAAAGTCCTAGATGCATAATAAATCACATGAGACATCTTACCAACCCTTTGGGAGAGAACTGCTCCCAAAGCATAATTCGAGGCATCGGTCATGAGCTCAAATGAGAGAGTCCAGTCAGGTGGTTGGATGATGGGAGTGGTGGTGAGTGCTCTCTTTAACTCATCAAATGCCTTCTTGCATTGGTCTCCAAACTCAAATGCGGTATCCTTTTGAAGCAAGTTGGATAGTGGAAGGGCTATCTTGCTAAAGTTCTGAATAAACCTGCGATAGAAACCTGCATGGCCAAGAAAAGAACGCACCTCTCGCACGCAAGAGGGGTAAGGCAAATGTGATATTACATGCAGCTTAGCAGGGTCAACCTCTATGCCCTTATGCGAAATAATGTGCCCTAAGACTATGCCTTGTTCTATCATAAAATGACATTTTTCAAAATTCAAGACAAGGTTAGTCTCAATGCACCTATTAAGCACCTTAGACAAACTATCAAGACATGCATCAAAAGAGGAACCATATACACTAAAATCATCCATGAAGACCTCTATGCAATGCTCAAGTAAGTCATTAAAAATACTCATCATACATCTTTGAAAAGTGCCAGGAGCATTGCATAGGCCAAAAGGCATCTTCTATAAGAAAATGTACCAAAAGGACAGGTAAATGTGGTCTTATGTTGGTCCTCTGGTGCAATACAGATTTGGAAATAACCAGAGAAACCATCTAAGAAGCAATAGTGAGATTTACCTGCCAGGCGCTCCAACATCTGATCAATGAAGGGAAGAGGAAAGTGATCCTTGCGGGTCGCCTGGTTGAGCTTCCTATAATCAATGCAGACTCTCCAACTGTTCTGCACTCTAGTGGGAATCAGCTCATCCTTCTCATTTTTGACAACTGTCACCCCAGACTTCTTGGGAACTACTTGAACCGGGCTTACCCAAGTGCTGTCTGAAATGGGGTAGATAATACCAGCTTGCAGCAGCTTAGTGACCTCTTTCTTTACCACATCACGAATCTGGGGGTTCAACCGTCTCTGGGGTTGTCTCACTGGTTTAGCCCCATCCTCCAATAAAATCCGATGCATGCACATGGAGGGGCTAATACCAGGTATGTCTGCCAAAGTCCATCCTATTGCCTTTTTGTTTGCTCTAATCACATCCAGCAGTTGCTTCTCTTGATCAACAGAAAGGGAGGTAGAGATGATCACTGGAAGTTTCTGCTCAGCCTCCAAGTAAGCATATTTGAGATGAGGAGGAAGGGGCTTCAGGTCCAATAAAGGTGCCTGCATAACAGATGAAACTAAAGGAGCAGCAGAATTGGATTCTGCCGCCTGCACCTGAACAAGTGAATTAGACTCATGCAAAACAGAAATGGGGTTAGCATGATCTGAATCTATATCATATGAATCAACAGATGCAGTAGCAGAATTTAAAAACTGGTCAATTTCAATGCATGCAGTGCACATTTCGGAATCAGAACATGCAGAACAAGTAAATGAGCTAGTGAAAGATGGCAAATCATAATCATGCAAAAAGTCTAGAACATGCTCATCAATCAGATCATCAATCAAGTCAACATGAAAAACAGAGTGGTCATCAGAAAAATGTTTCATAGCATCAAAAATATTGAATCGAACCACACTGTCATCAAATTCCATGGAAAGTGTACCTGCATGCACATCTATCTTGGTTCGGGCTGTTTTCAAAAATGGTCTCCCTAATATGATAGGGACAGCACTACGAGAGGTGTCCTCTTCCATATCAAGAATATAAAAATCAGCAGGAAAGATAAGCTCTTCAACCCGAACCAGGACATCCTCTATCAAACCTGCGGGGTAGGCAGTAGATCTATTTGCCAAGTGAATAACCACACCCGTAGGTTGAAGGGGTCCAAGTGAAAGAGACTTAAAAACAGACATAGGCATAACATTAATAGATGCTCCTAAATCTAGCAAAGCATTCTCAAATTTAGTATTACCTATGATACAAGGCACAGAGAAAGTTCCAGGATCCTTACACTTTTCAGAAATATGAGGGACGGGTTTACCTATAAGAGTAGAGACATTTCTTCCCATGTTGATCCTCTCATTTCCCTTGAGCTTCCGTTTGTGTGTGCATAGATCCTTCAAGAACTTTGCATACCTTGGAATCTGCTTGATTGCGTCAAGAAGGGGTATGTTGACTTCCACCTTCCTGAATGTGTCAAGTATCTCTTTGTCAATCTCTTCCATTTTCTTGCTTTGAGTCACCCCCCTTGGTGGGAAAGGAAGAGGAATGGGGGGTGGTTGTTGGGCAGCAGCAGGTGTTGTGCTTGTGGAAGGCTGAGCTGGATGGGATTTTCTGGTGCTTGTGTGCTCACTCTCCTCGACCATTTGGCTCTTCTTGTTGGTTGAAACTAGATCATCTTTGTTGAAATCAGATTCTGGTGTGGGTGTGACAATCTGCTTCCCTGACCTTAGACTAATGGCATTCACATTCTGGTTTGGATTGATCACTGTTTGGGATGGCAACTTGTTAGAATTCTGAGATTGCATAGTGTTGATTGTTGTTGCCATCTGTCCCATCTGATTGGTCAAAGATTGAATGGAGGCCTCTTGTCTTTGAATGGATGCTCTAGTTTCCTGTTGGAATTGGAGATTTTGCATGGTCATCTATTTCATCAGCTCTTCCAATGAAGGATGCTGCTCAGTACTAGGAGCTGGTGGTGCAGAATTAGCCTGTTGTTGTCTCTGTTGCTGGACTGGAGGAGGTACATATGGTGGTCTAGAATTGTTCTGAAATTGAACCTGTGAAGGTTGCTGCTGATCAGACCATCTCAGGTTGGGATGGTTCCTCCAACCAGGGTTGTATCTATTGGTAGAGAGATCAAAGTTCTGCGGCTGCTGGTTTCTACTGTTGAAGATGTTGGCGGCATATGCCTCAGGTTGGTCAGCACCAGTCGTTGGTTGCTGCTGCACAGAAGGGCATGCATCTGTGGGGTGCTCAGCGGATGTGCATATGCCACATAATCTAGCAGGCAGGGACAGCTTCTTCTGGTTGATGGCCAATTGAGTGACCAAAGTTGTAAGTGAATCTATCTTCTGTTCAAGCTTCTCAACCTTACCAGAACTTGTGCCAACATCATTCGCTCCTCTCACTATGATTGCATCGCTGTTGCCCCTTGCATGGAATTGTTGACAATTGGAAGCCATCTTCTCAATCTTGACTCTGGCTTCTAAAGGTGTCATGTCTCCTAGGGCACCACCACTTGCAGCATCAAGCATGTTTCTCTCCATGAGGTTGAGACCTTCATAGAAATATTGAATAAGCAACTGCTCTGAGATCTGATGGTGGGGGCAGCTCGCACACAGTCTCTTGAATCTCTCCCAATACTCGTAGAGACTTTCTCCACTTTGTTGCCTGATGCCTGATATATCCTTTCGGATTGCTGTTGTTCTGCATGCAGGGAAGAATTTCTCCAAAAATGCCCTCTTCAGGTCATCCCAGACTGTGATAGAACCAGGGGCCAGATCGTACAACCAATCCTTGGCTAGCCCCTCTAGGGAGTGTGGGAATGCCTTAAGACAAACATGATCCTCTTGCACATCATGTGGTTTCATAGTAGCACAGACAATATGGAACTGCTTGAGTTGTTTATGAGGATCCTCACCTGCAAGACCATTAAACTTGGGCAACAAATGAATTAGTCCAGACCTTAGCTCATACGGGTCATCGAGATACTGGATGCACAAATCTTCAATAGTGAAATCAGGTGCAGCCAGCTCCCTCAATGTCCTCTCACGTGGTGGAGGTTGAGCCATATTTTCAGAATAATCAGAATAAGAATCAGAATTTATAGGAATAGAAGAAAAAGAAGCAGACTCACTATGTAAAGACTCAATAGACTCACTACCTATGGACTGGTTCCTATTTTGTCTAACTAGTCTGTGATAAGTTCTATCAATTTCAGGGTTATATGGATGCAAGTAGCTTGGGTTGCCCCTAGTCATGTACTGAACAGAACACCATGTAGCATAGCAAACTGTCACTAATATACATGACCAAAATAGGCAACAAAATTTTTTATTTTTTAAAATTTTTTTCTTTATTTTTTTCAGCACCCTAAAATCATGAAAACATACCACAAAAAGTTTGAGGACAAAATTCAAAAGGGAACCAAGTCAAACAATTAAATCAGAGACCAAAAACTAAGAAAATAAAACTTGTAAAATAAAAAAGAAATAGTAAAACGGCTTTTTCAGGATCCAGACGAAGGAGTTTTCTGACAAAGTGAGAAAAATCAGATTATTCAGAAAATTCCCTTCGATTTGATATAAAATTCGTCAAATTCCGAGTTACGGGTCAAAAGTTGCGACGATTTGAAGAAAGTGCTGCTAAAACTTGGAAAATTTTTCTGGAACTCACAACCAGTGATGATCTGAGTGATCGTGGTGCCTCAAAACCTTTTTATATGATAAAAGTAGTGTGGATATAAATTTTCGTGCAAAAATTCCACCCACAACTATGTGAACTAGCAACCACAGAATCAATCAAATACACTAATTGTAACAAAATAGCAAAACAGCAAACAGTGCAACTTCAACCGGTTATCAGAATTGACTACTAGACCCTAAATCAGACACGACACACTATAATAACTATACTAACTACGACACTAACTAACTACTAATGACCTTTGGCAAGAACCGATACTCCCCGGCAACGGCGCCAAATTTGATCGAGGCCGTACCCGATACAAATAAAAACAGTTTAAGTATAGTACTAGGAAGTGACTCCTAGGTCGTCTCCCAAGGAATATCTTATCAAGCAAAAGGTCGAACACATAGTATGCATAGAAAACAGGGGGGTTTTTTTTGTATTGAATATTGAATAATTGAAATCAAAACAGAATTAAATCAAAACGAAGAAACAGATAAGGAAAAGCGGATAAACCCCTTTGGCTCGCGTTCACAACTCTATCATCGGTCACAAAAGATCAATTTCTTTCCTCTTCACTGTCCAACTCGTGAGAATTAAATACTAAGCGAAAATTCAATTCTCACCCCAAAACCCAAACCTCTAATTAAGCATTAAAAGCCAAAGCATGGAGTTTTTACGAGTTTGCATAAATTAAGCATTCATACACATGGATTATCTCTATAGAATGGAACTAAGCAAACCATAACATATCAATAAGCATGAAAACAGTGAATAAAAACGAAATAGCATTAAGAACAAAACCTCAAGAGTATGTGATACATTACCAAAGGGATTTAACCTAAGAGTTTAGCCTTCCATGAAGAAAAATACCAAAAACGTGTAGAAAAGGGAAGAGAGAGAACCCCTAGCAGCCTCCACAAGCTTGGAGAGCAAAACTAAGCCTTCTCTATGAGAGAGAATGTAAAAAAATGTGAATGGAAGCTCTCTCCTAGGGTTTACACGAATTTGGCTTTTTAAATCTCAAAACGGGCCTAAATCATGGGCCCAAATCCTAAGGAAAGCTTATCTCTAAATTAAATCTAAAAATATCTTATAGATAAAATCTAAATCTTAAAAGATATAACTAAATCTCAACTAATCCTAAAGATAGATTACAATCTTCACTTCATCATATATCTTCTCTTCCAACATTAAATCTTCATTCCCAAAATGTCCAAAAAGCCCTTGTGCCAAATATGACCTGAAAATAGAAATAGAATTAATTAGGCTAAATAATCCCAAATTAAACAATATTCAGAATAATAGTCCAATAAACTCTAAATCACTAAATCAAGCTAAACAATGTCAAATAGGCAACAAGTATCAATAATAGGAGTAAAATAATGCAAGGAAAAATGGAAAATAAAATGCTCATCAGTATGTGACTATCTTTGTCTAATAGATGGAAAGCTAAGATCTCTAGTCTTGCATGTTATTTTTCAAGAGTAAGAATTGTGTTTTCTTTTATATATGTCTCGATTTTAAGGAAAAATTAAAGAAAACCAAGTTTTAAAATGATTTTTGAGTGCAAACATGTTTGATCTATTGCTTGACCTTGTGTATGCCACTTTAATGGAAAGACCATGTTTTCTTTCTTATGTGTGCCACGGTTTTTGAGAAAAATTTAAAGTAACAAGTTTCAAAATTATTTTTAAGCATAAACCCGATTTTCATTAAGTGTTTGATTATGTGCATGAGCTATTTTTTTTAGAAGGCCATTCGGCCATGTTGGATTAATTTAGGATTCATGCTTTCTATTTTGTAAAAAAAAAAATTGATGCATGTTTGTTTCAAGGTTAGATCCATTGATTTCAAGTGCATGCATGTTATTTTTGGAAACTTAAAGTGTAACTTTGATTTTTATAAAATGATGAACTTGAATTTATTTTGTGAAGGTTGATGTGAATAAATAAGGTAATGAGTTGTTTTCCATGGTTTGATTTTATGATTATTGCATGTTGAAAATGAATGAAAAACCATGACCTTTTTCATGATGATGTTTCGGTCAAGACTAGGAAAAATAGGTATCTAGGTTTGTCCCCTAAATAGGTTGCATACATGAAAAAGCAAATTGACTTTAAGGTTATAGAAGTACATGCATGAAGTAGATGAATTTAAAAATAAATATGTGTGATAATTTGTGATTTAAATTATGTGTTGTTTTTGTTTTAAAAATGAAATTAAAATTTGTTAATTTCTTACTATATGCTCACGGTTTTTGGTCTAAAATGAAGAAAATAATTTCGTGATTTTGTATTTCTATTTGTGCATGAAATCTTTGTAGAATTGTATGGGTAATATTCAACCAACACATATTTAATTGGTAGGAAAATTATTTCCATAAAATGATTATGATGATAGTTATATTCTTAGGTGCATGATGTTATGTGATGTGTATTCTTCTAATTCTTTTGGTTTGATCTGATTATGTGAAAGGAATTTTTATAATAATTTTAAGTCTTTGAAATTTATTTGTGATTCGATTTATTTAAATTAATTAGGAGAGTAAGTTTAATTTATTTTCCTAAATGTAATTAAGTTAACTTATTAAGATTAAAGTTTAAATTGATGCTTGAAAATATGATTTTGTATGGTGTGTGTTTGTAGAGGTTTGGTATGCTTTGAAACCTGTATATACTGCTTGTGTGCTAACTGAATGTGATGAATGGAAATTGTTTTAGAATTCTGTTTGTGAATATTGTGTATGAAAAGTATATGTTTGAAATTCAAAGAAATAGTTTTATTTAAAGAGTATGATCTAAATAATTTAAATTAATTTGAGATTTTTAAATAATATCCTTTGATCAGTGTTTGATTTTGATTTGGTTTATTTCCTAGAGTCTTGAATTTGTTTAAAGGTTCAGGAAAATGGTTTTATAAATGAAGTGTTTTTGAATTAAGAGAGAGATGAATTTGTTTTAATAAGAAGATTATTTCTAATGGTTTCAAAGTTTTCTTGAAAATATTTTTATTTGAAATCCGATTTGGTTTTGGAATCTTTGGAAATTGGTAAGGCATTTTAAAGAAAAGAATTATTCCAAAGAATTTTCAAAACGAGAATTAATAATTTATCGAAAACGTTCTAACGCACGGGGAAAAATGTTCTAGTTCGGGTGTTCCATCGGACGCAAGGAAAAACGTGGCAAGGCTATCAACTGGGAACCTTGGAAAGCTTGCGGATGATTCGTCATCCAGGTGAGTGAGAGTGCGGTGATCCCGTAACGTGGTTGCTCGCAATTCGAATAGACGGATTGCGAGAATACTGCGAATTAGGCAATGTAGATATTCGTGCTAAGTGTTTACCTGTTCTATTTGCATACTAAATGTTTATCCGTTATCCATTACTAAATGTTTATTTGCTGTGCATACTTTATTTTGTTTAGAAGTTGTTTGATTTTGTCTGGATAGCGAAATGATGATAGAACTATGAAGGAAATAAGATAGAACTGAGAAAGAGAAAAGAGAAGCGAATAAGAGATATGAGAAAGGATTGAGAAAGAATGAGTAATGAGTAATGAGTTAAGACTAATGAGAGAGTATGAGTAATGAGAAAGAGATGAATCGCGTTTGTGAATAAAAGTTTGAGATGAGATTGAAAAGTGAAAAGAGAATGAGAATGAGAAACATGAGTATAATTAAGTGAAAGATGAGCGATAAGTAAGATTAAAGAGAAGGATGTTGGAATGATTGAGAAAAAGAACGTTTGATGCGAGAGGAATGTAAAAGAGATAAAGTAAGAAAGGAAGTGAAAGTTGAGTGAGAAAGAATGAAACATATGATGAGGCGAGCGGAAGCGTGGTTGTGAAAATGTAATGTGGTTGGAAGTGAGATGTGATTCCTCGTTCATGTTTTTGGGAAGAAGCTTAGTGTTGAGTTGAGCTTTCTCCTCCATTAACACTCACCCAAAAATGTGATTTTTGAAAAAGGTTTTGAAAAGAGGTTTTAGAAAAGTTTTTGTGAAAATGATATTTTTGTACAAGTTTTTGGAGACATTATTTATGAAAAAGTTTTGTGAAATCGTGTTTTCGAAAAAGTTTTGCAAAAGATGTTTTGCGAAAGACGAGGAAAATATGTTGATGATGTTGATGAGAATGATGCTAAGCATGAGATGATGATAATGTTGAGAATGAGATGTAAGTGATGTGAGGCCGAGGGCCATTGAGATTTTAGGGGGAATAAATTGAGTTTAGTGGTCGGGCTTCGTTGAAGGGATGCACCAAGGACGAGCCGACTGTTAGGATTAAGCCGTTTAATTAAAACTTGAAAACTTTAAAAGACTCTAAAAGATATTTATATACGCGGTGAGGCATGAGTGTCGTATCGAAGTAGTGGAGAGGAAGGTACCCCGGATATCAAGGATATCCGGGTTGTGAATGCAATAGGGTAAGCTAGGGCGGTAAAACGCCATGAGGCTTTGAGTACTATTCTGGGCGGAATGAATCCCACATGTGGCGTAGTAACGTGGTAGGGACTGGGTCTAATGCCGTGGTAAGTTCTGCACCCGGGACCGGAATAGTGCTATCACCCTTATGGCATTTCAGGAACAGTGAGAGGGACTGGAACGGGGCATTTGTGATTGCCGCTGAGAGCGCGCATTGATATGATATTTGAATTGATATGATTTGAGGCAGGGCCTCCTGGTCTAGGACCATTTGTTGTGTGACAGCTATCGTGCCCGCGTGGTAAAGGTCATGTACTCCTGTTTGCTTCCGACTAGGTCGGGTGGTTGACCGAGGAGATGTAGACGTGTGCGAGCTCAATGATGTTTCCCCCTCATCATTGATGCTAACCGAAATAATAAAATTTAATAGACAAAGTTATTTCAAAGGGAAGTGCATCAAAATATCAAGTAAGAATTGTAATATAAATACAAGAAGGAATTCCTGGATTAAGAGATAAGTGCGGAAATTGTGATGGAAGAAGGATTGAGAAAGTTATGAAAGTTCACGAGAAGAATTCTGAGGATGTGGTTATAAAGCGTGAAGGAATTAGTTGGTTAAGAATGATGGTACTGATGTGCTTAGAATAGTATGATATGTTTTGATTTATGTGATTCATATATGCTATGTGTATTACGTGTTGATGATGTAGTAGTTATGTTTTTTTATTATATTCTCTGTCTACTTTCATACCCGAGACCGTATGGTCAACCCGTTGGTGTTCGGAACACTGACTCTCTCCTACCGTGTTGTCGTATTGGCAATTGCTGATATTGCAACCGGTAGATGGCGTAGTGCCTTGAAAGGCAAGTACCCGATGACCCTCTAAGTGAGACTCCTGAGATGATTGGAGGTGACAACTCCGCTGGTGGATCGAGAGTGTGGGCTGCCAAGATGCGAAGATAAAGAGATAATTTTGTTGTGCATGACTAGAAGTTAGGCAATCCCCTCAGAGCTTGTACTCCATTGTAAGTGCTTAGTACCTAGCTCTATCATGCTGTAACCCGACAACTGTTTTATGCAACACTAATGATTTGGAAATAATTAAACGGGCCAAGGTTTAAATAATGTTTGAAAACGAGTTTCAAAGTGAGGTGTCCTGTGACAACTCGGTTTGGAACTTGAAAGAGTTGGGCAACATGAGAACATGAGTTATAATGGTATAATGTTTTGAAAATCTAAATGTTCTCATCTTGTGTGACGCACACTTGAAAAAAAAAAATGGCCCTAATTTTTACTACTTTGTGTTTAAGTTTTCAAGTTGCCAAATCGGGGTGTTACAGAAATGGTATTAGAGCAGTGGTTGAACTAAGTAACTTTACGTGTGGACTTACATACTCTGCTGTATGACTCTGAGTGAGCGTTAGTATTAGGTTTGCGATAGATGAGAATAGGAACGATAAGAGTGCGCGAATGCTTTCATGAAGCGTGGCAGTCTTCGTCTAATGTGAAACGAGGGGCGGAGATCAGTGTCGTCATGGGACGTTGATGCGTGACCCGAATCTTCTTTCGCTGAACCTATCTTTGATATGAATCCCTTTTGTTTGTAATGACCCTTAAACCATGAGATTCGTCTTGTGACTAGAACCTTTCTTTTCTGTTGAAACTTTTCTCATGTAAACCCTATGTGTTGCCAAATTGCTTTGGCATAGCATTTGAAAGAACCTTTTTCCGAAAATCCTAACCCATGATCTTGATGAAGCCTTGATTGTTAAGCCGAAGTTTCTTCTTTTGATTGTGACATGACATTCGTTCTTCCTAAAGTCTTGATGAAAAATTTTGAACCCTGACCCCTGTACCCAGTTAAGTAGATAGTTCTAGATTAGAAGGTGGGTTGTGAAGTATTAAGAGAATGAGGATTAGTAAGTATAGTTGAGTTGAGTTGGTATATGGTTGGATAGAGGTGAATAAGTTATGATATGGTACAGTTGAGTTGGTAATATGGTGGGAATTATGGTTAGAGTCTTTAAGTGATTGACCCAAGGTCAGGTAAAAAGTTTGGATTTGATGTGGTGATGGATGATAGGTCTCTTAATTGAGGAATTTTGATGGTTTAGAATAGGAGGAAAATCGTGGAATATGGAAAAAGGTTTAGAATTTTCTAAGTTATGTGATTAAGTGTTGGAAATAAGAAGTGGGAGAGTGCATGTTTCTTGAGGATTAGTGGTTGATAGGGCAGAAGGTGGATAAAATAGGGGCTATAGGAGTTTAATAAGGACCAGTATTTGGAGGGAAGTAAGGTAATGAAAGGATAGATTGAAGTTAAGAGATGGGGAATTTTGTAAGATTGATCAAAAAGTGGTGGAGATAAGAGTATTTAGAGGTTAAATCTATAATAAGGGGTGTGGAATAGAGCAGTATGAGTCATCTAAGTTGGGGAGTCGTCGGAAAGTGTGAGGTTTCGAGGAGTAGCTTGTTTAGGCTTGAATAGATAAGCAGGATATAACACTGAGTGTAGGAGCGTCTTGACCCCAAATATCCGTAACCCTGTTATCCTTGAACATTGTTTTGGTGCCTTTGAACCTCTCAGTCCTTTGTTGTCGGTGAAACCATACTGTTTGTAACCCATCAAGTTTGTTGTTGAAAATAACCCGAGAGATTACTTTTGCAAGTAATCCGTTCGATTCATTTGAAAAGGCGACGAATAGATAGTACATGTTCGAAGATACGACGATTGCGACAGTTAAAGAGGGAAGGGATTTCTTCCGATGACTACGCGTCCGCAGATCAGACAGATTCTGCACAGTATTTCTCGAGGACGAGAAATCTTCAAGTTGGGGAGAATGTAACACCCCGCATTTTTCCCGTAAGTGCGAGAACGAAATTTGTTAAAAATAAACCATGAAGTTTTAATTTATAAAAGATTTTTAGAAAAGTGTTTTACGTAAATAAGAAATAAAGTTTGACTTTCTTGGATTTTTATAAACAAAATGTTTTATGAAAGAGGAGTGAATGATTTTGTGATTTGATTTTTAAGAAATGAATTGTGAATTTTTCCTAAAAAGTGATTTTTGTTTGAAATTAAGTTTTGGTCTGCTAACTTGAAAAATTTGTAACTTTTTAACCGTAACTTGGATTTTCATGATTTATATATCAAAACGATCGTCTTGAAACGTAAATTTTGAAAATTTAATTTTCAGATTTTTCTGGGTTGAGTTACGAAAATTTATTTTCAGAATTATAAAATACGAATTTTGTAATTTGTGTTTTAAAGAAAATAAATCCAATGGTTTGGTTGGAAATTTCATGAGTGTGCTGTGTGTTTGCTGTATGATGCATGATCATTGTTGTGGTGAATTGATTGCCTTATTGTATGAATTAATAATTAGAATGTTTAAGTAAATATGATTAAAAAAAATAAAGTGTAAATTATATGTGTGTATGTATATGCTTCGGTTTGTATGTGTATGTATGAATGTATATATGTGTGTATGTGTGTGTATGCCGTGTGTTTGTATATATGTATAGACTAGGGCTAATTTTCTAGAAGACTTGGTGAGTAAGAAAAAGCCCTAACCAAATGAACTAGAACCATGAACCAAACCCAAACCAAGTTAGAAAACCCTAACTAGTTCTAAGCCTAAGAGACCCCTAAAGTCTTAAGCCTATGCTACCTTGTCTCCTTGCATTTGATAAAATGCACCCATGCAAATAATTGGAAGCTCAAGATTGCCCTTGCCATTGTTCATAGCCGAATTGCACCTAAAGGGCACAAGAGGGAAAATAAGTTTGCTTATAAATTGGTGGAGCCTTAGTCCATTCTCTCATTTTTCACTTCTCTTCACCCTTTTCATTTCTCCACACCCACACTAAACATACTCTAAGAGACTCATCAACCTCTTAGAGAAAAGAAATAGAGAGAAAAGAGAGAGAATTGGCCGAAACATGAAGGAGAGGGAGGAAGGAGATCCAAGCCAAAACCTAGGAGTTTTCCTTGAAGATCAAGAGCCTTAGGAGCTAGAAGACCAATTCCTTTCATGGTAGGATTTGATGATCCAAGAGGAGACTTGTAATAGTGTAGCTTTTTCTTTTAATTGAAGATCTACTTCTTTTTCTTCTTGCATGTTGTCATTATGTGTTGATCTTGTTAGATCAATGACTTTGAGGACTCTAATTAATTTGTAATATGTGATCTTTATACTTTATGTTTCGGTTGGAGTTTTCTTGCTAAATCTAATAATTTTCTAACTAAAATTCTAAAAATCTAAAGAAAACTAAAGACTTTTGTGAAACCTAAAGTGAATCTCATTGCATGCCTATTTTTCTTTCTTCAAACCGTGTCTTATGTATGTTTTTATGTTTATTTGTTGAATAAATCCATGATCTAAGTTTGTTTGTTAATTTTTAGTTTTTGCATGTTAGATCTCCTTGTTAAACCGTGAACCATGTGTGTGTTTGTGATTATTTGACAAAGTAATTTCATGATCTAAATTTGATTTGTAAAAAAAAAAGATGTATGCCTTTAACCTTGCATGTTGTTGATTTAAGTATGTATGTGACTATCTTTGTCTAATAGATGGAAAGCTAAGATCTCTAGTCTTGCATGTTATTTTTCAAGAGTAAGAATTGTGATTTCTTTTATATATGTCTCGATTTTAAGGAAAAATTAAAGAAAACAAAGTTTAAAATGATTTTTGAGTGCAAACATGTTTGATCTATTGCTTGACCTTGTGTGTGCCATTTTAATGGAAAGACCATGTTTTCTTTCTTATGTGTGCCACGGTTTTTGAGAAAAATTTAAAGTAACAAGTTTCAAAATGATTTTTAAGCATAAACCTGATTTTCATTAAGTGTTTGATTATGTGCATGAGCTATTTTTTTTAGAAGGCCATTCGGCCATGTTGGATTAATTTAGGATTCATGCTTTCTATTTTGTAAAAAAAAAAATTGATGCATGTTTGTTTCAAGGTTAGATCCATTGATTTCAAGTGCATGCATGTTATTTTTGGAAACTTAAAGTGTAACTTTGATTTTTATAAAATGATGAACTTGAATTTATTTTGTGAAGGTTGATGTGAATAAATAAGGTAATGAGTTGTTTTCCATGGTTTGATTTTATGATTCTTGCATGTTGAAAATGAATGAAAAACCATGACCTTTTTCATGATGATGTTTCGGTCAAGACTAGGAAAAATAGGTATCTAGGTTTGTCCCCTAAATAGGTTGCATACATGAAAAAACAAATTGACTTTAAGGTTTAAGAAGTACATGCATGAAGTAGATGAATTTAAAAATAAATATGTGTGATAATTTGTGATTTAAATTATGTGTTGTTTTTGTTTTAAAAATGAAATTAAAATTTGTTAATTTCTTACTATATGCTCACGGTTTTTGGTCTAAAATGAAGAAAATAATTTCATGATTTTGTATTTCTATTTGTGCATGAAATCTTTGTAGAATTGTATGGGTAATATTTGACCAACACAAATTTAATTGGTAGGAAAAGTATTTCCATAAAATGATTATGATGATAGTTATATTCTTAGGTGCATGATTTTATGTGATGTGTATTCTTCTAATTCTTTTGGTTTAATCTGATTATGTGAAAGGAATTTTTATAATAATTTTAAGACTTTGAAATTTATTTGTGATTCGATTTATTTAAATTAATTAGGAGAGTAAGTTTAATTTATTTTCCTAAATGTAATTAAGTTACTTATTAAGATTAAAGTTTAAATTGATGCTTGAAAATATGATTTTGTATGGTGTGTGTTTGTGGAGGTTTGGTATGCTTTGAAACCTGTATATACTGCTTGTGTGCTAACTGAATGTGATGAATGGAAATTGTTTTAGAATTCTGTTTGTGAATACTGTGTATGAAAAGTATATGTTTGAAATTCAAAGAAATAGTTTTATTTAAAGAGTATGATCTAAATAATTTAAATTAATTTGAGATTTTTAAATAATATCCTTTGATCAGTGTTTGATTTTGATTTGGATTATTTCCTAGAGTCTTGAATTTGTTTAAAGGTTCAGGAAAATGGTTTTATAAATGAAGTGTTTTTGAATTAAGAGAGAGATGAATTTGTTTTAATAAGAAGATTATTTCTAATGGTTTCAAAGTTTTCTTGAAAATATTTTTATTTGAAATCCGATTTGGTTTTGGAATCTTTGGAAATTGGTAAGGCATTTTAAAGAAAAGAATTATTCCAAAGAATTTTCAAAACGAGAATTAATAATTTATCGAAAACGTTCTAACGCACGGGAAAAAATGTTCTAGTTCGGGTGTTCCATCGGACGCGAGGAAAAACGTGGCAAGGCTATCAACTGGGAACCTTGGAAAGCTTGCGGATGATTCGTCATCCAGGTGAGTGAGAGTGCGGTGATCCCGTAACGTGGTTGCTCGCAATTCGAATAGACGGATTGCGAGAATACTGCGAATTAGGCAATGTAGATATTCGTGCTAAGTGTTTACCTGTTCTATTTGCATACTAAATGTTTATCCGTTATGCATTACTAAATGTTTATTTGCTGTGCATACTTTATTTTGTTTAGAAGTTGTTTGATTTTGTCTGGATAGCGAAATGATGATAGAACTATGAAGGTAATAAGATAAGACTGAGAAAGAGAAAAGAGAAGCGAATAAGAGATATGAGAAAGGATTGAGAAAGAATGATTAATGAGTAATGAGTTAAGACTAATGAGAGAGTATGAGAAATGAGAAAGAGATGAATCGCGTTTGTGAATAAAAGTTTGAGATGAGATTGAAAAGTGAAAAGAGAATGAGAATGACAAACATGAGTATAATTAAGTGAAAGATGAGCGATAAGTAAGATTAAAGAGAAGGATGTTGGAATGATTGAGAAAAAGAACGTTTGATGCGAGTGGAATGTAAAAGAGATAAAGTAAGAAAGGAAGTGAAAGTTGAGTGAGAAAGAATGAAACATCTGATGAGGCGAGCGGAAGCGTGGTTGTGAAAATGTAATGTGGTTGGAAGTGAGATGTGATTCCTCGTTCATGTTTTTGGGAAGAAGCTTAGTGTTGAGTTGAGCTTGCTCCTCCATTAACACTCACCCAAAAATGTGATTTTTGAAAAAGGTTTTGAAAAGAGGTTTTAGAAAAGTTTTTGTGAAAATGATATTTTTGTAAAAGTTTTTGGAGACATTATTTTTGAAAAAGTTTTGTGAAATCGTGTTTTCGAAAAAGTTTGCGAAAGATGTTTTGCGAAAGACGAGGAAAATATGTTGATGATGTTGATGAGAATGATGTTGAGCATGAGATGATGAGAATGTTGAGAATGAGATGAAAGTGATGTGAGGCCGAGGGCCATTGAGATTTTAGGGGGAATAAATTGAGTTTAGTGGTCGGGCTTCGTTGAAGGGATGCACCAAGGACGAGCCGACTGTTAGGATTAAGCCGTTTAATTAAAACTCGAAAACTTTAAAAGACACTAAAAGATATTTATATACGCGGTGAGGCATGAGTGTCGTATCGAAGTAGTGGAGAGGAAGGTACCCCGGATATCAAGGATATTCGGGTTGTGAATGCAATAGGGTAAGCTAGGGCGGTAAAACGCCATGAGGCTTTGAGTACTATTCTGGGCGGAATGAATCCCACATGTAAAGTACTAACGTGGTAGGGACTGGGTCTAATGCCGTGGTAAGTTCTGCACCCGGGACCGGAATAATGCTGTCACCCCTATGGCATTTCAGGAACAGTGAGAGGGACTGGAATGGGGCATTTGTGATTGCCGCTGAGAGCGCGCATTGATATGATATTTGAATTGATATGATTTGAGGCAGGGCCTCCTGGTCTGGGACCATTTGTTGTGTGACAGCTGTCGTGCCCGCGTGGTAAAGGTCATGTACTCCTGTTTGCTTCCGACTAGGTCGGGTGGTTGACCAAGGAGATGTAGACGTGTGCGAGCTCAATGATGTTTCCCCCTCATCATTGATGCTAACCGAAATAATAAAATTTAATAGACAAAGTTATTTCAAAGGGAAGTGCATCAAAATATCAAGTAAGAATTGTAAGATAAATACAAGAAGGAATTCCTAGATTAAGAGATAAGTGCGGAAATTGTGATGGAAGAAGGATTGAGAAAGTTATGAAAGTTCACGAGAAGAATTCTGAGGATGTGGTTATAAAGCATGAAGGAATTAATTGGTTAAGAATGATGGTACTGATGTGCTTAGAATAGTATGATATGTTTTGATTTATGTGATTCATATATGCTATGTGTATTACGTGTTGATGATGTTGTAGTTATGTTGTTTTATTATATTCTCTGTCTGCTTTCATACCCGAGACCGTATGGTCAACCCGTTGGTGTTCGGAACACTGACTCTCTCCTACTGTGTTGTCATATTGGCAATTGCTGATATTTCAACCGGTAGATGGCGTAGTGCCAGGAAAGGCAAGTACTCGATGACCCTCTAAGTGAGACTCCTGAGATGATTGGAGGCGACAACTCCGCTGGTGGATCGAGAGTGTGGGCTGCCAAGATGCGAAGATAAAGAGATAATTTTGGTGTGCATGACTAGAAGTTAGGCAATCCCCTCAAAGCTTGTACTCCATTGTAAGTGCTTAGTACCTAGCTCTATCATGCTGTAACCCGGCAACTGTTTTTTGCAACACTAATGATTTGGAAATAATTAAACGGGCCAAGGTTTAAATAATGTTTGAAAACGAGTTTCAAAGTGCGGTGTCCTATGACATCTCGGTTTGGAACTTGAAAGAGTTGTGCAACATGAGAACATAAGTTTTAATGGTATAATGTTTTGAAAATCTAAATGTTCTCATCTTGTGTGACGCACACTTGAAAAAAAAAATGGCCCTAATTTTTACTACTTTGTGTTTAAGTTTTCAAGTTGCCGAATCGGGGTGTTACAAACATAATTTGCATATATATATAAAAGTAAGTCATAGAGTACATAGTTCCAAGATCAGATCTCCAAGATCCAAATACAAGTCCATAACAGATCTATATCAATATAAAACCATAGCCCTAGAGCTCTCAAAAGCATATCTACAAAATATACATATCAAAATAGGAACTCTAGAGGTGGTCACATAGATCTGGCAGTAGTAGTAGTAGTGATAGTAGTAGCAGTCTCCAAGTAGCAGAAGTAAACATCATCATCAACAGCAGCAGCAGCAGTATCTCCTCCACAGCATCCCCACATCGGATCCCCTGATCCTCATCATGTACGATACGCACATACCTAGGGATCATCGTCCCTCCACTGACTCCCGGTAGAATGAATGACTGGCTCGCCTCCGCTCTCGTCCTCCACGGGGTCCTCCTCGATCTCATCCGATGGAGTAGGTACCCTACCACTGGGTACCGGGTCAGGAGAAGTTGAGACCCTAACTGGGCTCCTCGGATCAGAAGGGGGAGTCTCCTCGCGGACGACTCTCGAAGAAAAAGGGTGTGAGCGGGTAGGTCTAAAACGAAAGCTGTGATATGAGCGAGCTGGTCGTGTGGGAGGTGGTCCATGATATGTGTAAAAACGGGGTACGTGCATAGTGTATATGATGGGAATCCTAAACCTACGAGGACGAAATCGAATCAGCGGGTTCGGGTGGTAGAAGGTAACCTCTACCTCTCCCTCGAACACCGCGCGATGGTCCTCGTAGATCCATGTGCCACTAGGAAGTGGCCGGATCTCGATGCAAGCGATGTAACGTGACATCACCTACAAGGGAATAGGGGTAAGCAATTCTATACACATAATCAATAGAGCATAAATGTATGTACAATGTGAAGGTATATACATGCAACAATAAACAACAATCACACTTAGCATTTAGCAGATATAGGATGCAAGTAAGATGCTCATACTTATTTTATTTATCAACCTTAGTTTAAATGTGTGGCATGATGTATGAACTTAGCTCTCAAACCTATCTCCATCATTCTGTGCCACTCTCTGACGTCCATCCTTTACTTCGTCCAGCACTCAACAGTGCGTTGTACTCCTAGGTGTACAACATTCGTACATTCACCAAGAACGTACACGACAACCTTGGAATTCATGCCACCCGAGCACGTCCCATCATCCAAACGGCCCGTCATCCAAACGGTATAACCATATCGGCATCTCACTAAGTCGACCACGTCGTCAACCATAACGTGTCATCAAGCGAGCCGTCAATTGGCAATCCCAGAGGCCCTCCACATGTTACCAAAACATGATAAACGATCTATCATCCAAACTCCAAAATGAATGCATTATTTTTCGCTTAAAGGAATTGATTGGTGTTTTTCTTTTTAATAATACCTGACGTGCCACCCGAGCAGCGTCTCATTATTTAAACGTAAATTTCCATATCATCAATCAGTTTCCTTTAAGTCTTTAGATCACTTGGATTATTATCATTTAAGTATCAATCAATGGTTCAGAGTTAAAAATGGTAATTTTTAATGTTCTGGGTAAAATACTCGAGTGTTCCTCAGAATACTCGAGTGTTCTTCAATTATTTCCAGATTACTCGAGTAATTCTCTACTACTCGAGTTGTTCATGCCTTTCTGAGGATTTGGGTTTCAGATTCATAAAAATACTCGAGTGATTCCTGAGTACTCGAGTGTTCTTCATCAACTCCAGAACACTCGAATGACTCCTGCATTACTCGAGTGGTTTACCATAAAATGTCCCCATACATCAGTCGATACTCGAGTTCTAGGCATGGTACTCGAGTGTTCTAACACAAAATACATTGTTTTACCCAAAAATTTACTCGAGTATCAAGCCATGTACTCGAGTCTTTTCTTGCAGAACAGACTGGAAACTTGGTTTTAACATACCATTTTCAATTCTAACCATTTCTAGCCCAATCCAATGATCAACAGAGTTTATATAACACGTATTGAACATGCTCAAACACTTAGAACACATCAAATAACAGATTTGACAAGGAATCACAAGATTATGCATAAAACATGAAAATTCACAACTCAATATGCCAAATTGCAATATACTCAATAAACTTGTGATTTTATGTTCAAGATAGCTTGCATGCAACATATGAAACTTGCTCAACACAGCCATAGAGCATCATTTGGTCTCCAAACCATATTCCCTATTCAATCTAAGCCCTTAGAGCCTCTTGGTGGCTCTCTAATGAAAATCATGGAATTTAAACTCTATCTAGTGAATAGAAAGACTTCCCCTTACCTTACAGACATGAATCAACTATGAGTTTTGCAAAAGAAAGCACCACAGCACCAAAAACCTTTTCAAGCATCACATGCAAGACAGTTTTGAGTGGAGGTCCAAAATGGAATTGGTTGACATATGAAACAGAGATAGAAATTGGGGAAATTAGAAATTCTAAACTCTATGCAACACGTTCTAACTGTAGAAATCAAATTGAGACTCAAAGAACTCGTGAGCTTACCAAAATCAGGGATCAAAGTAAGCTCCAGAACCAACTTGACAGAAAACAGCTCCAACTTCCAAGCTTCAATTCTACCAACACACTCACACTCAGCTCACAAATTTTATGTCTATACAAAGCTCGAGATGTGAGCTTTGTATTGGTGTATAGTTTGTATCTTAACTCTAATCACAGAGGTTGAATCGAAGTGAAGAACTCAGGAACCCTAACTCCAGCAACACATATGAATTTGGCCAAAATGCTTCAACAATTCGGTTTGGATGGCTTTTATAGACACAAGTCGAGTTCATGCACGTCGACACGACGACATTGAGGTGTTGAGGATGGAGTATTCGTGGCAAGGAGAGGGAATCGGTGGTGGTGACTCACCAAACGCACTAACTCGTGCAACTCTGTCCAGAATACTGGAGTAGTCGAGAAAATACTCGAGTGTTTTGACCAGTTTTTGAAAAATAATAATTTTATTTACTTTCCCTCCAAAACCTTTCCTATAATTGCTTCTAGGTCCCAGCTCAGGGACTAATGTGCAAAAATATTTATTTCATGCATAATCATACTTAATATATAAATTCACACACATTTCCTAAATACATAACACAGAATTTTAATCAAGGATTAAAATAGAAATAATTAATTATAATAAACTTTATAATTAACATTTTTATTAATCAGGGATTAAAATTTTGGGGTGTTACACTACTCCCCCACTTACAAGGAATTTCGTCCCCGAAATTCAACTTATACAAACAATTCAGGATAGTCCTGAAGCATTTTATCCTCTAATTCCCAAGATGCTTCCATCACATCGCCACAAACCCAGATTACTTTGACCAAACAAATATCTTTCCCTCTAAGCTGCTTGACTGTTCGATCTTCAATGCGAATAGGCATGGCTTCAAAGGTTAGGTTCTCATGGATTTCTAGGTCATCAGGTTGGATTCTAAGAACAATGGTGGGATCATGGACATACCTTTTTAACTGAGACACATGAAACACATTGTGAAGATTAGCTAGTGACGGAGGCAGGGCTAATTGATAGGCTACTGGGCCGACTCTTTTAAGAATCTAGTAGGGACCAATAAACTTAGGCGATAGTTTTTGGGTTTTCAAGGCTCTACTAACACCTTTGGTCGGTACTATTCTAATGAACACATGGTCACCTTCAGTAAATTCTAAGGGTTTCCTCCTCCTATCAGCATAGCTTTTTTGCTTACTCTGAGCTGTCCTCATCTTCTCTTGTATCATCTTGATCTTCTCATTTGTTTCTTGTACAAATTCTGGTCCAACTAGAGAACTCTCCCCTAGTTGAAACCAACATAATGGTGTCTGACACTTTCTCCCATACAAAGCTTCAAATGGTGCCATTCCAATGCTCACGTGAAAACTATTGTTGTAAGTAAATTCCATGAGCGGCAACATTTGCTCCCAATTCCCTTGTCCTTCCAAAACACAAGCTCTTAAGAAGTCCTCCAGTGACTAAATAGTCCTTTCCATTTGACCATCAGTCTGAGGGTGGTATGCAGAACTCAACTTCAGTCTTTAACCCAGAGCTCTATGCAGATCTTGCCAAAACTTCGACGTAAACTGCGGATCGCGGTCTGACACGATGTTTGATGGTACACCATGCTGGCGAACAACTTCCTTGATATATAACTGAGTGAGCTTTTCCAAAGAGTCAGCGCATCTGGAATAAAATGCGCTGACTTGGTCAAGCGATCTACGATCACCCAGATTGCACCATGACCAGTAGCTGTCCTTGGCAATCCTGACATGAAATCCATCGAGATACTATCCCATTTCCATAATGGAATCTCCAAGGGAAGTAATTCTCCTCCTGGCCTTTGGTGTTCCACCTTCGCCTTTTGACACACCAAACAACACGCCACATAACTAGCCACATCTTTCTTTAAACCAGGCCACCAAAACATCTTCTTCAGGTCCTGATACATTTTGGTAGCTCCCGGATGCATACTCATCTTGCTCTTATGTGCTTCATCCAGAATCATTCTCCTTACCTCCAGATTATCAGGTACACAAATCCTTGTTCTAAAACGAAGGATTCCATCCTTTCCCTCTTGGAACTCTATCTCCTTGCCTTCCTACATAAGCTTCCTTTTCCCCTTGAGTCCCTCATCTTCTTGTTGGAATTCACGAATCCTTTCCAAGAACTCATTAGCAATTTGCAGCATCCCCATTTTGACACTTGTCGGCTCCACTTGCATTGTTAGGCTCAAATCTCTATATTCTTCAATCAATGCAGCTTCTTTGACCATCATCGAACTAATATGCATTGCTTTTTGACTCAATGCATCTGCCACCATGTTTGCTTTCCCAGGATGGTAATGAAGCTAAAACTCATAATCCTTCAAGAACTCCATCCATCGGCGTTGCCTCATGTTCAACTCTTTCTAGTCAAAGAGGTACTTTAAGCTCTTATGGTCACTAAATACCCGGAACGTAGTGCCATAGAGATAGTGCCTCCAAATCTTTAGAGCGAAGACGACCGCTGTCAGCTCTGGATCATGGGTTGGGTAGTTCATTTCATGAACTTTTAGTTGTCTCGAGGCATAAGCGACTACCTTCCCATCTTGCATTAAAACACTCTCAAGTCCTTATTTCGATGCATCACAATACACCTCAAAACTCTTCTGCGTATCAGGCAAAATCAACACTGGGGATGATGTCAATCTTTCTTTCAGCTCTCGAAAACTCTTTTCACACTTCTCATCCCAAATAAAGGGTTGGTCTTTCCGAGTTAACTTTGTCAAGGGCAGTGCTATCTTCGAGAAACCTTCTATAAATCTTCGATAGTAACCAGCCAGACCAAGAAAACTCCTCACCTCCGTAACCGACTTCGGTTGTTCCCATTGCAAAACCGAGCTCACCTTCGCCGGATCAACCACTATTCCCTTGTTTGAAATTACATGCCCCAAGAACTTAACTTCCTCCAGCCAGAACTCACACTTTGCAAGTTTGGCGTACAGCTGCTTCTCTTTCAGGATACTTAACACTATCCTCAAGTGTTCAGCATGCTCCTCCGGACTCCTAGAGTAAATAAGGATATCGTCAATGAACACAACCACGAATGAATCTAAATAGGGTCTAAAGATTCGATTCATGTAGTCCATGAAAATAGCTGGTGCATTGGTCAATCCGAACGGCATCACAACGTACTCATAATGCCCATATCGGGATCGAAATGCAGTCATGGAGATATCCTCTTCTCTAATCCTGATCTGATGATACCCTGATCGCAGATCAATCTGGAAAATACTGAAGCCCCACGAACTTGATGCATAAGGTCATCTATCCTTAGTAAAGGATACTTGTTCTTAATTGTGACCTTATTCAATTGCCGATAGTCAATGCACATTCTCATACTACCATCTTTCTTCTTGACGAACAGAACCGGAGCACCCCATGGTGACACACTTGGTCGGATCATCTGCTTCTGCAACAACTCCTCGATCGGTTTCTTAATTTCAGCCATATTCAGTGGTGCCATTCTATATAAGGAGAGATAGAAATGGGACCAGCTCCCGGAACTAAGTCGATTCCAAATTCAATCTCTCTTTTCGGTGGCAAACCCGGTATCTCATCAGCGAATACCTCCCGAAAATCTCTGACAACAAGGATCTCTTCCATCCTTGGACCATTCTCCTCTACTTTAGTGTTGAGCAGGCACATGTAGCCAAAGGGTGTTGGGTTTCTATAGATCACGACTTTTCTATCACAATCGATAATCACTTGGTTTCGACTTAACCAGTCCATCCCCAAGATCACATCCAATTATGATAAGGGTAAACAGATCAAATCTACCCTAGAGGTTTGTCCTAACACTTCTATACAACAGTTAAGACATGCTCTAGAAACAACTACAGGAGCATTAGTAGGGGTTTCTACTCTCAGAGTATATGACAATTCAGACATGGGTAGACTCAAAAGATCTACACATTCATATGAAACGAATGAATGTGTTGCACCAGAATCAAACAAAACATTACAAAGCTGACCAGTTAGCAAGTAATTACCTTGCACGAGATCAGAAGATCGGCTTGCCTCCACAGCACTAAGTGTGAAAACCCTTCCTTGAGCCATAGGCCTATCAGCAGTCCCTCTTGAATTGGCTTTGACCGGTTCCTTGCAGTCCTTCGCAAAGTGTCCCGGTTTCCCACAGTTGAAACACCCACTTGTTCCTCAACAGAAACATCCATAATGTTGGCGCCTACACTTGTTACAAAATGGAGCCTCGCTCCGAAGGTTCCTTCCATCACTACCTCCAGCCTTTCCCTTGCCTTTCCCTCGGTGATCATATGGACCCTTGCCTCGGTTGTTGAAACCCTTACGCCTCTGAGGTCCATAATTCTGGTTGTCCTTTCTTTCTGAGGCTTGCAACTCTTCAGCTTTCTTGTCATCTTCATACATCCTACACATGTCCACAAGTGCAGGAAAGCTTTTAATCCGTTGGTAGCTGAAAATTGACTTTAGTTTGGGCCTTAAGCCTCCCTCAAACTTGATACACTTGCTCCTTTCATCGGGGTTGTTCTGATAGTATGAAGAGTACTTCATCAACTCTTCAAACTTGGCCGCGTACTCACCCACACTCATGTTTCCTTGTTTCAGCTGCAAGAACTCCACCTCCTTCTTTCTCCTCAAATACTCAGGGAAGTATTTGCAGAGAAACTTCTCCATAAATACACCCCAATTCACATCCCTTCCTTCATAGTGTAGGAGCTGAACCGTGTGATTCCACCAGTTCTCAGCTTCATCCTCTAGCATGTAGACTGCATATGCTACTTTCTGAGCTTCCGAGCAGTCCAAAGTTCTCAAAATCTTGTCCATGGTATGAATCTACTTATTGGCCTTCTCAATTTTAAATCCTCCTTCGAATTTGGGTGGATTACAACTCCTAAAATCTGTCAGACTCTTTGCCTCAGCGTTGCCCACATTGCACTGGTGAGGGGGATTAACCGGTTGAGGTGGTTGCTGAGATTGCTGCTGCATGGACTCCAACACCGCAGTAATCCTCTCTAACATCGCATTGGTGTCATTTTGGTTTCTAGTTGCCATAATAGACTTGCGCTATGGACTTATGGTCACATATGTTGAACTAAAGAAACATTCATCACACCACCTATACTAAGGTCTTAACCAAAACCTCAAACAAAACATTCAATTGTATCTAATGCTCAAAACAAGCAAGATACTAGCATTCAAAACAATAAATATGCCCTGTGGATACCTGCTTGATGTTGATGACTACCTTTCTGGAACTACTTCAACTACTACAGGATCTGACTTTTTCTCTGATACCACTCAGTGTGACACCCTTCTCATTAAACTTGTAATTAATATACTAAATATACTAATAACAGGAAAGATATGGACTTGTTAGCGTTTAGAAAATGTGGAAATAAAATTTTTCCTTTTAAGGCGGGTGCACAAACCAAAACATGGAACTCTTGGAGAGAATAACTTGTATCGTTCTCAACATTGTATTGAATTCGGCAGTTAATAAAATCTTTTCATAACTTCCGATAGCATCGATACTTTTGAAAAGATATTTTCATAGTAAAATTAGGCGATACTATCCATTTGTTCCTTTCGCAGAACTGATACCATTTTCAAATCTCGTAGCCGAATTCTTTAAATCAAGTTAAATTAGAGTAAGCGGAAACAGTGGAACTATGCATGATTATAAACATAATTTGCATATATATATATAAGTAAGTCATAGAGTACATAGTTCCAAGATCAGATCTCCAAGATCCAAATACAAGTCCATAACAGATCTATATCAATATAAAACCATAGCCCTAGAGCTCTCAAAAGCATATCTACAAAATATACATATCAAAATAGGAACTTTAGAGGTGGTCACATAGATCTGGCAGCAGTAGTAGTAGTAGTGATAGTAGTAGCAGTCTCCAGGTAGCAGAAAACATCATCATCAATAGCAGCAGCAGCAGTATCTCCTCCACAGCATCCCCACATCGGATCCCCTGATCCTCATCATGTACGATACGCACATACCTAGGGATCATCGTCCCTCCACTGACTCCCGGTAGAATGAACGACTGGCTCGCCTCCGCTCTCGTCCTCCACGGGGTCCTCCTCGATCTCATCCGATGGAGTAGGTACCCTACCACTGGGTACCGGGTCAGGAGAAGGTGAGACCCTAACTGGGCTCCTCGGATCAGAAGGGGGAGTCTCCTCGCGGACGACTCTCGAAGAAAAAGGGTGTGAGCGGGTAGGTCTAAAACGAAAGCTGTGATATGAGCGAGCTGGTCGTGTGGGAGGTGGTCCATGATATGTGTAAAAAGGGGGTACGTGCATAGTGTATATGATGGGAATCCTAAACCTACGAGAACGAAATCGAATAACCGGGTTCGGGTGGTAGAAGGTAACCTCTAGCTCTCCCTCGAACACCGCGCGATGGTCCTCGTAGATCCATGTGCCACTAGGAAGTGGCCAGATCTCGATGCAAGCGATGTAACGTGACATCACCTACAAGGGCATAGGGGTAAGCAATTCTATACACATAATCAATAGAGCATAAATGTATGTACAATGTGAAGGTATATACATGCAACAATAAACAACAATCACACTTAGCATTTAGCAGATATAGGATGCAAGTAAGATGCTCATACTTATTTTATTTATCAACCTTAGTTTAAATGTGTGGCATGATGTATGAACTTAGCTCTCAAACCTATCTCCATCATTCTGTGCCACTCTCTGACGTCCATCCTTTACTTCGTCCAGCACTCAACAGTGCGTTGTACTCCTAGGTGTACAACATTCGTACATTCACCAAGAACGTACACGACAACCTTGGAATTCATGCCACCCGAGCACGTCCCATCATCCAAACGGCCCGTCATCCAAACGGTATAACCATATCGGCATCTCACTAAGCCGACCACATCGTCAACCATAACGTGTCATCAAGCGAGCCGTCAATTGGAACTCCCAGAGGCCCTCCACATGTTACCAAAACATGATAAACGATCTATCTTCCAGACTCCAAAATGAATGCATTATTTTTCGCTTAAAGGAATTGATTGGTGTTTTTCTTTTTAATAATACCTGACGTGCCACCCGAGCAGCGTCTGGTTATTCGAACGAAAATTTCCATATCATCAATCAGTTTCCTTTAAATCTTTAGATCACTTGGATTATTATCATTTAAGTATCAATCAATGGTTCAGAGTTAAAAATGGTAATTTTTAATGTTCTGGGTAAAATACTCGAGTGTTTCTCAGAATACTCGAGTGTTCTTCAATTATTTCCAGATTACTCGAGTAATTCTCTGCTACTCGAGTTGTTCATGCCTTTCTGAGGATTTGGGTTTCAGATTCATAAAAATACTCGAGTGATTCCTGAGTACTCGAGTGTTCTTCATCAACTCCAGAACACTCGAATGACTCCTGCATTACTCGAGTGGTTTACCATAAAATGTCCCCATACATCAGTCGATACTCGAGTTATGGGCATGGTACTCGAGTCTTCTAACACAAAATACACTGTTTTACCAAAAATTTACTCGAGTATCAAGCCAAGTACTCGAGTCTTTTCTTGCAGAACAGACTGGAAACTTGGTTTTAACATACCATTTTCAATTCTAACCATTTCTAGCCCAATCCAATGATCAACAGAGTTTATATAACACGTATTGAACATGCTCAAACACTTAGAACACATAAAATAACAGATTTGACAGGGAATCACAAGATTATGCATAAAACATGAAAATTCACAACTCAATATGCCAAATTGCAATATACTCAATAAACTTGTGATTTTATGTTCAAGATAGCTTGCATGCAACATATGAGACTTGCTCAACACAGCCATAGAGCATCATTTGGTCTCCAAACCATATTCCCTATTCAATCTAAGCCCTTAGAGCCTCTTGGTGGCTCTCTAATGAAAATCATGGAATTTAAACTCTATCTAGTGAATAGAAAGACTTCCCCTTACCTTACAGACGTGAATCAACAAGAGTTTTGCAAAAGAAAGCACCACAGCACCAAAAACCTTTTCAAGCATCACATGCAAGACAGTTTTGAGTGGAGGTCCAAAATGGAATTGGTTGACATATGAAACAGAGATAGAAATTGGGGAAATTAGAATTTCTAAACTCTATGCAACACGTTCTAACTATAGAAATCAAATTGAGACTCAAAGAACTCGTGAGCTTACCAAAATCAGGGATCAAAGTAAGCTCCAGAACCAACTTGACAGAAAACAGCTCCAACTTCCAAGCTTCAATTCTACCAACACACTCACACTCAGCTCACAAATTTTATGTCTTCAAAAAGCTCGAGATGTGAGCTTTGTATTGGTGTATAGTTTGTATCTTAACTCTAATCACAGAGGGAGAATCGAAGTGAAGAACTCAGGAACCCTAACTCCAGCAACACATATGAATTTGGCCAAAATGCTTCAACAATTCGGTTTGGATGGCTTTTATAGACACAAGTCGAGTTCATGCACGTTCTAACATTTCATTAATCAGGGATTAAAATTTTGGGGTGTTACATGTAATCTCCCTCTCTAATCTAAAACCTAATTAACAGCCTAAAAACTAAGCAAATCCCCTCAGAAATCAGGAAAATAAGTCAACTTGGGCCTGGACCGGGTACCGCGCGCCTGGGCGCGCCAGGCTCCACGCCTGGGCGCGCTAGGTCTGATGGTTTAATTATTAGCGATGTGAGCACGCCTGGGCGCGCAACCTCTGATGACTCACTTTCTCACGCTGCATGCGCGCCTGGGCGTGTGACATCTGATGTGGCTCCGTTTTTCTCCGTTCTTGTGTCATTTTCAAGGTTCTCTTATGCTCTTTCCATCTCCAATATTATTTTATCCAATTTAGCTCCAAAAGTACCTGAAACATACCCAAAACGGATCAAAACGTTCAAGGGAATAAAATTTCCTAAAAAGTAAGTAAGCTAAGTATGCATCCTGGAACGACGAAGATGTACCAAGACCTGAAGAAGATGTTTTGGTGGCCAGGATTAAAGAAGGATGTTGCATCTTATGTTGCGTCTTTCCTAGTTTGTCAGAAGGCGAAGATTGAACATAAAAAGCCTGGAGGAGAATTGCAACCTTTGAGTATCCCGGAATGGAAGTGGGATGGAATAGCTATGGACTTTGTGTGTGGTTTTCCAAGAACCAGAGAAGGTTTCGATGCGATTTGGATTGTAGTGGATCGGTTAACCAAGTCGGCTCATTTTATCCCCATCAATATGCAATATCCGTTGGAGAAGCTTGCGAG
Source organism: Crotalaria pallida (assembly GCA_037953625.1). Lineage (NCBI taxonomy): Eukaryota > Viridiplantae > Streptophyta > Magnoliopsida > Fabales > Fabaceae > Crotalaria > Crotalaria pallida. The sequence goes on along the minus strand of CM075655.1, from coordinate 63,240,509 downwards.
ATTGTATATCAGGGAAGTCGTCAGATTGCATGGAGTTCCCTCAAGCATTGTATCGGATCATGATCCTCATTTTGTTTCTCATTTCTGGCAAGGTCTGCATCATGCTTTGGGGACGCAGCTAAGGATGAGTTCGGCTTATCACCCGCAAACGGATGGTCAGTCTGAAAGGACAATTCAATCCCTAGAAGATTTGCTTCGAGCATGTGTTTCGGAGTATCAGGAGAGTTGGGATCGGTTGTTGCCGCTTGTGGAGTTCACCTACAACAATAGTTATCATGCAAGCATAGACATGGCCCCGTACGAAGCTCTTTATGGAAGGAAATGTAGGACCCCACTATGTTGGTTCCAAGTGGGGGAGAGTGCTCTCGTCGGACCAGAGTTAGTACAAGAAACGACCGAGAAGATAAAGGTTATTCAAGAAAAGATGAGGACTGCGCAAAGTCGTCAGAAAAGTTATGCAGACCAACGAAGATCCAAGCTGGAATTCCAAGAAGGAGATCACGTGTTTTTGCGTGATTCCAACAACCGGTATTGGATGAGTGATGAAGCCAAAGAAGTTGACTCCGAAGTTTATCGTGTTGGTTTTGGCCTCAAAATCTCGTGAGGGGGGGTGAATCGAGTTTTATTAATGTATTGTGAAATCCTTTAAAAAATAAAAAAAATTGTTTTGCAATGGAGAGATTAGACGTTTGAGACGAATCGCGAAAACGATAGATAGAAATAAATTGAGTAGCGCGGAAACGTAAATAATTGAAATATGCCGAAAAATAAAGAGATAGGGATAGAAAAGCTTGCACCAGGAAATTTTATACTGGTTCAGCCTTCCCGTCGAAAGGCCTAGTCCAGTCCCCAAGCGACCCGCTTGAGAGTTCTATAATCAGCAATAGAGCCCCACCCTATTACACCCAAGAGCACCCCGCACACTACTAGGAACCTCCGTTCGCTAGGGGCCTCAAGATCACACAGCAGGGTTCCTCGCCCTATGACGTATCACACGTCCACTAAGGGATTCTCTCCCTAACCACTAAGGTTTCAAATACAGTGAATATGAGAGTGATTACAATAGCAATGTGTGTTCTCAAAAACACAGATACAACAATATGCTCTTATGATAATGAAGTGTTTTTCTCTAAGAGATTAATCAACCAATAAGGTTTTGTTCTTCAAATGATATGAACGTGAAAACCAGAAGTTTAGAGAAGAAGAGAGAACGTGAATTTCAGAGAAGATGTCAGAGATGAAAAGAATAATCTTTTGAATGTTGGAGTGAAGTTTATTAAAATAGAAAAACATTTTGAATCAAAAAGATTTAGAATTAGTAAAACAAAATAAAATAAGATTATGAAATAAGTTTTAAAATCAAAACTAAATCAAAACGATTTACGAAATAAAATAAAGATTTGATTCTTAAAACTAAAAAGGAAATAATTCAAATTTAAAATCATTTTCGAATTTTATAACATAAATCAGAATCTTATATATAAAAACAAATCAGGAAATAATAAAAATGATTATGATACGTTTTTCAATAAAACTTGAAGTAATCGATTACTTTCTGAAGGTAATCGATTATTCCTTCAAAAACAGAAATTCTTAAATTCATTTGAAAAACAAGTAATCGATTAGACCAACAATGATTAATCGATTACATCACTCCTGTTCAATATGTGATGCAACTCATTTAATCGATTAACACTAATCAATTAATCGATTACTGAGCCTCTGTTATGCATATGATGCAACATCATGTAATCGATTACTACACAGCCTGTAATCAATTACTAAGCCTCTGAAAAATATATGATGCAACAATTATAATCGATTACTTGATCCAGGTAATTGATTACTCTCATAAGAAAGTAATGGATTAACAAAGTTCACTTAATCGATTACAAGCTCTCTGATTTTTCTATGATGCAAAAAGTTAATCGATTATCTTGAGCAGTTAATCGATTACTCCTTCTTGCATAGTAAAAATATACAGAGTTTTGTAACATCAATTATGTTCACAAAGATTAAAATAGAAAACAACTTTTCATGAAAACACATTTTCTTCTCCCTTTTTAAATGAAAAAAAAAACTTATTGACCTTTTTAAACTCGTAAAGAATAGAAACTTCATTACCTTACAAAATGTTCTAAGGGAAAAGGTTTCTAATCTATGTCTTGCTTGAATCTTCATTCTTGATCATGAAGAAAACTTGTGAGCTTGAACTTGAGTTGGTTTGTTATCATCAAAACATCAGCTTGATATATACTTGAAGTCCATAAGAGAGTTTGAAGCATGTCTTCCAACACTAGCTTGACTTCCAACACTCCCCCTTTTTGATGATGACAAACAACTATTCTGATATGCTCTTTACTGTCTGCATCACAAGTTTTATACAAGCATAAACCATATATATGAAAAATTAACCTTCCCTAGAACAATAATAATGATGATATAACAATTCATAGCATCTTGTAGCATCTCCCCCTGTATTGATGCATAAACAATATATATCAATTCATTCATAGCATCTTCAGAATATCAGAATATCTCTCCTCCTTTTGTAATCATCAAAAAGAATGTGCTATCTCCCCCTGAAACACTGAGGAAACGCATCAATAATAACAAGAGAGATAAAATAATCACATACTCAAAATAGGTGAGAGGCAGAGGTTAAACCAATTTCTCTACAAAAGAAAAAGAAATTTTCTTTTGGAAGCGGTTTCGTAAAGATATCAGCCAACTGCCGCGAAGTATCAACATACTCAATAATACAATCACCCTTTTGAATATGATCACGTATAAAATGGTGACGAATCTCAATATGCCTAGTGCGAGAATGTTGCACAGGGTTTTTGTTAATGCTAATTGCACTTGTATTATCACATTTTATGGGAATGTGATCTAGACTTACACCGAAGTCTAGGAGTTTCTGTTTCAACCATAAGATTTGTGCACAACAGCTACCCGCAGCGACATATTCAGCCTCAGCTGTGGATAGGGCTACACTCGACTGTTTCTTGCTAGCCCATGATACTAAAGAATTACCAAGGAGGTGAAAGTGTCGCTAATGCTTTTCCTATCTACTTTACACCCAGCAAAGTCAGAATCGGAATACCCAACAAGGTTACACGAAGAACCTTTGGGGTACCATAAACCCATGTCAGTTGTGCCAGAAAGATATTTCATTATACGTTTGGTAGCAACCATGTGCGTTTCTTTTGGATTCGCTTGAAAACGTGCACATAAACATACGCTAAACATAATATCCGGCCTACCTGCCGTTAAATAGAGAAAGGATCCGATTATACCTCGATATTTAGTGATTTCTACGGATTTACCTCCTTCATCTTTGTCGAGATAGCAAGATGTGCTTATTGGTGTTGCTACTGCCTTGGCCTTATCCATGCCAAATCGTTTCAATAGTTCCTTGCAGTATTTTGTTTGGCTAATGAAAATCCCATCCTTTGCTTGTTTTATTTGCAATCCTAGGAAAAAGTTCAGCTCACCCATCATAGACATCTCGAACTCTTCCTACATCATACTCGAAAAATCCTTGCAAAGGGTTTCATTAGTAGCACCGATAATAATATCATCTACATTAATCTGAACTAAAAGAATGTCCTTTCCTTTCTTTTTGATAAAAAGAGTTTTATCAACCTTCCCTCTTTCAAAATTATTTTCAAGTAAAAATTTGCTAAGACGGTCATACCACGCTCTAGGAGCTTGTTTGAGTCCGTACAAAGCCTTTTTCAATTTATAAACATAACCCGGGTGTTCATAATTTTCAAAGCCGGGAGGTTGACACACATATACTTCTTCATTTATAAAACCATTCAGAAAGGCACTCTTTACATCCATTTGATATAATTTAAAATCTAAAATGCATGCAAAAGCTAAAAGCAGTCTAACGGCTTCCAACCTAGCAACAGGGGAAAATGTTTCCTCATAATCTATCCCCTCTTCTTGGTTGTAACCTTGTGCAACTAACCTAGCTTTGTTTCGAACAATTAAACCAGCCTCATCGAGTTTATTTTTATAAATCCACTTAGTTCCAATAATCGGATGGGACTCAGGCCTAGGAACAAGTTCCCAAACCTGATTTCTTTCGAACTAGTTTAATTCCTCTTGCATTGCCAAAAGCCAATGTTCATCAAGCGTAGCCTCATAAATATTCTTTGGCTCCACTTGAGAAACAAATGCAAAGTAGTTACATAGATTGCTAATAGAATTGTGAGTACTTACACCTTTTGTGATGTCACCTATGATTTGATCAATGGGATGGTGCCTCGATGTTCTCCATTCCTTAGGCAAGTCAGTGTTAAGCTCCATGGATTTTTCTTGATTTTTCTCCTCAACTGATTCGACTGATCTTTCATTGCATTCAAAATGATCCTTCCCTTTAGCATTTGGCTCCTCATCCTCATCAATGTATAGATCTCCAAGTATACCTGAAATGTCATTAACAGATACCTTTCCCAACTTTCTGGGATCGGATTCATCAAATGACACATGAATAGATTCTTCAATAGTATTACGAGATTTATTGTAAATCCTATATGCTTTGCTCGAAACAGAATATCCAAGGAATATGCCCTCATCAGCTCTAGCCTCAAAACTTCCTAGATTGTCTCTACCATTATTATGCACAAAACATTTACATCCAAAGACACGAAAATGGGAAATATTTGGTTTTCTCCCCTTGTACAGCTCATAGGGGGTTTTCTTTAAAATAGGTCGTATTAAAACACGGTTCATAACATAGCAAGCTGTACTCACTGCATCGGCCCAAAAGTATGCAGGCAAATTCATGTCATTAAGCATTGTTCTTGAAAGCTCTTTTAATGAACGATTTTTCCTCTTCACAACCCCGTTTTGCTCAGGAGTTCTTGGAGCTGAAAAATAATGCTTAATTCCATGTTTTTCGCAAAATTTTTCAAAAAGATGATTTTAAAATTCTCCACCATGATCAGTCTTAATGGATGCAATGCTCAAATGCAATTGGTTTTGAACAATCTTGGCTAGCTTTTTAAATTCATGAAATGCATCATTTTTATGAGCAATAAAAAGCGTCCATGTATACCTAGAATAGTCATCCACAATAACTAAACAGTAATAGTTGCCACCAAAGCTTTAGACAAGGTCCAAAAAGATCCATATGTAAAAGTTCCAAGGGCTTTTGAGTTGAAACAAGATTTTTAGAAGGAAAAGATGCCCTTGTGAGTTTTGATTTTGAACAAGGATCACATTTTTCAGAAATAGAAAACTTTTGCTTTGGCAAACCAACTACTAAGTTTTTAGAAGAAATTTTATTTAAATGAGCCATGTGGATGTGACCTATTCTACGATGCCATAGCCACGATTCATCCTCTTTACTTAATAAACATTTCACATCATTTGAGGGTATTGAGTTAAAATCAATAACATATACATTGTTTATCCTTCGAGCAATTAGCTTAATAAGATTATCAACTTTACCCTCGATAATACATCTATCAGAATCAAAAATATACGTATTGCCCTTATCACACAACTGACTAATACTTAGCAAATTGTGTTTTAGGCCCTCAACATGCAAAACATTTTCTATGCAAGGGTTAGGAGGTGTACCAATTTTACCGACTCCAAGAATCTTTCCTTGATTGTTATCTCCGAAAGTCACATGTCCTTGGTCCTTTGGAACTAGATGCGAAAATTTAGATTTGTCTCCCGTCATATGTTTTGAGCATCCGCTGTCCAATTACCACCACGATATTATTTCTTCCGGAGTAACCTACAAGCAAAAAATTCAAGGTTTCTTTTTAGGTACCCATATCTTTTTGGGTCCTTGAGCGTTAGTGTAGCCATAGTTTAAATCATGCCACCTTTTAGTTTCATTGTTCGGTTTAACGAGCTTCACTTTCCGGTGTATGCATTCATGTGCACCATGGCCCTTTTTACCACAAATATGACAAATAATTAAAGGTTTCTTATGATTGCTAGCAGGGACAAAAATGGTACTTAATTTCTTTTGATGCCTACCGGGTTGATATCCTAAACCCGCTTTATTAAAGAAACATTTTTGTCTCCCTAACATTAAATTTAAAGTATTTCTACCTTTCGTAAATTTTGCAAGAGTTTCTTTTAAATCTTCTACTTCTTTAACAATGTCCTTGCAAAACTTACAAGAAGAAGAACTAGCTTTAAATTTAACTTCGTTACTCGAGGTGTTTGAAGAATTTTTCAAAGTCAAATTCAGCTCCTTATTTTGATTTTTCAAAAATTCATTTTCTTTAATAAGATTTTTATTCTTTTCTAAAAGAGAAGCTGAATTTTTCTTTTCTAAAGAAATCAATAAGGATAACCTCATTGACTCCTCATGTAATTCTTCAAAAGCCTCTTGTAATTCATCATAAGAAAAGTTAAGTTCAGAAATTACCTCATCTCCGTGTGCCATCAAGCATATGTTGGTTGTCTCTTCTTGTTCGTCTGAATCCTCATCCGAACTTCCCTCGTTGTCTAGCCATGCCAAACATGCTTGCTTCCCTTTCTTTGAATTTGAGGTGCCTTTTTCTGAATTTTCTTTCTTTTTCAGCTGGTAGCAGTCTGCTCTGATGTGACCAGGCTTGCCACACTCATGACATGTTATGGATGACCCTCCACTTTTGTTGTTGTCCTTTCTATTGAAGTTGCTTTTCTTCCTTAGAAATTTCCCGAACTTTTTGACCAACAGACCCATGTGTTCATCATTTATCAGTTCCTTGTCCGAGTCACTTTCTATTGCTGGCGCTTCAGCCTTGAATGCCAAACTTTTGACCTTCTTGTTCTCCTCTTCGTGTTGAGCCAATCTTTTCAGTTCACTTTCATGCACTTGTAACTTCCCGAAGAGAGTTGCCAGCTTCATAGTTGAAAGGTTTCTTGATTCAGCAATCACCGTCACTTTGGGTTGCCATTCTCTTCCCAAACACCTTAGAACTTGGTTGATGAGATCCTCATTGGTGAATTTCTTCCCCAATGTTGTTAGGTGAATTACAATCATCGTGAAGTGTTTTTGGATCTCTTGAATTGATTCTCCATCTTTCATTCTTAATAACTCGATTCCCCAGTTAGAGTATTGATTCTCGACCTTTTCACTTCAGTTGTACCTTCATGCGTGACTTCTAGCGTATCCCACATTTGTTGTGTTGTCTCGCATGGAGATATCCTGAAAAACTCATCATAGCTCAAAGCAGATGTTATAATATTTTTCGCTTTCAGGTCGTACTGGACTCTACGTTCCTCCTCCTCCGTCCACTCAGCCATAGGCTTTTCGACGGTGTTACCATTAACTACATAGGTAGGAACATAGGGACTGTAACACCCCGCATTTTTCCCGTATGTGCGTGAACAATTTTTTGATAAAATAAACCTGGAGGTCTGTTTTACAAAAGGTTTTAAGAAAAATAGTTTTACCTAAGAGGGAAATGAAGTGTTGGTTTTCAAGGATTTTTGAATGCAAAGTGAATAAATTTTTGTTGATTTGATTTTTAAGAAAAGAGTTGTGTTTTATTGAGAAGTGATTTTTATTTAAGATGAAAATTTTGGATTTGCAAACTTGGAAAATTCATATCTTTTGAACCGTAACTCGGATTTTTACAATCTTTATATCAAAACGATCGTCATGAAACGTAGATTTTAAAAATATAACTTTTGGAATTTTTTGAGCTGATTTATAAAATTTATTTTCAGAATTGTAAAATACGAATTTTTAAGAAAAATGTGTTTTGTGATGTTGTCTTGGCATGAATGGTATGTGACGTGAGTTTGATTTAGTGTATGTGATATGTGTTTAATGTGTGATGCTGAAAATGTGATTTATTAGAATTAATTTAATTATTAAATGAATTAAGGATTTTTAAGAAAATGTGATTGGAAAATAAAAATATGTGACATGTGTGTGTGTGAGAGAGTGCCACGGTTTGGTACATGCAATTGTGTGTGTGTGCTATATGTGCTACGTGTGTGTGCATGGTGGGTGCATAAGCCTAAGATTCTAGGAGCTTAGGGAGGAAGAAACTAAACCAAATAAGTAGTAACCATAATCCAACTAAGTGGAAAACCTTAGTTAGAAGCTAATTACCCATTAAACCTACACAACCCCTAAAGCCCTAGCCTAGTCCATCTTGTCCCCTTAATTTTGATAACATCCACCCATGCAATCTTCTATGAAGACCAAATCGTCCTCCTTATTGTGTGCTAGCCGAACCAATTATCAAGGACTAAAGAGGAAATTTCCATCCCTTGCTTTGCCTATATGAACCGTAGGTGTGTGTGTGGGTTGGCTTTGATTCATTCTCATTCCCTTCACCTTTCCACCAACACAAACACAAACACATCCTCTAAGAGACTCATAAAGCTCTTAGAGAAAGAAAAAGAAAAGAAATATAGAGAAATAGAAGGAGGTGGCCGAGACATAGGAAAGAAGAAGGAGGAGAATTAGGAGCTTGAACAACCTTTCATCCTTGAAGATCTAAGTGCTAGGAGAATTAGAAGACCAACCTTCTTTATGGTAGGACTTGAAGATTAAGATGAAGATTTGTAATAGTGTAGTTTTCTTTTGTGTTTGTAGATCTATTTCATTTTTTCTTCTTTCCATGTTCATTTTTATGAGTTGAGAGATGACGTTGTGTGTTATTATTCTTTAAACTTGGACTTTAAGGACTCAAACCAAGTTGTAATATGTTAAACTCATACTTGATGCTTTGGTTGGGATTTCTCTTAGATAGATCTAAATGTTTTTCTAATTAAATCTTAAAGATCTAAAGAAAAGCTAAGACTTTTGGGAAAACTAAAATAGATTCTTTTGCATGTCTATTTTTCTTAAATCATGGATTATGTGTGTTTATGTGATGATTGTTGAATAAATGTGTGATCTAAATTTGTTTTGTGAAAAGTTCAAGTTTATAGTCTTGCATGTCTACTTTCCTTTCTGTAAACCGTGAATTGTGTGTGTATGTGCTTATTGGATAAGAAAATTCATGATCTAAGTTTAATTAATAATAAAGTGAAATTCTTTGTCCTTGCATTTTTGATCTCTTGTTAAACTGTGACCCCTATATGTTTATGTGTTTATGAGAAACCATGATCTAAGCTTAATTTGTGAAAGAACTTAAGTCTTTAGTTTTGCATGAAGGTTTAATGATGATCCTATGTGGTTTAAGTGGATGCATGTAATGATCTTTGATTTATGAAGTGAAAAACTAAGATCCTTGACTTGCATGTAATTTTCAAGCAAAAAGATTGTGTTTTCCTTCCTCTATGTCATACGGTTTTAAAGAAAAAGTTTAAGCAACAAGTTTTAAAATGACTTTCAAGAATAGACATGTCTAGTGTTTGATTATATTATATGAGGCCATTCGGCCATGTCCAAAATAGTGAGATCCATGCTTTCTATTTTGTAAAAGGTTCATGCATGATATTTTCATTAAGTCTTTAATTTTGTTTTGAGAAAAATGATGATCTTGAATTTGGTTGTGTATGTGATGTGGTGTGTTATTTTGAAAAGTAGTCTTGAAACCCTACATGATTTGCTTTGACTTTGTGATTCATGAATGTTGAAAATAAATGAGATTTTGTTTTCCCTTGCATCATGAGATTCGGCCATCCTAGGAGAAGTAGGTAGCTAAGTTTGTTTCTCAACTAGAGTGCATGCATAATGGGACTAATTGAATATAAGAGTTTGAAAAGTGTTTGCATGTCATGATTAGGTTTTGAAGAGAAAATGCATGTGCATCCTTGAAATGCTTTGTGATTTAAATTGTTGGCTTAATGTAGGTTTTGAAAAGGAATTGAAATTGATAATTTCTCTAATTATATGCTCACGGTTTTTAGATTAAAATAAGGAAAATGCCTTCATGATTTTATATGCTCCTTGTGCTTTAAATCTTTGCAAAACCTTGTATGCATGATTCGGCCAAAGCATATGTATGAAGTTGGAAAATTGTTTTCATGAAATGACTTTTGATTATAGCTATGTCCTAGGTACATGATGTAGTATGCTTGATGGAAATGATATGAGTGCCTTTCTTTTATCTTTTGGTTTTAGTTTCAAATATATCTATATAAATGATTTAATTTGGTTATGTGAAACGAATTTTATGATGTTAACTCAATGATTTTCTTTTAGTTTCCATGCATGATCCGATTTTGTTAGGATAATTAAGAAACTAATTTAAATCCTTTTCTTAAATCTGATCTAGTTAATTTATTTAGATAAAAATTTAATTGATTGGTTTTGAATGATTGAAGTGTGGTTTACCTTATGTGAATTGTGTGTGTGCTTAGGAAATTGTATATGCTGCTGTTGTGTTGAATTGAGTTTGTTTTACCATTTGTGAACTGTAATTGTGAAATGGAAATTGACAATGCTTTATTTAAAATAGTAATTTAAAATAACTCAAATCATTTTGGAATTTTATTTTCTTGAATTTCCGTATTTTGTTTCAAGGTATAAAGACACGGACTTTTATAAACAGAATGTTTTTAAATTAAGAAGAAATGAATTGGTTTAAAAAAAGATTTTTTTAATTGTTTTCCTGAAAACCTTTTTACCATAAATCTAAATTGGATTTGGAAAGCTTTTTAGGCGTTAACAATATGTTTCAAGAAAAGGATTGTCTTAATGAGTTTTCAAAATGAAAATTTATAATCCTCGCAAACCGTTCTAACGCACGGGAAAAATGTCTAGTTTGGGTGTCGGACGCGACGGGAACGACGAAAAGCTAGCAACGGGAAGTCCTGGAATGCTTTCGGATGTGTCGTCATCCAGGTGAGAGAGAAGCTCCCCTTAAGACGCCGTGATATTAGGCAACATATCAAAGGTTGGACCCGGTCTCGTTAGGCAAGGAAGAGAGATAGTGAGTGTTTATTTGTTTGTTTGTTTGTTTAGTGTGGGTTATCCCTACAAGTCGCTGAGACCGAAATGTTGTCTATAAATAATTTGTTTGTCGAGATGATATGATGTTTACTATTCATGAGCTGTTGGTAGTTTAGTGTGTGAAGTAATTTAATTAAGTTTTTAAAAGATGTTTGATTTTACCCTAAGACCTGAAATAATAATGAGGAAATGAGATTGAAAGAGAAAAGAGATGTGAATAAGAGATATGAGAAAGAATTGAGAAAGAAATAGATGGTGCATTAAGACTAAAGAGAAAGTTATAAGAAACGAATGAAAAAGAGATAAAGGTGATGTGAGTGAAGGAAAAAGATAAAGAATTGAAATTGGAGAGAGAACGTGATTATGGAAGTGAGATGTGGTGGAGTAGAGATGTGATTCCTCTTTCGTGTTTTTGGAAAGAAGCCTAGTGTTGAGTTGAGCTTGCTCCTCCATTAGCACTCATCCAAAAATATGATTTTTGAAAACAGTTTTTGAAAAGAATTGTGAAAAGAGTTTTTGAGAAAGAAGAGGGAATGAGTCTTGAGGAAGTTGAAGAGAATTATGCTGAGCATGATCTGACGAGAATGTTGATATTGAGATGAGATTGATATGAGGCTTGAGGCCATTGAGAGTTAGGGGAAATAGTTTGCGTTTAGTGGTCGGGCTTCGTTGAAGGGATGCACTAAGGACGAGCCGACTATTAGGACTAATCCGCTAACTAAAACCCTAGAAGAATTAAAAGAATTAAAAGACATTTATATACGCAGTGAGGCATGAGTGTCGTATCGAAGTAGTGGAGAGGAAGGAACCATAGGTATCTGCGGATACTTAGGAGGAGATTGCATGAGGGGAGGACGATGACGGTGAAACGTCAAGAAGTCTAGAGTATATTTCTAGGCGGAATGAATCCCACATGTGGTGCACTAACGTGGTGGGGACTGGGTCTAATACCGTGGTAAGTTCCGCATCGCGAACTAGAAATTATATTGTCGCCCCCTTCATTGCAAATCGAGAACAGTGATAGGGACTGGAATGGGGCAATTGTGATTGCCGCTGAGAGCGTGCATTGTTATTTGAATTATGATTATGATTTGAGGCAAGGCCTCCTGGTCTGGGACCATTTGTTGTGTGACAGCTGTCGTGCCCGCGTGGTAAAGGTCCTGTACTCCTGTTTACTTCCGACTAGGTTGGGTGGATGACCGAGGAGATGTAGACGTGTGTGACTTCCTCAATGATGATGTTCCCCCCATCATTGAGTGAACCGGAACGCTAAAAATTTAAAAGACAAAGATATTTCAAAGAGGAATATAAAAGAGATATCAATTATTGGAAAAGATTTAAAAGATAAATGTAAGAAAGAATCATTGAGATGAGTGATGAGTTTGGAACTCCTGATGGAAAAGGATTGAGTGAAATTGTGGAAGTTTATAAGGAAGAATTTAAGAATGTGTCTATGAAAAGTTAAGTATAAGATTGTGTTTATTTATACGTATGTAATAGTGATGTTGTTATTGTTAGTGTGTTGTATACTGTTTTTCCTTAGTATTTGCCTATTGTAATCCCACATAGTCGACATAATTGTTTGGGTAGCTTACTCTCTCCTCCTCTTCTGTACTTCTACTTCTCCATTTTCTCTGGGAAATTTGTACAACCATTAGATGCAAAGGAAATGAGGTTCCAGATCCAGCTTGTTCGAGAAGTAGGAACATCTCCGAAGCAGCAGATGCGGATGACATCATTCGCGGACAGAGGGCTTGGACTATCAAGATCCGGAGATAGACGACGAGTATGAGTGTGTCTGACTAAAAGCTAGGTGATTCCCCTTGGAGGAATGTGGTCCATTGTAAGTCCTTAGCTGCCTAGCTCTATCATGCTGTACCCCGGCCTAATTTTTGTTTAATACTAATGTTTTGGAACAAGTAAATGGGCTACGATTTTAAATGATGTTTTGAAAACAAGTTTCAAAGTGAGGTGTCTTGTGACATCTCGGTTTGGAACTTGAAAGAGTGAGTGCAATATGAGAACATAAGTTATAAATGCATCTACGTTTTGAAAATTTAAATGTTCTCATTTTGTGCAACACTGGTCTTGTTTTAAAAAAAAAATGGCCCTAATTTTCACTATATTTAATTTAAGTTTTCAAGTTGCCGAATCGGGGTGTTACAGGGACCATTTACGACGGCATCCCAAACTTTTAATCCAACTCCTTGAATAAAAATTTTCATACGGGCTTTCCAATACGCGTACCCTACCCCATCAAACATGGGAGGACGGTTAATAGAACTCCCTTCACCACCAAACAGAGAGTTTGAAGCCATACTCTTGAGACGGTTAAGTCTTAACACAAGAGACTAGCTCTGATGCCAATTGTTGGTTTTGGCCTCAAAATCTCGAGAGGGGGGTGAATCGAGTTTTATTAATGTATTGTGAAATCCTTTAAAAAATAAAAAAATTATTTTGCAATGGAGAGATTAGACGTTTGAGACGGATCGCGAAAACGATAGATAGAAATAAATTGAGTAGCGCGGAAACGTAAATAATTGAAATATGTCGAAAAATAAAGAGATAGGGATAGAAAAGCGTGCACCAGGAAATTTTATACTGGTTCAGCCTTCCCGTCGAAAGGCCTAGTCCAGTCCCCAAGCGACCCGCTTGAGAGTTCTATAATCAGCAATAGAGCCGCACCCTATTACACCCAAGAGCACCCCGCACACTACTAGGAACCTCCGTTCGATAGGGGCCTCAAGATCACACGGCAGGGTTCCTCGCCCTACGACGTATCACACGTCCACTAAGGGATTCTCTCCCTAACCACTAAGGTTTCAAATACAGCGAATATGAGAGTGATTACAATAGCAATGTGTGTTCTCAAAAATACAGATACAACAATATGCTCTTATGATAATGAAGTGTTTTTCTCTAAGAGATTAATCAGCCAACAATCTTTTGAATGTTGGAGTGAAGTTTATTAAAATAGAAAAACATTTTGAATCAAAAAGATTTAGAATTAGTAAAACAAAATCAAAACAAAATAAAATAAGATTTTGAAATAAGTTTTAAAATCAAAACGATTTACGAAATAAAATAAAGATTTGATTCTTAAACCTAAAAAGGAAATAATTCAAATTTAAAATCATTTTCGAATTTTATAACATAAATCAGAATCTTATATATAAAAATAAATCAGGAAATAATAAAAATGATTCTGACACGTTTTTCAATAAAACTTGAAGTAATCGATTACTTTCTGAAGGTAATCGATTATTCCTTCAAAAATAGAAATTCTTAAATTCATTTGAAAAACAAGTAATCGATTAGACCAACAATGATTAATCGATTACATCACTCCTGTTCAATATGTGATGCAACTCATTTAATAGATTAAAACTAATCAATTAATCGATTACTGAGCCTCTGTTATGCATATGATGCAACATCATGTAATCGATTACTACACAGCCTGTAATCGATTACTAAGCCTCTGAAAAATATATGATGCAACAATTATAATCGATTACTTGATCCAGGTAATCGATTACTCTCATAAGAAAGTAATGGATTAACAAAGTTCACTTAATCGATTACAAGCTCTCTGATTTTTCTATGATGCAAAAAGTTAATCGATTATCTTGAGCAGTTAATCGATTACTCCTTCTTGCATAGTAAAAATATACAGAGTTTTGTAACATCAATTATTTTCACAAAGATTAAGATAGAAAACAACTTTTCATGAAAACACATTTTCTTCTCCCTTTTTAAATGAAAAAAAAAACCTATTGGCCTTTTTAAACTCGTAAAGAATAAAAACTTCATTACCTTACAAATGTTCTAAGGGAAAAGGTTTCTAATCTATGTCTTGCTCGAATCTTCATTCTTGATCATGAAGAAAACTTGAGTTGGTTTGTTATCATCAAAACATCAGCTTGATATATACTTGAAGTCCATAAGAGAGTTTGAAGCATGTCTTCCAACACTAGCTTGACTTCCAACATATCGGTCCGTATAAGATTTTTAAGCGAGTCGGTCCCGTCGCGTATCAGATCGCTTTGCCACCTTTCTTATCCAATCTCCATAACGTGTTTCATGTCTCTCAGGTTCGCAAGTTTATCCAAGACCCGTCTTCGATCATCCAGTTGCAGCAGGATGTAGTACCATTGAAGGAGAATCTCACGTTCGAGGTTGGGCCAGTGCAAATAGAAGATCGACTAGTCAAGAAGCTGCGAGGAAAAGAGATTCCATTAGTGCGAGTCCTTTGGGGTCAGAATGGAGTATCTGACTCTACGTGGGAATTAGAATCTAGGATGAAAGAAGAGTACCCTCATCTGTTTGTATAATCGGAATTTCGGGGACGAAATTCTGATAAGTGGGGGAGGATGTAAGGTCCAATAATTTAATAAATAAAATAAAATAATTTTATAATTTTATAATATTATTATATTAAATAACATATTTAATTTTCTGATATTTAGTCAAAAAACTCGAGTCCTTTGGGGAAGACTCGAGTATGGTAACTAGCTGTTAGAAAAATTTGAATTTTAGTTGGAAGACTCGAGTCTTTCATGGGAGACTCGAGTATTCTGTGGTGTTGTTGAATATTTTAAATTGGTGCGTCAGCAAAGACTCGAGTAGTTCGAGCAGTTTGGTTGAGTGTATAAGTCGGTTCCAATTCAAACTTCGAACCAAATCGCGTTTTCTCGTGGTTCCAAGCACAGAGCTGAATTTTACTTCGAAGTAAGGTAACCTTAGACTATAAATAGGCAATTAGTGAATAAGGAGTTGGAATTTCTTATAAGTAACTACTAATGAGGTGCTTTATAGCACTACTTTTAGTTGTTCATGTGACACAGGTAAATAAGTTTGGGGGATTTCCTCTGTATGCATCAATAGAAAAAGCTGTGCTACAAAGGTAAGTTTCCTAACTCCATTTATTAGTGAATAGTAGTTTTTAGGAAATTAGTGTAGGTTATCTTTTTATTTCTTCTGAATTTATAAAAAAAATGCTTCAGGTACAGACCTGGCGCGCCTGGGCGCGCAACTCTGTAACACCCCGCAAATTCCTCGTATTAAATTAAAATACTAAAGAGATTTATTTTCAAGAAAGGTGTTTTAAAGGAGTATTTTCTTAAATGATTTTCCTAACTCACGTCTTTAAAGTAAGGAGCGATTTTAAAGAAATGGTTTCATAAAAGGATGTTATGAGTCTTAAAGTGGAGTTTTGAGAAATAATTATATGTTGGATATTTTTATGCCTTAAAGAAATGACGATTTCTAAACAAGGGAATTTTTATGAAAAAAGAGATTTGTTTTCTAAGCATATATGTTGGTTGATACGTGTTTAATGTATGATTGTGTGAATATAATTCCTTGAAATATTTGAATTATTATGTGAATTGGTGATTATATGTTCTAAATTAGAATTGATTAGGAAATAAAAAGATAATGCATGTATGTGTATATATGTGCAAATGTATGTGTGATATTACTATGTGTAGGTGTATGCTTAGGATTATATGGAATTAGATTAGTAAAAGAAGATGATAATGCATGAGTGTATATATGTGTATGTGTGTATGTGTGTGGCGTGTGTAAGTATATGCAAGCCTAGGATTTTCCCTAAGTGTTGGACAAGGAACTAAATGAACTAAGTTCCAACCATGACCAAACTAAGTTAGTAAAAAAAAACCCTAAGTATTAACTAACAAGCCATTGAACCCAAAATGACCCCTAGCACCCTAATCCACCCTATATTGTCCCCTTAAAATTGATAATCTCCACTCATGCAACAAATTGTGTTGCCAAAATTGCCCTCCCATTTGCACACACCTTTGCCGAATTTCACAAGGGCATAAGAGGGAACACATGAGTTGTCTATTTAAGCCACAACCCTTGGTTCATTTGACCCATTTCCATTCACTTCTTTCATTTCCCTTCACTTTCCAAACACATTTGTTGAGAGCAAAAATCAAGCTCTCAACACCCAAAGAAAAGGAGGTAGGCCATGAGCTAGAGAGGAAGATGGAGAAAGGAACCAAGCCAAAAACCTAAGCCCTTTCTTGAAGATCCAAGCACATAGAAGTTAGAAGACCTTGATTTGGTGGGTAGTTCGAATGATCATGAAGGAAATTGTAATAGTGTAGATTCTTTTTCTTTTGATCATGTGAATCTTTTCTTTTTCTTCTTTGCATGTTAACCCTCAAAGCTTAAATGATGAGTACAAGTATGTTTGTACATGATCTTGGATTTTTTAAAGACAAAAGTGTAGGATTCTCATGTTTTGATGCTAACAATCTCTCTCCAAGCAACAACATTGGCAACAAGCAAGCTACACCACATGAAGATTAGAATTAGGATTTTTATTAATTCTATTTCAATGTAATCTTTATTTTTATGCAATGCATCTCATTGGTGTGGGTAGTGATGAGCATTTTATTTCCCATTATTCCTTGCATTATTTTACTCCTATTATTGATACTTGTTGCCCATTTGACATTGATTAGCTTGATTTATTGATTTAGAGTTTATTGGACTAATATTCCGAATATTGTTTAATTTGGAATTATTTAGCCTAATTAATTCTATTTCTATTTTCAGGTAATATTTGGCACAAGGACACTTTGGGAAGTTTGGAAATGAAGATTGAAGTATTGAAGTGAAGATTGTAATTTGCATTTAGGTCCCTTTTTAATTGTAATGTTCAGAATAGTGTTTCTTAGGATTTGGGCCCATGTTTTAGGCCCATTTTGTGTCTTAAGAGGGGAAATTCGTGTAACCCCCCAAGACACACTCCCATTTCAGATTTCTCACTCTCTCTCTAGGTTAGAACTTCTCTCTTGGCTCTCCCAAGTGGTGGTGGCTGCTAGGGTTTTGTTCTTCCCCATTTCTACTCGTTTTTCTTCATTTATGGCCATGGAAGGCTAGACTTCAAGGGTTAATCCCTTTGGTATTGTATTATCTACTCTTGAGCTCTTGTTATTAATGCAATTTCATTTTCTCTTCTCTGTTTTCATGTTTATCGATGTGTAGTGGTTTGCTTAATTCCATTTCGTAGAGATAATACATGAATATAAATGCTTAATTTGTATTAACTCGTAAAAACTCCAATTCTGGTTTCTGATGCTTAATTAGAAGTTAGGGTTTGGAGTGATAACTGAATTTTCGCTTAGTATTTGGTTATCACGAGTTGGACAGAGGAGAGGAGAGGAATCGATCTTTAGTGAGCTAGGATTGAGTAGTGTACGTAGCCAAAGGGGTTTGCCCGCTTTTGTTTCTGATTTTCTTAGTTTTTATATTCTGTTTATGTTTTGTTCTTCACATTTGTCACACACAAAAACCCCCCCCATTTTACTGCACACTACGTGTTTGATACTTTGCCTAGACCGATATTCGCTGGGAAACGACCTAGGATCACCTTCCTAGTACTACAGAATAAACACCTTTTATTTTGATCGGGTACGGCCTCGATCAAAATTTGGCGCCGTTGCCGGGGACTATCGGTTCTTGCCAAAGATCATACAGTAGTTAATTAGATTAGTTAGTGTAGTTAGTGTGTGAATAAGCATTCTGATAACTGATTGAAAGTTGCCATGTTTGCTGATTTGCTGTTCTGCACAACTGATGCTATTCTAGTGATTCTGTGAGGGCCATTCAACATAGCTGCGGGTGGAATTTTTGCACGAAAATTGGTATCCACACTTGTTTCATCATATATTAGTGTTTTGATGCATCACAGACACTCAGATATGCACTGGTTGTGAGTTCCAGAAAAATTTTCCAAGTTTCAGCAGCACTTACTATAAATAGGCATAACTTTTGATCAGTAACTTGGAATTTGACGAATTTTATATCAAATCGAAGGGAATTTTCTGAATAATCTGATTTTTCTACTTCGTCAGAAAACCCCTTCGTTTGGATCCTGAAAAAGCCTGTTTACTATTTCTTTTTTATTTTACAAGTTCTATTTTCTTAGTTTTTGGTCACTGTTTTAATTCTTTGACTTGGTTCCCTTTTGAATTTTGTCCTCAAACTTTCTGTGATATGTTTTCATGATTTTAGGGTGCTGAAAAAAATAAAGAAAAAAAATTTTAAAAAATAATAAATTTTGTTGCCGATTTTGGTCATGCATATCTGTTACAGTATGCTATGGTTGATGCTGTTCTGTTCAGTACATGACTAGGGGCAACCCAAGTTATTTGCATCCTTATAACCCTGAAATTGATAGAACTTATCACAGATTAGTTAGACAAAATAGGAATCAGTCATTAGGTAGTGAGTCAGAGTCATCTTATAGTCCATCTAATTCTGATTCTGTTTCTATTTCTTCTATTCCTTCTACTTTTATTCAATCTGATTCTATACATTGTGATAACATGGCTCAACCCCCACCAAGGGAAAGGACACTTAGGGAGCTGGCTGCACCTGACTTCACTATTGAAGACTCGTGTATCCGGTATCCTGATGAGGATGTTCCTTTTGAGCTTAGAACAGGACTAATCCATTTGTTGCCCAAGTTTCATGGTCTTGCAGGTGAGGATCCTCATAAGCATCTCAAGAAATTCCATATAGTGTGCACCACAATGAAACCACATGATGTGCAAGAGGATCATGTCTGTCTCAGAGCATTTCCACATTCCTTAGAGGGTCTAGCACAAGATTGGTTATCTGACTTGGCCCCTGGTTCCATCACAAGCTGGGATGACTTGAAGAGGGCATTTCTGGAAAAATTCTTCCCTGCAAATAGGACCACTGCAATCAGAAAGGAAATTTCTGGTATCAGGCAACAACATGGAGAGAGTCTCTATGATTATTGGGAGAGATTCAAGAGGTTGTGTGCTTCCTGCCCTCACCATCAGATCTCAGAGCAGCTTCTCATCCAGTACTTTTATGAAGGTCTCAACTTCATGGAAAGAAACATGGTAGATGCTGCAAGTGGTGGTACATTGGGAGATATGACACCCTTACAAGCCAGGAGCAAAATTGAGAAGATGGCTTCCAATTGTCAACAATTCCATGCAAGAAGCAACAATGATGCAATAGTTGTGAGGGATGTAAATGATGTTGGTGCAGACTCGGGCAAGGTTGAGAAGCTTGAGCAGAAAATTGATTCTCTCACAACATTGGTCACACAATTGGCTGTCAATCAGAAAAAGATGATACTTCCTGCTAGAGTGTGTGGCATATGCACATCCATTGAGCACCCCACAGATGCATGCCCTTCCCTTCAGCAGCAACAGCCGATGACAAGTGGTGACCAACCCGAGGCCTATGCAGCAAACATATACAACAATAGAGGCCCACAACAACATAATCATGACCTCTCTTCCAATAGATACAACCCTGGATGGAGGAACCATCCCAATCTGAAGTGGTCTGATCAACAACAACAACCTCCTCCTAATGTTCCATTTCAGAACACCGCTGGACCGAGTAGACCACCATATGTACCTCCTCCAATCCAGCAGCAAAGGCACCAACAGCAGCAAGTGGTTCATCCTGCACCATCAGCCCCTCCATCCAACCAACCTACCTTGGAGGAGTTGGTGAAGCAAATGACCATGCAAAACCTCCAATTTCAACAAGAGACTAGAGCATCCATTCAGAGACAAGAGGCATCCATTCAGACTTTGACAAATCAGATGGGTCAAATGGCAACTTCTCTCAACAACTTGCAATCTCAAAATTCTGACAAGTTGCCATCCCAAACTGTGATCAACCCTCAGAATCAGAATGTGAGTGCCATCAACCTGAGGTCGGGAAAGCAAATTGTCACACCCACACCACAACCTAACCTCAACAATGATGCTCTAGCTTCCTCTAAAGGGAAGAGCCAAGTGGTAGATGAAGGTGAGCATGCTAGCACCAAAGAGAATCATCCAACTCAACCCTCCTCGACTTCAACCACAAGCCCTGCTGTTGTCCTACAACCTCCTCCTGTTCCTCTTCCATTCCCACCAAGAGTGCCTCAAAACAAAAGGGTGGAAGAGGTGGACAAGGACATTCTTGACACATTCAGGAAGGTGGAAGTCAACATACCCCTTCTTGATGCAATAAAACAGATTCCAAGGTATGCGAAGTTCCTTAAGGAGTTGTGCACTCATAAGAGAAGACTCAAGGGCAATGAGAGGATAAGCATGGGAAGGAATGTCTCCGCTCTCATAGGTAAACCTATCCCTCACATTCCTGAAAAATGTAAGGATCCTGGAACTTTCTCTATACCTTGCATCATAGGCAATGTTAAGTTTGAAAATGCTATGCTAGATTTAGGAGCATCAATAAATGTCATGCCTATGTCTGTTTTTAAGTCTCTTTCTCTTGGACCTCTTCAACCTACGGGTGTGGTGATTCAATTGGCAAATAGAAGTACTGCCCACCCCGCAGGTTTGATAGAGGATGTCTTGGTTCGGGTTGAAGAGTTGATCTTCCCTGTTGATTTTTACATACTTGATATGGAAGATGACTCTCCCCGTAATGCTGTTCCTATTATTTTGGGGAGGCCATTTTTGAAAACAGCCCGAACCAAGATAGATGTGCATTCAGGTTCACTTTCCATGGAGTTTGATGGCAGTGTGATCCGATTTGACATTTTCCATGCTATGAAACATTTTCCTGAGGATCACTCTGTTTTCCATGTGGACTTGCTCGATGATTTGATAGATGAGCATATGCTTGACTTTTTGCATCATGATTTTGAATTGCCATCTTTCACTGATTCATTTACTTGTCCATCATGCACTAACTCTAGATGGTGCACCGCATGCACTGAAATAGCCCAGTTTTTAGACTCTGCTACTGCATCTGATGATTCATATGTTATAGATTCAGATTATGCTAACCCTAACCCCATATCTGTTATGCATGAGTCTGATTTACTTGTTCAGGTGCAGGCAGCAGAATCCATTTCTGCTGTCCCTTTAGTTCCATCTATTATGCAGGCACCCTCATTGGACCTGAAGCCCCTCCCTCCTCATCTCAAATATGCTTACTTGGAGGATGAGCAGAAACTCCCAGTGATCATCTCTA
Organism: Crotalaria pallida; assembly: GCA_037953625.1. Lineage (NCBI taxonomy): Eukaryota > Viridiplantae > Streptophyta > Magnoliopsida > Fabales > Fabaceae > Crotalaria > Crotalaria pallida. The sequence continues at coordinate 63,218,611 of CM075655.1, read as the reverse complement.
CCTCACTTTCTGTTGATCAAGAGGAGAAACTGCTGGATGTGATAAGAAAGAACAAGAGGGCAATTGGATGGACTTTAGCGGATATTCCTGGAATTAGCCCCTCCATGTGCATGCACCGCATTTTGTTGGAGGATGGGGCTAAACCAGTGAGACAACCCCAAAGACGATTGAACCCCCAGATTCTTGATGTGGTTAAGAAAGAGGTCACCAAGCTGCTCCAAGCGGGTATCATCTACCCAATTTCAGATAGCACTTGGGTGAGCCCGGTGCAAGTTGTCCCCAAGAAGTCTGGTGTCACAGTTGTCAAAAATGAGAAGGATGAGCTGATTCCCACTAGAGTGCAGAACAGTTGGAGAGTCTGCATTGATTACAGAAAGCTCAACCAGGCGACTCGCAAGGATCATTTCCCTCTCCCCTTCATTGATCAGATGTTGGAGCGCCTGGCAGGTAAATCTCATTATTGCTTCTTAGATGGATTCTCTGGTTATTTTCAAATTTGTATTGCACCAGAGGACCAACATAAGACCACATTTACCTGTCCTTTTGGCACATTTGCATATAGAAAGATGCCTTTTGGCCTATGCAATGCTCCTGCCACATTTCAAAGATGTATGATGAGTATTTTCGCTGACTTGCTCGAGCATTGCATAGAGGTCTTCATGGATGATTTTAGTGTTTATGGCTCCTCATTTGATGCATGTCTTGATAATTTGACTAAGGTGCTTAACAGGTGCATTGAGACTAACCTTGTCTTGAATTTTGAAAAATGCCACTTCATGGTAGAACAAGGCATAGTCTTAGGGCACATTGTTTCGCACAAGGGCATAGAAGTTGACCCTGCTAAGCTGCATGTAATATCACATTTGCCTTACCCCTCTTGCGTGCGAGAGGTGCGTTCTTTTCTTGGTCATGCAGGTTTCTATCGCAGGTTTATTCAGAACTTTAGCAACATTGCCCTTCCTCTTTCCAAGTTGCTTCAAAAGGATGCCCCATGGGAATTTGGAGACCAATGCAAGAGGGCATTTGATGAATTGAAGAAAGCACTAACCACCACTCCCATCATCCAACCACCTGATTGGACCCTCCCATTTGAGCTCATGACTGATGCTTCAAATTATGCTTTGGGAGCAGTTCTCTCCCAAAGGGTTGGTAAGCTGTTGCATGTGATTTATTATGCTTCTAGGACTTTAGATGCAGCACAGGTTAATTACACAACAACTGAAAAAGAACTTTTGGCTATTGTTTTTGCACTTGACAAATTTAGATCATATTTGCTTGGTTCTAAGGTTGTAGTGTACACTGATCATGCTGCTCTGAAGTATCTTTTGAAAAAGACAGATTCCAAACCTAGGTTGATTAGGTGGATGTTGCTCCTCCAGGAGTTTGATCTTGAGATTCAGGATCGGAGTGGTGCGCATAACCTTGTCGCAGACCACTTGAGCAGGATAGAGAGAGAGGAGGATGCATTTCCTATCCGGGATGACTTCCCGGATGAGCAGCTTTTATCTTTACATGTTTCCCATCCCCTTCCCCAAACTCCTTGGTTTGCAGACATTGTTAATTATCTGGTTGCTTCTGTTGTTCCTGCCTTGGCATCCAAAGCTCAAAGAGACAAATTAAAGAGCGATGCCAAGCATTATGTATGGGATGACCCCTATTTATGGCGTTTTTGCAGTGATCAGGTCATTCGCAGGTGCATTCCAGACCAGGAGATCCAATCGGTTCTCCAATTTTTCCATGCTTCACCAGTGGGAGGCCACCTTGGTACTCAAAGGACAGCACGAAAGGTGCTGGATTCTGGATTTTATTGGCCTACCATTTTCAAGGATGCGAGCAACATCTGCAGCTCGTGTGAGCAGTGTCAAAGAGCAGGAGGCGCCCTATCTTGGAGGCAACAGATGCCGCAACAACCTATGTTGTTTTGTGAGGTGTTTGACGTCTGGGGTATAGATTTCATGGGCCCCTTTCCTGTTTCTTTTGGTTTTTATTATATCTTACTTGCTGTGGATTACGTATCCAAATGGGTGGAAGCTAAGGCCACCAGGACTAATGATGCTCAGGTTGTTGTAGATTTTGTCAGGTCTAATATCCTTTGCAGGTTTGGCATACCTAGAGCCATAGTCAGTGACCAAGGCACACACTTCTGCAATAGATCCATGCAAGCTTTGCTCAAGAAGTATGGGGTTGTGCACAAAGTCTCTACACCCTATCACCCCCAAACCAACGGGCAAGCGGAGATTTCAAATAGAGAGATCAAGCGGATTTTGGAGAAGATGGTGAAGCCTAATAGAAAGGATTGGAGCACACGATTGGAGGATGCTCTGTGGGCCCATCGGACCGCTTACAAGGCACCTATAGGGATGTCACCCTATCGGGTTGTCTTTGGTAAGGCGTGCCACCTGCCTGTGGAGATAGAGCACCGTGCATATTGGGCTGTGAAGCAATGTAACTTAGCTCTTGATCAAGCGGGTGAGGAGAGGAAGCTGCAGTTGAGTGAGCTAGATGAGATCCGCTTGGAGGCCTATGAGAACTCCAAATTCTACAAAGAGAAGACCAAGAAGCTTCATGATAACTCCATTTCCAGAAAGGAGTTCTTGGTTGGTCAAAAAGTTTTGCTCTACAACTCTAGGCTTGGACTCATGAGTGGAAAGCTCCGCTCTAAATGGATTGGACCGTTTGTAGTCACCCAAGTGTTCCCTTATGGCACTGTGGAGATCAAGAGTGAGTCCACGAACAAGAGCTTCAAAGTCAATGGCCACCGACTCAAGCCTTTCCTAACCACCCCTTCTTTGGATGATGCACCTGTGGAGGAGGCCTCATTGGTCGACCCCACTTTTGAACAACCATGACTTAGGGAGTCTCCTTTTCTCCTTCCTTACTCTTTTTATTACACTTGTCTATATCTGTCTGATTCTGCTATTTGTGTTCCATTGAGGACAATGTGTGATTTAAGTGTGGGGGGAGAGTAGTTTAGGTTGCATATTTTGCTTTGATTTTTTTTTAGGTTTTGCTTAGTTTTGGGCATTTTCTTGCATGTTTTTGCTTCATTTTAGTAGAGTTTTGGTATCTCGTGTCTGAATTCATGCATTTCTGTGTGTAAAGTTGCTTTTGATAATTAAGAGGTGGTAACACTGTGATAGAATTGTCCCTTTTGTGAGGATTTGAGCCTTAATTGTGGGTGGATTGCTATATATGCCACCTAATTTTCTGTCATGTGTGATTGCACTCTGGATTACTTGCACTCTAGAACTTGACTTGACTCTTGTTGATACTTGATTGCTCATGCACATTTTGAAATGATTTAGGCACTTTCTTTCTTGAATAAGCTACTAGCCATATGAGCCTACCTTGAATGAATGTATCCTTTGCTAGCCCCTTTGAGCCTTTTTATCCCTTTCCTTGTTCTTTAGCTCATTACAAGCCTATGACTGAAAAACCATGATTGTCCTAACCTTAGGGAATTTTGGAGCTTTGGAATTGTTTTGGGAATGGGTATTAGGTAAGAAGTGTGCTTTATGCTTTAATTGGTTGAGTTCTTGGTTTTGCCTCATTGGTTGTTATAGTTATGGCTTCATCTTCATGCCATTTGTGTTGTTTCTTCTTTTCTTTTTGTATATCTCTCAAAAACAAAAAAAAAAAAAAAATAGAAGACAAAAATACAAAAAAAAAATGCAAAAATAAAAAGAAAAAAAAAGAAAAGAAAAAAAAAAAAGTGAATAAAAGGTTGTTGAGGCAAAGAGGATTGGAATTAGTGGTAGTTGATTTTGGGGTGGATTTTGCTTACTTTTTACTTATTCCCCATTGCTCCTCTATTCCTTTGGTTTTAGCTACATTCCCATATTTTTATCCTACCTTGTCCTTGGCCCCATTACAACCCTTAAAAGACCTTTTGATCATTTTGTGCATGTGTGTTGATGGTTGATGTTAGAGGTTTGTCAAGCTTATGGTTGTGTTTGTTTTTCATGATGTGCCTTGAGTGTAAATAATGATTAACCCCAAACACTTGAGTGTAAACACTTTTGAGTGATCCTTGTGAGTTTCTATCATCTTTGTGACTATCCTCTTGATGTCATTGGTTTCTTTGCATACTTGAAGTAATTGGATGATGTTCGCGGATGCTTTGACTCTTTGATCCTTAACCATTTTGTGTGCTTGAGTTTGCCCATTTCTTTGCATTTCCTAGAATTCATTGTGAAGTATGTAATCTCTTAGGTTAGCATTTCTTAGTTGTAGTCATCTTGTTGCATTATTCACTTTGGTGCATATTGATCTTCATAGTCCTATCTTTTGGTTTTGCCCAGGAGTGCAAAAGGATAAGTGTGGGGGTATTTGATGAGCATTTTATTTCCCATTATTCCTTGCATTATTTTACTCCTATTATTGATACTTGTTGCCCATTTGACATTGATTAGCTTGATTTATTGATTTAGAGTTTATTGGACTAATATTCCGAATATTGTTTAATTTGGAATTATTTAGCCTAATTAATTCTATTTCTATTTTCAGGTAATATTTGGCACAAGGACACTTTGGGAAGTTTGGAAATGAAGATTGAAGTATTGAAGTGAAGATTGTAATTTTCATTTAGGTCCCTTTTTAATTGTAATGTTCAGAATAGTGTTTCTTAGGATTTGGGCCCATGTTTTAGGCCCATTTTGTGTCTTAAGAGGGGAAATTCGTGTAACCCCCCAAGACACACTCCCATTTCAGATTTCTCACTCTCTCTCTAGGTTAGAACTTCTCTCTTGGCTCTCCCAAGTGGTGGTGGCTGCTAGGGTTTTGTTCTTCCCCATTTCTACTCGTTTTTCTTCATTTATGGCCATGGAAGGCTAGACTTCAAGGGTTAATCCCTTTGGTATTGTATTATCTACTCTTGAGCTCTTGTTATTAATGCAATTTCATTTTCTCTTCTCTGTTTTCATGTTTATCGATGTGTAGTGGTTTGCTTAATTCCATTTCGTAGAGATAATACATGAATATAAATGCTTAATTTGTATTAACTCGTAAAAACTCCAATTCTGGTTTCTGATGCTTAATTAGAAGTTAGGGTTTGGAGTGATAACTGAATTTTCGCTTAGTATTTGGTTATCACGAGTTGGACAGAGGAGAGGAGAGGAATCGATCTTTAGTGAGCTAGGATTGAGTAGTGTACGTAGCCAAAGGGGTTTGCCCGCTTTTGTTTCTGATTTTCTTAGTTTTTATATTCTGTTTATGTTTTGTTCTTCACATTTGTCACACACAAAACCCCCCCCCCCCATTTTACTGCACACTACGTGTTTGATACTTTGCCTAGACCGATATTCGCTGGGAAACGACCTAGGATCACCTTCCTAGTACTACAGAATAAACACCTTTTATTTTGATCGGGTACGGCCTCGATCAGGTAGCTTAGGTGATTTTAAGAATATTTAAATAATGTTTGATTAAGAGTGAAGATACTTTAAATCTTGATTAAATAGCTCTATTAAAAGTTTTGTGAAAAACCTTTTAGAAAATCCTTGTTTTTATTCAGATTCTGATCAGTTTACTCGAGTAATGAGTATTGGGTCACTCGAGTAATTTATGTCATGACAGGTTAATCGAGTAATGGTTTACACATCACTCGAGTAACTTAATCTGACATGTTTTAATCGAGTGAAGTTATATGGTTTACTCGAGTAATTCAATCAGTGTTTGGAAAATTTTAAAAGGACTTAATTTTCTCTTTCACGTGAGATACACATTCAGTCTTACAATTTTCTATACACTTTGAAAAGCAATTCAAGAGCTATTTTACATCTTTCAAGAGCTATCAAGATTCAACAAAGAACTTTTCATTCTTCACTCTATTTCTCTCATTGTTCAAATATTCTTGAGATCATAATTTTTGTTCTTAGTGGTTGTTGAAGATTTGCAATTTGTGATTGCATCATTGAAGTTTCAACACAAGTGAAGAATATCACAAGGAAGACTTTGAGGATCAAATCAAAGCAAGAAAAGAGGATTGGTTGGAAGCATCTTCAATCAATTAGCAAGGAAATCTAGAATTCTCAAAAGGGGTAGATTAGATCAAAGTGTTTGGTACACACTTTGAGTTGGGTTTTAAGATAGGAGAACTAAGAATCTAGTTGCATCTTAAAACATTGTAAAATCTACATTTGAAGATTTCTAGTGAAGAATCTCTCTTGATTCAAGAGGGGACTGGAGTAGCTTTCAAGTGGGTGAAAGTGAACCAGGATAAATCCTTGTGTCTCTTTTATTTTCATTCCTTGTATTGCATTAATTCTTTAACAATTGCATTTTTAGGTTAGAATTGGGGTTTTCTTAATTCTACTCATTTGATCTAAAATTGCATGTTAATATTACTTGAAGTTGTTCATATTAATCATTCATAATTTGTTGAATCATCATAGCATTGTTATTCTTGAAGAACTCCATTGAAAACTGAGTTTTAATTGAATTTTACCCAGTTTACTCGAGTAAAGTTCTTGTCACTCGAGTAATCTGCTTTCAGTTTATGAACAATACTCGAGTAGGTTTTCTGTTACTCGAGTGATTTAAAAATAGCTTTCGTAATACTCGAGTGATTTTCTGAATACTCGAGTGAAATTATTTTTGCTTGCGTATTACTCGAGTGAAGACTTGAGTTACTCGAGTAATCTGACTTGAATTTTTAAGAAATTTTATTTTCATAAAACCATTCTCTTAGGTGGACGAAAAATCTGTAATAAGGCTTCAATATTCTATTCACCCCCCCTCTAGACTATATTGAGCCGCTTGTTGGTTTCCAACAAGTGGTATCAGAGCTCAGACGAAAAATTCCAGCCTTAAAAAGCTTTTTCGAAAAGATCCTTTTACTTGGAAACAATGGGCTCAATTTCAAATCCTTTTGGTGGTGAAGGAACTTCCATTAATCATCCTCCACTATTCAATGGTGAGGGTTACGCTTATTGGAAGGTCCGCATGAAAATTTTTATTCAAGCCATAGATATGGAAATTTGGAACGCCATAGAGAATGGACCTTTTGTTCCTCAAACGAAAGTAAATGATGTTGTTTCAGTCAAACCTCAATCGAGTTGGGACAATGATGATAAGAAGAAAGTTGCATTTGATTTAAAAGCTAAAAATATCATCACGTCCGCTCTTTCTTATGATGAGTTCTTTCGAGTATCTCAATGTGTTGATGCTAAACAAATGTGGGACACATTACAAGTCACACATGAGGGCACTTCGGAGGTTAGAAGGGCTAGGCTAAATACACTCATGCATGAATATGAACTCTTTCGTATGTTACCTAATGAAAATATAGGTGACATGCAAAAGCGGTTCACTCATATCATAAATCATCTTTCTGCACTTGGAAAAGTTATAACTAATGGTGAAATTGTTAATAAGATTTTGAGATGTCTTAGCAGGGAATGGCAACCTAAGGTGACGGCCATTATGGAAGCTAGAGACGTGGATCAAATTCACTTAGCAACTCTATTCGGAAAGCTTCAAGAGCATGAAATGGAGCTTGGACGGTTATCCATGAATGAAGATGCCGATAGAAAGAAAAAGGGGATAGCTCTTAAATCAACTTCAAAATCCCTTAAGGCACAAGAGGAAAACACTCAAGTGGATGACTCAGACTCCGATATAGATGATGAGACCCTTAGCTTGCTAGTTAGAAAGCTTGGTAGGTTCCTTAAGAAAAAGGGGAACTTTAATAGAAATAGACAAAGAGATTCTAAGGACTCACAACCAAGAAATAAGACTAACAAGGATCACATCAAGTGTCATGGATGTGGAAAGCTTGGTCACTATCGATCGAATTGCCCAACTCATTCTAAGAAGTCGGAAGGTGACAACTCTAAGTTCAACTCATCTAAAGGAAAAAGGGCTTACATAGTATGGGATGAAGTGGAGAGTCAATCAACATCTAGCTCATCGGATGATGAAGAACTTGCAAATCTATGTTTGATGACGAAGCTTGATGAAGAGGAATCTTCGAGCATTAAATCAAGTGAGAACGTCAATGAGGTAGATTATCTTTCCGATGCTAGCTCTAGTTCTAATTCTCCTTCATTCAATGAATTGTACAATGTGTATGTAGAGATGCATAAAGAGTTGAAGAAACTTTCTAAAATAAATGTTGAAAGAAAGAATTTCATAATGAAGCAACATGAAAAGATAATTGAACTTCAAAAAGATTTAGAAGAAATTAAGCTTCAAAATGAAACACTTGAACTCATTTATGCAAACTCTACATGCAATTGTGAATTGAAATCAAATGAGACTCCATCTTGTGAAAATTGCAAGTCTTTGGAAAAAGAAGTTTTTAATTTGAATGATCGACTTGCAAGGCTCATGAAAGGAGATACTTCATTAGATCATTTGCTTTCAACTCAAAGGAACAATAGCAATAGATCCGGTCTTGGCTATACCAAACCTAAGAAACGCAATTATCGCAAAGTTGGTGGATTTTCAAAGAATAAGATTTCTAAAAACCCAACTTGCCATTATTGTGGGATCTTTGGGCATACCACGAATAAATGTTATATAATGAAATTTGGTATACCAAGCGGAGAATATATTTGGATTGTTAAGGGGACTTCTCTCCATGCTAACAACAAAGGACCCAAGACCACTTGGGTACCTAAGTCAACCAAATGATATCTTTCTTGTAGGTGTGTCTTCGAACCAAAGAGCGCAAATGGTACTTGGATAGTGGTTGTTCGAGACACATGACGGGAGACAAAACGCACTTCATGGAACTTACTCCGAAAAGTGGTGGATTTGTGACATACGGCGACAACAACAAGGGCAAAATTCTAGGAGTCGGGAAGATCGGTAACGTATCTAACCTTGTCATAGAAAATGTCCTATACGTAGAAGGCTTAGAACACAACTTGCTTAGTATAAGCCAACTATGCGATATGGGCAATTATGTGACTTTTACTCCGGAATTATGCTTCATTAAGTCTTCTATAGATGATAGTGTTAAGTTTGTTGGTCGTCGCTCTAATAACACTTACTTAATTGATTTGGATGAGATAACTTCACTATTTTCAAAATGTTTCAAATCTTTTGATGATAAAATTCGTCTTTGGCATAGACGAATTTCTCATGTGAATGTGAATCAATTAAACAAACTTTTACGAAAAGATTTAGTGATTGGTTTGCCTAAACTAAATTTTAAGCTTGATGGCATTTGTGACTCTTGTCAAAAGTGAAAGCAAGTTAAAAGTTCTTTTAAACCTAAAAATGTGATAAGCACAACAAAGCCTTTGGAGCTCATCCATATGGATTTGTTTGGCCCTTCACAAATTAAAAGTTTAGGTGGCAATTACTATGGATTTGTTTTAGTAGACGATTTTACTAGATTCACATGGACTTTATTTTTATCCGCAAAAAGTGAAGTTTATAAATGTTTTAAAAAGTTTGCCAAACTCATCCAAAATCAACTAAGTTTGAAAATTGTGTCTATTAGAAGTGACCACGGAGGTGAGTTTGAAAACACTAGGATTGATGCGTTTTGTGATAAGTTTGGTATTGATCATCAATTTTCGGCCCCTAGGACTCCAGAGCAAAACGGAGTTGTAGAAAGGAAAAATAGAATATTAGTGGAACTTGCTCGTACTATGTTGAAAGAATCAAATGTTCCTAAATATTTTTGGGCCGATGCGTTAAACACCGCTTGTTATGTGCTTAATAGGGTTCTTATTCGTCCGCATTTAAATAAAACACCTTATGAACTTTTAAAAGGGCGAAAGCCAAATATTTCACATTTTCATCTTTTTGGGTGTAAGGTGTTTGTTTTAAATATCGGAAAGGAACCGGTCGGCAAGTTTGACTCCAAAGCCAACGAAGGCATATTCATAGGTTATTCAACCCATAGCAAAGCATATAGAGTCTACAATAAAAGAACATTAACCGTTGAGGAATCCGTGCATGTTGTATTTGATGAATCTTCGAAAGGAGATTGTGTTGTTTCTTGTGATGATGATAATATAGGTACATATTTGGATCATGAGAAGTCAACACCACAACAAATGGAAGAGAATCAAATTGAAGATGGAGAGGTGCAAGCACAAGATAAGGACTTAGCACAAGAGAATCAACCTCAATTACAAATAGCTTGGAAGTCCAACAAAAATCATCCGATTTCTAACATCTTAGGTGACATTGCGAAGGGAGTGGTAACCCGACGCACTTTAAATAATTTTTGTTATTATGTTGCCTTTGTATCTCAAATAGAACCTAAGAGTATCAAAGAGGCTCTTCAAGATGATCATTGGATTATGGCCATGCAAGAAGAATTAAATCAATTTGAAAGAAACCAAGTTTGGGAGCTTGTGCCAAAACCCGATGATCGTCCTGTAATTGGTACTCGGTGGATCTATAGGAATAAGTTAGATGAATCGGGTATTATTGTTAGGAATAAAGCTAGGTTGGTAGCACAAGGTTATAGTCAAGAAGAAGGAATCGATTACGATGAGACATATGCTCCTGTTGCTAGACTAGAAGCTATTCGTATTCTTCTCGCTTTTGCTTCAATAATGAATTTTAAATTGTATCAAATGGATGTTAAGAGCGCCTTTGTTAACGGATTCATTCAAGAGGAAGTTTACGTGTCACAACCTCCCGGATTCGAGAGTTTTGAGCATTCGGACTACGTTTTCAAACTGAAAAAGGCTTTGTACGGTTTGAAACAAGCTCCTAGAGCTTGGGACGACCGACTAAGCAATTTTTTATTACAAAAAGGTTTTAAACGAGGCACTGTTGACACTACTATTTTTATTGAACGTTCCGGTAAGGATATTTTATTGGTTCAAATATATGTTGACGATATTATATTTGGTGCTACTAACGATAACTTGTGTAAGAAGTTTTCAGACTTGATGCAAAGCGAATTCGAAATGTCGATGATGGGAGAGCTTACATTCTTTCTTGGCCTTCAAATAAAGCAGCTTAATGATGGCATTTATATTCATCAAAGTAAATATTGTAGAGAGCTTCTCAAACGTTTTGGGATGGATTCGTGCAAATCCGCTTCTACACCAATGAGCGTTGCATGCTACCTAGATCAAGATGAGGCTGGAAAAGTGGTAGAGGTAACGAAGTATCGTGGTATTATTGGTAGTTTGTTATACTTAACTGCATCGAGGCCTGACATCATGTTTAGTGTATGTATGTGTGCACGTTTTCAAGCAAAACCGAAAGAGTCGCATCTAACTGCTGTCAAAAGAATTATGAAATACTTAAAGGGTACAACGAATACTGGACTTTATTATCCTAGGGATGCCTTTCTAAAACTTATAGGTTATTCGGACTCTGACTTTGCCGGTTGTAAAGTTGAGAGAAAAAGTACAAGCGGAACTTGCCACTTGATTGGTAGTTCACTTGTATCGTGGTTTTCTAAAAAGCAAAATTGTGTAGCTTTATCAACCGCGGAGGCCGAATACATAGCAGCCGGTAGTTGTTGTGCTCAAATTTTATGGATGAAACAACAATTATCTGATTTTGGATTAAATTTGACAAAAATCCCTATAAAGTGTGATAACACTTCGGCAATTAATTTGACTAAAAATCCAGTATTACACTCAAGGACAAAGCATATTGAAATTAGGCATCATTTTTTGAGAGATCATGTTCAAAAAGGTGATTGTGTTATTGAGTTTGTTCAAACTTCGGATCAATTAGCTGATATCTTTACAAAACCATTACCAAGGGACACATTTTATAAGATTCGAAGAGAACTTGGTATTTTTGATGAATCAACTATTAGCTAATTGTATTTGATGCTTTTCGAAATCACCTTCAAGCCTATTCAATGTGATTTGTATTTTGAGTTGTTGTATCTTATTAAAGTGTTTCTTATTTTTTGTGATATGTAGTTATGTGTGTATGTTTTCTATAATATGTTAATTGCTTTATTTGTATGTGTGTTACTTGCTAAATGCTAAGTGTTTCTATGTGGTTGTGCATGAAAAATGTTTTTGCATGAAAAATTTGAAATTTTTAAAATTCTGGATAGTTCACTCGAGTAACAGATATTTCACTCGAGTAATTTTAAAAACTTTTTAGTATTACTCGAGTAATTCTGTCTGTCACTCGATTAATTTTAAAATGACTTTCGTATCACTCGATTAGTTCATCCATCACTCGAGTGAAATTTTTTTTACTTTCGGCATACTCGAGTAACATTTTCTTTTCACTCGATTACTGCTCGAATCACTCGAGTGACGCATGAACATTACTCGAGTAACTTACGTGATTTTAAAAACTGAACTGTTGCAAACTGCATCATTTTCTCGTCACTTTCTCTCTCTTGTTCGTATTTCTTTCTTCTCTCTCATATGGTTTTTAATCGTTGTGGCACTCTTGTGGTTTATTTTGGTATTGTCTTTATTGTTATATTTTTTTATATACCATTGTGAACTACTTACCTTCCACTTTTGGCAAAGGCCTTTTCTCACAATTCTTATCTTTTTAATGGTGCCAAAAGGGGGAGAATATTTTGTTAATGTTGTTCTTGTAGGTTAAGTTTTATTATATTTTTCCTAGGTGTTTTACATTTAGGGGGAGTATGTTAAAACTTAGTGCTTAATTGAAAAGGAGGTTTGTCATCATCAAAAAGGGGGAGTTTGTAGGATTCTCATGTTTTGATGCTAACAATCTCTCTCCAAGCAACAACATTGGCAACAAGCAAGCTACACCACATGAAGATTAGAATTAGGATTTTTATTAATTCTATTTCAATGTAATCTTTATTTTTATGCAATGCATCTCATTGGTGTGGGTAGCTTAGGTGATTTTAAGAATATTTAAATAATGTTTGATTAAGAGTGAAGATACTTTAAATCTTGATTAAATAGCTCTATTAAAAGTTTTGTGAAAAACCTTTTAGAAAAACCTTGTTTTTATTCAGATTCTGATCAGTTTACTCGAGTAATGAGTATTGGGTCACTCGAGTAATTTATGTCATGACAGGTTAATCGAGTAATGGTTTACACATCACTCGAGTAACTTAATCTGACATGTTTTAATCGAGTGAAGTTATATGGTTTACTCAAGTAATTCAATCAGTGTTTGGAAAATTTTAAAAGGACTTAATTTTCTCTTTCACGTGAGATACACATTCATTCTTACAATTTTCTATACACTTTGAAAAGCAATTCAAGAGCTATTTTACATCTTTCAAGAGCTATCAAGATTCAACAAAGAACTTTTCATTCTTCACTCTATTTCTCTCATTGTTCAAATATTCTTGAGATCATAATTTTTGTTCTTAGTGGTTGTTGAAGATTTGCAATTTGTGATTGCATCATTGAAGTTTCAACACAAGTGAAGAATCTCACAAGGAAGACTTTGAGGATCAAATCAAAGCAAGAAAAGAGGATTGGTTGGAAGCATCTTCAATCAATTAGCAAGGAAATCTAGAATTCTCAAAAGGGGTAGATTAGATCAAAGTGTTTGGTACACACTTTGAGTTGGGTTTTAAGATAGGAGAACTAAGAATCTAGTTGCATCTTAAAACATTGTAAAATCTACATTTGAAGATTTCTAGTGAAGAATCTCTCTTGATTCAAGAGGGGACTGGAGTAGCTTTCAAGTGGGTGAAAGTGAACCAGGATAAATCCTTGTGTCTCTTTTATTTTCATTCCTTGTATTGCATTAATTCTTTAACAATTGCATTTTTAGGTTAGAATTGGGGTTTTCTTAATTCTACTCATTTGATCTAAAATTGCATGTTAATATTACTTGAAGTTGTTCATATTAATCATTCATAATTTGTTGAATCATCATAGCATTGTTATTCTTGAAGAACTCCATTGAAAACTGAGTTTTAATTGAATTTTACCCAGTTTAGTCGAGTAAAGTTCTTGTCACTCGAGTAATCTGCTTTCAGTTTATGAACAATACTCGAGTAGGTTTTCTGTTACTCGAGTGATTTAAAAATAGCTTTCGTAATACTCGAGTGATTTTCTGAATACTCGAGTGAAATTATTTTTGCTTGCGTATTACTCGAGTGAAGACTTGAGTTACTCGAGTAATCTGACTTGAATTTTTAAGAAATTTTATTTTCATAAAACCATTCTCTTAGGTGGACGAAAAATCTGTAATAAGGCTTCAATATTCTATTCACCCCCCCTCTAGACTATATTGAGCCGCTTGTTGGTTTCCAACAAAAAGAAACTTGTAAATGTCTAACTAACGGACTTCATAACTCAACTAAGATCTTCATGAAAGATCTTAGAGTTTTTCAACATAAATCTTGAAGATCTAAAAAGTTTTGGAGATTTTTGTAAAGTTTAAAACAAACCTCTTTGTATGTTAAATTCTTTTTCTTAAACTCTGATTTAAAGATGTGTTTAAGAGTTTATTTGATAAATAAATGTGTGATCTAAACTTGGGTGGTAATAAAATTAAGATCTTGGGTGTTGCATGTTGACTTGATGATTGGAGTTCATGCATGTGTTAATTGAACCTTGATCTTGAATTTTTAAGAATAAATGAACTTATAAAACACTAGATCCTAAACTAGGTAATTCGGCCATGAGTAGAAAATTAGGTGTTGATGCTTTTTGACTTGATCTAAGTAGTTGCATGTTGATCTCATGTTTAGAAAAGTTAATTTGAGTTGTTTGATTTTGATTTGGTTTTGATAAAACTTTGATTTTTGGGTTTTGTTCTTTGGAAGCTTTAAATCTTGTTTTGATCCATGAAAAAGTTATACTCTTGAAGTCATGCATGTTATTTTTTTTAAGAGAAAAAGATTTGATCTTTCTTAGAGACCATTTCGGTTTTTTTTCAAAGAATCAAGGAAACAAGCTTTTGAAAATTAATTTTCAACTTGATTTTTAAGTAATGAGCATTCAGTTTTATGTTTGAAAAAGGAAATAATATTTTTAAATTGTTGTGTAAGAAAGTGCATGATAAAACCATGAACCTTAATTTGTGCATGTTGAAAAATGAACCAAAAACCTTGTTATTGTCAAAATGAGGTTCGGCCTATGCATCCTAAATAGACTAGGGTTCTTTTTCATGAGGTGACTTAAGAGCAATGAGTATGTTTTGTGAAATTATGTTAAAATAAATTGTTTGAAATTGTGTTGTGAACGTTTACTTTCTATTTGGTTTTGGATTAAAATTAAAGGGAATAAATGAATTAAATGATTTTGGAAAAGTATTGTGTTTACATAAATATATGTGTGTGTATGCGCATTCAGTTAAGAGTAAAAGGAAGAATAAATAATTTTGTTGCATGAAAAAGAAAATAGAATTCAAGTGCTTAAAATAAATCAAGTTGATTTATGTGTTTTAAATTTGTGATCTTTGAATTGTTTCCTTTGATGTCATTCGGCCATATAGTGTAAATAAGTTTAGAAAATTTGGTTGCACTAAAATAAACTCATGTAGTGATTTTTGAAAAAGAATTGAATTGTTGTGTTTGATTTATATCTTTGTGAGTATGTGAATGTCTAAGTGTTTGTTTGAATTATAAATAAATTAAATGATTAATCAATTACTTGTATGACTTCATTTATTTAAGTGTTGTTGTGATTGTGTGCTAGTTTATGTTTGGAAAACATTTGAGTGTGTAAATGGCTTTGAAATAAGTTGGTTTTAAGAAAATTCCATTTGATTTATTTGAGATTTTTAAATTGTGTTTATGGCTGTCCAAAATTTGTTTCATGATAAAGACTGGAGTTTTAAAGTGTTGATTTTGGATTAAAGAGTCTTTTGAAGCGAAAAGTGTTTTTTTCGATGTTTTCGAATTTTTAATAAAATGATTTTGTGGAATAATTCTTTGCTGTCCAGAATTGTTTGGACTAGTTTCTTGACTCTAAAAATAAGTACAAGTGATTTAAAGTAAAGTTTTCAAGTAATAATTGAATTAAGAAAAAAGCCGGATTGAAAACGGTGAATTTTTCGGTGTTTTCGAACATGCTTAAGGTGCTGTCCAAAGTGGACCAGCAACCAAACCAAAGGATTTAAAAAATTTCACATGATGTTTTTCAAATGGTTTCGAAATATTTAAGTGCTAGAAAATATGAGAGTCGTTTTGATAAAACAATAGTGTTTTAAGTCTTTCGATTAGGAACGGAAAGTGTCACGAATTAAGAAAAGATTTTCTTAATATACGTTAGTAAAGTAAGTGTGTTTTATTTAGTACGAGGAATTTTAAAGACGAGGGATTATGGCAGCTGGTGGCGACAAGGATCCGAGGTGACGGTACGCAATTAATCGCTGGACCACGGTGAGAGAGAAGCTTTCCTAAGACACCGTGGTAGTTAGGTGATATATTAGGACGTTCGGTATCATCTCAAAGATCGAAACTAAGTGGTTCGGAGTCAGTAGTATAGTGGCTATTGTTTGTGTTGTGTGGCCACTTATACGAAGTAGACAATGACCACATTGTTGTTGTGTGATGTTTGTGTGATTGATAGCATGTTTATATTTATTGATTTAATTATGCATGATGAAATTGAATACTGTTAATTAAGATGAGTGACATGCTGTTGGGCGTCTGTTACGTCCTAAGTAAGAAAATGAAAATGAAATGAATGAGTGGGAATGTAATAAAGTAAAGACATGAAGAGAAAGAAATAATGGTGAAGATATAAGATGGAACTGAAAAGAGATGAATAGTTGAGATTGAGGAAAGAGCGAATGATAATGATGAGTTCGAGCCAGAGCTGGGGATAGTGATTGTGATTTGAGCGGAGCTTGGCTCCTTGTTTATGTTTTTGGAGAAGAGACTAGTGTTGAGTTGAGCTTGCTCCTCCCTTAGCGCTCAGCCCAAAAATGTGGTTTTTGAAAAAGGTTTTCAAAAAGGAAATTCTTGAAAAAAAAAAAGATTTGTGAAAAAGAAATTTTTGAGAAAGGTTTTGAAAGGATTTTTGAAAAGAGGTTTTTGAAAAGATTTATGAAAAGAGGTTTTTGAGAAGATTTTTAAAACAATATTTTCGCAAAGGATTTGTAAAACGATATTTTTGAAAAGGTTATGAAAAGAAATTTTTGAGAAAGATTATGAAAAAAGCATTTTTAGAAAAGTTTTGAAATAAATTTTATGAAAGTTTGTGAGAAGAGATTTTTAGAAACTTTGCGAAAAGAGATTTTTACGAGGGTTTGCGAAAAGAGGTTTGGAGAGGTTTATGAAACCTGATTTGAGAAAAATTTATGAGAAGAGATTTTATGAAAAAGTTTACGAAATGATATTTTGTGAAAGTTTATAAAATGAGATTTTGACACTGATTTATGAAATTTGATGATATGAGGTTTTGAGAAAAGAATTTGAAAGGAGATTGTTAAAAGAGATTGTGGAATGAGATGCAAGCGGTTGATGTGATCCCAGCTCTGTGCTATGTGAGAAATGATGAGAGAAAGATTGTGCCATGTTAGTGGTCGGGACTCATTGAAGGGATGCACGAAGGATGGGCCGACCTTAGGTTAATTAAAAGATAAAAGACATTAAAAGACATATGCGGTGAGGTATGAGTGTGCGAAGTAGGGGAGAGGAAGGAACCATGGGTATCTGCGGATACTCAGGAGGAGATTGCATTAGGGGAGGACGATGACGGTGAAACGTCAAGAAGTCTAGAGTATGTTTCTAGGCAGAACGAACTCCACATGTGGCATACGAACGTGGTAGGGACTGGGTCCAATGCCGTGGTAAGTTCTGCGGGCCCACTAGAAAAATACTGTCGCCCCCTAGATTGCAAATCTTGAACAGTGAGAGGGACTGGAGTGGGGCATCTTGACTGCCACTTTGAGTTTGAGACAGTGTGCCTTGAGTATATATATGAATTGATATGATATTATTTGAGGCTGAGTCCTCCTGGCCTGGGGCCAATTGTTTGTGAGACAGCTGTCGTGCCCGCACGGTAAAGGTCCTGTACTCCTGTTTGCTTCCGACTAGGTTGGGTGGATGACCGAGGAGATGTAGACGTGAGTGATAGCCAAGAATGAAATGAATATTTTGATGATATCTTAAAGTACCCCAATCATTAAAGATTGTGAATTGATAAGACTGAATGAAAAGAGAAATATAGTTATGAAAGAAGGAAATGAAAGAGGATAACAATAATGCGAATAAGATAACAATGATAATAATGTTGATAATATGCTTGATTTTTGTGTGCTTGTATGTTGTATTGTATGTTTGTATGGTCCTACTATCTTGCCTATCGTAATCCCACACCGTCGACGATGCGTCGTTCGGATCGCTTACTCTCTCCTGTTCGTTGGCATATCGGTGCTGCTGATATTTCAACGGGCAGATGGAGTATCGGATGGATGTCGCTACGTGGAGTAAGTATGGAAGAGGATGGAAGCGCACCCCATGCGGTTGGATATGGACCGGCTACACCCAGATCGTGATCCCCGATCCGGAGTATCAACTGAGTGGAGCTAATCTGGAACCGCATTTGGGACAAGTCACCGTACGAGGATATAGGAACTTCAAAGAAAAGATCTGGTATGAGACCCAGAGGAATCCTACCATTCTCAATGGAGCGGAGCCAGAATCCTCTAGTAATGAGGAGACAACAACACGGTGGGCATCATCTTCGAGAGAGGACGCAAGAAGAAGGAGGAACTTCACCCGATTGTCTTCAATAGGATAGTTTAAGAATAGGACTACAGTTAAGTTGTAGTGAGTGTTTTGAGTCAAGGATTACCTAAGTGATGAACTATTGATGTAACTTAACCTATTCTGAAGCATGCCCTACTTTTCCTACTACTTTGTGAGAAATGTTTAAGTTCTTTTGATGAAATGAAAATAACCACTTTGAGTTGGAACCAAACTGTTTTTCCTACTAAATGTTTTTGGAAACCCAAGTGAAAGAGTATTGGTTTTAGTAACAACTCGGTTTTCGGTAAAGGGTGTTGAGGACACCAAGAACTTTTCAACAATGGTTTCAAACGCTTCAACAATGTTTTAAAAAAAAAATTGGCCTCATTTTTGCAACCTAAATAAATAAAAGTTGGTTATTTTTGAGTTACGAAAATCGGGCTGTTACAAACTCTGCACGCCTGGGCGCGCTGGGCGAAAATGCCCAAAAGATTGGGGATTGTTATTCTTTGATATATTTTGTGTCTTTTTTCCCATCACAGACCTGTGCAACAAAAATATGTAATTGCTTTCTAGGATTTTTTTTAGTTTTATTGTTTGGATATTTATTTGAATTATTTGTTATTTTCATCAAGCTATATTTTGAGTAACAGATAGGAGTTGATATTTCCCCATTAGAGGTGCTATTTTTGGGCACTAGTTTTTCATGACTCATATTAAGTTTGGGGGAATGTTTTCTTATTTTTGTTAATGCTGATTTTTCAGATGCAAGTAATAAGTGTTCCATATTTATTCCATGTAATTTTTTATTTTGTAGTTTTAAGTTTAGTTTAGTTTGCTTGAGGACAAACCAACCTTTAAATTTGGGGGAGTGGAAAAAATAAAACTTTTTTCAGATCTGAATTTTTTCTCCCATTTTTGGTATTGGTTTGTGTCTTAGGTAGAGGTTTTGTAATTATTCTAGACTTAGGATTATTTTTCTGATGATAGGTGTATATACTTAGTTTAGGATTAGACTCATTGATTCATGTTATTTATTTGTTGAGCTGTAAATATTTTTGAAATCTGGTTAATTTGACAAAGTTTTTCAGAACTTGAGATTAGTGAACTGACTTTAGCTTAGTGAGATTTTGAGCCTTTTGATGGGGTGTATGATTTAGTGAATATTTTGATTTGACACCCTTATTTCTTTCATGAGTGTGTTCACTTTAATTTTGTGTTCTAGAACTTGACCGGTGACCATTTTGAGATTGATAATTGATTGCATGCATTAAGATGATTAAGGCACTTAGGATGTGTTTTTGTGGCCTTCAAATGTTTTGTATTGATAATGTTCCCTTAGTTGCCCATTTTGAGCCTAATGATATTATGATTTTTCTTTGGTACCCTGCATTTATTTAAATATTCTTTGTTAGTACCTTGGGAATTTTAAATGAGCAATTGAGAGAATGAATAAGGAAAGGTGAAAGTAATTGGTGAAAAGTGTATGAGTTCTATTTCTCTTCCAAGTGAAAAAGAAAATAAAAAATAAATAAATGTAAAGGAAGAGAATAGAAGAAAAAAATTGAAAAAGGAAGGAAGAATAAAATGTTCCTGATGTGAGTGTGAGTCTTTATTGTATTCATTGCTCATTCATGGTTTTTGAGGAAAACTTGCTTTTGTAAATATTTTTGCGAGTTAGCCTTTGTTTTATCCCTTCTTTCTTTTATCCCACCTGACACTTTTATCCATGGCCTCATTACAACCAAAATTAAGACCTTTTGAGTTTTGCGTGCATTCAATAATTTCAGTGGAGATTTGGGTCTATGGTCAAGCTTATGGTAACATTTAACTATTGTATGAACTTGAGTGAATTGTTATAACCCTTGATACACATGAGAGATATACACTCAGAGATTGAGAGTATTCACTAGTTCTGGGTTCTGATTGGTTTTCTTTCTTTAACCAAATTTTGATATGTGAATAGCTTGTATAAATATGTGGCTGTGTTGATGAGTCGAAGTCTTAAATTAGGTGTTGTACATTTTGATTTGGATGAGTCGAAGTCTTAAATTAGGACCTTGAAAATGGCGCAATAACGGAGCGAAACGGAGCCGGATCAGGTCCCGCACGCCCAGGCGCACAGACCCGCGCGCCTGCGCACCACGGTAAAATGATAGTGTTCGGTATTTTGGCCATCACTTGATCTATGCTTATCCAAATGAGGCGATCTTGGTATCATTTTAAAGCTAAGGAAAAGATCTATAACTTTGGCAGAAATAGCCTTGCTCAAATTCGTCCATCTTTGGGGTCAAAATCAGGGACGAAGTTGCGTGTCAGACATGAGAAGGCCCAATTGGATAATTTTTGATTAGTTTTGAAGAATTTTGATAAGATTAGGATTTTATCTACTTATTTATGATTTTAGGATTAGTTTAGGAGGAGATTAGAGAGTCATAATCAGTTATCATTTATAATCAGAAATCAATGAGGGAGATTGCATTCTCTGGAGAGCATTCGGAGGAGGAATCCATTGAAGGCTGAAGATTCAGATCAAGGATTAGTGGTAATTTAGGAATGAATTACTTCTATTCTTATTTGTTCTTCTTCTCTATGATGTGTAACTAAACCCTCTTGTGTTAGTAACATGTGGATTTGATTATGTAGTTTAATTATATGAATTAATGTTTTTCCGTTTCTAAATCATGTGTTTGATTGTGTTTTATTTCCAATTCATAAATCTAACTAATTTATGTCTTGTTTTGGATCTCTAATTCTTCAATTGAGAGATTAGGAATTAAAATAGGCCATGCAATTAAACAATATAGTTATTCAACAAGTAGGGATACAATTGGGTAATTATATAACATGATTAATTCCCTGTTCTTAATTAAGATTATTCAATAGTTTAATCTCTTAAGGAATTAAGGATTATCTAATTGAATAAGAAACGGTAATTATACAAGAGAGATCTAATAGTTACCAATTTAGGGATTCGTTCATGATTTAGGGAAAAACACTGATTTATGATAAATAAATGAAATAATTAATGAAACTAGTTCCTAACCACCATTCATCCATTAATTCATAGTTTTTATTTATTTTCCAGCAGCAAAATACTCACTTAATTAAATTATTTAATTCTGAAATTTAATTGATTTTACTCTTAATTACTCCTAGGTAGAAATAAGTTAAATAATTCTTGGTACCCGTGGGAACGATATCTAGTCTTAACCGACTATATTACTATCCGATCTAGTATACTTGCTAGAGAGTGATCAATTAACACCAATATTCTTATTGATTACCTAGGTTATGAAAATGATTTTTCCTAATTCAATTTGCACAACTAAAAGCTAATTGATTCAATTATGAAAAATCAATCTTTTCTAGGTTTTCAACCAAGAACAATATGAATGATAAGAATGTAAAGAGTTAAGGGAATAGAGATACTGCACAGTGATTTATCCTGGTTCACTCACAACCACCATGAGCTACATCCAGTCCCCTCTTCAACCAAGAGAGAATCTTCACTAAGGAATTAGAGTTCTCAAATTACAAGTGAATGCCTCTCAAGACTCCCTTCTTGATAGCCTCCAAGAGATACCACACTCTTGTCTTGCAACCCTATTGAAATCTAATCTAACCTCTTCCCTTTCTTGTTGATATCCCCACAACAAGTCTTCCACTTGCTTGATGATGCCTCACACCAAGACTTCCAAATGCTTGTTAACACAACAAGACTTCCAAGACTTCTTTGCTTGATGAACAACCACCAAGTCTTCCTTTTGTTGTAGAATGTTTGCCTCCTTGCAATGATTACAACTCAATAGAAAACAATAACAATCCTGTGAATCTCTTTCAAGAACTATGAAAATATCAACATGAGAGATTCAAAGATTCTTGATCAAAGAATGTAAAAGTGAAAGCTTTGATCTATGAGAAATTGAGAGAGAATAGTGTGGCTTTGACCTTTATAAAATTGATATGAAAATGATGTTCAATGATCACAATGATTAGGAAAAGGTTTATATAGAATACCCAAAAGTTTGGAAACTTAAAAACTAATTTTGAAAAGTGAAAAACGTATTTTAAAAACCAATTTTGCAGGTGTTAATCTATTAACTCATCATGTTAATCGATTAAGCACTGTTAAAAACATGTTAATCGATTAACCACTTCTCTTAATGGATTAGCCACTGCTAAAGACTTCTAAAAACTTGTTTTCTCAAAACTAAACCTTTTATTTCAAACCTTTAAGCCACCTATTGATTTTAGATTAAGTGAATACTCAAGTTATAATATAATCATGCACTTGATAGAGATTCACTACCCTCTAATGACTCTACCCAAACTCATCAAACTCTAAGACTCAAACTAAAGATATTACAATTTTACACAAAATGAATCTTCGTGAGCTTTCTCTCTCTTCATCATTTGTTGTTTGTTGAACTTCTTCAAACTTGAGTTTGATCAAAACATTTGTAGCTTGTTCAAAACCTTGGTCATTATCAAAACCTTCTCACTGGATCTAACAATCTCCCCCTTTTTGAAAATGACAAACATGTTTTGAAATTGTTTGAAGTTGTTGATGCTTGAACCATTTGATCACTTGGTGAGACTCTTGCTCCCCCTCAATAAATGCTTTTGACTTTGAAATCCAATTGAGTTAAAGCTTGATTCTTCCCCTATCTTCAACAACTTATGCTTCACCTATATAAAAACAACAAAACAACCTTTTCTCCCCCTTTTAGCATTATCAAAAAATAGATTAAGTGAATACTCAAATTATAATATAATCATGCACTTGATAGAGATTCACTACCCTCTAATGAATCTACCCAAACTCATCAAACTCTAAGACTCAAACTAAAGATATTACAATTTTACACAAAATGAATCTTCATGAGCTTGCTCTCTCTTCATCATTTGTTGTTTGTTGAACTTCTTCAAACTTGAGTTTGATCAAAACATTTTGTAGCTTGTTCAAAACCTTTGTCATTATCAAAACCTTCTCACTGGATCTAACAACTCCTAATCCCTTGTTTGTAGGACATGGCACGGAATATGATGTGCGTGGAAATGAGGCCGCTCCCTAATGAGGAGTGGAACTTCGAGGAGAATCGGGCCACGTACGAAGGGGACGTGGAAGTCACTTTCCGTCACCCAAACCCTTGGTCCCGGATGCGTCCGCGTCGTACGAGAATCCCAATGGTGTACATTATGCATATTCCACCCAATTTTGTGTTTCGCCATGGAACACCACCACCACCAAGACGTTTTCCAAGACGCACCCTTCCGCCAAGTCCATCACCCTCCGAAGAAAGAATTACTTTGGAGGTTCCTGCTCACCCTCGTCCTTCCACTAGAGCCCGATCTCAGACTCCAGTTTATGTGCCATCTGATCCGGCACAGGAGGAGGAGGAGGAGGAGGAGGATCCTATCGAGGATGAGGACCCGATTGAGGATGCTGACCAGGTGGCAGATGATGATCCCATGGAAAACTCGACTGGGAGTCAGTGGGGAACTAACGACTGAGTTGAGTTCTGACTAGTGGAATGTGGATAATGCAACCCATCAGGTTTCTCTTACTTATGCTATGTTATATTTTGAGTTTCGAACCAGTTGCTCTAGGTTGTTATATGTTTTGTTGTAATATATGTAATATAATGTAATAACCTAGAGTATCTAAGTTAAGTTTAATGTTTTTAACTTTTATGTTTTGATGTAATGAAGGATGTACCTCTTTTTGGAATTATGAAATGAAATATGGAGTTCAATGTTTACCCTTCATGATGTTTGTAGTTATTTCCGCACGATTTGAAAATGATGATGACTTGATTTAAAAAAAATGGTCGTATTTTCGAATATAAATATTTTATTAAGAATAGTAAGTCAGGTCGTCACACAAAGCATATACAAATCCTTTCTCACATAAAAGGGTTTTCCTTAAACTTCCTCGAAAATTATTTCACAATTAATTCAAATGAAATCTTTTGACTAAACTTTTCCGGATAAGATGTTTCAAATACATATCTTAAATTAAAACTTTTCCTAATAAACTTTTTCGTGGAAAAACTTTTTCTGAAAAACACGTTTCAACTTCATAATCCTAAATTAAAACATTTTGCAATAAATTTTTCGATGAAAAACTTTTTCCGCTGCGCACTCTGATCACTCGAGCACGAGTAAGGAAATATTTGTATGACCTCATTTCTTAACAGTTATAAACATTAGGGTGATCAGTCCTAGTATTTAAACTATTAGCAATAAGATCATCCCTTTCAGATATAATCTTTCTTAAGAAAGACTATACGATATATCTTTAAGTTGGATGAACTTTAAAGATAAGGAGAAATATTCGTCACTATCAGACTTAGTCAGACTGTCAAGTTCTAGAGACATTTTCGTTGGGGAGACAAATACCTGTCCTATCCCGGTGGTTGTTAATCTCTCTAGCCTTAACTGATCTTTCTCTTTTTGTAGCGTCCAAAGATATTTATCACATCCAACTGTGATAAAGGTTCGATCATAGAAATTCAAGTCTAAGGCTTGTTTAGGTTCCCGGATTATCAAATGATCTAATTAACGCAATCGAAAGACATTTGACTACGTTAATTCAGATAAGGGGAGAAGACAAACTCAGGTTACCTATTCCCGGATCTAACTCGCATCCAAACAGAATGAACACCTTTCGAAGATTCGCTGGTCGACCATTCCCTTCTTGCTCTTATCCCCTGACAAATCCAGCGAATAAAACCTCGGCTTCTTGCAACTGAAACCGAATATCTTCATAAATACACCACTAATTAGTCCAAGGTGATGCGCCTCCCACTTTTCACGTTGAGGTGGATAAATTCTTTCTTTTCATTATCCTTGTAGATAATACCCCTCAATCGATGAAATCTTTGTTTCTCAATTGGTCATTTTTCCGTAATTATTTCACCCGACCACTTCTCCTCTTCTTCTAGTTGAGTCCTACCTTTGTCCGTGTTCCTCTTATCCTGGGTTCGAACACTTGTCTTACAAACTTCCTATGCCTTTCCATCGTTCTTATAAATTCCACACATGCTTACCAATACCGGGAAATTCCTTATTCCTTGATAGTTGGTAGCTGGCTTAAGATCCGGATACAATCCATTCTGGACTTCGCATACTTGGACCTCCCATCAAGGTTATCATGAAACATATCTCCTCAACCTATTGAACTTAACAATGCCTTCCCCAAGGTTCATACTTTCTTGTTTTATTTCCAACAATCCAAACCCCTTTTTTTATGCCCCTCGCATTTCCTGAGAATTTACTTTAATTTCCAAAGACTTCTCTTTGTATGTCATTCAGGTGATGTGCAGGTCCTTTGTATTTGAACATTTGTCCTATATGGTTCCCTCTTGTCTTCGCTTCATCACATAGCATGGATGTGGCATAACCTTCTACTCATCCATCTTTTGTGTGCATAATTCCAAAAACTCACTTCCAAGTTTCTAAATTCCTCACTTAGAACAGCTTCTTTAGTTACCTTAGAGCTCGCATGAATCGCTCCTCGACTCAATGCTTGCCATCCCCTTTCACCTTACTAGGTTGGTGATGAAGCCCAAAATCATCATCCTTCAAACTCCATTTATTGGCGTTGCTTCTAGCTCAACTCCTTCTTATCTACAATTACTTCAAATCCTTATAGTCACTAAACTCCCGAAATATAGTTTCATAAAGATGGTGCCTCCAGATCTTTGGAGTGAACATACTCATTGTAAGCTCCAAGTCATACGTCAAATAACTCACCTTGTGTGTATTCAGTCACTTTGATGTATACACACCTACGTCCCTTTCTTAAGACTATCCTCTTCCAAGTCCTTGCCTCGATACATGAAATATACTTCAATACTTTTGCATGAATCGAGTAGGAATAACACAAGAGAGGATGTTAGCCTTCCCTTCAATTACTGAAAATTTTCATTGCACTTCTTATTCCATATGAAAGGCTAATCCTTCCGGTTATCTTGGTTAAAGATATTTGACTCTAGAAAGCCACATATGAACCTACAATAGTACCCAATCAGTTCTGATAAACTTCAGACTTCAGTGACTGGCTTAAGTTATTCTCCTTGCAGAACTACATCCCTCTATGTTGGGTCCACGACTATTTCTTCCTGATAGATCACGTGTTCCAATCTTAACTTCTTCAACCACAACTTATACTTAGAGGGCTTAACATGGTCTCAAGATATTTCGCAGGCTGTTAAAGATTCTTTGTTATCATCAATGAATACTTGCACAAACAGATTCAGACAAGATCTGGAAATTCTGTTCATGTAACTCATGAAGATAGCGTAAGTCAATCCATACGGCATCACTGCTTACTCATAGTGTCCACTTCGGGGTTGAAATTTTGTCTTAAGAATGTCTTCCTTCTGAATTCCAATCTGATAATATCTCAACCTTAGATCATTCCTAGAAAAATATTGAGGTTTCACAAATTTATTCTCATGCTTCATAATCTTTCTTAGGCAACAGATGTTTGACCTTAATGGTGCTCTTATTCTTTTTCCCTTAGCCAACACATTTACGCAATACTCCCAATCTTGTTCTTAACTGAAGTTCCCAACGAGGACACACTTAATCAGGTTAACTGCCTCTCATGATACTCCTCTAATTGTCTCTTTTGACTTGACCATTTCTGGTGATGCCATTCTATAAGAAGCAATATAGATGGCCAACTTCTAGAACCAAAACAATACCAAACTTGATCTTCGCGATTCGATGGCGAACCCGATATTTCATTGGAAAATATTTTCGGAAACTTCCTTACTGTGACATCCTGCATTTTCCTTACCTAAATAAACCAATGAGATTTTATTTAAAGTGAATTTTGAGAATTTAAGAAGGATTTTTAGATGAATGTTTTATAAACTCGAAGCAAATGATTTTATTTGAGTTTGAATTAATGAGATATAAGTTATGGTTTTGTCATTTGTAATTTCTTGAAGAAATGAATTTTCCCTTATAAACTAAAGTGAATATAGTAACTTTGAAAATGCATATCTTTTCAACCGTAACTCGGAAAATTATGATCTTTATATGAAAACGATCGCGTTGAAACGTAGAATTTGAAAATTGAATTTTTATAATTTTCTGAATCGATTTACAGAATGTTATTTTCCGGGTCTGTAAAGTGTGAATTTCGAAAGTATTTAGTGTTGAAAATAATTAGAGACCTCAAATAAATTGTTCCTTTTGGAGATCTTTTAATTATGTGAAAATATGGTTTTAGAAAATAAAGCAGAGCTCATATCTATAGCCAATTAGTACAGTTTATAAATCTCCTTGAGAAGTATATCTTTGGAATTTTCAAGTTTGCAAACATTAGTGTTTTCTTATCATAAAAGTAAAATAAATTATATGCAAATTTAAATACTAGATTTGAGATGAATAAGTGCATGACTTGATTTGAAGATGAGTGTGTGTATGATGTATGATTTTGAGTTGTTTTACTAATAAATATAATGCCCTAAAGCATTGCATATATGTTTGTTTGTGTGTTAGATGTTATGTCTTGAATTTTTAGGATGTTCCATGATTTAATTTTACATGCTTGTAATTGTTCTTTCTCAACAAAATAAAAGGAAAATTTTATTTTCCCTCCTATGTGTATATTTTGGCCATATATGAACCAAAGAGGACAAATTTGAAGTCTATTTTCTTATGAATTAAGAAAGTAAGGATTTGAAGGAAAATAGTAGAAATAAGTTAAGAAATGTGAGGTGGTGAGTGCAATGATGCATGACAAGACTACTTCCCTAAATCACTCCACTTTGCTTTACCATGATAAGACCATTTTCATGAAACAAATGGGTTGGACAAAATTACCCTTGAATTGGAACCCTAGACCCGAAAATTTGAGAGGAAACCCCATGCCCTTAACCTTGTCTATATATATGTGAGTGTAGGCTAGTCGGTTCTTTTACATTTTCATTCTTCAAGCTTCTATACACCTAGTCCAAGAGCAACCACAAGCTCTTGAGACATAGAGAGAGAGAGTGAGGCCGAGAGGAAGAAGAGGAGAAGGAGAGTGAAGATCCAAGTTCCTCAACATTTCATCCTTGATTTTCTTTCACAACCACACTTCCTTCCTCAAAATTCAAGAAGAAGATCACCTATCACCCAAAGGAGAGGAGGCCGAAAACTAACCTATGAGAAGAAGAGAGATCTTAAAGTTTGAAGTTGAGATTTTTGAACTAAGGTAGTTGTTTGAGGTTTTTAAGTGTTTAATGTGTAGTTAATCTTGTGTTGTAAAGGACTTTATGATGAACTATGTTTGAACTTAAAGATCTATGATGCATGTGTTTGTTTTGAAGTGATCTTGAAGTTTAAGTTACATGCATGTCATTTTTAAGTATTGATCATGGATATTTGTGTTAAAAAGTTTGGATCTTTAATTTGTGATCTTTCTTTGTCACGGTTTTGACTAGAGTTTGTGCTTAAATTCGTTTTGTTTGCCTTGATCTTCATGTGCATGTAATGATTATGTTTGATCTATGATAAAGCATGGAACTTGAGTCTTGCATGTTAACTTGGAGTGAAAAGATTTAATTTTTCCTTGATGCATGTCACGGTTTTGAAGAGAAATTAGGGTAGCAAGCTTTAAAAATGATTTTTAGTATAAAAAGGATTTGAAGCAAGATTTTTTTTAAATGATGATGATGATTCGATTGATGTTTGAAAAAGAAAATGGTGCTTTAAAGTTTTGCATGAACAAGAACATGGTGTGATCTATGAGTTTTGAACCTTGCATGTGAAAATGAAACCAAAGATCTTGTCTTTTTACATGATGACATTCGGTCAAGCCTAGGGAAGAATAGAAAATCATGTTTTATCATCATTCAAGCTACATGCATGATGAGATTTATTTAATCTAAAGCTTTAAAGTGCATGCATGAAATTATTAAGATTTGAAGATAAAACTTTGATGTGATGCTTGAGGTGGTGTATTGATTGAAGTTAAGAAATTTAATTAAAGTTTGTTAAATTTTATGTGAAGCTCACGGTTTTACTCCCATAAATACCAAAGTTGATTCATTTTGTCTTGCATGTATGTTTTCTTGATAGATCTATGGATTTTAAGCCTATGAGAGCCTAAATCTTTGTTCAAAAACTTGAAAGTAATTTTCATACTCCATTCGGTTTTGGAACAAGTCCTACTCAAGTCATTTCTATTTTCTTTATGTGCTGTGTCTTGAGCTTAGCTTTGGGCAAATAAAGTTGATTGGGTACACGATTATGTTATTAAGAGTTTGAGTTATTTTTCTATACTCAATTCGGTTTTGGTCAAGAAATAAAAGAAATAAATTGATTTTTACTTTGCATGTTGATTTAAAGAATAAAACTAATTGATTTGAATAATCATTGATATAGCTTGATTTGAAAGATGTCAATATAATTCTAAGCAAGGATATTCTTTTTCTTTAATAATTATTTCGGTTGTGATGTTCAAAGTAGGATGATATTCTTAAAAGGTTATTTTCCATTTGTGCATGATTTTGTTTAAGTGTTATAAATCACTGGTGTTTGAAAATTGTGAATAAAAACCTTGTCTTGTGTATGATGAAATTCGGCCATGCTTAGAGAAATAAGAGCCTATACTTGACTCTTATATCATGTGCATGCATGATGAGTGTATACTTGATACATGAATTTTTGAGTGACTTAAAATGCTAAATATGTATGTCTGAAGATGATTATAAGGATTTAAGGATAAGAATAGAGATTCTGTTCTTTACAGTGGATGTCATTATGTCTTGTTTGAACATGAGAATCTTAGAAAAGAAAGACACACACACATATATATATATATAAATAAGAGTAATTTAATGCCTTATATAGTTAATATTTTAAATGGTTATTAACTTGATCCTTGTGTTGTCTTCTTTGATTCAATTCGGTTTGGAAAGAAATAAAGTGAGTAAATGATTTGATTAATTGAAAAGTGTTACTTTGAGAAGATCTTTATATAATTAAATGGTGGTCTGTATGTGAAGACCCTTAAGATAAATGTGGCCTTTAAAGGAGTCAAGAAACTATTTACGTTTTTATTTTAATAAGCAAGTGTTCGAAAAGAATACTGTAAGTTTTAAATTCCTAAGTGTGTTACTAAACAAATGTTTTTACTTGATCATGATTGTGAACTTAAACCCAAAGTTGATTTCAAACTATTGAGAAAAAGAGAATACTCTATTTTCAAATCAGAAGTTTTAGTAATGATGTTTTGTTTTCGAAATGATCGTATGAGAATGATTTTAATGAAAGAGAAATATTTTAGTTGCCAGTAACGATCGGGAAGCGGATACGAGCATCGCATTGGAATTCAAGGAGCATATTGGGAATTGCTGCCGGTAGAGGTGAGAGAAGTTTCCCTCAAACAGCATGGTATTTAGGTAACATATTAAGCCGTTTCGACCATCTCAAAAGTCGGAACTTAGTGGTTCTAAGTCAGTAGCATAGTGGCAATTGTGTGATGGTATGGCCACTTATGTGAAGGAGACAAAGACCACGTGAGATTATGCGATGAGTTTATGTGATGGTACTTGATACTAGTATGCTTTTGTTTATGTACTAAAGAGTTTATTATGCATGATGATATCTGAATTGCTAGTGATTATGATAAGTATGTTGATGGATACCTGTTATGCCTGGATTGTGGCCTTGAATTGAACTAAGAATGTGATATCGAAAAGAAAGAGAAATAATTGATACGAAAATGATCGAAAAGAGATACGAGCTAAAGTTTGAGAAAGATTTGAGATATTGTGGAATTCGTAAGAATACGATAAGGGCTGATGATAATGATACTGCTGAGCAAGAACTGCATAAAGTAATGCTGATGAGACTCATGAGAAAGAGGCATGATATGAGTTGAGCTGTGCTCCTCAGTTGCAAAAGTGAAACTGAAATGCTGATGCCCTGAGCTGAGACATGAGATTGTATAGTGAAAGCCCAAGAGATGAAATGCATGTTGTTAATGCTCAAGCCTTGTGCTAAGTTAAGAAAAGCGAATTATCAATTAGTGGTCGGGACTCGTTGAAGGGATGCACCAAGGATGAGCCGACCTTAGGATAATGACTAAACTCTAAAACTTTTAAAAAGACATTAACGAATACGGTGAGCAATGAGTGCGATATCGAAGTAGTGGAGAGGAAGACACCATGGGTATCAGGGATACTCAGGAGGAGATTGCATTAGGGGAGGACAATGAAGGTGAAATGTCAAGAAGTCTAGAGTATTTTTCTAGGCGGAATGAATCCCACAGGTGACGACGGGTGATCGGTCCCGAAAGGTCGTGGTGATGTTCTGCAGCACAGCTAGAAAATACTGTCGCCCCCTAGATTGCAAGTCTAGAACAGTGAGAGGGACTGGAACAAGGCTCTGTGATTTGCCACTGTACCGGATATTCTACAGTGTGCCTTGATTTTATGATTTGAGACTGTACCGGATTTTCTACAGTTCTCCTGGCATTAAGTGATTTATTGAGACTGCTGTCAAGCCTGTGTGGTAAAGGTCCTGTACTCCTGTTTGCTTCCGACTAGGTTGGGTGGATTACCGGAAGATGTAGACGAGTGTGCTAACTATGCTAAACGACCTCCTCAATGATGATTAATTTCCCCGCATCATTGATGGATACGAATTCATAATACTTAAATAAGAAAAGATGAATTTTGTAATATTAAGAAATGATTCCAAGAACGAAAGAATGGAAAAGCGTATGAGATTGTATGAAGATGGAAACGGATACAAATAAGAGACCCACAAAATGTGATGTGGTTATGTAAAGAATTTTGAGAAAGAGAAAGTAATGATATCGATGAGTGTAAGTGAAATGGATGCTGATGATGGGAATGAATATGAGAATGCTCTTTATCTGTTGCTTGTGTATATGATGTTGTTATTTCTTAATATCTTGCCTACTGTAATTCCACATTGTTGGCATTGAATGCTTGGGAATACATACTCTCTCGAGATTTCAGTTTTGTGTGCTTGTTTATATGATGTCAATCCCATAGCATATGGACCCTGTCAAGTTTACTTTCGACAACCGAGATGAAGGAAGATGGGAAGTGAATTATAGAGGTTGGGAATGGCGTGGAGTCACTGAGGTGCGCATCTTTGACCCCAACCATACTCTGCAAGGGACAGCGCCTGATGCTCGCACCTGTCGTTTTGTTTATGAAGTATGTTTTAATTGGTACCAATGATTATTGCAGTACCAACATGTAACTCCTGACTTATGTTTATGAAGTATGTTTTAATTGGTACCAATGATTATGTTGTGAAAGAAGAAGGACTGTTGCAAATGAAATTAAAAGAAGCAAGTTTCAAAGTGCGGTGTCTTGTGACATCTCGGTTTGGAACTTGAAAGTTAACATGAGATGTGAGAACACCAATTTTAAATACAAGAGAGTTTTGGAAACTTAACGGTTCTCATGCCCATGTTACATGTTAAAAAAAAAAATTTGCCCACATTTTCACTATATTTTATAATAAGGAAATATATTTTCAAGTTGCCAAATCGGGGTGTTACACTTACAGGAAGGATCCCTTCAATTCTTTTTTTCCTTTACTCCACTATGTTTGAAAACATCACACGTACATCTTGGATTTTGGATTCTTATTTTTCAATCACAATTAATCATCACTTGGTCCTTGGACATCCAATCCAAGTCTAAGATTACATTTAATTGTGAAAAAGGTGAGTAGACTAAGTCTACTCCGAAGAGATAACTCAATAGGATAGCTCAGACATATGAAGGAAACAACTACAAGAAAACTTGCAAAAGTTCGACCTTGAGGTAGCAGGGTGGATCAAACACAAAGAA
Organism: Crotalaria pallida; assembly: GCA_037953625.1. Taxonomy (NCBI): domain Eukaryota; kingdom Viridiplantae; phylum Streptophyta; class Magnoliopsida; order Fabales; family Fabaceae; genus Crotalaria; species Crotalaria pallida. The sequence goes on along the minus strand of CM075655.1, from coordinate 63,185,224 downwards.
ACGCAATCGATTCACGCCCGCACAAAAGTTTAATCAGCTTTAGAGTTACAAACTCTGCAAAGCAAATTATTAGGGAAGGCACTACCTCCACATATTATGCAACTCAACATAGCATTATCAAATTTACTCACATTTAGCATGAAAACAGTGTTTGTACAGAACGAATGCAACATATTAAACTTGCTCAAAATGAATTTTAAGCACAAAGGGGCCTCCAAGCCGTATTCCTATTTCAATCTATGACCTTAGAGTCTCATGGTGACTCTCCCTACTTTCTAATGCATTTCATTATCATTCTATCAAATGGTAAGCTTCCCCCATACCTTAGGGTCGTGATTGGAAAAAACTTGAGCAGAGATTTTCAAGAGAACACCATGCACCATTGCTCCTCCTCAAAACAGAACCACTTTGACAGTGTGCAAGAACCAGAGGAATTGGAGCATGAAATGGACAAACAAATTGGGGAAAAAGGTTAATAACTCATCTATGAAACACTAACTTTGAAATCCAACAAGTTTCATACCAAGAGAAAGCTTGAGCTTACCAAAATTGAAGCTAAAAGTCAGCTCTCTGAATCTGGAAATTCGGTTTGGCAGATTCCCGCACCTAACTTCACAGGTTCATAACATCACAACCAGAGACTCTTACCATACGAATTTGGTATCAAATCCAAGCTTGTCGAAAGAGCTTTCCAATGGTATATCACTCATGAGCTAACTCGCAAAGATGAGAGAGAATCGAAGGCACGAAGTCGGCGGCTCTAAACAGAATTCTGGTTTTTGGCAAATTTGAAGCTCTATCTTGTAGAGCTCATCACTCTCTCCACACTCAAAATTAGCTCACGATTTTTGATTCTTTTCAAAGCTATGGATGTGAGCTTCGAAACGGTGTATGATTTGTTCTAAGATACTCAGGAATGAAGACGAATTGAGAGTGGGAACTCAAGAACCCTAAAAATTCGATTTTGAGCTTGGAAGCTTATGTGTCGGCTAATAAATCAATTCACCACCCTTAAGGAAGAAGATTGGAGGTTCATACAAGGAGGACACGAGTCCTAGAACGTGGCTAGAGGTGGTATGCGTGTCAACATTGAGAAGTTGGGCTGAAAACGTGGCAAAACCAAGCTCCTCCATGGCTGGACAACAGCAGAAACGCACTAACAGTGGCTGTCTGCTCCAGAATACTCGAGTATTTTGGCCAGTTTTCACTAAAAACATTGTTTAATTAATTTTTAATTCCAAAAGGCTTTCCATTTTTGCTTTAAGGTCCTTTCCAAGGGTTTAATTGCAAGACTTAATATTTTGAAGCGAAAATCTAAACCAAAAGTTATTTTCGCATAATATATATAAATATATATATATACAATGCAAACGAAAAATCAAACATGAAATTGTTATTTATTTATTAAACAATTATATTAACATATTTATTCGGAAGACGAAATTAGGGGTGTTACAGATTGTATACAACTTAAGGGTAATCTTACGTATGAAACGTTACCTTCGAGAATCGATGGGCATAGTGTGAAGAAGTTGTGAGGGAAGGATATTCCTCTGGTTAAGGTAGTGTGGAGTCATGTGAGTGGTGAGGATGCTACTTGGGAGCTTGAAAGTAGCATGAGGGCTTCGTACCCTCATTTGTTTGAAACAGGTACGTCATTTCTCGAGGACGAGAAATCTTCAAATTGGGGAGTAATGTAGCACCCGTATTTTTCCTCAATTATTTTCAGTAATTAAAAATGAAATAGAAATTATTTATTGGATATATTGGATGAAATTTTAATACCATGATTTAATTTATTAGTATTTTGATTTGATTTTTCATGGATTTATTTAATTGTGAATTTTTGTGTTTTAAATTATTTTAAAAACCGTGGGAATTATATTATTTTATTTAAAGTAGATTTTTATTTTGCACTTCCTTTAAAGTTGAGAAGGAAAATTTTATTTCCCTTTCTCTATGAGTGCCATGACCAAGCATGTAGGAGGAAGGAAAAATTTGAGTTTAAGAGCCAAATTCAAATTTCAAATATACCCTAAACCCTAAGGAGACAAGTATTTATTACCTTGATTAATTATGTTCCCCACTAACTTAAGCATCATTAAATCCTAGGGTGGTTGTAATTAAGAACCTAATCTATTTTGTCCCCAAAGCCTACATAAATTAAATTGCAAACCAACCCTTATGACCCCTAGTATGTTCGAACCCCGTCTTTTGGTGATGGACCCCAATTAAAAATTTTGCAACCAAGCCCTTCTTGCCCTCTTGGTTGGTTCGACCCCCATTTTAAGTTGGTGAACCCCAAACCTCAAAATTTCTATAAAACCCAGCCTTTGGTCCAAGACATACCCTCTTGCATCTTCATAGTCTTAAAAACCAAAAAAAACAGAGAGAAGAAGAGAGAAAGAAGGAGAGGCCGAGGGAGAGAAGAAGGAGAAGGAGGGAGGAAGCTTAAACCCTTCTCATTTTTCTTGCTTGTTTTGCTCTTCCATTAGGTAATCTTCTTCTAGCTAGTATTTTATTCTTTGTTTTCATTTCTTTTTCGGTTTTATGAAGCTCCAAAGCAAGGTTTTTGTTGTTTGAAGTTCAAAGTCTTTTGCATGTTACTTTTTCTTGCTTCTTATACTTTTCTATACATATTTCTACTTGTATTTGAGATTGGAATAAAAAAAATGGACATGCATCAATGGTGATGATGCTCAAGGTTTTGGTCCCTTTTTGGTTCAAATAAATTTTGGTCTTTAATTTAAGTTTTTATGCTTGATAATGAGTTGATTTATTGTGTTCTTGAGCTATTTGAAATTGATTTGAAAATTTTTTTCCAATTTCCCCTATGCAAGTCACGGTTAGGGTTTCATGGGGAAATGATTTTTGTTTTGTTTTGCATGCAATTGATTCATGAATGGTTAAGAGAGTATTCTAAAGGCTTAGAATGGTCTATGAATGTGTATTAGGACTTATAAGAACCATTATAATGAACCTAAACATTGCTTTAATCCCCAAGGGACGTAGAGGGTGTAGCATGAGTCCTTAGAGGTTCTAACAAGTGTAGAATGGTTAAGAGAGTATTCTAAAGCCTTATAATAGTCTAGGAATTTGTATTAGGACTTATAAGAGCCATTAGAATGATCCTAAACATTGCATGGTACCCCACGGGACGTAGAGGGCGTAGCAAGAGTCCTTGGTGGTTCTAACTTGTGTAGATTGGTTACGAGAGTATTCTAAAGGGTTAGAATGGTCTAGGAATGTGTATTAGGACTTATAAGAACCATTAGAATGATCCTAACCATTGCTTGGTACCCAAAGGGACGTAGAGGATGTAGCATGAGTCGTTGGAGGTTCTAACAAGTGTAGAATGGTTAAAAGAGTACTCTAAAGGCTTAGAATGGTCTAGGAATGTGTATTAGGACTTATAATAACCATTAGAATGATCCTAAACAATTCTTGAGTCCCCAAGGGACGTAGAGGGTGTAGCATGAGTCCTTGGTGATTCTAACAGATGTAGAATGGTTAAGAGGGTATTCTACAGGCTTAGAATGGTATAGGAATTTATATTAGGACTTATAATAACCATTAGAATGATCCTAAACATTGCATGGTACCTCAAGGGACGTAGAGGGTGTTGCATGAGTCCTTGGAGGTTCTAACAAGTGTAGAATGGTTAAGACTATATTCTAAAGGCTTAGAAAGGTCTAGGAATGTGTATTAGGACTTATAAGATCCGTTAGAATGTTCCTAAACCATGCTTGAGTCCCCAAGGGACGTAGAGGGTCTAACATGAGTCCTTGGAGGTTCTAACAAGTGTAGCATGTTTAAGAGAGTATTCTAATGGCTTAGAATGGTCTAGGAATGTGTATTAGGACTTATAATAACCATTAGAATGATCCTAAATATTGCATGGTACACCAAGGGACGTAGAGGGTGTAGCATGAGTCCTTGGTGGTTCTAACAAGTGTAGAATGGTTAAGAGAGTATTCTAAAGGCTTAGAATGGCCTAGGAATGTGTATTAGGACTTATAATAACTATTAGATCGATCCTAAGCAATGCTTGAGTCCCCAAGGGACGTAGAGGGTGTAACATGAGTCGTTGGAGGTTCTAACAAGTTTAGAATGGTTAAGAGAGTATTCTAAAGGCTTAGAATGGTTTCGGAATATATATTAGGACTTTTAAGAACCATTAGAATGATCCTAAACATTGCATGGTACCCCAATGGACGTAGACGGTGTAGCATGAGCCCTTGGAGGTTCTAACAAGTGTAGAATTGGTTAAGAGATTACTCTAAAGGCTTAGAATGGTCTAGAAATGTGTATTAGGACTTATAATAACCGTTAGAATGATCATAAACAATGCTTGAGTCCCCAAGAGACGTAGAGGGTGTAGCATGAGTCCTTGTAGGTTCTAACAAGTGTAGAATGGTTAAGAGAGTATTCTAAAGGCTTAGAATGGTCTAGGAATGTGTATTAGGACTTATAAGAACCATTAGAATGATCCTAATCAATGCTTGACTCCCCAAGGGACGTAGAGGGTGTAGCATGAGTCCTTGGAGGTTCTAACAAGTGTAGAATGGTTAAAAGAGTACTCTAAAGGCTTAGAATGGTCTAGGAATGTGTATTAGGACTTATAATAACCATTAGAATGATCCTAAACAATTCTTGAGTCCCCAAGGGACGTAGAGGGTGTAGCATGAGTCCTTGGTGATTCTAACAGATGTAGAATGGTTAAGAGGGTATTCTACAGGCTTAGAATGGTATAGGAATTTGTATTAGGACTTATAATAACCATTAGAATGATCCTAAACATTGCATGGTACCTCAAGGGATGTAGAGGGTGTTGCATGAGTCCTTGGAGGTTCTAACAAGTGTAGAATGGTTAAGACTATATTCTTAAGGCTTAGAAAGGTCTAGGAATGTGTATTAGGACTTATAAGATCCGTTAGAATGTTCCTAAACCATGCTTGAGTCCCCAAGGGACGTAGAGGGTCTAACATGAGTCCTTGGAGGTTCTAACAGGTGTAGAATGTTTAAGAGAGTATTCTAATGGCTTAGAATGGTCTAGGAATGTGTATTAGGACTTATAATAACCATTAGAATGATCCTAAACATTGCATGGTACACCAGGGGACGTACAGGGTGTAGCATGAGTCCTTGGTGGTTCTAACAAGTGTAGAATGGTTAAGAGAGTATTCTAAAGGCTTAGAATGGCCTAGGAATGTGTATTAGGACTAATAATAACTATTAGATCGATCCTAAGCAATGCTTGAGTCCCCAAGGGACGTAGAGGTTGTAACATGAGTCCTTGGAGGTTCTAACAAGTTTAGAATGGTTAAGAGAGTATTCTAAAGGCTTAGAATGGTTTCAGAATGTGTATTAGGACATTTAAGAACCATTAGAATGATCCTAAACATTGTATGGTACCCCAATGGACGTAGACGGTGTAGCATGAGCCCTTGGAGGTTCTAACAAGTGTAGAATTGGTTAAGAGAGTACTTTAAAGGCTTAGAATGGTTTAGAAATGTTTATGAGGACTTAAAATAACCGTTAGAATGATCCTAAATAATGCTTGAGTCCCCAAGAGACGTAGAGGGTGTAGCATGAGTCCTTGTAGGTTCTAACAAGTGTAGAATGGTTAAGAGAGTATTCTAAAGGCTTAGAATGGTCTAGGAATGTGTATTAGGACTTATAATAACAATTAGAATGATCCTAACCATTGCTTGGTACCCAAAGGGACGTAGAGGATGTAGCATGAGTCGTTGGAGGTTCTAACAAGTGTAGAATGGTTAAAAGAGTACTCTAAAGGCTTAGAATGGTCTAGGAATATGTATTAAGACTTATAATAACCATTAGAATGATCCTAAACAATTCTTGAGTCCCCAAGGGATGTAGAGGGTGTAGCATGAGTCCTTGGTGATTCTAACAGATGTACAATGGTTAAGAGGGTATTCTACAGGCTTAGAATGGTATAGGAATTTGTATTAGGACTTATAATAACCATTAGAATGATCCTAAACATTGCATGGTACCTCAAGGGACGTAGAGGGTGTTGCATGAGTCCTTGGAGGTTCTAACAAGTGTAGAATGGTTAAGACTATATTCTTAAGGCTTAGAATGGTCTAGGAATGTGTATTAGGACTTATAAGAACCATTAGAATGATGCTAAACATTGCATGGTACACCAAGGGACGTACAGGGTGTAGCATGAGTCCTTGGTGGTTCTAACAAGTGTAGAATGGTTAAGAGAGTATTCTAAAGGCTTAGAATGGCCTAGGAATGTGTATTAGGACTTATAATAACCATTAGAATGATCCTAAATATTGCATGGTACACCAAGGGACGTACAGGGTGTAGCATGAGTCCTTGGTGGTTCTAACAAGTGTAGAATGGTTAAGAGAGTATTCTAAAGGCTTAGAATGGCCTAGGAATGTGTATTAGGACTTATAATAACTATTAGATTGATCCTAAGCAATGCTTGAGTCCCCAAGGGACGTAGACGGTGTAACATGAATTGTTGGAGGTTCTAACAAGTTTAGAATGGTTAAGAGAGTATTCTAAAGGCTTAGAATGGTTTCGGAATATGTATTAGGACTTTTAAGAACCATTAGAATGATCCTAAACATTGCATGGTACCCCAATGGACGTAGACGGTGTAGCATGAGCCCTTGGAGGTTCTAACAAGTGTAGAATTGGTTAAGAGAGTACTCTAAAGGCTTAGAATGGTCTACAAATGTGTATTAGGACTTATAATAACCGTTAGAATGATCCTAAACAATGCTTGAGTCCCCAAGAGACGTAGAGGGTGTAGCATGAGTCCTTGTAGGTTCTAACAAGTGTAGAATGGTTAAGAGAGTATTCTAAAGGCTTAGAATGGTCTAGGAATGTGTATTAGGACTTATAATAACCATTAGAATGATCCTAACCATTGCTTGGTACCCAAAGGGACGTAGAGGATGTAGCATGAGTTGTTGGAGGTTCTAACAAGTGTAGAATGGTTAAAAGAGTACTCTAAAGGCTTAGAATGGTCTAGGAATATGTATTAGGACTTATAATAACCATTAGAATGATCCTATACAATTCTTGAGTCCCCAAGGGACGTAGAGGGTGTAGCATGAGTCCTTGGTGATTCTAACAGATGTAGAATGGTTAAGAGGGTATTCTACAGGCTTAGAATGGTATAGGAATTTGTATTAGGACTTATAGTAACCATTAGAATGATCCTAAACATTGCATGGTAACTCAAGGGACGTAGAGGGTGTTGCATGAGTCCTTGGAGGTTCAAACAAGTGTAGAATGGTTAGGACTATATTCTTAAGGCTTAGAAAGGTCTAGGAATGTGTATTAGGACTTATAAGATCCGTTAGAATGTTCCTAAACCATGCTTGAGTCCCCAAGGGACGTAGAGGGTCTAGCATGAGTCCTTGGAGGTTCTAACAGGTGTAGAATGTTTAAGAGAGTATTATAATGGCTTAGAATTGTCTAGGAATGTGTATTAGGACTTATAATAACCATTAGAATGATCCTAAACATTGCATGGTACACCAAGGGACGTACAGGGTGTAGCATGAGTCCTTGGTAGTTATAACAAGTGTAGAATGGTTAAGAGAGTATTCTAAAGGCTTAGAATGGCCTAGGAATGTGTATTAGGACTTATAATAACTATTAGATCGATCTTAAGCAATGCTTGAGTCCCCAAGGGACGTAGAGGGTGTAACATGAGTCCTCGGAGGTTCTAACAAGTTTAGAATGGTTAAGAGAGTATTCTAAAGGCATAGAATGGTTTCGGAATGTGTATTAGGACTTTTAAGAACCATTAGAATGATCCTAAACATTGCATGGTACCCCAATGGACGTAGACGGTGTAGCATGAGCCCTTGGAGGTTCTAACAAGTGTAGAATTGGTTAAGAGAGTACTTTAAAGGCTTAGAGTGGTCTAGAAATGTGTATTAGGACTTAAAATAACCATTAGAATGATCCTAAACAATGCTTGAGTCCCCAAGAGACGTAGAGGGTGTAGCATGAGTCCTTGTAGGTTCTAACAGGTGTAGAATGGTTAAGAGAGTATTCTAAAGGCTTAGAATGGTCTAGGAATGTGTATTAGGACTTATAATAACCATTAGAATGATCCTAAACAATTCTTGAGTCCCCAAGGGACGTAGAGGGTGTAGCATGAGTCCTTGGTGATTCTAACAGATGTAGAATGGTTAAGAGGGAATTCTACAGGCTTAGAATGGTATAGGAATTTGTATTAGGACTTATAATAACCATTAGAATGATCCTAAACATTGCATGGTACCTCAAGGGACGTAGAGGGTGTTGCATGAGTCCTTGGAGGTTCAAACAAGTGTAGAATGGTTAAGACTATATTCTTAAGGCTTAGAAAGGTCTAGGAATGTGTATTAGGACTTATAAGATCCGTTAGAATGTTCCTAAACCATGCTTGAGTCCCCAAGGGACGTAGAGGGTGTAACATGAGTCGTTGGAGGTTCTAACAAGTTTAGAATGGTTAAGAGAGTATTCTAAAGGCTTAGAATGGTTTCGGAATATGTATTAGGACTTTTAAGAACCATTAGAATGATCCTAAACATTGCATGGTACCCCAATGGACGTAGACGGTGTAGCATGAGCCCTTGGAGGTTCTAACAAGTGTGGAATTGGTTAAGAGAGTACTCTAAAGGCTTAGAATGGTCTAGAAATGTGTATTAGGACTTATAATAACCGTTAGAATGATCATAAACAATGCTTGAGTCCCCAAGAGACGTAGAGGGTGTAGCATGAGTCCTTGTAGGTTCTAACAAGTGTAGAATGGTTAAGAGAGTATTCTAAAGGCTTAGAATGGTCTAGGAATGTGTATTAGGACTTATAAGAACCATTAGAATGATCCTAAACATTGCTCGAGTCCCCATGGGACCAGAGGGTGTACCATGAGTCCTTGGAGGTTCTAACAAGTGTAGAATGGTCTAGGAATGTGTATTAGGACTTATAAGATCCGTTAGAATGTTCCTAAACCATGCTTGAGTCCCCAAGGGACGTAGAGGGTCTAGCATGAGTCCTTGGAGGTTCTAACAGGTGTAGAATGTTTAAGAGAGTATTCTAATGGCTTAGAATGGTCTAGGAATGTGTATTAGGAGTTATAATAACCATTAGAATGATCCTAAACATTGCATGGTACACCAAGGGACGTACAGGGTGTAGCATGAGTCCTTGGTAGTTATAACAAGTGTAGAATGGTTAAGAGAGTATTCTAAAGGCTTAGAATGGCCTAGGAATATGTATTAGGACTTATAATAACTATTAGATCGATCCTAAGCAATGCTTGAGTCCCCAAGGGACGTAGAGGGTGTAACATGAGTCCTCAGAGGTTCTAACAAGTTTAGAATGGTTAAGAGAGTATTCTAAAGGCTTAGAATGGTTTCGGAATGTGTATTAGGACTTTTAAGAACCATTAGCATGATCCTAAACATTCAATGGTACCCCAATGGACGTAGACGGTGTAGCATGAGCCCTTGGAGGTTCTAACAAGTGTACAATTGGTTAAGAGAGTACTCTAAAGGCTTAGAATGGTCTAGAAATGTGTATTAGGACTTAAAATAACCGTTAGAATGATCCTAAACAATGCTTGAGTCCCCAAGAGACGTAGAGGGTGTATCATGAGTCCTTGTAGGTTCTAACAAGTGTAGAATGGTTAAGAGAGTATTCTAAAGGCTTAGAATGGTCTAGGAATGTGTATTAGGACTTATAATAACCATTAGAATGATCCTAACCATTGCTTGGTACCCAAAGGGACGTAGAGGATGTAGCATGAGTCGTTGAAGGTTCTAACAAGTGTAGAATGGTTAAAAGAGTACTCTAAAGGCTTAGAATGGTCTAGGAATGTGTATTAGGACTTATAATAACCATTAGAATGATCCTAAACAATTATTGAGTCCCCAAGGGACGTAGAGGGTGTAGCATGAGTCCTTGGTGCTTCTAACAGATGTAGAATGGTTAAGAGGGTATTCTACAGTCATAGAATGGTATAGGAATTTGTATTAGGACTTATAATAACCATTAGAATGATCCTAAACATTGCATGGTACCTCAAGGGACGTAGAGGGTGTTGCATGAGTCCTTGGAGGTTCTAACAAGTGTAGAATGGTTAAGACTATATTCTTAAGGCTTAGAATGGTCTAGGAATGTGTATTAGGACTTATAATAACCATTATAATGATCCTAAACATTGCATGGTACACCAAGGGACGTACAGGGTGTAGCATGAGTCCTTGGTGGTTCTAACAAGTGTAGAATGGTTAAGAGAGTATTCAAAAGGCTTAGAATGGCCTAGGAATGTGTATTAGGACTTATAATAACTATTAGATCGATCCTAAGCAATGCTTGAGTCCCCAAGGGACGTAGAGGGTGTAATATTAGTCCTTAGAGGTTCTAACAAGTTTAGAATGGTTAAGAGAGTATTCTAAAGGCTTAGATTGGTTTCGCAATGTGTATTAGGACTTTTAAGAACCATTAGAATGATCCTAAACATTGCATGGTACCCCAATGGACGTAGACGGTGTAGCATGAGCCCTTGGAGGTTCTAACACGTGTAGAATTGGTTAAGAGAGTACTCTAAAGGCTTAGAATGGTCTAGAAATTTGTATTAGGACTTATATTAATCGTTAGAATGATCCTAAACAATGCTTGAGTCCCCAAGAGACGTAGAGGGTTTAGCATGAGTCCTTGTAGGTTCTAACAAGTGTAGAATGGTTAAGAGAGTATTCTAAAGGCTTAGAATGGTCTAGGAATGTGTATTAGGACTTATAATAACCATTAGAATGATCCTTATCATTGCATGGTACCCCAAGGAACGTAGAGGGTGTAGCATGAGTGCTTGGAGGTTCTAACAAGTATAGAAAGGTTAAGAGAGTATTCTAAAGGCTTAGAATGGTCTAGGAATGTGTATTAGAACTTATAATAACCATTAGAATGATCCTAAACAATGCTTGAGTCCGCAAGGGACGTAGAGAGTGTAACATGAGTCCTTGGAGGTTCTAACAAGTGTGGAATGGTTAAGAGAGTATTCTAAAGGCTTATAATGGTATAGGAATGTGTATTAGGACTTATAATAATCATAAGAATGATCCTAAACAATGCTTGAGTCCCCAAGGGACTTAGAGGGTGTAGCATTAGTCCTTGAAGGTTCTAACAAGTGTAGAATGGTTAAGAGAGTAGTATTCTAGAGGCTTAGAATGGTCTAGGAATGTGTATTAGGACTTTTAAGAACCATTAGAATGATCCTTAACAATGCTTGAGTCCCCAAGGGACGTAGAGGGTCTAGCATGAGTCCTTGGAGGTTCTAAAAAGTGTAGAATGGTTAAGAGAGTAGTCTAAAGGCTTAGAATGGTCTAGGAATTTGTATTAGGACTTATAAGAACCATTAGAATGATCCTAAGCATTGCTTGAGTCCCCAAGGGACGTAGACGGTGTAGCATGTGTCCTTGGAGGTTCTAACAAGTGTAGAATGGTTAAGCGAGTATTCTAAAGGCTTAGAATGGTCTAGGAATGTGTATTAGGACTTATAATAACCATTAGAATGATCCTAAACATTGCATGGTACCCCATGGGACATAGAGGGTGTAGCATGAGTCCTTGGAGGTTCTAACAAGTGTAGAATGGTTAAGATAGTATTCTAAAGGCTTAGAATTGTTTAGGAATATGTATTAGGACTTATAAGAACCATTAGAATGATCCTAAACAATGCTTGAGTCCCCAAGGGACGTAGAGGGTGTAGCATCAGTCCTTGGAGGTTCTAACAAGTGTAGAATGGTTAAGAGAGTATTCTAAATGCTTAGAATGGTCTAGGAATTTGTATTAGGACTTATAATAACCATCAGAATGATCCTAAACATTGCATGGTACCCCAAGGGACGTAGAGGGTCTAGCATGAATCCTTGGAGGTTCTAACAGGTGTAGAATGGTTAAGAGAGTGTTCTAGGATATCTTTAGAATGTCCTTAGGGGGTGTTTAGAATGTGTTTAGGATATGGAATTTAGCTAAGTGTAGAATTGTATAAGTTAAGGGTAGATTAGAATGTGTTTAGAATGTAGATTTTGACTAAGGGTAAGTTAGTATGGGTTAGGAGTGTCTTAGAAACCATTAAATTGCCTTTTAGAATGAAAAAGTACTGCTCTTAATCGATTAAGGTGGAGCTTAATCGATTAACCATAAACCACTCATCAGACATTAATCGATTAGTTCTTGTCTTAATCGATTAATTGTGTGATTTTATGAAGGGATTAATCGATTAAGCTACTGCTTAATCGATTAAATGCTGTAGAGTTTGTTTTAAAACACGTTTCTAATTGTGTGTTGGTTCATTATTTTCCTCTTCTTCTTGCACGATTTCTTCCCCCTTTCAAACCCTAACTTTCTTAATCATCAAATCCACCCAAAAACACCATTGATTATCCTTCTTAATGTGATTCCCATCTCAATTTTATGCTTTTCCCTCATTTATACTCCATGAATCTCTCTCTCCTCTCTCAAATCCACCAATCCCTCATGAAACCCTAAACCCCCAAATCAAGTGTTCTTGCTCCAATAATCAAATTAGAAGAGTAGAAGGAGCTTAGGAGCAAGGAGAATAGGAGCTAAGGACTTGTAGATTGAAGTGGGTTTCAAAAACCCCAATTTTCGTTATCTCTCTTTTTCTCTCTCTACAAAGGTAAGAGGGGAGATATTTGGCTTAAATTAGAGAAAGGATATAATAATAATAATAATAATAGAAATATAATTATATATATGTTTGGTTTTATGTTTGTTATGAATTGTGTGTGATTTCTTAAGTTATGGTTTGATACTAATTGATTGGTGATGATTATGTTTAAGTTATGGAATATATGTTTGATGATATGGATGGATAAACATTATAATCACTATTAGTGTTGTATGTATACTTAAATGGTAATTGTTGCATTATTATGGATAAACACCCTAAGTTAGAGGACATATCAAAAGGAAAATAATTATATAAAGTCTTGGCTATTCAAATTTAATTAAAATGAAGTAGAAACACGTGCATTCAAGAAGTGAGGAAGGACGTTAGGAATTGGAAAAGATTCGTGAAGATTCTATGAACTGAAGGACGGTCACGCGAAGGTTCATAGAATTGACGGACGAGAGTGTCATAGTGACTAGATTGTGTTCTTGAAACAATCGTGGAAAACTATTATAGAGGACTTTGATCTACTAGAGGACCTAAACCGGTATGAGGTATTCTACAAAGGGATGAAGTACTGGATAAGTCGGGGATTGGTTCTGTGCACACTGTAATAGTTTTTATCGGTCACTTAAGCACATCTGGACTAGTTGAGGGTGGTCACTGCTATAGCCAATTTGGGTAAAACGGTCCAAATTGTACGAAGGACGAACACGCGAAGTACTGTGCAAGCATTGGTTGAGGGACACTTACTCCTAGTTGATCTTTCCCAATTGTGTGGAGGGCGATGTGAGGAATTATGGAAATATGGAAATATGGAAATATGGAAATATGGACAAATGGTAATGGTATATGGATTATTATGGGAATGGCATTGCATTGCATCATTTGCATATATGCATTATGGATGATGGTGTGGAAAATAAATGGAAACTTTAATTATATGGAATTATGTATTGGTATAATGTGTATATCTTTATATTCTATTATTGTTATTATGTGTTTTCTTTAATTTATGTTTAAATGTCTCACCCTCTTGGTTGACCTTTTTAGGTAACTCCCATGGAGCTAAATGGATATTCCGTCACCAAGGAGCAATTCACTCCTAAGAATGGAGTGTAATTTCTGTATATGACCCAAGAGTCATATTTATGCAGCCATTATGTTCTGGAATCATAAGTAGCAAATTAATTATGTTTTATAAAGAGTATTCAAATATTTTAATTCAAATTCCAATTGTTTATTATTGTAAAAGGATTATACTTTTATATTGAGATTTCATTAGAAAAGAAGCTGTAATAACTGATTTGTGTATATGAATGATATCTGGAAATCTGACAGGTGTATTGAATTATAAGGGAAAGATCCATTTTTAAAGGAAACCCTGTCAAAATTTTTATAAAACTCACTATTTCTTATATTAAACTTTATTATAAAAAGGTAGGATGTTACACGTAGAGGGTGTAGCATGAGTCCTTGGAGGTTCTAACAAGTGTAGAATGGTTAAGAGAGTATACTAAAGGCTTAGAATGGTCTAGGAATGTATATTAGGACTTATAAGAACCATTAGAATGATCCTAAACAATGCTTGAGTCCCCAAGGGACGTAGAGGGTGTAGCATCAGTCCTTGGAGGTTCTAACAAGTGTAGAATGGTTAAGAGAGTATTCTAAAGGCTTAGAATGGTCTAGGAATGTGTATTAGGACTTATAAGTGTTGGAAACCAACAAGCGGGCTTAGCAATTACTAGAGGAGGGTGAATAGTAATTTGAAGCAGTAATACCAAATATTTCGAATGATATTAAAAGAATTGAGCAGAAACTGATTTTTCTGGAAATGACTCGAAATACTCGAGTCTTTCTTGAAGTACTCGAGTGTTTCAGGATGATCCACGAGTCTTTTAAGATCTACTCGAGTCTTTGAGCAAGAACAACTCGAGTATTCTGAGAAATACTCGAGTCTTTCGTATCAGAGGTTCACTAAACCAGAAATGAAAAATCAGCAACTCACTTCAAATTAATCCAATACAAAACAGAGACTTATCTAACAGAGTAGCAAGAAATTAAGATGAATTTTAACAATTGAATAACACTTAATTTCCTTGAGCTTACTACCCAATTATACAAATCCTTTTTCTTTGCAAAGCTTTAGGTTGTTTGAGCAAGAATATAAATGAAAGCTATAAATCAACAAGACTAACGGCTATTACTCGGGTCCTTTGGCCAGGCCGGAAAGATCCGTTGCACGAACAAGACTAACGGCTATATTTGCTGATCTGGCATTAATACTCGAGTCTTTTACAGAATACTCGAGTAGAGACTCGAGTCTTCTTCAAAATACTCGAGTATTTTGATCAGACAAGATAAAAATTAATTTTCCTTTTTGTTTTTCTTCTCAAGTATTAATTTAGGTTAATCTCAACCTCATGATCATATTAAATATTTTACTCTTAGAAGAGATCAACTATTTCTACCCACTCTCAACATAAATGATAAATGACAATTACAACCAAATTGAGAATGAGTAAGCACTTGACTAATTTCTTGATTTCTTGTTGTTGTTGTTGTTGCATTGACTTCAAAGCTTGATTGTTAATTACTTTGTCATCTTCAAAATCATATCCACATTATTGTTAGGAGCATTGAATTTACAATCTCCCCCTTTTTGGTGATGACAAAATAATTAACACTTGTTGAGCTTGATACCACATGAAGATGCTTGAACATAATGGTTTCTTTGTGAGGCAACTCCCCCTCAATACAAGAACCTCTAAACCTGTCAAAATTCAACTTGTGCTAGCAAAGTAGTTATGAAATTTTAATTACAGCAACAAGATTATGACAGGTGCATATCATGGTATCAGAGCTTATATGAAATTTAATTACTCAACAACAAGATTGTAACAAGAGCACAATCTCATAACAAGTGCTTTTCTCCCCCTTTTTGTCATTAGCAAAAAGATATAAGATTTTGAGGAAAAGATAAAGGGAGGAGATCATAATTATGGAAACCCCATAACCAAATATGCCATAAAAACAAATAGCTCCCCCTGAAGCTTTGCATTAAAACACAATAGATTTAAAGTGACAACATAAAGTGCAATAAGTGCATAAAGTTTCAAAGCTAACTCCCGAAATACATAATGTTTCAATAAAAGCATTAAGACTTGAAAAACATAAAATGTCTAAAAACAGCAGCATCAAAACATGGATGGAGGTGCATCATCAGAAGGGGGATAGAATCGAGTAAAAGCAGCCATCATCTCATCAAACCGACAATTCATCTGATCCGAATGCTGATCCGATCGGGAGTAGAGCATAGCCGACTGTGCACCCATTCTAGCATCAAGACTCGCAATATCATCTTGCTGGGCATCAGTAGCAGACGCAAGAGAGTCCACCCTCCCATCGAGGGTATCCAGCCGCGAGATGACATTGTCTCTCCACTCCGAACCATCAAACCCAAAATGAGAACCAGTAAAATCATCAAAATTAATCTCGTCCTCAACTGGATTTCCACCCTCGGCTTCATGAAATGCTGCAGCTTCTTCCTCTAATTGCTCAACATCCACTCCTTGTTTAGCTGCAACATTTTTAGCCCTATTCAAATTTGCCACATCCTCCTTATACATGTACTCGCCAGAAGGTGCATGGAATTCTATCCCTTGAAGCTTGAGAGTACGATTGTTCAGGCAGTGCTGATTGACATGAAGGGTCATGGACTCTTCATTGGGGGGAATTGGCACATGGAAATGGGTCAAGAGCCGAGTCACATGCATAGGATACGGTAGCGACTTAGGATGCCTAGACCTCGCACCGGCTAGTGTAACACCCTCAAAATATCCCAAGTAATTAATAAAATAAAATGATATTACTTGAGAATATATGGACTTGTTTAATTGTTAGAAAATATTGGATTCAAAATTTTTCTTTCTATTTCTAAAAAGT
This sequence comes from Crotalaria pallida, assembly GCA_037953625.1. Lineage (NCBI taxonomy): Eukaryota > Viridiplantae > Streptophyta > Magnoliopsida > Fabales > Fabaceae > Crotalaria > Crotalaria pallida. The sequence continues at coordinate 63,168,594 of CM075655.1, read as the reverse complement.
CGGGTGCACAAACCAAAGCATAGGATATTTGGAGAATAGTTTACGTATTACTTTTTAAAATCGAATTCGGCGTTTACTTTGCTCAAAAGATAATTTCGCAAATCTTGGATAGCATTCTCTTTGAAGATAAATGTACTCTATTTCATATAAAGAAACTCAAGTATTGCCATCCAGTTTTCGTCTAGCCAAGTGATACCATTTCCAACATGTCATAGCCGAATTCTTTTAAATCAGTATCAGAGTAAGCGGAAATATCAGGACTATGTAATAGACTTTAGAAAGCATGGATTTTATTTATATCAAAAGGTACGTAATACATAGTCCGGCGGTAAGGATCTCCAAAATCCCAAAACAAGTCCATAAAGCTATGTATTTATATGTACATCAAAATAGACCATGGCTCCAGAGTTTTCAAAAGAGATTCCCACAATATATAAAACTCCCAAAGCTGGTCTCATAGCACTGGTCGCGGCAGTAGTAGTAGAAGTCCCCAAGAAGTAGCAGCAACCATCAACCAACATCAGCATCAGCAGCTAATCTTCTCCACAACATCCATCACACCGGATCCTTGATCCTCATCATTTACCTTATGCACATACCTAGGGATCATCGCCTCTCCATTGACTCCCGATAGATTAAACGACAAGCTCGCTTCCGCTCTCGTATTCGACAGGATCCTTCTTGATCTTATTTGAAGGAGTAATTACCCTACCACTGGGTACAAGGTCTGATGAAAACGTGACCTTAATAGGACTCCTTGAAATAGACGGGGAAGTCTCCTCTCGAATGACTCTAAGAGAAAAAGGGTATGAGCGGGTAGGTTCGAATTGAAAACTGTTAGACAAGCGAGCTGGTCGAGGGGGAGATGATCCATGGTAAGTATAAAAAGTAGATACAAGCATAGCGTATATGATGGGAATTCTAAACCTACGAGGACGTGACCGAACCAGTGGATTAGGGTGATCGAAGGTAACCACTATCTCACCCTCATACACTACTCGGCAATCCTCGCAGATCCATATGCCACTAAGAAGTGGGCGGACCTTGATGCAAGCGATGTAACGCGACATCACCTACAAGGGCATAGGGGTAAGCAAATCTATACACATAATCAATAGAGCTTAAATGTAGAAGTGATCATGATTATGCACATATAAACCCAAATCAGTTAACAGCCATGGTTAACACTTAGCAGCACTTAATGCAGATACGACATTCATACTCATTCTTAATATCAAACCTTAGCTCAAATAAGGTTAAGTGGCATGATGCCTGACATTCTTCTCTTTCTGAGATTCTCCATCTAATGTCCTCACGGACGCCAATCCAATACCACAATGCATTTCCAAATCGCGAATACGTTACCAAAACGTATGGCGTATTAGCTCGGAAGTGATAAAAACGTCACACTACCTGGTGAACGTCACGTCGCCCAAGGACGTAAACCTATCACTTCTCAACATACAATGGGTGTGATAAAAAACGTCACCACATCTGATGAACGTCACGTCGCCTAAGGACGTAAACCTTATCACTTGTGATACACGATAGAGGTGATAAAAAACGTCACCATGTCTGATGAACGTCACGTCGCCTAAGGACGTAAACCTTATCACTTGTGTGCACCACACCCTTCTCAACAAACAACGGGTGTGATAAAAAACGTCACCACATCTGATGAACGTCACGTCGCCCAAGGACGTAAACCTTATCACTTGCGAAACACAACAGAGGTGGTAAACAACGTCACCATGTCTGATGAACGTCACGTCGCCAAAACGTAAACCTTACCACTCGTGTGAAACACATCGTTGAACCATCAAATCAACAGTATACCACATACTGTCCACATTACCAAAATGTGTCATCGAGCTAGCCACACGACTCTGCCTGGAATGTGGTCCATAATACCAATATCGATGTGCACATTTCGTCACCAAGACGAACATCCAACGTTCGCAGCAACCAATGCTGGTCACTTTACCAAAATGTGACTACAGGCAAGTCATAACCAAATTGGTATTCCCAAAGGTCCTTCACATGTTATCATAACATGGTAAACGATCTAGCATTCAAACTCTTCACTTAAAGAATTGATTGGGATATCTCAATTGTATAACGTGCCACCTGAGCAACGTTATGACGTGCCACCCGAGCAACGTCCCGTCATCCAAACGGAATAGTCACATCATCAATCAATTTCTTTCATGTTTTAGATCGCTTGGATTATTTTCATTTAAGTATTGATCAATGGTTCAGAATTGAAAATGGTATTTCTAATAGTTTGAGTAAAACTACTCGAGTGTTCTTCAATTTCCAGAAATTCATGTTTCAGTTTTCACCAAAATACTCGAGTGTTCTACATAGTACTCGAGTGTTCTTCAGATTTTACCAAATTACTCGAGTGTTCTGCATGATACTCGAGTGTTCTTCATTTTTTCCAAATTACTCGAGTATTCTTAATGATACTCGAGTGTTCTTCATTTTCCAGAAATTCATGTTTCAATTTTAGGTCGAATACTCGAGTATCAACCCCAATACTCGAGTGTTTTCAGACAGAGAACACTGTAATTTGCATTTTAACATACCATTTTCAATTCTAGCCAATTCTAGTCCACTCCAATGATCAACAAAGCTTACATTATACATGTTAAACATGTTCCAACACAGAAACCACCAATTATTACATTGAATCAAATCTGAGCAACAATTATGCATAAAACACATTTTTAACAACTCAACATATCAAATTCAGTTCCAACCACTTTTGGCATGAAAACAACTTGCATATAGCTCACATGCAACATATAGAACTTGCTCAGAACCATTTTAGAGTGCAGGTTGGTCTCCAAACCAATTTCCCTATTCCAACTAAGCCCTTAGAGCCTCTTGGTGGCTCTCTAATCAAATGCATGCAATTTAAACTCTATCTAGTGAATAGAGAGCTTCCCCCTTACCTCTTAGATGTGAATCAACAGAGACTTTACCCCAAATTTAGCTTCCAAGCTGAATTCCCCAAAATCCACACTGAAACAGAGCAGTTTCAGCAGAGCACCAAGATTGAATTGGTTGATGCATGAAACAGCCATAAAAATTGGGGAAATTAGTCTCTATATACTCTCTACAATTCATACTAGCTAAAGAAACAAGATTCGCATGAGGAGGTTACCTGAGCTTACCAAAATCAAGCTCCAAAGTAAGCTCTAGGAACCTGAAACAACAAACAGACTCCAACTTCCAAACTTCGATTCTTCCAAACTACGAACTCTCAGCTCACAATCTTGGTATATTTGTGAAGCCCTGAATGTGAGCTTCACAATGGTGTATAGTTTGTGGTTCGAATCAACCCAGAGAGGGAGAATCGGTTGAATCAATTCAGAAACCCTAACTCAATCAACACACCCAAACTTTGCCAAATCCTTCACGAATTCGGTGTTGATTGGTTTTTATAGACTTCAATGGAGTACATGCACGACGACACGACCTCCATGGACGTGGAAGAGTACAGATTTCGTGTCAACGAGACGAACTCATTGGTGGTGACTCACCAAACGCACTAACTCGTCAACTCTGACCAGAATACTCGAGTGTTTCCAAAACTACTCCAGTATTTTGACCAGTTTTTGAAAAATATAATTTTTATTTTCCTTCCCTCCAAATTCTTTCTAAAATCACTTCAAGGTCCCCAAACAGGGATTAATGTGCAAAATACTTATTTTCTCATATTAAAACTCTCTAATATCATCTTTCATAATAAATTACATGAAATCAAGACTAAAAATAATTAATTATAAATAAACTTTATAATTAACATTTTATTAAACAGGGGTTAAAAACCAGGGATGTTACAGCTAGCATCCTATCGAGAATGATGCGGCACCAATTCAACCTCTCAGTGTTAAGAATGGCACTAACAAGTCTAAGCTCTTGATTGGTTGGTTTTGCATAGTTTGGTGAGGTTTGGGGAACAAGCTGGTGGCATACAATGTAGTGCAGTACCCTAGACTATGCTGTCATCATGGATGCACGCTTAGGCCCTTCGTTTCAGACACGACCGGGGTGAAATAAACTTTGAGAAATTTGATCTGCATTTGCCCTTAAGGAATTGTCCCCGTGTCGTGACGGCCCGAAGACATGATGCAAATCCTTAACTCTAATAGAGAATATAACACCTTCAACCATGGATTCCAAAATGTCATTATTCATCCTAAGGTTTGCATAGAATGTTCTAACTAATCTAGGATAAATAGGGCCATTAAATTCCAGAAATTTGATGATTTTTTGTTCCCTAAGGTTTGGAATAAAGGAAATGTTAGAATTGGCAGTCGTCACCCAAGAGGGGGGGGGGGGTGAATTGGGTGTTTATGAAAACATTGGAAAATATTCGATTTAAATCGTTTTTAATAAAATAGATAAACTTTGCAGTGGAAAACTCTTAAAGCGATGAAAACAATTATGCAAGCTGAAGCAAACAATAATAACAACGATTAATATTACGCGCGAAGATAAACAACAATATAACAACGAAAAGTCTAACGCGCGTTGATTAATTTAAAATAATTAAATTAATAATAATCGTTACGTTGTAATAAGAATAAATATAACACTTACGCACATACAACAATAACGAAAATAAAGAGATGAGGGATAGAAGAGATTGCACCAGAGATTTTATCCTGGTTCGGCAAACCCGGCCTACATCTAGTCCCCAAGCGACCCGCTTGAGCTTTTCACTAAACCAAAGACGCCTCGCGTCCCCAAGTACAACCAGAGCGCCCCGCAAGCTACTAGGAACCTCCTTTCGTCAGGGACCTCGATACACAACTAGGAAAACCTTTCCTAGATTTCCAGATAGCCTAACTACTAGGTGACCCACCGTTCGTCTAGCACTACCCACACACAAGGGTTCCTCACCCTAAACACCACGAACGCAGCACGTCCGCACTAGGAGATTCACTCCCTAGTCACTAAGGGTTATACACCCCTTACAACACTGGTTAAGATATGATTGATTGAGTACAACCACTATAATGCACTCTTGATAGTGCGGATACAACAATAATAGGCCACTCTAACAATTATGTGTTCTAAGCAACACAGATACAACACTAACGCACTAGGATAATGAAGTCTAGATAAGGCAGTTACAAGGCCAATGCAAGGTTTTGTTTTTCTTCAAAAAGATTGAACGTGAAAACCAGAGAAGAAGAAGAAGAAGAAGAAACGTGATGACCAGAGAATGTTATAGAAGTGAGAAATGATTTTTAAAACAAATAAATAAAGTTACTTTTGAAATCAAAATCAAATCAAAAAATAAAATAAAAGATTTAAGAATTAAAACAAGGATTTGAAAATATTTGAAATTTGAATTTTGAATTTGAAAATAGAATCAGAATCAAATCAAAAACGATTTTGGAAAAAAAAATTAAGTTTTAAAATCAAAACCAAATAAAAAAAGATTTAGAAAATAAATCAAGGATTTGATTCTTAAACAAGTAAGGAATATTTTCAAAAATAAAAACAAATTCGAATTTTGAAAATAAATCAGAATCAATTAAGTAAAAACAAATCTGGAAATAAATCAAAATGATTCTGACACGTTTTTCAATAGAACTTGAGGTAATCGATTACTTCAGGGAGGTAATCGATTATCCCTTTAAAAATAGAAACTTTGAAATTCATTTTAAAAACCAGTAATCGATTATCACATGCATCTAATCGATTACTTCACTTCTGTTAATGTATGATGCAACTCATATATCGATTACCACTAATCTAATAATCGATTACTGAGCCTCTGATATTTATATGATGCAACATCATGTAATCGATTACTACAAGACATGTAATCGATTACTTTGTCTCAGGAAAATATATGATGCAACAATTTTAATCGATTACTTAAGCCAGGTAATCGATTACTCTCATAAGAAAGTAATGGATTAGCAAAGTTCACTTAATCGATTACAAGCTCTCTGATTTTTCTATGATGCAACAAAGTTAATTGATTAACTTAGGCAAGTAATCGATTACTCCTTCTTGCATAACATAGAAATATTCAGAGTTTTGTAACATCAATTATTTTCACCAAAACTCAGATATAAAAACTGATTTTCACAAAACTTCTTTTTCTTCTCCTTTAAATGAAAAATATATCTTAGAAAAACTTTTATTGGCCTTTTAACATAATATAAACCTTGACTTAATTACCTTACATGATGTCCTAAGGGAAAAGGCTAAAAGGTCTTCTATTTGCTTGAGCCTTCAACTTCATTTGCTTGATTCTTCAACATGAAGCTTGGACTTGAAGAATGAAAAACTTGTGATTGCACTTGATATGAACTTGAGAATCTTGAGTTTGTTATCATAAAAACCATATAATGATTGCACTTGAAGTCCTTGGGAAAGCTTAACTTACAACAAGAAAATCCCTTACTTTGTAGGAATGCACAGTTCACCCAGCTTATAACTCCAAACCCTCTTGAAGAGAATGCACTAAATCTGTCCAGGCACTCAGATTCTTGATAATATTCAGGTACATCTTCTTTGGATGATGATTCAGTCACTCTTACTTGTTTCCCATGTCTTGAGGATGATGCCATTGAAGAACTTTTGAAAAGATTGAAGTTTTTGGGAAGTTAGGGTTTTGAAAGGGGGTAGCGAATTTGATGTTGGAAACACTTGAAATCAGTTGAAATAAGTGAGGAAAGGTGTTTAATAGATGTTGTTCTAATGAGTTTGGGGAAATTTTTTGAAGAAATCAGAGTTTTAGTGAAGAAATCGTGTAAAAACCGAGAGAGAAGAAAGAGGGGTTCGAAAACACTCGAGTGAAATGGTGAAATTGGTGCTGAAATTCTTTAAATAGGTTGCGAAAGACTCGAGTATATTTGTCAATACTCGAGTAGCTCTTGAAGAACGACTCGAGTCTTGAAGGAAACACTTGAGTCTTTTCAGACTCATGCACCAGGGTCTTGACACAATTTGCACGCTGATGCAGGACAGGCCAGCCAAATACTCGAGTAAAAACTGGGGGACTCGAGTATTGCCCGAAAAACAAATTTTAAGATAATTAACACGACTCGATTCTTTTTGGAAGACTCGAGTATTGCCAAAACGCATCATTTTTGAGATTTTGGAAAGACTCGAGTCTTTTTAGAAACACTCGAGTCTTTTCATCAGACCCACCAATAAAAACTTTTTCAATTTAAAACTTAATTAATTTTGAATTAAAGGACTCGAGTCTTGATGATAAAACTCGATTCTTTTTGACAGATACAAATTTTGAACACAGTTTTAATCAAACAAACACAAATTTAAACACAATGAACTTCAAGACTAACTTGGAATATGTAACACCCCAAATTTTCATCCCCTGATGTAATGAAAATTTTGATTATGAAAGGTTATTTCATAACTATTTTCCTTAATCATAATTAAATATTCATAATTAATTTGGATTAATTATGTGTTGGTATTGATGCCAGTATGAGATGGAAAAAGTACTTTGATAAAGTATATTGTGTAAAAATAATGTTTTTGCATATTAGTCCCTGAATTAGGACCTAGAAGCAATATTAGGAAGATTTTGGAGGGAAGGGTATTAAAATAGAAATTTTTTAAAATTGACAAGAATACTCGAGTATTCCTGGAAACACTCGAGTAATCGAGTCAGTGGAGAACTCGTGAGTGCGTTTGATGAGTCAACACTCAACGATTCCAAATCGTTGACACGAAATCAATCAAGGAGCTGTTAGTGGGCTTCGTGTCGCCCTGCATGAACAACGAACCATGCAATAAAAGCGTGATTGTTGACGAAAATCGACCATTTGGTCGAATTGCTCCATGAATGCAAGACTTAGGGTTCTGAAATTCGTCTCCTTCAATCCTTCTCATTTCTTGGTGTGAGGCTGAGTGTTATACACCATTGTGAAGCTCACGACTAGAGCTTTACAAAGATATATAGGTTGAGAGTTGAGAGTTTGTGTAGAGGAAGAATTGGAGCCAGAAAGATTGGAGGTTTTTGCTGTCAAACTCAAAAGCTGAGGTCTGGAGCTGACTTTAAGCTTTAATTTTGGTAAGTTGGTGAAACCTATGACCCTAGAATCTATTCCTATCTTTGGTTGATATTGCAGAGAATCAATCCTAACCATTTTCCCTAATTTCTAAAACGTTTTTGCATGTCAAATCCTCTGGTTTTGGTGCCCTGTTCAAATATGGTCGCATGCAAAGGGTTTTGGGGGTTTATCATTTCTAGCCAACTTCTCTGCATTTTCTTTCTTTATCCATGGCCTAGAGGTAAGTGTGAATCTTTAATTCACTAGAATAAGTTTAAATCATGTGAATTTAGGTGGAGAGTCAACAAAAGACTCTATGGGCATAGTTGGAATTAGGTTTAAGGCTTGGAGGCCTTTCTGGGTTCAAATACTGGTTTGGAACAGTGTATTATGTTGTATATGAGCTGTACCAAAGTTGTGACTGTGCTAAATGTGCCTAGAATTGAATTTGGTATGTTGAGTTGTGGAAAAATGGATTTTATGCATAATTGATGATATTCTGTGATTCAGTGTAAAATGTTGTTAATTCTATATTGGAACATGTTTAATATGTATAATATAAGCTCTGTTGATCCTTGGTTTGGATTGGAATTGACTATAGTTGGAAATGGTATGTTAAAACTCAATTTTACAGTGTTATCTGTCTGCAAATACTTGAGTATTAAGGATGATACTCGAGTGTTTCGACTATTTTGGGAAAATGGACTTTCTGGAAACACAAGAACACTCGAGTACTCATGAAGAACACTCGAGTATTTTCATGAATTTAAAAATGTATTTCTGGAAACTAAAGAACACTCGAGTCTCATGAGGAACACTCGAGTATTTTGATGAATCTGAGGAACACTCGAGTCCAGGAAAGTTCACTCGAGTCTTTTGGATCAGGGACAGAAAAATAATTTTCTTTTTAACATACCTAAAATATTGTCAATTAAGATCAACTATGCTTATGGGGAAAAAGTATCATGTTCCAGTAAAGGAATGAGGGAAATATTAACAGCATTATAATTCACTGAAGGAATAATATGGGATGCACATAACAGGATTGTTGGTTAATCTTAATGGATGAATTTTATGTGCATACATGCATGGAGAAAGGAGATGGACAATTAATTCGGTGGAAACTGGCTCGATGACACATTTTGGTAATGTGGGCAGCATTTGGGAATGCTGTTACGTCTTGGTGACGTTGTGTGCACACTATCCGAGCAGTTCCACAATACATGTTGGTCATGTATGCGAATTACTAGATTGAACGTTCAATGGACAATGGAAATGGGAGACATGCATCATGACACATAAACAACGGAATTATCATAAATGAATCATACTTGCTCATTTGTATATGCATCTGGATACTTGGAACTTGCAAATGTTACTTGCTTTATTTATTCTTATTCGATTATGTGGATTATATTGCTTACCCCTTATGCCCATTATAGGTGATGGCTCGCTATCTAACTTGCATCGAGTTGCGCCCACTCCCTAGTGGAGTGTGGTACTACGAGGACCACAGAGCCACGTTTGAGGGTGAGGTAGAGGTGACTCTATATCACCCTAACCCTTTGGCTCGCGTCCATCCTCGTAGGTTTCGCATCCCTATTATCTATACTTTGCATGTACCCCCTTTTTATGCTTATCATGGACCACCCCCGACTCGACCAGCTCGTCGATTTCATTCTTTTCGTTTTAGAGCTGCTACTAGATCTCACCCCTCTGCTTCTCGAGTGATCCGTGAGGAGACTCCTATACCTAGTCCGATGAGTCCGGTTCATGGGACTCCTTCAGCTGACCCAGTGCCCAGTGGTAGGGCACCCACTCAGTCAGACCAGATAGAGGAGGATCCTGAGGAGGCGGAGAGTGAGGGCGAGCCAGTCGAGCATTCCACTGGGAGCCAGTGGGGAGCTGGGGATCCACCAGGTGATGCTTAGTATAGATGGTTAGGATGTGGGAGATGTGGAGCAGCTGTTGGAGACTCTGGAGACTTATGCTATGGAGGAGGATCACTGGACTACTGCTGGGATTTCATATTTTGTTCTATATATATTGTACATATTTTTGAGAGATCTCAGTGAGGTGGTCTTTTCTTTTGGCTTCATATTATGGACTTGTATTTTGTAAACTCCTGCTACCTCGACTTTGACTTTGATGTATGTTGGTACTCTTATATTATGACTTGGATGGTTATGTATGTATATATATATATCTTTATATAAATGGCATGAAACGTGAATTATCAAGTCAAGGTCCCTATTTTCCGCTTACTCTGATAATTACGATTTTAGTGCTGAGTTGGGAAGTTTTTAATAGTCATAAATAAAAACCCAACTTATGGATGAAAGAATTACTTTCACCAAATGTTTCAAAACAAGAATTTTTATTACTTCTATACTCACGCAAGTCCATATATTCCATGATATAAAGAATTGAGAAACTATATTTTAAAAATAATAGAGAGGGTGTGACACTTTTATGGTATCAGAGCATAATGGTCCTGATTCTTGATCCTCACAAGCATAATCTGCCAGAAGATGCTACAGCTGGGTAAAGTTTCTTAGCTATTTGATTTATTTCATACAGCCTTTGTTCTATTAGTGATTGTTTAGAATAGAACTAGATAGATTTCAATGTTTAGATAGATCTTTAACGACTTAGGTCCATAGTGCAGGCTCACTATGGCATCGCGTTATAGAAATCATACAAACGATCTGCTGGAAAGGATCACCGCGGTATTAGAGAATATGCAGCAGAATCAGCATCAGCAACATCAACCTCAATCCGTTAATCCACCTCCAGTGGGTGCGGCAGCTACTGAAGCTAAAACTTTGTCGGATTTCAGGAGTTGTAATCCCTCGAAGTTCGCTTGTGGGTTTAAACCTGAAGAAGCTAATAAGTGGATCTTGGAAATGGACAAGATCTTTAGAACTTTGGAATGCTCTGATGCACAGAGGATAGTTTATGCTGTTTTCATGCTGGAAGGCGAAGCGGAGCATTGGTGGAATCATACTGCTCAGTTATTGGCTCATGAAGGAAGAGAGGTAACTTGGGAGGTATTCATGGAGGAATTTCTCAAGAAGTATTTTCCTGATGACTTAAGGAGAAAGAAAGAGGTGGAGTTTCTACAACTCAAACAAGGCAGCATGAGTGTGGGCGAATATGTTGCAAAATTTGAAGAATTAATGAAATACTCTCCTTATTATCAGATGAATCAGGATGAAAGGAGTAGGTGTATCAAGTTTGAGGGAGGACTGAGACCTGAATTAAAGTCGGTGTTCAGTTACCAAAAGATCCAAAGCTTTCCTATGCTGGTCGATATGTGTAGAATGTATGAGGATGATAAAAAGGCAGAGACAGTCCAGATTGTGGAGGGAAAGAAGGAACATCAGGGATATGGACCACAGAGGCGGAAGGGGCATGACCACCGTCACAAAGATCCTTATTCCCATAAGAATCGGGGAAAGGGAAAGATGTCGGATGATCGAAACACCTCTTACAATAATGCTCCTTATTGTGAGAAGTGCAGGCGTCATCACTTTGGAAAATTTTGTTGGTCTCACAGTGGGTGTTTTAACTGCGGGAAACCTGGTCATTTTTCTCGCGATTACAAGGAACTACCTAAGAACATTCAAAGAGGATCTACGGACAAGCCAGTAAACCAAGGTCGAGTTTTCACCCTTAGTGGTGCTGAAGCGAATCAGACTCCGGGACTCGTGCAAGGTACTTATTTTCTCAATGACCAACCTTGTAGAATTTTATTCGATTCAGGAGCCACTCATTCATTTGTTTCATTTGAATGTGTGAATTGTTTGAAATTGTCTGTGTCTGAATCACCCTATTGCCTTAGGGTAGAGACCCCTACTAATTCTCCCGTGATTGCTTCAAAGGTGTGCCTTGAATGTAGAATTAAGGTATTAGACCGAATCTCCCAGTTAGATTTGATCTGCCTACCTTTGTCCCAATTGGATGTAATTTTGGGCATGGACTGGATGACTAGTAATCATGTGGTTATTGACTGCGATAAGAAGGCAATTTTATTCAAGGATTCAATCTCAGAGAAGTATCTCTGTTTAGTCTCTGCTGTTGAACCGGAGGAAGGGGAAAAGTCTGTGAAGGAGATTCCGATTGTTCGGGAATTTCCTGAGGTATTCCCTAAGGAAATGCCGGGATTACCACCCAAGAGGGAGATTGAATTTGGAATTGAGTTAATTCCAAGATCTGGTCCCATTTATATTGCTCCTTATAGAATGGCACCACTCGAGATGGTCGAATTGAAGAAGCAGATAGAGGAGTTGCTGCAGAAACAACTCATCAGACCAAGTGTATCCCCATGGGGCACTCCAGTGTTGTTTGTCAAGAAGAAGGACGGAAGCCTTAGAATGCGTGTGGATTATAGGCAGTTGAATAAGGTGACCATAAAGAACAAGTATCCTTTGCCAAGGATTGATGATCTTATGGATAAAGTAAGAGGAGCCTCAGTGTTTTCCAAAATCGATCTGAGATCCGGGTACCATCATATCATAATCAAGGAGGAAGATATCCATAAGACTGCATTTCGATCTCGATACGGACATTACGAGTATGTTGTAATGCCGTTCGGATTAACAAATGCACCAGCCATTTTTATGGACTATATGAATCGGATTTTTAGACCATATCTGGATTCATTCGTGGTAGTTTTCATTGATGATATCCTGATATATTCTAAGAATCTGGAAGAGCATGCCGAGCACCTTCGGATAGTGCTAAAGATTTTGAAGGAGAAGCAACTCTATGCCAAAATCTCTAAGTGTGAGTTTTGGTTAAAGGAAGTTCAATTTTTGGGGCATGTAATCTCGGAAGGTGGCATAGCTGTTGACCCAGCTATAGTTGAGTCGGTTCTGCAGTGGGTTCAACCAAAGACAGTCACCGAAGTCCGAAGCTTCTTAGGGCTGGCTGGGTATTATAGAAGGTTCATTGAGGGATTTTCAAAGATTGCATTACCTCTCACCAAGCTGACTCGAAAGGATCAACCATTTATATGGGATGAGAAGTGTGAGAGGAGTTTTCTGATGCTTAAGGAAAGATTAACATCCTCGCCAGTGTTAATCTTACCTGACCCTCACAAGGAGTACGAAGTGTACTGTGATGCATCAGGACAAGGACTTGGAAGTGTTCTAATGCAAGAAGGAAAGGTTGTGGCATATGCATCTCGTCAATTGAAAGTTCACGAGGTAAATTACCCCACACATGATTTAGAACTAGCTGCAATAGTCTTTGCACTGAAGATATGGAGGCATTATCTCTATGGCACTACATTCCGGGTATTTAGTGACCATAAGAGTTTGAAGTATTTATTTGATCAGAAGGAGTTAAATATGAGGCAGCGTCGGCGGATGGAGTTTTTAAAAGACTATGATTTTGAGCTCCATTACCATCCCGGTAAGGCTAATGTTGTAGCAGACGCTTTGAGTCGTAAAACGATTTATGCAAGTTCCATGATGATCAAAGAGGCAGCTTTGATTGAAGAGTTTCGGGATTTAAGTTTGGGGATGCATGTGGAACTAAGCTATATTAAGATGGGTATGTTGCAAATTTCTAGTGAATTCTTGGCTCGAATTCGAGAATTGCAACATGAGGATGAAGAATTAATAGAAAAGAGGAAGTTGATGATAGGAGGAAAAGAGCCAGATTTCTCAGAAGGACTAGATGGAATTCTTCGTTTCAAAACAAGAATTTGCATACCAAAGAACTCGAAAATTAGAAGGTTGATCTTGGATGAGGCACATAAGAGTCAGATGAGCATGCATCCGGGATCGACAAAGATGTATCGGGATTTGAAAAGCATGTTTTGGTGGTCAGGCCTTAAGAAGGATGTGGCGGACTATGTAGCATCATGTTTCATCTGTCAAAAAGTTAAGGTGGAACATCAGAAACCTGGAGGAATGTTGCAACCCCTGGATATTCCACAATGGAAGTGGGATAGTATTTCCATGGATTTTGTGACTGGATTGCCAAAGACAGTTGCAAACCATGATGCAATTTGGGTAATTGTGGACCGTCTTACTAAGTCGGCGCATTTCATTCCGGTGAACATATGCTACTCTTTGGAAAAGCTTACCCAACTTTATATCCGGAAAGTGGTACGAGCACATGGAGTGCCATCCAGTATTATTTCTGATCGTGATCCGAGGTTCATGTCTAGATTCTGGTCAAGCCTGCATCAAGCTCTGGGGACGAGACTTAAGATGAGTTCAGCATATCACCCTCAGACAGATGGGCAAACCGAAAGGACCATTCAAACTTTGGAAGACATTTTTGCGAGCTTGTGTGTTGGAAGAAAGAGGAAGTTGGGATCAGATATTACCACTCGCAGAATTCACGTACAACAATGGATATCATGCAAGTATCGGCATGGCACCGTTCGAGGCGTTGTATGGAAGAAAGTGCCAAACCCCGCTATGTTGGTTTCAAGTGGGGGAGAATTTACATCTTGGTCCGGATGTGGTGCAACAGACAACTGAAAAGATCATAATGATTCAAGAGAAGATCAGGACTGCTGATAGTCGTCAGAAAAGTTATGTTGATCGAAGAAGAAGACCTTTAGAGTTTGCAGAAGGTGACCATGTGTTTCTCAGGATTGTGCCGCTAAAGGGTGTGAGTAGAGCGTTGAAACCTCAGAAGCTTTCACCTAAGTTTATAGGTCCCTACCAAATCCTTAAGCGAGTAGGACCGGTAGCTTATCAAATAGCTCTCCCGCCATCTTTAGCCAACCTGCACAATGTTTTTCATGTATCGCAATTGAAAAAGTTCGTGCATGATCCAACCACGATCCTTCAGATTCGTCCAGATGACTTAACCTTACGAGAAAACCTAACCTTTAAGGCTGGCCCAGTTAAAGTTGAAGATAGGAGAACCAAACAACTTAGAGGAAAGGAGATTCCATTAGTCAAAGTCGTATGGCAAAGTGGAAATGTGTATGAAACGATTTGGAAATTAGAGGACCGAATGTGTAAGGATTACCCTGAGTTATTTTTTTAAGTTGAATTTCGGGGACGAAATTCCTATTAAGTGGGGGAGTAGTGTAACACCCCGAATTTTCATCCCCTGATGTAATGAAAATTTTGATTATGAAAGGTTATTTCATAACTATTTTCCTTAATCATAATTAAATATTCATAATTAATTTGGATTAATTATGTGTTGGTATTGATACCAGTATGAGATGGAAAAAGTACTTTGATAAAGTATAATGTGTAAAAATAATGTTTTTGCATATTAGTCCCTGAATTAGGACCTAGATGCAATATTAGGAAGATTTTGGAGGGAAGGGTATTAAAATAAATATTTTTTATAATTGACAAGAATACTCGAGTATTCCTGGAAACACTCGAGTAATCGAGTCAGTGGAGAACTCGTGAGTGCGTTTGATGAGTCAACACTCAACGATTCCAAATCGTTGATACGAAATCAATCAAGGAGCTGTTAGTGGGCTTCGTGTCGCCCTGCATGAACAACGAATCATGCAATAAAAGCGTGATTGTTGACGAAAATCGACCATTTGGTCGAATTGCTCCATGAATGCAAGACTTAGGGTTCTGAAATTCGTCTCCTTCAATCCTTCTCATTTCTTGGTGTGAGGCTGAGTGTTATACACCATTGTGAAGCTCACGACTAGAGCTTTACAAAGATATATAGGTTGAGAGTTGAGAGTTTGTGTAGAGGAAGAATTGGAGCCAGAAAGATTGGAGGTTTTTGCTGTCAAACTCAAAAGCTGAGGTCTGGAGCTGACTTCAAGCTTTAATTTTGGTAAGTTGGTGAAACCTATGACCCTAGAATCTATTCCTATCTTTGGTTGATATTTCAGAGAATCAATCCTAACCATTTTCCCTAATTTCTAAAACGTTTTTGCATGTCAAATCCTCTGGTTTTGGTGCCCTGTTCAAATATGGTCGCATGCAAAGGGTTTTGGGGGTTTATCATTTCCAGCCAACTTCTCTGCAATTTCTTTGTTTATCCACGGCCTAGAGGTAAGGGTGAATCTTTAATTCACTAGAATAAGTTTAAATCATGTGAATTTAGGTGGAGAGTCAACAAAAGACTCTATGGGCATAGTTGGAATTACGTTTAAGGCTTGGAGGCCTTTCTGGGTTCAAATACTGGTTTGGACAAGTGTATTATGTTGTATATGAGCTGTACCAAAGCTGTGATTGTGCTAAATGTGCCTAGAATTGAATTTGGTATGTTGAGTTGTGGAAAAATGGATTTTATGCATAATTGATGATATTCTGTGATTCAGTGTAAAATGTTGTTAATTCTATATTGGAACATGTTTAATATGTATAATATAAGCTTTGTTGATCCTTGGTTTGGATTGGAATTGACTATAGTTGGAAATGGTATGTTAAAACTCAATTTTACAGTGTTATCTGTCTACAAATACTCGAGTATTAAGGATGATACTCGATTGTTTCGACTATTTTGGGAAAATGGACTTTCTGGAAACACAAGAACACTCGAGTACTCATGAAGAACACTCGAGTATTTTCATGAATTTAAAAATGTATTTCTGGAAACTAAAGAACACTCGAGTCTCATGAGGAACACTCGAGTATTTTGATGAATCTGAGGAACACTCGAGTCCAGGAAAGTTCACTCGAGTCTTTTGGATCAGGGACAGAAAAATAATTTTCTTTTTAACATACCTAAAATAATGTCAATTAAGATCAACTATGCTTATGGGGAAAAAGTATCATGTTCCAGTAAAGGAATGAGGGAAATATTAACAGCATTATAATTCACTGAAGGAATAATATGGGATGCACATAACAGGATTGTTGGTTAATCTTAATGGATGAATTTTATGTGCATACATGCATGGAGAAAGGAGATGGACAATTAATTCGGTGGAAACTGGCTCGATGACACATTTTGGTAATGTGGGCAGCATTTGGGAATGCTGTTACGTCTTGGTGACGTTGTGTGCACACTATCCGAGCAGTTCCACAATACATGTTGGTCATGTATGCGAATTACTAGATTGAACGTTCAATGGACAATGGAAATGGGAGACATGCATCATGACACATAAACAATGGAATTATCATAAATGAATCATACTTGCTCATTTGTAAATGCATCTGGATACTTAGAACTTGCAAATGTTACTTGCTTTATTTATTCTTATTCGATTATGTGGATTATATTGCTTACCCCTTATGCCCATTATAGGTGATGGCTCGCTATCTAGCTTGCATCGAGTTGCGCCCACTCCCTAGTGGAGTGTGGTACTACGAGGACCACAGAGCCACGTTTGAGGGTGAGGTAGAGGTGATTCTATATCACCCTAACCCTTTGGCTCGCGTCCATCCTCGTAGGTTTCGCATCCCTATTATCTATACTTTGCATGTACCCCCTTTTTATGCTTATCATGGACCACCCCCGACTCGACCAGCTCGTCGATTTCATTCTTTTCGTTTTAGAGCTGCTAGTAGATCTCACCCCTCTGCTTCTCGAGTGATCCGTGAGGAGACTCCTATACCTAGTCCGATGAGTCCGGTTCATGGGACTCCTTCAGCTGACCCAGTGCCCAGTGGTAGGGCACCCACTCAGTCGGACCAGATAGAGGAGGATCCTGAGGAGGCGGAGAGTGACGGCGAGCCAGTGGGGAGTTGGGGATCCACCAGGTGATGCTTAGTATAGATGGTTAGGATGTGGGACATGTGGAGCAGCTGTTGGAGACTCTGGAGACTTATGCTATGGAGGAGGATCACTGGACTACTGCTGGGATTTCATATTTTGTTCTATATATATTGTACATATTTTTGAGAGATCTCAGTGAGGTGGTCTTTTCTTTTGGCTTCATATTATGGACTTGTATTTTGTAAACTCCTGCTACCTAGACTTTGACTTTGATGTATGTTGGTACTCTTATATTATGACTTGGATGGTTATGTATGTATATATATATATCTCTTTATATAAATGGCATGAAACGTGAATTATCAAGTCAAGGTCCCTATTTTCCGCTTACTCTGATAATTACGATTTTAGTGCTGAGTTGGGAAGTTTTTAATAGTCATAAATAAAAACCCAACTTATGGATGAAAGAATTACTTTCACCAAATGTTTCAAAACAAGAATTTTTATTACTTCTATACTCACG
The DNA here is from genome assembly GCA_037953625.1 of Crotalaria pallida. Lineage (NCBI taxonomy): Eukaryota > Viridiplantae > Streptophyta > Magnoliopsida > Fabales > Fabaceae > Crotalaria > Crotalaria pallida. The sequence continues at coordinate 63,150,399 of CM075655.1, read as the reverse complement.
CAAGTCCATATATTCCATGATATAAAGAATTGAGAAACTATATTTTATAAATAATAGAGAGGGTGTGACAGAATACATAGAATCACACACAATTAACACACAATATTCAAAATATCATCAAGAACAATCTTAACCAAGAATCAAGACAAATTAAAATAAGACTAAAGTGGGTGATTTTTCAATTGATACACAATGCAATTAGCCTATGTTTGATTCATCTAAAATACCAAGTTCTCTTCTTATGTGATAAAAAGTATCCCTTGGTAAAGGTTTTGTAAAAATATCAGCTAATTGATTTGTAATACTAACAAATTCGATTGTACAATCACCTTTTTGCACATGATCTCTCAAAAAGTGGTGTCTTATTTCAATGTATTTGATTCTTGAATGATACACCGGATTCTTAGTCAAATTGATTGCACTCGTGTTATCGCATCTAATAGGAATATTTTCAAGTTTCAAACCAAAATCCGATAACTGTTGTTTCATCCACAATAGTTGAGCACAAAAACTACCGGCTGCGATATATTCCGCTTCGGCGGTAGAAAGAGCAACACAAGCTTGCTTTTTAGAAAACCATGACACCAATGAACTTCCCAAGAAATGGCAAGTAACCAACTAAACTAAACTAAACTAAGATTGGCATTAGCAGGATACCACAGACCAGTGTTAATTGTTCCTTTTAGATATTTAAATATATGTTTAACTGCGGATAGGTGAGATTCTTTAGGATTAGCTTGAAATCGAGCACAAATGCATACACTAAACATAATATCTGGTCTAGATGCAGTAAGATATAAGAGACTACCTATCATTCCCCTTTATTTACTAACATCAATCGGGGTACCTTGTTCATCCTTGTCTAGGTAGCATGATGTGCTCATTGGAGTGTAGGCTTCTTTGCATTTTTCCAATCCGAATTTCTCAAGGAGCTCTTTGCAATATTTCCCTTGATACACAAATGTCCCCTCCTTGACTTGCTTTATTTTTAAGCCTAGGAAGAACTTGAGCTCTCCCATCATTGACATTTCAAATTCCTTTTTCATCAAATTAGAAAACTTTCTACAAAGAGACACGTTAGTAGCACCGAATATGATATCATCAACATAGATTTGTACTAACAATATGTCATCTTTGGTTTTATAAATGAATAGTGTATTATCAACCTTCCCTCTTTGAAACTTATTTTCTAATAAAAAGGAACTCAATCGATCATACCAAGCTCTAGGAGCTTGTTTCAATCCATAAAGTGCCTTTTTCAATTTATAAACATGGTTTGGAAATTCACTACTTTCAAAACCGGGGGGTTGCTTGACATACACTTCTTCATTTATAAACCCATTCAAGAAAGCACTTTTAACATCCATTTGGTATAAAGTGAATTTCATGATTGATGCAAAAGCAAGTAAAATTCGGATTGCCTCAAGTCATGCAACCGGAGCAAAGGTCTCATCATAATCGATACCTTCCTCTTGGTTGTACCCTTGAGCCACTAGTCTTGCTTTGTTTCTTATAATCAACCCGGATTCATCAAGTTTATTTCTATAAATCCATTTAGTGCCGATTATGGAATGATCCTTAGGTTTAGGGACTAGATCCCAAACTTCATTTCTAGAAAATTGGTTCAATTCTTCTTGTATAGCAAGAACCCAATGTTCATCCTCAATGGCCTTTTTAATTGAATCGGGTTCAATTTGAGAAACAAAGGAGACATAGTTGCAAATGTTTTGAATAGACCGACGAGTTAGTACTCCTTTTGACATATCTCCTATGACATTGTCAATAGGATGAGCCTTGACAGATTTCCAAGCCGGAGGAAGTTCTTGTTTAACTTCACCTTCATCACCTTTTGATTTCTCTCTCTCTTTTTCTTCCACTACAAGAAAAACCCTTTATTGCAACGACAAAAGTCGTTGCAAAAAACCAAAAGTCGTTGCAAAAAATATTTTCTGCAACGACTTTGGTCGTTGCTGGTACAGGCGTTGCAAAAGGGTATAGCAACGACTTTCTTCGTTGTTAAAAAGAACGGTTTTCAGGTCGTTGCATAAGAGATGTCGTTGCTAAACAAGGCAAGTAGAGTGGGTGCAGGTAATCTATTTCGCAACGACATTGTCGTTGCAAAACATCTTTGGCTTCTGCAACGTCAACGAAAATGTCGTTGCAGAACACCTTTGGCTTTTAAAATGACTTTTGTCGTTGCAATATACGTTTCTCTTCTGCAACGACATTGTCGTTGCAATAGATTTTTTTTATTTAAAAAAAAATATTTTTTTACATTTCCCTTATTTTTATATAGAAGGACCTGCTTTTTCATATCATATATCTTCACTTCTCATATCATATATCATGTTAAAAAAATTTTAACATGACATAGCCATTTAATTCTGAAATATCATGATAATAATTAAAAATAATTAATAAATTTTATATAATTAAATTTCTCATAAATAAAGAGCTCGAATGTCAACAATCTAATATCCAGAATGTCTTTAGCATTCTATTGAGTCACAATATTACATCAACAAAAATATTAAAAATAAAATAAAATAAAAATCTATTTAGTACCTAATAATCCAAAATAACAATTCAAAGCCCATGACGAATTTCTAACATAAACAAAATATCTCCTCATCTCCATATTCAACATGGCCAATGTCACTTTTCTTTCAATAATGTAAAACTTGTAACTAACTAGCTAGCAACAACATAAGAACACCTAGGACCTAGTACAAAAATAGGGCAATCTCTTGTGTTGCTCCATATCCCACAGAAGAGCACCCAGGACTTAGTCAAAAAATCATGTTGTCACCTTAGCAATGAACATTATATTGTACACTAACATCAAATGATATTAGAAGTTTATTTAACCTTTCTTATTAGATGCCATGCCACTTAACAATCTCTCCCCACTTAAGAACAGTTAAAAGAAAGTAAAATGTACTAATAGTTGATGATAATAAATTAAAAAAAATATTTCAATTTTCTCTTACATGGAAGAGAGATCGCCCAAACCATCCAGCAAATGTACTAGGATTTAGTAGCCTGTTCGAATACATAAAGTCAATTTAAGATTACCAATGAAGTGGTTACTCAATAAAAGCTAAATATTTTTCTCCGCTTTCTAGAAAAGGCTATTCAGTTCAAATAAATTTGACTGTTTTGTCATAAAAAGTGGCAATCAAACTAAGATGTAAAAAAAAAATTTGTTTACTTGAAGTGAATTGAAAATTATGCAAAAATAAGACAACTTGGTAGCATTTAAAAGAACAAGGCTAGTAGCGGCATAACGGCAAACCTCCCAGCATGACAATAAAATAAAATTTGAGGATGCACTTCTTGAATTGAAGAGGCTGGTTCCGGAGACACCTGAAATAAATGAAAAACTGAAAATACAATAATCAGTGCCTTAAAAGTTGAGAATAGATAGATATCGGAATGCACTTCTTGCAATGAGACATTCATAAATCATAATCTTCAAGAATAATAATGAAAGGATAGGCCAAAAATGGGGAAAAAATGGACATTGTCCTAATTTTTCCTCTCTTTTTCTGGGCTACCTCTGGGTGCTTTTATGTACTTATCATATACAGCTACTACCCTTTCTTGCAGGGTCACCCATTTCCAAATTAACTACTGTTATACAGTGGAAAGAAAAAAGGAAGGCCATTGAAGGTAGATACTCATAAGATTTGGATGAAACATATCAGTAGGGACTTATAGAATGAATACTGAGAAAGAAATGCTATACGGTTGTAAGAGTACCGGCCATGGACCAAAACTAATCTTTTCAGAAATCTAAACTCTGCAAATTAATAGAACAATCACAACATTAGAGATGAAATCAGGCAGTCATATGCAAATAATCAAACAACAAGAACAACCAAACTGGCTCATATAATTTCCAAGCACTGAAAAAGAGATCAAATTTAGGTAGATAAAGAAGTAACGTAGAAAAATTATTCATGAAGGTTCTGGTACAGAACAACAACATAAGTTGAACCATATAAGCAAAATATCTGTCAAAATTTCAAAGTGAAGAAAATCTGAAAAAGATACTTGACCCATGCATATAGAATTGATGCACTATCAATTTATATTTATGAATGCAACACAATTTAAAAGAAATTAAATAGGAATTTAGCTAATTTTATACAAGCTTTGTAACTAGGAACAAAAAAATCTCATGGATCAACAAGTCAATTCTTCATTGAGTGGCTGAAGCAAGGAAACTAATTCAAAACTACGTAAAAGTGACACAATGGAAGCCAAAAACAAGGTCTGCAAGAGAACGCTTTAGCTGAATCAAGGTCCTCGCTCCCCAGTTCTTGAATCAAGAGTAGAAGAAAGATGAATAGAGTAAATTAAAAATAGAAGAGACTCTAACTTATAAACCTCTCCATCATGCAAGTTTCTGAAAAAAAATGAAGTTTCCTAGAGGATTTGTGCAATAATAGAATTGACATACAGGGACATTATGCAAAAAAGATAAATGAAAAAGGCTTCGAAAAGACTCAAATAGGAACAGTACCACTCCAAATATCTTCCTAAAATTCAATACCAGTCATCACCCAACTTCAGAGACGAGAATTGAAAGAAGGTACACTCTGAGAAATAAATTTCGAATGACTAACCAAAGATTTATATCAACTATAACCTACTGAGAGCTTGTGCTAGATTTTTTTTTCTTTCTTTTTTTTTTTTTGCTTCTAACTGTGTTTATGACAAAGGTGACCATCACATTAGCATATGGCCATCATGAGAACCAATGACTTATTGGCTTATAGTCTTATAAAGTACCATATGTCTCACTACAGCTTTCCTGCCACCCTAATTTTCAACCATTTCTATTCTTGTGTCATACCTCTTAAGTTGTTAATAAATGATGTCATGATGATAAATAATACAACTTCTGTGCTTCTACACTATCGGCTACTGATCATTCAACTTTCAGCCTGCATCTCGTTCATGCACTTAAGAAAAATAATACTCCTATAATATCAAAGAAGCCCTTCCTTTATCTATGGCATAGCCTTTATCTATCGTATATCATTCAGATAGAAAATTATGAGGAAGTTAGTTGTATAAAGAAGCCTGGGTATGTGTGGAGAACATATGTTATATATCAGTATCATCATTCAGCCTTTACATAATACAGTAATAAGTATCATTCATAACAAAAGGAAAATGAAGCCTCACACGTTTTAGTCAATTATAGATGGAAATCATGACTGTTTGGTGAACTATGATATACATACCCCGGCATACTGTTTCAAATGAAAAAGAAGCCTCACAGGTTTTAGTCAATTATGGATGGCAATCATTCATCTACAGCTATACCAATATACTGTACTATAGTACTTGCCAAGTTTCCCCTTTTGTTTACTATAAAAATATCATACTAGCTAGCAGACAACAACAACATTACAACAACCACCGCAAAACATAACACCACTTCTTATCAAACATGAAGAGAAAGCAAATTTAATTAATTAGAGCAGGATGAGATATAATTTGGATTGATAAGATTTTGGTCCGCCATAGAGTTCAGGTTAACAATGATTAACAAGGATTAGTATATAAGCCTTCATATGTATAAATATGCTTATCATAGCAAGTACTCAAAATATGCTTATCACCACTTATATGACCCCAATCACGCTAACAGTTATACCTTCTGAAACATATGATCATCATATGACTGAAATAGGAAATTTTATGTTTCTGGATTTTTTTTTTAATTTTTTTTATCGGCATGTTTTTCAAATATTAGGATACCCTTTTTGTGGCAAAAAAATATTAGGATACCTTTCTCCGATATTTGGACTGTCTTCTCGTTCTATATGATTAACTGTACACTATTAGGATTTATTAAGTGGCTAAATATCAGAGAGCATATGATATTCACCAAAAATCTTACTCTCATTCCAAAGACCAATTTTACAATTCATCAGATCTGAACATCAAATTTGTAAGCTAAAGACTTAATTAATCAGGAGGATCTATATAAAAAATGACATGATAACAGCACAAACAAACAGAGAAAAATATTCAAAACCGGGACACCCAAAAACAAAACAAATCAGAGAGAATGAAGCAAATGTTAATAGAAAATTTGAAATTTTATAAGAAACTCAAGAGAGAATGTTATTTGAAATTCTGAAATCCGGGTTATTAGAAGTTCAGTTCAAGAGAGAGCATGTTATTAGAAATTCAGAAATTAGGGTTAATTCTGAAATTGGGGTTATTAGAGATTGGTTCTAGAATTGGGGTTATTAGAGTTTCAAATCAACATACCAGAGGAAGACTGAAGCGGCTGTGAAAGAGACGGCGGTGAAGCACAGGACGGTGAAGGACGGCGGTGAAGCACAGCACTGTGAAGGACGACGGCGGTGAAGGACAGATCGGGGAAGGACGACGACGGTGAAGGATGCGCGTGAACCGGAGATGAACCTTCACTACGTGTTGGAGGCGAAATCGAGCGAACCGGAGCTTGAAGGAGACGAAAAAGAATCGAAGGTGAGGGGATGCTTGTGAATATCGAAGGTGAAGGAATGCTGGTGAATATCGAAGCTGGTGAATATCGAAGGTGAAGGAATTCTGGTGAATATCGAAGGTGACGGATGGGAGTACTAATGACCTTAGTGAATCATCGAAGCAGAAGGAGTGCTTTCTGCTGTTGGTGCTGTGTGTATTTTGGCCTTGGTGCTTTGTTTTATATCTTTTACCTTTGACCTTTGGGTTACCTTTCAGTTTTCTATTTTTTTTTTATTTTTTTATTTTATTGTGTTTGGCAATGACATCTGTCGTTGCAAAATAACTTTAAGAGGACCTGCAACGACACCTATCGTTGCAGAACAACCTTAAGAGGAATTGCAACGACAGCTGTCGTTGCATACGTTTTCTTACTAATATTGCAACGATAATTCTCGTTGCTTTTAACCTCATATCTGCGCACATTTTTTTAAGTATCGGAGGGAAATGAATTTTTTATTTAGCAACAATGTTTAGCAACGACAAAAAAAAGTCGTTGCTAAAAAATATTTTTTGCAACGAAAAGTTTTAGTCGTTGCAAAATGTTGTTGCAATAAATACATTTTCTTTTAGTGTTCATTTGAAAATTCAATGCCATCTTCACTAGCATCACATAAAACACTATCTTCTTTCGAAGACTCATTAAAAACAACATGAATAGATTCTTCAATTGTTAAAGTTCTTTTATTGAAAATTCTATAAGCTTTACTATGAGAAGAATAGCCTAAAAATATGTCTTCATCGGATTTGGAATCAAACTTGCCAAGGTTTTCTTTTCCATTGTTTAAAACAAAAACTTTGCATCCGAAGACATGAAAATGAGATATGTTTGGCTTTCTTCCTTTGTAAAGTTCATAGGGGGTTTTATCTAAAGAGGGCCTTATCAAAATTCGATTCAAAACATAACAAGTCGTATTGACGGCATTGGCCCAAAAATATTGAGGTACTTGAGAATCATTTAGCATGGTTCTAGCAAGTTCCTCTAGCACCCTATTTTTTCGCTCTACCACTCCATTTTGTTCCGGAGTTCTTGGTGCGGAGTGTAACAGCCCGATTTTCACTTCCCAAAAACTTAACTGAATTATGATTACTTTCTTGCAAAAATGAGGCCATTTTTTTTAGTATAAGTTCGTTAATACGTAATCCACCCTTTTGAAAATCGAGTTGTTACTTTCGAAACCTTTCACCCTAAATCAACATCATTATGAAAACATGGAACTTGCTTGCATTGATAAAAACATAAGTCACACATACTAAAGATACACTCCAAAGTTTTTCCAAAACAAGTGAACTGAAATCAAAATATTACAAACCGAAATAAAAGATAGCTGATTACATCATTAGTTCATTACAAGATAATCCTCGACTGAAACTCAGATCCTAGACACAAGACATCCTCTAGACACAGACTGCAAGACGTCACTCATCAGCAGAACTAGCCTCCGTCTCTATATCCTCGCTTGGATCCGTCTCCGCTGCGTGATCGGGATCGCTAGCACTCTCCTCTTCCATAGGTTCAGGAACCACCGCTGCCAAGGGTGCAGGATCACCATTTAGCTCATGGTGTTCCCGTGGTCCACCGACTTGATAATCTCGCAGAGTGACTTTCCCAACATGCTCGTCCATGCCTGCTCCCCGTAGAATGTGCCTCGGATCGTCGATCTCCAGACGAGTATCTCCTCTCCAGATCCATCCATCAGGTACCACCTCCCATGCACCTCCCTGAAGAGGCCACATGTGGATCGCTACATGATACGCCATCTACCCGTTGCAATACCGGCAAATGCCAATACGACAACCAGGTAGGAGAGAGTCAGCGCGCCATACGTAACAGGTTGACCGCAAGGTCGCAGAATAGACACGATAGAAAGACGAATAGTACCAAGGATACTCGACGACTATATATACACAGAACAAGACACGAGAACCAGAATACATCGAGTACTTGAAGGATAAAACGCTTATCCCAAATCAAACTCAATATCATAAATAAAGGTATTCGAGATATAAAATAAACCACACATAAAAAGCAATACTCGCCAACCATTACCACAATATATCACGACTGAACATCATCATACTTTGCCCATCTTTTCAAATATTCAGCATCTCTTTATTCTTTTGTTATTAAGTTTTATCATACTTAACTCACTCAATGAGGTAGGGGAATCACCATCACTGAGGAACGCGCACTCTACATCTCCTCGGTCTCCATCCACCTAGTCGGAAGCCAACAGAAGTACAGGACCTTTACCACGCGGGCACGACAGCTGTCTCAACAAATGGCTCCAAGCCAGGAGGTCTCAACCTCAAAACATATCATATAATCAAGGCTCACTATCCACGCAGTGGCAAAACACATTGCCCAGTTCCAGTCCCTCTCAACTGTTGTAGACTTGCATTCAAGGGGGTGACAGTATCATTTCTAGTTAGCTATGCGGTACTTACCACGGCATTAGACCCAGTCCCCACCACGTTAGTGCGCCACTTATGGGATTCGTCCCGCCTAGAAATGTACTCGAGGCTTCTTGACGAGTCACCGTCATTGCCCTCCCCTCATGCAATCTCCACCTGAGTATCCGCAGATACCCATAGTATCTTCCTCTCCACTACTTCACACTCACATATCTCACCGCGAATATTAATGTCTTTTAATGTCTTTTAATATTCTTTAAAGTCTTTTAGAACCTTAAAGTCTTTTAGTTAACCTATAGTCGGCTTGCCCTTAGTCCATCCCTTCGCAAGACCCGACCACTAAAGCATCTTTTTCCCCACTTTCACAAATACATTCACATTCCAAGCCCCTCGGGCAACCATCTCACCTCATCACTTTCTCATAAATTCACATTGCTCTTTGCACTATCACTTCCAGCACAACATATTCTCTAACACGATCTCAGCTTCACAAGCACCATGTCCTTATCCAATACATTGACATTTCATCACATTTCTCATATCGCATAACATACCATTCCTTCACTCATCCTCATACGTTTATTCTTTCATTATCATTCGTGAATCACTTAAACTTATCAAACGGGAAAATCACCATCTCATCACAGAGTAATAAGGAACTGACTTAAGATAATAAATAACGTGCACAAGAACGTAACGTAAATAAGCATTACATAAACACATTGCACCACCATCCGGCAACAATGTTACGGGCTCACCGCAAACTCACTCACCTCTTAATCCAGCAAGAGAAATACTTCGACCTTGGAGATCTCTAGCTTCTCTTTGAGAATTGTCACCACCGTCCACTGAATAACCTCAAATAAATAAATAAATACACTTTTATTAAAAACTATTTCAATTAGAAATCACCACTTGATTCTCAAATCAAAACCCGTTACTTTCTTTATTCTTTATTAAAATATTGATATTTATCGAAACAACTCTCACTCTTTTCTATTGCTTAAAGCCTTTTGAAAATCATTTGAAAACTCATATTAGGATAAATAAAACAATAGTTTATGTGGCTGTATGGGAAAGTCCAGCCACTTATTCCTAGTTGGAAAACCTTGAAAATCCACCATTTTTCACTCCAAATTTTCATAAAATCAATAACACTTGAAATCCATGTCTTTTCACAACTCAAAAACATTTTTAAACTTGAAATACTTGAAAATAAAATCTTGGACAACAAGGAATAAAAATCAACTCATGGAAATACTTTGAGAAAAATAATCAAATACTTTCACTCATCTTCTCCTCATGAAAACCGAATTGAATCAAAACCAACTCAATACAATTTAAATAAATTTTTCTCAAAACCAAGTCATAAAACATAATCATTTCAGGAAGACAATTTCATGAAAAAGAATCTAGCTTCTTCAACCTAGAGTAGGCCGAATCATGGTCATGGAAAAACAAGGCTTTTGATGCATCTTTTCTTCACAAAATCTTGAAAATATTAAATCAACAACATGCATTTGTAAAGCACATGGTTTTTAGAAAAACCTCAACTCTTTTCTTCTTCAAAACGTGACCTATAAGTCACTTCAAACACAAATTTCATTTTATTTTCCTTTGCATGTGTCTTGAAATCATGGAAATCCAAAAGAGAACACATGCAAGAGACTTTTTAGGAAAAATAATCATGAACCTTTGTTTTCAAGTTTGGCCGAATGAAACATCAACCAAAATCAAGAAGAAAACTCAAATCTCTAACTTTGAAACACTCATAAGCTTAAATCAAAGCAAAACTCTTTTTGGAGAAGTTGTGTTTCTTTGTTTTCTCATGAAAACCGTGACATGCAAGTCATGGAATAAAACTTTTTAAGCATGAAAACCACATGCAAAGCTTCTTAGATCAAGACCATGAAAATCAAGACAAGTATCAAACCTCTTTCAAGATCAACACAAAAGATTAAAGACCTTTTGAAAAGAAAAATCAAAGATCAAGGCTTAGAAAATTCAAAATTAAAATCAAAGCAAACAAACCATTTAGATCACCTTCATCAAGCATCAAACTAACATGCATGAACTTAGAATGAAATGAAAGTCATCACAACCTAATTTTTCTAAGCAAGACCGAATAGGAATGTCCATGGTTTATGGTTTTACAAATTTGTAGAGTTCTTGAGACTCAAGATCAAGGCTTAACAAATACTTACAAACATAGATCTATAAAGAACTTGGACATGCATCAACAAATAAACTTTACAAGACTTAGAAAATTAAAAACCACTTAGAACAACCTAGGACCTTCGAATAAACTAGAGAAATAGAAAGGATCTTCAACCTCTTCACTTAATCTCCAAGAATCCTAAGACTTTTGAGCTTGGTCTTCCTCTTCCTCTTCTCCTTGGTGCTCACGGGTTCTCCCTCTCTCTTTAAGTTTCTAGTTCTTTTCTAAGATTATGGATGTTACTCTTAGAGTTGTGATTGATTGGAAATGAAATGAGAAGCAAATGGGTTGGTGTACTACGGTTTAGGCTTATAAGAAAGCAACAAGGTTTTTCCCTTCTTACCCTTTAGAAAGTTCGGCCAAGAGTGTTGCTAGGAAGGGTAGAATTGGCATCATCAAGGCTTGCATGGCTCAAGCCAAGCCATTGGACAAATAGAGAAGAATTAGGGCTAAGCTTGCTTCCTATTGGTTGGTCAAACTATTAACCATGCTTAACACTAAACTAAACCTAGGTGCTAATGGGTTACTAGCTTAGGGTGCAAGAAAGTCAAATTCATGCACTACACACACATGCATACGGCGACACATATGCACACACATGCACAAAATCATTTTCATTTTCTTTTCTTATAAAATCACATTTTCTTAAAAATATAAAGTATAAAAGGCTTAAGATATTTAACCCAAAAAATGCCAAAAATCCGAAATTCATAAAGTTAGTCTCAAAATAAAATCATTTGCTTAAAAATCCAAAATCATTTGAAATCACCAACATAAATTCAATTCAATAAATATTCTTTTTTTTTAAAATACCCTTTATAAAAACATCTTCTCAAATAAATTCCTTTGTCTATTAAAATTCGTGTGAGGTATTCAGACGGGGTGTTACACGGAGAATCAGTGCTCAATACCATTTTTAGCACAAAACTTATCAAATTTGTGGTTTTCAAATTCACCACCATGATCGGTACAAATAATAATTACTTTTTGATTCACTTGGTTTTGCACAAGTTTGACATGATGTTTAAAAGATTTGTAGGTCTCACTCTTTGTAGTTAAAAATAGAGTCCAAGTAAACCTAGAGAAGTCATCAACAATCACCAATGCATAAAAGTTGTCACCAAAGCTTTTTACTTGTGATGGTCCAAACAAGTCCATATGAAGCATTTCTAATGGCCTTGATGTGGACATCACCATTTTTGATCCAAAGGTGTTTTTGGTTTGTTTACACTTCTTGCAAGGAGAACAAACACCTTCAATAGAAAAATTTAGCTTTGGTAAACCAACTACTAGATCTTTAGATTGTAATTTCTTCAATTGGTTTACATTTATGTGAGCGGTCCTACGATGCCATAACCAAGTGTCACTTTCTTTGCTCACTAAACAAGTAGAGACCAAAGAAGTAACTTTGTTTAAATCAACTAAGTAAGTATTATTTGACCTTTTGCCAACAAATTTGATAGATTCATCTTTGTCACTTTTAATGAGGCAATGAGTAGAGGTAAATAATACATGATTACCAATATCGCACAATTGACTTATACTCAAGAGATTGTGTTCTAATCCTTGAACATAAAGCACATATTTTTATCAATAATCAAGTTTGAAGAGTTTCCGATTTCACCAATACCAAGAATTTTGCCTTTGTTGTTGTCCCCATAAGTGACATAACCCTTCTCTTTTGGAGTTAGCTCAATGAAATGCCGCTTATCTCCCGTCATGTGCCTTGAACATCCACTATTTAGATACCACAATTCCTTTCCCATTCGAAGGCACACCTACAAAATGAAATCACTTGTTCATTTTGGGTACCCAAACTATGTTGGGTCCCTTAGGGTTAGTGTTGGGACTTTCTCCCTTCTTAATCCACATATAAGTGCCCTTTTTCATTTCAAATTTCTTAATATGGCACTCAATGTTGATATGTCCAAGTTTTCCACAATAAGTACAAGTTGGCTTCATTGATGAATTCTTCTTAGAAAATGATCCAACCACCTTGTACTTTTTGTTCCTTTTATGAACATATCCTAAACCGGTTTTACTATGGTTGTTTCTTTGAGAGTTCAATAACAGGTTGAGGTTTCTATCACTATGTGAGATTGTGAGTTTGTTTTTCAACTCTTTCACTTCTTTTTCAAGTTCACCACATTTCTCACATGGAGTGATAGTTTCCTCATGATTAGCACAATCACTTTGATTACTAGAATTAATAAGTTCTAAGGATTCATTTTGAAGTTTCAACTCATTTATATATTTTTGCAATTCATCAATTTCTTGTTGAAACTCCAAAATTCTCTTTCCTTTTTCCTTATTAATTTTAGCAAGCCTTCTAAATTGAATTAACATTTCATTGTAGGTTTCTTGCAAATCATCATAAGAAATGGAGTTTGAAGAAGAACAAGAAGAACTAGAAGTTACCTCATCATCACTTTCACTTATGTCATGTTTAGCTCTTGATGAGGACTCATTGTTTTTCTTGGCCATGAGACAAAGGTTTGCATTTTCATCACCGGAGCTACTTGAGGATGATTCATTACTCTTCTCCGGTGCATCCCAAACAATGTATGCTCTCTTCCCTTTGGTCTCTTGGGTCTTCTTGTCATTCTTCTTCAAGAATGTGGCACATTCCATTTTAATGTGACCAATCCCACCACATTCATGACATTTCACTCTATCATTGGTACTCTTGTCTCTTTGTTTGGAGTCTTTAGTTCTCTTCATTTTTGATGGGAAACTACTTTTACTTCCCTTGAAGAATTTGTTGAATCTTTTGACAAACATCCCAAATTCTTCTTGATTGGGTTCACTATCGAAATCCTCACTTGTAGAGCATTCTTCAACTTCTTTTGAGACTTTGGTTGAAGCTTTGAGAGATATGCCCTTTTTCTTCTTGTCGGACTCCTCATGAGTGTTGAGTCTTGATAGTTCCAGTTCATGTTCTTGAAGTTTGCCAAACAAAGTGGCTAACTCCATTTTGTCTAAGTCCTTGGATTCCACGATGGCCATTACTTTGGGTTGCCATCTCCTATCAAGACATCTCAAAACTTTTTTAGTAGTTTCACCATCATGAAATGTTTTTCTAAAGCAATCAAATGATTAATTATGTGAGTGAATCGCTTTTGCAAGTCATTTATGGACTCATTTGGAAGCATGCAAAATAATTCATATTCATGTGTTAAAGTATTTAATCTAGCACGTCTTACTTCGCTTGTTCCCTCATGAGTAACTTGCAAAATATCCCACATTTCCTTAGAGGATTTACATTGTGAGCCACGGAAAAATTCATCATGAGACAAAGTGGAAGTGATGATGTTTTTGCCTTTTAAAGCATATGAAACTCTTTTCTTGTCATCATCACTCCATCTAGCTCTTGGAATAATTACGGTTTCATCATTTATCAATCTCTTGGAAATGTGAGGTCCATTCTCAATAGCATCCCAAATATCCATATCAATTGCTTCAATAAAAATTTTCATTTTGACTTTTCAATAAGCATACCTTTCACCATTGAATAGTGGAGGGCGGTTTATTGAAGAGCCTTCTCCTCCAAAGGGATTGCTTGAGCCCATAGTTTCTAAATAGGATCTTTTTCGAAAAAGTTGTTACACTCGATCTTTCGACTGAGCTCTGATACCACTTGTTGGAAACCAACAAGCGGGCTTAGCAATTACTAGAGGGGGGTGAATAGTAATTTGAAGCAGTAATACCAAATATTTCGAATGATATTAAAAGAATTGAGCAGAAACTGATTTTTCTGGAAATGACTCGAAGTACTCGAGTCTTTCTTGAAGTACTCGAGTGTTTCAGGATGATCCACTCGAGTCTTTTAAGATCTACTCGAGTCTTTGAGCAAGAACAACTCGAGTATTCTGAGAAATACTCGAGTCTTTCGTATCAGAGGTGCACTAAACCAGAAATGAAAAATTAGCAACTCACTTCAAACCACCTTAATCCAATACAAAACAGAGACTTATCTAACAGAGTAGCAAGCAATTAAGATGAATTTTAACAACTGAATAACACTTAATTGCCTTGAGCTTACTACCCAA
Organism: Crotalaria pallida; assembly: GCA_037953625.1. Classification (NCBI taxonomy): domain Eukaryota; kingdom Viridiplantae; phylum Streptophyta; class Magnoliopsida; order Fabales; family Fabaceae; genus Crotalaria; species Crotalaria pallida. Next base: position 63,135,186 of record CM075655.1, on the reverse strand, counting down.
TTATACAAATCCCTTTTCTTTGCAAAGCTTTAGGTTGTTTGAGCAAGAATATAAATGAAAGCTATAAATCAACACTCAAGCAATTTTTATCCTGGTTCACTCCAACAATGAGCTACATCCAGTCCTCCTAACCACCTTAGGAGATTTTTCTATAAATCAAATTGTTAGAAATTACAAGGATTAATTGAGATAGCCTCACTCAACCTAGCCCTTCAAGAGTGTACCAAACTCTTGATTTCTACCCCAATTTGATTCCGGTGACGAAGAACTCTTCCAAAGCTTCCTTGAACACCCTTCAAGAAGCTCCACCGGGCTAAGAACCTCTTAGTCTTTGTGCTTGAGAACTTCTCAAGAGTCCAATACCCTAAGCCCACTTAGGGTTTGCTTGGGAACAATCCAAGACTTGAATCAACAAGCTATTTTGAATATGTATTACGATCTCACAATGGATTCGCACAAATAAGCACAGCTCAATAAAGAATTGAGACCTAAACTCAATTTGAGAAGAAAATAACAATATGAGAGCAAAGTTGAGTTTTTGTGAATCACTTGAGAAGAAGAATCAGAGTAAGCTTGTAATGATTTTGTTTTTGTTGTCTTGTTTGTTCTTGTGCAAAACAGAGAGCAATTCGAAAATTAAGATCAGAAGAGTTGGGAAAGACTCAAGTTCCCTAGGATGGGTTTTTGAGTCTTTCCAACGACTTTATTTTTGATGACTGTACCGAAAGACTCGAGTCTTTTGGCCAATTCTCGGGTCCTTTGGCCAGGCTGGAAAGATCCGTTGCACGAACAAGACTAACGGCTATATTTGCTGATCTGGCATCAAGACTCGAGTCTTTTAAAGAATACTCGAGTAGAGACTCGACTCTTCTTCAAAATACTTGAGTATTTTGATCAGACAAGATAAAAATTAATTTTCCTTTTTGTTTTTCTTCTCAAGTATTAATTTATGTTAATCTCAACCTAATGATCATATTAAATATTTTACTCTTAGAAGAGATCAACTATTTCTACCCACTCTCAACATAAATGATAAATGACAAATACAACCAAATTGAGAATGAGTAAGCACTTGACTAATTTCTTGATTTCTTGTTGTTGTTGTTGCATTGACTTCAAAGCTTGATCGTTAATTAATTTGTCATCATCAAAATCATATCCACATAATTGTTATAAGAACCATTCGAATGATCCTAAACAATGCTTGAGTCCCCAAGGGACGTAGCAGGTCTAGCATGAGTCCTTAGAGGTTCTAATAAGTGTAGAATAGTTAAGAGAGTATTCTAAAGGCTTAGAATGGTCAAGGAATGTGTGTTAGGACTTATAAGAACCATAAGAATGATCCTAAACAATGCTTGAGTCCCCAAGGGACCTAGAGGGTGTAGCATGAGTCCTTGGAGGTTCTAACAAGTGTAGAATGGTTAAGAGAGTATTCTAGAGGCTTCGGATAGTCAGGAATGTGTATTAGGAATTATAATAACCATTAGAATGATCCTAAACATTGCACGCTACCCCAAGGGACGTAAAGGGTGTAGCTTGAGTCCTTGGAGGTTCTAACAAGTGTAGAATGGTTAAGAGAGTATTCTAAAGGCTTAGAATGGTCTAGGAATGTGTATTAGGACTTATAAGAACCATTAGAATGATCCCGAGCAATGCTTGAGTCCCCAAGGGACGTAGAGGGTCTAGCATGAGTCCTTGGAGGTTCTAACAGGTGTAGAATGGTTAAGAGAGTATTCTAAAGGCTTAGAATGGTATAGGAATGTGTATTAGGACTTATAAAAACCATTAGAATGATCCTAAACATTGCTTGAGTCCCCAAGGGACGTAGAGGGTATAACATGCGTCCTTGGAGGTTCTAACAAGTGTAGAATGGATAAGAGAGTATTCTAAAGGCTTAGAATGGTCTAGGAATGTGTATTAGGACTCATAAGAACCATAAGAATGATCCTAAATAATGCTTGAGTCCCCAAGGGACCTAGAGGGTGTAGCATGAGCCCTTGGAGGTTGTAACAAGTGTAGATTGGTTAAGAGAGTACTCTAAAGGCTTAGAATGGTCTAGGAATGTGTATTAGGACTTATAATAACCATTAGAATGATCCTAAACAATGCTTGAGTCCCCAAGGGACGTAGAGGGTGTAGCATGAGTCCTTGGAGGTTCTAACAAGTGTAGAATGGTTAAGAGAGTATTCTAAAGGGTTAGAATGGTCTCGGAATGTGTATTAATACTTATAACAACCATTAGAATGATACTAAACATTGCGTGGTACCCTAAGGGACGTAGAGGGTGTAGCATGAGTCCTTGGAGGTTCTAACAAGTGTAGAATGGTTAAGAGAGTATTCTAAAGGGTTAGAATGGTCTCGGAATGTGTATTAATACTTATAACAACCATTAGAATGATACTAAACATTGCATGGTACCCTAAGGGACGTAGAGGGTGTAGCATGAGTCCTTGGAAGTTTTAACAAGTGTAGATTGGTTAAGAGAGTACTCTAAAGGCTTAGAATGGTGTAGGAATGTGTATTAGGACTTATAATAACCATTAGAATGATCCTAAACATTGCATGGTACCCCAAGGGACGTAGAGGGTGTAGCATGAGTCCTTGGAGGTTATAACAAGTGTAGAATGGTTAAGAGAGTATTCTAAAGGCTTAGAATGGTCTAGGAATGTGTATTAGGACTCATAAGAACCATAAGAATGATCCTAAACAATGCTTGAGTCCCCAAGGGACGTAGAGGGTCAAGCATGAGTCCTTGGAGGTTCTAACAAGTGTAGAATGGTTAAGAGAGTATTCTAAAGGCTTAGAATGGTCTAGGAATGTGTATTAGGACTTATAAGAACCATTAGAATGATCCTAAACAATGCTTGAGTCCCCAAGGGACGTAGAGGGTCAAGCATGAGTCCTTGGAGGTTCTAATAAGTGTAGAATGGTTAAGAGAGTATTCTAAAGGGTTAGAATGGTCTCGGAATGTGTATTAATACTTATAACAACCATTAGAATGATACTAAACATTGCATGGTACCCTAAGGGACGTAGAGGGTGTAGCATGAGTCCTTGGAAGTTTTAACAAGTGTAGATTGGTTAAGAGAGTACTCTAAAGGCTTAGAATGGTCTAGGAATGTGTATTAGGACTCATAAGAACCATAAGAATGATCCTAAACAATGCTTGAGTCCCCAAGGGACGTAGAGGGTCAAGCATGAGTCCTTGGAGGTTCTAACAAGTGTAGAATGGTTAAGAGAGTATTCTAAAGGCTTAGAATGGTCTAGGAATGTGTATTAGGACTTATAAGAACCATTAGAATGATCCTAAACAATGCTTGAGTCCCCAAGGGACGTAGATGGTCAAGCATGAGTCCTTGGAGGTTCTAACAAGTGTAGAATGGTTAAGAGAGTATTCTAAAGGCTTAGAATGGTCTAGGAATGTGTATTAGGACTTATAAGAACCATTAGAATGATCCTAAACAATGCTTGAGTCCCCAAGGGACGTAGATGGTCAAGCATGAGTCCTTGGAGGTTCTAATAAGTGTAGAATGGTTAAGAGAGTATTCTAAAGGCTTAGAATGGTCTTGGAATGTGTATTAGGACTTATAAGAACCATTAGAATGATCCTAAACATTGCTTGAGTCCCCAAGGGACGTAGAGGGTGTAGCATGAGTCCTTGGAGGTTCTAACAAGTGTAGAATGGTTAAGAGAGTATTCTAAAGGCTTAGAATGGTGTAGGAATGTGTATTAGGACTTATAATAACCATTAGAATGATCCTAAACATTGCATGGTACCCCAAGGGACGTAGAGGGTGTAGCATGAGTCCTTGGAGGTTCTAACAAGTGTAGAATGGTTAAAAGAGTATTCTAAAGGCTTAAAATGGTCTAGGATTGTGTACTAGGACTTATAAGAACCATTAGAATGATCCTAAACAATGCTTGAGTCCCCAAGGGACGTAGCGGGTCTAGTGTGAGTCCTTGGAGGTTCTAACAAGTCTAGAATGGTTAAGAGTGTATTATAAAGGCTTAGAATGGTCTAGGATTTTGTATTAGGACTTATAAGAAACATTAGAATGATCCTAAACAATGGTTGAGTCCCCAAGGGACGTAGAGTGTCTAGCATGAGTCCTTGGAGGTTCTAACAAGTGTAGAATGGTTAAGAGAGTATTCTAAAGGCTTAGAATGGTCTAGGAATGTGTATTAGGACTTATAATAACCATTAGAATGATCCTAAACATTGCATGGTACCCCAAGGGACGTAGAGGGTGTAGCATGAGTCCTTGGAGGTTCTAACAAGTGTAGAATGTAACATCCCAGATTTTTAACCCTGATTATTAATATGTTAATTTTAAAACTTATTTATAATTAATTTTTTTTATTCTTGATTTCAAAGTGATTTATTATGAATGGTAATATTAGATAGTTTTATTATGAGAAAATAAATATTTTCACATTAGTCCTTGTTTGGGGACCTTGAAGTAATTTTAGAAAGGTTTTGGAGGGAAAGAAAATAAAATTATATTTTTCAAAAACTGGTCAAAATACTCGAGTAGTTTTGGAAATACTCGAGTATTCTGGTCAGTGAGGAACGAGTTAGTGCGTTTAGGTGAGTCACCATTAACGATTCTCGTGTGTTGACACGAGATTGTCTTCCTCAACACGTCCTTGTCTTCGTGTCGACACGCATGGATCCCTGAGATTGCTATAAAAGCCTCTTGGTTGGAGACTTCAGCTCCATTTGGTCGAATTTGTGGGTTGTGCATGTATTAGGGTTTGCAATTCCTTTTGATCGATTCTCCCTCTCTGGGTTGATTCGAACCACAAATCATACACCATTGTGAAGCTCACATTCAGGGCTTCACAAATATACCAAGATTGTGAGCTGAGAGTTCGTAGATTGGAAGAATCGAAGCTTAGAAGTTGGAGTTTGTTGGCTGTCTCAGGTTCCTGGAGCTTACTTTGGAGCTTGATTCTGGTAAGCTCAGATAACCTCCTCATGTGAATCTTGTTTCTTTAGCTAGTATGAATTGTAGAGAGTATATAGAGACTAATTTCCCCTATTTTTATGGTTGTTTCATGCATCAACCAATTCAATCTTGGTGCTCTGCTGAAACTGCTCTGTTTCAGTGTGGATTTTGGAGAATTCAGCTTGGAAGCTAAGTTTGGGGTAAAGTCTCTGTTGATTCACGTCTAAGAGGCAAGAGGGAAGCTCTCTATTCACTAGATAGAGTTTAAATTGCATGCATTTGATTAGAGAGCCACCAAGAGGCTCTAAGGACTTAGTTTAAATAGAGAAATTGGTTTGGAGACCAACCTGTGTTCTAATGTTGTTCTGAGCAAGTTCTATATGTTTCATGTGAGCTATATGCCAGTTGTTTTCATGCCAAAAGTGTTTGGAACTGAATTTGGTATGCTAAGTTGTTGAAAATGTGTTTTTATGCATAATTGTTGCTCAGATTCGATTCAGTGTAATAAGTTGTTATTTTGGTGTTGGAACATGTGTAATATAGGGTATATGAACTCTGTTGATCATTGGATTGGACTTAAAATGATTAGAGTTGAAAATGGTATGTTAAAACCAAGTTTCCAGTCTGTTCTGTGAGAAAAGACTCGAGTACTTGGCTTGATACTCGAGTAAAGTTTTGGTAAAATAGTGTATTTGGTGTTGAAACACTCGAGTATCGGGCCGAGGACTCGAGTAATAATTGGATCATGGGGATCTCTTAAGGTAAACCACTCGAGTAATGCAGGGGTTACTCGAGTGTTCTGGAATTAATGAAGAACACTCGAGTACTCATGGACCACTCGAGTATTTTTATGAAGCTGAAATCCAAATCCCCAGAAAGACATGAACACTCGAGTATCCTGAAGAATACTCGAGTAATCTGGAAATAAGTGAAGAACACTCGAGTATTCTGAAGAACACTCGAGTAGTTCACCCAGAATATTAAAATATCATTTTTAATTCTGAATCATTCTATTGATACTTTAATGATAATAATCCAAGTGATCTAAGACCTAAAAGAAATTGATTGATGATAGGGTTATTTCCGTTTGAATAACGGGACGTTGCTCGGGTGGCACGTCGTAACGTTGCTCGGGTGGCACGTTACATATTGAGATATACCAATCAGTTTCTTTAAGTTAAAACATTGCATTCGTTTTAAGTTTGGATGCTTGATCGTTTACTAATGTTCGGGTAACATGAGGAGGACCTCTGGAAATACAAAAAGTTGCTGCTAGCTCGATGACACATTAAGGTGGACAATGTGGACAGTATGTGGTATACTGTTGATTTGATGGTTCAACGGTGTGTTGCACACAAGTGGTAAGGTTTACGTTTTGGCGACGTGACGTTCATCAGACATGGTGACGTTGTTTACCACCTCTGTTGTGTTACACAAGTGATAAGGTTTATGTCCTTCGGCGACGTGACGTTCATCAGATGTGGTGACGTTTTTTATCACACCCGTTGTTTGTTGGGAAGGGTGTGGTGCACACAAGTGATAAGGTTTACGTCCTTAGGCGACGTGACGTTCATCAGACATGGTGACGTTGTTTATCACCTCTGTTGTGTATCACAAGTGATAAGGTTTACGTCCTTAGGCGACGTGACGATCATCAGATGTGGTGACGTTTTTTATCACACCCTTTGTATGTTGAGAAGTGATAGGTTTACGTCCTTGGGCGACGTGACGTTCACCAGGTAGTGTGACGTTTTTATCACTTCTGAGCTAGTACGCTATACGTTTTGGTAACGTATTCGTGATTTGGAAATACATTGTTCAAATTGGATTGGCGTCCGTTAGGACATTAGAGGGAGAATCTCAGAAAAATAAGGATGTCAGGCATCACGCCACTTACCCTTAATTTAGTTAAGGCTGGATATCAGGAATGAGTGTGTCAACATCTTATTTGCATTAAGTGTTTGCTAAGTGTTAACTATGGCTGTTAACTGAGTTGGGGTTATCTGTGCATAATCATGTTACTACAACATTTATGCTCTATTGATTATGTGTATAGATTTGCTTACCCCTATGCCCTTGTAGGTGATGTCACGTAACATCGCTTGCATCGAGGTCCGCCCACTTCTTAGTGGCATATGGATTTGCGAGGATTGCCGAGTAGTGTATGAGGGTGAGATAGTGGTTACCTTCGATCACCCTAATCCACTGGTTCGGTCACATCCTCGTAGGTTTAGGATTCCCATCATATACGCTATGCATGTATCTACTTTTTATACTTACCATGGATCATCTCCCACTCGACCAGCTCGCTTGTATAACAGTTTTCAATTCGAACCTACCCGCTCATACCCTTTTTCTCTTAGAGTCATTCGAGAGGAGACTTCCCCGTCTATTTCAAGGAGTCCCATTAAGGTCATGTTTTCATCAGACCTTGTACCCAGTGGTAGGGTAATTACTCCTTCAAATAAGATTAAGGAGGATCCTGTCGAATACGAGAGCGGAAGCGAGCATGTCGTTTAATCTATCGGGAGTCAATGGAGAGGCTATGATCCCTAGGTATGTGCATAAGGTAAATGATGAGGATCAGGGATCCGGTTTGATGGATGCTGTGGAGGAGATTAGCTGCTGATGATGATGTTGGATGATGATTGCTGCTACTTCTTGGAGACTTCTACTACTACTGCCGCGACCAGCGCTATGAGACCAGCTTTGGGAGTTTTATATATTGTGGGAATTTCTTTTGAAAACTCTGGAGCCATGGTCTATTTTGATGTACATATAAATACATAGCCTTATGGACTTGTTCTGGGATTTTGGAAATCCTTACCGCCGGACTATGTATTACGTACCTTTTGATATATATAAAATCCATGCTTATACTAAAGTTTATTACATAGTCCTGATATTTCCGCTTACTCTGATATTGATTTAAAAGAATTCGGCTATGACATTTTGGAAATGGTATCACTTGGATAGACGAAAACTGGATGGCAATACTTGAGTTTCTTTATATGAAATAGAGTACATTTATCTTCAAAGAGAATGCTATCCAAGATTTGCGAAATTATCTTTTGAGCAAAGTAAATGCCGAATTCGATTTTAAAAGTAATACGTAAACTATTCTCCAAACATACTATGTTTTGGTTTGTGCACCCGACTATTTGGAAAATATAAAAGAAAATTTTGAATCCAGTATTTTCTAACATTTTACAAGTCCATATATTCTCAAGTAATAGTATTCATTTTGTATTAATTACTTGGGTTATTTTGAGGGTGTCACACTTAGTGGTATCAGAGCAAAAGTCAGATCCTGTAGTAGTGGAAGTAGCTCCAGAAAGGTAGTCATCAACATCAAGCAGGTATCCACAGGGCATATTTATTGTTTTGAATACATTAATACATTGTAGAAATTGTATGCATTGTTGAAAGCTATTGTTATGACCTTAGGATAAGTTGTGTGGAGGATGTTTCTTAGTCCATCGTATGTGACCATGAGCAATAGCGCAGGTCTATTATGACGACTAGAAATCAAAATCGCACCGATGCGATTTAGAAAGAATCACCGCTGTGATGGAATCTATGCATCAATGGCAGCAACAGCAATCTCAACAACCGCCTCATCAGTATAACGTTGGTAATTCGGAAACTAAGAGTTTGGCGGATTTTAGAAGTTGTAATTCACCTAAGTTCGAAGGAGGATTTAGGCCTGAGGAGGCTAATAAGTGGATTCATACTATGGATAAGATCTTTAGAACATTAGACTGCACTGAGGCTCAGAAGATGGCATATGCAGTTTATATGTTAGAAGACGAGGCGGAGAACTGGTGGAATCACACAGTTCAGCTCCTGCACTATGAAGAAAGGGATATTAATTGGGGTGTGTTTACGGAAAAGTTTCTCAATAAATATTTCCCGGAAGACTTAAGAAGGAAAAAGGAAATTGAGTTTCTGCAATTAAAGCAAGGAGACATGAGTGTAGGTGAGTACGCAACTAAGTTCGAGGAACTGATGAAGTACTCTCCATATTATCAAAACAATCCCGATGAAAGGAGCAAATGCATCAAGTTTGAAAGTGGTTTGAAACCTGAACTGAAATCTGTTTTCAGTTATCAGAAAAGATTCAAAGTTTTCCTACGTTGGTAGATATGTGTCGAATGTATGAGGATGATAAGAAGGCGGAAGTATTAGCTGATCAAGCAAAGAGTAACCAGCCGAGTTATGGACCACAAAGAAAGAAAAGATTTGATCTTTGGAATAAGGGTCCATATTTGGATCCGAATCGAGGCAAAGGAAGAGTTGAAGTTAAGGATGGGGTTAAGTCTCGCAGTAATGCTCCTTACTGTGAGAAGTGTAAGCATCATCATTATGGAAGGATCTGCTGGGCAACAAGTAATTGCTTCAATTGTGGAAAGCAGGGTCATATTGCACGTTACTGCAGAGAGTCTGTGAAAAGTAACCACACCAGATTTGCTAGCAAACCAAAGACTCAAGGCAAAGCGTTTACCCTGAATAGAGTAGAAAAGAACCAATCTCCCGATCTCGTGCAAGGTAACCATTTATTTCAAAACCAACTTTGCATGATTGTGTTTGATTTGGGATTTACTTATTCTTTTGTTCAACATATATGTGTGAGTAGATGGAAGTCGGATTTCCCTAATTGTTTTAAAATTAGAGATCCTATGAAACTACCCAAACATGTTTCTAAAGTTGTTAGATTATAGTGTCGAGATATTTGATCGCGGCACTAAGTTAAATTTAATCTATCATCCTTTATCACATTTGGACGTGATTCTGGGGAAGGATAACATTTCCTCCTGTGTTACTCCTACTTGATTCATGCCAAACTATTGGAGCATACTATCATGTGTCGAGAACGGGACTTGGAAGGAGGTAGTTTTATGAAAGAAAGGTAGATGTGTGTGCATCAAGGTGATTGAATACACACAAGGTGATACATTTGGCGCATGACTTGAGCCTTGCAACGATCATGATTGTTGTGAGGGCTTGAGGCCTTGGAGGTTCTAACAACTGTATAATTGTTAAAAGAGTACTCTAAAGGCTTAGAATGGTCTAGGAATGTGTATTAGGACTTATAATAACCATTAGAATGATCCTAAACAATGCTTGAGTACCCAAGGGATGTAGAGGGTGTAGCATGAGTCCTTGTAGGTTCTAAAACGTGTAGAATGGTTAAGAGAGTATTCTAAAGGCTTAGAATTGTCTAGGATTTTGTATTAGGACTTAAAAGAACCATTAGAATGATTCTAAACAATGCTTGAGTCCCCGAGAGAGGTAGAGGGTCTAGCCTGAGTCCTTCGAGGTTCTAACAAGTGTAGAATGGTTAAGAGAGTATTCTAAAGGCTTAGAATGGTCTAGGAATGTGTATTAGGACTTATAATAACCATTAGAATGATCCTAAACATTGTATGGTACCCCAAGGGACGTAGAGGGTGTAGCATGAGTCCTTGGAGGTTCTAACAAGTGTAGAATGGTTAAAAGAGTATTCTAAAGGCTTAGAAAGGTCTAGGAATGTGTATTAGGACTTATAAGAACCATTAGAATGATCCTAAACAATGCTTGAGTCCCCAAGGGACGTAGCGGGTCTAGTATGAGTCCTTGGAGGTTCTAACAAGTGTAGAATGGTTAAGAGAGTATTCTAAAGGCTTAGAATGGTCTAGGATTTTGTATTAGGACTTATAAGAACCATTAGAATGATCCTAAACAATGGTTGAGTCCCCAAGGGACGTAGAGTGTCTAGCATGAGTCCTTGGAGGTTCTAACAAGTGTAGAATGGTTAAAAGAGTATTCTAAAGGCTTAGAATGGTGTAGGAATGTGTATTAGGACTTATAAGAACCATTAGAATGATCCTAAACATTGCATGGTACCCCATGGGACGTAGAGGGTGTAGCATGAGTCGTTGGAGGTTCTAACAAGTGTAGAATGGTTAAGAGAGTATTCTAAAGGCTTAGAATGGTCTAGGAATGTGTATTAGGACTTATAAGAACCATTAGAATGATCCTAAACAATGCTTGAGTCCCCAAGGGACGTAGAGGGTGTAGCATGAGTCCTTGGAGGTTCTAACAAGTGTAGAATGGTTAAGGAGGGGAGGTTGCAAATCACAATAGAATTCCTAACTCAATTTGTGAATTGCAACAAAGAACCGAAGAATTACGAACCAATAAGAGATTGATTCCGAAAGAGAAAAACCTAGGTTCCATAGGGGATATTTTAAGGGTAAGAATTTGGATTCCAGACGAGATTGAAATTGAAGGCTAATTAAGGAGTTAATCAAAATGGATGAGTGAAGGTTATACTAAGTGGTGAAGCTAAGACATAGTGGGACTATGTAAATATGTTATTGGAAGCAAAGGATTGGCATGCCACTTGGGAATTATTCAAGGGTGAAAGTCTTTGAAAATTTGAGAAAGAAGATTAAATTGTGGTAAATAAGGTAGGGCAATATGAATCTTGGGGAAGACATTGTCAAGTTCAAAGGATCGAGGAAGTATGTTTTATGATAATTGTGATGGGAGGTTTAAACATGCGAAATCCGGAAAAGAATGATGTCTGAACTTCAAACCAGTTATCAACCATTGAGAAATAAGGGATTTCCTGACATTAGTGAGTGTAACACCCTGATTCGGCAACTTGAAACTTAACTTAAATATAGTGAAAATTAGGGCCATTTTTTTTTTAGTGTTACACAAGATGAGAACATTTAGGTTTCCAAAACATAATTACATTTAAAACATCATGTTCTCATATTTTGCAAACCCCTTTCAAGTTCCAAACCGAGATGTCACAAGACACCACACTTTGAAACCCGTTTTCAAAACATCATTTTAATCATTGGCCTGATTCATTGTTTCAAAACATCAGTGTTAAATAAAACTTTTGCCGGGGTACAGTATGATAGAGCTAGGTTAACTAAGAACTTACCTTGGAGTACCATGCTCTGAGGGGGATTTCCTATCCTCTAGTCATGCTTCCTAGTATTCGTCGTCTAACTCCAGATCTTGTTCGATGAAGCTACAACGCTTCCACTGCGCCATCTGCAGTTGCAATATCTGCGATTGCCGATAGGACAACATGGTAGGAGAGAGTCTGTGTTCCGAACACTAACTGGTTGACCATGCGGTCTCAGGGTAGATTCAATATAAAACATACAAATAATGCAACTGAACCAAAACATAAACATTTATAATGCAATCACATAATCACATATGTCACATGTTATGCACCTAGCATATGAGTCACATATAACAAAGCATAGCACGACATTCCAAACACATTAATCTCATCACTCATAGCCAATTCCTTCATTACGCTTGCATCACAATTCCTTTTTCCATTCGTTCTCAATTGCTGCCTCGAGATTTATGAATTATTCCACAAATCATTTCTCATGCTCGACTTATAATGCTTATTGTACTTTTCTTCTGGAACATCTTTGTCTGTTAAGTTTTATTGATTCGGTTAGCATCAATGATGAGGGGGGACACATCATTGAGCTCACACACGTCTACATCTCCTCGGTCAACCACCCAACCTAGTCGGAAGCAAACAGGAGTACAGGACCTTTACCACGCGGGCACGACAGCTGTCACACAACAAATGGTCCCAGACCAGGAGGCTCAGCCTCAAATCATTATCATATCATCAATGCACGCCCTCGGCGGCAAACACAAACGCCTCGTTCCAGTCCCTCTCACTGTTCTAGACTTGCATCGAGGAGGCGACAGTACAATTCTAGTTCCGGTGCAGAACTACCACGGCATTAGACCCAGTCCCCACCACGTTAGTGCGCCACATGTGGAGTTGTCTGCCTAGAATTGTACTCTAGACTTCTTGACGTATCACCGTCATCGTCCTCCCCTCCTGCAATCCCCACCTGAGTATCCGCAGATACCCATAATATCTTCCTCTCCACTACTTCGATACGACACTCATATCTCACCGCCTTTGTAAATGTCTTTTAAAGTTTTAGCGTTTTAATTTAGCGGCTTATTCCTAATGATCGGCTCGTCCTTGGTGCATCCCTTCAACGAAGCCCGACCACTAATCGCAAACCATCCCCCCTAAATCTCATTGGCCCCAGGCCACAAATTACTTTCTCATCTCATCATCAACATTCTCAAAACTCATTCTCATTCACATCTTCAACAGATTTTCCTCGTCTTTCCAAAACATCGTTCGCAAAACTTTTCGAAAACAAGATTTCACAAAACTTTTTCAAAAATAATCTTTCCAAAAACTTTCACAAGAATATCATTTCCACAAAGCTATTCAAAAATTTATTTTCAAAACCTTTTTCAAAAAATCACATTTTTGGGTGAGTGTTAATGGAGGAGCAAGCTCAACTCAACACTAAGCTTCTTCCCAAAAATGTGAACGAGGAACCTCATCTCTACTCAGACCACATCTCTTTCAACTCTCACTCTTCATATCTTTTCCAATCTCATTCGCATCACGTTTCATTTCTCTCTCAATCGTTCCCATACCTTCTCATTATTCTTAACTCATTGCTTATTTCTTTCTCAATTACTTCTCAGACTCTCTCTTCGTTCTCATCTCATCACTTATTTCCTTCTTAATTATTCCTCATGTTTCTTATTCGTTTCCCTTTTTCTCTTTTCAATTTTCTCATTACTTTCACGATTATCGCTATTTCACTATCCAAACACAATCAAACAATTCTCAATAAAATGAAGTATGTATAATAAATAAATATTCAGTATGCAAACGGAACAAATAAACATTTAGCACGAGTATATGCATTGCCTAATTCGCAGTACTCCCGTAATCCGTCTACTCGAATTACGAGCAACCACGTTACGGGATCACCGCACTCTCACTCACCTGGATGACGACATATACAGAAACTTTCCAAGATTTCCAGTCGCTAACCTTGCACGAGTCCTTCACGTCCGACACCCGAACTAAACATTTTTCCCCGTGCGTTAGAAACGATTTACGTAAATTCTTAATTTTAAAATACTTTGGTTACAAGAAGCATTTTCTTTAAGTACTGAATAAAACCTTTAGAAAACACTCTTTAAAATCTTTCTCAGATCAAATAAAAATTCAAGGAGTAAAACTTCAACACCAATCAGATTAATTTATTTTATTTCTACATTTCTCAATCTTGTAGGGTACTGATCAGAGAATGTAAATTAAGAATTTCAAATTAATTTAAGCTATTTAAATCATTCTCTTGACACGCTTTTCAATTACTTTAAAATCCATACATAAACTTTTCACAGTCAAGACACACAAGCAACATTCCAAACAATTTCAATTCCATACATTCACTTAGTATAAAATCAACACATACAAGTTTCAAGGTACACACAGTATTCACATTACAAGTCACACCTCATATCATCAATTAAACTATAATCTTACTAAATTAATTAAATTATAATCTTAATAAGTTAATTCAATTACTCTTAAGAAAATAATTTAATTTAATCCTTTTAATTAGTTAAATAAAACCGAATTACACAGTCATGATTTTCTAATCACAAATTGATTTTTAAAACTAAAAATCATTGAATTAAAAATCTTTTCTCATAATCAAATAAACTTATTTATTTTTATTAAAAGTAATCACACATCATCTTCATGATAATAATTGTCCAGCCATTTAAACATACATAGACCGAATTATGCATATAGAATTTTTTTGCAAGAATTAAGTACACAAATGAAGCTTAGAATCATGAAATTATTCCTGTACTTTATAATTAAAACCGAAAGCATACAGTAGGAGAATCAACAATTTTTTTATTTCATTTTTAAAACAAAATCAACACAATAATTTAAATCACCAAACATCACACATGCATGCATTTTGAAATCTTTAATTCATTTAATCTCATGATGAATGCAACTTATATGAGGGATAACATAGTCTCTACCTAGTACCTAGGATAGCTTAAAGTCAACATGGAGCAAAACAATGTTTTCATTTTTCAACACACACAACAATCAATCAAGTCATATTATTATTTAGAGTTCATTTTTAAAACATCATGATATAACATTTATTACAACAAAATCTTTTTCAAATATCTTTAACATGCATAAAATAAACTCAAGTTCATTATTTAATAAAAATCAAGGTTGTACTTTGAAATCTTTAAAAGTGACATGTAAACACTTAAAATCATTAGATCTATTCCTAGGACAAACATGCATCCACTTTTCATAAAATAAAAACATGAATTTCATTTTTAATTAAGTATGGCCGAATGGCCTAATACCAAAATAGCACACATAGATTCCATTACTAAAGACAATTCATGTTGGCATTTCAAGAATCACTTTTAAAACTTGTTTCTTAATTTTTTCTTCTTTAAAAACCGTGGCATGCATAGAATAGAGACATAAATTTTTTTTTTCTACTTAAAATCATCATGCATGCTTTAAGAACATGGATCATATACATAAATCAACAAGGTCATAAGCCAAAACCAAAAGTCTTAATTTATTTTTTTTTAATCAAACTCGGATCCTGTGTTTGTTCATGAAGAAATCACACAAGTACATCATAAATCACCAAGAAATTAACATGCCAAGCAAAAGATCCTAGGTCAAGTTCACATCACACATTTGTTTAGCAAATTCTTTCTTAAAAATAACATAGCTCACGGTTTTAGTCAAGAAATTTAACATGCAAAGTCAAATAGTTCATTTTACCATTCATTAAACTTAGATCACAGATTAATTTATCAAATAAGCACATAAACACATGTAGATCATGATTTGGAACAAGGAAAATATACATGCATGAGGGATCTATGTCGAGTTTCACAAAATCTTAAACAAACTCTAGATCTTTAAGTCTTAGCTAGAAAAGTATTTAGATCTAACAAGAAAACACAAACCGGATCACAAACAAAGAGTTACAAATATTACAAATAATGTTTAGTCCTCAAATGTCCAAGATCAAGAAAGAATAACACATAATTTCACCTTACAGAGCATAGAAATGAACATGCAAGAGGAAAATAAGGAAGGATCTACAAGCTAAAAAGAAAAACTAGACTATTACATTCTTCTCTTGTTCTTCGTGTTTCCTAGCAAGAGGTGGGTTCTTCAAGCTCCTAATGCTTGGATCTTCAAAGGGAAAGGTTTGATCTAAAGTTTGGATTTCCTTCTTCTTCCTCCTATGCTCACGGTTCCCTCTCCCTCTCTCTTTCTCTATTTCTTTTCTTATTTCTCTCTAAAGGTTTGATGAGTCCTTTAGAGTAGTGTTTGTGTTTAGAAGGTGGAAATGAAATGGATGAGAGGAAGTGGATCAAGGCTTACTCCTATATGTAAGCAAGTTCACAATTTCCCAAATTGGCCTTGTACAATTCGGCCTAAGCACAACCAAGAAGGGCGAAGTGGTCCTCTCAAAAGTTTGCATGGCTAAGGGTCTCCAAAGTCAAGGAGACAAGAGGGCATGGGCTAGCTTACTAGGGGTCACTTTAGGGCTAATGGGTAGTTTGCTCTTGGTTAGAGTTTTGGCACTTAGTTACTTCTTAATTCTAGTTTGGTTCTATTTGGTTCCTTAGTTTCTTAATTTCTAAGTCTCAACAATCCTAGGTTCATCTACACACACACACGCATGACACATACACACACTTACATGCACCAACTCCTACCGTGGCACTATCACACATACACAGATTTCACACACACATGCATACATGATGAGTGTTCTTTTATTTTCTAATCATAGTTAATTTATTAATTCCTATACTAATGCATTTATTTTTAGGAAATTATATTCACAACCATCACATAATGCACACACATTACATCAGATACACACATCATACAAAATTCATGCCAAGACACATCACAAAACACATTTTCTCAAAATTCGTTTTCCTTTAATTCTGAAAATAAATCTTTATAAATCAGCTCAGAAAATTATAAAAATTACATTTTCAAGTTCTACATTTCAAAACGATCGTTTTCATATATGGATCATGAAATTCTGAGTTACGGTTTAAAAGTTATGGATTTTTTTTTTTAACATAACAGACCCCAAAAATAAAATTCACAATTCAACAAATTATTTTTCCATCTCAACAAAACCATTTATTTTTCTTTTATACAACATCTTGTTCATAAAAATCCATAAAAATTAACACTTCATTCCTTTCTTAAAATTACTTTTCTTGAAAAATCATAATTTCAAAGCTTCTTTTTGTTAAAAATCGTTTATGCACGTGCGGGAAAAATGCGGGGTGTTACATTCTCCCCAACTTATAGATTTCTCGTCCTCAAGAAATGCTGCGTAGAGTCTGACTAATCTGTGAACACGTAGCTTCTTGAAGACATTCTTTCCCTCTCCAACCATAGCAGTCGTCGCCTTTTCGGATATGCACCGTTCATTCATTGCTCTCAAGGGAAATTCAAACAGATCACTCGCAAAAGTAATCTCTCGGGGTACTTTCAACAACAAATAGGGTGGGGTAAGGCAATACGGTTTCATGAAAAGCAAAGAACTGAGGGGTTCAAAGGCATCAAAACAGTGTCCAAGGACAACAGGGTTTCATTTATCTAGGGTCGAGACACCATCACGCTTCAAAGTTGAGTTCTTATAGTTCAAGCCTACACAAACTACTCTTCAAAACCTCACACTTTCCACTACTCCCCAACTTAAATGACTCTTATCTCTGTATACCACATTCACCAATACAGACTTATCCTCCAACTACTCCTATCCGTCACCATTCTTTGATCAATTCTTACAAAATTTCCCATCACTTAGCTTCAACCTATCCTCTTATTACCTTACTTTTCACCAATAATGATCCTTATCAGACTCCTATAGTTACCATTAAATTTTCCCTTACTCTAATCCACCACTAATCCTCAAGAAATGTGTATTGTCTCACTCCCTATATTAAACACCTGATCATATAACTTAGACAATTCTAAACCTTTTCCCCATCTTCCACAATTTTTCCTCACATTCTAAACCATTATTTGAACAATTCGACATCAAAACTCTTAATCCTAATCACCCTTCACCACTTACCTAAGACTCAAAGATACTCCTATTTTCTTCAAGACTCATACATCCTTACTTCTTACTAACTAAACCTCATTCTTCCTTATCCTTTGCAACCTTCTCCTAACAACACCTCACAATTCACTTCCCAACTTAAACCATCTTCATGACTGAGATAAGGTTTCAGGACCCCAAAAGTCTCATCAAAAGTTTAGGAAAGATAACGGTCTGGTCAAGAATCAAAAGAAGAAACTTCGGGTTCATCAATCAATCAAGGCTACATTAAAATCATGGGTTAAGATTTTCAGAAAATGGCTTTTCCAAACATCATGCCAAAGCAATTTGGCACACATAGGGTTTTTTACAAGAAAAGCTTCAACAAGAAAAGAGGGGTTCTGGTCACAAGACAAATCTCACAGCTTAGGGATATCACAAACAAAAGGGTTCATGTAACATCCCGCGTTTTTCCGAGTAGGACGAGTAAAATTTATTAAAGAAAAAGTTTTGAGAAATCGTTTTACAAAAAGGTTTTCAATGAACATTTTATTCGATTACGAAGTAAATTATTGATTTTATGGAGATTTAATGAATAAATATTTTTATGAAGTAAGTAAAAATGATTTTTAATGAGAAATGAATTTTATTGATGGTGATTTGTGAAAATAAATTTTCTTTATGGACTTTCTTAGATTGATTAACTTTGAAAATCCATAACTTTTTAACCGTAACTCCGATTTCTATGAACTTTATATCAAAACGATCGTATCGAAACGTAGATTTCAAAAATGTATTTTTCATAATTTTCTGGGTTGTTTTGCGAAAATTATTTTTCAGGGCTGTAAAGGACGAATTTTCAAGGAAATAATCATGAGAAATAGCTTTTACTTTTTAATGAATTTTTCCTTTTGGGATTATCTTTAATATATTAAAGTATGATTTTAGAAAATGAAATAAGGGCTATAATTGCAACCAATAAGTGCAGTTTATTATTTAGAAGAAATTTATGTTTAAAATTTTAATGTGTATGCTTGATTATTAATTTGTGATATGAGTGTATATGTGATTGAATGTGTGCCTATGTGTGTATGTGTGATATATGTATGATGTAGTATGTGTATGTATAATTGTGTGAATAGGAGTTTTAGAGTTGATTACTTAATTATGTGGATTGATTAGTAATTAAAATGTGATTAGGAAATAAAAGTAGTGGGACATGTGTTTGTCTAAAGGGGTGCCACGGTTGGGATTGGTGTGTGCATGGAGAGTGTGTGTGTGATGTGTAGGAGGGTGACAAGTGTAAGGGTGTGTGCATGTGTAAGTTCATGAAGCAAGGGCTTGATGATTAAGCTAGAAAAGGGAAATAAAAATAAAAAGAAAAGAAAATGAAAGACTTGGAAACCAAGCATGTGTCTTAGTGTTGACCAAATACCCTCCTATACTTCATGTTGGTCGAACCACCTTTGGGCCAAGGAAAGGGAAATAAAGTTCCACCCTTAGTCAATTTCCCATTCTTTCCATTCACACCATCATTTCCATTCTTTCTTCCTTTCCTTCGTTCCTTTCATTCATCCTTTTCATTTCTTCACACTTCCACCAACACAAACACATAATCTCAAAGAGCTACCCTAACTCTTGAGACATATACAAAAAAAAAAAGAGAACCATGAGAGAAGAGGAGAGAACCGTGGGTAGGAGAAGGAAGAAGAAGAGAAGATCAAGCTTGAACCTAAGAGTTCCTTTGAAGATCAAGCATAAGAAGGCCATCTTTTCTTGGTATAAACCAAAGATCCTAGGAGAAGTAGAACTAGTTTTGATTTGTGATTTTGTAACCTTACTTTCTTTATTTGCATGTTCATTTTCTTGGTTGGATTTAAGGTTGCATGTGATGCTTTACCTTGATCTTAACTTTTAAGAACTAAATAAATTTGTAATAAACTCTATGATTCGGTTGGTGTTGGATCTTGATGATTTTCTTTTAGATCTAAAGTTTTGTTTATAATCTTTGTGAACTTGAAGTGGAACTCTTTGCATGTTAGACTTTGGTGCTTAAAGTTGTGGATCATGAGATGCTTATGTGTTTATTTGTTAAATCAATGTTTGATCCGAATTTATTTTTAATTTTGGTCTTGCATGTTACTTGAGGATAATCTTGAACACTTGTATGTCTTGATTTTTGAGTTAATTTTAAAATAAAGACTTTGATTTGTGTTTGATCTTTGATTTATGTTTTTATAAAGCTTGATTTGTGTTTTGATCCTTGATCTTTGTCTTGACCTTGAGCTTTGTAAGTGATTTTTGAAACAAAGGCTTTGGAATTTTTTTCACGCATGAAATCTTTAATAAAATGAATTTATTTCCTTGATGTATGTTTCGGTGTATATTTATATCTTTGGAAGTGAAATTTTAATTAAAAGTAGGTGATGCATGCATATGATGATCTAGTGAAAAGGATTAGGCCTTGATATTAGTTTTTCTTAAAAGTCTTGATTTGGTTCTTAAATGTTGATACATGTTTCATTTAAAATAAATTGTTTTCACAAAAAAAAATTAATTAATTTAGTCTTCAAAAGAAATATAATTGATAGGTTGATTTTTCGTGTTGATTGTATGGATGATAATATCCTTGATTTCATGTAAGAAAATGAATGAACCATTTGTTAAATGATGTGTTATGCTGGAAAATGTGATTTATGTGTTTTTGACCTTGATGAATGATACTTCTATATGCTCAATAATTCTGGATTTTTGTCACTGACCCAAATATATTAAAATAAACTTCTCTGAATTTTTAAATGATTTTTGGAATTTATTTCCTATTTTCATGAGAACCAACTTTGTGAAAATGATTTTCAGAAAATAAGTTTTTCAGTCTAAAGAGAAATATAATTTTCGAAATAGTGTTACTTCAAATCGTTTGAAAATTTTATGGTAGCTTCCTGGACATCTCTAGACGTTCTCTGTAAAATTTTAGGAGATTTGGAGTTGATTTGATATTTTTAATAAAGGCAAGACAGTGGATCACTTGGTTCAGATTTTCTGGACTTAGTGACAATTTTAATTGGAAAAGTATAACTTGCACAACTCCAAATATTCTGAAACTTTTATGAGATAGTCTTGACTGTATAAGGAAGATTTATACCAATTTTTATGAAGTTCTGAGTTGAGAAACCATTTTTAATAATGTCATTTTGCCTCTGACCAGCAACAGTTCTGTTTTGATTTTCATGAGAAATCTGATTTGAAACTTAGCTTAGGATTATTTAAATGGCTTGAAAACTTTATATGATGGACTCTATCATATATGTGTATGTTCTGGAAATTTTGGTAATTTAATAAATTGATTTGATATTGCTTTGGATTTTATCTTTTGTGTTTTACGAGTAATCGCACTAGGATTCTATTTGAGTGTTTTTTTTTAATATGAATTTTTATGCTTGATATAATGACTTGGCTTGACTTGTGTGATAAATATGATGCCTTGAAATGGTTGAATGAGTGATTGCTTGATGATGTGTTTAGGTTATGTATGAGTGAATCATTTAATTAACCAAAGTGGTGTGTTGATTTTGTGATTAGTTCTGAAAAGTAATTGGTCTTGAAATAGTTTAGCTTGATTTAAACTAAAGAACCTTGGACTTAATGGTTGCTGCCCTTAATTCATTTCACAATATTAAGTTTTAAAAATAAATCATTTAAGTGTTTATTTTATAACGAAGTTTTACATAAACAAAAGTTGAGTTTTTCGGTGTTTTCGGGTTTTGGTTGATGGCTGTCCGGAACGGACCAGCAACCAATACTAATGGTTTTAAAATGTTTTATCAATCGTTTAAAAAGATTTTAAGATATTTAAAGTATTTTCAAAAGCCGAATTTGATTCGAGAAAGTTTTAACGATTTACGATGTTCCGATGAGAAGTAAAAAGAGTTTTCGAAAGCGCGTTTTGATAATGAGTAGGGCGATTATCTAAAATAGAATTATAACGTTAGTGTCGTTTATTTAGCACAAGGTGCGTGTAAGCCGAGAAGCGGAACGACCGACTTGTTGGGAAGGACCCCAAGGATTTCAGAAGCTGGAGCGTGAAGTGAGAGATGCAGTAGGCCTAGGTCCTCGTGACGCGTAGACTCAGTTCTAAACTGAGTACATCGAGTCTAATGTGTTACATGCTGCATTATCATAGATGATGCATATATGTGTTAGATGCTTTTCTATTTTATATGATGCATGGTTTATTTTGTTATGTATTGAAATTCTTTGCGAATTGTCCTGTAGAGTGTATTTTGTTTTATTTGGAAAAAGGTTATACGAGGAAATAAGAATTACTAGGAAGAATGAGATTTGAAATTAAGAAAATACGATTGAAAAAGAAATAAACGCAACGTGAATAAAATTGCGAAAGAAATGAGTTGATGAGATGAAGGAATTGAAAAAGTGAGAAAATGTGATGGAAAGAGAGAGGAATGGTCATAAAGGTTGTATAAGAATGGAATACAAAGAGTGGAGATTGGAGAAGGGCATTGTTGTGAGATGTGATTTGAATGGAAATATGATTCCTCGTCCATGTTCTTGGGAAGAAGCTTAGTGTTGAGTTGAGCTTGCTTCTCCATTAACACTCACCCAAGAATGTGATTTTTGAAAAAAGTTTTTGAAAAACGGTTTCTGAAAAGCTTTTTGTGAAAATAATATTTTTGTGAAAGTTTTTGGAAACATTATCTTTGAAAAAGTTTTGTGGAATAATTTATGAGAGGAGATCTTTGAAAATATTTTGTGAAGCGAAAGTTTTGAAATCATGTTTTCGAAAAGGTTTTGTGAAAGGAGATTTGAGAAAGACGAGGAAAAAGAGGTTGAGAATGTTGATGAGATGAGACGAGAAAGAGTATGTGAACAGTGATGATGAGATAAAAGTGATATGAGGCCATTGAGATTTAGGGGGAAACGGATTGCAATTAGTGGTCGGGCTTCGTTGAAGGGATGCACCAAGGACGAGTCGACTGTTAGGATTAAGTCGTTCAATTAAAACTCAAAACTTTAAAAGACTTAAAAGACATTCACAAATACGGTGAGGTATGAGTGTCGTATCGAAGTAGTGGAGAGGAAGAAACGATAGGTATCTGCGGATACTTAGGACGAGATTGCATGAGGAGAGGACGATGACGGTGATACGTCAAGAAGTCTAGAGTACAATTCTAGGCAGACAACTCCACATGTGGCACACTAACGTGGTGGGGACTGGGTCTAATGCCGTGGCACGTCTGCACCGGAACTAGAATTGTATTGTCGCCCCCTTGATTGCAAATCGAGAACAGTGAGAGGGACTAGAACGGGGCATTTGTGATTGCCGCTGAGAGCGTGCATTGTATTATGTGAATTTGATTATGAATTGAGGCAAGGCCTCCTGGTCTGGGACCATTTGTTGTGTGACAGCTGTCGTGCCCGCGTGGTAAAGGTCCTGTACTCCTGTTTGCTTCCGACTAGGTTGGGTGGATGACCGAGGAGATGTAGACGTGTGCGAGCTCAATGATGTTTTCCCCCTCATCATTGATGCTAACCGTTTGATAAGATGTAATAATGATAAAAAGATTATAAGAAAGAAAGCATAAGGAAATTATGAGGATTGAGAAAGATTCAAAGAAAGAAAAGTATAAGTGTTTGTGGGAAAGATTGAGAAGAATTGAGATAAGACTTGAATATTCAAAGGCTTGTGATGCCAAGCGAAGCAATGTGTGTTGTGATGATTTATGGTGTTGTCATGGTTTACCTATAAGTGTTTCCTGTGTGCGTACATGAATATACTTGTCATATGCATTGCATGAATATTGTTAGTTCGTATGCCTTTATTGTATACCTCTAGTTATTGTCCTACAGTCGGGTCATGTCGTACCTTTGGAATACTGACCATCTCTCCTACCACGTTGTCGTGTCGGGTCATTCCGATATTGCAACGGGTAGATGGTCGACCCTGCAGCGAATCGATACGTCATCTTGATAAGGCTGCTGCAGTGGAATTCAGATTAGAGGACAGGACTAGTAATAGGTAATACCCTTGAGCACTGTACCCATTGCAATTACTTGGTCTACATTATCGTATCATTCTGAACCCCGCTTGGTATTTATCGAGTATGGTTTTTGAAAGAATAAAGTTTTATAAAATGAAAATGTTTTCTCAAAACAGGATTAATGAAGCCAAGTTACAAAGCGCGATGTTAAATAACATCTCGGTTTGGAACTTGACCCGTGAGGTGTGCCATGAGAAGGTGATCTGATTAAGTTACAGAAATGTTTTGAACTTAAAGGTTCTCATGTCCACGTCACCTTATTTTAAAAAAAAAATTCCCAAATTTTTGCTACATTTTGTTAAAGAGATAAGTGTTTTCAAGTTGCCGAAATCGGGGTGTTACAAAATGGTATCAGAGCAATGGTTATCCAAAGTAGCCGAATGCATGGGCTTACGTTCTTGTTTGTGTGTCTGTCTGTGCGATAGTGTTAGAGTTTCGATGAGTGAGAATAGGAGTACGAAGTCACGTGAGCATCTCTACCTCTAACGTTCGATCTATCTCTATCATTCTATATCCCTATCTTCGGAACGTGTTACAGATTTGTCTGCGATGGTGCAAGGAGCCGTGATCAGAATCGTATGGAGACTCTATTCTTTGTAACCTGAACCTCTCATGACTATTGAAACCTCTTTTGTTAAGAATCCCTTTTGTTTGAAATGACCTCTGAGCTATTGATATGCGACTTTGTTTTGCCACTAGAACCCTCTTTCCCTTGCTGAAACTTCTTCTTATGTAAACCCTATGTGTTGTTGAGTTGCCTTGACAACACGTTTGTTTTCTTTAAAGGCTTTCCATGGAAACCTTAGACCTTGACACCTTATGCCAATCGACTAGATATACCCAAGTTATAAGGTAGACGGCGAGGTGTTGTGAAGGAAAGAATTAAAATGGTTGAGGAAAGAATAAGGGTGAACGGGTGAGATACGCCAGAATAAGAGTACCTTAGAACCTTGAGTAAGATAGTGGGATGTATAAAAGGATTAAAAACTGGAAAGTTTGATAGTAGTCTAACCCAAGTAATGGTGTAGATGGTGTTAAGATGGTGGATATCTGGGATGAGTCTGAAAGAGTTGGAATTAGAAAAGCTTTAGTTGGAGAGTTTTAATGGTTTAGAGCACAAAAATTCGGTTTAGTTAGCAGAATTTGAGATAGGCTTGAACAAGGTGATGGGAAGTTTTGTAAGATAACCTAGAACTAGCGGATGTTGAGAAATTTTATGACCTTAGTTCCCGTCAAACGTTATTGGATAGACGTGATGTATAGGAATATGATCCGTCAAAGTTGGGGAGTAAAACGGAAATTTTGAGGATTGTAATAACCCACCTAGGCTTGAAAGGAAAGAAGAGTCAAATTAAGGCGGAGGGACCATGAGGAAAGTAGTACCCTTGCCCGGATTGGCATAAGAGTGCTATTCTTTCTGAATTTTATTTCGAAACCATTGAACCCTTTGAACTCTTGTTAACAAAGCTATACCATTAGTATCCCATTGTATCTGATTACCTTTGAGAAAACGATGCATATGCGACGACTCGAGGACGCCGACTGCTGTTATAGATCGAGAGAATCACTCCAAGGCATCCGACATCCGTTGATCACGAAATTTTGCGGAGCATTTCTCGAGGACGAGAAATCTACAAGTTGGGGAGAATGTAACATCCCGCGTTTTTCCGAGTAGGACGAGTAAAATTTATTAAAGAAAAAGTTTTGAGAAATCGTTTTACAAAAAGGTTTTCAATGAACATTTTATTCGATTACGAAGTAAATTATTGATTTTATGGAGATTTAATGAATAAATATTTTTATGAAGTAAGTAAAAATTATTTTTAATGAGAAATGAATTTTATTGATGGTGATTTGTGAAAATAAATTTTCTTTATGGACTTTCTTAGATTGATTAACTTTGAAAATCCATAACTTTTTAACCGTAACTCCGATTTCTATGAACTTTATATCAAAACGATCGTATCGAAACGTAGATTTCAAAGATGTATTTTTCATAATTTTCTGGGTTGATTTGCGAAAATTATTTTTCAGGGCTGTAAAGGACGAATTTTCAAGGAAATAATCAAGAGAAATAGCTTTTACTTTTTAATGAATTTTTCCTTTTGGGATTATCTTTAGTATATTAAAGTATGATTTTAGAAAATGAAATAAGGACTATAATTGCAACCAATAAGTGCAGTTTATTATTTAGAAGAAATTATGTTTAAAATTTTAATGTGTATGCTTGATTATTAATTTGTGATATGAGTGTATATGTGATTGAATGTGTGCCTATGTGTGTATGTGTGATATATGTATGATGTAGTATGTGTATGTATAATTGTGTGAATAGGAGTTTTAGAGTTGATTACTTAATTATGTGGATTGATTAGTAATTAAAATGTGATTAGGAAATAAAAGTAGTGGGACATGTGTTTGTCTAAAGGGGTGCCACGGTTGGGATTGGTGTGTGCATGGAGAGTGTGTGTGTGATGTGTAGGAGGGTGACAAGTGTAAGGGTGTGTGCATGTGTAAGTTCATGAAGCAAGGGCTTGATGATTAAGCTAGAAAAGGGAAATAAAAATAAAAAGAAAAGAAAATGAAAGACTTGGAAACCAAGCATGTGTCTTAGTGTTGACCAAATACCCTCCTATACTTCATGTTGGTTGAACCACCTTTAGGCCAAGGAAAGGGAAATAAAGTTCCACCCTTAGTCCATTTCCCATTCTTTCCATTCACACCATCATTTCCATTCTTTCTTCCTTTCCTTCGTTCCTTTCATTCATCCTTTTCATTTCTTCACACTTCCACCAACACAAACACATAATCTCAAAGAGCTACCCTAGCTCTTGAGACATATACAAAAAAAAAGAGAGAACCATGAGAGAAGAGGAGAGAACCGTGGGTAGGAGAAGGAAGAAGAAGAGAAGATCAAGCTTGAACCTAGGAGTTCCTTTGAAGATCAAGCATAAGAAGGCCATCTTTTCTTGGTATAAACCAAAGATCCTAGGTGAAGTAGAACTAGTTTTGATTTGTGATTTTGTAACCTTACTTTCTTTATTTGCATGTTCATTTTCTTGGTTGGATTTAAGGTTGCATGTGATGCTTTACCTTGATCTTAACTTTTAAGAACTAAATAAATTTGTAATAAACTCTATGATTCGGTTGGTGTTGGATCTTGATGTTTTTCTTTTAGATCTAAAGTTTTGTTTATAATCTTTGTGAACTTGAAGTGGAACTCTTTGCATGTTAGACTTTGGTGCTTAAAGTTGTGGATCATGAGATGCTTATGTGTTTATTTGTTAAATCAATGTTTGATCCGAATTTATTTTTAATTTTGGTCTTGCATGTTACTTGAGGATAATCTTGAACACTTGTATGCCTTGATTTTTGAGTTAATTTTAAAAGAAAGACTTTGATTTGTGTTTGATCTTTGATTTATGTTTTTATAAAGCTTGATTTGTGTTTTGATCCTTGATCTTTGTCTTGACCTTGAGCTTTGTAAGTGATTTTTGAAACAAAGGCTTTGGAATTTTTTTCACGCATGAAATCTTTAATAAAATGAATTTATTTCCTTGATGTATGTTTCGGTGTAGATTTATATCTTTGGAAGTGAAATTTTAATTAAAAGTAGGTGATGCATGCATATGATGATCTAGTGAAAAGGATTAGGCCTTGATATTAGTTTTTCTTAAAAGTCTTGATTTGGTTCTTAAATGTTGATACATGTTTCATTTAAAATAAATTGTTTTCACAAAAAAAAATTAATTAATTTAGTCTTCAAAAGAAATATAATTGATAGGTTGATTTTTGGTGTTGATTGTATGGATGATAATATCCTTGATTTCATGTAAGAAAATGAATGAACCATTTGTTAAATGATGTGTTATGCTGGAAAATGTGATTTATGTGTTTTTGACCTTGATGAATGATACTTCTATATGCTCAATAATTCTGGATTTTTGTCACTGACCCAAATATATTAAAATAAACTTCTCTGAATTTTTAAATGATTTTTGGAATTTATTTCCTATTTTCATGAGAACCAACTTTGTGAAAATGATTTTCAGAAAATAAGTTTTTCAGTCTAAACAGAAATATAATTTTCGAACTAGTGTTACTTCAAATCGTTTGAAAATTTTATGGTAGATTCCTGGACATCTCTAGACGTTCTCTGTAAAATTTTAGGAGATTTGGAGTTGATTTGATATTTTTAATAAAGGCAAGACAGTGGATCACTTGGTTCAGATTTTCTGGACTTAGTGACAATTTTAATTGGAAAAGTATAACTTGCACAACTCCAAATATTCTGAAAATTTTATGAGATAGTCTTGACTGTATACGGAAGATTTATACCAATTTTTATGAAGTTCTGAGTTGAGAAACCATTTTTAATAATGTCATTTTGCCTCTGACCAGCAACAGTTCTGTTTTAATTTTCATGAGAAATCTGATTTGAAACTTAGCTTAGGATTATTTAAATGGCTTGAAAACTTTATATGATGGACTCTATCATATATGTGTATGTTCTGGAAATTTTGGGAATTTAATAAATTGATTTGATATTGCTTTGGATTTTATCTTATGTGTTTTACGAGTAATCGCACTAGGATTCTATTTGAGTGTTTTTTTTAATATGAATTTTTATGCTTGATATAATGACTTGGCTTGACTTGTGTGATAAATATGATGCCTTGAAATGGTTGAATGAGTGATTTCTTGATGATGTGTTTAGGTTATGTATGAGTGAATCATTTAATTAACCAAAGTGGTGTGTTGATTTTGTGATTAGTTCTGAAAAGTAATTGGTCTTGAAATAGTTTAGCTTGATTTAAACTAAAGAACCTTGGACTTAATGGTTGCTGCCCTTAATTCATTTCACAATATTAAGTTTTAAAAATAAATCATTTAAGTGTTTATTTTATAACCAAGTTTTACATAAACAAAAGTTGAGTTTTTCGATGTTTTCGGGTTTTGGTTGATGGCTGTCCGGAACGGACCAGCAACCAATACTAATGGTTTTAAAATGTTTTATCAATCGTTTAAAAAGATTTTAAGATATTTAAAGTATTTTCAAAAGCCGAATTTGATTCGAGAAAGTTTTAACGATTTACGATGTTCCGATGAGAAGTAAAAAGAGTTTTCGAAAGCGTGTTTTGATAATGAGTAGGGCGATTATCTAAAATAGAATTATAACGTTAGTGTCGTTTATTTAGCACAAGGTGCGTGTAAGCCGAGAAGTGGAACGACCGACTTGTTGGGAAGGACCCCAAGGATTTCAGAAGCTGGAGCGTGAAGTGAGAGATGCAGTAGGCCTAGGTCCTCGTGACGCGTAGACTCAGTTCTAAACTGAGTACATCGAGTCTAATGTGTTACATGCTGCATTATCATACATGATGCATATATGTGTTAGATGCTTTTCTATTTTATATGATGCATGGTTTATTTTGTTATGTATTGAAATTCTTTGCGAATTGTCCTGTAGAGTGTATTTTGTTTTATTTGGAAAAAGGTTATACGAGGAAATAAGAATTACTAGGAAGAATGAGATTTGAAATTAAGAAAATACGATTGAAAAAGAAATAAACGCAAGGTGAATAAAATTGCGAAAGAAATGAGTTGATGAGATGAAGGAATTGAAAAAGTGAGAAAATATGATGGAAAGAGAGAGGAATGGTCATAAAGGTTGTATAAGAATGGAATACAAATAGTGGAGATTGGAGAAGAGTAATGCTGTGAGATATGATTTGAATGGAAATATGATTCCTCATCCATGTTCTTGGGAAGAAGCTTAGTGTTGAGTTTAGCTTGCTCCTCCATTAACACTCACCCAAGAATGTGATTTTTGAAAAAAGTTTTTGAAAAACGGTTTCTGAAAAGCTTTTTGTGAAAATAATATTTTTGTGAAAGTTTTTGGAAACATTATCTTTGAAAAAATTTTGTGGAAGAATTTATGAGAGGAGATCTTTGAAAATATTTTGTGAAGCGAAAGTTTTGAAATCATGTTTTCGAAAAGGTTTTGTGAAAGGAGATTTGAGAAAGACGAGGAAAAAGAGGTTGAGAATGTTGATGAGATGAGACGAGAAAGAGTATGTGAACAGTGATGATGAGATAAAAGTGATATGAGGCCATTGAGATTTAGGGGGAAACGGATTGCGATTAGTGGTCGGGCTTCGTTGAAGGGATGCACCAAGGACGAGCCGACTGTTAGGATTAAGCCGTTCAATTAAAACTCAAAACTTTAAAAGACTTAAAAGACATTCACAAATACAGTGAGGTATGAGTGTCGTATCGAAGTAGTGGAGAGGAAGAAACGATAGGTATCTGCGGATACTTAGGACGAGATTGCATGAGGGGAAGACGATGACGGTGATACGTCAAGAAGTCTAGAGTACAATTCTAGGCAGACAACTCCACATGTGGCACACTAACGTGGTGGGGACTGGGTCTAATGTCGTGGCACGTCTGCACCGGAACTAGAATTGTACTGTCGCCCCCTTGATTGCAAATCGAGAACAGTGAGAGGGACTGGAACGGGGCATTTGTGATTGCCGCTGAGAGCGTGCATTGTATTATGTGAATTTGATTATGAATTGAGGCAAGGCCTCCTGGTCTGGGACCATTTGTTGTGTGACAGCTGTCGTGCCCGCGTGGTAAAGGTCATGTACTCCTGTTTGCTTCCGACTAGGTTGGGTGGATGACCGAGGAGATGTAGACGTGTGCGAGCTCAATGATGTTTTCCTCCTCATCATTGATGCTAACCGTTTGATAAGATGTAATAATGATAAAAAGATTATAAGAAAGAAAGCATAAGGAAATTATGAGGATTGAGAAAGATTCAAAGAAAGAAAAGTATAAGTGTTTGTGGGAAAGATTGAGAAGAATTGAGATAAGACTTGAATATTCAAAGGCTTGTGATGCCAAGCGAAGCAATTTGTGTTGTGATGATTTATGGTGTTGTCATGGTTTACCTATAAGTGTTTCCTGTGTGCGTACATGAATATACTTGTCATATGCATTGCATGAATATTGTTAGTTCGTATGCCTTTATTGTATACCTCTAGTTATTGTCCTACTGTCGGGTCATGTTGTACCTTTGGAATACTCACCATCTCTCCTACCACGTTGTCGTGTCGGGTCATTCCGATATTGCAACGGGTAGATGGTCGACCCTGCAGCGAATCGGTACGTCATCTTGATAAGGCTGCTGCAGTGGACTTCAGATTAGAGGACAGGACTAGTAATAGGTAATACCCTTGAGCACTGTACCCATTGCAATTACTTGGTCTACATTATCGTATCATTCTGAACCCCGCTTGGTATTTATCGAGTATGGTTTTTGAAAGAATAAAGTTTTATAAAATGAAAATGTTTTCTCAAAACAGGATTAATGAAGCCAAGTTACAAAGCGCGATGTTAAATAACATCTCGGTTTGGAACTTGACCCGTGAGGTGTGACATGAGAAGATGATCTGATTAAGTTACAGAAATGTTTTGAACTTAAAGGTTCTCATGTCCACGTCACCTTATTTTAAAAAAAAAAATTCCCAAATTTTTGCTACATTTTGTTAAAGAGATAAGTGTTTTCAAGTTGCCGAAATCGGGGTGTTACAGTTCACATCAAAGATGAGTCCAACAAAGGAAGATTCGAATGACGCCTCAACATCTCATGACGACATTAACCTCTGCTCCTCATTTCAGCCGCAGTCGTAAACTGACGTACATTCGCGTACTCCTAACGTTCTATCGTTATCCTAATACTAACTCACACAGAGACACACGGCAGAGTACGTAAGCCCATGTATAAGGTTACTTAGTTTAACCAAGGCTCTGATACCATTCTGTAACACCCCGATTCGGCAACTTGAAACTTAACTTAAATATAGTGAAAATTAGGGCCATTTTTTTTTAGTGTTACACAAGATGAGAACATTTAGGTTTCCAAAACATAATTACATTTAAAACATCATGTTCTCATATTTTGCAAACCCCTTTCAAGTTCCAAACCGAGATGTCACAAGACACCACACTTTGAAACCCGTTTTCAAAACATCATTTTAATCATTGGCCCGATTCATTGTTTCAAAACATCAGTGTTAAATAAAACTTGTGCCGGGGTACAGTATGATAGAGCTAGGTTAACTAAGAACTTACCTTGGAGTACCATGCTCTGAGGGGGATTTCCTATCCTCTAGTCATGCTTCCTAGTATTCGTCGTCTAACTCCAGATCTTGTTCGATGAAGCCACCACGCTTCCACTGCGCCATCTACTAGTTGCAATATCAGCGATTGCCGATACGACAACATGGTAGGAGAGAGTCAGTGTTCCAAACACTAACCGGTTGACCATGCGGTCTCAGGGTAGATTCAATATAAAACATACAAATAATGCAACTGAACCAAAACATAAACATTTATAATGCAATCACATAATCACATATGTCACATTTTATGCACCTAGCATATGAGTCACATATAACAAAGCATAGCACGACATTCCAAACACATTAATCTCATCACTCATAACCAATTCCTTCATTACGCTTGCATCACAATTCCTTTTTCCATTCGTTCTCAATTGCTGCCTCGAGATTTATGAATTATTCCACAAATCATTTATCATGCTCGACTTATAATGCTTATTGTACTTTTCTTCTGGAACATCTTTGTCTGTTAAGTTTTATTGATTCGGTTAGCATCAATGATGAGGGGGGACATCATTGAGCTCACACACGTCTACATCTCCTCGGTCAAGCACCCAACCTAGTCAGAAGCAAACAGGAGTGCAGGACCTTTACCACGCGGGCACGACAGCTGTCACACAACAAATGGTCCCAGACCAGGAGGCTCAGCCTCAAATCATAATCATATCATCAATGCACGCCCTCGGCGGCAAACACAAACGCCTCGTTCCAGTCCCTCTCACTGTTCTAGACTTGCATCGAGGGGGCGACAGTACAATTCTAGTTCCGGTGCAGAACTACCACGACATTAGACCCAGTCCCCACCACGTTAGTGCGCCACATGTGGAGTTGTCTGCCTAGAATTGTACTCTAGACTTCTTGACATATCACCGTCATCGTCCTCTCCTCCTGCAATCCCCACCTGAGTATCCGCAGATACCCATAGTATCTTCCTCTCCACTACTTCGATACGACACTCATATCTCACCGCGTTTGTAAATGTCTTTTAAAGTTTTAGCGTTTTAATTTAGCGGCTTATTCCTAATGATCGGCTCGTCCTTGGTGCATCCCTTCAACGAAACCCGACCACTAATCGCAAACTATCACCCCTAAATCTCATTGGCCCCAGGCCACAAATTACTTTCTCATCTCATCATCAACATTCTCAAAACTCATTCTCATTCACATCTTCAACAGATTTTCCTCGTCTTTCCAAAACATCGTTCGCAAAACTTTTCGAAAACAAGATTTCACAAAACTTTTTCAAAAATAATCTTTCCAAAAACTTTCACAAGAATATCATTTCCACAAAGCTATTCAAAAATTTATTTTCAAAACCTTTTTCAAAAAATCACATTTTTGGGTGAGTGTTAATGGAGGAGCAAGCTCAACTCAACACTAAGCTTCTTCCCAAAAATGTGAACGAGGAACCTCATCTCTACTCAGACCACATCTCTTTCAACTCTCACTCTTCATATCTTTTCCAATCTCATTCGCATCACGTTTCATTTCTCTCTCAATCGTTCCCATACCTTCTCATTATTCTTAACTCATTGCTTATTTCTTTCTCAATTACTTCTCAGACTCTCTCTTCGTTCTCATCTCATCACTTATTTCCTTCTTAATTATTCCTCATGTTTCTTATTCGTTTCCCTTTTCTCTTTTCAATTTTCTCATTACTTTCACGATTATTGCTATTTCACTATCCAAACACAATCAAACAATTCTCAATAAAATGAAGTATGTATAATAAATAAACACTCAGTATGCAAACGGAACAAATAAACATTTAGCACGAGTATATGCATTGCCTAATTCGCAATACTCCAGTAATCCGTCTACTCGAATTACGAGCAACCACATTACGGGATCACCGCACTCTCACTCACCTGGATGACGACATATCCAGAAACTTTCCAAGATTTCCAGTCGCTAACCTTGCCACGAGTCCTTCACGTCCGACACCCGAACTAAACATTTTTCCCCGTGCGTTAGAAACGATTTACGTAAATTCTTAATTTTAAAATACTTTGGTTACAAGAAGCATTTTCTTTAAGTACTGAATAAAACCTTTAGAAAACACACTTTAAAAATCTTTCTCAGATCAAATAAAAATTCAAGGAGTAAAACTTCAACACCAATCAGATTAATTTATTTTATTTCTAAATTTCTCAACCTTGTAGGGTACTGATCAGAGAATGTAAATTAAGAATTTCAAATTAATTTAAGCTATTTAAATCATTCTCTTGACACGCTTTTCAATTACTTTAAAATCCATACATAAACTTTTCACAGTCAAGACACACAAGCAACATTCCAAACAATTTCAATTCCATACATTCACTTAGTATGAAATCAACACATACAAGTTTCAAGGTACACACAGTATTCACATTACAAGTCACACCTCATATCATCAATTAAACTATAATCTTACTAAATTAATTAAATTATAATCTTAATAAGTTAATTCAATTACTCTTAAGAAAATAATTTAATTTAATCCTTTTAATTAGTTAAATAAATCCGAATTACACAGTCATGATTTTCTAATCACAAATTGATTTTTAAAACTAAAAATCATTGAATTAAAAATCTTTTCTCATAATCAAATAAACTTATTTATTTTTATTAAAAGTAATCACACATCATCTTCATGATAATAATTGTCCAGCCATTTAAACATACATAGACCGAATTATGCATATAGAATTTTTTTGCAAGAATTAACTACACAAATGAAGCTTAGAATCATGAAATTATTCCTGTACTTTATAATTAAAACCGAAAGCATACAGTAGGAGAATCAACAATTTTTTTATTTCATTTTTAAAACAAAATCAACACAATAATTTAAATCACCAAACATCACACATGCATGCATTTTGAAATCTTTAATTCATTTAACCTCATGATGAATGCAACTTATATGAGGGATAACATAGTCTCTACCTAGTACCTAGAATAGCTTAAAGTCAACATGGAGCAAAACAATGTTTTCATTTTTCAACACACACAACAATCAATCAAGTCATATTATTATTTAGAGTTCATTTTTAAAACATCATGCAATAACATTTATTATAACAAAATCTTTTTCAAATATCTTTAACATGCATAAAATAAACTCAAGTTCATTATTTAATAAAAATCAAGGTTGTACTTTGAAATCTTTAAAAGTGACATGTAAACACTTAAAATCATTAGATCTATTCCTAGGACAAACATGCATCCACTTTTCATAAAATAAAAACATGAATTTCATTTTTAATTAAGTATGGCCGAATGGCCTAATACCAAAATAGCACACATAGATTCCATTACTAAAGACAATTCATGTTTGCATTTCAAGAATCACTTTTAAAACTTGTTTCTTAATTTTTTTCTTCTTTAAAAACCGTGGCATGCATAGAATAGAGACATAAATTTTTTTTTTCTACTTAAAATCATCATGCATGCTTTAAGAACATGGATCATATACATAAATCAACAAGGTCATAAGCCAAAACCAAAGGTCTTAATTTATTTATTTTTAATCAAACTCGGATCCTGTGTTTGTTCATGAAGAAATCACACAAGTACATCATAAATCACCAAGAAATTAACATGCCAAGCAAAAGATCCTAGGTCAAGTTCACATCACACATTTGTTTAGCAAATTCTTTCTTAAAAATAACATAGCTCACGGTTTTAGTCAAGAAATTTAACATGCAAAGTCAAATAGTTCATTTTACCATTCATTAAACTTAGATCACAGATTAATTTATCAAATAAGCACATAAACACATGTAGATCATGATTTGGAACAAGGAAAATATACATGCATGAGGGATCTATGTCGAGTTTCACAAAATCTTAAACAAACTCTAGATCTTTAAGTCTTAGCTAGAAAAGTATTTAGATCTAACAAGAAAACACAAACCGGATCACAAACAAAGAGTTACAAATATTACAAATAATGTTTAGTCCTCAAAAGTCCAAGATCAAGAAAGAATAACACATAATTTCACCTTACAGAGCATAGAAATGAACATGCAAGAGGAAAATAAGGAAGGATCTACAAGCTAAAAAGAAAAACTAGACTATTACATTCTTCTCTTGTTCTTCGTGTTTCCTAGCAAGAGGGTGGGTTCTTCAAGCTCCTAATGCTTGGATCTTCAAAGGGAAAGGTTTGATCTAAAGTTTGGATTTCCTTCTTCTTCCTCCTATGCTCACGGTTCCCTCTCCCTCTCTCTTTCTCTATTTCTTTTCTTATTTCTCTCTAAAGGTTTGATGAGTCCTTTAGAGTAGTGTTTGTGTTTAGAAGGTGGAAATGAAATGGATGAGAGGAAGTGGATCAAGGCTTACTCCTATATGTAAGCAAGTTCACAATTTCCCAAATCGGCCTTGTACAATTCGGCCTAAGCACAACCAAGAAGGGCGAAGTGGTCCTCTCAAAAGTTGGCATGGCTAAGGGTCTCCAAAGTCAAGGAGACAAGAGGGCATGGGCTAGCTTACTAGGGGTCACTTTAGGGCTAATGGGTAGTTTGCTCTTGGTTAGAGTTTTGGCACTTAGTTACTTCTTAATTCTAGTTTGGTTCTATTTGGTTCCTTAGTTTCTTAATTTCTAAGTCTCAACAATCCTAGGTTCATCTACACACAGACACACGCATGACACATACACACACTTACATGCACCAACTCCTACCGTGGCACTATCACACATACACACATTTCACACACACATGCATACATGATGAGTGTTCTTTTATTTTCTAATCATAGTTAATTTATTAATTCCTATACTAATGCATTTATTTTTAGGAAATTATATTCACAACCATCACATAATGCACACACATTACATCAGATACACACATCATACAAAATTCATGCCAAGACACATCACAAAACACATTTTCTCAAAATTCGTTTTCCTTTAATTCTGAAAATAAATCTTTATAAATCAGCTCAGAAAATTATAAAAATTACATTTTCAAGTTCTACATTTCAAAACGATCGTTTTCATATATGGATCATGAAATTCTGAGTTACGGTTTAAAAGTTATGGATTTTTTTTTAAGATAACAGACCCCAAAAATAAAATTCACAATTCAACAAATTATTTTTCCATCTCAACAAAACCATTTATTTTTCTTTTATACAACATCTTGTTCATAAAAATCCATAAAAATTAACACTTCATTCCTTTCTTAAAATTACTTTTCTTGAAAAATCATAATTTCAAAGCTTCTTCTTGTTAAAAATCGTTTATGCACGTGCGGGAAAAATGCGGGGTGTTACATTCTCCCCAACTTATAGATTTCTCGTCCTCGAGAAATGCTGCGTAGAGTCTGACTAATCTGTGAACACGTAGCTTCTTGAAGACATTCTTTCCCTCTCCAACCATAGCAGTCGTTGCCTTTTCGGATATGCACTGTTCATTCATTGCTCTCAAGGGAAATTCAAACAGATCACTCGCAAAAGTAATCTCTCGGGGTACTTTCAACAACAAATAGGGTGGGGTAAGGCAATACGGTTTCATGAAAAGCAAAGAACTGAGGGGTTCAAAGGCATCAAAACAGTGTCCAAGGACAACAGGGTTTCATTTATCTAGGGTCGAGACACCATCACGCTTCAAAGTTGAGTTCTTATAGTTCAAGCCTACACAAACTACTCTTCAAAACCTCACACTTTCCACTACTCCCCAACTTAAATGACTCTTATCTCTGTATACCACATTCACCAATACAGACTTATCCTCCAACTACTCCTATCCGTCACCATTCTTTGATCAATTCTTACAAAATTTCCCATCACTTAGCTTCAACCTATCCTCTTATTACCTTACTTTTCACCAATAATGATCCTTATCAGACTCCTATAGTTACCAATAAATTTTCCCTTACTCTAATCCACCACTAATCCTCAAGAAATGTGTATTGTCTCACTCCCTATATTAAACACCTGATCATATAACTTAGACAATTCTAAACCTTTTCCCCATCTTCCACAATTTTTCCTCACATTCTAAACCATTATTTGAACAATTCGACATCAAAACTCTTAATCCTAATCACCCTTCACCACTTACCTAAGACTCAAAGATACTCATATTTTCTTCAAGACTCATACATCCTTACTTCTTACTAACTAAACATCATTCTTCCTTATCTTTTCCAACCTTCTCCTAACAACACCTCACAATTCACTTCCCAACTTAAATCATCTTCATGACTGAGATAAGGTGTCAGGACCCCAAAAGTCTCATCAAAAGTTTAGGAAAGATAAAGGTCTGGTCAAGAATCAAAAGAAGAAACTTTGGGTTCATCAATCAATCAAGGCTACATTAAAATCATGGGTTAAGATTTTCAGAAAATGGCTTTTCCAAACATCATGCCAAAGCAATTTGGCACACATAGGGTTTTTTACAAGAAAAGCTTCAACAAGAAAAGAGGGGTTCTGGTCACAAGACAAATATCACAGCTTAGGGATATCACAAACAAAAGGGTTCACATCAAAGATGAGTCCAACAAAGGAAGATTCGAATCACGCCTCAACATCTCATGACGACATTAACCTCCGCTCCTCATTTCAGCCGCAGTCGTAAACTGACGTACATTCGCGTACTCCTAACGTTCTATCGTTATCCTAATACTAACTCACACAGAGAAACACGGCAGAGTACGTAAGCCCACGTATAAGGTTACTTAGTTTAACCAAGGCTCTGATACCATTCTGTAACACCCCGATTCGGCCACTTGAAACTTAACTTAAATATAGTGAAAATTAGGGCCATTTTTTTTAGTGTTACACAAGATGAGAACATTTAGGTTTCCAAAACATAATTACATTTAAAACATCATGTTCTCATATTTTGCAAACCCCTTTCAAGTTCCAAACCGAGATGTCACAAGACATCACACTTTGAAACCCGTTTTCAAAACATCATTTTAATCATTGGCCCGATTCATTGTTTCAAAACATCAGTGTTAAATAAAACTTGTGCCGGGGTACAGTATGATAGAGCTAGGTTAACTAAGAACTTACCTTGGAGTACCATGCTCTGAGGGGGATTTCCTATCCTCTAGTCATGCTTCCTAGTATTCGTCGTCTAACTCCAGATCTTGTTCGATGAAGCCACCACGCTTCCACTGCGCCATCTACCAGTTGCAATATCAGCGATTGCCGATACGACAACATGGTAGGAGAGAGTCAGTGTTCCGAACACTAACTGGTTGACCATGCGGTCTCAGGGTAGATTCAATATAAAACATACAAATAATGCAACTGAACCAAAACATAAACATTTATAATGCAATCACATAATCACATATGTCACATGTTATGCACCTAGCATATGAGTCACATATAACAAAGCATAGCACGACATTCCAAACACATTAATCTCATCACTCATAGCCAATTCCTTCATTACGCTTGCATCACAATTCCTTTTTCCATTCGTTCTCAATTGCTGCCTCGAGATTTATGAATTATTCCACAAATCATTTGTCATGCTCGACTTATAATGCTTATTGTACTTTTCTTCTGGAACATCTTTGTCTGTTAAGTTTTATTGATTCGGTTAGCATCAATGATGAGGGGGGACACATCATTGAGCTCACACACGTCTACATCTCCTCGGTCAAGCACCCAACCTAGTCGGAAGCAAACAGGAGTACAGGACCTTTACCACGCGGGCACGACAGCTGTCACACAACAAATGGTCCCAGACCAGGAGGCTCAGCCTCAAATCATAATCATATCATCAATGCACGCCCTCGGCGGCAAACACAAACGCCCCGTTCCAGTCCCTCTCACTGTTCTAGACTTGCATCGAGGGGGCGACAGTACAATTCTAGTTCCGGTGCAGAACTACCACGGCATTAGACCCAGTCCCCACCACGTTAGTGCGCCACATGTGGAGTTGTCTGCCTAGAATTGTACTCTAGACTTCTTGACGTATCACCGTCATCGTCCTCCCCTCCTGCAATCCCCACCGAGTATCCGCAGATACCCATAGTATCTTCCTCTCCACTACTTCGATACGACACTCATATCTCACCGCGTTTGTAAATGTCTTTTAAAGTTTTAGCGTTTTAATTTAGCGGCTTATTCCTAATGATCGGCTCGTCCTTGGTGCATCCCTTCAACGAAGCTCGACCACTAATCGCAAACTATCCCCCCTAAATCTCATTGGCCCCAGGCCACAAATTACTTTCTCATCTCATCATCAACATTCTCAAAACTCATTCTCATTCACATCTTCAACAGATTTTCCTCGTCTTTCCAAAACATCGTTCGCAAAACTTTTCGAAAACAAGATTTCACAAAACTTTTTCAAAAATAATCTTTCCAAAAACTTTCACAAGAATATCATTTCCACAAAGCTTTTCAAAAATTTCTTTTCAAAACCTTTTTCAAAAAATCACATTTTTGGGTGAGTGTTAATGGAGGAGCAAGCTCAACTCAACACTAATCTTCTTCCCAAAAATGTGAACGAGGAACCTCATCTCTACTCAGACCACATCTCTTTCAACTCTCACTCTTCATATCTTTTCCAATCTCATTCGCATCACGTTTCATTTCTCTCTCAATCGTTCCCATACCTTCTCATTATTCTTAACTCATTGCTTATTTCTTTCTCAATTACTTCTCAGACTCTCTCTTCGTTCTCATCTCATCACTTATTTCCTTCTTAATTATTCCTCATGTTTCTTATTCGTTTCCCTTTTTCTCTTTTCAATTTTCTCATTACTTTCACGATTATCGCTATTTCACTATCCAAACACAATCAAACAATTCTCAATAAAATGAAGTATGTATAATAAATAAACACTCCGTATGCAAACGGAACAAATAAACATTTAGCACGAGTATATGCATTGCCTATTTCGCAGTACTCCCGTAATCCGTCTACTCGAATTACGAGCAACCACATTACGGGATCACCGCACTCTCACTCACCTGGATGACGACATATCCAGAAACTTTCCAAGATTTCCAGTCGCTAACCTTGCCACGAGTCCTTCACGTCCGACACCCGAACTAAACATTTTTCTCCGTGCGTTAGAAACGATTTACGTAAATTCTTAATTTTAAAATACTTTGGTTACAAGAAGCATTTTCTTTAAGTACTGAATAAAACCTTTAGAAAACACTCTTTAAAAATCTTTCTCAGATCAAATAAAAATTCAAGGAGTAAAACTTCAACACCAATCAGATTAATTTATTTTATTTCTACATTTCTCAACCTTGTAGGGTACTCATTCTCTTGACACGCTTTTCAATTACTTTAAAATCCATACATAAACTTTTCACAGTCAAGACACACAAGCAACATTCCAAACAATTTCAATTCCATACATTCACTTAGTATGAAATCAACACATACAAGTTTCAAGGTACACACAGTATTCACATTACAAGTCACACCTCATATCATCAATTAAACTATAATCTTACTAAATTAATTAAATTATAATCTTAATAAGTTAATTCAATTACTCTTAAGAAAATAATTTAATTTAATCCTTTTAATTAGTTAAATAAAACCGAATTACACAGTCATGATTTTCTAATCACAAATTGATTTTTAAAACTAAAAATCATTGAATTAAAAATCTTTTCTCATAATCAAATAAACTTATTTATTTTTATTAAAAGTAATCACACATCATCTTCATGATAATAATTGTCCAGCCATTTAAACATACATAGACCGAATTATGCATATAGAATTTTTTTGCAAGAATTAACTACACAAATGAAGCTTAGAATCATGAAATTATTCCTGTACTTTATAATTAAAACCGAAAGCATACAGTAGGAGAATCAACAATTTTTTTATTTCATTTTTAAAACAAAATCAACACAATAATTTAAATCACCAAACATCACACATGCATGCATTTTGAAATCTTTAATTCATTTAACCTCATGATGAATGCAACTTATATGAGGGATAACATAGTCTCTACCTAGTACCTAGGATAGCTTAAAGTCAACATGGAGCAAAACAATGTTTTCATTTTTCAACACACACAACAATCAATCAAGTCATATTATTATTTAGAGTTCATTTTTAAAACATCATGCAATAACATTTATTATAACAAAATCTTTTTCAAATATCTTTAACATGCATAAAATAAACTCAAGTTCATTATTTAATAAAAATCAAGGTTGTACTTTGAAATCTTTAAAAGTGACATGTAAACACTTAAAATCATTAGATCTATTCCTAGGACAAACATGCATCCACTTTTCATAAAATAAAAACATGAATTTCATTTTTAATTAAGTATGGCCGAATGGCCTAATACCAAAATAGCACACATAGATTCCATTACTAAAGACAATTCATGTTTGCATTTCAAGAATCACTTTTAAAACTTGTTTCTTAATTTTTTCTTCTTTAAAAACCGTGGCATGCATAGAATAGAGACATAAATTTTTTTTTTCTACTTAAAATCATCATGCATGCTTTAAGAACATGGATCATATACATAAATCAACAAGGTCATAAGCCAAAACCAAAGGTCTTAATTTATTTATTTTTAATCAAACTCGGATCCTGTGTTTGTTCATGAAGAAATCACACAAGTACATCATAAATCACCAAGAAATTAACATGCCAAGCAAAAGATCCTAGGTCAAGTTCACATCACACATTTGTTTAGCAAATTCTTTCTTAAAAATAACATAGCTCACGGTTTTAGTCAAGAAATTTAACATGCAAAGTCAAATAGTTCATTTTACCATTCATTAAACTTAGATCACAGATTAATTTATCAAATAAGCACATAAACACATGTAGATCATGATTTGGAACAAGGAAAATATACATGCATGAGGGATCTATGTCGAGTTTCACAAAATCTTAAACAAACTCTAGATCTTTAAGTCTTAGCTAGAAAAGTATTTAGATCTAACAAGAAAACACAAACCGAATCACAAACAAAGAGTTACAAATATTACAAATAATGTTTAGTCCTCAAAAGTCCAAGATCAAGAAAGAATAACACATAATTTCACCTTACAGAGCATAGAAATGAACATGCAAGAGGAAAATAAGGAAGGATCTACAAGCTAAAAAGAAAAACTAGACTATTACATTCTTCTCTTGTTCTTCGTGTTTCCTAGCAAGAGGGTGGGTTCTTCAAGCTCCTAATGCTTGGATCTTCAAAGGGAAAGGTTTGATCTAAAGTTTGGATTTCCTTCTTCTTCCTCCTATGCTCACGGTTCCCTCTCCCTCTCTCTTTCTCTATTTCTTTTCTTATTTCTCTCTAAAGGTTTGATGAGTCCTTTAGAGTAGTGTTTGTGTTTAGAAGGTGGAAATGAAATGGATGAGAGGAAGTGGATCAAGGCTTACTCCTATATGTAAGCAAGTTCACAATTTCCCAAATTGGCCTTGTACAATTCGGCCTAAGCACAACCAAGAAGGGCGAAGTGGTCCTCTCAAAAGTTGGCATGGCTAAGGGTCTCCAAAGTCAAGGAGACAAGAGGGCATGGGCTAGCTTACTAGGGGTCACTTTAGGGCTAATGGGTAGTTTGCTCTTGGTTAGAGTTTTGGCACTTAGTTACTTCTTAATTCTAGTTTGGTTCTATTTGGTTCCTTAGTTTCTTAATTTCTAAGTCTCAACAATCCTAGGTTCATCTACACACAGACACACGCATGACACATACACACACTTACATGCACCAACTCCTACCGTGGCACTATCACACATACACACATTTCACACACACATGCATACATGATGAGTGTTCTTTTATTTTCTAATCATAGTTAATTTATTAATTCCTATACTAATGCATTTATTTTTAGGAAATTATATTCACAACCATCACATAATGCACACACATTACATCAGATACACACATCATACAAAATTCATGCCAAGACACATCACAAAACACATTTTCTCAAAATTCGTTTTCCTTTAATTCTGAAAATAAATCTTTATAAATCAGCTCATAAAATTATAAAAATTACATTTTCAAGTTCTACATTTCAAAACGATCGTTTTCATATATGGATCATGAAATTCTGAGTTACGGTTTAAAAGTTATGGATTTTTTTTTTTAAGATAACAGACCCCAAAAATAAAATTCACAATACAACAAATTATTTTTCCATCTCAACAAAACCATTTATTTTTCTTTTATACAACATCTTGTTCATAAAAATCCATAAAAATTAACACTTCATTCCTTTCTTAAAATTACTTTTCTTGAAAAATCATAATTTTAAAGCTTCTTTTTGTTAAAAATCGTTTATGCACGTGCGGGAAAAATGCGGGGTGTTACAGTGAGTATGTGTAGAATTGATATGGATGATGAGGAAGCACAGAAAGCTTATAAGTGAATTAATGATGGGGACCAAAATTTCATGCGTAAGGGATTAAGGAAACCTCAATTGCATGAAAGTAACTAGAAATTCGAAGGAAAGGAATTA
Source organism: Crotalaria pallida (assembly GCA_037953625.1). Classification (NCBI taxonomy): domain Eukaryota; kingdom Viridiplantae; phylum Streptophyta; class Magnoliopsida; order Fabales; family Fabaceae; genus Crotalaria; species Crotalaria pallida. Next base: position 63,090,564 of record CM075655.1, on the reverse strand, counting down.
GTTGTCAATTTTAAGGTGAGAAGGTAAGGTACATCATCATGGACTGTATAGTGATGTACTGAAGGGATGTTTAATTGCAGTCGTAAGGAAGTGAAGTCTTACTCGCCGGATTGTTTGAAGGGGAGTACAAGAAAGGAAAGGGTCAACCAGCAAATCAAGAGTTTTTCCATCCTGCTAGGATGCGACTTAGATTCGGATATAGGTAGTCTGAGTTATCCCTTTGTCGATTTGAATTAACGTAGTCAAATGTTTTCGATTGCGTTAATTAAATCGTTTTGTAATTCGATTATCTGAACAAATCTTCAACTTGAATTTCTGTGATCAAAACCCTTATCACAGTTGGATGTGATAAATATCTTTGGGCACTACAGAAAAAGAAAGATCAGTTAAGACTAGAGAGATTAACAACCACCGGGACAGGATAAGTATTTGTCTCCCCAACGGAAGTTTCTCTAGGACTTGGCTATCTGACTAAGTCTGATAGTGAAATAATGTTCTTTATCTTTAAATTCATCTAATTTAAAGGTAAATCGTATAGTCTTTCTTGAGAAAGATTATATCTGAAAGGGATGATTTCATTACTAATAGTTTAAATATTAGGACTAATCACCCTAATGTTTACAACTATTAAGAAATGAAGTCATACGAATATTTCCCTACTCGTGCCCGAGTGATCAGAGTGCGCAACGGGATGGGGTTTTTCATCAAAAAGATCTTTAGAAAACGTTTTAATTGAGGAGTATATATACATATTTATATTTTAAAGGTATTATTCGAAAAAGTTTTTAGTCAAAAGATTTCATTTGAAGGAATTACGAGATAATTTTTGAGGAAGTTCAAGCAAACCCTTTTATGAGAAACAAGGATTTGTATATGTTTTGGAATGCAAAAGCTTTATTTGAGAAAAAAGCTCAATTAAAATATTTTTGTGAAACGTTTTGGGTCAGAAAGTTTGAAAAAGTATAAGAAAATTCCTTTTAAGTGGGGAAGGATGCTCCCAAATTATATTTTGAAAACATATAACACCAGAACAACTTTTTGTGTAACTTTGGAAATTATAGAACTTTTAAAGAAGAATTTCGGGGACGAAATTCCTTTTAAGTGGGGAAGAGTGTAACATCCCAGATTTTTAACCCTGATTATTAATATGTTAATTTTAAAACTTATTTATAATTAATTATTTTTATTCTTGATTTCAAAGTGATTTATTATGAATGGTAATATTAGATAGTTTTATTATGAGAAAATAAATATGTAGTGTCCTAGAACACTATGTTCTTAACCCTCTAAGCCCTCAAGACTATGGTAATCAGGAGTTCAAGAGAGGATCAAGTGTTTCTGTGTGACCTTATGGTTTTTCTGCAGTTCCAGTTGGGAAAAGCAGGGTTTCCCTAGTCAACGAGTGTGTGCAGAGTGTCAACTTAGGGATGAGAGTACGTACCTGAACCCTAGCTATAGTTAGCTATTTATAGGGTTTGAGGAAGCTGATATGGGCCGTATGGGCCTTGTACCAGAGTTGAGCTGAACCAGGATTCTGTGAGATAATATCGGAGGTTTATGCTCTTAGAATCTGGATAGGATCAGCTTAACGATCCCATGTCTAGGCTGTTGCGAGATTCCAGGAGAGTTTTGCGGAAGGGATAGGAAGCTGTGGTAACTGAATCTATCTACCAACGACATTATATCTCGGCACTGGAGTCCCGAGCCGATGGGCTGAAGACCATGGGCGAGGCTCGGCCCCATCAAGTCCGAGCCTGGTCTTTTATTGTACTCGGAACCAGCGAGTCCGAGCGAGGGACGTGTGTGCTGAGTAAACCGAGGGAGGGGTCCTTGAAGAATCCCTTATATAGGACCTAGTCCTTATTGGGTCGGCAGACCCTACAAGCCCCCCAGCTCGTAAGACTTTACACAGTCTGTGACGAGGTAACATGTGCTTAGGGTTAGACCTCCTAGATGTCTCAGTTCGAATGTGTGACAGCTGTCCGAGTTGACGTTTTGGTTTCTCTAGGTACGGCGCGCTCTCTTGTAAGTTGTGCCAAATCATCACAAATTTTGAAATTTGAAAAAGCGCCTCCTGAAACTGCCACGTCTCTTCCAATGAGTGGTTGCATGCGTTTATGGGCTTTCGGCCCGTATTTGCGATACGGAGGGAAACTAAAAAGTTTCCGTCATTACTCCAAATCATTCCTTCATATCTTTACTACATTTCTTATTTCTTTGCCTCCTCCCAAATCCTCTCAACCAGAATCCCCCATTTTCCTCTCCTCTAATCTCCTTCCCAATTCCTCCGCATTTGATCCCGAACTCTTCTCCTGCTATCCTAACTTTCTCAAGACAACTTCAAACCCTGTTTTCTCATCTCTTTCAGCAACCAAAGAGCAGGTATTTTTTCCAACTTTTCTTATAACTTCTGCGGTTTTTCAATTTTCGTAAAAGGGGTTTTTTGTTTTGGGTTTCCTAGTGAGCTTTGATTTTAGAGGTTCTGGGTTGTCTCTGGATTTTGTTCTAAGTAAGTAGTGTTTAGGCTTCTTTTTATTTAAATCATGAGGGGATGGAGAGGTTTAAGAAGTATTTACCGTGAGCTTTGCAGAAGATTAGGAGAAGAACCCTCCAGCGATAATGATTTGGGGACTTTAAGTTCTCCCGAGTTTTCTGGGAATGAGGGAGATTCTGAAAATGAGGGAGATGAAACTGATGATTCTATACCCCCTTTCACTCCCCCTTTAAACCAGGGATTCACTGAGTTAAAACCGTTGACTGTAGAATACCCCTTGAATTTCGCCGACGAGACCAAGTGGTTGGTAGCTTATAGATTTGAATCATTCCTGACCGTGATACCGAGGGAGAAATTTTAGGAAGCTCAACTAGAGAGGGGGGAAAAAGTCCAAGGCTCGGCCTTAAATTTAAAACGAAAACACGTGCTGTAAAAAATCCTAACGCCGAGCCTTTTACTTTTTCCCCAGATATGGTGGAACGCAGGTGCGTGACAAATCCTGAAGAGTACCCATTGCCGCCGAATCACGCGCAGTACAGTGCCATTTTTGATCAGGAGGTGTTGGGGACAAGACCTTCCTTGCTGACAGAAGATAGTCTTACCCACCTTCGACCAGTTTTAACTCCTCCGAGCGCTGACGGAAACGCCTCGGAATACGTACTGAGACCTCTGGGCATTAACGATCGGATATGCTTTCAAATTCCAGAGAATTCTCGGTTTTTTTACTTTTACGAAGAAGTAGCCACCAAAATTGGTATTCGCATGCCCTTTTCCACTCTTGAAATTGAAGTCCTGAAACACTTGGGCATTGCTCCGAGCCAACTTCATCCGAGCGGATGGGCTTTCGTCCGAGCCTTTCAGCAATTTTGTGACGCCAAGGGGTTGACGACGACTTTACGATCTTTATTTTGGTTGTACGCCCCACAAGTTAACAAATTCGGAGATTCGAAGGGGCTTTGGGTATCGCTAAAGGCTCGGAGGGAGCATGCCCTATTTGCCAAGGTAACCGACTCGTGGAAATCTTTTAAACCCCTCTTTTTCAAATATGAACATATGGGAACTGGAGAATGTTGGTTTATGGAGCAAGTCGTTGAAGACGGAGTAATTAAGTCTGTACCTCGGTTCCCTTTGAGTTGGACCACCGATATTTATAGCCGAGGGCCTTCTCTATACCAATTTAACTTTAAAACAGAGCTTACAAGATCCGAACGTGGGGTGTGTGATGATGCTTGGACTTATCTTCAAACCCATGGGCAAATAGACACTAAGCGAATCTTGTTAAAAGCAACACGAGATGAAGTGAAAGCTGAACTGGGTATTACTTTTTTTTTTTTGTGCTAACCTATATTTCTTGCAGAAGCCATGGGAAAGAAAGCGACCAAGGCCAAAAAAAGCGAAGCTCGGGCAGCTAGAGTGTCGCAGCTGGCTGCACTCAAAGAGATTGCATCCGGATCTCCAACCAAGGATCAGTCTTCTGAGCCGACCCATCCTGAAAGCCCGACCGTTATCCCCAATACCACCCCCACTGTAAGGGTTACGGGTGTTGAACAGGTGATCAAAAAGGGTCGTGTTGTCGACGCGGTGAATATTGAAGTGGAAGCTCGTTCATCTCCCCAAGACATTCCCGAGCGGCCCCTCAAGAGGACTCGGCTGGACAAAGGAAAAGGTCTCGCTGGAGATTGGTTCAACTTGAGCAAGTCTAACAAAGGGATTGAAATTCCCGAGGGTAAGGAAGATGCAGCTGCCAAGACGGTGTGGGGTAGGAAGATGTCCGACTCATTCATTGCCACCGTCTTCCCTCCTGAAAATGCTGAAGTAATCGAGTCTTGGACTCCTGGGACTTGGGAAAATAACTGTAAATCGTTGGTGAGAAGCTTTTTACGGGGTGCGAGCATTTTCCATCACCTTGGTCACCATGGTGATGACGCCTATGCTGGGTTGGCCCCCGAGGAAAAGAAGAAAAGATATGAAGCCAACGAGCAGGAAGACTACTTGGAAATTCAGGTCCAAGGTCTGAATAAAAGGATACAAGAAATGGCAGCTGAAAACGAGCGGCTTCAAAAAACTGCACAGGATTCTGAGGGGGCCAAAGTTCGGGCTGAGAAAACACTTCAGGCTGCCGAGGCACAGATAAAGAGGTCGGAAGAAATCCAGAAAAAGGCTGAGGAGGATGCTGCTGCTCTTCTGGTGGCTACGGAGAAAGTTCGTTCGGTCGAGCAAGCTGCTGCTGTGGCTCAGGAGCAACATGAGTATGCAAAGGACGAGATACTCAGGCTCCGAGCTTCCTTGGAGAAGATGAGTGCGAAAGCTCTCAAGCATAAGAAAGCAGCTAAGGAGAATCTGTTCAATTGGGACCATGCAATTGAAGATTCTTTCTACAATACTGCCGAGCAACTCCATGTTCTGAATCCTGGGCTCGTGACCAAGGGCGCTGACCCTAATTTTGCTGTGAAAGAAGGTCGAATTGTCGGCCCGAGTGGAGTTCCCATAGATCTGAACAACGCCGACCTTCCTGACCACTTGGCCGAAGATTCCGAAGGGGAAGGAACCGAGGATGCTGAAGGTGAAGAAGAAGAAGAGGACACATTCAATGCTGACAGCATTGTATTGTCCGATTTAGAATAGTTTGATTATTCTGCTCTTTTTTGTAATTGCCCCAGTAGATGGGTTTAAACTTGTATTGTTTCACTTGGAATATTTTATAATATCCGTAATCATGTTATGCTTCTTTTTACGCTTTTTGTTAAGAATTCAAGTGTTAAGACCTCGGAACTCCGACACTTTAGCCGAGGTGGGTTCCTCTATCCGCGATATAAAATGATTCGAAAAAAAATCATGATTTAATCGGGAATCTTATTAAAAGTACTTGACGAGTTATAAGCTCTTGTTAGAGCTGTTTATAATCGTTCGCGTCATAAACGGTGGCTAATCGAATATGAGGAAAAGTACGTAATACAATGAATTCAATAACAAGTCTTTTTATTAACCAGAAGCAGAAAGTACAATGGGCTCGGAATTCCACCGAGCGTACACCATTATTAAAAAGAAATAACCAATATAATAAAAACAATTGTCACTAAAATTGAAATGAAAGAAAAATTCTAACTATAGTATGCTCTGAGCTTTGCCGCGTTCCAAGTGTTGTTGATGAGGGCTCCCGAGAGAGTTTCGAGCTTGTAGGCTCCTGTTCCGGTCTTAGAGGCTACTCGGTATGGTCCTTCCCAGCTTTGGGCCAATTTTCCGTCCTTTGCATTTTTGAGACCAATATCAGCTCTTCTTAAGACAAGGTCGCCTAGCTCAAACTCTCTGGGCACAACCGTACGATTATATCCTTTCGCTTGCATCGTCTTGGCATGCTTCTCCCGTTCGGCGGCTAAATCCCTGACTTCCTCCGACAAAATCAGATCCTCACACAATATAGTGCTGTTGAGGGGATTCGGCTGTTGCATAACTCGGAACGAAGGGATGATTGTTTCAATGGGGATGACTGCGTCCGACCCATAAGTGAACCGATAAGGTGTTTCTCCTGTTGAGGTTTGTATGGTTGTGCGATACGACCAAAGTACCTCATACAAGTTTTCTAGCCAATTCCCCTTCGCACCTTCGAGTCTTCTTTTGATTCCCTGAATGATGGATCGGTTAACGGATTCTACTTGTCCGTTAGTCTGGGGATGCTCGACTGAGGAAAAATAGTGCTTAATGCTCAGAGCGTTGACCAAATCCTTGAATGCCTTTGCCGCAAATTGGGTTCCATTGTCTGTTACTACCACTTGCGGAACTCCGAATCGAGCTATGACCTGTCTCTCGAAGAACTTATGAACCTTTGCTGATGAAATGGTGGCAAGCGGCTCAGCTTCAACCCACTTTGTGAAATAATCAATGGCCACTATCACCCACTTGATCTGTCCTGGTGCGGTAGGGAACGGTCCGATTAAGTCCATTCCCCACTGATAGAAGGGATATGGAGATGAAAGTGAATGGAGTTCCTCAAGGGGTTTCTGATATACATCACTGTGGAACTGACATTTCTCACATTTCTTGACATGGTGGATTGCATCTTGTTGAAGGGTCGGCCAGTAGTATCCTGCCCTTAGGATCTTTTTAGCCAGTGATTTCCCCCCAACATGATGACTTCCAACCCCCCCGTGAACTTCCTCCAGCATTTGTTTTGCTTCGGCAGGGTCCAAACATCTGAGCATTGGGCCGCAAACCCCTCGGCGAAACAGGACTCCACTTACAAGGGCAAACTGCGATGCTTTTCTGACGAGTTTCTTGGCCTCGACTGGATCAGTTGGCACAATCCCTTGTTCCAAGTAACCTACGATTGGAGTGATCCAGCTCGGATCCACTGAAATGGAGAGGACAACGCTAGGTCCATGCACCATTTCTTGAATCAGAGTTTTGTTGTTTTCAGACTTTTTTGTTGATGCGAGTTTGGAAAGAATATCCGCTCGGCTATTGCTTTCCCTCGGAATGTGGCAGATTTCGACCTTCATAAATTCGGAGGATAGGAACTTTACCTTTTCCAAGTATTTTCGAAGGATAGGTTCCTTAGCCTGAAACTCGCCCTTGACCTGTGAAACCACCAACTGAGAATCACTAAAAAATTTTACCTCTCGGGCCCCCACGTCTTTTGCCATCCTCAATCCTGCCAAAACGGCTTCATACTATGCTTGATTGTTCGACGTTGAAAATCCGAACTTCAAAGAGTACTCGAGGGTGACCCCCTCGGAGTTTTCCAAAATTATTCCTGCCCCCGCTCCAAGTTTGTTACTTGATCCGTCCACATAAATGTTCCAATCCGAGGTTGAGCTCGTCAATGGCTCAGTAAACTCGGTGAGGAAATCAGCCACAGCCTGAGACTTCATCGCCTTTCTTGGTTCGAAAGTGATTTCAAACTCGGAAAGCTCAATTGCCCAGGTTACCATCCTTCCAGCCAAATCAGGTTTCTGCAATATTTGATGGATCGGCTGGGCCGTTCTGACCGTGATATGGTGGCTTTGGAAATATTGGCGCAGTCGTCTGGCAGTAACAATCAAGCAGAAAGCTAATTTCTCCACTTTTTGATATCTCAACTCTGGTCCCTTGAGAGCTCGGCTAACAAAATAGATGGGCAGCTCTTTACCAGATTCCTCCCGAACCAAAACCGAACTGATCACCGAGTCTCCCACTGATAAGTACAAGAAAAGAGTTTCACCATTGTTCGGACTAGACAAAATTGGAGGTGATGCCAAATAATGCTTAAGATCAGTAAAGGCCTTTTCGCATGCTTCATCCCATTCAAACGCCTTTTCCTTCTCCTTCCTCAACAGCTTGTACCAGGGAAGGGCTTTCCTAGCTGATTGAGATAGAAATCTTGAGAGAGCTGCAACCCGACCCGTCAGTTGCTGTACACCCTTGATATCCGACGGACTCTTCATTTCCAGAATAGCTCGACACTTTTCTGGATTTGCCTCGATTCCGCGCTCAGTAAGCATGAATCCGAGGAAGGACCCCGCCGAAACTCCGAATGTGCATTTTTCCGGGTTCAATCTCATATTAAATTGCCGGATCCATCCTAGGATTTCCTTTAAATCTTTAGCATGATCTTCCTCCTTTAAGCTTTTTGCAATCATATCGTCTATATAAACCTCCATCCTCGGCCCAATCAGAGGACCAAACACCTTGTTCATCATCCGCTGGTAAGTTGCCCCAGCGTTCTTCAACCCGAACGGCATCACATTGTAACAATATGTGGCGTTTTCTGTGATAAACGAGGTTTTTACCTGATCCGGGGGGTACATTGGGATCTGATTGTACCCTGAGTAAGCATCCATGAAGGATAGCCTTTGATAACTTGCCGAGCTATCCACCAGTTTATCAATGCAAGGAAGTGGGTACTGGTCCTTGGGGCAAACCTTGTTCAAATCTGTGTAGTCCACGCACATCCTCCATTTCCCATTGGATTTCTTGACTAACACGGGATTGGCCAACCAATCAGTATACACTACCTCTCTGATAAATCCTACTTCCAACAGCTCGGCTACTTTCTCATCCGTTGCCTGTGCTTTCTCGATTCCGACCCTTCTCTTTTTTTGACATACTGGCTTAGCGCCAGGATACACACTTAGCTTGTGGGAGATGAAGTTAGGATCGATTCCTGGCATGTCTGCCGAAGTCCAGGCAAACAAGTCCTTATTTTCCATTAGTAATTCAGCAAGCTCATTTTCTAGTTCCTCAGATAGGCCAACTCCGATCTTGATGCAACGAGATGGCTCGGGGCCTAGGATTACCTTTTTGAAGTCCCCCTGAGGGGTCGGTCTAGTTTCATCCTCCTCTCTTACGTCGAGATCAAACAGGTTGACGCTTCCTTTGTTCAACGGTTCCTGCATAATTTTCTCATCATCCAGCTTTAGCTTCCCCAAACTGATGTTGTAGCACTTCCGAGCCAACTCCTGTTCGGACCGTACTGTTACTACCTTGTCATCCGACCCTGGGAATTTCATGGCCAAGTGGACCGTCGAAACCACGGCGCCGAAAGACTGGAGTGCCGTTCGGCCAAAGATAGCGTTGTACGCTGAGGGAGCCTGGACAACTAACCATTTCACCATTTCAGTCCGAGCAGAAGGTGGTTCCCCCATGGTCATTGGGAGGTGGATATGGCCTAAAGGAACAATTGAATGTCCCGTGAAGCCGATCAAGCTTCCTTCGAACGGGGTGAGATCAGACCTTCTCAACTTCAATTTTTCGAACAAATCCAAAAACATGATGTCCGCCGAACTCCCTTGATCGACGAGAATCCTTCTTACTTCGTAGTTGCCAATCCTTGCCGTGACGACCATTGGGTCATTGTGGTCCTGTAGGATGTCTTCAAAATCCTCATCGCTAAAACTGATGACCACACTTTTCTTTCTGGGTTTTTGTATCGGTCGGCTTGCCACCGAGAGAACTTGTCCCGCATACTTCTTGCGATCGCACTTCTTTTCCCCACCACCAGCAAATCCTCCAGCAATGGTGCCAATGAGAAAATCGCTGCCTTTCTCGGATTGCTGGATAGGGGCTCCGCCCACTGGTGGTGAAGGGCTTTTATTCCTCTTCTGTTCAGTTCTGGGAGGCGAGGGGCTTTTCCTTCTGGAACGCTTGCGCAACGCTTCTCCAATATAGTGTTGAAGCTTACCATCCCTTACCATCTCTTCGATTAAATCCTTCAGCTGGATACATTGGTCGGTGGTATGCCCCCATCCACCATGATGATCGCAATACTTCGTCTTATCCTTTTGGGCCGCCTTTCTCAAGGCTGGTGGCCGAGTGATGTTACGCATCTCTGTATGCATAGTCTCACGAAGGATTTGACTCCTCGGGACTGTTAACTGGGTATATTCATCATATTTGCCTTTGGGAGGCAGTTTTTCTCCTCTCTCTTGTTCTCTCTTATCTTTCCTTCCCTTATCTCGGAAACGATCATTCTAACGAGCCTCGTTTTGGCGAGGACGTTGCTCATGTCGTCCTTCGGCACTCCTTGCTGCAGTGCTAATCCTTCGGAACTCCTCTAGATTAACATATTTCCTGGATCTTTCTCTCAGTTCCGCCATGTTACTAGGTGGTTCCCCGATCAGACAATCCTTGAAATCTCCATCTTGCAGTCCTTGGGTAAGCAGAAGAACGGATACCCCCGACTGCAAACCAGATATGCCACTGGCCTCTTGCTGATACCGAGCCAGATAGTCGCGTAAAGACTCGCCAGGTCTTTGTGCAACTCCAGCTAATGAATGGTCAGATTTGGGCTGTGACATGCTGGCTGTATATCGATTCAGGAAAACTCTTCTAAGCTCAGCCCAAGAACTAATGGAGTTAGCTGGTAGGGAGTTGAACCATCTCAACGGCGCCGGGCCTAACGTCATTGAGAAAGCTCGGCATTTCATTTCATCTTCTCCTCCATAAAACATCATGGAAGACTCGTAAGATGCAATGTGATCCATTGGATCGGTCGTCCCATTGTACCGGGAGACATTTTGATGGCCCATGTAGGTTTGTGGAGTCCGAAATGCCATAATTGCTGCTGTAAAGGGGTGTCCAGGATGGGGCTCTATAACTGCTGGTTCGGGAGTTACATTCAAATTGAGGGGTGGAGGTGGGGGAAGGTTAATTGGGTTGCCAAGAGCCACGCGAGGGCCTTGCTCGACAAGTCTAGCCATGCTTTGCTGCTGTAGAGTAGCAATAGCCTGGTTTTGCTTTTCAATTAGTGAAGTTTGGGTTCTCAATATTTCCATGATTGACTCCTCTCTCCTCCTGGCCGAGGAGGTAGTCATGTAGGATCTTCCTTGAAATTCGGAACGTTCGCCACCCTGAAGCGTTCCAAAACGGCCTCTAGTAAAGTGTGGCACTCCCCTATCAGATTGCTCGGCTCGGGAGTTATCGCGAGCATGACGTTCGACTCGCCGCTCCTCCCCAGTTCGCGATCCTGCAGGGGCCCTCCTAGATTGATGTGATCCAGAATCGGCTGTGTCACGCCATTCCGACTCATGGCCATCAGAAACACGACGCGGCTGAGATCGTCGTTCGTGGCCTTCAATGATCGGAGGGACGATGGCTGGCGCTTGGACCTCCGGAACAACTGGATCAGCAGGATGGACAACTGGAGGATCCTGGGGATTTTCAAGCTGGTTATCCTCATGGGGTCCTCCAGGGGCCAGTCTGTCCCTTACATTCCTTCCCCTAGCATTCCTTGGCCCAGCCTTCTTAGGTGGCCTTCCCCTAAGGCGACGGCGAAGATCTCCTTGGTTGTTGTCATTATCGTTTGCCATTAATGCAGTGAGTGGTGGGAATACTTGTTTATTCGTTTCCCACAGACGGCGCCAATGTAGTGTCCTAGAACACTATGTTCTTAACCCTCTAAGCCCTCAAGATTATGGTAATCAGGAGTTCAAGAGAGGATCAAGTGTTTCTGTGTGATCTTATGGTTTTTCTGCAGTTCCAGTTGGGAAAAGTAGGGTTTCCCTAGTCAACAAGTGTGTGCAGAGTGTCAACTTAGGGATGAGAGTACGTACCTGAACCCTAGCTATAGTTAGCTATTTATAGGGTTTGAGGAAGCTGATATGGGCCATATGGGCCTTGTACCAGAGTTGAGCTGAACCAGGATTCTGTGAGATAATATCGGAGGTTTATGCTCTTAGAATCTGGATAGGATCAGCTTAACGATCCCATGTCTAGGCTGTTGCGAGATTCCAGGAGAGTTTTGCAGAAGGGATAGGAAGCTGTGGTAACTGAATCTATCTACCAACTGACATTATATCTCGGCACTGGAGTCCCGAGCCGATGGGCTAAAGACCATTGGCGAGGCTCGGCCCCATCAAGTCCGAGCCTGGTCTTTTATTGTACTCGGAACCAGCAAGTCCGAGCGAGGGACGTGTGTGCTGAGTAAACCGAGGGAGGGTTCCTTGAAGAATCCCTTATATAGGACCTAGTCCTTATTGGGTCGGCAGACCCTACAAAATATTTTCACATTAGTCCTTGTTTGGGGACCTTGAAGTAATTTTAGAAAGGTTTTGGAGGGAAAGAAAATAAAATTATATTTTTCAAAAACTGGTCAAAATACTCGAGTAGTTTTGGAAATACTCGAGTATTCTGGTCAGTGAGGAACGAGTTAATGCGTTTTAGTGAGTCACCATTAACGATTCTCGTGTGTTGACACGAGATCGTCTTCCTCAACACGTCCTTGTCTTCGTGTCGACACGCATGGATCCCTGAGATTGCTATAAAAGCCTCTTGGTTGGAGACTTCAGCTCCATTTGGTCGAATTTGTGGGCTGTGCATGTATTAGGGTTTGCAATTCCTTTTGATCGATTCTCCCTCTCTGGGTTGATTCGAACCACAAATCATACACCATTGTGAAGCTCACATTCAAGGCTTCACAAATATACCAAGATTGTGAGCTGAGAGTTCGTAGATTGGAAGAATCGAAGCTTAGAAGTTGGAGTTTGTTGGCTGTCTCAGGTTCCTGGAGCTTACTTTGGAGCTTGATTCTGGTAAGCTCAGATAACCTCCTCATGTGAATATTGTTTCTTTAGCTAGTATGAATTGTAGAGAGTATATAGAGACTAATTTCCCCTATTTTTATGGTTGTTTCATGCATCAACTAATTCAATCTTGGTGCTCTGCTGAAACTGCTCTGTTTTAGTGTGGATTTTGGGGAATTCAACTTGGAAGCTAAGTTTGGGGTAAAGTCTCTGTTGATTCACGTCTAAGAGGTAAGGGGGAAGCTCTCTATTCACTAGATAGAGTTTAAATTGCATGCATTTGATTAGAGAGCCACCAAGAGGCTCTAAGGGCTTAGTTTAAATAGAGAAATTGGTTTGGAGACCAACCTGTGTTCTAATGTTGTTCTGAGCAAGTTCTATATGTTGCATGTGAGCTATATGCCAGTTGTTTTCATGCCAAAAGTGTTTGGAACTGAATTTTGTATGCTAAGTTGTTGAAAATGTGTTTTTATGCATAATTGTTGCTCAGATTCGATTCAGTGTAATAAGTTGTTATTTTGGTGTTGGAACATGTGTAATATAGGGTATATGAACTCTGTTGATCATTGGATTGGACTTAAAATGATTAGAATTGAAAATGGTATGTTAAAACCAAGTTTCCAGTCTGTTCTGTGAGAAAAGACTCGAGTACTTGGCTTGATACTCGAGTAAAGTTTTGGTAAAATAGTGTATTTGGTGTTGAAACACTCGAGTATCGGGCCGAGGACTCGAGTAATAATTGGTTCATGGGGATCTCTTAAGGTAAACCACTCGAGTAATGCAGGGGTTACTCGAGTGTTCTGGAATTAATGAAGAACACTCGAGTACTCATGGACCACTCGAGTATTTTTATGAAGCTGAAATCCAAATCCCCAGAAAGACATGAACACTCGAGTATCCTGAAGAATACTCGAGTAATCTGGAAATAAGTGAAGAACACTCGAGTATTCTGAAGAACACTCGAGTAGTTCACCCAGAATATTAAAATATCATTTTTAATTCTGAATCATTCTATTGATACTTTAATGATAATAATCCAAGTGATCTAAGACCTAAAAGAAATTGATTGATGATAGGGTTATTTCCGTTTGAATAACGGGACGTTGCTCGGGTGGCACGTCGTAACGTTGCTCGGGTGGCACGTTACATATTGAGATATACCAATCAGTTTCTTTAAGTTAAAACATTGCATTCGTTTTAAGTTTGGATGCTTGATCGTTTACTAATGTTCGGGTGACATGAGGAGGACCTCTGGAAATACAAAAAGTTGCTGCTAGCTCGATGACACATTAAGGTGGACAATGTGGACAGTATGTGGTATACTGTTGATTTGATGGTTCAACGGTGTGTTGCACACAAGTGGTAAGGTTTACGTTTTGGCGACGTGACGTTCATCAGACATGGTGACGTTGTTTACCACCTCTGTTGTGTTACACAAGTGATAAGGTTTACGTCCTTAGGTGACGTGACGTTCATCAGATGTGGTGACGTTTTTTTATCACACCCGTTGTTTGTTGGGAAGGGTGTGGTGCACACAAGTGATAAGGTTTACGTCCTTAGGTGACGTGACGTTCATCAGACATGGTGACGTTGTTTATCACCTCTGTTGTGTATCACAAGTGATAAGGTTTACGTCCTTAGGCGACGTGACGATCATCAGATGTGGTGACGTTTTTTATCACACCCTTTGTATGTTGAGAAGTGATAGGTTTACGTCCTTGGGCGACGTGACGTTCACCAGGTAGTGTGACGTTTTTATCACTTCCGAGCTAGTACGCTATACGTTTTGGTAACATATTCGTGATTTGGAAATACATTGTTCAAATTGGATTGGCGTCCGTGAGGACATTAGAGGGAGAATCTCAGAAAAATAAGGATGTCAGACATCACGCCACTTACCCTTAATTTAGTTAAGGCTGGATATCAGGAATGAGTGTGTGAACATCTTATTTGCATTAAGTGTTTGCTAAGTGTTAACTATGGCTGTTAACTGAGTTGGGGTTATCTGTGCATAATCATGTTACTTCAACATTTATGCTCTATTGATTATGTGTATAGATTTGCTTACCCCTATGCCCTTGTAGGTGATGTCACGTTACATCGCTTGCATCGAGGTCCGCCCACTTCTTAGTGGCATATGGATCTGCGAGGATTGCCGAGTAGTGTATGAGGGTGAGATAGTGGTTACCTTCGATCACCCTAATCCACTGGTTCGGTCACATCCTCGTAGGCTTAGGATTCCCATCATATACGCTATGCATGTATCTACTTTTTATACTTACCATGGATCATCTCCCACTTGACCAGCTCGCTTGTATAACAGTTTTCAATTCGAACCTACCCGCTCATACCCTTTTTCTCTTAGAGTCATTCGAGAGGAGACTTCCCCGTCTATTTCAAGGAGTCCCATTAAGGTCACGTTTTCATCAGACCTTGTACCCAGTGGTAGGGTAATTACTCCTTCAAATAAGATCAAGGAGGATCCTGTCGAATACGAGAGCGGAAGCGAGCTTGTCGTTTAATCTATCAGGAGTCAATGGAGAGGCGATGATCCCTAGGTATGTGCATAAGGTAAATGATGAGGATCAGGGATCCGGTGTGATGGATGCTGTGGAGGAGATTAGCTGCTGATGATGATGTTGGATGATGATTGCTGCTACTTCTTGGAGACTTCTACTACTACTACTGCCGCGACCAGCGCTATGAGACCAGCTTTGGGAGTTTTATATATTGTGGGAATTTCTTTTGAAAACTCTGGAGCCATGGTCTATTTTGATGTACATATAAATACATAGCCTTATGGACTTGTTCTGGGATTTTGGAAATCCTTACCGCCGGACTATGTATTACGTACCTTTTGATATATATAAAATCCATGCTTATACTAAAGTTTATTACATAGTCCTGATATTTCCGCTTACTCTGATATTGATTTAAAAGAATTCGGCTATGACATTTTGGAAATGGTATTACTTGGCTAGACGAAAACTGGATGGCAATACTTGAGTTCCTTTATATGAAATAGAGTACATTTATCTTCAAAGAGAATGCTATCCAAGATTTGCGAAATTATCTTTTGAGCAAAGTAAATGCCGAATTCGATTTTAAAAGTAATACGTAAACTATTCTCCAAACATACTATGTTTTGGTTTGTGCACCCGACTATTTGGAAAATATAAAAGAAAATTTTGAATCCAGTATTTTCTAACATTTTACAAGTCCATATATTCTCAAGTAATAGTATTCATTTTGTATTAATTACTTGGGTTATTTTGAGGGTGTCACACTTAGTGGTATCAGAGCAAAAGTCAGATCCTGTAGTAGTGGAAGTAGCTCCAGAAAGGTAGTCATCAACATCAAGCAGGTATCCACACGGCATATTTATTGTTTTGAATACTATTATCTTGCTCAAATGGAGCAATTGATACATTGTAGAAATTGTATGCATTGTTGAAAGCTATTGTTATGACCTTAGGATAGGTTGTGTGGAGGATGTTTCTTAGTCCATCGTATGTGACCATGAGCAATAGCGCAGGTCTATTATGACGACTAGAAATCAAAATCGCACCGATGCGATATTAGAAAGAATCACCGCTGTGATGGAATCTATGCATCAATGGCAGCAACAGCAATCTCAACAACTGCCTCATCAGTATAACGTTGGTAATTCGGAAACTAAGAGTTTGGCGGATTTTAGAAGTTGTAATCCACCTAAGTTCGAAGGAGGATTTAGGCCTGAGGAGGCTAATAAGTGGATTCATACTATGGATAAGATCTTTAGAACATTAGACTGCACTGAGGCTCAGAAGATGGCATATGCAGTTTATATGTTAGAAGACGAGGCGGAGAACTGGTGGAATCATACAGTTCAGCTCCTGCACTATGAAGGAAGGGATATTAATTGGGGTGTGTTTACGGAAAAGTTTCTCAATAAATATTTCCCGGAAGACTTAAGAAGGAAAAAGGAAATTGAGTTTCTGCAATTAAAGCAAGGAGACATGAGTGTAGGTGAGTACACAGCTAAGTTCGAGGAACTGATAAAGTACTCTCCATATTATCAAAACAATCCCGATGAAAGGAGCAAATGCATC
The DNA here is from genome assembly GCA_037953625.1 of Crotalaria pallida. Lineage (NCBI taxonomy): Eukaryota > Viridiplantae > Streptophyta > Magnoliopsida > Fabales > Fabaceae > Crotalaria > Crotalaria pallida. The sequence goes on along the minus strand of CM075655.1, from coordinate 63,073,984 downwards.
AAGTTTGAAAGTGGTTTGAAACCTGAACTGAAATCTGTTTTCAGTTATCAGAAGATTCAAAGTTTTCCTACGTTGGTAGATATGTGCCGAATGTATGAGGATGATAAGAAGGCGGAAGTATTAGCTGATCAAGCAAAGAGTAACCAGCCGAGTTATGGACCACAAAGAAAGAAAAGATTTGATCTTCGGAATAAGGGTCCATTTTTCGATCCGAATCGAGGCAAAGGAAGAGTTGAAGTTAAGGATGGGGTTAAGTCTCGCAGTAATGCTCCTTACTGTGAGAACTGTAAGCATCATCATTATGGAAGGATCTGCTGGGCAACAAGTAATTGCTTCAATTATGGAAAGCAGGGTCATATTGCACGTTACTGCAGAGAGTCTGTGAAAAGTAACCACACCAGATTTGCTAGCAAACCAAAGACTCAAGGCAAAGCGTTTACCCTGAATAGAGTAGAAAAGAACCAATCTCCCGATCTCGTGCAAGGTAACCATTTATTTCAAAACCAACTTTGCATGATTGTGTTCGATTTGGGAGTTACTTATTCTTTTGTTCAACATATATGTGTGAGTAGATGGAAGTCGGATTTCCCTAATTGTTTTAAAATTAGAGATCCTATGAAACTACCCAAACATGTTTCTAAAGTTGTTAGATTATAGTGTCGAGATATTTGATCGCGGCACTAAGTTAAATTCAATCTATCATCCTTTATCACATTTGGACGTGATTCTGGGGAAGGATAACATTTCCTCCTGTGTTACTCCTACTTGATTCATGCCAAAGTATTGGAGCATACTTTCATGTGTCGAGAACGGGACTTGGAAGGAGGTAGTTTTATGAAAGAAAGGTAGATGTGTGTGCATCAAGGTGATTGAATACACTCAAGGTGATACATTTGGCGCATGACTTGAGCCTTGCAACGATCATGATTGTTGTGAGGGCTTGAGGCCTTTCCTCGCGTCACTACGCTTTAAGCGTTAATGACCCTGGAGAGTCGAAATAATTATTTAACCGAGAGGAGGAGTTGAACAAGGGACAATGTCGACAGACAGAATTTTAAAGGCTCATGATCGGAGACTCTGTTGTCGTCATGACAAAGCAAAGGAGGTAGCAATTACAATTGGACCGAAAGGCAATTCATGTGAGCTCTACGAAGTTTAAGAAAAGTGGATTTAAGGAGTCTAATATATTCGAGCTTGATGATACGAGTAGACCGACAAGAAGTAAGGAGGGGAGGTTGCAAATCACAATAGAATTCCTAACTCAATTTGTGAATTGCAACAAAGAACCGAAGAATTACGAACCAATAAGAGATTGATTCTAAAAGAGAAAAACCTAGGTTCCATAGGGGATATTTCAAGGGTAAGAATTTGGATTCCAGACGAGATGGAAATTGAAGGCTAATTAAGGAGTTAATCAAAATGGATGAGTGAAGGTTATACTAAGTGGTGAAGCTAAGACATAGTGGGACTATGTAAATATGATATTGGAAGCAAAGGATTGGCATGCCACTTGGGAATTATTCAAGGGTGAAAGTCTTTGAAAATTTGAGAAAGAAGATTAAATTGTGGTAAATAAGGTAGGGCAATATGAATCTTGGGGAAGACATTGTCAAGTTCAAAGGATCGAGGAAGTATGTTTTATGATAATTGTGATGGGAGGTTTAAACATGCGAAATCCGGAAAAGAATGATGTCTGAACTTCAAACCAGTTATCAACCATTGAGAAATAAGGGATTTCCTGACATTAGTGAGTATGTGTAGAATTGATATGGATGATGAGGAAGCACAGAAAGCTTATAAGTGAATTAATGATGGGGACCAAAATTTCATGCGTAAGGGGTTAAGGAAACCTCAATTGCATGAAAGTAACTAAAAATTCGAAGGAAAGGAATTAGTTGTCAATTTTAAGGTGAGAAGGTAAGGTACATCATCATGGACTGTATAGTGATGTACTGAAGGGATGTTTAATTGCAGTCGTAAGGAAGTGAAGTCTTACTCGCCGGATTGTTTGAAGGGGAGTACAAGAAAGGAAAGGGTCAACCAGCAAATCAAGAGTTTTTCCATCCTGCTAGGATACGACTTAGATTCGGATATAGGTAGTCTGAGTTATCCCTTTGTCGATTTGAATTAACGTAGTCAAATGTTTTCAATTGCGTTAATTAAATCGTTTTGTAATTCGATTATCTGAACAAATCTTCAACTTGAATTTATGTGATCAAAACCCTTATCACAGTTGGATGTGATAAATATCTTTGGGCACTACAGAAAAAGAAAGATCAGTTAAGACTAGAGAGATTAACAACCACCGGGACAGGATAAGTATTTGTCTCCCAACGGAAGTTTCTCTAGGACTTGGCTATCTGACTAAGTCTGATAGTGACAATAATGTTCTTTATCTTTAAATTCATCTAATTTAAAGGTAAATCGTATAGTCTTTCTTGAGAAAGATTATATCTGAAAGGAATGATTTCATTACTGATAGTTTAAATATTAGGACTGATCACCCTAATGTTTACAACTATTAAGAAATGAAGTCATACGAATATTTCCCTACTCGTGCCCGAGTGATCAGAGTGCGCAACGGGATGGGGTTTTTCCTCAAAAAGATCTTTAGAAAACATTTTAATTGAGGAGTATATATACATATTTATATTTTAAAGGTATTATTCGAAAAAGTTTTTAGTCAAAAGATTTCATTTGAAGGAATTACGAGATAATTTTTGAGGAAGTTCAAGCAAACCCTTTTATGAGAAACAAGGATTTGTATATGTTTTGGAATGCAAAAGCTTTATTTGAGAAAAAGCTCAATTGAAATATTTTTGTGAAACATTTTGGGTCAGAAAGTTTGAAAAAGTATAAGAAAATTTCTTTTAAGTGGGGAAGGATGCTCCCAAATTATATTTTGAAAACATATAACACCAGAACAACTTTTTGTGTAACTTTGGAAATTATAGAACTTTTAAAGAAGAATTTCGGGGACGAAATTCCTTTTAAGTGGGGAAGAGTGTAACATATCAGATTTTTAACCCTCATTATTAATATGTTAATTTTAAAACTTATTTATAATTAATTATTTTTATTCTTGATTTCAAAGTGATTTATTATGAATGGTAATATTAGATAGTTTTAATATGAGAAAATAAATATTTTCACATTAGTCCCTGTTTGGGGACCTTGAAGTAATTTTAGAAAGGTTTTGGAGGGAAAGAAAATAAAATTATATTTTTCAAAAACTGGTCAAAATACTCGAGTAGTTTTGGAAATACTCGAGTATTCTGGTCAGTGAGGAACGAGTTAGTGCGTTTTGGTGAGTCACCATTAACGATTCTCGTGTGTTGACACGAGATCGTCTTCCTCAACACGTCCTTGTCTTCGTGTCGACACGCATGGATCCCTGAGATTGCTATAAAAGCCTCTTGGTTGGAGACTTCAGCTCCATTTGGTCGAATTTGTGGGCTGTGCATGTATTAGGGTTTGCAATTCCTTTTGATCGATTCTCCTTCTCTGGGTTGATTCGAACCACAAATCATACACCATTGTGAAGCTCACATTCAGGGCTTCACAAATATACCAAGATTGTGAGCTGAGAGTTCGTAGATTGGAAGAATCGAAGCTTAGAAGTTGGAGTTTGTTGGCTGTCTCAGGTTCCTGGAGCTTACTTTGGAGCTTGATTCTGGTAAGCTCAGATAACCTCCTCATGTGAATCTTGTTTCTTTATCTAGTATGAATTGTAGAGATTATATAGAGACTAATTTCCCCTATTTTTATGGCTGTTTCATGCATCAACCAATTCAATCTTGGTGCTCTGCTGAAACTGCTCTGTTTCAGTGTGGATTTTGGGGAATTCAACTTGGAAGCTAAGTTTGGGGTAAATTCTCTGTTGATTCACGTCTAAGAGGTAAGGGGGAAGCTCTCTATTCACTAGATAGAGTTTAAATTGCATGCATTTGATTAGAGAGCCACCAAGAGGCTCTAAGGGCTTAGTTTAAATAGAGAAATTGGTTTGGAGACCAACCTGTGTTCTAATGTTGTTCTGAGCAAGTTCTATATGTTGCATGTGAGCTATATGCCAGTTGTTTTCATGCCAAAAGTGTTTGGAACTGAATTTGGTATGCTAAGTTGTTGAAAATGTGTTTTATGCATAATTGTTGCTCAGATTCGATTCAGTGTAATAAGTTGTTATTTTGGTGTTGGAACATGTGTAATATAGGGTATATGAACTCTGTTGATCATTGGATTGGACTTAAAATGATTAGAATTGAAAATGGTATGTTAAAACCAAGTTTCCAGTATGTTCTGTGAGAAAAGACTCGAGTACTTGGCTTGATACTCGAGTAAAGTTTTGGTAAAATAGTGTATTTGGTGTTGAAACACTCGAGTATCGGGCCGAGGACTCGAGTAATAATTGGTTCATGGGGATCTCTTAAGGTAAACAACTAGAGTAATGCAGGGGTTACTCGAGTGTTCTGGAATTAATGAAGAACACTCGAGTACTCATGGACCACTCAAGTATTTTTATGAAGCTGAAATCCAAATCCCCAGAAAGACATGAACACTCGAGTATCCTGAAGAATACTCGAGTAATCTGGAAATAAGTGAAGAACACTCGAGTATTCTGAAGAACACTCGAGTAGTTCACCCAGAATATTAAAATATCATTTTTAATTCTGAATCATTCTATTGATACTTTAATGATAATAATCCAAGTGATCTAAGACCTAAAAGAAATTGATTGATGATAGGGTTATTTCCGTTTGAATAACGGGACGTTGCTCGGGTGGCACATCGTAACGTTTCTCGGGTGGCACGTTACATATTGAGATATACCAATCAGTTTCTTTAAGTTAAAACATTGCATTCGTTTTAAGTTTGGATGCTTGATCGTTTACTAATGTTCGGGTGATAGTAGGAGGACCTCTGGAAATACAAAAAGTTGCTGCTAGCTCGATGACACATTAAGGTGGACAATGTGGACAGTATGTGGTATACTGTTGATTTGATGGTTCAACGGTGTGTTGCACACAAGTGGTAAGGTTTATGTTTTGGTGACGTGACGTTCATCAGACATGGTGACGTTGTTTACAACCTCTGTTGTGTTACACAAGTGATAAGGTTTACGTCCTTAGGCGACGTGACGTTCATCAGATGTGGTGACGTTTTTTTATCACACCCGTTGTTTGTTGGGAAGGGTGTGGTGCACACAAGTGATAAGGTTTACGTCCTTAGGCGACGTGACGTTCATCAGACATGGTGACGTTGTTTATCACCTCTGTTGTGTATCACAAGTGATAAGGTTTACGTCCTTAGGCGACGTGACGATCATCAGATGTGGTGACGTTTTTTATCACACCCTTTGTATGTTGAGAAGTGATAGGTTTACGTCCTTGGGCGACGTGACGTTCACCAGGTAGTGTGACGTTTTTATCACTTCTGAGCTAGTACGCTATACGTTTTGGTAACGTATTCGTGATTTGGAAATACATTGTTCAAATTGGATTGGCGTCCGTGAGGACATTAGAGGGAGAATCTCAGAAAAATAAGGATGTCAGGCATCACGCCACTTACCCTTAATTTAGTTAAGGCTGGATATCAGGAATGAGTGTGTGAACATCTTATTTGCATTAAGTGTTTGCTAAGTGTTAACTATGGCTGTTAACTGAGTTGGGGTTATCTGTGCATAATCATGTTACTTCAACATTTATGCTCTATTGATTATGTGTATAGATTTGCTTACCCCTATGCCCTTGTAGGTGATGTCACGTTACATCGCTTGCATCGAGGTCTGCCCACTTCTTAGTGGCATATGGATCTGCGAGGATTGCCGAGTAGTGTATGAGGGTGAGATAGTGGTTACCTTCGATCACCCTAATCCACTGGTTCGGTCACATCCTCGTAGGTTTAGGATTCCCATCATATACGCTATGCATGTATCTACTTTTTATACTTACCATGGATCATCTCCCACTTGACCAGCTCGCTTGTATAACAGTTTTCAATTCGAACCTACCCGCTCATACCCTTTTTCTCTTAGAGTCATTCGAGAGGAGACTTCCCCGTCTATTTCAAGGAGTCCCATTAAGGTCACGTTTTCATCAGACCTTGTACCCAGTGGTGGGGTAATTACTCCTTCAAATAAGATCAAGGAGGATCCTGTCGAATACGAGAGCGGAAGCGAGCTTGTCGTTTAATCTATCGGGAGTCAATGGAGAGGCGATGATCCCTAGGTATGTGCATAAGGTAAATGATGAGGATCAGGGATCCGGTGTGATGGATGCTGTGGAGGAGATTAGCTGCTGATGATGATGTTGGATGATGATTGCTGCTACTTCTTGGAGACTTCTACTACTACTACTGCCGCGACCAGCGCTATGAGACCAGCTTTGGGAGTTTTATATATTGTGGGAATTTCTTTTGAAAACTCTGGAGCCATGGTCTATTTTGATGTACATATAAATACATAGCCTTATGGACTTGTTCTGGGATTTTGGAAATCCTTACCGCCGTACTATGTATTACGTACCTTTTGATATATATAAAATCCATGCTTATACTAAAGTTTATTACATAGTCCTGATATTTCCGCTTACTCTGATATTGATTTAAAAGAATTCGGCTATGACATTTTGGAAATGGTATCACTTGGCTAGACGAAAACTGGATGGCAATACTTGAGTTCCTTTATATGAAATAGAGTACATTTATCTTCAAAGAGAATGCTATCCAAGATTTGCGAAATTATCTTTTGAGCAAAGTAAATGCCGAATTCGATTTTAAAAGTAATATGTAAACTATTCTCCAAACGTACTATGTTTTGGTTTGTGCACCCGACTATTTGGAAAATATAAAAGAAAATTTTGAATCCAGTATTTTCTAACATTTTACAAGTCCATATATTCTCAAGTAATAGTATTCATTTTGTATTAATTACTTGGGTTATTTTGAGGGTGTCACACTTAGTGGTATCAGAGCAAAAGTCAGATCCTGTAGTAGTGGAAGTAGCTCCAGAAAGGTAGTCATCAACATCAAGCAGGTATCCACAGGGCATATTTATTGTTTTGAATACTATTATCTTGCTCAAATGGAGCAATTGATACATTGTAGAAATTGTATGCATTGTTGAAAGCTATTGTTATGACCTTAGGATAGGTTGTGTGGAGGATGTTTCTTAGTCCATCGTATGTGACCATGAGCAATAGCGCAGGTCTATTATGACGACTAGAAATCAAAATCGCACCGATGCGATATTAGAAAGAATCACCGCTGTGATGGAATCTATGCATCAATGGCAGCAACAGCAATCTCAACAACCGCCTCATCAGTATAACGTTGGTAATTCGGAAACTAAGAGTTTGGCGGATTTTAGAAGTTGTAATCCACCTAAGTTCGAAGGAGGATTTAGGCCTGAGGAGGCTAATAAGTGGATTCATACTATGGATAAGATCTTTAGAACATTAGACTGCACTGAGGCTCAGAAGATGGCATATGCAGTTTATATGTTAGAAGACGAGGCGGAGAACTGGTGGAATCATACAGTTCAGCTCCTGCACTATGAAGGAAGGGATATTAATTGGGGTGTGTTTACGGAAAAGTTTCTCAATAAATATTTCCCGGAAGACTTAAGAAGGAAAAAGGAAATTGAGTTTCTGCAATTAAAGCAAGGAGACATGAGTGTAGGTGAGTACACAGCTAAGTTCGAGGAACTGATAAAGTACTCTCCATATTATCAAAACAATCCCGATGAAAGGAGCAAATGCATCAAGTTTGAAAGTGGTTTGAAACCTGAACTGAAATCTGTTTTCAGTTATCAGAAGATTCAAAGTTTTCCTACGTTGGTAGATATGTGCCGAATGTATGAGGATGATAAGAAGGTGGAAGTATTAGCTGATCAAGCAAAGAGTAACCAGCCGAGTTATGGACCACAAAGAAAGAAAAGATTTGATCTTCGGAATAAGGGTCCATATTTGGATCCGAATCGAGGCAAAGGAAGAGTTGAAGTTAAGGATGGGGTTAAGTCTCGCAGTAATGCTCCTTACTGTGAGAAGTGTAAGCATCATCATTATGGAAGGATCTGCTGGGCAACAAGTAATTGCTTCAATTGTGGAAAGCAGGGTCATATTGCACGTTACTGCAGAGAGTCTGTGAAAAGTACACCAGATTTGCTAGCAAACCAAAGACTCAAGGCAAAGCGTTTACCCTGAATAGAGTAGAAAAGAACCAATCTCCCGATCTCGTGCAAGGTAACCATTTATTTCAAAACCAACTTTGCATGATTGTGTTCGATTTGGGAGTTACTTATTCTTTTGTTTAACATATATGTGTGAGTAGATGGAAGTCGGATTTCCCTAATTGTTTTAAAATTAGAGATCCTATGAAACTACCCAAACATGTTTCTAAAGTTGTTAGATTATAGTGTCGAGATATTTGATCGCGGCACTAAGTTAAATTCAATCTATCATCCTTTATCACATTTGGACGTGATTCTGGGGAAGGATAACATTTCCTCCTGTGTTACTCCTACTTGATTCATGCCAAAGTATTGGAGCATACTTTCATGTGTCGAGAACGGGACTTGGAAGGAGGTAGTTTTATGAAAGAAAGGTAGATGTGTGTGCATCAAGGTGATTGAATACACACAAGGTGATACATTTGGCGCATGACTTGAGCCTTGCAACGATCATGATTGTTGTGAGGGCTTGAGGCCTTTCCTCGCGTCACTACGCTTTAAGCGTTAATGACCCTGGAGAGTCGAAATAATTATTTAATCGAGAGGAGGAGTTGAACAAGGGACAATGTCGACAGACAGAATTTTAAAGGCTCATGATCGGAGACTCTGTCGTCGTCATGACAAAGCAAAGGAGGTAGCAATTACAATTGGACCGAAAGGCAATTCATGTGAGCTCTACAGAGTTTAAGAAAAGTGGATTTAAGGAGTCTAATAGATTCGAGCTTGATGATACGAGTAGACCGACAAGAAGTAAGGAGGGGAGGTTGCAAATCACAATAGAATTCCTAACTCAATTTGTGAATTGCAACAAAGAACCGAAGAATTACGAACCAATAAGAGATTGATTCCGAAAGAGAAAAACCTAGGTTCCATAGAGGATATTGCAAGGGTAAGAATTTGGATTCCAGACGAGATGGAAATTGAAGGCTAATTAAGGAGTTAATCAAAATGGATGAGTGAAGGTTATACTAAGTGGTGAAGCTAAGACATAGTGGGACTATGTAAATATGTTATTGGAAGCAAAGGATTGGCATGCCACTTGGGAATTATTCAAGGGTGAAAGTCTTTGAAAATTTGAGAAAGAAGATTAAATTGTGGTAAATAAGGTAGGGCAATATGAATCTTGGGGAAGACATTGTCAAGTTCAAAGGATCGAGGAAGTATGTTTTATGATAATTGTGATGGGAGGTTTAAACATGCGAAATCCGGAAAAGAATGATGTCTGAACTTCAAACCAGTTATCAACCATTGAGAAATAAGGGATTTCCTGACATTAGTGAGTAATAAGGTTCTAACAACTGTATAATTGTTAAAAGAGTACTCTAAAGGCAAAGAATGGTCTAGGAATGTGTATTAGGACTTATAATAACCATTAGAATGATCCTAAACAATGCTTGAGTACCCAAGGGATGTAGAGGGAGTAGCATGAGTCCTTGTAGGTTCTAACAAGTGTAGAATGGTTAAGAGAGTATTCTAAAGGCTTAGAATTGTTTAGGATTTTGTATTAGGACTTAAAAGAACCATTAGAATGATTCTAAACAATGCTTGAGTCCCCGAGAGAGGTAGAGGGTCTAGCCTAAGTCCTTCGAGGTTCTAACAAGTGTAGAATGGTTAAGAGAGTATTCTAAAGGCTTCGAATGGTATAGGAATGTGTATTAGGACTTATAATAACCATTAGAATAATCCTAAACATTGCATGGTACCCCAAGGGATGTAGAGGGTGTAGCATGAGTCCTTGGAGGTTCAAACAAGTGTAGAATGGTTAAAAGAGTATTCTAAAGGCTTAGAAAGGTCTAGGAATGTGTATTAGGACTTATAAGAACCATTAGAATGATCCTAAACAATGCTTGAGTCCCCAAGGGACGTAGCGGGTCTAGTATGAGTCCTTGGAGGTTCCAACAAGTGTAGAATGGTTAAGAGAGTATTCTAAAGGCTTAGAATGGTCTAGGATTTTGTATTAGGACTTAAAAGAACCATTAGAATGATCCTAAACAATGGTTGAGTCCCCAAGGGACGTAGAGTGTCTAGCATGAGTCCTTGGAGGTTCTAACAAGTGTAGAATGGTTAAAAGAGTATTCTAAAGGCTTAAAATGGTGTAGGAATGTGTATTAGGACTTATAAGAACCATTAGAATGATCCTAAACATTGCATGGTACCCCAAGGGACGTAGAGGGTGTAGCATGAGTCGTTGGAGGTTCTAACAAGTGTAGAATGGTTAAGAGAGTATTCTAAAGGCTTAGAATGGTCTAGGAATGTGTATTAGGACTTATAAGAACCATTAGAATGATCCTAAACAATGCTTGAGTCCCCAAGGGACGTAGAGGGTGTAGCATGAGTCCTTGGAGGTTCTAACTAGTGTAGAATGGTTAAGAGAGTATTCTAAAGGCTTAGAATGGTCTAGGAATGTGTATTACGAATTATAAGAAACATTAGAATGATCCTAAACAATGCTTGAGTCCCCAAGTGACGTAGAGGGTGAAGCATGAGTCCTTGGAGGTTCTAACAAGTGTAGAATGGTTAAGAGAGTATTCTAAAGGCTTCGAATGGTATAGGAATGTGTATTAGGACTTATAATAACCATTAGAATAATCCTAAACATTGCATGGTACCCCAAGGGATGTAGAGGGTGTAGCATGAGTCCTTGGAGGTTCAAACAAGTGTAGAATGGTTAAAAGAGTATTCTAAAGGCTTAGAAAGGTCTAGGAATGTGTATTAGGACTTATAAGAACCATTAGAATGATCCTAAACAATGCTTGAGTCCCCAAGGGACGTAGCGGGTCTAGTATGAGTCCTTGGAGGTTCCAACAAGTGTAGAATGGTTAAGAGAGTATTCTAAAGGCTTAGAATGGTCTAGGATTTTGTATTAGGACTTAAAAGAACCATTAGAATGATCCTAAACAATGGTTGAGTCCCCAAGGGACGTAGAGTGTCTAGCATGAGTCCTTGGAGGTTCTAACAAGTGTAGAATGGTTAAAAGAGTATTCTAAAGGCTTAAAATGGTGTAGGAATGTGTATTAGGACTTATAAGAACCATTAGAATGATCCTAAACATTGCATGGTACCCCAAGGGACGTAGAGGGTGTAGCATGAGTCGTTGGAGGTTCTAACAAGTGTAGAATGGTTAAGAGAGTATTCTAAAGGCTTAGAATGGTCTAGGAATGTGTATTAGGACTTATAAGAACCATTAGAATGATCCTAAACAATGCTTGAGTCCCCAAGGGACGTAGAGGGTGTAGCATGAGTCCTTGGAGGTTCTAACTAGTGTAGAATGGTTAAGAGAGTATTCTAAAGGCTTAGAATGGTCTAGGAATGTGTATTAGGACTTATAATAACCATTAGAATAATCCTAAACATTGCATGGTAGCCCAAGGGACGTAGAGGGTGTAGCATGAGTCCTTGGAGGTTCTAACAAGTGTAGAATGGTTAAGAGAGTATTCTAAAGGCTTAGAATTGTCTAGGAATGTGTATTAGGACTTATAAGACCCATTAGAATGATCCTAAACATTGCATGGTACCCCAAGGGACGTAAAGGGTGTAGCATGAGTCCTTGGAGGTTCTAATAAGTGTAGAATGGTTAAGAGAGTATTCTAAAGGCTTAGAATGGTCTAGGATTGTGTATTAGGACTTTTAAGAACCATTAGAATGATCCCTAGCAATGCTTGAGTCCCCAAGGGACGTAGATGGTCTAGCATGAGTCCTTGGAGGTTCTAAAAGGTGTAGAATGGTTAAGAGAGTATTCTAATGGCTTAGAATGGTCTAGGAATGTGTATGAGGACTTATAAGAACCATTAGAATGATCCTAAACATTGCTTGAGCCCCCAAGGGATGTAGAGGGTGTAGCATGAGTCCTTGGAGGTTCTAACAAGTGTAGAATGGTTAAGAGAGTATTCTAAAGGCTTAGAATGGTCAAGGAATGTGTATTACGACTTATAATAACAATTAGAATGATCTTAAACAATGCTTGACTCTCCAAGGGACGTAGAGGGTATAACATGCGTCCTTGAAGGTTCTAACAAGTGTAGAATGGTTAAGAGAGTATTCTAAAGGCTTAGAATGGTCTTGGAATGTGTATTAGGACTTATAATAACCATTAGAATAATCCTAAACATTGCATGGTAGCCCAAGGGACGTAGAGGGTGTAGCATGAGTCCTTGGAGGTTCTAACAAGTGTAGAATGGTTAAGAGAGTATTCTAAAGGCTTAGAATTGTCTAGGAATGTGTATTAGGACTTATAAGACCCATTAGAATGATCCTAAACATTGCATGGTACCCCAAGGGACGTAAAGGGTGTAGCATGAGTCCTTGGAGGTTCTAACAAGTGTAGAATGGTTAAGAGAGTATTCTAAAGGCTTAGAATGGTCTAGGATTGTGTATTAGGACTTTTAAGAACCATTAGAATGATCCCTAGCAATGCTTGAGTCCCCATGGGACGTAGATGGTCTAGCATGAGTCCTTGGAGGTTCTAACAGGTGTAGAATGGTTAAGAGAGTATTCTAATGGCTTAGAATGGTCTAGGAATGTGTATGAGGACTTATAAGAACCATTAGAATGATCCTAAACATTGCTTGAGCCCCCAAGGGACGTAGAGGGTGTAGCATGAGTCCTTGGAGGTTCTAACAAGTGTAGAATGGTTAAGAGAGTATTCTAAAGGCTTAGAATGGTCAAGGAATGTGTATTACGACTTATAATAACAATTAGAATGATCTTAAACAATGCTTGACTCTCCAAGGGACGTAGAGGGTATAACATTCGTCCTTGAAGGTTCTAACAACTGTAGAATGGTTAAGAGAGTATTCTAAAGGCTTAGAATGGTCTTGGAATGTGTATTAGGACTTATAAGAACCATAAGAATGATCCTAAACAATGCTTGAGTCCCCAAGGGACCTAGAGGGTGTAGCATGAGCCCTTTGAGGTTCTAACAAGTGTAGATTGGTTAAGAGAGTACTCTAAAGGCTTAGAATTGTCTAGGAATGTGTATTAGGACTTATAATAACCATTAGAATGATCCTAAACAATGCTAGAGTCTCCAAGGGACGTAGAGGGTGTAGCATGAGTCCATGGAAGTTCTAACAAGTGTAGAATGGTTAAGAGAGTATTCTAAAGGGTTAGAATGATCTCGGAATGTGTATTAGGACTTATAAGAACCATTAGAATGATACTAAACATTGCATGGTACCCCAAGGGACGTAGAGGGTGTAGCATGAGTCCTTGGAGGTTCTAACAAGTGTAGAATGGTTAAGAGAGTATTCTAAAGGCTTAGAATGGTCTCGGAATGTGTATTAGGACTTATAAGAACCATTAGAATGATCCTAAACATTTCATGGTACCCCAATGGACGTAGATGGTGTAGCATGAGTCCTTGGAGGTTCTAACAAGTGTAGAATGGTTAAGAGAGTATTCTAAAGGCTTAGAATGGTCTAGGAATGTGTATTAGGACTTATAAGAACCATTAGAATGATCCTAAACAATGGTTGAGTCCCCAAGGGACGTAGCGGGTCTAGTATGATTCCTTGAAGGTTCTAACAAGTGTAGAATTGTTAAGAGAGTATTCTAAAGGCTTAGAATGGTCTAGGATTTTGTATTAGGACTTATAAGAATCATTAGAATGATCCTAAACAATGGTTGAGCCCCCAAGGGACGTAGAGTGTCTACCATGAGTCCTTGGAGGTTCTAACAAGTGTAGAATGGTTAAGAGAGTATTCTAAAGGCTTAGAATGGTGCAGGAATATGTATTAGGACTTATAAGAACCATTAGAATGATCCTAAACATTGCATGGTACCCCAAGGGACGTAGAGGGTGCAGCATGAGTCCTTGGAGGTTCTAACAAGTGTAGAATGGTTAAGAGAGTATTCTAAAGGCTTAGAATGGTCTAGGAATGTGTATTAGGACTTATAAGAACATTAGAATGATCCTAAACAATAGTTGAGTCCCCAAGGGACGTAGAGTGTCTAGCATGAGTCCTTGGATGTTCTAACAAGTGTAGAATCGTTAAAAGAGTATTCTAAAGGCTTAGAATGGTGTAGGAATGTGTATTAGGACTTATAAGAACCATTAGAATGATCCTAAACATTGCATGGTACCCCAAGGGACGTAGAGGGTGTAGCATGAGTCCTTGGAGGTTCTAACAAGTGTAGAATGGTTAAGAGAGTATTCTAAAGGCTTAGAATGGTCTAGGAATGTGTATTAGGACTTATAAGAACCATTAGAATGATCCTAAACAATGCTTGAGTCCCCAAGGGACGTAGAGGGTCAAGCATGAGTCCTTGGAGGTTCTAATAAGTGTAGAATGGTTAAGAGAGTATTCTAAAGGGTTAGAATGGTCTAGGAATGTGTATTAGGACTTATAAAAACCATAAGAATGATCCTAAACAATGCTTAAGTCCCCAAGGGACCTAGAGGGTGTAGCATGAGTCCTTGGAGGTTCTAACAAGTGTATAATGGTTAAGAGAGTATTCTAAAGGCTTAGAATGGTCTAGGAATGTGTATTAGGACTTATGATAACCATTAGAATGATCCTAAACATTGCATGGTACCCCAAGCGACGTAGAGGGTGTAGCATGAGTCCTTGGAGGTTCTAACAAGTGTAGAATGGTTAAGAGACTATTATAAAGGCTTAGAATTGTCTACGAATGTGTATTAGGACTTATAAGACCCGTTAGAATGATCCTAAACATTGCATGGTACCCCAAGGGATGTAAAGGGTGTAGCATGAGTCCTTCGAGGTTCTAACAAGTGTAAAATGGTTAAGAGAGTATTCTAAAGGCTTAGAATGGTCTAGGATTGTGTATTAGGACTTTTAAGAACCATTAGAATGATCCCGAGCAATGCTTGAGTCCCCAAGGGACGTAGATGGTCTAGCATGAGTCCTTGGAGGTTCTAACAGGTGTAGAATGGTTAAGAGAGAATTCTAAAGGCTTAGAATGGTCTAGGAATGTGTATGAGGACTTATAAGAACCATTAGAATGATCCTAAACATTGCTTGAGCCCCCAAGGGACGTAGAGGGTGTAGCATGAGTCCTTGGAGGTTCTAACAAGTGTAGAATGGTTAAGAGAGTATTCTAAAGGCCTAGAATGGTCTAGGAATGTGTATTACGACTTATAATAACAATTAGAATGATCTTAAACAATGCTTGAGTCTCCAAGGGACGTAGAGGGTATAACATGCGTCCTTGAAGGTTCTAACAAGTGTAGAATGGTTAAGAGAGTATTCTAAAGGCTTAGAATGGTCTTGGAATGTGTATTAGGACTTATAAGAACCATAAGAATGATCCTAAACAATGCTTGAGTCCCCAAGGGACCTAGAGGGTGTAGCATGAGCCCTTTGAGGTTCTAACAAGTGTAGATTGGTTAAGAGAGTACTCTAAAGGCTTAGAATGGTCTAGGAATGTGTATTAGGACTTATAATAACCATTAGAATGATCCTAAACAATGCTTAAGTCCCCAAGGGACCTAGAGGGTGTAGCATGAGTCCTTGGAGGTTCTAACAAGTGTAGAATGGTTAAAAGAGTATTCTAAAGGCTAAGAATGGTGTAGGAATGTGTATTAGGACTTATAAGAACCATTAGAATGATCCTAAACAATGCTTGAGTCTCCAAGGGACGTAGTGGGTCAAGCATGAGTCCTTGGAGGTTCTAATAAGTGTAGAATGGTTAAGAGAGTATTCTAAAGGCATAGAATGGTCTAGGAATGTGTATTAGGACTTATAAGAACCATAAGAATGATCCTAAACAATGCTTGAGTCCCCAAGGGACCTAGATGGTGTAGCATGAGTCCTTGGAGGTTCTAACAAGTGTAGAATGGTTAAGAGAGTATTCTAAAGGCTTAGAATGGTCGAGGAATGTGTATTAGGACTTATAATAACCATTAGAATAATCCTAAACATTGCATTGTACCCCAAGGGACGTAGAGGGTGTAGCATGAGTCCTTGGAAGTTATAACAAGTGTAGAATGGTTAAGAGAGTATTATAAAGGCTTAGAATTGTCTAGGAATGTGTATTAGGACTTATAAGACCCGTTAGAATGATCCTAAACATTGCATGGTACCCCAAGGGACGTAAAGGGTGTAGCATGAGTCCTTGGAGGTTCTAACAAGTGTAGAATGGTTAAGAGAGTATTCTAAAGGCTTAGAATGGTCTAGGATTGTGTATTAGGACTTTTAAGAACCATTAGAATGATCTCGAGCAATGCTTGAGTTCCCAAGGGACGTAGATGGTCTAGCATGAGTCCTTGGAGGTTCTAACAGGTGTAGAATGGTTAAGAGAGTATTCTAAAGGCTTAGAATGGTCTTGGAATGTGTATGAGGACTTATAAGAATCATAAGAATGATCCTAAACAATGCTTGAGTCCCCAAGGGACCTAGAGGGTGTAGCATGAGCCCTTTGAGGTTCTAACAAGTGTAGATTGGTTAAGAGAGTATTCTAAAGGCTTAGAATGGTCTCGGAATGTGTATTAGGACTTATAAGAACCATTAGAATGATCCTAAACATTTCATGGTACCCCAATGGACGTAGATGGTGTAGCATGAGTCCTTGGACGTTCTAACAAGTGTAGAATGGTTAAGAGAGTATTCTAAAGGCTTAGAATGGTCTAGGAATGTGTATTAGGACTTATAAGAACCATTAGAATGATCCTAAACAATGGTTGAGTCCCCAAGGGACGTAGCGGGTCTAGTATGATTCCTTGAAGGTTCTAACAAGTGTAGAATTGTTAAGAGAGTATTCTAAAGGCTTAGAATGGTCTAGGATTTTGTATTAGGACTTATAAGAATCATTAGAATGATCCTAAACAATGGTTGAGCCCCCAAGGGACGTAGAGTGTCTACCATGAGTCCTTGGAGGTTCTAACAATTGTAGAATGGTTAAGAGAGTATTCTAAAGGCTTAGAATGGTGCAGGAATATGTATTAGGACTTATAAGAACCATTAGAATGATCCTAAACATTGCATGGTACCCCAAGGGACGTAGAGGGTGCAGCATGAGTCCTTGGAGGTTCTAACAAGTGTAGAATGGTTAAGAGAGTATTCTAAAGGCTTAGAATGGTCTAGGAATGTGTATTAGGACTTATAAGAACCATTAGAATGATCCTAAACAATGCTTGAGTCCCCAAGGGACGTAGAGGGTCAAGCATGAGTCCTTGGAGGTTCTAATAAGTGTAGAATGGTTAAGAGAGTATTCTAAAGGGTTAGAATGGTCTAGGAATGTGTATTAGGACTTATAAAAACCATAAGAATGATCCTAAACAATGCTTAAGTCCCCAAGGGACCTAGAGGGTGTAGCATGAGTCCTTGGAGGTTCTAACAAGTGTATAATGGTTAAGAGAGTATTCTAAAGGCTTAGAATGGTCTAGGAATGTGTATTAGGACTTATGATAACCATTAGAATGATCCTAAACATTGCATGGTACCCCAAGCGACGTAGAGGGTGTAGCATGAGTCCTTGGAGGTTCTAACAAGTGTAGAATGGTTAAGAGACTATTATAAAGGCTTAGAATTGTCTACGAATGTGTATTAGGACTTATAAGACCCGTTAGAATGATCCTAAACATTGCATGGTACCCCAAGGGACGTAAAGGGTGTAGCATGAGTCCTTCGAGGTTCTAACAAGTGTAAAATGGTTAAGAGAGTATTCTAAAGGCTTAGAATGGTCTAGGATTGTGTATTAGGACTTTTAAGAACCATTAGAATGATCCCGAGCAATGCTTGAGTCCCCAAGGGACGTAGATGGTCTAGCATGAGTCCTTGGAGGTTCTAACAGGTGTAGAATGGTTAAGAGAGAATTCTAAAGGCTTAGAATGGTCTAGGAATGTGTATGAGGACTTATAAGAACCATTAGAATGATCCTAAACATTGCTTGAGCCCCCAAGGGACGTAGAGGGTGTAGCATGAGTCCTTGGAGGTTCTAACAAGTGTAGAATGGTTAAGAGAGTATTCTAAAGGCCTAGAATGGTCTAGGAATGTGTATTACGACTTATAATAACAATTAGAATGATCTTAAACAATGCTTGAGTCTCCAAGGGACGTAGAGGGTATAACATGCGTCCTTGAAGGTTCTAACAAGTGTAGAATGGTTAAGAGAGTATTCTAAAGGCTTAGAATGGTCTTGGAATGTGTATTAGGACTTATAAGAACCATAAGAATGATCCTAAACAATGCTTGAGTCCCCAAGGGACCTAGAGGGTGTAGCATGAGCCCTTTGAGGTTCTAACAAGTGTAGATTGGTTAAGAGAGTACTCTAAAGGCTTAGAATGGTCTAGGAATGTGTATTAGGACTTATAATAACCATTAGAATGATCCTAAACAATGCTTAAGTCCCCAAGGGACCTAGAGGGTGTAGCATGAGTCCTTGGAGGTTCTAACAAGTGTAGAATGGTTAAAAGAGTATTCTAAAGGCTAAGAATGGTGTAGGAATGTGTATTAGGACTTATAAGAACCATTAGAATGATCCTAAACAATGCTTGAGTCTCCAAGGGACGTAGTGGGTCAAGCATGAGTCCTTGGAGGTTCTAATAAGTGTAGAATGGTTAAGAGAGTATTCTAAAGGCATAGAATGGTCTAGGAATGTGTATTAGGACTTATAAGAACCATAAGAATGATCCTAAACAATGCTTGAGTCCCCAAGGGACCTAGATGGTGTAGCATGAGTCCTTGGAGGTTCTAACAAGTGTAGAACGGTTTAGAGAGTATTCTAAAGGCTTAGAATGGTCGAGGAATGTGTATTAGGACTTATAATAACCATTAGAATAATCCTAAACATTGCATTGTACCCCAAGGGACGTAGAGGGTGTAGCATGAGTCCTTGGAAGTTATAACAAGTGTAGAATGGTTAAGAGAGTATTATAAAGGCTTAGAATTGTCTAGGAATGTGTATTAGGACTTATAAGACCCGTTAGAATGATCCTAAACATTGCATGGTACCCCAAGGGACGTAAAGGGTGTAGCATGAGTCCTTGGAGGTTCTAACAAGTGTAGAATGGTTAAGAGAGTATTCTAAAGGCTTAGAATGGTCTAGGATTGTGTATTAGGACTTTTAAGAACCATTAGAATGATCTCGAGCAATGCTTGAGTTCCCAAGGGACGTAGATGGTCTAGCATGAGTCCTTGGAGGTTCTAACAGGTGTAGAATGGTTAAGAGAGTATTCTAAAGGCTTAGAATGGTCTTGGAATGTGTATGAGGACTTATAAGAATCATAAGAATGATCCTAAACAATGCTTGAGTCCCCAAGGGACCTAGAGGGTGTAGCAAGAGCCCTTTGAGGTTCTAACAAGTGTAGATTGGTTAAGAGAGTACTCTAAAGGCTTAGAATGGTCTAGGAATGTGTATTAGGACTTATAATAACCATTAGAATGATCCTAAACAATGCTAGAGTCCCCAACGGACGTAGAGGGTGTAGCATGAGTCCTTGGAAGTTCTAACAAGTGTAGAATGGTTAAGAGAGTATTCTAAAGGGTTAGAATAGTCTCGGAATGTGTCTTAGGACTTATGAGAACCATTAGAATGATACTAATCATTGCATGGTACCCCAAGGGACGTAGAGGGTGTAGCATGAGTCCTTGGAGGTTCTAACAAGTGTAGAATGGTTAAGAGAGTATTCTAAAGGCTTAGAATGGTCTCGGAATGTGTATTAGGACTTATAAGAACCATTAGAATGATCCTAAACATTCCATGGTACCCCAATGGACGTAGAGGGTGTAGCATCAACCCTTGGAGGTTCTAACAACTGTATAATTGTTAAAAGAGTACTCTAAAGGCTTAGAATGGTCTAGGAATGTGTATTAGGACTTATAATAACCATTAGAATGATCCTAAACAATGCTTGAGTACCCAAGGGATGTAGAGGGTGTAGCATGAGTCCTTGTAGGTTCTAACAAGTGTAGAATTGTTAAGAGAGTATTCTAAAGGCTTAGAATGGTCTAGGATTTTGTATTAGGACTTATAAGAATCATTAGAATGATCCTAAACAATGGTTGAGCCCCCAAGGGACGTAGAGTGTCTACCATGAGTCCTTGGAGGTTCTAACAATTGTAGAATGGTTAAGAGAGTATTCTAAAGGCTTAGAATGGTGCAGGAATATGTATTAGGACTTATAAGAACCATTAGAATGATCCTAAACATTGCATGGTACCCCAAGGGACGTAGAGGGTGCAGCATGAGTCCTTGGAGGTTCTAACAAGTGTAGAATGGTTAAGAGAGTATTCTAAAGGCTTAGAATGGTCTAGGAATGTGTATTAGGACTTATAAGAACCATTAGAATGATCCTAAACAATGCTTGAGTCCCCAAGGGACGTAGAGGGTCAAGCATGAGTCCTTGGAGGTTCTAATAAGTGTAGAATGGTTAAGAGAGTATTCTAAAGGGTTAGAATGGTCTAGGAATGTGTATTAGGACTTATAAAAACCATAAGAATGATCCTAAACAATGCTTAAGTCCCCAAGGGACCTAGAGGGTGTAGCATGAGTCCTTGGAGGTTCTAACAAGTGTATAATGGTTAAGAGAGTATTCTAAAGGCTTAGAATGGTCTAGGAATGTGTATTAGGACTTATGATAACCATTAGAATGATCCTAAACATTGCATGGTACCCCAAGCGACGTAGAGGGTGTAGCATGAGTCCTTGGAGGTTCTAACAAGTGTAGAATGGTTAAGAGACTATTATAAAGGCTTAGAATTGTCTACGAATGTGTATTAGGACTTATAAGACCCGTTAGAATGATCCTAAACATTGCATGGTACCCCAAGGGACGTAAAGGGTGTAGCATGAGTCCTTCGAGGTTCTAACAAGTGTAAAATGGTTAAGAGAGTATTCTAAAGGCTTAGAATGGTCTAGGATTGTGTATTAGGACTTTTAAGAACCATTAGAATGATCCCGAGCAATGCTTGAGTCCCCAAGGGACGTAGATGGTCTAGCATGAGTCCTTGGAGGTTCTAACAGGTGTAGAATGGTTAAGAGAGAATTCTAAAGGCTTAGAATGGTCTAGGAATGTGTATGAGGACTTATAAGAACCATTAGAATGATCCTAAACATTGCTTGAGCCCCCAAGGGACGTAGAGGGTGTAGCATGAGTCCTTGGAGGTTCTAACAAGTGTAGAATGGTTAAGAGAGTATTCTAAAGGCCTAGAATGGTCTAGGAATGTGTATTACGACTTATAATAACAATTAGAATGATCTTAAACAATGCTTGAGTCTCCAAGGGACGTAGAGGGTATAACATGCGTCCTTGAAGGTTCTAACAAGTGTAGAATGGTTAAGAGAGTATTCTAAAGGCTTAGAATGGTCTTGGAATGTGTATTAGGACTTATAAGAACCATAAGAATGATCCTAAACAATGCTTGAGTCCCCAAGGGACCTAGAGGGTGTAGCATGAGCCCTTTGAGGTTCTAACAAGTGTAGATTGGTTAAGAGAGTACTCTAAAGGCTTAGAATGGTCTAGGAATGTGTATTAGGACTTATAATAACCATTAGAATGATCCTAAACAATGCTTAAGTCCCCAAGGGACCTAGAGGGTGTAGCATGAGTCCTTGGAGGTTCTAACAAGTGTAGAATGGTTAAAAGAGTATTCTAAAGGCTAAGAATGGTGTAGGAATGTGTATTAGGACTTATAAGAACCATTAGAATGATCCTAAACAATGCTTGAGTCTCCAAGGGACGTAGTGGGTCAAGCATGAGTCCTTGGAGGTTCTAATAAGTGTAGAATGGTTAAGAGAGTATTCTAAAGGCATAGAATGGTCTAGGAATGTGTATTAGGACTTATAAGAACCATAAGAATGATCCTAAACAATGCTTGAGTCCCCAAGGGACCTAGATGGTGTAGCATGAGTCCTTGGAGGTTCTAACAAGTGTAGAACGGTTTAGAGAGTATTCTAAAGGCTTAGAATGGTCGAGGAATGTGTATTAGGACTTATAATAACCATTAGAATAATCCTAAACATTGCATTGTACCCCAAGGGACGTAGAGGGTGTAGCATGAGTCCTTGGAAGTTATAACAAGTGTAGAATGGTTAAGAGAGTATTATAAAGGCTTAGAATTGTCTAGGAATGTGTATTAGGACTTATAAGACCCGTTAGAATGATCCTAAACATTGCATGGTACCCCAAGGGACGTAAAGGGTGTAGCATGAGTCCTTGGAGGTTCTAACAAGTGTAGAATGGTTAAGAGAGTATTCTAAAGGCTTAGAATGGTCTAGGATTGTGTATTAGGACTTTTAAGAACCATTAGAATGATCTCGAGCAATGCTTGAGTTCCCAAGGGACGTAGATGGTCTAGCATGAGTCCTTGGAGGTTCTAACAGGTGTAGAATGGTTAAGAGAGTATTCTAAAGGCTTAGAATGGTCTTGGATTGTGTATGAGGACTTATAAGAATCATAAGAATGATCCTAAACAATGCTTGAGTCCCCAAGGGACCTAGAGGGTGTAGCAAGAGCCCTTTGAGGTTCTAACAAGTGTAGATTGGTTAAGAGAGTACTCTAAAGGCTTAGAATGGTCTAGGAATGTGTATTAGGACTTATAATAACCATTAGAATGATCCTAAACAATGCTAGAGTCCCCAACGGACGTAGAGGGTGTAGCATGAGTCCTTGGAAGTTCTAACAAGTGTAGAATGGTTAAGAGAGTATTCTAAAGGGTTAGAATAGTCTCGGAATGTGTCTTAGGACTTATGAGAACCATTAGAATGATACTAATCATTGCATGGTACCCCAAGGGACGTAGAGGGTGTAGCATGAGTCCTTGGAGGTTCTAACAAGTGTAGAATGGTTAAGAGAGTATTCTAAAGGCTTAGAATGGTCTCGGAATGTGTATTAGGACTTATAAGAACCATTAGAATGATCCTAAACATTCCATGGTACCCCAATGGACGTAGAGGGTGTAGCATCAACCCTTGGAGGTTCTAACAACTGTATAATTGTTAAAAGAGTACTCTAAAGGCTTAGAATGGTCTAGGAATGTGTATTAGGACTTATAATAACCATTAGAATGATCCTAAACAATGCTTGAGTACCCAAGGGATGTAGAGGGTGTAGCATGAGTCCTTGTAGGTTCTAACAAGTGTAGAATGGTTAAGAGAGTATTCTGAAGGCTTAGAATTGTCTAGGATATTGTATTAGGTCTTATAAGAACCATTAGAATGATTCTAAACAATGCTTGAGTCCCCAAGAGATGTAGAGGGTCTAGCATGAGTCCTTCGAGGTTCTAACAATTATAGAATGGTTAAGAGAGTATTCTAAAGGCTTAGAATGGTGTAGGAATGTGTATTAGGACTTATAATAACCATTAGAATGATCCAAAACATTGAATGGTACCCCAAGGGACGTAGAGGGTGTAGCATGAGTCCTTGGAGGTTCTAACAAGTGTAGAATGGTTAAGAGAGTATTCTAAAGGCTTAGAATGGTCTAGGAATGTGTATTAGGACTTATAAGAACCATTAGAATGATCCTAAACAATGGTTGAGTCCCCAAGGGACGTAGAGTGTCTGGCATGAGTCCTTGGAGGTTCTAACAAGTGTAGAATGGTTAAAAGAGTATTCTAAAGGCTTAGAATGGTCTAGGAATGTGTATTAGGACTTATAAGAACCATAAGAATGATCCTAAACAATGCTTGAGTCCCCAAGGGACGTAGAGGGTGTAGCATGAGTCCTTGGAGGTTCTAACAAGTGTAGAATGGTTAAGAGAGTATTCTAAAGGCTTAGAATGGTCTAGGAATGTGTATTATGACTTATAAGAACCATTAGAATGATCCTAAACAATGGTTGAGTCCCCAAGGGACGTAGAGTGTCTGGCATGAGTCCTTGGAGGTTCTAACAAGTGTAGAATGGTTAAAAGAGTATTCTAAAGGCTTAGAATGGTGTAGGAATGTGTATTAGGACTTATAAGAACCATTAGAATGATCCTAAACATTGCATGGTACCCCAAGGGACGTAGAGGGTGTAGCATGAGTCCTTGGAGGTTCTAACTAGTGTAGAATGGTTAAGAGAGTATTCTAAAGGCTTAGAATGGTCTAGGAATGTGTATTAGGACTTATAATAACCATTAGAATAATCCTAAACATTGCATGGTAGCCCAAGGGACGTAGAGGGTGTAGCATGAGTCCTTGGAGGTTCTAACAAGTGTAGAATGGTTAAGAGAGTATTCTAAAGGCTTAGAATGGTCTAGGAATGTGTATTAGGACTTATAAGAACCATTAGAATGATCCTAAACAATGGTTGAGTCCCCAAGGGACGTAGAGTGTCTGGCATGAGTCCTTGGAGGTTCTAACAAGTGTAGAATGGTTAAAAGAGTATTCTAAAGGCTTAGAATGGTGTAGGAATGTGTATTAGGACTTATAAGAACCATTAGAATGATCCTAAACATTGCATGGTACCCCAAGGGACGTAGAGGGTGTAGCATGAGTCCTTGGAGGTTCTAACAAGTGTAGAATGGTTAAGAGAGTATTTTAAAGGCTTAGAATGGTATATGAATGTGTATTAGGACTTATAAGAACCATTAGAATGATCCTAAACAATGCTTGAGTCCCCAAAGGACGTAGCGGGTCTAGTATGATTCCTTGAAGGTTCTAACAAGTGTAGAATGGTTAAGAGAGTATTCTAAAGGCTTAGAATGGTCTAGGATTTTGTATTAGGACTTATAAGAATCATTAGAATGATACTAAACAATGGTTGAGTCCCCAAGGGACGTAGAGTGTCTACCATGAGTCCTTGGAGGTTCTAACAAGTGTAGAATGGTTAAAAGAGTATTCTAAAGGCTTAGAATGTTGTAGGAATGTGTATTAGGACTTATAAGTACCATTAGAATGATCCTAAACATTGCATGGTACCCCAAGGGACGTAGAGGGTGTAGCATGAGTCCTTGGAGGTTCTAACAAGTGTAGAATGGTTAAGAGAGTATTCTAAAGGCTTAGAATGGTCTAGGAATGTGTATTAGAACTTATAAGAACCATTAGAATGATCCTAAACAATGCTTGAGTCCCCAAGGGACGTAGAGGGTCAAGCATGAGTCCTTGGAGGTTCTAATAAGTGTAGAATGGTTAAGAGAGTATTCTAAAGGCTTAGAATGGTCTAGGAATGTGTATTAGGACTTATAAGAACCATAAGAATGATCCTAAACAATGCTTGAGTCCCCAAGGGACGTAGAGGGTGTAGTATGAGTCCTTGGAGTTTCTAACAAGTGTAGAATGGTTAAGAGAGTATTCTAAAGGCTTAGAATGGTCTAGGAATGTGTATTAGGACTTATAAGAACCATTAGAATGATCCTAAACAATGGTTGAGTCCCCAAGGGACGTAGAGTGTCTGGCATGAGTCCTTGGAGGTTCTAACAAGTGTAGAATGGTTAAAAGAGTATTCTAAAGGCTTAGAATGGTGTAGGAATGTGTATTAGGACTTATAAGAACCATTAGAATGATCCTAAACATTGCATGGTACCCCAAGGGACGTAGAGGGTGTAGCATGAGTCCTTGGAGGTTCTAACAAGTGTAGAATGGTTAAGAGAGTATTTTAAAGGCTTAGAATGGTCTAGGAATGTGTATTAGGACTTATAAGAACCATTAGAATGATCCTAAACAATGCTTGAGTCCCCAAAGGACGTAGAGGGTCTAGTATGATTCCTTGAAGGTTCTAACAAGTGTAGAATGGTTAAGAGAGTATTCTAAAGGCTTAGAATGGTCTAGGATTTTGTATTAGGACTTATAAGAATCATTAGAATGATACTAAACAATGGTTGAGTCCCCAAGGGACGTAGAGTGTCTACCATGAGTCCTTGGAGGTTCTAACAAGTGTAGAATGGTTAAAAGAGTATTCTAAAGGCTTAGAATGTTGTAGGAATGTGTATTAGGACTTATAAGTACCATTAGAATGATCCTAAACATTGCATGGTACCCCAAGGGACGTAGAGGGTGTAGCATGAGTCCTTGGAGGTTCTAACAAGTGTAGAATGGTTAAGAGAGTATTCTAAAGGCTTAGAATGGTCTAGGAATGTGTATTAGAACTTATAAGAACCATTAGAATGATCCTAAACAATGCTTGAGTCCCCAAGGGACGTAGAGGGTCAAGCATGAGTCCTTGGAGGTTCTAATAAGTGTAGAATGGTTAAGAGAGTATTCTAAAGGCTTAGAATGGTCTAGGAATGTGTATTAGGACTTATAAGAACCATAAGAATGATCCTAAACAATGCTTGAGTCCCCAAGGGACGTAGAGGGTGTAGTATGAGTCCTTGGAGTTTCTAACAAGTGTAGAATGGTTAAGAGAGTATTCTAAAGGCTTAGAATGGTCTAGGAATGTGTATTAGGACTTATAAGAACCATTAGAATGATCCTAAACAATGGTTGAGTCCCCAAGGGACGTAGAGTGTCTGGCATGAGTCCTTGGAGGTTCTAACAAGTGTAGAATGGTTAAAAGAGTATTCTAAAGGCTTAGAATGGTGTAGGAATGTGTATTAGGACTTATAAGAACCATTAGAATGATCCTAAACATTGCATGGTACCCCAAGGGACGTAGAGGGTGTAGCATGAGTCCTTGGAGGTTCTAACAAGTGTAGAATGGTTAAGAGAGTATTCTAAAGGCTTAGAATGGTCTAGGAATGTGTATTAGGACTTATAAGAACCATTAGAATGATCCTAAACAATGCTTGAGTCCCCAAGGGACGTAGAGGGTCAAGCATGAGTCCTTGGAGGTTCTAATAAGTGTAGAATGGTTAAGAGAGTATTCTAATGGCTTAGAATGGTCTAGGAATGTGTATTAGGACTTATAAGAACCATAAGAATGATCCTAAACAATGCTTGAGTCCCCAAGGGACGTAGAGGGTGTAGCATGAGTCCTTGGAGGTTCTAACAAGTGTAGAATGGTTAAGAGAGTATTCTAAAGGCTTAGAATGGTCTAGGAATGTGTATTAGGACTTATAAGAACCATTAGAATGATCCTAAACAATGGTTGAGTCCCCAAGGGACGTAGAGTGTCTGGCATGAGTCCTTGGAGGTTCTAACAAGTGTAGAATGGTTAAAAGAGTATTCTAAAGGCTTAGAATGGTGTAGGAATGTGTATTAGGACTTATAAGAACCATTAGAATGATCCTAAACATTGCATGGTACCCCAAGGGACGTAGAGGGTGTAGCATGAGTCCTTGGAGGTTCTAACAAGTGTAGAATGGTTAAGAGAGTATTCTAAAGGCTTAGAATGGTCTAGGAATGTGTATTAGGACTTATAAGAACCATTAGAATGATCCTAAACAATGCTTGAGTCCCCAAGGGACGTAGAGGGTCAAGCATGAGTCTTTGGAGGTTCTAATAAGTGTAGAATGGTAAAGAGAGTATTCTAAAGGCTTAGAATGGTCTAGGAATGTGTATTAGGACTTATAAGAACCATAAGAATGATCCTAAACAATGCTTGAGTCCCCAAGGGACCTAGATGGTGTAGCATGAGTCCTTGGAGGTTCTAACAAGTGTAGAATGGTTAAGAGAGTATTCTAAAGGCTTAGAATGGTCTAGGAATGTGTATTAGGACTTATAAGAACCATTAGAATGATCCTAAACAATGCTTGAGTCCCCAAGGGACGTAGAGGGTCAAGCATGAGTCTTTGGAGGTTCTAATAAGTGTAGAATGGTTAAGAGAGTATTCTAAAGGCTTAGAATGGTCTAGGAATGTGTATTAGGACTTATAAGAACCATAAGAATGATCCTAAACAATGCTTGAGTCCCCAAGGGACGTAGAGGGTGTAGCATGAGTCCTTGGAGGTTCTAACAAGTGTAGAATGGTTAAGAGAGTATTCTAAAGGCTTAGAATGGTCTAGGAATGTGTATTAGGACTTATAAGAACCATTAGAATGATCCTAAACAATGGTTGAGTCCCCAAGGGACGTAGAGTGTCTGGCATGAGTCCTTGGAGGTTCTAACAAGTGTAGAATGGTTAAAAGAGTATTCTAAAGGCTTAGAATGGTGTAGGAATGTGTATTAGGACTTATAAGAACCATTAGAATGATCCTAAACATTGCATGGTACCCCAAGGGACGTAGAGGGTGTAGCATGAGTCCTTGGAGGTTCTAACAAGTGTAGAATGGTTAAGAGAGTATTCTAAAGGCTTAGAATGGTCTAGGAATGTGTATTAGGACTTATAAGAACCATTAGAATGATCCTAAACAATGCTTGAGTCCCCAAGGGACGTAGAGGGTCAAGCATGAGTCTTTGGAGGTTCTAATAAGTGTAGAATGGTTAAGAGAGTATTCTAAAGGCTTAGAATGGTCTAGGAATGTGTATTAGGACTTATAAGAACCATAAGAATGATCCTAAACAATGCTTGAGTCCCCAAGGGACCTAGATGGTGTAGCATGAGTCCTTGGAGGTTCTAACAAGTGTAGAATGGTTAAGAGAGTATTCTAAAGGCTTAGAATGGTCTAGGAATGTGTATTAGGACTTATAAGAACCATTAGAATGATCCTAAACAATGCTTGAGTCCCCAAGGGACGTAGAGGGTCAAGCATGAGTCTTTGGAGGTTCTAATAAGTGTAGAATGGTTAAGAGAGTATTCTAAAGGCTTAGAATGGTCTAGGAATGTGTATTAGGACTTATAAGAACCATAAGAATGATCCTAAACAATGCTTGAGTCCCCAAGGGACGTAGAGGGTGTAGCATGAGTCCTTGGAGGTTCTAACAAGTGTAGAATGGTTAAGAGAGTATTCTAAAGGCTTAGAATGGTCTAGGAATGTGTATTAGGACTTATAAGAACCATTAGAATGATCCTAAACAATGGTTGAGTCCCCAAGGGACGTAGAGTGTCTGGCATGAGTCCTTGGAGGTTCTAACAAGTGTAGAATGGTTAAAAGAGTATTCTAAAGGCTTAGAATGGTGTAGGAATGTGTATTAGGACTTATAAGAACCATTAGAATGATCCTAAACATTGCATGG
This sequence comes from Crotalaria pallida, assembly GCA_037953625.1. Lineage (NCBI taxonomy): Eukaryota > Viridiplantae > Streptophyta > Magnoliopsida > Fabales > Fabaceae > Crotalaria > Crotalaria pallida. The sequence continues at coordinate 63,044,884 of CM075655.1, read as the reverse complement.
TACCCCAAGGGACGTAGAGGGTGTAGCATGAGTCCTTGGAGGTTCTAACAAGTGTAGAATGGTTAAGAGAGTATTCTAAAGGCTTAGAATGGTCTAGGAATGTGTATTAGGACTTATAAGAACCATTAGAATGATCCTAAACAATGCTTGAGTCCCCAAGGGACGTAGAGGGTCAAGCATGAGTCTTTCGAGGTTCTAATAAGTGTAGAATGGTTAAGAGAGTATTCTAAAGGCTTAGAATGGTCTAGGAATGTGTATTAGGACTTATAAGAACCATAAGAATGATCCTAAACAATGCTTGAGTCCCCAAGGGACCTAGATGGTGTAGCATGAGTCCTTGGTGGTTCTAACAAGTGTAGAATGGTTAAGAGAGTATTCTAAAGGCTTAGAATGGTCTAGGAATGTGTATTAGGACTTATAAGAACCATTAGAATGATCCTAAACAATGCTTGAGTCCCCAAGGGACGTAGAGGGTCAAGCATGAGTCTTTGGAGGTTCTAATAAGTGTAGAATGGTTAAGAGAGTATTCTAAAGGCTTAGAATGGTCTAGGAATGTGTATTAGGACTTATAAGAACCATAAGAATGATCCTAAACAATGCTTGAGTCCCCAAGGGACGTAGAGGGTGTAGCATGAGTCCTTGGAGGTTCTAACAAGTGTAGAATGGTTAAGAGAGTATTCTAAAGGCTTAGAATGGTCTAGGAATGTGTATTAGGACTTATAAGAACCATTAGAATGATCCTAAACAATGGTTGAGTCCCCAAGGGACGTAGAGTGTCTGGCATGAGTCCTTGGAGGTTCTAACAAGTGTAGAATGGTTAAAAGAGTATTCTAAAGGCTTAGAATGGTGTAGGAATGTGTATTAGGACTTATAAGAACCATTAGAATGATCCTAAACATTGCATGGTACCCCAAGGGACGTAGAGGGTGTAGCATGAGTCCTTGGAGGTTCTAACAAGTGTAGAATGGTTAAGAGAGTATTCTAAAGGCTTAGAATGGTCTAGGAATGTGTATTAGGACTTATAAGAACCATTAGAATGATCCTAAACAATGCTTGAGTCCCCAAGGGACGTAGAGGGTCAAGCATGAGTCTTTGGAGGTTCTAATAAGTGTAGAATGGTTAAGAGAGTATTCTAAAGGCTTAGAGTGGTCTAGGAATGTGTATTAGGACTTATAAGAACCATAAGAATGATCCTAAACAATGCTTGAGTCCCCAAGGGACCTAGATGGTGTAGCATGAGTCCTTGGAGGTTCTAACAAGTGTAGAATGGTTAAGAGAGTATTCTAAAGGCTTAGAATGGTCTAGGAATGTGTATTAGGACTTATAAGAACCATTAGAATGATCCTAAACAATGCTTGAGTCCCCAAGGGACGTAGAGGGTCAAGCATGAGTCTTTGGAGGTTCTAATAAGTGTAGAATGGTTAAGAGAGTATTCTAAAGGCTTAGAATGGTCTAGGAATGTGTATTAGGACTTATAAGAACCATAAGAATGATCCTAAACAATGCTTGAGTCCCCAAGGGACGTAGAGGGTGTAGTATGAGTCCTTGGAGTTTCTAACAAGTGTAGAATGGTTAAGAGAGTATTCTAAAGGCTTAGAATGGTCTAGGAATGTGTATTAGGACTTATAAGAACCATAAGAATGATCCTAAACAATGCTTGAGTCCCCTAGGGACGTAGAGGGTGTAGCATGATTCCTTGGAGGTTCTAACAAGTGTAGAATGGTTAAGAGAGTATTCTAATGGCTTAGAATGGTCTAGGAATGTGTATTAGGACTTAGAGGAACCATTAGAATGATCCTAAATACTGCTTGAGTCCCCAAGGGATGTAAAGGGTGTAGCATGAGTCCTTGGAGGTTCTAACAAGTGTAGAATGGTTAAGAGAGTATTCTAAAGGCTTAGAATGGTCTAGGAATGTGTATTAGGACTTATAAGAACCATTAGAATGATCCTAAACAATGCTTGAGTCCCCAAGGGACGTAGAGGGTCAAGCATGAGTCTTTGGAGGTTCTAATAAGTGTAGAATGGTTAAGAGAGTATTCTAAAGGCTTAGAATGGTCTAGGAATGTGTATTAGGACTTATAAGAACCATAAGAATGATCCTAAACAATGCTTGAGTCCCCAAGGGACCTAGATGGTGTAACATGAGTCCTTGGAGGTTCTAACAAGTGTAGAATGGTTAAGAGAGTATTCTAAAGGCTTAGAATGGTCTAGGAATGTGTATTAGAACTTATAAGAACCATTAGAATGATCCTAAACAATGCTTGAGTCCCCAAGGGACGTAGAGGGTCAAGCATGAGTCCTTGGAGGTTCTAATAAGTGTAGAATGGTTAAGAGAGTATTCTAAAGGCTTAGAATGGTCTAGGAATGTGTATTAGGACTTATAAGAACCATAAGAATGATCCTAAACAATGCTTGAGTCCCCAAGGGACGTAGAGGGTGTAGTATGAGTCCTTGGAGTTTCTAACAAGTGTAGAATGGTTAAGAGAGTATTCTAAAGGCTTAGAATGGTCTAGGAATGTGTATTAGGACTTATAAGAACCATTAGAATGATCCTAAACAATGGTTGAGTCCCCAAGGGACGTAGAGTGTCTGGCATGAGTCCTTGGAGGTTCTAACAAGTGTAGAATGGTTAAAAGAGTATTCTAAAGGCTTAGAATGGTGTAGGAATGTGTATTAGGACTTATAAGAACCATTAGAATGATCCTAAACATTGCATGGTACCCCAAGGGACGTAGAGGGTGTAGCATGAGTCCTTGGAGGTTCTAACAAGTGTAGAATGGTTAAGAGAGTATTCTAAAGGCTTAGAATGGTCTAGGAATGTGTATTAGGACTTATAAGAACCATTAGAATGATCCTAAACAATGCTTGAGTCCCCAAGGGACGTAGAGGGTCAAGCATGAGTCCTTGGAGGTTCTAATAAGTGTAGAATGGTTAAGAGAGTATTCTAAAGGCTTAGAATGGTCTAGGAATGTGTATTAGGACTTATAAGAACCATAAGAATGATCCTAAACAATGCTTGAGTCCCCAAGGGACGTAGAGGGTGTAGCATGAGTCCTTGGAGGTTCTAACAAGTGTAGAATGGTTAAGAGAGTATTCTAAAGGCTTAGAATGGTCTAGGAATGTGTATTAGGACTTATAAGAACCATTAGAATGATCCTAAACAATGGTTGAGTCCCCAAGGGACGTAGAGTGTCTGGCATGAGTCCTTGGAGGTTCTAACAAGTGTAGAATGGTTAAAAGAGTATTCTAAAGGCTTAGAATGGTGTAGGAATGTGTATTAGGACTTATAAGAACCATAAGAATGATCCTAATAGGAATGTCCTTGGAGGTTCCAAGCATTGTTTAGGACTTATAAGAACCATAAGAATGATCCTAAACAATGCTTGAGTCCCCAAGGGACCTAGATGGTGTAGCATGAGTCCTTGGAGGTTCTAACAAGTGTAGAATGGTTAAGAGAGTATTCTAAAGGCTTAGAATGGTCGAGGAATGTGTATTAGGACTTATAATAACCATTAGAATAATCCTAAACATTGCATGGTACCCCAAGGGACGTAGAGGGTGTAGCCTGAGTCCTTGGAGGTTCTAACAAGTGTAGAATGGTTAAGAGAGTATTATAAAGGCTTAGAATTGTCTAGGAATGTGTATTAGGACTTATAAGACCCGTTAGAATGATCCTAAACATTGCATGGTACCCCAAGGGACGTAAAGGGTGTAGCATGAGTCCTTGGAGGTTCTAACAAGTGTAGAATGGTTTAGAGAGTATTCTAAAGGCTTAGAATGGTCTAGGATTGTGTATTAGGACTTTTAAGAACCATTAGAACGATCTCGAGCAATGCTGGAGTCCCCAAGGGACATAGATGGTCTAGCATGAGTCCTTGGAGGTTCTAACAGGTGTAGAATGGTTAAGAGAGTATTCTAAAGGCTTAGAATGGTCTAGGATTGTGTATTAGGACTTTTAAGAACCATTAGAACGATCTCGAGCAATGCTTGAGTCCCCAAGGGACGTAGATGGTCTAGCATGAGTCCTTGGAGGTTCTAACAGGTGTAGAATGGTTAAGAGAGTATTCTAAAGGCTTAGAATGGTCTCGGAATGTGTCTTAGGACTTATGAGAACCATTAGAATGATACTAATCATTGCATGGTACCCCAAGGGACGTAGAGGGTGTAGCATGAGTCCTTGGAGGTTCTAACAAGTGTAGAATGGTTAAAAGAGTATTCTAAAGGCTTAAATGGTCTCGGAATTTGTATTAGGACTTATAAGAACCATTAGAATGATCCTAAATATTGCATCGTACCCCAATGGACGTAGAGGGTGTAGCATCAACCCTAGGAGGTTCTAACAACTGTATAATTGTTAAAAGAGTACTCTAAAGGCTTAGAATGGTCTAGGAATGTGTATTAGGACTTATAATAACCATTAGAATGATCCTAAACAATGCTTGAGTACCCAAGGGATGTAGAGGGTGTAGCATGAGTCCTTGTAGGTTCTAACAAGTGTAGAATGGTTAAGAGAGTATTCTAAAGGCTTAGAATTGTCTAGGATTTTGTATTAGGACTTATAAGAACCATTAGAATGATTCTAAACAATGCTTGAGTCCCCAAGAGAGGTAGAGGGTCTAGCATGAGTCCTTCGAGGTTCTAACAAGTGTAGAATGGTTAAGAGAGTATTCTAAAGGCTTAGAATGGTGTAGGAATGTGTATTAGGACTTATAATAACCATTAGAATGATCCAAAACATTGAATGGTACCCCAAGGGACGTAGAGGGTGTAGCATGAGTCTTTGGAGGTTCTAACAAGTGTAGAATGGTTAAGAGAGTATTCTAAAGGCTTAGAATGGTATAGGAATGTGTATTAGGACTTATAAGAACCATTAAAATGATCCTAAACAATGCTTGAGTCCCCAAGGGACGTAGCGGGTCTAGTATGATTCCTTGGAGGTTCTAACAAGTGTAGAATGGTTAAGAGAGTATTCTAAAGGCTTAGAATGGTCTAGGATTTTGTATTAGGACTTATAAGAACCATTAGAATGATCCTAAACAATGGTTGAGTCCCCAAGGGACGTAGAGTGTCTAGCATGAGTCCTTGGAGGTTCTAACAAGTGTAGAAGGGTTAAGAGAGTATTCTAAAGGCTTAGAATGGTGTAGGAATGTGTATTAGGACTTATAAGAATCATTAGAATGATCCTAAACATTGCATGGTACCCCAAGGGACGTAGAGGGTGTAGCATGAGTCCTTGGAGGTTCTAACAAGTGTAGAATGGTTAAGAGAGTATTCTAAAGGCTTAGAATGGTCTAGGATTGTGTATTAGGACTTTTAAGAACCATTAGAATTATCCCGAGCAATGCTTAAGTCCCCAAGGGACGTAGATGGTCTAGCATGAGTCCTTGGAGGTTCTAACAGGTGTAGAATGGTTAAGAGAGTATTCTAAAGGCTTAGAATGGTCTAGGAATGTGTATGAGGACTTATAAGAACCATTAGAATGATCCTAAACATTGCTTGAGCCCCCAAGGGACGTAGAGGGTGTAGCATGAGTCCTTGGAGGTTCTAACAAGTGTAGAATGGTTAAGAGAGTACTCTAAAGGCTTAGAATGGTCTAGGATTTTGTATTAGGACTTATAAGAACCATTAGAATGATCCTAAACAATGGTAGAGTCGCCAAGGGACGTAGAGTGTCTAGCATGAGTCCTTGGAGGTTCTAACAAGTGCGGAATGGTTAAGAGGGTATTCTAAAGGCTTAGAATGGTGTAGGAATGTGTATTAGGACTTATAAGAACCATTAGAATGATCCTAAACATTGCATGGTACCCCAAGGGACGTAGAGGGTCTAGCATGAGTCCTTAGAGGTTCTAACAAGTGTAGAATGGTTAAGAGAGTATTCTAAAGGCTTAGAATGGTCTCGGAATGTGTATTAGGACTTATAACAACCATTAGAATGATCCTAAACAATGCTTGAGTCCCCAAGGGACGTAGAGGGTCAAGCATGAGTCCTTGGAGGTTCTAAGAAGTGTAGAATGGTTAAGAGAGTATTCTAAAGGCTTAGAATGGTCTAGGAATGTGTATTAGGACTTATAAGAACCATAAGAATGATCCTAAACAATGCTTGAGTCCCCAAGGGACGTAGAGGGTGTAGCATGAGTCCTTGGAGGTTCTAACAAGTGTAGAATGGTTAAGAGAGTATTCTAAAGGCTTAGAATGGTCTAGGAATGTGTATTAGGACTTATAATAACCATTAGAATAATCCTAAACACTGGATGGTACCCCAAGGGACGTAGAGGGCGTAGCATGAGTCCTTGGAGGTTCTAACATGTGTAGAATGGTTAAGAGAGTATTCTAAAGGCTTAGAATGGTCTAGGAATGCGTATTAGGACTTATAAGACCCATTAGAATGATCCTAAATATTGCATGGTACCCCAAGGGACGTAAAGGGTGTAGCATGAGTCCTTGGAGGTTCTAACAAGTGTAAAATGGTTAAGCGAGTATTCTAAAGGCTTAGAATGGTCTAGGATTGTGTATTAGGACTTTTAAGAACCATTAGAATGATCTGGAGCAATACTTGAGTCCCCAAGGGACGTAGAGGGTCTAGCATGAGTCCTTGGAGGTTCTAACAGGTGTAGAATGGTTAAGAGAGTATTCTAAAGGCTTAGAACGGTTTAGGAATGTGTATTACGATTTATAACAAACATTAGAATTATCCTATACAATGCATGAGTCCCCAAGTGACGTAGAGGGTGTAGCATGAGTGCTTGGAGGTTCTAACAAGTGTAGAATGGTTAAGAGAGTATTCTAAAGGCTTAGAATGGTCTACGAATGTGTATTAGAACTTATCGAACCTTTAGAATGATCCTAAACATTGCTTGGTACCCCTAGGGACGTAGAGGGTGTAGCATGAGTCCTTGGAGGTTCTAACAAGTGTAGAATGGTTAAGAGAGTATTCCAAAGGCTTAGAATTGTCTAGAAATGTGTATTAGGACTTAGCGGAACCATTAGAATGATCCTAAACACTACTTGAGTCCCCAAGGGATGTAAAGGGTGTAGCATGAGTCCTTGGAGGTTCTAACAAGTGTAGATTGGTTAAGAGAGTATTCTAGAGGCTTAGAATGGTCTAGAAATGTGTATTAGGACTTATACAAACATTAGAATGATCCTAAACAATGCTTGAGTCCCCAAGGGACGTAGAGGGTGTAGCATGAGTCCTTGGAGGTTCTAGAAAGTGTAGAATGGTTAAGAGAGTATTCTAAAGGCTTAGAATGATCTAGGAATGTGTATTAGGACTTATACAAACATTAGAATGATCCTAAACAATGCTTGAGTCCCCAAAGGACGTAGAGGGTGTAGCATGAGTCCTTGGAGGTTCTAACAAGTGTAGAATGGTTAAGAGAGTATTCTAAAGGCTTAGAATGGTCTAGGAATGTGTATTAGGACTTAGCGGAACCATTAGAATGATTGTAAACAATGTTTGAGTCCCCAAGGGACGTAAAGGGTCTAGCACGAGTCCTTGGAGGTTCTAATAAGTGTAGAATGGTTAAGAGAGTATTCTAGAGGCTTAGAATGGTCTCGGAATGTGTATTAGGACATATAAGAAACATTAGAATGATCCTAACCAATGCTTGAGTCCCCAAGGGACGTAGAGGTTCTAACAAGTGTAGAATGGTTAAGAGAGTATTCTAATGGCTTAGAATGGTCTAGGAATGTGTATTAGGACTTAGCGGAACAATTAGAAAGATCCTAAACAATGCTTGAGTCCCCAAGGGACGTAAAGGGTGTAGCATGATTCCTTGGAGGTTCTAACAAGTGTAGAATGGTTAAGAGAGTATTCTAATGGCTTAGAATGGTCTCGGAATGTGTATTAGGACTTATAAGAACCATTAGAATGATCCTAAATATTGCATGGTACCCCAATGGACGTAGAAGGTGTAGCATCAACCCTAGGAGGTTCTAACAACTGTATAATTGTTAAAAGAGTACTCTAAAGGCTTAGAATGGTCTAGGAATGTGTATTAGGACTTATAATAACCATTAGAATGATCCTAAACAATGCTTGAGTACCCAAGGGATGTAGAGGGTGTAGCATGAGTCCTTGTAGGTTATAACAAGTGTAGAATGGTTAAGAGAGTATTCTAAAGGCTTAGAATGGTCTAGGAATGTGTATTAGGACTTATAAGACCCATTAGAATGATCCTAAATATTGCATGGTACCCCAAGGGACGTAAAGGGTGTAGCATGAGTCCTTGGAGGTTCTAACAAGTGTAAAATGGTTAAGCGAGTATTCTAAAGGCTTAGAATGGTCTAGGATTGTGTATTAGGACTTTTAAGAACCATTAGAATGATCTCGAGCAATACTTGAGTCCCCAAGGGACGTAGAGGGTCTAGCATGAGTCCTTGGAGGTTCTAACAGGTGTAGAATGGTTAAGAGAGTATTCTAAAGGCTTAGAACGGTTTAGGAATGTGTATTACGACTTATAAGAAACATTAGAATTATCCTATACAATGCATGAGTCCCCAAGTGACGTAGAGGGTGTAGCATGAGTGCTTGGAGGTTCTAACAAGTGTAGAATGGTTAAGAGAGTATTCTAAAGGCTTAGAATGGTCTACGAATGTGTATTAGGACTTATCGAACCTTTAGAATGATCCTAAACATTCCTTGGTACCCCTAGGGACGTAGAGGGTGTAGAATGAGTCCTTGGAGGTTCTAACAAGTGTAGAATGGTTAAGAGAGTATTCTAAAGGCTTAGAATTGTCTAGGAATGTGTATTAGGACTTAGCGGAACCATTAGAATGATCCTAAACACTGCTTGAGTCCCCAAGGGATGTAAAGGGTGTAGCATGAGTCCTTGGAGGTTCTAACAAGTGTAGAATGGTTAAGAGAGTATTCTAGAGGCTTAGAATGGTCTAGAAATGTGTATTAGGACTTATACAAACATTAGAATGATCCTAAACAATGCTTGAGTCCCCAAGGGACGTAGAGGGTGTAGCATGAGTCCTTGGAGGTTCTAGAAAGTGTAGAATGGTTAAGAGAGTATTCTAAAGGCTTAGAATGATCTAGGAATGTGTATTAGGACTTATACAAACATTAGAATGATCCTAAACAATGCTTGAGTCCCCAAAGGACGTAGAGGGTGTAGCATGAGTCCTTGGAGGTTCTAACAAGTGTAGAATGGTTAAGAGAGTATTCTAAAGGCTTAGAATGGTCTAGGAATGTGTATTAGGACTTAGCGGAACCATTAGAATGATTGTAAACAATGTTTGAGTCCCCAAGGGACGTAAAGGGTCTAGCACGAGTCCTTGGAGGTTCTAACAAGTGTAGAATGGTTAAGAGAGTATTCTAGAGGCTTAGAATGGTCTAGGAATGTGTATTAGGACATATAAGAACCATTAGAATGATCCTAACCAAAGCTTGAGTCCCCAAGGGACGTAGAGGTTCTAACAAGTGTAGAATGGTTAAGATAGTATTCTAATGGCTTAGAATGGTCTAGGAATGTGTATTAGGACTTAGCGGAACCATTAGAAAGATCCTAAACAATACTTGAGTCCCCAAGGGACGTAAAGGGTGTAGCATGATTCCTTGGAGGTTCTAACAAGTGTAGAATGGTTAAGAGAGTATTCTAATGGCTTAGAATGGTCTAGGAATGTGTATTAGGACTTAGCGGAACCATTAGAATGATCCTAAATACTGCTTGAGTCCCCAAGGGATGTAAAGGGTGTAGCATGAGTCCTTGGAGGTTCTAACAAGTGTAGAATGGTTAAGAGAGTATTCTAGAAGCTTAGAATGGTCTAGAAATGTGTATTAGGACTTATACAAACATTAGAATGATCCTAAACAATGCTTGAATCCCCAAGGGACGTAGAGGGTGTAGCATGAGTCCTTGGAGGTTCTAACAAGTGTAGAATGGTTAAGAGAGTATTCTAAAGGCTTAGAATGGTCGAGGAATGTGTATTAGGACTTATAATAACCATTAAAATAATCCTAAACATTGCATGGTACCCCAAGGGACGTAGAGGGTGTAGCATGAGTCCTTCGAGGTTCTAACAAGTGTAGAATGGTTAAGAGAGTATTATAAAGGCTTAGAATTGTCTAGGAATGTGTATTAGGACTTATAAGACCCGTTAGAATGATCCTAAACATTGCATGGTACCCCAAGGGACGTAAAGGGTGTAGCATGAGTCCGTGGAGGTTCTAACAAGTGTAGAATGGTTTAGAGAGTATTCTAAAGGCTTAGAATGGTCTAGGATTGTGTATTAGGACTTTTAAGAACCATTAGAATGATCTCGAGCAATGCTTGAGTCCCCAAGGGATGTAGATGGTCTAGCATGAGTCCTTGGAGGTTCTAACAGGTGTAGAATGGTTAAGAGAGTATTCTAAAGGCTTAGAATGGTCTCGGAATGTGTCTTAGGACTTATGAGAACCATTAGAATGATACTAATCGTTGCATGGTACCCCAAGGGACGTAGAGGGTGTAGCATGAGTCCTTGGAGGTTCTAACAAGTGTAGAATGGTTAAAAGAGTATTCTAAAGGCTTAGAATGGTCTCAGAATGTGTATTAGGACTTATAAGAACCATTAGAATGATCCTAAATATTGCATGGTACCCCAATGGACGTAGAGGGTGTAGCATCAACCCTAGGAGGTTCTAACAACTGTATAATTGTTAAAAGAGTACTCTAAAGGCTTAGAATGGTCTAGGAATGTGTATTAGGACTTATAATAACCATTAGAATGATCCTAAACAATGCTTGAGTACCCAAGGGATGTAGAGGGTGTAGCATGAGTCCTTGTAGGTTATAACAAGTGTAGAATGGTTAAGAGAGTATTCTAAAGGCTTAGAATTGTCTAGGATTTTGTATTAGGACTTATAAGAACCATTAGAATGATTCTAAACAATGCTTGAGTCCCCAAGAGAGGTATAGGGTCTAGCATGAGTCCTTCGAAGTTCTAACAAGTGTAGAATGGTTAAGAGAGTATTCTAAAGGCTTAGAATGGTGTAGGAATGTGTATTAGGACTTATAATAACCATTAGAATGATCCAAAACATTGAATGGTACCCCAAGGGACGTAGAGGGTGTAGCATGAGTCTTTGGAGGTTCTAACAAGTGTAAAATGGTTAAAAGAGTATTTTAAAGGCTTAGAATGGTATAGGAATGTGTATTAGGACTTATAAGAACCATTAAAATGATCCTAAACAATGCTTGAGTCCCCAAGGGACGTAGCGGGTCTAGTATGATTCCTTGGAAGTTCTAACAAGTGTAGAATGGTTAAGAGAGTATTCTAAAGGCTTAGAATGGTCTAGGATTTTGTATTAGGACTTATAAGAACCATTAGAATGAACCTAAACAATGGTTGAGTCCCCAAGGGACGTAGAGTGTCTAGCATGAGTCCTTGGAGGTTCTAACAAGTGTAGAAGGGTTAAGAGAGTATTCTAAAGGCTTAGAATGGTGTAGGAATGTGTATTAGGACTTATAAGAATCATTAGAATGATCCTAAACATTGCATGGTACCCCAAGGGACGTAGAGGGTGTAGCATGAGTCCTTGGAGGTTCTAACAAGTGTAGAATGGTTAAGAGAGTATTCTAAAGGCTTAGAATGGTCTAGGATTGTGTATTAGGACTTTTAAGAACCATTAGAATTATCCCGAGCAATGCTTAAGTCCCCAAGGGACGTAGATGGTCTAGCATGAGTCCTTGGAGGTTCTAACAGGTGTAGAATGGTTAAGAGAGTATTCTAAAGGCTTAGAATGGTCTAGGAATGTGTATGAGGACTTATAAGAACCATTAGAATGATCCTAAACATTGCTTGAGCCCCCAAGGGACGTAGAGGGTGTAGCATGAGTCCATGGAGGTTCTAACAAGTGTAGAATGGTTAAGAGAGTACTCTAAAGGCTTAGAATGGTCTAGGATTTTGTATTAGGAGTTATAAGAACCATTAGAATGATCCTAAACAATGGTAGAGTCCCCAAGGGACGTTGAGTGTCTAGCATGAGTCCTTGGAGGTTCTAACAAGTGCGGAATGGTTAAGAGGGTATTCTAAAGGCTTAGAATGGTGTAGGAATGTGTATTAGGACTTATAAGAACCATTAGAATGATCCTAAACATTGCATGGTACCCCAAGGGACGTAGAGGGTGTAGCATGAGTCCTTGGAGGTTCTAACAAGTGTAGAATGGTTAAGAGAGTATTCTAAAGGCGTAGAATGGTCTCGGAATGTGTATTAGGACTTATAAGAACCATTAGAATGATCCTAAACAATGCTTGAGTCCCCAAGGGACGTAGAGGGTCAAGCATGAGTCCTTGGAGGTTCTAAAAAGTGTAGAATGGTTAAGAGAGTATTCTAAAGGCTTAGAATGGTCTAGGATTTTGTATTAGGACTTATATGAACCATTAGAATGATCCTAAACAATGGTAGAGTCCCCAAGGGACGTTGAGTGTCTAGCATGAGTCCTTGGAGGTTCTAACAAGTGCGGAATGGTTAAGAGGGTATTCTAAAGGCTTAGAATGGTGTAGGAATGTGTATTAGGACTTATAAGAACCATTAGAATGATCCTAAACATTGCATGGTACCCCAAGGGACGTAGAGGGTGTAGCATGAGTCCTTGGAGGTTCTAACAAGTGTAGAATGGTTAAGAGAGTATTCTAAAGGCTTAGAATGGTCTCAGAATGTGTATTAGGACTTATAAGACCCATTAGAATGATCCTAAATATTGCATGGTACCCCAAGGGACGTAAAGGGTGTAGCATGAGTCCTTGGAGGTTCTAACAAGTGTAAAATGGTTAAGCGAGTATTCTAAAGGCTTAGAATGGTCTAGGATTGTGTATTAGGACTTTTAAGAACCATTAGAATGATCTCGAGCAATACTTGAGTCCCCAAGGGACGTAGAGGGTCTAGCATGAGTCCTTGGAGGTTCTAACAGGTGTAGAATGGTTAAGAGAGTATTCTAGAGGCTTAGAATGGTCTAGAAATGTGTATTAGGACTTATACAAACATTAGAATGATCCTAAACAATGCTTGAGTCCCCAAGGGACATAGAGGGTGTAGCATGAGTCCTTGGAGGTTCTAACAAGTGTAGAATGGTTAAGAGAGTATTCTAAAGGCTTAGAATGATCTAGGAATGTGTATTAGGACTTATACAAACATTAGAATGATCCTAAACAATGCTTGAGTCCCCAAAGAACGTAGAGGGTGTAGCATGAGTCCTTGGAGGTTCTAACAAGTGTAGAATGGTTAAGAGAGTATTCTAAAGGCTTAGAACGGTTTAGGAATGTGTATTACGACTTATAAGAAACATTAGAATTATCCTATACAATGCTTGAGTCCCCAAGTGACGTAGAGGGTGTAGCATGAGTGCTTGGAGGTTCTAACAAGTGTAGAATGGTTAAGAGAGTATTCTAAAGGCTTAGAATGGTCAACGAATGTGTATTAGGACTTATCGAACCTTTAGAATGATCCTAAACATTGCTTGGTACCCCTAGGGACGTAGTGGGTGTAGCATGAGTCCTTGGAGGTTCTAATAAGTGTAGAATGGTTAAGGGAGTATTCTAAAGGCCTAGAATGGTCTAGGAATGTGTATTAAGACTTATAAGAAACATTAGAATGTCCTAAACATTGCTTGGTACCCCTAGGGACGTAGAGGGTGTAGCATGAGTCCTTTGAGGTTCTAACAAGTGTAGAATGGTTAAGAGAGTATTCTAAAGGCTTAGAATTGTCTAGGAATGTGTATTAGGACTTAGCGGAACCATTAGAATGATCCTAAACACTGCTTGAGTCCCCAAGGGATGTAAAGGGTGTAGCATGAATCCTTGGAGGTTCTAACAAGTGTAGAATGGTTAAGAGAGTATTCTAGAGGCTTAGAATGGTCTAGAAATGTGTATTAGGACTTATACAAACATTAGAATGATCCTAAACAATGCTTGAGTCCCCAAGGGACGTAGAGGGTGTAGCATGAGTCCTTGGAGGTTCTAACAAGTGTAGAATGGTTAAGAGAGTATTCTAAAGGCTTAGAATGATCTAGGAATGTGTATTAGGACTTATACAAACATTAGAATGATCCTAAACAATGCTTGAGTCCCTAAAGGACGTAGAGGGTGTAGCATGAGTCCTTGGAGGTTCTAACAAGTGTAGAATGGTTAAGAGAGTATTCTAAAGGCTTAGAATGGTCTAGGAATGTGTATTAGGACTTAGCGGAACCATTAGAATGATCGTAAACAATGTTTGAGTCCCCAAGGGACGTAAAGGGTGTAGCACGAGTCCTTGGAGGTTCTAACAAGTGTAGAATGGTTAAGAGAGTATTCTAGAGGCTTAGAATGGTCTAGGAATGTGTATTAGGACATATAAGAACCATTAGAATGATCCTAACCAATGCTTGAGTCCCCAAGGGACGTAGATGTTCTAACAAGTGTAGAATGGTTAAGAGAGTATTCTAATGGCTTAGAATGGTCTAGGAATGTGTATTAGGACTTAGCGGAACCATTAGAAAGATCCTAAACAATGCTTGAGTCCCCAAGGGATGTAAAGGGTGTAGCATGATTCCTTGGAGGTTCTAACAAGTGTAGAATGGTTAAGAGAGTATTCTAATGGCTTAGAATGGTCTAGGAATGTGTATTAGGACTTAGCAGAACCATTAGAATGATCCTAAATACTGCTTGAGTCCCCAAGGGATGTAAAGGGTGTAGCATGAGTCCTTGGAGGTTCTAACAAGTGTAGAATGGTTAAGAGAGTATTCTAGAGGCTTAGAATGGTCTAGAAATGTGTATTAGGACTTATACAAACATTAGAATGATCCTAAACAATGCTTGAGTCCCCAAGGGACGTAGAGGGTGTAGCATGAGTCCTTGGAGGTTCTAACAAGTGTAGAATGGTTAAGAGAGTATTCTAAAGGCTTAGAATGATCTAGGAATGTGTATTAGGACTTATACAAACATTAGAATGATCCTAAACAATGCTTGACTCCCCAAAGGACGTAGAGGGTGTAGCATGAGTCCTTGGAGGTTCTAACAAGTGTAGAATGGTTAAGAGAGTATTCTAAAGGCTTAGAATGGTCTCGGAATGTGTATTAGGACTTATAAGAACCATTAGAATGATCCTAAACAATGCTTGAGTCCCCAAGGGACGTAGAGGGTCAAGCATGAGTCCTTGGAGGTTCTAAAAAGTGTAGAATGGTTAAGAGAGTATTCTAAAGGCTTAGAATGGTCTAGGATTTTGTATTAGGACTTATATGAACCATTAGAATGATCCTAAACAATGGTAGAGTCCCCAAGGGACGTTGAGTGTCTAGCATGAGTCCTTGGAGGTTCTAACAAGTGCGGAATGGTTAAGAGGGTATTCTAAAGGCTTAGAATGGTGTAGGAATGTGTATTAGGACTTATAAGAACCATTAGAATGATCCTAAACATTGCATGGTACCCCAAGGGACGTAGAGGGTGTAGCATGAGTCCTTGGAGGTTCTAACAAGTGTAGAATGGTTAAGAGAGTATTCTAAAGGCTTAGAATGGTCTCAGAATGTGTATTAGGACTTATAAGACCCATTAGAATGATCCTAAATATTGCATGGTACCCCAAGGGACGTAAAGGGTGTAGCATGAGTCCTTGGAGGTTCTAACAAGTGTAAAATGGTTAAGCGAGTATTCTAAAGGCTTAGAATGGTCTAGGATTGTGTATTAGGACTTTTAAGAACCATTAGAATGATCTCGAGCAATACTTGAGTCCCCAAGGGACGTAGAGGGTCTAGCATGAGTCCTTGGAGGTTCTAACAAGTGTAGAATGGTTAAGAGAGTATTCTAGAGGCTTAGAATGGTCTAGAAATGTGTATTAGGACTTATACAAACATTAGAATGATCCTAAACAATGCTTGAGTCCCCAAGGGACATAGAGGGTGTAGCATGAGTCCTTGGAGGTTCTAACAAGTGTAGAATGGTTAAGAGAGTATTCTAAAGGCTTAGAATGATCTAGGAATGTGTATTAGGACTTATACAAACATTAGAATGATCCTAAACAATGCTTGAGTCCCCAAAGAACGTAGAGGGTGTAGCATGAGTCCTTGGAGGTTCTAACAAGTGTAGAATGGTTAAGAGAGTATTCTAAAGGCTTAGAACGGTTTAGGAATGTGTATTACGACTTATAAGAAACATTAGAATTATCCTATACAATGCTTGAGTCCCCAAGTGACGTAGAGGGTGTAGCATGAGTGCTTGGAGGTTCTAACAAGTGTAGAATGGTTAAGAGAGTATTCTAAAGGCTTAGAATGGTCAACGAATGTGTATTAGGACTTATCGAACCTTTAGAATGATCCTAAACATTGCTTGGTACCCCTAGGGACGTAGTGGGTGTAGCATGAGTCCTTGGAGGTTCTAATAAGTGTAGAATGGTTAAGGGAGTATTCTAAAGGCCTAGAATGGTCTAGGAATGTGTATTAAGACTTATAAGAAACATTAGAATGTCCTAAACATTGCTTGGTACCCCTAGGGACGTAGAGGGTGTAGCATGAGTCCTTTGAGGTTCTAACAAGTGTAGAATGGTTAAGAGAGTATTCTAAAGGCTTAGAATTGTCTAGGAATGTGTATTAGGACTTAGCGGAACCATTAGAATGATCCTAAACACTGCTTGAGTCCCCAAGGGATGTAAAGGGTGTAGCATGAATCCTTGGAGGTTCTAACAAGTGTAGAATGGTTAAGAGAGTATTCTAGAGGCTTAGAATGGTCTAGAAATGTGTATTAGGACTTATACAAACATTAGAATGATCCTAAACAATGCTTGAGTCCCCAAGGGACGTAGAGGGTGTAGCATGAGTCCTTGGAGGTTCTAACAAGTGTAGAATGGTTAAGAGAGTATTCTAAAGGCTTAGAATGATCTAGGAATGTGTATTAGGACTTATACAAACATTAGAATGATCCTAAACAATGCTTGAGTCCCCAAAGGACGTAGTGGGTGTAGCATGAGTCCTTGGAGGTTCTAACAAGTGTAGAATGGTTAAGAGAGTATTCTAAAGGCTTAGAATGGTCTAGGAATGTGTATTAGGACTTAGCGGAACCATTAGAATGATCGTAAACAATGTTTGAGTCCCCAAGGGACGTAAAGGGTGTAGCACGAGTCCTTGGAGGTTCTAACAAGTGTAGAATGGTTAAGAGAGTATTCTAGAGGCTTAGAATGGTCTAGGAATGTGTATTAGGACATATAAGAACCATTAGAATGATCCTAACCAATGCTTGAGTCCCCAAGGGACGTAGATGTTCTAACAAGTGTAGAATGGTTAAGAGAGTATTCTAATGGCTTAGAATGGTCTAGGAATGTGTATTAGGACTTAGCGGAACCATTAGAAAGATCCTAAACAATGCTTGAGTCCCCAAGGGATGTAAAGGGTGTAGCATGATTCCTTGGAGGTTCTAACAAGTGTAGAATGGTTAAGAGAGTATTCTAATGGCTTAGAATGGTCTAGGAATGTGTATTAGGACTTAGCAGAACCATTAGAATGATCCTAAATACTGCTTGAGTCCCCAAGGGATGTAAAGGGTGTAGCATGAGTCCTTGGAGGTTCTAACAAGTGTAGAATGGTTAAGAGAGTATTCTAGAGGCTTAGAATGGTCTAGAAATGTGTATTAGGACTTATACAAACATTAGAATGATCCTAAACAATGCTTGAGTCCCCAAGGGACGTAGAGGGTGTAGCATGAGTCCTTGGAGGTTCTAACAAGTGTAGAATGGTTAAGAGAGTATTCTAAAGGCTTAGAATGATCTAGGAATGTGTATTAGGACTTATAAAAACATTAGAATGATCCTAAACAATGCTTGACTCCCCAAAGGACGTAGAGGGTGTAGCATGAGTCCTTGGAGGTTCTAACAAGTGTAGAATGGTTAAGAGAGTAATCTAAAGGCTTAGAATGGTCTACGAATGTGTATTAGGACTTAGCGGAATCATTAGAATGATCCTAAACAATGTTTGAGTCCCCAAGGGACGTAAAGGGTGTAGCACGAGTCCTTGGAGGTTCTAACAAGTGTAGAATGGTTAAGAGAGTATTCTAGAGGCTTAGAATGGTCTAGGAATGTGTATTAGGACATATAAGAACCATTAGAATGATCCTAACCAATACTTGAGTCCCCAAGGGACGTAGAGGATCTAACAAGTGTAGAATGGTTAAGAGAGTATTCTAATGGCTTAGAATGGTCTAGGAATGTGTATTAGGACTTATCGGAACCATTAGAATGATCCTAAACAATGCTTGAGTCCCCAAGGGACGTAAAGGGTGTAGCATGAGTCCTTGGAGGTTCTAACAAGTGTAGAATGGTTAAGAGAGTATTCTAAAGGCTTAGAATGGTCTAAGAAAGTGTATTTGGACTTATACGAACCTTTAGAATGATCCTAAACATTGTTTGGTACCCTAAGGGACGAAAGGGTGTAGCATGAGTCCTTGGAGGTTCTAACAAGTGTAGAGTGGTTAAGAGAGTATTCTAAAGGCTAAGAATGGTCTAGGATTGTTTATTAGGACTTATAAGAAACATTAGAACGATCCTAAACAATGCTTGAGTCCCCAAGGGACTTAGCGGGTGTAGAATGAGTCCTTGAGTTTCTAACAAGTGTAGAATGGTTAAGAGAGTATTCTAAAGGCTTAGAATGGTCTAGGAATGTGTATTAGGACTTAGAGGAACCATTAGAAAGATCCTAAACAATGCTTGAGTCCCCTAGGGACGTAAAGGGTGTAGCATGATTCCTTGGAGGTTCTAACAAGTGTAGAATGGTTAAGAGAGTATTCTAATGGCTTAGAATGGTCTAGGAATGTGTATTAGGACTTAGCGGAACCATTAGAATGATCCTAAATACTGCTTGAGTCCCCAAGGGATGTAAAGGGTGTAGCATGAGTCCTTGGAGGTTCTAACAAGTGTAGAATGGTTAAGAGAGTATTCTAGAGGCTTAGAATGGTCTAGAAATGTGTATTAGGACTTATACAAACATTAGAATGATCCTAAACAATGCTTGAGTCCTCAAGGGACGTAGAGGGTGTAGCATGAGTCCTTGGAGGTTCTAACAAGTGTAGAATGGTTAAGAGAGTATTCTAAAGGCGTAGAATGATCTAGGAATGTGTATTAGGACTTATACAAACATTAGAATGATCCTAAACAATGCTTGAGTCCCCAAAGGACGTAGAGGGTGTAGCATGAGTCCATGGAGGTTCTGACAAGTGTAGAATGGTTAAGAGAGTATTCTAAAGGGTTAGAATGGTCTAGGAATGTGTATTAGGACTTAGAGGAACCATTAGAAAGATCCTAAACAATGCTTGAGTCCCCAAGGGACGTAAAGGGTGTAGCATGATTCCTTGGAGGTTCTAACAAGTGTAGAATGGTTAAGAGAGTATTCTAATGGCTTAGAATGGTCTAGGAATGTGTATTAGGACTTAGCGGAACCATTAGAATGATCCTAAACAATGCTTGAGTCCCCAAGGGACGTAGAGAGTGTAGCATGAGTCCTTGGAGGTTCTAACAAGTGTAGAATGGTTAAGAGAGTATTCTAAAGGCTTAGAATGATCTAGGAATGTGTATTAGGACTTATACAAACATTAGAATGATCCTAAACAATGCTTGAGTCCCCAAAGGACGTAGAGGGTGTAGCATGAGTCCTTGGAGGTTCTAACAAGTGTAGAATGGTTAAGAGAGTATTCTAGAGGCTTAGAATGGTCTAGGAATGTGTATTAGGACATATAAGAACCATTAGAATGATCCTAACCAATGCTTGAGTCCCCAAGGGACGTAGAGGTTCTAACAAGTGTAGAATGGTTAAGAGAGTATTCTAATGGCTTAGAATGGTCTAGGAATGTGTATTAGGACTTAGCGGATCCATTAGAATGATCCTAAACAATGCTTGAGTCCCCAAGGGACGTAAAGGGTGTAGCATGAGTCCTTGGAGGTTCTAACAAGTGTAGAATGGTTATGAGAGTATTCTAGAGGCTTAGAATGGTCTAGGAATGTGTATTAGGACTTATACAAACATTAGAATGATCCTAAACAATGCTTGAGTCCCCAAGGGACATAGAGGGTGTAGAAAGAGTCCTTGGAGGTTCTAACAAGTGTAGAATGGTTAAGAGAGTATTCTAAAGGCTTTGAATGGACTAGGAATGTGTATTAGGACTTATAAGAAACATTAGAATGATCCTAAACAATGATTGAGTCCCCAAGGGACTTAGCGGGTGTAGCATGAGTCGTTGGAGGTTCTAACAAGTGTAGAATGGTTACGAGAGTATTCTAAAGGCTTAGAATGGTCTAGGAAAGTGTATTAGGACTTATACGAACCTTTAGAATGATCCTAAACATTGTTTGGTACCCTAAGGGACGTAGAGGGTGTAGCATGAGTCCTTGGAGGTTCTAACAAGTGTAGAATGGTT
Organism: Crotalaria pallida; assembly: GCA_037953625.1. Taxonomy (NCBI): domain Eukaryota; kingdom Viridiplantae; phylum Streptophyta; class Magnoliopsida; order Fabales; family Fabaceae; genus Crotalaria; species Crotalaria pallida. The sequence goes on along the minus strand of CM075655.1, from coordinate 63,024,532 downwards.
AAGATAGTATTCTAGAGGCTTAGAATGGTCTAGGAATGTGTATTAGGACTTATACAAACATTGGAATGATCCTAAACAATGCTTAAGTCCCCAAGGGACGTAGAGGGTGTTGCATAAATCCTTGGAGGTTCTAACAAGTGTAGAATGGTTAAGACAGTATTCTAACGGCTTAGATTGGTCTAGGAATGTTTATTAGGACTTATAAGAAACATTAGAATGATCCTAAACAATGCGTGACTCCCCAAGGGACGTAGATGGTGTAGCATGAGTCCTTGGAGGTTCTGACAAGTGTAGAATAGTTAAGAGAGTATTCTAGAGGCTTAGAATGGTCTAGGAAAGTGTATTAGGACTTATACGAAACATTAGAATGATCCTAAACAATGCTTGAGTCCCCAAGGGACGTAGAGGGTGTAGCATGAGTCCTTGGAGGTTCTAACAAGTGTAAAATGGTTAAGAGAGTATTCTAGAGGCTTAGAATGGTCTAGGAATGTGTATTAGGACTTATACAAACATTAGAATGATTCTAAACAATGCGTGAGTCCCCAAGGGACGTAGAGGGTGTAGCATGAACCCTTGGAGGTTCTAACAAGTGTAGAATGGTTAAGAGAGTATTCTAAAGGCTTAGAATGGTTTAGGAATGTGTATTAGGACTTAGAAGAAACATTAGAATGATCCTAAACAATGCTTGAGTCCCCAAGGGACTTAGCGGGGGTAGCATGAGTCCTTGCAGGTTCTAACAAGTGTAGAATGGATAAGAGAGTATTCTAAAGGCTTAGAATGGTCTAGGAATGTGTATTAGGACTTACAAGAAAGATTAGAATGATCCTAAACAATGCTTGACTCCCCAAGGGACGTAGAGGGTGTAGCATGAGTCCGTGGAGGTTCTGACAAGTGTAGAATGGTTAAGAGAGTATTCTAGAGGCTTAGAATGGTCTAGGAATGTGTATTAGGACTTATAAGAACCATTAGAATGATCCTAATCAATGCTTGACTCCCCAAGGGACGTAGAGGGTGTAGCATAAGTCCTTGGAGGTTCTAACAAGTGTAGAATGGTTAAGAGAGTATTCTAAAGGCTTAGAATGGTCTAGGAATGTGTATTAGGACTTATACGAACCTTTAGAATGATCCTAAACCTTGCTTGGTACCCCTAGGGACGTAGAGGGTGTAGCATGAGTCCTTGGAGGTTCTAACATGTGTTGAATGGTTAAGAGAGTATTCTAAAGGCTTAGAATGGTCTAGGAATGTGTATTAGGACTTATAAGAAACATTAGAATGATCCTAAACAATGCTTGAGTCCCCAAGGGACGTAGAGGGTGTAGCATGAGTCCTTGGAGGTTCTAACAAGTGTAGAATGGTTAAGAGAGTATTCTAAAGGCTTAGAATGGTCTAGGAATGTGTATTAGGACTTAGCGGAACCATTAGAATGATCCTAAACAATGCTTGAGTCCCCAAGGGACGTAAAGGGTGTAGCATGATTCCTTGGAGGTTCTAACAAGTGTAGAATGGTTAAGAGAGTATTCTAGAGGCTTAGAATGGTCTAGGAATGTGTATTAAGATTTATAAAAACATTAGAATGATCCTAAACAATGCTTGAGTCCCCAAGGGACGTAGAGGGTGTAGAAAGAGTCCTTGGAGGTTCTAACAAGTGTAGAATGGTTAAGAGAGTATTCTAAAGGCTTAGAATTGACTAGGAATGTGTACTAGGACTTATAAGAAACATTAGAATGATCCTAAACAATGATTGAGTCCCCAAGGGACTTAGCGGGTGTAGCATGAGTTGTTGGAGGTTCTAACAAGTGTAGAATGGTTACGAGAGTATTTTAAAGGCTTAGAATGGTCTAGGAAAGTGTATTAGGACTTATACGAACATTTAGAATGATCATAAACATTGTTTGGTACCCTAAGGGACGTAGAGGGTGTAGCATGAGTCCTTGGAGGTTCTAACAAGTGTAGAATGGTTAAGAGAGTATTCTAAAGGCTTAGAATGGTCTAGGAATGTGTATTAGGACTTATAAGAAACATTAGAATGATCCTAAACAATGCTAGAGTCCCCAAGGGACGTAAAGGGTGTAGCATGAGTCGTTGCAGGTTCTAACAAGTGTAAAATGGTTAGGAGAGTATTCTAAAGGCTTAGAATGGTCTAGGAATGTGTATTAGGAATTACAAGAAACATTAGAATGATCCTAAACAATGCTTGACTCCCCAAGGGACGTAGAGGGTGTAGTATGAGTCCTTGGAGGTTCTAACAAGTGTAAAATGGTTAAGAGAGTATTCTAGAGGCTTAGAATGCTCTAGGAATGTGTATTAGGACTTATAAAAACATTAGAATGATCCTAAACAATGCGTGAGTCCCCAAGGGACGTAGAGGGTGTAGCATGAATCCTTGGAGGTTCTAACAAGTGTAGAATGGTTAAGAGAGTATTCTAAAGGCTTAGAATGGTTTAGGAATGTGTATTAGGACTTAGAAGAAACATTAGAATGATCCTAAACAATGCTTGAGTCCCCAAGGGACTTAGCGGGGGTAGCATGAGTCCTTGGAGGTTCTAACAAGTGTAGAATGGTTAAGAGAGTATTCTAAAGGCTTAGAATGGTTTAGGAATGTGTATTAGGACTTAGAAGAAACATTAGAATGATCCTAAACAATGCTTGAGTCCCCAAGGGACTTAGCGGGGGTAGCATGAGTCCTTGGAGGTTCTAACAAGTGTAGAATGGTTAAGAGAGTATTCTAACGGCTTAGATTGGTCTAGGAATGTGTATTAGGACATATAAGAAACATTAGAATGATCCTAAACAATGCTTGAGTCCCCAAGGGACTTAGCGGGTGTAGCATGAGTCCTTAGATGTTCTAACAAGTGTAGAATGGTTAAGAGAGTATTCTAGAGGCTTAGAATGGTCTAGGAATGTGTATTAGGACTTATACAAACATTCGAATGATCCTAAACAATGCTTAAGTCCCCAAGGGACGTAGAGGGTGTTGCATGAATCCTTGGAGGTTCTAACAAGTGTAGAATGGTTAAGAGAGTATTCTAGAGGCTTAGAATGGTCTAGGAATGTGTATTAGGACTTATAGAAACATTAGAATGATCCTAAACAATGCTTGAGTCCCCAAGGGACGTAGAGGGTGTAGTATGAGTCCTTGGAGGTTCTAACAAGTGTAAAATGGTTAAGAGAGTATTCTAGAGGCTTAGAATGGTCTAGGAATGTGTATTAGGACTTATACAAACATTAGAATGATTCTAAACAATGCGTGAGTCCCCAAGGGACGTAGAGGGTGTAGCATGAACCCTTGGAGGTTCTAACAAGTGTAGAATGGTTAAGAGAGTATTCTAAAGGCTTAGAATGGTTTAGGAATGTGTATTAGGACTTAGAAGAAACATTAGAATGATCCTAAACAATGCTTGAGTCCCCAAGGGACTTAGCGGGGGTAGCATGAGTCCTTGCAGGTTCTAACAAGTGTAGAATGGATAAGAGAGTATTCTAAAGGCTTAGAATGGTCTAGGAATGTGTATTAGGACTTACAAGAAAGATTAGAATGATCCTAAACAATGCTTGACTCCCCAAGGGACGTAGAGGGTGTAGCATGAGTCCGTGGAGGTTCTGACAAGTGTAGAATGGTTAAGAGAGTATTCTAGAGGCTTAGAATGGTCTAGGAATGTGTATTAGGACTTATAAGAACCATTAGAATGATCCTAATCAATGCTTGACTCCCCAAGGGACGTAGAGGGTGTAGCATAACTCCTTGGAGGTTCTAACAAGTGTAGAATGGTTAAGAGAGTATTCTAAAGGCTTAGAATGGTCTAGGAATGTGTATTAGGACTTATACGAACCTTTAGAATGATCCTAAACCTTGCTTGGTACCCCTAGGGACATAGAGGGTGTAGCATGAGTCCTTGGAGGTTCTAACATGTGTTGAATGGTTAAGAGAGTATTCTAAAGGCTTAGAATGGTCTAGGAATGTGTATTAGGACTTATAAGAAACATTAGAATGATCCTAAACAATGCTTGAGTCCCCAAGGGACGTAGAGGGTGTAGCATGAGTCCTTGGAGGTTCTAACAAGTGTAGAATGGTTAAGAGAGTATTCTAAAGGCTTAGAATGGTCTAGGAATGTGTATTAGGACTTAGCGGAACCATTAGAATGATCCTAAACAATGCTTGAGTCCCCAAGGGACGTAAAGGGTGTAGCATGATTCCTTGGAGGTTCTAACAAGTGTAGAATGGTTAAGAGAGTATTCTAGAGGCTTAGAATGGTCTAGGAATGTGTATTAAGATTTATAAAAACATTAGAATGATCCTAAACAATGCTTGAGTCCCCAAGGGACGTAGAGGGTGTAGAAAGAGTCCTTGGAGGTTCTAACAAGTGTAGAATGGTTAAGAGAGTATTCTAAAGGCTTAGAATTGACTAGGAATGTGTACTAGGACTTATAAGAAACATTAGAATGATCCTAAACAATGATTGAGTCCCCAAGGGACTTAGCGGGTGTAGCATGAGTTGTTGGAGGTTCTAACAAGTGTAGAATGGTTACGAGAGTATTTTAAAGGCTTAGAATGGTCTAGGAAAGTGTATTAGGACTTATACGAACATTTAGAATGATCATAAACATTGTTTGGTACCCTAAGGGACGTAGAGGGTGTAGCATGAGTCCTTGGAGGTTCTAACAAGTGTAGAATGGTTAAGAGAGTATTCTAAAGGCTTAGAATGGTCTAGGAATGTGTATTAGGACTTATAAGAAACATTAGAATGATCCTAAACAATGCTAGAGTCCCCAAGGGACGTAAAGGGTGTAGCATGAGTCGTTGCAGGTTCTAACAAGTGTAAAATGGTTAGGAGAGTATTCTAAAGGCTTAGAATGGTCTAGGAATGTGTATTAGGAATTACAAGAAACATTAGAATGATCCTAAACAATGCTTGACTCCCCAAGGGACGTAGAGGGTGTAGTATGAGTCCTTGGAGGTTCTAACAAGTGTAAAATGGTTAAGAGAGTATTCTAGAGGCTTAGAATGGTCTAGGAATGTGTATTAGGACTTATAAAAACATTAGAATGATCCTAAACAATGCTTAAGTCCCCAAGGGACGTAGAGGGTGTTGCATGAATCCTTGGAGGTTCTAACAAGTGTAGAATGGTTAAGAGAGTATTCTAGAGGCTTAGAATGGTCTAGGAATGTGTATTAGGACTTATACAAACATTAGAATGATCCTAAACAATGCTTGAGTCCCCAAGGGACGTAGAGGGTGTAGTATGAGTCCTTGGAGGTTCTAACAAGTGTAAAATGGTTAAGAGAATATTCTAGAGGCTTAGAATGGTCTAGGAATGTGTATTAGGACTTATACAAACATTAGAATGATCCTAAACAATGCGTGAGTCCCCAAGGGACGTAGAGGGTGTAGCATGAATCCTTGGAGGTTCTAACAAGTGTAGAATGGTTAAGAGAGTATTCTAAAGGCTTAGAATGGTTTAGGAATGTGTATTAGGACTAAGAAGAAACATTAAAATGATCCTAAATAATGCTTGAGTCCCCAAGGGACTTAGCGGGGGTAGCAAGAGTCCTTGGAGGTTCTCACAAGTGTAGAATGGATAAGAGAGTATTCTAAAGGCTTAGAATGGTCTAGGAATGTGTATTAGGACTTACAAGAAACATTAGAATGATCCTAAACAATGCTTGACTCCCCAAGGGACGTAGAGGGTGTAGCATGAGTCCATGGAGGTTATGACAAGTGTAGAATGGTTAAGAGAGTATTCTAGAGGCTTAGAATGGTCTAGGAATGTGTATTAGGACTTATAAGAACCATTAGAATGATCCTAATCAATGCTTGACTCCCCAAGGGACGTAGAGGGTGTAGCATGAGTCCTTAGAGGTTCTAACAAGTGTAGAATGGTTAAGAGAGTATTCTAAAGGCTTAGAATGGTCTAGGAATGTGTATTAGGACTTAGCGGAACCATTAGAATGATCCTAAACAATGCTTGAGTCCCCAAGGGACGTAAAGGGTGTAGCATGATTCCTTGGAGGTTCTAACAAGTGTAGAATGGTTAAGAGAGTATTCTAGAGGCTTATAATGGTCTAGGAATGTGTATTAGGACTTATACAAACATTAGAATGATCCTAAACAATGCTTGAGTCCCCAAGGGACGTAGAGGGTGTTGCATGAATCCTTGGAGGTTCTAACAAGTGTAGAATGGTTAAGACAGTATTCTAACGGCTTAGATTGGTCTAGGAATGTTTATTAGGACTTATAAGAAACATTAGAATGATCCTAAACAATGCGTGACTCCCCAAGGGACGTAGAGGGTGTAGCATGAGTCCTTGGAGGTTCTGACAAGTGTAGAATGGTTAAGAGAGTATTCTAGAGGCTTAGAATGGTCTAGGAAAGTGTATTAGGACTTATACGAAACATTAGAATGATCCTAAACAATGCTTGAGTCCCCAAGGGACGTAGAGGGTGTAGCATGAGTCCTTGGAGGTTCTAACAAGTGTAAAATGGTTAAGAGAGTATTCTAGAGGCTTAGAATGGTCTAGGAATGTGTATTAGGACTTATACAAACATTAGAATGATTCTAAACAATGCGTGAGTCCCCAAGGGACGTAGAGGGTGTAGCATGAATCCTTGGAGGTTCTAACAAGTGTAGAATGGTTAAGAGAGTATTCTAAAGGCTTAGAATGGTTTAGGAATGTGTATTAGGACTTAGAAGAAACATTAGAATGATCCTAAACAATGCTTGAGTCCCCAAGGGACTTAGCGGGGGTAGCATGAGTCCTTGGAGGTTCTAACAGTGTAGAATGGTTAAGAGAGTATTCTAAAGGCTTAGAATGGTCTAGGAATGTTTATTAGGACTTATAAGAAACATTAGAACGATCCTAAACAATGCTTGAGTCCCCAAGGGACTTAGCGGGTGTAGCATGATTCCTTAGAGGTTCTAACAAGTGTAGAATGGTTAAGAGAGTATTCTAAAGGCTTAGAATGGTCTAGGAATGTGTATTAGGACTTAGCGGAACAATTAGAATGATCCTAAACAATGCTTGAGTCCATAAGGGACGTAAAGGGTGTAGCATGATTCCTTGGAGGTTCTAACAAGTGTAGAATGGTTAAGAGAGTATTCTAGAGGCTTAGAATGGTCTAGGAATGTGTATTAGGACTTATACAAACATTAGAATGATCCTAAACAATGCTTGAGTCCCCAAGGGACATAGAGGGTGTAGAAAGAGTCCTTGGAGGTTCTAACAAGTGTAGAATGGTTAAGAGAGTATTCTAAAGGCTTTGAATGGACTAGGAATGTGTATTAGGACTTATAAGAAACATTAGAATGATCCTAAACAATGATTGAGTCCCCAAGGGACTTAGCGGGTGTAGCATGAGTCGTTGGAGGTTCTAACAAGTGTAGAATGGTTACGAGAGTATTCTAAAGGCTTAGAATGGTCTAGGAAAGTGTATTAGGACTTATACGAACCTTTAGAATGATCCTAAACATTGTTTGGTACCCTAAGGGACGTAGAGGGTGTAGCATGAGTCCTTGGAGGTTCTAACAAGTGTAGAATGGTTAAGAGAGTATTCTAGAGGCTTAGAATGGTCTAGGAATGTGTATTAGGACTTATACAAACATTGGAATGATCCTAAACAATGCTTAAGTCCCCAAGGGACGTAGAGGGTGTTGCATAAATCCTTGGAGGTTCTAACAAGTGTAGAATGGTTAAGACATTATTCTAACGGCTTAGATTGGTCTAGGAATGTTTATTAGGACTTATAAGAAACATTAGAATGATCCTAAACAATGCGTGACTCCCCAAGGGACGTAGATGGTGTAGCATGAGTCCTTGGAGGTTCTGACAAGTGTAGAATAGTTAAGAGAGTATTCTAGAGGCTTAGAATGGTCTAGGAAAGTGTATTTGGACTTATACGAAACATTAGAATGATCCTAAACAATGCTTGAGTCCCCAAGGGACGTAGAGGGTGTAGCATGAGTCCTTGGAGGTTCTAACAAGTGTAAAATGGTTAAGAGAGTATTCTAGAGGCTTAGAATGGTCTAGGAATGTGTATTAGGACTTATACAAACATTAGAATGATTCTAAACAATGCGTGAGTCCCCAAGGGACGTAGAGGGTGTTGCATGAATCCTTGGAGGTTCTAACAAGTGTAGAATGGTTAAGAGAGTATTCTAGAGGCTTAGAATGGTCTAGGAATGTGTATTAGGACTTATACAAACATTAGAATGATCCTAAACAATGCTTGAGTCCCCAAGGGACGTAGAGGGTGTAGTATGAGTCCTTGGAGGTTCTAACAAGTGTAAAATGGTTAAGAGAATATTCTAGAGGCTTAGAATGGTCTAGGAATGTGTATTAGGACTTATACAAACATTAGAATGATCCTAAACAATGCGTGAGTCCCCAAGGGACGTAGAGGGTGTAGCATGAATCCTTGGAGGTTCTAACAAGTGTAGAATGGTTAAGAGAGTATTCTAAAGGCTTAGAATGGTTTAGGAATGTGTATTAGGACTTAGAAGAAACATTAGAATGATCCTAAACAATGCTTGAGTCCCCAAGGGACTTAGCGGGGGTAGCATGAGTCCTTGCAGGTTCTAACAAGTGTAGAATGGATAAGAGAGTATTCTAAAGGCTTAGAATGGTCTAGGAATGTGTATTAGGACTTACAAGAAAGATTAGAATGATCCTAAACAATGCTTGACTCCCCAAGGGACGTAGAGGGTGTAGCATGAGTCCGTGGAGGTTCTGACAAGTGTAGAATGGTTAAGAGAGTATTCTAGAGGCTTAGAATGGTCTAGGAATGTGTATTAGGACTTATAAGAACCATTAGAATGATCCTAATCAATGCTGTACTCCCCAAGGGACGTAGAGGGTGTAGCATGAGTCCTTGGAGGTTCTAACAAGTGTAGAATGGTTAAGAGAGTATTCTAAAGGCTTAGAATGGTCTAGGAATGTGTATTAGGACTTACAAGAACCATTAGAATGATCCTAAACAATGCTTGACTCCCCAAGGGACGTAGAGTGTGTAGCATGAGTCCATGGAGGTTTTGACAAGTGTAGAATGGTTAAGAGAGTATTCTAGAGGCTTAGAATGGTCTAGGAATGTGTATTAGGACTTATAAGAACCATTAGAATGAACCTAATCAATGCTTGACTCCCCAAGGGACGTAGAGGGTGTAGCATGAGCCCTTGGAGGTTCTAACATGTGTAGAATGGTTAAGAGAGTATTCTAAAGGCTTATAATGGTCTAGGAATGTGTTTTAGGACTTATAAGAAACATTAGAATGATCCTAAACAATGCTTGAGTCCCCAAGGGACGTAGAGGGTGTAGCATGAGTCCTTGGACGTTCTAACAAGTGTAGAATGGTTAAGAGAGTATTCTAATGGCTTAGAATGGTCTAGGAATGTGTATTAGGACTTAGCGGAACCATTAGACTGATCCTAAACAATGCTTGAGTCCCCAAGGGACGGAAAGGGTGTAGCATGAGTCCTTGGAGGTTCTAACAAGTGTAGAATGGTTAAGAGAGTATTCTAGAGGCTTAGAATGGTCTAGGAATGTGTATTAGGACTTATACAAACATTAGAATGATCCTAAACAATGCTTGATTCCCAAAGCGACGTAGAGGGTGTAGCATGAGTCCTTGGAGGTTCTAACAAGTGTAGAATGGTTAAGAGAGTATTCTAAAGGCTTAGAATGGTCTAGGAATGTGTATTAGGACTTATAAGAAACATTAGAATGATCCTAAACAATGCTTGAGTCCCCAAGGGACTTAGCGGGTGTAGCATGAGTCCTTAGAGGTTCTAACAAGTGTAGAATGGTTAAGAGAGTATTCTAAAGGCTTAGAATGGTCTAGGAATGTGTATTAGGACTTAGCGGAACCATTAGAATGATCCTAAACAATGCTTGAGTCCCCAAGGGACGTAAAGGGTGTAGCATGATTTCTTGGAGGTTCTAACAAGTGTAGAATGGTAAAGAGAGTATTCTAGAGGCTTAGAATGGTCTAGGAATGTGTATTAGGACTTATACAAACATTAGAATGATCCTAAACAATGCTTGAGTCCCAAAGGGACGTAGAGGGTGTAGCATGAGTCCTTGGAGGTTCTGACAAGTGTAGAATGGTTAAGAGAGTATTCTAGAGGCTTAGAATGGTCTAGGAATGTGTATTAGGACTTATACAAACATTAGAATGATCCTAAACAATGCTTGAGTCCCAAAGGGACGTAGAGGGTGTAGCATGAGTCCTTGGAGGTTCTAACAAGTGTAGAATGGTTAAGAGAGTATTCTAAAGGCTTAGAATGGTCTAGGAATGTGTATTAGGACTTACAAGAAACATTAGAATGATCCTAAACAATGCTTGACTCCCCAAGGGACGTAGAGGGTGTAGCATGAGTCCATGGAGGTTCTGACAAGTGTAGAATGGTTAAGAGAGTATTCTAAAGGCTTAGAATGGTCTAGGAATGTGTATTAGGACTTACAAGAAACATTAGAATGATCCTAAACAATGCTTGACTCCCCAAGGGACGTAGAGGGTGTAGCATGAGTCCATGGAGGTTCTGACAAGTGTAGAATGGTTAAGATAGTATTCTAGAGGCTTAGAATGGTCTAGGAATGTGTATTAGGACTTATACAAACATTAGAATGATCCTAAACAATGCTTGAGTCCCAAAGGGACGTAGAGGGTGTAGCATGAGTCCTTGGAGGTTCTAACAAGTGTAGAATGGTTAAGAGAGTATTCTAAAGGCTTAGAATAGTCTAGGAATGTGTATTAGGACTTATAAAAAACATTAGAATGATCCTAAACAATGCTTGAGTCCCCAAGGGACGTAGAGGGTGTAGCATGAGTCGTTGGAAGTTCTAACAAGTGTAGAATGGTTAAGTGAGTATTCTAAAGGCTTAGAATAGTCTAGGAATGTGTATTAGGACTTATAAAAAACATTAGAATGATCCTAAACAATGCTTGAGTCCCCAAGGGACGTAAAGGGTGTAGCATGAGTCGTTGCAGGTTCTAACAAGTGTAAAATGGTTAGGAGAGTATTCTAAAGGCTTAGAATGGTCTAGGAATGTGTATTAGGACTTAGAAGAAAAACTAGAATGATCCTAAACAATGCTTGAGTTCCCAAGGGATGTAGAGGGGGTAGCATGAGTCCTTGGAGGTTCTGACAAGTGTAGAATGGATAAGAGAGTATTCTAAAGGCTTAGAATGGTCTAGGAATGTGTATTAGGACTTACAAGAACCATTAGAATGATCCTAAACAATGCTTGACTCCCCAAGGGACGTAGAGTGTGTAGCATGAGTCCATGGAGGTTTTGACAAGTGTAGAATGGTTAAGAGAGTATTCTAGAGGCTTAGAATGGTCTAGGAATGTGTATTAGGACTTATAAGAACCATTAGAATGAAACTAATCAATGCTTGACTCCCCAAGGGACGTAGAGGGTGTAGCATGAGCCCTTGGAGGTTCTAACATGTGTAGAATGGTTAAGAGAGTATTCTAAAGGCTTATAATGGTCTAGGAATGTGTTTTAGGACTTATAAGAAACATTAGAATGATCCTAAACAATGCTTGAGTCCCCAAGGGACGTAGAGGGTGTAGCATGAGTCCTTGGACGTTCTAACAAGTGTAGAATGGTTAAGAGAGTATTCTAATGGCTTAGAATGGTCTAGGAATGTGTATTAGGACTTAGCGGAACCATTAGAATGATCCTAAACAATGCTTGAGTCCCCAAGGGACGGAAAGGGTGTAGCATGAGTCCTTGGAGGTTCTAACAAGTGTAGAATGGTTAAGAGAGTATTCTAGAGGCTTAGAATGGTCTAGGAATGTGTATTAGGACTTATACAAACATTAGAATGATCCTAAACAATGCTTGATTCCCAAAGCGACGTAGAGGGTGTAGCATGAATCCTTGGAGGTTCTAACAAGTGTAGAATGGTTAAGAGAGTATTCTAAAGGCTTAGAATGGTCTAGGAATGTGTATTAGGACTTATAAGAAACATTAGAATGATCCTAAACAATGCTTTAGTCCCCAAGGGACTTAGCGGGTGTAGCATGAGTCCTTAGAGGTTCTAACAAGTGTAGAATGGTTAAGAGAGTATTCTAAAGTCTTAGAATGGTCTAGGAATGTGTATTAGGACTTAGCGGAACCATTAGAATGATCCTAAACAATGCTTGAGTCCCCAAGGGACGTAAAGGGTGTAGCATGAGTCCTTGGAGGTTCTAACAAGTGTAGAATGGTTAAGAGAGTATTCTAGAGGCTTAGAATGGTCTAGGAATGTGTATTAGGACTTATACAAACATTAGAATGATCCTAAACAATGCTTGAGTCCCAAAGGGACGTAGAGGGTGTAGCATGAGTCCTTGGAGGTTCTAACAAGTGTAGAATGGTTAAGAGAGTATTCTAAAGGCTTAGAATGGTTTAGGAATGTGTATTAGGACTTAGAAGAAACATTAGAATGATCCTAAACAATGCTTGAGTCCCCAAGGGACTTAGCGGGGGTAGCATGAGTCCTTGCAGGTTCTAACAAGTGTAGAATGGATAAGAGAGTATTCTAAAGGCTTAGAATGGTCTAGGAATGTGTATTAGGACTTACAAGAAAGATTAGAATGATCCTAAACAATGCTTGACTCCCCAAGGGACGTAGAGGGTGTAGCATGAGTCCGTGGAGGTTCTGACAAGTGTAGAATGGTTAAGAGAGTATTCTAGAGGCTTAGAATGGTCTAGGAATGTGTATTAGGACTTATAAGAACCATTAGAATGATCCTAATCAATGCTGTACTCCCCAAGGGACGTAGAGGGTGTAGCATGAGTCCTTGGAGGTTCTAACAAGTGTAGAATGGTTAAGAGAGTATTCTAAAGGCTTAGAATGGTCTAGGAATGTGTATTAGGACTTACAAGAACCATTAGAATGATCCTAAACAATGCTTGACTCCCCAAGGGACGTAGAGTGTGTAGCATGAGTCCATGGAGGTTTTGACAAGTGTAGAATGGTTAAGAGAGTATTCTAGAGGCTTAGAATGGTCTAGGAATGTGTATTAGGACTTATAAGAACCATTAGAATGAACCTAATCAATGCTTGACTCCCCAAGGGACGTAGAGGGTGTAGCATGAGCCCTTGGAGGTTCTAACATGTGTAGAATGGTTAAGAGAGTATTCTAAAGGCTTATAATGGTCTAGGAATGTGTTTTAGGACTTATAAGAAACATTAGAATGATCCTAAACAATGCTTGAGTCCCCAAGGGACGTAGAGGGTGTAGCATGAGTCCTTGGACGTTCTAACAAGTGTAGAATGGTTAAGAGAGTATTCTAATGGCTTAGAATGGTCTAGGAATGTGTATTAGGACTTAGCGGAACCATTAGACTGATCCTAAACAATGCTTGAGTCCCCAAGGGACGGAAAGGGTGTAGCATGAGTCCTTGGAGGTTCTAACAAGTGTAGAATGGTTAAGAGAGTATTCTAGAGGCTTAGAATGGTCTAGGAATGTGTATTAGGACTTATACAAACATTAGAATGATCCTAAACAATGCTTGATTCCCAAAGCGACGTAGAGGGTGTAGCATGAGTCCTTGGAGGTTCTAACAAGTGTAGAATGGTTAAGAGAGTATTCTAAAGGCTTAGAATGGTCTAGGAATGTGTATTAGGACTTATAAGAAACATTAGAATGATCCTAAACAATGCTTGAGTCCCCAAGGGACTTAGCGGGTGTAGCATGAGTCCTTAGAGGTTCTAACAAGTGTAGAATGGTTAAGAGAGTATTCTAAAGGCTTAGAATGGTCTAGGAATGTGTATTAGGACTTAGCGGAACCATTAGAATGATCCTAAACAATGCTTGAGTCCCCAAGGGACGTAAAGGGTGTAGCATGATTTCTTGGAGGTTCTAACAAGTGTAGAATGGTAAAGAGAGTATTCTAGAGGCTTAGAATGGTCTAGGAATGTGTATTAGGACTTATACAAACATTAGAATGATCCTAAACAATGCTTGAGTCCCAAAGGGACGTAGAGGGTGTAGCATGAGTCCTTGGAGGTTCTGACAAGTGTAGAATGGTTAAGAGAGTATTCTAGAGGCTTAGAATGGTCTAGGAATGTGTATTAGGACTTATACAAACATTAGAATGATCCTAAACAATGCTTGAGTCCCAAAGGGACGTAGAGGGTGTAGCATGAGTCCTTGGAGGTTCTAACAGGTGTAGAATGGTTAAGAGAGTATTCTAAAGGCTTAGAATGGTCTAGGAATGTGTATTAGGACTTACAAGAAACATTAGAATGATCCTAAACAATGCTTGACTCCCCAAGGGACGTAGAGGGTGTAGCATGAGTCCATGGAGGTTCTGACAAGTGTAGAATGGTTAAGAGAGTATTCTAAAGGCTTAGAATGGTCTAGGAATGTGTATTAGGACTTACAAGAAACATTAGAATGATCCTAAACAATGCTTGACTCCCCAAGGGACGTAGAGGGTGTAGCATGAGTCCATGGAGGTTCTGACAAGTGTAGAATGGTTAAGATAGTATTCTAGAGGCTTAGAATGGTCTAGGAATGTGTATTAGGACTTATACAAACATTAGAATGATCCTAAACAATGCTTGAGTCCCAAAGGGACGTAGAGGGTGTAGCATGAGTCCTTGGAGGTTCTAACAAGTGTAGAATGGTTAAGAGAGTATTCTAAAGGCTTAGAATAGTCTAGGAATGTGTATTAGGACTTATAAAAAACATTAGAATGATCCTAAACAATGCTTGAGTCCCCAAGGGACGTAGAGGGTGTAGCATGAGTCGTTGGAAGTTCTAACAAGTGTAGAATGGTTAAGTGAGTATTCTAAAGGCTTAGAATAGTCTAGGAATGTGTATTAGGACTTATAAAAAACATTAGAATGATCCTAAACAATGCTTGAGTCCCCAAGGGACGTAAAGGGTGTAGCATGAGTCGTTGCAGGTTCTAACAAGTGTAAAATGGTTAGGAGAGTATTCTAAAGGCTTAGAATGGTCTAGGAATGTGTATTAGGACTTAGAAGAAAAACTAGAATGATCCTAAACAATGCTTGAGTTCCCAAGGGATGTAGAGGGGGTAGCATGAGTCCTTGGAGGTTCTGACAAGTGTAGAATGGATAAGAGAGTATTCTAAAGGCTTAGAATGGTCTAGGAATGTGTATTAGGACTTACAAGAACCATTAGAATGATCCTAAACAATGCTTGACTCCCCAAGGGACGTAGAGTGTGTAGCATGAGTCCATGGAGGTTTTGACAAGTGTAGAATGGTTAAGAGAGTATTCTAGAGGCTTAGAATGGTCTAGGAATGTGTATTAGGACTTATAAGAACCATTAGAATGAAACTAATCAATGCTTGACTCCCCAAGGGACGTAGAGGGTGTAGCATGAGCCCTTGGAGGTTCTAACATGTGTAGAATGGTTAAGAGAGTATTCTAAAGGCTTATAATGGTCTAGGAATGTGTTTTAGGACTTATAAGAAACATTAGAATGATCCTAAACAATGCTTGAGTCCCCAAGGGACGTAGAGGGTGTAGCATGAGTCCTTGGACGTTCTAACAAGTGTAGAATGGTTAAGAGAGTATTCTAATGGCTTAGAATGGTCTAGGAATGTGTATTAGGACTTAGCGGAACCATTAGAATGATCCTAAACAATGCTTGAGTCCCCAAGGGACGGAAAGGGTGTAGCATGAGTCCTTGGAGGTTCTAACAAGTGTAGAATGGTTAAGAGAGTATTCTAGAGGCTTAGAATGGTCTAGGAATGTGTATTAGGACTTATACAAACATTAGAATGATCCTAAACAATGCTTGATTCCCAAAGCGACGTAGAGGGTGTAGCATGAATCCTTGGAGGTTCTAACAAGTGTAGAATGGTTAAGAGAGTATTCTAAAGGCTTAGAATGGTCTAGGAATGTGTATTAGGACTTATAAGAAACATTAGAATGATCCTAAACAATGCTTTAGTCCCCAAGGGACTTAGCGGGTGTAGCATGAGTCCTTAGAGGTTCTAACAAGTGTAGAATGGTTAAGAGAGTATTCTAAAGTCTTAGAATGGTCTAGGAATGTGTATTAGGACTTAGCGGAACCATTAGAATGATCCTAAACAATGCTTGAGTCCCCAAGGGACGTAAAGGGTGTAGCATGATTTCTTGGAGGTTCTAACAAGTGTAGAATGGTTAAGAGAGTATTCTAGAGGCTTAGAATGGTCTAGGAATGTGTATTAGGACTTATACAAACATTAGAATGATCCTAAACAATGCTTGAGTCCCAAAGGGACGTAGAGGGTGTAGCATGAGTCCTTGGAGGTTCTGACAAGTGTAGAATGGTTAAGAGAGTATTCTAGAGGCTTAGAATGGTCTAGGAATGTGTATTAGGACTTATACAAACATTAGAATGATTCTAAACAATGCGTGAGTCCCCAAGGGACGTAGAGGGTGTAGCATGAATCCTTGGAGGTTCTAACAAGTGTAGAATGGTTAAGAGAGTATTCTAAAGGCTTAGAATGGTTTAGGAATGTGTATTAGGACTTAGAAGAAACATTAGAATGATCCTAAACAATGCTTGAGTCCCCAAGGGACTTAGCGGGGGTAGCATGAGTCCTTGCAGGTTCTAACAAGTGTAGAATGGATAAGAGAGTATTCTAAAGGCTTAGAATGGTCTAGGAATGTGTATTAGGACTTACAAGAAAGATTAGAATGATCCTAAACAATGCTTGACTCCCCAAGGGACGTAGAGGGTGTAGCATGAGTCCGTGGAGGTTCTGACAAGTGTAGAATGGTTAAGAGAGTATTCTAGAGGCTTAGAATGGTCTAGGAATGTGTATTAGGACTTATAAGAACCATTAGAATGATCCTAATCAATGCTGTACTCCCCAAGGGACGTAGAGGGTGTAGCATGAGTCCTTGGAGGTTCTAACAAGTGTAGAATGGTTAAGAGAGTATTCTAAAGGCTTAGAATGGTCTAGGAATGTGTATTAGGACTTACAAGAACCATTAGAATGATCCTAAACAATGCTTGACTCCCCAAGGGACGTAGAGTGTGTAGCATGAGTCCATGGAGGTTTTGACAAGTGTAGAATGGTTAAGAGAGTATTCTAGAGGCTTAGAATGGTCTAGGAATGTGTATTAGGACTTATAAGAACCATTAGAATGAAACTAATCAATGCTTGACTCCCCAAGGGACGTAGAGGGTGTAGCATGAGCCCTTGGAGGTTCTAACATGTGTAGAATGGTTAAGAGAGTATTCTAAAGGCTTATAATGGTCTAGGAATGTGTTTTAGGACTTATAAGAAACATTAGAATGATCCTAAACAATGCTTGAGTCCCCAAGCGACGTAGAGGGTGTAGCATGAGTCCTTGGACGTTCTAACAAGTGTAAAATGGTTAAGAGAGTATTCTAATGGCTTAGAATGGTCTAGGAATGTGTATTAGGACTTAGCGGAACCATTAGACTGATCCTAAACAATGCTTGAGTCCCCAAGGGACGGAAAGGGTGTAGCATGAGTCCTTGGAGGTTCTAACAAGTGTAGAATGGTTAAGAGAGTATTCTAGAGGCTTAGAATGGTCTAGGAATGTGTATTAGGACTTATACAAACATTAGAATGATCCTAAACAATGCTTGAGTCCCAAAGGGACGTAGAGGGTGTAGCATGAGTCCTTGGAGGTTCTGACAAGTGTAGAATGGTTAAGAGAGTATTCTAGAGGCTTAGAATGGTCTAGGAATGTGTATTAGGACTTATACAAACATTAGAATGATCCTAAACAATGCTTGAGTCCCAAAGGGACGTAGAGGGTGTAGCATGAGTCCTTGGAGGTTCTAACAAGTGTAGAATGGTTAAGAGAGTATTCTAAAGGCTTAGAATGGTCTAGGAATGTGTATTAGGACTTACAAGAAACATTAGAATGATCCTAAACAATGCTTGACTCCCCAAGGGACGTAGAGGGTGTAGCATGAGTCCATGGAGGTTCTGACAAGTGTAGAATGGTTAAGAGAGTATTCTAAAGGCTTAGAATGGTCTAGGAATGTGTATTAGGACTTACAAGAAACATTAGAATGATCCTAAACAATGCTTGACTCCCCAAGGGACGTAGAGGGTGTAGCATGAGTCCATGGAGGTTCTGACAAGTGTAGAATGGTTAAGATAGTATTCTAGAGGCTTAGAATGGTCTAGGAATGTGTATTAGGACTTATACAAACATTAGAATGATCCTAAACAATGCTTGAGTCCCAAAGGGACGTAGAGGGTGTAGCATGAGTCCTTGGAGGTTCTAACAAGTGTAGAATGGTTAAGAGAGTATTCTAAAGGCTTAGAATAGTCTAGGAATGTGTATTAGGACTTATAAAAAACATTAGAATGATCCTAAACAATGCTTGAGTCCCCAAGGGACGTAGAGGGTGTAGCATGAGTCGTTGGAAGTTCTAACAAGTGTAGAATGGTTAAGAGAGTATTCTAAAGGCTTAGAATAGTCTAGGAATGTGTATTAGGACTTATAAAAAACATTAGAATGATCCTAAACAATGCTTGAGTCTCCAAGGGACGTAAAGGGTGTAGCATGAGTCGTTGCAGGTTCTAACAAGTGTAAAATGGTTAGGAGAGTATTCTAAAGGCTTAGAATGGTCTAGGAATGTGTATTAGGACTTAGAAGAAAAACTAGAATGATCCTAAACAATGCTTGAGTTCCCAAGGGATGTAGAGGGGGTAGCATGAGTCCTTGGAGGTTCTGACAAGTGTAGAATGGATAAGAGAGTATTCTAAAGGCTTAGAATGGTCTAGGAATGTGTATTAGGACTTACAAGAACCATTAGAATGATCCTAAACAATGCTTGACTCCCCAAGGGACGTAGAGTGTGTAGCATGAGTCCATGGAGGTTTTGACAAGTGTAGAATGGTTAAGAGAGTATTCTAGAGGCTTAGAATGGTCTAGGAATGTGTATTAGGACTTATAAGAACCATTAGAATGAAACTAATCAATGCTTGACTCCCCAAGGGACGTAGAGGGTGTAGCATGAGCCCTTGGAGGTTCTAACATGTGTAGAATGGTTAAGAGAGTATTCTAAAGGCTTATAATGGTCTAGGAATGTGTTTTAGGACTTATAAGAAACATTAGAATGATCCTAAACAATGCTTGAGTCCCCAAGGGACGTAGAGGGTGTAGCATGAGTCCTTGGACGTTCTAACAAGTGTAGAATGGTTAAGAGAGTATTCTAATGGCTTAGAATGGTCTAGGAATGTGTATTAGGACTTAGCGGAACCATTAGAATGATCCTAAACAATGCTTGAGTCCCCAAGGGACGTAAAGGGTGTAGCATGAGTCCTTGGAGGTTCTAACAAGTGTAGAATGGTTAAGAGAGTATTCTAGAGGCTTAGAATGGTCTAGGAATGAGTATTAGGACTTATACAAACATTAGAATGATCCTAAACAATGCTTGAGTCCCAAAGGGACGTAGAGGGTGTAGCATGAGTCCTTGGAGGTTCTGACAAGTGTAGAATGGTTAAGAGAGTATTCTAGAGGCTTAGAATGGTCTAGGAATGTGTATTAGGACTTATACAAACATTAGAATGATCCTAAACAATGCTTGAGTCCCAAAGGGACGTAGAGGGTGTAGCATGAGTCCTTGGAGGTTCTAACAAGTGTAGAATGGTTAAGAGAGTATTCTAAAGGCTTAGAATGGTCTAGGAATGTGTATTAGGACTTACAAGAAACATTAGAATGATCCTAAACAATGCTTGACTCCCAAAGGGACGTAGAGGGTGTAGCATGAGTCCATGGAGGTTCTGACAAGTGTAGAATGGTTAAGAGAGTATTCTAAAGGCTTAGAATGGTCTAGGAATGTGTATTAGGACTTACAAGAAACATTAGAATGATCCTAAACAATGCTTGACTCCCCAAGGGACGTAGAGGGTGTAGCATGAGTCCATGGAGGTTCTGACAAGTGTAGAATGGTTAAGATAGTATTCTAGAGGCTTAGAATGGTCTAGGAATGTGTATTAGGACTTATACAAACATTAGAATGATCCTAAACAATGCTTGAGTCCCAAAGGGACGTAGAGGCTGTAGCATGAGTCCTTAGAGGTTCTAACAAGTGTAGAATGGTTAAGAGAGTATTCTAAAGGCTTAGAATAGTCTAGGAATGTGTATTAGGACTTATAAAAAACATTAGAATGATCCTAAACAATGCTTGAGTCCCCAAGGGACGTAGAGGGTGTAGCATGAGTCGTTGGAAGTTCTAACAAGTGTAGAATGGTTAAGAGATTATTCTAAAGGCTTAGAATGGTCTAGGAAAGTGTATTAGGACTTATACGAACCTTTAGAATGATCCTAAACATTGTTTGGTACCCTAAGGGACGTAGAGGGTGTAGCATGAGTCCTTGGAGGTTCTAACAAGTGTAGAATGGTTAAGAGAGTATTCTAGAGGCTTATAATGGTCTAGGAATGTGTATTAGGACTTATACAAACATTAGAATGATCCTAAACAATGCGTGAGTCCCCAAGGGACGTAGAGGGTGTAGCATGAATCCTTGGAGGTTCTAACAAGTGTAGAATGGTTAAGAGAGTATTCTAAAGGCTTATAATGGTTTAGGAATGTGTATTAGGACTTAGAAGAAACATTAGAATGATCCTAAATAATGCTTGAGTCCCCAAGGGACTTAGCGGGGGTAGCAAGAGTCCTTGGAGGTTCTAACAAGTGTAGAATGGATAAGAGAGTATTCCAAAGGCTTAGAATGGTCTAGGAATGTGTATTAGGACTTACAAGAAACATTAGAATGATCCTAAACAATGCTTGACTCCCCAAGGGACGTAGAGGGTGTAGCATGAGTCCATGGAGGTTCTGACAAGTGTAGAATGGTTAAGAGAGTATTCTAGAGGCTTAGAATGGTCTAGGAATGTGTATTAGGACTTATAAGAACATTAGAATGATCCTAAACAATGCTCGAGTCCCAAAGGGACGTAGAGGGTGTAGCATGAGTCCTTGGAGGTTCTAACAAGTGTAGAATGGTTAAGAGAGTATTCTAAAGGCTTAGAATAGTCTAGGAATGTGTATTAGGACTTATAAGAAACATTAGAATGATCCTAAACAATGCTTGAGTCCCCAAGGGACGTAGAGGGTGTAGCATGAGTCGTTGGAGGTTCTACCAAGTGTAGAATGGTTAAGAGATTATTCTAAAGGCTTAGAATGGTCTAGGAAAGTGTATTAGGACTTATATGAACCTTTAGAATGATCCTAAACATTGTTTGGTACCCTAAGGGACGTAGAGGGTGTAGCATGAGTCCTTGGAGGTTCTAACATGTGTAGAATGGTTAAGAGAGTGTTCTAAAGGCTTAGAATGGTCTAGGAATGTGTATTAAGACTTATAAGAAACATTAGAATGATCCTAAACAATGCTTGAGTCCCCAAGGGACGTAGAGGGTGTAGCATGAGACCTTGGAGGTTCTAACAAGTGTAGAATGGTTAAGAGAGTATTCTAAAGGCTTAGAATGGTCTAGGAATGTTTATTAGGACTTATAAGAAACATTAGAACGATCCTAAACAATGCTTGAGTCCCCAAGGGACTTAGCGGGTGTAGCATGAGTCCTTAGAGGTTCTAACAAGTGTAGAATGGTTAAGAGAGTATTCTAAAGGCTTAGAATGGTCTAGGAATGTGTATTAGGACTTAGCGGAACCATTAGAATGATCCTAAACAATGCTTGAGTCCCAAAGGGACGTAAAGGGTGTAGCATGATTCCTTGGAGGTTCTAAAAAGTGTAGAATGGTTAAGAGAGTATTCTAGAGGCTTAGAATGGTCTAGGAATGTGTATTATGACTTATACAAACATTAGAATGATCCTAAACAATGCTTGAGTCCCAAAGGGACGTAGAGGGTGTAGCATGAGTCCTTGGAGGTTCTGACAAGTGTAGAATGGTTAAGAGAGTATTCTAAAGGCTTAGAATAGTCTAGGAATGTGTATTAGGACTTATAAGAAACATTAGAATGATCCTAAACAATGCTTGAGTCCCCAAGGGACGTAGAGGGTGTAGCATGAGTCGTTGGAGGTTCTACCAAGTGTAGAATGGTTAAGAGATTATTCTAAAGGCTTAGAATGGTCTAGGAAAGTGTATTAGGACTTATATGAACCTTTAGAATGATCCTAAACATTGTTTGGTACCCTAAGGGACGTAGAGGGTGTAGCATGAGTCCTTGGAGGTTCTAACATGTGTAGAATGGTTAAGAGAGTGTTCTAAAGGCTTAGAATGGTCTAGGAATGTGTATTAAGACTTATAAGAAACATTAGAATGATCCTAAACAATGCTTGAGTCCCCAAGGGACGTAGAGGGTGTAGCATGAGACCTTGGAGGTTCTAACAAGTGTAGAATGGTTAAGAGAGTATTCTAAAGGCTTAGAATGGTCTAGGAATGTTTATTAGGACTTATAAGAAACATTAGAACGATCCTAAACAATGCTTGAGTCCCCAAGGGACTTAGCGGGTGTAGCATGAGTCCTTAGAGGTTCTAACAAGTGTAGAATGGTTAAGAGAGTATTCTAAAGGCTTAGAATGGTCTAGGAATGTGTATTAGGACTTAGCGGAACCATTAGAATGATCCTAAACAATGCTTGAGTCCCAAAGGGACGTAAAGGGTGTAGCATGATTCCTTGGAGGTTCTAAAAAGTGTAGAATGGTTAAGAGAGTATTCTAGAGGCTTAGAATGGTCTAGGAATGTGTATTATGACTTATACAAACATTAGAATGATCCTAAACAATGCTTGAGTCCCAAAGGGACGTAGAGGGTGTAGCATGAGTCCTTGGAGGTTCTGACAAGTGTAGAATGGTTAAGAGAGTATTCTAGAGGCTTAGAATGGTTTAGGAATGTGTATTAGGACTTATACAAACATTAGAATGATCCTAAACAATGCTTGAGTCCCAAAGGGACATAGAGGGTGTAGCATGAGTCCTTGGAGGTTCTAACAAGTGTAGAATGGTTAAGAGAGTATTCTAAAGGCTTAGAATGGTCTAGGAATGTGTATTAGGACTTACAAGAAACATTAGAATGATCCTAAACAATGCTTGACTCCCCAAGGGACGTAGAGGGTGTAGCATGAGTCCATGGAGGTTCTGACAAGTGTAGAATGGTTAAGAGAGTATTCTAAAGGCTTAGAATGGTCTAGGAATGTGTATTAGGACTTACAAGAAACATAAGAATGATCCTAAACAATGCTTGACTCCCCAAGGGACGTAGAGGGTGTAGCATGAGTCCATGGAGGTTCTGACAAGTGTAGAATGGTTAAGATAGTATTCTAGAGGCTTAGAATGGTCTAGGAATGTGTATTAGGACTTATACAAACATTAGAATGATCCTAAACAATGCTTGAGTCCCCAAGGGACGTAGAGGGTGTAGAAAGAGTCCTTGGAGGTTCTAACAAGTGTAGAATGGTTAAGAGAGTATTCTAAAGGCTTAGAATGGACTAGGAATGTGTATTAGGACTTATAAGAAACATTAGAATGATCCTAAACAATGATTGAGTCCCCAAGGGACTTAGCGGGTGTAGCATGAGTCGTTGGAGGTTCTAACAAGTGTAGAATGGTTACGAGAGTATTCTAAAGGCTTAGAATGGTGTAGGAAAGTGTATTAGGACTTATACGAACCTTTAGAATGATCCTAAACATTGTTTGGTACCCTAAGTGAGGTAGAGGGTGTAGCATGAGTCCTTGGAGGTTCTAACAAGTGTAGAATGGTTAAGAGAGTATTCTAGAGGCTTAGAATGGTCTAGGAATGTGTATTAGGACTTATACAAACATTAGAATGATCCTAAACAATGCTTAAGTCCCCAAGGGACGTAGAGGGTGTTGCATGAATCCTTGGATGTTCTAACAAGTGTAGAATGGTTAAGACAGTATTCTAACGGCTTAGATTGGTCTAGGAATGTTTATTAGGACTTATAAGAAACATTAGAATGATCCTAAACAATGCGTGACTCCCCAAGGGACGTAGAGGGTGTAGCATGTGTCCTTGGAGGTTCTGACAAGTGTAGAATGGTTAAGAGAGTATTCTAGAGGCTTATAATGGTCTAGGAAAGTGTATTAGGACTTATACGAAACATTAGAATGATCCTAAACAATGCTTGAGTCCCCAAGGGACGTAGAGGGTGTAGCATGAGTCCTTGGAGGTTCTAACAAGTGTAAAATGGTTAAGAGAGTATTCTAGAGGCTTAGAATGGTCTAGGAATGTGTATTAGGACTTATACAAACATTAGAATGATCCTAAACAATGCTTGAGTCCCAAAGGGACGTAGAGGGTGTAGCATGAGTCCTTGGAGGTTCTAACAAGTGTAGAATGGTTAAGAGAGTATTCTATGAGGAAACCGCAATTGGTGGTTGGAGAGACAAAGGAACCCTAGGAAAACAGCTAGAAGGGGGGGTTGAATAGGTGTTGAAGCTACCTTGAAAGATTTTCGAACGAAACAAATCTAAACAATCAAAACAAATGATTTTTGCAAATTCTACAGCACTTAATCGATTAACCTGCAATTTACTCGAGTAGTACTCGATTAAACTTAAACTTAATCGATTAAATATGACAGAAAACAGAAAAATCAATTTTTCATTCGAATACGAAAATCAATCAATTCACATGCAAGATCAGAGATTCAGCAGAAATGATTAACACCTATATTCTTATTGATTAACCTAGTTATGAAAATGATTTTCCCTTTATCAATTTGAACAATTAAAGATTCAATTCAATCAATTATGAAAATCAATCTTTCTAGGTTTTCAACCAAGAACGCAATCAAATGACTTGAATATAAAGAGTAAGGGTTTAGAGATACGACACAGTGATTTATCCTGGTTCACTTTCATCCGCTTGAAAGCTACATCCAGTCCCCTCTTCAACCAAGAGAGATTCTTCACTATGAGGAATTAGAGTTCTCAAATTACAAGTGATTGCCTCACAAGACTTCCTTCTTGCTAGCTTACAAGAGATAACCGACACCCTTGCCTTGTAATCCTATTGATCTTCTCTCTAATCTAACCTCTACCCCTTGTTGATAATCGACACAACAAGTCTTCAATTGCTTGATGATAAACCACACACCAAGGCTTCACTTGCTTGATTCACAACCAAGACTTCTTCTTCTTCTTCAATAAGAATGCACTTGCTTGATGATAAAATCGACACACCAAGACTTCTTGTTTGTTGTAGTGGCTTGCCTTCTTGCAAAGATTACAACACAATAGAATACACAAAACAATCCTATGAATCTCAATCAAGAGTTATGACAATTCACCATAAGAGATTCAAAGGTTCTTGATCAAAGAATATAAAAATAGAAAAGCTTTGATCATTGAAATTGAGAGAGAATAGAGTGGCTTAATTCTTTGTAAAACTTGTATGAAAATGATTCTAATCTATCACAAATAATTGGAAAAGGTTTATATAGAATACCCAAAAGTTGTAGCACTTGAAAACTGATTTTGAGAAGTGAAAATCGTATTTTAAAAATCAGTTCAGCAGTACTTAATCGATTAAGCAAGTCGTGTACTCAAGTAGTACTCGATTAAGTTAATCACTTAATCGATTAAGTTGGTACTGCACATGTTCAAAACTTGTTTTCTCAAAATCCAACCTTTCCTTTAAAACCTTTAAGCCACCTATTGATTCTAGGTTAAGTGAAAACTCAAATTATGATTAAATCATGACTTATGAATGAGATTCACTACCCTCTATAATAATCTACCCAAATAAAAAACCTATGAAGCTTGAGAGGCAAAAGATAAAAGAAATACAAATACACTCAAACTTAGGTCTTCATGAGCTTGCTTTCTCTCTTCTTCATTTGATGTTTGTTGTTGCTTGTTGAGCTTGAAACTTGATCAACACATGTAGCTTGTTCAAAAACACTTTCTCATTATCAAAACATTCATCATGTTCATCATGGAACTAACATTCTAAAGGCTTAGAATAGTCTAGGAATGTGTATTAGGACTTATAAGAAACATTAGAATGATCCTAAACAATGCTTGAGTCCCCAAGGGACGTAGAGGGTGTAGCATGAGTCGTTGGAGGTTCTAACAAGTGTAGAATGGTTAAGAGATTATTCTAAAGGCTTAGAATGGTCTAGGAAAGTGTATTAGGACTTATACGAACCTTTAGAATGATCCTAAACAATGCTTGAGTCCCCAAGGGACGTAGAGGGTGTAGAAAGAGTCCTTGGAGGTTCTAACAAGTGTAGAATGGTTAAGAGAGTATTCTAAAGGCTTAGAATGGACTAGGAATGTGTATTAGGACTTATACGAACCTTTAGAATGATCCTAAACATTGCTTGGTACCCCTAGGGATGTAGAGGGTGTAGCATGAGTCCTTGGAGGTTCTGACAAGTGTAGAATGGATAAGAGAGTATTCTAAAGGCTTAGAATGGTCTAGGAATGTGTATTAGGACTTAGCGGAACCATTAGAATGATCATAAACAATGCTTGAGTCCCCAAGGGACGTAAAGGGTGTAGCATGATTCCTTGGAGGTTCTAACAAGTGTAGAATGGTTAAGAGAGTATTCTAGAGGCTTAGAATGGTCTAGGAATGTGTATTAGGACTTATACAAACATTAGAATGATCCTAAACAATGCTTGAGTCCCCAAGGGACGTAGAGGGTGCAGAAAGAGTCCTTGGAGGTTCTAACAAGTGTAGAATGGTTAAGAGAGTATTCTAAAGGCTTAGAATGGACTAGGAATGTGTATTAGGACTTATAAGAAACATTAGAATGATCCTAAACAATGATTGAGTCCCCAAGGGACTTAGCGGGTGTAGCATGAGTCGTTGGAGGTTCTAACAAGTGTAGAATGCTTACGAGAGTATTCTAAAGGCTTAGAATGGTCTAGGAAAGTGTATTAGGACTTATACGAACCTTTAGAATGATCCTAAACATTGTTTGGTACCCTAAGGGACGTAGAGGGTGTAGCATGAGTCCTTGGAGGTTCTAACAAGTGTAGAATGGTTGAGAGTATTCTAGAGGCTTAGAATGGTCTAGGAATGTGTATTAGGACTTATACAAACATTAGAATGATCCTAAACAATGCTTAAGTCCCCAAGGGACGTAGAGGGTGTTGCATGAATCCTTGGATGTTCTAACAAGTGTAGAATGGTTAAGACAGTATTCTAACGGCTTAGATTGGTCTAGGAATGTTTATTAGGACTTATAAGAAACATTAGAATGATCCAAAACAATGCGTGACTCCCCAAGGGACGTAGAGGGTGTAGCATGAGTCCTTGGAGGTTCTGACAAGTGTAGAATGGTTAAGAGAGTATTCTAGAGGTTTATAATGGTCTAGGAAAGTGTATTAGGACTTATACGAAACATTAGAATGATCCTAAACAATGCTTGAGTCCCCAAGGGACGTAGAGGGTGTAGCATGAGTCCTTGGAGGTTCTAACAAGTGTAAAATGGTTAAGAGAGTATTCTAGAGGCTTAGAATGGTCTAGGAATGTGTATTAGGACTTATACAAACATTAGAATGATTCTAAACAATGTGTGAGTCCCCATGGGACGTAGAGGGTGTAGCATGAATCCTTGGAGGTTCTAACAAGTGTAGAATGGTTAAGAGAGTATTCTAAAGGCTTAGAATGGTTTAGGAATGTGTATTAGGACTTAGAAGAAACATTAGAATGATCCTAAACAATGCTTGAGTCCCCAAGGGACTTAGCGGGGGTAGCATGAGTCCTTGGAGGTTCTAACAAGTGTAGAATGGATAAGAGAGTATTCTAAAGGCTTAGAATGGTCTAGGAATGTGTATTAGGACTTACAAGAAAGATTAGAATGATCCTAAACAATGCTTGACTCCCCAAGGGACGTAGAGGGTGTAGCATGAGTCCATGGAGGTTCTGACAAGTGTAGAATGGTTAAGAGAGTATTCTAGAGGCTTAGAATGGTCTAGGAATGTGTATTAGGACTTATAAGAACCATTAGAATGATCCTAATCAATGCTTGACTCCCCAAGGGACGTAGAGGGTGTAGCATGAGTCCTTGGAGGTTCTAAAAAGTGTAGAATGGTTAAGAGAGTATTCTAAAGGCTTAGAATGGTCTAGGAATGTGTATTAGGACTTATACGAACCTTTAGAATGATCCTAAACATTGCTTGGTACCCCGAGGGACGTAGAGCGTGTAGCATGAGTCCTTGGAGGTTCTAACATGTGTAGAATGGTTAAGAGAGTATTCTAAAGGCTTAGAATGGTCTAGGAATGTGTATTAGGACTTATAAGAAACATTAGAATGATCCTAAACAATGCTTGAGTCCCCAAAGGACGTAGAGGGTGTAGCATGAGTCCTTGGAGGTTCTAACATGTGTAGAATGGTTAAGAGAGTATTCTAAAGGCTTAGAATGGTCTAGGAATGTTTATTAGGACTTATAAGAAACATTAGAACGATCCTAATCAATGCTTGACTCCCCAAGGGACGTAGAGGGTGTAGCATGAGTCCTTGGAGGTTCTAAAAAGTGTAGAATGGTTAAGAGAGTATTCTAAAGGCTTAGAATGGTCTAGGAATGTGTATTAGGACTTATAAGAACCATTAGAATGATCAGAAACATTGTTCTGTACCCCAAGGGACGTAGAGGGTGTAGCATGAGTCCTTGGAGGTTCTAACAAGTGTAGAATGGTTAAGAGAGTATTCTAAAGGCTTAGAATGGTCTAGGAATGTTTATTAGGACTTATAAGAAACATTAGAACGATCCTAAACAATGCTTGAGTCCCCAAGGGACTTAGCGGGTGTAGCATGAGTCCTTCGAGGTTCTAACAAGTGTAGAATGGTTAAGAGAGTATTCTAAAGGCTTAGAATGGTCTAGGAATGTGTATTAGGACTTAGAGGAACCATTAGAATGATCCTAAACAATGCTTGAGTCCCCAAGGGACGTAAAGGGTGTAGCATGATTCCTTGGAGGTTCTAACAAGTGTAGAATGGTTAAGAGAGTATTCTAGAGGCTTAGAATGGTCTAGGAATGTGTATTAGGACTTATACAAACATTAGAATGATCCTAAACAATGCTTGAGTCCCCAAGGGACGTAGAGGGTGTAGAAAGAGTCCTTGGAGGTTCTAACAAGTGTAGAATGGTTAAGAGAGTATTCTAAAGGCTTAGAATGGACTAGGAATGTGTATTAGGACTTATAAGAAACATTAGAATGATCCTAAACAATGATTGAGTCCCCAAGGGACTTAGCGGGTGTAGCATGAGTCGTTGGAGGTTCTAACAAGTGTAGAATGGTTAAGAGAGTATTCTAGAGGCTTAGAATGGTCTAGGAATGTGTATTAGGACTTATACAAACATTAGAATGATCCTAAACAATGCTTAAGTCCCCAAGGGTCATAGAGGGTGTTGCATGAATCCTTGGATGTTCTAACAAGTGTAGAATGGTTAAGACAGTATTCTAACGGCTTAGATTGGTCTAGGAATGTGTATTAGGACTTAGAAGAAAAACTAGAATGATCCTAAACAATGCTTGAGTTCCCAAGGGACGTAGAGGGGGTAGCATGAGTCCTTGGAGGTTCTGACAAGTGTAGAATGGATAAGAGAGTATTCTAAAGGCTTAGAATGGTCTAGGAATGTGTATTAGGACTTACAAGAACCATTAGAATGATCCTAAACAATGCTTGACTCCCCAAGGGACGTAGAGGGTGTAGCATGAGTCCATGGAGGTTCTGACAAGTGTAGAATGGTTAAGAGAGTATTCTAGAGGCTTAGAATGGTCTAGGAATGTGTATTTGGACTTATAAGAACCATTAGAATTAAACTAATCAATGCTTGACTCCCCAAGGGACATAGAGGGTGTAGCATGAGTCCTTGGAGGTTCTAACATGTGTAGAATGGTTAAGAGAGTATTCTAAAGGATTATAATGGTCTAGGAATGTGTATTAGGACTTATAAGAAACATTAGAATGATCCTAAACAATGCTTGACTCCCCAAGGGCCGTAGAGGGTGTAGCATGAGTCCATGGAGGTTCTGACAAGTGTAGAAAGGTTAAGAGAGTATTCTAGAGGCTTAGAATGGTCTAGGAATGTGTATTAGGACTTATACGAACCTTTAGAATGATCCTAAACATTGTTTGGTACCCTAAGGGACGTAGCGGGTGTAGCATGAGTCGTTGGAGGTTCTAACAAGTGTAGAATGGTTAAGAGAGTATTCTAAAGGCTTAGAATGGTCAAGGAAAGTGTATTAGGACTTATACGAACCTTTAGAATGATCCTAAACATTGTTAGGTACCCTAAGGGACGTAGAGGGTGTAGCATGAGTCCTTGGAGGTTCTAACAAGTGTAGAATGGTTAAGAGAGTATTCTAGAGGCTTAGAATGGTCTAGGAATGTGTATTAGGACTTATACAAACATTAGAATGATCCTAAACAATGCTTAAGTCCCCAAGGGACGTAGAGGGTGTTGCATGAATCCTTGGATGTTCTAACAAGTGTAGAATGGTTAAGACAGTATTCTAACGGCTTAGATTGGTCTAGGAATGTGTATTAGGACTTAGAAGAAAAACTAGAATGATCCTAAACAATGCTTGAGTTCCCAAGGGACGTAGAGGGGGTAGCATGAGTCCTTGGAGGTTCTGACAAGTGTAGAATGGATAAGAGAGTATTCTAAAGGCTTAGAATGGTCTAGGAATGTGTATTAGGACTTACAAGAACCATTAGAATGATCCTAAACAATGCTTGAGTACCCAAGGGACGTAAAGGGTGTAGCATGATTCCTTGGAGGTTCTAACAAGTGTAGAATGGTTAAGAAAGTATTCTAGAGGCTTAGAATGGTCTAGGAATATGTATTAGGACTTATACAAACATTAGAATGATCCTAAACAATGCTTGAGTCCCCAAGGGACGTAGAGGGTGTAGAAAGAGTCCTTGGAGGTTCTAACAAGTGTAGAATGGTTAAGAGAGTATTCTAAAGGCTTAGAATGGACTAGGAATGTGTATTAGGACTTATAAGAAACTTTAGAATGATCCTAAACAATGATTGAGTCCCCAAGGGACTTAGCGGGTGTAGCATGAGTCGTTGGAGGTTCTAACAAGTGTAGAATGGTTACGGGAGTATTCTAAAGGCTTAGAATGGTCTAGGAAAGTGTATTATGACTTATACGAACATTTAGAATGATCATAAACATTGTTTGGTACCCTAAGGGACGTAGAGGGTGTAGCATGAGTCCTTGGAGGTTCTAACAAGTGTAGAATGGTTAAGAGAGTATTCTAAAGGCTTAGAATGGTCTAGGAATGTGTATTAGGACTTATAAGAAACATTAGAATGATCCTAAACAATGCTTGAGTCCCCAAGGGACGTAAAGGGTGTAGCATGAGTCGTTGGAGGTTCTAACAAGTGTAAAATGGTTAAGAGAGTATTCTAAAAGCTTAGAATGGTCTAGGAATGTGTATTAGGACTTAGAAGAAAAACTAGAATGATCCTAAACAATGCTTGAGTTCCCAAGGGACGTAGAGGGGGTAGCATGAGTCCTTGGAGGTTCTGACAAGTGTAGAATGGATAAGAGAGTATTCTAAAGGCTTAGAATGGTCTAGGAATGTGTATTAGGACTTACAAGAACCATTAGAATGATCCTAAATAATGCTTGACTCCCCAAGGGACGTAGAGGGTGTAGCATGAGTCCATGGAGGTTCTGACAAGTGTAGAATGGTTAAGAGAGTATTCTAGAGGCTTAGAATGGTCTAGGAATGTGTATTAGGACTTATAAGAACCATTAGAATTAAACTAATCAATGCTTGACTCCCCAAGGGACATAGAGGGTGTAGCATGAGTCCTTGGAGGTTCTAACATGTGTAGAATGGTTAAGAGAGTATTCTAAAGGCTTATAATGGTCTAGGAATGTGTATTAGGACTTATAAGAACCATTAGAATGACCCTAAACAATGCTTGAGTCCCCAAGGGACGTAGAGGGTGTACCATGAGTCCTTGGAGGTTCTGACAAGTGTAGAATGGATAAGAGAGTATTCTAAAGGCTTAGAATGGTCTAGGAATGTGTATTAGGACTTACAAGAAAGATTAGAATGATCCTAAACAGTGCTTGACTCCCCAAGGGACGTAGAGGGTGTAGCATGAGTCCATGGAGGTTCTGACAAGTGTAGAATGGTTAAGAGAGTATTCTAGAGGCTTAGAATGGTCTAGGAATGTGTATTAGGACTTATAAGAAACATTAGAATGATCCTAAACAATGCTTGAGTCCCCAAAGGACGTACAGGGTGTAGCATGAGTCCTTGGAGGTTCTAACAAGTGTAGAATGGTTAAGAGAGTATTCTAAAGGCTTAGAATGGTCAAGGAATGTGTAGTAGGACTTAAAATAACCATTAGAATGATCCAAAACAATGCTTGAGTCCCCAAGGGACGTAGAGGGTGTACCATGAGTCCTTGGAGGTTCTAACAAGTGTAGAATGGTTAAGAGAGTATTCTAAAGGCTTAGAATGGTCTAGGAATGTGTATTAGGACTTATAATAACCATTAGAATGATCCTAAACATTGCATGGTACCCCAAGGTATGTAGAGGGTGTAGCATGAGTCCTTGGAGGTTCTAACAAGTGTAGAATGGTTAAGTGAGTATTCTAAAGGCTTAGAATGGTCTAGGAATGTGTAGTAGGACTTATAATAACCATTAGAATGATCCTACACAATGCTTGAGTCCCCAAGGGACGTAGAGGGTGTACCATGAGTGCATGGAGGTTCTAACAAGTGTAGAATGGTTAAGAGAGTATTCTAAAGGCTTAAAATGGTCTAGGAATGTCTATTAGGACTTATAAGAAACATTAGAACGATCCTAAACAATGCTTGAGTCCCCAAGGGACTTAGCTGGTGTAGCATGAGTCCTTAGAGGTTCTAACAAGTGCAGAATGGTTAAGAGAGTATTCTAAAGGCTTAGAATGGTCTAGGAATGTGTATTAGGACTTAGCGGAACCATTAGAATGATCCTAAACAATGCTTGAGTCCCCAAGGGACGTAAAGGGTGTAGCATGATTCCTTGGAGGTTCTAACAAGTGTAGAATGGTTAAGAGAGTATTCTAGAGGCTTAGAATGGTCTAGGAATGTGTATTAGGACTTATACAAACATTAGAATGATCCTAAACAATGCTTGAGTCCCCAAGGGACGTAGAGGGTGTAGAAAGAGTCCTTGGAGGTTCTAACAAGTGTAGAATGGTTAAGAGAGTATTCTAAAGGCTTAGAATGGACTAGGAATGTGTATTAGGACTTATACGAACCTTTAGAATGATCCTAAACATTGCTTGGTACCCCTAGGGATGTAGAGGGTGTAGCATGAGTCCTTGGAGGTTCTGACAAGTGTAGAATGGATAAGAGAGTATTCTAAAGGCTTAGAATGGTCTAGGAATGTGTATTAGGACTTACAAGAACCATTAGAATGATCCTAAACAACGCTTGACTCCCCAAGGGACGTAGAGGGTGTAGCATGAGTCCATGGAGGTTCTGACAAGTGTAGAATGGTTAAGAGAGTATTCTAGAGGCTTAGAATGGTCTAGGAATGTGTATTAGGACTTATAAGAACCATTAGAATTAAACTAATCAATGCTTGACACCCCAAGGGACGTAGAGGGTGTAGCATGAGTCCTTGGAGGTTCTAACATGTGTAGAATGGTTAAGAGAGTATTCTAAAGGGTTATAATGGTCTAGGAATGTGTATTAGGACTTATAAGAAACATTAGAATGACCCTAAACAATGCTTGAGTCCCCAAGGGACTTAGCTGGTGTAGCATGAGTCCTTCGAGGTTCTAACAAGTGTAGAATGGTTAAGAGAGTATTCTAAAGGTTTAGAATGGTCTAGGAATGTGTATTAGGACTTAGCGGAACCATTAGAATGATCCTAAACAATGCTTGAGTCCCCAAGGGACGTAAAGGGTGTAGCATGATTCCTTGGAGGTTCTAACAAGTGTAGAATGGTTAAGAGAGTATTCTAGAGGCTTAGAATGGTCTAGGAATGTGTATTAGGACTTATAAGAACCATTAGAATTAAACTAATCAATGCTTGACTCCCCAAGGGACATAGAGGGTGTAGCATGAGTCCTTGGAGGTTCTAACATGTGTAGAATGGTTAAGAGAGTATTCTAAAGGCTTATAATGGTCTAGGAATGTGTATTAGGACCTATAAGAACCATTAGAATGACCCTAAACAATGCTTGAGTCCCCAAGGGACGTAGAGGGTGTAGCATGAGTCCTTGGAGGTTCTAACAAGTGTAGAATGGATAAGAGAGTATTCTAAAGGCTTAGAATGGTCTAGGAATGTGTTTAGGACTTACAAGAAAGATTAGAATGATCCTAAACAGTGCTTGACTCCCCAAGGGACGTAGAGGGTGTAGCATGAGTCCATGGAGGTTCTGACAAGTGTAGAATGGTTAAGAGAGTATTCTAGAGGCTTAGAATGGACTAGGAATGTGTATTAGGACTTATAAGAACCATTAGAATGATCCTAATCAATGCTTGACTCCCCAAGGGACGTAGAGGGTGTAGCATGAGTCCTTGGAGGTTCTAACAAGTGTAGAATGGTTAAGAGAGTATTCTAAAGGCTTAGAATGGTCTAGGAATGTGTATTAGGACTTATACGAACCTTTAGAATGATCCTAAACATTGCTTGGTACCCTTAGGGACGTAGAGGGTGTAGCATGAGTCCTTGGAGGTTCTAACATGTGTAGAATGGTTAAGAGAGTATTCTAAAGGCTTAGAATGGTCTAGGAATGTGTATTAGGACTTATAAGAAACATTAGAATGATCCTAAACAATGCTTGAGTCCCCAAAGGACGTAGAGGGTGTAGCATGAGTCCTTGGAGGTTCTAACAAG
This sequence comes from Crotalaria pallida, assembly GCA_037953625.1. Lineage (NCBI taxonomy): Eukaryota > Viridiplantae > Streptophyta > Magnoliopsida > Fabales > Fabaceae > Crotalaria > Crotalaria pallida. Next base: position 62,989,782 of record CM075655.1, on the reverse strand, counting down.
TGTAGAATGGTTAAGAGAGTATTCTAAAGGCTTAGAATGGTCTAGGAATGTGTATTAGCACTTAGAAGAAACATTAGAATGATCCTAAACAATGCTTGAGTCCCCAAGGGACTTAGCGGGTGTACCATGAGTCCTTGGAGGTTCTAACTAGTGTAAAATGGATAAGAGAGTATTCTAAAGGCTTAGAATGGTCTAGGAATGTGTATTAGGACTTAGAAGAAACATTAGAATGATCCTAAACAATGCTTGAGTCCCCAAGGGACTTAGCGGGGGTAGCATGAGTCCTTGGAGGTTCTAACAAGTGTAGAATGGATAAGAGAGTATTCTAAAGGCTTAGAATGGTCTATGAATGTGTTTTAGGACTTACAAGAACCATTAGAATGATCCTAAAGAATGCTTGACTTCCCAAGGGACGTAGAGGGTGTAGCATAAGTCCATGGAGGTTCTGACAAGTGTAGAATGGTTAAGAGAGTATTCTAGAGGCTTAGAATGGTCTAGGAATGTGTATTAGGACTTATAAGAACCATTAGAATGATCCGAAACATTGTTCTGTACCCCAAGGAACGTAGAGGGTGTAGCATGAGTCCTTGGAGGTTCTAACAAGTGTAGAATGGTTAAGAGAGTATTCTAGTGGCTTAGAATGGTCTAGGAATGTGTATTAGGACTTATACAGACATTAGAATGATCCTAAACAATGTGTGAGTCCCCAAGGGACGTAGAGGGTGTAGCATGAATCCTTGGAGGTTCTAACAAGTGTAGAATGGTTAAGAGAGTATTCTAAAGGCTTAGAATGGTCTAGGAATGTGTATTAGGACTTAGAAGAAACATTAGAATGATCCTAAACAATGCTTGAGTCCCCAAGGGACTTAGCGGGGGTAGCATGAGTCCTTGGAGGTTCTAACAAGTGTAGAATGGATAAGAGAGTATTCTAAAGGCTTAGAATGGTCTAGGAATGTGTTTTAGGACTTACAAGAACCATTAGAATGATCCTAAACAATGCTTGACTCCCCAAGGGACGTAGAGGGTGTAGCATAAGTCCATGGAGGTTCTGACAAGTGTAGAATGGTTAAGAGAGTATTCTAGAGGCTTAGAATGGTCTAGGAATGTGTATTAGGACTTATAAGAACCATTAGAATGATCCGAAACATTGTTCTGTACCCCAAGGGACGTAGAGGGTGTAGCATGAGTCCTTGGAGGTTCTAACAAGTGTAAAATGGTTAAGAGAGTATTATAGAGGCTTAGAATGGTCTAGGAATGTGTATTAGGACTTATAAGAAACATTAGAATAATCCTAAACAATTCTTGAGTCCCTAAGGGACGTAAAGGGTGTAACATGAGTCCTTGAAGGTTCTGACAAGTGTAGAATGGTTAAGAGAGTATTCTAAAGGCTTAGAATGGTCTAGGAATGTGTATTAGGACTTATAAGAACCATTAGAATGATCTGAAACATTGTTTGGTACCCCAAGGGACGTAGAGGGTGTAGCATGAGTCCTTGGAGGTTCTAACAAGTGTAGAATGGTTAAGAGAGTATTCTAGAGGCTTAGAATGGTCTAGGAATGTGTATTAGGACTTATACAAACATTAGAATGATCCTAAACAATGCATGAGTCCCCAAGGGACGTAGAGGGTGTAGCATGAATCCTTGGAGGTTCTAACAAGTGTAGAATGGTTAAGAGAGTATTCTAAACGCTTAGAATGGTCTAGGAATGTGTATTAGGACTTAGAAGAAACATTAGAATGATCCTAAACAATGCTTGAGTCCCCAAGGGACTTAGCGGGGGTAGCATGAGTCCTTGGAGGTTCTAAAAAGTGTAGAATGGATAAGAGAGTATTCTAAAGGCTTAGAATGGTCTAGGAATGTGTATTAGGACTTACAAGAACCATTAGAATGATCCTAAACAATGCTTGACTGCCCAAGGGACGTAGAGGGTGTAGCATGAGTCCATGGAGGTTCTGACAAGTGTAGAATGGTTAAGAGAGTATTCTAGAGGCTTAGAAAGGTCTAGGAATGTGTATAAGGACTTATAAGAACCATTAGAATGATCAGAAACATTGTTCTGTACCCCAAGGGACGTAGAGGGTGTAGCATGAGTCCTGGGAGGTTCTAACAAGTGTAGAATGGTTAAGAGAGTATTCTAGAGGCTTAGAATGGTCTAGGAATGTGTATTAGGACTTATACAAACATTAGAATGATCCTAAATAATGCGTGACTCCCCAAGGGACGTAGAGGGTGTAGCATGAATCCTTGGAGGTTCTAACAAGTGTAGAATGGTTAAGAGAGTATTCTAAAGGCTTAGAATGGTCTAATAATGTGTATTAGGACTTAGAAGAAACATTAGAATAATCCTAAACAATTCTTGAGTCCCTAAGGGACGTAAAGGGTGTAACATGAGTCCTTGGAGGTTCTGACAAGTGTAGAATGGTTAAGATAGTATTCTAAAGGCTTAGAATGGTCTAGGAATGTGTATTAGGACTTATACGAACCATTAGAATGATCTGAAACATTGTTTGGTACCCCAAGGGACGTAGAGGGTGTAGCATGAGTCCTTGGAGGTTCTAACAAGGGTAGAATGGTTAAGAGAGTATTCTAGAGGCTTAGAATGGTCTAGGAATGTGTATTAGGACTTATACAAACTTTAGAATGATCCTAAACAATGCGTGAGTCCCCAAGGGACGTAGAGGGTGTAGCATGAATCCTTGGAGGTTCTAACAAGTGTAGAATGGTTAAGAGAGTATTCTAAAGGCTTAGAATGGTCTAGGAATGTGTATTAGGACTTAGAAGAAACATTAGAATGATCCTAAACAATGCTTGAGTCCCCAAGGGACTTAGCGGGGGTAGCATGAGTCCTTGGGGGTTCTAAAAAGTGTAGAATTGATAAGAGAGTATTCTAAAGGCTTAGAATGGTCTAGGAATGTGTATTAGGACTTACAAGAACCATTAGAATGATCCTAAACAATGCTTGACTCCCCAAGGGACGTAGAGGGTGTAGCATGAGTCCATGGAGGTTCTGACAAGCGTAGAATAGTTAAGAGAGTATTCTAGAGGCTTAGAAAGGTCTAGGAATGTGTATTAGGACTTATAAGAACCATTAGAATGATCAGAAACATTGTTCTGTACCCCAAGGGACGTAGAGGGTGTAGCATGAGTCCTGGGAGTTTCTAACAAGTGTAGAATGGTTAAGAGAGTATTCTAGAGGCTTAGAATGGTCTAGGAATGTGTATTAGGACTTATACAAACTTTAGAATGATCCTAAACAATGCGTGAGTCCCCAAGGGACGTAGAGGGTGTAGCATGAATCCTTGGAGGTTCTAACAAGTGTAGAATGGTTAAGAGAGTATTCTAAAGGCTTAGAATGGTCTAGGAATGTGTATTAGGACTTAGAAGAAACATTAGAATGATCCTAAACAATGCTTGAGTCCCCAAGGGACTTAGCGGGGGTAGCATGAGTCCTTGGAGGTTCTAAAAAGTGTAGAATGGATAAGAGAGTATTCTAAAGGCTTAGAATGGTCTAGGAATGTGTATTAGGACTTAGAAGAAACATTAGAATGATCCTAAACAATGCTTGAGTCCCCAAGGGACTTAGCGGGGGTAGCATGAGTCCTTGGAGGTTCTAACAAGTGTAGAATGGATAAGAGAGTATTCTAAAGGCTTAGAATGGTCTAGGAATGTGTATTAGGACTTACAAGAACCATTAGAATGATCCTAAACAATGCTTGACTCCCCAAGGGACGTAGAGGGTGTAGCATGAGTCCATGGAGGTTCTGACAAGTGTAGAATTGTTAAGAGAGTATTCTAGAGGCTTAGAATGGTCTAGGAATGTGTATTAGGACTTATAAGAACCATTAGAATGATCCTAATCAATGCTTGACTCCCCAAGGGACGTAGAGGGTGTAGCATGAGTCCTTGGAGTTTCTAACAAGTGTAGTATTGTTAAGAGAGTATTCTAAAGGCTTAGAATGGTCTAGGAATGTGTATTAGGACTTATACGAACCTTTAGAATGATCCTAAACATTGCTTGGTACCCCTAGGGACGTAGAGGGTGTAGCATGAGTCCTTGGAGGTTCTAACATGTGTAGAATGGTTAAGAGAGTATTCTAAAGGCTTAGAATGGTCGAGGAATGTGTATTAGGACTTATAAGAAACATTTGAATGATCCTAAACAATGTTTGAGTCCCCAAGGGACTAAGCGGGTGTAGCATGAGTCGTTGGAGGTTCTAAGAAGTGTAGAATGGTTAAGAGATTATTCTAAAGGCTTATAATGGTCTAGGAATGTGTATTAGGACTTATACGAACCTTTAGAATGATCCTAAACATTGCTTGGCACCCCTAGGGACGTAGAGGGTGTAGCACGAGTCCTTGGAGGTTCTAACAAGTGTAGAATGGTTAAGAGAGTAATCTAAAGGCGTAGAATGGTCTAGGAATGTGTATTACGACTTATAAGAAACATTAGAATGATCCTAAACAATGCTTGAGTCCCCAAGGGACGTAGAGGGTGTAGCATGAGTACTTGGAGGTTCTAACAAGTGTATAATGGTTAAGAGAGTATTCAAAAGGATTAGAATGGTCTAGGAATGTGTATTAGGACTTATAAGAACCATTAAAATGATCCTAAACATTGTTTGGTACCCTAAGGGACGTAGAGGGTGTAGCATGAGTCCTTGGAGGTTCTAACAAGTGTAGAATGGTTAAGAGAGTATTCTAGAGGCTTAGAATGGTCTAGGAATGTGTATTAGGACTTATACAAACATTAGAATGATCCTAAACAATGCTTAAGTCCACAAGGGACGTAGAGGGTGTTGCATGAATCCTTGGAGGTTCTAACAAGTGTAGAATGGTTAAGAGAGTATTCTAAAGGCTTAGAATAGTCTAGGAATGTGTATTAGGACTTATAAGAAACATTAGAATAATCCTAAACAATTCTTGAGTCCCTAAGAGATGTAGAGGGTGTAGCATGAGTCCTTGGAGGTTCTGACAAGTGTAGAATGGTTAAAGAGAGTATTCTAGAGGCTTAGAAAGGTCTAGGAATGTGTATTAGGACTTATAAGAACCATTAGAATGATCAGAAACATTGTTCTGTACCCCAAGGGACGTAGAGGGTGTAGCATGAATCCTTGGAGGTTCTAACAAGTGTAGAATGGTTAAGAGAGTATTCTAGAGGCTTAGAATGGTCTAGGAATGTGTATTAGGACTTATACAAACATTAGAATGATTCTAAACAATGCGTGAGTCCCCAAGGGACGTAGAGGGTGTAGCATGAATCCTTGGAGGTTCTAACAAGTGTAGAATGGTTAGGAGAGTATTCTAAAGGCTTAGAATGGTCTAGGAATGTGTATTAGGACTTAGAAGAAACATTAGAATGATCCTAAACAATGCTTCAGTCCCCAAGGGACTTTGCGGGGGTAGCATGAGTCCTTGGAGGTTCTAAAAAGTGTAGAATGGATAAGAGAGTATTCTAAAGGCTTAGAATGGTCTAGGAATGTGTATTAGGACTTACAAGAACCATTAGAATGATCCTAAACAATGCTTGATTCCCCAAGGGACGTAGAGGGTGTAGCATGAGTCCATGGAGGTTCTGACAAGTGTAGAATGGTTAAGAGAGTATTCTAGAGGCTTAGAAAGGTCTAGGAATGTGTATTAGGACTTATAAGAGCCATTAGAATGATCAGAAACATTGTTCTGTACCCCAAGGGACGTAGAGGGTGTAGCATGAGTCCTTGGAGGTTCTAACAAGTGTAGAATGGTTAAGAGAGTATTCTAGAGGCTTGGAATGCTCTAGGAATGTGTATTAGGACTTATACAAACATTAGAATGATCCTAAACAATGCGTGAGTCCCCAAGGGACGTAGAGGGTGTAGCATGAATCCTTGGAGGTTCTAACAAGTGTAGAATGGTTAAGAGAGTATTCTAAAGGCTTAGAATGGTCTAGGAATGTGTATTAGGACTTAGAAGAAACATTAGAATGATCCTAAACAATGCTTGAGTCCCCAAGGGACTTAGTGGGGGTAGCATGAGTCCTTGGAGTTTCTAACAAGTGTAGAATGGATAAGAGAGTGTTCTAAAGGCTTAGAATGGTCTAGGAATGTGTATTAGGACTTACAAGAACCATTAGAATGATCCTAAACAATGCTTGACTCCCCAAGGGACGTAGAGGGTGTAGCATGAGTCCATGGAGGTTCTGACAAGTGTAGAAAGGTTAAGAGAGTATTCTAGAGGCTTAGAATGGTCTAGGAATGTGTATTTGGACTTATAAGAACCATTAGAATTAAACTAATCAATGCTTGACTCCCCAAGGGACATAGAGGGTGTAGCATGAGTCCTTGGAGGTTCTAACATGTGTAGAATGGTTAAGAGAGTATTCTAAAGGATTATAATGGTCTAGGAATGTGTATTAGGACTTATACAAACATTAGAATGATCCTAAACAATGCGTGAGTCCCCAAGGGACGTAGAGGGTGTAGCATGAATCCTTGGAGGTTCTAACAAGTGTAGAATGGTCTAGGAATGTGTATTAGGACTTAGAAAAAACATTAGAATGATCCTAAACAATGCTTGAGTCCCCAAGGGACTTAGCGGGGGTAGCATGAGTCCTTGGAGGTTCTAACAAGTGTAGAATGGATAAGAGAGTATTCTAAAGGCTTAGAATGGTCTAGGAATGTGTATTAGGACTTAGAAGAAACATTAGAATGATCCTAAACAATGCTTGAGTCCCCAAGGGACTAAGCGGGTGTAGCATGAGTCGTTGGAGGTTCTAAGAAGTGTAGAATGGTTAAGAGATTATTCTAAAGGCTTATAATGGTCTAGGAATGTGTATTAGGACTTAGACGAACCTTTAGAATGATCCTAAACATTGCTTGGTACCCCTAGGGACGTAGTGGGTGTAGCATGAGTCCTTGGAGGTTCTAACAAGTGTAGAATGGTAAAGACAGTAATCTAAAGGTGTAGAATGGTCTAGGAATGTGTATTACGACTTATAAGAAACATTAGAATGATCCTAAACAATGCTTGAGTCCCCAAGGGACGTAGAGGGTGTAGCATGAGTCCTTGGAGGTTCTAACAAGTGTAGAATGGTTAAGAGAGTATTCTAAAGGATTAGAATGGTCTAGGAATGTGTATTAGGACTTATAAGAACCATTAGAATGATCCTAAACATTGTTTGGTACCCTAAGGGACGTAGCGGGTGTAGCATGAGTCCATGGAGGTTCTAACAAGTGTAGAATGGTTAAGAGAGTATTCTAGAGGCTTAGAATGGTCTAGGAATGTGTATTAGGACTTATACAAACATTTAGAATGATCCTAAACAATGCGTGAGTCCCCAAGGGACGTAGAGGGTGTAGCATGAATCCTTGGAGGTTCTAACAAGTGTAGAATGGTTAAGAGAGTATTCTAAAGGATTTGAATGGTCTAGGAATGTGTATTAGGACTTATAAGAACCATTAGAATGATCCTAAACATTGTTTGGTACCCTAAGGGACGTAGAGGGTGTAGCATGAGTCCTTGGAGGTTCTAACAAGTGTAAAATGGTTAAGAGAGTATTCTAGATGCTTAGAATGGTATAGGAATGTGTATTAGGAGTTATACAAACATTAGAATGATCCTAAACAATGCTTACGTCCACAAGGGACGTAGAGGGTGTTGCATGAATCCTTGGAGTTTCTAACAAGTGTAGAATGGTTAAGAGAGTATTCTAAAGGCTTAGAATAGTCTAGGAATGTGTATTAGAACTTATAAGAAACATTAGAATAATCCTAAACAATTCTTGAGTCCCTAAGGGATGTAGAGGGTGTAGCATGAGTCCTTGGAGGTTCTGACAAGTGTAGAATGGTTAAGAGAGTATTCTAAAGGCTTAGAATGGTCTAGGAATGTGTGTTATGACTTATAAGAACCATTAGAATGATCCGAAACATTGTTTGGTACCCCAAGGGACGTAGAGGGTGTAGCATGAATCCTTGGAGGTTCTAACAAGTGTAGAATGGTTAAGAGAGTATTCTAGAGGCTTAGAATGGTCTAGGAATGTGTATTAGGACTTATACAAACATTAGAATGATCCTAAACAATGCGTGAGTCCCCAAGGGACGTAGAGGGTGTAGCATGAATCCTTGGAGGTTCTAACAAGTGTACAATGGTTAAGAGAGTATTCTAAAGGCTTAGAATGGTCTAGGAATGTGTATTAGGACTTAGAAGAAACATTAGAATGATCCTAAACAATGCTTGAGTCCCCAAGGGACTTAGCGGGGGTAGCATGAGTCCTTGGAGGTTCTAACAAGTGTAGAATGGATAAGAGAGTATTCTAAAGGCTTAGAATGGTCTAGGAATGTGTATTAGGACTTACAAGAACCATTAGAATGATCCTAAACAATGCTTGACTCCCCAAGGGACGTAGAGGGTGTAGCATGAGTCCATGGAGGTTCTGACAAGTGTAGAATGGTTAAGAGAGTATACTAGAGGCTTAGAATGGTCTAGGAATGTGTATTAGGACTTATAAGAACCATTAGAATGATCCTAATCAATGCTTGACTCCCCAAGGGACGTAGAGGGTGTAGCATGAGTCCTTGGAGGTTCTAACAAGTGTAGAATGGTTAAGAGAGTATTCTAAAGGCTAGAATGGTCTAGGAATGTGTATTAGGACTTATACGAACCTTTAGAATGATCCTAAACATTGCTTGGTACCCCTAGGGACGTAGAGGGTGTAGCATGAGTCCTTGGAGGTTCTAACATGTGTAGAATGGTTAAGAGAGTATTCTAAAGGCTTAGAATGGTCAAGGAATGTGTATTAGGACTTATAAGAAACATTTGTATGATCCTAAACAATGCTTGAGTCCCCAAGGGACTAAGCGGGTGTAGCATGAGTCGTTGGAGGTTCTAAGAAGTGTAGAATGGATAAGAGATTATTCTAGGGGCTTAGAATGGTCTAGGAATGTGTATTAAGACTTATACGAACCTTTAGAATGATCCTAAACATTGCTTGGTACCCCTAGGGACGTAGAGGGTGTAGCATGAGTCCTTGGAGGTTCTAACATGTGTAGAATGGTTAAGAGAGTATTCTAAAGGCTTAGAATGGTCTAGGAATGTGTATTAGGACTTATACGAACCTTTAGAATGATCCTAAACATTGCTTGGTACCCCTAGGGACGTAGAGGGTGTAGCATGAGTCCTTGGAGGTTCTAACATGTGTAGAATGGTTAAGAGAGTATTCTAAAGGCTTATAATGGTCTAGGAATGTGTATTAGGACTTATAAGAAACATTAAGCTATTATATTGGATAATATATGGACTTGTGAGTATTAAGAAAATATGTAAAAAAAATATTTCTTTTTAAAGCAGGTGCACAAATTAACACTTGGAATTTTTGGAGAATAAACTCTAAAGCATTTCGAAACAGTTGTATCGAATTCGGCGATTTCTAAAACCTTTTCAAAAGTTGGGTAACATTCGTCTTTTGAAATCGTGTTTATATCATAGAAAATAACTAAAGCTACCCTTGCTTTATTTGATAAAACTTATACCATCGAATAGTTTTCACAGCCGAACTCTCAAATATATTAAATCAGAGTAAGCGGAAATTATCGGACTATGCCATGGATAGGAATATAAACATAGATTTTATATATAGGAAAGTCATAAGTACATCGCCCAACATCAGAGTCTCCAAGTTCCAAAATATACAAGTCCATAAACAGGTCTACATAACAGTGTAACCAAACCCTAGAGTACCCCAAAAGTATATCTACACTATATATACATAACCAAAATGTAAACTCCAAGGGTAGTCTCATAGATCTGGCATCATCAGATGTAGTAGTAGTGATAGCAGTAGTCTCCAAGAAGCAAAAGTAGTAAGGTAGTAGCATAATCATCAACACAGCAGCAGCAAGATCTCCTCCACAGCATCCACACATCGGATCCTCCGATCCTCATCACATACCATATGCACATACCTAGGGATCGTCGTCCCTCCAATCACTCCCAGTATAATGCACGACAAGCTTGCTCCCACTCTCGTCCTCCACCGGATCCTCCTCGATCTCATCCGAGGGAGAGTGTACCCTACCACTGGGTACCGGGTCAGGTGATGGTGAAACCCTGACTGGGCTCCTCGGATCAGAAGGGGGAGTATCCTCGCGGACGACTCTCGAGGTAAAAGGGTGAGAGCGGGTAGGTCGAAAATGAAAACTGTGATAAGAGCGAGCTGGTCGCAGGGGAGGTGGTCCATGGTAAGTATAAAACGGGGGTACGTTCATAGTGTATATGATGGGAATCCTAAATCTACGAGGACGGAATCGCATCAGCGGGTTCGGGTGGTAGAAGGTAATCTCTACCTCTCCCTCGAACACCGCACGATGGTCCTCATAGATCCATGTGCCACTAGGAAGTGGCCGGATCTCGATGCAAGCAATGTAACGAGACATCACCTACAAGGGCATAGGGGTAAGCAATTCTATACACATAATCAACAGAGAATAAATTGTGCAACATAAGTATAAAGTCTACCAATATGTATATGTACATATGCAACAAGGAGCAACAATCACAATTAACATTTAGCAGTTAGTTAATGCACATAGGATGCTCATACTTGTTTCATTTGTCACATTTAATTTGGATGAGTGGCATGATGCATGAATTTAGCTCTCAAGCCTATCTCCATCATTCTATGTCACTCTCTGACGTCCATCCCTGACAACCCAGCACTCAACAGTGCGTTGTATTCCTAGGTATACAACAATTCGTACATTCACCTAGAATGTACACGACAAGCTTGGAATCCATGCCACCCGAGCATATCCCGTCATCCAAACGGACCGTCATCCAAACGGTATAACCATATCGGCATCCACTCAGCCGACCACGTCAACGACGTGTCATCAAGCAAGCGTATTGGCACTCCCAGAGGCCCTCCACATGTTTACCAAAAACATGATTTACGTCCTACCATCCAAACTCCAGAATGAATGCACTTTATTCTTTAGACTTAAAGGAAGTTGATTAATATTTTACAGGCCACCTAGGCTTATTTCATTATCAAAAAGGACCATCACCAAACGGTATGCTCATATTAATCACTTTCCTTCATGTCTAGTTCCCTTGGATTATTGTTATTAATTCCTTAACTTAAACGAGTCAGAATTGAAAATGTATCTTTCAGGTTTGGCAATTTACTCGAGTAAAATTCAGTACACTCGAGTGTTCATCAACTTTTCCAGATTACTCGAGTGTTCTTAAAGTTACTCGAGTGTTCATGACTTTCTGAGGATTTGGGTTTCAAATTCAATAAATTACTCGAGTAGTTCATAGGTTACTCGAGTGTTCATCCTGATTTCCAGAATACTCGAGTGACCTTGAATGACTCGAGTGGTTAGCCTTAACTTGTCCTCAGGTCATGCTCGATACTCGAGTGCTAGACATGATACTCGAGTGTTCTTGCTCCATTTGCATTGTTTTAAAGGCGTTTTACTCGAGTATCCTGTCTATTACTCGAGTGTTTCACAGCAGAATACACTGAAATCTTAGTTTTAACATACCACTTCCATTTCTACTCATTTCTAGTCCATTCCAAGGACCAACAGAGTTAACATAACATCATTTGAACATGTTACAACATTCCTTTCATATCAAAACACAGATTTGACAGAGGATTCATCAATCATGCATAAAATACACATTTTAACAACTCAACACCTCAAATCGCATAATAAGCACAATTCTCATGAAATAAAGTTCATTTAAGCTTGCATGCATGATTTAGAACTTGCTCAACACAGTTTTAGAGCAAAGCTTGGTCTCCAAACCAAAGATCCTATTCAATCTAAGCCCTTAGAGCCTCTTGGTGGCTCTCTAGCAAAATTAGTGAAATTCAATCTCTATCTAGTGAATAAAATTACTTCCCCTTACCTCTCAAACGTGAATCAAACAGAGAATCCCCAAAGAAAAGCTCCACAACACCAAAAACACTTTAAACTCCAACATGCAGAGCAGATTGAGTGCAACACCAAAATCGAATTGGTTCACCCATGAAACAGAGATAAGAATTGGGGAAATTAGATTTTCTAGACCCTATGCAACATAAACTAACTAAAGAAACTGAATTTGAGACTCAAGGATTCATGAGCTTACCAGAAATCGAAATTGAAGTAAGCTCCCAGAACTGAAAACAGCAACCAAACCTCAACTTCTCAGCTTCGATTCTAACAGCACACTCACTCTCAGCTCACAATCTTTATATCTATACAAAGCTCGTGATGTGAGCTTTGTATTGGTGTATGATTTGTGTTTCAATTTGACACAGAGAGGAAGAATCGATCAGACGAAGTTATGAACCCTAACTTACTCAACAACTCAAACTTAGCCAAAAAATCTCCACGAATTCGGTGTTGCTGAGCTTAAATAGACATAGAGAAAGCTCATGCAGGGCGACACGACGTCCTTGAGCTGTTGATGATGGAGTATTCGTGTCAACGGAGGGGAATCGGTGGTGGTGACTCACCAAACGCACTAACTCGTGCAACTCTGCCCTGAATACTCGAGTATTCCAGAAAATACTCGAGTATTTTGCCCAATTTTTGAAAAATAATTATTTTATTTACTTTCCCTCCAAAATCTTTCCTATAATTGCTTCTAGGTCCCAACCCAGGGACTAATATGCAAAACACTTATTTTATGCATTATTATATTTATTAAGTCACCTCACACACATATACTAACTATATGAACACATATTTTAATCAAGGATTAATATAGAAATCATTAATTATAATTAATTTATAATTAACATTTCATTAATCGGGGATTAAAATTTTGGGGTGTTACACTACTCCCCCACTTACAAGGAATTTCGTCCCCGAAATTCAATTCATACAAACAAGTCAGGATAGTCCTGACGCATCTTATCCTCTAATTCCCAAGATGCTTCTATCACATCACCACAAACCCAGACGACTTTGACCAGACGAATATCCTTCCCTCTAAGCTGCTTGATCCTTCGATCTTCAATGCGAACTGGTACAGCTTTGAAGGTTAGGTTCTCATGAATTTCTAAGTCATCAGGTTGGATTCTAAGAACAATGGTGGGGTCATGGACATATCTCTTCAACTGAGACACATGGAATACATTGTGAAGGTTAGCTAATGACGGAGGCAGGGCTAACTGATAAGCTACTGGGCCGACTCTTTTGAGGATTTGATAGGGACCAATAAACTTAGGTGATAGTTTCTGGGTTTTCAAGGCTCTACTAACACCTTTTGTTGGTACTATTCTAATGAATACATGGTCTCCTTCGGCGAACTCTAAAGGTTTCCTCCTCCTATCAGTATAACTTTTTTGCCTACTCTGAGCTGTCTTCATCTTCTCTTGTATCATCTTGATCTGTTCCGTGGTCTCTTGCACAAAATCTGGCCCAACCAGAGAACTCTCCCCCACTTGAAACCAGCATAATGGCGTCTAGCACTTTCTCCCATACAAAGCTTCAAATGGTGCCATTCCAATGCTCGTGTGGTAACTGTTGTTGTAAGTGAACTCCATGAGTGGTAACATTTGTTCCCAGTTCCCTTGACCTTCCAACGCACAGGCTCGCAAAATGTCCTCCAGTGACTGAATAGTCCTCTCCGTTTGACCATCAGTCTGAGGATGGTATGCAGAACTTAACTTCAATTTTGAACCCAAAGCTCTATGAAGATCTTCCCAAAACTTCGATGTAAACCTCGGGTCGCGATCTGACACAATACTTGACGGTACCCCATGTAGATGAACAACTTCCTTGATGTACAACTGGGTGAGCTTTTCCAACGAGTAGCGCATATTCACGGGAATGAAATGCGCCGACTTGGTCAAACGATCCACGATCACCCAGATTGCATCATGACCAGTAGATGTCCTTGGCAATCCTGACACAAAATCCATCGAGATACTATCCCATTTCCATACGGGAACTTCCAAAGAAAGTAACTCTCCTCCTGGCCTATGATGTTCCACTTTCGCCTTTTGACACACCAAACAACGTGCCACATATTCAACTACGTCCTTCTTCAAACCAGGCCACCAAAATAGCTTCTTTAAGTCCTGGTACATTTTGGTAGCTCCTGGATGCATACTCATCTTACTCTTATGCGCTTCATTCAGAATCATTCTTCTTACTTCCAAATCATCAGGGACACATATCCTTGTCTTAAAACGCAGGATTCCATCCTTCCCTTCTTGAAATTCCAACTCCTTACCTTCTTGCATCAACTTCTTCTTTTCCATAAGCTTATTATCCTTGTGTTGCAATTCCCAAATCCTTTGCAGAAACTCAATAGCAATCTGTAACATCCCCATCTTAATACTCGTCGGCTCTACTTGCATCGTCAGGCTTAAATCCCGGAACTCCTCTATCAACGCAGCTTCTCTAACCATCATTACACTGATGTGCATTGCTTTTCTACTCAATGCATCTGCCACAACATTGGCTTTCCCAGGATGGTAATGGAGCTCGAACTCGTAGTCCTTCAAAAACTTCATCCATCAGCGCTGCCTCATATTCAACTCTTTCTGATCGAAGAGGTACTTTAAACTCTTATGGTCACTGAACACCCGGAACGTAGTGCCATAGAGATAGTGCCTCCAGATCTTTAACACAAACACCACAGCTGCCAGCTCCAGATCATGGGTTGGATAGTTCATTTCATGAACTTTTAGCTGTCTCGAGGCATAGGCGACGACTTGCCCTTCTTGCATCAAAACACTCCCAAGACCTTGTTTCGATGCGTCACAATACACATCGAAACTCTTCTGTGTATCGGGCAGAATCAATACAGGAGACGATGTCAACCTTTCCTTCAACTCCCGAAAATTCCTTTCACACTTCTCATCCCATAGAAATGGTTGATCTTTCCGAGTCAACTTCGTCATAGGCAGTGCAATCTTCGAGAAACCTTCAATGGATCTTCTGTAGTAACCAGCCAAACCCAGAAAGCTTCTCACCTCCGTGACCGACTTCGGTTGCTCCCATTGCAAAACCGAGCTTACTTTCGTCTGATCAACGGCTATTCCTTTATCCGAAATCACATGCCCCAAGAACTTAACCTCCTTCAGCCAGAACTCACACTTTGTAAGTTTGGCGTACAACTGCTTCTCCTTCAGGATACTCAACACTATCCTCAAGTGTTCAGCATGCTCCTCCGGGCTCTTAGAGTAAATAAGGATATCATCAATGAACACAACCACGAATGAATCTAAATAAGGTCTAAAGATTCGATTCATGTAGTCCATAAAGATAGCTGGTGCATTAGTCAATCCGAACGGCATCACGACATACTCATAATGTCCGTATCGAGATCGAAATGCAGTCTTAGAGATATCCTCTTCTCTTATCCTGATCTGATGGTACCCCGACCTCAAATCAATCTTGGAAAATACCGAAGCTCCTCGCACTTGATCCATAAGGTCATCTATCCTCGGCAATGGATACTTGTTCTTGATGGTGACCTTATTCAGCTGCCGGTAGTCGATGCACATCCTCATGCTACCATCTTTCTTCTTGACGAACAAAACCGGAGCACCCCAAGGCGACACACTTGGTTGGATCATCTGCTTCTGCAACAGCTCCTCAATCTGCTTTTTCATTTCAGCCACTTCCGGTGGTGCCATTCTATAAGGAGCAATAGAAATGGGACCAGCTCCCGGAACTAGATCAATACCGAATTCAATCTCTCTTCTTGGTGGCAAACCAGGGATCTCATCAGCAAATACCTCCGGAAAGTCTCTGACAACAGGAATCTCTTCCATCCTTGGACCATTCTCTTCCACCTCAGTGTTGAACAGACACACGTAGCCGGAAGGTTTTGGGTTTCTATAGGTCACTATTTTTCTATCACAATCAATGATCACTTGGTTTTGACTTAACCAGTCCATTCCCAAGATCACATCTAATTGTGCCAAGGGTAAACAGATCAAATCTACTTTAGAGGTTTGTCCTAACACTTCTATACAGCAGTTAAGACATGCTCTAGAAACTACAACAGGAGCATTGGTAAGAGTTTCCACTTGCAAATCATAAGGTAATTCAGTCACAGACAAACTTAACCGTTTCACACATTCATATGAAACAAATGAATGCGTAGCGCCGGAATCAAACAAGACATGACAAGACTGACCATTAAGCAAGTATTTACCTTGCACCAGATCAGAGGATCGGCTTGCTTTCACACCATTAAGGGTGAAAACCCTTCCTTGAGCCATAGGCCTCTCCGCAGTCCCTCTTGAATTGGCTTTGACCGGTTCCTTGCAATCCCTTGCAAAATGTCCCGGCTTTCCATAGTTGAAGCAGCCACTTGTTCCCCAGCATACACGGCCATAGTGGTTGCGCTTGCACTTGTCGCAGAATGGAGCCTCACTCCGATAATTCCTTCCATCAGACCCACCAGCTTTTCCCTTGCCTTTTCCTCGGCGATCATACGGACCTTTGCCTCGGTTGTTGAAGCCTTTCCGCCTCTGAGGCCCACAGCCCTGATTGTCCTTCTTCTCCGAGGCTTGCACCTCCTCAGCCTTGGTGTCGTCTTCATACATCCTACACATGTCCACGAGTGCAGGAAAACTTTGAATCCGTTGATAACTGAAGATCGACTTCAACTTGGGCCTCAAGCCTCCTTCAAACTTAATGCATTTGCTTCTTTCATCCGGATTGTTCTGATAATATGGAGAGTACTTCATAAGCTCCTCAAACTTGGTCGCGTACTCACTCACACTCATACTCCCTTGCTTCAGCTGCAAGAACTCCACCTCCTTCTTCCCCCTTAGATCCTCAGGAAAATACTTATGGAGAAACTTCTCCATGAATACACCCCAGCTCACTTCCCTTCCTTCATATTGCAGAAGTTGCATTGTGTGATTCCACCAATTCTCAGCTTCATCCTCCAACATGTATGTTGCATACGCCACCTTCTGAGCATCAGAACACTCCAACGTTCTCAGAATCTTATCCATGGTGTGAATCCATTTATTGGCCTCTTCCGGTTTAAATCCTCCTTCAAACTTTGGCGGATTGCAACTTCTAAAATCAGCCAGAGTCTTCGCCTCAGCGTTACCCACATTACACTGATGTGGCGGGTTAACCGGTTGAGATGGTTGTTGAGACTGTCGCTGCATGGCTTCCAGCACCGTGGTGATCCTTTCTAACATCGCATTGGTGTGATTTTGGTTTCTAGTTGCCATATTAGACCTGCGCTATGGGCTTATGGTCACATATGCTGAACTAAAGAAACTTCCATTACACCACCTATGCTAAGGCTATAGCTTAAGATTCTAAGTTCACATTCAATTGCATCTTGTGCTCAAAAGAGACAAGATACAAACAAATCAAGGGTATATAAATCTCAACAAGCAAAATAACAACATTCAAAATAATGTACATGCCCTGGAGATACCTGCTTGATGTTGATGGCTACCTTTCTAGTACTACTTCCACTACTACAGGATCTGGCTTTTGCTCTGATACCACTTTGTGTGACACCCTTCCGAATTACCCAAGTATAATATAGTACTTAAGCTATTATATTGGATAATATATGGACTTGTGAGTATTAAGAAAATATGTAAAAAAAATATTTCTTTTTAAAGCGGGTGCACAAATCAACACTTGGAATTCTTGGAGAATAAACTCTAAAGCATTTCGAAACAGTTGTATCGAATTCGGCGATTTCTAAAACCTTTTCAAAAGTTGGGTAACATTCGTCTTTTGAAATCGTGTTTATATCATAGAAAATAACTAAAGCTACCCTTGCTTTATTTGATAAAATTGATACCATCGAATAGTTTTCACAGCCGAACTCTCAAATAGATTAAATCAGAGTAAGAGGAAATTATCGGACTATGCCATGGATAGGAATATAAACATAGATTTTATATATAGGAAAGTCATAAGTACATAGCCCAACATCAGAGTCTCCAAGTTCCAAAATATACAAGTCCATAAACAAGTCTACATAACAGTGTAACCAAACCCTAGAGTACCCCAAAAGTATATCTACACTATATATACATAACCAAAATGTAAACTCCAAGGGCGGTCTCATAGATCTGGCATCATCAGATGTAGTAGTAGTGATAGCAGTAGTCTCCAAGAAGCAAAAGTAGTAAGGTAGTAGCATCATCATCAACACAGCAGCAGCAAGATCTCCTCCACAGCATCCACACATCGGATCCTCCGATCCTCATCACATACCATATGCACATACCTAGGGATCATCGTCCCTCCAATCACTCCCAGTAGAATGCACGACAGGCTCGCTCCCACTCTCGTCCTCCACCGGATCCTCCTCGATCTCATCCGAGGGAGAGTGTACCCTACCACTGGGTACCGGGTCAGGTGATGGTGAAACCCTGACTGGGCTCCTCGAATCAGAAGGGGGAGTATCCTCGCGGACGACTCTCGAGGTAAAAGGGTGAGAGCGGGTAGGTCGAAAATGAAAACTGTGATAAGAGCGAGCTGGTCGCAGGGGAGGTGGTCCATGGTAAGTATAAAACGGGGGTACGTGCATAGTGTATATGATGGGAATCCTAAATCTACGAGGACGAAATCGCATCAGCGGGTTCGGGTGGTAGAAGGTAATCTCTACCTCTCCCTCGAACACCGCACGATGGTCCTCAAAGATCCATGTGCCACTAGGAAGTGGCCGGATCTCGATGCATTATTTTATTTACTTTCCCTCCAAAATCTTTCCTATAATTGCTTCTAGGTCCCAACCCAGGGACTAATATGCAAAACACTTATTTTATGCATTATTATATTTATTAAGTCACCTCACACACATATACTAACTATATGAACACATATTTTAATCAAGGATTAATATAGAAATCATTAATTATAATTAATTTATAATTAACATTTCATTAATCGGGGATTAAAATTTTGGGGTGTTACACTACTCCCCCACTTACAAGGAATTTCGTCCCCGAAATTCAATTCATACAAACAAGTCAGGATAGTCCTGACGCATCTTATCCTCTAATTCCCAAGATGCTTCTATCACATCACCACAAACCCAGACGACTTTGACCAGACGAATATCCTTCCCTCTAAGCTGCTTGATCCTTCGATCTTCAATGCGAACTGGTACAGCTTTGAAGGTTAGGTTCTCATGAATTTCTAAGTCATCAGGTTGGATTCTAAGAACAATGGTGGGGTCATGGACATATCTCTTCAACTGAGACACATGGAATACATTGTGAAGGTTAGCTAATGACGGAGGCAGGGCTAACTGATAAGCTACTGGGCCGACTCTTTTGAGGATTTGATAGGGACCAATAAACTTAGGTGATAGTTTCTGGGTTTTCAAGGCTCTACTAACACCTTTTGTTGGTACTATTCTAATGAATACATGGTCTCCTTCGGCGAACTCTAAAGGTTTCCTCCTCCTATCAGTATAACTTTTTTGCCTACTCTGAGCTGTCTTCATCTTCTCTTGTATCATCTTGATCTGTTCCGTGGTCTCTTGCACAAAATCTGGCCCAACCAGAGAACTCTCCCCCACTTGAAACCAGCATAATGGCGTCTAGCACTTTCTCCCATACAAAGCTTCAAATGGTGCCATTCCAATGCTCGTGTGGTAACTGTTGTTGTAAGTGAACTCCATGAGTGGTAACATTTGTTCCCAGCTCCCTTGACCTTCCAACGCACAGGCTCGCAAAATGTCCTCCAGTGACTGAATAGTCCTCTCCGTTTGACCATCAGTCTGAGGATGGTATGCAGAACTTAACTTCAATTTTGAACCCAAAGCTCTATGAAGATCTTCCCAAAACTTCGATGTAAACCTCGGGTCGCGATCTGACACAATACTTGACGGTACCCCATGTAGATGAACAACTTCCTTGATGTACAACTGGGTGAGCTTTTCCAACGAGTAGCGCATATTCACGGGAATGAAATGCGCCGACTTGGTCAAACGATCCACGATCACCCAGATTGCATCATGACCAGTAGATGTCCTTGGCAATCCTGACACAAAATCCATCGAGATACTATCCCATTTCCATACGGGAACTTCCAAAGAAAGTAACTCTCCTCCTGGCCTATGATGTTCCACTTTCGCCTTTTGACACACCAAACAACGTGCCACATATTCAACTACGTCCTTCTTCAAACCAGGCCACCAAAATAGCTTCTTTAAGTCCTGGTACATTTTGGTAGCTCCTGGATGCATACTCATCTTACTCTTATGCGCTTCATTCAGAATCATTCTTCTTACTTCCAAATCATCAGGGACACATATCCTTGTCTTAAAACGCAGGATTCCATCCTTCCCTTCTTGAAATTCCAACTCCTTACCTTCTTGCATCAACTTCTTCTTTTCCATAAGCTTATTATCCTTGTGTTGCAATTCCCAAATCCTTTGCAGAAACTCAATAGCAATCTGTAACATCCCCATCTTAATACTCGTCGGCTCTACTTGCATCGTCAGGCTTAAATCTCGGAACTCCTCTATCAACGCAGCTTCTCTAACCATCATTACACTGATGTGCATTGCTTTTCTACTCAATGCATCTGCCACAACATTGGCTTTCCCAGGATGGTAATGGAGCTCGAACTCGTAGTCCTTCAAAAACTTCATCCATCAGCGCTGCCTCATATTCAACTCTTTCTGATCGAAGAGGTACTTTAAACTCTTATGGTCACTGAACACCCGGAACGTAGTGCCATAGAGATAGTGCCTCCAGATCTTTAACACAAACACCACAGCTGCCAGCTCCAGATCATGGGTTGGATAGTTCATTTCATGAACTTTTAGCTGTCTCGAGGCATAGGCGACGACTTGCCCTTCTTGCATCAAAACACTCCCAAGACCTTGTTTCGATGCGTCACAATACACATCGAAACTCTTCTGTGTATCGGGCAGAATCAATACAGGAGACGATGTCAACCTTTCCTTCAACTCCCGAAAATTCCTTTCACACTTCTCATCCCATAGAAATGGTTGATCTTTCCGAGTCAACTTCGTCATAGGCAGTGCAATCTTCGAGAAACCTTCAATGGATCTTCTGTAGTAACCAGCCAAACCCAGAAAGCTTCTCACCTCCGTGACCGACTTCGGTTGCTCCCATTGCAAAACCGAGCTTACTTTCGTCTGATCAACGGCTATTCCTTTATCCGAAATCACATGCCCCAAGAACTTAACCTCCTTCAGCCAGAACTCACACTTTGTAAGTTTGGCGTACAACTGCTTCTCCTTCAGGATACTCAACACTATCCTCAAGTGTTCAGCATGCTCCTCCGGGCTCTTAGAGTAAATAAGGATATCATCAATGAACACAACCACGAATGAATCTAAATAAGGTCTAAAGATTCGATTCATGTAGTCCATAAAGATAGCTGGTGCATTAGTCAATCCGAACGGCATCACGACATACTCATAATGTCCGTATCGAGATCGAAATGCAGTCTTAGAGATATCCTCTTCTCTTATCCTGATCTGATGGTACCCCGACCTCAAATCAATCTTGGAAAATACCGAAGCTCCTCGCACTTGATCCATAAGGTCATCTATCCTCGGCAATGGATACTTGTTCTTGATGGTGACCTTATTCAGCTGCCGGTAGTCGATGCACATCCTCATGCTACCATCTTTCTTCTTGACGAACAAAACCGGAGCACCCCAAGGCGACACACTTGGTTGGATCATCTGCTTCTGCAACAGCTCCTCAATCTGCTTTTTCATTTCAGCCACTTCCGGTGGTGCCATTCTATAAGGAGCAATAGAAATGGGACCAGCTCCCGGAACTAGATCAATACCGAATTCAATCTCTCTTCTTGGTGGCAAACCAGGGATCTCATCAGCAAATACCTCCGGAAAGTCTCTGACAACAGGAATCTCTTCCATCCTTGGACCATTCTCTTCCACCTCAGTGTTGAACAGACACACGTAGCCGGAAGGTTTTGGGTTTCTATAGGTCACTATTTTTCTATCACAATCAATGATCACTTGGTTTTGACTTAACCAGTCCATTCCCAAGATCACATCTAATTGTGCCAAGGGTAAACAGATCAAATCTACTTTAGAGGTTTGTCCTAACACTTCTATACAGCAGTTAAGACATGCTCTAGAAACTACAACAGGAGCATTGGTAAGAGTTTCCACTTGCAAATCATAAGGTAATTCAGTCACAGACAAACTTAACCGTTTCACACATTCATATGAAACAAATGAATGCGTAGCGCCGGAATCAAACAAGACATGACAAGACTGACCATTAAGCAAGTATTTACCTTGCACCAGATCAGAGGATCGGCTTGCTTTCACACCATTAAGGGTGAAAACCCTTCCTTGAGCCATAGGCCTCTCCGCAGTCCCTCTTGAATTGGCTTTGACCGGTTCCTTGCAATCCCTTGCAAAATGTCCCGGCTTTCCATAGTTGAAGCAGCCACTTGTTCCCCAGCATACACGGCCATAGTGGTTGCGCTTGCACTTGTCGCAGAATGGAGCCTCACTCCGATAATTCCTTCCATCAGACCCACCAGCTTTTCCCT
Source organism: Crotalaria pallida (assembly GCA_037953625.1). Lineage (NCBI taxonomy): Eukaryota > Viridiplantae > Streptophyta > Magnoliopsida > Fabales > Fabaceae > Crotalaria > Crotalaria pallida. Next base: position 62,967,288 of record CM075655.1, on the reverse strand, counting down.
TGCCTTTTCCTCGGCGATCATACGGACCTTTGCCTCGGTTGTTGAAGCCTTTCCGCCTCTGAGGCCCACAGCCCTGATTGTCCTTCTTCTCCGAGGCTTGCACCTCCTCAGCCTTGGTGTCGTCTTCATACATCCTACACATGTCCACGAGTGCAGGAAAACTTTGAATCCGTTGATAACTGAAGATCGACTTCAACTTGGGCCTCAAGCCTCCTTCAAACTTAATGCATTTGCTTCTTTCATCCGGATTGTTCTGATAATATGGAGAGTACTTCATAAGCTCCTCAAACTTGGTCGCGTACTCACTCACACTCATACTCCCTTGCTTCAGCTGCAAGAACTCCACCTCCTTCTTCCCCCTTAGATCCTCAGGAAAATACTTATGGAGAAACTTCTCCATGAATACACCCCAGCTCACTTCCCTTCCTTCATATTGCAGAAGTTGCATTGTGTGATTCCACCAATTCTCAGCTTCATCCTCCAACATGTATGTTGCATACGCCACCTTCTGAGCATCAGAACACTCCAACGTTCTCAGAATCTTATCCATGGTGTGAATCCATTTATTGGCCTCTTCCGGTTTAAATCCTCCTTCAAACTTTGGCGGATTGCAACTTCTAAAATCAGCCAGAGTCTTCGCCTCAGCGTTACCCACATTACACTGATGTGGCGGGTTAACCGGTTGAGATGGTTGTTGAGACTGTCGCTGCATGGCTTCCAGCACCGTGGTGATCCTTTCTAACATCGCATTGGTGTGATTTTGGTTTCTAGTTGCCATATTAGACCTGCGCTATGGGCTTATGGTCACATATGCTGAACTAAAGAAACTTCCATTACACCACCTATGCTAAGGCTATAGCTTGAGATTCTAAGTTCACATTCAATTGCATCTTGTGCTCAAAAGAGACAAGATACAAACAAATCAAGGGTATATAAATCTCAACAAGCAAAATAACAACATTCAAAATAATGTACATGCCCTGGAGATACCTGCTTGATGTTGATGGCTACCTTTCTGGTACTACTTCCACTACTACAGGATCTGGCTTTTGCTCTGATACCACTTTGTGTGACACCCTTCCGAATTACCCAAGTATAATATAGTACTTAAGCTATTATATTGGATAATATATGGACTTGTGAGTATTAAGAAAATATGTAAAAAAAATATTTCTTTTTAAAGCGGGTGCACAAATCAACACTTGGAATTCTTGGAGAATAAACTCTAAAGCATTTCGAAACAGTTGTATCGAATTCGGCGATTTCTAAAACCTTTTCAAAAGTTGGGTAACATTCGTCTTTTGAAATCGTGTTTATATCATAGAAAATAACTAAAGCTACCCTTGCTTTATTTGATAAAATTGATACCATCGAATAGTTTTCACAGCCGAACTCTCAAATAGATTAAATCAGAGTAAGAGGAAATTATCGGACTATGCCATGGATAGGAATATAAACATAGATTTTATATATAGGAAAGTCATAAGTACATAGCCCAACATCAGAGTCTCCAAGTTCCAAAATATACAAGTCCATAAACAAGTCTACATAACAGTGTAACCAAACCCTAGAGTACCCCAAAAGTATATCTACACTATATATACATAACCAAAATGTAAACTCCAAGGGCGGTCTCATAGATCTGGCATCATCAGATGTAGTAGTAGTGATAGCAGTAGTCTCCAAGAAGCAAAAGTAGTAAGGTAGTAGCATCATCATCAACACAGCAGCAGCAAGATCTCCTCCACAGCATCCACACATCGGATCCTCCGATCCTCATCACATACCATATGCACATACCTAGGGATCATCGTCCCTCCAATCACTCCCAGTAGAATGCACGACAGGCTCGCTCCCACTCTCGTCCTCCACCGGATCCTCCTCGATCTCATCCGAGGGAGAGTGTACCCTACCACTGGGTACCGGGTCAGGTGATGGTGAAACCCTGACTGGGCTCCTCGGATCAGAAGGGGGAGTATCCTCGCGGACGACTCTCGAGGTAAAAGGGTGAGAGCGGGTAGGTCGAAAATGAAAACTGTGATAAGAGCGAGCTGGTCGCAGGGGAGGTGGTCCATGGTAAGTATAAAACGGGGGTACGTGCATAGTGTATATGATGGGAATCCTAAATCTACGAGGACGAAATCGCATCAGCGGGTTCGGGTGGTAGAAGGTAATCTCTACCTCTCCCTCGAACACCGCACGATGGTCCTCAAAGATCCATGTGCCACTAGGAAGTGGCCGGATCTCGATGCATTATTTTATTTACTTTCCCTCCAAAATCTTTCCTATAATTGCTTCTAGGTCCCAACCCAGGGACTAATATGCAAAACACTTACTTTATGCATTATTATATTTATTAAGTCACCTCACACACATATACTAACTATATGAACACATATTTTAATCAAGGATTAATATAGAAATCATTAATTATAATTAATTTATAATTAACATTTCATTAATCGGGGATTAAAATTTTGGGGTGTTACAGTTGCATGAATCCTTGGAGGTTCTAACAAGTGTAGAATGGTTAAGAGTGTATTCTAAAGGCTTAGAATAGTCTAGGAATGTGTATTAGGACTTATAAGAACCGTTAGAATAATCCGAAACATTGTTCTGTACCCCAAGGGACGTAGAGGGTGTAGCATGAGTCCTTGGAGGTTCTAACAAGTGTAGAATGGCTAAGAGAGTATTCTAGAGGCTTAGAATGGTCTAGGAATGTGTATTAGGACTAATACAAACATTAGAATGATCCTAAACAATGCTAGAGTCCCCAAGGGACGTAGAGGGTGTAGCATGAATCCTTGGAGGTTCTAACAAGTGTAGAATGGTAAAGAGAGTACTCTAAAGGCTTAGAATGGTCTAGAAATGTGTACTAGGACTTAGAAGAAACATTAGACTGATCCTAAACAATGCTTGAGTCCCCAAGGGACTTAGCGGGGGTAGCATGAGTCCTTGGAGGTTCTAACAAGTGTAGAATGGATAAGAGAGTATTCTAAAGGCTTAGAATGGTCTAGGAATGTGTATTAGGACTTACAAGAACCATTAGAATGATCCTAAACAATGATTAACTCCCCAAGGGACGAAGAGGGTGTAGCATGAGTCCTTGGAGGTTCTGACAAGTGTAGAATGGTTAAGAGAGTATTCTAAAGGCTTAGAATGGTCTAGGAATGTGTATTAGGACTTATAAGAACCATTAGAATGATCCGAAACATTGTTCTGTACCCCAAGGGACGTAGAGGGTGTAGCATGAATCCTTGGAGGTTCTAACAAGTGTAGAATGGTAAAGAGAGTATTCTAAAGGCTTAGAATAGTCTAGGAATGTGTATTAGGACTTATAAGAAACATTAGAATAATCCTAAACAATTCTTGAGTCCCCAAGGGATGTAGAGGGTGTAGCATGAGTACTTGGAGGTTCTGACAAGTGTAGAATGGTTAAGAGAGTATTCTAAAGGCTTAGAATGGTCTAGGAATGTGTATTAGGACTTATAAGAACCATTAGAATGATCCAAAACATTGTTCTGTACCCCAAGGGACGTAGAGGGTGTAGCATGAGTCCTTGGAGGTTCTAACAAGTGTAGAATGGCTAAGAGAGTATTCTAGAGACTTAGAATGGTCTAGGAATGTGTATTAGGACTTATACAAACATTAGAATGATCCTAAACAATGCGAGAGTCCCCAAGGGACGTAGAGGGTGTAGCATGAATCCTTGGAGGTTCTAACAAGTGTAGAATGGTAAAGAGAGTAGTCTAAAGGCTTAGAATGGTCTAGGAATGTGTACTAGGACTTAGAAGAAACATTAGAATGATCCTAAACAATGCTTGAGTCCCCAAGGGACTTAGCAGGGGTAGCATGAGTCCTTGGAGGTTCTAACAAGTGTAGAATGGATAAGAGAGTATTCTAAAGGCTTAGAATGGTCTAGGAATGTGTATTAGGACTTACAAGAACCATTAGAATGATCCTAAACAATGCTTGACTCCCCAAGGGATGTAGAGGGTGTAGCATGAGTCCATGGAGGTTCTGACAAGTGTAGAATGGTTAAGAGAGTATTCTAGAGGCTTAGAATGGTCTAGGAATGTGTATTAGGACTTATAAGAACCATTAGAATGATCCTAATCAATGCTTGACTCCCCAAGGGATGTAGAGGGTGTAGCATGAGTCCTTGGAGGTTCTAACAAGTGTAGAATGGTTAAGAGAGTATTCTAAAGGCTTAGAATGGTCTAGGAATGTGTATTAGGACTTATACGAACCTTTAGAATGATCCTAAACATTGTTTGGTACCCCTAGGGACGTAGAGGGTGTAGCATGAGTCCTTGGAGGTTCTAACATGTGTAGAATGGTTAAGAGAGTATTCTAAAGGCTTAGAATGGTCAAGGAATGTGTATTAGGACTTATAAGAAACATTAGAATGATCCTAAACAATGCTTGAGTCCCCAAGGGACTAAGCGGGTGTAGCATGAGTCGTTGGAGGTTCTAAGAAGTGTAGAATGGTTAAGAGATTATTCTAAAGGCTTATAATGGTCTAGGAATGTGTATTAGGACTTACAAGAACCATTAGAATGATCCTAAACAATGCTTGACTCCCCAAGGGACGTAGAGGGTGTAGCATGAGTCCTTGGAGGTTCTAACAAGTGTAGAATGGTTAAGAGAGTATTCTAGAGGCTTAGAATTGTCTAGGAATGTGTATTAGGACTTATAAGAACCATTAGAATGATCCTAATCAATGCTTGACTCCCCAAGGGACGTAGAGGGTGTGGCATGAGTCCTTGGAGGTTCTAACAAGTGTAGAATGGTTAAGAAAGTATTCTAAAGGCTTAGAATGGTCTAGGAATGTGTATTAGGACTTATACGAACCTTTAGAATGATCCTAAACATTGCTTGGTACCCCTAGGGACGTAGAGGGTGTAGCATGAGTCCTTGGAGGTTCTAACATGTGTAGAATGGTTAAGAGAGTATTCTAAAGGCTTAGAATGGTCAAGGAATGTGTATTAGGACTTATAAGAAACATTAGAATGATCCTAAACAATGCTCGAGTCCCCAAGGGACTAAGCGGGTGTAGCATGAGTCGTTGGAGGTACTAAGAAGTGTAGAATGGTTAAGAGATTATTCTAAAGGCTTAGAATTGTCTAGGAATGTGTATTAGGACTTATACGAACCTTTAGAATGATCCTAAACATTGCTTGGTACCCCTAGGGACGTAGAGGGTGTAGCATGAGTCCTTGGAGGTTCTAACAAGTGTAGAATGGTTAAGAGAGTAATCTAAAGGCGTAGAATGGTCTAGGAATGTGTATTACGACTTATAAGAAACATTAGAATGATCGTAAACAATGCTTGAGTCCCCAAGTGACGTAGAGGGTGAAGCATGAGTCCTTGGAGGTTCTAACAAGTGTAGAATGGTTAAGAGAGTATTCTAATGGCTTTGAATGGTCTAGGAATGTGTATTAGGACTTATAAGAACCACTAGAATGATCCTACACAATACTTGAGTCCCCAAGGGACGTAGAGGGTGTTGTATGAGGCCTTGGAGGTTCTAACAAGTGTAGAATGGTTAAGAGAGTATTCTAAAGGCTTAGAATGGTCTAGGAATGTGTTTTAGGACTTACAAGAACCATTAGAATGATCCTAAACAATGCTTGACTCCCCAAGGGATGTAGAGGGTGTAGAATGAGTCTTGGAGGTTCTAACAAGTGTAGAATGGTTAAGAGATTATTCTAGAGGCTTAGAATGGTCTAGGAATGTGTATTAGGACTTATAAGAACCATTAGAATGATCCTAATCAATGCTTGACTCCCCAAGGGACGTAGAGGGCGTAGCATGAGTCCTTGGAGGTTCTAACAAGTGTAGAATGGTTAAGAGAGTATTCTAAAGGCTTAGAATGGTCTAGGAATGTGTATTAGGACTTATACGAACCTTTAGAATGATCCTAAACATTGCGTGGTACCCCTAGGGACGTAGGGGGTGTAGCATGAGTCCTTGGAGGTTCTAACATGTGTAGAATGGTTAAGAGAGTATTCTAAAGGCTTAGAATGGTCAAGGAATGTGTATTAGGACTTATAAAAAACATTAGAATGATCCTAAACAATGCTTGAGTCCCCAAGGGACTAAGCGGGTGTAGCATGAGTCGTTGGAGGTACTAAGAAGTGTAGAATGGTTAAGAGATTATTCTAAAGGCTTAGAATTGTCTAGGAATGTGTATTAGGACTTATACGAACCTTTAGAATGATCCTAAACATTGCTTGGTACCCCTAGGGACGTAGAGGGTGTAGCATGAGTCCTTGGAGGTTCTAACATGTGTAGAATGGTTAAGAGAGTATTCTAAAGGCTTAGAATGGTCAAGGAATGTGTATTAGGACTTATAAGAAACATTAGAATGATCCTAAACAATGCTTGAGTCCCCAAGGGACTAAGCGAGTGTAGCATGAGTCGTTGAAGGTACTAAGAAGTGTAGAATGGTTAAGAGATTATTCTAAAGGCTTAGAATTGTCTAGGAATGTGTATTAGGACTTATACGAACCTTTAGAATGATCCTAAACATTGCTTGGTACCCCTAGGGACGTAGAGGGTGTAGCATGAGTCCTTCGAGGTTCTAACAAGTGTTGAATGGTTAAGAGAGTAATTTAAAGGCGTAGAATTGTCTAGGAATGTGTATTACGACTTATAAGAAACATTAGAATGATCCTAAACAATGCTTGAGTCCCCAAGTGACGTAGAGGGTGAAGCATGAGTCCTTGGAGGTTCTAACAAGTGTAGAAAGGTTAAGAGAGTATTTTAATGGCTTAGAATGGTCTAGGAATGTGTATTAGGACTTATAAGAACCATTAGAATGATCCTACACAATACTTGAGTCCCCAAGGGACGTAGAGGGTGTTGCATGAGTCCTTGGAGGTTCTAACAAGTGTAGAATGGTTAAGAGAGTATTCTAAAGGATTAGAATGGTTTAGGAATGTGTATTAGGACTTATAAGAACCATTAGAATGATCCTAAACATTGTTTGGTACCCAAAGGGACGTAGAGGGTATAGCAGGAGTCCTTGGAGGTTCTGACAAGTGTAGAATGGTTAAGAGAGTATTCTAGAGGCTTAGAATGTTCTAGGAATGTGTACTAGGACTTATACAAACAATAGAATGATCCTAAAGAATGCTTAAGTCCCCAAGGGACGTAGAGGGTGTAGCATGAATCCATGGAGGTTCTAACAAGTGTAGAATGGTTAAGAGAGTATTCTAAAGGATTAGAATGGTCTAGGAATGTGTATTAAGACTTATAAGAACCATTAGAATGATTCTAAACAATGCTTGGTACCCCAAGGGACGTAGAGGGTGTAGCATGAGTCCTTGGAGGTTCTAACAAGTGTAGAATGGTTAAGAGAGTATTCTAGAGGCTTAGAATGGTCTAGGAAAGTGTATTAGGACTTATACGAAACATTAGAATGATCCTAATCAATGCTTGACTCCCGAAGGGACGTAGAGGGTGTAGCATGAGTCCTTGGAGGTTCTAACAAGTGTACAATGGTTAAGAGAGTATTCTAAAGGCTTAGAATGGTCTAGGAATGTGTATTAGGACTTATAAGAAACATTAGATTGATCCGAAACATTGTTTGCTACCCCAAGGGACGTAGAGGGTGTAGCATGAGTCCTTGGAGGTTCTAACAAGCGTAGAATGGTTAAGAGAGTATTCTAGAGGCTTAGAATGGTCTAGGAAAGTGTATTAGGACTTATACGAAACATTAGAATGATCCTAAACAATGCGTGAGTCCCCAAGGGACGTAGAGGGTGTAGCATGAATCCTTGGAGGTTCTAACAAGTGTAGAATGGTAAAGAGAGTAGTCTAAAGGCTTAGAATGGTCTAGGAATGTGTACTAGGACTTAGAAGAAACATTAGAATGATCCTAAACAATGCTTGAGTCCCCAAGGGACTTAGCGGGGGTAGCATGAGTCCTTGGAGGTTCTAACAAGTGTAGAATGGATAAGAGAGTATTCTGAAGGCTTAGAATGGTCTAGGAATGTGTATTAGGACTTACAAGAACCATTAGAATGATCCTAAACAATGCTTGACTCCCCAAGGGACGTAGAGGGTGTAGCATGAGTCCATGGAGGTTCTGACAAGTGTAGAATGGTTAAGAGAGTATTCTAGAGGCTTAGAATGGTCTAGGAATGTGTATTAGGACTTATAAGAACCATTAGAATGATCCTAATCAATGCTTGACTCCCCAAGGGATGTAGAGGGTGTAGCATGAGTGCTTGGAGGTTCGAACAAGTGTAGAATGGTTAAGAAAGTATTCTAAAGGCTTAGAATGGTCTAGGAATGTGTATTAGGACTTATACGAAGCTTTAGAATGATCCTAAACATTGCTTGGTACCCCTAGGGACGTAGAGGGTGTAGCATGAGTCCTTGGAGGTTCTAACATGTGTAGAATGGTTAAGAGAGTATTCTAAAGGCTTAGAATGGTCAAGGAATGTGTATTAGGACTTATAAGAAACATTAGAATGATCCTAAACAATGCTTGAGTCCCCAAGGGACTAAGCGGGTGTAGCATGACTCGTTGGAGGTTCTAAGAAGTGTAGAATGGTTAAGAGATTATTCTAAAGGCTTATAATGGTCTAGGAATGTTTATTAGGACTTACAAGAACCATTAGAATGATCCTAAACAATGCTTGACTCCCCAAGGGACGTAGAGGGTGTAGCATGAGTCCTTGGAGGTTCTAACAAGTGTAGAATGGTTAAGAGAGTATTCTAGAGGCTTAGAATTGTCTAGGAATGTGTATTAGGACTCATAAGAACCATTAGAATGATCCTAATCAATGCTTGACTCCCCAAGGGACGTAGAGGGTGTGGCATGAGTCCTTGGAGGTTCTAACAAGTGTAGAATGGTTAAGAAAGTATTCTAAAGGCTTAGAATGGTCTAGGAATGTGTATTAGGACTTATACGAACCTTTAGAATGATCCTAAACATTGCTTGGTACCCCTAGGGACGTAGAGGGTGTAGCATGAGTCCTTGGAGGTTCTAACATGTGTAGAATGGTTAAGAGAGTATTCTAAAGGCTTAGAATGGTCAAGGAATGTGTATTAGGACTTATAAGAAACATTAGAATGATCCTAAACAATGCTTGAGTCCCCAAGGGACTAAGCGGGTGTAGCATGAGTCGTTGGAGGTACTAAGAAGTGTAGAATGGTTAAGAGATTATTCTAAAGGCTTAGAATTGTCTAGGAATGTGTATTAGGACTTATACGAACCTTTAGAATGATCCTAAACATTGCTTGGTACCCCTAGGGATGTAGAGGGTGTAGCATGAGTCCTTGGAGGTTCTAACAAGTGTAGAATGGTTAAGAGAGTAATCTAAAGGCGTAGAATGGTCTAGGAATGTGTATTACGAATTATAAGAAACATTAGAATGATCCTAAACAATGCTTGAGTCCCCAAGTGACGTAGAGGGTGAAGCATGAGTCCTTGGAGGTTCTAACAAGTGTAGAATGGTTAAGAGAGTATTCTAATGGCTTTGAATGGTCTAGGAATGTGTATTAGGACTTATAAGAACCACTAGAATGATCCTACACAATACTTGAGTCCCCAAGGGACGTAGAGGGTGTTGTATGAGGCCTTGGAGGTTCTAACAAGTGTAGAATGGTTAAGAGAGTATTCTAAAGGCTTAGAATGGTCTAGGAATGTGTATTAGGACTTACAAGAACCATTAGAATGATCCTAAACAATGCTTGACTCCCCAAGGGATGTAGAGGGTGTAGAATGAGTCTTGGAGTTTCTAACAAGTGTAGAATGGTTAAGAGAGTATTCTAGAGGCTTAGAATGGTCTAGGAATGTGTATTAGGACTTATAAGAACCATTAGAATGATCCTAATCAATGCTTGACTCCCCAAGGGACGTAGAGGGTGTAGCATGAGTCCTTGGAGGTTCTAACAAGTGTAGAATGGTTAAGAGAGTATTCTAAAGGCTTAGAATGGTCTAGGAATGTGTATTAGGACTTATACGAACCTTTAGAATGATCCTAACCATTGCTTGGTACCCCTAGGGACGTAGGGGGTGTAGCATGAGTCCTTGGAGGTTCTAACATGTGTAGAATGGTTAAGAGAGTATTCTAAAGGCTTAGAATGGTCAAGGAATGTGTATTAGGACTTATAAAAAACATTAGAATGATCCTAAACAATGCTTGAGTCCCCAAGGGACTAAGCGAGTGTAGCATGAGTCGTTGGAGGTACTAAGAAGTGTAGAATGGTTAAGAGAGTATTCTAAAGGCTTAGAATGGTCTAGGAATGTGTATTAGGACTTATACGAACCTTTAGAATGATCCTAAACATTGCGTGGTACCCCTAGGGACGTAGGGGGTGTAGCATGAGTCCTTGGAGGTTCTAACATGTGTAGAATGGTTAAGAGAGTATTCTAAAGGCTTAGAATGGTCAAGGAATGTGTATTAGGACTTATAAAAAACATTAGAATGATCCTAAACAATGCTTGAGTCCCCAAGGGACTAAGCGGGTGTAGCATGAGTCGTTGGAGGTACTAAGAAGTGTAGAATGGTTAAGAGATTATTCTAAAGGCTTAGAATTGTCTAGGAATGTGTATTAGGACTTATACGAACCTTTAGAATGATCCTAAACATTGCTTGGTACCCCTAGGGACGTAGAGGGTGTAGCATGAGTCCTTGGAGGTTCTAACATGTGTAGAATGGTTAAGAGAGTATTCTAAAGGCTTAGAATGGTCAAGGAATGTGTATTAGGACTTATAAGAAACATTAGAATGATCCTAAACAATGCTTGAGTCCCCAAGGGACTAAGCGAGTGTAGCATGAGTCGTTGAAGGTACTAAGAAGTGTAGAATGGTTAAGAGATTATTCTAAAGGCTTAGAATTGTCTAGGAATGTGTATTAGGACTTATACGAACCTTTAGAATGATCCTAAACATTGCTTGGTACCCCTAGGGACGTAGAGGGTGTAGCATGAGTCCTTCGAGGTTCTAACAAGTGTTGAATGGTTAAGAGAGTAATTTAAAGGCGTAGAATTGTCTAGGAATGTGTATTACGACTTATAAGAAACATTAGAATGATCCTAAACAATGCTTGAGTCCCCAAGTGACGTAGAGGGTGAAGCATGAGTCCTTGGAGGTTCTAACAAGTGTAGAAAGGTTAAGAGAGTATTTTAATGGCTTAGAATGGTCTAGGAATGTGTATTAGGACTTATAAGAACCATTAGAATGATCCTACACAATACTTGAGTCCCCAAGGGACGTAGAGGGTGTTGCATGAGTCCTTGGAGGTTCTAACAAGTGTAGAATGGTTAAGAGAGTATTCTAAAGGATTAGAATGGTTTAGGAATGTGTATTAGGACTTATAAGAACCATTAGAATGATCCTAAACATTGTTTGGTACCCAAAGGGACGTAGAGGGTATAGCAGGAGTCCTTGGAGGTTCTGACAAGTGTAGAATTGTTAAGAGAGTATTCTAGAGGCTTAGAATGTTCTAGGAATGTGTACTAGGACTTATACAAACAATAGAATGATCCTAAAGAATGCTTAAGTCCCCAAGGGACGTAGAGGGTGTAGCATGAATCCATGGAGGTTCTAACAAGTGTAGAATGGTTAAGAGAGTATTCTAAAGGATTAGAATGGTCTAGGAATGTGTATTAAGACTTATAAGAACCATTAGAATGATTCTAAACAATGCTTGGTACCCCAAGGGACGTAGAGGGTGTAGCATGAGTCCTTGGAGGTTCTAACAAGTGTAGAATGGTTAAGAGAGTATTCTAGAGGCTTAGAATGGTCTAGGAAAGTGTATTAGGACTTATACGAAACATTAGAATGATCCTAATCAATGCTTGACTCCCGAAGGGACGTAGAGGGTGTAGCATGAGTCCTTGGAGGTTCTAACAAGTGTACAATGGTTAAGAGAGTATTCTAAAGGCTTAGAATGGTCTAGGAATGTGTATTAGGACTTATAAGAAACATTAGATTGATCCGAAACATTGTTTGCTACCCCAAGGGACGTAGAGGGTGTAGCATGAGTCCTTGGAGGTTCTAACAAGCGTAGAATGGTTAAGAGAGTATTCTAGAGGCTTAGAATGGTCTAGGAAAGTGTATTAGGACTTATACGAAACATTAGAATGATCCTAAACAATGCGTGAGTCCCCAAGGGACGTAGAGGGTGTAGCATGAATCCTTGGAGGTTCTAACAAGTGTAGAATGGTAAAGAGAGTAGTCTAAAGGCTTAGAATGGTCTAGGAATGTGTACTAGGACTTAGAAGAAACATTAGAATGATCCTAAACAATGCTTGAGTCCCCAAGGGACTTAGCGGGGGTAGCATGAGTCCTTGGAGGTTCTAACAAGTGTAGAATGGATAAGAGAGTATTCTGAAGGCTTAGAATGGTCTAGGAATGTGTATTAGGACTTACAAGAACCATTAGAATGATCCTAAACAATGCTTGACTCCCCAAGGGACGTAGAGGGTGTAGCATGAGTCCATGGAGGTTCTGACAAGTGTAGAATGGTTAAGAGAGTATTCTAGAGGCTTAGAATGGTCTAGGAATGTGTATTAGGACTTATAAGAACCATTAGAATGATCCTAATCAATGCTTGACTCCCCAAGGGATGTAGAGGGTGTAGCATGAGTGCTTGGAGGTTCGAACAAGTGTAGAATGGTTAAGAAAGTATTCTAAAGGCTTAGAATGGTCTAGGAATGTGTATTAGGACTTATACGAAGCTTTAGAATGATCCTAAACATTGCTTGGTACCCCTAGGGACGTAGAGGGTGTAGCATGAGTCCTTGGAGGTTCTAACATGTGTAGAATGGTTAAGAGAGTATTCTAAAGGCTTAGAATGGTCAAGGAATGTGTATTAGGACTTATAAGAAACATTAGAATGATCCTAAACAATGCTTGAGTCCCCAAGGGACTAAGCGGGTGTAGCATGACTCGTTGGAGGTTCTAAGAAGTGTAGAATGGTTAAGAGATTATTCTAAAGGCTTATAATGGTCTAGGAATGTTTATTAGGACTTACAAGAACCATTAGAATGATCCTAAACAATGCTTGACTCCCCAAGGGACGTAGAGGGTGTAGCATGAGTCCTTGGAGGTTCTAACAAGTGTAGAATGGTTAAGAGAGTATTCTAGAGGCTTAGAATTGTCTAGGAATGTGTATTAGGACTCATAAGAACCATTAGAATGATCCTAATCAATGCTTGACTCCCCAAGGGACGTAGAGGGTGTGGCATGAGTCCTTGGAGGTTCTAACAAGTGTAGAATGGTTAAGAAAGTATTCTAAAGGCTTAGAATGGTCTAGGAATGTGTATTAGGACTTATACGAACCTTTAGAATGATCCTAAACATTGCTTGGTACCCCTAGGGACGTAGAGGGTGTAGCATGAGTCCTTGGAGGTTCTAACATGTGTAGAATGGTTAAGAGAGTATTCTAAAGGCTTAGAATGGTCAAGGAATGTGTATTAGGACTTATAAGAAACATTAGAATGATCCTAAACAATGCTTGAGTCCCCAAGGGACTAAGCGGGTGTAGCATGAGTCGTTGGAGGTACTAAGAAGTGTAGAATGGTTAAGAGATTATTCTAAAGGCTTAGAATTGTCTAGGAATGTGTATTAGGACTTATACGAACCTTTAGAATGATCCTAAACATTGCTTGGTACCCCTAGGGATGTAGAGGGTGTAGCATGAGTCCTTGGAGGTTCTAACAAGTGTAGAATGGTTAAGAGAGTAATCTAAAGGCGTAGAATGGTCTAGGAATGTGTATTACGAATTATAAGAAACATTAGAATGATCCTAAACAATGCTTGAGTCCCCAAGTGACGTAGAGGGTGAAGCATGAGTCCTTGGAGGTTCTAACAAGTGTAGAATGGTTAAGAGAGTATTCTAATGGCTTTGAATGGTCTAGGAATGTGTATTAGGACTTATAAGAACCACTAGAATGATCCTACACAATACTTGAGTCCCCAAGGGACGTAGAGGGTGTTGTATGAGGCCTTGGAGGTTCTAACAAGTGTAGAATGGTTAAGAGAGTATTCTAAAGGCTTAGAATGGTCTAGGAATGTGTATTAGGACTTACAAGAACCATTAGAATGATCCTAAACAATGCTTGACTCCCCAAGGGATGTAGAGGGTGTAGAATGAGTCTTGGAGTTTCTAACAAGTGTAGAATGGTTAAGAGAGTATTCTAGAGGCTTAGAATGGTCTAGGAATGTGTATTAGGACTTATAAGAACCATTAGAATGATCCTAATCAATGCTTGACTCCCCAAGGGACGTAGAGGGTGTAGCATGAGTCCTTGGAGGTTCTAACAAGTGTAGAATGGTTAAGAGAGTATTCTAAAGGCTTAGAATGGTCTAGGAATGTGTATTAGGACTTATACGAACCTTTAGAATGATCCTAACCATTGCTTGGTACCCCTAGGGACGTAGGGGGTGTAGCATGAGTCCTTGGAGGTTCTAACATGTGTAGAATGGTTAAGAGAGTATTCTAAAGGCTTAGAATGGTCAAGGAATGTGTATTAGGACTTATAAAAAACATTAGAATGATCCTAAACAATGCTTGAGTCCCCAAGGGACTAAGCGAGTGTAGCATGAGTCGTTGGAGGTACTAAGAAGTGTAGAATGGTTAAGAGATTATTCTAAAGGCTTAGAATTGTCTAGGAATGTGTATTAGGACTTATACGAACCTTTAGAATGATCCTAAACATTGCTTGGTACCCCTAGGGACGTAGAGGGTGTAGCATGAGTCCTTGGAGGTTCTAACATGTGTAGAATGGTTAAGAGAGTATTCTAAAGGCTTAGAATGGTCAAGGAATGTGTATTAGGACTTATAAGAAACATTAGAATGATCCTAAACAATGCTTGAGTCCCCAAGGGACTAAGCGGGTGTAGCCTGAGTCGTTGAAGGTACTAAGAAGTGTAGAATGGTTAAGAGATTATTCTAAAGGCTTAGAATTGTCTAGGAATGTGTATTAGGACTTATACGAACCTTTAGAATGATCCTAAACATTGCTTGGTACCCCTAGGGACGTAGAGGGTGTAGCATGAGTCCTTCGAGGTTCTAACAAGTGTTGAATGGTTAAGAGAGTAATTTAAAGGCGTAGAATTGTCTAGGAATGTGTATTACGACTTATAAGAAACATTAGAATGATCCTAAACAATGCTTGAGTCCCCAAGTGACGTAGAGGGTGAAGCATGAGTCCTTGGAGGTTCTAACAAGTGTAGAAAGGTTAAGAGAGTATTCTAATGGCTTAGAATGGTCTAGGAATGTGTATTAGGACTTATAAGAACCATTAGAATGATCCTACACAATACTTGAGTCCCCAAGGGACGTAGAGGGTGTTGCATGAGTCCTTGGAGGTTCTAACAAGTGTAGAATGGTTAAGAGAGTATTCTAAAGGATTAGAATGGTCTAGGAATGTGTATTAGGACTTATAAGAACCATTAGAATGATCCTAAACATTGTTTGGTACCCAAAGGGACGTAGAGGGTATAGCAGGAGTCCTTGGAGGTTCTGACAAGTGTAGAATGGTTAAGAGAGTATTCTAGAGGCTTAGAATGTTCTAGGAATGTGTACTAGGACTTATACAAACAATAGAATGATCCTAAAGAATGCTTAAGTCCCCAAGGGACGTAGAGGGTGTAGCATGAATCCATGGAGGTTCTAACAAGTGTAGAATGGTTAAGAGAGTATTCTAAAGGATTAGAATGGTCTAGGAATGTGTATTAAGACTTATAAGAACCATTAGAATGATCCTAAACAATGCTTGGTACCCCAAGGGACGTAGAGGGTGTAGCATGAGTCCTTGGAGGTTCTAACAAGTGTAGAATGGTTAAGAGAGTATTCTAATGGCTTAGAATGGTCTAGGAATGTGTATTAGGACATATAAGAACCATTAGAATGATCCTACACAATACTTGAGTCTCCAAGGGACGTAGAGGGTGTTGCATGAGTCCTTGGAGGTTCTAACAAGTGTAGAATGGTTAAGAGAGTATTCTAAAGGATTAGAATGGTCTAGGAATGTGTATTAGGACTTATACGAACCTTTAGAATGATCCTAAACATTGCTTGGTACCCCTAGGGACGTAGAGGGTGTAGCATGAGTCCTTGGAGGTTCTAACAAGTGTAGAATGGTTAAGAGAGTAATCTAAAGGCGTAGAATGGTCTAGGATTGTTTATTACGACTTATAAGAAACATTAGAATGATCCTAAACAATGCTTGAGTCCCCAAGTGACGTAGAGGGTGAAGCATGAGTCCTTGGAGGTTCTAACAAGTGTAGAAAGGTTAAGAGAGTATTCTAATGGCTTAGAATGGTCTAGGAATGTGTATTAGGACTTATAAGAACCATTAGAATGATCCTAATCAATGCTTGACTCCCCAAGGGACGTAGAGGGTGTAGCATGAGTCCTTGGAGGTTCTAACAAGTGTAGAATGGTTAAGAGAGTATTCTAGAGGCTTAGAATGGTCTAGGAAAGTGTATTAGGACTTATACGAAACATTAGAATGATCCTAATCAATGCTTGACTCCCCAAGGGACGTAGAGGGTGTAGCATGAGTCCTTGGAGGTTCTAACAAGTGTACAATGGTTAAGAGAGTATTCTAAAGGCTTAGAATGGTCTAGGAATGTGTATTAGGACTTATAAGAAACATTAGATTGATCCGAAACATTGTTTGGTACCCCAAGGGACGTAGAGGGTGTAGCATGAGTCCTTGGAGGTTCTAACAAGCGTAGAATGGTTAAGAGAGTATTCTAGAGGCTTAGAATGGTCTAGGAAAGTGTATTAGGACTTATACGAACCTTTAGAATGATCCTAAACATTGCTTGGTACCCCTAGGGACGTAGAGGGTGTAGCATGAGTCCTTGGAGGTTCTAACAAGTGTAGAATGGTTAAGAGAGTAATCTAAAGGCGTAGAATGGTCTAGGATTGTTTATTACGACTTATAAGAAACATTAGAATGATCCTAAACAATGCTTGAGTCCCCAAGTGACGTAGAGGGTGAAGCATGAGTCCTTGGAGGTTCTAACAAGTGTAGAAAGGTTAAGAGAGTATTCTAATGGCTTAGAATGGTCTAGGAATGTGTATTAGGACTTATAAGAACCATTAGAATGATCCTAATCAATGCTTGACTCCCCAAGGGACGTAGAGGGTGTAGCATGAGTCCTTGGAGGTTCTAACAAGTGTAGAATGGTTAAGAGAGTAATCTAAAGGCGTAGAATGGTCTAGGATTGTTTATTACGACTTATAAGAAACATTAGAATGATCCTAAACAATGCTTGAGTCCCCAAGTGACGTAGAGGGTGAAGCATGAGTCCTTGGAGGTTCTAACAAGTGTAGAAAGGTTAAGAGAGTATTCTAATGGCTTAGAATGGTCTAGGAATGTGTATTAGGACTTATAAGAACCATTAGAATGATCCTAATCAATGCTTGACTCCCCAAGGGACGTAGAGGGTGTAGCATGAGTCCTTGGAGGTTCTAACAAGTGTAGAATGGTTAAGAGAGTATTCTAGAGGCTTAGAATGGTCTAGGAATGTGTATTAGAACTTATAAGAACCATTAGATTGATCTGAAACATTGTTTGGTACCCCAAGGGACGTAGAGGGTGTAGCATGAGTCCTTGGAGGTTCTAACAAGCATATAATGGTTAAGAGAGTATTCTAGAGGCTTAGAATGGTCTAGGGAAGTATATTAGGACTTATACGAAACATTAGAATGATCCTAAACAATGCGTGAGTTCCCAAGGGACGTAGAGGGTGTAGCATGAATCCTTGGAGGTTCTAACAAGTGTAGAATGGTTAAGAGAGTATTCTAAAGGATTAGAATGGTCTAGGAATGTGTATTAGGACTTATACGAACCTTTAGAATGATCCTAAACATTGCTTGGTACCCCTAGGGACGTAGAGGGTGTAGCATGAGTCCTTGGAGGTTCTAACAAGTGTAGAATGGTTAAGAGAGTAATCTAAAGGCGTAGAATGGTCTAGGATTGTTTATTACGACTTATAAGAAACATTAGAATGATCCTAAACAATGCTTGAGTCCCCAAGTGACGTAGAGGGTGAAGCATGAGTCCTTGGAGGTTCTAACAAGTGTAGAATGGTTAAGAGAGTATTCTAATGGCTTTGAATGGTCTAGGAATGTGTATTATGACTTATAAGAACCATTAGAATGACCCTACACAATACTTGAGTCCCCAAGGGACGTAGAGGGTGTTGCATGAGTCCTTGGAGTTCTAACAAGTGTAGAATGGTTAAGAGAGTATTCTAAAGGATTAGAATGGTCTAGGAATGTGTATTAGGACTTATAAGAACCATTAGAATGATCCGAAACATTGTTTGGTACCCCAAGGGACGTAGAGGGTGTAGCATGAGTCCTTGGAGGTTCTAACAAGCGTAGAATGGTTAAGAGAGTATACTAGAGGCTTAGAATGGTCTAGGAAAGTGTACTAGGACTTATAAGAAACATTAGAATGATCCTAAACAATGCGTGAGTCCGCAAGGGACGTAGAGGGTGTAGCATGAATCCTTGGAGGTTCTAACAAGTGTAGAATGGTTAAGAGAGTATTCTAAAGGCGTAGAATGGTCTAGGATTGTTTATTACGACTTATAAGAAACATTAGAATGATCCTAAACAATGCTTGAGTCCCCAAGTGACGTAGAGGGTGAAGCATGAGTCCTTGGAGGTTCTAACAAGTGTAGAATGGTTAAGAGAGTATTCTAATGGCTTTGAATGGTCTAGGAATGTGTATTAGGACTTATAAGAACCATTAGAATGATCCGAAACATTGTTTGGTACCCCAAGGGACGAAGAGGGTGTAGCATGAGTCCTTGGAGGTTCTAACAAGCGTAGAATGGTTAAGAGAGTATACTAGAGGCTTAGAATGGTCTAGGAAAGTGTACTAGGACTTATAAGAAACATTAGAATGATCCTAAACAATGCGTGAGTCCGCAAGGTACGTAGAGGGTGTAGCATGAATCCTTGGAGGTTCTAACAAGTGTAGAATGGTTAAGAGAGTATTCTAAAGGCTTAGAATGGTCTAGGAATGTGTATTAGAACTTATAAGAACCATTAGATTGATCTGAAACATTGTTTGGTACCCCAAGGGACGTAGAGGGTGTAGCATGAGTCCTTGGAGGTTCTAACAAGCGTATAATGGTTAAGAGAGTATTCTAGAGGCTTAGAATGGTCTAGGGAAGTATATTAGGACTTATACGAAACATTAGAATGATCCTAAACAATGCGTGAGTTCCCAAGGGACGTAGAGGGTGTAGCATGAATCCTTGGAGGTTCTAACAAGTGTAGAATGGTTAAGAGATTATTCTAAAGGATTAGAATTGTCTAGGAATGTGTATTAGGACTTATACGAACCTTTAGAATGATCCTAAACATTGCTTGGTACCCCTAGGGACGTAGAGGGTGTAGCATGAGTCCTTGGAGGTTCTAACAAGTGTAGAATGGTTAAGAGAGTAATCTAAAGGCGTAGAATGGTCTAGGAATGTGTATTACGACTTATAAGAAACATTAAAATGATCTTAAACAATGCTTGAGTCCCCAAGTGACGTAGAGGGTGAAGCATGAGTCCTTGGAGGTTCTAACAAGTGTAGAATGGTTAAGAGAGTATTCTAATGGCTTAGAATGGTCTAGGAATGTGTATTAGGACATATAAGAACCATTAGAATAATCCTAAACAATTCTTGAGTCCCCAAGGGACGTAGAGGGTGTAGCATTAGTTCTTGGAGGTTCTGACAAGTGTAGAATGGTTAAGAGAGTATTCTAAAGTCTTAGAATGGTCTAGGAATGTGTATTTGGACTTATAAGAACCATTAGAATGATCCGAAACATTATTTGGTACCCCAAGGGACGTAGAGGGTGTAGCATGAATCCTTGGAGGTTCTAACAAGTGTAGAATGGATAAGATTGTATTCTAAAGGCTTAGAATGGTCTAGGAATGTGTATTAGGACTTACAAGAACCATTAGAATGATCCTAAACAATGCTTGACTCCCCAAGGGACGTAGAGGGTGTAGCATGAGTCCATGGAGGTTCTGACAAGTGTAGAATGGTTAAGAGAGTATTCTAGAGGCTTAGTATGGTCTAGGAATGTGTATTAGGGCTTATAAGAACCATTAGAATGATCCTAATCAATGCTTGACTCCCCAAGGGACGTAGAGGGTGTAGCAAGAGTCCTTGGAGGTTCTAACAAGTGTAGAATGGTTAAGAGAGTATTCTAAAGGCTTAGAATGGTCTAGGAATGTGTATTAGGACTTACAAGAACCATTAGAATGATCCTAAACAATGTTTGACTCCCCAAGGGACGTAGAGGGTGTAGCATGAGTCCTTGGAGGTTCTAACAAGTGTAGAATGGTTAAGAGAGTATTCTAGAGGCTTAAAATGGTCTAGGAATGTGTATTAGGACTTATAAGAACCATTAGAATGATCCTAATCAATGCTTGACTCCCCAAGGGACGTAGAGGGTGTAGCATGAGTCCTTGGAGGTTCTAACAAGTGTAGAATGGTTAAGAGAGTATTCTAAAGGCTTAGAATGGTCTAGGAATGTGTATTAGGACTTATAGGAACCTTCAGAATGATCCTAAACATTGCTTGGTACCCCTAGGGACGTAGAGGGTGTAGCATGAGTCCTTGGAGGTTCTAACAAGTGTAGAATGGTTAAGAGAGTATTCTAAAGGCTTAGAATGGTCAAGGAATGTGTATTAGGACTTATAAGAAACATTAGAATGATCCTAAACAATGCTTGAGTCCCCAAGGGACTAAGCGGGTGTAGCATGAGTCGTTGGAGGTACTAAGAAGTGTAGAATGGTTAAGAGATTATTCTAAAGGCTTAGAATTGTCTAGGAATGTGTATTAGGACTTATACGAACCTTTAGAATGATCCTAAACATTGCTTGGTACCCCTAGGGACGTAGAGGGTGTAGCATGAGTCCTTGGAGGATCTAACAAGTGTAGAATGGTTAAGAGAGTAATCTAAAGGCGTAGAATTGTCTAGGAATGTGTATTACGACTTATAAGAAACATTAGAATGATCCTAAACAATGCTTGAGTCCCCAAGTGACGTAGAGGGTGAAGCATGAGTCCTTGGAGGTTCTAACAAGTGTAGAATGGTTAAGAGAGTATTCTAATGGCTTAGAATGGTCTAGGAATGTGTATTAGGACTTATAAGAACCATTAGAATGACCCTACACAATACTTGAGTCCCCAAGGGACGTAGAGGGTGTTGCATGAGTCCTTGGAGGTTCTAACAAGTGTAGAATGGTTAAGAGAGTATTCTAAAGGCTTAGAATGGTCAAGGAATGTGTATTAGGACTTATAAGAAACATTAGAATGATCCTAAACATTGTTTGGTACCCCAAGGGACGTAGAGGGTGTAGCAGGAGTCCTTGGAGGTTCTGACAAGTGTAGAATGGTTAAGAAAGTATTCTAGAGGCTTAGAATGTTCTAGGAATGTGTACTAGGACTTATACAAACATTAAAATGATCCTAAACAATGCTTAAGTCCCCAAGGGACGTAGAGGGTGTAGCATGAATCCTTGGAGGTTCTAACAAGTGTAGAATGGTTAAGAGAGTATTCTAAAGGCTTAGAATGGTCTAGGAATGTGTATTAAGACTTATAAGAACCATTAGAATGATCCTAAACAATGCTTGGTACCCCAAGGGACGTAGAGGGTGTAGCATGAGTCCTTGGAGGTTCTAACAAGTGTAGAATGGTTAAGAGAGTATTCTAAAGGCTTAGAATGGTCTAGGAATGTGTATTAGAACTTATAAGAACCATTAGATTGATCCGAAACATTGTTTGGTACCACAAGGGACGTAGAGGGTGTAGCATGAGTCCTTGGAGGTTCTAACAAGCGTAGAATGGTTAAGAGAGTATTCTAGAGGCTTAGAATGGTCTAGGAAAGTGTATTAGGACTTATACGAAACATTAGAATGATCCTAAACAATGCATGAGTCCCCAAGGGACGTAGAGGGTGTAGCATGAATCCTTGGAGGTTCTAACAAGTGTAGAATGGTTAAGAGAGTATTCTAAAGGCTTATAATGGTCTAGGAATGTGTATTAGAACTTATATGAACCATTAGAATGATCTTAATCAATGCTTGACTCCCCAAGGGACGTAGAGGGTGTAGCATGAGTCCTTGGAGTTTCTAACAAGTGTAGAATGGTTAAGAGAGTATTCTAAAGGATTAGAATGGTCTAGGAATGTGTATTAGGACTTATAAGAACCATTAGAATGATCCTAAACATTGCTTGGTACCCCTAGGGACGTAGAGGGTGTAGCATGAGTCCTTGGAGGTTCTAACATGTGTAGAATGGTTAAGAGAGTATTCTAAAGGCTTAGAATAGTCAAGGAATGTGTATTAGGACTTATATGTAACATTAGAATGATCCTAAACAATGCTTGAGTCCCCAAGGGACTAAGCGGGTGTAGCATGAGTCGTTGGAGGTTCTAAGAAGTGTAGAATGGTTAAGAGATTATTCTAAAGGCTTATAATGGTCTAGGAATGTGTATTAGGACTTACAAGAACCATTAGAATGATCCTAAACAATGTTTGACTCCCCAAGGGACGTAGAGGGTGTAGCATGAGTCCTTGGAGGTTCTAACAAGTGTAGAATGGTTAAGAGAGTATTCTAGAGGCTTAGAATGGTCTAGGAATGTGTATTAGGACTTATAAGAACCATTAGAATGATCCAAATCAATGCTTGACTCCCCAAGGGACGTAGAGGGTGTAGCATGAGTCCTTGGAGGTTCTAACAAGTGTAGAATGGTTAAGAGAGTATTCTAAAGGCTTATAATGGTCAAGGAATGTGTATTAGGACTTATAAGAAACATTAGAATGATCCTAAACAATGCTTGAGTCCCCAAGGGACTAAGCGGGTGTAGCATGAGTCGTTGGAGGTACTAAGAAGTGTAGAATGGTTAAGAGATTATTCTAAAGGCTTAGAATTGTCTAGGAATGTGTATTAGGACTTATACGAACCTTTAGAATGATCCTAAACATTGCTTGGTACCCCTAGGGACGTAGAGGGTGTAGCATGAGTCCTTGGAGGTTCTAACAAGTGTAGAATGGTTAAGAGAGTAATCTAAAGGCGTAGAATGGTCTAGGAATATGTATTACGACTTATAAGAAACATTAGAATGATCCTAAACAATGCTTGAGTCCCCAAGTGACGTAGAGGGTGTAGCATGAGTCCTTGGAGGTTCTAAAAAGTGTAGAATGGTTAAGAGAGTATTCTAATGGCTTAGAATGGTCTAGGAATGTGTATTAGGACTTATAAGAACCATTAGAATGACCCTACACAATACTTGAGTCCCCAAGGGACGTAGAGGGTGTTGCATGAGTCCTTGGAGGTTCTAACAAGTGTAGAATGGTTAAGAGAGTGTTCTAAAGGCTTAGAATGGTCAAGGAATGTGTATTAGGACTTATAAGAAACATTAGAATGATCCTAAACAATGCTTGAGTCCCCAAGGGACTAAGCGGGTGTAGCATGAGTCGTTGGAGGTACTAAGAAGTGTAGAATGGTTAAGAGATTATTCTAAAGGCTTAGAATTGTCTAGGAATGTGTATTAGGACTTATACGAACCTTTAGAATGATCCTAAACATTGCTTGGTACCCCTAGGGACGTAGAGGGTGTAGCATGAGTCCTTGGAGGTTCTAACAAGTGTAGAATGGTTAAGAGAGTAATCTAAAGGCGTAGAATGGTCTAGGAATGTGTATTACGACTTATAAGAAACATTAGAATGATCCTAAACAATGCTTGAGTCCCCAAGTGACGTAGAGGGTGTAGCATGAGTCCTTGGAGGTTCTAAAAAGTGTAGAATGGTTAAGAGAGTATTCTAAAGGCTTAGAATGGTCTAGGAATGTGTATTAGAACTTATAAGAACCATTAGAATGATCCGAAACATTGTTTGGTACCAGAAGGGATGTAGAGGGTGTAGCATGAGTCCTTGGAGGTTCTAACAAGCGTAGAATGATTAAGAGAGTATTCTAGAGGCTTAGAATGGTCTAGGAAAGTGTATTAGGACTTATACGAAACATTAGAATTATCCTAAACAATACGTGAGTCCCCAAGGGACGTAGAGGGTGTAGCATGAATCCTTGGAGGTTCTAACAAGTGTAGAATGGTTAAGAGAGTATTCTAAAGGCTTAGAATGGTCTAGGAATGTGTATTAGGACTTAGAAGAAACATTAGAATGATCCTAAACAATACATGAGTCCCCAAGGGACTTAGCGGGTGTAGCATGAGTCCTTGGAGGTTCTAACAAGTGTAGAATTTTTAAGAGAGTATTCTAAAGGCTTAGAGTGGTCGAGGAATGTGTATTAGGACTTATAAGAACCATTAGAATGATCCTAATCAATGCTTGACTCCCCAAGGGACGTAGAGGGTGTAGCATGAGTCCTTGGAGGTTCTAACAAGTGTACAATGGTTAAGAGAGTCTTCTAAAGGCTTAGAATGGTCTAGGAATGTGTATTAGAACTTATAAGAACCATTAGATTGATCCGAAACATTGTTTGGTACCCCAAGAGACGTAGAGGGTGTAGCATGAGTCCTTGGAGGTTCTAACAAGCGTAGAATGGTTAAGAGAGTATTCTAGAGGCTTAGAATGGTCTAGGAAAGTGTATTAGGACTTATGCGAAACATTAGAATGATCCTAAACAATGCGTGAGTCCCCAAGGGACGTAGAGGGTGTAGCATGAATCCTTGGAGGTTCTACCAAGTGTAGAATGGTTAAGAGAGTATTCTAAAGGCTTAGAATGGTCTAGGAATGTGTATTAGGACTTAGAAGAAACATTAGAATGATCCTATACAATACTTGAGTCCCCAAGGGACTTAGCGGGTGTAGCATGAGTCCTTGGAGGTTCTAACAAGTGTAGAATTTTTAAGAGAGTATTCTAAAGGCTTAGAATGGTCTAGGAATGAGTATTAGAACTTATAAGAACCATTAGAATGATCCTAATCAATGCTTGACTCCCCAAGGGACGTAGAGGGTGTAGCATGAGTCCTTGGAGTTTCTAACAAGTGTAGAATGGTTAAGAGAGTATTCTCAAGGATTAGAATGGTCTAGGAATGTGTATTAGGACTTATAAGAACCATTAGAATGATCCTAAACATTGCTTGGTACCCCTAGGGACGTAGAGGGTGTAGCATGAGTCCTTGGAGGTTCTAACATGTGTAGAATGGTTAAGAGAGTATTCTAAAGGCTTAGAATAGTCAATGAATGTGTATTAGGACTTATATGTAACATTAGAATGATCCTAAACAATGCTTGAGTCCCCAAGGGACTAAGCGGGTGTAGCATGAGTCGTTGGAGGTTCTAAGAAGTGTAGAATGGTTAAGAGATTATTCTAAAGGCTTATAATGGTCTAGGAATGTGTATTAGGACTTACAAGAACCATTAGAATGATCCTAAACAATGTTTGACTCCCCAAGGGACGTAGAGGGTGTAGCATGAGTCCTTGGAGGTTCTAACAAGTGTAGAATGGTTAAGAGAGTATTCTAGAGGCTTAGAATGGTCTAGGAATGTGTATTAGGACTTATAAGAACCATTAGAATGATCCTAATCAATGCTTGACTCCCCAAGGGACGTAGAGGGTGTAGCATGAGTCCTTGGAGGTTCTAACAAGTGTAGAATGGTTAAGAGAGTATTCTAGAGGCTTAGAATGGTCTAGGAATGTGTATTAGGACTTATAAGAACCATTAGAATGATCCTAATCAATGCTTGACTCCCCAAGGGACGTAGAGGGTGTAGCATGAGTCCTTGGAGGTTCTAACAAGTGTAGAATGGTTAAGAGAGTATTCTAAAGGCTTAGAATGGTCTAGGAATGTGTATTAGGACTTATAGGAACCTTTAGAATGATCCTAAACATTGCTTGGTACCCCTAGGGACGTAGAGGGTGTAGCATGAGTCCTTGGAGGTTCTAACAAGTGTAGAATGGTTAAGAGAGTATTCTAAAGGCTTAGAATGGTCAAGGAATGTGTATTAGGACTTATAAGAAACATTAGAATGATCCTAAACAATGCTTGAGTCCCCAAGGGACTAAGCGGGTGTAGCATGAGTCGTTGGAGGTACTAAGAAGTGTAGAATGGTTAAGAGATTATTCTAAAGGCTTAGAATTGTCTAGGAATGTGTATTAGGACTTATACGAACCTTTAGAATGATCCTAAACATTGCTTGGTACCCCTAGGGACGTAGAGGGTGTAGCATGAGTCCTTGGAGGTTCTAACAAGTGTAGAATGGTTAAGAGAGTAATCTAAAGGCGTAGAATGGTCTAGGAATGTGTATTACGACTTATAAGAAACATTAGAATGATCCTAAACAATGCTTGAGTCCCCAAGTGACGTAGAGGGTGTAGCATGAGTCCTTGGAGGTTCTAAAAAGTGTAGAATGGTTAAGAGAGTATTCTAATGGCTTAGAATGGTCTAGTAATGCGTATTAGGACTTATAAGAACCATTAGAATGACCCTACACAATACTTGAGTCCCCAAGGGACGTAGAGGGTGTTGCATGAGTCCTTGGAGGTTCTAACAAGTGTAGAATGGTTAAGAGAGTATTCTAAAGGATTAGAATGTTCTAGGAATGTGTACTAGGACTTATACAAACATTAGAATGATCCTAAACAATACTTGAGTCCCCATGGGACTTAGCGGGTGTAGCATGAGTCCTTGGAGGTTCTAACAAGTGTAGAATGGTTTAGAGAGTATTCTAGAGGCTTAGAATTGTCTAGGAATGTGTATTAGGACTTATACGAACCTTTAGAATGATCCTAAACATTGCTTGGTACCCCTAGGGACGTAGAGGGTGTAGCATGAGTCCTTGGAGGTTCTAACAAGTGTAGAATGGTTAAGAGAGTAATCTAAAGGCGTAGAATGGTCTAGGAATGTGTATTACGACTTATAAGAAACATTAGAATGATCCTAAACAATGCTTGAGTCCCCAAGTGACATAGAGGGTGTAGCATGAGTCCTTGGAGGTTCTAAAAAGTGTAGAATGGTTAAGAGAGTATTCTAAAGGCTTAGAATGGTCTAGGAATGTGTATTAGAACTTATAAGAACCATTAGAATGATCCGAAACATTGTTTGGTACCAGAAGGGACGTAGAGGGTGTAGCATGAGTCCTTGGAGGTTCTAACAAGCGTAGAATGATTAAGAGAGTATTCTAGAGGCTTAGAATGGTCTAGGAAAGTGTATTAGGACTTATACGAAACATTAGAATGATCATAAACAATACGTGAGTCCCCAAGGGACGTAGAGGGTGTAGCATGAATCCTTGGAGGTTCTAACAAGTGTAGAATGGTTAAGAGAGTATTCTAAAGGCTTAGAATGGTCTAGGAATGTGTATTAGGACTTAGAAGAAACATTAGAATGATCCTAAACAATACATGAGTCCCCAAGGGACTTAGCGGGTGTAGCATGAGTCCTTGGAGGTTCTAACAAGTGTAGAATTTTTAAGAGAGTATTCTAAAGGCTTAGAATGGTCGAGGAATGTGTATTAGGACTTATAAGAACCATTAGAATGATCCTAATCAATGCTTGACTCCCCAAAGGACGTAGAGGGTGTAGCATGAGTCCTTGGAGGTTCTAACAAGTGTACAATGGTTAAGAGAGTCTTCTAAAGGCTTAGAATGGTCTAGGAATGTGTATTAGAACTTATAAGAACCATTAGATTGATCCGAAACATTGTTTGGTACCCCAAGAGACGTAGAGGGTGTAGCATGAGTCCTTGGAGGTTCTAACAAGCGTAGAATGGTTAAGAGAGTATTCTAGAGGCTTAGAATGGTCTAGGAAAGTGTATTAGGACTTATACGAAACATTAGAATGATCCTAAACAATGCGTGAGTCCCCAAGGGACGTAGAGGGTGTAGCATGAATCCTTGGAGGTTCTACCAAGTGTAGAATGCTTAAGAGAGTATTCTAAAGGCTTAGAATGGTCTAGGAATGTGTATTAGGACTTAGAAGAAACATTAGAATGATCCTATACAATACTTGAGTCCCCAAGGGACTTAGCGGGTGTAGCATGAGTCCTTGGAGGTTCTAACAAGTGTAGAATTTTTAAGAGAGTATTCTAAAGGCTTAGAATGATCTAGGAATGAGTATTAAAACTTATAAGAACCATTAGAATGATCCTAATCAATGCTTGACTCCCCAAGGGACGTAGAGGGTGTAGCATGAGTCCTTGGAGTTTCTAACAAGTGTAGAATGGTTAAGAGAGTATTCTAAAGGATTAGAATGGTCTAGGAATGTGTATTAGGACTTATAAGAACCATTAGAATGATCCTAAACATTGCTTGGTACCCCTAGGGACGTAGAGGGTGTAGCATGAGTCCTTGGAGGTTCTAACATGTGTAGAATGGTTAAGAGAGTATTCTTAAGGCTTAGAATAGTCAAGGAATGTGTATTAGGACTTATATGTAACATTAGAATGATCCTAAACAATGCTTGAGTCCCCAAGGGACTAAGCGGGTGTAGCATGAGTCGTTGGAGGTTCTAAGAAGTGTAGAATGGTTAAGAGATTATTCTAAAGGCTTATAATGGTCTAGGAATGTGTATTAGGACTTACAAGAACCATTAGAATGATCCTAAACAATGTTTGACTCCCCAAGGGACGTAGAGGGTGTAGCATGAGTCCTTGGAGGTTCTAACAAGTGTAGAATGGTTAAGAGAGTATTCTAGAGGCTTAGAATGGTCTAGGAATGTGTATTAGGACTTATAAGAACCATTAGAATGATCCTAATCAATGCTTGACTCCCCAAGGGACGTAGAGGGTGTAGCATGAGTCCTTGGAGGTTCTAACAAGTGTAGAATGGTTAAGAGAGTATTCTAAAGGCTTAGAATGGTCTAGGAATGTGTATTAGGACTTATAGGAACCTTTAGAATGATCCTAAACATTGCTTGGTACCCCTAGGGACGTAGAGGGTGTAGCATGAGTCCTTGGAGGTTCTAACAAGTGTAGAATGGTTAAGAGAGTATTCTAAAGGCTTAGAATGGTCAAGGAATGTGTATTAGGACTTATAAGAAACATTAGAATGATCCTAAACAATGCTTGAGTCCCCAAGGGACTAAGCGGGTGTAGCATGAGTCGTTGGAGGTACTAAGAAGTGTAGAATGGTTAAGAGATTATTCTAAAGGCTTAGAATTGTCTAGGAATGTGTATTAGGACTTATACGAACCTTTAGAATGATCCTAAACATTGCTTGGTACCCCTAGGGACGTAGAGTGTGTAGAATGAGTCCTTGGAGGTTCTAACAAGTGTAGAATGGTTAAGAGAGTAATCTAAAGGCGTAGAATGGTCTAGGAATGTGTATTACGACTTATAAGAAACATTAGAATGATCCTAAACAATGCTTGAGTTCCCAAGTGACGTAGAGGGTGTAGCATGAGTCCTTGGAGGTTCTAAAAAGTGTAGAATGGTTAAGAGAGTATTCTAATGGCTTAGAATGGTCTAGGAATGTGTATTAGGACTTATAAGAACCATTAGAATGACCCTACACAATACTTGAGTCCCCAAGGGACGTAGAGGGTGTTGCATGAGTCCTTGGAGGTTCTAACAAGTGTAGAATGGTTAAGAGAGTATTCTAAAGGATTAGAATGTTCTAGGAATGTGTACTAGGACTTATACAAACATTAGAATGATCCTAAAAAATACTTGAGTCCCCATGGGACTTAGCGGGTGTAGCATGAGTCCTTGGAGGTTCTAACAAGTGTAGAATGGTTTAGAGAGTATTCTAGAGGCTTAGAATGTTCCTAAACAATGCTTAAGTCCCCAAGGGACATAGAGGGTGTAGCATGAATCCTTGGAGGTTCTAACAAGTGTAGTATGGTTAAGAGAGTATTCTAAAGGCTTAGAATAGTCTAGGAATGTGTATTAGGACTTATAAGAAACATTAGAATAATCCTAAACAATGCTTGAGTCCCCAAGGGACTTAGCGGGGGTAGCATGAGTCCTTGGAGGTTCTAACAAGTGTAGAATGGATAAGAGAGTATTCTAAAGGCTTAGAATGGTCTAGGAATGTGTATTAGGGCTTACAAGAACCATTAGAATGATCCTAAACAATACTTGAGTCCCCATGGGACTTAGCGGGTGTAGCATGAGTCCTTGGAGGTTCTAACAAGTGTAGAATGGTTTAGAGAGTATTCTAGAGGCTTAGAATGTTCTAGGAATGTGTACTAGGACTTATACAAACATTAGAATGATCCTAAACAATGCTTAAGTCCCCAAGGGACATAGAGGTTGTAGCATGAATCCTTGGAGGTTCTAACAAGTGTAGAATGGTTAAGAGAGTATTCTAAAGGCTTAGAATAGTCTAGGAATGTGTATTAGGACTTTTAAGAAACATTAGAATAATCCTAAACAATGCTTGAGTCCCCAAGGGACTTAGCGGGGGTAGCATGAGTCCTTGGAGGTTCTAACAAGTGTAGAATGGATAAGAGAGTATTCTAAAGGCTTAGAATGGTCTAGGAATGTGTATTAGGACTTACAAGAACCATTAGAATGATCCTAAACAATGCTTGACTCCCCAAGGGACGTAGGGGGTGTAGCATGAGTCCATGGAGATTCTGACAAGTGTAGAATGGTTAAGAGAGTTTTCTAGAGGCTTAGTTTGGTCAAGGAATGTGTATTAGGACTTATAAGAACCATTAGAATGATCCTAATCAATGCTTGACTCCCCAAGGGACGTAGAGGGTGTAGCATGAGTCCTTGGAGGTTCTAACAAGTGTAGAATGGTTAAGAGAGTATTCTAAAGGCTTAGAATGGTCTAGGAATGTGTATTAGGACTTAAAAGAAACATTAGAATGACCCTAAACAATACTTGAGTCCCCAAGGGACTTAGCGGGTGTAGCATGAGTCCTTGGAGGTTCTAACAAGTGTAGAATTTTTAAGAGAGTATTCTAAAGGCTTAGAATGGTCTAGGAATGTGTATTAGGACTTATAAGAACCATTTGAATGATCCTAATCAATGCTTGACTCCCAAAGGGACGTAGAGGGTGTAGCATGAGTCCTTGGAGTTTCTAACAAGTGTAGAATGGTTAAGAGAGTATTCTAAAGGATTAGAATGGTCTAGAAATGTGTATTAGGACTTATAAGAACCATTAGAATGATCCTAAACATTGCATGGTACCCTAGGGACGTAGAGGGTGTAGCATGAGTCCTTGGAGGTTCTAACATGTGTAGACTGGTTAAGAGAGTATTCTAAAGGCTTAGAATGGTCAAGGAATGTGTATTAGGACTTACATGAAACATTAGAATGATCCTAAACAATGCTTGAGTCCCCAAGGGACGAAGCGGGTGTAGCATGAGTCGTTGGAGGTTCTAAGAAGTGTAGAATGGTTAAGAGATTATTCTAAAGGCTTATAATGGTCTAGGAATGTGTATTAGGACTTACAAGAACCATTAGAATGATCCTAATCAATGCTTGACTCCCCAAGGGACGTAGAGGGTGTAGCATGAGTCCTTGGAGGTTCTAACAAGTGTAGAATGGTTAAGAGAGTATTCTAAAGGCTTAGAATGGTCTAGGAATGTGTATTAGGACTTATACGAACCTTTAGAATGATCCTAAACATTGCTTGGTACCCCTAGGGACGTAGAGGGTGTAGCAGGAGTCCTTGGAAGTTCTAACATGTGTAGAATGGTTAAGAGAGTATTCTAAAGGCTTAGAATGGTCAAGGAATGTGTATTAGGACTTATAAGAAACATTAGAATGATCCTAAACAATGCTTGAGTCCCCAAGGGACTAAGCGGGTGTAGCATGAGTCATTGGAGGTATTAAGAAGTGTAGAATGGTTAAGAGATTATTCTAAAGGCTTAGAATTGTCTAGGAATGTGTATTAGGACTTATACGAACCTTTAGAATGATCCTAAACATTGCTTGGTACCTCTAGGGACGTAGAGGGTGTAGCATGAGTCCTTGGAGGTTCTAACAAGTGTAGAATGGTTAAGAGAGTAATCTAAAGGCGTAGAATGGTCTAGGAATGTGTATTACGACTGATAAGAAACATTAGAATGATCTTAAATAATGCTTGAGTCCCCAAGTGACGTAGAGGGTGAAGCATGAGTCCTTGGAGGTTCTAACAAGTGTAGAATGGTTAAGAGAGTATTCTAATGGCTTAGAATGGTCTAGGAATGTGTATTAGGACTTATAAGAACCATTAGAATGACCCTACACAATACTTGAGTCCCCAAGGGACGTAGAGGGTGTTGCATGAGTCCTTGGAGGTTCTAACAAGTGTAGAATGGTTAAAAGAGTATTCTAAAGGATTAGAATGGTCTAGGAATGTGTATTAGGACTTATAAGAACCATTAGAATGATCCTAAACATTGCTTGGTACCCCAAGGGACGTAGAGGGTGTAGCATGAGTCCTTGGAGGTTCTAACAAGCGTAGAATGGTTAAGAGAGTATTCTAGAGGCTTAGAATGGTCTAGGAAAGTGTATTAGGACTTATACGAAACATTAAAATGATCCTAAACAATGCGTGAGTCCGCAAGGGACGTAGAGGGTGTAGCATGAATCCTTGGAGGTTCTAACAAGTGTATAATGGTTAAGAGAGTATTCTAAAGGCTTAGAATAGTCTAGGAATGTGTATTAAGACTTATAAGAAACATTAGAATGATCTTAAACAATGCTTGAGTCCCCAAGGGACGTAGAGGGTGTAGCATGAGTCCTTGGAGGTTCTAACAAGAGTAGAATGGTTAAGAGAGTATTCTAAAGGATTAGAATGGTCTAGGAATGTGTATTAGGACTTATAAGAACCATTAGAATGATCCGAAACATTGTTTGGTACCCCAAGGGACGTAGAGGGTGTAGCATGAGTCCTTGGAGGTTCTAACAAGCGTAGAATGGTTAAGGGAGTATTCTAGAGGCTTAGAATGGTCTAGGAAAGTGTATTAGGACTTATACGAAACATTAGAATGATCCTAAACAATGCGTGAGTCCGCAAGGGACGTAGAGGGTGTAGCATGAATCCTTGGAGGTTCTAACAAGTGTATAATGGTTAAGAGAGTATTCTAAAGGCTTAGAATGGTCTAGGAATGTGTATTAGGACTTAGAAGAAACATTAGAATGACCCTACACAATACTTGAGTCCCCAAGGGACGTAGAGGGTGTTGCATGAGTCCTTGGAGGTTCTAACAAGTGTAGAATGGTTAAGAGAGTATTCTAGAGGCTTAGAATGTTCTAGGAATGTGTACTAGGACTTATACAAATATTAGAATGATCCTAAACAATGCTTAAGTCCCCAAGGGACGTAGAGGGTGTAGCATGAATCCTTGGAGGTTCTAACAAGTGTAGAATGGTTAAGAGAGTATTCTAAAGGCTTAGAATAGTCTAGGAATGTGTATTAGGACTTATAAGAAACATTAGAATGATCTTAAACAATGCTTGAGTCCCCAAGGGACGTAGAGGGTGTAGCATGAGTCCTTGGAGGTTCTAACAAGTGTACAATGGTTAAGAGAGTATTCTAAAGGCTTAGAATGGTCTAGGAATGTGTATTAGAACTTATAAGAACTATTAGATTGATCTGAAACATTGTTTGGTACCCCAAGGGACGTAGAGGGTGTAGCATGAGTCCTTGGAGGTTCTAACAAGCGTAGAATGGTTAAGAGAGTATTCTAGAGGCTTAGAATGGTCTAGGGAAGTATATTAGGACTTATACGAAACATTAGAATGATCCTAAACAATGCGTGAGTCCCCAAGGGACGTAGAGGGTGTAGCATGAATCCTTGGAGGTTCTAACAAGTGTACAATGGTTAAGAGAGTATTCTAAAGGCTTAGAATGGTCTAGGAATGTGTATTAGAACTTATAAGAACCATTATATTGATCTGAAACATTGTTTGGTACCCCAAGGGACGTAGAGGGTGTAGCATGAGTCCTTGGAGGTTCTAACAAGCGTAGAATGGTTAAGAGAGTATTCTAGAGGCTTAGAATGGTCTAGGGAAGTATATTAGGACTTATACGAAACATTAGAATGATCCTAAACAATGCGTGAGTCCCCAAGGGACGTAGAGGGTGTAGCATGAATCCTTGGAGGTTCTAACAAGTGTAGAATGGTTAAGAGAGTATTCTAAAGGCTTAGAATGGTCTAGGAATGTGTATTAGGACTTATACAAACCTTTAGAATGATCCTAAACATTGCTTGGTACCCCAAGGGACGTAGAGGGTGTAGCATGAATCCTTGGAGGTTCTAACAAGTGTAGAATGGTTAAGAGAGTATTCTAAAGGCTTAGAATGGTCTAGGAATATGTAGTAGGACTTATACGAACCTTTAGAATGATCCTAAACATTGCTTGGTACCCCTAGGGACGTAGAGGGTGTAGCATGAGTCCTTGGAGGTTCTAACATGTGTAGAATGGTTAAGAGAGTATTCTAAAGGCTTAGAATGGTCAAGGAATGTGTATTAGGACTTATAAGAAACATTAGAATGATCCTAAACAATGCTTGAGTCCCCAAGGGACTAAGCGGGTGTAGCATGAGTCGTTGGAGGTACTAAGAAATGTAGAATGGTTAAGAGATTATTCTAAAGGCTTAGAATTGTCTAGGAAGGTGTATTAGGACTTATACGAACCTTTAGAATGATCCTAAACATTGCTTGGTACCCCTAGGGACGTAGAGGGTGTAGCATGAGTCCTTGGAGGTTCTAACAAGTGTAGAATGGTTAAGAGAGTAATCTAAAGGCGTAGAATGGTCTAGGAATGTGTATTACGACTGATAAGAAAGATTAGAATGACCTTAAATAATGCTTGAGTCCCCAAGTGACGTAGAGGGTGAAGCATGAGTCCTTGGAGGTTCTAACAAGTGTAGAATGGTTAAGAGAGTATTCTAATGGCTTAGAATGGTCTAGGAATGTGTATTAGGACTTATAAGAACCATTAGAATGACCCTACACAATACTTGAGTCCCCAAGGGACGTAGAGGGTGTTGCATGAGTCCTTGGAGGTTCTAACAAGTGTAGAATGGTTAAGAGAGTATTCTAAAGGATTAGAATGGTCTAGGAATGTGTATTAGGACTTATAAGAACCATTAGAATGATCTGAAACATTGTTTGGTACCCCAAGGGACGTAGAGGGTGTAGCATGAGTCCTTGGAGGTTCTAACAAGCGTAGAATGGTTAAGAGAGTATTCTAGAGGCTTAGAATGGTCTAGGAAAGTGTATTAGGACTTATACGAAACATTAGAATGATCCTAAACAATGCGTGAGTCCGCAAGGGACGTAGAGGGTGTAGCATGAATCCTTGGAGGTTCTAACAAGTGTATAATGGTTAAGAGAGTATTCTAAAGGCTTAGAATGGTCTAGGAATGTGTATTAGGACTTAGAAGAAACATTAGAATGATCCTTAACAATACTTGAGTCCCCAAGGGACTTAGCGGGTGTAGCATGAGTCCTTGGAGGTTCTAACAAGTGTAGAATGGTTAAGAGAGTATTCTAGAGGCTTAGAATGTTCTAGGAATGTGTACTAGGACTTATACAAATATTAGAATGATCCTAAACAATGCTTAAGTCCCCATGGGACGTAGAGGGTGTAGCATGAATCCTTGGAGGTTCTAACAAGTGTAGAATGGTTAAGAGAGTATTCTAAAGGCTTAGAATAGTCTAGGAATGTGTATTAGGACTTATAAGAAACATTAGAATGATCTTAAACAATGCTTGAGTCCCCAAGGGACTTAGAGGGTGTAGCATGAGTCCTTGGAGGTTCTAACAAGTGTACAATGGTTAAGAGAGTATTCTAAAGGCTTAGAATAGTCTAGGAATGTGTATTAGAACTTATAAGAACCATTAGATTGATCTGAAACATTGTTTGGTATCCCAAGGGACGTAGAGGGTGTAGCATGAGTCCTTGGAGGTTCTAACAAGCGTAGAATGGTTAAGAGAGTATTCTAGAGGCTTAGAATGGTCTAGGGAAGTATATTAGGACTTATACGAAACATTAGAATGATCCTAAACAATGCGTGAGTCCCCAAGGGACGTAGAGGGTGTAGCATGAATCCTTGGAGGTTCTAACAAGTGTAGAATGGTTAAGAGAGTATTCTAAAGGCTTAGAATGGTCTAGGAATGTGTATTTGGACTTAGAAGAAACATTAGAATGATCCTAAACAATACTTGAATCCCCAAGGGGCTTAGCGGGTGTAGCATGAGTCCTTGGAGGTTCTAACAAGTGTAGAATTTTTAAGAGAGTATTATAAAGGCTTAGAATGGTCTAGGAATGTGTATTAGGACTTATTAGAACCATTAGAATGATCCTAATCAATGCTTGACTCCCCAAGGGACGTAGAGGGTGTAGCATGAGTCCTTGGAGTTTCTAACAAGTGTAGAATGGTTAAGAGAGTATTCTAAAGGATTAGAATGGTCTAGGAATTTGTATTAGGACTTATAATAACCATTAGAATGATCCTTAACATTGCTTGGTACCCCTAGGGACGTAGAGGGTGTAGCATGAGTCCTTGGAGGTTCTAACATGTGTAGAATGGTTAAGAGAG
Source organism: Crotalaria pallida (assembly GCA_037953625.1). NCBI lineage: Eukaryota > Viridiplantae > Streptophyta > Magnoliopsida > Fabales > Fabaceae > Crotalaria > Crotalaria pallida. The sequence goes on along the minus strand of CM075655.1, from coordinate 62,930,832 downwards.
TATTCTAAAGGCTTAGAATGGTCATGGAATGTGTATTAGGACTTATAAGAAACATTAGAATGATCCTAAACAATGCTTGAGTCCCCAAGGGACTAAGCGGGTGTAGCATGAGTCGTTGGACGTTCTAAGAAATGTAGAATGGTTAAGAGATTATTCTAAAGGCTTATAATGGTCTAGGAATGTGTATTAGGAATTACAAGAACCATTAGAATGATCCTAAACAATGCTTGAGTCCCCAAGGGACTTAGCGGGTGTAGCATGAGTCCTTAGAGGTTCTAACAAGTGTAGAATGGTTAAGAGAGTATTCTAAAGGCTTAGAATGGTCTAGGAATGTGTATTAGGACTTAGCGGAACCATTAGAATGATCCTAAACAATGCTTGAGTCCCCAAGGGACGTAAAGGGTGTAGCATGAGTCCTTGGAGGTTCTAACAAGTGTAGAATGGTTAAGAGAGTATTCTAGAGGCTTAGAATGGTCTAGGAAAGTGTATTAGGACTTATACGAAACATTAGAATGATCCTAAACAATGCGTGAGTCCGCAAGGGACGTAGAGGGTGTAGCATGAATCCTTGGAGGTTCTAACATGTGTATAATGGTTAAGAGAGTATTCTAAAGGCTTAGAATGGTCTAGGAATGTGTATTAGGACTTAGAAGAAACATTAGAATGATCCTAAACAATACTTGAGTCCCCAAGGGACTTAGCGGGTGTAGCATGAGTCCTTGGAGGTTCTAACAAGTGTAGAATGGTTAAGAGAGTATTCTAGAGGCTTAGAATGTTCTAGGAATGTGTACTAGGACTTATACAAATATTAGAATGATCCTAAACAATGCTTAAGTCCCCAAGGGACGTAGAGGGTGTAGCATGAATCCTTGGAGGTTCTAACAAGTGTAGAATGGTTAAGAGAGTATTCTAAAGGCTTAGAATAGTCTAGGAATGTGTATTAGGACTTATAAGAAACATTAGAATGATCTTAAACAATGCTTGAGTCCCCAAGGGACGTAGAGGGTGTAGCATGAGTCCTTGGAGGTTCTAACAAGTGTACAATGGTTAAGAGAGTATTCTAAAGGCTTAGAATGGTCTAGGAATGTGTATTAGAACTTATAAGAACCATTAGATTGATCTGAAACATTGTTTGGTACCCCAAGGGACGTAGAGGGTGTAGCATGAGTCCTTGGAGGTTCTAACAAGCGTAGAATGGTTAAGAGAGTATTCTAGAGGCTTAGAATGGTCTAGGGAAGTATATTAGGACTTATACGAAACATTAGAATGATCCTAAACAATGCGTGAGTCCCCAAGGGACGTAGAGGGTGTAGCATGAATCCTTGGAGGTTCTAACAAGTGTAGAATGGTTAAGAGAGTATTCTAAAGGCTTAGAATGGTCTAGGAATGTGTATTAGGACTTAGAAGAAACATTAGAATGATCCTAAACAATACTTGAGTCCCCAAGGGACTTAGCGGGTGTAGCATGAGTCCTTGGAGGTTCTAACAAGTGTAGAATTTTTAAGAGAGTATTATAAAGGCTTAGAATGGTCTAGGAATGTGTATTAGGACTTATTAGAACCATTAGAATGATCCTAATCAATGCTTGACTCCCCAAGGGACGCAGAGGGTGTAGCATGAGTCCTTGGAGTTTCTAACAAGTGTAGAATGGTTAAGAGAGTATTCTAAAGGATTAGAATGGTCTAGGAATTTGTATTAGGACTTATAAGAACCATTAGAATGATCCTTAACATTGCTTGGTACCCCTAGGGACGTAGAGGGTGTAGCATGAGTCCTTGGAGGTTCTAACATGTGTAGAATGGTTAAGAGAGTATTCTAAAGGCTTAGAATGGTCATGGAATGTGTATTAGGATTTATAAGAAACATTAGAATGATCCTAAACAATGCTTGAGTCCCCAAGGGACTAAGCGGGTGTAGCATGAGTCGTTGGACGTTCTAAGAAATGTAGAATGGTTAAGAGATTATTCTAAAGGCTTATAATGGTCTAGGAATGTGTATTAGGAATTACAAGAACCATTAGAATGATCCTAAACAATGCTTGAGTCCCCAAGGGACTTAGCGGGTGTAGCATGAGTCCTTAGAGGTTCTAACAAGTGTAGAATGGTTAAGAGAGTATTCTAAAGGCTTAGAATGGTCTAGGAATGTGTATTAGGACTTAGCGGAACCATTAGAATGATCCTAAACAATGCTTGAGTCCCCAAGGGACGTAAAGGGTGTAGCATGAGTCCTTGGAGGTTCTAACAAGTGTAGAATGGTTAAGAGAGTATTCTAGAGGCTAAGAATGGTCTAGGAAAGTGCATTAGGACTTATACGAAACATTAGAATGATCCTAAACAATGCGTGAGTCCGCAAGGGACGTAGAGGGTGTAGCATGAATCCTTGGAGGTTCTAACATGTGTATAATGGTTAAGAGAGTATTCTAAAGGCTTAGAATGGTCTAGGAATGTGTATTAGGACTTAGAAGAAACATTAGAATGATCCTAAACAATACTTGAGTCCCCAAGGGACTTAGCGGGTGTAGCATGAGTCCTTGGAGGTTCTAACAAGTGTAGAATGATTAAGAGAGTATTCTAGAGGCTTAGAATGTTCTAGGAATGTGTACTAGGACTTATACAAATATTAGAATGATCCTAAACAATGCTTAAGTCCCCAAGGGACGTAGAGGGTGTAGCATGAATCCTTGGAGGTTCTAACAAGTGTAGAATGGTTAAGAGAGTATTCTAAAGGCTTAGAATAGTCTAGGAATGTGTATTAGGACTTAGAAGAAACATTAGAATGATCCTAAACAATACTTGAGTCCCCAAGGGACTTAGCGGGTGTAGCATGAGTCCTTGGAGGTTCTAACATGTGTATAATGGTTAAGAGAGTATTCTAAAGGCTTAGAATGGTCTAGGAATGTGTATTAGGACTTAGAAGAAACATTAGAATGATCCTAAACAATACTTGAGTTCCCAAGGGACTTAGCGGGTGTAGCATGAGTCCTTGGAGGTTCTAACAAGTGTAGAATGGTTAAGAGAGTATTCTAGAGGCTTAGAATGTTCTAGGAATGTGTACTAGGACTTATACAAATATTAGAATGATCCTAAACAATGCTTAAGTCCCCAAGGGACGTAGAGGGTGTAGCATGAATCCTTGGAGGTTCTAACAAGTGTAGAATGGTTAAGAGAGTATTCTAAAGGCTTAGAATGGTCTAGGAATGTGTATTAGGACTTAGAAGAAACATTAGAATGATCCTAAACAATACTTGAGTCCCCAAGGGACTTAGCGGGTGTAGCATGAGTCCTTGGAGGTTCTAACAAGTGTAGAATTTTTAAGAGAGTATTATAAAGGCTTAGAATGGTCTAGGAATGTGTATTAGGACTTATTAGAACCATTAGAATGATCCTAATCAATGCTTGACTCCCCAAGGGACGTAGAGGGTGTAGCATGAGTCCTTGGAGTTTCTAACAAGTATAGAATGGTTAAGAGAGTATTCTAAAGGATTAGAATGGTCTAGGAATTTGTATTAGGACTTATAAGAACCATTAGAATGATCCTTAACATTGCTTGGTACCCCTAGGGACGTAGAGGGTGTAGCATGAGTCCTTGGAGGTTCTAACATGTGTAGAATGGTTAAGAGAGTATTCTAAAGGCTTAGAATGGTCATGGAATGTGTATTAGGACTTATAAGAAACATTAGAATGATCCTAAACAATGCTTGAGTCCCCAAGGGACTAAGCGGGTGTAGCATGAGTCGTTGGACGTTCTAAGAAATGTAGAATGGTTAAGAGATTATTCTAAAGGCTTATAATGGTCTAGGAATGTGTATTAGGAATTACAAGAACCATTAGAATGATCCTAAACAATGCTTGAGTCCCCAAGGGACTTAGCGGGTGTAGCATGAGTCCTTAGAGGTTCTAACAAGTGTAGAATGGTTAAGAGAGTATTCTAAAGGCTTAGAATGGTCTAGGAATGTGTATTAGGACTTAGCGGAACCATTAGAATGATCCTAAACAATGCTTGAGTCCCCAAGGGACGTAAAGGGTGTAGCATGAGTCCTTGGAGGTTCTAACAAGTGTAGAATGGTTAAGAGAGTATTCTAGAGGGTTAGAATGGTCTAGGAAAGTGTATTAGGACTTATACGAAACATTAGAATGATCTTGAACAATGCTTGAGTCCCCAAGGGACGTAGAGGGTGTAACATGAGTCCTTGGAGGTTCTAACAAGTGTATAATGGTTAAGAGAGTATTCTAGAGGCTTAGAATGGTCTAGGAATGTGTATTAGGACTTATAAGAACCATTAGAATGATCCTAATCAATGCTTGACTCCCCAAGGGACGTAGAGGGTGTAGCATGAGTCCTTGGAGGTTCTAACAAGTGTAGAATGGTTAGGAGAGTATTCTAAAGGCTTAGAATGGTCTAGGAATGTGTATTAGGACTTATACGAACCTTTAGAATGATCCTAAACAATGCTTGAGTCCCCAAGGGACTAAGCGGGTGTAGCATGAGTCGTTGGAGGTACTAAGAAGTGTAGAATGGTTAAGAGATTATTCTAAAGGCTTAGAATTGTCTAGGAATGTGTATTAAGACTTATACGAACCTTTAGAATGATCCTAAACATTGCTTGGTACCCCTAGGGACGTAGAGGGTGTAGCATGAGTCCTTGGAGGTTCTAACATGTGTAGAATGGTTAAGAGAGTATTCTAAAGGCTTAGAATGGTCAAGGAATGTGTATTAGGACTTATAAGAAACATTAGAATCATCCTAAACAATGCTTGAGTCCCCAAGGGACTAAGCGGGTGTCGCATGAGTCGTTGGAGGTTCTAAGAAGTGTAGAATGGTTAATAGATTATTCTAAAGGCTTAGAATGGTCTAGGAATGTGTATTAGACTTATACAAACATTAGAATGATACTAAACAATGCTTAAGTCCCCAAGGGACGTAGAGGGTGTTGCATGAATCCTTGGAGGTTCTAACAAGTGTAGAATGGTTAAGAGAGTATTCTAAAGGCTTAGAATAGTCTAGGAATGTGTATTAGGACTTATAAGAAACATTAGAATGATCCTAAACAATGCTTGAGTCCCCATGGGACTTGGCGGGTGTAGCATGAGTCGTTGGAGGTTCTAAGAAGTGTAGAATGGTTAAGAGAGTATTCTAAATGCTTAGAATGGTCTAGGAATGTGTATTAGGACTTATACAAACATTTGAATGATCCTAAACAATGCTTGAGTCCTCAAGGGACGTAGAGGGTGTAGCATGAGTCCTTGGAGGTTCTAACAAGTGTAGAATGGTTATGAGAGTATTCTAATGGCTTAGAATGGTCTAGGAATGTGTATTAGGACTTATACGAACCTTCAGAATGATCCTAAACATTGCTTGGTACCCCAAGGGACGTAAATGGTGTAGCATGAGTCCTGGGAGGTTCTAACAAGTGTAGAATGGTTAAGAGAGTATTCTAGAGGCTTAGAATGATCTATGAATGTGTATTAGGACTTATACGAAACATTAGAATGATCCTGAACAATGCTTGAGTCCCCAAGGGAGGTAGAGGGTGTAGCATGAGTCCTTGGAGGTTCTAACAAATGTAGAATGGTTAAGAGAGTATTATAAAGGCTTAGAATGGTCTAGGAATGTGTATTAGTACTTATAAGAACCATTAGAATGATCCTAACCAATGCTTGAGTCCCCAAGGGACTTAGCGGGTGTAGCATGAGTCCTTAGAGGTTCTAACAAGTGTAGAATGGTTAAGAGAGTATTCTAAAGGCTTAGAATGGTCTAGGAATGTGTATTAGGACTTAGCGGAACCATTAGAATGATCCTAAACAATGCTTGAGTCCCCAAGGGACGTAAAGGGTGTAGCATGAGTCCTTGGAGGTTCTAACAAGTGTAGAATGGTTAAGAGAGTATTCTAGAGGCTTAGAATGGTCTAGGAAAGTGCATTAGGACTTATACGAAACATTAGAATGATCCTAAACAATGCGTGAGTCCGCAAGGGACGTAGAGGGTGTAGCATGAATCCTTGGAGGTTCTAACATGTGTATAATGGTTAAGAGAGTATTCTAAAGGCTTAGAATGGTCTAGGAATGTGTATTAGGACTTAGAAGAAACATTAGAATGATCCTAAACAATACTTGAGTCCCCAAGGGACTTAGCGGGTGTAGCATGAGTCCTTGGAGGTTCTAACAAGTGTAGAATGATTAAGAGAGTATTCTAGAGGCTTAGAATGTTCTAGGAATGTGTACTAGGACTTATACAAATATTAGAATGATCCTAAACAATGCTTAAGTCCCCAAGGGACGTAGAGGGTGTAGCATGAATCCTTGGAGGTTCTAACAAGTGTAGAATGGTTAAGAGAGTATTCTAAAGGCTTAGAATAGTCTAGGAATGTGTATTAGGACTTAGAAGAAACATTAGAATGATCCTAAACAATACTTGAGTCCCCAAGGGACTTAGCGGGTGTAGCATGAGTCCTTGGAGGTTCTAACATGTGTATAATGGTTAAGAGAGTATTCTAAAGGCTTAGAATGGTCTAGGAATGTGTATTAGGACTTAGAAGAAACATTAGAATGATCCTAAACAATACTTGAGTTCCCAAGGGACTTAGCGGGTGTAGCATGAGTCCTTGGAGGTTCTAACAAGTGTAGAATGGTTAAGAGAGTATTCTAGAGGCTTAGAATGTTCTAGGAATGTGTACTAGGACTTATACAAATATTAGAATGATCCTAAACAATGCTTAAGTCCCCAAGGGACGTAGAGGGTGTAGCATGAATCCTTGGAGGTTCTAACAAGTGTAGAATGGTTAAGAGAGTATTCTAAAGGCTTAGAATAGTCTAGGAATGTGTATTAGGACTTATAAGAAACATTAGAATGATCTTAAACAATGCTTGAGTCCCCAAGGGACGTAGAGGATGTAGCATGAGTCCTTGGAGGTTCTAACAAGTGTACAATGGTTAAGAGAGTATTCTAAAGGCTTAGAATGGTCTAGGAATGTGTATTAGAACTTATAAGAACCATTAGATTGATCTGAAACATTGTTTGGTACCCCAAGGGACGTAGAGGGTGTAGCATGAGTCCTTGGAGGTTCTAACAAGCGTAGAATGGTTAAGAGAGTATTCTAGAGGCTTAGAATGGTCTAGGGAAGTATATTAGGACTTATACGAAACATTAGAATGATCCTAAACAATGCGTGAGTCCCCAAGGCACGTAAAGGGTGTAGCATGAATCCTTGGAGGTTCTAACAAGTGTAGAATGGTTAAGAGAGTATTCTAAAGGCTTAGAATGGTCTAGGAATGTGTATTAGGACTTAGAAGAAACATTAGAATGATCCTAAACAATACTTGAGTCCCCAAGGGACTTAGCGGGTGTAGCATGAGTCCTTGGAGGTTCTAACAAGTGTAGAATTTTTAAGAGAGTATTATAAAGGCTTAGAATGGTCTAGGAATGTGTATTAGGACTTATTAGAACCATTAGAATGATCCTAATCAATGCTTGACTCCCCAAGGGACGTAGAGGGTGTAGCATGAGTCCTTGGAGTTTCTAACAAGTATAGAATGGTTAAGAGAGTATTCTAAAGGATTAGAATGGTCTAGGAATTTGTATTAGGACTTATAAGAACCATTAGAATGATCCTTAACATAGCTTGGTACCCCTAGGGACGTAGAGGGTGTAGCATGAGTCCTTGGAGGTTCTAACATGTGTAGAATGGTTAAGAGAGTATTCTAAAGGCTTAGAATGGTCATGGAATGTGTATTAGGACTTATAAGAAACATTAGAATGATCCTAAACAATGCTTGAGTCCCCAAGGGACTAAGCGGGTGTAGCATGAGTCGTTGGACGTTCTAAGAAATGTAGAATGGTTAAGAGATTATTCTAAAGGCTTATAATGGTCTAGGAATGTGTATTAGGAATTACAAGAACCATTAGAATGATCCTAAACAATGCTTGAGTCCCCAAGGGACTTAGCGGGTGTAGCATGAGTCCTTAGAGGTTCTAACAAGTGTAGAATGGTTAAGAGAGTATTCTAAAGGCTTAGAATGGTCTAGGAATGTGTATTAGGACTTAGCGGAACCATTAGAATGATCCTAAACAATGCTTGAGTCCCCAAGGGACGTAAAGGGTGTAGCATGAGTCCTTGGAGGTTCTAACAAGTGTAGAATGGTTAAGAGAGTATTCTAGAGGGTTAGAATGGTCTAGGAAAGTGTATTAGGACTTATACGAAACATTAGAATGATCTTGAACAATGCTTGAGTCCCCAAGGGACGTAGAGGGTGTAACATGAGTCCTTGGAGGTTCTAACAAGTGTATAATGGTTAAGAGAGTATTCTAGAGGCTTAGAATGGTCTAGGAATGTGTATTAGGACTTATAAGAACCATTAGAATGATCCTAATCAATGCTTGACTCCCCAAGGGACGTAGAGGGTGTAGCATGAGTCCTTGGAGGTTCTAACAAGTGTAGAATGGTTAGGAGAGTATTCTAAAGGCTTAGAATGGTCTAGGAATGTGTATTAGGACTTATACGAACCTTTAGAATGATCCTAAACAATGCTTGAGTCCCCAAGGGACTAAGCGGGTGTAGCATGAGTCGTTGGAGGTACTAAGAAGTGTAGAATGGTTAAGAGATTATTCTAAAGGCTTAGAATTGTCTAGGAATGTGTATTAAGACTTATACGAACCTTTAGAATGATCCTAAACATTGCTTGGTACCCCTAGGGACGTAGAGGGTGTAGCATGAGTCCTTGGAGGTTCTAACATGTGTAGAATGGTTAAGAGAGTATTCTAAAGGCTTAGAATGGTCAAGGAATGTGTATTAGGACTTATAAGAAACATTAGAATCATCCTAAACAATGCTTGAGTCCCCAAGGGACTAAGCGGGTGTCGCATGAGTCGTTGGAGGTTCTAAGAAGTGTAGAATGGTTAATAGATTATTCTAAAGGCTTAGAATGGTCTAGGAATGTGTATTAGACTTATACAAACATTAGAATGATACTAAACAATGCTTAAGTCCCCAAGGGACGTAGAGGGTGTTGCATGAATCCTTGGAGGTTCTAACAAGTGTAGAATGGTTAAGAGAGTATTCTAAAGGCTTAGAATAGTCTAGGAATGTGTATTAGGACTTATAAGAAACATTAGAATGATCCTAAACAATGCTTGAGTCCCCATGGGACTTGGCGGGTGTAGCATGAGTCGTTGGAGGTTCTAAGAAGTGTAGAATGATTAAGAGAGTATTCTAAATGCTTAGAATGGTCTAGGAATGTGTATTAGGACTTATACAAACATTTGAATGATCCTAAACAATGCTTGAGTCCTCAAGGGACGTAGAGGGTGTAGCATGAGTCCTTGGAGGTTCTAACAAGTGTAGAATGGTTATGAGAGTATTCTAATGGCTTAGAATGGTCTAGGAATGTGTATTAGGACTTATACGAACCTTCAGAATGATCCTAAACATTGCTTGGTACCCCAAGGGACGTAAATGGTGTAGCATGAGTCCTGGGAGGTTCTAACAAGTGTAGAATGGTTAAGAGAGTATTCTAGAGGCTTAGAATGATCTATGAATGTGTATTAGGACTTATACGAAACATTAGAATGATCCTGAACAATGCTTGAGTCCCCAAGGGAGGTAGAGGGTGTAGCATGAGTCCTTGGAGGTTCTAACAAATGTAGAATGGTTAAGAGAGTATTATAAAGGCTTAGAATGGTCTAGGAATGTGTATTAGTACTTATAAGAACCATTAGAATGATCCTAACCAATGCTTGAGTCCCCAAGGGACGTAGAGGGTGTAGCATGAGTCCTTGGAGTTTCTAACAAGTGTAGAATGGTTAAGAGAGTATTCTAAAGGCTTAGAATAGTCTAGGAATGTGTATTAGGACTTATAAGAACCATTAGAATGATCCTTAACATTGCTTGGTACCCCTAGGGACGTAGAGGGTGTAGCATGAGTCCTTGGAGGTTCTAACATGTGTAGAATGGTTAAGAGAGTATTCTAAAGGCTTAGAATGGTCATGGAATGTGTATTAGGACTTATAAGAAACATTAGAATGAACCTAAACAATGCTTGAGTCCCCAAGGGACTAAGCGGGTGTAGCATGAGTCGTTGGACGTTCTAAGAAATGTAGAATGGTTAAGAGATTATTCTAAAGGCTTATAATGGTCTAGGAATGTGTATTAGGAATTACAAGAACCATTAGAATGATCCTAAACAATGCTTGAGTCCCCAAGGGACTTAGCGGGTGTAGCATGAGTCCTTAGAGGTTCTAACAAGTGTAGAATGGTTAAGAGAGTATTCTAAAGGCTTAGAATGGTCTAGGAATGTGTATTAGGACTTAGCGGAACCATTAGAATGATCCTAAACAATGCTTGAGTCCCCAAGGGACGTAAAGGGTGTAGCATGAGTCCTTGGAGGTTCTAAGAAGTGTAGAATGGTTAAGAGAGTATTCTAGAGGCTTAGAATGGTCTAGGAAAGTGTATTAGGACTTATACGAAACATTAGAATGATCTTGAACAATGCTTGAGTCCCCAAGGGACGTAGAGGGTGTAGCATGAGTCCTTGGAGGTTCTAACAAGTGTATAATGGTTAAGAGAGTATTCTAGAGGCTTAGAATGGTCTAGGAATGTGTATTAGGACTTATAAGAACCATTAGAATGATCCTAATCAATGCTTGACTCCCCAAGGGACGTAGAGGGTGTAGCATGAGTCCTTGGAGGTTCTAACAAGTGTAGAATGGTTAGGAGAGTATTCTAAAGGCTTAGAATGGTCTAGGAATGTGTATTAGGACTTATACGAACCTTTAGAATGATCCTAAACAATGCTTGAGTCCCCAAGGGACTAAGCGGGTGTAGCATGAGTCGTTGGACGTTCTAAGAAATGTAGAATGGTTAAGAGATTATTCTAAAGGCTTATAATGGTCTAGGAATGTGTATTAGGAATTACAAGAACCATTAGAATGATCCTAAACAATGCTTGAGTCCCCAAGGGACTTAGCGGGTGTAGCATGAGTCCTTAGAGGTTCTAACAAGTGTAGAATGGTTAAGAGAGTATTCTAAAGGCTTAGAATGGTCTAGGAATGTGTATTAGGACTTAGCGGAACCATTAGAATGATCCTAAACAATGCTTGAGTCCCCAAGGGACGTAAAGGGTGTAGCATGAGTCCTTGGAGGTTCTAAGAAGTGTAGAATGGTTAAGAGAGTATTCTAGAGGCTTAGAATGGTCTAGGAAAGTGTATTAGGACTTATACGAAACATTAGAATGATCTTGAACAATGCTTGAGTCCCCAAGGGACGTAGAGGGTGTAGCATGAGTCCTTGGAGGTTCTAACAAGTGTATAATGGTTAAGAGAGTATTCTAGAGGCTTAGAATGGTCTAGGAATGTGTATTAGGACTTATAAGAACCATTAGAATGATCCTAATCAATGCTTGACTCCCCAAGGGACGTAGAGGGTGTAGCATGAGTCCTTGGAGGTTCTAACAAGTGTAGAATGGTTAGGAGAGTATTCTAAAGGCTTAGAATGGTCTAGGAATGTGTATTAGGACTTATACGAACCTTTAGAATGATCCTAAACAATGCTTGAGTCCCCAAGGGACTAAGCGGGTGTAGCATGAGTCGTTGGAGGTACTAAGAAGTGTAGAATGGTTAAGAGATTATTCTAAAGGCTTAGAATTGTCTAGGAATGTGTATTAAGACTTATACGAACCTTTAGATGGATCCTAAACATTGCTTGGTACCCCTAGGGACGTAGAGGGTGTAGCATGAGTCCTTGGAGGTTCTAACATGTGTAGAATGGTTAAGAGAGTATTCTAAAGGCTTAGAATGGTCAAGGAATGTGTATTAGGACTTATAAGAAACATTAGAATCATCCTAAACAATGCTTGAGTCCCCAAGGGACTAAGCGGGTGTCGCATGAGTCGTTGGAGGTTCTAAGAAGTGTAGAATGGTTAATAGATTATTCTAAAGGCTTAGAATGGTCTAGGAATGTGTATTAGACTTATACAAACATTAGAATGATACTAAACAATGCTTAAGTCCCCAAGGGACGTAGAGGGTGTTGCATGAATCCTTGGAGGTTCTAACAAGTGTAGAATGGTTAAGAGAGTTTTCTAAAGGCTTAGAATAGTCTAGGAATGTGTATTAGGACTTATAAGAAACATTAGAATGATCCTAAACAATGCTTGAGTCCCCATGGGACTTGGCGGGTGTAGCATGAATCGTTGGAGGTTCTAAGAAGTGTAGAATGGTTAAGAGAGTATTCTAAATGCTTAGAATGGTCTAGGAATGTGTATTAGGACTTATACAAACATTTGAATGATCCTAAACAATGCTTGAGTCCTCAAGGGACGTAGAGGGTGTAGCATGAATCCTTGGAGGTTCTAACAAGTGTAGAATGGTTATGAGAGTATTCTAATGGCTTAGAATGGTCTAGGAATGTGTATTAGGACTTATACGAACCTTCAGAATGATCCTAAACATTGCTTGGTACCCCAAGGGACGTAAAGGGTGTAGCATGAGTCCTGGGAGGTTCTAACAAGTGTAGAATGGTTAAGAGAGTATTCTAGAGGCTTAGAATGATCTATAAATGTGTATTAGGACTTATACGAAACATTAGAATGATCCTGAACAATGCTTGAGTCCCCAAGGGAGGTAGAGGGTGTAGCATGAGTCCTTGGAGGTTCTAACAAATGTAGAATGGTTAAGAGAGTATTATAAAGGCTTAGAATGGTCTAGGAATGTGTATTAGTACTTATAAGAACCATTAGAATGATCCTAACCAATGCTTGAGTCCCCAAGGGACGTAGAGGGTGTAGCATGAGTCCTTGGAGTTTCTAACAAGTGTAGAATGGTTAAGAGAGTATTCTAAAGGATTAGAATGGTCTAGGAATTTGTATTAGGACTTATAAGAACCATTAGAATGATCCTTAACATTGCTTGGTAAACCTAGGGACGTAGAGGGTGTAGCATGAGTCCTTGGAGGTTCTAACATGTGTAGAATGGTTAAGAGAGTATTCTAAAGGCTTAGAATGGTCATGGAATGTGTATTAGGACTTATAAGAAACTTTAGAATGATCCTAAACAATGCTTGAGTCCCCAAGGGACTAAGCGGGTGTAGCATGAGTCGTTGGACGTTCTAAGAAGTGTAGAATGGTTAAGAGATTATTCTAAAGGTTTATAATGGTCTAGGAATGTGTATTAGGACTTACAAGAACCATTAGAATGATCCTAAACAATGCTTAAGTCCCCAAGGGACTTAGCGGGTGTAGCATGAGTCCTTAGAGGTTTTAACAAGTGTAGAATGGTTAAGAGAGTATTCTAAAGGCTTAGAATGGTCTAGGAATGTGTATTAGGACTTAGCGGAACCGTTAGAATGATCCTAAACAATGCTTGAGTCCCCAAGGGACGTAAAGGGTGTAGCATGAGTCCTTGGAGGTTCTAACAAGTGTAGAATGGTTAAGAGAGTATTCTAAAGGCTTAGAATGGTCATGGAATGTGTATTAGGACTTATAAGAAACATTAGAATGATCCTAAACAATGCTTGAGTCCCCAAGGGACTAAGCGGGTGTAGTATGAGTCGTTGGACGTTCTAAGAAATGTAGAATGGTTAAGAGATTATTCTAAAGGCTTATAATGGTCTAGGAATGTGTATTAGGAATTACAAGAACCATTAGAATGATCCTAAACAATGCTTGAGTCCCCAAGGGACTTAGCGGGTGTAGCATGAGTCCTTAGAGGTTCTAACAAGTGTAGAATGGTTAAGAGAGTATTCTAAAGGCTTAGAATGGTCTAGGAATGTGTATTAGGACTTAGCGGAACCATTAGAATGATCCTAAACAATGCTTGAGTCCCCAAGGGACGTAAAGGGTGTAGCATGAGTCCTTGGAGGTTCTAACAAGTGTAGAATGGTTAAGAGAGTATTCTAGAGGCTTAGAATGGTCTAGGAAAGTGTATTAGGACTTATACGAAACATTAGAATGATCCTGAACAATGCTTGAGTCCCCAAGGGAGGTAGAGGGTGTAGCATGAGTCCTTGGAGGTTCTAACAAATGTAGAATGGTTAAGAGAGTATTATAAAGGCTTAGAATGGTCTAGGAATGTGTATTAGTACTTATAAGAACCATTAGAATGATCCTAACCAATGCTTGAGTCCCCAAGGGACGTAGAGGGTGTAGCATGAGTCCTTGGAGTTTCTAACAAGTGTAGAATGGTTAAGAGAGTATTCTAAAGGCTTAGAATAGTCTAGGAATGTGTATTAGGACTTATAAGAACCATTAGAATGATCCTTAACATTGCTTGGTACCCCTAGGGACGTAGAGGGTGTAGCATGAGTCCTTGGAGGTTCTAACATGTGTAGAATGGTTAAGAGAGTATTCTAAAGGCTTAGAATGGTCATGGAATGTGTATTAGGACTTATAAGAAACATTAGAATGAACCTAAACAATGCTTGAGTCCCCAAGGGACTAAGCGGGTGTAGCATGAGTCGTTGGACGTTCTAAGAAATGTAGAATGGTTAAGAGATTATTCTAAAGGCTTATAATGGTCTAGGAATGTGTATTAGGAATTACAAGAACCATTAGAATGATCCTAAACAATGCTTGAGTCCCCAAGGGACTTAGCGGGTGTAGCATGAGTCCTTAGAGGTTCTAACAAGTGTAGAATGGTTAAGAGAGTATTCTAAAGGCTTAGAATGGTCTAGGAATGTGTATTAGAACTTAGCGGAACCATTAGAATGATCCTAAACAATGCTTGAGTCCCCAAGGGACGTAAAGGGTGTAGCATGAGTCCTTGGAGGTTCTAACAAGTGTAGAATGATTAAGAGAGTATTCTAGAGGCTTAGAATGGTCTAGGAAAGTGTATTAGGACTTATACGAAACATTAGAATGATCTTGAACAATGCTTGAGTCCCCAAGGGACGTAGAGGGTGTAGCATGAGTCCTTGGAGGTTCTAACAAGTGTATAATGGTTAAGAGAGTATTCTAGAGGCTTAGAATGGTCTAGGAATGTGTATTAGGACTTATAAGAACCATTAGAATGATCCTAATCAATGCTTGACTCCCCAAGGGACGTAGAGGGTGTAGCATGAGTCCTTGGAGGTTCTAACAAGTGTAGAATGGTTAGGAGAGTATTCTAAAGGCTTAGAATGGTCTAGGAATGTGTATTAGGACTTATACGAACCTTTAGAATGATCCTAAACAATGCTTGAGTCCCCAAGGGACTAAGCGGGTGTAGCATGAGTCGTTGGAGGTACTAAGAAGTGTAGAATGGTTAAGAGATTATTCTAAAGGCTTAGAATTGTCTAGGAATGTGTATTAAGACTTATACGAACCTTTAGAATGATCCTAAACATTGCTTGGTACCCCTAGGGACGTAGAGGGTGTAGCATGAGTCCTTGGAGGTTCTAACATGTGTAGAATGGTTAAGAGAGTATTCTAAAGGCTTAGAATGGTCAAGGAATGTGTATTAGGACTTATAAGAAACATTAGAATCATCCTAAACAATGCTTGAGTCCCCAAGGGACTAAGCGGGTGTCGCATGAGTCGTTGGAGGTTCTAAGAAGTGTAGAATGGTTAATAGATTATTCTAAAGGCTTAGAATGGTCTAGGAATGTGTATTAGACTTATACAAACATTAGAATGATACTAAACAATGCTTAAGTCCCCAAGGGACGTAGAGGGTGTTGCATGAATCCTTGGAGGTTCTAACAAGTGTAGAATGGTTAAGAGAGTATTCTAAAGGCTTAGAATAGTCTAGGAATGTGTATTAGGACTTATAAGAAACATTAGAATGATCCTAAACAATGCTTGAGTCCCCATGGGACTTGGCGGGTGTAGCATGAGTCGTTGGAGGTTCTAAGAAGTGTAGAATGGTTAAGAGAGTATTCTAAATGCTTAGAATGGTCTAGGAATGTGTATTAGGACTTATACAAACATTTGAATGATCCTAAACAATGCTTGAGTCCTCAAGGGACGTAGAGGGTGTAGCATGAGTCCTTGGAGGTTCTAACAAGTGTAGAATGGTTATGAGAGTATTCTAATGGCTTAGAATGGTCTAGGAATGTGTATTAGGACTTATACGAACCTTCAGAATGATCCTAAACATTGCTTGGTACCCCAAGGGACGTAAAGGGTGTAGCATGAGTCCTGGGAGGTTCTAACAAGTGTAGAATGGTTAAGAGAGTATTCTAGAGGCTTAGAATGATCTATAAATGTGTATTAGGACTTATACGAAACATTAGAATGATCCTGAACAATGCTTGAGTCCCCAAGGGAGGTAGAGGGTGTAGCATGAGTCCTTGGAGGTTCTAACAAATGTAGAATGGTTGAGAGAGTATTATAAAGGCTTAGAATGGTCTAGGAATGTGTATTAGTACTTATAAGAACCATTAGAATGATCCTAACCAATGCTTGAGTCCCCAAGGGACGTAGAGGGTGTAGCATGAGTCCTTGGAGTTTCTAACAAGTGTAGAATGGTTAAGAGAGTATTCTAAAGGATTAGAATGGTCTAGGAATTTGTATTAGGACTTATAAGAACCATTAGAATGATCCTTAACATTGCTTGGTAAACCTAGGGACGTAGAGGGTGTAGCATGAGTCCTTGGAGGTTCTAACATGTGTAGAATGGTTAAGAGAGTATTCTAAAGGCTGAGAATGGTCATGGAATGTGTATTAGGACTTATAAGAAACTTTAGAATGATCCTAAACAATGCTTGAGTCCCCAAGGGACTAAGCGGGTGTAGCATGAGTCGTTGGACGTTCTAAGAAGTGTAGAATGGTTAAGAGATTATTCTAAAGGTTTATAATGGTCTAGGAATGTGTATTAGGACTTACAAGAACCATTAGAATGATCCTAAACAATGCTTAAGTCCCCAAGGGACTTAGCGGGTGTAGCATGAGTCCTTAGAGGTTTTAACAAGTGTAGAATGGTTAAGAGAGTATTCTAAAGGCTTAGAATGGTCTAGGAATGTGTATTAGGACTTAGCGGAACCGTTAGAATGATCCTAAACAATGTTTGAGTCCCCAAGGGACGTAAAGGGTGTAGCATGAGTCCTTGGAGGTTCTAACAAGTGTAGAATGGTTAAGAGAGTATTCTAAAGGCTTAGAATGGTCATGGAATGTGTATTAGGACTTATAAGAAACATTAGAATGATCCTAAACAATGCTTGAGTCCCCAAGGGACTAAGCGGGTGTAGCATGAGTCGTTGGACGTTCTAAGAAATGTAGAATGGTTAAGAGATTATTCTAAAGGCTTATAATGGTCTAGGAATGTGTATTAGGAATTACAAGAACCATTAGAATGATCCTAAACAATGCTTGAGTCCCCAAGGGACTTAGCGGGTGTAGCATGAGTCCTTAGAGGTTCTAACAAGTGTAGAATGGTTAAGAGAGTATTCTAAAGGCTTAGAATGGTCTAGGAATGTGTATTAGGACTTAGCGGAACCATTAGAATGATCCTAAACAATGCTTGAGTCCCCAAGGGACGTAAAGGGTGTAGCATGAGTCCTTGGAGGTTCTAACAAGTGTAGAATGGTTAAGAGAGTATTCTAGAGGCTTAGAATGGTCTAGGAAAGTGTATTAGGACTTATACGAAACATTAGAATGATCCTAAACAATGCGTGAGTCCGCAAGGGACGTAGAGGGTGTAGCATGAATCCTTGGAGGTTCTAACATGTGTATAATGGTTAAGAGAGTATTCTAAAGGCTTAGAATGGTCTAGGAATGTGTATTAGGACTTAGAAGAAACATTAGAATGATCCTAAACAATACTTGAGTCCCCAAGGGACTTAGCGGGTGTAGCATGAGTCCTTGGAGGTTCTAACAAGTGTAGAATGGTTAAGAGAGTATTCTAGAGGCTTAGAATGTTCTAGGAATGTGTACTAGGACTTATACAAATATTAGAATGATCCTAAACAATGCTTAAGTCCCCAAGGGACGTAGAGGGTGTAGCATGAATCCTTGGAGGTTCTAACAAGTGTAGAATGGTTAAGAGAGTATTCTAAAGGCTTAGAATAGTCTAGGAATGTGTATTAGGACTTATAAGAAACATTAGAATGATCTTAAACAATGCTTGAGTCCCCAAGGGACATAGAGGGTGTAGCATGAGTCCTTGGAGGTTCTAACAAGTGTACAATGGTTAAGAGAGTATTCTAAAGGCTTAGAATGGTCTAGGAATGTGTATTAGAACTTATAAGAACCATTAGATTGATCTGAAACATTGTTTGGTACCCCAAGGGACGTAGAGGGTGTAGCATGAGTCCTTGGAGGTTCTAACAAGCGTAGAATGGTTAAGAGAGTATTCTAGAGGCTTAGAATGGTCTAGGGAAGTATATTAGGACTTATACGAAACATTAGAATGATCCTAAACAATGCGTGAGTCCCCAAGGGACGTAGAGGGTGTAGCATGAATCCTTGGAGGTTCTAACAAGTGTAGAATGGTTAAGAGAGTATTCTAAAGGCTTAGAATGGTCTAGGAATGTGTATTAGGACTTAGAAGAAACATTAGAATGATCCTAAACAATACTTGAGTCCCCAAGGGACTTAGCGGGTGTAGCATGAGTCCTTGGAGGTTCTAACAAGTGTAGAATTTTTAAGAGAGTATTATAAAGGCTTAGAATGGTCTAGGAATGTG
Organism: Crotalaria pallida; assembly: GCA_037953625.1. Lineage (NCBI taxonomy): Eukaryota > Viridiplantae > Streptophyta > Magnoliopsida > Fabales > Fabaceae > Crotalaria > Crotalaria pallida. Next base: position 62,912,244 of record CM075655.1, on the reverse strand, counting down.
TATTAGGACTTATTAGAACCATTAGAATGATCCTAATCAATGCTTGACTCCCCAAGGGACGCAGAGGGTGTAGCATGAGTCCTTGGAGTTTCTAACAAGTGTAGAATGGTTAAGAGAGTATTCTAAAGGATTAGAATGGTCTAGGAATTTGTATTAGGACTTATAAGAACCATTAGAATGATCCTTAACATTGCTTGGTACCCCTAGGGACGTAGAGGGTGTAGCATGAGTCCTTGGAGGTTCTAACATGTGTAGAATGGTTAAGAGAGTATTCTAAAGGCTTAGAATGGTCATGGAATGTGTATTAGGACTTATAAGAAACATTAGAATGATCCTAAACAATGCTTGAGTCCCCAAGGGACTAAGCGGGTGTAGCATGAGTCGTTGGACGTTCTAAGAAATGTAGAATGGTTAAGAGATTATTCTAAAGGCTTATAATGGTCTAGGAATGTGTATTAGGAATTACAAGAACCATTAGAATGATCCTAAACAATGCTTGAGTCCCCAAGGGACTTAGCGGGTGTAGCATGAGTCCTTAGAGGTTCTAACAAGTGTAGAATGGTTAAGAGAGTATTCTAAAGGCTTAGAATGGTCTAGGAATGTGTATTAGGACTTAGCGGAACCATTAGAATGATCCTAAACAATGCTTGAGTCCCCAAGGGACGTAAAGGGTGTAGCATGAGTCCTTGGAGGTTCTAACAAGTGTAGAATGGTTAAGAGAGTATTCTAGAGGCTTAGAATGGTCTAGGAAAGTGTATTAGGACTTATACGAAACATTAGAATGATCTTGAACAATGCTTGAGTCCCCAAGGGACGTAGAGGGTGTAGCATGAGTCCTTGGAGGTTCTAACAAGTGTATAATGGTTAAGAGAGTATTCTAGAGGCTTAGAATGGTCTAGGAATGTGTATTAGGACTTATAAGAACCATTAGAATGATCCTAATCAATGCTTGACTCCCCAAGGGACGTAGAGGGTGTAGCATGAGTCCTTGGAGGTTCTAACAAGTGTAGAATGGTTAGGAGAGTATTCTAAAGGCTTAGAATGGTCTAGGAATGTGTATTAGGACTTATACGAACCTTTAGAATGATCCTAAACAATGCTTGAGTCCCCAAGGGACTAAGCGGGTGTAGCGTGAGTCGTTGGAGGTACTAAGAAGTGTAGAATGGTTAAGAGATTATTCTAAAGGCTTAGAATTGTCTAGGAATGTGTATTAAGACTTATACGAACCTTTAGAATGATCCTAAACATTGCTTGGTACCCCTAGGGACGTAAAGGGTGTAGCATGAGTCCTTGGAGGTTCTAACATGTGTAGAATGGTTAAGAGAGTATTCTAAAGGCTTAGAATGGTCAAGGAATGTGTATTAGGACTTATAAGAAACATTAGAATCATCCTAAACAATGCTTGAGTCCCCAAGGGACTAAGCGGGTGTAGCATGAGTCGTTGGAGGTTCTAAGAAGTGTAGAATGGTTAATAGATTATTCTAAAGGCTTAGAATGGTCTAGGAATGTGTATTAGACTTATACAAACATTAGAATGATACTAAACAATGCTTAAGTCCCCAAGGGACGTAGAGGGTGTTGCATGAATCCTTGGAGGTTCTAACAAGTGTAGAATGGTTAAGAGAGTATTCTAAAGGCTTAGAATAGTCTAGGAATATGTATTAGGACTTATAAGAAACATTAGAATGATCCTAAACAATGCTTGAGTCCCCATGGGACTTGGCGGGTGTAGCATGAGTTGTTGGAGGTTCTAAGAAGTGTAGAATGGTTAAGAGAGTATTCTAAATGCTTAGAATGGTCTAGGAATGTGTATTAGGACTTATACAAACATTTGAATGATCCTAAACAATGCTTGAGTCCTCAAGGGACGTAGAGGGTGTAGCATGAGTCCTTGGAGGTTCTAACAAGTGTAGAATGGTTATGAGAGTATTCTAATGGCTTAGAATGGTCTAGGAATGTGTATTAGGACTTATACGAACCTTCAGAATGATCCTAAACATTGCTTGGTACCCCAAGGGACGTAAAGGGTGTAGCATGAGTCCTGGGAGGTTCTAACAAGTGTAGAATGGTTAAGAGAGTATTCTAGAGGCTTAGAATGATCTATGAATGTGTATTAGGACTTATACGAAACATTAGAATGATCCTGAACAATGCTTGAGTCCCCAAGGGAGGTAGAGGGTGTAGCATGAGTCCTTGGAGGTTCTAACAAATGTAGAATGGTTAAGAGAGTATTATAAAGGCTTAGAATGGTCTAGGAATGTGTATTAGTACTTATAAGAACCATTAGAATGATCCTAACCAATGCTTGAGTCCCCAAGGGACGTAGAGGGTGTAGCATGAGTCCTTGGAGGTTCTAACATGTGTAGAATGGTTAAGAGAGTATTCTAAAGGCTTAGAATGGTCATGGAATGTGTATTAGGACTTATAAGAAACTTTAGAATGATCCTAAACAATGCTTGAGTCCCCAAGGGACTAAGCGGGTGTAGCATGAGTCGTTGGACGTTCTAAGAAATGTAGAATGGTTAAGAGATTATTCTAAAGGTTTATAATGGTCTAGGAATGTGTATTAGGACTTACAAGAACCATTATAATGATCCTAAACAATGCTTAAGTCCCCAAGGGACTTAGCGGGTGTAGCATGAGTCCTTAGAGGTTTTAACAAGTGTAGAATGGTTAAGAGAGTATTCTAAAGGCTTAGAATGGTCTAGGAATGTGTATTAGGACTTAGCGGAACCGTTAGAATGATCCTAAACAATGCTTGAGTCCCCAAGGGACGTAAAGGGTGTAGCATGAGTCCTTGGAGGTTCTAACAAGTGTAGAATGGTTAAGAGAGTATTCTAGAGCTTAGAATGGTCTAGGAAAGTGTATTAGGACTTATACGAAACATTAGCATGATCTTGAACAATGCTTGAGTCCCCATGGGACGTAGAGGGTGTAGCATGAGTCCTTGGAGGTTCTTACAAATGTAGAATGGTTAAGAGAGTATTCTAAAGGCCTAGAATGGTCTAGGAATGTGTATTTGGACTTATAAGAACCATTAGAATGATCCTAATCAATGCTTGACTCCCCAAGGGACGTAGAGGGTGTAACATGAGTCCTTGGAGGTTCTAACAAGTGTAGAATGGTTAAGAGAGTATTCTAAAGGCTTAGAATGGTCTAGGAATGTATATTAGGACTTATACGAACCTTTAGAATGATCCTAAACATTGCTTGGTACCCCTAGGGACGTAGAGGGTGTAGCATGAGTCCTTGGAGGTTCTAACATGTGTAGAATGGTTAAGAGAGTATTCTAAAGGCTTAGAATGGTCAAGGAATGTGTATTAGGACTTATAAGACACATTAGAATGATCCTAAACAATGCTTGAGTCCCCAAGGGACTAAGCGGGTGTAGCATGAGTCGTTGGAGGTTTTAAGAAGTGTAGAATGGTTAAGAGATTATTCTAAAGGCTTAGAATGGTCTAGGAATGTGTATTAGGACTTATACAAACATTAGAATGATCCTAAACAATGCTTAAGTCCCCAAGGGACGTAGAGGGTGTTGCATGAATCCTTGGAGGTTCTAACAAGTGTAGAATGGTTAAGAGAGTATTCTAAAGGATTAGAATAGTCTAGGAATGTGTATTAGGACTTATAAGAAACATTAGAATGATCCTAAACAATGCTTGAGTCCCCAAGGGACTTAGCGGGTGTAGCATGAGTCGTTGGAGGTTCTAACAAGTGTAGAATGGTTAAGAGAGTATTCTAAATGATTAGAATGGTCTAGGAATGTGTATTAGGACTTATACAAACATTTGAATGATCCTAAACAATGCTTGAGTCCTCAAGGGACGTAGAGGGTGTAGCATGAGTCCTTGGAGGTTCTAACAAGTGTAGAATGGTTATGAGAGTATTCTAATGGCTTAGAATGCTCGAGGAATGTGTATTAGGACTTATACGAACCTTTAGAATGATCCTAAACATTGTTTGGTACCCTAAGGGACGTAGAGGGTGTAGAATGAGTCCTTGGAGGTTCTAACAAGTGTAGAATGGTGAAGAGAGTATTCTAAAGGCTTAGAATGGTCTAGGAATGTGTATTAGGACTTATTTGAAACATTAGAATGATCCTAAACAATGCTTGAGTCCCCAAGGGACTTAGCGGGTGTAGCATGAGTCCTTGCAGGTTCTAACAAGTGTAGAATGGTTAAGAGAGTATTCTAAAGGCTTTGAATGGTCATGGAATGTGTATTAGGACTTAGCGGAACCTTTAGAATGATCCTAAACATTGCTTGGTACCCCAAGGGACGTAAAGGGTGTAGCATGAGTCCTTGGAGGTTCTAACAAGTGTAGAATGGTTAAGAGAGTATTCTAGAGGCTTATAATGATCTACGAATGTGTATTAGGACTTACACGAAACATTAGAATGATCCTGAACAATGCTTGAGTCCCCAAGGGACGTAGAGGGTGTAGCATGAGTCCTTGGAGGTTCTAACAAATGTAGAATGGTTAAGAGAGTATTCTAAAGGCTTAGAATGGTCTAGGAATGTGTATTAGGACATATAAGAACCATTAGAATGATCCTAACCAATGCTTGAGTCCCCAAGGGACGTAGAGGGTCTAGCATTAGTCCTTGGAGGTTCTAACAGGTGTAGAATGGTTAAGAGAGTATTCTAAAAGCTTAGAATGGTCTAGGAATGTGTATTAGGACTTATAAGAAACATTAGAATGATCCTAAACAATGCTTGAGTCCCCAAGGGACTTACCGGGTGTAGCTTGAGTCCTTGGAGGTTCTAACAAGTGTAGAATGGTTAAGAGAGTATTCTAAAGGCTTTGAATGGTCATGGAATGTGTATTAGGACTTATACCAACCTTTAGAATGATCCTAAACATTGCTTGGTACCCCTAGGGACGTAGAGGGTGTAGCATGAGTCCTTGGAGGTTCTAACAAGTGTAGAATGGTTAAGAGGGTATTCTAAAGGCTTAGAACGATCTACGAATGTGTATTAGGACTTATACAAACATTAGAATGATCCTAAACATCGCTTGAGTCCCCAAGAGACGTAAAGGGTGTAGCATGAGTCCTTGGAGGTTCTAACAAGTGTAGAATGGTTAAGAGAGTATTCTAAAGGCTTAGAATGGTCTAGGAATGTGTATTAGGACATATAAGAACCATTAGAATGATCCTAACCAATGCTTGAGTCCCCAAGGGACGTAGAGGGTCTAGCATTAGTCCTTGGAGGTTCTAACAGGTGTAGAATGGTTAAGAGAGTATTCTAAAAGCTTAGAATGGTCTAGGAATGTGTATTACGACTTATAAGAAACATTAGAATGATCCTAAACAATGCTTGAGTCCCCAAGAGATTTAGCGGGTGTAGCTTGAGTCCTTGGAGGTTCTAACAAGTGTAGAATGGTTAAGAGAGTATTCTAAAGGCCTAGAATGGTCTAGGAATGTGTATTAGGACTTAGAAGAAACATTAGAATGATCCTAAACAATGCTTGAGTCCCCAAGGGACTTAGCGGGTGTAGCATGAGTCGTTGGAGGTTCTAACAAGTATAGAATGGTTAAGAGAGTATTCTAAAAGCCTAGAATGGTCTAGGAATGTGTATTAGGACTTATAAGAAGCATTAGAATGATCCTAATCTATGCTTTTCTCCCCAAGGGACGTAGAGGGTGTAGCTTGAGTCCTTGGAGGTTCTGACAAGTGTAGAATGGTTAAGAGAGTATTCTAAAGGCTTAGAATGGTCTAGGAATGTATATTAGGACTTATACGAACCTTTAGAATGATCCTAAACATTGCTTGGTACCCCTAGGGACGTAGAGGGTGTAGAATGAGTCCTTGGAGGTTCTAACATGTGTAGAATGGTTAAGAGAGTATTCTAAAGGCTTAGAATGGTCAAGGAATGTGTATTAGGACTTATAAGAAACATTAGAATGATCCTAAACAATGCTTGAGTCCCCAAGGGACTAAGCGGGTGTAGCATGAGTCGTTGGAGGTTTTAAGAAGTGTAGAATGGTTAAGGGATTATTCTAAAGGCTTAGAATGGTCTAGGAATGTGTATTAGGACTTATAAGAAACATTAGAATGATCCTAAACAATGCTTGAGTCTCCAAGGGACTTAGCATGTGTAGCATGAGTCCTTGGAGGTTCTAACAAGTGTAGAATGGTTAAGAGAGTATTCTAAAGGCCTAGAATGGTCTAGGAATGTGTATTAGGACTTAGAAGAAACATTTGAATGATCCTAAACAATGCTTGAGTCCCCAAGGGACTTAGCGGGTGTAGCATGAGTCGTTGGAGGTTCTAACAAGTGTAGAATGGTTAAGAGAGTATTTTAAAGGCTTAGAATGGTCTAGGAAAGTGTATTAGGACTTATACGAACCTTTAGAATGATCCTAAATATTGTTTGGTACCCTAAGGGACGTAGAGGGTGTAGAATGAGTCCTTGGAGGTTCTAACAAGTGTAGAATGGTTAAGAGAGTATTCTAAAGGCTTAGAATGGTCTAGGAATGTGTATTAGGACTTATAAGAAACATTAGAATGATCCTAAACAATGCTTGAGTCCCCAAGGGACGTAAAGGGTGTAGCTTGAGTCCTTGGAGGTTCTAACAAGTGTAGAATGGTTAAGAGAGTATTCTAGTGGCTTAGAATGGTCTAGGAAAGTGTATTAGGACTTATACGAAACATTAGAATGATCCTGAACAATGCTTGAGTCCCCAAGGGACGTAGAGGGTGTAGCATGAGTCCTTGGAGGTTCTAACAAGTGTAGAATGGTTAAGAGAGTATTCTAAAGGATTAGAATGGTCTAGGAATGTGTATTAGGACTTATAAGAACCATTAGAATGATCCTAAACATTGTTCGGTACCCTAAGGGACGTAGAGGGTGTAGCATGAGTCCTTGGAGGTTCTAACAAGTGTAGAATGGTTAAGAGAGTATTCTAGAGGCTTAGAATGGTCTAGGAATGTGTATTAGGACTTATACAAACATTAGAATGATCCTAAACAATGCTTAAGTCCCCAAGGGACGTAGAGGGTGTTGCATGAATCCTTGGAGGTTCTAACAAGTGTAGAGTGGTTAAGAGAGTATTCTAAAGGCTTAGAATAGTCTTGGAATGTGTATTAGGACTTATAAGAAACATTAGAATGATCCTAAACAATGCTTGAGTCCCCAATGGACTTAGCGGGTGTAGCATGAGTCGTTGGAGGTTCTAACAAGTGTAGAATGGTTAAGAGAGTATTCTAAAGGCTTAGAATGGTCTAGGAATGTGTATTAGGACTTATATAAACATTAGAATGATCCTAAACAATGCTTGAGTCCCCAAAGGACGTAGAGGGTGTAGCATGAGTCCTTGGAGGTTCTAACAAGTGTAGAATGGTTAAGAGAGTATTCTAATGGCTTAGAATGGTCTAGGAATGTGTATTAGGACTTAGCGGAACCATTAAAATGATCCTAAACAATGCTTGAGTTCCCAAGGGACGTAAAGGGTGTAGCATGAGTCCTTGAAGGTTCTAACATGTGTAGAATGGTTAAGAGAGTATTCTAGAGGCTTATAATGGTCTAGGAATGTGTATTAGGACTTATACAAACATTAGAATGATCCTAAACATCGCTTGAGTCCCCAAGAGACGTAAAGGGTGTAGCATGAGTCCTTGGAGGTTCTAACAAGTGTAGAATGGTTAAGAGAGTATTCTAAAGGATTAGAATGGTCTAGGAATGTGTATTAGGACATATAAGAACCATTAGAATGATCCTAACCAATGCTTGAGTCCCCAAGGGACGTAGAGGGTCTAGCATTAGTCCTTGGAGGTTCTAACAGGTGTAGAATGGTTAAGAGAGTATTCTAAAGGCTTAGAATGGTCTAGGAATGTGTATTACGACTTATAAGAAACATTAGAATGATCCTAAACAATGCTTGAGTCCCCAAGAGATTTAGCGGGTGTAGCTTGAGTCCTTGGAGGTTCTAACAAGTGTAGAATGGTTAAGAGAGTATTCTAAAGGCCTAGAATGGTCTAGGAATGTGTATTAGGACTTAGAAGAAACATTAGAATGATCCTAAACAATGCTTGAGTCCCCAAGGGACTTAGCGGGTGTAGCATGAGTCGTTGGAGGTTCTAACAAGTATAGAATGGTTAAGAGAGTATTCTAAAGGCTTAGAATGGTCTAGGAATGTGTATTAGGACTTATACAAACATTAGAATGATCCTAAACAATGCTTGAGTCCCCAAAGGACGTAGAGGGTGTAGCATGAGTCCTTGGAGGTTCTAACAAGTGTAGAATGGTTAAGAGAGTATTCTAATGGCTTAGAATGGTCTAGGAATGTGTATTAGGACATAGCGGAACGATTAGAATGATCCTAAACAATGCTTGAGTCACCAAGGGACGTTAAGGGTGTAGCATGAGTCCTTGGAGGTTCTAACAAGTGTAGAATGGTTAAGAGAGTATTCTAGAGGCTTAGAATGGTCTAGGAATGTGTATTAGGACTTATACAAACATTAGAATGATCCTAAACAATGCTTAAGTCCCCAAGGGACGTAGAGGGTGTTGCATGAATCCTTGGAGGTTCTAACAAGTGTAGAGTGGTTAAGAGAGTATTCTAAAGGCTTAGAATAGTCTTGGAATGTGTATTAGGACTTATAAGAAACATTAGAATGATCCTAAACAATGCTTGAGTCCCCAATGGACTTAGCGGGTGTAGCATGAGTCGTTGGAGGTTCTAACAAGTGTAGAATGGTTAAGAGAGTATTCTAAAGGCTTAGAATGGTCTAGGAATGTGTATTAGGACTTATAAGAAACATTAGAATGATCCTAAACAATGCTTGAGTCCCCAAGGGACTTAGCGGGTGTAGCATGAGTCGTTGGAGGTTCTAACAAGTGTAGAATGGTTAAGAGAGTATTCTAAAGGCTTAGAATGGTCTAGGAAAGTGTATTAGGACTTATACGAACCTTTAGAATGATCCTAAACATTGTTTTGTACCCTAAGGGACGTAGAGGGTGTAAAATGAGTCCTTGGAGGTTCTAACAAGTGTAGAATGGTTAAGAGAGTATTCTAAAGGCTTAGAATGGTCTAGGAATGTGTATTAGGACTTATTAGAAACATTAGAATGATCCTAAACAATGCTTGAGTCCCCAAGGGACTTAGCGGGTGTAGCATGAGTCCTTAGAGGTTCTAACAAGTGTAGAATGGTTAAGAGAGTATTCTAAAGGCTTAGAATGGTCTAGGAATGTGTATTAGGAATTAGCGGAACCATTAGAATGATCCTAAACAATGCTTGAGTCCCCAAGGGACGTAAAGGGTGTAGCATGAGTCCTTGGAGGTTCTAACAAGTGTAGAATGGTTAAGAGAGTATTCTAGAGGCTTAGAATGGTCTAGGAAAGTGTATTAGGACTTATACGAAACATTAGAGTGATCTTGAACAATGCTTGAGTCCCCAAGGGACGTAGAGGGTGTAGCATGAGTCCTTGGAGGTTCTAACAAATGTAGAATGGTTAAGAGAGTATTCTAAAGGCCTAGAATGGTCTAGGAATGTGTATTAGGACTTATAAGAAGCATTAGAATGATCCTAATCAATGCTTTACTCCCCAAGGGACGTAGAGGGTGTAGCTTGAGTCCTTGGAGGTTCTAAGAAGTGTAGAATGGTTAAGAGAGTATTCTAAAGGCTTAGAATGGTCTAGGAATGTATATTAGGACTTATACGAACCTTTAGAATGATCCTAAACATTGCTTGGTACCCCTAGGGACGTAGAGGGTGTAGCATGAGTCCTTGGAGGTTCTAACATGTGTAGAATGGTTAAGAGAGTATTCTAAAGGCTTAGAATGGTCAAGGAATGTGTATTAGGACTTATAAGAAACATTAGAATGATCCTAAACAATGCTTGAGTCCCCAAGGGACTAAGCGGGTGTAGCATGAGTCGTTGGAGGTTCTAAGGAGTGTAGAATGGTTAAGAGATTATTCTAAATGCTTAGAATGGTCTAGGAATGTGTATTAGGACCTATACAAACATTAGAATGATCCTAAACAATGCTTAAGTCCCCAAGGGACGTAGAGGGGGTTGCATGAATCCTTGGAGGTTCTAACAAGTGTAGAATGGTTAAGAGAGTATTCTAAAGGCTTAGAATACTCTAGGAATGTGTATTAGGACTTATAAGAAACATTAGAATGATCCTAAACATTGCTTGAGTCCCCAAGGGACTTAGCGGGTGTAGCATGAGTCGTTGGAGGTTCTAGCAAGTGTAGAATGGTTAAGAGAGTATTCTAAAGGCTTAGAATGGTCTAGGAATGTGTATTAGGTCTTATACAAACATTTGAATGATCCTAAACAATGCTTGAGTCCCCAAGGGACGTAGAGGGTGTAGCATGAGTCCTTGGAGGTTCTAACAAGTGTAGAATGGTTATGAGAGTATTCTAATGGCTTAGAATGGTCTAGGAATGTGTATTAGGACTTATACGAACCTTTAGAACGAACCTAAACATTGTTTGGTAACCTAAGGGACGTAGAGGGTGTAGAATGAGTCCTTGGAGGTTCTAACAAGTGTAGAATGGTTAAGAGAGTATTCTAAAAGCCTAGAATGGTCTAGGAATGTGTATTACGACTTATAAGAAGCATTAGAATGATCCTAATCTATGCTTTACTCCCCAAGGGACGTAGAGGGTGTAGCTTGAGTCCTTGGAGGTTCTGAGAAGTGTAGAATGGTTAAGAGAGTATTCTAAAGGCTTAGAATGGTCTAGGAATGTATATTAGGACTTATACGAACCTTTAGAATGATCCTAAACATTGCTTGGTACCCCTAGGGACGTAGAGGGTGTAGCATGAGTCCTTGGAGGTTCTAACATGTGTAGAATGGTTAAGAGAGTATTCTAAAGGCTTAGAATGGTCAAGGAATGTGTATTAGGACTTATAAGAAACATTAGAATGATCCTAAACAATGCTTGAGTCCCCAAGGGACTAAGCGGGTGTAGCATGAGTCGTTGGAGGTTTTAAGAAGTGTAGAATGGTTAAGGGATTATTCTAAAGGCTTAGAATGGTCTAGGAATGTGTATTAGGACTTATAAGAAATATTAGAATGATCCTAAACAATGCTTGAGTCTCCAAGGGACTTAGCATGTGTAGCATGAGTCCTTGGAGGTTCTAACAAGTGTAGAATGGTTAAGAGAGTATTCTAAAGGCCTAGAATGGTCTAGGAATGTGTATTAGGACTTAGAAGAAACATTTGAATGATCCTAAACAATGCTTGAGTCCCCAAGGGACTTAGCGGGTGTAGCATGAGTCGTTGGAGGTTCTAACAAGTGTAGAATGGTTAAGAGAGTATTCTAAAGGCTTAGAATGGTCTAGGAAAGTGTATTAGGACTTATACGAACCTTTAGAATGATCCTAAATATTGTTTGGTACCCTAAGGGACGTAGAGGGTGTAGAATGAGTCCTTGGAGGTTCTAACAAGTGTAGAATGGTTAAGAGAGTATTCTAAAGGCTTAGAATGGTCTAGGAATGTGTATTAGGACTTATAAGAAACATTAGAATGATCCTAAACAATGCTTAAGTCCCCAAGGGACGTAAAGGGTGTAGCTTGAGTCCTTGGAGGTTCTAACAAGTGTAGAATGGTTAAGAGAGTATTCTAGTGGCTTAGAATGGTCTAGGAAACTGTATTAGGACTTATACGAAACTTTAGAATGATCCTGAACAATGCTTGAGTCCCCAAGGGACATAAAGGGTGTAGCATGAGTCCTTGGAGGTTCTAACAAGTGTAGAATGGTTAAGAGAGTATTCTAAAGGATTAGAATGGTCTAGGAATGTGTATTAGGACTTATAAGAACCATTAGAATGATCCTAAACAATGCTTGAGTCCCCAAGGGACTAAGCGGGTGTAGCATGAGTCGTTGGAGGTTTTAAGAAGTGTAGAATGGTTAAGGGATTATTCTAAAGGCTTAGAATGGTCTAGGAATGTGTATTAGGACTTATAAGAAATATTAGAATGATCCTAAACAATGCTTGAGTCTCCAAGGGACTTAGCATGTGTAGCATGAGTCCTTGGAGGTTCTAACAAGTGTAGAATGGTTAAGAGAGTATTCTAAAGGCCTAGAATGGTCTAGGAATGTGTATTAGGACTTAGAAGAAACATTTGAATGATCCTAAACAATGCTTGAGTCCCCAAGGGACTTAGCGGGTGTAGCATGAGTCGTTGGAGGTTCTAACAAGTGTAGAATGGTTAAGAGAGTATTCTAAAGGCTTAGAATGGTCTAGGAAAGTGTATTAGGACTTATACGAACCTTTAGAATGATCCTAAATATTGTTTGGTACCCTAAGGGACGTAGAGGGTGTAGAATGAGTCCTTGGAGGTTCTAACAAGTGTAGAATGGTTAAGAGAGTATTCTAAAGGCTTAGAATGGTCTAGGAATGTGTATTAGGACTTATAAGAAACATTAGAATGATCCTAAACAATGCTTAAGTCCCCAAGGGACGTAAAGGGTGTAGCTTGAGTCCTTGGAGGTTCTAACAAGTGTAGAATGGTTAAGAGAGTATTCTAGTGGCTTAGAATGGTCTAGGAAACTGTATTAGGACTTATACGAAACTTTAGAATGATCCTGAACAATGCTTGAGTCCCCAAGGGACGTAAAGGGTGTAGCTTGAGTCCTTGGAGGTTCTAACAAGTGTAGAATGGTTAAGAGAGTATTCTAGAGGCTTAGAATGGTCTAGGAATGTGTATTAGGACTTATACAAACATTAGAATGATCCTAAACAATGCTTAAGTCCCGAAGGGACGTAGAGGGTGTTGCATGAATCCTTGGAGGTTCTAACAAGTGTAGAGTGGTTAAGAGAGTATTCTAAAGGCTTAGAATAGTCTTGGAATGTGTATTAGGACTTATAAGAAACATTAGAATGATCCTAAACAATGCTTGAGTCCCCAAGGGACTTAGCGGGTGTAGCATGAGCCGTTGGAGGTTCTAACAAGTGTAGAATGGTTAAGAGAGTATTCGAAAGGCTTAGAATGGTCTAGGAATGTGTATTAGGACTTATATAAACATTAGAATGATCCTAAACAATGCTTGAGTCCCCAAAGGACGTAGAGGGTGTAGCATGAGTCCTTGGAGGTTCTAACAAGTGTAGAATGGTTAAGAGAGTATTCTAAAGGCTTAGAATGGTCTAGGAATGTGTATTAGGACTTATAAGAAACATTAGAATGATCCTAAACAATGCTTGAGTCCCCAAGGGACGTAAAGGGTGTAGCTTGAGTCCTTGGAGGTTCTAACAAGTGTAGAATGGTTAAGAGAGTATTCTAGTGGCTTAGAATGGTCTAGGAAACTGTATTAGGACTTATACGAAACTTTAGAATGATCCTGAACAATGCTTGAGTCCCCAAGGGACATAAAGGGTGTAGCATGAGTCCTTGGAGGTTCTAACAAGTGTAGAATGGTTAAGAGAGTATTCTAAAGGATTAGAATGGTCTAGGAATGTGTATTAGGACTTATAAGAACCATTAGAATGATCCTAAACATTGTTTGGTACCCTAAGGGACGTAGAGGGTGTAGCATGAGTCCTTGGAGGTTCTAACAAGTGTAGAATGGTTAAGAGAGTATTCTAGAGGCTTAGAATGGTCTAGGAATGTGTATTAGGACTTATACAAACATTAGAATGATCCTAAACAATGCTTAAGTCCCCAAGGGACGTAGAGGGTGTTGCATGAATCCTTGGAGGTTCTAACAAGTGTAGAGTGGTTAAGAGAGTATTCTAAAGGCTTAGAATAGTCTAGGAATGTGTATTAGGACTTATAAGAAACATTAGAATGATCCTAAACAATGCGTGAGTCCCCAAGGGACTTAGCGGGTGTAGCATGAGTTGTTGAGGTTCTAACATGTGTAGAATGGATAAGAGAGTATTCTAAAGGCTTAGAATGGTCTAGGAAAGTGTATTAGGACTTATACGAACCTTTAGAATGATCCTAAACATTGTTTGGTACCCTAAGGGACGTAGAGGGTGTAGCATGAGTCCTTGGAGGTTCTAACAAGTGTAGAATGGTTAAGAGAGTATTCTAAAGGCTTAGAATGGTCTAGGAATGTGTATTAGGACTTATAAGAAACATTAGAATGATCCTAAACAATGCTTGAGTCCCCAAGGGACGTAAAGGGTGTAGCTTGAGTCCTTGGAGGTTCTAACAAGTGTAGAATGGTTAAGAGAGTATTCTAGTGGCTTAGAATGGTCTAGGAAACTGTATTAGGACTTATACGAAACATTAGAATGATCCTGAACAATGCTTGAGTCCCCAAGGGACGTAAAGGGTGTAGCATGAGTCCTTGGAGGTTCTAACAAGTGTAGAATGGTTAAGAGAGTATTCTAAAGGATTAGAATGGTCTAGGAATGTGTATTAGGACTTATAAGAAACATTAGAATGATCCTAAACAATGCTTGAGTCCCCAAGGGACTTAGCGGGTGTAGCATGAGTAGTTGGAGGTTCTAACAAGTGTAGAATGGATAAGAGAGTATTCTAAAGGCTTAGAATGGTCTAGGAAAGTGTATTAGGACTTATACGAACCTTTAGAATGATCCTAAACATTGTTTGGTACCCTAAGGGACGTAGAGGGTGTAGCATGAGTCCTTGGAGGTTCTACCAAATGTAGAATGGTTAAGAGAGTATTCTAAAGGCTTAGAATAGTCTAGGAATGTGTATTAGGACTTATAAGAAACATTAGAATGATCCTAAACAATGCGTGAGTCCCCAAGGGACTTAGCGGGTGTAGCATGAGTCGTTGGAGGTTCTAACAAGTGTAGAATGGTTAAGAGAGTATTCTAAAGGCTTAGAATGGTCTAGGAATGTGTATTAGGACTTATACAAACATTAGAATGATCCTAAACAATGCTTGAGTCCCCAAAGGACGTAGAGGGTGTAGCATGAGTCCTTGGAGGTTCTAACAAGTGTAGAATGGTTAAGAGAGTATTCTAATGGCTTAGAATGGTCTAGGAATGTGTATTAGGACTTAGCGGAACCATTAGAATGATCCTAAACAATGCTTGAGTCCCCAAGGGACGTAAAGGGTGTAGCATGAGTCCTTGAAGGTTCTAACATGTGTAGAATGGTTAAGAGAGTATTCTAGAGGCTTAGAATGGTCTAGGAATGTGTATTATTACTTATACAAACATTAGAATGATCCTAAACAATGCTTGAGTCCCCAAGGGACATAGAGGGTGTAGCATGAATCCTTGGAGGTTCTAACAAGTGTAGAATGGTTAAGAGAGTATTCTAAAGGCTTAGAATAGTCTAGGAATGTGTATTAGGACTTATAAGAAAATTAGAATGATCCTAAACAATGCTTGAGTCCCCAAGGGACTTAGCGGGTGTAGCATGAGTAGTTGGAGGTTCTAACAAGTGTAGAATGGATAAGAGAGTATTCTAAAGGCTTAGAATGGTCTAGGAAAGTGTATTAGGACTTATACGAACCTTTAGAATGATCCTAAACATTGTTTGGTACCCTAAGGGACGTAGAGGGTGTAGCATGAGTCCTTGGAGGTTCTAACAAATGTAGAATGGTTAAGAGAGTATTCTAAAGGCTTAGAATAGTCTAGGAATGTGTATTAGGACTTATAAGAAACATTAGAATGATCCTAAACAATGCGTGAGTCCCCAAGGGACTTAGCGGGTGTAGCATGAGTCGTTGGAGGTTCTAACAAGTGTAGAATGGTTAAGAGAGTATTCTAAAGGCTTAGAATGGTCTAGGAATGTGTATTAGGACTTATACAAACATTAGAATGATCCTAAACAATGCTTGAGTCCCCAAAGGACGTAGAGGGTGTAGCATGAGTCCTTGGAGGTTCTAACAAGTGTAGAATGGTTAAGAGAGTATTCTAATGGCTTAGAATGGTCTAGGAATGTGTATTAGGACTTAGCGGAACCATTAGAATGATCCTAAACAATGCTTGAGTCCCCAAGGGACGTAAAGGGTGTAGCATGAGTCCTTGAAGGTTCTAACATGTGTAGAATGGTTAAGAGAGTATTCTAGAGGCTTAGAATGGTCTAGGAATGTGTATTAGGACTTATACAAACATTAGAATGATCCTAAACAATGCTTGAGTCCCCAAGGGACATAGAGGGTGTAGCATGAATCCTTGGAGGTTCTAACAAGTGTAGAATGGTTAAGAGAGTATTCTAAAGGCTTAGAATAGTCTAGGAATGTGTATTAGGACTTATAAGAAAATTAGAATGATCCTAAACAATGCTTGAGTCCCCAAGGGACTTAGCGGGTGTAGCATGAGTAGTTGGAGGTTCTAACAAGTGTAGAATGGATAAGAGAGTATTCTAAAGGCTTAGAATGGTCTAGGAAAGTGTATTAGGACTTATACGAACCTTTAGAATGATCCTAAACATTGTTTGGTACCCTAAGGGACGTAGAGGGTGTAGCATGAGTCCTTGGAGGTTCTAACAAATGTAGAATGGTTAAGAGAGTATTCTAAAGGCTTAGAATAGTCTAGGAATGTGTATTAGGACTTATAAGAAACATTAGAATGATCCTAAACAATGCGTGAGTCCCCAAGGGACTTAGCGGGTGTAGCATGAGTCGTTGGAGGTTCTAACAAGTGTAGAATGGTTAAGAGAGTATTCTAAAGGCTTAGAATGGTCTAGGAATGTGTATTAGGACTTATACAAACATTAGAATGATCCTAAACAATGCTTGAGTCCCCAAAGGACGTAGAGGGTGTAGCATGAGTCCTTGGAGGTTCTAACAAGTGTAGAATGGTTAAGAGAGTATTCTAATGGCTTAGAACGGTCTAGGAATGTGTATTAGGACTTAGCGGAACCATTAGAATGATCCTAAACAATGCTTGAGTCCCCAAGGGACGTAAAGGGTGTAGCATGAGTCCTTGAAGGTTCTAACATGTGTAGAATGGTTAAGAGAGTATTCTAGAGGCTTAGAATGGTCTAGGAATGTGTATTAGGACTTATACAAACATTAGAATGATCCTAAACAATGCTTGAGTCCCCAAGGGACTTAGCGGGTGTAGCATGAGTAGTTGGAGGTTCTAACAAGTGTAGAATGGATAAGAGAGTATTCTAAAGGCTTAGAATGGTCTAGGAAAGTGTATTAGGACTTATACGAACCTTTAGAATGATCCTAAACATTGTTTGGTACCCTAAGGGACGTAGAGGGTGTAGCATGAGTCCTTGGAGGTTCTAACAAATGTAGAATGGTTAAGAGAGTATTCTAAAGGCTTAGAATAGTCTAGGAATGTGTATTAGGACTTATAAGAAACATTAGAATGATCCTAAACAATGCGTGAGTCCCCAAGGGACTTAGCGGGTGTAGCATGAGTCGTTGGAGGTTCTAACAAGTTTAGAATGGTTAAGAGAGTATTCTAAAGGCTTAGAATGGTCTAGGAATGTGTATTAGGACTTATACAAACATTAGAATGATCCTAAACAATGCTTAAGTCCCCATGGGACGTAGAGGGTGTTGCATGAATCCTTGGAGGTTCTAACAAGTGTAGAGTGGTTAAGAGAGTATTCTAGTGGCTTAGAATGGTCTAGGAAACTATATTAGGACTTATACGAAACATTAGAATGATCCTGAACAATGCTTGAGTCCCCAAGGGACGTAAAGGGTGTAGCATGAGTCCTTGGAGGTTCTAACAAGTGTAGAATGGTTAAGAGAGTATTCTAAAGGATTAGAATGGTCTAGGAATGTGTATTAGGACTTATAAGAACCATTAGAATGATCCTAAACATTGTTCGGTACCCTAAGGGACGTAGAGGGTGTAGCATGAGTCCTTGGAGGTTCTAACAAGTGTAGAATGGTTAAGAGAGTATTCTAGAGGCTTAGAATGGTCTAGGAATGTGTATTAGGACTTATAAGAAACATTAGAATGATCCTAAACAATGCGTGAGTCCCCAAGGGACTTAGCGGGTGTAGCATGAGTCGTTGGAGGTTCTAACAAGTGTAGAATGGTTAAGAGAGTATTCTAAAGGCTTAGAATGGTCTAGGAATGTGTATTAGGACTTATACAAACATTAGAATGATCCTAAACAATGCTTGAGTCCCCAAAGGACGTAGAGGGTGTAGCATGAGTCCTTGGAGGTTCTAACAAGTGTAGAATGGTTAAGAGAGTATTCTAATGGCTTAGAATGGTCTAGGAATGTGTATTAGGACTTAGCGGAACCATTAGAATGATCCTAAACAATGCTTGAGTCCCCAAGGGACGTAAAGGGTGTAGCATGAGTCCTTGAAGGTTCTAACATGTGTAGAATGGTTAAGAGAGTATTCTAGAGGCTTAGAATGGTCTAGGAATGTGTATTAGGACTTATACAAACATTAGAATGATCCTAAACAATGCTTGAGTCCCCAAGGGACTTAGCGGGTGTAGCATGAGTAGTTGGAGGTTCTAACAAGTGTAGAATGGATAAGAGAGTATTCTAAAGGCTTAGAATGGTCTAGGAAAGTGTATTAGGACTTATACGAACCTTTAGAATGATCCTAAACATTGTTTGGTACCCTAAGGGACGTAGAGGGTGTAGCATGAGTCCTTGGAGGTTCTAACAAATGTAGAATGGTTAAGAGAGTATTCTAAAGGCTTAGAATAGTCTAGGAATGTGTATTAGGACTTATAAGAAACATTAGAATGATCCTAAACAATGCGTGAGTCCCCAAGGGACTTAGCGGGTGTAGCATGAGTCGTTGGAGGTTCTAACAAGTTTAGAATGGTTAAGAGAGTATTCTAAAGGCTTAGAATGGTCTAGGAATGTGTATTAGGACTTATACAAACATTAGAATGATCCTAAACAATGCTTAAGTCCCCAAGGGACGTAGAGGGTGTTGCATGAATCCTTGGAGGTTCTAACAAGTGTTGAGTGGTTAAGAGAGTATTCTAGTGGCTTAGAATGGTCTAGGAAACTATATTAGGACTTATACGAAACATTAGAATGATCCTGAACAATGCTTGAGTCCCCAAGGGACGTAAAGGGTGTAGCATGAGTCCTTGGAGGTTCTAACAAGTGTAGAATGGTTAAGAGAGTATTCTAAAGGATTAGAATGGTCTAGGAATGTGTATTAGGACTTATAAGAACCATTAGAATGATCCTAAACATTGTTCGGTACCCTAAGGGACGTAGAGGGTGTAGCATGAGTCCTTGGAGGTTCTAACAAGTGTAGAATGGTTAAGAGAGTATTCTAGAGGCTTAGAATGGTCTAGGAATGTGTATTAGGACTTATAAGAAACATTAGAATGATCCTAAACAATGCGTGAGTCCCCAAGGGACTTAGCGGGTGTAGCATGAGTCGTTGGAGGTTCTAACAAGTGTAGAATGGTTAAGAGAGTATTCTAAAGGCTTAGAATGGTCTAGGAATGTGTATTAGGACTTATACAAACATTAGAATGATCCTAAACAATGCTTGAGTCCCCAAAGGACGTAGAGGGTGTAGCATGAGTCCTTGGAGGTTCTAACAAGTGTAGAATGGTTAAGAGAGTATTCTAATGGCTTAGAATGGTCTAGGAATGTGTATTAGGACTTAGCGGAACCATTAGAATGATCCTAAACAATGCTTGAGTCCCCAAGGGACGTAAAGGGTGTCGCATGAGTCCTTGAAGGTTCTAACAAGTGTAGAATGGTTAAGAGAGTATTCTAGAGGCTTAGAATGGTCTAGGAATGTGTATTAGGACTTATACAAACATTAGAATGATCCTAAACAATGCTTAAGTCCCCAAGGGACGTAGAGGGTGTTGCATGAATCCTTGGAGGTTCTAACAAGTGTAGAGTGGTTAAGAGAGTATTCTAGTGGCTTAGAATGGTCTAGGAAACTGTATTAGGACTTATACGAAACATTAGAATGATCCTGAACAATGCTTGAGTCCCCAAGGGACGTAAAGGGTGTAGCATGAGTCCTTGGAGGTTCTAACAAGTGTAGAATGGTTAAGAGAGTATTCTAAAGGATTAGAATGGTCTAGGAATGTGTATTAGGACTTATAAGAACCATTAGAATGATCCTAAACATTGTTCGGTACCCTAAGGGACGTAGAGGGTGTAGCATGAGTCCTTGGAGGTTCTAACAAGTGTAGAATGGTTAAGAGAGTATTCTAGAGGCTTAGAATGGTCTAGGAAGGTGTATTAGGACTTATACAAACATTAGAATGATCCTAAACAATGCGTGAGTCCCCAAGGGACGTAGAGGGTGTAGCATGAATCCTTGGAGGTTCTAACAAGTGTAGAATGGTTAAGAGAGTATTCTAAAGGCTTAGAATGGTCTACGAATGTGTATTAGGACTTAGAAGAAACATTAGAATGATCCTAAACATTGTTCGGTACCCTAAGGGACGTAGAGGGTGTAGCATGAGTCCTTGGAGGTTCTAACAAGTGTAGAATGGTTAAGAGAGTATTCTAGAGGCTTAGAATGGTCTAGGAATGTGTATTAGGACTTATACAAACATTAGAATGATCCTAAACAATGCTTAAGTCCCCAAGGGACGTAGAGGGTGTTGCATGAATCCTTGGAGGTTCTAACAAGTGTAGAGTGGTTAAGAGAGTATTCTAAAGGCTTAGAATAGTCTAGGAATGTGTATTAGGACTTATAAGAAACATTAGAATGATCCTAAACAATGCTTGAGTCCCCAAGGGACTTAGCGGGTGTAGCATGAGTCGTTCGAGGTTCTTACAAGTGTAGAATGGTTAAGAGAGTATTCTAAAGGCTTAGAATGGTCTAGGAATGTGTATTAGGACTTATACAAACATTAGAATGATCCTAAACAATGCTTGAGTCCCCAAAGGACGTAGATGGTGTAGCATGAGTCCTTGGAGGTTCTAACAAGTGTAGAATGGTTAAGAGAGTATCCTAATGGCTTAGAATGGTCTAGGAATGTGTATTAGGACTTAGCGGAACCATTAGAATGATCCTAAACAATGCTTGAGTCCCCAAGGGACGTAAAGGGTGTAGCATGAGTCCTTGAAGGTTCTAACATGTGTAGAATGGTTAAGAGAGTATTCTAGAGGCTTAGAATGGTCTAGGAATGTGTATTAGGACTTATACAAACATTAGAATGATCCTAAACAATGCTTGAGTCCCCAAGGGACATAGAGGGTGTAGCATGAATCCTTGGAGGTTCTAACAAGTGTAGAATGGTTAAGAGAGTATTCTAAAGGCTTAGAATAGTCTAGGAATGTGTATTAGGACTTATAAGAAACATTAGAATGATCCTAAACAATGCTTGAGTCCCCAAGGGACTTAGCGGGTGTAGCATGAGTAGTTGGAGGTTCTAACAAGTGTAGAATGGATAAGAGAGTATTCTAAAGGCTTAGAATGGTCTAGGAAAGTGTATTAGGACTTATACGAACCTTTAGAATGATCCTAAACATTGTTTGGTACCCTAAGGGACGTAGAGGGTGTAGCATGAGTCCTTGGAGGTTCTAACAAATGTAGAATGGTTAAGAGAGTATTCTAAAGGCTTAGAATGGACTAGGAATGTGTATTAGGACTTATAAGAAACATTAGAATGATCCTAAACAATGCTTGAGTCCCCAAGGGACGTAAAGGGTGTAGCATGAGTCCATGGAGGTTCTGACAAGTGTAGAATGGTTAAGAGAGTATTCTAAAGGCTTAGAATGGTCTAGGAATGTGTATTAGGACTTATTAGAAACATTAGAATGATCCTAAACAATGCTTGAGTCCGCAAGGGACGTAGAGGGTGTAGCATGAATCCTTGGAGGTTCTAACAAGTGTAGAATGGTTAAGAGAGTATTCTAAAGGCTTAGAATGGTCTACGAATGTGTATTAGGACTTAGAAGAAACATTAGAATGATCCTAAACATTGTTCGGTACCCTAAGGGACGTAGAGGGTGTAGCATGAGTCCTTGGAGGTTCTAACAAGTGTAGAATGGTTATGAGAGTATTCTAATGGCTTAGAATGCTCGAGGAATGTGTATTAGGACTTATACGAACCTTTAGAATGATCCTAAACATTGTTTGGTACCCTAAGGGACGTAGAGGGTGTAGAATGAGTCCTTGGAGGTTCTAACAAGTGTAGAATGGATAAGAGAGTATTCTAAAGGCTTAGAATGGTCTAGGAAAGTGTATTAGGACTTATACGAACCTTTAGAATGATCCTAAACATTGTTTGGTACCCTAAGGGACGTAGAGGGTGTAGCATGAGTCCTTGGAGGTTCTAACAAATGTAGAATGGTTAAGAGAGTATTCTAAAGGCTTAGAATGGACTAGGAATGTGTATTAGGACTTATAAGAAACATTAGAATGATCCTAAACAATGCTTGAGTCCCCAAGGGACGTAAAGGGTGTAGCATGAGTCCATGGAGGTTCTGACAAGTGTAGAATGGTTAAGAGAGTATTCTAAAGGCTTAGAATGGTCTAGGAATGTGTATTAGGACTTATTAGAAACATTAGAATGATCCTAAACAATGCTTGAGTCCGCAAGGGACGTAGAGGGTGTAGCATGAATCCTTGGAGGTTCTAACAAGTGTAGAATGGTTAAGAGAGTATTCTAAAGGCTTAGAATGGTCTACGAATGTGTATTAGGACTTAGAAGAAACATTAGAATGATCCTAAACATTGTTCGGTACCCTAAGGGACGTAGAGGGTGTAGCATGAGTCCTTGGAGGTTCTAACAAGTGTAGAATGGTTAAGAGAGTATTCTAATGGCTTAGAATGGTCTAGGAATGTGTATTAGGACTTAGCGGAACCATTAGAATGATCCTAAACAATGCTTGAGTCCCCAAGGGACGTAAAGGGTGTCGCATGAGTCCTTGAAGGTTCTAACAAGTGTAGAATGGTTAAGAGAGTATTCTAGAGGCTTAGAATGGTCTAGGAATGTGTATTAGGACTTATACAAACATTAGAATGATCCTAAACAATGCTTAAGTCCCCAAGGGACGTAGAGGGTGTTGCATGAATCCTTGGAGGTTCTAACAAGTGTAGAGTGGTTAAGAGAGTATTCTAGTGGCTTAGAATGGTCTAGGAAACTGTATTAGGACTTATACGAAACATTAGAATGATCCTGAACAATGCTTGAGTCCCCAAGGGACGTAAAGGGTGTAGCATGAGTCCTTGGAGGTTCTAACAAGTGTAGAATGGTTAAGAGAGTATTCTAAAGGATTAGAATGGTCTAGGAATGTGTATTAGGACTTATAAGAACCATTAGAATGATCCTAAACATTGTTCGGTACCCTAAGGGACGTAGAGGGTGTAGCATGAGTCCTTGGAGGTTCTAACAAGTGTAGAATGGTTAAGAGAGTATTCTAGAGGCTTAGAATGGTCTAGGAAGGTGTATTAGGACTTATACAAACATTAGAATGATCCTAAACAATGCGTGAGTCCCCAAGGGACGTAGAGGGTGTAGCATGAATCCTTGGAGGTTCTAACAAGTGTAGAATGGTTAAGAGAGTATTCTAAAGGCTTAGAATGGTCTACGAATGTGTATTAGGACTTAGAAGAAACATTAGAATGATCCTAAACATTGTTCGGTACCCTAAGGGACGTAGAGGGTGTAGCATGAGTCCTTGGAGGTTCTAACAAGTGTAGAATGGTTAAGAGAGTATTCTAGAGGCTTAGAATGGTCTAGGAATGTGTATTAGGACTTATACAAACATTAGAATGATCCTAAACAATGCTTAAGTCCCCAAGGGACGTAGAGGGTGTTGCATGAATCCTTGGAGGTTCTAACAAGTGTAGAGTGGTTAAGAGAGTATTCTAAAGGCTTAGAATAGTCTAGGAATGTGTATTAGGACTTATAAGAAACATTAGAATGATCCTAAACAATGCTTGAGTCCCCAAGGGACTTAGCGGGTGTAGCATGAGTCGTTCGAGGTTCTAACAAGTGTAGAATGGTTAAGAGAGTATTCTAAAGGCTTAGAATGGTCTAGGAATGTGTATTAGGACTTATACAAACATTAGAATGATCCTAAACAATGCTTGAGTCCCCAAAGGACGTAGATGGTGTAGCATGAGTCCTTGGAGGTTCTAACAAGTGTAGAATGGTTAAGAGAGTATCCTAATGGCTTAGAATGGTCTAGGAATGTGTATTAGGACTTAGCGGAACCATTAGAATGATCCTAAACAATGCTTGAGTCCCCAAGGGACGTAAAGGGTGTAGCATGAGTCCTTGAAGGTTCTAACATGTGTAGAATGGTTAAGAGAGTATTCTAGAGGCTTAGAATGGTCTAGGAATGTGTATTAGGACTTATACAAACATTAGAATGATCCTAAACAATGCTTGAGTCCCCAAGGGACATAGAGGGTGTAGCATGAATCCTTGGAGGTTCTAACAAGTGTAGAATGGTTAAGAGAGTATTCTAAAGGCTTAGAATAGTCTAGGAATGTGTATTAGGACTTATAAGAAACATTAGAATGATCCTAAACAATGCTTGAGTCCCCAAGGGACTTAGCGGGTGTAGCATGAGTAGTTGGAGGTTCTAACAAGTGTAGAATGGATAAGAGAGTATTCTAAAGGCTTAGAATGGTCTAGGAAAGTGTATTAGGACTTATACGAACCTTTAGAATGATCCTAAACATTGTTTGGTACCCTAAGGGACGTAGAGGGTGTAGCATGAGTCCTTGGAGGTTCTAACAAATGTAGAATGGTTAAGAGAGTATTCTAAAGGCTTAGAATGGACTAGGAATGTGTATTAGGACTTATAAGAAACATTAGAATGATCCTAAACAATGCTTGAGTCCCCAAGGGACGTAAAGGGTGTAGCATGAGTCCATGGAGGTTCTGACAAGTGTAGAATGGTTAAGAGAGTATTCTAAAGGCTTAGAATGGTCTAGGAATGTGTATTAGGACTTATTAGAAACATTAGAATGATCCTAAACAATGCTTGAGTCCGCAAGGGACGTAGAGGGTGTAGCATGAATCCTTGGAGGTTCTAACAAGTGTAGAATGGTTAAGAGAGTATTCTAAAGGCTTAGAATGGTCTACGAATGTGTATTAGGACTTAGAAGAAACATTAGAATGATCCTAAACATTGTTCGGTACCCTAAGGGACGTAGAGGGTGTAGCATGAGTCCTTGGAGGTTCTAACAAGTGTAGAATGGTTAAGAGAGTATTCTAGAGGCTTAGAATAGTCTAGGAATGTGTATTAGGACTTATAAGAAACATTAGAATGATCCTAAACAATGCTTGAGTCCCCAAGGGACTTAGCGGGTGTAGCATGAGTAGTTGGAGGTTCTAACAAGTGTAGAATGGATAAGAGAGTATTCTAAAGGCTTAGAATGGTCTAGGAAAGTGTATTAGGACTTATACGAACCTTTAGAATGATCCTAAACATTGTTTGGTACCCTAAGGGACGTAGAGGGTGTAGCATGAGTCCTTGGAGGTTCTAACAAGTGTAGAATGGATAAGAGAGTATTCTAAAGGCTTAGAATGGTCTAGGAAAGTGTATTAGGACTTATACGAACCTTTAGAATGATCCTAAACATTGTTTGGTACCCTAAGGGACGTAGAGGGTGTAGCATGAGTCCTTGGAGGTTCTAACAAATGTAGAATGGTTAAGAGAGTATTCTAAAGGCTTAGAATGGACTAGGAATGTGTATTAGGACTTATAAGAAACATTAGAATGATCCTAAACAATGCTTGAGTCCCCAAGGGACGTAAAGGGTGTAGCATGAGTCCATGGAGGTTCTGACAAGTGTAGAATGGTTAAGAGAGTATTCTAGAGGCTTAGAATGGTCTAGGAAGGTGTATTAGGACTTATACAAACATTAGAATGATCCTAAACAATGCGTGAGTCCCCAAGGGACGTAGAGGGTGTAGCATGAATCCTTGGAGGTTCTAACAAGTGTAGAATGGTTAAGAGAGTATTCTAAAGGCTTAGAATGGTCTACGAATGTGTATTAGGACTTAGAAGAAACATTAGAATGATCCTAAACATTGTTCGGTACCCTAAGGGACGTAGAGGGTGTAGCATGAGTCCTTGGAGGTTCTAACAAGTGTAGAATGGTTAAGAGAGTATTCTAGAGGCTTAGAATGGTCTAGGAATGTGTATTAGGACTTATAAGAAACATTAGAATGATCCTAAACAATGCTTGAGTCCCCAAGGGACTTAGCGGGTGTTGCATGAATCCTTGGAGGTTCTAACAAGTGTAGAATGGTTAAGAGAGTATTCTAAAGGCTTAGAATGGTCTAGGAATGTGTATTAGGACTTATACAAACATTAGAATGATCCTAAACAATGCTTGAGTCCCCAAAGGACGTAGATGGTGTAGCATGAGTCCTTGGAGGTTCTAACAAGTGTAGAATGGTTAAGAGAGTATTCTAAAGGCTTAGAATGGTCTACGAATGTGTATTAGGACTTAGAAGAAACATTAGAAT
The DNA here is from genome assembly GCA_037953625.1 of Crotalaria pallida. Lineage (NCBI taxonomy): Eukaryota > Viridiplantae > Streptophyta > Magnoliopsida > Fabales > Fabaceae > Crotalaria > Crotalaria pallida. The sequence goes on along the minus strand of CM075655.1, from coordinate 62,885,985 downwards.
GATCCTAAACATTGTTCGGTACCCTAAGGGACGTAGAGGGTGTAGCATGAGTCCTTGGAGGTTCTAACAAGTGTAGAATGGTTAAGAGAGTATTCTAGAGGCTTAGAATGGTCTACGAATGTGTATTAGGACTTAGAAGAAACATTAGAATGATCCTAAACATTGTTCGGTACCCTAAGGGACGTAGAGGGTGTAGCATGAGTCCTTGGAGGTTCTAACAAGTGTAGAATGGTTAAGAGAGTATTCTAGAGGCTTAGAATGGTCTAGGAAGGTGTATTAGGACTTATACAAACATTAGAATGATCCTAAACAATGCGTGAGTCCCCAAGGGACGTAGAGGGTGTAGCATGAATCCTTGGAGGTTCTAACAAGTGTAGAATGGTTAAGAGAGTATTCTAAAGGCTTAGAATGGTCTACGAATGTGTATTAGGACTTAGAAGAAACATTAGAATGATCCTAAACATTGTTCGGTACCCTAAGGGACGTAGAGGGTGTAGCATGAGTCCTTGGAGGTTCTAACAAGTGTAGAATGGTTAAGAGAGTATTCTAGAGGCTTAGAATGGTCTAGGAATGTGTATTAGGACTTATAAGAAACATTAGAATGATCCTAAACAATGCTTGAGTCCCCAAGGGACTTAGCGGGTGTTGCATGAATCCTTGGAGGTTCTAACAAGTGTAGAATGGTTAAGAGAGTATTCTAAAGGCTTAGAATGGTCTAGGAATGTGTATTAGGACTTATACAAACATTAGAATGATCCTAAACAATGCTTGAGTCCCCAAAGGACGTAGATGGTGTAGCATGAGTCCTTGGAGGTTCTAACAAGTGTAGAATGGTTAAGAGAGTATCCTAATGGCTTAGAATGGTCTAGGAATGTGTATTAGGACTTAGCGGAACCATTAGAATGATCCTAAACAATGCTTGAGTCCCCAAGGGACGTAAAGGGTGTAGCATGAGTCCTTGAAGGTTCTAACATGTGTAGAATGGTTAAGAGAGTATTCTAGAGGCTTAGAATGGTCTAGGAATGTGTATTAGGACTTATACAAACATTAGAATGATCCTAAACAATGCTTGAGTCCCCAAGGGACATAGAGGGTGTAGCATGAATCCTTGGAGGTTCTAACAAGTGTAGAATGGTTAAGAGAGTATTCTAAAGGCTTAGAATAGTCTAGGAATGTGTATTAGGACTTATAAGAAACATTAGAATGATCCTAAACAATGCTTGAGTCCCCAAGGGACTTAGCGGGTGTAGCATGAGTAGTTGGAGGTTCTAACAAGTGTAGAATGGATAAGAGAGTATTCTAAAGGCTTAGAATGGTCTAGGAAAGTGTATTAGGACTTATACGAACCTTTAGAATGATCCTAAACATTGTTTGGTACCCTAAGGGACGTAGAGGGTGTAGCATGAGTCCTTGGAGGTTCTAACAAATGTAGAATGGTTAAGAGAGTATTCTAAAGGCTTAGAATGGACTAGGAATGTGTATTAGGACTTATAAGAAACATTAGAATGATCCTAAACAATGCTTGAGTCCCCAAGGGACGTAAAGGGTGTAGCATGAGTCCATGGAGGTTCTGACAAGTGTAGAATGGTTAAGAGAGTATTCTAAAGGCTTAGAATGGTCTAGGAATGTGTATTAGGACTTATTAGAAACATTAGAATGATCCTAAACAATGCTTGAGTCCGCAAGGGACGTAGAGGGTGTAGCATGAATCCTTGGAGGTTCTAACAAGTGTAGAATGGTTAAGAGAGTATTCTAAAGGCTTAGAATGGTCTACGAATGTGTATTAGGACTTAGAAGAAACATTAGAATGATCCTAAACATTGTTCGGTACCCTAAGGGACGTAGAGGGTGTAGCATGAGTCCTTGGAGGTTCTAACAAGTGTAGAATGGTTATGAGAGTATTCTAATGGCTTAGAATGCTCGAGGAATGTGTATTAGGACTTATACGAACCTTTAGAATGATCCTAAACATTGTTTGGTACCCTAAGGGACGTAGAGGGTGTAGAATGAGTCCTTGGAGGTTCTAACAAGTGTAGAATGGATAAGAGAGTATTCTAAAGGCTTAGAATGGTCTAGGAAAGTGTATTAGGACTTATACGAACCTTTAGAATGATCCTAAACATTGTTTGGTACCCTAAGGGACGTAGAGGGTGTAGCATGAGTCCTTGGAGGTTCTAACAAATGTAGAATGGTTAAGAGAGTATTCTAAAGGCTTAGAATGGACTAGGAATGTGTATTAGGACTTATAAGAAACATTAGAATGATCCTAAACAATGCTTGAGTCCCCAAGGGACGTAAAGGGTGTAGCATGAGTCCATGGAGGTTCTGACAAGTGTAGAATGGTTAAGAGAGTATTCTAGAGGCTTAGAATGGTCTAGGAAGGTGTATTAGGACTTATACAAACATTAGAATGATCCTAAACAATGCGTGAGTCCCCAAGGGACGTAGAGGGTGTAGCATGAATCCTTGGAGGTTCTAACAAGTGTAGAATGGTTAAGAGAGTATTCTAAAGGCTTAGAATGGTCTACGAATGTGTATTAGGACTTAGAAGAAACATTAGAATGATCCTAAACATTGTTCGGTACCCTAAGGGACGTAGAGGGTGTAGCATGAGTCCTTGGAGGTTCTAACAAGTGTAGAATGGTTAAGAGAGTATTCTAGAGGCTTAGAATGGTCTAGGAATGTGTATTAGGACTTATACAAACATTAGAATGATCCTAAACAATGCTTAAGTCCCCAAGGGACGTAGAGGGTGTTGCATGAATCCTTGGAGGTTCTAACAAGTGTAGAGTGGTTAAGAGAGTATTCTAAAGGCTTAGAATAGTCTAGGAATGTGTATTAGGACTTATAAGAAACATTAGAATGATCCTAAACAATGCTTGAGTCCCCAAGGGACTTAGCGGGTGTAGCATGAGTCGTTGGAGGTTCTAACAAGTGTAGAATGGTTAAGAGAGTATTCTAAAGGCTTAGAATGGTCTAGGAATGTGTATTAGGACTTTTACAAACATTAGAATGATCCTAAACAATGCTTGAGTCCCCAAAGGACGTAGAGGGTGTAGCATGAGTCCTTGGAGGTTCTAACAAGTGTAGAATGGTTATGAGAGTATTCTAATGGCTTAGAATGCTCGAGGAATGTGTATTAGGACTTATACGAACCTTTAGAATGATCCTAAACATTGTTTGGTACCCTAAGGGACGTAGAGGGTGTAGAATGAGTCCTTGGAGGTTCTAACAAGTGTAGAATGGATAAGAGAGTATTCTAAAGGCTTAGAATGGTCTAGGAAAGTGTATTAGGACTTATACGAACCTTTAGAATGATCCTAAACATTGTTTGGTACCCTAAGGGACGTAGAGGGTGTAGCATGAGTCCTTGGAGGTTCTAACAAATGTAGAATGGTTAAGAGAGTATTCTAAAGGCTTAGAATGGACTAGGAATGTGTATTAGGACTTATAAGAAACATTAGAATGATCCTAAACAATGCTTGAGTCCCCAAGGGACGTAAAGGGTGTAGCATGAGTCCATGGAGGTTCTGACAAGTGTAGAATGGTTAAGAGAGTATTCTAGAGGCTTAGAATGGTCTAGGAAGGTGTATTAGGACTTATACAAACATTAGAATGATCCTAAACAATGCGTGAGTCCCCAAGGGACGTAGAGGGTGTAGCATGAATCCTTGGAGGTTCTAACAAGTGTAGAATGGTTAAGAGAGTATTCTAAAGGCTTAGAATGGTCTACGAATGTGTATTAGGACTTAGAAGAAACATTAGAATGATCCTAAACATTGTTCGGTACCCTAAGGGACGTAGAGGGTGTAGCATGAGTCCTTGGAGGTTCTAACAAGTGTAGAATGGTTAAGAGAGTATTCTAGAGGCTTAGAATGGTCTAGGAATGTGTATTAGGACTTATACAAACATTAGAATGATCCTAAACAATGCTTAAGTCCCCAAGGGACGTAGAGGGTGTTGCATGAATCCTTGGAGGTTCTAACAAGTGTAGAGTGGTTAAGAGAGTATTCTAAAGGCTTAGAATAGTCTAGGAATGTGTATTAGGACTTATAAGAAACATTAGAATGATCCTAAACAATGCTTGAGTCCCCAAGGGACTTAGCGGGTGTAGCATGAGTCGTTGGAGGTTCTAACAAGTGTAGAATGGTTAAGAGAGTATTCTAAAGGCTTAGAATGGTCTAGGAATGTGTATTAGGACTTTTACAAACATTAGAATGATCCTAAACAATGCTTGAGTCCCCAAAGGACGTAGAGGGTGTAGCATGAGTCCTTGGAGGTTCTAACAAGTGTAGAAAGGTTAAAAGAGTATCCTAATGGCTTAGAATGGTCTAGGAATGTGTATTAGGACTTAGCGGAACCATTAGAATGATCCTAAACAATGCTTGAGTCCCCAAGGGACGTAAAGGGTGTAGCATGAGTCCTTGAAGGTTCTAACATGTGTAGAATGGTTAAGAGAGTATTCTAGAGGCTTAGAATGGTCTAGGAATGTGTATTAGGACTTATACAAACATTAGAATGATCCTAAACAATGCTTGAGTCCCCAAGGAACATAGAGGGTGTAGCATGAATCCTTGGAGGTTCTAACAAGTGTAGAATGGTTAAGAGAGTATTCTAAAGGCTTAGAATAGTCTAGGAATGTGTATTAGGACTTATAAGAAACATTAGAATGATCCTAAACAATGCTTGAGTCCCCAAGGGACTTAGCGGGTGTAGCATGAGTAGTTGGAGGTTCTAACAAGTGTAGAATGGATAAGAGAGTATTCTAAAGGCTTAGAATGGTCTAGGAAAGTGTATTAGGACTTATACGAACCTTTAGAATGATCCTAAACATTGTTTGGTACCCTAAGGGACGTAGAGGGTGTAGCATGAGTCCTTGGAGGTTCTAACAAATGTAGAATGGTTAAGAGAGTATTCTAAAGGCTTAGAATGGTCTAGGAATGTGTATTAGGACTTATAAGAAACATTAGAATGATCCTAAACAATGCTTGAGTCCCCAAGGGACGTAAAGGGTGTAGCATGAGTCCATGGAGGTTCTAACAAGTGTAGAATGGTTAAGAGAGTATTCTAGAGGCTTAGAATGGTCTAGGAAGGTGTATTAGGACTTATACAAACATTAGAATGATCCTAAACAATGCTTGAGTCCCCAAAGGACGTAGAGGGTGTAGCATGAGTCCTTGGAGGTTCTAACAAGTGTAGAATGGTTAAGAGAGTATCCTAATGGCTTAGAATGGTCTAGGAATGTGTATTAGGACTTAGCGGAACCATTAGAATGATCCTAAACAATGCTTGAGTCCCCAAGGGACGTAAAGGGTGTAGCATGAGTCCTTGAAGGTTCTAACATGTGTAGAATGGTTAAGAGAGTATTCTAGAGGCTTAGAATGGTCTAGGAATGTGTATTAGGACTTATACAAACATTAGAATGATCCTAAACAATGCTTGAGTCCCCAAGGGACATAGAGGGTGTAGCATGAATCCTTGGAGGTTCTAACAAGTGTAGAATGGTTAAGAGAGTATTCTAAAGGCTTAGAATAGTCTAGGAATGTGTATTAGGACTTATAAGAAACATTAGAATGATCCTAAACAATGCTTGAGTCCCCAAGGGACTTAGCGGGTGTAGCATGAGTAGTTGAAGGTTCTAACAAGTGTAGAATGGATAAGAGAGTATTCTAAAGGCTTAGAATGGTCTAGGAAAGTGTATTAGGACTTATACGAACCTTTAGAATGATCCTAAACATTGTTTGGTACCCTAAGGGACGTAGAGGGTGTAGCATGAGTCCTTGGAGGTTCTAACAAATGTAGAATGGTTAAGAGAGTATTCTAAAGGCTTAGAATGGACTAGGAATGTGTATTAGGACTTATAAGAAACATTAGAATGATCCTAAACAATGCTTGAGTCCCCAAGGGACGTAAAGGGTGTAGCATGAGTCCATGGAGGTTCTGACAAGTGTAGAATGGTTAAGAGAGTATTCTAGAGGCTTAGAATGGTCTAGGAAGGTGTATTAGGACTTATACAAACATTAGAATGATCCTAAACAATGCGTGAGTCCCCAAGGGACGTAGAGGGTGTAGCATGAATCCTTGGAGGTTCTAACAAGTGTAGAATGGTTAAGAGAGTATTCTAAAGGCTTAGAATGGTCTACGAATGTGTATTAGGACTTAGAAGAAACATTAGAATGATCCTAAACATTGTTCGGTACCCTAAGGGACGTAGAGGGTGTAGCATGAGTCCTTGGAGGTTCTAACAAGTGTAGAATGGTTAAGAGAGTATTCTAGAGGCTTAGAATGGTCTAGGAATGTGTATTAGGACTTATACAAACATTAGATTGATCCTAAACAATGCTTAAGTCCCCAAGGGACGTAGAGGGTGTTGCATGAATCCTTGGAGGTTCTAACAAGTGTAGAGTGGTTAAGAGAGTATTCTAAAGGCTTAGAATAGTCTAGGAATGTGTATTAGGACTTATAAGAAACATTAGAATGATCCTAAACAATGCTTGAGTCCCCAAGGGACTTAGCGGGTGTAGCATGAGTCGTTGGAGGTTCTAACAAGTGTAGAATGGTTAAGAGAGTATTCTAAAGGCTTAGAATGGTCTAGGAATGTGTATTAGGACTTATACAAACATTAGAATGATCCTAAACAATGCTTGAGTCCCCAAAGGACGTAGAGGGTGTAGCATGAGTCCTTGGAGGTTCTAACAAGTGTAGAATGGTTAAAAGAGTATCCTAATGGCTTAGAATGGTCTAGGAATGTGTATTAGGACTTAGCGGAACCATTAGAATGATCCTAAACAATGCTTGAGTCCCCAAGGGACGTAAAGGGTGTAGCATGAGTCCTTGAAGGTTCTAACATGTGTAGAATGGTTAAGAGAGTATTCTAGAGGCTTAGAATGGTCTAGGAATGTGTATTAGGACTTATACAAACATTAGAATGATCCTAAACAATGCTTGAGTCCCCAAGGGACATAGAGGGTGTAGCATGAATCCTTGGAGGTTCTAACAAGTGTAGAATGGTTAAGAGAGTATTCTAAAGGCTTAGAATAGTCTAGGAATGTGTATTAGGACTTATAAGAAACATTAGAATGATCCTAAACAATGCTTGAGTCCCCAAGGGACTTAGCGGGTGTAGCATGAGTAGTTGGAGGTTCTAACAAGTGTAGAATGGATAAGAGAGTATTCTAAAGGCTTAGAATGGTCTAGGAAAGTGTATTAGGACTTATACGAACCTTTAGAATGATCCTAAACATTGTTTGGTACCCTAAGGGACGTAGAGGGTGTAGCATGAGTCCTTGGAGGTTCTAACAAATGTAGAATGGTTAAGAGAGTATTCTAAAGGCTTAGAATGGTCTAGGAATGTGTATTAGGACTTATAAGAAACATTAGAATGATCCTAAACAATGCTTGAGTCCCCAAGGGACGTAAAGGGTGTAGCATGAGTCCATGGAGGTTCTGACAAGTGTAGAATGGTTAAGAGAGTATTCTAGAGGCATAGAATGGTCTAGGAAGGTGTATTAGGACTTATACAAACATTAGAATGATCCTAAACAATGCGTGAGTCCCCAAGGGACGTAGAGGGTGTAGCATGAATCCTTGGAGGTTCTAACAAGTGTAGAATGGTTAAGAGAGTATTCTAAAGGCTTAGAATGGTCTACGAATGTGTATTAGGACTTAGAAGAAACATTAGAATGATCCTAAACATTGTTCGGTACCCTAAGGGACGTAGAGGGTGTAGCATGAGTCCTTGGAGGTTCTAACAAGTGTAGAATGGTTAAGAGAGTATTCTAGAGGCTTAGAATGGTCTAGGAATGTGTATTAGGACTTATACAAACATTAGAATGATCCTAAACAATGCTTAAGTCCCCAAGGGACGTAGAGGGTGTTGCATGAATCCTTGGAGGTTCTAACAAGTGTAGAGTGGTTAAGAGAGTATTCTAAAGGCTTAGAATAGTCTAGGAATGTGTATTAGGACTTATAAGAAACATTAGAATGATCCTAAACAATGCTTGAGTCCCCAAGGGACTTAGCGGGTGTAGCATGAATCGTTGGAGGTTCTAACAAGTGTAGAATGGTTAAGACAATATTCTAAAGGCTTAGAATGGTCTAGGAATGTGTATTAGGACTTATACAAACATTAGAATGATCCTAAACAATGCTTGAGTCCCCAAAGGACGTAGAGGGTGTAGCATGAGTCCTTGGAGGTTCTAACAAGTGTAGAATGGTTAAGAGAGTATCCTAATGGCTTAGAATGGTCTAGGAATGTGTATTAGGACTTAGCGGAACCATTAGAATGATCCTACACAATGCTTGAGTCCCCAAGGGACGTAAAGGGTGTAGCATGAGTCCTTGAAGGTTCTAACATGTGTAGAATGGTTAAGAGAGTATTCTAGAGGCTTAGAATGGTCTAGGAATGTGTATTAGGACTTATACAAACATTAGAATGATCCTAAACAATGCTTGAGTCCCCAAGGGACATAGAGAGTGTAGCATGAATCCTTGGAGGTTCTAACAAGTGTAGAATGGTTAAGAGAGTATTCTAAAGGCTTAGAATGGTCTACGAATGTGTATTAGGACTTAGAAGAAACATTAGAATGATCCTAAACAATGCTTGAGTCCCCAAGGGACTTAGCGGGGGTAGCATGAGTCCTTGGAGGTTCTAACAAGTGTAGAATGGATAAGAGAGTATTCTAAAGGCTTAGAATGGTCTAGGAATGTGTATTAGGACTTACAAGAACCATTAGAATGATCCTAAACAATGCTTGAGTCCCCAAGGGACGTAAAGGGTGTAGCATGAGTCCATGGAGGTTCTGACAAGTGTAGAATGGTTAAGAGAGTATTCTAAAGGCTTAGAATGGACTAGGAGTGTGTATTAGGACTTATAAGAAACATTAGAATGATCCTAAACAATGCTTGAGTCCCCAAGGGACGTAAAGGGTGTAGCATGAGTCCATGGAGGTTCTGACAAGTGTAGAATGGTTAAGAGAGTATTCTAGAGGCTTAGAATGGTCTAGGAAGGTGTATTAGGACTTATACAAACATTAGAATGATCCTAAACAATGCGTGAGTCCCCAAGGGACGTAGAGGGTGTAGCATGAATCCTTGGAGGTTCTAACAAGTGTAGAATGGTTAAGAGAGTATTCTAAAGGCTTAGAATGGTCTACGAATGTGTATTAGGACTTAGAAGAAACATTAGAATGATCCTAAACAATGCTTGAGTCCCCAAGGGACTTAGCGGGGGTAGCATGAGTCCTTGGAGGTTCTAACAAGTGTAGAATGGATAAGAGAGTATTCTAAAGGCTTAGAATGGTCTAGGAATGTGTATTAGGACTTACAATAACCATTATAATGATCCTAAACAATGCTTGACTCCCCAAGGGACGTAGAGGGTGTAGCATGAGTCCATGGAGGTTCTGACAAGTGTAGAATGGTTAAGAGGGTATTCTAGAGGCTTAGAATGGTCTAGGAATGTGTATTAGGACTTATAAGAACCATTAGAATGTTCCTAATCAATGCTTGACTCCCCAAGGGACGTAGAGGGTGTAGCATGAGTCCTTGGAGGTTCTAACAAGTGTAGAATGGTTAAGAGAGTATTCTAAAGGCTTAGAATGGTCTAGGAATGTATATTAGGACTTATACGAACCTTTAGAATGATCCTAAACATTGCTTGGTACCCCTAGGGACGTAGAGGGTGTAGCATGAGTCCTTGGAGGTTCTAACATGTATAGAATGGTTAAGAGAGTATTCTAAAGGCTTAGAATGGTCAAGGAATGTGTATTAGGACTTATAAGAAACATTAGAATGATCCTAAACAATGCTTGAGTCCGCAAGGGACTAAGCGGGTGTAGCAGGAGTCGTTGGAGGTTCTATGAAGTGTAGAATGGTTAAGAGATTATTCTAAAGGCTTAGAATGGTCTAGGAATGTGTATTTGGACTTATACAAACATTAGAATGATCCTAAACAATGCTTAAGTCCCCAAGGGACGTAGAGGGTGTTGCATGAATCCTTGGAGGTTCTAACAAGTGTAGAATGGTTAAGAGAGTATTCTAAAGGCTTAGAATAGTCTAGGAATGTGTATTAGGACTTATAATAAACATTAGAATTATCCTAAACAATGCTCGAGTCCCCAAGGGACTTAGCGGGTGTAGCATGAGTCGTTGGAGGATCTAACAAGTGTAGAATGGTTAAGAGAGTATTCTAAAGGCTTAGAATGGTGTACGAATGTTTATTAGGACATAGAAGAAACATTAGAATGATCCTAAACAATGCTTGAGTCCCCAAGGGACGTAGAGGGTGTAGCATGAGTCCTTGGAGGTTCTAACAAGTGTAGAATGGTTATGAGAGTATTTTAATGGCTTAGAATGGTCTAGGATTGTGTATTAGGACTTATATGAACCTTTAGAATGATCCTAAACATTGTTTGGTACCCTAAGGGACGTAGAGGGTGTAGAATGAGTCCTTGGAGGTTCTAACAAGTGTATAATGGTTAAGAGAGTATTCTAAAGGCTTAGAATGGTCTAGGAATGTGTATTAGGACTTATAAGAAACATTAGAATGATCCTAAACAATGCTTGAGTCCCCAAGGGACTTAGCGGGTGTAGCATGAGTCGTTGGAGGTTCTAACAAGTGTAGAATGGATAAGAGAGTATTCTAAAGGCTTAGAATGGTCTAGGAAAGTGTATTAGGACTTATACGAACCTTTAGAATGATCCTAAACATTGTTTGGTACCCTAAGGGACGTAGAGGGTGTAGCATGAGTCCTTGGAGGTTCTAACAAGTGTAGAATGGTTAAGAGAGTATTCTAAAGGCTTAGAATGGTCTAGGAATGTGTATTAGGACTTATAAAAAACATTAGAATGATCCTAAACAATGCTTGAGTCCCCAAGGGACGTAAAGGGTGTAGCATGAGTCCATGGAGGTTCTGACAAGTGTAGAATGGTTAAGAGAGTATTCTAGAGGCTCAGAATGGTCTAGGAATGTGTATTAGGACTTATACAAACATTAGAATGATCCTAAACAATGCTTAAGTCCCCAAGGGACGTAGAGGGTGTTGCATGAATCCTTGGAGGTTCTAACAAGTGTAGAGTGGTTAAGAGAGTATTCTAAAGGCTTAGAATAGTCTAGGAATGTGTATTAGGACTTACAAGAACCATTAGAATGATCCTAAACAATACATGACTCCCCAAGGGACGTAGAAGGTGTAGCATGAGTCCATGGAGGTTCTGACAAGTGTAGAATGGTTAAGAGGGTATTCTAGAGGCTTAGAATGGTCTAGGAATATGTATTAGGACTTATAAGAGCCATTAGAATGTTCCTAATCAATGCTTGACTCCCCAAGGGACGTAGAGGGTGTAGCATGAGTCCTTGGAGGTTCTAACAAGTGTAGAATGGTTAAGAGAGTATTCTAAAGGCTTAGAATGGTCTAGGAATGTATATTAGGACTTATACGAACATTTAGAATGATCCTAAACATTGCTTGGTACCCCTAGGGACGTAGAGGGTGTAGCATGAGTCCTTGGAGGTTCTAACATGTGTAGAATGGTTAAGAGAGTATTCTAAAGGCTTAGAATGGTCAAGGAATGTGTATTAGGACTTATAAGAAACATTAGAATGATCCTAAACAATGCTTGAGTCCCCAAGGGACTAAGCGGGTGTAGCATGAGTCGTTGGAGGTTCTAAGAAGTGTAGAATGGTTAAGAGATTATTCTAAAGGCTTAGAATGGTCTAGGAATGTGTATTTGGACTTATACAAACATTAGAATGATCCTAAACAATGCTTAAGTCCCCAAGGGACGTACAGGGTGTTGCATGAATCCTTGGAGGTTCTAACAAGTGTAGAATGGTTAAGAGAGTATTCTAAAGGCTTAGAATGGTCTAGGAATGTGTATTAGGACTTAGAAGAAACATTAGAATGATCCAAAACAATGCTCGAGTCCCCAAGGGACTTAGCGGGTGTAGCATGAGTCGTTGGAGGTTCTAACAAGTGTAGAATAGTTAAGAGAGTATTCTAAAGGCTTAGAATGGTCTAGGAATGTGTATTAGGACTTATAAGAAACATTAGAATGATCCAATACAATGCTCGAGTCCCCAAGGGTCTTAGCGGGTGTAGCATGAGTCGTTGGAGGTTCTAACAAGTGTAGAATGGTTAAGAGAGTATTCTAAAGGCTTAGAATGGTCTAGGAATGTGTATTAGGACTTATACGAACCTTTAGAATGATCCTAAACATTGCTTGGTACCCCAAGGGACGTAAAGGGTGTAGCATGAGTCCTTGGAGGTTCTAACATGTGTAGAATGGTTAAGAGAGCATTCTAGAGGCATAGAATGGTCTTGGAATGTGTATTAGGACTTATACAAACATTAGAATGATCCTAAACAATGCTTGAGTCCCCAAGGGACGTAGAGGGTGTAGCATGAGTCCTTGGAGGTTCTAACAAGTGTCGAATGGTTAAGAGAGTATTCTAAAGGCTTAGAATGGTCTAGGAATGTGTATTTGGACTTAGCGGAACCATTAGAATGATTCTAAACAATACTTGAGTCCCCAAGGGACGTAAAGGGTGTAGCATGAGTCCTTGGAGGTTCTAACAAGTGTAGAATGGTTAAGAGAGTATTCTAGAGGCTTAGAATGGTCTAGGAAAGTGTATTAGGACTTATACGAAACATTAGAATGATCCTGAACAATGCTTCAGTCCCCAAGGGATGTAGAGGGTGTAGCTTGAGTCGTTGGAGGTTCTAACAAATGTAGAATGGTTAAGAGAGTATTCTAAAGGATTAGAATGGTCTAGTAATGTGTATTAGGACTTATAAGAACCATTAGAATGATCCTAAACATTGTTTGGTACCCTAAGGGACGTAGAGGGTGTAGCATGAGTCCTTGGAGGTTCTAACAAGTGTAGAATGGTTAAGAGAGTATTCTAGAGGCTCAGAATGGTCTAGGAATGTGTATTAGGACTTATACAAACATTAGAATGATCCTAAACAATGCTTAAGTCCCCAAGGGACGTAGAGGGTGTTGCATGAATCCTTGGAGGTTCTAACAAGTGTAGAGTGGTTAAGAGAGTATTCTAAAGGCTTAGAATAGTCTAGGAATGTGTATTAGGACTTACAAGAACCATTAGAATGATCCTAAACAATACATGACTCCCCAAGGGACGTAGAAGGTGTAGCATGAGTCCATGGAGGTTCTGACAAGTGTAGAATGGTTAAGAGGGTATTCTAGAGGCTTAGAATGGTCTAGGAATATGTATTAGGACTTATAAGAGCCATTAGAATGTTCCTAATCAATGCTTGACTCCCCAAGGGACGTAGAGGGTGTAGCATGAGTCCTTGGAGGTTCTAACAAGTGTAGAATGGTTAAGAGAGTATTCTAAAGGCTTAGAATGGTCTAGGAATGTATATTAGGACTTATACGAACATTTAGAATGATCCTAAACATTGCTTGGTACCCCTAGGGACGTAGAGGGTGTAGCATGAGTCCTTGGAGGTTCTAACATGTGTAGAATGGTTAAGAGAGTATTCTAAAGGCTTAGAATGGTCAAGGAATGTGTATTAGGACTTATAAGAAACATTAGAATGATCCTAAACAATGCTTGAGTCCCCAAGGGACTAAGCGGGTGTAGCATGAGTCGTTGGAGGTTCTAAGAAGTGTAGAATGGTTAAGAGATTATTCTAAAGGCTTAGAATGGTCTAGGAATGTGTATTTGGACTTATACAAACATTAGAATGATCCTAAACAATGCTTAAGTCCCCAAGGGACGTACAGGGTGTTGCATGAATCCTTGGAGGTTCTAACAAGTGTAGAATGGTTAAGAGAGTATTCTAAAGGCTTAGAATGGTCTAGGAATGTGTATTAGGACTTAGAAGAAACATTAGAATGATCCAAAACAATGCTCGAGTCCCCAAGGGACTTAGCGGGTGTAGCATGAGTCGTTGGAGGTTCTAACAAGTGTAGAATAGTTAAGAGAGTATTCTAAAGGCTTAGAATGGTCTAGGAATGTGTATTAGGACTTATAAGAAACATTAGAATGATCCAAAACAATGCTCGAGTCCCCAAGGGTCTTAGCGGGTGTAGCATGAGTCGTTGGAGGTTCTAACAAGTGTAGAATGGTTAAGAGAGTATTCTAAAGGCTTAGAATGGTCTAGGAATGTGTATTAGGACTTATACGAACCTTTAGAATGATCCTAAACATTGCTTGGTACCCCAAGGGACGTAAAGGGTGTAGCATGAGTCCTTGGAGGTTCTAACATGTGTAGAATGGTTAAGAGAGCATTCTAGAGGCATAGAATGGTCTTGGAATGTGTATTAGGACTTATACAAACATTAGAATGATCCTAAACAATGCTTGAGTCCCCAAGGGACGTAGAGGGTGTAGCATGAGTCCTTGGAGGTTCTAACAAGTGTCGAATGGTTAAGAGAGTATTCTAAAGGCTTAGAATGGTCTAGGAATGTGTATTTGGACTTAGCGGAACCATTAGAATGATTCTAAACAATACTTGAGTCCCCAAGGGACGTAAAGGGTGTAGCATGAGTCCTTGGAGGTTCTAACAAGTGTAGAATGGTTAAGAGAGTATTCTAGAGGCTTAGAATGGTCTAGGAAAGTGTATTAGGACTTATACGAAACATTAGAATGATCCTGAACAATGCTTCAGTCCCCAAGGGATGTAGAGGGTGTAGCTTGAGTCGTTGGAGGTTCTAACAAATGTAGAATGGTTAAGAGAGTATTCTAAAGGATTAGAATGGTCTAGTAATGTGTATTAGGACTTATAAGAACCATTAGAATGATCCTAAACATTGTTTGGTACCCTAAGGGACGTAGAGGGTGTAGCATGAGTCCTTGGAGGTTCTAACAAGTGTAGAATGGTTAAGAGAGTATTCTAGAGGCTTAGAATGGTCTAGGAATGTGTATTAGGACTTATAAAAACATTAGAATTATCCTGAACAATGCTTAAGTCCCCAAGGGACGTAGAGGGTGTTGCATGAATCCTTGGAGGTTCTAACAAGTGTAGAATGCTTAAGAGAGTATTCTAAAGGCTTAGAATAGTCTAGGAATGTGTATTAGGACTTATAAGAAACATTAGAATGATCCTAAACAATGCCTGAGTCCCCAAAGGACTTAGCGGGTGTAGCATGAGTCGTTAGAGGTTCTAACAAGTGTAGAATGGTTAAGAGAGTATTCTAAAGGCTTAGAATGGTCTAGGAATGTGTATTAGGACTTATACAAACATTAGAATGATCCTAAACAATGCTTGAGTCCCCAAGGGACGTAGAGGGTGTAGCATGAGTCCTTGGAGGTTCTAACAAGTGTAGAATGGTTAATAGAGTATTCTAAAGGCTTAGAATGGTCTAGGAATGTGTATTAGGACTTATAAGAAACATTAGAATGATCCTAAACAATGCTTGAGTCCCCAAGGGACTTAGCGGGTGTAGCATGAGTCCTTAGAGGTTCTAACAAGTGTCGAATGGTTAAGAGAGTATTCTAAAGGCTTAGAATTGTCAAGGAATGTGTATTAGGACTTAGCGGAACCATTAGAATTATCCTAAACAATCCTTGAGTCCCCAAGGGATGTAAAGGGTGTAGCATGAGTCCAGGGAGGTTCTGACAAGTGTAGAATGGTTAAGAGAGTATTCTAGAGGCTTAGAATGGTCTAGGAATGTGTATTAGGACTTATACAAACATTAGAATTATCCTAAACAATACGTGAGTCCCCAAGGGACGTAGAGGGTGTAGCATGAATCCTTGGAGGTTCTAACAATTGTAGAATGGTTAAGAGAGTATTCTAAAGGCTTAGAATGGTCTACGAGTGTGTATTAAGACTTATAAGAAACATTAGAATGATCCTAAACAATGGTTGAGTCCCCAAAGGACTTAGCGGGTGTAGCATGAGTCGTTAGAGGTTCTAACAAGTGTAGAATGGTTAAGAGAGTATTCTAAAGGCTTAGAATGGTCTACGAATGTGTATTAGGACTTATACAAACATTAGAATGATCCTAAACAATGCTTAAGTCCCCAAGGGACGTAGAGGGTGTTGCATGAATCCTTGGAGGTTCTAACAAGTGTAGAATGGTTAAGAGAGTATTCTAAAGGCTTAGAATAGTCTAGGAATGTGTATTAGGACTTATAAGAAACATTAGAATGATCCTAAACAATGCTCGAGTCCCCAAGGGACTTAGCGGGTGTAGCATGAGTCGTTGGAGGTTATAACAAGTGTAGAATGGTTAAGAGAGTATTCTAAAGGCTTAGAATGGTCTACGAATGTGTATTAGGACTTATACAAACATTAGAATGATCCTAAACAATGCTTAAGTCCCCAAGGGACGTAGAGGGTGTTGCATGAATCCTTGGAGGTTCTAACAAGTGTAGAATGGTTAAGAGAGTATTCTAAAGGCTTAGAATAGTCTAGGAATGTGTATTAGGACTTATAAGAAACATTAGAATGATCCTAAACAATGCTCGAGTCCCCAAGGGACTTAGCGGGTGTAGCATGAGTCGTTGGAGGTTATAACAAGTGTAGAATGGTTAAGAGAGTATTCTAAAGGCTTAGAATGGTCTAGGAATGTGTATTAGGACTTATACAAACATTAGAATGATCCTAAACAATGCTTAAGTCCCCAAGGGACGTAGAGGGTGTTGCATGAATCCTTGGAGGTTCTAACAAGTGTAGAGTGGTTATGAGAGTATTCTAATGGCTTAGAATGGTCTAGGAATGTGTATTAGGACTTATACGAACTTTTAGAATGATCCTAAACATTGTTTGGTACCCTAAGGGACGTAGAGGGTGTAGAATGAGTCCTTGGAGGTTCTAACAAGTGTAGAATGGTTAAGAGAGTATTCTAAAGGCTTAGAATGGTCTAGGAATGTGTATTAGGACTTATAAGAAACATTAGAATGATCCTACACAATGCTTGACTCCCCAAAGGACTTAGCGGGTGTAGCATGAGTCGTTAGAGGTTATAACAAGTGTAGAATGGTTAAGAGAGTATTCTAAAGGCTTAGAATGGTCTAGGAATGTGTATTAGGACTTATACAAACATTAGAATGATCCTAAACAATGCTTAAGTCCCCAAGGGACGTAGAGGGTGTTGCATGAATCCTTGGAGGTTCTAACAAGTGTAGAGTGGTTAAGAGAGTATTCTAAAGGCTTAGAATAGTCTAGGAATGTGTATTAGGACTTATAAGAAACATTAGAATGATCCTAAACAATGCTCGAGTCCCCAAGGGACTTAGCGGGTGTAGCATGAGTCGTTGGAGGTTATAACAAGTGTAGAATGGTTAAGAGAGTATTCTAAAGGCTTAGAATGGTCTAGGAATGTGTATTAGGACTTATACAAACATTAGAATGATCCTAAACAATGCTTAAGTCCCCAAGGGACGTAGAGGGTGTTGCATGAATCCTTGGAGGTTCTAACAAGTGTAGAGTGGTTAAGAGAGTATTCTAAAGGCTTAGAATAGTCTAGGAATGTGTATTAGGACTTATAAGAAACATTAGGATGATCCTAAACAATGCTCGAGTCCCCAAGGGACTTAGCGGGTGTAGCATGAGTCGTTAGAGGTTCTAACAAGTGTAGAATGGTTATGAGAGTATTCTAATGGCTTAGAATGGTCTAGGAATGTGTATTAGGACTTATACGAACTTTTAGAATGATCCTAAACATTGTTTGGTACCCTAAGGGACGTAGAGGGTGTAGAATGAGTCCTTGGAGGTTCTAACAAGTGTAGAATGGTTAAGAGAGTATTCTAAAGGCTTAGAATGGTCTAGGAATGTGTATTAGGACTTATAAGAAACATTAGAATGATCCTACACAATGCTTGAGTCCCCAAGGGACTTAGCGGGTGTAGCATGAGTCGTTGGAGGTTCTAACAAGTGTAGAATGGATAAGAGAGTATTCTAAAGGCTTAGAATGGTCTAGGAAAGTGTATTAAGACTTATACGAACCTTTATAATGATCCTAAACATTATTTGGTACCCTAAGGGACGTAGAGGGTGTAGCACGAGTCCTTGGAGGTTCTAACAAGTGTAGAATGGTTAAGAGAGTATTCTAAAGGCTTAGAATGGTCTAGGAATATGTATTAAGACTTAAAAGAAACATTAGAATGATCCTAAAGAATGCTTGAGTCCCCAAGGGACTTAGCGGGTGTAGCATGAATCCTTGGAGGTTCTAACAAGTGTAGAATGGTTAAGAGAGTATTCTAAAGGCTTAGAATGGTCTAGGAATGTGTATTAGGACTTATAAGAAACATTAGAATGATCCTAAAGAATGCTTGAGTCCCCAAGGGACTTAGCGGGTGTAGCATGAGTCCTTAGAGGTTCTAAAAAGTGTAGAATGGTTAAGAGAGTATTCTAAAGGCTTAGAATGGTCTAGGAATGTGTATTAGGACTTAGCGGAACCATTAGAATGATCCTAAACAATGCTTGAGTCCCCAAGGGACGTAAAGGGTGTAGCATAAGTCCATGGAGGTTCTGACAAGTGTAGAATGGTTAAGAGAGTATTCTAGAGGCTTAGAATGGTCTAGGAATGTGTATTAGGACTTATACAAACATTAGAATGATCCTAAACAATGCGTGAGTCCCCAAGGGACGTAGAGGGTGTAGCATTAATCCTTGGAGGTTATAACAAGTGTAGAATGGTTAAGAGAGTATTCTAAAGGCTTAGAATGGTCTACGAATGTTTATTAGGACTTAGAAGAAACGTTAGAATGATCCTAAACAATGCTTGAGTCCCCAAGGGACTTAGCGGGGGTAGCATGAGTCCATGGAGGTTCTAACAAGTGTAGAATTGATAAGAGAGTATTCTAAAGGCTTAGAATGGTCTAGGAATGTGTATTAGGACTTACAAGAACCATTAGAATGATCCTAAACATTGCTTGGTACCCCTAGGGACGTAGAGGGTGTAGCATGAGTCCTTGGAGGTTCTAACATGTGTAGAATGATTAAGAGAGTATTCTAAAGGCTTAGAATGGTCAAGGAATGTGTATTAGGACTTATAAGAAACATTAGAATGATCCTAAACAATGCTTGAGTCCCCAAGGGACTAAGCGGGTGTAGCATGAGTCGTTGGAGGTTCTAAGAAATGTAGAATGGTTAAGAGATTATTCTAAAGGCTTAGAATGGTCTAGGAATGTGTATTTGGACTTATACAAACATTAGAATGATCCTAAACAATGCTTAAGTCCCCAAGGGATGTAGAGGGTGTTGCATGAATCCTTGGAGGTTCTAACAAGTTTAGAATGGTTAAGAGAGTATTCTAAAGGCTTAGAATAGTCTAGGAATGTGCATTAGGACTTATAAGAAACATTAGAATGATCCAAAACAATGCTCGAGTCCCCAAGGGACTTAGCGGGTGTAGCATGAGTCGTTGGAGGTTCTAACAAGTGCAGAATGGTTAAGAGAGTATTCTAAAGGCTTAGAATGGTCTAGGAATGTGTATTAGGAATTATACAAACATTTGAATGATCCTAAACAATGCTTGAGTCCCCAAGGGACGTAGAGGGTGTAGCATGAGTCCTTGGAGGTTCTAACAAGTGTAGAATGGTTATGAGAGTATTCTAATGGCTTATAATGGTCTAGGAATGTGAATTAGGACTTATACGAACCTTTAGAATGATCATAAACATTGTTTGGTACCCTAAGGGACGTAGAGGGTGTAGAATGAGTCCTTGGAGGTTCTAACAAGTGTAGAATGGTTAAGAGAGTATTCTAAAGGCTTAGAATGGTCTAGGAATGTGTATTAGGACTTATAAGAAACATTAGCATGATCCTAAACAATGCTTGAGTCCCCAAGGGACTTAGCAGGTGTAGCATGAGTCGTTGGAGGTTCTAACAAGTGTAGAATGGATAAGAGAGTATTCTAAAGGCTTAGAATGGTCTAGGAAAGTGTATTAGGACTTATACGAACCTTTATAATGATCCTAAACATTATTTGGTACCCTAAGGGACGTAGAGGGTGTAGCATGAGTCCTTGTAGGTTCTAACAAGTGTAGAATGGTTAAGAGAGTATTCTAAAGGCTTAGAATGGTCTAGGAATATGTATTAAGACTTAAAAGAAACATTAGAATGATCCTAAAGAATGCTTCAGTCCCCAAGGGACTTAGCGGGTGTAGCATGAGTCCTTAGAGGTTCTAACAAGTGTAGAATGGTTAAGAGAGTATTCTAAAGGCTTAGAATGGTCTAGGAATGTGTATTAGGACTTATAAGAAACATTAGAATGATCCTAAAGAATGCTTGAGTCCCCAAGGGACTTATCGGGTGTAGCATGAGTCCTTAGAGGTTCTAACAAGTGTAGAATGGTTAAGAGAGTATTCTAAAGGCTTAGAATGGTCTAGGAATGTGTATTAGGACTTAGCGGAACCATTAGAATGATCCTAAACAATGCTTGAGTCCCCAAGGGACGTAAAGGGTGTAGCATAAGTCCATGGAGGTTCTGACAAGTGTAGAATGGTTAAGAGAGTATTCTAAAGGCTTAGAATGGTCTAAGAATGTGTATTAGGACTTATAAGAAACATTAGAATGATCCTAAAGAATGCTTGAGTCCCCAAGGAACTTAGCGGGTGTAGCATGAGTCCTTCGAGGTTCTAACAAGTGTAGAATGGTTAAGAGAGTATTCTAAAGGCTTAGAATGGTCTAGGAATGTGTATTAGGACTTAGCAGAACCATTAGAATGATCCTAACAATGCTTGAGTCCCCAAGGGACGTAAAGGGTGTAGCATGAGTCCATGGAGGTT
This sequence comes from Crotalaria pallida, assembly GCA_037953625.1. NCBI lineage: Eukaryota > Viridiplantae > Streptophyta > Magnoliopsida > Fabales > Fabaceae > Crotalaria > Crotalaria pallida. The sequence goes on along the minus strand of CM075655.1, from coordinate 62,865,275 downwards.
CTGACAAGTGTAGAATGGTTAAGAGAGTATTCTAGAGGCTTAGAATGGTCTACGAATGTGTATTAGGATTTATACAAACATTAGAATGATCCTAAAAATGCGTGAGTCCCCAAGGAACGTAGAGGGTGTAGCATGATTCCTTTAAGGTTCTAACAATTGTAGAATGGTTAAGAGAGTATTCTAAAGGCTTAGAATGGTCTACGAATGTGTATTAGGACTTAGAAGAAACATTAGAATGATCCTAAACAATGCTTGAGTCCCCAAGGGACTTAGCGAGGGTAGCATGAGTCCTTGGAGGTTCTAACAAGTGTAGAATGGATAAGAGAGTATTCTAAAGGCTTAGAATGGTCTACGGATGTGTATTAGGACTTACAAGAACCATTAGAATGATCCTAAACAATGCTTGACTCCCCAAGGGACGTAGAGGGTGTAGCATGAGTCCATGGAGGTTTTGACAAGTGTAGAGTGGTTAAGAGAGTATTCTAAAGGCTTAGAATGGTCTAGGAATGTGTATTAGGACTTATAAGATCCATTAGAATGATCCTAATCAATGCTTGACTCCCCATGGGACGTAGAGGGTGTAGCATGAGTCCTTGGAGGTTCTAACAAGTGTAGAATGGTTAAGAGAGTATTCTAAAGGCTTAGAATGGTCTAGAATGTGTATTAGGACTTATACGAACCTTTAGAATGATCCTAAACATTGCTTGGTACCCCTAGGGATGTAGAGGGTGTAGCAGGAGTCCTTGGAGGTTCTAACTTGTGTAGAATGGTTAAGAGAGTACTCTAAAGGCTTAGAATGGTCAAGGAATGTGTATTAGGACTTATAAGAAACATTAGAATTATCCTAAACAATGCTTGAGTCCCCAAGGGACTAAGCGGGTGTAGCATGAGTCGTTGGAGGTTCTAAGAAGTGTAGAATGGTCTAGGAATGTGTATTAGGACTTATACGAACCTTTAGAATGATCCTAAACATTGCTTGGTACCCCTAGGGACGTAGAGGGTGTAGCATGAGTCCTTGGAGGTTCTAACAAGTGTAGAATGGTTAAGAGAGTAATCTAAAGGCGTAGAATGGTCTAGGAATGTGTATTACGACTTATAAGAAACATTAGAATGATCCTAAACAATGCTTGAGTCCCCAAGTGACGTAGAGGGTGAAGCATGAGTCCTTGGAGGTTCTAACAAGTGTAGAATGGTTAAGAGAGTATTCTAATGGCTTAGAATGGTCTAGGAATGTTTATTAGGACTTATAAGAAACATTAGAATAATCCTAAACAATGCTTGAGTCCCCAAGCGACTAAGCGGGTGTAGCATGAGTCGTTGGAGGTTCTAACAAGTGTAGAATGGTTAAGAGATTATTCTAAAGGCTTAGAATGGTCTAGGAATGTGTATTAGGACTTATACGAACGTTTAGAATGATCCTAAACATTGCTTGGTACCCCTAGGGACGTAGAGGGTGTAGCATGAGTCCTTGGAGGTTCTAACAAGTGTAGAATGGTTAAGAGAGTAATCTAAAGGCGTAGAATGGTCTAGGAATGTGTATTAGGACTTAAAAGAACCATTGGAATGATCCTACACAATACTTGAGTCCCCAAGGGACGTAGAGGGTGTAGCGTGAGTCCTTGGAGGTTCTAACAAGCGTAGAATGGTTAAGAGAGTATTCTAGAGGCTTAGAATGGTCTAGGAAAGTGTATTAGGACTTATACGGAACATTAGAATGATCCTAAAAAATGCGTGAGTCGCCAAGGGACGTAGAGGGTGTAGCACGAATCCTTGGAGGTTCTAACAAGTGTAGAATGGTTAAGAGAGTATTCTAAAGGCTTAGAATGGTCTAGGAATGTGTATTAGGACTTATAAGAACCATTAGAATGATCCTAAACATTGTTTGGTACCCTAAGGGACGTATAGGGTGTAGCATGAGTCCTTGGAGGTTCTAACAAGTGTAGAGTGGTTAAGAGAGTATTCTAAAGGATTAGAATGGTCTAGGAATGTGTATTAGGACTTATAAGAACCATTAGAATGATCCGAAACATTGTTTGGTACCCCAAGGGACGTAGACGTTGTAGCATGAGTCCTTGGAGATTCTAACATGTGTAGAATGGTTAAGAGAGTATTCTAGAGGCTTAGAATGGTCTAGGAATGTGTATTAGGACTGATACAAACATTAGAATGATCCTAAACAATGCGTGATTCCCCAAGGGACGTAGAGGGTGCAGCATGAATCCTTGGAGGTTCTAACAAGTGTAGAATGGTTAAGAGAGTATTCTAAAGGCTTAGAATGGTCTAGGAATGTGTATTAGGACTTATAAGAACTATTAGAATGATCCTAAACATTGTTTGGTACCCTAAGGGACGTAGAGGGTGTAGCATGAGTCCTTGGAGGTTCTAACAAGTGTAGAATGGTTAAGAGAGTATTCTAAAGGCTTAGAATGGTCTAGGAATGTGTATTAGGACTTATAAGAAACATTAGAATGATCCTAAACAATGTTTGAGTCCCCAAGGGACTTAGCGGGTGTAGCATGAGTCGTTGGAGGTTCTAACAAGTGTACAATGGTTAAGAGAGTATTCTAAAGGCTTAGAATGGTGTAGGAATGTTTATTAGGACTTATAAGAAACATTAGAATGATCCTAAACAATGCTTGACTCCCCAACGGACGTAGAGGGTGTAGCACGAGTCCTTGGAGGTTCGGACAAGTGTAGAATGGTTAAGAGAGTATTCTAGAGGCTTAGAATGGTCTAGGAAAGTGTATTAGGACTTATAAGAACCATTAGAATGATCCTAAACAATGCTTGAGTCCCCAAGGGACGTAGAGGGTGTAGCATGAGTCTTTGGAGGTTCTAACAAGTGTAGAATGGTTAAGAGAGTATTCTAATGGATTAGAATGGTTTAGGAATGTGTATTAGGACTTATAAGAACCATTTGAATGATCCTAAACATTGTTTGGTACCCTAAGGGACGTAGAGAGTGTAGCATGAGTCCTTGGAGGTTCTAACAAGTTTAGAATGGTTAAGAGAGTATTTTAGAGGCTTAGAATGGTCTAGGAATGTGTATTAGGACTTATACAAACATTAGAATGATCCTAAACAATCTTAAGCCCCCAAGGGACGTAGAGGGTGTTGCATGAATCCTTGGAGGTTCTAATAAGTGTAGAATGGTTAAGAGAGTATTCTAAAGGCTTAGAATAGTCTAGGAATGTGTATTAGGACTAATAAGAAACATTAGAATAATTCTAAAGAATGCTTGAGTCCCCAAGGGACGTAGATGGTGTAGCAAGAGTCCTTGGAGGTTCTGACAAGTGTAGAATGGTTAAGAGAGTATTCTAAAGGCTTAGAATGGTCTAGGAATGTGTATTAGGACTTATAAGAACCATTAGAATGATCCGAAACATTGTTTGGTACCCCAAGGGACGTAGAGGGTGTAGCATGAGTCCTTGGAGGTTCTAACAAGTGTAGAATGGTTATGAGAGTATTCTAGAGGCTTAGAATGGTCTAAGAATGTGTATTAGGACTTATAAGAAACATTAGAATGATCCTAAACAATGTTTGAGTCCCCAAGGGACTTAGCGGGTGTAGCATGAGTCGTTGGAGGTTCTAACAAGTGTAGAATGGTTAAGAGAGTATTCTAAAGGCTTAGAATGGTCAAGGAATGTTTATTAGGACTTATAAGAACCATTAGAATGATCCTAAACAATGCTTGACTCCCCAACGGACGTAGAGGGTGTAGCACGAGTCCTTGGAGGTTCGGACAAGTGTAGAATGGATAAGAGAGTATTCTAGAGGCCTAGAATGGTCTAGGAAAGTGTATTAGGACTTATAAGAACCATTAGAATGATCCTAAACAATGCTTGAGTCCCCAAGGGACATAGAGGGTGTAGCATGAGTCTTTGGAGGTTCTAACAAGTGTAGAATGGTTAAGAGAGTATTCTAATGGATTAGAATGGTCTAGGAATGTGTATTAGGACTTATAAGAACCATTAGAATGATCCTAAACATTGTTTGGTACCCGAAGGGACGTAGAGGGTGTAGCATGAGTCCTTGGAGGTTCTAACAAGTGTAGAATGGTTAAGAGAGTATTCTAAAGGCTTAGAATGGTCTAGGAATGTGTATTAGGACTTAGAAGAAACATTAGAATGATCCTAAACAATGCTTGAGTCCCCAAGGAACTTAGTGGGGGTAGCATGAGGCCTTGGAGGTTCTAACAAGTGTAGAATGGATAAGAGAGTATTCTTAAGGCTTAGAATGGTCTAGGAATGTGTATTAGGACTTACAAGAACCATTAGAATGATCCTAAACAATGCTTGACTCCCCAAGGGACGTAGAGGGTGTAGCATGAGTCCTTGGAGGTTCTGACAAGTGTAGAATGGTTAAGAGAGTATTCTAGAGGCTTAGAATGGTCTAGGAATGTGTATTAGGACTTATAAGAACCATTATAATGATCCTAATCAATGCTTGACTCCCCAAGGGACGTAGAGGGTGTAGCATGAGTCCTTGGAGGTTCTAACAAGTGTAGAATGGTTAAGAGAGTATTCTAAAGGCTTAGAATGGTCTAGGAATATGTATTAGGACTTATGCGAACCTTTAGAATGATCCTAAACATTGCTTGGTACCCCTAGGGACGTAGAGGGTGTAGCATGAGTCCTTGGAGGCTCTAGCATGTGGAAAATGGTTAAGAGAGTATTCTAAAGGCTTAGAACGGTCAAGGAATGTGTATTAGGACTTATAAGAAACATTAGAATGATCCTAAACAATGCTTGAGTCCCCAAGGGACTAAGCGGGTGTAGCATGAGTCGTTGGAGGTTCTAACAAGTGTAGAATGGTTAAGAGAGTATTCTATAGGCTTAGAATGGTCTAAGAATGTGTATTAGGACTTAGAAGAAACATTAGAATGATCCTAAACAATGCACGAGTCCCCAAGGGACTTAGCGGGTGTAGCATGAGTCCTTGGAGGTTCTAACAAGTGTAGAATTTTTAAGAGAGTGTTTTAAAGGCTTAGAATGGTCTAGGAGTGTGTATTATGACTTAAACGAACCTTTAGAATGATCCTAAACATTGCTTGGTACCCCTAGGGACGTAGAGGGTGTAGCATGAGTCCTTGGAGGTTCTAACATGTGTAGAATGGTTGAGAGAGTATTCTAAAGGCTTAGAATGGTCTAGGAATGTGTATTAGGACTTATAAGAAACATTCGAATGTTCCTAAACAATGCGTGAGTCCCCAAGGGACGTAGAGGGTGTAGCATGAATCCTTAGAGGTCCTAACAAGTGTAGAATGGTTAAGAGAGTATTCTAAAGGCTTAGAATGGTGTAGGAATGTGTATTAGGACTTATACGAACCTTTAGAATGATCCTAAACATTGCTTGGTACCTTAAGGGACGTAGAGGGTGTAGTATGAGTCCTTGGAGGTTCTAACAAGTGTAGAATGGTTAAGAGAGTATTCTAGAGGCATAGAATGGTCTAGGAATGTGTATTAGGACTTATAAGAAACATTAGAATGATCCTAAACAATGCTTAAGTCCCCAAGGGACTAAGCGGGTGTAGCATGAATCCTTGGAGGTTCTAACAAGTGTAGAATGGTTAAGAGAGTATTCTAAAGGCTTAGAATGGTCTAGGAATGTGTATTAGGACTTATAAGAAACATTAGAATGATCGGAAACATTGTTTGGTACCCCAAGGGACGTAGAGGGTGTAGCATGAGTCCTTGTAGGTTCTAACAAGTGTAGAATGGTTATGAGAGTATTCTAGAGGCTTAGAATGGTCTAGGAATGTGGATTAGGACTTATACAAACATTAGAATGATCCTAAACAATGCGTGAGTCCCCAAGGGACGTAGAGGGTATAGCATGAATCCTTGGAGGTTCTAACAAGTGTAGAATGGTTTTGAGAGTATTCTAAAGGCTTAGAATAGTCTAGGAATGTGTATTAGGACTTATAAGAACCATTAGAATGATCGGAAACATTGTTTGGTACCCCAAGGGACGTAGAGGGTGTAGCATGAGTCCTTGTAGGTTCTAACAAGTGTAGAATGGTTATGAGAGTATTCTAGAGGCTTAGAATGTTCTAGGAATGTGGATTAGGACTTATACAAACATTAGAATGATCCTAAACAATGCGTGAGTCCCCAAGGGACGTAGAGGGTGTAGCATGAATCCTTGGAGGTTCTAACAAGTGTAGAATGGTTAAGAGAGTATTCTAAAGGCTTAGAATGGTCTAGGAATGTGTATTAGGACATAGAAGAAACATTAGAATGATCCTAAACAATGCTCGAGTCCCCAAGGGACTTAGCGGGTGTAGCATGAGTCCTTGGAGGTTCTAACAAGTGTAGAATTTTTAAGAGAGTGTTTTAAAGGCTTAGAATGGTCTAGGAGTGTGTATTATGACTTAAACGAACCTTTAGAATGATCCTAAACATTGCTTGGTACCCCTAGGGACGTAGAGGGTGTAGCATGAGTCCTTGGAGGTTCTAACATGTGTAGAATGGTTGAGAGAGTATTCTAAAGGCTTAGAATGGTCTAGGAATGTGTATTAGGACTTATAAGAAACATTCGAATGTTCCTAAACAATGCGTGAGTCCCCAAGGGACGTAGAGGGTGTAGCATGAATCCTTGGAGGTCCTAACAAGTGTAGAATGGTTAAGAGAGTATTCTAAAGGCTTAGAATGGTCTAGGAATGTGTATTAGGACTTATACGAACCTTTAGAATGATCCTAAACATTGCTTGGTACCTTAAGGGACGTAGAGGGTGTAGTATGAGTCCTTGGAGGTTCTAACAAGTGTAGAATGGTTAAGAGAGTATTCTAGAGGCATAGAATGGTCTAGGAATGTGTATTAGGACTTATAAGAAACATTAGAATGATCCTAAACAATGCTTAAGTCCCCAAGGGACTAAGCGGGTGTAGCATGAATCCTTGGAGGTTCTAACAAGTGTAGAATGGTTAAGAGAGTATTCTAAAGGCTTAGAATGGTCTAGGAATGTGTATTAGGACTTATAAGAAACATTAGAATGATCGGAAACATTGTTTGGTACCCCAAGGGACGTAGAGGGTGTAGCATGAGTCCTTGTAGGTTCTAACAAGTGTAGAATGGTTATGAGAGTATTCTAGAGGCTTAGAATGGTCTAGGAATGTGGATTAGGACTTATACAAACATTAGAATGATCCTAAACAATGCGTGAGTCCCCAAGGGACGTAGAGGGTATAGCATGAATCCTTGGAGGTTCTAACAAGTGTAGAATGGTTTTGAGAGTATTCTAAAGGCTTAGAATGGTCTAGGAATGTGTATTAGAATGATCCTAAACAATGCTTGAGTCCCCAAGGAACTTAGTGGGGGTAGCATGAGTTCTTGGAGGTTCTAACAAGTGTAGAATGGATAAGAGAGTATTCTTAAGGCTTAGAATGGTCTAGGAATGTGTATTAGGACTTACAAGAACCATTAGAATGATCCTAAACAATGCTTGACTCCCCAAGGGACGTAGAGGGTGTAGCATGAGTCCTTGGAGGTTCTGACAAGTGTAGAATGGTTAAGAGAGTATTCTAGAGGCTTAGAATGGTCTAGGAATGTGTATTAGGACTTATAAGAACCATTAGAATGATCCTAATCAATGCTTGACTCCCCAAGGGACGTAGAGGGTGTAGCATGAGTCCTTGGAGGTTCTAACAAGTGTAGAATGGTTAAGAGAGTATTCTAAAGGCTTAGAATGGTCTAGGAATATGTATTAGGACTTATACGAACATTTAGAATGATCCTAAACATTGCTTGGTACCCCTAGGGACGTAGAGGGTGTAGCATGAGTCCTTGGAGGCTCTAGCATGTGTAAAATGGTTAAGAGAGTATTCTAAAGGCTTAGAACGGTCAAGGAATGTGTATTAGGACTTATAAGAAACATTAGAATGATCCTAAACAATGCTTGAGTCCCCAAGGGACTAAGCAGGTGTAGCATGAGTCGTTGGAGGTTCTAACAAGTGTAGAATGGTTAAGAGAGTATTCTATAGGCTTAGAATGGTCTAAGAATGTGTATTAGGACTTAGAAGAAACATTAGAATGATCCTAAACAATGCTCGAGTCCCCAAGGGACTTAGCGGGTGTAGCATGAGTCCTTGGAGGTTCTAACAAGTGTAGAATTTTTAAGAGAGTGTTTTAAAGGCTTAGAATGGTCTAGGAGTGTGTATTATGACTTAAACGAACCTTTAGAATGATCCTAAACATTGCTTGGTACCCCTAGGGACGTAGAGGGTGTAGCATGAGTCCTTGGAGGTTCTAACATGTGTAGAATGGTTAAGAGAGTATTCTAAAGGCTTAGAATGGTCTAGGAATGTGTATTAGGACTTATAAGAAACGTTAGAATGTTCCTAAACAATGCGTGAGTCCCCAAGGGACGTAGAGGGTGTAGCATGAATCCTTGGAGGTTCTAACAAGTGTAGAATGGTTAAGAGAGTATTCTAAAGGCTTAGAATGGTCTAGGAATGTGTATTAGGACTTATAAGAAACATTAGAATGATCCTAAACAATGCTTAAGTCCCCAAGGGACTAAGCGGGTGTAGCATGAATCCTTGGAGGTTCTAACAAGTGTAGAATGGTTAAGAGAGTATTCTAAAGGCTTAGAATAGTCTAGGAATGTGTATTAGGACTTATAAGAAACATTAGAATAATCCTAAACAATGCTTGAGTCCCCAAGGGACTTAGAGGGTGTAGCATGAGTCCTTGGAGGTTGTAACAAGTGTAGAATGGTTAAGAGAGTTTTCTAAAGGCTTAGAATGGTCTAGGAATGTGTATTAGGACTTATAAGAACCATTAGATTGATCCGAAACATTGTTTGGTACCCCAACTGACGTATAGGGTGTAGCATGAGTCCTTGGAGGTTCTAACAAGCGTAGAATGGTTACGAGAGTATTCTAGAGGCTTAGAATTGTCTAGGAATGTGTATTAGGACTTATACGAAACATTAGAATGATCCTAAACAATGCGTGAGTCCCCAAGGGACGTAGAGGGTGTAGCATGAATCCTTGGAGGTTCTAACAAGTGTAGAATGGTTAAGAGAGTATTCTAAAGGCTTAGAATGGTCTAGGAATGTGTATTAGGACTTAGAAGAAACATTAGAATGATCCTAAATAATGCTCGAGTCCCCAAGGGACTTAGTGGGTGTAGCATGAGTCCTTGGAGGTTTTAACAAGTGTAGAATTTATAAGAGAGTATTCTAAAGCCTTAGAATGGTCTAGGAATGTGTATTAGGACTTATACGAACCTTTAGAATGATCTTAAACATTGTTTGGTACCCCTAGGGACGTATAGGGTGTAGCATGAGTCCTTGGAGGCTCTAACATGTGTAGAATGGTTAAGAGAGTATTCTAAAGGCTTATAATGGTCTAGGAAAGTGTATTAGGACTTATACGAAACATTAGAATGATCCTAAACAATGCGTGAGTCCCCAAGGGACGTAGAGGGTGTAGCATGAATCCTTGGAGGTTCTAACAAGTGTAGAATGGTTAAGAGAGTATTCTATAGGCTTAGAATGGTCTAAGAATGTGTATTAGGACTTAGAAGAAACATTAGAATGATCCTAAACAATGCTCGAGTCCCCAAGGGACTTAGCGGGTGTAGCATGAGTCCTTGGAGGTTCTAACAAGTGTAGAATTTTTAAGAGAGTGTTTTAAAGGCTTAGAATGGTCTAGGAGTGTGTATTATGACTTAAACGAACCTTTAGAATGATCCTAAACATTGCTTGGTACCCCTAGGGACGTAGAGGGTGTAGCATGAGTCCTTGGTGGTTCTAACATGTGTAGAATGGTTAAGAGAGTATTCTAAAGGCTTAGAATGGTCTAGGAATGTGTATTAGGACTTATAAGAACCATTAGATTGATCTGAAACATTGTTTGGTACCCCAACTGACGTAGAGGGTGTAGCATGAGTCCTTGGAGGTTCTAACAAGCGTAGAATGGTTACGAGAGTATTCTAGAGGCTTAGAATGGTCTAGGAAAGTGTATTAGGACTTATACGAAACATTAGAATGATCCTAAACAATGCATGAGTCCCCAAGGGACGTAGAGGGTGTAGCATGAATCCTTGGAGGTTCTAACAATTGTAGAATGGTTAAGAGAGTATTCTAAAGGCTTCGAATGGTCTAGGAATGTGTATTAGGACTTAGAAGAAACATTAGAATGATCCTAAACAATGCTCGAGTCCCCAAGGGACTTAGCGGGTGTAGCATGAGTAATTGGAGGTTCTAACAAGTTTAGAATTTTTAAGAGAGTATTCTAAAGGCTTAGAATGGTCTAGGAATGTGTATTAGGACTTATACGAACCTTTAGAATGATCTTCAACATTGCTTGGTACCCCTAGGGACGTAGAGGGTGTAGCATGATTCCTTGGAGGTTCTAACATGTGTAGAATGGTTAAGAGAGTATTCTAAAGGCTTATAATGGTCTAGGAATGTGTATTAGGACTTATAAGAAACATTAGAATGATCCTAAACATTGTTTGGTACCCTAAGGGACGTAGAGGGTGTAGCATGAGTCCTTGGAGGTTCTAACAAGTGTAGAATGGTTAAGCGAGTAATCTAAAGGCTTAGAATGGTCTAGGAATCTGTATTAGGACTTATACCAACATTAGAATGATCCTAAACAATGCTTGAGTCCCCAAGGGACGTAGAGGGTGTAGCATGAATCCTTGGAGGTTCTAACAAGTGTAGAATGGTTAAGAGAGTATTCTAAAGGCTTTCAATGGTCTAGGAATGTGTATTAGGACTTATAAGAAACATTAGAATGATCCTAAACAATGCTTGACTCCCCAAGGGACGTAGAGGGTGTAGCATAAGTCCTTGGAGGTTCTGACAAGTGTAGAATGGTTAAGAGAGTATTCTAGAGGCTTAGAATGGTCTAGGAAAGTGTATTAGGACTTATACGAAACATTAGAATTGATACACCCAACATTTGAGACCAATGAAACCATTTGGAAAATTGGTTTGGAAAGGGTGTTTTTAACTTGTTGGCTTCAATTAGGAATTATATGGTCTTTCTTGATAAGCATGAAACTCCCAAAATGGGTCATAAAATAACAAACAAGGATTCTAATTTTGATTAAGGCCAAGGATTTATAAATTCAGGAACTCCACAAATAAAAGTCACACGGCCTTTAGTTAATTAGAAAAATGATTTGGTAATTTCAATTTCGTATGAGACTTGAATCTCTTTCCTAATATGACACATAGAAAGGAATTCTTACTCAATAAAATGAAAAGAACTTGCACAAAAGGGAAGGATAAGGGCGCCACAACCTTGATGAGATAGAGAGGTTGATAAGCCAAGGAAACTCCTCACAACCTTGATCACCAAAGAAGGAATTGTTTCCACCTTGCTAAGTATCACACAAAGCCAAGGATTTGCTCAAGAGTTTCTTTGTTCTCAAAACCAAAACTAACTTTTTTCATCATGCCAAAGTTACATTATATAGAGTGATTACAAGATGGCCTAGGAGCTAGAACTTGGCCGTACACCTTTTTGATTTCCTAGTCATTCCTTCTAATTAAATTATAACCTGTCAAATTATTAGAGAATTGATTCATTCCATTTATGACTTGTTGATGCGTTTTCTCTTTGATGGTCGTGGCTGATGATTGAGCTGATGCTATCTTCTTTGGATATTTGAGGATGTGCAGCTCTTAATATGCCATTGAAAGCTCTAATATGTAACTCCCTCATTAATTGGCCGAATGCTTTGAATGTTTAGCAACCATCCTTCATGAATTTCCAATGTGGCCACATAACTTGGATTTGTAACTCCTTGGACTTAATTGGCCATGGGTTTTATGGTGCATTCACTCCACTTGAATTTCGTTGTTAGGGTGGCTGCAAGAATTTGATGGCTCATGATTCCTTTTTGTAACTCCTTCTTCAATTATTATTTGGTCTAGGTCTTGATGATAGATTCTTCATGTTGCTCCCTCATAACTCCTTGATGATTTAAATTTTGAAACTTCTCATGCATTACTTGGCCGAGTCCAAAACTTGAGCTTCCTTGATCCTCATGTCTTCATTTGCTCCTTGTTGCTTCTTTACTTGTTTGCCTTGGAACAAATACAACTTTAAAAGAAAATCTAAACATTAAACTAATTAACTAAAACTATTTAAAAGGTTCAACTACTTGGCACAAAGGCCATTATTACAACCCTTAATAATTTAAACAAAACACAAACCAAAATTTACGAGTTCCAAGTTAAACTTAAAAAGTCTAAAAACAATTGCTTCCTTTCTTTTTCCCAGCATGTTGTGCATCACTTGTAATAGCTTTCCTTGCTTCCACTTGATTCCTTGGTGCCTCCAGCTGACCTCCATCACTTGGGGACTCGAGCAATGTTTAGGATAGTTCTAATGGTTATTATAAGTCCTATTACACATTCCTAGACCATTCTAAGCCTTTAGAATACTCTCTTAACCATTCTACACTTGTTAGAACCTCCAAGGATTCATGGTACACCCTCTACGTCCCTTGGGGTACCATGCAATGTTTAGGATCATTCTAATGGTTATTATAAGTCCTAATACAAATTCCTAGACCATTCTAAGCCTTTAGAATACTCTTTTAACCATTCTACACTTGTTAGAACCTCCAAGGACTCATGGTACACCCTCTACGTCCCTTGGGGTACCATGCAATGTTTCGGATTATTCTAATGGTTATTATAAGTCCTAATACACATTCCTAGAACATTCTAAGCCTTTGGAATACTCTCTTAACCATTCTACACTTGTTAGAACCTCCAAGGACTCATGCTACGCCCTCTACGTCCCTTGGGGTACCATGCAATGTTTAGGATCATTCTAATGGTTATTATATGTCCTAATACACATTCCTAGACCATTCTAAGCCTTTAGAATACTCTCTTAACCATTCTACACTTATTAGAACCTCCAAGGACTCATGCTACACCCTCTCCGTCCCTTGGGGACTCAAGCAATGTTTAGGATCATTCTAATGGTTATTATAAGTCCTAATAGACATTCCTAGACCATTCTAAGCCTTTAGAATAATCACTTAACCATTCTAAACTTGTTAGAACCTCCAAGGACTCATGGTGCACCCTCTACGTCCCATGGGCTACCATGCAATGTTTAGGATCATTCTAATTGTTATTATAAGTCCTAAACAATGCGTGAGTCCCCAAGGGACGTAGAGGGTGTAGCATGAATCCATGGAGGTTCTAACAAGTGTAGAATGGTTAAGAGAGTATTCTAAAGGCTTAGAATGGTCTAGGAATCTGTATTAGGACTTATACGAACCTCTAGAATGATCTTAAACATTGCTTGGTACCCCTAGGGACGTAGAGGGTGTAGCATGAGTCCTTGGAGGTTCTAACATGTGTAGAATGGTTAAGAGAGTATTCTAAAGGCTTAGAATGGTCTAGGAAAGTGTATTAGGACTTATACGAAACATTAGAATGATCCTAAACAATGCGTGAGTCCCCAAGGGACGTAGAGGGTGTAGCATGAGTCCTTGGAGGTTCTAACAAGTGTAGAATAGTTAAGAGAGTATTCTAATGGCTTAGAATGGTCTAGGAATGTGTACTAGGACTTATAAGAACCATTAGATTGATCCGAAACATTGTTTGGTACCCCAAGGGACGTAGAGGGTGTAGCGTGAGTCCTTGGAGGTTCTAACAAGCGTAGAATGGTTAAGAGAGTATTCTAAAGGCTTAGAATGGTCTAGGAAAGTGTATTAGGACTTATACGAAACATTAGAATGATCCTAAACAATGCGTGAGTCCCCAAGGGATGTAGAGGGTGTAGCATGAGTCCTTGGAGGTTCTAACAAGTGTAGAATAGTTAAGAGAGTATTCTAAAGGCTTAGAATGGTCTAGGAATGTGTACTAGGACTTATAAGAACCATTAGATTGATCCGAAACATTGTTTGGTACCCCAAGGGACGTAGAGGGTGTAGCGTGAGTCCTTGGAGGTTCTAACAAGCGTAGAATGGTTAAGAGAGTATTCTAAAGGCTTAGAATGGTCTAGGAATGTGTATTAGGACTTATAAGAACCATTAAAATGATCCTAAACATTGTTTGGTACCCAAAGGGACGTAGAGGGTGTAGCAGGAGTCCTTGGAGGTTCTAACAAGTGTAGAATGGTTAAGAGAGTATTCTAAAGGATTAGAATGGTCTAGGAAGGTGTATTAGGACATTTAAGAACCATTAGAATGATTCAAAACATTGTTTGGTACCCCAAGGGACGTAGACATTGTAGCATGAGTCCTTGGAGGTTCTAACAAGTGTAGAATGGTTAAGAGAGTATTCTAGAGGCTTAGAATGGTCTAGGAATGTGTATTAGGACTTATGTAAACATTAGAATGATCGTAAACAATGCATGATTCCCCAAGGGACGTAGAGGGTGTAGCTTGAATCCTTGGAGGTTCTAACAAGTGTAGAATGGTTAAGAGAGTATTCTAAAGGCTTAGAATGGTCGAGGAATGTGTATTAGGACTTATAAGAACTATTAGAATGATCCTAAACATTGTTTGGTACCCTAAGGGACGTAGAGGGTGTAGCATGAGACCTTGGAGGTTCTAACAAGTGTAGAATGGTTAAGAGAGTATTCTAAAGGCTTAGAATGGTCTAGGAATGTGTATTAGGACTTATAAGAAACATTAGAATGATCCTAAACAATGTTTGAGTCCCCAAGGGACTTAGCGAGTGTAGCATGAGTTGTAAAAGGTTCTAACAAGTGTAGAATGGTTAAGAGAGTATTCTAAAGGCTTAGAATGGTCTAGGAATGTTTATTAGGACTTATAAGAAACATTAGAATGATCCTAAACAATGCTTGACTCCCCAAAACAATGCTTAGAATGGTTAAGAGAGTATTCTGGAGGCTTAGAATGGTCTAGGAAAGTGTATTAGGACTTATACGAAACATTAGAATGATCCTAAACAATGCTTGAGTCCCCAAGGGATGTAGAGTGTAGCATGAGTCCTTGGATGTTCTAACAAGTGTAGAATGGTTAAGAGAGTATTCTAAATGATTAGAATGGTCTAGGAATGTGTATTAGGACTAATAAGAACCATTAGAATGATCCTAAACATTGTTTGGTACCCTAAGGGACGTATAGGGTGTAGCATGAGTCCTTGGAGGTTCTAACAAGTGTAGAATGGTTAAGAGAGTATTCTAGAGGCTTAGAATGGTCTAGGAATGTGTACTAGGACTTATACAAACATTAGAATGATCCTAAACAATGCTTAAATCACCAAGGGACGTAGAGGGTGTTGCATGAATCCTTGGAGGTTCTAACAAGAGTAGAATGGTTAAGAGAGTATTCTAAAGGCTTAGAATAGTCTAGGAATGTGTATTAGGACTTATAAGAAACATTAGAATAATCGTAAACAATGCTTGAGTCCCCAAGGGACGTAGAGGGTGTAGCATGAGTCCTTGGAGATTCTGACAAGTGTAGAATGGTTAAGAGAGTATTCTAAAGGCTTAGAATGGTCTAGGAATGTGTATTAGGACTTCGAAGAAACATTAGAATGATCCTAAACAATGCTTGAGTCCCCAAGGGACTTAGCGGGGGTAGCATGAGTCCTTGGAGGTTCTAACAAGTGTAGAATGGATAAGAGAGTATTCTAAAGACTTAGAATGGTCTAGGAATGTGTATTAGGACTTACAAGAACCATTAGAATGATCCTAAACAATGCTTGACTCCCCAAGGGACATAGAGGGTGTAGCATGAGTCCTTGGAGGTTCTGACAAGTGTAGAATGGTTAAGAGAGTATTCTAGAGGCTTAGAATGGTCTAGGAATGTGTATTTGGACTTATAAGAACCATTATAATGATCCTAATCAATACTTGACTCCCCAAGGGACGTAGAGGGTGCAGCATGAGTCCTTGGAGGTTCTAATAAGTGTAGAATGGTTAAGAGAGTATTCTAAAGGCTTAGAATGGTCTAGGAATATGTATTAGGACTTATACGAACCTTTAGAATGATCCTAAACATTGCTTGGTACCCCTAGGGACGTAGAGGGTGTAGCATGAGTCCTTGGAGGTTCTAACATGTGTAGAATGGTTAAAAGAGTATTCTAAAGGCTTAGAATGGTCAAGGAATGTGTATTAGGCCTTCTAAGAAACATAAGAATGATCCTAAACAATGCTTGAGTCCCCAAGGGACTAAGCGGGTGTAGCATGAGTCGTTGGAGGTTCTAAGAAGTTTAGAATGGTTAAGAGAGTATTCTAAAGGCTTAGAATGGTCTTGGAATGTGTATTAGGACTTATACGAACCTTTAGAATGATCCTAAACATTGCTTGGTACCCCTAGGGACGTGGAGGGTGTAGCATGAGTCCTTGGAGGTTCTAACAAGTGTAGAATGGTTAAGAGAGTAATCTAAAGGCTTAGAATAGTCTAGGAATGTGTATTAGGACTTATAAGAAACATTAGAATAATCGTAAACAATGCTTGAGTCCCCAAGGGACGTAGAGGGTGTAGCATGAGTCCTTGGAGATTCTGACAAGTGTAGAATGGTTAAGAGAGTATTCTAAAGGCTTAGAATAGTCTAGGAATGTGTATTAGGACTTATAAGAAACATTAGAATAATCGTAAACAATGCTTGAGTCCCCAAGGGACGTAGAGGGTGTAGCATGAGTCCTTGGAGATTCTGACAAGTGTAGAATGGTTAAGAGAGTATTCTAAAGGCTTAGAATGGTCTAGGAATATGTATTAGGACTTATACGAACCTTTAGAATGATCCTAAACATTGCTTGGTACCCCTAGGGACGTAGAGGGTGTAGCATGAGTCCTTGGAGGTTCTAACATGTGTAGAATGGTTAAAAGAGTATTCTAAAGGCTTAGAATGGTCAAGGAATGTGTATTAGGCCTTCTAAGAAACATAAGAATGATCCTAAACAATGCTTGAGTCCCCAAGGGACTAAGCGGGTGTAGCATGAGTCGTTGGAGGTTCTAAGAAGTTTAGAATGGTTAAGAGAGTATTCTAAAGGCTTAGAATGGTCTTGGAATGTGTATTAGGACTTATACGAACCTTTAGAATGATCCTAAACATTGCTTGGTACCCCTAGGGACGTGGAGGGTGTAGCATGAGTCCTTGGAGGTTCTAACAAGTGTAGAATGGTTAAGAGAGTAATCTAAAGGCGTAGAATGGTCTAGGAATGTGTATTATGACTCATAAGAAACATTAGAATGATCCTAAACAATGCTTGAGTCCCCAAGTGACGTAGAGGGTGTAGCATGAGTCCTTGGAGGTTCTAACAAGTGTAGAATGGTTAAGAGAGTATTCTAAAGGCTTAGAATGGTCTAGGAATCTGTATTAGGACTTATACCAACATTAGAATGATCCTAAACAATGCTTGAGTCCCCAAGGGACGTAGAGTGTGTAGCATGAATCCTTGGAGGTTCTGACAAGTGTAGAATGGTTAAGAGAGTATTCTAAAGGCTTAGAATGGTCTTTGAATGTGTATTAGGACTTATAAGAACCATTAGAATGATCTAAAACATTGTTTGGTACCCCAAGTGACGTAGAGGGTGTAGCATCAGTCGTTGGAGGTTCTAACAAGTGTAGAATGGTTAAGAGAGTATTCTAGAGGCTTAGAATGGTCTAGGAATGTGTATTAGGACTTTGCAAACATTAGAATGATCCTAAACAATGCGTGAGTCCCCAAGGGACGTAGAGGGTGTAGCATGAATCGTTAGAGGTTCTAACAAGTGTAGAATGGTTAAGAGAGTATTCTAAAGGCTTAGAATGGTCTAGGAATGTGTATTAGGACTTCGAAGAAACATTAGAATGATCCTAAATAATGCTTGAGTCCCCAAGGGACTTAGCGGGGGTAGCATGAGTCCTTGGAGGTTCTAACAAGTGTAGAATGGATAAGAGAGTATTCTAAAGACTTAGAATGGTCTAGGAATGTGTATTAGGACTTACAAGAACCATTAGAATGATCATAAACAATGCTTGACTCCCCAAGGGACATAGAGGGTGTAGCATGAGTCCTTCGAGGTTCTGACAAGTGTAGAATGGTTAAGAGAGTATTCTAGAGGCTTAGAATGGTCTAGGAATGTGTATTAGGACTTATAAGAACCATTATAATGATCCTAATCAATACTTGACTCCCCAAGGGACGTAGAGGGTGTAGCATGAGTCCTTGGAGGTTCTAATAAGTGTAGAATGGTTAAGAGAGTATTCTAAAGGCTTAGAATGGTCTAGGAATATGTATTAGGACTTATACGAACCTTTAGAATGATCCTAAACATTGCTTGGTACCCCTAGGGACGTAGAGGGTGTAGCATGAGTCCTTGGAGGTTCTAACATGTGTAGAATGGTTAAGAGAGTATTCTAAAGGCTTAGAATGGTCAAGGAATGTGTATTAGGCCTTCTAAGAAACATTAGAATGATCCTAAACAATGCTTGAGTCCCCAAGGGACTAAGCGGGTGTAGCATGAGTCGTTGGAGGTTCTAAGAAGTTTAGAATGGTTAAGAGAGTATTCTAAAGGCTTAGAATGATCTAGGAATGTGTATTAGGACTTATACGAACCTTTAGAATGATCCTAAACATTGCTTGGTACCCCTAGGGACGTAGAGGGTGTAGCATGAGTCCTTGGAAGTTCTAACAAGTGTAGAATGGTTAAGAGAGTAATCTAAAGGCGTAGAATGGTCTAGGAATGTGTATTACGACTCATAAGAAACATTAGAATGATCCTAAACAATGCTTGAGTCCCCAAGTGACGTAGAGGGTGTAGCATGAGTCCTTGGAGGTTCTAACAAGTGGAGAATGGTTAAGAGAGTATTCTAAAGGCTTAGAATGGTCTAGGAATCTGTATTAGGACTTATACCAACATTAGAATGATCCTAAACAATGCTTGAGTCCCCAAGGGACGTAGAGTGTGTAGCATGAATCCTTGGAGGTTCTAACAAGTGTAGAATGGTTAAGAGAGTATTCTAAAGGCTTTCCATGGTCTAGGAATGTGTATTAGAACTTATAAGAAACATTAGAATGATCCTAAATAATGCTTGACTCCCCAAGGGACGTAGAGGGTGTAGCAAGAGTCCTTGGAGGTTCAGACAAGTGTAGAATGGTTAAGAGAGTATTCTAGAGGCTTAGAATGGTCTAGGGAAGTGTATTAGGACTTAGAAGAAACATTAGAATGATCCTAAACAATGCTTGAGTCCCCAAGGGACTTAGCGGGGGTAGCATGAATACTTAGAGGTTCTAACAAGTGTAGAATTGTTAAGAGAGTATTCTAAAGGCTTAGAATGGTCTAGGAATCTGTATTAGGACTTATACCAACATTAGAATGATCCTAAACAATGCTTGAGTCCCCAAGGGACGTAGAGTGTGTAGCATGAATCCTTGGAGGTTCTAACAAGTGTAGAATGGTTAAGAGAGTATTCTAAAGGCTTTCCATGGTCTAGGAATGTGTATTAGAACTTATAAGAAACATTAGAATGATCCTAAATAATGCTTGACTCCCCAAGGGACGTAGAGGGTGTAGCAAGAGTCCTTGGAGGTTCAGACAAGTGTAGAATGGTTAAGAGAGTATTTTAGAGGCTTAGAATGGTCTAGGAAAGTGTATTAGGACTTATACGAAACATTAGAATGATCCTAAACAATGCGTGAGTCCCCTAGGGACGTAGAGGGTGTAGCATGAATCCTTGGAGGTTCTAACAAGTGTAGAATGGTTAAGAGAGTATTCTAAAGGCTTAGAATGGTCTAGGAATGTGTATTAGGACTTATAATAACCATTAGAATGATCCTAACCAATGCTTGACTCCCCAAGGAACGTAAAGGGTGTAGCATGAGTCCTTGGAGGTTCTAACAAGTATAGAATGGTTAAGAGAGTATTCTAAAGGCTTAGAATGGTCTAGGAATGTGTATTAGGACTTATACGAACCTTTAGAATGATCCTAAACATTGCTTGGTACCCCTAGGGACGTAGATGGTGTAGAATGAGTCCTTGGACGTTCTAACAAGTGAAGAATGGTTAAGAGAGTAATCTAAAGGCGTAGAATGGTCTAGGAATGTGTATTACGACTCATAAGAAACATTAGAATGATCCTAAACAATGTTTGAGTCCCCAAGTGACGTAGAGGGTGTAGCATGAGTCCTTGGAGGTTCTAACAAGTGTAGAATGGTTAAGAGAGTATTATAATGGCTTAGAATGGTCTAGGAATGTGTATTAGGACTTATAAGAAACATTAGAATGATCCTAAACAATGCTTGACTCCCCAAGGGACGTAGAGGGTGTAGCATGAGTCCTTGGAGGTTCTGACAAGTGTAGAATGGTTAAGAGAGTACTCTAGAGGCTTAGAATGGTCTAGGAAAGTGTATTAGGACTTATACGAAACATTAGAATGATCCTAAACAATGCGTGAGTCCCCAAGGGACGTAGAGGGTGTAGTATGAATCCTTGGAGGTTCTAACAAGTGTAGAATGGTTAAGAGAGTATTCTAAAGGAATAGAATGGTCTAGGAATGTGTATTAGGACTTATAAGAACCATTAGAATGATCCTAACCAATGCTTGACTCCCCAAGGGACGTAAAGGGTGTAGCATTAATCCTTGGAGGTTCTAACAAGTGTAGAATGGTTAAGAGAGTATTCTAAAGGCTTAGAATGGTCTAGGAATGTGTATTAGGACTTATAATAACCATTAGAATGATCCTAACCAATGCTTGACTCCCCAAGGAACGTAAAGGGTGTAGCATGAGTCCTTGGAGGTTCTAACAAGTATAGAATGGTTAAGAGAGTATTCTAAAGGCTTTGAATGGTCTAGGAATGTGTATTAGGACTTATAAGAACCATTAGATTGATCCGAAACATTGTTTGGTACCCCAAGGGATGTAGAGGGTATAGCATGAGTCCTTGGAGGTTCTCACAAGTGTAGAATGGTTAAGAGAGTATTCTAAAGGCTTAGAATGGTCTTTGAATGTGTATTAGGACTTATAAGAACCATTAGAATGATCCGAAACATTGTTTGGTACCCCAAGGGACATAGAGGGTGTAGCATGAGTCGTTGGAGGTTCTAACAAGTGTAGAATGGTTAAGAGAGTATTCTAGAGGCTTAGAATGGTCTAGGAATGTGTATTAGGACTTATACAAACATTAGAATGATCCTAAACAATGCGTGAGTCCCCAAGGGACGTAGAGGGTGTAGCATGAATCCTTAGAGGTTCTAACAAGTGTAGAATAGTTAAGAGAGTATTCTAAAGGCTTAGAATGGTCTAGGAATGTGTATTAGGACTTATACAAACATTAGAATGATCCTAAACAATGCTTAAATCACCAAGGGACGTAGAGGGTGTTGCATGAATCCTTGGAGGTTCTAACAATTGTAAAATGGTTACTAGAGTATTCTAAAGGCTTAGAATAGTCTAGGAATGTGTATTAGGACTTATTAGAAACATTAGAATAATCCTAAACAATGCTTGAGTCCCCAAGTGACGTAGAGGGTGTAGCATGAGTCCTTGGAGGTTCTAACAAGTGTAGAATGGTTAAGAGAGTATTATAATGGCTTAGAATGGTCTAGGAATGTGTATTAGGACTTAAAAGAAACATTAGAATGATCCTAAACAATGGTTGACTCCCCAAGGGACGTAGAGGGTGTAGCATGAATCCTTGGAGGTTCTGACAAGTGTAGAATGGTTAAGAGAGTACTCTAGAGGCTTAGAATGGTCTAGGAAAGTGTATTAGGACTTATACGAAACATTAGAATGATCCTAAACAATGCGTGAGTCCCCAAGGGACATAGAGGGTGTAGCATGAATCCTTGGAGGTTCTAACAAGTGTAGAATGGTTAAGAGAGTATTCTAAAGGCTTAGAATGGTCTAGGAATGTGTATTAGGACTTAGAAGAAACATTAGAATGATCCTAAACAATGCTTGAGTCCCCAAGGGACTTAGCGGGGGTAGCATGAATACTTAGAGGTTCTAACAAGTGTAGAATTGTTAAGAGAGTATTCTAAAGGCTTTGAATGGTCTAGGAATGTGTATTAGGACTTATAAGAAACATTAGAATGATCCTAAACAATGCTTGACTCCCCAAGGGACGTAGAGGGTGTAGCAAGAGTCCTTGGAGGTTCAGACAAGTGTAGAATGGTTAAGAGAGTATTTTAGAGGCTTAGAATGGTCTAGGAAAGTGTATTAGGACTTATACGAAACATTAGAATGATCCTAAACAATGCGTGAGTCCCCTAGGGACGTAGAGGGTGTAGCATGAATCCTTGGAGGTTCTAACAAGTGTAGAATGGTTAAGAGAGTATTCTAAAGGCTTAGAATGGTCTAGGAATGTTTATTAGGACTTATAAGAAACATTAGAATGATCCTAAACAATGCTTGACTCCCCAAGGGACGTATAGGGTGTAGCATGAGTCCTTGGAGGTTCTGACAAGTGTAGAATGGTTAACAGAGTATTCTAGAGGCTTAGAATTGTCTAGGAAAGTGTATTAGGACTTATACGAAACATTAGAATGATCCTAAACAATGCGTGAGTCCCCAAGGGACATAGAGGGTGTAGCATGAATCCTTGGAGGTTCTAACAAGTGTAGAATGGTTAAGAGAGTATTCTAAAGGCTTAGAATGGTCTAGGAATGTGTATTAGGACTTAGAAGAAACATTAGAATGATCCTAAACAATGCTTGAGTCCCCAAGGGACTTAGCGGGGGTAGCATGAATACTTAGAGGTTCTAACAAGTGTAGAATTGTTAAGAGAGTATTCTAAAGGCTTTGAATGGTCTAGGAATGTGTATTAGGACTTATAAGAAACATTAGAATGATCCTAAACAATGCTTGACTCCCCAAGGGACGTAGAGGGTGTAGCAAGAGTCCTTGGAGGTTCAGACAAGTGTAGAATGGTTAAGAGAGTATTTTAGAGGCTTAGAATGGTCTAGGAAAGTGTATTAGGACTTATACGAAACATTAGAATGATCCTAAACAATGCGTGAGTCCCCTAGGGACGTAGAGGGTGTAGCATGAATCCTTGGAGGTTCTAACAAGTGTAGAATGGTTAAGAGAGTATTCTAAAGGCTTAGAATGGTCTAGGAATGTTTATTAGGACTTATAAGAAACATTAGAATGATCCTAAACAATGCTTGACTCCCCAAGGGACGTATAGGGTGTAGCATGAGTCCTTGGAGGTTCTGACAAGTGTAGAATGGTTAACAGAGTATTCTAGAGGCTTAGAATTGTCTAGGAAAATGTATTATGACTTATACGAAACATTAGAATGATCCTAAACAATGCGTGAGTCCCCAAGGGACATAGAGGGTGTAGCATGAATCCTTGGAGGTTCTAACAAGTGTAGAATGGTTAAGAGAGTATTCTAAAGGCTTAGAATGGTCTAGGAATGTGTATTAGGACTTAGAAGAAACATTAGAATGATCCTAAACAATGCTTGAGTCCCCAAGGGACTTAGCGGGGGTAGCATGAATACTTAGAGGTTCTAACAAGTGTAGAATTGTTAAGAGAGTATTCTAAAGGCTTTGAATGGTCTAGGAATGTGTATTAGGACTTATAAGAAACATTAGAATGATCCTAAACAATGCTTGACTCCCCATGGGACGTAGAGGGTGTAGCAAGAGTCCTTGGAGGTTCAGACAAGTGTAGAATGGTTAAGAGAGTATTTTAGAGGCTTAGAATGGTCTAGGAAAGTGTATTAGGACTTATACGAAACATTAGAATGATCCTAAACAATGCGTGAGTCCCCTAGGGACGTAGAGGGTGTAGCATGAATCCTTGGAGGTTCTAACAAGTGTAGAATGGTTAAGAGAGTATTCTAAAGGCTTAGAATGGTCTAGGAATGTTTATTAGGACTTATAAGAAACATTAGAATGATCCTAAACAATGCTTGACTCCCCAAGGGACGTATAGGGTGTAGCATGAGTCCTTGGAGGTTCTGACAAGTGTAGAATGGTTAACAGAGTATTCTAGAGGCTTAGAATGGTCTAGGAAAATGTATTATGACTTATACGAAATATTAGAATGATCTTAAACAATGCGTGAGTCCCCAACGGACGTAAAGGGTGTAGCATGAATCCTTGGAGGTTCTAACAAGTGTAGAATGGTTAAGAGAGTATTCTAAAGGCTTAGAATGGTCTAGGAATGTGTATTAGGACTTATACAAACATTAGAATGATCCTAAACAATGCTTAAATCACCAAGGGACGTAGAGGGTGTTGCATGAATCCTTGGAGGTTCTAACAAGTGTAAAATGGTTAAGAGAGTATTCTAAAGGCTAAGAATAGTCTAGGAATGTGTATTAGGACTTATTAGAAACATTAGAATAATCCTAAACAATGCTTGAGTCCCCAAGCGACGTAGAGGGTGTAGCATGAGTCCTTGGAGGTTCTAACAAGTGTAGAATGGTTAAGAGAGTATTATAATGGCTTAGAATGGTCTAGGAATGTCTATTAGGACTTATAAGAAACATTAGAATGATTCTAAACAAAGATTGACTCCCCAAGGGACGCAGAGGGTGTAGCATGAGTCCTTGGAGGTTCTGACAAGTGTAGAAGGGTTAAGAGAGTACTCTAGAGGCTTAGAATGGTCTAGGAAAGTGTATTAGGACTTATACGAAACATTAGAATGATCCTAAACAATGCGTGAGTCCCCATGGGACGTAGAGGGTGTAGCATGAATCCTTGGAGGTTCTAACAAGTGTAGAATGGTTAAGAGAGTATTCTAAAGGCTTAGAATGGTCTAGGAATGTTTATTAGGACTTATAAGAAACATTAGAATGATCCTAAACTATTCTTGACTCCCCAAGGGACGTATAGGGTGTAGCATGAGTCCTTGGAGGTTCTGACAAGTGTAGAATGGTTAACAGAGTATTCTAGAGGCTTAGAATGGTCTAGGAAAATGTATTATGACTTATACGAAATATTAGAATGATCCTAAACAATGCGTGAGTCCCCAAGGGACGTAAAGGGTGTAGCATGAATCCTTGGAGGTTCTAACAAGTGTAGAATGGTTAAGAGAGTATTCTAAAGGCTTAGAATGGTCTAGGAATGTGTATTAGGACTTATAATAACCATTAGAATGATCCTAACCAATGCTTGACTCCCCAAGGAACGTAAAGGGTGTAGCATGAGTCCTTGGAGGTTCTAACAAGTATAGAATGGTTAAGAGAGTATTCTAAAGGCTTTGAATGGTCTAGGAATGTGTATTAGGACTTATAAGAACCATTAGATTGATCCGAAACATTGTTTGGTACCCCAAGGGACGTAAAGGGTGTTGCATGAGTCCTTAGAGGTTCTAACAAGTGTAGAATGGTTAAGAGAGTATTCTAAAGGCTTAGAATGGTCTAGGAATGTGTATTAGGACTTATACGAACCTTTAGAATGATCCTAGACATTGCTTGGTACCCCTAGGGACGTAGATGGTGTAGAATGAGTCCTTGGACGTTCTAACAAGTGAAGAATGGTTAAGAAAGTAATCTAAAGGCGTAGAATGGTGTAGGAATTTGTATTACGACTCATAAGAAACATTAGAATGATCCTAAACAATGTTTGAGTCCCCAAGTGACGTAGAGGGTGTAGCATAAGTCCTTGGAGGTTCTAACAAGTGTAGAATGGTTAAGAGAGTATTCTAATGGCTTAGAATGGTCTAGGAATGTGTATTAGGACTTATAAGAAACATTAGAATGATCCTAAACAATGCTTGACTCCCCAAGGGACGTAGATGGTGTAGCATGAGTCCTTGGAGGTTCTGACAAGTTTAGAATGGTTAAGAGAGTACTCTAGAGGCTTAGAGTGGTCTAGGAAAGTGTATTAGGACTTATACGAAACATTAGAATGATCCTAAACAATGCGTGAGTCCCCAAGGGACGTAGAGGGTGTAGCATGAAACCTTGGAAGTTCTAAAAAGTGTAGAATGGTTAAGAGAGTATTCTAAAGGCTTAGAATGGTCTAGGAATGTGTATTAGGACTTATAAGAACCATTAGAATAATCCTAACCAATGCTTGACTCCCCAAGGGACTAAGCGGGTGTAGCATGAGTCGTTGGAGGTTCTAAGAAGTGTAGAATGGTTAAGAGAGTATTCTAAAGGCATAGAATGGTCTAGGAATGTGTATTAGGACTTATACGAACCTTTAGCATGATCCTAAACATTGCTTGGTACCCCTAGGGACGTAGAGGGTGTAGCATGAGTCCTTGGAGGTGCTAACAAGTGTAGAATGGTTAAGAGAGTAATCTAAAGGCGTAGAATGGTCTAGAAATGTGTATTACGACTCATAAGAAACATTAGAATGATCCTAAACAATGCTTGAGTCCCCAAGTGACGTAGAGGGTGTAGCATGAGTCCTTGGAGGTTCTAACAAGTGTAGAATGGTTAAGAGAGTATTCTAAAGGCTTAGAATGGTCTAGAAATCTGTATTAGGACTTATAAGAACCATTAGAATGATCCTAAACATTGTTTGGTACCCTAAGGGACGTAGAGGGTGTAGCATGAGTCCTTGGAGGTTCTAACAAGTGTAGAATGGTTAAGAGAGTATTCTAGAGGCTTAGAATGGTCTAGGAATGTGTATTAGGACTTATACAAACATTAAAATGATCCTAAACAATGCTTAAATCACCAAGGGACGTAGAGGGTGTAGCATGAGTCCTTGGAGGTTCTGACAAGTGTAGAATGGTTAAGAGAGTATTCTAAAGGCTTAGAATGGTCTTTGAATGTGTATTAGTACTTATAAGAACCATTAGAATGATCCGAAACATTGTTTGGTACCCCAAGGGACGTAGAGGGTGTAGCATGAGTCGTTGGAGGTTCTAACAAGTGTAGAATGGTTAAGAGAGTATTCTAGAGGCTTAGAATGGTCTAGGAATGTGTATTAGGACTTATACAAACATTAGAATGATCCTAATCAATACTTGACTCCCCAAGGGACGTAGAGTGTGTAGCATGAATCCTTAGAGGTTCTAACAAGTGAGAATGGTTAAGAGAGTATTCTAAAGGCTTTCAATGGTCTAGGAATGTGTATTAGGACTTATAAGAAACATTAGAATGATCCTAAACAATGCTTGACTCCCCAAGGGACGTAGAGGGTGTAGCATGAGTCCTTGGAGTTTCTGACAAGTGTAGAATGGTTAAGAGAGTACTCTAGAGGCTTAGAATGGTCTAGGAAAGTGTATTAGGACTTATACGAAACATTAGAGTGATCCTAAACAATGCATGAGTCCCCAAGGGACGTAGAGGGTGTAGCATGAATCCTTGTAGGTTCTAACAAGTGTAGAATGGTTAAGAGAGTATTCTAAAGGCTTAGAATGGTCTAGGAATGTGTACTAGGACTTATAAGAACCATTAGAATGATCCTAAACAATGCGTGAGTCCCCAAGGGACGTAGAGGGTGTAGCATGAGTCCTTGGAGGTTCTAACAAGTGTAGAATGGTTAAGAGAGTATTCTAAAGGCTTAGAATGGTCTAGGAATGTGTGTTAGGACTTATACGAAGCTTTAGAATGATCCTAAACATTGCTTGGTACCCCTAGGGACGTAGAGGGTGTAGCATGAGTCCTTGGAGGTTCTGACAAGTGTACAATGGTTAAGAGTGTATTCTAAAGGCTTAGAATGGTCTAGGAATGTGTATTAGGACTTATACGAAACATTAGAATGATCCTAAACATTGCTTGGTACACCTAGGGACGTAGAGGGTGTAGCATGAGTCCTTGGAGGTTCTAACAAGTGTAGAATGGTTAAGAGAGTATTCTACAGGCTTAGAATGGTCTACGAATGTGTATTAGGACTTATACAAACCTTTAGAATGATCCTAAACATTGCTTGGTACCCCTAGGGACGTAGAGGGTATAACATGAGTCCTTGGAGGTTCTAACAAGTGTAGAATGGTTAAGAGAGTATTCTAGAGGCTTAGAATGGCCTAGGAAAGTGTATTAGGACTTATACGAAACATTAGAATGATCCTAAACAATGCGTGAGTCCCCAAGGGACGTAGAGGGTGTAGCATGAATCCTTGGAGGTTCTAAAAAGTGTAGAATGGTTAAGAGAGTATTCTAGAGGCATAGAATGGTCTAGGAATGTTTATTAGGACTTATAAGAAACATTAGAATGATCCTAAACAAAGCTTGACTCCCCAAGGGACGTATAGGGTGTAGCATGAGTCCTTGGAGGTTCTGACAAGTGTAGAATGGTTAAGAGAGTATTCTAATGGCTTAGAATGGTCTACGAATGTGTATTAGGACTTATAAGAAACATTAGAATTATCCTAAACAATGCTTGACTCCCCAAGGGACGTAGAGGGTGTAGCATGAGTCCTTGGAGGTTCTGACAAGTGTAGAATGGTTAAAAGAGTACTCTAGAGGCTTAGAATGGTCTAGGAAAGTGTATTAGGACTTATAAGAACCATTAGAATGATCCTAACCAATGCTTGACTCCCCAAGGAACGTAAAGGGTGTAGCATGAGTCCTTGGAGGTTCTAACAAGTGTAGAATGGTTAAGAGAGTATTCTAAAGGCTTTGAATGGTCTAGGAATGTGTATTAGGACTTATAAGAACCATTAGATTGATCCGAAACATTGCATGGTACCCCAAGGGACGTAGAGGGTGTAGCATGATTCCTTGGAGGTTCTAACAAGTGTAGAATGGTTAAGCGAGTATTCTAAAGGCTTAGAATGGTCTAGGAATGTGTATTAGGACTTATACGAACCTTTAGAATGATTCTAAACATTGCTTGGTACCCCTAGGGACGTAGAGGGTGTAGCATCAGTCCTTGGAGGTTCTAACAAGTGTAGAATGGTTAAGAGAGTAATCTAAAGGCGTAGAATGGTCTAGGAATATGTATTAGGACTTATACGAACCTTTAGAATGATCCTAAACATTGCTTGGTACCCCTAGGGACGTAGAGGGTGTAGCATGAGTCCTTGGAGGTTCTAACAAGTGTAGAATGGTTAAAAGAGTATTCTAAAGGCTTAGAATGGTCTAGGAATGTGTATTAGGACTTATACGAACCTTTAGAATGATCCTAAACATTGCTTGGTACCCCTAGGGTCGTAGAGGGTGTTGCATGAGTCCTTGGAGGTTCTAACAAGTGTAGATTGGTTAAGAGAGTAATCTAAAGGCGTAGAATGGTCTAGGAATGTGTATTAGGACTTATAAGAACCATTAGAATGATCCTAACCAATGCTTGACTCCCCAAGGAACGTAAAGGGTGTAGCACGAGTCCTTGGAGGTTCTAACAAGTGTAGAATGGTTAAGAGAGTATTCTAAAGGCTTTGAATGGTCTAGGAATGTGTATTAGGACTTATAAGAACCAATAGATTGATCCGAAACATTGTTTGGTACCCCAAGGGACGTATAGGGTGTAGCATGAGTCCTTGGAGGTTCTAACAAGTGTAGAATGGTTAAGCGAGTATTCTAAAGGCTTAGAATGGTCTAGGAATGTGTGTTAGGACTTATACGAACCTTTAGAATGATCCTAAACATTGTTTGGTACCCCTAGGGACGTAGAGGGTGTAGCATGAGTCCTTAGAGGTTCTAACAAGTATAGAATGGTTAAGAGAGTATTCTAAAGGCTTAGAATGGTCTAGGAATGTGTATTAGGACTTATACGAACCTTTAGAATGATCCTAAACATTGCTTGGTACCCCTAGGGACGTAGAGGGTGTAGCATGAGTCCTTGGAGGTTCTAACAAGTATAGAATGGTTAAGAGAGTATTCTAAAGGCTTAGAATGGTCTAGGAATGTGTATTAGGACTTATACGAACCTTTAGAATGATCCTAAACATTGCTTGGTACCCCTAGGGACGTAGAGGGTGTAGCATGAGTCCTTGGAGGTTCTAACAAGTGTAGAATGGTTAAGAGAGTAATCTAAAGGCGTAGAATGGTCTAGGAATGTGTATTACGACTCATAAGAAACATTAGAATGATCCTAAACAATGCTTGAGTCCCCAAGTGACGTAGAGGGTGTAGCATGAGTCCTTGGAGGTTCTAAAAAGTGTAGAATGGTTAAGAGAGTATTCTAATGGCTTAGAATGGTCTACGAATGTGTATTAGGACTTATAAGAAACATTAGAATTATCCTAAACAATGCTTGACTCCCCAAGGGACGTAGAGGGTGTAGCATGAGTCCTTGGAGGTTCTGACAAGTGTAGAATGGTTAAAAGAGTACTCTAGAGGCTTAGAATGGTCTAGGAAAGTGTATTAGGACTTATACGAAACATTAGAATGATCCTAAGCAATGCGTGAGTCCCCAAGGGACGTAGAGGGTGTAGCATGAATCCTTGGAGGTTCTAACAAGTGTAGAATGGTTAAGAGAGTATTCTAGAGGCATAGAATGGTCTAGGAATGTTTATTAGGACTTATAAGAAACATTAGAATGATCCTAAACAATGCTTGACTCCCCAAGGGACGTATAGGGTGTAGCATGAGTCCCTGGAGGTTCTGACAAGTGTAGAATGGTTAAGAGAGTATTATAGAGGCTTAGAATGGTCTAGGAAAAGGTATTAGGACTGATACGAAACATTAGAATGATCCTAAACAATGCGTGAGTCCCCAAGGGACGTAAAGGGTGTAGCATGAATCCTTGGAGGTTCTAACAAGTGTAGAATGGTTAAGAGAGTATTCTAAAGGCTTAGAATGGTCTAGGAATGTGTATTAGGAATTATAAGAACCATTAGAATGATCCTAACCAATGCTTGACTCCCCAAGGAACGTAAAGGGTGTAGCATGAGTCCTTGGAGGTTCTAACAAGTGTAGAATGCTTAAGAGAGTATTCTAAAGGCTTTGAATGGTCTAGGAATGTGTATTAGGACTTATAAGAACCATTAGATTGATCCGAAACATTGTTTGGTACCCCAAGGGACGTAGAGGGTGTAACATGAGTCCTTGGAGGTTCTAACAAGTGTAGAATGGTTAAAAGAGTATTCTAAAGGCTTAGAATGGTCTAGGAATGTGTATTAGAACTTTTACGAACCTTTAGAATGATCCTAAACATTGCTTGGTACCCGTAGGGACGTAGAGGGTGTAGCATCAGTCCTTGGAGGTTCTAACAAGTGTAGAATGGTTAAGAGAGTAATCTAAAGGCGTACAATGGTCTTGGAATATGTATTACGACTCATAAGAAACATTAGAATGATCCTAAACAATGCTTGAGTCCCCAAGTGACGTAGAGGGTGTAGCATGAGTCCTTGGAGGTTCTAAAAAGTGTAGAATGGTTAAGAGAGTATTCTAATGGCTTAGAATGGTCTACGAATGTGTATTAGGACTTATAAGAAACATTAGAATGATCCTAAACAATGCTTGACTCCCCAAGGGACGTAGAGGGTGTAGCATGAGTCCTTGGAGGTTCTGACAAGTGAAGAATGGTTAAGAGAGTACTCTAGAGGCTTAGAATGGTCTAGGAAAGTGTATTAGGACTTATACGAAACATTAGAATGATCCTAAACAATGCGTGAGTCCCCAAGGGACGTAGAGGGTGTAGCATGAATCCTTGGAGGTTCTAACAAGTGTAGAATGGTTAAGAGAGTATTCTAGAGGCATAGAATGGTCTAGGAATGTTTACTAGGACTTATAAGAAACATTAGAATGATCCTAAACAATGCTTGAATCCCCAAGGGACGTATAGGGTGTAGCATGAGTCCTTGGAGGTTCTGACAAGTGTAGAATGGTTAAGAGAGTATTCTAGAGGCTTAGAATGGTCTAGGAAATGGTATTAAGACTTATACGAAACATTAAAATGATCCTAAACAATGCGTGAGTCCCCAAGGGACGTAAAGGGTGTAGCATGAATCCTTGGAGGTTCTAACAGGTGTAGAATGGTTAAGAGAGTATTCTAAAGGCTTAGAATGGTCTAGGAATGTGTATTAGGACTTATAAGAACCATTAGAATGATCCTAACCAATGCTTGACTCCCCAAGGAACGTAAAGGGTGTAGCATGAGTCCTTGGAGGTTCTAACAAGTGTAGAATGGTTAAGAGAGTAATCTAAAGGCGTAGAATGGTCTAGGAATGTGTATTAGGACTTATAAGAACCATTAGAATGATCCTAACCAATGCTTGACTCCCCAAGGAACGTAAAGGGTGTAGCACGAGTCCTTGGAGGTTCTAACAAGTGTAGAATGGTTAAGAGAGTATTCTAAAGGCTTTGAATGGTCTAGGAATGTGTATTAGGACTTATAAGAACCAATAGATTGATCCGAAACATTGTTTGGTACCCCAAGGGACGTAGAGGGTGTAGCATGAGTCCTTGGAGGTTCTAACAAGTGTAGAATGGTTAAGAGAGTATTCTAAAGGCTTAGAATGGTCTAGGAATGTGTGTTAGGACTTATACGAACCTTTAGAATGATCCTAAACATTGCTTGGTACCCCTAGGGACGTAGAGGGTGTAGCATGAGTCCTTGGAGGTTCTAACAAGTATAGAATGGATAAGAGAGTATTCTAAAGGCTTAGAATGGTCTAGGAATGTGTATTAGGACTTATACGAACCTTTAGAATGATCCTAAACATTGCTTGGTACCCCTAGGGACGTAGAGGGTGTAGCATGAGTCCTTGGAGGTTCTAACAAGTATAGAATGGTTAAGAGAGTATTCTAAAGGCTTAGAATGGTCTAGGAATGTGTATTAGGACTTATACGAACCTTTAGAATGATCCTAAACATTGCTTGGTACCCCTAGGGACGTAGAGGGTGTAGCATGAGTCCTTGGAGGTTCTAACAAGTGTAGAATGGTTAAGAGAGTAATCTAAAGGCATAGAATGGTCTAGGAATGTGTATTACGACTCATAAGAAACATTAGAATGATCCTAAACAATGCTTGAGTCCCCAAGTGACGTAGAGGGTGTAGCATGAGTCCTTGGAGGTTCTAAAAAGTGTAGAATGGTTAAGAGAGTATTCTAATGGCTTAGAATAGTCTACGAATGTGTATTAGGACTTATAAGAAACTTTAGAATTATCCTAAACAATGCTTGACTCCCCAAGGGACGTAGAGGGTGTAGCATGAGTCCTTGGAGGTTCTGACAAGTGTAGAATGGTTAAAAGAGTACTCTAGAGGCTTAGAATGGTCTAGGAAAGTGTATTAGGACTTATACGAAACATTAGAATGATCCTAAGCAATGCGTGAGTCCCCAAGGGACGTAGAGGGTGTAGCATGAATCCTTGGAGGTTCTAACAAGTGTAGAATGGTTAAGAGAGTATTCTAGAGGCATAGAATGGTCTAGGAATGTTTATTAGGACTTATAAGAAACATTAGAATGATCCTAAACAATGCTTGAATCCCCAAGGGACGTATAGGGTGTAGCATGAGTCCTTGGAGGTTCTGACAAGTGTAGAATGGTTAAGAGAGTATTCTAGAGGCTTAGAATGGTCTAGGAAATGGTATTAAGACTTATACGAAACATTAGAATGATCCTAAGCAATGCGTGAGTCCCCAAGGGACGTAGAGGGTGTAGCATGAATCCTTGGAGGTTCTAACAAGTGTAGAATGGTTAAGAGAGTAATCTAAAGGCGTAGAATGGTCTAGGAATGTGTATTAGGACTTATAAGAACCATTAGAATGATCCTAACCAATGCTTGACTCCCCAAGGAACGTAAAGGGTGTAGCACGAGTCCTTGGAGGTTCTAACAAGTGTAGAATGGTTAAGAGAGTATTCTAAAGGCTTTGAATGGTCTAGGAATGTGTATTAGGACTTATAAGAACCAATAGATTGATCCGAAACATTGTTTGGTACCCCAAGGGACGTAGAGGGTGTAGCATGAGTCCTTGGAGGTTCTAACAAGTGTAGAATGGTTAAGAGAGTATTCTAAAGGCTTAGAATGGTCTAGGAATGTGTATTAGGAATTATAAGAACCATTAGAATGATCCTAACCAATGCTTGACTCCCCAAGGAACGTAAATGGTGTAGCATGAGTCCTTGGAGGTTCTAACAAGTGTAGAATGCTTAAGAGAGTATTCTAAAGGCTTTGAATGGTCTAGGAATGTGTATTAGGACTTATAAGAACCATTAGATTGATCCGAAACATTGTTTGGTACCCCAAGGGACGTAGAGGGTGTAACATGAGTCCTTGGAGGTTCTAACAAGTGTAGAATGGTTAAAAGAGTATTCTAAAGGCTTAGAATGGTCGAGGAATGTGTATTAGGACTTTTACGAACCTTTAGAATGATCCTAAACATTGCTTGGTACCCGTAGGGACGTAGAGGGTGTAGCATCAGTCCTTGGAGGTTCTAACAAGTGTAGAATGGTTAAGAGAGTAATCTAAAGGCGTACAATGGTCTAGGAATATGTATTACGACTCATAAGAAACATTAGAATGATCCTAAACAATGCTTGAGTCCCCAAGTGACGTAGAGGGTGTAGCATGAGTCCTTGGAGGTTCTAAAAAGTGTAGAATGGTTAAGAGAGTATTCTAATGGCTTAGAATGGTCTACGAATGTGTATTAGGACTTATAAGAAACATTAGAAATATCCTAAACAATGCTTGACTCCCCAAGGGACGTAGAGGGTGTAGCATGAGTCCTTGGAGGTTCTGACAAGTGTAGAATGGTTAAGAGAGTACTCTACAGGCTTAGAATGGTCTAGGAAAGTGTATTAGGACTTATACGAAACATTAGAATGATCCTAAACAATGCGTGAGTCCCCAAGGGACGTAGAGGGTGTAGCATGAATCCTTGGAGGTTCTAACAAGTGTAGAATGGTTAAGAGAGTATTCTAGAGGCATAGAATGGTCTAGGAATGTTTATTAGGACTTATAAGAAACATTAGAATGATCCTAAACAATGCTTGAATCCCCAAGGGACGTATAGGGTGTAGCATGAGTCCTTGGAGGTTCTGACAAGTGTAGAATGGTTAAGAGAGTATTCTAGAGGCTTAGAATGGTCTAGGAAATGGTATTAGGACTTATACGAAACATTAGAATGATCCTAAACAATGCGTGAGTCCCCAAGGGACGTAAAGGGTGTAGCATGAATCCTTGGAGGTTCTAACAAGTGTAGAATGGTTAAGAGAGTATTCTAAAGGCTTAGAATGGTCTAGGAATGTGTATTAGGACTTATAAGAACCATTAGAATGATCCTAACCAATGCTTGACTCCCCAAGGAACGTAAAGGGTGTAGCATGAGTCCTTGGAGGTTCTAACAAGTGTAGAATGGTTAAGAGAGTATTCTAAAGGCTTTGAATGGTCTAGGAATGTGTATTAGGACTTATAAGAACCATTAGATTGATCCGAAACATTGCTTGGTACCCCAAGGGACGTAGAGGGTGTAGCATGAGTCCTTGGAGGTTCTAACAAGTGTAGAATGGTTAAGCGAGTATTCTAAAGGCTTAGAATGGTCTAGGAATGTGTATTAGGACTTATACGAACCTTTAGAATGATCCTAAACATTGCTTGGTACCCCTAGGGACGTAGAGGGTGTAGCATCAGTCCTTGGAGGTTCTAACAAGTGTAGAATGGTTAAGAGAGTAATCTAAAGGCGTAGAATGGTCTAGGAATATGTATTAGGACTTATACGAACCTTTAGAATGATCCTAAACATTGCTTGGTACCCCTAGGGATGTAGAGGGTGTAGCATGAGTCCTTGGAGGTTCTGACAAGTGTAGAATGGTTAAGAGAGTACTCTAGAGGCTTAGAATGGTCTAGGAAAGTGTATTAGGACTTATACGAAACATTAGAATGATCCTAAACAATGCGTGAGTCCCCAAGGGACGTAGAGGGTGTAGCATGAATCCTTGGAGGTTCTAACAAGTGTAGAATGGTTAAGAGAGTATTCTAGAGGCATAGAATGGTCTAGGAATGTTTATTAGGACTTATAAGAAACATTAGAATGATCCTAAACAATGCTTGAATCCCCAAGGGACGTATAGGGTGTAGCATGAGTCCTTGGAGGTTCTGACAAGTGTAGAATGGTTAAGAGAGTATTCTAGAGGCTTAGAATGGTCTAGGAAATGGTATTAGGACTTATACGAAACATTAGAATGATCCTAAACAATGCGTGAGTCCCCAAGGGACGTAAAGGGTGTAGCATGAATCCTTGGAGGTTCTAACAAGTGTAGAATGGTTAAGAGAGTATTCTAAAGGCTTAGAATGGTCTAGGAATGTGTATTAGGACTTATAAGAACCATTAGAATGAACCTAACCAATGCTTGACTCCCCAAGGAACGTAAAGGGTGTAGCATGAGTCCTTGGAGGTTCTAACAAGTGTAGAATGGTTAAGAGAGTATTCTAAAGGCTTTGAATGGTCTAGGAATGTGTATTAGGACTTATAAGAACCATTAGATTGATCCGAAACATTGCTTGGTACCCCAAGGGACGTAGAGGGTGTAGCATGAGTCCTTGGAGGTTCTAACAAGTGTAGAATGGTTAAGCGAGTATTCTAAAGGCTTAGAATGGTCTAGGAATGTGTATTAGGACTTATACGAACCTTTAGAATGATCCTAAACATTGCTTGGTACCCCTAGGGACGTAGAGGGTGTAGCATCAGTCCTTGGAGGTTCTAACAAGTGTAGAATGGTTAAGAGAGTAATCTAAAGGCGTAGAATGGTCTAGGAATATGTATTAGGACTTATACGAACCTTTAGAATGATCCTAAACATTGCTTGGTACCCCTAGGGACGTAGAGGGTGTAGCATGAGTCCTTGGAGGTTCTAACAAGTGTAGAATGGTTAAAAGAGTATTCTAAAGGCTTAGAATGGTCTAGGAATGTGTATTACGACTCATAAGAAACATTAGAATGATCCTAAACAATGCCTGAGTCCCCAAGTGACGTAGAGGGTGTAGCATGAGTCCTTGGAGGTTCTAAAAAGTGTAGAATGGCTAAGAGAGTATTCTAATGGCTTAGAATGGTCTACGAATGTGTATTAGGACTTATAAGAAACATTAGAATGATCCTAAACAATGCGTGAGTCTCCAAGGGACGTAGAGGGTGTAGCATGAGTCCTTGGAGGTTCTGACAAGTGTAGAAAGGTTAAGAGAGTAATCTAAAGGCGTAGAATGGTCTAGGAATGTGTATTAGGACTTATAAGAACCATTAGAATGATCCTAAACAATGCGTGAGTCCCCAAGGAACGTAGAGGGTGTAGCACGAGTCCTTGGAGGTTCTAACAAGTGTAGAATGGTTAAGAGAGTATTCTAAAGGCTTAGAATGGTCTAGGAATGTGTACTAGGACTTATAAGAACCATTAGATTGATCTGAAACATTGTTTGGTACCCCAAGGGACGTAGAGGGTGTAGCGTGAGTCCTTGGAGGTTCTAACAAGCGTAGAATGGTTAAGAGAGTATTCTAGAGGCTTAGAATGGTCTAGGAAAGTGTATTAGGACTTATACGAAACATTAGAATGATCCTAAACAATGCGTGAGTCTCCAAGGGACGTAGAGGGTGTAGCACGAATTCTTGGAGGTTCTAACCAGTGTAGAATGGTTAAGAGAGTATTCTAAAGGCTTAGAATGGTCTAGGAAAGTGTATTAGGACTTATAAGAACCATTAGAATGATCCTAAACATTGTTTGGTACCCAAAGGGACGTAGAGGGTGTAGCAGGAGTCCTTGGAGGTTCTAACAAGTGTAGAATGGTTAAGCGAGTATTCTAAAGGCTTAGAATGGTCTAGGAATGTGTATTAGGACTTATACGAACCTTTAGAATGATCCTAAACAATGCGTGAGTCCCCAAGGGAAGTAGAGGGTGTAGCATGACTCCTTGGAGGTTCTAACAAGTGTAGAATGCTTAAGAGAGTATTCTAAAGGCTTAGATTGGTCTAGGAATGTGTACTAGGACTAATAAGAACCATTAGAATGATCCTAAACATTGTTTGGTACCCAAAGGGACGTTGAGGGTGTAGCAGGAGTCCTTGGAGGTTCTAACAAGTGTAGAATGGTTAAGAGAGTATTCTAAAGGATTAGAATGGTCTAGGAATTTGTATTAGGACTTTTAAGAACCATTAGAATGATCCGAAACATTGTTTGGTACCCCATGGGACGTAGACGTTGTAGCATGAGTCCTTGGAGGTTCTAACAAGTGTAGAATGGTTAAGAGAGTATTCTAGAGGCTTAGAATGGTCTAGGAATGTGTATTAGGACTTATATAAACATTAGAATGATCGTAAACAATGCATGATTCCCCAAGGGACGTAGAGGGTGTAGCATGAATCCTTGGAGGTTCTAACAAGTGTAGAATGGTTAAGAGAGTATTCTAAAGGCTTAGAATGGTCTAGGAATGTGTATTAGGACTTATAAGAACTATTAGAATGATCCTAAACATTGTTTGGTACCCTAAGGGACATAGAGGGTGTAGCATGAGTCCTTGGAGGTTCTAACAAGTGTAGAATGGTTAAGAGAATTTTCTAAAGGCTTAGCATGGTCTAGGAATGTGTATTAGGACTTATAAGAAACATTAGAATGATCCTAAACAATGTTTGAGTCCCCAAGGGACTTAACGGGTGTAGCATGAGTCGTTGGAGGTTCTAACAAGTGTAGAATGGTTAAGAGAGTATTCTAAAGGCTTAGAATGGACTAGGAATGCTTATTAGGACTTATAAGAAACATTAGAATGATCCTAAACAATGCTTGACTCCCAAAGAAGGTGTAGCATGAGTCCTTGGAGGTTCTGACAAGTGTAGAATGGTTAAGAGAGTATTCTAGAGGATTAGAATGGTCTAGGAAAGTGTATTAGGACTTATACGAAACATTAGAATGATCCTAAACAATGCGTGAGTCCCCAAGGGACGTAGAGGGTGTAGCATGAGTCCTTGGAGGTTCTAACAAGTGTAGAATGGTTAAGAGAGTATTCTAAAGGCTTAGAATGGTCTAGGAATGTGTACTAGGACTTATAAGAACCATTAGATTGATCCGAAACATTGTTTGGTACCCCAAGGGACGTAGAGGGTGTAGCGTGAGTCCTTGGAGGTTCTAACAAGCGTAGAATGGTTAAGAGAGTATTCTAGAGGCTTAGAATGGTCCAGGAAAGTGTATTAGGACTTATACGAAACATTAGAATGATCCTAAACATTGTTTGGTACCCTAAGGCTTTGAATGGTCTAGGAATGTGTATTAGGACTTATAAGAACCATTAGATTGATCCGAAACATTGTTTGGTACCCCAAGGGACGTAGAGGGTGTAGCATGAGTCCTTGGAGGTTCTAACAAGTGTAGAATGGTTAAGAGAGTAATCTAAAGGCGTAGAATGGTCTAGGAA
The DNA here is from genome assembly GCA_037953625.1 of Crotalaria pallida. NCBI lineage: Eukaryota > Viridiplantae > Streptophyta > Magnoliopsida > Fabales > Fabaceae > Crotalaria > Crotalaria pallida. The sequence goes on along the minus strand of CM075655.1, from coordinate 62,826,197 downwards.
TATGTATTAGGACTTATACGAACCTTTAGAATGATCCTAAACAATGCGTGAGTCCCCAAGGGACGTAGAGGGTGTAGCATGACTCCTTGGAGGTTCTAACAAGTGTAGAATGGTTAAGAGAGTATTCTAAAGGCTTAGAATGGTCTAGGAATGTGTACTAGGACTTATAAAAACCATTAGATTGATCTGAAACATTGTTTGGTACCCCAAGGGACGTAGAGGGTGTAGCGTGAGTCCTTGGAGGTTCTAACAAGCGTAGAATGGTTAAGAGAGTACTCTAGAGGCTTAGAATGGTCCAGGAAAGTGTATTAGGACTTATACGAAACATTAGAATGATCCTAAACAATGCGTTAGTCTCCAAGGGACGTAGAGGGTGTAGCACGAATCCTTGGAGGTTCTAACAAGTGTAGAATGGTTAAGAGAGTATTCTAAAGGCTTAGAATTGTCTAGGAATGTGTATTAGGACTTATAAAAACCATTAGAATGATCCTAAACATTGTTTGGTACCCAAAGGGACGTAGAGGGTGTAGCAGGAGTCCTTGGAGGTTCTAACAAGTGTAGAATGGTTAAGAGAGTATTCTAAAGGATTAGAATGGTCTAGGAATGTGTATTAGGACTTCTAAGAACCATTAGAATGATCCGAAACATTGTTTGGTACCCCAAGGGACGTAGACGTTGTAGCATGAGTCCTTGGAGGTTCTAACAAGTGTAGAATGGTTAAGAGAGTATTCTAGAGGCTTAGAATGGTCTAGGAATGTGTATTAGGACTTATATAAACATTAGAATGATCGTAAACAATGCATGATTTCCCAAGGGACGTAGAGGGTATAGCATGAATCTTTGGAGGTTCTAACAAGTGTAGAATGGTTAAGAGAGTAATCTAAAGGCTTAGAATGGTCTAGGAATGTGTATTAGGACTTATCAGAACTATTAGAATGATCCTAAACATTGTTTGGTACCCTAAGGGACATAGAGGGTGTAGCATGAGTCCTTGGAGGTTCTAACAAGTGTAGAATGGTTAAGAGAATATTCTAAAGGCTTAGAATGGTCTAGGAATGTGTATTAGGACTTATAAGAAACATTAGAATGATCCTAAACAATGTTTGAGTCCCCAAGGAACTTAACGGGTGTAGCATGAGTCGTTGGAGGTTCTAACAAGTGTAGAATGGTTAAGAGAGTATTCTAAAGGCTTAGAATGGTCTAGGAATGTTTATTAGGACTTATAAGAAACATTAGAATGATCCTAAACAATGCTTGACTCCCCAAGAAGGTGTAGCATGAGTCCTTGGAGGTTCTGACAAGTGTAGAATGGTTAAGAGAGTATTCTAGAGGCTTAGAATGGTCAAGGAAAGTGTATTAGGACTTATAAGAAACATTAGAATGATCCTAAACAATGCTTGAGTCCCCAAGGGACGTAGAGGGTGTAGCATGAGTCCTTGGGGTTCTAACAAGTGTAGAATGGTTAAGAGAGTATTCTAGAGGCTTAGAATGGTCTAGGAATGTGTATTAGGACTTATAAGAACAATTAGAATGATCCTAAACATTGTTTGGTACCCCAAGGCTTTGAATGGTCTAGGAATGTGTATTAGGACTTATAAGAACCATTAGATTGATCCGAAACATTGTTTGGTACCCCAAGGGACGTAGAGGATGTAGCATGAGTCCTTGGAGGTTCTAACAAGTGTAGAATGGTTAAGCGAGTATTCTAAAGGCTTAGAATGGTCTAGCAATGTGTATTAGGACTTATACGAACCTTTAGAATGATCCTAAACATTGCTTGGTACCCCTAGGGACGTAGAGGGTGTAGCATCAGTCCTTGGAGGTTCTAACAAGTGTAGAATGATTAAGAGAGTAATCTAAAGGCGTAGAATGGTCTAGGAATGTGTATTACGACTCATAAGAAACATTAGAATGATCCTAAACAATGCTTGAGTCCCCAAGTGACGTAGAGGGTGTAGCATGAGTCCTTGGAGGTTCTAAAAAGTGTAGAATAGCTAAGAGAGTATTCTAATGGCTTAGAATGGTCTACGAATCTGTATTAGGACTTATAAGAAACATTAGAATGATCCTAAACAATGCGTGAGTCTCCAAGGGACGTAGAGGGTGTAGCATGAGTCCTTGGAGGTTCTGACAAGTGTAGAAAGATTAAGAGAGTATTCTAGAGGCTTAGAATGGTCTAGGAAAGTGTATTAGGACTTATACGAAACATTAGAATGATCCTAAACAATGCGTGAGTCCCAAGGGACGTAGAGGGTGTAGCATGAGTCCTTGGAGGTTCTAACAAGTGTAGAATGGTTAAGAGAGTATTCTAAAGGCTTAGAATGGTCTAGGAATGTGTACTAGGACTTATAAGAACCATTAGATTGATCCGAAACATTGTTTGGTACCCCAAGGGACGTAGAGGGTGTAGCGTGAGTCCTTGGAGGTTCTAACAAGCGTAGAATGGTTAAGAGAGTATTCTAGAGGCTTAGAATGGTCTAGGAAAGTGTATTAGGACTTATACGAAACATTAGAATGATCCTAAACAATGCGTGAGTCTCCAAGGGACGTAGAGGGTGTAGCACGAATTCTTGGAGGTTCTAACCAGTGTAGAATGGTTAAGAGAGTATTCTAAAGGCTTAGAATGGTCTAGGAATGTGTATTAGGACTTATAAGAACCATTAGAATGATCCTAAACATTGTTTGGTACCCAAAGGGACGTAGAGGGTGTAGCAGGAGTCCTTGGAGGTTCTAACAAGTGTAGAATGGTTAAGAGAGTATTCTAAAGGATTAGAATGGTCTAGGAATGTTTATTAGGACTTTTAAGAACCATTAGAATGATCCGAAACATTGTTTGGTACCCCAAGGGACGTAGACGTTGTAGCATGAGTCCTTGGAGGTTCTAACAAGTGTAGAATGGTTAAGAGAGTATTCTAGAGGATTAGAATGGTCTAGGAATGTGTGTTAGGACTTATATAAACATTAGAATGATCGTAAACAATGCATGATTCCCCAAGGGACGTAGAGGGTGTAGCATGAATCCTTGGAGGTTCTAACAACTGCAGAATGGTTAAGAGAGTATTCTAAAGGCTTAGAATGGTCTAGGAATGTGTATTAGGACTTATAAGAACTATTAGAATGATCCTAAACATTGTTTGGTACCCTAAGGGACATAGAGGGTGTAGCATGAGTCCTTGGAGGTTCTAACAAGTGTAGAATGGTTAAGAGAATTTTCTAAAGGCTTAGAATGGTCTAGGAATGTGTATTAGGACTTATAAGAAACATTAGAATGATCCTAAACAATGTTTGAGTCCCCAAGGGACCTAACGGGTGTAGCATGAGTCGTTGGAGGTTCTAACAAGTGTAGAATGGTTAAGAGAGTATTCTAAAGGCTTAGAATGGACTTGGAATGTTTATTAGGACTTATAAGAAACATTAGAATGATCCTAAACAATGCTTGACTCCCCAAGAAGGTGTAGCATGAGTACTTGGAGGTTCTGACAAGTGTAGAATGGTTAAGAGAGTATTCTAGAGGCTTAGAATGGTCTAGGAAAGTGTATTAGGACTTATACGAAACATTAGAATGATCCTAAACAATGCGTGAGTCCCCAAGGGACGTAGAGGGTGTAGCATGAGTCCTTGGAGGTTCTAACAAGTGTAGAATGGTTAAGAGAGTATTCTAAAGGCTTAGAATGGTCTAGGAATGTGTACTAGGACTTATAAGAACCATTAGAATGATCCTAAACATTGTTTGGTACCCAAAGGGACGTAGAGGGTGTAGCAGGAGTCCTTGGAGGTTCTAACAAGTGTAGAATGGTTAAGAGAGTATTCTAAAGGCTTAGAATGGTCTAGGAATGTGTATTAGGACTTATAAGAAACATTAGAATAATCCTAAACAATGCTTGAGTCCCCAAGGGACGTAGAGGGGGTAGCATGAGTCCTTGGAGGTTCTGACAAGTGCAGAATGGTTAAGAGAGTATTCTAAAGGCTTAGAATGGTCTAGGAATGTGTATTAGGACTTATAAGAAACATTAGAATGATCCTAAACAATGTTTGAGTCCCCAAGGGACTTAACGGGTGTAGCATGAGTCGTTGGAGGTTCTAACAAGTGTAGAATGGTTAAGAGAGTATTCTAAAGGCTTAGAATGGACTAGGAATGTTTATTAGGACTTATAAGAAACATTAGAATGATCCTAAACAATGCTTGACTCCCCAAGAAGGTGTAGCATGAGTACTTGGAGGTTCTCACAAGTGTAGAATGGTTAAGAGAGTATTCTAGAGGCTTAGAATGGTCTAGGAAAGTGTATTAGGACTTATACGAAACATTAGAATGATCCTAAACAATGCGTGAGTCCCAAAGGGACGTAGAGGGTGTAGCATGAGTCCTTGGAGGTTCTAACAAGTGTAGAATGGTTAAGAGAGTATTCTAAAGGCTTAGAATGGTCTAGGAATGTGTACTAGGACTAATAAGAACCATTGGATTGATCCGAAACATTGTTTGGTACCCCAAGGGACGTAGAGGGTGTAGCGTGAGTCCTTGGAGGTTCTAACAAGCGTAGAATGGTTAAGAGAGTATTCTAGAGGCTTAGAATGGTCCAGGAAAGTGTATTAGGACTTATACGAAACATTAGAATGATCCTAAACAATGCCTGAGTCCCCAAGGGACGTAGAGGGTGTAGCACGAATCCTTGGAGGTTCTAACAAGTGTAGAATGGTTAAGAGAGTATTCTACAGGCTTAGAATGGTCTAGGAATGTGTATTAGGACTTATAAGAACCATTAGAATGATCCTAAACATTGTTTGGTACCCAAAGGGACGTAGAGGGTGTAGCAGGAGTCCTTGGAGGTTCTGACAAGTGTAGAATGGTTAAGAGAGTATTCTAGAGGCTAAGAATAGTCTAGGAATGTGTGTTAGGACTTATATAAACATTAGAATGATCGTAAATAATGCATGATTCCCCAAGGGACGTAGAGGGTGTAGCATGAATCCTTGGAGGTTCTAACAACTGTAGAATGGTTAAGAGAGTATTCTAGAAGCTTAGAATGCTCTAGGAAAGTGTATTAGGACTTATACAAACATTAGAATGATCCTAAACAATGCGTGAGTCCCCAAGGGACGTAGAGGGTGTAGCATGAATCCTTGGAGGTTCTAACAAGCGTAGAATGGTTAAGAGAGTATTCTAAAGGCTTAGAATGGTCTAGGAATGTGTATTAGGACTTAAAAGAAACATTAGAATGATCCTAAACAATGCTTGACTCCCAAAGGGACGTAGAGGGTGTAGCTTGAGTCCTTGGAGGTTCTGACAAGTGTAGAATGGTTAAGAGAGTGTTCTAAAGGCTTAGAATGGTCTAGGAATGTGTATTAGGACTTATAAGAACCATTAGAATGATCCTAATCAATGCTTGACTCCCCAAGGGACGTAGAGGGTGTAGCATGAATCCTTGGAGGTTCTAACAAGTGTAGAATGGTTAAGATAGTATTCTAAAGGCTTAGAATGGTCTAGGAATGTGTATTAGGACTTAGAAGAAACATTAGAATGATCCTAAACAATGCTTGAGTCCCCAAGGGACGTAGAGGGTGTAGCATGAGTCCTTGGAGGTTCTAACAAGTGTAGAATGGATAAGAGAGTATTCTAAAGGCATAGAATGGTCTAGGAATGTGTATTAGGACTTACAAGAACCATTAGAATGATCCTAAACAATGCTTGACTCCCCAAGGGACGTAGAGGGTGTAGCATGAGTCCTTGGAGGTTCTGACAAGTGTAGAATGGTTAAGAGAGTACTCTAGAGGCTTAGAATGGTCTAGGAATGTGTATTAGGACTTATAAGAACCATTAGAATGGTCCTAATCAATGCTTGACTCCCCAAGGGACGTAGAGGGTGTAGCATGAGTCCTTGGAGGTTCTAACAAGTGTAGAATGGTTAAGAGAGTATTCTAAAGGCTTAGAATGATCTAGGAATATGTATTAGGACTTATACGAACCTTTAGAATGATCCTAAACATTGCTTGATACCCCTAGGGACGTAGAGGGTGTAACATGAGTCCTTGGAGGTTCTAACATGTGTAGAATGGTTACGAGAGTATTCGAAAGGCTTAGAATGGTCAAGGAATGTGTATTAGGCCTTATAAGAAACATTAAAATGATCCTAAACAATGCTTGAGTCCCCGAGGGACTAAGCGGGTGTAGCATGAGTCGTTGGAGGTTCTAAGCAGTGTAGAATGGTTAAGAGAGTATTCTAAAGGCTTAGAATGGTCTAGGAATGTGTATTAGGACTTAGAAGAAACATTAGAATGATCCTAAACAATTCTTGACTCCCCAAGGGACGTAGAGGGTGTAGCATGAGTCCTTGGAGGTTCTAACAAGTGTAGAATGGTTAAGAGAGTATTCTAGAAGCTTAGAATGCTCTAGGAAAGTGTATTAGGACTTATACAAACATTAGAATGATCCTAAACAATGCGTGAGTCCCCAAGGGACGTAGAGGGTGTAGCATGAATCTTTGGAGGTTCTAACAAGTGTAGAATGGTTAAGATAGTATTCTAAAGGCTTAGAATGGTCTAGGAATGTGTATTAGGACTTAGAAGAAACATTAGAATGATCCTAAACAATGCTTGAGTCCCCAAGGGACGTAGAGGGTGTAGCATGAGTCCTTGGAGGTTCTAACAAGTGTAGAATGGATAAGAGAGTATTCTAAAGGCTTAGAATGGTCTAGGAATGTGTATTAGGACTTACAAGAACCATTAGAATGATCCTAAACAATGCTTGACTCCCCAAGGGACGTAGAGGGTGTAGCATGAGTCCTTGGAGGTTCTGACAAGTGTAGAATGGTTAAGAGAGTATTCTAAAGGCTTAGAATAGTCTAGGAATGTGTATTAGGACTTATAAGAAACAATAGAATCATCCTAAACAATGCGTGAGTCCCCAAGGGACGTAGAGGGTGTAGCATGAATCCTTGGAGGTTCTAACAAGTGTAGAATGGTTAAGATAGTATTCTAAAGGCTTAGAATGGTCTAGGAATGTGTATTAGGACTTAGAAGAAACATTAGAATGATCCTAAACAATGCTTGAGTCCCCGAGGGACGTAGAGGGTGTAGCATGAGTCCTTGGAGGTTCTAACAAGTGTAGAATGGATAAGAGAGTATTCTAAAGGCTTAGAATGGTCTAGGAATGTGTATTAGGACTTACAAGAACCATTAGAATGATCCTAAACAATGCTTGACTCCCCAAGGGACGTAGAGGGTGTAGCATGAGTCCTTGGAGGTTCTAACAAGTGTAGAATGGTTAAGAGAGTATTCTAGAGGCTTAGAATGGTCTAGGAATGTGTATTAGGACTTATTAGAACCATTAGAATGATCCTAATCAATGCTTGACTCCCCAAGGGACGTAGAGGGTGTAGCATGAGTCCTTGGAGGTTCTAACAAGTGTAGAATGGTTAAGAGAGTATTCTAAAGGCTTAGAATGATCTAGGAATATGTATTAGGACTTATACGAACCTTTAGAATGATCCTAAACATTGCCTGATACCCCTAGGGACGTAGAGGGTGTAACATGAGTCCTTGGAGGTTCTAACATGTGTAGAATGGTTAAGAGAGTATTCGAAAGGCTTAGAATGGTCAAGGAATGTGTATTAGGCCTTATAAGAAACATTAAAATGATCCTAAACAATGCTTGAGTCCCCGAGGGACTAAGCGGGTGTAGCATGAGTCGTTGGAGGTTCTAAGAAGTGTAGAATGGTTAAGAGAGTATTCTAAAGGCTTAGAATGGTCTAGGAGTGTGTATTAGGACTTATACGAACCTTTAGAATGATCCTAAACATTGCTTGGTACCCCTAGGGACGTAGAGGATGTAGCATGAGTCCTTGGAGGTTCTAACAAGTGTAGAATGGTTAAGAGAGTATTCAAGAGGCTTAGAATGGTCTAGGAATGTGTATTAGGACTTATACAAGCATTAGAATGATCCTAAACAATGCGTGAGTCCCCAAGGGACGTAGAGGTTGTAGCATGATTCCTTGGAGGTTCTAACAAGTGTAGAATGGTTAAGAGAGTATTCTAAAGGCTTAGAATAGTCTAGGAATGTGTATTAGGACTTATAAGAAACATTAGAATCATCCTAAACAATGCTTGAGTCCCCAAGGGACTTATAGGGTGTAGCATGAATCCTTGGAGGTTCTAACAAGTGTAGAATGGTTAAGAGAGTATTCTAAAGGCTTAGAATGGTCTAGGAATGTGTATTAGGACTTATAAGAACCATTAGATTGATCCGAAACATTGTTTGGTACCCCAACTGACATAGAGGGTATATCATGAGTCCTTGGAGGTTCTAACAAGCGTAGAATGGTTAAGAGAGTATTCTAAAGGCTTAGAATGGTCTAGGAAAGTGTATTAGGACTTATATGACACATTAGAATGATCCTAAACAATGCGTGAGTCCCCAAGGGACGTAGAGGGTGTAGCATGAATCCTTGGAGGTTCTAACAAGTGTAGAATGGTTAAGAGAGTATTCTAAAGGCTTAGAATGGTCTAGGAATGTGAACTAGAACTTATAATAACCATTAGAATGATCCTAAACAATGCTCGAGTCCCCAAGGGACTTAGCGGGTGTAGCATGAGTCCTTGGAGGTTCTAACAAGTGTAGAATGGTTAAGAGAGTATTCTAAAGGCTTAGAATGGTCTAGGAATGTGTATTAGGACTTATACGAACCTTTAGAATGATCCTAAACATTGCTTGGTACCCCTAGGGATGTAGAGGGTTTAGCATGAGTCCTTGGAGGTTCTAACATGTGTAGAATGGTTAAGAGAGTATTCTAAAGGCTTAGAATGGTCAAGGAATGTGTATTAGGACTTATAAGAACCATTAGAATGATCCTAATCAATGCTTGACTCCCCAAGGGACGCAGAGGGTGTAGCATGAGTCCTTGGAGGTTCTAACAAGTGTAGAATGGTTAAGAGAGTATTCTAATGGCTTAGAATGGTCTAGGAATATGTATTAGGACTTATACGAACCTTTAGAATGATCCTAAACATTGCTTGGTAGCCCTAGGGACGTAGAGGGTGTAGCATGAGTCCTTGGAGGTTCTAACATGTGTAGAATGGTTAAGAGAGTATTCTAAATGCTTATAATGGTCTAGGAATGTGTATTAGGCCTTATAAGAAACATTAGAATGATCCTAAACAATGCTTGAGTCCCCAAGGGACTAAGCGGGTGTAGCATGAGTCGTTGGAGGTTCTAAGAAGTGTAGAATGGTTAAGAGAGTATTCTAAAGGCTTAGAATGGTCTAGGAGTGTGATGAGCATTTTATTTCCCATTTTTCCTTGCATTATTTTATTCCTATTATTGATACTTGTTGCCTATTTGACATTGTTTAGCTTGATTTAGTGATTTAGAGTTTATTGGACTAATATTCTGAATATTGTTTAATTTGGGATTATTTAGCCTAATTAATTCTATTTCTATTTTCAGGTCATATTTGGCACAAGGGCTTTTCGGACATTTTGGGAGTGAAGATTTAATTTTGGGAATGAAGATTTAATGTTGGAAGAGAAGATATATGATGAAGTGAAGATTGTAATCTATCTTTAGGATTAGTTGAGATTTAGTTATATCTTTTAAGATTTAGATTTTATCTATAAGATATTTTTAGATTTAATTTAGAGATAAGCTTTCCTTAGGATTTGGGCCCATGATTTAGGCCCGTTTTGTGATTTAAAAAAGCCAAATTCGTGTAAACCCTGGAGAGAGCTTCCATTCACGTTTTTTACATTCTCTCTCATAGAGAAGGCTTAGTTTTGCTCTCCAAGCTTGTGGTGGCTGCTAGGGTTTCTCTCTCTTCCCTTTTTTTCTACACGTTTTTGACTTATTTCATCATGGAAGGCTAAACTCTTAGGTTAAATCCCTTTGGTAATGTATCACATACTCTTGAGGTTCTGTTCTTAATGCTATTTCGTTTTTATTCACTGTTTTCATGCTTATTGATATGTTATGGTTCGCTTAGTTCCATTCTATAGAGATAATCCATGTGTATGAATGCTTAATTTATGCAAACTCGTAAAAACTCCATGCTTTGGCTTTTAATGCTTAATTAGAGGTTTGGGTTTTGGGGTGAGAATTGAATTTTCGCTTAGTATTTAATTCTCACGAGTTGGACAGTGAAGAGGAAAGAAATTGATCTTTTGTGACCGATGATAGAGTTGTGAACGCGAGCCAAAAGGGTTTATCCGCTTTTCCTTATCTGTTTCTTCGTTTTGATTTAATTCTGTTTTGATTTCAATTATTCAATATTCAATAAAAAAACCCCCCTGTTTTCTATGCATACTATGTGTTCGACCTTTTGCTTGATAAGATATTCCTTGGGAGACGACCTAGGAGTCACTTCCTAGTACTATACTTAAACTGTTTTTATTTGTATCGGGTACGGCCTCGATCAAATTTGGCGCCGTTGCCGGGGAATATCGGTTCTTGCCAAAGGTCATTAGTAGTTAGTTAGTGTCGTAGTTAGTATAGTTATTATAGTGTGTCGTGTCTGATTTAGGGTCTAGTAGTCAATTCTGATAACCGGTTGAAGTTGCACTGTTTGCTGTTTTGCTATTTTGTTGCAATTAGTGTATTTGATTGATTCTGTGGTTGCTAGTTCACATAGTTGTGGGTGGAATTTTTGCACGAAAATTTATATCCACACTACTTTTATCATATAAAAAGGTTTTGAGGCACCACGATCACTCAGATCATCACTGGTTGTGAGTTCCAGAAAAATTTTCCAAGTTTTAGCAGCACTTTCTTCAAATCGTCGCAACTTTTGACCCGTAACTCGGAAATTGACGAATTTTATATCAAATCGAAGGGAATTTTCTGAATAATCTGATTTTTCTGACTTTGTCAGAAATCTCCTTCGTCTGGATCCTGAAAAAGCCGTTTTACTATTTCTTTTTTATTTTACAAGTTTTATTTTCTTAGTTTTTGGTCTCTGATTTAATTGTTTGACTTGGTTCCCTTTTGAATTTTGTCCTCAAACTTTTTGTGGTATGTTTTCATGATTTTAGGGTGCTGAAAAAAATAAAGAAAAAATTTTAAAAAAATAAAAAATTTTGTTGCCTATTTTGGTCATGTATATTAGTGACAGTTTGCTATGCTTAATGGTGTTCTGTTCAGTACATGACTAGGGGCAACCCAAGCTACTTGCATCCATATAACCCTGAAATTGATAGAACTTATCACAGACTAGTTAGACAAAATAGGAACCAGTCCATAGGTAGTGAGCCTATTGAGTCTTTACATAGTGAGTCTGCTTCTTTTTCTTTTATTCCTATAAATTCTGATTCTTATTCTGATTATTCTGAAAATATGGCTCAACCTCCACCACGTGAGAGGACATTGAGGGAGCTGGCTGCACCTGATTTCACTATTGAAGATTTGTGCATCCAGTATCCCGATGACCCGTATGAGCTAAGGTCTGGACTAATTCATTTGTTGCCCAAGTTTAATGGTCTTGCAGGTGAGGATCCTCATAAACATCTCAAGCAGTTCCATATTGTCTGTGCTACTATGAAACCACATGATGTGCAAGAGGATCATGTTTGTCTTCAGGCATTCCCACACTCCCTAGAGGGGCTAGCCAAGGATTGGTTGTACGATCTGGCCCCTGGTTCTATCACAGTCTGGGATGACCTGAAGAGGGCATTTTTGGAGAAATTCTTCCCTGCATGCAGAACAATAGCAATCCGAAAGGATATATCAGGCATCAGGCAACAAAGTGGAGAAAGTCTCTATGAGTATTGGGAGAGATTCAAGAGATTGTGTGCGAGCTGCCCCCACCATCAGATCTCAGAGCAGCTGCTTATTCAATATTTCTATGAAGGTCTCAACCTCATGGAGAGAAACATGCTTGATGTTGCAAGTGGTGGTGCCCTAGGAGACATGACACCTTTAGAAGCCAGAGTCAAGATTGAGAAGATGGCTTCCAATTGTCAACAATTCCATGCAAGGGGCAACAGCGATGCAATCATAGTGAGAGGAGTGAATGATGTTGGCACAAGTTCTGGTAAGGTTGAGAAGCTTGAACAGAAGATAGATTCACTTACAACTCTGGTCACTCAATTGGCCATCAACCAGAAGAAGTTGTCTCTGCCTGCTAGATTATGTGGCATATGCACATCCGCTGAGCACCCCACAGATGCATGCCCTTCTGTGCAGCAGCAGCCCACGACTGGTGCTGACCAACCTGAGGCATATGCCGCCAACATCTTCAACAGTAGAAATCAGTAGCCACAGAACTTTGATCTCTCTACCAACAGATACAACCCTGGTTGGAGGAACCATCCCAACCTGAGATGGTCTGATCAGCAACAACCTTCACAGGTTCAATTTCAGAACAATTCTAGACCACCATATGTACCTCCTCCAGTCCAGCAACAGAGACAACAACAGGCTAATTCTGCACCACCAGCTCCTAGTACTGAGCAGTAGCCTTCATTGGAAGAGCTGATGAAACAGATGACCATGCAAAATCTCCAATTCCAACAGGAAACTAGAGCATCCATTCAAAGACAAGAGGCCTCCATTCAATCTTTGACCAATCAGATGGGACAGATGGCAACAACAATCAACACTATGCAATCTCAGAATTCTAACAAGTTGCCATCCCAAACAGTGATCAATCCAAACCAGAATGTGAATGCCATTAGTCTAAGGTCAGGGAAGCAGATTGTCACACCCACGCCAGAATCTGACCTCAACAAAGATGATCTAGTTTCAACCAACAAGAAGAACCAAATGATCGAGGAGAGTGAGCACACAAGTACCAGAAAATCCCATCCAGCTCAGCCTTCCACAAGCACAACACCTGCTGCTGCCCAACAACCACCCCCCATTCCTCTTCCTTTCCCACCAAGGGGGGTGACTCAAAGCAAGAAAATGGAAGAGATTGACAAAGAGATACTTGACACATTCAGGAAGGTTTCAACATACCCCTTCTTGATGCAATCAAGCAGATTCCAAGGTATGCAAAGTTCTTGAAGGATCTATGCACACACAAACGGAAGCTCAAGGGCAATGAGAGGATCAACATGGGAAGAAATGTCTCTGCTCTTATAGGTAAACCCGTCCCTCATATTCCTGAAAAGTGTAAGGATCCTGGAACTTTCTCTGTGCCTTGTATCATAGGTAATACTAAATTTGAGAATGCTTTGCTAGATTTAGGAGTATCTATTAATGTTATGCCTATGTCTGTTTTCAAGTCTCTTTCACTTGGACCCCTTCAACCTACGGGTGTGGTTATTCATTTGGCAAATAGATCTACTGCCTACCCCGCAGGTTTGATAGAGGATGTTCTGGTTCGGGTTGAAGAGCTTATCTTTCCTGCTGATTTTTATATTCTTGATATGGAAGAGGACACCTCTCGTAGTGTTGTCCCTATCATATTAGGGAGACCATTTTTGAAAACAGCCCGAACCAAGATAGATGTGCATGCAGGTACACTTTCCATGGAATTTGATGACAGTGTGGTTCGATTCAATATTTTTGATGCTATGAAACATTTTTCTGATGACCACTCTGTTTTTCATGTTGACCTGATTGATGATCTGATTGATGAGCATGTTCTAGACTTTTTGCATGATTATGATTTGCCATCTTTCACTAGCTCATTTACTTGTTCTGCATGTTCTGATTTCGAAATGTGCACTGCGTGCATTGAAATTGACCAGTTTTTAAATTCTGCTACTGCATCTGTTGATTCATATGATATAGATTCAGATCATGCTAACCCCATTTCTGTTTTGCATGAGTCTAATTCACTTGTTCAGGTGCAGGCGGCAGAATCCAATTCTGCTGCTCCTTTAGTTCCATCTGTGATGCAGGCACCTTTATTGGACCTGAAGCCCCTTCCTCCTCATCTCAAATATGCTTACTTGGAGGCTGAGCAGAAACTTCCAGTGATCATCTCTACCTCCCTTTCTGTTGATCAAGAGAAGAAGCTGCTGGATGTGATTAGAGCAAACAAAAGGGCAATAGGATGGACTTTGGCAGACATACCTGGTATTAGCCCCTCCATGTGCATGCATCGGATTTTATTGGAGGATGGGGCTAAACCAGTGAGACAACCCCAGAGACGGTTGAACCCCCAGATTCTTGATGTGGTGAAGAAAGAGGTCACCAAGCTGCTGCAAGCTGGCATTATCTACCCCATTTCAGACAACACTTGGGTAAGCCCGGTTCAAGTAGTTCCCAAGAAGTCTGGGGTGACAGTTGTCAACAATGAAAAGGATGAGCTGATTCCCACTAGAGTGCAGAACAGTTGGAGAGTCTGCATTGATTATAGGAAGCTCAACCAGGCGACCCGCAAGGATCACTTTCCTCTTCCCTTCATTGATCAGATGTTGGAGCGCCTGGCAGGTAAATCTCACTATTGCTTCTTAGATGGTTTCTCTGGTTATTTCCAAATCTGTATTGCACCAGAGGACCAACATAAGACCACATTTACCTGTCCTTTTGGTACATTTGCTTATAGGAAGATGCCTTTTGGCCTATGCAATGCTCCTGGCACTTTTCAAAGATGTATGCTGAGTATTTTTAATGACTTACTTGAGCATTGCATAGAGGTCTTCATGGATGATTTTAGTGTATATGGTTCCTCTTTTGATGCATGTCTTGATAGTTTGTCTAAGGTGCTTAATAGGTGCATTGAGACTAACCTTGTCTTGAATTTTGAAAAATGTCATTTTATGGTAGAACAAGGCATAGTCTTAGGGCACATTATTTCGCATAAGGGCATAGAGGTTGACCCTGCTAAGCTGCATGTAATATCACATTTGCCTTACCCCTCTTGCATGCGAGAGGTGCGTTCTTTTCTTGGCCATGCAGGTTTCTATCGAAGGTTTATTCAGAACTTTAGCAAGATAGCCCTTCCATTATCCAACTTGCTTCAAAAGGATACCACATTTGAGTTTGGAGACCAATGCAAGAAGGCATTTGATGAGCTAAAGAGAGCACTCACCACCACTCCCATCATCCAACCACCTGACTGGACTCTCCCATCAGAGCACCGTAAATATTGGGCTGTGAAGCAATGCAACTTAGCTCTTGATCAAGCGGGTGAGGAGAGGAAGCTGCAGTTGAGTGAGCTAGATGAGATCCGTTTGGAGGCCTATGAGAATTCCAAGTTCTACAAAGAGAAGACCAAGAAGCTCCATGATAGCTCAATTTGCAGAAAGGAGTTCTTGGTTGGTCAAAAAGTGTTGCTCTACAACTCTAGGCTTAGACTCATGAGTGGAAAGCTCCGCTCTAAATGGATTGGACCGTTTGTAGTCACCCAGGTGTTTCCTTATGGCACTGTGGAGATCAAGAGTGAGTCCACAGACAAGAGCTTCAAAGTCAATGGCCACCGACTCAAGCCTTTCCTAACCTCTCCTACTTTGGATGATGCACCTGTGGAGGAAGCCTCATTGGTCGACCCCATTTTTGACCCACCATGATTTCGGGAGTCTTCTTTTCTCCTTCCTTACTCTTTTTATTGCACTTGCCTATAGCTGTCTGATTCTGCTATTTGTGTTCCATTGAGGACAATGTGTGATTTAAGTGTGGGGGGGGAGAGTAGTTTAGGTTGCATATTTTTGCTTTGATTTTTTTAGGTTTTGCTAAGTTTTGGGCATTTTCTTGCATGTTTTTGCTTCATTTTAGTAGAGTCTTGGTATCTTGTGTCTAAATTCATGCATTTCTGTGTGTAAAGTTGCTTTTGATAATTAAGAGGTGGTAACACTGTGATAGAATTGTCCCTTTTGTGAGGATTTGAGCCTTAATTGTGGGTGGATTGCTATATATGCCACCTAATTTTTCTTTCATGTGTGATTGCACTCTGGATTACTTGCACTCTAGAACTTGACTTGACTCTTGTTGATACTTGATATTCCCATGCACATTTTGAAATGATTTAGGCATTGTTTTTTTTTTCTTGAATAAGCCACTAGCCATATGAGCCTACCTTGAATGAATTTATCCTTTGATAGCCCCTTTGAGCCTTTATATCCCTTTTCTTTGTTCTTTAGCTCATTACAAGCCTATGACTGAAAAACCATGATTGTCCTAACCTTAGGGAATGTTGGAGCTTTGGAATTGTTTTGGGAATGGGTATTAAGTAAGCGAGGGTGCTTTGTTCTTCATCTCTTGTGAGTTCTGGGTTTTGCCTCTATGGTCGGTGATGTAATTATGGCTTTATCTCATTATGCCATTTTTGTTGTTTCTTCTTTTCTTTCGTTCATGAAGTTCTGCAATGTAATGCAATTCAAAAAAAAAAAAAAAGAAAAGAAGAAGAAGAAAAAAAAAAGAATAAAAGGTTGATTGAGGCATGGAGGTTTGGAATTAGAGGTTGTTGTTATGTTTACCATTTCATTCTGGGGTGGATTGTGCTTATTTTTTTACTTGTTCCCCATTGCTCCTCTATTCCCTGGGTTTTAGCTACATTTCCCATATTTTTATCCTACCCTGTCCTTGGCCCCATTACAACCCTGAAAAGACCTTTTGATCTTAATGTGCATGTGTATTGATTGTTGATGTTAGAGGCTTGTCAAGCTTATGGTTGTGTTTGTTTTTCATGATGTGCCTTGAGTGTAAACACTGATTAACCTTAAACACTTGAGTGTAAACACTATTGAGTGATCCTTGTGAGTTTCTATCATCTTTGTGACTACCCTCTTGATGTCATTGGTTTTCTTTGCATATTTGAAATAATTGGATGATGTTCATGGATGCCTTGATTCTTTGGTCCTTATTTTCTTCGTGTGCTCGATTTTGCCCATTTCTTTGCATTTCCTAGAATTCATTGTGAAGTATGTAATCTCTTAGGTTTGCATTCATTAGTTTTAGTAATCTTGTTACATGATTCACTTTGGTGCATATTGATTTTCTCAGTCCTAATTCTTAGTTTTGCCCAGGAGTGCAAAAGGATAAGTGTGGGGGTATTTGATGAGCATTTTATTTCCCATTTTTCCTTGCATTATTTTATTCCTATTATTGATACTTGTTGCCTATTTGACATTGTTTAGCTTGATTTAGTGATTTAGAGTTTATTGGACTAATATTCTGAATATTGTTTAATTTGGGATTATTTAGCCTAATTAATTCTATTTCTATTTTCAGGTCATATTTGGCACAAGGGCTTTTCGGACATTTTGGGAGTGAAGATTTAATTTTGGGAATGAAGATTTAATGTTGGAAGAGAAGATATATGATGAAGTGAAGATTGTAATCTATCTTTAGGATTAGTTGAGATTTAGTTATATCTTTTAAGATTTAGATTTTATCTATAAGATATTTTTAGATTTAATTTAGAGATAAGCTTTCCTTAGGATTTGGGCCCATGATTTAGGCCCGTTTTGTGATTTAAAAAAGCCAAATTCGTGTAAACCCTGGAGAGAGCTTCCATTCACGTTTTTTACATTCTCTCTCATAGAGAAGGCTTAGTTTTGCTCTCCAAGCTTGTGGTGGCTGCTAGGGTTTCTCTCTCTTCCCTTTTTTTCTACACGTTTTTGACTTATTTCATCATGGAAGGCTAAACTCTTAGGTTAAATCCCTTTGGTAATGTATCACATACTCTTGAGGTTCTGTTCTTAATGCTATTTCGTTTTTATTCACTGTTTTCATGCTTATTGATATGTTATGGTTCGCTTAGTTCCATTCTATAGAGATAATCCATGTGTATGAATGCTTAATTTATGCAAACTCGTAAAAACTCCATGCTTTGGCTTTTAATGCTTAATTAGAGGTTTGGGTTTTGGGGTGAGAATTGAATTTTCGCTTAGTATTTAATTCTCACGAGTTGGACAGTGAAGAGGAAAGAAATTGATCTTTTGTGACCGATGATAGAGTTGTGAACGCGAGCCAAAAGGGTTTATCCGCTTTTCCTTATCTGTTTCTTCGTTTTGATTTAATTCTGTTTTGATTTCAATTATTCAATATTCAATAAAAAAACCCCCCTGTTTTCTATGCATACTATGTGTTCGACCTTTTGCTTGATAAGATATTCCTTGGGAGACGACCTAGGAGTCACTTCCTAGTACTATACTTAAACTGTTTTTATTTGTATCGGGTACGGCCTCGATCAGAGTGTGTATTAGGACTTATACGAACCTTTAGAATGATCCTAAACATTGCTTGGTACCCCTAGGGACATAAAGGGTGTAGCATGAGTCCTTGGAGGTTCTAACAAGTGTAGAATGGTTAAGAGAGTATTCAAGAGGCTTAGAATGGTCTAGGAATGTGTATTAGGACTTATACAAACATTAGAATGATCCTAAACAATGCGTGAGTCCCCAAGGGACGTAGAGGGTGTAGCATGAATCCTTGGAGGTTCTAACAAGTGTAGAATGGTTAAGAGAGTATTCTAAAGGCTTAGAATAGTCTAGGAAAGTGTATTAGGACTTATAATAAACATTAGAATAATCCTAAACAAAGCTTGAGTACCCAAGGGACTTATAGGGTGTAGCATGAGTCCTTGGAGGTTCTAACAAGTGTAGAATGGTTAAGAGAGTATTTTAAAGGCTTAGAATGGTCTAGGAATGTGTATTAGGACTTATAAGAACCATTAGATTGATCCGAAACATTGTTTGGTACCCCAACTGACGTAGAGGGTATAGCATGAGTCCTTGGAGGTTCTAACAAGCGTAGAATGGTTAAGAGAGTATTCTAGAGGCTTAGAATGGTCTAGGAAAGTGTATTAGGACTTTTACGAAACATTAGAATAATCCTAATCAATGCTTGACTCCCCAAGGGACGTAGAGGGTGTAGCATGAGTCCTTGGAGGTTCTGACAAGTGCAGAATGGTTAAGAGAGTATTCTAAAGGCTTAGAATGGTCTAGGAATGTGTATTAGGACTTATAAGAACCATTAGAATGATCTGAAACATTGTTTGGTACCCCAAGGGACGTAGAGGGTGTAGCATGAGTCCTTGGAGGTTCTAACAAGTGTAGAATGGTTAAGAGAGTATTCTAGAAGCTTAGAATGCTCTAGGAAAGTGTATTAGGACTGATACAAACATTAGAATGATCCTAAACAATGCGTGAGTCTCCAAGGGACGTAGAGGGTGTAGCATGAATCCTTGGAGGTTCTAACAAGTGTAGAATGGTTAAGAGAGTATTCTAAAGGCTTAGAATGGTCTAGGAATGTGTATTAGGACTTAGAAGAAACATTAGAATGATCCTAAACAATGCTTGAGTCCCCAAGGGACGTAGAGGGTGTAGCATGAGTCCTTGGAGGTTCTAACAAGTGTAGAATGGATAAGAGAGTATTCTAAAGGCTTAGAAAGGTCTAGGAATGTGTATTAGGACTTACAAGAACCATTAGAATGATCCTAAACAATGCTTGACTCCCCAAGGGACGTAGAGGGTGTAGCATGAGTCCTTGGAGGTTCTGACAAGTGTAGAATGGTTAAGAGAGTATTCTAGAGGCTTAGAATGGTCTAGGAATGTGTATTAGGACTTATAAGAACCATTAGAATGATCCTAATCAATGCTTGACTCCCCAAGGGACGTAGAGGGTGTAGCATGAGTCCTTGGAGGTTCTAACAAGTGTAGAATGGTTAAGAGAGTATTCTAAAGGCTTAGAATGATCTAGGAATATGTATTAGGACTTATACGAACCTTTAGATTGATCCTAAACATTGCTTGGTACCCCTAGGGACGTAGAGGGTGTAGCATGAGTCCTTGGAGGTTCTAACATGTGTAGAATGGTTAAGAGAATATTCTAAAGGCTTAGAATGGTCAAGGAATGTGTGTTAGGACTTATACGAACCTTTAGAATGATCTTAAACAATGTTTGAGTCCCCAAGGGACTAAGCGGGTGTAGCATGAGTCGTTGGAGGTTCTAAGAAGTGTAGAATGGTTAAGAGAGTTTTCTAAAGGCTTAGAATGGTCTAGGAGTGTGTATTAGGACTTATACGAACCTTTAGAATGATCCTAAACATTGCTTGGTACCCCTAGGGACGTAGAGGGTGTAGCATGAGTCCTTGGAGGTTCTAACATGTGTAGAATGGTTAAGAGAGTATTCGAAAGGCTTAGAATGGTCAAGCAATGTGTATTAGGCCTTATAAGAAACATTAAAATGATCCTAAACAATGCTTGAGTCCCCAAGGGACTAAGCGGGTGTAGCATGAGTCGTTGGAGGTTCTAAGAAGTGTAGAATGGTTAAGAGAGTATTCTAAAGGCTTAGAATGGTCTAGGAGTGTGTATTAGGACTTATACGAACCTTTAGAATGATCCTAAACATTGCTTGGTACCCCTAGGGACGTAGAGGGTGTAGCATGAGTCCTTGGAGGTTCTAACAAGTGTAGAATGGTTAAGAGAGTATTCAAGAGGCTTAGAATGATCTAGGAATGTGTATTAGGACTTATACAAGCATTAGAATGATCCTAAACAATGTGTGAGTCCCCAAGGGACGTAGAGGGTGTAGCATGATTCCTTGGAGGTTCTAACAAGTGTAGAATAGTTAAGAGAGTATTCTAAAGGCTTAGAATAGTCTAGGAATGTGTATTAGGACTTATAAGAAACATTAGAATCATCCTAAACAATGCTTGAGTCCCCAAGGGACTTATAGGGTGTAGCATGAATCCTTGGAGGTTCTAACAAGTGTAGAATGGTTAAGAGAGTATTCTAAAGGCTTAGAATGGTCTAGGAATGTGTATTAGGACTTATAAGAACCATTAGATTGATCCGAAACATTGTTTGGTACCCCAACTGACATAGAGGGTATATCATGAGTCCTTGGAGGTTCTAACAAGCGTAGAATGGTTAAGAGAGTATTCTAGAGGCTTAGAATGGTCTAGGAAAGTGTATTAGGACTTATATGAAACATTAGAATGATCCTAAACAATGCGTGAGTCCCCAAGGGACGTAGAGGGTGTAGCATGAATCCTTGGAGGTTCTAACAAGTGTAGAATGGTTAAGAGAGTATTCTAAAGGCTTAGAATGGTCTAGGAATGTGTACTAGGACTTATTATAACCATTAGAATGATCCTAAACAATGCTCGAGTCCCCAAGGGACTTAGCGGGTGTAGCATGAGTCCTTGGAGGTTCTAACATGTGTAGAATGGTTAAGAGAGTATTCTAAAGGCTTAGAATGGTCTAGGAATGTGTATTAGGACTTATACGAACCTTTAGAATGATCCTAAACATTGCTTGGTACCCCTAGGGATGTAGAGGGTTTAGCATGAGTCCTTGGAGGTTCTAACATGTGTAGAATGGTTAAGAGAGTATTCTAAAGGCTTAGAAAGGTCTAGGAATGTGTATTAGGACTTACAAGAACCATTAGAATGATCCTAAACAATGCTTGACTCCCCAAGGGACGTAGAGGGTGTAGCATGAGTCCTTGGAGGTTCTGACAAGTGTAGAATGGTTAAGAGAGTATTCTAGAGGCTTAGAATGGTCTAGGAATGTGTATTAGGACTTACAAGAACCATTAGAATGATCCTAAACAATGCTTGACTCCCCAAGGGACGTAGAGGGTGTAGCATGAGTCCTTGGGGGTTCTGACAAGTGTAGAATGGTTAAGAGAGTATTCTAGAGGCTTAGAATGGTCTAGGAATGTGTATGAGGACTTATAAGAACCATTAGAATGATCCTAATCAATGCTTGACTCCCCAAGGGACGTAGAGGGTGTAGCATGAGTCCTTGGAGGTTCTAACAAGTGTAGAATGGTTAAGAGAGTATTCTAAAGGCTTATAATGGTCTAGGAATGTGTACTAGGACTTATTATAACCATTAGAATGATCCTAAACAATGCTCGAGTCCCCAAGGGACTTAGCGGGTGTAGCATGAGTCCTTGGAGGTTCTAACATGTGTAGAATGGTTAAGAGAGTATTCTAAAGGCTTAGAATGGTCTAGGAATGTGTATTAGGACTTATACGAACCTTTAGAATGATCCTAAACATTGCTTGGTACTCCTAGGGATGTAGAGGGTTTAGCATGAGTCCTTGGAGGTTCTAACATGTGTAGAATGGTTAAGAGAGTATTCTAAAGGCATAGAAAGGTCTAGGAATGTGTATTAGGACTTACAAGAACCATTAGAATGATCCTAAACAATGCTTGACTCCCCAAGGGACGTAGAGGGTGTAGCATGAGTCCTTGGAGGTTTTGACAAGTGTAGAATGGTTAAGAGAGTATTCTAGAGGCTTAGAATGGTCTAGGAATGTGTATTAGGACTTATAAGAACCATTAGAATGATCCTAATCAATGCTTGACTCCCCAAGGGACGTAGAGGGTGTAGCATGAGTCCTTGGAGGTTCTAACAAGTGTAGAATGGTTAAGAGAGTATTCTAAAGGCTTAGAATGATCTAGGAATATGTATTAGGACTTATACGAACCTTTATATTGATCCTAAACATTGCTTGGTACCCCTAGGGACGTAGAGGGTGTAGCATGAGTCCTTGGAGGTTCTAACATGTGTAGAATGGTTAAGATAATATTCTAAAGGCTTAGAATGGTCAAGGAATGTGTGTTAGGACTTATACGAACCTTTAGAATGATCTTAAACAATGTTTGAGTCCCCAAGGGACTAAGCGGGTGTAGCATGAGTCGTTGGAGGTTCTAAGAAGTGTAGAATGGTTAAGAGAGTTTTCTAAAGGCTTAGAATGGTCTAGGAGTGTGTATTAGGACTTATACGAACCTTTAGAATGATCCTAAACATTGCTTGGTACCCCTAGGGACGTAGAGGGTGTAGCATGAGTCCTTGGAGGTTCTAACATGTGTAGAATGGTTAAGAGAGTATTCGAAAGGCTTAGAATGGTCAAGCAATGTGTATTAGGCCTTATAAGAAACATTAAAATGATCCTAAACAATGCTTGAGTCCCCAAGGGACTAAGCGGGTGTCGCATGAGTCGTTGGAGGTTCTAAGAAGTGTAGAATGGTTAAGAGAGAATTCTAAAGGCTTAGAATGGTCTAGGAGTGTGTATTAGGACTTATACGAACCTTTAGAATGATCCTAAACATTGCTTGGTACCCCTAGGGACGTAGAGGGTGTAGCATGAGTCCTTGGAGGTTCTAACAAGTGTAGAATGGTTAAGAGAGTATTCAAGAGGCTTATAATGGTCTAGGAATGTGTATTAGGACTTATACAAGCATTAGAATGATCCTAAACAATGCGTGACTCCCCAAGGGACGTAGAGGGTGTAGCATGATTCCTTGGAGGTTCTAACAAGTGTAGAATAGTTAAGAGAGTATTCTAAAGGCTTAGAATAGTCTAGGAATGTGTATTAGGACTTATAAGAAACATTAGAATCATACTAAACAATGCTTGAGTCCCCAAGGGACTTATAGGGTGTAGCATGAATCCTTGGAGGTTCTAACAAGTGTAGAATGGTTAAGAGAGTATTCTAAAGGCTTAGAATGGTCTAGGAATGTGTATTAGGACTTATAAGAACCATTAGATTGATCCGAAACATTGTTTGGTACCCCAACTGACATAGAGGGTATATCATGAGTCCTTGGAGGTTCTAACAAGCGTAGAATGGTTAAGAGAGTATTCTAGAGGCTTAGAATGGTCTAGGAAAGTGTATTAGGACTTATATGAAACATTAGAATGATCCTAAACAATGCGTGAGTCCCCAAGGGAGGTAGAGGGTGTAGCATGAATCCTTGGAGGTTCTAACAAGTGTAGAATGGTTAAGAGAGTATTCTAAAGGCTTAGAATGGTCTAGGAATGTGTACTAGGACTTATTATAACCATTAGAATGATCCTAAACAATGCTCGAGTCCCCAAGGGACTTAGCGGGTGTAGCATGAGTCCTTGGAGGTTCTAACATGTGTAGAATGGTTAAGAGAGTATTCTAAAGGCTTAGAATGGTCTAGGAATGTGTATTAGGACTTATACGAACCTTTAGAATGATCCTAAACATTGCTTGGTACCCCTAGGGATGTAGAGGGTTTAGCATGAGTCCTTGGAGGTTCTAACATGTGTAGAATGGTTAAGAGAGTATTCTAAAGGCTTAGAATGGTCAAGGAATGTGTATTAGGACTTATAAGAACCATTAGAATGATCCTAATCAATGCTTGACTCCCCAAGGGACGCAGAGGGTGTAGCATGAGTCCTTGGAGGTTCTAACAAGTGTAGAATGGTTAAGAGAGTATTCTAAAAGCTTAGAATGGTCTAGGAATATGTATTAGGACTTATACGAACCTTTAGAATGATCCTAAACATTGCTTGGTACCCCTAGGGACGTAGAGGGTGTAGCATGAGTCCTTGGAGGTTCTAACATGTGTAGAATGGTTAAGAGAGTATTCTAAAGGCTTATAATGGTCTAGGAATGTGTATTAGGACTTATAAGAAACATTAGAATGATCCTAAACAATGCTTGAGTCCCCAAGGGACTAAGCGGGTGGAGCATGAGTCGTTGGAGGTTCTAAGAAGTGTAGAATGGTTAAGAGAGTATTCTAAAGGCTTAGAATGGTCTAGGAGTGTGTATTAGGACTTATACGAACCTTTAGAATGATCCTAAACATTGCTTGGTACCCCTAGGGACATAAAGGGTGTAGCATGAGTCCTTGGAGGTTCTAACAAGTGTAGAATGGTTAAGAGAGTATTCAAGAGGCTTAGAATGGTCTAGAAATGTGTATTAGGCCTTATACAAACATTAGAATGATCCTAAACAATGCGTGAGTCCCCAAGGGACGTAGAGGGTGTAGCATGAATCCTTGGAGGTTCTAACAAGTGTAGAATGGTTAAGAGAGTATTCTAAAGGCTTAGAATAGTCTAGGAATGTGTATTAGGACTTATAATAAACATTAGAATAATCCTAAACAATGCTTGAGTCCCCAAGGGACTTATAGGGTGTAGCATGAGTCCTTGGAGGTTCTAACAAGTGTAGAATGGTTAAGAGAGTATTCTAAAGGCTTAGAATAGTCTAGGAATGTGTATTAGGACTTATAAGAACCATTAGATTGATCCGAAACATTGTTTGGTACCCCAACTGACGTAGAGGGTATAGCATGAGTCCTTGGAGGTTCTAACAAGCGTAGAATGGTTAAGAGAGTATTCTAGAGGCTTAGAATGGTCTAGGAAAGTGTATTAGGACTTATACGAAACATTAGAATAATCCTAATCAATGCTTGAGTCCCCAAGGGACGTAGAGGGTGTAGCATGAGTCCTTGGAGGTTTTAACAAGTGTAGAATGGTTAAGAGAGTATACTAAAGGCTTAGAATGGTCTAGGAATGTGTATTAGGACTTATAACAACCATTAGAATGAACCTAATCAATGCTTGATTCCCCAAGGGACGTAGAGGGTGTTGCATGAGTCCTTGGAGGTTCTGACAAGTGTAGAATAGTTAAGAGAGTATTCTAGAGGCTTAGAATGGTCTAGGAAAAGGTATTAGGACTTATACGAAGCATTAGAATGATCCTAAACAATGTGTGAGTCCCCAAGGGACGTAAAGGGTGTAGAATGAATCCTTGGAGGTTCTAACAAGTGTAGAATGGTTAAGAGAGTATTCTAAAGGCTTAGAATAGTCTAGGAATGTGTATTAGGACTTATAAGAAACATTAGAATAATCCTAAACAATGCTTGAGTCCCCAAGGGACATAGAGGGTGTAGCATGAGTCCTTGGAGGTTTTTTCAAGTGTAGAATGGTTAAGAGAGTATACTAAAGGCTTAGAATGGTCTAGGAATGTCTATTAGGACTTATAAGAAACATTAGAATGATCCTAAACAATGCTTGAGTCCCCAAGTGACTTAGCGAGTGTAGCATGAGTCCATGGAGGTTCTAACAAGTGTAGAATGGTTAAGAGAGTATTCTAAAGGCTTAGAATGGTCTATGAATTTGTATGAGGACTTATACGAACCTTTAGAATGATCCTAAACATTGCTTGGTACCCCTAGGGACGTAGAAGGTGTAGCATGAGTCCTTGGAGGTTCTTACAAGTGTAGAATGGTAAAGAGAGTGTTCTAAAGGCTTAGAATGGTCTAGGAATGAGTATTAGGACATATACGAACCTTTAGAATGATCCTAAACATTGTTTGGTATCCCAAGGGACGTAGAGGGTGTAGCATGAGTCCTTGGAGGTTCTAACAATTGTAGAATGGTAAAGAGAGTGTTCTATAGGCTTAGAATGGTCTTGGAATGTGTATTAGGACTTATAACAACCATTAGAATGATCCTAATCAATGCTTGACTCCCCAAGGGACGTAGAGGGTGTAGCATGAGTCCTTGGAGGTTCTAACAAGTGTAGAATGGTTAAGAGAGTATTGTAAAGGCTTATAATGATCTAGGAATGTGTATTAGAACATATAGGAACCTTTAGAATGATCCTAAACATTGCTTGGTACCCCTAGGGATGTAGCGGGTGTAGCATGAGTCTTTGGATGTTCTAACAAGTGTAGAATGGTTAAGAGAGTATTCTAATGGCTTAGAATGGTCTAGGAATGTGTATTAGGACTTATAAGAACCATTAGAATTATCCTACACAATACTTGAGTCCCCAAGGGACGTAGAGGGTGTAGCATGAGTCCTTGGAGGTTTTAACAAGTGTAGAATGGTTAAGAGAGTATTCTAAAGGCTTAGAATGGTCTAGGAATGTGTATTAGGACTTATAAGAAACATTAGAATGATCCTAAACAATGCTTGAGTCCCTAAGGGACTAAGCGGGTGTAGCATGAGTCGTTGGAGGTTCTAACAAATGTATAATGGTTAAGAGAGTATTCTAAAGGCTTAGAATGGTCTTAGAATGTGTATTAGGACTTATAACAACCATTAGAATGATCTTAATCAATGCTTGACTCCCCAAGGGACGTAGAGGTTGTAGCATGAGTCCTTGGAGGTTCTAACAAGTGTAGAATGCTTAAGAGAGTATTCTAAAGGCTTAGAATGATCTAGGAATGTGTATTAGGACATATACGAACCTTTAGAATGATCCTAAACATTGCTTGGTATCCTAAGGGACGTAGAAGGTGTAGCATGAGTCCTTGGAGGTTCTAACAAGTGTAGAATGGTTAAGGGAGTATTCTAAAGGCTTAGAATGGTCTAGGAATGTGTATTAGGATTTATAACAACCATTAGAAGGAACCTAATCAATGCTTGACTCCCCAAGGGACGTAGAGGGTGTAGCATGAGTCCTTCGAGGTTCTAACAAGTGTAGAATGGTTTAGAGAGTATTGTAAAGGCTTAGAATGGTCTTGGAATGTGTATTAGGACTTATAAGAACCATTAGAATGATCCGAAACATTGTTTGGTACCCAAAGGGACGTAGAGGGTGTAGCAGGAGTCCTTGGAGGTTCTAACAAGTGTAGAATGGTTAAGAGAATATTCTAGAGGCATAGAATGGTCTAGGAATGTGTATTAGGACTTATACAAACATTAGAATGATCCAAAACAATGCTTAAGTCCCCAAGGGACGTAGAGGGTGTAACATGAATCCTTGGAGGTTCTAACAAGTTTAGAATGGTTAAGAGAGTATTCTAAAGGCTTAGAATAGTCTAGGAATGTGTATTAGGACTTATAACAACCATTAGAATGATCCTAATCAATGCTTGACTCCCCAAGGGACGTAGAGGGTGTAGCATGAGTCCTTGGAGGTTCTTAGAAGTGTAGAATGGTTAAGAGAGTATTCTAAAGGCTTAGAATGGTCTAGGAATGTGTATTAGGACTTATACGAACCTTTAGAATGATCCTAAACATTGCTTGGTACCCCTAGGGACGTAGAGGGTGTAGCATGAGTCCTTGGAGGTTCTAACAAGTGTAGAATGGTTAAGAGAGTATTCTAAAGGCCTAGAATGGTCTAGGAATGTGTATTAGGACTTAGAAGAAACATTAGAATGATCCTAAACAATGCTTGAGTCCCCAAGTGACGTCGAGGGTTTAACATGTGTCCTTGGAGGTTCTAACAAGTGTAGAATGGTTAAGAGAGTATTCTAATGGCTTAGAATGGTCTAGGAATGTGTCTTAGGACTTATAAAAACCATTAGAATGATCCTAAACAATGCTTGAGCCCCAAGGGACGTAGAGGGTGTAGCATGAGTCCTTGGAGGTTCTAACAAGTGTAGAATGGTTAAGAGAGTATTCTAAAGGCTTAGAATGGTCTAGGAATGTGTATTAGGACTTATAAGAAACATTAGAATGATCCTAAACAATGCTTGAGTCCCCAAGGGACTAAGCGGGTGTAGCATGAGTCGTTGGAGGTTCTAACAAATGTAGAATGGTTAAGAGAGTATTCTAAAGGCTTAGAATGGTCTAGGAATGTGTATTAGGACTTATACGAACCTTTAGAATGATCCTAAACATTGCTTGGTACCCCTAGGGGCGTAGAGGGTGTAGCATGAGTCGTTGGAGGTTCTAACAAGTGTATAATGGTTAAGAGAGTATTCTAAAGGCATAGAATGGTCTAGGAATGTGTATTAGGACTTATAAGAACTATTAGAATGATTCTAAACATTGTTTGGTACCCTAAGGGACGTTGAGGGTGTAGCATGAGTACTTGGAGGTTCTAACAAGTGTAGAATGGTTAAGAGAGTATTCTAAAGGCTTAGAATGGTCTAGGAATGTCTATTAGGACTTATAAGAAACATTAGAATGATCCTATACAATGCTTGAGTCCCCAAGGGACTTAGCGTGTGTAGCATGAGTCCTTGGAGGTTCTAACAAGTGTAGAATGGTTAAGAGAGTATTCTAAAGGCTTAGAATGGTCTAGGAATGTGTATTAGGACTTATAAGAAACATTAGAATGATCCTAAACAATGCTTGAGTCCCCAAGGGACTAAGCGGGTGTAGCATGAGTCGTTGGAGGTTCTAACAAATGTAGAATGGTTAAGAGAGTATTCTAAAGGCTTAGAATGGTCTAGGAATGTGTATTAGGACTTATACGAACCTTTAGAATGTTCCTAAACATTTCTTGGTACCCCTAGGGACGTAGAGGGTGTAGCATGAGTCGTTGGAGGTTCTAACAAGTGTATAATGGTTAAGAGAGTATTCTAAAGGCATAGAATGGTCTAGGAATGTGTATTAGGACTTATAAGAACTATTACAATGATTCTAAACATTGTTTGGTACCCTAAGGGACGTAGAGGGTGTAGCATGAGTCCTTGGAGGTTCTAACAAGTGTAGAATGTTTAAGAGAGTATTCTAGAGGTTTAGAATGTTCTAGGAATGTGTATTAGGACTTATACAAACATTAGAATGATCCTAAACAATGCTTGAGTCCCCAAGGGACGTAGAGGGTGTAGCATGAATCCTTGGAGGTTCTAACAAGTGTAGAATGGTTAAGAGAGTATTCTAAAGGCTTAGAATGGTCTAGGAATGTGTATTAGGACTTATAAGAAACATTAGAATGATCCTAAACAATGCTTGAGTCCCCAAGGGACTTAGCGTGTGTGGCATGAGTCCTTGGAGGTTCTAACAAGTGTACAATGGTTAAGAGAGTATTCTAAAGGCTTAGAATGGTCTAGGACTGTGTATTAGGACTTATAACAACCATTAGAATGATCCTAATCAATGCTTGACTCCCCAAAGGACGTAGAGGGTGTAGCATGAGTCCTTGGAGTTTCTAACAAGTGTAGAATGGTTAAGAGAGTATTCTAAAGGCTTAGAATGATCTAGGAATGTGTATTAGGACATATACGAACCTTTAGAATGAACCTAAACATTGCTTGGTATCCCATGGGACGTAGAAGGTGTAGCATGAGTCCTTGGAGGTTCTAACAAGTGTAGAATGGTTAAGAGAGTATTCTAAAGGCTTAGAATGGTCTAGGAATGTGTATTAGGACTTATAAGAACCATTAGAATGATCCTAATCAATGCTTGACTCCCCAAGGGACGTAGAGGGTGTAGCATCCTTGGAGGTTCTAACAAGTGTAGAATGGTTAAGAGAGTATTCTAAGGGCCTAGAATGGTCTAGGAATGTGTATTAGGACTTAGAAGAAACATTAGAATGATCCTAAACAACGATTGAGTCCCCAAGTGACGTAGAGGGTGTAACATGTGTCCTTGGATGTTCTAACAAGTGTAGAATGGTTAAGAGAGTATTCTAATGGCTTTTTTTTGGTAGAACGAAAAAAATTCATTACCAATAGAACGAAATTATACATCAAACAAAAAAATACGAGTAAAACTTACTCTTCCCACCTACTATGTAGGGTTTAAGAAGTAAGCAAACTCAAGCAAAACAGAGATTAAAGTTCTGCTAGGATTCTATTAGCTATTACATTATCAAAGTTATTACTAATAGAATCAAAAACAACAAAAAATCTTGTAGCAATCTCCTTCTTAAGAATGATAAAGACATGTTGAGGAAGCCTTTCCTTTCCAACAAAAATTCGTCGATTCCTTTCCAACCATGTGAAGTAGACACACGCAGCCATAGAAGCATAAATTGGCAAACATTTTTTCTTGTACTTAAACCCAAACGCGAGCCAGTGGAGCCAGGATTGAAAACTGGTGCGCCAATTATCAATTCCTAGCCAATTTGCGGTCAGCTCTAGCAATGCCTTACTCCATCCACAATCAAAGAACAAATGATCACGATCTTCATAATTATCATTGCATAAGACACAAGTAGGGTCCGATTCATCAAACATAGCTAAGTTGGCCTTTGTTTTCAGCTTATCATGAACCGCCAACCAAAGATTGAAACAATGCTTTGGTACTGAAACCGCATTCCACACCACCTTGTGCTAGAAGACAGTGCCTTGTTGCCCAAGTAAATGATGATAGCCTTGTTGGACTGAATAAGAAGGGCCACCTCTCCGTAACCCATTAACATAAGCTGATCTGAGTTTATCTCTAAGTTTAATCACTTGCCTCCAATGCCAACTAGCTTGAGTGCTGATCTGATACTCCCAAAAGTCATGGTCCTTCAGATATACCGAACCAATCCATTTAACCCATAAAGAGTCCTTCTTCATTGCTAATTGCCAAACCTGCTTACCAAGAGATGCATAATTCCATGTCACAGTATTCTTAAAGCCTAATCCCCCACACTTCTTAGGCCTGCAGCAAGTATCCCAAGCAATAACTGAATTAGCTCTCCCTAAACGATTTTCACCCCACAAGAATTGCCTACACTTTTGATCAATCTTCTGCATCACAGACTTTGGGATTATGAACACACTGGCCCAGTACACATGGAGAGTTAAGAGGACAGAATTAACCAACTGAGCCTTCCCTTGATAGGATAAGTGCCTTGACTTCCAAGTTTGTATTCTCTGAGTTACTTTATCGACCAGAACCTGACAAGAGTGAGTAGACCACTTCCTCACAGATATTGGCAAGCCTAAATATCTAAAAGGAAATGAGCCTTTGGTGAAACTAGTCATTGCCTGCAACCTCAATTCCTGATCAGAGTTCATGCCAGCCAAGAAAATCTGAGATTTGGATGGATTAGCATAGAGACCAGAGTTTTCAGAGAAGTTTTGGAAAGCATCCATCAGAACCTTGACACTCCTTTCATTCCCCTTACAAAAAAGCATTATGTCATAAGCAAAAGCCAAATTAACAAGCTTAGTTGATTTACAAAGAGGATGAAATCTGAAACACCTATCATCAGCTGCAGCTTGCAATCTTCTTGTTAGCATTTCAATCACCAAAACAAAAAGCAGAGGGGACATAGGGGCCCCTTGCCTCAGGCCTCTATGACTCTTAATTTTTCCAAAAGAAGAACCATTAACAACCAAAGAGAAGGTCACAGTAGAGATACATGTCATAATCCACTGCACAAACTTTGAAGGGAAATTAAGAGCCTGTAAAGTGTTCTGAATAAAATCCCAGCTGACTACATCATAGGCTTTCCTTAAATCCATCTTCAAAAGACACCTAGATGAGACATACTTCCTACCATACAATCTGAGTAGCTCTTGTGTGATAAGGATGTTCTGAACAATATTCCTACCACTCACAAAAGCAGATTGATTCCCTTGCACAATCTCTGGAAGGACCACCTGCATTCTCTTAGCCAGAATTTTAGCAATACATTTATACACTGAATTGCAGCATGCTATGGGTCTGAAATCAGCAGCTAAGTTAGGACACTCCACCTTTGGAACAAGGATTAAGGAGGTAGCATTAATCTCTTTCAGCAATTTACCAGAGTTAAAAAACTCTCTCACAGCTTTGCAAACATCACTACCAATAATAGGCCAAGCAACCTTGTAGAATTCAGCTCCAAATCCATCAGGACCAGGAGTTTTGTTATTACCCATACTCATAAAGCTATCTTTAATTTCAGCATCAGAAACAGGAGATATAAGGGATAGCTGCTGACCAGAAGATAAGATTTTACCTTGCAAAATCTCATTAGCATTGAAATTCCACACAGAAGCATTAGGCTTGAACAAATCCTGAAAATAGTCTTCAAACACTTTACAAATACCATTGTGAGATGTTTGAAGAGTACCATTAGCATCAGTGATGACAAGATCCTATTTCTATATCTTCTGGCTTTGATTGAGGCATGAAAGAATTTTGTGTTTTGATTAGCTTCTTTAAGCCAGCTTTCTTTAGCTTTTTGTTGCAAAAAACTCACAGCAGCCTTTGCAATATACATGTATTCACGTCTGGCTTCAATCTCCAATTTTTGCAAATGAGAATTGCTAGGATCATCAGATAGGAGACTCTGAATTCTTTCCAAATTTTGCCTATTCACCAATTCCTTTTTTTCAATATCTGAATACTTGTTCCTATTCAGATCTTTGAGAGGACCGTGCAACATTTTTAATCTCTGAACCAATTTGAACATTTCAAACCCTACAACCTCCTTCCTCCAAACCTCTTGCACAATGTGTAAGAAATCATCATCCTTAGTCAGCATGTTAAAGAATTTAAAAGAATGAGTTTTCTGAACACAGATGTCTCTCCAATCAATCAACATAGGTGAGTGATATGAAATTCCTTCATTTAAGAACATAGCTTCAGCATTAGGCCACATATTAATCCACTCAGGATTCACCAACACCCTGTCAAGCTTACAAAAGATCCTATTTTCTGGTTCTTGCTTATTGGACCAAGTGTAATAGCAACCTGAAAACTTCATATCCTCTACACAAATGTGTTGCACACAATTTCTGAAATCCATCAGCTGATCAGGATAGGCAGGGAGACCTCCAAGCTTCTCCTGAGGCTCAAGCACAGTATTGAAATCACCAGCAATGCACCAAGGAATGTTAATCCCCTGACTAACCGATATCAAAAAATTCCATAATTCCACCCTACCCTCTGAATCATTACTTGCATATACAACAGTAATATAGAATTCCTGTTGATTTTGATTTGAGTGAACAAGGCAATGAATGTATTGAGGTTTAGAATGAATCACTGTTACTCTAAACATGTCAAATTTCCAAACTATCCATATTCTACCAATTGGACAGGAATCAAGATTAATTGTTGAGCCCCAACCAGGGAACAGCTTCTGCCTCAAATAATCATAAGAAGGAGTCCTAACTTTATTTTCAAGAATAGATAAAAAACCAACCTTATACTTACTTATCAACCTTTGCAGTTCTTTCTGCTTTTGAGGGTGGTTGAAACCCCTTATATTCCATATGGCCAGACTATCCATTAGAGGATTTAGGTAAAACACCCTCATCCCCTGTCTTTTCACCACCAGTACCATCCTTCTTCATTTGAGCAGCCTTCTTTCTTGTCATGACAGTCTGCCATTCACCATTCTTTGAAGGCACAACAGTTTGGGAAATCACAGTCCTCATCTCAGTTTCAATTGGATCCTCAATAACCTGAAGAGCATGCTTGACTCCAATTTCCTCTACCACTGCTGGGTGCAATTCAGAGTCCTCAACTCTATCTGCAGGTATGATACCCTTCTCAACTTGATCCAGGACCTTGATTGACTCTACCACATGATTAACCTCCTTTTGAGTAGGCTTGTTCTTAACCACCCACTCTTTTCTGACAACTTTGGCATCTTTTCTACACATCTTTTTATCATGGCCAAACTTTTCACAATTCTCACAAAACTGTGGTTTCCATTCATAAGTTATTTGCTGTGTAATGATTCTTCCTTTTTCATCTTCAAAGAATACTTCATCTGGCAAAGTATCTGGATTCACTTCAACTAGGATTCTAGCATAGTTAATCCTATCCCTTTCCTGTGTCATACTATCCACCATAATAGGGACTCCAATCAAGCTGGCTATTTTACTTAGGGAGGCTGCACCCCAGTACTTGACATCAAGATTGTGAAGTTGAATCCAAATTGGAATCTGATCTGAATACTTTTTTCCAACATGCTTCTCATGCCAAGGTCGAATGAACAGAGGTTTCTTGTCAAAGTGGAAAACCCCAATCTCCAGGACCGAGTTCCTTGCTTCAATAGTTGTGAATCGCACAATAACATTTCCTTCAGAGTCCATGACTATTTTATCAATGCCATGCTGTCCCCATATTCTCTTAATGTAACCACTGATGACAGGGAAGGGAGGGTTTGCTCCCAACACGAAGCATACCACCGCATTTTCCCAGAATTTCAGTTCATCTTTGATGTCCTCCAATTCAATTTTCCCAACCGAAATACCATCTTTCATCACAGGAGGTTTATAGGATAGCTTTTCGCCAGAGTTTCGCAGCTTTGATATATCGAATGAATCCCATACTGAGGCCCTTTTGGTGAACTTTGCATTAGGGTTAGGGTCACTAGGACCTAGTGCATCTTTGTCAACAATAGGGCTTGGGCTTTCATGCATGGCATGCATAGGTTTCTTACCCTTCAGTTTTTCACGCAGTCTATCAATTTTTTCCAAGACTGACAACGCTTGAGAATCATCCAAGGAATCAATACTTTGAACCAAGTCATCAAATTCAGTTTCTTGGTCATCAAGCAAGTCAAGGTTTATAGGGGATTTAACAACTTTTCCATCATTCGATTTGTTATCAGGGGAAGAGAGGGTTTTAGAAGAAGGCTTAGAAGAAGAGGGAGGTTTAGGTGGGGTTGAGTGCTGCTTTCCCCGTTTCTTTGCCATGACGGCACGGTGGAGACACCGGGAGAAACAAGGAATGACGGCGGGTAGAGAGAGCTAGGGTTTCATTATAGAAGTGTATCTTCAATTTAAAGTGGGCTAACTAAATTTTCAAAGTATAAATTTGTTGTATTTAATGGCTTAGAATGGTCTAGGAGTGTGTATTAGGACTTATAAGAACCATTAGAACGATCCTAAACAATGCTTGAGCCCCAAGGGACGTAGAGGGTGTAGCATGAGTCCTTGGAGGTTTTAACAAGTGTAGAATGGTCTAGGAATGTGTATTAGGACTTATACGAACCTTTAGAATGATCCTAAACATTGCTTGGTACCCCTAGGGACATAGAGGGTGTAGCATGAGTCCTTGGAGGTTCTAACAAGTGTAGAATGGTTAAGAGAGTATTCTAAAGGCTTAGAATGGTCTAGGAATGTGTATTATGACTTATAAGAAACATTAGAATGATCCTAAACTAAGCTTGAGTCCCCAAGGGACTAAGCGGGTGTAGCATGAGTCGTTGGAGGTTCTAACAAGTGTAGAATGGTTAAGAGAGTATTCTAAAGGCTTAGAATGGTCTAGGAATGTATATTAGGACTTATACGAACCTTTAGAATGATCAAAAACATTGCTTGGTACCCCTAGGGACGTAGAGGGTGTAGCATGAGTCCTTGGAGGTTCTAACAAGTGTATAATGGTTAGGAGAGTATTCTAAAGGCTTAGAATGGTCTAGGAATGTGTATTAGGACTTATAAGAACTATTAGAATGATTCTAAACATTGTTTGGTACCATAAGGGACGAAGAGGGTGTAGCATGAGTCCTTGGAGGTTCTAACAATTGTAGAATAGTTAAGAGAGTATTCTAGAGGCTTAGAATTGTCTAGGAATGTGTATTAGGACTTATACAAACATTAGAATGATCCTAAACAATGCTTGAGTCCCCAAGGGACGTAGAGGGTGTAGCATGAATCCTTGGAGATTCTAACAAGTGTACAATGGTTAAGAGAGTATTCTAAAGGCTTAGAATGGTCTAGGAATGTTTATTAGGACTTAAAAGAACCATTAGAATGATCCTAAACAATGCTTGACTCCCCTAGGGACGTAGAGGGCGTAGAATGAGTCCTTGGTGGTTCTAACAAGTGTAGAATGGTTAAGAGAGTATTATAAAGGCGTGGAATGGTCTAGGAATGTGTATTACAACTTATAAGAAACATTAGAATGATCCTTAATAGTGCTTGAGTCCCCAAGTGACGTAGAGAGTGTAGCATGAGTCCTTGGAGGTTCTAACAAGTGTAAACTGGTTAAGAGAGTATTCTAATGGCTTAGAATGGTCTAGGAATGTGTATTAGGACTTATACAAACATTAGAATGATCCTAAACAATGCTTGAGTCCCCAAGGGACGTAGAGGGTGTAGCATGAATCCTTGGAGGTTCTAACAAGTGTAGAATGGTTAAGAGAGTATTCTAAAGGCTTAGAATGGTCTAGGAATGTGTATTAGGACTTATAAGAAACATTAGAATGATCCTAAACAATGCTTGAGTCCCCAAGGGACTTAGCGTGTGTAGCATGAGTCCTTGGAGGTTCTAACAAGTGTACAATGGTTAAGAGAGTATTCTAAAGGCTTAGAATGGTCTAGGAATGTGTATTAGGACTTATAACAACCATTAGAATGATCCTAATCAATGCTTGATTCCCCAAAGGACGTAGAGGGTGTAGCATGAGTCCTTGGAGGTTCTAACAAGTGTAGAATGGTTAAGAGAGTATTCTAAAGGCTTAGAATGCTCTAGGAATGTGTATTAGGACATATACGAACCTTTAGAATGATCCTAAACGTTGCTTGGTATCCCAAGGGACGTAGAAGGTGTAGCATGAGTCCTTGGAGGTTCTAACAAGTGTAGAATGGTTAAGAGAGTATTCTAAAGGCTTAGAATGGTCTAGGAATGTGTATTAGGACTTATAAGAACCATTAGAATGATCCTAAACAATGCTTGACTCCCCTAGGGACGTAGAGGGCGTAGAATGAGTCCTTGGTGGTTCTAACAAGTGTAGAATGGTTAAGAGAGTATTCTAAAGGCGTGGAATGGTCTAGGAATGTGTATTACAACTTATAAGAAACATTAGAATGATTCTTAATAGTGCTTGAGTCCCCAAGTGACGTAGAGAGTGTAGCATGAGTCCTTGGAGGTTCTAACAAGTGTAAACTGGTTAAGAGAGTATTCTAATGGCTTAGAATGGTCTAGGAATGTGTATTAGGACTTATAAGAACCATTAGAATGATCCTAATCAATACTTGACTCCCCAAGGGACGTAGAGGGTGTAGCATGAGTCCTTGGAGGTTCTAACAACTGTAGAATGGTTAAGAGAGTATTCTAAAGGCTTAGAATGATCTATGAATGTGTATTAGGACATATACGAACCTTTAGAATGATCCTAAACATTGCTTCGTACCCCAAGGGACATAGAGGGTGTAGCATGAGTCCTTGGAGGTTCTAACAAGTGTAGAATGGTTAAGAGAGTATTCTAAAGGCTTAGAATGGTCTAGGAATGTGTATTATGACTTATAAGAAACATTAGAAAGATCCTAAACTAAGCTTGAGTCCCCAAGGGACTAAGCGGTTGTAGAATGAGTCGTTGGAGGTTCTAACAAGTGTAGAATGGTTAAGAGAGAATTCTAAAGGCTTAGAATGGTCTAGGAATGTATATTAGGACTTATACGAACCTTTAGAATGATCATAAACATTGCTTGGTACCCCTAGGGACGTAGAGGGTGTAGCATGAGTCCTTGGAGGTTCTAACAAGTGTATAATGGTTAAGAGAGTATTCTAAAGGCTTAGAATGGTCTAGGAATGTGTATTAGGACTTATAAGAAACATTAGAATGATCCTAAACAATGCTTGAGTCCCAAAGGGACTTACTCGGGTGTAGCATGAGTCCTTGGAGGTTCTAACAAGTGTAGAATGGTTAAGAGAGTATTCTAAAGGCTTAGAATGGTCTGGTAATGTGTATTAGGACTTATAAGAACTATTAGAATGATCCTAATCAATGCTTGACTCCCCAAGGGACGTAGAGGGTATAGCATGAGTCCTTGGAGGTTCTAACAAGTGTATAATGGTTAACAGAGTATTCTAAAGGCTTAGAAATATTTCTGATATGATTAAGATATGATTCGTTTTATCTTTATGTATAAGATATAAATTTGATCTAGGAATGTGTATTAGGACATATACGAACCTTTATAATGATCCTAAACATTGCTTGGTATCCCAAGGGACGTAGAAGGTGTAGCATGAGTCCTTAGAGGTTCTAACAAGTGTAGAATGGTTAAGAGAGTATTCTAAAGGCTTAGAATGGCCTACGAATGTGTATTAGGACTTATACGAACCTTTAGAATGATCCTAAACATTGCTTGGTACCCCTAGGGACGTAGAGGGTGTAGCATGAGTCCTTGGAGGTTCAAACAAGTGTAGAATGGTTAAGAGAGTATTCTAAAGGCCTAGAATGGTCTAGGAATGTGTATTAGGACTTAGAAGAAACATTAGAATGATCCTAAACAATGCTTGAGTCCCCAAGTGACGTAGAGGGATTAACATGTGTCCTTGGAGGTTCTAACAAGTGTAGAATGGTTAAGCGAGTATTCTAATGGTTTAGAATGGTCTAGGAATGTGTATTAGGACTTATAAGAAACATTAGAATGATCCTAAACAATGCTTGAGTCCCCAAGGGACTAAGCGGGTGTAGCATGAGTCGTTGGAGGTTCTAACAAATGTAGAATGGTTAAGAGAGTATTCTGAAAGCTTAGAATGGTCAAGGAATGTGTATTAGGACTTATACGAACCTTTGAATGATCCTAAACAGTGCTTGGTACCCCTAGGGACGTAGAGGGTGTAGCATGAGTCCTTGGAGGTTCTAACAAGTGTAGAATGTTTAAGAGAGTATTCTTGGGGTTTAGAATGTTCTAAGAATGTGTATTAGGACTTATACAAACATTAGAATGATCCTAAACAATGCTTGAGTCCCCAAGGGACGTAGAGGGTGTAGCATGAATCCTTGGAGGTTCTAACAAGTGTAGAATGGTTAAGAGAGTATTCTAAAGGCTTAGAATGGTCTAGGAATGTGTATTTGGACTTATAAGAAACATTAGAATGATCCTAAACAATGCTTGAGTCCCCAAGGGACTTAGCGTGTGTAGCATGAGTCCTTGGAGGTTCTAACAAGTGTACAATGGTTAAGAGAGTATTCTAAAGGCTTAGAATGGTCTAGGAATGTGTATTAGGACTTATAACAACCATTAGAATGATCCTAAACAATGCTTGAGCCCCAAGGGACGTAGAGGGTGTAGCATGAGTCCTTGGAGGTTTTAACAAGTGTAGAATGGTTAAGAGAGTATTCTAAAGGCTTAGAATGGTCTAGGAATGTGTATTAGGACTTATAAGAAACATTAAAATGATCCTAAACAATGCTTGAGTCCCCAAGGGACTAAGCGGGTGTAGCATGAGTCGTTGGAGGTTCTAACAAATGTAGAATGGTTAAGAGAGTATTCTAAAGGCTTAGAATGGTCTAGGAATGTGTATTAGGACTTATACGAACCTTTAGAATGATCCTAAACCTTGCTTGGTACCCCTAGGGACGTAGAGGGTGTAGCATGAGTCCTTGGAGGTTCTAACAAGTGTATAATGGTTAAGAGAGTATTCTAAAGGCATAGAATGGTCTAGGAATGTGTATTAGGACTTATAAGAACTATTAGAATGATTCTAAACATTGTTTAGTACCCTAAGGGACGTAGAGGGTGTAGCATGAGTCCTTGGAGGTTCTAACAACTGTAGAATATTTAAGAGAGTATTCTAGAGGTTTAGAATGTTCTAGGAATGTGTATTACGACTTATACAAACATTAGAATGATCCTAAACAATGCTTGAGTCCCCAAGGGACGTAGAGGGTGTAGCATGAATCCTTGGAGGTTCTAACAAGTGTAGAATGGTTAAGAGAGTATTCTAAAGGCTTAGAATGGTCTAGGAATGTGTATTAGGACTTATAAGAAACATTAGAATGATCCTAAACAATGCTTGAGTCCCCAAGGGACTTTGCGTGTGTAGCATGAGTCCTTGGAGGTTCTAACAAGTGTACAATGGTTAAGAGAGTATTCTAAAGGCTTAGAATGGTCTAGGAATGTGTATTAGGACTTATAACAACCATTAGAATGATCCTAATCAATGCTTGACTCCCCAAAGGACGTAGAGGGTGTAGCATGAGTCCTTGGAGGTTCTAACAAGTGTAGAATGGTTAAGAGAGTATTCTAAAGGCTTAGAATGATCTAGGAAAGTGTATTAGGACATATACGAACCTTTAGAATGATCCTAAACATTGCTTGGTATCCCAAGGGACGTAGAAGGTGTAGCATGAGTCCTTGGAGGTTCTAACAAGTGTAGAATGGTTAAGAGAGTATTCTAAAGGCTTAGAATGGTCTAGGAATGTGTATTAGGACTTATAAGAACCATTAGAATGATCCTAATCAATGCTTGACTCCCCAAGGGACGTAGGGGGTGTAGCATGAGTCCTTGGAGGTTCTAACAAGTGTAGAATGGTTAAGAGAGTATTCTAAGGGCCTAGAATGGTCTAGGAATGTGTATTAGGACTTAGAAGAAACATTAGAATGATCCTAAACAACGATTGAGTCCCCAAGTGACGTAGAGGGTGTAACATGTGTCCTTGGAGGTTCTAACAAGTGTAGAATGGTTAAGAGAGTATTCTAATGGCTTAGAATGGTCTAGGAGTGTGTATTAGGACTTATAAGAACCATTAGAATGATCCTAAACAATGCTTGAGCCCCAAGGGACGTAGAGGGTGTAGCATGAGTCCTTGGAGGTTTTAACAAGTGTAGAATGGTCTAGGAATGTGTATTAGGACTTATACGAACCTTTAGAATGATCCTAAACATTGCTTGGTACCCCTAGGGACATAGAGGGTGTAGCATGAGTCGTTGGAGGTTCTAACAAGTGTAGAATGGTTAAGAGAGTATTCTAAAGGCTTAGAATGGTCTAGGAATGTGTATTATGACTTATACGAACCTTTAGTTTGATCCTAAACATTGCTTGGTACCCCTAAGGACGTAGAGGGTGTAGCATGAGTCCTTGGAGGTTCTAACAAGTGTATAATGGTTAAGAGAGTATTCTAAAGGCATAGAATGGTCTAGGAATGTGTATTAGGACTTATAAGAACTATTAGAATGATTCTAAACATTGTTTAGTACCCTAAGGGACGTAGAGGGTGTAGCATGAGTCTTTGGAGGTTCTAACAAGTGTAGAATGTTTAAGAGAGTATTCTAGAGGTTTAGAATGTTCTAGGAATGTGTATTAGGACTTATACAAACATTAGAATGATCCTAAACAATGTTTGAGTCCCCAAGGGACGTAGAGGGTGTAGCATGAATCCTTGGAGGTTCTAACAAGTGTAGAATGGTTAAGAGAGTATTCTAAAGGCTTAGAATGGTCTAGGAATGTGTATTAGGACTTATAAGAAACATTAGAATGATCCTAAACAATGCTTGAGTCCCCAAGGGACTTAGCGTGTGTAGCATGAGTCCTTGGAGGTTCTAACAAGTGTACAATGGTTAAGAGAGTATTCTAAAGGCTTAGAATGGTCTAGGAATGTGTATTAGGACTTATAACAACCATTAGAATGATCCTAATCAATGCTTGACTCCCCAAAGGACGTACAGGGTGTAGCATGAGTCCTTGGAGGTTCTAACAAGTGTAGAATGGTTAAGAGAGTATTCTAAAGGCTTAGAATGATCTAGGAATGTGTATTAGGACATATACGAACCTTTAGAATGATCCTAAACATTGCTTGGTATTCCAAGGTACGTAGAAGGTGTAGCATGAGTCCTTGGAGGTTCTAACAAGTGTAGAATGGTTAAGAGAGTATTCTAAAGGCTTAGAATGGTCTAGGAATGTGTATTAGGACTTATAAGAACCATTAGAATGATCCTAATCAATGCTTGACTCCCCAAGGGACGTAGAGGGTGTAGCATGAGTCCTTGGAGGTTCTAACAAGTGTAGAATGGTTAAGAGAGTATTCTAAGGGCCTAGAATGGTCTAGGAATGTGTATTAGGACTTAGAAGAAACATTAGAATGATCCTAAACAACGATTGAGTCCCCAAGTGACGTAGAGGGTGTAACATGTGTCCTTGGAGGTTCTAACAAGTGTAGAATG
Source organism: Crotalaria pallida (assembly GCA_037953625.1). NCBI lineage: Eukaryota > Viridiplantae > Streptophyta > Magnoliopsida > Fabales > Fabaceae > Crotalaria > Crotalaria pallida. The sequence continues at coordinate 62,784,089 of CM075655.1, read as the reverse complement.
GTTAAGAGAGTATTCTAATGGCTTAGAATGGTCTAGGAGTGTGTATTAGGACTTATAAGAACCATTAGAATGATCCTAAACAATGCTTGAGCCCCAAGGGACGTAGAGGGTGTAGCATGAGTCCTTGGAGGTTTTAACAAGTGTAGAATGGTCTAGGAATGTGTATTAGGACTTATACGAACCTTTAGAATGATCCTAAACATTGCTTGGTACCCCTAGGGACATAGAGGGTGTAGCATGAGTCCTTGGAGGTTCTAACAAGTGTAGAATGGTTAAGAGAGTATTCTAAAGGCTTAGAATGGTCTAGGAATGTGTATTATGACTTATAAGAAACATTAGAATGATCCTAAACTAAGCTTGAGTCCCCAAGGGACTAAGCGGGTGTAGCATAAGTCGTTGGAGGTTCTAACATGTGTAGAATGGTTAAGTGAGTATTCTAAAGGCTTAGAATTGTCTACGAATGTATATTAGGACTTATACGAACCTTTAGAATGATCATAAACATTCCTTGGTACCCCTAGGGACGTAGAGGGTGTAGCATGAGTCCTTGGAGATTCTAACAAGTGTATAATGGTTAGCAGAGTATTCTAAAGGCTTAGAATGCTCTAGGAATGTGTATTAGGACATATACGAACCTTTAGAATGATCCTAAACGTTGCTTGGTATCCCAAGGGACGTAGAAGGTGTAGCATGAGTCCTTGGAGGTTCTAACAAGTGTAGAATGGTTAAGAGAGTATTCTAAAGGCTTAGAATGGTCTAGGAATGTGTATTAGGACTTATAAGAACCATTAGAATGATCCTAATCAATGCTTGACTCCCCAAGGGACGTAGAGGGTGTAGCATGAGTCCTTGGAGGTTCTAACAAGTGTAGAATGGTTAAGAGAGTATTCTAAAGGCCTAGAATGGTCTAGGAATGTGTATTAGGACTTAGAAGAAACATTAGAATGATCTTAAACAATGATTGACTCCCCAAGTGACGTAGAGGGTGAAACATGTGTCCTTGGAGGTTCTAACAAGTGTAGAATGGTTAAGAGAGTATTCTAATGGCTTAGAATGGTCTAGGAATGTGTATTAGGATTTATAAGAACCATTAGAATGATCCTAAACAATGCTTGAGCCCCAAGGGACGTAGAGGGTGTAGCATGAGTCCTTGGAGGTTTTAACAAGTGTAGAATGGTTAAGAGAGTATTCTAAAGGCTTAGAATGGTCTAGGAATGTGTATTAGGACTTATAAGAAACATTAGAATGATCCTAAACAATGCTTGAGTCCCCAAGGGACTAAGCGGGTGTAGCATGAGTCGTTGGAGGTTCTAACAAATGTAGAATGGTTAAGAGAGTATTCTAAAGGCTTAGAATGGTCTAGGAATGTGTATTAGGACTTATACGAACCTTTAGAATGATCCTAAACATTGCTTGGTACCCCTAGGGACGTAGAGGGTGTAGCATGAGTCCTTGGAGGTTCTAACAAGTGTAGAATGGTTAAGAGAGTATTCTAAAGGCTTAGAATGGTCTAGGAATGTGTATTAGGACTTATAAGAACCATTAGAATGATCCTAATCAATGCTTGACTCCCCAAGGGACGTAGAGGGTGTAGCATGAGTCCTTGGAGGTTCTAACAAGTGTAGAATGGTTAAGAGAGTATTCTAAAGGCCTAGAATGGTCTAGGAATGTGTATTAGGACTTAGAAGAAACATTAGAATGATCTTAAACAATGATTGACTCCCCAAGTGACGTAGAGGGTGAAACATGTGTCCTTGGAGGTTCTAACAAGTGTAGAATGGTTAAGAGAGTATTCTAATGGCTTAGAATGGTCTAGGAATGTGTATTAGGATTTATAAGAACCATTAGAATGATCCTAAACAATGCTTGAGCCCCAAGGGACGTAGAGGGTGTAGCATGAGTCCTTGGAGGTTTTAACAAGTGTAGAATGGTTAAGAGAGTATTCTAAAGGCTTAGAATGGTCTAGGAATGTGTATTAGGACTTATAAGAAACATTAGAATGATCCTAAACAATGCTTGAGTCCCCAAGGGACTAAGCGGGTGTAGCATGAGTCGTTGGAGGTTCTAACAAATGTAGAATGGTTAAGAGAGTATTCTAAAGGCTTAGAATGGTCTAGGAATGTGTATTAGGACTTATACGAACCTTTAGAATGATCCTAAACATTGCTTGGTACCCCTAGGGACGTAGAGGGTGTAGCATGAGTCCTTGGAGGTTCTAACAAGTGTATAATGGTTAAGAGAGTATTCTAAAGGCATAGAATGGTCTAGGAATGTGTATTAGGACTTATAAGAACTATTAGAATGATTCTAAACATTGTTTGGTACCCTAAGAGACGTAGAGGGTGTAGCATGAGTCCTTGGAGGTTCTAACAAGTGTATAATGTTTAAGAGAGTATTCTAGAGGTTTAGAATGTTCTAGGAATGTGTATTAGGACTTATAGAAACATTAGAATGATCCTAAACAATGCTTGAGTCCCCAAGGGACGTAGAGGGTGTAGCATGAATCCTTGGAGGTTCTAACAAGTGTAGAATGGTTAAGAGAGTATTCTAAAGGCTTAGAATGGTCTAGGAATGTGTATTAGGACTTATAAGAAACATTAGAATGATCCTAAACAATGCTTGAGTCCCCAAGGGACTTTGCGTGTGTAGCATGAGTCCTTGGAGGTTCTAACAAGTCTACAATGGTTAAGAGAGTATTCTAAAGGCTTAGAATGGTCTAGGAATGTGTATTAGGACTTATAAAACCATTAGAATGATCCTAATCAATGCTTGACTCCCCAAAGGACGTAGAGGGTGTAGCATGAGTCCTTGGAAGTTCTAACAAGTGTAGAATGGTTAAGAGAGTATTCTAAAGGCTTAGAATGCTCTAGGAATGTGTATTAGGACATATACGAACCTTTAGAATGATCCTAAACGTTGCTTGGTATCCCAAGGGACGTAGATGGTGTAGCATGAGTCCTTGGAGGTTCTAACAAGTGTAGAATGGTTAAGAGAGTATTCTAAAGGCTTAGAATAGTCTAGGAATGTGTATTAGGACTTATAAGAACCATTAGAATGATCCTAGTCAATGCTTGACTCCCCAAGGGACGTAGAGGGTGTAGCATGAGTCCTTGGAGGTTCTAACAAGTGTAGAATGGTTAAGAGAGTATTCTAAAGGCCTAGAATGGTCTAGGAATGTGTATTAGGACTTAGAAGAAACATTAGAATGATCTTAAACAATGCTTGACTCCCCAAGTGACGTAGAGGGTGTAACATGTGTCCTTGGAGGTTCTAACAAGTGTAGAATGGTTAAGAGAGTATTCTAATGACTTAGAATGGTCTAGGAATGTGTATTAGGACTTATAAGAACCATTAGAATGATCCTAAACAATGCTTGAGCCCCAAGGGACGTAGAGGGTGTAGCATGAGTCCTTGGAGGTTTTAACAAGTGTAGAATGGTTAAGAGAGTATTCTAAAGGCTTAGAATGGTCTAGGAATGTGTATTAGGACTTATAAGAAACATTAGAATGATCCTAAACAATGCTTGAGTCCCCAAGGGACTAAGCGGGTGTAGCATGAGTCGTTGGAGGTTCTAACAAATGTAGAATGGTTAAGAGAGTATTCTAAAGGCTTAGAATGGTCTAGGAATGTGTATTAGGACTTATACGAACCTTTAGAATGATCCTAAACATTGCTTGGTACCCCTAGGGACGTAGAGGGTGTAGCGTGAGTCCTTGGAGGTTCTAACAAGTGTATAATGGTTAAGAGAGTATTCTAAAGGCATAGAATGGTCTAGGAATGTGTATTAGGACTTATAAGAACTATTAGAATGATTCTAAACATTGTTTAGTACCCTAAGGGACGTAGAGGGTGTAGCATGAGTCCTTGGAGGTTCTAACAAGTGTAGAATGTTTAAGAGAGTATTCTAGAGGTTTAGAATGTTCTAGGAATGTGTATTAGGACTTATACAAACATTAGAATGATCCTAAACAATGCTTGAGTCCCCAAGGGACGTAGAGGGTGTAGCATGAATCCTTGGAGGTTCTAACAAGTGTAGAATGGTTAAGAGAGTATTCTAAAGGCTTAGAATGGTCTAGGAATGTGTATTAGGACTTATAAGAAACATTAGAATGATCCTAAACAATGCTTGAGTCCCCAAGGGACTTTGCGTGTGTAGCATGAGTCCTTGGAGGTTCTAACAAGTGTACAATGGTTAAGAGAGTATTCTAAAGGCTTAGAATGGTCTAGGAATGTGTATTAGGACTTATAACAACCATTAGAATGATCCTAATCAATGCTTGACTCCCCAAAGGACGTAGAGGGTGTAGCATGAGTCCTTGGAGGTTCTAACAAGTGTAGAATGGTTAAGAGAGTATTCTAAAGGCTTAGAATGATCTAGGAAAGTGTATTAGGACATATACGAACCTTTAGAATGATCCTAAACATTGCTTGGTATCCCAAGGGACGTAGAAGGTGTAGCATGAGTCCTTGGAGGTTCTAACAAGTGTAGAATGGTTAAGAGAGTATTCTAAAGGCTTAGAATGGTCTAGGAATGTGTATTAGGACTTATAAGAACCATTAGAATGATCCTAATCAATGCTTGACTCCCCAAGGGACGTAGAGGGTGTAGCATGAGTCCTTGGAGGTTCTAACAAGTGTAGAATGGTTTAGAGAGTATTCTAAGGGCCTAGAATGGTCTAGGAATGTGTATTAGGACTTAGAAGAAACATTAGAATGATCCTAAACAACGATTGAGTCCCCAAGTGACGTAGAGGGTGTAACATGTGTCCTTGGAGGTTCTAACAAGTGTAGAATGGTTAAGAGAGTATTCTAATGGCTTAGAATGGTCTAGGAGTGTGTATTAGGACTTATAAGAACCATTAGAATGATCCTAAACAATGCTTGAGCCCCAAGGGACGTAGAGGGTGTAGCATGAGTCCTTGGAGGTTTTAACAAGTGTAGAATGGTTAAGAGAGTATTCTAAAGGCTTAGAATGGTCTAGGAATGTGTATTAGGACTTATAAGAAACATTAGAATGATCCTAAACAATGCTTGAGTCCCCAAGGGACTAAGCGGGTGTAGCATGAGTCGTTGGAGGTTCTAACAAATGTAGAATGGTTAAGAGAGTATTCTAAAGGCTTAGAATGGTCTAGGAATGTGTATTAGGACTTATACGAACCTTTAGAATGATCCTAAACATTGCTTGGTACCCCTAGGGACGTAGAGGGTGTAGCATGAGTCCTTGGAGGTTCTAACAAGTGTATAATGGTTAAGAGAGTATTCTAAAGGCATAGAATGGTCTAGGAATGTGTATTAGGACTTATAAGAACTATTAGAATGATTCTAAACATTGTTTAGTACCCTAAGGGACGTAGAGGGTGTAGCATGAGTCCTTGGAGGTTCTAACAAGTGTAGAATGTTTAAGAGAGTATTCTAGAGGTTTAGAATGTTCTAGGAATGTGTATTAGGACTTATACAAACATTAGAATGATCCTAAACAATGCTTGAGTCCCCAAGGGACTTTGCGTGTGTAGCATGAGTCCTTGGAGGTTCTAACAAGTGTACAATGGTTAAGAGAGTATTCTAAAGGCTTAGAATGGTCTAGGAATGTGTATTAGGACTTATAACAACCATTAGAATGATCCTAATCAATGCTTGACTCCCCAAAGGACGTAGAGGGTGGAGCATGAGTCCTTGGAGGTTCTAACAAGTGTAGAATGGTTAAGAGAGTATTCTAAAGGCTTAGAATGATCTAGGAAAGTGTATTAGGACATATACGAACCTTTAGAATGATCCTAAACATTGCTTGGTATCCCAAGGGACGTAGAAGGTGTAGCATGAGTCCTTGGAGGTTCTAACAAGTGTAGAATGGTTAAGAGAGTATTCTAAAGGCTTAGAATGGTCTAGGAATGTGTATTAGGACTTATAAGAACCATTAGAATGATCCTAAACAATGCTTGAGCCCCAAGGGACGTAGAGGGTGTAGCATGAGTCCTTGGAGGTTTTAACAAGTGTAGAATGGTCTAGGAATGTGTACTAGGACTTATACGAACCTTTAGAATGATCCTAAACATTGCTTGGTACCCCTAGGGACATAGAGGGTGTAGCATGAGTCCTTGGAGGTTCTAACAAGTGTAGAATGGTTAAGAGAGTATTCTAAAGGCTTAGAATGGTCTAGGAATGTGTATTATGACTTATAAGAAACATTAGAATGATCCTAAACTAAGCTTGAGTCCCCAAGGGACTAAGCGGGTGTAGCATGAGTCGTTGGAGGTTCTAACATGTGTAGAATGGTTAAGTGAGTATTCTAAAGGCTTAGAATGGTCTAGGAATGTATATTAGGACTTATACGAACCTTTAGAATGATCATAAACATTCCTTGGTACCCCTAGGGACGTAGAGGGTGTAGCATGAGTCCTTGGAGATTCTAACAAGTGTATAATGGTTAGCAGAGTATTCTAAAGGCTTACAATGGTCTAGGAATGTGTATTAGGACTTATAAGAACTATCAGAATGATTCTAAACATTGTTTGGTACCATAAGGGATGAAGAGCGTGTAGCATGAGTCCTTGGAGGTTCTAACAATTGTAGAATGGTTAAGAGAGTATTCTAGAGGCTTAGAATTGTCTAGGAATGTGTATTAGGACTTATACAAACATTAGAATGATCCTAAACAATGCTTGAGTCCCCAAGGGACGTAGAGGGTGTAGCATGAATCCTTGGAGGTTCTAACAAGTGTACAATGGTTAAGAGAGTATTCTAAAGGCTTAGAATGGTCTAGGAATGTTTATTAGGACTTAAAAGAACCATTAGAATGATCCTAAACAATGCTTGACTCCCCTAGGGACGTAGAGGGTGTAGAATGAGTCCTTGGAGGTTCTAACAAGTGTAGAATGGTTAAGAGAGTATTCTAAAGGCGTAGAAAGGTATAGGAATGTGTATTACAACTTATAAGAAACATTAGAATCATCCTAAATAGTGCTTGAGTCCCCAAGTGACGTAGAGAGTGTAGCATGAGCCCTTGGAGGTTCTAACAAGTGTAGAATGGTTAAGAGAGTATTCTAAAGGCTTAGAATGGTCTAGGAATTTGTATTAGGACTTATAAGAACCATAAGAATGATCCTAAACAATGCTTGAGTCCCCAAGGGACGTAGAGGGTGTAGCATGAGTCCTTGGAGGTTCTAACAAGTGTAGAATGGTTAAGAGAGTATTCTAAAGGCTTAGAATGATCTAGGAATGTGTATTAGGACATATACGAACCTTTAGAATGATCCTAAACATTGCTTGATATCCCAAGGGACGTAGAAGGTGTAGCATGAGTCCTTGGAGGTTCTAACAAGTGTAGAATGGTTAAGAGAGTATTCTAAAGGCTTAGAATGGTCTAGGAATGTGTATTAGGATTTATAAGAAACATTAGAATGATCCTAAACAATGCTTGAGTCCCCAAGGGACTAAGCGAGTGTAGCATGAGTCGTTGGAGGTTCTAACAAGTGTAGAATGGTTAAGAGAGTATTCTAAAGGCTTAGAATGGTCTAGGAATGTGTATTAGGACTTATACGAACCTTTAGAATGATCGTAAACATTGCATGGTACCCCAAGGGACGTAGAGGGTGTAGCATAGGTCCTTGAAGGTTCTAACAAGTGTAGAATGGTTAAGAGAGTATTCTAAAGGCTTAGAATGGTCTAGGAATTTGTATTAGGACTTATAATAACCATTAGAATGATCCTAAACATTGCATGGTACCCCAAGGGACGTAAAGGGTATAACATGAGTCCTTGGAGGTTCTAACAAGTGTAGAATGGTTAAGTGAGTATTTGAAAGGCTTAGAATGGTCTAGGAATTTGTATTAGGACTTATAATAACCATTAGAATGATCCTAAACATTGCATGGTACCCCAAGGGACGTAGAGGGTGTACCATGAGTCCTTGGAGGTTCTAACAAGAGTAGAATGGTTAAGAGAGTATTCTAAAGGCTTAGAATGGTCTAGGAATTTGTATTAGGACTTATAATAACCATTAGAATGATCCTAAACTTTGTATGGTACCCAAGGGACGTAGAGGGTGTACCATGAGTCCTTGGAGGTTCTAACAAGTGTAGAATGGTTAAGTGAGTAATTGAAAGGCTTAGAATGGTCTAGGAATCTGTATTAGGACTTATAATAACCATTAGAATGATCCTAAACAATACTCTAGTCCCCAAGGGACGTAGAGGGTGTAGCATGATTCCTTGGATGTTCTAACAAGTGTAGAATGGTTAAGAGAGTATTCTAAAGGCTTAGAATGGTCTAGGAATATGTATTAGGACTTATAATAACCATTAGAACTATCCTAAACATTGCATGGTACCCCAAGGGACGTAGAGGGTGTAGCATGAGTCCTTGGCGGTTATAACAAGTGTAGAATGGTTAAAAGAGTATTCTAAAGGCTTACAATGATCTAGGAATTTGTATTAGGACTTATAAGAACCATTAGAACTATCCTAAACTTTGCATGGTACACCAAGGGACGTAGAGGATGTAGCATGAGTCCTTGGAGGTTCTAACAAGTGTAGAATGGTTTAGAGAGTACTCTGAAGGCTTAGAATGGTCTAGGAATGTGTATTAGGACTTATAATAACCATTAGAATGATCCTAAACATTGCATGGTACCCAAGGGACGTAGAGGGTGTACCATGAGTCTTTGGAGGTTCTAACAAGTGTAGAATGGTTAAGAGAGTATTCTAAAGGCTTAGAATGGTCTAGGAATGTGTATTAGGACTTATAATAACCATTAGAATGATCCTAAACATTGCATGGTACCCCAAGGGACGTAGAGGGTGTACCATGAGTCCTTGGAGGTTCTAACAAGTGTCGTATGGTTAAGAGAGTATTCTAAAGGCTTAGAATGGTCTAGGAATGTGTAATAGGACTTATAATAACCATTAGAACTATCCTAAGCATTTCATGGTACCCCAAGGGACGTAGAGGTTGTAGCATGAGTCCATGGAGGTTCTAACAAGTGTAGAATGGTTAAGAGAGTATTCTAATGCCTTAGAATAGTCTAGTAATGTGTATTAGGACTTATAAGAACCATTAGAATGATCATAAACATTGCATGTTACCCCAAGGGACGTAGAGGGTGTACCATGAATCCTTGGAGGTTCTAACAAGTGTAGAATGGTTAAGAGAGTATTCTAAAGCCTTAAAATAGTCTAGGAATTTGTATTAGAACTTATAATAACCATTAGAATTATCCTAAACATTGCATGATACCCCAAGGGACGTAGAGGGTGTACCATGAGTCCTTGGAGGTTCTAACAAGTGTAGAATGGTTAAGAGAGTATACTAAAGGATTAGAATGGTCTAGGAATGTGTATTAGGACTTATAATAACCATTAGAACTATCCTAAACATTGCATGTTACACCATGGGACGTAGAGGGTGTAGCATGAGTTCTTGGAGGTTCTAATAAGTGTAGAATGGTTAAGAGAGTATTCTAAAGGCTTAGAATGGTCTTAGAATGCGTATTAAGACTTAAAAGAACCATTAGAATGATCCTAAACTTTGCATGGTACCCCAAGGGACGTAGAGGGTGTAGCTTGAGTCCTTGAAGGTTCTAACAAGTGTAGAATGGTTATTAGAGTATTCTACAGGCTTAGAATGGTCTAGGAATGTGTATTAGGAATTATAAGAAACATTAGAATGATCCTAAACAATGCTTGAATCCCCAAGGGACTAAGCGAGTGTAGCATGAGTCGTTGGAGGTTCTAACAAGTGTAGAATGGTTAAGAGAGTATTCTAAAGGCTTAGAATGGTCTAGGAATGTGTATTAGGACTTATACGAACCATTAGAATGATCGTAAACATTGCATGGTACCCCAAGGGACGTAGAGGGTGTAGCATGAGTCCTTGAAGGTTCTAACAAGTGTAGAATGGTTAAGAGAGTATTCTAAAGGCTTAGAATGGTCTAGGAATTTGTATTAGGACTTATAATAACCATTAGAACGATCCTAAACATTGCATGGTACCCCAAGGGACGTAGAGGGTATAGCATGAGTCCTTGGAGGTTCTAACAAGTGTAGAATGGTTAAGTGAGTATTTGAAAGGCTTAGAATGGTCTAGGAATTTGTATTAGGACTTATAATAACCATTAGAATGATCCTAAACACTGCATGGTACCCCAAGGGACGTAGAGGGTGTACCATGAGTCCTTGGAGGTTCTAACAAGAGTAAATGGTTAAGAGAGTATTCTAAAGGCTTAGAATGGTCTAGGAATTTGTATTAGGACTTATAATAACCATTAGAATGATCCTAAACTTTGCATGGTACCCCAAGGGACGTAGAGGGTGTAGCATGAGTCCTTGGAGGTTCTAACAAGTGTAGAATGGTTAAGTGAGTAAATAAAGGCTTAGAATGGTCTAGCAATATGTATTAGGACTTGTAATAACCATTAGAATGATCCTAAACAATACTCGAGTCCCCAAGGGACGTAGAGGGTGTAGCATGATTCCTTGGATGTTCTAACAAGTGTAGAATGGTTAAGAGAGTATTCTAAAGGCTTAGAATGGTCTAGGAATGTGTATTAGGACTTATAATAACCATTAGAACTATCCTAAACATTGCATGGTACCCCAAGGGACGTAGAGGGTGTAGCATGAGTCCTTGGCGGTTATAACAAGTGTAGAATGGTTAAAAGAGTATTCTAAAGGCTTACAATGGTCTAGGAATTTGTATTAGGACTAATAAGAACCATTAGAACTATCCTAAACTTTGCATGGTACACCAAGGGATGTAGAGGATGTAGCATGAGTCCTTGGAGGTTCTAACAGGTGTAGAATGGTTAAGAGAGTACTCTGAAGGCTTAGAATGGTCTAGGAATGTGTATTAGGACTTATAATAACCATTAGAATGATCCTAAACATTGCATGGTACCCAAGGGACGTAGAGGGTGTACCATGAGTCCTTGGAGGTTCTAACAAGTGTAGAATGGTTAAGAGAGTATTCTAAAGGCTTAGAATGGTCTAGGAATGTGTATTAGGACTTATAATAACCATTAGAATGATCCTAAACATTGCATGGTACCCCAAGGGACGTAGAGGGTGTACCATGAGTCCTTGGAGGTTCTAACAAGTGTCGTATGGTTAAGAGAGTATTCTAAAGGCTTAGAATGGTCTAGTAATGTGTAATAGGACTTATAATAACCATTAGAACTATCCTAAGCATTTCATGGTACCCCAAGGGACGTAGAGGTTGTAGCATGAGTCCATGGAGGTTCTAACAAGTGTAGAATGGTTAAGAGAGTATACTAAAGCCTTAGAATAGTCTAGTAATGTGTATTAGGACTTATAAGAACCATTAGAACGATCGTAAACATTGCATGTTACCCCAAGGGACGTAGAGGGTGTACCATGAATCCTTGGAGGTTCTAACAAATGTAGAATGGTTAAGAGAGTATTCTAAAGCCTTAAAATAGTCTAGGAATTTGTATTAGAACTTATAATAACCATTAGAATTATCCGAAACATTGCATGATACCCCAAGGGACGTAGAGGGTGTACCATGAGTCCTTGGAGGTTCTAACAAGTGTAGAATGGTTAAGAGTGTATACTAAAGGATTAGAATGGTCTAGGAATGTGTATTAGGACTTATAATAACCATTAGAACTATCCTAAACATTGCATGTTACACCATGGGACGTAGAGGGTGTAGCATGAGTCCTTGGAGGTTCTAACAAGTGTAGAATGGTTAAGAGAGTATTCTAAAGGCATAGAATGGTCAAGGAATGCTTATTAAGACTTAAAAGAACCATTAGAATGATCCTAAACTTTCCATGGTACCCCAAGGGACGTAGAGTGTGTAGCATGAGTCCTTGAAGGTTCTAACAAGTGTAGAATGGTTAAGAGAGTATTCTAAAGGCTTAGAATGGTCTAGGAATTTGTATTAGGACTTATAATAACCATTAGAATGATCCTAAACATTGCATGGTACCCCAAGGGATGTAGAGGGTGTACATTGAGTCCTTGAAGGTTCTAACAAGTGTAGAATGGTTAAGAGAGTATGCTAAAGGCATAGAATGGTCTAGGAATGTGTATTAGGACTTATAATAACCATTAGAACTATCCTAAACATTGCATGGTACCCCAAGGGACGTAGAGGGTGTAGCATGAGTCCTTGGAGGTTCTAACAAGTGTAGAATGGTTAAGTGAGTATTTGAAAGGCTTAGAATGGTCTACGAATTTGTATTAGGACTTATAATAACCATTAGAATGATCCTAAACATTGCATGGTACCCGAAGGGACGTAGAGGGTGTACCATGAGTCCTTGGAGATTCTAACAAGTGTAGAATGGTCTAGGAATGTGTATTAGGACTTATAATAACCATTAGAACTATCCTAAACATTACATGGTACACCAAGGGACGTAGAGGGTGTAGCATGAGTCCTTGGAGGTTTTAACAAGTGTAGAATGGTTAAGAGAGTATTCTAAAGGCTTAGAATGGTCTAGGAATCTGTATTAAGACTTAAAAGAACCATTAGAATGATCCTATACATTGCATGGTACCCCAAGGGACGTAGAGGGTGTAGGATGACTCCTTGAAGGTTCTAACAAGTGTAGAATGGTTAAGAGAGTATTCTAAAGGCTTAGAATGGTCTCTGAATTTGTATTAGGACTTATAATATCCATTAGAATGATCCTAAACATTGCATGGTACCCCAAGGGACGTAGAGGGTGTAGCATGAGTCCTTGGAGGTTCTAACAAGTGTAGAATGGTTAAGTGAGTATTTGAAAGGCTTAGAATGGTCTAGGAATGTGTATTAGGACTTATAATAACCATTAGAATGATCCTAAACAATACTCGAGTCCCCAAGGGACGTAGAGGGTGTAGCATGAGTCCTTGGAGGTTCTAACAAGTGTAGAATGGATAAGAGAGTATTCTAAAGGCTTAGAATGGTCTAGGAATGTGTATTAAGACTTAAAAGAACCATTAGAATGATCCTAAACTTTGCATGGTACCCCAAGGGACGTAGAGGGTGTAGCATGAGTCCTTGAAGGTTCTAACAAGTGTAGAATGGTTAAGAGAGTATTCTAAAGGCTTAGAATGGTCTAGGAATGTGTATTAGGACTTATAATAACCATTAGAATGATCCTAAACATTGCATGGTACCCCAAGGGACGTAGAGGGTGTACCATGAGTCCTTGGAGGTTCTAACAAGTGTCGTATGGTTAAGAGAGTATTCTAAAGGCTTAGAATGGTCTAGTAATGTGTAATAGGACTTATAATAACCATTAGAACTATCCTAAGCATTTCATGGTACCCTAAGGGACGTAGAGGTTGTAGCATGAGTCCATGGAGGTTCTAACAAGTGTAGAATGGTTAAGAGAGTATACTAAAGCCTTAGAATAGTCTAGTAATGTGTATTAGGACTTATAAGAACCATTAGAACGATCGTAAACATTGCATGTTACCCCAAGGGACGTAGAGGGTGTACCATGAATCCTTGGAGGTTCTAACAAATGTAGAATGGTTAAGAGAGTATTCTAAAGCCTTAAAATAGTCTAGGAATTTGTATTAGAACTTATAATAACCATTAGAATTATCCGAAACATTGCATGATACCCCAAGGGACGTAGAGGGTGTACCATGAGTCCTTGGAGGTTCTAACAAGTGTAGAATGGTTAAGAGTGTATACTAAAGGATTAGAATGGTCTAGGAATGTGTATTAGGACTTATAATAACCATTAGAACTATCCTAAACATTGCATGTTACACCATGGGACGTAGAGGGTGTAGCATGAGTCCTTGGAGGTTCTAACAAGTGTAGAATGGTTAAGAGAGTATTCTAAAGGCATAGAATGGTCAAGGAATGCTTATTAAGACTTAAAAGAACCATTAGAATGATCCTAAACTTTCCATGGTACCCCAAGGGACGTAGAGTGTGTAGCATGAGTCCTTGAAGGTTCTAACAAGTGTAGAATGGTTAAGAGAGTATTCTAAAGGCTTAGAATGGTCTAGGAATTTGTATTAGGACTTATAATAACCATTAGAATGATCCTAAACATTGCATGGTACCCCAAGGGATGTAGAGGGTGTACATTGAGTCCTTGAAGGTTCTAACAAGTGTAGAATGGTTAAGAGAGTATGCTAAAGGCATAGAATGGTCTAGGAATGTGTATTAGGACTTATAATAACCATTAGAACTATCCTAAACATTGCATGGTACCCCAAGGGACGTAGAGGGTGTAGCATGAGTCCTTGGAGGTTCTAACAAGTGTAGAATGGTTAAGTGAGTATTTGAAAGGCTTAGAATGGTCTAGGAATTTGTATTAGGACTTATAATAACCATTAGAATGATCCTAAACATTGCATGGTACCCGAAGGGACGTAGAGGGTGTACCATGAGTCCTTGGAGGTTCTAACAAGTGTAGAATGGTCTAGGAATGTGTATTAGGACTTATAATAACCATTAGAACTATCCTAAACATTACATGGTACACCAAGGGACGTAGAGGGTGTAGCATGAGTCCTTGGAGGTTTTAACAAGTGTAGAATGGTTAAGAGAGTATTCTAAAGGCTTAGAATGGTCTAGGAATCTGTATTAAGACTTAAAAGAACCATTAGAATGATCCTATACATTGCATGGTACCCCAAGGGACGTAGAGGGTGTAGGATGACTCCTTGAAGGTTCTAACAAGTGTAGAATGGTTAAGAGAGTATTCTAAAGGCTTAGAATGGTCTCTGAATTTGTATTAGGACTTATAATATCCATTAGAATGATCCTAAACATTGCATGGTACCCCAAGGGACGTAGAGGGTGTAGCATGAGTCCTTGGAGGTTCTAACAAGTGTAGAATGGTTAAGTGAGTATTTGAAAGGCTTAGAATGGTCTAGGAATGTGTATTAGGACTTATAATAACCATTAGAATGATCCTAAACAATACTCGAGTCCCCAAGGGACGTAGAGGGTGTAGCATGAGTCCTTGGAGGTTCTAACAAGTGTAGAATGGATAAGAGAGTATTCTAAAGGCTTAGAATGGTCTAGGAATGTGTATTAAGACTTAAAAGAACCATTAGAATGATCCTAAACTTTGCATGGTACCCCAAGGGACGTAGAGGGTGTAGCATGAGTCCTTGAAGGTTCTAACAAGTGTAGAATGGTTAAGAGAGTATTCTAAAGGCTTAGAATGGTCTAGGAATTTGTATTAGGACTTATAATAACCATTAGAATGATCCTAAACATTGCATGGTACCCCAAGGGACGTAGAGGTTGTAGCATGAGTCCTTGGAGGTTCTAACAAGTGTAGAATGGTTAAGTGAGTATTTGAAAGGCTTAGAATGGTCTAGGAATTTGTATTAGGACTTATAACAACCATTAGAATGATCCTAAACATTGCATGGTACCCCAAGGGACGTAGAGGGTGTAGCATGAGTCCTTGAAGGTTGTAACAAGTGTAGAATGGTTAAGAGAGTATTCTAAAGGCTTAGAATGGTCTAGGAATTTGTATTAGGACTTATAATAACCATTAGAATGATCCTAAACTTTGCATGGTACCCCAAGGGACGTAGAGGGTGTACCATGAGTCCTTGGAGGTTCTAACAAGTGTAGAATGGTCTAGGAATGTGTATTAGGACATATAATAACCATTAGAACTATCCTAAACATTGCATGGTACACCAAGGGACGTAGAGGGTGTAGCATGAGTCCTTGGAGGTTCTAACAAGTTTAGAATGGTTAAGAGAGTATTCTAAAGGCTTAGAATGGTCTAGGAATTTGTATTAGGACTTATAATAACCATTAGAATGATCCTAAACATTGCATGGTACCCCAAGGGACGTAGAGGGTGTAGCATGAGTCCTTGGATGTTCTAACAAGTGTATAATGGTTAAGAGAGTATTCTTAAGGCTTAGAATGGTCTAGGAATGTGTATTAATACTTATAATAACCATTAGAACTATCCTAAACATTGCATGGTACCCCAAGGGACGTAGAGGGTGTAGCATGAGTCCTTGGCGGTTATAACAAGTGCAGAATGGTTAAAAGAGTATTCAAAAGGCTTACAATGGTCTAGGAATCTGTATTAGGACTTATAAGAACCATTAGAACTATCCTAAACTTTGCATGGTACACCAAGGGACGTAGAGGATGTAGCATGAGTCCTTGGAGGTTCTAACAAGTGTAGAATGGTTAAGAGAGTATTCTGAAGGATTAGAATGGTCTAGGAATGTGTATTAGGACTTATAATAACCATTAGAATGATCCTAAACATTGCATGATACCCAAGGGACGTAGAGGGTGTACCATGAGTCCTTGGAGGTTCTAACAAGTGTAGAATGGTTAAGAGAGTATTCTAAAGGCTTAGAATGGTCTAGGAATGTGTATTAGGACTAATAATAACCATTAGAACTATCCTAAACATTGCATGCTACCCCAAGGGACGTAGAGGGTGTACCATGAGTCCTTGGAGGTTCTAACAAGTGTCGAATGGTTAAGAGAGTATTCTAAAGGCTTAGAATGGTCTAGGAATGTGTAATAGGACTTATAATAACCATTAGAACTATCCTAAGCATTTCATGGTACCCCAAGGGACGTAGAGGTTGTAGCATGAGTCCTTGGACGTTCTAACAAGTGTAGAATGGTTAAGAGAGTATTCTAAAGCCTTAGAATAGTCTAGTAATGTGTATTAGGACTTATAAGAACCATTAGAACGATCGTAAACATTGCATGTTACCCCAAGGGACGTAGAGGGTGTACCATGAGTCCTTGGACGTTCTAACAAGTGTAGAATGGTTAAGAGAGTATTCTAAAGCCTTAGAATAGTCTAGTAATGTGTATTAGGACTTATAAGAACCATTAGAACGATCGTAAACATTGCATGTTACCCCAAGGGACGTAGAGGGTGTACCATGAGTCCTTGGAGGTTCTAACAAGTGTAGAATGGTTAAGAGAGTATTCTAAAGCCTTAAAATAGTCTAGGAATATGTATTAGAACTTATAATAACCAATAGAATTATCCTAAACATTGCATGATACCCCAAGGGACGTAGAGGGTGTACCATGAGTCCTTGGAGGTTCTAACAAGTGTAGAATGGTTAAGAGAGTATACTAAAGGATTAGAATGCTCTAGGAATGTGTATTAGGACTTATAATAACCATTAGAACTATCCTAAACATTGCATGTTACACCATGGGACGTAGAGGGTGTAGCATGAGTCCTTGGAGGTTCTAACAAGTGTAGAATGGTTAAGAGAGTATTCTAAAGGCTTAGAATGGTCTAGGAATCTGTATTAAGACTTAAAAGAACCATTAGAATGATCCTATACATTGCATGGTAACCCAAGGGACGTAGAGGGTGTAGCATGAGTCCTTGAAGGTTCTAACAAGTGTAGAATGGTTAAGAGAGTATTCTAAAGGCTTAGAATGGTCTAGGAATGTGTAATAGGACTGATAATAACCATTAGAACTATCCTAAGCATTTCATGGTACCCCAAGGGACGTAGAGGTTGTAGCATGAGTCCTTGGAGGTTCTAACAAGTGTAGAATGGTTAAGAGAGTATTCTAAAGCCTTAGAATAGTCTAGTAATGTGTATTAGGACTTATAAGAACCATTAGAACGATCGTAAACATTACATGTTACCCCAAGGGACGTAGAGGGTGTACCATGAGTCCTTGGAGGTTCTAACAAGTGTAGAATGGTTAAGAGAGTATTCTAAAGCCTTAGAATAGTCTAGTAATGTGTATTAGGACTTATAAGAACCATTAGAACGATCGTAAACATTGCATGTTACCCCAAGGGACGTAGAGGGTGTACCATGAGTCCTTGGAGGTTCTAACAAGTGTAGAATGGTTATGAGAGTATACTAAAGGATTAGAATGGTCTAGGAATGTGTATTAGGACTTATAATAACCATTAGAACTATCCTAAACATTGCATGTTACACCATGGGACGTAGAGGGTGTAGCATGAGTCCTTGGAGGTTCTAACAAGTGTAGAATGGTTAAGAGAGTATTCTAAAGGCTTAGAATGGTCTAGGAATCTGTATTAAGACTTAAAAGAACCATTAGAATGATCCTATACATTGCATGGTAACCCAAGGGACGTAGAGGGTGTAGCATGAGTCCTAGAAGGTTCTAACAAGTGTAGAATGGTTAAGAGAGTATTCTAAAGGCTTAGAATGGTCTAGGAATTTGTATTAGGACTTATAATAACCATTAGAATGATCCTAAACATTGCATGGTACCCCATGGGACGTAGAGGGTGTAGCATGAGTCCTTGGAGGTTCTAACAAGTGTAGAATGGTTGAGTGAGTATTTGAAAGGCTTAGAATGGTCTAGGAATTTGAATTAGGACTTAAAATAACCATTAGAATGATCCTAAACATTGCATGGTACCCCATGGGACGTAGAGGGTGTACCATGAGTCCTTGGAGGTTCTAACAAGTGTAGAATGGTTAAGAGAGTATTCTAAAGGCTTAGAATGGTCTAGGAATTTGTATTAGCACTTATAATAACCATTAGAATGATCCTAAACATTGCATGGTACCCCAAGGGACGTAGAGGGTGTAGCATGAGTCCTTGGAGGTTCTAACAAGTGTAGAATGGTTAAGTGAGTATTTGAAAGGCTTAGAATGGTCTAGGAATGTGTATTAGGACTTATAATAACCATTAGAATGATCCTAAACAATACTCGAGTCCCTAAGGGATGTAGAGGGTGTAGCATGAGTCCTTGAAGGTTCTAACAAGTGTAAAATGGTGAAGAGAGTACTCTAAAGGGTTAGAATGGTCTAGGAATGTGTATTAGGACTTATAATAACCATTAGAACTATCCTAAACATTGCATGGTACCCCAAGGGACGTAGAGGGTGTAGCATGAGTCCTTGGCGGTTATAACAAGTGTTGAATGGTTAAAAGAGTATTCTAAAGGCTTAGAATGGTCTAGGAATTTGTATTAGGACTTATAAGAACCATTAGAACTATCCTAAACTTTTCATGGTACACCATGGGACGTAGAGGGTGTAACATGAGTCCTTGGAGGTTCTAACAAGTGTAGAATGGTTAAGAGAGTATTCTGAAGGCTTAGAATGGTCTAGGAATGTGTAGTAGAACTTATAATAACCATTAGAATGATCCTATACATTGCATGGTACCCCAAGGGACGTAGAGGGTGTAGCTTGAGTCCTTGGAGGTTCTAACAAGTGTAGAATGGTTATGTGAGTATTTGAAATGCTTAGAATGGTCTAGGAATTTGTATTAGGACTTATAATAACCATTAGAATGATCCTAAACATTGCATGGTACCCCAAGGGACGTAGAGGGTGTACCATGAGTCCTTGGAGGTTCTAACAAGTGTAGAATGGTCTAGGAATGTGTATTAGGACTTATAATAACCATTAGAACTATCCTAAACATTGCATGGTACACCAAGGGACGTAGAGGGTGTAGCATGAGTCCTTGGAGGTTCTAACAAGTGTAGAATGGTTAAGAGAGTATTCTAAAGGCTTAGAATGGTCTAGGAATTTGTATTAGGACTTATAATAACCATTAGAATGATCCTAAACATTGCATGGTACCCCAAGGGACGTAGAGGGTGTAGCATGAGTCGTTGGAGGTTCTAACAAGTGTAGAATGGTTAAGTGAGTATTTGAAAGGCTTAGAATGGTCTAGGAATGTGTATTAGGACTTATAATAACCATTAGAATGATCCTAAACAATACTCGAGTCCCCAAGGGACGTAGAGGGTGTAGCATGAATCCTTGGAGGTTCTAACAAGTGTAGAATGGTTAAGAGAGTATTCTAAAGGCTTAGAATGGTCTAGGAATGTGTATTAAGACTTAAAAGAACCATTAGAATGATCCTAAACTTTGCATGGTACCCCAAGGGACGTAGAGGGGGTAGCATGAGTCCTTGAAGGTTCTAACAAGTGTAGAATGGTTAAGAGAGTATTCTAAAGGCTTAGAATGGTGTAGGAATTTGTATTAGGACTTATAATAACCATTAGAATGACCCTAAACATTGCATGGTACCCCAAGGGACGTAGAGGTTGTAGCATGAGTCCTTGGAGGTTCTAACAAGTGTAGAATGGTTAAGTGAGTATTTGAAAGGCTTAGAATGGTCTAGGAATTTGTATTAGGACTTATAACAACCATTAGAATGATCCTAAATATTGCATGGTACCCCAAGGGACGTAGAGGGTGTAGCATGTGTCCTTGAAGGTTGTAACAAGTGTAGAATGGTTAAGAGAGTATTCTAAAGGCTTAGAATGGTCTAGGAATGTGTAATAGGACTTATAATAACCATTAGAACTATCCTAAGCATTTCATGGTACCCCAAGGGACGTAGAGGTTGTAGCATGAGTCCTTGGAGGTTCTAACAAGTGTAGAATGGTTAAGAGAGTATTCTAAAGCCTTAGAATAGTCTAGTAATGTGTATTAGGACTTATAAGAACCATTAGAACGATCGTAAACATTGCATGTTACCCCAAGGGACGTAGAGGGTGTACCATGAGTCCTTGGAGGTTCTAACAAGTGTAGAATGGTTAAGTGAGTATTTGAAAGGCTTAGAATGGTCTAGGAATTTGTATTAGGACTTATAATAACCATTAGAATGATCCTAAACTTTGCACGGTACCCCAAGGGACGTAGAGGGTGTAGCGTGAGTCCTTGGAGGTTCTAACAAGTGTAGAATGGTTAAGTGAGTAATTGAAAGGCTTAGAATGGTCTAGGAAATTGTATTAGGACTTATAATAACCATTAGAATGATCCTAAACATTGCATGGTACCCCAAGGGACGTAGAGGGTGTACCATGAGTCCTTGGAGGTTCTAACAAGTGTAGAATGGTCTAGGAATGTGTATTAGGACTTATAATAACCATTAGAACTATCCTAAACATTGCATGGTACACCAAGGGACGTAGAGGGTGTAGCATGAGTCCTTGGAGGTTCTAACAAGTGTAGAATGGTTAAGAGAGTATTCTAAAGGCTTAGAATGGTCTAGGAATTTGTATTAGGACTTATAATAACCATTAGAATGATCCTAAACATTCATGGTACCCCAAGGGACGTAGAGGGTGTAGCATGAGTCCTTGGATGTTCTAACAAGTGTAGAATGGTTAAGAGAGTATTCTAAAGGCTTAGAATGGTCTAGGAATGTGTATTAATACTTATAATAACCATTAGAACTATCCTAAACATTGCATGGTACCCCAAGGGACGTAGAGGGTGTAGCATGAGTCCTTGGCGGTTATAACAAGTGCAAAATGGTTAAAAGAGTATTCTAAAGGCTTACAATGGTCTAGGAATCTGTATTAGGACTTATAAGAACCATTAGAACTATCCTAAACTTTGCATGGTACACCAAGGGACGTAGAGGATGTAGTATGAGTCCTTGAAGGTTCTAACAAGTGTAGAATGGTTAAGAGAGTATTCTGAAGGCTTAGAATGGTCTAGGAATGTGTATTAGGACTTATTATAACCATTAGAATGATCCTAAACATTGCATGGTACCCAAGGGACGTAGAGGGTGTACCATGAGTCCTTGGAGGCTTTAACAAGTGTAGAATGGTTAAGAGAGTATTCTAAAGGCTTAGAATGGTCTAGGAATGTGTATTAGGACTTATAATAACCATTAGAACTATCCTAAGCATTTCATGGTACCCCAAGGGACGTAGAGGTTGTAGCATGAGTCCTTGGAGGTTCTAACAAGTGTAGAATGGTTAAGAGAGTATTCTAAAGCCTTAGAATAGTCTAGTAATGTGTATTAGGACTTATAAGAACCATTAGAACGATCGTAAACATTGCATGTTACCCCAAGGGACGTAGAGGGTGTACCATGAGTCCTTGGAGGTTCTAACAAGTGTAGAATGGTTAAGTGAGTATTTGAAAGGCTTAGAATGGTCTAGGAATTTGTATTAGGACTTATAATAACCATTAGAATGATCCTAAACTTTGCACGGTACCCCAAGGGACGTAGAGGGTGTAGCGTGAGTCCTTGGAGGTTCTAACAAGTGTAGAATGGTTAAGTGAGTAATTGAAAGGCTTAGAATGGTCTAGGAAATTGTATTAGGACTTATAATAACCATTAGAATGATCCTAAACATTGCATGGTACCCCAAGGGACGTAGAGGGTGTACCATGAGTCCTTGGAGGTTCTAACAAGTGTAGAATGGTCTAGGAATGTGTATTAGGACTTATAATAACCATTAGAACTATCCTAAACATTGCATGGTACACCAAGGGACGTAGAGGGTGTAGCATGAGTCCATGGAGGTTCTAACAAGTGTAGAATGGTTAAGAGAGTATTCTAAAGGCTTAGAATGGTCTAGGAATTTGTATTAGGACTTATAATAACCATTAGAATGATCCTAAACATTCATGGTACCCCAAGGGACGTAGAGGGTGTAGCATGAGTCCTTGGATGTTCTAACAAGTGTAGAATGGTTAAGAGAGTATTCTAAAGGCTTAGAATGGTCTAGGAATGTGTATTAATACTTATAATAACCATTAGAACTATCCTAAACATTGCATGGTACCCCAAGGGACGTAGAGGGTGTAGCATGAGTCCTTGGCGGTTATAACAAGTGCAAAATGGTTAAAAGAGTATTCTAAAGGCTTACAATGGTCTAGGAATCTGTATTAGGACTTATAAGAACCATTAGAACTATCCTAAACTTTGCATGGTACACCAAGGGACGTAGAGGATGTAGTATGAGTCCTTGAAGGTTCTAACAAGTGTAGAATGGTTAAGAGAGTATTCTGAAGGCTTAGAATGGTCTAGGAATGTGTATTAGGACTTATTATAACCATTAGAATGATCCTAAACATTGCATGGTACCCAAGGGACGTAGAGGGTGTACCATGAGTCCTTGGAGGCTTTAACAAGTGTAGAATGGTGAAGAGAGTATTCTAAAGGCTTAGAATGGTCTAGGAATGTGTATTAGGACTTATAATAACCATTAGAACTATCCTAAGCATTTCATGGTACCCCAAGGGACGTAGAGGTTGTAGCATGAGTCCTTGGAGGTTCTAACAAGTGTAGAATGGTTAAGAGAGTATTCTAAAGCCTTAGAATAGTCTAGTAATGTGTATTAGGACTTATAAGAACTATTAGAACGATCGTAAACATTGCATGTTACCCCAAGGGACGTAGAGGGTGTACCATGAGTCCTTGGAGGTTCTAATAAGAGTAGAATGGTTAAGAGAGTATTCTAAAGGCTTAGAATGGTCTAGGAATGTGTAATAGGACTTATAATAACCATTAGAATGATCCTAAACATTGCATGGTGCCCCAAGGGACGTAGATGGTGTAGCATGAGTCCTTGGAGGTTCTAACAAGTGTAGAATGGTTAAGAGAGTATTCTAAATGCTTAGAATCGTCTAGGAATGTGTAATAGGACTTATAATAACCATTGGAATGATCCTAAACAATGCTTGAGTCCCCAAGGGACGTAGAGGGTGTAGCATGAGTCCTTGGAGGTTATAACAAGTGTAGAATGGTTAAGAGAGTATTCTTAAGGCTTAGAATGGTCTAGGAATGTGTATTAGGACTTATAAGAACCATTAGAATGATCCTAAACATTGTTCGAGTCCCCAAGGGACATAGAGGGTGTAGCAAGAGTCCTTGGAGGTTCTAATAAGAGTATAATGGTTAAGAGAGTATTCTAAAGGCTTAGAATGGTCTAGGAATTTGTATTAGCACTTATAATAACCATTAGAATGATCCTAAACATTGCATGGTACCCCATGGGACGTAGAGGGTGTAGCATGAGTCCTTGGAGGTTCTAACAAGTGTAGAATGGTTAAGTGAGTATTTGAAAGGCTTAGAATGGTCTAGGAATGTGTATTAGGACTTATAATAACCATTAGAATGATCCTAAACAATACTCGAGTCCCTAAGGGATGTAGAGGGTGTAGCATGAGTCCTTGAAGGTTCTAACAAGTGTAAAATGGTGAAGAGAGTACTCTAAAGGGTTAGAATGGTCTAGGAATGTGTATTAGGACTTATAATAACCATTAGAACTATCCTAAACATTGCATGGTACCCCAAGGGACGTAGAGGGTGTAGCATGAGTCCTTGGCGGTTATAACAAGTGTTGAATGGTTAAAAGAGTATTCTAAAGGCTTAGAATGGTCTAGGAACTTGTATTAGGACTTATAAGAACCATTAGAACTATCCTAAACTTTTCATGGTACACCATGGGACGTAGAGGGTGTAACATGAGTCCTTGGAGGTTCTAACAAGTGTAGAATGGTTAAGAGAGTATTCTGAAGGCTTAGAATGGTCTAGGAATGTGTAGTAGAACTTATAATAACCATTAGAATGATCCTATACATTGCATGGTACCCCAAGGGACGTAGAGGGTGTAGCTTGAGTCCTTGGAGGTTCTAACAAGTGTAGAATGGTTATGTGAGTATTTGAAATGCTTAGAATGGTCTAGGAATTTGTATTAGGACTTATAATAACCATTAGAATGATCCTAAACATTGCATGGTACCCCAAGGGACGTAGAGGGTGTACCATGAGTCCTTGGAGGTTCTAACAAGTGTAGAATGGTCTAGGAATGTGTATTAGGACTTATAATAACCATTAGAACTATCCTAAACATTGCATGGTACCCCAAGGGACGTAGAGGGTGTAGCATGAGTCGTTGGAGGTTCTAACAAGTGTAGAATGGTTAAGTGAGTATTTGAAAGGCTTAGAATGGTCTAGGAATGTGTATTAGGACTTATAATAACCATTAGAATGATCCTAAACAATACTCGAGTCCCCAAGGGACGTAGAGGGTGTAGCATGAATCCTTGGAGGTTCTAACAAGTGTAGAATGGTTAAGAGAGTATTCTAAAGGCTTAGAATGGTCTAGGAATGTGTATTAAGACTTAAAAGAACCATTAGAATGATCCTAAACTTTGCATGGTACCCCAAGGGATGTAGAGGGGGTAGCATGAGTCCTTGAAGGTTCTAACAAGTGTAGAATGGTTAAGAGAGTATTCTAAAGGCTTAGAATGGTGTAGGAATTTGTATTAGGACTTATAATAACCATTAGAATGACCCTAAACATTGCATGGTACCCCAAGGGACGTAGAGGTTGTAGCATGAGTCCTTGGAGGTTCTAACAAGTGTAGAATGGTTAAGTGAGTATTTGAAAGGCTTAGAATGGTCTAGGAATTTGTATTAGGACTTATAACAACCATTAGAATGATCCTAAATATTGCATGGTACCCCAAGGGACGTAGAGGGTGTAGCATGTGTCCTTGAAGGTTGTAACAAGTGTAGAATGGTTAAGAGAGTATTCTAAAGGCTTAGAATGGTCTAGGAATGTGTAATAGGACTTATAATAACCATTAGAACTATCCTAAGCATTTCATGGTACCCCAAGGGACGTAGAGGTTGTAGCATGAGTCCTTGGAGGTTCTAACAAGTGTAGAATGGTTAAGAGAGTATTCTAAAGCCTTAGAATAGTCTAGTAATGTGTATTAGGACTTATAAGAACCATTAGAACGATCGTAAACATTGCATGTTACCCCAAGGGACGTAGAGGGTGTACCATGAGTCCTTGGAGGTTCTAACAAGTGTAGAATGGTTAAGTGAGTATTTGAAAGGCTTAGAATGGTCTAGGAATTTGTATTAGGACTTATAATAACCATTAGAATGATCCTAAACTTTGCACGGTACCCCAAGGGACGTAGAGGGTGTAGCGTGAGTCCTTGGAGGTTCTAACAAGTGTAGAATGGTTAAGTGAGTAATTGAAAGGCTTAGAATGGTCTAGGAAATTGTATTAGGACTTATAATAACCATTAGAATGATCCTAAACATTGCATGGTACCCCAAGGGACGTAGAGGGTGTACCATGAGTCCTTGGAGGTTCTAACAAGTGTAGAATGGTCTAGGAATGTGTATTAGGACTTATAATAACCATTAGAACTATCCTAAACATTGCATGGTACACCAAGGGACGTAGAGGGTGTAGCATGAGTCCTTGGAGGTTCTAACAAGTGTAGAATGGTTAAGAGAGTATTCTAAAGGCTTAGAATGGTCTAGGAATTTGTATTAGGACTTATAATAACCATTAGAATGATCCTAAACATTCATGGTACCCCAAGGGACGTAGAGGGTGTAGCATGAGTCCTTGGATGTTCTAACAAGTGTAGAATGGTTAAGAGAGTATTCTAAAGGCTTAGAATGGTCTAGGAATGTGTATTAATACTTATAATAACCATTAGAACTATCCTAAACATTGCATGGTACCCCAAGGGACGTAGAGGGTGTAGGATGAGTCCTTGGCGGTTATAACAAGTGCAAAATGGTTAAAAGAGTATTCTAAAGGCTTACAATGGTCTAGGAATCTGTATTAGGACTTATAAGAACCATTAGAACTATCCTAAACTTTGCATGGTACACCAAGGGACGTAGAGGATGTAGTATGAGTCCTTGAAGGTTCTAACAAGTGTAGAATGGTTAAGAGAGTATTCTGAAGGCTTAGAATGGTCTAGGAATGTGTATTAGGACTTATTATAACCATTAGAATGATCCTAAACATTGCATGGTACCCAAGGGACGTAGAGGGTGTACCATGAGTCCTTGGAGGCTTTAACAAGTGTAGAATGGTTAAGAGAGTATTCTAAAGGCTTAGAATGGTCTAGGAATGTGTATTAGGACTTATAATAACCATTAGAACTATCCTAAGCATTTCATGGTACCCCAAGGGACGTAGAGGTTGTAGCATGAGTCCTTGGAGGTTCTAACAAGTGTAGAATGGTTAAGAGAGTATTCTAAAGCCTTAGAATAGTCTAGTAATGTGTATTAGGACTTATAAGAACCATTAGAACGATCGTAAACATTGCATGTTACCCCAAGGGACGTAGAGGGTGTACCATGAGTCCTTGGAGGTTCTAACAAGTGTAGAATGGTTAAGTGAGTATTTGAAAGGCTTAGAATGGTCTAGGAATTTGTATTAGGACTTATAATAACCATTAGAATGATCCTAAACTTTGCACGGTACCCCAAGGGACGTAGAGGGTGTAGCGTGAGTCCTTGGAGGTTCTAACAAGTGTAGAATGGTTAAGTGAGTAATTGAAAGGCTTAGAATGGTCTAGGAAATTGTATTAGGACTTATAATAACCATTAGAATGATCCTAAACATTGCATGGTACCCCAAGGGACGTAGAGGGTGTACCATGAGTCCTTGGAGGTTCTAACAAGTGTAGAATGGTCTAGGAATGTGTATTAGGACTTATAATAACCATTAGAACTATCCTAAACATTGCATGGTACACCAAGGGACGTAGAGGGTGTAGCATGAGTCCTTGGAGGTTCTAACAAGTGTAGAATGGTTAAGAGAGTATTCTAAAGGCTTAGAATGGTCTAGGAATTTGTATTAGGACTTATAATAACCATTAGAATGATCCTAAACATTCATGGTACCCCAAGGGACGTAGAGGGTGTAGCATGAGTCCTTGGATGTTCTAACAAGTGTAGAATGGTTAAGAGAGTATTCTAAAGGCTTAGAATGGTCTAGGAATGTGTATTAATACTTATAATAACCATTAGAACTATCCTAAACATTGCATGGTACCCCAAGGGACGTAGAGGGTGTAGCATGAGTCCTTGGCGGTTATAACAAGTGCAAAATGGTTAAAAGAGTATTCTAAAGGCTTACAATGGTCTAGGAATCTGTATTAGGACTTATAAGAACCATTAGAACTATCCTAAACTTTGCATGGTACACCAAGGGACGTAGAGGATGTAGTATGAGTCCTTGAAGGTTCTAACAAGTGTAGAATGGTTAAGAGAGTATTCTGAAGGCTTAGAATGGTCTAGGAATGTGTATTAGGACTTATTATAACCATTAGAATGATCCTAAACATTGCATGGTACCCAAGGGACGTAGAGGGTGTACCATGAGTCCTTGGAGGCTTTAACAAGTGTAGAATGGTGAAGAGAGTATTCTAAAGGCTTAGAATGGTCTAGGAATGTGTATTAGGACTTATAATAACCATTAGAACTATCCTAAGCATTTCATGGTACCCCAAGGGACGTAGAGGTTGTAGCATGAGTCCTTGGAGGTTCTAACAAGTGTAGAATGGTTAAGAGAGTATTCTAAAGCCTTAGAATAGTCTAGTAATGTGTATTAGGACTTATAAGAACTATTAGAACGATCGTAAACATTGCATGTTACCCCAAGGGACGTAGAGGGTGTACCATGAGTCCTTGGAGGTTCTAACAAGTGTAGAATGGTTAAGAGAGTATTCTAAATCCTTAAAATAGTCTAGGAAAGTGTAATAGGACTTATAATAACCATTATAACTATCCTAAGCATTTCATGGTACCCCAAGGGACGTAGAGGTTGTAGCATGAGTCCTTGGAGGTTCTAACAAGTGTAGAATGGTTAAGAGAGTATTCTAAAGCCTTAGAATGGTCTAGGAATGTGTATTAAGACTTATAAGAACCATTAGAACGATCGTAAACATTGCATGTTACCCCAAGGGACGTAGAGGGTGTACCATGAGTCCTTGGAGGTTCTAACAAGTGTAGAATGGTTAAGAGAGTATTCTAAAGCCTTAGAATAGTCTAGTAATGTGTATTAGGACTTATAAGAACCATTAGAACGATCGTAAACATTGCATGTTACCCCAAGGGACGTAGAGGGTGTACCCTGAGTCCTTGGAGGTTCTAACAAGTGTAGAATGGTTAAGAGAGTATTCTAAAGCCTTAAAATAGTCTAGGAATTTGTATTAGAACTTATAATAACCATTAGAATTATCCTAAACATTGCATGATACCCGAAGGGACGTAGAGGGTGTACCATGAGTCCTTGGAGGTTCTAACAAGTGTAGAATTGTTAAGAGAGTATACTAAAGGATTAGAATGGTCTAGGAATGTGTATTAGGACTTATAATAACCATTAGAACTATCCTAAACATTGCATGTTACACCATGGGACGTAGAGGGTGTAGCATGAGTCCTTGGAGGTTCTAACAAGTGTAGAATGGTTAAGAGAGTATTCTAAAGGCTTAGAATGGTCTAGGAATGTGTATTAAGACTTAAAAGAACCATTAGAATGATCCTAAACTTTGCATGGTACCCCAAGGGACGTAGAGGGAATGTGCATGAGTCCTTGAAGGTTCTAACAAGTGTAGAATGGTTAAGAGAGTATTCTAAAGGCTTAGAATGGTCTAGGAATGTGTAATAGGACTTATAATAACCATTAGAACTATCCTAAGCATTTCATGGTACCCCAAGGGACGTAGAGGTTGTAGCATGAGTCCTTGGAGGTTCTAACAAGTATAGAATGGTTAAGAGAGTATTCTAAAGTCTTAGAATAGTATAGTAATGTGTATTAGGACTTATAAGAACCATTAGAACGATCGTAAACATTGCATGTTACCCCAAGGGACGTAGAGGGTGTAGCATGAGTCGTTGGAGGTTCTAACAAGTGTAGAATGGTTAAGAGAGTATTCTAAAGGCTTAGAATGGTCTAGGAATGTGTATTAAGACTTATAATAACCATTAGAACTATCCTAAACATTACATGGTACCCCAAGGGACGTAGAGGGTATAGCATGAGTCCTTGGCGGTTATAACAAGTGTAGAATGGTTAAAAGAGTATTCTAAAGGCTTAGAATGGTCTAGGAATTTGTATTAGGACTTATAAGAACCATTAGAACTATCCTAAACTTTTCATGGTACACCAAGGGACGTAGAGGGTGTAGCATGAGTGCTTGGAGGTTCTAACAAGTGTAGAATGGTTAAGAGAGTATTCTGAAGGCTTAGAATGGTCTAGGAATGTGTAGTAGGACTTATAATAACCATTAGAATGATCCTATACATTGCATGGTACCCCAAGGGACGTAGAGGGTGTAGCTTGAGTCCTTGAAGGTTCTTACAAGTGTAGAATGGTTAAGTGAGTATTTGAAATGCTTAGAATGGTCTAGGAATTTGTATTTGGACTTATAATAACCATTAGAATGATCCTAAACATTGCATGGTACCCCAAGGGACGTAGAGGGTGTACCATGAGTCCTTGGAGGTTCTAACAAGTGTAGAATGGTCTAGGAATGTGTATTAGGACATATAATAACCATTAGAACTATCCTAAACATTGCATGGTACACCAAGGGACGTAGAGGGTGTAGCATGAGTCCTTGGAGGTTCTAACAAGTGTAGAATGGTTAAGAGAGTATTCTAAAGGCTTAGAATGGTCTAGGAATGTGTATTAAGACTTAAAAGAACCATTAGAATGATCCTATACATTGCATGGTACCCCAAGGGACGTAGAGGGTGTAGCATGAGTCCTTGAAGGTTCTAACAAGTGTAGAATGGTTAAGAGAGTATTCTAAAGGCTTAGAACGGTCTAGGAATTTGTATTAGGACTTATAATAACCATTAGAATGATCCTAAACATTGCATGGTACCCCAAGGGACGTAGAGGGTGTAGCATGAGTCCTTTGAGGTTCTAACAAGTGTAGAATGGTTGAGTGAGTATTTGAAAGGCTTTGAAAGGTCTAGGAATTTGTATTAGGACTTATAATAACCATTAGAATGATCCTAAACATTGCATGGTACCCCAAGGGACGTAGAGGGTGTAGCATGAGTCCTTGGAGGTTCTAACAAGTGCAGAATGGTTAAGTGAGTATTTGAAAGGCTTAGAATGGTCTAGGAATGTGTATTAGGACTTATAATAACCATTAGAACTATCCTAAACAATGCATGGTACCCCAAGTGACGTAGAAGGTGTACCATGAGTCCTTGGAGGTTCTAACAAGTGTAGAATAGTTAAGAGAGTATTCTAAAGGCTTAGAATGGTCTAGGAATTTGTATTAGGACTTATAATAACCATTAGAATGATCCTAAACATTGCATGGTACCCCAAGGGACGTAGAGGGTGTAGCATGAGTCCTTGGAGGTTCTAACAAGTGTAGAATGGTTAAGTGAGTATTTGAAAGGCTTAGAATGGTCTAGGAATGTGTATTAGGACTTATAATAACCATTAGAACTATCCTAAACATTGCATGGTACCCCAAGGGACGTAGAAGGTGTACCATGCGTCCTTGGAGGTTCTAACAAGTGTAGAATAGTTAAGAGAGTATTCTAAAGGCTTAGAATGGTCTAGGAATTTGTATTAGGACTTATAATAACCATTAGAATGATCCTAAACATTGCATGGTACCCCAAGGGACGTAGAGGGTGTAGCATGAGTCGTTGGAGGTTCTAACAAGTGTAGAATGGTTAAGTGAGTATTTGAAAGGCTTAGAATGGTCTAGGAATGTGTATTAGGACTTATAATAACCATTAGAATGATCCTAAACAATACTCGAGTCCCCATGGGACGTAGAGGGTCTAGCATGAGTCCTTGGAGGTTCTAACAAGTGTAGAATGGTTAAGAGAGTATTCTAAAGGCTTAGAATGGTCTAGGAATGTGTATTAGGACTTATAATAACCATTAGAACTATCCTAAACATTGCATGGTACCCCAAGGGACGTAGAGGGTGTAGCATGAGTCTTTGGCGGTTATAACAAGTGTAGAATTGTTAAAAGAGTATTCTAAAGGCTTAGATTGGTCTAGGAATTTGTATTAGGACTTATAAGAACCATTAGAACTATCCTAAACTTTGCATGGTACACCAAGCGACGTAGAGGGTGTAGCATGAGTCCTTGGAGGTTCTAACAAGTGTAGAATGGTAGGAGAGTATTCTAAAGGCTTAGAATGGTCTAGGAATGTGTATTAAGACTTAAAATAACCATTAGAATGATCCTAAACTTTGCATGGTACCCCAAGGGACGTAGAGGGTGTAGCATGAGTCCTTGAAGGTTCTAACAAGTGTAGAATGGTTAAGAGAGTATTCTAAAGGCTTAGAATGGTCTAGGAATTTGTATTAGGACTTATAATAACCATTAGAATGATCCTAAACATTGCATGGTACCCCAAGGGACGTAGAGGGTGTAGCATGAGTCCTTGGAGGTTCTAACAAGTGCAGAATGGTTAAGTGAGTATTTGAAAGGCTTAGAATGGTCTAGGAATGTGTATTAGGACATATAATAACCATTAGAACTATCCTAAACATTGCATGGTACCCCAAGTGACGTAGAAGGTGTACCATGAGTCCTTGGAGGTTCTAACAAGTGTAGAATAGTTAAGAGAGTATTCTAAAGGCTTAGAATGGTCTAGGAATTTGTATTAGGACTTATAATAACCATTAGAATGATCCTAAACATTGCATGGTACCCAAAGGGACGTAGAAGGTGTACCATGAATCCTTGGAGGTTCTAACAAGTGTAGAATGGTTAAGAGAGTATTATGAAGGCTTAGAATGGTCTAGGAATGTGTAGTAGGACTTATAATAACCATTAGAATGATCCTAAACATTTCATGGTACCCCAAGGGATGTAGAGGGTGTAGCTTGAGTCCTTGGAGGTTCCAACAAGTGTAGAATGGTTAAGTGAGTATTTGAAATGCTTAGAATGGTCTAGGAATTTGTATTAGGACTTATAATAACCATTAGAATGATCCTAAACATTGCATGGTACCCCAAGGGATGGAGAGGGTGTAGCATGAGTCCTTGGAGGTTCTAACAAGTGTAGAATGGTTAAGTGAGTATTTGAAAGGCTTAGAATGGTCTAGGAATTTGTATTAGGACTTATAATAACCATTAGAATGATCCTAAACATTGCATGGTACCCCAAGGGACGTAGAGGGTGTAGCATGAGTCCTTGTAGGTTCTAACAAGTGTAGAATGGTTAAGTGAGTATTTGAAAGGCTTAGAATGGTCTAGGAATTTGTATTAGGACTTATAATAACCATTAGAATGATCCTAAACATTGCATGGTACCCCAAGGGACGTAGAGGGTGTACCATGAGTCCTTGGAGGTTCTAACAAGTGTAGAATTGTTAAGAGAGTATTCTAAAGGCTTAGAATGGTCTAGGAATTTGTGTTAGGACTTATAATAACCATTAGAATGATCCTAAACATTGCATGGTACCCCAAGGGACGTAGAGGGTGTAGCATGAGTCCTTGGAGGTTCTAACATGTGTAGAATGGTTAAGTGAGTATTTGAAAGGCTTAGAATGGTCTAGGAATTTATATTAGGACTTATAATAACCATTAGAATGATCCTAAACAATACTCGAGTCCCCATGGGACGTAGAGGGTCTAGCATGAGTCCTTGGAGGTTCTAACAAGTGTAGAATGGTTAAGAGAGTATTCTAAAGGCTTAGAATGGTCTAGGAATGTGTATTAGGACTTATAATAACCATTAGAACTATCCTAAACATTGCATGGTACCCCAAGGGACGTAGAGGGTGTAGCATGAGTCCTTGGCGGTTATAACAAGTGTAGAATTGTTAAAAGAGTATTCTAAAGGCTTAGATTGGTCTAGGAATTTGTATTAGGACTTATAAGAAGCATTAGAACTATCCTAAACTTTGCATGGTACACCAAGGGACGTAGAGGGTGTAGCATGAGTCCTTGGAGGTTCTAACAAGTGTAGAATGGTTAAGAGAGTATTATGAAGGCTTAGAATGGTCTAGGAATGTGTAGTAGGACTTATAATAACCATTAGAATGATCCTAAACATTGCATGGTACCCCAAGGGATGTAGAGGGTGTAGCTTGAGTCCTTGGAGGTTCCAACAAGTGTAGAATGGTTAAGTGAGTATTTGAAATGCTTAGAATGGTCTAGGAATTTGTATTAGGACTTATAATAACCATTAGAATGATCCTAAACATTGCATGGTACCCCAAGGGACGGAGAGGGTGTACCATGAGTCCTTGGAGGTTCTAACAAGTGTAGAATGGTTAAGAGAGTATTCTAAAGGCTTAGAATGGTCTAGGAATGTGTATTAAGACTTAAAAGAACCATTAGAATGATCCTAAACTTTGCATGGTACCCCAAGGGACGTAGAGGGAATGTGCATGAGTCCTTGAAGGTTCTAACAAGTGTAGAATGGTTAAGAGAGTATTCTAAAGGCTTAGAATGGTCTAGGAATGTGTAATAGGACTTATAATAACCATTAGAACTATCCTAAGCATTTCATGGTACCCCAAGGGACGTAGAGGTTGTAGCATGAGTCCTTGGAGGTTCTAACAAGTATAGAATGGTTAAGAGAGTATTCTAAAGTCTTAGAATAGTATAGTAATGTGTATTAGGACTTATAAGAACCATTAGAACGATCGTAAACATTGCATGTTACCCCAAGGGACGTAGAGGGTGTAGCATGAGTCGTTGGAGGTTCTAAAAAGTGTAGAATGGTTAAGAGAGTATTCTAAAGGCTTAGAATGGTCTAGGAATGTGTATTAAGACTTATAATAACCATTAGAACTATCCTAAACATTACATGGTACCCCAAGGGACGTAGAGGGTATAGCATGAGTCCTTGGCGGTTATAACAAGTGTAGAATGGTTAAAAGAGTATTCTAAAGGCTTAGAATGGTCTAGGAATTTGTATTAGGACTTATAAGAACCATTAGAACTATCCTAAACTTTTCATGGTACACCAAGGGACGTAGAGGGTGTAGCATGAGTGCTTGGAGGTTCTAACAAGTGTAGAATGGTTAAGAGAGTATTCTGAAGGCTTAGAATGGTCTAGGAATGTGTAGTAGGACTTATAATAACCATTAGAATGATCCTATACATTGCATGGTACCCCAAGGGACGTAGAGGGTGTAGCTTGAGTCCTTGAAGGTTCTTACAAGTGTAGAATGGTTAAGTGAGTATTTGAAATGCTTAGAATGGTCTAGGAATTTGTATTTGGACTTATAATAACCATTAGAATGATCCTAAACATTGCATGGTACCCCAAGGGACGTAGAGGGTGTACCATGAGTCCTTGGAGGTTCTAACAAGTGTAGAATGGTCTAGGAATGTGTATTAGGACATATAATAACCATTAGAACTATCCTAAACATTGCATGGTACACCAAGGGACGTAGAGGGTGTAGCATGAGTCCTTGGAGGTTCTAACAAGTGTAGAATGGTTAAGAGAGTATTCTAAAGGCTTAGAATGGTCTAGGAATGTGTATTAAGACTTAAAAGAACCATTAGAATGATCCTATACATTGCATGGTACCCCAAGGGACGTAGAGGGTGTAGCATGAGTCCTTGAAGGTTCTAACAAGTGTAGAATGGTTAAGAGAGTATTCTAAAGGCTTAGAACGGTCTAGGAATTTGTATTAGGACTTATAATAACCATTAGAATGATCCTAAACATTGCATGGTACCCCAAGGGACGTAGAGGGTGTAGCATGAGTCCTTTGAGGTTCTAACAAGTGTAGAATGGTTGAGTGAGTATTTGAAAGGCTTTGAAAGGTCTAGGAATTTGTATTAGGACTTATAATAACCATTAGAATGATCCTAAACATTGCATGGTACCCCAAGGGACGTAGAGGGTGTAGCATGAGTCCTTGGAGGTTCTAACAAGTGCAGAATGGTTAAGTGAGTATTTGAAAGGCTTAGAATGGTCTAGGAATGTGTATTAGGACTTATAATAACCATTAGAACTATCCTAAACAATGCATGGTACCCCAAGTGACGTAGAAGGTGTACCATGAGTCCTTGGAGGTTCTAACAAGTGTAGAATAGTTAAGAGAGTATTCTAAAGGCTTAGAATGGTCTAGGAATTTGTATTAGGACTTATAATAACCATTAGAATGATCCTAAACATTGCATGGTACCCCAAGGGACGTAGAGGGTGTAGCATGAGTCCTTGGAGGTTCTAACAAGTGTAGAATGGTTAAGTGAGTATTTGAAAGGCTTAGAATGGTCTAGGAATGTGTATTAGGACTTATAATAACCATTAGAACTATCCTAAACATTGCATGGTACCCCAAGGGACGTAGAAGGTGTACCATGCGTCCTTGGAGGTTCTAACAAGTGTAGAATAGTTAAGAGAGTATTCTAAAGGCTTAGAATGGTCTAGGAATTTGTATTAGGACTTATAATAACCATTAGAATGATCCTAAACATTGCATGGTACCCCAAGGGACGTAGAGGGTGTAGCATGAGTCGTTGGAGGTTCTAACAAGTGTAGAATGGTTAAGTGAGTATTTGAAAGGCTTAGAATGGTCTAGGAATGTGTATTAGGACTTATAATAACCATTAGAATGATCCTAAACAATACTCGAGTCCCCATGGGACGTAGAGGGTCTAGCATGAGTCCTTGGAGGTTCTAACAAGTGTAGAATGGTTAAGAGAGTATTCTAAAGGCTTAGAATGGTCTAGGAATGTGTATTAGGACTTATAATAACCATTAGAACTATCCTAAACATTGCATGGTACCCCAAGGGACGTAGAGGGTGTAGCATGAGTCTTTGGCGGTTATAACAAGTGTAGAATTGTTAAAAGAGTATTCTAAAGGCTTAGATTGGTCTAGGAATTTGTATTAGGACTTATAAGAACCATTAGAACTATCCTAAACTTTGCATGGTACACCAAGCGACGTAGAGGGTGTAGCATGAGTCCTTGGAGGTTCTAACAAGTGTAGAATGGTTAGGAGAGTATTCTAAAGGCTTAGAATGGTCTAGGAATGTGTATTAAGACTTAAAATAACCATTAGAATGATCCTAAACTTTGCATGGTACCCCAAGGGACGTAGAGGGTGTAGCATGAGTCCTTGAAGGTTCTAACAAGTGTAGAATGGTTAAGAGAGTATTCTAAAGGCTTAGAATGGTCTAGGAATTTGTATTAGGACTTATAATAACCATTAGAATGATCCTAAACATTGCATGGTACCCCAAGGGACGTAGAGGGTGTAGCATGAGTCCTTGAAGGTTCTAACAAGTGTAGAATGGTTAAGAGAGTATTCTAAAGGCTTGGAATGGTCTAGGAATTTGTATTAGGACTGATAATAACCATTAGAATGATCCTAAACATTGCATGGTACCCCAAGGGACGTAGAGGGTGTAGCATGAGTCCTTTGAGGTTCTAACAAGTGTAGAATGGTTGAGTGAGTATTTGAAAGGCTTTGAAAGGTCTAGGAATTTGTATTAGGACTTATAATAACCATTAGAATGATCCTAAACATTGCATGGTACCCCAAGGGACGTAGAGGGTGTAGCATGAGTCCTTGGAGGTTCTAACAAGTGCAGAATGGTTAAGTGAGTATTTGAAAGGCTTAGAATGGTCTAGGAATGTGTATTAGGAATTATAATAACCATTAGAACTATCCTAAACATTGCATGGTACCCCAAGTGACGTAGAAGGTGTACCATGAGTCCTTGGAGGTTCTAACAAGTGTAGAATAGTTAAGAGAGTATTCTAAAGGCTTAGAATGGTCTAGGAATTTGTATTAGGACTTATAATAACCATTAGAATGATCCTAAACATTGCATGGTACCCCAAGGGACGTAGAAGGTGTACCATGAATCCTTGGAGGTTCTAACAAGTGTAGAATGGTTAAGAGAGTATTATGAAGGCTTAGAATGGTCTAGGAATGTGTAGTAGGACTTATAATAACCATTAGAATGATCCTAAACATTGCATGGTACCCCAAGGGATGTAGAGGGTGTAGCTTGAGTCCTTGGAGGTTCCAACAAGTGTAGAATGGTTAAGTGAGTATTTGAAATGCTTAGAATGGTCTAGGAATTTGTATTAGGACTTATAATAACCATTAGAATGATCCTAAACATTGCATGGTACCCCAAGGGATGGAGAGGGTGTAGCATGAGTCCTTGGAGGTTCTAACAAGTGTAGAATGGTTAAGTGAGTATTTGAAAGGCTTAGAATGGTCTAGGAATTTGTATTAGGACTTATAATTACCATTAGAATGATCCTAAACATTGCATGGTACCCCAAGGGACGTAGAAGGTGTAGCATGAGTCCTTGTAGGTTCTAACAAGTGTAGAATGGTTAAGTG
Source organism: Crotalaria pallida (assembly GCA_037953625.1). Taxonomy (NCBI): domain Eukaryota; kingdom Viridiplantae; phylum Streptophyta; class Magnoliopsida; order Fabales; family Fabaceae; genus Crotalaria; species Crotalaria pallida. Next base: position 62,746,292 of record CM075655.1, on the reverse strand, counting down.
AGTATTTGAAAGGCTTAGAATGGTCTAGGAATTTGTATTAGGACTTATAATAACCATTAGAATGATCCTAAACATTGCATGGTACCCCAAGGGACGTAGAGGGTGTACCATGAGTCCTTGGAGGTTCTAACAAGTGTAGAATTGTTAAGAGAGTATTCTAAAGGCTTAGAATGGTCTAGGAATTTGTGTTAGGACTTATAATAACCATTAGAATGATCCTAAACATTGCATGGTACCCCAAGGGACGTAGAGGGTGTTGCATGAGTCCTTGGAGGTTCTAACATGTGTAGAATGGTTAAGTGAGTATTTGAAAGGCTTAGAATGGTCTAGGAATTTATATTAGGACTTATAATAACCATTAGAATGATCCTAAACAATACTCGAGTCCCCATGGGACGTAGAGGGTCTAGCATGAGTCCTTGGAGGTTCTAACAAGTGTAGAATGGTTAAGAGAGTATTCTAAAGGCTTAGAATGGTCTAGGAATGTGTATTAGGACTTATAATAACCATTAGAACTATCCTAAACATTGCATGGTACCCCAAGGGACGTAAAGGGTGTAGCATGAGTCCTTGGCGGTTATAACAAGTGTAGAATTGTTAAAAGAGTATTCTAAAGGCTTAGATTGGTCTAGGAATTTGTATTAGGACTTATAAGAAGCATTAGAACTATCCTAAACTTTGCATGGTACACCAGGGGACGTAGAGGGTGTAGCATGAGTCCTTGGAGGTTCTAACAAGTGTAGAATGGTTAAGAGAGTATTATGAAGGCTTAGAATGGTCTAGGAATGTGTAGTAGGACTTATAATAACCATTAGAATGATCCTAAACATTGCATGGTACCCCAAGGGATGTAGAGGGTGTAGCTTGAGTCCTTGGAGGTTCCAACAAGTGTAGAATGGTTAAGTGAATATTTGAAATGCTTAGAATGGTCTAGGAATTTGTATTAGGACTTATAATAACCATTAGAATGATCCTAAACATTGCATGGTACCCCAAGGGACGGAGAGGGTGTACCATGAGTCCTTGGAGGTTCTAACAAGTGTAGAATGGTTAAGAGAGTATACTAAAGGCTTAGAATGGTCTAGGAATGTGTATTAGGACTTATAATAACCATTAGAACTATCCTAAACATTGCATGTTACACCATGGGACGTAGAGGGTGTAGCATGAGTCCTTGGAGGTTCTAACAAGTGTAGAATGGTTAAGAGAGTATTCTAAAGGCTTAGAATGGTCTAGGAATGTGTATTAAGACTTAAAATAACCATTAGAATGATCCTAAACTTTGCATGGTACCCCAAGGGACGTAGAGGGTGTAGCATGAGTCCTTGAAGGTTCTAACAAGTGTAGAATGGTTAAGAGAGTATTCTAAAGGCTTAGAATGGTCTAGGAATTTGTATTAGGACTTATAATAACCATTAGAATGATCCTAAACATTGCATGGTACCCCAAGGGACGTAGAGGGTGTAGCATGAGTCCTTGAAGGTTCTAACAAGTGTAGAATGGTTAAGAGAGTATTCTAAAGGCTTGGAATGGTCTAGGAATTTGTATTAGGACTGATAATAACCATTAGAATGATCCTAAACATTGCATGGTACCCCAAGGGACGTAGAGGGTGTAGCATGAGTCCTTTGAGGTTCTAACAAGTGTAGAATGGTTGAGTGAGTATTTGAAAGGCTTTGAAAGGTCTAGGAATTTGTATTAGGACTTATAATAACCATTAGAATGATCCTAAACATTGCATGGTACCCCAAGGGACGTAGAGGGTGTAGCATGAGTCCTTGGAGGTTCTAACAAGTGCAGAATGGTTAAGTGAGTATTTGAAAGGCTTAGAATGGTCTAGGAATGTGTATTAGGAATTATAATAACCATTAGAACTATCCTAAACATTGCATGGTACCCCAAGTGACGTAGAAGGTGTACCATGAGTCCTTGGAGGTTCTAACAAGTGTAGAATAGTTAAGAGAGTATTCTAAAGGCTTAGAATGGTCTAGGAATTTGTATTAGGACTTATAATAACCATTAGAATGATCCTAAACATTGCATGGTACCCCAAGGGACGTAGAAGGTGTACCATGAATCCTTGGAGGTTCTAACAAGTGTAGAATGGTTAAGAGAGTATTATGAAGGCTTAGAATGGTCTAGGAATGTGTAGTAGGACTTATAATAACCATTAGAATGATCCTAAACATTGCATGGTACCCCAAGGGATGTAGAGGGTGTAGCTTGAGTCCTTGGAGGTTCCAACAAGTGTAGAATGGTTAAGTGAGTATTTGAAATGCTTAGAATGGTCTAGGAATTTGTATTAGGACTTATAATAACCATTAGAATGATCCTAAACATTGCATGGTACCCCAAGGGATGGAGAGGGTGTAGCATGAGTCCTTGGAGGTTCTAACAAGTGTAGAATGGTTAAGTGAGTATTTGAAAGGCTTAGAATGGTCTAGGAATTTGTATTAGGACTTATAATTACCATTAGAATGATCCTAAACATTGCATGGTACCCCAAGGGACGTAGAAGGTGTAGCATGAGTCCTTGTAGGTTCTAACAAGTGTAGAATGGTTAAGTGAGTATTTGAAAGGCTTAGAATGGTCTAGGAATTTGTATTAGGACTTATAATAACCATTAGAATGATCCTAAACATTGCATGGTACCCCAAGGGACGTAGAGGGTGTACCATGAGTCCTTGGAGGTTCTAACAAGTGTAGAATTGTTAAGAGAGTATTCTAAAGGCTTAGAATGGTCTAGGAATTTGTGTTAGGACTTATAATAACCATTAGAATGATCCTAAACATTGCATGGTACCCCAAGGGACGTAGAGGGTGTTGCATGAGTCCTTGGAGGTTCTAACATGTGTAGAATGGTTAAGTGAGTATTTGAAAGGCTTAGAATGGTCTAGGAATTTATATTAGGACTTATAATAACCATTAGAATGATCCTAAACAATACTCGAGTCCCCATGGGACGTAGAGGGTCTAGCATGAGTCCTTGGAGGTTCTAACAAGTGTAGAATGGTTAAGAGAGTATTCTAAAGGCTTAGAATGGTCTAGGAATGTGTATTAGGACTTATAATAACCATTAGAACTATCCTAAACATTGCATGGTACCCCAAGGGACGTAGAGGGTGTAGCATGAGTCCTTGGCGGTTATAACAAGTGTAGAATTGTTAAAAGAGTATTCTAAAGGCTTAGATTGGTCTAGGAATTTGTATTAGGACTTATAAGAAGCATTAGAACTATCCTAAACTTTGCATGGTACACCAGGGGACATAGAGGGTGTAGCATGAGTCCTTGGAGGTTCTAACAAGTGTAGAATGGTTAAGAGAGTATTATGAAGGCTTAGAATGGTCTAGGAATGTGTAGTAGGACTTATAATAACCATTAGAATGATCCTAAACATTGCATGGTACCCCAAGGGATGTAGAGGGTGTAGCTTGAGTCCTTGGAGGTTCCAACAAGTGTAGAATGGTTAAGTGAGTATTTGAAATGCTTAGAATGGTCTAGGAATTTGTATTAGGACTTATAATAACCATTAGAATGATCCTAAACATTGCATGGTACCCCAAGGGACGGAGAGGGTGTACCATGAGTCCTTGGAGGTTCTAACAAGTGTAGAATGGTTAAGAGAGTATACTAAAGGCTTAGAATGGTCTAGGAGTGTGTATTAGGACTTATAATAACCATTAGAACTATCCTAAACATTGCATGTTACACCATGGGACGTAGAGGGTGTAGCATGAGTCCTTGGAGGTTCTAACAAGTGTAGAATGGTTAAGAGAGTATTCTAAAGGCTTAGAATGGTCTAGGAATGTGTATTAAGACTTAAAATAACCATTAGAATGATCCTAAACTTTGCATGGTACCCCAAGGGACGTAGAGGGTGTAGCATGAGTCCTTGAAGGTTCTAACAAGTGTAGAATGGTTAAGAGAGTATTCTAAAGGCTTAGAATGGTCTTGGAATTTGTATTAGGACTTATAATAACCATTAGAATGATCCTAAATATTGCATGGTACCCCAAGGGACGTAGAGGGTGTAGCATGAGTCCTTGAAGGTTCTAACAAGTGTAAAATGGTTAAGAGAGTATTCTAAAGGCTTAGAATGGTCTAGGAATTTGTATTAGGACTTATAATAACCATTATAATGATCCTAAACATTGCATGGTACCCCAAGGGACGTAGAGGGTGTAGCATGAGTCCTTGTAGGTTCTAACAAGTGTAGAATGGTTAAGTGAGTATTTGAAAGGCTTAGAATGGTCTAGGAATTTGTATTAGGACTTATAATAACCATTAGAATGATCCTAAACATTGCATGGTACCCCAAGAGACGTAGAGGGTGTACCATGAGTCCTTGGAGGTTCTAACAAGTGTAGAATAGTTAAGAGAGTATTCTAAAGGCATAGAATGGTCTAGGACTTTGTATTAGGACTTATAATAACCATTAGAATGATCCTAAACATTGCATGGTACCCCAAGGGACATAGAGGGTGTAGCACGAGTCCTTGGAGGTTCTAACATGTGTAGAATGGTTAAGTGAGTATTTGAAAGGCTTAGAATGGTCTAGGAATGTATATTAGGACTTATAATAACCATTAGAATGATCCTAAACAATACTCGAGTCCCCATGGGACGTAGAGGGTCTAGCATGAGTCCTTGGAGGTTCTAACAAGTGTAGAATGGTTAAGAGAGTATTCTAAAGGCTTAGAATGGTCTAGGAATGTGTATTAAGACTTAAAAGAACCATTAGAATGATCCTAAAGTTTGCATGGTACCCCAAGTGACGTAGAGGGTGTAGCATGAGTCCTTGAAGGTTCTAACAAGTGTAGAATGGTTAAGAGAGTATTCTAAAGGCTTAGAATGGTCTAGGAATTTGTATTAGGACTTATAATAACCATTAGAATGATCCTAAACATTGCATGGTACCCCAAGGGACGTAGAGGGTGTAGCATGAGTCCTTGGAGGTTCTAACATGTGTAGAATGGTTAAGTGAGTATTTGAAAGGCTTAGAATGGTCTAGGAATGTATATTAGGACTTATAATAACCATTAGAATGATCCTAAACAATACTCGAGTCCCCATGGGACGTAGAGGGTCTAGCATGAGTCCTTGGAGGTTCTAACAAGTGTAGAATGGTTAAGAGAGTATTCTAAAGGCTTAGAATGGTCTAGGAATGTGTATTAAGACTTAAAAGAACCATTAGAATGAACCTAAACTTTGCATGGTACCCCAAGTGACGTAGAGGGTGTAGCATGAGTCCTTGAAGGTTCTAACAAGTGTAAAATGGTTAAGAGAGTATTCTAAAGGCTTAGAATGGTCTAGGAATTTGTATTAGGACTTATAATAACCATTATAATGATCCTAAACATTGCATGGTACCCCAAGGGACGTAGAGGGTGTAGCATGAGTCCTTGGAGGTTCTAACAAGTGTAGAATGGTTAAGTGAGTATTTGAAAGGCTTAGAATGGTCTAGGAATTTGTATTAGGCCTTATAATAACCATTAGAATGATCCTAAACATTGCATGGTACCCCAAGGGACGTAGAGGGTGTAGCATGAGTCCTTGAAGGTTCTAACAAGTGTAGAATGGTTAAGAGAGTATTCTAAAGGCTTGGAATGGTCTAGGAATTTGTATTAGGACTGATAATAACCATTAGAATGATCCTAAACATTGCATGGTACCCCAAGGGACGTAGAGGGTGTAGCATGAGTCCTTTGAGGTTCTAACAAGTGTAGAATGGTTGAGTGAGTATTTGAAAGGCTTTGAAAGGTCTAGGAATTTGTATTAGGACTTATAATAACCATTAGAATGATCCTAAACATTGCATGGTACCCCAAGGGACGTAGAGGGTGTAGCATGAGTCCTTGGAGGTTCTAACAAGTGCAGAATGGTTAAGTGAGTATTTGAAAGGCTTAGAATGGTCTAGGAATGTGTATTAGGAATTATAATAACCATTAGAACTATCCTAAACATTGCATGGTACCCCAAGTGACGTAGAAGGTGTACCATGAGTCCTTGGAGGTTCTAACAAGTGTAGAATAGTTAAGAGAGTATTCTAAAGGCTTAGAATGGTCTAGGAATTTGTATTAGGACTTATAATAACCATTAGAATGATCCTAAACATTGCATGGTACCCCAAGGGACGTAGAAGGTGTACCATGAATCCTTGGAGGTTCTAACAAGTGTAGAATGGTTAAGAGAGTATTATGAAGGCTTAGAATGGTCTAGGAATGTGTAGTAGGACTTATAATAACCATTAGAATGATCCTAAACATTGCATGGTACCCCAAGGGATGTAGAGGGTGTAGCTTGAGTCCTTGGAGGTTCCAACAAGTGTAGAATGGTTAAGTGAGTATTTGAAATGCTTAGAATGGTCTAGGAATTTGTATTAGGACTTATAATAACCATTAGAATGATCCTAAACATTGCATGGTACCCCAAGGGATGGAGAGGGTGTAGCATGAGTCCTTGGAGGTTCTAACAAGTGTAGAATGGTTAAGTGAGTATTTGAAAGGCTTAGAATGGTCTAGGAATTTGTATTAGGACTTATAATTACCATTAGAATGATCCTAAACATTGCATGGTACCCCAAGGGACGTAGAAGGTGTAGCATGAGTCCTTGTAGGTTCTAACAAGTGTAGAATGGTTAAGTGAGTATTTGAAAGGCTTAGAATGGTCTAGGAATTTGTATTAGGACTTATAATAACCATTAGAATGATCCTAAACATTGCATGGTACCCCAAGGGACGTAGAGGGTGTACCATGAGTCCTTGGAGGTTCTAACAAGTGTAGAATTGTTAAGAGAGTATTCTAAAGGCTTAGAATGGTCTAGGAATTTGTGTTAGGACTTATAATAACCATTAGAATGATCCTAAACATTGCATGGTACCCCAAGGGACGTAGAGGGTGTTGCATGAGTCCTTGGAGGTTCTAACATGTGTAGAATGGTTAAGTGAGTATTTGAAAGGCTTAGAATGGTCTAGGAATTTATATTAGGACTTATAATAACCATTAGAATGATCCTAAACAATACTCGAGTCCCCATGGGACGTAGAGGGTCTAGCATGAGTCCTTGGAGGTTCTAACAAGTGTAGAATGGTTAAGAGAGTATTCTAAAGGCTTAGAATGGTCTAGGAATGTGTATTAGGACTTATAATAACCATTAGAACTATCCTAAACATTGCATGGTACCCCAAGGGACGTAGAGGGTGTAGCATGAGTCCTTGGCGGTTATAACAAGTGTAGAATTGTTAAAAGAGTATTCTAAAGGCTTAGATTGGTCTAGGAATTTGTATTAGGACTTATAAGAAGCATTAGAACTATCCTAAACTTTGCATGGTACACCAGGGGACGTAGAGGGTGTAGCATGAGTCCTTGGAGGTTCTAACAAGTGTAGAATGGTTAAGAGAGTATTATGAAGGCTTAGAATGGTCTAGGAATGTGTAGTAGGACTTATAATAACCATTAGAATGATCCTAAACATTGCATGGTACCCCAAGGGATGTAGAGGGTGTAGCTTGAGTCCTTGGAGGTTCCAACAAGTGTAGAATGGTTAAGTGAGTATTTGAAATGCTTAGAATGGTCTAGGAATTTGTATTAGGACTTATAATAACCATTAGAATGATCCTAAACATTGCATGGTACCCCAAGGGACGGAGAGGGTGTACCATGAGTCCTTGGAGGTTCTAACAAGTGTAGAATGGTTAAGAGAGTATACTAAAGGCTTAGAATGGTCTAGGAATGTGTATTAGGACTTATAATAACCATTAGAACTATCCTAAACATTGCATGTTACACCATGGGACGTAGAGGGTGTAGCATGAGTCCTTGGAGGTTCTAACAAGTGTAGAATGGTTAAGAGAGTATTCTAAAGGCTTAGAATGGTCTAGGAATGTGTATTAAGACTTAAAATAACCATTAGAATGATCCTAAACTTTGCATGGTACCCCAAGGGACGTAGAGGGTGTAGCATGAGTCCTTGAAGGTTCTAACAAGTGTAGAATGGTTAAGAGAGTATTCTAAAGGCTTAGAATGGTCTTGGAATTTGTATTAGGACTTATAATAACCATTAGAATGATCCTAAATATTGCATGGTACCCCAAGGGACGTAGAGGGTGTAGCATGAGTCCTTGAAGGTTCTAACAAGTGTAAAATGGTTAAGAGAGTATTCTAAAGGCTTAGAATGGTCTAGGAATTTGTATTAGGACTTATAATAACCATTATAATGATCCTAAACATTGCATGGTACCCCAAGGGACGTAGAGGGTGTAGCATGAGTCCTTGTAGGTTCTAACAAGTGTAGAATGGTTAAGTGAGTATTTGAAAGGCTTAGAATGGTCTAGGAATTTGTATTAGGACTTATAATAACCATTAGAATGATCCTAAACATTGCATGGTACCCCAAGAGACGTAGAGGGTGTACCATGAGTCCTTAGAGGTTCTAACAAGTGTAGAATAGTTAAGAGAGTATTCTAAAGGCATAGAATGGTCTAGGACTTTGTATTAGGACTTATAATAACCATTAGAATGATCCTAAACATTGCATGGTACCCCAAGGGACATAGAGGGTGTAGCACGAGTCCTTGGAGGTTCTAACATGTGTAGAATGGTTAAGTGAGTATTTGAAAGGCTTAGAATGGTCTAGGAATGTATATTAGGACTTATAATAACCATTAGAATGATCCTAAACAATACTCGAGTCCCCATGGGACGTAGAGGGTCTAGCATGAGTCCTTGGAGGTTCTAACAAGTGTAGAATGGTTAAGAGAGTATTCTAAAGGCTTAGAATGGTCTAGGAATGTGTATTAAGACTTAAAAGAACCATTAGAATGATCCTAAAGTTTGCATGGTACCCCAAGTGACGTAGAGGGTGTAGCATGAGTCCTTGAAGGTTCTAACAAGTGTAGAATGGTTAAGAGAGTATTCTAAAGGCTTAGAATGGTCTAGGAATTTGTATTAGGACTTATAATAACCATTAGAATGATCCTAAACATTGCATGGTACCCCAAGGGACGTAGAGGGTGTAGCATGAGTCCTTGGAGGTTCTAACATGTGTAGAATGGTTAAGTGAGTATTTGAAAGGCTTAGAATGGTCTAGGAATGTATATTAGGACTTATAATAACCATTAGAATGATCCTAAACAATACTCGAGTCCCCATGGGACGTAGAGGGTCTAGCATGAGTCCTTGGAGGTTCTAACAAGTGTAGAATGGTTAAGAGAGTATTCTAAAGGCTTAGAATGGTCTAGGAATGTGTATTAAGACTTAAAAGAACCATTAGAATGAACCTAAACTTTGCATGGTACCCCAAGTGACGTAGAGGGTGTAGCATGAGTCCTTGAAGGTTCTAACAAGTGTAAAATGGTTAAGAGAGTATTCTAAAGGCTTAGAATGGTCTAGGAATTTGTATTAGGACTTATAATAACCATTATAATGATCCTAAACATTGCATGGTACCCCAAGGGACGTAGAGGGTGTAGCATGAGTCCTTGGAGGTTCTAACAAGTGTAGAATGGTTAAGTGAGTATTTGAAAGGCTTAGAATGGTCTAGGAATTTGTATTAGGCCTTATAATAACCATTAGAATGATCCTAAACATTGCATGGTACCCCAAGGGACGTAGAGGGTGTACAATGAGTCCTTGGAGGTTCTAACAAGTGTGGAATAGTTAAGAGAGTATTCTAAAGGCTTAGAATGGTCTAGGAATTTGTATTAGGACTTATAATAACCATTAGAATGATCCTAAACATTGCATGGTACCTCAAGGGACGTAGAGGGTGTAGCATGAGTCCTTGGAGGTTCTAACAAGTGTAGAATGGTTAAGTGAGTATTTGAAAGGCTTAGAATGGTCTAGGAATTTGTATTAGGACTTATAATAACCATTATAATGATCCTAAACATTGCATGGTACCCCAAGGGACGTAGAGGGTGTAGCATGAGTCCTTGGAGGTTCTAACAAGTGTAGAATGGTTAAGAGAGTATTCTAAAGGCTTAGAATGGTCTAGGAATGTGTATTAGGACTTATAATAACCATTAGAACTATCCTAAACATTGCATGGTACCCCAAGGGACGTAGAGGGTGTAGCATGAGTCCTTGGAGGTTCTAACAAGTGTAGAATGGTTAAGAGAGTATTCTAAAGGCTTAGAATGGTCTAGGAATGTGTATTAAGACTTAAAAGAACCATTAGAATGATCCTAACCTTTGCATTGTACCCCAAGGGACGTAGAGGGTGTAGCATGAGTCCTTGAAGGTTCTAACAAGTGTAGAATGGTTAAGAGAGTATTCTAAAGGCTTAGAATGGTCTAGGAATTTGTATTAGGACTTATAATAACCATTAGAATGATCCTAAACATTGCATGGTACCTCAAGGGACGTAGAGGGTGTAGCATGAGTCCTTGGAGGTTCTAACAAGTGTAGAATGGTTAAGTGAGTATTTGAAAGGCTTAGAATGGTCTAGGAATTTGTATTAGGACTTATAATAACCATTATAATGATCCTAAACATTGCATGGTACCCCAAGGGACGTAGAGGGTGTAGCATGAGTCCTTGGAGGTTCTAACAAGTGTAGAATGGTTAAGAGAGTATTCTAAAGGCTTAGAATGGTCTAGGAATGTGTATTAGGACTTATAATAACCATTAGAACTATCCTAAACATTGCATGGTACCCCAAGGGACGTAGAGGGTGTAGCATGAGTCCTTGGAGGTTCTAACAAGTGTAGAATGGTTAAGAGAGTATTCTAAAGGCTTAGAATGGTCTAGGAATGTGTATTAAGACTTAAAAGAACCATTAGAATGATCCTAACCTTTGCATTGTACCCCAAGGGACGTAGAGGGTGTAGCATGAGTCCTTGAAGGTTCTAACAAGTGTAGAATGGTTAAGAGAGTATTCTAAAGGCTTAGAATGGTCTAGGAATTTGTATTAGGACTTATAATAACCATTAGAATGATCCTAAACATTGCATGGTACCCCAAGGGACGTAGAGGGTGTAGCATGAATCCTTGGAGGTTCTAACAAGTTTAGAATGGTTAAGTGAGTATTTGAAAGGCTTAGAATGGTCTAGGAATTTGTATTAGGACTTATAATAACCATTATAATGATCCTAAACATTGCATGGTACCCCAAGGGACGTAGAGGGTGTAGCATGAGTCCTTGGAGGTTCTAACAAGTGTAGAATGGTTAAGAGAGTATTCTAAAGGCTTAGAATGGTCTAGGAATGTGTATTAGGACTTATAATAACCATTAGAACTATCCTAAACATTGCATGGTACCCCAAGGGACGTAGAGGGTGTAGCATGAGTCCTTGGAGGTTCTAACAAGTGTAGAATGGTTAAGAGAGTATTCTAAAGGCTTAGAATGGTCTAGGAATGTGTATTAAGACTTAAAAGAACCATTAGAATGATCCTAACCTTTGCATTGTACCCCAAGGGACGTAGAGGGTGTAGCATGAGTCCTTGAAGGTTCTAACAAGTGTAGAATGGTTAAGAGAGTATTCTAAAGGCTTAGAATGGTCTAGGAATTTGTATTAGGACTTATAATAACCATTAGAATGATCCTAAACATTGCATGGTACCCCAAGGGACGTAGAGGGTGTAGCATGAGTCCTTGGAGGTTCTAACAAGTGTAGAATGGTTAAGAGAGTATTCTAAAGGCTTAGAATGGTCTAGGAATGTGTATTAAGACTTAAAAGAACCATTAGAATGATCCTAAACTTTGCATGGTACCCCAAGGGACGTAGAGGGTGTAGCATGAGTCCTTGAAGGTTCTAACAAGTGTAGAATGGTTAAGAGAGTATTCTAAAGGCTTAGAATGGTCTAGGAATTTGTATTAGGACTTATAATAACCATTAGAATGATCCTAAACATTGCATGGTACCCCAAGGGACGTAGAGGGTGTAGCATGAGTCCTTGAAGGTTCTAACAAGTGTAGAATGGTTAAGAGAGTATTTTAAAGGCTTAGAATGGTCTAGGAATTTGTATTAGGACTTATAATAACCATTAGAATGATCCTAAACATTGCATGGTACCCCAAGGGACGTAGAGGGTGTAGCATGAGTCCTTGGAGGTTCTAACAAGTGTAGAATGGTTAAGTGAGTATTTGAAAGGCTTAGAATGGTCTAGGAATTTGTATTAGGACTTATAACAACCATTAGAATGATCCTAAACATTGCATGGTACCCCAAGGGACGTAGAGGGTGTACAATGAGTCCTTGGAGGTTCTAACAAGTGTGGAATAGTTAAGAGAGTATTCTAAAGGCTTAGAATGGTCTAGGAATTTGTATTAGGACTTATAATAACCATTAGAATGATCCTAAACATTGCATGGTACCTCAAGGGACGTAGAGGGTGTAGCATGAGTCCTTGGAGGTTCTAACAAGTGTAGAATGGTTAAGTGAGTATTTGAAAGGCTTAGAATGGTCTAGGAATGTATATTAGGACTTATAATAACCATTAGAATGATCCTAAACAATACTCGAGTCCCCATGGGACGTAGAGGGTCTAGCATGAGTCCTTGGAGGTTCTAACAAGTGTAGAATGGTTAAGAGAGTATTCTAAAGGTTTAGAATGGTCTAGGAATGTGTATTAGGACTTATAATAACCATTAGAACTATCCTAAACATTGCATGGTACCCCAAGGGACGTAGAGGGTGTAGCATGAGTCCTTGGCGGTTATAACAAGTGTAGAATGGTTAAAAGAGTATTCTAAAGGCTTAGAATGGTCTAGGAATTTGTATTAGGACTTATAATAACCATTAGAATGATCCTAAACATTGCATGGTACCCCAAGGGACGTAGAGGGTGTAACATGAGTCCTTGGAGGTTCTAACAAGTGTAGAATGGTTAAGTGAGTATTTGAAAGGCTTAGAATGGTCTAGGAATGTATATTAGGACTTATAATAACCATTAGAATGATCCTAAACAATACTCGAGTCCCCATGGGACGTAGAGGGTCTAGCATGAGTCCTTGGAGGTTCTAACAAGTGTAGAATGGTTAAGAGAGTATTCTAAAGGCTTAGAATGGTCTAGGAATGTGTATTAGGACTTATAATAACCATTAAACTATCCTAAACATTGCATGGTACCCCAAGGAACGTAGAGGGTGTAGCATGAGTCCTTGGAGGTTCTAACAAGTGTAGAATGGTTAAGAGAGTATTCTAAAGGCTTAGAATGGTCTAGGAATGTGTATTAATACTTAAAAGAACCATTAGAATGATCCTAAACTTTGCATGGTACCCCAAGGGACGTAGAGGGTGTAGCATGAGTCCTTGAAGGTTCTAACAAGTGTAGAATGGTTAAGAGAGTATTCTAAAGGCTTAGAATGGTCTCGGAATTTGTATTAGGACTTATAATAACCATTAGAATGATCCTAAACATTGCATGGTACCCCAAGGGACGTAGAGGGTGTAGCATGAGTCCTTGAAGGTTCTAACAAGTGTAGAATGGTTAAGAGAGTATTTTAAAGGCTTAGAATGGTCTAGGAATTTGTATTAGGACTTATAATAACCATTAGAATGATCCTAAACATTGCATGGTACCCCAAGGGACGTAGAGGGTGTAGCATGAGTCCTTGGAGGTTCTAACAAGTGTAGAATGGTTAAGTGAGTATTTGAAAGGCTTAGAATGGTCTAGGAATTTGTATTAGGACTTATAACAACCATTAGAATGATCCTAAACATTGCATGGTACCCCAAGGGACGTAGAGGGTGTACCATGAGTCCTTGGAGGTTCTAACAAGTGTGGAATAGTTAAGAGAGTATTCTAAAGGCTTAGAATGGTCTAGGAATTTGTATTAGGACTTATAATAACCATTAGAATGATCCTAAACATTGCATGGTACCTCAAGGGACGTAGAGGGTGTAGCATGAGTCCTTGGAGGTTCTAACAAGTGTAGAATGGTTAAGTGAGTATTTGAAAGGCTTAGAATTGTCTAGGAATGTATATTAGGACTTATAATAACCATTAGAATTATCCTAAACAATACTCCAGTCCCCATGGGAAGTAGAGGGTCTAGCATGAGTCCTTGGAGGTTCTAACAAGTGTAGAATGGTTAAGAGAGTATTCTAAAGGCTTAGAATGGTCTAGGAATGTGTATTAGGACTTATAATAACCATTAGAACTATCCTAAACATTGCATGGTACCCCAAGGGACATAGAGGGTGTAGCATGAGTCCTTGGCGGTTATAACAAGTGTAGAATGGTTAAAAGAGTATTCTAAAGGCTTAGAATGGTCTAGGAATTTGTATTAGGACTTATAAGAACCATTAGAACTATCCTAAACTTTTCATGGTACACCAAGGGACGTAGAGGGTGTAGCATGAGTCCTTGGAGGTTCTAACAAGTGTAGAATGGTTAAGAGAGTATTCTGAAGGCTTAGAATGGTCTAGGAATGTGTAGTAGGACTTATAATAACCATTAGAATGATCCTATACATTGCATGGTACCCCAAGGGACGTAGAGGGTGTAGCTTGAGTCCTTGGAGGTTCTAACAAGTGTAGAATGGTTAAGTGAGTATTTGAAATGCTTAGAATGGTCTAGGAATTTGTATTAGGACTTATAATAACCATTAGAATGATCCTAAACATTGCATGGTACCCCAAGGGACGTAGTGGGTGTACCATGAGTCCTTGGAGGTTCTAACAACTGTAGAATGGTCTAGGAATGTGTATTAGGACTTATAATAACCATTAGAACTATCCTAAACATTGCATGGTACACCAAGGGACGTAGAGGGTGTAGCATGAGTCCTTGGAGGTTCTAACAAGTGTAGAATGGTTAAGAGAGTATTCTAAAGGCTTAGAATGGTCTAGGAATGTGTATTAAGACTTAAAAGAACCATTAGAATGATCCTATACATTGCATGGTACCCCAAGGGACGTAGAGGGTGTAGCATGAGTCCTTGAAGGTTCTAACAAGTGTTGAATGGTTAAGAGAGTATTCTAAAGTCTTAGAATGGTCTAGGAATTTGTATTAGGACTTATAAGAACCAATAGAACTATCCTAAACTTTTCATGGTACACCAAGGGACGTAGAGGGTGTAGCATAAGTCCTTGGAGGTTCTAACAAGTGTAGAATAGTTAAGAGAGTATTATGAAGGCTTAGAATGGTCTAGGAATGTGTAGTAGGACTTATAATAACCATTAGAATGATCCTAAACATTGCATGGTACCCCAAGGGACGTAGAGGGTATAGCTTGAGTCCTTGGAGGTTCCAACAAGTGTAGAATGGTTAAGTGAGTATTTGAAATGCTTAGAATGGTCTAGGAATTTGTATTAGGACTTATAATAATCATTAGAATGATCCTAAACATTGCATGGTACCCCAAGGGACGTAGAGGGTGTACCAAGAGTCCTTGGAGGTTCTAACAAGTGTAGAATGGTTAAGAGAGTATACTAAAGGCTTAGAATGGTCTAGGAATGTGTATTAGGACTTATAAAAACCATTAGAACTTTCCTAAACATTGCATGTTACACCATGGGACGTAGAGGGTGTAGCATGAGTCCTTGGAGGTTCTAACAAGTGTAGAATGGTTAAGAGAGTATTCTAAAGGCTTAGAATGGTCTAGGAATGTGTATTAAGACTTAAAATAACCATTAGAATGATCCTAAACTTTGCATGGTACCCCAAGGGACGTAGAGGGTGTAGCATGAGTCCTTGAAGGTTCTAACAAGTGTAGAATGGTTAAGAGAGTATTCTAAAGGCTTAGAATGGTCTAGGAATTTATATTAGGACTTATAATAACCATTAGAATGATCCTAAACATTGCATGGTACCCCAAGGGACGTAGAGGGTGTAGCATGAGTCCTTGGAGGTTCTAACAAGTGTAGAATGGTTAAGAGAGTATTCTGAAGGCTTAGAATGGTCTAGGAATGTGTAGTAGGACTTATAATAACCATTAGAATGATCCTATACATTGCATGGTACCCCAAGGGACGTAGAGGGTGTAGCTTGAGTCCTTGGAGGTTCTAACAAGTGTAGAATGGTTAAGTGAGTATTTGAAATGCTTAGAATGGTCTAGGAATTTGTATTAGGACTTATAATAACCATTAGAATGATCCTAAACATTGCATGGTACCCCAAGGGACGTAGAGGGTGTACCATGAGTCCTTGGAGGTTCTAACAACTGTAGAATGGTCTAGGAATGTGTATTAGGACTTATAATAACCATTAGAACTATCCTAAACATTGCATGGTACACCAAGGGACGTAGAGGGTGTAGCATGAGTCCTTGGAGGTTCTAACAAGTGTAGAATGGTTAAGAGAGTATTCTAAAGGCTTAGAATGGTCTAGGAATGTGTATTAAGACTTAAAAGAACCATTAGAATGATCCTATACATTGCATGGTACCCCAAGGGACGTAGAGGGTGTAGCATGAGTCCTTGAAGGTTCTAACAAGTGTTGAATGGTTAAGAGAGTATTCTAAAGTCTTAGAATGGTCTAGGAATTTGTATTAGGACTTATAAGAACCATTAGAACTATCCTAAACTTTTCATGGTACACCAAGGGACGTAGAGGGTGTAGCATAAGTCCTTGGAGGTTCTAACAAGTGTAGAATAGTTAAGAGAGTATTATGAAGGCTTAGAATGGTCTAGGAATGTGTAGTAGGACTTATAATAACCATTAGAATGATCCTAAACATTGCATGGTACCCCAAGGGACGTAGAGGGTATAGCTTGAGTCCTTGGAGGTTCCAACAAGTGTAGAATGGTTAAGTGAGTATTTGAAATGCTTAGAATGGTCTAGGAATTTGTATTAGGACTTATAATAATCATTAGAATGATCCTAAACATTGCATGGTACCCCAAGGGACGTAGAGGGTGTACCAAGAGTCCTTGGAGGTTCTAACAAGTGTAGAATGGTTAAGAGAGTATACTAAAGGCTTAGAATGGTCTAGGAATGTGTATTAGGACTTATAAAAACCATTAGAACTTTCCTAAACATTGCATGTTACACCATGGGACGTAGAGGGTGTAGCATGAGTCCTTGGAGGTTCTAACAAGTGTAGAATGGTTAAGAGAGTATTCTAAAGGCTTAGAATGGTCTAGGAATGTGTATTAAGACTTAAAATAACCATTAGAATGATCCTAAACTTTGCATGGTACCCCAAGGGACGTAGAGGGTGTAGCATGAGTCCTTGAAGGTTCTAACAAGTGTAGAATGGTTAAGAGAGTATTCTAAAGGCTTAGAATGGTCTAGGAATTTATATTAGGACTTATAATAACCATTAGAATGATCCTAAACATTGCATGGTACCCCAAGGGACGTAGAGGGTGTAGCATGAGTCCTTGAAGGTTCTAACAAGTGTAGAATGGTTAAGAGAGTATTCTAAAGGCTTAGAATGGTCTAGGAATTTGTATTAGGACTTATAAGAACCATTAGAACTATCCTAAGCTTTTCATGGTACACCAAGGGACGTAGAGGGTGTAGCATGAGTCCTTGGAGGTTCTAACAAGTGTAGAATGGTTAAGAGAGTATTATGAAGGCTTAGAATGGTCTAGGAATGTGTAGTAGGACTTATAATAACCATTAGAATGATCCTAAACATAGCATGGTACCCCAAGGGACGTAGAGGGTGTAGCTTGAGTCCTTGGATGTTCCAACAAGTGTAGAATGGTTAAGTGAGTATTTGAAATGCTTAGAATGGTCTAGGAATTTGTATTAGGACTTATAATAACCATTAGAACTATCCTAAACATTGCATGTTACACCATGGGACGTAGAGGGTGTAGCATGAGTCCTTGGAGGTTCTAACAAGTGTAGAATGGTTAAGAGAGTATTCTAAAGGCTTAGAATGGTCTAGGAATGTGTATTAAGACTTAAAAGAACCATTAGAATGATCATAAACTTTGCATGGTACCCCAAGGGACGTAGAGGGTGTAGCATGAGTCCTTGAAGGTTCTAACAAGTGTAGAATGGTTAAGAGAGTATTCTAAAGGCTTAGAATGGTCTAGGAATTTGTATTAGGACTTATAATAACCATTAGAATGATCCTAAACATTGCATGGTACCCCAAGGGACGTAGAGGGTGTAGCATGAGTCCTTGAAGGTTCTAACAAGTGTAGAATGGTTAAGAGAGTATTCTAAAGGCTTAGAATTGTCTAGGAATTTGTATTAGGACTTATAATAACCATTAGAATGATCCTAAACATTGCATGGTACCCCAAGGGACGTAGAGGGTGTAGCATGAGTCCTTGGAGGTTCTAACAAGTGTAGAATGGTTAAGTGAGTATTTGAAAGGCTTAGAATGGTCTAGGAATTTGTATTAGGACTTATAATAACCATTTGAATGATCCTAAACATTGCATGGTACCCCAAGGGACGTAGAGGGTGTACCATGAGTCCTTGGAGGTTCTAACAAGTGTAGAATAGTTAAGAGAGTATTCTTGATTGGGGTCTAATATGTGATGTTTTTGTACCTTTTTTGCCTCCCTTTTACATAGTAAGTGGCTTGTTTCTTGAGTAAATTGGAATAAAACAATGAAATTTTGTCTTTATAAGATTTCTAGAACCTTTTGATGTGTTTGGTTTGTTTTCAGGTATTTAAGCTCTTAAAACAATGGTTTTTACAAAGGAATGAAGAATGAGAGTTTGGTACGTGATTTGGGAAGAAAAAGAGGAAAAAAGAATGAAGAAAAGTTGACCGTAGTGCGCCCAGGCGCAGGCCATCACGGCCAGGCGCAGGATTTTCACGCCTGGGCGCGCAAAATGCGAGAAAGTGACACTGTTCGCTGTTTTGATCATAACTTGAGCTACGCTTATCCAAATGGGGGGATCTATATATCATTTTAAAGCTAAGGAAAATATCTACAACTTTGGCAGAAATATCCGTGCTGAAATTCGTCCATCTTGGGGGTCAAAATCAGTGCCGAAGTTGCTGCCAGACACAAATACGGGATTTTAGAAGGATTTTAATGATAAATTCTATTTGTAGATAAGATTCTTAGAGATTAGTTTATTTTAATAGCATCTTATCATATTATATTCAGATTTAGGATTAGTTTTATCTTATCACATTAGATTGGAAATTAGGTTAGTTTTTATCTATGTAATAAGAGGAATAGGATTCATTCCGGAGGGAGTAGGGAGACACTCATACAACTCCATAGAATAATAATAGATTAGGATTTGAGACTTGGAGAAGGAACAAGGATTGGAGGTTTTGTGAAGAACACGAAGTTAGCGCAAGGATTCATGGTAATTATTTTTATCATGTTTATTGTGTTTTCTCTTGTAAGTATGAACTAATTCCATCCTTGGGATGTAGGAGTAGATGTATGGAACCTTTTCAATATTTCTAGTAATAAATTAATTTTGTTTTCCGTTATTGAATTCTGTGTTTGATTATTCTTATTTGTTTCTCATGAAAGAAGTTGTTTCATGACTTTTGAAAATCCTTTATGAATAGACATATGAGTTTAGGATTTAGTCATTTAATCAAACAGTTCAATTGCATAGGCACAGACATGTTTTCTATGAATTGGGTAATTTTATAAAAAGAAGTTTTGACTGAACTTAATTAAGGGTTAGGTTTTTAAGGCTCTCTTGAGACATCATTGGGAGATTAATATCTAAAATACGGAGACGTTCTAAGACATTAGGCGTTTTCTACCTTTGCAAAACAAATTCAGAATCAAGGAAAACAAATCAATTTATTATAGAATATTTAGGAACCTGCATCGAAACTACATCCCGCTTTTTCTCCTTGTCAAAGAGTCATTTATTTTAATTTATGTTTTTATTTACAAATTCATAAATCCTTTGTCTCGTTCACTAAGTAATATTAATTAGGTGGAATTAATTAAACGGTCACTCCGTTGGGTACAATACTCGGACTTCATTGTCTATATTACTTGTACGATCTGGTACACTTGCTAGAATCCCAACAAGTTTTTGGCGCCGTTGCCGGGGAGTGATTTTGTTTTAATTAATTTCGGTACTAATTTAATTTTACGTAGTGTAACTTGTGTATATTTTTTTTATTTATTTTTTATTATTATTATGTAACATGGCTTATTCTCAAGATGACATAGAATTTATCAAATTTATTTTGTCGTCACCTATTCCATCCTGTTTTGCACAAAATGTTTTTGATGAGATTAAAGTTTTTGATGGTCTTTTAGAGGAGGTGGTACAAAAATCTTCTATTACGGAAGACCAAAGTGCTTCCCTTTCTAAACCCATAGAAAAAGAAGAAATTGTGCATGATAAGATTGAGGAAGTGAAACAAGATAAATTGAATAATGGGATGAGTCTAGGGGTTGAATTAGGGTCCACTTTGCATGATGAATTTTCTGCTCTTGCTAAATGTATTGGATTGCATGAATATGTGGAACCCTCAAAAAAATTTCCTTCAATTTACCCCTTAATTTTTTATGACTTCCCTGATACTCATGATGATGATAAGCCATTGTTCTCCTTTTCGGAGCCTGAAAAGGCAACCTTGCTAAGCCATGGAGTTTACACTTTCATAGACTCCATGCATGATGGAAAAGACAAGCACCATGTGATGATGCTTGGAGTGAAAAATGCACCATTTGACCCGGGAGGATTTAAAACTATTTTTAAACATTTGCTCCAACATCATCCGTGCATATTTCCATGGGATCCAGGAATAACTTGTTATTGCTGCATAACATGAAAGTTGTGCTATAGGATTTGGGATCCTGGTGGATTCTCTTTAGTTTTGTAGTAGTGTAGGATTTAAATTTTTAATTAGGAGATTGAATAAAGAGTTTAGAGTTTTCTATATGTAACTGCTAATGGGGTGCTTCAAGCACTATTTTTAGTTGTTCATGTGACACAGGTGAATAAGTTTGGGGGGGTCTCCTCCATGGTGCATCAAGAGAGAATGCTGTGCTACAAAGGGAAGTCTCTAACTCCTTGCTTTTGTTTTTAGTTTTAATTTTTATTTTGTAGTTTAGGATAGATTTGTTGCTTGAGGACAAGCCACATTCTAAGTTTGGGGGAGGGTAACAAAATAAAATTTTTTCTGAACTTGATTTCTCCCCTGGCTTTGTGTTGGTTTGTGTCCTGGCATGAGTAGGCACTAATTCTAGGTGTTAGATTTGTCCCTTTGATAGGTGTAAATGCTTGATTGTGATTTTCGACTTGTTTTACCCAGATACTAATTGGATTTAGCTTTGAAATTTTTTGAAAATTAGTTGTTTGGCAAACTTGTTGTGAATGATTGATTAGTGAATTGACCTTAACCAGTGAGATTTTGAGCCTATACACTTGAAGGAGTAATGTTTAATGAATATTGCGATGAAACTCCTATTTTTTTCATGAGTGTTGTTCGCTTTGACTATGTGTTCTAGAACTTGACTTGTGACCTCTTCAAAATTGATATTGGATTGCATGTATGAACATGATTAAGGCACATAGGTTTGTGTTTTTGTGGCCTTCAACAAATTTTTGAGACATAATGATCCCTTAGTTGCCCACTTTGAGCTTTGAGATTTAAGGACTTTCTTTGGTACCTTACATAAATTGAATTATTCTTGTGAAGTACCTTTGAAATTGTGAATGAGCAATTAAGTGGAATGTTAGAAATTGGTGAAAGTGTAAGTGCTGAAAATTTGATGTTTCTATTTCTCTTCTTAAAAAAAAAAGAAAAGAAAAAAGAGCAACAAATGTGCTAAAAAAATGAAAAGAAGAAGAGAATAGAAATAGAAAAAGAAAAAGAAAGAAAAGGAAAAATCAAGTGAATTGAGTTGTGATTGTGTAATTACCTTATTGCTCATTTTATAATTTAAAAGGGAAGTGTTGTGATTTCATTGATTAAGCCCTTTGTTTATCCTTTTATTCTTTTATCCCACCCGACACTTTTAGCCATGACCCCGTTACAACCAAATAAAGACCTTATGATTTGTGCATGTTTTCAATAAATTCAGTGGAGATGTAGGTCTATAGTCAAGCTTATGGTAACATACTTTCATTGTTTGAACTTGAGTGAATTGATAATTATTACCCATACACATGAGAGATATTGAGAGGTGGTGTGGTCACTAATCTTTTGCTCACTTTGAGTTTGTTTTTCAACTAGTTTTCATTGCGGTGATTTGCTAGTGAAGAAAGGTATCTTGGGTAGGCGAGTTGGAATTTATGGTTAGGTTGCTATACCTTGAGAGGGGAGAATCTTAGGCTCTGAATTTTTGTTTTACTTTTGCCTGGGACATGCAAAATGCTAAGTTTGGGGGTGTGATTGGGGTCTAATATGTGATGTTTTTGTACCTTTTTTGCCTCCCTTTTACATAGTAAGTGGCTTGTTTCTTGAGTAAATTGGAATAAAACAATGGAATTTTGTCTTTATAAGATTTCTAGAACCTTTTGATGTGTTTGGTTTGTTTTCAGGTATTTAAGCTCTTAAAACAATGATTTTTACAAAGGAATGAAGAATGAGAGTTTGGTACTTGATTTGGGAAGAAAAAGAGGAAAAAAAAATGAAGAAAAGTTGACCGTAGTGCGCCCAGGCGCAGGCCATCACGCCCAGGCGCAGGATTTTCACGCCTGGGCGCGCAAAATGCGAGAAAGTGACACTGTTCGCTGTTTTGATCATAACTTTAGCTAAGCTTATCAAAATGAGGCGATCTATATATCATTTTAAAGCTAAGGAAAAGATCTACAACTTTGCCAGAAATAGCGTTGCTCAAATTCGTTCATCTTGGGGGTCAAAATCAGTGCCGAAGTTGCTGCCAGACACAAATACGGGATTTTAGAAGGATTTTAATGATAAATTCTATTTGTAGATAAGATTCTTAGAGATTAGTTTATTTTAATAGGATCTTATCATATTATATTCAGATTTAGGATTAGTTTTATCTTATCACATTAGATTGGAAATTAGGTTAGTTTTTATCTATATAATAAGAGGAATAGGATTCATTCCGGAGGGAGTAGGGAGACACTCATACAACTCCATAGAATAATAATAGATTAGGATTTGAGACTTGGAGAAGGAACAAGGATTGGAGGTTTTGTGAAGAACACGAAGTTAGCGCAAGGATTCATGGTAATTATTTTTATCATGTTTATTGTGTTTTCTCTTGTAAGTATGAACTAATTCCATCCTTGGGATGTAGGAGTAGATGTATGGAACCTTTTCAATATTTCTAGTAATAAATTAATTTTGTTTTCCGTTATTGAATTCTGTGTTTGATTATTCTTATTTGTTTCTATGAAAGAAGTTGTTTCATGACTTTTGAAAATCCTTTATGAATAGACATATGAGTTTAGGATTTAGTCATTTAATCAAACAGTTCAATTGCATAGGCACAGACATGTTTTCTATGAATTGGGTAATTTTATAAAAAGAAGTTTTGACTGAACTTAATTAAGGGTTAGGTTTTTAAGGCTCTCTTGAGACATCATTGGGAGATTAATATCTAAAATACGGAGACGTTCTAAGACATTAGGCGTTTTCTACCTTTGCAAAACAAATTCAGAATCAAGGAAAACAAATCAATTTATTATAGAATATTTAGGAACCTGCATCGAAACTACATCCCGCTTTTTCTCCTTGTCAAAGAGTCATTTATTTTAATTTATGTTTTTATTTACAAATTCATAAATCCTTTGTCTCGTTCACTAAGTAATATTAATTAGGTGGAATTAATTAAACGGTCACTCCCTTGGGTACGATACTCGGACTTCATTGTCTATATTACTTGTACGATCTGGTACACTTGCCAGAATCCCAACTATTCTAAAGGCATAGAATGGTCTAGGAATTTGTATTAGGACTTATAATAACCATTAGAATGATCCTAAACATTGCATGGTACCCCAAGGGACGTAGAGGGTGTAGCATGAGTCCTTGGAGGTTCTAACAAGTGTAGAATGGTTAAATGAGTATTTGAAAGGCTTAGAATGGTCTAGGAATGTATATTAGGACTTATAATAACCATTAGAATGATCCTAAACAATACTCGAGTCCCCATGGGACGTAGAGGCTCTAGCATGAGTCCTTGGAGGTTCTAACATGTGTAGAATGGTTAAGAGAGTATTCTAAAGGCTTAGAATGGTCTAGGAATGTGTATTAGGACTTATAATAACCATTAGAACTATCCTAAACATTGCATGGTACCCCAAGGGACGTAGAGGGTGTAGCATGAGTCCTTGGCGGTTATAACAAGTGTAGAAAGGTTAAAAGAGTATTTTAAAGGCTTAGAATGGTCTAGGAATTTGTATTAGGACTTATAAGAACCATTAGAACTATCCTAAACTTTGCATGGTACACCAAGGGACGTAGAGGGTTTAGCATGAGTCCTTGGAGGTTCTAACAAGTGTAGAATAGTTAAGTGAGTATTTGAAAGGCTTAGAATGGTCTAGGAATGTATATTAGGACTTATAATAACCATTAGAATGATCCTAAACAATACTCGAGTCCCCATGGGACGTAGAGGGTCTAGCATGAGTCCTTGGAGGTTCTAACAAGTGTAGAATGGTTAAGAGAGTATTCTAAAGGCTTAGAATGGTCTAGGAATGTGTATTAGGACTTATAATAACCATTAGAACTATCCTAAACATTGCATGGTACCCCAAGGGACGTAGAGGGTGTAGCATGAGTCCTTGGCGGTTATAACAAGTGTAGAATGGTTAAAAGAGTATTCTAAAGGCTTAGAATGGTCTAGGAATTTGTATTAGGACTTATAAGAACCATTAGAACTATCCTAAACTTTGCATGGTGCACCAAGGGATGTAGAGGGTGTAGCATGAGTCCTTGGAGGTTCTAACAAGTGTAGAATGGTTAAGAAAGTATTCTGAAGGCTTAGAATGGTCTAGGAATGTGTAGTAGGACTTATAATAACCATTAGAATGATCCTATACATTGCATGGTACCCCAAGGGACGTAGAGGGTGTAGCTTGAGTCCTTGGAGGTTCTAACAAGTGTAGAATTGTTAAGTGAGTATTTGAAATGCTTAGAATGGTCTAGGAATTTGTATTAGGACTTATAATAACCATTAGAATGATCCTAAACATTGCATGGTACCCCAAGGGACGTAGAGGGTGTACCATGAGTCCTTGGAGGTTCTAACAAGTGTAGAATGGTCTAGGAATGTGTATTATGACTTATAATAACCATTAGAACTATCCTAAACATTGCATGGTACACCAAGGGACGTAGAGGGTGTATCATGAGTCCTTGGAGGTTCTAACTAGTGTTGAATGGTTAAGAGAGTATTCTGAAGGCTTAGAATGGTCTAGGAATCTGTATTAAGACTTAAAAGAACCATTAGAATGATCCTATACATTGCATGGTACCCCAAGGGACGTAGAGGGTGTAGCATGAGTCCTTGAAGGTTCTAACAAGTGTAGAATGGTTAAGAGAGTATTCTAAAGGCTTAGAATGGTCTAGGAATTTGTATTAGGACTTATAATAACCATTAGAATGATCCTAAACATTGCATGGTACCCCAAGGGATGTAGAGGGTGTAGCATGAGTCCTTGGAGGTTCTAACAAGTGTAGAATGGTTGAGTGAGTATTTGAAAGGCTTAGAATGGTCTAGGAATTTGTATTAGGACTTATAATAACCATTAGAATGATCCTAAACATTGCATGGTACCCCAAGGGACGTAGAGGGTGTACCATGAGTCCTTGGAGGTTCTAACAAGTGTAGAATGGTTAAGAGAGTATTCTAAAGGCTTAGAATGGTCTAGGAATTTGTATTAGGACTTATAATAACCATTAGAATTGTAAGATCCATGAAGAATGTTTTGATAAATGCCAAAAGGTTTTGAACAAGCTTCAAGTGTGTTGATCAAGTTCAAGCTCAACAAGCAACAACAAACATCAAGTTAAGAAGAGAGAGCCAACTCATGAAGACTTAGGGCCCGTTTGATTGTGTTTTGGTTTTTTTTGTTTTGGAAACTATTTTGTAATGTTGTTTTTAAGAATTTTTTTTCAGAATAAAAAAACAAAAAATTATGTTTGGTAATACCATTTTTGAAAACAGTTTTAAAAACTAAAAAACAAAAAAAATTGTTTGGTAAATATGTTTTGAAAACATGTTTTTAAAACAAAAAAACAGAAAATTCATTTGGTTTGTAATTTTTTTTTAATCTCATTTTATACTTCATTTCATAATGTTAAAGAACCTAAAGACATGTACATGTTTATTAACCAAAATAATATAAAATCATGTTCAACATATTGAGTTTATAAGAAAATCACGATATTTTCTATAAGCAAAAATTCACTTCACTTATAAAAATAACCAAATAACTACTTGATAATGTCACTTGAGTTCCTAACCAACTATTACAATTATACCATATAAACACTTTAAGTACAAACTTAAAGTTAAAACAAGTACGATTATATGAATAATAGGAGTCCAATTTAATTAGCTAAATTGCATAATTGCTATGTGCTACCCACATCCTATTTGCAATACGATCACGACATTCTGCCATTCTTGTTGCACCATCATTAGATAATCTTGACAAGTTGTCAATGCTTGAACTTGGTACCTCTATGTGAGAAGCTTCTCTCATAGTCTCTAATTGTGCAAGATCCATATCTTCCCACATTGTAAATAAATCATCACCTAAATTCCACTTACGTATATAGTTATGAATAGCGCAACATGCTATCACTATAAGTCGTTGCCTAGAAGGTTTATATGGAGGCATTAACTTTAAAATAGGAAACCTGCTCTTCAATACACCAAAACAACGCTCAATAGTCATTCTTAAAGAGGAGTGCCTATAGTTAAATAACTCTTCACGACTTCTTGGCTGTCTACCTTGACCTTTATATTGTTCTGTATGATATCTTTGACCTCTATAAGGGGGAAGAAATCCTTTTATGCAAGAATAACCAGAATCCACGAGAAAGAATTTTCCTACATAAATAAGTGTACAGAACATTCAATAAGATACATGATCATTTAATCAAAATAATTCAACTCTAACAAGATTCATATTCACCTGGAGATGGCCATGGAAATTGTGCATTTGGATTGGTAACCGCATCTAAAAAAACTTTTGCATCGTGTGCACTTCCTTCCCACCCCGTGTACACAAATGTGAACATCATATTGAAATCACAAGCACACATAACATTTTGAGTAACGATTGACTTTCTACCTCTACACGAGGTTTGTTTTTCAGAAGGAACCCATGCACTAATATGCGTACCATCAATTGCTCCTACACACTTCTATAAAAAATAATCGAAAAAAATAGATTAAAGCAAGTAGGAAAAAAATAAAGAGAACATGAATATTCTAATTTTAGAAAGTCAAACCTTGAACCAAGGGTAATATATTGGCTTACTTTTAACTTTGTCGGGTAATTCTTCGGTATCTTGTTTTATCAGCTCCTTTCCCAACCGACATACTGCTCTCAACACTTCCTTGAAATAACGAGACACAGTTTCTGTTGAGTGTTGAAAGCGATCTGCAACCTGTCTATGGCCAACATCATGGCCAAGTATGAACAAAAACATGAAAACCTTTTCTTCTACTTGCACAAACCTTGAATCATCCAGGTAATTTCTCCTTCTCAATTCATTGCAAAAATTAACAAAACATGCTTTTTTCATTCTGAATTGCTCATAACACACTGTTTCAGATCCAGTTAGTACCTCTGTAGTATAATCTCGACCACTTAATGCTGATGTCCGAACTTTTTCTTTATACAAATATTTATTGCTATAATTGTAAATCATATTAACCATCATCAACTCAGCTAATTCTTCATCATCACTTGAATCTGATGAAGAATCATCAAAGCTAACAGCATTATCAGCCTCCATTATATCTATGACCTGTCATAAAACGTTATCTCCACTCAAATTACAATCTATGTACTTAATTAATGTATAAGCTAACGAACACTCAAACACTAAAAGTTAACATTACAAAAAAGCAAATAACATTCTAGAAAAGCAAATAATTTTTGATTGCAAACAAAAAGGAGATAAAAGCAATTGGGACACAAGCAAGCAATCACAATTACAAAACTGAATTGTACTTTTTAAAAACATAAAGAGGTGTTCCTAAATGACTCTCAAATAAAGATAGCTCTTAAATCATTTAAGTCTACGTAGCCATCCTGGTTTCCTAGCATCAGACATGGTAAGGAACGCTTCTCGCAATTCCTTCTCCTTAAAAGCATCCACGACCTTACTATAAGTGTCATCCGAAATGCCTTCGATCCCTTCAAGGGCAATCACACAACTAGCTACAGAATAATCAGATGATGCTGTTGAAGAATTGGCCTCACTACTCTTACCCCTACACATCTCAGCCCTAGCCAAAGAATACTCTGCTTTCGCTTTAGAGGCTTTAGCCCATTCTTGAAGCGCTTCTCCCATTTCAAAAGTTTTGGACTCTTTCTTGTGTTTGCGCTCTTTGACATGAATTTTGCGTTTTCCACTACGCATTGCGTGCTCAAATGTTTGTGTGACATCATCTGAGCTACTCTCATGCTCAAGATCTACATGAACTCCGGAGTTGATGTATTGATTGTCAAGCTCATTCTCTTCATCAGTATTTGGTGGATCCTGGGTAGATGAATGATGAAGTACTCCAGTTGCAGTACTCCTATTAAATATGGTTTTCATTGACTCATAATCTTCTAATCCTTTCTTCTTAAATTGAGCGGCATCTGGATGCACCTACAAACAAAATAGTGATAAAATCAAAATAATTAAAAATTAATCTAGAGATAAAATCATATAAATATTCTATCAATTAAAATATTAAACATACCCGAAGGTAAGATTCCCAAACATCTTGAGCGGCCGTGACAGTGTTGGTTGCTGGATTCCAACCAAAACCAGATTGCTGAAGAAGTAAAGCGAATTCACGATGCCTACTCCTCAATCTATTGAACTTTTGTTTGATTTGTTTGAGATTAAAACTACGCTTAGTTGTGGAATTCAACTTATCCTTAATTAAATTCCATGTTCTAGTTTGAAACACACCATTTTGCATATTTCCTTTAGTGACCTCATCTACCATAATACGTACGAAAGTTTTAATTATGGGCTCAGGCCACACCTTTGAGTCATTTGTGTCAACACTTGTTTTCATCTATCATGAACATCACATTCAAAGTAAGTAATTTAAAAACTGACAATTTTTGTAACAAAGAGTAACATACAAAAAAACGAACACTGGGATAACACATCACATGTAGAGCATTAAAGATGGATCAAGACAATGTATTTGAACTAGAATTTTCCAGAATACGGGTCAAATACAACCACATAACAAGAAGTGACATACACACATACAATAATAATAATAATAATCTCCAGATTGGTAAGTTAAGTGTTGGGGTTTGGCATAGCTGTTGCAATAACTAGTAACAAGACAATGCCTTAAAAATCTCTCAGTCCAAATATTGGAATTCGACTAGCTACTAGAAACTTTTTAGAAAACAGAAAGATCATGAATAGAAATATAGAAAAATTTGCACGTGAGTTGGTCTGGTGGTCATTGGTTAACTGTTGAAGGAACTCCATGTCTCTAATATGAGACTTGATTTGTGGTTAAACAACATTTTCTAGAAAGGTGTCATAATAATATTATATCTACTTGAAAAACATGATCTATGAAACTAGTGACAAGGAAAAAAAAGGAAATTCTATATAGTAAGAATCTAATTAGATTACCTTAAGGTTCTAAGATGCAGAAAAATGAAGCTGCTAGTAATTGATTTGGCTGCAAAGAGAAAACAAGTTTGGTCAACACTACCAAAATTTTAAAAGATGAACTAAAGATTAAAGAATGAAAGAAACAAAGAATCTAATATATTAAAGAACCTAAAGACATTTACATGTTTGTGATCCATTCCGCTCATGCCCAAACAGAGAAATAACAGAGGTGTTGTTCTCCAAGAGAAAAATAACATGTGACAGTTATAAAACATGTCATATTTTAGCAGAGGGTCTAATTTGTTTAGAAAGTATCTTAATCAATCTGATCCTAATGAAAACATAGTAGCGATTAATTTTTATTAGATAATGAGCATCAAAGTAAAATATATAGTCAAAATTGACATTCTACAGTGTTTGATGTTCTACAGTATGGTTCATAGAACTTGATCAAAAAAGTCTTTGGCTGCTCTTTTTGTTGTTATTGTAAAAGTTTTAATTTCCTAGAACAATCAATCCAGAACCAGTAAACTTTTCGCAAATAAACAAACAAGTCCCTATCAAAAAAATTAAAAGGAACCTAATAATAGTAGAAGTTATCTGCACAAGTTAAATGAATCATAATCACAAACAGAATAGTTTATTTAGGGCCAATAATATTCAGCTAGTGATATGGGAGTATTCATTTTCGAAAATCAAAATAATCTGTCATGTGAATAGCAAAGTTTTCCCCTATATCCACTCAAGTCAGCACAAGTTTACATAATCCAAAGAGCATTTGAATTGCTAACTGTGCCAATTAAAAGATTGCTCCCACCGCAATTGAATTGGTACCACATGAAAGCTACTGCTGCTTATACTAATTTGCTAAATCAACACAATGTAAGAAGCACTAAATGTTAGCAATGGCTCTAAAAAAAAAAGAATGTGCATTAAGTGGAAGGGTTTCTAATGACTTCAGGAAGCATTAACAGGACATCAAAATTGTAAATAGCATTGGCAGCAAACATCAAAATTGGTTAACTACGGTCATAACAAAGAATATGTATTGCCAACTTAATTTAAAGCATGAAAGCCGTAAGATAATGCATGATTCAATTTAGCTCCAAACTTCAGTTATAATATCTAGACTTAATATCTAAACTTCAGTTATATGCAGTAAAAGGTGTAGCCCCTGCCCTTCTAATCAACTCATACACCAAAGGCATTATGAGCTGAGTAGCCCCACCACCCATGTTACCCCACCTTGCCGCAGTCCCATTTGCCAGCCCTATAATCTTACTATTAAACATAGTACTCATCCAATATTGGCATGAAACAAATGTATCCAATGAGAACCCTATCATGAACCTCACTGCTATGTACCCTGCAGCATCACTCACAAATGACATGCAAAACACGGTTGGTGCTGAGAGCATTATAAGGAATGCACAACCGTAACGAGTTCAAGTTAATAATTACATTCAAACATATCACTGAATTACATCAAGATAATAATTAGAATACACATCAAAGGTACCAACTACAAGTTCAAGAAACTCAAATACACAAATTACATAAAACCCATCAAAGGTTTTTCACAACCAAGGTATAAACACATAAAATACACAAATTACAAACAACGAAGTTCAATTCAACACATTCAAATTCACAAATTGCGAAAATATTTGGAGAAAAAAATTGCAGAATCAAAAATTAAAAAAAATCTTGAAGTACCTCAGAAGATGAAAGAGAATAAAAGGATCTGCGAGAGAGGATCAATGAGAAACAGAAGCAGTAACATGAGAGAAGCGAGAGAGAAGCGAAGCAACCAGCATCGCGAGAGAGTGAGTGAGAAGAGAAGAAGCAACGAAGAAGCAGCGAGAGTGAGTGAGAAGAGAAGAAGCAGCGAATTAGCAGCACAAGACTAGAGAGAGTGAGAAGAGAAGAAGCAGCAGAGAAGAATTAGGGTTAGAAAAGAGTTGTCCATAATTACAAATATGCCATTAATGAAAATTGCTGTTTCCCGTGTGTTTTCTTGTTCTCAAGTTTTTGGGCCAAAACAGAATAAAAACACCTTTGGCCTGTTCTGATTTTTTTGTTTTTAAAACAAAAATTAGAAAATTGTTTTGGAAACAATTTTTACCAAAACAAGTCCACCAAACAAGTTTTATTGTTTTTTAATTTTTAAGAATAAAAAAACTGTTTTCAGAACAGTAATCAAACAGCCCCTTAGTTTGGTAGTTTATGTTTTATTGTTTTATCTTTAGCCTCACAAGTCTTTTAGTTTATGAGTTTGGGTAGAGTCTCTTAGAGGGCAGTGAATCTCTTTTGATTGCATGATTATATCATATTTTGAGTATTCACTTTGCCTAAAATCAATAGGTGGCTTAAAGGTTTGAAAGAAAAGGTTTAGTTTTTGAGAAAACAAGTTTTAAGTGATTTTTAATGTTAACAATCGATTAACAGATTTATGATAATCGATTAACAGTGTATTTTGAACTGATAATAGATTAACAAACTTTTGATAATCGATTATCTGCACTTTTACTCGAGTAAAATATTTTCATCTTTCGGCTTACTCGATTAAATCATGTTTTACTCGATTAACACTTTTTCTACTCGAGTAACACGATCAGATATGGTTTTTAAAATGCGTTTTTCACTTCTCAAAAGCACTTCTAACCATTCCTAACTTTTGGGTATTCTATATAAACCTATTTCTAACCTTTGTGATCATATTCCATCATTTTGATAATCAATTTTACAGAGAATCAAAGCCACTCTATTCTCTCTCACTTTCTCAAGATCAAAGCTTTAACTTTTACATTCTTTGATCAAGAACCTTGAATCTCTCATGTTGATATTTTCATAGCTTTTGAAAGAGATTCATAGGATTGTTATTGTTTTTCATTTGAGTTGTAATCATTGCAAAGAAGGCAAACACTCTACAACAAAGGAAGTCTTGAAGAAGTTATTCATCAAGCAAATTTATTTGGAAGCCTTGGTGAGGCATTTCATCAAGCACTTGGAAGCCTTGTTGTGTTAACAAGCATTTGGAAGTCTTGTAGTGAAGCAAGCAATTGGAAGTCTTGTTGTGGGGTATTGGCAAGCAAGTGAAGAGGTTAGATTAGATATCAATAGGGTTACAAGGCAAGGGTGTGGTATCTCTTGTAGGCTAGCAAGAAGGAAGTCTTGTGAGGCATTTACTTGTAATTTGAGAAACTCTAATTCCTCATAGTGAAGAATCTCTCTTGGTTGAAGAGGGGACTGGAGTAGCTTTCAAGTGGATGAAAGTGAACCAGGATAAATCACTGTGTCGTATCTCTAAACCCTTAACTCTTTACATTCAAGTCTTTAATTGTGTTCTTGATTGAAAACCTAGAAAAAGTGATTTTTCTATATTTGATTGAATTGAATCTTTATTGTTCAAATTAATTTGGGGAAAATCATTTTCATAACTAGGTTAATCAATAAGAATATTGGTGTTGATTGTTTCCGCTTAATCTCTGATATAATATTTGTTAATTGAATGATTTTCATTGGTTTTAATCGTTTAGATTTGTTTCTTGCGAAAATCTTTCAAAGTTTCTATAACACCTATTCAACCCCCCCTTCTAGGTATTCTCCTAGTGCTCCTATTTGTTTCAACCACCGATTGTAGGTTTTCACAAGAATGATCCTAAACATTGCATGGTACCCCAAGGGACGTAGAGGGTGTAGCATGAGTCCTTGGAGGTTCTAACAAGTGTAGAATGGTTAAGTGAGTATTTAAAAGGCTTAGAATGGTCTAGGAATGAGTATTAGGACTTATAATAACCATTAGAATGATCGTAAACAATACTCGAGTCCCCAAGGGACGTAGAGGGTGTAGCATGAGTCCTTGAAGGTTCTAACAAGTGTAAAATGGTTAAGAGAGTATTCTAAAGGCTTAGAATGGTCTAGGAATGTGTATTAAGACTTATAATAACCATTAGAACTATCCTAAACATTGCATGTTACCCCAAAGGTCGTAGAGGGTGTAGCATGAGTCCTTGGCGGTTATAACAAGTGTAGAATGGTTAAAAGAGTATTCTAAAGGCTTATAATGGTCTAGGAATTTGTATTAGGACTTATAAGAACCATTAGAACTATCCTAAACTTTGAATGGTACACCAAGGGACGTAGAGGATGTAGCATGAGTCCTTGGAGGTTCTAACAAGTGTAGAATGGTTAAGAGAGTATTCTGAAGGCTTAGAATGGTCTAAGAATGTGTATTAGGACTTATAATAACCATTAGAATGATCCTAAACAATACTCGAGTCCCCAAGGGACGTAGAGGGTGTAGCATGAGTCCTTGGAGGTTCTAACAAGTGTAGAATGGTCTAGGAATGTGTATTAGGACTTATAATAACCATTAGAACTATCCTATACATTGCATGGTACACCAAGGGACGTAGAGGGTGTAGCATGAGTCCTTGGAGGTTCTAACAAGTGTAGAATGGTTAAGAGAGTATTCTAAAGGCTTAGAATGGTCTAGGAATCTGTATTAAGACTTAAAAGAACCATTAGAATGATCCTATACATTGCATGGTACCCCAAGGGACGTAGAGGGTGTAGCATGAGTCCTTGAAGGTTCTAACAAGTGTAGAATGGTTAAGAGAGTACTCTAAAGGCTTAGAATGGTATAGGAATTTGTATTAGGACTTATAATAACCATTAGAATGATCCTAAACATTGCATGGTACCCCAAGGGACGTTGAGGGTGTAGCATGAGTCCTTGCAGGTTCTAACAAGTGTAGAATGGTTGAGTGAGTATTTGAAAGGCTTAGAATGGTCTAGGAATTTGTATTAGGACTTATAATAACCATTAGAATGATCCTAAACATTGCATGGTACCCCAAAGGACGTAGAGGGTGTACCATGAGTCCTTGGAGGTTCTAACAAGTGTAGAATGGTTAAGAGAGTATTCTAAAGGCTTAGAATGGTCTAGGAATTTGTATTAGGACTTATAAGAACCATTAGAACTATCCTAAACTTTGCATGGTACACCAAGGGACGTAGAGGATGTAGCATTAGTGCTTGGAGGTTCTAACAAGTTTAGAATGGTTAAGAGAGTATTCTGAAGGCTTAGAATAGTCTAGGAATGTGTATTAGGACTTATAATAACCATTAGAATGATCCTAAACATTGCATGGTACCCCAAGGGACGTAGAGGGTGTACCATGACTCCTTGGAGGTTCTAACAATTGTAGAATGGTCTAGGAATGTGTATTAGGACTTATAATAACCATTAGAACTATCCTATACATTGCATGGTACACCAAGGGACGTAGAGGGTGTAGCATGAGTCCTTGGAGGTTCTAACAAGTGTAGAATGGTTAAGAGAGTATTCTAAAGGCTTAGAATGGTCTAGGAATCTGTATTAAGACTTAAAAGAACCATTAGAATGATCCTATACATTGCATGGTACCCCAAGGGACGTAGAGGGTGTAGCATGAGTCCTTGAAGGTTCTAACAAGTGTAGAATGGTTAAGAGAGTACTCTAAAGGCTTAGAATGGTATAGGAATTTGTATTAGGACTTATAATAACCATTAGAATGATCCTAAACATTGCATGGTACCCCAAGGGACGTTGAGGGTGTAGCATGAGTCCTTGCAGGTTCTAACAAGTGTAGAATGGTTGAGTGAGTATTTGAAAGGCTTAGAATGGTCTAGGAATTTGTATTAGGACTTATAATAACCATTAGAATGATCCTAAACATTGCATGGTACCCCAAAGGACGTAGAGGGTGTACCATGAGTCCTTGGAGGTTCTAACAAGTGTAGAATGGTTAAGAGAGTATTCTAAAGGCTTAGAATGGTCTAGGAATTTGTATTAGGACTTATAAGAACCATTAGAACTATCCTAAACTTTGCATGGTACACCAAGGGACGTAGAGGATGTAGCATTTGTGCTTGGAGGTTCTAACAAGTTTAGAATGGTTAAGAGAGTATTCTGAAGGCTTAGAATAGTCTAGGAATGTGTATTAGGACTTATAATAACCATTAGAATGATCCTAAACATTGCATGGTACCCCAAGGGACGTAGAGGGTGTACCATGACTCCTTGGAGGTTCTAACAATTGTAGAATGGTCTAGGAATGTGTATTAGGACTTATAATAACCATTAGAACTATCCTATACATTGCATGGTACACCAAGGGACGTAGAGGGTGTAGCATGAGTCCTTGGAGGTTCTAACAAGTGTAGAATGGTTAAGAGAGTATTCTAAAGGCTTAGAATGGTCTAGGAATCTGTATTAAGACTTAAAAGAACCATTAGAATGATCCTATACATTGCATGGTACCCCAAGGGACGTAGAGGGTGTAGCATGAGTCCTTGAAGGTTCTAACAAGTGTAGAATGGTTAAGAGAGTACTCTAAAGGCTTAGAATGGTATAGGAATTTGTATTAGGACTTATAATAACCATTAGAATGATCCTAAACATTGCATGGTACCCCAAGGGACGTTGAGGGTGTAGCATGAGTCCTTGCAGGTTCTAACAAGTGTAGAATGGTTGAGTGAGTATTTGAAAGGCTTAGAATGGTCTAGGAATTTGTATTAGGACTTATAATAACCATTAGAATGATCCTAAACATTGCATGGTACCCCAAGGGACGTAGAGGGTGTACCATGAGTCCTTGGAGGTTCTAACAAGTGTAGAATGGTTAAGAGAGTATTCTAAAGGCTTAGAATGGTGTAGGAATTTGTATTAGGACTTATAATAACCATTAGAATGATCCTAAACATTGCATGGTACCCCAAGGGACGTAGAGGGTGTAGCATGAGTCCTTGGAGGTTCTAACAAGTGTAGAATGGTTAAGTGAGTATTTGAAAGGCTTAGAATGGTCTAGGAATGTGTATTAGGACTTATAATAACCATTAGAATGATCCTAAACAATACTCGAGTCCCCAAGGGACGTAGAGGGTGTAGCATGAGTCCTTGAAGGTTCTAACAAGTGTAAAATGGTTAAGAGAGTATTCTAAAGGCTTAGAATGGTCTAGGAATGTGTATTAGGACTTATAATAACCTTTAGAACTATCCTAAACATTGCATGTTACCCCAAAGGACGTAGAGGGTGTAGCATGAGTCCTTGGCGGTTATAACAAGTGTAGAATGGTTAAAAGAGTATTCTAAAGGCTTATAATGGTCTAGGAATTTGTATTAGGACTTATAAGAACCATTAGAACTATCCTAAACTTTGCATGGTACACCAGGGGACGTAGAGGATGTAGCATGAGTCCTTGGAGGTTCTAACAAGTATAGAATGGTTAAGAGAGTATTCTGAAGGCTTAGAATGGTCTAAGAATGTGTATTAGGTCTTATAATAACCATTAGAATGATCCTAAACAATACTCGAGTCCCCAAGGGATGTAGAGGGTGTAGCATGAGTCCTTGGAGGTTCTAACAAGTGTAGAATGGTTAAGAGAGTATTCTAAAGGCATAGAATGGTCTAGGAATGTGTATTTGGACTTATAATAACCATTAGAACTATCCTAAACATTGCATGGTACCCCAAGGGACGTAGAGGGTGTAGTATAAGTCCTTGGCGGTTATAACAAGTGTAGAATGGTTAAAAGAGTATTCTAAAGGCTTAGAATGGTCTATGAATTTGTATTAGGACTTATAAGAACCATTAGAACTATCCTAAACTTTGCATGGTACACCAAGGGACGTAGAGGATGTAGCATGAGTCCTTGGAGGTTCTAACAAGTGTAGAATGGTTAAGAAAGTATTCTAAAGGCTTAGAATGGTCTAGGAATGTGTATTAGGACTTATATTAACCGTTAGAACTATCCAAAACATTGCATGTTACCCCAAAGGTCGTAGAGGGTGTAGCATGAGTCCTTGGCGGTTATAACAAGTGTAGAATGGTTAAAAGAGTATTCTAAAGGCTTATAATGGTCTAGGAATTTGTATTAGGACTTATAAGAACCATTAGAACTATCCTAAACTTTGCATGGTACACCAAGGGACGTAGAGGATGTAGCATGAGTCCTTGGAGGTTCTAACAAGTGTAGAATGGTTAAGAGAGTATTCTGAAGGCTTAGAATGGTCTAAGAATGTGTATTAGGACTTATAATAACCATTATAATGATCCTAAACAATACTCGAGTCCCCAAGGGACGTAGAGGGTGTAGCATGAGTCCTTGGAGGTTCTAACAAGTGTAGAATGGTTAAGAGAGTATTCTAAAGGCATAGAATGGTCTAGGAATGTGTATTTGGACTTATAATAACCATTAGAACTATCCTAAACATTGCATGGTACCCCAAGGGACGTAGAGGGTGTAGCATAAGTCCTTGGCGGTTATAACAAGTGTAAAATGGTTAAAAGAGTATTCTAAAGGCTTAGAATGGTCTAGGAATTTGTATTAGGACTTATAAGAACCATTAGAACTATCCTAAACTTTGCATGGTACACCAAGGGACGTAGAGGATGTAGCATGAGTCCTTGGAGGTTCTAACAAGTGTAGAATGGTTAAGAAAGTATTCTAAAGCCTTAGAATGGTCTAGGAATGTGTATTAGTACTTATAATAACCATTAGAACTATCCAAAACATTGCATGTTACCCCAAAGGTCGTAGAGGGTGTAGCATGAGTCCTTGGCGTTTATAACAAGTGTAGAATGGTTAAAAGAGTATTCTAAAGGCTTATAATGGTCTAGGAATTTGTATTAGGACTTATAAGAACCATTAGAACTATCCTAAACTTTGCATGGTACACCAAGGGACGTTGAGGATGTAGCTTGAGTCCTTGGAGGTTCTAACAAGTGTAGAATGGTTAAGAGAGTATTCTGAAGGCTTAGAATGGTCTAAGAATGTGTATTAGGACTTATAATAACCATTATAATGATCCTAAACAATACTCGAGTCCCCAAGGGACGTAGAGGGTGTAGCATGAGTCCTTGGAGGTTCTAACAAGTGTAGAATGGTTAAGAGAGTATGCTAAAGGCATAGAATGGTCTAGGAATGTGTATTAGGACTTATAATAACCATTAGAACTATCCTAAACATAGCATGGTACCCCAAGGGACGTAGAGGGTGTAGCATGAGTCCTTGGCGGTTATAACAAGTGTAGAATGGTTAAAAGAGTATTCTAAAGGCTTAGAATGGTCTAGGAATTTGTATTAGGACTTATAAGAACCATTAGAACTATCCTAAACTTTGCATGGTAAACCAAGGGACGTAGAGGATGTAGCATGAGTCCTTGGAGGTTCTAACAAGTGTAGAATGGTTAAGAGAGTATTCTAAAGGCATAGAATGGTCTAGGAATGTGTATTAGGACTTATAATAACCATTAGAACTATCCTAAACATTGCATGGTACCCCAAGGGACGTAGAGGGTGTAGCATGAGTCCTTGGCGGTTATAACAAGTGTAGAATGGTTAAAAGAGTATTCTAAAGGCTTAGAATGGTCTAGGAATTTGTATTAGGACTTATAAGAACCATTAGAACTATCCTAAACTTTGCATGGTAAACCAAGGGACGTAGAGGATGTAGCATAAGTCCTTGGAGGTTCTAAAAAGTTTAGAATGGTTAAGAGAGTATTCTGAAGGCTTAGAATGGTCTAGGAATGTGTATTAGGACTTATAATAACCATTAGAATGATCCTAAACATTGCATGGTACCCCAAGGGACATAGAGGGTGTACCATGAGTCCTTGGAGGTTCTAACAAGTGTAGAATGGTCTAGGAATGTGTATAAGGACTTATAATAACCATTAGAACTATCCTAAACATTGCATGGTACACCAAGGGACGTAGAGGGTGTAGCATGAGTCCTTGGAGGTTCTAACAAGTGTAGAATGGTTAAGAGAGTATTCTAAAGGCTTAGAATGGTCTAGGAATCTGTATTAAGACTTAAAAGAACCATTAGAATGTTCCTATACATTGCATGGTACCCCAAGGGACGTAGAGGGTGTAGCATGAGTCCTTGAAGGTTCTAACAAGTGTAGAATGGTTAAGAGAGTATTCTAAAGGCTTAGAATGGTCTAGGAATTTGTATTAGGACTTATAATAACCATTAGAACTATCCTAAACATTGCATGTTACCCCAAAGGTCGTAGAGGGTGTAGCATGAGTCCTTGGCGGTTATAACAAGTGTAGAATGGTTAAAAGAGTATTCTAAAGGCTTATAATCGTCTAGGAATTTGCATTAGGACATATAAGAACCATTAGAACTATCCTAAACTTTGCATGGTTCACCAAGGGATGTAGAGGGTGTAGCATGAGTCCTTGGAGGTTCTAACAAGTGTAGAATGGTT
This sequence comes from Crotalaria pallida, assembly GCA_037953625.1. NCBI lineage: Eukaryota > Viridiplantae > Streptophyta > Magnoliopsida > Fabales > Fabaceae > Crotalaria > Crotalaria pallida. The sequence goes on along the minus strand of CM075655.1, from coordinate 62,706,435 downwards.
AAGAGAGTATTCTAAAGGCATAGAATGGTCTAGGAATGTGTATTAGGACTTATAATAACCATTAGAACTATCCTAAACATTGCATGGTACCCCAAGGGACGTAGAGGGTGTAGCATGAGTCCTTGGCGGTTATAACAAGTGTAGAATGGTTAAGAGAGTATTCCGAAGGCTTAGAATGGTCTAAGAATGTGTATTAGGACTTATAATAACCATTATAATGATCCTAAACAATACTCGAGTCCCCAAGGGACGTAGAGGGTGTAGCATGAGTCCTTGGAGGTTCTAACAAGTGTAGAATGGTTAAGAGAGTATTCTAAAGGCATAGAATGGTCTAGGAATGTGTATTAGGACTTATAATAACCATTAGAACTATCCTAAACATTGCATGGTACCCCAAGGGACGTAGAGGGTGTAGCATGAGTCCTTGGCGGTTATAACAAGTGTAGAATGGTTAAAAGAGTATTCTAAAGGCTTAGAATGGTCTAGGAATTTGTATTAGGACTTATAAGAACCATTAGAACTATCCTAAACTTTGCATGGTACACCAAGGGACGTAGAGGATATAGCATGAGTCCTTGGAGGTTCTAATAAGTGTAGAATGGTTATGAGAGTATTCTAAAGGCTTAGAATGGTCTAGGAATGTGTATTAGGACTTATAATAACCATTAGAACTATCCTAAACATTGCATGTTACCCCAAAGGTCGTAGAGGGTGTAGCATGAGTCCTTGGCGGTTATAACAAGTGTAGAATGGTTAAAAGAGTATTCTAAAGGCTTATAATCGTCTAGGAATTTGTATTAGGACATATAAGAACCATTAGAACTATCCTAAACTTTGCATGGTTCACCAAGGGATGTAGAGGGTGTAGCATGAGTCCTTGGAGGTTCTAACAAGTGTAGAATGGTTAAGAGAGTATTCTAAAGGCATAGAATGGTCTAGGAATGTGTATTAGGACTTATAATAACCATTAGAACTATCCTAAACATTGCATGGTACCCCAAGGGACGTAGAGGGTGTAGCATGAGTCCTTGGCGGTTATAACAAGTGTAGAATGGTTAAAAGAGTATTCTAAAGGCTTAGAATGGTCTAGGAATTTGTATTAGGACTTATAATAACCATTAGAACTATCCTAAACATTGCATGGTACCCCAAGGGACTTAGAGGGTGTAGCATGAGTCCTTGGCGGTTATAACAAGTGTAGAATGGTTAAAAAAGTATTCTAAAGGCTTAGAATGGTCTAGGAATTTGTATTAGGACTTATAAGAACCATTAGAACTATCCTAAACTTTGCATGGTACACCAAGGGACGTAGAGGATATAGCATGAGTCCTTGGAGGTTCTAACAAGTGTAGAATGGTTAAGAGAGTATTCTAAAGGCTTAGAATGGTCTAGGAATGTGTATTAGGATTATAATAACCATTAGAACTATCCTAAACATTGCATGTTACCCCAAAGGTCGTAGAGGGTGTAGCATGAGTCCTTGGCGGTTATAACAAGTGTAGAATGGTTAAAAGAGTATTCTAAAGGCTTATAATCGTCTAGGAATTTGTATTAGGACATATAAGAACCATTAGAACTATCCTAAACTTTGCATGGTAAACCAAGGGACGTAGAGGATGTAGCATGAGTCCTTGGAGGTTCTAAAAAGTTTAGAATGGTTAAGAGAGTATTCTGAAGGCTTAGAATGGTCTAGGAATGTGTATTAGGACTTATAATAACCATTAGAATGATCCTAAACATTGCATGGTACCCCAAGGGACGTAGAGGGTGTACCATGAGTCCTTGGAGGTTCTAACAAGTGTAGAATGGTCTAGGAATGTGTATAAGGACTTATAATAACCATTAGAACTATCCTAAACATTGCATGGTACACCAAGGGACGTAGAGGGTGTAGCATGAGTCCTTGGAGGTTCTAACAAGTGTAGAATGGTTAAGAGAGTATTCTAAAGGCTTAGAATGGTCTAGGAATCTGTATTAAGACTTAAAAGAACCATTAGAATGATCCTATACATTGCATGGTACCCCAAGGGACGTAGAGGGTGTAGCATGAGTCCTTGAAGGTTCTAACAAGTGTAGAATGGTTAAGAGAGTATTCTAAAGGCTTAGAATGGTCTAGGAATTTGTATTAGGACTTATAATAACCATTAGAATGATCCTAAACATTGCATGGTACCCCAAGGGACGTAGAGGGTGTAGCATGAGTCCTTGGAGGTTCTAACAAGTGTAGAATGGTTGAGTGAGTATTTGAAAGGCTTAGAATGGTCTAGGAATTTGTATTAGGACTTATAATAACCATTTGTATGATTCTAAACTTTGCATGGTACACCAAGGGACGTAGAGGATGTAGCATGAGTCCTTGGAGGTTCTAACAAGTGTAGAATGGTTAAGAGAGTATTCTGAAGGCTTAGAATGGTCTAAGAATGTGTATTAGGACTTATAATAACCATTAGAATCATCCTAAACAATACTCGAGTCCCCAAGGGACGTAGAGGGTGTAGCATGAGTCCTTGGAGGTTCTAACAAGTGTAGAATGGTTAAGAGAGTATTCTAAAGGCATAGAATGGTCTAGGAATGTGTATTAGGAGTTATAATAACCATTAGAACTATCCTAAACATTGCATGGTACCCCAAGGGACGTAGAGGGTGTAGTATGAGTCCTTGGCGGTTATAACAAGTGTAGAATGGTTAAAAGAGTATTCTAAAGGCTTAGAATGGTCTAGGAATTTGTATTAGGACTTATAAGAACCATTAGAACTATCCTAAACTTTGCACGGTAAACCAAGGGACGTAGAGGATGTAGCATGAGTCCTTGGAGGTTCTAACAAGTGTATAATGGTTAAGAGAGTACTCTAAAGGCATAGAATGGTCTAGGAATGTGTATTAGGACTTATAATAACCATTAGAACTATCCTAAACATTGCATGGTACCCCAAGGGACATAGAGGGTGTAGCATGAGTCCTTGGCGGTTATAACAAGTGTAGAATGGTTAAAAGAGTATTCTAAAGGCTTAGAATGGTCTAGGAATTTGTATTAGGACTTATAAGAACCATTAGAACTATCCTAAACTTTGCATGGTAAACCAAGGGACGTAGAGGATGTAGCATGAGTCCTTGGAGGTTCTAAAAAGTTTAGAATGGTTAAGAGAGTATTCTGAAGGCTTAGAATGGTCTAGGAATGTGTATTAGGACTTATAATAACCATTAGAATGATCCTAAACATTGCATGGTACCCAAAGGGACGTAGAGGGTGTACCATGAGTCCTTGGAGGTTCTAACAAGTGTAGAATGGTCTAGGAATGTGTATAAGGACTTATAATAACCATTAGAACTATCCTAAACATTGCATGGTACACCAAGGGACGTAGAGGGTGTAGCATGAGTCCTTGGAGGTTCTAACAAGTGTAGAATGGTTAAGAGAGTATTCTAAAGGCTTAGAATGGTCTAGGAATCTATATTAAGACTTAAAAGAACCATTAGAATGATCCTATACATTGCATGGTACCCCAAGGGACGTAGAGGGTGTAGCATGAGTCCTTGAAGGTTCTAACAAGTGTAGAATGGTTAAGAGAGTATTCTAAAGGCTTAGAATGGTCTAGGAATTTGTATTAGGACTTATAATAACCATTAGAATGATCCTAAACATTGCATGGTACCCCAAGGGACGTAGAGGGTGTAGCATGAGTCCTTGGAGGTTCTAACAAGTGTAGAATGGTTGAGTGAGTATTTGAAAGGCTTAGAATGGTCTAGGAATTTGTATTAGGACTTATAATAACCAATAGAATGATTCTAAACTTTGCATGGTACACCAAGGGACGTAGAGGATGTAGCATGAGTCCTTGGAGGTTCTAACAAGTGTAGAATGGTTAAGAGAGTATTCTGAAGGCTTAGAATGGTCTAAGAATGTGTACTAGGACTTATAATAACCATTAGAATGATCCTAAACAATACTCGAGTCCCCAAGGGACGTAGAGGGTGTAGCATGAGTCCTTGGAGGTTCTAACAAGTGTAGAATGGTTAAGAGAGTATTCTAAAGGCATAGAATGGTCTAGGAATGTGTATTTGGACTTATAATAACCATTAGAACTATCCTAAACATTGCATGGTACCCCAAGGGACGTAGAGGGTGTAGCATGAGTCCTTGGCGGTTATAACAAGTGTAGAATGGTTAAAAGAGTATTCTAAAGGCTTAGAATGGTCTAGGAATTTGTATTAGGACTTATAAGAACCATTAGAACTATCCTAAACTTTGCATGGTACACCAAGGGACGTAGAGGATGTAGCATGAGTCCTTGGAGGTTCTAACAAGTGTAGAATGGTTAAGAAAGTATTCTAAAGGCTTAGAATGGTCTAGGAATGTGTATTAGGACTTATAATAACCATTAGAACTATCCAAAACATTGCATGTTACCCCAAAGGTCGTAGAGGGTGTAGCATGAGTCCTTGGCGGTTATAACAAGTGTAGAATGGTTAAAAGAGTATTCTAAAGGCTTATAATGGTCTAGGAATTTGTATTAGGACTTATAAGAACCATTAGAACTATCCTAAACTTTGCATGGTACACCAAGGGACGTAGAGGATGTAGCATGAGTCCTTGGAGGTTCTAACAAGTGTAGAATGGTTAAGAGAGTATTCTGAAGGCTTAGAATGGTCTAAGAATGTGTATTAGGACTTATAATAACCATTAGAATGATCCTAAACATTACTCGAGTCCCCAAGGGACGTAGAGGGTGTAGCATGAGTCCTTGGAGGTTCTAACAAGTGTAGAATGGTTAAGAGAGTATTCTAAAGGCATAGAATGGTCTAGGAATGTGTATTAGGACTTATAATAACCATTAGAACTATCCTAAACATTGCATGGTACCCCAAGGGACGTAGAGGGTGTAGCATGAGTCCTTGGCGGTTATAACAAGTGTAGAATGGTTAAAAGAGTATTCTAAAGGCTTAGAATGGTCTAGGAATTTGTATTAGGACTTATAAGAACCATTAGAACTATCCTAAACTTTGCATGGTACACCAAGGGACGTAGAGGATGTAGCATGAGTCCTTGGAGGTTCTAACAAGTGTAGAATGGTTAAGAGAGTATTCTAAAGGCTTAGAATGGTCTAGGAATGTGTATTAGGACTTATAATAACCATTAGAACTATCCTAAACATTGCATGTTACCCCAAAGGTCGTAGAGGGTGTAGCATGAGTCCTTGGCGGTTATAACAAGTGTAGAATGGTTAAAAGAGTATTCTAAAGGCTTATAATGGTCTAGGAATTTGTATTAGGACTTATAAGAACCATTAAAACTATCCTAAACTTTGCATGGTACACCAAGGGACGTAGAGGATGTAGCATGAGTCCTTGGAGGTTCTAACAAGTGTAGAATGGTTAAGAGAGTATTCTGAAGGCTTAGAATGGTCTAAGAATGTGTATTAGGACTTATAATAACCATTAGAATGATCCTAAACAATACTCGAGTCCCCAAGGGACGTAGAGGGTGTAGCATGAGTCCTTGGAGGTTCTAACAAGTGTAGAATGGTTAAGAGAGTATTCTAAAGGCATAGAATGGTCTAGGAATTTGTATTAGGACTTATAAGAACCATTAGAACTATCCTAAACATTGCATGGTACACCAAGGGACGTAGAGGATGTAGCATGAGTCCTTGGAGGTTCTAACAAGTGTAGAATGGTTAAGATCGTATTCTAAAGGCTTAAAATGGTCTAGGAATTTGTATTAAGACTAATAAGAACCATTAGAATGATCCTAAACATTGCATGGTACCCCAAGGGACATAGAGGGTGTATTATGAGTCCTTGAAGGTTCTACCAAATGTAGAATGGTTAAGAGAGTATTCTAAAGGCTTAGAATGGTCTAGGAATGTGTATTAGGACTTATAATAACCATTAGAACTATCCTAAACATTGCATGTTACCCCAAAGGTCGTAGAGGGTGTAGCATGAGTCCTTGGCGGTTATAACAAGTGTAGAATGGTTAAAAGAGTATTCTAAAGGCTTATAATGGTCTAGGAATTTGTATTAGGACTTACAAGAACCATTAAAACTATCCTAAACTTTGCATGGTACACCAAGGGACGTAGAGGATGTAGCATGAGTCCTTGGAGGTTCTAACAAGTGTAGAATGGTTAAGAGAGTATTCTGAAGGCTTAGAATGGTCTAAGAATGTGTATTAGGACTTATAATAACCATTAGAATGATCCTAAACAATACTCGAGTCCCCAAGGGACGTAGAGGGTGTACCATGAGTTCTTGGAGGTTCTAACAAGTGTCGTATGGTTAAGAGAGTATTTGAAAGGCTTAGAATGGTCTAGGAATGTGTATTAGGACTTATAATAACCATTAGAACTATCCTAAACATTGCATGTTACCCCAAAGGTCGTAGAGGGTGTAGCATGAGTCCTTGGCGGTTATAACAAGTGTAGAATGGTTAAAAGAGTATTCTAAAGGCTTAGAATGGTCTAGGAATTTGTATTAGGACTTATAAGAACCATTAGAACTATCCTAAACTTTGCATGGTACACCAAGGGACGTAGAGGATGTAGCATGAGTCCTTGGAGGTTCTAACAAGTGTAGAATGGTTAAGAGAGTATTCTAAAGGCTTAGAATGGTCTAGGAATGTGTATTAGGACTTATAATAACCATTAGAACTATCCTAAACATTGCATGTTACCCCAAAGGTCGTAGAGGGTGTAGCATGAGTCCTTGGCGGTTATAACAAGTGTAGAATGGTTAAAAGAGTATTCTAAAGGCTTATAATGGTCTAGGAATTTGTATTAGGACTTATAAGAACCATTAAAACTATCCTAAACTTTGCATGGTACACCAAGGGACGTAGAGGATGTAGCATGAGTCCTTGGAGGTTCTAACAAGTGTAGAATGGTTAAGAGAGTATTCTGAAGGCTTAGAATGGTCTAAGAATGTGTATTAGGACTTATAATAACCATTAGAATGATCCTAAACAATACTCGAGTCCCCAAGGGACGTAGAGGGTGTAGCATGAGTCCTTGGAGGTTCTAACAAGTGTAGAATGGTTAAGAGAGTATTCTAAAGGCATAGAATGGTCTAGGAATGTGTATTAGGACTTATAATAACCATTAGAACTATCCTAAACATTGCATGGTACCCCAAGGGACGTAGAGGGTGTAGCATGAGTCCTTGGCGGTTATAACAATTGTAGAATGGTTAAAAGAGTATTCTAAAGGCTTAGAATGGTCTAGGAATTTGTATTAGGACTTATAAGAACCATTAGAACTATCCTAAACTTTGCATGGTACACCAAGGGACGTAGAGGATGTAGCATGAGTCCTTGGAGGTTCTAACAAGTGTAGAATGGTTAAGAGAGTATTCTAAAGGCTTAGAATGGTCTAGGAATGTGTATTAGGACTTATAATAACCATTAGAACTATCCTAAACATTGCATGTTACCCCAAAGGTCGTAGAGGGTGTAGCATGAGTCCTTGGCGGTTATAACAAGTGTAGAATGGTTAAAAGAGTATTCTAAAGGCTTATAATCGTCTAGGAATTTGTATTAGGACTTATAAGAACCATTAGAACTATCCTTAACTTTGCATGGTACACCAAGGGACGTAGAGGATGTAGCATGAGTCCTTGGAGGTTCTAACAAGTGTAGAATGGTTAAGAGAGTATTCTGAAGGCTTAGAATGGTCTAAGAATGTGTATTAGGAGTTATAATAACCATTAGAATCATCCTAAACAATACTCGAGTCCCCAAGGGACGTAGAGGGTGTAGCATGAGTCCTTGGAGGTTCTAACAAGTGTAGAATGGTTAAGAGAGCATTCTAAAGGCATAGAATGGTCTAGGAATGTGTTTTAGGACTTATAATAACCATTAGAACTATCCTAAACATTGCATGGTACCCCAAGGGACGTAGAGGGTGTAGCATGAGTCCTTGGCGGTTATAACAAGTGTAGAATGGTCTAGGAATTTGTATTAGGACTTATAAGAACCATTAGAACTATCCTAAACTTTGCATGGTACACCAAGGGACGTAGAGGATGTAGCATGAGTCCTTGGAGGTTCTAACAAGTGTAGAATGGTTAAGAGAGTATTCTAAAGGCTTAGAATGGTCTAGGAATGTGTATTAGGACTTATAATAACCATTAGAAGTATTCTAAACATTGCATGTTACCCCAAAGGTCGTAGAGGGTGTAGCATGAGTCCTTGGAGGTTCTAACAAGTGTAGAATGGTTAAGAGAGTATTCTAAAGGCTTAGAATGGTCTAGGAATGTGTATTAGGACTTATAATAACCATTAGAACTATCCTAAACATTGCATGTTACCCCAAAGGTCGTAGAGGGTGTAGCATGAGTCCTTGGCGGTTATAACAAGTGTAGAATGGTTAAAAGAGTATTCTAAAGGCTTATAATGGTCTAGGAATTTGTATTAGGACTTATAAGAACCATTAAAACTATCCTAAACTTTGCATGGTACACCAAGGGACGTAGAGGATGTAGCATGAGTCCTTGGAGGTTCTAACAAGTGTAGAATGGTTAAGAGAGTATTCTGAAGGCTTAGAATGGTCTAAGAATGTGTATTAGGACTTATAATAACCATTAGAATGATCCTAAATAATACTCGAGTCCCCAAGGGACGTAGAGGGTGTACCATGAGTTCTTGGAGGTTCTAACAAGTGTCGTATGGTTAAGAGAGTATTTGAAAGGCTTAGAATGGTCTAGGAATGTGTATTAGGACTTATAATAACCATTAGAACTATCCTAAACATTGCATGTTACCCCAAAGGTCGTAGAGGGTGTAGCATGAGTCCTTGGCGGTTATAACAAGTGTAGAATGGTTAAAAGAGTATTCTAAAGGCTTAGAATGGTCTAGGAATTTGTATTAGGACTTATAAGAACCATTAGAACTATCCTAAACTTTGCATGGTACACCAAGGGACGTAGAGGATGTAGCATGAGTTCTTGGAGGTTCTAACAAGTGTAGAATGGTTAAGAGAGTATTCTAAAGGCTTAGAATGGTCTAGGAATGTGTATTAGGACTTATAATAACCATTAGAACTATCCTAAACATTGCATGTTACCCCAAAGGTCGTAGAGGGTGTAGCATGAGTCCTTGGCGGTTATAACAAGTGTAGAATGGTTAAAAGAGTATTCTAAAGGCTTATAATGGTCTAGGAATTTGTATTAGGACTTATAAGAACCATTAAAGCTATCCTAAACTTTGCATGGTACACCAAGGGACGTAGAGGATGTAGCATGAGTCCTTGGAGGTTCTAACAAGTGTAGAATGGTTAAGAGAGTATTCTGAAGGCTTAGAATGGTCTAAGAATGTGTATTAGGAGTTATAATAACCATTAGAATCATCCTAAACAATACTCGAGTCCCCAAGGGACGTAGAGGGTGTAGCATGAGTCCTTGGAGGTTCTAACAAGTGTAGAATGGTTAAGAGAGCATTCTAAATGCATAGAATGGTCTAGGAATGTGTATTAGGACTTATAATAACCATTAGAACTATCCTAAACATTGCATGGTACCCCAAGGGACGTAGAGGGTGTAGCATGAGTCCTTGGCGGTTATAACAAGTGTAGAATGGTCTAGGAATTTGTATTAGGACTTATAAGAACCATTAGAACTATCCTAAACTTTGCATGGTACACCAAGGGACGTAGAGGATGTAGCATGAGTCCTTGGAGGTTCTAACAAGTGTAGAATGGTTAAGAGAGTATTCTAAAGGCTTAGAATGGTCTAGGAATGTGTATTAGGACTTATAATAACCATTAGAAGTATTCTAAACATTGCATGTTACCCCAAAGGTCGTAGAGGGTGTAGCATGAGTCCTTGGAGGTTCTAACAAGTGTAGAATGGTTAAGAGAGTATTCTAAAGGCTTAGAATGGTCTAGGAATGTGTATTAGGACTTATAATAACCATTAGAACTATCCTAAACATTGCATGTTACCCCAAAGGTCGTAGAGGGTGTAGCATGAGTCCTTGGCGGTTATAACAAGTGTAGAATGGTTAAAAGAGTATTCTAAAGGCTTATAATGGTCTAGGAATTTGTATTAGGACTTACAAGAACCATTAAAACTATCCTAAACTTTGCATGGTACACCAAGGGACGTAGAGGATGTAGCATGAGTCCTTGGAGGTTCTAACAAGTGTAGAATGGTTAAGAGAGTATTCTGAAGGCTTAGAATGGTCTAAGAATGTGTATTAGGACTTATAATAACCATTAGAATGATCCTAAACAATACTCGAGTCCCCAAGGGACGTAGAGGGTGTACCATGAGTTCTTGGAGGTTCTAACAAGTGTCGTATGGTTAAGAGAGTATTTGAAAGGCTTAGAATGGTCTAGGAATGTGTATTAGGACTTATAATAACCATTAGAACTATCCTAAACATTGCATGTTACCCCAAAGGTCGTAGAGGGTGTAGCATGAGTCCTTGGCGGTTATAACAAGTGTAGAATGGTTAAAAGAGTATTCTAAAGGCTTAGAATGGTCTAGGAATTTGTATTAGGACTTATAAGAACCATTAGAACTATCCTAAACTTTGCATGGTACACCAAGGGACGTAGAGGATGTAGCATGGGTTCTTGGAGGTTCTAACAAGTGTAGAATGGTTAAGAGAGTATTCTAAAGGCTTAGAATGGTCTAGGAATGTGTATTAGGACTTATAATAACCATTAGAACTATCCTAAACATTGCATGTTACCCCAAAGGTCGTAGAGGGTGTAGCATGAGTCCTTGGCGGTTATAACAAGTGTAGAATGGTTAAAAGAGTATTCTAAAGGCTTATAATGGTCTAGGAATTTGTATTAGGACTTATAAGAACCATTAAAACTATCCTAAACTTTGCATGGTACACCAAGGGACGTAGAGGATGTAGCATGAGTCCTTGGAGGTTCTAACAAGTGTAGAATGGTTAAGAGAGTATTCTGAAGGCTTAGAATGGTCTAAGAATGTGTATTAGGACTTATAATAACCATTAGAATGATCCTAAATAATACTCGAGTCCCCAAGGGACGTAGAGGGTGTAGCATGAGTCCTTGGAGGTTCTAACAAGTGTAGAATGGTTAAGAGAGTATTCTAAAGGCATAGAATGGTCTAGGAATGTGTATTAGGACTTATAATAACCATTAGAACTATCCTAAACATTGCATGGTACCCCAAGGGACGTAGAGGGTGTAGCATGAGTCCTTGGCGGTTATAACAAGTGTAGAATGGTTAAAAGAGTATTCTAAAGGCTTAGAATGGTCTAGGAATTTGTATTAGGACTTATAAGAACCATTAGAACTATCCTAAACTTTGCATGGTACACCAAGGGACGTAGAGGATGTAGCATGAGTCCTTGGAGGTTCTAACAAGTGTAGAATGGTTAAGAGAGTATTCTAAAGGCTTAGAATGGTCTAGGAATGTGTATTAGGACTTATAATAACCATTAGAACTATCCTAAACATTGCATGTTACCCCAAAGGTCGTAGAGGGTGTAGCATGAGTCCTTGGCGGTTATAACAAGTGTAGAATGGTTAAAAGAGTATTCTAAAGGCTTATAATCATCTAGGAATTTGTATTAGGACTTATAAGAACCATTAGAACTATCCTTAACTTTGCATGGTACACCAAGGGACGTAGAGGATGTAGCATGAGTCCTTGGAGGTTCTAACAAGTGTAGAATGGTTAAGAGAGTATTCTGAAGGCTTAGAATGGTCTAAGAATGTGTATTAGGAGTTATAAAAACCATTAGAATCATCCTAAACAATACTCGAGTCCCCAAGGGACGTAGAGGGTGTAGCATGAGTCCTTGGAGATTCTAACAAGTGTAGAATGGTTAAGAGAGCATTCTAAAGGCATAGAATGGTCTAGGAATGTGTATTAGGACTTATAATAACCATTAGAACTATCCTAAACATTGCATGGTACCCCAAGGGACGTAGAGGGTGTAGCATGAGTCCTTGGCGGTTATAACAAGTGTAGAATGGTCTAGGAATTTGTATTAGGACTTATAAGAACCATTAGAACTATCCTAAACTTTGCATGGTACACCAAGGGACGTAGAGGATGTAGCATGAGTCCTTGGAGGTTCTAACAAGTGTAGAATGGTTAAGAGAGTATTCTAAAGGCTTAGAATGGTCTAGGAATGTGTATTAGGACTTATAATAACCATTAGAAGTATCCTAAACATTGCATGTTACCCCAAAGGTCGTAGAGGGTGTAGCATGAGTCCTTGGCGGTTATAACAAGTGTAGAATGGTTAAAAGAGTATTCTAAAGGCTTATAATGGTCTAGGAATTTGTATTAGGACTTATAAGAACCATTAAAACTATCCTAAACTTTGCATGGTACACCAAGGGACGTAGAGGATGTAGCATGAGTGCTTGGAGGTTCTAACAAGTGTAGAATGGTTAAGAGAGTATTATGAAGGCTTAGAATGGTCTAAGAATGTGTATTAGGACTTATAATAACCATTAGAATGATCCTAAACAATACTCGAGTCCCCAAGGGACGTAGAGGGTGTAGCATGAGTCCTTGGAGGTTCTAACAAGTGTAGAATGGTTAAGAGAGTATTCTAAAGGCATAGAATGGTCTAGGAATGTGTATTAGGACTTATAATAACCATTAGAACTATCCTAAACATTGCATGGTACCCCAAGGGACGTAGAGGGTGTAGCATGAGTCCTTGGCGGTTATAACAAGTGTAGAATGGTTAAAAGAGTATTCTAAAGGCTTAGAATGGTCTAGGAATTTGTATTAGGACTTATAAGAACCATTAGAACTATCCTAAACTTTGCATGGCACACCAAGGGACGTAGAGGATGTAGCATGAGTCCTTGGAGGTTCTAACAAGTGTAGAATGGTTAAGAGAGTATTCTAAAGGCTTAGAATGGTCTAGGAATGTGTATTAGGACTTATAATAACCATTAGAACTATCCTAAACATTGCATGTTACCCCAAAGGTCGTAGAGGGTGTAGCATGAGTCCTTGGCGGTTATAACAAGTGTAGAATGGTTAAAAGAGTATTCTAAAGGCTTATAATCGTCTAGGAATTTGTATTAGGACTTATAAGAACCATTAAAACTATCCTAAACTTTGCATGGTACACCAAGGGACGTAGAGGATGTAGCATGAGTCCTTGGAGGTTCTAACAAGTGTAGAATGGTTAAGAGAGTATTCTAAAGGCTTAGAATGGTCTAGGAATGTGTATTAGGACTTATAATAACCATTAGAACTATCCTAAACATTGCATGTTACCCCAAAGGTCGTAGAGGGTGTAGCATGAGTCCTTGGCGGTTATAACAAGTGTAGAATGGTTAAAAGAGTATTCTAAAGGCTTATAATGGTCTAGGAATTTGTATTAGGACTTATAAGAACCATTAAAACTATCCTAAACTTTGCATGGTACACCAAGGGACGTAGAGAATGTAGCATGAGTCCTTGGAGGTTCTAACAAGTGTAGAATGGTTAAGAGAGTATTCTGAAGGCTTAGAATGGTCTAAGAATGTGTATTAGGACTTATAATAACCATTAGAATGATCCTAAACAATACTCGAGTCCCCAAGGGACGTAGAGGGTGTAGCATGAGTCCTTGGAGGTTCTAACAAGTGTAGAATGGTTAAGAGAGTATTCTAAAGGCATAGAATGGTCTAGGAATGTGTATTAGGACTTATAATAACCATTAGAACTATCCTAAACATTGCATGGTACCCCAAGGGACGTAGAGGGTGTAGCATGAGTCCTTGGCGGTTATAACAAGTGTAGAATGGTTAAAAGAGTATTCTAAAGGCTTAGAATGGTCTAGGAATTTGTATTAGGACTTATAAGAACCATTAGAACTATCCTAAACTTTGCATGGTACACCAAGGGACGTAGAGGATGTAGCATGAGTCCTTGGAGGTTCTAACAAGTGTAGAATGGTTAAGAGAGTATTCTGAAGGCTTAGAATGGTCTAAGAATGTGTATTAGGAGTTATAATAACCATTAGAATCATCCTAAACAATACTCGAGTCCCCAAGGGACGTAGAGGGTGTAGCATGAGTCCTTGGAGGTTCTAACAAGTGTAGAATGGTTAAGAGAGCATTCTAAAGGCATAGAATGGTCTAGGAATGTGTATTAGGACTTATAATAACCATTAGAACTATCCTAAACATTGCATGGTACCCCAAGGGACGTAGAGGGTGTAGCATGAGTCCTTGGCGGTTATAACAAGTGTAGAATGGTCTAGGAATTTGTATTAGGACTTATAAGAACCATTAGAACTATCCTAAACTTTGCATGGTACACCAAGGGACGTAGAGGATGTAGCATGAGTCCTTGGAGGTTCTAACAAGTGTAGAATGGTTAAGAGAGTATTCTAAAGGCTTAGAATGGTCTAGGAATGTGTATTAGGACTTATAATAACCATTAGAAGTATCCTAAACATTGCATGTTACCCCAAAGGTCGTAGAGGGTGTAGCATGAGTCCTTGGCGGTTATAACAAGTGTAGAATGGTTAAAAGAGTATTCTAAAGGCTTATAATGGTCTAGGAATTTGTATTAGGACTTATAAGAACCATTAGAACTATCCTAAACATTGCATGGTAAACCAAGGGACGTAGAGGGTGTAGCATGAGTCCTTGGCGGTTATAACAAGTGTAGAATGGTTAAAAGAGTATTCTAAAGGCTTATAATCGTCTAGGAATTTGTATTAGGACTTATAAGAACCATTAGAACTATCCTAAACTTTGCATGGTACACCAAGGGACGTAGAGGATGTAGCATGAGTCCTTGGAGGTTCTAACAAGTGTACAATGGTTAAGAGAGTATTCTGAAGGCTTAGAATGGTCTAAGAATGTGTATTAGGAGTTATAATAACCATTAGAATCATCCTAAACAATACTCGAGTCCCCAAGGGACGTAGAGGGTGTAGCATGAGTCCTTGGAGGTTCTAACAAGTGTAGAATGGTTAAGAGAGCATTCTAAAGGCATAGAATGGTCTAGGAATGTGTATTAGGACTTATAATAACCATTAGAACTATCCTAAACATTGCATGGTACCCCAAGGGACGTAGAGGGTGTAGCATGAGTCCTTGGCGGTTATAACAAGTGTAGAATGGTTAAAAGAGTATTCTAAAGGCTTATAATCGTCTAGGAATTTGTATTAGGACTTATAAGAACCATTAGAACTATCCTAAACTTTGCATGGTAAACCAAGGGACGTAGAGGATGTAGCATGAGTCCTTGGAGGTTCTAACAAGTGTACAATGGTTAAGAGAGTATTCTGAAGGCTTAGAATGGTCTAAGAATGTGTATTAGGAGTTATAATAACCATTAGAATCATCCTAAACAATACTCGAGTCCCCAAGGGACGTAGAGGGTGTAGCATGAGTCCTTGGAGGTTCTAACAAGTGTAGAATGGTTAAGAGAGCATTCTAAAGGCATAGAATGGTCTAGGAATGTGTATTAGGACTTATAATAACCATTAGAACTATCCTAAACATTGCATGGTACCCCAAGGGACGTAGAGGGTGTAGCATGAGTCCTTGGCGGTTATAACAAGTGTAGAATGGTCTAGGAATGTGTATTAGGACTTATAATAACCATTAGAACTATCCTAAACATTGCATGGTACCCCAAGGGACGTAGAGGGTGTAGCATGAGTCCTTGGAGGTTCTAACAAGTGTAGAATGGTTAAGAGAGTATTCTGAAGGCTTAGAATGGTCTAAGAATGTGTATTAGGACTTATAAAAACCATTATAATGATCCTAAACAATACTCGAGTCCCCAAGGGACGTAGAGGGTGTAGCATGAGTCCTTGGAGGTTCTAACAAGTGTAGAATGGTTAAGAGAGTATTCTAAAGGCATAGAATGGTCTAGGAATGTGTATTAGGACTTATAATAACCATTAGAACTATCCTAAACATTGCATGGTAACCCAAGGGACGTAGAGGGTGTAGCATGAGTCCTTGGCGGTTATAACAAGTGTAGAATGGTTAAAAGAGTATTCTAAAGGCTTAGAATGGTCTAGGAATTTGTATTAGGACTTATAAGAACCATTAGAACTATCCTAAACTTTGCATGGTACACCAAGGGACGTAGAGGATGTAGCATGAGTCCTTGGAGGTTATAACAAGTGTAGAATGGTTAAGAAAGTATTCTAAAGGCTTAGAATGGTCTAGGAATGTGTATTAGGACTTATAATAACCATTAGAACTATCCAAAACATTGCATGTTACCCCAAAGGTCGTAGAGGGTGTAGCATGAGTCCTTGGCGGTTATAACAAGTGTAGAAT
The DNA here is from genome assembly GCA_037953625.1 of Crotalaria pallida. Lineage (NCBI taxonomy): Eukaryota > Viridiplantae > Streptophyta > Magnoliopsida > Fabales > Fabaceae > Crotalaria > Crotalaria pallida. The sequence goes on along the minus strand of CM075655.1, from coordinate 62,690,191 downwards.
GGTTAAAAGAGTATTCTAAAGGCTTATAATGGTCTAGGAATTTGTATTAGGACTTATAAGAACCATTAGAACCATCCTAAACTTTGCATGGTACACCAAGGGACGTAGAGGATGTAGCATGAGTCCTTGGAGGTTCTAACAAGTGTAGAATGGTTAAGAGAGTATTCTGAAGGCTTAGAATGGTCTAAGAATGTGTATTAGGAGTTATAATAACCATTAGAATCATCCTAAACAATACTCGAGTCCCCAAGGGACGTAGAGGGTGTAGCATGAGTCCTTGGAGGTTCTAACAAGTGTAGAATGGTTAAGAGAGCATTCTAAAGGCATAGAATGGTCTAGGAATGTGTATTAGGACTTATAATAACCATTAGAACTATCCTAAACATTGCATGGTACCCCAAGGGACGTAGAGGGTGTAGCATGAGTCCTTGGCGGTTATAACAAGTGTAGAATGGTTAAAAGAGTATTCTAAAGGCTTAGAATGGTCTAGGAATTTGTATTAGGACTTATAAGAACCATTAGAACTATCCTAAACTTTGCATGGTACACCAAGGGACGTAGAGGATGTAGCATGAGTCCTTGGAGGTTCTAACAAGTGTAGAATGGTTAAGAGAGTATTCTAAAGGCTTAGAATGGTCTAGGAATGTGTATTAGGACTTATAATAACCATTAGAACTATCCTAAACATTGCATGTTACCCCAAAGGTCGTAGTGGGTGTAGCATGAGTCCTTGGCGGTTATAAAAAGTGTAGAATGGTTAAAAGAGTATTCTAAAGGCTTATAATCGTCTAGGAATTTGTATTAGGACTTATAAGAACCATTAGAACTATCCTTAACTTTGCATGGTACACCAAGGGACGTAGAGGATGTAGCATGAGTCCTTGGAGGTTCTAACAAGTGTAGAATGGTTAAGAGAGTATTCTGAAGGCTTAGAATGGTCTAAGAATGTGTATTAGGAGTTATAATAACCATTAGAATCATCCTAAACAATACTCGAGTCCCCAAGGGACGTAGAGGGTGTAGCATGAGTCCTTGGAGGTTCTAACAAGTGTAGAATGGTTAAGAGAGCATTCTAAAGGCATAGAATGGTCTAGGAATGTGTATTAGGACTTATAATAACCATTAGAACTATCCTAAACATTGCATGGTACCCCAAGGGACGTAGAGGGTGTAGCATGAGTCCTTGGCGGTTATAACAAGTGTAGAATGGTCTAGGAATTTGTATTAGGACTTATAAGAACCATTAGAACTATCCTAAACTTTGCATGGTACACCAAGGGACGTAGAGGATGTAGCATGAGTCCTTGGAGGTTCTAACAAGTGTAGAATGGTTAAGAGAGTATTCTAAAGGCTTAGAATGGTCTAGGAATGTGTATTAGGACTTATAATAACCATTAGAAGTATCCTAAACATTGCATGTTACCCCAAAGGTCGTAGAGGGTGTAGCATGAGTCCTTGGCGGTTATAACAAGTGTAGAATGGTTAAAAGAGTATTCTAAAGGCTTATAATGGTCTAGGAATTTGTATTAGGACTTATAAGAACCATTAGAACTATCCTAAACATTGCATGGTAAACCAAGGGACGTAGAGGGTGTAGCATGAGTCCTTGGCGGTTATAACAAGTGTAGAATGGTTAAAAGAGTATTCTAAAGGCTTATAATCGTCTAGGAATTTGTATTAGGACTTATAAGAACCATTAGAACTATCCTAAACTTTGCATGGTACACCAAGGGACGTAGAGGATGTAGCATGAGTCCTTGGAGGTTCTAACAAGTGTACAATGGTTAAGAGAGTATTCTGAAGGCTTAGAATGGTCTAAGAATGTGTATTAGGAGTTATAATAACCATTAGAATCATCCTAAACAATACTCGAGTCCCCAAGGGACGTAGAGGGTGTAGCATGAGTCCTTGGAGGTTCTAACAAGTGTAGAATGGTTAAGAGAGCATTCTAAAGGCATAGAATGGTCTAGGAATGTGTATTAGGACTTATAATAACCATTAGAACTATCCTAAACATTGCATGGTACCCCAAGGGACGTAGAGGGTGTAGCATGAGTCCTTGGCGGTTATAACAAGTGTAGAATGGTTAAAAGAGTATTCTAAAGGCTTATAATCGTCTAGGAATTTGTATTAGGACTTATAAGAACCATTAGAACTATCCTAAACTTTGCATGGTAAACCAAGGGACGTAGAGGATGTAGCATGAGTCCTTGGAGGTTCTAACAAGTGTACAATGGTTAAGAGAGTATTCTGAAGGCTTAGAATGGTCTAAGAATGTGTATTAGGAGTTATAATAACCATTAGAATCATCCTAAACAATACTCGAGTCCCCAAGGGACGTAGAGGGTGTAGCATGAGTCCTTGGAGGTTCTAACAAGTGTAGAATGGTTAAGAGAGCATTCTAAAGGCATAGAATGGTCTAGGAATGTGTATTAGGACTTATAATAACCATTAGAACTATCCTAAACATTGCATGGTACCCCAAGGGACGTAGAGGGTGTAGCATGAGTCCTTGGCGGTTATAACAAGTGTAGAATGGTCTAGGAATGTGTATTAGGACTTATAATAACCATTAGAACTATCCTAAACATTGCATGGTACCCCAAGGGACGTAGAGGGTGTAGCATGAGTCCTTGGAGGTTCTAACAAGTGTAGAATGATTAAGAGAGTATTCTGAAGGCTTAGAATGGTCTAAGAATGTGTATTAGGACTTATAAAAACCATTATAATGATCCTAAACAATACTCGAGTCCCCAAGGGACGTAGAGGGTGTAGCATGAGTCCTTGGAGGTTCTAACAAGTGTAGAATGGTTAAGAGAGTATTCTAAAGGCATAGAATGGTCTAGGAATGTGTATTAGGACTTATAATAACCATTAGAACTATCCTAAACATTGCATGGTAACCCAAGGGACGTAGAGGGTGTAGCATGAGTCCTTGGCGGTTATAACAAGTGTAGAATGGTTAAAAGAGTATTCTAAAGGCTTAGAATGGTCTAGGAATTTGTATTAGGACTTATAAGAACCATTAGAACTATCCTAAACTTTGCATGGTACACCAAGGGACGTAGAGGATGTAGCATGAGTCCTTGGAGGTTATAACAAGTGTAGAATGGTTAAGAAAGTATTCTAAAGGCTTAGAATGGTCTAGGAATGTGTATTAGGACTTATAATAACCATTAGAACTATCCAAAACATTGCATGTTACCCCAAAGGTCGTAGAGGGTGTAGCATGAGTCCTTGGCGGTTATAACAAGTGTAGAATGGTTAAAAGAGTATTCTAAAGGCTTATAATGGTCTAGGAATTTGTATTAGGACTTATAAGAACCATTAGAACCATCCTAAACTTTGCATGGTACACCAAGGGACGTAGAGGATGTAGCATGAGTCCTTGGAGGTTCTAACAAGTGTAGAATGGTTAAGAGAGTATTCTGAAGGCTTAGAATGGTCTAAGAATGTGTATTAGGACTTATAAAAACCATTATAATGATCCTAAACAATACTCGAGTCCCCAAGGGACGTAGAGGGTGTAGCATGAGTCCTTGGAGGTTCTAACAAGTGTAGAATGGTTAAGAGAGTATTCTAAAGGCATAGAATGGTCTAGGAATGTGTATTAGGACTTATAATAACCATTAGAACTATCCTAAACATTGCATGGTAACCCAAGGGACGTAGAGGGTGTAGCATGAGTCCTTGGCGGTTATAACAAGTGTAGAATGGTTAAAAGAGTATTCTAAAGGCTTAGAATGGTCTAGGAATTTGTATTAGGACTTATAAGAACCATTAGAACTATCCTAAACTTTGCATGGTACACCAAGGGACGTAGAGGATGTAGCATGAGTCCTTGGAGGTTATAACAAGTGTAGAATGGTTAAGAAAGTATTCTAAAGGCTTAGAATGGTCTAGGAATGTGTATTAGGACTTATAATAACCATTAGAACTATCCAAAACATTGCATGTTACCCCAAAGGTCGTAGAGGGTGTAGCATGAGTCCTTGGCGGTTATAACAAGTGTAGAATGGTTAAAAGAGTATTCTAAAGGCTTATAATGGTCTAGGAATTTGTATTAGGACTTATAAGAACCATTAGAACTATCCTAAACTTTGCATGGTACACCAAGGGACGTAGAGGATGTAGCATGAGTCCTTGGAGGTTCTCACAAGTGTAGAATGGTTAAGAGAGTATTCTGAAGGCTTAGAATGGTCTAAGAATGTGTATTAGGACTTATAATAACCATTAGAATGATCCTAAACAATACTCGAGTCCCCAAGGGACGTAGAGGGTGTAGCATGAGTCCTTGGAGGTTCTAACAAGTGTAGAATGATTAAGAGAGTATTCTAAAGGCATAGAATGGTCTAGGAATGTGTATTAGGACTTATAATAACCATTAGAACTATCCTAAACATTGCATGGTAACCCAAGGGACGTAGAGGGTGTAGCATGAGTCCTTGGCGGTTATAACAAGTGTAGAATGGTTAAAAGAGTATTCTAAAGGCTTAGAATGGTCTAGGAATTTGTATTAGGACTTATAAGAATCATTAGAACTATCCTAAACTTTGCATGGTACACCAAGGGACGTAGAGGATGTAGCATGAGTCCTTGGAGGTTATAACAAGTGTAGAATGGTTAAGAAAGTATTCTAAAGGCTTAGAATGGTCTAGGAATGTGTATTAGGACTTATAATAACCATTAGAACTATCCAAAACATTGCATGTTACCCCAAAGGTCGTAGAGGGTGTAGCATGAGTCCTTGGCGGTTATAACAAGTGTAGAATGGTTAAAAGAGTATTCTAAAGGCTTATAATGGTCTAGGAATTTGTATTAGGACTTATAAGAACCATTAGAACCATCCTAAACTTTGCATGGTACACCAAGGGACGTAGAGGATGTAGCATGAGTCCTTGGAGGTTCTAACAAGTGTAGAATGGTTAAGAGAGTATTCTGAAGGCTTAGAATGGTCTAAGAATGTGTATTAGGAGTTATAATAACCATTAGAATCATCCTAAACAATACTCGAGTCCCCAAGGGACGTAGAGGGTGTAGCATGAGTCCTTGGAGGTTCTAACAAGTGTAGAATGGTTAAGAGAGCATTCTAAAGGCATAGAATGGTCTAGGAATGTGTATTAGGACTTATAATAACCATTAGAACTATCCTAAACATTGCATGGTACCCCAAGGGACGTAGAGGGTGTAGCATGAGTCCTTGGCGGTTATAACAAGTGTAGAATGGTTAAAAGAGTATTCTAAAGGCTTAGAATGGTCTAGGAATTTGTATTAGGACTTATAAGAACCATTAGAACTATCCTAAACTTTGCATGGTACACCAAGGGACGTAGAGGATGTAGCATGAGTCCTTGGAGGTTCTAACAAGTGTAGAATGGTTAAGAGAGTATTCTAAAGGCTTAGAATGGTCTAGGAATGTGTATTAGGACTTATAATAACCATTAGAACTATCCTAAACATTGCATGTTACCCCAAAGGTCGTAGTGGGTGTAGCATGAGTCCTTGGCGGTTATAAAAAGTGTAGAATGGTTAAAAGAGTATTCTAAAGGCTTATAATCGTCTAGGAATTTGTATTAGGACTTATAAGAACCATTAGAACTATCCTTAACTTTGCATGGTACACCAAGGGACGTAGAGGATGTAGCATGAGTCCTTGGAGGTTCTAACAAGTGTAGAATGGTTAAGAGAGTATTCTGAAGGCTTAGAATGGTCTAAGAATGTGTATTAGGAGTTATAATAACCATTAGAATCATCCTAAACAATACTCGAGTCCCCAAGGGACGTAGAGGGTGTAGCATGAGTCCTTGGAGGTTCTAACAAGTGTAGAATGGTTAAGAGAGCATTCTAAAGGCATAGAATGGTCTAGGAATGTGTATTAGGACTTATAATAACCATTAGAACTATCCTAAACATTGCATGGTACCCCAAGGGACGTAGAGGGTGTAGCATGAGTCCTTGGCGGTTATAACAAGTGTAGAATGGTCTAGGAATTTGTATTAGGACTTATAAGAACCATTAGAACTATCCTAAACTTTGCATGGTACACCAAGGGACGTAGAGGATGTAGCATGAGTCCTTGGAGGTTCTAACAAGTGTAGAATGGTTAAGAGAGTATTCTAAAGGCTTAGAATGGTCTAGGAATGTGTATTAGGACTTATAATAACCATTAGAAGTATCCTAAACATTGCATGTTACCCCAAAGGTCGTAGAGGGTGTAGCATGAGTCCTTGGCGGTTATAACAAGTGTAGAATGGTTAAAAGAGTATTCTAAAGGCTTATAATGGTCTAGGAATTTGTATTAGGACTTATAAGAACCATTAGAACTATCCTAAACATTGCATGGTAAACCAAGGGACGTAGAGGGTGTAGCATGAGTCCTTGGCGGTTATAACAAGTGTAGAATGGTTAAAAGAGTATTCTAAAGGCTTATAATCGTCTAGGAATTTGTATTAGGACTTATAAGAACCATTAGAACTATCCTAAACTTTGCATGGTACACCAAGGGACGTAGAGGATGTAGCATGAGTCCTTGGAGGTTCTAACAAGTGTACAATGGTTAAGAGAGTATTCTGAAGGCTTAGAATGGTCTAAGAATGTGTATTAGGAGTTATAATAACCATTAGAATCATCCTAAACAATACTCGAGTCCCCAAGGGACGTAGAGGGTGTAGCATGAGTCCTTGGAGGTTCTAACAAGTGTAGAATGGTTAAGAGAGCATTCTAAAGGCATAGAATGGTCTAGGAATGTGTATTAGGACTTATAATAACCATTAGAACTATCCTAAACATTGCATGGTACCCCAAGGGACGTAGAGGGTGTAGCATGAGTCCTTGGCGGTTATAACAAGTGTAGAATGGTTAAAAGAGTATTCTAAAGGCTTATAATCGTCTAGGAATTTGTATTAGGACTTATAAGAACCATTAGAACTATCCTAAACTTTGCATGGTAAACCAAGGGACGTAGAGGATGTAGCATGAGTCCTTGGAGGTTCTAACAAGTGTACAATGGTTAAGAGAGTATTCTGAAGGCTTAGAATGGTCTAAGAATGTGTATTAGGAGTTATAATAACCATTAGAATCATCCTAAACAATACTCGAGTCCCCAAGGGACGTAGAGGGTGTAGCATGAGTCCTTGGAGGTTCTAACAAGTGTAGAATGGTTAAGAGAGCATTCTAAAGGCATAGAATGGTCTAGGAATGTGTATTAGGACTTATAATAACCATTAGAACTATCCTAAACATTGCATGGTACCCCAAGGGACGTAGAGGGTGTAGCATGAGTCCTTGGCGGTTATAACAAGTGTAGAATGGTCTAGGAATGTGTATTAGGACTTATAATAACCATTAGAACTATCCTAAACATTGCATGGTACCCCAAGGGACGTAGAGGGTGTAGCATGAGTCCTTGGAGGTTCTAACAAGTGTAGAATGATTAAGAGAGTATTCTGAAGGCTTAGAATGGTCTAAGAATGTGTATTAGGACTTATAAAAACCATTATAATGATCCTAAACAATACTCGAGTCCCCAAGGGACGTAGAGGGTGTAGCATGAGTCCTTGGAGGTTCTAACAAGTGTAGAATGGTTAAGAGAGTATTCTAAAGGCATAGAATGGTCTAGGAATGTGTATTAGGACTTATAATAACCATTAGAACTATCCTAAACATTGCATGGTAACCCAAGGGACGTAGAGGGTGTAGCATGAGTCCTTGGCGGTTATAACAAGTGTAGAATGGTTAAAAGAGTATTCTAAAGGCTTAGAATGGTCTAGGAATTTGTATTAGGACTTATAAGAACCATTAGAACTATCCTAAACTTTGCATGGTACACCAAGGGACGTAGAGGATGTAGCATGAGTCCTTGGAGGTTATAACAAGTGTAGAATGGTTAAGAAAGTATTCTAAAGGCTTAGAATGGTCTAGGAATGTGTATTAGGACTTATAATAACCATTAGAACTATCCAAAACATTGCATGTTACCCCAAAGGTCGTAGAGGGTGTAGCATGAGTCCTTGGCGGTTATAACAAGTGTAGAATGGTTAAAAGAGTATTCTAAAGGCTTATAATGGTCTAGGAATTTGTATTAGGACTTATAAGAACCATTAGAACCATCCTAAACTTTGCATGGTACACCAAGGGACGTAGAGGATGTAGCATGAGTCCTTGGAGGTTCTAACAAGTGTAGAATGGTTAAGAGAGTATTCTGAAGGCTTAGAATGGTCTAAGAATGTGTATTAGGACTTATAAAAACCATTATAATGATCCTAAACAATACTCGAGTCCCCAAGGGACGTAGAGGGTGTAGCATGAGTCCTTGGAGGTTCTAACAAGTGTAGAATGGTTAAGAGAGTATTCTAAAGGCATAGAATGGTCTAGGAATGTGTATTAGGACTTATAATAACCATTAGAACTATCCTAAACATTGCATGGTAACCCAAGGGACGTAGAGGGTGTAGCATGAGTCCTTGGCGGTTATAACAAGTGTAGAATGGTTAAAAGAGTATTCTAAAGGCTTAGAATGGTCTAGGAATTTGTATTAGGACTTATAAGAACCATTAGAACTATCCTAAACTTTGCATGGTACACCAAGGGACGTAGAGGATGTAGCATGAGTCCTTGGAGGTTATAACAAGTGTAGAATGGTTAAGAAAGTATTCTAAAGGCTTAGAATGGTCTAGGAATGTGTATTAGGACTTATAATAACCATTAGAACTATCCAAAACATTGCATGTTACCCCAAAGGTCGTAGAGGGTGTAGCATGAGTCCTTGGCGGTTATAACAAGTGTAGAATGGTTAAAAGAGTATTCTAAAGGCTTATAATGGTCTAGGAATTTGTATTAGGACTTATAAGAACCATTAGAACTATCCTAAACTTTGCATGGTACACCAAGGGACGTAGAGGATGTAGCATGAGTCCTTGGAGGTTCTCACAAGTGTAGAATGGTTAAGAGAGTATTCTGAAGGCTTAGAATGGTCTAAGAATGTGTATTAGGACTTATAATAACCATTAGAATGATCCTAAACAATACTCGAGTCCCCAAGGGACGTAGAGGGTGTAGCATGAGTCCTTGGAGGTTCTAACAAGTGTAGAATGATTAAGAGAGTATTCTAAAGGCATAGAATGGTCTAGGAATGTGTATTAGGACTTATAATAACCATTAGAACTATCCTAAACATTGCATGGTAACCCAAGGGACGTAGAGGGTGTAGCATGAGTCCTTGGCGGTTATAACAAGTGTAGAATGGTTAAAAGAGTATTCTAAAGGCTTAGAATGGTCTAGGAATTTGTATTAGGACTTATAAGAATCATTAGAACTATCCTAAACTTTGCATGGTACACCAAGGGACGTAGAGGATGTAACATGAGTCCTTGGAGGTTATAACAAGTGTAGAATGGTTAAGAAAGTATTCTAAAGGCTTAGAATGGTCTAGGAATGTGTATTAGGACTTATAATAACCATTAGAACTATCCAAAACATTGCATGTTACCCCAAAGGTCGTAGAGGGTGTAGCATGAGTCCTTGGCGGTTATAACAAGTGTAGAATGGTTAAAAGAGTATTCTAAAGGCTTATAATGGTCTAGGAATTTGTATTAGGACTTATAAGAACCATTAGAACCATCCTAAACTTTGCATGGTACACCAAGGGACGTAGAGGATGTAGCATGAGTCCTTGGAGGTTCTAACAAGTGTAGAATGGTTAAGAGAGTATTCTGAAGGCTTAGAATGGTCTAAGAATGTGTATTAGGACTTATAAAAACCATTATAATGATCCTAAACAATACTCGAGTCCCCAAGGGACGTAGAGGGTGTAGCATGAGTCCTTGGAGGTTCTAACAAGTGTAGAATGGTTAAGAGAGTATTCTAAAGGCATAGAATGGTCTAGGAATGTGTATTAGGACTTATAATAACCATTAGAACTATCCTAAACATTGCATGGTAACCCAAGGGACGTAGAGGGTGTAGCATGAGTCCTTGGCGGTTATAACAAGTGTAGAATGGTTAAAAGAGTATTCTAAAGGCTTAGAATGGTCTAGGAATTTGTATTAGGACTTATAAGAACCATTAGAACTATCCTAAACTTTGCATGGTACACCAAGGGACGTAGAGGATGTAGCATGAGTCCTTGGAGGTTATAACAAGTGTAGAATGGTTAAGAAAGTATTCTAAAGGCTTAGAATGGTCTAGGAATGTGTATTAGGACTTATAATAACCATTAGAACTATCCAAAACATTGCATGTTACCCCAAAGGTCGTAGAGGGTGTAGCATGAGTCCTTGGCGGTTATAACAAGTGTAGAATGGTTAAAAGAGTATTCTAAAGGCTTATAATGGTCTAGGAATTTGTATTAGGACTTATAAGAACCATTAGAACTATCCTAAACTTTGCATGGTACACCAAGGGACGTAGAGGATGTAGCATGAGTCCTTGGAGGTTCTAACAAGTGTAGAATGGTTAAGAGAGTATTTTGAAGGCTTAGAATGGTCTAGGAATGTGTATTAGGACTTATAATAACCATTAGAATGATCCTAAACAATACTCGAGTCCCCAAGGGACATAGAGGGTGTAGCATGAGTCCTTGGAGATTCTAACAAGTGTAGAATGGTTAAGAGAGTATTCTAAAGGCTTAGAATGGTCTAGGAATGTGTATTAGGACTTATAATAACCATTAGAATGATCCTAAACAATACTCGAGTCCCCAAGGGACGTAGAGGGTGTAGCATGAGTCCTTGGAGGTTCTAACAAGTGTAAAATGGTTAAGAAAGTATTCTAAAGGCTTAGAATGGTCTAGGAATGTGTATTAGGACTTATAATAACCATTAGAATGATCCTAAAAAATACTCGAGTCCCCAAGGGACGTAGAGGGTGTAGCATGAGTCCTTGGAGGTTCTAACAAGTGTAGAATGGTTAAGAGAGTATTCTAAAGGCATAGAATGGTCTAGGAATGTGTATTAGCACTTATAATAACCATTAGAACTATCCTAAACATTGCGTGGTACCCCAAGGGACGTAGAGGGTGTAGCATGAGTCCTTGGCCGTTATAACAAGTGTAGAATGGTTAAAAGAGTATTCTAAAGGCTTAGAATGGTCTAGGAATTTGTATTAGGACTTATAAGAACCATTAGAACTATTCTAAACTTTGCATGGTACACCAAGGGACGTAGAGGATGTAGCATGAGTCCTTGGAGGTTCTAACAAGTGTAGAATGGTTAAGAGAGTATTCTGAATGCTTAGAATGGTCTAGGAATGTGTATTAGGACTTATAATAACCATTAGAATGATCCTAAACATTGCATGGTACCCCAAGGGACGTAGCGGGTGTACCATGAGTCCTTGGAGGTTCTAACAAGTGTAGAATGGTTAAGAGAGTATTCTAAAGGCTTATAATGGTCTAGGAATGTGTATTAGGACTTATAATAACCATTAGAATGATCCTAAACAATACTCGAGTCCCCAAGGGACGTAGAGGGTGTAGCATGAGTCCTTGAAGGTTCTCACAAGTGTAAAATGGTTAAGAGAGTATTCTAAAGGCTTAGAATGGTCTAGGAATGTGTATTAGGACTTATAATAACCATTAGAACTATCCTAAACATTGCATGTTACCCCAAAGGACGTAGAGGGTGTAGCATGAGTCCTTGGCGGTTATAACAAGTGTAGAATGGTTAAAAGAGTATTCTAAAGGCTTATAATGGTCTAGGAATTTGTATTAGGACTTATAAGAACCATTAGAATTATCCTAAACTCTGCATGGTACACCAAGGGACGTAGAGGATGTAGCATGAGTCCTTGGAGGTTCTAACAAGTGTAGAATGGTTAAAAGAGTATTCTGAAAGCTTATAATGGTCTAGGAATGTATATTAGGACTTATAATAACCATTAGAATTATCCTAAACAATACTCGAGTCCCCAAGGGACGCAGAGGGTGTAGCATGAGTCCTTGGAGGTTCTAACAAGTGTAGAATGGTTAAGAGAGTATTCTAAAGGCTTAGAATGGTCTAGGAATGTGTATTAGGACTTATAATAACCATTAGAACTATCCTAAACATTGCATGGTACCCCAAGGGACGTAGAGGGTGTAGCATGAGTCCTTGGCGGTTATAACAAGTGTAGAATGGTTAAAAGAGTATTCTAAAGGCTTAGAATGGTTTAGGAATGTGTATTACGACTTATAATAACCATTAGAACTATCCTAAACTTTGCATAGTACCCCAAGGGACGTAGAGGATGTACCATGAGTCCTTGGAGGTTCTAACAAGTGTAGAATGGTTAAGAGAGTATTCTGAAGGCTTAGAATGGTCTAGGAATGTGTATTAGGACTTATAATAACCATTAGAATGATCCTAAACAATACTCGAGTCCCCAAGGGACGTAGAGGGTGTAGCATGAGTCCTTGGAGGTTCTAACAAGTGTAAAATGGTTAAGAGAGTATTCTAAAGGCTTAGAATGGTCTAGGAATGTGTATTAGGACTTATAATAACCATTAGAACTATCCTAAACATTGCATGGTACCCCAAGGGACGTAAAGGGTGTAGCATGAGTCCTTGGCGGTTATAACAAGTGTAGAATGGTTAAAAGTGTATTCTAAAGGCTTATAATGGTCTAGGAATTTGTATTAGGACTTATAAGAACCATTAGAACTATCCTAAACTTTGCATGGTACACCAAGGGACGTAGAGGGTGTAGCATGAGTCCTTGGAGGTTCTAACAAGTGTAGAATGGTTAAGAGAGTATTCTGAAGGCTTAGAATGGTCTAGGAATGTGTAGTAGGACTTATAATAACCATTAGAATGATCCTAAACATTGTATGGTACCCCAAGGGACTCAGAGGGTGTAGCTTGAGTCCTTGGAGGTTCTAACAAGTGTAGAATGGTTAAGTGAGTATTTGAAATGCTTAGAATGGTCTAGGAATTTTATTAGGACTTACAATAACCATTAGAATGATCCTAAACATTGCATGGTACCCCAAGGGACGTAGAGGGTGTACCATGAGTCCTTGGAGGTTCTAACAAGTGTAGAATGGTTAAGAGAGTATTCTAAAGGCTTAGAATGGTCTAGGAATGTGTATTAGGACTTATAATAACTATAAGAACTATCCTAAACATTGCATGGTACCCCAAGGGACGTAAAGGGTGTACCATGAGTCCTTGGAGGTTCTAACAAGTGTAGAATGGTTAATAGAGTATTCTAAAGGCTTAGAATGGTCTAGGAATGTGTATTAAGACTTAAAAGAACCATTAGAATTATCCTAAACATTGCATGGTACCCCAAGTGACGTAGAGTGTGTAGCATGCGTCCTTGAAGGTTCTAACAAGTGTAGAATGGTTAAGAGAGTATTCTAAAGGCTTAGAATGGTCTAGGAATTTGTATTAGGACTTATAATAACCATTAGAATGATGCTAGACATTGCATGGTACCCCAAGGGACGTAGAGGGTGTAGCATGAGTCCTTGGAGGTTCTAACAAGTGTAGAATGGTTAAGTGAGTATTTGAAAGGCTTAGAATGTTCTAGGAATTTGTATTAGGACTTATAATAACCATTAGAATGATCCTAAACATTGCATGGTACCCCAAGGGACGTAGATGGTGTAGCATGAGTCCTTGAAGGTTCTAACAAGTGTAAAATGGTTATGAAAGTATTCTAAAGGCTTAGAATGGTATAGGAATGTGTATTAGGACTTATAATAACCATTAGAACTATCCTAAACATTGCATGGTACCCCAAGGGACGTAGAGGGTGTAGCATGAGTCCTTGGTGATTATAACAAGTGTAGAATGGTTAAAAGAGTATTCTAAAGGCTTATAATGGTCTAGGAATTTGTATTAGGACTTATAAGAACAATTAGAACTATCCTAAACTTTGCATGGTACACCAAGGGACGTAGAGGATGTAGCATGAGTCCTTGGAGGTTCTAACAAGTTTTGAATGGTTAAGAGAGTATTCTGAAGGCTTAGAATGGTCTAGGAATGTGTATTAGGACTTATAATAACCATTGGAATGATCCTAAACATTGCATGGTACCCCAAGGGACGTAGAGGGTGTAGCATGAGTCCTTGGCGATTATAACAAGTGTAGAATGGTTAAAAGAGTATTCTAAAGGCTTAGAATGGTCTAGGAATGTGTATTAGGACTTATAATAACCATTGGAATGATCCTAAACATTGCATGGTACCCCAAGGGACGTAGAGGGTGTAGCATGAGTCCTTGGAGGTTCTAACAAGTGTAGAATGGTTAAGTGAGTATTTGAAAGGCTTAGAATGGTCTAGGAATGTGTATTAGGACTTATAATAACCATTAGAATGATTCTAAACAATACTCGAGTCCCCAAGGGACGTAGAGGGTGTAGCATGAGTCCTTGGAGGTTCTAACAAGTGTAGAATGGTTAAGAGAGTATTCTAAAGGCTTAGAATGGTCTAGGAATGTGTATTAGGACTTATAATAACCATTAGAATGATCCTAAACAATGCATGGTACCCCAAGGGACGTATAGGGTGTACCATGAGTTCTTGGAGGTTCTAACAAGTGTCGTATGGTTAAGAGAGTATTTGAAAGGCTTAGAATGGTCTAGGAATGTGTATTAGGACTTATAATAACCATTAGAATGATCCTAAGTAATGCTCGAGTCCCCAAGGGACGTAGAGAGTGTAGCATGAGTCCTTGGAGGTTCTAACAAGTGTAGAATGGTTAATAGAGTATTCTAAAGGCTTAGAATGGTCTAGTAATGTGTATTAGGACTTATAAGAACCATTAGAATGATCCTGAACATTGCTTGGTACCCCAAGGGACGTAGAGGGTGTAGCATGAGTCCTTGGAGGTTCTAACAAGTGTAGAATGGTTAAGAGAGTATTCTAAAGGCTTAGAATGGTCTTGGAATGTGTATTAGGACTTATAATAACCATTAGAATGATCCTAAACATTGCATGGTACCCCAAGGGACGTAGAGGGTGTAGCATGAGTCCTTGGAGGTTCTAACAAGTGTAGAATGGTTAAGTGAGTATTCTAAAGGCTTAGAATGGTCTAGGAATGTGTATTAACACTTATAAGAACCATTAGAATGATCCTAAACATTGCATGGTACCCCAAGGAACGTAGAGGGTGTAGCATGATTCCTTGAAGGTTCTAACAAGTGTAGAATGGTTAAGAGAGTATTCTAAAGGCTAAGAATGGTCTAGGAATCTGTATTAGGACTTATAATAACCATTAGAATGATCCTAAACATTGCATGGTACCCCAAGGGACATAGAGGGTGTAGCATGAGTCCTTGGAGGTTCTAACAAGTGTCGTACGGTTAAGAGAGTATTCTAACGGCTTAGAATGGTCTTGGAATGTGTAATAGGACTTATAATAACCATTAGAACTATCCTAAGCATTGCATGGTACCTCAAGGGACGTAGAGGGTGTAGCATGAGTCCTTGGAGGTTCTAACAAGTGTAGAATGGTTAAGAGAGTATTCTAAAGCCTTAGAATAGTCTAGTAATGTGTATTAGGACTTATAAGAACCATTAGAACGATCGTAAACATTGCATGGTACCCCAAGGGACGTAGAGGGTGTACCATGAGTCCTTGGAGGTTCTAACAAGTGTAGAACGGTTAAAAGAGTATTCTAATGCCATAGAATAGTCTAGTAATGTGTATTAGGACTTATAAGAACCATTAGAATGATCCTGAACATTGCTTGGTACTCGAAGCGATGTAGAGGGTGTACCATGAGTCCTTGGAGGTTCTAACAAGTGTAGAATGATTCAGATCGTATTCTAAAGGCTTAGAATGGTCTAGGAATTTGTATTAGGACTTATAATAACCATTAGAATGATCCTAAACATTGCATGGTACCCCAAGGGACGTAGAGGGTGTACCATGAGTACTTGGTGGTTCTAACAAGTGTAGAATGGTTAAGAGAGTATTCTAAAGGCTTAGAATAGTCTAGGAATTTGTATTAGGACTTATAATAACCATTAGAATGATCGTAAACATTGCATGGTACCCCAACGGACATAGAGGGTGTAGCATGAGTCCTTGGAGGTTCTAACAAGTGTAGAATGGTTAAGTGAGTATTTGAAAGGCTTAGAATGGTCTAGGAATTTGTTTTAGGACTTATAAGAACCATTAGAACTATCCTAATCTTTGCATGGTACACCAAGGGACGTATAGGGTGTAGCATGAGTCCTTGGAGGTTCTAACAAGTGTAGAATGGTTAAAAGAGTATTCTAAAGGCTTAGAATGGTCTAGGAATTTGTTTTAGGACTTATAAGAAGCATTAGAACTATCCTAAACTTTGCATGGTACACCAAGGGACGTATAGGGTGTAGCATGAGTCCTTGGAGGTTCTAACAAGTGTAGAATGGTTAAGAGAGTATTTTGAAGGCTTAGAATGGTCTAGGAATGTGTATTAGGACTTATAATAACCATTAGAATAATCCTAAACATTGCATGGTACCCCAAGGGACGTAGAGGGTGTAGCATGAGTCCTTGGAGGTTCTAACAAATGTAGAATGGTTAAGAGAGTATTCTAAAGGCTTAGAATGGTCTAGGAATGTGTATTAGGATTTATAATAACCATTAGAATGATCCTAAACATTGAAAGGTACCCCATGGAACGTAGAGGGTGTACCATGAGTCCTTGGAGGTTCTAACAAGTGTAGAATGGTTAAGAGAGTATTCTAAAGGCTTAGAATGGTCTAGGAATTTGTATCAGGACTTATAATAACCATTAGAATGATCCTAAACATTGCATGGTACCCCAAGGGATGTAGAGGGTGTAGCATGAGTCCTTGGAGGTTCTAACAAGTGTAGAATGGTTAAGTGAGTATTTGAAAGGCTTAGAATGGTCTAGGAATGTGTATTAGGACTTATAATAACCATTAGAATGATCCTAAACATTGCATGGTACCCAAAGGGACGTAGAGGGTGTACCATGAGTCCTTGGAGGTTCTAACAAGTGTCGTATGGTTAAGAGAGTATTCTAAAGGCTTAGAATGGTCTAGGAATGTGTAATAAGACTTATAATAACCATTAGAACTATCCTAAGCATTGCGTGGTACCCCAAGGGACGTAGAGGGTGTAGCATGAGTCCTTGGAGGTTTTGACAAGAGTAGAATGGTTAAGAGAGTATTCTAAAGGCTTAGAATGGTCTAGGAATGTGTATTAGGACTTATAATAACCATTAGAATGATCCTAAACAATACTCGAGTCCCCAAGGGACGTAGAGGGTGTAGCATGAGTCCTTGGAGGTTCTAACAAGTGTAGAATGGTTAAGAGAGTATTCTCAAGGCTTAGAATGGTCTAGGAATGTGTATTAGGACTTATAATAACCATTAGAACTATCCTAAACATTGCATTGTACCCCAAGGGACGTAGAGGGTGTAGCATGAGTCCTTGGCGGTTATAACAAGTGTAGAATGGTTAAAAGAGTATTCTAAAGGCTTAGAATGGTCTAGGAATTTGTTTTAGGACTTATAAGAACCATTAGAACTATCCTAAACTTTGCATGGTACACCAAGGGACGTATAGGGTGTAGCATGAGTCCATGGAGGTTCTAACAAGTGTAGAATGGTTAAGAGAGTATTTTGAAGGCTTAGAATGGTCTAGGAATGTGTATTAGGACTTATAATAACCATTAGAATGATCCTAAACATTGCATGGTACCCCAAGGGACGTAGAGGGTGTAGCATGAGTCCTTGGAGGTTCTAACAAGTGTAGAATGGTTAAGAGAGTATTCTAAAGGCTTAGAATGGTCTAGGAATGTGTATTAAGACTTATAAGAACCATTAGAATGATCCTAAACTTTGCATGGTACCCCAAGGGACATAGAAGGTGTAGCATGAGTCCTTGAAGGTTCTAACAAGTGTAGAATGGTTAAGAGAGTATTCTAAAGTCTTAGAATGGTCTAGGAATGTGTATTAGGATTTATAATAACCATTAGAATGATCCTAAACATTGAAAGGTACCCCATGGGACGTAGAGGGTGTACCATGAGTCCTTGGAGGTTCTAACAAGTGTAGAATGGTTAAGAGAGTATTCTAAAGGCTTAGAATGGTCTACGAATTTGTATCAGGACTTATAATAACCATTAGAATGATCCTAAACATTGCATGGTACCCCAAGGGATGT
Organism: Crotalaria pallida; assembly: GCA_037953625.1. Lineage (NCBI taxonomy): Eukaryota > Viridiplantae > Streptophyta > Magnoliopsida > Fabales > Fabaceae > Crotalaria > Crotalaria pallida. The sequence goes on along the minus strand of CM075655.1, from coordinate 62,672,086 downwards.
AGAGGGTGTAGCATGAGTCCTTGGAGGTTCTAACAAGTGTAGAATGGTTAAGTGAGTATTTGAAAGGCTTAGAATGGTCTAGGAATGTGTATTAGGACTTATAATAACCATTAGAATGATCCTAAACAATGCTCGAGTCCCCAAGGAACGTAGAGGGTGTAGCATGAGTCCTTGGAGGTTCTAACAAGTGTTGAATGGTTAAGAGAGTATTCTAAAGGCTTAGAATGGTCTAGGAATGTCTATTAGGACTTATAAGAATGTTAGAATGATACTGAACATTGCTTGGTACTCGAACGGACGTAGAGGGTGTAGCATGAGTCCTTGGAGGTTCTAACAAGTGTAGAATGGTTAAGAGAGTATTTTGAAGGCTTAGAATGGTCTAGGAATGTGTATTAGGACTTATAATAACCATTAGAATAATCCTAAACATTGCATGGTACCCCAAGGGACGTAGAGGGTGTACCATGAGTCCTTGGAGGTTCTAACAAGTGTCGTATGGTTAAGAGAGTATTCTAAAGGCTTAGAATGGTCTAGGAATGTGTAATAAGACTTATAATAACCATTAGAACTATCCTAAGCATTGCGTGGTACCCCAAGGGACGTAGAGGGTGTAGCATGAGTCCTTGGAGGTTTTAACAAGTGTAGAATGGTTAGGAGAGTATTCTAAAGGCTTAGAATGGTCTAGGAATTTTTATTAGGACTTATAATCACCATTAGAATGATCCTAATTATTGCATGGTACCCCAAGGGACGTAGAGGGTGTAGCATGAGTCCTTGGAGGTTCTAACAAGTGTAGAATGGTTAAAAGAGTATTCTAAAGGCTTAGAAAGGTCTAGGAATTTGTATTAGGACTTATAATAACCATTAGAATGATCCTAAACATTGCATGGTACCCCAAGGGACGTAGAGGGTGTAACATGAGTACTTGGAGGTTCTAACAAGTGTAGAATGGTTAAAAGAGTATTCTAAAGGCTTAGAATGGTCTAGGAATTTGTTTTAGGACTTATAAGAACCATTAGAACTATCCTAAACTTTTCATGGTACACCAAGGGACGTATAGGGTGTAGCATGAGTCCTTGGAGGTTCTAACAAGTGTAGAATGGTTAAGAGAGTATTTTGAAGGCTTAGAATGGTCTAGGAATGTGTATTAGGACTTATAATAACCATTAGAATGATCCTAAACATTGCATGGTACCCCAAGGGACGTAGAGGGTGTACCATGAGTCCTTGGAGGTTCTAACAAGTGTCGTATGGTTAAGAGAGTATTCTAAAGGCTTAGAATGGTCTAGGAATGTGTAATAAGACTTATAATAACCATTAGAACTATCCTAAGCATTGCGTGGTACCCCAAGGGACGTAGAGGGTGTAGCATGAGTCCTTGGAGGTTTTAACAAGTGTAGAATGGTTAGGAGAGTATTCTAAAGGCTTAGAATGGTCTAGGAATTTTTATTAGGACTTATAATCACCATTAGAATGATCCTAATTATTGCATGGTACCCCAAGGGACGTAGAGGGTGTAGCATGAGTCCTTGGAGGTTCTAACAAGTGTAGAATGGTTAAAAGAGTATTCTAAAGGCTTAGAAAGGTCTAGGAATTTGTATTAGGACTTATAATAACCATTAGAATGATCCTAAACATTGCATGGTACCCCAAGGGACGTAGAGGGTGTACCATGAGTCCTTGGAGGTTCTAACAAGTGTCGTATGGTTAAGAGAGTATTCTCAAGGCTTAGAATGGTCTAGGAATGTGTATTAGGACTTATAATAACCATTAGAACTATCCTAAGCATTGCGTGGTACCCCAAGGGACGTAGAGGGTGTAGCATGAGTCCTTGGAGGTTTTAACAAGTGTAGAATGGTTAGGAGAGTATTCTAAAGGCTTAGAATGGTCTAGGAATTTTTATTAGGACTTATAATCACCATTAGAATGATCCTAATTATTGCATGGTACCCCAAGGGACGTAGAGGGTGTAGCATGAGTCCTTGGAGGTTCTAACAAGTGTAGAATGGTTAAGTCAGTATTTTAAAGGCTTAGAATGGTCTAGGAATGTGTATTAGGACTTATAATAACCATTAGAATGATCCTAAACAATACTCGAGTCCCCAAGGGACGTAGAGGGTGTAGCATGAGTCCTTGGAGGTTCTAACAAGTGTAGAATGGTTAAGAGAGTATTCTCAAGGCTTAGAATGGTCCAGGGATGTGTATTAGGACTTATAATAACCATTAGAACTATCCTAAACATTGCATTGTACCCCAAGGGACGTAGAGGGTGTAGCATGAGTCCTTGGCGGTTATAACAAGTGTAGAATGGTTAAAAGAGTATTCTAAAGGCTTAGAATGGTCTAGGAATTTGTTTTAGGACTATTAAGAACCATTAGAACTATCCTAAACTTTGCATGGTACACCAAGGGACGTATAGGGTGTAGCATGAGTCCTTGGAGGTTCTAACAAGTGTAGAATGGTTAAGAGAGTATTTTGAAGGCTTAGAATGGTCTAGGAATGTGTATTAGGACTTATAATAACCATTAGAATGATCCTAAACATTGCATGGTACCCCAAGGGACGTAGAGGGTGTAGCATGAGTCCTTGGAGGTTCTAACAAGTGTAGAATGGTTAAGTGAGTATTTGAAAGGCTTAGAATGGTCTAGGAATGTGTATTAGGACTTATAATAACCATTAGAATGATCCTAAACAATGCTCGAGTCCCCAAGGAACGTAGAGGGTGCAGCATGAGTCCTTGGAGGTTCTAACAAGTGTTGAATGGTTAAGAGAGTATTCTAAAGGCTTAGAATGGTCTAGGAATGTGTATTAGGACTTATAAGAACCGTTAGAATCATCCTGAACATTGCTTGGTACTCGAACGGACGTAGAGGGTGTAGCATGAGTCCTTGGAGGTTCTAACAAGTGTAGAATGGTTAAGAGAGTATTCTAAAGGCTTAGAATGGTCTAGGAATGTGTATTAAGACTTATAAGAACCATTAGAATGTTCCTAAACATTGCATGGTACCCCAAGGGATGTAGAGGGTGTAGCATGATTCCTTGAAGGTTCTAACAAGTGTAGAATGGTTAAGAGAGTATTCTAAAGGCTTAGAATAGTCTAGGAATGTGTATTAGGACTTATGATAACCATTAGAATGATCCTAAACATTGCATGGTACCCCAAGGGACGTAGAGGGTGTAGCATGAGTCCTTGGAGGTTCTAACAAGTGTAGAATGGTTAAGTGGGTATTCTAAAGGCTTAGAATGGTCTAGGAATGTGTATTATGACTTATAAGAACTATTAGAATGATCCTAAACATTGCATGGTACCCCAAGGGACGTAGAGGGTGTAGCATGATTCCTTGAAGGTTCTAACAAGTGTAGAATGGTTAAGAGAGTATTCTAAAGGCTTAGAATGGTCTAGGAATGTGTATTAGGACTTGTAATAACCATTATAATGATCCTAAACATTGCATGGTACCCCAAGGGACATAGAGGGTGTAGCATGAGTCCTTGGAGGTTCTAACAAGTGTCGTACGGTTAAGAGAGTATTCTAAAGGCTTAGAATGGTCTTGGAATGTGTAATAGGACTTATAATAACCATTTGAATGATCCTAAACATTGCATGGTACCCCAAGGGACGTAGAGGGTGTAACATGAGTACTTGGAGGTTCTAACAAGTGTAGAATGGTTAAAAGAGTATTCTAAAGGCTTAGAATGGTCTAGGAATTTGTTTTAGGACTTATAAGAACCATTAGAACTATCCTAAACTTTGCATGGTACACCAAGGGACGTATAGGGTGTAGCATGAGTCCTTGGAGGTTCTAACAAGTGTAGAATGGTTAAGAGAGTATTTTGAAGGCTTAGAATGGTCTAGGAATTTGTATTAGGACTTATATTAACCATTAGAATGATCCTAAACATTGCATGGTACCCCAAGGGACGTAGAGGGTGTAGCATGAGTCCTTGGAGGTTCTAACAAGTGTAGAATGGTTAAGTCAGTATTTGAAAGGCTTAGAATGGTCTAGGAATGTGTATTAGGACTTATAATAACCATTAGAATGATCCTAAACAATACTCGAGTCCCCAAGGGACGTAGAGGGTGTAGCATGAGTCCTTGGAGGTTTTAACAAGTGTAGAATGGTTAAGAGAGTATTCTCAAGGCTTAGAATGGTCTAGGAATGTTTATTAGGACTTATAATAACCATTAGAACTATCCTAAACATTGCATTGTACCCCAAGGGACGTAGAGGGTGTAGCATGAGTCCTTGGCGGTTATAACAAGTGTGGAATGGTTAAAAGAGTATTCTAAAGGCTTAGAATGGTCTAGGAATTTGTTTTAGGACTTATAAGAACCATTAGAACTATCCTAAACTTTGCATGGTACACCAAGGGACGTATAGGGTGTAGCATGAGTCCTTGGAGGTTCTAACAAGTGTAGAATGGTTAAGAGAGTATTTTGAAGGCTTAGAATGGTCTAGGAATGTGTATTAGGACTTATAATAACCATTAGAATGATCCTAAACATTGCATGGTACCCCAAGGGACGTAGAGGGTGTACCATGAGTCCTTGGAGGTTCTAACAAGTGTCGTATGGTTAAGAGAGTATTCTAATGGCTTAGAATGGTCTAGGAATGTGTAATAAGACTTATAATAACCATTAGAACTATCCTAAGCATTGCGTGGTACCCCAAGGGACGTAGAGGGTGTAGCATGAGTCCTTGGAGGTTCTAACAAGTGTAGAATGGTTAAGTCAGTATTTTAAAGGCTTAGAATGGTCTAGGAATGTGTATTAGGACTTATAATAACCATTAGAATGATCCTAAACAATACTCGAGTCCCCAAGAGACGTAGAGGGTGTAGCATGAGTCCTCGGAGGTTCTAACAAGTGTAGAATGGTTAAGAGAGTATTCTCAAGGCTTAGAATGGTCTAGGAATGTGTATTAGGACTTATAATAACCATTAGAACTATCCTAAACATTGCATTGTACCCCAAGGGACGTAGAGGGTGTAGCATGAGTCCTTGGCGGTTATAACAAGTGTAGAATGGTTAAAAGAGTATTCTAAAGGCTTAGAATGGTCTAGGAATTTGTTTTAGGACTTATAAGAACCATTAGAACTATCCTAAACTTTGCATGGTACACCAAGGGACGTATAGGGTGTAGCATGAGTCCTTGGAGGTTCTAACAAGTGTAGAATGGTTATAAGAGTATTTTGAAGGCTTAGAATGGTCTAGGAATGTGTATTAGGACTTATAATAACCATTAGAATGATCCTAAACATTGCATGGTACCTCAAGGGACGTAGAGGGTGTAGCATGAGTCCTTGGAGGTTCTAACAAGTGTAGAATGGTTAAGAGAGTATTCTAAAGGCTTAGAATGGTCTAGGAATGTGTATTAAGACTTATAAGAACCATTAGAATGATCCTAAACTTTGCATGGTACCCCAAGGGACATATAGGGTGTAGCATGAGTCCTTGAAGGTTCTAACAAGTGTAGAATGGTTAAGAGAGTATTCTAAAGTCTTAGAATGGTCTAGGAATGTGTATTAGGATTTATAATAACCATTAGAATGATCCTAAACATTGAAAGGTACCCCATGGGACGTAGAGGGTGTACCATGAGTCCTTGGAGGTTCTAACAAGTGTAGAATGGTGAAGAGAGTATTCTAAAGGCTTAGAATGGTCTAGGAATTTGTATCAGGACTTATAATAACCATTAGAATGATCCTAAACATTGCATGGTACCCCAAGGGACGTAGAGGGTGTAGCATGAGTCCTTGGAGGTTCTAACAGGTGTAGAATGGTTAAGAGAGTATTTTAAAGACTTAGAATGGTCTAGTAATGTGTATTAGGACTTATAAGAACAATTAGAATGATCCTTTACATTGCTTGAGTCCCCAAGGGACGTAGAGGGTGTACCATGAGTCCTTGGAGGTTCTAACAAGTGTAGAATGGTTAAGAGAGTATTCTAAAGCCTTAGAATAGTCTAGTAATGTGTATTAGGACTTATAAGAACCATTAGGACGATCGTAAACATTGCATAGTACCCCAAGGGACGTAGAGGGTGTACCTTGAGTCGTTGGAGATTCTAACAAGTGTAGAATGGTTAAGATCGTATTCTAAAGGCTTAGAATGGTCTAGGAATTTGTATTAAGACTTATAATAACCATTAGAATGATCCTAAACATTGCATGGTACCCCAAGGGACGTAGAGGGTGTAACATGAGTACTTGGAGGTTCTAACAAATGTAGAATGGTTAAGAGAGTATTCTAAAGGCTTAGAATAGTTTAGGAATTTGTATTAGGACTTATATTAACCACTAGAATGATCCTAAACATTGCATGGTACCCCAAGGGACGTACAGGGTGTAGCATGAGTCCTTGGAGGTTCTAACAAGTGTAGAATGGTTAAGTCAGTATTTGAAAGGCTTAGAATGGTCTAGGAATGTGTATTAGGACTTATAATAACCATTAGAATGATCCTAAACAATACTCGAGTCCCCAAGGGACGTAGATGGTGTAGCATGAGTCCTTGGAGGTTCTAACAAGTGTAGAATGGTTAAGAGAGTATTCTCAAGGCTTAGAATGGTCTAGGAATGTGTATTAGGACTTATAATAACCATTAGAACTATCCTAAACATTGCATTGTACCCCAAGGGACGTAGAGGGTGTAGCATGAGTCCTTGGCGGTTATAACAAGTGTGGAATGGTTAAAAGAGTATTCTAAAGGCTTAGAATGGTCTAGGAATTTGTTTTAGGACTTATAAGAACCATTAGAACTATCCTAAACTTTGCATGGTACACCAAGGGACGTATAGGGTGTAGCATGAGTCCTTGGAGGTTCTAACAAGTGTAGAATGGTTAAGAGAGTATTTTGAAGGCTTAGAATGGTCTAGGAATGTGTATTAGGACTTATAATATCCATTAGAATGATCCTAAACATTGCATGGTACCCCAAGGGACGTAGAGGGTGTACCATGAGTCCTTGGAGGTTCTAACAAGTGTCGTATGGTTAAGAGAGTATTCTAAAGGCTTAGAATGGTCTAGGAATGTGTAATAAGACTTATAATAACCATTAGAACTATCCTAAGCATTGCGTGGTACCCCAAGGGACGTAGAGGGTGTAGCATGAGTCCTTGGAAGTTCTAACAAGTGTAGAATGGTTAAGTCAGTATTTTAAAGTCTTAGAATGGTCTAGGAATGTGTATTAGGACTTATAATAACCATTAGAATGATCCTAAACAATACTCGAGTCCCCAAGGGACGTAGAGGGTGTAGCATGAGTCCTCGGAGGTTATAACAAGTGTAGAATGGTTAAGAGAGTATTCTCAAGGCTTAGAATGGTCTAGGAATGTGTATTAGGACTTATAATAACCATTAGAACTATCCTAAACATTGCATTGTACCCCAAGGGACGTAGAGGGTGTAGCATGAGTACTTGGCGGTTATAACAAGTGTAGAATGGTTAAAAGAGTATTCTAAAGGCTTAGAATGGTCTAGGAATTTGTTTTAGGACTTATAAGAACCATTAGAACTATCCTAAACTTTGCATGGTACACCAAGGGACGTATAGGGTGTAGCATGAGTCCTTGGAGGTTCTAACAAGTGTAGAATGGTTATAAGAGTATTTTGAAGGCTTAGAATGGTCTAGGAATGTGTATTAGGACTTGTAATAACCATTAGAATGATCCTAAACATTGCATGGTACCCCAAGGGACGTAGAGGGTGTAGCATGAGTCCTTGGAGGTTCTAACAAGTGTAGAATGGTTAAGAGAGTATTCTAAAGGCTTAGAATGGTCTAGGAATGTGTATTAAGACTTATAAGAACCATTAGAATGATCCTAAACTTTGCATGGTACCCCAAGGGACATATAGGGTGTAGCATGAGTCCTTGAAGGTTCTAACAAGTGTAGAATGGTTAAGAGAGTATTCTAAAGTCTTAGAATGGTCTAGGAATGTGTATTAGGATTTATAATAACCATTAGAATGATCCTAAACATTGAAAGGTACCCCATGGGACGTAGAGGGTGTACCATGAGTCCTTGGAGGTTCTAACAAGTGTAGAATGGTGAAGAGAGTATTCTAAAGGCTTAGAATGGTCTAGGAATTTGTATCAGGACTTATAATAACCATTAGAATGATCCTAAACATTGCATGGTACCCCAAGGGATGTAGAGGGTGAAGCATGAGTCCTTCGAGGTTCTAACAAGTGTAGAATGGTTAAGTGAGTATTTGAAAGGCTTAGAATGGTCTAGGAATGTGTATTAGGACTTATAATAACCATTAGAATGATCCTAAACAATGCTCGAGTCCCCAAGGAACGTAGAGGGTGTAGCATGAGTCCTTGGAGGTTCTAACAAGTGTTGAATGGTTAAGAGAGTATTCTAAAGGCTTAGAATGGTCTAGGAATGTGTATTAGGACTTATAAGAACCGTTAGAATGATCCTGAACATTGCTTGGTACTCGAACGGACGTAGAGGGTGTAGCATGAGTCCTTGGAGGTTCTAACAAGTGTAGAATGGTTAAGAGAGTATTCTAAAGGCTTAGAATGGTCTAGGAATGTGTATTAAGACTTATAAGAACCATTAGAATGATCCTAAACATTGCATTGTACCCCATGGGACGTAGAGGGTGTAGCATGAGTCCTTGGAGGTTCTAACAAGTGTAGAATGGTTAAGAGAGTATTCTAAAGGCTTAGAATGGTCTAGGAATGTGTATTAAGACTTATAAGAACCATTAGAATGATCCTAAACATTGCATGGTACCCCAAGGGACGTAGAGGGTGTAACATGATTCCTTGAAGGTTCTAACAAGTGTAGAATGGTTAAGAGAGTATTCTAAAGGCTTAGAATAGTCTAGGAATGTGTATTAGGACTTATGATAACCATTAGAATGATCCTAAACATTGCATGGTACCCCAAGGGACGTAGAGGGTGTAGCATGAGTCCTTGGAGGTTCTAACAGGTGTAGAATGGTTAAGAGAGTATTTTAAAGACTTAGAATGGTCTAGTAATGTGTATTAGGATTTATAAGAACAATTAGAATGATCCTTTACATTGCTTGAGTCCCCAAGGGACGCAGAGGGTGTACCATGAGTCCTTGGAGGTTCTAACAAGTGTAGAATGGTTAAGAGAGTATTCTAAAGCCTTAGAATAGTCTAGTAATGTGTATTAGGACTTATAAGAACCATTAGGACGATCGTAAACATTGCATAGTACCCCAAGGGACGTAGAGGGTGTACCTTGAGTCGTTGGAGATTCTAACAAGTGTAGAATGGTTAAGATCGTATTCTAAAGGCTTAGAATGGTCTAGGAATTTGTATTAAGACTTATAATAACCATTAGAATGATCCTAAACATTGCATGGTACCCCAAGGGACGTAGAGGGTGTAACATGAGTACTTGGAGGTTCTAACAAGTGTAGAATGGTTAAGAGAGTATTCTAAAGGCTTAGAATAGTTTAGGAATTTGTATTAGGACTTATATTAACCACTAGAATGATCCTAAACATTGCATGGTACCCCAAGGGACGTAGAGGGTGTAGCATGAGTCCTTGGAGGTTCTAACAAGTGTAGAATGGTTAAGTCAGTATTTGAAAGGCTTAGAATGGTCTAGGAATGTGTATTAGGACTTATAATAACCATTAGAATGATCCTAAACAATACTCGAGTCCCCAAGGGACGTAGATGGTGTAGCATGAGTCCTTGGAGGTTCTAACAAGTGTAGAATGGTTAAGAGAGTATTCTCAAGGCTTAGAATGGTCTAGGAATGTGTATTAGGACTTATAATAACCATTAGAACTATCCTAAACATTGCATTGTACCCCAAGGGACGTAGAGGGTGTAGCATGAGTCCTTGGCGGTTATAACAAGTGTGGAATGGTTAAAAGAGTATTCTAAAGGCTTAGAATGGTCTAGGAATTTGTTTTAGGACTTATAAGAACCATTAGAACTATCCTAAACTTTGCATGGTACACCAAGGGACGTATAGGGTGTAGCATGAGTCCTTGGAGGTTCTAACAAGTGTAGAATTGTTAAGAGAGTATTTTGAAGGCTTAGAATGGTCTAGGAATGTGTATTAGGACTTATAATAACCATTAGAATGATCCTAAACATTGCATGGTACCCCAAGGGACGTAGAGGGTGTAACATGAGTACTTGGAGGTTCTAACAAGTGTAGAATGGTTAAGTGAGTATTATAAAGGCTTAGAATAGTTTAGGAATTTGTATTAGGACTTATATTAACCATTAGAATGATCCTAAACATAGCATGGTACCCCAAGGGACGTAGAGGGTGTAGCATGAGTCCTTGGAGGTTCTAACAAGTGTAGAATGGTTAAGTGAGTATTATAAAGGCTTAGAATAGTCTAGGAATTTGTATTAGGACTTATAATAACCATTAGAATGATCCTAAACATTGCATGGTACCCCAAGGGACGTAGAGGGTGTAGCATGAGCCCTTGGAGGTTCTAACAAGTGTAGAATGGTTAAGAGAGTATTCTAAAGGCTTAGAATGGTCTTGGAATGTGTATTAAGACTTATAAGAACCATTAGAATTATCCTAAACATTGCAGGGTACCCCAAGGGACGTAGAGGGTGTAGCATTATTCCTTGAAGGTTCTAACAAGTGTAGAATGGTTAAAAGAGTATTCTAAAGGCTTAGAATGGTCTAGGAATGTGTATTAGGACTTATGATAACCATTAGAATGATCCTAAACATTTCATGGTACCCCAAGGGACGTAGAGAGTGTAGCATGAGTCCTTGGAGGTTCTAACAGGTGTAGAATGGTTAAGAGAGTATTTTAAAGACTTAGAATGGTCTAGTAATGTGTATTAGGACTTATAAGAACAATTAGAATGATCCTTTACATTGCTTGAGTCCCCAAGGGACGTAGAGGGTGTACCATGAGTCCTTGGAGGTTCTAACAAGTGTAGAATGGTTAAGAGAGTATTCTAAAGGCTTAGAATGGTCTAGGAATTTGTATTAAGACTTATAATAACCATTAGAATGATCCTAAACATTGCATGGTACCCCAAGCGACGTAGAGGGTGTACCATGAGTCCTTGGAGGTTCTAACAAGTGTAGAATGGTTAAGAGAGTATTTTGAAGGCTTAGAATGGTCTAGGAATGTGTATTAGGACTTATAATAACCATTAGAATGATCCTAAACATTGCATGGTACCCCAAGGGACGTAGAGGGTGTACCTTGTGTCCTTGGAGGTTCTAACAAGTGTAGAATGGTTAAGATCGTATTCTAAAGGCTTAGAATGGTCTAGGAATTTGTATTAAGACTTATAATAACTATTAGAATTATCCTAAACATTGCATGGTACCCCAAGGGACGTAGAGGGTGTAACATGAGTACTTGGAGGTTCTAACAAGTGTAGAATGGTTAATAGAGTATTCTAAAGGCATAGAATAGTTTAGGAATTTGTATTAGGACTTATATTAACCATTAGAATGATCCTAAACATAGCATGGTACCCCAAGGGACGTAGAGGGTGTAGCATTAGTCCTTGGTGGGTCTAACAAGTGTAGAATGGTTAAGAGAGTATTCTAAAGCCTTAGAATAGTCTAGTAATGTGTATTAGGACTTATAAGAACCATTAGGACGATCGTAAACATTGCATGGTACCCCAAGGGACGTAGAGGGTGTACCTTGAGTCCTTGGAGGTTCTAACAAGTGTAGAATGGTTAAGATCGTATTCTAAAGGCTTAGAATGGTCTAGGAATTTGTATTAAGACTTATAATAACCATTAGAATGATCCTAAACATTGCATGGTACCCCAAGGGACGTAGAGGGTGTAGCATGAGTACTTGGAGGTTCTAACAAGTGTAGAATGGGTAAGAGAGTATTCTAAAGGCTTAGAATAGTTTAGGAATTTGTATTAGGACTTATATTAACCATTAGAATGATCCTAAACATAGCATGGTATCCCAAGGGACGTAGAGGGTGTAGCATGAGTCCTTGGAGGTTCTAACAAGTGTAGAATGGTTAAGTGAGTATTATAAAGGCTTAGAATAGTCTAGGAATTTGTATTAGGACTTATAATAACCATTAGAATGATCCTAAACATTGCATGGTACCCCAAGGGACGTAGAGGGTGTAGCATGAGCCCTTGGAGGTTCTAACAAGTGTAGAATGGTTAAGAGAGTATTCTAAAGGCTTAGAATGGTCTAGGAATGTGTATTAAGACTTATAAGAACCATTAGAATGATCCTAAACATTGCAGGGTACCCCAAGCGACGTAGAGGGTGTAGCATTATTCCTTGAAGGTTCTAACATGTGTAGAATGGTTAAGAGAGTATTCTAAAGGCTTAGAATGGTCTAGGAATGTGTATTAGGACTTATGATAACCATTAGAATGATCCTAAACATTTCATGGTACCCCAAGGGACGTAGAGAGTGTAGCATGAGTCCTTGGAGGTTCTAACAGGTGTAGAATGGTTAAGAGAGTATTTTAAAGACTTAGAATGGTCTAGTAATGTGTATTAGGACTTATAAGAACAATTAGAATGATCCTTTACGTTGCTTGAGTCCCCAAGGGACGTAGAGGGTGTACCATGAGTCCTTGGAGGTTCTAACAAGTGTAGAATGGTTAAGAGAGTATTCTAAAGCCTTAGAATAGTCTAGTAATGTGTATTAGGACTTATAAGAACCATTAGGACGATCGTAAACATTGCATGGTACCCCAAGGGACGTAGAGGGTGTACCTTGAGTCCTTGGAGGTTCTAACAAGTGTAGAATGGTTAAGATCGTATTCTAAAGGCTTAGAATGGTCTAGGAATTTGTATTAAGACTTATAATAACCATTAGAATGATCCTAAACATTGCATGGTACCCCAAGGGACGTAGAGGGTGTAGCATGAGTCCTTGGAGGTTCTAACAAGTGTAGAATGGTTAAGTGATATTCTAAAGGCTTAAAATGGTTTAGGAATGTGTATTAAGACTTATAAGAACCATTAGAATGATCCTAAACATTGCATGGTACCCCAAAGGACGTAGAGGGTGTTGCATGATTCCTTGAAGGTTCTAACAAGTGTAGAATGGTTAAGAGTGTATTCTAAAGGCTTAGAATGGTCTAGGAATTTGTATTAAGACTTATAATAACTATTAGAATGATCCTAAACATTGCATGGTACCCCAAGGGACGTAGAGGGTTTAACATGAGTACTTGAGGTTCTAACAAGTGTAGAATGGTTAAGAGAGTATTCTAAAGGCTTAGAATAGTTTAGGAATTTGTATTAGGACTTATATTAACCATTAGAACGATCCTAAACATAGCATGGTACCCCAAGGGACGTAGAGGGTGTAGCATGAGTCCTTGGCGGTTATAACAAGTGTAGAATGGTTAAAAGAGTATTCTAAAGGCTTAGAATGGTCTAGGAATTTGTTTTAGGACTTATAAGAACCATTAGAACTATCCTAAACTTTGCATGGTACACCAAGGGACGTATAGGGTGTACCATGAGTCCTTGGAGGTTCTAACAAGTGTAGAATGGTTAAGAGAGTATTTTGAAGGCTTAGAATGGTCTAGGAATGTGTATTAGGACTTATAATAACCATTAGAATGATCCTAAACATTGCATGGTACCCCAAGGGACGTAGAGGGTGTACCTTGAGTCCTTGGAGGTTCTAACAAGTGTAGAATGGTTAAGATCGTATTCTAAAGGCTTAGAATGGTCTAGTAATTTGTATTAAGACTTATAATAACTATTAGAATGATCCTAAACATTGCATGGTACCCCAAGGGACGTAGAGGGTTTAACATGAGTACTTGGAGGTTCTAACAAGTGTAGAATGGTTAAGAGAGTATTCTAAAGGCTTAGAATAGTTTAGGAATTTGTATTAGGACTTATATTAACCATTAGAATGATCCTAAACATAGCATGGTACCCCAAGGGACGTAAAGGGTGTAGCATGAGTCCTTGGTGGTTCTAACAAGTGTAGAATGGTTAAGAGAGTATTCTAAAGCATTAGAATAGTCTAGTAATGTGTATTAGGCCTTATAAGAACCATTAGGACGATCGTAAACATTGCATGGTACCCCAAGGGACGTAGAGGGTGTACCTTGAGTCCTTGGAGGTTCTAACAAGTGTAGAATGGTTAAGATCGTATTCTAAAGGCTTAGAATGGTCTAGGAATTTGTATTAAGACTTATAATAACCATTAGAATGATCCTAAACATTGCATGGTACCCCAAGGGACGTAGAGGGTGTAGCATGAGTCCTTGGAGGTTCTAACAAGTGCAGAATGGTTAAGTGATATTCTAAAGGCTTAAAATGGTTTAGGAATGTGTATTAAGACTTATAAGAACCATTAGAATGATCCTAAACATTGCATGGTACCCCAAGGGACGTAGAGGGTGTAGCATGAGTCCTTAGAGGTTCTAACAAGTGTAGAATGGTTAAGAGAGGATTCTAAAGGCTTAGAAATGTCTAGGAATGTGTATTAAGACTTATAATAACTATTAGAATGATCCTAAACATTGCATGGTACCCCAAGGGACGTAGAGGGTGTAGCATGAGTCCTTGGAGGTTCTAACAAGTGTAGAATGGTTAAGAGAGTAATCTAAAGGCTTAGAATGGTGTAGGAATGTGTATTAGGACTTATAATAACGATTAGAACTATCCTAAACATTGCATTGTACCCCAAGGGACGTAGAGGGTGTAGCATGAGTCCTTGGCGGTTATAACAAGTGTAGAATGGTTAAAAGAGTATTCTAAAGGCTTAGAATGGTCTAGGAATTTGTTTTAGGACTTATAAGAACCATTAGAACTATCCTAAACTTTGCATGGTACACCAAGGGACGTATAGGGTGTAGCATGAGTCCTTGGAGGTTCTAACAAGTGTAGAATGGTTAAGAGAGTATTTTGAATGCTTAGAATGGTATAGGAATGTGTATTAGGATTTATAATAACCATTAGAATGATCCTAAACATTGCATGGTACCCCAAGGGACGTAGAGGGTGTACCTTGAGTCCTTGGAGGTTCTAACAAGTGTAGAATGGTTAAGATCGTATTCTAAAGGCTTAGAATGGTCTAGTAATTTGTATTAAGACTTATAATAACTATTAGAATGATCCTAAACATTGCATGGTACCCCAAGGGACGTAGAGGGTTTAACATGAGTACTTGGAGGTTCTAACAAGTGTAGAATGGTTAAGAGAGTATTCTAAAGGCTTAGAATAGTTTAGGAATTTGTATTAGGACTTATATTAACCATTAGAATGATCCTAAACATAGCATGGTACCCCAAGGGACGTAAAGGGTGTAGCATGAGTCCTTGGTGGTTCTAACAAGTGTAGAATGGTTAAGAGAGTATTCTAAAGCATTAGAATAGTCTAGTAATGTGTATTAGGCCTTATAAGAACCATTAGGACGATCGTAAACATTGCATGGTACCCCAAGGGACGTAGAGGGTGTACCTTGAGTCCTTGGAGGTTCTAACAAGTGTAGAATGGTTAAGATCGTATTCTAAAGGCTTAGAATGGTCTAGGAATTTGTATTAAGACTTATAATAACCATTAGAATGATCCTAAACATTGCATGGTACCCCAAGGGACGTAGAGGGTGTAGCATGAGTCCTTGGAGGTTCTAACAAGTGCAGAATGGTTAAGTGATATTCTAAAGGCTTAAAATGGTTTAGGAATGTGTATTAAGACTTATAAGAACCATTAGAATGATCCTAAACATTGCATGGTACCCCAAGGGACGTAGAGGGTGTAGCATGAGTCCTTAGAGGTTCTAACAAGTGTAGAATGGTTAAGAGAGGATTCTAAAGGCTTAGAAATGTCTAGGAATGTGTATTAAGACTTATAATAACTATTAGAATGATCCTAAACATTGCATGGTACCCCAAGGGACGTAGAGGGTGTAGCATGAGTCCTTGGAGGTTCTAACAAGTGTAGAATGGTTAAGAGAGTAATCTAAAGGCTTAGAATGGTGTAGGAATGTGTATTAGGACTTATAATAACGATTAGAACTATCCTAAACATTGCATTGTACCCCAAGGGACGTAGAGGGTGTAGCATGAGTCCTTGGCGGTTATAACAAGTGTAGAATGGTTAAAAGAGTATTCTAAAGGCTTAGAATGGTCTAGGAATTTGTTTTAGGACTTATAAGAACCATTAGAACTATCCTAAACTTTGCATGGTACACCAAGGGACGTATAGGGTGTAGCATGAGTCCTTGGAGGTTCTAACAAGTGTAGAATGGTTAAGAGAGTATTTTGAATGCTTAGAATGGTATAGGAATGTGTATTAGGATTTATAATAACCATTAGAATGATCTTAAACATTGCATGGTACCCCAAGGGACGTAGAGGGTGTACCTTGAGTCCTTGGAGGTTCTAACAAGTGTAGAATGGTTAAGATCGTATTCTAAAGGCTTAGAATGGTCTAGGAATTTGTATTAAGACTTATAATAACTATTAGAATGATCCTAAACATTGCATGGTACCCCAAGGGACGTAGAGGGTTTAACATGAGTACTTGGAGGTTCTAACAAGTGTAGAATGGTTAAGAGAGTATTCTAAAGGCTTAGAATAGTTTAGGAATTTGTATTAGGACTTATATTAACCATTAGAATGATCCTAAACATAGCATGGTACCCCAAGGGATGTAGAGGGTGTAGCATGAGTCCTTGGTGGTTCTAACAAGTGTAGAATGGTTAAGAGAGTATTCTAAAGCCTTAGAATAGTCTAGTAATGTGTATTAGTACTTATAAGAACCATTAGGACGATCGTAAACATTGCATGGTACCCCAAGGGACGTAGAGGGTGTACCTTGAGTCCTTGGAGGTTCTAACAAGTGTAGAATGGTTAAGATCGTATTCTAAAGGCATAGAATGGTCTAGGAATTTGTATTAAGACTTATAATAACCATTAGAATGATCCTAAACATTGCATGGTACCCCAAGGGACGTAGAGGGTGTAGCATGAGTACTTGGAGGTTCTAACAAGTGTAGAATGGTTAAGAGAGTATTCTAAAGGCTTAGAATAGTTTAGGAATTTGTATTAGGACTTATATTAACCATTAGAATGATCCTAAACATAGCATGGTACCCCAAGGGACGTAGAGGGTGTAGCATGAGTCCTTGGAGGTTCTAACAAGTGTAGAATGGTTAAGTGAGTATTATAAAGGCTTAGAATAGTCTAGGAATTTGTATTAGGACTTATAACAACCATTAGAATGATCCTAAACATTGCATGGTACCCCAAGGGACGTAGAGGGTGTAGCATGAGCCCTTGGAGGTTCTAACAAGTGTAGAATGGTTAAGAGAGTATTCTAAAGGCTTAGAATGGTCTAGGAATGTGTATTAAGACTTATAAGAACCATTAGAATGATCCTAAACATTGCATGGTACCCCAAGGGACGTAGAGGGTGTACCTTGAGTCCTTGGAGGTTCTAACAAGTGTAGAATGGTTAAGATCGTATTCTAAAGGCTTAGAATGGTCTAGGAATTTGTATTAAGACTTATAATAACCATTAGAATGATCCTAAACATTGCATGGTACCCCAAGGGACGTAGAGGGTGTAGCATGAGTCCTTGGAGGTTCTAACAAGTGTAGAATTGTTAAGAGAGGATTCTAAAGGCTTAGAAATGTCTAGGAATGTGTATTAAGACTTATAAGAACCATTAGAATGATCCTAAACATTGCATGGTACCCCAAAGGACGTAGAGGGTGTAGCATGATTCCTTGAAGGTTCTAACAAGTGTAGAATGGTTAAGAGAGTATTCTAAAGGCTTAGAATGGTCTAGGAATGTGTATTAGGACTTATGATAACCATTAGAATGATCCTAAACATTGCATGGTACCCCAAGCGACGTAGAGGGTGTACCATGAGTCCTTGGAGGTTCTAACAAGTGTAGAATGGTTAAGAGAGTATTCTAAAGCCTTAGAATAGTCTAGTAATGTGTATTAGGACTTATAAGAACCATTAGGACGATCGTAAACATTGCATGGTACCCCAAGGGACGTAGAGGGTGTACCTTGAGTCCTTGGAGGTTCTAACAAGTGTAGAATGGTTAAGATCGTATTCTAAAGGCTTAGAATGGTCTAGGAATTTGTATTAAGACTTATAATAACTATTAGAATGATCCTAAACATTGCATGATACCCCAAGGGACGTAGAGGGTGTAACATGAGTACTTGGAGGTTCTAACAAGTGTAGAATGGTTAAGAGAGTATTCTAAAGGCTTAGAATAGTTTAGGAATTTGTATTAGGACGTATATTAACCATTAGAATGATCCTGAACATAGCATGGTACCCCAAGGGACGTAGAGGATGTAGCATGAGTCCTTGGAGGTTCTAACAAGTGTAAAATGGTTAAGTCAGTATTTGAAAAGCTTAGAATGGTCTGGGAATGTGTATTAGGACTTATAATAACCATTAGAATGATCCTAAACAATACTCGAGTCCCCAAGGGACGTAGAGGGTGTAGCATGAGCCCTTGGAGGTTCTAACAAGTGTAGAATGGTTAAGAGAGTATTCTAAAGGCTTAGAATGGTCTAGGAATGTGTATTAAGACTTATAAGAACCATTAGAATGATCCTAAACATTGAGGGTACCCCAAGGGACGTAGAGGGTGTAGCATTATTCCTTGAAGGTTCTAACAAGTGTAGAATGGTTAAGAGAGTATTCTAAAGGCTTAGAATGGTCTAGGAATGTGTATTAGGATTTATGATAACCATTAGAATGATCCTAAACATTGCATGGTACCCCAAGGGACGTAGAGAGTGTAGCATGAGTCCTTGGAGGTTCTAACAGGTGTAGAATGGTTAAGAGAGTATTTTAAAGACTTAGAATGGTCTAGTAATGTGTATTAGGACTTATAAGAACAATTAGAATGATCCTTTACATTGCTTGAGTCCCCAAGGGACGTAGAGGGTGTACCATGAGTCCTTGGAGGTTCTAACAAGTGTAGAATGGTTAAGAGAGTATTCTAAAGCCTTAGAATAGTCTAGTAATGTGTATTAAGACTTATAAGAACCATTAGGACGATCGTAAACATTGCATGGTACCCCAAGGGACGTAGAGGGTGTACCTTGAGTCCTTGGAGGTTCTAACAAGTGTAGAATTGTTAAGATCGTATTCTAAAGGCTTAGAAATGTCTAGGAATGTGAATTAAGACTTATAAGAACCATTAGAATGATCCTAAACATTGCATGGTACCCCAAAGTATGTAGAGGGTGTAGCATGATTCCTTGAAGGTTCTAACAAGTGTAGAATGGTTAAGAGAGTATTCTAAAGGCTTAGAATGGTCTAGGAATGTGTATTAGGACTTATGATAACCATTAGAATGATCCTAAACATTGCATGGTACCCCAAGCGACGTAGAGGGTGTACCATGAGTCCTTGGAGGTTCTAACAAGTGTAGAATGGTTAAGAGAGTATTCTAAAGCCTTAGAATAGTCTAGTAATGTGTATTAGGACTTATAAGAACCATTAGGACGATCGTAAACATTGCATGGTACCCCAAGGGACGTAGAGGGTGTACCTTGAGTCCTTGGAGGTTCTAACAAGTGTAGAATGGTTAAGATCGTATTCTAAAGGCTTAGAATGGTCTAGGAATTTGTATTAAGACTTATAATAACTATTAGAATGATCCTAAACATTGCATGGTACCCCAAGGGACGTAGAGGGTGTAACATGAGTACTTGGAGGTTCTAACAAGTGTAGAATGGTTAAGAGAGTATTCTAAAGGCTTAGAATAGTTTAGGAATTTGTATTAGGACGTATATTAACCATTAGAATGATCCTGAACATAGCATGGTACCCCAAGGGACGTAGAGGATGTAGCATGAGTCCTTGGAGGTTCTAACAAGTGTAAAATGGTTAAGTCAGTATTTGAAAAGCTTAGAATGGTCTGGGAATGTGTATTAGGACTTATAATAACCATTAGAATGATCCTAAACAATACTCGAGTCCCCAAGGGACGTAGAGGGTGTAGCATGAGCCCTTGGAGGTTCTAACAAGTGTAGAATGGTTAAGAGAGTATTCTAAAGGCTTAGAATGGTCTAGGAATGTGTATTAAGACTTATAAGAACCATTAGAATGATCCTAAACATTGAGGGTACCCCAAGGGACGTAGAGGGTGTAGCATTATTCCTTGAAGGTTCTAACAAGTGTAGAATGGTTAAGAGAGTATTCTAAAGGCTTAGAATGGTCTAGGAATGTGTATTAGGATTTATGATAACCATTAGAATGATCCTAAACATTGCATGGTACCCCAAGGGACGTAGAGAGTGTAGCATGAGTCCTTGGAGGTTCTAACAGGTGTAGAATGGTTAAGAGAGTATTTTAAAGACTTAGAATGGTCTAGTAATGTGTATTAGGACTTATAAGAACAATTAGAATGATCCTTTACATTGCTTGAGTCCCCAAGGGACGTAGAGGGTGTACCATGAGTCCTTGGAGGTTCTAACAAGTGTAGAATGGTTAAGAGAGTATTCTAAAGCCTTAGAATAGTCTAGTAATGTGTATTAAGACTTATAAGAACCATTAGGACGATCGTAAACATTGCATGGTACCCCAAGGGACGTAGAGGGTGTACCTTGAGTCCTTGGAGGTTCTAACAAGTGTAGAATTGTTAAGATCGTATTCTAAAGGCTTAGAAATGTCTAGGAATGTGAATTAAGACTTATAAGAACCATTAGAATGATCCTAAACATTGCATGGTACCCCAAAGTATGTAGAGGGTGTAGCATGATTCCTTGAAGGTTCTAACAAGTGTAGAATGGTTAAGAGAGTATTCTAAAGGCTTAGAATGGTCTAGGAATGTGTATTAGGACTTATGATAACCATTAGAATGATCCTAAACATTGCATGGTACCCCAAGCGACGTAGAGGGTGTACCATGAGTCCTTGGAGGTTCTAACAAGTGTAGAATGGTTAAGAGAGTATTCTAAAGCCTTAGAATAGTCTAGTAATGTGTATTAGGACTTATAAGAACCATTAGGACGATCGTAAACATTGCATGGTACCCCAAGGGACGTAGAGGGTGTACCTTGAGTCCTTGGAGGTTCTAACAAGTGTAGAATGGTTAAGATCGTATTCTAAAGGCTTAGAATGGTCTAGGAATTTGTATAAAGACTTATAATAACTATTAGAATGATCTTAAACATTGCATGGTACCCCAAGGGACGAAGAGGGTGTAACATGAGTACTTGGAGGTTCTAACAAGTGTAGAATGGTTAAGAGAGTATTCTAAAGGCTTAGAATAGTTTAGGAATTTGTATTAGGACTTATATTAATCATTAGAATGATCCTAAACATTGCATGGTACCGCAAGGGACGTAGAGGGTGTAGCATGAGTCCTTGGAGGTTCTAACAAGTGTAGAATGGTTAAGTCAGTATTTGAAAGGCTTAGAATGGTCTAGGAATGTGTATTAGGACTTATAATAACCATTAGAATGATCCTAAACAATACTCGAGTCCCCAAGGGATGTAGAGGGTGTAGCATGAGTCCTTGGAGGTTCTAACAAGTGTAGAATGGTTAAGAGAGTATTCTCAAGGCTTAGAATGGTCTAGGAATGTGTATTAGGACTTATAATAACCATTAGAACTATCCTAAACATTGCATTGTACCCCAAGGGACGTAGAGGGTGTAGCATGAGTCCTTGGCGGTTATAACAGGTGTAGAATGGTTAAAAGAGTATTCTAAAGGCTTAGAATGGTCTAGGAATTTGTTTTAGGACTTATAAGAACCATTAGAACTATCCTAAACTTTGCATGGTACACCAAGGGACGTATAGGGTGTAGCATGAGTCCTTGGAGGTTCTAACAAGTGTAGAATGGTTAAGAGAGTATTTTGAAGGCTTAGAATGGTCTAGGAATGTGTATTAGGACTTATAATAACCATTAGAATGATCCTAAACATTGCATGGTACCCCAAGGGACGTAGAGGGTGTACCTTGAGTCCTTGGAGGTTCTAACAAGATTAGAATGGTTAAGATCGTATTCTAAAGGCTTAGAATGGTCTAGGAATTTGTATTAAGTCTTATAATAACTATTAGAATGGTCCTAAACATTGCATGGTACCCCAAGGGACGTAGAGGGTGTAACATGAGTACTTGGAGGTTCTAACAAGTGTAGAATGGTTAAGAGAGTATTCTAAAGGCTTAGAATAGTTTAGGAATTTGTATTAGGACTTATATTAACCATTAGAATGATCCTAAACATAGCATGGTACCCCAAGGGACGTAGAGGGTGTAGCATGAGTCTTTGGAGGTTCTAACAAGTGTAGAATGGTTAAGTGAGTATTATAAAGGCTTAGAATAGTCTAGGAATTTGTATTAGGACTTATAATAACCATTAGAATGATCCGAAACATGGTACCCCAAGGGACGTAGAGGGTGTAGCATGAGCCCTTGGAGGTTCTAACAAGTGTAGAATGGTTAAGAGAGTATTCTAAAGGCTTAGAATGGTCTAGGAATGTGTATTAAGACTTATAAGAACCATTAGAATGATCCTAAACATTGCAGGGTACCCCAAGGGACGTAGAGGGTGTAGCATTATTCCTTGAAGGTTCTAACAAGTGTAGAATGGTTAAGAGAGAATTCTAAAGGCTTAGAATGGTCTAGGAATGTGTATTAGGACTTATGATAACCATTAGAATGATCCTAAACATTGCATGGAACCCCAAGGGACGTAGAGAGTGTAGCATGAGTCCTTGGAGGTTCTAACAGGTGTAGAATGGTTAAGAGAGTATTTTAAAGACTTAGAATGGTCTAGTAATGTGTATTAGAACTTATAAGAACAATTAGAATGATCCTTTACATTGCTTGAGTCCCCAAGGGACGTAGAGGGTGTACCACGAGTCCTTGGAGGTTCTAACAAGTGTAGAATGGTTAAGAGAGTATTCTAAAGGCTTAGAATGGTCTAGGAATGTGTATTAGGACTTATGATAACCATTAGAATGATCCTAAATATTGCATGGTACCCCAAGGGACGTAGAGGGTGTACCATGAGTCCTTGGAGGTTCTAACAAGTGTCGTATGTTTAAGAGAGTATTCTAAAGGCTTGGAATGGTCTAGGAATGTGTAATAGGACTTATAATAACCATTAGAACTATCCTAAGCATTGCATGGTACCCCAAGGGACGTAGAGGGTGTAACATGAATCCTTGGAGGTTCTAACAAGTGTAGAATGGTTAAGAGAGTATTCTAAAGGCTTAGAATGGTCTAGGAATTTGTATTAGGACTTATAATAACCATTAGAATGATCCTAAACATTGCATGGTACCCCAAGGGACGTAGAGGGTGTAGCATGAATCCTTGGAGGTTCTAACAAGTGTAGAATGGTTAAGAGAGTATTCTAAAGGCTTAGAATGGTCTAGGAATTTGTATTAGGACTTATAATAACCATTAGAATGATCCTAAACATTGCAAGGTACCCCAAGGGACGTAGAGGGCTTACAATGAGTCCTTGGAGGTTCTAACAAGTGTAGAATGGTTAAGAGAGTATTATAAAGGCTTAGAATGGTCTAGGAATTTGTATTAGTGCTTATAATAACCATTAGAATGATCCTAAACATTGCATGGAACCCCAAGGGACGTAGAGAGTGTAGCATGAGTCCTTGGAGGTTCTAACAGGTGTAGAATGGTTAAGAGAGTATTTTAAAGACTTAGAATGGTCTAGTAATGTGTATTAGGACTTATAAGAACAATTAGAATGATCCTTTACATTGCTTGAGTCCCCAAGGGACGTAGAGGGTGTACCACGAGTCCTTGGAGGTTCTAACAAGTGTAGAATGGTTAAGAGAGTATTCTAAAGCCTTAGAATAGTCTAGTAATGTGTATTAGGACTTATAAGAACCATTAGGACAATCGTAAACATTGCATGGTACCCCAAGGGACGTAGAGGGTGTACCTTGAGTCCTTGGAGGTTCTAACAAGTGTAGAATGGTTAAGATCATATTCTAAAGGCTTAGAATGGTCTAGGAATTTGTATTAAGACTTATAATAACCATTAGAATGATCCTAAACATTGCATGGTACCCCAAGGGACGTAGAGGGTTTAGCATGAGTCCTTGGAGGTTCTAACAAGTGTAGAATGGTTAAGAGAGTATTCTAAAGGCTTAGAATGGTCTAGGAATGTGTATTAAGACTTATAAGAACCATTAGAATGATCCTAAACATTGCATGGTACCCCAAAGGACGTAGAGGGTGTAGCATGATTCCTTGAAGGTTCTAACAAGTGTAGAATGGTTAAGAGAGTATTCTAAAGGCTTAGAATGGTCTAGGAATGTGTATTAGGACTTATGATAACCATTAGAATGATCCTAAACATTGCATGGTACCCCTAGCGACGTAGAGGGTGTACCATGAGTCCTTGGAGATTCTAATAAGTGTCGTATGTTTAAGAGAGTATTCTAAAGGCTTAGAATGGTCTAGGAATGTGTAATAGGACTTATAATAACCATTAGAACTATCCTAAGCTTTGCATGGTACCCCAAGGGACGTAGAGGGTGTAGCATGAATCCTTGGAGGTTCTAACAAGTGTAGAATGGTTAAGAGAGTATTCTAAAGGCTTAGAATGGTCTAGGAATTTGTATTAGGACTTATAATAACCATTAGAATGATCCTAAACATTGCAAGGTACCCCAAGGGACGTAGAGGGCTTACAATGAGTCCTTGGAGGTTCTAACAAGTGTAGAATGGTTAAGAGAGTATTATAAAGGCTTAGAATGGTCTAGGAATTTGTATTAGTGCTTATAATAACCATTAGAATGATCCTAAACATTTCATGGTACCCCAAGGGACGTAGAAGGTGTAGCATGATTCCTTGAAGGTTCTAACAAGTGTAGAATGGTTAAGAGAGTATTCTAAAGGCTTAGAATGGTCTAGGAATGTGTATTAAGACTTATAAGAACCATTAGAATGATCCTAAACATTGCAGGGTACCCCAAGGGACGTAGAGGGTGTAGCATGAGTCCTTGGAGGTTCTAACAAGTGTAGAATGGTTAAGAGAGAATTCTAAAGGCTTAGAATGGTCTAGGAATGTGTATTAGGACTTATGATAACCATTAGAATGATCCTAAACATTGCATGGAACCCCAAGGGACGTAGAGAGTGTAGCATGAGTCCTTGGAGGTTCTAACAGGTGTAGAATGGTTAAGAGAGTATTTTAAAGACTTAGAATGGTCTAGTAATGTGTATTAGAACTTATAAGAACAATTAGAATGATCCTTTACATTGCTTGAGTCCCCAAGGGACGTAGAGGGTGTAGCATGAGTCCTTGGAGGTTCTAACAAGTGTAGAATGCTTAAGAGAGTATTCTCAAGGCATAGAATGGTCTAGGAATGTGTATTAGGACTTATAATAACCATTAGAACTATCCTAAACATTGCATTGTACCCCAAGGGACGTAGAGGGTGTACCACGAGTCCTTGGAGGTTCTAACAAGTGTAGAATGGTTAAGAGAGTATTCTAAAGCCTTAGAATAGTCTAGTAATGTGTATTAGGACTTATAAGAACCATTAGGACAATCGTAAACATTGCATGGTACCCCAAGGGACGTAGAGGGTGTACCTTGAGTCCTTGGAGGTTCTAACAAGTGTAGAATGGTTAAGATCGTATTCTAAAGGCTTAGAATGGTCTAGGAATTTGTATTAAGACTTATAATAACCATTAGAATGATCATAAACATTGCATGGTACCCCAAGGGACGTAGAGGGTTTAGCATGAGTCCTTGGAGGTTCTAACAAGTGTAGAATGGTTAAGAGAGTATTCTAAAGGCTTAGAATGGTCTAGGAATGTGTATTAAGACTTATAAGAACCATTAGAATGATCCTAAACATTGCATGGTACCCCAAAGGACGTAGAGGGTGTAGCATGATTCCTTGAAGGTTCTAACAAGTGTAGAATGGTTAAGAGAGTATTCTAAAGGCTTAGAATGGTCTAGGAATGTGTATTAGGACTTATGATAACCATTAGAATGATCCTAAACATTGCATTGTACCCCTAGCGACGTAGAGGGTGTACCATGAGTCCTTGGAGATTCTAACAAGTGTCGTATGTTTAAGAGAGTATTCTAAAGGCTTAGAATGGTCTAGGAATGTGTAATAGGACTTATAATAACCATTAGAACTATCCTAAGCATTGCATGGTACCCCAAGGGACGTAGAGGGTGTAGCATGAATCCTTGGAGATTCTAACAAGTGTAGAATGGTTAAGAGAGTATTCTAAAGGCTTAGAATGGTCTAGGAATTTGTATTAGGACTTATAATAACCATTAGAATAATCCTAAACATTGCAAGGTACCCCAAGGGACGTAGATGGCTTACAATGAGTCCTTGGAGGTTCTAACAAGTGTAGAATGGTTAAGAGAGTATTATAAAGGCTTAGAATGGTCTAGGAATTTGTATTAGTGCTTATAATAACCATTAGAATGATCCTAAACATTGCATGGTACCCCAAGGGACGTAGAGGGTGTAGCATGATTCCTTGAAGGTTCTAACAAGTGTAGAATGGTTAAGAGAGTATTCTAAAGTCTTAGAATGGTCTAGGAATGTGTATTAGGACTTATGATAACCATTAGAATGATCCTAAATATTGCATGGTACCCCAAGGGACGTAGAGGGTGTACCATGAGTCCTTGGAGGTTCTAACAAGTGTCGTATGTTTAAGAGAGTATTCTAAAGGCTTAGAATGGTTTAGGAATGTGTAATAGGACTTATAATAACCATTAGAACTATCCTAAGCATTGCATGGTACCCCAAGGGACGTAGAGGGTGTAACATGAATCCTTGGAGGTTCTAACAAGTGTAGAATGGTTAAGAGAGTATTCTAAAGGCTTAGAATGGTCTAGGAATTTGTATTAGGACTTATAATAACCATTAGAATGATCCTAAACATTGCATGGTACCCCAAGGGACGTAGAGGGTGTAGCATGAGTCCTTGGAGGTTCTAACAAGTGTAGAATGGTTAAGATCGTATTCTAAAGGCTTAGAATGGTCTAGGAATTTTTATTAAGACTTATAATAACCATTAGAATGATCCTAAACGTTGCATGGTACCCCAAGGGACGTAGAGGGTGTACCATGAGTACTTGGAGGTTCTAACAAGTGTAGAATGGTTAAGAGAGTATTCTAAAGGCTTAGAATAGTCTAGGAATTTGTATTAGGACTTATAATAACCATTAGCATGATCCTAAACATTGCATGATACCCCAAGGGACGTAGTGGGTGTAGCATGAGTCCTTGGAGGTTCTAACAAGTGTAGAATGGTTAAGTGAGTATTCTAAAGGATTAGAATGGTCTAGGAATTTGTATTAGGACTTATAATAACCATTAGAATGATCCTAAACATTGCATGGTACCCCAAGGAACGTAGAGGGTGTACCATGAGTCCTTGGAGGTTCTAACAAGTGTAGAATGGTTAATTGAGTATTTGAAAGGCTTAGAATGGTCTAGGAATTTGTATTAGGACTTATAATAACCATTAGAATGATCCTAAACATTGCATGGTACCCCAAGGGATGTAGAGGGTGTACCATGAGTCCTTGGAGGTTCTAACAAGTGTAGAATGGTTAAGAGAGTATTCTAAAGGCTTAGAATGGTCTAGGAATTTGTATTATGACTTATAATAACCATTAGAATGATCCTAAACATTGCAAGGTACCCCAAGGGACGTAGAGGGTGTAACATGAGTCCTTGGAGGTTCTAATAAGTGTAGAATGGTTAAGAGAGTATTATAAAGGCTTAGAATAGTCTAGTAATGTGTATTAGGACTTATAAGAACCATTAGGACGATCTTAAACATTGCATGGTACCCCAAGGGACGTAGAGGGTGTACCTTGATTCCTTGGAGGTTCTAACAAGTGTAGAATGGTTAAGATCGTATTCTAAAGGCTAGGAATGGTCTAGGAATTTGTATTAAGACTTATAATAACTATTAGAATGATCCTAAACATTGCATGGTACCCCAAGGGACGTAGAGGGTGTAACATGAGTACTTGGAGGTTCTAACAAGTGTAGAATGGTTAAGAGAGTATTCTAAAGGCTTAGAATAGTTTAGGAATTTGTATTAGGACTTATATTAACCATTAGAATGATCCTAAACATTGCATGGTACCCCAAGGGACGTAGAGGGTGTAGCATGAGTCCTTGGAGGTTCTAACAAGTGTAGAATGGTTAAGTCAGTATTTGAAAGGCTTAGAATGGTCTAGGAATGTGTATTAGGACTTATAATAACCATTAGAATGATCCTAAACAATACTCGATTCCCCAAGGGACGTAGAGGGTGTAGCATGAGTCCTTGGAGGTTCTAACAAGTGTAGAATGGTTAAGAGAGTATTCTCAAGGAATAGAATGGTCTAGGAATGTGTATTAGTACTTATAATAACCATTAGAACTATCCTAAACATTACATTGTACCCCAAGGGACGTAGAGGGTGTAGCATGAGTCCTTGGCGGTTATAACAAGTGTAGAATGGTTAAAAGAGTATTCTAAAGGCTTAGAATGGTCTAGGAATTTGTTTTAGGACTTATAAGAACCATTAGAACTTTCCTAAACTTTGCATGGTACACCAAGGGACGTATAGGGTGTAGCATGAGTCCTTGGAGGTTCTAACAAGTGTAGAATGGTTAAGAGAGTATTTTGAAGGCTTAGAATGTTCTAGGAATGTGTATTAGGACTTATAATAACCATTATAATGATCCTAAACATTGCATGGTACCCCAAGGGACGTAGAGGGTGTACCTTGAGTCCTTGGAGGTTCTAACAAGATTAGAATGGTTAAGATCGTATTCTAAAGGCTTAGAATGGTCTAGGAATTTGTATTAAGACTTATAATAACTATTAGAATGGTCCTAAACATTGCATGGTACCCCAAGGGACGTAGAGGGTGTACCATGAGTCCTTGGAGGTTCTAACAAGTGTCGTATGGTTAAGAGAGTATTCTAAAGGCTTAGAATGGTCTAGGAATGTGTAATAGGACTTATAATAACCATTAGAACTATCCTAAGCATTGCATGGTACCCCAAGGGACGTAGAGGGTGTAACATGAATCCTTGGAGGTTCTAACAAGTGTAGAATGGTTAAGAGAGTATTCTAAAGGCTTAGAATGGTCTAGGAATTTGTATTAGGACTTATAATAACCATTAGAATGATCCTAAACATTGCATGGTACCCCAAGGGACGTAGAGGGTGTAGCATGAGTCCTTGGAGGTTCTAACAAGTGTAGAATGGTTAAGATCGTATTCTAAAGGCTTAGAATGGTCTAGGAATGTGTATTAGGACTTATGATAACCATTAGAATGATCCTAAACTTTGCATGGAACCCCAAGGGACGTAGAGAGTGTAGCATGAGTCCTTGGAGGTTCTAACAGGTGTAGAATGGTTAAGAGAGTATTTTAAAGACTTAGAATGGTCTAGTAATGTGTATTAGGACTTATAAGAACAATTAGAATGATCCTTTACATTGCTTGAGTCCCCAAGGGACGTAGAGGGTGTACCACGAGTCCTTGGAGGTTCTAACAAGTGTAGAATGGTTAAGAGAGTATTCTAAAGCCTTAGAATAGTCTAGTAATGTGTATTAGGACTTATAAGAACCATTAGAATGATCCTAAACATTGCATGGTACCCCAAGGGACGTAGAGGGTGTAGCATGAGTCCTTGGCGGTTATAACAAGTGTAGAATGGTTAAAAGAGTATTCTAAAGGCTTAGAATGGTCTAGGAATTTGTTTTAGGACTTATAAGAACCATTAGAACTATCCTAAACTTTGCATGGTACACCAAGGGACGTATAGGGTGTAGCATGAGTCCTTGGAGGTTCTAACAAGTGTAGAATGGTTAAGAGAGTATTTTGCAGGCTTAGAATGGTCTAGGAATGTGTATTAGGACTTATAATAACCATTAGAATGATCATAAACATTGCATGGTACCCCAAGGGACGTAGAGGGTGTACCTTGAGTCTTTGGAGGTTCTAACAAGATTAGAATGGTTAAGATCGTATTCTAAAGGCTTAGAATGGTCTAGGAATTTGTATTAAGACTTATAATAACTATTAGAATGGTCCTAAACATTGCATGGTACCCCAAGGGACGTAGAGGGTGTACCATGAGTCCTTGGAGGTTCTAACAAGTGTCGTATGGTTAAGAGAGTATTCTAAAGGCTTAGAATGGTCTAGGAATTTGTATTAGGACTTATAAGAACCATTAGAATGATCCTAAACATTGCATGGTACCCCAAGGGACTTAGAGGGTGTAGCATGAGTCCTTGAAGGTTCTAACAAGTGTAGAATGGTTAAGAGAGTATTCTAAAGGCTTAGAATGGTCTAGGAATGTGTATTAGGACTTATATTTACCATTAGAATGATCCTAAACATTGCATGGTACCCCAAGGGACGTAGAGGGTGTACCATGAGTCCTTGGAGGTTCTAACAAGTGTAGAATGGTTAAGAGAGTATTCTAAAGGCTTAGAATGGTCTAGGAATTTGTATCAGGACTTATAATAACCATTAGAATGATCCAAAACATTGCATGGTACCCCAAGGGACGTAGAGGGTGTAGCATGAGTCCTTGGAGGTTCTAACAAGTGTAGAATGGTTAAGTGAGTATTTGAAAGGCTTAGAATGGTCTAGGAATGTTTATTAGGACTTATAATAACCATTAGAATGATCCTAAACAATGCTCGAGTCCCCAAGGAACGTAGAGGGTGTAGCATGAGTCCTTGGAGGTTCTAACAAGTGTTGAATGGTTAAGAGAGTATTCTAAAGGCTTAGAATGGTCTAGGAATGTGTATTAGGACTTATAAGAACAATTAGAATGATCCTGAACATTACTTGGTACTCGAAGGGACGTAGAGGGTGTGGCATGAGTCCTTGGAGGTTCTAACAAGTGTAGAATGGTTAAGAGAGTGTTCTAAAGGCTTAGAATGGTCTTGGAATGTGTATTAGGACTTATAATAACCATTAGAATGATCCTAAACATTGCATGGTACCCCAAGGGACGTAGAGGTTGTAGCATGAGTCCTTGGAGGTTCTAACAAGTGTAGAATGGTTAAGAGAGTATTCTAAAGGCTTAGAATGGTCTAGGAATGTGTATTAAGACTTATAAGAACCATTAGAATGATCCTAAACATTGCATGGTACCCCAAGGGACGTAGAGGGTGTAGCATGATTCCTTGAAGGTTCTAACAAGTGTAGAATGGTTAAGAGAGTATTCTAAAGGCTTAGAATGGTCTAGGGATGTGTATTAGGACTTATGATAACCATTAGAATGATCCTAAACATTGCATGGTACGCCAAGGGACGTAGAGGGTGTAGCATGAGTCCTTTGAGGTTCTAACAGGTATAGAATGGTTAAAAGAGTACTTGAAAGACTTAGAATGGTCTAGTAATGTGTATTAGGACTTATAAGAACAATTAGAATGATCCTTTACATTGCTTGAGTCCCCAAGGGACGTAGAGGGTGTACCATGAGTCCTTGGAGGTTCTAACAAGTGTAGAATGGTTAAGAGAGTATTCTAAAGCCTTAGAATAGTCTAGTAATGTGTATTAGAACTTATAAGAACCATTAGAATGATCCTAAACATTGCATGGTACCCCAAGGGACGTAGAGGGTGTACCTTGAGTCCTTGGAGGTTCTAACAAGTGTAGAATGGTTAAGATCGTATTCTAAAGGCTTAGAATGGTCTAGGAATTTGTATTAAGACTTATAATAACCATTAGAATGATCCTAAACATTGTATGGTACCCCAAGGGACGTAGAGGGTGTAACATGAGTACTTGGAGGTTCTAACAAGTGTAGAATGGTTAAGAGAGTATTCTAAAGGCTTAGAATAGTTTAGGAATTTGTATTTGGACTTATATTAACCATTAGAATGATCCTAAACATTGCATGGTACCCCAAGGGACGTAGAGGGTGTAGCATGAGTCCTTGAAGGTTCTAACAAGTGTAGAATGGTTACGTGAGTATTCTAAAGGCTTAGAATAGTCTAGGAATTTGTATTAGGACTTATAATAAACATTAGAATGATCCTAAACATTGCATGGTACCCCAAGGGACGTAGAGGGTGTAGCATGAGTCCTTGGAGGTTCTAACAGGTGTAGAATGGTTAAAAGATTACTTTAAAGACTTAGAATGGTCTAGTAATGTGTATTAGGATTTATAAGAACAAGTAGAATGATCCTTTACATTGCTTGAGTCCCCAAGGGACGTAGAGGGTGTACCATGAGTCCTTGGAGGTTCTAACAAGTGTAGAATGGTTAAGAGAGTATTCTAAAGCCTTAGAATAGTCTAGTAATGTGTATTATGACTTATAAGAACCATTAGGACGATCGTAAACATTGCTTGAGTCCCCAAGGGACGTAGAGGGTGTACCATGAGTCCTTGGAGGTTCTAACAAGTGTAGAATGGTTAAGAGAGTATTCTAAAGCCTTAGAATAGTCTAGTAATGTGTATTAGGACTTATAAGAACCATTAGGACGATCGTAAACATTGCATGGTACCCCAAGGGACGTAGAGGGTGTAGCATGAGTCCTTGGCGGTTATAACAAGTGTAGAATGGTTAAAAGAGTATTCTAAAGGCTTAGAATGGTCTAGGAATTTGTTTTAGGACTTATAAGAACCATTAGAACTATCCTAAACTTTGCATGGTACACCAAGGGACGTATAGGGTGTAGCATGAGTCCTTGGAGGTTCTAACAAGTGTAGAATGGTTAAGAGAGTATTTTGCAGGCTTAGAATGGTCTAGGAATGTGTATTAGGACTTATAATAACCATTAGAATGATCATAAACATTGCATGGTACCCCAAGGGACGTAGAGGGTGTACCTTGAGTCTTTGGAGGTTCTAACAAGATTAGAATGGTTAAGATCGTATTCTAAAGGCTTAGAATGGTCTAGGAATTTGTATTAAGACTTATAATAACTATTAGAATGGTCCTAAACATTGCATGGTACCCCAAGGGACGTAGAGGGTGTACCATGAGTCCTTGGAGGTTCTAACAAGTGTCGTATGGTTAAGAGAGTATTCTAAAGGCTTAGAATGGTCTAGGAATTTGTATTAGGACTTATAAGAACCATTAGAATGATCCTAAACATTGCATGGTACCCCAAGGGACTTAGAGGGTGTAGCATGAGTCCTTGAAGGTTCTAACAAGTGTAGAATGGTTAAGAGAGTATTCTAAAGGCTTAGAATGGTCTAGGAATGTGTATTAGGACTTATATTTACCATTAGAATGATCCTAAACATTGCATGGTACCCCAAGGGACGTAGAGGGTGTACCATGAGTCCTTGGAGGTTCTAACAAGTGTAGAATGGTTAAGAGAGTATTCTAAAGGCTTAGAATGGTCTAGGAATTTGTATCAGGACTTATAATAACCATTAGAATGATCCAAAACATTGCATGGTACCCCAAGGGACGTAGAGGGTGTAGCATGAGTCCTTGGAGGTTCTAACAAGTGTAGAATGGTTAAGTGAGTATTTGAAAGGCTTAGAATGGTCTAGGAATGTGTATTAGGACTTATAATAACCATTAGAATGATCCTAAACAATGCTCGAGTCCCCAAGGAACGTAGAGGGTGTAGCATGAGTCCTTGGAGGTTCTAACAAGTGTTGAATGGTTAAGAGAGTATTCTAAAGGCTTAGAATGGTCTAGGAATGTGTATTAGGACTTATAAGAACAATTAGAATGATCCTGAACATTACTTGGTACTCGAAGGGACGTAGAGGGTGTGGCATGAGTCCTTGGAGGTTCTAACAAGTGTAGAATGGTTAAGAGAGTGTTCTAAAGGCTTAGAATGGTCTTGGAATGTGTATTAGGACTTATAATAACCATTAGAATGATCCTAAACATTGCATGGTACCCCAAGGGACGTAGAGGTTGTAGCATGAGTCCTTGGAGGTTCTAACAAGTGTAGAATGGTTAAGAGAGTATTCTAAAGGCTTAGAATGGTCTAGGAATGTGTATTAAGACTTATAAGAACCATTAGAATGATCCTAAACATTGCATGGTACCCCAAGGGACGTAGAGGGTGTAGCATGATTCCTTGAAGGTTCTAACAAGTGTAGAATGGTTAAGAGAGTATTCTAAAGGCTTAGAATGGTCTAGGGATGTGTATTAGGACTTATGATAACCATTAGAATGATCCTAAACATTGCATGGTACGCCAAGGGACGTAGAGGGTGTAGCATGAGTCCTTTGAGGTTCTAACAGGTATAGAATGGTTAAAAGAGTACTTTAAAGACTTAGAATGGTGTAGTAATGTGTATTAGGACTTATAAGAACAATTAGAATGATCCTTTACATTGCTTGAGTCCCCAAGGGACGTAGAGGGTGTACCATGAGTCCTTGGAGGTTCTAACAAGTGTAGAATGGTTAAGAGAGTATTCTAAAGCCTTAGAATAGTCTAGTAATGTGTATTAGAACTTATAAGAACCATTAGAATGATCCTAAACATTGCATGGTACCCCAAGGGACGTAGAGGGTGTACCTTGAGTCCTTGGAGGTTCTAACAAGTGTAGAATGGTTAAGATCGTATTCTAAAGGCTTAGAATGGTCTAGGAATTTGTATTAAGACTTATAATAACCATTAGAATGATCCTAAACATTGTATGGTACCCCAAGGGACGTAGAGGGTGTAACATGAGTACTTGGAGGTTCTAACAAGTGTAGAATGGTTAAGAGAGTATTCTAAAGGCTTAGAATAGTTTAGGAATTTGTATTTGGACTTATATTAACCATTAGAATGATCCTAAACATTGCATGGTACCCCAAGGGACGTAGAGGGTGTAGCATGAGTCCTTGAAGGTTCTAACAAGTGTAGAATGGTTACGTGAGTATTCTAAAGGCTTAGAATAGTCTAGGAATTTGTATTAGGACTTATAATAAACATTAGAATGATCCTAAACATTGCATGGTACCCCAAGGGACGTAGAGGGTGTAGCATGAGTCCTTGGAGGTTCTAACAGGTGTAGAATGGTTAAAAGATTACTTTAAAGACTTAGAATGGTCTAGTAATGTGTATTAGGATTTATAAGAACAAGTAGAATGATCCTTTACATTGCTTGAGTCCCCAAGGGACGTAGAGGGTGTACCATGAGTCCTTGGAGGTTCTAACAAGTGTAGAATGGTTAAGAGAGTATTCTAAAGCCTTAGAATAGTCTAGTAATGTGTATTATGACTTATAAGAACCATTAGGACGATCGTAAACATTGCTTGAGTCCCCAAGGGACGTAGAGGGTGTACCATGAGTCCTTGGAGGTTCTAACAAGTGTAGAATGGTTAAGAGAGTATTCTAAAGCCTTAGAATAGTCTAGTAATGTGTATTAGGACTTATAAGAACCATTAGGACGATCGTAAACATTGCATGGTACCCCAAGGGACGTAGAGGGTGTACCTTGAGTCCTTGGAGGTTCTAACAAGTGTAGAATGGTTAAGTGAGTATTCTAAAGGCTTAGAATAGTTTGGGAATTTGTATTTGGACTTATATTAACCATTAGAATGATCCTAAACATTGCATGGTACCCCAAGGGACGTAGAGGGTGTAGCATGAGTCCTTGAAGTTCTAACAAGTGTAGAATGGTTAAGTGAGTATTCTAAAGGCTAAGAATAGTCTAGGAATTTGTATTAGCACTTATAATAAACATTAGAATGATCCTAAACATTGCATGGTACCCCAAGGGACGTAGAGGGTGTAGCATGAGTCCTTGGAGGTTCTAACAAGTGTAGAATGGTTAAGTGAGTATTTGAAAGGCTTAGAATGGTCTAGGAATTTGTATTAGGACTTATCATAACCATTAGAATGATCCTAAACATTGCATGGTACCCCAAGGGACGTAGAGGTGTACCATGAGTCCTTGGAGGTTCTAACAAGTGTAGAATGGTTAAGAGAGTATTCTAAAGGCTTAGAATGGTCTAGGAATGTGTATTAAGACTTATAAGAACCATTAGAATGATCAAAAACATTGCATGGTACCCCAAGGGACGTAGAGGGTGTAGCATGATTCCTTGAAGGTTCTAACAAGTGTAGAATGGTTAAGAGAGTATTCTAAAGGCTTAGAATGGTCTAGGAATGTGTATTAGGACTTATGATAACCATTAGAATGATCCTAAACATTGCATGGTACCCCAAGGGACGTAGAGGGTGTACAATGAGTCCTTGGAGGTTCTAACAAGTGTCGTATGGTTAAGAGAGTATTCTAAAGGCTTAGAATGGTCTAGGAATGTGTATTATGACTTATAAGAACCATTAGAATGATCCTAAACATTGCATGGTACCCCAAGGGACGTAGAGGCTGTGGCATGAGTCCTTGGAGGTTCTAACAAGTGTAGAATGGTTAAGAGAGTGTTCTAAAGGCTTAGAATGGTCTTGGAATGTGTATTAGGACTTATAATAACCATTAGAATGATCCTAAACATTGCATGGTACCCCAAGGGACGTAGAGGCTGTGGCATGAGTCCTTGGAGGTTCTAACAAGTGTAGAATGGTTAAGAGAGTGTTCTAAAGGCTTAGAATGGTCTAGGAATGTGTATTAGGACTTATGATAACCATTAGAATGATCCTAAACATTGCATGGTACCCCAAGGGACGTAGAGGGTGTACCATGAGTCCTTGGAGGTTCTAACAGGTGTAGAATGGTTAAAAGAGTATTTTAAAGACTTAGAATGGTCTAGTAATGTGTATTAGGACTTATAAGAACAATTAGAATGATCCTTTACATTGCTTGAGTCCCCAAGGGACGTAGAGGGTGTACCATGAGTCCTTGGAGGTTCTAACAAGTGTAGAATGGTTAAGAGAGTATTCCAAAGCCTTAGAATAGTCTAGTAATGTGTATTAGGACTTATAAGAACCATTAGGACGATCGTAAACATTGCATGGTACCCCAAGGGACGTAGAGGGTGTACCTTGAGTCCTTGGAGGTTCTAACAAGTGTAGAATGGTTAAGATCGTATTCTAAAGGCTTAGAATGGTCTAGGAATTTGTATTAAGACTTATCAGAACCATTAGAATGATCCTAAACATTGCATGGTACCCCAAGGGACATAGAGAGTGTAGAATGAGTCCTTGAAGGTTCTACCAAATGTAGAATGGTTAAGAGAGTATTCCAAAGGCTTAGAATGGTCTAGGAATGTGTATTAGGACTTATGATAACCATTAGAATGATCCTAAACATTGCATGGTACCCCAAGGGACGTAGAGGGTGTACCATGAGTCCTTGGAGGTTCTAACAAGTGTCGTATGGTTAAGAGAGTATTCTAAAGGCTTAGAATGGTCTTGGAATGTGTATTAGGACTTATAATAACCATTAGAATGATCCTAAACATTGTATGGTACCCCAAGGGACGTAGAGGGTTTACCATGAGTCCTTGCAGGTTCTAACAAGTGTCGTATGGTTAAGAGAGTATTCTAAAGGCTTAGAATGGTCTAGGAATGTGTATTATGACTTATAAGAACCATTAGAATGATCCTAAACATTGCATGGTACCCCAAGGGACATAGAGGGTGTAGCATGAGTCCTTGAAGGTTCTAACAAGTGTAGAATGGTTAAGAGAGTATTCTAAAGGCTTAGAATGGTCTAGGAATGTGTATTAGGACTTATAATAACCATTAGAATGATCCTAAACATTGCATGGTACCCCAAGGGACGTAGAGGGTGTACCATGAGTCCTTGGAGGTTCTAACAAGTGTAGAATGGTTAAATGAGTATTCTAAAGGCTTAGAATGGTCTAGGAATTTCTATTAGGACTTATAATAACCATTAGCATGATCCTAAACATTGCATGGTACCCCAAGGGACGTAGAGGGTGTACCATGAGTCCTTGGAGGTTCTAACACGTGTCGTATGGTTAAGATCGTATTCTAAAGGCTTAGAATGGTCTAGGAATTTGTATTAAGACTTATCAGAACCATTAGAATGATCCTAAACATTGCATGGTACCCCAAGGGACATAGAGGGTGTAGTATGAGTCCTTGAAGGTTCTACCAAATGTAGAATGGTTAAGAGAGTATTCTAAAGGTTTAGAATGGTCTAGGAATGTGTATTAGGACTTATGATAACCATTAGAATGATCCTAAACATTGCATGGTACCCCAAGGGACGTAGAGGGTGTACCATGAGTCCTTGGAGGTTCTAACAAGTGTCGTATGGTTTAGAGAGTATTCTAAAGGCTTAGAATGGTCTTGGAATGTGTATTAGGACTTATAATAACCATTAGAATGATCCTAAA
Source organism: Crotalaria pallida (assembly GCA_037953625.1). Classification (NCBI taxonomy): domain Eukaryota; kingdom Viridiplantae; phylum Streptophyta; class Magnoliopsida; order Fabales; family Fabaceae; genus Crotalaria; species Crotalaria pallida. The sequence goes on along the minus strand of CM075655.1, from coordinate 62,633,922 downwards.
CATTGCATGGTACCCAGAGGGACGTAGAGGGTGTACCATGAGTCCTTGGAGGTTCTAACAAGTGTCGTATGGTTAAGAGAGTATTCTAAAGGCTTATAATGGTCTAGGAATGTGTATTATGACTTATAAGAACCATTAGAATGATCCTAAACATTGCATGGTTCCCCAAGGGACATAGAGGGTGTAGCATGAGTCCTTGAAGGTTCTAACAAGTGTAGAATGGTTAAGAGAGTATTCTAAAGGCTTAGAATGGTCTAGGAATGTGTATTAGGACTTATAATAACCATTAGAATGATCCTAAACATTGCATGGTACCCCAAGGGACGTAGAGGGTGTACCATGAGTCCTTGGAGGTTCTAACAAGTGTAGAATGGTTAAAAGAGTATTCTAAAGGCTTAGAATGGTCTAGGAATTTGTATTAGGACTTATAATAACCATTAGCATGATCCTAAACATTGCATGGTACCCCAAGGGACGTAGAGGGTGTACCATGAGTCCTTGGAGGTTCTAACACGTGTCGTATGGTTAAGAGAGTATTCTAAAGGCTTAGAATGGTCTAGGAATGTGTAATAGGACTTATAATAACCAATAGAACTATCCTAAGCATTGCATGGTACCCCAAGGGACGTAGAGGGTGTAGCATGAGTCCTTGGAGGTTCTAACAAGTGTGGAATGGTTAAGAGAGTATTCTAAATCCTTAGAATAGTCTAGTAATGTGTATTAGGACTTATAAGAACCATTAGGACGATCGTAAACATTGCATGGTACCCCAAGGGACGTAGAGGGTGTACCTTGAGTCCTTGGAGGTTTTAACAAGTGTAGAATGGTTAAGATCGTATTCTAAAGGCTTAAAATGGTCTAGGAATTTGTATTAAGACTTATAAGAACCATTAGAATGATCCTAAACATTGCATGGTACCCCAAGGGACATAGAGGGTGTAGTATGAGTCCTTGAAGGTTCTACCAAATGTAGAATGGTTAAGAGAGTATTCTAAAGGCTTAGAATGGTCTAGGAATGTGTATTAGGACTTATGATAACCATTAGAATGATCCTAAACATTGCATGGTACCCCAAGGGACGTAGAGGGTGTACCATGAGTCCTTGGAGGTTCTAACAAGTGTCGTATGGTTAAGAGAGTATTCTAAAGGCTTAGAATGGTCTAGGAATGTGTATTATGACTTATAAGAACCATTAGAATGATCCTAAACATTGCATGGTACCCCAAGGGACATAGAGGGTGTAGCATGAGCCCTTGAAGGTTCTAACAAGTGTAGAATGGTTAAGAGAGTAATCTAAAGGCTTAGAATGGTCTAGGAATGTGTATTAGGACTTATAATAACCATTAGAATGATCCTAAACATTGCATGGTACCCCAAGGGACGTAGAGGGTGTACCATGAGTCCTTGGAGGTTCTAACAAGTGTAGAATGGTTAAGAGAGTATTCTAAAGGCTTAGAATGGTCTATGAATGTGTATTAGGACTTATAATAACCAATAGAATGATCCTAAACATTGCATGGTACCCCAAGGGACGTAGAGGGTGTACCATGAGTCCTTGGAGGTTCTAACAAGTGTAGAATGGTTAAAAGAGTATTCTAAAGGCTTAGAATGGTCTAGGAATTTGTATTAGGACTTATAATAACCATTAGCATGATCCTAAACATTGCATGGTACCCCAAGGGACGTAGAGGGTGTACCATGAGTCCTTGGAGGTTCTAACATGTGTCGTATGGTTAAGAGAGTATTCTAAAGGCTTAGAATGGTCTAGGAATGTGTAATAGGACTTATAATAACCATTAGAATGATCCTAAACATTGCATGGTACCCCAAGGGACGTAGAGGGTGTAGCATGAGTCCTTGGAGGTTCTAACAAGTGTAGAATGGTTAAGATAGTATTCTAAAGGCTTAGAATGGTCTAGGAATGTGTATTAAGACTTATAAGAACCATTAGAATGATCCTAAACATTGCATGGTACCCCAAGGGACATAGAGGGTGTAGAATGAGTCCTTGAAGGTTCTACCAATTGTAGAATGGTTAAGAGAGTATTCTAAAGGCTTAGAATGGTCTAGGAATGTGTATTAGGACTTATGATAACCATTAGAATGATCCTAAACATTGCATGGTACCCCAAGGGACGTAGAGGGTGTACCATGAGTCCTTGGAGGTTCTAAAAAGTGTCCTATGGTTAAGAGAGTATTCTAAAGGCTTAGAATGGTCTAGGAATGTGTATTATGACTTATAAGAACCATTAGAATGATCCTAAACATTGCATGGTACCCCAAGGGACATAGAGGGTGTAGCATGAGTCCTTGAAGGTTCTAACAAGTGTAGAATGGTTAAGAGAGTATTCTAAAGGCTTAGAATGGTCTAGGAATGTGTATTAGGACTTATAATAACCATTAGAATGATCCTAAACATTGCATGGTACCCCAAGGGACGTAGAGGGTGTACCATGAGTCCTTGGAGGTTCTAACAAGTGTAGAATGGTTAAGAGAGTATTCTAAAGGCTTAGAATGGTCTAGGAATGTGTATTAGGACTTATAATAACCATTAGAATGATCCTACACATTGCATGGTACCCCAAGGGACGTAGAGGGTGTACCATGAGTCCTTGGATGTTCTAACAAGTGTAGAATGGTTAAAAGAGTATTCTAAAGGCTTAGAATGGTCTAGGAATTTGTATTAGGACTTATAATAACCATTAGAATGATCCTAAACATTGCATGGTACCCCAAGGGACATAGAGGGTGTAGCATGAGTCCTTGGAGGTTCTAACAAGTGTAGAATGGTTAAGAGAGTATTCTAAAGCCTTAGAATAGTCTAGTAATGTGTATTAGGACTTATAAGAACCATTAGGACGATCGTAAACATTGCATGGTACCCCAAGGGACGTAGAGGGTGTACCTTGAGTCCTTGGAGGTTCTAACAAGTGTAGAATGGTTAAGATCGTATTCTAAAGGCTTAAAATGGTCTAGGAATTTGTATTAAGACTTATAAGAACCATTAGAATGATCCTAAACATTGCATGGTACCCCAAGGGACATAGAGGGTGTAGTATGAGTCCTTGAAGGTTCTACCAAATGTAGAATGGTTAAGAGAGTATTCTAAAGGCTTAGAATGGTCTAGGAATGTGTATTAGGACTTATGATAACCATTAGAATGATCCTACACATTGCATGGTACCCCAAGGGACGTAGAGGGTGTAGCATGAGTCCTTGGAGGTTCTAACAGGTGTAGAATGGTTAAAAGAGTATTTTAAAGACTTAGAATGGTCTAGTAATGTGTATTAGGACTTATAAGAACAATTAGAATGATCCTTTACATTGCTTGAGTCCCCAAGGGACGTAGAGGGTGTAGCATGAGTCCTTGGAGGTTCTAACAAGTGTAGAATGGTTAAGAGAGTATTCTAGAGCCTTAGAATAGTCTAGTAATGTGTATTAGGACTTATAAGAACCATTAGGACGATCGTAAACATTGCATGGTACCCCAAGGGACGTAGAGGGTGTACCTTGAGTCCTTGGAGGTTCTAACAAGTGTAGAATGGTTAAGATCGTATTCTAAAGGCTTAGAATGGTCTAGGAATTTGTATTAAGACTTATCAGAACCATTAGAATGATCCTAAACATTGCATGGTACCCCAAGGGACATAGAGGGTGTAGTATGAGTCCTTGAAGGTTCTACCAAATGTAGAATGGTTAAGAGAGTATTCTAAGGCTTAGAATGATCTAGGAATGTGTATTTGGACTTATGATAACCATTAGAATGATCCTAAACATTGCATGGTACCCCAAGGGACGTAGAGGGTGTACCATGAGTCCTTGGATGTTCTAACAAGTGTAGAATGGTTAAGAGAGTATTCTAAAGGCTTAGAATGGTCTAGGAATGTGTATTAGGACTTATAATAACCATTAGAATGATCCTAAACATTGCATGGTACCCCAAGGGACGTAGAGGGTGTACCATGAGTCCTTGGATGTTCTAACAAGTGTAGAATGGTTAATAGAGTATTCTAAAGGCTTAGAATGGTCTAGGAATTTGTATTAGGACTTATAATAACCATTAGAATGATCCTAAACAATGCTCGAGTCCCCAAGGGACGTAGAGGGTGTACCATGAGTCCTTGGAGGTTCTAACACGTGTCGTATGGTTAAGAGAGTATTCTAAAGGCTTAGAATGCTCTAGGAATGTGTAATAGGACTTATAATAACCATTAGAATGATCCTAAACATTGCATGGTACCCCAAGGGACGTAGAGGGTGTAGCATGAGTCCTTGGAGGTTCTAACAAGTGTAGAATGGTTAAGAGAGTATTCTAAAGCCTTAGAATAGTCTAGTAATGTGTATTAGGACTTATAAGAACCATTAGGACGATCGTAAACATTGCATGGTACCCCAAGGGACGTAGAGGGTGTACCTTGAGTCCTTGGAGGTTCTAACAAGTGTAGAATGGTTAAGATCGTATTCTAAAGGCTTAAAATGGTCTAGGAATTTGTATTAAGACTTATAAGAACCATTAGAATGATCCTAAACATTGCATGGTACCCCAAGGGACATAGAGGGTGTAGTATGAGTCCTTGAAGGTTCTACCAAATGTAGAATGGTTAAGAGAGTATTCTAAAGGCTTAGAATGGTCTAGGAATGTGTATTAGGACTTATGATAACCATTAGAATGATCCTAAACATTGCATGGTACCCCAAGGGACGTAGAGGGTGTACCATGAGTCCTTGGAGGTTCTAACAAGTGTCGTATGGTTAAGAGAGTATTCTAAAGGCTTAGAATGGTCTTGGAATGTGTATTAGGACTTATAATAACCATTAGAATGATCCTAAACATTGCATGGTACCCCAAGGGACGTAGAGGGTGTAGCATGATTCCTTGAAGGTTCTAACAAGTGTAGAATGGTTAAGAGAGTATTTTAAAGGCTTAGAATGGTCTAGGAATGTGTATTAGGACTTATGATAACCATTAGAATGATCCTAAACATTGCATGGTACCCCAAGGGACGTAGTGGGTGTAGCATGAGTCCTTGGAGGTTCTAACAGGTGTAGAATGGTTAAAAGAGTATTTTAAAGACTTAGAATGGTCTAGTAATGTGTATTAGGACTTATAAGAACAATTAGAATGATCCTTTACATTGCTTGAGTCCCCAAGGGACGTAGAGGGTGTACCATGAGTCCTTGGAGGTTCTAACAAGTGTAGAATGGTTAAGAGAGTATTCTAAAGCCTTAGAATAGTCTAGTAATGTGTATTAGGACTTATAAGAACCATTAGGACGATCGTAAACATTGCATGGTACCCCAAGGGACGTAGAGGGTGTACCTTGAGTCCTTGGAGGATCTAACAAGTGTAGAATGGTTAAGATCGTATTCTAAAGGCTTAGAATGGTCTAGGAATTTGTATTAAGACTTATCAGAACCATTAGAATGATCCTAAACATTGCATGGTACCCCAAGGGACATAGAGGGTGTAGGATGAGTCCTTGAAGGTTCTACCAAATGTAGAATGGTTAAGAGAGTATTCTAAAGGCTTAGAATGGTCTAGGAATGTGTATTAGGACTTATGATAACCATTAGAATGATCCTAAACATTGCATGGTACCCCAAGGGACGTAGAGGGTGTACCATGAGTCCTTGGAGGTTCTAACAAGTTTCGTATGGTTAAGAGAGTATTCTAAAGGCTTAGAATGGTCTTGGAATGTGTATTAGGACTTATAATAACCATTAGAATGATCCTAAACATTGCATGGTACCCCAAGGGACGTAGAGGGTGTACCATGAGTCCTTGGAGGTTCTAACAAGTGTCGTATGGTTAAGAGAGTATTCTAAAGGCTTAGAATGGTCTAGGAATGTGTATTATTACTTATAAGAACCATTAGAATGATCCTAAACATTGCATGGTACCCCAAGGGACATAGAGGGTGTAGCATGAGTCCTTGAAGGTTCTAACAAGTGTAGAATGGTTAAGAGAGTATTCTAAAGGCTTAGAATGGTCTAGGAATGTGTATTAGGACTTATAATAACCATTAGAATGATCCTAAACATTGCATGGTACCCCAAGGGACGTAGAGGGTGTACCATGAGTCCTTGAAGGTTCTAACAAATGTAGAATGGTTAAGAGAGTATTCTAAAGGCTTAGAATGGTCTAGGAATGAGTATTAGGACTTATAAGAACCATTAGAATGATCCTAAACATTGCATGGTACGCCAAGGGACATAGAGGGTGTAGCATGAGTCCTTGAAGGTTCTAAAAGGTGTAGAATGGTTAAGAGAGTATTTTAAAGGCTTAGAATGGTCTAGGAATGAGTATTAGGACTTATGATAACCATTAGCATGATCCTAAACATTGCATGGTACCCCAAGGGACGTAGAGGGTGTACCATGAGTCCTTGGAGGTTCTAACAAGTGTAGAATGGTTAAGAGAGTATTCTAAAGGCTTAGAATGGTCTAGGAATGTGTATTAGGACTTATAATAACCATTAGAATGATCCTAAACATTGCATGGTACCCCAAGGGACGTAGAGGGTGTACCATGAGTCCTTGGAGGTTCTAACAAGTGTAGAATGGTTAAAAGAGTATTCTAAAGGCTTAGAATGGTCTAGGAATGTGTATTAGGACTTATGATAACCATTAGAATGATCCTAAACATTGCATGGTACCCCAAGGGACGTAGTGGGTGTAGCATGAGTCCTTGGAGGTTCTAACAGGTGTAGAATGGTTAAAAGAGTATTTTAAAGACTTAGAATGGTCTAGTAATGTGTATTAGGACTTATAAGAACAATTAGAATGATCCTTTACATTGCTTGAGTCCCCAAGGGACGTAGAGGGTGTACCATGAGTCCTTGGAGGTTCTAACAAGTGTAGAATGGTTAAGAGAGTATTCTAAAGCCTTAGAATAGTCTAGTAATGTGTATTAGGACTTATAAGAACCATTAGGACGATCGTAAACATTGCATGGTACCCCAAGGGACGTAGAGGGTGTACCTTGAGTCCTTGGAGGATCTAACAAGTGTAGAATGGTTAAGATCGTATTCTAAAGGCTTAGAATGGTCTAGGAATTTGTATTAAGACTTATCAGAACCATTAGAATGATCCTAAACATTGCATGGTACCCCAAGGGACATAGAGGGTGTAGGATGAGTCCTTGAAGGTTCTACCAAATGTAGAATGGTTAAGAGAGTATTCTAAAGGCTTAGAATGGTCTAGGAATGTGTATTAGGACTTATGATAACCATTAGAATGATCCTAAACATTGCATGGTACCCCAAGGGACGTAGAGGGTGTACCATGAGTCCTTGGAGGTTCTAACAAGTTTCGTATGGTTAAGAGAGTATTCTAAAGGCTTAGAATGGTCTTGGAATGTGTATTAGGACTTATAATAACCATTAGAATGATCCTAAACATTGCATGGTACCCCAAGGGACGTAGAGGGTGTACCATGAGTCCTTGGAGGTTCTAACAAGTGTCGTATGGTTAAGAGAGTATTCTAAAGGCTTAGAATGGTCTAGGAATGTGTATTATTACTTATAAGAACCATTAGAATGATCCTAAACATTGCATGGTACCCCAAGGGACATAGAGGGTGTAGCATGAGTCCTTGAAGGTTCTAACAAGTGTAGAATGGTTAAGAGAGTATTCTAAAGGCTTAGAATGGTCTAGGAATGTGTATTAGGACTTATAATAACCATTAGAATGATCCTAAACATTGCATGGTACCCCAAGGGACGTAGAGGGTGTACCATGAGTCCTTGAAGGTTCTAACAAATGTAGAATGGTTAAGAGAGTATTCTAAAGGCTTAGAATGGTCTAGGAATGAGTATTAGGACTTATAAGAACCATTAGAATGATCCTAAACATTGCATGGTACGCCAAGGGACATAGAGGGTGTAGCATGAGTCCTTGAAGGTTCTAAAAGGTGTAGAATGGTTAAGAGAGTATTTTAAAGGCTTAGAATGGTCTAGGAATGAGTATTAGGACTTATGATAACCATTAGCATGATCCTAAACATTGCATGGTACCCCAAGGGACGTAGAGGGTGTACCATGAGTCCTTGGAGGTTCTAACAAGTGTAGAATGGTTAAGAGAGTATTCTAAAGGCTTAGAATGGTCTAGGAATGTGTATTAGGACTTATAATAACCATTAGAATGATCCTAAACATTGCATGGTACCCCAAGGGACGTAGAGGGTGTACCATGAGTCCTTGGAGGTTCTAACAAGTGTAGAATGGTTAAAAGAGTATTCTAAAGGCTTAGAATGGTCTAGGAATTTGTATTAGGACTTATAATAACCATTAGCATGATCCTAAACATTGCATGGTACCCCAAGGGACGTAGAGGGTGTACCATGAGTCCTTGGAGGTTCTAACACGTGTCGTATGGTTAAGAGAGTATTCTAAAGGCTTAGAATGGTCTAGGAATGTGTAATAGGACTTATAATAGAATGATCCTAAACATTGCATGGTACCCCAAGGGACGTAGAGGGTGTAGCATGAGTCCTTGGAGGTTCTAACAAGTGTAGAATGGTTAAGATAGTATTCTAAAGGCTTAGAATGGTCTAGGAATGTGTATTAAGACTTATAAGAACCATTAGAATGATCCTAAACATTGCATGGTACCCCAAGGGACATAGAGGGTGTAGCATGAGTCCTTGAAGGTTCTAACAAGTCTAGAATGGTTAAGAGAGTATTCTAAAGGCTTAGAATGGTCTAGGAATGTGTATTAGGACTTATAATAACCATTAGAATGATCCTAAACATTGCATGGTACCCCAAGGGACGTAGAGGGTGTACCATGAGTCCTTGGAGGTTCTAACAAGTGTAGAATGGTTAAGAGAGTATTCTAAAGGCTTAGAATGGTCTAGGAATGTGTATTAGGACTTATAATAACCATTAGAATGATCCTAAAAATTGCATGGTACCCCAAGGGACGTAGAGGGTGTACCATGAGTCCTTGGATGTTCTAACAAGTGTAGAATGGTTAAAAGAGTATTCTAAAGGCTTAGAATGGTCTAGGAATTTGTATTAGGACTTATAATAACCATTAGCATGATCCTAAACATTGCATGGTACCCCAAGGGACGTAGAGGGTGTACCATGAGTCCTTGGAGGTTCTAACACGTGTCGTATGGTTAAGAGAGTATTCTAAAGGCTTAGAATGCTCTAGGAATGTGTAATAGGACTTATAATAACCATTAGAATGATCCTAAACATTGCATGGTACCCCAAGGGACGTAGAGGGTGTAGCATGAGTCCTTGGAGGTTCTAACAAGTGTAGAATGGTTAAGAGAGTATTCTAAAGCCTTAGAATAGTCTAGTAATGTGTATTAGGACTTATAAGAACCATTAGGACGATCGTAAACATTGCATGGTACCCCAAGGGACGTAGAGGGTGTACCTTGAGTCCTTGGAGGTTCTAACAAGTGTAGAATGGTTAAGATCGTATTATAAAGGCTTAAAATGGTCTAGGAATTTGTATTAAGACTTATAAGAACCATTAGAATGATCCTAAACATTGCATGGTACCCCAAGGGACATAGAGGGTGTAGTACGAGTCCTTGAAGGTTCTACCAAATGTAGAATGGTTAAGAGAGTATTCTAAAGGCTTAGAATGGTCTAGGAATGTGTATTAGGACTTATGATAACCATTAGAATGATCCTAAACATTGCATGGTACCCCAAGGGACGTAGAGGGTGTACCATGAGTCCTTGGAGGTTCTAACAAGTGTCGTATGGTTAAGAGAGTATTCTAAAGGCTTAGAATGGTCTTGGAATGTGTATTAGGACTTATAATAACCATTAGAATGATCCTAAACATTGCATGGAACCCCAAGGGACATAGAGGGTGTAGCATGATTCCTTGAAGGTTCTAACAAGTGTAGAATGGTTAAGAGAGTATTCTAAAGGCTTAGAATGGTCTAGGAATGTGTATTAGGACATATGATAACCATTAGAATGATCCTAAACATTGCATGGTACCCCAAGGGACGTAGAGGGTGTAGCATGAGTCCTTGGAGGTTCTAATAGGTGTAGAATGGTTAAAAGAGTATTTTAAAGACTTAGAATGGTCTAGTAATGTGTATTAGGACTTATAAGAACAATTAGAATGATCCTATACATTGCTTGAGTCCCCAAGGGACGTAGAGGGTGTACCATGAGTCCTTGGAGGTTCTAACAAGTGTAGAATGGTTTAGAGAGTATTCTAAAGCCATAGAATAGTCTAGTAATGTGTATTAGGACTTATAAGAACCATTAGGACGATCGTAAACATTGCATGGTACCCCAAGGGACGTAGAGGGTGTACCTTGAGTCCTTGGAGGTTCTAACAAGTGTAGAATGGTTAAGATCGTATTCTAAAGGCTTAGAATGGTCTAGGAATTTGTATTAAGACTTATCAGAATCATTAGAATGATCCTAAACATTGCATGGTACCCCAAGGGACATAGAGGGTGTAGTATGAGTCCTTGAAAGTTCTACCGAATGTAGAATGGTTAAGAGAGTATTCTAAAGGCTTAGACTGGTCTAGGAATGTGTATTAGGACTTATGATAACCATTAGAATGATCCTAAACATTGCATGGTACCCCAAGGGACGTAGAGGGTGTACCATGAGTCCTTGGAGGTTCTAAAAAGTTTCGTATGGTTAAGAGAGTATTCTAAAGGCTTAGAATGGTCTTGGAATGTGTATTAGGACTTATAATAACCATTAGAATGATCCTAAACATTGCATGGTACCCCAAGGGACGTAGAGGGTGTACCATGAGTCCTTGGAGGTTCTAACAAGTGTCGTATGGTTAAGAGAGTATTCTAAAGGCTTAGAATGGTCTAGGAATGTGTATTATGACTTATAAGAACCATTAGAATGATCCTAAACATTGCATGTTACCCCAAGGGACATAGAGGGTGTAGCATGAGTCCTTGAAGGTTCTAACAAGTGTAGAATGGTTAAGAGAGTATTCTAAAGGCTTAGAATGGTCTAGGAATGTGTATTAGGACTTATAATAACCATTAGAATGATCCTAAACATTGCATGGTACCCCAAGGGACGTAGAGGGTGTACCATGAGTCCTTGGAGGTTCTAACAAGTGTAGAATGGTTAAAAGAGTATTCTAAAGGCTTAGAATGGTCTAGGAATTTGTATTAGGACTTATAATAACCATTAGCATGATCCTAAACATTGCATGGTACCCCAAGGGACGTAGAGGGTGTACCATGAGTCCTTGGAGGTTCTAACACGTGTCGTATGGTTAAGAGAGTATTCTAAAGGCTTAGAATGGTCTAGGAATGTGTATTATGACTTATAAGAACCATTAGAATGATCCTAAACATTGCATGTTACCCCAAGGGACATAGAGGGTGTAGCATGAGTCCTTGAAGGTTCTAACAAGTGTAGAATGGTTAAGAGAGTATTCTAAAGGCTTGGAATGGTCTAGGAATGTGTATTAGGACTTATAATAACCATTAGAATGATCCTAAACATTGCATGGTACCCCAAGGGACGTAGAGGGTGTACCATGAGTCCTTGGAGGTTCTAACAAGTGTAGAATGGTTAAAAGAGTATTCTAAAGGCTTAGAATGGTCTAGGAATTTGTATTAGGACTTATAATAACCATTAGCATGATCCTAAACATTGCATGGTACCCCAAGGGACGTAGAGGGTGTACCATGAGTCCTTGGAGGTTCTAACACGTGTCGTATGGTTAAGAGAGTATTCTAAAGGCTTAGAATGGTCTAGGAATGTGTAATAGGACTTATAATAGAATGATCCTAAACATTGCATGGTACCCCAAGGGACGTAGAGGGTGTAGCATGAGTCCTTGGAGGTTCTAACAAGTGTAGAATGGTTAAGATAGTATTCTAAAGGCTTAGAATGGTCTAGGAATGTGTATTAAGACTTATAAGAACCATTAGAATGATCCTAAACATTGCATGGTACCCCAAGGGACATAGAGGGTGTAGCATGAGTCCTTGAAGGTTCTAACAAGTCTAGAATGGTCTAGGAATGTGTATTAGGACTTATGAGAGAGTATTCTAAAGGCTTAGAATGGTCTAGGAATGTGTATTAGGACTTATGATAACCATTAGAATGATCCTAAACGTTGCATGGTACCCCAAGGGACGTAGAGGGTGTACCATGAGTCCTTGGAGATTCTAACAAGTTTCGTATGGTTAAGAGAGTATTCTAAAGGCTTAGAATGGTCTTGGAATGTGTATTAGGACTTATAATAACCATTAGAATGATCCTAAACATTGCATGGTACCCCAAGGGACGTAGAGGGTGTACCATGAGTCCTTGGAGGTTCTAACAAGTGTCGTATGGTTAAGAGAGTATTCTAAAGGCTTAGAATGGTCTAGGAATGTGTATTATGACTTATAAGAACCATTAGAATGATCCTAAACATTGCATGTTACCCCAAGGGACATAGAGGGTGTAGCATGAGTCCTTGAAGGTTCTAACAAGTGTAGAATGGTTAAGAGAGTATTCTAAAGGTTTAGAATGGTCTAGGAATGTGTATTAGGACTTATAATAACCATTAGAATGATCCTAAACATTGCATGGTACCCCAAGGGACGTAGAGGGTGTACCATGAGTCCTTGGAGGTTCTAACAAGTGTAGAATGGTTAAAAGAGTATTCTAAAGGCTTAGAATGGTCTAGGAATTTGTATTAGGACTTATAATAACCATTAGAATGATCCTAAACATTGCATGGTACCCCAAGGGACGTAGAGGGTGTACCATGTGTCCTTGGAGGTTCTAACAAGTGTCGTATGGTTAAGAGAGTATTCTAAAGGCTTAGAATGGTCTAGGAATGTGTATTATGACTTATGATAACCATTAGAATGATCCTAAACATTGCATGGTACCCCAAGGGACGTAGAGGGTGTACCATGAGTCCTTGGAGGTTCTAACAAGTTTCGTATGGTTAAGAGAGTATTCTAAAGGCTTAGAATGGTCTTGGAATGTGTATTAGGACTTATAATAACCATTAGAATGATCCTAAACATTGCATGGTACCCCAAGGGACGTAGAGGGTGTACCATGAGTCCTTGGAGGTTCTAACAAGTGTCGTATGGTTAAGAGAGTATTCTAAAGGCTTAGAATGGTCTAGGAATGTGTATTATGACTTATAAGAACCATTAGAATGATCCTAAACATTGCATGTTACCCCAAGGGACATAGAGGGTGTAGCATGAGTCCTTGAAGGTTCTAACAAGTGTAGAATGGTTAAGAGAGTATTCTAAAGGCTTAGAATGGTCTAGGAATGTGTATTAGGACTTATAATAACCATTAGAATGATCCTAAACATTGCATGGTACCCCAAGGGACGTAGAGGGTGTACCATGAGTCCTTGGAGGTTCTAACAAGTGTAGAATGGTTAAAAGAGTATTCTAAAGGCTTAGAATGGTCTAGGAATTTGTATTAGGACTTATAATAACCATTAGAATGATCCTAAACATTGCATGGTACCCCAAGGGACGTAGAGGGTGTACCATGAGTCCTTGGAGGTTCTAACAAGTGTAGAATGGTTAAAAGAGTATTCTAAAGGCTTAGAATGGTCTAGGAATTTGTATTAGGACTTATAATAACCATTAGCATGATCCTTAACATTGCATGGTACCCCAAGGGACGTAGAGGGTGTACCATGAGTCCTTGGAGGTTCTAACAAGTGTCGTATGGTTAAGAGAGTATTCTAAAGGCTTAGAATGGTCTAGGAATGTGTATTATGACTTATAAGAACCATTAGAATGATCCTAAACATTGCATGGTACCCCAAGGGACGTAGAGGGTGTACCATGAGTCCTTGGAGGTTCTAACAAGTGTAGAATGGTTAAAAGAGTATTCTAAAGGCTTAGAATGGTCTAGGAATTTGTATTAGGACTTATAATAACCATTAGAATGATCCTAAACATTGCATGGTACCCCAAGGGACGTAGAGGGTGTACCATGAGTCCTTGGAGGTTCTAACAAGTGTAGAATGGTTAAAAGAGTATTCTAAAGGCTTAGAATGGTCTAGGAATTTGTATTAGGACTTATAATAACCATTAGCATGATCCTTAACATTGCATGGTACCCCAAGGGACGTAGAGGGTGTACCATGAGTCCTTGGAGGTTCTAACAAGTGTCGTATGGTTAAGAGAGTATTCTAAAGGCTTAGAATGGTCTAGGAATGTGTATTATGACTTATAAGAACCATTAGAATGATCCTAAACATTGCATGTTACCCCAAGGGACATAGAGGGTGTAGCATGAGTCCTTGAAGGTTCTAACAAGTGTAGAATGGTTAAGAGTGTATTCTAAAGGCTTAGAATGGTCTAGGAATGTGTATTAGGACTTATAATAACCATTAGAATGATCCTAAACATTGCATGGTACCCCAAGGGACGTAGAGGGTGTACCATGAGTCCTTGGAGGTTCTAACAAGTGTAGAATGGTTAAAAGAGTATTCTAAAGGCTTAGAATGGTCTAGGAACTTGTATTAGGACTTATAATAACCATTAGAATGATCCTAAACATTGCATGGTACCCCAAGGGACGTAGAGGGTGTACCATGAGTCCTTGGAGGTTCTAACAAGTGTCGTATGGTTAAGAGAGTATTCTAAAGGCTTAGAATGGTCTAGGAATGTGTATTATGACTTATAAGAACCATTAGAATGATCCTAAACATTGCATGGTACCCCAAGGGACATAGAGGGTGTAGTATGAGTCCTTGAAGGTTCTACCAAATGTAGAATGGTTAAGAGAGTATTCTAAAGGCTTAGAATGGTATAGGAATGTGTATTAGGACTTATGATAACCATTAGAATGATCCTAAACATTGCATGGTACCCCAAGGGACGTAGAGGGTGTACCATGAGTCCTTGGAGGTTCTAACAAGTGTCGTATGGTTAAGAGAGTATTCTAAAGGCTTAGAATAGTATTGGAATGTGTATTAGGACTTATAATAACCATTAGAATGATCCTAAACTTTGCATGGTACCCCAAGGGACGTAGAGGGTGTAGCATGATTCCTTGAAGGTTCTAACAAGTGTAGAATGGTTAAGAGAGTATTCTAAAGGCTTAGAATGGTCTAGGAATGTGTATTAGGACTTATGATAACCATTAGAATGATCCTACACATTGCATGGTACCCCAAGGGACGTAGAGGGTGTAGCATGAGTCCTTGGAGGTTCTAACAGGTGTAGAATGGTTAAAAGAGTATTTTAAAGACTTAGAATGGTCTAGTAATGTGTATTAGGACTTATAAGAACAATTAGAATGATCCTTTACATTGCATGTTACCCCAAGGGACGTAGAGGGTGTACCTTGAGTCCTTGGAGGTTCTAACAAGTGTAGAATGGTTAAGATCGTATTCTAAAGGCTTAAAATGGTCTAGGAATTTGTATTAAGACTTATAAGAACCATTAGAATGATCCTAAACATTGCATGGTACCCCAAGGGACATAGAGGGTGTAGTATGAGTCCTTGAAGGTTCTACCAAATGTAGAATGGTTAAGAGAGTATTCTAAAGGCTTAGAATGGTATAGGAATGTGTATTAGGACTTATAATAACCATTAGAATGATCCTAAACATTGCATGGTACCCCAAGGGATGTAGAGGGTGTACCATGAGTCCTTGGAGGTTCTAACAAGTGTAGAATGGTTAAGAGAGTATTCTAAAGGCTTAGAATGGTCTAGGAATTTGTATCAGGACTTATAATAACCATTAGAATGATCCTAAACATTGCATGGTACCCCAAGGGACGTAGAGGGTGTAGCATGAGTCCTTGGAGGTTCTAACAGGTGTAGAATGGTTAAAAGAGTATTTTAAAGACTTAGAATGGTCTAGTAATGTGTATTAGGACTTATAAGAACAATTAGAATGATCCTTTACATTGCTTGAGTCCCCAAGGGACGTAGAGGGTGTACCATGAGTCCTTGGAGGTTCTAACAAGTGTAGAATGGTTAAGAGAGTATTCTAAAGCCTTAGAATAGTCTAGTAATGTGTATTAGGACTTATAAGAACCACTAGGACGATCGTAAACATTGCATGGTACCCCAAGGGACGTAGAGGGTGTACCTTGAGTCCTTGGAGGTTCTAACAAGTGTAGAATGGTTAAGATCGTATTCTAAAGGCTTAAAATGGTCTAGGAATTTGTATTAAGACTTATAAGAACCATTAGAATGATCCTAAACATTGCATGGTACCCCAAGGGACATAGAGGGTGTAGCATGAGTCCTTGAAGGTTCTAACAAGTCTAGAATGGTCTAGGAATGTGTATTAGGACTTATGAGAGAGTATTCTAAAGGCTTAGAATGGTCTAGGAATGTGTATTAGGACTTATGATAACCATTAGAATGATCCTAAACATTGCATGGTACCCCAAGGGACGTAGAGGGTGTACCATGAGTCCTTGGAGATTCTAACAAGTTTCGTATGGTTAAGAGAGTATTCTAAAGGCTTAGAATGGTCTTGGAATGTGTATTAGGACTTATAATAACCATTAGAATGATCCTAAACATTGCATGGTACCCCAAGGGACGTAGAGGGTGTACCATGAGTCCTTGGAGGTTCTAACAAGTGTCGTATGGTTAAGAGAGTATTCTAAAGGCTTAGAATGGTCTAGGAATGTGTATTATGACTTATAAGAACCATTAGAATGATCCTAAACATTGCATGTTACCCCAAGGGACATAGAGGGTGTAGCATGAGTCCTTGAAGGTTCTAACAAGTGTAGAATGGTTAAGAGAGTATTCTAAAGGCTTAGAATGGTCTAGGAATGTGTATTAGGACTTATAATAACCATTAGAATGATCCTAAACATTGCATGGTACCCCAAGGGACGTAGAGGGTGTACCATGAGTCCTTGGAGGTTCTAACAAGTGTAGAATGGTTAAAAGAGTATTCTAAAGGCTTAGAATGGTCTAGGAATTTGTATTAGGACTTATAATAACCATTAGAATGATCCTAAACATTGCATGGTACCCCAAGGGACGAAGAGGGTGTACCATGAGTCCTTGGAGGTTCTAACAAGTGTCGTATGGTTAAGAGAGTATTCTAAAGGCTTAGAATGGTCTAGGAATGTGTATTATGACTTATGATAACCATTAGAATGATCCTAAACATTGCATGGTACCCCAAGGGACGTAGAGGGTGTACCATGAGTCCTTGGAGGTTCTAACAAGTTTCGTATGGTTAAGAGAGTATTCTAAAGGCTTAGAATGGTCTTGGAATGTGTATTAGGACTTATAATAACCATTAGAATGATCCTAAACATTGCATGGAACCCCAAGGGACGTAGAGGGTGTACCATGAGTCCTTGGAGGTTCTAACAAGTGTCGTATGGTTAAGAGAGTATTCTAAAGGCTTAGAATGGTCTAGGAATGTGTATTATGACTTATAAGAACCATTAGAATGATCCTAAACATTGCATGTTACCCCAAGGGACATAGAGGGTGTAGCATGAGTCCTTGAAGGTTCTAACAAGTGTAGAATGGTTAAGAGAGTATTCTAAAGGCTTAGAATGGTCTAGGAATGTGTATTAGGACTTATAATAACCATTTGAATGATCCTAAACATTGCATGGTACCCTAAGGGACGTAGAGGGTGTACCATGAGTCCTTGGAGGTTCTAACAAGTGTAGAATGGTTAAAAGAGTATTCTAAAGGCTTAGAATGGTCTAGGAATTTGTATTAGGACTTATAATAACCATTAGAATGATCCTAAAGATTGCATGGTACCCCAAGGGACGTAGAGGGTGTACCATGAGTCCTTGGAGGTTCTAACAAGTGTAGAATGGTTAAAAGAGTATTCTAAAGGCTTAGAATGGTCTAGGAATTTGTATTAGGACTTATGATAACCATTAGAATGATCCTAAACATTGCATGGTACCCCAAGGGACGTAGAGGGTGTACCATGAGTCCTTGGAGGTTCTAACAAGTGTCGTATGGTTAAGAGAGTATTCTAAAGGCTTAGAATAGTATTGGAATGTGTATTAGGACTTATAATAACCATTAGAATGATCCTAAACTTTGCATGGTACCCCAAGGGACGTAGAGGGTGTAGCATGATTCCTTGAAGGTTCTAACAAGTGTAGAATGGTTAAGAGAGTATTCTAAAGGCTTAGAATGGTCTAGGAATGTGTATTAGGACTTATGATAACCATTAGAATGATCCTACACATTGCATGGTACCCCAAGGGACGTAGAGGGTGTAGCATGAGTCCTTGGAGGTTCTAACAAGTGTCGTATGGTTAAGAGAGTATTCTAAAGGCTTAGAATGGTCTAGTAATGTGTATTATGACTTATAAGAACCATTAGAATGATCCTAAACATTGCATGATACCCCAAGGGACATAGAGGGTGTAGTATGAGTCCTTGAAGGTTCTACCAAATGTAGAATGGTTAAGAGAGTATTCTAAAGGCTTAGAATGGTATAGGAATGTGTATTAGGACTTATGATAACCATTAGAATGATCCTAAACATTGCATGGTACCCCAAGGGACGTAGAGGGTGTACCATGAGTCCTTGGAGGTTCTAACAAGTGTCGTATGGTTAAGAGAGTATTCTAAAGGCTTAGAATGGTCTAGGAATGTGTATTATGACTTATAAGAACCATTAGAATGATCCTAAACATTGCATGTTACCCCAAGGGACATAGAGGGTGTAGCATGAGTCCTTGAAGGTTCTAACAAGTGTAGAATGGTTAAGAGAGTATTCTAAAGGCTTAGAATGGTCTAGGAATGTGTATTAGGACTTATAATAACCATTAGAATGATCCTAAACATTGCATGGTACCCCAAGGGACGTAGAGGGTGTACCATGAGTCCTTGGAGGTTCTAACAAGTGTAGAATGGTTAAAAGAGTATTCTAAAGGCTTAGAATGGTCTAGGAATTTGTATTAGGACTTATAATAACCATTAGAATGATCCTAAACATTGCATGGTACCCCAAGGGACGTAGAGGGTGTACCATGAGTCCTTGGAGGTTCTAACAAGTGTCGTATGGTTAAGAGAGTATTCTAAAGGCTTAGAATGGTCTAGGAATGTGTATTATGACTTATAAGAACCATTAGAATGATCCTAAACATTGCATGATACCCCAAGGGACATAGAGGGTGTAGTATGAGTCCTTGAAGGTTCTACCAAATGTAGAATGGTTAAGAG
This sequence comes from Crotalaria pallida, assembly GCA_037953625.1. Classification (NCBI taxonomy): domain Eukaryota; kingdom Viridiplantae; phylum Streptophyta; class Magnoliopsida; order Fabales; family Fabaceae; genus Crotalaria; species Crotalaria pallida. Next base: position 62,614,786 of record CM075655.1, on the reverse strand, counting down.
AGTATTCTAAAGGCTTAGAATGGTATAGGAATGTGTATTAGGACTTATGATAACCATTAGAATGATCCTAAACATTGCATGGTACCCCAAGGGACGTAGAGGGTGTACCATGAGTCCTTGGAGGTTCTAACAAGTGTCGTATGGTTAAGAGAGTATTCTAAAGGCTTAGAATAGTATTGGAATGTGTATTAGGACTTATAATAACCATTAGAATGATCCTAAACTTTGCATGGTACCCCAAGGGACGTAGAGGGTGTAGCATGATTCCTTGAAGGTTCTAACAAGTGTAGAATGGTTAAGAGAGTATTCTAAAGGCTTAGAATGGTCTAGGAATGTGTATTAGGACTTATGATAACCATTAGAATGATCCTACACATTGCATGGTACCCCAAGGGACGTAGAGGGTGTAGCATGAGTCCTTGGAGGTTCTAATAGGTGTAGAATGGTTAAAAGAGTATTTTAAAGACTTAGAATGGTCTAGTAATGTGTATTAGGACTTATAAGAACAATTAGAATGATCCTTTACATTGCATGTTACCCCAAGGGACGTAGAGGGTGTACCTTGAGTCCTTGGAGGTTCTAACAAGTGTAGAATGGTTAAGATCGTATTCTAAAGGCTTAAAATGGTCTAGGAATTTGTATTAAGACTTATAAGAACCATTAGAATGATCCTAAACATTGCATGGTACCCCAAGGGACATAGAGGGTGTAGTATGAGTCCTTGAAGGTTCTACCAAATGTAGAATGGTTAAGAGAGTATTCTAAAGGCTTAGAATGGTATAGGAATGTGTATTAGGACTTATAATAACCATTAGAATGATCCTAAACATTGCATGGTACCCCAAGGGATGTAGAGGGTGTACCATGAGTCCTTGGAGGTTCTAACAAGTGTAGAATGGTTAAGAGAGTATTCTAAAGGCTTAGAATGGTCTAGGAATTTGTATCAGGACTTATAATAACCATTAGAATGATCCTAAACATTGCATGGTACCCCAAGGGACGTAGAGGGTGTAGCATGAGTCCTTGGAGGTTCTAACAGGTGTAGAATGGTTAAAAGAGTATTTTAAAGACTTAGAATGGTCTAGTAATGTGTATTAGGACTTATAAGAACAATTAGAATGATCCTTTACATTGCTTGAGTCCCCAAGGGACGTAGAGGGTGTACCATGAGTCCTTGGAGGTTCTAACAAGTGTAGAATGGTTAAGAGAGTATTCTAAAGCCTTAGAATAGTCTAGTAATGTGTATTAGGACTTATAAGAACCACTAGGACGATCGTAAACATTGCATGGTACCCCAAGGGACGTAGAGGGTGTACCTTGAGTCCTTGGAGGTTCTAACAAGTGTAGAATGGTTAAGATCGTATTCTAAAGGCTTAAAATGGTCTAGGAATTTGTATTAAGACTTATAAGAACCATTAGAATGATCCTAAACATTGCATGGTACCCCAAGGGACATAGAGGGTGTAGGATGAGTCCTTGAAGGTTCTACCAAATGTAGAATGGTTAAGAGAGTATTCTAAAGGCTTAGAATGGTATAGGAATGTGTATTAGGACTTATGATAACCATTAGAATGATCCTAAACATTGCATGGTACCCCAAGGGACGTAGAGGGTGTACCATGAGTCCTTGGAGGTTCTAACAAGTGTCGTATGGTTAAGAGAGTATTCTAAAGGCTTAGAATAGTATTGGAATGTGTATTAGGACTTATAATAACCATTAGAATGATCCTAAACTTTGCATGGTACCCCAAGGGACGTAGAGGGTGTACCATGAGTCCTTGGAGGTTCTAACAAGTGTCGTATGGTTAAGAGAGTATTCTAAAGGCTTAGAATAGTATTGGAATGTGTATTAGGACTTATAATAACCATTAGAATGATCCTAAACTTTGCATGGTACCCCAAGGGACGTAGAGGGTGTACCATGAGTCCTTGGAGGTTCTAACAAGTGTCGCATGGTTAAGAGAGTATTCTAAAGGCTTAGAATGGTCTTGGAATGTGTATTAGGACTTATAATAACCATTAGAATGATCCTAAACTTTGCATGGTACCCCAAGGGACGTAGAGGGTGAGGCATGATTCCTTTAAGGTTCTAACAAGTGTAGAATGGTTAAGAGAGTATTCTAAAGGCTTAGAATGGTCTAGGAATGTGTATTAGGACTTATGATAACCATTAGAATGATCCTACACATTGCATGGTACCCCAAGGGACGTAGAGGGTGTAGCATGAGTCCTTGGAGGTTCTAACAGGTGTAGAATGGTTAAAAGAGTATTTTAAAGACTTAGAATGGTCTAGTAATGTGTATTAGGACTTATAAGAACAATTAGAATGATCCTAAACATTGCATGGTACCCCAAGGGACGTAGAGGGTGTACCATGAGTCCTTGGAGGTTCTAACAAGTGTAGAATGGTTAAAAGAGTATTCTAAAGGCTTAGAATGGTCTAGGAATTTGTATTAGGACTTATAATAACCATTAGAATGATCCTAAACATTGCATGGTACCCCAAGGGACGTAGAGGGTGTACCATGAGTCCTTGGAGGTTCTAACAAGTGTAGAATGGTTAAAAGAGTATTCTAAAGGCTTAGAATGGTCTAGGAATTTGTATTAGGACTTATAATAACCATTAGCATGATCCTAAACATTGCATGGTACCCCAAGGGACGTAGAGGGTGTACCATGAGTCCTTGGAGGTTCTAACAAGTGTCGTATGGTTAAGAGAGTATTCTAAAGGCTTAGAATGGTCTAGGAATGTGTATTATGACTTATAAGAACCATTAGAATGATCCTAAACATTGCATGTTACCCCAAGGGACATAGAGGGTGTAGCATGAGTCCTTGAAGGTTCTAACAAGTGTAGAATGGTTAAGAGAGTATTCTAAAGGCTTAGAATGGTCTAGGAATGTGTATTAGGACTTATAATAACAATTAGAATGATCCTAAACATTGCATGGTACCCCAAGGGACGTAGAGGGTGTACCATGAGTCCTTGGAGGTTCTAACAAGTGTAGAATGGTTAAAAGAGTATTCTAAAGGCTTAGAATGGTCAAGGAATTTGTATTAGGACTTATAATAACCATTAGCATGATCCTAAACATTGCATGGTACCCCAAGGGACGTAGAGGGTGTACCATGAGTCCTTGGAGGTTCTAACACGTGTCGTATGGTTAAGAGAGTATTCTAAAGGCTTAGAATGGTCTAGGAATGTGTAATAGGACTTATAATAACCATTAGAATGATCCTAAACATTGCATGGTACCCCAAGGGACGTAGAGGGTGTAGCATGAGTCCTTGGAGGTTCTAACAAGTGTAGAATGGTTAAGAGAGTATTCTAAAGGCTTAGAATGGTCTAGGAATGTGTATTAAGACTTATAATAACCATTAGAATGATCCTAAACATTGCATGGTACCCCAAGGGACATAGAGGGTGTAGTATGAGTCATTGAAGGTTCTACCAAATGTAGAATGGTTAAGAGAGTATTCTAAAGGCTTAGAATGGTCTAGAAATGTGTATTAGGACTTATGATAACCATTAGAATGATCCTAAATATTGCATGGTACCCCAAGGGACGTAGAGGGTGTACCATGAGTCCTTGGAGGTTCTAACAAGTGTCTTATGGTTAAGAGAGTATTCTAAAGGCTTAGAATGGTCTAGGAATGTGTATTATGACTTATAAGAACCATTAGAATGATCCTAAACATTGCATGGTACCCCAAGGGACATAGAGGGTGTAGTATGAGTCCTTGGAGGTTCTAACAAGTGTAGAATGGTTAAGTGAGTATTTCAAAGGCTTAGAATGGTCTAGGAATGTGTATTAGGACTTATAAGAACCATTAGCATGATCTTAAACAATGCTCGAGTCCCCAAGGAACGTAGAGGGTGTAGCATGAGTCCTTGGAGGTTCTAACAAGTGTTGAATGGTTAAGAGAGTATTCTAAAGGCTTCGAATGGTCTAGGAATGTGTATTAGGACTTATAAGAACCATTAGAATGAACCTGAACATTGCTTGGTACTCGAAGGGACGTAGAGGGTGTGGCATGAGTCCTTGGAGGTTCTAACAAGTGTAGAAAGGTTAAGAGAGTGTTCTAAAGGCTTAGAATGGTCTTGGAATGTGTATTAGGACTTATAATAACCATTAGAATGATCCTAAACATTGCATGGTACCCCAAGGGACGTAGAGGGTGTAGCATGAGTCCTTGGAGGTTCTAACAAGTGTAGAATGGTTAAGAGAGTATTCTAAAGGCTTAGAATGGTCTAGGAATGTGTATTAAGACTTATAAGAACCATTAGAATGATCCAAAACATTGCATGGTACCCCAAGGGACGTAGAGGGTGTAGCATGATTCCTTGAAGGTTCTAACAAGTGTAGAATGGTTAAAAGAGTATTCTAAAGGCTTAGAATGGTCTAGGAATTTGTATTAGGACTTATAATAACCATTAGAATGATCCTAAACATTGCATGGTACCCCAAGGGACGTAGAGGGTGTACCATGAGTCCTTGGAGGTTCTAACAAGTGTAGAATGGTTAAAAGAGTATTCTAAAGGCTTAGAATGGTCTAGGAATTTGTATTAGGACTTATAATAACCATTAGCATGATCCTAAACATTGCATGGTACCCCAAGGGACGTAGAGGGTGTACCATGAGTCCTTGGAGGTTCTAACAAGTGTCGTATGGTTAAGAGAGTATTCTAAAGGCTTAGAATGGTCTAGGAATGTGTATTATGACTTATAAGAACCATTAGAATGATCCTAAACATTGCATGTTACCCCAAGGGACATAGAGGGTGTAGCATGAGTCCTTGAAGGTTCTAACAAGTGTAGAATGGTTAAGAGAGTATTCTAAAGGCTTAGAATGGTCTAGGAATGTGTATTAGGACTTATAATAACCATTAGAACAATCCTAAACATTGCATGGTACCCCAAGGGACGTAGAGGGTGTACCATGAGTCCTTGGAGGTTCTAACAAGTGTAGAATGGTTAAGTGAGTATTGTAAAGGCTTAGAATGATCTAGGAATGTGTAGTAGGACTTATAATAACCATTAGAATGATCCTAAACAATGCTTGAGTCCCCAAGGGACGTAGAGGGTGTACCATGAGTCTTTGGAGGTTCTAACAAGTGTAGAATGGTTAAGAGAGTATTCTAAAGGCTTAGAATGGTCTAGGAATTTGTATTAGGACTTATAATAACCATTAGCATGATCCTAAACATTTCATGGTACCCCAAGGGACGTAGAGGGTGTACCATGAGTCCTTGGAGGTTCTAACAAGTGTCGTATGGTTAAGAGAGTATTCTAAAGGCTTAGAATGGTCTAGGAATGTGTACTATGACTTATAAGAACCATTAGAATGATCCTAAACATTGCATGTTACCCCAAGGGACATAGAGGGTGTAGCATGAGTCCTTGAAGGTTCTAACAAGTGTAGAATGGTTAAGAGAGTATTCTAAAGGCTTAGAATGGTCTAGGAATGTGTATTAGGACTTATAATAACCATTAGAATGATCCTAAACATTGCATGGTACCCCAAGGGATGTAGAGGGTGTACCATGAGTCCTTGGAGGTTCTAACAAGTGTAGAATGGTTAAGAGAGTATTCTAAAGGCTTAGAATGGTCTAGGAATTTGTATCAGGACTTATAATAACCATTAGAATGATCCTAAACATTGCATGGTACCCCAAGGGACGTAGAGGGTGTAGCATGAGTCCTTGGAGGTTCTAACAAGTGTAGAATGGTTAAGTGAGTATTTGAAAGGCTTAGAATGGTCTAGGAATGTGTATTAGGACTTATAAGAACCATTAGCATGATCTTAAACAATGCTCGAGTCCCCAAGGAACGTAGAGGGTGTAGCATGAGTCCTTGGAGGTTCTAACAAGTGTTGAATGGTTAAGAGAGTATTCTAAAGGCTTCGAATGGTCTAGGAATGTGTATTAGGACTTATAAGAACCATTAGAATGAACCTGAACATTGCTTGGTACTCGAAGGGACGTAGAGGGTGTGGCATGAGTCCTTGGAGGTTCTAACAAGTGTAGAAAGGTTAAGAGAGTGTTCTAAAGGCTTAGAATGGTCTTGGAATGTGTATTAGGACTTATAATAACCATTAGAATGATCCTAAACATTGCATGGTACCCCAAGGGACGTAGAGGGTGTAGCATGAGTCCTTGGAGGTTCTAACAAGTGTAGAATGGTTAAGAGAGTATTCTAAAGGCTTAGAATGGTCTAGGAATGTGTATTAAGACTTATAAGAACCATTAGAATGATCCAAAACATTGCATGGTACCCCAAGGGACGTAGAGGGTGTAGCATGATTCCTTGAAGGTTCTAACAAGTGTAGAATGGTTAAGAGAGTATTCTAAAGGCTTAGAATGGTCTAGGAATGAGTATTAGGACTTATGATAACCATTAGCATGATCTTAAACATTGCATGGTACCCCAAGGGACGTAGAGGGTGTAGCATGAGTCCTTGGAGGTTCTAACAAGTGTAGAATGGTTAAAAGAGTATTTTAACGACTTAGAATGGTCTAGTAATGTGTATTAGGACTTATAAGAACAATTAGAATGATCCTTTACATTGCTTGAGTCCCCAAGGGACGTAGAGGGTGTACCATGAGTCCTTGGAGGTTCTAACAAGTGTCGTATGGTTAAGAGAGTATTCTAAAGGCTTAGAATGGTCTAGGAGTGTGTATTATGACTTATAAGAACCATTAGAATGATCCTAAACATTGCATGGTACCCCAAGGGATATAGAGGGTGTAGCATGAGTCCTTGAAGGTTCTAACAAGTGTAGAATGGTTAAGAGAGTATTCTAAAGGCTCAGAATGGTCTAGGAATGTGTATTAGGACTTATAATAACCATTAGAATGATCCTAAACATTGCATGGTACCCCAAGGGACGTAGAGGGTGTACCATGAGTCCTTGGAGGTTCTAACAAGTGTAGAATGGTTAAGAGAGTATTCTAAAGGCTTAGAATGGTCTAGGAATGTGTAATAGGACTTATAATAACAATTAGAATGATGCTAAACATTGCATGGTACCCCAAGGGACGTAGAGGGTGTAGCATGAGTCCTTGGAGGTTCTAACAAGTGTAGAATGGTTAAGAGAGTATTCTAAAGGCTTAGAATGGTCTAGGAATGTGTATTAAGACTTATAATAACAATTAGAATGATCCTAAACATTGCATGGTACCCCAAGGGACATAGAGGGTGTAGTATGAGTCATTGAAGGTTCTACCAAATGTAGTATGGTTAAGAGAGTATTCTAAAGGCTTAGAATGGTCTAGAAATGTGTATTAGGACTTATGATAACCATTAGAATGATCCTAAACATTGCATGGTACCCCAAGGGACGTAGAGGGTGTACCATGAGTCCTTGGAGGTTCTAACAAGTGTCGTATGGTTAAGAGAGTATTCTAAAGGCTTAGAATGGTCTAGGAATGTGTATTATGACTTATAAGAACCATTAGAATGATCCTAAACATGGCATGGTACCCCAAGGGACATAGAGGGTGTAGCATGAGTCCTTGAAGGTTCTAACAAGTGTAGTATGGTTAAGAAAGTATTCTAAAGGCTTAGAATGGTCTAGGAATGTGTATTAGGACTTATAATAACCATTAGAATGATCCTAAACATTGCATGGTACCCCAAGGGACGTAGAGGGTGTACCATGAGTCCTTGGAGGTTCTAACAAGTGTAGAAAGGTTAAGAGAGTGTTCTAAAGGCTTAGAATGGTCTTGGAATGTGTATTAAGACTTATAATAACCATTAGAATGATCCTAAACATTGCATGGTACCCCAAGGGACGTAGAGGGTGTAGCATGAGTCCTTGGAGGTTCTAACAAGTGTAGAATGGTTAAGAGAGTATTCTAAAGGCTTAGAATGGTCTAGGAATGTGTATTAAGACTTATAAGAACCATTAGAATGATCCAAAACATTGCATGGTACCCCAAGGGATGTAGAGGGTGTAGCATGATTCCTTGAAGGTTCTAACAAGTGTAGAATGGTTAAGAGAGTATTCTAAAGGCTTAGAATGGTCTAGGAATGAGTATTAGGACTTATGATAACCATTAGCATGATCCTAAACATTGCATGGTACCCCAAGGGACGTAGAGGGTGTAGCATGAGTCCTTGGAGGTTCTAACAGGTGTAGAATGGTTAAAAGAGTATTTTAACGACTTAGAATGGTCTAGTAATGTGTATTAGGACTTATAAGAACAATTAGAATGATCCTTTACATTGCTTGAGTCCCCAAGGGACGTAGAGGGTGTACCATGAGTCCTTGGAGGTTCTAACAAGTGTAGAATGGTTAAGAGAGTATTCTAAAGCCTTAGAATAGTCTAGTAATGTGTATTAGGACTTATAAGAACCATTAGGACGATCGTAAACATTGCATGGTACACCAAGGGACGTAGAGGGTGTACCTTGAGTCCTTGGAGGTTCTAACAAGTGTAGAATGGTTAAGATCGTATTCTAAAGGCTTAAAATGGTCTAGGAATTTGTATTAAGACTTATAAGAACCATTAGAATGATCCTAAACATTGGATGGTACCCCAAGGGACATAGAGGGTGTATTATGAGTCCTTGAAGGTTCTACCAAATGTAGAATGGTTAAGAGAGTATTCTAAAGGCTTAGAATGGTCTAGGAATGTGTATTAGGACTTATGATAACCATTAGAATGATCCTAAACATTGCATGGTACCCCAAGGGACGTAGAGGGTGTACCATGAGTCCTTGGAGGTTCTAACAAGTGTCGTATGGTTAAGAGAGTATTCTAAAGGCTTAGAATGGTCTAGGAATGTGTATTATGACTTATAAGAACCATTAGAATGATCCTAAACATTGCATGGTACCCCAAGGGACATAGAGGGTGTAGCATGAGTCCTTGAAGGTTCTAACAAGTGTAGAATGGTTAAGAGAGTATTCTAAAGGGTTAGAATGGTCTAGGAATGTGTATTAGGACTTATAATAACCATTAGAATGATCCTAAACATTGCATGGTACCCCAAGGGACGTAGAGGGTGTACCATGAGTCCTTGGAGGTTCTAACAAGTGTAGAATGGTTAAGAGAGTATTCTAAAGGCTTAGAATGGTCTAGGAATGTGTATTAGGACTTATAATAACCATTAGAATGATCCTAAACATTGCATGGTACCCCAAGGGACGTAGAGGGTGTACCATGAGTCCTTGGAGGTTCTAACAAGTGTCTTATGGTTAAGAGAGTATTCTAAAGGCTTAGAATGGTCTAGGAATGTGTATTATGACTTATAAGAACCATTAGAATGATCCTAAACATTGCATGGTACCCCAAGGGACATAGAGGGTGTAGCATGAGTCCTTGAAGGTTCTAACAAGTGTAGAATGGTTAAGAGAGTATTCTAAAGGCTTAGAATGGTCTAGGAATGTGTATTAGGACTTATAATAACCATTAGAATGATCCTAAACATTGCATGGTACCCCAAGGGATGTAGAGGGTGTACCATGAGTCCTTGGAGGTTCTAACAAGTGTAGAATGGTTAAGAGAGTATTCTAAAGGCTTAGAATGGTCTAGGAATTTGTATCAGGACTTATAATAACCATTAGAATGATCCTAAACATTGCATGGTACCCCAAGGGACGTAGAGGGTGTAGCATGAGTCCTTGTAGGTTCTAACAAGTGTAGAATGGTTAAGTGAGTATTTGAAAGGCTTAGAATGGTCTAGGAATGTGTATTAGGACTTATAAGAACCATTAGCATGATCTTAAACAATGCTCGAGTCCCCAAGGAACGTAGAGGGTGTAGCATGAGTCCTTGGAGGTTCTAACAAGTGTTGAATGGTTAAGAGAGTATTCTAAAGGCTTCAAATGGTCTAGGAATGTGTATTAGGACTTATAAGAACCATTAGAATGAACCTGAATATTGCTTGGTACTCGAAGGGACGTAGAGGGTGTGGCATGAGTCCTTGGAGGTTCTAACAAGTGTAGAAAGGTTAAGAGAGTGTTCTAAAGGCTTAGAATGGTCTTGGAATGTGTATTAGGACTTATAATAACCATTAGAATGATCCTAAACATTGCATGGTACCCCAAGGGACGTAGAGGGTGTAGCATGAGTCCTTGGAGGTTCTAACAAGTGTAGAATGGTTAATAGAGTATTCTAAAGGCTTAGAATGGTCTAGGAATGTGTATTAAGACTTATAAGAACCATTAGAATGATCCAAAACATTGCATGGTACCCCAAGGGACGTAGAGGGTGTAGCATGATTCCTTGAAGGTTCTAACAAGTGTAGAATGGTTAAGAGAGTATTCTAAAGGCTTAGAATGGTCTAGGAATGAGTATTAGGACTTATGATAACCATTAGCATGATCTTAAACATTGCATGGTACCCCAAGGGACGTAGAGGGTGTAGCATGAGTCCTTGGAGGTTCTAACAAGTGTAGAATGGTTAAAAGAGTATTTTAACGACTTAGAATGGTCTAGTAATGTGTATTAGGACTTAAAAGAACAATTAGAATGATCCTTTACATTGCTTGAGTCCCCAAGGGACGTAGAGGGTGTACCATGAGTCCTTGGAGGTTCTAACAAGTGTAGAATGGTTAAGAGAGTATTCTAAAGCCTTAGAATAGTCTAGTAATGTGTATTAGGACTTATAAGAACCATTAGGACGATCGTAAACATTGCATGGTCCCCCAAGGGACGTAGAGGGTGTACCTTGAGTCCTTGGAGGTTCTAACAAGTGTAGAATGGTTAAGATCGTATTCTAAAGGCTTAAAATGGTCTAGGAATTTGTATTAAGACTTATAAGAACCATTAGAATGATCCTAAACATTGCATGGTACCCCAAGGGACATAGAGGGTGTATTATGAGTCCTTGAAGGTTCTACCAAATGTAGAATGGTTAAGAGAGTATTCTAAAGGCTTAGAATGGTCTAGGAATGTGTATTAGGACTTATGATAACCGTTAGAATGATCCTAAACATTGCATGGTACCCCAAGGGACGTAGAGGGTGTACCATGAGTCCTTGGAGGTTCTAACAAGTGTCGTATGGTTAAGAGAGTATTCTAAAGGCTTAGAATGGTCTAGGAGTGTGTATTATGACTTATAAGAACCATTAGAATGATCCTAAACATTGCATGGTACCCCAAGGGACATAGAGGGTGTATTATGAGTCCTTGAAGGTTCTACCAAATGTAGAATGGTTAAGAGAGTATTCTAAAGGCTTAGAATGGTCTAGGAATGTGTATTAGGACTTATGATAACCGTTAGAATGATCCTAAACATTGCATGGTACCCCAAGGGACGTAGAGGGTGTACCATGAGTCCTTGGAGGTTCTAACAAGTGTCGTATGGTTAAGAGAGTATTCTAAAGGCTTAGAATGGTCTAGGAGTGTGTATTATGACTTATAAGAACCATTAGAATGATCCTAAACATTGCATGGTACCCCAAGGGACATAGAGGGTGTAGCATGAGTCCTTGAAGGTTCTAACAAGTGTAGAATGGTTAAGAGAGTATTCTAAAGGCTTAGAATGGTCTAGGAATGTGTATTAGGACTTATAATAACCATTAGAATGATCCTAAACATTGCATGGTACCCCAAGGGACGTAGAGGGTGTACCATGAGTCCTTGGAGGTTCTAACAAGTGTAGAATGGTTAAGAGAGTATTCTAAAGGCTTAGAATGGTCTAGGAATGTGTAATAGGACTTATAATAACCATTAGAATGATGCTAAACATTGCATGGTACCCCAAGGGACGTAAAGGGTGTAGCATGGGTCCTTGGAGGTTCTAACAAGTGTAGAATGGTTAAGAGAGTATTCTAAAGGCTTAGAATGGTCTAGGAATGTGTATTAAGACTTATAATAACAATTAGAATGATCCTAAACATTGCATGGTACCCCAAGGGACATAGAGGGTGTAGTATGAGTCATTGAAGGTTCTACCAAATGTAGTATGGTTAAGAGAGTATTCTAAAGGCTTAGAATGGTCTAGAAATGTGTATTAGGACTTATGATAACCATTAGAATGATCCTAAACATTGCATGGTACCCCAAGGGACGTAGAGGGTGTACCATGAGTCCTTGGAGGTTCTAACAAGTGTCGTATGGTTAAGAGAGTATTCTAAAGGCTTAGAATGGTCTAGGAATGTGTATTATGACTTATAAGAACCATTAGAATGATCCTAAACATTGCATGGTACCCCAAGGGACATAGAGGGTGTAGCATGAGTCCTTGAAGGTTCTAACAAGTGTAGTATGGTTAAGAGAGTATTCTAAAGGCTTAGAATGGTCTAGGAATGTGTATTAGGACTTATAATAACCATTAGAATGATCCTAAACATTGCATGGTACCCCAAGGGACGTAGAGGGTGTACCATGAGTCCTTGGAGGTTCTAACAAGTGTAGAATGGTTAAGAGAGTATTCTAAAGGCTTAGAATGGTCTAGGAATTTGTATCATGACTTATAATAACCATTAGAATGATCCTAAACATTGCATGGTACCCCAAGGGACGTAGAGGGTGTAGCATGAGTCCTTGGAGGTTCTAACAAGTGTAGAATGGTTAAGTGAGTATTTGAAAGGCTTAGAATGGTCTAGGAATGTGTATTAGGACTTATAATAACCATTAGAATGATCCTAAACAATGCTCGAGTCCCCAAGGAATGTAGAGGGTGTAGCATGAGTCCTTGGAGGTTCTAACAAGTGTTGAATGGTTAAGAGAGTATTCTAAAGGCTTCGAATGGTCTAGGAATGTGTATTAGGACTTATAAGAACCATTAGAATGAACCTGAACATTGCTTGGTACTCGAAGGGACGTAGAGGGTGTGGCATGAGTCCTTGGAGGTTCTAACAAGTGTAGAAAGGTTAAGAGAGTGTTCTAAAGGCTTAGAATGGTCTTGGAATGTGTATTAAGACTTATAATAACCATTAGAATGATCCTAAACATTGCATGGTACCCCAAGGGACGTAGAGGGTGTAGCATGAGTCCTTGGAGGTTCTAACAAGTGTAGAATGGTTAAGAGAGTATTCTAAAGGCTTAGAATGGTCTAGGAATGTGTATTAAGACTTATAAGAACCATTAGAATGATCCACAACATTGCATGGTACCCCAAGGGATGTAGAGGGTGTAGCATGATTCCTTGAAGGTTCTAACAAGTGTAGAATGGTTAAGAGAGTATTCTAAAGGCTTAGAATGGTCTAGGAATGAGTATTAGGACTTATGATAACCATTAGCATGATCCTAAACATTGCATGGTACCCCAAGGGACGTAGAGGGTGTAGCATGAGTCCTTGGAGGTTCTAACAGGTGTAGAATGGTTAAAAGAGTATTTTAACGACTTAGAATGGTCTAGTAATGTGTATTAGGACTTAAAAGAACAATTAGAATGATCCTTTACATTGCTTGAGTCCCCAAGGGACGTAGAGGGTGTACCATGAGTCCTTGGAGGTTCTAACAAGTGTAGAATGGTTAAGAGAGTATTCTAAAGCCTCAGAATAGTCTAGTAATGTGTATTAGGACTTATAAGAACCATTAGGACGATCGTAAACATTGCATGGTACACCAAGGGACGTAGAGGGTGTACCTTGAGTCCTTGGAGGTTCTAACAAGTGTAGAATGGTTAAGATCGTATTCTAAAGGCTTAAAATGGTCTAGGAATTTGTATTAAGACTTATAAGAACCATTAGAATGATCCTAAACATTGCATGGTACCCCAAGGGACATAGAGGGTGTATTATGAGTCCTTGAAGGTTCTACCAAATGTAGAATGGTTAAGAGAGTATTCTAAAGGCTTAGAATGGTCTAGGAATGTGTATTAGGACTTATGATAACCATTAGAATGATCCTAAACATTGCATGGTACCCCAAGGGACGTAGAGGGTGTACCATGAGTCCTTGGAGGTTCTAACAAGTGTCGTATGGTTAAGAGAGTATTCTAAAGGCTTAGAATGGTCTAGGAATGTGTATTATGACTTATAAGAACCATTAGAATGATCCTAAACATTGCATGGTACCCCAAGGGACATAGAGGGTGTAGCATGAGTCCTTGAAGGTTCTAACAAGTGTAGAATGGTTAAGAGAGTATTCTAAAGGGTTAGAATGGTCTAGGAATGTGTATTAGGACTTATAATAACCATTAGAATGATCCTAAACATTGCATGGTACCCCAAGGGACGTAGAGGGTGTACCATGAGTCCTTGGAGGTTCTAACAAGTGTAGAATGGTTAAGAGAGTATTCTAAAGGCTTAGAATGGTCTAGGAATGTGTATTAGGACTTATAATAACCATTAGAATGATCCTAAACATTGCATGGTACCCCAAGGGACGTAGAGGGTGTACCATGAGTCCTTGGAGGTTCTAACAAGTGTAGAAAGGTTAAGAGAGTGTTCTAAAGGCTTAGAATGGTCTTGGAATGTGTATTAAGACTTATAATAACCATTAGAATGATCCTAAACATTGCATGGTACCCCAAGGGACGTAGAGGGTGTAGCATGAGTCCTTGGAGGTTCTAACAAGTGTAGAATGGTTTAGAGAGTATTCTAAAGGCTTAGAATGGTCTAGGAATGTGTATTAAGACTTATAAGAACCATTAGAATGATCCAAAACATTGCATGGTACCCCAAGGGATGTAGAGGGTGTAGCATGATTCCTTGAAGGTTCTAACAAGTGTAGAATGGTTAAGAGAGTATTCTAAAGGCTTAGAATGGTCTAGGAATGAGTATTAGGACTTATGATAACCATTAGCATGATCCTAAACATTGCATGGTACCCCAAGGGACGTAGAGGGTGTAGCATGAGTCCTTGGAGGTTCTAACAGGTGTAGAATGGTTAAAAGAGTATTTTAACGACTTAGAATGGTCTAGTAATGTGTATTAGGACTTATAAGAACAATTAGAATGATCCTTTACATTGCTTGAGTCCCCAAGGGACGTAGAGGGTGTACCATGAGTCCTTGGAGGTTCTAACAAGTGTAGAATGGTTAAGAGAGTATTCTAAAGCCTTAGAATAGTCTAGTAATGTGTATTAGGACTTATAAGAACCATTAGGACGATCGTAAACATTGCATGGTACACCAAGGGACGTAGAGGGTGTACCTTGAGTCCTTGGAGGTTCTAACAAGTGTAGAATGGTTAAGATCGTATTCTAAAGGCTTAAAATGGTCTAGGAATTTGTATTAAGACTTATAAGAACCATTAGAATGATCCTAAACATTGCATGGTACCCCAAGGGACATAGAGGGTGTATTATGAGTCCTTGAAGGTTCTACCAAATGTAGAATGGTTAAGAGAGTATTCTAAAGGCTTAGAATGGTCTAGGAATGTGTATTAGGACTTATGATAACCATTAGAATGATCCTAAACATTGCATGGTACCCCAAGGGACGTAGAGGGTGTACCATGAGTCCTTGGAGGTTCTAACAAGTGTCGTATGGTTAAGAGAGTAATCTAAAGGCTTAGAATGGTCTAGGAATGTGTATTATGACTTATAAGAACCATTAGAATGATCCTAAACATTGCATGGTACCCCAAGGGACATAGACGGTGTAGCATGAGTCCTTGAAGGTTCTAACAAGTGTAGAATGGTTAAGAGAGTATTCTAAAGGGTTAGAATGGTCTAGGAATGTGTATTAGGACTTATAATAACCATTAGAATGATCCTAAACATTGCATGGTACCCCAAGGGACGTAGAGGGTGTACCATGAGTCCTTGGAGGTTCTAACAAGTGTAGAATGGTTAAGAGAGTATTCTAAAGGCTTAGAATGGTCTAGGAATGTGTATTAGGACTTATAATAACCATTAGAATGATCCTAAACATTGCATGGTACCCCAAGGGACGTAGAGGGTGTACCATGAGTCCTTGGAGGTTCTAACAAGTGTAGAATGGTTAAAAGAGTATTCTAAAGGCTTAGAATGGTCTAGGAATTTGTATTAGGACTTATAATAACCATTAGCATGATCCAAAACATTGCATGGTACCCCAAGGGACGTAGAGGGTGTACCATGAGTCCTTGGAGGTTCTAACACGTGTCGTATGGTTAAGAGAGTATTCTAAAGGCTTAGAATGGTCTAGGAATGTGTATTAATACTTATAAGAACCATTAGAATGAACCTGAACATTGCTTGGTACTCGAAGGGACGTAGAGGGTGTGGCACGAGTCCTTGGAGGTTCTAACAAGTGTAGAAAGGTTAAGAGAGTGTTCTAAAGGCTTAGAATGGTCTTGGAATGTGTATTAGGACTTATAATAACCATTAGAATGATCCTAAACATTGCATGGTACCCTAAGGGACGTAGAGGGTGTAGCATGAGTCCTTGGAGGTTCTAACAAGTGTAGAATGGTTAAGAGAGTATTCTAAAGGCTTAGAATGCTCTAGGAATGTGTATTAAGACTTATAAGAACCATTAGAATGATCCAAAACATTGCATGGTACCCCAAGGGATGTAGAGGGTGTAGCATGATTCCTTGAAGGTTCTAACAAGTGTAGAATGGTTAAGAGAGTATTCTAAAGGCTTAGAATGGTCTAGGAATGAGTATTAGGACTTATGATAACCATTAGCATGATCCTAAACATTGCATGGTACCCCAAGGGACGTAGAGGGTGTAGCATGAGTCCTTGGAGGTTCTAACAGGTGTAGAATGGTTAAAAGAGTATTTTAACGACTTAGAATGGTCTAGTAATGTGTATTAGGACTTATAAGAACAATTAGAATGATCCTTTACATTGCTTGAGTCCCCAAGGGACGTAGAGGGTGTACCATGAGTCCTTGGAGGTTCTAACAAGTGTAGAATGGTTAAGAGAGTATTCTAAAGCCTTAGAATAGTCTAGTAATGTGTATTAGGACTTATAAGAACCATTAGGACGATCGTAAACATTGCATGGTACCCCAAGGGACGTAGAGGGTGTACCTTGAGTCCTTGGAGGTTCTAACAAGTGTAGAATGGTTAAGATCGTATTCTAAAGGCTTAAAATGGTCTAGGAATTTGTATAAAGACTTATAAGAACCATTAGAATGATCCTAAACATTGCATGGTACGCCAAGGGACATAGAGGGTGTATTATGAGTCCTTGAAGGTTCTACCAAATGTAGAATGGTTAAGAGAGTATTCTAAAGGCTTAGAATGGTCTAGGAATGTGTATTAGGACTTATGATAACCATTAGAATGATCCTAAACATTGCATGGTACCCCAAGGGACGTAGAGGGTGTACCATGAGTCCTTGGAGGTTCTAACAAGTGTCGTATGGTTAAGAGAGTATTCTAAAGGCTTAGAATGGTCTAGGAATGTGTATTATGACTTATAAGAACCATTAGAATGATCCTAAACATTGCATGGTACCCCAAGGGACATAGAGGGTGTAGCATGAGTCCTTGAAGGTTCTAACAAGTGTAGAATGGTTAAGAGAGTATTCTAAAGGGTTAGAATGGTCTAGGAATGTGTATTAGGACTTATAATAACCATTACAATGATCCTAAACATTGCATGGTACCCCAAGGGACCTAGAGGGTGTACCATGAGTCCTTGGAGGTTCTAACAAGTGTAGAATGGTTAAGAGAGTATTGCAAAGGCTAAGAATGGTCTAGGAATGTGTATTAGGACTTATAATAACCATTAGAATGATCCTAAACATTGCATGGTACCCCAAGGGACGTAGAGGGTGTACCATGAGTCCTTGGAGGTTCTAACACGTGTCGTATGGTTAAGAGAGTATTCTAAAGGCTTAGAATGGTCTAGGAATGTGTATTAGGACTTATAATAACCATTAGAATGATCCTAAACAATGCTCGAGTCCCCAAGGAACGTAGAGGGTGTGGCATGAGTCCTTGGAGGTTCTAACAAGTGTTGAATGGTTAAGAGAGTATTCTAAAGGCTTCGAATGGTCTAGGAATGTGTATTAGGACTTATAAGAACCATTAGAATGATCCTGAACATTGCTTGGTACTCGAAGGGACGTAGAGGGTGTGGCATGAGTCCTTGGAGGTTCTAACAAGTGTAGAATGGTTAAGATCGTATTCTAAAGGCTTAAAATGGTCTAGGAATTTGTATTAAGACTTATAAGAACCATTAGAATGATCCTAAACATTGCATGGTACCCCAAGTGACATAGAGGGTGTAGTATGAGTCCTTGAAGGTTCTACCAAATGTAGAATGGTTAAGAGAGTATTCTAAAGGCTTAGAATGGTCTAGGAATGTGTATTAGGACTTATGGTAACCATTAGAATGATCCTTAACATTGCATGGTACCCCAAGGGACGTAGAGGGTGTACCATGAGTCCTTGGAGATTCTAACAAGTGTAGAATGGTTAAGAGAGTATTCTAAAGGCTTAGAATGGTCTAGGAATGTGTATTATGACTTATAAGAACCATTAGAATGATCCTAAACATTGCATGGTACCCCAAGGGACATAGAGGGTGTAGCATGAGTCCTTGGAGGTTCTAACAAGTGTAGAATGGTTAAAAGAGTATTCTAAAGGCTTAGAATGGTCTAGGAATTTGTATTAGGACTTATAATAACCATTAGCATGATCCTAAACATTGCATGGTACCCCAAGGGACGTTGAGGGTGTACCATAAGTCCTTGGAGGTTCTAACACGTGTCGTATGGTTAAGAGAGTATTCTAAAGGCTTAGAATGGTCTAGGAATGTGTAATAGGACTTATAATAACCATTAGAATGATCCTAAACATTGCATGGTACGCCAAGGGACATAGAGGGTGTATTATGAGTCCTTGAAGGTTCTACCAAATGTAGAATGGTTAAGAGAGTATTCTAAAGGCTTAGAATGGTCTAGGAATGTGTATTAGGACTTATGATAACCATTAGAATGATCCTAAACATTGCATGGTACCCCAAGGGACGTAGAGGGTGTACCATGAGTCCTTGGAGGTTCTAACAAGTGTCGTATGGTTAAGAGAGTATTCTAAAGGCTTAGAATGGTCTAGGAATGTGTATTCTGACTTATAAGAACCATTAGAATGATCCTAAACATTGCATGGTACCCCAAGGGACATAGAGGGTGTAGCATGAGTCCTTGAATGGTCTTGGAATGTGTATTAGGACTTATAATAACCATTAGCATGATCCAAAACATTGCATGGTACCCCAAGGGACGTAGAGGGTGTACCATGAGTCCTTGGAAGTTCTAACACGTGTCGTATGGTTAAGAGAGTATTCTCTAGGCTTAGAATGGTCTAGGAATGTGTAATAGGACTTATAATAACCATTAGAACTATCCTAAGCATTGCATGGTACCCCAAGGGACGTAGAGGGTGTAGCATGAGTCCTTGGAGGTTCTAACAAGTGTAGAATGGTTAAGTGAGTATTTGAAAGGCTTAGAATGGTCTAGGAATGTGTATTAGGACTTATAATAACCATTAGAATGATCCTAAACAATGCTCGAGTCCCCAAGGAACGTAGAGGGTGTAGCATGAGTCCTTGGAGGTTCTAACAAGTGTAGAATGGTTAAGATCGTATTCTAAAGGCTTAAAATGGTCTAGGAATTTGTATTAAGACTTATAAGAACCATTAGAATGATCCTAAACATTGCATGGTACCCCAAGGGACATAGAGGGTGTATTATGAGTCCTTGAAGGTTCTACCAAATGTAGAATGGTTAAGAGAGTATTCTAAAGGCTTCGAATGGTCTAGGAATGTGTATTAGGACTTATAAGAACCATTAGAATGATCCTGAACATTGCTTGGTACTCGAAGGGACGTAGAGGGTGTGGCATGAGTCCTTGGAGGTTCTAACAAGTGTAGAATGGTTAAGATCGTATTCTAAAGGCTTAAAATGGTCTAGGAAATTGTATTAAGACTTATAAGAACCATTAGAATGATCCTAAACATTGCATGGTACCCCAAGTGACATAGAGGGTGTAGTATGAGTCCTTGAAGGTTCTACCAAATGTAGAATGGTTAAGAGAGTATTCTAAAGGCTTAGAATGGTCTAGGAATGTGTATTAGGACTTATGATAACCATTAGAATGATCCTATACATTGCATGGTACCCCAAGGGACGTAGAGGGTGTACCATGAGTCCTTGGAGGTTCTAACAAGTGTCGTATGGTTAAGAGAGTATTCTAAAGGCTTAGAATGGTCTAGGAATGTGTATTAGGACTTATAATAACCATTAGAATGATCCTAAACATTGCATGGTACCCCAAGGGACGTAGAGGGTGTACCATGAGTCCTTGGAGGTTCTAACAAGTGTAGAATGGTTAAGAGAGTATTCTAAAGGCTTAGAATGGTCTAGGAATGTGTATTAGGACTTATAATAACCATTAGAATGATCCTAAACATTGCATGGTACCCCAAGGGACGTAGAGGGTGTACCATGAGTCCTTGGAGGTTCTAACAAGTGTAGAATGGTTAAAAGAGTATTCTAAAGGCTTAGAATGGTCTAGGAATTAGTATTAGGACTTATAATAACCATTAGCATGATCCTAAACATTGCATGGTACCCCAAGGGACATTGAGGGTGTACCATGAGTCCTTGGAGGTTCTAACACGTGTCGTATGGTTAAGAGAGTATTCTAAAGGCTTAGAATGGTCTAGGAATGTGTAATAGGACTTATAATAACCATTAGAATGATCCTAAACATTGCATGGTACCCCAAGGGACGTAGAGGGTGTAGCATGAGTCCTTGGAGGTTCTAACAAGTGTAGAATGGTTAAGATAGTATTCTAAAGGCTTAGAATGGTCTAGGAATGTGTATTAAGACTTATAAGAACCATTAGAATGATCCTAAACATTGCATGGTACCCCAAGGGACATAGAGGGTGTAGTATGAGTCCTTGAAGGTTCTACCAAATGTAGAATGGTTAAGAGAGTATTCTAAAGGCTTAGAATGGTCTAGGAATGTGTATTAGGACTTATAATAACCATTAGAATGATCCTAAACATTGGATGGTACCCCAAGGGACGTAGAGGGTGTACCATGAGTCCTTGGAGGTTCTAACAAGTGTAGAATGGTTAAGAGAGTATTCTAATGGCTTTGAATGGTCTAGGAATTTGTATAAGGACTTATAATAACCATTAGAATGATCCTAAACATTGCATGGTACCCCAAGGGACGTAGAGGGTGTACCATGAGTCCTTGGAGGTTCTAACAAGTGTAGAATGGTTAAGAGAGTATTCTAATGGCTTAGAATGGTCTAGGAATTTGTATAAGGACTTATAATAACCATTAGAATGATCCTAAACATTGCATGGTACCCCAAGGGACGTAGAGGGTGTAGCATGAGTCCTTGGAGGTTCTAACAAGTGTAGAATGGTTAAGTGAGTATTTGAAAGGCTTAGAATGGTCTAGGAATGTGTATTAGGACTTATAATAACCATTAGAATGATCCTAAACAATGCTCGAGTCCCCAAGGAACGTAGAGGGTGTAGCATGAGTCCTTGGAGGTTCTAACAAGTGTTGAATGGTTAAGAGAGTATTCTAAAGGCTTCGAATGGTCTAGGAATGTGTATTAGGACTTATAAGAACCATTAGAATGATCCTGAACATTGCTTGGTACTCGAAGGGACGTAGAGGGTGTGGCATGAGTCCTTGGAGGTTCTAACAAGTGTAGAATGGTTAAGATCGTATTCTAAAGGCTTAAAATGGTCTAGGAATTTGTATTAAGACTTATAAGAACCATTAGAATGATCCTAAACATTGCATGGTACCCCAAGTGACATAGAGGGTGTAGTATGAGTCCTTGAAGGTTCTACCAAATGTAGAATGGTTAAGAGAGTATTCTAAAGGCTTAGAATGGTCTAGGAATGTGTATTAGGACTTATGGTAACCATTAGAATGATCCTTAACATTGCATGGTACCCCAAGGGACGTAGAGGGTGTACCATGAGTCCTTGGAGATTCTAACAAGTGTAGAATGGTTAAGAGAGTATTCTAAAGGCTTAGAATGGTCTAGGAATGTGTATTATGACTTATAAGAACCATTAGAATGATCCTAAACATTGCATGGTACCCCAAGGGACATAGAGGGTGTAGCATGAGTCCTTGGAGGTTCTAACAAGTGTAGAATGGTTAAAAGAGTATTCTAAAGGCTTAGAATGGTCTAGGAATTTGTATTAGGACTTATAATAACCATTAGCATGATCCTAAACATTGCATGGTACCCCAAGGGACGTTGAGGGTGTACCATTAGTCCTTGGAGGTTCTAACACGTGTCGTATGGTTAAGAGAGTATTCTAAAGGCTTAGAATGGTCTAGGAATGTGTAATAGGACTTATAATAACCATTAGAATGATCCTAAACATTGCATGGTACCCCAAGGGACGTAGAGGGTGTAGCATGAGTCCTTGGAGGTTCTAACAAGTGTAGAATGGTTAAGATAGTATTCTAAATTCTTAGAATGGTCTAGGAATGTGTATTAAGACTTATAAGAACCATTAGAATGATCCTAAACATTGCATGGTACCCCAAGGGACATAGAGGGTGTAGTATGAGTCCTTGAAGGTTCTACCAAATGTAGAATGGTTAAGAGAGTATTCTAAAGGCTTAGAATGGTCTAGAAATGTGTATTGGGACTTATGATAACCATTAGAATGATCCTAAACATTGCATGGTACCCCAAGGGACGTAGAGGGTGTACCATGAGTCCTTGGAGGTTCTAACAAGTGTCGAATGGTTAAGAGAGTATTCTAAAGGCTTAGAATGGTCTAGGAATGTGTATTAAGACTTATAAGAACCATTAGAATGATCCTAAACATTGCATGGTACCCCAAGGGACATAGAGGGTGTAGCATGAGTCCTTGAAGGTTCTAACAAGTGTAGAATGGTTAAGAGAGTATTCTAAAGGCTTAGAATGGTCTAGGAATGTGTATTAGGACTTATAATAACCATTAGAATGATCCTAAACATTGCATGGTACCCCAAGGGACGTAGAGGGTGTACCATGAGTCCTTGGAGGTTCTAACAAGTGTAGAATGGTTAAGAGAGTATTCTAAAGGCTTAGAATGGTCTAGGAATTTGTATAAGGACTTATAATAACCATTAGAATGATCCTAAACATTGCATGGTACCCCAAGGGACGTAGAGGGTGTAGCATGAGTCCTTGGAGGTTCTAACAAGTGTAGAATGGTTAAGTGAGTATTTGAAAGGCTTAGAATGGTCTAGGAATGTGTATTAGGACTTATAATAACTATTAGAATGATCCTAAACAATGCTCGAGTCCCCAAGGAACGTAGAGGGTGTAGCATGAGTCCTTGGAGGTTCTAACAAGTGTTGAATGGTTAAGAGAGTATTCTAAAGGCTTCGAATGGTCTAGGAATGTGTATTAGGACTTATAAGAACCATTAGAATGATCCTGAACATTGCTTGGTACTCGAAGGGACGTAGAGGGTGTGGCATGAGTCCTTGGAGGTTCTAACAAGTGTAGAATGGTTAAGATCGTATTCTAAAGGCTTAAAATGGTCTAGGAATTTGTATTAAGACTTATAAGAACCATTAGAATGATCCTAAACATTGCATGGTACCCCAAGTGACATAGAGGGTGTAGTATGAGTCCTTGAAGGTTCTACCAAATGTAGAATGGTTAAGAGAGTATTCTAAAGGCTTAGAATGGTCTAGGAATGTGTATTAGGACTTATGATAACCATTAGAATGATCCTAAACATTGCATGGTACCCCAAGGGACGTAGAGGGTGTACCATGAGTCCTTGGAGGTTCTAACAAGTGTCGTATGGTTAAGAGAGTATTCTAAAGGCTTAGAATGGTCTAGGAATGTGTATTAAGACTTATAAGAACCATTAGAATGATCCTAAACATTGCATGGTACCCCAAGGGACATAGAGGGTGTAGCATGAGTCCTTGAAGGTTCTAACAAGTGTAGAATGGTTAAGAGAGTATTCTAAAGGCTTAGAATGGTCTAGGAATGTGTATTAGGACTTATAATAACCATTAGAATGATCCTAAACATTGCATGGTACCCCAAGGGACGTAGAGGGTGTACCATGAGTCCTTGGAGGTTCTAACAAGTGTAGAATAGTTAAGAGAGTATTCTAAAGGCTTAGAATGGTCTAGGAATGTGTATTAGGACTTATAATAACCATTAGAATGATCCTAAACATTGCATGGTACCCCAAGGGACGTAGAGGGTGTACCATGAGTCCTTGGAGGTTCTAACAAGTGTAGAATGGTTAAAAGAGTATTCTAAAGGCTTAGAATGGTCTAGGAATTTGTATTAGGACTTATAATAACCATTAGCATGATCCTAAACATTGCATGGTACCCCAAGGGACGTTGAGGGTGTACCATGAGTCCTTGGAGGTTCTAACACGTGTCGTATGGTTAAGAGAGTATTCTAAAGGCTTAGAATGGTCTAGGAATGTGTAATAGGACTTATAATAACCATTAGAATGATCCTAAACATTGCATGGTACCCCAAGGGACGTAGAGGGTGTAGCATGAGTCCTTGGAGGTTCTAACAAGTGTAGAATGGTTAAGATAGTATTCTAAAGGCTTAGAATGGTCTAGGAATGTGTATTAAGACTTATAAGAACCATTAGAATGATCCTAAACATTGCATGGTACCCCAAGGGACATAGAGGGTGTAGTATGAGTCCTTGAAGGTTCTACCAAATGTAGAATGGTTAAGAGAGTATTCTAAAGGCTTAGAATGGTCTAGAAATGTGTATTAGGACTTATGATAACCATTAGAATGATCCTAAACATTCCATGGTACCCCAAGGGACGTAGAGGGTGTACCATGAGTCCTTGGAGGTTCTAACAAGTGTCGTATGGTTAAGAGAGTATTCTAAAGGCTTAGAATGGTCTAGGAATGTGTATTAGGACTTATGGTAACCATTAGAATGATCCTTAACATTGCATGGTACCCCAAGGGACGTAGAGGGTGTACCATGAGTCCTTGGAGATTCTAACAAGTGTAGAATGGTTAAGAGAGTATTCTAAAGGCTTAGAATGGTCTAGGAATGTGTATTATGACTTATAAGAACCATTAGAATGATCCTAAACATTGCATGGTACCCCAAGGGACATAGAGGGTGTAGCATGAGTCCTTGGAGGTTCTAACAAGTGTAGAATGGTTAAAAGAGTATTCTAAAGGCTTAGAATGGTCTAGGAATTTGTATTAGGACTTATAATAACCATTAGCATGATCCTAAACATTGCATGGTACCCCAAGGGACGTTGAGGGTGTACCATAAGTCCTTGGAGGTTCTAACACGTGTCGTATGGTTAAGAGAGTATTCTAAAGGCTTAGAATGGTCTAGGAATGTGTAATAGGACTTATAATAACCATTAGAATGATCCTAAACATTGCATGGTACCCCAAGGGACGTAGAGGGTGTAGCATGAGTCCTTGGAGGTTCTAACAAGTGTAGAATGGTTAAGATAGTATTCTAAATTCTTAGAATGGTCTAGGAATGTGTATTAAGACTTATAAGAACCATTAGAATGATCCTAAACATTGCATGGTACCCCAAGGGACATAGAGGGTGTAGTATGAGTCCTTGAAGGTTCTACCAAATGTAGAATGGTTAAGAGAGTATTCTAAAGGCTTAGAATGGTCTAGAAATGTGTATTGGGACTTATGATAACCATTAGAATGATCCTAAACATTGCATGGTACCCCAAGGGACGTAGAGGGTGTACCATGAGTCCTTGGAGGTTCTAACAAGTGTCGAATGGTTAAGAGAGTATTCTAAAGGCTTAGAATGGTCTAGGAATGTGTATTAAGACTTATAAGAACCATTAGAATGATCCTAAACATTGCATGGTACCCCAAGGGACATAGAGGGTGTAGCATGAGTCCTTGAAGGTTCTAACAAGTGTAGAATGGTTAAGAGAGTATTCTAAAGGCTTAGAATGGTCTAGGAATGTGTATTAGGACTTATAATAACCATTAGAATGATCCTAAACATTGCATGGTACCCCAAGGGACGTAGAGGGTGTACCATGAGTCCTTGGAGGTTCTAACAAGTGTAGAATGGTTAAGAGAGTATTCTAAAGGCTTAGAATGGTCTAGGAATTTGTATAAGGACTTATAATAACCATTAGAATGATCCTAAACATTGCATGGTACCCCAAGGGACGTAGAGGGTGTAGCATGAGTCCTTGGAGGTTCTAACAAGTGTAGAATGGTTAAGTGAGTATTTGAAAGGCTTAGAATGGTCTAGGAATGTGTATTAGGACTTATAATAACTATTAGAATGATCCTAAACAATGCTCGAGTCCCCAAGGAACGTAGAGGGTGTAGCATGAGTCCTTGGAGGTTCTAACAAGTGTTGAATGGTTAAGAGAGTATTCTAAAGGCTTCGAATGGTCTAGGAATGTGTATTAGGACTTATAAGAACCATTAGAATGATCCTGAACATTGCTTGGTACTCGAAGGGACGTAGAGGGTGTGGCATGAGTCCTTGGAGGTTCTAACAAGTGTAGAATGGTTAAGATCGTATTCTAAAGGCTTAAAATGGTCTAGGAATTTGTATTAAGACTTATAAGAACCATTAGAATGATCCTAAACATTGCATGGTACCCCAAGTGACATAGAGGGTGTAGTATGAGTCCTTGAAGGTTCTACCAAATGTAGAATGGTTAAGAGAGTATTCTAAAGGCTTAGAATGGTCTAGGAATGTGTATTAGGACTTATGATAACCATTAGAATGATCCTAAACATTGCATGGTACCCCAAGGGACGTAGAGGGTGTACCATGAGTCCTTGGAGGTTCTAACAAGTGTCGTATGGTTAAGAGAGTATTCTAAAGGCTTAGAATGGTCTAGGAATGTGTATTAAGACTTATAAGAACCATTAGAATGATCCTAAACATTGCATGGTACCCCAAGGGACATAGAGGGTGTAGCATGAGTCCTTGAAGGTTCTAACAAGTGTAGAATGGTTAAGAGAGTATTCTAAAGGCTTAGAATGGTCTAGGAATGTGTATTAGGACTTATAATAACCATTAGAATGATCCTAAACATTGCATGGTACCCCAAGGGACGTAGAGGGTGTACCATGAGTCCTTGGAGGTTCTAACAAGTGTAGAATAGTTAAGAGAGTATTCTAAAGGCTTAGAATGGTCTAGGAATGTGTATTAGGACTTATAATAACCATTAGAATGATCCTAAACATTGCATGGTACCCCAAGGGACGTAGAGGGTGTACCATGAGTCCTTGGAGGTTCTAACAAGTGTAGAATGGTTAAAAGAGTATTCTAAAGGCTTAGAATGGTCTAGGAATTTGTATTAGGACTTATAATAACCATTAGCATGATCCTAAACATTGCATGGTACCCCAAGGGACGTTGAGGGTGTACCATGAGTCCTTGGAGGTTCTAACACGTGTCGTATGGTTAAGAGAGTATTCTAAAGGCTTAGAATGGTCTAGGAATGTGTAATAGGACTTATAATAACCATTAGAATGATCCTAAACATTGCATGGTACCCCAAGGGACGTAGAGGGTGTAGCATGAGTCCTTGGAGGTTCTAACAAGTGTAGAATGGTTAAGATAGTATTCTAAAGGCTTAGAATGGTCTAGGAATGTGTATTAAGACTTATAAGAACCATTAGAATGATCCTAAACATTGCATGGTACCCCAAGGGACATAGAGGGTGTAGTATGAGTCCTTGAAGGTTCTACCAAATGTAGAATGGTTAAGAGAGTATTCTAAAGGCTTAGAATGGTCTAGAAATGTGTATTAGGACTTATGATAACCATTAGAATGATCCTAAACATTGCATGGTACCCCAAGGGACGTAGAGGGTGTACCATGAGTCCTTGGAGGTTCTAACAAGTGTCGTATGGTTAAGAGAGTATTCTAAAGGCTTAGAATGGTCTAGGAATGTGTATTATGACTTATAAGAACCATTAGAATGATCCTAAACATTGCATGGTACCCCAAGGGACATAGAGGGTGTAGCATGAGTCCTTGAAGGTTCTAACAAGTGTAGAATGGTTAAGAGAGTATTCTAAAGGCTTAGAATGGTCTAGGAATGTGTATTAGGACTTATAATAACCATTAGAATGATCCTAAACATTGCATGGTACCCCAAGGGACGTAGAGGGTGTACCATGAGTCCTTGGAGGTTCTAACAAGTGTAGAATGGTTAAGAGAGTATTCTAAAGGCTTAGAATGGTCTAGGAATTTGTATAAGGACTTATAATAACCATTAGAATGATCCTAAACATTGCATGGTACCCCAAGGGACGTAGAGGGTGTAGCATGAGTCCTTGGAGGTTCTAACAAGTGTAGAATGGTTAAGTGAGTATTTGAAAGGCTTAGAATGGTCTAGGAATGTGTATTAGGACTGATAATAACCATTAGAATGATCCTAAACAATGCTCGAGTCCCCAAGGAACGTAGAGGGTGTTGCATGAGTCCTTGGAGGTTCTAACAAGTGTTGAATGGTTAAGAGAGTATTCTAAAGGCTTCGAATGGTCTAGGAATGTGTATTAGGACTTATAAGAACCATTAGAATGATCCTGAACATTACTTGGTACTCGAAGGGACGTAGAGGGTGTGGCATGAGTCCTTGGAGGTTCTAACAAGTGTAGAATGGTTAAGAGAGTGTTCTAAAGGCTTAGAATGGTCTTGGAATGTGTATTAGGACTTATAATAACCATTAGAATGATCCTAAATATTGCATGGTACCCCAAGGGACGTAGAGGGTGTAGCATGAGTCCTTGGAGGTTCTAACAAGTGTAGAATGGTTAAGAGAGTATTCTAAAGGCTTAGAATGGTCTAGGAATGTGTATTAAGACTTATAAGAACCATTAGAATGATCCTAAACATTGCATGGTACCCCAAGGGACATAGAGGGTGTAGTATGAGTCCTTGAAGGTTCTACCAAATGTAGAATGGTTAAGAGAGTATTCTAAAGGCTTAGAATGGTCTAGAAATGTGTATTAGGACTTATGATAACCATTAGAATGATCCTAAACATTGCATGGTACCCCAAGGGACGTAGAGGGTGTACCATGAGTCCTTGGAGGTTCTAACAAGTGTAGAATGGTTAAGAGAGTATTCTAAAGCCTTAGAATAGTCTAGTAATGTGTATTAGGACTTATAAGAACCATTAGGACGATCGTAAACATTGCATGGTACCCCAAGGGACGTAGAGGGTGTACCTTGAGTCCTTGGAGGTTCT
The DNA here is from genome assembly GCA_037953625.1 of Crotalaria pallida. Lineage (NCBI taxonomy): Eukaryota > Viridiplantae > Streptophyta > Magnoliopsida > Fabales > Fabaceae > Crotalaria > Crotalaria pallida. Next base: position 62,585,715 of record CM075655.1, on the reverse strand, counting down.
AACAAGTGTAGAATGGTTAAGATCGTATTCTAAAGGCTTAAAATGGTCTAGGAATTTTTATTAAGACTTATAAGAACCATTAGAATGATCCTAAACATTGCATGGTACCCCAAGGGACGTAGAGGGTGTAGCATGATTCCTTGAAGGTTCTAACAAGTGTAGAATGGTAAAGAGAGTATTCTAAAGGCTTAGAATGGTCTAGGAATGAGTATTAGGACTTATGATATCCATTAGCATGATCCTAAACATTGCATGGTACCCCAAGGGACGTAGAGGGTGTAGCATGAGTCCTTGGGGGTTCTAACAGGTGTAGAATGGTTAAAAGAGTATTTTAACGACTTAGAACGGTCTAGTAATGTGTATTAGGACTTATATGAACAATTAGAATGATCCTTTACATTGCTTGAGTCCCCAAGGGACGTAGAAGGTGTACCATGAGTCCTTGGAGGTTCTAACAAGTGTAGAATGGTTAAGAGAGTATTCTAAAGCCTTAGAATAGTGTAGTAATGTTTATTAGGACTTATAAGAACTATTAGGACGATCGTAAACATTGCATGGTACCCCAAGGGACGTAGAGGGTGTACCTTGAGTCCTTGGAGGTTCTAACAAGTGTAGAATGGTTAAGATCGTATTCTAAAGGCATAGAATGGTCTAGGAATTTGTATTAAGACTTATCAGAACCATTAGAATGATCCTAAACATTGCATGGTACCCCAAGGGACAAAGAGGGTGTAGTATGAGTCCTTGAAGGTTCTACCAAATGTAGAATGGTTAAGAGAGTATTCTAAAGGCTTAGAATGGTCTAGGAATGTGTATTACGACTTATGATAACCATTAGAATGATCCTAAACATTGCATGGTACCCCAAGGGACGTAGAGGGTGTACCATGAGTCCTTGGAGGTTCTAACAAGTGTCGTATGGTTAAGAGAGTCTTCTAAAGGCTTAGAATGGTCTTGGAATGTGTATTAGGACTTATAATAACCATTAGAATGATCCTAAACATTGCATGGTACCCCAAGGGACGTAGAGGGTGTACCATGAGTCCTTGGAGGTTCTAACAAGTGCCGTATGGTTAAGAGAGTGTTCTAAAGGCTTAGAATGGTCTTGGAATGTGTATTAGGACTTATAATAACCATTAGAATGATCCTAAACATTGCATGGTACCCCAAGGGACGTAGAGGGTGTACCATGAGTCCTTGGAGGTTCTAACAAGTGTAGAATGGTTAAGAGAGTATTCTAAAGGCTTAGAATGGTCTAGGAATGTGTAATAGGACTTATGATAACCATTAGAACTATCTTAAGCATTGCATGGTACCCCAAGGGGCGTAGAGGGTGTAGCATGAGTCCTTGGAGGTTCTAACAAGTGTAGAATGGTTAAGAGAGTATTCTAAAGCCTTAGAATAGTCTAGTAATGTGTATTAGGACTTATAAGAACCATTAGGACGATCGTAAACATTGCATGGTACCCCAAGGGACGTAGAGGGTGTACCTTGAGTCCTTAGAAGTTCTAACAAGTGTAGAATGGTTAAGATCGTATTCTAAAGGCTTAAAATGGTCTAGGAATTTGTATTAAGACTTATAAGAACCATTAGAATGATCCTAAACATTGCATGGTACCCCAAGGGACATAGAGGGTGTAGTATGAGTCCTTGCAGGTTCTACCAAATGTAGAATGGTTAAGAGAGTATTCTAAAGGCTTAGAATGGTCTAGGAATGTGTATTAGGACTTATGATAACCATTAGAATGATCCTAAACATTGCATGGTACCCCAAGGGACGTAGAGGGTGTACCATGAGTCCTTGGAGGTTCTAACAAGTGTCGTATGGTTAAGAGAGTATTCTAAAGGCTTAGAATGGTCTTGGAATGTGTATTAGGACTTATAATAACCATTAGAATGATCCTAAACATTGAATGGTACCCCAAGGGACGTAGAGGGTGTACCATGAGTCCTTGGAGGTTCTAACAAGTGTCGTATGGTTAAGAGAGTATTCTAAAGGCTTAGAATGGTCTAGGAATGTGTATTATGACTTATAAGAACCATTAGAATGATCCTAAACATTGCATGGTACCCCAAGGGACATAGAGGGTGTAGCATGAGTCCTTGAAGGTTCTAACAAGTGTAGAATGGTTAAGAGAGTATTCTAAAGGCTTAGAATGGTCTAGGAATGTGTATTAGGACTTATAATAACCACTAGAATGATCCTAAACATTGCATGGTACCCCAAGGGACGTAGAGGGTGTACCATGAGTCCTTGGATGTTCTAACAAGTGTAGAATGGTTAATAGAGTATTCTAAAGGCTTAGAATGGTCTAGGAATTTGTATTAGGACTTATAATAACCATTAGAATGATCCTAAACATTGCATGGTACCCCAAGGGACGTAGAGGGTGTACCATGAGTCCTTGAAGGTTCTAACACGTGTCGTATGGTTAAGAGAGTATTCTAAAGGCTTAGAATGGTCTAGGAATGTGTAATAGGACTTATAATAACCATTACAACTATCCTAAGCATTGCATGGTACCCCAAGGGACGCAGAGGGTGTAGCATGAGTCCTTGGAGGTTCTAACAAGTGTAGAATGGTTACGAGAGTATTCTAAAGCCTTAGAATAGTCTAGTAATGTGTATTAGGACTTATAAGAACCATTAGAACGATCGTAAACATTGCAAGGTACCCCAAGGGACGTAGAGGGTGTACCATGAGTCCTTGGAGGTTCTAACAAGTGTAGAATGGTTAAGATCGTATTCTAAAGGCTTAGAATGGTCTAGGAATTTGTATTAGGACTTATAATAACCATTAGAATGATCCTAAACATTGCATGGTACCCCAAGGGACGTAAAGGGTGTAGCATGAGTCCTTGGAGGTTCTAACAAGTGTAGAATGGTTAAGTGAGTATTCTAAAGGCTTATAATGGTCTAGGAAATTGTATCAGGACTTATTATAACCATTAGAATGATCCTAAACATTGCAATGTACCCCAAGGGACGTAGAGGGTGTAGCATGAGTCCTTGGAGGTTCTAACAAGTGTAGAATGGTTAAGTGAGTATTCTAAAGGCTTATAATGGTCTCGGAATTTGTATCAGGACTTATAATAACCATTAGAATGATCCTAAACATTGCATGGTACCCCAAGGGACGTAGAGGGTGTAACATGAGTCCTTGGAGGTTCAAACAAGTGTAGAATGGTTAAGTGAGTATTCTAAAGGCTTAGAATGGTCTAGGAATTTGTATTAGGACTTATAATAACCATTAGAACTATCTTAAGCATTGCATGGTACCCCAAGGAACGTAGAGGGTGTAGCATGAGTCCTTGGAGGTTCTAACAAGTGTAGAATGGTTAAGTGAGTATTTGAAAGCCTTAGAATAGTGTAGTAATGTTTATTAGGACTTATAAGAACTATTAGGACGATCGTAAACATTGCATGGTACCCCAAGGAACGTAGAGGGTGTACCTTGAGTCCTTGGAGGTTCTAACAAGTGTAGAATGGTTAAGATCGTATTCTAAAGGCTTAGAATGGTCTAGGAATTTGTATTAAGACTTATCAGAACCATTAGAATGATCCTAAACATTGCATGGTACCCCAAGGGACAAAGAGGGTGTAGTATGAGTCCTTGAAGGTTCTACCAAATGTAGAATGGTTAAGAGAGTATTCTAAAGGCTTAGAATTGTCTAGGAATGTGTATTACGACTTATGATAACCATTAGAATGATCCTAAACATTGCATGGTACCCCAAGGGACGTAGAGGGTGTACCATGAGTCCTTGGAGGTTCTAACAAGTGTCGTATGGTTAAGAGAGTATTCTAAAGGCTTAGAATGGTCTTGGAATGTGTATTAGGACTTATAATAACCATTAGAATGATCCTAAACATTGCATGGTACCCCAAGGGACGTAGAGGGTGTAACATGAGTCCTTGGAGGTTCAAACAAGTGTCGTATGGTTAAGAGAGTATTCTAAAGGCTTAGAATGGTCTTGGAATGTGTATGAGGACTTATAATAACCATTAGAATGATCCTAAACATTGAATGGTACCCCAAGGGACGTAGAGGGTGTACCATGAGTCCTTGGAGGTTCTAACAAGTGTCGTATGGTTAAGAGAGTATTCTAAAGGCTTAGAATGGTCTAGGAATGTGTATTATGACTTATAAGAACCATTAGAATGATCCTAAACATTGCATGGTACCCCAAGGGACATAGAGGGTGTAGCATGAGTCCTTGAAGGTTCTAACAAGTGTAGAATGGTTAAGAGAGTATTCTAAAGGCTTAGAATGGTCTAGGAATGTGTATTAGGACTTATGATAACCATTAGAATGATCCTAAACATTGCATGGTACCCCAAGGGACGTAGAGGGTGTACCATGAGTCCTTGGAGGTTCTAACAAGTGTCGTATGGTTAAGAGAGTATTCTAAAGGCTTAGAATGGTCTTGGAATGTGTATTAGGACTTATAATAACCATTAGAATGATCCTAAACATTGAATGGTACCCCAAGGGACGTAGAGGGTGTACCATGAGTCCTTGGAGGTTCTAACAAGTGTCGTATGGTTAAGAGAGTATTCTAAAGGCTTAGAATGGTCTAGGAATGTGTATTATGACTTATAAGAACCATTAGAATGATCCTAAACATTGCATGGTACCCCAAGGGACATAAAGGGTGTAGCATGAGTCCTTGAAGGTTCTAACAAGTGTAGAATGGTTAAGAGAGTATTCTAAAGGCTTAGAATGGTCTAGGAATGTGTATTAGGACTTATAATAACCATTAGAATGATCCTAAACATTGCATGGTACCCCAAGGGACGTAGAGGGTGTACCATGAGTCCTTGGATGTTCTAACAAGTGTAGAATGGTTAAAAGAGTATTCTAAAGGCTTAGAATGGTCTAGGAATTTGTATTAGGACTTATAATAACCATTAGAATGATCCTAAACATTGCATGGTACCCCAAGGGACGTAGAGGGTGTACCATGAGTCCTTGGAGGTTCTAACACGTGTCGTAAGGTTAAGAGAGTATTCTAAAGGCTTAGAATGGTCTAGGAATGTGTAATAGGACTTATAATAACCATTACAACTATCCTAAGCATTGCATGGTACCCCAAGGGACGCAGAGGGTGTAGCATGAGTCCTTGGAGGTTCTAACAAGTGTAGAATGGTTACGATAGTATTCTAAAGCCTTAGAATAGTCTAGTAATGTGTATTAGGACTTATAAGAACCATTAGAACGATCGTAAACATTGCAAGGTACCCCAAGGGACGTAGAGGGTGTACCATGAGTCCTTGGAGGTTCTAACAAGTGTAGAATGGTTAAGATCGTATTCTAAAGGCTTAGAATGGTCTAGGAATTTGTATTAGGACTTATAATAACCATTAGAATGATCCTAAACATTGCATGGTACCCCAAGGGACGTAAAGGGTGTAGCATGAGTCCTTGGAGGTTCTAACAAGTGTAGAATGGTTAAGTGAGTATTCTAAAGGCTTATAATGGTCTAGGAATTTGTATCAGGACTTATAATAACCATTAGAATGATCCTAAACATTGCATGGTACCCCAAGGGACGTAGAGGGTGTAACATGAGTCCTTGGAGGTTCAAACAAGTGTAGAATGGTTAAGTGAGTATTCTAAAGGCTTAGAATGGTCTAGGAATTTGTATTAGGACTTATAATAACCATTAGAATGATCCTAAACATTGCATGGTACCCCAAGGGACATAGAGGGTGTAGCATGAGTCCTTGAAGGTTCTAACAAGTGTAGAATGGTTAAGAGAGTATTCTAAAGGCTTAGAATGGTCTAGGAATGTGTATTAGGACTTATGATAACCATTAGAATGATCCTAAACATTGCATGGTACCCCAAGGGACGTAGAGGGTGTACCATGAGTCCTTGGAGGTTCTAACAAGTGTCGTATGGTTAAGAGAGTATTCTAAAGGCTTAGAATGGTCTTGGAATGTGTATTAGGACTTATAATAACCATTAGAATGATCCTAAACATTGAATGGTACCCCAAGGGACGTAGAGGGTGTACCATGAGTCCTTGGAGGTTCTAACAAGTGTCGTATGGTTAAGAGAGTATTCTATAGGCTTAGAATGGTCTAGGAATGTGTATTATGACTTATAAGAACCATTAGAATGATCCTAAACATTGCATGGTACCCCAAGGGACGTAGAGGGTGTAGCATGAGTCCTTGGAGGTTCTAACAAGTGTAGAATGGTTAAGTGAGTATTCTAAAGGCCTATAATGGTCTAGGAATTTGTATCAGGACTTATAATAACCATTAGAATGATCCTAAACATTGCATGGTACCCCAAGGGACGTAGTGGGTGTAACATGAGTTCTTGGAGGTTCAAACAAGTGTAGAATGGTTAAGTGAGTATTCTAAAGGCTTAGAATGGTCTAGGAATTTGTATTAGGACTTATAATAACCATTAGAATGATCCTAAACATTGCATGGTACCCCAAGGAACGTAGAGGGTGTACCATGAGTCCTTGGAGGTTCTAACAAGTGTAGTATGGTTAAGTGAGTATTTGAAAGGCTTAGAATGGTCTAGAAATTTGTATTAGGACTTATAATAACCATTAGAATGATCCTAAACATTGCATGGTACCCCAAGGGATGTAGAGGGTGTACCATGAGTCCTTGGAGGTTCTAACAAGTGTAGAAATGTTAAGAGAGTATTCTAAAGGCTTAGAATGGTCTAGGAATTTGTATTAGGACTTATAATAACCATTAGAATGATCCTAAACATTGCAACGTAACCCAAGGGACGTAGAGGGTGTACCATGAGTCCTTGGAGGTTCTAACAAGTGTAGAATGGTTAAGAGAGTATTATAAATGCTTAGAATGCTCTAGGAATTTGTATTAGGACTTATAATAACCATTAGAATGATCCAAAACATTGCATGGTTCCCCAAGGGACATAGAGGGTGTAGCATGAGTCCTTGAAGGTTCTAACAAGTGTAGAATGGTTAAGAGAGTATTCTAAAGGCTTAGAATGGTCTAGGAATGTGTATTATTACTTATAATAACCATTAGAATGATCCTAAACATGTCATGGTACCCCAAGGGACGTAGACGGTGTACCATGAGTCCTTGGAGGTTCTAACAAGTGTAGAATGGTTAAAAGAGTATTCTAAAGGCTTAGAATGGTCTAAGAATGTGTATTAGGACTTATGATAACCATTAGAATGATCCTTAACATTGCATGGTACCCCAAGGGACGTAGAGGGTGTACCATGAGTCCTTGGAGGTTCTAACAAGTGTCGTATGGTTAAGAGAGTATTCTAAAGGCTTAGAATGGTCTAGGAATGTGTATTAGGACTTATGATAACCATTAGAATGATCCTAAACATTGCATGGTACCCCAAGGGACGTAGAGGGTGTACCATGAGTCCTTGGAGGTTCTAACAAGTGTCGTATGGTTAAGAGAGTATTCTAAAGGCTTAGAATGGTCTTGGAATGTGTATTAGGACTTATAATAACCATTAGAATGATCCTAAACATTGAATGGTACCCCAAGGGACGTAGAGGGTGTACCATGAGTCCTTGGAGGTTCTAACAAGTGTCGTATGGTTAAGAGAGTATTCTAAAGGCTTAGAATGGTCTAGGAATGTGTATTATGACTTATAAGAACCATTAGAATGATCCTAAACATTGCATGGTACCCCAAGGGACGTAGAGGGTGTAGCATGAGTCCTTGGAGGTTCTAACAAGTGTAGAATGGTTAAGTGAGTATTCTAAAGGCCTATAATGGTCTAGGAATTTGTATCAGGACTTATAATAACCATTAGAATGATCCTAAACATTGCATGGTACCCCAAGGGACGTAGTGGGTGTAACATGAGTGCTTGGAGGTTCAAACAAGTGTAGAATGGTTAAGTGAGTATTCTAAAGGCTTAGAATGGTCTAGGAATTTGTATTAGGACTTATAATAACCATTAGAATGATCCTAAACATTGCATGGTACCCCAAGGAACGTAGAGGGTGTACCATGAGTCCTTGGAGGTTCTAACAAGTGTAGTATGGTTAAGTGAGTATTTGAAAGGCTTAGAATGGTCTAGAAATTTGTATTAGGACTTATAATAACCATTAGAATGATCCTAAACCTTGCATGGTACCCCAAGGGATGTAGAGGGTGTACCATGAGTCCTTGGAGGTTCTAACAAGTGTAGAAATGTTAAGAGAGTATTCTAAAGGCTTAGAATGGTCTAGGAATTTGTATTAGGACTTATAATAACCATTAGAATGATCCTAAACATTGCAACGTAACCCAAGGGACGTAGAGGGTGTACCATGAGTCCTTGGAGGTTCTAACAAGTGTAGAATGGTTAAGAGAGTATTATAAAGGCTTAGAATGCTCTAGGAATTTGTATTAGGACTTATAATAACCATTAGAATGATCCAAAACATTGCATGGTTCCCCAAGGGACATAGAGGGTGTAGCATGAGTCCTTGAAGGTTCTAACAAGTGTAGAATGGTTAAGAGAGTATTCTAAAGGCTTAGAATGGTCTAGGAATGTGTATTATTACTTATAATAACCATTAGAATGATCCTAAACATGTCATGGTACCCCAAGGGACGTAGAGGGTGTACCATGAGTCCTTGGAGGTTCTAACAAGTGTAGAATGGTTAAAAGAGTATTCTAAAGGCTTAGAATGGTCTAGGAATGTGTATTAGGACTTATGATAACCATTAGAATGATCCTTAACATTGCATGGTACCCCAAGGGACGTAGAGGGTGTACCATGAGTCCTTGGAGGTTCTAACAAGTGTCGTATGGTTAAGAGAGTATTCTAAAGGCTTAGAATGGTCTTGGAATGTGTATTAGGACTTATAATAACCATTAGAATGATCCTAAACATTGCATGGTACCCCAAGGGACGTAGAGGGTGTACCATGAGTCCTTGGAGGTTCTAACAATTGTCGTATGGTTAAGAGAGTATTCTAAAGGCTTAGAATGGTCTAGGAATGTGTATTATGACTTATAAGAACCATTAGAATGATCCTAAACATTGCATGGTACCCCAAGGGACATAGAGGGTGTAGCATGAGTCCTTGAAGGATCTAACAAGTGTAGAATGGTTAAGAGAGTATTCTAAAGGCTTAGAATGGTCTAGGAATGTGTATTAGGACTTATAATAACCATTAGAATGATCCTAAACATTGCATGGTACCCCAAGGGACGTAGAGGGTGTACCATGAGTCCTTGGAGGTTCTAACAAGTGTAGAATGGTTAAAAGAGTATTCTAAAGGCTTAGAATGGTCTAGGAATTTGTATTAGGACTTATAATAACCATTAGCATGATCCTAAACATTGCATGGTACCCCAAGGGACGTAGAGGGTGTACCATGAGTCCTTGGAGGTTCTAACACGTGTCGTATGGTTAAGAGAGTATTCTAAAGGCTTAGAATGGTCTAGGAATGTGTAATAGGACTTATAATAACCATTAGAACTATCCTAAGCATTGCATGGTACCCCAAGGGACGTAGAGGGTGTAGCATGAGTCCTTGGAGGTTCTAACAAGTGTAGAATGGTTAAGAGAGTATTATAAAGGCTTAGAATGCTCTAGGAATTTGTATTAGGACTTATAATAACCATTAGAATGATCCAAAACATTGCATGGTTCCCCAAGGGACATAGAGGGTGTAGCATGAGTCCTTGAAGGTTCTAACAAGTGTAGAATGGTTAAGAGAGTATTCTAAAGGCTTAGAATGGTCTAGGAATGTGTATTATTACTTATAATAACCATTAGAATGATCCTAAACATGTCATGGTACCCCAAGGGACGTAGAGGGTGTACCATGAGTCCTTGGAGGTTCTAACAAGTGTAGAATGGTTAAAAGAGTATTCTAAAGGCTTAGAATGGTCTAGGAATGTGTATTAGGACTTATGATAACCATTAGAATGATCCTTAACATTGCATGGTACCCCAAGGGACGTAGAGGGTGTACCATGAGTCCTTGGAGGTTCTAACAAGTGTCGTATGGTTAAGAGAGTATTCTAAAGGCTTAGAATGGTCTTGGAATGTGTATTAGGACTTATAATAACCATTAGAATGATCCTAAACATTGCATGGTACCCCAAGGGACGTAGAGGGTGTACTATGAGTCCTTGGAGGTTCTAACAATTGTCGTATGGTTAAGAGAGTATTCTAAAGGCTTAGAATGGTCTAGGAATGTGTATTATGACTTATAAGAACCATTAGAATGATCCTAAACATTGCATGGTACCCCAAGGGACATAGAGGGTGTAGCATGAGTCCTTGAAGGATCTAACAAGTGTAGAATGGTTAAGAGAGTATTCTAAAGGCTTAGAATGGTCTAGGAATGTGTATTAGGACTTATAATAACCATTAGAATGATCCTAAACATTGCATGGTACCCCAAGGGACGTAGAGGGTGTACCATGAGTCCTTGGAGGTTCTAACAAGTGTAGAATGGTTAAAAGAGTATTCTAAAGGCTTAGAATGGTCTAGGAATTTGTATTAGGACTTATAATAACCATTAGCATGATCCTAAACATTGCATGGTACCCCAAGGGACGTAGAGGGTGTACCATGAGTCCTTGGAGGTTCTAACACATGTCGTATGGTTAAGAGAGTATTCTAAAGGCTTAGAATGGTCTAGGAATGTGTAATAGGACTTATAATAACCATTAGAACTATCCTAAGCATTGCATGGTACCCCAAGGGACGTAGAGGGTGTAGCATGAGTCCTTGGAGATTCTAACAAGTGTAGAATGGTTAAGAGAGTATTCTAAATCCTTAGAATAGTCTAGTAATGTGTATTAGGACTTATAAGAACCATTAGTACGATCGTAAACATTGCATGGTACCCCAAGGGACGTAGAGGGTGTACCTTGAGTCCTTGGAGGTTCTAACAAGTGTAGAATGGTTAAGATCGTATTCTAAAGGCTTAAAATGGTCTAGGAATTTGTATTAAGACTTATACGAACCATTAGAATGATCCTAAATATTGCATGGTACCCCAAGGGACATAGAGGGTGTAGGATGAGTCCTTGAAGGTTCTACCAAATGTAGAATGGTTAAGAGAGTATTGTAAAGGCTTAGAATGGTCTAGGTATGTGTATTAGGACTTATGATAACCATTAGAATGATCGTAAACATTGCACGGTACCCCAAGGGACGTAGAGGGTGTACCATGAGTCCTTGGAGGTTCTAACAATTGTCGTATGGTTAAGAGAGTATTCTAAAGGCTTAGAATGGTCTAGGAATGTGTATTATGACTTATAAGAACCATTAGAATGATCCTAAACATTGCATGGTACCCCAAGGGACATAGAGGGTGTAGCATGAGTCCTTGAAGCTTCTAACAAGTGTAGAATGGTTAAGAGAGTATTCTAAAGGCTTAAAATGGTCTAGGAATGTGTATTAGGACTTATAATAACCATTAGAATGATCCTAAACATTGCATGGTACCCCAAGGGACGTAGAGGGTGTACCATGAGTCCTTGGAGGTTCTAACAAGTGTAGAATGGTTAAAAGAGTATTCTAAAGGCTTAGAATGGTCTAGGAATTTGTATTAGGACTTATAATAACCATTAGCATGATCCTAAACATTGCATGGTACCCCAAGGGACGTAGAGGGTGTACCATGAGTCCTTGGAGGTTCTAACACGTGTCGTATGGTTAAGAGAGTATTCTAAAGGCTTAGAATGGTCTAGGAATGTGTAATAGGACTTATAATAACCATTAGAACTATCCTAAGCATTGCATGGTACCCCAAGGGACGTAGAGGGTGTAGCATGAGTCCTTGCAGGTTCTAACAAGTGTAGAATGGTTAAGAGAGTATTCTAAATCCTTAGAATAGTCTAGTAATGTGTATTAGGACTTATAAGAACCATTAGAACAATCGTAAACATTGCATGGTACCCCAAGGGACGTAGAGGGTGTACCATGAGTCCTTGGAGATTCTAATAAGTGTAGAATGGTTAAGATCGTATTCTAAAGGCTTAGAATGGTCTAGGAATTTGTATTAGGACTTATAATAACCATTAGAATGATCCTAAACATTGCATGGTACCCCAAGGGACGTAGAGGGTGTAGCATGAGTCCTTGGAGGTTCTAACAAGTGTAGAATGGTTAAGTGAGTATTCTAAAGGCTTAGAATGGTGTAGGAATTTGTATCAGGACTTATAATAACCATTAGAATGATCCTAAACATTGCATGGTACCCCAAGGGACGTAGAGGGTGTAACATGAGTCCTTGGAGGTTCAAACAAGTGTAGAATGGTTAAGTGAGTATTCTAAAGGCTTAGAATGGTCTAGGAATTTGTATTAGGACTTATAATAACCATTAGAATGATCCTAAACATTGCATGGTACCCCAAGGAACGTAGAGGGTGTACCATGAGTCCTTGGAGGTTCTAACAAGTGTAGAATGGTTAAGTGAGTATTTGAAAGGCTTAGAATGGTCTAGAAATTTGTATTAGGACTTATAATAACCATTAGAATGATCCTAAACATTGCATGGTACCCCAAGGGATGTAGAGGGTGTACCATGAGTCCTTGGAGGTTCTAACAAGTGTAGAATGGTTAAGAGAGTATTCTAAAGGCTTAGAATGGTCTAGGAATTTGTATTAGGACTTATAATAACCATTAGAATGATCCTAAACATGGCAACGTAACCCAAGGGACGTAGAGGGTATACCATGAGTCCTTGGAGGTTCTAACAAGTGTAGAATGGTTAAGAGAGTATTATAAAGGCTTAGAATGGTCTAGGAATTTGTATTAGGACTTATAATAACCATTAGAATGATCCTAAATATTGCATGGTACCCCAAGGGACATAGAGGGTGTAGCATGAGTCCTTGAAGGTTCTAACAAGTGTAGAATGGTTAAGAGAGTATTGTAAAGGCTTAGAATGGTCTAGGAATGTGTATTAGGACTTATAATAACCATTAGAATGATCCTAAAAATTTCTTTGTACCCCAAGGGACGTAGAGAGTGTACCATGAGTCCTTGGAGGTTCTAACAAGTGTAGAATGGTTAAAAGAGTATTCTAAAGGCTTAGAATGGTCTAGGAATTTGTATTAGGACTTATAATAACCATTAGAATGATCCTAAACATTGCATGGTACCCTAAGGGACGTAGAGGGTGTACCATGAGTCCTTGGAGGTTCTAACACGTGTCGTATGGTTAAGAGAGTATTCTAAAGGCTTAGAATGGTCTAGGAATGTGTAATAGGACTTATAATAACCATTAGAATGATCCTAAACATTGCATGGTACCCCAAGGGACGTAGAGGGTGTAGCATGAGTCCTTGGAGGTTCTAAAAAGTGTAGAATTGTTAAGTGAGTTTTCTAAAGGCTTAGAATGGTCTAGGAATATGTAGTAGGACTTATAATAACCATTAGAATGATCCTAAACAATGCTTGAGTCCCCAAGGGACGTAGAGGGTGTACCATGAGTCTTTGGAGGTTCTAACAAGTGTAGAATGGTTAAGAGAGTATTCTAAAGGCTTAGAATGGTCTAGGAATGTGTATTAGGACTTATAATAACCATTAGAACTATCTTAAACATTGCATGGTACCCCAAGGGACGTAGAGGGTGTACAATGAGTCCTTGGAGGTTCTAACAAGTGTAGAATGGTTAAGTGAGTATTCTAAAGGCTTAGAATGGTCTAGGAATGTGTAGTAGGACTTATAATAACCATTAGAATGATCCTAAACAATGCTTGAGTCCCCAAGGGACGTAGAGGGTGTACCATGAGTCTTAGAAGGTTCTAACAACTGTAGAATGGTTTAGAGAGTATTTTAAAGGCTTATAATGGTCTAGGAATGTGTACTAGGACTTATAATAACCATTAGAATGATCCTAAACATTGCATGGTACCCCAAGGGACGTAGAGGGTGTAGCATGAGTCCTTGGAGGTTCTAACAAGTGTAGAATGTTTAAGTGAGTATTCTAAAGGCTTAGAATGGTCTAGGAATGTGTAGTAGGACTTATAATAACTATTACAATGATCCTAAACAATGCTTGAGTCCCCAAGGGACGTAGAGGGTGTTCCATGAGTCCTTGGAGGTTCTAAAAACTGTAGAATGGTTAAGTGAGTATTCTAAAGGCTTAGAATGGTCTAGGAATGTGTATTAGGACTTATAAAAACCATTAGAATGATCGTAAACAATGCTTGAGTCCCCAAGGGACGTAGAGGGTGTACAATGAGTCCTTGGAGGTTCTAACAAGTGTAGAATGGTTAAGTGAGTATTCTAAAGGCTTAGAATGGTCTAGGAATGTGTAGTAGGACTTATAATAACAATTAGAATGATCCTAAACAATGCTTGAGTCCCCAAGGGACGTAGAGGGTGTACCATGAGTCTTTGGAGGTTCTAACAAGTGTAGAATGGTTAAGAGAGTATTCTAAAGGCTTAGAATGGTCTAGGAATTTGTACTAGGACTTATGTTAACCATTAGAATGATCCTAAACATTGCATGGTACCCCAAGGGACGTAGAGGGTGTAGCATGAGTCCTTGGAGGTTCTAACAAGTGTAGAATGGTTAAGTGAGTATTCTAAAGGCTTAAAATGCTCTAGGAATGTGTATTAGGACTTATAATAACCATTAGAATGATCCTAAACAATGCTTGAGTCCCCAAGGGACGTAGAGGGTGTACCATGAGTCTTTGGAGGTTCTAACAAGTGTAGAATGGTTAAGAGAGTATTCTAAAGGCTTAGAATGGTCTAGGAATGTGTATTAGGACTTATAATAACCATTAGAACTATCCTAAACATTGCATGGTACCCCAAGGGAGGTAGAGGGTGTCCAATGAGTCCTTGGAGGTTCTAACAAGTGTAAAATGGTTAAGTGAGTATTCTAAAGGCTTAGAATGATCTAGGAATGTGTAGTAGGACTTATAATAACCATTAGAATGATCCTAAACAATACTTGAGTCCCCAAGGGACGTAGAGGGTGTACCATGAGTCTTTGGAGATTCTAACAACTGTAGAATGGTTAAGAGAGTATTCTAAAGGCTTAGAATGGTCTAGGAATGTGTACTAAGACTTATAATAACCATTAGAATGATCCTAAACATTGCATGGTACCCCAAGGGACGTAGAGGGTGTAGCATGAGTCCTTGGAGGTTCTAACAAGTGTAGAATGATTAAGTGAGTATTCTAAAGGCTTAGAATGGTCTAGGAATGTGTAGTAGGACTTATAATAACCATTAGAATGATCCTAAACAATGCTTGAGTCCCCAAGGGACGTAGAGGGTGTACCATGAGTCCCTGGAGGTTCTAACAAGTGTAGAATGGTTAACAGAGTATTCTTAAGGCTTAGAATGGTCTAGGAATGTGTATTAGGACTAGTAGGAACCATTAAAATGATCATAAACGTTGCTCGAGTCCCCAAGGGACGTAGAGGGTGTAGCATGAGTCCTTGGAGGTTCTGATAAGTGTAGAATGGTTAAGAGAATATTCTAAAGGCTTAGAATGGTCTAGGAATGTGTATTAGGACATATAATAATCATTAGAATGATCCTAAACATTGCATGGCACCCCAAGGGACGTAGAGGGTGTAGCATGAGTCCTTGGAGGTTCTAACAAGTGTAGAATGGTTAATAGAGTATTCTAAAGGCTTAGAATGGTCTAGGAATGTGTATTACGACTTATAATAACCATTAGAATGATCCTAAACATTGCTTGAGTCCCCAAGGGACGGAGAGGGTGTAGCATGAGTCCTTGGAGGTTCTAATAAGTGTAGAATGGTTAAGAGAGTATTCTATGGGCTTAGAATGGTCTAGGAATGTGTATTAGGACATATAATAACCATTAGAATGATCCTAAACATTGCATGGTACCCCAAGGGACGTAGAGGGTGTAGCATGAGTCCTTGGAGGTTCTAACAAGTGTAGAATGGTTAAGAGAGTATTCCAAAGGCTTAGAATGGTCTAGGAATGTGTATTAGGACTTATAATAACCATTAGAATAATCCGAAACATTGCTTGGTACCCCAAGGGACGTAGAGGGTGTACCATGAGTCCTTGGAGGTTCTAACAAGTGTACAATGGTTAAGAGAGTATTCTAAAGGCTTAGAATGGTCTAGGAATGTGTACTAAGACTTATAATAACCATTAGAATGATCCTAAACATTGCATGGTACCCCAAGGGACGTAGAGGGTGTAGCATGAGTCCTTGGAGGTTCTAACAAGTGTAGAATGATTAAGTGAGTATTCTAAAGGCTTAGAATGGTCTAGGAATGTGTAGTAGGACTTATAATAACCATTAGAATGATCCTAAACAATGCTTGAGTCCCCAAGGGACGTAGAGGGTGTACCATGAGTCCCTGGAGGTTCTAACAAGTGTAGAATGGTTAACAGAGTATTCTTAAGGCTTAGAATGGTCTAGGAATGTGTATTAGGACTAGTAGGAACCATTAAAATGATCATAAACATTGCTCGAGTCCCCAAGGGACGTAGAGGGTGTACCATGAATCCTTGGAGGTTCTCACAAGTGTAGAATGGTTAAGAGAGTATTCTAAAGGCTTAGAATGGTCTAGGAATGTGTAATAGGACTTATAATAACCATTAGGATAATCCGAAACATTGCTTGAGTCCCCAAGGGACGTAGAGGGTGTAGCATGAGTCCTTGGAGGTTCTAACAAGTGTAGCATGGTTAATAGAGTATTCTAAAGGCTTAGAATGGTCTAGGAATGTGTATTACGACTTATAATAACCATTAGAATGATCCTAAACATTGCTTGAGTCCCCAAGGGACGGAGAGGGTGTAGCTTGAGTCCTTGGAGGTTCTAATAAGTGTAGAATGGTTAAGAGAGTATTCTAAGGGCTTAGAATGGTCTAGGAATGTGTATTAGGACATATAATAACCATTAGAATGATCCTAAACATTGCATGGTACCCCAAGGGACGTAGAGGGTGTAGCATGAGTCCTTGGAGGTTCTAACAAGTGTAGAATGGTTAAGAGAGTATTCCAAAGGCTTAGAATGGTCTAGGAATGTGTATTAGGACTTATAATAACCATTAGAATAATCCGAAACATTGCTTGGTACCCCAAGGGACGTAGAGGGTGTACCATGAGTCCTTGGAGGTTCTAACAAGTGTACAATGGTTAAAAGAGTATTCTAAAGGCTTAGCATGGTCTAGGAATTTGTATTAGGACTTATAATAACCATTAGAATGATCCTAAACATTGCATGGTACCCCAAGGGACGTAGAGGGTGTACCATGAATCTTTGGAGGTTCTAACAAGTGTAGAATGGTTAAGAGAGTATTCTAAAGGCTTAGAATGGTCTAGGAATGTGTAATAAGACTAATAATAACAATGAGAACTATCCTAAACATTGCATGGTACCCCAAGGGACGTAGAGGTTGTACCATGAGTCCTTGGAGGTTCTAACAAGTGTAGAATGGTTAAGTGAGTATTGTAAAGGCTTAGAATGGTCTAGGAATATGTAGTAGGACTTATAATAACCATTAGAATGATCCTAAACAATTCATGGTACCCCAAGGGACGTAGAGGGTGTAGCTTGAGTCTTTGGAGGTTCTAACAAGTGTAGAATGGTTAAGAGAGTATTCTAAAGGCTTAGAATGGTCTAGGAATATCTATTAGGACTTATAAGAACCATTATAATGATCCTAAACATTGCATGGTACCCCAAGGGACTTAGAGGGTGTAGCATGAGTCCTTGGAGGTTCTAACAAGTGTAGAATGGTTAATAGAATATTCTAAAGGCTTAGAATGGTCTAGGAATGTGTAGTAGGACTTATAATAACCATTAGAATGATCCTAAACAATGCTTGAGTCCTCAAGGGACGTAGAGGGTGTACCATGAGTCTTTGGAGGTTCTAACAAGTGTAAAATGGTTAAGAGAGTATTCTAAAGGCTTAGAATGGTCTAGGAATGTGTATTAGGACTTATAATAACCATTAGAACTATCCTAAACATTGCATGGTACCCCAAGGGACGTAGAGGGTGTCTAATGAGTCCTTGGAGGTTCTAACAAGTGTAAAATGGTTAAGTGAGTATTCTAAAGGCTTAGAATGGTCTAGAAATGTGTAGTAGGACTTATAATAACCATTAGAATGATCCTAAACAATGCTTGAGTCCCCATGGGACGTAGAGGGTGTACCATGAGTCTTTGGAGGTTCTAACAACTGTAGAATGGTTAAGAGAGTATTCTAAAGGCTTAGAATGGTCTAGGAATGTGTACTAAGACTTATAATATCCATTAGAATGATCCTAAACATTGCATGGTACCCCAAGGGACGTAGAGGGTGTAGCATGAGTCCTTGGAGGTTCTAACAAGTGTAGAATGGTTAAGTGAGTATTCTAAAGGCTTAGAATGGTCTAGGAATGTGTAGTAGGACTTATAATAACCATTAGAATGATCCTAAACAATGCTTGAGTCCCCAAGGGACGTAGAGGGTGTTCCATGAGTCCTTGGAGGTTCTAAAAAGTGTAGAATGGTTAAGTGAGTATTCTAATGGCTTAGAATGGTCTAGGAATGTGTATTAGGACTTATAATAACCATTAGAATGATCCTAAACAATGCTTGAGTCCCCAAGGGACGTAGAGGGTGTACCATGAGTCCATGGAGGTTCTAACAAGTGTAGAATGGTTAACAGAGTATTCTTAAGGCTTAGAATGGTCGAGGAATGTGTATTAGGACTAGTAGGAACCATTAAAATGATCATAAACATTGCTCGAGTCCCCAAGGGACGTAGAGGGTGTAGCATGAGTCCTTGGAGGTTCTGATAAGTGTAGAATGGTTAAGAGAATATTCTAAAGGCTTAGAATGGTCTAGGAATGTGTATTAGGACATATAATAATCATTAGAATGATCCTAAACAATGCTTGAGTCCCCAAGGGACGTAGAGGGTGTACCATGAGTCCATGGAGGTTCTAACAAGTGTAGAACGGTTAACAGAGTATTCTTAAGGCTTAGAATGGTCTAGGAATGTGTATTAGAACTAGTAGGAACCATTAAAATGATCATAAACATTGCTCGAGTCCCCAAGGGACGTAGAGGGTGTAGCATGAGTCCTTGGAGGTTCTGATAAGTGTAGAATGGTTAAGAGAATATTCTAAAGGCTTAGAATGGTCTAGGAATGTGTATTAGGACATATAATAATCATTAGAATGATCCTAAACATTGCATGGCACCCCAAGGGACGTAGAGGGTGTAGCATGAGTCCTTGGAGGTTCTAACAAGTGTAGAATGGTTAATAGAGTATTCTAAAGGCTTAGAATGGTCTAGGAATGTGTATTACGACTTATAATAACCATTAGAATGATCCTAAACATTGCTTGAGTCCCCAAGGGACGGAGAGGGTGTAGCATGAGTCCTTGGAGGTTCTAATAAGTGTAGAATGGTTAAGAGAGTATTCTATGGGCTTAGAATGGTCTAGGAATGTGTATTAGGACATATAATAACCATTAGAATGATCCTAAACATTGCATGGTACCCCAAGGGACGTAGAGGGTGTAGCATGAGTCCTTGGAGGTTCTAACAAGTGTAGAATGGTTAAGAGAGTATTCCAAAGGCTTAGAATGGTCTAGGAATGTGTATTAGGACTTATAATAACCATTAGAATAATCCGAAACATTGCATGGTACCCCAAGGGACGTAGAGGGTGTACCATGAGTCCTTGGAGGTTCTAACAAGTGTACAATGGTTAAAAGAGTATTCTAAAGGCTTAGCATGGTCTAGGAATTTGTATTAGGACTTATAATAACCATTAGAATGATCCTAAACATTGCATGGTACCCCAAGGGACGTAGAGGGTGTACCATGAATCTTTGGAGGTTCTAACAAGTGTAGAATGGTTAAGAGAGTATTCTAAAGGCTTAGAATGGTCTAGGAATGTGTAATAAGACTAATAATAACCATGAGAACTATCCTAAACATTGCATGGTACCCCAAGGGACGTAGAGGTTGTACCATGAGTCCTTGGAGGTTCTAACAAGTGTAGAATGGTTAAGTGAGTATTGTAAAGGCTTAGAATGGTCTAGGAATATGTAGTAGGACTTATAATAACCATTAGAATGATCCTAAACAATTCATGGTACCCCAAGGGACGTAGAGGGTGTAGCTTGAGTCTTTGGAGGTTCTAACAAGTGTAGAATGGTTAAGAGAGTATTCTAAAGGCTTAGAATGGTCTAGGAATATCTATTAGGACTTATAAGAACCATTATAATGATCCTAAACATTGCATGGTACCCCAAGGGACTTAGAGGGTGTAGCATGAGTCCTTGGAGGTTCTAACAAGTGTAGAATGGTTAATAGAATATTCTAAAGGCTTAGAATGGTCTAGGAATGTGTAGTAGGACTTATAATAACCATTAGAATGATCCTAAACAATGCTTGAGTCCTCAAGGGACGTAGAGGGTGTACCATGAGTCTTTGGAGGTTCTAACAAGTGTAAAATGGTTAAGAGAGTATTCTAAAGGCTTAGAATGGTCTAGGAATGTGTATTAGGACTTATAATAACCATTAGAACTATCCTAAACATTGCATGGTACCCCAAGGGACGTAGAGGGTGTCTAATGAGTCCTTGGAGGTTCTAACAAGTGTAAAATGGTTAAGTGAGTATTCTAAAGGCTTAGAATGGTCTAGAAATGTGTAGTAGGACTTATAATAACCATTAGAATGATCCTAAACAATGCTTGAGTCCCCATGGGACGTAGAGGGTGTACCATGAGTCTTTGGAGGTTCTAACAACTGTAGAATGGTTAAGAGAGTATTCTAAAGGCTTAGAATGGTCTAGGAATGTGTACTAAGACTTATAATAACCATTAGAATGATCCTAAACATTGCATGGTACCCCAAGGGACGTAGAGGGTGTAGCATGAGTCCTTGGAGGTTCTAACAAGTGTAGAATGGTTAAGTGAGTATTCTAAAGGCTTAGAATGGTCTAGGAATGTGTAGTAGGACTTATAATAACCATTAGAATGATCCTAAACAATGCTTGAGTCCCCAAGGGACGTAGAGGGTGTTCCATGAGTCCTTGGAGGTTCTAAAAAGTGTAGAATGGTTAAGTGAGTATTCTAATGGCTTAGAATGGTCTAGGAATGTGTATTAGGACTTATAATAACCATTAGAATGATCCTAAACAATGCTTGAGTCCCCAAGGGACGTAGAGGGTGTACCATGAGTCCATGGAGGTTCTAACAAGTGTAGAATGGTTAACAGAGTATTCTTAAGGCTTAGAATGGTCGAGGAATGTGTATTAGGACTAGTAGGAACCATTAAAATGATCATAAACATTGCTCGAGTCCCCAAGGGACGTAGAGGGTGTAGCATGAGTCCTTGGAGGTTCTGATAAGTGTAGAATGGTTAAGAGAATATTCTAAAGGCTTAGAATGGTCTAGGAATGTGTATTAGGACATATAATAATCATTAGAATGATCCTAAACAATGCTTGAGTCCCCAAGGGACGTAGAGGGTGTACCATGAGTCCATGGAGGTTCTAACAAGTGTAGAACGGTTAACAGAGTATTCTTAAGGCTTAGAATGGTCTAGGAATGTGTATTAGAACTAGTAGGAACCATTAAAATGATCATAAACATTGCTCGAGTCCCCAAGGGACGTAGAGGGTGTAGCATGAGTCCTTGGAGGTTCTGATAAGTGTAGAATGGTTAAGAGAATATTCTAAAGGCTTAGAATGGTCTAGGAATGTGTATTAGGACATATAATAATCATTAGAATGATCCTAAACATTGCATGGCACCCCAAGGGACGTAGAGGGTGTAGCATGAGTCCTTGGAGGTTCTAACAAGTGTAGAATGGTTAATAGAGTATTCTAAAGGCTTAGAATGGTCTAGGAATGTGTATTACGACTTATAATAACCATTAGAATGATCCTAAACATTGCTTGAGTCCCCAAGGGACGGAGAGGGTGTAGCATGAGTCCTTGGAGGTTCTAATAAGTGTAGAATGGTTAAGAGAGTATTCTATGGGCTTAGAATGGTCTAGGAATGTGTATTAGGACATATAATAACCATTAGAATGATCCTAAACATTGCATGGTACCCCAAGGGACGTAGAGGGTGTAGCATGAGTCCTTGGAGGTTCTAACAAGTGTAGAATGGTTAAGAGAGTATTCCAAAGGCTTAGAATGGTCTAGGAATGTGTATTAGGACTTATAATAACCATTAGAATAATCCGAAACATTGCATGGTACCCCAAGGGACGTAGAGGGTGTACCATGAGTCCTTGGAGGTTCTAACAAGTGTACAATGGTTAAAAGAGTATTCTAAAGGCTTAGCATGGTCTAGGAATTTGTATTAGGACTTATAATAACCATTAGAATGATCCTAAACATTGCATGGTACCCCAAGGGACGTAAAGGGTGTACCATGAATCCTTGGAGGTTCTAACAAGTGTAGAATGGTTAGGAGAGTATTCTAAAGGCTTAGAATGGTATAGGAATGTGTAATAGGACTTATAATAACCATGAGAACTATCCTAAACATTGCATGGTACCCCAAGGGACGTAGAGGTTGTACCATGAGTCCTTGGAGGTTCTAACAAGTGTAGAATGGTTAAGTGAGTATTGTAAAGGCTTAGAATGGTCTAGGAATGTGTAGTAGGACTTATAATAACCATTAGAATGATCCTAAACAATTCATGGTACCCCAAGGGACGTAGAGGGTGTAGCTTGAGTCTTTGGAGGTTCTAACAAGTGTAGAATGGTTAAGAGAGTATTCTAAAGGCTTAGAATGGTCTAGGAATATCTATTAGGACTTATAAGAACCATTATAATGATCCTAAACATTGCACGGTAACACAAGGGACGTAGAGGGTGTAGCATGAGTCCTTGGAGGTTCTAAAAAGTGTAGAATGGTTAAGTGAGTATTCTAAAGGCTTAGAATGGTCTAGGAATGTGTATTAGGACTTATAATAACCATTAGAATGATCCTAAACAATGCTTGAGTCCCCAAGGGACGTAGAGGGTGTACCATGAGTCCATGGAGGTTCTAACAAGTGTAGAATGGTTAACAGAGTATTCTTAAGGCTTAGAATGGTCTGGGAATGTGTATTAGGACTAGTAGGAACCATTAAAATGATCATAAACATTGCTCGAGTCCCCAAGGGACGTAGAGGGTGTAGCATGAGTCCTTGGAGGTTCTGATAAGTGTAGAATGGTTAAGAGAATATTCTAAAGGCTTAGAATGGTCTAGGAATGTGTATTAGGACATATAATAATCATTAGAATGATCCTAAACATTGCATGGCACCCCAAGGGACGTAGAGGGTGTAGCATGAGTCCTTGGAGGTTCTAACAAGTGTAGATTGGTTAATAGAGTATTCTAAAGGCTTAGAATGGTCTAGGAATGTGTATTACGACTTATAATAACCATTAGAATGATCCTAAACATTGCTTGAGTCCCCAAGGGACGGAGAGGGTGTAGCATGAGTCCTTGGAGGTTCTAATAAGTGTAGAATGGTTAAGAGAGTATTCTATGGGCTTAGAATGGTCTAGGAATGTGTATTAGGACATATAATAACCATTAGAATGATCCTAAACATTGCATGGTACCCCAAGGGACGTAGAGGGTGTAGCATGAGTCCTTGGAGGTTCTAACAAGTGTAGAATGGTTAAGAATGTATTCCAAAGGCTTAGAATGGTCTAGGAATGTGTATTAGGACTTATAATAACCATTAGAATAATCCGAAACATTGCATGGTACCCCAAGGGACGTAGAGGGTGTACCATGAGTCCTTGGAGGTTCTAACAAGTGTACAATGGTTAAAAGAGTATTCTAAAGGCTTAGCATGGTCTAGGAATTTGTATTAGGACTTATAATAACCATTAGAATGATGCTAAACATTGCATGGTACCCCAAGGGACGTAGAGGGTGTACCATGAATCCTTGGAGGTTCTAACAAGTGTAGAATGGTTAAGAGAGTATTCTAAAGGCTTAGAATGGTCTAGGAATGTGTAATAGGACTTATAATAACCATGAGAACTATCCTAAACATTGCATGGTACCCCAAGGGACGTAGAGGTTGTACCATGAGTCCTTGGAGGTTCTAACAAGTGTAGAATGGTTAAGTGAGTATTGTAAAGGCTTAGAATGGTCTAGGAATGTGTAGTAGGACTTATAATAACCATTAGAATGATCCAAAACAATTCATGGTACCCCAAGGGACGTAGAGGGTGTAGCTTGAGTCTTTGGAGGTTCTAACAAGTGTAGAATGGTTAAGAGAGTATTCTAAAGGCTTAGAATGGTCTAGGAATATCTATTAGGACTTATAAGAACCATTATAATGATCCTAAACATTGCATGGTACCACAAGGGACGTAGAGGGTGTAGCATGAGTCCTTGGAGGTTCTAAAAAGTGTAGAATGGTTAAGTGAGTATTCTAAAGGCTTAGAATGGTCTAGGAATGTGTATTAGGACTTATAATAACCATTAGAATGATCCTAAACAATGCTTGAGTCCCCAAGGGACGTAGAGGGTGTACCATGAGTCCATGGAGGTTCTAACAAGTGTAGAATGGTTAACAGAGTATTCTTAAGGCTTAGAATGGTCTAGGAATGTGTATTAGGACTAGTAGGAACCATTAAAATGATCATAAACATTGCTCGAGTCCCCAAGGGACGTAGAGGGTGTAGCATGAGTCCTTGGAGGTTCTGATAAGTGTAGAATGGTTAAGAGAATATTCTAGAGGCTTAGAATGGTCTAGGAATGTGTATTAGGACATATAATAATCATTAGAATGATCCTAAACATTGCATGGCACCCCAAGGGACGTAGAGGGTGTAGCATGAGTCCTTGGAGGTTCTAACAAGTGTAGAATGGTTAAGAATGTATTCCAAAGGCTTAGAATGGTCTAGGAATGTGTATTAGGACTTATAATAACCATTAGAATAATCCGAAACATTGCATGGTACCCCAAGGGACGTAGAGGGTGTACCATGAGTCCTTGGAGGTTCTAACAAGTGTACAATGGTTAAAAGAGTATTCTAAAGGCTTAGCATGGTCTAGGAATTTGTATTAGGACTTATAATAACCATTAGAATGATGCTAAACATTGCATGGTACCCCAAGGGACGTAGAGGGTGTACCATGAATCCTTGGAGGTTCTAACAAGTGTAGAATGGTTAAGAGAGTATTCTAAAGGCTTAGAATGGTCTAGGAATGTGTAATAGGACTTATAATAACCATGAGAACTATCCTAAACATTGCATGGTACCCCAAGGGACGTAGAGGTTGTACCATGAGTCCTTGGAGGTTCTAACAAGTGTAGAATGGTTAAGTGAGTATTGTAAAGGCTTAGAATGGTCTAGGAATGTGTAGTAGGACTTATAATAACCATTAGAATGATCCAAAACAATTCATGGTACCCCAAGGGACGTAGAGGGTGTAGCTTGAGTCTTTGGAGGTTCTAACAAGTGTAGAATGGTTAAGAGAGTATTCTAAAGGCTTAGAATGGTCTAGGAATATCTATTAGGACTTATAAGAACCATTATAATGATCCTAAACATTGCATGGTACCACAAGGGACGTAGAGGGTGTAGCATGAGTCCTTGGAGGTTCTAAAAAGTGTAGAATGGTTAAGTGAGTATTCTAAAGGCTTAGAATGGTCTAGGAATGTGTATTAGGACTTATAATAACCATTAGAATGATCCTAAACAATGCTTGAGTCCCCAAGGGACGTAGAGGGTGTACCATGAGTCCATGGAGGTTCTAACAAGTGTAGAATGGTTAACAGAGTATTCTTAAGGCTTAGAATGGTCTAGGAATGTGTATTAGGACTAGTAGGAACCATTAAAATGATCATAAACATTGCTCGAGTCCCCAAGGGACGTAGAGGGTGTAGCATGAGTCCTTGGAGGTTCTGATAAGTGTAGAATGGTTAAGAGAATATTCTAGAGGCTTAGAATGGTCTAGGAATGTGTATTAGGACATATAATAATCATTAGAATGATCCTAAACATTGCATGGCACCCCAAGGGACGTAGAGGGTGTAGCATGAGTCCTTGGAGGTTCTAACAAGTGTAGAATGGTTAATAGAGTATTCTAAAGGCTTAGAATGGTCTAGGAATGTGTATTACGACTTATAATAACCATTAGAATGATCCTAAACATTGCTTGAGTCCCCAAGGGACGGAGAGGGTGTAGCATGAGTCCTTGGAGGTTCTAATAAGTGTAGAATGGTTAAGAGAGTATTCTATGGGCTTAGAATGGTCTAGGAATGTGTATTAGGACATATAATAACCATTAGAATGATCCTAAACATTGCATGGTACCCCAAGGGACGTAGAGGGTGTAGCATGAGTCCTTGGAGGTTCTAACAAGTGTAGAATGGTTAAGAGAGTATTCCAAAGGCTTAGAATGGTCTAGGAATGTGTATTAGGACTTATAATAACCATTAGAATAATCCGAAACATTGCATGGTACCCCAAGGGACGTAGAGGGTGTACCATGAGTCCTTGGAGGTTCTAACAAGTGTACAATGGTTAAAAGAGTATTCTAAAGGCTTAGCATGGTCTAGGAATTTGTATTAGGACTTATAATAACCATTAGAATGATCCTAAACATTGCATGGTACCCCAAGGGACGTAGAGGGTGTACCATGAATCCTTGGAGGTTCTAACAAGTGTAGAATGGTTAAGAGAGTATTCTAAAGGCTTAGAATGGTATAGGAATGTGTAATAGGACTTATAATAACCATGAGAACTATCCTAAACATTGCATGGTACCCCAAGGGACGTAGAGGTTGTACCATGAGTCCTTGGAGGTTCTAACAAGTGTAGAATGGTTAAGTGAGTATTGTAAAGGCTTAGAATGGTCTAGGAATGTGTAGTAGGACTTATAATAACCATTAGAATGATCCTAAACAATTCATGGTACCCCAAGGGACGTAGAGGGTGTAGCTTGAGTCTTTGGAGGTTCTAACAAGTGTAGAATGGTTAAGAGAGTATTCTAAAGGCTTAGAATGGTCTAGGAATATCTATTATGACTTATAAGAACCATTATAATGATCCTAAACATTGCATGGTAACACAAGGGACGTAGAGGGTGTAGCATGAGTCCTTGGAGGTTCTAAAAAGTGTAGAATGGTTAAGTGAGTATTCTAAAGGCTTAGAATGGTCTAGGAATGTGTATTAGGACTTATAATAACCATTAGAATGATCCTAAACAATGCTTGAGTCCCCAAGGGACGTAGAGGGTGTACCATGAGTCCATGGAGGTTCTAACAAGTGTAGAATGGTTAACAGAGTATTCTTAAGGCTTAGAATGGTCTAGGAATGTGTATTAGGACTAGTAGGAACCATTAAAATGATCATAAACATTGCTCGAGTCCCCAAGGGACGTAGAGGGTGTAGCATGAGTCCTTGGAGGTTCTGATAAGTGTAGAATGGTTAAGAGAATATTCTAAAGGCTTAGAATGGTCTAGGAATGTGTATTAGGACATATAATAATCATTAGAATGATCCTAAACATTGCATGGCACCCCAAGGGACGTAGAGGGTGTAGCATGAGTCCTTGGAGGTTCTAACAAGTGTAGATTGGTTAATAGAGTATTCTAAAGGCTTAGAATGGTCTAGGAATGTGTATTACGACTTATAATAACCATTAGAATGATCCTAAACATTGCTTGAGTCCCCAAGGGACGGAGAGGGTGTAGCATGAGTCCTTGGAGGTTCTAATAAGTGTAGAATGGTTAAGAGAGTATTCTATGGGCTTAGAATGGTCTAGGAATGTGTATTAGGACATATAATAACCATTAGAATGATCCTAAACATTGCATGGTACCCCAAGGGACGTAGAGGGTGTAGCATGAGTCCTTGAAGGTTCTAACAAGTGTAGAATGGTTAAGAATGTATTCCAAAGGCTTAGAATGGTCTAGGAATGTGTATTAGGACTTATAATAACCATTAGAATAATCCGAAACATTGCATGGTACCCCAAGGGACGTAGAGGGTGTACCATGAGTCCTTGGAGGTTCTAACAAGTGTACAATGGTTAAAAGAGTATTCTAAAGGCTTAGCATGGTCTAGGAATTTGTATTAGGACTTATAATAACCATTAGAATGATGCTAAACATTGCATGGTACCCCAAGGGACGTAGAGGGTGTACCATGAATCCTTGGAGGTTCTAACAAGTGTAGAATGGTTAAGAGAGTATTCTAAAGGCTTAGAATGGTCTAGGAATGTGTAATAGGACTTATAATAACCATGAGAACTATCCTAAACATTGCATGGTACCCCAAGGGACGTAGAGGTTGTACCATGAGTCCTTGGAGGTTCTAACAAGTGTAGAATGGTTAAGTGAGTATTGTAAAGGCTTAGAATGGTCTAGGAATGTGTAGTAGGACTTATAATAACCATTAGAATGATCCTAAACAATTCATGGTACCCCAAGGGACGTAGAGGGTGTAGCTTGAGTCTTTGGAGGTTCTA
Organism: Crotalaria pallida; assembly: GCA_037953625.1. Classification (NCBI taxonomy): domain Eukaryota; kingdom Viridiplantae; phylum Streptophyta; class Magnoliopsida; order Fabales; family Fabaceae; genus Crotalaria; species Crotalaria pallida. The sequence goes on along the minus strand of CM075655.1, from coordinate 62,557,326 downwards.
ACAAGTGTAGAATGGTTAAGAGAGTATTCTAAAGGCTTAGAATGGTCTAGGAATATCTATTAGGACTTATAAGAACCATTATAATGATCCTAAACATTGCATGGTACCACAAGGGACGTAGAGGGTGTAGCATGAGTCCTTGGAGGTTCTAAAAAGTGTAGAATGGTTAAGTGAGTATTCTAAAGGCTTAGAATGGTCTAGGAATGTGTATTAGGACTTATAATAACCATTAGAATGATCCTAAACAATGCTTGAGTCCCCAAGGGACGTAGAGGGTGTACCATGAGTCCATGGAGGTTCTAACAAGTGTAGAATGGTTAACAGAGTATTCTTAAGGCTTAGAATGGTCTAGGAATGTGTATTAGGACTAGTAGGAACCATTAAAATGATCATAAACATTGCTCGAGTCCCCAAGGGACGTAGAGGGTGTAGCATGAGTCTTTGGAGGTTCTAACAAGTGTAGAATGGTTAAGAGAGTATTCTAAAGGCTTAGAATGGTCTAGGAATATCTATTAGGACTTATAAGAACCATTATAATGATCCTAAACATTGCATGGTAACCCAAGGGACGTAGAGGGTGTAGCATGAGTCCTTGGAGGTTCTAACAAGTGTAGAATGGTTAATAGAGTATTCTAAAGGCTTAGAATGGTCTAGGAATGTGTAGTTGGACTTATAATAACCATTAGAATGATCCTAAACAATGCTTGAGTCCCCAAGGGACGTAGAGGGTGTACCATGAGTCTTTGGAGGTTCTAACAAGTGTAAAATGGTTAAGAGAGTATTCTAAAGGCTTAGAATGGTCTAGGAATGTGTATTAGGACTTATAATAACCATTAGAACTATCCTAAACATTGCATGGTACCCCAAGGGACGTAGAGGGTGTCCAATGAGTCCTTGGAGGTTCTAACAAGTGTAAAATGGTTAAGTGAGTATTCTAAAGGCTTAGAATGGTCTAGAAATGTGTAGTAGGACTTATAATAACCATTAGAATGATCCTAAACAATGCTTGAGTCCCCAAGGGACGTAGAGGGTGTACCATGAGTCTTTGGAGGTTCTAACAACTGTAGAATGGTTAAGAGAGTATTCTAAATGCTTAGAATGGTCTAGGAATGTGTACTAAGACTTATAATAACCATTAGAATGATCCTAAACATTGCATGGTACCCCAAGGGACGTAGAGGGTGTAGCATGAGTCCTTGGAGGTTCTAACAAGTGTAGAATGGTTAAGTGAGTATTCTAAAGGCTTAGAATGGTCTAGGAATGTGTAGTAGGACTTATAATAACCATTAGAATGATCCTAAACAATGCTTGAGTCCCCAAGGGACGTAGAGGGTGTTCCATGAGTCCTTGGAGGTTCTAAAAAGTGTAGAATGGTTAAGTGAGTATTCTAAAGGCTTAGAATGGTCTAGGAATGTGTATTAGGACTTATAATAACCATTAGAATGATCCTAAACAATGCTTGAGTCCCCAAGGGACGTAGAGGGTGTACCATGAGTCCATGGAGGTTCTAACAAGTGTAGAATGGTTAACAGAGTATTCTTAAGGCTTAGAATGGTCTAGGAATGTGTATTAGGACTAGTAGGAACCATTAAAATGATCATAAACATTGCTCGAGTCCCCAAGGGACGTAGAGGGTGTAGCATGAGTCTTTGGAGGTTCTAACAAGTGTAGAATGGTTAAGAGAGTATTCTAAAGGCTTAGAATGGTCTAGGAATATCTATTAGGACTTATAAGAACCATTATAATGATCCTAAACATTGCATGGTAACCCAAGGGACGTAGAGGGTGTAGCATGAGTCCTTGGAGGTTCTAACAAGTGTAGAATGGTTAATAGAGTATTCTAAAGGCTTAGAATGGTCTAGGAATGTGTAGTTGGACTTATAATAACCATTAGAATGATCCTAAACAATGCTTGAGTCCCCAAGGGACGTAGAGGGTGTACCATGAGTCTTTGGAGGTTCTAACAAGTGTAAAATGGTTAAGAGAGTATTCTAAAGGCTTAGAATGGTCTAGGAATGTGTATTAGGACTTATAATAACCATTAGAACTATCCTAAACATTGCATGGTACCCCAAGGGACGTAGAGGGTGTCCAATGAGTCCTTGGAGGTTCTAACAAGTGTAAAATGGTTAAGTGAGTATTCTAAAGGCTTAGAATGGTCTAGAAATGTGTAGTAGGACTTATAATAACCATTAGAATGATCCTAAACAATGCTTGAGTCCCCAAGGGACGTAGAGGGTGTACCATGAGTCTTTGGAGGTTCTAACAACTGTAGAATGGTTAAGAGAGTATTCTAAATGCTTAGAATGGTCTAGGAATGTGTACTAAGACTTATAATAACCATTAGAATGATCCTAAACATTGCATGGTACCCCAAGGGACGTAGAGGGTGTAGCATGAGTCCTTGGAGGTTCTAACAAGTGTAGAATGGTTAAGTGAGTATTCTAAAGGCTTAGAATGGTCTAGGAATGTGTAGTAGGACTTATAATAACCATTAGAATGATCCTAAACAATGCTTGAGTCCCCAAGGGACGTAGAGGGTGTTCCATGAGTCCTTGGAGGTTCTAAAAAGTGTAGAATGGTTAAGTGAGTATTCTAAAGGCTTAGAATGGTCTAGGAATGTGTATTAGGACTTATAATAACCATTAGAATGATCCTAAACAATGCTTGAGTCCCCAAGGGACGTAGAGGGTGTACCATGAGTCCATGGAGGTTCTAACAAGTGTAGAATGGTTAACAGAGTATTCTTAAGGCTTAGAATGGTCTAGGAATGTGTATTAGGACTAGTAGGAACCATTAAAATGATCATAAACATTGCTCGAGTCCCCAAGGGACGTAGAGGGTGTAGCATGAGTCCTTGGAGGTTCTGATAAGTGTAGAATGGTTAAGAGAATATTCTAAAGGCTTAGAATGGTCTAGGAATGTGTATTAGGACATATAATAATCATTAGAATGATCCGAAACATTGCATGGCACCCCAAGGGACGTAGAGGGTGTAGCATGAGTCCTTGGAGGTTCTAACAAGTGTAGAATGGTTAATAGAGTATTCTAAAGGCTTAGAATGGTCTAGGAATGTGTATTACGACTTATAATAACCATTAGAATGATCCTAAACATTGCTTGAGTCCCCAAGGGACGGAGAGGGTGTAGCATGAGTCCTTGGAGGTTCTAATAAGTGTAGAATGGTTAAGAGAGTATTCTAAGGGCTTAGAATGGTGTAGGAATGTGTATTAGGACATATAATAACCATTAGAATGATCCTAAACATTGCATGGTACCCCAAGGGACGTAGAGGGTGTAGCATGAGTCCTTGGAGGTTCTAACAAGTGTAGAATGGTTAAGAGAGTATTCCAAAGGCTTAGAATGGTCTAGGAATGTGTATTAGGACTTATAATAACCATTAGAATAATCCGAAACATTGCATGGTACCCCAAGGGACGTAGAGGGTGTACCATGAGTCCTTGGAGGTTCTAACAAGTGTACAATGGTTAAAAGAGTATTCTAAAGGCTTAGAATGGTCTAGGAATGTGTAGTAGGACTTATAATAACCATTAGAATGATCCTAAACAATTGATGGTACCCCAAGGGACGTAGAGGGTGTAGCATGAGTCTTTGGAGGTTCTAACAAGTGTAGAATGGTTAAGAGAGTATTCTAAAGGCTTAGAATGGTCTAGGAATATCTATTAGGACTTATAAGAACCATTATAATGATCCTAAACATTGCATGGTAACCCAAGGGACGTAGAGGGTGTAGCATGAGTCCTTGGAGGTTCTAACAAGTGTAGAATGGTTAATAGAGTATTCTAAAGGCTTAGAATGGTCTAGGAATGTGTAGTTGGACTTATAATAACCATTAGAATGATCCTAAACAATGCTTGAGTCCCCAAGGGACGTAGAGGGTGTACCATGAGTCTTTGGAGGTTCTAACAAGTGTAAAATGGTTAAGAGAGTATTCTAAAGGCTTAGAATGGTCTAGGAATGTGTATTAGGACTTATAATAACCATTAGAACTATCCTAAACATTGCATGGTACCCCAAGGGACGTAGAGGGTGTCCAATGAGTCCTTGGAGGTTCTAACAAGTGTAAAATGGTTAAGTGAGTATTCTAAAGGCTTAGAATGGTCTAGAAATGTGTAGTAGGACTTATAATAACCATTAGAATGATCCTAAACAATTCTTGAGTCCCCAAGGGACGTAGAGGGTGTACCATGAGTCTTTGGAGGTTCTAACAACTGTAGAATGGTTAAGAGAGTATTCTAAAGGCTTAGAATGGTCTAGGAATGTGTACTATGACTTATAATAACCATTAGAATGATCCTAAACAATGCTTGAGTCCCCATGGGACGTAGAGGGTGTTCCATGAGTCCTTGGAGGTTCTAAAAAGTGTAGAATGGTTAAGTGTGTATTCTAAAGGCTTAGAATGGTCTAGGAATGTGTATTAGGACTTATAATAACCATTAGAATGATCCTAAACAATGCTTGAGTCCCCAAGGGACGTAGAGGGTGTACCATGAGTCCATGGAGGTTCTAACAAGTGTAGAATGGTTAACAGAGTATTCTAAATGCTTAGAATGGTCTAGGAATGTGTATTAGGACTAGTAGGAACCATTAAAATGATCATAAACATTGCTCGAGTCCCCAAGGGACGTAGAGGGTGTAGCATGAGTCCTTGGAGGTTCTGATAAGTGTAGAATGGTTAAGAGAGTATTCTAAAGGCTTAGAATGGTCTAGGAATGTGTATTAGGACATATAATAATCATTCGAATGATCCTAAACATTGCATGGCACCCCAAGGGACGTAGAGGGTGTAGCATGAGTCCTTGGAGGTTCTAACAAGTGTAGAATGGTTAATAGAGTATTCTAAAGGCTTAGAATGGTCTAGGAATGTGTATTACGACTTATAATAACCATTAGAATGATCCTAAACATTGCTTGAGTCCCCAAGGGACGGAGAGGGTGTAGCATGAGTCCTTGGAGGTTCTAATAAGTGTAGAATGGTTAAGAGAGTATTCTAAGGGCTTAGAATGGTCTAGGAATGTGTATTAGGACATATAATAACCATTAGAATGATCCTAAACATTGCATGGTACCCCAAGGGACGTAGAGGGTGTAGCAAGAGTCCTTGGAGGTTCTGACAAGTTTAGAATGGTTAAGAGAGTATTCCAAACGCTTAGAATGGTCTAGGAATGTGTATTAGGACTTATAATAACCATTAGAATAATCCGAAACATTGCATGGTACCCCAAGGGACGTAGAGGGTGTACCATGAGTCCTTGGAGGTTCTAACAAGTGTAGAATGGTTAAAAGAGTATTCTAAAGGCTTAGAATGGTCTAGGAATGTGTATTAGGACTAGTAGGAACCATTAAAATGATCATAAACATTGCTCGAGTCCCCAAGGGACGTAGAGGGTGTAGCATGAGTCCTTGGAGGTTCTGATAAGTGTAGAATGGTTAAGAGAGTATTCTAAAGGCTTAGAATGGTCTAGGAATGTGTATTAGGACATATAATAATCATTAGAATGATCCGAAACATTGCATGGCACCCCAAGGGACGTAGAGGGTGTAGCATGAGTCCTTGGAGGTTCTAACAAGTGTAGAATGGTTAATAGAGTATTCTAAAGGCTTAGAATGGTCTAGGAATGTGTATTACGACTTATAATAATCATTAGAATGATCCTAAACATTGCTTGAGTCCCCAAGGGACGGAGAGGGTGTAGCATGAGTCCTTGGAGGTTCTAATAAGTGTAGAATGGTTAAGAGAGTATTCTAAGGGCTTAGAATGGTGTAGGAATGTGTATTAGGACATATAATAACCATTAGAATGATCCTAAACATTGCATGGTACCCCAAGGGACGTAGAGGGTGTAGCATGAGTCCTTGGAGGTTCTAACAAGTGTAGAATGGTTAAGAGAGTATTCCAAAGGCTTAGAATGGTCTAGGAATGTGTATTAGGACTTATAATAACCATTAGAATAATCCGAAACATTGCATGGTACCCCAAGGGACGTAGAGGGTGTACCATGAGTCCTTGGAGGTTCTAACAAGTGTACAATGGTTAAAAGAGTATTCTAAAGGCTTAGCATGGTCTAGGAATTTGTATTAAGACTTATAATAACCATTAGAATGATCCTAAACATTGCATGGTACCCCAAGGGACGTAGAGGGTGTACCATGAATCCTTGGAGGTTCTAACAAGTGTAGAATGGTTAAGAGAGTATTCTAAAGGCTTAGAATGGTCTAGGAATGTGTAATAGGACTTATAATAACCATGAGAACTATCCTAAACATTGCATGGTACCCCAAGGGACGTAGAGGTTGTACCATGAGTCCTTGGAGGTTCTAACAAGTGTAGAATGGTTAAGTGAGTATTGTAAAGGCTTAGAATGGTCTAGGAATGTGTAGTAGGACTTATAATAACCATTAGAATGATCCTAAACAATTGATGGTACCCCAAGGGACGTAGAGGGTGTAGCATGAGTCTTTGGATGTTCTAACAAGTGTAGAATGGTTAAGAGAGTATTCTAAAGGCTTAGAATGGTCTAGGAATATCTATTAGGACTTATAAGAACCATTATAATGATCCTAAACATTGCATGGTAACCCAAGGGACGTAGAGGGTGTAGCATGAGTCCTTGGAGGTTCTAACAAGTGTAGAATGGTTAATAGAGTATTCTAAAGGCTTAGAATGGTCTAGGAATGTGTAGTTGGACTTATAATAACCATTAGAATGATCCTAAACAATGCTTGAGTCCCCAAGGGACATAGAGGGTGTACCATGAGTCTTTGGAGGTTCTAACAAGTGTAAAATGGTTAAGAGAGTATTCTAAAGGCTTAGAATGGTCTAGGAATGTGTATTAGGACTTATAATAACCATTAGAACTATCCTAAACATTGCATGGTACCCCAAGGGACGTAGAGGGTGTCCAATGAGTCCTTGGAGGTTCTAACAAGTGTAAAATGGTTAAGTGAGTATTCTAAAGGCTTAGAATGGTCTAGAAATGTGTAGTAGGACTTATAATAACCATTAGAATGATCCTAAACAATTCTTGAGTCCCCAAGGGACGTAGAGGGTGTACCATGAGTCTTTGGAGGTTCTAACAACTGTAGAATGGTTAAGAGAGTATTCTAAAGGCTTAGAATGGTCTAGGAATGTGTACTAAGACTTATAATAACCATTAGAATGATCCTAAACAATGCTTGAGTCCCCATGGGACGTAGAGGGTGTTCCATGAGTCCTTGGAGGTTCTAAAAAGTGTAGAATGGTTAAGTGTGTATTCTAAAGGCTTAGAATGGTCTAGGAATGTGTATTAGGACTTATAATAACCATTAGAATGATCCTAAACAATGCTTGAGTCCCCAAGGGACGTAGAGGGTGTACCATGAGTCCATGGAGGTTCTAACAAGTGTAGAATGGTTAACAGAGTATTCTAAAGGCTTAGAATGGTCTAGGAATGTGTATTAGGACTAGTAGGAACCATTAAAATGATCATAAACATTGCTCGAGTCCCCAAGGGACGTAGAGGGTGTAGCATGAGTCCTTGGAGGTTCTGATAAGTGTAGAATGGTTAAGAGAGTATTCTAAAGGCTTAGAATGGTCTAGGAATGTGTATTAGGACATATAATAATCATTCGAATGATCCTAAACATTGCATGGCACCCCAAGGGACGTAGAGGGTGTAGCATGAGTCCTTGGAGGTTCTAACAAGTGTAGAATGGTTAATAGAGTATTCTAAAGGCTTAGAATGGTCTAGGAATGTGTATTACGACTTATAATAACCATTAGAATGATCCTAAACATTGCTTGAGTCCCCAAGGGACGGAGAGGGTGTAGCATGAGTCCTTGGAGGTTCTAATAAGTGTAGAATGGTTAAGAGAGTATTCTAAGGGCTTAGAATGGTCTAGGAATGTGTATTAGGACATATAATAACCATTAGAATGATCCTAAACATTGCATGGTACCCCAAGGGACGTAGAGGGTGTAGCAAGAGTCCTTGGAGGTTCTGACAAGTTTAGAATGGTTAAGAGAGTATTCCAAACGCTTAGAATGGTCTAGGAATGTGTATTAGGACTTATAATAACCATTAGAATAATCCGAAACATTGCATGGTACCCCAAGGGACGTAGAGGGTGTACCATGAGTCCTTGGAGGTTCTAACAAGTGTAGAATGGTTAAAAGAGTATTCTAAAGGCTTAGCATGGTCTAGGAATGTGTATTAGGACTAGTAGGAACCATTAGAATGATCATAAACATTGCTCGAGTCCCCAAGGGACGTAGAGGGTGTAGCATGAGTCCTTGGAGGTTCTGATAAGTGTAGAATGGTTAAGAGAGTATTCTTAAGGCTTAGAATGGTCTAGGAATGTGTATTAGGACATATAATAACCATTAGAATGATCCTAAACATTGCATTGTACCCCAAGGGACGTAGAGGGTGTAGCATGAGTCCTTGGAGGTTCTAACAAGTGTAGAATGGTTAAGAGAGTATTCCAAAGGCTTAGAATGGTCTGGGAATGTTTATTAGGACTTATAATAACCATTAGAATAATCTGAAACATTGCATGGTACCCCAAGGGACGTAGAGGGTGTACCATGAGTCCTTGGAGGTTCTAACAAGTGTACAATGGTTAAAAGAGTATTCTAAAGACTTAGCATGGTCTAGAAATTTGTATTACGACTTATAATAACCATTAGAATGATCCTAAACATTGCATGATACCCTAAGGGACGTAGAGGGTGTACCATGAATCCTTGGAGGTTCTAACAAGTGTAGAATGGTTAAGAGAGTATTCTAAAGGCTTAGAATGGTCTAGGAATGTGTAATAGGACTTATAATAACAATTAGAACTATCCTAAACATTGCATGGTACCCCAAGGGACGTAGAGGTTGTACCATGAGTCCTTGGAGGTTCTAACAAGTGTAGAATGGTTAAGTGAGTATTGTAAAGGCTTAGAATGGTCTAGGAATGTGTAGTAGGACTTATAATAACCATTAGAATGATCCTAAACAATTCATGGTACCCCAAGGGACGTAGAGGGTGTAGCTTGAGTCTTTGGAGGTTCTAACAAGTGTAGAATGGTTAAGAGAGTATTCTAAAGGCTTAGAATGGTCTAGGAATATCTATTAGGACTTATAAGAACCATTAGAATGATCCTAAACATTGCATGGTACCACAAGGGACGTAGAGGGTGTAGCATGAGTCCTTGGAGGTTCTAACAAGTGTAGAATGGTTAATAGAGTATTCTAAAGGCTTAGAATGGTCTAGGAATGTGTAGTAGGACTTATAATAACCATTAGAATGATCCTAAACAATGCTTGAGTCCCCAAGGGACGTAGAGGGTGTACCATGAGTCTTTGGAGGTTCTAACAAGTGTAAAATGGTTAAGAGAGTATTCTAAAGGCTTAGAATGGTCTAGGAATGTGTATTAGGACTTATAATAACCATTAGAACTATCCTAAAGATTGCATGGTACCCCAAGGGACGTAGAGGGTGTCCAATGAGTCCTTGGAGGTTCTAACAAGTGTAAAATGGTTAAGTGAGTATTCTAAAGGCTTAGAATGGTCTAGAAATGTGTAGTAGGACTTATAATAACCATTAGAATGATCCTAAACAATGCTTGAGTCCCCAAGGGACGTAGAGGGTGTACCATGAGTCTTTGGAGGTTCTAACAACTGTAGAATGGTTAAGAGAGTATTCTAAAGGCTTAGAATGGTCTAGGAATGTGTACTAAGACTTATAATAACCATTAGAAATGATCCTAAACATTGCATGGTACCCCAAGGGACGTAGAGGGTGTAGCATGAGTCCTTGGAGGTTCTAACAAGTGTAGAATGGTTAAGTGAGTATTCTAAAGGCTTAGAATGGTCTAGGAATGTGTAGTAGGACTTATAATAACCATTAGAATGATCCTAAACAATGCTTGAGTCCCCATGGGACGTAGAGGGTGTTCCATGAGTCCTTGGAGGTTCTAAAAAGTGTAGAATGGTTAAGTGTGTATTCTAAAGGCTTAGAATGGTCTAGGAATGTGTATTAGGACTTATAATAACCATTAGAATGATCCTAAACAATGCTTGAGTCCCCAAGGGACGAAGAGGGTGTACCATGAGTCCATGGAGGTTCTAACAAGTGTAGAATGGTTAACAGAGTATTCTAAAGGCTTAGAATGGTCTAGGAATGTGTATTTGGACTAGTAGGAACCATTAAAATGATCATAAACATTGCTCGAGTCCCCAAGGGACGTAGAGGGTGTAGCATGAGTCCTTGGAGGTTCTGATAAGTGTAGAATGGTTAAGAGAGTATTCTAAAGGCTTAGAATGGTCTAGGAATGTGTATTAGGACATATAATAATCATTTGAATGATCCTAAACATTGCATGGCACCCCAAGGGACGTAGAGGGTGTAGCATGAGTCCTTGGAGGTTCTAACAAGTGTAGAATGGTTAATAGAGTATTCTAAAGGCTTAGAATGGTCTAGGAATGTGTATTACGACTTATAATAAACATTAGAATGATCCTAAACATTGCTTGAGTCCCCAAGGGACGGAGAGGGTGTAGCATGAGTCCTTGGAGGTTCTAATAAGTGTAGAATGGTTAAGAGAGTATTCTAAGGGCTTAGAATGGTCTAGGAATGTGTATTAGGACATATAATAACCATTAGAATGATCCTAAACATTGCATGGTACCCCAAGGGACGTAGAGGGTGTAGCAAGAGTCCTTGGAGGTTCTGACAAGTTTAGAATGGTTAAGAGAGTATTCCAAACGCTTAGAATGGTCTAGGAATGTGTATTAGGACTTATAATAACCATTAGAATAATCCGAAACATTGCATGGTACCCCAAGGGACGTAGAGGTTGTACCATGAGTCCTTGGAGGTTCTAACAAGTGTAGAATGGTTAAAAGAGTATTCTAAAGGCTTAGCATGGTCTAGGAATGTGTATTACGACTTATAATAACCATTAGAATGATCCTAAACATAGCTTGAGTCCCCAAGGGACGGAGAGGGTGTAGCATGAGTCCTTGGAGGTTCTAATAAGTGTAGAATGGTTAAGAGAGTATTCTAAGGGCTTAGAATGGTCTAGGAATGTTTATTAGGACATATAATAACCATTAGAATGATCCTAAACATTGCATGGTACCCCAAGGGACGTAGAGGGTGTAGCATGAGTCCTTGGAGGTTCTGACAAGTGTAGAATGGTTAAGAGAGTATTCCAAAGGCTTAGAATGGTCTAGGAATGTGTAGTAGGACTTACAATAACCATTAGAATGATCCTAAACAATGCTTGAGTCCCCAAGTGACGTAGAGGGTGTACCATGAGTCCTTGGAGGTTCTAAAAAGTGTAGAATGGTTAAGTGAGTATTCTAAAGGCTTAGAATGGTCTAGGAATGTGTATTAGGACTTATAATAACCATTACAATGATCCTAAACAATGCTTGAGTCCCCAAGGGACGTAGAGGGTGTACCATGAGTCCATGGATGTTCTAACAAGTGTAGAATGGTTAGCAGAGTATTCTAAAGGCTTAGAATGGTCTAGGAATGTGTATTAGGACTAGTAGGAACCATTAGAATGATCATAAACATTGCTCGAGTCCCCAAGGGATGTAGAGGGTGTAGCATGAGTCCTTGGAGGTTTTGATAAGTGTAGAATGGTTAAGAGAGTATTCTAAAGGCTTAGAATGGTCTAGGAATGTGTATTGGGACATATAATAACCATTAGAATGATCCTAAACATTGCATTGTACCCCAAGGGACGGAGAGGGTGTAGCATGAGTCCTTGGAGGTTCTAATAAGTGTAGAATGGTTAATATAGTATTCTAAGGGCTTAGAATTGTCTAGGAATGTGTATTAGGACATATGATAACCATTAGAATGATCCTAAACATTGCATGGTACCCCAAGGGACGTAGAGGGTGTAGCATGAGTCCTTGGAGGTTCTGACAAGTGTAGAATGGTTAAGAGAGTATTCCAAAGGCTTAGAATGGTCTACGAATGTGTATTAGGACTTATAATAACCATTAGAATAATCCGAAACATTGCATGGTACCCCAAGGGACGTAGAGGGTGTACCATGAGTCCTTGGAGGTTCTAACAAGTGTAGAATGGTTAAATGAGTATTCTAAAGGTTTAGCATGGTCTAGGAATTTGTATTAGGACTTATAATAACCATTAGAATGATCCTAAACATTGCATGGTACCCCAAGGGACGTAGAGGGTGTACCATGAATCCTTGGAGGTTCTAATAAGTGTAGAATGGTTAAGAGAGTATTCTAAAGGCTTAGAATGGTCTAGGAATGTGTAATAGGACTTATAATAACCATTAGAACTATCCTAAACATTGCATGGTACCCCAAGGGACGTAGAGGTTGTACCATGAGTCCTTGGAGGTTCTAACAAGTGTAGAATGGTTAAGTGAGTATTGTAAAGGGTTAGAATGGTCTAGGAATGTGTAGTAGGACTTATAATAACCATTAGAATGATCCTAAACAATTCATGGTACCCCAAGGGACGTAGAGGATGTAGCTTGCGTCTTTGGAGGTTCTAACAAGTGTAGAATGGTTAAGAGAGTATTCTAAAGGCTTAGAATGGTCTAGGAATATCTATTAGGACTTATAAGAACCATTAGAATGATCCTAAACATTGCATGGTACCCCAAGGGACGTAGAGGGTGTAGCATGAGCCCTTGGAGGTTCTAACAAGTGTAGAATGGTTAATAGAGTATTCTAAAGGCTTAGAATGGTCAAGGAATTTGTATTAGGACTTATATTAACCATTAGAACTATCCTAAACAATGCATGGTACCCCAAGGGAAGTAGAGGGTGTACCATGAGTCCTTGGAGGTTCTAACAAGTGTAGAATGGTTAAGAGAGTATTCTAAAGGCTTAGAATGGTCTAGGAATGTGTAGTAGGACTTATAATAACCATTAGAACTATCCTAAACATTGCATGGTACACCAAGGGACGTAGAGGGTGTACAATGTGTCTTTGGAGTTCTAACAACTGTAGAATGGTTAAGTGAGTATTCTAAAGGCTTAGAATGGTCTAGGAATGTGTAGTAGGACTTATAATAACCATAAGAATGATCCTAAACAATGCTTGATTCCCCAAGGGACGTAGAGGGTGTTCCATGAGTCCTTGGAGGTTCTAACAAGTGTAGAATGTTTAAGTGAGTATTCTAAAGGCTTAGAATGGTCTAGGAATGTGTAGTAGGACTTACAATAACCATTAGAATGATCCTAAACAATGCTTGAGTCCCCAAGTGACGTAGAGGGTGTACCATGAGTCCTTGGAGGTTCTAAAAAGTGTAGAATGGTTAAGTGAGTATTCTAAAGGCTTAGAATGGTCTAGGAATTTGTATTAGGACTTATATTAACCATTAGAACTATCCTAAACAATGCATGGTACCCCAAGGGAAGTAGAGGGTGTACCATGAGTCCTTGGAGGTTCTAACAAGTGTAGAATGGTTAAGAGAGTATTCTAAAGGCTTAGAATGGTCTAGGAATGTGTAGTAGGACTTATAATAACCATTAGAACTATCCTAAACATTGCATGGTACACCAAGGGACGTAGAGGGTGTACAATGTGTCTTTGGAGTTCTAACAACTGTAGAATGGTTAAGTGAGTATTCTAAAGGCTTAGAATGGTCTAGGAATGTGTAGTAGGACTTATAATAACCGTAAGAATGATCCTAAACAATGCTTGATTCCCCAAGGGACGTAGAGGGTGTTCCATGAGTCCTTGGAGGTTCTAACAAGTGTAGAATGTTTAAGTGAGTATTCTAAAGGCTTAGAATGGTCTAGGAATGTGTAGTAGGACTTACAATAACCATTAGAATGATCCTAAACAATGCTTGAGTCCCCAAGTGACGTAGAGGGTGTACCATGAGTCCTTGGAGGTTCTAAAAAGTGTAGAATGGTTAAGTGAGTATTCTAAAGGCTTAGAATGGTCTAGGAATGTGTAGTAGGACTTATAATAACCATAAGAATGATCCTAAACAATGCTTGATTCCCCAAGGGACGTAGAGGGTGTTCCATGAGTCCTTGGAGGTTCTAAAAAGTGTAGAATGGTTAAGTGAGTATTCTAAAGGCTTAGAATGGTCTAGGAATGTGTATTAGGACTTATAATAACCATTACAATGATCCTAAACAATGCTTGAGTCCCCAAGGGACGTAGAGGGTGTACCATGAGTCCATGGATGTTCTAACAAGTGTAGAATGGTTAGCAGAGTATTCTAAAGGCTTAGAATGGTCTAGGAATGTGTATTAGGACTAGTAGGAACCATTAGAATGATCATAAACATTGCTCGAGTCCCCAAGGGATGTAGAGGGTGTAGCATGAGTCCTTGGAGGTTCTGATAAGTGTAGAATGGTTAAGAGAGTATTCTAAAGGCTTAGAATGGTCTAGGAATGTGTATTGGGACATATAATAACCATTAGAATGATCCTAAACATTGCATTGTACCCCAAGGGACGGAGAGGGTGTAGCATGAGTCCTTGGAGGTTCTAATAAGTGTAGAATGGTTAATATAGTATTCTAAGGGCTTAGAATTGTCTAGGAATGTGTATTAGGACATATGATAACCATTAGAATGATCCTAAACATTGCATGGTACCCCAAGGGACGTAGAGGGTGTAGCATGAGTCCTTGGAGGTTCTAACAAGTGTAGAATGGTTAAGAGAGTATTCCAAAGGCTTAGAATGGTCTAGGAACGTGTATTAGGACTTATAATAACCATTAGAATAATCCGAAACATTGCATGGTACCCCAAGGGACGTAGAGGGTGTACCATGAGTCCTTGGAGGTTCTAACAAGTGTTGAATGGTTAAAAGAGTATTCTAAAGGCTTAGAATGGTCTAGGAATTTGTATTAGGACTTATAATAACCATTAGAATGATCCTAAACATTGCATGGTACCCCAAGGGACGTAGAGGGTGTACCATGAATCGTTGGAGGTTCTAACAAGTGTAGAATGGTTAAGAGAGTATTCTAAAGGCTTAGAATGGTCTAGGAATGTGTAATAGGACTTATAATAACCATTAGAACTATCCTAAACATTGCGGTGTACCCCAAGGGACGTAGAGGTTGTACCATGAGTCCTTGGAGGTTCTAACAAGTGTAGAATGGTTAAGTGAGTATTGTAAAGGCTTAGAATGGTCTAGGAATGTGTAGTAGGACTAATAATTGTTAGTTCCATGATGAACATGATGAATGTTTTGATAATGACAAAGTTTTTTTGAACAAGCTACAAGTGTTGATCAAGTTTCAAGCTCAACAAGCAACAACAAACATCAAATGAAGAAGAGAGAAAGCAAGCTCATGAAGACCTAAGTTTGAGTGTATTTGTATTTCTTTTATATTTTGCCTCTCAAGCTTCATAGGTTTTTTTTTTGGGTAGATTATTATAGAGGGTAGTGAATCTCATTCATAAGTCATGATTTAATCATAATTTGAGTTTTCACTTAACCTAGAATCAATAGGTGGCTTAAAGGTTTTAAAGGAAATGTTGGATTTTGAGAAAACAAGTTTTGAACATGTGCAGTACCAACTTAATCGAGTACTACTCGAGTAGTCTGCAACTTAATCGATTAAGTACTGCTGAACTGATTTTTAAAATACGTTGTTCACTTCTCAAAATCAGTTTTCAAGTGCTACAACTTTTGGGTATTCTATATAAACCTTTTCCTATTATTTGTGATCAATTAGAATCATTTCATACAAGTTTTACAAAGAATCAAGCCACTCTATTCTCTCTCATTTTCTAAAGATCAAAGTTCTCATATTTTCATATTCTTTGATCAAGAACCTTTGAATCTCTTATGGTGAATTGTCATAACTTTTGATTGAGATTCATAGGATTGTTTTGTGTTTTCTATTGTGTTGTAATCTTTGCAAGAAGGCAAGCCACTACAACAAACAAGAAGCCTTGGTGTGTCGATTTTATCATCAAGCAAGTGCATTCTTATTGAAGAAGAAGAAGAAGTCTTGGTTGTGAATCAAGTAAGTGAAGCCTTGGTGTGTGGTTTATCATCAAGCAATTGAAGACTTGTTGTGTCGATTATCAACAAGGGGTAGAGGTTAGATTAGAGAGAAGATCAACAGGATTACAAGGAAAGGGTGTCGGTTATCTCTTGTAGGCTAGCAAGAAGGAAGTCTTGTGAGGCAATCACTTGTAATTTGAGAACTCTAATTCCTCATAGTGAAGAATCTCTCTTGGTTGAAGAGGGGACTGGATGTAGCTTTCAAGCGGATGAAAGTGAACCAGGATAAATCACTGTGTCGTATCTCTAAACCCTTACTCTTTATATTCAAGTCATTTGATTGCGTTCTTGGTTGAAAACCTAGAAAGATTGATTTTCATAATTGATTGAATTGAATCTTTAATTGTTCAAATTGATAAATGGAAAATCATTTTCATAACTAGGTTAATCAATAAGAATATAGGTGTTAATCATTTCCGTTGAATCTCTGATCTTTCGTGTGAATTGATTGATTTTCGTATGCGAATGAAAACTTGATTTTTCTGGTTTCTGCAAGTAATACTCGAGTACACGACTTGCTTAATCGAGTAAGTAATTTTGATCTCTCAGACTTAATCGATTAAGTTGCAGATTAATCGATTAAGTTAGTGAAAATTTGCAAAAATCTGTTGTTTTGATTGTTTCGATTTGTTTCATTCGAAAATCTTTCAAGGTAGCTTCAACACCTATTCAACCCCCCCTTCTAGGTGTTTTCCTAGGGTTCCTAAGTCTCTCCAACCACCAATTGCGGTTTCCTCAATAATAACCATTAGAATGATCCTAAACAATTCATGGTACCCCAAGGGACGTAGAGGGTGTAGCTTGAGTCTTTGGAGGTTATAACAAGTGTAGAATGGTTAAGAGAGTATTCTAAAGGCTTAGAATGTTCTAGGAATATCTATTAGGACTTATAAGAACCATTAGAATGATCCTAAACATTGCATGGTACCCCAAGGGACGTAGAGGGTGTAGCATGAGTCCTTGGAGGTTCTAACAAGTGTAGAATTGTTAATATAGTATTCTAAAGGCTTAGAATGGTCTAGGAATTTGTATTAGGACTTATAATAACCATTAGAATGATCATAAACATTGCATGGTACCCCAAGGGACGTAGAGGGTGTACCACGAGTCCTTGGAGGTTCTAACAAGTGTAGAATGGTTAAGAGAGTATTCTAAAGGCTTAGAATGGTCTAGGAATGTGTATTAGGACTTATAATAACCATTAGAACTATCCTAAACATTGAATGGTACCCCAAGGGACGTAGAGGGTGTACAATGAGTCCTTGGAGGTTCTAACAATTGTAGAATGGTTAAGTGAGTATTCTAAAGGCTTAGAATGGTCTAGGAATGTGTACTAGGACTTATAATAACCATTAGAATGATCCTAAACAATGCTTGAGTCCCCAAGGGACGTAGAGGGTGTACCATGAGTCTTTGGAGGTTCTAACAAGTGTAGAATGGTTAAGAGAGTATTCTAAAGGCTTAGAATGGTCTAGGAATGTGTATTAGGACTTATAATAACCAGTAGAACTATCCTAAACATTGCATGGTACCCCAAGGGATGTAGAGGGAGTACAATGAGTCCATGGAGGTTCTAACAAGTGTAGAATGGTTAAGTGAGTATTCTAAAGGCTTAGAATGGTCTAGGAATGAGTAGTAGGACTTATAATAACCATTAGAATGATCCTAAACAATGCTTGAGTCCCCAAGGGACGTAGAGGGTGTACCATGAGTCTTTGGAGGTTCTAACAACTGTAGAATGGTTAAGAGAGTATTCTAAAGGCTTAGAATGGTCTAGGAATGTGTACTAGGACTTATAATAACCATTAGAATGATCCTAAACATTGCAGGTACCCCAACGGACGTAGAGGGTGTAGCATGAGTCCTTGGAGGTTCTAACAAGTGTAGAATGGTTAAGTGAGTATTCTAAAGGCTTAGAATGGTCTAGGAATGTGTAGTAGGACTTATAATAACCATTAGAATGATCCTAAACAATGCTTGAGTCCCCAAGGGACGTAGAGGGTGTACCATGAGTCCTTGGAGGTTCTAAAAAGTGTAGAATGGTTAAGTGAGTATTCTAAAGGCTTAGAATGGTCTAGGAATGTGTATTAGGACTTATAATAACCATTAAAATGATCCTAAACAAAGCTTGAGTCCCCAAGGGACGTAGAGGGTGTACCATGAGTCCATGAAGGTTCTAACAAGTGTAGAATGGTTAATAGAGTATTCTAAAGGCTTAGAATGGTCTAGGAATGTGTATTAGGACTAGTAGGAACCATTAGAATGATCATAAACATTGCTCGAGTCCCCAAGGGACGTAGAGGGTGTAGCATGAGTCCTTGGAGGTTCTAATAAGTGTAGAATGGTTAAGAGAGTATTCTAAGGGCTTAGAATGGTCTAGGAATGTGTATTAGGACATATAATAACCATTAGAATGATCCTAAACATTGCATGGTACCCCAAGGGACGTAGAGGGTGTAGCATGAGTCCTTGGAGGTTCTGACAAGTGTAGAATGGTTAAGAGAGTATTCCAAAGGCTTAGAATGGTCTAGGAATGTGTATTAGGACTTATAATAACCATTAGAATATTCCGAAACATTGCTTGAGTCCCCAAGGGACGGAGAGGGTGTAGCATGAGTCCTTGGAGGTTCTAACAAGTGTAGAATGGTTAAGAGAGTATTCCAAAGGCTTAGAATGGTCTAGGAATGTGTATTAGGACTTATAATAACCATTAGAATAATCCGAAACATTGCATGGTACCCCAAGGGACGTAGAGGGTGTAGCATGAGTCCTTGGAGGTTCTAACAAGTGTAGAATGGTTAAAAGATTATTCTAAAGGCTTAGAATGGCATAGGAATTTGTATTAGTACTTATAAAAACCATTAGAATGATCCTAAACATTGCATGGTACCCCAAGGGACGTAGAGGGTGTACCATGAATCCTTGGAGGTTCTAACAAGTGTAGAATGGTTAAGAGAGTATTCTGAAGGCTTAGAATGGTCTAGGAATGTGTAATAGGACTTATAATAACCATTAGAACTATCCTAAACATTGCATGGTACCCCAAGGGACGTAGAGGTTGTACCATGAGTCCTTGGAGGTTCTAACAAGTGTACAATGGTTAAGTGAGTATTGTAAAGGCTTAGAATGGTCTAGGAATGTGTAGTAGGACTTATAATAACCATTAGAATGATCCTAAACAATGCTTGAGTCCCCAAGGGTCGTAGAGGGTGTAGCTTGAGTCTTTGGAGGTTCTAACAAGTGTAGAATGGTTAAGAGAGTATTCTAAAGGCTTAGAATGGTCTAGGAATATCTATTAGGACTTATAAGAACCATTAGAATGATCCTAAACATTGTATGGTACCCCAAGGGATGTAGAGGGTGTAGCATGAGTCCTTGGAGGTTCTAACAAGTGTAGAATGGTTAAGTGAGTATTCTAAAGGCTTAGAATGGTCTAGGAATTTGTATTAGGACTTATAATAACCATTAGAATGATCCTAAACATTGCATGGTACCCCAAGGGACGTAGATGGTGTACCATGAATCCTTGGAGGTTCTAACAAGTGTAGAATGGTTAAGTGAGTATTCTAAAGGCTTAGAATGGTCTAGGAATGTGTAGTAGGACTTATAATAACCATTACAATGATCCTAAACAAAGCTTGAGTCCCCAAGGGACGTAGAGGGTGTACCATGAGTCCATGGAGGTTCTAACAAGTGTACAATGGTTAATAGAGTATTCTAAAGGCTTAGAATGGTCTAGGAATGTGTATTAGGACTAGTAGGAACCATTAGAATGATCATAAACATTGCTCGAGTCCCCAAGGGATGTAGAGGGTGTAGCATGAGTCCTTGAGGTTCTGATAAGTGTAGAATGGTTAAGAGAGTATTCTTAAGGCTTAGAATGGTCTAGGAATGTGTATTGGGACATATAATAACCATTAGAATGATCCTAAACATTGCATGGCACCCCAAGGGACGTAGAGGGTGTAGCATGAGTCCTTGGAGGTTCTAACAAGTGTAGAATGGTTAATAGAGTATTCTAAAGGCTTAGAATGGTCTAGGAATGTGTATTAGGACTTATAATAACCATTAGAATGATCCTAAACATTGCTTGAGTCCCCAAGGGACGGAGAGGGTGTAGCATGAGTCCTTGGAGGTTCTAACAAGTGTAGAATGGTTAAGAGAGTATTCCAAAGGCTTAGAATGGTCTAGGAATGTGTATTAGGACTTATAATAACCATTAGAATAATCCGAAACATTGCATGGTACCCCAAGGGACGTAGAGGGTGTAGCATGAGTCCTTGGAGGTTCTAACAAGTGTAGAATGGTTAAAAGATTATTCTAAAGGCTTAGAATGGCATAGGAATTTGTATTAGTACTTATAATAACCATTAGAATGATCCTAAACATTGCATGGTACCCCAAGGGACGTAGAGGGTGTACCATGAATCCTTGGAGGTTCTAACAAGTGTAGAATGGTTAAGAGAGTATTCTGGAGGCTTAGAATGGTCTAGGAATGTGTAATAGGACTTATAATAACCATTAGAACTATCCTAAACATTGCATGGTACCCCAAGGGACGTAGAGGTTGTACCATGAGTCCTTGGAGGTTCTAACAAGTGTAGAATGGTTAAGTGAGTATTGTAAAGGCTTAGAATGGTCTAGGAATGTGTAGTAGGACTTATAATAACCATTAGAATGATCCTAAACAATGCTTGAGTCCCCAAGGGTCGTAGAGGGTGTACCATGAGTCTTTGGAGGTTCTAACAAGTGTAGAATGGTTAAGAGAGTATTCTAAGGGCTTAGAATGGTCTAGGAATATCTATTAGGACTTATAAGAACCATTAGAATGATCCTAAACATTGCATGGTACCCCAAGGGACGTAGAGGGTGTAGCATGAGTCCTTGGAGGTTCTAACAAGTGTAGAATGGTTAAGTGAGTATTCTAAAGGCTTAGAATGGTCTAGGAATTTGTATTAGGACTTATAATAACCATTAGAATGATCCTAAACATTGCATGGTACCCCAAGGGACGTAGATGGTGTACCATGAATCCTTGGAGGTTCTAACAAGTGTAGAATGGTTAAGTGAGTATTCTAAAGGCCTAGAATGGTCTAGCAATGTGTAGTAGGACTTATAATAACCATTAGAATGATCCTAAACAATGCTTGAGTCCCCAAGGGACGTAGAGGGTGTACCATGAGTCCTTGGAGGTTCTAAAAAGTGTAGAATGGTTAAGTGAGTATTCTAAAGGCTTAGAATGGTCTAGGAATGTGTATTAGGACTTATAATAACCATTACGATGATCCTAAACAAAGCTTGAGTCCCCAAGGGACGTCGAGGGTGTACCATGAGTCCATGGAGGTTCTAACAAGTGTAGAATGGTTAATAGAGTATTCTAAAGGCTTAGAATGGTCTAGGAATGTGTATTAGGACTAGTAGGAACCATTAGAATGATCATAAACATTACTTGAGTCCCCAAGGGACGTAGAGGGTGTAGCATGAGTCCTTGGAGGTTCTGATAAGTGTAGAATGGTTAAGAGAGTATTCTAAAGGCTTAGAATGGTCTAGGAATGTGTATTGGGACATATAATAACCATTAGAATGATCCTAAACATTGCATGGCACCCCAAGGGACGTAGAGGGTGTAGCATGAGTCCTTGGAGGTTCTAATAAGTGTAGAATGGTTAAGAGAGTATTCTAAAGGCTTAGAATGGTGTAGGAATGTGTATTGGGACATATAATAACCATTAGAATGATCCTCAACATTGCATGGCACCCCAAGGGACGTAGAGGGTGTAGCATGAGTCCTTGGAGGTTCTAAAAAGTGTAGAATGGTTAATAGAGTATTCTAAAGGCTTAGAATGGTCTAGGAATGTGTATTAGGACTTATAATAACCATTAGAATGATCCTAAACATTGCTTGAGTCCCCAAGGGACGGAGAGGGTGTAGCATGAGTCCTTGGAGGTTCTAATATGTGTAGAATGGTTAAGAGAATATTCTAAGGGCTTAGAATGGTCTAGGAATGTGTATTAGGACATATAATAACCATTAGAATGATCCTAAACATTTCATGGTACCCCAAGGGACGTAGAGGGTGTAGCATGAGTCCTTGGAGGTTCTAACAAGTGTAGAATGGTTAATAGAGTATTCTAAAGGCTTAGAATGGTCTAGGAATTTTTATTAGGACTTATAATAACCATTAGAATGATCATAAACATTGCATGGTACCCCAAGGGACGTAGAGGGTGTACCATGAGTCCATGGACGTTCTAACAAGTGTAGAATGGTTAAGAAAGTATTCTAAAGGCTTAAATGGTCTACGAATGTGTATTAGGACTTATAATAACCATTAGAACTATCCTAAACATTGCATGGTACCCCAAGGGACGTAGAGGTTGTACCATGAGTCCTTGGAGGTTCTAACAAGTGTAGAATGGTTAAGAGAGTATTCTAAAGGCTTAGAATGGTCTAGGAATGTGTATTAGGACTTATAATAACCATTAGAACTATCCTAAACATTGCATGGTACCCCAAGGGACGTAGTGGTTGTACCATGAGTCCTTGGAGGTTCTAACAAGTGTAGAATGGTTAAGTGAGTATTGTAAAGGCTTAGAATGGTCTAGGAATGTGTAGTAGGACTTATAATAACCATTAGAATGATCCTAAACAATGCTTGAGTCCCCAAGGGTCGTAGAGGGTGTACCATGAGTCTTTGGAGGTTCTAACAAGTGTAGAATGGTTAAGAGAGTATTCTAAGGGCTTAGAATGGTCTAGGAATATCTATTAGGACTTATAAGAACCATTAGAATGATCCTAAACATTGCATGGTACCCCAAGGGACGTAGAGGGTGTAGCATGAGTCCTTGGAGGTTCTAACAAGTGTAGAATGGTTAAGTGAGTATTCTAAAGGCTTAGAATGGTCTAGGAATTTGTATTAGGACTTATAATAACCATTAGAATGATCCTAAACATTGCATGGTACCCCATGGGACGTAGATGGTGTACCATGAATCCTTGGAGGTTCTAACAAGTGTAGAATGGTTAAGTGAGTATTCTAAAGGCTTAGAATGGTCTAGGAATGTGTAGTAGGACTTATAATAACCATTAGAATGATCCTAAACAATGCTTGAGTCCCCAAGGGACGTAGAGGGTGTACCATGAGTCCTTGGAGGTTCTAAAAAGTGTAGAATGGTTAAGTGAGTATTCTAAAGGCTTAGAATGGTCTAGGAATGTGTATTAGGACTTATAATAACCATTACGATGATCCTAAACAAAGCTTGAGTCCCCAAGGGACGTCGAGGGTGTACCATGAGTCCATGGAGGTTCTAACAAGTGTAGAATGGTTAATAGAGTATTCTAAAGGCTTAGAATGGTCTAGGAATGTGTATTAGGACTAGTAGGAACCATTAGAATGATCATAAACATTACTTGAGTCCCCAAGGGACGTAGAGGGTGTAGCATGAGTCCTTGGAGGTTCTGATAAGTGTAGAATGGTTAAGAGAGTATTCTAAAGGCTTAGAATGGTCTAGGAATGTGTATTGGGACATATAATAACCATTAGAATGATCCTAAACATTGCATGGCACCCCAAGGGACGTAGAGGGTGTAGCATGAGTCCTTGGAGGTTCTAATAAGTGTAGAATGGTTAAGAGAGTATTCTAAAGGCTTAGAATGGTGTAGGAATGTGTATTGGGACATATAATAACCATTAGAATGATCCTAAACATTGCATGGCACCCCAAGGGACGTAGAGGGTGTAGCATGAGTCCTTGGAGGTTCTAAAAAGTGTAGAATGGTTAATAGAGTATTCTAAAGGCTTAGAATGGTCTAGGAATGTGTATTAGGACTTATAATAACCATTAGAATGATCCTAAACATTGCTTGAGTCCCCAAGGGACGGAGAGGGTGTAGCATGAGTCCTTGGAGGTTCTAATATGTGTAGAATGGTTAAGAGAGTATTCTAAGGGCTTAGAATGGTCTAGGAATGTGTATTAGGACATATAAAAACCATTAGAATGATCCTAAACATTTCATGGTACCCCAAGGGACGTAGAGGGTGTAGCATGAGTCCTTGGAGGTTCTAACAAGTGTAGAATGGTTAATAGAGTATTCTAAAGGCTTAGAATGGTCTAGGAATTTTTATTAGGACTTATAATAACCATTAGAATGATCATAAACATTGCATGGTACCCCAAGGGACGTAGAGGGTGTACCATGAGTCCATGGACGTTCTAACAAGTGTAGAATGGTTAAGAAAGTATTCTAAAGGCTTAGAATGGTCTACGAATGTGTATTAGGACTTATAATAACCATTAGAACTATCCTAAACATTGCATGGTACCCCAAGGGACGTAGAGGTTGTACCATGAGTCCTTGGAGGTTCTAACAAGTGTAGAATGGTTAAGTGAGTATTCTAAAGGCTTAGAATGGTCTACGAATGTGTAGTAGGACTTATAATAACCATTAGAATGATCCTAAACAATGCTTGAGTCCCCAAGGGACGTGGAGGGTGTACCATGAGTCTTTGGAGGTTCTAACAAGTGTAGAATGGTTAAGAGAGTATTCTAAAGGCTTAGAATGGTCTAGGAATGTGTATTAGGACTTATAATAACCATTAGAACTATCCTAAACATTGCATGGTACCCCAAGGGACGTAGAGGGTGTACAATGAGTCCTTGGAGGTTCTAACAAGTGTAGAATGGTTAAGTGAGTATTCTAAAGGCTTAGAATGGTCTAGGAATGAGTAGTAGGACTTATAATAACCATTAGAATGATCCTAAACAATGCTTGAGTCCCCAAGGGACGTAGAGGGTGTACCATGAGTCTTTGGAGGTTCTAACAAGTGTAGAATGGTTAAGAGAGTATTCTAAAGGCTTAGAATGGTCTAGGAATGTGTACTAGGACTTATAATAACCATTAGAATGATCCTAAACATTGCATGGTACCCCAACGGACGCAGAGGGTGTAGCATGAGTCCTTGGAGGTTCTAACAAGTGTAGAATGGTTAAGTGAGTATTCTAAAGGCTTAGAATGGTCTAGGAATGTGTAGTAGGACTTATAATAACCATTAGAATGATTCTAAACAATGCTTGAGTCCCCAAGGGACGTAGAGGGTGTACCATGAGTCCTTGGAGGTTCTAACAAGTGTAGAATGGTTAAGAGAGTATTGTAAAGGCTTAGAATGGTCTAGGAATGTGTAGTAGGACTTATAATAACCATTAGAATGATCCTAAACAATTCATGGTACCCCAAGGGACGTAGAGGGTGTAGCTTGAGTCTTTGGAGGTTCTAACAAGTGTAGAATGGTTAAGAGAGTATTCTAAAGGCTTAGAATGGTCTAGGAATATCTATTAGGACTTATAAGAACCATTAGAATGATCCTAAACATTGTATGGTACCCCAAGGGACGTAGAGGGTGTAGCATGAGTCCTTGGAGGTTCTAACAAGTGTAGAATGGTTAAGTGAGTATTCTAAAGGCTTAGAATGGTCTAGGAATTTGTATTAGGACTTATAATAACCATTAGAATGATCCTAAACATTGCATGGTACCCCAAGGGACGTAGATGGTGTACCATGAATCCTTGGAGGTTCTAACAAGTGTAGAATGGTTAAGTGAGTATTCTAAAGGCTTAGAATGGTCTAGGAATGTGTAGTAGGACTTATAATAACCATTACAATGATCCTAAACAAAGCTTGAGTCCCCAAGGGACGTAGAGGGTGTACCATGAGTCCATGGAGGTTCTAACAAGTGTAGAATGGTTAATAGAGTATTCTAAAGGCTTAGAATGGTCTAGGAATGTGTATTAGGACTAGTAGGAACCATTAGAATGATCATAAACATTGCTCGAGTCCCCAAGGGACGTAGAGGGTGTAGCATGAGTCCTTGGAGGTTCTGATAAGTGTAGAATGGTTAAGAGAGTATTCTTAAGGCTTAGAATGGTCTAGGAATGTGTATTGGGACATATAATAACCATTAGAATGATCCTAAACATTGCATGGCACCCCATGGGACGTAGAGGGTGTAGCATGAGTCCTTGGAGGTTCTAACAAGTGTAGAATGGTTAATAGAGTATTCTAAAGGCTTAGAATGGTCTAGGAATGTGTATTAGGACTTATAATAACCATTAGAATTGTCCTAAACATTGCTTGAGTCCCCAAGGGACGGAGAGGGTGTAGCATGAGTCCTTGGAGGTTCTAACAAGTGTAGAATGGTTAAGAGAGTATTCCAAAGGCTTAGAATGGTCTAGGAATGTGTATTAGGACTTATAATAACCATTAGAATAATCCGAAACATTGCGTGGTACCCCAAGGGACGTAGAGGGTGTAGCATGAGTCCTTGGAGATTCTAACAAGTGTAGAATGGTTAAAAGATTATTCTAAAGGCTTAGAATGGCATAGGAATTTGTATTAGTACTTATAATAACCATTAGAATGATCCTAAACATTGCATGGTACCCCAAGGGACGTAGAGGGTGTACCATGAATCCTTGGAGGTTCTAACAAGTGTAGAATGGTTAAGAGAGTATTCTGGAGGCTTAGAATGGTCTAGGAATGTGTAATAGGACTTATAATAACCATTAGAACTATCCTAAACATTGCATGGTACCCCAAGGGACGTAGAGGTTGTACCATGAGTCCTTGGAGGTTCTAACAAGTGTAGAATGGTTAAGTGAGTATTGTAAAGGCTTAGAATGGTCTAGGAATGTGTAGTAGGACTTATAATAACCATTAGAATGATCCTAAACAATGCTTGAGTCCCCAAGGGTCGTAGAGGGTGTACCATGAGTCTTTGGAAGTTCTAACAAGTGTAGAATGGTTAAGAGAGTATTCTAAGGGCTTAGAATGGTCTAGGAATATCTATTAGGACTTATAAGAACCATTAGAATGATCCTAAACATTGCATGGTACCCCAAGGGACGTAGAGGGTGTAGCATGAGTCCTTGGAGGTTCTAACAAGTGTAGAATGGTTAAGAGAGTATTCCAAAGGCTTAGAATGGTCTAGGAATGTGTATTAGGACTTATAATAACCATTAGAATAATCCGAAACATTGCATGGTACCCCAAGGGACGTAGAGGGTGTAGCATGAGTCCTTGGAGGTTCTAACAAGTGTAGAATGGTTAAAAGATTATTCTAAAGGCTTAGAATGGCATAGGAATTTGTATTAGTACTTATAATAACCATTTGAACTATCCTAAACATTGCATGGTACCCCAAGGGACGTAGAGGGTGTACAATGAGTCCTTGGAGGTTCTAACAAGTGTAGAATGGTTAAGTGAGTATTCTAAAGGCTTAGAATGGTCTAGGAATGAGTAGTAGGACTTATAATAACCATTAGAATGATTCTAAACAATGCTTGAGTCCCCAAGGGACGTAGAGGCTGTACCATGAGTCCTTGGAGGTTCTAAAAAGTGTAGAATGGTTAAGTGAGTATTCTAAAGGCTTAGAATGGTCTAGGAATGTGTATTAGGACTTATAACAACCATTACAATGATCCTAAACAAAGCTTGAGTCCCCAAGCGACGTAGAGGGTGTACCCTGAGTCCATGGAGGTTCTAACAAGTGTAGAATGGTTAATAGAGTATTCTAAAGGCTTAGAATGGTCTAGGAATGTGTATTAGGACTAGTAGGAACCATTAGAATGATCATAAACATTGCTCGAGTCCCCATGGGACGTAGAGGGTGTAGCATGAGTCCTTGGAGGTTCTGATAAGTGTAGAATGGTTAAGAGAGTATTCTAAAGGCTTAGAATGGTCTAGGAATGTGTATTGGGACATATAATAACCATTAGAATGATCCTAAACATTGCATGGCACCCCAAGGGACGTAGAGGGTGTAGCATGAGTCCTTGGAGGTTCTAACAAGTGTAGAATGGTTAATAGAGTATTCTAAAGGCTTAGAATGGTCTAGGAATGTGTATTAGGACTTATAATAACCATTAGAATGATCCTAAACATTGCTTGAGTCCCCAAGGGACGGAGAGGGTGTAGCATGAGTCCTTGGAGGTTCTAATAAGTGTAGAATGGTTAAGAGAGTATTCTAAGGGCTTAGAATGGTCTAGGAATGTGCATTAGGACATATAATAACCATTAGAATGATCATAAACATTGCATGGTACCCCAAGGGACGTAGAGGGTGTAGCATGAGTCCTTGGAGGTTCTAACAAGTGTAGAATGGTTAAGAGAGTATTCCAAAGGCTTAGAATGGTCTAGGAATGTGTATTAGGACTTATAATAACCATTAGAATGATCCGAAACATTGCATGGTACCCCAAGGGACGTAGAGGGTGTACCATGAGTCCTTGGAGGTTCTAACAAGTGTAGAATGGTTAAAAGAGTATTCTAAAGGCTTAGAATGGTCTAGGAATTTGTATTAGGACTTATAATAACCATTAGAATGATCCTAAACATTGCATGGTACCCCAAGGGACGTAGAGGGTGTACCATGAATCCTTGGAGGTTCTAACAAGTGTAGAATGGTTAAGAGAGTATTCTAAAGGCTTAGAATGGTCTAGGAATGTGTAATAGGACTTATAATAACCATTAGAACTATCCTAAACATTGCGGTGTACCCCAAGGGACGTAGAGGTTGTACCATGAGTCCTTGGAGGTTCTAACAAGTGTAGAATGGTTAAGTGAGTATTGTAAAGGCTTAGAATGGTCTAGGAATGTGTAGTAGGACTTAAAATAACCATTAGAATGATCCTAATCAATTCATGGTACCCCAAGGGATGTAAAGGGTGTAGCTTGAGTCTTTGGAGGTTCTAACAAGTGTAGAATGGTTAAGAGAGTATTCTAAAGGCTTAGAATGGTCTAGGAATATCTATTAGGACTTATAAGAACCATTAGAATGATCCTAAACATTGCATGGTACCCCAAGGGACGTAGAGGGTGTACCATGAGTCCATGGAGGTTCTAACAAGTGTAGAATGGTTAATAGAGTATTCTAAAGGCTAAGAATGGTCTAGGAATGTGTATTAGGACTAGTAGGAACCATTAGAATGATCATAAACATTGCTCGAGTCCCCTAGGGACGTAGAGGGTGTAGCATGAGTCCTTGGAGGTTCTGATAAGTGTAGAATGGTTAAGAGAGTATTCTAAAGGCTTAGAATGGTCTGGGAATGTGTATTGGGACATATAATAACCATTAGAATGATCCTAAACATTGCATGGTACCCCAAGGGACGTAGAGGGTGTAGCATGAGTCCTTGGAGGTTCTAACAAGTGTAGAATGGTTAAGAGAGTATTCCAAAGGCTTAGAATGGTCTAGGAATGTGTATTAGGACTTATAATAACCATTAGAATGATCCGAAACATTGCATGGTACCCCAAGGGACGTAGAGGGTGTACCATGAGTCCTTGGAGGTTCTAAAAAGTGTAGAATGGTTAAAAGAGTATTCTAAAGGCTTAGAATGGTCTAGGAATGTGTAATAGGACTTATAATAACCATTAGAACTATCCTAAACATTGCATGGTACCCCAAGGGACTTAGAGGTTGTACCATGAGTCCTTGGAGGTTCTAACAAGTGTAGAATGGTTAAGTGAGTATTGTAAAGGCTTAGAATGGTCTAGGAATGTGTAGTAGGACTTATAATAACCATTAGAATAATCCTAATCAATTCATGGTACCCCAAGGGACGTAGAGGGTGTAGCTTGAGTCCTTGGAGGTTCTAACAAGGGTAGAATGGTTAAGAGAGTATTCTAAAGGCTTAGAATGGTCTAGGAATATCTATTAGGACTTATAATAACCATTAGAATGATCCTAAACATTGCATGGTACCCCAAGGGACGTAGAGGGTGTACCATGAATCCTTGGAGGTTCTAACAAGTGTAGAATGGTTAAGAGAGTATTCTAAAGGCTTAGAATGGTCTAGGAATGTGTATTAGGACTTATAATAACCATTAGAACTATCCTAAACATTGCGTGGTACCCCAAGGGTCGTAGAGGTTGTACCATGAGTCCTTGGAGGTTCTAACAAGTGTAGAATGGTTAAGTGAGTATTCTAAAGGCTTAGAATGGTCTAGGAATGTGTAGTAGGACTTATAATAACCATTAGAATGATCCTAAACAATGCTTGAGTCCCCAAGGGACGTAGAGGGTGTACCATGAGTCTTTGGAGGTTCTAACAAGTGTAGAAAGGTGAAGAGAGTATTCTAAAGGCATAAAATGGTCTAGGAATGTGTATTAGGACTTATAATAACCATTACAATGATCCTAAACAAAGCTTGAGTCCCCAAGCGACGTAGAGGGTGTACCATGAGTCCATGGAGGTTCTAACAAGTGTAGAATGGTTAATAGAGTATTCTAAAGGCTGAGAATGGTCTAGGAATGTGTATTAGGACTAGTAGGAACCATTAGATTGATCATAAACATTGCTCGAGTCCCCAAAGGACGTAGAGGGTGTAGCATGAGTCCTTGGAGGTTCTGATATGTGTAGAATGGTTAAGAGAGTATTCTAAAGGCTTAGAATGGTCTAGGAATGTGTATTGGGACATATAATAACCATTAAAATGATCCTAAACATTGCATGGCACCCCAAGGGACGTAGAGGGTGTAGCATGAGTCCTTGGAGGTTCTAATAAGTGTAGAATGGTTAATAGAGTATTCTAAAGGCTTAGAATGGTCTAGGAATGTGTATTAGGACTTATAATAACCATTAGAATGATCCTAAACATTGCTTGAGTCCCCAAGGGACGGAGAGGGTGTAGCATGAGTCCTTGGAGGTTCTAATAAGTGTAGAATGGTTAAGAGAGTATTCTAAGGGCTTAGAATGGTCTAGGAATGTGTATTAGGACATATAATAACCATTAGAATGATCATAAACATTGCATGGTACCCCAAGGGACGTAGAGGGTGTAGCATGAGTCCTTGGAGGTTCTAACAAGTGTAGAATGGTTAAGAGAGTATTCCAAAGGCTTAGAATGGTCTAGGAATGTGTATTAGGACTTATAATAACCATTAGAATGATCCGAAACATTGCATGGTACCCCAAGGGACGTAGAGGGTGTACCATGAGTCCTTGGAGGTTCTAACAAGTGTAGAATGGTTAAAAGAGTATTCTAAAGGCTTAGAATGGTCTAGGAATTTGTATTAGGACTTATAATAACCATTAGAATGATCCTAAACATTGCATGGTACCCCAAGGGACGTAGAGGGTGTAGCATGAGTCCTTGGAGGTTCTAACAAGTGTAGAATGGTTAAGAGAGTATTCCAAAGGCTTAGAATGGTCTAGGAATGTGTATTAGGACTTATAATAACCATTAGAATGATCCGAAACATTGCATGGTACCCCAAGGGACGTAGAGGGTGTACCATGAGTCCTTGGAGGTTCTAACAAGTGTAGAATGGTTAAGAGAGTATTCTAAAGGTTTAGAATGGTCTAGGAATATCTATTAGGACTTATAATAACCATTAGAATGATCATAAACATTGCATGGTACCCCAAGGGACGTAGAGGGTGTACCATGAATCCTTGGAGGTTCTAACAAGTGTAGAATGGTTAAGAGAGTATTCTAAAGGCTTAGAATGGTCTAGGAATGTGTATTAGGACTTATAATAACCATTAGAACTATCCTAAACATTGCATGGTATCCCAAGGGACGTAGAGGGTGTACAATGAGTCCTTGGAGGTTCTAACAAGTGTAGAATGGTTAAGTGAGTATTCTAAAGGCTTAGAATGGTCTAGGAGTGAGTAGTAGGACTTATAATAACCATTAGAATGATACTAAACATTGCATGGTACCCCAAGGGACGTAGTGGGTGTACCATGAGTCCTTGGAGGTTCTAACAAGTGTAGAATGGTTAAAAGAGTATTCTAAAAGCTTAGAATAGTCTAGGAATGTGTATTAGGACTTATAATAACCATTAGAATGATCCTAATCAATTCATGGTACCCCAAGGGACGTAGAGGGTGTAGCTTGAGTCTTTGGAGGTTCTAACAAGTGTAGAATGGTTAAGAGAGTATTGTAAAGGCTTAGAATGGTCTAGGACTTATAAGAACCATTAGAATGATCCTAAACATTGCATGGTACCCCAAGGGACATAGAGGGTGTAGCATGAGTCCTTGGAGGTTCTAACAAGTGTAGAATGGTTAAGAGAGTATTGTAAAGGCTTAGAATTGTCTAGGAATATGTAGTTGGACTTATAATAACCATTAGAATGATCCTAATCAATTCATGGTACCCCAAGGGACGTAGCGGGTGTAGCTTGAGTCTTTGGAGGTTCTAACAAGTGTAGAATGGTTAAGAGAGTATTCTAAAGGCTTAGAATGGTCTAGGAATATCTATTAGGACTTATAATAACCATTAGAATGATCCTAAACATTGCATGGTACCCCAAGGGACGTAGAGGGTGTACCATGAATCCTTGGAGGTTCTAACAAGTGTAGAATGGTTAAGAGAGTATTCTAAAGGCTTAGAATGGTCTAGGAATGTGTATTAGGACTTATAATAACCATTAGAACTATCCTAAACATTGCATGGTACCCCAAGGGACGTAGAGGGTGTACCATGAATCCTTGGAGGTTCTAACAAGTGTAGAATGGTTAAGAGAGTATTCTAAAGGCTTAGAATGGTCTAGGAATGTGTATTAGGACTTATAATAACCATTAGAACTATCCTAAACATTGCATGGTACCCCAAGGGTCGTAGAGGTTGTACCATGAGTCCTTCGAGGTTCTAACCAGTGTAGAGTGGTTAAGTGAGTATTCTAAAGGCTTAGAATGGTCTAGGAATGTGTAGTAGGACTTATAATAACCATTAGAATGATCTTAAACAATTCTTGAGTCCCCAAGGGACGTAGAGGGTTTACCATGAGTCCTTGGAGGTTCTAACAAGTGTAGAATGGTTAAGAGAGTATTCTAAAGGCTTAGAATGGTCTAGGAATGTGTACTAGGACTTATAATAACCATTAGAATGATCCTAAACATTGCATGGTACCCCATGGGACGTAGAGGGTGTACCATGAGTCCTTGGAGGTTCTAACAAGTGTAGAATGGTTAAGTGAGTATTGCAAAGGCTTAGAATGGTCTAGGAATGTGTACTAGGACTTATAATAACCATTAGAATGATACTAAACATTGCATGGTACCCCAAGGGACGTAGAGGGTGTACCATGAGTCCTTGGAGGTTCTAACAAGTGTAGAATGGTTAAAAGAGTATTCTAAAAGCTTAGAATAGTCTAGGAATGTGTATTAGGACTTATAATAACCATTAGAATGATCCTAATCAATTCATGGTACCCCAAGGGACGTAGAGGGTGTAGCTTGAGTCTTTGGAGGTTCTAACAAGTGTAGAATGGTTAAGAGAGTATTCAAAAGGCTTAGAATGGTCTAGGAATGTGTAATAGGACTTATAATAACCATTAGAATGATCCTAAACATTTCATGGTACCCCAAGGGACGTAGAGGGTGTACCATGAGTCCTTGGAGGTTCTAACAAGTGTAGAATGGTTAAGTGAGTATTCTAAAGGCTTAGAATGGTCTAGGAATGTGTAGTAGGACTTATAATAACCATTAGAATGATCTTAAACAATGCTTGAGTCCCCAAGGGACGTAGAGGGTTTACCATGAGTCCTTGGAGGTTCTAACAAGTGTAGAATGGTTAAGAGAGTATTCCAAAGGCTTAGAATGGTCTAGGAATGTGTATTAGGACTTATAATAACCATTAGAATGATCCGAAACATTGCATGGTACCCCAAGGGACGTAGAGGGTGTACCATGAGTCCTTGGAGGTTCTAACAAGTGTAGAATGGTTAAAAGAGTATTCTTAAAGCTTAGAATAGTCTAGCAATGTGTATTAGGACTTATAATAACCATTAGAATGATCCTAAACATTGCATGGTACCCCAAGGGACGTAGAGGGTGTACCATGAGTCCTTGGAGGTTCTAACAAGTGTAGAATGGTTAAGTGAGTATTCTAAAGGCTTAGAATGGTCTAGGAATGTGTAGTAGGACTTATAATAACCATTAGAATGATCTTAAACAATGCTTGAGTCCCCAAGGGACGTAGAGGGTATACCATGAGTCCTTGGAAGTTCTAACAAGTGTATAATGGTTAAGAGAGTATTCTAAAGGCTTAGAGTGGTCTAGGAATGTGTACTAGGACTTATAATAACCATTAG
This sequence comes from Crotalaria pallida, assembly GCA_037953625.1. NCBI lineage: Eukaryota > Viridiplantae > Streptophyta > Magnoliopsida > Fabales > Fabaceae > Crotalaria > Crotalaria pallida. Next base: position 62,523,197 of record CM075655.1, on the reverse strand, counting down.
AATGATCCTAAACATTGCATGGTACCCCAAGGGACGTAGAGGGTGTACCATGAGTCCTTGGAGGTTCTAACAAGTGTAGAATGGTTAAGAGAGTATTCTAAAGGCTTAGAATGGTCTAGGAATGTGTAATAGGACTTATAATAACCATTAGAATGATCCTAAACAATGCTTGAGTCCCCAAGGGACGTAGAGGGTGTACCATGAGTCTTTGGAGGTTCTAACAAGTGTATAATGGTTAAGAGAGTATTCTAAAGGCTTAGAATGGTCTAGGAATGTGTAATAGGACTTATAATAACCATTAGAATGATCCTAAACATTGCATGGTACCCCAAGGGACGTAGAGGGTGTACCATGAGTCTTTGGAGGTTCTAACAAGTGTAGAATGGTTAAGAGAGTATTCGAAAGGCTTAGAATGGTCTAGGAATGTGTACTAGGACTTATAATAACCATTAGAATGATCCTAAACATTGCATGGTACCCCAAGGGACGTAGAGGGTGTACCATGAGTCCTTGGAGGTTCTAACAAGTGTAGAATGGTTAAGTGAGTATTCTAAAGGCTTAGAATGGTCTAGGAATGTGTAGTAGGACTTATAATAACCATTAGAATGATCTTAAACAATGCTTGAGTCCCCAAGGGACGTAGAGGGTATACCATGAGTCCTTGGAGGTTCTAACAAGTGTATAATGGTTAAGAGAGTATTCTAAAGGCTTAGAGTGGTCTAGGAATGTGTACTAGGACTTATAATAACCATTAGAATGATCCTAAACATTGCATGGTACCCCATGGGACGTAGAGGGTGTACCATGAGTCCTTGGAGGTTCTAACAAGTGTAGAATGGTTAAGAGAGTATTCTAAAGGCTTAGAATGATCTAGGAATGTGTAATAGGACTTATAATAACTATTAGAATGATCCTAAACATTGCATGGTACCCCAAGGGACGTAGAGGGTGTACCATGAGTCCTTGGAGGTTCTAACAAGTGTAGAATGGTTAAGAGAGTATTCTAAAAGCTTAGAATATTCTAGCAATGTGTATTAGGACTTATAATAACCATTAGAATGATCCTAAACATTACATGGTTCCCCAAGGGACGTAGAGGGTGTACCATGAGTCCTTGGAGGTTCTAACAAGTGTAGAATGGTTAAGAGAGTATTCTAAAGGCTTAGAATGGTCTAGGAATGTGTAATAGGACTTATAATAACCATTAGAATGATCCTAAACAATGCTTGAGTCCCCAAGGGACGTAGAGGGTGTACCATGAGTCTTTGGAGGTTCTAACAAGTGTATAATGGTTAAGAGAGTATTCTAAAGGCTTAGAATGGTCTAGGAATGTGTAATAGGACTTATAATAACCATTAGAATGATCCTAAACATTGCATGGTACCCCAAGGGACGTAGAGGGTGTACCATGAGTCTTTGGAGGTTCTAACAAGTGTAGAATGGTTAAGAGAGTATTCTAAAGGCTTAGAATGGTCTAGGAATGTGTACTAGGACTTATAATAACCATTAGAATGATCCTAAACATTGCATGGTACCCCAAGGGACGTAGAGGGTGTACCATGAGTCCTTGGAGGTTCTAACAAGTGTAGAATGGTTAAGTGAGTATTCTAAAGGCTTAGAATGGTCTAGGAATGTGTAGTAGGACTTATAATAACCATTAGAACAATCCTAAACATTTCATGGTACCCCAAGGTATGTAGAGGGTATACCATGAGTCCTTGGAGGTTCTAACAAGTGTAGAATGGTTAAAAGAGTATTCTAAATGTTTAGAATAGTCTAGGAATGTGTATTAGGACTTATAATAACCATTAGAATGATCCTAAACATTGCATGGTACCCCAAGGGACGTAGAGGGTGTACCACGAGTCCTTGGAGGTTCTAACAAGTGTAGAATGGTTAAGTGAGTATTCTAAAGTTTAGAATGGTCAAGGAATGTGTAGTAGGACTTATAATAACCAATAGAATGATCCTAAACATTGCATGGTACCCCAAGGGATGTAGAGGGTGTACCATGAGTCCTTGGAGGTTCTAACAAGTGTAGAATGGTTAAGTGAGTATTCTAAAGGCTTAGAATGGTCTAGAAATGTGTAGTAGGACTTATAAAAACCATTAGAATGATCTTAAACAATGCTTGAGTCCCCAAGGGACGTAGAGGGTGTACCATGAGTCCTTGGAGGTTCTAACAAGTGTAGAATGGTTAAGAGAGTATTCTAAAGGCTTAGAATGGTCTAGGAATGTGTAATAGGACTTATAATAACCATTAGAATGATCCTAAACAATGCTTGAGTCCCCAAGGGACGTAGAGGGTGTACCATGAGTCTTTGGAGGTTCTAACAAGTGTATAATGGTTAAGAGAGTATTCTAAAGGCTTAGAATGGTCTAGGAATGTGTACTAAGACTTATAATAACCATTAGAATGATCCTTAACATTGCATGGTACCCCAAGGGACGTAGAGGGTGTACCATGAGTCCTTGGAGGTTCTAACAAGTGTAGAATGGTTAAGTGAGTATTCTAAAGGCTTAGAATGGTCTAGGAATGTGTAGTAGGACTTATAATAACCATTAGAACTATCCTAAACATTTCATGGTACCCCAAGGTATGTAGAGGGTGTAGCATGAGTCCTTGGAGGTTCTAACAAGTGTAGAATGGTTAAAAGAGTATTCTAAATGTTTAGAATAGTCTAGGAATGTGTATTAGGACTTATAATAACCAATAGAATGATCCTAAACATTGCATGGTACCCCAAGGGACGTAGAGGGTGTACCATGAGTCCTTGGAGGTTCTAACAAGTGTAGAATGGTTAAGTGAGTATTCTAAAGGCTTAGAATGGTCTAGAAATGTGTAGTAGGACTTATAATAACCATTAGAATGATCTTAAACAATGCTTGAGTCCCCAAGGGACGTAGAGGGTGTACCATGAGTCCTTGGAGGTTCTAACAAGTGTAGAATGGTTAAGTGAGTATTCTAAAGGCTTAGAATGGTCTAGGAATGTGTAGTAGGACTTATAATAACCATTAGAACAATCCTAAACATTTCATGGTACCCCAAGGGATGTAGAGGGTGTAGCATGAGTCCTTGGAGGTTCTAACAAGTGTAGAATGGTTAAAAGAGTATTCTAAATGTTTAGAATAGTCTAGGAATGTGTATTAGGACTTATAATAACCATTAGAATGATCCTAAACATTGCATGGTACCCCAAGGGACGTAGAGGGTGTACCACGAGTCCTTGGAGGTTCTAACAAGTGTAGAATGGTTAAGTGAGTATTCTAAAGCTTAGAATGGTCTAGGAATGTGTAGTAGGACTTATAATAACCAATAGAATGATCCTAAACATTGCATGGTACCCCAAGGGACGTAGAGGGTGTACCATGAGTCCTTGGAGGTTCTAACAAGTGTAGAATGGTTAAGTGAGTATTCTAAAGGCTTAGAATGGTCTAGAAATGTGTAGTAGGACTTATAATAACCATTAGAATGATCTTAAACAATGCTTGAGTCCCCAAGGGACGTAGAGGGTGTACCATGAGTCCTTGGAGGTTCTAACAAGTGTAGAATGGTTAAGAGAGTATTCTAAAGGCTTAGAATGGTCTAGGAATGTGTAATAGGACTTATAATAACCATTAGAATGATCCTAAACAATGCTTGAGTCCCCAAGGGACGTAGAGGGTGTACCATGAGTCTTTGGAGGTTCTAACAAGTGTATAATGGTTAAGAGAGTATTCTAAAGGCTTAGAATAGTTTAGGAATGTGTAATAGGACTTATAATAACCATTAGAATGATCCTAAACATTGCATGGTACCCCAAGGGACGTAGAGGGTGTATCATGAGTCCTTGGAGGTTCTAACAAGTGTAGAATGGTTAAGTTAGTATTCTAAAGGCTTAGAATGGTCTAGGAATGTGTAGTAGGACTTATAATAACCATTAGAATGATCTTAAACAATGCTTGAGTCCCCAAGGGACGTAGAGGGTTTACCATGAGTCCTTGGAGGTTCTAACAAGTGTAGAATGGTTAAGAGAGTATTCTAAAGGCTTAGAATGGTCTAGGAATGTGTAGTAGGACTTATAATAACCATTAGAACAATCCTAAACATTTCATGGTACCCCAAGGTATGTAGAGGGTGTAGCATGAGTCCTTGGAGGTTCTAACAAGTGTAGAATGGTTAAAAGAGTATTCTAAATGTTTAGAATAGTCTAGGAATGTGTATTAGGACTTATAATAACCATTAGAATGATCCTAAACATTGCATGGTACCCCAAGGGACGTAGAGGGTGTACCACGAGTCCTTGGAGGTTCTAACAAGTGTAGAATGGTTAAGTGAGTATTCTAAAGCTTAGAATGGTCTAGGAATGTGTAGTAGGACTTATAATAACCAATAGAATGATCCTAAACATTGCATGGTACCCCAAGGGACGTAGAGGGTGTACCATGAGTCCTTGGAGGTTCTAACAAGTGTAGAATGGTTAAGTGAGTATTCTAAAGGCTTAGAATGGTCTAGAAATGTGTAGTAGGACTTATAATAACCATTAGAATGATCTTAAACAATGCTTGAGTCCCCAAGGGACGTAGAGGGTGTACCATGAGTCCTTGGAGGTTCTAACAAGTGTAGAATGGTTAAGAGAGTATTCTAAAGGCTTAGAATGGTCTAGGAATGTGTAATAGGACTTATAATAACCATTAGAATGATCCTAAACATTGCATGGTACCCCAAGGGACGTAGAGGGTGTACCATGAGTCCTTGGAGGATCTAACAAGTGTAGAATGGTTAACTGAGTATTCTAAAGGCTTAGAATGGTCTAGGAATGTGTAGTAGGACTTATAATAACCATTAGAATGATCTTAAACAATGCTTGAGTCCCCAAGGGACGTAGAGGGTTTACCATGAGTCCTTGGAGGTTCTAACAAGTGTAGAATGGTTAAGTGAGTATTCTAAAGGCTTAGAATGGTCTAGAAATGTGTAGTAGGACTTATAATAACCATTAGAATGATCTTAAACAATGCTTGAGTCCCCAAGGGACGTAGAGGGTGTACCATGAGTCCTTGGAGGTTCTAACAAGTGTAGAATGGTTAAGAGAGTATTCTAAAGGCTTAGAATGGTCTAGGAATGTGTAATAGGACTTATAATAACCATTAGAATGATCCTAAACAATGCTTGAGTCCCCAAGGGACGTAGAGGGTGTACCATGAGTCTTTGGAGGTTCTAACAAGTGTATAATGGTTAGGAGAGTATTCTAAAGGCTTAGAATGGTCTAGGAATGTGTACTAGGACTTATAATAACCATTAGAATGATCCTAAACATTGCATGGTACCCCAAGGGACGTAGAGGGTGTACCATGAGTCCTTGGAGGTTCTAACAAGTGTAGAATGGTTAAGTGAGTATTCTAAAGGCTTAGAATGGTCTAGGAATGTGTAGTAGGACTTATAATAACCATTAGAACTATCCTAAACATTTCATGGTACCCCAAGGTATGTAGAGGGTGTAGCATGAGTCCTTGGAGGTTCTAACAAGTGTAGAATGGTTAAAAGAGTATTCTAAATGTTTAGAATAGTCTAGGAATGTGTATTAGGACTTATAATAACCAATAGAATGATCCTAAACATTGCATGGTACCCCAAGGGACGTAGAGGGTGTACCACGAGTCCTTGGAGGTTCTAACAAGTGTAGAATGGTTAAGTGAGTATTCTAAAGGCTTAGAATGGTCTAGAAATGTGTAGTAGGACTTATAATAACCATTAGAATGATCTTAAACAATGCTTGAGTCCCCAAGGGACGTAGAGGGTGTACCATGAGTCCTTGGAGGTTCTAACAAGTGTAGAATGGTTAAGTGAGTATTCTAAAGGCTTAGAATGGTCTAGGAATGTGTAGTAGGACTTATAATAACCATTAGAACAATCCTAAACATTTCATGGTACCCCAAGGTATGTAGAGGGTGTAGCATGAGTCCTTGGAGGTTCTAACAAGTGTAGAATGGTTAAAAGAGTATTCTAAATGTTTAGAATAGTCTAGGAATGTGTATTAGGACTTATAATAACCATTAGAATGATCCTAAACATTGCATGGTACCCCAAGGGACGTAGAGGGTGTACCACGAGTCCTTGGAGGTTCTAACAAGTGTAGAATGGTTAAGTGAGTATTCTAAAGCTTAGAATGGTCTAGGAATGTGTAGTAGGACTTATAATAACCAATAGAATGATCCTAAACATTGCATGGTACCCCAAGGGACGTAGAGGGTGTACCATGAGTCCTTGGAGGTTCTAACAAGTGTAGAATGGTTAAGTGAGTATTCTAAAGGCTTAGAATGGTCTAGAAATGTGTAGTAGGACTTATAATAACCATTAGAATGATCTTAAACAATGCTTGAGTCCCCAAGGGACGTAGAGGGTGTACCATGAGTCCTTGGAGGTTCTAACAAGTGTAGAATGGTTAAGAGAGTATTCTAAAGGCTTAGAATGGTCTAGGAATGTGTAATAGGACTTATAATAACCATTAGAATGATCCTAAACAATGCTTGAGTCCCCAAGGGACGTAGAGGGTGTACCATGAGTCTTTGGAGGTTCTAACAAGTGTATAATGGTTAAGAGAGTATTCTAAAGGCTTAGAATAGTTTAGGAATGTGTAATAGGACTTATAATAACCATTAGAATGATCCTAAACATTGCATGGTACCCCAAGGGACGTAGAGGGTGTATCATGAGTCCTTGGAGGTTCTAACAAGTGTAGAATGGTTAAGTTAGTATTCTAAAGGCTTAGAATGGTCTAGGAATGTGTAGTAGGACTTATAATAACCATTAGAATGATCTTAAACAATGCTTGAGTCCCCAAGGGACGTAGAGGGTTTACCATGAGTCCTTGGAGGTTCTAACAAGTGTAGAATGGTTAAGAGAGTATTCTAAAGGCTTAGAATGGTCTAGGAATGTGTAGTAGGACTTATAATAACCATTAGAACAATCCTAAACATTTCATGGTACCCCAAGGTATGTAGAGGGTGTAGCATGAGTCCTTGGAGGTTCTAACAAGTGTAGAATGGTTAAAAGAGTATTCTAAATGTTTAGAATAGTCTAGGAATGTGTATTAGGACTTATAATAACCATTAGAATGATCCTAAACATTGCATGGTACCCCAAGGGACGTAGAGGTTGTACCACGAGTCCTTGGAGGTTCTAACAAGTGTAGAATGGTTAAGTGAGTATTCTAAAGCTTAGAATGGTCTAGGAATGTGTAGTAGGACTTATAATAACCAATAGAATGATCCTAAACATTGCATGGTACCCCAAGGGACGTAGAGGGTGTACCATGAGTCCTTGGAGGTTCTAACAAGTGTAGAATGGTTAAGTGAGTATTCTAAAGGCTTAGAATGGTCTAGAAATGTGTAGTAGGACTTATAATAACCATTAGAATGATCTTAAACAATGCTTGAGTCCCCAAGGGACGTAGAGGGTGTACCATGAGTCCTTGGAGGTTCTAACAAGTGTAGAATGGTTAAGAGAGTATTCTAAAGGCTTAGAATGGTCTAGGAATGTGTAATAGGACTTATAATAACCATTAGAATGATCCTAAACATTGCATGGTACCCCAAGGGACGTAGAGGGTGTACCATGAGTCCTTGGAGGTTCTAACAAGTGTAGAATGGTTAACTGAGTATTCTAAAGGCTTAGAATGGTCTAGGAATGTGTAGTAGGACTTATAATAACCATTAGAATGATCTTAAACAATGCTTGAGTCCCCAAGGGACGTAGAGGGTTTACCATGAGTCCTTGGAGGTTCTAACAAGTGTAGAATGGTTAAGAGAGTATTCTAAAGGCTTAGAATGGTCTAGGAATGTGTACTAGGACTTATAATATCCATTAGAATGATCCTAAACATTGCATGGTACCCCAAGGGACGTAGAGGGTGTACCATGAGTCCTTGGAGGTTCTAACAAGTGTAGAATGGTTAAGTGAGTATTCTAAAGGCTTAGAATGGTCTTGGAATGTGTAGTAGGACTTATAATAACCATTAGAACAATCCTAAACATTTCATGGTACCCCAAGGTATGTAGAGGGTGTAGCATGAGTCCTTGGAGGTTCTAACAAGTGTAGAATGGTTAAAAGAGTATTCTAAATGTTTAGAATAGTCTAGGAATGTGTATTAGGAATTATAATAACCATTAGAATGATCCTAAACATTGCATGGTACCCCAAGGGACGTAGAGGGTGTACCACGAGTCCTTGGAGGTTCTAACAAGTGTAGAATGGTTAAGTGAGTATTCTAAAGCTTAGAATGGTCTAGGAATGTGTAGTAGGACTTATAATAACCAATAGAATGATCCTAAACATTGCATGGTACCCCAAGGGACGTAGAGGGTGTACCATGAGTCCTTGGAGGTTCTAACAAGTGTAGAATGGTTAAGTGAGTATTCTAAAGGCTTAGAATGGTCTAGAAATGTGTAGTAGGACTTATAATAACCATTAGAATGATCTTAAACAATGCTTGAGTCCCCAAGGGACGTAGAGGGTGTACCATGAGTCCTTGGAGGTTCTAACAAGTGTAGAATGGTTAAGAGAGTATTCTAAAGGCATAGAATGGTCTAGGAATGTGTAATAGGACTTATAATAACCATTAGAATGATCCTAAACATTGCATGGTGCCCCAAGGGATGTAGAGGGTGTACCATGAGTCCTTGGAGGTTCTAACAAGTGTAGAATGGTTAAGTGAGTATTCTAAAGGCTTAGAATGGTCTAGGAATGTGTAGTAGGACTTATAATAACCATTAGAACAATCCTAAACATTTCATGGTACCCCAAGGTATGTAGAGGGTGTAGCATGAGTCCTTGGAGGTTCTAACAAGTGTAGAATGGTTAAAAGAGTATTCTAAATGTTTAGAATAGTCTAGGAATGTGTATTAGGACTTATAATAACCAATAGAATGATCCTAAACATTGCATGGTACCCCAAGGGACGTAGAGGGTGTACCATGAGTCCTTGGAGGTTCTAACAAGTGTAGAATGGTTAAGTGAGTATTCTAAAGGCTTAGAATGGTCTAGGAATGTGTAGTAGGACTTATAATAACCATTAGAACTATCCTATACATTTCATGGTACCCCAAGGTATGTAGAGGGTGTAGCATGAGTCCTTGGAGGTTCTAACAAGTGTAGAATGGTTAAAAGAGTATTCTAAATGTTTAGAATAGTCTAGGAATGTGTATTAGGACTTATAATAACCAATAGAATGATCCTAAACATTGCATGGTACCCCAAGGGACGTAGAGGGTGTACCATGAGTCCTTGGAGGTTCTAACAAGTGTAGAATGGTTAAGTGAGTATTCTAAAGGCTTAGAATGGTCTAGAAATGTGTAGTAGGACTTATAATAACCATTAGAATGATCTTAAACAAAGCTTGAGTCCCCAAGGGACGTAGAGGGTGTACCATGAGTCCTTGGAGGTTCTAACAAGTGTAGAATGGTTAAGAGAGTATTCTAAAGGCTTAGAATGGTCTAGGAATGTGTAATAGGACTTATAATAACCATTAGAATGATCCTAAACATTGCATGGTACCCCAAGGGACGTAGAGGGTGTACCATGAGTCCTTGGAGGTTCTAACAAGTGTAGAATGGTTAACTGAGTATTCTAAAGGCTTAGAATGGTCTAGGAATGTGTAGTAGGACTTATAATAACCATTAGAATGATCTTAAACAGTGCTTGAGTCCCCAAGGGACGTAGAGGGTTTACCATGAGTCCTTGGAGGTTCTAACAAGTGTAGAATGGTTAAGAGAGTATTCTAAAGGCTTAGAATGGTCTAGGAATGTGTACTAGGACTTATAATATCCATTAGAATGATCCTAAACATTGCATGGTACCACAAGGGACGTAGAGGGTGTACCATGAGTCCTTGGAGGTTCTAACAAGTGTAGAATGGTTAAGTGAGTATTCTAAAGGCTTAGAATGGTCTAGGAATGTGTAGTAGGACTTATAATAACCATTAGAACAATCCTAAACATTTCATGGTACCCCAAGGTATGTAGAGGGTGTAGCATGAGTCCTTGGAGGTTCTAACAAGTGTAGAATGGTTAAAAGAGTATTCTAAATGTTTAGAATAGTCTAGGAATGTGTATTAGGACTTATAATAACCAATAGAATGATCCTAAACATTGCATGGTACCCCAAGGGACGTAGAGGGTGTACCATGAGTCCTTGGAGGTTCTAACAAGTGTAGAATGGTTAAGTGAGTATTCTAAAGGCTTAGAATGGTCTAGAAATATGTAGTAGGACTTATAATAACCATTAGAATGATCTTAAACAATGCTTGAGTCCCCAAGGGACGTAGAGGGTGTACCATGAGTCCTTGGAGGTTCTAACAAGTGTAGAATGGTTAAGTGAGTATTCTAAAGGCTTAGAATGGTCTAGGAATGTGTAGTAGGACTTATAATAACCATTAGAACAATCCTAAACATTTCATGGTACCCCAAGGTATGTAGAGGGTGTAGCATGAGTCCTTGGAGGTTCTAACAAGTGTAGAATGGTTAAAAGAGTATTCTAAATGTTTAGAATAGTCTAGGAATGTGTATTAGGACTTATAATAACCATTAGAATGATCCTAAACATTGCATGGTACCCCAAGGGACGTAGAGGGTGTACCACGAGTCCTTGGAGGTTCTAACAAGTGTAGAATGGTTAAGTGAGTATTCTAAAGCTTAGAATGGTCTAGGAATGTGTAGTAGGACTTATAATAACCAATAGAATGATCCTCAACATTGCATGGTACCCCAAGGGACGTAGAGGGTGTACCATGAGTCCTTGGAGGTTCTAACAAGTGTAGAATGGTTAAGTGAGTATTCTAAAGGCTTAGAATGGTCTAGAAATGTGTAGTAGGACTTATAATAACCATTAGAATGATCTTAAACAATGTTTGAGTCCCCAAGGGACGTAGAGGGTGTACCATGAGTCCTTGGAGGTTCTAACAAGTGTAGAATGGTTAAGAGAGTATTCTAAAGGCTTAGAATGGTCTAGGAATGTGTAATAGGACTTATAATAACCATTAGAATGATCCTAAACAATGCTTGAGTCCCCAAGGAACGTAGAGGGTGTACCATGAGTCTTTGGAGGTTCTAACAAGTGTATAATGGTTAAGAGAGTATTCTAAAGGCTTAGAATAGTTTAGGAATGTGTAATAGGACTTATAATAACCATTAGAATGATCCTAAACATTGCATGGTACCCCAAGGGACGTAGAGGGTGTATCATGAGTCCTTGGAGGTTCTAACAAGTGTAGAATGGTTAAGTGAGTATTCTAAAGGCTTAGAATGGTCTAGGAATGTGTAGTAGGACTTATAATAACCATTAGAATGATCTTAAACAATGCTTGAGTCCCCAAGGGACGTAGAGGGTTTACCATGAGTCCTTGGAGGTTCTAACAAGTGTAGAATGGTTAAGTGAGTATTCTAAAGCTTAGAATGGTCTAGGAATGTGTAGTAGGACTTATAATAACCAATAGAATGATCCTAAACATTGCATGGTACCCCAAGGGACGTAGAGGGTGTACCATGAGTCCTTGGAGGTTCTAACAAGTGTAGAATGGTTAAGTGAGTATTCTAAAGGCTTAGAATGGTCTAGAAATATGTAGTAGGACTTATAATAACCATTAGAATGATCTTAAACAATGCTTGAGTCCCCAAGGGACGTAGAGGGTGTACCATGAGTCCTTGGAGGTTCTAACAAGTGTAGAATGGTTAAGTGAGTATTCTAAAGGCTTAGAATGGTCTAGGAATGTGTAGTAGGACTTATAATAACCATTAGAATGATCCTAAACATTTCATGGTACCCCAAGGTATGTAGAGGGTGTAGCATGAGTCCTTGGAGGTTCTAACAAGTGTAGAATGGTTAAAAGAGTATTCTAAATGTTTAGAATAGTCTAGGAATGTGTATTAGGACTTATAATAACCATTAGAATGATCCTAAACATTGCATGGTACCCCAAGGGACGTAGAGGGTGTACCACGAGTCCTTGGAGGTTCTAACAAGTGTAGAATGGTTAAGTGAGTATTCTAAAGCTTAGAATGGTCTAGGAATGTGTAGTAGGACTTATAATAACCAATAGAATGATCCTCAACATTGCATGGTACCCCAAGGGACGTAGAGGGTGTACCATGAGTCCTTGGAGGTTCTAACAAGTGTAGAATGGTTAAGTGAGTATTCTAAAGGCTTAGAATGGTCTAGAAATGTGTAGTAGGACTTATAATAACCATTAGAATGATCTTAAACAATGTTTGAGTCCCCAAGGGACGTAGAGGGTGTACCATGAGTCCTTGGAGGTTCTAACAAGTGTAGAATGGTTAAGAGAGTATTCTAAAGGCTTAGAATGGTCTAGGAATGTGTAATAGGACTTATAATAACCATTAGAATGATCCTAAACAATGCTTGAGTCCCCAAGGAACGTAGAGGGTGTACCATGAGTCTTTGGAGGTTCTAACAAGTGTATAATGGTTAAGAGAGTATTCTAAAGGCTTAGAATAGTTTAGGAATGTGTAATAGGACTTATAATAACCATTAGAATGATCCTAAACATTGCATGGTACCCCAAGGGACGTAGAGGGTGTATCATGAGTCCTTGGAGGTTCTAACAAGTGTAGAATGGTTAAGTGAGTATTCTAAAGGCTTAGAATGGTCTAGGAATGTGTAGTAGGACTTATAATAACCATTAGAATGATCTTAAACAATGCTTGAGTCCCCAAGGGACGTAGAGGGTTTACCATGAGTCCTTGGAGGTTCTAACAAGTGTAGAATGGTTAAGAGAGTATTCTAAAGGCTTAGAATGGTCTAGGAATGTGTACTAGGACTTATAATAACCATTAGAATGATCCTAAACATTGCATGGTACCCCATGGGACGTAGAGGGTGTACCATGAGTCCTTGGAGGTTCTAACAAGTGTAGAATGGTTAAGTGAGTATTCTAAAGGCTTAGAATGGTCTAGGAATGTGTAGTAGGACTTATAATAACCATTAGAAGAATCCTAAACATTTCATGGTACCCCAAGGTATGTAGAGGGTGTAGCATGAGTCCTTGGAGGTTCTAACAAGTGTAGAATGGTTAAAAGAGTATTCTAAATGTTTAGAATAGTCTAGGAATGTGTATTAGGACTTATAATAACCAAAAGAATGATCCTAAACATTGCATGGTACCCCAAGGGACGTAGAGGGTGTACCATGAGTCCTTGGAGGTTCTAACAAGTGTAGAACGGTTAAGTGAGTATTCTAAAGGCTTAGAATGGTCTAGAAATGTGTAGTAGGACTTATAATAACCATTAGAATGATCTTAAACAATGCTTGAGTCCCCAAGGGACGTAGAGGGTGTACCATGAGTCCTTGGAGGTTCTAACAAGTGTAGAATGGTTAAGTGAGTATTCTAAAGGCTTAGAATGGTCTAGGAATGTGTAGTAGGACTTATAATAACCATTAGAACAATCCTAAACATTTCATGGTACCCCAAGGTATGTAGAGGGTGTAGCATGAGTCCTTGGAGGTTCTAACAAGTGTAGAATGGTTAAAAGAGTATTCTAAAGGTTTAGAATAGTCTAGGAATGTGTATTAGGACTTATAATAACCATTAGAATGATCCTAAACATTGCATGGTACCCCAAGGGACGTAGAGGGTGTACCACGAGTCCTTGGAGGTTCTAACAAGTGTAGAATGGTTAAGTGAGTATTCTAAAGCTTAGAATGGTCTAGGAATGTGTAGTAGGACTTATAATAACCAATAGAATGATCCTAAACATTGCATGGTACCCCAAGGGACGTAGAGGGTGTACCATGAGTCCTTGGAGGTTCTAACAAGTGTAGAATGGTTAAGTGAGTATTCTAAAGGCTTAGAATGGTCTAGGAATGTGTAGTAGGACTTATAATAACCATTAGAACAATCCTAAACATTTCATGGTACCCCAAGGTATGTAGAGGGTGTAGCATGAGTCCTTGGAGGTTCTAACAAGTGTAGAATGGTTAAAAGAGTATTCTAAATGTTTAGAATAGTCTAGGAATGTGTATTAGGACTTATAATAACCAATAGAATGATCCTAAACATTGCATGGTACCCCAAGGGACGTAGAGGGTGTACCATGAGTCCTTGGAGGTTCTAACAAGTGTAGAATGGTTAAGTGAGTATTCTAAAGGCTTAGAATGGTCTAGAAATGTGTAGTAGGACTTATAATAACCATTAGAATGATCTTAAACAATGCTTGAGTCCCCAAGGGACGTAGAGGGTGTACCATGAGTCCTTGCAGGTTCTAACAAGTGTAGAATGGTTAAGAGAGTATTCTAAAGGCTTAGAATGGTCTAGGAATGTGTAATAGGACTTATAATAACCATTAGAATGATCCTAAACATTGCATGGTACCCCAAGGGACGTAGAGGGTGTACCATGAGTCCTTGGAGGTTCTAACAAGTGTAGAATGGTTAACTGAGTATTCTAAAGGCTTAGAATGGTCTAGGAATGTGTAGTAGGACTTATAATAACCATTAGAATGATCTTAAACAATGCTTGAGTCCCCAAGGGACGTAGAGGGTTTACCATGAGTCCTTGGAGGTTCTAACAAGTGTAGAATGGTTAAGAGAGTATTCTAAAGGCTTAGAATGGTCTAGGAATGTGTACTAGGACTTATAATATCCATTAGAATGATCCTAAACATTGCATGGTACCCCAAGGGACGTAGAGGGTGTACCATGAGTCCTTGGAGGTTCTAACAAGTGTAGAATGGTTAAGTGAGTATTCTAAAGGCTTAGAATGGTCTAGAAATGTGTAGTAGGACTTATAATAACCATTAGAACAATCCTAAACAATGCTTGAGTCCCCAAGGGACGTAGAGGGTGTACCATGAGTCCTTGGAGGTTCTAACAAGTGTAGAATGGTTAAGAGAGTATTCTAAAGGCTTAGAATGGTCTAGGAATGTGTAATAGGACTTATAATAACCATTAGAATGATCGTAAACATTGCATGGTACCCCAAGGGACGTAGAGGGTGTACCATGAGTCCTTGGAGGTTCTAACAAGTGTAGAATGGTTAACTTAGTATTCTAAAGGCTTAGAATGGTCTAGGAATGTGTAGTAGGACTTATAATAACCATTAGAATGATCTTAAACAATGCTTGAGTCCCCAAGGGACGTAGAGGGTGTACCATGAGTCCTTGGAGGTTCTAACAAGTGTAGAATGGTTAAGAGAGTATTCTAAAGGCTTAGAATGGTCTAGGAATGTGTAATAGGACTTATAATAACCATTAGAATGATCCTAAACAATGCTTGAGTCCCCAAGGGACGTAGAGGGTGTACCATGAGTCTTTGGAGGTTCTAACAAGTGTATAATGGTTAAGAGAGTATTCTAAAGGCTTAGAATAGTTTAGGAATGTGTAATAGGACTTATAATAACCATTAGAATGATCCTAAACATTGCATGGTACCCCAAGGGACGTAGAGGGTGTATCATGAGTCCTTGGAGGTTCTAACAAGTGTAGAATGGTTAAGTGAGTATTCTAAAGGCTTAGAATGGTCTAGGAATGTGTAGTAGGACTTATAATAACCATTAGAATGATCTTAAACAATGCTTGTGTCCCCAAGGGACGTAGAGGGTTTACCATGAGTCCTTGGAGGTTCTAACAAGTGTAGAATGGTTAAGAGAGTATTCTAAAGGCTTAGAATGGTCTAGGAATGTGTACTAGGACTTATAATAACCATTAGAATGATCCTAAACATTGCATGGTACCCCAAGGGACGTAGAGGGTGTACCATGAGTCCTTGGAGGTTCTAACAAGTGTAGAATGGTTAAGTGAGTATTCTAAAGGCTTAGAATGGTCTAGGAATGTGTAGTAGGACTTATAATAACCATTAGAACAATCCTAAACATTTCATGGTACCCCAAGGTATGTAGAGGGTGTAGCATGAGTCCTTGGAGGTTCTAACAAGTGTAGAATGGTTAAAAGAGTATTCTAAATGTTTAGAATAGTCTAGGAATGTGTATTAGGACTTATAATAACCAATAGAATGATCCTAAACATTGCATGGTACCCCAAGGGACGTAGAGGGTGTACCATGAGTCCTTGGAGGTTCTAACAAGTGTAGAACGGTTAAGTGAGTATTCTAAAGGCTTAGAATGGTCTAGAAATGTGTAGTAGGACTTATAATAACCATTAGAATGATCTTAAACAATGCTTGAGTCCCCAAGGGACATAGAGGGTGTACCATGAGTCCTTGGAGGTTCTAACAAGTGTAGAATGGTTAAGTGAGTATTCTAAAGGCTTAGAATGGTCTAGGAATGTGTAGTAGGACTTATAATAACCATTAGAACAATCCTAAACATTTCATGGTACCCCAAGGTATGTAGAGGGTGTAGCATGAGTCCTTGGAGGTTCTAACAAGTGTAGAATGGTTAAAAGAGTATTCTAAAGGTTTAGAATAGTCTAGGAATGTGTATTAGGACTTATAATAACCATTAGAATGATCCTAAACATTGCATGGTACCCCAAGGGACGTAGAGGGTGTACCACGAGTCCTTGGAGGTTCTAACAAGTGTAGAATGGTTAAGTGAGTATTCTAAAGCTTAGAATGGTCTAGGAATGTGTAGTAGGACTTATAATAACCAATAGAATGATCCTAAACATTGCATGGTACCCCAAGGGACGTAGAGGGTGTACCATGAGTCCTTGGAGGTTCTA
The DNA here is from genome assembly GCA_037953625.1 of Crotalaria pallida. Lineage (NCBI taxonomy): Eukaryota > Viridiplantae > Streptophyta > Magnoliopsida > Fabales > Fabaceae > Crotalaria > Crotalaria pallida. The sequence goes on along the minus strand of CM075655.1, from coordinate 62,506,529 downwards.
ACAAGTGTAGAATGGTTAAGTGAGTATTCTAAAGGCTTAGAATGGTCTAGAAATGTGTAGTAGGACTTATAATAACCATTAGAATGATCTTAAACAATGCTTGAGTCCCCAAGGGACGTAGAGGGTGTACCATGAGTCCTTGGAGGTTCTAACAAGTGTAGAATGGTTAAGAGAGTATTCTAAAGGCTTAGAATGGTCTAGGAATGTGTAATAGGACTTATAATAACCATTAGAATGATCCTAAACAATGCTTGAGTCCCCAAGGGACGTAGAGGGTGTACCATGAGTCTTTGGAGGTTCTAACAAGTGTATAATGGTTAAGAGAGTATTCTAAAGGCTTAGAATAGTTTAGGAATGTGTAATAGGACTTATAATAACCATTAGAATGATCCTAAACATTGCATGGTACCCCAAGGGACGTAGAGGGTGTATCATGAGTCCTTGAAGGTTCTAACAAGTGTAGAATGGTTAAGTGAGTATTCTAAAGGCTTAGAATGGTCTAGGAATGTGTAGTAGGACTTATAATAACCATTAGAATGATCTTAAACAATGCTTGAGTCCCCAAGGGACGTAGAGGGTTTACCATGAGTCCTTGGAGGTTCTAACAAGTGTAGAATGGTTAAGAGAGTATTCTAAAGGCTTAGAATGGTCTAGGAATGTGTACTAGGACTTATAATAACCTTTAGAATGATCCTAAACATTGCATGGTACCCCAAGGGACGTAGAGGGTGTACCATGAGTCATTGGAGGTTCTAACAAGTGTAGAATGGTTAAGTGAGTATTCTAAAGGCTTAGAATGGTCTAGGAATGTGTAGTAGGACTTATAATAACCATTAGAACAATCCTAAACATTTCATGGTACCCCAAGGTATGTAGAGGGTGTAGCATGAGTCCTTGGAGGTTCTAACAAGTGTAGAATGGTTAAAAGAGTATTCTAAATGTTTAGAATAGTCTAGGAATGTGTATTAGGACTTATAATAACCATTAGAATGATCCTAAACATTGCATGGTACCCCAAGGGACGTAGAGGGTGTACCACGAGTCCTTGGAGGTTCTAACAAGTGTAGAATGGTTAAGTGAGTATTCTAAAGCTTAGAATGGTCTAGGAATGTGTAGTAGGACTTATAATAACCAATAGAATGATCCTAAACATTGCATGGTACACCAAGGGACGTAGAGGGTGTACCATGAGTCCTTGGAGGTTCTAACAAGTGTAGAATGGTTAAGTGAGTATTCTAAAGGCTTAGAATGGTCTAGAAATGTGTAGTAGGACTTATAATAACCATTAGAATGATCTTAAACAATGCTTGAGTCCCCAAGGGACGTAGAGAGTGTACCATGAGTCCTTGGAGGTTCTAACAAGTGTAGAATGGTTAAGAGAGTATTCTAAAGGCTTAGAATGGTCTAGGAATGTGTAATAGGACTTATAATAACCATTAGAATGATCCTAAACAATGCTTGAGTCCCCAAGGGACGTAGAGGGTGTACCATGAGTCTTTGGAGGTTCTAACAAGTGTATAATGGTTAAGAGAGTATTCTAAAGGCTTAGAATAGTTTAGGAATGTGTAATAGGACTTATAATAACCATTAGAATGATCCTAAACATTGCATGGTACCCCAAGGGACGTAGAGGGTGTATCATGAGTCCTTGGAGGTTCTAACAAGTGTAGAATGGTTAAGTGAGTATTCTAAAGGCTTAGAATGGTCTAGGAATGTGTAGTAGGACTTATAATAACCATTAGAATGATCTTAAACAATGCTTGAGTCCCCAAGGGACGTAGAGGGTTTACCATGAGTCCTTGGAGGTTCTAACAAGTGTAGAATGGTTAAGAGAGTATTCTAAAGGCTTAGAATGGTCTAGGAATGTGTACTAGGACTTATAATAACCATTAGAATGATCCTAAACATTGCATGGTACCCCAAGGGACGTAGAGGGTGTACCATGAGTCCTTGGAGGTTCTAACAAGTGTAGAATGGTTAAGTGAGTATTCTAAAGGCTTAGAATGGTCTAGGAATGTGTAGTAGGACTTATAATAACCATTAGAACAATCCTAAACATTTCATGGTACCCCAAGGTATGTAGAGGGTGTAGCATGAGTCCTTGGAGGTTCTAACAAGTGTAGAATGGTTAAAAGAGTATTCTAAATGTTTAGAATAGTCTAGGAATGTGTATTAGGACTTATAATAACCAATAGAATGATCCTAAACATTGCATGGTACCCCAAGGGACGTAGAGGGTGTACCATGAGTCCTTGGAGGTTCTAACAAGTGTAGAACGGTTAAGTGAGTATTCTAAAGGCTTAGAATGGTCTAGAAATGTGTAGTAGGACTTATAATAACCATTAGAATGATCTTAAACAATGCTTGAGTCCCCAAGGGACGTAGAGGGTGTACCATGAGTCCTTGGAGGTTCTAACAAGTGTAGAATGGTTAAGTGAGTATTCTAAAGGCTTAGAATGGTCTAGGAATGTGTAGTAGGACTTATAATAACCATTAGAACAATCCTAAACATTTCATGGTACCCCAAGGTATGTAGAGGGTGTAGCATGAGTCCTTGGAGGTTCTAACAAGTGTAGAATGGTTAAAAGAGTATTCTAAAGGTTTAGAATAGTCTAGGAATGTGTATTAGGACTTATAATAACCATTAGAATGATCCTAAACATTGCATGGTACCCCAAGGGACGTAGAGGGTGTACCACGAGTCCTTGGAGGTTCTAACAAGTGTAGAATGGTTAAGTGAGTATTCTAAAGCTTAGAATGGTCTAGGAATGTGTAGTAGGACTTATAATAACCAATAGAATGATCCTAAACATTGCATGGTACCCCAAGGGACGTAGAGGGTGTACCATGAGTCCTTGGAGGTTCTAACAAGTGTAGAATGGTTAAGTGAGTATTCTAAAGGCTTAGAATGGTCTAGAAATGTGTAGTAGGACTTATAATAACCATTAGAATGATCTTAAACAATGCTTGAGTCCCCAAGGGACGTAGAGGGTGTACCATGAGTCCTTGGAGGTTCTAACAAGTGTAGAATGGTTAAGAGAGTATTCTAAAGGCTTAGAATGGTCTAGGAATGTGTAATAGGACTTATAATAACCATTAGAATGATCCTAAACAATGCTTGAGTCCCCAAGGGACGTAGAGGGTGTACCATGAGTCTTTGGAGGTTCTAACAAGTGTATAATGGTTAAGAGAGTATTCTAAAGGCTTAGAATAGTTTAGGAATGTGTAATAGGACTTATAATAACCATTAGAATGATCCTAAACATTGCATGGTACCCCAAGGGACGTAGAGGGTGTATCATGAGTCCTTGGAGGTTCTAACAAGTGTAGAATGGTTAAGTGAGTATTCTAAAGGCTTAGAATGGTCTAGGAATGTGTAGTAGGACTTATAATAACCATTAGAATGATCTTAAACAATGCTTGAGTCCCCAAGGGACGTAGAGGGTTTACCATGAGTCCTTGGAGGTTCTAACAAGTGTAGAATGGTTAAGAGAGTATTCTAAAGGCTTAGAATGGTCTAGGAATGTGTACTAGGACTTATAATAACCATTAGAATGATCCTAAACATTGCATGGTACCCCAAGGGACGTAGAGGGTGTACCATGAGTCCTTGGAGGTTCTAACAAGTGTAGAATGGTTAAGTGAGTATTCTAAAGGCTTAGAATGGTCTAGGAATGTGTAGTAGGACTTATAATAACCATTAGAACAATCCTAAACATTTCATGGTACCCCAAGGTATGTAGAGGGTGTAGCATGAGTCCTTGGAGGTTCTAACAAGTGTAGAATGGTTAAAAGAGTATTCTAAATGTTTAGAATAGTCTAGGAATGTGTATTAGGACTTATAATAACCATTAGAATGATCCTAAACATTGCATGGTACCCCAAGGGACGTAGAGGGTATACCACGAGTCCTTGGAGGTTCTAACAAGTGTAGAATGGTTAAGTGAGTATTCTAAAGCTTAGAATGGTCTAGGAATGTGTAGTAGGACTTATAATAACCAATAGAATGATCCTAAACATTGCATGGTACACCAAGGGACGTAGAGGGTGTACCATGAGTCCTTGGAGGTTCTAACAAGTGTAGAATGGTTAAGTGAGTATTCTAAAGGCTTAGAATGGTCTAGAAATGTGTAGTAGGACTTATAATAACCATTAGAATGATCTTAAACAATGCTTGAGTCCCCAAGGGACGTAGAGGGTGTACCATGAGTCCTTGGAGGTTCTAACAAGTGTAGAATGGTTAAGAGAGTATTCTAAAGGCTTAGAATGGTCTAGGAATGTGTAATAGGACTTATAATAACCATTAGAATGATCCTAAACAATGCTTGAGTCCCCAAGGGACGTAGAGGGTGTACCATGAGTCTTTGGAGGTTCTAACAAGTGTATAATGGTTAAGAGATTATTCTAAAGGCTTAGAATAGTTTAGGAATGTGTAATAGGACTTATAATAACCATTAGAATGATCCTAAACATTGCATGGTACCCCAAGGGACGTAGAGGGTGTATCATGAGTCCTTGGAGGTTCTAACAAGTGTAGAATGGTTAAGTGAGTATTCTAAAGGCTTAGAATGGTCTAGGAATGTGTAGTAGGACTTATAATAACCATTAGAATGATCTTAAACAATGCTTGAGTCCCCAAGGGACGTAGAGGGTTTACCATGAGTCCTTGGAGGTTCTAACAAGTGTAGAATGGTTAAGAGAGTATTCTAAAGGCTTAGAATGGTCTAGGAATGTGTACTAGGACTTATAATAACCATTAGAATGATCCTAAACATTGCATGGTACCCCAAGGGACGTAGAGGGTGTACCATGAGTCCTTGGAGGTTCTAACAAGTGTAGAATGGTTAAGTGAGTATTCTAAAGGCTTAGAATGGTCTAGGAATGTGTAGTAGGACTTATAATAACCATTAGAACAATCCTAAACATTTCATGGTACCCCAAGGTATGTAGAGGGTGTAGCATGAGTCCTTGGAGGTTCTAACAAGTGTAGAATGGTTAAAAGAGTATTCTAAATGTTTAGAATAGTCTAGGAATGTGTATTAGGACTTATAATAACCAATAGAATGATCCTAAACATTGCATGGTACCCCAAGGGACGTAGAGGGTGTACCATGAGTCCTTGGAGGTTCTAACAAGTGTAGAACGGTTAAGTGAGTATTCTAAAGGCTTAGAATGGTCTAGAAATGTGTAGTAGGACTTATAATAACCATTAGAATGATCTTAAACAATGCTTGAGTCCCCAAGGGACGTAGAGGGTGTACCATGAGTCCTTGGAGGTTCTAACAAGTGTAGAATGGTTAAGTGAGTATTCTAAAGGCTTAGAATGGTCTAGGAATGTGTAGTAGGACTTATAATAACCATTAGAACAATCCTAAACATTTCATGGTACCCCAAGGTATGTAGAGGGTGTAGCATGAGTCCTTGGAGGTTCTAACAAGTGTAGAATGGTTAAAAGAGTATTCTAAAGGTTTAGAATAGTCTAGGAATGTGTATTAGGACTTATAATAACCATTAGAATGATCCTAAACATTGCATGGTACCCCAAGGGACGTAGAGGGTGTACCACGAGTCCTTGGAGGTTCTAACAAGTGTAGAATGGTTAAGTGAGTATTCTAAAGCTTAGAATGGTCTAGGAATGTGTAGTAGGACTTATAATAACCAATAGAATGATCCTAAACATTGCATGGTACCCCAAGGGACGTAGAGGGTGTACCATGAGTCCTTGGAGGTTCTAACAAGTGTAGAATGGTTAAGTGAGTATTCTAAAGGCTTAGAATGGTCTAGAAATGTGTAGTAGGACTTATAATAACCATTAGAATGATCTTAAACAATGCTTGAGTCCCCAAGGGACGTAGAGGGTGTACCATGAGTCCTTGGAGGTTCTAACAAGTGTAGAATGGTTAAGAGAGTATTCTAAAGGCTTAGAATGGTCTAGGAATGTGTAATAGGACTTATAATAACCATTAGAATGATCCTAAACAATGCTTGAGTCCCCAAGGGACGTAGAGGGTGTACCATGAGTCTTTGGAGGTTCTAACAAGTGTATAATGGTTAAGAGAGTATTCTAAAGGCTTAGAATAGTTTAGGAATGTGTAATAGGACTTATAATAACCATTAGAATGATCCTAAACATTGCATGGTACCCCAAGGGACGTAGAGGGTGTATCATGAGTCCTTGGAGGTTCTAACAAGTGTAGAATGGTTAAGTGAGTATTCTAAAGGCTTAGAATGGTCTAGGAATGTGTAGTAGGACTTATAATAACCATTAGAATGATCTTAAACAATGCTTGAGTCCCCAAGGGACGTAGAGGGTTTACCATGAGTCCTTGGAGGTTCTAACAAGTGTAGAATGGTTAAGAGAGTATTCTAAAGGCTTAGAATGGTCTAGGAATGTGTACTAGGACTTATAATAACCATTAGAATGATCCTAAACATTGCATGGTACCCCAAGGGACGTAGAGGGTGTACCATGAGTCCTTGGAGGTTCTAACAAGTGTAGAATGGTTAAGTGAGTATTCTAAAGGCTTAGAATGGTCTAGGAATGTGTAGTAGGACTTATAATAACCATTAGAACAATCCTAAACATTTCATGGTACCCCAAGGTATGTAGAGGGTGTAGCATGAGTCCTTGGAGGTTCTAACAAGTGTAGAATGGTTAAAAGAGTATTCTAAATGTTTAGAATAGTCTAGGAATGTGTATTAGGACTTATAATAACCATTAGAATGATCCTAAACATTGCATGGTACCCCAAGGGACGTAGAGGGTATACCACGAGTCCTTGGAGGTTCTAACAAGTGTAGAATGGTTAAGTGAGTATTCTAAAGCTTAGAATGGTCTAGGAATGTGTAGTAGGACTTATAATAACCAATAGAATGATCCTAAACATTGCATGGTACACCAAGGGACGTAGAGGGTGTACCATGAGTCCTTGGAGGTTCTAACAAGTGTAGAATGGTTAAGTGAGTATTCTAAAGGCTTAGAATGGTCTAGAAATGTGTAGTAGGACTTATAATAACCATTAGAATGATCTTAAACAATGCTTGAGTCCCCAAGGGACGTAGAGGGTGTACCATGAGTCCTTGGAGGTTCTAACAAGTGTAGAATGGTTAAGAGAGTATTCTAAAGGCTTAGAATGGTCTAGGAATGTGTAATAGGACTTATAATAACCATTAGAATGATCCTAAACAATGCTTGAGTCCCCAAGGGACGTAGAGGGTGTACCATGAGTCTTTGGAGGTTCTAACAAGTGTATAATGGTTAAGAGAGTATTCTAAAGGCTTAGAATAGTTTAGGAATGTGTAATAGGACTTATAATAACCATTAGAATGATCCTAAACATTGCATGGTACCCCAAGGGACGTAGAGGGTGTATCATGAGTCCTTGGAGGTTCTAACAAGTGTAGAATGGTTAAGTGAGTATTCTAAAGGCTTAGAATGGTCTAGGAATGTGTAGTAGGACTTATAATAACCATTAGAATGATCTTAAACAATGCTTGAGTCCCCAAGGGACGTAGAGGGTTTACCATGAGTCCTTGGAGGTTCTAACAAGTGTAGAATGGTTAAGAGAGTATTCTAAAGGCTTAGAATGGTCTAGGAATGTGTACTAGGACTTATAATAACCATTAGAATGATCCTAAACATTGCATGGTACCCCAAGGGACGTAGAGGGTGTACCATGAGTCCTTGGAGGTTCTAACAAGTGTAGAATGGTTAAGTGAGTATTCTAAAGGCTTAGAATGGTCTAGGAATGTGTAGTAGGACTTATAATAACCATTAGAACAATCCTAAACATTTCATGGTACCCCAAGGTATGTAGAGGGTGTAGCATGAGTCCTTGGAGGTTCTAACAAGTGTAGAATGGTTAAAAGAGTATTCTAAATGTTTAGAATAGTCTAGGAATGTGTATTAGGACTTATAATAACCAATAGAATGATCCTAAACATTGCATGGTACCCCAAGGGACGTAGAGGGTGTACCATGAGTCCTTGGAGGTTCTAACAAGTGTAGAACGGTTAAGTGAGTATTCTAAAGGCTTAGAATGGTCTAGAAATGTGTAGTAGGACTTATAATAACCATTAGAATGATCTTAAACAATGCTTGAGTCCCCAAGGGACGTAGAGGGTGTACCATGAGTCCTTGGAGGTTCTAACAAGTGTAGAATGGTTAAGTGAGTATTCTAAAGGCTTAGAATGGTCTAGGAATGTGTAGTAGGACTTATAATAACCATTAGAACAATCCTAAACATTTCATGGTACCCCAAGGTATGTAGAGGGTGTAGCATGAGTCCTTGGAGGTTCTAACAAGTGTAGAATGGTTAAAAGAGTATTCTAAAGGTTTAGAATAGTCTAGGAATGTGTATTAGGACTTATAATAACCATTAGAATGATCCTAAACATTGCATGGTACCCCAAGGGACGTAGAGGGTGTACCACGAGTCCTTGGAGGTTCTAACAAGTGTAGAATGGTTAAGTGAGTATTCTAAAGCTTAGAATGGTCTAGGAATGTGTAGTAGGACTTATAATAACCAATAGAATGATCCTAAACATTGCATGGTACCCCAAGGGACGTAGAGGGTGTACCATGAGTCCTTGGAGGTTCTAACAAGTGTAGAATGGTTAAGTGAGTATTCTAAAGGCTTAGAATGGTCTAGAAATGTGTAGTAGGACTTATAATAACCATTAGAATGATCTTAAACAATGCTTGAGTCCCCAAGGGACGTAGAGGGTGTACCATGAGTCCTTGGAGGTTCTAACAAGTGTAGAATGGTTAAGAGAGTATTCTAAAGGCTTAGAATGGTCTAGGAATGTGTAATAGGACTTATAATAACCATTAGAATGATCCTAAACAATGCTTGAGTCCCCAAGGGACGTAGAGGGTGTACCATGAGTCTTTGGAGGTTCTAACAAGTGTATAATGGTTAAGAGAGTATTCTAAAGGCTTAGAATAGTTTAGGAATGTGTAATAGGACTTATAATAACCATTAGAATGATCCTAAACATTGCATGGTACCCCAAGGGACGTAGAGGGTGTATCATGAGTCCTTGGAGGTTCTAACAAGTGTAGAATGGTTAAGTGAGTATTCTAAAGGCTTAGAATGGTCTAGGAATGTGTAGTAGGACTTATAATAACCATTAGAATGATCTTAAACAATGCTTGAGTCCCCAAGGGACGTAGAGGGTTTACCATGAGTCCTTGGAGGTTCTAACAAGTGTAGAATGGTTAAGAGAGTATTCTAAAGGCTTAGAATGGTCTAGGAATGTGTACTAGGACTTATAATAACCATTAGAATGATCCTAAACATTGCATGGTACCCCAAGGGACGTAGAGGGTGTACCATGAGTCCTTGGAGGTTCTAACAAGTGTAGAATGGTTAAGTGAGTATTCTAAAGGCTTAGAATGGTCTAGGAATGTGTAGTAGGACTTATAATAACCATTAGAACAATCCTAAACATTTCATGGTACCCCAAGGTATGTAGAGGGTGTAGCATGAGTCCTTGGAGGTTCTAACAAGTGTAGAATGGTTAAAAGAGTATTCTAAATGTTTAGAATAGTCTAGGAATGTGTATTAGGACTTATAATAACCATTAGAATGATCCTAAACATTGCATGGTACCCCAAGGGACGTAGAGGGTATACCACGAGTCCTTGGAGGTTCTAACAAGTGTAGAATGGTTAAGTGAGTATTCTAAAGCTTAGAATGGTCTAGGAATGTGTAGTAGGACTTATAATAACCAATAGAATGATCCTAAACATTGCATGGTACACCAAGGGACGTAGAGGGTGTACCATGAGTCCTTGGAGGTTCTAACAAGTGTAGAATGGTTAAGTGAGTATTCTAAAGGCTTAGAATGGTCTAGAAATGTGTAGTAGGACTTATAATAACCATTAGAATGATCTTAAACAATGCTTGAGTCCCCAAGGGACGTAGAGGGTGTACCATGAGTCCTTGGAGGTTCTAACAAGTGTAGAATGGTTAAGAGAGTATTCTAAAGGCTTAGAATGGTCTAGGAATGTGTAATAGGACTTATAATAACCATTAGAATGATCCTAAACAATGCTTGAGTCCCCAAGGGACGTAGAGGGTGTACCATGAGTCTTTGGAGGTTCTAACAAGTGTATAATGGTTAAGAGAGTATTCTAAAGGCTTAGAATAGTTTAGGAATGTGTAATAGGACTTATAATAACCATTAGAATGATCCTAAACATTGCATGGTACCCCAAGGGACGTAGAGGGTGTATCATGAGTCCTTGGAGGTTCTAACAAGTGTAGAATGGTTAAGTGAGTATTCTAAAGGCTTAGAATGGTCTAGGAATGTGTAGTAGGACTTATAATAACCATTAGAATGATCTTAAACAATGCTTGAGTCCCCAAGGGACGTAGAGGGTTTACCATGAGTCCTTGGAGGTTCTAACAAGTGTAGAATGGTTAAGAGAGTATTCTAAAGGCTTAGAATGGTCTAGGAATGTGTACTAGGACTTATAATAACCATTAGAATGATCCTAAACATTGCATGGTACCCCAAGGGACGTAGAGGGTGTACCATGAGTCCTTGGAGGTTCTAACAAGTGTAGAATGGTTAAGTGAGTATTCTAAAGGCTTAGAATGGTCTAGGAATGTGTAGTAGGACTTATAATAACCATTAGAACAATCCTAAACATTTCATGGTACCCCAAGGTATGTAGAGGGTGTAGCATGAGTCCTTGGAGGTTCTAACAAGTGTAGAATGGTTAAAAGAGTATTCTAAATGTTTAGAATAGTCTAGGAATGTGTATTAGGACTTATAATAACCAATAGAATGATCCTAAACATTGCATGGTACCCCAAGGGACGTAGAGGGTGTACCATGAGTCCTTGGAGGTTCTAACAAGTGTAGAATGGTTAAGTGAGTATTCTAAAGGCTTAGAATGGTCTAGAAATGTGTAGTAGGACTTATAATAACCATTAGAATGATCTTAAACAATGCTTGAGTCCCCAAGGGACGTAGAAGGTGTACCATGAGTCCTTGGAGGTTCTAACAAGTGTAGAATGGTTAAGTGAGTATTCTAAAGGCTTAGAATGGTCTAGGAATGTGTAGTAGGACTTATAATAACCATTAGAACAATCCTAAACATTTCATGGTACCCCAAGGTATGTAGAGGGTGTAGCATGAGTCCTTGGAGGTTCTAACAAGTGTAGAATGGTTAAAAGAGTATTCTAAATGTTTAGAATAGTCTAGGAATGTGTATTAGGACTTATAATAACCATTAGAATGATCCTAAACATTGCATGGTACCCCAAGGGACGTAGAGGGTGTACCACGAGTCCTTGGAGGTTCTAACAAGTGTAGAATGGTTAAGTGAGTATTCTAAAGCTTAGAATGGTCTAGGAATGTGTAGTAGGACTTATAATAACCAATAGAATGATCGTAAACATTGCATGGTACCCCAAGGGACGTAGAGGGTGTACCATGAGTCCTTGGAGGTTCTAACAAGTGTAGAATGGTTAAGTGAGTATTCTAAAGGCTTAGAATGGTCTAGAAATGTGTAGTAGGACTTATAATAACCATTAGAATGATCTTAAACAATGCTTGAGTCCCCAAGGGACGTAGAGGGTGTACCATGATTCCTTGGAGGTTCTAACAAGTGTAGAATGGTTAAGAGAGTATTCTAAAGGCTTAGAATGGTCTAGGAATGTGTAATAGGACTTATAATAACCATTAGAATGATCCTAAACAATGCTTGAGTCCCCAAGGGACGTAGAGGGTGTACCATAAGTCTTTGGAGGTTCTAACAAGTGTATAATGGTTAAGAGAGTATTCTAAAGGCTTAGAATAGTTTAGGAATGTGTAATAGGACTTATAATAACCATTAGAATGATCCTAAACATTGCATGGTACCCCAAGGGACGTAGAGGGTGTATCATGAGTCCTTGGAGGTTCTAACAAGTGTAGAATGGTTAAGTGAGTATTCTAAAGGCTTAGAATGGTCTAGGAATGTGTAGTAGGACTTATAATAACCATTAGAATGATCTTAAACAATGCTTGAGTCCCCAAGGGACGTAGAGGGTTTACCATGAGTCCTTGGAGGTTCTAACAAGTGTAGAATGGTTAAGAGAGTATTCTAAAGGCTTAGAATGGTCTAGGAATGTGTACTAGGACTTATAATAACCATTAGAATGATCCTAAACATTGCATGGTACCCCAAGGGACGTAGAGGGTGTACCATGAGTCCTTGGAGGTTCTAACAAGTGTAGAATGGTTAAGTGAGTATTCTAAAGGCTTAGAATGGTCTAGGAATGTGTAGTAGGACTTATAATAACCATTAGAACAATCCTAAACATTTCATGGTACCCCAAGGTATGTAGAGGGTGTAGCATGAGTCCTTGGAGGTTCTAACAAGTGTAGAATGGTTAAAAGAGTATTCTAAATGTTTAGAATAGTCTAGGAATGTGTATTAGGACTTATAATAACCATTAGAATGATCCTAAACATTGCATGGTACCCCAAGGGACGTAGAGGGTGTACCACGAGTCCTTGGAGGTTCTAACAAGTGTAGAATGGTTAAGTGAGTATTCTAAAGCTTAGAATGGTCTAGGAATGTGTAGTAGGACTTATAATAACCAATAGAATGATCCTAAACATTGCATGGTACACCAAGGGACGTAGAGGGTGTACCATGAGTCCTTGGAGGTTCTAACAAGTGTAGAATGGTTAAGTGAGTATTCTAAAGGCTTAGAATGGTCTAGAAATGTGTAGTAGGACTTATAATAACCATTAGAATGATCTTAAACAATGCTTGAGTCCCCAAGGGACGTAGAGGGTCTACCATGAGTCCTTGGAGGTTCTAACAAGTGTAGAATGGTTAAGAGAGTATTCTAAAGGCTTAGAATGGTCTAGGAATGTGTAATAGGACTTATAATAACCATTAGAATGATCCTAAACAATGCTTGAGTCCCCAAGGGACGTAGAGGGTGTACCATGAGTCTTTGGAGGTTCTAACAAGTGTATAATGGTTAAGAGAGTATTCTAAAGGCTTAGAATAGTTTAGGAATGTGTAATAGGACTTATAATAACCATTAGAATGATCCTAAACATTGCATGGTACCCCAAGGGACGTAGAGGGTGTATCATGAGTCCTTGGAGGTTCTAACAAGTGTAGAATGGTTAAGTGAGTATTCTAAAGGCTTAGAATGGTCTAGGAATGTGTAGTAGGACTTATAATAACCATTAGAATGATCTTAAACAATGCTTGAGTCCCCAAGGGACGTAGAAGGTTTACCATGAGTCCTTGGAGGTTCTAACAAGTGTAGAATGGTTAAGAGAGTATTCTAAAGGCTTAGAATGGTCTAGGAATGTGTACAAGGACTTATAATAACCATTAGAATGATCCTAAACATTGCATGGTACCCCAAGGGACGTAGAGGGTGTACCATGAGTCCTTGGAGGTTCTAACAAGTGTAGAATGGTTAAGTGAGTATTCTAAAGGCTTAGAATGGTCTAGGAATGTGTAGTAGGACTTATAATAACCATTAGAACAATCCTAAACATTTCATGGTACCCCAAGGTATGTAGAGGGTGTAGCATGAGTCCTTGGAGGTTCTAACAAGTGTAGAATGGTTAAAAGAGTATTCTAAATGTTTAGAATAGTCTAGGAATGTGTATTAGGACTTATAATAACCAATAGAATGATCCTGAACATTGCATGGTACCCCAAGGGACGTAGAGGGTGTACCATGAGTCCTTGGAGGTTCTAACAAGTGTAGAATGGTTAAGTGAGTATTCTAAAGGCTTAGAATGGTCTAGAAATGTGTAGTAGGACTTATAATAACCATTAGAATGATCTTAAACAATGCTTGAGTCCCCAAGGGACGTAGAAGGTGTACCATGAGTCCTTGGAGGTTCTAACAAGTGTAGAATGGTTAAGCGAGTATTCTAAAGGCTTAGAATGTTCTAGGAATGTGTAGTAGGACTTATAATAACCATTAGAACAATCCTAAACATTTCATGGTACCCCAAGGTATGTAGAGGGTGTAGCATGAGTCCTTGGAGGTTCTAACAAGTGTAGAATGGTTAAAAGAGTATTCTAAATGTTTAGAATAGTCTAGGAATTTGTATTAGGACTTATAATAACCATTAGAATGATCCTAAACATTGCATGGTACCCCAAGGGACGTAGAGGGTGTACCACGAGTCCTTGGAGGTTCTAACAAGTGTAGAATGGTTAAGTGAGTATTCTAAAGCTTAGAATGGTCTAGGAATGTGTAGTAGGACTTATAATAACCAATAGAATGATCCTAAACATTGCATGGTACACCAAGGGACGTAGAGGGTGTACCATGAGTCCTTGGAGGTTCTAACAAGTGTAGAATGGTTAAGTGAGTATTCTAAAGGCTTAGAATGGTCTAGAAATGTGTAGTAGGACTTATAATAACCATTAGAATGATCTTAAACAATGCTTGAGTCCCCAAGGGACGTAGAGGGTCTACCATGAGTCCTTGGAGGTTCTAACAAGTGTAGAATGGTTAAGAGAGTATTCTAAAGGCTTAGAATGGTCTAGGAATGTGTAATAGGACTTATAATAACCATTAGAATGATCCTAAACAATGCTTGAGTCCCCAAGGGACGTAGAGGGTGTACCATGAGTCTTTGGAGGTTCTAACAAGTGTATAATGGTTAAGAGAGTATTCTAAAGGCTTAGAATAGTTTAGGAATGTGTAATAGGACTTATAATAACCATTAGAATGATCCTAAACATTGCATGGTACCCCAAGGGACGTAGAGGGTGTATCATGAGTCCTTGGAGGTTCTAACAAGTGTAGAATGGTTAAGTGAGTATTCTAAAGGCTTAGAATGGTCTAGGAATGTGTAGTAGGACTTATAATAACCATTAGAATGATCTTAAACAATGCTTGAGTCCCCAAGGGACGTAGAGGGTTTACCATGAGTCCTTGGAGGTTCTAACAAGTGTAGAATGGTTAAGAGAGTATTCTAAAGGCTTAGAATGGTCTAGGAATGTGTACAAGGACTTATAATAACCATTAGAATGATCCTAAACATTGCATGGTACCCCAAGGGACGTAGAGGGTGTACCATGAGTCCTTGGAGGTTCTAACAAGTGTATAATGGTTAAGAGAGTATTCTAAAGGCTTAGAATAGTTTAGGAATGTGTAATAGGACTTATAATAACCATTAGAATGATCCTAAACATTGCATGGTACCCCAAGGGACGTAGAGGGTGTATCATGAGTCCTTGGAGGTTCTAACAAGTGTAGAATGGTTAAGTGAGTATTCTAAAGGCTTAGAATGGTCTAGGAATGTGTAGTAGGACTTATAATAACCATTAGAATGATCTTAAACAATGCTTGAGTCCCCAAGGGACGTAGAGGGTTTACCATGAGTCCTTGGAGGTTCTAACAAGTGTAGAATGGTTAAGAGAGTATTCTAAAGGCTTAGAATGGTCTAGGAATGTGTACAAGGACTTATAATAACCATTAGAATGATCCTAAACATTGCATGGTACCCCAAGGGACGTAGAGGGTGTACCATGAGTCCTTGGAGGTTCTAACAAGTGTAGAATGGTTAAGTGAGTATTCTAAAGGCTTAGAATGGTCTAGGAATGTGTAGTAGGACTTATAATAACCATTAGAACAATCCTAAACATTTCATGGTACCCCAAGGTATGTAGAGGGTGTAGCATGAGTCCTTGGAGGTTCTAACAAGTGTAGAATGGTTAAAAGAGTATTCTAAATGTTTAGAATAGTCTAGGAATGTGTATTAGGACTTATAATAACCAATAGAATGATCCTAAACATTGCATGGTACCCCAAGGGACGTAGAGGGTGTACCATGAGTCCTTGGAGGTTCTAACAAGTGTAGAATGGTTAAGTGAGTATTCTAAAGGCTTAGAATGGTCTAGAAATGTGTAGTAGGACTTATAATAACCATTAGAATGATCTTAAACAATGCTTGAGTCCCCAAGGGACGTAGAAGGTGTACCATGAGTCCTGGGAGGTTCTAACAAGTGTAGAATGGTTAAGCGAGTATTCTAAAGGCTTAGAATGTTCTAGGAATGTGTAGTAGGACTTATAATAACCATTAGAACAATCCTAAACATTTCATGGTACCCCAAGGTATGTAGAGGGTGTAGCATGAGTCCTTGGAGGTTCTAACAAGTGTAGAATGGTTAAAAGAGTATTCTAAATGTTTAGAATAGTCTAGGAATGTGTATTAGGACTTATAATAACCATTAGAATGATCCTAAACATTGCATGGTACCCCAAGGGACGTAGAGGGTGTACCACGAGTCCTTGGAGGTTCTAACAAGTGTAGAATGGTTAAGTGAGTATTCTAAAGCTTAGAATGGTCTAGGAATGTGTAGTAGGACTTATAATAACCAATAGAATGATCCTAAACATTGCATGGTACACCAAGGGACGTAGAGGGTGTACCATGAGTCCTTGGAGGTTCTAACAAGTGTAGAATGGTTAAGCGAGTATTCTAAAGGCTTAGAATGTTCTAGGAATGTGTAGTAGGACTTATAATAACCATTAGAACAATCCTAAACATTTCATGGTACCCCAAGGTATGTAGAGGGTGTAGCATGAGTCCTTGGAGGTTCTAACAAGTGTAGAATGGTTAAAAGAGTATTCTAAATGTTTAGAATAGTCTAGGAATGTGTATTAGGACTTATAATAACCATTAGAATGATCCTAAACATTGCATGGTACCCCAAGGGACGTAGAGGGTGTACCACGAGTCCTTGGAGGTTCTAACAAGTGTAGAATGGTTAAGTGAGTATTCTAAAGCTTAGAATGGTCTAGGAATGTGTAGTAGGACTTATAATAACCAATAGAATGATCCTAAACATTGCATGGTACACCAAGGGACGTAGAGGGTGTACCATGAGTCCTTGGAGGTTCTAACAAGTGTAGAATGGTTAAGTGAGTATTCTAAAGGCTTAGAATGGTCTAGAAATGTGTAGTAGGACTTATAATAACCATTAGAATGATCTTAAACAATGCTTGAGTCCCCAAGGGACGTAGAGGGTCTACCATGAGTCCTTGGAGGTTCTAACAAGTGTAGAATGGTTAAGAGAGTATTCTAAAGGCTTAGAATGGTCTAGGAATGTGTAATAGGACTTATAATAACCATTAGAATGATCCTAAACAATGCTTGAGTCCCCAAGGGACGTAGAGGGTGTACCATGAGTCTTTGGAGGTTCTAACAAGTGTATAATGGTTAAGAGAGTATTCTAAAGGCTTAGAATAGTTTAGGAATGTGTAATAGGACTTATAATAACCATTAGAATGATCCTAAACATTGCATGGTACCCCAAGGGACGTAGAGGGTGTATCATGAGTCCTTGGAGGTTCTAACAAGTGTAGAATGGTTAAGTGAGTATTCTAAAGGCTTAGAATGGTCTAGGAATGTGTAGTAGGACTTATAATAACCATTAGAATGATCTTAAACAATGCTTGAGTCCCCAAGGGACGTAGAGGGTTTACCATGAGTCCTTGGAGGTTCTAACAAGTGTAGAATGGTTAAGAGAGTATTCTAAAGGCTTAGAATGGTCTAGGAATGTGTACAAGGACTTATAATAACCATTAGAATGATCCTAAACATTGCATGGTACCCCAAGGGACGTAGAGGGTGTACCATGAGTCCTTGGAGGTTCTAACAAGTGTACAATGGTTAAGTGAGTATTCTAAAGGCTTAGAATGGTCTAGGAATGTGTAGTAGGACTTATAATAACCATTAGAACAATCCTAAACATTTCATGGTACCCCAAGGTATGTAGAGGGTGTAGCATGAGTCCTTGGAGGTTCTAACAAGTGTAGAATGGTTAAAAGAGTATTCTAAATGTTTAGAATAGTCTAGGAATGTGTATTAGGACTTATAATAACCAATAGAATGATCCTAAACATTGCATGGTACCCCAAGGGACGTAGAGGGTGTACCATGAGTCCTTGGAGGTTCTAACAAGTGTAGAATGGTTAAGTGAGTATTCTAAAGGCTTAGAATGGTCTAGAAATGTGTAGTAGGACTTATAATAACCATTAGAATGATCTTAAACAATGCTTGAGTCCCCAAGGGACGTAGAAGGTGTACCATGAGTCCTTGGAGGTTCTAACAAGTGTAGAATGGTTAAGCGAGTATTCTAAAGGCTTAGAATGTTCTAGGAATGTGTAGTAGGACTTATAATAACCATTAGAACAATCCTAAACATTTCATGGTACCCCAAGGTATGTAGAGGGTGTAGCATGAGTCCTTGGAGGTTCTAACAAGTGTAGAATGGTTAAAAGAGTATTCTAAATGTTTAGAATAGTCTAGGAATGTGTATTAGGACTTATAATAACCATTAGAATGATCCTAAACATTGCATGGTACCCCAAGGGACGTAGAGGGTGTACCACGAGTCCTTGGAGGTTCTAACAAGTGTAGAATGGTTAAGTGAGTATTCTAAAGCTTAGAATGGTCTAGGAATGTGTAGTAGGACTTATAATAACCAATAGAATGATCGTAAACATTGCATGGTACCCCAAGGGACGTAGAGGGTGTACCATGAGTCCTTGGAGGTTCTAACAAGTGTAGAATGGTTAAGTGAGTATTCTAAAGGCTTAGAATGGTCTAGAAATGTGTAGTAGGACTTATAATAACCATTAGAATGATCTTAAACAATGCTTGAGTCCCCAAGGGACGTAGAGGGTGTACCATGAGTCCTTGGAGGTTCTAACAAGTGTAGAATGGTTAAGAGAGTATTCTAAAGGCTTAGAATGGTCTAGGAATGTGTAATAGGACTTATAATAACCATTAGAATGATCCTAAACAATGCTTGAGTCCCCAAGGGACGTAGAGGGTGTACCATAAGTCTTTGGAGGTTCTAACAAGTGTATAATGGTTAAGAGAGTATTCTAAAGGCTTAGAATAGTTTAGGAATGTGTAATAGGACTTATAATAACCATTAGAATGATCCTAAACATTGCATGGTACCCCAAGGGACGTAGAGGGTGTATCATGAGTCCTTGGAGGTTCTAACAAGTGTAGAATGGTTAAGTGAGTATTCTAAAGGCTTAGAATGGTCTAGGAATGTGTAGTAGGACTTATAATAACCATTAGAATGATCTTAAACAATGCTTGAGTCCCCAAGGGACGTAGAGGGTTTACCATGAGTCCTTGGAGGTTCTAACAAGTGTAGAATGGTTAAGAGAGTATTCTAAAGGCTTAGAATGGTCTAGGAATGTGTACTAGGACTTATAATAACCATTAGAATGATCCTAAACATTGCATGGTACCCCAAGGGACGTAGAGGGTGTACCATGAGTCCTTGGAGGTTCTAACAAGTGTAGAATGGTTAAGTGAGTATTCTAAAGGCTTAGAATGGTCTAGGAATGTGTAGTAGGACTTATAATAACCATTAGAACAATCCTAAACATTTCATGGTACCCCAAGGTATGTAGAGGGTGTAGCATGAGTCCTTGGAGGTTCTAACAAGTGTAGAATGGTTAAAAGAGTATTCTAAATGTTTAGAATAGTCTAGGAATGTGTATTAGGACTTATAATAACCATTAGAATGATCCTAAACATTGCATGGTACCCCAAGGGACGTAGAGGGTGTACCACGAGTCCTTGGAGGTTCTAACAAGTGTAGAATGGTTAAGTGAGTATTCTAAAGCTTAGAATGGTCTAGGAATGTGTAGTAGGACTTATAATAACCAATAGAATGATCCTAAACATTGCATGGTACACCAAGGGACGTAGAGGGTGTACCATGAGTCCTTGGAGGTTCTAACAAGTGTAGAATGGTTAAGTGAGTATTCTAAAGGCTTAGAATGGTCTAGAAATGTGTAGTAGGACTTATAATAACCATTAGAATGATCTTAAACAATGCTTGAGTCCCCAAGGGACGTAGAGGGTCTACCATGAGTCCTTGGAGGTTCTAACAAGTGTAGAATGGTTAAGAGAGTATTCTAAAGGCTTAGAATGGTCTAGGAATGTGTAATAGGACTTATAATAACCATTAGAATGATCCTAAACAATGCTTGAGTCCCCAAGGGACGTAGAGGGTGTACCATGAGTCTTTGGAGGTTCTAACAAGTGTATAATGGTTAAGAGAGTATTCTAAAGGCTTAGAATAGTTTAGGAATGTGTAATAGGACTTATAATAACCATTAGAATGATCCTAAACATTGCATGGTACCCCAAGGGACGTAGAGGGTGTATCATGAGTCCTTGGAGGTTCTAACAAGTGTAGAATGGTTAAGTGAGTATTCTAAAGGCTTAGAATGGTCTAGGAATGTGTAGTAGGACTTATAATAACCATTAGAATGATCTTAAACAATGCTTGAGTCCCCAAGGGACGTAGAGGGTTTACCATGAGTCCTTGGAGGTTCTAACAAGTGTAGAATGGTTAAGAGAGTATTCTAAAGGCTTAGAATGGTCTAGGAATGTGTACAAGGACTTATAATAACCATTAGAATGATCCTAAACATTGCATGGTACCCCAAGGGACGTAGAGGGTGTACCATGAGTCCTTGGAGGTTCTAACAAGTGTAGAATGGTTAAGTGAGTATTCTAAAGGCTTAGAATGGTCTAGGAATGTGTAGTAGGACTTATAATAACCATTAGAACAATCCTAAACATTTCATGGTACCCCAAGGTATGTAGAGGGTGTAGCATGAGTCCTTGGAGGTTCTAACAAGTGTAGAATGGTTAAAAGAGTATTCTAAATGTTTAGAATAGTCTAGGAATGTGTATTAGGACTTATAATAACCAATAGAATGATCCTAAACATTGCATGGTACCCCAAGGGACGTAGAGGGTGTACCATGAGTCCTTGGAGGTTCTAACAAGTGTAGAATGGTTAAGTGAGTATTTTAAAGGCTTAGAATGGTCTAGAAATGTGTAGTAGGACTTATAATAACCATTAGAATGATCTTAAACAATGCTTGAGTCCCCAAGGGACGTAGAAGGTGTACCATGAGTCCTTGGAGGTTCTAACAAGTGTAGAATGGTTAAGCGAGTATTCTAAAGGCTTAGAATGTTCTAGGAATGTGTAGTAGGACTTATAATAACCATTAGAACAATCCTAAACATTTCATGGTACCCCAAGGTATGTAGAGGGTGTAGCATGAGTCCTTGGAGGTTCTAACAAGTGTAGAATGGTTAAAAGAGTATTCTAAATGTTTAGAATAGTCTAGGAATGTGTATTAGGACTTATAATAACCATTAGAATGATCCTAAACATTGCATGGTACCCCAAGGGACGTAGAGGGTGTACCACGAGTCCTTGGAGGTTCTAACAAGTGTAGAATGGTTAAGTGAGTATTCTAAAGCTTAGAATGGTCTAGGAATGTGTAGTAGGACTTATAATAACCAATAGAATGATCGTAAACATTGCATGGTACCCCAAGGGACGTAGAGGGTGTACCATGAGTCCTTGGAGGTTCTAACAAGTGTAGAATGGTTAAGTGAGTATTCTAAAGGCTTAGAATGGTCTAGAAATGTGTAGTAGGACTTATAATAACCATTAGAATGATCTTAAACAATGCTTGAGTCCCCAAGGGACGTAGAGGGTGTACCATGAGTCCTTGGAGGTTCTAACAAGTGTAGAATGGTTAAGAGAGTATTCTAAAGGCTTAGAATGGTCTAGGAATGTGTAATAGGACTTATAATAACCATTAGAATGATCCTAAACAATGCTTGAGTCCCCAAGGGACGTAGAGGGTGTACCATAAGTCTTTGGAGGTTCTAACAAGTGTATAATGGTTAAGAGAGTATTCTAAAGGCTTAGAATAGTTTAGGAATGTGTAATAGGACTTATAATAACCATTAGAATGATCCTAAACATTGCATGGTACCCCAAGGGACGTAGAGGGTGTATCATGAGTCCTTGGAGGTTCTAACAAGTGTAAAATGGTTAAGTGAGTATTCTAAAGGCTTAGAATGGTCTAGGAATGTGTAGTAGGACTTATAATAACCATTAGAATGATCTTAAACAATGCTTGAGTCCCCAAGGGACGTAGAGGGTTTACCATGAGTCCTTGGAGGTTCTAACAAGTGTAGAATGGTTAAGAGAGTATTCTAAAGGCTTAGAATGGTCTAGGAATGTGTACTAGGACTTATAATAACCATTAGAATGATCCTAAACATTGCATGGTACCCCAAGGGACGTAGAGGGTGTACCATGAGTCCTTGGAGGTTCTAACAAGTGTAGAATGGTTAAAAGAGTATTCTTAAAGCTTAGAATAGTCTAGCAATGTGTATTAGGACTTATAATAACCATTAGAATGATCCTAAACATTGCATGGTACCCCAAGGGACGTAGAGGGTGTACCATGAGTCCTTGGATGTTTTAGCAAGTGTAGAATAGTTAAGAGAGTATTCTAAAATGGTCTAGGAATGTGTATTAGGACTTATAATAACCATTAGAACAATCCTAAACATTGCATGGTACCCCAAGGGACGTAGAGGGTGTACCATGAGTCCTTGGAGGTTCTAACAAGTGTAGAATGGTTAAGTGAGTATTGTAAAGGCTTAGAATGGTCTAGGAATGTGTAGTAGGACTTATAATAACCATTAGAATGATCCTAAACAATGCTTGAGTCCCCAAGGGACGTAGAGGGTGTACCATGAGTCTTTGGAGGTTCTAACAAGTGTAGAATGGTTAAGAGAGTATTCTAAAGGCTTAGAATGGTCTAGGAATGTGTAGTAGGACTTATAATAACCATTAGAATGATCCTAAACAATGCTTGAGTCCTCAAGGGACGTAGAGGGTGTACCATGAGTCTTTGGAGGTTCTAACAAGTGTATAATGGTTAAGAGAGTATTCTAAAGGCTTAGAATGGTCTAGGAATGCGTACTAGGACTTATAAAAACCATTAGAATGATCTTCAACATTGCTTGAGTCCCCAAGGGACGTAGAGGTTTTACCATGAGTCCTTGGAGGTTCTAACAAGTGTAGAATGGTTAAGAGAGTATTCTAAAGGCTTAGAATGGTCTAGGAGTGTGTAATAGGACTTATAATAACCATTAGAATGATCCTAAACAATGCTTGAGTCCCCAAGGGACGTAGAGGGTGTACCATGAGTCTTTGGAGGTTCTAACAAGTGTAGAATGGTTAAGAGAGTATTCTAAAGGCTTAGAGTGGTCTAGGAATGTGTACTAGGACTTATAATAACCATTAGAATGATCCTAAACATTGCATGGTACGCCAAGGGACGTAGAGGGTGTAGCATGAGTCCTTTGAGGTTCTAACAGGTATAGAATGGTTAAAAGAGTACTTTAAAGACTTAGAATGGTCTAGTAATGTGTATTAGGACTTATAAGAACAATTAGAATGATCCTTTACATTGCTTGAGTCCCCAAGGGACGTAGAGGGTGTACCATGAGTCCTTGGAGGTTCTAACAAGTGTAGAATGGTTAAGTGAGTATTCTAAAGGCTTAGAAAGGTCTAGGAATGTGTAGTAGGACTTATAATAACCATTAGAATGATCTTAAACAATGCTTGAGTCCCCAAGGGACGTAGAGGGTTTACCATGAGTCCTTGGAGGTTCTAACAAGTGTAGAATGGCTAAGAGAGTATTCTAAAGGCTTAGAGTGGTCTAGGAATGTGTACTAGGACTTATAATAACCATTAGAATGATCCTAAACATTGCATGGTACCCCAAGGGACGTAGAGGGTGTACCATGAGTCCTTGGAGGTTCTAACAAGTGTAGAATGGTTAAAAGAGTATTCTAAAAGCTTAGAATAGTCTAGGAATGTGTATTAGGACTTATAATAACCATTAGAATGATCCTAAACATTGCATGGTACCCCAAGGGACGTAGAGGGTGTACCATGAGTCCATGGAGGTTCTAACAAGTGTAGAATGGTTAAGAGAGTATTCTAAAGGCTTAGAATGGTCTAGGAATGTCTATTAGGACTTATAAGAACCATTAGAATGATCCTAAACATTGCATGGTACCCCAAGGGATGTAGAGAGTGTACCATGAGTCCTTGGAGGTTCTAACAAGTGTAGAATGGTTAAGAGAGTATTCTAAAGGCTTAGAATGGTCTAGGAATGTGTAATAGGACTTATAATAACCATTAGAATGATCCTAAACATTGCATGGTACCCCAAGGGACGTAGAGGGTGTACCATGAGTCCTTGGAGGTTCTAACAAGTGTAGAATGGTTAAGTGAGTATTTTAAAGGCTTAGAATGGTCTAGGAATGTGTAGTAGGACTTATAATAACCATTAGAATGATCTTAAACAATGCTAGAATCTCCAAGGGACGTAGAGGGTTTACCATGAGTCCTTGGAGGTTCTAACAAGTGTAGAATGGTTAAGAGAGTATTCTAAAGGCTTAGAATGGTTTAGGAATGTGTACTAGGACTTATAATAACCATTAGAATGATCCTAAACATTGCATGGTACCCCAAGGGACGTAGAGGGTGTACCATGAGTCCTTGGAGGTTCTAACAAGTGTAGAATGGTTAACTGAGTATTCTAAAGGCTTAGAATGGTCTAGGAATGTGTAGTAGGACTTATAATAACCATTAGAATGATCCTAAACATTGCATGGTACCCCAAGGGACGTAGAGGGTGTACCATGAGTCCTTGGAGGTTTTAACAAGTGTAGAATGGTTAAGAGAGTATTCTAAAGGCTTAGAATGGTCTAGGAATGTGTATTAGGACTTATAATAACCATTAGAACAATCCTAAACAATGCTCGAGTCCCCAAGGGACGTAGAGGGTGTACCATGAGTCCTTGGAGGTTCTAACAAGTGTAGAATGGTTAAGAGAGTATTCTAAAGGCTTAGAATGGTCTAGGAATGTGTAATAGGACTTATAATAACCATTAGAATGATCCTAAACATTGCATGGTACCCCAAGGGACGTAGAGGGTGTACCATGAGTCCTTGGAGGTTCTAACAAGTGTAGAATGGTTAACTGAGTATTCTAAAGGTTTAGAATGGTCTAGGAATGTGTAGTAGGACTTATAATAACCATTAGAATGATCTTAAACAATGCTTGAGTCCCCAAGGGACGTAGAGGGTTTACCATGAGTCCTTGGAGGTTCTAACAAGTGTAGAATGGTTAAGAGAGTATTCTAAAGGCTTAGAATGGTCTAGGAATGTGTACTAGGACTTATAATAACCATTAG
This sequence comes from Crotalaria pallida, assembly GCA_037953625.1. Classification (NCBI taxonomy): domain Eukaryota; kingdom Viridiplantae; phylum Streptophyta; class Magnoliopsida; order Fabales; family Fabaceae; genus Crotalaria; species Crotalaria pallida. Next base: position 62,481,404 of record CM075655.1, on the reverse strand, counting down.
AATGATCCTAAACATTGCATGGTACCCCAAGGGACGTAGAGGGTGTACCATGAGTCCTTGGAGGTTCTAACAAGTGTAGAATGGTTAAAAGAGTATTCTTAAAGCTTAGAATAGTCTAGCAATGTGTATTAGGACTTATAATAACCATTAGAATGATCCTAAACATTGCATGGTACCCCAAGGGACGTAGAGGGTGTACCATGAGTCCTTGGATGTTTTAACAAGTGTAGAATAGTTAAGAGAGTATTCTAAAATGGTCTAGGAATGTGTATTAGGACTTATAATAACCATTAGAACAATCCTAAACATTGCATGGTACCCTAAGGGACGTAGAGGGTGTACCATGAGTCCTTGGAGGTTCTAACAAGTGTAGAATGGTTAAGTGAGTATTGTAAAGGCTTAGAATGGTCTAGGAATGTGTAGTAGGACTTATAATAACCATTAGAATGATCCTAAACAATGCTTGAGTCCCCAAGGGACGTAGAGGGTGTACCATGAGTCTTTGGAGGTTCTAACAAGTGTAGAATGGTTAAGAGAGTATTCTAAAGGCTTAGAATGGTCTAGGAATGTGTAGTAGGACTTATAATAACCATTAGAATGATCCTAAACAATGCTTGAGTCCTCAAGGGACGTAGAGGGTGTACCATGAGTCTTTGGAGGTTCTAACAAGTGTATAATGGTTAAGAGAGTATTCTAAAGGCTTAGAATGGTCTAGGAATGCGTACTAGGACTTATAAAAACCATTAGAATGATCTTCAACATTGCTTGAGTCCCCAAGGGACGTAGAGGTTTTACCATGAGTCCATGGAGGTTCTAACAAGTGTAGAATGGTTAAGAGAGTATTCTAAAGGCTTAGAATGGTCTAGGAATGTGTAATAGGACTTATAATAACCATTAGAATGATCCTAAACAATGCTTGAGTCCCCAAGGGACGTAGAGGGTGTACCATGAGTCTTTGGAGGTTCTAACAAGTGTAGAATGGTTAAGAGAGTATTCTAAAGGCTTAGAGTGGTCTAGGAATGTGTACTAGGACTTATAATAACCATTAGAATGATCCTAAACATTGCATGGTACGCCAAGGGACGTAGAGGGTGTAGCATGAGTCCTTTGAGGTTCTAACAGGTATAGAATGGTTAAAAGAGTACTTTAAAGACTTAGAATGGTCTAGTAATGTGTATTAGGACTTATAAGAACAATTAGAATGATCCTTTACATTGCTTGAGTCCCCAAGGGACGTAGAGGGTGTACCATGAGTCCTTGGAGGTTCTAACAAGTGTAGAATGGTTAAGTGAGTATTCTAAAGGCTTAGAAAGGTCTAGGAATGTGTAGTAGGACTTATAATAACCATTAGAATGATCTTAAACAATGCTTGAGTCCCCAAGGGACGTAGAGGGTTTACCATGAGTCCTTGGAGGTTCTAACAAGTGTAGAATGGCTAAGAGAGTATTCTAAAGGCTTAGAGTGGTCTAGGAATGTGTACTAGGACTTATAATAACCATTAGAATGATCCTAAACATTGCATGGTACCCCAAGGGACGTAGAGGGTGTACCATGAGTCCTTGGAGGTTCTAACAAGTGTAGAATGGTTAAAAGAGTATTCTAAAAGCTTAGAATAGTCTAGGAATGTGTATTAGGACTTATAATAACCATTAGAATGATCCTAAACATTGCATGGTACCCCAAGGGACGTAGAGGGTGTACCATGAGTCCATGGAGGTTCTAACAAGTGTAGAATGGTTAAGAGAGTATTCTAAAGGCTTAGAATGGTCTAGGAATGTCTATTAGGACTTATAAGAACCATTAGAATGATCCTAAACATTGCATGGTACCCCAAGGGATGTAGAGGGTGTACCATGAGTCCTTGGAGGTTCTAACAAGTGTAGAATGGTTAAGAGAGTATTCTAAAGGCTTAGAATGGTCTAGGAATGTGTAATAGGACTTATAATAACCATTAGAATGATCCTAAACATTGCATGGTACCCCAAGGGACGTAGAGGGTGTACCATGAGTCCTTGGAGGTTCTAACAAGTGTAGAATGGTTAAGTGAGTATTTTAAAGGCTTAGAATGGTCTAGGAATGTGTAGTAGGACTTATAATAACCATTAGAATGATCTTAAACAATGCTAGAATCTCCAAGGGACGTAGAGGGTTTACCATGAGTCCTTGGAGGTTCTAACAAGTGTAGAATGGTTAAGAGAGTATTCTAAAGGCTTAGAATGGTCTAGGAATGTGTACTAGGACTTATAATAACCATTAGAATGATCCTAAACATTGCATGGTACCCCAAGGGACGTAGAGGGTGTACCATGAGTCCTTGGAGGTTCTAACAAGTGTAGAATGGTTAACTGAGTATTCTAAAGGCTTAGAATGGTCTAGGAATGTGTAGTAGGACTTATAATAACCATTAGAATGATCCTAAACATTGCATGGTACCCCAAGGGACGTAGAGGGTGTACCATGAGTCCTTGGAGGTTTTAACAAGTGTAGAATGGTTAAGAGAGTATTCTAAAGGCTTAGAATGGTCTAGGAATGTGTATTAGGACTTATAATAACCATTAGAACAATCCTAAACAATGCTCGAGTCCCCAAGGGACGTAGAGGGTGTACCATGAGTCCTTGGAGGTTCTAACAAGTGTAGAATGGTTAAGAGAGTATTCTAAAGGCTTAGAATGGTCTAGGAATGTGTAATAGGACTTATAATAACCATTAGAATGATCCTAAACATTGCATGGTACCCCAAGGGACGTAGAGGGTGTACCATGAGTCCTTGGAGGTTCTAACAAGTGTAGAATGGTTAACTGAGTATTCTAAAGGCTTAGAATGGTCTAGGAATGTGTAGTAGGACTTATAATAACCATTAGAATGATCTTAAACAATGCTTGAGTCCCCAAGGGACGTAGAGGGTTTACCATGAGTCCTTGGAGGTTCTAACAAGTGTAGAATGGTTAAGAGAGTATTCTAAAGGCTTAGAATGGTCTAGGAATGTGTACTAGGACTTATAATAACCATTAGAATGATCCTAAACATTGCATGGTACCCCAAGGGACGTAGAGGGTGTACCATGAGTCCTTGGAGGTTCTAACAAGTGTAGAATGGTTAAAAGAGTATTCTTAAAGCTTAGAATAGTCTAGCAATGTGTATTAGGACTTATAATAACCATTAGAATGATCCTAAACATTGCATGGTACCCCAAGGGACGTAGAGGGTGTACCATGAGTCCTTGGAGGTTCTAACAAGTGTAGAATGGTTAAGTGAGTATTCTAAAGGCTTAGAATGGTCTAGGAATGTGTAGTAGGACTTATAATAACCATTAGAATGATCTTAAACAATGCTTGAGTCCCCAAGGGACGTAGAGGGTTTACCATGAGTCCTTGGAGGTTCTAACAAGTGTAGAATGGTTAAGAGAGTATTCTAAAGGCTTAGAATGGTCTAGGAATGTGTACTAGGACTTATAATAACCATTAGAATGATCCTAAACATTGCATGGTACCCCAAGGGACGTAGAGGGTGTACCATGAGTCCTTGGAGGTTCTAACAAGTGTAGAATGGTTAAGTGAGTATTCTAAAAGCTTAGAATGGTCTAGGAATGTGTAGTAGGACTTATAAAAACCATTAGAATGATCTTAAACATTGCTTGAGTCCCCAAGGGACGTAGAGGTTTTACCATGAGTCCTTGGAGGTTCTAACAAGAGTAGAATGGTTAAGAGAGTATTCTAAAGGCTTAGAGTGGTCTAGGAATGTGTACTAGGACTTATAATAACCATTAGAATGATCCTAAACATTGCATGGTACCCCAAGGGACGTAGAGGGTGTACCATGAGTCCTTGGAGGTTCTAACAAGTGTAGAATGGTTAAAAGAGTATTCTAAAAGCTTAGAATAGTCTAGGAATGTGTATTAGGACTTATAATAACCATTTGAATGATCCTAAACATTGCATGGTACCCCAAGGGACGTAGAGGGTGTACCATGAGTCCATGGAGGTTCTAACAAGTGTAGAATGGTTAAGAGAGTATTCTAAAGGCTTAGAATGGTCTAGGAATGTCTATTAGGACTTATAAGAACCATTAGAATGATCCTAAACATTGCATGGTACCCCAAGGGATGTAGAGGGTGTACCATGAGTCCTTGGAGGTTCTAACAAGTGTAGAATGGTTAAGAGAGTATTCTAAAGGCTTAGAATGGTCTAGGAATGTGTAATAGGACTTATAATAACCATTAGAATGATCCTAAACATTGCATGGTACCCCAAGGGACGTAGAGGGTGTACCATGAGTCCTTGGAGGTTCTAACAAGTGTAGAATGGTTAAGTGAGTATTCTAAAGGCTTAGAATGGTCTAGGAATGTGTAGTAGGACTTATAATAACCATTAGAATGATCTTAAACAATGCTTGAGTCCCCAAGGGACGTAGAGGGTTTACCATGAGTCCTTGGAGGTTCTAACAAGTGTAGAATGGTTAAGAGAGTATTCTAAAGGCTTAGAATGGTCTAGGAATGTGTACTAGGACTTATAATAACCATTAGAATGATCCTAAACATTGCATGGTACCCCAAGGGACGTAGAGGGTGTACCATGAGTCCTTGGAGGTTCTAACAAGTGTAGAATGGTTAAGTGAGTATTCTAAAGGCTTAGAATGGTCTAGGAATGTGTAGTAGGACTTATAAAAACCATTAGAATGATCTTAAACATTGCTTGAGTCCCCAAGGGACGTAGAGGTTTTACCATGAGTCCTTGGAGGTTCTAACAAGAGTAGAATGGTTAAGAGAGTATTCTAAAGGCTTAGAGTGGTCTAGGAATGTGTACTAGGACTTATAATAACCATTAGAATGATCCTAAACATTGCATGGTACCCCAAGGGACGTAGAGGGTGTACCATGAGTCCTTGGAGGTTCTAACAAGTGTAGAATGGTTAAAAGAGTATTCTAAAAGCTTAGAATAGTCTAGGAATGTGTATTAGGACTTATAATAACCATTTGAATGATCCTAAACATTGCATGGTACCCCAAGGGACGTAGAGGGTGTACCATGAGTCCATGGAGGTTCTAACAAGTGTAGAATGGTTAAGAGAGTATTCTAAAGGCTTAGAATGGTCTAGGAATGTCTATTAGGACTTATAAGAACCATTAGAATGATCCTAAACATTGCATGGTACCCCAAGGGATGTAGAGGGTGTACCATGAGTCCTTGGAGGTTCTAACAAGTGTAGAATGGTTAAGAGAGTATTCTAAAGGCTTAGAATGGTCTAGGAATGTGTAATAGGACTTATAATAACCATTAGAATGATCCTAAACATTGCATGGTACCCCAAGGGACGTAGAGGGTGTACCATGAGTCCTTGGAGGTTCTAACAAGTGTTGAATGGTTAAGTGAGTATTCTAAAGGCTTAGAATGGTCTAGGAATGTGTAGTAGGACTTATAATAACCATTAGAATGATCTTAAACAATGCTTGAGTCCCCAAGGGACGTAGAGGGTTTACCATGAGTCCTTGGAGGTTCTAACAAGTGTAGAATGGTTAAGAGAGTATTCTAAAGGCTTAGAATGGTCTAGGAATGTGTACTAGGACGTATAATAACCATTAGAATGATCTTAAACAATGCTTGAGTCCCCAAGGGACGTAGAGGGTTTACCATGAGTCCTTGGAGGTTCTAACAAGTGTAGAATGGTTAAGAGAGTATTCTAAAGGCTTAGAATGGTCTAGGAATGTGTACTAGGACTTATAATAACCATTAGAATGATCCTAAACATTGCATGGTACCCCAAGGGACGTAGAGGGTGTACCATGAGTCCTTGGAGGTTCTAACAAGTGTAGAATGGTTAAGTGAGTATTCTAAAGGCTTAGAATGGTCTAGGAATTTGTAGTTGGACTTATAAAAACCATTAGAATGATCTTAAACATTGCTTGAGTCCCCAAGGGACGTAGAGGTTTTACCATGAGTCCTTGGAGGTTCTAACAAGAGTAGAATGGTTAAGAGAGTATTCTAAAGGCTTAGAGTGGTCTAGGAATGTGTACTAGGACTTATAATAACCATTAGAATGATCCTAAACATTGCATGGTACCCCAAGGGACGTAGAGGGTGTACCATGAGTCCTTGGAGGTTCTAACAAGTGTAGAATGGTTAAAAGGGTATTCTAAAAGCTTAGAATAGTCTAGGAATGTGTATTAGGACTTATAATAACCATTTGAATGATCCTAAACATTGCATGGTACCCCAAGGGACGTAGAGGGTGTACCATGAGTCCATGGAGGTTCTAACAAGTGTAGAATGGTTAAGAGAGTATTCTAAAGGCTTAGAATGGTCTAGGAATGTCTATTAGGACTTATAAGAACCATTAGAATGATCCTAAACATTGCATGGTACCCCAAGGGATGTAGAGGGTGTACCATGAGTCCTTGGAGGTTCTAACAAGTGTAGAATGGTTAAGAGAGTATTCTAAAGGCTTAGAATGGTCTAGGAATGTGTAATAGGACTTATAATAACCATTAGAATGATCCTAAACATTGCATGGTACCCCAAGGGACGTAGAGGGTGTACCATGAGTCCTTGGAGGTTTTAACAAGTGTAGAATGGTTAAGAGAGTATTCTAAAGGCTTAGAATGGTCTAGGAATGTGTATTAGGACTTATAATAACCATTAGAACAATCCTAAACAATGCTCGAGTCCCCAAGGGACGTAGAGGGTGTACCATGAGTCCTTGGAGGTTCTAACAAGTGTAGAATGGTTAAGAGAGTATTCTAAAGGCTTAGAATGGTCTAGGAATGTGTAATAGGACTTATAATAACCATTAGAATGATCCTAAACATTGTATGGTACCCCAAGGGACGTAGAGGGTGTACCATGAGTCCTTGGAGGTTCTAACAAGTGTAGAATGGTTAAGTGAGTATTCTAAAGGCTTAGAATGGTCTAGGAATGTATAGTAGGACTTATAATAACCATTAGAATGATCTTAAACAATGCTTGAGTCCCCAAGGGACGTAGAGGGTTTACCATGAGTCCTTGGAGGTTCTAACAAGTGTAGAATGGTTAAGAGAGTATTCTAAAGGCTTAGAATGGTCTAGGAATGTGTAGTAGGACTTATAATAACCATTAGAATGATCTTAAACAATGCTTGAGTCCTCAAGGGACGTAGAGGGTTTACCATGAGTCCTTGGAGGTTCTAACAAGTGTAGAATGGTTAAGAGAGTATTCTAAAGGCTTAGAATGGTCTAGGAATGTGTACTAGGACTTATAATAACCATTAGAATGATCCTAAACATTGCATGGTACCCAAAGGGACGTAGAGGGTGTACCATGAGTCCTTGGAGGTTCTAACAAGTGTAGAATGGTTAAAAGAGTATTCTTAAAGCTTAGAATAGTCTAGCAATGTGTATTAGGACTTATAATAACCATTAGAATGATCCTAAACATTGCATGGTACCCCAAGGGACGTAGAGGGTGTACCATGAGTCCTTGGAGGTTCTAACAAGTGTAGAATGGCTAAGAGAGTATTCTAAAGGCTTAGAATGGTCTAGGAATGTGTATTAGGACTTATAATAACCATTAGAACAATCCTAAACAATGCTCGAGTCCCCAAGGGACGTAGAGGGTGTACCATGAGTCCTTGGAGGTCCTAACAAGTGTAGAATGGTTAAGAGAGTATTCTAAAGGCTTAGAATGGTCTAGGAATGTGTAATAGGACTTATAATAACCATTAGAATGATCCTAAACATTGTATGGTACCCCAAGGGACGTAGAGGGTGTACCATGAGTCCTTGGAGGTACTAACAAGTGTAGAATGGTTAAGTGAGTATTCTAAAGGCTTAGAATGGTCTAGGAATGTGTAGTAGGACTTATAATAACCATTAGAATGATCTTAAACAATGCTTGAGTCCCCAAGGGACGTAGAGGGTTTACCATGAGTCCTTGGAGGTTCTAACAAGTGTAGAATGGTTAAGAGAGTATTCTAAAGGCTTAGAATGGTCTAGGAATGTGTACTAGGACTTATAATAACCATTAGAATGATCTTAAACAATGCTTGAGTCCCCAAGGGACGTAGAGGGTGTACCATGAGTCCTTGGAGGTTCTAACAAGTGTAGAATGGTTAAAAGAGTATTCTAAAAGCTTAGAATAGTCTAGGAATGTGTATTAGGACTTATAATAACCATTTGAATGATCCTAAACATTGCATGGTACCCCAAGGGACGTAGAGGGTGTACCATGAGTCCATGGAGGTTCTAACAAGTGTCGAATGGTTAAGAGAGTATTCTAAAGGCTTAGAATGGTCTAGGAATGTCTATTAGGACTTATAAGAACCATTAGAATGATCCTAAACATTGCATGGTACCCCAAGGGATGTAGAGGGTGTACCATGAGTCCTTGGAGGTTCTAACAAGTGTAGAATGGTTAAGAGAGTATTCTAAAGGCTTAGAATGGTCTAGGAATGTGTAATAGGACTTATAATAACCATTAGAATGATCCTAAACATTGCATGGTACCCCAAGGGACGTAGAGGGTGTACCATGAGTCCTTGGAGGTTTTAACAAGTGTAGAATGGTTAAGAGAGTATTCTAAAGGCTTAGAATGGTCTAGGAATGGGTATTAGGACTTATAATAACCATTAGAACAATCCTAAACAATGCTCGAGTCCCCAAGGGACGTAGAGGGTGTACCATGAGTCCTTGGAGGTTCTAACAAGTGTAGAATGGTTAAGAGAGTATTCTAAAGGCTCAGAATGGTCTAGGAATGTGTAATAGGACTTATAATAACCATTAGAATGATCCTAAACATTGTATGGTACCCCAAGGGACGTAGAGGGTGTACCATGAGTCCTTGGAGGTTCTAACAAGTGTAGAATGGTTAAGTGAGTATTCTAAAGGCTTAGAATGGTCTAGGAATGTATAGTAGGACTTACAATAACCATTAGAATGATCTTAAACAATGCTTGAGTCCCCAAGGGACGTAGAGGGTTTACCATGAGTCCTTGGAGGTTCTAACAAGTGTAGAATGGTTAAGAGAGTATTCTAAAGGCTTAGAATGGTCTAGGAATGTGTAGTAGGACTTATAATAACCATTAGAATGATCTTAAACAATGCTTGAGTCCCCAAGGGACGTAGAGGGTTTACCATGAGTCCTTGGAGGTTCTAACAAGTGTAGAATGGTTAAGAGAGTATTCTAAAGGCTTAGAATGGTCTAGGAATGTGTACTAGGACTTATAATAACCATTAGAATGATCCTAAACATTGCATGGTACCCAAAGGGACGTAGAGGGTGTACCATGAGTCCTTGGAGGTTCTAACAAGTGTAGAATGGTTAAAAGAGTATTCTTAAAGCTTAGAATAGTCTAGCAATGTGTATTAGGACTTATAATAACCATTAGAATGATCCTAAACATTGCATGGTACCCCAAGGGACGTAGAGGGTGTACCATGAGTCCTTGGAGGTTCTAACAAGTGTAGAATGGCTAAGAGAGTATTCTAAAGACTTAGAATGGTCTAGGAATGTGTATTAGGACTTATAATAACCATTAGAACAATCCTAAACAATGCTCGAGTCCCCAAGGGACGTAGAGGGTGTACCATGAGTCCTTGGAGGTTCTAACAAGTGTAGAATGGTTAAGAGAGTATTCTAAAGGCTTAGAATGGTCTAGGAATGTGTAATAGGACTTATAATAACCATTAGAATGATCCTAAACATTGTATGGTACCCCAAGGGACGTAGAGGGTGTACCATGAGTCCTTGGAGGTACTAACAAGTGTAGAATGGTTAAGTGAGTATTCTAAAGGCTTAGAATGGTCTAGGAATGTGTAGTAGGACTTATAATAACCATTAGAATGATCTTAAACAATGCTTGAGTCCCCAAGGGACGTAGAGGGTTTACCATGAGTCCTTGGAGGTTCTAACAAGTGTAGAATGGTTAAGAGAGTATTCTAAAGGCTTAGAATGGTCTAGGAATGTGTACTAGGACTTATAATAACCATTAGAATGATCCTAAACATTGCATGGTACCCCAAGGGACGTAGAGGGTGTACCATGAGTCCTTGGAGGTTCTAACAAGTGTAGAATGGTTAAGTGAGTATTCCAAAGGCTTAGAATGGTCTAGGAATGTGTAGTAGGACTTATAAAAACCATTAGAATGATATTAAACATTGCTTGAGTCCCCAAGGGACGTAGAGGTTTTACCATGAGTCCTTGGAGGTTCTAACAATAGTAGAATGGTTAAGAGAGTATTCTAAAGGCTTAGAGTGGTCTAGGAATGTGTACTAGGACTTATAATAACCATTAGAATGATACTAAACATTGCATGGTACCCCAAGGGACGTAGAGGGTGTACCATGAGTCCTTGGAGGTTCTAACAAGTGTAGAATGGTTAAAAGAGTATTCTAAAAGCTTAGAATAGTCTAGGAATGTGTATTAGGACTTATAATAACCATTTGAATGATCCTAAACATTGCATGGTACCCCAAGGGACGTAGAGGGTGTACCATGAGTCCATGGAGGTTCTAACAAGTGTAGAATGGTTAAGAGAGTATTCTAAAGGCTTAGAATGGTCTAGGAATGTCTATTAGGACTTATAAGAACCATTAGAATGATCCTAAACATTGCATGGTACCCCAAGGGATGTAGAGGGTGTACCATGAGTCCTTGGAGGTTCTAACAAGTGTAGAATGGTTAAGAGAGTATTCTAAAGGCTTAGAATGGTCTAGGAATGTGTAATAGGACTTATAATAACCATTAGAATGATCCTAAATAATGCTTGAGTCCCCAAGGGACGTAGAGGGTGTAGCATGAGTCCTTGGAGGTTCTAACAAGTGTAGAATGGTTAAGAGAGTATTCTAAAGGCTTAGAGTGGTCTAGGAATGTGTAGTAGGACTTATAATAACCATTAGAATGATCCTAAACATTGCATGGTACCCCAAGGGACGTAGAGGGTATACCATGAGTCCTTGGAGGTTCTAAGAAGTGTAGAATGGTTAAAAGAGTATTCTAAAAGCTTAGAATAGTCTAGGAATGTGTAATAGGACTTATAATAACCATTAGAATGATCCTAAACATTGCATGGTACCCCAAGGGACGTAGAGGGTGTACCATTAGTCCTTGTAGGTTCTAACAGGTGTAGAATGGTTAAGTGAGCATTATAAAGGCTTAGAATGGTCTAGGAATGTGTAGTAGGACTTATAATAACCATTAGAATGATCATAAACAATGCTTGAGTCCCCAAGGGACGTAGAGGGTTTACCATGAGTCCTTGGAGGTTCTAACAAGTGTAGAATGGTTAAGAGAGTATTCTAAAGGCTTAGAATGGTCTAGGAATGTGTAGTAGGACTTATAATAACCATTAGAATGATCTTAAACAATGCTTGAGTCCCCAAGGGACGTAGAGGGTTTACCATGAGTCCTTGGAGGTTCTAACAAGTGTAGAATGGTTAAGAGAGTATTCTAAAGGCTTAGAATGGTCTAGGAATGTGTACTAGGACTTATAATAACCATTAGAATGATCCTAAACATTGCATGGTACCCAAAGGGACGTAGAGGGTGTACCATGAGTCCTTGGAGGTTCTAACAAGTGTAGAATGGTTAAAAGAGTATTCTTAAAGCTTAGAATAGTCTAGCAATGTGTATTAGGACTTATAATAACCATTAGAATGATCCTAAACATTGCATGGTACCCCAAGGGACGTAGAGGGTGTACCATGAGTCCTTGGAGGTTCTAACAAGTGTAGAATGGCTATGAGAGTATTCTAAAGACTTAGAATGGTCTAGGAATGTGTATTAGGACTTATAATAACCATTAGAACAATCCTAAACAATGCTCGAGTCCCCAAGGGACGTAGAGGGAGTACCATGAGTCCTTGGAGGTTCTAACAAGTGTAGAATGGTTAAGAGAGTATTCTAAAGGCTTAGAATGGTCTAGGAATGTGTAATAGGACTTATAATAACCATTAGACTGATCCTAAACATTGTATGGTACCCCAAGGGACGTAGAGGGTGTACCATGAGTCCTTGGAGGTACTAACAAGTGTAGAATGGTTAAGTGAGTATTCTAAAGGCTTAGAATGGTCTAGGAATGTGTAGTAGGACTTATAATAACCATTAGAATGATCTTAAACAATGCTTGAGTCCCCAAGGGACGTAGAGGGTTTACCATGAGTCCTTGGAGGTTCTAACAAGTGTAGAATGGTTAAGAGAGTATTCTAAAGGCTTAGAATGGTCTAGGAATGTGTACTAGGACTTATAATAACCATTAGAATGATCTTAAATAATGCTTGAGTCCCCAAGGGACGTAGAGGGTTTACCATGAGTCCTTGGAGGTTCTAACATGTGTAGAATGGTTAAGAGAGTATTCTAAAGGCTTAGAGTGGTCTAGGAATGTGTAGTAGGACTTATAATAACCATTAGAATGATCCTAAACATTGCATGGTACCCCAAAGGACGTAGAGGGTGTACCATGAGTCCTTGGAGGTTCTAACAAGTGTAGAATGGTTAAAAGAGTATTCTAAAAGCTTAGAATAGTCTAGGAATGTGTATTAGGACTTATAATAACCATTAGAATGATCCTAAACATTGCATGGTACCCCAAGGGACGTAGAGGGTGTACCATGAGTCCTTGGAGGTTCTAACAAGTGTAGAATGGTTAAAAGAGTATTCTTAAAGCTTAGAATAGTCTAGCAATGTGTATTAGGACTTATAATAACCATTAGAATGATCCTAAACAATGCTTGAGTCCCCAAGGGACGTAGAGGGTGTACCATGAGTCTTTGGAGGTTCTAACAAGTGTAGAATGGTTAAGAGAGTATTCTAAAGGCTTAGAATGGTCTAGGAATGTGTAGTAGGACTTATAATAACCATTAGAATGATCCTAAACAATGCTTGAGTCCCCAAGGGACGTAGAGGGTGTACCATGAGTCTTTGGAGGTTCTAACAAGTGTATAATGGTTAAGAGAGTATTCTAAAAGCTTAGAATGGTCTAGGAATGTGTACTAGGACTTATAATAACCATTAGAATGATCCTAAACATTGCATGGTACCCCAAGGGACGTAAAGGGTGTACCATGAGTCCTTGGAGGTTCTAACAAGTGTAGAATGGTTAAGTGAGTATTCTAAAGGCTTAGAATGGTCTAGGAATGTGTAGTAGGACTTATAATAACCATTAGAATGATCTTAAATAATGCTTGAGTCCCCAAGGGACGTAGAGGATTTACCATGAGTCCTTGGAGGTTCTAACAAGTGTAGCATGGTTAAGAGAGTATTCTAAAGGCTTAGAGTGGTCTAGGAATGTGTAGTAGGACTTATAATAACCATTAGAATGATCCTAAACATTGCATGGTACCCCAAAGGACGTAGAGGGTGTACCATGAGTCCTTGGAGGTTCTAACAAGTGTAGAATGGTTAAAAGAGTATTCTAAAAGCTTAGAATAGTCTAGGAATGTGTATTAGGACTTATAATAACCATTAGAATGATCCTAAACATTGCATGGTACCCCAAGGGACGTAGAGGGTGTACCATGAGTCCATGGAGGTTCTAACAAGTGTAGAATAGTTAAGAGAGTATTCTAAAGGCTTAGAATGGTCTAGGAATGTCTATTAGGACTTATAAGAACCATTAGAATGATCCTAAACATTGCATGGTACCCCAAGGGATGTAGAGGGTGTACCATTAGTCCTTGGAGGTTCTAACAAGTGTAGAATGGTTAAGAGGGTATTCTAAAGTCTTAGAATGGTCTAGGAATGTGTAATAGGACTTATAATAACCATTAGAATGATCCTAAATAATGCTTGAGTCCCCAAGGGACGTAGAGGGTGTAGCATGAGTCCTTGGAGGTTCTAACAAGTGTAGAATGGTTAAGAGAGTATTCTAAAGGCTTAGAGTGGTCTAGGAATGTGTAGTAGGACTTATAATAACCATTAGAATGATCCTAAACATTGCATGGTACCCCAAGGGACGTAGAGGGTGTACCATGAGTCCTTGGAGGTTCTAAGAAGTGTAGAATGGTTAAAAGAGTATTCTAAAAGCTTAGAATAGTCTTGGAATGTGTAATAGGACTTATAATAACCATTAGAATGATCCTAAACATTGCATGGTACCCCAAGGGACGTAGAGGGTGTACCATTAGTCCTTGTAGGTTCTAACAGGTGTAGAATGGTTAAGTGAGCATTCTAAAGGCTTAGAATGGTCTAGGAATGTGTAGTAGGACTTATAATAACCATTAGAATGATCATAAACAATGCTTGAGTCCCCAAGGGACGTAGAGGGTTTACCATGAGTCCTTGGAGGTTCTAACAAGTGTAGAATGGTTAAGAGAGTATTCTAAAGGCTTAGAATGGTCTAGGAATGTGTACTAGGACTTATAATAACCATTAGAATGATCCTAAACATTGCATGGTACCCCAAGGGACGTAGAGGGTGTACCATGAGTCCTTGGAGGTTCTAACAAGTGTAGAATGGTTAAAAGAGTATTCTAAAAGTTTAGAATAGTCTAGGAATGTGTATTAGGACTTATAATAACCATTAGAATGATCCTAAACATTGCATGGTACCCCAATGGACGTAGAGGGTGTACCATGAGTCCTTGGAGGTTCTAACAAGTGTAGAATGGTTAAGTGAGTATTCTAAAGGCTTAGAATGGTCTAGGAAAGTGTAGTAGGACTTATATTAACCATTACAATGATCCAAAACAATGCTTGAGTCCCCAAGGGACGTAGAGGGTGTACCATGAGTCCTTGGAGGTTCTACCAAGTGTAGAATGGTTAAGAGAGTATTCTAAAGGCTTAGAATGGTCTACGAATGTGTATTGGGACTTATAATAACCATTAGAAGTATCCAAAACATTGCATGGTACCCCAAGGTAGGTAGAGGGTGTAGCATGAGTCCTTGGAGGTTCTAACAAGTGTAGAATAGTTAAGAGAGTATTCTAAAGGCTTAGAATGGTCTAGGAATGTGTATTAGGACTTATAATAACCATTTGAACAATCCTAAACATTGCATGGTACCCCAAGGGACGTAGAGGGTTTACTATGAGTCCTTGGAGGTTCTAACAAGTGTAGAATGGTTAAGTGAGTATTGTAAAGGCTTAGAATGATCAAGGAATGTGTAATAGGACTTATAATTACCATTAGAATGATCCAAAACAATGCTTGAGTCCCCAAGGGACGTAGAGGGTGTACCATGAGTCCTTGGAAGTTCTAACAAGTGTAGAATGGTTAAGAGAGTATTCTAAAGGCTTAGAATGGTCTAGGAATGTGTATTAGGACTTATAATAACCATTAGAACAATCCTAAACATTGCATGGTACCCCAAGGGACGTAGAGGGTGTACCATGAGTCCTTGGAGGTTCTAACAAGTGTCGAATGGTTAAGTGAGTATTGTAAAGGCTTAGAATGGTCTAGGAATGTGTAGTAGGACTTATAATAACCATTAGAATGATCCTAAAGAATGCTTGAGTCCCCAAGGGATGTAGAGGTTGTACCATGAGTCTTTGGAGGTTCTAACAAGTGTAGAATGGTTAAGAGAGTATTCTAAAGGCTTAGATGGTCTAGGAATGTGTAGTAGGACTTATAATAACCATTGGAATGATCCTAAACATTGCATGGTACCCCAAGGGACGTAGATGGTGTAGCATGAGTCCTTGGAGGTTCTAACAAGTGTAGAATGGTTAAGTGAGTATTCTAAAGGCTTAGAATGGTCTAGGAATGTGTATTAGGACTTATAATAACCATTAGAATGATCCTAAACAATGCTTGAGTCCCCAAAGGACGTAGAGGGTGTACCATGTGTCCTTGGAGGTTCTAACAAGTGTAGAATGGTTAAAAGAGTATTCTAAAAGTTTAGAATAGTCTAGGAATGTGTATTAGGACTTATAATAACCATTAGAATGATCCTAAACATTGCATGGTACCCCAAGGGACGTAGAGGGTGTACCATGAGTCCTTGGAGGTTCTAACAAGTGTAGAATGGTTAAGAGAGTATTCTAAAGGCTTAGAATGGTCTAGGAATGTGTATTAGGACTTATAATAACCATTAGAACAATCCTAAACTTTGCATGGTACCCCAAGGGACGTAGAGGGTGTACCATGAGTCCTTGGAGGTTCTAACAAGTGTAGAATGGTTAAGTGAGTATTGTAAAGGCTTAGAATGATTTAGGAATGTGTAGTAGGACTTATAATAACCATTAGAATGATCCTAAACAATGCTTGAGTCCCCAAGGGATGTAGAGGCTGTACCATGAGTCTTTGGAGGTTTTAACAAGTGTAGAATGGTTAAGAGAGTATTCTAAAGGCTTAGAATGGTCTAGGAATATGTAGTAGGACTTATAATAACAATTGGAATGATCCTAAACATTGCATGGTACCCCAAAGGACGTAGATGGTGTAGCATGAGTCCTTGGAGGTTCTAACAAGTGTAGAATGGTTAAGTGAGTATTCTAAAGGCTTAGAATGGTCTAGGAATGTGTAGCAGGACTTATAATAACCATTAGAATGATCCTAAACAATGCTTGAGTCCCCAAAGGACGTAGAGGGTGTACCATGAGTCCATGGAGGTTCTAACAAGTGTAGAATGGTTAAGAGAGTATTCTAAAGGCTTAGAATGGTCTAGGAATGTCTATTAGGACTTATAAGAACCATTAGAATGATCCTAAACATTGCATGGTACCCCAAGGGATGTAGAGGGTGTACCATGAGTCCATGGAGGTTCTAACAAGTGTAGAATGGTTAAGAGAGTATTCTAAAGGCTTAGAATGGTCTAGGAATGTCTATTAGGACTTATAAGAACCATTAGAATGATCCTAAACATTGCATGGTACCCCAAGGGACGTAGAGGGTGTACCATGAGTCCTTGGAGGTTCTAACAAGTGTAGAATGGTTAAGTGAGTATTCTAAAGGCTTAGAATGGTCTAGGAATGTGTAGTAGGACTTATAATAACCATTAGAATGATCCAAAACAATGCTTGAGTCCCCAAGGGACGTAGAGGGTGTACCATGAGTCCTTGGAGGTTCTACCAAGTGTAGAATGGTTAAAAGAGTATTCTAAAAGTTTAGAATAGTCTAGGAATGTGTATTAGGACTTATAATAACCATTAGAATGATCCTAAACATTGCATGGTACCCCAAGGGACGTAGAGGGTGTACCATGAGTCCTTGGAGGTTCTAACAAGTGTAGAATGGTTAAGTGAGTATTCTAAAGGCTTAGATGGTCTAGGAATGTGTAGTAGGACTTATAATAACCATTGGAATGATCCTAAACATTGCATGGTACCCCAAGGGACGTAGAGGGTGTACCATGAGTCCTTGGAGGCTCTAACAAGTGTAGAATGGTTAAGAGAGTATTCTAAAGGCTTAGAATGGTCTAGGAATGTGTATTAGGACTTATAATAACCATTAGAATGATCCTAAACATTGCATGGTACCCCAAGGGACGTAGAGGGTGTACCATGAGTCCTTGGAGGTTCTAACAAGTGTAGAATGGTTAAGTGAGTATTCTAAAGGCTTAGAATGGTCAAGGAATGTGTAGTAGGACTTATAATAACCATTAGAATGATCCAAAACAATGCTTGAGTCCCCAAGGGACGTAGAGGGTGTACCATGAGTCCTTGGAGGTTCTAACAAGTGTAGAATGGTTAAGAGAGTATTCTAAAGGCTTAGAATGGTCTAGGAATGTGTATTAGGACTTATAATAACCATTAGAATGATCCTAAACATTGCATGGTACCCCAAGGTATGTAGAGGGTGTAGCATGAGTCCTTGGAGGTTCTAACAAGTGTAGAATGGTTAAAAGAATATTCTTAAAGCTTAGAATAGTCTAGGAATGTGTATTAGGACTTATAATAACCATTAGAATGATCCTAAACATTGCATGGTACCCCAAGGGACGTAGAGGGTGTACCATGAGTCCTTGGAGGTTCTAACAAGTGTAGAATGGTTAAGAGAGTATTCTAAAGGCTTAGAATGGTCTAGGAATGTGTATTAGGACTTATAATAACCATTAGAACAATCCTAAACTTTGCATGGTACCCCAAGGGACGTAGAGGGTGTACCATGAGTCCTTGGAGGTTCTAACAAGTGTAGAATGGTTAAGAGAGTATTCTAAAAGTTTAGAATAGTCTAGGAATGTGTATTAGGACTTATAATAACCAGTAGAATGATCCTAAATATTGCATGGTACCCCAAGGGACGTAGAGGGTGTACCATGAGTCCTTGGAGGTTCTAACAAGTGTAGAATGGTTAAGTGAGTATTCTAAAGGCTTAGATGGTCTAGGAATGTGTAGTAGGACTTATAATAACCATTGGAATGATCCTAAACATTGCATGGTACCCCAAGGGACGTAGAGGGTGTACCATGAGTCCTTGGAGGCTCTAACAAGTGTAGAATGGTTAAGAGAGTATTCTAAAGGCTTAGAATGGTCTAGGAATGTGTATTAGGACTTATAATAACCATTAGAATGATAATAAACATTGCATGGTACCCCAAGGGACGTAGAGGGTGTACCATGAGTCCTTGGAGGTTCTAACAAGTGTAGAATGGTTAAGTGAGTATTCTAAAGGCTTAGAATGGTCAAGGAATGTGTAGTAGGACTTATAATAACCATTAGAATGATCCAAAACAATGCTTGAGTCCCCAAGGGACGTAGAGGGTGTACCATGAGTCCTTGGAGGTTCTAACAAGTGTAGAATGGTTAAGAGAGTATTCTAAAGGCTTAGAATGGTCTAGGAATGTGTATTAGGACTTATAATAACCATTAGAATGATCCTAAACATTGCATGGTACCCCAAGGTATGTAGAGGGTGTAGCATGAGTCCTTGGAGGTTCTAACAAGTGTAGAATGGTTAAAAGAGTATTCTTAAAGCTTAGAATAGTCTAGGAATGTGTATTAGGACTTATAATAACCATTAGAATGATCCTAAACATTGCATGGTACCCCAAGGGACGTAGAGGGTGTACCATGAGTCCTTGGAGGTTCTAACAAGTGTAGAATGGTTAAGAGAGTATTCTAAAGGCTTAGAATGGTCTAGGAATGTGTATTAGGACTTATAATAACCATTAGAACAATCCTAAACTTTGCATGGTACCCCAAGGGACGTAGAGGGTGTACCATGAGTCCTTGGAGGTTCTAACAAGTGTAGAATGGTTAAGTGAGTATTGTAAAGGCTTAGAATGATCTAGGAATGTGTAGTAGGACTTATAATAACCATTAGAATGATCCTAAACAATGCTTGAGTCCCCAAGGGATGTAGAGGCTGTACCATGAGTCTTTGGAGGTTCTAACAAGTGTAGAATGGTTAAGAGAGTATTCTAAAGGCTTAGATGGTCTAGGAATGTGTTGTAGGACTTATAATAACCATTGGAATGATCCTAAACATTGCATGGTACCCCAAGGGACGTAGATGGTGTAGCATGAGTCCTTGGAGGTTCTAACAAGTGTAGAATGGTTAAGTGAGTATTCTAAAGGCTTAGAATGGTCTAGGAATGTGTAGCAGGACTTATAATAACCATTAGAATGATCCTAAACAATGCTTGAGTCCCCAAAGGACGTAGAGGGTGTACCATGAGTCCTTGGAGGTTCTAACAAGTGTAGAATGGTTAAAAGAGTATTCTAAAAGTTTAGAATAGTCTAGGAATGTGTATTAGGACTTATAATAACCATTAGAATGATCCTAAACATTGCATGGTACCCCAAGGGACGTAGAGGGTGTACCATGAGTCCTTGGAGGTTCTAACTAGTGTAGAATGGTTAAGTGAGTATTCTAAAGGCTTAGAATGGTCTAGGAATGTCTATTAGGACTTATAAGAACCATTAGAATGATCCTAAACATTGCATGGTACCCCAAGGGACGTAGAGGGTGTACCATGAGTCCTTGGAGGTTCTAACAAGTGTAGAATGGTTAAGTGAGTATTCTAAAGGCTTAGAATGGTCTAGGAATGTGTAGTAGGACTTATAATAACCATTAGAATGATCCAAAACAATGCTTGAGTCCCCAAGGGACGTAGAGGGTGTACCATGAGTCCTTGGAGGTTCTACCAAGTGTAGAATGGTTAAAAGAGTATTCTAAAAGTTTAGAATAGTCTAGGAATGTGTATTAGGACTTATAATAACCATTAGAATGATCCTAAACATTGCATGGTACCCCAAGGGACGTAGAGGGTGTACCATGAGTCCTTGGAGGTTCTAACAAGTGTAGAATGGTTAAGTGAGTATTCTAAAGGCTTAGATGGTCTAGGAATGTGTAGTAGGACTTATAATAACCATTGGAATGATCCTAAACATTGCATGGTACCCCAAGGGACGTAGAGGGTGTACCATGAGTCCTTGGAGGCTCTAACAAGTGTAGAATGGTTAAGAGAGTATTCTAAAGGCTTAGAATGGTCTAGGAATGTGTATTAGGACTTATAATAACCATTAGAATGATCCTAAACATTGCATGGTACCCCAAGGGACGTAGAGGGTGTACCATGAGTCCTTGGAGGTTCTAACAAGTGTAGAATGGTTAAGAGAGTATTCTAAAGGCTTAGAATGGTCAAGGAATGTGTAGTAGGACTTATAATAACCAATAGAATGATCCAAAACAATGCTTGAGTCCCCAAGGGACGTAGAGGGTGTACCATGAGTCCTTGGAGGTTCTAACAAGTGTAGAATGGTTAAGAGAGTATTCTAAAGGCTTAGAATGGTCTAGGAATGTGTATTAGGACTTATAATAACCATTAGAATGATCCTAAACATTGCATGGTACCCCAAGGTATGTAGAGGGTGTAGCATGAGTCCTTGGAGGTTCTAACAAGTGTAGAATGGTTAAAAGAGTATTCTTAAAGCTTAGAATAGTCTAGGAATGTGTATTAGGACTTATAATAACCATTAGAATGATCCTAAACATTGCATGGTACCCCAAGGGACGTAGAGGGTGTACCATGAGTCCTTGGAGGTTCTAACAAGTGTAGAATGGTTAAGAGAGTATTCTAAAGGCTTAGAATGGTCTAGGAATGTGTATTAGGACTTATAATAACCATTAGAACAATCCTAAACTTTGCATGGTACCCCAAGGGACGTAGAGGGTGTACCATGAGTCCTTGGAGGTTCTAACAAGTGTAGAATGGTTAAGAGAGTATTCTAAAGGCTTAGAATGGTCTAGGAATGTGTATTAGGACTTATAATAACCATTAGAACAATCCAAAACAATGCTTGAGTCCCCAAGGGACGTAGAGGGTGTAGCATGAGTCCTTGGAGGTTCTAACAAGTGTAGAATGGTTAAGTGAGTATTCTAAAGGCTTAGAATGGTCAAGGAATGTGTAGTAGGACTTATAATAACCATTAGAATGATCCAAAACAATGCTTGAGTCCCCAAGGGACGTAGAGGGTGTACCATGAGTCCTTGGAGGTTCTAACAAGTGTAGAATGGTTAAGAGAGTATTCTAAAGGCTTAGAATGGTCTAGGAATGTGTATTAGGACTTATAATAACCATTTGAATGATCCTAAACATTGCATGGTACCCCAAGGTAGGTAGAGGGTGTAGCATGAGTCCTTGGAGGTTCTAACAGTTGTAGAATGGTTAAAAGAGTATTCTTAAAGCTTAGAATAGTCTAGGAATGTGTATTTGGACTTATAATAACCATTAGAATGATCCAAAACAATGCTTGAGTCCCCAAGGGACGTAGAGGGTGTACCATGAGTCCTTGGAGGTTCTACCAAGTGTAGAATGGTTAAAAGAGTATTCTAAAAGTTTAGAATAGTCTAGGAATGTGTATTAGGACTTATAATAACCATTAGAATGATCCTAAACATTGCATGGTACCCCAAGGGACGTAGAGGGTGTACCATGAGTCCTTGGAGGTTCTAACAAGTGTAGAATGGTTAAGTGAGTATTCTAAAGGCTTAGATTGTCTAGGAATGTGTAGTAGGACTTATAATAACCATTGGAATGATCCTAAACATTGCATGGTACCCCAAGGGACGTAGAGGGTGTACCATGAGTCCTTGGAGGCTCTAACAAGTGTAGAATGGTTAAGAGAGTATTCTAAAGGCTTAGAATGGTCTAGGAATGTGTATTAGGACTTATAATAACCATTAGAATGATAATAAACATTGCATGGTACCCCAAGGGACGTAGAGGGTGTACCATGAGTCCTTGGAGGTTCTAACAAGTGTAGAATGGTTAAGTGAGTATTCTAAAGGCTTAGAATGGTCAAGGAATGTGTAGTAGGACTTATAATAACCATTAGAATGATCCAAAACAATGCTTGAGTCCCCAAGGGACGTAGAGGGTGTACCATGAGTCCTTGGAGGTTCTAACAAGTGTAGAATGGTTAAGAGAGTATTCTAAAGGCTTAGAATGGTCTAGGAATGTGTATTAGGACTTATAATAACCATTAGAATGATCCTAAACATTGCATGGTACCCCAAGGTATGTAGAGGGTGTAGCATGAGTCCTTGGAGGTTCTAACAAGTGTAGAATGGTTAAAAGAGTATTCTTAAAGCTTAGAATAGTCTAGGAATGTGTATTAGGACTTATAATAACCATTAGAATGATCCTAAACATTGCATGGTACCCCAAGGGACGTAGAGGGTGTACCATGAGTCCTTGGAGGTTCTAACAAGTGTAGAATGGTTAAGAGAGTATTCTAAAGGCTTAGAATGGTCTAGGAATGTGTATTAGGACTTATAATAACCATTAGAACAATCCTAAACTTTGCATGGTACCCCAAGGGACGTAGAGGGTGTACCATGAGTCCTTGGAGGTTCTAACAAGTGTAGAATGGTTAAGTGAGTATTGTAAAGGCTTAGAATGATCTAGGAATGTGTAGTAGGACTTATAATAACCATTAGAATGATCCTAAACAATGCTTGAGTCCCCAAGGGATGTAGAGGCTGTACCATGAGTCTTTGGAGGTTCTAACAAGTGTAGAAAGGTTAAGAGAGTATTCTAAAGGCTTAGATGGTCTAGGAATGTGTTGTAGGACTTATAATAACCATTGGAATGATCCTAAACATTGCATGGTACCCCAAGGGACGTAGATGGTGTAGCATGAGTCCTTGGAGGTTCTAACAAGTGTAGAATGGTTAAGTGAGTATTCTAAAGGCTTAGAATGGTCTAGGAATGTGTAGCAGGACTTATAATAACCATTAGAATGATCCTAAACAATGCTTGAGTCCCCAAAGGACGTAGAGGGTGTACCATGAGTCCTTGGAGGTTCTAACAAGTGTAGAATGGTTAAAAGAGTATTCTAAAAGTTTAGAATAGTCTAGGAATGTGTATTAGGACTTATAATAACCATTAGAATGATCCTAAACATTGCATGGTACCCCAAGGGACGTAGAGGGTGTACCATGAGTCCTTGGAGGTTCTAACTAGTGTAGAATGGTTAAGTGAGTATTCTAAAGGCTTAGAATGGTCTAGGAATGTGTAGTAGGACTTATAATAACCATTAGAATGATCCTAAACAATGCTTGAGTCCCCAAGGGACGTAGAGGGTGTACCATGAGTGCATGGAGGTTCTAACAAGTGTAGAATGGTTAAGAGAGTATTCTAAAGGCTTAGAATGGTCTAGGAATGTCTATTAGGACTTATAAGAACCAATAGAATGATCCTAAACATTGCATGGTACCCCAAGGGATGTAGAGGGTGTACCATGAGTCCATGGAGGTTCTAACAAGTGTAGAATGGTTAAGAGAGTATTCTAAAGGCTTAGAATGGTCTAGGAATGTCTATTAGGACTTATAAGAACCATTAGAATGATCCTAAACATTGCATGGTACCCCAAGGGACGTAGAGGGTGTACCATGAGTCCTTGGAGGTTCTAACAAGTGTAGAATGGTTAAGTGAGTATTCTAAAGGTTTAGAATGGTCTAGGAATGTGTAGTAGGACTTATAATAACCATTAGAATGATCCAAAACAATGCTTGAGTCCCCAAGGGACGTAGAGGGTGTACCATGAGTCCTTGGAGGTTCTACCAAGTGTAGAATGGTTAAGAGAGTATTCTAAAAGCTTAGAATAGTCTAGGAATGTGTATTAGGACTTATAATAACCATTTGAATGATCCTAAACATTGCATGGTACCCCAAGGTAAGTAGAGGGTGTAGCATGAGTCCTTGGAGGTTCTAACAGTTGTAGAATGGTTAAAAGAGTATTCTTAAAGCTTAGAATAGTCTAGGAATGTGTATTTGGACTTATAATAACCATTAGAATGATCCTAAACATTGCATAGTACCCCAAGGGACGTAGAGGGTGTACCATGAGTCCTTGGAGGTTCTAACAAGTGTAGAATGGTTAAGAGAGTATTCTAAAGGCTTAGAATGGTCTAGGAATGTGTATTAGGACTTATAATAACCATTAGAATGATCCTAAACATTGCATGGTACCCCAAGGGACGTAGAGGGTGTACCATGAGTCCTTGGAGGTTCTAACAAGTGTAGAATGGTTAAGAGAGTATTCTAAAGGCTTAGAATGGTCTAGGAATGTGTATTAGGACTTATAATAACCATTAGAACAATCCAAAACAATGCTTGAGTCCCCAAGGGACGTAGAGGGTGTAGCATGAGTCCTTGGAGGTTCTAACAAGTGTAGAATGGTTAAGTGAGTATTCTAAAGGCTTAGAATGGTCAAGGAATGTGTAGTAGGACTTATAATAACCATTAGAATGATCCAAAACAATGCTTGAGTCCCCAAGGGACGTAGAGGGTGTACCATGAGTCCTTGGAGGTTCTAACAAGTGTAGAATGGTTAAGAGAGTATTCTAAAGGCTTAGAATGGTCTAGGAATGTGTATTAGGACTTATAATAACCATTTGAATGATCCTAAACATTGCATGGTACCCCAAGGTAGGTAGAGGGTGTAGCATGAGTCCTTGGAGGTTCTAACAGTTGTAGAATGGTTAAAAGAGTATTCTTAAAGCTTAGAATGGTCAAGGAATGTGTAGTAGGACTTATAATAACCATTAGAATGATCCAAAACAATGCTTGAGTCCCCAAGGGACATAGAGGGTGTAGCATGAGTCCTTGGAGGTTCTAACAAGTGTAGAATGGTTAAGTGAGTATTCTAAAGGCTTAGAATGGTCAAGGAATGTGTAGTAGGACTTATAATAACCATTAGAATGATCCAAAACAATGCTTGAGTCCCCAAGGGACGTAGAGGGTGTACCATGAGTCCTTGGAGGTTCTAACAAGTGTAGAATGGTTAAAAGAGTATTCTAAAGGCTTAGAATGGTCTAGGAATGTGTATTAGGACTTATAATAACCATTTGAATGATCCTAAACATTGCATGGTACCCCAAGGTAGGTAGAGGGTGTAGCATGAGTCCTTGGAGGTTCTAACAGTTGTAGAATGGTTAAAAGAGTATTCTTAAAGCTTAGAATGGTCAAGGAATGTGTAGTAGGACTTATAATAACCATTAGAATGATCCAAAACAATGCTTGAGTCCCCAAGGGACGTAGAGGGTGTACCATGAGTCCTTGGAGGTTCTAACAAGTGTAGAATGGTTAAGAGAGTATTCTAAAGGCTTAGAATGGTCTAGGAATGTGTATTAGGACTTATAAGAACCATTAGAATGATCCTAAACATTGCATGGTACCCCAAGGGATGTAGAGGGTGTACCATGAGTCCTTGGAGGTTCTAACAAGTGTAGAATGGTTAAGAGAGTATTCTAAAGGCTTAGAATGGTCTAGGAATGTGTATTAGGACTTATAAGAACCATTAGAATTATCCTAAACATTGCATGGTACCCCAAGGGACGTAGAGGGTGTACCATGAGTCCTTGGAGGTTCTAACAAGTGTAGAATGGTTAAGAGAGTATTCTAAAGGCTTAGAATGGTCTAGGAATGTGTATTAGGACTTATAAGAACCATTAGAATGATCCTAAACATTGCATGGTACCCCAAGGGACGTAGAGGGTGTACCATGAGTCCTTGGAGGTTCTAACAAGTGTAGAATGGTTAAGAGAGTATTCTAAAGGCTTAGAATGGTCTAGGAATGTGTATTAGGACTTATAATAACCATTAGAACAATCCAAAACAATGCTTGAGTCCCCAAGGGACGTAGAGGGTGTAGCATGTGTCCTTGGAGGTTCTAACAAGTGTAGAATGGTTAAGTGAGTATTCTAAAGGCTTAGAATGGTCAAGGAATGTGTAGTAGGACTTATAATAACCATTAGAATGATCCAAAACAATGCTTGAGTCCCCAAGGGACGTAGAGGGTGTAGCATGAGTCCTTGGAGGTTCTAACAAGTGTAGAATGGTTAAGTGAGTATTCTAAAGGCTTAGAATGGTCAAGGAATGTGTAGTAGGACTTATAATAACCATTAGAATGATCCAAAACAATGGTTGAGTCCCCAAGGGACGTAGAGGGTGTACCATGAGTCCTTGGAGGTTCTAACAAGTGTAGAATGGTTAAGAGAGTATTCTAAAGGCTTAGAATGGTCTAGGAATGTGTATTAGGACTTATAATAACCATTTGAATGATCCTAAACATTGCATGGTACCCCAAGGTAGGTAGAGGGTGTAGCATGAGTCCTTGGAGGTTCTAACAGTTGTAGAATGGTTAAAAGAGTATTCTTAAAGCTTAGAATGGTCAAGGAATGTGTAGTAGGACTTATAATACCCATTAGAATGATCCAAAACAATGCTTGAGTCCCCAAGGGACGTAGAGGGTGTACCATGAGTCCTTGGAGGTTCTAACAAGTGTAGAATGGTTAAGAGAGTATTCTAAAGGCTTAGAATGGTCTAGGAATGTGTATTAGGACTTATAATAACCATTAGAATGATCCTAAACATTGCATGGTACCCCAAGGGACGTAGAGGGTGTACCATGAGTCCTTGGAGGTTCTAACAAGTGTAGAATGGTTAAGAGAGTATTCTAAAGGCTTAGAATGGTCTAGGAATGTGTATTAGGACTTATAAGAACCATTAGAATTATCCTAAACATTGCATGGTACCCCAAGGGACGTAGAGGGTGTACCATGAGTCCTTGGAGGTTCTAACAAGTGTAGAATGGTTAAGTGAGTATTCTAAAGGCTTAGAATGGTCAAGGAATGAGTAGTAGGACTTATAATAACCATTAGAATGATCCAAAACAATGCTTGAGTCCCCAAGGGACGTAGAGGGTGTACCATGAGTCCTTGGAGGTTCTAACAAGTGTAGAATGGTTAAGAGAGTATTCTAAAGGCTTAGAATGGTCTAGGAATGTGTATTAGGACTTATAATAACCATTAGAATGATCCTAAACATTGCATGGTACCCCAAGGGACGTAGAGGGTGTAGCATGAGTCCTTGGAGGTTCTAACAAGTGTAGAATGGTTAAGAGAGTATTCTAAAGGCTTAGAATGGTCTAGGAATGTGTAGTAGGACTTATAAAAACCATTAGAATGATCCAAAACAATGCTTGAGTCCCCAAGGGACGTAGAGGGTGTACCATGAGTCCTTGGAGGTTCTAACAAGTGTAGAATGGTTAAGAGAGTATTCTAAAGGCTTAGAATGGTCTAGGAATGTGTATTAGGACTTATAATAACCATTAGAATGATCCTAAACATTGCATGGTACCCCAAGGGACGTAGAGGGTGTACCATGAGTCCTTGGAGGTTCTAACAAGTGTAGAATGGTTAAGAGAGTATTCTAAAGTCTTAGAATGGTCTAGGAATGTGTATTAGGACTTATAAGAACCATTAGAATTATCCTAAACATTGCATGGTACCCCAAGGGACGTAGAGGGTGTACCATGAGTCCTTGGAGGTTCTAACAAGTGTAGAATGGTTAAGTGAGTATTCTAAAGGCTTAGAATGGTCAAGGAATGTGTAGTAGGACTTATAATAACCATTAGAATGATCCAAAACAATGCTTGAGTCCCCAAGGGACGTAGAGGGTGTACCATGAGTCCTTGGAGGTTCTAACAAGTGTAGAATGGTTAAAAGAGTATTCTAAAGGCTTAGAATGGTCTAGGAATGTGTATTAGGACTTATAATAACCATTTGAATGATCCTAAACATTGCATGGTACCCCAAGGTAGGTAGAGGGTGTAGCATGAGTCCTTGGAGGTTCTAACAGTTGTAGAATGGTTAAAAGAGTATTCTTAAAGCTTAGAATGGTCAAGGAATGTGTAGTAGGACTTATAATAACCATTAGAATGATCCAAAACAATGCTTGAGTCCCCAAGGGACGTAGAGGGTGTACCATGAGTCCTTGGAGGTTCTAACAAGTGTAGAATGGTTAAGAGAGTATTCTAAAGGCTTAGAATGGTCTAGGAATGTGTATTAGGACTTATAAGAACCATTAGAATGATCCTAAACATTGCATGGTACCCCAAGGGATGTAGAGGGTGTACCATGAGTCCTTGGAGGTTCTAACAAGTGTAGAATGGTTAAGAGAGTATTCTAAAGGCTTAGAATGGTCTAGGAATGTGTATTAGGACTTATAAGAACCATTAGAATTATCCTAAACATTGCATGGTACCCCAAGGGACGTAGAGGGTGTACCATGAGTCCTTGGAGGTTCTAACAAGTGTAGAATGGTTAAGAGAGTATTCTAAAGGCTTAGAATGGTCTAGGAATGTGTATTAGGACTTATAAGAACCATTAGAATGATCCTAAACATTGCATGGTACCCCAAGGGACGTAGAGGGTGTACCATGAGTCCTTGGAGGTTCTAACAAGTGTAGAATGGTTAAGAGAGTATTCTAAAGGCTTAGAATGGTCTAGGAATGTGTATTAGGACTTATAATAACCATTAGAACAATCCAAAACAATGCTTGAGTCCCCAAGGGACGTAGAGGGTGTAGCATGTGTCCTTGGAGGTTCTAACAAGTGTAGAATGGTTAAGTGAGTATTCTAAAGGCTTAGAATGGTCAAGGAATGTGTAGTAGGACTTATAATAACCATTAGAATGATCCAAAACAATGCTTGAGTCCCCAAGGGACGTAGAGGGTGTAGCATGAGTCCTTGGAGGTTCTAACAAGTGTAGAATGGTTAAGTGAGTATTCTAAAGGCTTAGAATGGTCAAGGAATGTGTAGTAGGACTTATAATAACCATTAGAATGATCCAAAACAATGGTTGAGTCCCCAAGGGACGTAGAGGGTGTACCATGAGTCCTTGGAGGTTCTAACAAGTGTAGAATGGTTAAGAGAGTATTCTAAAGGCTTAGAATGGTCTAGGAATGTGTATTAGGACTTATAATAACCATTTGAATGATCCTAAACATTGCATGGTACCCCAAGGTAGGTAGAGGGTGTAGCATGAGTCCTTGGAGGTTCTAACAGTTGTAGAATGGTTAAAAGAGTATTCTTAAAGCTTAGAATGGTCAAGGAATGTGTAGTAGGACTTATAATACCCATTAGAATGATCCAAAACAATGCTTGAGTCCCCAAGGGACGTAGAGGGTGTACCATGAGTCCTTGGAGGTTCTAACAAGTGTAGAATGGTTAAGAGAGTATTCTAAAGGCTTAGAATGGTCTAGGAATGTGTATTAGGACTTATAATAACCATTAGAATGATCCTAAACATTGCATGGTACCCCAAGGGACGTAGAGGGTGTACCATGAGTCCTTGGAGGTTCTAACAAGTGTAGAATGGTTAAGAGAGTATTCTAAAGGCTTAGAATGGTCTAGGAATGTGTATTAGGACTTATAAGAACCATTAGAATTATCCTAAACATTGCATGGTACCCCAAGGGACGTAGAGGGTGTACCATGAGTCCTTGGAGGTTCTAACAAGTGTAGAATGGTTAAGTGAGTATTCTAAAGGCTTAGAATGGTCAAGGAATGTGTAGTAGGACTTATAATAACCATTAGAATGATCCAAAACAATGCTTGAGTCCCCAAGGGACGTAGAGGGTGTACCATGAGTCCTTGGAGGTTCTAACAAGTGTAGAATGGTTAAGAGAGTATTCTAAAGGCTTAGAATGGTCTAGGAATGTGTATTAGGACTTATAATAACCATTAGAATGATCCTAAACATTGCATGGTACCCCAAGGGACGTAGAGGGTGTAGCATGAGTCCTTGGAGGTTCTAACAAGTGTAGAATGGTTAAGAGAGTATTCTAAAGGCTTAGAATGGTCTAGGAATGTGTAGTAGGACTTATAAAAACCATTAGAATGATCCAAAACAATGCTTGAGTCCCCAAGGGACGTAGAGGGTGTACCATGAGTCCTTAGAGGTTCTAACAAGTGTAGAATGGTTAAGAGAGTATTCTAAAGGCTTAGAATGGTCTAGGAATGTGTATTAGGACTTATAATAACCATTAGAATGATCCTAAACATTGCATGGTACCCCAAGGGACGTAGAGGGTGTACCATGAGTCCTTGGAGGTTCTAACAAGTGTAGAATGGTTAAGAGAGTATTCTAAAGTCTTAGAATGGTCTAGGAATGTGTATTAGGACTTATAAGAACCATTAGAATTATCCTAAACATTGCATGGTACCCCAAGGGACGTAGAGGGTGTACCATGAGTCCTTGGAGGTTCTAACAAGTGTAGAATGGTTAAGTGAGTATTCTAAAGGCTTAGAATGGTCAAGGAATGTGTAGTAGGACTTATAATAACCATTAGAATGATCCAAAACAATGCTTGAGTCCCCAAGGGACGTAGAGGGTGTACCATGAGTCCTTGGAGGTTCTAACAAGTGTAGAATGGTTAACAGAGTATTCTAAAGGCTTAGAATGGTCTAGGAATGTGTATTAGGACTTATAATAACCATTTGAATGATCCTAAACATTGCATGGTACCCCAAGGTAGGTAGAGGGTGTAGCATGAGTCCTTGGAGGTTCTAACAGTTGTAGAATGGTTAAAAGAGTATTCTTAAAGCTTAGAATGGTCAAGGAATGTGTAGTAGGACTTATAATAACCATTAGAATGATCCAAAACAATGCTTGAGTCCCCAAGGGACGTAGAGGGTGTACCATGAGTCCTTGGAGGTTCTAACAAGTGTAGAATGGTTAAGAGAGTATTCTAAAGGCTTAGAATGGTCTAGGAATGTGTATTAGGACTTATAAGAACCATTAGAATGATCCTAAACATTGCATGGTACCCCAAGGGATGTAGAGGGTGTACCATGAGTCCTTGGAGGTTCTAACAAGTGTAGAATGGTTAAGAGAGTATTCTAAAGGCTTAGAATGGTCTAGGAATGTGTATTAGGACTTATAAGAACCATTAGAATTATCCTAAACATTGCATGGTACCCCAAGGGACGTAGAGGGTGTACCATGAGTCCTTGGAGGTTCTAACAAGTGTAGAATGGTTAAGAGAGTATTCTAAAGGCTTAGAATGGTCTAGGAATGTGTATTAGGACTTATAAGAACCATTAGAATGATCCTAAACATTGCATGGTACCCCAAGGGACGTAGAGGGTGTACCATGAGTCCTTGGAGGTTCTAACAAGTGTAGAATGGTTAAGAGAGTATTCTAAAGGCTTAGAATGGTCTAGGAATGTGTATTAGGACTTATAATAACCATTAGAACAATCCAAAACAATGCTTGAGTCCCCAAGGGACGTAGAGGGTGTAGCATGTGTCCTTGGAGGTTCTAACAAGTGTAGAATGGTTAAGTGAGTATTCTAAAGGCTTAGAATGGTCAAGGAATGTGTAGTAGGACTTATAATAACCATTAGAATGATCCAAAACAATGCTTGAGTCCCCAAGGGACGTAGAGGGTGTAGCATGAGTCCTTGGAGGTTCTAACAAGTGTAGAATGGTTAAGTGAGTATTCTAAAGGCTTAGAATGGTCAAGGAATGTGTAGTAGGACTTATAATAACCATTAGAATGATCTAAAACAATGGTTGAGTCCCCAAGGGACGTAGAGGGTGTACCATGAGTCCTTGGAGGTTCTAACAAGTGTAGAATGGTTAAGAGAGTATTCTAAAGGCTTAGAATGGTCTAGGAATGTGTATTAGGACTTATAATAACCATTTGAATGATCCTAAACATTGCATGGTACCCCAAGGTAGGTAGAGGGTGTAGCATGAGTCCTTGGAGGTTCTAACAGTTGTAGAATGGTTAAAAGAGTATTCTTAAAGCTTAGAATGGTCAAGGAATGTGTAGTAGGACTTATAATACCCATTAGAATGATCCAAAACAATGCTTGAGTCCCCAAGGGACGTAGAGGGTGTACCATGAGTCCTTGGAGGTTCTAACAAGTGTAGAATGGTTAAGAGAGTATTCTAAAGGCTTAGAATGGTCTAGGAATGTGTATTAGGACTTATAATAACCATTAGAATGATCCTAAACATTGCATGGTACCCCAAGGGACGTAGAGGGTGTACCATGAGTCCTTGGAGGTTCTAACAAGTGTAGAATGGTTAAGAGAGTATTCTAAAGGCTTAGAATGGTCTAGGAATGTGTATTAGGACTTATAAGAACCATTAGAATTATCCTAAACATTGCATGGTACCCCAAGGGACGTAGAGGGTGTACCATGAGTCCTTGGAGGTTCTAACAAGTGTAGAATGGTTAAGTGAGTATTCTAAAGGCTTAGAATGGTCAAGGAATGTGTAGTAGGACTTATAATAACCATTAGAATGATCCAAAACAATGCTTGAGTCCCCAAGGGACGTAGAGGGTGTACCATGAGTCCTTGGAGGTTCTAACAAGTGTAGAATGGTTAAGAGAGTATTCTAAAGGCTTAGAATGGTCTAGGAATGTGTATTAGGACTTATAATAACCATTAGAATGATCCTAAACATTGCATGGTACCCCAAGGGACGTAGAGGGTGTAGCATGAGTCCTTGGAGGTTCTAACAAGTGTAGAATGGTTAAGAGAGTATTCTAAAGGCTTAGAATGGTCTAGGAATGTGTAGTAGGACTTATAAAAACCATTAGAATGATCCAAAACAATGCTTGAGTCCCCAAGGGACGTAGAGGGTGTACCATGAGTCCTTGGAGGTTCTAACAAGTGTAGAATGGTTAAGAGAGTATTCTAAAGGCTTAGAATGGTCTAGGAATGTGTATTAGGACTTATAATAACCATTAGAATGATCCTAAACATTGCATGGTACCCCAAGGGACGTAGAGGGTGTACCATGAGTCCTTGGAGGTTCTAACAAGTGTAGAATGGTTAAGAGAGTATTCTAAAGTCTTAGAATGGTCTAGGAATGTGTATTAGGACTTATAAGAACCATTAGAATTATCCTAAACATTGCATGGTACCCCAAGGGACGTAGAGGGTGTACCATGAGTCCTTGGAGGTTCTAACAAGTGTAGAATGGTTAAGTGAGTATTCTAAAGGCTTAGAATGGTCAAGGAATGTGTAGTAGGACTTATAATAACCATTAGAATGATCCAAAACAATGCTTGAGTCCCCAAGGGACGTAGAGGGTGTACCATGAGTCCTTGGAGGTTCTAACAAGTGTAGAATGGTTAAGAGAGTATTCTAAAGGCTTAGAATGGTCTAGGAATGTCTATTAGGACTTATAAGAACCATTAGAATGATCCTAAACATTGCATGGTACCCCAAGGGATGTAGAGGGTGTACCATGAGTCCTTGGAGGTTCTAACAAGTGTAGAATGGTTAAGAGAGTATTCTAAAGGCTTAGAATGGTCTAGGAATGTGTAGTAGGACTTATAAAAACCATTAGAATGATCCTAAACAATGCTTGAGTCCCCAAGGGACGTAGAGGGTGTACCATGAGTCCATGGAAGTTCTAACAAGTGTAGAATGGTTAAGAGAGTAATCTAAAGGCTTAGAATGTTCTAGGAATGTCTATTAGGACTTATAAGAACCATTAGAATGATCCTAAACATTGCATGGTACCCCAAGGGACGTAGAGGGTGTACCATGAGTCCTTGGAGGTTCTAACAAGTGTAGAATGGTTAAGTGAGTATTCTAAAGGCTTAGAATGGTCTAGGAATGTGTAGTAGGACTTATAATAACCATTAGAATGATCCAAAACAATGCTTGAGTCCCCAAGGGACGTAGAGGGTGTACCATGAGTCCTTGGAGGTTCTACCAAGTGTAGAATGGTTAAGAGAGTATTCTAAAGGCTTAGAATGGTCTAAGAATGTGCATTAGGACTTATAATAACCATTAGAATGATCCTAAACATTTCATGGTACCCCAAGGTAGGTAGAGGGTGTAGCATGAGTCCTTGGAGGTTCTAACAAGTGTAGAATGGTTAAAAGAGTATTCTTAAAGCTTAGAATAGTCTAGGAATGTGTATTAGGACTTATAATAACCATTAGAATGATCCTAAACATTGCATGGTACCCCAAGGGACGTAGAGGGTGTACCATGAGTCCTTGGAGGTTCTAACAAGTGTAGAATGGTTAAGAGAGTATTCTAAAGGCTTAGAATGGTCTAGGAATGTGTATTAGGACTTATAATAACCATTAGAATGATCCTAAACATTGCATGGTACCCCAAGGGACGTAGAGGGTGTACCATGAGTCCTTGGAGGTTCTAACAAGTGTAGAATGGTTAAGAGAGTATTCTAAAGGCTTAGAATGGTCTAGGAATGTGTATTAGGACTTATAATAACCATTAGAACAATCCTAAACATTGCATGGTACCCCAAGGGACGTAGAGGGTGTACCATGAGTCCTTGGAGGTTCTAACAAGTGTAGAATGGTTAAGTGAGTATTGTAAAGGCTTAGAATGATCTAGGAATGTGTAGTAGGACTTATAATAACCATTAGAATGATCCTAAACAATGCTTGAGTCCCCAAGGGATGTAGAGGCTGTACCATGAGTCTTTGGAGGTTTTAACAAGTGTAGAATGGTTAAGAGAGTATTCTAAAGGCTTAGAATGGTCTAGGAATATGTAGTAGGACTTATAATAACAATTGGAATGATCCTAAACATTGCATGGTACCCCAAAGGACGTAGATGGTGTAGCATGAGTCCTTGGAGGTTCTAACAAGTGTAGAATGGTTAAGTGAGTATTCTAAAGGCTTAGAATGGTCTAGGAATGTGTAGCAGGACTTATAATAACCATTAGAATGATCCTAAACAATGCTTGAGTCCCCAAAGGACGTAGAGGGTGTACCATGAGTCCTTGGAGGTTCTAACAAGTGTAGAATGGTTAAAAGAGTATTCTAAAAGTTTAGAATAGTCTAGGAATGTGTATTAGGACTTATAATAACCATTAGAATGATCCTAAACATTGCATGGTACCCCAAGGGACGTAGAGGGTGTACCATGAGTCCTTGGAGGTTCTAACAAGTGTAGAATGGTTAAGTGAGTATTCTAAAGGCTTAGAATGGTCAAGGAATGTGTAGTAGGACTTATAATAACCATTAGAATGATCCAAAACAATGCTTGAGTCCCCAAGGGACGTAGAGGGTGTACCATGAGTCCTTGGAGGTTCTAACAAGTGTAGAATGGTTAAGAGAGTATTCTAAAGGCTTAGAATGGTCTAGGAATGTGTATTAGGACTTATAATAACCATTAGAATGATCCTAAACATTGCATGGTACCCCAAGGTATATAGAGCGTGTAGCATGAGTCCTTGGAGGTTCTAACAAGTGTAGAATGATTAAAAGAGTATTCTTAAAGCTTAGAATAGTCTAGGAATGTGTATTAGGACTTATAATAACCATTAGAATGATCCTAAACATTGCATGGTACCCCAAGGGACGTAGAGGGTGTACCATGAGTCCTTGGAGGTTCTAACAAGTGTAGAATGGTTAAGAGAGTATTCTAAAGGCTTAGAATGGTCTAGGAATGTGTATTAGGACTTATAATAACCATTAGAACAATCCTAAACTTTGCATGGTACCCCAAGGGACGTAGAGGGTGTACCATGAGTCCTTGGAGGTTCTAACAAGTGTAGAATGGTTAAGAGAGTATTCTAAAGGCTTAGAATGGTCTAGGAATGTGTAATAGGACTTATAATAACCATTAGAATGATCCAAAACAATGCTTGAGTCCCCAAGGGACGTAGAGGGTGTACCATGAGTCCTTGGAGGTTCTAACAAGTGTAGAATGGTTAAGAGAGTATTCTAAAGGCTTAGAATGGTCTAGGAATGTGTAGTAGGACTTATAATAACCATTAGAATGATCCTAAACATTGCATGGTACCCCAAGGTATGTAGAGGGTGTAGCATGAGTCCTTTGAGGTTCTAACAAGTGTAGAATGGTTAAAAGAGTATTCTTAAAGCTTAGAATAGTCTAGGAATTTGTATTAGGACTTATAATAACCATTAGAATGATCCTAAACATTGCATGGTACCCCAAGGTATGTAGAGGGTGTAGCATGAGTCCTTGGAGGTTCTAACAAGTGTAGAATGGTTAAAAGAGTATTCTTAAAGCTTAGAATAGTCTAGGAATTTGTATTAGGACTTATAATAACCATTAGAATGATCCTAAACATTGCATGGTACCCCAAGGGACGTAGAGGGTGTACCATGAGTCCATGGAGGTTCTAACAAGTGTAGAATGGTTAAGAGAGTATTCTAAAGGCTTAGAATGGTCTAGGAATGTCTATTAGGACTTATAATAACCATTAAAATGATCCTAAACATTGCATGGTACCCCAAGGGACGTAGAGGGTGTACCATGAGTCCTTGGAGGTTCTAACAAGTGTAGAATGGTTAAGTGAGTATTCTAAAGGCTTAGAATGGTCTAGGAATATGTAGTAGGACTTATAATAACCATTAGAATGATCAAAAACAATGCTTGAGTCCCCAAGGGACGTAGAGGGTGTACCATGAGTCCTTGGAGGTTCTACCAAGTGTAGAATGGTTAAGAGAGTATTCTAAAGGCTTAGAATGGTCTAGGAATGTGCATTAGGACTTATAATAACCATTAGAATGATCCTAAACATTGCATGGTACCCCAAGGTAGGTAGAGGGTGTAGCATGAGTCCTTGGAGGTTCTAACAAGTGTAGAATGGTTAAAAGAGTATTCTTAAAGCTTAGAATAGTCTAGGAATGTGTATTAGGACTTATAATAACCATTAGAATGATCCTAAACATTGCATGGTACCCCAAGGGACGTAGAGGGTGTACCATGAGTCCTTGGAGGTTCTAACAAGTGTAGAATGGTTAAGAGAGTATTCTAAAGGCTTAGAATGGTCTAGGAATGTGTATTAGGACTTATAATAACCATTAGAATGATCCTAAACATTGCATGGTACCCCAAGGGACGTAGAGGGTGTACCATGAGTCCTTGGAGGTTCTAACAAGTGTAGAATGGTTAAGAGAGTATTCTAAAGGCTTAGAATGGTCTAGGAATGTGTATTAGGACTTATAATAACCATTAGAATGATCCAAAACAATGCTTGAGTCCCCAAGGGACGTAGAGGGTGTACCATGAGTCCTTGGAGGTTCTAACAAGTGTAGAATGGTTAAGAGAGTATTCTAAAGGCTTAGAATGGTCTAGGAATGTGTAGTAGGACTTATAATAACCATTAGAATGATCCTAAACATTGCATGGTACCCCAAGGTATGTAGAGGGTGTAGCATGAGTCCTTTGAGGTTCTAACAAGTGTAGAATGGTTAAAAGAGTATTCTTAAAGCTTAGAATAGTCTAGGAATTTGTATTAGGACTTATAATAACCATTAGAATGATCCTAAACATTGCATGGTACCCCAAGGTATGTAGAGGGTGTAGCATGAGTCCTTGGAGGTTCTAACAAGTGTAGAATGGTTAAAAGAGTATTCTTAAAGCTTAGAATAGTCTAGGAATTTGTATTAGGACTTATAATAACCATTAGAATGATCCTAAACATTTCATGGTACCCCAAGGGACGTAGAGGGTGTACCATGAGTCCATGGAGGTTCTAACAAGTGTAGAATGGTTAAGAGAGTATTCTAAAGGCTTAGAATGGTCTAGGAATGTCTATTAGGACTTATAATAACCATTAGAATGATCCTAAACATTGCATGGTACCCCAAGGGACGTAGAGGGTGTACCATGAGTCCTTGGAGGTTCTAACAAGTGTAGAATGGTTAAGTGAGTATTCCAAAGGCTTAGAATGGTCTAGGAATATGTAGTAGGACTTATAATAACCATTAGAATGATCCAAAACAATGCTTGAGTCCCCAAGGGACGTAGAGGGTGTACCATGAGTCCTTGGAGGTTCTACCAAGTGTAGAATGGTTAAGAGAGTATTCTAAAGGCTTAGAATGGTCTAGGAATGTGCATTAGGACTTATAATAACCATTAGAATGATCCTAAACATTGCATGGTACCCCAAGGTAGGTAGAGGGTGTAGCATGAGTCCTTGGAGGTTCTAACAAGTGTAGAATGGTTAAGTGAGTATTCTAAAGGCTTAGAATGGTCAAGGAATGTGTAGTAGGACTTATAATAACCATTAGAATGATCCAAAACAATGCTTGAGTCCCCAAGGGACGTAGAGGGTGTACCATGAGTCCTTGGAGGTTCTACCAAGTGTAGAATGGTTAAGAGAGTATTCTAAAGGCTTAGAATGGTCTAGGAATGTGCATTAGGACTTATAATAACCATTAGAATGATCCTAAACATTGCATGGTACCCCAAGGTAGGTAGAGGGTGTAGCATGAGTCCTTGGAGGTTCTAACAAGTGTAGAATGGTTAAAAGAGTATTCTTAAAGCTTAGAATAGTCTAGGAATGTGTATTAGGACTTATAATAACCATTAGAATGATCCTAAACATTGCATGGTACCCCAAGGGACGTAGAGGGTGTACCATGAGTCCTTGGAGGTTCTAACAAGTGTAGAATGGTTAAGAGAGTATTCTAAAGGCTTAGAATGGTCTAGGAATGTGTATTAGGACTTATAATAACCATTAGAATGATCCTAAACATTGCATGGTACCCCAAGGGACGTAGAGGGTGTACCATGAGTCCTTGGAGGTTCTAACAAGTGTAGAATGGTTAAGTGAGTATTGTAAAGGCTTAGAATGATCTAGGAATGTGTAGTAGGACTTATAATAACCATTAGAATGATGCTAAACAATGCTTGAGTCCCGAAGGGATGTAGAGGCTGTACCATGAGTCTTTGGAGGTTCTAACAAGTGTAGAATGGTTAAGAGAGTATTCTAAAGGCTTAGATGGTCTAGGAATGTGTAGTAGGACTTATAATAACCATTGGAATGATCCTAAACATTGCATGGTACCCCAAGGGACGTAGATGGTGTAGCATGAGTCCTTGGAGGTTCTAACAAGTGTAGAATGGTTAAGTGAGTATTCAAAAGGCTTAGAATGGTCTAGGAATGTGTAGCAGGACTTATAATAACCATTAGAATGATCCTAAACAATGCTTGAGTCCCCAAAGGACGTAGAGGGTGTACCATGAGTCCTTGGAGGTTCTAACAAGTGTAGAATGGTTAAAAGAGTATTCTAAAAGTTTAGAATAGTCTAGGAATGTGTATTAGGACTTATAATAACCATTAGAATGATCCTAAACATTGCATGGTACCCCAAGGGACGTAGAGGGTGTACCATGAGTCCTTGGAGGTTCTAACAAGTGTAGAATGGTTAAGTGAGTATTCTAAAGGCTTAGAATGGTCAAGGAATGTGTAGTAGGACTTATAATAACCATTAGAATGATCCAAAACAATGCTTGAGTCCCCAAGGGACGTAGAGGGTGTACCATGAGTCCTTGGAGGTTCTAACAAGTGTAGAATGGTTAAGAGAGTATTCTAAAGGCTTAGAATGGTCTAGGAATGTGTATTAGGACTTATAATAACCATTAGAATGATCCTAAACATTGCATGGTACCCCAAGGTATGTAGAGGGTGTAGCATGAGTCCTTGGAAGTTCTAACAAGTGTAGAATGGTTAAAAGAGTATTCTTAAAGCTTAGAATAGTCTTGGAATGTGTATTAGGACTTATAATAACCATTAGAATGATCCTAAACATTGCATGGTACCCCAAGGGACGTAGAGGGTGTACCATGAGTCCTTGGAGGTTCTAACAAGTGTAGAATGGTTAAGAGAGTATTCTAAAGGCTTAGAATGGTCTAGGAATGTGTATTAGGACTTATAATAACCATTAGAACAATCCTAAACTTTGCATGGTACCCCAAGGGACGTAGAGGGTGTACCATGAGTCCTTGGAGGTTCTAACAAGTGTAGAATGGTTAAGTGAGTATTGTAAAGGCTTAGAATGATCTAGTAATGTGTAGTAGGACTTATAATAACCATTAGAATGATCCTAAACAATGCTTGAGTCCCCAAGGGATGTAGAGGCTGTACCATGAGTCTTTGGAGGTTTTAACAAGTGTAGAATGGTTAAGAGAGTATTCTAAAGGCTTAGAATGGTCTAGGAATGTGTATTAGGACTTTTAATAACAATTGGAATGATCCTAAACATTGCATGGTACCCCAAGGGACGTAGAGGGTGTACCATGAGTCCTTGGAGGTTCTAACAAGTGTAGAATGGTTAAGTGAGTATTCTAAAGGCTTAGAATGGTCAAGGAATGTGTAGTAGGACTTATAATAACCATTAGAATGATCCAAAACAATGCTTGAGTCCCCAAGGGACGTAGAGGGTGTACCATGAGTCCTTGGAGGTTCTAACAAGTGTAGAATGGTTAAGAGAGTATTCTAAAGGCTTAGAATGGTCTAGGAATGTGTATTAGGACTTATAATAACCATTAGAATGATCCTAAACATTGCATGGTACCCCAAGGTATGTAGAGGGTGTAGCATGAGTCCTTGGAAGTTCTAACAAGTGTAGAATGGTTAAGAGAGTATTCTTAAAGCTTAGAATAGTCTTGGAATGTGTATTAGGACTTATAATAACCATTAGAATGATCCTAAACATTGCATGGTACCCCAAGGGACGTAGAGGGTGTACCATGAGTCCTTGGAGGTTCTAACAAGTGTAGAATGG
The DNA here is from genome assembly GCA_037953625.1 of Crotalaria pallida. NCBI lineage: Eukaryota > Viridiplantae > Streptophyta > Magnoliopsida > Fabales > Fabaceae > Crotalaria > Crotalaria pallida. Next base: position 62,440,717 of record CM075655.1, on the reverse strand, counting down.
TTAAGAGAGTATTCTAAAGGCTTAGAATGGTCTAGGAATGTGTATTAGGACTTATAATAACCATTAGAACAATCCTAAACTTTGCATGGTACCCCAAGGGACGTAGAGGGTGTACCATGAGTCCTTGGAGGTTCTAACAAGTGTAGAATGGTTAAGTGAGTATTGTAAAGGCTTAGAATGATCTAGTAATGTGTAGTAGGACTTATAATAACCATTAGAATGATCCTAAACAATGCTTGAGTCCCCAAGGGATGTAGAGGCTGTACCATGAGTCTTTGGAGGTTTTAACAAGTGTAGAATGGTTAAGAGAGTATTCTAAAGGCTTAGAATGGTCTAGGAATATGTAGTAGGACTATTAATAACAATTAGAATGATCCTAAACAATGCTTGAGTCCCAAAGGGACGTAGAGGGTGTAGCATGAGTCCTTGGAGGTTCTAACAAGTGTAGAATGGTTAAGTGAGTATTCTAAAGGCTTAGAATGGTCTAGGAATGTGTAGTAGGACTTATAATAACCATTAGAATGATCCTACACAATGCTTGAGTCCCCAAGGGACGTAGAGGGTGTACCATGAGTGCATGGAGGTTCTAACAAGTGTAGAATGGTTAAGAGAGTATTCTAAAGGCTTAAAATGGTCTAGGAATGTCTATTAGGACTTATAAGAACCATTAGAATGATCCTAAACATTGCATGGTACCCCAAGGGATGTAGAGGGTGTAGCATGAGTCCTTGGAGGTTCTAACAAGTGTAGAATGGTTAAGTGAGTATTCTAAAGGCTTAGAATGGTCTAGGAATGTGTAGTAGGACTTATAATAACCATTAGAATGATCCTACACAATGCTTGAGTCCCCAAGGGACGTAGAGGGTGTACCATGAGTCCTTGGAGGTTCTACCAAGTGTAGAATGGTTAAGAGAGTATTCTCAAGGCTTAGAATGGTCTAGGAATGTGCATTAGGACTTATAATAACCATTAGAATGATCCTAAACATTGCATGGTACCCCAAGGTAGGTAGAGGGTGTAGCATGAGTCCTTGGAGGTTCTAACAAGTGTAGAATGGTTAAAAGAGTATTCTTAAAGCTTAGAATAGTCTAGGAATGTGTATTAGGACTTATAATAACCATTAGAATGATCCTAAACATTGCATGGTACCCCAAGGGACGTAGAGGGTGTACCATGAGTCCTTGGAGGTTCTAACAAGTGTAGAATGGTTAAGAGAGTATTCTAAAGGCTTAGAATGGTCTAGGAATGTGTATTAGGACTTATAATAACCATTAGAATGATCCTAAACATTGCATGGTACCCCAAGGGACGTAGAGGGTGTACCATGAGTCCTTGGAGGTTCTAACAAGTGTAGAATGGTTAAGAGAGTATTCTAAAGGCTTAGAATGGTTTAGGAATGTGTATTAGGACTTATAATAACCATTAGAACAATCCTAAACATTGCATGGTACCCCTAGGGACGTAGAGGGTGTACCATGAGTCCTTGGAGGTTCTAACAAGTGTAGAATGGTTAAGTGAGTATTGTAAAGGCTTAGAATGATCTAGGAATGTGTAGTAGGACTTATAATAACCATTAGAATGATCCTAAACAATGCTTGAGTCCCCAAGGGATGTAGAGGCTGTACCATGAGTCTTTGGAGGTTCTAACAAGTGTAGAATGGTTAAGAGAGTATTCTAAAGGCTTAGATGGTCTAGGATTGTGTAGTAGGACTTATAATAACCATTGGAATGATCCTAAACATTGCATGGTACCCCAAGGGACGTAGATGGTGTAGCATGAGTCCTTGGAGGTTCTAACAAGTGTAGAATGGTTAAGTGAGTATTCAAAAGGCTTAGAATGGTCTAGGAATGTGTAGCAGGACTTATAATAACCATTAGAATGATCCTAAACAATGCTTGAGTCCCCAAAGGACGTAGAGGGTGTACCATGAGTCCTTGGAGGTTCTAACAAGTGTAGAATGGTTAAAAGAGTATTCTAAAAGTTTAGAATAGTCTAGGAATGTGTATTAGGACTTATAATAACCATTAGAATGATCCTAAACATTGCATGGTACCCCAAGGGACGTAGAGGGTGTACCATGAGTCCTTGGAGGTTCTAACAAGTGTAGAATGGTTAAGTGAGTATTCTAAAGGCTTAGAATGGTCAAGGAATGTGTAGTAGGACTTATAATAACCATTAGAATGATCCAAAACAATGCTTGAGTCCCCAAGGGACGTAGAGGGTGTACCATGAGTCCTTAGAGGTTCTAACAAGTGTAGAATGGTTACGAGAGTATTCTAAAGGCTTAGAATGGTCTAGGAATGTGTATTAGGACTTATAATAACCATTAGAATGATCCTAAACATTGCATGGTACCCCAAGGTATGTAGAGGGTGTAGCATGAGTCCTTGGAAGTTCTAACAAGTGTAGAATGGTTAAAAGAGTATTCTTAAAGCTTAGAATAGTCTTGGAATGTGTATTAGGACTTATAATAACCATTAGAATGATCCTAAACATTGCATGGTACCCCAAGGGACGTAGAGGGTGTACCATGAGTCCTTGGAGGTTCTAACAAGTGTAGAATGGTTAAGAGAGTATTCTAAAGGCTTAGAATGGTCTAGGAATGTGTATTAGGACTTATAATAACCATTAGAACAATCCTAAACATTGCATGGTACCCCAAGGGACGTAGAGGGTGTACCATGAGTCCTTGGAGGTTCTAACAAGTGTAGAATGGTTAAGTGAGTATTCTAAAGGCTTAGAATGGTCAAGGAATGTGTAGTAGGACTTATAATAACCATTAGAATGATCCAAAACAATGCTTGAGTCCCCAAGGGACGTAGAGGGTGTACCATGAGTCCTTGGAGGTTCTAACAAGTGTAGAATGGTTAAGAGAGTATTCTAAAGGCTTAGAATGGTCTAGGAATGTGTATTAGGACTTATAATAACCATTAGAATGATCCTAAACATTGCATGGTACCCCAAGGGACGTAGAGGGTGTACCATGAGTCCTTGGAGGTTCTAACAAGTGTAGAATGGTTAAGTGAGTATTCTAAAGGCTTAGAATGGTCAAGGAATGTGTAGTAGGACTTATAATAACCATTAGAATGATCCAAAACAATGCTTGAGTCCCCAAGGGACGTAGAGGGTGTACCATGAGTCCTTAGAGGTTCTAACAAGTGTAGAATGGTTAAGAGAGTATTCTAAAGGCTTAGAATGGTCTAGGAATGTGTATTAGGACTTATAATAACCATTAGAATGATCCTAAACATTGCATGGTACCCCAAGGTATGTAGAGGGTGTAGCATGAGTCCTTGGAAGTTCTAACAAGTGTAGAATGGTTAAAAGAGTATTCTTAAAGCTTAGAATAGTCTTGGAATGTGTATTAGGACTTATAATAACCATTAGAATGATCCTAAACATTGCATGGTACCCCAAGGGACGTAGAGGGTGTACCATGAGTCCTTGGAGGTTCTAACAAGTGTAGAATGGTTAAGAGAGTATTCTAAAGGCTTAGAATGGTCTAGGAATGTGTATTAGGACTTATAATAACCATTAGAACAATCCTAAACATTGCATGGTACCCCAAGGGACGTAGAGGGTGTACCATGAGTCCTTGGAGGTTCTAACAAGTGTAGAATGGTTAAGTGAGTATTCTAACGGCTTAGAATGGTCAAGGAATGTGTAGTAGGACTTATAATAACCATTAGAATGATCCAAAACAATGCTTGAGTCCCCAAGGGACGTAGAGGGTGTACCATGAGTCCTTGGAGGTTCTAACAAGTGTAGAATGGTTAAGAGAGTATTCTAAAGGCTTAGAATGGTCTAGGAATGTGTATTAGGACTTATAATAACCATTAGAATGATCCTAAACATTGCATGGTACCCCAAGGGACGTAGAGGGTGTACCATGAGTCCTTGGAGGTTCTAACAAGTGTAGAATGGTTAAGTGAGTATTCTAAAGGCTTAGAATGGTCAAGGAATGTGTAGTAGGACTTAAAATAACCATTAGAATGATCCAAAACAATGCTTGAGTCCCCAAGGGACGTAGAGGGTGTACCATGAGTCCTTGGAGGTTCTAACAAGTGTAGAATGGTTAAGAGAGTATTCTAAAGGCTTAGAATGGTCTAGGAATGTGTATTAGGACTTATAATAACCATTAGAATGATCCTAAACATTGCATGGTACCCCAAGGTATGTAGAGGGTGTAGCATGAGTCCTTGGAAGTTCTAACAAGTGTAGAATGGTTAAAAGAGTATTCTTAAAGCTTAGAATAGTCTTGGAATGTGTATTAGGACTTATAATAACCATTAGAATGATCCTAAACATTGCATGGTACCCCAAGGGACGTAGAGGGTGTACCATGAGTCCTTGGAGGTTCTAACAAGTGTAGAATGGTTAAGAGAGTATTCTAAAGGCTTAGAATGGTCTAGGAATGTGTATTAGGACTTATAATAACCATTAGAACAATCCTAAACTTTGCATGGTACCCCAAGGGACGTAGAGGGTGTACCATGAGTCCTTGGAGGTTCTAACAAGTGTAGAATGGTTAAGTGAGTATTGTAAAGGCTTAGAATGATCTAGTAATGTGTAGTAGGACTTATAATAACCATTAGAATGATCCTAAACAATGCTTGAGTCCCCAAGGGTTGTAGAGGCTGTACCATGAGTCTTTGGAGGTTTTAACAAGTGTAGAATGGTTAAGAGAGTATTCTAAAGGCTTAGAATGGTCTAGGAATATGTAGTAGGACTATTAATAACAATTGGAATGATCCTAAACATTGCATGGTACCCCAAGGGACGTAGATGGTGTAGCATGAGTCCTTGGAGGTTCTAACAAGTGTAGAATGGTTAAGTGAGTATTCTAAAGGCTTAGAATGGTCTAGGAATGTGTAGCAGGACTTATAATAACCATTAGAATGATCCTAAACAATGCTTGAGTCCCCAAAGGATGTAGAGGGTGTACTGAGTCCATGGAGGTTCTAACAAGTGTAGAATGGTTAAGAGAGTATTCTAAAGGCTTAGAATGGTCTATGAATGTCTATTAGGACTTATAAGAACCATTAGAATGATCCTAAACATTGCATGGTACCCCAAGGGATGTAGAGGGTGTACCATGAGTCCTTGGAGGTTCTAACCAGTGTAGAATGGTTAAGAGAGTATTCTAAAGGCTTAGAATGGTCTTGGAATGTGTAATAGGACTTATAATAACCATTAGAATGATCCTAAACAATGCTTGAGTCCCAAAGGGACGTAGAGGGTGTAGCATGAGTCCTTGGAGGTTCTAACAAGTGTAGAATGGTTAAGTGAGTATTCTAAAGGCTTAGAATGGTCTAGGAATGTGTAGTAGGACTTATAATAACCATTAGAATGATCCTACACAATGCTTGAGTCCCCAAGGGACGTAGAGGGTGTACCATGAGTGCATGGAGGTTCTAACAAGTGTAGAATGGTTAAGAGAGTATTCTAAAGGCTTAAAATGGTCTAGGAATGTCTATTAGGACTTATAAGAACCATTAGAATGATCCTAAACATTGCATGGTACCCCAAGGGATGTAGAGGGTGTAGCATGAGTCCTTGGAGGTTCTAACAAGTGTAGAATGGTTAAGTGAGTATTCTAAAGGCTTAGAATGGTCTAGGAATGTGTAGTAGGACTTATAATAACCATTAGAATGATCCTACACAATGCTTGAGTCCCCAAGGGACGTAGAGGGTGTACCATGAGTGCATGGAGGTTCTAACAAGTGTAGAATGGTTAAGAGAGTATTCTAAAGGCTTAAAATGGTCTAGGAATGTCTATTAGGACTTATAAGAACCATTAGAATGATCCTAAACATTGCATGGTACCCCAAGGGATGTAGAGGGTGTACCATGAGTCCTTGGAGGTTCTAACAAGTGTAGAATGGTTAAGAGAGTATTCTAAAGGCTTAGAATGGTCTAGGAATGTGTAGTAGGACTTATAAAAACCATTAGAATGATCCTAAACAATGCTTGAGTCCCCAAGGGACGTAGAGGGTGTACCATGAGTCCATGGAGGTTCTAGCAAGTGTAGAATGGTTAAGAGAGTATTCTAAAGGCTTAGAATGGTCTAGGAATGTCTATTAGGAATTATAAGAACCATTAGAATGATCCTAAACATTGCATGGTACCCCAAGGGACGTAGAGGGTGTACCATGAGTCCTTGGAGGTTCTAACAAGTGTAGAATGGTTAAGTGAGTATTCTAAAGGCTTAGAATGGTCTAGGAATGTGTAGTAGGACTTATAATAACCATTAGAATGATCCAAAACAATGCTTGAGTCCCCAAGGGACGTAGAGGGTGTACCATGAGTCCTTGGAGGTTCTACCAAGTGTAGAATGGTTAAGAGAGTATTCTAAAGGCTTAGAATGGTCTAGGAATGTGCATTAGGACTTATAATAACCATTAGAATGATCCTAAACATTGCATGGTACCCCAAGGTAGGTAGAGGGTGTAGCATGAGTCCTTGGAGGTTCTAACAAGTGTAGAATGGTTAAAAGAGTATTCTTAAAGCTTAGAATAGTCTAGGAATGTGTATTAGGACTTATAATAACCATTAGAATGATCCTAAACATTGCATGGTACCCCAAGGGACGTAGAGGGTGTACCATGAGTCCTTGGAGGTTCTAACAAGTGTAGAATGGTTAAGTGAGTATTCTAAAGGCTTAGAATGGTCTAGGAATATGTAATAGGACATATAATAACCATTAGAATGATCCTAAACAATGCTTGAGTCCCCAAGGGACGTAGAGGGTGTAGCATGAGTCCTTGGAGGTTCTAACAAGTGTAGAATGGTTAAGTGAGTATTCTAAAGGCTTAGAATGGTCTAGGAATGTGTAGTAGGACTTATAATAACCATTAGAATGATCCTAAACAATGCTTGAGTCCCCAAGGGACGTAGAGGGTGTACCATGAGTGCATGGAGGTTCTAACAAGTGTAGAATGGTTAAGAGAGTATTCTAAAGGCTTAGAATGGTCTAGGAATGTCTATTAGGACTTATAAGAACCATTAGAATGATCCTAAACATTGCATGGTACCCCAAGGGATGTAGAGGGTGTACCATGAGTCCTTGGAGGTTCTAACAAGTGTAGAATGGTTAAGAGAGTATTCTAAAGGCTTAGAATGGTCTAGGAATGTGTAACCGGACTTATAATAACCATTAGAATGATCCTAAACAATGCTTGAGTCCCCAAAGGACGTAGAGGGTGTACCATGAGTCCATGGAGGATCTAACAAGTGTAGAATAGTTAAGAGAGTATTCTAAAGGATTAGGATGGTCTAGGAATGTCTATTAGGACTTATAAGAACCATTAGAATGATCCTAAACATTGCATGGTACCCCAAGGGATGTAGAGGGCGTACCATGAGTCCTTGGAGGTTCTAACAAGTGTAGAATGGTTAAGAGAGTATTCTAAAGGCTTAGAATGATCTCGGAATGTGTAATAGGACTTATAATAACCATTAGAATGATCCTAAACAATGCTTGAGTCCCCAAGGGACGTAGAGGGTGTAGCATGAGTCCTTGGAGGTTCTAACAAGTGTAGAATGGTTAAGTGAGTATTCTAAAGACTTAGAATGGTCTAGGAATGTGTAGTAGGACTTATAATAACCATTAGAATGATCCTAAACAATGCTTGAGTCCCCAAGGGACGTAGAGGGTGTACCATGAGTGCATGGAGGTTCTAACAAGTGTAGAATGGTTAAGAGAGTATTCTAAAGGCTTAGAATGGTCTAGGAATGTGTATTAGGACTTATAATAACCATTAGAATGATCCTAAACATTGCATGGTACCCCAAGGGACGTAGAGGGTGTACCATGAGTCCTTGGAGGTTCTAACAAGTGTAGAATGGTTAAGAGAGTATTCTAAAGGCTTAGAATGGTCTAGGAATGTGTATTAGGACTTATAATAACCATTAGAACAATCCTAAACATTGCATGGTACCCCAAGGGACGTAGAGGGTGTACCATGAGTCCTTGGAGGTTCTAACAAGTGTAGAATGGTTAAGTGAGTATTGTAAAGGCTTAGAATGATCTAGGAATGTGTAGTAGGACTTATAATAACCATTAGAATGATCCTAAACAATGCTTGAGTCCCCAAGGGATGTAGAGGCTGTACCATGAGTCTTTGGAGGTTCTAACAAGTGTAGAATGGTTAAGAGAGTATTCTAAAGGCTTAGATGGTCTAGGAATGTGTAGTAGGACTTATAATAACCATTGGAATGATCCTAAACATTGCATGGTACCCCAAGGGACGTAGATGGTGTAGCATGAGTCCTTGGAGGTTCTAACAAGTGTAGAGTGGTTAAGTGAGTATTCTAAAGGCTTAGAATGGTCTAGGAATGTGTAGCAGGACTTATAATAACCATTAGAATGATCCTAAACAATGCTTGAGTCCCCAAAGGACGTAGAGGGTGTACCATGAGTCCTTGGAGGTTCTAACAAGTGTAGAATGGTTAAAAGAGTATTCTAAAAGTTTAGAATAGTCTAGGAATGTGTATTAGGACTTATAATAACCATTAGAATGATCCTAAACATTGCATGGTACCCCAAGGGACGTAGAGGGTGTACCATGAGTCCTTGGAGGTTCTAACAAGTGTAGAATGGTTAAGTGAGTATTCTAAAGGCTTAGAATGGTCTAGGAATATGTAATAGGACTTATAATAACCATTAGAATGATCCTAAACAATGCTTGAGTCCCCGAGGGACGTAGAGGGTGTAGCATGAGTCCTTGGAGGTTCTAACAAGTGTAGAATGGTTAAGTGAGTATTCTAAAGGCTTAGAATGGTCTAGGAATGTGTAGTAGGACTTATAATAACCATTAGAATGATCCTAAACAATGCTTGAGTCCCCAAGGGACGTAGAGGGTGTACCATGAGTGCATGGAGGTTCTAACAAGTGTAGAATGGTTAAGAGAGTATTCTAAAGGCTTAGAATGGTCTAGGAATGTCTATTAGGACTTATAAGAACCATTAGAATGATCCTAAACATTGCATGGTACCCCAAGGGATGTAGAGGGTGTACCATGAGTCCTTGGAGGTTCTAACAAGTGTAGAATGGTTAAGAGAGTATTCTAAAGGCTAAGAATGGTCTAGGAATGTGTAACAGGACTTATAATAACCATTAGAATGATCCTAAACAATGCTTGAGTCCCCAAAGGACGTAGAGGGTGTACCATGAGTCCATGGAGGATCTAACAAGTGTAGAATGGTTAAGAGAGTATTCTAAAGGATTAGGATAGTCTAGGAATGTCTATTGGGACTTATAAGAACCATTAGAATGATCCTAAACATTGCATGGTACCCCAAGGGATGTAGAGGGCGTACCATGAGTCCTTGGAGGTTCTAACAATTGTAGAATGGTTAAGAGAGTATTCTAAAGGCTTAGAATGGTCTCGGAATGTGTAATAGGACTTATAATAACCATTAGAATGATCCTAAACAATGCTTGAGTCCCCAAGGGACGTAGAGGGTGTAGCATGAGTCCTTGGAGGTTCTAACAAGTGTAGAATGGTTAAGTGAGTATTATAAAGACTTAGAATGGTCTAGGAATGTGTAGTAGGACTTATAATAACCATTAGAATGATCCTAAACAATGCTTGAGTCCCCAAGGGACGTAGAGGGTGTACCATGAGTGCATGGAGGTTCTAACAAGTGTAGAATGGTTAAGAGAGTATTCTAAAGGCTTAGAATGGTCTAGGAATGTCTATTAGGAATTATAAGAACCATTAGAATGATCCTAAACATTGCATGGTACCCCAAGGGACGTAGAGGGTGTACCATGAGTCCTTGGAGGTTCTAACAAGTGTAGAATGGTTAAGTGAGTATTCTAAAGGCTTAGAATGGTCTAGGAATGTGTAGTAGGACTTATAATAACCATTAGAATGATCCAAAACAATGCTTGAGTCCCCAAGGGACGTAGAGGGTGTACCATGAGTCCTTGGAGGTTCTACCAAGTGTAGAATGGTTAAGAGAGTATTCTAAAGGCTTAGAATGGTCTAGGAATGTGCATTAGGACTTATAATAACCATTAGAATGATCCTAAACATTGCATGGTACCCCAAGGTAGGTAGAGGGTGTAGCATGAGTCGTTGGAGGTTCTAACAAGTGTAGAATGGTTAAAAGAGTATTCTTAAAGCTTAGAATAGTCTAGGAATGTGTATTAGTACTTATAATAACCATTAGAATGATCCTAAACATTGCATGGTACCCCAAGGGACGTAGAGGGTGTACCATGAGTCCTTGGAGGTTCTAAAAAGTGTAGAATGGTTAAGAGAGTATTCTAAAGGCTTAGAATGGTCTAGGAATGTGTATTAGGACTTATAATAACCATTAGAATGATCCTAAACATTGCATGGTACCCCAAGGGACGTAGAGGGTGTACCATGAGTCCTTGGAGGTTCTAACAAGTGTAGAATGGTTAAGAGAGTATTCTAAAGGCTTAGAATGGTCTAGGAATGTGTATTAGGACTTATAATAACCATTAGAACAATCGTAAACATTGCATGGTACCCCAAGGGACGTAGAGGGTGTACCATGAGTCCTTGGAGGTTCTAACAAGTGTAGAATGGTTAAGTGAGTATTGTAAAGGCTTAGAATGATCTAGGAATGTGTAGTAGGACTTATAATAACCATTAGAATGATCCTAAACAATGCTTGAGTCCCCAAGGGATGTAGAGGCTGTACCATGAGTCTTTGGAGGTTCTAACAAGTGTAGAATGGTTAAGAGAGTATTCTAAAGGCTTAGATGGTCTAGGAATGTGTAGTAGGACTTATAATAACCATTGGAATGATCCTAAACATTGCATGGTACCCCAAGGGACGTAGATGGTGTAGCATGAGTCCTTGGAGGTTCTAACAAGTGTAGAGTGGTTAAGTGAGTATTCTAAAGGCTTAGAATGGTCTAGGAATGTGTAGCAGGACTTATAATAACCATTAGAATGATCCTAAACAATGCTTGAGTCCCCAAAGGACGTAGAGGGTGTACCATGAGTCCTTGGAGGTTCTAACAAGTGTAGAATGGTTAAAAGAGTATTCTAAAAGTTTAGAATAGTCTAGGAATGTGTATTAGGACTTATAATAACCATTAGAATGATCCTAAACATTGCATGGTACCCCAAGGGACGTAGAGGGTGTACCATGAGTCCTTGGAGGTTCTAACAAGTGTAGAATGGTTAAGAGAGTATTCTAAAGGCTTAGAATGGTCTCGGAATGTGTAATAGGACTTATAATAACCATTAGAATGATCCTAAACAATGCTTGAGTCCCCAAGGGACGTAGAGGGTGTAGCATGAGTCCTTGGAGGTTCTAACAAGTGTAGAATGGTTAAGTGAGTATTCTAAAGGCTTAGAATGGTCTAGGAATGTGTAGTAGGACTTATAATAACCATTAGAATGATCCTAAACAATGCTTGAGTCCCCAAGGGACGTAGAGGGTGTACCATGAGTGCATGGAGGTTCTAACAAGTGTAGAATGGTTAAGAGAGTATTCTAAAGGCTTAGAATGGTCTAGGAATGTCTATTAGGACTTATAAGAACCATTAGAATGATCCTAAACATTGCATGGTACCCCAAGGGATGTAGAGGGTGTACCATGAGTCCTTGGAGGTTCTAACAAGTGTAGAATGGTTAAGAGAGTATTCTAAAGGCTTAGAATGGTCTAGGAATTGTAGTAGGACTTATAAAAACCATTAGAATGATCCTAAACAATGCTTGAGTCCCCAAGGGACGTAGAGGGTGTACCATGAGTCCATGGAGGTTCTAACAAGTGTAGAATGGTTAAGAGAGTATTCTAAAGGCTTAGAATGGTCTAGGAATGTCTATTAGGACTTATAAGAACCATTAGAATGATCCTAAACATTGCATGGTACCCCAAGGGACGTAGAGGGTGTACCATGAGTGCATGGAGGTTCTAACAAGTGTAGAATGGTTAAGAGAGTATTCTAAAGGCTTAGAATGGTCTAGGAATGTCTATTAGGACTTATAAGAACCATTAGAATGATCCTAAACATTGCATGGTACCCCAAGGGATGTAGAGGGTGTACCATGAGTCCTTGGAGGTTCTAACAAGTGTAGAATGGTTAAGAGAGTATTCTAAAGGCTTAGAATGGTCTAGGAATGTGTAGTAGGACTTATAAAAACCATTAGAATGATCCTAAACAATGCTTGAGTCCCCAAGGGACGTAGAGGGTGTACCATGAGTCCATGGAGGTTCTAACAAGTGTAGAATGGTTAAGAGAGTATTCTAAAGGCTTAGAATTATCTAGGAATGTCTATTAGGACTTATAAGAACCATTAGAATGATCCTAAACTTTGCATGGTACCCCAAGGGACGTAGAGGGTGTACCATGAGTCCTTAGAGATTCTAACAAGTGTAGAATGGTTAAGTGAGTATTCTAAAGGCTTAGAATGGTCTAGGAATGTGTAGTAGGACTTATAATAACCATTAGAATGATTCAAAACAATGCTTGAGTCCCCAAGGGACGTAGAGGGTGTACCATGAGTCCTTGGAGGTTCTAACAAGTGTAGAATGGTTAAGAGAGTATTCTAAAGGCTTAGAATGGTCTAGGAATGTGTATTAGGACTTATAATAACCATTAGAATGATCCTAAACATTGCATGGTACCCCAAGGGACGTAGAGGGTGTACCATGAGTCCTTGGAGGTTCTAACAAGTGTAGAATGGTTAAGAGAGTATTCTAAAGGCTTAGAATGGTCTAGGAATGTGTATTAGGACTTATAATAACCATTAGAACAATCCTAAACATTGCATGGTACCCCAAGGGACGTAGAGGGTGTACCATGAGTCCTTGGAGGTTCTAACAAGTGTAGAATGGTTAAGTGAGTATTGTAAAGGCTTAGAATGATCTAGGAATGTGTAGTAGGACTTATAATAACCATTAGAATGATCCTAAACAATGCTTGAGTCCCCAAGGGATGTAGAGGCTGTACCATGAGTCTTTGGAGGTTCTAACAAGTGTAGAATGGTTAAGAGAGTATTCTAAAGGCTTAGATGGTCTAGGAATGTGTAGTAGGACGTATAATAACCATTGGAATGATCCTAAACATTGCATGGTACCCCAAGGGACGTAGATGGTGTAGCATGAGTCCTTGGAGGTTCTAACAAGTGTAGAGTGGTTAAGTGAGTATTCTAAAGGCTTAGAATGGTCTAGGAATGTGTAGCAGGACTTATAATAACCATTAGAATGATCCTAAACAATGCTTGAGTCCCCAAAGGACGTAGAGGGTGTACCATGAGTCCTTGGAGGTTCTAACAAGTGTAGAATGGTTAAAAGAGTATTCTAAAAGTTTAGAATAGTCTAGGAATGTGTATTAGGACTTATAATAACCATTAGAATGATCCTAAACATTGCATGGTACCCCAAGGGACGTAGAGGGTGTACCATGAGTCCTTGGAGGTTCTAACAAGTGTAGAATGGTTAAGAGAGTATTCTAAAGGCTTAGAATGGTCTCGGAATGTGTAATAGGACTTATAATAACCATTAGAATGATCCTAAACAATGCTTGAGTCCCCAAGGGACGTAGAGGGTGTAGCATGAGTCCTTGGAGGTTCTAACAAGTGTAGAATGGTTAAGTGAGTATTCTAAAGACTTAGAATGGTCTAGGAATGTGTAGTAGGACTTATAATAACCATTAGAATGATCCTAAACAATGCTTGAGTCCCCAAGGGATGTAGAGGGTGTACCATGAGTGCATGGAGGTTCTAACAAGTGTAAAATGGTTAAGAGAGTATTCTAAAGGCTTAGAATGGTCTAGGAATGTCTATTAGGACTTATAAGAACCATTAGAATGATCCTAAACATTGCATGGTACCCCAAGGGATGTAGAGGGTGTACCATGAGTCCTTGGAGGTTCTAACAAGTGTAGAATGGTTAAGAGAGTATTCTAAAGGCTTAGAATGGTCTAGGAATGTGTAGTAGGACTTATAATAACCATTAGAATGATCCTAAACATTGCATGGTACCGCAAGGGACGTAGAGGGTGTACCATGAGTCCTTGGAGGTTCTAACAAGTGTAGAATGGTTAAGAGAGTATTCTAAAGGATTAGGATGGTCTAGGAATGTCTATTAGGACTTATAAGAACCATTAGAATGATCCTAAACATTGCATGGTACCCCAAGGGATGTAGAGGGCGTACCATGAGTCCTTGGAGGTTCTAACAAGTGTAGAATGGTTAAGAGAGTATTCTAAAGGCTTAGAATGGTCTCGGAATGTGTAATAGGACTTATAAAAACCATTAGAATGATCCTAAACAATGCTTGAGTCCCCAAGGGACGTAGAGGGTGTAGCATGAGTCCTTGGAGGTTCTAACAAGTGTAGAATGGTTAAGTGAGTATTCTAAAGACTTAGAATGGTCTAGGAATGTGTAGTAGGACTTATAATAACCATTAGAATGATCCTAAACATTGCATGGTACCCCAAGGGACGTAGAGGGTGTACCATGAGTCCTTGGAGGTTCTAACAAGTGTAGAATGGTTAAGAGAGTATTCTAAAGGCATAGAATGGTCTAGGAATGTGTATTAGGATTTATAATAACCATTAGAACAATCCTAAACATTGCATGGTACCCCAAGGGACGTAGAGGGTGTACCATGAGTCCTTGGAGGTTCTAACAAGTGTAGAATGGTTAAGTGAGTATTGTAAAGGCTTAGAATGATCTAGGAATGTGTAGTAGGACTTATAATAACCATTAGAATGATCCTAAACAATGCTTATGTTCCCAAGGGACGTAGAGGGTGTACCATGAGTCCATGGAGGTTCTAACAAGTGTAGAATGGTTAAGAGAGTATTCTAAAGGCTTAGAATGGTCTAGGAATGTCTATTAGGACTTATAAGAACCATTAGAATGATCCTAAACATTGCATGGTACCCCAAGGGATGTAGAGGGTGTACCATGAGTCCTTGGAGGTTCTAACAAGTGTAGAATGGTTAAGAGAGTATTCTAAAGGCTTAGAATGGTCTAGGAATGTCTATTAGGACTTATAAGAACCATTAGAATGATCCTAAACAATGCTTGAGTCCCCAAGGGACGTAGAGGGTGTACCATGAGTGCATGGAGGTTCTAACAAGTGTAGAATGGTTAAGAGAGTATTCTAAAGGCTTAGAATGGTCTAGGAATGTCTATTAGGACTTATAAGAACCATTAGAATGATCCTAAACATTGCATGGTACCCCAAGGGATGTAGAGGGTGTACCATGAGTCCTTGGAGGTTCTAACAAGTGTAGAATGGTTAAGAGAGTATTCTAAAGGCTTAGAATGGTCTAGGAATGTGTAGTAGGACTTATAAAAACCATTAGAATGATCCTAAACAATGCTTGAGTCCCCAAGGGACGTAGAGGGTGTACCATGAGTCCATGGAGGTTCTAACAAGTGTAGAATGGTTAAGAGAGTATTCTAAAGGCTTAGAATTATCTAGGAATGTCTATTAGGACTTATAAGAACCATTAGAATGATCCTAAACTTTGCATGGTACCCCAAGGGACGTAGAGGGTGTACCATGAGTCCTTAGAGATTCTAACAAGTGTAGAATGGTTAAGTGAGTATTCTAAAGGCTTAGAATGGTCTAGGAATGTGTAGTAGGACTTATAATAACCATTAGAATGATTCAAAACAATGCTTGAGTCCCCAAGGGACGTAGAGGGTGTACCATGAGTCCTTGGAGGTTCTACCAAGTGTAGAATGGTTAAGAGAGTATTCTAAAGGCTTAGAATGGTCTAGGAATGTGTATTAGGACTTATAATAACCATTAGAATGATCCTAAACATTGCATGGTACCCCAAGGTAGGTAGAGGGTGTAGCATGAGTCCTTGGAGGTTCTAACAAGTGTAGAATGGTTAAAAGAGTATTCTTAAAGCTTAGAATAGTCTAGGAATGTGTATTAGGACTTATAATAACCATTAGCGTGATCCTAAACATTGCATGGTACCCCAAGGGACGTAGAGGGTGTACCATGAGTCCTTGGAGGTTCTAACAAGTGTAGAATGGTTAAGAGAGTATTCTAAAGGCTTAGAATGGTCTAGGAATGTGTATTAGGACTTATAATAACCATTAGAATGATCCTAAACATTGCATGGTACCCCAAGGGACGTAGAGGATGTACCATGAGTCCTTGGAGGTTCTAACAAGTGTAGAATGGTTAAGAGAGTATTCTAAAGGCTTAGAATGGTCTAGGAATGTGTATTAGGACTTATAATAACCATTAGAACAATCCTAAACATTGCATGGTACCCCAAGGGACGTAGAGGGTGTACCATGAGTCCTTGGAGGTTCTAACAAGTGTAGAATGGTTAAGTGAGTATGGTAAAGGCTTAGAATGATCTAGGAATGTGTAGTAGGACTTATAATAACCATTAGAATGATCCTAAACAATGCTTGAGTCCCCAAGGGATGTAGAGGCTGTACCATGAGTCTTTGGAGGTTCTAAATAGTGTAGAATGGTTAAGAGAGTATTCTAAAGGCTTAGATGGTCTAGGAATGTGTAGTAGGACTTATAATAACCATTGGAATGATCCTAAACATTGCATGGTACCCCAAGGGACGTAGATGGTGTAGCATGAGTCCTTGGAGGTTCTAACAAGTGTAGAATGGTTAAGTGAGTATTCTAAAGGCTTAGAATGGTCTAGGAATGTGTAGCAGGACTTATAATAACCATTAGAATGATCCTAAACAATGCTTGAGTCCCCAAAGGACGTAGAGGGTGTACCATGAGTCCTTGGAGGTTCTAACAAGTGTTGAATGGTTAAGAGAGTACTCTAAAGGCTTAGAATGGTCTAGGAATGTGTATTAGGACTTATAATAACCATTAGAATGATCCTAAACATTGCATGGTACCCCAAGGGACGTAGAGGGTGTACCATGAGTCCTTGGAGGTTCTAACAAGTGTAGAATGGTTAAGTGAGTATTCTAAAGGCTTAGAATGGTCAAGGAATGTGTAGTAGGACTTATAATAACCATTAGAATGATCCAAAACAATGCTTGAGTCCCCAAGGGACGTAGAGGGTGTACCATGAGTCCTTGGAGGTTCTAACAAGTGTTGAATGGTTAAGAGAGTATTCTAAAGGCTTAGAATGGTCTAGGAATGTGTATTAGGACTTATAATAACCATTAGAATGATCCTAAACATTGCATGGTACCCCAAGGGACGTAGATGGTGTAGCATGAGTCCTTGGAGGTTCTAACAAGTGTAGAATGGTTAAGTGAGTATTCTAAAGGCTTAGAATGGTCTAGGAATGTGTAGCAGGACTTATAATAACCATTAGAATGATCCTTAACAATGCTTGAGTCCCCAAAGGACGTAGAGGGTGTACCATGAGTCCTTGGAGGTTCTAACAAGTGTAGAATGGTTAAGAGAGTATTCTAAAGGCTTAGAATGGTCTAGGAATGTCTATTAGGACTTATAAGAACCATTAGAATGATCCTAAACATTGCATGGTACCCCAAGGGATGTAGAGGGTGTACCATGAGTCCTTGGAGGTTCTAACAAGTGTAGAATGGTTAAGAGAGTATTCTAAAGGTTTAGAATGGTCTAGGAATGTGTAATAGGACTTATAATAACCATTAGAATGATCCTAAACAATGCTTGAGTCCCCAAGGGACGTAGAGGGTGTAGCATGAGTCCTTGGAGGTTCTAACAACTGTAGAATGGTTAAGTGAGTATTCTAAAGGCTTAGAATGGTCTAGGAATGTGTAGTAGGACTTATAATAACCATTAGAATGATCCTAAACAATGCTTGAGTCCCCAAGGGACGTAGAGGGTGTACCTTGAGTGCATGGAGGTTCTAACAAGTGTAGAATGGTTAAGAGAGTATTCTAAAGGCTTAGAATGGTCTAGGAATGTCTATTAGGACTTATAAGAACCATTAGAATGATCCTAAACATTGCATGGTACCCCAAGGGATGTAGAGGGTGTACCATGAGTCCTTGGAGGTTCTAACAAGTGTAGAATGGTTAAGAGAGTATTCTAAAGGCTTAGAATGGTCTAGGAATTGTAGTAGGACTTATAAAAACCATTAGAATGATCCTAAACAATGCTTGAGTCCCCAAGGGACGTAGAGGGTGTACCATGAGTCCATGGAGGTTCTAACAAGTGTAGAATGGTTAAGAGAGTATTCTAAAGGCTTAGAATGGTCTAGGAATGTCTATTAGGACTTATAAGAACCATTAGAATGATCCTAAACATTGCATGGTACCCCAAGGGACGTAGAGGGTGTACCATGAGTCCTTGGAGGTTCTAACAAGTGTAGAATGGTTAAGTGAGTATTCTAAAGGCTTAGAATGGTCTAGGAATGTGTAGTAGGACTTATAATAACCATTAGAATGATCCAAAACAATGCTTGAGTCCCCAAGGGACGTAGAGGGTGTACCATGAGTCCTTGGAGGTTCTACCAAGTGTAGAATGGTTAAGAGAGTATTCTAAAGGCTTAGAATGGTCTAGGAATGTGTATTAGGACTTATAATAACCATTAGAATGATCCTAAACATTGCATGGTACCCCAAGGGACGTAGAGGGTGTACCATGAGTCCTTGGAGGTTCTAACAAGTGTAGAATGGTTAAGAGAGTATTCTAAAGGCTTAGAATGGTCTAGGAATGTGTATTAGGACTTATAATAACCATTAGAACAATCCTAAACATTGCATGGTACCCCAAGGGACGTAGAGTGTGTACCATGAGTCCTTGGAGGTTCTAACAAGTGTAGAATGGTTAAGTGAGTATTCTAAAGGCTTAGAATTGTCTAGGAATGTGTAGTAGGACTTATAATGACCATTAGAATGTTCAAAAACAATGCTTGAGTCCCCAAGGGACGTAGAGGGTGTACCATGAGTCCTTGGAGGTTCTACCAAGTGTAGAATGGTTAAGAGAGTATTCTAAA
This sequence comes from Crotalaria pallida, assembly GCA_037953625.1. Classification (NCBI taxonomy): domain Eukaryota; kingdom Viridiplantae; phylum Streptophyta; class Magnoliopsida; order Fabales; family Fabaceae; genus Crotalaria; species Crotalaria pallida. Next base: position 62,421,833 of record CM075655.1, on the reverse strand, counting down.
GGCTTAGAATGGTCTAGGAATGTGTATTATGACTTATAATAACCATTGGAATGATCCTAAACATTGCATCGTACCCCAAGGGACGTAGATGGTGTAGCATGAGTCCTTGGAGGTTCTAACAAGTGTAGAATGGTTAAGTGAGTATTCTAAAGGCTTAGAATGGTCTAGGAATGTGTAGCAGGACTTATAATAACCATTAGAATGATCCTAAACAATGCTTGAGTCCCCAAAGGACGTAGAGGGTGTACCATGAGTCCTTGGAGGTTCTAACAAGTGTAGAATGGTTAAAAGAGTATTCTAAAAGTTTAGAATAGTCTAGGAATGTGTATTAGGACTTATAATAACCATTAGAATGATCCTAAACATTGCATGGTACCCCAAGGGACGTAGAGGGTGTACCATGAGTCCTTGGAGGTTCTAACAAGTGTAGAATGGTTAAGTGAGTATTCTAAAGGCTTAGAATGGTCAAGGAATGTGTAGTAGGACTTATAATAACCATTAGAATGATCCAAAACAATGCTTGAGTCCCCAAGGGACGTAGAGGGTGTACCATGAGTCCTTGGAGGTTCTAACAAGTGTTGAATGGTTAAGAGAGTATTCTAAAGGCTTAGAATGGTCTAGGAATGTGTATTAGGACTTATAATAACCATTAGAATGATCCTAAACATTGCATGGTACCCCAAGGGACGTAGATGGTGTAGCATGAGTCCTTGGAGGTTCTAACAAGTGTAGAATGGTTAAGTGAGTATTCTAAAGGCTTAGAATGGTCTAGGAATGTGTAGCAGGACTTATAATAACCATTAGAATGATCCTTAACAATGCTTGAGTCCCCAAAGGACGTAGAGGGTGTACCATGAGTCCTTGGAGGTTCTAACAAGTGTAGAATGGTTAAGAGAGTATTCTAAAGGCTTAGAATGGTCTAGGAATGTCTATTAGGACTTATAAGAACCATTAGAATGATCCTAAACATTGCATGGTACCCCAAGGGATGTAGAGGGTGTACCATGAGTCCTTGGAGGTTCTAACAAGTGTAGAATGGTTAAGAGAGTATTCTAAAGGTTTAGAATGGTCTAGGAATGTGTAATAGGACTTATAATAACCATTAGAATGATCCTAAACAATGCTTGAGTCCCCAAGGGACGTAGAGGGTGTAGCATGAGTCCTTGGAGGTTCTAACAACTGTAGAATGGTTAAGTGAGTATTCTAAAGGCTTAGAATGGTCTAGGAATGTGTAGTAGGACTTATAATAACCATTAGAATGATCCTAAACAATGCTTGAGTCCCCAAGGGACGTAGAGGGTGTACCATGAGTGCATGGAGGTTCTAACAAGTGTAGAATGGTTAAGAGAGTATTCTAAAGGCTTAGAATGGTCTAGGAATGTCTATTAGGATTATAAGAACCATTAGAATGATCCTAAACATTGCATGGTACCCCAAGGGATGTAGAGGGTGTACCATGAGTCCTTGGAGGTTCTAACAAGTGTAGAATGGTTAAGAGAGTATTCTAAAGGCTTAGAATGGTCTAGGAATTGTAGTAGGACTTATAAAAACCATTAGAATGATCCTAAACAATGCTTGAGTCCCCAAGGGACGTAGAGGGTGTACCATGAGTCCATGGAGGTTCTAACAAGTGTAGAATGGTTAAGAGAGTATTCTAAAGGCTTAGAATGGTCTAGGAATGTCTATTAGGACTTATAAGAACCATTAGAATGATCCTAAACATTGCATGGTACCCCAAGGGACGTAGAGGGTGTACCATGAGTCCTTGGAGGTTCTAACAAGTGTAGAATGGTTAAGTGAGTATTCTAAAGGCTTAGAATGGTCTAGGAATGTGTAGTAGGACTTATAATAACCATTAGAATGATCCAAAACAATGCTTGAGTCCCCAAGGGACGTAGAGGGTGTACCATGAGTCCTTGGAGGTTCTCCCAAGTGTAGAATGGTTAAGAGAGTATTCTAAAGGCTTAGAATGGTCTAGGAATGTGTATTAGGACTTATAATAACCATTAGAATGATCCTAAACATTGCATGGTACCCCAAGGGACGTAGAGGGTGTACCATGAGTCCTTGGAGGTTCTAACAAGTGTAGAATGGTTAAGAGAGTATTCTAAAGGCTTAGAATGGTCTAGGAATGTGTATTAGGACTTATAATAACCATTAGAACAATCCTAAACATTGCATGGTACCCCAAGGGACGTAGAGGGTGTACCATGAGTCCTTGGAGGTTCTAACAAGTGTAGAATGGTTAAGTGAGTATTCTAAAGGCTTAGAATGGTCTAGGAATGTGTAGTAGGACTTATAATAACCATTAGAATGATCCAAAACAATGCTTGAGTCCCCAAGGGACGTAGAGGGTGTACCATGAGTCCTTGGAGGTTCTAACAAGTGTAGAATGGTTAAGAGAGTATTCTAAAGGCTTAGAATGGTCTAGGAATGTCTATTAGTTCTTATAAGAACCATTAGAATGATCCTAAACATTGCATGGTACCCCAAGGGATGTAGAGGGTGTACCATGAGTCCTTGGAGGTTCTAACAAGTGTAGAATGGTTAAGAGAGTATTCTAAAGGCTTAGAATGGTCTAGGAATGTCTATTAGTTCTTATAAGAACCATTAGAATGATCCTAAACATTGCATGGTACCCCAAGGGATGTAGAGGGTGTACCATGAGTCCTTGGAGGTTCTAACAAGTGTAGAATGGTTAAGAGAGTATTCTAAAGGCTTAGAATGGTCTAGGAATGTGTAGTAGGACTTATAAAAACCATTAGAATGATTCTAAACAATGCTTGAGTCCCCAAGGGACGTAGAGGGTGTACCATGAGTCCTTGGAGGTTCTAACAAGTGTAGAATGGTTAAGAGAGTATTCTAAAGGCTTAGAATGGTCTAGGAATGTGTATTAGGACTTATAATAACCATTAGAACAATCCTAAACATTGCATGGTACCCCAAGGGACGTAGAGGGTGTACCATGAGTCCTTGGAGGTTCTAACAAGTGTAGAATGGTTAAGTGAGTATTCTAAAGGCTTAGAATGGTCTAGGAATGTGTAGTAGGACTTATAATAACCATTAGAATGATCCAAAACAATGCTTGAGTCCCCAAGGGACGTAGAGGGTGTACCATGAGTCCTTGGAGGTTCTACCAAGTGTAGAATGGTCAAGAGAGTATTCTAAAGGCTTAGAATGGTCTAGAAATGTGTATTAGGACTTATAATAACCATTAGAATGATCCTAAACATTGCATGGTACCCCAAGGTATGTAGAGGGTGTAGCATGAGTCCTTGGAGGTTCTAACAAGTGTAGAATGGTTAAAAGAGTATTCTTAAAGCTTAGAATAGTCTAGGAATGTGTATTAGGACTTATAATAACCATTAGAATGATCCTAAACATTGCATGGTACCCCAAGGGACGTAGAGGGTGTACCATGAGTCCTTGGAGGTTCTAACAAGTGTAGAATGGTTAAGAGAGTATTCTAAAGGCTTAGAATGGTCTAGGAATGTCTATTAGTTCTTATAAGAACCATTAGAATGATCCTAAACATTGCATGGTACCCCAAGGGATGTAGAGGGTGTACCATGAGTCCTTGGAGGTTCTAACAAGTGTAGAATGGTTAAGAGAGTATTCTAAAGGCTTAGAATGGTCTAGGAATGTGTAGTAGGACTTATAAAAACCATTAGAATGATCCTAAACAATGCTTGAGTCCCCAAGGGACGTAGAGGGTGTACCATGAGTCCATGGAGGTTCTAACAAGTGTAGAATGGTTAAGAGAGTATTCTAAAGGCTTAGAATGGTCTAGGAATGTCTATTAGGACTTATAAGAACCATTAGAATGATCCTAAACATTACATGGTACCCCAAGGGACGTAGAGGGTGTACCATGAGTCCTTGGAGGTTCTAACAAGTGTAGAATGGTTAAGTGAGTATTCTAAAGGCTTAGAATGGTCTAGGAATGTGTAGTAGGACTTATAATAACCATTAGAATGATCCAAAACAATGCTTGAGTCCCCAAGGGACGTAGAGGGTGTACCATGAGTCCTTGGAGGTTCTACCAAGTGTAGAATGGTTAAGAGAGTATTCTAAAGGCTTAGAATGGTCTAGGAATGTGTATTAGGACTTATAATAACCATTAGAATGATCCAAACATTGCATGGTACCCCAGGGTATGTAGAGGGTGTAGCATGAGTCCTTGGAGGTTCTAACAAGTGTAGAATGGTTAAAAGAGTATTCTTAAAGCTTAGAATAGTCTAGGAATGTGTATTAGGACTTATAATAACCATTAGAATGATCCTAAACATTGCATGGTACCCAAAGGGACGTAGAGGGCGTACCATGAGTCCTTGGAGGTTCTAGAAAGTGTAGAATGGTTAAGAGAGTATTCTAAAGGCTTAGAATGGTCTAGGAATGTGTATTAGGACTTATAATAACCATTAGAACAATCCTAAACATTGCATGGTACCCCAAGGGACGTAGAGGGTGTACCATGAGTCCTTGGAGGTTCTAACAAGTGTAGAATGGTTAAGTGAGTATTGTAAAGGCTTAGAATGATCTAGGAATGTGTAGTAGGACTTATAATAACCATTAGAATGATCCTAAACAATGCTTGAGTCCCCAAGGAACGTAGAGGGTGTACCATGAGTCTTTGGAGGTTCTAACAAGTGTAGAATGGTTAAGAGAGTATTCTAAAGGCTTAGAATGGTCTAGGAATGTGTAGTAGGACTTATAATAACCATTGAAATGATCCTAAACATTGCATGGTACCCCAAGGGACGTAGAGGGTGTAGCATGAGTCCTTGGAGGTTCTAACAAGTGTAGAATGGTTAAAAGAGTATTCTTAAAGCTTAGAATAGTCTAGGAATGTGTATTAGGACTTATAATAACCATTAGAATGATCCTAAACATTGCATGGTACCCCAAGGGACGTAGAGGGTGTACCATGAGTCCTTGGAGGTTCTAACAAGTGTAGAATGGTTAAGAGAGTATTCTAAAGGCTTAGAATGGTCTAGGAATGTGTATTAGGATTTATAATAACCATTAGAACAATCCTAAACATTGCATGGTACCCCAAGGGACGTAGAGGGTGTACCATGAGTCCTTGGAGGTTCTAACAAGTGTAGAATGGTTAAGTGAGTATTGTAAAGGCTTAGAATGATCTAGGAATGTGTAGTAGGACTTATAATAACCATTAGAATGATCCTAAACAATGCTTATGTTCCCAAGGGACGTAGAGGGTGTACCATGAGTCCTTGGAGGTTCTAACAAGTGTAGAATGGTTAAGAGAGTATTCTAAAGGCTTAGAATGGTCTAGGAATGTGTAGTAGGACTTATAATAACCATTGGAATGATCCTAAACATTGCATGGTACCCCAAGGGACGTAGATGGTGTAGCATGAGTCCTTGGAGGTTCTAACAAGTGTAGAATGGTTAAGTGAGTATTCTAAAGGCTTAGAATGGTCTAGGAATGTGTACTAGGACTTATAATAACCATTAGAATGATCCTAAACATTGCATGGTACCCCAAGGGACGTAGAGGGCGTACCATGAGTCCTTGGAGGTTCTAGCAAGTGTAGAATGGTTAAGAGAGTATTCTAAAGGCTTAGAATGGTCTAGGAATGTGTATTAGGACTTATAATAACCATTAGAACAATCCTAAACATTGCATGGTACCCCAAGGGACGTAGAGGGTGTACCATGAGTCCTTGGAGGTTCTAACAAGTGTAGAATGGTTAAGTGAGTATTGTAAAGGCTTAGAATGATCTAGGAATGTGTAGTAGGACTTATAATAACCATTAGAATGATCCTAAACAATGCTTGAGTCCCCAAGGGACGTAGAGGGTGTACCATGAGTCTTTGGAGGTTCTAACAAGTGTAGAATGGTTAAGAGAGTATTCTAAAGGCTTAGAATGGTCTAGGAATGTGTAGTAGGACTTATAATAACCATTGAAATGATCCTAAACATTGCATGGTACCCCAAGGGACGTAGAGGGTGTAGCATGAGTCCTTGGAGGTTCTAACAAGTGTAGAATGGTTAAAAGAGTATTCTTAAAGCTTAGAATAGTCTAGGAATGTGTATTAGGACTTATAATAACCATTAGAATGATCCTAAACATTGCATGGTACCCCAAGGGACGTAGAGGGTGTACCATGAGTCCTTGGAGGTTCTAACAAGTGTAGAATGGTTAAGAGAGTATTCTAAAGGCTTAGAATGGTCTAGGAATGTGTATTAGGATTTATAATAACCATTAGAACAATCCTAAACATTGCATGGTACCCCAAGGGACGTAGAGGGTGTACCATGAGTCCTTGGAGGTTTTAACAAGTGTAGAATGGTTAAGTGAGTATTGTAAAGGCTTAGAATGATCTAGGAATGTGTAGTAGGACTTATAATAACCATTAGAATGATCCTAAACAATGCTTATGTTCCCAAGGGACGTAGAGGGTGTACCATGAGTCTTTGGAGGTTCTAACAAGTGTAGAATGGTTAAGAGAGTATTCTAAAGGCTTAGAATGGTCTAGGAATGTGTAGTAGGACTTATAATAACCATTGGAATGATCCTAAACATTGCATGGTACCCCAAGGGACGTAGATGGTGTAGCATGAGTCTTTGGAGGTTCTAACAAGTGTAGAATGGTTAAGAGAGTATTCTAAAGGCTTAGAATGGTCTAGGAATGTGTAGTAGGACTTATAATAACCATTAGAATGATCCTAAATAATGCTTAAGTCCCCAAGGGACGTAGAGGGTGTACCATGAGTCCATCGAGGTTCTAACAAGTGTAGAATGGTTAAGAGAGTATTCTAAAGGCTTAGAATGGTCTAGGAATGTGTATTAGGACTTATAATAACCATTAGAATGATCCTAAACAATGCTTGAGTCCCCAAGGGACGTAGAGGGAGTAGCATGAGTCCTTGGAGGTTCTAACAAGTGTAGAATGGTTAAGAGAGTATTCTAAAGGCTTAGAATGGTTTAGGAATGTGTAATAGGACTTATAATAACCATTAGAACTATCCTAAACATTGCATGGTACCCCAAGGGACGTAGAGGTTGTACCATGAGTCCTTGTAGGTTCTAACAAGTGTAGAATGGTTAAAAGAGTATTCTTAAAGCTTAGAATAGTCTAGCAATGTGTATTAGGACTTATAATAACCATTAGAATGATCCTAAACATTGCATGGTACCCCAAGGGACGTAGAGGGCGTACCATGAATCCTTGGAGGTTCTAACAAGTGTAGAATGGTTTAGAGAGTATTCTAAAGGCTTAGAATGGTCTAGGAATGTGTATTAGGACTTATAATAACCATTAGAACAATCCTAAACATTGCATGGTACCCCAAGGGACGTAGAGGGTATACCATGAGTCCTTGGAGGTTCTAACAAGTGTAGAATGGTTAAGTGAGTATTGTAAAGGCTTAGAATGATCTAGGAATGTGTAGTAGGACTTATAATAACCATTAGAATGATCCTAAACAATGCTTGAGTCCCCAAGGGACGTAGAGGGTGTACCATGAGTCTTTGGAGGTTCTAACAAGTGTAGAATGGTTAAGAGAGTATTCTAAAGGCTTATAATGGTCTAGGAATGTGTAGTAGGACTTATAATAACCATTGAAATGATCCTAAACATTGCATGGTACCCCAAGGGACGTAGAGGGTGTAGCATGAGTCCTTGGAGGTTCTAACAAGTGTAGAATGGTTAAAAGAGTATTCTAAAGGCTTAGAATGGTCTAGGAATGTCTATTAGGACTTATAAGAACCATTAGAATGATCCTAAACATTGCATGGTACCCCAAGGGACGTAGAGGGTGTACCATGAGTCCTTGGAGGTTCTAACAAGTGTAGAATGGTTAAGTGAGTATTCTAAAGGCTTAGAATGGTCTAGGAATGTGTAGTAGGACTTATAATAACCATTAGAATGATCCAAAACAATGCTTGAGTCCCCAAGGGACGTAGAGGGTGTACCATGAGTCTTTGGAGGTTCTAACAAGTGTAGAATGGTTAAGAGAGTATTCTAAAGGCTTAGAATGGTCTAGGAATGTGTATTAGGACTTATAATAACCATTAGAATGATCCAAACATTGCATGGTACCCCAAGGTATGTAGAGGGTGTAGCATGAGTCCTTGGAGGTTCTAACAAGTGTAGAATGGTTAAAAGAGTATTCTTAAAGCTTAGAATAGTCTAGGAATGTGTATTAGGACTTATAATAACCATTAGAATGATCCTAAACATTGCATGGTACCCCAAGGGACGTAGAGGGCGTACCATAAGTCCTTGGAGGTTCTAACAAGTGTAGAATGGTTAAGAGAGTATTCTAAAGGCTTAGAATGGTCTAGGAATGTGTATTAGGACTTATAATAACCATTAGAACAATCCTAAACATTGCATGGTACCCCAAGGGACGTAGAGGGTGTACCATGAGTCCTTGGAGGTTCTAACAAGTGTAGAATGGTTAAGTGAGTATTGTAAAGGCTTAGAATGATCTAGGAATGTGTAGTAGGACTTATAATAACCATTAGAATGATCCTAAACAATGCTTGAGTCCCCAAGGGACGTAGAGGGTGTACCATGAGTCTTTGGAGGTTCTAACAAGTGTAGAATGGTTAAGAGAGTATTCTAAAGGCTTAGAATGGTCTAGGAATGTGTAGTAGGACTTATAATAACCATTGAAACGATCCTAAACATTGCATGGTACCCCAAGGGACGTAGAGGGTGTAGCATGAGTCCTTGGAGGTTCTAACAAGTGTAGAATGGTTAAAAGAGTATTCTTAAAGCTTAGAATAGTCTAGGAATGTGTATTAGGACTTATAATAACCATTAGAACGATCCTAAACATTGCATGGTACCCCAAGGGACGTAGAGGGTGTACCATGAGTCCTTGGAGGTTCTAACAAGTGTAGAATGGTTAAGAGAGTATTCTAAAGGCTTAGAATGGTCTAGGAATGTGTATTAGGACTTATAATAACCATTAGAACAATCCTAAACATTGCATGGTACCCCAAGGGACGTAGAGGGTGTACCATGAGTCCTTGGAGGTTCTAACAAGTGTAGAATGGTTAAGTGAGTATTGTAAAGGCTTAGAATGATCTAGGAATGTGTAGTAGGACTTATAATAACCATTAGAATGATCCTAAACAATGCTTATGTTCCCAAGGGACGTAGAGGGTGTACCATGAGTCTTTGGAGGTTCTAACAAGTGTAGAATGGTTAAGAGAGTATTCTAAAGGCTTAGAATGGTCTAGGAATGTGTAGTAGGACTTATAATAACCATTGGAATGATCCTAAACATTGCATGGTACCCCAAGGGACGTAGATGGTGTAGCATGAGTCCTTGGAGGTTCTAACAAGTGTAGAATGGTTAAGTGAGTATTCTAAAGGCTTAGAATGGTCTAGGAATGTGTAGTAGGACTTATAATAACCATTAGAATGATCCTAAACAATGCTTAAGTCCCCAAGGGACGTAGAGGGTGTACCATGAGTCCATCGAGGTTCTAACAAGTGTAGAATGGTTAAGAGAGAATTCTAAAGGCTTAGAATGGTCTAGGAATGTGTATTAGGACTTATAATAACCATTAGAATGATCCTAAACAATGCTTGAGTCCCCAAGGGACGTAGAGGGAGTAGCATGAGTCCTTGGAGGTTCTAACAAGTGTAGAATGGTTAAGAGAGTATTCTAAAGGCTTAGAATGGTCTAGGAATGTGTAATAGGACTTATAATAACCATTAGAACTATCCTAAACATTGCATGGTACCCCAAGGGACGTAGAGGTTGTACCATGAGTCCTTGTAGGTTCTAACAAGTGTAGAATGGTTAAGTGAGTATTCTAAAGGCATAGAATGGTCTAGGAATGTGTAGTAGGACTTATAATAATCATTAGAATGATCCTAAACAATGCTTGAGTCCCCAAGGGACGTAGAGGGTTTACCATGAGTCCATGGAGGTTCTAACAAGTGTAGAATGGTTAAGAGAGTATTCTAAAGGCTTAGAATGGTCTAGGAATGTGGTATAGGACTTATAATAACCATTAGATTGCTTGAGTCCCCAAGGGACGTAGAGGGTGTAGCATGAGTCCTTGGAGGTTCTAACAAGTGTAGAATGGTTAAGAGAGTATTCTAAATGCTTAGAATGGTCTAGGAATGTGTAATAGGACTTATAATAACCATTAGAACTATCCTAAACATTGCATGGTACCCCAAGGGACGTAGAGGTTCTACCATGAGTCCTTGTAGGTTCTAACAAGTGTAGAATGGTTAAGTGAGTATTCTAAAGGCTTAGAATGGTCTAGGAATGTGTATTAGGACTTATAATAACCATTAGAATGATCCTAAACAATTCATGGTACCCCAAGGGACGTAGAGGGTGTAGCATGAGTCCTTGTAGGTTCTAACAAGTGTAGAATGGTTAGGAGAGTATTCTAAAGGCTTAGAATGGTATAGGAATGTGTATTAGGACTTATAATAACCATTAGAATGATCCTAAACAATGCATGGTACCCCAAGGGACGTAGAGGGTGTCGCATGAGTCCTTGTAGGTTCTTACAAGTGTAGAATGGTTAAGAGAGTATTCTAAAGGCTTAGAATGGTCTAGGAATGTGTATTAGGACTTATAAGAACCATTAGAATGATCCTAAACATTGCTCGAGTCCCCAAGGGACATAGAGGGTCTAGGATGAGTCCTTGGAGGTTCGAATAAGTGTAGAATGGTTAAGTGAGTATTCTAAAGGCTTAGTATGGTCTAAGAATGTGTATTAGGACTTAACCATTAGAATGATCCTAAACAATGCATGGTACCCCAAGGGACGTAGAGGGTGTAACATGAGTCCTTGTAGGTTCTAACAAGTGTAGAATGGTTAAGAGAGTATTCTAAAGGCTTAGAATGGTCTAGGAATGTGTATTAGGACTTATAAGAACCATTAGAATGATCCTAAACATTGCTCGAGTCCCCAAGCGACCAGAGGGTGTAGGATGAGTCCTTGGAGGTTCTAATAAGTGTAGAATGGTTAAGTGAGTATTCTAAAGGCTTAGAGTGGTCTAGGAATGTGTATTAGGACTTATAAGAACCATTAGAATGATCCTAAACATTGCATGGTACCCCAAGGGACGTAGAGGGTGTACCATGAGTCCTTGGAGGTTCTAACAAGTGTAGAATGGTTAAGAGAGTACTCTAAAGGCTTAGAATGGTCTAGGAATGTGTATTAGGACTTATAATTACCATTGGAATGATCCTAAACATTGCATGGTACCACAAGGGACGTAGAGGGTGTAGCATGAGTCCTTGTAGGTTCTAACAAGTGTAGAATGGTTAAGAGAGTATTCTAAAGGCTTAGAATGGTCTAGGAATGTGTATTAGGACTTATAAGAACCATTAGAATGATCCTAAACATTGCTCGAGTCCCCAAGGGACATAGAGGGTGTAGCATGAGTCCTTGGAGGTTCTAATAAGTGTAGAATGGTTAAGAGAGTATTCTAAAGGCTTAGAATGGTCTAGGAATGTGTATTAAGACTTATAAGAACCATTAGAATGATCCTAAACATTGCTCGAGTCCCCAAGGGACATAGAGGGTGTAGGATGAGTCCTTGGAGGTTCGAATAAGTGTAGAATGGTTAAGTGAGTATTCTAAAGGTTTAGAATGGTCTAGGAATGTGTATTAGGACTTATAATAACCATTAGAATGATCCTAAACAATGCATGGTACCCCAAGGGACGTAGAGGGTGTAGCATGAGTCCTTGTAGGTTCTAACAAGTATAGAATGGTTAAGAGAGTATTCTAAAGGCTTAGAATGGTCTAGGAATGTGTATTAGGACTTATAATAACCATTAGAATGATCCTAAACAATGCATGGTACCCCAAGGGACGTAGAGGGTGTCGCATGAGTCCTTGTAGGTTTTTACAAGTGTAGAATGGTTAAGAGAGTATTCTAAAGGCTTAGAATGGGCTAGGAATGTGTATTAGGACTTATAAGAACCATTAGAATGATCCTAAACATTGCTCGAGTCCCCAAGGGACATAGAGGGTCTAGGATGAGTCCTTGGAGGTTCGAATAAGTGTAGAATGGTTAAGTGAGTATTCTAAAGGCTTAGAATGGTCTAAGAATGTGTATTAGGACTTAACCATTAGAATGATCCTAAACAATGCATGGTACCCCAAGGGACGTAGAGGGTGTAACATGAGTCCTTGTAGGTTCTAACAAGTGTAGAATGGTTAAGAGAGTATTCTAAAGGCTTAGAATGGTCTAGGAATGTGTATTAGGACTTATAAGAACCATTAGAATGATCCTAAACATTGCTCGAGTCCCCAAGGGACCAGAGGGTGTAGGATGAGTCCTTGGAGGTTCTAATAAGTGTAGAATGGTTAAGAGAGTATTCTAAAGGCTTAGAATGGTCTAGGAATGTGTATTAGGACTTATAAGAACCGTTAGAATGATCCTAAACATTGCATGGTACCCCAAGGGACGTAGAGGGTATACCATGAGTCCTTGGAGGTTCTAACAAGTGTAGAATGGTTAAGAGAGTATTCTAAAGGCTTAGAATGGTCTAGGAATGTGTATTAGGACTTATAATAACCATTGGAATGATCCTAAACATTGCTCGAGTCCCCAAGGGACATAGAGGGTGTAGGATGAGTCCTTGGAGGTTCTAATAAGTGTAGAATGGTTAAGTGAGTATTCTAAAGGCTTAGAATGGTCTAGGAATGTGTATTAGGACTTATAATAACCATTAGAATTGTAGTGTTCCATTGTTAGGGAGACACCACGATGTGTGTTTTGGGTTGTTGCAGCTGACGAGGGTGACCCCGGTCCTACGTACCCCCAGTGATAAGGGGATCAAGCCACACGTAGTTCTTGAGAGTAGGGATGAGAGACATACCTTAGCCCCTATAGCATAGTGGTTCTTATAGGGGATTACCTGTTAGGTGTGTTATGATACCTTATGGGCCTGTTGGGCCCAATAGGGCTGACGTGGCTCTTAGAGGATAAGAAGGGTGAGTCCTTCATCCTTATCATGTACTAGGGAGTTTTAAACTTATCCGTTGAGTCGTTGGTCGGCATTGAAGGCATGCGGTCGGCTTATGGGTCCGGTCCACTACATAAGCCCCCCAGCTCGGGAAGTGTCATATAGACTCTGAGCCGAGTTTAGATCCTTTCTGTGCTGGGCAGATCAGACGTCCGATTTCCGTTGTTGGAGGTGACATAGAAGACTGTTTAAAGCCAAGACCCTTTTCCTGGAAGAGTATCGCAAATGGTTGATAACATTCTTTATACTCAAATAATGACACTGAAAGAATAAACCTAAAGGAGACTCTTACACCCCGTTGTATTGAGGTGTGTCAAGAGTCTCATCACCAATTGGATCGTAAGCTTTACGGGTTCATGTTGTCGGAATGAGCACCTTAGCCGAGGCGTATTCCTCTGCCCGCGATGTATTCGACCTGTGGTCAAGTATCGGGTCGCAGTCCTCCTTTCCACTTGTAGCAATGCCGACCTGGTCGGCTAACCGAGATCGTGGGCATGCAAGTGTGTAGGAACGTGATCCAAAGTGAGTGATTGAATTAAAGTAAGCACTCGATGAGAGAGGTGGATACCAAATCTGATGGCGATAGGCGAAAATGTTGCAACATCCTTTACAGGGAGATGATCATATGTTACCAGTGTCTAGGTCGGCCTATGTCGGCTATGTACCTATTCTATTACAACGTAAGCCCCCCACTCCATAAATCTTGAAGAGGCTTGTGTTCAGTTCATAAGAATTGAGATGCTTGATGCTGATGTCCGAGGCACCCTCAAACTCAGTATAAACCCAAAAACTCAATGGGAGATCTCCAAAGGTACTGGTTGACAAAAATGATCGTCAACGCGTGGCGAGCATAGAAACTTCCTTGTTAAAGTTCTTCCCAAATGACTCCAAGGCCTTAGAGTAAGTTGCTGATCCCGAGCAGCGGGCAATGAGATGGAATATGGCCGCTCGGGAGGAAGTGCTCACTCCCCAGCTGGCGGAAATATGCTGACACATAGGAGAACATGATCGGATTCTTGACGAGCAGAAGGAGCATACCGGGGATGCCGAGAAGACAAAGAGTGAGAAAAGCGGTAAAGCTTGAAAGGGCTTGTGCCGAATTCATAAGAATTGAGAAGCTCGGCGGGAGGTTTTCAGAGATAGTGATCGGTGACAATGATACTTGGCGTATGGCGAGCATGGGGACTTAGAGTATGTTGCTACTCCCGAGCGGTGGACGATGTGGCAGAGTATGGCTACTTGAGAGGGAGTCCTCAGACCCCAGCTGGCTGAGATGCGCTCAATGTCGGAGAACAATGTTGTCGAGCTAGAGAAATAAGCCGAAGTTGAAGCCGAGAAATTAAGCCGAGAGGGCGAAAAGTGAGATCATATTCAACAAAACAATCTGAGAAAATTCCTTGTGGATAGGACAGGATGTAGCACTGATTCTTTCGTCAATGATGTTAATCAATTATAACTGCTGAACCCCTCGGAAAACGGAATAGTCTGTCGGATCCTTATTAGAAGGTCGTCGAAGGGAAGCTCGGAACAACAAAGCCGAAACGGAGCTTGCTTGCATAATATCAAAGGATGTCTGATAAGGCCCTGTTGCGTTCGGTAGATGCATGAATGTTGAATAAAACACGATCTTTGCAATTGTCGGAACATGAGGGTGGACGAATGATGTGAGACTCTTTTAGAGATCCTGAGTTGCTTGTACCTCCCCAGTTGTACCTTTCATCACAAATACAGAGATATGAATTAGAATATTAAATTAGAAATGAGACAATAGTGATGCATTCACTTTATAAACAATGAGTCATATTCAGAGACTATGTAGGTAGTATGATACTCGTAGCATAAATAAAGCGACCATGTGTACCACTCATGGCCAACAATTACAATCATCTCAAGGAAGCCAATATGTGTAATTAAGATATAAAACATAAATGTAATAAAGAGTAATGAATTAAATTTAGGATAAGGAAAGCTTAATTCCCTGATCAAGCGAGAGGAATGTTATATCCTTTAATTTGGATCGGCTGTTTTCTGAGTTGTCGGACATGCCTTCGTCTTTTTCTTTTCAAAACCTTTAACCCGATAACAGGAGTATTATCCGAGGAGACATCAGAAGGATTGGTGATTGAGAGAATGAATGTGCAGCAGAATCGCCTAATCCGAGTGTACTTCCCCAACTAAATCGGATTCCCCCTCCGAGAATGCTTTGCCAATTAGATCAGATTCATCCAAACCTGTGTGAGAGGCTTGAGGATTTAGACCTGTGAAGGAGTGCATTGTGACAGGGTTGAATGTTTGCAAGTTGTGAGGGCGGGGTTAGAGAAGGCGTCTGAGAGGCACGAGATCTGTGGTCTGCTTGTGCATGCTTTCGGATGATAGGAATCCTGACTTGGGTTATGCGCGAAACACTCGCATCATTCTTTGGCCATCGTGCTCGGGCTATCACGTCCGGTAGTTCCGACCATCAAATTTGTACCTTTACATGATGTATGAAAACAACTATTAGAATATCAAGTAGTAAATGATATGTAATGACATTAATAGCGAAGTATGAGCTGTTTCACTGTTAATTATGAGTATTATCTAAGATAATATAATGTTGTGCAACAAGTGATTCAATAATGATGAATGTGAGGTTTAAACCATGCAATGTACATCACATAAATGAGATAATGAGAAAGATCCTTCCCTGTTTGTCTTTATAGTTAGACTATTTTTGAATTTTGATGCGTTCGACATCCTTTTTGGCATGAACGTTGATATGCTCGGCATCAATTTGGCATAGAGACATTTTTTCTTCTACTGCTAGATCGTGTGCTTGCTCGGTACTCTTCATCTTCTTCCTCCCAAACACCCTGTATGCCGTTATGGGCGAACTATTGTATAGCGCCCTTGTGAGCAATGCTGGGATCTCGAGAAGAGATGTTGACGGGGATCGTCTTTGGGCTTTTAGTGACCATGAGAGGCAAGGGTGTCGTGGTAGAAGGGACCGATCAATTCGAGGATGTCATTGGTCGGTTGATATCATAGCCTGATATCCTACTGCGGGTGTAGGGATCTGGTAGGAAACCGGTGGGATGGACTGTTTACCCATATTTGTACCTCGTATATGTATACAAAATTAATAATCAGTAATCGTCATTTGAACTGACAATGTATAATAATTAAATTGCAAAAATGAAAATTATTGGCAAGTTTACGGAATAAAGTATTAGTATGTAAATAGTATGATTCTAAAAAGATCACACGTAATAATAATAATAAACGATACGTGTATCAAAAATGTGTCGGAGCAATTAGTGGTATTAAACCAAATAATGTTAATAAGTATAGTAATTAACTGTATCATTGGCATGCGATGGTGTACATAATTAATACCATTGAAATGACTTAAGTAAAAGAAATTAACTTCCCTGGATTGGTCGTGGTAATGCCCTTAATTGACCGTAACTTGTGGCTTCACATGTTGTTTTGTTGATCGAGAGTTCATTGTGGACGGAGGCCTTGACAACATGACTCGTAACAGTTTGACCATCGTGGGTGTGTAGTGCCCGTTCTAGGCTAGCCTCGTGACGGGTTGTTACAGGAACACATGTTTGCGTGGGCGATGGCCACAAAGTCTTTGTAATTATCTCGGAGTGATGACGATAGTAATCCATGCCACGAGATGTTTTTACAATAACCGTTCTGACTTTTGGATTGTTCTCTATCATGGGGTCGTGATGGCCTCGTCAACTCTAAAGAGATTCCTAGCTGCTTGGCCTTCCTTTTCGATAGGTCCGACCATCCTTTTTTGAACCTTACATTACATGTTTAAAGACAATAATCAGTGATCGTTGTTAATTTAACAATATAGGATAATTGAATAGCAACAATGAAAATTATTGGCGAGTGAATATAAAGTATCAGAACAAAAGCAGCATGATTAAAAAGATCACACGTAACAAATATAATAATGACAATAATTAAATACCGTGCAACCAGACAGGATTGCCCATGAAAAGAAGCATAATTTCAGGTATATCATGCGCAATAATTGTAATGAATGACATTTATAAATATGTCAGAGCATTTAATGACAACAAACCAAATGAAAGCATTAATTTAGGAATAATGACAATGTGCGGTTGTCAGAAACTAATGTACGTCATTCAACAAGCGATATATCTATATAAAGAATTATTATCCTATCACAACAGGAGAGACAAAGATTTAAAGGCATTCAGCAGCACGAAGATTTGCTCAACAAAACATTACGTAACAGCATGGAGAATATCAAATAATAAGCGACTTGTAAAGGGATTAGAAGGAACTAAGTATTTAAAGCACATGTCCAAAATATTGCATCGGGTAAATTAATATAAGCATGTGTGTAAAGTAGTCATGTAAAATGCCAAGTAAATAGGAAAGCAATATAGGAACGAGAATTCCTTCCCTGATTCGCCAAGGTGAGGAATGTTGGATCGAAGACTGTTGGATTGAAGTCTTTTGTCAATCCTCTTAAAATGGGCTTTGTTGAGCGTTGAGGGTCGACCTCTGTTTTCCTTAAATATGATTTTCTCTATGCTCGGAACACGAGCTTCAAGAGGGGAACTTGGCGCGGGGGTCCTCGCTCTTCGCTCGGAGCACAAGCTTCAAGAGGGGACCTCGGCGTGGGGGTCCTCGCTTTCACCCCTAGATTCCAAGTAAAGTAACATTATTGTATTCGTGATACTCGAAAAATTATTTGTCCATTAATGGGGATCTCGGAATGGGTTATTCAGTCGCTCGGGCCATCGTACGTGTACCTCGCATATGCGCACAAAAATAATAATTAATTAGTTATTGTCGTTCAAGATTGACAATTTATAACTATTAAATAAAATACATGTAATCAAAGTAAACGGCAAAAATATAAATTATTTTTGTCTCTTACTAATAGTCATGTGAGTCAATAAAATATTTGTGGCATTATTAAAAATTAGAAAGAGTAACTTCCCTGATTTAAAGGTAGGTTGCTGAATTGTTGGGCCATAGAGTTGTTGAGACCCGTTTTTTCTTTTTGGTGCAGCTTTAGGCCCTTTTTCTTTTTTTTTTTTTATTTGGGCCTGGTGGCCCGTTTTTGCTTTTGGGAACCCTAGGGTTCCTTTCATCGAACCGTGCAGCAGCAGCTGCTGCTTGTTACCAACATGGCGGCGGCGTCGAACGGAGCACCGGGGAGGGCTAGCGCCGGTGCGGAGGAGCGCACGAAGGCGCAGCAGAGATGATGGTGCCGATTTGTTGAGGGCGATGGGGACGGCGGAGACGGTGGCGGCTGTAGCAAGGACCGAAGAACACCTTGGGTGGTGCGGTGGAAGAAAGTGATGGCGATGAATTGCCACTGAGGACGGCGAGAACGGCGAGGTTCCAGAACTCGTGACTAGGCTTGGAGATGGCTCGCCTCGATCCTTCGTTGTTGCAACGATCTGGAACCAGTAACGGTGGAAACGGGATCGGCGATGATGTCTGAAACGGTGGCGGCACTGATTCGTGTGTGGCGGCGAGAATAACCACCATCGCGATGAAAGGGATGGTGATGAGGGTACCACCGGTGACGGCGAGAACTGCGATGGGAGTGGAGCAAATCGTTCGCCGACAAGACTTCGAGCAACGCCGTGAGCCGTAGGCGCAGATTCGAGTCACGTGGCCCTTTCAACCTCATGCTTGCATGGTTCCGGCCACGGCGGTTTCAGTGCTGGTGATGGCTGAGGAACCACGAAGGTCTCGAAGAAACTCCAACGAACTCGCACCGGAGAGGCGGTGACGGTGTTGGAGAGGCTCCAAAAAATTCAGAAAAAGGAAGTAGATTGCGGTTGGAGGTGGCTTGCCTTCTCCCTTCGTGCTCCAGGTCGGAAGTATCTATTGCCTCACTGATGTGTAGCGACATGGGTTTTTTGAAGATTCGCCCAGCTCCAGATGATGAGAACTCGATGAAGACCATGAGAACTAATTTCTCTCTATTTTTTTTTTTGTGTTTGAATGTGGATGGGAATCGGAGTTTAACGATCCCCACAGACGGCGCCAATGTAGTGTTCCATTGTTAGGGAGACACCACGATGTGTGTTTTGGGTTGTTGCAGCTGACGAGGGTGACCCCGGTCCTACGTACCCCCAGTGATAAGGGGATCAAGCCACACGTAGTTCTTGAGAGTAGGGATGAGAGACATACCTTAGCCCCTATAGCATAGTGGTTCTTACAGGGGATTACCTGTTAGGTGTGTTATGATACCTTATGGGCCTGTTGGGCCCAATAGGGCTGCCGTGGCTCTTAGAGGATAAGAAGGGTGAGTCCTTCATCCTTATCATGTACTAGGGAGTTTTAAACTTATCCGTTGAGTCGTTGGTCGGCATTGAAGGCATGCGGTCGGCTTATGGGTCCGGTCCACTACAAGAATGATCCTAAACATTGAATGGTACCCCAAGGGATGTAGAGGGTGTAGCATGAGTCCTTGGAGGTTCTAATAAGTGTAGAATGGTTAAGAGAGTATTCTAAAGGCTTAGAATGGTCTAGAAATGTGTATTAGGACTTATAAGAACCATTAGAATGATCCTAAACATTGCTCGAGTCCCCAAGGGACATAGAGGGTGTAGGATGAGTCCTTGGAGGTTCGAATAAGTGTAGAATGGTTAAGTGAGTATTCTAAAGGCTTAGAATGGTCTAGGAATGTGTAATAGGACTTATAATAACCATTAGAATGATCCTAAACATTGCTCGAGTCCCCAAGGGACATAGAGGGTGTAGGATGAGTCCTTGGAGGTTCGAATAAGTGTAGAATGGTTAAGTGAGTATTCTAAAGGCTTAGAATGGTCTAGGAATGTGTATTAGGACTTATAATAACCATTAGAATGATCCTAAACAATGCATGGTACCCCAAGGGACGTAGAGGGTGTAGCATGAGTCCTTGTAGGTTCTAACAAGTGTAGAATGGTTAAGAGAGTATTCTAAAGGCTTAGAATGGTCTAGGAATGTTTATTAGGACTTATAAGAACCATTAGAATGATCCTAAACATTGCTCGAGTCCTCAAGGGACCAGAGGGTGTAGGATATGTCCTTGGAGGTTCTAATAAGTGTATAATGGTTAAGAGAGTATTCTAAAGGCTTAGAATGGTCTAGGAATGTGTATTAGGACTTATAAGAACCATTAGAATGATCCTAAACAATGCATGGTACCCCAAGGGACGTAGAGGGTGTACCATGAGTCCTTGGAGGTTCTAACAAGTGTAGAATGGTTAAGAGAGTATTCTAAAGGCTTAGAATGGTCTAGGAATGTGTATTAGGATTTATAAGAACCATTAGAATGATCCTAAACATTGCATGGTACCCCAAGGGACGTAGAGGGTGTACCATGAGTCCTTAGAGGTTCTAACAAGTGTAGAATGGTTAAGAGAGTATTCTAAAGGCTTAGAATGGTCTAGGAATGTGTATTAGGACATATAATAACCATTAGAATGATCCTAAACAATGCATGGTACCCCAAGGGACGTAGAGGGTGTAGCATGAGTCCTTGTAGGTTCTAACAAGTGTAGAATGGTTAAGAGAGTATTCTAAAGGCTTAGAATGGTATAGGAATGTGTATTAGGACTTATAATAACCATTAGAATGATCCTAAACAATGCATGGTACCCCAAGGGACGTAGAGGGTGTCGCATGAGTCCTTGTAGGTTCTTACAAGTGTAGAATGGTTAAGAGAGTATTCTAAAGGCTTAGAATGGTCTAGGAATGTGTATTAGGACTTATAAGAACCATTAGAATGATCCTAAACATTGCTCGAGTCCCCAAGGGACATAGAGGGTCTAGGATGAGTCCTTGGAGGTTCGAATAAGTGTAGAATGGTTAAGTGAGTATTCTAAAGGCTTAGAATGGTCTAAGAATGTGTATTAGGACTTAACCATTAGAATGATCCTAAACAATGCATGGTACCCCAAGGGACGTAGAGGGTGTAACATGAGTCCTTGTAGGGTCTAACAAGTGTAGAATGGTTAAGAGAGTATTCTAAAGGCTTAGAATGGTCTAGGAATGTGTATTAGGACTTATAAGAACCATTAGAATGATCCTAAACATTGCTCGAGTCCCCAAGGGACCAGAGGGTGTAAGATGAGTCCTTGGAGGTTCTAATAAGTGTAGAATGGTTAAGTGAGTATTCTAAAGGTTTAGAATGGTCTAGGAATGTGTATTAGGACTTATAATAACCATTAGAATGATCCTAAACAATGCATGGTACCCAAGGGACGTAGAGGGTGTAGCATGAGTCCTTGTAGGTTCTAACAAGTATAGAATGGTTAAGAGAGTATTCTAAAGGCTTAGAATGGCCTAGGAATGTGTATTAGGACTTATAATAACCATTGGAATGATCCTAAACATTGCTCGAGTCCACACGGGACATAGAGGGTGTAGGATGAGTCCTAGGAGGTTCTAATAAGTGTAGAATGGTTAAGAAAGTATTCTAAAGGCTTAGAATGGTCTAGGAATGTGTATTAGGACTTATAAGAACCATTAGAATGATCCTAAACATTGCATGGTACCCCAAGGGACGTAGAGGGTGTACCACGAGTCCTTGGAGGTTCTAACAAGTGTAGAATGGTTAAGAGAGTACTCTAAAGGCTTAGAATGGTCTAGGAATGTGTATTAGGACTTATAATAACCATTGGAATGATCCTAAACATTGCATGGTACCACAAGGGACGTAGAGGGTGTAGCATGAGTCCTTGTAGGTTCTAACAAGTGTAGAATGGTTAAGAGAGTATTCTAAAGGCTTAGAATGGTCTAGGAATGTGTATTAGGACTTATAAGAACCATTAGAATGATCCTAAACATTGCTCGAGTCCCCAAGGGACATAGAGGGTGTAGCATGAGTCCTTGGAGGTTCTAATAAGTGTAGAATGGTTAAGAGAGTATTCTAAAGGCTTAGAATGGTCTAGGAATGTGTATTAAGACTTATAAGAACCATTAGAATGATCCTAAACATTGCTCGAGTCCCCAAGGGACATAGAGGGTGTAGGATGAGTCCTTGGAGGTTCGAATAAGTGTAGAATGGTTAAGTGAGTATTCTAAAGGTTTAGAATGGTCTAGGAATGTGTATTAGGACTTATAATAACCATTAGAATGATCCTAAACAATGCATGGTACCCAAGGGACGTAGAGGGTGTAGCATGAGTCCTTGTAGGTTCTAACAAGTATAGAATGGTTAAGAGAGTATTCTAAAGGCTTAGAATGGTCTAGGAATGTGTATTAGGACTTATAATAACCATTGGAATGATCCTAAACATTGCTCGAGTCCACACGGGACATAGAGGGTGTAGGATGAGTCCTAGGAGGTTCTAATAAGTGTAGAATGGTTAAGAGAGTATTCTAATGGCTTAGAATGGTCTAGGAATGTGTATTAGGATTTATAAGAACCATTAGAATGATCCTAAACATTGCATGGTACCCCAAGGGACGTAGAGGGTGTACCATGAGTCCTTAGAGGTTCTAACAAGTGTAGAATGGTTAAGAGAGTATTCTAAAGGCTTAGAATGGTCTAGGAATGTGTATTAGGACATATAATAACCATTAGAATGATCCTAAACAATGCATGGTACCCCAATGGACGTAGAGGGTGTAGCATGAGTCCTTGTAGGTTCTAACAAGTGTAGAATGGTTAAGAGAGTATTCTAAAGGCTTAGAATGGTATAGGAATGTGTATTAGGACTTATAATAACCATTAGAATGATCCTAAACAATGCATGGTACCCCAAGGGACGTAGAGGGTGTCGCATGAGTCCTTGTAGGTTCTTACAAGTGTAGAATGGTTAAGAGAGTATTCTAAAGGCTTAGAATGGTCTAGGAATGTGTATTAGGACTTATAAGAACCATTAGAATGATCCTAAACATTGCTCGAGTCCCCAAGGGACATAGAGGGTCTAGGATGAGTCCTTGGAGGTTCGAATAAGTGTAGAATGGTTAAGTGAGTATTCTAAAGGCTTAGAATGGTCTAAGAATGTGTATTAGGACTTAACCATTAGAATGATCCTAAACAATGCATGGTACCCCAAGGGACGTAGAGGGTGTAACATGAGTTCTAACAAGTGTAGAATGGTTAAGAGAGTATTCTAAAGGCTTAGAATGGTCTAGGAATGTGTATTAGGACTTATAAGAACCATTAGAATGATCCTAAACATTGCTCGAGTCCCCAAGGGACATAGAGGGTGTAGGATGAGTCCTTGGAGGTTCGAATAAGTGTAGAATGGTTAAGTGAGTATTCTAAAGGCTTAGAATGGTCTAGGAATGTGTATTAGGACTTATAATAACCATTAGAATGATCCTAAACAATGCATGGTACCACAAGGGACGTAGAGGGTGTAGCATGAGTCCTTGTAGGTTCTAACAAGTGTAGAATGGTTAAGAGAGTATTCTAAAGGCTTAGAATGGTCTAGGAATGTGTATTAGGACTTATAAGAACCATTAGAATGATCCTAAACATTGTTCGAGTCCCCAAGGGACATAGAGGGTGTAGCATGAGTCCTTGGAGGTTCTAATAAGTGTAGAATGGTTAAGAGAGTATTCTAAAGGCTTAGAATGGTCCAGGAATGTGTATTAGGACTTATAAGAACCATTAGAATGATCCTAAACAATGCATGGTACCCCAAGGGATGTAGAGGGTGTACCATGAATCCTTGGAGATTCTAACAAGTGTAGAATGGTTAAGAGATTATTCTAAAGGCTTAGAATGGTCTAGGAATGTTTATTAGGACTTATAAGAACCATTAGAATGATCCTAAACATTGCTCGAGTCCTCAAGGGACCAGAGGGTGTAGGATGTGTCCTTGTAGGTTCTAACAAGTGTAGAATGGTTAAGAGAGTATTCTAAAGGCTTAGAATGGTCTAGGAATGTGTATTAGGACTTATAAGAACCATTAGAATGATCCTAAACATTGCTCGAGTCCCCAAGGGACATAGAGGGTGTAGCATGAGTCTTTGGAGGTTCTAATCAGTGTAGAATGGTTAAGAGAGTATTCTAATGGCTTAGAATGGTCCAGGAATGTGTATTAGGACTTATAAGAACCATTAGAATGATCCTAAACAATGCACGGTACCCCAAGGGACGTAGAGGGTGTACCATGAACCCTTGGAGGTTCTAACAAATGTAGAATGGTTAAGAGAGTATTCTAAAGGCTTAGAATGGTCTAGGAATGTGTATTAGGACTTATAATAACCATTGGAATGATCCTAAACATTGCATGGTACCACAAGGGACGTAGAGGGTGTAGCATGAGTCCTTGTAGGTTCTAACAAGTGTAGAATGGTTAAGAGAGTATTCTAAAGGCTTAGAATGGTCTAGGAATGTGTATTAGGACTTATAAGAACCATTAGAATGATCCTAAACATTGCTCGAGTCCCCATGGGACCAGAGGGTGTACCATGAGTCCTTGGAGGTTCTAATAAGTGTAGAATGGTTAAGAGAGTATTCTAAA
Source organism: Crotalaria pallida (assembly GCA_037953625.1). Lineage (NCBI taxonomy): Eukaryota > Viridiplantae > Streptophyta > Magnoliopsida > Fabales > Fabaceae > Crotalaria > Crotalaria pallida. Next base: position 62,397,371 of record CM075655.1, on the reverse strand, counting down.
GGCTTAGAATGGTCTAGGAATGTGTATTAGGACTTATAATAACCATTGGAATGATCCTAAACATTGCATGGTACCACAAGGGACGTAGAGGGTGTAGCATGAGTCCTTGTAGGTTCTAACAAGTGTAGAATGGTTAAGAGAGTATTCTAAAGGCTTACAATGGTCTAGGAATGTGTATTAGGACATATAAGAACCATTAGAATGATCCTAAACATTGTTCGAGTCCCCAAGGGACATAGAGGATGTAGCATGAGTCCTTGGAGGTTCGAATAAGTGTAGAATGGTTAAGTGAGTATTCTAAAGGCTTAGAATGGTCTAGGAATGTGTATTAGGACTTATAATAACCATTAGAATGATCCTAAACAATGCATGGTACCCCAAGGGACGTAGAGGGTGTAGCATGAGTCCTTGTAGGTTCTAACAAGTGTAGAATGGTTAAGAGAGTATTCTAAAGGCTTAGAATGGTCTAGGAATGTGTATTAGGACTTATAAGAACCATTAGAATGATCCTAAACATTGTTCGAGTCCCCAAGGGACATAGAGGGTGTAGCATGAGTCCTTGGAGGTTCTAATAAGTGTAGAATGGTTAAGAGAGTATTCTAAAGGCTTAGAATGGTCTAAGAATGTGTATTAGGACTTAACCATTAGAATGATCCTAAACAATGCATGGTACCCCAAGGGACGTAGAGGGTGTAACATGAGTTCTAACAAGTGTAGAATGGTTAAGAGAGTATTCTAAAGGCTTAGAATGGTCTAGGAATGTGTATTAGGACTTATAAGAACCATTAGAATGATCCTAAACATTGCTCGAGTCCCCAAGGGACATAGAGGGTGTAGGATGAGTCCTTGGAGGTTCGAATAAGTGTAGAATGGTTAAGTGAGTATTCTAAAGGCTTAGAATGGTCTAGGAATGTGTATTAGGACTTATAATAACCATTAGAATGATCCTAAACAATGCATGGTACCACAAGGGACGTAGAGGGTGTAGCATGAGTCCTTGTAGGTTCTAACAAGTGTAGAATGGTTAAGAGAGTATTCTAAAGGCTTAGAATGGTCTAGGAATGTGTATTAGGACTTATAAGAACCATTAGAATGATCCTAAACATTGTTCGAGTCCCCAAGGGACATAGAGGGTGTAGCATGAGTCCTTGGAGGTTCTAATAAGTGTAGAATGGTTAAGAGAGTATTCTAAAGGCTTAGAATGGTCCAGGAATGTGTATTAGGACTTATAAGAACCATTAGAATGATCCTAAACAATGCATGGTACCCCAAGGGATGTAGAGGGTGTACCATGAATCCTTGGAGATTCTAACAAGTGTAGAATGGTTAAGAGATTATTCTAAAGGCTTAGAATGGTCTAGGAATGTTTATTAGGACTTATAAGAACCATTAGAATGATCCTAAACATTGCTCGAGTCCTCAAGGGACCAGAGGGTGTAGGATGTGTCCTTGTAGGTTCTAACAAGTGTAGAATGGTTAAGAGAGTATTCTAAAGGCTTAGAATGGTCTAGGAATGTGTATTAGGACTTATAAGAACCATTAGAATGATCCTAAACATTGCTCGAGTCCCCAAGGGACATAGAGGGTGTAGCATGAGTCTTTGGAGGTTCTAATCAGTGTAGAATGGTTAAGAGAGTATTCTAATGGCTTAGAATGGTCCAGGAATGTGTATTAGGACTTATAAGAACCATTAGAATGATCCTAAACAATGCACGGTACCCCAAGGGACGTAGAGGGTGTACCATGAACCCTTGGAGGTTCTAACAAATGTAGAATGGTTAAGAGAGTATTCTAAAGGCTTAGAATGGTCTAGGAATGTGTATTAGGACTTATAATAACCATTGGAATGATCCTAAACATTGCATGGTACCACAAGGGACGTAGAGGGTGTAGCATGAGTCCTTGTAGGTTCTAACAAGTGTAGAATGGTTAAGAGAGTATTCTAAAGGCTTAGAATGGTCTAGGAATGTGTATTAGGACTTATAAGAACCATTAGAATGATCCTAAACATTGCTCGAGTCCCCATGGGACCAGAGGGTGTACCATGAGTCCTTGGAGGTTCTAATAAGTGTAGAATGGTTAAGAGAGTATTCTAAAGGCTTAGAATGGTCTAGGAATGTGTATTAGGACTTATAATAACCATTGGAATGATCCTAAACATTGCATGGTACCACAAGGGACGTAGAGGGTGTAGCATGAGTCCTTGTAGGTTCTAACAAGTGTAGAATGGTTAAGAGAGTATTCTAAAGGCTTACAATGGTCTAGGAATGTGTATTAGGACATATAAGAACCATTAGAATGATCCTAAACATTGTTCGAGTCCCCAAGGGACATAGAGGATGTAGCATGAGTCCTTGGAGGTTCGAATAAGTGTAGAATGGTTAAGTGAGTATTCTAAAGGCTTAGAATGGTCTAGGAATGTGTATTAGGACTTATAATAACCATTAGAATGATCCTAAACAATGCATGGTACCCCAAGGGACGTAGAGGGTGTAGCATGAGTCCTTGTAGGTTCTAACAAGTGTAGAATGGTTAAGAGAGTATTCTAAAGGCTTAGAATGGTCTAGGAATGTGTATTAGGACTTATAAGAACCATTAGAATGATCCTAAACATTGTTCGAGTCCCCAAGGGACATAGAGGGTGTAGCATGAGTCCTTGGAGGTTCTAATAAGTGTAGAATGGTTAAGAGAGTATTCTAAAGGCTTAGAATGGTCCAGGAATGTGTATTAGGACTTATAAGAACCATAAGAATGATCCTAAACAATGCATGGTACCCCAAGGGATGTAGAGGGTGTACCATGAATCCTTGGAGATTCTAACAAGTGTAGAATGGTTAAGAGAGTATTCTAAAGGCTTAGAATGGTCTAGGAATGTTTATTAGGACTTATAAGAACCATTAGATTGATCCTAAACATTGCTCGAGTCCTCAAGGGACCAGAGGGTGTAGGATGTGTCCTTGGAGGTTCTAATAAGTGTATAATGGTTAAGAGAGTATTCTAAAGGCTTAGAATGGTCGAGGAATGTGTATTAGGACTTATAAGAACCATTAGAATGATCCTAAACAATGCATGGTACCCCAAGGGACGTAGAGGGTGTACCATGAGTCCTTGGAGGTTCTAACAAGTGTAGAATGGTTAAGAGAGTATTCTAAAGGCTTAGAATGGTCTAGGAATGTGTATTAGGACTTATAATAACCATTGGAATGATCCTAAACATTGCATGGTACCACAAGGGACGTAGAGGGTGTAGCATGAGTCCTTCTAGGTTCTAACAAGTGTAGAATGGTTAAGAGAGTATTCTAAAGGCTTAGAATGGTCTAGGAATGTGTATTAGGACTTATAATAACCATTGGAATGATCCTAAACATTGCTCGAGTCCCCAAGGGATATAGAGGGTGTAGGATGAGTCCTTGGAGGTTCTAATAAGTGTAGAATGGTTAAGTGAGTATTCTAAAGGCTTAGAATGGTCTAGGAATGTGTATTAGGACTTATAATAACCATTAGAATGATCCTAAACATTGAATGGTACCCCAAGGGATGTAGAGGGTGTAACATGAGTCCTTGGAGGTTCTAATTAGTGTAGAATGGTTAAGAGAGTATTCTAAAGGCTTAGAATGGTCTAGAAATGTGTATTAGGACTTATAAGAACCATTAGAATGATCCTAAACATTGCTCGAGTCCCCAAGGGACATAGAGGGTGTAGGATGAGTCCTTGGAGGTTCGAATAAGTGTAGAATGGTTAAGTGAGTATTCTAAAGGCTTAGAATGGTCTAGGAATGTGTAATAGGACTTATAATAACCATTAGAATGATCCTAAACATTGCTCGAGTCCCCAAGGGACATAGAGGGTGTAGGATGAGTCCTTGGAGGTTCGAATAAGTGTAGAATGGTTAAGTGAGTATTCTAAAGGCTTAGAATGGTCTAGGAATGTGCATTAGGACTTATAATAACCATTAGAATGATCCTAAACAATGCATGGTACCCCAAGGGACGTAGAGGGTGTAGCATGAGTCCTTGTAGGTTCTAACAAGTGTAGAATGGTTAAGAGAGTATTCTAAAGGCTTAGAATGGTCTAGGAATGTTTATTAAGACTTATAAGAACCATTAGAATGATCCTAAACATTGCTCGAGTCCTCAAGGGACCAGAGGGTGTAGGATGTGTCCTTGGAGGTTCTAATAAGTGTATAATGGTTAAGAGAGTATTCTAAAGGCTTAGAATGGTCTAGGAATGTGTATTAGGACTTATAATAACCATTGGAATGATCCTAAACATTGCATGGTACCACAAGGGACGTAGAGGGTGTAGCATGAGTCCTTGGAGGTTCTAATAAGTGTAGAATGGTTAAGAGAGTATTCTAAAGGCTTAGAATGGTCCAGGAATGTGTATTAGGACTTATAAGAACCATAAGAATGATCCTAAACAATGCATGGTACCCCAAGGGATGTAGAGGGTGTACCATGAATCCTTGGAGATTCTAACAAGTGTAGAATGGTTAAGAGAGTATTCTAAAGGCTTAGAATGGTCTAGGAATGTTTATTAGGACTTATAAGAACCATTAGATTGATCCTAAACATTGCTCGAGTCCTCAAGGGACCAGAGGGTGTAGGATGTGTCCTTGGAGGTTCTAATAAGTGTATAATGGTTAAGAGAGTATTCTAAAGGCTTAGAATGGTCTAGGAATGTGTATTAGGACTTATAAGAACCATTAGAATGATCCTAAACAATGCATGGTACCCCAAGGGACGTAGAGGGTGTACCATGAGTCCTTGGAGGTTCTAACAAGTGTAGAATGGTTAAGAGAGTATTCTAAAGGCTTAGAATGGTCTAGGAATGTGTATTAGGACTTATAATAACCATTGGAATGATCCTAAACATTGCATGGTACCACAAGGGACGTAGAGGGTGTAGCATGAGTCCTTGTAGGTTCTAACAAGTGTAGAATGGTTAAGAGAGTATTCTAAAGGCTTAGAATGGTCTAGGAATGTGTATTAGGACTTATAAGAACCATTAGAATGATCCTAAACATTGCATGGTACCCCAAGGGATGTAGAGGGTGTACCATGAATCCTTGGAGATTCTAACAAGTGTAGAATGGTTAAGAGAGTATTCTAAAGGCTTAGAATGGTCTAGGAATGTTTATTAGGACTTATAAGAACCATTAGATTGATCCTAAACATTGCTCGAGTCCTCAAGGGACCAGAGGGTGTAGGATGTGTCCTTGGAGGTTCTAATAAGTGTATAATGGTTAAGAGAGTATTCTAAAGGCTTAGAATGGTCTAGGAATGTGTATTAGGACTTATAATAACCATTGGAATGATCCTAAACATTGCATGGTACCACAAGGGACGTAGAGGGTGTAGCATGAGTCCTTGGAGGTTCTAATAAGTGTAGAATGGTTAAGAGAGTATTCTAAAGGCTTAGAATGGTCCAGGAATGTGTATTAGGACTTATAAGAACCATAAGAATGATCCTAAACAATGCATGGTACCCCAAGGGATGTAGAGGGTGTACCATGAATCCTTGGAGATTCTAACAAGTGTAGAATGGTTAAGAGAGTATTCTAAAGGCTTAGAATGGTCTAGGAATGTTTATTAGGACTTATAAGAACCATTAGATTGATCCTAAACATTGCTCGAGTCCTCAAGGGACCAGAGGGTGTAGGATGTGTCCTTGGAGGTTCTAATAAGTGTATAATGGTTAAGAGAGTATTCTAAAGGCTTAGAATGGTCTAGGAATGTGTATTAGGACTTATAAGAACCATTAGAATGATCCTAAACAATGCATGGTACCCCAAGGGACGTAGAGGGTGTACCATGAGTCCTTGGAGGTTCTAACAAGTGTAGAATGGTTAAGAGAGTATTCTAAAGGCTTAGAATGGTCTAGGAATGTGTATTAGGACTTATAATAACCATTGGAATGATCCTAAACATTGCATGGTACCACAAGGGACGTAGAGGGTGTAGCATGAGTCCTTGTAGGTTCTAACAAGTGTAGAATGGTTAAGAGAGTATTCTAAAGGCTTAGAATGGTCTAGGAATGTGTATTAGGACTTATAAGAACCATTAGAATGATCCTAAACATTGCTCGAGTCCCCAAGGGACATAGAGGGTGTAGCATGAGTCCTTGGAGGTTCTAATCAGTGTAGAATGGTTAAGAGAGTATTCTAATGGCTTAGAATGGTCCAGGAATGTGTATTAGGACTTATAAGAACCATTAGAATGATCCTAAACAATGCACGGTACCCCAAGGGACGTAGAGGGTGTACCATGAACCCTTGGAGGTTCTAACAAGTGTAGAATGGTTAAGAGAGTATTCTAAAGGCTTAGAATGGTCTAGGAATGTGTATTAGGACTTATAATAACCATTGGAATGATCCTAAACATTGCATGGTACCACAAGGGACGTAGAGGGTGTAGCATGAGTCCTTGTAGGTTCTAACAAGTGTAGAATGGTTAAGAGAGTATTCTAAAGGCTTAGAATGGTCTAGGAATGTGTATTAGGACTTATAAGAACCATTAGAATGATCCTAAACATTGTTCGAGTCCCCAAGGGACATAGAGGGTGTAGCATGAGTCCTTGGAGGTTCTAATAAGTGTAGAATGGTTAAGAGAGTATTCTAAAGGCTTAGAATGGTCCAAGAATGTGTATTAGGACTTATAAGAACCATTAGAATGATCCTAAACAATGCATGGTACCCCAAGGGATGTAGAGGGTATACCATGAATCCTTGGAGATTCTAACAAGTGTAGAATGGTTAAGAGAGTATTCTAAAGGCTTAGAATGGTCTAGGAATGTGTATTAGGACTTATAATAACCATTAGAATGATCCTAAACATTGCATGGTACCACAAGGGACGTAGAGGGTGTAGCATGAGTCCTTGTAGGTTCTAACAAGTGTAGAATGGTTAAGAGAGTATTCTAAAGGCTTACAATGGTCTAGGAATGTGTATTAGGACTTATAAGAACCATTAGAATGATCCTAAACATTGTTCGAGTCCCCAAGGGACATAGAGGATGTAGCATGAGTCCTTGGAGGTTCGAATAAGTGTAGAATGGTTAAGTGAGTATTCTAAAGGCTTAGAATGGTCTAGGAATGTGTATTAGGACTTATAATAACCATTAGAATGATCCTAAACAATGCATGGTACCCCAAGGGACGTAGAGGGTGTAGCATGAGTCCTTGTAGGTTCTAACAAGTGTAGAATGGTTAAGAGAGTATTCTAAAGGCTTAGAATGGTCTAGGAATGTGTATTAGGACTTATAATAACCATTCGAATGATCCTAAACATTGCATGGTACTACAAGGGACGTAGAGGGTGTAGCATGAGTCCTTGTAGGTTCTAACAAGTGTAGAATGGTTAAGAGAGTATTCTAAAGGCTTACAATGGTCTAGGAATGTGTATTAGGACTTATAAGAACCATTAGAATGATCCTAAACATTGTTCGAGTCCCCAAGGGACATAGAGGATGTAGCATGAGTCCTTGGAGGTTCGAATAAGTGTAGAATGGTTAAGTGAGTATTCTAAAGGCTTAGAATGGTCTAGGAATGTGTATTAGGACTTATAATAACCAATAGAATGATCCTAAACAATGCATGGTACCCCAAGGGACGTAGAGGGTGTAGCATGAGTCCTTGTAGGTTCTAACAAGTGTAGAATGGTTAAGAGAGTATTCTAAAGGCTTAGAATGGTCTAGGAATGTGTATTAGGACTTATAAGAACCATTAGAATGATCCTAAACATTGTTCGAGTCCCCAAGGGACATAGAGGGTGTAGCATGAGTCCTTGGAGGTTCTAATAAGTGTAGAACGGTTAAGAGAGTATTCTAAAGGCTTAGAATGGTCCAGGAATGTGTATTAGGACTTATAAGAACCATTAGAATGATCCTAAACAATGCATGGTACCCCAAGGGATGTAGAGGGTGTACCATGAATCCTTGGAGATTCTAACAAGTGTAGAATGGTTAAGAGAGTATTCTAAAGGCTTAGAATGGTCTAGGAATGTTTATTAGGACTTATAAGAACCATTAGAATGATCCTAAACATTGCTCGAGTCCTCAAGGGACCAGAGGGTGTAGGATGTGTCCTTGGAGGTTCTAATAAGTGTATAATGGTTAAGAGAGTATTCTAAAGGCTTAGAATGGTCTAGGAATGTGTATTAGGACTTATAAGAACCATTAGAATGATCCTAAACAATGCATGGTACCCCAAGGGACGTAGAGGGTGTACCATGAGTCCTTGGAGGTTCTAACAAGTGTAGAATGGTTAAGAGAGTATTCTAAAGGCTTAGAATGGTCTAGGAATGTGTATTAGGACTTATAATAACCATTGGAATGATCCTAAACATTGCATGGTACCACAAGGGACGTAGAGGGTGTAGCATGAGTCCTTGTAGGTTCTAACAAGTGTAGAATGGTTAAGAGAGTATTCTAAAGGCTTAGAATCGTCTAGGAATGTGCATTAGGACTTATAAGAACCATTAGAATGATCCTAAACATTGTTCGAGTCCCCAAGGGACATAGAGGATGTAGCATGAGTCCTTAGAGGTTCTAATAAGTGTAGAATGGTTAAGAGAGTATTCTAAAGGCTTAGAGTGGTCTAGGAATGTGTATTAGGACTTATAAGAACCATTAGAATGATCCTAAACATTGTTCGAGTCCCCAAGGGACATAGAGGGTGTAGCATGAGTCCTTGGAGGTTCTAATAAGTGTAGAATGGTTAAGAGAGTATTCTAAAGGCTTAGAATGGTCTAGGAATGTGTAATAAGACTTATAAGAACCATTAGAATGATCCTAAACATTGCTCGAGTCCCCAAGGGACATGGAGGGTGTAGGATGAGTCCTTGGAGGTTCGAATAAGTGTAGAATGGTTAAGTGATTATTCAAAAGGTTTAGAATGGTCTAGGAATGTGTATTAGGACTTATAATAACCATTAGAATGATCCTAAACAATGCATGGTACCCCAAGGGACGTAGAGGGTGTAACATGAGTCCTTGTAGGTTCTAACAAGTGTAGAATGGTTAAGAGAGTATTCTAAAGGCTTAGAATGGTCTAGGAATATGTATTAGGACTTATAATAACCATTGGAATGATCCTAAACATTGTTCGAGTCCCCAAGGGACATAGAGGATGTAGCATGAGTCCTTGGAGGTTCGAATAAGTGTAGAATGGTTAAGTGAGTATTCTAAAGGCTTAGAATGGTCTAGGAATGTGTATTAGGACTTATAATAACCATTAGAATGATCCTAAACAATGCATGGTACCCCAAGGGACGTAGAGGGTGTAGCATGAGTCCTTGTAGGTTCTAACAAGTGTAGAATGGTTAAGAGAGTATTCTAAAGGCTTAGAATGGTCTAGGAATGTGTATTAGGACTTATAAGAACCATTAGAATGATCCTAAACATTGCTCGAGTCCCCAAGGGACATAGAGGGTCTAGGATGAGTCCTTGGAGGTTCGAATAAGTGTAGAATGGTTAAGTGAGTATTCTAAAGGTTTAGAATGGTCTAGGAATGTGTATTAGGACTTATAATAACCATTAGAATGATCCTAAACAATGCATGGTACCCCAAGGGACGTAGAGGGTGTAGCATGAGTCCTTGTAGGTTCTAACAAGTGTAGAATGGTTAAGAGAGTATTCTAAAGGCTTAGAATGGTCTAGGAATGTGTATTAGGACTTATAAGAACCATTAGAATGATCCTAAACATTGTTCGAGTCCCCAAGGGACATAGAGGATGTAGCATGAGTCCTTGGAGGTTCGAATAAGTGTAGAATGGTTAAGTGAGTATTCTAAAGGCTTAGAATGGTCTAGGAATGTGTATTAGGACTTATAATAACCATTAGAATGATCCTAAACAATGCATGGTACCCCAAGGGACGTAGAGGGTGTAGCATGAGTCCTTGTAGGTTCTAGCTAGTGTAGAATGGTTAAGAGAGTATTCTAAAGGCTTAGAATGGTCTAGGAATGTGTATTAGGACTTATAAGAACCATTAGAATGATCCTAAACATTGTTCGAGTCCCCAAGGGACATAGAGGGTGTAGCATGAGTCCTTGGAGGTTCTAATAAGTGTAGAATGGTTAAGAGAGTATTCTAAAGGCTTAGAATGGTCCAGGAATGTGTATTAGGACTTATAAGAACCATTAGAATGATCTTAAACAATGCATGGTACCCCAAGGGATGTAGAGGGTGTACCATGAATCCTTGGAGATTCTAACAAGTGTAGAATGGTTAAGAGAGTATTCTAAAGGCTTAGAATGGTCTAGGAATGTTTATTAGGACTTATAAGAACCATTAGAATGATCCTAAACATTGCTCGAGTCCTCAAGGGACCAGAGGGTGTAGGATGTGTCCTTGGAGGTTCTAATAAGTGTATAATGGTTAAGAGAGTATTCTAAAGGCTTAGAATGGTCTAGGAATGTGTATTAGGACTTATAAGAACCATTAGAATGATCCTAAACAATGCATGGTACCCCAAGGGACGTAGAGGGTGTACCATGAGTCCTTGGAGGTTCTAACAAGTGTAGAATGGTTAAGAGAGTATTCTAAAGGCTTAGAATGGTCTAGGAATGTGTAATAAGACTTATAAGAACCATTAGAATGATCCTAAACATTGCTCGAGTCCCCAAGGGACATGGAGGGTGTAGGATGAGTCCTTGGAGGTTCGAATAAGTGTAGAATGGTTAAGTGAGTATTCTAAAGGTTTAGAATGGTCTAGGAATGTGTATTAGGACTTATAATAACCATTAGAATGATCCTAAACATTGTTCGAGTCCCCAAGGGACATAGAGGATGTAGCATGAGTCCTTAGAGGTTCTAATAAGTGTAGAATGGTTAAGAGAGTATTCTAAAGGCTTAGAGTGGTCTAGGAATGTGTATTAGGACATATAAGAACCATTAGAATGATCCTAAACATTGTTCGAGTCCCCAAGGGACATAGAGGGTGTAGCATGAGTCCTTGGAGGTTCTAATAAGTGTAGAATGGTTAAGAGAGTATTCTAAAGGCTTAGAATGGTCTAGGAATGTGTAATAAGACTTATAAGAACCATTAGAATGATCCTAAACATTGCTCGAGTCCCCAAGGGACATGGAGGGTGTAGGATGAGTCCTTGGAGGTTCGAATAAGTGTAGAATGGTTAAGTGATTATTCTAAAGGTTTAGAATGGTCTAGGAATGTGTATTAGGACTTATAATAACCATTAGAATGATCCTAAACAATGCATGGTACCCCAAGGGATGTAGAGGGTGTACCATGAATCCTTGGAGATTCTAACAAGTGTAGAATGGTTAAGAGAGTATTCTAAAGGCTTAGAATGGTCTAGGAATGTTTATTAGGACTTATAAGAACCATTAGAATGATCCTAAACATTGTTCGAGTCCCCAAGGGACATAGAGGGTGTAGCATGAGTCCTTGGAGGTTCTAATAAGTGTAGAATGGTTAAGAGAGTATTCTAAAGGCTTAGAATGGTCTAGGAATGTGTAATAAGACTTATAAGAACCATTAGAATGATCCTAAACATTGCTCGAGTCCCCAAGGGACATGGAGGGTGTAGGATGAGTCCTTGGAGGTTCGAATAAGTGTAGAATGGTTAAGTGATTATTCTAAAGGTTTAGAATGGTCTAGGAATGTGTATTAGGACTTATAATAACCATTAGAATGATCCTAAACAATGCATGGTACCCCAATGGATGTAGAGGGTGTACCATGAATCCTTAGAGATTCTAACAAGTGTAGAATGGTTAAGAGAGTATTCTAAAGGCTTAGAATGGTCTAGGAATGTGTATTAGGACTTATAAGAACCATTAGAATGATCCTAAACAATGCATGGTACCCCAAGGGACGTAGAGGGTGTACCATGAGTCCTTGGAGGTTCTAACAAGTGTAGAATGGTTAAGAGAGTATTCTAAAGGCTTAGAATGGTCTAGGAATGTGTAATAAGACTTATAAGAACCATTAGAATGATCCTAAACATTGCTCGAGTCCCCAAGGGACATGGAGGGTGTAGGATGAGTCCTTGGAGGTTCGAATAAGTGTAGAATGGTTAAGTGAGTATTCTAAAGGTTTAGAATGGTCTAGGAATGTGTATTAGGACTTATAATAACCATTAGAATGATCCTAAACATTGTTCGAGTCCCCAAGGGACATAGAGGATGTAGCATGAGTCCTTAGAGGTTCTAATAAGTGTAGAATGGTTAAGAGAGTATTCTAAAGGCTTAGAGTGGTCTAGGAATGTGTATTAGGACTTATAAGAACCATTAGAATGATCCTAAACATTGTTCGAGTCCCCAAGGGACATAGAGGGTGTAGCATGAGTCCTTGGAGGTTCTAATAAGTGTAGAATGGTTAAGAGAGTATTCTAAAGGCTTAGAATGGTCTAGGAATGTGTAATAAGACTTATAAGAACCATTAGAATGATCCTAAACATTGCTCGAGTCCCCAAGGGACATGGAGGGTGTAGGATGAGTCCTTGGAGGTTCGAATAAGTGTAGAATGGTTAAGTGATTATTCTAAAGGTTCAGAATGGTCTAGGAATGTGTATTAGGACTTATAATAACCATTAGAATGATCCTAAACAATGCATGGTACCCCAAGGGATGTAGAGGGTGTACCATGAATCCTTGGAGATTCTAACAAGTGTAGAATGGTTAAGAGAGTATTCTAAAGGCTTAGAATGGTCCAGGAATGTGTATTAGGACTTATAAGAACCATTAGAATGATCCTAAACAATGCATGGTACCCCAAGGGATGTAGAGGGTGTACCATGAATCCTTGGAGATTCTAACAAGTGTAGAATGGTTAAGAGAGTATTCTAAAGGCTTAGAATGGTCTAGGAATGTTTATTAGGACTTATAAGAACCATTAGAATGATCCTAAACATTGCTCGAGTCCTCAAGGGACCAGAGGGTGTAGGATGTGTCCTTGGAGGTTCTAATAAGTGTATAATGGTTAAGAGAGTATTCTAAAGGCTTAGAATGGTCTAGGAATGTGTATTAGGACTTATAAGAACCATTAGAATGATCCTAAACAATGCATGGTACCCCAAGGGACGTAGAGGGTGTACCATGAGTCCTTGGAGGTTCTAACAAGTGTAGAATGGTTAAGAGAGTATTCTAAAGGCTTAGAATGGTCTAGGAATGTGTAATAAGACTTATAAGAACCATTAGAATGATCCTAAACATTGCTCGAGTCCCCAAGGGACATGGAGGGTGTAGGATGAGTCCTTGGAGGTTCGAATAAGTGTAGAATGGTTAAGTGAGTATTCTAAAGGTTTAGAATGGTCTAGGAATGTGTATTAGGACTTATAATAACCATTAGAATGATCCTAAACATTGTTCGAGTCCCCAAGGGACATAGAGGATGTAGCATGAGTCCTTAGAGGTTCTAATAAGTGTAGAATGGTTAAGAGAGTATTCTAAAGGCTTAGAGTGGTCTAGGAATGTGTATTAGGACTTATAAGAACCATTAGAATGATCCTAAACATTGTTCGAGTCCCCAAGGGACATAGAGGGTGTAGCATGAGTCCTTGGAGGTTCTAATAAGTGTAGAATGGTTAAGAGAGTATTCTAAAGGCTTAGAATGGTCTAGGAATGTGTAATAAGACTTATAAGAACCATTAGAATGATCCTAAACATTGCTCGAGTCCCCAAGGGACATGGAGGGTGTAGGATGAGTCCTTGGAGGTTCGAATAAGTGTAGAATGGTTAAGTGATTATTCTAAAGGTTTAGAATGGTCTAGGAATGTGTATTAGGACTTATAATAACCATTAGAATGATCCTAAACAATGCATGGTACCCCAAGGGATGTAGAGGGTGTACCATGAATCCTTGGAGATTCTAACAAGTGTAGAATGGTTAAGAGAGTATTCTAAAGGCTTAGAATGGTCCAGGAATGTGTATTAGGACTTATAAGAACCATTAGAATGATCCTAAACATTGCTCGAGTCCCCAAGGGACATGGAGGGTGTAGGATGAGTCCTTGGAGGTTCGAATAAGTGTAGAATGGTTAAGTGAGTATTCTAAAGGTTTAGAATGGTCTAGGAATGTGTATTAGGACTTATAATAACCATTAGAATGATCCTAAACATTGTTCGAGTCCCCAAGGGACATAGAGGATGTAGCATGAGTCCTTAGAGGTTCTAATAAGTGTAGAATGGTTAAGAGAGTATTCTAAAGGCTTAGAGTGGTCTAGGAATGTGTATTAGGACTTATAAGAACCATTAGAATGATCCTAAACATTGTTCGAGTCCCCAAGGGACATAGAGGGTGTAGCATGAGTCCTTGGAGGTTCTAATAAGTGTAGAATGGTTAAGAGAGTATTCTAAAGGCTTAGAATGGTCTAGGAATGTGTAATAAGACTTATAAGAACCATTAGAATGATCCTAAACATTGCTCGAGTCCCCAAGGGACATGGAGGGTGTAGGATGAGTCCTTGGAGGTTCGAATAAGTGTAGAATGGTTAAGTGATTATTCTAAAGGTTTAGAATGGTCTAGGAATGTGTATTAGGACTTATAATAACCATTAGAATGATCCTAAACAATGCATGGTACCCCAAGGGATGTAGAGGGTGTACCATGAATCCTTGGAGATTCTAACAAGTGTAGAATGGTTAAGAGAGTATTCTAAAGGCTTAGAATGGTCCAGGAATGTGTATTAGGACTTATAAGAACCATTAGAATGATCCTAAACAATGCATGGTACCCCAAGGGATGTAGAGGGTGTACCATGAATCCTTGGAGATTCTAACAAGTGTAGAATGGTTAAGAGAGTATTCTAAAGGCTTAGAATGGTCTAGGAATGTTTATTAGGACTTATAAGAACCATTAGAATGATCCTAAACATTGATCGAGTCCTCAAGGGACCAGAGGGTGTAGGATGTGTCCTTGGAGGTTCTAATAAGTGTATAATGGTTAAGAGAGTATTCTAAAGGCTTAGAATGGTCTAGGAATGTGTATTAGGACTTATAAGAACCATTAGAATGATCCTAAACAATGCATGGTACCCCAAGGGACGTAGAGGGTGTACCATGAGTCCTTGGAGGTTCTAACAAGTGTAGAATGGTTAAGAGAGTATTCTAAAGGCTTAGAATGGTCTAGGAATGTGTAATAAGACTTATAAGAACCATTAGAATGATCCTAAACATTGCTCGAGTCCCCAAGGGACATGGAGGGTGTAGGATGAGTCCTTGGAGGTTCGAATAAGTGTAGAATGGTTAAGTGAGTATTCTAAAGGTTTAGAATGGTCTAGGAATGTGTATTAGGACTTATAATAACCATTAGAATGATCCTAAACATTGTTCGAGTCCCCAAGGGACATAGAGGATGTAGCATGAGTCCTTAGAGGTTCTAATAAGTGTAGAATGGTTAAGAGAGTATTCTAAAGGCTTAGAGTGGTCTAGGAATGTGTATTAGGACTTATAAGAACCATTAGAATGATCCTAAACATTGTTCGAGTCCCCAAGGGACATAGAGGGTGTAGCATGAGTCCTTGGAGGTTCTAATAAGTGTAGAATGGTTAAGAGAGTATTCTAAAGGCTTAGAATGGTCTAGGAATGTGTAATAAGACTTATAAGAACCATTAGAATGATCCTAAACATTGCTCGAGTCCCCAAGGGACATGGAGGGTGTAGGATGAGTCCTTGGAGGTTCGAATAAGTGTAGAATGGTTAAGTGATTATTCTAAAGGTTTAGAATGGTCTAGGAATGTGTATTAGGACTTATAAGAACCATTAGAATGATCCTAAACAATGCATGGTACCCCAAGGGATGTAGAGGGTGTACCATGAATCCTTGGAGATTCTAACAAGTGTAGAATGGTTAAGAGAGTATTCTAAAGGCTTAGAATGGTCTAGGAATGTTTATTAGGACTTATAAGAACCATTAGAATGATCCTAAACATTGCTCGAGTCCCCAAGGGACATAGAGGATGTAGCATGAGTCCTTGGAGGTTCTAATAAGTGTATAATGGTTAAGAGAGTATTCTAAAGGCTTAGAATGGTCTAGGAATGTGTATTAGGACTTATAAGAACCATTAGAATGATCCTAAACAATGCATGGTACCCCAAGGGACGTAGAGGGTGTACCATGAGTCCTTGGAGGTTCTAACAAGTGTAGAATGGTTAAGAGAGTATTCTAAAGGCTTAGAATGGTCTAGGAATGTGTATTAGGACTTATAATAACCATTGGAATGATCCTAAACATTGCATGGTACCACAAGGGACGTAGAGGGTGTAGCATGAGTCCTTGTAGGTTCTAACAAGTGTAGAATGGTTAAGAGAGTATTCTAAAGGCTTAGAGTGGTCTAGGAATGTGTATTAGGACTTATAAGAACCATTAGAATGATCCTAAACATTGTTCGAGTCCCCAAGGGACATAGAGGATGTAGCATGAGTCCTTAGAGGTTCTAATAAGTGTAGAATGGTTAAGAGAGTATTCTAAAGGCTTAGAGTGGTCTAGGAATGTGTATTAGGACTTATAAGAACCATTAGAATGATCCTAAACATTGTTCGAGTCCCCAAGGGACATAGAGGGTGTAGCATGAGTCCTTGGAGGTTCTAATAAGTGTAGAATGGTTAAGAGAGTATTCTAAAGGCTTAGAATGGTCTAGGAATGTGTAATAAGACTTATAAGAACCATTAGAATGATCCTAAACATTGCTCGAGTCCCCAAGGGACATGGAGGGTGTAGGATGAGTCCTTGGAGGTTCGAATAAGTGTAGAATGGTTAAGTGATTATTCTAAAGGTTTAGAATGGTCTAGGAATGTGTATTAGGACTTATAATAACCATTAGAATGATCCTAAACAATGCATGGTACCCCAAGGGACGTAGAGGGTGTAACATGAGTCCTTGTAGGTTCTAACAAGTGTAGAATGGTTAAGAGAGTATTCTAAAGGCTTAGAATGGTCTAGGAATATGTATTAGGACTTATAATAACCATTGGAATGATCCTAAACATTGTTCGAGTCCCCAAGGGACATAGAGGATGTAGCATGAGTCCTTGGAGGTTCGAATAAGTGTAGAATGGTTAAGTGAGTATTCTAAAGGCTTAGAATGGTCTAGGAATGTGTATTAGGACTTATAATAACCATTAGAATGATCCTAAACAATGCATGGTACCCCAAGGGACGTAGAGGGTGTAGCATGAGTCCTTGTAGGTTCTAACAAGTGTAGAATGGTTAAGAGAGTATTCTAAAGGCTTAGAATGGTCTAGGAATGTGTATTAGGACTTATAAGAACCATTAGAATGATCCTAAACATTGCTCGAGTCCCCAAGGGACATAGAGGGTCTAGGATGAGTCCTTGGAGGTTCGAATAAGTGTAGAATGGTTAAGTGAGTATTCTAAAGGTTTAGAATGGTCTAGGAATGTGTATTAGGACTTATAATAACCATTAGAATGATCCTAAACAATGCATGGTACCCCAAGGGACGTAGAGGGTGTAGCATGAGTCCTTGTAGGTTCTAACAAGTGTAGAATGGTTAAGAGAGTATTCTAAAGGCTTAGAATGGTCTAGGAATGTGTATTAGGAGTTATAAGAACCATTAGAATGATCCTAAACATTGTTCGAGTCCCCAAGGGACATAGAGGATGTAGCATGAGTCCTTGGAGGTTCGAATAAGTGTAGAATGGTTAAGTGAGTATTCTAAAGGCTTAGAATGGTCTAGGAATGTGTATTAGGACTTATAATAACCATTAGAATGATCCTAAACAATGCATGGTACCCCAAGGGACGTAGAGGGTGTAGCATGAGTCCTTGTAGGTTCTAGCAAGTGTAGAATGGTTAAGAGAGTATTCTAAAGGCTTAGAATGGTCTAGGAATGTGTATTAGGACTTATAAGAACCATTAGAATGATCCCAAACATTGTTCGAGTCCCCAAGGGACATAGAGGGTGTAGCATGAGTCCTTGGAGGTTCTAATAAGTGTAGAATGGTTAAGAGAGTATTCTAAAGGCTTAGAATGGTCCAGGAATGTGTATTAGGACTTATAAGAACCATTAGAATGATCCTAAACAATGCATGGTACCCCAAGGGATGTAGAGGGTGTACCATGAATCCTTGGAGATTCTAACAAGTGTAGAATGGTTAAGAGAGTATTCTAAAGGCTTAGAATGGTCTAGGAATGTTTATTAGGACTTATAAGAACCATTAGAATGATCCTAAACATTGCTCGAGTCCTCAAGGGACCAGAGGGTGTAGGATGTGTCCTTGGAGGTTCTAATAAGTGTATAATGGTTAAGAGAGTATTCTAAAGGCTTAGAATGGTCTAGGAATGTGTATTAGGACTTATAAGAACCATTAGAATGATCCTAAACAATGCATGGTACCCCAAGGGACGTAGAGGGTGTACCATGAGTCCTTGGAGGTTCTAACAAGTGTAGAATGGTTAAGAGAGTATTCTAAAGGCTTAGAATGGTCTAGGAATGTGTATTAGGACTTATAATAACCATTGGAATGATCCTAAACATTGCATGGTACCACAAGGGACGTAGAGGGTGTAGCATGAGTCCTTGTAGGTTCTAACAAGTGTAGAATGGTTAAGAGAGTATTCTAAAGGCTTAGAATGGTCTAGGAATGTGCATTAGGACTTATAAGAACCATTAGAATGATCCTAAACATTGTTCGAGTCCCCAAGGGACATAGAGGATGTAGCATGAGTCCTTAGAGGTTCTAATAAGTGTAGAATGGTTAAGAGAGTATTCTAAAGGCTTAGAGTGGTCTAGGAATGTGTATTAGGACTTATAAGAACCATTAGAATGATCCTAAACATTGTTCGAGTCCCCAAGGGACATAGAGGGTGTAGCATGAGTCCTTGGAGGTTCTAATAAGTGTAGAATGGTTAAGAGAGTATTCTAAAGGCTTAGAATGGTCTAGGAATGTGTAATAAGACTTATAAGAACCATTAGAATGATCCTAAACATTGCTCGAGTCCCCAAGGGACATGGAGGGTGTAGGATGAGTCCTTGGAGGTTCGAATAAGTGTAGAATGGTTAAGTGATTATTCTAAAGGTTTAGAATGGTCTAGGAATGTGTATTAGGACTTATAATAACCATTAGAATGATCCTAAACAATGCATGGTACCCCAAGGGACGTAGAGGGTGTAACATGAGTCCTTGTAGGTTCTAACAAGTGTAGAATGGTTAAGAGAGTATTCTAAAGGCTTAGAATGGTCTAGGAATATGTATTAGGACTTATAATAACCATTGGAATGATCCTAAACATTGTTCGAGTCCCCAAGGGACATAGAGGATGTAGCATGAGTCCTTGGAGGTTCGAATAAGTGTAGAATGGTTAAGTGAGTATTCTAAAGGCTTAGAATGGTCTAGGAATGTGTATTAGGACTTATAATAACCATTAGAATGATCCTAAACAATGCATGGTACCCCAAGGGACGTAGAGGGTGTAGCATGAGTCCTTGTAGGTTCTAACAAGTGTAGAATGGTTAAGAGAGTATTCTAAAGGCTTAGAATGGTCTAGGAATGTGTATTAGGACTTATAAGAACCATTAGAATGATCCTAAACATTGCTCGAGTCCCCAAGGGACATAGAGGGTCTAGGATGAGTCCTTGGAGGTTCGAATAAGTGTAGAATGGTTAAGTGAGTATTCTAAAGGTTTAGAATGGTCTAGGAATGTGTATTAGGACTTATAATAACCATTAGAATGATCCTAAACAATGCATGGTACCCCAAGGGACGTAGAGGGTGTAGCATGAGTCCTTGTAGGTTCTAACAAGTGTAGAATGGTTAAGAGAGTATTCTAAAGGCTTAGAATGGTCTAGGAATGTGTATTAGGACTTATAAGAACCATTAGAATGATCCTAAACATTGTTCGAGTCCCCAAGGGACATAGAGGATGTAGCATGAGTCCTTGGAGGTTCGAATAAGTGTAGAATGGTTAAGTGAGTATTCTAAAGGCTTAGAATGGTCTAGGAATGTGTATTAGGACTTATAATAACCATTAGAATGATCCTAAACAATGCATGGTACCCCAAGGGACGTAGAGGGTGTAGCATGAGTCCTTGTAGGTTCTAGCAAGTGTAGAATGGTTAAGAGAGTATTCTAAAGGCTTAGAATGGTCTAGGAATGTGTATTAGGACTTATAAGAACCATTAGAATGATCCTAAACATTGTTCGAGTCCCCAAGGGACATAGAGGGTGTAGCATGAGTCCTTGGAGGTTCTAATAAGTGTAGAATGGTTAAGAGAGTATTCTAAAGGCTTAGAATGGTCCAGGAATGTGTATTAGGACTTATAAGAACCATTAGAATGATCCTAAACAATGCATGGTACACCAAGGGATGTAGAGGGTGTACCATGAATCCTTGGAGATTCTAACAAGTGTAGAATGGTTAAGAGAGTATTCTAAAGGCTTAGAATGGTCTAGGAATGTTTATTAGGACTTATAAGAACCATTAGAATGATCCTAAACATTGCTCGAGTCCTCAAGGGACCAGAGGGTGTAGGATGTGTCCTTGGAGGTTCTAATAAGTGTATAATGGTTAAGAGAGTATTCTAAAGGCTTAGAATGGTCTAGGAATGTGTATTAGGACTTATAAGAACCATTAGAATGATCCTAAACAATGCATGGTACCCCAAGGGACGTAGAGGGTGTACCATGAGTCCTTGGAGGTTCTAACAAGTGTAGAATGGTTAAGAGAGTATTCTAAAGGCTTAGAATGGTCTAGGAATGTGTAATAAGACTTATAAGAACCATTAGAATGATCCTAAACATTGCTCGAGTCCCCAAGGGACATGGAGGGTGTAGGATGAGTCCTTGGAGGTTCGAATAAGTGTAGAATGGTTAAGTGAGTATTCTAAAGGTTTAGAATGGTCTAGGAATGTGTATTAGGACTTATAATAACCATTAGAATGATCCTAAACAATGCATGGAACCCCAAGGGACGTAGAGGGTGTAACATGAGTCCTTGTAGGTTCTAACAAGTGTAGAATGGTTAAGAGAGTATTCTAAAGGCTTAGAATGGTCTAGGAATGCGTATTAGGACTTATAAGAACCATTAGAATGATCCTAAACATTGCTCGAGTCCCCATGGGACCAGAGGGTGTACCATGAGTCCTTGGAGGTTCTAACAAGTGTAGAATGGTTAAGAGAGTATTCTAAAGGCTTAGAATGGTCTAGGAATGTGTATTAGGACTTATAAGAACCATTAGAATGATCCTAAACAATGCATGGTACCACAAGGGACGTAGAGGGTGTAGCATGAGTCCTTGTAGGTTATAACAAGTGTAGAATGGTTAAGAGAGTATTCTAAAGGCTTAGAATGGTCTAGGAATGAGTATTAGGACTTATAAGAACCATTAGAATGATCCTAAACATTGTTCGAGTCCCCAAGGGACATAGAGGGTGTAGCATGAGTCCTTGTAGGTTCTAACAAGTGTAGAATGGTTAAGAGAGTATTCTAAAGGCTTAGAATGGTCTAGGAATGTGTATTAGGACTTATAAGAACCATTAGAATGATCCTAAACATTGTTCGAGTCCCCAAGGGACATAGAGGATGTAGCATGAGTCCTTGGAGGTTCGAATAAGTGTAGAATGGTTAAGTGAGTATTCTAAAGGCTTAGAATGGTCTAGGAATGTGTATTAGGACTTATAATAACCATTAGAATGATCCTAAACAATGCATGGTACCCCAAGGGACGTAGAGGGTGTAGCATGAGTCCTTGTAGGTTCTAGCAAGTGTAGAATGGTTAAGAGAGTATTCTAAAGGCTTAGAATGGTCCACGAATGTGTATTAGGACTTATAAGAACCATTAGAATGATCCTAAACAATGCATGGTACCCCAAGGGATGTAGAGGGTGTACCATGAATCCTTGGAGATTCTAACAAGTGTAGAATGGTTAAGAGAGTATTCTAAAGGCTTAGAATGGTCTAGGAATGTGTATTAGGACTTATAATAACCATTAGAATGATCCTAAACATTGCATGGTACCACAAGGGACGTAGAGGGTGTAGCATGAGTCCTTGTAGGTTCTAACAAGTGTAGAATGGTTAAGAGAGTATTCTAAAGGCTTACAATGGTCTAGGAATGTGTATAGGACTTATAAGAACCATTAGAATGATCCTAAACATTGTTCGAGTCCCCAAGGGACATAGAGGATGTAGCATGAGTCCTTGGAGGTTCGAATAAGTGTAGAATGGTTAAGTGAGTATTCTAAAGGCTTAGAATGGTCTAGGAATGTGTATTAGGACTTATAATAACCATTAGAATGATCCTAAACAATGCATGGTACCCCAAGGGACGTAGAGGGTGTAGCATGAGTCCTTGTAGGTTCTAACAAGTGTAGAATGGTTAAGAGAGTATTCTAAAGGCTTAGAATGGTCTAGGAATGTGTATTAGGACTTATAAGAACCATTAGAATGATCCTAAACATTGTTCGAGTCCCCAAGGGACATAGAGGGTGTAGCATGAGTCCTTGGAGGTTCTAATAAGTGTAGAATGGTTAAGAGAGTATTCTAAAGGCTTAGAATGGTCCAGGAATGTGTATTAGGACTTATAAGAACCATTAGAATGATCCTAAACAATGCATGGTACCCCAAGGGATGTAGAGGGTGTACCATGAATCCTTGGAGATTCTAACAAGTGTAGAATGGTTAAGAGAGTATTCTAAAGGCTTAGAATGGTCTAGGAATGTGTATTAGGACTTATAATAACCATTCGAATGATCCTAAACATTGCATGGTACTACAAGGGACGTAGAGGGTGTAGCATGAGTCCTTGTAGGTTCTAACAAGTGTAGAATGGTTAAGAGAGTATTCTAAAGGCTTACAATGGTCTAGGAATGTGTATTAGGACTTATAAGAACCATTAGAATGATCCTAAACATTGTTCGAGTCCCCAAGGGACATAGAGGATGTAGCATGAGTCCTTGGAGGTTCGAATAAGTGTAGAATGGTTAAGTGAGTATTCTAAAGGCTTAGAATGGTCTAGGAATGTGTATTAGGACTTATAATAACCATTAGAATGATCCTAAACAATGCATGGTACCCCAAGGGACGTAGAGGGTGTAGCATGAGTCCTTGTAGGTTCTAACAAGTGTAGAATGGTTAAGAGAGTATTCTAAAGGCTTAGAATGGTCTAGGAATGTGTATTAGGACTTATAAGAACCATTAGAATGATCCTAAACATTGTTCGAGTCCCCAAGGGACATAGAGGGTGTAGCATGAGTCCTTGGAGGTTCTAATAAGTGTAGAACGGTTAAGAGAGTATTCTAAAGGCTTAGAATGGTCCAGGAATGTGTATTAGGACTTATAAGAACCATTAGAATGATCCTAAACAATGCATGGTACCCCAAGGGATGTAGAGGGTGTACCATGAATCCTTGGAGATTCTAACAAGTGTAGAATGGTTAAGAGAGTATTCTAAAGGCTTAGAATGGTCTAGGAATGTTTATTAGGACTTATAAGAACCATTAGAATGATCCTAAACATTGCTCGAGTCCTCAAGGGACCAGAGGGTGTAGGATGTGTCCTTGGAGGTTCTAATAAGTGTATAATGGTTAAGAGAGTATTCTAAAGGCTTAGAATGGTCTAGGAATGTGTATTAGGACTTATAAGAACCATTAGAATGATCCTAAACAATGCATGGTACCCCAAGGGACGTAGAGGGTGTACCATGAGTCCTTGGAGGTTCTAACAAGTGTAGAATGGTTAAGAGAGTATTCTAAAGGCTTAGAATGGTCTAGGAATGTGTATTAGGACTTATAATAACCATTGGAATGATCCTAAACATTGCATGGTACCACAAGGGACGTAGAGGGTGTAGCATGAGTCCTTGTAGGTTCTAACAAGTGTAGAATGGTTAAGAGAGTATTCTAAAGGCTTAGAATGGTCTAGGAATGTGCATTAGGACTTATAAGAACCATTAGAATGATCCTAAACATTGTTCGAGTCCCCAAGGGACATAGAGGATGTAGCATGAGTCCTTAGAGGTTCTAATAAGTGTAGAATGGTTAAGAGAGTATTCTAAAGGCTTAGAGTGGTCTAGGAATGTGTATTAGGACTTATAAGAACCATTAGAATGATCCTAAACATTGTTCGAGTCCCCAAGGGACATAGAGGGTGTAGCATGAGTCCTTGGAGGTTCTAATAAGTGTAGAATGGTTAAGAGAGTATTCTAAAGGCTTAGAATGGTCTAGGAATGTGTAATAAGACTTATAAGAACCATTAGAATGATCCTAAACATTGCTCGAGTCCCCAAGGGACATGGAGGGTGTAGGATGAGTCCTTGGAGGTTCGAATAAGTGTAGAATGGTTAAGTGATTATTCTAAAGGTTTAGAATGGTCTAGGAATGTGTATTAGGACTTATAATAACCATTAGAATGATCCTAAACAATGCATGGTACCCCAAGGGACGTAGAGGGTGTAACAGGAGTCCTTGTAGGTTCTAACAAGTGTAGAATGGTTAAGAGAGTATTCTAAAGGCTTAGAATGGTCTAGGAATATGTATTAGGACTTATAATAACCATTGGAATGATCCTAAACATTGTTCGAGTCCCCAAGGGACATAGAGGATGTAACATGAGTCCTTGTAGGTTCTAACAAGTGTAGAATGGTTAAGAGAGTATTCTAAAGGCTTAGAATGGTCTAGGAATATGTATTAGGACTTATAATAACCATTGGAATGATCCTAAACATTGTTCGAGTCTCCAAGGGACATAGAGGATGTAGCATGACTCCTTGGAGGTTCGAATAAGTGTAGAATGGTTAAGTGAGTATTCTAAAGGCTTAGAATGGTCTAGGAATGTGTATTAGGACTTATAATAACCATTAGAATGATCCTAAACAATGCATGGTACCCCAAGGGACGTAGAGGGTGTAGCATGAGTCCTTGTAGGTTCTAACAAGTGTAGAATGGTTAAGAGAGTATTCTAAAGGCTTAGAATGGTCTAGGAATGTGTATTAGGACATATAAGAACCATTAGAATGATCCTAAACATTGTTCGAGTCCCCAAGGGACATAGAGGGTGTAGCATGAGTCCTTGGAGGTTCTAATAAGTGTAGAACGGTTAAGAGAGTATTCTAAAGGCTTAGAATGGTCCAGGAATGTGTATTAGGACTTATAAGAACCATTAGAATGATCCTAAACAATGCATGGTACCCCAAGGGATGTAGAGGGTGTACCATGAATCCTTGGAGATTCTAACAAGTGTAGAATGGTTAAGAGAGTATTCTAAAGGCTTAGAATGGTCTAGGAATGTTTATTAGGACTTATAAGAACCATTAGAATGATCCTAAACATTGCTCGAGTCCTCAAGGGACCAGAGGGTGTAGGATGTGTCCTTGGAGGTTCTAATAAGTGTATAATGGTTAAGAGAGTATTCTAAAGGCTTAGAATGGTCTAGGAATGTGTATTAGGACTTATAAGAACCATTAGAATGATCCTAAACAATGCATGGTACCCCAAGGGACGTAGAGGGTGTACCATGAGTCCTTGGAGGTTCTAACAAGTGTAGAATGGTTAAGAGAGTATTCTAAAGGCTTAGAATGGTCTAGGAATGTGTATTAGGACTTATAATAACCATTGGAATGAACCTAAACATTGCATGGTACCACAAGGGACGTAGAGGGTGTAGCATGAGTCCTTGTAGGTTCTAACAAGTGTAGAATGGTTAAGAGAGTATTCTAAAGGCTTAGAATGGTCTAGGAATGTGCATTAGGACTTATAAGAACCATTAGAATGATCCTAAACATTGTTCGAGTCCCCAAGGGACATAGAGGATGTAGCATGAGTCCTTAGAGGTTCTAATAAGTGTAGAATGG
Source organism: Crotalaria pallida (assembly GCA_037953625.1). NCBI lineage: Eukaryota > Viridiplantae > Streptophyta > Magnoliopsida > Fabales > Fabaceae > Crotalaria > Crotalaria pallida. The sequence goes on along the minus strand of CM075655.1, from coordinate 62,371,600 downwards.
TTAAGAGAGTATTCTAAAGGCTTAGAGTGGTCTAGGAATGTGTATTAGGACTTATAAGAACCATTAGAATGATCCTAAACATTGTTCGAGTCCCCAAGGGACATAGAGGGTGTAGCATGAGTCCTTGGAGGTTCTAATAAGTGTAGAATGGTTAAGAGAGTATTCTAAAGGCTTAGAATGGTCTAGGAATGTGTAATAAGACTTATAAGAACCATTAGAATGATCCTAAACATTGCTCGAGTCCCCAAGGGACATGGAGGGTGTAGGATGAGTCCTTGGAGGTTCGAATAAGTGTAGAATGGTTAAGTGATTATTCTAAAGGTTTAGAATGGTCTAGGAATGTGTATTAGGACTTATAATAACCATTAGAATGATCCTAAACAATGCATGGTACCCCAAGGGACGTAGAGGGTGTAACATGAGTCCTTGTAGGTTCTAACAAGTGTAGAATGGTTAAGAGAGTATTCTAAAGGCTTAGAATGGTCTAGGAATATGTATTAGGACTTATAATAACCATTGGAATGATCCTAAACATTGTTCGAGTCCCCAAGGGACATAGAGGATGTAGCATGAGTCCTTGGAGGTTCGAATAAGTGTAGAATGGTTAAGTGAGTATTCTAAAGGCTTAGAATGGTCTAGGAATGTGTATTAGGACTTATAATAACCATTAGAATGATCCTAAACAATGCATGGTACCCCAAGGGACGTAGAGGGTGTAGCATGAGTCCTTGTAGGTTCTAACAAGTGTAGAATGGTTAAGAGAGTATTCTAAAGGCTTAGAATGGTCTAGGAATGTGTATTAGGACTTATAAGAACCATTAGAATGATCCTAAACATTGCTCGAGTCCCCAAGGGACATAGAGGGTCTAGGATGAGTCCTTGGAGGTTCGAATAAGTGTAGAATGGTTAAGTGAGTATTCTAAAGGTTTAGAATGGTCTAGGAATGTGTATTAGGACTTATAATAACCATTAGAATGATCCTAAACAATGCATGGTACCCCAAGGGACGTAGAGGGTGTAGCATGAGTCCTTGTAGGTTCTAACAAGTGTAGAATGGTTAAGAGAGTATTCTAAAGGCTTAGAATGGTCTAGGAATGTGTATTAGGACTTATAAGAACCATTAGAATGATCCTAAACATTGTTCGAGTCCCCAAGGGACATAGAGGATGTAGCATGAGTCCTTGGAGGTTCGAATAAGTGTAGAATGGTTAAGTGAGTATTCTAAAGGCTTAGAATGGTCTAGGAATGTGTATTAGGACTTATAATAACCATTAGAATGATCCTAAACAATGCATGGTACCCCAAGGGACGTAGAGGGTGTAGCATGAGTCCTTGTAGGTTCTAGCAAGTGTAGAATGGTTAAGAGAGTATTCTAAAGGCTTAGAATGGTCTAGGAATGTGTATTAGGACTTATAAGAACCATTAGAATGATCCTAAACATTGTTCGAGTCCCCAAGGGACATAGAGGGTGTAGCATGAGTCCTTGGAGGTTCTAATAAGTGTAGAATGGTTAAGAGAGTATTCTAAAGGCTTAGAATGGTCCAGGAATGTGTATTAGGACTTATAAGAACCATTAGAATGATCCTAAACAATGCATGGTACCCCAAGGGATGTAGAGGGTGTACCATGAATCCTTGGAGATTCTAACAAGTGTAGAATGGTTAAGAGAGTATTCTAAAGGCTTAGAATGGTCTAGGAATGTTTATTAGGACTTATAAGAACCATTAGAATGATCCTAAACATTGCTCGAGTCCTCAAGGGACCAGAGGGTGTAGGATGTGTCCTTGGAGGTTCTAATAAGTGTATAATGGTTAAGAGAGTATTCTAAAGGCTTAGAATGGTCTAGGAATGTGTATTAGGACTTATAAGAACCATTAGAATGATCCTAAACAATGCATGGTACCCCAAGGGACGTAGAGGGTGTACCATGAGTCCTTGGAGGTTCTAACAAGTGTAGAATGGTTAAGAGAGTATTCTAAAGGCTTAGAATGGTCTAGGAATGTGTAATAAGACTTATAAGAACCATTAGAATGATCCTAAACATTGCTCGAGTCCCCAAGGGACATGGAGGGTGTAGGATGAGTCCTTGGAGGTTCGAATAAGTGTAGAATGGTTAAGTGAGTATTCTAAAGGTTTAGAATGGTCTAGGAATGTGTATTAGGACTTATAATAACCATTAGAATGATCCTAAACAATGCATGGAACCCCAAGGGACGTAGAGGGTGTAACATGAGTCCTTGTAGGTTCTAACAAGTGTAGAATGGTTAAGAGAGTATTCTAAAGGCTTAGAATGGTCTAGGAATGTGTATTAGGACTTATAAGAACCATTAGAATGATCCTAAACATTGCTCGAGTCCCCATGGGACCAGAGGGTGTACCATGAGTCCTTGGAGGTTCTAACAAGTGTAGAATGGTTAAGAGAGTATTCTAAAGGCTTAGAATGGTCTAGGAATGTGTATTAGGACTTATAAGAACCATTAGAATGATCCTAAACAATGCATGGTACCACAAGGGACGTAGAGGGTGTAGCATGAGTCCTTGTAGGTTATAACAAGTGTAGAATGGTTAAGAGAGTATTCTAAAGGCTTAGAATGGTCTAGGAATGAGTATTAGGACTTATAAGAACCATTAGAATGATCCTAAACATTGTTCGAGTCCCCAAGGGACATAGAGGGTGTAGCATGAGTCCTTGTAGGTTCTAACAAGTGTAGAATGGTTAAGAGAGTATTCTAAAGGCTTAGAATGGTCTAGGAATGTGTATTAGGACTTATAAGAACCATTAGAATGATCCTAAACATTGTTCGAGTCCCCAAGGGACATAGAGGATGTAGCATGAGTCCTTGGAGGTTCGAATAAGTGTAGAATGGTTAAGTGAGTATTCTAAAGGCTTAGAATGGTCTAGGAATGTGTATTAGGACTTATAATAACCATTAGAATGATCCTAAACATTGCATGGTACCCCAAGGGACGTAGAGGGTGTAGCATGAGTCCTTGTAGGTTCTAGCAAGTGTAGAATGGTTAAGAGAGTATTCTAAAGGCTTAGAATGGTCTAGGAATGTGTATTAGGACTTATAAGAACCATTAGAATGATCCTAAACATTGTTCGAGTCACCAAGGGACATAGAGGGTGTAGCATGAGTCCTTGGAGGTTCTAATAAGTGTAGAATGGTTAAGAGAGTATTCTAAAGGCTTAGAATGGTCCAGGAATGTGTATTAGGACTTATAAGAACCATTAGAATGATCCTAAACAATGCATGGTACCCCAAGGGATGTAGAGGGTGTACCATGAATCCTTGGAGATTCTAACAAGTGTAGAATGGTTAAGAGAGTATTCTAAAGGCTTAGAATGGTCTAGGAATGTTTATTAGGACTTATAATAACCATTAGAATGATCCTAAACAATGCATGGAACCCCAAGGGACGTAGAGGGTGTAACATGAGTCCTTGTACGTTCTAACAAGTGTAGAATGGTTAAGAGAGTATTCTAAAGGCTTAGAATGGTCTAGGAATGTGTATTAGGACTTATAAGAACCATTAGAATGATCCTAAACATTGCTCGAGTCCCCATGGGACCAGAGGGTGTACCATGAGTCCTTGGAGGTTCTAACAAGTGTAGAATGGTTAAGAGAGTATTCTAAAGGCTTAGAATGGTCTAGGAATGTGTATTAGGACTTATAAGAACCATTAGAATGATCCTAAACAATGCATGGTACCACAAGGGACGTAGAGGGTGTAGCATGAGTCCTTGTAGGTTATAACAAGTGTAGAATGGTTAAGAGAGTATTCTAAAGGCTTAGAATGGTCTAGGAATGAGTATTAGGACTTATAAGAACCATTAGAATGATCCTAAACATTGTTCGAGTCCCCAAGGGACATAGAGGGTGTAGCATGAGTCCTTGTAGGTTCTAACAAGTGTAGAATGGTTAAGAGAGTATTCTAAAGGCTTAGAATGGTCTAGGAATGTGTATTAGGACTTATAAGAACCATTAGAATGATCCTAAACATTGTTCGAGTCCCCAAGGGACATAGAGGATGTAGCATGAGTCCTTGGAGGTTCGAATAAGTGTAGAATGGTTAAGTGAGTATTCTAAAGGCTTAGAATGGTCTAGGAATGTGTATTAGGACTTATAATAACCATTAGAATGATCCTAAACATTGCATGGTACCCCAAGGGACGTAGAGGGTGTAGCATGAGTCCTTGTAGGTTCTAGCAAGTGTAGAATGGTTAAGAGAGTATTCTAAAGGCTTAGAATGGTCTAGGAATGTGTATTAGGACTTATAAGAACCATTAGAATGATCCTAAACATTGTTCGAGTCCCCAAGGGACATAGAGGGTGTAGCATGAGTCCTTGGAGGTTCTAATAAGTGTAGAATGGTTAAGAGAGTATTCTAAAGGCTTAGAATGGTCCAGGAATGTGTATTAGGACTTATAAGAACCATTAGAATGATCCTAAACAATGCATGGTACCCCAAGGGATGTAGAGGGTGTACCATGAATCCTTGGAGATTCTAACAAGTGTAGAATGGTTAAGAGAGTATTCTAAAGGCTTAGAATGGTCTAGGAATGTTTATTAGGACTTATAAGAACCATTAGAATGATCCTAAACATTGCTCGAGTCCTCAAGGGACCAGAGGGTGTAGGATGTGTCCTTAGAGGTTCTAATAAGTGTATAATGGTTAAGAGAGTATTCTAAAGGCTTAGAATGGTCTACGAATGTGTATTAGGACTTATAAGAACCATTAGAATGATCCTAAACAATGCATGGTACCCCAAGGGACGTAGAGGGTGTAACATGAGTCCTTGTAGGTTCTAACAAGTGTAGAATGGTTAAGAGAGTATTCTAAAGGCTTAGAATGGTCTAGGAATGTGTATTAGGACTTATAAGAACCATTAGAATGATCCTAAACATTGCTCGAGTCCCCATGGGACCAGAGGGTGTACCATGAGTCCTTGGAGGTTCTAACAAGTGTAGAATGGTTAAGAGAGTATTCTAAAGGCTTAGAATGGTCTAGGAATGTGTATTAGGACTTATAATAACCATTGGAATGATCCTAAACATTGCATGGTACCACAAGGGACGTAGAGGGTGTAGCATGAGTCCTTGTAGGTTCTAACAAGTGTAGAATGGTTAAGAGAGTATTCTAAAGGCTTAGAATGGTCTAGGAATGTGTATTAAGACTTATAAGAACCATTAGAATGATCCTAAACATTGCTCGAGTCCCCAAGGGACATAGAGGGTGTAGGATGAGTCCTTGGAGGTTCGAATAAGTGTAGAATGGTTAAGTGAGTATTCTAAAGGTTTAGAATGGTCTAGGAATGTGTATTAGGACTTATAAGAACCATTAGAATGATCCTAAACATTGTTCGAGTCCCCAAGGGACATAGAGGGTGTAGCATGAGTCCTTGGAGGTTCTAATAAGTGTAGAATGGTTAAGAGAGTATTCTAAAGGCTTAGAGTGGTCTAGGAATGTGTATTAGGACTTATAAGAACCATTAGAATGATCCTAAACATTGTTCGTGTCCCCAAGGGACATAGAGGGTGTAGCATGAGTCCTTGGAGGTTCTAATAAGTGTAGAATGGTTAAGAGAGTATTCTAAAGGCTTAGAATGGTCTAGGAATGTGTATTAAGACTTATAAGAACCATTAGAATGATCCTAAACATTGCTCGAGTCCCCAAGGGACATAGAGGGTGTAGGATGAGTCCTTGGAGGTTCGAATAAGTGTAGAATGGTTAAGTGAGTATTCTAAAGGTTTAGAATGGTCTAGGAATGTGTATTAGGACTTATAAGAACCATTAGAATGATCCTAAACAATGCATGGTACCCCAAGGGACGTAGAGGGTGTACCATGAGTCCTTGGAGGTTCTAACAAGTGTAGAATGGTTAAGAGAGTATTCTAAAGGCTTAGAATGGTCTAGGAATGTGTATTAGGACTTATAATAACCATTGGAATGATCCTAAACATTGCATGGTACCACAAGGGACGTAGAGGGTGTAGCATGAGTCCTTGTAGGTTCTAACAAGTGTAGAATGGTTAAGAGAGTATTCTAAAGGCTTAGAATGGTCTAGGAATGTGTATTAGGACTTATAAGAACCATTAGAATGATCCTAAACATTGCTCGAGTCCCCAAGGGACATAGAGGGTGTAGCATGAGTCCTTGGAGGTTCTAATAAGTGTAGAATGGTTAAGAGAGTATTCTAATGGCTTAGAATGGTCCAGGGATGTGTATTAGGACTTATAAGAACCATTAGAATGATCCTAAACAATGCATGGTACCCTAAGGGACGTTGAGGGTGTACCATGAACCCTTGGAGGTTCTAACAAGTGTAGAATGGTTAAGAGAGTATTCTAAAGGCTTAGAATGGTCTAGGAATGTGTATTAGGACTTATAATAACCATTGGAATGATCCTAAACATTGCATGGTACCACAAGGGACGTAGAGGGTGTAGCATGAGTCCTTGTAGGTTCTAACAAGTGTAGAATGGTTAAGAGAGTATTCTAAAGGCTTAGAATGGTCTAGGAATGTGTATTAGGACTTATAAGAACCATTAGAATGATCCTAAACATTGTTCGAGTCCCCAAGGGACATAGAGGGTGTAGCATGAGTCCTTGGAGGTTCTAATAAGTGTAGAATGGTTAAGAGAGTATTCTAAAGGCTTAGAATGGTCCAGGAATGTGTATTAGGACTTATAAGAACCATTAGAATGATCCTAAACAATGCATGGTACCCCAAGGGACGTAGAGGGTGTACCATGAACCCTTGGAGGTTCTAACAAGTGTAGAATGGTTAAGAGAGTATTCTAAAGGCTTAGAATGGTCTAGGAATGTGTATTAGGACTTATAATAACCATTGGAATGATCCTAAACATTGCATGGTACCACAAGGGACGTAGAGGGTGTAGCATGAGTCCTTGTAGGTTCTAACAAGTGTAGAATGGTTAAGAGAGTATTCTAAAGGCTTAGAATGGTCTAAGTATGTGTATTAGGACTTATAAGAACCATTAGAATGATCCTAAACATTGCTCGAGTCCCCAAGGGACATAGAGGGTGTAGCATGAGTCCTTGGAGGTTCTAATAAGTGTAGAATGGTTAAGAGAGTATTCTAATGGCTTAGAATGGTCCAGGAATGTTTATTAGGACTTATAAGAACCATTAGAATGATCCTAAACATTGTTCGAGTCCCCAAGGGACATAGAGGGTGTAGCATGAGTCCTTGGAGGTTCTAACAAGTGTAGAATGGTTAAGAGAGTATTCTAAAGGCTTAGAATGGTCTAGGAATGTGTATTAGGACTTATAAGAACCATTAGAATGATCCTAAACATTGTTCGAGTCCCCAAGGGACATTGAGGGTGTACCATGAACCCTTGGAGGTTCTAACAAGTGTAGAATGGTTAAGAGAGTATTCTAAAGGCTTAGAATGGTCTAGGAATGTGTATTAGGACTTATAATAACCATTAGAATGATCCTAAACAATGCATGGAACCCCAAGGGACGTAGAGGGTGTAACATGAGTCCTTGTAGGTTCTAACAAGTGTAGAATGGTTAAGAGAGTATTCTAAAGGCTTAGAATGGTCTAGGAATGTGTATTAGGACTTATAAGAACCATTAGAATGATCCTAAACATTGCTCGAGTCCCCATGGGACCAGAGGGTGTACCATGAGTCCTTGGAGGTTCTAACAAGTGTAGAATGGTTAAGAGAGTATTCTAAAGGCTTAGAATGGTCTAGGAATGTGTATTAGGACTTATAAGAACCATTAGAATGATCCTAAACAATGCATGGTACCACAAGGGACGTAGAGGGTGTAGCATGAGTCCTTGTAGGTTATAACAAGTGTAGAATGGTTAAGAGAGTATTCTAAAGGCTTAGAATGGTCTAGGAATGAGTATTAGGACTTATAAGAACCATTAGAATGATCCTAAACATTGTTCGAGTCCCCAAGGGACATAGAGGGTGTAGCATGAGTCCTTGTAGGTTCTAACAAGTGTAGAATGGTTAAGAGAGTATTCTAAAGGCTTAGAATGGTCTAGGAATGTGTATTAGGACTTATAAGAACCATTAGAATGATCCTAAACATTGTTCGAGTCCCCAAGGGACATAGAGGATGTAGCATGAGTCCTTGGAGGTTCGAATAAGTGTAGAATGGTTAAGTGAGTATTCTAAAGGCTTAGAATGGTCTAGGAATGTGTATTAGGACTTATAATAACCATTAGAATGATCCTAAACAATGCATGGTACCCCAAGGGACGTAGAGGGTGTAGCATGAGTCCTTGTAGGTTCTAGCAAGTGTAGAATGGTTAAGAGAGTATTCTAAAGGCTTAGAATGGTCTAGGAATGTGTATTAGGACTTATAAGAACCATTAGAATGATCCTAAACATTGTTCGAGTCCCCAAGGGACATAGAGGGTGTAGCATGAGTCCTTGGAGGTTCTAATAAGTGTAGAATGGTTAAGAGAGTATTCTAAAGGCTTAGAATGGTCCAGGAATGTGTATTAGGACTTATAAGAACCATTAGAATGATCCTAAACAATGCATGGTACCCCAAGGGATGTAGAGGGTGTACCATGAATCCTTGGAGATTCTAACAAGTGTAGAATGGTTAAGAGAGTATTCTAAAGGCTTAGAATGGTCTAGGAATGTTTATTAGGACTTATAAGAACCATTAGAATGATCCTAAACATTGCTCGAGTCCTCAAGGGACCAGAGGGTGTAGGATGTGTCCTTAGAGGTTCTAATAAGTGTATAATGGTTAAGAGAGTATTCTAAAGGCTTAGAATGGTCTACGAATGTGTATTAGGACTTATAAGAACCATTAGAATGATCCTAAACAATGCATGGTACCCCAAGGGACGTAGAGGGTGTAACATGAGTCCTTGTAGGTTCTAACAAGTGTAGAATGGTTAAGAGAGTATTCTAAAGGCTTAGAATGGTCTAGGAATGTGTATTAGGACTTATAAGAACCATTAGAATGATCCTAAACATTGCTCGAGTCCCCATGGGACCAGAGGGTGTACCATGAGTCCTTGGAGGTTCTAACAAGTGTAGAATGGTTAAGAGAGTATTCTAAAGGCTTAGAATGGTCTAGGAATGTGTATTAGGACTTATAATAACCATTGGAATGATCCTAAACATTGCATGGTACCACAAGGGACGTAGAGGGTGTAGCATGAGTCCTTGTAGGTTCTAACAAGTGTAGAATGGTTAAGAGAGTATTCTAAAGGCTTAGAATGGTCTAGGAATGTGTATTAAGACTTATAAGAACCATTAGAATGATCCTAAACATTGCTCGAGTCCCCAAGGGACATAGAGGGTGTAGGATGAGTCCTTGGAGGTTCGAATAAGTGTAGAATGGTTAAGTGAGTATTCTAAAGGTTTAGAATGGTCTAGGAATGTGTATTAGGACTTATAAGAACCATTAGAATGATCCTAAACATTGTTCGAGTCCCCAAGGGACATAGAGGGTGTAGCATGAGTCCTTGGAGGTTCTAATAAGTGTAGAATGGTTAAGAGAGTATTCTAAAGGCTTAGAGTGGTCTAGGAATGTGTATTAGGACTTATAAGAACCATTAGAATGATCCTAAACATTGTTCGTGTCCCCAAGGGACATAGAGGGTGTAGCATGAGTCCTTGGAGGTTCTAATAAGTGTAGAATGGTTAAGAGAGTATTCTAAAGGCTTAGAATGGTCTAGGAATGTGTATTAAGACTTATAAGAACCATTAGAATGATCCTAAACATTGCTCGAGTCCCCAAGGGACATAGAGGGTGTAGGATGAGTCCTTGGAGGTTCGAATAAGTGTAGAATGGTTAAGTGAGTATTCTAAAGGTTTAGAATGGTCTAGGAATGTGTATTAGGACTTATAAGAACCATTAGAATGATCCTAAACAATGCATGGTACCCCAAGGGACGTAGAGGGTGTACCATGAGTCCTTGGAGGTTCTAACAAGTGTAGAATGGTTAAGAGAGTATTCTAAAGGCTTAGAATGGTCTAGGAATGTGTATTAGGACTTATAATAACCATTGGAATGATCCTAAACATTGCATGGTACCACAAGGGACGTAGAGGGTGTAGCATGAGTCCTTGTAGGTTCTAACAAGTGTAGAATGGTTAAGAGAGTATTCTAAAGGCTTAGAATGGTCTAGGAATGTGTATTAGGACTTATAAGAACCATTAGAATGATCCTAAACATTGCTCGAGTCCCCAAGGGACATAGAGGGTGTAGCATGAGTCCTTGGAGGTTCTAATAAGTGTAGAATGGTTAAGAGAGTATTCTAATGGCTTAGAATGGTCCAGGGATGTGTATTAGGACTTATAAGAACCATTAGAATGATCCTAAACAATGCATGGTACCCTAAGGGACGTTGAGGGTGTACCATGAACCCTTGGAGGTTCTAACAAGTGTAGAATGGTTAAGAGAGTATTCTAAAGGCTTAGAATGGTCTAGGAATGTGTATTAGGACTTATAATAACCATTGGAATGATCCTAAACATTGCATGGTACCACAAGGGACGTAGAGGGTGTAGCATGAGTCCTTGTAGGTTCTAACAAGTGTAGAATGGTTAAGAGAGTATTCTAAAGGCTTAGAATGGTCTAGGAATGTGTATTAGGACTTATAAGAACCATTAGAATGATCCTAAACATTGTTCGAGTCCCCAAGGGACATAGAGGGTGTAGCATGAGTCCTTGGAGGTTCTAATAAGTGTAGAATGGTTAAGAGAGTATTCTAAAGGCTTAGAATGGTCCAGGAATGTGTATTAGGACTTATAAGAACCATTAGAATGATCCTAAACAATGCATGGTACCCCAAGGGACGTAGAGGGTGTACCATGAACCCTTGGAGGTTCTAACAAGTGTAGAATGGTTAAGAGAGTATTCTAAAGGCTTAGAATGGTCTAGGAATGTGTATTAGGACTTATAATAACCATTGGAATGATCCTAAACATTGCATGGTACCACAAGGGACGTAGAGGGTGTAGCATGAGTCCTTGTAGGTTCTAACAAGTGTAGAATGGTTAAGAGAGTATTCTAAAGGCTTAGAATGGTCTAAGAATGTGTATTAGGACTTATAAGAACCATTAGAATGATCCTAAACATTGCTCGAGTCCCCAAGGGACATAGAGGGTGTAGCATGAGTCCTTGGAGGTTCTAATAAGTGTAGAATGGTTAAGAGAGTATTCTAATGGCTTAGAATGGTCCAGGAATGTTTATTAGGACTTATAAGAACCATTAGAATGATCCTAAACATTGTTCGAGTCCCCAAGGGACATAGAGGGTGTAGCATGAGTCCTTGGAGGTTCTAACAAGTGTAGAATGGTTAAGAGAGTATTCTAAAGGCTTAGAATGGTCTAGGAATGTGTATTAGGACTTATAATAACCATTGGAATGATCCTAAACATTGCATGGTACCACAAGGGACGTAGAGGGTGTAGCATGAGTCCTTGTAGGTTCTAACAAGTGTAGAATGGTTAAGAGAGTATTCTAAAGGCTTAGAATGGTCTAGGAATGTGTATTAGGACTTATAAGAACCATTAGAATGATCCTAAACATTGTTCGAGTCCCCAAGGGACATAGAGGGTGTAGCATGAGTCCTTGGAGGTTCTAATAAGTGTAGAATGGTTAAGAGAGTATTCTAAAGGCTTAGAATGGTCCAGGAATGTGTATTAGGACTTATAAGAACCATTAGAATGATCCTAAACAATGCATGGTACCCCAAGGGACGTAGAGGGTGTACCATGAACCCTTGGAGGTTCTAACAAGTGTAGAATGGTTAAGAGAGTATTCTAAAGGCTTAGAATGGTCTAGGAATGTGTATTAGGACTTATAATAACCATTGGAATGATCCTAAACATTGCATGGTACCACAAGGGACGTAGAGGGTGTAGCATGAGTCCTTGTAGGTTCTAACAAGTGTAGAATGGTTAAGAGAGTATTCTAAAGGCTTAGAATGGTCTAGGAATGTGTATTAGGACTTATAAGAACCATTAGAATGATCCTAAACATTGTTCGAGTCCCCAAGGGACATAGAGGGTGTAGCATGAGTCCTTGGAGGTTCTAATAAGTGTAGAATGGTTAAGAGAGTATTCTAAAGGCTTAGAATGGTCCAGGAATGTGTATTAGGACTTATAAGAACCATTAGAATGATCCTAAACAATGCATGGTACCCCAAGGGACGTAGAGGGTGTACCATGAACCCTTGGAGGTTCTAACAAGTGTAGAATGGTTAAGAGAGTATTCTAAAGGCTTAGAATGGTCTAGGAATGTGTATTAGGACTTATAATAACCATTGGAATGATCCTAAACATTGCATGGTACCACAAGGGACGTAGAGGGTGTAGCATGAGTCCTTGTAGGTTCTAACAAGTGTAGAATGGTTAAGAGAGTATTCTAAAGGCTTAGAATGGTCTAAGAATGTGTATTAGGACTTATAAGAACCATTAGAATGATCCTAAACATTGCTCGAGTCCCCAAGGGACATAGAGGGTGTAGCATGAGTCCTTGGAGGTTCTAATAAGTGTAGAATGGTTAAGAGAGTATTCTAATGGCTTAGAATGGTCCAGGAATGTTTATTAGGACTTATAAGAACCATTAGAATGATCCTAAACATTGTTCGAGTCCCCAAGGGACATAGAGGGTGTAGCATGAGTCCTTGGAGGTTCTAACAAGTGTAGAATGGTTAAGAGAGTATTCTAAAGGCTTAGAATGGTCTAGGAATGTGTATTAGGACTTATAAGAACCATTAGAATGATCCTAAACATTGTTCGAGTCCCCAAGGGACATAGAGGGTGTAGCATGAGTCCTTGGAGGTTCTAATAAGTGTAGAATGGTTAAGAGAGTATTCTAAAGGCTTAGAATGGTCCAGGAATGTGTATTAGGACTTATAAGAACCATTAGAATGATCCTAAACAATGCATGGTACCCCAAGGGACGTAGAGGGTGTACCATGAACCCTTGGAGGTTCTAACAAGTGTAGAATGGTTAAGAGAGTATTCTAAAGGCTTAGAATGGTCTAGGAATGTGTATTAGGACTTATAATAACCATTGGAATGATCCTAAACATTGCATGGTACCACAAGGGACGTAGAGGGTGTAGCATGAGTCCTTGTAGGTTCTAACAAGTGTAGAATGGTTAAGAGAGTATTCTAAAGGCTTAGAATGGTCTAGGAATATGTATTAGGACTTATAATAACCATTGGAATGATCCTAAACATTGTTCGAGTCCCCAAGGGACATAGAGGATGTAACATGAGTCCTTGTAGGTTCTAACAAGTGTAGAATGGTTAAGAGAGTATTCTAAAGGCTTAGAATGGTCTAGGAATATGTATTAGGACTTATAATAACCATTGGAATGATCCTAAACATTGTTCGAGTCTCCAAGGGACATAGAGGATGTAGCATGAGTCCTTGGAGGTTCGAATAAGTGTAGAATGGTTAAGTGAGTATTCTAAAGGCTTAGAATGGTCTAGGAATGTGTATTAGCACTTATAATAACCATTAGAATGATCCTAAACAATGCATGGTACCCCAAGGGACGTAGAGGGTGTAGCATGAGTCCTTGTAGGTTCTAACAAGTGTAGAATGGTTAAGAGAGTATTCTAAAGGCTTAGAATGGTCTAGGAATGTGTATTAGGACATATAAGAACCATTAGAATGATCCTAAACATTGTTCGAGTCCCCAAGGGACATAGAGGGTGTAGCATGAGTCCTTGGAGGTTCTAATAAGTGTAGAACGGTTAAGAGAGTATTCTAAAGGCTTAGAATGGTCCAGGAATGTGTATTAGGACTTATAAGAACCATTAGAATGATCCTAAACAATGCATGGTACCCCAAGGGACGTAGAGGGTGTAGCATGAGTCCTTGTAGGTTCTAACAAGTGTAGAATGGTTAAGAGAGTATTCTAAAGGCTTAGAATGGTCTAGGAATATGTATTAGGACTTATAATAACCATTGGAATGATCCTAAACATTGTTCGAGTCTCCAAGGGACATAGAGGATGTAGCATGAGTCCTTGGAGGTTCGAATAAGTGTAGAATGGTTAAGTGAGTATTCTAAAGGCTTAGAATGGTCTAGGAATGTGTATTAGGACTTATAATAACCATTAGAATGATCCTAAACAATGCATGGTACCCCAAGGGACGTAGAGGGTGTAGCATGAGTCCTTGGAGATTCTAACAAGTGTAGAATGGTTAAGAGAGTATTCTAAAGGCTTAGAATGGTCTAGGAATGTTTATTAGGACTTATAAGAACCATTAGAATGATCCTAAACATTGCTCGAGTCCTCAAGGGACCAGAGGGTGTAGGATGTGTCCTTGGAGGTTCTAATAAGTGTATAATGGTTAAGAGAGTATTCTAAAGGCTTAGAATGGTCTAGGAATGTGTATTAGGACTTATAAGAACCATTAGAATGATCCTAAACAATGCATGGTACCCCAAGGGACGTAGAGGGTGTACCATGAGTCCTTGGAGGTTCTAACAAGTGTAGAATGGTTAAGAGAGTATTCTAAAGGCTTAGAATGGTCTAGGAATGTTTATTAGGACTTATAAGAACCATTAGAATGATCCTAAACATTGCTCGAGTCCTCAAGGGACCAGAGGGTGTAGGATGTGTCCTTAGAGGTTCTAATAAGTGTATAATGGTTAAGAGAGTATTCTAAAGGCTTAGAATGGTCTACGAATGTGTATTAGGACTTATAAGAACCATTAGAATGATCCTAAACAATGCATGGTACCCCAAGGGACGTAGAGGGTGTAACATGAGTCCTTGTAGGTTCTAACAAGTGTAGAATGGTTAAGAGAGTATTCTAAAGGCTTAGAATGGTCTAGGAATGTGTATTAGGACTTATAAGAACCATTAGAATGATCCTAAACATTGCTCGAGTCCCCATGGGACCAGAGGGTGTACCATGAGTCCTTGGAGGTTCTAACAAGTGTAGAATGGTTAAGAGAGTATTCTAAAGGCTTAGAATGGTCTAGGAATGTGTATTAGGACTTATAATAACCATTGGAATGATCCTAAACATTGCATGGTACCACAAGGGACGTAGAGGGTGTAGCATGAGTCCTTGTAGGTTCTAACAAGTGTAGAATGGTTAAGAGAGTATTCTAAAGGCTTAGAATGGTCTAGGAATGTGTATTAAGACTTATAAGAACCATTAGAATGATCCTAAACATTGCTCGAGTCCCCAAGGGACATAGAGGGTGTAGGATGAGTCCTTGGAGGTTCGAATAAGTGTAGAATGGTTAAGTGAGTATTCTAAAGGTTTAGAATGGTCTAGGAATGTGTATTAGGACTTATAAGAACCATTAGAATGATCCTAAACATTGTTCGAGTCCCCAAGGGACATAGAGGGTGTAGCATGAGTCCTTGGAGGTTCTAATAAGTGTAGAATGGTTAAGAGAGTATTCTAAAGGCTTAGAGTGGTCTAGGAATGTGTATTAGGACTTATAAGAACCATTAGAATGATCCTAAACATTGTTCGTGTCCCCAAGGGACATAGAGGGTGTAGCATGAGTCCTTGGAGGTTCTAATAAGTGTAGAATGGTTAAGAGAGTATTCTAAAGGCTTAGAATGGTCTAGGAATGTGTATTAAGACTTATAAGAACCATTAGAATGATCCTAAACATTGCTCGAGTCCCCAAGGGACATAGAGGGTGTAGGATGAGTCCTTGGAGGTTCGAATAAGTGTAGAATGGTTAAGTGAGTATTCTAAAGGTTTAGAATGGTCTAGGAATGTGTATTAGGACTTATAAGAACCATTAGAATGATCCTAAACAATGCATGGTACCCCAAGGGACGTAGAGGGTGTACCATGAGTCCTTGGAGGTTCTAACAAGTGTAGAATGGTTAAGAGAGTATTCTAAAGGCTTAGAATGGTCTAGGAATGTGTATTAGGACTTATAATAACCATTGGAATGATCCTAAACATTGCATGGTACCACAAGGGACGTAGAGGGTGTAGCATGAGTCCTTGTAGGTTCTAACAAGTGTAGAATGGTTAAGAGAGTATTCTAAAGGCTTAGAATGGTCTAGGAATGTTTATTAGGACTTATAAGAACCATTAGAATGATCCTAAACATTGCTCGAGTCCTCAAGGGACCAGAGGGTGTAGGATGTGTCCTTGGAGGTTCTAATAAGTGTATAATGGTTAAGAGAGTATTCTAAAGGCTTAGAATGGTCTAGGAATGTGTATTAGGACTTATAAGAACCATTAGAATGATCCTAAACAATGCATGGTACCCCAAGGGACGTAGAGGGTGTACCATGAGTCCTTGGAGGTTCTAACAAGTGTAGAATGGTTAAGAGAGTATTCTAAAGGCTTAGAATGGTCTAGGAATGTGTATTAGGACTTATAATAACCATTGGAATGATCCTAAACATTGCATGGTACCACAAGGGACGTAGAGGGTGTAGCATGAGTCCTTGTAGGTTCTAACAAGTGTAGAATGGTTAAGAGAGTATTCTAAAGGCTTAGAATGGTCTAGGAATGTGTATTAGGACTTATAAGAACCATTAGAATGATCCTAAACATTGTTCGAGTCCCCAAGGGACATAGAGGATGTAGCATGAGTCCTTGGAGGTTCTAATAAGTGTAGAATGGTTAAGAGAGTATTCTAAAGGTTTAGAATGGTCTAGGAATGTGTATTAGGACTTATAATAACCATTGGAATGATCCTAAACATTGCATGGTACCACAAGGGACGTAGAGGGTGTAGCATGAGTCCTTGTAGGTTCTAACAAGTGTAGAATGGTTAAGAGAGTATTCTAAAGGCTTAGAATGGTCTAGGAATGTGTATTAGGACTTATAATAACCATTGGAATGATCCTAAACATTGCATGGTACCACAAGGGACGTAGAGGGTGTAGCATGAGTCCTTGTAGGTTCTAACAAGTGTAGAATGGTTAAGAGAGTATTCTAAAGGCTTAGAATGGTCTAGGAATGTGTATTAGGACTTATAAGAACCATTAGAATGATCCTAAACATTGTTCGAGTCCCCAAGGGACATAGAGGATGTAGCATGAGTCCTTGGAGGTTCTAATAAGTGTAGAATGGTTAAGAGAGTATTCTAATGGCTTAGAGTGGTCTAGGAATGTGTATTAGGACTTATAAGAACCATTAGAATGATCCTAAACATTGATCGAGTTCCCAAGGGACATAGAGGGTGTAGCATGAGTCCTTGGAGGTTCTAACAAGTGTAGAATGGTTAAGAGAGTATTCTAAAGGCTTAGAATGGTCTAGGAATGTGTATTAGGACTTATAAGAACCATTAGAATGATCCTAAACATTGTTCGAGTCCCCAAGGGACATAGAGGATGTAGCATGAGTCCTTGGAGGTTCTAATAAGTGTAGAATGGTTAAGAGAGTATTCTAAAGGCTTAGAGTGGTCTAGGAATGTGTATTAGGACTTATAAGAACCATTAGAATGATCCTAAACATTGATCGAGTTCCCAAGGGACATAGAGGGTGTAGCATGAGTCCTTGGAGGTTCTAATAAGTGTAGAATGGTTAAGAGAGTATTCTAAAGGCTTAGAGTGGTCTAGGAATGTGTATTAGGACTTATAAGAACCATTAGAATGATCCTAAACATTGATCGAGTTCCCAAGGGACATAGAGGGTGTAGCATGAGTCCTTGGAGGTTCTAATAAGTGTAGAATGGTTAAGAGAGTATTCTAAAGGCTTAGAATGGTCCAGGAATGTGTATTAGGACTTATAAGAACCATTAGAATGATCCTAAACAATGCATGGTACCCCAAGGGATGTAGAGGGTGTACCATGAATCCTTGGAGATTCTAACAAGTGTAGAATGGTTAAGAGAGTATTCTAAAGGCTTAGAATGGTCTAGGAATGTTTATTAGGACTTATAAGAACCATTAGAATGATCCTAAACATTGCTCGAGTCCTCAAGGGACCAGAGGGTGTAGGATGTGTCCTTGGAGGTTCTAATAAGTGTATAATGGTTAAGAGAGTATTCTAAAGGCTTAGAATGGTCTAGGAATGTGTATTAGGACTTATAAGAACCATTAGAATGATCCTAAACAATGCATGGTACCCCAAGGGACGTAGAGGGTGTACCATGAGTCCTTGGAGGTTCTAACAAGTGTAGAATGGTTAAGAGAGTATTCTAAAGGCTTAGAATGGTCTAGGAATGTGTATTAGGACTTATAATAACCATTGGAATGATCCTAAACATTGCATGGTACCACAAGGGACGTAGAGGGTGTAGCATGAGTCCTTGTAGGTTCTAACAAGTGTAGAATGGTTAAGAGAGTATTCTAAAGGCTTAGAATGGTCTAGGAATGTGTATTAGGACTTATAAGAACCATTAGAATGATCCTAAACATTGCTCGAGTCCCCAAGGGACATAGAGGGTGTAGCATGAGTCCTTGGAGGTTCTAATAAGTGTAGAATGGTTAAGAGAGTATTCTAAAGGCTTAGAATGGTCCAGGAATGTGTATTAGGACTTATAAGAACCATTAGAATGATCCTAAACAATGCATGGTACCCCAAGGGATGTAGAGGGTGTACCATGAATCCTTGGAGATTCTAACAAGTGTAGAATGGTTAAGAGAGTATTCTAAAGGCTTAGAATGGTCTAGGAATGTTTATTAGGACTTATAAGAACCATTAGAATGATCCTAAACATTGCTCGAGTCCTCAAGGGACCAGAGGGTGTAGGATATGTCCTTGGAGGTTCTAATAAGTGTATAATGGTTAAGAGAGTATTCTAAAGGCTTAGAATGGTCTAGGAATGTGTATTAGGACTTATAAGAACCATTAGAATGATCCTAAACAATGCATGGTACCCCAAGGGACGTAGAGGGTGTACCATGAGTCCTTGGAGGTTCTAACAAGTGTAGAATGGTTAAGAGAGTATTCTAAAGGCTTAGAATGGTCTAGGAATGTGTATTAGGACTTATAATAACCATTGGAATGATCCTAAACATTGCATGGTACCACAAGGGACGTAGAGGGTGTAGCATGAGTCCTTGTAGGTTCTAACAAGTGTAGAATGGTTAAGAGAGTATTCTAAAGGCTTAGAATGGTCTAGGAATGTGTATTAGGACTTATAAGAACCATTAGAATGATCCTAAACATTGTTCGAGTCCCCAAGGGACATAGAGGATGTAGCATGAGTCCTTGGAGGTTCTAATAAGTGTAGAATGGTTAAGAGAGTATTCTAAAGGCTTAGAATGGTCTAGGAATGTGTATTAAGACTTATAAGAACCATTAGAATGATCCTAAACATTGCTCGAGTCCCCAAGGGACATAGAGGGTGTAGGATGAGTCCTTGGAGGTTCGAATAAGTGTAGAATGGTTAAGTGAGTATTCTAAAGGTTTAGAATGGTCTAGGAATGTGTATTAGGACTTATAATAACCATTGGAATGATCCTAAACATTGCATGGTACCACAAGGGACGTAGAGGGTGTAGCATGAGTCCTTGTAGGTTCTAACAAGTGTAGAATGGTTAAGAGAGTATTCCAAAGGCTTAGAATGGTCTAGGAATGTGTATTAGGACTTATAAGAACCATTAGAATGATCCTAAACATTGCTCGAGTCCCCAAGGGACATAGAGGGTGTAGGATGAGTCCTTGGAGGTTCGAATAAGTGTAGAATGGTTAAGTGAGTATTCTAAAGGTTTAGAATGGTCTAGGAATGTGTATTAGGACTTATAAGAACCATTAGAATGATCCTAAACAATGCATGGTACCCCAAGGGACGTAGAGGGTGTACCATGAGTCCTTGCAGATTCTAACAAGTGTAGAATGGTTAAGAGAGTATTCTAAAGGCTTAGAATGGTCTAGGAATGTGTATTAGGACTTATAATAACCATTGGAATGATCCTAAACATTGCATGGTACCACAAGGGACGTAGAGGGTGTAGCATGAGTCCTTGTAGGTTCTAACACGTGTAGAATGGTTAAGAGAGTATTCTAAAGGCTTAGAATGGTCTAGGAATGTGTATTAGGACTTATAAGAACCATTAGAATGATGCTAAACATTGCTCGAGTCCCCAAGGGACATAGAGGGTGTAGGATGAGTCCTTGGAGGTTCGAATAAGTGTAGAATGGTTAAGTGAGTATTCTAAAGGTTTAGAATGGTCTAGGAATGTGTATTAGGACTTATAATAACCATTGGAATGATCCTAAACATTGCATGGTACCACAAGGGACGTAGAGGGTGTAGCATGAGTCCTTGTAGGTTCTAACAAGTGTAGAATGGTTAAGAGAGTATTCCAAAGGCTTAGAATGGTCTAGGAATGTGTATTAGGACTTATAAGAACCATTAGAATGATCCTAAACATTGCTCGAGTCCCCAAGGGACATAGAGGGTGTAGGATGAGTCCTTGGAGGTTCGAATAAGTGTAGAATGGTTAAGTGAGTATTCTAAAGGTTTAGAATGGTCTAGGAATGTGTATTAGGACTTATAAGAACCATTAGAATGATCCTAAACAATGCATGGTACCCCAAGGGACGTAGAGGGTGTACCATGATTCCTTGGAGGTTCTAACAAGTGTAGAATGGTTAAGAGAGTATTCTAAAGGCTTAGAATGGTCTAGGAATGTGTATTAGGACTTATAATAACCATTGGAATGATCCTAAACATTGCATGGTACCACAAGGGACGTAGAGGGTGTAGCATGAGTCCTTGTAGGTTCTAACAAGTGTAGAATGGTTAAGAGAGTATTCTAAAGGCTTAGAATGGTCTAGGAATGTGTATTAGGACTTATAAGAACCATTAGAATGATCCTAAACATTGCTCGAGTCCTCAAGGGACCAGAGGGTGTAGGATATGTCCTTGGAGGTTCTAATAAGTGTATAATGGTTAAGAGAGTATTCTAAAGGCTTAGAATGGTCTAGGAATGTGTATTAGGACTTATAAGAACCATTAGAATGATCCTAAACAATGCATGGTACCCCAAGGGACGTAGAGGGTGTACCATGAGTCCTTGGAGGTTCTAACAAGTGTAGAATGGTTAAGAGAGTATTCTAAAGGCTTAGAATGGTCTAGGAATGTGTATTAGGACTTATAATAACCATTGGAATGATCCTAAACATTGCATGGTACCACAAGGGACGTAGAGGGTGTAGCATGAGTCCTTGTAGGTTCTAACAAGTGTAGAATGGTTAAGAGAGTATTCTAAAGGCTTAGAATGGTCTAGGAATGTGTATTAGGACTTATAAGAACCATTAGAATGATCCTAAACATTGTTCGAGTCCCCAAGGGACATAGAGGGTGTAGCATGAGTCCTTGGAGGTTCTAATAAGTGTAGAATGGTTAAGAGAGTATTCTAAAGGCTTAGAATGGTCTAGGAATGTGTATTAAGACTTATAAGAACCATTAGAATGATCCTAAACATTGCTCGAGTCCCCAAGGGACATAGAGGGTGTAGCATGAGTCCTTGGAGGTTCTAACAAGTGTAGAATGGTTAAGAGAGAATTCTAAAGGCTTAGAATGGTCTAGGAATGTGTATTAGGACTTATAATAACCATTGGAATGATCCTAAACATTGCATGGTACCACAAGGGACGTAGAGGGTGTAGCATGAGTCCTTGTAGGTTCTAACAAGTGTAGAATGGTTAAGAGAGTATTCTAAAGGCTTAGAATGGTCTAGGAATGTGTATTAGGACTTATAAGAACCATTAGAATGATCCTAAACATTGCTCGAGTCCCCAAGGGACATAGAGGGTGTAGCATGAGTCCTTGGAGGTTCTAATAAGTGTAGAATGGTTAAGAGAGTATTCTAATGGCTTAGAATGGTCCAGGAATGTGTATTAGGACTTATAAGAACCATTAGAATGATCCTAAACAATGCATGGTACCCCAAGGGACGTAGAGGGTGTACCATGAACCCTTGGAGGTTCTAACAAGTGTAGAATGGTTAAGAGAGAATTCTAAAGGCTTAGAATGGTCTAGGAATGTGTATTAGGACTTATAATAACCATTGGAATGATCCTAAACATTGCATGGTACCACAAGGGACGTAGAGGGTGTAGCATGAGTCCTTGTAGGTTCTAACAAGTGTAGAATGGTTAAGAGAGTATTCTAAAGGCTTAGAATGGTCTAGGAATGTGTATTAGGACTTATAAGAACCATTAGAATGATCCTAAACATTGCTCGAGTCCCCAAGGGACATAGAGGGTGTAGCATGAGTCCTTGGAGGTTCTAATAAGTGTAGAATGGTTAAGAGAGTATTCTAAAGGCTTAGAATGGTCTAGGAATGTGTATTAAGACTTATAAGAACCATTAGAATGATCCTAAACATTGCTCGAGTCCCCAAGGGACATAGAGGGTGTAGGATGAGTCCTTGGAGGTTCGAATAAGTGTAGAATGGTTAAGTGAGTATTCTAAAGGTTTAGAATGGTCTAGGAATGTGTATTAGGACTTATAATAACCATTGGAATGATCCTAAACATTGCATGGTACCACAAGGGACGTAGAGGGTGTAGCATGAGTCCTTGTAGGTTCTAACAAGTGTAGAATGGTTAAGAGAGTATTCTAAAGGCTTAGAATGGTCTAGGAATGTGTATTAGGACTTATAAGAACCATTAGAATGATCCTAAACATTGCTCGAGTCCCCAAGGGACATAGAGGGTGTAGGATGAGTCCTTGGAGGTTCGAATAAGTGTAGAATGGTTAAGTGAGTATTCTAAAGGTTTAGAATGGTCTAGGAATGTGTATTAGGACTTATAATAACCATTAGAATGATCCTAAACAATGCATGGTACCCCAAGGGACGTAGAGGGTGTAACATGAGTCCTTGTAGGTTCTAACAAGTGTAGAATGGTTAAGAGAGTATTCTAAAGGCTTAGAATGGTCTAGGAATGTGTATTAGGACTTATAAGAACCATTAGAATGATCCTAAACATTGCTCGAGTCCCCATGGGACCAGAGGGTGTACCATGAGTCCTAGGAGGTTCTAATAAGTGTATAATGGTTAAGAGAGTATTCTAAAGGCTTAGAATGGTCTAGGAATGTGTATTAGGACATATAATAACCATTGGAATGATCCTAAACATTGCATGGTACCACAAGGGACGTAGAGGGTGTAGCATGAGTCCTTGTAGGTTCTAACAAGTGTAGAATGGTTAAGAGAGTATTCTAAAGGCTTAGAATGGTCTAGGAATGTGTATTAGGACTTATAAGAACCATTAGAATGATCCTAAACATTGTTCGAGTCCCCAAGGGACATAGAGGATGTAGCATGAGTCCTTGGAGGTTCTAATAAGTGTAGAATGGTTAAGAGAGTATTCTAAAGGCTTAGAGTGGTCTAGGAATGTGTATTAGGACTTATAAGAACCATTAGAATGATCCTAAACATTGATCGAGTTCCCAAGGGACATAGAGGGTGTAGCATGAGTCCTTGGAGGTTCTAATAAGTGTAGAATGGTTAAGAGAGTATTCTAAAGGCTTAGAGTGGTCTAGGAATGTGTATTAGGACTTATAAGAACCATTAGAATGATCCTAAACATTGATCGAGTTCCCAAGGGACATAGAGGGTGTAGCATGAGTCCTTGGAGGTTCTAATAAGTGTAGAATGGTTAAGAGAGTATTCTAAAGGCTTAGAATGGTCCAGGAATGTGTATTAGGACTTATAAGAACCATTAGAATGATCCTAAACAATGCATGGTACCCCAAGGGATGTAGAGGGTGTACCATGAATCCTTGGAGATTCTAACAAGTGTAGAATGGTTAAGAGAGTATTCTAAAGGCTTAGAATGGTCTAGGAATGTTTATTAGGACTTATAAGAACCATTAGAATGATCCTAAACATTGCTCGAGTCCTCAAGGGACCAGAGGGTGTAGGATGTGTCCTTGGAGGTTCTAATAAGTGTATAATGGTTAAGAGAGTATTCTAAAGGCTTAGAATGGTCTAGGAATGTGTATTAGGACTTATAAGAACCATTAGAATGATCCTAAACAATGCATGGTACCCCAAGGGACGTAGAGGGTGTACCATGAGTCCTTGGAGGTTCTAACAAGTGTAGAATGGTTAAGAGAGTATTCTAAAGGCTTAGAATGGTCTAGGAATGTGTATTAGGACTTATAATAACCATTGGAATGATCCTAAACATTGCATGGTACCACAAGGGACGTAGAGGGTGTAGCATGAGTCCTTGTAGGTTCTAACAAGTGTAGAATGGTTAAGAGAGTATTCTAAAGGCTTAGAATGGTCTAGGAATGTGTATTAGGACTTATAAGAACCATTAGAATGATCCTAAACATTGCTCGAGTCCCCAAGGGACATAGAGGGTGTAGCATGAGTCCTTGGAGGTTCTAATAAGTGTAGAATGGTTAAGAGAGTATTCTAAAGGCTTAGAATGGTCCAGGAATGTGTATTAGGACTTATAAGAACCATTAGAATGATCCTAAACAATGCATGGTACCCCAAGGGATGTAGAGGGTGTACCATGAATCCTTGGAGATTCTAACAAGTGTAGAATGGTTAAGAGAGTATTCTAAAGGCTTAGAATGGTCTAGGAATGTTTATTAGGACTTATAAGAACCATTAGAATGATCCTAAACATTGCTCGAGTCCTCAAGGGACCAGAGGGTGTAGGATATGTCCTTGGAGGTTCTAATAAGTGTATAATGGTTAAGAGAGTATTCTAAAGGCTTAGAATGGTCTAGGAATGTGTATTAGGACTTATAAGAACCATTAGAATGATCCTAAACAATGCATGGTACCCCAAGGGACGTAGAGGGTGTACCATGAGTCCTTGGAGGTTCTAACAAGTGTAGAATGGTTAAGAGAGTATTCTAAAGGCTTAGAATGGTCTAGGAATGTGTATTAGGACTTATAATAACCATTGGAATGATCCTAAACATTGCATGGTACCACAAGGGACGTAGAGGGTGTAGCATGAGTCCTTGTAGGTTCTAACAAGTGTAGAATGGTTAAGAGAGTATTCTAAAGGCTTAGAATGGTCTAGGAATGTGTATTAGGACTTATAAGAACCATTAGAATGATCCTAAACATTGTTCGAGTCCCCAAGGGACATAGAGGATGTAGCATGAGTCCTTGGAGGTTCTAATAAGTGTAGAATGGTTAAGAGAGTATTCTAAAGGCTTAGAATGGTCTAGGAATGTGTATTAAGACTTATAAGAACCATTAGAATGATCCTAAACATTGCTCGAGTCCCCAAGGGACATAGAGGGTGTAGGATGAGTCCTTGGAGGTTCGAATAAGTGTAGAATGGTTAAGTGAGTATTCTAAAGGTTTAGAATGGTCTAGGAATGTGTATTAGGACTTATAATAACCATTGGAATGATCCTAAACATTGCATGGTACCACAAGGGACGTAGAGGGTGTAGCATGAGTCCTTGTAGGTTCTAACAAGTGTAGAATGGTTAAGAGAGTATTCCAAAGGCTTAGAATGGTCTAGGAATGTGTATTAGGACTTATAAGAACCATTAGAATGATCCTAAACATTGCTCGAGTCCCCAAGGGACATAGAGGGTGTAGGATGAGTCCTTGGAGGTTCGAATAAGTGTAGAATGGTTAAGTGAGTATTCTAAAGGTTTAGAATGGTCTAGGAATGTGTATTAGGACTTATAAGAACCATTAGAATGATCCTAAACAATGCATGGTACCCCAAGGGACGTAGAGGGTGTACCATGAGTCCTTGGAGATTCTAACAAGTGTAGAATGGTTAAGAGAGTATTCTAAAGGCTTAGAATGGTCTAGGAATGTGTATTAGGACTTATAATAACCATTGGAATGATCCTAAACATTGCATGGTACCACAAGGGACGTAGAGGGTGTAGCATGAGTCCTTGTAGGTTCTAACACGTGTAGAATGGTTAAGAGAGTATTCTAAAGGCTTAGAATGGTCTAGGAATGTGTATTAGGACTTATAAGAACCATTAGAATGATGCTAAACATTGCTCGAGTCCCCAAGGGACATAGAGGGTGTAGGATGAGTCCTTGGAGGTTCGAATAAGTGTAGAATGGTTAAGTGAGTATTCTAAAGGTTTAGAATGGTCTAGGAATGTGTATTAGGACTTATAATAACCATTGGAATGATCCTAAACATTGCATGGTACCACAAGGGACGTAGAGGGTGTAGCATGAGTCCTTGTAGGTTCTAACAAGTGTAGAATGGTTAAGAGAGTATTCCAAAGGCTTAGAATGGTCTAGGAATGTGTATTAGGACTTATAAGAACCATTAGAATGATCCTAAACATTGCTCGAGTCCCCAAGGGACATAGAGGGTGTAGGATGAGTCCTTGGAGGTTCGAATAAGTGTAGAATGGTTAAGTGAGTATTCTAATGGTTTAGAATGGTCTAGGAATGTGTATTAGGACTTATAAGAACCATTAGAATGATCCTAAACAATGCATGGTACCCCAAGGGACGTAGAGGGTGTACCATGATTCCTTGGAGGTTCTAACAAGTGTAGAATGGTTAAGAGAGTATTCTAAAGGCTTAGAATGGTCTAGGAATGTGTATTAGGACTTATAATAACCATTGGAATGATCCTAAACATTGCATGGTACCACAAGGGACGTAGAGGGTGTAGCATGAGTCCTTGTAGGTTCTAACAAGTGTAGAATGGTTAAGAGAGTATTCTAAAGGCTTAGAATGGTCTAGGAATGTGTATTAGGACTTATAAGAACCATTAGAATGATCCTAAACATTGCTCGAGTCCCCAAGGGACATAGAGGGTGTAGCATGAGTCCTTGGAGGTTCTAATAAGTGTAGAATGGTTAAGAGAGTATTCTAAAGGCTTAGAATGGTCCAGGAATGTGTATTAGGACTTATAAGAACCATTAGAATGATCCTAAACAATGCATGGTACCCCAAGGGATGTAGAGGGTGTACCATGAATCCTTGGAGATTCTAACAAGTGTAGAATGGTTAAGAGAGTATTCTAAAGGCTTAGAATGAACTAGGAATGTTTATTAGGACTTATAAGAACCATTAGAATGATCCTAAACATTGCTCGAGTCCTCAAGGGACCAGAGGGTGTAGGATATGTCCTTGGAGGTTCTAATAAGTGTATAATGGTTAAGAGAGTATTCTAAAGGCTTAGAATGGTCTAGGAATGTGTATTAGGACTTATAAGAACCATTAGAATGATCCTAAACAATGCATGGTACCCCAAGGGACGTAGAGGGTGTACCATGAGTCCTTGGAGGTTCTAACAAGTGTAGAATGGTTAAGAGAGTATTCTAAAGGCTTAGAATGGTCTAGGAATGTGTATTAGGACTTATAATAACCATTGGAATGATCCTAAACATTGCATGGTACCACAAGGGACGTAGAGGGTGTAGCATGAGTCCTTGTAGGTTCTAACAAGTGTAGAATGGTTAAGAGAGTATTCTAAAGGCTTAGAATGGTCTAGGAATGTGTATTAGGACTTATAAGAACCATTAGAATGATCCTAAACATTGTTCGAGTCCCCAAGGGACATAGAGGGTGTAGCATGAGTCCTTGGAGGTTCTAATAAGTGTAGAATGGTTAAGAGAGTATTCTAAAGGCTTAGAATGGTCTAGGAATGTGTATTAAGACTTATAAGAACCATTAGAATGATCCTAAACATTGCTCGAGTCCCCAAGGGACATAGAGGGTGTAGCATGAGTCCTTGGAGGTTCTAACAAGTGTAGAATGGTTAAGAGAGAATTCTAAAGGCTTAGAATGGTCTAGGAATGTGTATTAGGACTTATAATAACCATTGGAATGATCCTAAACATTGCATGGTACCACAAGGGACGTAGAGGGTGTAGCATGAGTCCTTGTAGGTTCTAACAAGTGTAGAATGGTTAAGAGAGTATTCTAAAGGCTTAGAATGGTCTAGGAATGTGTATTAGGACTTATAAGAACCATTAGAATGATCCTAAACATTGCTCGAGTCCCCAAGGGACATAGAGGGTGTAGCATGAGTCCTTGGAGGTTCTAATAAGTGTAGAATGGTTAAGAGAGTATTCTAATGGCTTAGAATGGTCCAGGAATGTGTATTAGGACTTATAAGAACCATTAGAATGATCCTAAACAATGCATGGTACCCCAAGGGACGTAGAGGGTGTACCATGAACCCTTGGAGGTTCTAACAAGTGTAGAATGGTTAAGAGAGAATTCTAAAGGCTTAGAATGGTCTAGGAATGTGTATTAGGACTTATAATAACCATTGGAATGATCCTAAACATTGCATGGTACCACAAGGGACGTAGAGGGTGTAGCATGAGTCCTTGTAGGTTCTAACAAGTGTAGAATGGTTAAGAGAGTATTCTAAAGGCTTAGAATGGTCTAGGAATGTGTATTAGGACTTATAGGAACCATTAGAATGATCCTAAACATTGCTCGAGTCCCCAAGGGACATAGAGGGTGTAGCATGAGTCCTTGGAGGTTCTAATAAGTGTAGAATGGTTAAGAGAGTATTCTAAAGGCTTAGAATGGTCTAGGAATGTGTATTAAGACTTATAAGAACCATTAGAATGATCCTAAACATTGCTCGAGTCCCCAAGGGACATAGAGGGTGTAGGATGAGTCCTTGGAGGTTCGAATAAGTGTAGAATGGTTAAGTGAGTATTCTAAAGGTTTAGAATGGTCTAGGAATGTGTATTAGGACTTATAATAACCATTGGAATGATCCTAAACATTGCATGGTACCACAAGGGACGTAGAGGGTGTAGCATGAGTCCTTGTAGGTTCTAACAAGTGTAGAATGGTTAAGAGAGTATTCTAAAGGCTTAGAATGGTCTAGGAATGTGTATTAGGACTTATAAGAACCATTAGAATGATCCTAAACATTGCTCGAGTCCCCAAGGGACATAGAGGGTGTAGGATGAGTCCTTGGAGGTTCGAATAAGTGTAGAATGGTTAAGTGAGTATTCTAAAGGTTTAGAATGGTCTAGGAATGTGTATTAGGACTTATAATAACCATTAGAATGATCCTAAACAATGCATGGTACCCCAAGGGACGTAGAGGGTGTAACATGAGTCCTTGTAGGTTCTAACAAGTGTAGAATGGTTAAGAGAGTATTCTAAAGGCTTAGAATGGTCTAGGAATGTGTATTAGGACTTATAAGAACCATTAGAATGATCCTAAACATTGCTCGAGTCCCCATGGGACCAGAGGGTGTACCATGAGTCCTAGGAGGTTCTAATAAGTGTATAATGGTTAAGAGAGTATTCTAAAGGCTTAGAATGGTCTAGGAATGTGTATTAGGACATATAATAACCATTGGAATGATCCTAAACATTGCATGGTACCACAAGGGACGTAGAGGGTGTAGCATGAGTCCTTGTAGGTTCTAACAAGTGTAGAATGGTTAAGAGAGTATTCTAAAGGCTTAGAATGGTCTAGGAATGTGTATTAGGACTTATAAGAACCATTAGAATGATCCTAAACATTGTTCGAGTCCCCAAGGGACATGGAGGATGTAGCATGAGTCCTTGGAGGTTCTAATAAGTTTAGAATGGTTAAGAGAGTATTCTAAAGGCTTAGAGTGGTCTAGGAATGTGTATTAGGACTTATAAGAACCATTAGAATGATCCTAAACATTGTTCGAGTTCCCAAGGGACATAGAGGGTGTAGCATGAGTCCTTGGAGGTTCTAATAAGTGTAGAATGGTTAAGAGAGTATTCTAAAGGCTTAGAATGGTCTAGGAATGTGTATTAAGACTTATATGAACCATTAGAATGATCCTAAACATTGCTCGAGTCCCCAAGGGACATAGAGGGTGTAGGATGAGTCCTTGGAGGTTCGAATAAGTGTAGAATGGTTAAGTGAGTATTCTAAAGGTTTAGAATGGTCTAGGAATGTGTATTAGGACTTATAAGAACCATTAGAATGATCCTAAACAATGCATGGTACCCCAAGGGACGTACAGGGTGTACCATGAGTCCTTGGAGGTTCTAACAAGTGTAGAATGGTTAAGAGAGTATTCTAAAGGCTTAGAATGGTCTAGGAATGTGTATTAGGACTTATAATAACCATTGGAATGATCCTAAACATTGCATGGTACCACAAGGGATGTAGAGGGTGTAGCATGAGTCCTTGTAGGTTCTAACAAGTGTAGAATGGTTAAGAGAGTATTCTAAAGGCTTAGAATGGTTTAGGAATGTGTATTAGGACTTATAAGAACCATTAGAATGATCCTAAACATTGTTCGAGTCCCCAAGGGACATAGAGGATGTAGCATGAGTCCTTGGAGGTTCTAATAAGTGTAGAATGGTTAAGAGAGTATTCTAAAGGCTTAGAGTGGTCTAGGAATGTGTATTAGGACTTATAAGAACCATTAGAATGATCCTAAACATTGTTCGAGTTCCCAAGGGACATAGAGGGTGTAGCATGAGTCCTTGGAAGTTCGAATAAGTGTAGAATGGTTAAGTGAGTATTCTAAAGGTTTAGAATGGTCTAGGAATGTGTATTAGGACTTATAATAACCATTAGAATGATCCTAAACAATGCATGGTACCCCAAGGGACGTAGAGGGTGTAACATGAGTCCCTGTAGGTTCTAACAAGTGTAGAATGGTTAAGAGAGTATTCTAAAGGCTTAGAATGGTCTAGGAATGTGTATTAGGACTTATAAGAACCATTAGAATGATCCTAAACATTGCTCGAGTCCCCATGGGACCAGAGGGTGTACCATGAGTCCTTGGAGGTTCTAATAAGTGTAGAATGGTTAAGAGAGTATTCTAAAGGCTTAGAATGGTCTAGGAATGTTTATTAGGGCTTATAATAACCATTAGAATGATCCTAAACATTGCATGGTACCACAAGGGACGTAGAGGGTGTAGCATGAGTCCTTGTAGGTTCTAACAAGTGTAGAATGGTTAAGAGAGTATTCTAAAGGCTTAGAATGGTCTAGGAATGTGTATTAGGACTTATAAGAACCATTAGAATGATCCTAAACATTGTTCGAGTCCCCAAGGGACATAGAGGGTGTAGCATGAGTCCTTGGAGGTTCTAATAAGTGTAGAATGGTTAAGAGAGTATTCTAAAGGCTTAGAGTGGTCTAGGAATGTGTATTAGGACTTATAAGAACCATTAGAATGATCCTAAACATTGTTCGTGTCCCTAAGGGAAATAGAGGGTGTAGCATGAGTCCTTGGAGGTTCTAATAAGTGTAGAATGGTTAAGAGAGTATTCTAAAGGCTTAGAATGGTCTAGGAATGTGTATTAAGACTTATAAGAACCATTAGAATGATCCTAAACATTGTTCGAGTCCCCAAGGGACATAGAGGATGTAGCATGAGTCCTTGGAGGTTCTAATAAGTGTAGAATGGTTAAGAGAGTATTCTAAAGGCTTAGAGTGGTCTAGGAATGTGTATTAGGACTTATAAGAACCATTAGAATGATCCTAAACATTGTTCGAGTCCCCAAGGGACATAGAGGATGTAGCATGAGTCCTTGGAGGTTCTAATAAGTGTAGAATGGTTAAGAGAGTATTCTAAAGGCTTAGAGTGGTCTAGGAATGTGTATTAGGACTTATAAGAACCATTAGAATGATCCTAAACATTGTTCGAGTTCCCAAGGGACATAGAGGGTGTAGCATGAGTCCTTGGAGGTTCTAATAAGTGTAGAATGGTTAAGAGAGTATTCTAAAGGCTTAGAATGGTCTAGGAATGTGTATTAAGACTTATAAGAACCATTAGAATGATCCTAAACATTGCTCGAGTCCCCAAGGGACATAGAGGGTGTTGGATGAGTCCTTGGAGGTTCGAATAAATGTAGAATGGTTAAGTGAGTATTCTAAAGGTTTAGAATGGTCTAGGAATGTGTATTAGGACTTATAATAACCATTAGAATGATCCTAAACAATGCATGGTACCCCAAGGGACGTAGAGGGTGTAACATGAGTCCTTGTAGGTTTTAACAAGTGTAGAATGGTTAAGAGAGTATTCTAAAGGCTTAGAATGGTCTAGGAATGTGTATTAGGACTTATAAGAACCATTAGAATGATCCTAAACATTGCTCGAGTCCCCATGGGACCAGAGGGTGTACCATGAGTCCTTGGAGGTTCTAATAAGTGTAGAATGGTTAAGAGAGTATTCTAAAGGCTTAGAATGGTCTAGGAATGTGTATTAGGACTTATAATAACCATTGGAATGATCCTAAACATTGCATGGTACCACAAGGGACGTAGAGGGTGTAGCATGAGTCCTTGTAGGTTCTAACAAGTGTAGAATGGTTAAGAGAGTATTCTAAAGGCTTAGAATGGTCTAGGAATGTGTATTAGGACTTATAAGAACCATTAGAATGATCCTAAACATTGTTTGAGTCCCCAAGGGACATAGAGGG
The DNA here is from genome assembly GCA_037953625.1 of Crotalaria pallida. NCBI lineage: Eukaryota > Viridiplantae > Streptophyta > Magnoliopsida > Fabales > Fabaceae > Crotalaria > Crotalaria pallida. The sequence goes on along the minus strand of CM075655.1, from coordinate 62,339,349 downwards.
TGTAGCATGAGTCCTTGGAGGTTCTAATAAGTGTAGAATGGTTAAGAGAGTATTCTAAAGGCTTAGAGTGGTCTAGGAATGTGTATTAGGACTTATAAGAACCATTAGAATGATCCTAAACATTGTTCGTGTCCCTAAGGGAAATAGAGGGTGTAGCATGAGTCCTTGGAGGTTCTAATAAGTGTAGAATGGTTAAGAGAGTATTCTAAAGGCTTAGAATGGTCTAGGAATTTTTATTAAGACTTATAAGAACCATTAAAATGATCCTAAACATTGCTCGAGTCCCCAAGGGACATAGAGGGTGTAGGATGAGTCCTTGGAGGTTCGAATAAGTGTAGAATGGTTAAGTGAGTATTCTAAAGGTTTAGAATGGTCTAGGAATGTGTATTAGGACTTATAATAACCATTAGAATGATCCTAAACAATGCATGGTACCCCAAGGGACGTAGAGGGTGTAGCATGAGTCCTTGTAGGTTCTAACAAGTGTAGAATGGTTAAGAGAGTATTCTAAAGGCTTAGAATGGTCTAGGAATGTGTATTAGGACTTATAATAACCATTGGAATGATCCTAAACATTGCTCGAGTCCACACGGGACATAGAGGGTGTAGGATGAGTCCTTGGAGGTTCTAATAAGTGTAGAATGGTTAAGAGAGTATTCTAAAGGCTTAGAATGGTCTAGGAATGTGTATTAGGATTTATAAGAACCATTATAATGATCCTAAACATTGCATGGTACCCCAAGGGACGTAGAGGGTGTACCATGAGTCCTTAGAGGTTCTAACAAGTGTAGAATGGTTAAGAGAGTATTCTAAAGGCTTAGAATGGTCTAGGAATGTGTATTAGGACATATAATAACCATTAGAATGATCCTAAACAATGCATGGTACCCCAAGGGACGTAGAGGGTGTAGCATGAGTCCTTGTAGGTTCTAACAAGTGTAGAATGGTTAAGAGAGTATTCTAAAGGCTTAGAATGGTATAGGAATGTGTATTAGGACTTATAAGAACCATTAGAATGATCCTAAACATTGCTCGAGTCCCCAAGGGACCAGAGGGTGTAGGATGAGTCCTTGGAGGTTCTAATAAGTGTAGAATGGTTAAGAGAGTATTCTAAAGGCTTAGAATGGTCTAGGAATGTGTATTAGGACTTATAAGAACCATTAGAATGATCCTAAACATTGCATGGTACCCCAAGGGACGTAGAGGTGTACAATGAGTCCTTGGAGGTTCTAACAAGTGTAGAATGGTTAAGAGAGTACTCTAAAGGCTTAGAATGGTCTAGGAATGTGTATTAGGACTTATAATAACCATTGGAATGATCCTAAACATTGCATGGTACCACAAGGGACGTAGAGGGTGTAGCATGAGTCCTTGTAGGTTCTAACAAGTGTAGAATGGTTAAGAGAGTATTCTAAAGGCTTAGAATGGTCTAGGAATGTGTATTAGGACTTATAAGAACCATTAGAATGATCCTAAACATTGTTTGAGTCCCCAAGGGACATAGAGGGTGTAGCATGAGTCCTTGGAGGTTCTAATAAGTGTAGAATGGTTAAGAGAGTATTCTAAAGGCTTAGAGTGGTCTAGGAATGTGTATTAGGACTTATAAGAACCATTAGAATGATCCTAAACATTGTTCGTGTCCCTAAGGGAAATAGAGGGTGTAGCATGAGTCCTTGGAGGTTCTAATAAGTGTAGAATGGTTAAGAGAGTATTCTAAAGGCTTAGAATGGTCTAGGAATTTTTATTAAGACTTATAAGAACCATTAAAATGATCCTAAACATTGCTCGAGTCCCCAAGGGACATAGAGGGTGTAGGATGAGTCCTTGGAGGTTCGAATAAGTGTAGAATGGTTAAGTGAGTATTCTAAAGGTTTAGAATGGTCTAGGAATGTGTATTAGGACTTATAATAACCATTAGAATGATCCTAAACAATGCATGGTACCCCAAGGGACGTAGAGGGTGTAGCATGAGTCCTTGTAGGTTCTAACAAGTGTAGAATGGTTAAGAGAGTATTCTAAAGGCTTAGAATGGTCTAGGAATGTGTATTAGGACTTATAATAACCATTGGAATGATCCTAAACATTGCTCGAGTCCACACGGGACATAGAGGGTGTAGGATGAGTCCTTGGAGGTTCTAATAAGTGTAGAATGGTTAAGAGAGTATTCTAAAGGCTTAGAATGGTCTAGGAATGTGTATTAGGATTTATAAGAACCATTATAATGATCCTAAACATTGCATGGTACCCCAAGGGACGTAGAGGGTGTACCATGAGTCCTTAGAGGTTCTAACAAGTGTAGAATGGTTAAGAGAGTATTCTAAAGGCTTAGAATGGTCTAGGAATGTGTATTAGGACATATAATAACCATTAGAATGATCCTAAACAATGCATGGTACCCCAAGGGACGTAGAGGGTGTAGCATGAGTCCTTGTAGGTTCTAACAAGTGTAGAATGGTTAAGAGAGTATTCTAAAGGCTTAGAATGGTATAGGAATGTGTATTAGGACTTGTAATAACCATTAGAATGATCCTAAACAATGCATGGTACCCCAAGGGACGTAGAGGGTGTCGCATGAGTCCTTGTAGGTTCTTACAAGTGTAGAATGGTTAAGAGAGTATTCTAAAGGCTTAGAATGGTCTAGGAATGTGTATTAGGACTTATAAGAACCATTAGAATGATCCTAAACATTGCTCGAGTCCCCAAGGGACATAGAGGGTCTAGGATGAGTCCTTGGAGGTTCGAATAAGTGTAGAATGGTTAAGTGAGTATTCTAAAGGCTTAGAATGGTCTAAGAATGTGTATTAGGACTTAACCATTAGAATGATCCTAAACAATGCATGGTACCCCAAGGGACGTAGAGGGTGTAACATGAGTCCTTGTAGGTTCTAACAAGTGTAGAATGGTTAAGAGAGTATTCTAAAGGCTTAGAATGGTCTAGGAATGTGTATTAGGACTTATAAGAACCATTAGAATGATCCTAAACATTGCTCGAGTCCCCAAGGGACCAGAGGGTGTAGGATGAGTCCTTGGAGGTTCTAATAAGTGTAGAATGGTTAAGAGAGTATTCTAAAGGCTTAGAATGGTCTAGGAATGTGTATTAGGACTTATAAGAACCATTAGAATGATCCTAAACATTGCATGGTACCCCAAGGGACGTAGAGGTGTACAATGAGTCCTTGGAGGTTCTAACAAGTGTAGAATGGTTAAGAGAGTACTCTAAAGGCTTAGAATGGTCTAGGAATGTGTATTAGGACTTATAATAACCATTGGAATGATCCTAAACATTGCATGGTACCACAAGGGACGTAGAGGGTGTAGCATGAGTCCTTGTAGGTTCTAACAAGTGTAGAATGGTTAAGAGAGTATTCTAAAGGCTTAGAATGGTCTAGGAATGTGTATTAGGACTTATAAGAACCATTAGAATGATCCTAAACAATGCATGGTACCCCAAGGGACGTAGAGGGTGTAGCATGAGTCCTTGTACGTTCTAACAAGTGTAGAATGGTTAAGAGAGTATTCTAAAGGCTTAGAATGGTATAGGAATGTGTATTAGGACTTATAATAACCATTAGAATGATCCTAAACAATGCATGGTACCCCAAGGGACGTAGAGGTGTACAATGAGTCCCTGAGGTTCTAACAAGTGTAGAATGGTTAAGAGAGTACTCTAAAGGCTTAGAATGGTCTAGGAATGTGTATTAGGACTTATAATAACCATTAGAATGATCCTAAACAATGCATGGTACCCCAGGGACGTAGAGGGTGTAGCACGAGTCCTTGTAGGTTCTAACAAGTGTAGAATGGTTAAGAGAGTATTCTAAAGGCTTAGAATGGTCTAGGAATGTGTATTAGGACTTATAATAACCATTGGAATGATCCTAAACATTGCTCGAGTCCACACGGGACATAGAGGGTGTAGGATGAGTCCTTGGAGGTTCTAATAAGTGTAGAATGGTTAAGAGAGTATTCTAAAGGCTTAGAATGGTCTAGGAATGTGTATTAGGATTTATAAGAACCATTATAATGATCCTAAACATTGCATGGTACCCCAAGGGACGTAGAGGGTGTACCATGAGTCCTTAGAGGTTCTAACAAGTGTAGAATGGTTAAGAGAGTATTCTAAAGGCTTAGAATGGTCTAGGAATGTGTATTAGGACATATAATAACCATTAGAATGATCCTAAACAATGCATGGTACCCCAAGGGACGTAGAGGGTGTAGCATGAGTCCTTGTAGGTTCTAACAAGTGTAGAATGGTTAAGAGAGTATTCTAAAGGCTTAGAATGGTATAGGAATGTGTATTAGGACTTGTAATAACCATTAGAATGATCCTAAACAATGCATGGTACCCCAAGGGACGTAGAGGGTGTCGCATGAGTCCTTGTAGGTTCTTACAAGTGTAGAATGGTTAAGAGAGTATTCTAAAGGCTTAGAATGGTCTAGGAATGTGTCTTAGGACTTATAAGAACCATTAGAATGATCCTAAACATTGCTCGAGTCCCCAAGGGACATAGAGGGTCTAGGATGAGTCCTTGGAGGTTCGAATAAGTGTAGAATGGTTAAGTGAGTATTCTAAAGGCTTAGAATGGTCTAAGAATGTGTATTAGGACTTAACCATTAGAATGATCCTAAACAATGCATGGTACCCCAAGGGACGTAGAGGGTGTAACATGAGTCCTTGTAGGTTCTAACAAGTGTAGAATGGTTAAGAGAGTATTCTAAAGGCTTAGAATGGTCTAGGAATGTGTATTAGGACTTATAAGAACCATTAGAATGATCCTAAACATTGCTCGAGTCCCCAAGGGACCAGAGGGTGTAGGATGAGTCCTTGGAGGTTCTAATAAGTGTAGAATGGTTAAGAGAGTATTCTAAAGGCTTAGAATGGTCTAGGAATGTGTATTAGGACTTATAAGAACCATTAGAATGATCCTAAACATTGCATGGTACCCCAAGGGACGTAGAGGTGTACAATGAGTCCTTGGAGGTTCTAACAAGTGTAGAATGGTTAAGAGAGTACTCTAAAGGCTTAGAATGGTCTAGGAATGTGTATTAGGACTTATAATAACCATTGGAATGATCCTAAACATTGCATGGTACCACAAGGGACGTAGAGGGTGTAGCATGAGTCCTTGGAGGTTCGAATAAGTGTAGAATGGTTAAGTGAGTATTCTAAAGGTTTAGAATGGTCTAGGAATGTGTATTAGGACTTATAATAACCATTAGAATGATCCTAAACAATGCATGGTACCCCAAGGGACGTAGAGGGTGTAGCATGAGTCCTTGTAGGTTCTAACAAGTGTAGAATGGTTAAGAGAGTATTCTAAAGGCTTAGAATGGTCTAGGAATGTGTATTAGGACTTATAATAACCATTGGAATGATCCTAAACATTGCTCGAGTCCACACGGGACATAGAGGGTGTAGGATGAGTCCTTGGAGGTTCTAATAAGTGTAGAATGGTTAAGAGAGTATTCTAAAGGCTTAGAATGGTCTAGGAATGTGTATTAGGATTTATAAGAACCATTATAATGATCCTAAACATTGCATGGTACCCCAAGGGACGTAGAGGGTGTACCATGAGTCCTTAGAGGTTCTAACAAGTGTAGAATGGTTAAGAGAGTATTCTAAAGGCTTAGAATGGTCTAGGAATGTGTATTAGGACATATAATAACCATTAGAATGATCCTAAACAATGCATGGTACCCCAAGGGACGTAGAGGGTGTAGCATGAGTCCTTGTAGGTTCTAACAAGTGTAGAATGGTTAAGAGAGTATTCTAAAGGCTTAGAATGGTATAGGAATGTGTATTAGGACTTGTAATAACCATTAGAATGATCCTAAACAATGCATGGTACCCCAAGGGACGTAGAGGGTGTCGCATGAGTCCTTGTAGGTTCTTACAAGTGTAGAATGGTTAAGAGAGTATTCTAAAGGCTTAGAATGGTCTAGGAATGTGTATTAGGACTTATAAGAACCATTAGAATGATCCTAAACAATGCATGGTACCCCAAGGGACGTAGAGGTGTACAATGAGTCCCTGAGGTTCTAACAAGTGTAGAATGGTTAAGAGAGTACTCTAAAGGCTTAGAATGGTCTAGGAATGTGTATTAGGACTTATAATAACCATTAGAATGATCCTAAACAATGCATGGTACCCCAGGGACGTAGAGGGTGTAGCATGAGTCCTTGTAGGTTCTAACAAGTGTAGAATGGTTAAGAGAGTATTCTAAAGGCTTAGAATGGTCTAGGAATGTGTATTAGGACTTATAATAACCATTGGAATGATCCTAAACATTGCTCGAGTCCACACGGGACATAGAGGGTGTAGGATGAGTCCTTGGAGGTTCTAATAAGTGTAGAATGGTTAAGAGAGTATTCTAAAGGCTTAGAATGGTCTAGGAATGTGTATTAGGATTTATAAGAACCATTATAATGATCCTAAACATTGCATGGTACCCCAAGGGACGTAGAGGGTGTACCATGAGTCCTTAGAGGTTCTAACAAGTGTAGAATGGTTAAGAGAGTATTCTAAAGGCTTAGAATGGTCTAGGAATGTGTATTAGGACATATAATAACCATTAGAATGATCCTAAACAATGCATGGTACCCCAAGGGACGTAGAGGGTGTAGCATGAGTCCTTGTAGGTTCTAACAAGTGTAGAATGGTTAAGAGAGTATTCTAAAGGCTTAGAATGGTATAGGAATGTGTATTAGGACTTGTAATAACCATTAGAATGATCCTAAACAATGCATGGTACCCCAAGGGACGTAGAGGGTGTCGCATGAGTCCTTGTAGGTTCTTACAAGTGTAGAATGGTTAAGAGAGTATTCTAAAGGCTTAGAATGGTCTAGGAATGTGTATTAGGACTTATAAGAACCATTAGAATGATCCTAAACATTGCTCGAGTCCCCAAGGGACATAGAGGGTCTAGGATGAGTCCTTGGAGGTTCGAATAAGTGTAGAATGGTTAAGTGAGTATTCTAAAGGCTTAGAATGGTCTAAGAATGTGTATTAGGACTTAACCATTAGAATGATCCTAAACAATGCATGGTACCCCAAGGGACGTAGAGGGTGTAACATGAGTCCTTGTAGGTTCTAACAAGTGTAGAATGGTTAAGAGAGTATTCTAAAGGCTTAGAATGGTCTAGGAATGTGTATTAGGACTTATAAGAACCATTAGAATGATCCTAAACATTGCTCGAGTCCCCAAGGGACCAGAGGGTGTAGGATGAGTCCTTGGAGGTTCTAATAAGTGTAGAATGGTTAAGAGAGTATTCTAAAGGCTTAGAATGGTCTAGGAATGTGTATTAGGACTTATAAGAACCATTAGAATGATCCTAAACATTGCATGGTACCCCAAGGGACGTAGAGGTGTACAATGAGTCCTTGGAGGTTCTAACAAGTGTAGAATGGTTAAGAGAGTACTCTAAAGGCTTAGAATGGTCTAGGAATGTGTATTAGGACTTATAATAACCATTGGAATGATCCTAAACATTGCATGGTACCACAAGGGACGTAGAGGGTGTAGCATGAGTCCTTGTAGGTTCTAACAAGTGTAGAATGGTTAAGAGAGTATTCTAAAGGCTTAGAATGGTCTAGGAATGTGTATTAGGACTTATAAGAACCATTAGAATGATCCTAAACAATGCATGGTACCCCAAGGGACGTAGAGGGTGTAGCATGAGTCCTTGTAGGTTCTAACAAGTGTAGAATGGTTAAGAGAGTATTCTAAAGGCTTAGAATGGTATAGGAATGTGTATTAGGACTTATAATAACCATTAGAATGATCCTAAACAATGCATGGTACCCCAAGGGACGTAGAGGTGTACAATGAGTCCTTGGAGGTTCTAACAAGTGTAGAATGGTTAAGAGAGTACTCTAAAGGCTTAGAATGGTCTAGGAATGTGTATTAGGACTTATAATAACCATTGGAATGATCCTAAACATTGCATGGTACCACAAGGGACGTAGAGGGTGTAGCATGAGTCCTTGTAGGTTCTAACAAGTGTAGAATGGTTAAGAGAGTACTCTAAAGGCTTAGAATGGTCTAGGAATGTGTATTAGGACTTATAATAACCATTAGAATGATCCTAAACAATGCATGGTACCCCAGGGACGTAGAGGATGTAGCATGAGTCCTTGTAGGTTCTAACAAGTGTAGAATGGTTAAGAGAGTATTCTAAAGGCTTAGAATGGTCTAGGAATGTGTATTAGGACTTATAATAACCATTGGAATGATCCTAAACATTGCTCGAGTCCACACGGGACATAGAGGGTGTAGGATGAGTCCTTGGAGGTTCTAATAAGTGTAGAATGGTTAAGAGAGTATTCTAAAGGCTTAGAATGGTCTAGGAATGTGTATTAGGATTTATAAGAACCATTATAATGATCCTAAACATTGCATGGTACCCCAAGGGACGTAGAGGGTGTACCATGAGTCCTTAGAGGTTCTAACAAGTGTAGAATGGTTAAGAGAGTATTCTAAAGGCTTAGAATGGTCTAGGAATGTGTATTAGGACATATAATAACCATTAGAATGATCCTAAACAATGCATGGTACCCCAAGGGACGTAGAGGGTGTAGCATGAGTCCTTGTAGGTTCTAACAAGTGTAGAATGGTTAAGAGAGTATTCTAAAGGCTTAGAATGGTATAGGAATGTGTATTAGGACTTGTAATAACCATTAGAATGATCCTAAACAATGCATGGTACCCCAAGGGACGTAGAGGGTGTCGCATGAGTCCTTGTAGGTTCTTACAAGTGTAGAATGGTTAAGAGAGTATTCTAAAGGCTTAGAATGGTCTAGGAATGTGTATTAGGACTTATAAGAACCATTAGAATGATCCTAAACATTGCTCGAGTCCCCAAGGGACATAGAGGGTCTAGGATGAGTCCTTGGAGGTTCGAATAAGTGTAGAATGGTTAAGTGAGTATTCTAAAGGCTTAGAATGGTCTAAGAATGTGTATTAGGACTTAACCATTAGAATGATCCTAAACAATGCATGGTACCCCAAGGGACGTAGAGGGTGTAACATGAGTCCTTGTAGGTTCTAACAAGTGTAGAATGGTTAAGAGAGTATTCTAAATGCTTAGAATGGTCTAGGAATGTGTATTAGGACTTATAAGAACCATTAGAATGATCCTAAACATTGCTCGAGTCCCCAAGGGACCAGAGGGTGTAGGATGAGTCCTTGGAGGTTCTAATAAGTGTAGAATGGTTAAGAGAGTATTCTAAAGGCTTAGAATGGTCTAGGAATGTGTATTAGGACTTATAAGAACCATTAGAATGATCCTAAACATTGCATGGTACCCCAAGGGACGTAGAGGTGTACAATGAGTCCTTGGAGGTTCTAACAAGTGTAGAATGGTTAAGAGAGTACTCTAAAGGCTTAGAATGGTCTAGGAATGTGTATTAGGACTTATAATAACCATTGGAATGATCCTAAACATTGCATGGTACCACAAGGGACGTAGAGGGTGTAGCATGAGTCCTTGTAGGTTCTAACAAGTGTAGAATGGTTAAGAGAGTATTCTAAAGGCTTAGAATGGTCTAGGAATGTGTATTAGGACTTATAAGAACCATTAGAATGATCCTAAACAATGCATGGTACCCCAAGGGACGTAGAGGGTGTAGCATGAGTCCTTGTAGGTTCTAACAAGTGTAGAATGGTTAAGAGAGTATTCTAAAGGCTTAGAATGGTATAGGAATGTGTATTAGGACTTATAATAACCATTAGAATGATCCTAAACAATGCATGGTACCCCAAGGGACGTAGAGGTGTACAATGAGTCCCTGAGGTTCTAACAAGTGTAGAATGGTTAAGAGAGTACTCTAAAGGCTTAGAATGGTCTAGGAATGTGTATTAGGACTTATAATAACCATTAGAATGATCCTAAACAATGCATGGTACCCCAGGGACGTAGAGGGTGTAGCATGAGTCCTTGTAGGTTCTAACAAGTGTAGAATGGTTAAGAGAGTATTCTAAAGGCTTAGAATGGTATAGGAATGTGTATTAGGACTTATAATAACCATTAGAATGATCCTAAACAATGCATGGTACCCCAAGGGACGTAGAGGGTGTCGCATGAGTCCTTTTAGGTTCTTACAAGTGTAGAATGGTTAAGAGAGTATTCTAAAGGCTTAGAATGGTATAGGAATGTGTATTAGGACTTATAATAACCATTAGAATGATCCTAAACAATGCATGGTACCCCAAGGGACGTAGAGGGTGTCGCATGAGTCCTTTTAGGTTCTTACAAGTGTAGAATGGTTAAGAGAGTATTCTAAAGGCTTAGAATGGTCTAGGAATGTGTATTAGGACTTATAAGAACCATTAGAATGATCCTAAACATTGCTCGAGTCCCCAAGGGACATAGAGGATGTAGCATGAGTCCTTGGAGGTTCTAATAAGTTTAGAATGGTTAAGAGAGTATTCTAAAGGCTTAGAATGGTCTAAGAATGTGTATTAGGACTTAACCATTAGAATGATCCTAAACAATGCATGGTACCCCAAGGGACGTAGAGGGTGTAAGATGAGTCCTTGTAGGTTCTAACAAGTGTAGAATGGTTAAGAGAGTATTCTAAAGGCTTAGAATGGTATAGGAATGTGTATTAGGACTTATAAGAACCATTAGAATGATCCTAAACATTGCTCGAGTCCCCAAGGGACCAGAGGGTGTAGGATGAGTCCTTGGAGGTTCTAATAAGTGTAGAATGGTTAAGAGAGTATTCTAAAGGCTTAGAATGGTCTAGGAATGTGTATTAGGACTTATAAGAACCATTAGAATGATCCTAAACATTGCATGGTACCCCAAGGGACGTAGAGGTGTACAATGAGTCCTTGGAGGTTCTAACAAGTGTAGAATGGTTAAGAGAGTACTCTAAAGGCTTAGAATGGTCTAGGAATGTGTATTAGGACTTATAATAACCATTGGAATGATCCTAAACATTGCATGGTACCACAAGGGACGTAGAGGGTGTAGCATGAGTCCTTGTAGGTTCTAACAAGTGTAGAATGGTTAAGAGAGTATTCTAAAGGCTTAGAATGGTCTAGGAATGTGTATTAGGACTTATAAGAACCATTAGAATGATCCTAAACATTGCTCGAGTCCCCAAGGGACATAGAGGGTGTAGGATGAGTCCTTGGAGGTTCTAATAAGTGTAGAATGGTTAAGAGAGTACTCTAAAGGCTTAGAATGGTCCAGGAATGTGTATTAGGACTTATAAGAACCATCAGAATGATCCTAAACAATGCATGGTACCCCAAGGGACGTAGAGGGTGTACCATGAATCCTTGCAGGTTCTAACAAGTGTAGAATGGTTAAGAGAGTATTCTAAAGGCTTAGAATGGTCTAGGAATGTGTATTAGGACTTATAATAACCATTGGAATGATCCTAAACATTGCATGGTACCACAAGGGACGTAAAGGGTGTAGCATGAGTCCTTGTAGGTTCTAACAAGTGTAGAATGGTTAAGAGAGTATTCTAAAGGCTTAGAATGGTATAGGAATGTGTATTAGGACTTATAATAACCATTAGAATGATCCTAAACAATGCATGGTACCCCAAGGGACGTAGAGGGTGTCGCATGAGTCCTTGTAGGTTCTTACAAGTGTAGAATGGTTAAGAGAGTATTCTAAAGGCTTAGAATGGTCTAGGAATGTGTATTAGGACTTATAAGAACCATTAGAATGATCCTAAACATTACTCGAGTCCCCAAGGGACATAGAGGGTGTAGGATGAGTCCTTGGAGGTTCGAATAAGTGTAGAATGGTTAAGTGAGTATTCTAAAGGCTTAGAATGGTCTAAGAATGTGTATTAGGACTTATAATAACCATTAGAATGATCCTAAACAATGCATGGTACCCCAAGGGACGTAGAGGGTGTAACATGAGTCCTTGTAGGTTCTAACAAGTGTAGAATGGTTAAGAGAGTATTCTAAAGGCTTAGAATGGTCTAGGAATGTGTATTAGGACTTATAAGAACCATTAGAATGATCCTAAACATTGCTCGAGTCCCCAAGGGCCCAGAGGGTGTAGGATGAGTCCTTGGAGGTTCTAATAAGTGTAGAATGGTTAAGAGAGTATTCTAAAGGCTTAGAATGGTCTAGGAATGTGTATTAGGACTTATAAGAACCATTAGAATGATCCTAAACATTGCATGGTATCCCAAGGGACGTAGAGGGTGTACCATGAGTCCTTGGAGGTTCTAACAAGTGTAGAATGGTTAAGAGAGTACTCTAAAGGCTTAGAATGGTCTAGGTATGTGTATTAGGACTTATAATAACCATTGGAATGATCCTAAACATTGCATGGTACCACAAGGGACATAGAGGGTGTAGCATGAGTCCTTGTAGGTTCTAACAAGTGTAGAATGGTTAAGAGAGTATTCTAAAGGCTTAGAATGGTCTAGGAATGTGTATTAGGACTTATAAGAACCATTAGAATGATCCTAAACATTGCTCGAGTCCCCAAGGGACATAGAGGGTGTAGCATGAGTCCTTGGAGGTTCTAATAAGTGTAGAATGGTTAAGAGAGTATTCTAATGGCTTAGAATGGTCCAGGAATGTGTATTAGGACTTATAAGAACCATTAGAATGATCCTAAACAATGCATGGTACCCCAAGGGACGTAGAGGGTGTACCATGAATCCTTGCAGGTTCTAACAAGTGTAGAATGGTTAAGAGAGTATTCTAAAGGCTTAGAATGTTCTAGGAATGTGTATTAGGACTTATAATAACCATTGGAGTGATCCTAAACATTGCATGGTACCACAAGGGACGTAGAGGGTGTAGCATGAGTCCTTGTAGGTTCTAACAAGTGTAGAATGGTTAAGAGAGTATTCTAAAGGCTTAGAATGGTCTAGGAATGTGTATTAGGACATATAAGAACCATTAGAATGATCCTAAACAATGCATGGTACCCCAAGGGACGTAGAGGGTGTAGCATGAGTCCTTGTAGGTTCTAACAAGTGTAGAATGGTTAAGAGAGTATTCTAAAGGATTAGAATGGTATAGGAATGTGTATTAGGACTTATAATAACCATTAGAATGATCCTAAACAATGCATGGTACCCCAAGGGACGTAGAGGGTGTCGCATGAGTCCTTGTAGGTTCTTACAAGTGTAGAATGGTTAAGAGAGTATTCTAAAGGCTTAGAATGGTCTAGGAATGTGTATTAGGACTTATAAGAACCATTAGAATGATCCTAAACATTACTCGAGTCCCCAAGGGACATAGAGGGTGTAGGATGAGTCCTTGGAGGTTCGAATAAGTGTAGAATGGTTAAGTGAGTATTCTAAAGGCTTAGAATGGTCTAAGAATGTGTATTAGGACTTATAATAACCATTAGAATAATCCTAAACAATGCATGGTACCCCAAGGGACGTAGAGGGTGTAACATGAGTCCTTGTAGGTTCTAACAAGTGTAGAATGGTTAAGAGAGTATTCTAAAGGCTTAGAATGGTCTAGGAATGTGTATTAGGACTTATAAGAACCATTAGAATGATCCTAAACATTGCATGGTATCCCAAGGGACGTAGAGGGTGTACCATGAGTCCTTGGAGGTTCTAACAAGTGTAGAATGGTTAAGAGAGTACTCTAAAGGCTTAGAATGGTCTAGGTATGTGTATTAGGACTTATAATAACCATTGGAATGATCCTAAACATTGCATGGTACCACAAGGGACGTAGAGGGTGTAGCATGAGTCCTTGTAGGTTCTAACAAGTGTAGAATGGTTAAGAGAGTATTCTAAAGGCTTAGAATGGTCTAGGAATGTGTATTAGGACTTATAAGAACCATTAGAATGATCCTAAACATTGCTCGAGTCCCCAAGGGACATAGAGGGTGTAGCATGAGTCCTTGGAGGTTCTAATAAGTGTAGAATGGTTAAGAGAGTATTCTAATGGCTTAGAATGGTCCAGGAATGTGTATTAGGACTTATAAGAACCATTAGAATGATCCTAAACTTTGTATGGTACCCCAAGGGACGTAGAGGGTGTAGCATGAGTCCTTGGAGGTTCTAATAAGTGTAGAATGGTTAAGAGAGTACTCTAAAGGCTTAGAATGGTCTAGGAATGTGTATTAGGACTTATAATAACCATTGGAATGATCCTAAACATTGCATGGTACCACAAGGGACATAGAGGGTGTACCATGAGTCCTTGTAGGTTCTAACAAGTGTAGAATGGTTAAGAGAGTATTCTAAAGGCTTAGAATGGTCTAGGAATGTGTATTAGGACTTATAAGAACCATTAGAATGATCCTAAACATTGCTCGAGTCCCCAAGGGCCCAGAGGGTGTAGGATGAGTCCTTGGAGGTTCTAATAAGTGTAGAATGGTTAAGAGAGTATTCTAAAGGCTTAGAATGGTCTAGGAATGTGTATTAGGACTTATAAGAACCATTAGAATGATCCTAAATATTGCATGGTACCCCAAGGGACGTAGAGGGTGTACCATGAGTCCTTGGAGGTTCTAATAAGTGTAGAATGGTTAAGAGAGTATTCTAAAGGCTTAGAATGGTCTAGGAATGTGTATTAGGACTTATAAGAACCATTAGAATGATCCTAAACATTGCTCGAGTCCCCAAGGGACCAGAGGGTGTAAGATGAGTCCTTGGAGGTTCTAATAAGTGTAGAATGGTTAAGAGAGTATTCTAAAGGCTTAGAATGGTCTAGGAATGTGTATTAGGACTTATAAGAACCATTAGAATGATCCTAAACATTGCATGGTACCCCAAGGGACGTAGAGGTGTACAATGAGTCCTTGGAGGTTCTAACAAGTGTAGAATGGTTAAGAGAGTACTCTAAAGGCTTAGAATGGTCTAGGAATGTGTATTAGGACTTATAATAACCATTGGAATGATCCTAAACATTGCATGGTACCACAAGGGACGTAGAGGGTGTAGCATGAGTCCTTGTAGGTTCTAACAAGTGTAGAATGGTTAAGAGAGTATTCTAAAGGCTTAGAATGGTCTAGGAATGTGTATTAGGACTTATAAGAACCATTAGAATAATCCTAAACATTGCTCGAGTCCCCAAGGGACATAGAGGGTGTAGGATGAGTCCTTGGAGGTTCTAATAAGTGTAGAATGGTTAAGAGAGTACTCTAAAGGCTTAGAATGGTCCAGGAATGTGTATTAGGACATATAAGAACCATTAGAATGATCCTAAACAATGCATGGTACCCCAAGGGACGTAGAGGGTGTACCATGAATCCTTGCAGGTTCTAACAAGTGTAGAATGGTTAAGAGAGTATTCTAAAGGCTTAGAATGGTCTAGGAATGTGTATTAGGACTTATAATAACCATTGGAATTATCCTAAACATTGCATGGTACCACAAGGGACGTAGAGGGTGTAGCATGAGTCCTTGTAGGTTCTAACAAGTATAGAATGGTTAAGAGAGTATTCTAAAGGCTTAGAATGGTATAGGAATGTGTATTAGGACTTATAATAACCATTAGAATGATCCTAAACAATGCATGGTACCCCAAGGGACGTAGAGGGTGTCGCATGAGTCCTTGTAGGTTCTTACAAGTGTAGAATGGTTAAGAGAGTATTCTAAAGGCTTAGAATGGTCTAGGAATGTGTATTAGGACTTATAAGAACCATTAGAATGATCCTAAACATTACTCGAGTCCCCAAGGGACATAGAGGGTGTAGGATGAGTCCTTGGAGGTTCGAATAAGTGTAGAATGGTTAAGTGAGTATTCTAAAGGCTTAGAATGGTCTAAGAATGTGTATTAGGACTTATAATAACCATTAGAATGATCCTAAACAATGCATGGTACCCCAAGGGACGTAGAGGGTGTAACATGAGTCCTTGTAGGTTCTAAAAGTGTAGAATGGTTAAGAGAGTATTCTAAAGGCTTAGAATGGTCTAGGAATGTGTATTAGGACTTATAAGAACCATTAGAATGATCCTAAACATTGCTCGAGTCCCCAAGGGACCAGAGGGTGTAAGATGAGTCCTTGGAGGTTCTAATAAGTGTAGAATGGTTAAGAGAGTATTCTAAAGGCTTAGAATGGTCTAGGAATGTGTATTAGGACTTATAAGAACCATTAGAATGATCCTAAACATTGCATGGTACCCCAAGGGACGTAGAGGTGTACAATGAGTCCTTGGAGGTTCTAACAAGTGTAGAATGGTTAAGAGAGTACTCTAAAGGCTTAGAATGGTCTAGGAATGTGTATTAGGACTTATAATAACCATTGGAATGATCCTAAACATTGCATGGTACCACAAGGGACGTAGAGGGTGTAGCATGAGTCCTTGTAGGTTCTAACAAGTGTAGAATGGTTAAGAGAGTATTCTAAAGGCTTAGAATGGTCTAGGAATGTGTATTAGGACTTATAAGAACCATTAGAATAATCCTAAACATTGCTCGAGTCCCCAAGGGACATAGAGGGTGAAGGATGAGTCCTTGGAGGTTCTAATAAGTGTAGAATGGTTAAGAGAGTACTCTAAAGGCTTAGAATGGTCCAGGAATGTGTATTAGGACATATAAGAACCATTAGAATGATCCTAAACAATGCATGGTACCCCAAGGGACGTAGAGGGTGTACCATGAATCCTTGCAGGTTCTAACAAGTGTAGAATGGTTAAGAGAGTATTCTAAAGGCTTAGAATGGTCTAGGAATGTGTATTAGGACTTATAATAACCATTGGAATGATCCTAAACATTGCATGGTACCACAAGGGACGTAGAGGGTGTAGCATGAGTCCTTGTAGGTTCTAACAAGTGTAGAATGGTTAAGAGAGTATTCTAAAGGCTTAGAATGGTATAGGAATGTGTATTAGGACTTATAATAACCATTAGAATGATCCTAAACAATGCATGGTACCCCAAGGGACGTAGAGGGTGTCGCATGAGTCCTTGTAGGTTCTTACAAGTGTAGAATGGTTAAGAGAGTATTCTAAAGGCTTAGAATGGTCTAGGAATGTGTATTAGGACTTATAAGAACCATTAGAATGATCCTAAACATTACTCGAGTCCCCAAGGGACATAGAGGGTGTAGGATGAGTCCTTGGAGGTTCGAATAACTGTAGAATGGTTAAGTGAGTATTCTAAAGGCTTAGAATGGTCTAAGAATGTGTATTAGGACTTATAATAACCATTAGAATGATCCTAAACAATGCATGGTACCCCAAGGGACGTAGAGGGTGTAACATGAGTCCTTGTAGGTTCTTACAAGTGTAGAATGGTTAAGAGAGTATTCTAAAGGCTTAGAATGGTCTAGGAATGTGTATTAGGACTTATAAGAACCATTAGAATGATCCTAAACATTACTCGAGTCCCCAAGGGACATAGAGGGTGTAGGATGAGTCCTTGGAGGTTCGAATAAGTGTAGAATGGTTAAGTGAGTATTCTAAAGGCTTAGAATGGTCTAAGAATGTGTATTAGGACTTATAATAACCATTAGAATGATCCTAAACAATGCATGGTACCCCAAGGGACGTAGAGGGTGTAACATGAGTCCTTGTAGGTTCTAAAAGTGTAGAATGGTTAAGAGAGTATTCTAAAGGCTTAGAATGGTCTAGGAATGTGTATTAGGACTTATAAGAACCATTAGAATGATCGTAAACATTGCATGGTACCCCAAGGGACGTAGAGGTGTACAATGAGTCCTTGGAGGTTCTAACAAGTGTAGAATGGTTAAGAGAGTACTCTAAAGGCTTAGAATGGTCTAGGAATGTGTATTAGGACTTATAATAACCATTGGAATGATCCTAAACATTGCATGGTACCACAAGGGACGTAGAGGGTGTAGCATGAGTCCTTGTAGGTTCTAACAAGTGTAGAATGGTTAAGAGAGTATTCTAAAGGCTTAGAATGGTCTAGGAATGTGTATTAGGACTTATAAGAACCATTAGAATAATCCTAAACATTGCTCGAGTCCCCAAGGGACATAGAGGGTGTAGGATGAGTCCTTGGAGGTTCTAATAAGTGTAGAATGGTTAAGAGAGTACTCTAAAGGCTTAGAGTCGTCCAGGAATGTGTATTAGGACTTATAAGAACCATTAGAATGATCCTAAACAATGCATGGTACCCCAAGGGACGTAGAGGGTGTACCATGAATCCTTGCAGGTTCTAACAAGTGTAGAATGGTTAAGAGAGTATTCTAAAGGCTTAGAATGGTCTAGGAATGTGTATTAGGACTTATAATAACCATTGGAATGATCCTAAACATTGCATGGTACCACAAGGGACGTAGAGGGTGTAGCATGAGTCCATGTAGGTTCTAACAAGTGTAGAATGGTTAAGAGAGTATTCTAAAGGCTTAGAATGGTATAGGAATGTGTATTAGGACTTATAATAACCATTAGAATGATCCTAAACAATGCATGGTACCCCAAGGGACGTAGAGGGTGTCGCATGAGTCCTTGTAGGTTCTTACAAGTGTAGAATGGTTAAGAGAGTATTCTAAAGGCTTAGAATGGTCTAGGAATGTGTATTAGGACTTATAAGAACCATTAGAATGATCCTAAACATTACTCGAGTCCCCAAGGGACATAGAGGGTGTAGGATGAGTCCTTGGAGGTTCGAATAAGTGTAGAATGGTTAAGTGAGTATTCTAAAGGCTTAGAATGGTCTAAGAATGTGTATTAGGACTTATAATAACCATTAGAATGATCCTAAACAATGCATGGTACCCCAAGGGACGTAGAGGGTGTAACATGAGTCCTTGTAGGTTCTAACAAGTGTAGAATGGTTAAGAGAGTATTCTAAAGGCTTAGAATGGTCTAGGAATGTGTATTAGGACTTATAAGAACCATTAGAATGATCCTAAACATTGCTCGAGTCCCCAAGGGCCCAGAGGGTGTAGGATGAGTCCTTGGAGGTTCTAATAAGTGTAGAATGGTTAAGAGAGTATTCTAAAGGCTTAGAATGGTCTAGGAATGTGTATTAGGACTTATAAGAACCATTAGAATGATCCTAAACATTTCATGGTACCCCAAGGGACGTAGAGGGTGTACCATGAGTCCTTGGAGGTTCTAACAAGTGTAGAATGGTTAAGAGAGTACTCTAAAGGCTTAGAATGGTCTAGGAATGTGTATTAGGACTTATAATAACCATTGGAATGATCCTAAACATTGCATGGTACCACAAGGGACGTAGAGGGTGTAGCATGAGTCCTTGTAGGTTTTAACAAGTGTAGAATGGTTAAGAGAGTATTCTAAAGGCTTAGAATGGTCTAGGAATGTGTATTAGGACTTATAAGAACCATTAGAATGATCCTAAACATTGCTCGAGTCCCCAAGGGACATAGAGGGTGTAGGATGAGTCCTTGGAGGTTCTAATAAGTGTAGAATGGTTAAGAGAGTATTCTAAAGGCTTAGAATGGTCCAGGAATGTGTATTAGGACTTATAAGAACCATTAGAATGATCCTAAACAATGCATGGTACCCCAAGGGACGTAGAGGGTGTACCATGAATCCTTGCAGGTTCTAACAAGTGTAGAATGGTTAAGAGAGTATTCTAAAGGCTTAGAATGGTCTAGGAATGTGTATTAGGACTTATAATAACCATTGGAATGATCCTAAACATTGCATGGTACCACAAGGGACGTAGAGGGTGTAGCATGAGTCCTTGTAGGTTCTAACAAGTGTAGAATGGTTAAGAGAGTATTCTAAAGGCTTAGAATGGTCTAGGAATGTGTATTAGGACATATAAGAACCATTAGAATGATCCTAAACAATGCATGGTACCCCAAGGGACGTAGAGGGTGTAGCATGAGTCCTTGTAGGTTCTAACAAGTGTAGAATGGTTAAGAGAGTATTCTAAACGATTAGAATGGTATAGGAATGTGTATTAGGACTTATAATAACCATTAGAATGATCCTAAACAATGCATGGTACCCCAAGGGACGTAGAGGGTGTCGCATGAGTCCTTGTAGGTTCTTACAAGTGTAGAATGGTTAAGAGAGTATTCTAAAGGCTTAGAATGGTCTAGGAATGTGTATTAGGACTTATAAGAACCATTAGAATGATCCTAAACATTACTCGAGTCCCCAAGGGACCAGAGGGTGTAGGATGAGTCCTTGGAGGTTCTAATAAGTGTAGAATGGTTAAGAGAGTATTCTAAAGGCTTAGAATGGTCTAGGAATGTGTATTAGGACTTATAAGAACCATTAGAATGATCCTAAACATTGCATGGTACCCCAAGGGACGTAGAGGGTGTACCATGAGTCCTTGGAGGTTCTAACAAGTGTAGAATGGTTAAGAGAGTACTCTAAAGGCTTAGAATGGTCTAGGAATGTGTATTAGGACTTATAATAACCATTGGAATGATCCTAAACATTGCATGGTACCACAAGGGACGTAGAGGGTGTAGCATGAGTCCTTGTAGGTTCTAACAAGTGTAGAATGGTTAAGAGAGTAAACTAAAGGCTTAGAATGGTCTAGGAATGTGTATTAGGTCTTATAAGAACCATTAGAATGATCCTAAACATTGCTCGAGTCCCCAAGGGACATAGAGGGTGTAGCATGAGTCCTTGGAGGTTCTAATAAGTGTAGAATGGTTAAGAGAGTATTCTAATGGCTTAGAATGGTCCAGGAATGTGTATTAGGAGTTATAAGAACCATTAGAATGATCCTAAACATTGCATGGTACCCCAAGGGACGTAGAGGGTGTACCATGAGTCCTTGGAGGTTCTAACAAGTGTAGAATGATTAAGAGAGTACTCTAAAGGCTTAGAATGGTCTAGGAATGTGTATTAGGACTTATAATAACCATTGGAATGATCCTAAACATTGCATGGTACCACAAGGGACGTAGAGGGTGTAGCATGAGTCCTTGTAGGTTCTAACAAGTGTAGAATGGTTAAGAGAGTATTCTAAAGGCTTAGAATGGTCTAGGAATGTGTATTAGGACCTATAAGAACCATTAGAATGATCCTAAACATTGCTCGAGTCCCCAAGGGACATAGAGGGTGTAGCATGAGTCCTTGGAGGTTCTAATAAGTGTAGAATGGTTAAGAGAGTATTCTAAAGGCTTAGAATGGTCTAGGAATGTGTATTAGGACTTATAAGAACCATTAGAATGATCCTAAACATTGCTCGAGTCCCCAAGGGACATAGAGGGTGTAGTATGAGTCCTTGGAGGTTCTAATAAGTGTAGAATGGTTAAGAGAGTATTCTAAAGGCTTAGAATGGTCCAGGAATGTGTATTAGGACTTATAAGAACCATTAGAATGATCCTAAACATTGCTCGAGTCCCCAAGGGACATTGAGGGTGTAGGATGAGTCCTTGGAGGTTCTAATAAGTGTAGAATGGTTAAGAGAGTATTCTAAAGGCTTAGAATGGTCCAGGAATGTGTACTAGGACTTATAATAACCATTAGAATGATCCTAAACAATGCATGGTACCCCAAGGGACGTAGAGGGTGTACCATGAGTCCTTGGAGGTTCTAACAAGTGTAGAATAGTTAAAAGAGTATTCTAAAGGCTTAGAATGGTCTAGGAATGTGCATTAGGACTTATAAGAACCATTAGAATGATCCTAAACATTGTTCGAGTCCCCAAGGGAATTAGAGGGTGTAGCATGAGTCCTTGGACGTTCTAATAAGTGTAGAATGGTTAAGAGAGTATTCTAAAGGCTTAGAATGGTCTAGGAATGTGTATTAGAACTTATAAGAACCATTAGAATGATCCTAAACAATGCATGGTACCCCAAGGGTTGTAGAAGGTGTACCATGAATCCTTGGAGGTTCTAACAAGCGTAGAATGGTTAAGAGAGTATTCTAAAGGCTTAGAATGGTCAAGGAATGTGTATTAGGACTTATAATAACCATTAGAATGATCCTAAACAATGCATGGTACCCCAAGGGACGTAGAGGGTGTCGCATGAGTCCTTGTAGGTTCTAACAAGTGTAGAATGCTTAAGAGAGTATTCTAAAGGCTTAGAATGGTCTAGGAATGTGTATTAGGACTTATAAGAACCATTAGAATGATCCTAAACATTGCTCGAGTCCCCAAGGGACATAGAGGGTGTAGCATGAGTCCTTGGAGGTTCTAATAAGTGTAGAATGGTTAAGAGAGTATTCTAAAGGCTTAGAATGGTCTAGGAATGTGTATTAGGACTTATAAGAACCATTAGAATGATCCTAAACATTGCTCGAGTCCTCAAGGGACATAGAGGGTGTAGTATGAGTCCTTGGAGGTTCTAATAAGTGTAGAATGGTTAAGAGAGTATTCTAAAGGCTTAGAATGATCCAGGAATGTGTATTAGGACTTATAAGAACCATTAGAATGATCCTAAACATTGCTCGAGTCCCCAAGGGACATAGAGGGTGTAGGATGAGTCCTTGGAGGTTCTAATAAGTGTAGAATGGTTAAGAGAGTATTCTAAAGGCTTAGAATGGTCCAGGAATGTGTATTAGGACTTATAAGAACCATTAGAATGATCCTAAACTATGCATGGTACCCCAAGGGACGTAGAGGGTGTACCATGAATCGTTGCAGGTTCTAACAAGTGTAGAATGGTTAAGAGAGTATTCTAAAGGCTTAGAATGGTCTAGGAATGTGTATTAGGACTTATAATAACCATTGGAATGATCCTAAACATTGCATGGTACCACAAGGGACGTAGAGGGTATAGCATGAGTCCTTGTAGGTTCTAACAAGTGTAGAATGGTTAAGAGAGTATTCTAAAGGCTTAGAATGGTCCAGGAATGTGCATTAGGACTTATAAGAACCATTAGAATGATCCTAAACAATGCATGGTACCCCAAGGGATGTAGAGGGTGTACCATGAATCCTTGGAGGTTCTAACAAGTGTAGAATGGTTAAGAGAGTATTCTAAAGGCTTAGAATGGTCCAGGAATGTGTACTAGGACTTATAATAACCATTAGAAAGATCCTAAACATTGCATGGTACCCCAAGGGACGTAGAGGGTGTACCATGAGTCCTTGGAGGTTCTAACAAGTGTAGAATAGTTAAGAGAGTATTCTAAAGGCTTAGAATGGTCTAGGAATGTGTATTAGGACTTATAAGAACCATTAGAATGATCCTAAACATTGTTCGAGTCCCCAAGGGAATTAGAGGGTGTAGCATGAGTCCTTGGACGTTCTAATAAGTGTAGAATGGTTAAGAGAGTATTCTAAAGGCTTAGAATGGTCTAGGAATGTGTATTAGAACTTATAAGAACCATTAGAATGATCCTAAACAATGCATGGTACCCCAAGGGTTGTAGAAGGTGTACCATGAATCCTTTGAGGTTCTAACAAGCGTAGAATGGTTAAGAGAGTATTCTAAAGGCTTAGAATGGTCAAGGAATGTGTATTAGGACTTATAATAACCATTAGAATGATCCTAAACAATGCATGGTACCCCAAGGGACGTAGAGGGTGTCGCATGAGTCCTTGTAGGTTCTAACAAGTGTAGAATGCTTAAGAGAGTATTCTAAAGGCTTAGAATGGTCTAGGAATGTGTATTAGGACTTATAAGAACCATTAGAATGATCCTAAACATTGCTCGAGTCCCCAAGGGACAGAGAGGGTGTAGCATGAGTCCTTGGAGGTTCTAATAAGTGTAGAATGGTTAAGAGAGTATTCTAAAGGCTTAGAATGGTCTAGGAATGTGTATTAGGACTTATAAGAACCATTAGAATGATCCTAAACATTGCTCGAGTCCCCAAGGGACATAGAGGGTGTAGTATGAGTCCTTGGAGGTTCTAATAAGTGTAGAATGGTTAAGAGAGTATTCTAAAGGCTTAGAATGGTCCAGGAATGTGTATTAGGACTTATAAGAACCATTAGAATGATCCTAAACATTGCTCGAGTCCCCAAGGGACATAGAGGGTGTAGGATGAGTCCTTGGAGGTTCTAATAAGTGTAGAATGGTTAAGAGAGTATTCTAAAGGCTTAGAATGGTCCAGGAATGTGTATTAGGACTTATAAGAACCATTAGAATGATCCTAAACAATGCATGGTACCCCAAGGGACGTAGAGGGTGTACCATCAATCGTTGCAGGTTCTAACAAGTTTAGAATGGTTAAGAGAGTATTCTAAAGGCTTAGAATGGTCTAGGAATGTGTATTAGGACTTATAATAACCATTGGAATGATCCTAAACATTGCATGGTACCACAAGGGACGTAGAGGGTGGAGCATGAGTCCTTGTAGGTTCTAACAAGTGTAGAATGGTTAAGAGAGTATTCTAAAGGCTTAGAATGGTCCAGGAATGTGTATTAGGACTTATAAGAACCATTAGAATGATCCTAAACAATGCATGGTACCCCAAGGGATGTAGAGGGTGTACCATGAATCCTTGGAGGTTCTAACAAGTGTAGAATGGTTAAGAGAGTATTCTAAAGGCTTAGAATGGTCCAGGAATGTGTACTAGGACTTATAATAACCATTAGAAAGATCCTAAACATTGCATGGTACCCCAAGGGACGTAGAGGGTGTACCATGAGTCCTTGGAGGTTCTAACAAGTGTAGAATAGTTAAGAGAGTATTCTAAAGGCTTAGAATGGTCTAGGAATGTGTATTAGGACTTATAAGAACCATTAGAATGATCCTAAACATTGTTCGAGTCCCTAAGGGAATTAGAGGGTGTAGCATGAGTCCTTGGACGTTCTAATAAGTGTAGAATGGTTAAGAGAGTATTCTAAAGGCTTAGAATGGTCTAGGAATGTGTATTAGAACTTATAAGAACCATTAGAATGATCCTAAACAATGCATGGTACCCCAAGGGTTGTAGAAGGTGTACCATGAGTCCTTGTAGGTTCTAACAAGTGTAGAATGGTTAAGAGAGTATTCTAAAGGCTTAGAATGGTCGAGGAATGTGTATTAGGACTTATAAGAACCATTATAATGATCCTAAACATTGCTCGAGTCCCGAAGGGACCAGAGGGTGTAGGATGAGTCCTTGGAGGTTCTAACAAGTGTAGAATAGTTAAGAGAGTATTCTAAAGGCTTAGAATGGTCTAGGAATGTGTATTAGGACTTATAAGAACCATTAGAATGATCCTAAACATTGTTCGAGTCCCCAAGGGAATTAGAGGGTGTAGCATGAGTCCTTGGACGTTCTAATAAGTGTAGAATGGTTAAGAGAGTATTCTAAAGGCTTAGAATGGTCTAGGAATGTGCATTAGGACTTATAATAACAATTAGAATGATCCTAAACAATGCATGGTACCCCAAGGGACGTAGAGGGTGTAGCATGAGTCCTTGTAGGTTCTAACAAGTATAGAATGGTTAAGAGAGTATTCTAAAGGCTTAGAATGGTCTAGGAATGTGTATTAGGACTTATAAGAACCATTAGAATGATCCTAAACATTGTTCGAGTCCCCAAGGGACTTAGAGGGTGTAGCATGAGTCCTTGGACGTTCTAATAAGTGTAGAATGGTTAAGAGAGTATTCTAAAGGCTTAGAATGGTCTAGGAATGTGTATTAGGACATATAATAACCATTAGAATGATCCTAAACAATGCATGGTACCCCAAGGGACGTAGAGGGTGTAGCATGAGTCCTTGTAGGTTCTAACAAGTGTAGAATGGTTAAGAGAGTATTCTAAAGGCTTAGAATGGTATAGGAATGTGTATTAGGACTTATAATAACCATTAGAATGATCCTAAACAATGCATGGTACCCCAAGGGACGTAGAGGGTGTCGCATGAGTCCTTGTAGGTTCTTACAAGTGTAGAATGGTTAAGAGAGTATTCTAAAGGCTTAGAATGGCGTAGGAATGTGTATTAGGACTTATAAGAACCATTAGAATGATCCTAAACATTGTTCGAGTCCCCAAGGGACATAGAGGGTGTAGCATGAGTCCTTGGAGGTTCTAATAAGTGTAGAATGGTTAAGAGAGTATTCTAAAGGCTTAGAATGGTCTAGGAATGTGTATTAGGACATATAATAACAATTAGAATGATCCTAAACAATGTATGGTACCCCAAGGGATGTAGAGGGTGTACCATGAATCCTTGGAGGTTCTAACAAGTGTAGAATGGTTAAGAGAGTATTCTAAAGGCTCAGAATGGTCGAGGAATGTGTATTAGGACTTATAAGAACCATTGGAATGATCCTAAACATTGCATGGTACCACAAGGGACGTAGAGGGTGTAGCATGAGTCCTTGTAGGTTCTAACAAGTGTAGAATGGTTAAGAGAGTATTCTAAAGGCTTAGAATGGTCTAGGAATGTGTATTAGGACTTATAAGAACCATTAGAATGATCCTAAACATTGCTCGAGTCCCCAAGGGACATAGAGGGTGTAGCATGAATCTTTGGAGGTTCTAACAAGTGTAGAATGGTTAAGAGAGTATTATAAAGGCTTAGAATGGTCGAGGAATGTGTATTAGGACTTATAATAACCATTGGAATGATCCTAAACATTGCATGGTACCACAAGGGACGTAGAGGGTGTAGCATGAGTCCTTGTAGGTTCTAACAAGTGTAGAATGGTTAAGAGAGTATTCTAAAGGCTTAGAATGGTCTAGGAATGTGTATTAGGACTTATAAGAACCATTAGAATGATCCTAAACATTGCTCGAGTCCCCAAGGGACATAGAGGGTGTAGCATGAGTCCTTGGAGGTTCTAATAAGTGTAGAATGGTTAAGAGAGTATTCTAAAGGCTTAGAATGGTCCAGGAATGTGTATTAGGACTTATAATAACCATTGGAATGATCCTAAAGAATGCATGGTACCACAAGGGACGTAGAGGGTGTACCATGAATCCTTGGAGGTTCTAACAAGTGTAGAATGGTTAAGAGAGTATTCTAAAGGCTTAGAATGGTCTAGGAATGTGTATTAGGACTTATAAGAACCATTAGAATGATCCTAAACATTGCTCGAGTCCCCAAGGGACCAGAGGGTGTAGGATGAGTCCTTGGAGGTTCTAATAAGTGTAGAATGGTCTAGGAATGTGTATTAGGACTTATAAAAACCATTAGAATGATCCTAAACATTGCATGGTACCCCAAGGGACGTAGAGGGTGTACCATGAGTCCTTGGAGGTTCTAACAAGTGTAGAATGGTTAAGAGAGTATTCTAAAGGCTTAGAATGGTCTAGGAATGTGTATTAGGACTTATAATAAACATTGGAATGATCCTAAACATTGCATGGTACCACAAGGGACGTAGAGGGTGTAGCATGAGTCCTTGTAGGTTCTAACAAGTGTAGAATGGTTAAGAGAGTATTCTAAAGGCTTAGAATGGTCTAGGAATGTGTATTAGGACTTATAAGAACCATTAGAATGATCCTAACCATTGCTGGAGTCCCCAAGGGACATAGAGGGTGTAGCATGAGTCCTTGGAGGTTCTAATAAGTGTAGAATGGATAAGAGAGTATTCTAAAGGCTTAGAATGGTCCAGGAATGTGTATTAGGACTTATAAGAACCATTAGAATGATCCGAAACAATGTATGGTACCCCAAGGGATGTAGAGGGTGTACCATGAATCCTTGGAGGTTGTAACAAGTGTAGAATGGTTAAGAGAGTATTCTAAAGGCTTAGAATGGTCGAGGAATGTGTATTAGGACTTATAATAACCATTGGAATGATCCTAAACATTGTTCGAGTCCCCAAGGGACTTAGAGGGTGTAGCATGAGTCCTTGGACGTTCTAATAAGTGTAGAATGGTTAAGAGAGTATTCTAAAGGCTTAGAATGGTCTAGGAATGTGTATTAGGACTTATAAGAACCATTCGAATGATCCTAAACAATGCATGGTACCCCAAGGGACGTAGAGGGTGTACCATGAATCCTTGGAGGTTCTAACAAGTGTAGAATGGTTAAGAGAGTATTCTAAAGGCTTAGAATGGTCTAGGAATGTGTATTAGGACTTATAATAACCATTGGAATGATCCTAAACATTGCATGGTACCACAAGGGACGTAGAGGGTGTAGCATGAGTCCTTGTAGGTTCTAACAAGTGTAGAATGGTTAAGAGAGTATTCTAAAGGCTTAGAATGGTGTAGGAATGTGTATTAGGACTTATAAGAACCATTAGAATGATCCTAAACATTGTTCGAGTCCCCAAGGGATATAGAGGGTGTAGCATGAGTCCTTGGAGGTTCTAATAAGTGTAGAATGGTTAAGAGAGTATTCTAAAGGCTTAGAATGGTCCAGGAATGTGTATTAGGACTTATAATAACCATTGGAATGATCCTAAACATTGCATGGTACCACAAGGGACGTAGAGGGTGTAGCATGAGTCCTTGGAGGTTCTAACAAGTGTAGAATAGTTAAGAGAGTATTCTAAAGGCTTAGAATGGTCTAGGAATGTGTATTAGGACTTATAAGAACCATTAGAATGATCCTAAACAATGCATGGTATCCCAAGGGACGTAGAGGGTGTACCATGAATCCTTGGAGGTTCTAACAAGTGTAGAATAGTTAAGAGAGTATTCTAAAGGCTTAGAATGGTCTAGGAATGTGTATTAGGACTTATAAGAACCATTAGAATGATCCTAAACATTGTTCGAGTCCCCAAGGGACTTAGAGGGTGTAGCATGAGTCCTTGGACGTTCTAATAAGTGTAGAATGGTTAAGAGAGTATTCTAAAGGCTTAGAATGGTCTAGGAATGTGTATTAGGACTTATAAGAACCATTAGAATGATCCTAAACAATGCATGGTACCCCAAGGGACGTAGAGGGTGTACCATGAATCCTTGGAGGTTCTAACAAGTGTAGAATGGTTAAGAGAGTATTCTAAAGGCTTAGAATGGTCTAGGAATGTGTATTAGGACTTATAAGAACCATTAGAATGATCCTAAACATTGCTGGAGTCCCCAAGGGACATAGAGGGTGTAGGATGAGTCCTTGGAGGTTCTAATAAGTGTAGAATGGTTAAGAGAGTATTCTAAAGGCTTAGAATGGTCCAGGAATGTGTATTAGGACTTATAATAACCATTGGAAGGATCCTAAACATTGCATGGTACCACAAGGGACGTAGAGGGTGTAGCATACATGAGTCCTTGGAGGTTCTAACAAGTGTAGAATAGTTAAGAGAGTATTCTAAAGGCTTAGAATGGTCTAGGAATGTGTATTAGGACTTATAAGAACCATTAGAATGATCCTAAACATTGTTCGAGTCCCCAAGGGACTTAGAGGGTGTAGCATGAGTCCTTGGACGTTCTAATAAGTGTAGAATGGTTAAGAGAGTATTCTAAAGGCTTAGAATGGTCTAGGAATGTGTATTAGGACTTATAAGAACCATTAGAATGATCCTAAACATTGCATGGTACCCCAAGGGACGTAGTGGGTGTACCATGAGTCCTTGGAGGTTCTAACAAGTGTAGAATGGTTAAGAGAGTATTCTAAAGGCTTAGAATGGTCCAGGAATGTGTATTAGGACTTATAATAACCATTGGAATGATCCTAAACATTGCATGGTACCACAAGGGACGTAGAGGGTGTAGCATGAGTCCTTGGAGGTTCTAACAAGTGTAGAATAGTTAAGGGAGTATTCTAAAGGCTTAGAATGGTCTAGGAATGTGTATTAGGACTTATAAGAACCATTAGAATGATCCTAAACATTGTTCGAGTCCCCAAGGGACTTAGAGGGTGTAGCATGAGTCCTTGGACGTTCTAATAAGTGTAGAATGGTTAAGAGAGTATTCTAAAGGCTTAGAATGGTCTAGGAATGTGTATTAGGACTTATAAGAACCATTAGAATGATCCTAAACAATGCATGGTACCCCAAGGGACGTAGAGGGTGTACCATGAATCCTTGGAGGTTCTAACAAGTGTAGAATGGTTAAGAGAGTATTCTAAAGGCTTAGAATGGTCTAGGAATGTGTATTAGGACTTATAATAACCATTGGAATGATCCTAAACATTGCATGGTACCACAAGGGACGTAGAGGGTGTAGCATGAGTCCTTGTAGGTTATAACAAGTGTAGAATGGTTAAGAGAGTATTCTAAAGGCTTAGAATGGTCTAGGAATGTGTATTAGGACTTATAAGAACCATTAGAATGATCCTCAACATTGTTCGAGTCCCCAAGGGACACAGAGGGTGTAGCATGAGTCCTTGGAGGTTCTAACAAGTGTAGAATAGTTAAGAGAGTATTCTAAAGGCTTAGAATGGTCTAGGAATGTGTATTAGGACTTATAAGAACCATTAGAATGATCCTAAACATTGTTCGAGTCCCCAAGGGACTTAGAGGGTGTAGCATGAGTCCTTGGACGTTCTAATAAGTGTAGAATGGTTAAGAGAGTATTCTAAAGGCTTAGAATGGTCTAGGAATGTGTATTAGGACTTATAAGAACCATTAGAATGATCCTAAACAATGCATGGTACCCCAAGGGACATAGAGGGTGTACCAATCCTTGGAGGTTCTAACAAGTGTAGAATGGTTAAGAGAGTATTCTAAAGGCTTAGAATGGTCTAGGAATGTGTATTAGGACTTATAATAACCATTGGAATGATCCTAAACATTGCATGGTACCACAAGGGACGTAGAGGGTGTACCATGAGTCCTTGGAGGTTCTAACAAGTGTAGAATAGTTAAGAGAGTATTCTAAAGGCTTAGAATGGTCCAGGAATGTGTACTAGGACTTATAAGAACCATTAGAATGATCCTAGACATTGTTCGAGTCCCCAAGGGACATAGAGGGTGTAGCATGAGTCCTTGGAGGTTCTAACAAGTGTAGAATGGTTAAGAGAGTATTCTAAAGGCTTAGAATGGTCTAGGAATTTGTATTAAGACTTATAAGAACCATTAGAATGATCCTAAACATTGCTCGAGTCCCCATGGGACATAGAGGGTGTAGGATGAGTCCTTGGAGGTTTGAATAAGTGTAGAATGGTTAAGTGAGTATTCTAAAGGCTTAGAATGGTCTAGGAATGTGTATTAGGACTTATAATAACCATTAGAATGATCCTAAACAATGCATGGTACCCCAAGGGACGTAGAGGGTGTCGCATGAGTCCTTGTAGGTTCTAACAAGTGTAGAATGGTTAAGAGAGTATTCTAAAGGCTTAGAATGGTCTAGGAATGTGTATTAGGACTTATAAGAACCATTAGAATGATCCTAAACATTGCTCGAGTCCCCAAGGGACATAGAGGGTGTAGGATGAGTCCTTCGAGGTTCGAATAAGTGTAGAATGGTTAAGTGAGTATTCTAAAGGCTTAGAATGGTCTAAGAATGTGTATTAGGACTTATAATAACCATTAGAATGATCCTAAACAATGCATGGTACCCCAAGGGACGTAGAGGGTGTAACATGAGTCCTTGTAGGTTCTAACAAGTGTAGAATGGTTAAGAGAGTATTCTAAAGGCTTAGAATGGTCTAGGAATGTGTATTAGGACTTATAAGAACCATTAGAATGATCCTAAACATTGCTCGAGTCCCCAAGGGACATAGAGGGTGTAGCATGAGTCCTTGGAGGTTCTAATAAGTGTAGAATGGTTAAGAGAGTATTCTAAAGGCTTAGAATGGTCCAGGAATGTGTATTAGGACTTATAAGAACCATTAGAATGATCCTAAACAATGCATGGTACCCCAAGGGACGTAGAGGGTGTACCATGAATCCTTGGAGGTTCTAACAAGTGTAGAATGGTTAAGAGAGTATTCTAAAGGCTTAGAATGGTCTAGGAATGTGTATTAGGACTTATAATAACCATTGGAATGATCCTAAACATTGCATGGTACCACAAGGGACGTAGAGGGTGTAGCATGAGTCCTTGTAGGTTATAACAAGTGTAGAATGGTTAAGAGAGTATTCTAAAGGCTTAGAATGGTCTAGGAATGTGTAATAGGACTTATAATAACCATTAGAATGATCCTCAACATTGTTCGAGTCCCCAAGGGACATAGAGGGTGTAGCATGAATCCTTGGAGGTTCTAACAAGCGTAGAATGGTTAAGAGAGTATTCTAAAGGCTTAGAATGGTCTAGGAATGTGTAATAGGACTTATAATAACCATTAGAATGATCCTAAACAATCCTTGAGTCCCCTAGGGACGTAGAGGGTGTACCATGAATCCTTGGAGGTTCTAACAAGTGTAGAATGGTTCAGAGAGTATTCTGAAGGCTTAGAATGGTCCAGGAATGTGTACTAGGACTTATAATAACCATTAGAATGATCCTAAACATTGCATGGTACCCCAAGGGACGTAGAGGGTGTACCATGAGTCCTTGGAGGTTCTAACAAGTGTAGAATAGTTAAGAGAGTATTCTAAAGGCTTAGAATGGTCTAGGAATGTGTATTAGGACTTATAAGAACCATTAGAATGATCCTAAACATTGTTCGAGTCCCCAAGGGACTTAGAGGGTGTAGCATGAGTCCTTGGACGTTCTAATAAGTGTAGAATGGTTAAGAGAGTATTCTAAAGGCTTAGAATGGTCTAGGAATGTGTATTAGGACTTATAAGAACCATTAGAATGATCCTAAACAATGCATGGTACCCCAAGGGTTGTAGAAGGTGTACCATGAATCCTTGGAGGTTCTAACAAGCGTAGAATGGTTAAAAGAGGATTCTAAAGGCTTAGAATGGTCTAGGAATGTGTAATAGGACTTATAATAACCATTAGAATGATCCTAAACAATCCTTGAGTCCCCTAGGGACGTAGAGGGTGTAGCATGAGTCCTTGGAGGTTCTAACAAGTGTAGAATGGTTAAAAGAGTATTCTAAAGGCTTAGAATGGTCAAGGAATGTGTATTAGGACTTATAATAACCATTAGAATGATCCTAAACAATGCATGGTACCCCAAGGGACGTAGAGGGTGTCGCATGAGTCCTTGTAGGTTCTAACAAGTGTAGAATGGTTAAGAGAGTATTCTAAAGGCTTAGAATGGTCTAGGAATGTGTATTAGGACTTATAAGAACCATTAGAATGATCCTAAACATTGCTCGAGTCCCCAAGGGACATAGAGGGTGTAGCATGAGTCCTTGGAGGTTCTAATAAGTGTAGAATGGTTAAGAGAGTATTCTAAAGGCTTAGAATGGTCTAGGAATGTGTATTAGGACTTATAATAACCATTGGAATGATCCTAAACATTGCATGGTACCCCAAGGGTTGTAGAAGGTGTACCATGAATCCTTGGAGGTTCTAACAAGTGTAGAATGGTTAAGAGAGTATTCTAAAGGCTTAGAATGGTCCAGGAATGTGTACTAGGACTAATAATAACCATTGGAATGATCCTAAACATTGCATGGTACCCCAAGGGACGTAGAGAGTGTACCATGAGTCCTTGGAGGTTCTAACAAGTGTAGAATAGTTAAGAGAGTATTCTAAAGGCTTAGAATGGTCTAGGAATGTGTATTAGGACTTATAAGAACCATTAGAATGATCCTAAACATTGTTCGAGTCCCCAAGGGACTTAGAGGGTGTAGCATGAGTCCTTGGAGGTTCTAACAAGTGTAGAATGGTTAAAAGAGTATTCTAAAGGCTTAGAATGGTCAAGGAATGTGTATTAGGACTTATAATAACCATTAGAATGATCCTAAACAATGCATGGTACCCCAAGGGACGTAGAGGGTGTCGCATGAGTCCTTGTAGGTTCTAACAAGTGTAGAATGGTTAAGAGAGTATTCTAAAGGCTTAGAATGGTCTAGGAATGTGTATTAGGACTTATAAGAACCATTAGAATGATCCTAAACATTGCTCGAGTCCCCAAGGGACATAGAGGGTGTAGGATGAGTCCTTCGAGGTTCGAATAAGTGTAGAATGGTTAAGTGAGTATTCTAAAGGCTTAGAATGGTCTAAGAATGTGTATTAGGACTTATAATAACCATTAGAATGATCCTAAACAATGCATGGTACCCCAAGGGACGTAGAGGGTGTAACATGAGTCCTTGTAGGTTCTAACAAGTGTAGAATGGTTAAGAGAGTATTCTAAAGGCTTAGAATGGTCTAGGAATGTGTATTAGGACTTATAAGAACCATTAGAATGATCCTAAACATTGCTCGAGTCCCCAAGGGACATAGAGGGTGTAGCATGAGTCCTTGGAGGTTCTAATAAGTGTAGAATGGTTAAGAGAGTATTCTAAAGGCTTAGAATGGTCCAGGAATGTGTATTAGGACTTATAAGAACCATTAGAATGATCCTAAACATTGCATGGTACCCCAAGGGACGTAGAGGGTGTACCATGAGTCCTTGGAGGTTCTAACAAGTGTAGAATGGTTAAGAGAGTATTCTAAAGGCTTAGAATGGTCTAGGAATGTGTATTAGGACTTATAAGAACCATTAGAATGATCCTAAACATTGCTCGAGTCCCCAAGGGACCAGAGGGTGTAGGATGAGTCCTTGGAGGTTCTAATAAGTGTAGAATGGTTATGAGAGTATTCTAAAGGCTTAGAATGGTCTAGGAATGTGTATTAGGACTTATAAGAACCATTAGAATGATCCTAAACATTGCATGGTACCCCAAGGGACGTAGAGGGTGTACCATGAGTCCTTGGAGGTTCTAACAAGTGTAGAATGGTTAAGAGAGTATTCTAAAGGCTTAGAATGGTCTAGGAATGTGTATTAGGACTTATAATAAACATTGGAATGATCCTAAACATTGCATGATACCACAAGGGACGTAGAGGGTGTAGCATGAGTCCTTGTAGGTTCTAACAAGTGTAGAATGGTTAAGAGAGTATTCTAAAGGCTTAGAATGGTCTAGGAATGTGTATTAGGACTTATAAGAACCATTAGAATGATCCTAAACATTGCTCGAGTCCCCAAGGGACCAGAGGGTGTAGGATGAGTCCTTGGAGGTTCTAATAAGTGTAGAATGGTTATGAGAGTATTCTAAAGGCTTAGAATGGTCTAGGAATGTGTATTAGGACTTATAAGAACCATTAGAATGATCCTAAACAATGCATGGTACCCCAAGGGTTGTAGAAGGTGTACCATGAATCCTTGGAGGTTCTAACAAGCGTAGAATGGTTAAAAGAGGATTCTAAAGTCTTAGAATGGTCTAGGAATGTGTAATAGGACTTATAATAACCATTAGAATGATCCTAAACAATCCTTGAGTCCCCTAGGGACGTAGAGGGTGTAGCATGAGTCCTTGGAGGTTCTAACAAGTGTAGAATGGTTAAAAGAGTATTCTAAAGGCTTAGAATGGTCAAGGAATGTGTATTAGGACTTATAATAACCATTAGAATGATCCTAAACAATGCATGGTACCCCAAGGGACGTAGAGGGTGTCGCATGAGTCCTTGTAGGTTCTAACAAGTGTAGAATGGTTAAGAGAGTATTCTAAAGACTGAGAATGGTCTAGGAATGTGTATTAGGACTTATAAGAACCATTAGAATGATCCTAAACATTGTTCGAGACCCCAAGGGACTTAGAGGGTGTAGCATGAGTCCTTGGACGTTCTAATAAGTGTAGAATGGTTAAGAGAGTATTCTAAAGGCTTAGAATGGTCTAAGAATGTGTATTAGGACTTATAATAACCATTAGAATGATCCTAAACAATGCATGGTACCCCAAGGGACGTAGAGGGTGTAACATGAGTCCTTGTAGGTTCTAACAAGTGTAGAATGGTTAAGAGAGTATTCTAAAGGCTTAGAATGGTCTAGGAATGTGTATTAGGACTTATAAGAACCATTAGAATGATCCTAAACATTGCTCGAGTCCCCAAGGGACCAGAGGGTGTAGGATGAGTCCTTGGAGGTTCTAATAAGTGTAGAATGGTTATGAGAGTATTCTAAAGGCTTAGAATGGTCTAGGAATGTGTATTAGGACTTATAAGAACCATTAGAATGATCCTAAACATTGCATGGTACCCCAAGGGACGTAGAGGGTGTACCATGAGTCCTTGGAGGTTCTAACAAGTGTAGAATGGTTAAGAGAGTATTCTAAAGGCTTAGAATGGTCTAGGAATGTGTATTAGGACTTATAAGAACCATTAGAATGATCCTAAACATTGCTCGAGTCCCCAAGGGACCAGAGGGTGTAGGATGAGTCCTTGGAGGTTCTAATAAGTGTAGAATGGTTATGAGAGTATTCTAAAGGCTTAGAATGGTCTAGGAATGTGTATTAGGACTTATAAGAACCATTAGAATGATCCTAAACATTGCATGGTACCCCAAGGGACGTAGAGGGTGTACCATGAGTCCTTGGAGGTTCTAACAAGTGTAGAATGGTTAAGAGAGTATTCTAAAGGCTTAGAATGGTCTAGGAATGTGTATTAGGACTTATAATAAACATTGGAATGATCCTAAACATTGCATGATACCACAAGGGACGTAGAGGGTGTAGCATGAGTCCTTGTAGGTTCTAACAAGTGTAGAATGGTTAAGAGAGTATTCTAAAGGCTTAGAATGGTCCAGGAATGTGTACTAGGACTTATAATAACCATTAGAATGATCCTAAACATTGCATGGTACCCCAAGGGACGTAGAGGGTGTACCATGAGTCCTTGCAGGTTCTAACAAGTGTAGAATAGTTAAGAGAGTATTCTAAAGGCTTAGAATGGTCTAGGAATGTGTATTAGGACTTATAAGAACCATTAGAATGATCCTAAACATTGTTCGAGACCCCAAGGGACTTAGAGGGTGTAGCATGAGTCCTTGGACGTTCTAATAAGTGTAGAATGGTTAAGAGAGTATTCTAAAGGCTTAGAATGGTCTAGGAATGTGTATTAGGACTTATAAGAACCATTAGAATGATCCTAAACAATGCATGGTAGCCCAAGGGTTGTAGAAGGTGTACCATGAATCCTTGGAGGTTCTAACAAGCGTAGAATGGTTAAGAGAGTATTCTAAAGGCTTAGAATGGTCTAGGAATGTGTAATAGGACTTATAATAACCATTAGAATGATCCTAAACAATCCTTGAGTCCCCTAGGGACGTAGAGGTTGTAGCATGAGTCCTTGGAGGTTCTAACAAGTGTAGAATGGTTAAAAGAGTATTCTAAAGGCTTAGAATGGTCAAGGAATGTGTATTAGGACTTATAATAACCATTAGAATGATCCTAAACAATGCATGGTACCCCAAGGGACGTAGAGGGTGTCGCATGAGTCCTTGTAGGTTCTAACAAGTGTAGAATGGTTAAGAGAGTATTCTAAAGACTGAGAATGGTCTAGGAATGTGTATTAGGACTTATAAGAACCATTAGAATGATCCTAAACATTGTTCGAGACCCCAAGGGACTTAGAGGGTGTAGCATGAGTCCTTGGACGTTCTAATAAGTGTAGAATGGTTAAGAGAGTATTCTAAAGGCTTAGAATGGTCTAAGAATGTGTATTAGGACTTATAATAACCATTAGAATGATCCTAAACAATGCATGGTACCCCAAGGGACGTAGAGGGTGTAACATGAGTCCTTGTAGGTTCTAACAAGTGTAGAATGGTTAAGAGAGTATTCTAAAGGCTTAGAATGGTCTAGGAATGTGTATTAGGACTTATAAGAACCATTAGAATGATCCTAAACATTGCTCGAGTCCCCAAGGGACCAGAGGGTGTAGGATGAGTCCTTGGAGGTTCTAATAAGTGTAGAATGGTTATGAGAGTATTCTAAAGGCTTAGAATGGTCTAGGAATGTGTATTAGGACTTATAAGAACCATTAGAATGATCCTAAACATTGCATGGTACCCCAAGGGACGTAGAGGGTGTACCATGAGTCCTTGGAGGTTCTAACAAGTGTAGAATGGTTAAGAGAGTATTCTAAAGGCTTAGAATGGTCTAGGAATGTGTATTAGGACTTATAAGAACCATTAGAATGATCCTAAACATTGCTCGAGTCCCCAAGGGACCAGAGGGTGTAGGATGAGTCCTTGGAGGTTCTAATAAGTGTAGAATGGTTATGAGAGTATTCTAAAGGCTTAGAATGGTCTAGGAATGTGTATTAGGACTTATAAGAACCATTAGAATGATCCTAAACATTGCATGGTACCCCAAGGGACGTAGAGGGTGTACCATGAGTCCTTGGAGGTTCTAACAAGTGTAGAATGGTTAAGAGAGTATTCTAAAGGCTTAGAATGGTCTAGGAATGTGTATTAGGACTTATAATAAACATTGGAATGATCCTAAACATTGCATGATACCACAAGGGACGTAGAGGGTGTAGCATGAGTCCTTGTAGGTTCTAACAAGTGTAGAATGGTTAAGAGAGTATTCTAAAGGCTTAGAATGGTCCAGGAATGTGTACTAGGACTTATAATAACCATTAGAATGATCCTAAACATTGCATGGTACCCCAAGGGACGTAGAGGGTGTACCATGAGTCCTTGCAGGTTCTAACAAGTGTAGAATAGTTAAGAGAGTATTCTAAAGGCTTAGAATGGTCTAGGAATGTGTATTAGGACTTATAAGAACCATTAGAATGATCCTAAACATTGTTCGAGACCCCAAGGGACTTAGAGGGTGTAGCATGAGTCCTTGGACGTTCTAATAAGTGTAGAATGGTTAAGAGAGTATTCTAAAGGCTTAGAATGGTCTAGGAATGTGTATTAGGACTTATAAGAACCATTAGAATGATCCTAAACAATGCATGGTAGCCCAAGGGTTGTAGAAGGTGTACCATGAATCCTTGGAGGTTCTAACAAGCGTAGAATGGTTAAGAGAGTATTCTAAAGGCTTAGAATGGTCTAGGAATGTGTAATAGGACTTATAATAACCATTAGAATGATCCTAAACAATCCTTGAGTCCCCTAGGGACGTAGAGGGTGTAGCATGAGTCCTTGGAGGTTCTAACAAGTGTAGAATGGTTAAAAGAGTATTCTAAAGGCTTAGAATGGTCAAGGAATGTGTATTAGGACTTATAATAACCATTAGAATGATCCTAAACAATGCATGGTACCCCAAGGGACGTAGAGGGTGTCGCATGAGTCCTTGTAGGTTCTAACAAGTGTAGAATGGTTAAGAGAGTATTCTAAAGGCTTAGAATGGTCTAGGAATGTGTATTAGGACTTATAAGAACCATTAGAATGATCCTAAACATTGTTCGAGACCCCAAGGGACTTAGAGGGTGTAGCATGAGTCCTTGGACGTTCTAATAAGTGTAGAATGGTTAAGAGAGTATTCTAAAGGCTTAGAATGGTCTAGGAATGTGTATTAGGACTTATAAGAACCATTAGAATGATCCTAAACAATGCATGGTACCCCAAGGGTTGTAGAAGGTGTACCATGAATCCTTGGAGGTTCTAACAAGCGTAGAATGGTTAAGAGAGTATTCTAAAGGCTTAGAATGGTCTAGGAATGTGTATTAGGACTTATAAGAACCATTAGAATGATCCTAAACATTGTTCGAGACCCCAAGGGACTTAGAGGGTGTAGCATGAGTCCTTGGACGTTCTAATAAGTGTAGAATGGTTAAGAGAGTATTCTAAAGGCTTAGAATGGTCTAAGAATGTGCACTAGGACTTATAATAACCATTAGAATGATCCTAAACAATGCATGGTACCCCAAGGGACGTAGAGGGTGTAACATGAGTCCTTGTAGGTTCTAACAAGTGTAGAATGGTTAAGAGAATATTCTAAAGGCTTAGAATGGTCTAGGAATGTGTATTAGGACTTATAAGAACCATTAGAATGATCCTAAACATTGCTCGAGTCGCCAAGGGACCAGAGGGTGTAGGATGAGTCCTTGGAGGTTCTAATAAGTGTAGAATGGTTATGAGAGTATTCTAAAGGCTTAGAATGGTCTAGGAATGTGTATTAGGACTTATAAGAACCATTAGAATGATCCTAAATATTGCATGGTACCCCAAGGGACGTAGAGGGTGTACCATGAGTCCTTGCAGGTTCTAACAAGTGTAGAATAGTTAAGAGAGTATTCTAAAGGCTTAGAATGGTCTAGGAATGTGTATTAGGACTTATAAGAACCATTAGAATGATCCTAAACATTGTTCGAGACCCCAAGGGACTTAGAGGGTGTAGCATGAGTCCTTGGACGTTCTAATAAGTGTAGAATGGTTAAGAGAGTATTCTAAAGGCTTAGAATGGTCTAGGAATGTGTATTAGGACTTATAAGAACCATTAGAATGATCCTAAACAATGCATGGTACCCCAAGGGTTGTAGAAGGTGTACCATGAATCCTTGGAGGTTCTAACAAGCGTAGAATGGTTAAGAGAGTATTCTAAAGGCTTAGAATGGTCTAGGAATGTGTATTAGGACTTATAAGAACCATTAGAATGATCCTAAACATTGTTCGAGACCCCAAGGGACTTAGAGGGTGTAGCATGAGTCCTTGGACGTTCTAATAAGTGTAGAATGGTTAAGAGAGTATTCTAAAGGCTTAGAATGGTCTAGGAATGTGTATTAGGACTTATAAGAACCATTAGAATGATCCTAAACAATGCATGGTACCCCAAGGGTTGTAGAAGGTGTACCATGAATCCTTGGAGGTTCTAACAAGCGTAGAATGGTTAAGAGAGTATTCTAAAGGCTTAGAATGGTCTAGGAATGTGTATTAGGACTTATAAGAACCATTAGAATGATCCTAAACATTGTTCGAGACCCCAAGGGACTTAGAGGGTGTAGCATGAGTCCTTGGACGTTCTAATAAGTGTAGAATGGTTAAGAGAGTATTCTAAAGGCTTAGAATGGTCTAGGAATGTGTATTAGGACTTATAAGAACCATTAGAATGATCCTAAACAATGCATGGTAACCCAAGGGTTGTAGAAGGTGTACCATGAATCCTTGGAGGTTCTAACAAGCGTAGAATGGTTAAGAGAGTATTCTAAAGGCTTAGAATGGTCTAGGAATGTGTAATAGGACTTATAATAACCATTAGAATGATCCTAAACAATCCTTGAGTCCCCTAGGGACGTAGAGGGTGTAGCATGAGTCCTTGGAGGTTCTAACAAGTGTAGAATGGTTAAGAGAGTATTCTAAAGGCTTAGAATGGTCGAGGAATGTGTATTAGGACTTATAATAACCATTGGAATGATCC
This sequence comes from Crotalaria pallida, assembly GCA_037953625.1. Classification (NCBI taxonomy): domain Eukaryota; kingdom Viridiplantae; phylum Streptophyta; class Magnoliopsida; order Fabales; family Fabaceae; genus Crotalaria; species Crotalaria pallida. Next base: position 62,298,560 of record CM075655.1, on the reverse strand, counting down.
TAAACATTGCATGGTACCCCAAGGGTTGTAGAAGGTGTACCATGAATCCTTGGAGGTTCTAACAAGCGTAGAATGGTTAAGAGAGTATTCTAAAGGCTTAGAATGGTCTAGGAATGTGTAATAGGACTTATAATAACCATTGGAATGATCCTAAACATTGCATGGTACCACAAGGGACGTAGAGGGTGTAGCATGAGTCCTTGTAGGTTCTAACAAGTGTAGAATGGTTAAGAGAGTATTCTAAAGGCTTAGAATGGTCTAGGAATGTGTATTAGGACTTATAAGAACCATTAGAATGATCCTAAACAATCCTTGAGTCCCCTAGGGACGTAGAGGGTGTAGGATGAGTCCTTGGAGGTTCTAACAAGTGTAGAATGGTTAAGAGAGTATTCTAAAGGCTTAGAATGGTCGAGGAATGTGTATTAGGACTTATAATAACCATTGGAATGATCCTAAACATTGCATGGTACCACAAGGGTTGTAGAAGGTGTACCATGAATCCTTGGAGGTTCTAATAAGTGTAGAATGGTTATGAGAGTATTCTAAAGGCTTAGAATGGTCTAGGAATGTGTATTAGGACTTATAAGAACCATTAGAATGATCCTAAACATTGTTCGAGACCCCAAGGGACTTAGAGGGTGTAGCATGAGTCCTTGGACGTTCTAATAAGTGTAGAATGGTTAAGAGAGTATTCTAAAGGCTTAGAATGGTCTAAGAATGTGTATTAGGACTTATAAGAACCATTAGAATGATCCTAAACAATGCATGGTACCCCAAGGGTTGTAGAAGGTGTACCATGAATCCTTGGAGGTTCTAACAAGCGTAGAATGGTTAAGAGAGTATTCTAAAGGCTTAGAATGGTCTAGGAATGTGTATTAGGACTTATAAGAACCATTAGAATGATCCTAAACATTGCTCGAGTCCCCAAGGGACCAGAGGGTGTAGGATGAGTCCTTGGAGGTTCTAATAAGTGTAGAATGGTTATGAGAGTATTCTAAAGGCTTAGAATGGTCTAGGAATGTGTATTAGGACTTATAAGAACCATTAGAATGATCCTAAACATTGCATGGTACCCCAAGGGACGTAGAGGGTGTACCATGAGTCCTTGGAGGTTCTAACAAGTGTAGAATGGTTAAGAGAGTATTCTAAAGGCTTAGAATGGTCTAGGAATGTGTATTAGGACTTATAAGAACCATTAGAATGATCCTAAACATTGCTCGAGTCCCCAAGGGACCAGAGGGTGTAGGATGAGTCCTTGGAGGTTCTAATAAGTGTAGAATGGTTATGAGAGTATTCTAAAGGCTTAGAATGGTCTAGGAATGTGTATTAGGACTTATAAGAACCATTAGAATGATCCTAAACATTGCATGGTACCCCAAGGGACGTAGAGGGTGTACCATGAGTCCTTGGAGGTTCTAACAAGTGTAGAATGGTTAAGAGAGTATTCTAAAGGCTTAGAATGGTCTAGGAATGTGTATTAGGACTTATAATAAACATTGGAATGATCCTAAACATTGCATGATACCACAAGGGACGTAGAGGGTGTAGCATGAGTCCTTGTAGGTTCTAACAAGTGTAGAATGGTTAAGAGAGTATTCTAAAGGCTTAGAATGGTCCAGGAATGTGTACTAGGACTTATAATAACCATTAGAATGATCCTAAACATTGCATGGTACCCCAAGGGACGTAGAGGGTGTACCATGAGTCCTTGCAGGTTCTAACAAGTGTAGAATAGTTAAGAGAGTATTCTAAAGGCTTAGAATGGTCTAGGAATGTGTATTAGGACTTATAAGAACCATTAGAATGATCCTAAACATTGTTCGAGACCCCAAGGGACTTAGAGGGTGTAGCATGAGTCCTTGGACGTTCTAATAAGTGTAGAATGGTTAAGAGAGTATTCTAAAGGCTTAGAATGGTCTAGGAATGTGTATTAGGACTTATAAGAACCATTAGAATGATCCTAAACAATGCATGGTAGCCCAAGGGTTGTAGAAGGTGTACCATGAATCCTTGGAGGTTCTAACAAGCGTAGAATGGTTAAGAGAGTATTCTAAAGGCTTAGAATGGTCTAGGAATGTGTAATAGGACTTATAATAACCATTAGAATGATCCTAAACAATCCTTGAGTCCCCTAGGGACGTAGAGGGTGTAGCATGAGTCCTTGGAGGTTCTAACAAGTGTAGAATGGTTAAAAGAGTATTCTAAAGGCTTAGAATGGTCAAGGAATGTGTATTAGGACTTATAATAACCATTAGAATGATCCTAAACAATGCATGGTACCCCAAGGGACGTAGAGGGTGTCGCATGAGTCCTTGTAGGTTCTAACAAGTGTAGAATGGTTAAGAGAGTATTCTAAAGGCTTAGAATGGTCTAGGAATGTGTATTAGGACTTATAAGAACCATTAGAATGATCCTAAACATTGTTCGAGACCCCAAGGGACTTAGAGGGTGTAGCATGAGTCCTTGGACGTTCTAATAAGTGTAGAATGGTTAAGAGAGTATTCTAAAGGCTTAGAATGGTCTAGGAATGTGTATTAGGACTTATAAGAACCATTAGAATGATCCTAAACAATGCATGGTACCCCAAGGGTTGTAGAAGGTGTACCATGAATCCTTGGAGGTTCTAACAAGCGTAGAATGGTTAAGAGAGTATTCTAAAGGCTTAGAATGGTCTAGGAATGTGTATTAGGACTTATAAGAACCATTAGAATGATCCTAAACATTGTTCGAGACCCCAAGGGACTTAGAGGGTGTAGCATGAGTCCTTGGACGTTCTAATAAGTGTAGAATGGTTAAGAGAGTATTCTAAAGGCTTAGAATGGTCTAAGAATGTGCACTAGGACTTATAATAACCATTAGAATGATCCTAAACAATGCATGGTACCCCAAGGGACGTAGAGGGTGTAACATGAGTCCTTGTAGGTTCTAACAAGTGTAGAATGGTTAAGAGAATATTCTAAAGGCTTAGAATGGTCTAGGAATGTGTATTAGGACTTATAAGAACCATTAGAATGATCCTAAACATTGCTCGAGTCGCCAAGGGACCAGAGGGTGTAGGATGAGTCCTTGGAGGTTCTAATAAGTGTAGAATGGTTATGAGAGTATTCTAAAGGCTTAGAATGGTCTAGGAATGTGTATTAGGACTTATAAGAACCATTAGAATGATCCTAAATATTGCATGGTACCCCAAGGGACGTAGAGGGTGTACCATGAGTCCTTGCAGGTTCTAACAAGTGTAGAATAGTTAAGAGAGTATTCTAAAGGCTTAGAATGGTCTAGGAATGTGTATTAGGACTTATAAGAACCATTAGAATGATCCTAAACATTGTTCGAGACCCCAAGGGACTTAGAGGGTGTAGCATGAGTCCTTGGACGTTCTAATAAGTGTAGAATGGTTAAGAGAGTATTCTAAAGGCTTAGAATGGTCTAGGAATGTGTATTAGGACTTATAAGAACCATTAGAATGATCCTAAACAATGCATGGTACCCCAAGGGTTGTAGAAGGTGTACCATGAATCCTTGGAGGTTCTAACAAGCGTAGAATGGTTAAGAGAGTATTCTAAAGGCTTAGAATGGTCTAGGAATGTGTATTAGGACTTATAAGAACCATTAGAATGATCCTAAACATTGTTCGAGACCCCAAGGGACTTAGAGGGTGTAGCATGAGTCCTTGGACGTTCTAATAAGTGTAGAATGGTTAAGAGAGTATTCTAAAGGCTTAGAATGGTCTAGGAATGTGTATTAGGACTTATAAGAACCATTAGAATGATCCTAAACAATGCATGGTACCCCAAGGGTTGTAGAAGGTGTACCATGAATCCTTGGAGGTTCTAACAAGCGTAGAATGGTTAAGAGAGTATTCTAAAGGCTTAGAATGGTCTAGGAATGTGTATTAGGACTTATAAGAACCATTAGAATGATCCTAAACATTGTTCGAGACCCCAAGGGACTTAGAGGGTGTAGCATGAGTCCTTGGACGTTCTAATAAGTGTAGAATGGTTAAGAGAGTATTCTAAAGGCTTAGAATGGTCTAGGAATGTGTATTAGGACTTATAAGAACCATTAGAATGATCCTAAACAATGCATGGTAACCCAAGGGTTGTAGAAGGTGTACCATGAATCCTTGGAGGTTCTAACAAGCGTAGAATGGTTAAGAGAGTATTCTAAAGGCTTAGAATGGTCTAGGAATGTGTAATAGGACTTATAATAACCATTAGAATGATCCTAAACAATCCTTGAGTCCCCTAGGGACGTAGAGGGTGTAGCATGAGTCCTTGGAGGTTCTAACAAGTGTAGAATGGTTAAGAGAGTATTCTAAAGGCTTAGAATGGTCGAGGAATGTGTATTAGGACTTATAATAACCATTGGAATGATCCTAAACATTGCATGGTACCCCAAGGGTTGTAGAAGGTGTACCATGAATCCTTGGAGGTTCTAACAAGCGTAGAATGGTTAAGAGAGTATTCTAAAGGCTTAGAATGGTCTAGGAATGTGTAATAGGACTTATAATAACCATTGGAATGATCCTAAACATTGCATGGTACCACAAGGGACGTAGAGGGTGTAGCATGAGTCCTTGTAGGTTCTAACAAGTGTAGAATGGTTAAGAGAGTATTCTAAAGGCTTAGAATGGTCTAGGAATGTGTATTAGGACTTATAAGAACCATTAGAATGATCCTAAACAATCCTTGAGTCCCCTAGGGACGTAGAGGGTGTAGGATGAGTCCTTGGAGGTTCTAACAAGTGTAGAATGGTTAAGAGAGTATTCTAAAGGCTTAGAATGGTCGAGGAATGTGTATTAGGACTTATAATAACCATTGGAATGATCCTAAACATTGCATGGTACCACAAGGGTTGTAGAAGGTGTACCATGAATCCTTGGAGGTTCTAATAAGTGTAGAATGGTTATGAGAGTATTCTAAAGGCTTAGAATGGTCTAGGAATGTGTATTAGGACTTATAAGAACCATTAGAATGATCCTAAACATTGCATGGTACCCCAAGGGACGTAGAGGGTGTACCATGAGTCCTTGGAGGTTCTAACAAGTGTAGAATGGTTAAGAGAGTATTCTAAAGGCTTAGAATGGTCTAGGAATGTGTATTAGGACTTATAATAAACATTGGAATGATCCTAAACATTGCATGATACCACAAGGGACGTAGAGGGTGTAGCATGAGTCCTTGTAGGTTCTAACAAGTGTAGAATGGTTAAGAGAGTATTCTAAAGGCTTAGAATGGTCCAGGAATGTGTATTAGGACTTATAAGAACCATTAGAATGATCCTAAACAATGCATGGTACCCCAAGGGACGTAGAGGGTGTACCATGAGTCCTTGGAGGTTCTAACAAGTGTAGAATGGTTAAGAGAGTATTCTAAAGGCTTAGAATGGTCTAGGAATGTGTATTAGGACTTATAATAAACATTGGAATGATCCTAAACATTGCATGATACCACAAGGGACGTAGAGGGTGTAGCATGAGTCCTTGTAGGTTCTAACAAGTGTAGAATGGTTAAGAGAGTATTCTAAAGGCTTAGAATGGTCCAGGAATGTGTACTAGGACTTATAATAACCATTAGAATGATCCTAAACATTGCATGGTACCCCAAGGGACGTAGAGGGTGTACCATGAGTCCTTGCAGGTTCTAACAAGTGTAGAATAGTTAAGAGAGTATTCTAAAGGCTTAGAATGGTCTAGGAATGTGTATTAGGACTTATAAGAACCATTAGAATGATCCTAAACATTGTTCGAGACCCCAAGGGACTTAGAGGGTGTAGCATGAGGCCTTGGAGGTTCTAACAAGTGTAGAATGGTTAAGAGAGTATTCTAAAGGCTTAGAATGGTCTAGGAATGTGTATTAGGACTTATAATAACCATTGGAATGATCCTAAACAATGCATGGTAACCCAAGGGTTGTAGAAGGTGTACCATGAATCCTTGGAGGTTCTAACAAGCGTAGAATGGTTAAGAGAGTATTCTAAAGGCTTAGAATGGTCCAGGAATGTGTACTAGGACTTATAATAACCATTAGAATGATCCTAAACATTGCATGGTACCCCAAGGGACGTAGAGGGTGTACCATGAGTCCTTGCAGGTTCTAACAAGTGTAGAATAGTTAAGAGAGTATTCTAAAGGCTTAGAATGGTCTAGGAATGTGTATTAGGACTTATAAGAACCATTAGAATGATCCTAAACATTGTTCGAGACCCCAAGGGACTTAGAGGGTGTAGCATGAGTCCTTGGACGTTCTAATAAGTGTAGAATGGTTAAGAGAGTATTCTAAAGGCTTAGAATGGTCTAGGAATGTGTATTAGGACTTATAAGAACCATTAGAATGATCCTAAACAATGCATGGTACCCCAAGGGTTGTAGAAGGTGTACCATGAATCCTTGGAGGTTCTAACAAGCGTAGAATGGTTAAGAGAGTATTCTAAAGGCTTAGAATGGTCTAGGAATGTGTATTAGGACTTATAAGAACCATTAGAATGATCCTAAACATTGTTCGAGACCCCAAGGGACTTAGAGGGTGTAGCATGAGTCCTTGGACGTTCTAATAAGTGTAGAATGGTTAAGAGAGTATTCTAAAGGCTTAGAATGGTCTAGGAATGTGTATTAGGACTTATAAGAACCATTAGAATGATCCTAAACAATGCATGGTACCCCAAGGGTTGTAGAAGGTGTACCATGAATCCTTGGAGGTTCTAACAAGCGTAGAATGGTTAAGAGAGTATTCTAAAGGCTTAGAATGGTCTAGGAATGTGTATTAGGACTTATAAGAACCATTAGAATGATCCTAAACATTGTTCGAGACCCCAAGGGACTTAGAGGGTGTAGCATGAGTCCTTGGACGTTCTAATAAGTGTAGAATGGTTAAGAGAGTATTCTAAAGGCTTAGAATGGTCTAGGAATGTGTATTAGGACTTATAAGAACCATTAGAATGATCCTAAACAATGCATGGTAACCCAAGGGTTGTAGAAGGTGTACCATGAATCCTTGGAGGTTCTAACAAGCGTAGAATGGTTAAGAGAGTATTCTAAAGGCTTAGAATGGTCTAGGAATGTGTAATAGGACTTATAATAACCATTAGAATGATCCTAAACAATCCTTGAGTCCCCTAGGGACGTAGAGGGTGTAGCATGAGTCCTTGGAGGTTCTAACAAGTGTAGAATGGTTAAGAGAGTATTCTAAAGGCTTAGAATGGTCGAGGAATGTGTATTAGGACTTATAATAACCATTGGAATGATCCTAAACATTGCATGGTACCCCAAGGGTTGTAGAAGGTGTACCATGAATCCTTGGAGGTTCTAACAAGCGTAGAATGGTTAAGAGAGTATTCTAAAGGCTTAGAATGGTCTAGGAATGTGTAATAGGACTTATAATAACCATTGGAATGATCCTAAACATTGCATGGTACCACAAGGGACGTAGAGGGTGTAGCATGAGTCCTTGTAGGTTCTAACAAGTGTAGAATGGTTAAGAGAGTATTCTAAAGGCTTAGAATGGTCTAGGAATGTGTATTAGGACTTATAAGAACCATTAGAATGATCCTAAACAATCCTTGAGTCCCCTAGGGACGTAGAGGGTGTAGGATGAGTCCTTGGAGGTTCTAACAAGTGTAGAATGGTTAAGAGAGTATTCTAAAGGCTTAGAATGGTCGAGGAATGTGTATTAGGACTTATAATAACCATTGGAATGATCCTAAACATTGCATGGTACCACAAGGGTTGTAGAAGGTGTACCATGAATCCTTGGAGGTTCTAATAAGTGTAGAATGGTTATGAGAGTATTCTAAAGGCTTAGAATGGTCTAGGAATGTGTATTAGGACTTATAAGAACCATTAGAATGATCCTAAACATTGCATGGTACCCCAAGGGACGTAGAGGGTGTACCATGAGTCCTTGGAGGTTCTAACAAGTGTAGAATGGTTAAGAGAGTATTCTAAAGGCTTAGAATGGTCTAGGAATGTGTATTAGGACTTATAATAAACATTGGAATGATCCTAAACATTGCATGATACCACAAGGGACGTAGAGGGTGTAGCATGAGTCCTTGTAGGTTCTAACAAGTGTAGAATGGTTAAGAGAGTATTCTAAAGGCTTAGAATGGTCCAGGAATGTGTATTAGGACTTATAAGAACCATTAGAATGATCCTAAACAATGCATGGTACCCCAAGGGACGTAGAGGGTGTACCATGAGTCCTTGGAGGTTCTAACAAGTGTAGAATGGTTAAGAGAGTATTCTAAAGGCTTAGAATGGTCTAGGAATGTGTATTAGGACTTATAATAAACATTGGAATGATCCTAAACATTGCATGATACCACAAGGGACGTAGAGGGTGTAGCATGAGTCCTTGTAGGTTCTAACAAGTGTAGAATGGTTAAGAGAGTATTCTAAAGGCTTAGAATGGTCCAGGAATGTGTACTAGGACTTATAATAACCATTAGAATGATCCTAAACATTGCATGGTACCCCAAGGGACGTAGAGGGTGTACCATGAGTCCTTGCAGGTTCTAACAAGTGTAGAATAGTTAAGAGAGTATTCTAAAGGCTTAGAATGGTCTAGGAATGTGTATTAGGACTTATAAGAACCATTAGAATGATCCTAAACATTGTTCGAGACCCCAAGGGACTTAGAGGGTGTAGCATGAGGCCTTGGAGGTTCTAACAAGTGTAGAATGGTTAAGAGAGTATTCTAAAGGCTTAGAATGGTCTAGGAATGTGTATTAGGACTTATAATAACCATTGGAATGATCCTAAACAATGCATGGTAACCCAAGGGTTGTAGAAGGTGTACCATGAATCCTTGGAGGTTCTAACAAGCGTAGAATGGTTAAGAGAGTATTCTAAAGGCTTAGAATGGTCTAGGAATGTGTAATAGGACTTATAATAACCATTGGAATGATCCTAAACATTGCATGGTACCACAAGGGACGTAGAGGGTGTAGCATGAGTCCTTGTAGGTTCTAACAAGTGTAGAATGGTTAAGAGAGTATTCTAAAGGCTTAGAATGGTCTAGGAATGTGTATTAGGACTTATAAGAACCATTAGAATGATCCTAAACAATCCTTGAGTCCCCTAGGGACGTAGAGGGTGTAGGATGAGTCCTTGGAGGTTCTAACAAGTGTAGAATGGTTAAGAGAGTATTCTAAAGGCTTAGAATGGTCGAGGAATGTGTATTAGGACTTATAATAACCATTGGAATGATCCTAAACATTGCATGGTACCACAAGGGACGTAGAGGGTGTAGCATAAGTCCTTGTAGGTTCTAACAAGTGTAGAATGGTTAAGAGAGTATTCTAAAGGCTTAGAATGGTCTAGGAATATGTATTAGGACTTATAAGAACCATTAGAATGATCCTAAACAATCCTTGAGTCCCCTAGGGACGTAGAGGGTGTAGCATGAGTCCTTGGAGGTTCTAACAAGTGTAGAATGGTTAAAAGAGTATTCTAAAGGCTTAGAATGGTCGAGGAATGTGTATTAGGACTTATAATAACCATTGTAATGATCCTAAACATTGCATGGTACCACAAGGGACGTAGAGGGTGTAGCATGAGTCCTTGTAGGTTCTAACAAGTGTAGAATGGTTAAGAGAGTATTCTAAAGGCTTAGAATGGTCTAGGAATGTGTATTAGGTCTTATAAGAACCATTAGAATGATCCTAAACAATCCTTGAGTCCCCTAGGGATGTAGAGGGTGTAGCATGAGTCCTTGGAGGTTCTAACAAGTGTAGAATGGTTAAGAGAGTATTCTAAAGGCTTAGAATGGTCGAGGAATGTGTATTAGGACTTATAATAACCATTGGAATGATCCTAAACATTGCATGGTACCCCAAGGGTTGTAGAAGGTGTACCATGAATCCTTGGAGGTTCTAACAAGCGTAGAATGGTTAAGAGAGTATTCTAAAGGCTTAGAATGGTCTAGGAATGTGTAATAGGACTTATAATAACCATTGGAATGATCCTAAACATTGCATGATACCACAAGGGACGTAGAGGGTGTAGCATGAGTCCTTGTAGGTTCTAACAAGTGTAGAATGGTTAAGAGAGGATTCTAAAGGCTTAGAATGGTCTAGGAATGTGTATTAGGACTTATAAGAACCATTAGAATGATCCTAAACAATCCTTGAGTCCCCTAGGGACGTAGAGGGTGTAGCATGAGTCCTTGGAGGTTCTAACAAGTGTAGAATGGTTAAGAGAGTATTCGAAAGGCTTAGAATGGTCGAGGAATGTGTATTAGGACTTATAATAACCATTGGAATGATCCTAAACATTGCATGGTACCCCAAGGGTTGTAGAAGGTGTACCATGAATCCTTGGAGGTTCTAACAAGCGTAGAATGGTTAAGAGAGTATTCTAAAGGCTTAGAATGGTCTAGGAATGTGTAATAGGACTTATAATAACCATTGGAATGATCCTAAACATTGCATGGTACCACAAGGGACGTAGAGGGTGTAGCATGAGTCCTTGTAGGTTCTAACAAGTGTAGAATGGTTAAGAGAGTATTCTAAAGGCTTAGAATGGTCTAGGAATGTGTATTAGGACTTATAAGAACCATTAGAATGATCCTAAACAATCCTTGAGTCCCCTAGGGACGTAGAGGGTGTAGCATGAGTCCTTTTAGGTTCTAACAAGTGTAGAATGGTTAAGAGAGTATTCAAAAGGCTTAGAATGGTCGAGGAATGTGTATTAGGACTTATAATAACCATTGGAATGATCCTAAACATTGCATGGTACCACAAGGGACGTAGAGGGTGTAGCATGAGTCCTTGTAGGTTCTAACAAGTGTAGAATGGTTAAGAGAGTATTCTAAAGGCTTAGAATGGTCTAGGAATGTGTATTAGGTCTTATAAGAACCATTAGAATGATCCTAAACAATCCATGAGTCCCCTAGGGACGTAGAGGGTGTAGCATGAGTCCTTGGAGGTTCTAACAAGTGTAGAATGGTTAAAAGAGTATTCTAAAGGCTTAGAATGGTCGAGGAATGTGTATTAGGACTTATAATAACCATTGGAATGATCCTAAACATTGCATGGTACCACAAGGGTTGTAGAAGGTGTACCATGAATCCTTGGAGGTTCTAACAAGCGTAGAATGGTTAAGAGAGTATTCTAAAGGCTTAGAATGGTCTAGGAATGTGTAATAGGACTTATAATAACCATTAGAATGATCCTAAACAATCCTTGAGTCCCCTAGGGACGTAGAGGGTGTAGCATGAGTCCTTGGAGGTTCTAACAAGTGTAGAATGGTTAAGAGAGTATTCTAAAGGCTTAGAATGGTCTAGGAATGTGTATTAGGACTTATAATAAACATTGGAATGATCCTAAACATTGCATGATACCACAAGGGACGTAGAGGGTGTAGCATGAGTCCTTGTAGGTTCTAACAAGTGTAGAATGGTTAAGAGAGTATTCTAAAGGCTTAGAATGGTCTAGGAATGTGTATTAGGACTTATAAGAACCATTAGAATGATCCTAAACAATCCTTGAGTCCCCTAGGGACGTAGAGGGTGTAGCATGAGTCCTTGGAGGTTCTAACAAGTGTAGAATGGTTAAGAGAGTATTCTAAAGGCTTAGAATGGTCGAGGAATGTGTATTAGGACTTATAATAACCATTAGAATGATCCTAAACATTGCATGGTACCCCAAGGGTTGTAGAGGGTGTACCAAGAATCCTTGGAGGTTCTAACAAGCGTAGAATAGTTAAGAGAGTATTCTAAAGGCTTAGAATGGTCTAGGAATGTGTATTAGGACTTATAAGAACCATTAGAATGATCCTAAACATTGCTCGAGTCCCCAAGGGACATAGAGGGTGTAGGATGAGTCCTTGGAGGTTCGAATAAGTGTAGAATGGTTAAGTGAGTATTCTAAAGGCTTAGAATGGTCTAGGAATGTGTATTAGGACTTATAAGAACCATTAGAATGATCCTAAGCAATGCATGGTACCCCAAGGGTTGTAGAAGGTGTACCATGAATCCTTGGAGGTTCTAACATGCGTAGAATGGTTAAGAGAGTATTCTAAAGGCTTAGAATGGTCTAGGAATGTGTAATAGGACTTATAATAACCATTAGAATGATCCTAAACAATGCTTGAGTCCCCTAGGGACGTAGAGGGTGTAGCATGAGTCCTTGGAGGTTCTAACAAGTGTAGAATGGTTAAAAGAGTATTCTAAAGGCTTAGAATGGTCTAGGAATGTGTATTAGGATATAATAACCATTAGAATGATCCTAAACAATGCATGGTACCCCAAGGGACGTAGAGGGTGTCGCATGAGTCCTTGTAGGTTCTAACAAGTGTAGAATGGTTAAGAGAGTATTCTAAAGGCTTAGAATGGTCTAGGAATGTGTATTAGGACTTATAAGAACCATTAGAATGATCCTAAACAATGCATGGTACCCCAAGGGACGTAGAGGGTGTAGGATGAGTCCTTGGAGGTTCGAATAAGTGTAGAATGGTTAAGTGAGTATTCTAAAGGCTTAGAATGGTCTAGGAATGTGTATTAGGACTTATAATAACCATTAGAATGATCCTAAACAATGCATGGTACCCCAAGGGACGTAGAGGGTGTAGCATGAGTCCTTGTAGGTTCTAACAAGTATAGAATGGTTAAGAGAGTATTCTAAAGGCTTAGAATGGTCTAGGAATGTGTATTAGGACTTATAATAACCATTGGAATGATCCTAAACATTGCTCGAGTCCACACGGGACATAGAGGGTGTAGGATGAGTCCTTGGAGGTTCTAATAAGTGTAGAATGGTTAAGAGAGTATTCTAAAGGCTTAGAATGGTCTAGGAATGTGCATTAGAACTTATAAGAACCATTAGAATGAACCTAAACATTGCATGGTACCCCAAGGGACGTAGAGGGTGTACCATGAGTCCTTGGAGGTTCTAACAAGTGTAGAATGGTTAAGAGAGTATTCTAAAGGCTTAGAATGGTCTAGGAATGTGTATTAGGACTTATAATAACCATTAGAATGATCCTAAACAATGCATGGTACCCCAAGGGACGTAGAGGGTGTAGCATGAGTCCTTGTAGGTTCTAACAAGTGTAGAATGGTTAAGAGAGTATTGTAAAGGCTTAGAATGGTCTAGGAATGTGTATTAGGACTTATAATAACCATTAGAATGATCCTAAACAATGCATGGTACCCCAAGGGACGTAGAGGGTGTCGCATGAGTCCTTGTAGGTTCTTACAAGTGTAGAATGGTTAAGAGAATATTCTAAAGGCTTAGAATGGTCTAGGAATGTGTATTCGGACTAATAAGAACCATTAAAATGATCCTCAACATTGTTCGAGTCCCCAAGGGACATAGAGGGTGTAGCATGAGTCCTTGGAGGTTCTAATAAGTGTAGAATGGTTAGGAGAGTATTCTAAAGGCTTAGAATGGTCTAGGAATGTGTATTAAGACTTATAAGAACCATTAGAATGATCCTAAACATTTCTCGAGTCCCCAAGGGACATAGAGGGTGTAGGATGAGTCCTTGGAGGTTCGAATAAGTGTAGAATGGTTAAGTGAGTATTCTAAAGGCTTAGAATGGTCTAGGAATGTGTATTAGGACTTATAATAACCATTAGAATGATCCTAAACAATGCATGGTACCCCAAGGGACGTAGAGGGTGTAGCATGAATCCTTGTAGGTTCTAACAAGTATAGAATGGTTAAGAGAGTATTCTAAAGGCTTAGAATGGTCTAGGAATGTGTATTAGGACTTATAATAACCATTGGAATGATCCTAAACATTGCTCGAGTCCCCAAGGGACCATAGGGTGTAGGATGAGTCCTTGGAGGTTCTAATAAGTTTAGAATGGTTAAGAGAGTATTCTAAAGGCTTAGAATGGTCTAGGAATGTGTATTAGGACTTATAAGAACCATTAGAATGATCCTAAACATTGCATGGTACCCCAAGGGACGTAGAGGGTGTACCATGAGTCCTTGGAGGTTCTAACAAGTGTAGAATGGTTAAGAGAGTATTCTAAAGGCTTAGAATGGTCTAGGAATGTGTATTAGGACTTATAATAACCATTAGAATGATCCTAAACAATGCATGGTACCCCAAGGGACGTAGAGGGTGTAGCATGAGTCCTTGTAGGTTCTAACAAGTGTAGAATGGTTAAGAGAGTATTGTAAAGGCTTAGAATGGTCTAGGAATGTGTATTAGGACTTATAATAACCATTAGAATGATCCTAAACAATGCATGGTACCCCAAGGGACGTAGAGGGTGTCGCATGAGTCCTTGTAGGTTCTTACAAGTGTAGAATGGTTAAGAGAGTATTCTAAAGGCTTAGAATGGTCTAGGAATGTGTATTAGGACTTATAATACACATTGGAATGATCATAAACATTGCATGGTACCCCAAGGGACGTAGAGGGTGTAGGATGAGTCCTTGGAGGTTCGAATAAGTGTAAAATGGTTAAGTGAGTATTCTAAAGGCTTAGAATGGTCTAGGAATGTGTATTAGGACTTATAATAACCATTAGAATGATCCTAAACAATGCATGGTACCCCAAGGGACGTAGAGGGTGTAGCATGAGTCCTTGTAGGTTCTAACAAGTATAGAATGGTTAAGAGAGTATTCTAAAGGCTTAGAATGGTCTAGGAATGTGTATTAGGACTTATAATAACCATTGGAATGATCCTAAACATTGCTCGAGTCCACACGGGACATAGAGGGTGTAGGATGAGTCCTTGGAGGTTCTAATAAGTGTAGAATGGTTAAGAGAGTATTCTAAAGGCTTAGAATGGTCTAGGAATGTGCATTAGGACTTATAAGAACCATTAGAATGAACCTAAACATTGCATGGTACCCCAAGGGACGTAGAGGGTGTACCATGAGTCCTTGGAGGTTCTAACAAGTGTAGAATGGTTAAGAGAGTATTCTAAAGGCTTAGAATGGTCTAGGAATGTGTATTAGGACTTATAATAACCATTAGAATGATCCTAAACAATGCATGGTACCCCAAGGGACGTAGAGGGTGTAGCATGAGTCCTTGTAGGTTCTAACAAGTGTAGAATGGTTAAGAGAGTATTGTAAAGGCTTAGAATGGTCTAGGAATGTGTATTAGGACTTATAATAACCATTAGAATGATCCTAAACAATGCATGGTACCCCAAGGGACGTAGAGGGTGTCGCATGAGTCCTTGTAGGTTCTTACAAGTGTAGAATGGTTAAGAGAATATTCTAAAGGCTTAGAATGGTCTAGGAATGTGTATTCGGACTAATAAGAACCATTAAAATGATCCTAAACATTGTTCGAGTCCCCAAGGGACATAGAGGGTGTAGCATGAGTCCTTGGACGTTCTAATAAGTGTAGAATGGTTAGGAGAGTATTCTAAAGGCTTAGAATGGTCTAGGAATGTGTATTAAGACTTATAAGAACCATTAGAATGATCCTAAACATTTCTCGAGTCCCCAAGGGACATAGAGGGTGTAGGATGAGTCCTTGGAGGTTCGAATAAGTGTAGAATGGTTAAGTGAGTATTCTAAAGGCTTAGAATGGTCTAGGAATGTGTATTAGGACTTATAATAACCATTAGAATGATCCTAAACAATGCATGGTACCCCAAGGGACGTAGAGGGTGTAGCATGAATCCTTGTAGGTTCTAACAAGTATAGAATGGTTAAGAGAGTATTCTAAAGGCTTAGAATGGTCTAGGAATGTGTATTAGGACTTATAATAACCATTGGAATGATCCTAAACATTGCTCGAGTCCCCAAGGGACCATAGGGTGTAGGATGAGTCCTTGGAGGTTCTAATAAGTTTAGAATGGTTAAGAGAGTATTCTAAAGGCTTAGAATGGTCTAGGAATGTGTATTAGGACTTATAAGAACCATTAGAATGATCCTAAACATTGCATGGTACCCCAAGGGACGTAGAGGGTGTACCATGAGTCCTTGGAGGTTCTAACAAGTGTAGAATGGTTAAGAGAGTATTCTAAAGGCTTAGAATGGTCTAGGAATGTGTATTAGGACTTATAATAACCATTAGAATGATCCTAAACAATGCATGGTACCCCAAGGGACGTAGAGGGTGTAGCATGAGTCCTTGTAGGTTCTAACAAGTGTAGAATGGTTAAGAGAGTATTCTAAAGGCTTAGAATGGTCTAGGAATGTGTATTAGGACTTATAATAACCATTAGAATGATCCTAAACAATGCATGGTACCCCAAGGGACGTAGAGGGTGTCGCATGAGTCCTTGTAGGTTCTTACAAGTGTAGAATGGTTAAGAGAGTATTCTAAAGGCTTAGAATGGTCTAGGAATGTGTATTAGGACTTATAATACACATTGGAATGATCATAAACATTGCAGGGTACCACAAGGGACGTAGAGGGTGTAGCATGAGTCCTTGTAGGTTCTAACAAGTGTAGAATTGTTAAGAGAGTATTTTAAAGGCTTAGAATGTCTAGGAATGTGTATTAGGACTTATAAGAACCATTAGAATGATCCTAAACATTGCTCGAGTCCCCAAGGGACATAGAGGGTGTAGCATGAGTCCTTGGAGGTTCTAATAAGTGTAGAATGGTTAAGAGAGTATTCTAAAGGCTTAGAATGGTCTAGGAATGTGTATTAAGACTTATAAGAACCATTAGAATGATCCTAAACATTGCTCGAGTCCCCAAGGGACATAGAGGGTGTAGGATGAGTCCTTGGAGGTTCGAATAAGTGTGGAATGGTTAAGTGAGTATTCTAAAGGCTTAGAATGGTCTAGGAATGTGTATTAGGACTTATAATAACCATTAGAATGATCCTAAACAATGCATGGTACCCCAAGGGACGTAGAGGGTGTAGCATGAGTCCTTGTAGGTTCTAACAAGTATAGAATGGTTAAGAGAGTATTCTAAAGGCTTAGAATGGTCTAGGAATGTGTATTAGGACTTATAATAACCATTGGAATGATCCTAAACATTGCTCGAGTCCACACGGGACATAGAGGGTGTAGGATGAGTCCTCGGAGGTTCTAATAAGTGTAGAATGGTTAAGAGAGTATTCTAAAGGCTTAGAATGGTCTAGGAATGAGCATTAGGACTTATAAGAACCATTAGAATGATCCTAAACATTACATGGTACCCCAAGGGACGTAGAGGGGGTACCATAAGTCCTTGGAGGTTCTAACAAGTGTAGAATGGTTAAGAGAGTATTCTAAAGGCTTAGAATGGTCTAGGAATGTATATTAGGACTTATAATAACCATTAGAATGATCCTAAACAATGCATGGTACCCCAAGGGACGTAGAGGGTGTAGCATGAGTCCTTGTAGGTTCTAACAAGTGTACAATGGTTAAGAGAGTATTCTAAACGCTTAAAATGGTCTAGGAATGTGTATTAGGACTTATAATAACCATTAGAATGATCCTAAACAGTGCAAGGTACCCCAAGGGACGTAGAGGGTGTCGCATGAGTCCTTGTAGGTTCTTACAAGTGTAGAATGGTTAAGAGAGTATTCTAAAGGCTTAGAATGGTCTAGGAATGTGTATTAGGACTTATAAGAACCATTAGAATGATCCTAAACATTGCTCGAGTCCCCAAGGAACATAGAGGGTGTAGGATGAGTCCTTGGAGGTTCGAATAACTGTAGAATGGTTAAGTGAGTATTCTAAAGGCTTAGAATGGTCTAGGAATGTGTATTAGGACTTGTAAGAACCATTAGAATGATCCTAAACATTGCATGGTACCCCAAGGGACGTAGAGGGTGTAGCATGAGTCCTTGTAGGTTCTAACAAGTGTAGAATGGTTAAGAGAGTATTCTAAAGGCTTAGAATGGTCTAGGAATGTGTATTAGGACTTATAATAACCATTGGAATGATCCTAAACATTGCTCGAGTCCACACGGGACATAGAGGGTGTAGGATGAGTCCTCGGAGGTTCTAATAAGTGTAGAATGGTTAAGAGAGTATTCTAAAGGCTTAGAATGGTCTAGGAATGAGCATTAGGACGTATAAGAACCATTAGAATGATCCTAAACATTACATGGTACCCCAAGGGACGTAGAGGGTGTACCATGAGTCCTTGGAGGTTCTAACAAGTGTAGAATGGTTAAGAGAGTATTCTAAAAGGCTTAGAATGGTCTAGGAATGTGTATTAGGACTTATAATAACCATTAGAATGATCCTAAACAATGCATGGTACCCCAAGGGACGTAGAGGGTGTAGCATGAGTCCTTGTAGGTTCTAACAAGTGTAGAATGGTTAAGAGAGTATTGTAAAGGCTTAGAATGGTCTAGGAATGTGTATTAGGACTTATAATAACCATTAGAATGATCCTAAACAATGCATGGTACCCCAAGGGACGTAGAGGGTGTCGCATGAGTCCTTGTAGGTTCTTACAAGTGTAGAATGGTTAAGAGAGTATTCTAAAGGCTTAGAATGGTCTAGGAATGTGTATTAGGACTTATAATAACCATTGGAATGATCCTAAACATTGCATGGTACCACAAGGGACGTAGAGGGTGTAGCATGAGTCCTTGTAGGTTCTAACAAGTGTAGAATGGTTAAGAGAGTATTCTAAAGGCTTAGAATGGTTTAGGAATGTGTATTAGGACTTATAAGAACCATTAGAATGATCCTAAACAATGCATGGTACCCCAAGGGACGTAGAGGGTGTCGCATGAGTCCTTGTAGGTTCTTACAAGTGTAGAATGGTTAAGAGAGTATTCTAAAGGCTTAGAATGGTCTAGGAATGTGCATTAGGACTTATAAGAACCATTAGAATGAACCTAAACATTGCATGGTACCCCAAGGGACGTAGAGGGTGTACCATGAGTCCTTGGAGGTTCTAACAAGTGTAGAATGGTTAAGAGAGTATTCTAAAGGCTTAGAATGGTCTAGGAATGTGTATTAGGACTTGTAAGAACCATTAGAATGATACTAAACATTGCATGGTACCCCAAGGGACGTAGAGGGTGTAGCATGAGTCCTTGTAGGTTCTAACAAGTGTAGAATGGTTAAGAGAGTATTCGAAAGGCTTAGAATGGTCTAGGAATGTGTATTAGGACTTATAATAACCATTGGAATGATCCTAAACATTGCTCGAGTCCACACGGGACATAGAGGGTGTAGGATGAGTCCTCGGAGGTTCTAATAAGGGTAGAATGGTTAAGAGAGTATTCTAAAGGCTTAGAATGGTCTAGGAATGAGCATTAGGACTTATAAGAACCATTAGAATGATCCTAAACATTACATGGTACCCCAAGGGACGTAGAGGGTGTACCATGAGTCCTTGGAGGTTCTAACAAGTGTAGAATGGTTAAGAGAGTATTCTAAAAGGCTTAGAATGGTCTAGGAATGTGTATTAGGACTTATAATAACCATTAGAATGATCCTAAACAATGCATGGTACCCCAAGGGACGTAGAGGGTGTAGCATGAGTCCTTGTAGGTTCTAACAAGTGTAGAATGGTTAAGAGAGTATTCTAAAGGCTTAGAATGGTTTAGGAATGTGTATTAGGACTTATAAGAACCATTAGAATGATCCTAAACAATGCATGGTACGCCAAGGGACGTAGAGGGTGTCGCATGAGTCCTTGTAGGTTCTTACAAGTGTAGAATGGTTAAGAGAGTATTCTAAAGGCTTAGAATGGTCTAGGAATGTGCATTAGGACTTATAAGAACCATTAGAATGAACCTAAACATTGCATGGTACCCCAAGGGACGTAGAGGGTGTACCATGAGTCCTTGGAGGTTCTAACAAGTGTAGAATGGTTAAGAGAGTATTCTAAAGGCTTAGAATGGTCTAGGAATGTGTATTAGGACTTATAATAACCATTAGAATGATCCTAAACAATGCATGGTACCCCAAGGGACGTAGAGGGTGTAGCATGAGTCCTTGTAAGTTCTAACAAGTGTAGAAAGGTTAAGAGAGTATTGTAAAGGCTTAGAATGGTCTAGGAATGTGTATTAGGACTTATAATAACCATTAGAATGATCCTAAACAATGCATGGTACCCCAAGGGACGTAGAGGGTGTCGCATGAGTCCTTGTAGGTTCTTACAAGTGTAGAATGGTTAAGAGAATATTCTAAAGGCTTAGAATGGTCTAGGAATGTGTATTCGGACTAATAAGAACCATTAAAATGATCCTAAACATTGTTCGAGTCCCCAAGGGACATAGAGGGTGTAGCATGAGTCCTTGGAGGTTCTAATAAGTGTAGAATGGTTAGGAGAGTATTCTAAAGGCTTAGAATGGTCTAGGAATGTGTATTAAGACTTATAAGAACCATTAGAATGATCCTAAACATTTCTCGAGTCCCCAAGGGACATAGAGGGTGTAGGATGAGTCCTTGGAGGTTCGAATAAGTGTAGAATGGTTAAGTGAGTATTCTAAAGGCTTAGAATGGTCTAGGAATGTGTATTAGGACTTATAATAACCATTAGAATGATCCTAAACAATGCATGGTACCCCAAGGGACGTAGAGGGTGTAGCATGAATCCTTGTAGGTTCTAACAAGTATAGAATGGTTAAGAGAGTATTCTAAAGGCTTAGAATGGTCTAGGAATGTGTATTAGGACTTATAATAACCATTGGAATGATCCTAAACATTGCTCGAGTCCACACGGGACATAGAGGGTGTAGGATGAGTCCTCGGAGGTTCTAATAAGGGTAGAATGGTTAAGAGAGTATTCTAAAGGCTTAGAATGGTCTAGGAATGAGCATTAGGACTTATAAGAACCATTAGAATGATCCTAAACATTACATGGTACCCCAAGGGACGTAGAGGGTGTACCATGAGTCCTTGGAGGTTCTAACAAGTGTAGAATGGTTAAGAGAGTATTCTAAAAGGCTTAGAATGGTCTAGGAATGTGTATTAGGACTTATAATAACCATTAGAATGATCCTAAACAATGCATGGTACCCCAAGGGACGTAGAGGGTGTAGCATGAGTCCTTGTAGGTTCTAACAAGTGTAGAATGGTTAAGAGAGTATTCTAAAGGCTTAGAATGGTTTAGGAATGTGTATTAGGACTTATAAGAACCATTAGAATGATCCTAAACAATGCATGGTACCCCAAGGGACGTAGAGGGTGTAGCATGAGTCCTTGTAGGTTCTAACAAGTGTAGAATGGTTAAGAGAGTATTCTAAAGGCTTAGAATGGTCTAGGAATGTGTATTAGGACTTATAATAACCATTGGAATGATCCTAAACATTGCTCGAGTCCACACGGGACATAGAGGGTGTAGGATGAGTCCTCGGAGGTTCTAATAAGGGTAGAATGGTTAAGAGAGTATTCTAAAGGCTTAGAATGGTCTAGGAATGAGCATTAGGACTTATAAGAACCATTAGAATGATCCTAAACATTACATGGTACCCCAAGGGACGTAGAGGGTGTACCATGAGTCCTTGGAGGTTCTAACAAGTGTAGAATGGTTAAGAGAGTATTCTAAAAGGCTTAGAATGGTCTAGGAATGTGTATTAGGACTTATAATAACCATTAGAATGATCCTAAACAATGCATGGTACCCCAAGGGACGTAGAGGGTGTAGCATGAGTCCTTGTAGGTTCTAACAAGTGTAGAATGGTTAAGAGAGTATTCTAAAGGCTTAGAATGGTTTAGGAATGTGTATTAGGACTTATAAGAACCATTAGAATGATCCTAAACAATGCATGGTACCCCAAGGGACGTAGAGGGTGTAGCATGAGTCCTTGTAGGTTCTAACAAGTGTAGAATGGTTAAGAGAGTATTCTAAAGGCTTAGAATGGTCTAGGAATGTGTATTAGGACTTATAATAACCATTGGAATGATCCTAAACATTGCTCGAGTCCACACGGGACATAGAGGGTGTAGGATGAGTCCTCGGAGGTTCTAATAAGGGTAGAATGGTTAAGAGAGTATTCTAAAGGCTTAGAATGGTCTAGGAATGAGCATTAGGACTTATAAGAACCATTAGAATGATCCTAAACATTACATGGTACCCCAAGGGACGTAGAGGGTGTACCATGAGTCCTTGGAGGTTCTAACAAGTGTAGAATGGTTAAGAGAGTATTCTAAAAGGCTTAGAATGGTCTAGGAATGTGTATTAGGACTTATAATAACCATTAGAATGATCCTAAACAATGCATGGTACCCCAAGGGACGTAGAGGGTGTAGCATGAGTCCTTGTAGGTTCTAACAAGTGTAGAATGGTTAAGAGAGTATTCTAAAGGCTTAGAATGGTTTAGGAATGTGTATTAGGACTTATAAGAACCATTAGAATGATCCTAAACAATGCATGGTACCCCAAGGGACGTAGAGGGTGTAGCATGAGTCCTTGTAGGTTCTAACAAGTGTAGAATGGTTAAGAGAGTATTCTAAAGGCTTAGAATGGTCTAGGAATGTGTATTAGGACTTATAATAACCATTGGAATGATCCTAAACATTGCTCGAGTCCACACGGGACATAGAGGGTGTAGGATGAGTCCTCGGAGGTTCTAATAAGGGTAGAATGGTTAAGAGAGTATTCTAAAGGCTTAGAATGGTCTAGGAATGAGCATTAGGACTTATAAGAACCATTAGAATGATCCTAAACATTACATGGTACCCCAAGGGACGTAGAGGGTGTACCATGAGTCCTTGGAGGTTCTAACAAGTGTAGAATGGTTAAGAGAGTATTCTAAAAGGCTTAGAATGGTCTAGGAATGTGTATTAGGACTTATAATAACCATTAGAATGATCCTAAACAATGCATGGTACCCCAAGGGACGTAGAGGGTGTAGCATGAGTCCTTGTAGGTTCTAACAAGTGTAGAATGGTTAAGAGAGTATTCTAAAGGCTTAGAATGGTTTAGGAATGTGTATTAGGACTTATAAGAACCATTAGAATGATCCTAAACATTTCTCGAGTCCCCAAGGGACATAGAGGGTGTAGGATGAGTCCTTGGAGGTTCGAATAAGTGTAGAATGGTTAAGTGAGTATTCTAAAGGCTTAGAATGGTCTAGGAATGTGTATTAGGACTTATAATAACCATTAGAATGATCCTAAACATTGCATGGTACCCCAAGGGACGTAGAGGGTGTAGCATGAATCCTTGTAGGTTCTAACAAGTATAGAATGGTTAAGAGAGTATTCTAAAGGCTTAGAATGGTCTAGGAATGTGTATTAGGACTTATAATAACCATTGGAATGATCCTAAACATTGCTCGAGTCCACACGGGACATAGAGGGTGTAGGATGAGTCCTCGGAGGTTCTAATAAGGGTAGAATGGTTAAGAGAGTATTCTAAAGGCTTAGAATGGTCTAGGAATGAGCATTAGGACTTATAAGAACCATTAGAATGATCCTAAACATTACATGGTACCCCAAGGGACGTAGAGGGTGTACCATGAGTCCTTGGAGGTTCTAACAAGTGTAGAATGGTTAAGAGAGTATTCTAAAAGGCTTAGAATGGTCTAGGAATGTGTATTAGGACTTATAATAACCATTAGAATGATCCTAAACAATGCATGGTACCCCAAGGGACGTAGAGGGTGTAGCATGAGTCCTTGTAGGTTCTAACAAGTGTAGAATGGTTAAGAGAGTATTCTAAAGGCTTAGAATGGTTTAGGAATGTGTATTAGGACTTATAAGAACCATTAGAATGATCCTAAACAATGCATGGTACCCCAAGGGACGTAGAGGGTGTAGCATGAGTCCTTGTAGGTTCTAACAAGTGTAGAATGGTTAAGAGAGTATTCTAAAAGGCTTAGAATGGTCTAGGAATGTGTATTAGGACTTATAATAACCATTAGAATGATCCTAAACAATGCATGGTACCCCAAGGGACGTAGAGGGTGTAGCATGAGTCCTCGGAGGTTCTAATAAGGGTAGAATGGTTAAGAGAGTATTCTAAAGGCTTAGAATGGTCTAGGAATGAGCATTAGGACTTATAAGAACCATTAGAATGATCCTAAACATTACATGGTACCCCAAGGGACGTAGAGGGTGTACCATGAGTCCTTGGAGGTTCTAACAAGTGTAGAATGGTTAAGAGAGTATTCTAAAAGGCTTAGAATGGTCTAGGAATGTGTATTAGGACTTATAATAACCATTAGAATGATCCTAAACAATGCATGGTACCCCAAGGGACGTAGAGGGTGTAGCATGAGTCCTTGTAGGTTCTAACAAGTGTAGAATGGTTAAGAGAGTATTCTAAAGGCTTAGAATGGTTTAGGAATGTGTATTAGGACTTATAAGAACCATTAGAATGATCCTAAACAATGCATGGTACCCCAAGGGACGTAGAGGGTGTAGCATGAGTCCTTGTAGGTTCTAACAAGTGTAGAATGGTTAAGAGAGTATTCTAAAGGCTTAGAATGGTCTAGGAATGTGTATTAGGACTTATAATAACCATTGGAATGATCCTAAACATTGCTCGAGTCCACACGGGACATAGAGGGTGTAGGATGAGTCCTCGGAGGTTCTAATAAGGGTAGAATGGTTAAGAGAGTATTCTAAAGGCTTAGAATGGTCTAGGAATGAGCATTAGGACTTATAAGAACCATTAGAATGATCCTAAACATTACATGGTACCCCAAGGGACGTAGAGGGTGTACCATGAGTCCTTGGAGGTTCTAACAAGTGTAGAATGGTTAAGAGAGAATTCTAAAAGGCTTAGAATGGTCTAGGAATGTGTATTAGGACTTATAATAACCATTTGAATGATCCTAAACAATGCATGGTACCCCAAGGGACGTAGAGGGTGTAGCATGAGTCCTTGTAGGTTCTAACAAGTGTAGAATGGTTAAGAGAGTATTCTAAAGGCTTAGAATGGTTTAGGAATGTGTATTAGGACTTATAAGAACCATTAGAATGATCCTAAACAATGCATGGTACCCCAAGGGACGTAGAGGGTGTAGCATGAGTCCTTGTAGGTTCTAACAAGTGTAGAATGGTTAAGAGAGTATTCTAAAGGCTTAGAATGGTCTAGGAATGTGTATTAGGACTTATAATAACCATTGGAATGATCCTAAACATTGCTCGAGTCCACACGGGACATAGAGGGTGTAGGATGAGTCCTCGGAGGTTCTAATAAGGGTAGAATGGTTAAGAGAGTATTCTAAAGGCTTAGAATGGTCTAGGAATGAGCATTAGGACTTATAAGAACCATTAGAATGATCCTAAACATTACATGGTACCCCAAGGGACATAGAGGGTGTACCATGAGTCCTTGGAGGTTCTAACAAGTGTAGAATGGTTAAGAGAGTATTCTAAAAGGCTTAGAATGGTCTAGGAATGTGTATTAGGACTTATAATAACCATTAGAATGATCCTAAACAATGCATGGTACCCCAAGGGACGTAGAGGGTGTAGCATGAGTCCTTGTAGGTTCTAACAAGTGTAGAATGGTTAAGAGAGTATTCTAAAGGCTTAGAATGGTTTAGGAATGTGTATTAGGACTTATAAGAACCATTAGAATGATCCTAAACATTTCTCGAGTCCCCAAGGGACATAGAGGGTGTAGGATGAGTCCTTGGAGGTTCGAATAAGTGTAGAATGGTTAAGTGAGTATTCTAAAGGCTTAGAATGGTCTAGGAATGTGTATTAGGACTTATAATAACCATTAGAATGATCCTAAACAATGCATGGTACCCCAAGGGACGTAGAGGGTGTAGCATGAATCCTTGTAGGTTCTAACAAGTATAGAATGGTTAAGAGAGTATTCTAAAGGCTTAGAATGGTCTAGGAATGTGTATTAGGACTTATAATAACCATTGGAATGATCCTAAACATTGCTCGAGTCCACACGGGACATAGAGGGTGTAGGATGAGTCCTCGGAGGTTCTAATAAGGGTAGAATGGTTAAGAGAGTATTCTAAAGGCTTAGAATGGTCTAGGAATGAGCATTAGGACTTATAAGAACCATTAGAATGATCCTAAACATTACATGGTACCCCAAGGGACGTAGAGGGTGTACCATGAGTCCTTGGAGGTTCTAACAAGTGTAGAATGGTTAAGAGAGTATTCTAAAAGGCTTAGAATGGTCTAGGAATGTGAATTAGGACTTATAATAACCATTAGAATGATCCTAAACAATGCATGATACCCCAAGGGACGTAGAGGGTGTAGCATGAGTCCTTGTAGGTTCTAACAAGTGTAGAATGGTTAAGAGAGTATTCTAAAGGCTTAGAATGGTTTAGGAATGTGTATTAGGACTTATAAGAACCATTAGAATGATCCTAAACAATGCATGGTACCCCAAGGGACGTAGAGGGTGTAGCATGAGTCCTTGTAGGTTCTAACAAGTGTAGAATGGTTAAGAGAGTATTCTAAAGGCTTAGAATGGTCTAGGAATGTGTATTAGGACTTATAATAACCATTGGAATGATCCTAAACATTGCTCGAGTCCACACGGGACATAGAGGGTGTAGGATGAGTCCTCGGAGGTTCTAATAAGGGTAGAATGGTTAAGAGAGTATTCTAAAGGCTTAGAATGGTCTAGGAATGAGCATTAGGACTTATAAGAACCATTAGAATGATCCTAAACATTACATGGTACCCCAAGGGACGTAGAGGGTGTACCATGAGTCCTTGGAGGTTCTAACAAGTGTAGAATGGTTAAGAGAGTATTCTAAAAGGCTTAGAATGGTCTAGGAATGTGTATTAGGACTTATAATAACCATTAGAATGATCCTAAACAATGCATGGTACCCCAAGGGACGTAGAGGGTGTAGCATGAGTCCTTGTAGGTTCTAACAAGTGTAGAATGGTTAAGAGAGTATTCTAAAGGCTTAGAATGGTTTAGGAATGTGTATTAGGACTTATAAGAACCATTAGAATGATCCTAAACAATGCATGGTACGCCAAGGGACGTATAGGGTGTCGCATGAGTCCTTGTAGGTTCTTACAAGTGTTGAATGGTTAAGAGAGTATTCTAAAGGCTTAGAATGGTCTAGGAATGTGCATTAGGACTTATAAGAACCATTAGAATGAACCTAAACATTGCATGGTACCCCAAGGGACATAGAGGGTGTACCATGAGTCCTTGGAGGTTCTAACAAGTGTAGAATGGTTAAGAGAGTATTCTAAAGGCTTAGAATGGTCTAGGAATGTGTATTAGGACTTATAATAACCATTAGAATGATCCTAAACAATGCATGGTACCCCAAGGGACGTAGAGGGTGTAGCATGAGTCCTTGTAGGTTCTAACAAGTGTAGAATGGTTAAGAGAGTATTCTAAAGGCTTAGAATGGTCTAGGAATGTGTATTAGGACTTATAATAACCATTGGAATGATCCTAAACATTGCTCGAGTCCACACGGGACATAGAGGGTGTAGGATGAGTCCTCGGAGGTTCTAATAAGGGTAGAATGGTTAAGAGAGTATTCTAAAGGCTTAGAATGGTCTAGGAATGAGCATTAGGACTTATAAGAACCATTAGAATGATCCTAAACATTACATGGTACCCCAAGGGACGTAGAGGGTGTACCATGAGTCCTTGGAGGTTCTAACAAGTGTAGAATGGTTAAGAGAGTATTCTAAAAGGCTTAGAATGGTCTAGGAATGTGTATTAGGACTTATAATAACCATTAGAATGATCCTAAACAATGCATGGTACCCCAAGGGACGTAGAGGGTGTAGCATGAGTCCTTGTAGGTTCTAACAAGTGTAGAATGGTTAAGAGAGTATTCTAAAGGCTTAGAATGGTTTAGGAATGTGTATTAGGACTTATAAGAACCATTAGAATGATCCTAAACAATGCATGGTACGCCAAGGGACGTAGAGGGTGTCGCATGAGTCCTTGTAGGTTCTTACAAGTGTAGAATGGTTAAGAGAGTATTCTAAAGGCTTAGAATGGTCTAGGAATGTGCATTAGGACTTATAAGAACCATTAGAATGAACCTAAACATTGCATGGTACCCCAAGGGACGTAGAGGGTGTACCATGAGTCCTTGGAGGTTCTAACAAGTGTAGAATGGTTAAGAGAGTATTCTAAAGGCTTAGAATGGTCTAGGAATGTGTATTAGGACTTATAATAACCATTAGAATGATCCTAAACAATGCATGGTACCCCAAGGGACGTAGAGGGTGTAGCATGAGTCCTTGTAGGTTCTAACAAGTGTAGAAAGGTTAAGAGAGTATTGTAAAGGCTTAGAATGGTCTAGGAATGTGTATTAGGACTTATAATAACCATTAGAATGATCCTAAACAATGCATGGTACCCCAAGGGACGTAGAGGGTGTCGCATGAGTCCTTGTAGGTTCTTACAAGTGTAGAATGGTTAAGAGAATATTCTAAAGGCTTAGAATGGTCTAGGAATGTGTATTCGGACTAATAAGAACCATTAAAATGATCCTAAACATTGTTCGAGTCCCCAAGGGACATAGAGGGTGTAGCATGAGTCCTTGGAGGTTCTAATAAGTGTAGAATGGTTAGGAGAGTATTCTAAAGGCTTAGAATGGTCTAGGAATGTGTATTAAGACTTATAAGAACCATTAGAATGATCCTAAACATTTCTCGAGTCCCCAAGGGACATAGAGGGTGTAGGATGAGTCCTTGGAGGTTCGAATAAGTGTAGAATGGTTAAGTGAGTATTCTAAAGGCTTAGAATGGTCTAGGAATGTGTATTAGGACTTATAATAACCATTAGAATGATCCTAAACAATGCATGGTACCCCAAGGGACGTAGAGGGTGTAGCATGAATCCTTGTAGGTTCTAACAAGTATAGAATGGTTAAGAGAGTATTCTAAAGGCTTAGAATGGTCTAGGAATGTGTATTAGGACTTATAATAACCATTGGAATGATCCTAAACATTGCTCGAGTCCACACGGGACATAGAGGGTGTAGGATGAGTCCTCGGAGGTTCTAATAAGGGTAGAATGGTTAAGAGAGTATTCTAAAGGCTTAGAATGGTCTAGGAATGAGCATTAGGACTTATAAGAACCATTAGAATGATCCTAAACATTACATGGTACCCCAAGGGACGTAGAGGGTGTACCATGAGTCCTTGGAGGTTCTAACAAGTGTAGAATGGTTAAGAGAGTATTCTAAAAGGCTTAGAATGGTCTAGGAATGTGTATTAGGACTTATAATAACCATTAGAATGATCCTAAACAATGCATGGTACCCCAAGGGACGTAGAGGGTGTAGCATGAGTCCTTGTAGGTTCTAACAAGTGTAGAATGGTTAAGAGAGTATTCTAAAGGCTTAGAATGGTTTAGGAATGTGTATTAGGACTTATAAGAACCATTAGAATGATCCTAAACAATGCATGGTACGCCAAGGGACGTATAGGGTGTCGCATGAGTCCTTGTAGGTTCTTACAAGTGTTGAATGGTTAAGAGAGTATTCTAAAGGCTTAGAATGGTCTAGGAATGTGCATTAGGACTTATAAGAACCATTAGAATGAACCTAAACATTGCATGGTACCCCAAGGGACATAGAGGGTGTACCATGAGTCCTTGGAGGTTCTAACAAGTGTAGAATGGTTAAGAGAGTATTCTAAAGGCTTAGAATGGTCTAGGAATGTGTATTAGGACTTATAATAACCATTAGAATGATCCTAAACAATGCATGGTACCCCAAGGGACGTAGAGGGTGTAGCATGAGTCCTTGTAGGTTCTAACAAGTGTAGAATGGTTAAGAGAGTATTCTAAAGGCTTAGAATGGTCTAGGAATGTGTATTAGGACTTATAATAACCATTGGAATGATCCTAAACATTGCTCGAGTCCACACGGGACATAGAGGGTGTAGGATGAGTCCTCGGAGGTTCTAATAAGGGTAGAATGGTTAAGAGAGTATTCTAAAGGCTTAGAATGGTCTAGGAATGAGCATTAGGACTTATAAGAACCATTAGAATGATCCTAAACATTACATGGTACCCCAAGGGACGTAGAGGGTGTACCATGAGTCCTTGGAGGTTCTAACAAGTGTAGAATGGTTAAGAGAGTATTCTAAAAGGCTTAGAATGGTCTAGGAATGTGTATTAGGACTTATAATAACCATTAGAATGATCCTAAACAATGCATGGTACCCCAAGGGACGTAGAGGGTGTAGCATGAGTCCTTGTAGGTTCTAACAAGTGTAGAATGGTTAAGAGAGTATTCTAAAGGCTTAGAATGGTTTAGGAATGTGTATTAGGACTTATAAGAACCATTAGAATGATCCTAAACAATGCATGGTACGCCAAGGGACGTAGAGGGTGTCGCATGAGTCCTTGTAGGTTCTTACAAGTGTAGAATGGTTAAGAGAGTATTCTAAAGGCTTAGAATGGTCTAGGAATGTGCATTAGGACTTATAAGAACCATTAGAATGAACCTAAACATTGCATGGTACCCCAAGGGACGTAGAGGGTGTACCATGAGTCCTTGGAGGTTCTAACAAGTGTAGAATGGTTAAGAGAGTATTCTAAAGGCTTAGAATGGTCTAGGAATGTGTATTAGGACTTATAATAACCATTAGAATGATCCTAAACAATGCATGGTACCCCAAGGGACGTAGAGGGTGTAGCATGAGTCCTTGTAGGTTCTAACAAGTGTAGAAAGGTTAAGAGAGTATTGTAAAGGCTTAGAATGGTCTAGGAATGTGTATTAGGACTTATAATAACCATTAGAATGATCCTAAACAATGCATGGTACCCCAAGGGACGTAGAGGGTGTCGCATGAGTCCTTGTAGGTTCTTACAAGTGTAGAATGGTTAAGAGAATATTCTAAAGGCTTAGAATGGTCTAGGAATGTGTATTCGGACTAATAAGAACCATTAAAATGATCCTAAACATTGTTCGAGTCCCCAAGGGACATAGAGGGTGTAGCATGAGTCCTTGGAGGTTCTAATAAGTGTAGAATGGTTAGGAGAGTATTCTAAAGGCTTAGAATGGTCTAGGAATGTGTATTAAGACTTATAAGAACCATTAGAATGATCCTAAACATTTCTCGAGTCCCCAAGGGACATAGAGGGTGTAGGATGAGTCCTTGGAGGTTCGAATAAGTGTAGAATGGTTAAGTGAGTATTCTAAAGGCTTAGAATGGTCTAGGAATGTGTATTAGGACTTATAATAACCATTAGAATGATCCTAAACAATGCATGGTACCCCAAGGGACGTAGAGGGTGTAGCATGAATCCTTGTAGGTTCTAACAAGTATAGAATGGTTAAGAGAGTATTCTAAAGGCTTAGAATGGTCTAGGAATGTGTATTAGGACTTATAATAACCATTGGAATGATCCTAAACATTGCTCGAGTCCACACGGGACATAGAGGGTGTAGGATGAGTCCTCGGAGGTTCTAATAAGGGTAGAATGGTTAAGAGAGTATTCTAAAGGCTTAGAATGGTCTAGGAATGAGCATTAGGACTTATAAGAACCATTAGAATGATCCTAAACATTACATGGTACCCCAAGGGACGTAGAGGGTGTACCATGAGTCCTTGGAGGTTCTAACAAGTGTAGAATGGTTAAGAGAGTATTCTAAAAGGCTTAGAATGGTCTAGGAATGTGTATTAGGACTTATAATAACCATTAGAATGATCCTAAACAATGCATGGTACCCCAAGGGACGTAGAGGGTGTAGCATGAGTCCTTGTAGGTTCTAACAAGTGTAGAATGGTTAAGAGAGTATTCTAAAGGCTTAGAATGGTTTAGGAATGTGTATTAGGACTTATAAGAACCATTAGAATGATCCTAAACAATGCATGGTACCCCAAGGGACGTAGAGGGTGTAGCATGAGTCCTTGTAGGTTCTAACAAGTGTAGAATGGTTAAGAGAGTATTCTAAAGGCTTAGAATGGTCTAGGAATGTGTATTAGGACTTATAATAACCATTGGAATGATCCTAAACATTGCTCGAGTCCACACGGGACATAGAGGGTGTAGGATGAGTCCTCGGAGGTTCTAATAAGGGTAGAATGGTTAAGAGAGTATTCTAAAGGCTTAGAATGGTCTAGGAATGAGCATTAGGACTTATAAGAACCATTAGAATGATCCTAAACATTACATGGTACCCCAAGGGACGTAGAGGGTGTACCATGAGTCCTTGGAGGTTCTAACAAGTGTAGAATGGTTAAGAGAGTATTCTAAAAGGCTTAGAATGGTCTAGGAATGTGTATTAGGACTTATAATAACCATTAGAATGATCCTAAACAATGCATGGTACCCCAAGGGACGTAGAGGGTGTAGCATGAGTCCTTGTAGGTTCTAACAAGTGTAGAATGGTTAAGAGAGTATTCTAAAGGCTTAGAATGGTTTAGGAATGTGTATTAGGACTTATAAGAACCATTAGAATGATCCTAAACAATGCATGGTACCCCAAGGGACGTAGAGGGTGTAGCATGAGTCCTTGTAGGTTCTAACAAGTGTAGAATGGTTAAGAGAGTATTCTAAAGGCTTAGAATGGTCTAGGAATGTGTATTAGGACTTATAATAACCATTGGAATGATCCTAAACATTGCTCGAGTCCACACGGGACATAGAGGGTGTAGGATGAGTCCTCGGAGGTTCTAATAAGGGTAGAATGGTTAAGAGAGTATTCTAAAGGCTTAGAATGGTCTAGGAATGAGCATTAGGACTTATAAGAACCATTAGAATGATCCTAAACATTACATGGTACCCCAAGGGACGTAGAGGGTGTACCATGAGTCCTTGGAGGTTCTAACAAGTGTAGAATGGTTAAGAGAGTATTCTAAAAGGCTTAGAATGGTCTAGGAATGTGTATTAGGACTTATAATAACCATTAGAATGATCCTAAACAATGCATGGTACCCCAAGGGACGTAGAGGGTGTAGCATGAGTCCTTGTAGGTTCTAACAAGTGTAGAATGGTTAAGAGAGTATTCTAAAGGCTTAGAATGGTTTAGGAATGTGTATTAGGACTTATAAGAACCATTAGAATGATCCTAAACAATGCATGGTACCCCAAGGGACGTAGAGGGTGTAGCATGAGTCCTTGTAGGTTCTAACAAGTGTAGAATGGTTAAGAGAGTATTCTAAAGGCTTAGAATGGTCTAGGAATGTGTATTAGGACTTATAATAACCATTGGAATGATCCTAAACATTGCTCGAGTCCACACGGGACATAGAGGGTGTAGGATGAGTCCTCGGAGGTTCTAATAAGGGTAGAATGGTTAAGAGAGTATTCTAAAGGCTTAGAATGGTCTAGGAATGAGCATTAGGACTTATAAGAACCATTAGAATGATCCTAAACATTACATGGTACCCCAAGGGACGTAGAGGGTGTACCATGAGTCCTTGGAGGTTCTAACAAGTGTAGAATGGTTAAGAGAGTATTCTAAAAGGCTTAGAATGGTCTAGGAATGTGTATTAGGACTTATAATAACCATTAGAATGATCCTAAACAATGCATGGTACCCCAAGGGACGTAGAGGGTGTAGCATGAGTCCTTGTAGGTTCTAACAAGTGTAGAATGGTTAAGAGAGTATTCTAAAGGCTTAGAATGGTTTAGGAATGTGTATTAGGACTTATAAGAACCATTAGAATGATCCTAAACATTTCTCGAGTCCCCAAGGGACATAGAGGGTGTAGGATGAGTCCTTGGAGGTTCGAATAAGTGTAGAATGGTTAAGTGAGTATTCTAAAGGCTTAGAATGGTCTAGGAATGTGTATTAGGACTTATAATAACCATTAGAATGATCCTAAACATTGCATGGTACCCCAAGGGACGTAGAGGGTGTAGCATGAATCCTTGTAGGTTCTAACAAGTATAGAATGGTTAAGAGAGTATTCTAAAGGCTTAGAATGGTCTAGGAATGTGTATTAGGACTTATAATAACCATTGGAATGATCCTAAACATTGCTCGAGTCCACACGGGACATAGAGGGTGTAGGATGAGTCCTCGGAGGTTCTAATAAGGGTAGAATGGTTAAGAGAGTATTCTAAAGGCTTAGAATGGTCTAGGAATGAGCATTAGGACTTATAAGAACCATTAGAATGATCCTAAACATTACATGGTACCCCAAGGGACGTAGAGGGTGTACCATGAGTCCTTGGAGGTTCTAACAAGTGTAGAATGGTTAAGAGAGTATTCTAAAAGGCTTAGAATGGTCTAGGAATGTGTATTAGGACTTATAATAACCATTAGAATGATCCTAAACAATGCATGGTACCCCAAGGGACGTAGAGGGTGTAGCATGAGTCCTTGTAGGTTCTAACAAGTGTAGAATGGTTAAGAGAGTATTCTAAAGGCTTAGAATGGTTTAGGAATGTGTATTAGGACTTATAAGAACCATTAGAATGATCCTAAACAATGCATGGTACCCCAAGGGACGTAGAGGGTGTAGCATGAGTCCTTGTAGGTTCTAACAAGTGTAGAATGGTTAAGAGAGTATTCTAAAAGGCTTAGAATGGTCTAGGAATGTGTATTAGGACTTATAATAACCATTAGAATGATCCTAAACAATGCATGGTACCCCAAGGGACGTAGAGGGTGTAGCATGAGTCCTCGGAGGTTCTAATAAGGGTAGAATGGTTAAGAGAGTATTCTAAAGGCTTAGAATGGTCTAGGAATGAGCATTAGGACTTATAAGAACCATTAGAATGATCCTAAACATTACATGGTACCCCAAGGGACGTAGAGGGTGTACCATGAGTCCTTGGAGGTTCTAACAAGTGTAGAATGGTTAAGAGAGTATTCTAAAAGGCTTAGAATGGTCTAGGAATGTGTATTAGGACTTATAATAACCATTAGAATGATCCTAAACAATGCATGGTACCCCAAGGGACGTAGAGGGTGTAGCATGAGTCCTTGTAGGTTCTAACAAGTGTAGAATGGTTAAGAGAGTATTCTAAAGGCTTAGAATGGTTTAGGAATGTGTATTAGGACTTATAAGAACCATTAGAATGATCCTAAACAATGCATGGTACCCCAAGGGACGTAGAGGGTGTAGCATGAGTCCTTGTAGGTTCTAACAAGTGTAGAATGGTTAAGAGAGTATTCTAAAGGCTTAGAATGGTCTAGGAATGTGTATTAGGACTTATAATAACCATTGGAATGATCCTAAACATTGCTCGAGTCCACACGGGACATAGAGGGTGTAGGATGAGTCCTCGGAGGTTCTAATAAGGGTAGAATGGTTAAGAGAGTATTCTAAAGGCTTAGAATGGTCTAGGAATGAGCATTAGGACTTATAAGAACCATTAGAATGATCCTAAACATTACATGGTACCCCAAGGGACGTAGAGGGTGTACCATGAGTCCTTGGAGGTTCTAACAAGTGTAGAATGGTTAAGAGAGAATTCTAAAAGGCTTAGAATGGTCTAGGAATGTGTATTAGGACTTATAATAACCATTTGAATGATCCTAAACAATGCATGGTACCCCAAGGGACGTAGAGGGTGTAGCATGAGTCCTTGTAGGTTCTAACAAGTGTAGAATGGTTAAGAGAGTATTCTAAAGGCTTAGAATGGTTTAGGAATGTGTATTAGGACTTATAAGAACCATTAGAATGATCCTAAACAATGCATGGTACCCCAAGGGACGTAGAGGGTGTAGCATGAGTCCTTGTAGGTTCTAACAAGTGTAGAATGGTTAAGAGAGTATTCTAAAGGCTTAGAATGGTCTAGGAATGTGTATTAGGACTTATAATAACCATTGGAATGATCCTAAACATTGCTCGAGTCCACACGGGACATAGAGGGTGTAGGATGAGTCCTCGGAGGTTCTAATAAGGGTAGAATGGTTAAGAGAGTATTCTAAAGGCTTAGAATGGTCTAGGAATGAGCATTAGGACTTATAAGAACCATTAGAATGATCCTAAACATTACATGGTACCCCAAGGGACGTAGAGGGTGTACCATGAGTCCTTGGAGGTTCTAACAAGTGTAGAATGGTTAAGAGAGTATTCTAAAAGGCTTAGAATGGTCTAGGAATGTGTATTAGGACTTATAATAACCATTAGAATGATCCTAAACAATGCATGGTACCCCAAGGGACGTAGAGGGTGTAGCATGAGTCCTTGTAGGTTCTAACAAGTGTAGAATGGTTAAGAGAGTATTCTAAAGGCTTAGAATGGTTTAGGAATGTGTATTAGGACTTATAAGAACCATTAGAATGATCCTAAACATTTCTCGAGTCCCCAAGGGACATAGAGGGTGTAGGATGAGTCCTTGGAGGTTCGAATAAGTGTAGAATGGTTAAGTGAGTATTCTAAAGGCTTAGAATGGTCTAGGAATGTGTATTAGGACTTATAATAACCATTAGAATGATCCTAAACAATGCATGGTACCCCAAGGGACGTAGAGGGTGTAGCATGAATCCTTGTAGGTTCTAACAAGTATAGAATGGTTAAGAGAGTATTCTAAAGGCTTAGAATGGTCTAGGAATGTGTATTAGGACTTATAATAACCATTGGAATGATCCTAAACATTGCTCGAGTCCACACGGGACATAGAGGGTGTAGGATGAGTCCTCGGAGGTTCTAATAAGGGTAGAATGGTTAAGAGAGTATTCTAAAGGCTTAGAATGGTCTAGGAATGAGCATTAGGACTTATAAGAACCATTAGAATGATCCTAAACATTACATGGTACCCCAAGGGACGTAGAGGGTGTACCATGAGTCCTTGGAGGTTCTAACAAGTGTAGAATGGTTAAGAGAGTATTCTAAAAGGCTTAGAATGGTCTAGGAATGTGTATTAGGACTTATAATAACCATTAGAATGATCCTAAACAATGCATGGTACCCCAAGGGACGTAGAGGGTGTAGCATGAGTCCTTGTAGGTTCTAACAAGTGTAGAATGGTTAAGAGAGTATTCTAAAGGCTTAGAATGGTTTAGGAATGTGTATTAGGACTTATAAGAACCATTAGAATGATCCTAAACAATGCATGGTACCCCAAGGGACGTAGAGGGTGTAGCATGAGTCCTTGTAGGTTCTAACAAGTGTAGAATGGTTAAGAGAGTATTCTAAAGGCTTAGAATGGTCTAGGAATGTGTATTAGGACTTATAATAACCATTGGAATGATCCTAAACATTGCTCGAGTCCACACGGGACATAGAGGGTGTAGGATGAGTCCTCGGAGGTTCTAATAAGGGTAGAATGGTTAAGAGAGTATTCTAAAGGCTTAGAATGGTCTAGGAATGAGCATTAGGACTTATAAGAACCATTAGAATGATCCTAAACATTACATGGTACCCCAAGGGACGTAGAGGGTGTACCATGAGTCCTTGGAGGTTCTAACAAGTGTAGAATGGTTAAGAGAGTATTCTAAAAGGCTTAGAATGGTCTAGGAATGTGTATTAGGACTTATAATAACCATTAGAATGATCCTAAACAATGCATGGTACCCCAAGGGACGTAGAGGGTGTAGCATGAGTCCTTGTAGGTTCTAACAAGTGTAGAATGGTTAAGAGAGTATTCTAAAGGCTTAGAATGGTTTAGGAATGTGTATTAGGACTTATAAGAACCATTAGAATGATCCTAAACATTTCTCGAGTCCCCAAGGGACATAGAGGGTGTAGGATGAGTCCTTGGAGGTTCGAATAAGTGTAGAATGGTTAAGTGAGTATTCTAAAGGCTTAGAATGGTCTAGGAATGTGTATTAGGACTTATAATAACCATTAGAATGATCCTAAACAATGCATGGTACCCCAAGGGACGTAGAGGGTGTAGCATGAATCCTTGTAGGTTCTAACAAGTATAGAATGGTTAAGAGAGTATTCTAAAGGCTTAGAATGGTCTAGGAATGTGTATTAGGACTTATAATAACCATTGGAATGATCCTAAACATTGCTCGAGTCCACACGGGACATAGAGGGTGTAGGATGAGTCCTCGGAGGTTCTAATAAGGGTAGAATGGTTAAGAGAGTATTCTAAAGGCTTAGAATGGTCTAGGAATGAGCATTAGGACTTATAAGAACCATTAGAATGATCCTAAACATTACATGGTACCCCAAGGGACGTAGAGGGTGTACCATGAGTCCTTGGAGGTTCTAACAAGTGTAGAATGGTTAAGAGAGTATTCTAAAAGGCTTAGAATGGTCTAGGAATGTGTATTAGGACTTATAATAACCATTAGAATGATCCTAAACAATGCATGGTACCCCAAGGGACGTAGAGGGTGTAGCATGAGTCCTTGTAGGTTCTAACAAGTGTAGAATGGTTAAGAGAGTATTCTAAAGGCTTAGAATGGTTTAGGAATGTGTATTAGGACTTATAAGAACCATTAGAATGATCCTAAACAATGCATGGTACCCCAAGGGACGTAGAGGGTGTAGCATGAGTCCTTGTAGGTTCTAACAAGTGTAGAATGGTTAAGAGAGTATTCTAAAGGCTTAGAATGGTCTAGGAATGTGTATTAGGACTTATAATAACCATTGGAATGATCCTAAACATTGCTCGAGTCCACACGGGACATAGAGGGTGTAGGATGAGTCCTCGGAGGTTCTAATAAGGGTAGAATGGTTAAGAGAGTATTCTAAAGGCTTAGAATGGTCTAGGAATGAGCATTAGGACTTATAAGAACCATTAGAATGATCCTAAACATTACATGGTACCCCAAGGGACGTAGAGGGTGTACCATGAGTCCTTGGAGGTTCTAACAAGTGTAGAATGGTTAAGAGAGTATTCTAAAAGGCTTAGAATGGTCTAGGAATGTGTATTAGGACTTATAATAACCATTAGAATGATCCTAAACAATGCATGGTACCCCAAGGGACGTAGAGGGTGTAGCATGAGTCCTTGTAGGTTCTAACAAGTGTAGAATGGTTAAGAGAGTATTCTAAAGGCTTAGAATGGTTTAGGAATGTGTATTAGGACTTATAAGAACCATTAGAATGATCCTAAACAATGCATGGTACGCCAAGGGACGTATAGGGTGTCGCATGAGTCCTTGTAGGTTCTTACAAGTGTAGAATGGTTAAGAGAGTATTCTAAAGGCTTAGAATGGTCTAGGAATGTGCATTAGGACTTATAAGAACCATTAGAATGAACCTAAACATTGCATGGTACCCCAAGGGACATAGAGGGTGTACCATGAGTCCTTGGAGGTTCTAACAAGTGTAGAATGGTTAAGAGAGTATTCTAAAGGCTTAGAATGGTCTAGGAATGTGTATTAGGACTTATAATAACCATTAGAATGATCCTAAACAATGCATGGTACCCCAAGGGACGTAGAGGGTGTAGCATGAGTCCTTGTAGGTTCTAACAAGTGTAGAAAGGTTAAGAGAGTATTGTAAAGGCTTAGAATGGTCTAGGAATGTGTATTAGGACTTATAATAACCATTAGAATGATCCTAAACAATGCATGGTACCCCAAGGGACGTAGAGGGTGTCGCATGAGTCCTTGTAGGTTCTTACAAGTGTAGAATGGTTAAGAGAATATTCTAAAGGCTTAGAATGGTCTAGGAATGTGTATTCGGATTAATAAGAACCATTAAAATGATCCTAAACATTGTTCGAGTCCCCAAGGGACATAGAGGGTGTAGCATGAGTCCTTGGAGGTTCTAATAAGTGTAGAATGGTTAGGAGAGTATTCTAAAGGCTTAGAATGGTCTAGGAATGTGTATTAAGACTTATAAGAACCATTAGAATGATCCTAAACATTTCTCGAGTCCCCAAGGGACATAGAGGGTGTAGGATGAGTCCTTGGAGGTTCGAATAAGTGTAGAATGGTTAAGTGAGTATTCTAAAGGCTTAGAATGGTCTAGGAATGTGTATTAGGACTTATAATAACCATTAGAATGATCCTAAACAATGCATGGTACCCCAAGGGACGTAGAGGGTGTAGCATGAATCCTTGTAGGTTCTAACAAGTATAGAATGGTTAAGAGAGTATTCTAAAGGCTTAGAATGGTCTAGGAATGTGTATTAGGACTTATAATAACCATTGGAATGATCCTAAACATTGCTCGAGTCCCCAAGGGACCATAGGGTGTAGGATGAGTCCTTGGAGGTTCTAATAAGTTTAGAATGGTTAAGAGAGTATTCTAAAGGCTTAGAATGGTCTAGGAATGTGTATTAGGACTTATAAGAACCATTAGAATGATCCTAAACATTGCATGGTACCCCAAGGGACGTAGAGGGTGTACCATGAGTCCTTGGAGGTTCTAACAAGTGTAGAATGGTTAAGAGAGTATTCTAAAGGCTTAGAATGGTCTAGGAATGTGTATTAGGACTTATAATAACCATTAGAATGATCCTAAACAATGCATGGTACCCCAAGGGACGTAGAGGGTGTAGCATGAGTCCTTGTAGGTTCTAACAAGTGTAGAATGGTTAAGAGAGTATTGTAAAGGCTTAGAATGGTCTAGGAATGTGTATTAGGACTTATAATAACCATTAGAATGATCCTAAACAATTCATGGTACCCCAAGGGACGTAGAGGGTGTCGCATGAGTCCTTGTAGGTTCTTACAAGTGTAGAATGGTTAAGAGAGTATTCTAAAGGCTTAGAATGGTCTAGGAATGTGTATTAGGACTTATAATACACATTGGAATGATCATAAACATTGCATGGTACCACAAGGGACGTAGAGGGTGTAGCATGAGTCCTTGTAGGTTCTAACAAGTGTAGAATTGTTAAGAGAGTATTTTAAAGGCTTAGAATGTCTAGGAATGTGTATTAGGACTTATAAGAACCATTAGAATGATCCTAAACATTGCTCGAGTCCCCAAGGGACATAGAGGGTGTAGCATGAGTCCTTGGAGGTTCTAATAAGTGTAGAATGGTTAAGAGAGTATTCTAAAGGCTTAGAATGGTCTAGGAATGTGTATTAAGACTTATAAGAACCATTAGAATGATCCTAAACATTGCTCGAGTCCCCAAGGGACATAGAGGGTGTAGGATGAGTCCTTGGAGGTTCGAATAAGTGTGGAATGGTTAAGTGAGTATTCTAAAGGCTTAGAATGGTCTAGGAATGTGTATTAGGACTTATAATAACCATTAGAATGATCCTAAACAATGCATGGTACCCCAAGGGACGTAGAGGGTGTAGCATGAGTCCTTGTAGGTTCTAACAAGTATAGAATGGTTAAGAGAGTATTCTAAAGGCTTAGAATGGTCTAGGAATGTGTATTAGGACTTATAATAACCATTGGAATGATCCTAAACATTGCTCGAGTCCACACGGGACATAGAGGGTGTAGGATGAGTCCTCGGAGGTTCTAATAAGTGTAGAATGGTTAAGAGAGTATTCTAAAGGCTTAGAATGGTCTAGGAATGAGCATTAGGACTTATAAGAACCATTAGAATGATCCTAAACATTACATGGTACCCCAAGGGACATAGAGGGTGTACCATAAGTCCTTGGAGGTTCTAACAAGTGTAGAATGGTTAAGAGAGTATTCTAAAGGCTTAGAATGGTCTAGGAATGTGTATTAGGACTTATAATAACCATTAGAATGATCCTAAACAATGCATGGTACCCCAAGGGACGTAGAGGGTGTAGCATGAGTCCTTGTAGGTTCTAACAAGTGTACAATGGTTAAGAGAGTATTCTAAACGCTTAAAATGGTCTAGGAATGTGTATTAGGACTTATAATAACCATTAGAATGATCCTAAACAGTGCAAGGTACCCCAAGGGACGTAGAGGGTGTCGCATGAGTCCTTGTAGGTTCTTACAAGTGTAGAATGGTTAAGAGAGTATTCTAAAGGCTTAGAATGGTCTAGGAATGTGTATTAGGACTTATAAGAACCATTAGAATGATCCTAAACATTGCTCGAGTCCCCAAGGGAAATAGAGGGTGTAGGATGAGTCCTTGGAGGTTCGAATAACTGTAGAATGGTTAAGTGAGTATTCTAAAGGCTTAGAATGGTCTAGGAATGTGTATTAGGACTTGTAAGAACCATTAGAATGATCCTAAACATTGCATGGTACCCCAAGGGACGTAGAGGGTGTAGCATGAGTCCTTGTAGGTTCTAACAAGTGTAGAATGGTTAAGAGAGTATTCTAAAGGCTTAGAATGGTCTAGGAATGTGTATTAGGACTTATAATAACCATTGGAATGATCCTAAACATTGCTCGAGTCCACACGGGACATAGAGGGTGTAGGATGAGTCCTCGGAGGTTCTAATAAGTGTAGAATGGTTAAGAGAGTATTCTAAAGGCTTAGAATGGTCTAGGAATGAGCATTAGGACTTATAAGAACCATTAGAATGATCCTAAACATTATATGGTACCCCAAGGGACGTAGAGGGTGTACCATGAGTCCTTGGAGGTTCTAACAAGTGTAGAATGGTTAAGAGAGTATTCTAAAAGGCTTAGAATGGTCTAGGAATGTGTATTA
This sequence comes from Crotalaria pallida, assembly GCA_037953625.1. Classification (NCBI taxonomy): domain Eukaryota; kingdom Viridiplantae; phylum Streptophyta; class Magnoliopsida; order Fabales; family Fabaceae; genus Crotalaria; species Crotalaria pallida. The sequence goes on along the minus strand of CM075655.1, from coordinate 62,256,439 downwards.
GGACTTATAATAACCATTAGAATGATCCTAAACAATGCATGGTACCCCAAGGGACGTAGAGGGTGTAGCATGAGTCCTTGTAGGTTCTAACAAGTGTAGAATGGTTAAGAGAGTATTGTAAAGGCTTAGAATGGTCTAGGAATGTGTATTAGGACTTATAATAACCATTAGAATGATCCTAAACAATGCATGGTACCCCAAGGGACGTAGAGGGTGTCGCATGAGTCCTTGTAGGTTCTTACAAGTGTAGAATGGTTAAGAGAGTATTCTAAAGGCTTAGAATGGTCTAAGAATGTGTATTAGGACTTATAATAACCATTGGAATGATCCTAAACATTGCATGGTACCACAAGGGACGTAGAGGGTGTAGCATGAGTCCTTGTAGGTTCTAACAAGTGTAGAATGGTTAAGAGAGTATTCTAAAGGCTTAGAATGGTTTAGGAATGTGTATTAGGACTTATAAGAACCATTAGAATGATCCTAAACAATGCATGGTACCCCAAGGGACGTAGAGGGTGTCGCATGAGTCCTTGTAGGTTCTTACAAGTGTAGAATGGTTAAGAGAGTATTCTAAAGGCTTAGAATGGTCTAGGAATGTGTATTAGGACTTATAAGAACCATTAGAATGATCCTAAACATTGCATGGTACCCCAAGGGACGTAGAGGGTGTAGCATGAGTCCTTGTAGGTTCTAACAAGTGTAGAATTGTTAAGAGAGTATTCTAAAGGCTTAAAATGGTCTAGGAATGTGTATTAGGACTTATAATAACCATTAGAATGATCCTAAACAATGCATGGTACCCCAAGGGACGTAGAGGGTGTCGCATGAGTCCTTGTAGGTTCTTACAAGTGTAGAATGGTTAAGAGAGTATTCTAAAGGCTTAGAATGGTCTAGGAATGTGTATTAGGACTTATAAGAACCATTAGAATGATCCTAAACATTGCTCGAGTCCCCAAGGGACATAGAGGGTGTAGGATGAGTCCTTGGAGGTTCGAATAACTGTAGAATGGTTAAGTGAGTATTCTAAAGGCTTAGAATGGTCTAGGACTGTGTATTAGGACTTATAAGAACCATTAGAATGATCCTAAACATTGCATGGTACCCCAAGGGACGTAGAGGGTGTCGCATGAGTCCTTGTAGGTTCTTACAAGTGTAGAATGGTTAAGAGAGTATTCTAAAGGCTTAGAATGGTCTAGGAATGTGTATTAGGACTTATAAGAACCATTAGAATGATCCTAAACATTTCTCGAGTCCCCAAGGGACATAGAGGGTGTAGGATGAGTCCTTGGAGGTTCGAATAACTGTAGAATGGTTAAGTGAGTATTCTAAAAGCTTAGAATGGTCTAGGAATGTGTATTAGGACTTATAAGAACCATTAGAATGATCCTAAACATTGCATGGTACCCCAAGGGACGTAGAGGGTGTAGCATGAGTCCTTGGAGGTTCTAACAAGTGTAGAATGGTTAAGAGAGTATTCTAAAGGCTTAGAATGGTCTAGGAATGTGTAATAGGACTTATAATAACCATTAGAATGATCCTAAACAATGATTGAGTCTCCAAGGGATGTATAGGGTGTTCATGAGTCCTTGGAGGTTCTAACAAGAGTAGAATGGTTAAGAGAGTATTCTAAAGGGTTAGAATGGTCTAGGAATGTGTATTAGGACTTATAAGAACCATTAGAATGATCCTAAACATTGCTCGAGTCCCCAAGGGACATAGAGGGTGTAGGATGAGTCCTTGGAGGTTCTAATAAGTGTTGAATGGTTAAGAGAGTATTCTAAAAGCTTAGAATGGTCTAGGAATGTGTATTAAGACTTATAAGAACCATTAGAATGATCCTAAACATTGCATGGTACCCCAAGGGACGTAGAGGGTGTACCATGAGTCCTTGGAGGTTCTAACAAGTGTAGAATGGTTAAGAGAGTATTCTAAAGGCTTAGAATGGTCTAGGAATGTGTATTAGGACTTATAATAACCATTGGAATGATCCTAAACATTGCTCGAGTCCACACGGGACATAGAGGGTGTAGGATGAGTCCTCGGAGGTTCTAATAAGTGTAGAATGGTTAAGAGAGTATTCTAAAGGCTTAGAATGGTCTAGGAATGAGCATTAGGACTTATAAGAACCATTAGAATGATCCTAAACATTACATGGTACCCCAAGGGACGTAGAGGGTGTACCATGAGTCCTTGGAGGTTCTAACAAGTGTAGAATGGTTAAGAGAGTATTCTAAAAGGCTTAGAATGGTCTAGGAATGTGTATTAGGACTTATAATAACCATTAGAATGATCCTAAACAATGCATGGTACCCCAAGGGACGTAGAGGGTGTAGCATGAGTCCTTGTAGGTTCTAACAAGTGTAGAATGGTTAAGAGAGTATTGTAAAGGCTTAGAATGGTCTAGGAATGTGTATTAGGACTTATAATAACCAATAGAATGATCCTAAACAATGCATGGTACCACAAGGGACGTAGAGGGTGTCGCATGAGTCCTTGTAGGTTCTTACAAGTGTAGAATGGTTAAGAGAGTATTCTAAAGGCTTAGAATGGTCTAGGAATGTGTATTAGGACTTATAAGAACCATTAGAATGATCCTAAACATTGCATGGTACCCCAAGGGACGTAGAGGGTGTAGCATGAGTCCTTGTAGGTTCTAACAAGTGTAGAATTGTTAAGAGAGTATTCTAAAGGCTTAAAATGGTCTAGGAATGTGTATTAGGACTTATAATAACCATTAGAATGATCCTAAACAATGCATGGTACCCCAAGGGACGTAGAGGGTGTCGCATGAGTCCTTGTAGGTTCTTACAAGTGTAGAATGGTTAAGAGAGTATTCTAAAGGCTTAGAATGGTCTAGGAATGTGTATTAGGACTTATAAGAACCATTAGAATGATCCTAAACATTGCTCGAGTCCCCAAGGGACATAGAGGGTGTAGGATGAGTCCTTGGAGGTTCGAATAACTGTAGAATGGTTAAGTGAGTATTCTAAAGGCTTAGAATGGTCTAGGAATGTGTATTAGGACTTATAAGAACCATTAGAATGATCCTAAACATTGCATGGTACCCCAAGGGACGTAGAGGGTGTCGCATGAGTCCTTGTAGGTTCTTACAAGTGTAGAATGGTTAAGAGAGTATTCTAAAGGCTTAGAATGGTCTAGGAATGTGTATTAGGACTTATAAGAACCATTAGAATGATCCTAAACAATGATTGAGTCTCCAAGGGATGTATAGGGTGTTCATGAGTCCTTGGAGGTTCTAACAAGAGTAGAATGGTTAAGAGAGTATTCTAAAGGGTTAGAATGGTCTAGGAATGTGTATTAGGACTTATAAGAACCATTAGAATGATCCTAAACATTGCTCGAGTCCCCAAGGGACATAGAGGGTGTAGGATGAGTCCTTGGAGGTTCGAATAAGTGTAGAATGGTTAAGTGAGTATTCTAAAGGCTTAGAATGGTCTAGGAATGTGTATTAGGACTTATAATAACCATTAGAATGATCCTAAACAATGCATGGTACCCCAAGGGACGTAGAGGGTGTAGCATGAATCCTTGTAGGTTCTAACAAGTATAGAATGGTTAAGAGAGTATTCTAAAGGCTTAGAATGGTCTAGGAATGTGTATTAGGACTTATAATAACCATTGGAATGATCCTAAACATTGCTCGAGTCCCCAAGGGACCATAGGGTGTAGGATGAGTCCTTGGAGGTTCTAATAAGTTTAGAATGGTTAAGAGAGTATTCTAAAGGCTTAGAATGGTCTAGGAATGTGTATTAGGACTTATAAGAACCATTAGAATGATCCTAAACATTGCATGGTACCCCAAGGGACGTAGAGGGTGTACCATGAGTCCTTGGAGGTTCTAACAAGTGTAGAATGGTTAAGAGAGTATTCTAAAGGCTTAGAATGGTCTAGGAATGTGTATTAGGACTTATAATAACCATTAGAATGATCCTAAACAATGCATGGTACCCCAAGGGACGTAGAGGGTGTAGCATGAGTCCTTGTAGGTTCTAACAAGTGTAGAATGGTTAAGAGAGTATTGTAAAGGCTTAGAATGGTCTAGGAATGTGTATTAGGACTTATAATAACCATTAGAATGATCCTAAACAATTCATGGTACCCCAAGGGACGTAGAGGGTGTCGCATGAGTCCTTGTAGGTTCTTACAAGTGTAGAATGGTTAAGAGAGTATTCTAAAGGCTTAGAATGGTCTAGGAATGTGTATTAGGACTTATAATACACATTGGAATGATCATAAACATTGCATGGTACCACAAGGGACGTAGAGGGTGTAGCATGAGTCCTTGTAGGTTCTAACAAGTGTAGAATTGTTAAGAGAGTATTTTAAAGGCTTAGAATGTCTAGGAATGTGTATTAGGACTTATAAGAACCATTAGAATGATCCTAAACATTGCTCGAGTCCCCAAGGGACATAGAGGGTGTAGCATGAGTCCTTGGAGGTTCTAATAAGTGTAGAATGGTTAAGAGAGTATTCTAAAGGCTTAGAATGGTCTAGGAATGTGTATTAAGACTTATAAGAACCATTAGAATGATCCTAAACATTGCTCGAGTCCCCAAGGGACATAGAGGGTGTAGGATGAGTCCTTGGAGGTTCGAATAAGTGTGGAATGGTTAAGTGAGTATTCTAAAGGCTTAGAATGGTCTAGGAATGTGTATTAGGACTTATAATAACCATTAGAATGATCCTAAACAATGCATGGTACCCCAAGGGACGTAGAGGGTGTAGCATGAGTCCTTGTAGGTTCTAACAAGTATAGAATGGTTAAGAGAGTATTCTAAAGGCTTAGAATGGTCTAGGAATGTGTATTAGGACTTATAATAACCATTGGAATGATCCTAAACATTGCTCGAGTCCACACGGGACATAGAGGGTGTAGGATGAGTCCTCGGAGGTTCTAATAAGTGTAGAATGGTTAAGAGAGTATTCTAAAGGCTTAGAATGGTCTAGGAATGAGCATTAGGACTTATAAGAACCATTAGAATGATCCTAAACATTACATGGTACCCCAAGGGACATAGAGGGTGTACCATAAGTCCTTGGAGGTTCTAACAAGTGTAGAATGGTTAAGAGAGTATTCTAAAGGCTTAGAATGGTCTAGGAATGTGTATTAGGACTTATAATAACCATTAGAATGATCCTAAACAATGCATGGTACCCCAAGGGACGTAGAGGGTGTAGCATGAGTCCTTGTAGGTTCTAACAAGTGTACAATGGTTAAGAGAGTATTCTAAACGCTTAAAATGGTCTAGGAATGTGTATTAGGACTTATAATAACCATTAGAATGATCCTAAACAGTGCAAGGTACCCCAAGGGACGTAGAGGGTGTCGCATGAGTCCTTGTAGGTTCTTACAAGTGTAGAATGGTTAAGAGAGTATTCTAAAGGCTTAGAATGGTCTAGGAATGTGTATTAGGACTTATAAGAACCATTAGAATGATCCTAAACATTGCTCGAGTCCCCAAGGGAAATAGAGGGTGTAGGATGAGTCCTTGGAGGTTCGAATAACTGTAGAATGGTTAAGTGAGTATTCTAAAGGCTTAGAATGGTCTAGGAATGTGTATTAGGACTTGTAAGAACCATTAGAATGATCCTAAACATTGCATGGTACCCCAAGGGACGTAGAGGGTGTAGCATGAGTCCTTGTAGGTTCTAACAAGTGTAGAATGGTTAAGAGAGTATTCTAAAGGCTTAGAATGGTCTAGGAATGTGTATTAGGACTTATAATAACCATTGGAATGATCCTAAACATTGCTCGAGTCCACACGGGACATAGAGGGTGTAGGATGAGTCCTCGGAGGTTCTAATAAGTGTAGAATGGTTAAGAGAGTATTCTAAAGGCTTAGAATGGTCTAGGAATGAGCATTAGGACTTATAAGAACCATTAGAATGATCCTAAACATTATATGGTACCCCAAGGGACGTAGAGGGTGTACCATGAGTCCTTGGAGGTTCTAACAAGTGTAGAATGGTTAAGAGAGTATTCTAAAAGGCTTAGAATGGTCTAGGAATGTGTATTAGGACTTATAATAACCATTAGAATGATCCTAAACAATGCATGGTACCCCAAGGGACGTAGAGGGTGTAGCATGAGTCCTTGTAGGTTCTAACAAGTGTAGAATGGTTAAGAGAGTATTGTAAAGGCTTAGAATGGTCTAGGAATGTGTATTAGGACTTATAATAACCATTAGAATGATCCTAAACAATGCATGGTACCCCAAGGGACGTAGAGGGTGTCGCATGAGTCCTTGTAGGTTCTTACAAGTGTAGAATGGTTAAGAGAGTATTCTAAAGGCTTAGAATGGTCTAAGAATGTGTATTAGGACTTATAATAACCATTGGAATGATCCTAAACATTGCATGGTACCACAAGGGACGTAGAGGGTGTAGCATGAGTCCTTGTAGGTTCTAACAAGTGTAGAATGGTTAAGAGAGTATTCTAAAGGCTTAGAATGGTTTAGGAATGTGTATTAGGACTTATAAGAACCATTAGAATGATCCTAAACAATGCATGGTACCCCAAGGGACGTAGAGGGTGTCGCATGAGTCCTTGTAGGTTCTTACAAGTGTAGAATGGTTAAGAGAGTATTCTAAAGGCTTAGAATGGTCTAGGAATGTGTATTAGGACTTATAAGAACCATTAGAATGATCCTAAACATTGCATGGTACCCCAAGGGACGTAGAGGGTGTAGCATGAGTCCTTGTAGGTTCTAACAAGTGTAGAATTGTTAAGAGAGTATTCTAAAGGCTTAAAATGGTCTAGGAATGTGTATTAGGACTTATAATAACCATTAGAATGATCCTAAACAATGCATGGTACCCCAAGGGACGTAGAGGGTGTCGCATGAGTCCTTGTAGGTTCTTACAAGTGTAGAATGGTTAAGAGAGTATTCTAAAGGCTTAGAATGGTCTAGGAATGTGTATTAGGACTTATAAGAACCATTAGAATGATCCTAAACATTGCTCGAGTCCCCAAGGGACATAGAGGGTGTAGGATGAGTCCTTGGAGGTTCGAATAACTGTAGAATGGTTAAGTGAGTATTCTAAAGGCTTAGAATGGTCTAGGACTGTGTATTAGGACTTATAAGAACCATTAGAATGATCCTAAACATTGCATGGTACCCCAAGGGACGTAGAGGGTGTCGCATGAGTCCTTGTAGGTTCTTACAAGTGTAGAATGGTTAAGAGAGTATTCTAAAGGCTTAGAATGGTCTAGGAATGTGTATTAGGACTTATAAGAACCATTAGAATGATCCTAAACATTTCTCGAGTCCCCAAGGGACATAGAGGGTGTAGGATGAGTCCTTGGAGGTTCGAATAACTGTAGAATGGTTAAGTGAGTATTCTAAAAGCTTAGAATGGTCTAGGAATGTGTATTAGGACTTATAAGAACCATTAGAATGATCCTAAACATTGCATGGTACCCCAAGGGACGTAGAGGGTGTAGCATGAGTCCTTGGAGGTTCTAACAAGTGTAGAATGGTTAAGAGAGTATTCTAAAGGCTTAGAATGGTCTAGGAATGTGTAATAGGACTTATAATAACCATTAGAATGATCCTAAACAATGATTGAGTCTCCAAGGGATGTATAGGGTGTTCATGAGTCCTTGGAGGTTCTAACAAGAGTAGAATGGTTAAGAGAGTATTCTAAAGGGTTAGAATGGTCTAGGAATGTGTATTAGGACTTATAAGAACCATTAGAATGATCCTAAACATTGCTCGAGTCCCCAAGGGACATAGAGGGTGTAGGATGAGTCCTTGGAGGTTCTAATAAGTGTTGAATGGTTAAGAGAGTATTCTAAAAGCTTAGAATGGTCTAGGAATGTGTATTAAGACTTATAAGAACCATTAGAATGATCCTAAACATTGCATGGTACCCCAAGGGACGTAGAGGGTGTACCATGAGTCCTTGGAGGTTCTAACAAGTGTAGAATGGTTAAGAGAGTATTCTAAAGGCTTAGAATGGTCTAGGAATGTGTATTAGGACTTATAATAACCATTGGAATGATCCTAAACATTGCTCGAGTCCACACGGGACATAGAGGGTGTAGGATGAGTCCTCGGAGGTTCTAATAAGTGTAGAATGGTTAAGAGAGTATTCTAAAGGCTTAGAATGGTCTAGGAATGAGCATTAGGACTTATAAGAACCATTAGAATGATCCTAAACATTACATGGTACCCCAAGGGACGTAGAGGGTGTACCATGAGTCCTTGGAGGTTCTAACAAGTGTAGAATGGTTAAGAGAGTATTCTAAAAGGCTTAGAATGGTCTAGGAATGTGTATTAGGACTTATAATAACCATTAGAATGATCCTAAACAATGCATGGTACCCCAAGGGACGTAGAGGGTGTAGCATGAGTCCTTGTAGGTTCTAACAAGTGTAGAATGGTTAAGAGAGTATTGTAAAGGCTTAGAATGGTCTAGGAATGTGTATTAGGACTTATAATAACCAATAGAATGATCCTAAACAATGCATGGTACCACAAGGGACGTAGAGGGTGTCGCATGAGTCCTTGTAGGTTCTTACAAGTGTAGAATGGTTAAGAGAGTATTCTAAAGGCTTAGAATGGTCTAGGAATGTGTATTAGGACTTATAAGAACCATTAGAATGATCCTAAACATTGCATGGTACCCCAAGGGACGTAGAGGGTGTAGCATGAGTCCTTGTAGGTTCTAACAAGTGTAGAATTGTTAAGAGAGTATTCTAAAGGCTTAAAATGGTCTAGGAATGTGTATTAGGACTTATAATAACCATTAGAATGATCCTAAACAATGCATGGTACCCCAAGGGACGTAGAGGGTGTCGCATGAGTCCTTGTAGGTTCTTACAAGTGTAGAATGGTTAAGAGAGTATTCTAAAGGCTTAGAATGGTCTAGGAATGTGTATTAGGACTTATAAGAACCATTAGAATGATCCTAAACATTGCTCGAGTCCCCAAGGGACATAGAGGGTGTAGGATGAGTCCTTGGAGGTTCGAATAACTGTAGAATGGTTAAGTGAGTATTCTAAAGGCTTAGAATGGTCTAGGAATGTGTATTAGGACTTATAAGAACCATTAGAATGATCCTAAACATTGCATGGTACCCCAAGGGACGTAGAGGGTGTCGCATGAGTCCTTGTAGGTTCTTACAAGTGTAGAATGGTTAAGAGAGTATTCTAAAGGCTTAGAATGGTCTAGGAATGTGTATTAGGACTTATAAGAACCATTAGAATGATCCTAAACAATGATTGAGTCTCCAAGGGATGTATAGGGTGTTCATGAGTCCTTGGAGGTTCTAACAAGAGTAGAATGGTTAAGAGAGTATTCTAAAGGGTTAGAATGGTCTAGGAATGTGTATTAGGACTTATAAGAACCATTAGAATGATCCTAAACATTGCTCGAGTCCCCAAGGGACATAGAGGGTGTAGGATGAGTCCTTGGAGGTTCTAATAAGTGTTGAATGGTTAAGAGAGTATTCTAAAAGCTTAGAATGGTCTAGGAATGTGTATTAAGACTTATAAGAACCATTAGAATGATCCTAAACATTGCATGGTACCCCAAGGGACGTAGAGGGTGTACCATGAGTCCTTGGAGGTTCTAACAAGTGTAGAATGGTTAAGAGAGTATTCTAAAGGCTTAGAATGGTCTAGAAATGTGTATTAGGACTTATAATAACCATTGGAATGATCCTAAACATTGCTCGAGTCCACACGGGACATAGAGGGTGTAGGATGAGTCCTCGGAGGTTCTAATAAGTGTAGAATGGTTAAGAGAGTATTCTAAAGGCTTAGAATGGTCTAGGAATGAGCATTAGGACTTATAAGAACCATTAGAATGATCCTAAACATTACATGGTACCCCAAGGGACGTAGAGGGTGTACCATGAGTCCTTGGAGGTTCTAACAAGTGTAGAATGGTTAAGAGAGTATTCTAAAAGGCTTAGAATGGTCTAGGAATGTGTATTAGGACTTATAATAACCATTCGAATGATCCTAAACAATGCATGGTACCCCAAGGGACGTAGAGGGTGTAGCATGAGTCCTTGTAGGTTCTAACAAGTGTAGAATGGTTAAGAGAGTATTGTAAAGGCTTAGAATGGTCTAGGAATGTGTATTAGGACTTATAATAACCAATAGAATGATCCTAAACAATGCATGGTACCACAAGGGACGTAGAGGGTGTCGCATGAGTCCTTGTAGGTTCTTACAAGTGTAGAATGGTTAAGAGAGTATTCTAAAGGCTTAGAATGGTCTAGGAATGTGTATTAGGACTTATAAGAACCATTAGAATGATCCTAAACATTGCATGGTACCCCAAGGGACGTAGAGGGTGTAGCATGAGTCCTTGTAGGTTCTAACAAGTGTAGAATTGTTAAGAGAGTATTCTAAAGGCTTAAAATGGTCTAGGAATGTGTATTAGGACTTATAATAACCATTAGAATGATCCTAAACAATGCATGGTACCCCAAGGGACGTAGAGGGTGTCGCATGAGTCCTTGTAGGTTCTTACAAGTGTAGAATGGTTAAGAGAGTATTCTAAAGGCTTAAAATGGTCTAGGAATGTGTATTAGGACTTATAAGAACCATTAGAATGATCCTAAACATTGCTCGAGTCCCCAAGGGACATAGAGGGTGTAGGATGAGTCCTTGGAGGTTCGAATAACTGTAGAATGGTTAAGTGAGTATTCTAAAGGCTTAGAATGGTCTAGGAATGTGTATTAGGACTTATAAGAACCATTAGAATGATCCTAAACATTGCATGGTACCCCAAGGGACGTAGAGGGTGTAGCATGAGTCCTTGTAGGTTCTAACAAGTGTAGAATTGTTAAGAGAGTATTCTAAAGGCTTAAAATGGTCTAGGAATGTGTATTAGGACTTATAATAACCATTAGAATGATCCTAAACAATGCATGGTACCCCAAGGGACGTAGAGGGTGTCGCATGAGTCCTTGTAGGTTCTTACAAGTGTAGAATGGTTAAGAGAGTATTCTAAAGGCTTAGAATGGTCTAGGAATGTGTATTAGGACTTATAAGAACCATTAGAATGATCCTAAACATTGCTCGAGTCCCCAAGGGACATAGAGGGTGTAGGATGAGTCCTTGGAGGTTCGAATAACTGTAGAATGGTTAAGTGAGTATTCTAAAGGCTTAGAATGGTCTAGGAATGTGTATTAGGACTTATAAGAACCATTAGAATGATCCTAAACATTGCATGGTACCCCAAGGGACGTAGAGGGTGTCGCATGAGTCCTTGTAGGTTCTTACAAGTGTAGAATGGTTAAGAGAGTATTCTAAAGGCTTAGAATGGTCTAGGAATGTGTATTAGGACTTATAAGAACCATTAGAATGATCCTAAACATTGCTCGAGTCCCCAAGGGATATAGCGGGTGTAGGATGAGTCCTTGGAGGTTCGAATAACTGTAGAATGGTTAAGTGAGTATTCTAAAAGCTTAGAATGGTCTAGGAATGTGTATTAGGACTTATAAGAACCATTAGAATGATCCTAAACATTGCATGGTACCCCAAGGGACGTAGAGGGTGTAGCATGAGTCCTTGGAGGTTCTAACAAGTGTAGAATGGTTAAGAGAGTATTCTAAAGGCTTAGAATGGTCTAGGAATGTGTAATAGGACTTATAATAACCATTAGAATGATCCTAAACAATGCTTGAGTCTCCAGGGGATGTATAGGGTGTTCATGAGTCCTTGGAGGTTCTAACAAGAGTAGAATGGTTAAGAGAGTATTCTAAAGGGTTAGAATGGTCTAGGAATGTGTATTAGGACTTATAAGAACCATTAGAATGATCCTAAACATTGCTCGAGTCCCCAAGGGACATAGAGGGTGTAGGATGAGTCCTTGGAGGTTCTAATAAGTGTTGAATGGTTAAGAGAGTATTCTAAAAGCTTAGAATGGTCTAGGAATGTGTATTAAGACTTATAAGAACCATTAGAATGATCCTAAACATTGCATGGTACCCCAAGGGACGTAGAGGGTGTACCGTGTGTCCTTGGAGGTTCTAACAAGTGTAGAATGGTTAAGAGAGTATTCTAAAGGCTTAGAATGGTTTAGGAATGTGTATTAGGACTTATAAGAACCATTAGAATGATCCTAAACAATGCATGGTACCCCAAGGGACGTAGAGGGTGTCGCATGAGTCCTTGTAGGTTCTTACAAGTGTAGAATGGTTAAGAGAGTATTTTAAAGGCTTAGAATGGTCTAGGAATGTGTATTAGGACTTATAATAACCATTGGAATGATCCTAAACATTGCATGGTACCACAAGGGACGTAGAGGGTGTAGCATGAGTCCTTGTAGGTTCTAACAAGTGTAGAATGGTTAAGAGAGTATTCTAAAGGCTTAGAATGGTTTAGGAATGTGTATTAGGACTTATAAGAACCATTAGAATGATCCTAAACATTGCATGGTTCCCCAAGGGACGTAGAGGGTGTAGCATGAGTCCTTGTAGGTTCTAACAAGTGTAGAATTGTTAAGAGAGTATTCTAAAGGCTTAAAATGGTCTAGGAATGTGTATTAGGACTTATAATAACCATTAGAATGATCCTAAACAATGCATGGTACCCCAAGGGACGTAGAGGGTGTCGCATGAGTCCTTGTAGGTTCTTACAAGTGTAGAATGGTTAAGAGAGTATTCTAAAGGCTTAGAATGGTCTAGGAATGTGTATTAGGACTTATAATAACCATTGGAATGATCCTAAACATTGCATGGTACCACAAGGGACGTAGAGGGTGTAGCATGAGTCCTTGTAGGTTCTAACAAGTGTAGAATGGTTAAGAGAGTATTCTAAAGGCTTAGAATGGTTTAGGAATGTGTATTAGGACTTATAAGAACCATTAGAATGATCCTAAACAATGCATGGTATCCCAAGGGACGTAGAGGGTGTCGCATGAGTCCTTGTTGGTTCTTACAAGTGTAGAATGGTTAAGAGAGTATTCTAAAGGCTTAGAATGGTCTAGGAATGTGTATTAGGACTTATAAGAACCATTAGAATGATCCTAAACATTGCATGGTACCCCAAGGGACGTAGAGGGTGTAGCATGAGTCCTTGTAGGTTCTAACAAGTGTAGAATTGTTAAGAGAGTATTCTAAAGGCTTAAAATGGTCTAGGAATGTGTATTAGGACTTATAATAACCATTAGAATGATCCTAAACAATGCATGGTACCCCAAGGGACGTAGAGGGTGTCGCATGAGTCCTTGTAGGTTCTTACAAGTGTAGAATGGTTAAGAGAGTATTCTAAAGGCTTAAAATGGTCTAGGAATGTGTATTAGGACTTATAATAACCATTAGAATGATCCTAAACATTGCATGGTACACCAAGGGACGTAGAGGGTGTAGCATGAGTCCTTGTAGGTTCTAACAAGTGTAGAATTGTTAAGAGAGTATTCTAAAGGCTTAAAATGGTTTAGGAATGTGTATTAGGACTTATAAGAACCATTAGAATGATCCTAAACATTGCATGGTACCCCAAGGGACGTAGAGGGTGTAGCATGAGTCCTTGTAGGTTCTAACAAGTGTAGAATTGTTAAGAGAGTATTCTAAAGGCTTAAAATGGTCTAGGAATGTGTATTAGGACTTATAATAACCATTAGAATGATCCTAAACAATGCATGGTACCCCAAGGGACGTAGAGGGTGTCGCATGAGTCCTTGTAGGTTCTTACAAGTGTAGAATGGTTAAGAGAGTATTCTAAAGGCTTAGAATGGTCTAGGAATGTGTATTAGGACTTATAAGAACCATTAGAATGATCCTAAACATTGCTCGAGTCCCCAAGGGACATAGAGGGTGTAGGATGAGTCCTTGGAGGTTCGAATAACTGTAGAATGGTTAAGTGAGTATTCTAAAGGCTTAGAATGGTCTAGGAATGTGTATTAGGACTTATAAGAACCATTAGAATGATCCTAAACATTGCATGGTACCCCAAGGGACGTAGAGGGTGTCGCATGAGTCCTTGTAGGTTCTTACAAGTGTAGAATGGTTAAGAGAGTATTCTAAAGGCTTAGAATGGTCTAGGAATGTGTATTAGGACTTATAAGAACCATTAGAATGATCCTAAACATTTCTCGAGTCCCCAAGGGACATAGAGGGTGTAGGATGAGTCCTTGGAGGTTCGAATAACTGTAGAATGGTTAAGTGAGTATTCTAAAAGCTTAGAATGGTCTAGGAATGTGTATTAGGACTTATAAGAACCATAAGAATGATCCTAAACATTGCATGGTACCCCAAGGGACGTAGAGGGTGTAGCATGAGTCCTTGGAGGTTCTAACAAGTGTAGAATGGTTAAGAGAGTATTCTAAAGGCTTAGAATGGTCTAGGAATGTGTAATAGGACTTATAATAACCATTAGAATGATCCTAAACAATGATTGAGTCTCCAAGGGATGTATAGGGTGTTCATGAGTCCTTGGAGGTTCTAACAAGAGTAGAATGGTTAAGAGAGTATTCTAAAGGGTTAGAATGGTCTAGTAATGTGTATTAGGACTTATAAGAACCATTAGAATGATCCTAAACATTGCTCGAGTCCCCAAGGGACATAGAGGGTGTAGGATGAGTCCTTGGAGGTTCTAATAAGTGTTGAATGGTTAAGAGAGTATTCTAAAAGCTTAGAATGGTCTAGGAATGTGTATTAAGACTTATAAGAACCATTAGAATGATCCTAAACATTGCATGGTACCCCAAGGGACGTAGAGGGTGTACCATGAGTCCTTGGAGGTTCTAACAAGTGTAGAATGGTTAAGAGAGTATTCTAAAGGCTTAGAATGGTTTAGGAATGTGTATTAGGAATTATAAGAACCATTAGACTGATCCTAAACAATGCATGGTATCCCAAGGGATGTAGAGGGTGTCGCATGAGTCCTTGTTGGTTCTTACAAGTGTAGAATGGTTAAGAGAGTATTCTAAAGGCTTAGAATGGTCTAGGAATGTGTATTAGGACTTATAAGAACCATTAGAATGATCCTAAACATTGCATGGTACCCCAAGGGACGTAGAGGGTGTAGCATGAGTCCTTGTAGGTTCTAACAAGTGTAGAATGGTTAAGAGAGTATTCTAAAGGCTTAGAATGGTTTAGGAATGTGTATTAGGACTTATAAGAACCATTAGAATGATCCTAAACAATGCATGGTATCCCAACGGACGTAGAGGGTGTCGCATGAGTCCTTGTTGGTTCTTACAAGTGTAGAATGGTTAAGAGAGTATTCTAAAGGCTTAGAATGGTCTAGGAATGTGTATTAGGACTTATAAGAACCATTAGAATGATCCTAAACATTGCATGGTACCCCAAGGGACGTAGAGGGTGTAGCATGAGTCCTTGTAGGTTCTAACAAGTGTAGAATTGTTAAGAGAGTATTCTAAAGGCTTAAAATGGTCTAGGAATGTGTATTAGGACTTATAATAACCATTAGAATGATCCTAAACAATGCATGGTACCCCAAGGGACGTAGAGGGTGTCGCATGAGTCCTTGTAGGTTCTTACAAGTGTAGAATGGTTAAGAGAGTATTCTAAAGGCTTAAAATGGTCTAGGAATGTGTATTAGGACTTATAATAACCATTAGAATGATCCTAAACATTGCATGGTACACCAAGGGACGTAGAGGGTGTAGCATGAGTCCTTGTAGGTTCTAACAAGTGTAGAATTGTTAAGAGAGTATTCTAAAGGCTTAAAATGGTCTAGGAATGTGTATTAGGACTTATAAGAACCATTAGAATGATCCTAAACATTGCATGGTACCCCAAGGGACGTAGAGGGTGTAGCATGAGTCCTTGTAGGTTCTAACAAGTGTAGAATTGTTAAGAGAGTATTCTAAAGGCTTAAAATGGTCTAGGAATGTGTATTAGGACTTATAATAACCATTAGAATGATCCTAAACAATGCATGGTACCCCAAGGGACGTAGAGGGTGTCGCATGAGTCCTTGTAGGTTCTTACAAGTGTAGAATGGTTAAGAGAGTATTCTAAAGGCTTAGAATGGTCTAGGAATGTGTATTAGGACTTATAAGAACCATTAGAATGATCCTAAACATTGCTCGAGTCCCCAAGGGACATAGAGGGTGTAGGATGAGTCCTTGGAGGTTCTAATAAGTGTTGAATGGTTAAGAGAGTATTCTAAAAGCTTAGAATGGTCTAGGAATGTGTATTAAGACTTATAAGAACCATTAGAATGATCCTAAACATTGCATGGTACCCCAAGGGACGTAGAGGGTGTAGCATGAGTCCTTGTAGGTTCTAACAAGTGTAGAATGGTTAAGAGAGTATTCTAAAGGCTTAGAATGGTTTAGGAATGTGTATTAGGACTTATAAGAACCATTAGAATGATCCTAAACAATGCATGGTACCCCAAGGGACGTAGAGGGTGTCGCATGAGTCCTTGTAGGTTCTTACAAGTGTAGAATGGTTAAGAGAGTATTCTAAAGGCTTAGAATGGTCTAGGAATGTGTATTAGGACTTATAAGAACCATTAGAATGATCCTAAACATTGCTCGAGTCCCCAAGGGACATAGAGGGTGTAGGATGAGTCCTTGGAGGTTCGAATAACTGTAGAATGGTTAAGTGAGTATTTTAAAGGCTTAGAATGGTCTAGGAATGTGTATTAGGACTTATAAGAACCATTAGAATGATCCTAAACATTGCATGGTACCCCAAGGGACGTAGAGGGTGTCGCATGAGTCCTTGTAGGTTCTTACAAGTGTAGAATGGTTAAGAGAGTATTCTAAAGGCTTAGAATGGTCTAGGAATGTGTATTTGGACTTATAAGAACCATTAGAATGATCCTAAACATTGCTCGAGTCCCCAAGGGATATAGACGGTGTAGGATGAGTCCTTGGAGGTTCGAATAACTGTAGAATGGTTAAGTGAGTATTCTAAAAGCTTAGAATGGTCTAGGAATGTGTATTAGGACTTATAAGAACCATTAGAATGATCCTAAACATTGCATGGTACCCCAAGGGACGTAGAGGGTGTAGCATGAGTCCTTGGAGGTTCTAACAAGTGTAGAATTGTTAAGAGAGTATTCTAAACGCTTAGAATGGTCTAGGAATGTGTAATAGGACTTATAATAACCATTAGAATGATCCTAAACAATGCTTGAGTCTCCAAGGGATGTATAGGGTGTTCATGAGTCCTTGGAGGTTCTAACAAGAGTAGAATGGTTAAGAGAGTATTCTAAAGGGTTAGAATGGTCTAGGAATGTGTATTAGGACTTATAAGAACCATTAGAATGATCCTAAACATTGCTCGAGTCCCCAAGGGACATAGAGGGTGTAGGATGAGTCCTTGGAGGTTCTAATAAGTGTTGAATGGTTAAGAGAGTATTCTAAAAGCTTAGAATGGTCTAGGAATGTGTATTAAGACTTATAAGAACCATTAGAATGATCCTAAACATTGCATGGTACCCCAAGGGACGTAGAGGGTGTACCATGAGTCCTTGGAGGTTCTAACAAGTGTAGAATGGTTAAGAGAGTATTCTAAAGGCTTAGAATGGTTTAGGAATGTGTATTAGGACTTATAAGAACCATTAGAATGATCCTAAACAATGCATGGTACCCCAAGGGACGTAGAGGGTGTCGCATGAGTCCTTGTAGGTTCTTACAAGTGTAGAATGGTTAAGAGAGTATTCTAAAGGCTTAGAATGGTCTAGGAATGTGTATTAGGACTTATAATAACCATTGGAATGATCCTAAACATTGCATGGTACCACAAGGGACGTAGAGGGTGTAGCATGAGTCCTTGTAGGTTCTAACAAGTGTAGAATGGTTAAGAGAGTATTCTAAAGGCTTAGAATGGTTTAGGAATGTGTATTAGGACTTATAAGAACCATTAGAATGATCCTAAACAATGCATGGTATCCCAAGGGACGTAGAGGGTGTCGCATGAGTCCTTGTAGGTTCTTACAAGTGTAGAATGGTTAAGAGAGTATTCTAAAGGCTTAGAATGGTCTAGGAATGTGTATTAGGACTTATAAGAACCATTAGAATGATCCTAAACATTGCATGGTACCCCAAGGGACGTAGAGGGTGTAGCATGAGTCCTTGTAGGTTCTAACAAGTGTAGAATTGTTAAGAGAGTATTCTAAAGGCTTAAAATGGTCTAGGAATGTGTATTAGGACTTATAATAACCATTAGAATGATCCTAAACAATGCATGGTACCCCAAGGGACGTAGAGGGTGTCGCATGAGTCCTTGTAGGTTCTTACAAGTGTAGAATGGTTAAGAGAGTATTCTAAAGGCTTAGAATGGTCTAGGAATGTGTATTAGGACTTATAATAACCATTGGAATGATCCTAAACATTGCATGGTACCACAAGGGACGTAGAGGGTGTAGCATGAGTCCTTGTAGGTTCTAACAAGTGTAGAATGGTTAAGAGAGTATTCTAAAGGCTTAGAATGGTTTAGGAATGTGTATTAGGACTTATAAGAACCATTAGAATGATCCTAAACAATGCATGGTATCCCAAGGGACGTAGAGGGTGTCGCATGAGTCCTTGTTGGTTCTTACAAGTGTAGAATGGTTAAGAGAGTATTCTAAAGGCTTAGAATGGTCTAGGAATGTGTATTAGGACTTATAAGAACCATTA
Organism: Crotalaria pallida; assembly: GCA_037953625.1. Lineage (NCBI taxonomy): Eukaryota > Viridiplantae > Streptophyta > Magnoliopsida > Fabales > Fabaceae > Crotalaria > Crotalaria pallida. The sequence goes on along the minus strand of CM075655.1, from coordinate 62,237,852 downwards.
GAATGATCCTAAACATTGCATGGTACCCCAAGGGACGTAGAGGGTGTAGCATGAGTCCTTGTAGGTTCTAACAAGTGTAGAATTGTTAAGAGAGTATTCTAAAGGCTTAAAATGGTCTAGGAATGTGTATTAGGACTTATAATAACCATTAGAATGATCCTAAACAATGCATGGTACCCCAAGGGACGTAGAGGGTGTCGCATGAGTCCTTGTAGGTTCTTACAAGTGTAGAATGGTTAAGAGAGTATTCTAAAGGCTTAAAATGGTCTAGGAATGTGTATTAGGACTTATAATAACCATTAGAATGATCCTAAACATTGCATGGTACACCAAGGGACGTAGAGGGTGTAGCATGAGTCCTTGTAGGTTCTAACAAGTGTAGAATTGTTAAGAGAGTATTCTAAAGGCTTAAAATGGTCTAGGAATGTGTATTAGGACTTATAAGAACCATTAGAATGATCCTAAAATTGCATGGTACCCCAAGGGACGTAGAGGGTGTAGCATGAGTCCTTGGAGGTTCTAACAAGTGTAGAATGGTTAAGAGAGTATTCTAAAGGCTTAGAATGGTCTAGGAATGTGTATTAGGACTTATAATAACCATTAGAATGATCCTAAACAATGCATGGTACCCCAAAGGACGTAGAGGGTGTCGCATGAGTCCTTGTAGGTTCTAACAAGTGTAGAATGGTTAAGAGAGTATTCTAAAGGCTTAAAATGGTCTAGGAATGTGTATTAGGACTTATAATAACCATTAGAATGATCCTAAACATTGCATGGTACACCAAGGGACGTAGAGGGTGTAGCATGAGTCCTTGTAGGTTCTAACAAGTGTAGAATTGTTAAGAGAGTATTCTAAAGGCTTAAAATGGTCTAGGAATGTGTATTAGGACTTATAAGAACCATTAGAATGATCCTAAAATTGCATGGTACCCCAAGGGACGTAGAGGGTGTACCATGAGTCCTTGGAGGTTCTAACAAGTGTAGAATGGTTAAGAGAGTATTCTAAAGGCTTAGAATGGTCTAGGAATGTGTATTAGGACTTATAATAACCATTAGAATGATCCTAAACAATGCATGGTACCCCAAAGGACGTAGAGGGTGTCGCATGAGTCCTTGTAGGTTCTTACAAGTGTAGAATGGTTAAGAGAGTATTCTAAAGGCTTAGAATGGTCTAGGAATGTGTATTAGGACTTATAAGAACCATTAGAATGATCCTAAACATTGCATGGTACCCCAAGGGACGTAGAGGGTGTAGCATGAGTCCTTGTAGGTTCTAACAAGTGTAGAATTGTTAAGAGAGTATTCTAAAGGCTTAAAATGGTCTAGGAATGTGTATTAGGACTTATAATACCCATTAGAATGATCCTAAACAATGCATGGTACCCCAAGGGACGTAGAGGGTGTCGCATGAGTCCTTGTAGGTTCTTACAAGTGTAGAATGGTTAAGAGAGTATTCTAAAGGGTTAGAATGGTCTAGGAATGTGTATTAGGACTTATAAGAACCATTAGAATGATCCTAAACATTGCTCGAGTCCCCAAGGGACATAGAGGGTGTAGGATGAGTCCTTTTAGGTTCTAATAAGTGTTGAATGGTTAAGAGAGTATTCTAAAAGCTTAGAATGGTCTAGGAATGTGTATTAAGACTTATAAGAACCATTAGAATGATCCTAAACATTGCATGGTACCCCAAGGGACGTAGAGGGTGTAGCATGAGTCCTTGGAGGTTCTAACAAGTGTAGAATGGTTAAGAGAGTATTCTAAAGGCTTAGAATGGTCTAGGAATGTGTAATAGGACTTATAATAACCATTAGAATGATCCTAAACAATGCTTGAGTCTCCAAGGGATGTATAGGGTGTTCATGAGTCCTTGGAGGTTCTAACAAGAGTAGAATGGTTAAGAGAGTATTCTAAAGGGTTAGAATGGTCTAGGAATGTGTATTAGGACTTATAAGAACCATTAGAATGATCCTAAACATTGCTCGAGTCCCCAAGGGACATAGAGGGTGTAGGATGAGTCCTTGGAGGTTCTAATAAGTGTTGAATGGTTAAGAGAGTATTCTAAAAGCTTAGAATGGTCTAGGAATGTGTATTAAGACTTATAAGAACCATTAGAATGATCCTAAACATTGCATGGTACCCCAAGGGACGTAGAGGGTGTACCATGAGTCCTTGGAGGTTCTAACAAGTGTAGAATGGTTAAGAGAGTTTTCTAAAGGCTTAGAATGGTCTAGGAATGTGTACTAGGACTTATAATAACCATTAGAATGATCCTAAACATTACATGGTACCCCAAGGGACGTAGAGGGTGTACCATGAGTCCTTGGAGGTTCTAACAAAGTGTAGAATGGTTAAGAGAGTATTCTAAAGGTTTAGAATTGTCTAGGAATGTGTATTAGGACTTATAGGAACCATTAGAATGATCCTAAACATTGCTCGAGTCCCCAAGGGACATAGAGGGTGTAGGATGAGTCCTTGGAGGTTCTAAAAAGTGTAGAATGGTTAAGAGAGTATTCTAAAGGCTTAGAATGGTCTAGGAATGTGCATTAGGACTTATAAGAACCATTAGAATGAACCTAAACATTGCATGGTACCCCAAGGGACGTAGAGGGTGTACCATGAGTCCTTGGAGGTTCTAACAAGTGTAGAATGGTTAAGAGAGTATTCTAAAGGCTTAGAATGGTCTAGGAATGTGTATTAGGACTTATAATAACCATTAGAATGATCCTAAACAATGCATGGAACCCCAAGGGACGTAGAGGGTGTAGCATGAGTCCTTGTAGGTTCTAACAAGTGTAGAATGGTTAAGAGAGTATTGTAAAGGCTTAGAATGGTCTAGGAATGTGTATTAGGACTTATAATAACCATTAGAATGATCCTAAACAATGCATGGTACCCCAAGGGACGTAGAGGGTGTCGCATGAGTCCTTGTAGGTTCTTACAAGTGTAGAATGGTTAAGAGAGTATTCTAAAGGCTTAGAATGGTCTAGGAATGTGTATTAAGACTTATAAGAACCATTAGAATGATCCTAAACATTTCTTGAGTCCCCAAGGGACATAGAGGGTGTAGGATGAGTCCTTGGAGGTTCGAATAAGTGTAGAATGGTTAAGTGAGTATTCTAAAGGCTTAGAATGGTCTAGGAATGTGTATTAGGACTTATAATAACCATTAGAATGATCCCAAACAATGCATGGTACCCTAAGGGACGTAGAGGGTGTAGCATGAGTCCTTGTAGGTTCTAACAAGTATAGAATGGTTAAGAGAGTATTCTAAAGGCTTAGAATGGTCTAGGAATGTGTATTAGGACTTATAATAACCATTGGAATGATCCTAAACATTGCTCGAGTCCACACGGGACATAGAGGGTGTAGGATGAGTCCTTGGAGGTTCTAATAAGTGTAGAATGGTTAAGAGAGTATTCTAAAGGCTTAGAATGGTCTAGGAATGTGCATTAGGACTTATAAGAACCATTAGAATGATCCTAAACATTGCATGGTACCCCAAGGGACGTAGAGGGTGTACCATGAGTCCTTGGAGGTTCTAACAAGTGTAGAATGGTTAAGAGAGTATTCTAAAGGCTTAGAATGGTCTAGGAATGTGTATTAGGACTTATAATAACCATTAGAATGATCCTAAACAATGCATGGTACCCCAAGGGACGTAGAGGGTGTCGCATGAGTCCTTGTAGGTTCTTACAAGTGTAGAATGGTTAAGAGAGTATTCTAAAGGCTTAGAATGGTCTAGGAATGTGTATTAGGACTTATAAGAACCATTAGAATGATCCTAAACATTGCATGGTACCCCAAGAGACGTAGAGGGTGTAGCATGAGTCCTTGTAGGTTCTAACAAGTGTAGAATTGTTAAGAGAGTATTCTAAAGGCTTAAAATGGTCTAGGAATGTGTATTAGGACTTATAATAACCATTAGAATGATCCTAAACAATGCATGGTACCCCAAGGGACGTAGAGGGTGTCGCATGAGTCCTTTTAGGTTCTTACAAGTTTAGAATGGTTAAGAGAGTATTCTAAAGGCTTAGAATGGTCTAGGAATGTGTATTAGGACTTATAAGAACCATTAGAATGATCCTAAACATTGCTCGAGTCCCCAAGGGACATAGAGGGTGTAGGATGAGTCCTTGGAGGTTCGAATAACTGTAGAATGGTTAAGTGAGTATTCTAAAGTCTTAGAATGGTCTAGGAATGTGTATTAGGACTTATAAGAACCATTAGAATGATCCTAAACATTGCATGGTACCCCAAGGGACGTAGAGGGTGTCGCATGAGTCCTTGTAGGTTCTTACAAGTGTAGAATGGTTAAGAGAGTATTCTAAAGGCTTAAAATGGTCTAGGAATGTGTATTAGGACTTATAATAACCATAAGAATGATCCTAAACATTGCATGGTACACCAAGGGACGTAGAGGGTGTAGCATGAGTCCTTGTAGGTTCTAACAAGTGTAGAATTGTTAAGAGAGTATTCTAAAGGCTTAAAATGGTCTAGGAATGTGTATTAGGACTTATAAGAACCATTAGAATGATCCTAAACATTGCATGGTAACCCAAGGGACGTAGAGGGTGTAGCATGAGTCCTTGTAGGTTCTAACAAGTGTAGAATTGTTAAGAGAGTATTCTAAAGGCTTAAAATGGTCTAGGAATGTGTATTAGGACTTATAATAACCATTAGAATGATCCTAAACAATGCATGGTACCCCAAGGGACGTAGAGGGTGTCGCATGAGTCCTTGTAGGTTCTTACAAGTGTAGAATGGTTAAGAGAGTATTCTAAAGGCTTAGAATGGTCTAGGAATGTGTATTAGGACTTATAAGAACCATTAGAATGATCCTAAACATTGCATGGTACCCCAAGGGACGTAGAGGGTGTAGCATGAGTCCTTGTAGGTTCTAACAAGTGTAGAATTGTTAAGAGAGTATTCTAAAGGCTTAAAATGGTCTAGGAATGTGTATTAGGACTTATAATAACCATGAGAATGATCCTAAACAATGCATGGTACCCCAATGGACGTAGAGGGTGTCGCATGAGTCCTTGTAGGTTCTTACAAGTGTAGAATGGTTAAGAGAGTATTCTAAAGGCTTAGAATGGTCTAGGAATGTGTATTAGGACTTATAAGAACCATTTGAATGATCCTAAACATTGCTCGAGTCCCCAAGGGACATAGAGGGTGTAGGATGAGTCCTTGGAGGTTCGAATAACTGTAGAATGGTTAAGTGAGTATTCTAAAGGCTTAGAATGGTCTAGGAATGTGTATTAGGACTTATAAGAACCATTAGAATGATCCTAAACATTGCATGGTACCCCAAGGGACGTAGAGGGTGTAGCATGAGTCCTTGGAGGTTCTAACAAGTGTAGAATGGTTAAGAGAGTATTCTAAAGGCTTAGAATGGTCTAGGAATGTGTAATAGGACTTATAATAACCATTAGAATGATCCTAAACAATGCTTGAGTCTCCAAGGGATGTATAGGGTGTTCATGAGTCCTTGGAGGTTCTTACAAGTGTAGAATGGTTAAGAGAGTATTCTAAAGGCTTAGAATGGTCTAGGAATGTGTATTAGGACTTATAAGAACCATTAGAATGATCCTAAACATTGCTCGAGTCCCCAAGGGACATAGAGGGTGTAGGATGAGTCCTTGGAGGTTCTAATAAGTGTTGAATGGTTAAGAGAGTATTCTAAAAGCTTAGAATGGTCTAGGAATGTGTATTAGGACTTATAAGAACCATTAGAATGATCCTAAACATTGCATGGTACCCCAAGGGACGTAGAGGGTGTACCATGAGTCCTTGGAGGTTCTAACAAGTGTAGAATGGTTAAGAGAGTATTCTAAAGGCTTAGAATGGTCTAGGAATGTGTACTAGGACTTATAATAACCATTAGAATGATCCTAAACATTACATGGTACCCCAAGGGACGTAGAGGGTGTACCATGAGTCCTTGGAGGTTCTAACAAAGTGTAGAATGGTTAAGAGAGTATTCTAAAGGTTTAGAATTGTCTAGGAATGTGTATTAGGACTTATAGGAACCATTAGAATGATCCTAAACATTGCTCGAGTCCCCAAGGGACATAGAGGGTGTAGGATGAGTCCTTGGAGGTTTGAATAACTGTAGAATGGTTAAGTGAGTATTCTAAAGGCTTAGAATGGTCTAGGAATGTGTATTAGGACTTATAAGAACCATTAGAATGATCCTAAACATTGCATGGTACCCCAAGGGACGTAGAGGGTGTAGCATGAGTCCTTGGAGGTTCTAACAAGTGTAGAATGGTTAAGAGAGTATTCTAAAGGCTTAGAATGGTCTAGGAATGTGTAATAGGACTTATAATAACCATTAGAATGATCCTAAACAATGCTTGAGTCTCCAAGGGATGTATAGGGTGTTCATGAGTCCTTGGAGGTTCTAACAAGTGTAGAATGGTTAAGAGAGTATTCTAAAGGCTTAGAATGGTCTAGGAATGTGTATTAGGACTTATAAGAACCATTAGAATGATCCTAAACATTGCTCGAGTCCCCAAGGGACATAGAGGGTGTAGGATGAGTCCTTGGAGGTTCTAATAAGTGTTGAATGGTTAAGAGAGTATTCTAAAAGCTTAGAATGGTCTAGGAATGTGTATTAGGACTTATAAGAACCATTAGAATGATCCTAAACATTGCATGGTACCCCAAGGGACGTAGAGGGTGTACCATGAGTCCTTGGAGGTTCTAACAAGTGTAGAATGGTTAAGAGAGTATTCTAAAGGTTTAGAATTGTCTAGGAATGTGTATTAGGACTTATAGGAACCATTAGAATGATCCTAAACATTGCTCGAGTCCCCAAGGGACATAGAGGGTGTAGGATGAGTCCTTGGAGGTTCTAAAAAGTGTAGAATGGTTAAGAGAGTATTCTAAAGGCTTAGAATGGTCTAGGATTGTGTATTAGGACTTATAAGAACCATTAGAATGATCCTAAACATTGCATGGTACCCCAAGGGACGTAGATGGTGTACCATGACTCCTTGGAGGTTCTAACAAGTGTAGAATGGTTAAGAGAGTATTCTAAAGGCTTAGAATGGTCTACGAATGTGTATTAGGACTTATAATAACCATTGGAATGATCCTAAACATTGCATGGTACCACAAGGGACGTAGAGGGTGTAGCATGAGTCCTTGGAGGTTCTAAAAAGTGTAGAATGGTTAAGAGAGTATTCTAAAGGCTTAGAATGGTCTAGGATTGTGTATTAGGACTTATAATAACCATTAGAATGATCCTAAACATTGCTCGAGTCCCCAAGGGACATAGAGGGTGTAGGATGAGTCCTTGGAGGTTCGAATAAGTGTAGAATGGTTAAGTGAGTATTCTAAAGGCTTAGAATGGTCTAGGAATGTGTATTAGGACTTATAAGAACCATTAGAATGATCCTAAACATTGCTCGAGTCCCCAAGGGACATAGAGGGTGTAGGATGAGTCCTTGGAGGTTCTAATAAGTGTTGAATGGTTAAGAGAGTATTCTAAAAGCTTAGAATGGTCTAGGAATGTGTATTAGGACTTATAAGAACCATTAGAATGATCCTAAACATTGCATGGTACCCCAAGGGACGTAGAGGGTGTACCATGAGTCCTTGGAGGTTCTAACAAGTGTAGAATGGTTAAGAGAGTATTCTAAAGGTTTAGAATTGTCTAGGAATGTGTATTAGGACTTATAGGAACCATTAGAATGATCCTAAACATTGCTCGAGTCCCCAAGGGACATAGAGGGTGTAGGATGAGTCCTTGGAGGTTCTAAAAAGTGTAGAATGGTTAAGAGAGTATTCTAAAGGCTTAGAATGGTCTAGGATTGTGTATTAGGACTTATAAGAACCATTAGAATGATCCTAAACATTGCATGGTACCCCAAGGGACGTAGATGGTGTACCATGACTCCTTGGAGGTTCTAACAAGTGTAGAATGGTTAAGAGAGTATTCTAAAGGCTTAGAATGGTCTACGAATGTGTATTAGGACTTATAATAACCATTGGAATGATCCTAAACATTGCATGGTACCACAAGGGACGTAGAGGGTGTAGCATGAGTCCTTGGAGGTTCTAAAAAGTGTAGAATGGTTAAGAGAGTATTCTAAAGGCTTAGAATGGTCTAGGATTGTGTATTAGGACTTATAATAACCATTAGAATGATCCTAAACATTGCTCGAGTCCCCAAGGGACATAGAGGGTGTAGGATGAGTCCTTGGAGGTTCGAATAAGTGTAGAATGGTTAAGTGAGTATTCTAAAGGCTTAGAATGGTCTAGGAATGTGTATTAGGACTTATAATAACCATTAGAATGATCCTAAACAATGCATGTTACCCCAAGGGACGTAGTGGGTGTAGCAAGAGTCCTTGTAGGTTCTATCAAGTGTAGAATGGTTAAGAGAGTATTCTAAAGGCTTAGAATGGTCTAGGAATGTTTATTAGGACTTATAATAACCATTAGAATGATCCTAAACAATGCATGGTACCCCAAGGGACGTAGAGGGTGTCGCATGAGTCCTTGTAGGTTCTTACAAGTGTAGAATGGTTAAGAGAGTATTCTAAAGGCTTAGAATGGTCTAGGAATGTGTATTCGGACTTATAAGAACCATTAGAATGATCCTAAACATTGTTCGAGTCCCCAAGGGACATAGAGGGTGTAGCATGAGTCCTTGGAGGTTCTAATAAGTGTAGAATGGTTAGGAGAGTATTCTAAAGGCTTAGAATGGTCTAGGAATGTGTATTAAGACTTATAAGAACCATTAGAATGATCCTAAACATTTCTTGAGTCCCCAAGGGACATAGAGGGTGTAGGATGAGTCCTTGGAGGTTCGAATAAGTGTAGAATGGTTAAGTGAGTATTCTAAAGGCTTAGAATGGTCTAGGAATGTGTATTAGGACTTATAATAACCATTAGAATGATCCCAAACAATGCATGGTACCCTAAGGGACGTAGAGGGTGTAGCATGAGTCCTTGTAGGTTCTAACAAGTATAGAATGGTTAAGAGAGTATTCTAAAGGCTTAGAATGGTCTAGGAATGTGTATTAGGACTTATAATAACCATTGGAATGATCCTAAACATTGCTCGAGTCCACACGGGACATAGAGGGTGTAGGATGAGTCCTTGGAGGTTCTAATAAGTGTAGAATGGTTAAGAGAGTATTCTAAAGGCTTAGAATGGTCTAGGAATGTGCATTAGGACTTATAAGAACCATTAGAATGATCCTAAACATTGCATGGTACCCCAAGGGACGTAGAGGGTGTACCATGAGTCCTTGGAGGTTCTAACAAGTGTAGAATGGTTAAGAGAGTATTCTAAAGGCTTAGAATGGTCTAGGAATGTGTATTAGGACTTATAATAACCATTAGAATGATCCTAAACAATGCATGGTACCCCAAGGGACGTAGAGGGTGTCGCATGAGTCCTTGTAGGTTCTTACAAGTGTAGAATGGTTAAGAGAGTATTCTAAAGGCTTAGAATGGTCTAGGAATGTGTATTAGGACTTATAAGAACCATTAGAATGATCCTAAACATTGCATGGTACCCCAAGAGACGTAGAGGGTGTAGCATGAGTCCTTGTAGGTTCTAACAAGTGTAGAATTGTTAAGAGAGTATTCTAAAGGCTTAAAATGGTCTAGGAATGTGTATTAGGACTTATAATAACCATTAGAATGATCCTAAACAATGCATGGTACCCCAAGGGACGTAGAGGGTGTCGCATGAGTCCTTGTAGGTTCTTACAAGTTTAGAATGGTTAAGAGAGTATTCTAAAGGCTTAGAATGGTCTAGGAATGTGTATTAGGACTTATAAGAACCATTAGAATGATCCTAAACATTGCTCGAGTCCCCAAGGGACATAGAGGGTGTAGGATGAGTCCTTGGAGGTTCGAATAACTGTAGAATGGTTAAGTGAGTATTCTAAAGTCTTAGAATGGTCTAGGAATGTGTATTAGGACTTATAAGAACCATTAGAATGATCCTAAACATTGCATGGTACCCCAAGGGACGTAGAGGGTGTCGCATGAGTCCTTGTAGGTTCTTACAAGTGTAGAATGGTTAAGAGAGTATTCTAAAGGCTTAAAATGGTCTAGGAATGTGTATTAGGACTTATAATAACCATTAGAATGATCCTAAACATTGCATGGTACACCAAGGGACGTAGAGGGTGTAGCATGAGTCCTTGTAGGTTCTAACAAGTGTAGAATTGTTAAGAGAGTATTCTAAAGGCTTAAAATGGTCTAGGAATGTGTATTAGGACTTATAAGAACCATTAGAATGATCCTAAACATTGCATGGTACCCCAAGGGACGTAGAGGGTGTAGCATGAGTCCTTGTAGGTTCTAACAAGTGTAGAATTGTTAAGAGAGTATTCTAAAGGCTTAAAATGGTCTAGGAATGTGTATTAGGACTTATAATAACCATTAGAATGATCCTAAACAATGCATGGTACCCCAAGGGACGTAGAGGGTGTCGCATGAGTCCTTGTAGGTTCTTACAAGTGTAGAATGGTTAAGAGAGTATTCTAAAGGCTTAGAATGGTCTAGGAATGTGTATTAGGACTTATAAGAACCATTAGAATGATCCTAAACATTGCATGGTACCCCAAGGGACGTAGAGGGTGTAGCATGAGTCCTTGTAGGTTCTAACAAGTGTAGAATTGTTAAGAGAGTATTCTAAAGGCTTAAAATGGTCTAGGAATGTGTATTAGGACTTATAATAACCATTAGAATGATCCTAAACAATGCATGGTACCCCAATGGACGTAGAGGGTGTCGCATGAGTCCTTGTAGGTTCTTACAAGTGTAGAATGGTTAAGAGAGTATTCTAAAGGCTTAGAATGGTCTAGGAATGTGTATTAGGACTTATAAGAACCATTTGAATGATCCTAAACATTGCTCGAGTCCCCAAGGGACATAGAGGGTGTAGGATGAGTCCTTGGAGGTTCGAATAACTGTAGAATGGTTAAGTGAGTATTCTAAAGGCTTAGAATGGTCTAGGAATGTGTATTAGGACTTATAAGAACCATTAGAATGATCCTAAACATTGCATGGTACCCCAAGGGACGTAGAGGGTGTAGCATGAGTCCTTGGAGGTTCTAACAAGTGTAGAATGGTTAAGAGAGTATTCTAAAGGCTTAGAATGGTCTAGGAATGTGTAATAGGACTTATAATAACCATTAGAATGATCCTAAACAATGCTTGAGTCTCCAAGGGATGTATAGGGTGTTCATGAGTCCTTGGAGGTTCTTACAAGTGTAGAATGGTTAAGAGAGTATTCTAAAGGCTTAGAATGGTCTAGGAATGTGTATTAGGACTTATAAGAACCATTAGAATGATCCTAAACAATGCTCGAGTCCCCAAGGGACATAGAGGGTGTAGGATGAGTCCTTGGAGGTTCTAATAAGTGTTGAATGGTTAAGAGAGTATTCTAAAAGCTTAGAATGGTCTAGGAATGTGTATTAGGACTTATAAGAACCATTAGAATGATCCTAAACATTGCATGGTACCCCAAGGGACGTAGAGGGTGTACCATGAGTCCTTGGAGGTTCTAACAAGTGTAGAATGGTTAAGAGAGTATTCTAAAGGCTTAGAATGGTCTAGGAATGTGTACTAGGACTTATAATAACCATTAGAATGATCCTAAACATTACATGGTACCCCAAGGGACGTAGAGGGTGTACCATGAGTCCTTGGAGGTTCTAACAAAGTGTAGAATGGTTAAGAGAGTATTCTAAAGGTTTAGAATTGTCTAGGAATGTGTATTAGGACTTATAGGAACCATTAGAATGATCCTAAACATTGCTCGAGTCCCCAAGGGACATAGAGGGTGTAGGATGAGTCCTTGGAGGTTTGAATAACTGTAGAATGGTTAAGTGAGTATTCTAAAGGCTTAGAATGGTCTAGGAATGTGTATTAGGACTTATAAGAACCATTAGAATGATCCTAAACATTGCATGGTACCCCAAGGGACGTAGAGGGTGTAGCATGAGTCCTTGGAGGTTCTAACAAGTGTAGAATGGTTAAGAGAGTATTCTAAAGGCTTAGAATGGTCTAGGAATGTGTAATAGGACTTATAATAACCATTAGAATGATCCTAAACAATGCTTGAGTCTCCAAGGGATGTATAGGGTGTTCATGAGTCCTTGGAGGTTCTAACAAGTGTAGAATGGTTAAGAGAGTATTCTAAAGGCTTAGAATGGTCTAGGAATGTGTATTAGGACTTATAAGAACCATTAGAATGATCCTAAACATTGCTCGAGTCCCCAAGGGACATAGAGGGTGTAGGATGAGTCCTTGGAGGTTCTAATAAGTGTTGAATGGTTAAGAGAGTATTCTAAAAGCTTAGAATGGTCTAGGAATGTGTATTAGGACTTATAAGAACCATTAGAATGATCCTAAACATTGCATGGTACCCCAAGGGACGTAGAGGGTGTACCATGAGTCCTTTGAGGTTCTAACAAGTGTAGAATGGTTAAGAGAGTATTCTAAAGGTTTAGAATTGTCTAGGAATGTGTATTAGGACTTATAGGAACCATTAGAATGATCCTAAACATTGCTCGAGTCCCCAAGGGACATAGAGGGTGTAGGATGAGTCCTTGGAGGTTCTAAAAAGTGTAGAATGGTTAAGAGAGTATTCTAAAGGCTTAGAATGGTCTAGGATTGTGTATTAGGACTTATAAGAACCATTAGAATGATCCTAAACATTGCATGGTACCCCAAGGGACGTAGATGGTGTACCATGACTCCTTGGAGGTTCTAACAAGTGTAGAATGGTTAAGAGAGTATTCTAAAGGCTTAGAATGGTCTACGAATGTGTATTAGGACTTATAATAACCATTGGAATGATCCTAAACATTGCATGGTACCACAAGGGACGTAGAGGGTGTCGCATGAGTCCTTGGAGGTTCTAAAAAGTGTAGAATGGTTAAGAGAGTATTCTAAAGGCTTAAAATGGTCTAGGAATGTGTATTAGGACTTATAATAACCATTAGAATGATCCTAAACATTGCTCTAGTCCCCAAGGGACATAGAGGGTGTAGGATGAGTCCTTGGAGGTTCGAATAAGTGTAGAATGGTTAAGTGAGTATTCTAAAGGCTTAGAATGGTCTAGGAATGTGTATTAGGACTTATAATAACCATTAGAATGATCCTAAACAATGCATGTTACCCCAAGGGACGTAGTGGGTGTAGCAAGAGTCCTTGTAGGTTCTATCAAGTGTAGAATGGTTAAGAGAGTATTCTAAAGACTTAGAATGGTCTAGGAATGTTTATTAGGACTTACAAGAACCTTTAGAATGATCCTAAACATTGCTCGAGTCCTCCAGGGTCCAGACGGTGTAGGATGTGTCCTTGGAGGTTCTAATATGTGTAGAATGGTTAAGAGAGTATTCTAAAGGCTTAGAATGGTCTAGGAATGTGTATTAGGACTTATGAGAACCATTAGAATGATCCTAAACAATGCATGGTACCCCAAGGCACGTAGAGGGTGTAGGATGAGTCCTTGGAGGTTCTAACAAGTGTAGAATGGTTAAGAGAGTATTCTAAAGGTTTAGAATGGTCTAGGAATGTGTATTAGGACTTATAATAACTATTAGAATGATCCTAAACATTGCATGGTACACCAAGGGAAGTAGAGGGTGTACCATGAGTCCTTGTAGGTTCTAACAAGTGTAGAATGGTTAAAAGAATATTCTAAAGGCATAGAATGGTCTAGGAATGTGTAATAGGACTTATAATAACCATTAGAATGATCCTAAACAATGCTTGAGTCTCCAAGGGATGTATAGGGTGTTCATGAGTCCTTGGAGGTTCTAACAAGTGTAGAATGGTTAAGAGAGTATTCTAAAGGCTTAGAATGGTCTAGGAATGTGTATTAGGACTTATAAGAACCATTAGAATGATCCTAAACATTGCTCGAGTCCCCAAGGGACATAGAGGGTGTAGGATGAGTCCTTGGAGGTTCTAATAAGTGTTGAATGGTTAAGAGAGTATTCTAAAAGCTTAGAATGGTCTAGGAATGTGTATTAGGACTTATAAGAACCATTAGAATGATCCTAAACATTGCATGGTACCCCAAGGGACGTAGAGGGTGTACCATGAGTCCTTGGAGGTTCTAACAAGTGTAGAATGGTTAAGAGAGTATTCTAAAGGTTTAGAATTGTCTAGAAATGTGTATTAGGACTTATAGGAACCATTAGAATGATCCTAAACATTGCTCGAGTCCCCAAGGGACATAGAGGGTGTAGGATGAGTCCTTGGAGGTTCTAAAAAGTGTAGAATGGTTAAGAGAGTATTCTAAAGGCTTGTATGGTCTAGGAATGTGTATTATGACTTATAAGAACCATTAGAATGATCTGAAACATTGCATGGTACACCAAGGGACGTAGAGGGTTTACCATGAGTCCTTGGAGGTTCTAACAAGTGTAGAATGGTTAAGAGAGTATTCTAAAGGCTTAGAATGGTCTAGGAATGTGTATTAGGACTTATAAGAACCATTAGAATGATCCTAAACATTGCTCGAGTCCCCAAGGGACATAGAGGGTGTAGGATGAGTCCTTGGAGGTTCTAAAAAGTGTAGAATGGTTAAGAGAGTATTCTAAAGGCTTAGAATGGTCTAGGATTGTGTATTAGGACTTATAAGAACCATTAGAATGATCCTAAACATTGCATGGTACCCCAAGGGACGTAGATGGTGTACCATGACTCCTTGGAGGTTCTAACAAGTGTAGAATGGTTAAGAGAGTATTCTAAAGGCTTAGAATGGTCTACGAATGTGTATTAGGACTTATAATAACCATTGGAATGATCCTAAACATTGCATGGTACCACAAGGGACGTAGAGGGTGTAGCATGAGTCCTTGTAGGTTCTAACAAGTGTAGAACGGTTAAGAGAGTATTCTAAAGGCTTAGAATGGTCTAGGAATGTGTATTAGGACTTATAAGAACCATTAGAATGATCCTAAACAATGCATGGTACCCCAAGGGACGTAGAGGGTGTCGCATGAGTCCTTGTAGGTTCTTACAAGTGTAGAATGGTTAAGAGAGTATTCTAAAGGCTTAGAATGGTCTAGGAATGTGTATTAGGACTTATAAGAACCATTAGAATGATCCTAAACATTGCATGGTACCCCAAGGGACGTAAAGGGTGTAGCATGAGTCCTTGTAGGTTCTAACAAGTGTAGAATGGTTAAGAGAGTATTCTAAAGGCTTAAAATGGTCTAGGAATGTGTATTAGGACTTATAATAACCATTAGAATGATCCTAAACAATGCATGGTAACCCAAGGGACGTAGAGGGTGTCGCATGAGTCCTTGTAGGTTCTTACAAGTGTAGAATGGTTAAGAGAGTATTCTAAAGGCTTAGAATGGTCTAGGAGTGTGTATTAGGACTTATAAGAACCATTAGAATGATCCTAAACATTGCATGGTACCCCAAGGGACGTAGAGGGTGTACCATGAGTCCTTGGAGGTTCTAATAAGTGTAGAATGGTTAAGAGAGTATTCTAAAGGCTTAGAATGGTCTAGGAATGTGTATTAGGAGTTATAAGAACCATTAGAATGATCCTAAACAATGCATGGTACCCCAAGGGACGTAGAGGGTGTACCATGAGTCCATGGAGGATCTAACAAGTGTAGAATGGTTAGGAGAGTATTCTAAAGGCTTAGAATGGTCTTGGAATGTGTATTAGGACTTATAATAACCATTAGAATGATCCTAAACAATGCATGGTACCCCAAGGGACGTAGAGGGTGTAGCATGAGTCCTTGTAGGTTCTAACAAGTGTAGAATGGTTAAGAGAGTATTCTAAAGGCTTAGAATGGCCTAGGAATGTGTATTAGGACTTATAATAACCATTAAAATTATCCTAAACAATGCATGGTACCCCAAGGGACGTAGAGGGTGTCGCATGAGTCCTTGTAGGTTCTTACAAGTGTAGAATGGTTAAGAGAGTATTCTAAAGGCTTAGAATGGTCTAGGAATGTGTATTAGGACTTATAAGAACCATTAGAATGATCCTAAACATTGCTCGAGTCCCCAAGGGGCATAGAAAGTGTAGGATGAGTCCTTGGAGGTTCGAATAACTGTAGAATGGTTAACTGAGTATTCTAAAGGCTTAGAATGGTCTAGGAATGTGTATTAGGACTTATAAGAACCATTAGAATGATCCTAAACATTGCATGGTTCCCCAAGGGACGTAGAGGGTGTTCATGAGTCCTTGGAGGTTCTAACAAGTGTAGAATGGTTAAGAGAGTATTCTAAAGGCTTAGAATGGTCTAGGAATGTGTATTAGGACTTATAAGAACCAATAGAATGATCCTAAACAATGCATGGTACCCCAAGGGACGTAGAGGGTGTACCATGAGTCCTTGGAGGTTCTAACAAGTGTGGAATGGTTAAGAGAGTATTCTAAAGGCTTAGAATGGTCTAGGAATGTGTATTAGGGGTTATAAGAACCATTAGAATGATCCTAAACAATGAATGGTACCCCAAGGGACGTAGAGGGTGTACCATGACTCCTTGGAGGTTCTAACAAGTGTAGAATGGTTAAGAGAGTATTCTAAAGGCTTAAAATGGTCTAGGAATGTGTATTAGGACTTATAATAACCATTAGAATGATCCTAAACAATGCATGGTACCCCAAGGGACGTAGAGGGTGTCGCATGAGTCCTTGTAGGTTCTTACAAGTGTAGAATGGTTAAGAGAGTATTCTAAAGGCTTAGAATGGTCTAGGAGTGTGTATTAGGACTTATAAGAACCATTAGAATGATCCTAAACATTGCATGGTACCCCAAGGGACGTAGAGGGTGTACCATGAGTCCTTGGAGGTTCTAATAAGTGTAGAATGGTTAAGAGAGTATTCTAAAGGCTTAGAATGGTCTAGGAATGTGTATTAGGAGTTATAAGAACCATTAGAATGATCCTAAACAATGCATGGTACCCCAAGGGACGTAGAGGGTGTACCATGAGTCCTTGGAGGATCTAACAAGTGTAGAATGGTTAGGAGAGTATTCTAAAGGCTTAGAATGGTCTAGGAATGTGTATTAGGACTTATAAGAACCATTAGAATGATCCTAAACAATGCATGGTACCCCAAGGGACGTAGAGGGTGTCGCATGAGTCCTTGTAGGTTCTTACAAGTGTAGAATGGTTAAGAGAGTATTCTAAAGGCTTAGAATGGTCTAGGAATGTGTATTAGGACTTATAAGAACCATTAGAATGATCCTAAACATTGCATGGTACCCCAAGGGACGTAGAGGGTGTAGCATGAGTCCTTGTAGGTTCTAACAAGTGTAGAATGGTTAAGAGAGTATTCTAAAGGCTTAAAATGGTCTAGGAATGTGTATTAGGACTTATAATAACCATTAGAATGATCCTAAACATTGCTCGCGTCCCCAAGGGACATAGAGGGTGTAGGATGAGTCCTTGGAGGTTCGAATAAGTGTAGAATGGTTAAGTGAGTATTCTAAAGGCTTAGAATGGTCTAGGAATGTGTATTAGGACTTATAATAACCATTAGAATGATCCTAAACAATGCATGTTACCCCAAGGGACGTAGTGGGTGTAGCAAGAGTCCTTGTAGGTTCTATCAAGTGTAGAATGGTTAAGAGAGTATTCTAAAGGCTTAGAATGGTCTAGGAATGTTTATTAGGACTTACAAGAACCATTAGAATGATCCTAAACATTGCTCGAGTCCTCCAGGGACCAGAGGGTGTAGGATGTGTCCTTGGAGGTTCTAATATGTGTAGAATGGTTAAGAGAGTATTCTAAAGGCTTAGAATGGTCTAGGAATGTGTATTAGGACTTATGAGAACCATTAGAATGATCCTAAACAATGCATGGTACCCCAAGGCACGTAGAGGGTGTAGGATGAGTCCTTGGAGGTTCTAACAAGTGTAGAATGGTTAAGAGAGTATTCTAAAGGTTTAGAATGGTCTAGGAATGTGTATTAGGACTTATAATAACTATTAGAATGATCCTAAACATTGCATGGTACACCAAGGGAAGTAGAGGGTGTACCATGAGTCCTTGTAGGTTCTAACAAGTGTAGAATGGTTAAAAGAATATTCTAAAGGCATAGAATGGTCTAGGAATGTGTAATAGGACTTATAATAACCATTAGAATGATCCTAAACAATGCTTGAGTCTCCAAGGGATGTATAGGGTGTTCATGAGTCCTTGGAGGTTCTAACAAGTGTAGAATGGTTAAGAGAGTATTCTAAAGGCTTAGAATGGTCTAGGAATGTGTATTAGGACTTATAAGAACCATTAGAATGATCCTAAACATTGCTCGAGTCCCCAAGGGACATAGAGGGTGTAGGATGAGTCCTTGGAGGTTCTAATAAGTGTTGAATGGTTAAGAGAGTATTCTAAAAGCTTAGAATGGTCTAGGAATGTGTATTAGGACTTATAAGAACCATTAGAATGATCCTAAACATTGCATGGTACCCCAAGGGACGTAGAGGGTGTACCATGAGTCCTTGGAGGTTCTAACAAGTGTAGAATGGTTAAGAGAGTATTCTAAAGGTTTAGAATTGTCTAGGAATGTGTATTAGGACTTATAGGAACCATTAGAATGATCCTAAACATTGCTCGAGTCCCCAAGGGACATAGAGGGTGTAGGATGAGTCCTTGGAGGTTCTAAAAAGTGTAGAATGGTTAAGAGAGTATTCTAAAGGCTTGTATGGTCTAGGAATGTGTATTATGACTTATAAGAACCATTAGAATGATCTGAAACATTGCATGGTACACCAAGGGACGTAGAGGGTTTACCATGAGTCCTTGGAGGTTCTAACAAGTGTAGAATGGTTAAGAGAGTATTCTAAAGGCTTAGAATGGTCTAGGAATGTGTATTAGGACTTATAAGAACCATTAGAATGATCCTAAACATTGCTCGAGTCCCCAAGGGACATAGAGGGTGTAGGATGAGTCCTTGGAGGTTCTAAAAAGTGTAGAATGGTTAAGAGAGTATTCTAAAGGCTTAGAATGGTCTAGGATTGTGTATTAGGACTTATAAGAACCATTAGAATGATCCTAAACATTGTATGGTACCCCAAGGGACGTAGATGGTGTACCATGACTCCTTGGAGGTTCTAACAAGTGTAGAATGGTTAAGAGAGTATTCTAAAGGCTTAGAATGGTCTACGAATGTGTATTAGGACTTATAATAACCATTGGAATGATCCTAAACATTGCATGGTACCACAAGGGACGTAGAGGGTGTAGCATGAGTCCTTGTAGGTTCTAACAAGTGTAGAACGGTTAAGAGAGTATTCTAAAGGCTTAGAATGGTCTAGGAATGTGTATTAGGACTTATAAGAACCATTAGAATGATCCTAAACAATGCATGGTACCCCAAGGGACGTAGAGGGTGTCGCATGAGTCCTTGTAGGTTCTTACAAGTGTAGAATGGTTAAGAGAGTATTCTAAAGGCTTAGAATGGTCTAGGAATGTGTATTAGGACTTATAAGAACCATTAGAATGATCCTAAACATTGCATGGTACCCCAAGGGACGTAGAGGGTGTAGCATGAGTCCTTGTAGGTTCTAACAAGTGTAGAATGGTTAAGAGAGTATTCTAAAGGCTTAAAATGGTCTAGGAATGTGTATTAGGACTTATAATAACCATTAGAATGATCCTAAACAATGCATGGTACCCCAAGGGACGTAGAGGGTGTCGCATGAGTCCTTGTAGGTTCTTACAAGTGTAGAATGGTTAAGAGAGTATTCTAAAGGCTTAGAATGGTCTAGGAGTGTGTATTAGGACTTATAAGAACCATTAGAATGATCCTAAACATTGCATGGTACCCCAAGGGACATAGAGGGTGTACCATGAGTCCTTGGAGGTTCTAATAAGTGTAGAATGGTTAAGAGAGTATTCTAAAGGCTTAGAATGGTCTAGGAATGTGTATTAGGAGTTATAAGAACCATTAGAATGATCCTAAACAATGCATGGTACCCCAAGGGACGTAGAGGGTGTACCATGAGTCCTTGGAGGATCTAACAAGTGTAGAATGGTTAGGAGAGTATTCTAAAGGCTTAGAATGGTCTTGGAATGTGTATTAGGACTTATAATAACCATTAGAATGATCCTAAACAATGCATGGTACCCCAAGGGACGTAGAGGGTGTAGCATGAGTCCTTGTAGGTTCTAACAAGTGTAGAATGGTTAAGAGAGTATTCTAAAGGCTTAGAATGGCCTAGGAATGTGTATTAGGACTTATAATAACCATTAAAATTATCCTAAACAATGCATGGTACCCCAAGGGACATAGAGGGTGTCGCATGAGTCCTTGTAGGTTCTTACAAGTGTAGAATGGTTAAGAGAGTATTCTAAAGGCTTAGAATGGTCTAGGAATGTGTATTAGGACTTATAAGAACCATTAGAATGATCCTAAACATTGCTCGAGTCCCCAAGGGGCATAGAAAGTGTAGGATGAGTCCTTAGAGGTTCGAATAACTGTAGAATGGTTAACTGAGTATTCTAAAGGCTTAGAATGGTCTAGGAATGTGTATTAGGACTTATAAGAACCATTAGAATGATCCTAAACATTGCATGGTTCCCCAAGGGACGTAGAGGGTGTTCATGAGTCCTTGGAGGTTCTAACAAGTGTAGAATGGTTAAGAGAGTATTCTAAAGGCTTAGAATGGTCTAGGAATGTGTATTAGGACTTATAAGAACCAATAGAATGATCCTAAACAATGCATGGTACCCCAAGGGAAGTAGAGGGTGTACCATGAGTCCTTGGAGGTTCTAACAAGTGTGGAATGGTTAAGAGAGTATTCTAAAGGCTTAGAATGGTCTAGGAATGTGTATTAGGGGTTATAAGAACCATTAGAATGATCCTAAACAATGAATGGTACCCCAAGGGACGTAGAGGGTGTACCATGACTCCTTGGAGGTTCTAATAAGTGTAGAATGGTTAAGAGAGTATTCTAAAGGCTTAAAATGGTCTAGGAATGTGTATTAGGACTTATAATAACCATTAGAATGATCCTAAACAATGCATGGTACCCCAAGGGACGTAGAGGGTGTCGCATGAGTCCTTGTAGGTTCTTACAAGTGTAGAATGGTTAAGAGAGTATTCTAAAGGCTTAGAATGGTCTAGGAGTGTGTATTAGGACTTATAAGAACCATTAGAATGATCCTAAACATTGCATGGTACCCCAAGGGACGTAGAGGGTGTACCATGAGTCCTTGGAGGTTCTAATAAGTGTAGAATGGTTAAGAGAGTATTCTAAAGGCTTAGAATGGTCTAGGAATGTGTATTAGGAGTTATAAGAACCATTAGAATGATCCTAAACAATGCATGGTACCCCAAGGGACGTAGAGGGTGTACCATGAGTCCTTGGAGGATCTAACAAGTGTAGAATGGTTAGGAGAGTATTCTAAAGGCTTAGAATGGTCTAGGAATGTGTATTAGGACTTATAAGAACCATTAGAATGATCCTAAACAATGCATGGTACCCCAAGGGACGTAGAGGGTGTCGCATGAGTCCTTGTAGGTTCTTACAAGTGTAGAATGGTTAAGAGAGTATTCTAAAGGCTTAGAATGGTCTAGGAATGTGTATTAGGACTTATAAGAACCATTAGAATGATCCTAAACATTGCATGGTACCCCAAGGGACGTAGAGGGTGTAGCATGAGTCCTTGTAGGTTCTAACAAGTGTAGAATGGTTAAGAGAGTATTCTAAAGGCTTAAAATGGTCTAGGAATGTGTATTAGGACTTATAATAACCATTAGAATGATCCTAAACATTGCTCGAGTCCCCAAGGGACATAGAGGGTGTAGGATGAGTCCTTGGAGGTTCGAATAAGTGTAGAATGGTTAAGTGAGTATTCTAAAGGCTTAGAATGGTCTAGGAATGTGTATTAGGACTTATAATAACCATTAGAATGATCCTAAACAATGCATGTTACCCCAAGGGACGTAGTGGGTGTAGCAAGAGTCCTTGTAGGTTCTATCAAGTGTAGAATGGTTAAGAGAGTATTCTAAAGGCTTAGAATGGTCTAGGAATGTTTATTAGGACTTACAAGAACCATTAGAATGATCCTAAACATTGCTCGAGTCCTCCAGGGACCAGAGGGTGTAGGATGTGTCCTTGGAGGTTCTAATATGTGTAGAATGGTTAAGAGAGTATTCTAAAGGCTTAGAATGGTCTAGGAATGTGTATTAGGACTTATGAGAACCATTAGAATGATCCTAAACAATGCATGGTACCCCAAGGCACGTAGAGGGTGTAGGATGAGTCCTTGGAGGTTCTAACAAGTGTAGAATGGTTAAGAGAGTATTCTAAAGGTTTAGAATGGTCTAGGAATGTGTATTAGGACTTATAATAACTATTAGAATGATCCTAAACATTGCATGGTACACCAAGGGAAGTAGAGGGTGTACCATGAGTCCTTGTAGGTTCTAACAAGTGTAGAATGGTTAAAAGAATATTCTAAAGGCATAGAATGGTCTAGGAATTTGTATTAGGACTTATAATAACCATTAGAATGATCGTAAACATTACATGGTACCCCAAGGGACGTAGAGGGTGTAGCATGAGTCCTTGGAGGTTCTAACAAGTGTAGAATAGTTAAGAAAGTATTCTAAAGGTTAAGAATGGTCTAGGAATGTGTATTAGGACTTCTAAGAACCATTAGAATGATCCTTAACATTGTTCGAGTCCCCAAGGGACTTAGAGGGTGTAGCATGAGTCCTTGGAGGTTCTAATAAGTGTAGAATGGTTAAGAGAGTATTCTAAAGGCTTAGAATGGTCTAGGAATGTGTATTAGGACTTATAAGAACCATTAGAATTATCCTAAACAATGCATGGTACTCCAAGGGTTGTAGAGGGTGTACCATGAATCCTTGGAGGTTCTAACAAACGTAGAATGGTTAAGAGAGTATTCTAAAGGCTTAGAATGGTCTAGGAATGTGTAATAGGACTTATAATAACCATTAGAATGATCCTAAACAATGCTTGAGTCCCCTAAGGACGTAGAGGGTGTAGCATGAGTCCTTGGAGGTTCTAACAAGTGTTGAATGGTTAAAAGAGTATTCAAAAGGCTTAGAATGGTCTAGGAATGTGTATTAGGAGTTATAATAACCATTAGAATGATCCCAAACAATGCATGGTACCCCAAGGGACGTAGAGGGTGTCGCATGAGTCCTTGTAGGTTCTAACAAGTGTAGAATGGTTAAGAGAGTATTCTAAAGGCTTAGAATGGTCTAGGAATGTGTATTAGGACTTATAAGAACCTTTAGAATGATCCTAAACATTGCTCGACTCCCCAAGGGACATAGAGGGTGTAGGAGGAGTCCTTGGAGATTCGAATAAGTGTAGAATGGTTAAGTGAGTATTCTAAAGGCTTAGAATGCTCTAGGAATGTGTATTAGGACTTAAAATAACCATTAGAATGATCCTAAACAATGCATGGTACCCCAACGGACGTAGAGGGTGTAGCATGAGTCCTTGTAGGTTCTAACAAGTGTAGAATGGTTAAGAGAGTATTCTAAAAGCTTAGAATGGTCTAGGAATGTGTATTAGGACTTATAAGAACCATTAGAATGATCCTAAACATTGCACGAGTCCCCAAGGGACCAGAGGGTGTAGGTTGAGTCCTTGGAGGTTCTAATAAGTGTAGAATGGTTAAGAGAGTATTCTAAAGGCTTAGAATGGTCTAGGAATGTGTATTAGGACTTATAAGAACCATTTGAATGATCCTAAACATTGCATGGTACCCCAAGGGACGTAGAGGGTGTACCATGAGTCCTTGGAGGTTCTAACAAGTGTAGAATGGTTAAGAGAGTATTCTAAAGGCTTAGAATGGTTTAGGAATGTGTATTAGGACTTATAATAACCATTGGAATGATCCTAAACATTGCATGGTACCACAAGGGACGTAGAGGGTGTAGCATGAGTCCTTGTAGGTTCTAACAAGTGTAGAATGGTTAAGAGAGTATTTTAAAGGCTTAGAATGGTCTAGGAATGTGTATTAGGACTTATAAAAACCATTAGAATGATCCTAAACATTGTTCGAGTCCCCAAGGGACATAGAGGGTGTAGCATGAGTCCTTGGAGGTTCTAATAAGTGTAGAATGGTTAAGAGAGTATTCTAAAGGCTTAGAATGGTCCAGGAATGTGTATTACGACTTATAAGAACCATTAGAATGATCCTAAACAATGCATGGTACCCCAAGGGACGTAGAGGGTGTACCATGAACCCTTGGAGGTTCTAACAAGTGTAGAATGGTTAAGAGAGTATTCTAAAGGCTTAGAATGGTCTAGGAATGTGTATTAGGACTTATAATAACCATTAGAATGATCGTAAACAATGCATGGTACCCCAAGAGACGTAGAGGGTGTAGCATGAGTCCTTGTAGGTTCTAACAAGTATAGAATGGTTAAGAGAGTATTCTAAAGGCTTAGAATGGTCTAGGAATGTGTATTAGGACTTATAAGAACCATTAGAATGATCCTAAACATTGCTCGAGTCCCCAAGGGACATAGAGGGTGTAGCATGAGTCCTTGGAGGTTCTAATAAGTGTAGAATGGTTAAGAGAGTATTCTAAAGGCTTAGAATGGTCTAGGAATGTGTATTAGGACTTATGAGAACCATTAGAATGATCTTAAACAATGCATGGTACCCCAAGGGACGTAGAGGGTGTAGGATGAGTCCTTGGAGGTTCTAACAAGTGTAGAATGGTTAAGAGAGTATTCTAAAGGTTTAGAATGGTCTAGGAATGTGTATTAGGACTTATAATAACCATTAGAATGATCCTAAACATTGCATGGTACCCCAAGGGAAGTAGAGGGTGTACCATGAGTCCTTGTAGGTTCTAACAAGTGTAGAATGGTTAAAAGAATAATCTAAAGGCTTAGAATGGTCTAGGAATGTGTATTAGGACTTCTAAGAACCATTAGAATGATCCTAAACATTGTTCGAGTCCCCAAGGGACTTAGAGGGTGTAGCATGAGTCCTTGGAGGTTCTAATAAGTGTAGAATGGTTAAGAGAGTATTCTAAAGGCTTAGAATGGTCTAGGAATGTGTAATAGGACTTATAAGAACCATTAGAATGATCCTAAACAATGCATGGTACCCCAAGGGTTGTAGAGGGTGTACCATGAATCCTTGGAGGTTCTAACAAGCGTAGAATGGTTAAGAGAGTATTCTAAAGGCTTAGAATGGTCTAGGAATGTGTAATAGGACTTATAATAACCATTAGAATGATCCTAAACAATGCTTGAGTCCCCTAGGGACGTAGAGGGTGTAGCATGTGTCCTTGGAGGTTCTAACAAGTGTAGAATGGTTAAGAGAGTATTCAAAAGGCTTAGAATGGTCTAGGAATGTGTATTAGGACTTATAATAACCATTAGAATGATCCTAAACAATGCATGGTACCCTAAGGGACGTAGAAGATGTCGCATGAGTCCTTGTAGGTTCTAATAAGTGTAGAATGGTTAAGAGAGTATTCTAAAGGCTTAGAATGGTCTAGGAATGTGTATTAGGACTTATAAGAACCATTAGAATGATCCTAAACATTGCTCGAGTCCCCAAGGGACATAGAGGGTGTAGGATGAGTCCTTGGGGATTCGAATAAGTGTAGAATGGTTAAGTGAGTATTCTAAAGGCTTAGAATGGTCTAGGAATGTGTATTAGGACTTAAAATAACCATTAGAATGATCCTAAACAATGCATGGTACCCCAAGGGACGTAGAGGGTGTAGCATGAGTCCTTGTAGGTTCTAACAAGTGTAGAATGGTTAAGAGAGTATTCTAAAGGCTTAGAATGGTCTAGGAATGTGTATTAGGACTTATAAGAACCATTAGAATGATCCTAAACATTGCTCGAGTCCCCAAGGGACCAGAGGGTGTAGGTTGAGTCCTTGGAGGTTCTAATAACTATAGAATGGTTAAGAGAGTATTCTAAAGTCTTAGAATGGTCTAGGAATGTGTATTAGGACTTATAAGAACCAATAGAATGATTCTAAACATTGCTCGAGTCCCCAAGGGACATAGAGGGTGTAGGATGAGTCCTTGGAGGTTCGAATAAGTGTAGAATGGTTAAGTGAGTATTCTAAAGGCTTAGAATGGTCTAGGAATGTGTATTAGGACTTATAATAACCATTAGAATGATCGTAAACAATGCATGGTACCCCAAGGGACATAGAGGGTGTAGCATGTGTCCTTGTAGGTTCTAACAAGTATAGAATGTTTAAGAGAGTATTCTAAAGGCTTAGATTGGTCTAGGAATGTGTATTAGGACTTATAAGAACCATTAGAATGATCCTAAACATTGTTCGAGTCCCCAAGGGACTTAGAGGGTGTAGCATGAGTCCTTGGAGGTTCTAATAAGTGTAGAATGGTTAAGAGAGTATTCTAAAGGCTTAGAATGGTCTAGGAATGTGTATTAGGACTTATAAGAACCATTAGAATTATCCTAAACAATGCATGGTACCCCAAGGGACGTAGAGGGTGTAGGATGAATCCTTGGAGGTTCTAACAAGTGTAGAATGGTTAAGAGAGTATTCTAAAGGTTTAGAATGGTCTAGGAATGTGTATTAGGACTTATAATAACCATTAGAATGATCCTAAACATTGCATGGTACCCCAAGGGAAGTAGAGGGTGTACCATGAGTCCTTGTAGGTTCTAACAAGTGTAGAATGGTTAAAAGAATAATCTAAAGGCTTAGAATGGTCTAGGAATGTGTATTAGGACTTATAAGAACCATTAGAATTATCCTAAACAATGCATGGTACTCCAAGGGTTGTAGAGGGTGTACCATGAATCCTTGGAGGTTGTAACAAGCGTAGAATGGTTAAGAGAGTATTCTAAAGGCTTAGAATGGTCTAGGAATGTGTAATAGGACTTATAATAACCATTAGAATGATCCTAAACAATGCTTGAGTCCCCTAAGGACGTAGAGGGTGTAGCATGAGTCCTTGGAGGTTCTAAAAAGTGTTGTAGTATTAGGAGTTATAATAACCATTAGAATGATCCCAAACAATGCATGGTACCCCAAGGGACGTAGAGGGTGTCGCATGAGTCCTTGTAGGTTCTAACAAGTGTAGAATGGTTAAGAGAGTATTCTAAAGGCTTAGAATGGTCTAGGAATGTGTATTAGGACTTATAAGAACCATTAGAATGATCCTAAACATTGCTCGACTCCCCAAGGGACATAGAGGGTGTAGCATGAGTCCTTGGAGGTTCTAATAAGTGTAGAATGGTTAAGAGAGTATTCTAAAGGCTTAGAATGGTCTAGGAATGTGTATTAGGACTTATGAGAACCATTAGAATGATCCTAAACAATGCATGGTACCCCAAGGGACGTAGAGGGTGTAGGATGAATCCTTGGAGGTTCTAACAAGTGTAGAATGGTTAAGAGAGTATTCTAAAGGTTTGGAATGGTCTAGGAATGTGTATTAGGACTTATAATAACCATTAGAATGATCCTAAACATTGCATGGTACCCCAAGGGAAGTAGAGGGTGTACCATGAGTCCTTGTAGGTTCTAACAAGTGTAGAATGGTTAAAAGAATAATCTAAAGGCTTAGAATGGTCTAGGAATATGTATTAGGACTTATAAGAACCATTAGAATTATCCTAAACAATGCATGGTACTCCAAGGGTTGTAGAGGGTGTACCATGAATCCTTGGAGGTTCTAACAAGCGTAGAATGGTTAAGAGAGTATTCTAAAGGCTTAGAATGGTCTAGGAATGTGTAATAGGACTTATAATAACCATTAGAATGATCCTAAACAATGCTTGAGTCCCCTAAGGATGTAGAGGGTGTAGCATGAGTCCTTGGAGGTTCTAACAAGTGTTGAATGGTTAAAAGAGTATTCAAAAGGCTTAGAATGGTCTAGGAATGTGTATTAGGATTTATAATAACCATTAGAATGATCCCAAACAATGCATGGTACCCCAAGGGACGTAGAGGGTGTCGCATGAGTCCTTGTAGGTTCTAACAAGTGTAGAATGGTTAAGAGAGTATTCTAAAGGCTTAGAATGGTCTAGGAATGTGTATTAGGACTTATAAGAACCATTAGAATGATCCTAAACATTGCTCGACTCCCCAAGGGACATAGAGGGTGTAGCATGAGTCCTTGGAGGTTCTAATAAGTGTAGAATGGTTAAGAGAGTATTCTAAAGGCTTAGAATGGTCTAGGAATGTGTATTAGGACTTATGAGAACCATTAGAATGATCCTAAACAATGCATGGTACCCCAAGGGACGTAGAGGGTGTAGGATGAATCCTTGGAGGTTCTAACAAGTGTAGAATGGTTAAGAGAGTATTCTAAAGGTTTAGAATGGTCTAGGAATGTGTATTAGGACTTATAATAACCATTAGAATGATCCTAAACATTGCATGGTACCCCAAGGGAAGTAGAGGGTGTACCATGAGTCCTTGTAGGTTCTAACAAGTGTAGAATGGTTAAAAGAATAATCTAAAGGCTTAGAATGGTCTAGGAATGTGTATTAGGACTTATAAGAACCATTAGAATTATCCTAAACAATGCATGGTACTCCAAGGGTTGTAGAGGGTGTACCATGAATCCTTGGAGGTTCTAACAAGCGTAGAATGGTTAAGAGAGTATTCTAAAGGCTTAGAATGGTCTAGGAATGTGTAATAGGACTTATAATAACCATTAGAATGACCGTAACAATGCTTGAGTCCCCTAAGGACGTAGAGGGTGTAGCATGAGTCCTTGGAGGTTCTAACAAGTGTTGAATGGTTAAAAGAGTATTCAAAAGGCTTAGAATGGTCTAGGAATGTGTATTAGGAGTTATAATAACCATTAGAATGATCCCAAACAATGCATGGTACCCCAAGGGACGTAGAGGGTGTCGCATGAGTCCTTGTAGGTTCTAACAAGTGTAGAATGGTTAAGAGAGTATTCTAAAGGCTTAGTATGGTCTAGGAATGTGTATTAGGACTTATAAGAACCATTAGAATGATCCTAAACATTGCTCGACTCCCCAAGGGACATAGAGGGTGTAGGATGAGTCCTTGGAGATTCGAATAAGTGTAGAATGGTTAAGTGAGTATTCTAAAGGCTTAGAATGGTCTAGGAATGTGTATTTTGACTTAAAATAACCATTAGAACGATCCTAAACAATGCATGGTACCCCAACGGACGTAGAGGGTGTAGCATGAGTCCTTGTAGGTTCTAACTAGTGTAGAATGGTTAAGAGAGTATTCTAAAGGCTTAGAATGGTCTAGGAATGTGTATTAGGACTTATAAGAACCATTAGAATGATCCTACACATTGCTCGAGTCCCCAAGGGACCAGAGGGTGTAGGTTGAGTCCTTGGAGGTTCTAATAAGTGTAGAATGGTTAAGAGAGTATTCTAAAGGCTTAGAATGGTCTAGGAATGTGTATTAGGACTTATAAGAACCATTTGAATGATCCTAAACATTGCATGGTACCCCAAGGGACGTAGAGGGTGTACCATGAGTCCTTGGAGGTTCTAACAAGTGTAGAATGGTTAAGATTGTATTCTAAAGGCTTAGAATGGTCTAGGAATGTGTATTAGGACTTATAATAACCATTGGAATGATCCTAAACATTGCATGGTACCACAAGGGACGTAGAGGGTGTAGCATGAGTCCTTGTAGGTTCTAACAAGTGTAGAATGGTTAAGAGAGTATTTTAAAGGCTTAGAATGGTCTAGGAATGTGTATTAGGACTTATAAAAACCATTAGAATGATCCTAAACATTGTTCGAGTCCCCAAGGGACATAGAGGGTGTAGCATGAGTCCTTGGAGGTTCTAATAAGTGTAGAATGGTTAAGAGAGTATTCTAAAGGCTTAGAATGGTCTAGGAATGTGTATTAAGACTTATAAGAACCATTAGAATGATGCTAAACATTGCTCGAGTCCCCAAGGGACATAGAGGGTGTAGGATGAGTCCATGGAGGTTCGAATAAGTGTAGAATGGTTAAGTGAGTATTCTAAACGCTTAGAATGGTCTAGGAATGTGTATTAGGACTTATAATAACCATTAGAATGATCGTAAACAATGCATGGTACCCCAAGAGACGTAGAGGGTGTAGCATGAGTCCTTGTAGGTTCTAACAAGTATAGAATGGTTAAGAGAGTATTCTAAAGGCTTGGAATGGTCTAGGAATGTGTATTAGGACTTATAAGAACCATTAGAATGATCCTAAACATTGCTCGAGTCCCCAAGGGACATAGAGGGTGTAGCATGAGTCCTTGGAGGTTCTAATAAGTGTAGAATGGTTAAGAGAGTATTCTAAAGGCTTAGAATGCTCTAGGAATGTGTATTAGGACTTATGAGAACCATTAGAATGATCCTAAACAATGCATGGTACCCCAAGGGACGTAGAGGGTGTAGGATGAATCCTTGGAGGTTCTAACAAGTGTAGAATGGTTAAGAAAGTATTCTAAAGGTTTAGAATGGTCTAGGAATGTGTATTAGGACTTATAATAACCATTAGAATGATCCTAAACATTGCATGGTACCCCAAGGGAAGTAGAGGGTGTACCATGAGTCCTTGTAGGTTCTAACAAGTGTAGAATGGTTAAAAGAATAATCTAAAGGCTTAGAATGGTCTAGGAATGTGTATTAGGACTTCTAAGAACCATTAGAATGATCCTAAACATTGTTCGAGTACCCAAGGGACTTAGAGGGTGTAGCATGAGTCCTTGGAGGTTCTAATAAGTGTAGAATGGTTAAGAGAGTATTCTAAAGGCTTAGAGTGGTCTAGGAATGTGTAATAGGACTTATAAGAACCATTAGAATGATCCTAAACAATGCATGGTACCCCAAGGGTTGTAGAGGGTGTACCATGAATCCTTGGAGGTTCTAACAAGCGTAGAATGGTTAAGAGAGTATTCTAAAGGCTTAGAATGGTCTAGGAATGTGTAATAGGACTTATAATAACCATTAGAATGATCCTAAACAATGCTTGAGTCCCCTAGGGACGTAGAGGGTGTAGCATGAGTCCTTGGAGGTTCTAACAAGTGTAGAATGGTTGAAAGAGTATTCAAAAGGCTTAGAATGGTCTAGGAATGTGTATTAGGACTTATAATAACCATTAGAATGATCCTAAACAATGCATGGTACCCTAAGGGACGTAGAAGATGTCGCATGAGTCCTTGTAGGTTCTAATAAGTGTAGAATGGTTAAGTGAGTATTCTAAAGGCTTAGAATGGTCTAGGAATGTGTATTAGGACTTACAAGAACCATTAGAATGATCCTAAACATTGCTCGAGTCCCCAAGGGACATAGAGGGTGTAGCATGAGTCCTTGGAGGTTCTAATAAGTGTAGAATGGTTAAGAGAGTATTCTAAAGGCTTAGAATGGTCTAGGAATGTGTATTAGGACTTATGAGAACCATTAGAATGATCCTAAACAACGCATGGTACCCCAAGGGACGTAGATGGTGTAGCATGAGTCCTTGTAGGTTCTAACAAGTATAGAATGGTTAAGAGAGTATTCTAAAGGCTTAGAATGGTCTAGGAATGTGTATTAGGACTTATAATAACCATTAGAATGATCCTAAACAACGCATGGTACCCCAAGGGACGTAGAGGGTGTAGCATGAGTCCTTGTAGGTTCTAACAAGTGTAGAATGGTTAAAAGAGTATTCTAAAGGCTTAGAATGGTCTAGGAATGTGTATTAGGACTTATAAGAACCATTAGAATGATCCTAAACATTGCTCGAGTCCCCAAGGGACATAGAGGGTGTAGGATGAGTCCTTGGAGGTTCGAATAAGTGTAGAATGGTTAAGTGAGTATTCTAAAGGCTTAGAATGGTCTAGGAATGTGTATTAGGACTTATAATAACCATTAGAATGATCCTAAACAATGCATGTTACCCCAAGGGACGTAGAGGGTGTAGCATGAGTCCTTGTAGGTTCTAACAAGTGTAGAATGGTTAAGAGAGTATTCTAAAGGCTTAGAATGGTCTAGGAATGTGTATTAGGACTTATAAGAACCATTAGAATGATCCTAAACATTGCTCGAGTCCCCAAGGGACCAGAGGGTGTAGGTTGAGTCCTTGGAGGTTCTAATAACTGTAGAATGGTTAAGAGAGTATTCTAAAGTCTTAGAATGGTCTAGGAATGTGTATTAGGACTTATAAGAACCATTAGAATGATGCTAAACATTGCTCGAGTCCCCAAGGGACATAGAGGGTGTAGGATGAGTCCTTGGAGGTTCGAATAAGTGTAGAATGGTTAAGTGAGTATTCTAAAGGCTTAGAATGGTCTAGGAATGTGTATTAGGACTTATAATAACCATTAGAATGATCGTAAACAATGCATGGTACCCCAAGGGACGTAGAGGGTGTAGCATGTGTCCTTGTAGGTTCTAACAAGTATAGAATGGTTAAGAGAGTATTCTAAAGGCTTAGATTGGTCTAGGAATGTGTATTAGGACTTATAAGAACCATTAGAATGATCCTAAACATTGCTCGAGTCCCCAAGGGACGTAGAGGGTGTAGCATGAGTCCTTGGAGGTTCTAAAAAGTGTAGAATGGTTAAGAGAGTATTCTAAAGGCTTAGAATGGTCTAGGAATGTGTATTAAGACTTACAAGAACCATTAGAATGATTGTAAACATTGCTCGAGTCCCCAAGGGACATAGAGGGTGTAGGATGAGTCCTTGGAGGTTCGAATAAGTGTAGAATGGTTAAGTGAGTATTCTAAAGGCTTAGAATGGTCTAGGAATGTGTATTAGGACTTATAATAACCATTAGAATGATCCTAAACAATGCATGGTACCCCAAGGGACGTAGAGGGTTTACCATGAGTCCTTGGAGGTTCTAACAAGTGTAGAATGGTTAAGAGAGTATTCTAAAGGCTTAGAGTGGTTTAGGAATGTGTATTAGGACTTATGAGAACCATTAGAATGATCCTAAACAATGCATGGTACCCCAAGGGACGTAGAGGGTGTAGGATGAGTCCTTGGAGGTTCTAACAAGTGTAGAATGGTTAAGAAAGTATTCTAAAGGTTTAGAATGGTCTAGGAATGTGTATTAGGACTTATAATAACTATTAGAATGATCCTAAACATTGCATGGTACCCCAAGGGATGTAGAGGGTGTACCATGAGTCCTTGTAGGTTCTAACAAGTGTAGAATGGTTAAAAGAATATTCTAAAGGCTTAGAATGGTCTAGGAATTTGTATTAGGACTTATAATAACCATTAGAATGATCGTAAACATTACATGGTAACCCAAGGGACGTAGAGGGTGTAGCATGAGTCCATGGAGCTTCTAACAAGTGTAGAATAGTTAAGAAAGTATTCTAAAGGCTTAGAATGGTCTAGGAATGTGTATTAGGGCTTCTAAGAACCATTAGAATGATCCTAAACATTGCTCGAGTCCCCAAGGGACTTAGAGGGTGTAGCATGAGTCCTTGGAGGTTCTAATAAGTGTAGAATGGTTAAGAGAGTATTCTAAAGGCTTAGAATGGTCTAGGAATGTGTAATAGGACTTATAAGAACCATTAGAATGATCCTAAACAATGCATGGTACCCCAAGGGTTGTAGAGGGTGTACCATGAATCCTTGGAGGTTCTAACAAGCGTAGAATGGTTAAGAGAGTATTCTAAAGGCTTAGAATGGTCTAGGAATGTGTAATAGGACTTATAATAACCATTAGAATGATCCTAAACAATGCTTGAGTCCCCTAGGGACGTAGAGGGTGTAGCATGAGTCCTTGGAGGTTCTAACAAGTGTAGAATGGTTAAAAGAGTATTCAAAAGGCTTAGAATGGTCTAGGAATGTGTATTAGGACTTACAATAACCATTAGAATGATCCTAAATAATGCATGGTACCCTAAGGGACGTAGAGGGTGTCGCATGAGTCCTTGTAGGTTCTAATAAGTGTAGAATGGTTAAGAGAGTATTCTAAAGGCTTAGAGTGGTCTAGGAATGTGTATTAGGACTTATAAGAACCATTAGAATGATCCTAAACATTGCTCGAGTCCCCAAGGGACATAGAGGGTGTAGGATGAGTCCTTGGGGATTTGAATAAGTGTAGAATGGTTAAGTGAGTATTCTAAAGGCTTAGAATGGTCTAGGAATGTGTATTAGAACTTAAAATAACCATTACAATGATCCTAAACAATGCATGGTACCCCAAATGACGTAGAGGGTGTAGCATGAGTCCTTGTAGGTTCTAACAAGTGTAGAATGGTTAAGAGAGTATTCTAAAGGCTTAGAATGGTCTAGGAATGTGTATTAGGACTTATAAGAACCATTAGAATGATCCTAAACATTGCTCGAGTCCCCAAGGGACCAGAGGGTGTAGGTTGAGTCCTTGGAGGTTCTAATAAGTGTAGAATGGTTAAGAGAGTATTCTAAAGGCTTAGAATGGTCTAGGAATGTGTATTAGGACTTATAAGAACCATTAGAATGATCCTAAACATTGCATGGTACCCCAAGGGACATAGAGGGTGTACCATGAGTCCTTGGAGGTTCTAACAAGTGTAGAATGGTTAAGAGAGTATTCTAAAGGCTTAGAATGGTCTAGGAATGTGTATTAGGACTTATAATAACCATTGGAATGATCCTAAACATTGCATGGTACCACAAGGGACAATGAGGGTGTAGCATGAGTCCTTGTAGGTTCTAACAAGTGTAGAATGGTTAAGAGAGTATTTTAAAGGCTTAGAATGGTCTAGGAATGTGTATTAGGACTTATAAAAACCATTAGAATGATCCTAAACATTGTTCGAGCCCCCAAGGGACATAGAGGGTGTAGCATGAGTCCTAGGAGGTTCTAATAAGTGTAGAATGGTTAAGAGAGTATTCTAAAGGCTTAGAATGGTCTAGGAATGTGTATTAAGACTTATAAGAACCATTAGAATGATTCTAAACATTGCTCGAGTCCCCAAGGGACATAGAGGGTGTAGGATGAGTCCTTGGAGGTTCGAATAAGTGTAGAATGGTTAAGTGAGTATTCTAAAAGCTTAGAATGGTCTAGGAATGTGTATTAGGACTTATAATAACCATTAAAATGATCCTAAACAATGCATGGTACCCCAAGGGACGTAGAGGGTTTACCATGAGTCCTTGGAGGTTCTAACAAGTGTAGAATGGTTAAGAGAGTATTCTAAAGGCTTAGAGTGGTCTAGGAATGTGTACTAGGACTTATAATAACCATTAGAATGATCCTAAACAATGCTCGAGTCCCCAAGGGACATAGAGGGTGTAGCATGAGTCCTTGGAGGTTCTAATAAGTGTAGAATGGTTAAGAGAGTATTCTAAAGGCTTAGAATGGTCTAGCAATGTGTATTACGACTTATGAGAACCATTAGAATGATCCTAAACAATGTATGGTACCCCAAGGGACGTAGAGGGTGTAGGATGAGTCCTCGGAGGTTCTAACAAGTGTAGAATGGTTAAGAGAGTATTCTAAAGGTTTAGAATGGTCTAGGAATGTGTATTAGGACTTATGAGAACCATTAGAATGATCCTAAACAATGCATGGTACCCCAAGGGACGTAGAAGGTGTAGGATGAGTCCTTGGAGGTTCTAACAAGTGTAGAATGGTTAAAAGAATATTCTAAAGGCTTAGAATGGTCTAGGAATGTGTATTAGGACTTATAAGAACCATTAGAATGATCCTAAACATTGCTCGAGTCCCCAAGGGACCAGAGGGTGTAGGTTGAGTCCTTGGAGGTTCTAATAAGTGTAGAATGGTTAAGAGAGTATTCTAAAGGCTTAGAATGGTCTAGGAATGTGTATTAGGACTTATAATAACTATTAGAATGATCCTAAACATTGCATGGTACCCCAAGTGAAGTAGAGGGTGTACCATGAGTCCTTGTAGGTTCTAACAAGTGTAGAATGGTTAAAAGAATATTCTAAAGGCTTAGAATGGTCTAGGAATTTGTATTAGGACTTATAATAACCATTAGAATGATCGTAAACATTACATGGTAACCCAAGGGACGTAGAGGGTGTAGCATGAGTCCTTGGAGGTTCTAACAAGTGTAGAATAGTTAAGAAAGTATTCTAAAGGCTTAGAATGGTCTAGGAATGTGTTTTAGGGCTTCTAAGAACCATTAGAATGATCCTAAACATTGCTCGAGTCCCCAAGGGACATAGAGGGTGTAGGATGAGTCCTTGGGGATTCGAATAAGTGTAGAATGGTTAAGTGAGTATTCTAAAGGCTTAGAATGGTCTAGGAATGTGTATTAGGACTTAAAATAACCATTAGAATGATCCTAAACAATGCATGGTACCCCAAGGGACGTAGAGGGTGTAGGATGAGTCCTTAGAGGTTCTAACAAGTGTAGAATGGTTAAGAGAGTATTCTAAAGGTTTAGAATGGTCTAGGAATGTGTATTAGGACTTATGAGAACCATTAGAATGATCCTAAACAATGCATGGTACCCCAAGGGACGTAGAGGGTGTAGGATGAGTCCTTGGAGGTTCTAACAAGTGTAGAATGGTTAAGAGAGTATTCTAAAGGTTTAGAATGGTCTAGGAATGTGTATTAGGACTTATGAGAACCATTAGAATGATCCTAAACAATGCATGGTACCCCAAGGGACGTAGAAGGTGTAGGATGAGTCCTTGGAGGTTCTAACAAGTGTAGAATGGTTAAGAGAGTATTCTAAAGGTTTAGAATGGTCTAGGAATGTGTATTAGGACTTATAATAACTATTAGAATGATCCTAAACATTGCATGGTACCCCAAGTGAAGTAGAGGGTGTACCATGAGTCCTTGTAGGTTCTAACAAGTGTAGAATGGTTAAAAGAATATTCTAAAGGCTTAGAATGGTCTAGGAATTTGTATTAGGACTTATAATAACCATTAGAATGATCGTAAACATTACATGGTAACCCAAGGGACGTAGAGGGTGTAGCATGAGTCCTTGGAGGTTCTAACAAGTGTAGAATAGTTAAGAAAGTATTCTAAAGGCTTAGAATGGTCTAGGAATGTGTATTAGGGCTTCTAAGAACCATTAGAATGATCCTAAACATTGTTCGTGTCCCCAAGGGACTTAGAGGGTGTAGCATGAGTCCTTGGAGGTTCTAATAAGTGTAGAATGGTTAAGAGAGTTTTCTAAAGGCTTAGAATGGTCTAGGAATGTGTAATAGGACTTATAAGAACCATTAGAATGATCCTAAACAATGCATGGTACCCCAAGGGTTGTAGAGGGTGTACCATGAATCCTTGGAGGTTCTAACAAGCGTAGAATGGTTAAGAGAGTATTCTAAAGGCTTAGAATGGTCTAGGAATGTGTAATAGGACTTATAATAACCATTAGAATGATCCTAAACAATGCTTGAGTCCCCTAGGGACGTAGAGGGTGTAGCATGAGTCCTTGGAGGTTCTAACAAGTGTAGAATGGTTAAAAGAGTATTCAAAAGGCTTAGAATGGTCTAGGAATGTGTATTAGGACTTACAATAACCATTAGAATGATCCTAAAGAATGCATGGTACCCTAAGGGACGTAGAGGGTGTCGCATGAGTCCTTGTAGGTTCTAATAAGTGTAGAATGGTTAAGAGAGTATTCTAAAGGCTTAGAGTGGTCTAGGAATGTGTATTAGGACTTATAAGAACCATTAGAATGATCCTAAACATTGCTCGAGTCCCCAAGGGACATAGAGGGTGTAGGATGAGTCCTTGGGGATTCGAATAAGTGTAGAATGGTTAAGTGAGTATTCTAAAGGCTTAGAATGGTCTAGGAATGTGTATTAGGACTTAAAATAACCATTAGAATGATCCTAAACAATGCATGGTACCCCAAGGGACGTAGAGGGTGTAGGATGAGTCCTTGGAGGTTCTAACAAGTGTAGAATGGTTAAAAGAATATTCTAAAGGCTTAGAATGGTCTAGGAATTTGTATTAGGACTTATAATAACCATTAGAATGATCGTAAGCATTACATGGTAACCCAAGGGACGTAGAGGGTGTAGCATGAGTCCTTGGAGGTTCTAACAAGTGTAGAATAGTTAAGAAAGTATTCTAAAGGCTTAGAATGGTCTAGGAATGTGTATTAGGGCTTCTAAGAACCATTAGAATGATCCTAAACATTGTTCGAGTCCCCAAGGGACTTAGAGGGTGTAGCATGAGTCCTTGGAGGTTCTAATAAATGTAGAATGGTTAAGAGAGTATTCTAAAGGCTTAGAATGGTCTAGGAATGTGTAATAGGACTTATAAGAACCATTAGAATGATCCTAAACAATGCATGGTACCCCAAGGGTTGTAGAGGGTGTACCATGAATCCTTGGAGGTTCTAACAAGCGTAGAATGGTTAAGAGAGTATTCTAAAGGCTTAGAATGGTCTAGGAATGTGTAATAGGACTTATAATAACCATTAGAATGATCCTAAACAATGCTTGAGTCCCCTAGGGACGTAGAGGGTGTAGCATGAGTCCTTGGAGGTTCTAACAAGTGTAGAATGGTTAAAAGAGTATTCAAAAGGCTTAGAATGGTCTAGGAATGTGTATTAGGACTTACAATAACCATTAGAATGATCCTAAAGAATGCATGGTACCCTAAGGGACGTAGAGGGTGTCGCATGAGTCCTTGTAGGTTCTAATAAGTGTAGAATGGTTAAGAGAGTATTCTAAAGGCTTAGAGTGGTCTAGGAATGTGTATTAGGACTTATAAGAACCATTAGAATGATCCTAAACATTGCTCGAGTCCCCAAGGGACATAGAGGGTGTAGGATGAGTCCTTGGGGATTCGAATAAGTGTAGAATGGTTAAGTGAGTATTCTAAAGGCTTAGAATGGTCTAGGAATGTGTATTAGGACTTAAAATAACCATTAGAATGATCCTAAACAATGCATGGTACCCCAAGGGACGTAGAGGGTGTAGGATGAGTCCTTGGAGGTTCTAACAAGTGTAGAATGGTTAAAAGAATATTCTAAAGGCTTAGAATGGTCTAGGAATTTGTATTAGGACTTATAATAACCATTAGAATGATCGTAAGCATTACATGGTAACCCAAGGGACGTAGAGGGTGTAGCATGAGTCCTTGGAGGTTCTAACAAGTGTAGAATAGTTAAGAAAGTATTCTAAAGGCTTAGAATGGTCTAGGAATGTGTATTAGGGCTTCTAAGAACCATTAGAATGATCCTAAACATTGTTCGAGTCCCCAAGGGACTTAGAGGGTGTAGCATGAGTCCTTGGAGGTTCTAATAAATGTAGAATGGTTAAGAGAGTATTCTAAAGGCTTAGAATGGTCTAGGAATGTGTAATAGGACTTATAAGAACCATTAGAATGATCCTAAACAATGCATGGTACCCCAAGGGTTGTAGAGGGTGTACCATGAATCCTTGGAGGTTCTAACAAGCGTAGAATGGTTAAGAGAGTATTCTAAAGGCTTAGAATGGTCTAGGAATGTGTAATAGGACTTATAATAACCATTAGAATGATCCTAAACAAAGCTTGAGTCCCCTAGGGACGTAGAGGGTGTAGCATGAGTCCTTGGAGGTTCTAACAAGTGTAGAATGGTTAAGTGAGTATTCTAAAGGCTTAGAATGGTCTAGGAATGTGTATTAGAACTTAAAATAACCATTAGAATGATCCTAAACAATGCATGGTACCCCAAGGAACGTAGAGGGTGTAGCATGAGTCCTTGTAGGTTCTAACAAGTGTAGAATGGTTAAGAGAGTATTCTAAAGGTTTAGAATGGTCTAGGAATGTGTATTAGGACTTATAAGAATCATTAGAATGATCCTAAACATTGCTCGAGTCCCCAAGGGACCAGAGGGTGTAGGTTGAGTCCTTGGAGGTTCTAATAAGTGTAGAATGGTTAAGAGAGTATTCTAAACGCTTAGAATGGTCTAGGAATGTGTATTAGGACTTATAAGAACCATTAGAATGATCCTAAACATTGCATGGTACCCCAAGGGACGTAGAGGGTGTACCATGAGTCCTTGGAGGTTCTAACAAGTGTAGAATGGTTAAGAGAGTATTCTAAAGGCTTAGAATGGTCTAGGAATGTGTATTAGGACTTATAATAACCATTGGAATGATCCTAAACATTTCATGGTACCACAAG
The DNA here is from genome assembly GCA_037953625.1 of Crotalaria pallida. Lineage (NCBI taxonomy): Eukaryota > Viridiplantae > Streptophyta > Magnoliopsida > Fabales > Fabaceae > Crotalaria > Crotalaria pallida. The sequence continues at coordinate 62,197,870 of CM075655.1, read as the reverse complement.
GGACGTAGAGGGTGTAGCATGAGTCCTTGTAGGTTCTAACAAGTGTAGAATGGTTAAGAGAGTATTTTAAAGGCTTAGAATGGTCTAGGAATGTGTATTAGGGCTTCTAAGAACCATTAGAATGATCCTAAACATTGTTCGAGTCCCCAAGGGACTTAGAGGGTGTAGCATGAGTCCTTGGAGGTTCTAATAAATGTAGAATGGTTAAGAGAGTATTCTAAAGGCTTAGAATGGTCTAGGAATGTGTAATAGGACTTATAAGAACCATTACAATGATCCTAAACAATGCATGGTACCCCAAGGGTTGTAGAGGGTGTACCATGAATCCTTGGAGGTTCTAACAAGCGTAGAATGGTTAAGAGAGTATTCTAAAGGCTTAGAATGGTCTAGGAATGTGTATTAGGACTTATAATAACCATTAGAATGATCCTAAATAATGCATGGTACCCCAAGGGACGTAGAGGGTGTAGTATGCGTCTTTGTAGGTTCTAACAAGTATAGAATGGTTAAGATAGTATTCTAAAGGCTTAGAATGGTCTAGGAATGTGTATTAGGACTTATAAGAACCATTAGAATGATCCTAAACATTGCTCGAGTCCCCAAGGGACATAGAGGGTGTAGCATGAGTCCTTGGAGGTTCTAATAAGTGTAGAATGGTTAAGAGAGTATTCTAAAGGCTTAGAGTGGTCTAGGAATGTGTATTAGGACTTAAAAGAACCATTAGAATGATCCTAAACATTGCTCGAGTCCCCAAGGGACATAGAGGGTGTAGGATGAGTCATTGGGGATTCGAATAAGTGTAGAACGGTTAAGTGAGTATTCTAAAGGCTTAGAATGGTCTAGGAATGTGTATTAGGACTTATAAGAACCATTAGAATGATCCTAAACATTGCTCGAGTCCCCAAGGGACATAGACGGTGTAGCATGAGTCCTTGGAGGTTCTAATAAGTGTAGAATAGTTAAGAGAGTATTCTAAAGGCTTAGAATGGTCTAGGAATGTGTATTAGGACTTATGAGAACCATTAGAATGATCCTAAACAATGCATGGTACCCCAAGGGACGTAGAGGGTGTAGGATGAGTCCTTGGAGGTTCTAACAAGTGTAGAATGGTTAAGAGAGTATTCTAAAGGTTTAGAATGGTCTAGGAATGTGTATTAGGACTTATAATAACTATTAGAATGATCCTAAAAATTGCATCATACCCCAAGGGAAGTAGAGGGTGTACCATGAGTCCTTGTAGATTCTAACAAGTGTAGAATGGTTAAAAGAATATTCTAAAGGCTTAGAATGGTCTAGGAATTTGTATTAGGACTTATAATAACCATTAGAATGATCGTAAACATTACGTGGTACCCCAAGGGACGTAGAGGGTGTAGCATGAGTCCTTGGAGGTTCTAACAAGTGTAGAATAGTTAAGAAAGTATTCTAAAGGCTTAGAATGGTCTAGGAATGTGTATTAGGACTTCTAAGAACCATTAGAATGATCCTAAACATTGTTCGAGTCCCCAAGGAACTTAGAGGGTGTAGCATGAGTCCTTGGAGGTTCTAATAAGTGTAGAATGGTTAAGAGAGTATTCTAAAGGCTTAGAATGGTCTTGGAATGTGTAATAGGACTTATAAGAACCATTAGAATGATCCTAAACAATGCATGGTACCCCAAGGGTTGTAGAGGGTGTACCATGAATCCTTGGAGGTTCTAACAAGCGTAGAATGGTTAAGAGAGTATTCTAAAGGCTTAGAATGGTCTAGGAATGTGTAATAGGACTTATAATAACCATTAGAATGATCCTAAACAATGCTTGAGTCCCCTAGGGACGTAGAGGGTGTAGCATGAGTCCTTGGAGGTTCTAACAAGTGTAGAATGGTTGAAAGAGTATTCAAAAGGCTTAGAATGGTCTAGGAATGTGTATTAGGACTTATAATAACCATTAGAATGATCCTAAACAATGCATGGTACCTTATGGGACGTAGAAGATGTCGCATGAGTCCTTGTAGGTTCTAATAAGTGTAGAATGGTTAAGAGAGTATTCTAAAGGCTTAGAATGGTCTAGGAATGTGTATTAGGACTTATAAGAACCATTAGAATGATCCTAAACATTGCTCGAGTCCCCAAGGGACATAGAGGGTGTAGGATGAGTCCTTGGGGATTCGAATAAGTGTAGAATGGTTAAGTGAGTATTCTAAAGGCTTAGAATGGTCTAGGAATGTGTATTAGGACTTAAAATAACCATTAGAATGATCCTAAACAATGCATGGTACCCCAAGGGACGTAGAGGGTGTAGCATGAGTCCTTGTAGGTTCTAACAAGTGTAGAATGGTTAAGAGAGTATTCTAAAGGCTTAGAATGGTCTAGGAATGTGTATTAGGACTTATAATAACTATTAGAATGATCCTAAACATTGCATGGTACCCCAAGGGAAGTAGAGGGTGTACCATGAGTCCTTGTAGGTTCTAACAAGTGTAGAATGGTTAAAAGAATATTCTAAAGGCTTAGAATGGTCTAGGAATTTGTATTAGGACTTATAATAACCATTAGAATGATCGTAAACATTACATGGTACCCCAAGGGACGTAGAGGGTGTAGCATGAGTCCTTGTAGGTTCTAACAAGTATAGAATGGTTAAGAGAGTATTCTAAAGGCTTAGAATGGTCTAGGAATGTGTATTAGGACTTATAAGAACCATTAGAATGATCCTAAACATTGCTCGAGTCCCCAAGGGACATAGAGGGTGTAGCATGAGTCCTTGGAGGTTCTAATAAGTGTAGAATGGTTAAGAGAGTATTCTAAAGGCTTAGAATGGTCTAGGAATGTGTATTAGGACTTATGAGAACCATTAGAATGATCCTAAACAATGCATGGTACCCCAAGGGACGTAGAGGGTGTAGGATGAGTCCTTGGAGGTTCTAACAAGTGTAGAATGGTTAAGAGAGTATTCAAAAGGTTTAGAATGGTCTAGGAATGTGTATTAGGACTTATAATAACTATTAGAATGATCCTAAACATTGCATGGTACCCCAAGGGAAGTAGAGGGTGTACCATGAGTCCTTGTAGGTTCTAACAAGTGTAGAATGGTTAAAAGAATATTCTAAAGGCTTAGAATGGTCTAGGAATTTGTATTAGGACTTATAATAACCATTAGAATGATCGTAAACATTACATGGTACCCCAAGGGACGTAGAGGGTGTAGCATGAGTCCTTGGAGGTTCTAACAAGTGTAGAATAGTTAAGAAAGTATTCTAAAGGCTTAGAATGGTCTAGGAATGTGTATTAGGGCTTCTAAGAACCATTAGAATGATCCTAAACATTGTTCGAGTCCCCAAGGGACTTAGAGGGTGTAGCATGAGTCCTTGGAGGTTCTAATAAGTGTAGAATGGTTAAGAGAGTATTCTAAAGGCTTAGAATGGTCTAGGAATGTGTATTAGGACTTATAAAAACCATTAGAATGATCCTAAACATTGTTTGAGTCCCCAAGGGACATAGAGGGTGTAGCATGAGTCCTTGGAGGTTCTAATAAGTGTACAATGCTTGGTACCCCAAGGGTTGTAGAGGATGTACCATGAATCCTTGGAGGTTCTAACAAGCGTAGAATGGTTGAGAGTATTCTAAAGGCTTAGAATGGTCTAGGAATGTGTAATAGGACTTATAATAACCATTAGAATGATCCTAAACAATGCTTGAGTCCCCTAGGGACGTAGAGGGTGTAGCATGAGTCCTTGGAGGTTCTAACAAGTGTAGAATGGTTAAAAGAGTATTCAAAAGGCTTAGAATGGTCTAGGAATGTGTATTAGGACTTATAATAACCATTAGAATGATCCTAAATAATGCATGGTACCCTAAGGGACGTAGAGGGTGTAGCATGAGTCCTTGGAGGTTCTAACAAGTGTAGAATGGTTAAAAGAGTATTCAAAAGGCTTAGAATGGTCTAGGAATGTGTATTAGGACTTATAATAACCATTAGAATGATCCTAAATAATGCATGGTACCCTAAGGGACGTAGAGGGTGTCGCATGAGTCCTTGTAGGTTCTAATAAGTGTAGAATGGTTAAGAGAGTATTCTAAAGGCTTAGAGTGGTCTAGGAATGTGTATTAGGACTTATAAGAACCATTAGAATGATCCTAAACATTGCTCGAGTCCCCAAGGGACATAGAGGGTGTAGGATGAGTCCTTGGGGATTCGAATAAGTGTAGAATGGTTAAGTGAGTATTCTAAAGGCTTAGAATGGTCTAGGAATGTGTATTAGGACTTAAAATAACCATTAGAATGATCCTAAACAATGCATGGTACCCCAAGGGACGTAGAGGGTGTAGCATGAGTCCTTGTAGGTTCTAACAAGTGTAGAATGGTTAAGAGAGTATTCTAAAGGCTTAGAATGGTCTAGGAATGTGTATTAGGACTTATAAGAACCATTAGAATGATCCTAAACATTGCTCGAGTCCCCAAGGGACCAGAGGGTGTAGGTTGAGTCCTTGGAGGTTCTAATAAGTGTAGAATGGTTAAGAGAGTATTCTAAAGGCTTAGAATGGTCTAGGAATGTGTATTAGGACTTATAAGAACCATTAGAATGATCCTAAACATTGCTCGAGTCCCCAAGGGACATAGAGGGTGTAGCATGAGTCCTTGGAGGTTCTAACAAGTGTAGAATGGTTAAAAGAGTATTCAAAAGGCTTAGAATGGTCTAGGAATGTGTATTAGGACTTATAAGAACCATTAGAATGATCCTAAACATTGCATGGTACCCCAAGGGACGTAGAGGGTGTACCATGAGTCCTTGGAGGTTCTAACAAGTGTAGAATGGTTAAGAGAGTATTCTAAAGGCTTAGAATGGTCTAGGAATGTGTATTAGGACTTATAATAACCATTGGAATGATCCTAAACATTGCATGGTACCACAAGGGACGTAGAGGGTGTAGCATGAGTCCTTGAAGGTTCTAACAAGTGTAGAATGGTTAAGAGCGTATTTTAAAGGCTTAGAATGGTCTAGGAATGTGTATTAGGAATTATAAAAACCATTAGAATGATCCTAAACATTGTTCAAGTCCCCAAGGGACATAGAGGGTGTAGCATGAGTCCTTGGAGGTTCTAATAAGTGTAGAATGGTTAAGAGAGTATTCTAAAGGCTTAGAATGGTCTAGGAATGTGTATTAAGACTTATAAGAACCATTAGAATGATGCTAAACATTGCTCGAGTCCCCAAGGGACATAGAGGGTGTAGGATGAGTCCTTGGAGGTTCTAATAAGTGTAGAATGGTTAAGAGAGTATTCTAAAGGCTTAGATGGTCTAGGAATGTGTATTAGGACTTATAAGAACCATTAGAATGATCCTAAACATTGCATGGTACCCCAAGGGACGTAGAGGGTATACCATGAGTCCTTGGAGGTTCTAACAAGTGTAGAATGGTTAAGAGAGTATTCTAAAGGCTTAGAATGGTCTAGGAATGTGTATTAGGACTTATAATAACCATTGGAATGATCCTAAACATTGCATGGTACCACAAGGGACGTAGAGGGTGTAGCATGAGTCCTTGTAGGTTCTAACAAGTGTAGAATGGTTAAGAGAGTATTTTAAAGGCTTAGAATGGTCTAGGAATGTGTATTAGGACTTATAAAAACCATTAGAATGATCCTAAACATTGTTCGAGTCCCCAAGGGACATAAAGGGTGTAGCATGAGTCCTTGGAGGTTGTAATAAGTGTAGAATGGTTAAGAGAGTATTTTAAAGGCTTAGAATGGTCTAGGAATGTGTATTAGGACTTATAAAAACCATTAGAATGATCCTAAACATTGTTCGAGTCCCCAAGGGACATAGAGGGTGTAGCATGAGTCCTCGGAGGTTCTAATAAGTGTAGAATGGTTAAGAGAGTATTCTAAAGGCTTAGAATGGTCTAGGAATGTGTATTAAGACTTATAAGAACCATTAGAATGATGCTAAACATTGCTCGAGTCCCCAAGGGACATAGAGGGTGTAGGATGAGTCCTTGGAGGTTCGAATAAGTGTAGAATGGTTAAGTGAGTATTCTAAAGGCTTAGAATGGTCTAGGAATGTGTATTAGGACTTAAAATAACCATTAGAATGATCCTAAACAATGCATGGTACCCCAAGGGACGTAGAGGGTGTAGCATGAGTGCTTGTAGGTTCTAACAAGTGTAGAATGGTTAAGAGAGTATTCTAAAGGCTTAGAATGGTCTAGGAATGTGTATTAGGACTTATAAGAACCATTAGAATGATCCTAAACATTGCTCGAGTCCCCAAGGGACCAGAGGGTGTAGGTTGAGTCCTTGGAGGTTCTAATAAGTGTAGAATGGTTAAGAGAGTATTCTAAAGGCTTAGAATGGTCTAGGAATGTGTATTAGGACTTATAAGAACCATTAGAATGATACTAAACATTGCATGGTACCCCAAGGGACGTAGAGGGTGTACCATGAGTCCTTGGAGGTTCTAACAAGTGTAGAATGGTTAAGAGAGTATTCTAAAGGCTTAGAATGGTCTAGGAATGTGTATTAGGACTTATAATAACCATTGGAATGATCCTAAACATTGCATGGTACCACAAGGGACGTAGAGGGTGTAGCATGAGTCCTTGTAGGTTCTAACAAGTGTAGAATGGTTAAGAGAGTATTTTAAAGGCTTAGAATGGTCTAGGAATGTGTATTAGGACTTATAAAAACCATTAGAATGATCCTAAACATTGTTCGAGTCCCCAAGGGACATAAAGGGTGTAGCATGAGTCCTTGGAGGTTGTAATAAGTGTAGAATGGTTAAGAGAGTATTCTAAAGGCTTAGAATGGTCTAGGAATGTGTATTAAGACTTATAAGAACCATTAGAATGATGCTAAACATTGCTCGAGTCCCCAAGGGACATAGAGGGTGTAGGATGAGTCCTTGGAGGTTCGAATAAGTGTAGAATGGTTAAGTGAGTATTCTAAAGGCTTAGAATGGTCTAGGAATGTGTATTAGGACTTATAATAACCATTAGAATGATCCTAAACAATGCATGGTACCCCAAGGGACGTAGAGGGTGTAGCATGAGTCCTTGTAGGTTCTAACAAGTATAGAATGGTTAAGATAGTATTCTAAAGGCTTAGAATGGTCTAGGAATGTGTATTAGGACTTATAAGAACCATTAGAATGATCCTAAACATTGCTCGAGTCCCCAAGGGACATAGAGGAAGTAGCATGAGTCCTTGGAGGTTCTAATAAGTGTAGAATGGTTAAGAGAGTATTCTAAAGGCTTAGAATGGTCTAGGAATGTGTATTAGGACTTATGAGAACCATTAGAATGATCCTAAACAATGCATGGTACCCCAAGGGACGTAGAGGGTGTAGGATGAGTCCATGGAGGTTCTAACAAGTGTAGAATAGTTAAGAGAGTATTCTAAAGGTTTAGAATGGTCTAGGAATGTGTATTAGGACTTATAATAACTATTAGAATGATCCTAAACATTGCATGATACCCCAAGGGAAGTAGAGGGTGTACCATGAGTCCTTGTAGATTCTAACAAGTGTAGAATGGTTAAAAGAATATTCTAAAGGGTTAGAATGGTCTAGGAATTTGTATTAGGACTTATAATAACCATTAGAATGATCGTAAACATTACATGGTACCCCAAGGGATGTAGAGGGTGTAGCATGAGTCCTTGGAGGTTCTAACAAGTGTAGAATAGTTAAGAAAGTATTCTAAAGGCTTAGAATGGTCTAGGAATGTGTATTAGGACTTCTAAGAACCATTAGAATGATCCTAAACATTGTTCGAATCCCCAAGGGACTTAGAGGGTGTAGCATGAGTCCTTGGAGGTTCTAATAAGTGTAGAATGGTTAAGAGAGTATTCTAAAGGCTTAGAATGGTCTAGGAATGTGTAATAGGACTTATAAGAACCATTAGAATGATCCTAAACAATGCATGGTACCCCAAGGGTTGTAGAGGGTGTACCATGAATCCTTGGAGGTTCTAACAAGCGTAGAATGGTTAAGAGAGTATTCTAAAGGCTTAGAATGGTCTAGGAATGTGTAATAGGAGTTATAATAACCATTAGAATGATCCTAAACAATGCTTGAGTCCCCTAGGGACGTAGAGGGTGTAGCATGAGTCCTTGGAGGTTCTAACAAGTGTAGAATGGTTAAAAGAGTATTCAAAAGGCTTAGAATGGTCTAGGAATGTGTATTAGGACTTATAAGAACCATTAGAATGATCCTAAACATTGCATGGTACCCCAAGGGACGTAGAGGGTGTACCATGAGTCCTTGGAGGTTCTAACAAGTGTAGAATGGTTAAGAGAGTATTCTAAAGGCTTAGAATGGTCTAGGAATGTGTATTAGGACTTATAATAACCATTGGAATGATCCTAAACATTGCATGGTACCACAAGGGACGTAGAGGGTGTAGCATGAGTCCTTGAAGGTTCTAACAAGTGTAGAATGGTTAAGAGCGTATTTTAAAGGCTTAGAATGGTCTAGGAATGTGTATTAGGACTTATAAAAACCATTAGAATGATCCTAAACATTGTTCGAGTCCCCAAGGGACATAGAGGGTGTAGCATGAGTCCTTGGAGGTTCTAATAAGTGTAGAATGGTTAAGAGAGTATTCTAAAGGCTTAGAATGGTCTAGGAATGTGTATTAAGACTTATAAGAACCATTAGAATGATGCTAAAGATTGCTCGAGTCCCCAAGGGACATAGAGGGTGTAGGATGAGTCCTTGGAGGTTCTAATAAGTGTAGAATGGTTAAGAGAGTATTCTAAAGGCTTAGATGGTCTAGGAATGTGTATTAGGACTTATAAGAACCATTAGAATGATCCTAAACATTGCATGGTACCCCAAGGGACGTAGAGGGTATACCATGAGTCGTTGGAGGTTCTAACAAGTGTAGAATGGTTAAGAGAGTATTCTAAAGGCTTAGAATGGTCTAGGAATGTGTATTAGGACTTATAATAACCATTGGAATGATCCTAAACATTGCATGGTACCACAAGGGACGTAGAGGGTGTAGCATGAGTCCTTGTAGGTTCTAACAAGTGTAGAATGGTTAAGAGAGTATTCTAAAGGCTTAGAATGGTCTAGAAATGTGTATTAGGACTTATAAAAACCATTAGAATGATCCTAAACATTGTTTGAGTCCCCAAGCGACATAGAGGGTGTAGCATGAGTCCTTGTAGGTTCTAACAAGTATAGAATGGTTAAGAGAGTATTCTAAAGGCTTAGAATGGTCTAGGAATGTGTATTAGGACTTATAAGAACCATTAGAATGATCCTAAACATTGCTCGAGTCCCCAAGGGACATAGAGGGTGTAGCATGAGTCCTTGGAGGTTCTAATAAGTGTAGAATGGTTAAGAGAGTATTCTAAAGGCTTAGAATGGTCTAGGAATGTGTATTAGGACTTATGAGAACCATTAGAATAATCCTAAACAATGCATGGTACCCCAAGGGACGTAGAGGGTGTAGGATGAGTCCTTGGAGGTTCTAACAAGTGTAGAATGGTTAAGAGAGTATTCTAAAGGTTTAGAATGGTCTAGGAATGTGTATTAGGACTTATAATAACTATTAGAATGATCCTAAACATTGCATGGTACCCCAAGGGAAGTAGAGGGTGTACCATGAGTCCTTGTAGGTTCTAACAAGTGTAGAATGGTTAAAAGAATATTCTAAAGGCTTAGAATGGTCTAGGAATTTGTATTAGGACTTATAATAACCATTAGAATGATCGTAAACATTACATGGTACCCCAAGGGACGTAGAGGGTGTAGCATGAGTCCTTGGAGGTTCTAACAAGTGTAGAATATTTAAGAAAGTATTCTAAAGGCTTAGAATGGTCTAGGAATGTGTATTAGGGCTTCTAAGAACCATTAGAATGATCCTAAACATTGTTCGAGTCCCCAAGGGACTTAGAGGGTGTAGCATGAGTCCTTGGAGGTTCTAATAAGTGTAGAATGGTTAAGAGAGTATTCTAAAGGCTTAGAATCGTCTAGGAATGTGTAATAGGACTTATAAGAACCATTAGAATGATCCTAAACAATGCTTGGTACCCCAAGGGTTGTAGAGGGTGTACCATGAATCCTTGGAGGTTCTAACAAGCGTAGAATGGTTGAGAGTATTCTAAAGGCTTAGAATGGTCTAGGAATGTGTAATAGGACTTATAATAACCATTAGAATGATCCTAAACAATGCTTGAGTCCCCTAGGGACGTAGAGGGTGTAGCATGAGTCCTTGGAGGTTCTAACAAGTGTAGAATGGTTAAAAGAGTATTCAAAAGGCTTAGAATGGTCTAGGAATGTGTATTAGGACTTATAATAACCATTAGAATTATCCTAAACAATGCATGGTACCCTAAGGGACGTAGAAGATGTCGCATGAGTCCTTGTAGGTTCTAATAAGTGTAGAATGGTTAAGAGAGTATTCTAAAGGCTTAGAATGGTCTAGGAATGTGTATTTGGACTTATAAGAACCATTAGAATGATCCTAAACATTGCTCGAGTCCCCAAGGGACATAGAGGGTGTAGGATGAGTCCTTGGGGATTCGAATAAGTGTAGAATGGTTAAGCGAGTATTCTAAAGGCTTAGAATGGTCTAGGAATGTGTATTAGGACTTAAAATAACCATGAGAATGATCCTAAACAATGCATGGTACCCCAAGGGACGTAGAGGGTGTAGCATGAGTCCTTGTAGGTTCTAACAAGTGTAGAATGGTTAAGAGAGTATTCTAAAGGCTTAGAATGGTCTACGAATGTGTATTAGGACTTATAAGAACCATTAGAATGATCCTAAACATTGCTCGAGTCCCCAAGGGACCAGAGGGTGTAGGTTGAGTCCTTGGAGGTTCTAATAACTGTAGAATGGTTAAGAGAGTATTCTAAAGGCTTAGAATGGTCTAGGAATGTGTATTAGGACTTATAAGAACCATTAGAATGATGCTAAACAATGCTCGAGTCCCCAAGGGACATAGAGGGTGTAGGATGAGTCCTTGGAGGTTCGAATAAGTGTAGAATGGTTAAGTGAGTATTCTAAAGGCTTAGAATGGTCTAGGAATGTGTATTAGGACTTATAATAACCATTAGAATGATCGTAAACAATGCATGGTACCCCAAGGGACGTAGAGGGTGTAGCATGAGTCCTTGTAGGTTCTAACAAGTATAGAATGGTTAAGAGAGTATTCTAAAGGCTTAGAATGGTCTAGGAATGTGTATTAGGACTTATAAGAACCATTAGAATGATCCTAAACATTGCTCGAGTCCCCAAGGGACATAGAGGGTGTAGCATGAGTCCTTGGAGGTTCTAATAAGTGTAGAATGGTTAAGAGAGTATTCTAAAGGCTTAGAATGGTCTAGGAATGTGTATTAGGACTTATGAGAACCATTAGAATGATCCTAAACAATGCATGGTACCCCAAGGGACGTAGAGGGTGTAGGATGAGTCCTTGGAGGTTCTAACAAGTGTAGAATGGTTAAGAGAGTATTCTAAAGGTTTAGAATGGTCTAGGAATGTGTATTAGGACTTATAATAACTATTAGAATGATCCTAAACATTGCATGGTACCCCAAGGGAAGTAGAGGGTGTACCATGAGTCCTTGTAGGTTCTAACAAGTGTAGAATGGTTAAAAGTATATTCTAAAGGCTTAGAATGGTCTAGGAATTTGTATTAGGACTTATAATAACCATTAGAATGATCGTAAACATTACATGGTACCCCAAGGGACGTAGAGGGTGTAGCATGAGTCCTTGGAGGTTCTAACAAGTGTAGAATAGTTAAGAAAGTATTCTAAAGGCTTAGAATGGTCTAGGAATGTGTATTAGGGCTTCTAAGAACCATTAGAATGATCCTAAACATTGTTCGAGTCCCCAAGGGACTTAGAGGGTGTAGCATGAGTCCTTGGAGGTTCTAATAAGTGTAGAATGGTTAAGAGAGTATTCTAAAGGCTTAGAATGGTCTAGGAATGTGTAATAGGACTTATAAGAACCATTGGAATGATCCTAAACAATGCTTGGTACCCCAAGGGTTGTAGAGGGTGTACCATGAATCCTTGGAGGTTCTAACAAGCGTAGAATGGTTGAGAGTATTCTAAAGGCTTAAAATGGTCTAGGAATGTGTAATAGGACTTATAATAACCATTAGAATGATCCTAAACAATGCTTGAGTCCCCTAGGGATGTAGAGGGTGTAGCATGAGTCCTTGGAGGTTCTAACAAGTGTAGAATGGTTAAAAGAGTATTCAAAAGGCTTAGAATGGTCTAGGAATGTGTATTAGGACTTATAATAACCATTAGAATGATCCTAAATAATGCATGGTACCCTAAGGGACGTAGAGGGTGTCGCATGAGTCCTTGTAGGTTCTAATAAGTGTAGAATGGTTAAGAGAGTATTCTAAAGGTTTAGAGTGGTCTAGGAATGTGTATTAGGACTTATAAGAACCATTAGAATGATCCTAAACATTGCTCGAGTCCCCAAGGGACATAGAGGGTGTAGGATGAGTCCTTGGGGATTCGAATAAGTGTAGAATGGTTAAGTGAGTATTCTAAAGGCTTAGAATGGTCTAGGAATGTGTATTAGGACTTAAAATAACCATTAGAATGATCCTAAACAATGCATGGTACCCCAAGGGACGTAGAGGGTGTAGCATGAGTCCTTGGAGGTTCTAACAAGTGTAGAATGGTTAAAAGAGTATTCAAAAGGCTTAGAATGGTCTAGGAATGTGTATTAGGACTTATAATAACCATTAGAATGATCCTAAATAATGCATGGTACCCTAAGGGACGTAGAGGGTGTCGCATGAGTCCTTGTAGGTTCTAATAAGTATAGAATGGTTAAGAGAGTATTCTAAAGGCTTAGAGTGGTGTAGGAATGTGTATTAGGACTTATAAGAACCATTAGAATGATCCTAAACATTGCTCGAGTCCCCAAGGGACATAGAGGGTGTAGGATGAGTCCTTGGGGATTCGAATAAGTGTAGAATGGTTAAGTGAGTATTCTAAAGGCTTAGAATGGTCTAGGAATATGTATTAGGACTTAAAATAACCATTAGAATGATCCTAAACAATGCATGGTACCCCAAGGGACGTAGAGGGTGTAGCATGAGTCCTTGTAGGTTCTAACAAGTGTAGAATGGTTAAGAGAGTATTCTAAAGGCTTAGAATGGTCTAGGAATGTGTATTAGGACTTATAAGAACCATTAGAATGATCCTAAACATTGCTCGAGTCCCCAAGGGACCAGAGGGTGTAGGTTGAGTCCTTGGAGGTTCTAATAAGTGTAGAATGGTTAAGAGAGTATTCTAAAGGCTTAGAATGGTCTAGGAATGTGTATTAGGACTTATAAGAACCATTAGAATGATCCTAAACATTGCTCGAGTCCCCAAGGGACATAGAGGGTGTAGCATGAGTCCTTGGAGGTTCTAACAAGTGTAGAATGGTTAAAAGAGTATTCAAAAGGCTTAGAATGGTCTAGGAATGTGTATTAGGACTTATAAGAACCATTAGAATGATCCTAAACATTGCATGGTACCCCAAGGGACGTAGAGGGTGTACCATGAGTCCTTGGAGGTTCTAACAAGTGTAGAATGGTTAAGAGAGTATTCTAAAGGCTTAGAATGGTCTAGGAATGTGTATTAGGACTTATAATAACCATTGGAATGATCCTAAACATTGCATGGTACCACAAGGGACGTAGAGGGTGTAGCATGAGTCCTTGAAGGTTCTAACAAGTGTAGAATGGTTAAGAGCGTATTTTAAAGGCTTAGAATGGTCTAGGAATGTGTATTAGGACTTATAAAAACCATTAGAATGATCCTAAACATTGTTCGAGTCCCCAAGGGACATAGAGGGTGTAGCATGAGTCCTTGGAGGTTCTAATAAGTGTAGAATGGTTAAGAGAGTATTCTAAAGGCTTAGAATGGTCTAGGAATGTGTATTAAGACTTATAAGAACCATTAGAATGATGCTAAACATTGATCGAGTCCCCAAGGGACATAGAGGGTGTAGGATGAGTCCTTGGAGGTTCTAATAAGTGTAGAATGGTTAAGAGAGTATTCTAAAGGCTTAGATGGTCTAGGAATGTGTATTAGGACTTATAAGAACCATTAGAATGATCCTAAACATTGCATGGTACCCCAAGGGACGTAGAGGGTATACCATGAGTCCTTGGAGGTTCTAACAAGTGTAGAATGGTTAAGAGAGTATTCTAAAGGCTTAGAATGGTCTAGGAATGTGTATTAGGACTTATAATAACCATTGGAATGATCCTAAACATTGCATGGTACCACAAGGGACGTAGAGGGTGTAGCATGAGTCCTTGTAGGTTCTAACAAGTGTAGAATGGTTAAGAGAGTATTTTAAAGGCTTAGAATGGTCTAGGAATGTGTATTAGGACTTATAAAAACCATTAGAATGATCCTAAACATTGCTCGAGTCCCCAAGGGACATAGAGGGTGTAGCATGAGTCCTTGGAGGTTCTAATAAGTGTAGAATGGTTAAGAGAGTATTCTAAAGGCTTAGAATGGTCTAGGAATGTGTATTAAGACTTATAAGAACCATTAGAATGATGCTAAACATTGCTCGAGTCCCCAAGGGACATAGAGGGTGTAGGATGAGTCCTTGGAGGTTCGAATAAGTGTAGAATGGTTAAGTGAGTATTCTAAAGGCTTAGAATGGTCTAGGAATGTGTATTAGGACTTAAAATAACCATTAGAATGATCCTAAACAATGCATGGTACCCCAAGGGACGTAGAGGGTGTAGCATGAGTGCTTGTAGGTTCTAACAAGTGTAGAATGGTTAAGAGAGTATTCTAAAGGCTTAGAATGGTCTAGGAATGTGTATTAGGATTTATAAGAACCATTAGAATGATCCTAAACATTGCTCGAGTCCCCAAGGGACCAGAGGGTGTAGGTTGAGTCCTTGGAGGTTCTAATAAGTGTAGAATGGTTAAGAGAGTATTCTAAAGGCTTAGAATGGTCTAGGAATGTGTATTAGGACTTATAAGAACCATTAGAATGATCCTAAACATTGCATGGTACCCCAAGGGACTTAGAGGGTGTACCATGAGTCCTTGGAGGTTCTAACAAGTGTAGAATGGTTAAGAGAGTATTCTAAAGGCTTAGAATGGTATAGGAATGTGTATTAGGACTTATAATAACCATTGGAATGATCCTAAACATTGCATGGTACCACAAGGGACGTAGAGGGTGTAGCATGAGTCCTTGTAGGTTCTAACAAGTGTAGAATGGTTAAGAGAGTATTTTAAAGGCTTAGAATGGTCTAGGAATGTGTATTAGGACTTATAAAAACCATTAGAATGATCCTAAACATTGTTCGAGTCCCCAAGGGACATAAAGGGTGTAGCATGAGTCCTTGGAGGTTGTAATAAGTGTAGAACGGTTAAGAGAGTATTCTAAAGGCTTAGAATGGTCTAGGAATGTGTATTAAGACTTATAAGAACCATTAGAATGATGCTAAACATTGCTCGAGTCCACAAGGGACATAGAGGGTGTAGGATGAGTCCTTGGAGGTTCGAATAAGTGTAGAATGGTTAAGTGAGTATTCTAAAGGCTTAGAATGGTCTAGGAATGTGTATTAGGACTTATAATAACCATTAGAATGATCCTAAACAATGCATGGTACCCCAAGGGACGTAGAGGGTGTAGCATGAGTCCTTGTAGGTTCTAACAAGTATAGAATGGTTAAGATAGTATTCTAAAGGCTTAGAATGGTCTAGGAATGTGTATTAGGACTTATAAGAACCTTTAGAATGATCCTAAACATTGCTCGAGTCCCCAAGGGACATAGAGGAAGTAGCATGAGTCCTTGGAGGTTCTAATAAGTGTAGAATGGTTAAGAGAGTATTCTAAAGGCTTAGAATGGTCTAGGAATGTGTATTAGGACTTATGAGAACCATTAGAATGATCCTAAACAATGCATGGTACCCCAAGGGACGTAGAGGGTGTAGGATGAGTCCATGGAGGTTCTAACAAGTGTAGAATAGTTAAGAGAGTATTCTAAAGGTTTAGAATGGTCTAGGAATGTGTATTAGGACTTATAATAACTATTAGAATGATCCTAAACATTGCATGATACCCCAAGGGAAGTAGAGGGTGTACCATGAGTCCTTGTAGATTCTAACAAGTGTAGAATGGTTAAAAGAATATTCTAAAGGCTTAGAATGGTCTAGGAATTTGTATTAGGACTTATAATAACCATTAGAATGATCGTAAACATTACATGGTACCCCAAGGGATGTAGAGGGTGTAGCATGAGTCCTTGGAGGTTCTAACAAGTGTAGAATAGTTAAGAAAGTATTCTAAAGGCTTAGAATGGTCTAGGAATGTGTATTAGGACTTCTAAGAACCATTAGAATGATCCTAAACATTGTTCGAATCCCCAAGGGACTTAGAGGGTGTAGCATGAGTCCTTGGAGGTTCTAATAAGTGTAGAATGGTTAAGAGAGTATTCTAAAGGCTTAGAATGGTCTAGGAATGTGTAATAGGACTTATAAGAACCATTAGAATGATCCTAAACAATGCATGGTACCCCAAGGGTTGTAGAGGGTGTACCATGAATCCTTGGAGGTTCTAACAAGCGTAGAATGGTTAAGAGAGTATTCTAAAGGCTTAGATGGTCTAGGAATGTGTATTAGGACTTATAATAACCATTGGAATGATCCTAAACATTGCATGGTACCACAAGGGACGTAGAGGGTGTAGCATGAGTCCTTGTAGGTTCTAACAAGTGTAGAATGGTTAAGAGAGTATTTTAAAGGCTTAGAATGGTCTAGAAATGTGTATTAGGACTTATAAAAACCATTAGAATGATCCTAAACATTGTTTGAGTCCCCAAGGGACATAGAGGGTGTAGCATGAGTCCTTGGAGGTTCTAATAAGTGTAGAATGGTTAAGAGAGTATTCTAAAGGCTTAGAATGGTCTAGGAATGTGTATTAAGACTTATAAGAACCATTAGAATGATGCTAAACATTGCTCGAGTCCCCAAGGGACATAGAGGGTGTAGGATGAGTCCTTGGAGGTTCGAATAAGTGTAGAATGGTTAAGTGAGTATTCTAAAGGCTTAGAATGGTCTAGGAATGTGTATTAGGACTTAAAATAACCATTAGAATGATCCTAAACAATGCATGGTACCCCAAGGGACGTAGAGGGTGTAGCATGAGTGCTTGTAGGTTCTAACAAGTGTAGAATGGTTAAGAGAGTATTCTAAAGGCTTAGAATGGTCTAGGAATGTGTATTAGGACTTATAAGAACCATTAGAATGATCCTAAACATTGCTCGAGTCCCCAAGGGACCAGAGGGTGTAGGTTGAGTCCTTGGAGGTTCTAATAAGTGTAGAATGGTTAAGAGAGTATTCTAAAGGCTTAGAATGGTCTAGGAATGTGTATTAGGACTTATAAGAACCATTAGAATGATCCTAAACATTGCATGGTACCCCAAGGGACGTAGAGGGTGTACCATGAGTCCTTGGAGGTTCTAACAAGTGTAGAATGGTTAAGAGAGTATTCTAAAGGCTTAGAATGGTCTAGGAATGTGTATTAGGACTTATAATAACCATTGGAATGATCCTAAACATTGCATGGTACCACAAGGGACGTAGAGGGTGTAGCATGAGTCCTTGTAGGTTCTAACAAGTGTAGAATGGTTAAGAGAGTATTTTAAAGGCTTAGAATGGTCTAGGAATGTGTATTAGGACTTATAAAAACCATTAGAATGATCCTAAACATTGTTCGAGTCCCCAAGGGACATAAAGGGTGTAGCATGAGTCCTTGGAGGTTGTAATAAGTGTAGAATGGTTAAGAGAGTATTCTAAAGGCTTAGAATGGTCTAGGAATGTGTATTAAGACTTATAAGAACCATTAGAATGATGCTAAACATTGCTCGAGTCCCCAAGGGACATAGAGGGTGTAGGATGAGTCCTTGGAGGTTCGAATAAGTGTAGAATGGTTAAGTGAGTATTCTAAAGGCTTAGAATGGTCTAGGAATGTGTATTAGGACTTATAATAACCATTAGAATGATCCTAAACAATGCATGGTACCCCAAGGGACGTAGAGGGTGTAGCATGAGTCCTTGTAGGTTCTAACAAGTATAGAATGGTTAAGATAGTATTCTAAAGGTTTAGAATGGTCTAGGAATGTGTATTAGGACTTATAATAACTATTAGAATGATCCTAAAGATTGCATGATACCCCAAGGGAAGTAGAGGGTGTACCATGAGTCCTTGTAGATTCTAACAACTGTAGAATGGTTAAAAGAATATTCTAAAGGCTTAGAATGGTCTAGGAATTTGTATTAGGACTTATAATAACCATTAGAATGATCATAAACATTACATGGTACCCCAAGGGATGTAGAGGGTGTAGCATGAGTCCTTGGAGGTTCTAACAAGTGTAGAATAGTTAAGAAAGTATTCTAAAGGCTTAGAATGGTCTAGGAATGTGTATTGGGACTTCTAAGAACCATTAGAATGATCCTAAACATTGTTCGAGTCCCCAAGGGACTTAGAGGGTGTAGCATGAGTCCTTGGAGGTTCTAATAAGTGTAGAATGGTTAAGAGAGTATTCTAAAGGCTTAGAATGGTCTAGGAATGTGTAATAGGACTTATAAGAACCATTAGAATGATCCTAAACAATGCATGGTACCCCAAGGGTTGTAGAGGGTGTACCATGAATCCTTGGAGGTTCTAACAAGCGTAGAATGGTTAAGAGAGTATTCTAAAGGCTTAGAATGGTCTAGGAATGTGTAATAGGAGTTATAATAACCATTAGAATGATCCTAAACAATGCTTGAGTCCCCTAGGGACGTAGAGGGTGTAGCATGAGTCCTTGGAGGTTCTAACAAGTGTAGAATGGTTAAAAGAGTATTCAAAAGGCTTAGAATGGTCTAGGAATGTGTATTAGGACTTATAAGAACCATTAGAATGATCCTAAACATTGCATGGTACCCCAAGGGACGTAGAGGGTGTACCATGAGTCCTTGGAGGTTCTAACAAGTGTAGAATGGTTAAGAGAGTATTCTAAAGGCTTAGAATGGTCTAGGAATGTGTATTAGGACTTATAATAACCATTGGAATGATCCTAAACATTGCATGGTACCACAAGGGACGTAGAGGGTGTAGCATGAGTCCTTGAAGGTTCTAACAAGTGTAGAATGGTTAAGAGCGTATTTTAAAGGCTTAGAATGGTCTAGGAATGTGTATTAGGACTTATAAAAACCATTAGAATGATCCTAAACATTGTTCGAGTCCCCAAGGGACTTAGAGGGTGTAGCATGAGTCCTTGGAGGTTCTAATAAGTGTAGAATGGTTAAGAGAGTATTCTAAAGGCTTAGAATGGTCTAGGAATGTGTATTAAGACTTATAAGAACCATTAGAATGATGCTAAACATTGCTCGAGTCCCCAAGGGACATAGAGGGTGTAGGATGAGTCCTTGGAGGTTCGAATAAGTGTAGAATGGTTAAGTGAGTATTCTAAAGGCTTAGAATGGTCTAGGAATGTGTATTAGGACTTATAATAACCATTAGAATGATCCTAAACAATGCATGGTACCCCAAGGGACGTAGAGGGTGTAGCATGAGTCCTTGTAGGTTCTAACAAGTATAGAATGGTTAAGATAGTATTCTAAAGGTTTAGAATGGTCTAGGAATGTGTATTAGGACTTATAATAACTATTAGAATGATCCTAAAGATTGCATGATACCCCAAGGGAAGTAGAGGGTGTACCATGAGTCCTTGTAGATTCTAACAACTGTAGAATGGTTAAAAGAATATTCTAAAGGCTTAGAATGGTCTAGGAATTTGTATTAGGACTTATAATAACCATTAGAATGATCATAAACATTACATGGTACCCCAAGGGATGTAGAGGGTGTAGCATGAGTCCTTGGAGGTTCTAACAAGTGTAGAATAGTTAAGAAAGTATTCTAAAGGCTTAGAATGGTCTAGGAATGTGTATTGGGACTTCTAAGAACCATTAGAATGATCCTAAACATTGTTCGAGTCCCCAAGGGACTTAGAGGGTGTAGCATGAGTCCTTGGAGGTTCTAATAAGTGTAGAATGGTTAAGAGAGTATTCTAAAGGCTTAGAATGGTCTAGGAATGTGTAATAGGACTTATAAGAACCATTAGAATGATCCTAAACAATGCATGGTACCCCAAGGGTTGTAGAGGGTGTACCATGAATCCTTGGAGGTTCTAACAAGCGTAGAATGGTTAAGAGAGTATTCTAAAGGCTTAGAATGGTCTAGGAATGTGTAATAGGAGTTATAATAACCATTAGAATGATCCTAAACAATGCTTGAGTCCCCTAGGGACGTAGAGGGTGTAGCATGAGTCCTTGGAGGTTCTAACAAGTGTAGAATGGTTAAAAGAGTATTCAAAAGGCTTAGAATGGTCTAGGAATGTGTATTAGGACTTATAAGAACCATTAGAATGATCCTAAACATTGCATGGTACCCCAAGGGACGTAGAGGGTGTACCATGAGTCCTTGGAGGTTCTAACAAGTGTAGAATGGTTAAGAGAGTATTCTAAAGGCTTAGAATGGTCTAGGAATGTGTATTAGGACTTATAATAACCATTGGAATGATCCTAAACATTGCATGGTACCACAAGGGACGTAGAGGGTGTAGCATGAGTCCTTGAAGGTTCTAACAAGTGTAGAATGGTTAAGAGCGTATTTTAAAGGCTTAGAATGGTCTAGGAATGTGTATTAGGACTTATAAAAACCATTAGAATGATCCTAAACATTGTTCGAGTCCCCAAGGGACTTAGAGGGTGTAGCATGAGTCCTTGGAGGTTCTAATAAGTGTAGAATGGTTAAGAGAGTATTCTAAAGGCTTAGAATGGTCTAGGAATGTGTATTAAGACTTATAAGAACCATTAGAATGATGCTAAACATTGCTCGAGTCCCCAAGGGACATAGAGGGTGTAGGATGAGTCCTTGGAGGTTCGAATAAGTGTAGAATGGTTAAGTGAGTATTCTAAAGGCTTAGAATGGTCTAGGAATGTGTATTAGGACTTATAATAACCATTAGAATGATCCTAAACAATGCATGGTACCCCAAGGGACGTAGAGGGTGTAGCATGAGTCCTTGTAGGTTCTAACAAGTATAGAATGGTTAAGATAGTATTCTAAAGGTTTAGAATGGTCTAGGAATGTGTATTAGGACTTATAATAACTATTAGAATGATCCTAAAGATTGCATGATACCCCAAGGGAAGTAGAGGGTGTACCATGAGTCCTTGTAGATTCTAACAACTGTAGAATGGTTAAAAGAATATTCTAAAGGCTTAGAATGGTCTAGGAATTTGTATTAGGACTTATAATAACCATTAGAATGATCATAAACATTACATGGTACCCCAAGGGATGTAGAGGGTGTAGCATGAGTCCTTGGAGGTTCTAACAAGTGTAGAATAGTTAAGAAAGTATTCTAAAGGCTTAGAATGGTCTAGGAATGTGTATTGGGACTTCTAAGAACCATTAGAATGATCCTAAACATTGTTCGAGTCCCCAAGGGACTTAGAGAGTGTAGCATGAGTCCTTGGAGGTTCTAATAAGTGTAGAATGGTTAAGAGAGTATTCTAAAGGCTTAGAATGGTCTAGGAATGTGTAATAGGACTTATAAGAACCATTAGAATGATCCTAAACAATGCATGGTACCCCAAGGGTTGTAGAGGGTGTACCATGAATCCTTGGAGGTTCTAACAAGCGTAGAATGGTTAAGAGAGTATTCTAAAGGCTTAGAATGGTCTAGGAATGTGTAATAGGAGTTATAATAACCATTAGAATGATCCTAAACAATGCTTGAGTCCCCTAGGGACGTAGAGGGTGTAGCATGAGTCCTTGGAGGTTCTAACAAGTGTAGAATGGTTAAAAGAGTATTCAAAAGGCTTAGAATGGTCTAGGAATGTGTATTAGGACTTATAAGAACCATTAGAATGATCCTAAACATTGCATGGTACCCCAAGGGACGTAGAGGGTGTACCATGAGTCCTTGGAGGTTCTAACAAGTGTAGAATGGTTAAGAGAGTATTCTAAAGGCTTAGAATGGTCTAGGAATGTGTATTAGGACTTATAATAACCATTGGAATGATCCTAAACATTGCATGGTACCACAAGGGACGTAGAGGGTGTAGCATGAGTCCTTGAAGGTTCTAACAAGTGTAGAATGGTTAAGAGCGTATTTTAAAGGCTTAGAATGGTCTAGGAATGTGTATTAGGACTTATAAAAACCATTAGAATGATCCTAAACATTGTTCGAGTCCCCAAGGGACATAAAGGGTGTAGCATGAGTCCTTGGAGGTTCTAATAAGTGTAGAATGGTTAAGAGAGTATTCTAAAGGCTTAGAATGGTCTAGGAATGTGTATTAAGACTTATAAGAACCATTAGAATGATGCTAAACATTGCTCGAGTCCCCAAGGGACATAGAGGGTGTAGGATGAGTCCTTGGAGGTTCGAATAAGTGTAGAATGGTTAAGTGAGTATTCTAAAGGCTTAGAATGGTCTAGGAATGTGTATTAGGACTTATAATAACCATTAGAATGATCCTAAACAATGCATGGTACCCCAAGGGACGTAGAGGGTGTAGCATGAGTCCTTGTAGGTTCTAACAAGTATAGAATGGTTAAGATAGTATTCTAAAGGTTTAGAATGGTCTAGGAATGTGTATTAGGACTTATAATAACTATTAGAATGATCCTAAAGATTGCATGATACCCCAAGGGAAGTAGAGGGTGTACCATGAGTCCTTGTAGATTCTAACAACTGTAGAATGGTTAAAAGAATATTCTAAAGGCTTAGAATGGTCTAGGAATTTGTATTAGGACTTATAATAACCATTAGAATGATCATAAACATTACATGGTACCCCAAGGGATGTAGAGGGTGTAGCATGAGTCCTTGGAGGTTCTAACAAGTGTAGAATAGTTAAGAAAGTATTCTAAAGGCTTAGAATGGTCTAGGAATGTGTATTGGGACTTCTAAGAACCATTAGAATGATCCTAAACATTGTTCGAGTCCCCAAGGGACTTAGAGGGTGTAGCATGAGTCCTTGGAGGTTCTAATAAGTGTAGAATGGTTAAGAGAGTATTCTAAAGGCTTAGAATGGTCTAGGAATGTGTAATAGGACTTATAAGAACCATTAGAATGATCCTAAACAATGCATGGTACCCCAAGGGTTGTAGAGGGTGTACCATGAATCCTTGGAGGTTCTAACAAGCGTAGAATGGTTAAGAGAGTATTCTAAAGGCTTAGAATGGTCTAGGAATGTGTAATAGGAGTTATAATAACCATTAGAATGATCCTAAACAATGCTTGAGTCCCCTAGGGACGTAGAGGGTGTAGCATGAGTCCTTGGAGGTTCTAACAAGTGTAGAATGGTTAAAAGAGTATTCAAAAGGCTTAGAATGGTCTAGGAATGTGTATTAGGACTTATAAGAACCATTAGAATGATCCTAAACATTGCATGGTACCCCAAGGGACGTAGAGGGTGTACCATGAGTCCTTGGAGGTTCTAACAAGTGTAGAATGGTTAAGAGAGTATTCTAAAGGCTTAGAATGGTCTAGGAATGTGTATTAGGACTTATAATAACCATTGGAATGATCCTAAACATTGCATGGTACCACAAGGGACGTAGAGGGTGTAGCATGAGTCCTTGAAGGTTCTAACAAGTGTAGAATGGTTAAGAGCGTATTTTAAAGGCTTAGAATGGTCTAGGAATGTGTATTAGGACTTATAAAAACCATTAGAATGATCCTAAACATTGTTCGAGTCCCCAAGGGACATAAAGGGTGTAGCATGAGTCCTTGGAGGTTCTAATAAGTGTAGAATGGTTAAGAGAGTATTCTAAAGGCTTAGAATCGTCTAGGAATGTGTATTAAGACTTATAAGAACCATTAGAATGATGCTAAACATTGCTCGAGTCCCCAAGGGACATAGAGGGTGTAGGATGAGTCCTTGGAGGTTCGAATAAGTGTAGAATGGTTAAGTGAGTATTCTAAAGGCTTAGAATGGTCTAGGAATGTGTATTAGGACTTATAATAACCATTAGAATGATCCTAAACAATGCATGGTACCCCAAGGGACGTAGAGGGTGTAGCATGAGTCCTTGTAGGTTCTAACAAGTATAGAATGGTTAAGATAGTATTCTAAAGGTTTAGAATGGTCTAGGAATGTGTATTAGGACTTATAATAACTATTAGAATGATCCTAAACATTGCATGATACCCCAAGGGAAGTAGAGGGTGTACCATGAGTCCTTGTAGATTCTAACAAGTGTAGAATGGTTAAAAGAATATTCTAAAGGCTTAGAATGGTCTAGGAATTTGTATTAGGACTTATAATAACCATTAGAATGATCGTAAACATTACATGGTACCCCAAGGGATGTAGAGGGTGTAGCATGAGTCCTTGGAGGTTCTAACAAGTGTAGAATAGTTAAGAAAGTATTCTAAAGGCTTAGAATGGTCTAGGAATGTGTATTGGGACTTCTAAGAACCATTAGAATGATCCTAAACATTGTTCGAGTCCCCAAGGGACTTAGAGGGTGTAGCATGAGTCCTTGGAGGTTCTAAGAAGTGTAGAATGGTTAAGAGAGTATTCAAAAGGCTTAGAATGGTCTAGGAATGTGTATTAGGACTTATAAGAACCATTAGAATGATCCTAAACATTGCATGGTACCCCAAGGGACGTAGAGGGTGTACCATGAGTCCTTGGAGGTTCTAACAAGTGTAGAATGGTTAAGAGAGTATTCTAAAGGCTTAGAATGGTCTAGGAATGTGTATTAGGACTTATAATAACCATTGGAATGATCCTAAACATTGCATGGTACCACAAGGGACGTAGAGGGTGTAGCATGAGTCCTTGAAGGTTCTAACAAGTGTAGAATGGTTAAGAGCGTATTTTAAAGGCTTAGAATGGTCTAGGAATGTGTATTAGGACTTATAAAAACCATTAGAATGATCCTAAACATTGTTCGAGTCCCCAAGGGACATAAAGGGTGTAGCATGAGTCCTTGGAGGTTCTAATAAGTGTAGAATGGTTAAGAGAGTATTCTAAAGGCTTAGAATGGTCTAGGAATGTGTATTAAGACTTATAAGAACCATTAGAATGATGCTAAACATTGCTCGAGTCCCCAAGGGACATAGAGGGTGTAGGATGAGTCCTTGGAGGTTCGAATAAGTGTAGAATGGTTAAGTGAGTATTCTAAAGGCTTAGAATGGTCTAGGAATGTGTATTAGGACTTATAATAACCATTAGAATGATCCTAAACAATGCATGGTACCCCAAGCGACGTAGAGGGTGTAGCATGAGTCCTTGTAGGTTCTAACAAGTATAGAATGGTTAAGATAGTATTCTAAAGGCTTAGAATGGTCTAGGAATGTGTATTAGGACTTATAAGAACCATTAGAATGATCCTAAACATTGCTCGAGTCCCCAAGGGACATAGAGGGTGTAGCATGAGTCCTTGGAGGTTCTAATAAGTGTAGAATGGTTAAGAGAGTATTCTAAAGGCTTAGAATGGTCTAGGAATGTGTATTAAGACTTATAAGAACCATTAGAATGATCCTAAACATTGCTCGAGTCCCCAAGGGACATAGAGGGTGTAGGATGAGTCCTTGGAGGTTCGAATAAGTGTAGAATGGTTAAGTGAGTATTGTAAAGGCTTAGAATGGTCTAGGAATGTGTATTAGGACTTATAATAACCATTAGAATGATCCTAAACAATGCATGGTACCCCAAGGGACGTAGAGGGTGTAGCATGAGTCCTTGTAGGTTCTAACAAGTATAGAATTGTTAAGAGAGTATTCTAAAGGCTTAGAATGGCCTAGGAATATGTATTAGGACTTATAAGAACCATTAGAATGATCCTAAACATTGCTCGAGTCCCCAACGGACCAGAGGGTGTAGGATGAGTCCTTGGAGGTTCTAATAAGTGTAGAATGGTTAAGAGAGTATTCTAAAGGCTTAGAATTGTCTAGGAATGTGTATTAGGACTTATAAGAACCATTAGAATGATCCTAAACAATGCATGGTACCCCAAGGGACGTAGAGGGTGTTTGATGAGTCCTTGGAGGTTCTAACAAGTGTAGAATGGTTAAGAAAGTATTCTAAAGGCTTAGAATGGTCTAGGAATGTGTATTAGGACTTATAATAACCATTAGAATGATCCTAAACATTGCATGGTACCCCTAGGGAAGTAGAGGGTGTACCATGAGTCCTTGGAGGTTCTAACAAGGGTAGAATGGTTAAAATAGTATTCTAAAGGCTGAGAATGGTCTAGGAATGTGTATTAGGACTTATAAGAACCATTAAAATGATCCTAAACATTGTTCGAGTCCCCAAGGGACATAGAGGGTGTAGCATGAGTCCTTGGAGGTTCCAATAAGTGTAGAATGGTTAAGAGAGTATTGTAAAGGCTTAGAATGGTCCAGGAATGTTTATTAGGACTTATAAGAACCATTAGAATGATCCTAAACAATGCACAGTACCCCAAGGGATGTAGAGGGTGTACCATGAATCCTTGGAGGTTCTAACAAGTGTAGAATGGTTAAGAGAGTATTCTAAAGGCTTAGAATGGTCCAAGAATGTGTATTAGGACTTATAAAAACCATTAGAATGATCCTAAACATTGTTCGAGTCCCCAAGGGACATAAAGGGTGTAGCATGAGTCCTTGGAGGTTCTAATAAGTGTAGAATGGTTAAGAGAGTATTATTCTAAAGGCTTAGAATGGTCTAGGAATGTGTATTAAGACTTATAAGAACCATTAGAATGATGCTAAACATTGCTCGAGTCCCCAAGGGACATAGAGGGTGTAGGATGAGTCCTTGGAGGTTCGAATAAGTGTAGAATGGTTAAGTGAGTATTCTAAAGGCTTAGAATGGTCTAGGAATGTGTATTAGGACTTATAATAACCATTAGAATGATCCTAAACAATGCATGGTACCCCAAGGGACGTAGAGGGTGTAGCATGAGTCCTTGTAGGTTCTAACAAGTATAGAATGGTTAAGATAGTATTCTAAAGGCTTAGAATGGTCTAGGAATGTGTATTAGGACTTATAAGAACCATTAGAATGATCCTAAACATTGCTCGAGTCCCCAAGGGACATAGAGGGTGTAGCATGAGTCCTTGGAGGTTCTAATAAGTGTAGAATGGTTAAGAGAGTATTCTAAAGGCTTAGAATGGTCTAGGAATGTGTATTAAGACTTATAAGAACCATTAGAATGATCCTAAACATTGCTCGAGTCCCCAAGGGACATAGAGGGTGTAGGATGAGTCCTTGGAGGTTCGAATAAGTGTAGAATGGTTAAGTGAGTATTGTAAAGGCTTAGAATTGTCTAGGAATGTGTATTAGGACTTATAAGAACCATTAGAATGATCCTAAACAATGCATGGTACCCCAAGGGACGTAGAGGGTGTTTGATGAGTCCTTGGAGGTTCTAACAAGTGTAGAATGGTTAAGAAAGTATTCTAAAGGCTTAGAATGGTCTAGGAATGTGTATTAGGACTTATAATAACCATTAGAATGATCCTAAACATTGCATGGTACCCCTAGGGAAGTAGAGGGTGTACCATGAGTCCTTCGAGGTTCTAACAAGGGTAGAATGGTTAAAATAGTATTCTAAAGGCTGAGAATGGTCTAGGAATGTGTATTAGGACTTATAAGAACCATTAAAATGATCCTAAACATTGTTCGAGTCCCCAAGGGACATAGAGGGTGTAGCATGAGTCCTTGGAGGTTCCAATAAGTGTAGAATGGTTAAGAGAGTATTGTAAAGGCTTAGAATGGTCCAGGAATGTTTATTACGACTTATAAGAACCATTAGAATGATCCTAAACAATGCACAGTACCCCAAGGGATGTAGAGGGTGTACCATGAATCCTTGGAGGTTCTAACAAGTGTAGAATGGTTAAGAGAGTATTCTAAAGGCTTAGAATGGTCCAAGAATGTGTATTAGGACTTATAATAACCATTGGAATGATCCTAAACATTGCATGGTACCACAAGGGACGTAGAGGGTGTAGCATGAATCCTTGGAGGTTCTAACAAGTGTAGAATGGTTAAGAGAGTATTCTAAAGGCTTAGAATGGTCTAGGAATGTGTAATAGGACTTATAAGAACCATTAGAATGATCCTAAACAATGCTTGAGTCCCCTAGGGACGTAGAGGGTGTAGCATGAGTCCTTGGAGGTTCTAACAAGTGTAGAATGGTTAAAAGAGTATTCAAAAGGCTTAGAATGGTCTAGGAATGTGTATTAGGACTTATAAGAACCATTAGAATGATCCTAAACATTGCATGGTACCCCAAGGGACGTAGAGGGTGTACCATGAGTCCTTGCAGGTTCTAACAAGTGTAGAATGGTTAAGAGAGTATTCTAAAGGCTTAGAATGGTCTAGGAATGTGTATTAGGACTTATAATAACCATTGGAATGATCCTAAACATTGCATGGTACCACAAGGGACGTAGAGGGTGTAGCATGAATCCTTGGAGGTTCTAACAAGTGTAGAATGGTTAAGAGAGTATTCTAAAGGTTTAGAATGGTCTAGGAATGTGTAATAGGACTTATAAGAACCATTAGAATGATCCTAAACATTGCATGGTACCCCAAGGGACGTAGAGGGTGTACCATGAGTCCTTGGAGGTTCTAACAAGTGTAGAATGGTTAAGAGAGTATTCTAAAGGCTTAGAATGGTCTAGGAATGTGTATTAGGACTTATAATAACCATTGGAATGATCCTAAACATTGCATGGTACCCCAAGGGACGTAGAGGGTGTAGGATGAGTCCTTGGAGGTTCGAATAAGTGTAGAATGGTTAAGTGAGTATTCTAAAGGCTTAGAATGGTCTAGGAATGTGTATTAGGACTTATAATAACCATTAGAATGATCCTAAACAATGCATGGTACCCCAAGGGACGTAGAGGGTGTAGCATGAGTCCTTGGAGGTTCTAACAAGTGTAGAATGGTTAAGAAAGTATTCTAAAGGCTTAGAATGGTCTAGGAATGTGTATTAGGACTTATAATAACCATTAGAATGATCCTAAACAATGCATGGTACCCCAAGGGACGTAGAGGGTGTAGCATGAGTCCTTGTAGGTTCTAACAAGTATAGAATTGTTAAGAGAGTATTCTAAAGGCTTAGAATGGCCTAGGAATATGTATTAGGACTTATAAGAACCATTAGAATGATCCTAAACATTGCTCGAGTCCCCAACGGACCAGAGGGTGTAGGATGAGTCCTTGGAGGTTCTAATAAGTGTAGAATGGTTAAGAGAGTATTCTAAAGGCTTAGAATTGTCTAGGAATGTGTATTAGGACTTATAAGAACCATTAGAATGATCCTAAACAATGCATGGTACCCCAAGGGACGTAGAGGGTGTTTGATGAGTCCTTGGAGGTTCTAACAAGTGTAGAATGGTTAAGAAAGTATTCTAAAGGCTTAGAATGGTCTAGGAATGTGTATTAGGACTTATAATAACCATTAGAATGATCCTAAACATTGCATGGTACCCCTAGGGAAGTAGAGGGTGTACCATGAGTCCTTGGAGGTTCTAACAAGGGTAGAATGGTTAAAATAGTATTCTAAAGGCTGAGAATGGTCTAGGAATGTGTATTAGGACTTATAAGAACCATTAAAATGATCCTAAACATTGTTCGAGTCCCCAAGGGACATAGAGGGTGTAGCATGAGTCCTTGGAGGTTCCAATAAGTGTAGAATGGTTAAGAGAGTATTGTAAAGGCTTAGAATGGTCCAGGAATGTTTATTAGGACTTATAAGAACCATTAGAATGATCCTAAACAATGCACAGTACCCCAAGGGATGTAGAGGGTGTACCATGAATCCTTGGAGGTTCTAACAAGTGTAGAATGGTTAAGAGAGTATTCTAAAGGCTTAGAATGGTCCAAGAATGTGTATTAGGACTTATAATAACCATTGGAATGATCCTAAACATTGCATGGTACCACAAGGGACGTAGAGGGTGTAGCATGAATCCTTGGAGGTTCTAACAAGTGTAGAATGGTTAAGAGAGTATTCTAAAGGCTTAGAATGGTCTAGGAATGTGTAATAGGACTTATAAGAACCATTAGAATGATCCTAAACAATGCTTGAGTCCCCTAGGGACGTAGAGGGTGTAGCATGAGTCCTTGGAGGTTCTAACAAGTGTAGAATGGTTAAAAGAGTATTCAAAAGGCTTAGAATGGTCTAGGAATGTGTATTAGGACTTATAAGAACCATTAGAATGATCCTAAACATTGCATGGTACCCCAAGGGACGTAGAGGGTGTACCATGAGTCCTTGGAGGTTCTAACAAGTGTAGAATGGTTAAGAGAGTATTCTAAAGGCTTAGAATGGTCTAGGAATGTGTATTAGGACTTATAATAACCATTGGAATGATCCTAAACATTGCATGGTACCACAAGGGACGTAGAGGGTGTAGCATGAGTCCTTGAAGGTTCTAACAAGTGTAGAATGGTTAAGAGCGTATTTTAAAGGCTTAGAATGGTCTAGGAATGTGTATTAGGACTTATAAAAACCATTAGAATGATCCTAAACATTGTTCGAGTCCCCAAGGGACATCAAGGGTGTAGCATGAGTCCTTGGAGGTTCTAATAAGTGTAGAATGGTTAAGAGAGTATTCTAAAGGCTTAGAATGGTCTAGGAATGTGTATTAAGACTTATAAGAACCATTAGAATGATGCTAAACATTGCTCGAGTCCCCAAGGGACATAGAGGGTGTAGGATGAGTCCTTGGAGGTTCGAATAAGTGTAGAATGGTTAAGTGAGTATTCTAAAGGCTTAGAATGGTCTAGGAATGTGTATTAGGACTTATAATAACCATTAGAATGATCCTAAACAATGCATGGTACCCCAAGGGACGTAGAGGGTGTAGCATGAGTCCTTGTAGGTTCTAACAAGTATAGAATGGTTAAGATAGTATTCTAAAGGCTTAGAATGGTCTAGGAATGTGTATTAGGACTTATAAGAACCATTAGAATGATCCTAAACATTGCTCGAGTCCCCAAGGGACATAGAGGGTGTAGCATGAGTCCTTGGAGGTTCTAATAAGTGTAGAATGGTTAAGAGAGTATTCTAAAGGCTTAGAATGGTCTAGGAATGTGTATTAAGACTTATAAGAACCATTAGAATGATCCTAAACATTGCTCGAGTCCCCAACGGACCAGAGGGTGTAGGATGAGTCCTTGGAGGTTCTAATAAGTGTAGAATGGTTAAGAGAGTATTCTAAAGGCTTAGAATGGTCTAGGAATGTGTATTAGGACTTATAAGAACCATTAGAATGATCCTAAACAATGCATGGTACCCCAAGGGACGTAGAGGGTGTTTGATGAGTCCTTGGAGGTTCTAACAAGTGTAGAATGGTTAAGAAAGTATTCTAAAGGCTTAGAATGGTCTAGGAATGTGTATTAGGACTTATAATAACCATTAGAATGATCCTAAACATTGCATGGTACCCCTAGGGAAGTAGAGGGTGTACCATGAGTCCTTGGAGGTTATAACAAGTGTAGAATGGTTAAAAGAGTATTTTAAAGGCTTAGAATGGTCTAGGAATGTGTATTAGGACTTATAAGAACCATTAGAATGATCCTAAACATTGCTCGAGTCCCCACGGGACATAGAGGGTGTAGCATGAGTCCTTGGAGGTTCTAATAAGTGTAGAATGGTTAAGAGAGTATTCTAAAGGCTTAGAATGGTCTAGGAATGTGTATTAAGACTTATAAGAACCATTAGAATGATGCTAAACATTGCTCGAGTCCCCAAGGGACATAGAGGGTGTAGGATGAGTCCTTGGAGGTTCGAATAAGTGTAGAATGGTTAAGTGAGTATTCTAAAGGCTTAGAATGGTCTAGGAATGTGTATTAGGACTTATAATAACCATTAGAATGATCCTAAACAATGCATGGTACCCCAAGGGACGTAGAGGGTGTAGCATGAGTCCTTGTAGGTTCTAACAAGTATAGAATGGTTAAGATAGTATTCTAAAGGCTTAGAATGGTCTAGGAATGTGTATTAGGACTTATAAGAACCATTAGAATGATCCTAAACATTGCTCGAGTCCCCAAGGGACATAGAGGGTGTAGCATGAGTCCTTGGAGGTTCTAATAAGTGTAGAATGGTTAAGAGAGTATTCTAAAGGCTTAGAATGGTCTAGGAATGTGTATTAAGACTTATAAGAACCATTAGAATGATCCTAAACATTGCTCGAGTCCCCAACGGACCAGAGGGTGTAGGATGAGTCCTTGGAGGTTCTAATAAGTGTAGAATGGTTAAGAGAGTATTCTAAAGGCTTAGAATGGTCTAGGAATGTGTATTAGGACTTATAAGAACCATTAGAATGATCCTAAACAATGCATGGTACCCCAAGGGACGTAGAGGGTGTTTGATGAGTCCTTGGAGGTTCTAACAAGTGTAGAATGGTTAAGAAAGTATTCTAAAGGCTTAGAATGGTCTAGGAATGTGTATTAGGACTTATAATAACCATTAGAATGATCCTAAACATTGCATGGTACCCCTAGGGAAGTAGAGGGTGTACCATGAGTCCTTGGAGGTTATAACAAGTGTAGAATGGTTAAAAGAGTATTTTAAAGGCTTAGAATGGTCTAGGAATGTGTATTAGGACTTATAAGAACCATTAGAATGATCCTAAACATTGCTCGAGTCCCCACGGGACATAGAGGGTGTAGCATGAGTCCTTGGAGGTTCTAATAAGTGTAGAATGGTTAAGAGAGTATTCTAAAGGCTTAGAATGGTCTAGGAATGTGTATTAAGACTTATAAGAACCATTAGAATGATCCTAAACATTGCTCGAGTCCCCAAGGGACATAGAGGGTGTAGGATGAGTCCTTGGAGGTTCGAATAAGTGTAGAATGGTTAAGTGAGTATTGTAAAGGCTTAGAATGGTCTAGGAATGTGTATTACGACTTATAATAACCATTAGAATGATCCTAAACAATGCATGGTACCCCAAGGGACATAGAGGGTGTAGCATGAGTCCTTGTAGGTTCTAACAAGTATAGAATTGTTAAGAGAGTATTCTAAAGGCTTAGAATGGCCTAGGAATATGTATTAGGACTTATAAGAACCATTAGAATGATCCTAAACATTGTTCGAGTCCCCAACGGACCAGAGGGTGTAGGATGAGTCCTTGGAGGTTCTAATAAGTGTAGAATGGTTAAGAGAGTATTCTAAAGGCTTAGAATGGTCTAGGAATGTGTATTAGGACTTATAAGAACCATTAGAATGATCCTAAACAATGCATGGTACCCCAAGGGACGTAGAGGGTGTTTGATGAGTCCTTGGAGGCTCTAACAAGTGTAGAATGGTTAAGAAAGTATTCTAAAGGCTTAGAATGGTCTAGGAATGTGTATTAGGACTTATAATAACCATTAGAATGATCCTAAACATTGCATGGTACCCCTAGGGAAGTAGAGGGTGTACCATGAGTCCTTGGAGGTTCTAACAAGTGTAGAATGGTTAAAATAGTATTCTAAAGGCTGAGAATGGTCTAGGAATGTGTATTAGGACTTATAAGAACCATTAAAATGATCCTAAACATTGTTCGAGTCCCCAAGGGACATAGAGGGTGTAGCATGAGTCCTTGGAGGTTCCAATAAGTGTAGAATGGTTAAGAGAGTATTGTAAAGGCTTAGAATGGTCCAGGAATGTGTATTAGGACTTATAAGAACCATTAGAATGATCCTAAACAATGCACGGTACCCCAAGGGATGTAGAGGGTGTACCATGAATCCTTGGAGGTTCTAACAAGTGTAGAATGGTTAAGAGAGTATTCTAAAGGCTTAGAATGGTCCAAGAATGTGTATTAGGACTTATAATAACCATTGGAATGATCCTAAACATTGCATGGTACCACAAGGGACGTAGAGGGTGTAGCATGAATCCTTGGAGGTTCTAACAAGTGTAGAATGGTTAAGAGAGTATTCTAAAGGCTTAGAATGGCCTAGGAATGTGTAATAGGACTTATAAGAACCATTAGAATGATCCTAAACATTGCTCGAGTCCCCAACGGACCAGAGGGTGTAGGATGAGTCCTTGGAGGTTCTAATAAGTGTAGAATGGTTAAGAGAGTATTCTAAAGGCTTAGAATGGTCTAGGAATGTGTATTAGGACTTATAAGAACCATTAGAATGATCCTAAACAATGCATGGTACCCCAAGGGACGTAGAGGGTGTTTGATGAGTCCTTGGAGGCTCTAACAAGTGTAGAATGGTTAAGAAAGTATTCTAAAGGCTTAGAATGGTCTAGGAATGTGTATTAGGACTTATAATAACCATTAGAATGATCC
The DNA here is from genome assembly GCA_037953625.1 of Crotalaria pallida. NCBI lineage: Eukaryota > Viridiplantae > Streptophyta > Magnoliopsida > Fabales > Fabaceae > Crotalaria > Crotalaria pallida. The sequence goes on along the minus strand of CM075655.1, from coordinate 62,163,569 downwards.
TAAACATTGCATGGTACCCCTAGGGAAGTAGAGGGTGTACCATGAGTCCTTGGAGGTTCTAACAAGTGTAGAATGGTTAAAATAGTATTCTAAAGGCTGAGAATGGTCTAGGAATGTGTATTAGGACTTATAAGAACCATTAAAATGATCCTAAACATTGTTCGAGTCCCCAAGGGACATAGAGGGTGTAGCATGAGTCCTTGGAGGTTCCAATAAGTGTAGAATGGTTAAGAGAGTATTGTAAAGGCTTAGAATGGTCCAGGAATGTGTATTAGGACTTATAAGAACCATTAGAATGATCCTAAACAATGCACGGTACCCCAAGGGATGTAGAGGGTGTACCATGAATCCTTGGAGGTTCTAACAAGTGTAGAATGGTTAAGAGAGTATTCTAAAGGCTTAGAATGGTCCAAGAATGTGTATTAGGACTTATAATAACCATTGGAATGATCCTAAACATTGCATGGTACCACAAGGGACGTAGAGGGTGTAGCATGAATCCTTGGAGGTTCTAACAAGTGTAGAATGGTTAAGAGAGTATTCTAAAGGCTTAGAATGGTCTAGGAATGTGTAATAGGACTTATAAGAACCATTAGAATGATCCTAAACATTGCTCGAGTCCCCAACGGACCAGAGGGTGTAGGATGAGTCCTTGGAGGTTCTAATAAGTGTAGAATGGTTAAGAGAGTATTCTAAAGGCTTAGAATGGTCTAGGAATGTGTATTAGGACTTATAAGAACCATTAGAATGATCCTAAACAATGCATGGTACCCCAAGGGACGTAGAGGGTGTTTGATGAGTCCTTGGAGGCTCTAACAAGTGTAGAATGGTTAAGAAAGTATTCTAAAGGCTTAGAATGGTCTAGGAATGTGTATTAGGACTTATAATAACCATTAGAATGATCCTAAACATTGCATGGTACCCCTAGGGAAGTAGAGGGTGTACCATGAGTCCTTGGAGGTTATAACAAGTGTAGAATGGTTAAAAGAGTATTCTAAAGGCTTAGAATGGTCTAGGAATGTGTATTAGGACTTATAAGAACCATTAGAATGATCCTAAACATTGTTCGAGTCCCCAAGGGACATAGAGGGTGTAGCATGTGTCCTTGGAGGTTCCAATAAGTGTAGAATGGTTAAGAGAGTATTCTAAAGGCTTAGAATGGTCCAAGAATATGTATTAGGACTTATAAGAACCATTAGAATGATCCTAAACAATGCACGGTACCCCAAGGGATGTAGAGGGTGTACCATGAATTCTTGGAGGTTCTAACAAGTGTAGAATGGTTAAGAGAGTATTCTAAAGGCTTAGAATGGTCCATGAATGTGTATTAGGACTTATAATAACCATTGGAATGATCCTAAACATTGCATGGTACCACAAGGGACGTAGAGGGTGTAGCATGAATCCTTGGAGGTTCTAACAAGTGTAGAATGGTTAAGAGAGTATTCTAAAGGCTTAGAATGGTCTAGGAATGTGTAATAGGACTTATAATAACCATTAGAATGATCCTAAACAATGCTTGAGTCCCTAAGGGACGTAGAGGGTTTAGCATGAGTCCTTGGAGGTTCTAACAAGTGTAGAATGGTTAAGAGAGTATTCTAAAGGCTTAGAATGGTCTAGGAATGTGTAATAGGACTTATAATAACCATTAGAATGATCCTAAACAATGCTTGAGTCTCCAAGGGATGTATAGGGTGTTCATGAGTCCTTGGAGGTTCTAACAAGTGTAGAATGGTTAAGAGAGTATTTTAAAGGTTTAGAATGGTCTAGGAATGTGTATTAGGACTTATAAGAACCCTTAGAATGATCCTAAACATTGTTCGAGTCCCCAAGGGACATAGAGGGTGTGGGATGAGTCCTTGGAGGTTCGAATAAGTGTAGAATGGTTAAGTGAGTATTGTAAAGGCTTAGAATGGTCTAGGAATGTGTATTAGGACTTATAATAACCATTAGAATGATCCTAAACAATGCATGGTACCCCAAGGGACGTAGAGGGTGTAGCATGAGTCCTTGTAGGTTCTAACAAGTATAGAATTGTTAAGAGAGTATTCTAAAGGCTTAGAATGGCCTAGGAATATGTATTAGGACTTATAAGAACCATTAGAATGATCCTAAACATTGCTCGAGTCCCCAACGGACCAGAGGGTGTAGGATGAGTCCTTGGAGGTTCTAATAAGTGTAGAATGGTTAAGAGAGTATTCTAAAGGCTTAGAATGGTCTAGGAATGTGTATTAGGACTTATAAGAACCATTAGAATGATCCTAAACATTGCTCGAGTCCCCAACGGACCAGAGGGTGTAGGATGAGTCCTTGGAGGTTCTAATAAGTGTAGAATGGTTAAGAGAGTATTCTAAAGGCTTAGAATGGTCTAGGAATGTGTATTAGGACTTATAAGAACCATTAGAATGATCCTAAACATTGCTCGAGTCCCCAACGGACCAGAGGGTGTAGGATGAGTCCTTGGAGGTTCTAATAAGTGTAGAATGGTTAAGAGAGTATTCTAAAGGCTTAGAATGGTCTAGGAATGTGTATTAGGACTTATAAGAACCATTAGAATGATCCTAAACAATGCATGGTACCCCAAGGGACGTAGAGGGTGTTTGATGAGTCCTTGGAGGTTCTAACAAGTGTAGAATGGTTAAGAAAGTATTCTAAAGGCTTAGAATGGTCTAGGAATATGTATTAGGACTTATAATAACCATTAGAATGATCCTAAACATTGCATGGTACCCCTAGGGAAGTAGAGGGTGTACCATGAGTCCTTGGAGGTTATAACAAGTGTAGAATGGTTAAAAGAGTATTCTAAAGGCTTAGAATGGTCTAGGAATGTGTATTAGGACTTATAAGAACCATTAGAATGATCCTAAACATTGTTCGAGTCCCCAAGGGACATAGAGGGTGTAGCATGTGTCCTTGGAGGTTCCAATAAGTGTAGAATGGTTAAGAGAGTATTCTAAAGGCTTAGAATGGTCCAAGAATGTGTATTAGGACTTATAAGAACCATTAGAATGATCCTAAACAATGCACGGTACCCCAAGGGATGTAGAGGGTGTACCATGAATTCTTGGAGGTTCTAACAAGTGTAGAATGGTTAAGAGAGTATTCTAAAGGCTTAGAATGGTCCATGAATGTGTATTAGGACTTATAATAACCATTGGAATGATCCTAAACATTGCATGGTACCACAAGGGACGTAGAGGGTGTAGCATGAATCCTTGGAGGTTCTAACAAGTGTAGAATGGTTAAGAGAGTATTCTAAAGGCTTAGAATGGTCTAGGAATGTGTAATAGGACTTATAATAACCATTAGAATGATCCTAAACAATGCTTGAGTCCCTAAGGGACGTAGAGGGTTTAGCATGAGTCCTTGGAGGTTCTAACAAGTGTAGAATGGTTAAGAGAGTATTCTAAAGGCTTAGAATGGTCTAGGAATGTGTAATAGGACTTATAATAACCATTAGAATGATCCTAAACAATGCTTGAGTCTCCAAGGGATGTATAGGGTGTTCATGAGTCCTTGGAGGTTCTAACAAGTGTAGAATGGTTAAGAGAGTATTTTAAAGGTTTAGAATGGTCTAGGAATGTGTATTAGGACTTATAAGAACCCTTAGAATGATCCTAAACATTGCTCGAGTCCCCAACGGACCAGAGGGTGTAGGATGAGTCCTTGGAGGTTCTAATAAGTGTAGAATGGTTAAGAGAGTATTCTAAAGGCTTAGAATGGTCTAGGAATGTGTATTAGGACTTATAAGAACCATTAGAATGATCCTAAACATTGCTCGAGTCCCCAACGGACCAGAGGGTGTAGGATGAGTCCTTGGAGGTTCTAATAAGTGTAGAATGGTTAAGAGAGTATTCTAAAGGCTTAGAATGGTCTAGGAATGTGTATTAGGACTTATAAGAACCATTAGAATGATCCTAAACATTGCTCGAGTCCCCAACGGACCAGAGGGTGTAGGATGAGTCCTTGGAGGTTCTAATAAGTGTAGAATGGTTAAGAGAGTATTCTAAAGGTTTAGAATGGTCTAGGAATGTGTATTAGGACTTATAAGAACCCTTAGAATGATCCTAAACATTGTTCGAGTCCCCAAGGGACATAGAGGGTGTAGGATGAGTCCTTGGAGGTTCGAATAAGTGTAGAATGGTTAAGTGAGTATTGTAAAGGCTTAGAATGGTCTAGGAATGTGTATTAGGACTTATAATAACCATTAGAATGATCCTAAACAATGCATGGTACCCCAAGGGACGTAGAGGGTGTAGCATGAGTCCTTGTAGGTTCTAACAAGTATAGAATTGTTAAGAGAGTATTCTAAAGGCTTAGAATGGCCTAGGAATATGTATTAGGACTTATAAGAACCATTAGAATGATCCTAAACATTGCTCGAGTCCCCAACGGACCAGAGGGTGTAGGATGAGTCCTTGGAGGTTCTAATAAGTGTAGAATGGTTAAGAGAGTATTCTAAAGGCTTAGAATGGTCTAGGAATGTGTATTAGGACTTATAAGAACCATTAGAATGATCCTAAACATTGCTCGAGTCCCCAACGGACCAGAGGGTGTAGGATGAGTCCTTGGAGGTTCTAATAAGTGTAGAATGGTTAAGAGAGTATTCTAAAGGCTTAGAATGGTCTAGGAATGTGTATTAGGACTTATAAGAACCATTAGAATGATCCTAAACATTGCTCGAGTCCCCAACGGACCAGAGGGTGTAGGATGAGTCCTTGGAGGTTCTAATAAGTGTAGAATGGTTAAGAGAGTATTCTAAAGGCTTAGAATGGTCTAGGAATGTGTATTAGGACTTATAAGAACCATTAGAATGATCCTAAACAATGCATGGTACCCCAAGGGACGTAGAGGGTGTTTGATGAGTCCTTGGAGGTTCTAACAAGTGTAGAATGGTTAAGAAAGTATTCTAAAGGCTTAGAATGGTCTAGGAATGTGTATTAGGACTTATAATAACCATTAGAATGATCCTAAACATTGCATGGTACCCCTAGGGAAGTAGAGGGTGTACCATGAGTCCTTGGAGGTTCTAACAAGTGTAGAATGGTTAAAATAGTATTCTAAAGGCTGAGAATGGTCTAGGAATGTGTATTAGGACTTATAAGAACCATTAAAATGATCCTAAACATTGTTCGAGTCCCCAAGGGACATAGAGGATGTAGCATGAGTCCTTGGAGGTTCCAATAAGTGTAGAATGGTTAAGAGAGTATTGTAAAGGCTTAGAATGGTCCAGGAATGTGTATTAGGACTTATAAGAACCATTAGAATGATCCTAAACAATGCACGGTACCCCAAGGGATGTAGAGGGTGTACCATGAATCCTTGGAGGTTCTAACAAGTGTAGAATGGTTAAGAGAGTATTCTAAAGGCTTAGAATGGTCCAAGAATGTGTATTAGGACTTATAATAACCATTGGAATGATCCTAAACATTGCATGGTACCACAAGGGACGTAGAGGGTGTAGCATGAATCCTTGGAGGTTCTAACAAGTGTAGAATGGTTAAAAGAGTATTCTAAAGGCTTAGAATGGTCTAGGAATGTGTAATAGGACTTATAATAACCATTAGAATGATCCTAAACAATGCTTGAGTCCCTAAGGGACGTAGAGGGTTTAGCATGAGTCCTTGGAGGTTCTAACAAGTGTAGAATGGTTAAGAGAGTATTCTAAAGGCTTAGAATGGTCTAAGAATGTGTAATAGGACTTATAATAATCATTAGAATGATCCTAAACAATGCTTGAGTCTCCAAGGGATGTATAGGGTGTTCATGAGTCCTTGGAGGTTCTAACAAGTGTAGAATGGTTAAGAGAGTATTTTCAAGGTTTAGAATGGTCTAGGAATGTGTATTAGGACTTATAAGAACCCTTAGAATGATCCTAAACATTGTTCGAGTCCCCAAGGGACATAGAGGGTGTAGGATGAGTCCTTGGAGGTTCGAATAAGTGTAGAATGGTTAAGTGAGTATTGTAAAGGCTTAGAATGGTCTAGGAATGTGTATTAGGACTTATAATAACCATTAGAATGATCCTAAACAATGCATGGTACCCCAAGGGACGTAGAGGGTGTAGCATGAGTCCTTGTAGGTTCTAACAAGTATAGAATTGTTAAGAGAGTATTCTAAAGGCTTAGAATGGCCTAGGAATATGTATTAGGACTTATAAGAACCATTAGAATGATCCTAAACATTGCTCGAGTCCCCAACGGACCAGAAGGTGTAGGATGAGTCCTTGGAGGTTCTAATAAGTGTAGAATGGTTAAGAGAGTATTCTAAAGGCTTAGAATGGTCTAGGAATGTGTATTAGGACTTATAAGAACCATTAGAATGATCCTAAACATTGCTCGAGTCCCCAAGGGACATAGAGGGTGTAGGATGAGTCCTTGTAGGTTCTAACAAGTATAGAATTGTTAAGAGAGTATTCTAAAGGCTTAGAATGGCCTAGGAATATGTATTAGGACTTATAAGAACCATTAGAATGATCCTAAACATTGCTCGAGTCCCCAACGGACCAGAGGGTGTAGGATGAGTCCTTGGAAGTTCTAATAAGTGTAGAATGGTTAAGAGAGTATTCTAAAGGCTTAGAATGGTCTAGGAATGTGTATTAGGACTTATAAGAACCCTTAGAATGATCCTAAACATTGTTCGAGTCCCCAAGGGACATAGAGGGTGTAGGATGAGTCCTTGGAGGTTCGAATAAGTGTAGAATGGTTAAGTGAGTATTGTAAAGGCTTAGAATGGTCTAGGAATGTGTATTAGGACTTATAAGAACCATTAGAATGATCCTAAACAATGCACGGTACCCCAAGGGATGTAGAGGGTGTACCATGAATCCTTGGAGGTTCTAACAAGTGTAGAATGGTTAAGAGAGTATTCTAAAGGCTTAGAATGGTCCAAGAATGTGTATTAGGACTTATAATAACCATTGGAATGATCCTAAACATTGCATGGTACCACAAGGGACGTAGAGGGTGTAGCATGAATCCTTGGAGGTTCTAACAAGTGTAGAATGGTTAAGAGAGTATTCTAAAGGCTTAGAATGGTCTAGGAATGTGTAATAGGACTTATAAGAACCATTAGAATGATCCTAAACATTGCTCGAGTCCCCAACGGACCAGAGGGTGTAGGATGAGTCCTTGGAGGTTCTAATAAGTGTAGAATGGTTAAGAGAGTATTCTAAAGGCTTAGAATGGTCTAGGAATGTGTATTAGGACTTATAAGAACCATTAGAATGATCCTAAACAATGCATGGTACCCCAAGGGACGTAGAGGGTGTTTGATGAGTCCTTGGAGGTTCTAACAAGTGTAGAATGGTTAAGAAAGTATTCTAAAGGCTTAGAATGGTCTAGGAATGTGTATTAGGACTTATAATAACCATTAGAATGATCCTAAACATTGCATGGTACCCCTAGGGAAGTAGAGGGTGTACCATGAGTCCTTGGAGGTTATAACAAGTGTAGAATGGTTAAAAGAGTATTCTAAAGGCTTAGAATGGTCTAGGAATGTGTATTAGGACTTATAAGAATCATTAGAATGATCCTAAACATTGCTCGAGTCCCCAAGGGACATAGAGGGTGTAGCATGAGTCCTTGGAGGTTCTAATAAGTGTAGAATGGTTAAGAGAGCATTCTAAAGGCTTAGAATGGTCTAGGAATGTGTATTAAGACTTATAAGAACCATTAGAATGATCCTAAACATTGCTCGAGTCCCCAAGGGACATAGAGGGTGTAGGATGAGTCCTTGGAGGTTCGAATAAGTGTAGAATGGTTAAGTGAGTATTGTAAAGGCTTAGAATGGTCTAGGAATGTGTATTAGGACTTATAATAACCATTAGAATGATCCTAAACAATGCATGGTACCCCAAGGGACGTTGAGGGTGTAGCATGAGTCCTTGTAGGTTCTAACAAGTATAGAATTGTTAAGAGAGTATTCTAAAGGCTTAGAATGGCCTAGGAATATGTATTAGGACTTATAAGAACCATTAGAATGATCCTAAACATTGCTCGAGTCCCCAACGGACCAGAGGGTGTAGGATGAGTCCTTGGAGGTTCTAATAAGTGTAGAATGGTTAAGAGAGTATTCTAAAGGCTTAGAATGGTCTAGGAATGTGTATTAGGACTTATAAGAACCATTAGAATGATCCTAAACAATGCATGGTACCCCAAGGGACGTAGAGGGTGTTTGATGAGTCCTTGGAGGTTCTAACAAGTGTAGAATGGTTAAGAAAGTATTCTAAAGGCTTAGAATGGTCTAGGAATGTGTATTAGGACTTATAATAACCATTAGAATGATCCTAAACATTGCATGGTACCCCTAGGGAAGTAGAGGGTGTACCATGAGTCCTTGGAGGTTATAACAAGTGTAGAATGGTTAAAAGAGTATTCTAAAGGCTTAGAATGGTCTAGGAATGTGTATTAGGACTTATAAGAACCATTAGAATGATCCTAAACATTGTTCGAGTCCCCAAGGGACATAGAGGGTGTAGCATGTGTCCTTGGAGGTTCCAATAAGTGTAGAATGGTTAAGAGAGTATTCTAAAGGCTTAGAATGGTCCAGGAATGTGTATTAGGACTTATAAGAACCATTAGAATGATCCTAAACAATGCACGGTACCCCATGGGATGTAGAGGGTGTACCATGAATTCTTGGAGGTTCTAACAAGTGTAGAATGGTTAAGAGAGTATTCTAAAGGCTTAGAATGGTCCAAGAATGTGTATTAGGACTTATAATAACCATTGGAATGATCCTAAACATTGCATGGTACCACAAGGGACGTAGAGGGTGTAGCATGAATCCTTGGAGGTTCTAACAAGTGTAGAATGGTTAAGAGAGTATTCTAAAGGCTTAGAATGGTTTAGGAATGTGTAATAGGACTTATAATAACCATTAGAATGATCCTAAACAATGCTTGAGTCCCTAAGGGACGTAGAGGGTTTAGCATGAGTCCTTGGAGGTTCTAACAAGTGTAGAATGGTTAAGAGAGTATTCTAAAGGCTTAGAATGGTCTAAGAATGTGTAATAGGACTTATAATAATCATTAGAATGATCCTAAACAATGCTTGAGTCTCCAAGGGATGTATAGGGTGTTCATGAGTCCTTGGAGGTTCTAACAAGTGTAGAATGGTTAAGAGAGTATTTTCAAGGTTTAGAATGGTCTAGGAATGTGTATTAGGACTTATAAGAACCCTTAGAATGATCCTAAACATTGTTCGAGTCCCCAAGGGACATAGAGGGTGTAGGATGAGTCCTTGGAGGTTCGAATAAGTGTAGAATGGTTAAGTGAGTATTGTAAAGGCTTAGAATGGTCTAGGAATGTGTATTAGGACTTATAATAACCATTAGAATGATCCTAAACAATGCATGGTACCCCAAGGGACGTAGAGGGTGTAGCATGAGTCCTTGTAGGTTCTAACAAGTATAGAATTGTTAAGAGAGTATTCTAAAGGCTTAGAATGGCCTAGGAATATGTATTAGGACTTATAAGAACCATTAGAATGATCCTAAACATTGCTCGAGTCCCCAACGGACCAGAGGGTGTAGGATGAGTCCTTGGAGATTCTAATAAGTGTAGAATGGTTAAGAGAGTATTCTAAAGGCTTAGAATGGTCTAGGAATGTGTATTAGGACTTATAAGAACCATTAGAATGATCCTAAACATTGCTCGAGTCCCCAAGGGACATAGAGGGTGTAGGATGAGTCCTTGTAGGTTCTAACAAGTATAGAATTGTTAAGAGAGTATTCTAAAGGCTTAGAATGGCCTAGGAATATGTATTAGGACTTATAAGAACCATTAGAATGATCCTAAACATTGCTCGAGTCCCCAACGGACCAGAGGGTGTAGGATGAGTCCTTGGAAGTTCTAATAAGTGTAGAATGGTTAAGAGAGTATTCTAAAGGCTTAGAATGGTCTAGGAATGTGTATTAGGACTTATAAGAACCCTTAGAATGATCCTAAACATTGTTCGAGTCCCCAAGGGACATAGAGGGTGTAGGATGAGTCCTTGGAGGTTCGAATAAGTGTAGAATGGTTAAGTGAGTATTGTAAAGGCTTAGAATGGTCTAGGAATGTGTATTAGGACTTATAAGAACCATTAGAATGATCCTAAACAATGCACGGTACCCCAAGGGATGTAGAGGGTGTACCATGAATCCTTGGAGGTTCTAACAAGTGTAGAATGGTTAAGAGAGTATTCTAAAGGCTTAGAATGGTCCAAGAATGTGTATTAGGACTTATAATAACCATTGGAATGATCCTAAACATTGCATGGTACCACAAGGGACGTAGAGGGTGTAGCATGAATCCTTGGAGGTTCTAACAAGTGTAGAATGGTTAAGAGAGTATTCTAAAGGCTTAGAATGGTCTAGGAATGTGTAATAGGACTTATAAGAACCATTAGAATGATCCTAAACATTGCTCGAGTCCCCAACGGACCAGAGGGTGTAGGATGAGTCCTTGGAGGTTCTAATAAGTGTAGAATGGTTAAGAGAGTATTCTAAAGGCTTAGAATGGTCTAGGAATGTGTATTAGGACTTATAAGAACCATTAGAATGATCCTAAACAATGCATGGTACCCCAAGGGACGTAGAGGGTGTTTGATGAGTCCTTGGAGGTTCTAACAAGTGTAGAATGGTTAAGAAAGTATTCTAAAGGCTTAGAATGGTCTAGGAATGTGTATTAGGACTTATAATAACCATTAGAATGATCCTAAACATTGCATGGTACCCCTAGGGAAGTAGAGGGTGTACCATGAGTCCTTGGAGGTTATAACAAGTGTAGAATGGTTAAAAGAGTATTCTAAAGGCTTAGAATGGTCTAGGAATGTGTATTAGGACTTATAAGAACCATTAGAATGATCCTAAACATTGCTCGAGTCCCCAAGGGACATAGAGGGTGTAGCATGAGTCCTTGGAGGTTCTAATAAGTGTAGAATGGTTAAGAGAGTATTCTAAAGGCTTAGAATGGTCTAGGAATGTGTATTAAGACTTATAAGAACCATTAGAATGATCCTAAACATTGCTCGAGTCCCCAAGGGACATAGAGGGTGTAGGATGAGTCCTTGGAGGTTCGAATAAGTGTAGAATGGTTAAGTGAGTATTGTAAAGGCTTAGAATGGTCTAGGAATGTGTATTAGGACTTATAATAACCATTAGAATGATCCTAAACAATGCATGGTACCCCAAGGGACGTTGAGGGTGTAGCATGAGTCCTTGTAGGTTCTAACAAGTATAGAATTGTTAAGAGAGTATTCTAAAGGCTTAGAATGGCCTAGGAATATGTATTAGGACTTATAAGAACCATTAGAATGATCCTAAACATTGCTCGAGTCCCCAACGGACCAGAGGGTGTAGGATGAGTCCTTGGAGGTTCTAATAAGTGTAGAATGGTTAAGAGAGTATTCTAAAGGCTTAGAATGGTCTAGGAATGTGTATTAGGACTTATAAGAACCATTAGAATGATCCTAAACAATGCATGGTACCCCAAGGGACGTAGAGGGTGTTTGATGAGTCCTTGGAGGTTCTAACAAGTGTAGAATGGTTAAGAAAGTATTCTAAAGGCTTAGAATGGTCTAGGAATGTGTATTAGGACTTATAATAACCATTAGAATGATCCTAAACATTGCATGGTACCCCTAGGGAAGTAGAGGGTGTACCATGAGTCCTTGGAGGTTATAACAAGTGTAGAATGGTTAAAAGAGTATTCTAAAGGCTTAGAATGGTCTAGGAATGTGTATTAGGACTTATAAGAACCATTAGAATGATCCTAAACATTGTTCGAGTCCCCAAGGGACATAGAGGGTGTAGCATGTGTCCTTGGAGGTTCCAATAAGTGTAGAATGGTTAAGAGAGTATTCTAAAGGCTTAGAATGGTCCAGGAATGTGTATTAGGACTTATAAGAACCATTAGAATGATCCTAAACAATGCACGGTACCCCATGGGATGTAGAGGGTGTACCATGAATTCTTGGAGGTTCTAACAAGTGTAGAATGGTTAAGAGAGTATTCTAAAGGCTTAGAATGGTCCAAGAATGTGTATTAGGACTTATAATAACCATTGGAATGATCCTAAACATTGCATGGTACCACAAGGGACGTAGAGGGTGTAGCATGAATCCTTGGAGGTTCTAACAAGTGTAGAATGGTTAAGAGAGTATTCTAAAGGCTTAGAATGGTTTAGGAATGTGTAATAGGACTTATAATAACCATTAGAATGATCCTAAACAATGCTTGAGTCCCTAAGGGACGTAGAGGGTTTAGCATGAGTCCTTGGAGGTTCTAACAAGTGTAGAATGGTTAAGAGAGTATTCTAAAGGCTTAGAATGGTCTAGGAATGTGTAATAGGACTTATAATAACCATTAGAATGATCCTAAACAATGCTTGAGTCTCCAAGGGATGTATAGGGTGTTCATGAGTCCTTGGAGGTTCTAACAAGTGTAGAATGGTTAAGAGAGTATTTTAAAGGCTTAGAATGGTCTAGGAATGTGTATTAGGACTTATAAGAACCCTTAGAATGATCCTAAACATTGTTCGAGTCCCCAAGGGACATAGAGGGTGTAGCATGATTCCTTGGAGATTCTGTTCTAATAAGTATAGAATGGTTAAGAGTGTATTCTACAGGCTTAGAATGGTCCAGGAATGTGTATTAGGACTTATAAGAACCATTAGAATGATCCTAAACATTTCTCGAGTCCCCAAGGGACATAGAGGGTGTAGCATGAGTCCTTGGAGGTTCTAACAAGTGTAGAATGGTTAAGAGAGTATTCTAAAGGCCTAGAGTGGTCTAGAAATGTGTATTAGGACTTATAATAACCATTGGAATGATCCTAAACATTGCATGGTACCACAGGGGACGTAGAGGGTGTAGCATGAGTCCTTGTAGGTTCTAACAAGTGTAGAATGGTTAAGAGAGTATTCTAAAGGCTTAGAATGGTCTAGGAATGTGTATTAGGACTTATAATAACCATTAGAATGATCCTAAACAATGCATGGTACCCCAAGGGACGTAGAGGGTGTCGCATGAGTCCTTGTAGGTTCTAACAAGTGTAGAATGGTTAAGAGAGTATTCTAAAGGCTTAGAATGGTCTAAGAATGTGTATTAGGACTTATAATAACCATTAGAATGATCCTAAACAATGCATGGTACCCCAAGGGACGTAGAGGGTGTAGCATGCGTCCTTGTAGGTTCTAACAAGTATAGAATTGTTAAGAGAGTATTCTAAAGGCTTAGAATGGTCTAGGAATGTGTATTAAGACTTATAAGAACCATTAGAATGATCCTAAACATTGCTCGAGTCCCCAAGGGACATAGAGGGTGTAGGATGAGTCCTTGGAAGTTCTAATAAGTGTAGAGTGGTTAAGTGAGTATTCTAAAGGCTTAGAATGGTCTAGGAATGTGTATTAGGACTTATAATAACCATTAGAATGATCCTAAACAATGCATGGTACCCCAAGGGACGTAGAGGGTGTAGCATAAGTCCTTGTAGGTTCTAACAAGTGTAGAATGGTTAAGAGAGTATTCTAAAGGCTTAGAATGGTCTAGGAATGTGTATTAAGACATATAAGAACCATTAGAATGATCCTAAACATTGCTCGAGTCCCCAACGGACATAGAGGGTGTAGGATGAGTCCTTGGAGGTTCGAATAAGTGTAGAATGGTTAAGTGAGTATTGTAAAGGCTTAGAATGGTCTAGGAATGTGTATTAGGACTTATAATAACCATTAGAATGATCCTAAACAATGCATGGTACCCCAAGGGACGTAGAGGGTGTAGCATGAGTCCTTGTAGGTTCTAACAAGTATAGAATTGTTAAGAGAGTATTCTAAAGGCTTAGAATGGTCTAGGAATATGTATTAGGACTTATAAGAACCATTAGAATGATCCTAAACATTGCTCGAGTCCCCAACGGACCAGAGGGTGTAGGATGAGTCCTTGGAGGTTCTAATAAGTGTAGAATGGTTAAGAGAGTATTCTAAAGGCTTAGAATGGTCTAGGAATGTGTATTAGGACTTATAAGAACCATTAGAATGATCCTAAACAATGCATGGTACCCCAAGGGACGTAGAGGGTGTTTGATGAGTCCTTGGAGGTTCTAACAAGTGTAGAATGGTTAAGAAAGTATTCTAAAGGCTTAGAATGGTCTAGGAATGTGTATTAGGACTTATAATAACCATTAGAATGATCCTAAACATTGCATGGTACCCCTAGGGAAGTAGAGGGTGTACCATGAGTCCTTGGAGGTTCTAACAAGTGTAGAATGGTTAAAAGAGTATTCTAAAGGCTGAGAATGGTCTAGGAATGTGTATTAGGACTTATAAGAACCATTAAAATGATCCTAAACATTGTTCGAGTCCCCAAGGGACATAGAGGGTGTAGCATGTGTCCTTGGAGGTTCCAATAAGTGTAGAGTGGTTAAGAGAGTATTGTAAAGGCTTAGAATGGTCCAGGAATGTGTATTAGGACTTATAAGAACCATTAGAATGATCCTAAACAATGCACGGTACCCCAAGGGATGTAGAGGGTGTACCATGAATCCTTGGAGGTTCTAACAAGTGTAGAATGGTTAAGAGAGTATTCTAAAGGCTTAGAATGGTCCAAGAATGTGTATTAGGACTTATAATAACCATTGGAATGATCCTAAACATTGCATGGTACCACAAGGGACGTAGAGGGTGTAGCATGACTCCTTGGAGGTTCTAACAAGTGTAGAATGGTTAAGAGAGTATTCTAAAGGCTTAGAATGGTCTAGGAATGTGTAATAGGACTTATAAGAACCATTAGAATGATCCTAAACATTGCTCGAGTCCCCAACGGACCAGAGGGTGTAGGATGAGTCCTTGGAGGTTCTAATAAGTGTAGAATGGTTAAGAGAGTATTCTAAAGGCTTAGAATGGTCTAGGAATGTGTATTAGGACTTATAAGAACCATTAGAATGATCCTAAACAATGCATGGTACCCCAAGGGACGTAGAGGGTGTTTGATGAGTCCTTGGAAGTTCTAACAAGTGTAGAATGGTTAAGAAAGTATTCTAAAGGCTTAGAATGGTCTAGGAATGTGTATTAGGACTTATAATAACCATTAGAATGATCCTAAACATTGCATGGTACCCCTAGGGAAGTAGAGGGTGTACCACGAGTCCTTGGAGGTTATAACAAGTGTAGAATGGTTAAAAGAGTATTCTAAAGGCTTAGAATGGTCTAGGAATGTGTATTAGGACTTATAAGAACCATTAGAATGATCCTAAACATTGTTCGAGTCCCCAAGGGACATAGAGGGTGTAGCATGTGTCCTTGGAGGTTCCAATAAGTGTAGAATGGTTAAGAGAGTATTCTAAAGGCTTAGAATGGTCCAGGAATGTGTATTAGGACTTATAAGAACCATTAGAATGATCCTAAACAATGCACGGTACCCCAAGGGATGTAGAGGGTGTACCATGAATTCTTGGAGGTTCTAACAAGTGTAGAATGGTTAAGAGAGTATTCTAAAGGCTTAGAATGGTCCAAGAATGTGTATTAGGACTTATAATAACCATTGGAATGATCCTAAACATTGCATGGTACCACAAGGGACGTAGAGGGTGTAGCATGAATCCTTGGAGGTTCTAACAAGTGTAGAATGGTTAAGAGAGTATTCTAAAGGCTTAGAATGGTCTAGGAATGTGTAAAGGACTTATAATAACCATTAGAATGATCCTAAACATTGCTCGAGTCCCCAACGGACCAGAGGGTGTAGGATGAGTCCTTGGAGGTTCTAATAAGTGTAGAATGGTTAAGAGAGTATTCTAAAGGCTTAGAATGGTCTAGGAATGTGTATTAGGACTTATAAGAACCATTAGAATGATCCTAAACAATGCATGGTACCCCAAGGGACGTAGAGGGTGTTTGATGAGTCCTTGGAAGTTCTAACAAGTGTAGAATGGTTAAGAAAGTATTCTAAAGGCTTAGAATGGTCTAGGAATGTGTATTAGGACTTATAATAACCATTAGAATGATCCTAAACATTGCATGGTACCCCTAGGGAAGTAGAGGGTGTACCATGAGTCCTTGGAGGTTATAACAAGTGTAGAATGGTTAAGAGAGTATTCTAAAGGCTTAGAATGGTCCAAGAATGTGTATTAGGACTTATAATAACCATTGGAATGATCCTAAACATTGCATGGTACCACAAGGGACGTAGAGGGTGTAGCATGAATCCTTGGAGGTTCTAACAAGTGTAGAATGGTTAAGAGAGTATTCTAA
This sequence comes from Crotalaria pallida, assembly GCA_037953625.1. NCBI lineage: Eukaryota > Viridiplantae > Streptophyta > Magnoliopsida > Fabales > Fabaceae > Crotalaria > Crotalaria pallida. The sequence continues at coordinate 62,147,341 of CM075655.1, read as the reverse complement.
AGGCTTAGAATGGTCTAGGAATGTGTAAAGGACTTATAATAACCATTAGAATGATCCTAAACATTGCTCGAGTCCCCAACGGACCAGAGGGTGTAGGATGAGTCCTTGGAGGTTCTAATAAGTGTAGAATGGTTAAGAGAGTATTCTAAAGGCTTAGAATGGTCTAGGAATGTGTATTAGGACTTATAAGAACCATTAGAATGATCCTAAACAATGCATGGTACCCCAAGGGACGTAGAGGGTGTTTGATGAGTCCTTGGAAGTTCTAACAAGTGTAGAATGGTTAAGAAAGTATTCTAAAGGCTTAGAATGGTCTAGGAATGTGTATTAGGACTTATAATAACCATTAGAATGATCCTAAACATTGCATGGTACCCCTAGGGAAGTAGAGGGTGTACCATGAGTCCTTGGAGGTTATAACAAGTGTAGAATGGTTAAAAGAGTATTCTAAAGGCTTAGAATGGTCTAGGAATGTGTATTAGGACTTATAAGAACCATTAGAATGATCCTAAACATTGTTCGAGTCCCCAAGGGATATAGAGGGTGTAGCATGTGTCCTTGGAGGTTCCAATAAGTGTAGAATGGTTAAGAGAGTATTCTAAAGGCTTAGAGTGGTCCAGGAATGTGTATTAGGACTTATAAGAACCATTAGAATGATCCTAAACATTGCATGGTACCCCAAGGGACGTAGAGGGTGTAGCATAAGTCCTTGTAGGTTCTAACAAGTGTAGAATGGTTGAAAGAGTATTCTAAAGGCTGAGAATGGTCTAGGATTGTGTATTAGGACTTATAAGAACCATTAAAATGATCCTAAACATTGTTCGAGTCCCCAAGGGACATAGAGGGTGTAGCATGAGTCCTTGGAGGTTCCAATAAGTGTAGAATGGTTAAGAGAGTATTGTAAGGGCTTAGAATGGTCCAGGAATGTGTATTAGGACTTATAAGAACCATTAGAATGATCCTAAACAATGCACGGTACCCCAAGGGATGTAGAGGGTGTACCATGAATCCTTGGAGGTTCTAACAAGTGTAGAATGGTTAAGAGAGTATTCTAAAGGCTTAGAATGGTCCAAGAATGTGTATTAGGACTTATAATAACCATTGGAATGATCCTAAACATTGCATGGTACCACAAGGGACGTAGAGGGTGTAGCATGAATCCTTGGAGGTTCTAACAAGTGTAGAATGGTTAAGAGAGTATTCTAAAGGCTTAGAATGGTCTAGGAATGTGTAATAGGACTTATAAGAACCATTAGAATGATCCTAAACATTGCTCGAGTCCCAAACGGACCAGAGGGTGTAGGATGAGTCCTTGGAGGTTCTAATAAGTGTAGAATGGTTAAGAGAGTATTCTAAAGGCTTAGAATGGTCTAGGAATGTGTATTAGGACTTATAAGAACCATTAGAATGATCCTAAACAATGCATGGTACCCCAAGGGACGTAGAGGGTGTTTGATGAGTCCTTGGAGGTTCTAACAAGTGTAGAATGGTTAAGAAAGTATTCTAAAGGCTTAGAATGGTCTAGGAATGTGTATTAGGACTTATAATAACCATTAGAATGATCCTAAACATTGCATGGTACCCCTAGGGAAGTAGAGGGTGTACCATGAGTCCTTGGAGGTTATAACAAGTGTAGAATGGTTAAAAGAGTATTCTAAAGGCTTAGAATGGTCTAGGAATGTGTATTAGGACTTATAAGAACCATTAGAATGATCCTAAACATTGTTCGAGTCCCCAAGGGACATAGAGGGTGTAGCATGTGTCCTTGGAGGTTCCAATAAGTGTAGAATGGTTAAGAGAGTATTCTAAAGGCTTAGAATGGTCCAGGAATGTGTATTAGGACTTATAAGAACCATTAGAATGATCCTAAACAATGCACGGTACCCCAAGGGATGTAGAGGGTGTACCATGAATTCTTGGAGGTTCTAACAAGTGTAGAATGGTTAAGAGAGTATTCTAAAGGCTTAGAATGGTCCAAGAATGTGTATTAGGACTTATAATAACCATTGGAATGATCCTAAACATTGCATGGTACCACAAGGGACGTAGAGGGTGTAGCATGAATCCTTGGAGGTTCTAACAAGTGTAGAATGGTTAAGAGAGTATTCTAAAGGCTTAGAATGGTCTAGGAATGTGTAAAGGACTTATAATAACCATTAGAATGATCCTAAACATTGCTCGAGTCCCCAACGGACCAGAGGGTGTAGGATGAGTCCTTGGAGGTTCTAATAAGTGTAGAATGGTTAAGAGAGTATTCTAAAGGCTTAGAATGGTCTAGGAATGTGTATTAGGACTTATAAGAACCATTAGAATGATCCTAAACAATGCATGGTACCCCAAGGGACGTAGAGGGTGTTTGATGAGTCCTTGGAAGTTCTAACAAGTGTAGAATGGTTAAGAAAGTATTCTAAAGGCTTAGAATGGTCTAGGAATGTGTATTAGGACTTATAATAACCATTAGAATGATCCTAAACATTGCATGGTACCCCTAGGGAAGTAGAGGGTGTACCATGAGTCCTTGGAGGTTATAACAAGTGTAGAATGGTTAAAAGAGTATTCTAAAGGCTTAGAATGGTCTAGGAATGTGTATTAGGACTTATAAGAACCATTAGAATGATCCTAAACATTGTTCGAGTCCCCAAGGGATATAGAGGGTGTAGCATGTGTCCTTGGAGGTTCCAATAAGTGTAGAATGGTTAAGAGAGTATTCTAAAGGCTTAGAGTGGTCCAGGAATGTGTATTAGGACTTATAAGAACCATTAGAATGATCCTAAACATTGCATGGTACCCCAAGGGACGTAGAGGGTGTAGCATAAGTCCTTGTAGGTTCTAACAAGTGTAGAATGGTTGAAAGAGTATTCTAAAGGCTGAGAATGGTCTAGGATTGTGTATTAGGACTTATAAGAACCATTAAAATGATCCTAAACATTGTTCGAGTCCCCAAGGGACATAGAGGGTGTAGCATGAGTCCTTGGAGGTTCCAATAAGTGTAGAATGGTTAAGAGAGTATTGTAAGGGCTTAGAATGGTCCAGGAATGTGTATTAGGACTTATAAGAACCATTAGAATGATCCTAAACAATGCACGGTACCCCAAGGGATGTAGAGGGTGTACCATGAATCCTTGGAGGTTCTAACAAGTGTAGAATGGTTAAGAGAGTATTCTAAAGGCTTAGAATGGTCCAAGAATGTGTATTAGGACTTATAATAACCATTGGAATGATCCTAAACATTGCATGGTACCACAAGGGACGTAGAGGGTGTAGCATGAATCCTTGGAGGTTCTAACAAGTGTAGAATGGTTAAGAGAGTATTCTAAAGGCTTAGAATGGTCTAGGAATGTGTAATAGGACTTATAAGAACCATTAGAATGATCCTAAACATTGCTCGAGTCCCAAACGGACCAGAGGGTGTAGGATGAGTCCTTGGAGGTTCTAATAAGTGTAGAATGGTTAAGAGAGTATTCTAAAGGCTTAGAATGGTCTAGGAATGTGTATTAGGACTTATAAGAACCATTAGAATGATCCTAAACAATGCATGGTACCCCAAGGGACGTAGAGGGTGTTTGATGAGTCCTTGGAGGTTCTAACAAGTGTAGAATGGTTAAGAAAGTATTCTAAAGGCTTAGAATGGTCTAGGAATGTGTATTAGGACTTATAATAACCATTAGAATGATCCTAAACATTGCATGGTACCCCTAGGGAAGTAGAGGGTGTACCATGAGTCCTTGGAGGTTATAACAAGTGTAGAATGGTTAAAAGAGTATTCTAAAGGCTTAGAATGGTCTAGGAATGTGTATTAGGACTTATAAGAACCATTAGAATGATCCTAAACATTGTTCGAGTCCCCAAGGGACATAGAGGGTGTAGCATGTGTCCTTGGAGGTTCCAATAAGTGTAGAATGGTTAAGAGAGTATTCTAAAGGCTTAGAATGGTCCAGGAATGTGTATTAGGACTTATAAGAACCATTAGAATGATCCTAAACAATGCACGGTACCCCAAGGGATGTAGAGGGTGTACCATGAATTCTTGGAGGTTCTAACAAGTGTAGAATGGTTAAGAGAGTATTCTAAAGGCTTAGAATGGTCCAAGAATGTGTATTAGGACTTATAATAACCATTGGAATGATCCTAAACATTGCATGGTACCACAAGGGACGTAGAGGGTGTAGCATGAATCCTTGGAGGTTCTAACAAGTGTAGAATGGTTAAGAGAGTATTCTAAAGGCTTAGAATGGTCTAGGAATGTGTAAAGGACTTATAATAACCATTAGAATGATCCTAAACATTGCTCGAGTCCCCAACGGACCAGAGGGTGTAGGATGAGTCCTTGGAGGTTCTAATAAGTGTAGAATGGTTAAGAGAGTATTCTAAAGGCTTAGAATGGTCTAGGAATGTGTATTAGGACTTATAAGAACCATTAGAATGATCCTAAACAATGCATGGTACCCCAAGGGACGTAGAGGGTGTTTGATGAGTCCTTGGAAGTTCTAACAAGTGTAGAATGGTTAAGAAAGTATTCTAAAGGCTTAGAATGGTCTAGGAATGTGTATTAGGACTTATAATAACCATTAGAATGATCCTAAACATTGCATGGTACCCCTAGGGAAGTAGAGGGTGTACCATGAGTCCTTGGAGGTTATAACAAGTGTAGAATGGTTAAGAGAGTATTCTAAAGGCTTAGAATGGTCCAAGAATGTGTATTAGGACTTATAATAACCATTGGAATGATCCTAAACATTGCATGGTACCACAAGGGACGTAGAGGGTGTAGCATGAATCCTTGGAGGTTCTAACAAGTGTAGAATGGTTAAGAGAGTATTCTAAAGGCTTAGAATGGTCTAGGAATGTGTAAAGGACTTATAATAACCATTAGAATGATCCTAAACATTGCTCGAGTCCCCAACGGACCAGAGGGTGTAGGATGAGTCCTTGGAGGTTCTAATAAGTGTAGAATGGTTAAGAGAGTATTCTAAAGGCTTAGAATGGTCTAGGAATGTGTATTAGGACTTATAAGAACCATTAGAATGATCCTAAACAATGCATGGTACCCCAAGGGACGTAGAGGGTGTTTGATGAGTCCTTGGAAGTTCTAACAAGTGTAGAATGGTTAAGAAAGTATTCTAAAGGCTTAGAATGGTCTAGGAATGTGTATTAGGACTTATAATAACCATTAGAATGATCCTAAACATTGCATGGTACCCCTAGGGAAGTAGAGGGTGTACCATGAGTCCTTGGAGGTTATAACAAGTGTAGAATGGTTAAAAGAGTATTCTAAAGGCTTAGAATGGTCTAGGAATGTGTATTAGGACTTATAAGAACCATTAGAATGATCCTAAACATTGTTCGAGTCCCCAAGGGATATAGAGGGTGTAGCATGTGTCCTTGGAGGTTCCAATAAGTGTAGAATGGTTAAGAGAGTATTCTAAAGGCTTAGAGTGGTCCAGGAATGTGTATTAGGACTTATAAGAACCATTAGAATGATCCTAAACATTGCATGGTACCCCAAGGGACGTAGAGGGTGTAGCATAAGTCCTTGTAGGTTCTAACAAGTGTAGAATGGTTGAAAGAGTATTCTAAAGGCTGAGAATGGTCTAGGATTGTGTATTAGGACTTATAAGAACCATTAAAATGATCCTAAACATTGTTCGAGTCCCCAAGGGACATAGAGGGTGTAGCATGAGTCCTTGGAGGTTCCAATAAGTGTAGAATGGTTAAGAGAGTATTGTAAGGGCTTAGAATGGTCCAGGAATGTGTATTAGGACTTATAAGAACCATTAGAATGATCCTAAACAATGCACGGTACCCCAAGGGATGTAGAGGGTGTACCATGAATCCTTGGAGGTTCTAACAAGTGTAGAATGGTTAAGAGAGTATTCTAAAGGCTTAGAATGGTCCAAGAATGTGTATTAGGACTTATAATAACCATTGGAATGATCCTAAACATTGCATGGTACCACAAGGGACGTAGAGGGTGTAGCATGAATCCTTGGAGGTTCTAACAAGTGTAGAATGGTTAAGAGAGTATTCTAAAGGCTTAGAATGGTCTAGGAATGTGTAATAGGACTTATAAGAACCATTAGAATGATCCTAAACATTGCTCGAGTCCCAAACGGACCAGAGGGTGTAGGATGAGTCCTTGGAGGTTCTAATAAGTGTAGAATGGTTAAGAGAGTATTCTAAAGGCTTAGAATGGTCTAGGAATGTGTATTAGGACTTATAAGAACCATTAGAATGATCCTAAACAATGCATGGTACCCCAAGGGACGTAGAGGGTGTTTGATGAGTCCTTGGAGGTTCTAACAAGTGTAGAATGGTTAAGAAAGTATTCTAAAGGCTTAGAATGGTCTAGGAATGTGTATTAGGACTTATAATAACCATTAGAATGATCCTAAACATTGCATGGTACCCCTAGGGAAGTAGAGGGTGTACCATGAGTCCTTGGAGGTTATAACAAGTGTAGAATGGTTAAAAGAGTATTCTAAAGGCTTAGAATGGTCTAGGAATGTGTATTAGGACTTATAAGAACCATTAGAATGATCCTAAACATTGTTCGAGTCCCCAAGGGACATAGAGGGTGTAGCATGTGTCCTTGGAGGTTCCAATAAGTGTAGAATGGTTAAGAGAGTATTCTAAAGGCTTAGAATGGTCCAGGAATGTGTATTAGGACTTATAAGAACCATTAGAATGATCCTAAACAATGCACGGTACCCCAAGGGATGTAGAGGGTGTACCATGAATTCTTGGAGGTTCTAACAAGTGTAGAATGGTTAAGAGAGTATTCTAAAGGCTTAGAATGGTCCAAGAATGTGTATTAGGACTTATAATAACCATTGGAATGATCCTAAACATTGCATGGTACCACAAGGGACGTAGAGGGTGTAGCATGAATCCTTGGAGGTTCTAACAAGTGTAGAATGGTTAAGAGAGTATTCTAAAGGCTTAGAATGGTCTAGGAATGTGTAAAGGACTTATAATAACCATTAGAATGATCCTAAACATTGCTCGAGTCCCCAACGGACCAGAGGGTGTAGGATGAGTCCTTGGAGGTTCTAATAAGTGTAGAATGGTTAAGAGAGTATTCTAAAGGCTTAGAATGGTCTAGGAATGTGTATTAGGACTTATAAGAACCATTAGAATGATCCTAAACAATGCATGGTACCCCAAGGGACGTAGAGGGTGTTTGATGAGTCCTTGGAAGTTCTAACAAGTGTAGAATGGTTAAGAAAGTATTCTAAAGGCTTAGAATGGTCTAGGAATGTGTATTAGGACTTATAATAACCATTAGAATGATCCTAAACATTGCATGGTACCCTAGGGAAGTAGAGGGTGTACCATGAGTCCTTGGAGGTTATAACAAGTGTAGAATGGTTAAAAGAGTATTCTAAAGGCTTAGAATGGTCTAGGAATGTGTATTAGAACTTATAAGAACCATTAGAATGATCCTAAACATTGTTCGAGTCCCCAAGGGACATAGAGGGTGTAGCATGTGTCCTTGGAGGTTCCAATAAGTGTAGAATGGTTAAGAGAGTATTCTAAAGGCTTAGAGTGGTCCAGGAATGTGTATTAGGACTTATAAGAACCATTAGAATGATCCTAAACATTGCATGGTACCCCAAGGGACGTAGAGGGTGTAGCATAAGTCCTTGTAGGTTCTAACAAGTGTAGAATGGTTAAAAGAGTATTCTAAAGGCTGAGAATGGTCTAGGAATGTGTATTAGGACTTATTAGAACCATTAAAATGATCCTAAACATTGTTCGAGTCCCCAAGGGACATAGAGGGTGTAGCATGAGTCCTTGGAGGTTCCAATAAGTGTAGAATGGTTAAGAGAGTATTGTAAAGGCTTAGAATGGTCCACGAATGTGTATTAGGACTTATAAGAACCATTAGAATGATCCTAAACAATGCACGGTACCCCAAGGGATGTAGAGGGTGTACCATGAATCCTTGGAGGTTCTAACAAGTGTAGAATGGTTAAGAGAGTATTCTAAAGGCTTAGAATGGTCCAAGAATGTGTATTAGGACTTATAATAACCATTGGAATGATCCTAAACAATGCATGGTACCACAAGGGACGTAGAGGGTGTAGCATGAATCCGTGGAGGTTCTAACAAGTGTAGAATGGTTAAGAGAGTATTCTAAAGGCTTAGAATGGTCTAGGAATGTGTAATAGGACTTATAAGAACCATTAGAATGATCCTAAACATTGCTCGAGTCCCCAACGGACCAGAGGGTGTAGGATGAGTCCTTGGAGGTTCTAATAAGTGTAGAATGGTTAAGAGAGTATTCTAAAGGCTTAGAATGGTCTAGGAATGTGTATTACGACTTATAAGAACCATTAGAATGATCCTAAACAATGCATGGTACCCCAAGGGACGTAGAGGGTGTTTGATGAGTCCTTGGAGGTTCTAACAAGTGTAGAATGGTTAAGAAAGTATTCTAAAGGCTTAGAATGGTCTAGGAATGTGTATTAGGACTTATAATAACCATTAGAATGATCCTAAACATTGCATGGTACCCCTAGGGAAGTAGAGGGTGTACCATGAGTCCTTGGAGGTTATAACAAGTGTAGAATGGTTAAAATAGTATTCTAAAGGCTTAGAATGGTCTAGGAATGTGTATTAGGACTTATAAGAACCATTAGAATGATCCTAAACATTGTTCGAGTCCCCAAGGGACATAGAGGGTGTAGCATGTGTCCTTGGAGGTTCCAATAAGTGTAGAATGGTTAAGAGAGTATTCTAAAGGCTTAGAGTGGTCCAGGAATGTGTATTAGGACTTATAAGAACCATTAGAATGATCCTAAACAATGCACGGTACCCCAAGGGATGTAGAGGGTGTACCATGAATTCATGGAGGTTCTAACAAGTGTAGAATGGTTAAGAGAGTATTCTAAAGGCTTAGAATGGTCCAAGAATGTGTATTAGGACTTATAATAACCATTGGAATGATCCTAAACATTGCATGGTACCACAAGGGACGTAGAGGGTGTAGCATGAATCCTTGGAGGTTCTAACAAGTGTAGAATGGTTAAGAGAGTATTCTAAAGGCTTAGAATGGTCTAGGAATGTGTAATAGGACTTATAAGAACCATTAGAATGATCCTAAACATTGCTCGAGTCCCTAAGGGACGTAGAGGGTGTAGGATGAGTCCTTGGAGGTTCTAATAAGTGTAGAATGGTTAAGAGAGTATTCTAAAGGCTTAGAATGGTCTAGGAATGTGTATTAGGACTTATAAGAACCATTAGAATGATCCTAAACAATGCATGGTACCCCAAGGGACGTAGAGGGTGTTTGATGAGTCCTTGGAAGTTCTAACAAGTGTAGAATGGTTAAGAAAGTATTCTAAAGGCTTAGAATGGTCTAGGAATGTGTATTAGGACTTATAATAACCATTAGAATGATCCTAAACATTGCATGGTACCCCTAGGGAAGTAGAGGGTGTACCATGAGTCCTTGGAGGTTATAACAAGTGTAGAATGGTTAAAAGAGTATTCTAAAGGTTTAGAATGGTCTAGGAATGTGTATTAGGACTTATAAGAACCATTAGAATGATCCTAAACATTGTTCGAGTCCCCAAGGGACATAGAGGGTGTAGCATGTGTCCTTGGAGGTTCCAATAAGTGTAGAATGGTTAAGAGAGTATTCTAAAGGCTTAGAGTGGTCCAGGAATGTGTATTAGGACTTATAAGAACCATTAGAATGATCCTAAACATTGCATGGTACCCCAAGGGACGTAGAGGGTGTAGCATAAGTCCTTGTAGGTTCTAACAAGTGTAGAATGGTTAAAAGAGTATTCTAAAGGCTGAGAATGGTCTAGGAATGTGTATTAGGACTTATAAGAACCATTAAAATGATCCTAAACATTGTTCGAGTCCCCAAGGGACATAGAGGGTGTAGCATGAGTCCTTGGAGGTTCCAATAAGTGTAGAATGGTTAAGAGAGTATTGTAAAGGCTTAGAATGGTCCACGAATGTGTATTAGGACTTATAAGAACCATTAGAATGATCCTAAACAATGCACGGTACCCCAAGGGATGTAGAGGGTGTACCATGAATCCTTGGAGGTTCTAACAAGTGTAGAATGGTTAAGAGAGTATTCTAAAGGCTTAGAATGGTCTAGGAATGTGTATTAGGACTTATAAGAACCATTAGAATGATCCTAAACATTGTTCGAGTCCCCAAGGGACATAGAGGGTGTAGCATGTGTCCTTGGAGGTTCCAATAAGTGTAGAATGGTTAAGAGAGTATTCTAAAGGCTTAGAATGGTCCAGGAATGTGTATTAGGACTTATAAGAACCATTAGAATGATCCTAAACAATGCACGGTACCCCAAGGGATGTAGAGGGTGTACCATGAATTCTTGGAGGTTCTAACAAGTGTAGAATGGTTAAGAGAGTATTCTAAAGGCTTAGAATGGTCCAAGAATGTGTATTAGGACTTATAATAACCATTGGAATGATCCTAAACATTGCATGGTACCACATGGGACGTAGAGGGTGTAGCATGAATCCTTGGAGGTTCTAACAAGTGTAGAATGGTTAAGAGAGTATTCTAAAGGCTTAGAATGGTCTAGGAATGTGTAAAGGACTTATAATAACCATTAGAATGATCCTAAACATTGCTCGAGTCCCCAACGGACCAGAGGGTGTAGGATGAGTCCTTGGAGGTTCTAATAAGTGTAGAATGGTTAAGAGAGTATTCTAAAGGCTTAGAATGGTCTAGGAATGTGTATTAGGACTTATAAGAACCATTAGAATGATCCTAAACAATGCATGGTACCCCAAGGGACGTAGAGGGTGTTTGATGAGTCCTTGGAAGTTCTAACAAGTGTAGAATGGTTAAGAAAGTATTCTAAAGGCTTAGAATGGTCTAGGAATGTGTATTAGGACTTATAATAACCATTAGAATGATCCTAAACATTGCATGGTACCCCTAGGGAAGTAGAGGGTGTACCATGAGTCCTTGGAGGTTATAACAAGTGTAGAATGGTTAAAAGAGTATTCTAAAGGCTTAGAATGGTCTAGGAATGTGTATTAGGACTTATAAGAACCATTAGAATGATCCTAAACATTGTTCGAGTCCCCAAGGGACATAGAGGGTGTAGCATGTGTCCTTGGAGGTTCCAATAAGTGTAGAATGGTTAAGAGAGTATTCTAAAGGCTTAGAGTGGTCCAGGAATGTGTATTAGGACTTATAAGAACCATTAGAATGATCCTAAACAATGCATGGTACCCCAAGGGACGTAGAGGGTGTTTGATGAGTCCTTGGAAGTTCTAACAAGTGTAGAATGGTTAAGAAAGTATTCTAAAGGCTTAGAATGGTCTAGGAATGTGTATTAGGACTTATAATAACCATTAGAATGATCCTAAACATTGCATGGTACCCCTAGGGAAGTAGAGGGTGTACCATGAGTCCTTGGAGGTTATAACAAGTGTAGAATGGTTAAAAGAGTATTCTAAAGGCTTAGAATGGTCTAGGAATGTGTATTAGGACTTATAAGAACCATTAGAATGATCCTAAACATTGTTCGAGTCCCCAAGGGACATAGAGGGTGTAGCATGTGTCCTTGGAGGTTCCAATAAGTGTAGAATGGTTAAGAGAGTATTCTAAAGGCTTAGAGTGGTCCAGGAATGTGTATTAGGACTTATAAGAACCATTAGAATGATCCTAAACAATGCATGGTACCCCAAGGGACGTAGAGGGTGTTTGATGAGTCCTTGGAAGTTCTAACAAGTGTAGAATGGTTAAGAAAGTATTCTAAAGGCTTAGAATGGTCTAGGAATGTGTATTAGGACTTATAATAACCATTAGAATGATCCTAAACATTGCATGGTACCCCTAGGGAAGTAGAGGGTGTACCATGAGTCCTTGGAGGTTATAACAAGTGTAGAATGGTTAAAAGAGTATTCTAAAGGCTTAGAATGGTCTAGGAATGTGTATTAGGACTTATAAGAACCATTAGAATGATCCTAAACATTGTTCGAGTCCCCAAGGGACATAGAGGGTGTAGCATGTGTCCTTGGAGGTTCCAATAAGTGTAGAATGGTTAAGAGAGTATTTTAAAGGCTTAGAGTGGTCCAGGAATGTGTATTAGGACTTATAAGAACCATTAGAATGATCCTAAACATTGCATGGTACCACAAGGGACGTAGAGGGTGTAGCATGAATCCTTGGAGGTTCTAACAAGTGTAGAATGGTTAAGAGAGTATTCTAAAGGCTTAGAATGGTCTAGGAATGTGTAATAGGACTTATAAGAACCATTAGAATGATCCTAAACAATGCTTGAGTCCCTAAGGGACGTAGAGGGTGTAGGATGAGTCCTTGGAGGTTCTAATAAGTGTAGAATGGTTAAGAGAGTATTCTAAAGGCTTAGAATGGTCTAGGAATGTGTATTAGGACTTATAAGAACCATTAGAATGATCCTAAACAATGCATGGTACCCCAAGGGACGTAGAGGGTGTACCATGATTCCTTGGAGGTTCTAACAAGTGTACAATGGTTAAGAGAGTATTCTAAAGGCTTAGAATGGTCTAGGAATGTGTATTAAGACTTATAAGAACCATTAGAATGATCCTAAACATTGCTCGAGTCCCCAAGGGACATAGAGGGTGTAGGATGAGTCCTTGGAGGTTCGAATAAGTGTAGAATGGTTAAGTGAGTATTCTAAAGGCTTAGAATGGTCTAGGAATGTGTATTAGGACTTATAATAACCATTAGAATGATCCTAAACAATGCATGGTACCCCAAGGGACGTAGAGGGTGTAGCATGAGTCCTTGTAGGTTCTAACAAGTATAGAATTGTTAAGAGAGTATTCTAAAGGCTTAGAATGGTCTAGGAATGTGTATTAGGACTTATAAGAACCATTAGAATGATCCTAAACATTGCTCGAGTCCCCAAGGAACCAGAGGGTGTAGGATGAGTCCTTGGAGGTTCTAATAAGTGTAGAATGGTTAAGAGAGTATTCTAAAGGCTTAGAATGGTCTAGGAATGTGTATTAGGACTTATAAGAACTATTAGAATGATCCTAAACATTGCATGGTACCCCAAGGGATGTAGAGGGTGTACCATGAATCCTTGGAGGTTCTAACAAGTGTAGAATGGTAACATTGCATGGTACCCCAAGGGATGTAGAGGGTGTACCATGAATCCTTGGAGGTTCTAACAAGTGTAGAATGGTTAAGAGAGTATTCTAAAGGCTTAGAATGGTCTAGGAATGTGTATCAGGACTTATAAGAACCATTAGAATGATCCTAAACATTGCTCGAGTCCCCAAGGGACCAGAGGGTGTAGGATGAGTCCTTGGAGGTTCTAATAAGTGTAGAATGGTTAAGAGAGTATTCTAAAGGCTTAGAATGGTCTAGGAATGTGTATTAGGACATAAAATAACCATTAGAATGATCCTAAACTATGCATGGTACCCCAAGGGACGTAGAGGGTGTAGCATGAGTCTTGGAGGTTCTAACAAGTGTAGAATGGTTAAGAGAGTATTCTAAAGGCTTAGAATGGTCTAGGAATGTGTATTAGGACTTATAAGAACCATTAGAATGATCCTAAACATTGCTCGAGTCCCCAAGGGACCAGAGGGTGTAGGATGAGTCCTTGGAGGTTCTAATAAGTGTAGAATGGTTAAGAGAGTATTCTAAAGGCTTAGAATGGTCTAGGAATGTGTATTAGGACTTATAAAAACCATTAGAATGATCCTAAACATTGCATGGTACCCCAAGGGACGTAGAGGGTGTACCATGAGTCCTTGGAGGTTCTAACAAGTATAGAATGGTTAAGAGAGTATTCTAAAGGCTTAGAATGGTCTAGGAATGTGTATTAGGACTTATAATAACCATTGGAATGATCCTAAACATTGCATGGTACCACAAGGGACATAGAGGGTGTAGCATGAATCCTTGTAGGTTCTAACAAGTGTAGAATGGTTAAGAGAGTATTTTAAAGGCTTAGAATGGTCTAGGAATGTGTATTAGGACTTATAAGAACCATTAGAATGATCCTAAACATTGTTCGAGTCCCCAAGGGACATAGAGGGTGTAGCATGATTCCTTGGAGGTTCTGTTCTAATAAGTATAGAATGGTTAAGAGTGTATTCTAAAGGCTTAGAATGGTCTAGGAATGTGTATTAGGACTTATAAGAACCATTAGAATGATCCTAAACATTGCTCGAGTCCCCAAGGGACATAGAGGGTGTAGCATGAGTCCTTGGAGGTTCCAATAAGTGTAGAATGGTTAAGAGAGTATTCTAAAGGCTTAGAATGGTCCAAGAATGTGTATTAGGACTTATAAGAACCATTAGAATGATCCTAAACAATGCACGGTACCCCAAGGGATGTAGAGGGTGTACCATGAATCCTTGGAGGTTCTAACAAGTGTAGAATGGTTAAGAGAGTATTCTAAAGGCTTAGAATGGTCCAAGAATGTGTATTAGGACTTATAATAACCATTGGAATGATCCTAAACATTGCATGGTACCACAAGGGACGTAGAGGGTGTATCATGAATCCTTGGAGGTTCTAACAAGTGTAGAATGGTTAAGAGAGTATTCTAAAGGCTTAGAATGGTCTAGGAATGTGTAATAGGACTTATCATAACCATTAGAATGATCCTAAACAATGCTTGAGTCCCTAAGGGACGTAGATGGTTTAGCATGAGTCCTTGGAGGTTCTAACAAGTGTAGAATGGTTAAGAGAGTATTCTAAAGGCTTAGAGTGGTCTAGGAATGTGTAATAGGACTTATAATAACCATTCGAATGATCCTAAACAATGCTTGAGTCTCCAAGGGATGTATAGGGTGTTCATGAGTCCTTGGAGGTTCTAACAAGTGTAGAATGGTTAAGAGAGTATTCTAAAGGCTTAGAATGGTCTAGGAATGTGTATCAGGACTTATAAGAACCATTAGAATGATCCTAAACAATGCATGGTACCCCAAGGGACGTAGAGGGTGTACCATGATTCCTTGGAGGTTCTAACAAGTGTACAATGGTTAAGAGAGTATTCTAAAGGCTTAGAATGGTCTAGGAATGTGTATTAAGACTTATAAGAACCATTAGAATGATCCTAAACATTGCTCGAGTCCCCAAGGGACATAGAGGGTGTAGGATGAGTCCTTGGAGGTTCGAATAAGTGTAGAATGGTTATGTGAGTATTCTAAAGGCTGAGAATGGTCTAGGAATGTGTATTAGGACTTATAATAACCATTAGAATGATCCTAAACAATGCATACCAAGGGACGTAGAGGGTGTAGCATGAGTCCTTGTAGGTTCTAACAAGTGTAGAATGGTTAAGAGAGTATTCTAAAGGCTTAGAATGGTCTAGGAATGTGTATTAGGACTTATAAGAACCATTTGAATGATCCTAAACATTGCTCGAGTCCCCAACGAACCAGAGGGTGTAGGATGAGTCCTTGGAGGTTCTAATAAGTGTAGAATGGTTAAGAGAGTATTCTAAAGGCTTAGAATGGTCTAGGAATGTGTATTAGGACTTATAAGAACCATTAGAATGATCCTAAACAATGCATGGTACCCCAAGGGACGTAGAGGGTGTTTGATGAGTCCTTGGAGGTTCTAACAAGTGTAGAATGGTTAAGAAAGTATTCTAAAAGCTTAGAATGGTCTAGGAATGTGTATTAGGACTTATAAGAACCATTAGAATGATCCTAAACAATGCATGGTACCCCAAGGGACGTAGAGGGTGTTTGATGAGTCCTTGGAGGTTCTAACAAGTGTAGAATGGTTAAGAAAGTATTCTAAAGGCTTAGAATGGTCTAGGAATGTGTATTAGGACTTATAATAACCATTAGAATGATCCTAAACATTGTATGGTACCCCTAGGGAAGTAGAGGGTGTACCATGAGTCCTTGGAGGTTCTAACAAGTGTAGAATGGTTAAAAGAGTATTCTAAAGGCTTAGAATGGTCTAGGAATGTGTATTAGGACTTATAAGAACCATTAGAATGATCCTAAACATTGCATGGTACCACAAGGATCGTAGAGGGTGTAGCATGAATCCTTGGAGGTTCTAACAAGTGTAGAATGGTTAAGAGAGTATTCTAAAGGCTTAGAATGGTCTAGGAATGTGTATCAGGACTTATAAGAACCATTAGAATGATCCTAAACAATGCATGGTACCCCAAGGGACGTAGAGGGTGTACCATGATTCCTTGGAGGTTCTAACAAGTGTAGAATGGTTAAGAGAGTATTCTAAAGGCTTAGAATGGTGTAGGAATGTGTAATAGGACTTATAATAACCATTAGAATGATCCTAAACAATGCTTGAGTCCCTAAGGGACGTAGAGGGTTTAGCATGAGTCCTTGGAGGTTCTAACAAGTGTAGAATGGTTAAGAGAGTATTCTAAAGGCTTAGAATGGTCCAAGAATGTGTATTAGGACTTATAATAACCATTGGAATGATCCTAAACATTGCATGGTACCACAAGGATCGTAGAGGGTGTAGCATGAATCCTTGGAGGTTCTAACAAGTGTAGAATGGTTAAGAGAGTATTCTAAAGGCTTAGAATGGTCTAGGAATGTGTATCAGGACTTATAAGAACCATTAGAATGATCCTAAACAATGCATGGTACCCCAAGGGACGTAGAGGGTGTACCATGATTCCTTGGAGGTTCTAACAAGTGCACTATGGTTAAGAGAGTATTCTAAAGGCTTAGAATGGTCTAGGAATGTGTATTAACACTTATAAGAACCATTAGAATGATCCTAAACAATGCACGGTACCCCAAGGGATGTAGAGGGTGTACCATGAATCCTTGGATGTTCTAACAAGTGTAGAATGGTTAAGATAGTATTCTAAAGGCTTAGAATGGTCCAAGAATGTGTATTAGGACTTATAATAACCATTGGAATGATCCTAAACATTGCATGGTACCACAAGGGACGTAGAGGGTGTAGCATGAATCCTTGGAGGTTCTAACAAGTGTAGAGTGGTTAAGAGAGTATTCTAAAGGCTTAGAATGGTCTAGGAATGTGTATTAGGACTTATAAGAACCATTAGAATGATCCTAAACATTGTTCGAGTCCCCAAGGGACATAGAGGGTGTAGCATGTGTCCTTGGAGGTTCCAATAAGTGTAGAATGGTTAAGAGAGTATTCTAAAGGCTTAGAGTGGTCCAGGAATGTGTATTAGGACTTATAATAACCATTAGAATGATCCTACACAATGCATGGTACCCCAAGGGACGTAGAGGGTGTAGCATGAGTCCTTTTAGGTTCTAACAAGTGTAGAATGGTTAAGAGAGTATTCTAAAGGCTTAGAATGGTCTAGGAATGTGTATTAGGACTTATAAGAACCATTAGAATGATCCTAAACATTGCTCGAGTCCCCAACGGACCAGAGGGTGTAGGATGAGTCCTTGGAGGTTCTAATAAGTGTAGAATGGTTAAGAGAGTATTCTAAAGGCTTAGAATGGTCTAGGAATGTGTAATAGGACTTATAATAACCATTAAAATGATCCTAAACAATGCTTGAGTCCCTAAGGGACGTAGAGGGTTTAGCATGAGTCCTTGGAGGTTCTAACAAGTGTAGAATGGTTAAGAGAGTATTCTAAAGGCTTAGAATGGTCTAGGAATGTGTAATAGGACTTATAATAACCATTAGAATGATCCTAAACAATGCTTGAGTCTCCAAGGGATGTATAGGGTGTTCATGAGTCCTTGGAGGTTCTAACAAGTGTAGAATGGTTAAGAGAGTATTCTAAAGGCTTAGAATGGTCTAGGAATGTGTATCAGGACTTATAAGAACCATTAGAATGATCCTAAAAAATGCATGGTACCCCAAGGGACGTAGATGGTGTACCATGATTCCTTGGAGGTTCTAACAAGTGTACAATGGTTAAGAGAGTATTCTAAAGGCTTAGAATGGTCTAGGAATGTGTATTAGGACTTATAAGAACCATTAGAATGATCCTAAACATTGTTCGAGTCCCCAAGGGACATAGAGGGTGTAGGATGAGTCCTTGGAGGTTCTAACAAGTGTAGAATGGTTAAGAGAGTATTCTAAAGGCTTAGAATGGTCTAGGAATGTGTAATAGGACTTATAATAACCATTAGAATGATCCTAAACAATGCTTGAGTCTCCAAGGGATGTATAGGGTGTTCATGAGTCCTTGGAGGTTCTAACAAGTGTAGAATGGTTAAGAGAGTATTCTAAAGGCTTAGAATGGTCCAAGAATGTGTATTAGGACTTATAATAACCATTGGAATGATCCTAAACATTGCATGGTACCACAAGGGACGTAGAGGGTGTAGCATGAGTCCTTGTAGGTTCTAACAAGTGTAGAATGGTTAAGAGAGTATTCTAAAGGCTTAGAATGGTCTAGGAATGTGTATTAGGACTTATAAGAACCATTAGAATGATCCTAAACATTGCTCGAGTCCCCAACGGACCAGAGGGTGTAGGATTAGTCCTTGGAGGTTCTAATAAGTGTAGAATGGTTAAGAGAGTATTCTAAAGGCTTAGAATGGTCTAGGAATGTGTATTAGGACTTATAATAACCATTGGAATGATCCTAAACATTGCATGGTACCACAAGGATCGTAGAGGGTGTAGCATGAATCCTTGGAGGTTCTAACAAGTGTAGAATGGTTAAGAGAGTATTCTAAAGGCTTAGAATGGTCCAAGAATGTGTATTAGGACTTATAATAACCATTGGAATGATCCTAAACATTGCATGGTACCACAAGGATCGTAGAGGGTGTAGCATGAATCCTTGGAGGTTCTAACAAGTGTAGAATGGTTAAGAGAGTATTCTAAAGGCTTAGAATGGTCTAGGAATGTGTATCAGGACTTATAAGAACCATTAGAATGATCCTAAACAATGCATGGTACCCCAAGGGACGTAGAGGGTGTACCATGATTCCTTGGAGGTTCTAACAAGTGCACTATGGTTAAGAGAGTATTCTAAAGGCTTAGAATGGTCTAGGAATGTGTATTAACACTTATAAGAACCATTAGAATGATCCTAAACAATGCACGGTACCCCAAGGGATGTAGAGGGTGTACCATGAGTCCTTGGAGGTTCTAACAAGTGTAGAATGGTTAAGATAGTATTCTAAAGGCTTAGAATGGTCCAAGAATGTGTATTAGGACTTATAATAACCATTGGAATGATCCTAAACATTGCATGGTACCACAAGGATCGTAGAGGGTGTAGCATGAATCCTTGGAGGTTCTAACAAGTGTAGAATGGTTAAGAGAGTATTATAAAGGCTTAGAATGGTCCAAGAATGTGTATTAGGACTTATAATAACCATTGGAATGATCCTAAACATTGCATGGTACCACAAGGATCGTAGAGGGTGTAGCATGAATCCTTGGAGGTTCTAACAAGTGTAGAATGGTTAAGAGAGTATTCTAAAGGCTTAGAATGGTCTAGGAATGTGTATCAGGACTTATAAGAACCATTAGAATGATCCTAAACAATGCATGGTACCCCAAGGGACGTAGAGGGTGTACCATGATTCCTTGGAGGTTCTAACAAGTGCACTATGGTTAAGAGAGTATTCTAAAGGCTTAGAATGGTCTAGGAATGTGTATTAACACTTATAAGAACCATTAGAATGATCCTAAACATTGCTCGAGTCCCCAAGGGACATAGAGGGTGTAGCATGAGTCCTTGGAGGTTCCAATAAGTGTAGAATGCTTAAGAGAGTATTCTAAAGGCTTAGAATGGTCCAGGAATGTGTATTAGGACTTATAAGAACCATTAGAATGATCCTAAACAATGCACGGTACCCCAAGGGATGTAGAGGGTGTACCATGAATCCTTGGAGGTTCTAACAAGTGTAGAATGGTTAATAGAGTATTCTAAAGGCTTAGAATGGTCCAAGAATGTGTATTAGGACTTATAATAACCATTGGAATGATCCTAAACATTGCATGGTACCACAAGGGACGTAGAGGGTGTAGCATGAATCCTTGGAGGTTCTAACAAGTGTAGAATGGTTAAGAGAATATTCTAAAGGCTTAGAATGGTCTAGGAATGTGTAATAGGACTTATAATAACCATTAGAATCATCCTAAACAATGCTTGAGTCCCTAAGGGACGTAGAGGGTTTAGCATGAGTCCTTGGAGGTTCTAACAAGTGTAGAATGGTTAAGAGAGTATTCTTAAGGCTTAGAATGGTCTAGGAATGTGTAATAGGACTTATAATAACCATTAGAATGATCCTAAACAATGCTTGAGTCTCCAAGGGATGTATAGGGTGTTCATGAGTCCTTGTAGGTTCTAACAAGTGTAGAATGGTTAAGAGAGTATTTTAAAGGCTTAGAATGGTCTAGGAATGTGTATTAGGACTTATAAGAACCATTAGAATGATCCTAAACATTGTTCGAGTCCCCAAGGGACATAGAGGGTGTTGCATGATTCCTTAGAGGTTCTGTTCTAATAAGTATAGAATGGTTATGAGTGTATTCTAAAGGCTTAGAATGGTCTAGGAATGTGTATTAGGACTTATAAGAACCATTAGAATGATCCTAAACATTGCTCGAGTCCCCAAGGGACATAGAGGGTGTAGCATGAGTCCTTGGAGGTTCTAACAAGTCTAGAATGGTTAAGAGAGTATTCTAAAGGCCTAGAATGGTCTAGGAATGTGTATTAGGACTTATAATAACCATTGGAATGATCCTAAACATTGCATGGTACCACAAGGGACGTAGAGGGTGTAGCATGAGTCCTTGTAGGTTCTAACAAGTGTAGAATGGTTAAGAGAGTATTCTAAAGGCTTAGAATGGTCTAGGAATGTGTATTAGGACTTATAAGAACCATTAGAATGATCCTAAACATTGCATGGTACCCCAAGGGACGTAGAGGGTGTACCATGAGTCCTTGGAGGTTCTAACAAGTGTAGAATGGTTAAGACAGTATTCTAAAGGCTTAGAATGGTCTAGGAATGTGTATTAGGACTTATAAGAACCATTAGAATGATCCTAAACATTGCTCGAGTCCCCAAGGGACCAGAGGGTGTAGGATGAGTCCTTGGAGGTTCTAATAAGTGTAGAATGGTTAAGAGTGTATTCTAAAGGCTTAGAATGGTCTAGGAATGTGTATTAGGACTTAAAATAACCATTAGAATGATCCTAAACTATGCATGGTACCCCAAGGGACGTAGAGGGTGTAGCATGAGTCTTGGAGGTTCTAACAAGTGTAGAATGGTTAAGAGTGTATTCTAAAGGCTTAGAATGGTCTAGGAATGTGTATTAGGACTTATAAGAACCATTAGAATGATCCTAAACATTGCTCGAGTCCCCAAGGGACATAGAGGGTGTAGCATTAGTCCTTGGAGGTTCTAACAAGTGTAGAATGGTTAAGAGAGTATTGTAAAGGCCTAGAATGGTCTAGGAATGTGTATTAGGACTTATAATAACCATTGGAATGATCCTAAACATTGCATGGTACCACAGGGGACGTAGAGGGTGTAGCATGAGTCCTTGTAGGTTCTAACAAGTGTAGAATGGTTAAGAGAGTATTCTAAAGGCTTAGAATGGTCTAGGAATGTGTATTAGGACTTATAATAACCATTAGAATGATCCTAAACAATGCATGGTACCCAAGGGACGTAGAGGGTGTCGCATGAGTCCTTGTAGGTTCTAACAAGTGTAGAATGGTTAAGAGAGTATTCTAAAGGCTTAGAATGGTCTAGGAATGTGTATTAGGACTTATAAGAACCATTAGAATGATCCTAAACATTGCTCGAGTCCCCAAGGGACATAGAGGGTGTAGGATGAGTCCTTGGAGGTTCTAATAAGTGTAGAGTGGTTAAGTGAGTATTCTAAAGGCTTAGAATGGTCTAGGAATGTGTATTAGGACTTATAAGAACCATTAGAATGATCCTAAACAATGCATGGTACCCCAAGGGACGTAGAGGGTGTAGCATAAGTCCTTGTAGGTTCTAACAAGTGTAGAATGGTTAAGAGAGTATTCTAAAGGCTTAGAATGGTCTAGGAATGTGTATTAGGACTTATAAGAACCATTAGAATGATCCTAAACATTGCTCGAGTCCCCAACGGACCAGAGGGTGTAGGATGAGTCCTTGGAGGTTCTAATAAGTGTAGAATGGTTAAGAGAGTATTCTAAAGGCTTAGAATGGTCTAGGAATGTGTATTAGGACTTATAAGAACCATTAGAATGATCCTTAACAATGCATGGTACCCCAAGGGACGTAGAGGGTGTTTGATGAGTCCTTGGAGGTTCTAACAAGTGTAGAATGGTTAAGAAAGTATTCTAAAGGCTTAGAATGATCTAGGAATGTGTATTAGGACTTATAATAACCATTGGAATGATCCTAAACATTGCATGGTACCACAAGGGACGTAGAGGGTGTAGCATGAGTCCTTGTAGGTTCTAACAAGTGTAGAATGGTTAAGAGAGTATTCTAAAGGCTTAGAATGATCTAGGAATGTGTATTAGGACTTATAAGAACCATTAGAATGATCCTAAACATTGCATGGTACCCCAAGGGACGTAGAGGGTGTACCATGAGTCCTTGGAGGTTCTAACAAGTGTAGAATGGTTAAGAGAGTATTCTAAAGGCTTAGAATGGTCTAGGAATGTGTATTAGGACTTATAAGAACCATTAGAATGATCCTAAACATTGCTCGAGTCCCCAAGGGACCAGAGGGTGTAGGATGAGTCCTTGGAGGTTCTAATAAGTGTAGAATGGTTAAGAGAGTATTCTAAAGGCTTAGAATGGTCTAGGAATGTGTATTAGGACTTAAAATAACCATTAGAATGATCCTAAACAATGCACGGTACCCCAAGGGATGTAGAGGGTGTACCATGAATCCTTGGAGGTTCTAACAAGTGTAGAATGGTTAAGAGAGTATTCTAAAGGCTTAGAATGGTCCAAGAATGTGTATTAGGACTTATAATAACCATTGGAATGATCCTAAACATTGCATGGTACCACAAGGGACGTAGAGGGTGTAGCATGAATCCTTGGAGGTTCTAACAAGTGTAGAATGGTTAAGAGAGTATTCTAAAGGCTTAGAATGGTCTAGGAATGTGTAATAGGACTTATAATAACCATTAGAATGATCCTAAACAATGCTTGAGTCTCCAAGGGATGTATAGGGTGCTCATGAGTCCTTGTAGGTTCTAACAAGTGTAGAATGGTTAAGAGAGTATTTTAAAGGCTTAGAATGGTCTAGGAATGTGTATTAGGACTTATAAGAACCATTAGAATGATCCTAAACATTGTTCGAGTCCCCAAGGGACATAGAGGGTGTAGCATGATTCCTTGGAGGTTCTGTTCTAATAAGTATAGAATGGTTATGAGTGTATTCTAAAGGCTTAGAATGGTCTAGGAATGTGTATTAGGACTTATAAGAACCATTAGAATGATCCTAAACATTGCTCGAGTCCCCAAGGGACATAGAGGGTGTAGCATGAGTCCTTGGAGGTTCTAACAAGTCTAGAATGGTTAAGAGAGTATTCTAAAGGCCTAGAATGGTCTAGGAATGTGTATTAGGACTTATAATAACCATTGGAATGATCCTAAACATTGCATGGTACCACAAGGGACATAGAGGGTGTAGCATGAGTCCTTGTAGGTTCTAACAAGTGTAGAATGGTTAAGAGAGTATTCTAAAGGCTTAGAATGGTCTAGGAATGTGTATTAGGACTTATAAGAACCATTAGAATGATCCTAAACATTGCATGGTACCCCAAGGGACGTAGAGGGTGTACCATGAGTCCTTGGAGGTTCTAACAAGTGTAGAATGGTTAAGAGAGTATTCTAAAGGCTTAGAATGGTCTAGGAATGTGTATTAGGACTTATAAGAACCATTAGAATGATCCTAAACATTGCTCGAGTCCCCAAGGGACCAGAGGGTGTAGGATGAGTCCTTGGAGGTTCTAATAAGTGTAGAATGGTTAAGAGAGTATTCTAAAGGCTTAGAATGGTCTAGGAATGTGTATTAGGACTTAAAATAACCATTAGAATGATCCTAAACTATGCATGGTACCCCAAGGGACGTAGAGGGTGTAGCATGAGTCTTGGAAGTTCTAACAAGTGTAGAATGGTTAAGAGTGTATTCTAAAGGCTTAGAATGGTCTAGGAATGTGTATTAGGACTTATAAGAACCATTAGAATGATCCTAAACATTGCTCGAGTCCCCAAGGGACATAGAGGGTGTAGCATGAGTCCTTGGAGGTTCTAACAAGTGTAGAATGGTTAAGAGAGTATTGTAAAGGCCTAGAATGGTCTAGGAATGTGTATTAGGACTTATAATAACCATTGGAATGATCCTAAACATTGCATGGTACCACAGGGGACGTAGAGGGTGTAGTATGAGTCCTTGTAGGTTCTAACAAGTGTAGAATGGTTAAGAGAGTATTCTAAAGGCTTAGAATGGTCTAGGAATGTGTATTAGGACTTATAATAACCATTAGAATGATCCTAAACAATGCATGGTACACCAAGGGACGTAGAGGGTGTTTGATGAGTCCTTGGAGGTTCTAACAAGTGTAGAATGGTTAAGAAAGTATTCTAAAGGCTTAGAATGGTCTAGGAATGTGTATTAGGACTTATAATAACCATTAGAATGATCCTAAACATTGCATGGTACCCCTAGGGAAGTAGAGGGTGTACCATGAGTCCTTGGAGGTTCTAACAAGTGTAGAATGGTTAAAAGAGTATTCTAAAGGCTTACAATGGTCTAGGAATGTGTATTAGGACTTATAATAACCATTGGAATGATCCTAAACATTGCATGGTACCACAAGGGACGTAGAGGGTGTAGCATGAATCCTTGTAGGTTCTAACAAGTGTAGAATGGTTAAGAGAGTATTCTAAAGGCTTAGAATGGTCCAAGAATGTGTATTAGGACTTACAATAACCATTGGAATGATCCTAAACATTGCATGGTACCCCTAGGGAAGTAGAGGGTGTACCATGAGTCCTTGGAGGTTATAACAAGTGTAGAATGGTTAAAAGAGTATTCTAAAGGCTTAGAATGGTCTAGGAATGTGTATTAGGACTTATAAGAACCATTAGAATGATCCTAAACATTGTTCGAGTCCCCAAGGGACATAGAGGGTGTAGCATGAGTCCTTAGAGGTTCCAATAAGTGTAGAATGGTTAAGAGAGTATTCCAAAGGCTTAGAATGGTCCAGGAATGTGTATTAGGACTTATAAGAACCATTAGAATGATCCTAAACAAGGCACGGTACCCCAAGGGATGTAGAGGGTGTACCATGAATCCTTGGAGGTTCTAACAAGTGTAGAATGGTTAAGAGAGTATTATAAAGGCTTAGAATGGTCCAAGAATGTGTATTAGGACTTATAATAACCATTGGAATGATCCTAAACATTGCATGGTACCCCAAGGGACGTAGAGGGTGTAGCATAAGTCCTTGTAGGTTCTAACAAGTGTAGAATGGTTAAGAGATTATTCTAAAGGCTTAGAATGGTCTAGGAATGTGTATTAGGACTTATAAGAACCGTTAGAATGATCATAAACATTGCTCGAGTCCCCAACGGACCAGAGGGTGTAGGATGAGTCCTTGGAGGTTCTAATAAGTGTAGAATGGTTAAGAGAGTATTCTAAAGGCTTAGAATGGTCTAGGAATGTGTATTAGGACTTATAAGAACCATTAGAATGATCCTAAACAATGCATGGTACCCCAAGGGACGTAGAGGGTGTATGATGAGTCCTTGGAGGTTCTAACAAGTGTAGAATGGTTAAGAAAGTATTCTAAAGGCTTAGAATGGTCTAGGAATGTGTATTAGGACTTATAATAACCATTAGAATGATCCTAAACATTGCATGGTACCCCTAGGGAAGTAGAGGGTGTACCATGAGTCCTTGGAGGTTCTAACAAGTGTAGAATGGTTAAAAGTGTATTCTAAAGGCATAGAATGGTCTAGGAATGTGTATTAGGACTTATAAGAACCATTAGAATGATCCTAAACATTGTTCGAGTACCCAAGGGACATAGAGGGTGTAGCATGAGTCCTTGGAGGTTCCAATAAGTGTAGAATGCTTAAGAGAGTATTCTAAAGGCTTAGAATGGTCCAGGAATGTGTATTAGGACTTATAAGAACCATTAGAATGATCCTAAACAATGCATGGTACCCCAAGGGACGTAGAGGTTGTTTGATGAGTCCTTGGAGGTTCTAACAAGTGTAGAATGGTTAAGAAAGTATTCTAAAGGCTTAGAATGGTCTAGGAATGTGTATTAGGACTTATAATAACCATTAGAATGATCCTAAACATTGCATGGTACCCCTAGGGAAGTAGAGGGTGTACCATGAGTCCTTGGAGGTTCTAACAAGTGTAGAATGGTTAAAAGAGTATTCTAAAGGCTTAGAATGGTCTAGGAATGTGTATTAGGACTTATAAGAACCATTAGAATGATCCTAAACATTGTTCGAGTCCCCAAGGGACATAGAGGGTGTAGCATGAGTCCTTAGAGGTTCCAATAAGTGTAGAATGGTTAAGAGAGTATTCCAAAGGCTTAGAATGGTCCAGGAATGTGTATTAGGACTTATAAGAACCATTAGAATGATCCTAAACAAGGCACGGTACCCCAAGGGATGTAGAGGGTGTACCATGAATCCTTGGAGGTTCTAACAAGTGTAGAATGGTTAAGAGAGTATTCTAAAGGCTTAGAATGGTCCAAGAATGTGTATTAGGACTTATAATAACCATTGGAATGATCCTAAACATTGCATGGTACCGCAAGGGACGTAGAGGGTGTAGCATGAATCCTTGGAGGTTCTAACAAGTGTAGAATGGTTAAGAGAGTATTCTAAAGGCTTAGAATGGTCTAGGAATGTGTAATAGGACTTATAATAACCATTAGAATGATCCTAAACAATGCTTGAGTCCCTAAGGGACGTAGAGGGTTTAGCATGAGTCCTTGGAGGTTCTAACAAGTGTAGAATGGTTAAGAGAGTATTCTAAAGGCTTAGAATGGTCTAGGAATGTGTAATAGGACTTATAATAACCATTAGAATGATCCTAAACAATGCTTGAGTCTCCAAGGGATGTATAGGGTGTTCATGAGTCCTTGGAGGTTCTAACAAGTGTAGAATGGTTAAGAGAGTATTCTAAAGGCTTAGAATGGTCTAGGAATGTGTATAAGGACTTATAAGAAACATTAGAATGATCCTAAACAATGCATGGTACCCCAAGGGACGTAGAGGGTGTACCATGATTCCTTGGAGGTTCTAACAAGTGTACAATGGTTAAGAGAGTATTCTAAAGGCTTAGAATGGTCTAGGAATGTGTATTAAGAATTATAAGAACCATTAGAATGATCCTAAACATTGCTCGAGTCCCCAAGGGACATAGAGGGTGTAGGATGAGTCCTTGGAGGTTCGAATAAGTGTAGAATGGTTAAGTGAGTATTCTAAAGGCTTAGAATGGTCTAGGAATGTGTATGAGGACTTATAATAACCATTAGAATGATCCTACACAATGCATGGTACCCCAAGGGACGTAGAGGGTGTAGCATGAGTCCTTGTAGGTTCTAACAAGTGTAGAATGGTTAAGAGAGTATTCTAAAGGCTTAGAATGGTCTAGGAATGTGTATTAGGACTTATAAGAACCATTAGAATGATCCTAAACATTGCTCGAGTCCCCAACGGACCAGAGGGTGTAGGATGAGTCCTTGGAGGTTCTAATAAGTGTAGAATGGTTAAGAGAGTATTCTAAAGGCTTAGAATGGTCTAGGAATGTGTAATAGGACTTATAATAACCATTAAAATGATCCTAAACAATGCTTGAGTCCCTAAGGGACGTAGAGGGTTTAGCATGAGTCCTTGGAGGTTCTAACAAGTGTAGAATGGTTAAGAGAGTATTCTAAAGGCTTAGAATGGTCTAGGAATGTGTAACAGGACTTATAATAACCATTAGAATGATCCTAAACAATGCTTGAGTCTCCAAGGGATGTATAGGGTGTTCATGAGTCCTTGGAGGTTCTAACAAGTGTAGAATGGTTAAGAGAGTATTCTAAAGGCTTAGAATGGTCTAGGAATGTGTATCAGGACTTATAAGAACCAATAGAATGATCCTAAACAATGCATGGTACCCCAAGGGACGTAGAGGGTGTAACATGAGTCCTTGTAGGTTCTAACAAGTGTAGAATGGTTAAGAGAGTATTCTAAAGGCTTAGAATGGTCTAGGAATGTGTATTAGGACTTATAAGAACCATTAGAATGATCCTAAACATTGCTCGAGTCCCCAACGGACCAGAGGGTGTAGGATGAGTCCTTGGAGGTTCTAATAAGTGTAGAATGGTTAACAGAGTATTCTAAAGGCTTAGAATGGTCTAGGAATGTGTATTAGGACTTATAAGAACCATTAGAATGATCCTAAACAATGCATGGTACCCAAAGGGACGTAGAGGGTGTTTGATGAGTCCTTGGAGGTTCTAACAAGTGTAGAATGGTTAAGAAAGTATTCTAAAGGCTTAGAATGGTCTAGGAATGTGTATTAGGACTTATAATAACCATTAGAATGATCCTAAACATTGCATGGTACCCCTAGGGAAGTAGAGGGTGTACCATGAGTCCTTGGAGGTTCTAACAAGTGTAGAATGGTTAAAAGAGTATTCTAAAGGCATAGAATGGTCTAGGAATGTGTATTAGGACTTATAAGAACCATTAGAATGATCCTAAACATTGTTCGAGTCCCCAAGGGACATAGAGGGTGTAGCATGAGTCCTTGGAGGTTCCAATAAGTGTAGAATGCTTAAGAGAGTATTCTAAAGGCTTAGAATGGTCCAGGAATGTGTATTAGGACTTATAAGAACCATTAGAATGATCCTAAACAATGCACGGTACCCCAAGGGATGTAGAGGGTGTACCATGAATCCTTGGAGGTTCTAACAAGTGTAGAATGGTTAAGAGAGTATTCTAAAGGCTTAGAATGGTCTAGGAATGTGTAATAGGACTTATAATAACCATTAGAATGATCCTAAACAATTCTTGAGTCTCCAAGGGATGTATAGGGTGTTCATGAGTCCTTGGAGGTTCTAACAAGTGTAGAATGGTTAAGAGAGTATTCTAAAGGCTTAGAATGGTCTAGGAATGTGTATCAGGACTTATAAGAACCATTAGAATGATCCTAAACAATGCATGTTACCCCAAGGGACGTAGAGGGTGTAACATGAGTCCTTGTAGGTTCTAACAAGTGTAGAATGGTTAAGAGAGTATTCTAAAGGCTTAGAATGGTCTAGGAATGTGTATTAGGACTTATAAGAACCATTAGAATGATCCTAAACATTGCTCCAGTCCCCAACGGACCAGAGGGTGTAGGATGAGTCCTTGGAGGTTCTAATAAGTGTAGAATGGTTAACAGAGTATTCTAAAGGCTTAGAATGGTCTAGGAATGTGTATTAGGACTTATAAGAACCATTAGAATGATCCTAAACAATGCATGGTACCCAAAGGGACGTAGAGGGTGTTTGATGAGTCCTTGGAGGTTCTAACAAGTGTAGAATGGTTAAGAAAGTATTCTAAAGGCTTAGAATGGTCTAGGAATGTGTATTAGGACTTATAATAACCATTAGAATGATCCTAAACATTGCATGGTACCCCTAGGGAAGTAGAGGGTGTACCATGAGTCCTTGGAGGTTCTAACAAGTGTAGAATGGTTAAAAGAGTATTCTAAAGGCATAGAATGGTCTAGGAATGTGTATTAGGACTTATAATAACCATTAGAATGATCCTAAACATTGTTCGAGTCCCCAAGGGACATAGAGGGTGTAGCATGAGTCCTTGGAGGTTCCAATAAGTGTAGAATGCTTAAGAGAGTATTCTAAAGGCTTAGAATGGTCCAGGAATGTGTATTAGGACTTATAAGAACCATTAGAATGATCCTAAACAATGCACGGTACCCCAAGGGATGTAGAGGGTGTACCATGAATCCTTGGAGGTTCTAACAAGTGTAGAATGGTTAAGAGAGTATTCTAAAGGCTTAGAATGGTCCAAGAATGTGTATTAGGACTTATAAGAACCATTAGAATGATCCTAAACATTGCTCGAGTCCCCAAGGGACCAGAGGGTGTACCATGAGTCCTTGGAGGTTCTAACAAGTCTAGAATGGTTAAGAGAGTATTCTAAAGGCCTAGAATGGTCTAGGAATGTGTATTAGGACTTATAATAACCATTGGAATGATCCTAAACATTGCATGGTACCACAAGGGACGTAGAGGGTGTAGCATGAGTCCTTGTAGGTTCTAACAAGTGTAGAATGGTTAAGAGAGTATTCTAAAGGCTTAGAATGATCTAGGAATGTGTATTAGGACTTATAAGAACCATTAGAATGATCCTAAACATTGCATGGTACCCCAAGGGACGTAGAGGGTGTACCATGAGTCCTTGGAGGTTCTAACAAGTGTAGAATGCTTAAGAGAGTATTCTAAAGGCTTAGAATGGTCCAGGAATGTGTATTAGGACTTATAAGAACCATTAGAATGATCCTAAACAATGCACGGTACCCCAAGGGATGTAGAGGGTGTACCATGAATCCTTGGAGGTTCTACAAGTGTAGAATGGTTAAGAGAGTATTCTAAAGGCTTAGAATGGTCTAGGAATGTGTATCAGGACTTATAAGAACCATTAGAATGATCCTAAACAATGCATGGTACCCCAAGGGACGTAGAGGGTGTACCATGATTCCTTGGAGGTTCTAACAAGTGTACAATGGTTAAGAGAGTATTCTAAAGGCTTAGAATGGTCTAGGAATGTGTATTAAGACTTATAAGAACCATTAGAATGATCCTAAACATTGCTCGAGTCCCCAAGGGACATAGAGGGTGTAGGATGAGTCCTTGGAGGTTCGAATAAGTGTAGAATAGTTAAGTGAGTATTCTAAAGGCTTAGAATGGTCTAGGAATGTGTATTAGGACTTATAATAACCATTAGAATGATCCTAAACAATGCATGGTACCCCAAGGGACGTAGAGGGTGTAACATGAGTCCTTGTAGGTTCTAACAAGTGTAGAATGGTTAAGAGAGTATTCTAAAGGCTTAGAATGGTCTAGGAATGTGTATTAGGACTTATAAGAACCATTAGAATGATCCTAAACATTGCTCGAGTCCCCAAGGGACATAGAGGGTGTAGGATGAGTCCTTGGAGGTTCTAATAAGTGTAGAGTGGTTAAGTGAGTATTCTAAAGGCTTAGAATGGTCTAGGAATGTGTATTAGGACTTATAAGAACCATTAGAATGATCCTAAACAATGCATGGTACCCCAAGGGACGTAGAGGGTGTAGCATAAGTCCTTGTAGGTTCTAACAAGTGTAGAATGGTTAAGAGAGTATTCTAAAGGCTTAGAATGGTCTAGGAATGTGTATTAGGACTTATAAGAACCATTAGAATGATCCTAAACATTGCTCGAGTCCCCAACGGACCAGAGGGTGTAGGATGAGTCCTTGGAGGTTCTAATAAGTGTAGAATGGTTAAGAGAGTATTCTAAAGGCTTAGAATGGTCTAGGAATGTGTATTAGGACATATAAGAACCATTAGAATGATCCTAAACAATGCATGGTACCCCATGGGACGTAGAGGGTGTTTGATGAGTCCTTGGAGGTTCTAAAAGTGTAGAATGGTTAAGAAAGTATTCTAAAGGCTTAGAATGGTCTAGGAATGTGTATTAGGACTTATTATAACCATTAGAATGATCCTAAACATTGCATGGTACCCCTAGGGAAGTAGAGGGTGTACCATGAGTCCTTGGAGGTTCTAACAAGTGTAGAATGGTTAAAAGAGTATTCTAAAGGCATAGAATGGTCTAGGAATGTGCATTAGGACTTATAAGAACCATTAGAATGATCCTAAACATTGTTCGAGTCCCCAAGGGACATAGAGGGTGTAGCATGAGTCCTTGGAGGTTCCAATAAGTGTAGAATGCTTAAGAGAGTATTCTAAAGGCTTAGAATGGTCTAGGAATGTGTATTAGGACTTATAAGAACCATTAGAATGATCCTAAACAATGCACGGTACCCCAAGGGATGTAGAGGGTGTACCATGAATCCTTGGAGGTTGTAACAAGTGTAGAATGGTTAAGAGAGTATTCTAAAGGCTTAGAATGGTCCAAGAATGTGTATTAGGACTTATAATAACCATTGGAATGATCCTAAACATTGCATGGTACCACAAGGGACGTAGAGGGTGTAGCATGAAACCTTGGAGGTTCTAACAAGTGTAGAATGGTTAAGAGAGTATTCTAAAGGCTTAGAATGGTCTAGGAATGTGTAATAGGACTTATAATAACCATTAGAATCATCCTAAACAATGCTTGAGTCCCTAAGGGACGTAGAGGGTTTAGCATGAGTCCTTGGAGGTTCTAACAAGTGTAGAATGGTTAAGAGAGTATTCTAAAGGCTTAGAATGGTCTAGGAATGTGTAATAGGACTTATAATAACCATTAGAATGATCCTAAACAATGCTTGAGTCTCCAAGGGATGTATAGGGTGTTCATGAGTCCTTGTAGGTTCTAACAAGTGTAGAATGGTTAAGAGAGTATTTTAAAGGCTTAGAATGGTCTAGGAATGTGTATTAGGACTTATAAGAACCATTAGAATGATCCTAAACATTGTTCGAGTCCCCAAGGGACATAGAGGGTGTAGCATGATTCCTTGGAGGTTCTGTTCTAATAAGTATAGAATGGTTATGAGTGTATTCTAAAGGCTTAGAATGGTCTAGGAATGTGTATTTGGACTTATAAGAACCATTAGAATGATCCTAAACATTGCTCGAGTCCCCAAGAGACATAGAGGGTGTAGCATGAGTCCTTGGAGGTTCTAACAAGTCTAGAATGGTTAAGAGAGTATTCTAAAGGCCTAGAATGGTCTAGGAATGTGTATTAGGACTTATAATAACCATTGGAATGAACCTAAACATTGCATGGTACCACAAGGGACGTAGAGGGTGTAGCATGAGTCCTTGTAGGTTCTAACAAGTGTAGAATGGTTAAGAGAGTATTCTAAAGGCTTAGAATGATCTAGGAATGTGTATTAGGACTTATAAGAACCATTAGAATGATCCTAAACATTGCATGGTACCCCAAGGGACGTAGAGGGTGTACCATGAGTCCTTGGAGGTTCTAACAAGTGTAGAATGGTTAAGAGAGTTTTCTAAAGGCTTAGAATGGTCTAGGAATGTGTATTAGGACTTATAAGAACCATTAGAATGATCCTAAACATTGCTCGAGTCCCCAAGGGACCAGAGGGTGTACCATGAGTCCTTGGAGGTTCTAACAAGTGCAGAATGGTTAAGAGAGTATTCGAAAGGCTTTGGAATGTGTATTAGGACTTATAATAACCATTAGAATGATCCTAAACATTCATGGTACCCCAAGGGACGTAGAGGGTGTACCATGAGTCCTTGGAGGTTCTAACAAGTGTAGAATGGTTAAGAAAGTATTCTAAAGGTTTAGAATGGTCTAGGAATGTGTATTAGGACTTATAATAACCATTAGAAAGATCCTAAACATTGCATGGTACCCCTAGGGAAGTAGAGGGTGTACCATGAGTCCCATGAGGTTCTAACAAGTGTAGAATGGTTAAAAGAGTATTCTAAAGGCTTAGAATGGTCTAGGAATTTGTATTAGGACTTATAATAACCATTAGAATTATCCTAAACAATGCATGGTACCCCAAGGGTCGTAGAGGGTGTAGCATGAGTCCTTGTAGGTTCTAACAAGTGTAGAATGGTTAAGAGAGTATTCTAAAGGCTTAGAATGGTCTAGGAATGTTTATTAGGACTTATAAGAACCATTAGAATGATCCTAAACAATGCATGGTACCCCAAGGGAAGTAAAGGGTGTACCATGAGTCCTTGGAGGTTCTAACAAGTGTAGAATGGTTAAAAGAGTATACTAAAGGCTTAGAATGGTCTAGGAATTTGTATTAGGACTTATAATAACCATTAGAATGATCCTAAACATTCATGGTACCCCAAGGGACGTAGAGGGTGTAGCATGAGTCCTTGGAGGTTCTAACAAGTGTAGAATAGTTAAGAGAGTATTCTAAAGGCTTAGAATGGTCTAGGAATGTGTATTAGGACTTATAAGAACCATTAGAATGATCCTAAACATTGCTCGAGTCCCCAAGGGACATAGAGGGTGTAGCATGAGTCCTTGGAGGTTCTAATAAGTGTAGAATGGTTAAGAGGGTATTCTAAAGGCTTAGAATGGTCTTGGAATGTGTATTAGGACTTATAAGAACCATTAGAATTATCCTAAACATTGCTCGAGTCCCCAAGGGACGTAGATGGTGTAGCATGAGTCCTTGGAGGTTCTAACAAGTGCAGAATGGTTAAGAGAGTATTCTAAAGGCTTAGGAATGTGTATTAGGACTTATAATAACCATTAGAATGATCCTAAACATTCATGGTACCCCAAGGGACGTAGAGGGTGTACCATGAGTCCTTGGAGGTTCTAACAAGTGTAGAATGGTTAAAAGAGTATTCTAAAGGTTTAGAAGGGTCTAGGAATGTGTATTAGGACTTATAATAACCATTAGAATGATCCTAAACAACGCATGGTACCCCAAGGGACGTAGAGGGTGTTTGATGAGTCCTTGGAGGTTCTAACAAGTGTAGAATGGTTAAGAAAGTATTCTAAAGGTTTAGAATGGTCTAGGAATGTGTATTAGGACTTATAATAACCATTAGAATGATCCTAAACATTGCATGGTACCCCTAGGGAAGTAGAGGGTGTACCATGAGTCCTTGGAGGTTCTAACAAGTGCGGAATGGTTAAGAAAGTATTCCAAAGGTTTAGAATGGTCTAGGAATGTGTATTAGGACTTATAATAACCATTAGAATGATCCTAAACATTGCATGGTACCCCTAGGGAAGTAGAGGGTGTACCATGAGTCCTTGGAGGTTCTAACAAGTGTAGAATGGTTAAAAGAGTATTCTAAAGGCTTAGAATGGTCTAGGAATTTGTATTAGGACTTGTAATAACCATTAGAATTATCCTAAACAATGCATGGTACCCCAAGGGACGTAGAGGGTGTAGCATGAGTCCTTGTAGGTTCTAACAAGTGTAGAATGGTTAAGAGAGTATTCTAAAGGCTTAGAATGGTCTAGGAATGTTTATTAGGACTTGTAAAAACCATTAGAATGATCCTAAACATTGCTCGAGTCCCCAAGGGACTAGAGGGTGTAGGATGAGTCCTTGGAGGTTCTAATAAGTGTAGAATGGTTAAGAGAGTATTCTAAAGGCTTGGAATGGTCTAGGAATGTGTATTAGGACTTATAAGAACCATTAGAATGATCCTAAACAATGCATGGTACCCCAAGGGACGTAGAGGGTGTTTGATGAGTCCTTGGAGGTTCTAACAAGTGTAGAATGGTTAAGAAAGTATTCTAAAGGTTTAGAATGGTCTAGGAATGTGTATTAGGACTTATAATAACCATTAGAAAGATCCTAAACATTGCATGGTACCCCAAGGGAAGTAAAGGGTGTACCATGAGTCCTTGGAGGTTCTAACAAGTGTAGAATGGTTAAAAGAGTATACTAAAGGCTTAGAATGGTCTAGGAATTTGTATTAGGACTTATAATAACCATTAGAATGATCCTAAACATTACATGGTACCCCAAGGTACGTAGAGGGTGTAGCATGAGTCCTTGGAGGTTCTAACAAGTGTAGAATGGTTAAGAGAGTATTCTAAAGGCTTAGAATGGTCTAGGAATGTGTAATAGGACTTATAATAACCATTAGAATTATCCTAAACATTGCTCAGGTCCCCAAGGGACATAGAGGGTGTAGCATGAATCCTTGGAGGTTCTAATAAGTGTAGAATGGTTAAGAGGGTATTCTAAAGGCTTAGAATGGTCTTGTAATGTGTATTAGGACTTATAAGAACCATTAGAATGATCCTAAACATTGCTCGAGTCCCCAAGGGACGTAGATGGTGTAGCATGAGTCCTTGGTGGTTCTAACAAGTGCAGAATGGTTAAGAGAGTATTCTAAAGGCTTTGGAATGTGTATTAGGACTTATAATAACCATTAGAATGATCCTAAACATTCATGGTACCCCAAGGGACGTAGAGGGTGTACCATGAGTCCTTGGAGGTTCTAACAAGTGTAGAATGGTTAAAAGAGTATTCTAAAGGTTTAGAAGGGTCAAGGAATGTGTATTAGGACTTATAATAACCATTAGAATGATCCTAAACAACGCATGGTACCCCAAGGGACGTAGAGGGTGTTTGATGAGTCCTTGGAGGTTCTAACAAGTGTAGAATGGTTAAGAAAGTATTCTAAAGGGTTAGAATGGTCTAGGAATGTGTATTAGGACTTATAATAACCATTAGAATGATCCTAAACATTGCATGGTACCCCAAGGGAAGTAGAGGGTGTACCATGAGTCCTTGGAGGTTCTAACAAGTGTAGAATGGTCAAAAGAGTATACTAAAGGCTTAGAATGGTCTAGGAATTTGTATTAGGACTTATAATAACCATTAGAATGATCCTAAACATTACATGGTACCCCAAGGGACGTAGAGGGTGTAGCATGAGTCCTTGGAGGTTCTAACAAGTGTAGAATAGTTAAGAGAGTATTCTAAAGGCTTAGAATGGTCTAGGAATGTGTATTAGGACTTATAAGAACCATTAGAATGATCCTAAACATTGCTCGAGTCCCCAAGGGACATAGAGGGTGTAGCATGAGTCCTTGGAGGTTCTAATAAGTGTAGAATGGTTAAGAGGGTATTCTAAAGGCTTAGAATGGTCTTGGAATGTGTATTAGGACTTATAAGAACCATTAGAATTATCCTAAAATTGCTCGAGTCCCCAAGGGACGTAGATGGTGTAGCATGAGTCCTTGGAGGTTCTAACAAGTGCAGAATGGTTAAGAGAGTATTCTAAAGGCTTAGGAATGTGTATTAGGACTTATAATAACCATTAGAATGATCCTAAACATTCATGGTACCCCAAGGGACGTAGAGGGTGTACCATGAGTCCTTGGAGGTTCTAACAAGTGTAGAATGGTTAAAAGAGTATTCTAAAGGTTTAGAAGGGTCAAGGAATGTGTATTAGGACTTATAATAACCATTAGAATGATCCTAAACAACGCATGGTACCCCAAGGGACGTAGAGGGTGTTTGATGAGTCCTTGGAGGTTCTAACAAGTGTAGAATGGTTAAGAAAGTATTCTAAAGGTTTAGAATGGTCTAGGAATGTGTATTAGGACTTATAATAACCATTAGAAAGATCCTAAACATTGCATGGTACCCCTAGGGAAGTAGAGGGTGTACCATGAGTCCCATGAGGTTCTAACAAGTGTAGAATGGTTAAAAGAGTATTCTAAAGGCTTAGAATGGTCTAGGAATTTGTATTAGGACTTATAATAACCATTAGAATTATCCTAAACAATGCATGGTACCCCAAGGGTCGTAGAGGGTGTAGCATGAGTCCTTGTAGGTTCTAACAAGTGTAGAATGGTTAAGAGAGTATTCTAAAGGCTTAGAATGGTCTAGGAATGTTTATTAGGACTTATAAGAACCATTAGAATGATCCTAAACATTGCTCGAGTCCCCCAGGGACCAGAGGTTGTAGGATGAGTCCTTGGAGGTTCTAATAAGTGTAGAATGGTTAAGAGAGTATTCTAAAGGCTTAGAATGGTCTAGGAATGTGTATTAGGACTTATAAGAACCATTAGAATGATCCTA
This sequence comes from Crotalaria pallida, assembly GCA_037953625.1. Classification (NCBI taxonomy): domain Eukaryota; kingdom Viridiplantae; phylum Streptophyta; class Magnoliopsida; order Fabales; family Fabaceae; genus Crotalaria; species Crotalaria pallida. The sequence goes on along the minus strand of CM075655.1, from coordinate 62,109,689 downwards.
AACAATGTATGGTACCCCAAGGGACGTAGAGGGTGTAGGATGAGTCCTTGGAGGTTCTAACAAGTGTAGAATGGTTAAGAGAGTATTCTAAAGGCTTAGAATGGTCTAGGAATGTGTATTAGGACTTATAATAACTATTAGAATGATCCTAAACATTGCATGGTACCCCAAGGGAAGTAAAGGGTGTACCATGAGTCCTTGGAGGTTCTAACAAGTGTAGAATGGTTAAAAGAGTATACTAAAGGCTTAGAATGGTCTAGGAATTTGTATTAGGACTTATAATAACCATTAGAATGATCCTAAACATTACATGGTACCCCAAGGTACGTAGAGGGTGTAGCATGAGTCCTTCGAGGTTCTAACAAGTGTAGAATAGTTAAGAGAGTATTCTAAAGGCTTAGAATGGTCTAGGAATGTGTATTAGGACTTATAAGAACCATTAGAATGATCCTAAACATTGCTCGAGTCCCCAAGGGACATAGAGGGTGTAGCATGAGTCCTTGGAGGTTCTAATAAGTGTAGAATGGTTAAGAGGGTATTCTAAAGGCTTAGAATGGTCTTGGAATGTGTATTAGGACTTATAAGAACCATTAGAATTATCCTAAAATTGCTCGAGTCCCCAAGGGACGTAGATGGTGTAGCATGAGTCCTTGGAGGTTCTAACAAGTGCAGAATGGTTAAGAGAGTATTCTAAAGGCTTAGGAATGTGTATTAGGACTTATAATAACCATTAGAATGATCCTAAACATTCATGGTACCCCAAGGGACGTAGAGGGTGTACCATGAGTCCTTGGAGGTTCTAACAAGTGTAGAATGGTTAAAAGAGTATTCTAAAGGTTTAGAAGGGTCAAGGAATGTGTATTAGGACTTATAATAACCATTAGAATGATCCTAAACAACGCATGGTACCCCAAGGGACGTAGAGGGTGTTTGATGAGTCCTTGGAGGTTCTAACAAGTGTAGAATGGTTAAGAAAGTATTCTAAAGGGTTAGAATGGTCTAGGAATGTGTATTAGGACTTATAATAACCATTAGAATGATCCTAAACATTGCATGGTACCCCAAGGGAAGTAGAGGGTGTACCATGAGTCCTTGGAGGTTCTAACAAGTGTAGAATGGTCAAAAGAGTATACTAAAGGCTTAGAATGGTCTAGGAATTTGTATTAGGACTTATAATAACCATTAGAATGATCCTAAACATTACATGGTACCCCAAGGGACGTAGAGGGTGTAGCATGAGTCCTTGGAGGTTCTAACAAGTGTAGAATAGTTAAGAGAGTATTCTAAAGGCTTAGAATGGTCTAGGAATGTGTATTAGGACTTATAAGAACCATTAGAATGATCCTAAACATTGCTCGAGTCCCCAAGGGACATAGAGGGTGTAGCATGAGTCCTTGGAGGTTCTAATAAGTGTAGAATGGTTAAGAGGGTATTCTAAAGGCTTAGAATGGTCTTGGAATGTGTATTAGGACTTATAAGAACCATTAGAATTATCCTAAACATTGCTCGAGTCCCCAAGGGACGTAGATGGTGTAGCATGAGTCCTTGGAGGTTCTAACAAGTGCAGAATGGTTAAGAGAGTATTCTAAAGGCTTAGGAATGTGTATTAGGACTTATAATAACCATTAGAATGATCCTAAACATTCATGGTACCCCAAGGGACGTAGAGGGTGTACCATGAGTCCTTGGAGGTTCTAACAAGTGTAGAATGGTTAAAAGAGTATTCTAAAGGTTTAGAAGGGTCAAGGAATGTGTATTAGGACTTATAATAACCATTAGAATGATCCTAAACAACGCATGGTACCCCAAGGGACGTAGAGGGTGTTTGATGAGTCCTTGGAGGTTCTAACAAGTGTAGAATGGTTAAGAAAGTATTCTAAAGGTTTAGAATGGTCTAGGAATGTGTATTAGGACTTATAATAACCATTAGAATGATCCTAAACATTGCATGGTACCCCAAGGGAAGTAGAGGGTGTACCATGAGTCCTTGGAGGTTCTAACAAGTGTAGAATGGTCAAAAGATTATACTAAAGGCTTAGAATGGTCTAGGAATTTGTATTAGGACTTATAATAACCATTAGAATGATCCTAAACATTACATGGTACCCCAAGGGACGTAGAGGGTGTAGCATGAGTCCTTGGAGGTTCTAACAAGTGTAGAATAGTTAAGAGAGTATTCTAAAGGCTTAGAATGGTCTAGGAATGTGTATTAGGACTTATAAGAACCATTAGAATGATCCTAAACATTGCTCGAGTCCCCAAGGGACATAGAGGGTGTAGCATGAGTCCTTGGAGGTTCTAATAAGTGTAGAATGGTTAAGAGGGTATTCTAAAGGCTTAGAATGGTCTTGGAATGTGTATTAGGACTTATAAGAACCATTAGAATTATCCTAAACATTGCTCGAGTCCCCAAGGGACGTAGATGGTGTAGCATGAGTCCTTGGAGGTTCTAACAAGTGCAGAATGGTTAAGAGAGTTTTCTAAAGGCTTAGGAATGTGTATTAGGACTTATAATAACCATTAGAATGATCCTAAACATTCATGGTACCCCAAGGGACGTAGAGGGTGTACCATGAGTCCTTGGAGGTTCTAACAAGTGTAGAATGGTTAAAAGAGTATTCTAAAGGTTTAGAAGGGTCTAGGAATGTGTATTAGGACTTATAATAACCATTAGAATGATCCTAAACAACGCATGGTACCCCAAGGGACGTAGAGGGTGTTTGATGAGTCCTTGGAGGTTCTAACAAGTGTAGAATGGTTAAGAAAGTATTCTAAAGGTTTAGAATGGTCTAGGAATGTGTATTAGGACTTATAATAACCATTAGAATGATCCTAAACATTGCATGGTACCCCTAGGGAAGTAGAGGGTGTACCATGAGTCCTTGGAGGTTCTAACAAGTGCGGAATGGTTAAGAAAGTATTCCAAAGGTTTAGAATGGTCTAGGAATGTGTATTAGGACTTATAATAACCATTAGAATGATCCTAAACATTGCATGGTACCCCTAGGGAAGTAGAGGGTGTACCATGAGTCCCATGAGGTTCTAACAAGTGTAGAATGGTTAAAAGAGTATTCTAAAGGCTTAGAATGGTCTAGGAATGTGTATTAGGACTTATAATAACCATTAGAATGATCCTAAACAATGCATGGTATCCCAAGGGTTGTAGAGGGTGTACCATGAATCCATGGAGGTTCTAACAAGCGTAGAATGGTTAAGAGAGTATTCTAAAGGCTTAGAATGGTCTAGGAATGTGTAATAGGACTTATAATAACCATTAGAATGATCCTAAACAATGCTTGAGTCCCCTAGGGACGTAGAGGGTGTAGCATGAGTCCTTGGAGGTTCTAACAAGTGTAGAATGGTTAAAAGAGTATTCTAAAGGCTTAGAATGGTCTAGGAATGTGTATTAGGACTTATAATAACCATTAGAATGATCCTAAACAATGCATGGTACCCCAAGGGACGTAAAGGGTGTAGGATGAGTCCTTCTAGGTTATAACAAGTGTAGAACGGTTAAGAGAGTATTCTAAAGGCTTAGAATGGTCTAGGAATGTGTATTATAACTTATAAGAACCATTAGAATGATCCTAAACATTGCTCGAGTCCCCAAGGGACATAGAGGGTGTAGGATGAGTCCTTGGAGATTCGAAAAAGTGTAGAATGGTTAAGTGAGTATTCTAAAGGCTTAGAATGGTCTAGGAATGTGTATTAGGACTTATAATAACCATTAGAATGATCCTAAACAATGCATGGTACCCCAAGGGACATAGAGGGTGTAGCATGAGTCCTTGTAGGTTCTAACAAGAGTAGAATGGTTAAGAGAGTATTCTAAAGGCTTAGAATGGTCTAGGAATGTGTAGTAGGACTTATAAGAACCATTAGAATGATCCTAAACATTGCTCGAGTCCCCAAGGGACGTAGATGGTGTAGCATGAGTCCTTGGAGGTTCTAACAAGTGCAGAATGGTTAAGAGAGTATTCTAAAGGCGTAGAATGGTCTAGGAATGTGTATTAGGACTTATAATAACCATTGGAATGATCCTAAACATTGCATGGTACCCCAAGGGACGTAGAGGGTGTACCATGAGTCCTTGGAGGTTCTAACAAGTGTAGAATGGTTAAGATAGTATTCTAAAGGCTTAGAATGGTCTAGGAATGTGTATTAGGACTTAAAATAACCATTAGAATGATCCTAAACATTTCATGGTACCCCTAGGGAAGTAGAGGGTGTACCATGAGTCCTTGGAGGTTCTAACAAGTGTAGAATGGTTAAAAGGGTATTCTAAAGGCTTAGAATGGTCTAGGAATTTGTATTAGGACTTATAATAACCATTAGAATGATCCTAAACATTGCATGGTATCCCAAGGGACGTATAGGGTGTAGCATGAGTCCTTGGAGGTTCTAACAAGTGTAGAATGGTTAAGAGAGTATTCTAAAGGCTTAGAATGGTCTAGGAATGTGTATTAGGACTTATAAGAACCATTAGAATGATCCTAAACATTGTTCGAGTCCCCAAGGGACATAGAGGGTGTAGAATGAATCCTTGGAGGTTCTAATAAGTGTAGAATGGTTAAGAGAGTATTCTAAAGGCATAGAATGGTCTAGGAATGTGTATTAGGACTTATAAGAACCATTAGAATGATCCTAAACAATGCATGGTACCCCAAGGGTTGTAGAGGGTGTACCATAAATCCTTGGAGGTTCTAACAAGCGTAGAATGGTTAAGAGAGTATTCTAAAGGCTTCGAATGGTCTAGGAATGTATAATAGGACTTATAATAACCATTAGAATGATCCTAAACAATGCTTGAGTCCCCGAGGGACGTAGAGGGTGTAGCATGAATCCTTGGAGATTCTAACAAGTGTAGAATAGTTAAAAGAGTATTCTAAAGGTTTAGAATGGTCTAGGAATGTGTATTAGGACTTATAAGAACCATTAGAATGATCCTAAACATTGCTCGAGTCCCCAAGGGACATAGATGGTGTAGCATGAGTCCTTGGAGGTTCTAGCAAGTGCAGAATGGTTAAGAGAGTATTCTAAAGGCTTAGAATGGTCTAGGAATGTGTATTAGGACTTATAAGAACCATTAGAATGATCCTGAACAATGCATGGTACCCCAAGGGTTGTAGAGGGTGTAGCATGAGTCCTTGGAGGTTCAAATAAGTGTAGAATGGTTAAGAGAGTATTCTAAAGGCTTAGAATGGTCTAGGAATGTATATTAGGACTTATAATAACCATTAGAATGATCCTAAACAATGCATGGTACCCCAAGGGACATAGAGGGTGTAGCATGAGTCCTTGTAGGTTCTAACAAGAGTAGAATGGTTAAGAGAGTATTCTAAAGGCTTAGAATGGTCTAGGAATGTGTATTAGGACTTATAATAACCATTAGAATGATCCTAAACATTGCATGGTACCCCAAGGGATGTAGAGGATGTAGCATGAGTCCTTGGAGGTTCTAACAAGTGTAGAATGGTTAAGATAGTATTCTAAAGGCTTAGAATGGTCTAGGAATGTGTAATAGGACTTATAATAACCATTAGAATGATCCTAAATAATGCTTGAGTCCCCAAGGGACGTAGAGGGTGTACCATGATTCCTTGGAGGTTCTAACAAGTGTAGAATGGTTAAGAGAGTATTCTAAAGGCATTGAATGGTCTAGGAATGTGTATTAGGACTTATAATAACCATTAGAATGATCCTAAACATTGCATGGTGCCCCAAGGGACGTAGAGGGTGTAGCATGAGTCCTTGGAGGTTCTAATAAGTGTAGAATGGTTAAGAGAGTATTCTAAAGGCTTAGAATGGTCTAGGAATGTGTACTAGGACTTTTAATAACCATTAGAATGATCCTAAATATTGCATGGTACCCCAAGGGACGTAGAGGGTGTACCATGAGTCCTTGGAGGTTTAACAAAGTGTAGAATGGTTAAGAGAGTATTCTAACGGCTTAGAATGGTCTAGGAATGTGTATTAGGACTTATAAGAACCATTAGAATGATCCTAAACATTGCTCGAGTCCCCAAGGGACATAGATGGTGTAGCATGAGTCCTTGGAGGTTCTAGCAAGTGCAGAATGGTTAAGAGAGTATTCTAAAGGCTTCGAATGGTCTAGGAATGTGTATTAGGACTTATAATAACCATTAGAATGATCCTAAACATTGCATGGTACCCCAAGGGATGTAGAGGATGTAGCATGAGTCCTTGTAGGTTCTAACAAGTGTAGAATGGTTAAGAGAGTATTCTAAAGGTTTAGAATGGTGTAGGAATGTGTATTAGGACTTATAATAACCATTAGAATGATCCTTAACATTCCATGGTACCCCAAGGGATGGAGAGGGTGTAGCATGAGTCCTTGGAGGTTCTAACAAGTGTAGAATGGTTAAAAGAGTATTCTAAAGGTTTAGAATGGTCTAGGAATGTGTATTATAACTTATAAGAACCATTAGAATGATCCTAAACATTGCTCGAGTCCCCAAGGGACATAGAGGGTGTAGGATGAGTCCTAGGAGGTTCGAATAAGTGTAGAATGGTTAAGTGGGTATTCTAAAGGCTTAGAATGGTCTAGGAATGTGTATTAGGACTTATAATAACCATTAGAATTATCCTAAACAATGCATGGTACCCCAAGGGACGTAGAGGGTGTAGCATGAGTCCTTGTAGGTTCTAACAAGTGTAGAATGGTTAAGAGAGTATTCTAAAGGCTTAGAATGGTCTAGGAATGTTTATTAGGACTTATAAGAACCATTAGAATGATCCTAAACATTGCTCGAGTCCCCAAGGGACCAGAGGGTGTAGGATGAGTCCTTGGAGGTTCTAATAAGTGTAGAATGGTTAAGAGAGTATTCTAAAGGCTTAGAATGGTCTAGGAATGTGTATTAGGACTTATAAGAACCATTAGAATGATCCTAAATAATGCATGGTACCCCAAGGGACATAGAGGGTGTAGGATGAGTCCTTGGAGGTTCTAACAAGTGTAGAATGGTTAAGAGAGTATTCTAAAGGCTTAGAATGGTCTAGGAATGTGTATTAGGACTTATAAGAACCATTAGAATGATCCTAAACATTGTTCGAGTCCCCAAGGGACATAGAGGGTGTAGAATGAATCCTTGGAGGTTCTAATAAGTGTAGAATGGTTAAGAGAGTATTCTAAAGGCATAGAATGGTCTAGGAATGTGTATTAGGACTTATAAGAACCATTAGAATGATCCTAAACAATGCATGGTACCCCAAGGGTTGTAGAGGGTGTACCATAAATCCTTGGAGGTTCTAACAAGCGTAGAATGGTTAAGAGAGTATTCTAAAGGCATAGAATGGTCTAGGAATGTGTATTAGGACTTATAAGAACCATTAGAATGATCCTAAACAATGCATGGTACCCCAAGGGTTGTAGAGGGTGTACCATAAATCCTTGGAGGTTCTAACAAGCGTAGAATGGTTAAGAGAGTATTCTAAAGGCTTCGAATGGTCTAGGAATGTATAATAGGACTTATAATAACCATTAGAATGATCCTAAACAATGCTTGAGTCCCCGAGGGACGTAGAGGGTGTAGCATGAATCCTTGGAGATTCTAACAAGTGTAGAATAGTTAAAAGAGTATTCTAAAGGTTTAGAATGGTCTAGGAATGTGTATTAGGACTTATAAGAACCATTAGAATGATCCTAAACATTGCTCGAGTCCCCAAGGGACATAGATGGTGTAGCATGAGTCCTTGGAGGTTCTAGCAAGTGCAGAATGGTTAAGAGAGTATTCTAAAGGCTTAGAATGGTCTAGGAATGTGTATTAGGACTTATAAGAACCATTAGAATGATCCTGAACAATGCATGGTACCCCAAGGGTTGTAGAGGGTGTAGCATGAGTCCTTGGAGGTTCAAATAAGTGTAGAATGGTTAAGAGAGTATTCTAAAGGCTTAGAATGGTCTAGGAATGTATATTAGGACTTATAATAACCATTAGAATGATCCTAAACAATGCATGGTACCCCAAGGGACATAGAGGGTGTAGCATGAGTCCTTGTAGGTTCTAACAAGAGTAGAATGGTTAAGAGAGTATTCTAAAGGCTTAGAATGGTCTAGGAATGTGTATTAGGACTTATAATAACCATTAGAATGATCCTAAACATTGCATGGTACCCCAAGGGATGTAGAGGATGTAGCATGAGTCCTTGGAGGTTCTAACAAGTGTAGAATGGTTAAGAGAGTATTCTAAAGGCTTAGAATGGTCTAGGAATGTGTACTAGGACTTTTAATAACCATTAGAATGATCCTAAATATTGCATGGTACCCCAAGGGACGTAGAGGGTGTACCATGAGTCCTTGGAGGTTTAACAAAGTGTAGAATGGTTAAGAGAGTATTCTAACGGCTTAGAATGGTCTAGGAATGTGTATTAGGACTTATAAGAACCATTAGAATGATCCTAAACATTGCTCGAGTCCCCAAGGGACATAGATGGTGTAGCATGAGTCCTTGGAGGTTCTAGCAAGTGCAGAATGGTTAAGAGAGTATTCTAAAGGCTTCGAATGGTCTAGGAATGTGTAATAGGACTTATAATAACCATTAGAATGATCCTAATTAATGCTTGAGTCCCCAAGGGACGTAGAGGGTGTACCATGATTCCTTGGAGGTTCTAACAAGTGTAGAATGGTTAAGAGAGTATTCTAAAGGCATAGAATGGTCTAGGAATGTGTATTAGGACTTATAATAACCATTAGAATGATCCTAAACATTGCATGGTGCCCCAAGGGACGTAGAGGGTGTAGCATGAGTCCTTGGAGGTTCTAATAAGTGTAGAATGGTTAAGAGAGTATTCTAAAGGCTTAGAATGGTCTAGGAATGTGTACTAGGACTTTTAATAACCATTAGAATGATCCTAAATATTGCATGGTACCCCAAGGGACGTAGAGGGTGTACCATGAGTCCTTGGAGGTTTAACAAAGTGTAGAATGGTTAAGAGAGTATTCTAACGGCTTAGAATGGTCTAGGAATGTGTATTAGGACTTATAAGAACCATTAGAATGATCCTAAACATTGCTCGAGTCCCCAAGGGACATAGATGGTGTAGCATGAGTCCTTGGAGGTTCTAGCAAGTGCAGAATGGTTAAGAGAGTATTCTAAAGGCTTCGAATGGTCTAGGAATGTGTATTAGGACTTATAATAACCATTAGAATGATCCTAAACATTGCATGGTACCCCAAGGGATGTAGAGGATGTAGCATGAGTCCTTGTAGGTTCTAACAAGTGTAGAATGGTTAAGAGAGTATTCTAAAGGTTTAGAATGGTGTAGGAATGTGTATTAGGACTTATAATAACCATTAGAATGATCCTTAACATTCCATGGTACCCCAAGGGATGGAGAGGGTGTAGCATGAGTCCTTGGAGGTTCTAACAAGTGTAGAATGGTTAAAAGAGTATTCTAAAGGTTTAGAATGGTCTAGGAATGTGTATTATAACTTATAAGAACCATTAGAATGATCCTAAACATTGCTCGAGTCCCCAAGGGACATAGAGGGTGTAGGATGAGTCCTAGGAGGTTCGAATAAGTGTAGAATGGTTAAGTGGGTATTCTAAAGGCTTAGAATGGTCTAGGAATGTGTATTAGGACTTATAATAACCATTAGAATTATCCTAAACAATGCATGGTACCCCAAGGGACGTAGAGGGTGTAGCATGAGTCCTTGTAGGTTCTAACAAGTGTAGAATGGTTAAGAGAGTATTCTAAAGGCTTAGAATGGTCTAGGAATGTTTATTAGGACTTATAAGAACCATTAGAATGATCCTAAACATTGCTCGAGTCCCCAAGGGACCAGAGGGTGTAGGATGAGTCCTTGGAGGTTCTAATAAGTGTAGAATGGTTAAGAGAGTATTCTAAAGGCTTAGAATGGTCTAGGAATGTGTATTAGGACTTATAAGAACCATTAGAATGATCCTAAATAATGCATGGTACCCCAAGGGACATAGAGGGTGTAGGATGAGTCCTTGGAGGTTCTAACAAGTGTAGAATGGTTAAGAGAGTATTCTAAAGGCTTAGAATGGTCTAGGAATGTGTATTAGGACTTATAATAACTATTAGAATGATCCTAAACATTGCATGGTACTCCAAGGGATGTAGAGGGTGTACCATGAGTCCTTGGAGGTTCTAACAAGTGTAGAATGGTTAAAAGAGTATTCTAAAGGCTTAGAATGGTCTAGGAATTTGTAATAGGACTTATAATAACCATTAGAATGATCCTAAACATTACATGGTACCCCAAGGGACGTAGAGGGTGTAGCATGAGTCCTTGGAGGTTCTAACAAGTGTAGAATGGTTAAGAGAATATTCTAAAGGCTTAGAATGGTCTAGGAATATGTATTAGGACTTATAAGAACCATTAGAATGATCCTAAACATTGTTCGAGTCCCCAAGGGACTTAGAGGGTGTAGCATGAGTCCTTGGAGGTTCTAATAAGTGTAGAATGGTTAAGAGAGTATTCTAAAGGCTTAGAATGGTCTAGGAATGTGTATTAGGACATATAATAACCATTAGAATGATCCTAAACATTGCATGGTACCCCAAGGGATGTAGAGGATGTAGCATGAGTCCTTAGAGGTTCTAACAAGTGTAGAATGGTTAAGATAGTATTATAAAGGCTTAGAATGGTCTAGGAATGTGTATTAGGACTTATAATAACCATTAGAATGATCCTAAACATTGCATGGTGCCCCAAGGGACGTAGAGGGTGTAGCATGAGTCCTTGGAGGTTCTAATAAGTGTAGAATGGTTAAGAGAGTATTCTAAAGGCTTAGAATGGTCTAGGAATGTGTACTAGGACTTTTAATAACCATTAGAATGATCCTAAACATTGCATGGTACCGCAAGGGACGTAGAGGGTGTACCATGAGTCCTTGGAGGTTTAACAAAGTGTAGAATGGTTAAGAGAGTATTCTAAAGGCTTAGAATGGTCTAGGAATGTGTATTAGGACTTATAAGAACCATTAGAATGATCCTAAACATTGCTCGAGTCCCCAAGGGACATAGAGGGTGTAGGATGAGTCCTTGGAGGTTCTAATAAGTGTAGAATGGTTAAGAGAGTATTATAAAGGCTTAGAATGGTCTAGGAATGTGTATTAGGACTTATAAGAACCATTAGAATGATCCTAAACATTGCATGGTACCACAAGGGACGTAGAGCGTGTAGCATGAGTCCTTGTAGGTTCTAACAAGTGTAGAATGGTTAAGAGAGTATTCTAAAGGCTTAGAATGGTCTAGGAATGTATATTAGGACTTATAATAACCATTGGAATGATCCTAAACATTGTTCGAGTCCCCAAGGGACATAGAGGGCGTAGCATGAGTCCTTGGAGGTTCTAATAAGTGTAGAATGGTTAAGAGTATTCTAAAGGCTTAGATGGTCTAGGAATGTGTATTAGGACTTATAAGAACCATTAGAATGATCCTAAACATTGCTCGAGTCCCCAAGGGACGTAGATGGTGTAGCATGAGTCCTTGGAGGTTCTAACAAGTGCAGAATGGTTAAGAGAGTATTCTAAAGGCTTAGAATGGTCTAGGAATGTGTATTAGGACTTATAAGAACCATTAGAATGATCCTAAACATTGCTCGAGTCCCCAAGGGACGTAGATGGTGTAGCATGAGTCCTTGGAGGTTCTAACAAGTGCAGAATGGTTAAGAGAGTATTCTAAAGGCGTAGAATGGTCTAGGAATGTGTATTAGGACTTATAATAACCATTGGAATGATCCTAAACATTGCATGGTACCCCAAGGGACGTAGAGGGTGTACCATGAGTCCTTGGAGGTTCTAATAAGTGTAGAATGGTTAAGAGAGTATTCTAAAGGCTTAGAATGGTCTAGGAATGTGTACTAGGACTTTTAATAACCATTAGAATGATCCTAAACATTGCATGGTACCGCAAGGGACGTAGAGGGTGTACCATGAGTCCTTGGAGGTTTAACAAAGTGTAGAATGGTTAAGAGAGTATTCTAAAGGCTTAGAATGGTCTAGGAATGTGTATTAGGACTTATAAGAACCATTAGAATGATCCTAAACATTGCTCGAGTCCCCAAGGGACATAGAGGGTGTAGGATGAGTCCTTGGAGGTTCTAATAAGTGTAGAATGGTTAAGAGAGTATTATAAAGGTTTAGAATGGTCTAGGAATGTGTATTAGGACTTATAAGAACCATTAGAATGATCCTAAACATTGCATGGTACCACAAGGGACGTAGAGCGTGTAGCATGAGTCATTGTAGGTTCTAACAAGTGTAGAATGGTTAAGAGAGTATTCTAAAGGCTTAGAATGGTCTAGGAATGTATATGAGGACTTATAATAACCATTGGAATGATCCTAAACATTGTTCGAGTCCCCAAGGGACATAGAGGGCGTAGCATGAGTCCTTGGAGGTTCTAATAAGTGTAGAATGGTTAAGAGTATTCTAAAGGCTTAGATGGTCTAGGAATGTGTATTAGGACTTATAAGAACCATTAGAATGATCCTAAACATTGCTCGAGTCCCCAAGGGACGTAGATGGTGTAGCATGAGTCCTTGGAGGTTCTAACAAGTGCAGAATGGTTAAGAGAGTATTCTAAAGGCTTAGAATGGTCTAGGAATGTGTATTAGGACTTATAAGAACCATTAGAATGATCCTAAACATTGCTCGAGTCCCCAAGGGACGTAGATGGTGTAGCATGAGTCCTTGGAGGTTCTAACAAGTGCAGAATGGTTAAGAGAGTATTCTAAAGGCGTAGAATGGTCTAGGAATGTGTATTAGGACTTATAATAACCATTGGAATGATCCTAAACATTGCATGGTACCCCAAGGGACGTAGAGGGTGTACCATGAGTCCTTGGAGGTTCTAACAAGTGTAGAATGGTTAAGATAGTATTCTAAAGGCTTAGAATGGTCTAGGAATGTGTATTAGGACTTAAAATAACCGTTAGAATGATCCTAAACATTTCATGGTACCCCTAGGGAAGTAGAGGGTGTACCATGAGTCCTTGGAGGTTCTAACAAGTGTAGAATGGTTAAAAGGGTATTCTAAAGGCTTAGAATGGTCTAGGAATTTGTATTAGGACTTATAATAACCATTAGAATGATCCTAAACATTGCATGGTATCCCAAGGGACGTATAGGGTGTAGCATGAGTCCTTGGAGGTTCTAACAAGTGTAGAATGGTTAAGAGAGTATTCTAAAGGCTTAGAATGGTCTAGGAATGTGTATTAGGACTTATAAGAACCATTAGAATGATCCTAAACATTGTTCGAGTCCCCAAGGGACATAGAGGGTGTAGAATGAATCCTTGGAGGTTCTAATAAGTGTAGAATGGTTAAGAGAGTATTCTAAAGGCATAGAATGGTCTAGGAATGTGTATTAGGACTTATAAGAACCATTAGAATGATCCTAAACAATGCATGGTACCCCAAGGGTTGTAGAGGGTGTACCATAAATCCTTGGAGGTTCTAACAAGCGTAGAATGGTTAAGAGAGTATTCTAAAGGCTTCGAATGGTCTAGGAATGTATAATAGGACTTATAATAACCATTAGAATGATCCTAAACAATGCTTGAGTCCCCGAGGGACGTAGAGGGTGTAGCATTAATCCTTGGAGATTCTAACAAGTGTAGAATAGTTAAAAGAGTATTCTAAAGGTTTAGAATGGTCTAGGAATGTGTATTAGGACTTATAAGAACCATTAGAATGATCCTAAACATTGCTCGAGTCCCCAAGGGACATAGATGGTGTAGCATGAGTCCTTGGAGGTTCTAGCAAGTGCAGAATGGTTAAGAGAGTATTCTAAAGGCTTAGAATGGTCTAGGAATGTGTATTAGGACTTATAAGAACCATTAGAATGATCCTGAACAATGCATGGTACCCCAAGGGTTGTAGAGGGTGTAGCATGAGTCCTTGGAGGTTCAAATAAGTGTAGAATGGTTAAGAGAGTATTCTAAAGGCTTAGAATGGTCTAGGAATGTATATTAGGACTTATAATAACCATTAGAATGATCCTAAACAATGCATGGTACCCCAAGGGACATAGAGGGTGTAGCATGAGTCCTTGTAGGTTCTAACAAGAGTAGAATGGTTAAGAGAGTATTCTAAAGGCTTAGAATGGTCTAGGAATGTGTATTAGGACTTATAATAACCATTAGAATGATCCTAAACATTGCATGGTACCCCAAGGGATGTAGAGGATGTAGCATGAGTCCTTGGAGGTTCTAACAAGTGTAGAATGGTTAAGATAGTATTCTAAAGGCTTAGAATGGTCTAGGAATGTGTAATAGGACTTATAATAACCATTAGAATGATCCTAATTAATGCTTGAGTCCCCAAGGGACGTAGAGGGTGTACCATGATTCCTTGGAGGTTCTAACAAGTGTAGAATGGTTAAGAGAGGATTCTAAAGGCATAGAATGGTCTAGGAATGTGTATTAGGACTTATAATAACCATTAGAATGATCCTAAACATTGCATGGTGCCCCAAGGGACGTAGAGGGTGTAGCATGAGTCCTTGGAGGTTCTAATAAGTGTAGAATGGTTAAGAGAGTATTCTAAAGGCTTAGAATGGTCTAGGAATGTGTACTAGGACTTTTAATAACCATTAGAATGATCCTAAATATTGCATGGTACCCCAAGGGACGTAGAGGGTGTACCATGAGTCCTTGGAGGTTTAACAAAGTGTAGAATGGTTAAGAGAGTATTCTAACGGCTTAGAATGGTCTAGGAATGTGTATTAGGACTTATAAGAACCATTAGAATGATCCTAAACATTGCTCGAGTCCCCAAGGGACATAGATGGTGTAGCATGAGTCCTTGGAGGTTCTAGCAAGTGCAGAATGGTTAAGAGAGTATTCTAAAGGCTTCGAATGGTCTAGGAATGTGTATTAGGACTTATAATAACCATTAGAATGATCCTAAACATTGCATGGTACCCCAAGGGATGTAGAGGATGTAGCATGAGTCCTTGGAGGTTCTAACAAGTGTAGAATGGTTAAGAGAGTATTCTAAAGGTTTAGAATGGTGTAGGAATGTGTATTAGGACTTATAATAACCATTAGAATGATCCTTAACATTCCATGGTACCCCAAGGGATGGAGAGGGTGTAGCATGAGTCCTTGGAGGTTCTAACAAGTGTAGAATGGTTAAAAGAGTATTCTAAAGGTTTAGAATGGTCTAGGAATGTGTATTATAACTTATAAGAACCATTAGAATGATCCTAAACATTGCTCGAGTCCCCAAGGGACATAGAGGGTGTAGGATGAGTCCTAGGAGGTTCGAATAAGTGTAGAATGGTTAAGTGGGTATTCTAAAGGCTTAGAATGGTCTAGGAATGTGTATTAGGACTTATAATAACCATTAGAATTATCCTAAACAATGCATGGTACCCCAAGGGACGTAGAGGGTGTAGCATGAGTCCTTGTAGGTTCTAACAAGTGTAGAATGGTTAAGAGAGTATTCTAAAGGCTTAGAATGGTCTAGGAATGTTTATTAGGACTTATAAGAACCATTAGAATGATCCTAAACATTGCTCGAGTCCCCAAGGGACCAGAGGGTGTAGGATGAGTCCTTGGAGGTTCTAATAAGTGTAGAATGGTTAAGAGAGTATTCTAAAGGCTTAGAATGGTCTAGGAATGTGTATTAGGACTTATAAGAACCATTAGAATGATCCTAAATAATGCATGGTACCCCAAGGGACATAGAGGGTGTAGGATGAGTCCTTGGAGGTTCTAACAAGTGTAGAATGGTTAAGAGAGTATTCTAAAGGCTTAGAATGGTCTAGGAATGTGTATTAGGACTTATAATAACTATTAGAATGATCCTAAACATTGCATGGTACTCCAAGGGAAGTAGAGGGTGTACCATGAGTCCTTGGAGGTTCTAACAAGTGTAGAATGGTTAAAAGAGTATTCTAAAGGCTTAGAATGGTCTAGGAATTTGTAATAGGACTTATAATAACCATTAGAATGATCCTAAACATTACATGGTACCCCAAGGGACGTAGAGGGTGTAGCATGAGTCCTTGGAGGTTCTAACAAGTGTAGAATGGTTAAGAGAGTATTCTAAAGGCTTAGAATGGTCTAGGAATGTGTATTAGGACTTATAATAACCATTAGAATGATCCTAAACATTGCATGGTACCCCAAGGGACGTAGAGGGTGTAGGATGAGTCCTTGGAGGTTCTAACAAGTGTAGAATGGTTAAAAGAGTATTCTAAAGGCTTAGAATGGTCTAGGAATGTGTATTAGGACTTATAATAACCATTAGAATGATCCTAAACAATGCATGGTACCCCAAGGAACGTAGAGGGTGTAGGATGAGTCCTTGGAGGTTCTAACAAGTGTAGAATGGTTAAGAGAGTATTCTAAAGGCTTAGAATGGTCTAGGAATGTGTATTAGGACTTATAAGAACCATTAGAATGATCCTAAACATTGCTCGAGTCCCCAAGGGACGTAGATGGTGTAGCATGAGTCCTTGGAGGTTCTAACAAGTGCAGAATGGTTAAGAGAGTATTCTAAAGGCTTAGAATGGTCTAGGAATGTGTATTAGGACTTATAAGAACCATTAGAATGATCCTAAACATTGCTCGAGTCCCCAAGGGACGTAGATGGTGTAGCATGAGTCCTTGGAGGTTCTAACAAGTGCAGAATGGTTAAGAGAGTATTCTAAAGGCTTAGAATGGTCTAGGAATGTGTATTAGGACTTATAAGAACCATTAGAATGATCCTAAACATTGCTCGAGTCCCCAAGGGACGTAGATGGTGTAGCATGAGTCCTTGGAGGTTCTAACAAGTGCAGAATGGTTAAGAGAGTATTCTAAAGGCGTAGAATGGTCTAGGAATGTGTATTAGGACTTATAATAACCATTGGAATGATCCTAAACATTGCATGGTACCCCAAGGGACGTAGAGGGTGTACCATGAGTCCTTGGAGGTTCTAACAAGTGTAGAATGGTTAAAAGAGTATTCTAAAGGCTTAGAATGGTCTAGGAATGTGTATTAGGACTTATAATAACCATTAGAATGATCCTAAACAATGCATGGTACCCCAAGGAACGTAGAGGGTGTAGGATGAGTCCTTGGAGGTTCTAACAAGTGTAGAATGGTTAAGAGAGTATTCTAAAGGCTTAGAATGGTCTAGGAATGTGTATTAGGACTTATAAGAACCATTAGAATTATCCTAAACATTGTTCGAGTCCCCAAGGGACTTAGAGGGTGTAGCATGAGTCCATGGAGGTTCTGATAAGTGTAGAATGGTTAAGAGAGTATTCTAAAGGCTTAGAATGGTCTAGGAATGTGTATTAGGACTTATAATAACCATTAGAATGATCCTAAACAATGCATGGTACCCCAAGGGACGTAGAGGGTGTAGGATGAGTCCTTGGAGGTTCTAACAAGTGTAGAATGGTTAAGAGAGTATTCTAAAGGCTTAGAATGGTCTAGGAATGTGTATTAGGACTTATAATAACTATTAGAATGATCCTAAACAATGCATGGTACTCCAAGGGAAGTAGAGGGTGTACCATGAGTCCTTGGAGGTTCTAACAAGTGTAGAATGGTTAAAAGAGTATTCTAAAGGCTTAGAATGGTCTAGGAATTTGTAATAGGACTTATAATAACCATTAGAATGATCCTAAACATTACATGGTACCCCAAGGGACGTAGAGGGTGTAGGATGAGTCCTTGGAGGTTCTAACAAGTGTAGAATGGTTAAGAGAGTATTCTAAAGGCTTAGAATGGTCTAGGAATGTGTATTAGGACTTATAATAACCATTAGAATGATCCTAAACATTGCATGGTACCCCAAGGGACGTAGAGGGTGTAGGATGAGTCCTTGGAGGTTCTAACAAGTGTAGAATGGTTAAAAGAGTATTCTAAAGGCTTAGAATGGTCTAGGAATGTGTATTAGGACTTATAATAACCATTAGAATGATCCTAAACAATGCATGGTACCCCAAGGAACGTAGAGGGTGTAGGATGAGTCCTTGGAGGTTCTAACAAGTGTAGAATGGTTAAGAGAGTATTCTAAAGGCTTAGAATGGTCTAGGAATGTGTATTAGGACTTATAAGAACCATTAGAATGATCCTAAACATTGCTCGAGTCCCCAAGGGACGTAGATGGTGTAGCATGAGTCCTTGGAGGTTCTAACAAGTGCAGAATGGTTAAGAGAGTATTCTAAAGGCTTAGAATGGTCTAGGAATGTGTATTAGGACTTATAAGAACCATTAGAATGATCCTAAACATTGCTCGAGTCCCCAAGGGACGTAGATGGTGTAGCATGAGTCCTTGGAGGTTCTAACAAGTGCAGAATGGTTAAGAGAGTATTCTAAAGGCGTAGAATGGTCTAGGAATGTGTATTAGGACTTATAATAACCATTGGAATGATCCTAAACATTGCATGGTACCCCAAGGGACGTAGAGGGTGTACCATGAGTCCTTGGAGGTTCTAACAAGTGTAGAATGGTTAAGATAGTATTCTAAAGGCTTAGAATGGTCTAGGATGTGTAATAGGACTTATAATAACCATTAGAATGATCCTAATTAATGCTTGAGTCCCCAAGGGACGTAGAGGGTGTACCATGATTCCTTGGAGGTTCTAACAAGTGTAGAATGGTTAAGAGAGTATTCTAAAGGCTTAGAATGGTCTAGGAATGTGTATTAGGACTTATAAGAACCATTAGAATGATCCTAAACATTGCTCGAGTCCCCAAGGGACATAGAGGGCGTAGCATGAGTCCTTGGAGGTTCTAACAAGTATAGAATGGTTAAGAGAGTATTCTAAAGGCTTAGAATGGTCTAGGAATGTGTATTAGGACTTATAAGAACCATTAGAATGATCCTAAACATTGCATGGTACCACAAGGGACGTAGAGCGTGTAGCATGAGTCCTTGTAGGTTCTAACAAGTGTAGAATGGTTAAGAGAGTATTCTAAAGGCTTAGAATGGTCTAGGAATGTGTATTAGGACTTATAAGAACCATTAGAATGATCCTAAACATTGCTCGAGTCCCCAAGGGACGTAGATGGTGTAGCATGAGTCCTTGGAGGTTCTAACAAGTGCAGAATGGTTAAGAGAGTATTCTAAAGGCTTAGAATGGTCTAGGAATGTGTATTAGGACTTATAAGAACCATTAGAATGATCCTAAACATTGTTCGAGTCCCCAAGGGACTTAGAGGGTGTAGCATGAGTCCATGGAGGTTCTAATAAGTGTAGAATGGTTAAGAGAGTATTCTAAAGGCTTAGAATGGTCTAGGAATGTGTATTAGGACTTATAATAACCATTAGAATGATCCTAAACAATGCATGGTACCCCAAGGAACGTAGAGGGTGTAGGATGAGTCCTTGGAGGTTCTAACAAGTGTAGAATGGTTAAGAGAGTATTCTAAAGGCTTAGAATGGTCTAGGAATGTGTATTAGGACTTATAAGAACCATTAGAATGATCCTAAACATTGCTCGAGTCCCCAAGGGACGTAGATGGTGTAGCATGAGTCCTTGGAGGTTCTAACAAGTGCAGAATGGTTAAGAGAGTATTCTAAAGGCTTAGAATGGTCTAGGAATGTGTATTAGGACTTATAAGAACCATTAGAATGATCCTAAACATTGCTCGAGTCCCCAAGGGACGTAGATGGTGTAGCATGAGTCCTTGGAGGTTCTAACAAGTGCAGAATGGTTAAGAGAGTATTCTAAAGGCGTAGAATGGTCTAGGAATGTGTATTAGGACTTATAATAACCATTGGAATGATCCTAAACATTGCATGGTACCCCAAGGGACGTAGAGGGTGTACCATGAGTCCTTGGAGGTTCTAACAAGTGTAGAATGGTTAAAAGAGTATTCTAAAGGCTTAGAATGGTCTAGGAATGTGTATTAGGACTTATAATAACCATTAGAATGATCCTAAACAATGCATGGTACCCCAAGGAACGTAGAGGGTGTAAGATGAGTCCTTGGAGGTTCTAACAAGTGCAGAATGGTTAAGAGAGTATTCTAAAGGCGTAGAATGGTCTAGGAATGTGTATTAGGACTTATAATAACCATTGGAATGATCCTAAACATTGCATGGTACCCCAAGGGACGTAGAGGGTGTACCATGAGTCCTTGGAGGTTCTAACAAGTGTAGAATGGTTAAAAGAGTATTCTAAAGGCTTAGAATGGTCTAGGAATGTGTATTAGGACTTATAATAACCATTAGAATGATCCTAAACATTGCATGGTACCCCAAGGGATGTAGAGGATGTAGCATGAGTCCTTGGAGGTTCTAACAAGTGTAGAATGCTTAAGATAGTATTCTAAAGGCTTAGAATGGTCTAGGATGTGTAATAGGACTTATAATAACCATTAGAATGATCCTAATTAATGCTTGAGTCCCCAAGGGACGTAGAGGGTGTACCATGATTTCTTGGAGGTTCTAACAAGTGTAGAATGGTTAAGAGAGTATTCTAAAGGCTTAGAATGGTCTAGGAATGTGTATTAGGACTTATAATAACCATTGGAATGATCCTAAACATTGTTCGAGTCCCCAAGGGACATAGAGGGCGTAGCATGAGTCCTTGGAGGTTCTAATAAGTGTAGAATGGTTAAGAGTATTCTAAAGTCTTAGATGGTCTAGGAATGTGTATTAGGACTTATAAGAACCATTAGAATGATCCTAAACATTGCTCGAGTCCCCAAGGGACGTAGATGGTGTAGCATGAGTCCTTGGAGGTTCTAACAAGTGCAGAATGGTTAAGAGAGTATTCTAAAGGCTTAGAATGGTCTAGGAATGTGTATTAGGACTTATAAGAACCATTAGAATGATCCTAAACATTGCATGGTACCACAAGGGACGTAGAGCGTGTAGCATGAGTCCTTGTAGGTTCTAACAAGTGTAGAATGGTTAAGAGAGTATTCTAAAGGCTTAGAATGGTCTTGGAATGTGTATTAGGACTTATAATAACCATTGGAATGATCCTAAACATTGTTTGAGTCCCCAAGGGACATAGAGGGCGTAGCATGAGTCCTTGGAGGTTCTAATAAGTGTAGAATGGTTAAGAGTATTCTAAAGTCTTAGATGGTCTAGGAATGTGTATTAGGACTTATAAGAACCATTAGAATGATCCTAAACATTGCTCGAGTCCCCAAGGGACGTAGATGGTGTAGCATGAGTCCTTGGAGGTTCTAACAAGTGCAGAATGGTTAAGAGAGTATTCTAAAGGCGTAGAATGGTCTAGGAATGTGTATTAGGACTTATAATAACCATTGGAATGATCCTAAACATTGCATGGTACCCCAAGGGACGTAGAGGGTGTACCATGAGTCCTTGGAGGTTCTAACAAGTGTAGAATGGTTAAAAGAGTATTCTAAAGGCTTAGAATGGTCTAGGAATGTGTATTAGGACTTATAAGAACCATTAGAATGATCCTAAACATTGCTCGAGTCCCCAAGGGACATAGATGGTGTAGCATGAGTCCTTGGAGGTTCTAACAAGTGCAGAATGGTTAAGAGAGTATTCTAAAGGCGTAGAATGGTCTAGGAATGTGTATTAGGACTTATAATAACCATTGGAATGATCCTAAACATTGCATGGTACCCCAAGGGACGTAGAGGGTGTACCATGAGTCCTTGGAGGTTCTAACAAGTGTAGAATGGTTAAAAGAGTATTCTAAAGGCTTAGAATGGTCTAGGAATGTGTATTAGGACTTATAATAACCATTAGAATGATCCTAAACATTGCATGGTACCACAAGGGACGTAGAGCGTGTAGCATGAGTCCTTGTAGGTTCTAACAAGTGTAGAATGGTTAAGAGAGTATTCTAAAGGCTTAGAATGGTCTAGGAATGTGTATTAGGACTTATAATAACCATTGGAATGATCCTAAACATTGTTCGAGTCCCCAAGGGACATAGAGGGCGTAGCATGAGTCCTTGGAGGTTCTAATAAGTGTAGAATGGTTAAGAGTATTCTAAAGGCTTAGATGGTCTAGGAATGTGTATTAGGACTTATAAGAACCATTAGAATGATCCTAAACATTGCTCGAGTCCCCAAGGGACATAGAGGGTGTAGGATGAGTCCTTGGAGGTTCTAATAAGTGTAGAATGGTTAAGAGAGTATTCTAAAGGCTTAGAATGGTCTAGGAATGTGTATTAGGACTTATAAGAACCATTAGAATGATCCTAAACATTGCATGGTACCACAAGGGACGTAGAGCGTGTAGCATGAGTCCTTGTAGGTTCTAACAAGGGTAGAATGGTTAAGAGAGTATTCTAAAGGCTTAGAATGGTCTAGGAATGTGTATTAGGACTTATAATAACCATTGGAATGATCCTAAACATTGCATGGTACCCCAAGGGACGTAGAGGGTGTACCATGAGTCCTTGGAGGTTCTAACAAGTGTAGACTGGTTAAAAGAGTATTCTAAAGGCTTAGAATGGTCTAGGAATGTGTATTAGGACTTATAAGAACCATTAGAATGATCCTAAACATTGTTCGAGTCCCCAAGGGACTTAGAGGGTGTAGCATGAGTCCTTGGAGGTTCTAATAAGTGTAGAATGGTTAAGAGAGTATTCTAAAGGCTTAGAATGGTCTAGGAATGTGTATTAGGACTTATAATAACCATTGGAATGATCCTAAACAATGCATGGTACCCCAAGGGACGTAGAGGGTGTAGGATGAGTCCTTGGAGGTTCTAACAAGTGTAGAATGGTTAAGAGAGTATTCTAAAGGCTTAGAATGGTCTAGGAATGTGTATTAGGACTTATAATAACTATTAGAATGATCCTAAACATTGCATGGTACTCCAAGGGAAGTAGAGGGTGTACCATGAGTCCTTGGAGGTTCTAACAAGTGTAGAATGGTTAAAAGAGTATTCTAAAGGCTTAGAATGGTCTAGGAATTTGTAATAGGACTTATAATAACCATTAGAATGATCCTAAACATTACATGGTACCCCAAGGGACGTAGAGGGTGTAGCATGAGTCCTTGGAGGTTCTAACAAGTGCAGAATGGTTAAGAGAGTATTCTAAAGGCGTAGAATGGTCTAGGAATGTGTATTAGGACTTATAATAACCATTGGAATGATCCTAAACATTGCATGGTACCCCAAGGGACGTAGAGGGTGTACCATGAGTCCTTGGAGGTTCTAACAAGTGTAGAATGGTTAAAAGAGTATTCTAAAGGCTTAGAATGGTCTAGGAATGTGTATTAGGACTTATAATAACCATTAGAATGATCCTAAACAATGCATGGTACCCCAAGGAACGTAGAGGGTGTAAGATGAGTCCTTGGAGGTTCTAACAAGTGCAGAATGGTTAAGAGAGTATTCTAAAGGCGTAGAATGGTCTAGGAATGTGTATTAGGACTTATAATAACCATTGGAATGATCCTAAACATTGCATGGTACCCCAAGGGACGTAGAGGGTGTACCATGAGTCCTTGGAGGTTCTAACAAGTGTAGAATGGTTAAAAGAGTATTCTAAAGGCTTAGAATGGTCTAGGAATGTGTATTAGGACTTATAATAACCATTAGAATGATCCTAAACATTGCATGGTACCCCAAGGGATGTAGAGGATGTAGCATGAGTCCTTGGAGGTTCTAACAAGTGTAGAATGGTTAAGATAGTATTCTAAAGGCTTAGAATGGTCTAGGATGTGTAATAGGACTTATAATAACCATTAGAATGATCCTAATTAATGCTTGAGTCCCCAAGGGACGTAGAGGGTGTACCATGATTTCTTGGAGGTTCTAACAAGTGTAGAATGGTTAAGAGAGTATTCTAAAGGCTTAGAATGGTCTAGGAATGTGTATTAGGACTTATAATAACCATTGGAATGATCCTAAACATTGTTCGAGTCCCCAAGGGACATAGAGGGCGTAGCATGAGTCCTTGGAGGTTCTAATAAGTGTAGAATGGTTAAGAGTATTCTAAAGTCTTAGATGGTCTAGGAATGTGTATTAGGACTTATAAGAACCATTAGAATGATCCTAAACATTGCTCGAGTCCCCAAGGGACGTAGATGGTGTAGCATGAGTCCTTGGAGGTTCTAACAAGTGCAGAATGGTTAAGAGAGTATTCTAAAGGCTTAGAATGGTCTAGGAATGTGTATTAGGACTTATAAGAACCATTAGAATGATCCTAAACATTGCATGGTACCACAAGGGACGTAGAGCGTGTAGCATGAGTCCTTGTAGGTTCTAACAAGTGTAGAATGGTTAAGAGAGTATTCTAAAGGCTTAGAATGGTCTTGGAATGTGTATTAGGACTTATAATAACCATTGGAATGATCCTAAACATTGTTTGAGTCCCCAAGGGACATAGAGGGCGTAGCATGAGTCCTTGGAGGTTCTAATAAGTGTAGAATGGTTAAGAGTATTCTAAAGTCTTAGATGGTCTAGGAATGTGTATTAGGACTTATAAGAACCATTAGAATGATCCTAAACATTGCTCGAGTCCCCAAGGGACGTAGATGGTGTAGCATGAGTCCTTGGAGGTTCTAACAAGTGCAGAATGGTTAAGAGAGTATTCTAAAGGCGTAGAATGGTCTAGGAATGTGTATTAGGACTTATAATAACCATTGGAATGATCCTAAACATTGCATGGTACCCCAAGGGACGTAGAGGGTGTACCATGAGTCCTTGGAGGTTCTAACAAGTGTAGAATGGTTAAAAGAGTATTCTAAAGGCTTAGAATGGTCTAGGAATGTGTATTAGGACTTATAAGAACCATTAGAATGATCCTAAACATTGCTCGAGTCCCCAAGGGACATAGATGGTGTAGCATGAGTCCTTGGAGGTTCTAACAAGTGCAGAATGGTTAAGAGAGTATTCTAAAGGCGTAGAATGGTCTAGGAATGTGTATTAGGACTTATAATAACCATTGGAATGATCCTAAACATTGCATGGTACCCCAAGGGACGTAGAGGGTGTACCATGAGTCCTTGGAGGTTCTAACAAGTGTAGAATGGTTAAAAGAGTATTCTAAAGGCTTAGAATGGTCTAGGAATGTGTATTAGGACTTATAATAACCATTAGAATGATCCTAAACATTGCATGGTACCACAAGGGACGTAGAGCGTGTAGCATGAGTCCTTGTAGGTTCTAACAAGTGTAGAATGGTTAAGAGAGTATTCTAAAGGCTTAGAATGGTCTAGGAATGTGTATTAGGACTTATAATAACCATTGGAATGATCCTAAACATTGTTCGAGTCCCCAAGGGACATAGAGGGCGTAGCATGAGTCCTTGGAGGTTCTAATAAGTGTAGAATGGTTAAGAGTATTCTAAAGGCTTAGATGGTCTAGGAATGTGTATTAGGACTTATAAGAACCATTAGAATGATCCTAAACATTGCTCGAGTCCCCAAGGGACATAGAGGGTGTAGGATGAGTCCTTGGAGGTTCTAATAAGTGTAGAATGGTTAAGAGAGTATTCTAAAGGCTTAGAATGGTCTAGGAATGTGTATTAGGACTTATAAGAACCATTAGAATGATCCTAAACATTGCATGGTACCACAAGGGACGTAGAGCGTGTAGCATGAGTCCTTGTAGGTTCTAACAAGGGTAGAATGGTTAAGAGAGTATTCTAAAGGCTTAGAATGGTCTAGGAATGTGTATTAGGACTTATAATAACCATTGGAATGATCCTAAACATTGCATGGTACCCCAAGGGACGTAGAGGGTGTACCATGAGTCCTTGGAGGTTCTAACAAGTGTAGACTGGTTAAAAGAGTATTCTAAAGGCTTAGAATGGTCTAGGAATGTGTATTAGGACTTATAAGAACCATTAGAATGATCCTAAACATTGTTCGAGTCCCCAAGGGACTTAGAGGGTGTAGCATGAGTCCTTGGAGGTTCTAATAAGTGTAGAATGGTTAAGAGAGTATTCTAAAGGCTTAGAATGGTCTAGGAATGTGTATTAGGACTTATAATAACCATTGGAATGATCCTAAACAATGCATGGTACCCCAAGGGACGTAGAGGGTGTAGGATGAGTCCTTGGAGGTTCTAACAAGTGTAGAATGGTTAAGAGAGTATTCTAAAGGCTTAGAATGGTCTAGGAATGTGTATTAGGACTTATAATAACTATTAGAATGATCCTAAACATTGCATGGTACTCCAAGGGAAGTAGAGGGTGTACCATGAGTCCTTGGAGGTTCTAACAAGTGTAGAATGGTTAAAAGAGTATTCTAAAGGCTTAGAATGGTCTAGGAATTTGTAATAGGACTTATAATAACCATTAGAATGATCCTAAACATTACATGGTACCCCAAGGGACGTAGAGGGTGTAGCATGAGTCCTTGGAGGTTCTAACAAGTGCAGAATGGTTAAGAGAGTATTCTAAAGGCGTAGAATGGTCTAGGAATGTGTATTAGGACTTATAATAACCATTGGAATGATCCTAAACATTGCATGGTACCCCAAGGGACGTAGAGGGTGTACCATGAGTCCTTGGAGGTTCTAACAAGTGTAGAATGGTTAAAAGAGTATTCTAAAGGCTTAGAATGGTCTAGGAATGTGTATTAGGACTTATAATAACCATTAGAATGATCCTAAACATTGCATGGTACCACAAGGGACGTAGAGCGTGTAGCATGAGTCCTTGTAGGTTCTAACAAGTGTAGAATGGTTAAGAGAGTATTCTAAAGGCTTAGAATGGTCTAGGAATGTGTATTAGGACTTATAATAACCATTGGAATGATCCTAAACATTGTTCGAGTCCCCAAGGGACATAGAGGGCGTAGCATGAGTCCTTGGAGGTTCTAATAAGTGTAGAATGGTTAAGAGTATTCTAAAGGCTTAGATGGTCTAGGAATGTGTATTAGGACTTATAAGAACCATTAGAATGATCCTAAACATTGCTCGAGTCCCCAAGGGACATAGAGGGTGTAGGATGAGTCCTTGGAGGTTCTAATAAGTGTAGAATGGTTAAGAGAGTATTCTAAAGGCTTAGAATGGTCTAGGAATGTGTATTAGGACTTATAAGAACCATTAGAATGATCCTAAACATTGCATGGTACCACAAGGGACGTAGAGCGTGTAGCATGAGTCCTTGTAGGTTCTAACAAGGGTAGAATGGTTAAGAGAGTATTCTAAAGGCTTAGAATGGTCTAGGAATGTGTATTAGGACTTATAATAACCATTGGAATGATCCTAAACATTGCATGGTACCCCAAGGGACGTAGAGGGTGTACCATGAGTCCTTGGAGGTTCTAACAAGTGTAGACTGGTTAAAAGAGTATTCTAAAGGCTTAGAATGGTCTAGGAATGTGTATTAGGACTTATAAGAACCATTAGAATGATCCTAAACATTGTTCGAGTCCCCAAGGGACTTAGAGGGTGTAGCATGAGTCCTTGGAGGTTCTAATAAGTGTAGAATGGTTAAGAGAGTATTCTAAAGGCTTAGAATGGTCTAGGAATGTGTATTAGGACTTATAATAACCATTGGAATGATCCTAAACAATGCATGGTACCCCAAGGGACGTAGAGGGTGTAGGATGAGTCCTTGGAGGTTCTAACAAGTGTAGAATGGTTAAGAGAGTATTCTAAAGGCTTAGAATGGTCTAGGAATGTGTATTAGGACTTATAATAACTATTAGAATGATCCTAAACATTGCATGGTACTCCAAGGGAAGTAGAGGGTGTACCATGAGTCCTTGGAGGTTCTAACAAGTGTAGAATGGTTAAAAGAGTATTCTAAAGGCTTAGAATGGTCTAGGAATTTGTAATAGGACTTATAATAACCATTAGAATGATCCTAAACATTACATGGTACCCCAAGGGACGTAGAGGGTGTAGCATGAGTCCTTGGAGGTTCTAACAAGTGTAGAATGGTTAAGAGAGTATTCTAAAGGCTTAGAATGGTCTAGGAATGTGTATTAGGACTTATAAGAACCATTAGAGTGATCCTAAACATTGCATGGTACCACAAGGGACGTAGAGCGTGTAGCATGAGTCCTTGGAGGTTCTAACAAGTGCAGAATGGTTAAGAGAGTATTCTAAAGGCTTAGAATGGTCTAGGAATGTGTATTAGGACTTATAAGAACCATTAGAATGATCCTAAACATTGCATGGTACCACAAGGGACGTAGAGCGTGTAGCATGAGTCCTTGTAGGTTCTAACAAGTGTAGAATGGTTAAGAGAGTATTCTAAAGGCTTAGAATGGTCTTGGAATGTGTATTAGGACTTATAATAACCATTGGAATGATCCTAAACATTGTTCGAGTCCCCAAGGGACATAGAGGGCGTAGCATGAGTCCTTGGAGGTTCTAATAAGTGTAGAATGGTTAAGAGTATTCTAAAGTCTTAGATGGTCTAGGAATGTGTATTAGGACTTATAAGAACCATTAGAATGATCCTAAACATTGCTCGAGTCCCCAAGGGACGTAGATGGTGTAGCATGAGTCCTTGGAGGTTCTAACAAGTGCAGAATGGTTAAGAGAGTATTCTAAAGGTGTAGAATGGTCTAGGAATGTGTATTAGGACTTATAATAACCATTGGAATGATCCTAAACATTGCATGGTACCCCAAGGGACGTAGAGGGTGTACCATGAGTCCTTGGAGGTTCTAACAAGTGTAGAATGGTTAAAAGAGTATTCTAAAGGCTTAGAATGGTCTAGGAATGTGTATTAGGACTTATAAGAACCATTAGAATGATCCTAAACATTGCTCGAGTCCCCAAGGGACATAGATGGTGTAGCATGAGTCCTTGGAGGTTCTAACAAGTGCAGAATGGTTAAGAGAGTATTCTAAAGGCGTAGAATGGTCTAGGAATGTGTATTAGGACTTATAATAACCATTGGAATGATCCTAAACATTGCATGGTACCCCAAGGGACGTAGAGGGTGTACCATGAGTCCTTGGAGGTTCTAACAAGTGTAGAATGGTTAAAAGAGTATTCTAAAGGCTTAGAATGGTCTAGGAATGTGTATTAGGACTTATAATAACCATTAGAATGATCCTAAACATTGCATGGTACCACAAGGGACGTAGAGCGTGTAGCATGAGTCCTTGTAGGTTCTAACAAGTGTAAAATGGTTAAGAGAGTATTCTAAAGGCTTAGAATGGTCTAGGAATGTGTATTAGGACTTATAATAATCATTGGAATGATCCTAAACATTGTTCGAGTCCCCAAGGGACATAGAGGGCGTAGCATGAGTCCTTGGAGGTTCTAATAAGTGTAGAATGGTTAAGAGTATTCTAAAGGCTTAGATGGTCTAGGAATGTGTATTAGGACTTATAAGAACCATTAGAATGATCCTAAACATTGCTCGAGTCCCCAAGGGACATAGAGGGTGTAGGATGAGTCCTTGGAGGTTCTAATAAGTGTAGAATGGTTAAGAGAGTATTCTAAAGGCTTAGAATGGTCTAGGAATGTGTATTAGGACTTATAAGAACCATTAGAATGATCCTAAACATTGCATGGTACCACAAGGGACGTAGAGCGTGTAGCATGAGTCCTTGTAGGTTCTAACAAGGGTAGAATGGTTAAGAGAGTATTCTAAAGGCTTAGAATGGTCTAGGAATGTGTATTAGGACTTATAATAACCATTGGAATGATCCTAAACATTGCATGGTACCCCAAGGGACGTAGAGGGTGTACCATGAGTCCTTGGAGGTTCTAACAAGTGTAGACTGGTTAAAAGAGTATTCTAAAGGCTTAGAATGGTCTAGGAATGTGTATTAGGACTTATAAGAACCATTAGAATGATCCTAAACATTGTTCGAGTCCCCAAGGGACTTAGAGGGTGTAGCATGAGTCCTTGGAGGTTCTAATAAGTGTAGAATGGTTAAGAGAGTATTCTAAAGGCTTAGAATGGTCTAGGAATGTGTATTAGGACTTATAATAACCATTGGAATGATCCTAAACAATG
Organism: Crotalaria pallida; assembly: GCA_037953625.1. Lineage (NCBI taxonomy): Eukaryota > Viridiplantae > Streptophyta > Magnoliopsida > Fabales > Fabaceae > Crotalaria > Crotalaria pallida. Next base: position 62,079,857 of record CM075655.1, on the reverse strand, counting down.
CATGGTACCCCAAGGGACGTAGAGGGTGTAGGATGAGTCCTTGGAGGTTCTAACAAGTGTAGAATGGTTAAGAGAGTATTCTAAAGGCTTAGAATGGTCTAGGAATGTGTATTAGGACTTATAATAACTATTAGAATGATCCTAAACATTGCATGGTACTCCAAGGGAAGTAGAGGGTGTACCATGAGTCCTTGGAGGTTCTAACAAGTGTAGAATGGTTAAAAGAGTATTCTAAAGGCTTAGAATGGTCTAGGAATTTGTAATAGGACTTATAATAACCATTAGAATGATCCTAAACATTACATGGTACCCCAAGGGACGTAGAGGGTGTAGCATGAGTCCTTGGAGGTTCTAACAAGTGTAGAATGGTTAAGAGAGTATTCTAAAGGCTTAGAATGGTCTAGGAATGTGTATTAGGACTTATAAGAACCATTAGAGTGATCCTAAACATTGTTCGAGTCCCCAAGGGACTTAGAGGGTGTAGCATGAGTCCTTGGAGGTTCTAATAAGTGTAGAATGGTTAAGAGAGTATTTTAAAGGCTTAGAATGGTCTAGGAATGTGTATTAGGACTTATAATAACCATTAGAATGATCCTAAACATTGCATGGTACCACAAGGGACGTAGAGCGTGTAGCATGAGTCCTTGTAGGTTCTAACAAGGGTAGAATGGTTAAGAGAGTATTCTAAAGGCTTAGAATGGTCTAGGAATGTGTATTAGGACTTATAATAACCATTGGAATGATCCTAAACATTGTTCGAGTCCCCAAGGGACATAGAGGGCGTAGCATGAGTCCTTGGAGGTTCTAATAAGTGTAGAATGGTTAAGAGTATTCTAAAGGCTTAGATGGTCTAGGAATGTGTATTAGGACTTATAAGAACCATTAAAATGATCCTAAACATTGCTCGAGTCCCCAAGGGACGTAGATGGTGTAGCATGAGTCCTTGGAGGTTCTAACAAGTGCAGAATGGTTAAGAGAGTATTCTAAAGGCGTAGAATGGTCTAGGAATGTGTATTTGGACTTATAATAACCATTGGAATGATCCTAAACATTGCATGGTACCCCAAGGGACGTAGAGGGTGTACCATGAGTCCTTGGAGGTTCTAACAAGTGTAGAATGGTTAAAAGAGTATTCTAAAGGCTTAGAATGGTCTAGGAATGTGTATTAGGACTTATAATAACCATTGGAATGATCCTAAACATTGTTCGAGTCCCCAAGGGACATAGAGGGCGTAGCATGAGTCCTTGGAGGTTCTAATAAGTGTAGAATGGTTAAGAGTATTCTAAAGGCTTAGATGGTCTAGGAATGTGTATTAGGACTTATAAGAACCATTAGAATGATCCTAAACATTGCTCGAGTCCCCAAGGGACGTAGATGGTGTAGCATGAGTCCTTGGAGGTTCTAACAAGTGCAGAATGGTTAAGAGAGTATTCTAAAGGCGTAGAATGGTCTAGGAATGTGTATTAGGACTTATAATAACCATTGGAATGATCCTAAACATTGCATGGTACCCCAAGGGACGTAGAGGGTGTACCATGAGTCCTTGGAGGTTCTAACAAGTGTAGAATGGTTAAAAGAGTATTCTAAAGGCTTAGAATGGTCTAGGAATGTGTATTAGGACTTATAATAACCATTAGAATGATCCTAAACAATGCATGGTACCCCAAGGAACGTAGAGGGTGTAGGATGAGTCCTTGGAGGTTCTAACAAGTGTAGAGTGGTTAAGAGAGTATTCTAAAGGCTTAGAATGGTCTAGGAATGTGTATTAGGACTTATAAGAACCATTAGAATGATCCTAAACATTGTTCGAGTCCCCAAGGGACTTAGAGGGTGTAGCATGAGTCCTTGGAGGTTCTAATAAGTGTAGAATGGTTAAGAGAGTATTCTAAAGGCTTAGAATGGTCTAGGAATGTGTATTAGGACTTATAATAACCATTAGAATGATCCTAAACAATGCATGATACCCCAAGGGACGTAGAGGGTGTAGGATGAGTCCTTGGAGGTTCTAACAAGTGTAGAATGGTTAAGAGAGTATTCTAAAAGCTTAGAATGGTCTGGGAATGTGTATTAGGACTTATAATAACTATTAGAATGATCCTAAACATTGCATGGTACTCCAAGGGAAGTAGAGGGTGTACCATGAGTCCTTGGAGGTTCTAACAAGTGTAGAATGGTTAAAAGAGTATTCTAAAGGCTTAGAATGGTCTAGGAATTTGTAATAGGACTTATAATAACCATTAGAATGATCCTAAACATTACATGGTACCCCAAGGGACGTAGAGGGTGTAGCATGAGTCCTTGGAGGTTCTAACAAGTGTAGAATGGTTAAGAGAGTATTCTAAAGGCTTAGAATGGTCTAGGAATGTGTATTAGGACTTATAATAACCATTCGAATGATCCTTAACATTCCATGGTACCCCAAGGGACGGAGAAGGTGTAGCATGAGTCCTTGGAGGTTCTAATAAGTGTAGAATGGTTAAGAGAGTATTCAAAAGGCTTGGAATGGTCTAGGAATGTGTATTAGGACTTATAATAACCATAAGAACTATCCTAACCATTGCAGGGTACCCCAAGGGACGTAGAGGTTGTACCATGAGTCCTTGGAGGTTCTAACAAGTGTAGAATGGTTAAAAGAGTATTCTAAAGGCTTAGAATGGTCTAGGAATGTGTATTAGGACTTATAATAACCATTAGAATGATCCTAAACAATGCTGGAGTCCCCAAAGGACGTAGAGGGTGTAACATTAGTCCTTGGAGGTTCTAACAAGTGTAGAATGGTTAAGAGAGTATTCTAAAGGCTTAGATGGTCTAGGAATGTGTATTAGGACTTATAAGAACCATTAGAATGATCCTAAACATTGCTCGAGTCCCCAAGGGACGTAGATGGTGTAGCATGAGTCCTTGGAGGTTCTAACAAGTGCAGAATGGTTAAGAGAGTATTCTAAAGGCGTAGAATGGTCTAGGAATGTGTATTAGGACTTATAATAACCATTGGAATGATCCTAAACATTGCATGGTACCCCAAGGGACGTAGAGGGTGTACCATGAGTCCTTGGAGGTTCTAACAAGTGTAGAATGGTTAAAAGAGTATTCTAAAGGCTTAGAATGGTCTAGGAATGTGTATTAGGACTTATAATAACCATTAGAATGATCCTAAACAATGCATGGTACCCAAAGGGATGTAGAGGGTGTACCATGAATCCTTGGAGGTTTTAACAAGTGTAGAATGGTTAAGAGAGTATTCTAAATGCTTAGAATGTTCTAGGAATGTGTAATAGGACTTATAATAACCATTAGAATGATCCTACACAATGCTTGAGTCCCCAAGGGACATAGAGGGTGTAGGATGAGTCCTTGGAGGTTCGAATAAGTGTAGAATGGTTAAGTGAGTATTCTAAAGGCTTAGAATGGTATAGGAATGTGTATTAGGACTTATAATAACCATTAGAATGATCCTAAACATTACTTGACTCCCCAAGGGACGTAGAGGGTGTAGCATGAGTCCTTGGAGGTTCTAACAAGTGTGGAATGGTTAAGAGAGTATTCTAAAGGCTTAGAATGGTCTAGGAATGTGTATTAGGACTTATAATAACCATTGGAATGATCCTAAACATTGCATGGTACCACAAGGGACTTAGAGGGTGTAGCATGAGTCCTTGTAGGTTCTAACAAGTGTAGAATGGTTAAGAGAGTATTCTAAAGGCTTAGAGTGGTCTAGGAATGTGTATTAGGACTTATACGAACCATTAGAATGATCCTAAACATTGTTCGAGTCCCCAAGGGACATAGAGGGAGTAGCATGAGTCCTTGGAGGTTCTAATAAGTGTAGAATGGTTAAGAGTATTCTAAAGGCTTAGATGGTCTAGGAATGTGTATTAGGACTTATAAGAACCATTAGAATGATCCTAAACATTGCTCGAGTCCCCAAGGGACGTAGATGGTGTAGCATGAGTCCTTGGAGGTTCTAACAAGTGCAAAATGGTTAAGAGAGTATTCTAAAGGCGTAGAATGGTCTAGGAATGGGTATTAGGACTTATAATAACCATTGGAATGATCCTAAACATTGCATGGAACCCCAAGGGACGTAGAGGGTGTACCATGAGTCCTTGGAGGTTCTAACAAGTGTAGAATGGTTAAAAGAGTATTCTAAAGGCTTAGAATGGTCTAGGAATGTGTATTAGGACTTATAATAACCATTAGAATGATCCTAAACTACGCATGGAACCCCAAGGAACGTAGAGGGTGTAGGATGAGTCCTTGGAGGTTCTAACAAGTGTAGAATGGTTAAGAGAGTATTCTAAAGGCTTAGAATGGTCTAGGAATGTGTATTAGGACTTATAATAACTATTAGAATTTTCCTAAACATTGCATGGTACCCCAAGGGAAGTAGAGGGTGTACCATGATTCCTTGGAGGTTCTAACAAGTGTAGAATGGTTAAAAGAGTATTATAAAGGCTTAGAATGGTCTAGGAATTTGTAATAGGACTTATAATAACCATTAGAATGATCCTAAACATTACATGGTACCCCAAGGGACGTAGAGGGAGTAGCATGAGTCCTTGGAGGTTCTAACAAGTGTAGAATGGTTAAGAGAGTATTCTAAAGGCTTAGAATGGTCTAGGAATGTGTATTAGGACTTATAAGAACCATTAGAATGATCCTAAACATTGTTAGAGTCCCCAATGGACTTAGAGGGTGTAAGATGAGTCCTTGGAGTTTCTAATAAGTGTAGAATGGTTAAGAGAGTATTCTAAAGGCTTAGAATGGTCTAGGAATGTGTATTAGGACTTATAATAACCATTGGAATGATCCTAAACATTGCATGGTACCCCAAGGGACGTAGAGGGTGTACCATGAGTCCTTGGAGGTTCTAACAAGTGTAGAATGGTTAAAAGAGTATTCTAAAGGCTTAGAATGGTCTAGGAATGTGTATTAGGACTTATAATAACCATTAGAATGATCCTAAACAATGCATGGTACCCCAAGGAACGTAGAGGGTGTAGGATGAGTCCTTGGAGGTTCTAACAAGTGTAGAATGGTTAAGAGAGTATTCTAAAGGCTTAGAATGGTCTAGGAATGTGTATTAGGACTTATAAGAACCATTAGAATGATCCTAAACATTGTTCGAGTCCCCAAGGGACTTAGAGGGTGTAGCATGAGTCCTTGGAGGTTCTAATAAGTGCAGAATGGTTAAGAGAGTATTCTAAAGGCTTAGAATGGTCTAGGAATGTGTATTAGGACTTATAATAACCATTAGAATGATCTTAAACAATGCATGGTACCCCAAGGGACGTAGAGGGTGTAGGATGAGTCCTTGGAGGTTCTAACAAGTGTAGAATGGTTAAGAGAGTATTCTAAAGGCTTAGAATGGTCTAGGAATGTGTATTAGGACTTATAATAACTATTAGAATGATCCTAAACATTGCATGGTACTCCAAGGGAAGTAGAGGGTGTACCATAAGTCCTTGGAGGTTCTAACAAGTGTAGAATGGTTAAAAGAGTATTCTAAAGGCTTAGAATGGTCTAGGAATTTGTAATAGGACTTATAATAACCATTAGAATGATCCTAAACATTACATGGTACCCCAAGGGACGTAGAGGGTGTAGCATGAGTCCTTGGAGGTTCTAACAAGTGTAGAATGGTTAAGAGAGTATTCTAAAGGCTTAGAATGGTCTAGGAATGTGTATTAGGACTTATAATAACCATTAGAATGATCCTTAACATTCCATGGTACCCCAAGGGACGGAGAAGGTGTAGCATGAGTCCTTGGAGGTTCTAATAAGTGTAGAATGGTTAAGAGAGTATTCAAAAGGCTTGGAATGGTCTAGGAATGTGTATTAGGACTTATAATAACCATAAGAACTATCCTAACCATTGCAGGGTACCCCAAGGGACGTATATGGTGTACCATGAGTCCTTGGAGTTTCTAACAAGTATAGAATGGTTAAAAGAGTATTCTAAAGGCTTAGAATGGTCTAGGAATGTGTATTAGGACTTATAAGAACCATTAGAATGATCCTAAACAATGCATGGTACCCCAAGGGATGTAGAGGGTGTACCATGAATCCTTGGAGGTTTTAACAAGTGTAGAATGGTTAAGAGAGTATTCTAAATGCTTAGAATGGTCTAGGAATGTGTAATAGGACTTATAATAACCATTAGAATGATCCTACACAATGCTTGAGTCCCCAAGGGACATAGAGGGTGTAGGATGAGTCCTTGGAGGTTCGAATAAGTGTAGAATGGTTAAGTGAGTATTCTAAAGGCTTAGAATGGTATAGGAATGTGTATTAGGACTTATAATAACCATTAGAATGATCCTAAACATTACTTGAGTCCCCAAGGGACGTAGAGGTTGTACCATGAGTCCTTGGAGGTTCTAAAAAGTGTAGAATGGTTAAAAGAGTATTCTAAAGGCTTAGAATGGTCTAGGAATGTGTATTAGGACTTATAATAACCATTAGAATGATCCTAAACAATGCTGGAGTCCCCAAAGGACGTAGAGGGTGTAACATTAGTCCTTGGAGGTTCTAACAAGTGTAGAATGGTTAAGAGAGTATTCTAAAGGCTTAGATGGTCTAGGAATGTGTATTAGGACTTATAATAACCATTAGAATGATCCTAAACAATGCATGGTACCCCAAGGAACGTAGAGGGTGTAGGATGAGTCCTTGGAGGTTCTAACAAGTGTAGAATGGTTAAGAGAGTATTCTAAATGCTTAGAATGGTCTAGGAATGTGTATTAGGACTTATAAGAACCATTAGAATGATCCTAAACATTGTTCGAGTCCCCAAGGGACTTAAAGGGTGTAGCATGAGTCCTTGGAGGTTCTAATAAGTGTAGAATGGTTAAGAGAGTATTCTAAAGGCTTAGAATGGTCTAGGAATGTGTATTAGGACTTATAATAACCATTAGAATGATCTTAAACAATGCATGGTACCCCAAGGGACGTAGAGGGTGTAGGATGAGTCCTTGGAGGTTCTAACAAGTGTAGAATGGTTAAGAGAGTATTCTAAAGGCTTAGAATGGTCTAGGAATGTGTATTAGGACTTATAATAACTATTAGAATGATCCTAAACATTGCATGGTACTCCAAGGGAAGTAGAGGGTGTACCATAAGTCCTTGGAGGTTCTAACAAGTGTAGAATGGTTAAAAGAGTATTCTAAAGGCTTAGAATGGTCTAGGAATTTGTAATAGGACTTATAATAACCATTAGAATGATCCTAAACATTACATGGTACCCCAAGGGACGTAGAGGGTGTAGCATGAGTCCTTGGAGGTTCTAACAAGTGTAGAATGGTTAAGAGAGTATTCTAAAGGCTTAGAATGGTCTAGGAATGTGTATTAGGACTTATAATAACCATTAGAATGATCCTTAACATTCCATGGTACCCCAAGGGACGGAGAAGGTGTAGCATGAGTCCTTGGAGGTTCTAATAAGTGTAGAATGGTTAAGAGAGTATTCAAAAGGCTTGGAATGGTCTAGGAATGTGTATTAGGACTTATAATAACCATAAGAACTATCCTAACCATTGCAGGGTACCCCAAGGGACGTATAGGGTGTACCATGAGTCCTTGGAGTTTCTAACAAGTATAGAATGGTTAAGAGAGTATTCTAAAGGCGTAGAATGGTCTAGGAATGGGTATTAGGACTTATAATAACCATTGGAATGATCCTAAACATTGCATGGAACCCCAAGGGACGTAGAGGGTGTACCATGAGTCCTTGGAGGTTCTAACAAGTGTAGAATGGTTAAAAGAGTATTCTAAAGGCTTAGAATGGTCTAGGAATGTGTATTAGGACTTATAATAACCATTAGAATGTTCCTAAACTACGCATGGAACCCCAAGGAACGTAGAGGGTGTAGGATGAGTCCTTGGAGGTTCTAACAAGTGTAGAATGGTTAAGAGAGTATTCTAAAGGCTTAGAATGGTCTAGGAATGTGTATTAGGACTTATAATAACCATTGGAATGATCCTAAACATTGCATGGTACCACAAGGGACTTAGAGGGTGTAGCATGAGTCCTTGTAGGTTCTAACAAGTGTAGAATGGTTAAGAGAGTATTCTAAAGGCTTAGAATGGTCTAGGAATGTGTATTAGGACTTATACGAACCATTAGAATGATCCTAAACATTGTTCGAGTCCCCAAGGGACATAGAGGGAGTAGCATGAGTCCTTGGAGGTTCTAATAAGTGTAGAATGGTTAAGAGTATTCTAAAGGCTTAGATGGTCTAGGAATGTGTATTAGGACTTATAAGAACCATTAGAATGATCCTAAACATTGCTCGAGTCCCCAAGGGACGTAGATGGTGTAGCATGAGTCCTTGGAGGTTCTAACAAGTGCAGAATGGTTAAGAGAGTATTCTAAAGGCGTAGAATGGTCTAGGAATGGGTATTAGGACTTATAATAACCATTGGAATGATCCTAAACATTGCATGGAACCCCAAGGGACGTAGAGGGTGTACCATGAGTCCTTGGAGGTTCTAACAAGTGTAGAATGGTTAAAAGAGTATTCTAAAGGCTTAGAATGGTCTAGGAATGTGTATTAGGACTTATAATAACCATTAGAATGTTCCTAAACTACGCATGGAACCCCAAGGAACGTAGAGGGTGTAGGATGAGTCCTTGGAGGTTCTAACAAGTGTAGAATGGTTAAGAGAGTATTCTAAAGGCTTAGAATGGTCTAGGAATGTGTATTAGGACTTATAATAACCATTGGAATGATCCTAAACATTGCATGGTACCACAAGGGACTTAGAGGGTGTAGCATGAGTCCTTGTAGGTTCTAACAAGTGTAGAATGGTTAAGAGAGTATTCTAAAGGCTTAGAATGGTCTAGGAATGTGTATTAGGACTTATACGAACCATTAGAATGATCCTAAACATTGTTCGAGTCCCCAAGGGACATAGAGGGAGTAGCATGAGTCCTTGGAGGTTCTAATAAGTGTAGAATGGTTAAGAGTATTCTAAAGGCTTAGATGGTCTAGGAATGTGTATTAGGACTTATAAGAACCATTAGAATGATCCTAAACATTGCTCGAGTCCCCAAGGGACGTAGATGGTGTAGCATGAGTCCTTGGAGGTTCTAACAAGTGCAGAATGGTTAAGAGAGTATTCTAAAGGCGTAGAATGGTCTAGGAATGGGTATTAGGACTTATAATAACCATTGGAATGATCCTAAACATTGCATGGAACCCCAAGGGACGTAGAGGGTGTACCATGAGTCCTTGGAGGTTCTAACAAGTGTAGAATGGTTAAAAGAGTATTCTAAAGGCTTAGAATGGTCTAGGAATGTGTATTAGGACTTATAATAACCATTAGAATGTTCCTAAACTACGCATGGAACCCCAAGGAACGTAGAGGGTGTAGGATGAGTCCTTGGAGGTTCTAACAAGTGTAGAATGGTTAAGAGAGTATTCTAAAGGCTTAGAATGGTCTAGGAATGTGTATTAGGACTTATAATAACCATTGGAATGATCCTAAACATTGCATGGTACCACAAGGGACTTAGAGGGTGTAGCATGAGTCCTTGTAGGTTCTAACAAGTGTAGAATGGTTAAGAGAGTATTCTAAAGGCTTAGAATGGTCTAGGAATGTGTATTAGGACTTATACGAACCATTAGAATGATCCTAAACATTGTTCGAGTCCCCAAGGGACATAGAGGGAGTAGCATGAGTCCTTGGAGGTTCTAATAAGTGTAGAATGGTTAAGAGTATTCTAAAGGCTTAGATGGTCTAGGAATGTGTATTAGGACTTATAAGAACCATTAGAATGATCCTAAACATTGCTCGAGTCCCCAAGGGACGTAGATGGTGTAGCATGAGTCCTTGGAGGTTCTAACAAGTGCAGAATGGTTAAGAGAGTATTCTAAAGGCGTAGAATGGTCTAGGAATGGGTATTAGGACTTATAATAACCATTGGAATGATCCTAAACATTGCATGGAACCCCAAGGGACGTAGAGGGTGTACCATGAGTCCTTGGAGGTTCTAACAAGTGTAGAATGGTTAAAAGAGTATTCTAAAGGCTTAGAATGGTCTAGGAATGTGTATTAGGACTTATAATAACCATTAGAATGTTCCTAAACTACGCATGGAACCCCAAGGAACGTAGAGGGTGTAGGATGAGTCCTTGGAGGTTCTAACAAGTGTAGAATGGTTAAGAGAGTATTCTAAAGGCTTAGAATGGTCTAGGAATGTGTATTAGGACTTATAATAACCATTGGAATGATCCTAAACATTGCATGGTACCACAAGGGACTTAGAGGGTGTAGCATGAGTCCTTGTAGGTTCTAACAAGTGTAGAATGGTTAAGAGAGTATTCTAAAGGCTTAGAATGGTCTAGGAATGTGTATTAGGACTTATACGAACCATTAGAATGATCCTAAACAATGTTCGAGTCCCCAAGGGACATAGAGGGAGTAGCATGAGTCCTTGGAGGTTCTAATAAGTGTAGAATGGTTAAGAGTATTCTAAAGGCTTAGATGGTCTAGGAATGTGTATTAGGACTTATAAGAACCATTAGAATGATCCTAAACATTGCTCGAGTCCCCAAGGGACGTAGATGGTGTAGCATGAGTCCTTGGAGGTTCTAACAAGTGCAGAATGGTTAAGAGAGTATTCTAAAGGCGTAGAATGGTCTAGGAATGGGTATTAGGACTTATAATAACCATTGGAATGATCCTAAACAATGCATGGTACCCCAAGGGACGTAGAGGGTGTAGGATGAGTCCTTGGAGGTTCTAACAAGTGTAGAATGGTTAAGAGAGTATTCTAAAGGCTTAGAATGGTCTAGGAATGTGTATTAGGACTTATAATAACTATTAGAATTTTCCTAAACATTGCATGGTACCCCAAGGGAAGTAGAGGGTGTACCATGATTCCTTGGAGGTTCTAACAAGTGTAGAATGGTTAAAAGAGTATTCTAAAGGCTTAGAATGGTCTAGGAATTTGTAATAGGACTTATAATAACCATTAGAATGATCCTAAACATTACATGGTACCACAAGGGACGTAGAGGGAGTAGCATGAGTCCTTGGAGGTTCTAACAAGTGTAGAATGGTTAAGAGAGTATTCTAAAGGCTTAGAATGGTCTAGGAATGTGTATTAGGACTTATAAGAACCATTAGAATGATCCTAAACATTGTTAGAGTCCCCAAGGGACTTAGAGGGTGTAGGATGAGTCCTTCGAGGTTCTAATAAGTGTAGAATGGTTAAGAGAGTATTCTAAAGGCTTAGAATGGTCTAGGAATGTGTATTAGGACTTATAATAACCATTGGAATGATCCTAAACATTGCATGGTACCCCAAGGGACGTAGAGGGTGTACCATGAGTCCTTGGAGGTTCTAACAAGTGTAGAATGGTTAAAAGAGTATTCTAAAGGCTTAGAATGGTCTAGGAATGTGTATTAGGACTTATAAGAACCATTAGAATGATCCTAAACATTGTTCGTGTCCCCAAGGGACTTAGAGGGTGTAGGATGAGTCCTTGGAGGTTCTAATAAGTGTAGAATGGTTAAGAGAGTATTCTAAATGCTTAGAATGGTCTAGGAATGTGTAATAGGACTTATAATAACCATTAGAATGATCCTAAACAATGCTTGAGTCCCCAAGGGACGTAGATGGTGTAGCATGAGTCCTTGGAGGTTCTAACAAGTGCAGAATGGTTAAGATAGTATTCTAAAGGCTTAGAATGGTCTAGGAATGTGTATTAGGACTTATAATAACCATTAGAATGATCCTAATTAATGCTTGAGTCCCCAAGGGACGTAGAGGGTGTACCATGATTCCTTGGAGGTTCTAACAAGTGTAGAATGGTTAAGAGAGTATTCTAAAGGCTTAGAATGGTCTAGGAATGTGTATTAGGACTTATAATAACCATTAGAATGATCCTAAACATTGCATGGTGCCCCAAGGGACGTAGAGGGTGTAGGATGAGTCCTTGGAGGTTCTAATAAGTGTAGAATGGTTAAGAGAGTATTCTAAAGGCTTAGAATGGTCTAGGAATGTGTACTAGGACTTTTAATAACCATTAGAATGATCCTAAACATTGCATGGTACCCCAAGGGACGTAGAGGGTGTACCATGAGTCCTTGGAGTTTCTAACAGAGTGTAGAATGGTTAAGAGAGTATTCTAAAGGCTTAGAATGGTCTAGGAATGTGTATTAGGACTTATAAGAACCATTAGAATGATCCTAAACATTGCTCGAGTCCCCAAGGGACATCGAGGGTATAGGATGAGTCCTTGGAGGTTCTAATAAGTGTAAAATGGTTAAGAGAGTATTCTAAAGGCTTAGAATGGTCTAGGAATGTGTATTAGGACTTATAAGAACCATTAGAATGATCCTAAACATTGCATGGTACCCCAAGGGACGTAGAGGGTGTACCATGAGTCCTTGGAGGTTCTAACAAGTGTAGAATGGTTAAGAGTATTCTAAAGGCTTAGATGGTCTAGGAATGTGTATTAGGACTTATAAGAACCATTAGAATGATCCTAAACATTGCTCGAGTCCCCAAGGGACGTAGATGGTGTAGCATGAGTCCTTGGAGGTTCTAACAAGTGCAGAATGGTTAAGAGAGTATTCTAAAGGCGTAGAATGGTCTAGGAATGGGTATTAGGACTTATAATAACCATTGGAATGATCCTAAACATTGCATGGAACCCCAAGGGACGTAGAGGGTGTACCATGAGTCCTTGGAGGTTCTAACAAGTGTAGAATGGTTAAAAGAGTATTCTAAAGGCTTAGAATGGTCTAGGAATGTGTATTAGGACTTATAATAACCATTAGAATGATCCTAAACTACGCATGGAACCCCAAGGAACGTAGAGGGTGTAGGATGAGTCCTTGGAGGTTCTAACAAGTGTAGAATGGTTAAGAGAGTATTCTAAAGGCTTAGAATGGTCTAGGAATGTGTATTAGGACTTATAATAACTATTAGAATTTTCCTAAACATTGCATGGTACCCCAAGGGAAGTAGAGGGTGTACCATGATTCCTTGGAGGTTCTAACAAGTGTAGAATGGTTAAAAGAGTATTCTAAAGGCTTAGAATGGTCTAGGAATTTGTAATAGGACTTATAATAACCATTAGAATGATCCTAAACATTACATGGTACCCCAAGGGACGTAGAGGGAGTAGCATGAGTCCTTGGAGGTTCTAACAAGTGTAGAATGGTTAAGAGAGTATTCTAAAGGCTTAGAATGGTCTAGGAATGTGTATTAGGACTTATAAGAACCATTAGAATGATCCTAAACATTGTTAGAGTCCCCAAGGGACTTAGAGGGTGTAGGATGAGTCCTTGGAGGTTCTAATAAGTGTAGAATGGTTAAGAGAGTATTCTAAAGGCTTAGAATGGTCTAGGAATGTGTATTTGGACTTATAATAACCATTGGAATGATCCTAAACATTGCATGGTACCCCAAGGGACGTAGAGGGTGTACCATGAGTCCTTGGAGGTTCTAACAAGTGTAGAATGGTTAAAAGAGTATTCTAAAGGCTTAGAATGGTCTAGGAATGTGTATTAGGACTTATAAGAACCATTAGAATGATCCTAAACATTGTTCGTGTCCCCAAGGGACTTAGAGGGTGTAGGATGAGTCCTTGGAGGTTCTAATAAGTGTAGAATGGTTAAGAGAGTATTCTAAAGGCTTAGAATGGTCTAGGAATGGGTATTAGGACTTATAGGAACCATTAGAATGATCCTAAACATTGCATGGTACCCCAAGGGACGTAGAGGGTGTACCATGAGTCCTTGGAGGTTCTAACAAGTGTAGAAGGGTTAAAAGAGTATTCTAAAGGCTTAGAATGGTCTAGGAATTTGTAATAGGACTTATAATAACCATTAGAATGATCCTAAACATTACATGGTACCCCAAGGGACGTAGAGGGAGTAGCATGAGTCTTTGAAGGTTCTAACAAGTGTAGAATGGTTAAGAGAGTATTCTAAAGGCTTAGAATGGTCTAGGAATGTGTATTAGGACTTATAATAACCATAAGAACTATCCTAACCATTGCAGGGTACCCCAAGGGACGTAGAGGGTGTACCATGAGTCCTTGGAGGTTCTAACAAGTGTAGAATGGTTAAGAGAGTATTCTAAAGGCTTAGAATGGTCTAGGAATGTGTATTAGGACTTATAAGAACCATTAGAATGATCCTAAACAATGAATGGTACCCCAAGGGATGTAGAGGGTGTACCATGAATCCTTGGAGGTTTTAACAAGTGTAGAATGGTTAAGAGAGTATTCTAAATGCTTAGAATGGTCGAGGAATGTGTAATAGGACTTATAATAACCATTAGAATGATCCTAAACAATGCTTGAGTCACTAAGGGACGTAGAGGGTGTAGCATGAGTCCTTGGAGGTTATAACAAGTGTAGAATGGTTAAGATAGTATTCTAAAGGCTTAGAATGGTCTAGGAATGTGTAATAGGACTTATAATAACCATTAGAATGATCCTAATTAATGCTTGAGTCCCCAAGGGACGTAGAGGGTGTACCATGATTCCTTGGAGGTTCTAACAAGTGTAGAATGGTTAAGAGAGTATTCTAAAGGCTTAGAATGGTCTAGGAATGTGTATTAGGACTTATAATAACCATTAGAATGATCCTAAACATTGCATGGTGCCCCAAGGGACGTAGAGGGTGTAGCATGAGTCCTTGGAGGTTCTAATAAGTGTAGAATGGTTAAGAGAGTATTCTAAAGGCTTAGAATGGTCTAGGAATGTGTACTAGGACTTTTAATAACCATCAGAATGATCCTAAACATTGCATGGTACCCCAAGGGACGTAGAGGGTGTACCATGAGTCCTTGGAGGTTCTAACAGAGTGTAGAATGGTTAAGAGAGTATTCTAAAGGCTTAGAATGGTCTAGGAATGTGTATTAGGACTTATAAGAACCATTAGAATGATCCTAAACATTGCTCGAGTCCCCAAGGGACATAGAGGGTATAGGATGAGTCCTTGGAGGTTCTAATAAGTGTAGAATGGTTAAGAGAGTATTCTAAAGGCTTAGAATGGTCTAGGAATGTGTATTAGGACTTATAAGAACCATTAGAATGATCCTAAACATTGCATGGTACCCCAAGGGACGTAGAGGGTGTACCATGAGTCCTTGGAGGTTCTAACAGAGTGTAGAATGGTTAAGAGAGTATTCTAAAGGCTTATAATGGTCTAGGAATGTGTATTAGGACTTATAAAAACCATTAGAATGATCCTAAACATTGCATGGTACCCCAAGGGACGTAGAGGGTGTACCATGAGTCCTTGGAGGTTCTAACAAGTGTAGAATGGTTAAGAGAGTATTCTAAAGGCTTAGAATGGTCTAGGAATGTGTACTAGGACTTTTAATAACCATTAGAATGATCCTAAACATTGCATGGTACCCCAAGGGACGTAGAGGGTGTACCATGAGTCCTTGGAGGTTCTAACAGAGTGTAGAATGGTTAAGAGAGTATTCTAAAGGCTTATAATGGTCTAGGAATGTGTATTAGGACTTATAAGAACCATTAGAATGATCCTAAACATTGCATGGTACCCCAAGGGACGTAGAGGGTGTACCATGAGTCCTTGGAGGTTCTAACAAGTGTAGAAGGGTTAAAAGAGTATTCTAAAGGCTTAGAATGGTCTAGGAATTTGTAATAGGACTTATAATAACCATTAGAATGATCCTAAACATTACATGGTACCCCAAGGGACGTAGAGGGAGTAGCATGAGTCTTTGAAGGTTCTAACAAGTGTAGAATGGTTAAGAGAGTATTCTAAAGGCTTAGAATGGTCTAGGAATGTGTATTAGGACTTATAATAACCATAAGAACTATCCTAACCATTGCAGGGTACCCCAAGGGACGTAGAGGGTGTACCATGAGTCCTTGGAGGTTCTAACAAGTGTAGAATGGTTAAGAGAGTATTCTAAAGGCTTAGAATGGTCTAGGAATGTGTATTAGGACTTATAAGAACCATTAGAATGATCCTAAACAATGAATGGTACCCCAAGGGATGTAGAGGGTGTACCATGAATCCTTGGAGGTTTTAACAAGTGTAGAATGGTTAAGAGAGTATTCTAAATGCTTAGAATGGTCTAGGAATGTGTAATAGGACTTATAATAACCATTAGAATGATCCTAAACAATGCTTGAGTCACTAAGGGACGTAGAGGGTGTAGCATGAGTCCTTGGAGGTTCTAATAAGTGTAGAATGGTTAAGAGAGTATTCTAAAGGCTTAGAATGGTCTAGGAATGTGTATTAGGACTTATAAGAACCATTAGAATGATCCTAAACATTGCATGGTACCCCAAGGGACGTAGAGGGTGTACCATGAGTCCTTGGAGGTTCTAACAGAGTGTAGAATGGTTAAGAGAGTATTCTAAAGGCTTATAATGGTCTAGGAATGTGTATTAGGACTTATAAGAACCATTAGAATGATCCTAAACATTGCATGGTACCCCAAGGGACGTAGAGGGTGTACCATGAGTCCTTGGAGGTTCTAACAAGTGTAGAAGGGTTAAAAGAGTATTCTAAAGGCTTAGAATGGTCGAGGAATTTGTAATAGGACTTATAATAACCATTAGAATGATCCTAAACATTACATGGTACCCCAAGGGACGTAGAGGGAGTAGCATGAGTCTTTGAAGGTTCTAACAAGTGTAGAATGGTTAAGAGAGTATTCTAAAGGCTTAGAATGGTCTAGGAATGTGTATTAGGACTTATAATAACCATAAGAACTATCCTAACCATTGCAGGGTACCCCAAGGGACGTAGAGGGTGTACCATGAGTCCTTGGAGGTTCTAACAAGTGTAGAATGGTTAAGAGAGTATTCTAAAGGCTTAGAATGGTCTAGGAATGTGTATTAGGACTTATAAGAACCATTAGAATGATCCTAAACAATGAATGGTACCCCAAGGGATGTAGAGGGTGTACCATGAATCCTTGGAGGTTTTAACAAGTGTAGAATGGTTAAGAGAGTATTCTAAATGCTTAGAATGGTCTAGGAATGTGTAATAGGACTTATAATAACCATTAGAATGATCCTAAACAATGCTTGAGTCACTAAGGGACGTAGAGGGTGTAGCATGAGTCCTTGGAGGTTCTAATAAGTGTAGAATGGTTAAGAGAGTATTCTAAAGGCTTAGAATGGTCTAGGAATGTGTATTAGGACTTATAAGAACCATTAGAATGATCCTAAACATTGCATGGTACCCCAAGGGACGTAGAGGGTGTACCATGAGTCCTTGGAGGTTCTAACAAGTGTAGAATGGTTAAAAGAGTATTCTAAAGGCTTAGAATGGTCTAGGAATGTGTATTAGGACTTATAATAACCATTAGAATGATCCTAAACAACGCATGGTACCCCAAGGAACGTAGAGGGTGTAGGATGAGTCCTTGGAGGTTCTAATAAGTGTAGAGTGGTTAAGAGAGTATTCTAAAGGCTTAGAATGGTCTAGGAATGTGTACAAGGACTTTTAATAACCATTAGAATGATCCTAAACATTGCATGGTACCCCAAGGGACGTAGAGGGTGTACCATGAGTCCTTGGAGGTTCTAACAGAGTGTAGAATGGTTAAGAGAGTATTCTAAAGGCTTAGAATGGTCTAGGAATGTGTATTAGGACTTATAAGAACCATTAGAATGATCCTAAACATTGCTCGAGTCCCCAAGGGACATGGAGGGTGTAGGATGAGTCCTTGGAGGTTCTAATAAGTGTAGAATGGTTAAGTGAGTATTCTAAAGGCTTAGAATGGTCTAGGAATGTGTACTAGGACTTTTAATAACCATTAGAATGATCCTAAACATTGCATGGTACCCCAAGGGACGTAGAGGGTGTACCATGAGTCCTTGGAGGTTCTAACAGAGTGTAGAATGGTTAAGAGAGTATTCTAAAGGCTTATAAAGGTCTAGGAATGTGTATTAGGACTTATAAGAACCATTAGAATGATCCTAAACATTGCATGGTACCCCAAGGGACGTAGAGGGTGTACCATGAGTCCTTGGAGGTTCTAACAAGTGTAGAATGGTTAAGAGAGTATTCTAAAGGCTTAGAATGGTCTAGGAATGTGTACTAGGACTTTTAATAACCATTAGAATGATCCTAAACATTGCATGGTACCCCAAGGGACGTAGAGGGTGTACCATGAGTCCTTGGAGGTTCTAACAGAGTGTAGAATGGTTAAGAGAGTATTCTAAAGGCTTAGAATGGTCTAGGAATGTGTATTAGGACTTATAAGAACCATTAGAATGATCCTAAACATTGCTCGAGTCCCCAAGGGACATAAAGGGTATAGGATGAGTCCTTGGAGGTTCTAATAAGTGTAGAATGGTTAAGAGAGTATTCTAAAGGCTTAGAATGGTCTAGGAATGTGTATTAGGACTTATAAGAACCATTAGAATGATCCTAAACATTGCATGGTACCCCAAGGGACGTAGAGGGTGTACCATGAGTCCTTGGAGGTTCTAACAAGTGTAGAATGGTTAAGAGAGTATTCTAAAGGCTTAGAATGGTCTAGGAATGTGTATTAGGAATTATAATAACCATTGGAATGATCCTAAACATTGCATGGTGCCACAAGGGACGTAGAGGGTGTAGCATGAGTCCTTGTAGGTTCTAACAAGTGTAGAGTGGTTAAGAGAGTATTATTCTAAAGGCTTAGAATGGTCTAGGAATGTGTATTAGGACTTATAAGAACCATTAGAATGATCCTAAACATTGCTCGAGTCCCCAAGGGACATAGAGGGTGTAGCATGAGTCCTTGGAGGTTCTAACAAGTGTGGAATGGTTAAGAGAGTATTCTAAAGGCTTAGTTCGGTCTAGGAATGTGTATTAGGACTTATAATAACCATTGAATGATCCTAAACATTGCATGGTACCACAAGGGACGTAGAGGGTGTAGCATGAGTCCTTGTAGGTTCTAGCAAGTGTAGAATGGTTAAGAGAGTATTCTAAAGGCTTAGAATGGTCTAGGAATGTGTATTAGGACTTATAAGAACCATTAGAATGATCCTAAACATTGTTCGAGTCCCCAAGGGACATAGAGGGCGTAGCATGAGTCCTTGGAGGTTCTAATAAGTGTAGAATGGTTAAGAGTATTCTAAAGGCTTAGATGGTCTAGGAATGTGTATTAGGACTTAAAAGAACCATTAGAATGATGCTAAACATTGCTCGAGTCCCCAAGGGACGTAGATGGTGTAGCATGAGTCCTTGGAGGTTCTAACAGGTGCAGAATGGTTAAGAGAGTATTCTAAAGGCGTAGAATGGTCTAGGAATGGGTATTAGGACTTATAATAACCATTGGAATGATCCTAAACATTGCATGGTACCCCAAGGGACGTAGAGGGTGTACCATGAGTCCTTGGAGGTTCTAACAAGTGTAGAATGGTTAAAAGAGTATTCTAAAGGCTTAGAATGGTCTAGGAATGTGTATTAGGACTTATAATAACCATTAGAATGATCCTAAACAACGCATGGTACCCCAAGGAACGTAGAGGGTGTAGGATGAGTCCTTGGAGGTTCTAACAAGTGTAGAATGGTTAAGAGAGTATTCTAAAGGCTTAGAATGGTCTAGGAATGTGTATTAGGACTTATAATAACTATTAGAATTTTCCTAAACATTGCATGGTACCCCAAGGGAAGTATAGGGTGTACCATGATTCCTTGGAGGTTCTAACAAGTGTAGAATGGTTAAAAGAGTATTCTAAAGGCTTAGAATGGTCTAGGAATGTGTATTAGGACTTATATTAACCATTAGAATGATCCTAAACATTACATGGTACCCCAAGGGACGTAGAGGGAGTAGCATGAGTCCTTGGAGGTTCTAACAAGTGTAGAATGGTTAAGAGAGTATTCTAAAGGCTTAGAATGGTCTAGGAATGTGTATTAGGACATATAAGAACCATTAGAATGATCCTACACATTGTTCGAGTCCCCAAGGGACTTAGAGGGTGAAGGATGAGTCCTTGGAGGTTCTAATAAGTGTAGAATGGTTAAGAGAGTATTCTAAAGGCTTAGAATGGTCTAGGAATGTGTATTAGGACTTATAATAACCATTGGAATGATCCTAAACATTGCATGGTACCCCAAGGGACATATAGGGTGTACCATGAGTCCTTGGAGGTTCTAACAAGTGTAGAATGGTTAAAAGAGTATTCTAAAGGCTTAAAATGGTCTAGGAATGTGTATTAGGACTTATAATAACCATTAGAATGATCCTAAACAATGCTTGAGTCCCTAAGGGACGTAGAGGGTGTAGCATGAGTCCTTGGAGGTTATAACAAGTGTAGAATGGTTAAGATAGTATTCTAAAGGCTTAGAATGGTCTAGGAATGTGTAATAGGACTTATAATAACCATTAGAATGATCCTAACTAATGCTTGAGTCCCCAAGGGACGTAGAGGGTGTACCATGATTCCTTGGAGGTTCTAACAAGTGTAGAATGGTTAAGAGAGTATTCTAAAGGCTTAGAATGGTCTAGGAACGTGTATTAGGACTTATAATAACCATTAGAATGATCCTAAACATTGCATGGTGCCCCAAGGGACGTAGAGGGTGTAGCATGAGTCCTTGGAGGTTCTAACAAGTGTAGAATGGTTAAGAGAGTATTCTAAAGGCTTAGAATGGTCTAGGAATGTGTATTAGGAATTATAATAACCACTGGAATGATCCTAAACATTGCATGGTGCCACAAGGGACGTAGAGGGTGTAGCATGAGTCCTTGTAGGTTCTAACAAGTGTAGAGTGGTTAAGAGAGTATTATTCTAAAGGCTTAGAATGGTCTAGGAATGTGTATTAGGACTTATAAGAACCATTAGAATGATCCTAAACATTGCTCGAGTCCCCAAGGGACATAGAGGGTGTAGGATGAGTCCTTGGAGGTTCGAATAAGTGTAGAATGGTTAAGTGAGTATTCTAAAGGCTTAGAATGGTATAGGAATGTGTATTAGGACTCATAATAACCATTAGAATGATCCTAAACATTACTTGAGTCCCCAAGGGACGTAGAGGGTGTAGCATGAGTCCTTGGAGGTTCTAACAAGAGTGAAATGGTTAAGAGAGTATTCTAAAGGCTTAGAATGGTCTAGGAATGTGTATTAGGACTTATAATAACCATTGGAATGATCCTAAACATTGCATGGTACCACAAGGGACGTAGAGGGTGTAGCATGAGTCCTTGTAGGTTCTAACAAGTGTAGAATGGTTAAGAGAGTATTCTAAAGGCTTAGAATGGTCTAGGAATGTGTATTAGGACTTATAAGAACCATTAGAATGATCCTAAACATTGTTCGAGTCCCCAAGGGACATAGAGGGCGTAGCATGAGTCCTTGGAGGTTCTAATAAGTGTAGAATGGTTAAGAGTATTCTAAAGGCTTAGATGGTCTAGGAATGTGTATTAGGACTTATAAGAACCATTAGAATGATGCTAAACATTGCTCGAGTCCCCAAGGGACGTAGATGGTGTAGCATGAGTCCTTGGAGGTTCTAACAGGTGCAGAATGGTTAAGAGAGTATTCTAAAGGCGTAGAATGGTCTAGGAATGGGTATTAGGACTTATAATAACCATTGGAATGATCCTAAACATTGCATGGTACCCCAAGGGACGTAGAGGGTGTACCATGAGTCCTTGGAGGTTCTAACAAGTGTAGAATGGTTAAAAGAGTATTCTAAAGGCTTAGAATGGTCTAGGAATGTGTATTAGGACTTATAATAACCATTAGAATGATCCTAAACAACGCATGGTACCCCAAGGAACGTAGAGGGTGTAGGATGAGTCCTTGGAGGTTCTAACAAGTGTAGAATGGTTAAGAGAGTATTCTAAAGGCTTAGAATGGTCTAGGAATGTGTATTAGGACATATAAGAACCATTAGAATGATCCTACACATTGTTCGAGTCCCCAAGGGACTTAGAGGGTGAAGGATGAGTCCTTGGAGGTTCTAATAAGTGTAGAATGGTTAAGAGAGTATTCTAAAGGCTTAGAATGGTCTAGGAATGTGTATTAGGACTTATAATAACCATTGGAATGATCCTAAACATTGCATGGTACCCCAAGGGACATATAGGGTGTACCATGAGTCCTTGGAGGTTCTAACAAGTGTAGAATGGTTAAAAGAGTATTCTAAAGGCTTAAAATGGTCTAGGAATGTGTATTAGGACTTATAATAACCATTAGAATGATCCTAAACAATGCTTGAGTCCCTAAGGGACGTAGAGGGTGTAGCATGAGTCCTTGGAGGTTATAACAAGTGTAGAATGGTTAAGATAGTATTCTAAAGGCTTAGAATGGTCTAGGAATGTGTAATAGGACTTATAATAACCATTAGAATGATCCTAACTAATGCTTGAGTCCCCAAGGGACGTAGAGGGTGTACCATGATTCCTTGGAGGTTCTAACAAGTGTAGAATGGTTAAGAGAGTATTCTAAAGGCTTAGAATGGTCTAGGAATGTGTATTAGGACTTATAATAACCATTAGAATGATCCTAAACATTGCATGGTGCCCCAAGGGACGTAGAGGGTGTAGCATGAGTCCTTGGAGGTTCTAACAAGTGTAGAATGGTTAAGAGAGTATTCTAAAGGCTTAGAATGGTCTAGGAATGTGTATTAGGAATTATAATAACCATTGGAATGATCCTAAACATTGCATGGTGCCACAAGGGACGTAGAGGGTGTAGCATGAGTCCTTGTAGGTTCTAACAAGTGTAGAGTGGTTAAGAGAGTATTATTCTAAAGGCTTAGAATGGTCTAGGAATGTGTATTAGGACTTATAAGAACCATTAGAATGATCCTAAACATTGCTCGAGTCCCCAAGGGACATAGAGGGTGTAGGATGAGTCCTTGGAGGTTCGAATAAGTGTAGAATGGTTAAGTGAGTATTCTAAAGGCTTAGAATGGTATAGGAATGTGTATTAGGACTCATAATAACCATTAGAATGATCCTAAACATTACTTGAGTCCCCAAGGGACGTAGAGGGTGTAGCATGAGTCCTTGGAGGTTCTAACAAGAGTGAAATGGTTAAGAGAGTATTCTAAAGGCTTAGAATGGTCTAGGAATGTGTATTAGGACTTATAATAACCATTGGAATGATCCTAAACATTGCATGGTACCACAAGGGACGTAGAGGGTGTAGCATGAGTCCTTGTAGGTTCTAACAAGTGTAGAATGGTTAAGAGAGTATTCTAAAGGCTTAGAATGGTCTAGGAATGTGTATTAGGACTTATAAGAACCATTAGAATGATCCTAAACATTGTTCGAGTCCCCAAGGGACATAGAGGGCGTAGCATGAGTCCTTGGAGGTTCTAATAAGTGTAGAATGGTTAAGAGTATTCTAAAGGCTTAGATGGTCTAGGAATGTGTATTAGGACTTATAAGAACCATTAGAATGATCCTAAACATTGCTCGAGTCCCCAAGGGACGTAGATGGTGTAGCATGAGTCCTTGGAGGTTCTAACAAGTGCAGAATGGTTAAGAGAGTATTCTAAAGGCGTAGAATGGTCTAGGAATGGGTATTAGGACTTATAATAACCATTGGAATGATCCTAAACATTGCATGGTACCCCAAGGGACGTAGAGGGTGTAGCATGAGTCCTTGGAGGTTCTAACAAGTGTAGAATGGTTAAGAGAGTATTCTAAAGGCTTAGAATGGTCTAGGAATGTGTATTAGGACTTATAAGAACCATTAGAATGATCCTAAACATTGCTCGAGTCCCCAAGGGACATAGAGGGTGTAGGATGAGTCCTTGGAGGTTCTAACAAGTGTAGAATGGTTAAGAGAGTATTCTAAAGGCTTAGAATGGTCTAGGAATGTGTATTAGGACTTATAAGAACCATTAGAATGATCCTAAACATTGCTCGAGTCCCCAAGGACATAGAGGGTGTAGGATGAGTCCTTGGAGGTTCGAATAAGTGTAGAATGGTTGAGTATTCTAAAGGCTTAGAATGGTCTTGGAATGTGTATTAGGACTTATAATAACCATTAGAATGATCCTAAACATTGCATGGTACCCCAAGGGATGTAGAGGGTGTAGCATGTGTCCTTGGAGGTTTTAACAAGTGTAGAATGGTTAAGAGAGTATTCTAAAGGCTTAGAATGGTCTAGGAATGTGTATTAGGACTTAAAATAACCATTGGAATGATCCTAAACATTGCATGGTACCCCAAGGGATGTAGAGGGTGTACCATGAGTCCATGGAGGTCTAACAAGTGTAGAATGGTTAAAAGAGTATTCTAAAGGCTTAGAATGGTCTAGGAAAGTGTATTATGACTTATAATAACCAATAGAATGATCCTAAACAACGCATGGTACCCCAAGGGACGTAGAGGGTGTAGCATGAGTCCTTGTAGGTTCTAACAAGTGTAGAATGGTTAAGAGAGTATTCTAAAGGCTTAGAATGGTCTAGGAATGTGTATTAGGACTTATAATAACCATTAGAATGATCCTAAACAACGCATGGTACCCCAAGGAACGTAGAGGGTGTAGGATGAGTCCTTGGAGGTTCTAACAAGTGTAGAATGGTTAAGAGAGTATTCTAAAGGCTTAGAATGGTCTAGGAATGCGTATTAGGACTTATAATAACTATTAGAATTTTCCTAAACATTGCATGGTACCCCAAGGGAAGTATAGGGTGTACCATGATTCCTTGGAGGTTCTAACAAGTGTAGAATGGTTAAAAGAGTATTCTAAAGGCTTAGAATGGTCTAGGAATTTGTAATAGGACTTATAATAACCATTAGAATGATCCTAAACATTACATGGTACCCCAAGGGACGTAGAGGGAGTAGCATGAGTCCTTGGAGGTTCTAACATGTGTAGAATGGTTAAGAGAGTATTCTAAAGGCTTAGAATGGTCTAGGAATGTGTATTAGGACTTATAAGAACCATTAGAATGATCCTAAACATTGTTCGAGTCCCCAAGGGACTTAGAGGGTGTAGGATGAGTCCTTGGAGGTTCTAATAAGTGTAGAATGGTTAAGAGAGTATTCTAAAGGCTTAGAATGGTCTAGGAATGTGTATTAGGACTTATAATAACCATTGGAATGATCCTAAACATTGCATGGTACCCCAAGGGACGTAGAGGGTGTACCATGAGTCCTTGGAGGTTCTAACAAGTGTAGAATGGTTAAAAGAGTATTCTAAAGGCTTAGAATGGTCTAGGAATGTGTATTAGGAATTATAATAACCATTGGAATGATCCTAAACATTGCATGGTGCCACAAGGGACGTAGAGGGTGTAGCATGAGTCCTTGTAGGTTCTAACAAGTGTAGAGTGGTTAAGAGAGTATTATTCTAAAGGCTTAGAATGGTCTAGGAATGTGTATTAGGACTTATAAGAACCATTAGAATGATCCTAAACATTGCTCGAGTCCCCAAGGGACATAGAGGGTGTAGGATGAGTCCTTGGAGGTTCGAATAAGTGTAGAATGGTTAAGTGAGTATTCTAAAGGCTTAGAATGGTATAGGAATGTGTATTAGGACTCATAATAACCATTAGAATGATCCTAAACATTACTTGAGTCCCCAAGGGACGTAGAGGGTGTAGCATGAGTCCTTGGAGGTTCTAACAAGAGTGAAATGGTTAAGAGAGTATTCTAAAGGCTTAGAATGGTCTAGGAATGTGTATTAGGACTTATAATAACCATTGGAATGATCCTAAACATTGCATGGTACCACAAGGGACGTAGAGGGTGTAGCATGAGTCCTTGTAGGTTCTAACAAGTGTAGAATGGTTAAGAGAGTATTCTAAAGGCTTAGAATGGTCTAGGAATGTGTATTAGGACTTATAAGAACCATTAGAATGATCCTAAACATTGTTCGAGTCCCCAAGGGACATAGAGGGCGTAGCATGAGTCCTTGGAGGTTCTAATAAGTGTAGAATGGTTAAGAGTATTCTAAAGGCTTAGATGGTCTAGGAATGTGTATTAGGACTTATAAGAACCATTAGAATGATCCTAAACATTGCTCGAGTCCCCAAGGGACGTAGATGGTGTAGCATGAGTCCTTGGAGGTTCTAACAAGTGCAGAATGGTTAAGAGAGTATTCTAAAGGCGTAGAATGGTCTAGGAATGGGTATTAGGACTTATAATAACCATTGGAATGATCCTAAACATTGCATGGTACCCCAAGGGACGTAGAGGGTGTAGCATGAGTCCTTGGAGGTTCTAACAAGTGTAGAATGGTTAAGAGAGTATTCTAAAGGCTTAGAATGGTCTAGGAATGTGTATTAGGACTTATAAGAACCATTAGAATGATCCTAAACATTGCTCGAGTCCCCAAGGGACATAGAGGGTGTAGGATGAGTCCTTGGAGGTTCTAACAAGTGTAGAATGGTTAAGAGAGTATTCTAAAGGCTTAGAATGGTCTAGGAATGTGTATTAGGACTTATAAGAACCATTAGAATGATCCTAAACATTGCTCGAGTCCCCAAGGACATAGAGGGTGTAGGATGAGTCCTTGGAGGTTCGAATAAGTGTAGAATGGTTAAAAGAGTATTCTAAAGGCTTAGAATGGTCTTGGAATGTGTATTAGGACTTATAATAACCATTAGAATGATCCTAAACATTGCATGGTACCCCAAGGGATGTAGAGGGTGTAGCATGTGTCCTTGGAGGTTTTAACAAGTGTAGAATGGTTAAGAGAGTATTCTAAAGGCTTAGAATGGTCTAGGAATGTGTATTAGGACTTAAAATAACCATTGGAATGATCCTAAACATTGCATGGTACCCCAAGGGATGTAGAGGGTGTACCATGAGTCCATGGAGGTCTAACAAGTGTAGAATGGTTAAAAGAGTATTCTAAAGGCTTAGAATGGTCTAGGAAAGTGTATTATGACTTATAATAACCATTAGAATGATCCTAAACAACGCATGGTACCCCAAGGGACGTAGAGGGTGTAGCATGAGTCCTTGTAGGTTCTAACAAGTGTAGAATGGTTAAGAGAGTATTCTAAAGGCTTAGAATGGTCTAGGAATGTGTATTAGGACTTATAATAACCATTAGAATGATCCTAAACAACGCATGGTACCCCAAGGAACGTAGAGGGTGTAGGATGAGTCCTTGGAGGTTCTAACAAGTGTAGAATGGTTAAGAGAGTATTCTAAAGGCTTAGAATGGTCTAGGAATGCGTATTAGGACTTATAATAACTATTAGAATTTTCCTAAACATTGCATGGTACCCCAAGGGAAGTATAGGGTGTACCATGATTCCTTGGAGGTTCTAACAAGTGTAGAATGGTTAAAAGAGTATTCTAAAGGCTTAGAATGGTCTAGGAATTTGTAATAGGACTTATAATAACCATTAGAATGATCCTAAACATTACATGGTACCCCAAGGGACGTAGAGGGAGTAGCATGAGTCCTTGGAGGTTCTAACATGTGTAGAATGGTTAAGAGAGTATTCTAAAGGCTTAGAATGGTCTAGGAATGTGTATTAGGACTTATAAGAACCATTAGAATGATCCTAAACATTGTTCGAGTCCCCAAGGGACTTAGAGGGTGTAGGATGAGTCCTTGGAGGTTCTAATAAGTGTAGAATGGTTAAGAGAGTATTCTAAAGGCTTAGAATGGTCTAGGAATGTGTATTAGGACTTATAATAACCATTGGAATGATCCTAAACATTGCATGGTACCCCAAGGGACGTAGAGGGTGTACCATGAGTCCTTGGAGGTTCTAACAAGTGTAGAATGGTTAAAAGAGTATTCTAAAGGCTTAGAATGGTCTAGGAATTTGTAATAGGACTTATAATAACCATTAGAATGATCCTAAACATTACATGGTACCCCAAGGGACGTAGAGGGAGTAGCATGAGTCCTTGGAGGTTCTAACAAGTGTAGAATGGTTAAGAGAGTATTCTAAAGGCTTAGAATGGTCTAGGAATGTGTATTAGGACTTATAAGAACCATTGGAATGATCCTAAACATTGTTCGAGTCCCCAAGGGACTTAGAGGGTGTAGGATGAGTCCTTGGAGGTTCTAATAAGTGTAGAATGGTTAAGAGAGTATTCTAAAGGCTTAGAATGGTCTAGGAATGCGTATTAGGACTTATAATAACTATTAGAATTTTCCTAAACATTGCATGGTACCCCAAGGGAAGTATAGGGTGTACCATGATTCCTTGGAGGTTCTAACAAGTGTAGAATGGTTAAAAGAGTATTCTAAAGGCTTAGAATGGTCTAGGAATTTGTAATAGGACTTATAATAACCATTAGAATGATCCTAAACATTACATGGTACCCCAAGGGACGTAGAGGGAGTAGCATGAGTCCTTGGAGGTTCTAACATGTGTAGAATGGTTAAGAGAGTATTCTAAAGGCTTAGAATGGTCTAGGAATGTGTATTAGGACTTATAAGAACCATTAGAATGATCCTAAACATTGTTCGAGTCCCCAAGGGACTTAGAGGGTGTAGGATGAGTCCTTGGAGGTTCTAATAAGTGTAGAATGGTTAAGAGAGTATTCTAAAGGCTTAGAATGGTCTAGGAATGTGTATTAGGACTTATAATAAGCATTGGAATGATCCTAAACATTGCATGGTACCCCAAGGGACGTAGAGGGTGTACCATGAGTCCTTGGAGGTTCTAACAAGTGTAGAATGGTTAAAAGAGTATTCTAAAGGCTTAGAATGGTCTAGGAATTTGTAATAGGACTTATAATAACCATTAGAATGATCCTAAACATTACATGGTACCCCAAGGGACGTAGAGGGAGTAACATGAGTCCTTGGAGGTTCTAACAAGTGTAGAATGGTTAAGAGAGTATTCTAAAGGCTTAGAATGGTCTAGGAATGTGTATTAGGACTTATAAGAACCATTAGAATGATCCTAAACATTGTTCGAGTCCCCAAGGGACTTAGAGGGTGTAGGATGAGTCCTTGGAGGTTCTAATAAGTGTAGAATGGTTAAGAGAGTATTCTAAAGGCTTAGAATGGTCTAGGAATGTGTATTAGGACTTATAATAACCATTGGAATGATCCTAAACATTGCATGGTACCCCAAGGGACGTAGAGGGTGTACCATGAGTCCTTGGAGGTTCTAACAAGTGTAGAATGGTTAAAAGAGTATTCTAAAGGCTTAGAATGGTCTAGGAATGTGTATTAGGACTTATAAGAACCATTAGAATGATCCTAAACATTGTTCGAGTCCCCAAGGGACTTAGAGGGTGTAGGATGAGTCCTTGGAGGTTCTAATAAGTGTAGAATGGTTAAGAGAGTATTCTAAAGGCTTAGAATGGTCTAGGAATGTGTATTAGGACTTATAATAACCATTGGAATGATCCTAAACAACCCATGGTACCCCAAGGAACGTAGAGGGTGTAGGATGAGTCCTTGGAGGTTCTAACAAGTGTAGAATGGTTAAGAGAGTATTCTAAAGGCTTAGATGGTCTAGGAATGTGTATTAGGACTTATAAGAACCATTAGAATGATCCTAAACATTGCTCGAGTCCCCAAGGGACGTAGATGGTGTAGCATGAGTCCTTGGAGGTTCTAACAAGTGCAGAATGGTTAAGAGAGTATTCTAAAGGCGTAGAATGGTCTAGGAATGGGTATTAGGAATTATAATAACCATTGGAATGATCCTAAACATTGCATTGTACCCCAAGGGACGTAGAGGGTGTACCATGAGTCCTTGGAGGTTCTAACAAGTGTAGAATGGTTAAAAGAGTATTCTAAAGGCTTAGAATGGTCTAGGAATGTGTATTAGGACTTATAATAACCATTAGAATGATCCTAAACAACGCATGGTACCCCAAGGAACGTAGAGGGTGTAGGATGAGTCCTTGGAGGTTCTAACAAGTGTAGAATGGTTAAGAGAGTATTCTAAAGGATTAGAATGGTCTAGGAATGTGTATTAGGACTTATAATAACTATTAGAATTTTCCTAAACATTGCATGGTACCCCAAGGGAAGTATAGGGTGTACCATGATTCCTTGGAGGTTCTAACAAGTGTAGAATGGTTAAAAGAGTATTCTAAAGGCTTAGAATGGTCTAGGAATTTGTAATAGGACTTATAATAACCAATAGAATGATCCTAAACATTACATGGTACCCCAAGGGACGTAGAGGGAGTAGCATGAGTCCTTGGAGGTTCTAACAAGTGTAGAATGGTTAAGAGAGTATTCTAAAGGCTTAGAATGGTCTAGGAATGTGTATTAGGACATATAAGAACCATTAGAATGATCCTAAACATTGTTCGAGTCCCCAAGGGACTTAGAGGGTGTAGGATGAGTCCTTGGAGGTTCTAATAAGTGTAGAATGGTTAAGAGAGTATTCTAAAGGCTTAGAATGGTCTAGGAATGTGTATTAGGACTTATAATAACCATTGGAATGATCCTAAACATTGCATGGTACCCCAAGGGACGTAGAGGGTGTACCATGAGTCCTTGGAGGTTCTAACAAGTGTAGAATGGTTAAAAGAGTATTCTAAAGGCTTAAAATGGTCTAGGAATGTGTATTAGGACTTATAAGAACCATTAGAATGATCCTAAACATTGTTCGAGTCCCCAAGGGACTTAGAGGGTGTAGGATGAGTCCTTGGAGGTTCTAATAAGTGTAGAATGGTTAAGAGAGTATTCTAAAGGCTTAGAATGGTCTAGGAATGTGTATTAGGACTTATAATAACCATTGGAATGATCCTAAACATTGCATGGTACCCCAAGGGACGTAGAGGGTGTACCATGAGTCCATGGTTGTTCTAACAAGTGTAGAATGGTTAAAAGAGTATTCTAAAGGCTTAGAATGGTCTAGGAAAGTGTATTATGACTTATAATAACCATTAGAATGATGCTAAACAACGCATGGTACCCCAAGGGACGTAGAGGGTGTAGCATGAGTCCTTGTAGGTTCTAACAAGTGTAGAATGGTTAAGAGAGTATTCTAAAGGCTTAGAATGGTCTAGGAATGTGTATTAGGACTTATAAGAACCATTAGAATGATCCTAAACATTGCTCGAGTCCCCAAGGACATAGAGGGTGTAGGATGAGTCCTTGGAGGTTCGAATAAGTGTAGAATGGTTGAGTATTCTAAAGGCTTAGAATGGTCTTGGAATGTGTATTAGGACTTATAATAACCATTAGAATGATCCTAAACATTGCATGGTACCCCAAGGGATGTAGAGGGTGTAGCATGTGTCCTTGGAGGTTTTAACAAGTGTAGAATGGTTAAGAGAGTATTCTAAAGGCTTAGAATGGTCTAGGAATGTGTATTAGGACTTAAAATAACCATTGGAATGATCCTAAACATTGCATGGTACCCCAAGGGATGTAGAGGGTGTACCATGAGTCCATGGAGGTCTAACAAGTGTAGAATGGTTAAAAGAGTATTCTAAAGGCTTAGAATGGTCTAGGAAAGTGTATTATGACTTATAATAACCATTAGAATGATCCTAAACAACGCATGGTACCCCAAGGGACGTAGAGGGTGTAGCATGAGTCCTTGTAGGTTCTAACAAGTGTAGAATGGTTAAGAGAGTATTCTAAAGGCTTAGAATGGTCTAGGAATGTGTATTAGGACTTATAAGAACCATTAGAATGATCCTAAACATTGCTCGAGTCCCCAAGGACATAGAGGGTGTAGGATGAGTCCTTGGAGGTTCGAATAAGTGTAGAATGGTTGAGTATTCTAAAGGCTTAGAATGGTCTTGGAATGTGTATTAGGACTTATAATAACCATTAGAATGATCCTAAACATTGCATGGTACCCCAAGGGATGTAGAGGGTGTAGCATGTGTCCTTGGAGGTTCTAACAAGTGTAGAATGGTTAAGAGAGTATTCTAAAGCCTTAGAATGGTCTAGGAATGTGTATTAGGACTTAAAATAACCATTGGAATGATCCTAAACATTGCATGGTACCCCAAGGGACGTAGAGGGTGTACCATGAGTCCTTGGAGGTTCTAACAAGTGTAGAATGGTAAAAAGAGTATTCTAAAGGCTTAGAATGGTCTAGGAAAGTGTATTATGACTTATAATAACCATTTGAATGATCCTAAACAACTCATGGTACCCCAAGGGACGTAGAGGGTGTAGCATGAGTCCTTGTAGGTTCTAACAAGTGTAGAATGGTTAAGAGAGTATTCTAAAGGCTTAGAATGGTCTAGGAATGTGTATTAGGACTTATAAGAACCATTAGAATGATCATAAACATTGCTCGAGTCCCCAAGGACATAGAGGGTGTAGGATGAGTCCTTGGCGGTTCGAATAAGTGTAGAATGGTTGAGTATTCTAAAGGCTTAGAATGGTATAGGAATGTGTATTAGGACTTATAATAACCATTAGAATGATCCTAAACATTACTTGAGTCCCCAAGGGACGTAGAGGGTGTAGCATGAGTCCTTGGAGGTTCTAACAAGTGTCGAATGGTTAAGAGAGTATTCTAAAGGCTTAGAATGGTCTAGGAATGTGTATTAGGACTTATAATAACCATTGGAATGATCCTAAACATTGCATGGTACCCCAAGGGACGTAGAGGGTGTACCATGAGTCCTTGGAGGTTCTAACAAGTGTAGAATGGTTAAAAGAGTATTCTAAAAGCTTAGAATGGTCTAGGAATGTGTATTAGGACTTATAATAAACATTAGAATGATCCTAAACAACGCATGGTACCCCAAGGAACGTAGAGGGTGTAGGATGAGTCCTTGGAGGTTCTAACAAGTGTAGAATGGTTAAGAGAGTATTCTAAAGGCTTAGAATGGTCTAGGAATGCGTATTAGGACTTATAATAACTATTAGAATTTTCCTAAACATTGCATGGTACCCCAAGGGAAGTATAGGGTGTACCATGATTCCTTGGAGGTTCTAACAAGTGTAGAATGGTTAAAAGAGTATTCTAAAGGCTTAGAATGGTCTAGGAATTTGTAATAGGACTTATAATAACCATTAGAATGATCCTAAACATTACATGGTACCCCAAGGGACGTAGAGGGAGTAGCATGAGTCCTTGGAGGTTCTAACAAGTGTAGAATGGTTAAGAGAGTATTCTAAAGGCTTAGAATGGTCTAGGAATGTGTATTAGGACTTATAAGAACCATTAGAATGATCCTAAACATTGTTCGAGTCCCCAAGGGACTTAGAGGGTGTAGGATGAGTCCTTGGAGGTTCTAATAAGTGTAGAATGGTTAAGAGAGTATTCTAAAGGCTTAGAATGGTCTAGGAATGCGTATTAGGACTTATAATAACTATTAGAATTTTCCTAAACATTGCATGGTACCCCAAGGGAAGTATAGGGTGTACCATGATTCCTTGGAGGTTCTAACAAGTGTAGAATGGTTAAAAGAGTATTCTAAAGGCTTAGAATGGTCTAGGAATTTGTAATAGGACTTATAATAACCATTAGAATGATCCTAAACATTACATGGTACCCCAAGGGACGTAGAGGGAGTAGCATGAGTCCTTGGAGGTTCTAACATGTGTAGAATGGTTAAGAGAGTATTCTAAAGGCTTAGAATGGTCTAGGAATGTGTATTAGGACTTATAAGAACCATTAGAATGATCCTAAACATTACATGGTACCCCAAGGGACGTAGAGGGAGTAGCATGAGTCCTTGGAGGTTCTAACAAGTGTAGAATGGTTAAGAGAGTATTCTAAAGGCTTAGAATGGTCTAGGAATGTGTATTAGGACTTATAAGAACCATTAGAATGATCCTAAACATTGTTCGAGTCCCCAAGGGACTTAGAGGGTGTAGGATGAGTCCTTGGAGGTTCTAATAAGTGTAGAATGGTTAAGAGAGTATTCTAAAGGCTTAGAATGGTCTAGGAATGCGTATTAGGACTTATAATAACTATTAGAATTTTCCTAAACATTGCATGGTACCCCAAGGGAAGTATAGGGTGTACCATGATTCCTTGGAGGTTCTAACAAGTGTAGAATGGTTAAAAGAGTATTCTAAAGGCTTAGAATGGTCTAGGAATTTGTAATAGGACTTATAATAACCATTAGAATGATCCTAAACATTACATGGTACCCCAAGGGACGTAGAGGGAGTAGCATGAGTCCTTGGAGGTTCTAACATGTGTAGAATGGTTAAGAGAGTATTCTAAAGGCTTAGAATGGTCTAGGAATGTGTATTAGGACTTATAAGAACCATTAGAATGATCCTAAACATTGTTCGAGTCCCCAAGGGACTTAGAGGGTGTAGGATGAATCCTTGGAGGTTCTAATAAGTGTAGAATGGTTAAGAGAGTATTCTAAAGGCTTAGAATGGTCTAGGAATGTGTATTAGGACTTATAATAACCATTGGAATGATCCTAAACATTGCATGGTACCCCAAGGGACGTAGAGGGTGTACCATGAGTCCTTGGAGGTTCTAACAAGTGTAGAATGGTTAAAAGAGTATTCTAAAGGCTTAGAATGGTCTAGGAATTTGTAATAGGACTTATAATAACCATTAGAATGATCCTAAACATTACATGGTACCCCAAGGGACGTAGAGGGAGTAGCATGAGTCCTTGGAGGTTCTAACAAGTGTAGAATGGTTAAGAGAGTACTCTAAAGGCTTAGAATGGTCTAGGAATGTGTATTAGGACTTATAAGAACCATTAGAATGATCCTAAACATTGTTCGAGTCCCCAAGGGACTTAGAGGGTGTAGGATGAGTCCTTGGAGGTTCTAATAAGTGTAGAATGGTTAAGAGAGTATTCTAAAGGCTTAGAATGGTCTAGGAATGTGTATTAGGACTTATAATAACCATTGGAATGATCTTAAACATTGCATGGTACCCCAAGGGACGTAGAGGGTGTACCATGAGTCCTTGGAGGTTCTAACAAGTGTAGAATGGTTAAAAGAGTATTCTAAAGGCTTAGAATGGTCTAGGAATGTGTATTAGGACTTATAAGAACCATTAGAATGATCCTAAACATTGTTCGAGTCCCCAAGGGACTTAGAGGGTGTAGGATGAGTCCTTGGAGGTTCTAATAAGTGTAGAATGGTTAAGAGAGTATTCTAAAGGCTTAGAATGGTCTAGGAATGTGTATTAGGACTTATAATAACCATTGGAATGATCCTAAACAATGCATGGTACCCCAAGGGACGTAGAGGGTGTAGGATGAGTCCTTGGAGGTTCTAACAAGTGTAGAATGGTTAAGAGAGTATTCTAAAGGCTTAGAATGGTCTAGGAATGCGTATTAGGACTTATAATAACTATTAGAATTTTCCTAAACATTGCATGGTACCCCAAGGGAAGTATAGGGTGTACCATGAGTCCTTGGAGGTTCTAACAAGTGTAGAATGGTTAAAAGAGTATTCTAAAGGCTTAGAATGGTCTAGGAATTTGTAGTAGGACTTATAATAACCATTAGAATGATCCTAAACATTACATGGTACCCCAAGGGACGTAGAGGGAGTAGCATGAGTCCTTGGAGGTTCTAACATGTGTAGAATGGTTAAGAGAGTATTCTAAAGGCTTAGAATGGTCTAGGAATGTGTATTAGGACTTATAAGAACCATTAGAATGATCCTAAACATTGTTCGAGTCCCCAAGGGACTTAGAGGGTGTAGGATGAGTCCTTGGAGGTTCTAATAAGTGTAGAATGGTTAAGAGAGTATTCTAAAGGCTTAGAATGGTCTAGGAATGTGTATTAGGACTTATAATAACCATTGGAATGATCCTAAACATTGCATGGTACCCCAAGGGACGTAGAGGGTGTACCATGAGTCCTTGGAGGTTCTAACAAGTGTAGAATGGTTAAAAGAGTATTCTAAAGGCTTAGAATGGTCTAGGAATTTGTAATAGGACTTATAATAACCATTAGAATGATCCTAAACATTACATGGTACCCCAAGGGACGTAGAGGGAGTAGCATGAGTCCTTGGAGGTTCTAACAAGTGTAGAATGGTTAAGAGAGTATTCTAAAGGCTTAGAATGGTCTAGGAATGTGTATTAGGACTTATAAGAACCATTAGAATGATCCTAAACATTGTTCGAGTCCCCAAGGGACTTAGAGGGTGTAGGATGAGTCCTTGGAGGTTCTAATAAGTGTAGAATGGTTAAGAGAGTATTCTAAAGGCTTAGAATGGTCTAGGAATGTGTATTAGGACTTATAATAACCATTGGAATGATCCTAAACATTGCATGGTACCCCAAGGGACGTAGAGGGTGTACCATGAGTCCTTGGAGGTTCTAACAAGTGTAGAATGGTTAAAAGAGTATTCTAAAGGCTTAGAATGGTCTAGGAATGTGTATTAGGACTTATAAGAACCATTAGAATGATCCTAAACATTGTTCGAGTCCCCAAGGGACTTAGAGGGTGTAGGATGAGTCCTTGGAGGTTCTAATAAGTGTAGAATGGTTAAGAGAGTATTCTAAAGGCTTAGAATGGTCTAGGAATGTGTATTAGGACTTATAATAACAATTGGAATGATCCTAAACATTGCATGGTACCCCAAGGGACGTAGAGGGTGTACCATGAGTCCTTGGAGGTTCTAACAAGTGTAGAATGGTAAAAAGAGTATTCTAAAGGCTTAGAATGGTCTAGGAATGTGTATTATGACTTATAATAACCATTAGAATGATCCTAAACAAAGCATGGTACCCCAAGGGACGTAGAGGGTGTAGCATGAGTCCTTGTAGGTTCTAACAAGTGTAGAATGGTTAAGAGAGTATTCTAAAGGCTTAGAATGGTCTAGGAATGTGTATTAGGACTTATAAGAACCATTAGAATGACCCTAAACATTGCTCGAGTCCCCAAGGACATAGAGGGTGTAGGATGAGTCCTTGGAGGTTCGAATAAGTGTAGAATGATTAAGTGATTATTCTAAAGGCTTAGAATGGTTTAGGAATGTGTATTAGGACTTATAATAACCATTAGAATGATCCTAAACAATGCACGTTACCCCAAGGGACGTAGAGGGTGTAGCATGAGTCCTTGTAGGTTCTAACAAGTGTAGAATGGTTAAGAGAGTATTCTAAAGGCTTAGAATGGTCTAGAAATGTTTATTAGGACTTATAAGAACCATTAGAATGATCCTAAACATTGCTCGAGTCCCCAAGGGACCAGAGGGTGTACGATGAGTCCTTGGAGGTTCTAATAAGTGTAGAATGGTTAAGAGAGTATTCTAAAGGCTTAGAATGGTCTAGGAATGTGTATTAGGACTTATAAGGACCATTAGAATGATCCTAAACAATGCATGGTACCCCAAGGGACGTAGAGGGTGTAGGATGAGTCCTTGGAGGTTCTAACAAGTGTAGAATGGTTAAGAGAGTATTCTAAAGGCTTAGAATGGTCTAGGAATATGTATTAGGACTTATAATAACCATTAGAATGATCCTAAACATTGCATGGTGCCCCAAGGGACGTAGAGGGTGTAGCATGAGTCCTTGGAGGTTCTAATAAGTGTAGAATGGTTAAGAGAGTATTCTAAAGGCTTAGAACGGTCTAGGAATGTGTACTAGGACTTATAATAACCATTAGAATGATCCTCAACATTGCATGGTACCCCAAGGGACGTAGAGGGTGTACCATGAGTCCTTGGAGGTTCTAACAAAGTGTAGAATGGTTAAGAGAGTATTCTAAAGGCTTAGAATGGTCTAGGAATGTGTATTAGGACTTATAATAACCATTGGAATGATCCTAAACATTGCATGGTACCACAAGGGACGTAGAGGGTGTAGCATGAGTCCTTGTAGGTTCTAACAAGTGTAGAATGGTTAAGAGAGTATTCTAAAGGCTTAGAATGGTCTAGGAATGAGTATTAGGACTTATAAGAACCATTAGAATGATCCTAAACATTGTTCGAGTCCCCAAGGGACATAGAGGGTGTAATAAGAGTCCTTGGAGGTTCTAATAAGAGTAGAATGGTTAAGAGAGTATTCTAAAGGCTTAGAATGGTCTAGGAATGTGTAGTAGGACTTATAAGAACCATTAGAATGATCCTAAACAATGCATGGTACCCCAAGGGATGTAGAGGGTGTACCATGAATCCTTGGAGGTTCTAACAAGTGTAGAATGGTTAAGAGAGTATTCTAAATGCTTAGAATGGTCTAGGAATGTGTAATAGGACTTATAATAACCATTAGAATGATCCTAAACAATGCTTGAGTCCCCAAGGGACGTAGAGGGTGTAGCATGAGTCCTTGGAGGTTATAACAAGTGTAGAATGGTTAAGATAGTATTCTAAAGGCTTAGAATGGTCTAGGAATGTGTATTAGGACTTATAATAACCATTAGAATGATCCTAAACATTGCATGGTGCCCCAAGGGACGTAGAGGGTGTAGCATGAGTCCTTGGAGGTTCTAATAAGTGTAGAATGGTTAAGAGAGTATTCTAAAGGTTTAGAATGGTCTAGGAATGTGTATTAGGACTTATAATAACCATCAGAATGATCCTTAACATTCCATGGTACCCCAAGGGACAGAGAAGGTGTAGCATGAGTCCTTGGAGGTTCTAATAAGTGTAGAATGGTTAAGAGAGTATTCAAAAGGCTTGGAATGGTCTAGGAATGTGTATTAGGACTTATAATAACCATAAGAACTATCCTAACCATTGCAGGGTACCCCAAGGGACGTAGAGGGTGTACCATGAGTCCTTGGAGGTTCTAACAAGTGTAGAATGGTTAAGAGAGTATTCTAAAGGCTTAGAATGGTCTAGGAATGTGTATTAGGACTTATAAGAACCATTAGAATGATCCTAAACAATGCATGGTACCCCAAGGGATGTAGAGGGTGTACCATGAATCCTTGGAGGTTTTAACAAGTGTAGAATGGTTAAGAGAGTATTATAAATGCTTAGAATGGTCTAGGAATGTGTAATAGGACTTATAATAACCATTAGAATGATCCTAAACAATGCTTGAGTCCCCAAGGGACGTAGAGGGTGTAGCATGAGTCCTTGGAGGTTATAACAAGTGTAGAATGGTTAAGATAGTATTCTAAAGGCTTAGAATGGTCTAGGAATGTGTAATAGGACTTATAATAACCATTAGAATGATCCTAATTAATGCTTGAGTCCCCAAGGGACGTAGAGGGTGTACCATGATTCCTTGGAGGTTCTAACAAGTGTAGAATGGTTAAGAGAGTATTCTAAAGGCTTAGAATGGTCTAGGAATGTGTATTAGGACTTATAATAACCATTGGAATGATCCTAAACATTGCATGGTACCACAAGGGACGTAGAGGGTGTAGCATGAGGCCTTGTAGGTTCTAACAAGTGTAGAATGGTTAAGAGAGTATTCTAAAGGCTTAGAATGGTCTAGGAATGTGTATTAGGACTTATAAGAACCATTAGAATGATCCTAAACATTGTTCGAGTACCCAAGGGACATAGAGGGCGTAGCATGAGTCCTTGGAGGTTCTAATAAGTTTAGAATGGTTAAGAGTATTCTAAAGGCTTAGATGGTCTCGGAATGTGTATTAGGACTTATAAGAACCATTAGAATGGTCCTAAACATTGCTCGAGTCCCCAAGGGACGTAGATGGTGTAGCATGAGTCCTTGGAGGTTCTAACAAGTGCAGAATGGTTAAGAGAGTATTCTAAAGGCGTAGAATGGTCTAGGAATGTGTATTAGGACTTATAATAACCATTGGAATGATCCTAAACATTGCATGGTACCCCAAGGGACGTAGAGGGTGTACCATGAGTCCTTGGAGGTTCTAACAAAGTGTAGAATGGTTAAAAGAGTATACTAAAGGCTTAGAATGGTCTAGGAATGTGTATTAGGACTTATAATAACCATTAGAATGATCCTAAACAACGGATGGTACCCCAAGGAACGTAGAGGGTGTACCATGATTCCTTGGAGGTTCTACCAAGTGTAGAATGGTTAAAAGAGTATTCTAAAGGCTTAGAATGGTCTAGGAATTTGTAATAGGACTTATAATAACCATTAGAATGATCCTAAACATTGCTCGAGTCCCCAAGGACATAGAGGGTGTAAGATGAGTCCTTGGAGGTTCGAATAAGTGTAGAATGGTTGAGTATTCTAAAGGCTTAGAATGGTATAGGAATGTGTATTAGGACTTATAATAACCATTAGAATGATCCTAAACATTACTTGAGTCCCCAAGGGACGTAGAGGGTGTAGCATGAGTCCTTGGAGGTTCTAACAAGTGTCGAATGGTTAAGAGAGTATTCTAAAGGCTTAGAATGGTCTAGGAATGTGTATTAGGACTTATAATAACCATTGGAATGATCCTAAACATTGCATGGTACCCCAAGGGACGTAGAGGGTGTACCATGAGTCCTTGGAGGTTCTAACAAGTGTAGAATGGTTAAAAGAGTATTCTAAAGGCTTAGAATGGTCTAGGAATGTGTATTAGGACTTATAAGAACCATTAGAATGATCCTAAACATTGTTCGAGTCCCCAAGGGACTTAGAGGGTGTAGGATGAGTCCTTGGAGGTTCTAATAAGTGTAGAATGGTTAAGAGAGTATTCTAAAGGCTTAGAATGGTCTAGGAATGTGTATTAGGACTTATAATAACCATTGGAATGATCCTAAACATTGCATGGTACCCCAAGGGACGTAGAGGGTGTACCATGAGTCCTTGGAGGTTCTAACAAGTGTAGAATGGTAAAAAGAGTATTCTAAAGGCTTAGAATGGTCTAGGAATGTGTATTATGACTTATAATAACCATTAGAATGATCCTAAACAAAGCATGGTACCCCAAGGGACGTAGAGGGTGTAGCATGAGTCCTTGTAGGTTCTAACAAGTGTAGAATGGTTAAGAGAGTATTCTAAAGGCTTAGAATGGTCTAGGAATGTGTATTAGGACTTATAAGAACCATTAGAATGACCCTAAACATTGCTCGAGTCCCCAAGGACATAGAGGGTGTAGGATGAGTCCTTGGAGGTTCGAATAAGTGTAGAATGATTAAGTGATTATTCTAAAGGCTTAGAATGGTTTAGGAATGTGTATTAGGACTTATAATAACCATTAGAATGATCCTAAACAATGCACGTTACCCCAAGGGACGTAGAGGGTGTAGCATGAGTCCTTGTAGGTTCTAACAAGTGTAGAATGGTTAAGAGAGTATTCTAAAGGCTTAGAATGGTCTAGAAATGTTTATTAGGACTTATAAGAACCATTAGAATGATCCTAAACATTGCTCGAGTCCCCAAGGGACCAGAGGGTGTACGATGAGTCCTTGGAGGTTCTAATAAGTGTAGAATGGTTAAGAGAGTATTCTAAAGGCTTAGAATGGTCTAGGAATGTGTATTAGGACTTATAAGGACCATTAGAATGATCCTAAACAATGCATGGTACCCCAAGGGACGTAGAGGGTGTAGGATGAGTCCTTGGAGGTTCTAACAAGTGTAGAATGGTTAAGAGAGTATTCTAAAGGCTTAGAATGGTCTAGGAATATGTATTAGGACTTATAATAACCATTA
Organism: Crotalaria pallida; assembly: GCA_037953625.1. Classification (NCBI taxonomy): domain Eukaryota; kingdom Viridiplantae; phylum Streptophyta; class Magnoliopsida; order Fabales; family Fabaceae; genus Crotalaria; species Crotalaria pallida. Next base: position 62,038,555 of record CM075655.1, on the reverse strand, counting down.
GAATGATCCTAAACATTGCATGGTGCCCCAAGGGACGTAGAGGGTGTAGCATGAGTCCTTGGAGGTTCTAATAAGTGTAGAATGGTTAAGAGAGTATTCTAAAGGCTTAGAACGGTCTAGGAATGTGTACTAGGACTTATAATAACCATTAGAATGATCCTCAACATTGCATGGTACCCCAAGGGACGTAGAGGGTGTACCATGAGTCCTTGGAGGTTCTAATAAGTGTAGAATGGTTAAGAGAGTATTCAAAAGGCTTGGAATGGTCTAGGAATGTGTATTAGGACTTATAATAACCCTAAGAACTATCCTAACCATTGCAGGGTACCCCAAGGGACGTAGAGGGTGTACCATGAGTCCTTGGAGGTTCTAACAAGTGTAGAATGGTTAAGAGAGTATTCTAAAGGCTTAGAATGGTCTAGGAATGTGTATTAGGACTTATAAGAACCATTAGAATGATCCTAAACAATGCATGGTACCCCAAGGGATGTAGAGGGTGTACCATGAATCCTTGGAGGTTTTAACAAGTGTAGAATGGTTAAGAGAGTATTATAAATGCTTAGAATGGTCTAGGAATGTGTAATAGGACTTATAATAACCATTAGAATGATCCTAAACAATGCTTGAGTCCCCAAGGGACGTAGAGGGTGTAGCATGAGTCCTTGGAGGTTATAACAAGTGTAGAATGGTTAAGATAGTATTCTAAAGGCTTAGAATGGTCTAGGAATGTGTAATAGGACTTATAATAACCATTAGAATGATCCTAATTAATGCTTGAGTCCCCAAGGGACGTAGAGGGTGTACCATGATTCCTTGGAGGTTCTAACAAGTGTAGAATGGTTAAGAGAGTATTCTAAAGGCTTAGAATGGTCTAGGAATGTGTATTAGGACTTATAATAACCATTGGAATGATCCTAAACATTGCATGGTACCACAAGGGACGTAGAGGGTGTAGCATGAGTCCTTGTAGGTTCTAACAAGTGTAGAATGGTTAAGAGAGTATTCTAAAGGCTTAGAATGGTCTAGGAATGTGTATTAGGACTTATAAGAACCATTAGAATGATCCTAAACATTGTTCGAGTCCCCAAGGGACATAGAGGGCGTAGCATGAGTCCTTGGAGGTTCTAATAAGTTTAGAATGGTTAAGAGTATTCTAAAGGCTTAGATGGTCTAGGAATGTGTATTAGGACTTATAAGAACCATTAGAATGGTCCTAAACATTGCTCGAGTCCCCAAGGGACGTAGATGGTGTAGCATGAGTCCTTGGAGGTTCTAACAAGTGCAGAATGGTTAAGAGAGTATTCTAAAGGCGTAGAATGGTCTAGGAATGTGTATTAGGACTTATAATAACCATTGGAATGATCCTAAACATTGCATGGTACCCCAAGGGACGTAGAGGGTGTACCATGAGTCCTTGGAGGTTCTAACAAAGTGTAGAATGGTTAAAAGAGTATACTAAAGGCTTAGAATGGTCTAGGAATGTGTATTAGGACTTATAATAACCATTAGAATGATCCTAAACAACGCATGGTACCCCAAGGAACGTAGAGGGTGTACCATGATTCCTTGGAGGTTCTACCAAGTGTAGAATGGTTAAAAGAGTATTCTAAAGGCTTAGAATGGTCTAGGAATTTGTAATAGGACTTATAATAACCATTAGAATGATCCTAAACATTGCTCGAGTCCCCAAGGACATAGAGGGTGTAGGATGAGTCCTTGGAGGTTCGAATAAGTGTAGAATGGTTGAGTATTCTAAAGGCTTAGAATGGTATAGGAATGTGTATTAGGACTTATAATAACCATTAGAATGATCCTAAACATTACTTGAGTCCCCAAGGGACGTAGAGGGTGTAGCATGAGTCCTTGGAGGTTCTAACAAGTGTCGAATGGTTAAGAGAGTATTCTAAAGGCTTAGAATGGTCTAGGAATGTGTATTAGGACTTATAATAACCATTGGAATGATCCTAAACATTGCATGGTACCCCAAGGGACGTAGAGGGTGTACCATGAGTCCTTGAAGGTTCTAACAAGTGTAGAATGGTTAAAAGAGTATTCTAAAGGCTTAGAATGGTCTAGGAATGTGTATTAGGACTTATAAGAACCATTAGAATGATCCTAAACATTGTTCGAGTCCCCAAGGGACTTAGAGGGTGTAGGATGAGTCCTTGGAGGTTCTAATAAGTGTAGAATGGTTAAGAGAGTATTCTAAAGGCTTAGAATGGTCTAGGAATGTGTATTAGGACTTATAATAACCATTGGAATGATCCTAAACATTACATGGTACCCCAAGGGACGTAGAGGGTGTACCATGAGTCCTTGGAGGTTCTAACAAGTGTAGAATGGTAAAAAGAGTATTCTAAAGGCTTAGAATGGTCTAGGAATGTGTATTATGACTTATAATAACCATTAGAATGATCCTAAACAAAGCATGGTACCCCAAGGGACGTAGAGGGTGTACCATGATTCCTTGGAGGTTCTACCAAGTGTAGAATGGTTAAAAGAGTATTCTAAAGGCTTAGAATGGTCTAGGAATTTGTAATAGGACTTATAATAACCATTAGAATGATCCTAAACATTGCTCGAGTCCCCAAGGACATAGAGGGTGTAGGATGAGTCCTTGGAGGTTCGAATAAGTGTAGAATGGTTGAGTATTCTAAAGGCTTAGAATGGTATAGGAATGTGTATTAGGACTTATAATAACCATTAGAATGATCCTAAACATTACTTGAGTCCCCAAGGGACGTAGAGGGTGTAGCATGAGTCCTTGGAGGTTCTAACAAGTGTCGAATGGTTAAGAGAGTATTCTAAAGGCTTAGAATGGTCTAGGAATGTGTATTAGGACTTATAATAACCATTGGAATGATCCTAAACATTGCATGGTACCCCAAGGGACGTAGAGGGTGTACCATGAGTCCTTGGAGGTTCTAACAAGTGTAGAATGGTTAAAAGAGTATTCTAAAGGCTTAGAATGGTCTAGGAATGTGTATTAGGACTTATAAGAACCATTAGAATGATCCTAAACATTGTTCGAGTCCCCAAGGGACTTAGAGGGTGTAGGATGAGTCCTTGGAGGTTCTAATAAGTGTAGAATGGTTAAGAGAGTATTCTAAAGGCTTAGAATGGTCTAGGAATGTGTATTAGGACTTATAATAACCATTGGAATGATCCTAAACATTGCATGGTACCCCAAGGGACGTAGAGGGTGTACCATGAGTCCTTGGAGGTTCTAACAAGTGTAGAATGGTAAAAAGAGTATTCTAAAGGCTTAGAATGGTCTAGGAATGTGTATTATGACTTATAATAACCATTAGAATGATCCTAAACAAAGCATGGTACCCCAAGGGACGTAGAGGGTGTAGCATGAGTCCTTGTAGGTTCTAACAAGTGTAGAATGGTTAAGAGAGTATTCTAAAGGCTTAGAATGGTCTAGGAATGTGTATTAGGACTTATAAGAACCATTAGAATGACCCTAAACATTGCTCGAGTCCCCAAGGACATAGAGGGTGTAGGATGAGTCCTTGGAGGTTCGAATAAGTGTAGAATGATTAAGTGATTATTCTAAAGGCTTAGAATGGTTTAGGAATGTGTATTAGGACTTATAATAACCATTAGAATGATCCTAAACAATGCACGTTACCCCAAGGGACGTAGAGGGTGTAGCATGAGTCCTTGTAGGTTCTAACAAGTGTAGAATGGTTAAGAGAGTATTCTAAAGGCTTAGAATGGTCTAGAAATGTTTATTAGGACTTATAAGAACCATTAGAATGATCCTAAACATTGCTCGAGTCCCCAAGGGACCAGAGGGTGTACGATGAGTCCTTGGAGGTTCTAATAAGTGTAGAATGGTTAAGAGAGTATTCTAAAGGCTTAGAATGGTCTAGGAATGTGTATTAGGACTTATAAGGACCATTAGAATGATCCTAAACAATGCATGGTACCCCAAGGGACGTAGAGGGTGTAGGATGAGTCCTTGGAGGTTCTAACAAGTGTAGAATGGTTAAGAGAGTATTCTAAAGGCTTAGAATGGTCTAGGAATATGTATTAGGACTTATAATAACCATTAGAATGATCCTAAACATTGCATGGTGCCCCAAGGGACGTAGAGGGTGTAGCATGAGTCCTTGGAGGTTCTAATAAGTGTAGAATGGTTAAGAGAGTATTCTAAAGGCTTAGAACGGTCTAGGAATGTGTACTAGGACTTATAATAACCATTAGAATGATCCTCAACATTGCATGGTACCCCAAGGGACGTAGAGGGTGTACCATGAGTCCTTGGAGGTTCTAATAAGTGTAGAATGGTTAAGAGAGTATTCAAAAGGCTTGGAATGGTCTAGGAATGTGTATTAGGACTTATAATAACCATAAGAACTATCCTAACCATTGCAGGGTACCCCAAGGGACGTAGAGGGTGTACCATGAGTCCTTGGAGGTTCTAACAAGTGTAGAATGGTTAAGAGAGTATTCTAAAGGCTTAGAATGGTCTAGGAATGTGTATTAGGACTTATAAGAACCATTAGAATGATCCTAAACAATGCATGGTACCCCAAGGGATGTAGAGGGTGTACCATGAATCCTTGGAGGTTTTAACAAGTGTAGAATGGTTAAGAGAGTATTATAAATGCTTAGAATGGTCTAGGAATGTGTAATAGGACTTATAATAACCATTAGAATGATCCTAAACAATGCTTGAGTCCCCAAGGGACGTAGAGGGTGTAGCATGAGTCCTTGGAGGTTATAACAAGTGTAGAATGGTTAAGATAGTATTCTAAAGGCTTAGAATGGTCTAGGAATGTGTAATAGGACTTATAATAACCATTAGAATGAACCTAATTAATGCTTGAGTCCCCAAGGGACGTAGAGGGTGTACCATGATTCCTTGGAGGTTCTAACAAGTGTAGAATGGTTAAGAGAGTATTCTAAAGGCTTAGAATGGTCTAGGAATGTGTATTAGGACTTATAATAACCATTGGAATGATCCTAAACATTGCATGGTACCACAAGGGACGTAGAGGGTGTAGCATGAGTCCTTGTAGGTTCTAACAAGTGTAGAATGGTTAAGAGAGTATTCTAAAGGCTTAGAATGGTCTAGGAATGTGTATTAGGACTTATAAGAACCATTAGAATGATCCTAAACATTGTTCGAGTCCCCAAGGGACATAGAGGGCGTAGCATGAGTCCTTGGAGGTTCTAATAAGTTTAGAATGGTTAAGAGTATTCTAAAGGCTTAGATGGTCTAGGAATGTGTATTAGGACTTATAAGAACCATTAGAATGGTCCTAAACATTGCTCGAGTCCCCAAGGGACGTAGATGGTGTAGCATGAGTCCTTGGAGGTTCTAACAAGTGCAGAATGGTTAAGAGAGTATTCTAAAGGCGTAGAATGGTCTAGGAATGTGTATTAGGACTTATAATAACCATTGGAATGATCCTAAACATTGCATGGTACCCCAAGGGACGTAGAGGGTGTACCATGAGTCCTTGGAGGTTCTAACAAAGTGTAGAATGGTTAAAAGAGTATACTAAAGGCTTAGAATGGTCTAGGAATGTGTATTAGGACTTATAATAACCATTAGAATGATCCTAAACAACGCATGGTACCCCAAGGAACGTAGAGGGTGTACCATGATTCCTTGGAGGTTCTACCAAGTGTAGAATGGTTAAAAGAGTATTCTAAAGGCTTAGAATGGTCTAGGAATTTGTAATAGGACTTATAATAACCATTAGAATGATCCTAAACATTGCTCGAGTCCCCAAGGACATAGAGGGTGTAGGATGAGTCCTTGGAGGTTCGAATAAGTGTAGAATGGTTGAGTATTCTAAAGGCTTAGAATGGTATAGGAATGTGTATTAGGACTTATAATAACCATTAGAATGATCCTAAACATTACTTGAGTCCCCAAGGGACGTAGAGGGTGTAGCATGAGTCCTTGGAGGTTCTAACAAGTGTCGAATGGTTAAGAGAGTATTCTAAAGGCTTAGAATGGTCTAGGAATGTGTATTAGGACTTATAATAACCATTGGAATGATCCTAAACATTGCATGGTACCCCAAGGGACGTAGAGGGTGTACCATGAGTCCTTGGAGGTTCTAACAAGTGTAGAATGGTTAAAAGAGTATTCTAAAGGCTTAGAATGGTCTAGGAATGTGTATTAGGACTTATAAGAACCATTAGAATGATCCTAAACATTGTTCGAGTCCCCAAGGGACTTAGAGGGTGTAGGATGAGTCCTTGGAGGTTCTAATAAGTGTAGAATGGTTAAGAGAGTATTCTAAAGGCTTAGAATGGTCTAGGAATGTGTATTAGGACTTATAATAACCATTGGAATGATCCTAAACATTGCATGGTACCCCAAGGGACGTAGAGGGTGTACCATGAGTCCTTGGAGGTTCTAACAAGTGTAGAATGGTAAAAAGAGTATTCTAAAGGCTTAGAATGGTCTAGGAATGTGTATTATGACTTATAATAACCATTAGAATGATCCTAAACAAAGCATGGTACCCCAAGGGACGTAGAGGGTGTAGCATGAGTCCTTGTAGGTTCTAACAAGTGTAGAATGGTTAAGAGAGTATTCTAAAGGCTTAGAATGGTCTAGGAATGTGTATTAGGACTTATAAGAACCATTAGAATGACCCTAAACATTGCTCGAGTCCCCAAGGACATAGAGGGTGTAGGATGAGTCCTTGGAGGTTCGAATAAGTGTAGAATGATTAAGTGATTATTCTAAAGGCTTAGAATGGTTTAGGAATGTGTATTAGGACTTATAATAACCATTAGAATGATCCTAAACAATGCACGTTACCCCAAGGGACGTAGAGGGTGTAGCATGAGTCCTTGTAGGTTCTAACAAGTGTAGAATGGTTAAGAGAGTATTCTAAAGGCTTAGAATGGTCTAGAAATGTTTATTAGGACTTATAAGAACCATTAGAATGATCCTAAACATTGCTCGAGTCCCCAAGGGACCAGAGGGTGTACGATGAGTCCTTGGAGGTTCTAATAAGTGTAGAATGGTTAAGAGAGTATTCTAAAGGCTTAGAATGGTCTAGGAATGTGTATTAGGACTTATAAGGACCATTAGAATGATCCTAAACAATGCATGGTACCCCAAGGGACGTAGAGGGTGTAGGATGAGTCCTTGGAGGTTCTAACAAGTGTAGAATGGTTAAGAGAGTATTCTAAAGGCTTAGAATGGTCTAGGAATATGTATTAGGACTTATAATAACCATTAGAATGATCCTAAACATTGCATGGTGCCCCAAGGGACGTAGAGGGTGTAGCATGAGTCCTTGGAGGTTCTAATAAGTGTAGAATGGTTAAGAGAGTATTCTAAAGGCTTAGAACGGTCTAGGAATGTGTACTAGGACTTATAATAACCATTAGAATGATCCTCAACATTGCATGGTACCCCAAGGGACGTAGAGGGTGTACCATGAGTCCTTGGAGGTTCTAATAAGTGTAGAATGGTTAAGAGAGTATTCAAAAGGCTTGGAATGGTCTAGGAATGTGTATTAGGACTTATAATAACCATAAGAACTATCCTAACCATTGCAGGGTACCCCAAGGGACGTAGAGGGTGTACCATGAGTCCTTGGAGGTTCTAACAAGTGTAGAATGGTTAAGAGAGTATTCTAAAGGCTTAGAATGGTCTAGGAATGTGTATTAGGACTTATAAGAACCATTAGAATGATCCTAAACATTGTTCGAGTCCCCAAGGGACATAGAGGGTGTAACAAGAGTCCTTGGAGGTTCTAATAAGAGTAGAATGGTTAAGAGAGTATTCTAAAGGCTTAGAATGGTCTAGGAATGTGTAGTAGGACTTATAAGAACCATTAGAATGATCCTAAACAATGCATGGTACCCCAAGGGATGTAGAGGGTGTACCATGAATCCTTGGAGGTTCTAACAAGTGTAGAATGGTTAAGAGAGTATTCTAAATGCTTAGAATGGTCTAGGAATGTGTAATAGGACTTATAATAACCATTAGAATGATCCTAAACAATGCTTGAGTCCCCAAGGGACGTAGAGGGTGTAGCATGAGTCCTTGGAGGTTATAACAAGTGTAGAATGGTTAAGATAGTATTCTAAAGGCTTAGAATGGTCTAGGAATGTGTATTAGGACTTATAATAACCATTAGAATGATCCTAAACATTGCATGGTGCCCCAAGGGACGTAGAGGGTGTAGCATGAGTCCTTGGAGGTTCTAATAAGTGTAGAATGGTTAAGAGAGTATTCTAAAGGCTTAGAATGGTCTAGGAATGTGTATTAGGACTTATAATAACCATTAGAATGATCCTTAACATTCCATGGTACCCCAAGGGACAGAGAAGGTGTAGCATGAGTCCTTGGAGGTTCTAATAAGTGTAGAATGGTTAAGAGAGTATTCAAAAGGCTTGGAATGGTCTAGGAATGTGTATTAGGACTTATAATAACCATAAGAACTATCCTAACCATTGCAGGGTACCCCAAGGGACGTAGAGGGTGTACCATGAGTCCTTGGAGGTTCTAACAAGTGTAGAATGGTTAAGAGAGTATTCTAAAGGCTTAGAATGGTCTAGGAATGTGTATTAGGACTTATAAGAACCATTAGAATGATCCTAAACAATGCATGGTACCCCAAGGGATGTAGAGGGTGTACCATGAATCCTTGGAGGTTTTAACAAGTGTAGAATGGTTAAGAGAGTATTATAAATGCTTAGAATGGTCTAGGAATGTGTAATAGGACTTATAATAACCATTAGAATGATCCTAAACAATGCTTGAGTCCCCAAGGGACGTAGAGGGTGTAGCATGAGTCCTTGGAGGTTATAACAAGTGTAGAATGGTTAAGATAGTATTCTAAAGGCTTAGAATGGTCTAGGAATGTGTAATAGGACTTATAATAACCATTAGAATGATCCTAATTAATGCTTGAGTCCCCAAGGGACGTAGAGGGTGTACCATGATTCCTTGGAGGTTCTAACAAGTGTAGAATGGTTAAGAGAGTATTCTAAAGGCTTAGAATGGTCTAGGAATGTGTATTAGGACTTATAATAACCATTGGAATGATCCTAAACATTGCATGGTACCACAAGGGACGTAGAGGGTGTAGCATGAGCCCTTGTAGGTTCTAACAAGTGTAGAATGGTTAAGAGAGTATTCTAAAGGCTTAGAATGGTCTAGGAATGTGTATTAGGACTTATAAGAACCATTAGAATGATCCTAAACATTGTTCGAGTCCCCAAGGGACATAGAGGGCGTAGCATGAGTCCTTGGAGGTTCTAATAAGTTTAGAATGGTTAAGAGTATTCTAAAGGCTTAGATGGTCTAGGAATGTGTATTAGGACTTATAAGAACCATTAGAATGGTCCTAAACATTGCTCGAGTCCCCAAGGGACGTAGATGGTGTAGCATGAGTCCTTGGAGGTTCTAACAAGTGCAGAATGGTTAAGAGAGTATTCTAAAGGCGTAGAATGGTCTAGGAATGTGTATTAGGACTTATAATAACCATTGGAATGATCCTAAACATTGCATGGTACCCCAAGGGACGTAGAGGGTGTACCATGAGTCCTTGGAGGTTCTAACAAAGTGTAGAATGGTTAAAAGAGTATACTAAAGGCTTAGAATGGTCTAGGAATGTGTATTAGGACTTATAATAACCATTAGAATGATCCTAAACAACGCATGGTACCCCAAGGAACGTAGAGGGTGTACCATGATTCCTTGGAGGTTCTACCAAGTGTAGAATGGTTAAAAGAGTATTCTAAAGGCTTAGAATGGTCTAGGAATTTGTAATAGGACTTATAATAACCATTCGAATGATCCTAAACATTGCCCGAGTCCCCAAGGACATAGAGGGTGTAGGATGAGTCCTTGGAGGTTCGAATAAGTGTAGAATGGTTGAGTATTCTAAAGGCTTAGAATGGTATAGGAATGTGTATTAGGACTTATAATAACCATTAGAATGATCCTAAACATTACTTGAGTCCCCAAGGGACGTAGAGGGTGTAGCATGAGTCCTTGGAGGTTCTAACAAGTGTCGAATGGTTAAGAGAGTATTCTAAAGGCTTAGAATGGTCTAGGAATGTGTATTAAGACTTATAATAACCATTGGAATGATCCTAAACATTGCATGGTACCCCAAGGGACGTAGAGGGTGTACCATGAGTCCTTGGAGGTTCTAATAAGTGTAGAATGGTTAAGAGAGTATTCTAAAGGCTTAGAATGGTCTAGGAATGTGTATTAGGACTTATAATAACCATTAGAATGATCCTAAACAACGCATGGTACCCCAAGGAACGTAGAGGGTGTAGGATGAGTCCTTGGAGGTTCTAACAAGTGTAGAATGGTTAAGAGAGTATTCTAAAGGCTTAGAATGGTCTAGGAATGCGTATTAGGACTTATAATAACTATTAGAATTTTCCTAAACATTGCATGGTACCCCAAGGGAAGTATAGGGTGTACCATGATTCCTTGGAGGTTCTAACAAGTGTAGAATGGTTAAAAGAGTATTCTAAAGGCTTAGAATGGTCTAGGAATTTGTAATAGGACTTATAATAACCATTAGAATGATCCTAAACATTACATGGTACCCCAAGGGACGTAGAGGGAGTAGCATGAGTCCTTGGAGGTTCTAACATGTGTAGAATGGTTAAGAGAGTATTCTAAAGGCTTAGAATGGTCTAGGAATGTGTATTAGGACTTATAAGAACCATTAGAATGATCCTAAACATTGTTCGAGTCCCCAAGGGACTTAGAGGGTGTAGGATGAGTCCTTGGAGGTTCTAATAAGTGTAGAATGGTTAAGCGAGTATTCTAAAGGCTTAGAATGGTCTAGGAATGTGTATTAGGACTTATAATAACCATTGGAATGATCCTAAACATTGCATGGTACCCCAAGGGACGTAGAGGGTGTACCATGAGTCCTTGGAGGTTCTAACAAGTGTAGAATGGTTAAAAGAGTATTCTAAAGGCTTAGAATGGTCTAGGAATTTGTAATAGGACTTATAATAACCATTAGAATGATCCTAAACATTACATGGTACCCCAAGGGACGTAGAGGGAGTAGCATGAGTCCTTGGAGGTTCTAACAAGTGTAGAATGGTTAAGAGAGTATTCTAAAGGCTTAGAATGGTCTAGGAATGTGTATTAGGACTTATAAGAACCATTAGAATGATCCTAAACATTGTTCGAGTCCCCAAGGGACATAGAGGGCGTAGCATGAGTCCTTGGAGGTTCTAATAAGTGTAGAATGGTTAAGAGTATTCTAAAGGCTTAGAAGGTCTAGGAATGTGTATTAGGACTTATAAGAACCATTAGAATGATCCTAAACATTGCTCGAGTCCCCAAGGGACGTAGATGGTGTAGCATGAGTCCTTGGAGGTTCTAACAAGTGCAGAATGGTTAAGAGAGTATTCTAAAGGCGTAGAATGGTCTAGGAATGTGTATTAGGACTTATAATAACCATTGGAATGATCCTAAACATTGCATGGTACCCCAAGGGACGTAGAGGGTGTACCATGAGTCCTTGGAGGTTCTAACAAAGTGTAGAATGGTTAAAAGAGTATACTAAAGGCTTAGAATGGTCTAGGAATGTGTATTAGGACTTATAATAACCATTAGAATGATCCTAAACAACGCATGGTACCCCAAGGAACGTAGAGGGTGTACCATGATTCCTTGGAGGTTCTACCAAGTGTAGAATGGTTAAAAGAGTATTCTAAAGGCTTAGAATGGTCTAGGAATTTGTATTAGGACTTATAAGAACCATTAGAATGATCCTAAACATTGCTCGAGTCCCCAAGGACATAGAGGGTGTAGGATGAGTCCTTGGAGGTTCGAATAAGTGTAGAATGGTTGAGTATTCTAAAGGCTTAAAATGGTATAGGAATGTGTATTAGGACTTATAATAACCATTAGAATGATCCTAAACAACGCATGGTACCACAAGGAACGTAGAGGGTGTAGGATGAGTCCTTGGAGGTTCTAACAAGTGTAGAATGGTTAAGAGAGTATTCTAAAGGCTTAGAAGGTCTAGGAATGTGTATTAGGACTTATAAGAACCATTAGAATGATCCTAAACATTGCTCGAGTCCCCAAGGGACGTAGATGGTGTAGCATGAGTCCTTGGAGGTTCTAACAAGTGCAGAATGGTTAAGAGAGTATTCTAAAGGCGTAGAATGGTCTAGGAATGTGTATTAGGACTTATAATAACCATTGGAATGATCCTAAACATTGCATGGTACCCCAAGGGACGTAGAGGGTGTACCATGAGTCCTTGGAGGTTCTAACAAAGTGTAGAATGGTTAAAAGAGTATACTAAAGGCTTAGAATGGTCTAGGAATGTGTACTAGGACTTATAATAACCATTAGAATGATCCTAAACAACGCATGGTACCCCAAGGAACGTAGAGGGTGTACCATGATTCCTTGGAGGTTCTACCAAGTGTAGAATGGTTAAAAGAGTATTCTAAAGGCTTAGAATGGTCTAGGAATTTGTATTAGGACTTATAAGAACCATTAGAATGATCCTAAACATTGCTCGAGTCCCCAAGGACATAGAGGGTGTAGGATGAGTCCTTGGAGGTTCGAATAAGTGTAGAATGGTTGAGTATTCTAAAGGCTTAAAATGGTATAGGAATGTGTATTAGGACTTATAATAACCATTAGAATGATCCTAAACAACGCATGGTACCACAAGGAACGTAGAGGGTGTAGGATGAGTCCTTGGAGGTTCTAACAAGTGTAGAATGGTTAAGAGAGTATTCTAAAGGCTTAGAATGGTCTAGGAATGCGTATTAGGACTTATAATAACTATTAGAATTTTCCTAAACATTGCATGGTACCCCAAGGGAAGTATAGGGTGTACCATGATTCCTTGGAGGTTCTAACAAGTGTAGAATGGTTAAAAGAGTATTCTAAAGGCTTAGAATGGTCTAGGAATTTGTAATAGGACTTATAATAACCATTAGAATGATCCTAAACATTACATGGTACCCCAAGGGACGTAGAGGGAGTAGCATGAGTCCTTGGAGGTTCTAACATGTGTAGAATGGTTAAGAGAGTATTCTAAAGGCTTAGAATGGTCTAGGAATGTGTATTAGGACTTATAAGAACCATTAGAATGACCCTAAACATTGCTCGAGTCCCCAAGGGACTTAGAGGGTGTAGGATGAGTCCTTGGAGGTTCTAATAAGTGTAGAATGGTTAAGAGAGTATTCTAAAGGCTTAGAATGGTCTAGGAATGTGTATTAGGACTTATAATAACCATTGGAATGATCCTAAACATTGCATGGTACCCCAAGGGACGTAGAGGTGTACCATGAGTCCTTGGAGGTTCTAACAAGTGTAGAATGGTTAAAAGAGTATTCTAAAGGCTTAGAATGGTCTAGGAATTTGTAATAGGACTTATAATAACCATTAGAATGATCCTAAACATTACATGGTACCCCAAGGGACGTAGAGGGAGTAGCATGAGTCCTTGGAGGTTCTAACAAGTGTAGAATGGTTAAGAGAGTATTCTAAAGGCTTAGAATGGTCTAGGAATGTGTATTAGGACTTATAAGAACCATTAGAATGATCCTAAACATTGTTCGAGTCCCCAAGGGACATAGAGGGCGTAGCATGAGTCCTTGGAGGTTCTAATAAGTGTAGAATGGTTAAGAGTATTCTAAAGGCTTAGAAGGTCTAGGAATGTGTATTAGGACTTATAAGAACCATTAGAATGATCCTAAACATTGCTCGAGTCCCCAAGGGACGTAGATGGTGTAGCATGAGTCCTTGGAGGTTCTAACAAGTGCAGAATGGTTAAGAGAGTATTCTAAAGGCGTAGAATGGTCTAGGAATGTGTATTAGGACTTATAATAACCATTGGAATGATCCTAAACATTGCATGGTACCCCAAGGGACGTAGAGGGTGTACCATGAGTCCTTGGAGGTTCTAACAAAGTGTAGAATGGTTAAAAGAGTATACTAAAGGCTTAGAATGGTCTAGGAATGTGTATTAGGACTTATAATAACCATTAGAATGATCCTAAACAACGCATGGTACCCCAAGGAACGTAGAGGGTGTACCATGATTCCTTGGAGGTTCTACCAAGTGTAGAATGGTTAAAAGAGTATTCTAAAGGCTTAGAATGGTCTAGGAATTTGTATTAGGACTTATAAGAACCATTAGAATGATCCTAAACATTGCTCGAGTCCCCAAGGACATAGAGGGTGTAGGATGAGTCCTTGGAGGTTCGAATAAGTGTAGAATGGTTGAGTATTCTAAAGGCTTAGAATGGTATAGGAATGTGTATTAGGACTTATAATAACCATTAGAATGATCCTAAACATTACTTGAGTCCCCAAGGGACGTAGAGGGTGTAGCATGAGTCCTTGGAGGTTCTAACAAGTGTCGAATGATTAAGAGAGTATTCTAAAGGCTTAGAATGGTCTAGGAATGTGTATTAGGACTTATAATAACCATTGGAATGATCCTAAACATTGCATGGTACCCCAAGGGACGTAGAGGGTGTACCATGAGTCCTTGGAGGTTCTAACAAGTGTAAAATGGTTAAAAGAGTATTCTAAAGGCTTAGAATGGTCTAGGAATGTGTATTAGGACTTATAATAACCATTAGAATGATCCTAAACAACGCATGGTACCCCAAGGAACGTAGAGGGTGTACCATGATTCCTTGGAGGTTCTACCAAGTGTAGAATAGTTAAAAGAGTATTCTAAAGGCTTAGAATGGTCTAGGAATTTGTATTAGGACTTATAAGAACCATTAGAATGATCCTAAACATTGCTCGAGTCCCCAAGGACATAGAGGGTGTAGGATGAGTCCTTGGAGGTTCGAATAAGTGTAGAATGGTTGAGTATTCAAAAGGCTTAGAATGGTATAGGAATGTGTATTAGGACTTATAATAACCATTAGAATGATCCTAAACAACGCATGGTACCCCAAGGAACGTAGAGGGTGTAGGATGAGTCCTTGGAGGTTCTAACAAGTGTAGAATGGTTAAGAGAGTATTCTAAAGGCTTAGAATGGTCTAGGAATGCGTATTAGGACTTATAATAACTATTAGAATTTTCCTAAACATTGCATGGTACCCCAAGGGAAGTATAGGGTGTACCATGATTCCTTGGAGGTTCTAACAAGTGTAGAATGGTTAAAAGAGTATTCTAAAGGCTTAGAATGGTCTAGGAATTTGTAATAGGACTTATAATAACCATTAGAATGATCCTAAACATTACATGGTACCCCAAGGGACGTAGAGGGAGTAGCATGAGTCCTTGGAGGTTCTAACATGTGTAGAATGGTTAAGAGAGTATTCTAAAGGCTTAGAATGGTCTAGGAATGTGTATTAGGACTTATAAGAACCATTAGAATGATCCTAAACATTGTTCGAGTCCCCAAGGGACTTAGAGGGTGTAGGATGAGTCCTTGGAGGTTCTAATAAGTGTAGAATGGTTAAGAGAGTATTCTAAAGGCTTAGAATGGTCTAGGAATGTGTATTAGGACTTATAATAACCATTGGAATGATCCTAAACATTGCATGGTACCCCAAGGGACGTAGAGGGTGTACCATGAGTCCTTGGAGGTTCTAACAAGTGTAGAATGGTTAAAAGAGTATTCTAAAGGCTTAGAATGGTCTAGGAATTTGTAATAGGACTTATAATAACCATTAGAATGATCCTAAACATTACATGGTACCCCAAGGGACGTAGAGGGAGTAGCATGAGTCCATGGAGGTTCTAACAAGTGTAGAATGGTTAAGAGAGTATTCTAAAGGCTTAGAATGGTCTAGGAATGTGTATTAGGACTTACAAGAACCATTAGAATGATCCTAAACATTGTTCGAGTCCCCAAGGGACTTAGAGGGTGTAGGATGAGTCCTTGGAGGTTCTAATAAGTGTAGAATGGTTAAGAGAGTATTCTAAAGGCTTAGAATGGTCTAGGAATGTGTATTAGGACTTATAATAACCATTGGAATGATCCTAAACATTGCATGGTACCCCAAGGGACGTAGAGGGTGTACCATGAGTCCTTGGAGGTTCTAACAAGTGTAGAATGGTTAAAAGAGTATTCTAAAGGCTTAGAATGGTCTAGGAATGTGTATTAGGACTTATAAGAACCATTAGAATGATCCTAAACATTATTCGGGTCCCCAAGGGACTTAGAGGGTGTAGGATGAGTCCTTGGAGGTTCTAATAAGTGTAGAATGGTTAAGAGAGTATTCTAAAGGCTTAGAATGGTCTAGGAATTTGTAATAGGACTTATAATAACCATTAGAATGATCCTAAACATTACATGGTACCCCAAGGGACGTAGAGGGAGTAGCATGAGTCCTTGGAGGTTCTAACAAGTGTAGAATGGTTAAGAGAGTATTCTAAAGGCTTAGAGTGGTCTAGGAATGTGTATTAGGACTTATAAGAACCATTAGAATGATCCTAAACATTGTTCGAGTCCCCAAGGGACATAGAGGGCGTAGCATGAGTCCTTGGAGGTTCTAATAAGTGTAGAATGGTTAAGAGTATTCTAAAGGCTTAGATGGTCTAGGAATGTGTATTAGGACTTATAAGAACCATTAGAATGATCCTAAACATTGCTCGAGTCCCCAAGGGACGTAGATGGTGTAGCATGAGTCCTTGGAGGTTCTAACAAGTGCAGAATGGTTAAGAGAGTATTCTAAAGGCGTAGAATGGTCTAGGAATGTGTATTAGGACTTATAATAACCATTGGAATGATCCTAAACATTGCATGGTACCCCAAGGGACGTAGAGGGTGTACCATGAGTCCTTGGAGGTTCTAACAAAGTGTAGAATGGTTAAAAGAGTATACTAAAGGCTTAGAATGGTCTAGGAATGTGTATTAGGACTTATAATAACCATTAGAATGATCCTAAACAACGCATGGTACCCCAAGGAACGTAGAGGGTGTACCATGATTCCTTGGAGGTTCTACCAAGTGTAGAATGGTTAAAAGAGTATTCTAAAGGCTTAGAATGGTCTAGGAATTTGTATTAGGACTTATAAGAACCATTAGAATGATCCTAAACATTGCTCGAGTCCCCAAGGACATAGAGGGTGTAGGATGAGTCCTTGGAGGTTCGAATAAGTGTAGAATGGTTGAGTATTCTAAAGGCTTAGAATGGTATAGGAATGTGTATTAGGACTTATAATAACCATTAGAATGATCCTAAACATTACTTGAGTCCCCAAGGGACGTAGAGGGTGTAGCATGAGTCCTTGGAGGTTCTAACAAGTGTCGAATGGTTAAGAGAGTATTCTAAAGGCTTAGAATGGTCTAGGAATGTGTATTAGGACTTATAATAACCATTGGAATGATCCTAAACATTGCATGGTACCCCAAGGGACGTAGAGGGTGTACCATGAGTCCTTGGAGGTTCTAACAAGTGTAGAATGGTTAAAAGAGTATTCTAAAGGCTTAGAATGGTCTAGGAATGTGTATTAGGACTTATAATAACCATTAGAATGATCCTAAACAACACATGGTACCCCAAGGAACGTAGAGGGTGTACCATGATTCCTTGGAGGTTCTACCAAGTGTAGAATGGTTAAAAGAGTATTCTAAAGGCTTAGAATGGTCTAGGAATTTGTATTAGGACTTATAAGAACCATTAGAATGATCCTAAACATTGCTCGAGTCCCCAAGGACATAGAGGGTGTAGGATGAGTCCTTGGAGGTTCGAATAAGTGTAGAATGGTTGAGTATTCTAAAGGCTTAGAATGGTATAGGAATGTGTATTAGGACTTATAATAACCATTAGAATGATCCTAAACAACGCATGGTACCCCAAGGAACGTAGAGGGTGTAGGATGAGTCCTTGGAGGTTCTAACAAGTGTAGAATGGTTAAGAGAGTATTCTAAAGGCTTAGAATGGTCTAGGAATGCGTATTAGGACTTATAATAACTATTAGAATTTTCCTAAACATTGCATGGTACCCCAAGGGAAGTATAGGGTGTACCATGATTCCTTGGAGGTTCTAACAAGTGTAGAATGGTTAAAAGAGTATTCTAAAGGCTTAGAATGGTCTAGGAATTTGTAATAGGACTTATAATAACCATTAGAATGATCCTAAACATTACATGGTACCCCAAGGGACGTAGAGGGAGTAGCATGAGTCCTTGGAGGTTCTAACATGTGTAGAATGGTTAAGAGAGTATTCTAAAGGCTTAGAATGGTCTAGGAATGTGTATTAGGACTTATAAGAACCATTAGAATGATCCTAAACATTGTTCGAGTCCCCAAGGGACTTAGAGGGTGTAGGATGAGTCCTTGGAGGTTCTAATAAGTGTAGAATGGTTAAGAGAGTATTCTAAAGGCTTAGAATGGTCTAGGAATGTGTATTAGGACTTATAATAACCATTGGAATGATCCTAAACATTGCATGGTACCCCAAGGGACGTAGAGGGTGTACCATGAGTCCTTGGAGGTTCTAACAAGTGTAGAATGGTTAAAAGAGTATTCTAAAGGCTTAGAATGGTCTAGGAATTTGTAATAGGACTTATAATAACCATTAGAATGATCCTAAACATTACATGGTACCCCAAGGGACGTAGAGGGAGTAGCATGAGTCCATGGAGGTTCTAACAAGTGTAGAATGGTTAAGAGAGTATTCTAAAGGCTTAGAATGGTCTAGGAATGTGTATTAGGACTTACAAGAACCATTAGAATGATCCTAAACATTGTTCGAGTCCCCAAGGGACTTAGAGGGTGTAGGATGAGTCCTTGGAGGTTCTAATAAGTGTAGAATGGTTAAGAGAGTATTCTAAAGGCTTAGAATGGTCTAGGAATGTGTATTAGGACTTATAATAACCATTGGAATGATCGTAAACATTGCATGGTACCCCAAGGGACGTAGAGGGTGTACCATGAGTCCTTGGAGGTTCTAACAAGTGTAGAATGGTTAAAAGAGTATTCTAAAGGCTTAGAATGGTCTAGGAATGTGTATTAGGACTTATAAGAACCATTAGAATGATCCTAAACATTGTTCGAGTCCCCAAGGGACTTAGAGGGTGTAGGATGAGTCCTTGGAGGTTCTAATAAGCGTAGAATGGTTAAGAGAGTATTCTAAAGGCTTAGAATGGTCTAGGAATGTGTATTAGGACTTATAATAACCATTGGAATGATCCTAAACATTGCATGGTACCCCAAGGGACGTAGAGGGTGTACCATGAGTCCTTGGAGGTTCTAACAAGTGTAGAATGGTTAAAAGAGTATTCTAAAGGCTTAGAATGGTCTAGGAATGTGTATTAGGACTTATAATAACTATTAGAATGATCCTAAACAACGCATGGTACCCCAAGGAACGTAGAGGGTGTACCATGATTCCTTGGAGGTTCTACCAAGTGTAGAATGGTTAAAAGAGTATTCTAAAGGCTTAGAATGGTCTAGGAATTTGTATTAGGACTTATAAGAACCATTAGAATGATCCTAAACATTGCTCGAGTCCCCAAGGACATAGAGGGTGTAGGATGAGTCCTTGGAGGTTCGAATAAGTGTAGAATGGTTGAGTATTCTAAAGGCTTAGAATGGTATAGGAATGTGTATTAGGACTTATAATAACCATTAGAATGATCCTAAACAACGCATGGTACCCCAAGGAACGTAGAGGGTGTAGGATGAGTCCTTGGAGGTTCTAACAAGTGTAGAATGGTTAAGAGAGTATTCTAAAGGCTTAGAATGGTCTAGGAATGCGTATTAGGACTTATAATAACTATTAGAATTTTCCTAAACATTGCATGGTACCCCAAGGGAAGTATAGGGTGTACCATGATTCCTTGGAGGTTCTAACAAGTGTAGAATGGTTAAAAGAGTATTCTAAAGGCTTAGAATGGTCTAGGAATTTGTAATAGGACTTATAATAACCATTAGAATGATCCTAAACATTACATGGTACCCCAAGGGACGTAGAGGGAGTAGCATGAGTCCTTGGAGGTTCTAACATGTGTAGAATGGTTAAGAGAGTATTCTAAAGGCTTAGAATGGTCTAGGAATGTGTATTAGGACTTATAAGAACCATTAGAATGATCCTAAACATTGTTCGAGTCCCCAAGGGACTTAGAGGGTGTAGGATGAGTCCTTGGAGGTTCTAATAAGTGTAGAATGGTTAAGAGAGTATTCTAAAGGCTTAGAATGGTCTAGGAATGTGTATTAGGACTTATAATAACCATTGGAATGATCCTAAACATTGCATGGTACCCCAAGGGACGTAGAGGGTGTACCATGAGTCCTTGGAGGTTCTAACAAGTGTAGAATGGTTAAAAGAGTATTCTAAAGGCTTAGAATGGTCTAGGAATTTGTAATAGGACTTATAATAACCATTAGAATGATCCTAAACATTACATGGTACCCCAAGGGACGTAGAGGGAGTAGCATGAGTCCATGGAGGTTCTAACAAGTGTAGAATGGTTAAGAGAGTATTCTAAAGGCTTAGAATGGTCTAGGAATGTGTATTAGGACTTACAAGAACCATTAGAATGATCCTAAACATTGTTCGAGTCCCCAAGGGACTTAGAGGGTGTAGGATGAGTCCTTGGAGGTTCTAATAAGTGTAGAATGGTTAAGAGAGTATTCTAAAGGCTTAGAATGGTCTAGGAATGTGTATTAGGACTTATAATAACCATTGGAATGATCGTAAACATTGCATGGTACCCCAAGGGACGTAGAGGGTGTACCATGAGTCCTTGGAGGTTCTAACAAGTGTAGAATGGTTAAAAGAGTATTCTAAAGGCTTAGAATGGTCTAGGAATGTGTATTAGGACTTATAAGAACCATTAGAATGATCCTAAACATTGTTCGAGTCCCCAAGGGACTTAGAGGGTGTAGGATGAGTCCTTGGAGGTTCTAATAAGCGTAGAATGGTTAAGAGAGTATTCTAAAGGCTTAGAATGGTCTAGGAATGTGTATTAGGACTTATAATAACCATTGGAATGATCCTAAACATTGCATGGTACCCCAAGGGACGTAGAGGGTGTACCATGAGTCCTTGGAGGTTCTAACAAGTGTAGAATGGTTAAAAGAGTATTCTAAAGGCTTAGAATGGTCTAGGAATGTGTATTAGGACTTATAATAACTATTAGAATGATCCTAAACAACGCATGGTACCCCAAGGAACGTAGAGGGTGTACCATGATTCCTTGGAGGTTCTACCAAGTGTAGAATGGTTAAAAGAGTATTCTAAAGGCTTAGAATGGTCTAGGAATTTGTATTAGGACTTATAAGAACCATTAGAATGATCCTAAACATTGCTCGAGTCCCCAAGGACATAGAGGGTGTAGGATGAGTCCTTGGAGGTTCGAATAAGTGTAGAATGGTTGAGTATTCTAAAGGCTTAGAATGGTATAGGAATGTGTATTAGGACTTATAATAACCATTAGAATGATCCTAAACAACGCATGGTACCCCAAGGAACGTAGAGGGTGTAGGATGAGTCCTTGGAGGTTCTAACAAGTGTAGAATGGTTAAGAGAGTATTCTAAAGGCTTAGAATGGTCTAGGAATGCGTATTAGGACTTATAATAACTATTAGAATTTTCCTAAACATTGCATGGTACCCCAAGGGAAGTATAGGGTGTACCATGATTCCTTGGAGGTTCTAACAAGTGTAGAATGGTTAAAAGAGTATTCTAAAGGCTTAGAATGGTCTAGGAATTTGTAATAGGACTTATAATAACCATTAGAATGATCCTAAACATTACATGGTACCCCAAGGGACGTAGAGGGAGTAGCATGAGTCCTTGGAGGTTCTAACATGTGTAGAATGGTTAAGAGAGTATTCTAAAGGCTTAGAATGGTCTAGGAATGTGTATTAGGACTTATAAGAACCATTAGAATGATCCTAAACATTGTTCGAGTCCCCAAGGGACTTAGAGGGTGTAGGATGAGTCCTTGGAGGTTCTAATAAGTGTAGAATGGTTAAGAGAGTATTCTAAAGGCTTAGAATGGTCTAGGAATGTGTATTAGGACTTATAATAACCATTGGAATGATCCTAAACATTGCATGGTACCCCAAGGGACGTAGAGGGTGTACCATGAGTCCTTGGAGGTTCTAACAAGTGTAGAATGGTTAAAAGAGTATTCTAAAGGCTTAGAATGGTCTAGGAATTTGTAATAGGACTTATAATAACCATTAGAATGATCCTAAACATTACATGGTACCCCAAGGGACGTAGAGGGAGTAGCATGAGTCCATGGAGGTTCTAACAAGTGTAGAATGGTTAAGAGAGTATTCTAAAGGCTTAGAATGGTCTAGGAATGTGTATTAGGACTTACAAGAACCATTAGAATGATCCTAAACATTGTTCGAGTCCCCAAGGGACTTAGAGGGTGTAGGATGAGTCCTTGGAGGTTCTAATAAGTGTAGAATGGTTAAGAGAGTATTCTAAAGGCTTAGAATGGTCTAGGAATGTGTATTAGGACTTATAATAACCATTGGAATGATCGTAAACATTGCATGGTACCCCAAGGGACGTAGAGGGTGTACCATGAGTCCTTGGAGGTTCTAACAAGTGTAGAATGGTTAAAAGAGTATTCTAAAGGCTTAGAATGGTCTAGGAATGTGTATTAGGACTTATAAGAACCATTAGAATGATCCTAAACATTGTTCGAGTCCCCAAGGGACTTAGAGGGTGTAGGATGAGTCCTTGGAGGTTCTAATAAGCGTAGAATGGTTAAGAGAGTATTCTAAAGGCTTAGAATGGTCTAGGAATGTGTATTAGGACTTATAATAACCATTGGAATGATCCTAAACATTGCATGGTACCCCAAGGGACGTAGAGGGTGTACCATGAGTCCTTGGAGGTTCTAACAAGTGTAGAATGGTTAAAAGAGTATTCTAAAGGCTTAGAATGGTCTAGGAATGTGTATTAGGACTTATAATAACTATTAGAATGATCCTAAACAACGCATGGTACCCCAAGGAACGTAGAGGGTGTACCATGATTCCTTGGAGGTTCTACCAAGTGTAGAATGGTTAAAAGAGTATTCTAAAGGCTTAGAATGGTCTAGGAATTTGTATTAGGACTTATAAGAACCATTAGAATGATCCTAAACATTGCTCGAGTCCCCAAGGACATAGAGGGTGTAGGATGAGTCCTTGGAGGTTCGAATAAGTGTAGAATGGTTGAGTATTCTAAAGGCTTAGAATGGTATAGGAATGTGTATTAGGACTTATAATAACCATTAGAATGATCCTAAACAACGCATGGTACCCCAAGGAACGTAGAGGGTGTAGGATGAGTCCTTGGAGGTTCTAACAAGTGTAGAATGGTTAAGAGAGTATTCTAAAGGCTTAGAATGGTCTAGGAATGCGTATTAGGACTTATAATAACTATTAGAATTTTCCTAAACATTGCATGGTACCCCAAGGGAAGTATAGGGTGTACCATGATTCCTTGGAGGTTCTAACAAGTGTAGAATGGTTAAAAGAGTATTCTAAAGGCTTAGAATGGTCTAGGAATTTGTAATAGGACTTATAATAACCATTAGAATGATCCTAAACATTACATGGTACCCCAAGGGACGTAGAGGGAGTAGCATGAGTCCTTGGAGGTTCTAACATGTGTAGAATGGTTAAGAGAGTATTCTAAAGGCTTAGAATGGTCTAGGAATGTGTATTAGGACTTATAAGAACCATTAGAATGATCCTAAACATTGTTCGAGTCCCCAAGGGACTTAGAGGGTGTAGGATGAGTCCTTGGAGGTTCTAATAAGTGTAGAATGGTTAAGAGAGTATTCTAAAGGCTTAGAATGGTCTAGGAATGTGTATTAGGACTTATAATAACCATTGGAATGATCCTAAACATTGCATGGTACCCCAAGGGACGTAGAGGGTGTACCATGAGTCCTTGGAGGTTCTAACAAGTGTAGAATGGTTAAAAGAGTATTCTAAAGGCTTAGAATGGTCTAGGAATTTGTAATAGGACTTATAATAACCATTAGAATGATCCTAAACATTACATGGTACCCCAAGGGACGTAGAGGGAGTAGCATGAGTCCATGGAGGTTCTAACAAGTGTAGAATGGTTAAGAGAGTATTCTAAAGGCTTAGAATGGTCTAGGAATGTGTATTAGGACTTACAAGAACCATTAGAATGATCCTAAACATTGTTCGAGTCCCCAAGGGACTTAGAGGGTGTAGGATGAGTCCTTGGAGGTTCTAATAAGTGTAGAATGGTTAAGAGAGTATTCTAAAGGCTTAGAATGGTCTAGGAATGTGTATTAGGACTTATAATAACCATTGGAATGATCGTAAACATTGCATGGTACCCCAAGGGACGTAGAGGGTGTACCATGAGTCCTTGGAGGTTCTAACAAGTGTAGAATGGTTAAAAGAGTATTCTAAAGGCTTAGAATGGTCTAGGAATGTGTATTAGGACTTATAAGAACCATTAGAATGATCCTAAACATTGTTCGAGTCCCCAAGGGACTTAGAGGGTGTAGGATGAGTCCTTGGAGGTTCTAATAAGCGTAGAATGGTTAAGAGAGTATTCTAAAGGCTTAGAATGGTCTAGGAATGTGTATTAGGACTTATAATAACCATTGGAATGATCCTAAACATTGCATGGTACCCCAAGGGACGTAGAGGGTGTACCATGAGTCCTTGGAGGTTCTAACAAGTGTAGAATGGTAAAAAGAGTATTCTAAAGGCTTAGAATGGTCTAGGAATGTGTATTATGACTTATAATAACCATTAGAATGATCCTAAACAACGCATGGTACCCCAAGGGACGTAGAGGGTGTAGCATGAGTCCTTGTAGGTTCTAACAAGTGTAGAATGGTTAAGAGAGTATTCTAAAGGCTTAGAATGGTCTAGGAATGTGTATTAGGACTTATAAGAACCATTAGAATGACCCTAAACATTGCTCGAGTCCCCAACGACATAGAGGGTGTAGGATGAGTCCTTGGAGGTTCGAATAAGTGTAGAATGATTAAGTGATTATTCTAAAGGCTTAGAATGGTTTAGGAATGTGTATTAGGACTTATAATAACCATTAGAATGATCCTAAACAATGCACGTTACCCCAAGGGACGTAGAGGGTGTAGCATGAGTCCTTGTAGGTTCTAACAAGTGTAGAATGGTTAAGAGAGTATTCTAAACGCTTAGAATGGTCTAGGAATGTTTATTAGGACTTATAAGAACCATTAGAATGATCCTAAACATTGCTCGAGTCCCCAAGGGACCAGAGGGTGTACGATGAGTCCTTGGAGGTTCTAATAAGTGTAGAATGGTTAAGAGAGTATTCTAAAGGCTTAGAATGGTCTAGGAATGTGTATTAGGACTTATAAGAACCATTAGAATGATCCTAAACAATGCATGGTACCCCAAGGGACGTAGAGGGTGTAGGATGAGTCCTTGGAGGTTCTAACAAGTGTAGAATGGTTAAGAGAGTATTCTAAAGGCTTAGAATGGTCTAGGAATATGTATTAGGACTTATAATAACCATTAGAATGATCCTAAACATTGCATGGTGCCCCAAGGGACGTAGAGGGTGTAGCATGAGTACTTGGAGGTTCTAATTAGTGTAGAATGGTTAAGAGAGTATTCTAAAGGCTTAGAACGGTCTAGGAATGTGTACTAGGACTTATAATAACATTCGAATGATCCTAAACATTGCATGGTACCCCAAGGGACGTAGAGGGTGTACCATGAGTCCTTGGAGGTTCTAACAAAGTGTAGAATGGTTAAGAGAGTATTCTAAAGGCTTAGAATGGTCTAGGAATGTGTATTAGGACTTATAATAACCATTGGAATGATCCTAAACATTGCATGGTACCACAAGGGACGTAGAGGGTGTAGCATGAGTCCTTGTAGGTTCTAACAAGTGTAGAATGGTTAAGAGACTATTCTAAAGGCTTAGAATGGTCTAGGAATGAGTATTAGGACTTATAAGAACCATTAGAATGATCCTAAACATTGTTCGAGTCCCCAAGGGACATAGAGGGTGTAACAAGAGTCCTTGGAGGTTCTAATAAGAGTAGAATGGTTAAGAGAGTATTCTAAAGGCTTAGAATGGTCTAGGAATGTGTAGTAGGACTTATAAGAACCATTAGAATGATCCTAAACAATGCATGGTACCCCAAGGGATGTAGAGGGTGTACCATGAATCCTTGGAGGTTCTAACAAGTGTAGAATGGTTAAGAGAGTATTCTAAATGCTTAGAATGGTCTAGGAATGTGTAATAGGACTTATAATAACCATTAGAATGATCCTAAACAATGCTTGAGTCTCCAAGGGACGTAGAGGGTGTAGCATGAGTCCTTGGAGGTTCTAACAAGTGTAGAATGGTTAAAAGAGTATTCTAAAGGCTTAGAATGGTCTAGGAATTTGTAATAGGACTTATAATAACCATTAGAATGATCCTAAACATTACATGGTACCCCAAGGGACGTAGAGGGAGTAGCATGAGTCCTTGGAGGTTCTAACATGTGTAGAACGGTTAAGAGAGTATTCTAAAGGCTTAGAATGGTCTAGGAATGTGTATTAGGACTTATAAGAACCATTAGAATGATCCTAAACATTGTTCGAGTCCCCAAGGGACTTAGAGGGTGTAGGATGAGTCCTTGGAGGTTCTAATAAGTGTAGAATGGTTAAGAGAGTATTCTAAAGGCTTAGAATGGTCTAGGAATGTGTATTAGGACTTATAATAACCATTGGAATGATCCTAAACATTGCATGGTACCCCAAGGGACGTAGAGGGTGTACCGTGAGTCCTTGGAGGTTCTAACAAGTGTAGAATGGTTAAAAGAGTATTCTAAAGGCTTAGAATGGTCTAGGAATTTGTAATAGGACTTATAATAACCATTAGAATGATCCTAAACATTACATGGTACCCCAAGGGACGTAGAGGGAGTAGCATGAGTCCTTGGAGGTTCTAACAAGTGTAGAATGGTTAAGAGATATTCTAAAGGCTTAGAATGGTCTAGGAATGTGTATTAGGACATATAAGAACCATTAGAATGATCCTAAACATTGTTCGAGTCCCCAAGGGACTTAGAGGGTGTAGGATGAGTCCTTGGAGGTTCTAATAAGTGTAGAATGGTTAAGAGAGTATTCTAAAGGCTTAGAATGGTCTAGGAATGTGTATTAGGACTTATAATAACCATTGGAATGATCCTAAACATTGCATGGTACCCCAAGGGAAGTATAGGGTGTACCATGATTCCTTGGAGGTTCTAACAAGTGTAGAATGGTTAAAAGAGTATTCTAAAGGCTTAGAATGGTCTAGGAATTTGTAATAGGACTGATAATAACCATTAGAATGATCCTAAACATTACATGGTACCCCAAGGGACGTAGAGGGAGTAGCATGAGTCCTTGGAGGTTCTAACATGTGTAGAATGGTTAAGAGAGTATTCTAAAGGCTTAGAATGGTCTAGGAATGTGTATTAGGACTTATAAGAACCATTAGAATGATCCTAAACATTGTTCGAGTCCCCAAGGGACTTAGAGGGTGTAGGATGAGTCCTTGGAGGTTCTAATAAGTGTAGAATGGTTAAGAGAGTATTCTAAAGGCTTAGAATGGTCTAGGAATGTGTATTAGGACTTATAATAACCATTGGAATGATCCTAAACATTGCATGGTACCCCAAGGGACGTAGAGGGTGTACCATGAGTCCTTGGAGGTTCTAACAAGTGTAGAATGGTTAAAAGAGTATTCTAAAGGCTTAGAATGGTCTAGGAATTTGTAATAGGACTTATAATAACCATTAGAATGATCCTAAACATTACATGGTACCCCAAGGGACGTAGAGGGAGTAGCATGAGTCCTTGGAGGTTCTAACAAGTGTAGAATGGTTAAGAGAGTATTCTAAAGGCTTAGAATGGTCTAGGAATGTGTATTAGGACTTATAAGAACCATTAGAATGATCCTAAACATTGTTCGAGTCCCCAAGGGACTTAGAGGGTGTAGGATGAGTCCTTGGAGGTTCTAATAAGTGTAGAATGGCTGAGAGAGTATTCTAAAGGCTTAGAATGGTCTAGGAATGTGTATTAGGACTTATAATAACCGTTGGAATGATCCTAAACATTGCAT
This sequence comes from Crotalaria pallida, assembly GCA_037953625.1. Lineage (NCBI taxonomy): Eukaryota > Viridiplantae > Streptophyta > Magnoliopsida > Fabales > Fabaceae > Crotalaria > Crotalaria pallida. The sequence continues at coordinate 62,010,533 of CM075655.1, read as the reverse complement.
GGTACCCCAAGGGACGTAGAGGGTGTACCATGAGTCCTTGGAGGTTCTAACAAGTGTAGAATGGTTAAAAGAGTATTCTAAAGGCTTAGAATGGTCTAGGAATGTGTATTAGGACTTATAAGAACCATTAGAATGATCCTAAACATTGTTCGATTCCCCAAGGGACTTAGAGGGTGTAGGATGAGTCCTTGGAGGTTCTAATAAGTGTAGAATGGTTAAGAGAGTATTCTAAAGGCTTAGAATGGTCTAGGAATGTGTATTAGGACTTATAATAACCATTGGAATGATCCTAAACATTGCATGGTACCCCAAGGGACGTAGAGGGTGTACCATGAGTCCTTGGAGGTTCTAACAAGTGTAGAATGGTAAAAAGAGTATTCTAAAGGCTTAGAATGTTCTAGGAATGTGTATTATGACTTATAATAACCATTAGAATGATCCTAAACAACGCATGGTACCCCAAGGGACGTAGAGGGTGTAGCATGAGTCCTTGTAGGTTCTAACAAGTGTAGAATGGTTAAGAGAGTATTCTAAAGGCTTAGAATGGTCTAGGAATGTGTATTAGGACTTATAAGAACCATTAGAATGACCCTAAACATTGCTCGAGTCCCCAAGGACATAGAGGGTGTAGGATGAGCCCTTGGAGGTTCGAATAAGTGTAGAATGATTAAGTGATTATTCTAAAGGCTTAGAATGGTTTAGGAATGTGTATTAGGACTTATAATAACCATTAGAATGATCCTAAACAATGCACGTTACCCCAAGGGACGTAGAGGGTGTAGCATGAGTCCTTGTAGGTTCTAACAAGTGTAGAATGGTTAAGAGAGTATTCTAAAGGCTTAGAATGGTCTAGGAATGTTTATTAGGACTTATAAGAACCATTAGAATGATCCTAAACATTGCTCGAGTCCCCAAGGGACCAGAGGGTGTACGATGAGTCCTTGGAGGTTCTAATAAGTGTAGAATGGTTAAGAGAGTATTCTAAAGGCTTAGAATGGTCTAGGAATGTGTATTAGGACTTATACGAACCATTAGAATGATCCTACACAATGCATGGTACCCCAAGGGACATAGAGGGTGTAGGATGAGTCCTTGGAGGTTCTAACAAGTGTAGAATGGTTAAGAGAGTATTCTAAAGGCTTAGAATGGTCTAGGAATATGTATCAGGACTTATAATAACCATTAGAATGATCCTAAACATTGCATGGTGCCCCAAGGGACGTAGAGGGTGTAGCATGAGTCCTTGGAGGTTCTAATAAGTGTAGAATGGTTAAGAGAGTATTCTAAAGGCTTAGAACGGTCTAGGAATGTGTACTAGGACTTATAATAACCATTAGAATGATCCTAAACATTGCATGGTACCCCAAGGGACGTAGAGGGTGTACCATGAGTCCTTGGAGGTTCTAACAAAGTGTAGAATGGTTAAGAGAGTATTCTAAAGGCTTAGAATGGTCTAGGAATGTGTATTAGGACTTATAATAACCATTGGAATGATCCTAAACATTGCATGGTACCACAAGGGACGTAGAGGGTGTAGCATGAGTCCTTGTAGGTTCTAACAAGTGTAGAATGGTTAAGAGAGTATTCTAAAGGCTTAGAATGGTCTAGGAATGAGTATTAGGATTTATAAGAACCATTAGAATGATCCTAAACATTGTTCGAGTCCCCAAGGGACATAGAGGGTGTAACAAGAGTCCTTGGAGGTTCTAATAAGAGTAGATTGGTTAAGAGAGTATTCTAAAGGCTTAGAATGGTCTAGGAATGTGTAGTAGGACTTATAAGAACCATTAGAATGATCCTAAACAATGCATGGTACCCCAAGGGATGTAGAGGGTGTACCATGAATCCTTGGAGGTTCTAACAAGTGTAGAATGGTTAAGAGAGTATTCTAAATGCTTAGAATGGTCTAGGAATGTGTAATAGGACTTATAATAACCATTAGAATGATCCTAAACAATGCTTGAGTCCCCAAGGGACGTAGAGGGTGTAGCATGAGTCCTTGGAGGTTATAACAAGTGTAGAATGGTTAAGATAGTATTCTAAAGGCTTAGAATGGTCTAGGAATGTGTATTAGGACTTATAATAACCATTAGAATGATCCTAAACATTGCATGGTGCCCCAAGGGACGTAGAGGGTGTAGCATGAGTCCTTGGAGGTTCTAATAAGTGTAGAATGGTTAAGAGAGTATTCTAAAGGCTTAGAATGGTCTAGGAATGTGTATTAGGACTTATAATAACCATTAGAATGATCCTTAACATTCCATGGTACCCCAAGGGACAGAGAAGGTGTAGCATGAGTCCTTGGAGGTTCTAATAAGTGTAGAATGGTTAAGAGAGTATTCAAAAGGCTTGGAATGGTCTAGGAATGTGTATTAGGACTTATAATAACCATAAGAACTATCCTAACCATTGCAGGGTACCCCAAGGGACGTAGAGGGTGTACCATGAGTCCTTGGAGGTTCTAACAAGTGTAGAATGGTTAAGAGAGTATTCTAAAGGCTTAGAATGGTCTAGGAATGTGTATTAGGACTTATAAGAACCATTAGAATGATCCTAAACAATGCATGGTACCCCAAGGGATGTAGAGGGTGTACCATGAATCCTTGGAGGTTTTAACAAGTGTAGAATGGTTAAGAGAGTATTATAAATGCTTAGAATGGTCTAGGAATGTGTAATAGGACTTATAATAACCATTAGAATGATCCTAAACAATGCTTGAGTCCCCAAGGGACGTAGAGGGTGTAGCATGAGTCCTTGGAGGTTATAACAAGTGTAGAATGGTTAAGATAGTATTCTAAAGGCTTAGAATGGTCTAGGAATGTGTAATAGGACTTATAATAACCATTAGAATGATCCTAATTAATGCTTGAATCCCCAAGGGACGTAGAGGGTGTACCATGATTCCTTGGAGGTTCTAACAAGTGTAGAATGGTTAAGAGAGTATTCTAAAGGCTTAGAATGGTCTAGGAATGTGTATTAGGACTTATAATAACCATTGGAATGATCCTAAACATTGCATGGTACCACAAGGGACGTAGAGGGTGTAGCATGAGTCCTTGTAGGTTCTAACAAGTGTAGAATGGTTAAGAGAGTATTCTAAAGGCTTAGAATGGTCTAGGAATGTGTATTAGGACTTATAAAAACCATTAGAATGATCCTAAACATTGTTCGAGTCCCCAAGGGACATAGAGGGCGTAGCATGAGTCCTTGGAGGTTCTAATAAGTGTAGAATGGTTAAGAGTATTCTAAAGGCTTAGATGGTCTAGGAATGTGTATTAGGACTTATAAGAACCATTAGAATGATCCTAAACATTGCTCGAGTCCCCAAGGGACGTAGATGGTGTAGCATGAGTCCTTGGAGGTTCTAACAAGTGCAGAATGGTTAAGAGAGTATTCTAAAGGCGTAGAATGGTCTAGGAATGTGTATTAGGACTTATAATAACCATTGGAATGATCCTAAACATTGCATGGTACCCCAAGGGACGTAGAGGGTGTACCATGAGTCCTTGGAGGTTCTAACAAAGTGTAGAATGGTTAAAAGAGTATACTAAAGGCTTAGAATGGTCTAGGAATGTGTATTAGGACTTATAATAACCATTAGAATGATCCTAAACAACGCATGGTACCCCAAGGAACGTAGAGGGTGTACCATGATTCCTTGGAGGTTCTACCAAGTGTAAAATGGTTAAAAGAGTATTCTAAAGGCTTAGAATGGTCTAGGAATTTGTAATAGGACTTATAATAACCATTAGAATGATCCTAAACATTCCATGGTACCCCAAGGGACGTAGAGGGAGTAGCATGAATCCTTGGAGGTTCTAACAAGTGTAGAAAGGTTAAGAGAGTATTCTAAAGGCTTAGAATGGTCTAGGAATGTGTATTAGGACTTATAATAACCATTGGAATGATCCTAAACATTGCATGGTGCCCCAAGGGACGTAGAGGGTGTAGCATGAGTCCTTGGAGGTTCTAATAAGTGTAGAATGGTTAAGAGAGTGTTCTAAAGGCTTAGAATGGTCTAGGAATGTGTACTAGGACTTATAATAACCATTAGAATGATCCTAAACATTGCATGGTACCCCAAGGGACGTAGAGGGTGTACCATGAGTCCTTGGAGGTTCTAACAAAGTGTAGAATGGTTAAGAGAGTATTTTAAAGGCTTAGAATGGTCTAGGAATGTGTATTAGGACTTATAATAACCATTAGAATGATCCTAAACATTGCATGGTGCCCCAAGGGACGTAGAGGGTGTAGCATGAGTCCTTGGAGGTTCTAATAAGTGTAGAATGGTTAAGAGAGTATTCTAAAGGCTTAGAATGGTCTAGGAATGTATACTAGGACTTATAATAACCATTAGAATGATCCTAAACATTGCATGGTACCCCAAGGGACGTAGAGGGTGTACCATGAGTCCTTGGAGGTTCTAACAAAGTGTAGAATGGTTAAGAGAGTATTCTAAAGGCTTAGAATGGTCTAGGAATGTGTATTAGGACTTATAATAACCATTGGAATGATCCTAAACATTGCATGGTACCACAAGGGACGTAGAGGGTGTAGCATGAGTCCTTGTAGATTCTAACAAGTGTAGAATGGTTAAGAGAGTATTCTAAAGGCTTAGAATGGTCTAGGAATGAGTATTAGGACTTATAAGAACCATTAGAATGATCCTGAACATTGTTCGAGTCCCCAAGGGACATAGAGGGTGTAACAAGAGTCCTTGGAGGTTCTAATAAGAGTAGAATGGTTAAGAGAGTATTCTAAAGGCTTAGAATGGTCTAGGAATGTGTAGTAGGACTTATAAGAACCATTAGAATGATCCTAAACAATGCATGGTACCCCAAGGGATGTAGAGGGTGTACCATGAATCCTTGGAGGTTCTAACAAGTGTAGAATGGTTAAGAGAGTATTCTAAATGCTTAGAATGGTCTAGGAATGTGTAATAGGACTTATAATAACCATTAGAATGATCCTAAACAATGCTTGAGTCCCCAAGGGACGTAGAGGGTGTAGCATGAGTCCTTGGAGGTTATAACAAGTGTAGAATGGTTAAGATAGTATTCTAAAGGCTTAGAATGGTCTAGGAATGTGTATTAGGACTTATAATAACCATTAGAATGATCCTAAACATTGTTCGAGTCCCCAAGGGACATAGAGGGCGTAGCATGAGTCCTTGGAGGTTCTAATAAGTGTAGAATGGTTAAGAGTATTCTAAAGGCTTAGATGGTCTAGGAATGTGTATTAGGACTTATAAGAACCATTAGAATGATCCTAAACATTGCTCGAGTCCCCAAGGGACGTAGATGGTGTAGCATGAGTCCTTGGAGGTTCTAACAAGTGCAGAATGGTTAAGAGAGTATTCTAAAGGCGTAGAATGGTCTAGGAATGTGTATTAGGACTTATAATAACCATTGGAATGATCCTAAACATTGCATGGTACCCCAAGGGACGTAGAGGGTGTACCATGAGTCCTTGGAGGTTCTAACAAAGTGTAGAATGGTTAAAAGAGTATACTAAAGGCTTAGAATGGTCTAGGAATGTGTATTAGGACTTATAATAACCATTAGAATGATCCTAAACAACGCATGGTACCCCAAGGAACGTAGAGGGTGTACCATGATTCCTTGGAGGTTCTACCAAGTGTAAAATGGTTAAAAGAGTATTCTAAAGGCTTAGAATGGTCTAGGAATTTGTAATAGGACTTATAATAACCATTAGAATGATCCTAAACATTCCATGGTACCCCAAGGGACGTAGAGGGAGTAGCATGAATCCTTGGAGGTTCTAACAAGTGTAGAAAGGTTAAGAGAGTATTCTAAAGGCTTAGAATGGTCTAGGAATGTGTATTAGGACTTATAAGAACCATTAGAATGATCCTAAACATTGTTCGAGTCCCCAAGGGACTTAGAGGGTGTAGGATGAGTCCTTGGAGGTTCTAATAAGTGTAGAATGGTTAAGAGAGTATTCTAAATGCTTAGAATGGTCTAGGAATGTGTATTTGACTTATAATAACCATTGGAATGATCCTAAACATTGCATGGTACCACAAGGGACGTAGAGGGTGCACCACGAGTCCTTGGAGGTTCTAACAAGTGTAGAATGGTTAAAAGAGTATTCTAAAGGCTTAGAATGGTCTAGGAATGTGTATTAGGACTTATAAGAACCATTAGAATGATCCTAAACATTGTTCGAGACCCCAAGGGACTTAGAGGGTGTAGGATGAGTCCTTGGAGGTTCTAACAAGTGTAGAATGGTTAAGAGAGTATTCTAAAGGCTTAGAATGGTCTAGGAATGTGTATTAGGACTTATAATAACCATTGGAATGATCCTAAACATTGCATGGTGCCCCAAGGGACGTAGAGGGTGTAGCATGAGTCCTTGGAGGTTCTAATAAGTGTAGAATGGTTAAGAGAGTGTTCTAAAGGCTTAGAATGGTCTAGGAATGTGTACTAGGACTTATAATAACCATTAGAATGATCCTAAACATTGCATGGTACCCCAAGGGACGTAGAGGGTGTACCATGAGTCCTTGGAGGTTCTAACAAAGTGTAGAATGGTTAAGAGAGTATTTTAAAGGCTTAGAATGGTCTAGGAATGTGTATTAGGACTTATAATAACCATTAGAATGATCCTAAACATTGCATGGTGCCCCAAGGGACGTAGAGGGTGTAGCATGAGTCCTTGGAGGTTCTAATAAGTGTAGAATGGTTAAGAGAGTATTCTAAAGGCTTAGAATGGTCTAGGAATGTATACTAGGACTTATAATAACCATTAGAATGATCCTAAACATTGCATGGTACCCCAAGGGACGTAGAGGGTGTACCATGAGTCCTTGGAGGTTCTAACAAAGTGTAGAATGGTTAAGAGAGTATTCTAAAGGCTTAGAATGGTCTAGGAATGTGTATTAGGACTTATAATAACCATTGGAATGATCCTAAACATTGCATGGTACCACAAGGGACGTAGAGGGTGTAGCATGAGTCCTTGTAGATTCTAACAAGTGTAGAATGGTTAAGAGAGTATTCTAAAGGCTTAGAATGGTCTAGGAATGAGTATTAGGACTTATAAGAACCATTAGAATGATCATGAACATTGTTCGAGTCCCCAAGGGACATAGAGGGTGTAACAAGAGTCCTTGGAGGTTCTAATAAGAGTAGAATGGTTAAGAGAGTATTCTAAAGGCTTAGAATGGTCTAGGAATGTGTAGTAGGACTTATAAGAACCATTAGAATGATCCTAAACAATGCATGGTACCCCAAGGGATGTAGAGGGTGTACCATGAATCCTTGGAGGTTCTAACAAGTGTAGAATGGTTAAGAGAGTATTCTAAATGCTTAGAATGGTCTAGGAATGTGTAATAGGACTTATAATAACCATTAGAATGATCCTAAACAATGCTTGAGTCCCCAAGGGACGTAGAGGGTGTAGCATGAGTCCTTGGAGGTTATAACAAGTGTAGAATGGTTAAGATAGTATTCTAAAGGCTTAGAATGGTCTAGGAATGTGTATTAGGACTTATAATAACCATTAGAATGATCCTAAACATTGTTCGAGTCCCCAAGGGACTTAGAGGGTGTAGGATGAGTCCTTGGAGGTTCTAACAAGTGTAGAATGGTTAAGAGAGTATTCTAAAGGCTTAGAATGGTCTAGGAATGTGTATTAGGACTTATAATAACCATTGGAATGATCCTAACATTGCATGGTGCCCCAAGGGACATAGAGGGTGTAGCATGAGTCCTTGGAGGTTCTAATAAGTGTAGAATGGTTAAGAGAGTATTCTAAAGGCTTAGAATGGTCTAGGAATGTGTAGTAGGACTTATAAGAACCATTAGAATGATCCTAAACAATGCATGGTACCCCAAGGGATGTAGAGGGTGTACCATGAATCCTTGGAGGTTCTAACAAGTGTAGAATGGTTAAGAGAGTATTCTAAATGCTTAGAATGGTCTAGGAATGTGTAATAGGACTTATAATAACCATTAGAATGATCCTAAACAATGCTTGAGTCCCCAAGGGACGTAGAGGGTGTAGCATGAGTCCTTGGAGGTTATAACAAGTGTAGAATGGTTAAGATAGTATTCTAAAGGCTTAGAATGGTCTAGGAATGTGTATTAGGACTTATAATAACCATTAGAATGATCCTAAACATTGTTCGAGTCCCCAAGGGACATAGAGGGCGTAGCATGAGTCCTTGGAGGTTCTAATAAGTGTAGAATGGTTAAGAGTATTCTAAAGGCTTAGATGGTCTAGGAATGTGTATTAGGACTTATAAGAACCATTAGAATGATCCTAAACATTGCTCGAGTCCCCAAGGGACGTAGATGGTGTAGCATGAGTCCTTGGAGGTTCTAACAAGTGCAGAATGGTTAAGAGAGTATTCTAAAGGCGTAGAATGGTCTAGGAATGTGTATTAGGACTTATAATAACCATTGGAATGATCCTAAACATTGCATGGTACCCCAAGGGACGTAGAGGGTGTACCATGAGTCCTTGGAGGTTCTAACAAAGTGTAGAATGGTTAAAAGAGTATACTAAAGGCTTAGAATGGTCTAGGAATGTGTATTAGGACTTATAATAACCATTAGAATGATCCTAAACAACGCATGGTACCCCAAGGAACGTAGAGGGTGTACCATGATTCCTTGGAGGTTCTACCAAGTGTAAAATGGTTAAAAGAGTATTCTAAAGGCTTAGAATGGTCTAGGAATTTGTAATAGGACTTATAATAACCATTAGAATGATCCTAAACATTCCATGGTACCCCAAGGGACGTAGAGGGAGTAGCATGAATCCTTGGAGGTTCTAACAAGTGTAGAAAGGTTAAGAGAGTATTCTAAAGGCTTAGAATGGTCTAGGAATGTGTATTAGGACTTATAAGAACCATTAGAATGATCCTAAACATTGTTCGAGTCCCCAAGGGACTTAGAGGGTGTAGGATGAGTCCTTGGAGGTTCTAATAAGTGTAGAATGGTTAAGAGAGTATTCTAAATGCTTAGAATGGTCTAGGAATGTGTATTTGACTTATAATAACCATTGGAATGATCCTAAACATTGCATGGTACCACAAGGGACGTAGAGGGTGCACCACGAGTCCTTGGAGGTTCTAACAAGTGTAGAATGGTTAAAAGAGTATTCTAAAGGCTTAGAATGGTCTAGGAATGTGTATTAGGACTTATAAGAACCATTAGAATGATCCTAAACATTGTTCGAGACCCCAAGGGACTTAGAGGGTGTAGGATGAGTCCTTGGAGGTTCTAACAAGTGTAGAATGGTTAAGAGAGTATTCTAAAGGCTTAGAATGGTCTAGGAATGTGTATTAGGACTTATAATAACCATTGGAATGATCCTAAACATTGCATGGTGCCCCAAGGGACGTAGAGGGTGTAGCATGAGTCCTTGGAGGTTCTAATAAGTGTAGAATGGTTAAGAGAGTGTTCTAAAGGCTTAGAATGGTCTAGGAATGTGTACTAGGACTTATAATAACCATTAGAATGATCCTAAACATTGCATGGTACCCCAAGGGACGTAGAGGGTGTACCATGAGTCCTTGGAGGTTCTAACAAAGTGTAGAATGGTTAAGAGAGTATTTTAAAGGCTTAGAATGGTCTAGGAATGTGTATTAGGACTTATAATAACCATTAGAATGATCCTAAACATTGCATGGTGCCCCAAGGGACGTAGAGGGTGTAGCATGAGTCCTTGGAGGTTCTAATAAGTGTAGAATGGTTAAGAGAGTATTCTAAAGGCTTAGAATGGTCTAGGAATGTATACTAGGACTTATAATAACCATTAGAATGATCCTAAACATTGCATGGTACCCCAAGGGACGTAGAGGGTGTACCATGAGTCCTTGGAGGTTCTAACAAAGTGTAGAATGGTTAAGAGAGTATTCTAAAGGCTTAGAATGGTCTAGGAATGTGTATTAGGACTTATAATAACCATTGGAATGATCCTAAACATTGCATGGTACCACAAGGGACGTAGAGGGTGTAGCATGAGTCCTTGTAGATTCTAACAAGTGTAGAATGGTTAAGAGAGTATTCTAAAGGCTTAGAATGGTCTAGGAATGAGTATTAGGACTTATAAGAACCATTAGAATGATCATGAACATTGTTCGAGTCCCCAAGGGACATAGAGGGTGTAACAAGAGTCCTTGGAGGTTCTAATAAGAGTAGAATGGTTAAGAGAGTATTCTAAAGGCTTAGAATGGTCTAGGAATGTGTAGTAGGACTTATAAGAACCATTAGAATGATCCTAAACAATGCATGGTACCCCAAGGGATGTAGAGGGTGTACCATGAATCCTTGGAGGTTCTAACAAGTGTAGAATGGTTAAGAGAGTATTCTAAATGCTTAGAATGGTCTAGGAATGTGTAATAGGACTTATAATAACCATTAGAATGATCCTAAACAATGCTTGAGTCCCCAAGGGACGTAGAGGGTGTAGCATGAGTCCTTGGAGGTTATAACAAGTGTAGAATGGTTAAGATAGTATTCTAAAGGCTTAGAATGGTCTAGGAATGTGTATTAGGACTTATAATAACCATTAGAATGATCCTAAACATTGTTCGAGTCCCCAAGGGACTTAGAGGGTGTAGGATGAGTCCTTGGAGGTTCTAACAAGTGTAGAATGGTTAAGAGAGTATTCTAAAGGCTTAGAATGGTCTAGGAATGTGTATTAGGACTTATAATAACCATTGGAATGATCCTAACATTGCATGGTGCCCCAAGGGACATAGAGGGTGTAGCATGAGTCCTTGGAGGTTCTAATAAGTGTAGAATGGTTAAGAGAGTATTCTAAAGGCTTAGAATGGTCTAGGAATGTGTAGTAGGACTTATAAGAACCATTAGAATGATCCTAAACAATGCATGGTACCCCAAGGGATGTAGAGGGTGTACCATGAATCCTTGGAGGTTCTAACAAGTGTAGAATGGTTAAGAGAGTATTCTAAATGCTTAGAATGGTCTAGGAATGTGTAATAGGACTTATAATAACCATTAGAATGATCCTAAACAATGCTTGAGTCCCCAAGGGACGTAGAGGGTGTAGCATGAGTCCTTGGAGGTTATAACAAGTGTAGAATGGTTAAGATAGTATTCTAAAGGCTTAGAATGGTCTAGGAATGTGTATTAGGACTTATAATAACCATTAGAATGATCCTAAACATTGTTCGAGTCCCCAAGGGACATAGAGGGCGTAGCATGAGTCCTTGGAGGTTCTAATAAGTGTAGAATGGTTAAGAGTATTCTAAAGGCTTAGATGGTCTAGGAATGTGTATTAGGACTTATAAGAACCATTAGAATGATCCTAAACATTGCTCGAGTCCCCAAGGGACGTAGATGGTGTAGCATGAGTCCTTGGAGGTTCTAACAAGTGCAGAATGGTTAAGAGAGTATTCTAAAGGCGTAGAATGGTCTAGGAATGTGTATTAGGACTTATAATAACCATTGGAATGATCCTAAACATTGCATGGTACCCCAAGGGACGTAGAGGGTGTACCATGAGTCCTTGGAGGTTCTAACAAAGTGTAGAATGGTTAAAAGAGTATACTAAAGGCTTAGAATGGTCTAGGAATGTGTATTAGGACTTATAATAACCATTAGAATGATCCTAAACAACGCATGGTACCCCAAGGAACGTAGAGGGTGTACCATGATTCCTTGGAGGTTCTACCAAGTGTAAAATGGTTAAAAGAGTATTCTAAAGGCTTAGAATGGTCTAGGAATTTGTAATAGGACTTATAATAACCATTAGAATGATCCTAAACATTCCATGGTACCCCAAGGGACGTAGAGGGAGTAGCATGAATCCTTGGAGGTTCTAACAAGTGTAGAAAGGTTAAGAGAGTATTCTAAAGGCTTAGAATGGTCTAGGAATGTGTATTAGGACTTATAAGAACCATTAGAATGATCCTAAACATTGTTCGAGTCCCCAAGGGACTTAGAGGGTGTAGGATGAGTCCTTGGAGGTTCTAATAAGTGTAGAATGGTTAAGAGAGTATTCTAAATGCTTAGAATGGTCTAGGAATGTGTATTTGACTTATAATAACCATTGGAATGATCCTAAACATTGCATGGTACCACAAGGGACGTAGAGGGTGCACCACGAGTCCTTGGAGGTTCTAACAAGTGTAGAATGGTTAAAAGAGTATTCTAAAGGCTTAGAATGGTCTAGGAATGTGTATTAGGACTTATAAGAACCATTAGAATGATCCTAAACATTGTTCGAGACCCCAAGGGACTTAGAGGGTGTAGGATGAGTCCTTGGAGGTTCTAACAAGTGTAGAATGGTTAAGAGAGTATTCTAAAGGCTTAGAATGGTCTAGGAATGTGTATTAGGACTTATAATAACCATTGGAATGATCCTAAACATTGCATGGTGCCCCAAGGGACGTAGAGGGTGTAGCATGAGTCCTTGGAGGTTCTAATAAGTGTAGAATGGTTAAGAGAGTGTTCTAAAGGCTTAGAATGGTCTAGGAATGTGTACTAGGACTTATAATAACCATTAGAATGATCCTAAACATTGCATGGTACCCCAAGGGACGTAGAGGGTGTACCATGAGTCCTTGGAGGTTCTAACAAAGTGTAGAATGGTTAAGAGAGTATTTTAAAGGCTTAGAATGGTCTAGGAATGTGTATTAGGACTTATAATAACCATTAGAATGATCCTAAACATTGCATGGTGCCCCAAGGGACGTAGAGGGTGTAGCATGAGTCCTTGGAGGTTCTAATAAGTGTAGAATGGTTAAGAGAGTATTCTAAAGGCTTAGAATGGTCTAGGAATGTATACTAGGACTTATAATAACCATTAGAATGATCCTAAACATTGCATGGTACCCCAAGGGACGTAGAGGGTGTACCATGAGTCCTTGGAGGTTCTAACAAAGTGTAGAATGGTTAAGAGAGTATTCTAAAGGCTTAGAATGGTCTAGGAATGTGTATTAGGACTTATAATAACCATTGGAATGATCCTAAACATTGCATGGTACCACAAGGGACGTAGAGGGTGTAGCATGAGTCCTTGTAGATTCTAACAAGTGTAGAATGGTTAAGAGAGTATTCTAAAGGCTTAGAATGGTCTAGGAATGAGTATTAGGACTTATAAGAACCATTAGAATGATCCTGAACATTGTTCGAGTCCCCAAGGGACATAGAGGGTGTAACAAGAGTCCTTGGAGGTTCTAATAAGAGTAGAATGGTTAAGAGAGTATTCTAAAGGCTTAGAATGGTCTAGGAATGTGTAGTAGGACTTATAAGAACCATTAGAATGATCCTAAACAATGCATGGTACCCCAAGGGATGTAGAGGGTGTACCATGAATCCTTGGAGGTTCTAACAAGTGTAGAATGGTTAAGAGAGTATTCTAAATGCTTAGAATGGTCTAGGAATGTGTAATAGGACTTATAATAACCATTAGAATGATCCTAAACAATGCTTGAGTCCCCAAGGGACGTAGAGGGTGTAGCATGAGTCCTTGGAGGTTATAACAAGTGTAGAATGGTTAAGATAGTATTCTAAAGGCTTAGAATGGTCTAGGAATGTGTATTAGGACTTATAATAACCATTAGAATGATCCTAAACATTGTTCGAGTCCCCAAGGGACTTAGAGGGTGTAGGATGAGTCCTTGGAGGTTCTAACAAGTGTAGAATGGTTAAGAGAGTATTCTAAAGGCTTAGAATGGTCTAGGAATGTGTATTAGGACTTATAATAACCATTGGAATGATCCTAACATTGCATGGTGCCCCAAGGGACATAGAGGGTGTAGCATGAGTCCTTGGAGGTTCTAATAAGTGTAGAATGGTTAAGAGAGTATTCTAAAGGCTTAGAATGGTCTAGGAATGTGTACTAGGACTTATAATAACCATTAGAATGATCCTAAACATTGCATGGTACCCCAAGGGACGTAGAGGGTGTACCATGAGTCCTTGGAGGTTCTAACAAAGTGTAGAATGGTTAAGAGAGTATTTTAAAGGCTTAGAATGGTCTAGGAATGTGTATTAGGACTTATAATAACTATTAGAATGATCCTAAACATTGCATGGTGCCCCAAGGGACGTAGAGGGTGTAGCATGAGTCCTTGGAGGTTCTAATAAGTGTAGAATGGTTAAGAGAGTATTCTAAAGGCTTAGAATGGTCTAGGAATGTATACTAGGACTTATAATAACCATTAGAATGATCCTAAACATTGCATGGTACCCCAAGGGACGTAGAGGGTGTACCATGAGTCCTTGGAGGTTCTAACAAAGTGTAGAATGGTTAAGAGAGTATTCTAAAGGCTTAGAATGGTCTAGGAATGTGTATTAGGACTTATAATAACCATTGGAATGATCCTAAACATTGCATGGTACCACAAGGGACGTAGAGGGTGTAGCATGAGTCCTTGTAGATTCTAACAAGTGTAGAATGGTTAAGAGAGTATTCTAAAGGCTTAGAATGGTCTAGGAATGAGTATTAGGACTTATAAGAACCATTAGAATGATCCTAAACATTGTTCGAGTCCCCAAGGGACATAGAGGGTGTAACAAGAGTCCTTGGAGGTTCTAATAAGAGTAGAATGGTTAAGAGAGTATTCTAAAGGCTTAGAATGGTCTAGGAATGTGTAGTAGGACTTATAAGAACCATTAGAATGATCCTAAACAATGCATGGTACCCCAAGGGATGTAGAGGGTGTACCATGAATCCTTGGAGGTTCTAACAAGTGTAGAATGGTTAAGAGAGTATTCTAAATGCTTAGAATGGTCTAGGAATGTGTAATAGGACTTATAATAACCATTAGAATGATCCTAAACAATGCTTGAGTCCCCAAGGGACGTAGAGGGTGTAGCATGAGTCCTTGGAGGTTATAACAAGTGTAGAATGGTTAAGATAGTATTCTAAAGGCTTAGAATGGTCTAGGAATGTGTATTAGGACTTATAATAACCATTAGAATGATCCTAAACATTGCATGGTGCCCCAAGGGACGTAGAGGGTGTAGCATGAGTCCTTGGAGGTTCTAATAAGTGTAGAATGGTTAAGAGAGTATTCTAAAGGCTTAGAATGGTCTAGGAATGTGTACTAGGACTTATAATAACCATTAGAATGATCCTAAACATTGCATGGTACCCCAAGGGACGTAGAGGGTGTACCATGAGTCCTTGGAGGTTCTAACAAAGTGTAGAATGGTTAAGAGAGTATTCTAAAGGCTTAGAATGGTCTAGGAATATGTATTAGGACTTATAATAACTATTAGAATGATCCTAAACATTGCATGGTACCCCAAGGGAAGTAGAGGGTGTATCGTGAGTCCTTGGAGGTTCTAACAAGTGTAGAATGGTTAAAAGAGTATTCTAAAGGCTTAGAATGGTCTAGGAATGTGTACTAGGACTTATAATAACCATTAGAATGATCCTAAACATTACATGGTACCCCAAGGGACGTAGAGGGTGTAGCATGAGTCCTTGGAGGTTCTAACAAGTGTAGAATGGTTATGAGAGTATTCTAAAGGCTTAGAGTGGTCTAGGAATGTGTATTAGGACTTATAAGAACCATTAGAATGATCCTAAACATTGTTCGAGTCCCCAAGGGACATAGAGGGTGTAACAAGAGTCCTTGGAGGTTCTAATAAGAGTAGAATGGTTAAGAGAGTATTCTAAAGGCTTAGAATGGTCTAGGAATGTGTAGTAGGACTTATAAGAACCATTAGAATGATCCTAAACAATGCATGGTACCCCAAGGGATGTAGAGGGTGTACCATGAATCCTTGGAGGTTCTAACAAGTGTAGAATGGTTAATAGAGTATTCTAAATGCTTAGAATGGTCTAGGAATGTGTAATAGGACTTATAATAACCATTAGAATGATCCTAAACAATGCTTGAGTCCCCAAGGGACGTAGAGGGTGTAGCATGAGTCCTTGGAGGTTATAACAAGTGTAGAATGGTTAAGATAGTATTCTAAAGGCTTAGAATGGTCTAGGAATGTGTATTAGGACTTATAATAACCATTAGAATGATCCTAAACATTGCATGGTACCCCAAGGGACGTAGAGGGTGTACCATGAGTCCTTGGAGGTTATAACAAGTGTAGAATGGTTAAGAGAGTATTCTAAAGGCTTAGAATGGTCTAGGAATGTGTAGTAGGACTTATAAGAACCATTAGAATGATCCTAAACAATGCATGGTACCCCAAGGGATGTAGAGGGTGTACCATGAATCCTTGGAGGTTCTAACAAGTGTAGAATGGTTAAGAGAGTATTCTAAATGCTTAGAATGGTCTAGGAATGTGTAATAGGACTTATAATAACCATTAGAATGATCCTAAACAATGCTTGAGTCCCCAAGGGACGTAGAGGGTGTAGCATGAGTCCTTGGAGGTTATAACAAGTGTAGAATGGTTAAGATAGTATTCTAAAGGCTTAGAATGGTCTAGGAATGTGTATTAGGACTTATAATAACCATTAGAATGATCCTAAACATTGCATGGTGCCCCAAGGGACGTAGAGGGTGTAGCATGAGTCCTTGGAGGTTCTAATAAGTGTAGAATGGTTAAGAGAGTATTCTAAAGGCTTAGAATGGTCTAGGAATGTGTACTAGGACTTATAATAACCATTAGAATGATCCTAAACATTGCATGGTACCCCAAGGGACGTAGAGGGTGTAGGATGAGTCCTTGGAGGTTCTAACAAAGTGTAGAATGGTTAAGAGAGTATTCTAAAGGCTTAGAATGGTTTAGGAATGTGTATTAGGACTTATAAAAACCATTAGAATGATCCTAAACTTTGCTCGAGTCCCCAAGGGACATAGAGGGTGTAGGATGAGTCCTTGGAGGTTCTAATAAGTGTAGAATGGTTAAGAGAGTATTCTAAAGGCTTAGAATGGTCTAGGAATGGGTATTAGGACTTATAAGAACCATTAGAATGATCCTAAACAATGCATGGTACCCCAAGGGACGTAGAGGGTGTAGGATGAGTCCTTGGAGGTTCTAACAAGTGTAGAATGGTTAAGAGAGTATTCTAAAGGCTTAGAATGGTCTAGGAATGTGTATTAGGACTTATAATAACTATTAGAATGATCCTAAACAATGCATGGTACCCCAAGGGATGTAGAGGGTGTACCATGAATCCTTGGAGGTTCTAACAAGTGTAGAATGGTTAAGAGAGTATTCTAAATGCTTAGAATGGTCTAGGAATGTGTAATAGGACTTATAATAACCATTAGAATGATCCTAAACAATGCTTGAGTCCCCAAGGGACGTAGAGGGTGTAGCATGAGTCCTTGGAGGTTATAACAAGTGTAGAATGGTTAAGATAGTATTCTAAAGGCTTAGAATGGTCTAGGAATGTGTATTAGGACTTATAATAACCATTAGAATGATCCTAAACATTGCATGGTGCCCCAAGGGACGTAGAGGGTGTAGCATGAGTCCTTGGAGGTTCTAATAAGTGTAGAATGGTTAAGAGAGTATTCTAAAGGCTTAGAATGGTCTAGGAATGTGTACTAGGACTTATAATAACCATTAGAATGATCCTAAACATTGCATGGTACCCCAAGGGACGTAGAGGGTGTACCATGAGTCCTTGGAGGTTCTAACAAAGTGTAGAATGGTTAAGAGAGTATTCTAAAGGCTTAGAATGGTCTAGGAATGTGTATTAGGACTTATAATAACTATTAGAATGATCCTAAACATTGCATGGTACCCCAAGGGAAGTAGAGGGTGTACCATGAGTCCTTGGAGGTTCTAACAAGTGTAGAATGGTTAAAAGAGTATTCTAAAGGCTTAGAATGGCCTAGGAAAGTGTACTAGGACTTATAATAACCATTAGAATGATCCTAAACATTACGTGGTACCCCAAGGGACGTAGAGGGTGTAGCATGAGTGCTTGGAGGTTCTAACAAGTGTAGA
This sequence comes from Crotalaria pallida, assembly GCA_037953625.1. Lineage (NCBI taxonomy): Eukaryota > Viridiplantae > Streptophyta > Magnoliopsida > Fabales > Fabaceae > Crotalaria > Crotalaria pallida. The sequence continues at coordinate 61,992,657 of CM075655.1, read as the reverse complement.
ATGGTTAAGAGAGTATTCTAAAGGCTTAGAATGGTCTAGGAATGTGTATTAGGACTTATAAGAACCATTAGAATGATCCTAAACATTACATGGTACCCCAAGGGACGTAGAGGGTGTAGCATGAGTCCTTTGAGGTTCTAACAAGTGTAGAATGGTTAAGAGAGTATTCTAAAGGCTTAGAATGGTCTAGGAATGTGTATTAGGACTTATAAGAACCATTAGAATGATCCTAAACATTGTTCGAGTCCCCAAGGGACATAGAGGGTGTAACAAGAGTCCTTGGAGGTTCTAATAAGAGTAGAATGGTTAAGAGAGTATTCTAAAGGCTTAAAATGGTCTAGGAATGTGTAGTTGGACTTATAAGAACCATTAGAATGATCCTAAACAATGCATGGTACCCCAAGGGATGTAGAGGGTGTACCATGAATCCTTGGAGGTTCTAACAAGTGTAGAATGGTTAAGAGAGTATTCTAAATGCGTAGAATGGTCTAGGAATGTGTAATAGGACTTATAATAATCATTAGAATGATCCTAAACAATGCTTGAGTCCCCAAGGGACGTAGAGGGTGTAGCATGAGTCCTTGGAGGTTATAACAAGTGTAGAATGGTTAAGATAGTATTCTAAAGGCTTAGAATGGTCTAGGAATGTGTATTAGGACTTATAATAACCATTAGAATGATCCTAAACATTGCATGGTGCCCCAAGGGACGTAGAGGGTGTAGCATGAGTCCTTGGAGGTTCTAATAAGTGTAGAATGGTTAAGAGAGTATTCTAAAGGCTTAGAATGGTCTAGGAATGTGTACTAGGACTTATAATAACCATTAGAATGATCCTAAACATTGCATGGTACCCCAAGGGACGTAGAGGGTGTACCATGAGTCCTTGGAGGTTCTAACAAAGTGTAGAATGGTTAAGAGAGTATTTTAAAGGCTTAGAATGGTCTAGGAATATGTATTAGGACTTATAATAACTATTAGAATGATCCTAAACATTGCATGGTACCCCAAGGGAAGTAGAGGGTGTACCGTGAGTCCTTGGAGGTTCTAACAAGTGTAGAATGGTTAAAAGAGTATTCTAAAGGCTTAGAATGGTCTAGGAATGTGTACTAGGACTTATAATAACCATTAGAATGATCCTAAACATTACATGGTACCCCAAGGGACGTACAGGGTGTAGCATGAGTCCTTGGAGGTTCTAACAAGTGTAGAATGGTTAAGAGAGTATTCTAAAGGCTTAGAGTGGTCTAGGAATGTGTATTAGGACTTATAAGAACCATTAGAATGATCCTAAACATTGTTCGAGTCCCCAAGGGACATAGAGGGTGTAACAAGAGTCCTTGGAGGTTCTAATAAGAGTAGAATGGTTAAGAGAGTATTCTAAAGGCTTAGAATGGTCTAGGAATGTGTAGTAGGACTTATAAGAACCATTAGAATGATCCTAAACAATGCATGGTACCCCAAGGGATGTAGAGGGTGTACCATGAATCCTTGGAGGTTCTAACAAGTGTAGAATGGTTAATAGAGTATTCTAAATGCTTAGAATGGTCTAGAAATGTGTAATAGGACTTATAATAACCATTAGAATGATCCTAAACAATGCTTGAGTCCCCAAGGGACGTAGAGGGTGTAGCATGAGTCCTTGGAGGTTATAACAAGTGTAGAATGGTTAAGATAGTATTCTAAAGGCTTAGAATGGTCTAGGAATGTGTATTAGGACTTATAATAACCATTAGAATGATCCTAAACATTGCATGGTGCCCCATGGGACGTAGAGGGTGTAGCATGAGTCCTTGGAGGTTCTAATAAGTGTAGAATGGTTAAGAGAGTATTCTAAAGGCTTAGAATGGTCTAGGAATGTGTACTAGGACTTATAATAACCATTAGAATGATCCTAAACATTGCATGGTACCCCAAGGGACGTAGAGGGTGTACCATGAGTCCTTGGAGGTTCTAACAAAGTGTAGAATGGTTAAGAGAGTATTCTAAAGGCTTAGAATGGTTTAGGAGTGTGTATTAGGACTTATAAAAACCATTAGAATGATCCTAAACTTTGCTCGAGTCCCCAAGGGACATAGAGGGTGTAGGATGAGTCCTTGGAGGTTCTAATAAGTGTAGAATGGTTAAGAGAGTATTCTAAAGGCTTAGAATGGTCTAGGAATGGGTATTAGGACTTATAAGAACCATTAGAATGATCCTAAACAATGCATGGTACCCCAAGGGACGTAGAGGGTGTAGGATGAGTCCTTGGAGGTTCTAACAAGTGTAGAATGGTTAAGAGAGTATTCTAAAGGCTTAGAATGGTCTAGGAATGTGTATTAGGACTTATAATAACTATTAGAATGATCCTAAACAATGCATGGTACCCCAAGGGATGTAGAGGGTGTACCATGAATCCTTGGAGGTTCTAACAAGTGTAGAATGGTTAAGAGAGTATTCTAAAGGCTTAGAATGGTCTAGGAATGTGTATTAGGACTTATAATAACTATTAGAATGATCCTAAACATTGCATGGTACCCCAAGGGAAGTAGAGGGTGTACCATGAGTCCTTGGAGGTTCTAACAAGTGTAGAATGGTTAAAAGAGTATTCTAAAGGCTTAGAATGGCCTAGGAAAGTGTACTAGGACTTATAATAACCATTAGAATGATCCTAAACATTACGTGGTACCCCAAGGGACGTAGAGGGTGTAGCATGAGTGCTTGGAGGTTCTAACAAGTGTAGAATGGTTAAGAGAGTATTCTAAAGGCTTAGAATGGTCTAGGAATGTGTATTAGGACTTATAAGAACCATTAGAATGATCCTAAACATTACATGGTACCCCAAGGGACGTAGAGGGTGTAGCATGAGTCCTTTGAGGTTCTAACAAGTGTAGAATGGTTAAGAGAGTATTCTAAAGGCTTAGAATGGTCTAGGAATGTGTATTAGGACTTATAAGAACCATTAGAATGATCCTAAACATTGTTCGAGTCCCCAAGGGACATAGAGGGTGTAACAAGAGTCCTTGGAGGTTCTAATAAGAGTAGAATGGTTAAGAGAGTATTCTAAAGGCTTAAAATGGTCTAGGAATGTGTAGTTGGACTTATAAGAACCATTAGAATGATCCTAAACAATGCATGGTACCCCAAGGGATGTAGAGGGTGTACCATGAATCCTTGGAGGTTCTAACAAGTGTAGAATGGTTAAGAGAGTATTCTAAATGCGTAGAATGGTCTAGGAATGTGTAATAGGACTTATAATAATCATTAGAATGATCCTAAACAATGCTTGAGTCCCCAAGGGACGTAGAGGGTGTAGCATGAGTCCTTGGAGGTTATAACAAGTGTAGAATGGTTAAGATAGTATTCTAAAGGCTTAGAATGGTCTAGGAATGTGTATTAGGACTTATAATAACCATTAGAATGATCCTAAACATTGCATGGTGCCCCAAGGGACGTAGAGGGTGTAGCATGAGTCCTTGGAGGTTCTAATAAGTGTAGAATGGTTAAGAGAGTATTCTAAAGGCTTAGAATGGTCTAGGAATGTGTACTAGGACTTATAATAACCATTAGAATGATCCTAAACATTGCATGGTACCCCAAGGGACGTAGAGGGTGTACCATGAGTCCTTGGAGGTTCTAACAAAGTGTAGAATGGTTAAGAGAGTATTCTAAAGGCTTAGAATGGTCTAGGAATATGTATTAGGACTTATAATAACTATTAGAATGATCCTAAACATTGCATGGTACCCCAAGGGAAGTAGAGGGTGTACCGTGAGTCCTTGGAGGTTCTAACAAGTGTAGAATGGTTAAAAGAGTATTCTAAAGGCTTAGAATGGTCTAGGAATGTGTACTAGGACTTATAATAACCATTAGAATGATCCTAAACATTACATGGTACCCTAAGGGACGTACAGGGTGTAGCATGAGTCCTTGGAGGTTCTAACAAGTGTAGAATGGTTAAGAGAGTATTCTAAAGGCTTAGAGTGGTCTAGGAATGTGTATTAGGACTTATAAGAACCATTAGAATGATCCTAAACATTGTTCGAGTCCCCAAGGGACATAGAGGGTGTAACAAGAGTCCTTGGAGGTTCTAATAAGAGTAGAATGGTTAAGAGAGTATTCTAAAGGCTTAGAATGGTCTAGGAATGTGTAGTAGGACTTATAAGAACCATTAGAATGATCCTAAACAATGCATGGTACCCCAAGGGATGTAGAGGGTGTACCATGAATCCTTGGAGGTTCTAACAAGTGTAGAATGGTTAATAGAGTATTCTAAATGCTTAGAATGGTCTAGAAATGTGTAATAGGACTTATAATAACCATTAGAATGATCCTAAACAATGCTTGAGTCCCCAAGGGACGTAGAGGGTGTAGCATGAGTCCTTGGAGGTTATAACAAGTGTAGAATGGTTAAGATAGTATTCTAAAGGCTTAGAATGGTCTAGGAATGTGTATTAGGACTTATAATAACCATTAGAATGATCCTAAACATTGCATGGTGCCCCATGGGACGTAGAGGGTGTAGCATGAGTCCTTGGAGGTTCTAATAAGTGTAGAATGGTTAAGAGAGTATTCTAAAGGCTTAGAATGGTCTAGGAATGTGTACTAGGACTTATAATAACCATTAGAATGATCCTAAACATTGCATGGTACCCCAAGGGACGTAGAGGGTGTACCATGAGTCCTTGGAGGTTCTAACAAAGTGTAGAATGGTTAAGAGAGTATTCTAAAGGCTTAGAATGGTTTAGGAGTGTGTATTAGGACTTATAAAAACCATTAGAATGATCCTAAACTTTGCTCGAGTCCCCAAGGGACATAGAGGGTGTAGGATGAGTCCTTGGAGGTTCTAATAAGTGTAGAATGGTTAAGAGAGTATTCTAAAGGCTTAGAATGGTCTAGGAATGGGTATTAGGACTTATAAGAACCATTAGAATGATCCTAAACAATGCATGGTACCCCAAGGGACGTAGAGGGTGTAGGATGAGTCCTTGGAGGTTCTAACAAGTGTAGAATGGTTAAGAGAGTATTCTAAAGGCTTAGAATGGTCTAGGAATGTGTATTAGGACTTATAATAACTATTAGAATGATCCTAAACAATGCATGGTACCCCAAGGGATGTAGAGGGTGTACCATGAATCCTTGGAGGTTCTAACAAGTGTAGAATGGTTAAGAGAGTATTCTAAATGCTTAGAATGGTCTAGGAATGTGTAATAGGACTTATAATAACCATTAGAATGATCCTAAACAATGCTTGAGTCCCCAAGGGACGTAGAGGGTGTAGCATGAGTCCTTGGAGGTTATAACAAGTGTAGAATGGTTAAGATAGTATTCTAAAGGCTTAGAATGGTCTACGAATGTGTATTAGGACTTATAATAACCATTAGAATGATCCTAAACATTGCATGGTGCCCCAAGGGACGTAGAGGGTGTAGCATGAGTCCTTGGAGGTTCTAATAAGTGTAGAATGGTTAAGAGAGTATTCTAAAGGCTTAGAATGGTCTAGGAATGTGTACTAGGACTTATAATAACCATTAGAATGATCCTAAACATTGCATGGTACCCCAAGGGACGTAGAGGGTGTACCATGAGTCCTTGGAGGTTCTAACAAGTGTAGAATGGTTAAAAGAGTATTCTAAAGGCTTAGAATGGACTAGGAATGTGTACTAGGACTTATAATAACCATTAGAATGATCCTAAACATTACATGGTACCCCAAGGGACGTAGAGGGTGTAGCATGAGTGCTTGGAGGTTCTAACAAGTGTAGAATGGTTAAGAGAGTATTCTAAAGGCTTAGAATGGTCTAGGAATGTGTATTAGGACTTATAAGAACCATTAGAATGATCCTAAACATTACATGGTACCCCAAGGGACGTAGAGGGTGTAGCATGAGTCCTTTGAGGCTCTAACAAGTGTAGAATGGTTAAGAGAGTATTCTAAAGGCTTAGAATGGTCTAGGAATGTGTATTAGGACTTATAAGAACCATTAGAATGATCCTAAACATTGTTCGAGTCCCCAAGGGACATAGAGGGTGTAACAAGAGTCCTTGGAGGTTCTAATAAGAGTATAATGGTTAAGAGAGTATTCTAAAGGCTTAAAATGGTCTAGGAATGTGTAGTTGGACTTATAAGAACCATTAGAATGATCCTAAACAATGCATGGTACCCCAAGGGATGTAGAGGGTGTACCATGAATCCTTGGAGGTTCTAACAAGTGTAGAATGGTTAAGAGAGTATTCTAAATGCGTAGAATGGTCTAGGAATGTGTAATAGGACTTATAATAACCATTAGAATGATCCTAAACAATGCTTGAGTCCCCAAGGGACGTAGAGGGTGTAGCATGAGTCCTTGGAGGTTATAACAAGTGTAGAATGGTTAAGATAGTATTCTAAAGGCTTAGAATGGTCTAAGAATGTGTATTAGGACTTATAATAACCATTAGAATGATCCTAAACATTGCATGGTGCCCCAAGGGACGTAGAGGGTGTAGCATGAGTCCTTGGAGGTTCTAATAAGTGTAGAATGGTTAAGAGAGTATTCTAAAGGCTTAGAATGGTCTAGGAATGTGTACTAGGACTTATAATAACCATTAGAATGATCCTAAACATTGCATGGTACCCCAAGGGACGTAGAGGGTGTACCATGAGTCCTTGGAGGTTCTAACAAAGTGTAGAATGGTTAAGAGAGTATTCTAAAGGCTTAGAATGGTTTAGGAATGTGTATTAGGACTTATAAAAACCATTAGAATGATCCTAAACAATGCTTGAGTCCCCAAGGGACGTAGAGGGTGTAGCATGAGTCCTTGGAGGTTATAACAAGTGTAGAATGGTTAAGATAGTATTCTAAAGGCTTAGAATGGTCTAGGAATGTGTATTAGGACTTATAATAACCATTAGAATGATCCTAAACATTGCATGTTGCCCCAAGGGACGTAGAGGGTGTAGCATGAGTCCTTGGAGGTTCTAATAAGTGTAGAATGGTTAAGAGAGTATTCTAAAGGCTTAGAATGGTCTAGGAATGTGTACTAGGACTTATAATAACCATTAGAATGATCCTAAACATTGCATGGTACCCCAAGGGACGTAGAGGGTGTACCATGAGTCCTTGGAGGTTCTAACAAAGTGTAGAATGGTTAAGAGAGTATTCTAAAGGCTTAGAATGGTTTAGGAATGTGTATTAGGACTTATAAAAACCATTAGAATGATCCTAAACTTTGCTCGAGTCCCCAAGGGACATAGAGGGTGTAGGATGAGTCCTTGGAGGTTCTAATAAGTGTAGAATGGTTAAGAGAGTATTCTAAAGGCTTAGAATGGTCTAGGAATGGGTATTAGGACTTATAAGAACCATTAGAATGATCCTAAACAATGCATGGTACCCCAAGGGACGTAGAGGGTGTAGGATGAGTCCTTGGAGGTTCTAACAAGTGTAGAATGGTTAAGAGAGTATTCTAAAGGCTTAGAATGGTCTAGGAATGTGTATTAGGACTTATAATAACTATTAGAATGATCCTAAACATTGCATGGTACCCCAAGGGACGTAGAGGGTGTACCATGAGTCCTTGGAGGTTCTAACAAAGTGTAGAATGGTTAAGAGAGTATTCTAAAGGCTTAGAATGGTTTAGGAATGTGTATTAGGACTTATAATAACCATTAGAATGATCCTAAACAATGCTTGAGTCCCCAAGGGACGTAGAGGGTGTAGCATGAGTCCTTGGAGGTTATAACAAGTGTAGAATGGTTAAGATAGTATTCTAAAGGCTTAGAATGGTCTAGGAATGTGTATTAGGACTTATAATAACCATTAGAATGATCCTAAACATTGCATGTTGCCCCAAGGGACGTAGAGGGTGTAGCATGAGTCCTTGGAGGTTCTAATAAGTGTAGAATGGTTAAGAGAGTATTCTAAAGGCTTAGAATGGTCTAGGAATGTGTACTAGGACTTATAATAACCATTAGAATGATCCTAAACATTGCATGGTACCCCAAGGGACGTAGAGGGTGTACCATGAGTCCTTGGAGGTTCTAACAAAGTGTAGAATGGTTAAGAGAGTATTCTAAAGGCTTAGAATGGTTTAGGAATGTGTATTAGGACTTATAAAAACCATTAGAATGATCCTAAACTTTGCTCGAGTCCCCAAGGGACATAGAGGGTGTAGGATGAGTCCTTGGAGGTTCTAATAAGTGTAGAATGGTTAAGAGAGTATTCTAAAGGCTTAGAATGGTCTAGGAATGGGTATTAGGACTTATAAGAACCATTAGAATGATCCTAAACAATGCATGGTACCCCAAGGGACGTAGAGGGTGTAGGATGAGTCCTTGGAGGTTCTAACAAGTGTAGAATGGTTAAGAGAGTATTCTAAAGGCTTAGAATGGTCTAGGAATGTGTATTAGGACTTATAATAACTATTAGAATGATCCTAAACAATGCATGGTACCCCAAGGGATGTAGAGGGTGTACCATGAATCCTTGGAGGTTCTAACAAGTGTAGAATGGTTAAGAGAGTATTCTAAATGCTTAGAATGGTCTAGGAATGTGTAATAGGACTTATAATAACCATTAGAATGATCCTAAACAATGCTTGAGTCCCCAAGGGACGTAGAGGGTGTAGCATGAGTCCTTGGAGGTTATAACAAGTGTAGAATGGTTAAGATAGTATTCTAAAGGCTTAGAATGGTCTAGGAATGTGTATTAGGACTTATAATAACCATTAGAATGATCCTAAACATTGCATGGTGCCCCAAGGGACGTAGAGGGTGTAGCATGAGTCCTTGGAGGTTCTAATAAGTGTAGAATGGTTAAGAGAGTATTCTAAAGGCTTAGAATGGTCTAGGAATGTGTACTAGGACTTATAATAACCATTAGAATGATCCTAAACATTGCATGGTACCCCAAGGGACGTAGAGGGTGTACCATGAGTCCTTGGAGGTTCTAACAAAGTGTAGAATGGTTAAGAGAGTATTCTAAAGGCTTAGAATGGTCTAGGAATGTGTATTAGGACTTATAATAACTATTAGAATGATCCTAAACATTGCATGGTACCCCAAGGGAAGTAGAGGGTGTACCATGAGTCCTTGGAGGTTCTAACAAGTGTAGAATGGTTAAAAGAGTATTCTAAAGGCTTAGAATGGACGAGGAATGTGTACTAGGACTTATAATAACCATTAGAATGATCCTAAACATTACATGGTACCCCAAGGGACGTAGAGGGTGTAGCATGAGTGCTTGGAGGTTCTAACAAGTGTAGAATGGTTAAGAGAGTATTCTAAAGGCTTAGAATGGTCTAGGAATGTGTATTAGGACTTATAAGAACCATTAGAATGATCCTAAACATTACATGGTACCCCAAGGGACGTAGAGGGTGTAGCATGAGTCCTTTGAGGTTCTAACAAGTGTAGAATGGTTAAGAGAGTATTCTAAAGGCTTAGAATGGTCTAGGAATGTGTATTAGGACTTATAAGAACCATTAGAATGATCCTAAACATTGTTCGAGTCCCCAAGGGACATAGAGGGTGTAACAAGAGTCCTTGGAGGTTCTAATAAGAGTATAATGGTTAAGAGAGTATTCTAAAGGCTTAAAATGGTCTAGGAATGTGTAGTTGGACTTATAAGAACCATTAGAATGATCCTAAACAATGCATGGTACCCCAAGGGATGTAGAGGGTGTACCATGAATCCTTGGAGGTTCTAACAAGTGTAGAATGGTTAAGAGAGTATTCTAAATGCGTAGAATGGTCTAGGAATGTGTAATAGGACTTATAATAACCATTAGAATGATCCTAAACAATGCTTGAGTCCCCAAGGGACGTAGAGGGTGTAGCATGAGTCCTTGGAGGTTATAACAAGTGTAGAATGGTTAAGATAGTATTCTAAAGGCTTAGAATGGTCTAAGAATGTGTATTAGGACTTATAATAACCATTAGAATGATCCTAAACATTGCATGGTGCCCCAAGGGACGTAGAGGGTGTAACATGAGTCCTTGGAGGTTCTAATAAGTGTAGAATGGTTAAGAGAGTATTCTAAAGGCTTAGAATGGTCTAGGAATGTGTACTAGGACTTATAATAACCATTAGAATGATCCTAAACATTGCATGGTACCCCAAGGGACGTAGAGGGTGTACCATGAGTCCTTGGAGGTTCTAACAAAGTGTAGAATGGTTAAGAGAGTATTCTAAAGGCTTAGAATGGTTTAGGAATGTGTACTAGGACTTATAATAACCATTAGAATGATCCTAAACATTGCATGGTACCCCAAGGGACGTAGAGGGTGTACCATGAGTCCTTGGAGGTTCTAACAAAGTGTAGAATGGTTAAGAGAGTATTCTAAAGGCTTAGAATGGTTTAGGAATGTGTATTAGGACTTATAAAAACCATTAGAATGATCCTAAACAATGCTTGAGTCCCCAAGGGACGTAGAGGGTGTAGCATGAGTCCTTGGAGGTTATAACAAGTGTAGAATGGTTAAGATAGTATTCTAAAGGCTTAGAATGGTCTAGGAATGTGTATTAGGACTTATAATAACCATTAGAATGATCCTAAACATTGCATGTTGCCCCAAGGGACGTAGAGGGTGTAGCATGAGTCCTTGGAGGTTCTAATAAGTGTAGAATGGTTAAGAGAGTATTCTAAAGGCTTAGAATGGTCTAGGAATGTGTACTAGGACTTATAATAACCATTAGAATGATCCTAAACATTGCATGGTACCCCAAGGGACGTAGAGGGTGTACCATTAGTCCTTGGAGGTTCTAACAAAGTGTAGAATGGTTAAGAGAGTATTCTAAAGGCTTAGAATGGTTTAGGAATGTGTATTAGGACTTATGAAAACCATTAGAATGATCCTAAACTTTGCTCGAGTCCCCAAGGGACATAGAGGGTGTAGGATGAGTCCTTGGAGGTTCTAACAAGTGTAGAATGGTTAAAAGAGTATTCTAAAGGCTTAGAATGGACTAGGAATGTGTACTAGGACTTATAATAACCATTAGAATGATCCTAAACATTACATGGTACCCCAAGGGACGTAGAGGGTGTAGCATGAGTGCTTGGAGGTTCTAACAAGTGTAGAATGGTTAAGAGAGTATTCTAAAGGCTTAGAATGGTCTAGGAATGTGTATTAGGACTTATAAGAACCATTAGAATGATCCTAAACATTACATGGTACCCCAAGGGACGTAGAGGGTGTAGCATGAGTCCTTTGAGGTTCTAACAAGTGTAGAATGGTTAAGAGAGTATTCTAAAGGCTTAGAATGGTCTAGGAATGTGTATTAGGACTTATAAGAACCATTAGAATGATCCTAAACATTGTTCGAGTCCCCAAGGGACATAGAGGGTGTAACAAGAGTCCTTGGAGGTTCTAATAAGAGTATAATGGTTAAGAGAGTATTCTAAAGGCTTAAAATGGTCTAGGAATGTGTAGTTGGACTTATAAGAACCATTAGAATGATCCTAAACAATGCATGGTACCCCAAGGGATGTAGAGGGTGTACCATGAATCCTTGGAGGTTCTAACAAGTGTAGAATGGTTAAGAGAGTATTCTAAATGCGTAGAATGGTCTAGGAATGTGTAATAGGACTTATAATAACCATTAGAATGATCCTAAACAATGCTTGAGTCCCCAAGGGACGTAGAGGGTGTAGCATGAGTCCTTGGAGGTTATAACAAGTGTAGAATGGTTAAGATAGTATTCTAAAGGCTTAGAATGGTCTAAGAATGTGTATTAGGACTTATAATAACCATTAGAATGATCCTAAACATTGCATGGTGCCCCAAGGGACGTAGAGGGTGTAACATGAGTCCTTGGAGGTTCTAATAAGTGTAGAATGGTTAAGAGAGTATTCTAAAGGCTTAGAATGGTCTAGGAATGTGTACTAGGACTTATAATAACCATTAGAATGATCCTAAACATTGCATGGTACCCCAAGGGACGTAGAGGGTGTACCATGAGTCCTTGGAGGTTCTAACAAAGTGTAGAATGGTTAAGAGAGTATTCTAAAGGCTTAGAATGGTTTAGGAATGTGTACTAGGACTTATAATAACCATTAGAATGATCCTAAACATTGCATGGTACCCCAAGGGACGTAGAGGGTGTACCATGAGTCCTTGGAGGTTCTAACAAAGTGTAGAATGGTTAAGAGAGTATTCTAAAGGCTTAGAATGGTTTAGGAATGTGTATTAGGACTTATAAAAACCATTAGAATGATCCTAAACAATGCTTGAGTCCCCAAGGGACGTAGAGGGTGTAGCATGAGTCCTTGGAGGTTATAACAAGTGTAGAATGGTTAAGATAGTATTCTAAAGGCTTAGAATGGTCTAGGAATGTGTATTAGGACTTATAATAACCATTAGAATGATCCTAAACATTGCATGTTGCCCCAAGGGACGTAGAGGGTGTAGCATGAGTCCTTGGAGGTTCTAATAAGTGTAGAATGGTTAAGAGAGTATTCTAAAGGCTTAGAATGGTCTAGGAATGTATACTAGGACTTATAATAACCATTAGAATGATCCTAAACATTGCATGGTACCCCAAGGGACGTAGAGGGTGTACCATTAGTCCTTGGAGGTTCTAACAAAGTGTAGAATGGTTAAGAGAGTATTCTAAAGGCTTAGAATGGTTTAGGAATGTGTATTAGGACTTATGAAAACCATTAGAATGATCCTAAACTTTGCTCGAGTCCCCAAGGGACATAGAGGGTGTAGGATGAGTCCTTGGAGGTTCTAATAAGTGTAGAATGGTTAAGAGAGTATTCTAAAGGCTTAGAATGGTCTAGGAATGTGTATTAGGACTTATAAGAACCATTAGAATGATCCTAAACAATTCATGGTACCCCAAGGGACGTAGAGGGTGTAGGATGAGTCCTTGGAGGTTCTAACAAGTGTAGAATGGTTAAGAGAGTATTCTAAAGGCTTAGAATGGTCTAGGAATGTGTATTAGGACTTATAATAACTATTAGAATGATCCTAAACATTACATGGTACCCCAAGGGAAGTAGAGGGTGTACCATGAGTCCTTGGAGGTTCTAACAAGTGTAGAATGGTTAAAAGAGTATTCTAAAGGCTTAGAATGGTCTAGGAATTTGTAATAGGACTTATAATAACCATTAGAATGATCCTAAACATTACATGGTACCCCAAGGGACGTAGAGGGTGTAGCATGAGTCCTTGGAGGTTCTAACAGGTGTAGAATGGTTAAGAGAGTATTCTACAGGCTTAGAATGGTCTAGGACTGTGTATTAGGACTTATAAGAACCATTAGAATGATCCTAAACATTGTTCGAGTCCCAATGGGACTTAGAGGGTGTAGCATGAGTCCTTGGAGGTTCTAAGAAGTGTAGAATGGTTAAGAGAGTATTCTAAAGGCTTAGAATGGTCTTGGAATGTGTATTAGGACTTATAAGAACCATTAGAATGATCCTAAACATTATTCGAGTCCCCAAGGGACATAGAGGGTGTAGCATGAGTCCTTGGAGGTTCTAATAAGTGTAGAATGGTTAAGAGAGTATTCTAAAGGCTTAGAATGGTCTAGGAATGTGTATTAGGACTTATAAGAACCATTAGAATGATCCTAAACATTGCTCGAGTCCCCAAGGGACATAGAGGGTGTAGGATGAGTCCTTGGAGGTTCGAATAAGTGTAGAATAGTTAAGTGAGTATTCTAAAGGCTTAGAATGGTGTAGGAATGTGTATTAGGACTTATAATAACCATTAGAATAATCCTAAACATTACTTGAGTCCCCAAGGGACGAAGAGGGTGTAGCATGAGTCCTTGGTGGTTCTAACAAGTGTGGAATGGTTAAGAGAGTATTCTAAAGGCTTAGAATGGTCTAGGAATGTGTATTAGGACTTATAATAACCATTGGAATGATCCTAAACATTGGATGGTACCACAAGGGACGTAGAGGGTGTAGCATGAGTCCTTGTAGGTTCTAACAAGTGTAGAATGGTTAAAAGAGTATTCTAAAGGCTTAGAATGGACTAGGAATGTGTACTAGGACTTATAATAACCATTAGAATGATCCTAAACATTACATGGTACCCCAAGGGACGTAGAGGGTGTAGCATGAGTCCTTGGAGGTTCTAATAAGTGTAGAATGGTTAAGAGAGTATTCTAAAGGCTTAGAATGGTCTAGGAATGTGTACTAGGACTTATAATAACCATTAGAATGATCCTAAACATTGCATGGTACCCCAAGGGACGTAGAGGGTGTACCATTAGTCCTTGGAGGTTCTAACAAAGTGTAGAATGGTTAAGAGAGTATTCTAAAGGCTTAGAATGGTTTAGGAATGTGTATTAGGACTTATGAAAACCATTAGAATGATCCTAAACTTTGCTCGAGTCCCCAAGGGACATAGAGGGTGTAGGATGAGTCCTTGGAGGTTCTAATAAGTGTAGAATGGTTAAGAGAGTATTCTAAAGGCTTAGAATGGTCTAGGAATGTGTATTAGGACTTATAAGAACCATTAGAATGATCCTAAACAATTCATGGTACCCCAAGGGACGTAGAGGGTGTAGGATGAGTCCTTGGAGGTTCTAACAAGTGTAGAATGGTTAAGAGAGTATTCTAAAGGCTTAGAATGGTCTAGGAATGTGTATTAGGACTTATAATAACTATTAGAATGATCCTAAACATTACATGGTACCCCAAGGGAAGTAGAGGGTGTACCATGAGTCCTTGGAGGTTCTAACAAGTGTAGAATGGTTAAAAGAGTATTCTAAAGGCTTAGAATGGTCTAGGAATTTGTAATAGGACTTATAATAACCATTAGAATGATCCTAAACATTACATGGTACCCCAAGGGACGTAGAGGGTGTAGCATGAGTCCTTGGAGGTTCTAACAGGTGTAGAATGGTTAAGAGAGTATTCTACAGGCTTAGAATGGTCTAGGACTGTGTATTAGGACTTATAAGAACCATTAGAATGATCCTAAACATTGTTCGAGTCCCAATGGGACTTAGAGGGTGTAGCATGAGTCCTTGGAGGTTCTAAGAAGTGTAGAATGGTTAAGAGAGTATTCTAAAGGCTTAGAATGGTCTTGGAATGTGTATTAGGACTTATAAGAACCATTAGAATGATCCTAAACATTATTCGAGTCCCCAAGGGACATAGAGGGTGTAGCATGAGTCCTTGGAGGTTCTAATAAGTGTAGAATGGTTAAGAGAGTATTCTAAAGGCTTAGAATGGTCTAGGAATGTGTATTAGGACTTATAAGAACCATTAGAATGATCCTAAACATTGCTCGAGTCCCCAAGGGACATAGAGGGTGTAGGATGAGTCCTTGGAGGTTCGAATAAGTGTAGAATAGTTAAGTGAGTATTCTAAAGGCTTAGAATGGTGTAGGAATGTGTATTAGGACTTATAATAACCATTAGAATAATCCTAAACATTACTTGAGTCCCCAAGGGACGAAGAGGGTGTAGCATGAGTCCTTGGTGGTTCTAACAAGTGTGGAATGGTTAAGAGAGTATTCTAAAGGCTTAGAATGGTCTAGGAATGTGTATTAGGACTTATAATAACCATTGGAATGATCCTAAACATTGGATGGTACCACAAGGGACGTAGAGGGTGTAGCATGAGTCCTTGTAGGTTCTAACAAGTGTAGAATGGTTAAAAGAGTATTCTAAAGGCTTAGAATGGACTAGGAATGTGTACTAGGACTTATAATAACCATTAGAATGATCCTAAACATTACATGGTACCCCAAGGGACGTAGAGGGTGTAGCATGAGTGCTTGGAGGTTCTAACAAGTGTAGAATGGTTAAGAGAGTATTCTAAAGGCTTAGAATGGTCTAGGAATGTGTATTAGGACTTATAAGAACCATTAGAATGATCCTAAACATTACATGGTACCCCAAGGGACGTAGAGGGTGTAGCATGAGTCCTTTGAGGTTCTAACAAGTGTAGAATGGTTAAGAGAGTATTCTAAAGGCTTAGAATGGTCTAGGAATGTGTATTAGGACTTATAAGAACCATTAGAATGATCCTAAACAACGCATGGTACCCCAAGGAACGTAGAGGGTGTAGGATGAGTCCTTGGAGGTTCTAACAAGTGTAGAATGGTTAAGAGAGTATTCTAAAGGCTTAGAATGGTCTAGGAATGTGTATTAGGACTTATAATAACTACTAGAATTTTCCTAAACATTGCATGGTACCCCAAGGGAAATAGAGGGTGTACCATGATTCCTTGGAGGTTCTAACAAGTGTAGAATGGTTAAAAGAGTATTCTAAAGGCTTAGAATGGTCTAGGAATTTGTAATAGGACTTATAATAACCATTAGAATGATCCTAAACATTACATGGTACCCCAAGGGACGTAGAGGGTGTAGCATGAGTCCTTGGAGGTTCTAACAAGTGTAGAATGGTTAAGAGAGTATTCTAAAGGCTTAGAATGGTCTAGGAATGTGTATTAGGACTTATAAGAACCATTAGAATGATCCTAAACATTGTTCGAGTCCCCAAGGGACTTAGAGGGTGTAGGATGAGTCCTTGGAGGTTCTAATAAGTGTAGAATGGTTAAGAGAGTATTCTAAAGGCTTAGAATGGTCTAGGAATGTGTATTAGGACTTATAATAACCATTGGAATAATCCTAAACATTGCATGGTACCCCAAGGGACGTAGAGGGTGTACCATGAGTCCTTGGAGGTTCTAACAAGTGTAGAATGGTTAAGAGAGTATTCTAAAGGCTTAGAATGGTCTAGGAATGTGTATTAGGACTTATAAGAACCATTAGAATGATCCTAAACATTGTTCGAGTCCCCAAGGGACATAGAGGGTGTAACAAGAGTCCTTGGAGGTTCTAATAAGAGTATAATGGTTAAGAGAGTATTCTAAAGGCTTAAAATGGTCTAGGAATGTGTAGTTGGACTTATAAGAACCATTAGAATGATCCTAAACAATGCATGGTACCCCAAGGGATGTAGAGGGTGTACCATGAATCCTTGGAGGTTCTAACAAGTGTAGAATGGTTAAGAGAGTATTCTAAATGCGTAGAATGGTCTAGGAATGTGTAATAGGACTTATAATAACCATTAGAATGATCCTAAACAATGCTTGAGTCCCCAAGGGACGTAGAGGGTGTAGCATGAGTCCTTGGAGGTTATAACAAGTGTAGAATGGTTAAGATAGTATTCTAAAGGCTTAGAATGGTCTAGGAATGTGTATTAGGACTTATAATAACCATTAGAATGATCCTAAACATTGCATGGTGCCCCAAGGGACGTAGAGGGTGTAGCATGAGTCCTTGGAGGTTCTAATAAGTGTAGAATGGTTAAGAGAGTATTCTAAAGGCTTAGAATGGTCTAGGAATGTGTACTAGGACTTATAATAACCATTAGAATGATCCTAAACATTGCATGGTACCCCAAGGGACGTAGAGGGTGTACCATGAGTCCTTGGAGGTTCTAACAAAGTGTAGAATGGTTAAGAGAGTATTCTAAAGGCTTAGAATGGTTTAGGAATGTGTATAAGGACTTAAAAAAACCATTAGAATGATCCTAAACAATGCTTGAGTCCCCAAGGGACGTAGAGGGTGTAGCATGAGTCCTTGGAGGTTATAACAAGTGTAGAATGGTTAAGATAGTATTCTAAAGGCTTAGAATGGTCTAGGAATGTGTATTAGGACTTATAATAACCATTAGAATGATCCTAAACATTGCATGTTGCCCCAAGGGACGTAGAGGGTGTAGCATGAGTCCTTGGAGGTTCTAATAAGTGTAGAATGGTTAAGAGAGTATTCTAAAGGCTTAGAATGGTCTAGGAATGTGTACTAGGACTTATAATAACCATTAGAATGATCCTAAACATTGCATGGTACCCCAAGGGACGTAGAGGGTGTACCATTAGTCCTTGGAGGTTCTAACAAAGTGTAGAATGGTTAAGAGAGTATTCTAAAGGCTTAGAATGGTTTAGGAATGTGTATTAGGACTTATGAAAACCATTAGAATGATCCTAAACTTTGCTCGAGTCCCCAAGGGACATAGAGGGTGTAGGATGAGTCCTTGGAGGTTCTAATAAGTGTAGAATGGTTAAGAGAGTATTCTAAAGGCTTAGAATGGTCTAGGAATGTGTATTAGGACTTATAAGAACTATTAGAATGATCCTAAACAATTCATGGTACCCCAAGGGACGTAGAGGGTGTAGGATGAGTCCTTGGAGGTCCTAACAAGTGTAGAATGGTTAAGAGAGTATTCTAAAGGCTTAGAATGGTCTAGGAATGTGTATTAGGACTTATAATAACTATTAGAATGATCCTAAACATTACATGGTACCCCAAGGGAAGTAGAGGGTGTACCATGAGTCCTTGGAGGTTCTAACAAGTGTAGAATGGTTAAAAGAGTATTCTAAAGGCTTAGAATGGTCTAGGAATTTGTAATAGGACTTATAATAACCATTAGAATGATCCTAAACATTACATGGTACCCCAAGGGACGTAGAGGGTGTAGCATGAGTCCTTGGAGGTTCTAACAGGTGTAGAATGGTTAAGAGAGTATTCTACAGGCTTAGAATGGTCTAGGACTGTGTATTAGGACTTATAAGAACCATTAGAATGATCCTAAACATTGTTCGAGTCCCAATGGGACTTAGAGGGTGTAGCATGAGTCCTTGGAGGTTCTAAGAAGTGTAGAATGGTTAAGAGAGTATTCTAAAGGCTTAGAATGGTCTTGGAATGTGTATTAGGACTTATAAGAACCATTAGAATGATCCTAAACATTATTCGAGTCCCCAAGGGACATAGAGGGTGTAGCATGAGTCCTTGGAGGTTCTAATAAGTGTAGAATGGTTAAGAGAGTATTCTAAAGGCTTAGAATGGTCTAGGAATGTGTATTAGGACTTATAAGAACCATTAGAATGATCCTAAACATTGCTCGAGTCCCCAAGGGACATAGAGGGTGTAGGATGAGTCCTTGGAGGTTCGAATAAGTGTAGAATAGTTAAGTGAGTATTCTAAAGGCTTAGAATGGTGTAGGAATGTGTATTAGGACTTATAATAACCATTAGAATAATCCTAAACATTACTTGAGTCCCCAAGGGACGAAGAGGGTGTAGCATGAGTCCTTGGTGGTTCTAACAAGTGTGGAATGGTTAAGAGAGTATTCTAAAGGCTTAGAATGGTCTAGGAATGTGTATTAGGACTTATAATAACCATTGGAATGATCCTAAACATTGGATGGTACCACAAGGGACGTAGAGGGTGTAGCATGAGTCCTTGTAGGTTCTAACAAGTGTAGAATGGTTAAGAGTGTATTCTAAAGGCTTAGAATAGTCTAGGAATGTGTATTAGGACTTATAAGAACCATTAGAATGATCCTAAACATTGTTCGAGTCCCCAAGGGACATAGAGGGCGTAGCATGAGTCCTTGGAGGTTCTAATAAGTGTAGAATGGTTAAGAGTATTCTAAAGGCTTAGAATGGTCTAGGAATGTGTATTCGGACTTATAAGAACAATTAGAATGATCCTAAACATTGCTCGAGTCCCCAAGGGACGTAGATGGTGTAGCATGAGTCCTTGGACGTTCTAACGAGTGCAGAATGGTTAAGAGAGTATTCTAAAGGCGTAGAATGGACTAGGAATGTGTATTAGGACTTATAATAACCATTGGAATGATCCTAAACATTGCATGGTACCCCAAGGGACGTAGAGGGTGTACCATGAGTCCTTGGAGGTTCTAACAATTGTAGAATGGTTAAAAGAGTATTCTAAAGGCTTAGAATGGTCTAGGAATGTGTATTAGGACTTATAATAACCATTAGAATGATCCTAAACAACGCATGGTACCCCAAGGAACGTAGAGGGTGTAGGATGAGTCCTTGGAGGTTCTAACAAGTGTAGAATGGTTAAGAGAGTATTCTAAAGGCTTAGAATGGTCTAGGAATGTGTATTAGGACTTATAATAACTACTAGAATTTTCCTAAACATTGCATGGTACCCCAAGGGAAATAGAGGGTGTACCATGATTCCTTGGAGGTTCTAACAAGTGTAGAATGGTTAAAAGAGTATTCTAAAGGCTTAGAATGGTCTAGGAATTTGTAATAGGACTTATAATAACCATTAGAATGATCCTAAACATTACATGGTACCCCAAGGGACGTAGAGGGTGTAGCATGAGTCCTTGGAGGTTCTAACAAGTGTAGAATGGTTAAGAGAGTATTCTAAAGGCTTAGAATGGTCTAGGAATGTGTATTAGGACTTATAAGAACCATTAGAATGATCCTAAACATTGTTCGAGTCTCCAAGGGACTTAGAGGGTGTAGGATGAGTCCTTGGAGGTTCTAATAAGTGTAGAATGGTTAAGAGAGTATTCTAAAGGCTTAGAATGGTCTAGGAATGTGTATTAGGACTTATAATAACCATTGGAATAATCCTAAACATTGCATGGTACCCCAAGGGAAGTAGAGGGTGTACTATGAGTCCTTGGAGGTTCTAACAAGTGTAGAATGGTTAAAAGAGTATTCTAAAGGCTTAGAATGATCTAGGAATGTGTATTAGGACTTATAAGAACCATTAGAATGATCCTAAACATTGCTCGAGTCCCCAAGGGACATAGAGGGTGTAGGATGAGTCCTTGGAGGTTCGAATAAGTGTAGAATTATTAAGTGAGTATTCTAAAGGCTTAGAATGGTTTAGGAATGTGAATTAGGACTTATAATAACCATTAGAATGATCCTAAACAATGCATGGTACCCCAAGGGACGTAGAGGGTGTAGCTTGAGTCCTTGTAGGTTCTATCAAGTGTAGAATGGTTAAGAGAGTATTCTAAAGGCTTAGAATGGTCTAGGAATGTTTATTAGGACTTATAAGAACCATTAGAATGATCCTAAACATTGCTCGAGTCCCCAAGGGACCAGAGGGTGTAGGATGAGTCCTTGGAGGTTCTAATAAGCGTAGAATGGTTAAGAGAGTATTCTAAAGGCTTAGAATGGTCTAGGAATGTGTATTAGGACTTATAAGAACCATTAGAATGATCCTAAACAATGCATGGTACCCCAAGGGACGTAGAGGGTGTAGGATGAGTCCTTGGAGGTTCTAACAAGTGTAGAATGGTTAAGACAGTATTCTAAAGGCTTAGAATGGTATAGGAATGTGTATTAGGACTTATAATAACCATTAGAATTTTCCTAAACATTGCATGGTACCCCAAGGGAAATAGAGGGTGTACCATGATTCCTTGGAGGTTCTAACAAGTGTAGAATGGTTAAAAGAGTATTCTAAAGGCTTAGAATGGTCTAGGAATTTGTAATAGGACTTATAATAACCATTAGAATGATCTTAAACATTACATGGTACCCCAAGGGACGTAGAGGGTGTAGCATGAGTCCTTGGAGGTTCTAACAAGTGTAGAATGGTTAAGAGAGTATTCTAAAGGCTTAGAATGGTCTAGGAATGTGTATTAGGACTTATAAGAACCATTAGAATGATCCTAAACATTGTTCGAGTCCCCAAGGGACTTAGAGGGTGTAGGATGAGTCCTTGGAGGTTCTAATAAGTGTAGAATGGTTAAGAGAGTATTCTAAAGGCTTAGAATGGTCTAGGAATGTGTATTAGGACTTATAATAACCATTGGAATGATCCTAAACATTGCATGGTACCCCAAGGGACGTAGAGGGTGTACCATGAGTCCTTGGAGGTTCTAACAAGTGTAGAATGGTTAAAAGAGTATTCTAAAGGCTTAGAATGGTCTAGGAATGTGTATTAGGACTTATAAGAACCATTAGAATGATCCTGAATATTGTTCGAGTCCCCAAGGGACATAGAGGGCGTAGCATGAGTCCTTGGAGGTTCTAATAAGTGTAGAATGGTTAAGAGAGTATTCTAAAGGCTTAGAATGGTCTAGGAATGTGTACTTGGACTTATAATAACCATTAGAATGATCCTAAACATTGCATGGTACCCCAAGGGACGTAAAGGGTGTACCATGATCCTTGGACGTTCTAATAAGTGTAGAATGGTTAAGAGAGTACTCTAAAGGCTTAAAATGGTCTAGGAATGTGTACTTGGACTTATAATAACCATTGGAATGATCCTAAACATTGCATGGTACCCCAAGGGACGTAGAGGGTGTACCATGAGTCCTTGGAGGTTCTTACAAAGTGTAGAATGGTTAAGAGAGTATTCTAAAGGCTTAAAATGGTCTAGGAATGTGTATTAGGACTTATAATAACCATTGGAATGATCCTAAACATTGCATGGTACCACAAGGGACGTAGAGGGTGTAGCATGAGTCCTTGTAGGTTCTAACAAGTGTAGAATGGTTAAGAGAGTATTCTAAAGGCTTAGAATGGTCTAGGAATGTTTATTAGGACTTATAAGAACCATTAGAATGATCCTAAACATTGCTCGAGTCCCCAAGGGACCAGTGGGTGTAGGATGAGTCCTTGGAGGTTCTAATAAGCGTAGAATGGTTAAGAGAGTATTCTAAAGGCTTAGAATGGTCTAGGAATGTGTATTAGGACTTATAAGAACCATTAGAATGATCCTAAACAATGCATGGTACCCCAAGGGACGTAGAGGGTGTAGGATGAGTCCTTGGAGGTTCTAACAAGTGTAGAATGGTTAAGAAAGTATTCTAAAGGCTTAGAATGGTCTAGGAATGTGTATTAGGACTTATAATAACCATTAGAATGATGCTAAACATTGCATGGTGCCCCAAGGGATGTAGAGGGTGTAGCATGATCCTTGGAGGTTCTAATAAGTGTAGAATGGTTAAGAGAGTATTCTAAAGGCTTAGAATGGTCTAGGAATGTGTACTTGGACTTATAATAACCATTAGAATGATCCTAAACATTGCATGGTACCACAAGGGACGTAGAGGGTGTACCATGAGTCCTTGTAGGTTCTAACAAGTGTAGAATGGTTAAGAGAGTATTCTAAAGGCTGAGAATGGTCTAGGAATGTGTATTAGGACTTATAAGAACCATTAGAATGATCCTAAACAATGCATGGTACCCCAAGGGACGTAGAGGGTGTAGGATGAGTCCTTGGAGGTTCTAACAAGTGTAGAATGGTTAAGAAAGTATTCTAAAGGCTTAGAATGGTATAGGAATGTGTATTAGGACTTATAATAACCATTAGAATTTTCCTAAACATTGCATGGTACCCCAAGGGAAATAGAGGGTGTACCATGATTCCTTGGAGGTTCTAACAAGTGTAGAATGATTAAAAGAGTATTCTAAAGGCTTAGAATGGTCTAGGAATTTGTAATAGGACTTATAATAACCATTAGAATGATCTTAAACATTACATGGTACCCCAAGGGACGTAGAGGGTGTAGCATGAGTCCTTGGAGGTTCTAACAAGTGTAGAATGGTTAAGAGAGTATTCTAAAGGCTTAGAATGGTCTAGGAATGTGTATTAGGACTTATAAGAACCATTAGAATGATCCTAAACATTGTTCGAGTCCCCAAGGGACTTAGAGGGTGTAGGATGAGTCCTTGGAGGTTCTAATAAGTGTAGAATGGTTAAGAGAGTATTCTAAAGGCTTAGAATGGTCTAGGAATGTGTATTAGGACTTATAATAACCATTGGAATGATCCTAAACATTGCATGGTACCCCAAGGGACGTAGAGGGTGTACCATGAGTCCTTGGAGGTTCTAACAAGTGTAGAATGGTTAAAAGAGTATTCTAAAGGCTTAGAATGGTCTAGGAATGTGTATTAGGACTTATAAGAACCATTAGAATGATCCTGAATATTGTTCGAGTCCCCAAGGGACATAGAGGGCGTAGCATGAGTCCTTGGAGGTTCTAATAAGTGTAGAATGGTTAAGAGAGTATTCTAAAGGCTTAGAATGGTCTAGGAATGTGTACTTGGACTTATAATAACCATTAGAATGATCCTAAACATTGCATGGTACCCCAAGGGACGTAAAGGGTGTACCATGATCCATGGACGTTCTAATAAGTGTAGAATGGTTAAGAGAGTACTCTAAAGGCTTAAAATGGTCTAGGAATGTGTACTTGGACTTATAATAACCATTGGAATGATCCTAAACATTGCATGGTACCCCAAGGGACGTAGAGGGTGTACCATGAGTCCTTGGAGGTTCTTACAAAGTGTAGAATGGTTAAGAGAGTATTCTAAAGGCTTAAAATGGTCTAGGAATGTGTATTAGGACTTATAATAACCATTGGAATGATCCTAAACATTGCATGGTACCACAAGGGACGTAGAGGGTGTAGCATGAGTCCTTGTAGGTTCTAACAAGTGTAGAATGGTTAAGAGAGTATTCTAAAGGCTTAGAATGGTCTAGGAATGTTTATTAGGACTTATAAGAACCATTAGAATGATCCTAAACATTGCTCGCGTCCCCAAGGGACCAGAGGGTGTAGGATGAGTCCTTGGAGGTTCTAATAAGCGTAGAATGGTTAAAAGAGTATTCTAAAGGCTTAGAATGGTCTAGGAATGTGTATTAGGACTTATAAGAACCATTAGAATGATCCTAAACAATGCATGGTACCCCAAGGGACGTAGAGGGTGTAGGATGAGTCCTTGGAGGTTCTAACAAGTGTAGAATGGTTAAGAAAGTATTCTAAAGGCTTAGAATGGTCTAGGAATGTGTATTAGGACTTATAATAACCATTAGAATGATGCTAAACATTGCATGGTGCCCCAAGGGATGTAGAGGGTGTAGCATGATCCTTGGAGGTTCTAATAAGTGTAGAATGGTTAAGAGAGTATTCTAAAGGCTTAGAATGGTCTAGGAATGTGTACTTGGACTTATAATAACCATTAGAATGATCCTAAACATTGCATGGTACCACAAGGGACGTAGAGGGTGTACCATGAGTCCTTGTAGGTTCTAACAAGTGTAGAATGGTTAAGAGAGTATTCTAAAGGCTGAGAATGGTCTAGGAATGTGTATTAGGACTTATAAGAACCATTAGAATGATCCTAAACAATGCATGGTACCCCAAGGGACGTAGAGGGTGTAGGATGAGTCCTTGGAGGTTCTAACAAGTGTAGAATGGTTAAGAGAGTATTCTAAAGGCTTAGAATGGTCTAGGAATGTGTATTAGGACTTATAAGAACCATTAGAATGATCCTAAACAATGCATGGTACCCCAAGGGACGTAGAGGGTGTAGGATGAGTCCTTGGAGGTTCTAACAAGTGTAGAATGGTTAAGAAAGTATTCTAAAGGCTTAGAATGGTCTAGGAATGTGTATTAGGACTTATAATAACCATTAGAATGATGCTAAACATTGCATGGTGCCCCAAGGGATGTAGAGGGTGTAGCATGATCCTTGGAGGTTCTAATAAGTGTAGAATGGTTAAGAGAGTATTCTAAAGGCTTAGAATGGTCTAGGAATGTGTACTTGGACTTATAATAACCATTAGAATGATCCTAAACATTGCATGGTACCACAAGGGACGTAGAGGGTGTACCATGAGTCCTTGTAGGTTCTAACAAGTGTAGAATGGTTAAGAGAGTATTCTAAAGGCTGAGAATGGTCTAGGAATGTGTATTAGGACTTATAAGAACCATTAGAATGATCCTAAACAATGCATGGTACCCCAAGGGACGTAGAGGGTGTTGGATGAGTCCTTGGAGGTTCTAACAAGTGTAGAATGGTTAAGAGAGTATTCTAAAGGCTTAGAATGGTCTAGGAATGTGTATTAGGACTTATAATAACCATTAGAATGATCCTAAACATTGCATGGTGCCCCAAGGGATGTAGAGGGTGTGACATGATCCTTGGAGGTTCTAATAAGTGTTGAATGGTTAAGAGAGTATTCTAAAGGCTTAGAATGGTCTAGGAATGTGTATTAGGACTTATAAGAACCATTAGAATGATCCTAAACAATGCATGGTACCCCAAGGGACGTAGAGGGTGTAGGATGAGTCCTTGGAGGTTCTAACAAGTGTAGAATGGTTAAGAGAGTATTCTAAAGGCTTAGAATGGTCTAGGAATGTGTATTAGGACTTATAATAACCATTAGAATGATCCTAAACATTGCATGGTGCCCCAAGGGATGTAGAGGGTGTAGCATGATTCCTTGTAGGTTCTAACAAGTGTAGAATGGTTAAAAGAGTATTCTAAAGGCTTAGAATGGTCTAGGAATGAGTATTAGGACTTATATGAACCATTAGAATGATCCTGAATATTGTTCGAGTCCCCAAGGGACCAGAGGGTGTAGGATGAGTCCTTGGAGGTTCTAATAAGCGTAGAATGGTTAAGAGAGTATTCTAAAGGCTTAGAATGGTCTAGGAATGTGTATTAGGACTTATAAGAACCATTAGAATGATCCTAAACAATGCATGGTACCCCAAGGGACGTAGAGGGTGTAGGATGAGTCCTTGGAGGTTCTAACAAGTGTAGAATGGTTAAGAGAGTATTCTAAAGGCTTAGAATGGTCTAGGAATGTGTATTAGGACTTATAATAACCATTAGAATGATCCTAAACATTGCATGGTGCCCCAAGGGATGTAGAGGGTGTGACATGATCCTTGGAGGTTCTTACAAAGTGTAGAATGGTTAAGAGAGTATTCTAAAGGCTTAAAATGGTCTAGGAATGTGTATTAGGACTTATAAGAACCATTGGAATGATCCTAAACAATGCATGGTACCCCAAGGAACGTAGAGGGTGTAGCATGAGTCCTTGGAGGTTCTACCAAGTGTAGAATGGTTAAAAGAGTATTCTAAAGGCTTAGAATGGTCTAGGAATTTGTATTAGGACTTATAAGAACCATTAGAATGATCCTAAACATTGCTCGAGTCCCCAAGGACATAGAGGGCGTAGGATGAGTCCTTGCAGGTTCGAATAAGTGTAGAATGGTTAAGAGAGTATTCTAAAGGCTTAGAATGGTCTAGGAATGTTTATTAGGACTTATAAGAACCATTAGAATGATCCTAAACATTGCTCGAGTCCCCAAGGGACCAGAGGGTGTAGGATGAGTCCTTGGAGGTTCTAATAAGCGTAGAATGGTTAAGAGAGTATTCTAAAGGCTTAGAATGGTCTAGGAATGTGTATTAGGACTTATAAGAACCATTAGAATGATCCTAAACAATGCATGGTACCCCAAGGGACGTAGAGGGTGTAGGATGAGTCCTTGGAGGTTCTAACAAGTGTAGAATGGTTAAGAAAGTATTCTAAAGGCTTAGAATGGTCTAGGAATGTGTATTAGGACTTATAATAACCATTAGAATGATGCTAAACATTGCATGGTGCCCCAAGGGATGTAGAGGGTGTAGCATGATCCTTGGAGGTTCTAATAAGTGTAGAATGGTTAAGAGAGTATTCTAAAGGCTTAGAATGGTCTAGGAATGTGTACTTGGACTTATAATAACCATTAGAATGATCCTAAACATTGCATGGTACCACAAGGGACGTAGAGGGTGTACCATGAGTCCTTGTAGGTTCTAACAAGTGTAGAATGGTTAAGAGAGTATTCTAAAGGCTGAGAATGGTCTAGGAATGTGTATTAGGACTTATAAGAACCGTTAGAATGATCCTAAACAATGCATGGTACCCCAAGGGACGTAGAGGGTGTAGGATGAGTCCTTGGAGGTTCTAACAAGTGTAGAATGGTTAAGAGAGTATTCTAAAGGCTTAGAATGGTCTAGGAATGTGTATTAGGACTTATAATAACCATTAGAATGATCCTAAACATTGCATGGTGCCCCAAGGGATGTAGAGGGTGTGACATGATCCTTGGAGGTTCTAATAAGTGTTGAATGGTTAAGAGAGTATTCTAAAGGCTTAGAATGGTCTAGGAATGTGTATTAGGACTTATAATAACCATTAGAATGATCCTAAACATTGCATGGTGCCCCAAGGGATGTAGAGGGTGTAGCATGAGTCCTTGTAGGTTCTAACAAGTGTAGAATGGTTAAAAGAGTATTCTAAAGGCTTAGAATGGTCTAGGAATGAGTATTAGGACTTATAAGAACCATTAGAATGATCCTGAATATTGTTCGAGTCCCCAAGGGACATAGAGGGCGTAGCATGAGTCCTTGGAGGTTCTAATAAGTGTAGAATGGTTAAGAGAGTATTCTAAAGGCTTAGAATGGTCTAGGAATGTGTACTTGGACTTATAATTACCATTAGAATGATCCTAAACATTGCATGGTACCCCAAGGGACGTAAAGGGTGTACCATGATTCTTGGAGGTTCTAATAAGTGTAGAAGGGTGAAGAGAGTATTCTAAAGGCTTAAAATGGTCTAGGAATGTGTACTTGGACTTATAATAACCATTGGAATGATCCTAAACATTGCATGGTACCCCAAGGGACGTAGAGGGTGTACCATGAGTCCTTGGAGGTTCTTACAAAGTGTAGAATGCTTAAGAGAGTATTTTAAAGGCTTAAAATGGTCTAGGAATGTGTATTAGGACTTATAATAACCATTGGAATGATCCTAAACATTGCATGGTACCACAAGGGACGTAGAGGGTGTAGCATGAGTCCTTGTAGGTTCTAACAAGTGTAGAATGGTTACGAGAGTATTCTAAAGGCTTAGAATGGTCTAGGAATGAGTATTAGGACTTATAAGAACCATTAGAATGATCCTGAATATTGTTCGAGTCCCCAAGGGACATAGAGGGTGTAGCAAGAGTCCTTGGAGGTTCTAATAAGAGTAGAATGGTTAAGAGAGTATTCTAAAGGCTTAGAATGGTCTAGGAATGTGTAGTAGGACTTATAAGAACCATTAGAATGATCCTAAACAATGCATGGTACCCCAAGGGATGTAGAGGGTGTACCATGAATCCTTGGAGGTTCTAACAAGTGTAGAATGGTTAAGAGAGTATTCTAAATGCTTAGAATGGTCTAGGAATGTGTAATAGGACTTATAATAACCATTAGAATGATCCTAAACAATGCTTGAGTCCCCAAGGGACGTAGAGGGTGTAGCATGAGTCCTTGGAGGTTATAACAAGTGTAGAATGGTTAAGATAGTATTCTAAAGGCTTAGAATGGTCTAGGAATGTGTATTAGGACTTATAATAACCATTAGAATGATCCTAAACATTGCATGGTGCCCCAAGGGACGTAGAGAGTGTTGCATGAGTCCTTGGAGGTTCTAATAAGTGTAGAATGGTTAAGAGAGTATTCTAAAGGCTTAGAATGGTCTAGGAATGTGTACTTGGACTTATAATAACCATTAGAATGATCCTAAACATTGCATGGTACCCCAAGGGACGTAGAGGGTGTACCATGATCCTTGGAGGTTCTAATAAGTGTAGAATGGTTAAGAGAGTATTCTAAAGGCTTAAAATGGTCTAGGAATGTGTACTTGGACTTATAATAACCATTGGAATGATCCTAAACATTGCATGGTACCCCAAGGGACGTAGAGGGTGTACCATGAGTCCTTGGAGGTTCTAACAAAGTGTAGAATGGTTAAGAGAGTATTCTAAAGGCTTAAAATGGTCTAGGAATGTGTATTAGGACTTATAATAACCATTGGAATGATCCTAAACATTGCATGGTACCACAAGGGACGTAGAGGGTGTAGCATGAGTCCTTGTAGGTTCTAACAAGTGTAGAATGGTTAAGAGAGTATTCTAAAGGCTTAGAATGGTCTAGGAATGAGTATTAGGACTTATAAGAACCATTAGAATGATCCTGAATATTGTTCGAGTCTCCAAGGGACATAGAGGGTGTAGCAAGAGTCCTTGGAGGTTCTAATAAGAGTAGAATGGTTAAGAGAGTATTCTAAAGGCTTAGAATGGTCTAGGAATGTGTAGTAGGACTTATAAGAACCGTTAGAATGATCCTAAACAATGCATGGTACCCCAAGGGATGTAGAGGGTGTACCATGAATCCTTGGAGGTTCTAACAAGTGTAGAATGGTTAAGAGAGTATTCTAAATGCTTAGAATGGTCTAGGAATGTGTAATAGGACTTATAATAAACATTAGAATGATCCTAAACAATGCTTGAGTCCCCAAGGGACGTAGAGGGTGTAGCATGAGTCCTTGGAGGTTATAACAAGTGTAGAATGGTTAAGATAGTATTCTAAAGGCTTAGAATGGTCTAGGAATGTGTATTAGGACTTATAATAACCATTAGAATGATACTAAACATTGCATGGTGCCCCAAGGGACGTAGAGGGTGTTGCATGAGTCCTTGGAGGTTCTAATAAGTGTAGAATGGTTAAGAGAGTATTCTAAAGGCTTAGAATGGTCTAGGAATGTGTACTTCGACTTATAATAACCATTAGAATGATCCTAAACATTGCATGGTACCCCAAGGGACGTAGAGGGTGTACCATGAGTCCTTGGAGGTTCTAACAAAGTGTAGAATGGTTAAGAGAGTATTCTAAAGGCTTAAAATGGTCTAGGTATGTGTATTAGGACTTATAATAACCATTGGAATGATCCTAAACATTGCATGGTACCACAAGGGACGTAGAGGGTGTAGCATGAGTCCTTGTAGGTTCTAACAAGTGTAGAATGGTTAAGAGAGTATTCTAAAGGCTTAGAATGGTCTAGGAATGTGTATTAGGACTTATAATAACTACTAGAATTTTCCTAAACATTGCATGGTACCCCAAGGGAAATAGAGGGTGTACCATGATTCCTTGGAGGTTCTAACAAGTGTAGAATGGTTAAAAGAGTATTCTAAAGGCTTAGAATGGTCTAGGAATGTGTATTAGGACTTATAATAACCATTAGAATGATCCTAAACAACGCATGGTACCCCAAGGGACGTAGAGGGTGTAGCATGAGTCCTTGGAGGTTCTAATAAGTGTAGAATGGTGAAGAGAGTATTCTAAAGGCTTAAAATGGTCTAGGAATGTGTACTAGGACTTATAATAACCATTGGAATGATCCTAAACATTGCATGGTACCCCAAGGGACGTAGAGGGTGTACCATGAGTCCTTGGAGGTTCTTACAAAGTGTAGAATGCTTAAGAGAGTATTCTAAAGGCTTAAAATGGTCTAGGAATGTGTATTAGGACTTATAATAACCATTGGAATGATCCTAAACATTGCATGGTACCACAAGGGACGTAGAGGGTGTAGCATGAGTCCTTGTAGGTTCTAACAAGTGTAGAATGGTTAAGAGAGTATTCTAAAGGCTTAGAATGGTCTAGGAATGAGTATTAGGACTTATAAGAACCATTAGAATGATCCTGAATATTGTTCGAGTCCCCAAGGGACATAGAGGGTGTAGCAAGAGTCCTTGGAGGTTCTAATAAGAGTAGAATGGTTAAGAGAGTATTCTAAAGGCTTAGAATGGTCTAGGAATGTGTAGTAGGACTTATAAGAACCATTAGAATGATCCTAAACAATGCATGGTACCCCAAAGGATGTAGAGGGTGTACCATGAATCCTTGGAGGTTCTAACAAGTGTAGAATGGTTAAGAGAGTATTCTAAATGCTTAGAATGGTCTAGGAATGTGTAATATGACTTATAATAACCATTAGAATGATCCTAAACAATGCTTGAGTCCCCAAGGGACGTAGAGGGTGTAGCATGAGTCCTTGGAGGTTATAACAAGTGTAGAATGGTTAAGATAGTATTCTAAAGGCTTAGAATGGTCTAGGAATGTGTATTAGGACTTATAATAACCATTAGAATGATCCTAAACATTGCATGGTGCCCCAAGGGACGTAGAGGGTGTTGCATGAGTCCTTGGAGGTTCTAATAAGTGTAGAATGGTTAAGAGAGTATTCTAAAGGCTTAGAATGGTCTAGGAATGTGTACTTGGACTTATAAGAACCATTAGAATGATCCTAAACAATGCATGGTACCCCAAGGGATGTAGAGGGTGTACCATGAATCCTTGGAGGTTCTAATAAGTGTAGAATGGTGAAGAGAGTATTCTAAAGGCTTAAAATGGTCTAGGAATGTGTACTAGGACTTATAATAACCATTGGAATGATCCTAAACATTGCATGGTACCCCAAGGGACGTAGAGGGTGTACCATGAGTCCTTGGAGGTTCTTACAAAGTGTAGAATGCTTAACAGAGTATTCTAAAGGCTTAAAATGGTCTAGGAATGTGTATTAGGACTTATAATAACCATTGGAATGATCCTAAACATTGCATGGTACCACAAGGGACGTAGAGGGTGTAGCATGAGTCCTTGTAGGTTCTAACAAGTGTAGAATGGTTAAGAGAGTATTCTAAAGGCTTAGAATGGTCTAGGAATGAGTATTAGGACTTATAAGAACCATTAGAATGATCCTGAATATTGTTCGAGTCCCCAAGGGACATAGAGGGTGTAGCAAGAGTCCTTGGAGGTTCTAATAAGAGTAGAATGGTTAAGAGAGTATTCTAAAGGCTTAGAATGGTCTAGGAATGTGTAGTAGGACTTATAAGAACCATTAGAATGATCCTAAACAATGCATGGTACCCCAAGGGATGTAGAGGGTGTACCATGAATCCTTGGAGGTTCTAACAAGTGTAGAATGGTTAAGAGAGTATTCTAAATGCTTAGAATGGTCTAGGAATGTGTAATAGGACTTATAATAACCATTAGAATGATCCTAAACAATGCTTGAGTCCCCAAGGGACGTAGAGGGTGTAGCATGAGTCCTTGTAGGTTCTAACAAGTGTAGAATGGTTAAGAGAGTATTCTAAAGGCTTAGAATGGTCTAGGAATGAGTATTAGGACTTATAAGAACCATTAGAATGATCCTGAATATTGTTCGAGTCCCCAAGGGACATAGAGGGTGTAGCAAGAGTCCTTGGAGGTTCTAATAAGAGTAGAATGGTTAAGAGAGTATTCTAAAGGCTTAGAATGGTCTAGGAATGTGTAGTAGGACTTATAAGAACCATTAGAATGATCCTAAACAATGCATGGTACCCCAAGGGATGTAGAGGGTGTACCATGAATCCTTGGAGGTTCTAACAAGTGTAGAATGGTTAAGAGAGTATTCTAAATGCTTAGAATGGTCTAGGAATGTGTAATAGGACTTATAATAACCATTAGAATGATCCTAAACAATGCTTGAGTCCCCAAGGGACGTAGAGGGTGTAGCATGAGTCCTTGGAGGTTATAACAAGTGTAGAATGGTTAAGATAGTATTCTAAAGGCATAGAATGGTCTAGGAATGTGTATTAGGACTTATAATAACCATTAGAATGATCCTAAACATTGCATGGTGCCCCAAGGGACGTAGAGGGTGTTGCATGAGTCCTTGGAGGTTCTAATAAGTGTAGAATGGTTAAGAGAGTATTCTAAAGGCTTAGAATGGTCTAGGAATGTGTACTTGGACTTATAATAACCATTAGAATGATCCTAAACATTGCATGGTACCCCAAGGGACGTAGAGGGTGTACCATGATCCTTGGAGGTTCTAATAAGTGTAGAATGGTTAAGAGAGTATTCTAAAGGCTTAAAATGGTCTAGGAATGTGTACTTGGACTTATAATAACCATTGGAATGATCCTAAACATTGCATGGTACCCCAAGGGACGTAGAGGGTGTACCATGAGTCCTTGGAGGTTCTAACAAAGTGTAGAATGGTTAAGAGAGTATTCTAAAGGCTTAAAATGGTCTAGGAATGTGTATTAGGACTTATAATAACCATTGGAATGATCCTAAACATTGCATGGTACCACAAGGGACGTAGAGGGTGTAGCATGAGTCCTTGTAGGTTCTAACAAGTGTAGAATGGTTAAGAGAGTATTCTAAAGGCTTAGAATGGTCTAGGAATGAGTATTAGGACTTATAAGAACCATTAGAATGATCCTGAATATTGTTCGAGTCTCCAAGGGACATAGAGGGTGTAGCAAGAATCCTTGGAGGTTCTAATAAGAGTAGAATGGTTAAGAGAGTATTCTAAAGGCTTAGAATGGTCTAGGAATGTGTAGTAGGACTTATAAGAACCATTAGAATGATCCTAAACAATGCATGGTACCCCAAGGGATGTAGAGGGTGTACCATGAATCCTTGGAGGTTCTAACAAGTGTAGAATGGTTAAGAGAGTATTCTAAATGCTTAGAATGGTCTAGGAATGTGTAATAGGACTTATAATAAACATTATAATGATCCTAAACAATGCTTGAGTCCCCAAGGGACGTAGAGGGTGTAGCATGAGTCCTTGGAGGTTATAACAAGTGTAGAATGGTTAAGATAGTATTCTAAAGGCTTAGAATGGTGTAGGAATGTGTATTAGGACTTATAAGAACCATTAGAATGATCCTAAACATTGCATGGTGCCCCAAGGGACGTAGAGGGTGTTGCATGAGTCCTTGGAGGTTCTAATAAGTGTAGAATGGTTAAGAGAGTATTCTAAAGGCTTAGAATGGTCTAGGAATGTGTACTTCGACTTATAATAACCATTAGAATGATCCTAAACATTGCATGGTACCCCAAGGGACGTAGAGGGTGTACCATGAGTCCTTGGAGGTTCTAACAAAGTGTAGAATGGTTAAGAGAGTATTCTAAAGGCTTAAAATGGTCTAGGAATGTGTATTAGGACTTATAATAACCATTGGAATGATCCTAAACATTGCATGGTACCACAAGGGACGTAGAGGGTGTAGCATGAGTCCTTGTAGGTTCTAACAAGTGTAGAATGGTTAAGAGAGTATTCTAAAGGCTTAGAATGGTCTAGGAATGTGTATTAGGACTTATAATAACTACTAGAATTTTCCTAAACATTGCATGGTACCCCAAGGGAAATAGAGGGTGTACCATGATTCCTTGGAGGTTCTAACAAGTGTAGAATGGTTAAAAGAGTATTCTAAAGGCATAGAATGGTCTAGGAATGTGTATTAGGACTTATAATAACCATTAGAATGATCCTAAACAACGCATGGTACCCCAAGGGACGTAGAGGGTGTAGCATGAGTCCTTGGAGGTTCTAATCAGTGTAGAATGGTTAAGAGAGTATTCTAAAGGCTTAGAATGGTCAAGGAATGTGTACTAGGACTTATAATAACCATTGGAATGATCCTAAACATTGCATGGTACCCCAAGGGACGTAGAGGGTGTACCATGAGTCCTTGGAGGTTCTAACAAGTGTAGAATGGTTAAAAGAGTATTCTAAAGGCTTAGAATGGTCTAGGAATGTGTATTAGGACTTATAATAACCATTAGAATGATCCTAAACAACGCATGGTACCCCAAGGGACGTAGAGGGTGTAGCATGAGTCCTTGTAGGTTCTAACAAGTGTAGAATGGTTAAGAGAGTATTCTAAAGGCTTAGAATGATCTAGGAATGTGTATTAGGACTTATAAGAACCATTAGAATGATCCTAAACATTGCTCGAGTCCCCAAGGGACATAGAGGGTGTAGGATGAGTCCTTGGAGGTTCGAATAAGTGTAGAATTATTAAGTGAGTATTCTAAAGGCTTAGAATGGTTTAGGAATGTGAATTAGGACTTATAATAACCATTAGAATGATCCTAAACAATGCATGGTACCCCAAGGGACGTAGAGGGTGTAGGATGAGTCCTTGGAGGTTCTAACAAGTGTAGAATGGTTAAGAGAGTATTCTAAAGGCTTAGAATGGTCTAGGAATGTGTATTAGGACTTATAATAACCATTAGAATGATCCTAAACATTGCATGGTGCCCCAAGGGATGTAGAGGGTGTAGCATGATCCTTGGAGGTTCTAATAAGTGTAGAATGGTTAAGAGAGTATTCTAAAGGCTTAGAATGGTCTAGGAATGTGTACTTGGACTTATAATAACCATTAGAATGATCCTAAACATTGCATGGTACCACAAGGGACGTAGAGGGTGTACCATGAGTCCTTGTAGGTTCTAACAAGTGTAGAATGGTTAAGAGAGTATTCTAAAGGCTTAGAATGGTCTAGGAATGTGTATTAGGACTTATAAGAACCATTAGAATGATCCTAAACAATGCATGGTACCCCAAGGGACGTAGAGGGTGTAGGATGAGTCCTTGGAGTTTCTAACAAGTGTAGAATGGTTAAGAGAGTATTCTAAAGGCTTAGAATGGTCTAGGAATGTGTATTAGGACTTATAATAACCATTAGAATGATCCTAAACATTGCACGGTGCCCCAAGGGATGTAGAGGGTGTAGCATGATCCTTGGAGGTTCTAATAAGTGTAGAATGGTTAAGAGAGTATTCTAAAGGCTTAGAATGGTCTAGGAATGAGTATTAGGACTTATAAGAACCATTAGAATGATCCTGAATATTGTTCGAGTCCCCAAGGGACATAGAGGGTGTAGCAAGAGTCCTTGGAGGTTCTAACAAGTGTAGAATGGTTAAGAGAGTATTCTAAAGGCTTAGAATGGTCTAGGAATGTGTACTTGGACTTATAATAACCATTAGAATGATCCTAAACATTGCATGGTACCACAAGGGACGTAGAGGGTGTACCATGAGTCCTTGTAGGTTCTAACAAGTGTAGAATGGTTAAGAGAGTATTCTAAAGGCTTAGAATGGTCTAGGAATGTGTATTAGGACTTATAAGAACCATTAGAATGATCCTAAACAATGCATGGTACCCCAAGGGACGTAGAGGGTGTAGGATGAGTCCTTGGAGTTTCTAACAAGTGTAGAATGGTTAAGAGAGTATTCTAAAGGCTTAGAATGGTCTAGGAATGTGTACTTGGACTTATAATAACCATTAGAATGATCCTAAACATTGCATGGTACCACAAGGGACGTAGAGGGTGTACCATGAGTCCTTGTAGGTTCTAACAAGTGTAGAATGGTTAAGAGAGTATTCTAAAGGCTTAGAATGGTCTAGGAATGTGTATTAGGACTTATAAGAACCATTAGAATGATCCTAAACAATGCATGGTACCCCAAGGGACGTAGAGGGTGTAGGATGAGTCCTTGGAGTTTCTAACAAGTGTAGAATGGTTAAGAGAGTATTCTAAAGGCTTAGAATGGTCTAGGAATGTGTACTTCGACTTATAATAACCATTAGAATGATCCTAAACATTGCATGGTACCTCAAGGGACGTAGAGGGTGTACCATGAGTCCTTGGAGGTTCTAACAAAGTGTAGAATGGTTAAGAGAGTATTCTAAAGGCTTAAAATGGTCTAGGAATGTGTATTAGGACTTATAATAACCATTGGAATGATCCTAAACATTGCATGGTACCACAAGGGACGTAGAGGGTGTAGCATGAGTCCTTGTAGGTTCTAACAAGTGTAGAATGGTTAAGAGAGTATTCTAAAGGCTTAGAATGGTCTAGGAATGTGTATTAGGACTTATAATAACTACTAGAATTTTCCTAAACATTGCATGGTACCCCAAGGGAAATAGAGGGTGTACCATGATTCCTTGGAGGTTCTAACAAGTGTAGAATGGTTAAAAGAGTATTCTAAAGGCTTAGAATGGTCTAGGAATGTGTACTTGGACTTATAAGAACCATTAGAATGATCCTAAACAATGCATGGTACCCCAAGGGATTTAGAGGGTGTACCATGAATCCTTGGAGGTTCTAATAAGTGTAGAATGGTGAAGAGAGTATTCTAAAGGCTTAAAATGATCTAGGAATGTGTACTAGGACTTATAATAACCATTGGAATGATCCTAAACATTGCATGGTACCCCAAGGGACGTAGAGGGTGTACCATGAGTCCTTGGAGGTTCTTACAAAGTGTAGAATGCTTAAGAGAGTATTCTAAAGGCTTAAAATGGTCTAGGAATGTGTATTAGGACTTATAATAACCATTGGAATGATCCTAAACATTGCATGGTACCACAAGGGACGTAGAGGGTGTAGCATGAGTCCTTGTAGGTTCTAACAAGTGTAGAATGGTTAAGAGAGTATTCTAAAGGCTTAGAATGGTCTAGGAATGAGTATTAGGACTTATAAGAACCATTAGAATGATCCTGAATATTGTTCGAGTCCCCAAGGGACATAGAGGGTGTAGCAAGAGTCCTTGGAGGTTCTAATAAGAGTAGAATGGTTAAGAGAGTATTCTAAAGGCTTAGAATGGTCTAGGAATGTGTAGTAGGACTTATAAGAACCATTAGAATGATCCTAAACAATGCATGGTACCCCAAGGGATGTAGAGGGTGTACCATGAATCCTTGGAGGTTCTAACAAGTGTAGAATGGTTAAGAGAGTATTCTAAATGCTTAGAATGGTCTAGGAATGTGTAATAGGACTTATAATAACCATTAGAATGATCCTAAACAATGCTTGAGTCCCCAAGGGACGTAGAGGGTGTAGCATGAGTCCTTGTAGGTTCTATCAAGTGTAGAATGGTTAAGAGAGTATTCTAAAGGCTTAGAATGGTCTAGGAATGAGTATTAGGACTTATAAGAACCATTAGAATGATCCTGAATATTGTTCGAGTCCCCAAGGGACATAGAGGGTGTAGCAAGAGTCCTTGGAGGTTCTAATAAGAGTAGAATGGTTAAGAGAGTATTCTAAAGGCTTAGAATGGTCTAGGAATGTGTAGTAGGACTTATAAGAACCATTAGAATGATCCTAAACAATGCATGGTACCCCAAGGGATGTAGAGGGTGTACCATGAATCCTTGGAGGTTCTAACAAGTGTAGAATGGTTAAGAGAGTATTCTAAATGCTTAGAATGGTCTAGGAATGTGTAATAGGACTTATAATAACCATTAGAATGATCCTAAACAATGCTTGAGTCCCCAAGGGACGTAGAGGGTGTAGCATGAGTCCTTGGAGGTTATAACAAGTGTAGAATGGTTAAGATAGTATTCTAAAGGCTTAGAATGGTCTAGGAATGTGTATTAGGACTTATAATAACCATTAGAATGATCCTAAACATTGCATGGTGCCCCAAGGGACGTAGAGGGTGTTGCATGAGTCCTTGGAGGTTCTAATAAGTGTAGAATGGTTAAGAGAGTATTCTAAAGGCTTAGAATGGTCTAGGAATGTGTACTTGGACTTATAATAACCATTAGAATGATCCTAAACATTGCATGGTACCCCAAGGGACGTAGAGGGTGTACCATGATCCTTGGAGGTTCTAATAAGTGTAGAATGGTTAAGAGAGTATTCTAAAGGCTTAAAATGGTCTAGGAATGTGTACTTGGACTTATAATAACCATTGGAATGATCCTAAACATTGCATGGTACCCCAAGGGACGTAGAGGGTGTACCATGAGTCCTTGGAGGTTCTAACAAAGTGTAGAATGGTTAAGAGAGTATTCTAAAGGCTTAAAATGGTCTAGGAATGTGTATTAGGACTTATAATAACCATTGGAATGATCCTAAACATTGCATGGTACCACAAGGGACGTAGAGGGTGTAGCATGAGTCCTTGTAGGTTCTAACAAGTGTAGAATGGTTAAGAGAGTATTCTAAAGGCTTAGAATGGTCTAGGAATGAGTATTAGGACTTATAAGAACCATTAGAATGATCCTGAATATTGTTCGAGTCTCCAAGGGACATAGAGGGTGTAGCAAGAGTCCTTGGAGGTTCTAATAAGAGTAGAATGGTTAAGAGAGTATTCTAAAGGCTTAGAATGGTCTAGGAATGTGTAGTAGGACTTATAAGAACCATTAGAATGATCCTAAACAATGCATGGTACCCCAAGGGATGTAGAGGGTGTACCATGAATCCTTGGAGGTTCTAACAAGTGTAGAATGGTTAAGAGAGTATTCTAAATGCTTAGAATGGTCTAGGAATGTGTAATAGGACTTATAATAAACATTAGAATGATCCTAAACAATGCATGGTACCCCAAGGGACGTAGAGGGTGTACCATGAATCCTTGGAGGTTCTAACAAGTGTAGAATGGTTAAGAGAGTATTCTAAAGGCTTAGAATGGTCTAGGAATGAGTATTAGGACTTATAAGAACCATTAGAATGATCCTGAATATTGTTCGAGTCTCCAAGGGACATAGAGGGTGTAGCAAGAGTCCTTGGAGGTTCTAATAAGAGTAGAATGGTTAAGAGAGTATTCTAAAGGCTTAGAATGGTCTAGGAATGTGTAGTAGGACTTATAAGAACCATTAGAATGATCCTAAACATTGCATGGTACCCCAAGGGACGTAGAGGGTGTACCATGAGTCCTTGGAGGTTCTAACAAGTGTAGAATGGTTAAGATAGTATTCTAAAGGCTTAGAATGGTGTAGGAATGTGTATTAGGACTTATAATAACCATTAGAATGATCCTAAACATTGCATGGTGCCCCAAGGGACGTAGAGGGTGTTGCATGAGTCCTTGGAGGTTCTAATAAGTGTAGAATGGTTAAGAGAGTATTCTAAAGGCTTAGAATGGTCTAGGAATGTGTACTTCGACTTATAATAACCATTAGAATGATCCTAAACATTGCATGGTACCCCAAGGGACGTAGAGGGTGTACCATGAGTCCTTGGAGGTTCTAACAAAGTGTAGAATGGTTAAGAGAGTATTCTAAAGGCTTAAAATGGTCTAGGAATGTGTATTAGGACTTATAATAACCATTGGAATGATCCTAAACATTGCATGGTACCACAAGGGACGTAGAGGGTGTAGCATGAGTCCTTGTAGGTTCTAACAAGTGTAGAATGGTTAAGAGAGTATTCTAAAGGCTTAGAATGGTCTAGGAATGTGTATTAGGACTTATAATAACTACTAGAATTTTCCTAAACATTGCATGGTACCCCAAGGGACGTAGAGGGTGTAGCATGAGTCCTTGTAGGTTCTAACAAGTGTAGAATGGTTAAGAGAGTATTCTAAAGGCTTAGAATGGTCTAGGAATGAGTATTAGGACTTATAAGAACCATTAGAATGATCCTGAATATTGTTCGAGTCTCCAAGGGACATAGAGGGTGTTGCATGAGTCCTTGGAGGTTCTAATAAGTGTAGAATGGTTAAGAGAGTATTCTAAAGGCTTAGAATGGTCTAGGAATGTGTACTTCGACTTATAATAACCATTAGAATGATCCTAAACATTGCATGGTACCCCAAGGGACGTAGAGGGTGTACCATGAGTCCTTGGAGGTTCTAACAAAGTGTAGAATGGTTAAGAGAGTATTCTAAAGACTTATAATAACCATTGGAATGATCCTAAACATTGCATGGTGCCCCAAGGGACGTAGAGGGTGTAGCATGAGTCCTTGTAGGTTCTAACAAGTGTAGAATGGTTAAGAGAGTATTCTAAAGGCTTAGAATGGTCTAGGAATGTGTATTAGGACTTATAATAACTACTAGAATTTTCCTAAACATTGCATGGTACCCCAAGGGACGTAGAGGGTGTACCATGATTCCTTGGAGGTTCTAACAAGTGTAGAATGGTTAAAAGAGTATTCTAAAGGCATAGAATGGTCTAGGAATGTGTATTAGGACTTATAATAACCATTAGAATGATCCTAAACAACGCATGGTACCCCAAGGGACGTAGAGGGTGTAGCATGAGTCCTTGGAGGTTCTAATAAGTGTAGAATGGTTAAGAGAGTATTCTAAAGGCTTAGAATGGTCTAGGAATGTGTACTAAGACTTATAATAACCATTGGAATGATCCTAAACATTGCATGGTACCCCAAGGGACGTAGAGGGTGTACCATGAGTCCTTGGAGGTTCTAACAAGTGTAGAATGGTTAAAAGAGTATTCTAAAGGCTTAGAATGGTCTAGGAATGTGTATTAGGACTTATAATAACCATTAGAATGATCCTAAACAACGCATGGTACCCCAAGGGACGTAGAGGGTGTAGCATGAGTCCTTGTAGGTTCTAACAAGTGTAGAATGGTTAAGAGAGTATTCTAAAGGCTTAGAATGATCTAGGAATGTGTATTAGGACTTATAAGAACCATTAGAATGATCCTAAACATTGCTCGAGTCCCCAAGGGACATAGAGGGTGTAGGATGAGTCCTTGGAGGTTCGAATAAGTGTAGAATTATTAAGTGAGTATTCTAAAGGCTTAGAATGGTTTAGGAATGTGAATTAGGACTTATAATAACCATTAGAATGATCCTAAACAATGCATGGTACCCCAAGGGACGTAGAGGGTGTAGCATGAGTCCTTGTAGGTTCTAACAAGTGTAGAATGGTTAAGAGAGTATTCCAAAGGCTTAGAATGGTCTAGGAATGTTTATTAGGACTTATAAGAACCATTAGAATGATCCTAAACATTGCTCGAGTCCCCAAGGAACCAGAGGGTGTAGGATGAGTCCTTGGAGGTTCTAATAAGCGTAGAATGGTTAAGAGAGTATTCTAAAGGCTTAGAATGGTCTAGGTATGTGTATTAGGACTTATAAGAACCATTAGAATGATCCTAAACAATGCATGGTACCCCAAGGGACGTAGAGGGTGTAGGATGAGTCCTTGGAGGTTCTAACAAGTGTAGAATGGTTAAGAGAGTATTCTAAAGGCTTAGAATGGTCTAGGAATGTGTATTAGGACTTATAATAACCATTAGAATGATCCTAAACATTGCATGGTGCCCCAAGGGATGTAGAGGGTGTAGCATGATCCTTGGAGGTTCTAATAAGTGTAGAATGGTTAAGAGAGTATTCTAAAGGCTTAGAATGGTCTAGGAATGTGTACTTGGACTTATAATAACCATTAGAATGATCCTAAACATTGCATGGTACCACAAGGGACGTAGAGGGTGTACCATGAGTCCTTGTAGGTTCTAACAAGTGTAGAATGGTTAAGAGAGTATTCTAAAGGCTTAGAATGGTCTAGGAATGTGTATTAGGACTTATAAGAACCATTAGAATGATCCTAAACAATGCATGGTACCCCAAGGGACGTAGAGGGTGTAGGATGAGTCCTTGGAGTTTCTAACAAGTGTAGAATGGTTAAGAGAGTATTCTAAAGGCTTAGAATGGTCTAGGAATGTGTATTAGGACTTATAATAACCATTAGAATGATCCTAAACATTGCACGGTGCCCCAAGGGATGTAGAGGGTGTAGCATGATCCTTGGAGGTTCTAATAAGTGTAGAATGGTTAAGAGAGTATTCTAAAGGCTTAAAATGGTCTAGGAATGAGTATTAGGACTTATAAGAACCATTAGAATGATCCTGAATATTGTTCGAGTCCCCAAGGGACATAGAGGGTGTAGCAAGAGTCCTTGGAGGTTCTAATAAGAGTAGAATGGTTAAGAGAGTATTCTAAAGGCTTAGAATGGTCTAGGAATGTGTAGTAGGACTTATAAGGACCATTAGAATGAACCTAAACAATGCATGGTACCCCAAGGGATGTAGAGGGTGTACCATGAATCCTTGGAGGTTCTAACAAGTGTAGAATGGTTAAGAGAGTATTCTAAATGCTTAGAATGGTCTAGGAATGTGTAATAGGACTTATAATAACCATTAGAATGATCCTAAACAATGCTTGAGTCCCTAAGGGATGTAGAGGGTGTAGCATGAGTCCTTGGAGGTTATAACAAGTGTAGAATGGTTAAGATAGTATTCTAAAGGCTTAGAATGGTCTAGGAATGTGTATTAGGACTTATAAT
Organism: Crotalaria pallida; assembly: GCA_037953625.1. Taxonomy (NCBI): domain Eukaryota; kingdom Viridiplantae; phylum Streptophyta; class Magnoliopsida; order Fabales; family Fabaceae; genus Crotalaria; species Crotalaria pallida. Next base: position 61,949,432 of record CM075655.1, on the reverse strand, counting down.
AACCATTAGAATGATCCTAAACATTGCATGGTGCCCCAAGGGACGTAGAGGGTGTTGCATGAGTCCGTGGAGGTTCTAATAAGTGTAGAATTGTTAAGAGAGTATTCTAAAGGCTTAGAATGGTCTAGGAATGTGTACTAGGACTTATAATAACCATTAGAATGATCCTAAACATTGCATGGTACCCCAAGGGACGTAGAGGGTGTACCATGAGTCCTTGGAGGTTCTAACAAAGTGTAGAATGGTTAAGAGAGTATTCTAAAGGCTTAGAATGGTCTAGGAATGTGTATTAGGACTTATAATAACCATTGGAATGATCCTAAACATTGCATGGTACCACAAGGGACGTAGAGGGTGTAGCATGAGTCCTTGTAGGTTCTAACAAGTGTAGAATGGTTAAGAGAGTATTCTAAAGGCTTAGAATGGTCTAGGAATGAGTATTAGGACTTATAAGAACCATTAGAATGATCCTGAATATTGTTCGAGTCCCCAAGGGACATAGAGGGTGTAGCAAGAGTCCTTGGAGGTTCTAATAAGAGTAGAATGGTTAAGAGAGTATTCTAAAGGCTTAGAATGGTCTAGGAATGTGTAGTAGGACTTATAAGAACCATTAGAATGAACCTAAACAATGCATGGTACCCCAAGGGATGTAGAGGGTGTACCATGAATCCTTGGAGGTTCTAACAAGTGTAGAATGGTTAAGAGAGTATTCTAAATGCTTAGAATGGTCTAGGAATGGGTAATAGGACTTATAATAACCATTAGAATGATCCTAAACAATGCTTGAGTCCCTAAGGGATGTAGAGGGTGTAGCATGAGTCCTTGGAGGTTATAACAAGTGTAGAATGGTTAAGATAGTATTCTAAAGGCTTAGAATGGTCTAGGAATGTGTATTAGGACTTATAATAACCATTGGAATGATCCTAAACATTGCATGGTACCCCAAGGGACGTAGAGGGTGTACCATGAGTCCTTGGAGGTTCTAACAAGTGTAGAATGGTTAAAAGAGTATTCTAAAGGCTTAGAATGGTCTAGGAATTTGTATTAGGACTTATAATAACCATTAGAATGATCCTAAACAACGCATGGTACCCTAAGGGATGTAGAGGGTGTAGCATGAGTCCTTGTACGTTCTAACAAGTGTAGAATGGTTAATAGAGTATTCTAAAGGCTTAGAATGATCTAGGAATGTGTATTAGGACTTATAAGAACCATTAGAATGATCCTAAACATTGCTCGAGTCCCCAAGGGACATAGAGGGTGTAGGATGAGTCCTTGGAGGTTCGAATAAGTGTAGAATTATTAAGTGAGTATTCTAAAGGCTTAGAATGGTTTAGGAATGTGAATTAGGACTTATAATAACCATTAGAATGATCCTAAACAATGCATGGTACCCCAAGGGACGTAGAGGGTGTAGCATGAGTCCTTGTAGGTTCTAACAAGTGTAGAATGGTTAAGAGAGTATTCTAAAGGCTTAGAATGGTCTAGGAATGTTTATTAGGACTTATAAGAACCATTAGAATGATCCTAAACATTGCTCGAGTCCCCAAGGGACCAGGGGGTGTAGGATGAGTCCTTGGAGGTTCTAATAAGCGTAGAATGGTTAAGAGAGTATTCTAAAGGCTTAGAATGGTCTAGAAATGTGTATTACGACTTATAAGAACCATTAGAATGATCCTAAACAATGCATGGTACCCCAAGGGACGTAGATGGTGTAGCATGAGTCCTTGTAGGTTCTAACAAGTGTAGAATGGTTAAGAGAGTATTCTAAAGGCTTAGAATGGTCTAGAAATGTTTATTAGGACTTATAAGAACCATTAGAATGATCCTAAACATTGCTCGAGTCCCCAAGTGACGTAGAGGGTGTAGCATGAGTCCTTGGAGGTTATAACAAGTGTAGAATGGTTAAGATAGTATTCTAAAGGCTTAGAATGGTCTAGGAATGTGTAATAGGACTTATAATAACCATTAGAATGATCCTAATTAATGCTTGAGTCCCCAAGGGACGTAGAGGGTGTACCATGATTCCTTGGAGGTTCTAACAAGTGTAGAATGGTTAAGAGAGTATTCTAAAGGCTTAGAATGGTCTAGGAATGTGTATTAGGACTTATAATAACCATTAGAATGATCCTAAACATTGAATGTTGCGCCAAGGGACGTAGAGGGTGTGGCATGAGTCCTTGGAGGTTCTAATAAGTGTAGAATGGTTAAGAGAGTTTCTAAAGGCTTAGAATGGTCTAGGAATGTGTATTAGGACTTATAAGAACCATTAGAATGATCCTAAACATTGCATGGTGCCCCAAGGGACGTAGAGGGTGTGGCATGAGTCCTTGGAGGTTCTAATAAGTGTAGAATGGTTAAGAGAGTATTCTAAAGGCTTAGAATGGTCTAGGAATGTGTATTAGGACTTATAAGAACCATTCGAATGATCCTAAACATTGCATGGTACCCCAAGGGACGTAGAGGGTGTACCATGAGTCCTTGGAGGTTCTAACAAGTGTAGAATGGTTAAGAGAGTATTTTAAAGGCTTAGAATGGTCTAGGAATGTGTATTAGGACTTATAATAACCATTGGAATGATCCTAAACATTGCATGGTACCACAAGGGACGTAGATGGTGTAGCATGAGTCCTTATAGGTTCTAACAAGTGTAGAATGGTTAAGAGAGTATTCTAAAGGCTTAGAAAGGTCTAGGAATGTGTATTAGGACTTATAAGAACCATTAGAATGATCCTAAACATTGTTCGAGTCCCCATGGGACTTAGAGGGTGTAGAATGAGTCCTTGGAGGTTCTAATAAGTGTAGAATGGTTAAGAGAGTATTTTAAAGGCTTAGAATGGTCTAGGAATGTGTATTAGGACTTATAATAACCATTGGAATGATCCTAAACATTGCATGGTACCACAAGGGACATAGATGGTGTAGCATGAGTCCTTGTAAGTTCTAACAAGTGTAGAATGGTTAAGAGAGTATTCTAAAGGCTTAGAATGGTCTAGGAATGTGTATTAGGACTTATAAGAACCATTAGAATGATCCTAAACATTGTTCGAGTCCCCAAGGGACATAGAGGGTGTAGCAAGAGTCCTTGGAGGTTCTAATAAGTGTAGAATGGTTAAGAGAGTATTCTAAAGGCTTAGAATGGTCTAGGAATGTGTACTTGGACTTATAATAACCATTAGAATGATCCTAAACATTGCATGGTACCCCAAGGGACGTAGAGGGTGTACCATGAGTCCTTGGAGGTTCTAACAAAGTGTAGAATGGTTAAGAGAGTATTCTAAAGGCTTAGAATGGTCTAAGAATGTGTATTAGGACTTATAATAACCATTGGAATGATCCTAAACAATGCTTGAGTCCCCAAGGGACGTAGAGGGTGTAGCATGAGTCCTTGGAGGTTATAACAAGTGTAGAATGGTTAAGATAGTATTCTAAAGGCTTAGAATGGTCTAGGAATGTGTAATAGGACTTATAATAACCATTAGAATGATCCTAATTAATGCTTGAGTCCCCAAGGGACGTAGAGGGTGTACCATGATTCCTTGGAGGTTCTAACAAGTGTAGAATGGTTAAGAGAGTATTCTAAAGGCTTAGAATGGTCTAGGAATGTGTATTAGGACTTATAATAACCATTAGAATGATACTAAACATTGCATGGTGCCCCAAGGGACATAGAGGGTGTAGCATGAGTCCTTGGAGGTTCTAATAAGTGTAGAATGGTTAAGAGAGTATTCTAAAGGCTTAGAATGGTCTAGGAATGTGTACTAGGACTTATAATAACCATTAGAATGATCCTAAACATTGCTCGAGTCCCCAAGGGACATAGAGGGTGTAGGATGAGTCCTTGGAGGTTCTAAGAAGTGTAGAATGGTTAAGAGAGTATTCTAAAGGCTTAGAATGGTCTAGGAATGTGTATTAGGACTTATAAGAACCATTAGAACGATCCTAAACATTGTTCGAGTCCCCAAGGGACATAGAAGGTGTAGCAAGAGTCCTTGGAGGTTCTAATAAGAGTAGAATGGTTAAGAGAGTATTCTAAAGGCTTAGAATGGTCTAGGAATGTGTATTAGGACTTATAAGAACCATTAGAATGATCCTAAACAATGCATGGTACCCCAAGGGATGTAGAGGGTGTACCATGAATCCTTGGAGGTTCTAACAAGTGTAGAATGGTTAAGAGAGTATTCTAAATGCTTAGAATGGTCTAGGAATGTGTAATAGGACTTATAATAACCATTAGAATGATCCTAAACAATGCTTGAGTCCCCAAGTGACGTAGAGGGTGTAGCATGAGTCCTTGGAGGTTATAACAAGTGTAGAATGGTTAAGATAGTATTCTAAAGGCTTAGAATGGTCTAGGAATGTGTAATAGGACTTATAATAACCATTAGAATGATCCTAATTAATGCTTGAGTCCCCAAGGGACGTAGAGGGTGTACCATGATTCCTTGGAGGTTCTAACAAGTGTAGAATGGTTAAGAGAGTATTCTAAAGGCTTAGAATGGTCTAGGAATGTGTATTAGGACTTATAATAAACATTAGAATGATCCTAAACATTGAATGTTGCGCCAAGGGACGTAGAGGGTGTGGCATGAGTCCTTGGAGGTTCTAATAAGTGTAGAATGGTTAAGAGAGTATTCTAAAGGCTTAGAATGGTCTAGGAATGTGTATTAGGACTTATAAGAACCATTAGAATGATCCTAAACATTGCATGGTGCCCCAAGGGACGTAGAGGGTGTGGCATGAGTCCATGGAGGTTCTAATAAGTGTAGAATGGTTAAGAGAGTATTCTAAAGGCTTAGAATGGTCTAGGAATGTGTATTAGGACTTATAAGAACCATTAGAATGATCCTAAACATTGCATGGTACCCCAAGGGACGTAGAGGGTGTACCATGAGTCCTTGGAGGTTCTAATAAGTGTAGAATGGTTAAGAGAGTATTTTAAAGGCTTAGAATGGTCTAGGAATGTGTATTAGGACTTATAATAACCATTGGAATGATCCTAAACATTGCATGGTACCACAAGGGACATAGATGGTGTAGCATGAGTCCTTGTAAGTTCTAACAAGTGTAGAATGGTTAAGAGAGTATTCTAAAGGCTTAGAATGGTCTAGGAATGTGTATTAGGACTTATAAGAACCATTAGAATGATCCTAAACATTGTTCGAGTCCCCAAGGGACATAGAGGGTGTAGCAAGAGTCCTTGGAGGTTCTAATAAGTGTAGAATGGTTAAGAGAGTATTCTAAAGGCTTAGAATGGTCTAGGAATGTGTACTTGGACTTATAATAACCATTAGAATGATCCTAAACATTGCATGGTACCCCAAGGGACGTAGAGGGTGTACCATGAGTCCTTGGAGGTTCTAACAAAGTGTAGAATGGTTAAGAGAGTATTCTAAAGGCTTAGAATGGTCTAAGAATGTGTATTAGGACTTATAATAACCATTGGAATGATCCTAAACAATGCTTGAGTCCCCAAGGGACGTAGAGGGTGTAGCATGAGTCCTTGGAGGTTATAACAAGTGTAGAATGGTTAAGATAGTATTCTAAAGGCTTAGAATGGTCTAGGAATGTGTAATAGGACTTATAATAACCATTAGAATGATCCTAATTAATGCTTGAGTCCCCAAGGGACGTAGAGGGTGTACCATGATTCCTTGGAGGTTCTAACAAGTGTAGAATGGTTAAGAGAGTATTCTAAAGGCTTAGAATGGTCTAGGAATGTGTATTAGGACTTATAATAACCATTAGAATGATACTAAACATTGCATGGTGCCCCAAGGGACATAGAGGGTGTAGCATGAGTCCTTGGAGGTTCTAATAAGTGTAGAATGGTTAAGAGAGTATTCTAAAGGCTTAGAATGGTCTAGGAATGTGTACTAGGACTTATAATAACCATTAGAATGATCCTAAACATTGCTCGAGTCCCCAAGGGACATAGAGGGTGTAGGATGAGTCCTTGGAGGTTCTAAGAAGTGTAGAATGGTTAAGAGAGTATTCTAAAGGCTTAGAATGGTCTAGGAATGTGTATTAGGACTTATAAGAACCATTAGAACGATCCTAAACATTGTTCGAGTCCCCAAGGGACATAGAAGGTGTAGCAAGAGTCCTTGGAGGTTCTAATAAGAGTAGAATGGTTAAGAGAGTATTCTAAAGGCTTAGAATGGTCTAGGAATGTGTATTAGGACTTATAAGAACCATTAGAATGATCCTAAACAATGCATGGTACCCCAAGGGATGTAGAGGGTGTACCATGAATCCTTGGAGGTTCTAACAAGTGTAGAATGGTTAAGAGAGTATTCTAAATGCTTAGAATGGTCTAGGAATGTGTAATAGGACTTATAATAACCATTAGAATGATCCTAAACAATGCTTGAGTCCCCAAGTGACGTAGAGGGTGTAGCATGAGTCCTTGGAGGTTATAACAAGTGTAGAATGGTTAAGATAGTATTCTAAAGGCTTAGAATGGTCTAGGAATGTGTAATAGGACTTATAATAACCATTAGAATGATCCTAATTAATGCTTGAGTCCCCAAGGGACGTAGAGGGTGTACCATGATTCCTTGGAGGTTCTAACAAGTGTAGAATGGTTAAGAGAGTATTCTAAAGGCTTAGAATGGTCTAGGAATGTGTATTAGGACTTATAATAAACATTAGAATGATCCTAAACATTGAATGTTGCGCCAAGGGACGTAGAGGGTGTGGCATGAGTCCTTGGAGGTTCTAATAAGTGTAGAATGGTTAAGAGAGTATTCTAAAGGCTTAGAATGGTCTAGGAATGTGTATTAGGACTTATAAGAACCATTAGAATGATCCTAAACATTGCATGGTGCCCCAAGGGACGTAGAGGGTGTGGCATGAGTCCATGGAGGTTCTAATAAGTGTAGAATGGTTAAGAGAGTATTCTAAAGGCTTAGAATGGTCTAGGAATGTGTATTAGGACTTATAAGAACCATTAGAATGATCCTAAACATTGCATGGTACCCCAAGGGACGTAGAGGGTGTACCATGAGTCCTTGGAGGTTCTAACAAGTGTAGAATGGTTAAGAGAGTATTTTAAAGGCTTAGAATGGTCTAGGAATGTGTATTAGGACTTATAATAACCATTGGAATGATCCTAAACATTGCATGGTACCACAAGGGACGTAGATGGTGTAGCATGAGTCCTTATAGGTTCTAACAAGTGTAGAATGGTTAAGAGAGTATTCTAAAGGCTTAGAATGGTCTAGGAATGTGTATTAGGACTTATAAGAACCATTAGAATGATCCTAAACATTGTTCGAGTCCCCATGGGACTTAGAGGGTGTAGCATGAGTCCTTGGAGGTTCTAATAAGTGTAGAATGGTTAAGAGAGTATTTTAAAGGCTTAGAATGGTCTAGGAATGTGTATTAGGACTTATAATAACCATTGGAATGATCCTAAACATTGCATGGTATCACAAGGGACGTAGATGGTGTAGCATGAGTCCTTGTAGGTTCTAACAAGTGTAGAATGGTTAAGAGAGTATTCTAAAGGCTTAGAATGGTCTAGGAATGTGTATTAGGACTTATAAGAACCATTAGAATGATCCTAAACATTGTTGGAGTCCCCAAGGGACATAGAGGGTGTAGCAAGAGTCCTTGGAGGTTCTAATAAGTGTAGAATGGTTAAGAGAGTATTCTAAAGGCTTAGAATGGTCTAGGAATGTGTACTTGGACTTATAATAACCATTAGAATGATCCTAAACATTGCATGGTACCCCAAGGGACGTAGAGGGTGTACCATGAGTCCTTGGAGGTTCTAACAAAGTGTAGAATGGTTAAGAGAGTATTCTAAAGGCTTAGAATGGTCTAAGAATGTGTATTAGGACTTATAATAACCATTGGAATGATCCTAAACAATGCTTGAGTCCCCAAGGGACGTAGAGGGTGTAGCATGAGTCCTTGGAGGTTATAACAAGTGTAGAATGGTTAAGATAGTATTCTAAAGGCTTAGAATGGTCTAGGAATGTGTAATAGGACTTATAATAACCATTAGAATGATCCTAATTAATGCTTGAGTCCCCAAGGGACGTAGAGGGTGTACCTTGATTCCTTGGAGGTTCTAACAAGTGTAGAATGGTTAAGAGAGTATTCTAAAGGCTTAGAATGGTCTAGGAATGTGTATTAGGACTTATAATAACCATTAGAATGATACTAAACATTGCATGGTGCCCCAAGGGACATAGAGGGTGTAGCATGAGTCCTTGGAGGTTCTAATAAGTGTAGAATGGTTAAGAGAGTATTCTAAAGGCTTAGAATGGTCTAGGAATGTGTACTAGGACTTATAATAACCATTAGAATGATCCTAAACATTGCTCGAGTCCCCAAGGGACATAGAGGGTGTAGGATGAGTCCTTGGAGGTTCTAATAAGTGTAGAATGGTTAAGAGAGTATTCTAAAGGCTTAGAATGGTCTAGGAATGTGTATTAGGACTTATAAGAACCATTAGAACGATCCTAAACATTGTTCGAGTCCCCAAGGGACATAGAAGGTGTAGCAAGAGTCCTTGGAGGTTCTAATAAGAGTAGAATGGTTAAGAGAGTATTCTAAAGGCTTAGAATGGTCTAGGAATGTGTATTAGGACTTATAAGAACCATTAGAATGATCCTAAACAATGCATGGTACCCCAAGGGATGTAGAGGGTGTACCATGAATCCTTGGAGGTTCTAACAAGTGTAGAATGGTTAAGAGAGTATTCTAAATGCTTAGAATGGTCTAGGAATGTGTAATAGGACTTATAATAACCATTAGAATGATCCTAAACAATGCTTGAGTCCCCAAGTGACGTAGAGGGTGTAGCATGAGTCCTTGGATGTTATAACAAGTGTAGAATGGTTAAGATAGTATTCTAAAGGCTTAGAATGGTCTAGGAATGTGTAATAGGACTTATAATAACCATTAGAATGATCCTAATTAATGCTTGAGTCCCTAAGGGACGTAGAGGGTGTACCATGATTCCTTGGAGGTTCTAACAAGTGTAGAATGGTTAAGAGAGTATTCTAAAGGCTTAGAATGGTCTAGGAATGTGTATTAGGACTTATAATAAACATTAGAATGATCCTAAACATTGAATGTTGCGCCAAGGGACGTAGAGGGTGTGGCATGAGTCCTTGGAGGTTCTAATAAGTGTAGAATGGTTAAGAGAGTATTCTAAAGGCTTAGAATGGTCTAGGAATGTGTATTAGGACTTATAAGAACCATTAGAATGATCCTAAACATTGCATGGTGCCCCAAGGGACGTAGAGGGTGTGGCATGAGTCCATGGAGGTTCTAATAAGTGTAGAATGGTTAAGAGAGTATTCTAAAGGCTTAGAATGGTCTAGGAATGTGTATTAGGACTTATAAGAACCATTAGAATGATCCTAAACATTGCATGGTACCCCAAGGGACGTAGAGGGTGTACCATGAGTCCTTGGAGGTTCTAACAAGTGTAGAATGGTTAAGAGAGTATTTTAAAGGCTTAGAATGGTCTAGGAATGTGTATTAGGACTTATAATAACCATTGGAATGATCCTAAACATTGCATGGTACCACAAGGGACGTAGATGGTGTAGCATGAGTCCTTATAGGTTCTAACAAGTGTAGAATGGTTAAGAGAGTATTCTAAAGGCTTAGAATGGTCTAGGAATGTGTATTAGGACTTATAAGAACCATTAGAATGATCCTAAACATTGTTCGAGTCCCCATGGGACTTAGAGGGTGTAGCATGAGTCCTTGGAGGTTCTAATAAGTGTAGAATGGTTAAGAGAGTATTTTAAAGGCTTAGAATGGTCTAGGAATGTGTATTAGGACTTATAATAACCATTGGAATGATCCTAAACATTGCATGGTACCACAAGGGACGTAGATGGTGTAGCATGAGTCCTTGTAGGTTCTAACAAGTGTAGAATGGTTAAGAGAGTATTCTAAAGGCTTAGAATGGTCTAGGAATGTGTATTAGGACTTATAAGAACCATTAGAATGATCCTAAACATTGTTCGAGTCCCCAAGGGACATAGAGGGTGTAGCAAGAGTCCTTGGAGGTTCTAATAAGTGTAGAATGGTTAAGAGAGTATTCTAAAGGCTTAGAATGGTCTAGGAATGTGTACTTGGACTTATAATAACCATTAGAATGATCCTAAACATTGCATGGTACCCCAAGGGACGTAGAGGGTGTACCATGAGTCCTTGGAGGTTCTAACAAAGTGTAGAATGGTTAAGAGAGTATTCTAAAGGCTTAGAATGGTCTAAGAATGTGTATTAGGACTTATAATAACCATTGGAATGATCCTAAACAATGCTTGAGTCCCCAAGGGACGTAGAGGGTGTAGCATGAGTCCTTGGAGGTTATAACAAGTGTAGAATGGTTAAGATAGTATTCTAAAGGCTTAGAATGGTCTAGGAATGTGTAATAGGACTTATAATAACCATTAGAATGATCCTAATTAATGCTTGAGTCCCCAAGGGACGTAGAGGGTGTACCTTGATTCCTTGGAGGTTCTAACAAGTGTAGAATGGTTAAGAGAGTATTCTAAAGGCTTAGAATGGTCTAGGAATGTGTATTAGGACTTATAATAACCATTAGAATGATACTAAACATTGCATGGTGCCCCAAGGGACATAGAGGGTGTAGCATGAGTCCTTGGAGGTTCTAATAAGTGTAGAATGGTTAAGAGAGTATTCTAAAGGCTTAGAATGGTCTAGGAATGTGTACTAGGACTTATAATAACCATTAGAATGATCCTAAACATTGCTCGAGTCCCCAAGGGACATAGAGGGTGTAGGATGAGTCCTTGGAGGTTCTAATAAGTGTAGAATGGTTAAGAGAGTATTCTAAAGGCTTAGAATGGTCTAGGAATGTGTATTAGGACTTATAAGAACCATTAGAACGATCCTAAACATTGTTCGAGTCCCCAAGGGACATAGAAGGTGTAGCAAGAGTCCTTGGAGGTTCTAATAAGAGTAGAATGGTTAAGAGAGTATTCTAAAGGCTTAGAATGGTCTAGGAATGTGTATTAGGACTTATAAGAACCATTAGAATGATCCTAAACAATGCATGGTACCCCAAGGGATGTAGAGGGTGTACCATGAATCCTTGGAGGTTCTAACAAGTGTAGAATGGTTAAGAGAGTATTCTAAATGCTTAGAATGGTCTAGGAATGTGTAATAGGACTTATAATAACCATTAGAATGATCCTAAACAATGCTTGAGTCCCCAAGTGACGTAGAGGGTGTAGCATGAGTCCTTGGAGGTTATAACAAGTGTAGAATGGTTAAGATAGTATTCTAAAGGCTTAGAATGGTCTAGGAATGTGTAATAGGACTTATAATAACCATTAGAATGATCCTAATTAATGCTTGAGTCCCCAAGGGACGTAGAGGGTGTAGCATGAGTCCATGGAGGTTCTAATAAGTGTAGAATGGTTAAGAGAGTATTCTAAAGGCTTAGAATGGTCTAGGAATGTGTATTAGGACTTATAAGAACCATTAGAATGATCCTAAACATTGCATGGTACCCCAAGGGACGTAGAGGGTGTACCATGAGTCCTTGGAGGTTCTAACAAGTGTAGAATGGTTAAGAGAGTATTTTAAAGGCTTAGAATGGTCTAGGAATGTGTATTAGGACTTATAATAACCATTGGAATGATCCTAAACATTGCATGGTACCACAAGGGACGTAGATGGTGTAGCATGAGTCCTTATAGGTTCTAACAAGTGTAGAATGGTTAAGAGAGTATTCTAAAGGCTTAGAATGGTCTAGGAATGTGTATTAGGACTTATAAGAACCATTAGAATGATCCTAAACATTGTTCGAGTCCCCATGGGACTTAGAGGGTGTAGCATGAGTCCTTGGAGGTTCTAATAAGTGTAGAATGGTTAAGAGAGTATTTTAAAGGCTTAGAATGGTCTAGGAATGTGTATTAGGACTTATAATAACCATTGGAATGATCCTAAACATTGCATGGTATCACAAGGGACGTAGATGGTGTAGCATGAGTCCTTGTAGGTTCTAACAAGTGTAGAATGGTTAAGAGAGTATTCTAAAGGCTTAGAATGGTCTAGGAATGTGTATTAGGACTTATAAGAACCATTAGAATGATCCTAAACATTGTTCGAGTCCCCAAGGGACATAGAGGGTGTAGCAAGAGTCCTTGGAGGTTCTAATAAGTGTAGAATGGTTAAGAGAGTATTCTAAAGGCTTAGAATGGTCTAGGAATGTGTACTTGTACTTATAATAACCATTAGAATGATCCTAAACATTGCATGGTACCCCAAGGGACGTAGAGGGTGTACCATGAGTCCTTGGAGGTTCTAACAAAGTGTAGAATGGTTAAGAGAGTATTCTAAAGGCTTAGAATGGTCTAAGAATGTGTATTAGGACTTATAATAACCATTGGAATGATCCTAAACAATGCTTGAGTCCCCAAGGGACGTAGAGGGTGTAGCATGAGTCCTTGGAGGTTATAACAAGTGTAGAATGGTTAAGATAGTATTCTAAAGGCTTAGAATGGTCTAGGAATGTGTAATAGGACTTATAATAACCATTAGAATGATCCTAATTAATGCTTGAGTCCCCAAGGGACGTAGAGGGTGTACCTTGATTCCTTGGAGGTTCTAACAAGTGTAGAATGGTTAAGAGAGTATTCTAAAGGCTTAGAATGGTCTAGGAATGTGTATTAGGACTTATAATAACCATTAGAATGATACTAAACATTGCATGGTGCCCCAAGGGACATAGAGGGTGTAGCATGAGTCCTTGGAGGTTCTAATAAGTGTAGAATGGTTAAGAGAGTATTCTAAAGGCTTAGAATGGTCTAGGAATGTGTACTAGGACTTATAATAACCATTAGAATGATCCTAAACATTGCTCGAGTCCCCAAGGGACATAGAGGGTGTAGGATGAGTCCTTGGAGGTTCTAATAAGTGTAGAATGGTTAAGAGAGTATTCTAAAGGCTTAGAATGGTCTAGGAATGTGTATTAGGACTTATAAGAACCATTAGAACGATCCTAAACATTGTTCGAGTCCCCAAGGGACATAGAAGGTGTAGCAAGAGTCCTTGGAGGTTCTAATAAGAGTAGAATGGTTAAGAGAGTATTCTAAAGGCTTAGAATGGTCTAGGAATGTGTATTAGGACTTATAAGAACCATTAGAATGATCCTAAACAATGCATGGTACCCCAAGGGATGTAGAGGGTGTACCATGAATCCTTGGAGGTTCTAACAAGTGTAGAATGGTTAAGAGAGTATTCTAAATGCTTAGAATGGTCTAGGAATGTGTAATAGGACTTATAATAACCATTAGAATGATCCTAAACAATGCTTGAGTCCCCAAGTGACGTAGAGGGTGTAGCATGAGTCCTTGGAGGTTATAACAAGTGTAGAATGGTTAAGATAGTATTCTAAAGGCTTAGAATGGTCTAGGAATGTGTAATAGGACTTATAATAACCATTAGAATGATCCTAATTAATGCTTGAGTCCCCAAGGGACGTAGAGGGTGTACCATGATTCCTTGGAGGTTCTAACAAGTGTAGAATGGTTAAGAGAGTATTCTAAAGGCTTAGAATGGTCTAGGAATGTGTATTAGGACTTATAATAAACATTAGAATGATCCTAAACATTGAATGTTGCGCCAAGGGACGTAGAGGGTGTGGCATGAGTCCTTGGAGGTTCTAATAAGTGTAGAATGGTTAAGAGAGTATTCTAAAGGCTTAGAATGGTCTAGGAATGTGTATTAGGACTTATAAGAACCATTAGAATGATCCTAAACATTGCATGGTGCCCCAAGGGACGTAGAGGGTGTGGCATGAGTCCATGGAGGTTCTAATAAGTGTAGAATGGTTAAGAGAGTATTCTAAAGGCTTAGAATGGTCTAGGAATGTGTATTAGGACTTATAAGAACCATTAGAATGATCCTAAACATTGCATGGTACCCCAAGGGACGTAGAGGGTGTACCATGAGTCCTTGGAGGTTCTAACAAGTGTAGAATGGTTAAGAGAGTATTTTAAAGGCTTAGAATGGTCTAGGAATGTGTATTAGGACTTATAATAACCATTGGAATGATCCTAAACATTGCATGGTACCACAAGGGACGTAGATGGTGTAGCATGAGTCCTTATAGGTTCTAACAAGTGTAGAATGGTTAAGAGAGTATTCTAAAGGCTTAGAATGGTCTAGGAATGTGTATTAGGACTTATAAGAACCATTAGAATGATCCTAAACATTGTTCGAGTCCCCATGGGACTTAGAGGGTGTAGCATGAGTCCTTGGAGGTTCTAATAAGTGTAGAATGGTTAAGAGAGTATTTTAAAGGCTTAGAATGGTCTAGGAATGTGTATTAGGACTTATAATAACCATTGGAATGATCCTAAACATTGCATGGTACCACAAGGGACGTAGATGGTGTAGCATGAGTCCTTGTAGGTTCTAACAAGTGTAGAATGGTTAAGAGAGTATTCTAAAGGCTTAGAATGGTCTAAGAATGTGTATTAGGACTTATAAGAACCATTAGAATGATCCTAAACATTGTTCGAGTCCCCAAGGGACATAGAGGGTGTAGCAAGAGTCCTTGGAGGTTCTAACAAAGTGTAGAATGGTTAAGAGAGTATTCTAAAGGCTTAGAATGGTCTAGGAATGTGTATTAGGACTTATAATAAACATTAGAATGATCCTAAACATTGAATGTTGCGCCAAGGGACGTAGAGGGTGTGGCATGAGTCCTTGGAGGTTCTAATAAGTGTAGAATGGTTAAGAGAGTATTCTAAAGGCTTAGAATGGTCTAGGAATGTGTATTAGGACTTATAAGAACCATTAGAATGATCCTAAACATTGCATGGTGCCCCAAGGGACGTAGAGGGTGTGGCATGAGTCCATGGAGGTTCTAATAAGTGTAGAATGGTTAAGAGAGTATTCTAAAGGCTTAGAATGGTCTAGGAATGTGTATTAGGACTTATAAGAACCATTAGAATGATCCTAAACATTGCATGGTACCCCAAGGGACGTAGAGGGTGTACCATGAGTCCTTGGAGGTTCTAACAAGTGTAGAATGGTTAAGAGAGTATTTTAAAGGCTTAGAATGGTCTAGGAATGTGTATTAGGACTTATAATAACCATTGGAATGATCCTAAACATTGCATGGTACCACAAGGGACGTAGATGGTGTAGCATGAGTCCTTATAGGTTCTAACAAGTGTAGAATGGTTAAGAGAGTATTCTAAAGGCTTAGAATGGTCTAGGAATGTGTATTAGGACTTATAAGAACCATTAGAATGATCCTAAACATTGTTCGAGTCCCCATGGGACTTAGAGGGTGTAGCATGAGTCCTTGGAGGTTCTAATAAGTGTAGAATGGTTAAGAGAGTATTTTAAAGGCTTAGAATGGTCTAGGAATGTGTATTAGGACTTATAATAACCATTGGAATGATCCTAAACATTGCATGGTACCACAAGGGACGTAGATGGTGTAGCATGAGTCCTTGTAGGTTCTAACAAGTGTAGAATGGTTAAGAGAGTATTCTAAAGGCTTAGAATGGTCTAGGAATGTGTATTAGGACTTATAAGAACCATTAGAATGATCCTAAACATTGTTCGAGTCCCCAAGGGACATAGAGGGTGTAGCAAGAGTCCTTGGAGGTTCTAATAAGTGTAGAATGGTTAAGAGAGTATTCTAAAGGCTTAGAATGGTCTAGGAATGTGTACTTGGACTTATAATAACCATTAGAATGATCCTAAACATTGCATGGTACCCCAAGGGACGTAGAGGGTGTACCATGAGTCCTTGGAGGTTCTAACAAAGTGTAGAATGGTTAAGAGAGTATTCTAAAGGCTTAGAATGGTCTAAGAATGTGTATTAGGACTTATAATAACCATTGGAATGATCCTAAACAATGCTTGAGTCCCCAAGGGACGTAGAGGGTGTAGCATGAGTCCTTGGAGGTTATAACAAGTGTAGAATGGTTAAGATAGTATTCTAAAGGCTTAGAATGGTCTAGGAATGTGTAATAGGACTTATAATAACCATTAGAATGATCCTAATTAATGCTTGAGTCCCCAAGGGACGTAGAGGGTGTACCATGATTCCTTGGAGGTTCTAACAAGTGTAGAATGGTTAAGAGAGTATTCTAAAGGCTTAGAATGGTCTAGGAATGTGTATTAGGACTTATAATAACCATTAGAATGATACTAAACATTGCATGGTGCCCCAAGGGACGTAGAGGGTGTAGCATGAGTCCTTGGAGGTTCTAATAAGTGTAGAATGGTTAAGAGAGTATTCTAAAGGCTTAGAATGGTCTAGGAATGTGTACTAGGACTTATAATAACCATTAGAATGATCCTAAACATTGCTCGAGTCCCCAAGGGACATAGAGGGTGTAGGATGAGTCCTTGGAGGTTCTAATAAGTGTAGAATGGTTAAGAGAGTATTCTAAAGGCTTAGAATGGTCTAGGAATGTGTATTAAGACTTATAAGAACCATTAGAACGATCCTAAACATTGTTCGAGTCCCCAAGGGACATAGAAGGTGTAGCAAGAGTCCTTGGAGGTTCTAATAAGAGTAGAATGGTTAAGAGAGTATTCTAAAGGCTTAGAATGGTCTAGGAATGTGTATTAGGACTTATAAGAACCATTAGAATGATCCTAAACAATGCATGGTACCCCAAGGGATGTAGAGGGTGTACCATGAATCCTTGGAGGTTCTAACAAGTGTAGAATGGTTAAGAGAGTATTCTAAATGCTTAGAATGGTCTAGGAATGTGTAATAGGACTTATAATAACCATTAGAATGATCCTAAACAATGCTTGAGTCCCCAAGTGACGTAGAGGGTGTAGCATGAGTCCTTGGCGGTTATAACAAGTGTAGAATGGTTAAGATAGTATTCTAAAGGCTTAGAATGGTCTAGGAATGTGTAATAGGACTTATAATAACCATTAGAATGATCCTAATTAATGCTTGAGTCCCCAAGGGACGTAGAGGGTGTACCATGATTCCTTGGAGGTTCTAACAAGTGTAGAATGGTTAAGAGAGTATTCTAAAGGCTTAGAATGGTCTAGGAATGTGTATTAGGACTTATAATAACCATTAGAATGATCCTAAACATTGAATGTTGCGCCAAGGGACGTAGAGGGTGTGGCATGAGTCCTTGGAGGTTCTAATAAGTGTAGAATGGTTAAGAGAGTATTCTAAAGGCTTAGAATGGTCTAGGAATGTGTATTAGGACTTATAAGAACCATTAGAATGATCCTAAACATTGCATGGTGCCCCAAGGGACGTAGAGGGTGTGGCATGAGTCCTTGGAGGTTCTAATAAGTGTAGAATGGTTAAGAGAGTATTCTAAAGGCTTAGAATGGTCTAGGAATGTGTATTAGGACTTATAAGAACCATTAGAATGATCCTAAACATTGCATGGTACCCCAAGGGACGTAGAGGGTGTACCATGAGTCCTTGGAGGTTCTAACAAGTGTAGAATGGTTAAGAGAGTATTTTAAAGGCTTAGAATGCTCTAGGAATGTGTATTAGGACTTATAATAACCATTGGAATGATCCGAAACATTGCATGGTACCACAAGGGACGTAGATGGTGTAGCATGAGTCCTTGTAGGTTCTAACAAGTGTAGAATGGTTAAGAGAGTATTCTAAAGGCTTAGAATGGTCTAGGAATGTGTATTAGGACTTATAAGAACCATTAGAATGATCCTAAACATTGTTCGAGTCCCCATGGGACTTAGAGGGTGTAGCATGAGTCCTTGGAGGTTCTAATAAGTGTAGAATGGTTAAGAGAGTATTTTAAAGGCTTAGAATGGTCTAGGAATGTGTATTAGGACTTATAATAACCATTGGAATGATCCTAAACATTGCATGGTACCACAAGGGACGTAGATGGTGTAGCATGAGTCCTTGTAGGTTCTAACAAGTGTAGAATGGTTAAGAGAGTATTCTAAAGGCCTAGAATGGTCTAGGAATGTGTATTAGGACTTATAAGAACCATTAGAATGATCCTAAACATTGTTCGAGTCCCCAAGGGACATAGAGGGTGTAGCAAGAGTCCTTGGAGGTTCTAATAAGTGTAGAATGGTTAAGAGAGTATTCTAAAGGCTTAGAATGGTCTAGGAATGTGTACTTGGACTTATAATAACCATTAGAATGATCCTAAACATTGCATGGTACCCCAAGGGACGTAGAGGGTGTACCATGAGTCCTTGGAGGTTCTAACAAAGTGTAGAATGGTTAAGAGAGTATTCTAAAGGCTTAGAATGGTCTAAGAATGTGTATTAGGACTTATAATAACCATTGGAATGATCCTAAACAATGCTTGAGTCCCCAAGGGACGTAGATGGTGTAGCATGAGTCCTTGGAGGTTATAACAAGTGTAGAATGGTTAAGATAGTATTCTAAAGGCTTAGAATGGTCTAGGAATGTGTAATAGGACTTATAATAACCATTAGAATGATCCTAATTAATGCTTGAGTCCCCAAGGGACGTAGAGGGTGTACCATGATTCCTTGGAGGTTCTAACAAGTGTAGAATGGTTAAGAGAGTATTCTAAAGGCTTAGAATGGTCTAGGAATGTGTATTAGGACTTATAATAACCATTAGAATGATACTAAACATTGCATGGTGCCCCAAGGGACGTAGAGGGTGTAGCATGAGTCCTTGGAGGTTCTAATAAGTGTAGAATGGTTAAGAGAGTATTCTAAAGGCTTAGAATGGTCTAGGAATGTGTATTAGGACTTATAAGAACCATTAGAATGATCCTAAACATTGCATGGTGCCCCAAGGGACGTAGAGGGTGTGGCATGAGTCCTTGGAGGTTCTAATAAGTGTAGAATGGTTAAGAGAGTATTCTAAAGGCTTAGAATGGTCTAGGAATGTGTATTAGGACTTATAAGAACCATTAGAATGATCCTAAACATTGCATGGTGCCCCAAGGGACGTAGAGGGTGTGGCATGAGTCCATGGAGGTTCTAATAAGTGTAGAATGGTTAAGAGAGTATTCTAAAGGCTTAGAATGGTCTAGGAATGTGTATTAGGACTTATAAGAACCATTAGAATGATCCTAAACATTGCATGGTACCCCAAGGGACGTAGAGGGTGTACCATGAGTCCTTGGAGGTTCTAACAAGTGTAGAATGGTTAAGAGAGTATTTTAAAGGCTTAGAATGGTCTAGGAATGTGTATTAGGACTTATAATAACCATTGGAATGATCCTAAACATTGCATGGTACCACAAGGGACGTAGATGGTGTAGCATGAGTCCTTATAGGTTCTAACAAGTGTAGAATGGTTAAGAGAGTATTCTAAAGGCTTAGAATGGTCTAGGAATGTGTATTAGGACTTATAATAACCATTAGAATGATACTAAACATTGCATGGTGCCCCAAGGGACGTAGAGGGTGTAGCATGAGTCCTTGGAGGTTCTAATAAGTGTAGAATGGTTAAGAGAGTATTCTAAAGGCTTAGAATGGTCTAGGAATGTGTACTAGGACTTATAAGAACCATTAGAATGATCCTAAACATTGCATGGTACCCCAAGGGACGTAGAGGGTGTACCATGAGTCCTTGTAGGTTCTAACAAGTGTAGAATGGTTAAGAGAGTATTCTAAAGGCCTAGAATGGTCTAGGAATGTGTATTAGGACTTATAAGAACCATTAGAATGATCCTAAACATTGTTCGAGTCCCCAAGGGACATAGAGGGTGTAGCAAGAGTCCTTGGAGGTTCTAATAAGTGTAGAATGGTTAAGAGAGTATTCTAAAGGCTTAGAATGGTCTAGGAATGTGTACTTGGACTTATAATAACCATTAGAATGATCCTAAACATTGCATGGTACCCCAAGGGACGTAGAGGGTGTACCATGAGTCCTTCGAGGTTCTAACAAAGTGTAGAATGGTTAAGAGAGTATTCTAAAGGCTTAGAATGGTCTAAGAATGTGTATTAGGACTTATAATAACCATTGGAATGATCCTAAACAATGCTTGAGTCCCCAAGGGACGTAGATGGTGTAGCATGAGTCCTTGGAGGTTATAACAAGTGTAGAATGGTTAAGATAGTATTCTAAAGGCTTAGAATGGTCTAGGAATGTGTAATAGGACTTATAATAACCATTAGAATGATCCTAATTAATGCTTGAGTCCCCAAGGGACGTAGAGGGTGTACCATGATTCCTTGGAGGTTCTAACAAGTGTAGAATGGTTAAGAGAGTATTCTAAAGGCTTAGAATGGTCTAGGAATGTGTATTAGGACTTATAATAACCATTAGAATGATACTAAACATTGCATGGTGCCCCAAGGGACGTAGAGGGTGTAGCATGAGTCCTTGGAGGTTCTAATAAGTGTAGAATGGTTAAGAGAGTATTCTAAAGGCTTAGAATGGTCTAGGAATGTGTACTAGGACTTATAATAACCATTAGAATGATCCTAAACATTGCTCGAGTCCCCAAGGGACATAGAGGGTGTAGGATGAGTCCTTGGAGGTTCTAATAAGTGTAGAATGGTTAAGAGAGTATTCTAAAGGCTTAGAATGGTCTAGGAATGTGTATTAGGACTTATAAGAACCATTAGAACGATCCTAAACATTGTTCGAGTCCCCAAGGGACATAGACGGTGTAGCAAGAGTCCTTGGAGGTTCTAATAAGAGTAGAATGGTTAAGAGAGTATTCTAAAGGCTTAGAATGGTCTAGGAATGTGTAATTGGACTTATAAAAACCATTAGAATGATCCTAATTAATGCTTGAGTCCCCAAGGGACGTAGAGGGTGTACCATGATTCCTTGGAGGTTCTAACAAGTGTAGAATGGTTAAGAGAGTATTCTAAATGCTTAGAATGGTCTAGGAATGTGTAATAGGACTTATAATAACCATTAGAATGATCCTAAACAATGCTTGAGTCCCCAAGGGACGTAGAGGGTGTAGCATGAGTCCTTGGAGGTTATAACAAGTGTAGAATGGTTAAGATAGTATTCTAAAGGCTTAGAATGGTCTAGGAATGTGTATTAGGACTTATAATAACCATTAGAATGATCCTAATTAATGCTTGAGTCCCCAAGGGACGTAGAGGGTGTACCATGATTCCTTGGAGGTTCTAACAAGTGTAGAATGGTTAAGAGAGTATTCTAAAGGCTTAGAATGGTCTAGGAATGTGTATTAGGACTTATAATAACCATTAGAATGATACTAAACATTGCATGGTGCCCCAAGGGACGTAGAGGGTGTAGCATGAGTCCTTGGAGGTTCTAATAAGTGTAGAATGGTTAAGAGAGTATTCTAAAGGCTTAGAATCGTCTAGGAATGTGTACTAGGACTTATAATAACCATTAGAATGATCCTAAACATTGCTCGAGTCCCCAAGGGACATAGAGGGTGTAGGATGAGTCCTTGGAGGTTCTAATAAGTGTAGAATGGTTAAGAGAGTATTCTAAAGGCTTAGAATGGTCTAGGAATGTGTATTAGGACTTATAAGAACCATTAGAATGATCCTAAACATTGTTCGAGTCCCCAAGGGACATAGAGGGTGTAGCAAGAGTCCTTGGAGGTTCTAATAAGAGTAGAATGGTTAAGAGAGTATTCTAAAGGCTTAGAATGGTCTAGGAATGTGTATTAGGACTTATAAGAATCATTAGAATGATCCTAAACAATGCATGGTACCCCAAGGGATGTAGAGGGTGTACCATGAATCCTTAGAGGTTCTAACAAGTGTAGAATGGTTAAGAGACTATTCTAAATGCTTAGAATGGTCTAGGAATGTGTAATAGGACTTATAATAACCATTAGAATGATCCTAAACAATGCTTGAGTCCCCAAGTGACGTAGAGGGTGTAGCATGAGTCCTTGGAGGTTATAACAAGTGTAGAATGGTTAAGATAGTATTCTAAAGGCTTAGAATGGTCTAGGAATGTGTAATAGGACTTATAATAACCATTAGAATGATCCTAATTAATGCTTGAGTCCCCAAGGGACGTAGAGGGTGTACCATGATTCCTTGGAGGTTCTAACAAGTGTAGAATGGTTAAGAGAGTATTCTAAAGGCTTAGAATGGTCTAGGAATGTGTATTAGGACTTATAATAACCATTAGAGTGATCCTAAACATTGCATGGTGCCCCAAGGGACGTAGAGGGTGTGGCATGAGTCCTTGGAGGTTCTAATAAGTGTAGAATGGTTAAGAGAGTATTCTAAAGGCTTAGAATGGTCTAGGAATGTGTATTAGGACTTATAAGAACCATTAGAATGATCCTAAACATTGCATGGTACCCCAAGGGACGTAGAGGGTGTACCATGAGTCCTTGGAGGTTCTAACAAGTGTAGAATGGTTAAGAGATGATTTTAAAGGCTTAGAATGGTCTAGGAATGTGTATTAGGACTTATAATAACCATTGGAATGATCCGAAACATTGCATGGTACCACAAGGGACATAGATGGTGTAGCATGAGTCCTTGTAGGTTCTAACAAGTCTAGAATGGTTAAGAGAGTATTCTAAAGGCTTAGAATGGTCTAGGAATGTGTAATAGGACTTATAAGAACCATTAGAACGATCCTAAACATTGTTCGAGTCCCCAAGGGACATAGAAGGTGTAGCAAGAGTCCTTGGAGGTTCTAATAAGAGTAGAATGGTTAAGAGAGTATTCTAAAGGCTTAGAATGGTCTAGGAATGTGTATTAGGACTTATAAGAACCATTAGAATGATCCTAAACATTGCATGGTACCCCAAGGGACGTAGAGGGTGTACCATGAGTCCTTGGAGGTTCTAACAAGTGTAGAATGGTTAAGAGAGTATTTTAAAGGCTTAGAATGGTCTAGGAATGTGTATTAGGACTTATAAGAACCATTAGAATGATCCTAAACATTGCATGGTACCCCAAGGGACGTAGAGGGTGTACCATGAGTCCTTGGAGGTTCTAACAAGTGTAGAATGGTTAAGAGAGTATTCTAAAGGCTTAGAATGGTCTAGGAATGTGTATTAGAACTTATAATAACCATTGGAATGATCCTCAACATTGCATGGTACCACAAGGGACGTAGTTGGTGTAGCATGAGTCCTTGTAGGTTCTAACAAGTCTAGAATGGTTAAGAGAGTATTCTAAAGGCTTAGAATGGTCTAGGAATGTGTATTAGGACTTATAAGAACCATTAGAATGATCCTAAACATTGTTCGAGTCCCCAAGGGACATAGAGGGTGTAGCAAGAGTCCTTGGAGGTTCTAATAAGAGTAGAATGGTTAAGAGAGTATTCTAAAGGCTTAGAATGATCTAGGAATGTGTATTAGGACTTATAAGAACCATTAAAATGATCCTAAACAATGCATGGTACCCCAAGGGATGTAGAGGGTGTACCATGAATCCTTGGAGGTTCGAACAAGTGTAGAATGGTTAAGAGAGTATTCTAAATGCTTAGAATGGTCTAGGAATGTGTAATAGGACTTATAATAACCATTAGAATGATCCTAAACAATGCTTGAGTCCCCAAGTGACGTAGAGGGTGTAGCATGAGTCCTTGGAGGTTATAACAAGTGTAGAATGGTTAAGATAGTATTCTAAAGGCTTAGAATGGTCTAGGAATGTGTATTAGGACTTATAAGAACCATTAGAATGATCCTAAACATTGCATGGTACCCCAAGGGACGTAGAGGGTGTACCATGAGTCCTTGGAGGTTCTAACAAGTGTAGAATGGTTAAGAGAGTATTCTAAAGGCTTAGAATGGTCTAGGAATGTGTATTAGAACTTATAATAACCATTGGAATGATCCTCAACATTGCATGGTACCACAAGGGACGTAGTTGGTGTAGCATGAGTCCTTGTAGGTTCTAACAAGTCTAGAATGGTTAAGAGAGTATTCTAAAGGCTTAGAATGGTCTAGGAATGTGTATTAGGACTTATAAGAACCATTAGAATGATCCTAAACATTGTTCGAGTCCCCAAGGGACATAGAGGGTGTAGCAAGAGTCCTTGGAGGTTCTAATAAGAGTAGAATGGTTAAGAGAGTATTCTAAAGGCTTAGAATGGTCTAGGAATGTGTATTAGGACTTATAAGAATCATTAGAATGATCCTAAACAATGCATGGTACCCCAAGGGATGTAGAGGGTGTACCATGAATCCTTAGAGGTTCTAACAAGTGTAGAATGGTTAAGAGACTATTCTAAATGCTTAGAATGGTCTAGGAATGTGTAATAGGACTTATAATAACCATTAGAATGATCCTAAACAATGCTTGAGTCCCCAAGTGACGTAGAGGGTGTAGCATGAGTCCTTGGAGGTTATAACAAGTGTAGAATGGTTAAGATAGTATTCTAAAGGCTTAGAATGGTCTAGGAATGTGTAATAGGACTTATAATAACCATTAGAATGATCCTAATTAATGCTTGAGTCCCCAAGGGACGTAGAGGGTGTACCATGATTCCTTGGAGGTTCTAACAAGTGTAGAATGGTTAAGAGAGTATTCTAAAGGCTTAGAATGGTCTAGGAATGTGTATTAGGACTTATAATAACCATTAGAGTGATCCTAAACATTGCATGGTGCCCCAAGGGACGTAGAGGGTGTGGCATGAGTCCTTGGAGGTTCTAATAAGTGTAGAATGGTTAAGAGAGTATTCTAAAGGCTTAGAATGGTCTAGGAATGTGTATTAGGACTTATAAGAACCATTAGAATGATCCTAAACATTGCATGGTACCCCAAGGGACGTAGAGGGTGTACCATGAGTCCTTGGAGGTTCTAACAAGTGTAGAATGGTTAAGAGATGATTTTAAAGGCTTAGAATGGTCTAGGAATGTGTATTAGGACTTATAATAACCATTGGAATGATCCGAAACATTGCATGGTACCACAAGGGACATAGATGGTGTAGCATGAGTCCTTGTAGGTTCTAACAAGTCTAGAATGGTTAAGAGAGATTCTAAAGGCTTAGAATGGTCTAGGAATGTGTAATAGGACTTATAAGAACCATTAGAACGATCCTAAACATTGTTCGAGTCCCCAAGGGACATAGAAGGTGTAGCAAGAGTCCTTGGAGGTTCTAATAAGAGTAGAATGGTTAAGAGAGTATTCTAAAGGCTTAGAATGGTCTAGGAATGTGTATTAGGACTTATAAGAACCATTAGAATGATCCTAAACATTGCATGGTACCCCAAGGGACGTAGAGGGTGTACCATGAGTCCTTGGAGGTTCTAACAAGTGTAGAATGGTTAAGAGAGTATTTTAAAGGCTTAGAATGGTCTAGGAATGTGTATTAGGACTTATAAGAACCATTAGAATGATCCTAAACATTGCATGGTACCCCAAGGGACGTAGAGGGTGTACCATGAGTCCTTGGAGGTTCTAACAAGTGTAGAATGGTTAAGAGAGTATTCTAAAGGCTTAGAATGGTCTAGGAATGTGTATTAGAACTTATAATAACCATTGGAATGATCCTCAACATTGCATGGTACCACAAGGGACGTAGTTGGTGTAGCATGAGTCCTTGTAGGTTCTAACAAGTCTAGAATGGTTAAGAGAGTATTCTAAAGGCTTAGAATGGTCTAGGAATGTGTATTAGGACTTATAAGAACCATTAGAATGATCCTAAACATTGTTCGAGTCCCCAAGGGACATAGAGGGTGTAGCAAGAGTCCTTGGAGGTTCTAATAAGAGTAGAATGGTTAAGAGAGTATTCTAAAGGCTTAGAATGATCTAGGAATGTGTATTAGGACTTATAAGAACCATTAAAATGATCCTAAACAATGCATGGTACCCCAAGGGATGTAGAGGGTGTACCATGAATCCTTGGAGGTTCGAACAAGTGTAGAATGGTTAAGAGAGTATTCTAAATGCTTAGAATGGTCTAGGAATGTGTAATAGGACTTATAATAACCATTAGAATGATCCTAAACAATGCTTGAGTCCCCAAGGGACGTAGAGGGTGTAGCATGAGTCCTTGGAGGTTATAACAAGTGTAGAATGGTTAAGATAGTATTCTAAAGGCTTAGAATGGTCTAGGAATGTGTATTAGGCCTTCTAATAACCATTAGAATGATCCTAATTAATGCTTGAGTCCCCAAGGGACGTAGAGGGTGTACCATGATTCCTTGGAGGTTCTAACAAGTGTAGAATGGTTAAGAGAGTATTCTAAAGGCTTAGAATGGTCTAGGAATGTGTATTAGGACTTATAATAACCATTAGAATGATACTAAACATTGCATGGTGCCCCAAGGGACGTAGAGGGTGTAGCATGAGTCCTTGGAGGTTCTAATAAGTGTAGAATGGTTAAGAGAGTATTCTAAAGGCTTAGAATGGTCTAGGAATGTGTACTAGGACTTATAATAACCATTAGAATGATCCTAAACATTGCTCGAGTCCCCAAGGGACATAGAGGGTGTAGGATGAGTCCTTGGAGGTTCTAATAAGTGTAGAATGGTTAAGAGAGTATTCTAAAGGCTTAGAATGGTCTAGGAATGTGTATTAGGACTTATAAGAACCATTAGAATGATCCTAAACATTGCATGGTGCCCCAAGGGACGTAGAGGGTGTGGCATGAGTCCTTGGAGGTTCTAATAAGTGTAGAATGGTTAAGAGAGTATTCTAAAGGCTTAGAATGGTCTAGGAATGTGTATTAGGACTTATAAGAACCATTAGAATGATCCTAAACAATGCATGGTACCCCAAGGGATGTAGAGGGTGTACCATGAGTCCTTGGAGGTTCGAACAAGTGTAGAATGGTTAAGAGAGTATTCTAAATGCTTAGAATGGTCTAGGAATGTGTAATAGGACCTAAAATAACCATTAGAATGATCCTAATTAATGCTTGAGTCCCCAAGGGACGTAGAGGGTGTACCATGATTCCTTGGAGGTTCTAACAAATCTAGAATGGTTAAGAGATTATTCTAAAGGCTTAGAATGGTCTAGGAATGTGTAATAGGACTTATAATAACCATTAGAATGATCCTAATTAATGCTTGAGTCCCCAAGGGACGTAGAGGGTGTACCATGATTCCTTGGAGGTTCTAACAAGTCTAGAATGGTTAAGAGATTATTCTAAAGGCTTAGAATGGTCTAGGAATGTGTATTAGGACTTATAATAACCATTAGAATGATCCTAAGCAATGCATGGTACCCCAAGGGATGTAGAGGGTGTACCATGAATCCTTGGAGGTTCTAACAAGTGTAGAATGGTTAAGAGAGTATTCTAAATGCTTAGAATGGTCTAGGAATGTGTAATAGGACTTATAATAACCATTAGAATGATCCTAAACAATGCTTGAGTCCCCAAGGGACGTAGAGGGTGTAGCATGAGTCCTTGGAGGTTATAACAAGTGTAGAATGGTTAAGATAGTATTCTAAAGGCTTAGAATGGTCTAGGAATGTGTAATAGGACTTATAATAACCATTAGAATGATCCTAATTAATGCTTGAGTCCCCAAGGGACGTAGAGGGTGTACCATGATTCCTTGGAGGTTCTAACAAGTGTAGAATGGTTAAGAGAGTATTCTAAAGGCTTAGAATGGTCTAGGAATGTGTATTAGGACTTTTAATAACCATTAGAATGATCCTAAACATTGCATGGTGCCCCAAGGGACGTAGAGGGTGTGGCATGAGTCCTTGGAGGTTCTAATAAGTGTAGAATGGTTAAGAGAGTATTCTAAAGGCTTAGAATGGTCTAGGAATGTGTATTAGGACTTATAAGAACCATTAGAATGATCCTAAACATTGCATGGTACCCCAAGGGACGTAGAGGGTGTACAAGAGTCCTTGGAGGTTGTAACAAGTGTAGAATGGTTAAGAGAGTATTCTAAAGGCTTAGAATGGTCTAGGAATGTGTATTAGGACTTATAATAACCATTGGAATGATCCTAAACATTGCATGGTACCACAAGGGACGTAGATGGTGTAGCATGAGTCCTTGTAGGTTCTAACAAGTGTAGAATGGTTAAGAGAGTATTCTAAAGGCTTAGAATGGTCTTGGAATGTGTATTAGGACTTATAAGAACCATTAGAATGATCCTAAACATTGTTCGAGTCCCCAAGGGACATAGAGGGTGTAGCAAGAGTCCTTGGAGGTTCTAATAAGAGTAGAATGGTTAAGAGAGTATTCTAAAGGCTTAGAATGGTCTAGGAATGTGTATTAGGACTTTTAATAACCATTAGAATGATCCTAAACATTGCATGGTGCCCCAAGGGACGTAGAGGGTGTGGCATGAGTCCTTGGAGGTTCTAACAAGTGTAGAATGGTTAAGAGATGATTTTAAAGGCTTAGAATGGTCTAGGAATGTGTATTAGGACTTATAATAACCATTGGAATGATCCGAAACATTGCATGGTACCACAAGGGACATAGATGGTGTAGCATGAGTCCTTGTAGGTTCTAACAAGTCTAGAATGGTTAAGAGAGTATTCTAAAGGCTTAGAATGGTCTAGGAATGTGTAATAGGACTTATAAGAACCATTAGAACGATCCTAAACATTGTTCGAGTCCCCAAGGGACATAGAAGGTGTAGCAAGAGTCCTTGGAGGTTCTAATAAGAGTAGAATGGTTAAGAGAGTATTCTAAAGGCTTAGAATGGTCTAGGAATGTGTATTAGGACTTATAAGAACCATTAGAATGATCCTAAACATTGCATGGTACCCCAAGGGACGTAGAGGGTGTACCATGAGTCCTTGGAGGTTCTAACAAGTGTAGAATGGTTAAGAGAGTATTTTAAAGGCTTAGAATGGTCTAGGAATGTGTATTAGGACTTATAAGAACCATTAGAATGATCCTAAACATTGCATGGTACCCCAAGGGACGTAGAGGGTGTACCATGAGTCCTTGGAGGTTCTAACAAGTGTAGAATGGTTAAGAGAGTATTCTAAAGGCTTAGAATGGTCTAGGAATGTGTATTAGAACTTATAATAACCATTGGAATGATCCTCAACATTGCATGGTACCACAAGGGACGTAGTTGGTGTAGCATGAGTCCTTGTAGGTTCTAACAAGTCTAGAATGGTTAAGAGAGTATTCTAAAGGCTTAGAATGGTCTAGGAATGTGTATTAGGACTTATAAGAACCATTAGAATGATCCTAAACATTGTTCGAGTCCCCAAGGGACATAGAGGGTGTAGCAAGAGTCCTTGGAGGTTCTAATAAGAGTAGAATGGTTAAGAGAGTATTCTAAAGGCTTAGAATGATCTAGGAATGTGTATTAGGACTTATAAGAACCATTAAAATGATCCTAAACAATGCATGGTACCCCAAGGGATGTAGAGGGTGTACCATGAATCCTTGGAGGTTCGAACAAGTGTAGAATGGTTAAGAGAGTATTCTAAATGCTTAGAATGGTCTAGGAATGTGTAATAGGACTTATAATAACCATTAGAATGATCCTAAACAATGCTTGAGTCCCCAAGGGACGTAGAGGGTGTAGCATGAGTCCTTGGAGGTTATAACAAGTGTAGAATGGTTAAGATAGTATTCTAAAGGCTTAGAATGGTCTAGGAATGTGTATTAGGACTTCTAATAACCATTAGAATGATCCTAATTAATGCTTGAGTCCCCAAGGGACGTAGAGGGTGTACCATGATTCCTTGGAGGTTCTAACAAGTGTAGAATGGTTAAGAGAGTATTCTAAAGGCTTAGAATGGTCTAGGAATGTGTATTAGGACTTATAATAACCATTAGAATGATACTAAACATTGCATGGTGCCCCAAGGGACGTAGAGGGTGTAGCATGAGTCCTTGGAGGTTCTAATAAGTGTAGAATGGTTAAGAGAGTATTCTAAAGGCTTAGAATGGTCTAGGAATGTGTACTAGGACTTATAATAACCATTAGAATGATCCTAAACATTGCTCGAGTCCCCAAGGGACATAGAGGGTGTAGGATGAGTCCTTGGAGGTTCTAATAAGTGTAGAATGGTTAAGAGAGTATTCTAAAGGCTTAGAATGGTCTAGGAATGTGTATTAGGACTTATAAGAACCATTAGAATGATCCTAAACATTGCATGGTGCCCCAAGGGACGTAGAGGGTGTGGCATGAGTCCTTGGAGGTTCTAATAAGTGTAGAATGGTTAAGAGAGTATTCTAAAGGCTTAGAATGGTCTAGGAATGTGTATTAGGACTTATAAGAACCATTAGAATGATCCTAAACAATGCATGGTACCCCAAGGGATGTAGAGGGTGTACCATGAGTCCTTGGAGGTTCGAACAAGTGTAGAATGGTTAAGAGAGTATTCTAAATGCTTAGAATGGTCTAGGAATGTGTAATAGGACCTAAAATAACCATTAGAATGATCCTAATTAATGCTTGAGTCCCCAAGGGACGTAGAGGGTGTACCATGATTCCTTGGAGGTTCTAACAAGTCTAGAATGGTTAAGAGATTATTCTAAAGGCTTAGAATGGTCTAGGAATGTGTAATAGGACTTATAATAACCATTAGAATGATCCTAATTAATGCTTGAGTCCCCAAGGGACGTAGAGGGTGTACCATGATTCCTTGGAGGTTCTAACAAGTCTAGAATGGTTAAGAGATTATTCTAAAGGCTTAGAATGGTCTAGGAATGTGTATTAGGACTTATAATAACCATTAGAATGATCCTAAGCAATGCATGGTACCCCAAGGGATGTAGAGGGTGTACCATGAATCCTTGGAGGTTCTAACAAGTGTAGAATGGTTAAGAGAGTATTCTAAATGCTTAGAATGGTCTAGGAATGTGTAATAGGACTTATAATAACCATTAGAATGATCCTAAACAATGCTTGAGTCCCCAAGGGACGTAGAGGGTGTAGCATGAGTCCTTGGAGGTTATAACAAGTGTAGAATGGTTAAGATAGTATTCTAAAGGCTTAGAATGGTCTAGGAATGTGTAATAGGACTTATAATAACCATTAGAATGATCCTAATTAATGCTTGAGTCCCCAAGGGACGTAGAGGGTGTACCATGATTCCTTGGAGGTTCTAACAAGTGTAGAATGGTTAAGAGAGTATTCTAAAGGCTTAGAATGGTCTAGGAATGTGTATTAGGACTTTTAATAACCATTAGAATGATCCTAAACATTGCATGGTGCCCCAAGGGACGTAGAGGGTGTGGCATGAGTCCTTGGAGGTTCTAATAAGTGTAGAATGGTTAAGAGAGTATTCTAAAGGCTTAGAATGGTCTAGGAATGTGTATTAGGACTTATAAGAACCATTAGAATGATCCTAAACATTGCATGGTACCCCAAGGGACGTAGAGGGTGTACAAGAGTCCTTGGAGGTTGTAACAAGTGTAGAATGGTTAAGAGAGTATTCTAAAGGCTTAGAATGGTCTAGGAATGTGTATTAGGACTTATAATAACCATTGGAATGATCCTAAACATTGCATGGTACCACAAGGGACGTAGATGGTGTAGCATGAGTCCTTGTAGGTTCTAACAAGTGTAGAATGGTTAAGAGAGTATTCTAAAGGCTTAGAATGGTCTTGGAATGTGTATTAGGACTTATAAGAACCATTAGAATGATCCTAAACATTGTTCGAGTCCCCAAGGGACATAGAGGGTGTAGCAAGAGTCCTTGGAGGTTCTAATAAGAGTAGAATGGTTAAGAGAGTATTCTAAAGGCTTAGAATGGTCTAGGAATGTGTATTAGGACTTTTAATAACCATTAGAATGATCCTAAACATTGCATGGTGCCCCAAGGGACGTAGAGGGTGTGGCATGAGTCCTTGGAGGTTCTAATAAGTGTAGAATGGTTAAGAGAGTATTCTAAAGGCTTAGAATGGTCTAGGAATGTGTATTAGGACTTATAAGAACCATTAGAATGATCCTAAACATTGCATGGTACCCCAAGGGACGTAGAGGGTGTACAAGAGTCCTTGGAGGTTCTAACAAGTGTAGAATGGTTAAGAGAGTATTCTAAAGGCTTAGAATGGTCTAGGAATGTGTATTAGGACTTATAATAACCATTGGAATGATCCTAAACATTGCATGGTACCACAAGGGACGTAGATGGTGTAGCATGAGTCCTTGTAGGTTCTAACAAGTGTAGAATGGTTAAGAGAGTATTCTAAAGGCTTAGAATGGTCTAGGAATGTGTAATAGGACTTATAATAACCATTAGAATGATCCTAAACGATGCTTGAGTCCCAAGGGACGTAGAGGGTGTAGCATGAGTCCTTGGAGGTTATAACAAGTGTAGAATGGTTAAGATAGTATTCTAAAGGCTTAGAATGGTCTAGGAATGTGTAATAGGACTTAAAATAACCATTAGAATGATCCTAATTAATGCTTGAGTCCCCAAGGGACGTAGAGGGTGTACCATGATTCCTTGGAGGTTCTAACAAGTGTAGAATGGTTAAGAGAGTATTCTAAAGGCTTAGAATGGTCTAGGAATGTGTATTAGGACTTATAATAACCATTAGAATGATCCTAAACATTGCATGGTGCCCCAAGGGACGTAGAGGGTGTGGCATGAGTCCTTGGAGGTTCTAATAAGTGTAGAATGGTTAAGAGAGTATTCTAAAGGCTTAGAATGGTCTAGGAATGTGTATTAGGACTTATAATAACCATTAGAATGATCCTAAACGATGCTTGAGTCCCAAGGGACGTAGAGGGTGTAGCATGAGTCCTTGGAGGTTATAACAAGTGTAGAATGGTTAAGATAGTATTCTAAAGGCTTAGAATGGTCTAGGAATGTGTAATAGGACTTAAAATAACCATTAGAATGATCCTAATTAATGCTTGAGTCCCCAAGGGACGTAGAGGGTGTACCATGATTCCTTGGAGGTTCTAACAAGTGTAGAATGGTTAAGAGAGTATTCTAAAGGCTTAGAATGGTCTAGGAATGTGTATTAGGACTTATAATAACCATTAGAATGATCCTAAACATTGCATGGTGCCCCAAGGGACGTAGAGGGTGTGGCATGAGTCCTTGGAGGTTCTAATAAGTGTAGAATGGTTAAGAGAGTATTCTAAAGGCTTAGAATGGTCTAGGAATGTGTATTAGGACTTATAAGAACCATTAGAATGATCCTAAACATTGCATGGTACCCCAAGGGACGTAGAGGGTGTACCATGAGTCCTTGGAGGTTCTAACAAGTGTAGAATGGTTAAGAGAGTATTCTAAAGGCTTAGAATGGTCTAGGAATGTGTATTAGGACTTATAATAACCATTGGAATGATCCTAAACATTGCATGGTACCACAAGGGACGTAGATGGTGTAGCATGAGTCCTTGTAGGTTCTAACAAGTGTAGAATGATTAAGAGAGTATTCTAAAGGCTTAGAATGGTCTAGGAATGTGTATTAGGACTTATAAGAACCATTAGAATGATCCTAAACAATGCATGGTACCCCAAGGGACGTAGAGGGTGTAGCATGAGTCCTTGGAGGTTCTAACAAGTGTAGAATGGTTAAGAGAGTATTCTAAAGGCTTAGAATGGTCTAGGAATTTGTATTAGGACTTATAAGAACCATTAGAATGATCCTAAACATTGCATGGTACCCCAAGGGACGTAGAGGGTGTACCCTGAGTCCTTGGAGGTTCTAACAAGTGTAGAATGGTTAAGAGAGTATTTTAAAGGCTTAGAATGGTCTAGGAATGTGTATTAGGACTTATAATAACCATTGGAATGATCCGAAACATTGCATGGTACCCCAAGGGACGTAGATGGTGTAGCATGAGTCCTTGGAGGTTCTAACAAGTGTAGAATGGTTAAGAGAGTATTTTAAAGGCTTAGAATGGTCTAGGAATGTGTATTAGGACTTATAATAACCATTGGAATGATCCGAAACATTGCATGGTACCACAAGGGACGTAGATGGTGTAGCATGAGTCCTTGTAGGTTCTAACAAGTCTAGAATGGTTAAGAGAGTATTCTAAAGGCTTAGAATGGTCTAGGAATGTGTAATAGGACTTATAAGAACCATTAGAACGATCCTAAACATTGTTCGAGTCCCCAAGGGACATAGAAGGTGTAGCAAGAGTCCTTGGAGGTTCTAATAAGAGTAGAATGGTTAAGAGAGTATTCTAAAGGCTTAGAATGGTCTAGGAATGTGTATTAGGACTTATAAGAACCATTAGAATGATCCTAAACATTGCATGGTACCCCAAGGGACGTAGAGGGTGTACCATGAGTCCTTGGAGGTTCTAACAAGTGTAGAATGGTTAAGAGAGTATTTTAAAGGCTTAGAATGGTCTAGGAATGTGTATTAGGACTTATAAGAACCATTAGAATGATCCTAAACATTGCATGGTACCCCAAGGGACGTAGAGGTTGTACCATGAGTCCTTGGAGGTTCTAACAAGTGTAGAATGGTTAAGAGAGTATTCTAAAGGCTTAGAATGGTCTAGGAATGTGTATTAGAACTTATAATAACCATTGGAATGATCCTAAACATTGCATGGTACCACAAGGGACGTAGTTGGTGTAGCATGAGTCCTTGTAGGTTCTAACAAGTCTAGAATGGTTAAGAGAGTATTCTAAAGGCTTAGAATGGTCTAGGAATGTGTATTAGGACTTATAAGAACCATTAGAATGATCCTAAACATTGTTCGAGTCCCCAAGGGACATAGAGGGTGTAGCAAGAGTCCTTGGAGGTTCTAATAAGAGTAGAATGGTTAAGAGAGTATTCTAAAGGCTTAGAATGATCTAGGAATGTGTATTAGGACTTATAAGAACCATTAAAATGATCCTAAACAATGCATGGTACCCCAAGGGATGTAGAGGGTGTACCATGAATCCTTGGAGGTTCGAACAAGTGTAGAATGGTTAAGAGAGTATTCTAAATGCTTAGAAAGGTCTAGGAATGTGTAATAGGACTTATAATAACCATTAGAATGATCCTAAACAATGCTTGAGTCCCCAAGGGACGTAGAGGGTGTAGCATGAGTCCTTGGAGGTTATAACAAGTGTAGAATGGTTAAGATAGTATTCTAAAGGCTTAGAATGGTCTAGGAATGTGTATTAGGACTTATAATAACCATTAGAATGATCCTAATTAATGCTTGAGTCCCCAAGGGACGTAGAGGGTGTACCATGATTCCTTGGAGGTTCTAACAAGTGTAGAATGGTTAAGAGAGTATTCTAAAGGCTTAGAATGGTCTAGGAATGTGTATTAGGACTTATAATAACCATTAGAATGATACTAAACATTGCATGGTGCCCCAAGGGACGTAGAGGGTGTAGCATGAGTCCTTGGAGGTTCTAATAAGTGTAGAATGGTTAAGGGAGTATTCTAAAGGCTTAGAATGGTCTAGGAATGTGTACTAGGACTTATAATAACCATTAGAATGATCCTAAACATTGCTCGAGTCCCCAAGGGACATAGAGGGTGTAGGATGAGTCCTTGGAGGTTCTAATAAGTGTAGAATGGTTAAGAGAGTATTCTAAAGGCTTAGAATGGTCTAGGAATGTGTATTAGGACTTATAAGAACCATTAGAATGATCCTAAACATTGCATGGTGCCCCAAGGGACGTAGAGGGTGTGGCATGAGTCCTTGGAGGTTCTAATAAGTGTAGAATGGTTAAGAGAGTATTCTAAAGGCTTAGAATGGTCTAGGAATGTGTATTAGGACTTATAAGAACCATTAGAATGATCCTAAACAATGCATGGTACCCCAAGGGATGTAGAGGGTGTACCATGATTCCTTGGAGGTTCGAACAAGTCTAGAATGGTTAAGAGATTATTCTAAAGGCTTAGAATGGTCTAGGAATGTGTAATAGGACTTATAATAACCATTAGAATGATCCTAATTAATGCTTGAGTCCCCAAGGGACGTAGAGGGTGTACCATGATTCCTTGGAGGTTCTAACAAGTCTAGAATGGTTAAGAGATTATTCTAAAGGCTTAGAATGGTCTAGGAATGTGTATTAGGACTTATAATAACCATTAGAATGATCCTAAACAATGCATGGTACCCCAAGGGATGTAGAGGGTGTACCATGAATCCTTGGAGGTTCTAACAAGTGTAGAATGGTTAAGAGAGTATTCTAAATGCTTAGAATGGTCTAGGAATGTGTAATAGGACTTATAATAACCATTAGAATGATCCTAAACAATGCTTGAGTCCCCAAGGGACGTAGAGGGTGTAGCATGAGTCCTTGGAGGTTATAACAAGTGTAGAATGGTTAAGATAGTATTCTAAAGGCTTAGAATGGTCTAGGAATGTGTAATAGGATTTATAATAACCATTAGAATGATCCTAATTAATGCTTGAGTCCCCAAGGGACGTAGAGGGTGTACCATGATTCCTTGGAGGTTCTAACAAGTGTAGAATGGTTAAGAGAGTATTCTAAAGGCTTAGAATGGTCTAGGAATGTGTATTAGGACTTTTAATAACCATTAGAATGATCCTAAACATTGCATGGTGCCCCAAGGGACGTAGAGGGTGTGGCATGAGTCCTTGGAGGTTCTAATAAGTGTAGAATGGTTAAGAGAGTATTCTAAAGGCTTAGAATGGTCTAGGAATGTGTATTAGGACTTATAAGAACCATTAGAATGATCCTAAACATTGCATGGTACCCCAAGGGACGTAGAGGGTGTACAAGAGTCCTTGGAGGTTGTAACAAGTGTAGAATGGTTAAGAGAGTATTCTAAAGGCTTAGAATGGTCTAGGAATGTGTATTAGCACTTATAATAACCATTGGAATGATCCTAAACATTGCATGGTACCACAAGGGACGTAGATGGTGTAGCATGAGTCCTTGTAGGTTCTAACAAGTGTAGAATGGTTAAGAGAGTATTCTAAAGGCTTAGAATGGTCTTGGAATGTGTATTAGGACTTATAAGAACCATTAGAATGATCCTAAACATTGTTCGAGTCCCCAAGGGACATAGAGGGTGTAGCAAGAGTCCTTGGAGGTTCTAATAAGAGTAGAATGGTTAAGAGAGTATTCTAAAGGCTTAGAATGGTCTAGGAATGTGTATTATGACTTTTAATAACCATTAGAATGATCCTAAACATTGCATGGTGCCCCAAGGGACGTAGAGGGTGTGGCATGAGTCCTTGGAGGTTCTAATAAGTGTAGAATGGTTAAGAGAGTATTCTAAAAGCTTAGAATGGTCTAGGAATGTGTATTAGGACTTATAAGAACCATTAGAATGATCCTAAACATTGCATGGTACCCCAAGGGACGTAGAGGGTGTACAAGAGTCCTTGGAGGTTCTAACAAGTGTAGAATGGTTAAGAGAGTATTCTAAAGGCTTAGAATGGTCTAGGAATGTGTATTAGGACTTATAATAACCATTGGAATGATCCTAAACATTGCATGGTACCACAAGGGACGTAGATGGTGTAGCATGAGTCCTTGTAGGTTCTAACAAGTGTAGAATGGTTAAGAGAGTATTCTAAAGGCTTAGAATGGTCTAGGAATGTGTATTAGGCCTTATAATAACCATTAGAATGATCCTAAACATTGTATGGTGCCCCAAGGGACGTAGAGGGTGTGGCATGAGTCCTTGGAGGTTCTAATAAGTGTAGAATGGTTAAGAGAGTATTCTAAAGGCTTAGAATGGTCTAGGAATGTGTATTAGGACTTTTAATAACCATTAGAATGATCCTAAACATTGCATGGTGCCCCAAGGGACGTAGAGGGTGTGGCATGAGTCCTTGGAGGTTATAACAAGTGTAGAATGGTTAAGATAGTATTCTAAAGGCTTAGAATGGTCTAGGAATGTGTAATAGGACTTAAAATAACCATTAGAATGATCCTAATTAATGCTTGAGTCCCCAAGGGACGTAGAGGGTGTACCATGATTCCTTGGAGGTTCTAACAAGTGTAGAATGGTTAAGAGAGTATTCTAAAGGCTTAGAATGGTCTAGGAATGTGTATTAGGACTTATAATAACCATTAGAATGATCCTAAACATTGCATGGTGCCCCAAGGGACGTAGAGGGTGTGGCATGAGTCCTTGGAGGTTCTAATAAGTGTAGAATGGTTAAGAGAGTATTCTAAAGGCTTAGAATGGTCTAGGAATGTGTATTAGGACTTATAAGAACCAATAGAATGATCCTAAACATTGCATGGTACCCCAAGGGACGTAGAGGGTGTACCATGAGTCCTTGGAGGTTCTAACAAGTGTAGAATGGTTAAGAGAGTATTCTAAAGGCTTAGAATGGTCTAGGAATGTGTATTAGGACTTATAATAACCATTGGAATGATCCTAAACATTGCATGGTACCACAAGGGACGTAGATGGTGTAGCATGAGTCCTTGTAGGTTCTAACAAGTGTAGAATGATTAAGAGAGTATTCTAAAGGCTTAGAATGGTCTAGGAATGTGTATTAGGACTTATAAGAACCATTAGAATGATCCTAAACAATGCATGGTACCCCAAGGGACGTAGAGGGTGTAGGATGAGTCCTTGGAGGTTCTAACAAGTGTAGAATGGTTAAGAGAGTATTCTAAAGGCTTAGAATGGTCTAGGAATGTGTATTAGGACTTATAATAACTATTAGAATGTTCCTAAACATTGAATGGTACCCCAAGGGAAGTAGAGGGTGTACCATGAGTCCTTGGAGGTTCTAACAAGTGTAGAATGGTTAAAAGAGTATTCTAAAGGCTTAGAATGGTCTAGGAATGTGTATTAGGACTTTTAATAACCATTAGAATGATCCTAAACATTGCATGGTGCCCCAAGGGACGTAGAGGGTGTGGCATGAGTCCTTGGAGGTTCTAATAAGTGTAGAATGGTTAAGAGAGTATTCTAAAGGCTTAGAATGGTCTAGGAATGTGTATTAGGACTTATAAGAACCATTAGAATGATCCTAAACATTGCATGGTACCCCAAGGGACGTAGAGGGTGTACCATGATTCCTTGGAGGTTCTAACAAGTGTAGAATGGTTAAGAGAGTATTCTAAAGGCTTAGAATGGTCTAGGAATGTGTATTAGGACTTATAATAACCATTAGAATGATCCTAAACATTGCATGGTGCCCCAAGGGACGTAGAGGGTGTGGCATGAGTCCTTGGAGGTTCTAATAAGTGTAGAATGGTTAAGAGAGTATTCTAAAGGCTTAGAATGGTCTAGGAATGTGTATTAGGACTTATAAGAACCAATAGAATGATCCTAAACATTGCATGGTACCCCAAGGGACGTAGAGGGTGTACCATGAGTCCTTGGAGGTTCTAACAAGTGTAGAATGGTTAAGAGAGTATTCTAAAGGCTTAGAATGGTCTAGGAATGTGTATTAGGACTTATAATAACCATTGGAATGATCCTAAACATTGCATGGTACCACAAGGGACGTAGATGGTGTAGCATGAGTCCTTGTAGGTTCTAACAAGTGTAGAATGATTAAGAGAGTATTCTAAAGGCTTAGAATGGTCTAGGAATGTGTATTAGGACTTATAAGAACCATTAGAATGATCCTAAACAATGCATGGTACCCCAAGGGATGTAGAGGGTGTACCATGATTCCTTGGAGGTTCGAACAAGTCTAGAATGGTTAAGAGATTATTCTAAAGGCTTAGAATGGTCTAGGAATGTGTAATAGGACTTATAATAACCATTAGAATGATCCTAATTAATGCTTGAGTCCCCAAGGGACGTAGAGGGTGTACCATGATTCCTTGGAGGTTCTAACAAGTCTAGAATGGTTAAGAGATTATTCTAAAGGCTTAGAATGGTCTAGGAATGTGTATTAGGACTTATAATAACCATTAGAATGATCCTAAACAATGCATGGTACCCCAAGGGACATAGAGGGTGTAGCAAGAGTCCTTGGAGGTTCTAATAAGAGTAGAATGGTTAAGAGAGTATTCTAAAGGCTTAGAATGGTCTAGGAATGTGTATTAGGACTTTTAATAACCATTAGAATGATCCTAAACATTGCATGGTGCCCCAAGGGACGTAGAGGGTGTGGCATGAGTCCTTGGAGGTTCTAATAAGTGTAGAATGGTTAAGAGAGTATTCTAAAGGCTTAGAATGGTCTAGGAATGTGTATTAGGACTTATAAGAACCATTAGAATGATCCTAAACATTGCATGGTACCCCAAGGGACGTAGAGGGTGTACAAGAGTCCTTGGAGGTTCTAACAAGTGTAGAATGGTTAAGAGAGTATTCTAAAGGCTTAGAATGGTCTAGGAATGTGTATTAGGACTTATAATAACCATTGGAATGATCCTAAACATTGCATGGTACCACAAGGGACGTAGATGGTGTAGCATGAGTCCTTGTAGGTTCTAACAAGTGTAGAATGGTTAAGAGAGTATTCTAAAGGCTTAGAATGGTCTAGGAATGTGTAATAGGACTTATAATAACCATTAGAATGATCCTAAACGATG
Source organism: Crotalaria pallida (assembly GCA_037953625.1). Lineage (NCBI taxonomy): Eukaryota > Viridiplantae > Streptophyta > Magnoliopsida > Fabales > Fabaceae > Crotalaria > Crotalaria pallida. The sequence continues at coordinate 61,909,241 of CM075655.1, read as the reverse complement.
CTTGAGTCCCAAGGGACGTAGAGGGTGTAGCATGAGTCCTTGGAGGTTATAACAAGTGTAGAATGGTTAAGATAGTATTCTAAAGGCTTAGAATGGTCTAGGAATGTGTAATAGGACTTAAAATAACCATTAGAATGATCCTAATTAATGCTTGAGTCCCCAAGGGACGTAGAGGGTGTACCATGATTCCTTGGAGGTTCTAACAAGTGTAGAATGGTTAAGAGAGTATTCTAAAGGCTTAGAATGGTCTAGGAATGTGTATTAGGACTTATAATAACCATTAGAATGATCCTAAACATTGCATGGTGCCCCAAGGGACGTAGAGGGTGTGGCATGAGTCCTTGGAGGTTCTAATAAGTGTAGAATGGTTAAGAGAGTATTCTAAAGGCTTAGAATGGTCTAGGAATGTGTATTAGGACTTATAATAACCATTAGAATGATCCTAAACGATGCTTGAGTCCCAAGGGACGTAGAGGGTGTAGCATGAGTCCTTGGAGGTTATAACAAGTGTAGAATGGTTAAGATAGTATTCTAAAGGCTTAGAATGGTCTAGGAATGTGTAATAGGACTTAAAATAACCATTAGAATGATCCTAATTAATGCTTGAGTCCCCAAGGGACGTAGAGGGTGTACCATGATTCCTTGGAGGTTCTAACAAGTGTAGAATGGTTAAGAGAGTATTCTAAAGGCTTAGAATGGTCTAGGAATGTGTATTAGGACTTATAATAACCATTAGAATGATCCTAAACATTGCATGGTGCCCCAAGGGACGTAGAGGGTGTGGCATGAGTCCTTGGAGGTTCTAATAAGTGTAGAATGGTTAAGAGAGTATTCTAAAGGCTTAGAATGGTCTAGGAATGTGTATTAGGACTTATAAGAACCATTAGAATGATCCTAAACATTGCATGGTACCCCAAGGGACGTAGAGGGTGTACCATGAGTCCTTGGAGGTTCTAACAAGTGTAGAATGGTTAAGAGAGTATTCTAAAGGCTTAGAATGGTCTAGGAATGTGTATTAGGACTTATAATAACCATTGGAATGATCCTAAACATTGCATGGTACCACAAGGGACGTAGATGGTGTAGCATGAGTCCTTGTAGGTTCTAACAAGTGTAGAATGATTAAGAGAGTATTCTAAAGGCTTAGAATGGTCTAGGAATGTGTATTAGGACTTATAAGAACCATTAGAATGATCCTAAACAATGCATGGTACCCCAAGGGACGTAGAGGGTGTAGCATGAGTCCTTGGAGGTTCTAACAAGTGTAGAATGGTTAAGAGAGTATTCTAAAGGCTTAGAATGGTCTAGGAATTTGTATTAGGACTTATAAGAACCATTAGAATGATCCTAAACATTGCATGGTACCCCAAGGGACGTAGAGGGTGTACCCTGAGTCCTTGGAGGTTCTAACAAGTGTAGAATGGTTAAGAGAGTATTTTAAAGGCTTAGAATGGTCTAGGAATGTGTATTAGGACTTATAATAACCATTGGAATGATCCGAAACATTGCATGGTACCCCAAGGGACGTAGATGGTGTAGCATGAGTCCTTGGAGGTTCTAACAAGTGTAGAATGGTTAAGAGAGTATTTTAAAGGCTTAGAATGGTCTAGGAATGTGTATTAGGACTTATAATAACCATTGGAATGATCCGAAACATTGCATGGTACCACAAGGGACGTAGATGGTGTAGCATGAGTCCTTGTAGGTTCTAACAAGTCTAGAATGGTTAAGAGAGTATTCTAAAGGCTTAGAATGGTCTAGGAATGTGTAATAGGACTTATAAGAACCATTAGAACGATCCTAAACATTGTTCGAGTCCCCAAGGGACATAGAAGGTGTAGCAAGAGTCCTTGGAGGTTCTAATAAGAGTAGAATGGTTAAGAGAGTATTCTAAAGGCTTAGAATGGTCTAGGAATGTGTATTAGGACTTATAAGAACCATTAGAATGATCCTAAACATTGCATGGTACCCCAAGGGACGTAGAGGGTGTACCATGAGTCCTTGGAGGTTCTAACAAGTGTAGAATGGTTAAGAGAGTATTTTAAAGGCTTAGAATGGTCTAGGAATGTGTATTAGGACTTATAAGAACCATTAGAATGATCCTAAACATTGCATGGTACCCCAAGGGACGTAGAGGTTGTAACATGAGTCCTTGGAGGTTCTAACAAGTGTAGAATGGTTAAGAGAGTATTCTAAAGGCTTAGAATGGTCTAGGAATGTGTATTAGAACTTATAATAACCATTGGAATGATCCTAAACATTGCATGGTACCACAAGGGACGTAGTTGGTGTAGCATGAGTCCTTGTAGGTTCTAACAAGTCTAGAATGGTTAAGAGAGTATTCTAAAGGCTTAGAATGGTCTAGGAATGTGTATTAGGACTTATAAGAACCATTAGAATGATCCTAAACATTGTTCGAGTCCCCAAGGGACATAGAGGGTGTAGCAAGAGTCCTTGGAGGTTCTAATAAGAGTAGAATGGTTAAGAGAGTATTCTAAAGGCTTAGAATGATCTAGGAATGTGTATTAGGACTTATAAGAACCATTAAAATGATCCTAAACAATGCATGGTACCCCAAGGGATGTAGAGGGTGTACCATGAATCCTTGGAGGTTCGAACAAGTGTAGAATGGTTAAGAGAGTATTCTAAATGCTTAGAAAGGTCTAGGAATGTGTAATAGGACTTATAATAACCATTAGAATGATCCTAAACAATGCTTGAGTCCCCAAGGGACGTAGAGGGTGTAGCATGAGTCCTTGGAGGTTATAACAAGTGTAGAATGGTTAAGATAGTATTCTAAAGGCTTAGAATGGTCTAGGAATGTGTATTAGGACTTATAATAACCATTAGAATGATCCTAATTAATGCTTGAGTCCCCAAGGGACGTAGAGGGTGTACCATGATTCCTTGGAGGTTCTAACAAGTGTAGAATGGTTAAGAGAGTATTCTAAAGGCTTAGAATGGTCTAGGAATGTGTATTAGGACTTATAATAACCATTAGAATGATACTAAACATTGCATGGTGCCCCAAGGGACGTAGAGGGTGTAGCATGAGTCCTTGGAGGTTCTAATAAGTGTAGAATGGTTAAGAGAGTATTCTAAAGGCTTAGAATGGTCTAGGAATGTGTACTAGGACTTATAATAACCATTAGAATGATCCTAAACATTGCTCGAGTCCCCAAGGGACATAGAGGGTGTAGGATGAGTCCTTGGAGGTTCTAATAAGTGTAGAATGGTTAAGAGAGTATTCTAAAGGCTTAGAATGGTCTAGGAATGTGTATTAGGACTTATAAGAACCATTAGAATGATCCTAAACATTGCATGGTGCCCCAAGGGACGTAGAGGGTGTGGCATGAGTCCTTGGAGGTTCTAATAAGTGTAGAATGGTTAAGAGAGTATTCTAAAGGCTTAGAATGGTCTAGGAATGTGTATTAGGACTTATAAGAACCATTAGAATGATCCTAAACAATGCATGGTACCCCAAGGGATGTAGAGGGTGTACCATGATTCCTTGGAGGTTCGAACAAGTCTAGAATGGTTAAGAGATTATTCTAAAGGCTTAGAATGGTCTAGGAATGTGTAATAGGACTTATAATAACCATTAGAATGATCCTAATTAATGCTTGAGTCCCCAAGGGACGTAGAGGGTGTACCATGATTCCTTGGAGGTTCTAACAAGTCTAGAATGGTTAAGAGATTATTCTAAAGGCTTAGAATGGTCTAGGAATGTGTATTAGGACTTATAATAACCATTAGAATGATCCTAAACAATGCATGGTACCCCAAGGGATGTAGAGGGTGTACCATGAATCCTTGGAGGTTCTAACAAGTGTAGAATGGTTAAGAGAGTATTCTAAATGCTTAGAATGGTCTAGGAATGTGTAATAGGACTTATAATAACCATTAGAATGATCCTAAACAATGCTTGAGTCCCCAAGGGACGTAGAGGGTGTAGCATGAGTCCTTGGAGGTTATAACAAGTGTAGAATGGTTAAGATAGTATTCTAAAGGCTTAGAATGGTCTAGGAATGTGTAATAGGATTTATAATAACCATTAGAATGATCCTAATTAATGCTTGAGTCCCCAAGGGACGTAGAGGGTGTACCATGATTCCTTGGAGGTTCTAACAAGTGTAGAATGGTTAAGAGAGTATTCTAAAGGCTTAGAATGGTCTAGGAATGTGTATTAGGACTTTTAATAACCATTAGAATGATCCTAAACATTGCATGGTGCCCCAAGGGACGTAGAGGGTGTGGCATGAGTCCTTGGAGGTTCTAATAAGTGTAGAATGGTTAAGAGAGTATTCTAAAGGCTTAGAATGGTCTAGGAATGTGTATTAGGACTTATAAGAACCATTAGAATGATCCTAAACATTGCATGGTACCCCAAGGGACGTAGAGGGTGTACAAGAGTCCTTGGAGGTTGTAACAAGTGTAGAATGGTTAAGAGAGTATTCTAAAGGCTTAGAATGGTCTAGGAATGTGTATTAGCACTTATAATAACCATTGGAATGATCCTAAACATTGCATGGTACCACAAGGGACGTAGATGGTGTAGCATGAGTCCTTGTAGGTTCTAACAAGTGTAGAATGGTTAAGAGAGTATTCTAAAGGCTTAGAATGGTCTTGGAATGTGTATTAGGACTTATAAGAACCATTAGAATGATCCTAAACATTGTTCGAGTCCCCAAGGGACATAGAGGGTGTAGCAAGAGTCCTTGGAGGTTCTAATAAGAGTAGAATGGTTAAGAGAGTATTCTAAAGGCTTAGAATGGTCTAGGAATGTGTATTATGACTTTTAATAACCATTAGAATGATCCTAAACATTGCATGGTGCCCCAAGGGACGTAGAGGGTGTGGCATGAGTCCTTGGAGGTTCTAATAAGTGTAGAATGGTTAAGAGAGTATTCTAAAAGCTTAGAATGGTCTAGGAATGTGTATTAGGACTTATAAGAACCATTAGAATGATCCTAAACATTGCATGGTACCCCAAGGGACGTAGAGGGTGTACAAGAGTCCTTGGAGGTTCTAACAAGTGTAGAATGGTTAAGAGAGTATTCTAAAGGCTTAGAATGGTCTAGGAATGTGTATTAGGACTTATAATAACCATTGGAATGATCCTAAACATTGCATGGTACCACAAGGGACGTAGATGGTGTAGCATGAGTCCTTGTAGGTTCTAACAAGTGTAGAATGGTTAAGAGAGTATTCTAAAGGCTTAGAATGGTCTAGGAATGTGTATTAGGCCTTATAATAACCATTAGAATGATCCTAAACATTGTATGGTGCCCCAAGGGACGTAGAGGGTGTGGCATGAGTCCTTGGAGGTTCTAATAAGTGTAGAATGGTTAAGAGAGTATTCTAAAGGCTTAGAATGGTCTAGGAATGTGTATTAGGACTTTTAATAACCATTAGAATGATCCTAAACATTGCATGGTGCCCCAAGGGACGTAGAGGGTGTGGCATGAGTCCTTGGAGGTTATAACAAGTGTAGAATGGTTAAGATAGTATTCTAAAGGCTTAGAATGGTCTAGGAATGTGTAATAGGACTTAAAATAACCATTAGAATGATCCTAATTAATGCTTGAGTCCCCAAGGGACGTAGAGGGTGTACCATGATTCCTTGGAGGTTCTAACAAGTGTAGAATGGTTAAGAGAGTATTCTAAAGGCTTAGAATGGTCTAGGAATGTGTATTAGGACTTATAATAACCATTAGAATGATCCTAAACATTGCATGGTGCCCCAAGGGACGTAGAGGGTGTGGCATGAGTCCTTGGAGGTTCTAATAAGTGTAGAATGGTTAAGAGAGTATTCTAAAGGCTTAGAATGGTCTAGGAATGTGTATTAGGACTTATAAGAACCAATAGAATGATCCTAAACATTGCATGGTACCCCAAGGGACGTAGAGGGTGTACCATGAGTCCTTGGAGGTTCTAACAAGTGTAGAATGGTTAAGAGAGTATTCTAAAGGCTTAGAATGGTCTAGGAATGTGTATTAGGACTTATAATAACCATTGGAATGATCCTAAACATTGCATGGTACCACAAGGGACGTAGATGGTGTAGCATGAGTCCTTGTAGGTTCTAACAAGTGTAGAATGATTAAGAGAGTATTCTAAAGGCTTAGAATGGTCTAGGAATGTGTATTAGGACTTATAAGAACCATTAGAATGATCCTAAACAATGCATGGTACCCCAAGGGACGTAGAGGGTGTAGGATGAGTCCTTGGAGGTTCTAACAAGTGTAGAATGGTTAAGAGAGTATTCTAAAGGCTTAGAATGGTCTAGGAATGTGTATTAGGACTTATAATAACTATTAGAATGTTCCTAAACATTGAATGGTACCCCAAGGGAAGTAGAGGGTGTACCATGAGTCCTTGGAGGTTCTAACAAGTGTAGAATGGTTAAAAGAGTATTCTAAAGGCTTAGAATGGTCTAGGAATTTGTAATAGGACATATAATAACCATTAGAATGATCCTAAACATTACATGGTACCCCAAGGGACGTAGAGGGTGTAGCATGAGTCCTTGGAGGTTCTAACAAGTGTAGAATGGTTAAGAGAGTATTCTAAAGGCTTAGAATGGTCTAGGAATTTGTATTAGGACTTATAAGAACCATTAGAATGATCCTAAACATTGTTCGAGTCCCCATGGGACTTAGAGGGTGTAGCATGAGTCCTTGGAGGTTCTAATAAGTGTAGAACGGTTAAGAGAGTATTCTAAATGCTTAGAATGGTCTAGGAATGTGTAATAGGACTTATAATAACCATTAGAATGATCCTATTTAATGCTTGAGTCCCCAAGGGACGTAGAGGGTGTACCATGATTCCTTGGAGGTTCTAACAAGTGTAGAATGGTTAAGAGAGTATTCTAAAGGCTTAGAATGGTCTAGGAATGTGTATTAGGACTTATAATAACCATTAGAATGATCCTAAACATTGCATGGTGCCCCAAGGGACGTAGAGGGTGTGGCATGAGTCCTTGGAGGTTCTAATAAGTGTAGAATGGTTAAGAGAGTATTCTAAAGGCTTAGAATGGTCTAGGAATGTGTATTAGGACTTATAAGAACCATTAGAATGATCCTAAATATTGCATGGTACCCCAAGGGACGTAGAGGGTGTACCATGAGTCCTTGGTGGTTCTAACAAGTGTAGAATGGTTAAGAGAGTATTCTAAAGGCTTAGAATGGTCTAGGAATGTGTATTAGGACTTATAATAACCATTGGAATGATCCTAAACATTGCATGGTACCACAAGGGACGTAGATGGTGTAGCATGAGTCCTTGTAGGTTCTAACAAGTGTAGAATGATTAAGAGAGTATTCTAAAGGCTTAGAATGGTCTAGGAATGTGTATTAGGACTTATAAGAACCATTAGAATGATCCTAAACAATGCATGGTACCCCAAGGGACGTAGAAGGTGTAGGATGAGTCCTTGGAGGTTCTAACAAGTGTAGAATGGTTAAGAGAGTATTCTAAAGGCTTAGAATGGTCTAGGAATGTGTATTAGGACTTATAATAACTATTAGAATGTTCCTAAACATTGCATGGTACCCCAAGGGAAGTAGAGGGTGTACCATGAGTCCTTGGAGGTTCTAACAAGTGTAGAATGGTTAAGAGAGTATTCTAAAGGCTTAGAATGGTCTAGGAATGTGTATTAGGCCTTATAATAACCATTAGAATGATCCTAAACATTGTATGGTGCCCCAAGGGACGTAGAGGGTGTGGCATGAGTCCTTGGAGGTTCTAATAAGTGTAGAATGGTTAAGAGAGTATTCTAAAGGCTTAGAATGGTCTAGGAATGTGTATTAGGACTTTTAATAACCATTAGAATGATACTAAACATTGCATGGTGCCCCAAGGGACGTAGAGGGTGTGGCATGAGTCCTTGGAGGTTATAACAAGTGTAGAATGGTTAAGATAGTATTCTAAAGGCTTAGAATGGTCTAGGAATGTGTAATAGGACTTAAAATAACCATTAGAATGATCCTAATTAATGCTTGAGTCCCCAAGGGACGTAGAGGGTGTAGGATGAGTCCTTGGAGGTTCTAACAAGTGTAGAATGGTTAAGAGAGTATTCTAAAGGCTTAGAATGGTCTAGGAATGTGTATTAGGACTTATAATAACTATTAGAATGTTCCTAAACATTGAATGGTACCCCAAGGGAAGTAGAGGGTGTACCATGAGTCCTTGGAGGTTCTAACAAGTGTAGAATGGTTAAAAGAGTATTCTAAAGGCTTAGAATGGTCTAGGAATTTGTAATAGGACATATAATAACCATTAGAATGATCCTAAACATTACATGGTACCCCAAGGGACGTAGAGGGTGTAGCATGAGTCCTTGGAGGTTCTAACAAGTGTAGAATGGTTAAGAGAGTATTCTAAAGGCTTAGAATGGTCTAGGAATTTGTATTAGGACTTATAAGAACCATTAGAATGATCCTAAACATTGTTCGAGTCCCCATGGGACTTAGAGGGTGTAGCATGAGTCCTTGGAGGTTCTAATAAGTGTAGAACGGTTAAGAGAGTATTCTAAATGCTTAGAATGGTCTAGGAATGTGTAATAGGACTTATAATAACCATTAGAATGATCCTATTTAATGCTTGAGTCCCCAAGGGACGTAGAGGGTGTACCATGATTCCTTGGAGGTTCTAACAAGTGTAGAATGGTTAAGAGAGTATTCTAAAGGCTTAGAATGGTCTAGGAATGTGTATTAGGACTTATAATAACCATTAGAATGATCCTAAACATTGCATGGTGCCCCAAGGGACGTAGAGGGTGTGGCATGAGTCCTTGGAGGTTCTAATAAGTGTAGAATGGTTAAGAGAGTATTCTAAAGGCTTAGAATGGTCTAGGAATGTGTATTAGGACTTATAAGAACCATTAGAATGATCCTAAATATTGCATGGTACCCCAAGGGACGTAGAGGGTGTACCATGAGTCCTTGGTGGTTCTAACAAGTGTAGAATGGTTAAGAGAGTATTCTAAAGGCTTAGAATGGTCTAGGAATGTGTATTAGGACTTATAATAACCATTGGAATGATCCTAAACATTGCATGGTACCACAAGGGACGTAGATGGTGTAGCATGAGTCCTTGTAGGTTCTAACAAGTGTAGAATGATTAAGAGAGTATTCTAAAGGCTTAGAATGGTCTAGGAATGTGTATTAGGACTTATAAGAACCATTAGAATGATCCTAAACAATGCATGGTACCCCAAGGGACGTAGAAGGTGTAGGATGAGTCCTTGGAGGTTCTAACAAGTGTAGAATGGTTAAGAGAGTATTCTAAAGGCTTAGAATGGTCTAGGAATGTGTATTAGGACTTATAATAACTATTAGAATGTTCCTAAACATTGCATGGTACCCCAAGGGAAGTAGAGGGTGTACCATGAGTCCTTGGAGGTTCTAACAAGTGTAGAATGGTTAAGAGAGTATTCTAAAGGCTTAGAATGGTCTAGGAATGTGTATTAGGCCTTATAATAACCATTAGAATGATCCTAAACATTGTATGGTGCCCCAAGGGACGTAGAGGGTGTGGCATGAGTCCTTGGAGGTTCTAATAAGTGTAGAATGGTTAAGAGAGTATTCTAAAGGCTTAGAATGGTCTAGGAATGTGTATTAGGACTTTTAATAACCATTAGAATGATACTAAACATTGCATGGTGCCCCAAGGGACGTAGAGGGTGTGGCATGAGTCCTTGGAGGTTATAACAAGTGTAGAATGGTTAAGATAGTATTCTAAAGGCTTAGAATGGTCTAGGAATGTGTAATAGGACTTAAAATAACCATTAGAATGATCCTAATTAATGCTTGAGTCCCCAAGGGACGTAGAGGGTGTACCATGATTCCTTGGAGGTTCTAACAAGTGTAGAATGGTTAAGAGAGTATTCTAAAGGCTTAGAATGGTCTAGGAATGTGTATTAGGACTTATAATAACCATTAGAATGATCCTAAACATTGCATGGTGCCCCAAGGGACGTAGAGGGTGTGGCATGAGTCCTTGGAGGTTCTAATAAGTGTAGAATGGTTAAGAGAGTATTCTAAAGGCTTAGAATGGTCTAGGAATGTGTATTAGGACTTATAAGAACCATTAGAATGATCCTAAACATTGCATGGTACCCCAAGGGACGTAGAGGGTGTACCATGAGTCCTTGGAGGTTCTAACAAGTGTAGAATGGTTAAGAGAGTATTCTAAAGGCTTAGAATGGTCTAGGAATGTGTATTAGGACTTATAATAACCATTGGAATGATCCTAAACATTGCATGGTACCACAAGGGACGTAGATGGTGTAGCATGAGTCCTTGTAGGTTCTAACAAGTGTAGAATGATTAAGAGAGTATTCTAAAGGCTTAGAATGGTCTAGGAATGTGTATTAGGACTTATAAGAACCATTAGAATGATCCTAAACAATGCATGGTACCCCAAGGGACGTAGAGGGTGTAGGATGAGTCCTTGGAGGTTCTAACAAGTGTAGAATGGTTAAAAGAGTATTCTAAAGGCTTAGAATGGTCTAGGAATTTGTAATAGGACATATAATAACCATTAGAATGATCCTAAACATTACATGGTACCCCAAGGGACGTAGAGGGTGTAGCATGAGTCCTTGGAGGTTCTAACAAGTGTAGAATGGTTAAGAGAGTATTCTAAAGGCTTAGAATGGTCTAGGAATTTGTATTAGGACTTATAAGAACCATTAGAATGATCCTAAACATTGTTCGAGTCCCCATGGGACTTAGAGGGTGTAGCATGAGTCCTTGGAGGTTCTAATAAGTGTAGAATGGTTAAGAGAGTATTCTAAATGCTTAGAATGGTCTAGGAATGTGTAATAGGACTTATAATAACCATTAGAATGATCCTAATTAATGCTTGAGTCCCCAAGGGACGTAGAGGGTGTACCATGATTCCTTGGAGGTTCTAACAAGTGTAGAATGGTTAAGAGAGTATTCTAAAGGCTTAGAATGGTCTAGGAATGTGTATTAGGACTTATAATAACCATTAGAATGATCCTAAACATTGCATGGTGCCCCAAGGGACGTAGAGGGTGTGGCATGAGTCCTTGGAGGTTCTAATAAGTGTAGAATGGTTAAGAGAGTATTCTAAAGGCTTAGAATGGTCTAGGAATGTGTATTAGGACTTATAAGAACCATTAGAATGATCCTAAACATTGCATGGTACCCCAAGGGACGTAGAGGGTGTACCATGAGTCCTTGGTGGTTCTAACAAGTGTAGAATGGTTAAGAGAGTATTCTAAAGGCTTAGAATGGTCTAGGAATGTGTATTAGGACTTATAATAACCATTGGAATGATCCTAAACATTGCATGGTACCACAAGGGACGTAGATGGTGTAGCATGAGTCCTTGTAGGTTCTAACAAGTGTAGAATGATTAAGAGAGTATTCTAAAGGCTTAGAATGGTCTAGGAATGTGTATTAGGACTTATAAGAACCATTAGAATGATCCTAAACAATGCATGGTACCCCAAGGGACGTAGAGGGTGTAGGATGAGTCCTTGGAGGTTCTAACAAGTGTAGAATGGTTAAGAGAGTATTCTAAAGGCTTAGAATGGTCTAGGAATGTGTATTAGGACTTATAATAACTATTAGAATGTTCCTAAACATTGCATGGTACCCCAAGGGAAGTAGAGGGTGTACCATGAGTCCTTGGAGGTTCTAACAAGTGTAGAATGGTTAAAAGAGTATTCTAAAGGCTTAGAATGGTCTAGGAATTTGTAATAGGACTTATAATAACCATTAGAATGATCCTAAACATTACATGGTACCCCAAGGGACGTAGAGGGTGTAGCATGAGTCCTTGGAGGTTCTAACAAGTGTAGAATGGTTAAGAGAGTATTCTAAAGGCTTAGAATGGTCTAGGAATTTGTATTAGGACTTATAAGAACCATTAGAATGATCCTAAACATTGTTCGAGTCCCCATGGGACTTAGAGGGTGTAGCATGAGTCCTTGGAGGTTCTAATAAGTGTAGAATGGTTAAGAGAGTATTCTAAATGCTTAGAATGGTCTAGGAATGTGTAATAGGACTTATAATAACCATTAGAATGATCCTAAACAATGCTTGAGTCCCCAAGGGACGTAGAGGGTGTAGCATGAGTCCTTGGAGGTTATAACAAGTGTAGAATGGTTAAGATAGTATTCTAAAGGCTTAGAATGGTCTAGGAATGTGTATTAGGACTTATAATAACCATTAGAATGATCCTAAACATTGCATGGTGCCCCAAGGGACGTAGAGGGTGTAGCATGAGTCCTTGGAGGTTCTAATAAGTGTAGAATGGTTAAGAGAGTATTCTAAAGGCTTAGAATGGTCTAGGAATGTGTACTAGGACTTATAATAACCATTAGAATGATCCTAAACATTGCATGGTACCCCATGGGACGTAGATGGTGTACCATGAGTCCTTGGAGGTTCTAACAAAGTGTAGAATGGTTAAGAGAGTATTCTAAAGGCTTAGAATGGTCTAAGAATGTGTATTAGGACTTATAATAACCATTGGAATGATCCTAAACAATGCTTGAGTCCCCAAGGGACGTAGAGGGTGTAGCATGAGTCCTTGGAGGTTATAACAACTGTAGAATGGTTAAGATAGTATTCTAAAGGCTTAGAATGGTCTAGGAATGTGTAATAGGACTTATAATAACCATTAGAATGATCCTAATTAATGCTTGAGTCCCCAAGGGACGTAGAGGGTGTACCATGATTCCTTGGAGGTTCTAACAAGTGTAGAATGGTTAAGAGAGTATTCTAAAGGCTTAGAATGGTCTAGGAATGTGTATTAGGACTTATAATAACCATTAGAATGATCCTAAACATTGCATGGTGCCCCAAGGGACGTAGAGGGTGTAGCATGAGTCCTTGGAGGTTCTAATATGTGTAGAATGGTTAAGAGAGTATTTTAAAGGCTTAGAATGGTCTAGGAATGTGTACTAGGACTTATAATAACCATTAGAATGATCCTAAACATTGCTCGAGTCCCCAAGGGACATAGAGGGTGTAGGATGAGTCCTTGGAGGTTCTAATAAGTGTAGAATGGTTAAGAGAGTATTCTAAAGGCTTAGAATGGTCTAGGAATGTGTATTAGGACTTATAAGAACCATTAGAATGATCCGAAACATTGTTCGAGTCCCCAAGGGACATAGAGGGTGTAGCAAGAGTCCTTGGAGGTTCTAATAAGAGTAGAATGGTTAAGAGAGTATTCTAAAGGCTTAGAATGGTCTAGGAATGTGTATTAGGACTTATAAGAACCATTAGAATGATCCTAAACAATGCATGGTACCCCAAGGGATGTAGAGGGTGTACCATGAATCCTTGGAGGTTCTAACAAGTGTAGAATGGTTAAGAGAGTATTCTAAATGCTTAGAATGGTCTAGGAATGTGTAATAGGACTTATAATAACCATTAGAATGATCCTAATTAATGCTTGAGTCCCCAAGGGACGTAGAGGGTGTACCATGATTCCTTGGAGGTTCTAACAAGTGTAGAATGGTTAAGAGAGTATTCTAAAGGCTTAGAATGGTCTAGGAATGTGTATTAGGAATTATAAGAACCATTAGAATGATCCTAAACATTGCATGGTACCCCAAGGGACGTAGAGGGTGTACCATGAGTCCTTGGAGGTTCTAACAAGTGTAGAATGGTTAAGAGAGTATTCTAAAGGCTTAGAATGGTCTAGGAATGTGTATTAGGACTTATAATAACCATTGGAATGATCCTAAACATTGCATGGTACCACAAGGGTTGTAGATGGTGTAGCATGAGTCCTTGTAGGTTCTAACAAGTGTAGAATGGTTAAGAGAGTATTCTAAAGGCTTAGAATGGTCTAGGAATGTGTATTAGGACTTATAAGAACCATTAGAATGATCCTAAACATTGTTCGAGTCCCCAAGGGACATAGAGGGTGTAGCAAGAGTCCTTGGAGGTTCTAATAAGTGTAGAATGGTTAAGAGAGTATTCTAAAGGCTTAGAATGGTCTAGGAATGTGTACTAGGACTTATAATAACCATTAGAATGATCCTAAACATTGTTTGGTACCCCAAGGGACGTAGAGGGTGTACCATGAGTCCTTGGAGATCCTAACAAAGTGTAGAATGGTTAAGAGAGTATTCTAAAGGCTTAGAATGGTCTAAGAATGTGTATTAGGACTTATAATAACCATTGGAATGATCCTAAACAATGCTTGAGTCCCCAAGGGACGTATAGGGTGTAGCATGAGTCCTTGGAGGTTATAACAAGTGTAGAATGGTTAAGATAGTATTCTAGAGGCTTAGAATGGTCTAGGAATGTGTAATAGGACTTATAATAACCATTAGAATGATCCTAATTAATGCTTGAGTCCCCAAGGGACGTAGAGGGTGTACCATGATTCCTTGGAGGTTCTAACAAGTGTAGAATGGTTAAGAGAGTATTCTAAAGGCTTAGAATGGTCTAGGAATGTGTATTAGGACTTATAATAACCATTAGAATGATACTAAACATTGCATGGTGCCCCAAGGGACGTAGAGGGTGTAACATGAGTCCTTGGAGGTTCTAATAAGTGTAGAATGGTTAGGAGAGTATTCTAAAGGCTTAGAATGGTCTAGGAATGTGTACTAGGACTTATAATAACCATTAGAATGATCCTAAACATTGCTCGACTCCCCAAGGGACATAGAGGGTGTAGGATGAGTCCTTGGAGGTTCTAATAAGTGTAGAATGGTTAAGAGAGTATTCTAAAGGCTTAGAATGGTCTAGGAATGTGTATTAGGACTTATAAGAACCATTAGAATGATCCTAAACATTGTTCGAGTCCCCAAGGGACATAGAGGGTGTTGCAAGAGTCCTTGGAGGTTCTAATAAGAGTAGAATGGTTAAGAGAGTATTCTAAAGGCTTAGAATGGTCTAGGAATGTGTATTAGGACTGATAAGAACCATTAGAATGATCCTAAACAATGCATGGTACCCCAAGGGATGTAGAGGGTGTACCATGAATCCTTGGAGGTTCTAACAAGTGTAGAATGGTTAAGAGAGTATTCTAAATGCTTAGAATGGTCTAGGAATGTGTAATAGGACTTATAATAACCATTAGAATGATCCTAAACAATGCTTGAGTCCCCAAGTGACGTAGAGGGTGTAGCATGAGTCCTTGGAGGTTATAACAAGTGTAGAATGGTTAAGATAGTATTCTAAAGGCTTAGAATGGTCTAGGAATGTGTAATAGGACTTAAAATAACCATTAGAATGATCCTAATTAATGCTTGAGTCCCCAAGGGACGTAGAGGGTGAACCATGATTCCTTGGAGGTTCTAACAAGTGTAGAATGGTTAAGAGAGTATTCTAAAGGCTTAGAATGGTCTAGGAATGTGTATTAGGACTTATAATAACCATTAGAATGATCCTAAACATTGCATGGTGCCCCAAGGGACGTAGAGGGTGTGGCATGAGTCCTTGGAGGTTCTAATAAGTGTAGAATGGTTAAGAGAGTATTCTAAAGGCTTAGAATGGTCTAGGAATGTGTATTAGGACTTATAAGAACCATTAGAATGATCCTAAACATTGCATGGTACCCCAAGGGACGTAGAGGGTGTACCATGAGTCCTTGGAGGTTCTAACAAGTGTAGAATGGTTAAGAGAGTATTCTAAAGGCTTAGAATGGTCTAAGAATGTGTATTAGGACTTATAATAACCATTGGAATGATCCTAAACATTGCATGGTACCACAAGGGACGTAGATGGTGTAGCATGAGTCCTTGTAGGTTCTAACAAGTGTAGAATGATTAAGAGAGTATTCTAAAGGCTTAGAATGGTCTAGGAATGTGTATTAGGACTTATAAGAACCATTAGAATGATCCTAAACATTGTTCGAGTCCCCAAGGGACATAGAGGGTGTAGCAAGAGTCCTTGGAGGTTCTAATAAGAGTAAAATGGTTAAGAGAGTATTCTAAAGGCTTAGAATGGTCTAGGAATGTGTATTAGGACTTATAAGAACCATTAGAATGATCCTAAACAATGCATGGTACCCCAAGGGATGTAGAGGGTGTACCATGAATCCTTGGAGGTTCGAACAAGTGTAGAATGGTTAAGAGAGTATTCTAAATGCTTAGAATGGTCTAAGAATGTGTAATAGGACTTATAATAACCATTAGAATGATCCTAAACAATGCTTGAGTCCCCAAGGGACGTAGAGGGTGTAGCATGAGTCCTTGGAGGTAATAACAAGTGTAGAATGGTTAAGATAGTATTCTAAAGGCTTAGAATGGTCTAGGAATGTGTAATAGGACTTATAATAACCATTAGAATGATCCTAATTAATGCTTGAGTCCCCAACGGACGTAGAGGGTGTACCATGATTCCTTGGAGGTTCTAACAAGTGTAGAATGGTTAAGAGAGTATTCTAAAGGCTTAGAATGATCTAGGAATGTGTATTAGGACTTTTAATAACCATTAGAATGATCCTAAACATTGCATGGTACCCCAAGGGACGTAGAGGGTGTGGCATGAGTCCTTGGAGGTTCTAATAAGTGTAGAATGGTTAAGAGAGTATTCTAAAGGCTTAGAATGGTCTAGGAATGTTTATTAGGACTTATAAGAACCATTAGAATGATCCTAAACATTGCATGGTACCCCAAGGGACGTAGAGGGTGTACAAGAGTCCTTGGAGGTTCTAACAAGTGTAGAATGGTTAAGAGAGTATTCAAAAGGCTTAGAATGGTCTAGGAATGTGTATTAGGACTTATAATAACCATTGGAATGATCCTAAACATTGCATGGTACCACAAGGGACGTAGATGGTGTAGCATGAGTCCTTGTAGGTTCTAACAAGTGTAGAATGGTTAAGAGAGTATTCTAAAGGCTTAGAATGGTCTAGGAATGTGTATTAGGACTTATAAGAACCATTAGAATAATCCTAAACATTGTTCGAGTCCCCAAGGGACATAGAGGGTGTAGCAAGAGTCCTTGGAGGTTCTAATAAGAGTAGAATGGTTAAGAGAGTATTCTAAAGGCTTAGAATGGTCTAGGAATGTGTAGTAGGACTTATAAGAACCATTAGAATGATCCTAAACAATGCATGGTACCCCAAGGGATGTAGAGGGTGTACCATGAATCCTTGGAGGTTCTAACAAGTGTAGAATGGTTAAGAGAGTATTCTAAATGCTTAGGATGGTCTAGGAATGTGTACTAGGACTTATAATAACCATTAGAATGATCCTAAACATTGCTCGAGTCCCCAATGGACGTAGAGGGTGTAGGATGAGTCCTTGGAGGTTCTAATAAGTGTAGAATGGTTAAGAGAATATTCTAAAGGCTTAGAATGGTCTAGGAATGTGTATTAGGATTTATAAGAACCATTAGAATGATCCTAAACATTGTTCGAGTCCCCAAGGGACATAGAGGGTGTAGCAAGAGTCCTTCGAGGTTCTAATAAGAGTAGAATGGTTAAGAGAGTATTATAAAGGCTTAGAATGGTCTAGGAATGTGTAGTAGGACTTATAAGAACCATTAGAATGATCCTAAACAATGCATGGTACCCCAAGGGATGTAGAGGGTGTACCATGAATCCTTGGAGGTTCTAACAAGTGTAGAATGGTTAAGAGAGTATTCTAAATGCTTAGAATGGTCTAGGAATGTGTACTAGGACTTATAATAACCATTAGAATGATCCTAAACATTGCTCGAGTCCCCAAGGGACGTAGAGGGTGTAGGATGAGTCCTTGGAGGTTCTAATAAGTGTAGAATGGTTAAGAGAATATTCTAAAGGCTTAGAATGGTCTAGGAATGTGTATTAGGACTTATAAGAACCATTAGAATGATCCTAAACATTGTTCGAGTCCCCAAGGGACATAGAGGGTGAAGCAAGAGTCCTTGGAGGTTCTAATAAGAGTAGAATGGTTAAGAGAGTATTCTAAAGGCTTAGAATGGTCTAGGAATGTGTAGTAGGACTTATAAGAACCATTAGAATGATCCTAAACAATGCATGGTACCCCAAGGGATGTAGAGGGTGTACCATGAATCCTTGGAGGTTCTAACAAGTGTAGAATGGTTAAGAGAGTATTCTAAATGCTTAGAATGGTCTAGGAATGTGTACTAGGACTTATAATAACCACTAGAATGATCCTAAACATTGCTCGAGTCCCCAAGGGACGTAGAGGGTGTAGGATGAGTCCTTGGAGGTTCTAATAAGTGTAGAATGGTTAAGAGAATATTCTAAAGGCTTAGAATGGTCTAGGAATGAGTATTAGGACTTATAAGAACCATTAGAATGATCCTAAACATTGTTCGAGTCCCCAAGGGACATAGAGGGTGTAGCAAGAGTCCTTGGAGGTTCTAACAATTGTAGAATGGTTAAGAGAGTATTCTAAAGGCTTAGAATGGTCTAGGAATGTGTATTAGGACTTATAAGAACCATTAGAATGATCCTAAACAATGCATGGTAACCCAAGGGATGTAGAGGGTGTACCATGAATCCTTGGAGGTTCTAACAAGTGTAGAATGGTTAAGAGAGTATTCTAAATGCTTAGAATGGTCTAGGAATGTGTAATAGGACTTATAATAACCATTAGAATGATCCTAAACAATGCTTGAGCCCCCAAGGGATGTAGAGGGTGTAGGATGAGTCCTTGGAGGTTCTAATAAGTGTAGAATGGTTAAGAGAATATTCTAAAGGCTTAGAATGGTCTAGGAATGAGTATTAGGACTTATAAGAACCATTAGAATGATCCTAAACATTGTTCGAGTCCCCAAGGGACGTAGAGGGTGTAGCAAGAGTCCTTGGAGGTTCTAACAAGTGTAGAATGGTTAAGAGAGTATTCTAAATGCTTAGAATGGTCTAGGAATGTGTAATAGTACTTATAATAACCATTAGAATGATCCTAAACATTGCATGGTGCCCCAAGGGACGTAGAGGGTGTGGCATGAGTCCTTGGAGGTTCTAATAAGTGTAGAATGGTTAAGAGAGTATTCTAAAGGCTTAGAATGGTCTAGGAATGTGTATTAGGACTTATAAGAACCATTAGTATGATCCTAAACAATGCATGGTACCCGAAGGGATGTAGAGGGTGTACCATGAATCCTTGGAGGTTCTAACAAGTGTAGAATGTTTAAGAGAGTATTCTAAATGCTTAGAATGGTCTAGGAATGTGTACTAGGACTTATAATAACGATTGGAATGATCCTAAACATTGCTCGAGTCCCCAAGGGACGTAGAGGGTGTAGGATGAGTCCTTGGAGGTTCTAATAAGTGTAGAATGGTTAAGAGAATATTCTAAAGGCTTAGAATGGTCTAGGAATGTGTATTAGGACTTATAAGAACCATTAGAATGATCCTAAACATTGTTCGAGTCCCCAAGGGACATAGAGGGTGTAGCAAGAGTCCTTGGAGGTTCTAATAAGAGTAGAATGGTTAAGAGAGTATTCTAAAGGCTTAGAATGGTCTAGGAATGTGTATTAGGACTTATAAGAACCATTAGAATGATCCTAAACATTGCATGGTACCCCAAGGGACGTAGAGGGTGTACCATGAGTCCTTGGAGGTTCTAACAAGTGTAGAATGGTTAAGAGAGTATTCTAAAGGCTTAGAATGGTCTAGGAATGTGTATTAGGACTTATAATAACCATTGGAATGATAATAAACATTGCATGGTACCACAAGGGACGTAGATGGTGTAACATGAGTCCTTGTAGGTTCTAACAAGTGTAGAATGGTTAAGAGAGTATTCTAAAGGCTTAGAATGGTCTAGGAATGTGTATTAGGACATATACGAAACTTTAGAATGATCCTAAACATTGCATGGTACCCCTAGGGATGTAGAGGGTGTAGCATGAGTCCTTGGAGGATCTAACAAGTGTAGATTGGTTAAGAGGGTATTCTAAAGGCTTAGAATGGTGTAGGAATGTGTAATAGGACTTATAAGAAACATTAGAATGATCCTAAACAATGCATGGTACCCCAAGGGATGTAGAGGGTGTACCATGAATCCTTGGAGGTTCTAACAAGTGTAGAATGGTTAAGAGAGTATTCTAAATGCTTAGAATGGTCTAGGAATGTGTAATAGGACTTATAATAACCATTAGAATGATCCTAAACAATGCTTGAGTCCCCCAGGGACGTAGAGGGTGTAGCATGAGTCCTTGGAGGTTATAACAAGTGTAGAATGGTTAAGATAGTATTCTAAAGTCTTAGAATGGTCTAGGAATGTGTATTAGGACTTATAATAACCATTAGAATGATCCTAAACATTGCATGGTGCCCCAAGGGACGTAGAGGGTGTAGCATGAGTCCTTGGAGGTTCTAATAAGTGTAGAATGGTTAAGAGAGTATTCTAAAGGCTTAGAATGGTCTAGGAATGTGTACTAGGACTTATAATAACCATTAGAATGATCCTAAACATTGCATGGTACCCCAAGGGACGTAGAGGGTGTACCATGAGTCCTTGGAGGTTCTAACAAAGTGTAGAATGGTTAAGAGAGTATTCTAAAGGCTTAAAATGGTCTAGGAATGTGTATTAGGACTTATAATAACCATTGGAATGATCCTAAACATTGCATGGTACCACAAGGGACGTAGAGGGTGTAGCATGAGTCCTTGTAGGTTCTAACAAGTGTAGAATGGTTAAGAGAGTATTCTAAAGGCTTAGAATGGTCTAGGAATGAGTATTAGGACTTATAAGAACCATTAGAATGATCCTAAACATTGTTCGAGTCCCCAAGGGACATAGAGGGTGTAGCAAGAGTTCTTGGAGGTTCTAACAAGAGTAGAATGGTTAAGAGAGTATTCTAAAGGCTTAGAATGGTCTAGGAATGTGTAGTAGGACTTATAAGAACCATTAGAATGATCCTAAACAATGCATGGTACCCCAAGGGATGTAGAGGGTGTACCATGAATCCTTGGAGTTTCTAACAAGTGTAGAATGGTTAAGAGAGTATTCTAAATGCTTAGAATGGTCTAGGAATGTGTAATAGGACTTATAATAACCATTAGAATGATCCTAAACATTGCATGGTGCCCCAAGGGACGTAGAGGGTGTAGCATGAGTCCTTGGAGGTTCTAATAAGTGTAGAATGGTTAAGACAGTATTCTAAAGGCTTAGAATGGTCTAGGAATGTGTATTAGGACTTATAATAACCATTGGAATGATCCTAAACATTGCATGGTACCCCAAGGGACGTAGAGGGTGTAGCATGAGTCCTTGGAGGTTCTAATAAGTGTAGAATGGTTAAGAGAGTATTCTAAAGGCTTAGAATGGTCTAGGAATGTGTACTAGGACTTATAATAACCATTAGAATGATCCTAAACATTGCATGGTACCCCAAGGGACGTAGAGGGTGTAGCATGAGTCCTTGGAGGTTCTAATAAGTGTAGAATGGTTAAGAGAGTATTCTAAAGGCTTAGAATGGTCTAGGAATGTGTACTAGGACTTATAATAACCATTAGAATGATCCTAAACATTGCATGGTACCCCAAGGGACGTAGAGGGTGTACCATGAGTCCTTCGAGGTTCTAACAAAGTGTAGAATGGTTAAGAGAGTATTCTAAAGGCTTAGAATGGTCTAGGAATGTGTATTAGGACTTATAATAACCATTGGAATGATCCTAAACATTGCATGGTACCACAAGGGACGTAGAGGGTGTAGCATGAGTCCTTGTAGGTTCTAACAAGAGTAGAATGGTTAAGAGAGTATTCTAAAGGCTTAGAATGGTCTAGGAATGTGTATTAGGACTTATAAGAACCATTAGAATGATCCTAAACATTGTTCGAGTCCCCAAGGGACGTAGAGGGTGTAGCATGAGTCCTTGGAGGTTCTAATAAGTGTAGAATGGTTAAGACAGTATTCTAAAGGCTTAGAATGGTCTAGGAATGTGTATTAGGACTTATAATAACCATTGGAATGATCCTAAACATTGCATGGTACCCCAAGGGACGTAGAGGGTGTAGCATGAGTCCTTGGAGGTTCTAATAAGTGTAGAATGGTTAAGAGAGTATTCTAAAGGCTTAGAATGGTCTAGGAATGTGTACTAGGACTTATAATAACCATTAGAATGATCCTAAACATTGCATGGTACCCCAAGGGACGTAGAGGGTGTAGCATGAGTCCTTGGAGGTTCTAATAAGTGTAGAATGGTTAAGAGAGTATTCTAAAGGCTTAGAATGGTCTAGGAATGTGTAATACGACTTATAATAACCATTGGAATGATCCTAAACATTGCATGGTACCCCAAGGGACGTAGAGGGTGTACCATGAGTCCTTGGAGGTTCTAAAAAAATGTAGAATGGTTAAGAGAGTATTCTAAAGGCTTAGAATGGTCTAGGAATGTGTATTAGGACTTATAATAACCATTGGAATGATCCTAAACATTGCATGGTGCCCCAAGGGACGTAGAGGGTGTGGCATGAGTCCTTGGAGGTTCTAATAAGTGTAGAATGGTTAAGAGAGTATTCTAAAGGCTTAGAATGGTATAGGAATGTGTATTAGGACTTATAAGAACCATTAGAATGATCCTAAACATTGCATGGTACCCCAAGGGACGTAGAGGGTGTACCATGAGTCCTTCGAGGTTCTAACAAAGTGTAGAATGGTTAAGAGAGTATTCTAAAGGCTTAGAATGGTCTAGGAATGTGTATTAGGACTTATAATAACCATTGGAATGATCCTAAACATTGCATGGTGCCCCAATTGACGTAGAGGGTGTGGCATGAGTCCTTGTAGGTTCTAACAAGAGTAGAATGGTTAAGAGAGTATTCTAAAGGCTTAGAATGGTCTAGGAATGTGTATTAGGACTTATAAGAACCATTAGAATGATCCTAAACATTGTTCGAGTCCCCAAGGGACTTAGAGGGTGTAGGATGAGTCCTTGGAGGTTCTAATAAGTGTAGAATGGTTAAGTGAGTATTCTAAAGGCTTAGAATGGTCTAGGAATGTGTAATACGACTTATAATAACCATTGGAATGATCCTAAACATTGCATGGTACCCCAAGGGACGTAGAGGGTGTACCATGAGTCCTTGGAGGTTCTAAAAAAATGTAGAATGGTTAAGAGAGTATTCTAAAGGCTTAGAATGGTCTAGGAATGTGTATTAGGACGTATAATAACCATTGGAATGATCCTAAACATTGCATGGTACCACAAGGGACGTAGAGGGTGTAGCATGAGTCCTTGTAGGTTCTAACAAGTGTCGAATGGTTAAGAGAGTATTCTAAAGGCTTAGAATGGTCTAGGAATGTGTATTAGGACTTATAAGAACCATTAGAATGATCCTAAACTTTGCTCGAGTCCCCAAGGGACATAGACGGTGTAGGATGAGTCCTTGGAGGTTCTAAAAGTGTAGAATGGTTAAGAGAGTATTCTAAAGGCTTAGAATGGTCTAGGAATGTGTATTAGGACTTATAAGAACCATTAGAATGATCCTAAACTTTGCATGGTACCCCAAGGGACGTAGAGGGTGTACCATGAGTCCTTGGAGGTTCTAACAAGTGTAGAATGGTTAAGAGAGTATTCTAAAGGCTTAGAATGGTCTAGGAATGTGTATTAGGACTTATAATAACCATTGGAATGATCCTAAACATTGCATGGTACCTCAAGGGACGTAAAGGGTGTAGCATGAGTCCTTGTAGGTTCTAACAAGAGTAGAATGGTTAAGAGAGTATTCTAAAGGCTTAGAATGGTCTAGGAATGTGTATTAGGACTTATAAGAACCATTAGAATGATCCTAAACATTGTTCGAGTCCCCAAGGGACTTAGAGGGTGTAGCATGAGTCCTTGTAGGTTCTAAAAAGTGTAGAATGGTTAAGAGAGTATTCTAAAGGCTTAGAATGGTCTAGGAATGTGTATTAGGACTTATAAGAACCATTAGAATGATCCTAAACATTGTTCGAGTCCCCAAGGGACGTAGAGGGTGTAGGATGAGTCCTTGGAGGTTCTAATAAGTGTAGAATGGTTAAGAGAGTATTCTAAAGGCTTAGAATGGTCTAGGAATGTGTAATACGACTTATAATAACCATTGGAATGATCCTAAACATTGCATGGTACCCCAAGGGACGTAGAGGGTGTACCATGAGTCCTTGGAGGTTCTAAAAAAATGTAGAATGGTAAAGAGAGTATTCTAAAGGCTTAGAATGGTCTAGGAATGTGTATTAGGACTTATAATAACCATTGGAATGATCCTAAACATTGCATGGTGCCCCAAGGGACGTAGAGGGTGTGGCATGAGTCCTTGGAGGTTCTAATAAGTGTAGAATGGTTAAGAGAGTATTCTAAAGGCTTAGAATGGTCTAGGAATGTGTATTAGGACTTATAAGAACCATTAGAATGATCCTAAACATTGCATGGTACCCCAAGGGACGTAGAGGGTGTACCATGAGTCCTTCGAGGTTCTAACAAAGTGTAGAATGGTTAAGAGAGTATTCTAAAGGCTTAGAATGGTCTAGGAATGTGTATTAGGACTTATAATAACCATTGGAATGATCCTAAACATTGCATGGTGCCCCAAGGGACGTAGAGGGTGTGGCATGAGTCCTTGTAGGTTCTAACAAGAGTAGAATGGTTAAGAGAGTATTCTAAAGGCTTAGAATGGTCTAGGAATGTGTATTAGGACTTATAAGAACCATTAGAATGATCCTAAACATTGTTCGAGTCCCCAAGGGACTTAGAGGGTGTAGGATGAGTCCTTGGAGGTTCTAATAAGTGTAGAATGGTTAAGTGAGTATTCTAAAGGCTTAGAATGGTCTAGGAATGTGTACTAGGACATATAACAACCATTAGAATGATCCTAAACATTGCATGGTGCCCCAAGGGACGTAGAGGGTGTAGCATGAGTCCTTGGAGGTTCTAATAAGTGTAGAATGGTTAAGAGAGTATTCTAAAGGCTTAGAATGGTCTAGGAATGTGTACTAGGACATATAATAACCATTAGAATGATCTTATACATTGCATGGTACCCCAAGGGACGTAGAGGGTGTACCATGAGTCCTTGGAGGTTCTAACAAAGTGTAGAATGGTTAAGAGAGTATTCTAAAGGCTTAGAATGGTCTAGGAATGTGTATTAGGACTTATAATAACCATTGGAATGATCCTAAACATTGCATGGTACCATAAGGGACGTAGAGGGTGTAGCATGAGTCCTTGTAGGTTCTAACAAGTGTAGAATGGTTAAGAGAGTATTCTAAAGGCTTAGAATGGTCTAGGAATGAGTATTAGGACTTATAAGAACCATTAGAATGATCCTAAACATTGTTCGAGTCCCCAAGGGACATAGAGGGTGTAGCAAGAGTCCTTGGAGGTTCTAATAAGAGTAGAATGGTTAAGCGAGTATTCTAAAGGCTTAGAATGGTCTAGGAATGTGTACTAGGACTTATAATAACCATTAGAATGATCCTAAACATTGCATGGTACCCCAAGGGACGTAGAGGGTGTACCATGAGTCCTTGGAGGTTCTAACAAAGTGTAGAATGGTTAAGAGAGTATTCTAAAGGCTTAGAATGGTCTAGGAATGTGTATTAGGACTTATAATAACCATTGGAATGATCCTAAACATTGCATGGTACCACAAGGGACGTAGAGGGTGTAGCATGAGTCCTTGTAGGTTCTAACAAGTGTAGAATGGTTAAGAGAGTATTCTAAAGGCTTAGAATGGTCTAGGAATGAGTATTAGGACTTATAAGAACCATTAGAATGATCCTAAACATTGTTCGAGTCCCCAAGGGACATAGAGGGTGTAGCAAGAGTTCTTGGAGGTTCTAATAAGAGTAGAATGGTTAAGAGAGTATTCTAAAGGCTTAGAATGGTCTAGGAATGTGTAGTAGGACTTATAAGAACCATTAGAATGATCCTAAACAATGCATGGTACGCCAAGGGATGTAGAGGGTGTACCATGAATCCTTGGAGTTTCTAACAAGTGTAGAATGGTTAAGAGAGTATTCTAAATGCTTAGAATGGTCTAGGAATGTGTAATAGGACTTATAATAACCATTAGAATGATCCTAAACATTGCATGGTGCCCCAAGGGACGTAGAGGGTGTAGCATGAGTCCTGGAGGTTCTAATAAGTGTAGAATGGTTAAGAGAGTATTCTAAAGGCTTAGAATGGTCTAGGAATGTGTATTAGGACTTATAATAACCATTGGAATGATCCTAAACATTGCATGGTACCCCAAGAGACGTAGAGGTTGTAGCATGAGTCCTTGGAGGTTCTAATAAGTGTAGAATGGTTAAGAGAGTATTCTAAAGGCTTAGAATGGTCTAGGAATGTGTACTAGGACTTATAATAACCATTAGAATGATCCTAAACATTGCATGGTACCCCAAGGGACGTAGAGGGTGTACCATGAGTCCTTCGAGGTTCTAACAATGTGTAGAATGGTTAAGAGAGTATTCTAAAGGCTTAGAATGGTCTAGGAATGTGTATTAGGACTTATAATAACCATTGGAATGATCCTAAACATTGCATGGTACCACAAGGGACGTAGAGGGTGTAGCATGAGTCCTTGTAGGTTCTAACAAGAGTAGAATGGTTAAGAGAGTATTCTAAAGGCTTAGAATGGTCTAGGAATGTGTATTAGGACTTATAAGAACCATTAGAATGATCCTAAACATTGTTCGAGTCCCCAAGGGACTTAGAGGGTGTAGGATGAGTCCTTGGAGGTTCTAATAAGTGTAGAATGGTTAAGAGAGTATTCTAAAGGCTTAGAATGGTCTAGGAATGTGTAATACGACTTATAATAACCATTGGAATGATCCTAAACAATGCTTGAGTCCCCAAGGGACGTAGAGGGTGTAGCATGAGTCCTTGGAGGTTATAACAAGTGTAGAATGGTTAAGAGAGTATTCTAAAGGCTTAGAATGGTCTAGGAATGTGTACTAGGACATATAATAACCATTAGAATGATCTTAAACATTGCATGGTACCCCAAGGGACGTAGAGGGTGTACCATGAGTCCTTGGAGGTTCTAACAAAGTGTAGAATGGTTAAGAGAGTATTCTAAAGGCTTAGAATGGTCTAGGAATGTGTATTAGGACTTATAATAACAATTGGAATGATCCTAAACATTGCATGGTACCACAAGGGACGTAGAGGGTGTAGCATGAGTCCTTGTAGGTTCTAACAAGTGTAGAATGGTTAAGAGAGTATTCTAAAGGCTTAGAATGGTCTAGGAATGAGTATTAGGACTTATAAGAACCATTAGAATGATCCTAAACATTGTTCGAGTCCCCAAGGGACATAGAGGGTGTAGCAAGAGTCCTTGGAGGTTCTAATAAGAGTAGAATGGTTAAGCGAGTATTCTAAAGGCTTAGAATGGTCTAGGAATGTGTAGTAGGACTTATAAGAACCTTTAGAATGATCCTAAACAATGCATGGTACCCCAAGGGATATAGAGGGTGTACCATGAATACTTGGAGGTTCTAACAAGTGTAGAATGGTTAAGAGAGTATTCTAAATGCTTAGAATGGTCTAGGAATGTGTAATAGGACTTATAATAACCATTAGAATGATCCTAAACAATGCTTGAGTCCCCAAGGGACGTAGAGGGTGTAGCATGAGTCCTTGGAGGTTATAATAAGTGTAGAATGGTTAAGAGAGTATTCTAAAGGCTTAGAATGGTCTAGGAATGTGTACTAGGACTTTTAATAACCATTAGAATGATCCTAAACATTGCATGGTACCCCAAGGGACGTAGAAGGTGTACCATGAGTCCTTGGAGGTTCTAACAAAGTGTAGAATGGTTAAGAGAGTATTCTAAAGGCTTAGAATGGTCTAGGAATGTGTATTAGGACTTATAATAACCATTGGAATGATCCTAAACATTGCGTGGTACCACAAGGGACGAAGAGGTTGTAGCATGAGTCCTTGTAGGTTCTAACAAGTGTAGAATGGTTAAGAGAGTATTCTAAAGGCTTAGAATGGTCTAGGAATGAGTATTAGGACTTATAAGAACCATTAGAATGATCCTAAACATTGTTCGAGTCCCCAAGGGACATAGAGGGTGTAGCAGGAGTCCGTGGAGGTTCTAATAAGAGTAGAATGGTTAAGAGAGTATTCTGAAGGCTTAGAATGGTCTAGGAATGTGTAGTAGGACTTATAAGAACCTTTAGAATGATCCTAAACAATGCATGGTACCCCAAGGGATATAGAGGGTGTACCATGAATACTTGGAGGTTCTAACAAGTGTAGAATGGTTAAGAGAGTATTCTAAATGCTTAGAATGGTCTAGGAATGTGTAATAGGACTTATAATAACCATTAGAATGATCCTAAACAATGCTTGAGTCCCCAAGGGACGTAGAGGGTGTAGCATGAGTCCTTGGAGGTTATAATAAGTGTAGAATGGTTAAGATAGTATTCTAAAGGCTTAGAATGGTCTAGGAATGTGTATTAGGACTTACAATAACCATTAGAATGATCCTAAACATTGCATGGTGCCCCAAGGGACGTAGAGGGTGTAGCATGAGTCCTTGGAGGTTCTAACAAAGTGTAGAATGGTTAAGAGAGTATTCTAAAGGCTTAGAATGGTCTAGGAATGTGTATTAGGACTTATAAGAACCATTATAATGATCCTAAACATTGCTCGAGTCCCCAAGGGACATAGAGGGTGTAGGATGAGTCATTGGAGGTTCTAATAAGTGTAGAATGGTTAAGAGAGTATTCTAAAGGCTTGGTCTAGGAATGTGTATGAGGACTTATAAGAACCATTAGAATGATCCTAAACAATGCATCGTACCCCAAGAGACGTAGAGGGTGTAGGATGAGTCCTTGGAGGTTCTAACAAGTGTAGAATGGTTAAGAGAGTATTCTAAAGGCGTAGAATGGTCTAGGAATGTGTATTAGCACTTATAATAACCATTAGAATGATCCTAAACATTGCATGGTGCCCCAAGGGACGTAGAGGGTGTAGCATGAGTCCTTGGAGGTTCTAATAAGTGTAGAATGGTTAAGAGAGTATTCTAAAGGCTTAGAATGGTCTAGGAATGTGTACTAGGACTTTTAATAACCATTAGAATGATCCTAAACATTGCATGGTACCCCAAGGGACGTAGAGGGTGTACCATGAGTCCTTGGAGGTTCTAACAAAGTGTAGAATGGTTAAGAGAGTATTCTAAAGGCTTAGAATGGTCTAGGAATGTGTATTAGGACTTATAATAACCATTGGAATGATCCTAAACATTGCGTGGTACCACAAGGGACGTAGAGGGTGTAGCATGAGTCCTTGTAGGTTCTAACAAGAGTAGAATGGTTAAGAGAGTGTTCTAAAGGCTTAGAATGGTCTAGGAATGTGTATTAGGACTTATAATAACCATTAGAATGATCCTAAACATTGCATGGTGCCCCAAGGGACGTAGAGGGTGTAGCATGAGTCCTTGGAGGTTCTAATAAGTGTAGAATGGTTAAGAGAGTATTCTAAAGGCTTAGAATGGTCTAGGAATGTGTACTAGGACTTTTAATAACCATTAGAATGATCCTAAACATTGCATTGTGCCCCAAGGGACGTAGAGGGTGTAGCATGATTCCTTGGAGGTTCTAATAAGTGTAGAATGGTTAAGAGAGTATTCTAAAGGCTTAGAATGGTCTAGGAATGTGTATTTGGACTTATAATAACCATTGGAATGATCCTAAACATTGCGTGGTACCACAAGGGACGTAGAGGGTGTAGCATGAGTCCTTGTAGGTTCTAACAAGTGTAGAATGGTTAAGAGAGTATTCTAAAGGCTTAGAATGGTCTAGGAATGAGTATTAGGACTTATAAGAACCATTAGAATGATCCTAAACATTGCTCGAGTCCCCAAGGGACATAGAGGGTGTAGGATGAGTCCTTGGAGGTTCTAATAAGTGTAGAATGGTTAAGAGAGTATTCTAAAGGCTTGGTCTAGGAATGTGTATGAGGACTTATAAGAACCATTAGAATGATCCTAAACAATGCATCGTACCCCAAGGGACGTAGAGGGTGTAGGATGAGTCCTTGGAGGTTCTAACAAGTGTAGAATGGTTAAGAGAGTATTCTAAAGGTTTAGAATGGTCTAGGAATGTGTATTAGGACTTATAATAACCATTAGAATGATCCTAAACATTGCATGGTGCCCCAAGGGACGTAGAGGGTGTAGCATGAGTCCTTGGAGGTTCTAATAAGTGTAGAATGGTTAAGAGAGTATTCTAAAGGCTTAGAATGGTCTAGGAATGTGTACTAGGACTTTTAATAACCATTAGAATGATCCTAAACATTGCATGGTACCCCAAGGGACGTAGAGGGTGTAGGATGAGTCCTTGGAGGTTCTAACAAGTGTAGAATGGTTAAGAGAGTATTCTAAAGGCTTAGAATGGTCTAGGAATGTGTATTAGGACTTATAATAACCATTAGAATGATCCTAAACATTGCATGGTGCCCCAAGGGACGTAGAGGGTGTAGCATGAGTCCTTGGAGGTTCTAATAAGTGTAGAATGGTTAAGAGAGTATTCTAAAGGCTTAGAATGGTCTAGGAATGTGTACTAGGACTTTTAATAACCATTAGAATGATCCTAAACATTGCATGGTACCCCAAGGGACGTAGAAGGTGTACCATGAGTCCTTGGAGGTTCTAACAAAGTGTAGAATGGTTAAGAGAGTATTCTAAAGGCTTAGAATGGTCTAGGAATGTGTACTAGGACTTTTAATAACCATTAGAATGATCCTAAACATTGCATGGTACCCCAAGGGACGTAGAAGGTGTACCATGAGTCCTTGGAGGTTCTAACAAAGTGTAGAATGGTTAAGAGAGTATTCTAAAGGCTTAGAATGGTCTAGGAATGTGTATTAGGACTTATAATAACCATTGGAATGATCCTAAACATTGCGTGGTACCACAAGGGACGAAGAGGTTGTAGCATGAGTCCTTGTAGGTTCTAACAAGTGTAGAATGGTTAAGAGAGTATTCTAAAGGCTTAGAATGGTCTAGGAATGAGTATTAGGACTTATAAGAACCATTAGAATGATCCTAAACATTGTTCGAGTCCCCAAGGGACATAGAGGGTGTAGCAGGAGTCCGTGGAGGTTCTAATAAGAGTAGAATGGTTAAGAGAGTATTCTGAAGGCTTAGAATGGTCTAGGAATGTGTAGTAAGACTTATAAGAACCTTTAGAATGATCCTAAACAATGCATGGTACCCCAAGGGATATAGAGGGTGTACCATGAATACTTGGAGGTTCTAACAAGTGTAGAATGGTTAAGAGAGTATTCTAAATGCTTAGAATGGTCTAGGAATGTGTAATAGGACTTATAATAACCATTAGAATGATCCTAAACAATGCTTGAGTCCCCAAGGGACGTAGAGGGTGTAGCATGAGTCCTTGGAGGTTATAACAAGTGTAGAATGGTTAAGATAGTATTCTAAAGGCTTAGAATGGTCTAGGAATGTGTATTAGGACTTATAATAACCATTAGAATGATCCTAAACATTGCATGGTGCCCCAAGGGACGTAGAGGGTGTAGCATGAGTCCTTGGAGGTTCTAATAATTGTAGAATGGTTAAGAGAGTATTCTAAAGGCTTAGAATGGTCTAGGAATGTGTATTAGGACTTATAATAACCATTGGAATGATCCTAAACATTGCATGGTACCCCAAGGGACGTAGAGGGTGTACCATGAATCCTTGGAGGTTCTAACAAGTGTAGAATGGTTAAGAGAGTATTCTAAATGCTTAGAATGGTCTAGGAATGTGTATTAGGACTTATAATAACCATTAGAATGATCCTAAACAATCCTTGAGTCCCCAAGGGACGTAGAGGGTGTAGCATGAGTCCTTGGAAGTTATAACAAGTGTAGAATGGTTAAGATAGTATTCTAAAGGCTTAGAATGGTCTAGGAATGTGTAATAGGACTTATAATAACCATTAGAATGATCCTAAACATTGCATTGTGCCCCAAGGGACGTAGAGGGTGTAGCATGAGTCCTTGGAGGTTCTAATAAGTGTAGAATGGTTAAGAGAGTATTCTAAAGGCTTAGAATGGTCTAGGATTGTGTACTAGGACTTATAATAACCATGAGAATGATCCTAAACATTGCACGGTACCCCAAGGGACGTAGAGGGTGTACCATGAGTCCTTGGAGGTTCTAACAAAGTGTAGAATGGTTAAGAGAGTATTCTAAAGGCTTAGAATGGTCTAGGAATGTGTATTAGGACTTATAAGAACCATTATAATGATCCTAAACATTGCTCGAGTCCCCAAGGGACATAGAGGGTGTAGGATGAGTCCTTGGAGGTTCTAATAAGTGTAGAATGGTTAAGAGAGTATTCTAAAGGCTTGGTCTAGGAATGTGTATGAGGACTTATAAGAACCATTAGAATGATCCTAAACAATGCATCGTACCCCAAGGGACGTAGAGGGTGTAGGATGAGTCCTTGGAGGTTCTAACAAGTGTAGAATGGTTAAGAGAGTATTCTAAAGGCTTAGAATGGTCTAGGAATGTGTATTAGGACTTATAATAACCATTAGAATGATCCTAAACATTGCATGGTGCCCCAAGGGACGTAGAGGGTGTAGCATGAGTCCTTGGAGGTTCTAATAAGTGTAGAATGGTTAAGAGAGTATTCTAAAGGCTTAGAATGGTCTAGGAATGTGTACTAGGACTTTTAATAACCATTAGAATGATCCTAAACATTGCATGGTACCCCAAGGGACGTAGAGGGTGTACCATGAGTCCTTGGAGGTTCTAACAAAGTGTAGAATGGTTAAGAGAGTATTCTAAAGGCTTAGAATGGTCTAGGAATGTGTATTAGGACTTATAATAACCACTGGAATGATCCTAAACATTGCGTGGTACCACAAGGGACATAGAGGGTGTAGCATGAGTCCTTGTAGGTTCTAACAAGTGTAGAATGGTTAAGAGAGTATTCTAAAGGCTTAGAATGGTCTAGGAATGAGTATTAGGACTTATAAGAACCATTAGAATTATCCTAAACATTGTTCGAGTCCCCAAGGGACATAGAGGGTGTAGCAAGAGTCCTTGGAGGTTCTAATAAGAGTAGAATGGTTAAGAGAGTATTCTAAAGGCTTAGAATGGTCTAGGAATGTGTAGTAAGACTTATAAGAACCTTTAGAATGATCCTAAACAATGCATGGTACCCCAAGGGATATAGAGGGTGTACCATGAATACTTGGAGGTTCTAACAAGTGTAGAATGGTTAAGAGAGTATTCTAAATGCTTAGAATGGTCTAGGAATGTGTAATAGGACTTATAATAACCATTAGAATGATCCTAAACAATGCTTGAGTCCCCAAGGGACGTAGAGGGTGTAGCATGAGTCCTTGGAGGTTATAACAAGTGTAGAATGGTTAAGATAGTATTCTAAAGGCTTAGAATGGTCTAGGAATGTGTATTAGGACTTATAATAACCATTAGAATGATCGTAAACATTGCATGGTGCCCCAAGGGACGTAGAGGGTGTAGCATGAGTCCTTGGAGGTTCTAATAAGTGTAGAATGGTTAAGAGAGTATTCTAAAGGCTTAGAATGGTCTAGGAATGTGTATTAGGACTTATAATAACCATTGGAATGATCCTAAACATTGCATGGTACCCCAAGGGACGTAGAGGGTGTACCATGAATCCTTGGAGGTTCTAACAAGTGTAGAATGGTTAAGAGAGTATTCTAAATGCTTAGAATGGTCTAGGAATGTGTATTAGGACTTATAATAACCATTAGAATGATCCTAAACAATCCTTGAGTCCCCAAGGGACGTAGAGGGTGTAGCATGAGTCCTTGGAAGTTATAACATGTGTAGAATGGTTAAGATAGTATTCTAAAGGCTTAGAATGGTCTAGGAATGTGTATTAGGACTTATAATAACCATTAGAATGATCCTAAACATTGCATTGTGCCCCAAGGGACGTAGAGGGTGTAGCATGAGTCCTTGGAGGTTCTAATAAGTGTAGAATGGTTAAGAGAGTATTCTAAAGGCTTAGAATGGTCTAGGATTGTGTACTAGGACTTATAATAACCATGAGAATGATCCTAAACATTGCACGGTACCCCAAGGGACGTAGAGGGTGTACCATGAGTCCTTGGAGGTTCTAACAAAGTGTAGAATGGTTAAGAGAGTATTCTAAAGGCTTAGAATGGTCTAGGAATGTGTATTAGGACTTATAATAACCATTAGAATGATCCTAAACAATGCTTGAGTTCCCAAGGGACTTAGAGGGTGTAGGATGAGTCCTTGGAGGTTCTAATAAGTGTAGAATGATTAAGAGAGTATTCTAAAGGCTTAGAATGGTCTAGGAATGTGTATTAGGACTTATAATAACCATTGGAATGATCCTAAACATTGCATGGTACCCCAAGGGACGTAGAGGGTGTACCATGAGTCCTTGGAGGTTCTAACAAGTGTAGAATGGTTAAAAGATTATTCTAAAGGCTTAGAATGGTCTAGGAATGTGTATTAGGACTTATAATAACCATTAGAATGATCCTAAACAACGCAAGGTACCCCAAGAGACGTAGAGGGTGTAGCATGAGTCCTTGTAGGTTCTAACAAGTGTAGAATGGTTAAGAGAGTATTCTAAAGGCTTAGAATGGTCTAGGATGTTTATTAGGACTTATAAGAACCATTAGAATGATCCTAAACATTGCTCGAGTCCCCTAGGGACCAGAGGGTGTAGGATGAGTCCTTGGAGGTTCTAATAAGTGTAGAATGGTTAAGAGAGTATTCTAAAGGCTTAGAATGGTCTAGGAATGTGTATTAGGACTTATAAGAACCATTAGAATGATCCTAAACAATGCATCGTACCCCAAGGGACGTAGAGGGTGTACCATGAGTCCTTGGAGGTTCTAACAAGTGTAGAATGGTTAAGAGAGTATTCTAAAGGCTTAGAATGGTCTAGGAATGTGTATTAGGACTTATAAGAACCTTTAGAATGATCCTAAACAATGCATGGAACCACAAGGGACGTAGAGGGTGTAGCATGAGTCCTTGTAGGTTCTAACAAGTGTAGAATGGTTAAGAGAGTATTCTAAAGGCTTAGAATGGTCTAGGAATGTGTATTAGGACTTATAATAAGCATTAGAATGATCCTAAACATTGCATGGTGCCCCAAGGGACGTAGAGGGTGTAGCATGAGTCCTTGGAGGTTCTAATAAGTGTAGAATGGTTAAGAGAGTATTCTAAAGGCTTAGAATGGTCTAGGAATGTGTACTAGGACTTATAATAACCATTAGAATGATCTTAAACATTGCATGGTACCCCAAGGGACGTAGAGGGTGTACCATGAGTCCTTGGAGGTTCTAACAAAGTGTAGAATGGTGAAGAGAGTATTCTAAAGGCTTAGAATGGTCTAGGAATGTGTATTAGGACTTATAATAACCATTAGAATGATCCTAAACATTGCATGGTACCACAAGGAACGTAGAGGGTGTAGCATGAGTCCTTGTAGGTTCTAACAAGTGTAGAATGGTTAAGAGAGTATTCTAAAGGCTTAGAATGGTCTAGGAATATGTAGTAGGACTTATAAGAACCTTTAGAATGATCCTAAACAATGCATGGTACCCCAAGGGATATAGAGGGTGTACCATGAATACTTGGAGGTTCTAACAAGTGTAGAATGGTTAAGAGAGTATTCTAAATGCTTAGAATGGTCTAGGAATGTGTAATAGGACTTATAATAACCATTAGAATGATCCTAAACAATGCTTGAGACCCCAAGGGACGTAGAGGGTGTAG
The DNA here is from genome assembly GCA_037953625.1 of Crotalaria pallida. Classification (NCBI taxonomy): domain Eukaryota; kingdom Viridiplantae; phylum Streptophyta; class Magnoliopsida; order Fabales; family Fabaceae; genus Crotalaria; species Crotalaria pallida. The sequence goes on along the minus strand of CM075655.1, from coordinate 61,873,576 downwards.
CATGAGTCCTTGGAGGTTATAACAAGTGTAGAATGGTTAAGATAGTATTCTAAAGGCTTAGAATGGTCTAGGAATGTGTAATAGGACTTATAATAACCATTAGAATGATCCTAATTAATGCTTGAGTCCCCAAGGGACGTAGAGGGTGTACCATGATTCCTTGGAGGTTCTAACAAGTGTAGAATGGTTAAGAGAGTATTCTAAAGGCTTAGAATGGTCTAGGAATGTGTATCAGGACTTATAATAACCATTAGAATGATCCTAAACATTGCACGGTACCCCAAGGGACGTAGAGGGTGTAGCATGAGTCCTTGGAGGTTCTAACAAAGTGTAGAATGGTTAAGAGAGTATTCTAAAGGCTTAGAATGGTCTAGGAATGTGTATTAGGACTTATAAGAACCATTACAATGATCCTAAACATTGCTCGAGTCCCCAAGGGACATAGAGGGTGTAGGATGAGTCCTTGGAGGTTCTAATAAGTGTAGAATGGTTAAGAGAGTATTCTAAAGGCTTAGAATGGTCTAGGAATGTGTATTAGGACTTATAAGAACCATTAGAATGATCCTAAACATTGCATGGTACCCCAAGGGACGTAGAGGGTGTACCATGAGTCCTTGGAGGTTCTAACAAGTGTAGAATGGTTAAGAGAGTATTCTAAAGGCTTAGAATGGTCTAGGAATGTGTATTAGGACTTATAATAACCATTAGAATGATACTAAACAATGCATGGTACCCCAAGGGACGTAGAGGGTGTAGCATGAGTCCTTGTAGGTTCTAACAAGTGTAGAATGATTAAGAGAGTATTCTAAAGGCTTAGAATGGTCTAGGATGTTTATTAGGACTTATAAGAACCATTAGAATGATCCTAAACATTGCTCGAGTCCCCTAGGGACCAGAGGGTGTAGGATGAGTCCTTGGAGGTTCTAATAAGTGTAGAATGGTTAACAGAGTATTCTAAAGGCTTAGAATGGTCTAGGAATGTGTATTAGGACTTATAAGAACCATTAGAATGATCCTAAACAATGCATCGTACCCCAAGGGACGTAGAGGGTGTACCATGAGTCCTTGGAGGTTCTAACAAGTGTAGAATGGTTAAGAGAGTATTCTAAAGGCTTAGAATGGTCTAGGAATGTGTATTAGGACTTATAAGAACCTTTGATCCTAAACATTGCATGGTACCACAAGGGACGTAGAGGGTGTAGCATGAGTCCTTGTAGGTTCTAACAAGTGTAGAATGGTTAAGAGAGTATTCTAAAGGCTTAGAATGGTCTAGGAATGTGTATTAGGACTTATAATAAGCATTAGAATGATCCTAAACATTGCATGGTGCCCCAAGGGACGTAGAGGGTGTAGCATGAGTCCTTGGAGGTTCTAATAAGTGTAGAATGGTTAAGAGAGTATTCTAAAGGCTTAGAATGGTCTAGGAATGTGTACTAAGACTTATAAGAACCATTAGAATGATCCTAAACATTGCTCGAGTCCCCAAGGGACATGGAGGGTGTAGGATGAGTCCTTGGAGGTTCGAATAAGTGTAGAATGGTTAAGAGAGTATTCTAAAGGCTTAGAATGGTCTAGGAATGTGTATTAGGACTTATAATAACCATTAGAATGATACTAAACATTGCATGGTGCCCCAAGGGACGTAGAGGGTGTAGTATGAGTCCTTGGAGGTTCTAATAAGTGTAGAATGGTTAAGAGAGTATTCTAAAGGCTTAGAATGGTCTAGGAATGTGTACTAGGACTTATAATAACCATTAGAATGATCTTAAACATTGCATGGTACCCCAAGGGACGTAGAGGGTGTACCATGAGTCCTTGGAGGTTCTAACAAAGTGTAGAATGGTTAAGAGAGTATTCTAAAGGCTTAGAATGGGCTAGGAATGTGTATTAGGACTTATAATAACCATTGGAATGATCCTAAACATTGCATGGTACCACAAGGGACGTAGAGGGTGTAGCATGAGTCCTTGTAGGTTCTAACAAGTGTAGAATGGTTAAGAGAGTATTCTAAAGGCTTAGAATGGTCTAGGAATGTGTAGTAGGACTTATAAGAACCTTTAGAATGATCCTAAACAATGCATGGTACCCCAAGGGATATAGAGGGTGTACCATGAATACTTGGAGGTTCTAACAAGTGTAGAATGGTTAAGAGAGTATTCTAAATGCTTAGAATGGTCTAGGAATGTGTAATAGGACTTATAATAACCATTAGAATGATCCTAAACAATGCTTGAGACCCCAAGGGACGTAGAGGGTGTAGCATGAGTCCTTGGAGGTTATAACAAGTGTAGAATGGTTAAGATAGTATTCTAAAGGCTTAGAATGGTCTAGGAATGTGTAATAGGACTTATAATAACCATTAGAATGATCCTAATTAATGCTTGAGTCCCCAAGGGACGTAGAGGGTGTACCATGATTCCTTGGAGGTTCTAACAAGTGTAGAATGGTTAAGAGAGTATTCTAAAGGCTTAGAATGGTCTAGGAATGTGTATCAGGACTTATAATAACCATTAGAATGATCCTAAACATTGCACGGTACCCCAAGGGACGTAGAGGGTGTAGCATGAGTCCTTGGAGGTTCTAACAAAGTGTAGAATGGTTAAGAGAGTATTCTAAAGGCTTAGAATGGTCTAGGAATGTGTATTAGGACTTATAAGAACCATTACAATGATCCTAAACATTGCTCGAGTCCCCAAGGGACATAGAGGGTGTAGGATGAGTCCTTGGAGGTTCTAATAAGTGTAGAATGGTTAAGAGAGTATTCTAAAGGCTTAGAATGGTCTAGGAATGTGTATTAGGACTTATAAGAACCATTAGAATGATCCTAAACATTGCATGGTACCCCAAGGGACGTAGAGGGTGTACCATGAGTCCTTGGAGGTTCTAACAAGTGTAGAATGGTTAAGAGAGTATTCTAAAGGCTTAGAATGGTCTAGGAATGTGTATTAGGACTTATAATAACCATTAGAATGATACTAAACAATGCATGGTACCCCAAGGGACGTAGAGGGTGTAGCATGAGTCCTTGTAGGTTCTAACAAGTGTAGAATGATTAAGAGAGTATTCTAAAGGCTTAGAATGGTCTAGGATGTTTATTAGTACTTATAAGAACCATTAGAATGATCCTATACATTGCTCGAGTCCCCTAGGGACCAGAGGGTGTAGGATGAGTCCTTGGAGGTTCTAATAAGTGTAGAATGGTTAAGAGAGTATTCTAAAGGCTTAGAATGGTCTAGGAATGTGTATTAGGACTTATAAGAACCATTAGAATGATCCTAAACAATGCATCGTACCCCAAGGGACGTAGAGGGTGTACCATGAGTCCTTGGAGGTTCTAACAAGTGTAGAATGGTTAAGAGAGTATTCTAAAGGCTTAGAATGGTCTAGGAATGTGTATTAGGACTTATAAGAACCTTTAGAATGATCCTAAACATTGCATGGTACCACAAGGGACGTAGAGGGTGTAGCATGAGTCCTTGTAGGTTCTAACAAGTGTAGAATGGTTAAGAGAGTATTCTAAAGGCTTAGAATGGTCTAGGAATGTGTATTAGGACTTATAATAAGCATTAGAATGATCCTAAACATTGCATGGTGCCCCAAGGGACGTAGAGGGTGTAGCATGAGTCCTTGGAGGTTCTAATAAGTGTAGAATGGTTAAGAGAGTATTCTAAAGGCTTAGAATGGTCTAGGAATGTGTACTAGGACTTATAATAACCATTAGAATGATCCTAAACATTGCACGATACCCCAAGGGACGTAGAGGGTGTACCATAAGTCCTTGGAGGTTCTAACAAGTGTAGAATGGTTAAGAGAGTATTCTAAAGGCTTAGAATGGTCTAGGAATGTGTATTAGGACTTATAATAACCATTAGAATGATCCTAAACAATGCATGGTGCCCCAAGGGACGTAGAGGGTGTAGCATGAGTCCTTGGAGGTTATAACAAGTGTAGAATGGTTAAGATAGTATTCTAAAGGCTTAGAATGGTCTAGGAATGTGTAATAGGACTTATAATAACCATTAGAATGATCCTAATTAATGCTTGAGTCCCCAAGGGACGTAGAGGGTGTACCATGATTCCTTGGAGGTTCTAACAAGTGTAGAATGGTTAAGAGAGTATTCTAAAGGCTTAGAATGGTCTAGGAATGTGTATCAGGACTTATAATAACCATTAGAATGATCCTAAACATTGCACGGTACCCCAAGGGACGTAGAGGGTGTAGCATGAATCCTTGGAGGTTCTAACAAAGTGTAGAATGGTTAAGAGAGTATTCTAAAGGCTTAGAATGGTCTAGGACTGTGTATTAGGACTTATAAGAACCATTACAATGATCCTAAACATTGCTCGAGTCCCCAAGGGACATAGAGGGTGTAGGATGAGTCCTTGGAGGTTCTAATAAGTGTAGAATGGTTAAGAGAGTATTCTAAAGGCTTAGAATGGTCTAGGAATGTGTATTAGGACTTATAAGAACCATTAGAATGATCCTAAACATTGCATGGTACCCCAAGGGACGTAGAGGGTGTACCATGAGTCCTTGGAGGTTCTAACAAGTGTAGAATGGTTAAGAGAGTATTCTAAAGGCTTAGAATGGTCTAGGAATGTGTATTAGGACTTATAATAACCATTAGAATGATACTAAACAATGCATGGTACCCCAAGGGACGTAGAGGGTGTAGCATGAGTCCTTGTAGGTTCTAACAAGTGTAGAATGGTTAAGAGAGTATTCTAAAGGCTTAGAATGGTCTAGGAATGTGTATTATTACTTATAAGAACCTTTAGAATGATCCTAAACATTGCATGGTACCACAAGGGACGTAGAGGGTGTAGCATGAGTCCTTGTAGGTTCTAACAAGTGTAGAATGGTTAAGAGAGTATTCTAAAGGCTTAGAATGGTCTAGGAATGTGTAATAGGACTTATAATAACCATTAGAATGATCCTAATTAATGCTTGAGTCCCCAAGGGACGTAGAGGGTGTAGCATGAGTCCTTGTAGGTTCTAACAAGTGTAGAATGATTAAGAGAGTATTCTAAAGGCTTAGAATGGTCTAGGACTGTGTATTAGGACTTATAAGAACCATTAGAATGATCCTAAACATTGCTCGAGTCCCCAAGGGACATAGAGGGTGTAGGATGCGTCCTTGGAGGTTCTAATAAGTGTAGAATGGTTAAGAGAGTATTCTAAAGGCTTAGAATGGTCTAGGAATGTGTATTAGGACTTATAAGAACCATTAGAATGATCCTAAACATTGCATGGTACCCCAAGGGACGTAGAGGGTGTAGCATGAGTCCTTGGAGGTTCTAATAAGTGTAGAATGGTTAAGAGAGTATTCTAAAGGCTTAGAATGGTCTAGGAATGTGTACTAGGACTTATAATAATCATTAGAATGATCCTAAACATTGCACGGTACCCCAAGGGACGTAGAGGGTGTACCATGACTCCTTGGAGGTTCTAACAAGTGTAGAATGGTTAAGAGAGTATTCTAAAGGCTTAGAATGGTCTAGGAATGTGTATTAGGACTTATAATAACCATTAGAATGATCCTAAACTTTGCATGGTTCCCCAAGGGATGTAGAGGGTGTAGCATGAGTCCTTGGAGGTTCTAAAAAGTGTAGAATGGTTAAGAGAGTATTCTAAAGGCTTAGAATGGTCTAGGAATGTGTACTAGGACTTATAATACCATTAGAATGATCCTAAACATTGCATGGTACCCCAAGGGACGTAGAGGGTGTACCATGAGTCCTTGGAGGTTCTAACAAAGTGTAGAATGGTTAAGAGAGTATTCTAAAGGCTTAGAATGGTCTAGGAATGTGTATTACGACTTATAATAACCATTGGAATGATCCTAAACATTGTTCGAGTCCCCGAGGGACATAGAGGGTGTAGCAAGAGTCCTTGGAGGTTCTAATAAGAGTAGAATGGTTAAGAAAGTATTCTAAAGGCTTAGAATGGTCTAGGAATGTGTAGTAGGACTTATAAGAACCATTAGAATGATCCTAAATAATGCATGGTACCCCAAGGGATGTAGAGGGTGTACCATGAATCCTTGGAAGTTCTAACAAGTGTAGAATGGTTAAGAGAGTATTCTAAATGCTTAGAATGGTCTAGGAATGTATAATAGGACTTATAATAACCATTAGAATGATCCTAAACAATGCTTGAGTCCCCAAGGGACGTAGAGGGTGTAGCATGAGTCCTTGGAGGTTATAACAAGTGTAGAATGGTTAAGATAGTATTCTAAAGGCTTAGAATGGTCTAGGAATGTGTATTAGGACTTATAATAACCATTAGAATGATCCTAAACATTGCATGGTGCCCCAAGGGACGTAGAGGGTGTAGCATGAGTCCTTGGAGGTTATAACAAGTGTAGAATGGTTAAGATAGTATTCTAAAGGCTTAGAATGGTCTAGGAATGTGTATTAGGACTTATAATAACCATTAGAATGATCCTAAACATTGCATGGTGCCCCAAGGGACGTAGAGGGTGTAGCATGAGTCCTTGGAGGTTCTAATAAGTGTAGAATGGTTAAGAGAGTATTCTAAAGGCTTAGAATGGTCTAGGAATGTGTATTAGGACTTATAATAACCATTGGAATGATCCTAAACATTGCATGGTACCACAAGGGACGTAGAGGGTGTAGCATGAGTCCTTGTAGGTTCTAACAAGTGTAGAATGGTTAAGAGAGTATTCTAAAGGCTTAGAATGGTCTAGGAATGTGTATTAGGACTTATAAGAACCATTAGAATGATCCTAAACTTTGCTCGAGTCCCCTAGGGACCAGAGGGTGTAGGATGAGTCCTTGGAGGTTCTAACAAGTGTAGAATGGTTAAGAGAGTATTCTAAAGGCTTAGAATGGTCTAGGAATGTGTATTAGGACTTATTATAACCATTAGAATGATCCTAAACAATGCATGGTGCCCCAAGGGACGTAGAGGGTGTACCATGAGTCCTTGGAGGTTCTAACAAAGTGTAGAATGGTTAAGAGAGTATTCTAAAGGCTTAGAATGGTCTAGGAATGTGTATTACGACTTATAATAACCATTGGAATGATCCTAAACATTGTTCGAGTCCCCGAGGGACATAGAGGGTGTAGCAAGAGTCCTTGGAGGTTCTAATAAGAGTAGAATGGTTAAGAAAGTATTCTAAAGGCTTAGAATGGTCTAGGAATGTGTAGTAGGACTTATAAGAACCATTAGAATGATCCTAAATAATGCATGGTACCCCAAGGGATGTAGAGGGTGTACCATGAATCCTTGGAGGTTCTAACAAGTGTAGAATGGTTAAGAGAGTATTCTAAATGCTTAGAATGGTCTAGGAATGTATAATAGGACTTATAATAACCATTAGAATGATCCTAAACAATGCTTGAGTCCCCAAGGGACGTAGAGGGTGTAGCATGAGTCCTTGGAGGTTATAACATGTGTAGAATGGTTAAGATAGTATTCTAAAGGCTTAGAATGGTCTAGGAATGTGTATTAGGACTTATAAGAACCATTAGAATGATCCTGAACATTGTTCGAGTCCCCAAGGGACATAGAGGGTGTAGCAAGAGTCCTTGGAGGTTCTAATAAGAGTAGAATGGTTAAGAGAGTATTCTAAAGGCTTAGAATGGTCTAGGAATGTGTATTAGGACTTACAAGAACCATTAGAATGATCCTAAACTTTGCTCGAGTCCCTAAGGGACATAGAGGGTGTAGGATGAGTCCTTGGAAGTTCTAATAAGTGTAGAATGGTTAAGAGAGTATTCTAAAGGCTTAGAATGGTCTAGGAATGTGTATTAGGACTTATAAGAACCATTAGAATGATCCTAAACATTGCATGGTACCCCAAGGGACGTAGAGGGTGTACCATGAGTCCTTGGAGGTTCAACCAAGTGTAGAATGGTTAAGAGAGTATTTTAAAGGCTTAGAATGGTCTAGGAATGTGTATTAGGACTTATAATAACCATTGGAATGATCCTATACATTGCATGGTACCACAAGGGACGTAGAGGGTGTAGCATGAGTCCTTGTAGGTTCTAACAAGTGTAGAATGGTTAAGAGAGTATGCTAAAGGCTTAGAATGGTCTAGGAATGTGTATTACGACTTATAAGAACCATTAGAATGATCCTAAACATTGCATGGTACCCCAAGTGACGTAGAGGGTGTACCATGAGTCCTTGGAGGTTCTAACAAGTGTAGAATGGTTAAGAGAGTATTCTAAAGGCTTAGAATGGTCTAGGAATGTGTATTAGGACTTATAATAACCATTCGAATGATCCTAAACATTGCATGGTGCCCCGAGGGACGTAGAGGGTGTAGCATGAGTCCTTGGAGGTTCTAAAAAGTGTAGAATGGTTAAGAGAGTATTCTAAAGGCTTAGAATGGTCTAGGAATGTGTACTAGGACTTATAATAACCATTAGAATGATCCTAAACAATGCTTGAGTCCCCAAGGGACGTAGAGGGTGTAGCATGAGTCCTTGGAGGTTATAACAAGTGTAGAATGGTTAAGAAAGTATTCTAAAGGCTTAGAATGGTCTAGGAATGTGTATTAGGACTTATAAGAACCATTAGAATGATCCTAAACTTTGCTTGAGTCCCTAAGGGACATAGAGGGTGTAGGATGAGTCCTTGGAAGTTCTAATAAGTGTAGAATGGTTAAGAGAGTATTCTAAAGGCTTAGAATGGTCTAGGAATGTGTATTAGGACTTATAAGAACCATTAGAATGATCCTAAACATTGCATGGTACCCCAAGGGACGTAGAGGGTGTACCATGAGTCCTTGGAGGTTCAACCAAGTGTAGAATGGTTAAGAGAGTATTTTAAAGGCTTAGAATGGTCTAGGAATGTGTATTAGGACTTATAATAACCATTGGAATGATCCTATACATTGCATGGTACCACAAGGGACGTAGAGGGTGTAGCATGAGTCCTTGTAGGTTCTAACAAGTGTAGAATGGTTAAGAGAGTATGCTAAAGGCTTAGAATGGTCTAGGAATGTGTATTAGGACTTATAAGAACCATTAGAATGATCCTAAACATTGCATGGTACCCCAAGGGACGTAGAGGGTGTACCATGAGTCCTTGGAGGTTCTAACAAGTGTAGAATGGTTAAGAGAGTATTCTATAGGCTTAGAATGGTCTAGGAATGTGTATTAGGACTTATAATAACCATTCGAATGATCCTAAACATTGCATGGTGCCCCAAGGGACGTAGAGGGTGTAGCATGAGTCCTTGGAGGTTCTAAAAAGTGTAGAATGGTTAAGAGAGTATTCTAAAGGCTTAGAATGGTCTAGGAATGTGTACTAGGACTTATAATAACCATTAGAATGATCCTAAACATTGAATGGTACCCCAAGGGACATAGAGGGTGTACCATGAGTCCTTGGAGGTTCTAACAAAGTGTAGAATGGTTAAGAGAGTATTCTAAAGGCTTAGAATGGTCTAGGAATGTGTATTACGACTTATAATAACCATTGGAATGATCCTAAACATTGTTCGAGTCCCCGAGGGACATAGAGGGTGTAGCAAGAGTCCTTGGAGGTTCTAATAAGAGTAGAATGGTTAAGAAAGTATTCTAAAGGTTTAGAATGGTCTAGGAATGTCTAGTAGGACTTATAAGAACCATTAGAATGATCCTAAATAATGCATGGTACCCCAAGGGATGTAGAGGGTGTACCATGAATCCTTGGAGGTTCTAACAAGTGTAGAATGGTTAAGAGAGTATTCTAAATGCTTAGAATGGTCTAGGAATGTATAATAGGACTTATAATAACCATTAGAATGATCCTAAACAATGCTTGAGTCCCCAAGGGACGTAGAGGGTGTAGCATGAGTCCTTGGAGGTTATAACATGTGTAGAATGGTTAAGATAGTATTCTAAAGGCTTAGAATGGTCTTGGAATGTGTATTAGGACTTATAAGAACCATTAGAATGATCCTGAACATTGTTCGAGTCCCCAAGGGACATAGAGGGTGTAGCTAGAGTCCTTGGAGGTTCTAATAAGAGTAGAATGGTTAAGAGAGTATTCTAAAGGCTTAGAATGGTCTAGGAATGTGTATTAGGACTTATAAGAACCATTAGAATGATCCTAAACTTTGCTCGAGTCCCTAAGGGACATAGAGGGTGTAGGATGAGTCCTTGGAAGTTCTAATAAGTGTAGAATGGTTAAGAGAGTATTCTAAAGGCTTAGAATGGTCTAGGAATGTGTATTAGGACTTATAAGAACCATTAGAATGATCCTAAACATTGCATGGTACCCCAAGGGACGTAGAGGGTGTACCATGAGTCCTTGGAGGTTCAACCAAGTGTAGAATGGTTAAGAGAGTATTTTAAAGGCTTAGAATGGTCTAGGAATGATCCTAAACATTGGAATGATCCTATACATTGCATGGTACCACAAGGGACGTAGAGGGTGTTGCATGAGTCCTTGTAGGTTCTAACAAGTGTAGAATGGTTAAGAGAGTATGCTAAAGGCTTAGAATGGTCTAGGAATGTGTATTAGGACTTATAAGAACCATTAGAATGATCCTAAACATTGCATGGTGCCCCAAGGGACGTAGAGGGTGTAGCATGAGTCCTTGGAGGTTCTAAAAAGTGTAGAATGGTTAAGAGAGTATTCTAAAGGCTTAGAATGGTCTAGGAATGTGTACTAGGACTTATAATAACCATTAGAATGATCCTAAACAATGCTTGAGTCCCCAAGGGACGTAGAGGGTGTAGCATGAGTCCTTGGAGGTTATAACAAGTGTAGAATGGTTAAGAAAATATTCTAAAGGCTTAGAATGGTCTAGGAATGTGTATTAGGACTTATATGAACCATTAGAATGATCCTAAACTTTGCTTGAGTCCCTAAGGGACATAGAGGGTGTAGGATGAGTCCTTGGAAGTTCTAATAAGTGTAGAATGGTTGAGAGAGTATTCTAAAGGCTTAGAATGGTCTAGGAATGTGTATTAGGACTTATAAGAACCATTAGAATGATCCTAAACATTGCATGGTACCCCAAGGGACGTAGAGGGTGTACCATGAGTCCTTGGAGGTTCAACCAAGTGTAGAATGGTTAAGAGAGTATTTTAAAGGCTTAGAATGGTCTAGGAATGTGTATTAGGACTTATAATAACCATTGGAATGATCCTAAACATTGTTCGAGTCCCCGAGGGACATAGAGGGTGTAGCAAGAGTCCTTGGAGGTTCTAATAAGAGTAGAATGGTTAAGAAAGTATTCTAAAGGCTTAGAATGGTCTAGGAATGTGTAGTAGGACTTATAAGAACCATTAGAATGATCCTAAATAATGCATGGTACCCCAAGGGATGTAGAGGGTGTACCATGAATCCTTGGAGGTTCTAACAAGTGTAGAATGGTTAAGAGAGTATTCTAAATGCTTAGAATGGTCTAGGAATGTATAATAGGACTTATAATAACCATTAGAATGATCCTAAACAATGCTTGAGTCCCCAAGGGACGTAGAGGGTGTAGCATGAGTCCTTGGAGGTTATAACATGTGTAGAATGGTTAAGATAGTATTCTAAAGGCTTATAATGGTCTAGGAATGTGTATTAGGACTTATAAGAACCATTAGAATGATCCTGAACATTGTTCGAGTCCCCAAGGGACATAGAGGGTGTAGCTAGAGTCCTTGGAGGTTCTAATAAGAGTAGAATGGTTAAGAGAGTATTCTAAAGGCTTAGAATGGTCTAGGAATGTGTAGTAGGACTTATAAGAACCATTAGAATGATCCTAAACAATGCATGGTACCCCAAGGGATGTAGAGGGTGTAGCTAGAGTCCTTGGAGGTTCTAACAAGTGTAGAATGGTTAAGATAGTATTCTAAATGCTTATAATGGTCTAGGAATGTGTAATAGGACTTATAATAACCATTAGAATGATCCTAAACAATGCTTGAGTCCCCAAGGGACGTAGAGGGTGTAGCATGAGTCCTTGGAGGTTATAACAAGTGTAGAATGGTTAAGATAGTATTCTAAAGGCTTAGAATGGTCTAGGAATGTGTATTAGGACTTATAATAACCATTAGAATGATCCTAAACATTGCATGGAGCCCCAAGGGACGTAGAGGGTGTAGCATGAGTCCTTGGAGGTTCTAATAAGTGTAGAATGGTTAAGAGAGTATTCTAAAGGCTTAGAATGGTCTAGGAATGTGTATTTGGACTTATAATAACCATTGGAATGATCCTAAACATTGCATGGTACCACAAGGGACGTAGAGGGTGTAGCATGAGTCCTTGTAGGTTCTAACAAGTGTAGAATGTGTATTAGGACTTATAAGAACCATTAGAATGATCCTAAACTTTGCTCGAGTCCCTAAGGGACATAGAGGGTGTAGGATGAGTCCTTGGAAGTTCTAATAAGTGTAGAATGGTTAAGAGAGTATTCTAAAGGCTTAGAATGGTCTAGGAATGTGTAGTAGGACTTATAAGAACCATTAGAATGATCCTAAACAATGCATGGTACCCCAAGGGATGTAGAGGGTGTACCATGAATCCTTGGAGGTTCTAACAAGTGTAGAATTGTTAAGAGAGTATTCTAAATGCTTATAATGGTCTAGGAATGTGTAATAGGACTTATAATAACCATTAGAATGATCCTAAACAATGCTTGAGTCCCCAAGGGACGTAGAGGGTGTAGCATGAGTCCTTGGAGGTTATAACAAGTGTAGAATGGTTAAGATAGTATTCTAAAGGCTTAGAATGGTCTAGGAATGTGTACTAGGACTTATAATAACCATTAGAATGATCCTAAACATTCCATGGTACCCCAAGGGACGTAGAGGGTGTACCATGAGTCCTTGGAGGTTCTAACAAAGTGTAGAATGGTTAAGAGAGTATTCTAAAGGCTTAGAATGGTCTAGGAATGTGTATTAGGACTTATAAGAACCATTGGAATGATCCTAAACATTGCATGGTACCACAAGGGACGTATAGGGTGTAGCATGAGTCCTTATAGGTTCTAACAAGTGTAGAATGGTTAAGAGAGTATTCTAAAGGCTTAGAATGGTCTAGGAATGTGTAGTAGGACTTATAAGAACCATTAGAATGATCCTAAACAATGCATGGTACCCCAAGGGATGTAGAGGGTGTACCATGAATCCTTGGAGGTTCTAACAAGTGTAGAATGGTTAAGAGAGTATTCTAAATGCTTATAATGGTCTAGGAATGTGTAATAGGACTTATAATAACCATTAGAATGATCCTAAACAATGCTTGAGTCCCCAAGGGACGTAGAGGGTGTAGCATGAGTCCTTGGAGGTTATAACAAGTGTAGAATGGTTAAGATAGTATTATAAAGGCTTAGAATGGTCTAGGAATGTGTATTAGGACTTATAATAACCATTGGAATGATCCTCAACATTGCATGGTACCACAAGGGACGTAGAGGGTGTAGCATGAGTCCTTGTAGGTTCTAACAAGTGTACAATGGTTAAGAGAGTATTCTAAAGGCTTAGAATGGTCTAGGAATGTGTATTAGGACTTATAAGAACCATTAGAATGATCCTAAACATTGCATGGTACCCCAAGGGACGTAGAGGGTGTACCATGAGTCCTTGGAGTTTCTAACAAGTGTAGAATGGTTAAGAGAGTATTCTTAAGGCTTAGAATGGTCTAGGAATGTGTATTAGGACTTATAATAACCATTAGAATGATACTAAACAATGCTTGAGTCCCCAAGGGACGTAGAGGGTGTAGCATGAGTCCTTGGAGATTATAACAAGTGTAGAATGGTTAAGATAGTATTCTAAAGGCTTAGAATGGTCTAGGAATGTGTATTAGGACTTATAATAACCATTAGAATGATCCTAAACATTGCATGGTACCCCAAGGGACGTAGAGGGTGTACCATGAGTCCTTGGAGGTTCTAACAAAGTGTAGAATGGTTAAGAGAGTATTCTAAAGGCTTAGAATGGTCTAGGAATGTGTATTAGGACTTATAATAACCATTGGAATGATCCTAAACATTGCATGGTACCACAAGGGACGTAGAGGGTGTAGCATGAGTCCTTGTAGGTTCTAACAAGTGTAGAATGGTTAAGAGAGTATTCTAAAGGCTTAGAATGGTCTAGGAATGTGTAGTAGGACTTATAAGAACCATTAGAATGATCCTAAACAATGCATGGTACCCCAAGGGATGTAGAGGGTGTACCATGAATCCTTGGAGGTTCTAACAAGTGTAGAATGGTTAAGAGAGTATTCTAAATGCTTATAATGGTCTAGGAATGTGTAATAGGACTTATAATAACCATTAGAATGATCCTAAACAATGCTTGAGTCCCCAAGGGATGTAGAGGGTGTAGCATGAGTCCTTGGAGGTTATAACAAGTGTAGAATGGTTAAGATAGTATTATAAAGGCTTAGAATGGTCTAGGAATGTGTATTAGGACTTATAATAACCATTGGAATGATCCTAAACATTGCATGGTACCACAAGGGACGTAGAGGGTGTAGCATGAGTCCTTGTAGGTTCTAACAAGTGTACAATGGTTAAGAGAGTATTCTAAAGGCTTAGAATGGTCTAGGAATGTGTATTAGGACTTATAATAACCATTAGAATGATCCTAAACATTGCATGGTACCCCAAGGGACGTAGAGGGTGTACCATGAGTCCTTGGAGGTTCTAACAAAGTGTAGAATGGTTAAGAGAGTATTCTAAAGGCTTAGAATGGTCTAGGAATGAGTATTAGGACTTATAAGAACCATTAGAATGATCCTAAACATTTCTCGAGTCCCCAAGGGACATAGAGGGTGTAGGATGAGTCCTTGGAGGTTCTAATAAGTGTAGAATGGTTAAGAGAGTATTCTAAAGGCTTAGAATGGTCTAGGAATGTGTATTAGGACTTATAAGAACCATTAGAATGATCCTAAACATTGCATGGTACCCCAAGGGACGTAGAGGGTGTACCATGAGTCATTGGAGGTTCTAACAAAGTGTAGAATGGTTAAGAGAGTATTCTAAATGCTTATAATGGTCTAGGAATGTGTAATAGGACTTATAATAACCATTAGAATGATCCTAAACAATGCTTGAGTCCCCAAGGGACGTAGAGGGTGTAGCATGAGTCCTTGGAGGTTATAACAAGTGTAGAATGGTTAAGATAGTATTATAAAGGCTTAGAATGGTCTAGGAATGTGTATTAGGACTTATAATAACCATTGGAATGATCCTAAACATTGCATGGTACCACAAGGGACGTAGAGGGTGTAGCATGAGTCCTTGTAGGTTCTAACAAGTGTACAATGGTTAAGAGAGTATTCTAAAGGCTTAGAATGGTCTAGGAATGTGTATTAGGACTTATAAGAACCATTAGAATGATCCTAAACATTGCATGGTACCCCAAGGGACGTAGAGGGTGTACCATGAGTCCTTGGAGGTTCTAACAAGTGTAGAATGGTTAAGAGAGTATTCTAAATGCTTAGAATGATATAGGAATGTGTAATAGGACTTATAAGAACCATTAGAATGATCCTAAACATTGTTCGAGTCCCCGAGGGACATAGAGGGTGTAGTAAGAGTCCTTGGAGGTTCTAATAAGAGTAGAATGGTTAAGAGAGTATTCTAAAGGCTTAGAATGGTCTAGGAATGTGTAGTAGGACTTATAAGAACCATTACAATGAACCTAAACAATGCATGGTACCCCAAGGGATGTAGAGGGTGTACCATGAATCCTTGGAGGTTCTAACAAGTGTAGAATGGTTAAGAGAGTATTCTAAAGGCTTAGAATGGTCTAGGAATGTGTATTAGGACTTATAAGAACCATTAGAATGATCCAAAACATTGTTCGAGTCCCCGAGGGTCATAGAGGGTGTAGCAAGAGTCCTTGGAGGTTCTAATAAGAGTAGAATGGTTAAGAGAGTATTCTAAAGGCTTAGAATGGTCTAGGAATGTGTAGTAGGACTTATAAGAACCATTACAATGAACCTAAACAATGCATGGTACCCCAAGGGATGTAGAGGGTGTACCATGAATCCTTGGAGGTTCTAACAAGTGTAGAATGGTTAAGAGAGTATTCTAAATGCTTAGAATGGTGTAGGAATGTGTAATAGGACTTATAATAACCATTAGAATGATCCTAAACAATGCTTGAGTCCCCAAGGAACGTAGAGGGTGTAGCATGAGTCCTTGGAGGTTATAACAAGTGTAGAATGGTTAAGATAGTATTCTAAAGGCTTAGAATGGTCTAGGAATGTGTATTAGGACTTATAATAACCATTAGAATGATCCTAAACATTGCATGGTGCCCCAAGGGACGTAGAGGGTGTAGCATGAGTCCTTGGAGGTTCTAATAAGTGTAGAATGGTTAAGAGAGTATTCTAATGGCTTAGAATGGTCTAGGAATGTGTACTAGGACTTATAATAACCATTAGAATGATCCTAAACATTGCATGGTACCCTAAGGGACGTAGAGGGTGTACCATGAGTCCTTGGAGGTTCTAACAAAGTGTAGAATGGTTAAGAGAGTATTCTAAAGGCTTAGAATGGTCTAGGAATGAGTATTAGGACTTATAAGAACCATTAGAATGATCCTAAACATTTCTCGAGTCCCCAAGGGACATAGAGGGTGTAGGATGAGTCCTTGGAGGTTCTAATAAGTGTAGAATGGTTAAGAGAGTATTCTAAAGGCTTAGAATGGTCTAGGAATGTGTATTAGGACTTATAAGAACCATTAGAATGATCCTAAACATTGCATGGTACCCCAAGGGACGTAGAGGGTGTACCATGAGTCATTGGAGGTTCTAACAAAGTGTAGAATGGTTAAGAGAGTATTCTAAAGGCTTAGAATGGTCTAGGAATGTGTATTAGGATTTATAATAACCATTGGAATGATCCTACACATTGCATGGTACCACAAGGGACGTAGAGGGTGTCGCATGAGTCCTTGTAGGTTCTAACAAGTGTAGAATGGTTAAGAGAGTATTCTAAAGGCTTAGAATGGTCTAGGAATGTCTATTAGGACTTATATGAACCATTAGAATGATCCTAAACATTGTTCGAGTCCCCGAGGGACATAGAGGGTGTAGCAAGAGTCCTTGGAGGTTCTAATAAGATTAGAATGGTTAAGAGAGTATTCTAAAGGCTTAGAATGGTCTAGGAATGTGTAGTAGGACTTATAAGAACCATTAAAATGATCCTAAACAATGCTTGAGTCCCCAAGGGACGTAGAGGGTGTACCATGAGTCCTTGGAGGTTCTAACAAGTGTAGAATGGTTAAGAGAGTATTCTAAATGCTTAGAATGATATAGGAATGTGTAATAGGACTTATAATAACCATTAGAATGATCCTAAACAATGCTTGAGTCCCCAAGGGACGTAGAGGGTGTAGCATGAGTCCTTAGAGGTTATAACAAGTGTAGAATGGTTAAGATAGTATTCTAAAGCCTTAGAATGGTCTAGGAATGTGTATTAGGACTTATAATAACCATTAGAATGATCCTAAACATTGCATGGTGACCCAAGCGACGTAGAGGGTGTAGCATGAGTCCTTGGAGGTTCTAATAAGTGTAGAATGGTTAAGAGAGTATTCTAAAGGCTTAGAATGGTCGAGGAATGTGTACTAGGACTTATAATAACCATTAGAATGATCCTAAACAATGCATGGTACCCCAAGGGATGTAGAGGGTGTACCATGAGTCCTTGGAGGTTCTAACAAGTGTAGAATGGTTAAGAGAGTATTCTAAATGCTTAGAATGGTCTAGGAATGTGTAATAGGACATATAATAACCATTAGAATGATCCTAAACAATGCTTGAGTCCCCAAGGGACTTAGAGGGTGTAGCATGAGTCCTTGGAGATTTTAACAAGTGTAGAATGGTTAAGATAGTATTCTAAAGGCTTAGAATGGTCTAGGAATGTGTATTAGGACTTATAATAACCATTAGAATGATCCTAAACACTGCATGGTGCCCCAAGGGACGTAGAGGGTGTAGCATGAGTCCTTGGAGGTTCTAATAAGTGTAGAATGGTTAAGAGAGTATTCTAAAGGCTTAGAATGGTCGAGGAATGTGTACTAGGACTTATAATAACCATTAGAATGATCCTAAACATTACATGGTACCCCAAGGGACGTAGAGGGTGTACCATGAGTCCTTGGAGGTTCTCACAAAGTGTAGAATGGTTAAGAGAGTATTCTAAAGGCTTAGAATGGTCTAGGAATGTGTATAAGGATTTATAATAACCATTGGAATGATCCTACACATTGCATGGTACCACAAGGGACGTAGAGGGTGTAGCATGAGTCCTTGTAGGTTCTAACAAGTGTAGAATGGTTAAGAGAGTATTCTAAAGGCTTAGAATGGTCTAGGAATGTCTATTAGGACTTATAAGAACCATTAGAATGATCCTAAACATTGTTCGAGTCCCCGAGGGACATAGAGGGTGTAGCAAGAGTCCTTGGAGGTTCTAATAAGATTAGAATGGTTAAGAGAGTATTCTAAAGGCTTAGAATGGTCTAGGAATGTGTAGTAGGACTTATAAGAACCATTAGAATGATCCTAAACAATGCTTGAGTCCCCAAGGGACGTAGAGGGTGTAGCATGAGTCCTTGGAGGTTCTAACAAGTGTAGAATGGTTAAGAGAGTATTCTAAATGCTTAGAATGGTCTTTGAATGTGTAATAGGACTTATAATAACCATTAGAATGATCCTAAACAATGCTTGAGTCCCCAAGGGACGTAGAGGGCGTAGCATGAGTCCTTGGAGGTTATAACAAGTGTAGAATGGTTAAGATAGTATTCTAAAGACTTAGAATGGTCTTGGAATGTGTATTAGGACTTATAATAACGATTAGAATGATCCTAAACATTGCATGGTGCCCCAAGGGACGTAGAGGGTGTAGCATGAGTCCTTGGAGGTTCTAATAAGTGTAGAATGGTTAAAAGAGTATTCTAAAGGCTTAGAATGGTCGAGGAATGTGTACTAGGACTTATAATAACCATTAGAATGATCCTAAACATTGCATGGTACCCCAAGGGACGTAGAGGGTGTACCATGAGTCCTTGGAGGTTCTAACAAAGTGTAGAATGATTAAGAGAGTATTCTAAAGGCTTAGAATGGTCTAGGAATGTGTATTAGGACTTATAAGAACCATTAGAATGATCCTAAACATTGTTCGAGTCCCCAAGGGACATAGAGGGTGAGCATGAGTCCTTGGAGGTTCTAATAAGTGTAGAATGGTTAAAAGAGTATTCTAAAGGCTTAGAATGGTCGAGGAATGTGTACTAGGACTTATAATAACCATTAGAATGATCCTAAACATTGCATGGTACCCCAAGGGACGTAGAGGGTGTACCATGAGTCCTTGGAGGTTCTAACAAAGTGTAGAATGGTTTAGAGAGTATTCTAAAGGCTTAGAATGGTCTAGGAATGTGTATTAGGACTTATAAGAACCATTAGAATGATCCTAAACATTGTTCGAGTCCCCGAGGGACATAGAGGGTGTAGCAAGAGTCCTTGGAGGTTCTAATAAGAGTAGAATGGTTAAGAGAGTATTCTAAAGGCTTAGAATGGTCTAGGAATGTGTAGTAGGACTTATAAGAACCATTTCAATGATCCTAAACAAAGCATGGTACCCCAAGGGATGTAGAGGGTGTACCATGAATCCTTGGAGGTTCTAACAAGTGTAGAATGGTTAAGAGAGTATTCTAAATGCTTAGAATGGTCTAGGAATGTGTAATAGGACTTATAATAACCTTTAGAATGATCCTAAACAATGCTTGAGTCCCCCAGGAACGTAGAGGGTGTAGCATGAGTCCTTGGAGGTTATAACAAGTGTAGAATGGTTAAGATAGTATTCTAAAGGCTTAGAATGGTCTAGGAATGTGTATTAGGACTTATAATAACCATTAGAATGATCCTAAACATTGCATGGTGCCCCAAGGGACGTAGAGGGTGTAGGATGAGTCCTTGGAGGTTCTAATAAGTGTAGAATGGTTAAGAGAGTATTCTAAAGGCTTAGAATGGTCTAGGAATGTGTATTAGGACTTATAAGAACCATTAGAATGATCCTAAACATTGCATGGTACCCCAAGGGGCGTAGAGGGTGTACCATGAGTCATTGGAGGTTCTAACAAAGTGTAGAATGGTTAAGAGAGTATTCTAAAGGCTTAGAATGGTCTAGGAATGTGTATTAGGATTTATAATAACCATTGGAATGATCCTACACATTGCATGGTACCACAAGGGACGTAGAGGGTGTAGCATGAGTCCTTGTAGGTTCTAACAAGTGTAGAATGGTTAAGAGAGTATTCTAAAGGCTTAGAATGGTCTAGGAATGTCTATTAGGACTTATAAGAACCATTAGAATGATCCTAAACATTGTTCGAGTCCCCGAGGGACATAGAGGGTGTAGCAAGAGTCCTTGGAGGTTCTAATAAGATTAGAATGGTTAAGAGAGTATTCTAAAGGCTTAGAATGGTCTAGGAATGTGTAGTAGGACTTATAAGAACCATTAAAATGATCCTAAACAATGCTTGAGTCCCCAAGGGACGTAGAGGGTGTACCATGAGTCCTTGGAGGTTCTAACAAGTGTAGAATGGTTAAGAGAGTATTCTAAATGCTTAGAATGATATAGGAATGTGTAATAGGACTTATAATAACCATTAGAATGATCCTAAACAATGCTTGAGTCCCCAAGGGACGTAGAGGGTGTAGCATGAGTCCTTAGAGGTTATAACAAGTGTAGAATGGTTAAGATAGTATTCTAAAGCCTTAGAATGGTCTAGGAATGTGTATTAGGACTTATAATAACCATTAGAATGATCCTAAACATTGCATGGTGACCCAAGCGACGTAGAGGGTGTAGCATGAGTCCTTGGAGGTTCTAATAAGTGTAGAATGGTTAAGAGAGTATTCTAAAGGCTTAGAATGGTCGAGGAATGTGTACTAGGACTTATAATAACCATTAGAATGATCCTAAACAATGCATGGTACCCCAAGGGATGTAGAGGGTGTACCATGAGTCCTTGGAGGTTCTAACAAGTGTAGAATGGTTAAGAGAGTATTCTAAATGCTTAGAATGGTCTAGGAATGTGTAATAGGACATATAATAACCATTAGAATGATCCTAAACAATGCTTGAGTCCCCAAGGGACTTAGAGGGTGTAGCATGAGTCCTTGGAGATTTTAACAAGTGTAGAATGGTTAAGATAGTATTCTAAAGGCTTAGAATGGTCTAGGAATGTGTATTAGGACTTATAATAACCATTAGAATGATCCTAAACACTGCATGGTGCCCCAAGGGACGTAGAGGGTGTAGCATGAGTCCTTGGAGGTTCTAATAAGTGTAGAATGGTTAAGAGAGTATTCTAAAGGCTTAGAATGGTCGAGGAATGTGTACTAGGACTTATAATAACCATTAGAATGATCCTAAACATTACATGGTACCCCAAGGGACGTAGAGGGTGTACCATGAGTCCTTGGAGGTTCTCACAAAGTGTAGAATGGTTAAGAGAGTATTCTAAAGGCTTAGAATGGTCTAGGAATGTGTATAAGGATTTATAATAACCATTGGAATGATCCTACACATTGCATGGTACCACAAGGGACGTAGAGGGTGTAGCATGAGTCCTTGTAGGTTCTAACAAGTGTAGAATGGTTAAGAGAGTATTCTAAAGGCTTAGAATGGTCTAGGAATGTCTATTAGGACTTATAAGAACCATTAGAATGATCCTAAACATTGTTCGAGTCCCCGAGGGACATAGAGGGTGTAGCAAGAGTCCTTGGAGGTTCTAATAAGATTAGAATGGTTAAGAGAGTATTCTAAAGGCTTAGAATGGTCTAGGAATGTGTAGTAGGACTTATAAGAACCATTAGAATGATCCTAAACAATGCTTGAGTCCCCAAGGGACGTAGAGGGTGTAGCATGAGTCCTTGGAGGTTCTAACAAGTGTAGAATGGTTAAGAGAGTATTCTAAATGCTTAGAATGGTCTTTGAATGTGTAATAGGACTTATAATAACCATTAGAATGATCCTAAACAATGCTTGAGTCCCCAAGGGACGTAGAGGGCGTAGCATGAGTCCTTGGAGGTTATAACAAGTGTAGAATGGTTAAGATAGTATTCTAAAGACTTAGAATGGTCTTGGAATGTGTATTAGGACTTATAATAACGATTAGAATGATCCTAAACATTGCATGGTGCCCCAAGGGACGTAGAGGGTGTAGCATGAGTCCTTGGAGGTTCTAATAAGTGTAGAATGGTTAAAAGAGTATTCTAAAGGCTTAGAATGGTCGAGGAATGTGTACTAGGACTTATAATAACCATTAGAATGATCCTAAACATTGCATGGTACCCCAAGGGACGTAGAGGGTGTACCATGAGTCCTTAGAGGTTCTAACAAAGTGTAGAATGATTAAGAGAGTATTCTAAAGGCTTAGAATGGTCTAGGAATGTGTATTAGGACTTATAAGAACCATTAGAATGATCCTAAACATTGTTCGAGTCCCCAAGGGACATAGAGGGTGAGCATGAGTCCTTGGAGGTTCTAATAAGTGTAGAATGGTTAAAAGAGTATTCTAAAGGCTTAGAATGGTCGAGGAATGTGTACTAGGACTTATAATAACCATTAGAATGATCCTAAACATTGCATGGTACCCCAAGGGACGTAGAGGGTGTACCATGAGTCCTTGGAGGTTCTAACAAAGTGTAGAATGGTTTAGAGAGTATTCTAAAGGCTTAGAATGGTCTAGGAATGTGTATTAGGACTTATAAGAACCATTAGAATGATCCTAAACATTGTTCGAGTCCCCGAGGGACATAGAGGGTGTAGCAAGAGTCCTTGGAGGTTCTAATAAGAGTAGAATGGTTAAGAGAGTATTCTAAAGGCTTAGAATGGTCTAGGAATGTGTAGTAGGACTTATAAGAACCATTTCAATGATCCTAAACAAAGCATGGTACCCCAAGGGATGTAGAGGGTGTACCATGAATCCTTGGAGGTTCTAACAAGTGTAGAATGGTTAAGAGAGTATTCTAAATGCTTAGAATGGTCTAGGAATGTGTAATAGGACTTATAATAACCTTTAGAATGATCCTAAACAATGCTTGAGTCCCCCAGGAACGTAGAGGGTGTAGCATGAGTCCTTGGAGGTTATAACAAGTGTAGAATGGTTAAGATAGTATTCTAAAGGCTTAGAATGGTCTAGGAATGTGTATTAGGACTTATAATAACCATTAGAATGATCCTAAACATTGCATGGTGCCCCAAGGGACGTAGAGGGTGTAGGATGAGTCCTTGGAGGTTCTAATAAGTGTAGAATGGTTAAGAGAGTATTCTAAAGGCTTAGAATGGTCTAGGAATGTGTATTAGGACTTATAAGAACCATTAGAATGATCCTAAACATTGCATGGTACCCCAAGGGGCGTAGAGGGTGTACCATGAGTCATTGGAGGTTCTAACAAAGTGTAGAATGGTTAAGAGAGTATTCTAAAGGCTTAGAATGGTCTAGGAATGTGTATTAGGATTTATAATAACCATTGGAATGATCCTACACATTGCATGGTACCACAAGGGACGTAGAGGGTGTAGCATGAGTCCTTGTAGGTTCTAACAAGTGTAGAATGGTTAAGAGAGTATTCTAAAGGCTTAGAATGGTCTAGGAATGTCTATTAGGACTTATAAGAACCATTAGAATGATCCTAAACATTGTTCGAGTCCCCGAGGGACATAGAGGGTGTAGCAAGAGTCCTTGGAGGTTCTAATAAGATTAGAATGGTTAAGAGAGTATTCTAAAGGCTTAGAATGGTCTAGGAATGTGTAGTAGGACTTATAAGAACCATTAAAATGATCCTAAACAATGCTTGAGTCCCCAAGGGACGTAGAGGGTGTACCATGAGTCCTTGGAGGTTCTAACAAGTGTAGAATGGTTAAGAGAGTATTCTAAATGCTTAGAATGATATAGGAATGTGTAATAGGACTTATAATAACCATTAGAATGATCCTAAACAATGCTTGAGTCCCCAAGGGACGTAGAGGGTGTAGCATGAGTCCTTAGAGGTTATAACAAGTGTAGAATGGTTAAGATAGTATTCTAAAGCCTTAGAATGGTCTAGGAATGTGTATTAGGACTTATAATAACCATTAGAATGATCCTAAACATTGCATGGTGACCCAAGCGACGTAGAGGGTGTAGCATGAGTCCTTGGAGGTTCTAATAAGTGTAGAATGGTTAAGAGAGTATTCTAAAGGCTTAGAATGGTCGAGGAATGTGTACTAGGACTTATAATAACCATTAGAATGATCCTAAACAATGCATGGTACCCCAAGGGATGTAGAGGGTGTACCATGAGTCCTTGGAGGTTCTAACAAGTGTAGAATGGTTAAGAGAGTATTCTAAATGCTTAGAATGGTCTAGGAATGTGTAATAGGACATATAATAACCATTAGAATGATCCTAAACAATGCTTGAGTCCCCAAGGGACTTAGAGGGTGTAGCATGAGTCCTTGGAGATTTTAACAAGTGTAGAATGGTTAAGATAGTATTCTAAAGGCTTAGAATGGTCTAGGAATGTGTATTAGGACTTATAATAACCATTAGAATGATCCTAAACACTGCATGGTGCCCCAAGGGACGTAGAGGGTGTAGCATGAGTCCTTGGAGGTTCTAATAAGTGTAGAATGGTTAAGAGAGTATTCTAAAGGCTTAGAATGGTCGAGGAATGTGTACTAGGACTTATAATAACCATTAGAATGATCCTAAACATTACATGGTACCCCAAGGGACGTAGAGGGTGTACCATGAGTCCTTGGAGGTTCTCACAAAGTGTAGAATGGTTAAGAGAGTATTCTAAAGGCTTAGAATGGTCTAGGAATGTGTATAAGGATTTATAATAACCATTGGAATGATCCTACACATTGCATGGTACCACAAGGGACGTAGAGGGTGTAGCATGAGTCCTTGTAGGTTCTAACAAGTGTAGAATGGTTAAGAGAGTATTCTAAAGGCTTAGAATGGTCTAGGAATGTCTATTAGGACTTATAAGAACCATTAGAATGATCCTAAACATTGTTCGAGTCCCCGAGGGACATAGAGGGTGTAGCAAGAGTCCTTGGAGGTTCTAATAAGATTAGAATGGTTAAGAGAGTATTCTAAAGGCTTAGAATGGTCTAGGAATGTGTAGTAGGACTTATAAGAACCATTAGAATGATCCTAAACAATGCTTGAGTCCCCAAGGGACGTAGAGGGTGTAGCATGAGTCCTTGGAGGTTCTAACAAGTGTAGAATGGTTAAGAGAGTATTCTAAATGCTTAGAATGGTCTTTGAATGTGTAATAGGACTTATAATAACCATTAGAATGATCCTAAACAATGCTTGAGTCCCCAAGGGACGTAGAGGGCGTAGCATGAGTCCTTGGAGGTTATAACAAGTGTAGAATGGTTAAGATAGTATTCTAAAGACTTAGAATGGTCTTGGAATGTGTATTAGGACTTATAATAACGATTAGAATGATCCTAAACATTGCATGGTGCCCCAAGGGACGTAGAGGGTGTAGCATGAGTCCTTGGAGGTTCTAATAAGTGTAGAATGGTTAAAAGAGTATTCTAAAGGCTTAGAATGGTCGAGGAATGTGTACTAGGACTTATAATAACCATTAGAATGATCCTAAACATTGCATGGTACCCCAAGGGACGTAGAGGGTGTACCATGAGTCCTTGGAGGTTCTAACAAAGTGTAGAATGATTAAGAGAGTATTCTAAAGGCTTAGAATGGTCTAGGAATGTGTATTAGGACTTATAAGAACCATTAGAATGATCCTAAACATTGTTCGAGTCCCCAAGGGACATAGAGGGTGAGCATGAGTCCTTGGAGGTTCTAATAAGTGTAGAATGGTTAAAAGAGTATTCTAAAGGCTTAGAATGGTCGAGGAATGTGTACTAGGACTTATAATAACCATTAGAATGATCCTAAACATTGCATGGTACCCCAAGGGACGTAGAGGGTGTACCATGAGTCCTTGGAGGTTCTAACAAAGTGTAGAATGGTTTAGAGAGTATTCTAAAGGCTTAGAATGGTCTAGGAATGTGTATTAGGACTTATAAGAACCATTAGAATGATCCTAAACATTGTTCGAGTCCCCGAGGGACATAGAGGGTGTAGCAAGAGTCCTTGGAGGTTCTAATAAGAGTAGAATGGTTAAGAGAGTATTCTAAAGGCTTAGAATGGTCTAGGAATGTGTAGTAGGACTTATAAGAACCATTTCAATGATCCTAAACAAAGCATGGTACCCCAAGGGATGTAGAGGGTGTACCATGAATCCTTGGAGGTTCTAACAAGTGTAGAATGGTTAAGAGAGTATTCTAAATGCTTAGAATGGTCTAGGAATGTGTAATAGGACTTATAATAACCTTTAGAATGATCCTAAACAATGCTTGAGTCCCCCAGGAACGTAGAGGGTGTAGCATGAGTCCTTGGAGGTTATAACAAGTGTAGAATGGTTAAGATAGTATTCTAAAGGCTTAGAATGGTCTAGGAATGTGTATTAGGACTTATAATAACCATTAGAATGATCCTAAACATTGCATGGTGCCCCAAGGGACGTAGAGGGTGTAGGATGAGTCCTTGGAGGTTCTAATAAGTGTAGAATAGTTAAGAGAGTATTCTAAAGGCTTAGAATGGTCTAGGAATGTGTATTAGGACTTATAAGAACCATTAGAATGATCCTAAACATTGCATGGTACCCCAAGGGGCGTAGAGGGTGTACCATGAGTCATTGGAGGTTCTAACAAAGTGTAGAATGGTTAAGAGAGTATTCTAAAGGCTTAGAATGGTCTAGGAATGTGTATTAGGATTTATAATAACCATTGGAATGATCCTACACATTGCATGGTACCACAAGGGACGTAGAGGGTGTAGCATGAGTCCTTGTAGGTTCTAACAAGTGTAGAATGGTTAAGAGAGTATTCTAAAGGCTCAGAATGGTCTAGGAATGTGTATTAGGACTTATAAGAACCATTAGAATGATCCTAAACATTGTTCGAGTCCCCGAGGGACATAGAGGGTGTAGCAAGAGTCCTTGGAGGTTCTAATAAGATTAGAATGGTTAAGAGAGTATTCTAAAGGCTTAGAATGGTCTAGGAATGTGTAGTAGGACTTATAAGAACCATTAGAATGATCCTAAACAATGCTTGAGTCCCCAAGGGACGTAGAGGGTGTAGCATGAGTCCTTGGAGGTTCTAACAAGTGTAGAATGGTTAAGAGAGTATTCTAAATGCTTAGAATGGTATAGGAATGTGTAATAGGACTTATAATAACCATTAGAATGATCCTAAACAATGCTTGAGTCCCCAAGGGACGTAGAGGGTGTAGCATGAGTCCTTAGAGGTTATAACAAGTGTAGAATGGTTAAGATAGTATTCTAAAGCCTTAGAATGGTCTAGGAATGTGTATTAGGACTTATAATAACCATTAGAATGATCCTAAACATTGCATGGTGCCCCAAGCGACGTAGAGGGTGTAGCATGAGTCCTTGGAGGTTCTAATAAGTGTAGAATGGTTAAGAGAGTATTCTAAAGGCTTAGAATGGTCGAGGAATGTGTACTAGGACTTATAATAACCATTAGAATGATCCTAAACAATGCATGGTACCCCAAGGGATGTAGAGGGTGTACCATGAGTCCTTGGAGGTTCTAACAAGTGTAGAATGGTTAAGAGAGTATTCTAAATGCTTAGAATGGTCTAGGAATGTGTAATAGGACATATAATAACCATTAGAATGATCCTAAACAATGCTTGAGTCCCCAAGGGACTTAGAGGGTATAGCATGAGTCCTTGGAGATTTTAACAAGTGTAGAATGGTTAAGATAGTATTCTAAAGGCTTAGAATGGTCTAGGAATGTGTATTAGGACTTATAATAACCATTAGAATGATCCTAAACACTGCATGGTGCCCCAAGGGACGTAGAGGGTGTAGCATGAGTCCTTGGAGGTTCTAATAAGTGTAGAATGGTTAAGAGAGTATTCTAAAGGCTTAGAATGGTCGGGGAATGTGTACTAGGACTTATAATAACCATTAGAATGATCCTAAACATTGCATGGTACCCCAAGGGACGTAGAGGGTGTACCATGAGTCCTTGGAGGTTCTCACAAAGTGTAGAATGGTTAAGAGAGTATTCTAAAGGCTTAGAATGGTCTAGGAATGTGTATTAGGATTTATAATAACCATTGGAATGATCCTACACATTGCATGGTACCACAAGGGACGTAGAGGGTGTAGCATGAGTCCTTGTAGGTTCTAACAAGTGTAGAATGGTTAAGAGAGTATTCTAAAGGCTTAGAATGGTCTAGGAATGTCTATTAGGACTTATAAGAACCATTAGAATGATCCTAAACATTGTTCGAGTCCCCGAGGGACATAGAGGGTGTAGCAAGAGTCCTTGGAGGTTCTAATAAGATTGGAATGGTTAAGAGAGTATTCTAAAGGCTTAGAATGGTCTAGGAATGTGTAGTAGGACTTATAAGAACCATTAGAATGATCCTAAACAATGCTTGAGTCCCCAAGGGACGTAGAGGGTGTAGCATGAGTCCTTGGAGGTTCTAACAAGTGTAGAATGGTTAAGAGAGTATTCTAAATGCTTAGAATGGTCTTTGAATGTGTAATAGGACTTATAATAACCATTAGAATGATCCTAAACAATGCTTGAGTCCCCAAGGGACGTAGAGGGTGTAGCATGAGTCCTTGGAGGTTATAACAAGTGTAGAATGGTTAAGATAGTATTCTAAAGACTTAGAATGGTCTTGGAATGTGTATTAGGACTTATAATAACGATTAGAATGATCCTAAACATTGCATGGTGCCCCAAGGGACGTAGAGGGTGTAGCATGAGTCCTTGGAGGTTCTAATAAGTGTAGAATGGTTAAAAGAGTATTCTAAAGGCTTAGAATGGTCGAGGAATGTGTACTAGGACTTATAATAACCATTAGAATGATCCTAAACATTGCGTGGTACCCCAAGGGACGTAGAGGGTGTACCATGAGTCCTTGGAGGTTCTAACAAAGTGTAGAATGATTAAGAGAGTATTCTAAAGGCTTAGAATGGTCTAGGATTGTGTATTAGGACTTATAAGAACCATTAGAATGATCCTAAACATTGTTCGAGTCCCCAAGGGACATAGAGGGTGAGCATGAGTCCTTGGAGGTTCTAATAAGTGTAGAATGGTTAAAAGAGTATTCTAAAGGCTTAGAATGGTCGAGGAATGTGTACTAGGACTTATAATAACCATTAGAATGATCCTAAACATTGCATGGTACCCCAAGGGACGTAGAGGGTGTACCATGAGTCCTTGGAGGTTCTAACAAAGTGTAGAATGGTTTAGAGAGTATTCTAAAGGCTTAGAATGGTCTAGGAATGTGTATTAGGACTTATAAGAACCATTAGAATGATCCTAAACATTGTTCGAGTCCCCGAGGGACATAGAGGGTGTAGCAAGAGTCCTTGGAGGTTCTAATAAAAGTAGAATGGTTAAGAGAGTATTCTAAAGGCTTAGAATGGTCTAGGAATGTGTACTAGGACTTATAAGAACCATTTCAATGATCCTAAACAAAGCATGGTACCCCAAGGGATGTAGAGGGTGTACCATGAATCCTTGGAGGTTCTAACAAGTGTAGAATGGTTAAGAGAGTATTCTAAATGCTTAGAATGGTCTAGGAATGTGTAATAGGACTTATAATAACCTTTAGAATGATCCTAAACAATGCTTGAGTCCCCAAGGAACGTAGAGGGTGTAGCATGAGTCCTTGGAGGTTATAACAAGTGTAGAATGGTTAAGAGAGTATTCTAAAGGCTTAGAATGGTCTAGGAATGTGTACTAGGACTTATAATAACCATTAGCATGATCCTAAACATTGCATGGTACCCCAAGGGACGTAGAGGGTGTACCATGAGTCCTTGGAGGTTCTAAAAAAGTGTAGAATGGTTAAGAGAGTATTCTAAAGGCTTAGAATGGTCTAGGAATGTGTATTAGGACTTATAAGAACCATTAGAATGATCCTAAACATTGTTCGAGTCCCAAAGGGACATAGAGGGTGAGCATGAGTCCTTGGAGGTTCTAAAAAGTGTAGAATGGTTAAGAGAGTATTCTAAAGGCTTAGAATGGTCTAGGAATGTGTATTAGGACTTATAATAACCATTAGAATGATCCTAAACAATGCTTGAGTCCCCAAGGGACGTAGAGGGTGTAGCATGAGTCCTTGGAGATTATAACAAGTGTAGAATGGTTAAGATAGTATTCTAAAGGCTTAGAATGGTCTAGGAATGTGTATTAGGACTTATAATAACCATTAGAATGATCCTAAACACTGTATGGTGCCCCAAGGGACGTAGAGGGTGTAGCATGAGTCCTAAACATTGCTCGAGTCCCCAAGGGACATGGAGGGTGTAGGATGAGTCCTTGGAGGTTCGAATAAGTGTAGAATGGTTAAGTGAGTATTCTAAAGGTTTAGAATGGTCTAGGAATGTGTATTAGGACTTATAATAACCATTAGAATGATCCTAAACACTGCATGGTGCCCCAAGGGACGTAGAGGGTGTAGCATGAGTCCTTGGAGGTTCTAATAAGTGTAGAATGGTTAAGAGAGTATTCTAAAGGCTTAGAATGGTCTAGGAATGTGTAGTAGGACTTATAAGAACCATTACAATGATCCTAAACAATGCATGGTACCCTAAGGGATGCAGAGGGTGTACCATGAGTCCTTGGAGGTTCTAACAAGTGTAGAATGGTTAAGAGAGTATTCTAAAGGCTCAGAATGGTCTAGGAATGTGTATTAGGACTTATAAGAACCATTAGAATGATCCTAAACATTGTTCGAGTCCCCGAGGGACATAGAGGGTGTAGCAAGAGTCCTTGTAGGTTCTAATAAGAGTAGAATGGTTAAGAGAGTATTCTAAAGGCTTAGAATGGTCTAGGAATGTGTAGTAGGACTTATAAGAACCATTTCAATGATCCTAAACAAAGCATGGTACCCCAAGGGATGTAGAGGGTGTACCATGAATCCTTGGAGGTTCTAACAAGTGTAGAATGGTTAAGAGAGTATTCTAAATGCTTAGAATGGTCTAGGAATGTGTAATAGGACTTATAATAACCTTTAGAATGATCCTAAACAATGCTTGAGTCCCCAAGGAACGTAGAGGGTGTAGCATGAGTCCTTGGAGGTTATAACAAGTGTAGAATGGTTAAGATAGTATTCTAAAGGCTTAGAATGGTCTAGGAATGTGTATTAGGACTTATAATAACCATTAGAATGATCCTAAACATTGCATGGTGCCCCAAGGGACGTAGAGGGTGTAGCATGAGTCCTTGGAGGTTCTAATAAGTGTAGAATGGTTAAGAGAGTATTCTAAAGGCTTAGAATGGTCTAGGAATGTGTACTAGGACTTATAATAACCATTAGAATGATCCTAAACATTGCATGGTACCCCAAGGGACGTAGAGGGTGTACCATGAGTCCTTGGAGGTTCTAACAAAGTGTAGAATGGTTAAGAGAGTATTCTAAAGGCTTAGAATGGTCTAGGAATGTGTATTAGGACTTATAAGAACCATTAGAATGATCCTAAACATTGTTCGAGTCCCCAAGGGACATAGAGGGTGAGCATGAGTCCTTGGAGGTTCTAATAAGTGTAGAATGGTTAAAAGAGTATTCTAAAGGCTTAGAATGGTCGAGGAATGTGTACTAGGACTTATAATAACCATTAGAATGATCCTAAACATTGCATGGTACCCCAAGGGACGTAGAGGGTGTACCATGAGTCCTTGGAGGTTCTAACAAAGTGTAGAATGGTTTAGAGAGTATTCTAAAGGCTTAGAATGGTCTAGGAATGTGTAATAAGACTTATAAGAACCATTAGAATGATCCTAAACATTGCTCGAGTCCCCAAGGGACATGGAGGGTGTAGGATGAGTCCTTGGAGGTTCGAATAAGTGTAGAATGGTTAAGTGAGTATTCTAAAGGTTTAGAATGGTCTAGGAATGTGTATTAGGACTTATAATAACCATTAGAATGATCCTAAACACTGCATGGTGCCCCAAGGGACGTAGAGGGTGTAGCATGAGTCCTTGGAGGTTCTAATAAGTGTAGAATGGTTAAGAGAGTATTCTAAAGACTTAGAATGGTCTAGGAATGTGTAGTAGGACTTATAAGAACCATTACAATGATCCTAAACAATGCATGGTACCCTAAGGGATGTAGAGGGTGTACCATGAGTCCTTGGAGGTTCTAACAAGTGTAGAATGGTTAAGAGAGTATTCTACAGGCTTAGAATGATCTAGGAATGTGTATTAGGACTTATAAGAACCATTAGAATGATCCTAAACATTGTTCGAGTCCCCGAGGGACATAGAGGGTGTAGCAAGAGTCCTTGGAGGTTCTAATAAGAGTAGAATGGTTAAGAGAGTATTCTAAAGGCTTAGAATGGTCTAGGAATGTGTAGTAGGACTTATAAGAACCATTTCAATGATCCTAAACAAAGCATGGTACCCCAAGGGATGTAGAGAGTGTACCATGAATCCTTGGAGGTTCTAACAAGTGTAGAATGGT
Source organism: Crotalaria pallida (assembly GCA_037953625.1). NCBI lineage: Eukaryota > Viridiplantae > Streptophyta > Magnoliopsida > Fabales > Fabaceae > Crotalaria > Crotalaria pallida. The sequence goes on along the minus strand of CM075655.1, from coordinate 61,841,065 downwards.
TAAGAGAGTATTCTAAATGCTTAGAATGGTCTAGGAATGTGTAATAGGACTTATAATAACCTTTAGAATGATCCTAAACAATGCTTGAGTCCCCAAGGAACGTAGAGGGTGTAGCATGAGTCCTTGGAGGTTATAACAAGTGTAGAATGGTTAAGATAGTATTCTAAAGGCTTAGAATGGTCTAGGAATGTGTATTAGGACTTATAATAACCATTAGAATGATCCTAAACATTGCATGGTGCGCCAAGGGACGTAGAGGGTGTAGCATGACTCCTTGGAGGTTCTAATAAGTGTAGAATGGTTAAGAGAGTATTCTAAAGGCTTAGAATGGTCTAGGAATGTGTACTAGGACTTATAATAACCATTAGAATGATCCTAAACATTGCATGGTATCCCAAGGGACGTAGAGGGTGTACCATGAGTCCTTGGAGGTTCTAACAAAGTGTAGAATGGTTAAGAGAGTATTCTAAAGGCTTAGAATGGTCTAGGAATGTGTATTAGGACTTATAAGAACCATTAGAATGATCCTAAACATTGTTCGAGTCCCAAAGGGACATAGAGGGTGAGCATGAGTCCTTGGAGGTTCTAAAAAGTGTAGAATGGTTAAGAGAGTATTCTAAAGGCTTAGAATGGTCTAGGAATGTGTATTAGGACTTATAATAACCATTAGAATGATCCTAAACAATGCTTGAGTCCCCAAGGGACGTAGAGGGTGTAGCATGAGTCCTTGGAGATTATAACAAGTGTAGAATGGTTAAGATAGTATTCTAAAGGCTTAGAATGGTCTAGGAATGTGTATTAGGACTTATAATAACCATTAGAATGATCCTAAACACTGTATGGTGCCCCAAGGGACGTAGAGGGTGTAGCATGAGTCCTTGGAGGTTCTAATAAGTGTAGAATGGTTAAGAGAGTATTCTAAAGGCTTAGAATGGTCGAGGAATGTGTACTAGGACTTATAATAACCATTAGAATGATCCTAAACATTGCATGGTACCCCAAGGGACGTAGAGGGTGTACCATGAGTCCTTGGAGGTTCTAACAAAGTGTAGAATGGTTAAGAGAGTATTCTAAAGGCTTAGAATGGTCTAGGAATGTGTATTAGGACTTATAATAACCATTGGAATGATCCTAAACATTGCATGGTACCACAAGGGACGTAGAGGGTGTAGCATGAGTCCTTTTAGGTTCTAACAAGTGTAGAATGGTTAAGAGAGTATTCTAAAGGCTTAGAATGGTCTAGGAATGTGTATTAGGACTTATAAGAACCATTAGAATGATCCTAAACATTGTTCGAGTCCCCAAGGGACATAGAGGGTGTAGCAAGAGTCCTTGGAGGTTCTAATAAGAGTAGAATGGTTAAGAGAGTATTCTAAAGGCTTAGAATGGTCTAGGAATGTGTAGTAGGACTTATAAGAACCATTAGAATGATCCTAAACAATGCATGGTACCCCAAGGGATGTAGAGGGTGTACCATGAGTCCTTGGAGGTTCTAACAAGTGTAGAATGGTTAAGAGAGTATTCTAAAGGCTTAGAATGGTCTAGGAATGTGTATTAGGACTTATAAGAACCATTAGAATGATCTTAAACATTGTTCGAGTCCCCGAGGGACATAGAGGGTGTAGCAAGAGTCCTTGGAGGTTCTAATAAGAGTAGAATGGTTAAGAGAGTATTCTAAAGGCTTAGAATGGTCTAGGAATGTGTACTAGGACTTATAATAACCATTAGAATGATCCTAAACATTGCATGGTTCCCCAAGGGACGTAGAGGGTGTACCATGAGTCCTTGGAGGTTCTAACAAAGTGTAGAATGGTTAAGAGAGTATTCTAAAGGCTTAGAATGGTCTAGGAATGTGTATTAGGACTTATAATAACCATTGGAATGATCCTAAACATTGCATGGTACCACAAGGGACGTAGAGGGTGTAGCATGAGTCCTTGTAGGTTCTAACAAGTGTAGAATGGTTAAGAGAGTATTCTAAAGGCTTATAATGGTCTAGGAATGTGTATTAGGACTTATAAGAACCATTAGAATGATCCTAAACATTGTTCGAGTCCCCAAGGGACATATAGGGTGTAGCAAGAGTCCTTGGAGGTTCTAATAAGAGTAGAATGGTTAAGAGAGTATTCTAAAGGCTTAGAATGGTCTAGGAATGTGTAGTAGGACTTATAAGAACCATCAGAATGATCCTAAACAATGCATGGTACCCCAAGGGATGTAGAGGGTGTACCATGAGTCCTTGGAGGTTCTAACAAGTGTAGAATGGTTAAGAGAGTATTCTAAAGGCTTAGAATGGTCTAGGAATGTGTATTAGGACTTATAAGAACCATTAGAATGATCCTAAACATTGTTCGAGTCCCCGAGGGACATAGAGGGTGAAGCAAGAGTCCTTGGAGGTTCTAATAAGAGTAGAATGGTTAAGAGAGTATTCTAAAGGCTTAGAATGGTCTAGGAATGTGTAGTAGGACTTATAAGAACCATTACAATGAACCTAAACAATGCATGGTACCCCAAGGGATGTAGAGGGTGTACCATGAATCCTTGGAGGTTCTAACAAGTGTAGAATGGTTAAGAGAGTATTCTAAATGCTTAGAATGGTCTAGGAATGTGTAATAGGACTTATAATAACCATTAGAATGATCCTAAAAAATGGTTGAGTCCCCAAGGAACGTAGAGGGTGTAGCATGAGTCCTTGGAGTTTATAACAAGTGTAGAATGGTTAAGATAGTATTCTAAAGGCTTAGAATGGTCTAGGAATGTGTATTAGGACTTATAATAACCATTAGAATGATCCTAAACATTGCATGGTGCCCCAAGGGACGTAGAGGGTGTAGCATGAGTCCTTGGAGGTTCTAATAAGTGTAGAATGGTTAAGAGAGTATTCTAAAGGCTTAGAATGGTCTAGGAATGTGTACTAGGACTTATAATAACCATTAGAATGATCCTAAACATTGCAATGTACCCCAAGGGACGTAGAGGGTGTACCATGAGTCCTTGGAGGTTCTAACAAGTGTAGAATGGTTAAGAGAGTATTCTAAAGGCTTAGAATGGTCTAGGAATGTGTAGTAGGACTTATAAGAACCATTAGAATGATCCTAAACAATGCATGGTACCCCAAGGGATGTAGAGGGTGTACCATGAGTCCTTGGAGGTTCTAACAAGTGTAGAATGGTTAAGAGAGTATTCTAAAGGCTTAGAATGGTCTAGGAATGTGTATTAGGAGTTATAAGAACCATTAGAATGATCCTAAACATTGTTCGAGTCCCCAAGGGACATAGAGGGTGTAGCAAGAGTCCTTGGAGGTTCTAATAAGAGTGGAATGGTTAAGAGAGTATTCTAAAGGCTTAGAATGGTCTAGGAATGTGTAGTAGGACTTATAAGAACCATTAGAATGATCCTAAACAATGCATGGTACCCTAAGGGATGTAGAGGGTGTACCATGAGTCCTTGGAGGTTCTAACAAGTGTAGAATGGTTAAGAGAGTATTCTAAAGGCTTAGAATGGTCTAGGAATGTGTATTAGGACTTATAAGAACCATTAGAATGATCCTAAACATTGTTCGATTCCCCGAGGGACATAGAGGGTGTAGCAAGAGTCCTTGGAGGTTCTATTAAGAGTAGAATGGTTAAGAGAGTATTCTAAAGGCTTAGAATGGTCTAGGAATGTGTAGTAGGAATTATAAGAACCATTTCAATGATCCTAAACAAAGCATGGTACCCCAAGGGATGTAGAGGGTGTACCATGAATCCTTGGAGGTTCTAACAAGTGTAGAATGGTTAAGAGAGTATTCTAAATGCTTAGAATGGTCTAGGAATGTGTAATAGGACTTATAATAACCTTTAGAATGATCCTAAACAATGCTTGAGTCCCCAAGGAACGTAGAGGGTGTAGCATGAGTCCTTGGAGGTTATAACAAGTGTAGAATGGTTAAGATAGTATTCTAAAGGCTTAGAATGGTCTAGGAATGTGTATTAGGACTTATAATAACCATTAGAATGATCCTAAACATTGCATGGTGCCCCAAGGGACGTAGAGGGTGTAGCATGAGTCCTTGGAGGTTCTAATAAGTGTAGAATGGTTAAGAGAGTATTCTAAAGGCTTAGAATGGTCTAGGAATGTGTACTAGGACTTATAATAACCATTAGAATGATCCTAAACATTGCATGGTACCCCAAGGGACGTAGAGGGTGTACCATGAGTCCTTGGAGGTTCTAACAAAGTGTAGAATGGTTAAGAGAGTATTCTAAAGGCTTAGAATGGTCTAGGAATGTGTATTAGGACTTATAAGAACCAATAGAATGATCCTAAACATTGTTCGAGTCCCCAAGGGACATAGAGGGTGTAGCATGAGTCCTTGGAGGTTCTAATAAGTGTAGAATGGTTAAGAGAGTATTCTAAAGGCTTAGAATGGTCTAGGAATGTGTACTAGGACTTATAATAACCATTAGAATGATCCTAAACATTGCATGGTACCCCAAGGGACGTAGAGGGTGTACCATGAGTCCTTGGAGGTTCTAATAAGTGTAGAATGGTTAAGAGAGTATTCTAAAGGCTTAGAATGGTCTAGGAATGTGTAGTAGGACTTATAAGAACCATTAGAATGATCCTAAACAATGCATGGTACCCTAAGGGATGTAGAGGGTGTACCATGAGTCCTTGGAGGTTCTAACAAGTGTAGAATGGTTAAGAGAGTATTCTAAAGGCTTAGAATGGTCTAGGAATGTGTATTAGGAGTTATAAGAACCATTAGAATGATCCTAAACATTGTTCGAGTCCCCAAGGGACATAGAGGGTGTAGCAAGAGTCCTTGGAGGTTCTAATAAGAGTGGAATGGTTAAGAGAGTATTCTAAAGGCTTAGAATGGTCTAGGAATGTGTAGTAGGACTTATAAGAACCATTAGAATGATCCTAAACAATGCATGGTACCCTAAGGGATGTAGAGGGTGTACCATGAGTCCTTGGAGGTTCTAACAAGTGTAGAATGGTTAAGAGAGTATTCTAAAGGCTTAGAATGGTCTAGGAATGTGTATTAGGACTTATAAGAACCATTAGAATGATCCTAAACATTGTTCGATTCCCCGAGGGACATAGAGGGTGTAGCAAGAGTCCTTGGAGGTTCTATTAAGAGTAGAATGGTTAAGAGAGTATTCTAAAGGCTTAGAATGGTCTAGGAATGTGTAGTAGGAATTATAAGAACCATTTCAATGATCCTAAACAAAGCATGGTACCCCAAGGGATGTAGAGGGTGTACCATGAATCCTTGGAGGTTCTAACAAGTGTAGAATGGTTAAGAGAGTATTCTAAATGCTTAGAATGGTCTAGGAATGTGTAATAGGACTTATAATAACCTTTAGAATGATCCTAAACAATGCTTGAGTCCCCAAGGAACGTAGAGGGTGTAGCATGAGTCCTTGGAGGTTATAACAAGTGTAGAATGGTTAAGATAGTATTCTAAAGGCTTAGAATGGTCTAGGAATGTGTATTAGGACTTATAATAACCATTAGAATGATCCTAAACATTGCATGGTGCCCCAAGGGACGTAGAGGGTGTAGCATGAGTCCTTGGAGGTTCTAATAAGTGTAGAATGGTTAAGAGAGTATTCTAAAGGCTTAGAATGGTCTAGGAATGTGTACTAGGACTTATAATAACCATTAGAATGATCCTAAACATTGCATGGTACCCCAAGGGACGTAGAGGGTGTACCATGAGTCCTTGGAGGTTCTAACAAAGTGTAGAATGGTTAAGAGAGTATTCTAAAGGCTTAGAATGGTCTAGGAATGTGTATTAGGACTTATAAGAACCAATAGAATGATCCTAAACATTGTTCGAGTCCCCAAGGGACATAGAGGGTGTAGCATGAGTCCTTGGAGGTTCTAAAAAGTGTAGAATGGTTAAGAGAGTATTCTAAAGGCTTAGAATGGTCTAGGAATGTGTATTAGGACTTATAATAACCATTAGAATGATCCTAAACAATGCTTGAGTCCCCAAGGGACGTAGAGGGTGTAGCATGAGTCCTTGGAGATTATAACAAGTGTAGAATGGTTAAGATAGTATTCTAAAGGCTTAGAATGGTCTAGGAATGTGTATTAGGACTTATAATAACCATTAGAATGATCCTAAACACTGCATGGTGCCCCAAGCGACGTAGAGGGTGTAGCATGAGTCCTTGGAGGTTCTAATAAGTGTAGAATGGTTAAGAGAGTATTCTAAAGGCTTAGAATGGTCGAGGAATGTGTACTAGGACTTATAATAACCATTAGAATGATCCTAAACATTGCATGGTACCCCAAGGGACGTAGAGGGTGTACCATGAGTCCTTGGAGGTTCTAACAAAGTGTAGAATGGTTAAGAGAGTATTCTAATGGCTTAGAATGGTCTAGGAATGTGTATTAGGACTTATAATAACCATTGGAATGATCCTAAACATTGCATGGTACCACAAGGGACGTAGAGGTGTAGCATGAGTCCTTGTAGGTTCTAACAAGTGTAGAATGGTTAAGAGAGTATTCTAAAGGCTTAGAATGGTCTAGGAATGTGTATTAGGACTTATAAGAACCATTAGAATGATCCTAAACATTGTTCGAGTCCCCAAGGGACATAGAGGGTGTAGCAAGAGGCCTTGGAGGTTCTAATAAGAGTAGAATGGTTAAGAGAGTATTCTAAAGGCTTAGAATGGTCTAGGAATGTGTAGTAGGACTTATAAGAACCATTAGAATGATCCTAAACAATGCATGGTACCCCAAGGGATGTAGAGGTTGTACCATGAGTCCTTGGAGGTTCTAACAAGTGTAGAATGGTTAAGAGAGTATTCTAAAGGCTTAGAATGGTCTAGGAATGTGTATTAGGACTTATAAGAACCATTAGAATGATCCTAAACATTGTTCGAGTCCCCGAGGGACATAGAGGGTGTAGCAAGAGTCCTTGGAGGTTCTAATAAGAGTAGAATGGTTAAGAGAGTATTCTAAAGGCTTAGAATGGTCTAGGAATGTGTAGTAGGACTTATAAGAACCATTACAATGAACCTAAACAATGCATGGTACCCCAAGGGATGTAGAGGGTGTACCATGAATCCTTGGAGGTTCTAACATGTGTAGAATGGTTAAGAGAGTATTCTAAATGCTTAGAATGGTCTAGGAATGTGTAATAGGACTTATAATAACCATTAGAATGATCCTAAACAATGCTTGAGTCCCCAAGGAACGTAGAGGGTGTAGTATGCGTCCTTGGAGGTTATAACAAGTGTAGAATGGTTAAGATAGTATTCTAAAGGCTTAGAATGGTCTAGGAATGTGTATTAGGACTTATAATAACCATTAGAATGATCCTAAACATTGCATGGTGCCCCAAGGGACGTAGAGGGTGTAGCATGAGTCCTTGGAGGTTCTAATAAGTGTAGAATGGTTAAGAGAGTATTCTAAAGGCTTAGAATGGTCTAGGAATGTGTACTAGGACTTATAATAACCATTAGAATGATCCTAAACATTGCATGGTACCCCAAGGGACGTAGAGGGTGTACCATGAGTCCTTGGAGGTTCTAACAAAGTGTAGAATGGTTAAGAGAGTATTCTAAAGGCTTAGAATGGTCTAGGAATATGTATTAGGACTTATAAGAACCATTAGAATGATCCTAAACTTTGCTCGAGTCCCCAAGGGACATAGAGGGTGTAGGATGAGTCCTTGGAGGTTCTAATAAGTGTAGAAAGGTTAAGAGAGTATTCTAAAGGCTTAGAATGGTCTAGGAATGTGTATTAGGACTTATAAGAACCATTAGAATGATCCTAAACATTGCATGGTACCCCAAGGCACGTAGAGGGTGTACCATGAGTCCTTGGAGGTTCTAACAAGTGTAGAATGGTTAAGAGAGTATTCTAAAGGCTTAGAATGGTCTAGGAATGTGTATTAGGACTTATAAGAACCATTAGAATGATCCTACACATTGTTCGAGTCCCCAAGGGACGTAGAGGGTGTACCATGAGTCCTTGGAGGTTCTAACAAGTGTAGAATGGTTAAGAGAGTATTCTAAAAGCTTAGAATGGTCTAGGAATGTGTATTAGGACTTATAAGAACCATTAGAATGATCCTACACATTGTTCGAGTCCCCAAGGGACATAGAGGGTGTAGCATGAGTCCTTGGAGGTTCTAACAAGTGTAGAATGGTTAAGAGAGTATTCTAAAGGCTTAGAATGGTCTAGGAATGTGTATTAGGACTTATAAGAACCATTAGAATGATCCTAAACATTGTTCGAGTCCCCAAGGGACATAGAGGGTGTAGCATGAGTCCTTGGAGGTTCTAACAAGTGTAGAATGGTTAAGAGAGTATTCTAAAGGCTTAGAATGGTCTAGGAATGTGTATTAGGACTTATAAGAACCATTAGAATGATCCTACACATTGTTCGAGTCCCCAAGGGACATAGAGGGTGTAGCATGAGTCCTTGGAGGTTCTAACAAGTGTAGAATGGTTAAGAGAGTATTCTAAAGGCTTAGAATGGTCTAGGAATGTGTATTAGGACTTATAAGAACCATTAGAATGATCCTACACATTGTTCGAGTCCCCAAGGGACGTAGAGGGTGTACCATGAGTCCTTGGAGGTTCTAACAAGTGTAGAAGGGTTAAGAGAGTATTCTAAAAGCTTAGAATGGTCTAGGAATGTGTATTAGGACTTATAAGAACCATTAGAATGATCCTACACATTGTTCAAGTCCCCAAGGGACATAGAGGGTGTAGCATGAGTCCTTGGAGGTTCTAACAAAGTGTAGAATGGTTAAGAGAGTATTCTAAAGGCTTAGAATGGTCTAGGAATGTGTATTAGGACTTATAAGAACCAATAGAATGATCCTAAACATTGTTCGAGTCCCCAAGGGACATAGAGGGTGTAGCATGAGTCCTTGGAGGTTCTAAAAAGTGTAGAATGGTTAAGAGAGTATTCTAAAGGCTTAGAATGGTCTAGGAATGTGTATTAGGACTTATAATAACCATTAGAATGATCCTAAACAATGCTTGAGTCCCCAAGGGACGTAGAGGGTGTAGCATGAGTCCTTGGAGATTATAACAAGTGTAGAATGGTTAAGATAGTATTCTAAAGGCTTAGAATGGTCTAGGAATGTGTATTAGGACTTATAATAACCATTAGAATGATCCTAAACACTGCATGGTGCCCCAAGGGACGTAGAGGGTGTAGCATGAGTCCTTGGAGGTTCTAATAAGTGTAGAATGGTTAAGAGAGTATTCTAAAGGCTTAGAATGGTCGAGGAATGTGTACTAGGACTTATAATAACCATTAGAATGATCCTAAACATTGCATGGTACCCCAAGGGACGTAGAGGGTGTACCATGAGTCCTTGGAGGTTCTAACAAAGTGTAGAATGGTTAAGAGAGTATTCTAAAGGCTTAGAATGGTCTAGGAATGTGTATTAGGACTTATAATAACCATTGGAATGATCCTAAACATTGCATGGTACCACAAGGGACGTAGAGGGTGTAGCATGAGTCCTTGTAGGTTCTAACAAGTGTAGAATGTTTAAGAGAGTATTCTAAAGGCTTAGAATGGTCTAGGAATGTGTATTAGGACTTATAAGAACCATTAGAATGATCCTAAACATTGTTCGAGTCCCCAAGGGACATAGAGGGTGTAGCAAGAGGCCTTGGAGGTTCTAATAAGAGTAGAATGGTTAAGAGAGTATTCTAAAGGCTTAGAATGGTCTAGGAATGTGTAGTAGGACTTATAAGAACCATTAGAATGATCCTAAACAATGCATGGTACCCCAAGGGATGTAGAGGTTGTACCATGAGTCCTTGGAGGTTCTAACAAGTGTAGAATGGTTAAGAGAGTATTCTAAAGGCTTAGAATGGTCTAGGAATATGTATTAGGACTTATAAGAACCATTAGAATGATCCTAAACATTGTTCGAGTCCCCGAGGGACATAGAGGGTGTAGCAAGAGTCCTTGGAGGTTCTAATAAGAGTAGAATGGTTAAGAGAGTATTCTAAAGGCTTAGAATGGTCTAGGAATGTGTAGTAGGACTTATAAGAACCATTACAATGAACCTAAACAATGCATGGTACCCCAAGGGATGTAGAGGGTGTACCATGAATCCTTGGAGGTTCTAACATGTGTAGAATGGTTAAGAGAGTATTCTAAATGCTTAGAATGGTCTAGGAATGTGTAATAGGACTTATAATAACCATTAGAATGATCCTAAACAATGCTTGAGTCCCCAAGGAATGTAGAGGGTGTAGCATGCGTCCTTGGAGGTTATAACAAGTGTAGAATGGTTAAGATAGTATTCTAAAGGCTTAGAATGGTCTAGAAATGTGTATTAGGACTTATAATAACCATTAGAATGATCCTAAACATTGCATGGTGCCCCAAGGGACGTAGAGGGTGTAGCATGAGTCCTTGGAGGTTCTAATAAGTGTAGAATGGTTAAGAGAGTATTCTAAAGGCTTAGAATGGTCTAGGAATGTGTACTAGGACTTATAATAACCATTGGAATGATCCTAAACATTGCATGGTACCCCAAGGGACGTAGAGGGTGTACCATGAGTCCTTGGAGGTTCTAACAAAGTGTAGAATGGTTAAGAGAGTATTCTAAAGGCTTAGAATGGTCTAGGAATGTGTATTAGGACTTATAAGAACCATTAGAATGATCCTAAACTTTGCTCGAGTCCCCAAGGGACATAGAGGGTGTAGGATGAGTCCTTGGAGGTTCTAATAAGTGTAGAAAGGTTAAGAGAGTATTCTAAAGGCTTAGAATAGTCTAGGAATGTGTATTAGGACTTATAAGAACCATTAGAATGATCCTAAACATTGCATGGTACCCCAAGGGATGTAGAGGTTGTACCATGAGTCCTTGGAGGTTCTAACAAGTGTAGAATGGTTAAGAGAGTATTCTAAAGGCTTAGAATGGTCTAGGAATGTGTATTAGGACTTATAAGAACCATTAGAATGATCCTAAACATTGTTCGAGTCCCCGAGGGACATAGAGGGTGTAGCAAGAGTCCTTGGAGGTTCTAATAAGAGTAGAATGGTTAAGAGAGTATTCTAAAGGCTTAGAATGGTCTAGGAATGTGTAGTAGGACTTATAAGAACCATTACAATGAACCTAAACAATGCATGGTACCCCAAGGGATGTAGAGGGTGTACCATGAATCCTTGGAGGTTCTAACATCTGTAGAATGGTTAAGAGAGTATTCTAAATGCTTAGAATGGTCTAGGAATGTGTAATAGGACTTATAATAACCATTAGAATGATCCTAAACAATGCTTGAGTCCCCAAGGAATGTAGAGGGTGTAGCATGCGTCCTTGGAGGTTATAACAAGTGTAGAATGGTTAAGATAGTATTCTAAAGGCTTAGAATGGTCTAGAAATGTGTACTAGGACTTATAATAACCATTAGAATGATCCTAAACATTGCATGGTGCCCCAAGGGACGTAGAGGGTGTAGCATGAGTCCTTGGAGGTTCTAATAAGTGTAGAATGGTTAAGAGAGTATTCTAAAGGCTTAGAATGGTCTAGGAATGTGTACTAGGACTTATAATAACCATTAGAATGATCCTAAACATTGCATGGTACCCCAAGGGACGTAGAGGGTGTACCATGAGTCCTTGGAGGTTCTAACAAAGTGTAGAATGGTTAAGAGAGTATTCTAAAGGCTTAGAATGGTCTAGGAATGTGTATTAGGACTTATAAGAACCATTAGAATGATCCTAAACTTTGCTCGAGTCCCCAAGGGACATAGAGGGTGTAGGATGAGTCCTTGGAGGTTCTAATAAGTGTAGAAAGGTTAAGAGAGTATTCTAAAGGCTTAGAATAGTCTAGGAATGTGTATTAGGACTTATAAGAACCATTAGAATGATCCTAAACATTGCATGGTACCCCAAGGCACGTAGAGGGTGTACCATGAGTCCTTGGAGGTTCTAACAAGTGTAGAATGGTTAAGAGAGTATTCTAAAGGCTTAGAATGGTCTAGGAATGTGTATTAGGGCTTATAAGAACCATTAGAATGATCCTACACATTGTTCGAGTCCCCAAGGGACGTAGAGGGTGTACCATGAGTCCTTGGAGGTTCTAACAAGTGTAGAATGGTTAAGACAGTATTCTAAAAGCTTAGAATGGTCTAGGAATGTGTAGTAGGACTTATAAGAACCATTACAATGATCCTAAACAATGCATGGTACCCCAAGGGATGTAGAGGGTGTACCATGAATCCTTGGAGGTTCTAACAAGTGTAGAATGGTTAAGAGAGTATTCTAAATGCTTAGAATGGTCTAGGAATGAGTAATAGGACTTATAATAACCATTAGAATGATCCTAAACAATGCTTGAGTCCCCAAGGAACGTAGAGGGTGTAGCATGAGTCCTTGGAGGTTATAACCAGTGTAGAATGGTTCAAATAGTATTCTAAAGGCTTAGAATGGTCTAGGAATGTGTATTAGGACTTATAATAACCATTAGAATGATCCTAAACATTGCTTGAGTCCCCAAGGGACGTAGAGGGTGTAGCATGAGTCCTTGGAGGTTATAACCAGTGTAGAATGGTTCAAATAGTATTCTAAAGGCTTAGAATGGTCGAGGAATGTGTACTAGGACTTATAATAACCATTAGAATGATCCTAAACATTGCATGGTACCCCAAGGGACGTAGAGGGTGTACCATGAGTCCTTGGAGGTTCTAACAAAGTGTAGAATGGTTAAGAGAGTATTCTAAAGGCTTAGAATGGTCTAGGAATGTGTATTAGGACTTATAATAACCATTGGAATGATCCTAAACATTGCATGGTACCACAAGGGACGTAGAGGGTGTAGCATGAGTCCTTGTAGGTTCTAACAAGTGTAGAATGTTTAAGAGAGTATTCTAAAGGCTTAGAATGGTCTAGGAATGTGTATTAGGACTTATAAGAACCATTAGAATGATCCTAAACATTGTTCGAGTCCCCAAGGGACATAGAGGGTGTAGCAAGAGGCCTTGGAGGTTCTAATAAGAGTAGAATGGTTAAGAGAGTATTCTAAAGGCTTAGAATGGTCTAGGAATGTGTAGTAGGACTTATAAGAACCATTAGAATGATCCTAAACAATGCATGGTACCCCAAGGGATGTAGAGGTTGTACCATGAGTCCTTGGAGGTTCTAACAAGTGTAGAATGGTTAAGAGAGTATTCTAAAGGCTTAGAATGGTCTAGGAATGTGTATTAGGACTTATAAGAACCATTAGAATGATCCTAAACATTGTTCGAGTCCCCGAGGGACATAGAGGGTGTAGCAAGAGTCCTTGGAGGTTCTAATAAGAGTAGAATGGTTAAGAGAGTATTCTAAAGGCTTAGAATGGTCTAGGAATGTGTAGTAGGACTTATAAGAACCATTACAATGAACCTAAACAATGCATGGTACCCCAAGGGATGTAGAGGGTGTACCATGAATCCTTGGAGGTTCTAACATGTGTAGAATGGTTAAGAGAGTATTCTAAATGCTTAGAATGGTCTAGGAATGTGTAATAGGACTTATAATAACCATTAGAATGATCCTAAACAATGCTTGAGTCCCCAAGGAATGTAGAGGGTGTAGCATGCGTCCTTGGAGGTTATAACAAGTGTAGAATGGTTAAGATAGTATTCTAAAGGCTTAGAATGGTCTAGAAATGTGTATTAGGACTTATAATAACCATTAGAATGATCCTAAACATTGCATGGTGCCCCAAGGGACGTAGAGGGTGTAGCATGAGTCCTTGGAGGTTCTAATAAGTGTAGAATGGTTAAGAGAGTATTCTAAAGGCTTAGAATGGTCTAGGAATGTGTACTAGGACTTATAATAACCATTAGAATGATCCTAAACATTGCATGGTACCCCAAGGGACGTAGAGGGTGTACCATGAGTCCTTGGAGGTTCTAACAAAGTGTAGAATGGTTAAGAGAGTATTCTAAAGGCTTAGAATGGTCTAGGAATGTGTATTAGGACTTATAAGAACCATTAGAATGATCCTAAACTTTGCTCGAGTCCCCAAGGGACATAGAGGGTGTAGGATGAGTCCTTGGAGGTTCTAATAAGTGTAGAAAGGTTAAGAGAGTATTCTAAAGGCTTAGAATCGTCTAGGAATGTGTATTAGGACTTATAAGAACCATTAGAATGATCCTAAACATTGCATGGTACCCCAAGGCACGTAGAGGGTGTACCATGAGTCCTTGGAGGTTCTAACAAGTGTAGAATGGTTAAGAGAGTATTCTAAAGGCTTAGAATGGTCTAGGAATGTGTATTAGGGCTTATAAGAACCATTAGAATGATCCTACACATTGTTCGAGTCCCCAAGGGACGTAGAGGGTGTACCATGAGTCCTTGGAGGTTCTAACAAGTGTAGAATGGTTAAGACAGTATTCTAAAAGCTTAGAATGGTCTAGGAATGTGTAGTAGGACTTATAAGAACCATTACAATGATCCTAAACAATGCATGGTACCCCAAGGGATGTAGAGGGTGTACCATGAATCCTTGGAGGTTCTAACAAGTGTAGAATGGTTAAGAGAGTATTCTAAATGCTTAGAATGGTCTAGGAATGAGTAATAGGACTTATAATAACCATTAGAATGATCCTAAACAATGCTTGAGTCCCCAAGGAACGTAGAGGGTGTAGCATGAGTCCTTGGAGGTTATAACCAGTGTAGAATGGTTCAAATAGTATTCTAAAGGCTTAGAATGGTCTAGGAATGTGTATTAGGACTTATAATAACCATTAGAATGATCCTAAACATTGCATGGTGCCCCAAGGGACGTAGAGGGTGTAGCATGAGTCCTTGGAGGTTCTAATAAGTGTAGAATGGTTAAGAGAGTATTCTAAAGGCTTAGAATGGTCTAGGAATGTGTACTAGGACTTATAATAACCATTAGAATGATCCGAAATATTGCATGGTACCCCAAGGGACGTAGAGGGTGTACCATGAGTCCTTGGAGGTTCTAACAAAGTGTAGAATGGTTAAGAGAGTATTCTAAAGGCTTAGAATGGTCTAGGAATTGTATTAGGACTTATAAGAACCATTAGAATGATCCTAAACATTGTTCGAGTCCCCAAGGGACATAGAGGGTGAGCATGAGTCCTTGGAGGTTCTAAAAAGTGTAGAATGGTTAAGAGAGTATTCTAAAGGCTTAGAATGGTCTAGGAATGTGTATTAGGATTTTAATAACCATTAGAATGATCCTAAACAATGCTTGAGTCCCCAAGGGACGTAGAGGGTGTAGCATGAGTCCTTGGAGATTATAACAAGTGTAGAATGGTTAAGATAGTATTCTAAAGGCTTAGAATGGTCTAGGAATGTGTATTAGGACTTATAATAACCATTAGAATGATCCTAAACACTGCATGGTGCCCCAAGGGACGTAGAGGGTGTAGCATGAGTCCTTGGAGGTTCTAATAAGTGTAGAATGGTTAAGAGAGTATTCTAAAGGCTTAGAATGGTCGAGGAATGTGTACTAGGACTTATAATAACCATTAGAATGATCCTAAACATTGCATGGTACCCCAAGGGACGTAGAGGGTGTACCATGAGTCCTTGGAGGTTCTAACAAAGTGTAGAATGGTTAAGAGAGTATTCTAAAGGCTTAGAATGGTCTAGGAATGTGTATTAGGACTTATAAGAACCATTAGAATGATCCTAAACTTTGCTCGAGTCCCCAAGGGACATAGAGGGTGTAGGATGAGTCCTTGGAGGTTCTAATAAGTGTAGAAAGGTTAAGAGAGTATTCTAAAGGCTTAGAATCGTCTAGGAATGTGTATTAGGACTTATAAGAACCATTAGAATGATCCTAAACATTGCATGGTACCCCAAGGCACGTAGAGGGTGTACCATGAGTCCTTGGAGGTTCTAACAAGTGTAGAATGGTTAAGAGAGTATTCTAAAGGCTTAGAATGGTCTAGGAATGTGTATTAGGGCTTATAAGAACCATTAGAATGATCCTACACATTGTTCGAGTCCCCAAGGGACGTAGAGGGTGTACCATGAGTCCTTGGAGGTTCTAACAAGTGTAGAATGGTTAAGACAGTATTCTAAAAGCTTAGAATGGTCTAGGAATGTGTAGTAGGACTTATAAGAACCATTACAATGATCCTAAACAATGCATGGTACCCCAAGGGATGTAGAGGGTGTACCATGAATCCTTGGAGGTTCTAACAAGTGTAGAATGGTTAAGAGAGTATTCTAAATGCTTAGAATGGTCTAGGAATGAGTAATAGGACTTATAATAACCATTAGAATGATCCTAAACAATGCTTGAGTCCCCAAGGAACGTAGAGGGTGTAGCATGAGTCCTTGGAGGTTATAACCAGTGTAGAATGGTTCAAATAGTATTCTAAAGGCTTAGAATGGTCTAGGAATGTGTATTAGGACTTATAATAACCATTAGAATGATCCTAAACATTGCATGGTGCCCCAAGGGACGTAGAGGGTGTAGCATGAGTCCTTGGAGGTTCTAATAAGTGTAGAATGGTTAAGAGAGTATTCTAAAGGCTTAGAATGGTCTAGGAATGTGTACTAGGACTTATAATAACCATTAGAATGATCCGAAATATTGCATGGTACCCCAAGGGACGTAGAGGGTGTACCATGAGTCCTTGGAGGTTCTAACAAAGTGTAGAATGGTTAAGAGAGTATTCTAAAGGCTTAGAATGGTCTAGGAATTGTATTAGGACTTATAAGAACCATTAGAATGATCCTAAACATTGTTCGAGTCCCCAAGGGACATAGAGGGTGAGCATGAGTCCTTGGAGGTTCTAAAAAGTGTAGAATGGTTAAGAGAGTATTCTAAAGGCTTAGAATGGTCTAGGAATGTGTATTAGGATTTTAATAACCATTAGAATGATCCTAAACAATGCTTGAGTCCCCAAGGGACGTAGAGGGTGTAGCATGAGTCCTTGGAGATTATAACAAGTGTAGAATGGTTAAGATAGTATTCTAAAGGCTTAGAATGGTCTAGGAATGTGTATTAGGACTTATAATAACCATTAGAATGATCCTAAACACTGCATGGTGCCCCAAGGGACGTAGAGGGTGTAGCATGAGTCCTTGGAGGTTCTAATAAGTGTAGAATGGTTAAGAGAGTATTCTAAAGGCTTAGAATGGTCGAGGAATGTGTACTAGGACTTATAATAACCATTAGAATGATCCTAAACATTGCATGGTACCCCAAGGGACGTAGAGGGTGTACCATGAGTCCTTGGAGGTTCTAACAAAGTGTAGAATGGTTAAGAGAGTATTCTAAAGGCTTAGAATGGTCTAGGAATGTGTATTAGGACTTATAATAACCATTGGAATGATCCTAAACATTGCATGGTACCACAAGGGACGTAGAGGGTGTAGCATGAGTCCTTGTAGGTTCTAACAAGTGTAGAATGGTTAAGAGAGTATTCTAAAGGCTTAGAATGGTCTAGGAATGTGTATTAGGACTTATAAGAACCATTAGAATGATCCTAAACATTGTTCGAGTCCCCAAGGGACATAGAGGGTTAGCAAGAGGCCTTGGAGGTTCTAATAAGAGTAGAATGGTTAAGAGAGTATTCTAAAGGCTTAGAATGGTCTAGGAATGTGTAGTAGGACTTATAAGAACCATTAGAATGATCCTAAACAATGCATGGTACCCCAAGGGATGTAGAGGTTGTACCATGAGTCCTTGGAGGTTCTAACAAGTGTAGAATGGTTAAGAGAGTATTCTAAAGGCTTAGAATGGTCTAGGAATGTGTATTAGGGCTTATAAGAACCATTAGAATGATCCTACACATTGTTCGAGTCCCCAAGGGACGTAGAGGGTGTACCATGAGTCCTTGGAGGTTCTAACAAGTGTAGAATGGTTAAGACAGTATTCTAAAAGCTTAGAATGGTCTAGGAATGTGTATTAGGACTTATAAGAACCATTAGAATGATCCTACACATTGTTCGAGTCCCCAAGGGACATAGAGGGTGTAGCATGAGTCCTTGGAGGTTCTAATAAGAGTAGAATGGTTAAGAGAGTATTCTAAAGGCTTAGAATGGTCTAGGAATGTGTATTAGGACTTATAAGAACCATTAGAATGATCCTACACATTGTTCGAGTCCCCAAGGGACATAGAGGGTGTAGCATGAGTCCTTGGAGGTTCTAACAAGTGTAGAATGGTTAAGAGAGTATTCTAAAGGCTTAGAATGGTATAGGAATGTGTACTAGGACTTATAAGTACCATTAGAATGATCCTATACATTGCTTAGTACCCCAAGGGACATAGAGGGTGTAGCATGAGTCCTTGGAGGTTCTAACAAGTGTAGAATGGTTAAGAGAGTATTCTAAAGGCTTAGAAAGGTCTAGGAATGTGTATTAGGACTTATAAGAACCATTAGAATGATCCTAAACATTGCTTGATACCCCAAGGGACGTAAATGGTGTAGCATAAGTCCTTGGAAGTTCTAACAAGTGTAGAATGGTTAAGAGAGTATTCTAAAGGCTTAGAATGGTCTAGGAATGTGTATTAGGACTTATAAGAACCATTAGAATGATCCTACACATTGTTCGAGTCCCCAAGGGACATAGAGGGTGTAGCATGAGTCCTTGGAGGTTCTAACAAAGTGTAGAATGGTTAAGAGAGTATTCTAAAGGCTTAGAATGGTCTAGGAATGTGTATTAGGACTTATAAGAACCATTAGAATGATCCTAAACATTGTTCGAGTCCCCAAGGGACATAGAGGGTGAGCATGAGTCCTTGGAGGTTCTAAAAAGTGTAGAATGGTTAAGAGAGTATTCTAAAGGCTTAGAATGGTCTAGGAATGTGTATTAGGACTTATAATAACCATTAGAATGATCCTAAACAATGCTTGAGTCCCCAAGGGACGTAGAGGGTGTAGCATGAGTCCTTGGAGATTATAACAAGTGTAGAATGGTTAAGATAGTATTCTAAAGGCTTAGAATGGTCTAGGAATGTGTATTAGGACTTATAATAACCATTAAAATGATCCTAATTACTGCATGGTGCCCCAAGGGACATAGAGGGTGTAGCATGAGTCCTTGGAGGTTCTAATAAGTGTAGAATGGTTAAGAGAGTATTCTAAAGCTTAGAATGGTCTAGGAATGTGTACTAGGACTTATAATAACCATTAGAATGTTCCTAAAAATTGCATGGTACCCCAAGGGACGTAGAGGGTGTACCATGAGTCCTTGGAGGTTCTAACAAAGTGTAGAATAGTTAAGAGAGTATTCTAAAGGCTTAGAATGGTCTAGGAATGTGTATTAGGACTTATAATAACCATTGGAATGATCCTAAACATTGCATGGTACCACAAGGGACGTAGAGGGTGTAGCATGAGTCCTTGTAGGTTCTAACAAGTGTAGAATGGTTAAGAGAGTATTCTAAAGGCTTAGAATGGTCTAGGAATGTGTATTAGGACTTATAAGAACCATTAGAATGATCCTAAACATTGTTCGAGTCCCCGAGGGACATAGAGGGTGTAGCAAGAGTCCTTGGAGGTTCTAATAAGAGTAGAATGGTTAAGAGAGTATTCTAAAGGCTTAGAATGGTCTAGGAATGTGTAGTAGGACTTATAAGAACCATTACAATGAACCTAAACAATGCATGGTACCCCAAGGGATGTAGAGGGTGTACCATGAATCCTTGGAGGTTCTAACATGTGTAGAATGGTTAAGAGAGTATTCTAAATGCCTAGAATGGTCTAGGAATGTGTAATAGGACTTATAATAACCATTAGAATGATCCTAAACAATGCTTGAGTCCCCAAGGAATGTAGAGGGTGTAGCATGCGTCCTTGGAGGTTATAACAAGTGTAGAATGGTTAAGATAGTATTCTAAAGGCTTAGAATGGTCTAGCAATGTGTATTAGGACTTATAATAACCATTAGAATGATCCTAAACATTGCATGGTGCCCCAAGGGACGTAGAGGGTGTAGCATGAGTCCTTGGAGGTTCTAATAAGTGTAGAATGGTTAAGAGAGTATTCTAAAGGCTTAGAATGGTCTAGGAATGTGTACTAGGACTTATAATAACCATTAGAATGATCCTAAACATTGCATGGTACCCCAAGGGACGTAGAGGGTGTACCATGAGTCCTTGGAGGTTCTAACAAAGTGTAGAATGGTTAAGAGAGTATTCTAAAGGCTTAGAATGGTCTAGGAATGTGTATTAGGACTTATAAGAACCATTAGAATGATCCTAAACTTTGCTCGAGTCCCCAAGGGACATAGAGGGTGTAGGATGAGTCCTTGGAGGTTCTAATAAGTGTAGAAAGGTTAAGAGAGTATTCTAAAGGCTTAGAATCGTCTAGGAATGTGTATTAGGACTTATAAGAACCATTAGAATGATCCTAAACATTGCATGGTACCCCAAGGCACGTAGAGGGTGTACCATGAGTCCTTGGAGGTTCTAACAAGTGTAGAATGGTTAAGAGAGTATTCTAAAGGCTTAGAATGGTCTAGGAATGTGTATTAGGGCTTATAAGAACCATTAGAATGATCCTACACATTGTTCGAGTCCCCAAGGGACGTAGAGGGTGTACCATGAGTCCTTGGAGGTTCTAACAAGTGTAGAATGGTTAAGACAGTATTCTAAAAGCTTAGAATGGTCTAGGAATGTGTAGTAGGACTTATAAGAACCATTACAATGATCCTAAACAATGCATGGTACCCCAAGGGATGTAGAGGGTGTACCATGAATCCTTGGAGGTTCTAACAAGTGTAGAATGGTTAAGAGAGTATTCTAAATGCTTAGAATGGTCTAGGAATGAGTAATAGGACTTATAATAACCATTAGAATGATCCTAAACAATGCTTGAGTCCCCAAGGAACGTAGAGGGTGTAGCATGAGTCCTTGGAGGTTATAACCAGTGTAGAATGGTTCAAATAGTATTCTAAAGGCTTAGAATGGTCTAGGAATGTGTATTAGGACTTATAATAACCATTAGAATGATCCTAAACATTGCATGGTGCCCCAAGGGACGTAGAGGGTGTAGCATGAGTCCTTGGAGGTTCTAATAAGTGTAGAATGGTTAAGAGAGTATTCTAAAGGCTTAGAATGGTCTAGGAATGTGTACTAGGACTTATAATAACCATTAGAATGATCCGAAATATTGCATGGTACCCCAAGGGACGTAGAGGGTGTACCATGAGTCCTTGGAGGTTCTAACAAAGTGTAGAATGGTTAAGAGAGTATTCTAAAGGCTTAGAATGGTCTAGGAATTGTATTAGGACTTATAAGAACCATTAGAATGATCCTAAACATTGTTCGAGTCCCCAAGGGACATAGAGGGTGAGCATGAGTCCTTGGAGGTTCTAAAAAGTGTAGAATGGTTAAGAGAGTATTCTAAAGGCTTAGAATGGTCTAGGAATGTGTATTAGGATTTTAATAACCATTAGAATGATCCTAAACAATGCTTGAGTCCCCAAGGGACGTAGAGGGTGTAGCATGAGTCCTTGGAGATTATAACAAGTGTAGAATGGTTAAGATAGTATTCTAAAGGCTTAGAATGGTCTAGGAATGTGTATTAGGACTTATAATAACCATTAGAATGATCCTAAACACTGCATGGTGCCCCAAGGGACGTAGAGGGTGTAGCATGAGTCCTTGGAGGTTCTAATAAGTGTAGAATGGTTAAGAGAGTATTCTAAAGGCTTAGAATGGTCGAGGAATGTGTACTAGGACTTATAATAACCATTAGAATGATCCTAAACATTGCATGGTACCCCAAGGGACGTAGAGGGTGTACCATGAGTCCTTGGAGGTTCTAACAAAGTGTAGAATGGTTAAGAGAGTATTCTAAAGGCTTAGAATGGTCTAGGAATGTGTATTAGGACTTATAATAACCATTGGAATGATCCTAAACATTGCATGGTACCACAAGGGACGTAGAGGGTGTAGCATGAGTCCTTGTAGGTTCTAACAAGTGTAGAATGGTTAAGAGAGTATTCTAAAGGCTTAGAATGGTCTAGGAATGTGTATTAGGACTTATAAGAACCATTAGAATGATCCTAAACATTGTTCGAGTCCCCAAGGGACATAGAGGGTTAGCAAGAGGCCTTGGAGGTTCTAATAAGAGTAGAATGGTTAAGAGAGTATTCGAAAGGCTTAGAATGGTCTAGGAATGTGTAGTAGGACTTATAAGAACCATTAGAATGATCCTAAACAATGCATGGTACCCCAAGGGATGTAGAGGTTGTACCATGAGTCCTTGGAGGTTCTAACAAGTGTAGAATGGTTAAGAGAGTATTCTAAAGGCTTAGAATGGTCTAGGAATGTGTATTAGGGCTTATAAGAACCATTAGAATGATCCTACACATTGTTCGAGTCCCCAAGGGACGTAGAGGGTGTACCATGAGTCCTTGGAGGTTCTAACAAGTGTAGAATGGTTAAGACAGTATTCTAAAAGCTTAGAATGGTCTAGGAATGTGTATTAGGACTTATAAGAACCATTAGAATGATCCTACACATTGTTCGAGTCCCCAAGGGACATAGAGGGTGTAGCATGAGTCCTTGGAGGTTCTAATAAGAGTAGAATGGTTAAGAGAGTATTCTAAAGGCTTAGAATGGTCTAGGAATGTGTATTAGGACTTATAAGAACCATTAGAATGATCCTACACATTGTTCGAGTCCCCAAGGGACATAGAGGGTGTAGCATGAGTCCTTGGAGGTTCTAACAAGTGTAGAATGGTTAAGAGAGTATTCTAAAGGCTTAGAATGGTATAGGAATGTGTACTAGGACTTATAAGTACCATTAGAATGATCCTATACATTGCTTAGTACCCCAAGGGACATAGAGGGTGTAGCATGAGTCCTTGGAGGTTCTAACAAGTGTAGAATGGTTAAGAGAGTATTCTAAAGGCTTAGAAAGGTCTAGGAATGTGTATTAGGACTTATAAGAACCATTAGAATGATCCTAAACATTGCTTGATACCCCAAGGGACGTAAATGGTGTAGCATAAGTCCTTGGAAGTTCTAACAAGTGTAGAATGGTTAAGAGAGTATTCTAAAGGCTTAGAATGGTCTAGGAATGTGTATTAGGACTTATAAGAACCATTAGAATGATCCTACACATTGTTCGAGTCCCCAAGGGACATAGAGGGTGTAGCATGAGTCCTTGGAGGTTCTAACAAAGTGTAGAATGGTTAAGAGAGTATTCTAAAGGCTTAGAATGGTCTAGGAATGTGTATTAGGACTTATAAGAACCATTAGAATGATCCTAAACATTGTTCGAGTCCCCAAGGGACATAGAGGGTGAGCATGAGTCCTTGGAGGTTCTAAAAAGTGTAGAATGGTTAAGAGAGTATTCTAAAGGCTTAGAATGGTCTAGGAATGTGTATTAGGACTTATAATAACCATTAGAATGATCCTAAACAATGCTTGAGTCCCCAAGGGACGTAGAGGGTGTAGCATGAGTCCTTGGAGATTATAACAAGTGTAGAATGGTTAAGATAGTATTCTAAAGGCTTAGAATGGTCTAGGAATGTGTATTAGGACTTATAATAACCATTAAAATGATCCTAATTACTGCATGGTGCCCCAAGGGACATAGAGGGTGTAGCATGAGTCCTTGGAGGTTCTAATAAGTGTAGAATGGTTAAGAGAGTATTCTAAAGCTTAGAATGGTCTAGGAATGTGTACTAGGACTTATAATAACCATTAGAATGTTCCTAAAAATTGCATGGTACCCCAAGGGACGTAGAGGGTGTACCATGAGTCCTTGGAGGTTCTAACAAAGTGTAGAATAGTTAAGAGAGTATTCTAAAGGCTTAGAATGGTCTAGGAATGTGTATTAGGACTTATAATAACCATTGGAATGATCCTAAACATTGCATGGTACCACAAGGGACGTAGAGGGTGTAGCATGAGTCCTTGTAGGTTCTAACAAGTGTAGAATGGTTAAGAGAGTATTCTAAAGGCTTAGAATGGTCTAGGAATGTGTATTAGGACTTATAAGAACCATTAGAATGATCCTAAACATTGTACGAGTCCCTAAGGGACATAGAGGGTGTAGCAAGAGTCCATGGAGGTTCTAATAAGAGTAGAATGGTTAAGAGAGTATTCTAAAGGCTTAGAATGGTCTAGGAATGTGTAGTAGGACTTATAAGAACCATTAGAATGATCCTAAACAATGCATGGTACCCCAAGGGATGTAGAGGGTGTACCATGAGTCCTTGGAGGTTCTAACAAGTGTAGAATGGTTAAGAGAGTATTCTAAAGGCTTAGAATGGTCTAGGAATGTGTATTAGGACTTATAAGAACCATTAGAATGATCCTAAACATTGTTCGAGTCCCCGAGGGACATAGAGGGTGTAGCAAGAGTCCTTGGAGGTTCTAATAAGAGTAGAATGGTTAAGAGAGTATTCTAAAGGCTTAGAATGGTCTAGGAATGTGTAGTAGGACTTATAAGAACCATTACAATGATCCTAAACAATGCATGGTACCCCAAGGGATGTAGAGGGTGTACCATGAATCCTTGGAGGTTCTAACAAGTGTAGAATGGTTAAGAGA
Source organism: Crotalaria pallida (assembly GCA_037953625.1). Lineage (NCBI taxonomy): Eukaryota > Viridiplantae > Streptophyta > Magnoliopsida > Fabales > Fabaceae > Crotalaria > Crotalaria pallida. The sequence continues at coordinate 61,816,589 of CM075655.1, read as the reverse complement.
GTATTCTAAATGCTTAGAATGGTCTAGGAATGTGTAATAGGACTTATAATAACCATTAGAATGATCCTAAACAATGCTTGAGTCCCCAAGGAACGTAGAGGGTGTAGCATGAGTCCTTGGAGGTTATAACAAGTGTAGAATGGTTCAGATAGTATTCTAAAGGCTTAGAATGGTCTAGGAATGTGTATTAGGACTTATAATAACCATTAGAATGATCCTAAACATTGCATGGTGCCCCAAGGGACGTAGAGGATGTAGCATAAGTCCTTGGAGGTTCTAATAAGTGTAGAATGGTTAACAGAGTATTCTAAAGGCTTAGAATGGTCTAGGAATGTGTACTAGGACTTATAATAACCATTAGAATGATCCTAAACATTGCATGGTACCCCAAGGGACGTAGAGGGTGTACCATGAGTCCTTGGAGGTTCTAACAAAGTGTAGAATGGTTAAGAGAGTATTCTAAAGGCTTAGAATGGTCTAGGAATGTGTATTAGGACTTATAAGAACCATTAGAATGATCCTAAACTTTGCTCGAGTCCCCAAGGGACATAGAGGGTGTAGGATGAGTCCTTGGAGGTTCTAATAAGTGTAGAATGGTTAAGAGAGTATTCTAAAGGCTTAGAATGGTCTAGGAATGTGTATTAGGACTTATAAGAACCATTAGAATGATCCTAAATATTGCATGGTACCCCAAGGGACGTGGAGGGTGTACCATGAGTCCTTGGAGGTTCTAACAAGTGTAGAATGGTTAAGAGAGTATTCTAAAGGCTTAGAATGGTCTAGGAATGTGTATTAGGACTTATAAGAACCATTAGAATGATCCTAAACATTGTTCGAGTCCCCGAGGGACATAGAGGGTGTAGCAAGAGTCCTTGGAGGTTATAATAAGAGTAGAATGGTTAAGAGAGTATTCTAAAGGCTTAGAATGGTCTAGGAATGTGTAGTAGGACTTATAAGAACCATTACAATGATCCTAAACAATGCATGGTACCCCAAGGGATGTAGAGGGTGTACCATGAATCCTTGGAGGTTCTAACAAGTGTAGAATGGTTAAGAGAGTATTCTAAATGCTTAGAATGGTCTAGGAATGAGTAATAGGACTTATAATAACCATTAGAATGATCCTAAACAATGCTTGAGTCCCCAAGGAACGTAGAGGGTGTAGCATGAGTCCTTGGAGGTTATAACCAGTGTAGAATGGTTCAAATAGTATTCTAAAGGCTTAGAATGGTCTAGGAATGTGTATTAGGACTTATAATAACCATTAGAATGATCCTAAACATTGCATGGTGCCCCAAGGGACGTAGAGGGTGTAGCATGAGTCCTTGGAGGTTCTAATAAGTGTAGAATGGTTAAGAGAGTATTCTAAAGGCTTAGAATGGTCTAGGAATGTGTACTAGGACTTATAATAACCATTAGAATGATCCTAAACATTGCATGGTACCCCAAGGGACGTAGAGGGTGTACCATGAGTCCTTGGAGGTTCTAACAAAGTGTAGAATGGTTAAGAGAGTATTCTAAAGGCTTAGAATGGTCTAGGAATGTGTATTAGGACTTATAAGAACCATTAGAATGATCCTAAACTTTGCTCGAGTCCCCAAGGGACATAGAGGGTGTAGGATGAGTCCTTGGAGGTTCTAATAAGTGTAGAATGGTTAAGAGAGTATTCTAAAGGCTTAGAATGGTCTAGGAATGTGTATTAGGACTTATAAGAACCATTAGAATGATCCTAAATATTGCATGGTACCCCAAGGGACGTGGAGGGTGTACCATGAGTCCTTGGAGGTTCTAACAAGTGTAGAATGGTTAAGAGAGTATTCTAAAGGCTTAGAATGGTCGAGGAATGTGTATTAGGACTTATAAGAACCATTAGAATGATCCTAAACATTGTTCGAGTCCCCGAGGGACATAGAGGGTGTAGCAAGAGTCCTTGGAGGTTATAATAAGAGTAGAATGGTTAAGAGAGTATTCTAAAGGCTTAGAATGGTCTAGGAATGTGTAGTAGGACTTATAAGAACCATTACAATGATCCTAAACAATGCATGGTACCCCAAGGGATGTAGAGGGTGTACCATGAATCCTTGGAGGTTCTAACAAGTGTAGAATGGTTAAGAGAGTATTCTAAATGCTTAGAATGGTCTAGGAATGAGTAATAGGACTTATAATAACCATTAGAATGATCCTAAACAATGCTTGAGTCCCCAAGGAACGTAGAGGGTGTAGCATGAGTCCTTGGAGGTTATAACAAGTGTAGAATGGTTCAGATAGTATTCTAAAGGCTTAGAATGGTCTAGGAATGTGTATTAGGACTTATAATAACCATTAGAATGATCCTAAACATTGCATGGTGCCCCAAGGGACGTAGAGGATGTAGCATAAGTCCTTGGAGGTTCTAATAAGTGTAGAATGGTTAACAGAGTATTCTAAAGGCTTAGAATGGTCTAGGAATGTGTACTAGGACTTATAATAACCATTAGAATGATCCTAAACATTGCATGGTACCCCAAGGGACGTAGAGGGTGTACCATGAGTCCTTGGAGGTTCTAACAAAGTGTAGAATGGTTAAGAGAGTATTCTAAAGGCTTAGAATGGTCTAGGAATGTGTATTAGGACTTATAAGAACCATTAGAATGATCCTAAACTTTTCTCGAGTCCCCAAGGGACATAGAGGGTGTAGGATGAGTCCTTGGAGGTTCTAATAAGTGTAGAATGGTTAAGAGAGTATTCTAAAGGCTTAGAATGGTCTAGGAATGTGTATTAGGACTTATAAGAACCATTAGAATGATCCTAAACATTGCATGGTACCCCAAGGGACGTGGAGGGTGTACCATGAGTCCTTGGAGGTTCTAACAAGTGTAGAATGGTTAAGAGAGTATTCTAAAGGCTTAGAATGGTCTAGGAATGTGTATTAGGACTTATAAGAACCATTACAATTATCCTAAACATTGTTCGAGTCCCCGAGGGACATAGAGGGTGTAGCAAGAGTTCTTGGAGGTTTTAATAAGAGTAGAATGGTTAAGAGAGTATTCTAAAGGCTTAGAATGGTCTAGGAATGTGTAGTAGGACTTATCAGAACCATTACAATGATCCTAAACAATGCATGGTACCCCAAGGTATGTAGAGGGTGTACCATGAATCCTTGGAGGTTCTAACAAGTGTAGAATGGTTAAGAGAGTATTCTAAATGCTTAGAATGGTCTAGGAATGTGTAATAGGACTTATAATAACCATTAGAATGATCCTAAACAATGCTTGAGTCCCCAAGGAACGTAGAGGGTGTAGCATGAGTCCTAGGAGGTTATAACAAGTGTAGAATGGTTAAGATAGTATTCTAAAGGCTTAGAATGGTCTAGGAATGTGTATTAGGACTTATAATAACCATTAGAATGATCCTAAACATTGCATGGTGCCCCAAGGGACGTAGAGGGTGTAGCATGAGTCCTTGGAGGTTCTAATAAGTGTAGAATGGTTAAGAGAGTATTCTAAAGGCTTAGAATGGTCTAGGAATGTGTACTAGGACTTATAATAACCATTAGAATGATCCTAAACATTGCATGGTACCCCAAGGGACGTAGAGGGTGTACCATGAGTCCTTGGAGGTTCTAACAAAGTGTAGAATGGTTAAGAGAGTATTCTAAAGGCTTAGAATTGTCTAGGAATTTGTATTAGGACTTATAAGAACCATTAGAATGATCCTAAACTTTGCTCGAGTCCCCAAGGGACATAGAGGGTGTAGGATGAGTCCTTGGAGGTTCTAATAAGTGTAGAATGGTTAAGAGAGTATTCTAAAGGCTTAGAATGGTCTAGGAATGTGTATTAGGACTTATAAGAACCATTAGAATGATCCTAAACATTGCATGGTACCCCAAGGGACGTGGAGGGTGTACCATGAGTCCTTGGAGGTTCTAACAAGTGTAGAATGGTTAAGAGAGTATTCTAAAGGCTTAGAATGGTCTAGGAATGTGTATTAGGACTTATAAGAACCATTACAATTATCCTAAACATTGTTCGAGTCCCCGAGGGACATAGAGGGTGTAGCAAGAGTTCTTGGAGGTTTTAATAAGAGTAGAATGGTTAAGAGAGTATTCTAAAGGCTTAGAATGGTCTAGGAATGTGTAGTAGGACTTATCAGAACCATTACAATGATCCTAAACAATGCATGGTACCCCAAGGTATGTAGAGGGTGTACCATGAATCCTTGGAGGTTCTAACAAGTGTAGAATGGTTAAGAGAGTATTCTAAATGCTTAGAATGGTCTAGGAATGTGTAATAGGACTTATAATAACCATTAGAATGATCCTAAACAATGCTTGAGTCCCCAAGGAACGTAGAGGGTGTAGCATGAGTCCTAGGAGGTTATAACAAGTGTAGAATGGTTAAGATAGTATTCTAAAGGCTTAGAATGGTCTAGGAATGTGTATTAGGACTTATAATAACCATTAGAATGATCCTAAACATTGCATGGTGCCCCAAGGGACGTAGAGGGTGTAGCATGAGTCCTTGGAGGTTCTAATAAGTGTAGAATGGTTAAGAGAGTATTCTAAAGGCTTAGAATGGTCTAGGAATGTGTACTAGGACTTATAATAACCATTAGAATGATCCTAAACATTGCATGGTACCCCAAGGGACGTAGAGGGTGTACCATGAGTCCTTGGAGGTTCTAACAAAGTGTAGAATGGTTAAGAGAGTATTCTAAAGGCTTAGAATTGTCTAGGAATTTGTATTAGGACTTATAAGAACCATTAGAATGATCCTAAACTTTGCTCGAGTCCCCAAGGGACATAGAGGGTGTAGGATGAGTCCTTGGAGGTTCTAATAAGTGTAGAATGGTTAAGAGAGTATTCTAAAGGCTTAGAATGGTCTAGGAATGTGTATTAGGACTTATAAGAACCATTAGAATGATCCTAAACATTGCATGGTACCCCAAGGGACGTGGAGGGTGTACCATGAGTCCTTGGAGGTTCTAACAAGTGTAGAATGGTTAAGAGAGTATTCTAAAGGCTTAGAATGGTCTAGGAATGTGTATTAGGACTTATAAGAACCATTACAATTATCCTAAACATTGTTCGAGTCCCCGAGGGACATAGAGGGTGTAGCAAGAGTTCTTGGAGGTTTTAATAAGAGTAGAATGGTTAAGAGAGTATTCTAAAGGCTTAGAATGGTCTAGGAATGTGTAGTAGGACTTATCAGAACCATTACAATGATCCTAAACAATGCATGGTACCCCAAGGTATGTAGAGGGTGTACCATGAATCCTTGGAGGTTCTAACAAGTGTAGAATGGTTAAGAGAGTATTCTAAATGCTTAGAATGGTCTAGGAATGTGTAATAGGACTTATAATAACCATTAGAATGATCCTAAACAATGCTTGAGTCCCCAAGGAACGTAGAGGGTGTAGCATGAGTCCTAGGAGGTTATAACAAGTGTAGAATGGTTAAGATAGTATTCTAAAGGCTTAGAATGGTCTAGGAATGTGTATTAGGACTTATAATAACCATTAGAATGATCCTAAACATTGCATGGTGCCCCAAGGGACGTAGAGGGTGTAGCATGAGTCCTTGGAGGTTCTAATAAGTGTAGAATGGTTAAGAGAGTATTCTAAAGGCTTAGAATGGTCTAGGAATGTGTACTAGGACTTATAATAACCATTAGAATGATCCTAAACATTGCATGGTACCCCAAGGGACGTAGAGGGTGTACCATGAGTCCTTGGAGGTTCTAACAAAGTGTAGAATGGTTAAGAGAGTATTCTAAAGGCTTAGAATTGTCTAGGAATTTGTATTAGGACTTATAAGAACCATTAGAATGATCCTAAACTTTGCTCGAGTCCCCAAGGGACATAGAGGGTGTAGGATGAGTCCTTGGAGGTTCTAATAAGTGTAGAATGGTTAAGAGAGTATTCTAAAGGCTTAGAATGGTCTAGGAATGTGTATTAGGACTTATAAGAACCATTAGAATGATCCTAAATATTGCATGGTACCCCAAGGGACGTAGAGGGTGTACCATGAGTCCTTGGAGGTTCTAACAAGTGTAGAATGGTTAAGAGAGTATTCTAAAGGCTTAGAATGGTCTAGGAATATGTATTAGGACTTATAATAACCATTGGAATGATCCTAAACATTGCATGGTACCACAAGGGACGTAGAGGGTGTATCATGAGTCCTTGTAGGTTCTAACAAGTGTAGAATGGTTAAGAGAGTATTCTAAAGGCTTAGAATGGTCTAGGAATGTGTATTAGGACTTATAAGAACCATTAGAATGATCCTACACATTGTTCGAGTCCCCAAGGGACATAGACTGTGTAGCATGAGTCCTTGGAGGTTTTAACAAGTGTAGAATGGTTAAGAGAGTATTCTAAAGGCTTAGAATGGTCTAGGAATGTGTATTAGGACTTATACAAACATTAGAATGATCCTACACATTGTTCGAGTCCCCAAGGGACATAGAGGGTGTAGCATGAGTCCTTGGAGGTTCTAAAAAGTGTAGAATGGTTAAGAGAGTATTCTAAAGGCTTAGAATGGTCTAGGAATGTGTATTAGGACTTATAATAACCATTAGAATGATCCTAAACAATGCTAGAGTCCCCAAGGGACGTAGAGGGTGTAGCATGAGTCCTTGGAGGTTCTAACAAGTGTAGAATGGTTAAGAGAGTATTCTAAAGGCTTAGAATGGTCTAGGAATGTGTACTAGGACTTATAATAACCATTAGAATGATCCTAAACATTGCATGGTACCACAAGGGACGTGGAGGGTGTACCATGAGTCCTTGGAGGTTCTAACAAGTGTAGAATGGTTAAGAGAGTATTCTAAAGGCTTAGAATGGTCTAGGAATGTGTATTAGGACTTATAAGAACCATTACAATTATCCTAAACATTGTTCGAGTCCCCGAGGGACATAGAGGGTGTAGCAAGAGTTCTTGGAGGTTTTAATAAGAGTAGAATGGTTAAGAGAGTATTCTAAAGGCTTAGAATGGTCTAGGAATGTGTAGTAGGACTTATCAGAACCATTACAATGATCCTAAACAATGCATGGTACCCCAAGGGATGTAGAGGGTGTACCATGAATCCTTGGAGGTTCTAACAAGTGTAGAATGGTTAAGAGAGTATTCTAAATGCTTAGAATGGTCTAGGAATGAGTAATAGGACTTATAATAACCATTAGAATGATCCTAAACAATGCTTGAGTCCCCAAGGAACGTAGAGGGTGTAGCATGAGTCCTTGGAGGTTATAACCAGTGTAGAATGGTTCAAATAGTATTCTAAAGGCTTAGAATGGTCTAGGAATGTGTATTAGGACTTATAATAACCATTAGAATGATCCTAAACATTGCATGGTGCCCCAAGGGACGTAGAGGGTGTAGCATGAGTCCTTGGAGGTTCTAATAAGTGTAGAATGGTTAAGAGAGTATTCTAAAGGCTTAGAATGGTCTAGGAATGTGTACTAGGACTTATAATAACCATTAGAATGATCCTAAACATTGCATGGTACCCCAAGGGACGTAGAGGGTGTACCATGAGTCCTTGGAGGTTCTAACAAAGTGTAGAATGGTTAAGAGAGTATTCTAAAGGCTTAGAATGGTCTAGGAATGTGTATTAGGACTTATAAGAACCATTAGAATGATCCTAAACTTTGCTCGAGTCCCCAAGGGACATAGAGGGTGTAGGATGAGTCCTTGGAGGTTCTAATAAGTGTAGAATGGTTAAGAGAGTATTCTAAAGGCTTAGAATGGTCTAGGAATGTGTATTAGGACTTATAAGAACCATTAGAATGATCCTAAATATTGCATGGTACCCCAAGGGACGTGGAGGGTGTACCATGAGTCCTTGGAGGTTCTAACAAGTGTAGAATGGTTAAGAGAGTATTCTAAAGGCTTAGAATGGTCGAGGAATGTGTATTAGGACTTATAAGAACCATTAGAATGATCCTAAACATTGTTCGAGTCCCCGAGGGACATAGAGGGTGTAGCAAGAGTCCTTGGAGGTTATAATAAGAGTAGAATGGTTAAGAGAGTATTCTAAAGGCTTAGAATGGTCTAGGAATGTGTAGTAGGACTTATAAGAACCATTACAATGATCCTAAACAATGCATGGTACCCCAAGGGATGTAGAGGGTGTACCATGAATCCTTGGAGGTTCTAACAAGTGTAGAATGGTTAAGAGAGTATTCTAAATGCTTAGAATGGTCTAGGAATGAGTAATAGGACTTATAATAACCATTAGAATGATCCTAAACAATGCTTGAGTCCCCAAGGAACGTAGAGGGTGTAGCATGAGTCCTTGGAGGTTATAACAAGTGTAGAATGGTTCAGATAGTATTCTAAAGGCTTAGAATGGTCTAGGAATGTGTATTAGGACTTATAATAACCATTAGAATGATCCTAAACATTGCATGGTGCCCCAAGGGACGTAGAGGATGTAGCATAAGTCCTTGGAGGTTCTAATAAGTGTAGAATGGTTAACAGAGTATTCTAAAGGCTTAGAATGGTCTAGGAATGTGTACTAGGACTTATAATAACCATTAGAATGATCCTAAACATTGCATGGTACCCCAAGGGACGTAGAGGGTGTACCATGAGTCCTTGGAGGTTCTAACAAAGTGTAGAATGGTTAAGAGAGTATTCTAAAGGCTTAGAATGGTCTAGGAATGTGTATTAGGACTTATAAGAACCATTAGAATGATCCTAAACTTTTCTCGAGTCCCCAAGGGACATAGAGGGTGTAGGATGAGTCCTTGGAGGTTCTAATAAGTGTAGAATGGTTAAGAGAGTATTCTAAAGGCTTAGAATGGTCTAGGAATGTGTATTAGGACTTATAAGAACCATTAGAATGATCCTAAACATTGCATGGTACCCCAAGGGACGTGGAGGGTGTACCATGAGTCCTTGGAGGTTCTAACAAGTGTAGAATGGTTAAGAGAGTATTCTAAAGGCTTAGAATGGTCTAGGAATGTGTATTAGGACTTATAAGAACCATTACAATTATCCTAAACATTGTTCGAGTCCCCGAGGGACATAGAGGGTGTAGCAAGAGTTCTTGGAGGTTTTAATAAGAGTAGAATGGTTAAGAGAGTATTCTAAAGGCTTAGAATGGTCTAGGAATGTGTAGTAGGACTTATCAGAACCATTACAATGATCCTAAACAATGCATGGTACCCCAAGGTATGTAGAGGGTGTACCATGAATCCTTGGAGGTTCTAACAAGTGTAGAATGGTTAAGAGAGTATTCTAAATGCTTAGAATGGTCTAGGAATGTGTAATAGGACTTATAATAACCATTAGAATGATCCTAAACAATGCTTGAGTCCCCAAGGAACGTAGAGGGTGTAGCATGAGTCCTAGGAGGTTATAACAAGTGTAGAATGGTTAAGATAGTATTCTAAAGGCTTAGAATGGTCTAGGAATGTGTATTAGGACTTATAATAACCATTAGAATGATCCTAAACATTGCATGGTGCCCCAAGGGACGTAGAGGGTGTAGCATGAGTCCTTGGAGGTTCTAATAAGTGTAGAATGGTTAAGAGAGTATTCTAAAGGCTTAGAATGGTCTAGGAATGTGTACTAGGACTTATAATAACCATTAGAATGATCCTAAACATTGCATGGTACCCCAAGGGACGTAGAGGGTGTACCATGAGTCCTTGGAGGTTCTAACAAAGTGTAGAATGGTTAAGAGAGTATTCTAAAGGCTTAGAATTGTCTAGGAATTTGTATTAGGACTTATAAGAACCATTAGAATGATCCTAAACTTTGCTCGAGTCCCCAAGGGACGTGGAGGGTGTACCATGAGTCCTTGGAGGTTCTAACAAGTGTAGAATGGTTAAGAGAGTATTCTAAAGGCTTAGAATGGTCTAGGAATGTGTATTAGGACTTATAAGAACCATTACAATTATCCTAAACATTGTTCGAGTCCCCGAGGGACATAGAGGGTGTAGCAAGAGTTCTTGGAGGTTTTAATAAGAGTAGAATGGTTAAGAGAGTATTCTAAAGGCTTAGAATGGTCTAGGAATGTGTAGTAGGACTTATCAGAACCATTACAATGATCCTAAACAATGCATGGTACCCCAAGGTATGTAGAGGGTGTACCATGAATCCTTGGAGGTTCTAACAAGTGTAGAATGGTTAAGAGAGTATTCTAAATGCTTAGAATGGTCTAGGAATGTGTAATAGGACTTATAATAACCATTAGAATGATCCTAAACAATGCTTGAGTCCCCAAGGAACGTAGAGGGTGTAGCATGAGTCCTAGGAGGTTATAACAAGTGTAGAATGGTTAAGATAGTATTCTAAAGGCTTAGAATGGTCTAGGAATGTGTATTAGGACTTATAATAACCATTAGAATGATCCTAAACATTGCATGGTGCCCCAAGGGACGTAGAGGGTGTAGCATGAGTCCTTGGAGGTTCTAATAAGTGTAGAATGGTTAAGAGAGTATTCTAAAGGCTTAGAATGGTCTAGGAATGTGTACTAGGACTTATAATAACCATTAGAATGATCCTAAACATTGCATGGTACCCCAAGGGACGTAGAGGGTGTACCATGAGTCCTTGGAGGTTCTAACAAAGTGTAGAATGGTTAAGAGAGTATTCTAAAGGCTTAGAATTGTCTAGGAATTTGTATTAGGACTTATAAGAACCATTAGAATGATCCTAAACTTTGCTCGAGTCCCCAAGGGACATAGAGGGTGTAGGATGAGTCCTTGGAGGTTCTAATAAGTGTAGAATGGTTAAGAGAGTATTCTAAAGGCTTAGAATGGTCTAGGAATGTGTATTAGGACTTATAAGAACCATTAGAATGATCCTAAATATTGCATGGTACCCCAAGGGACGTAGAGGGTGTACCATGAGTCCTTGGAGGTTCTAACAAGTGTAGAATGGTTAAGAGAGTATTCTAAAGGCTTAGAATGGTCTAGGAATATGTATTAGGACTTATAATAACCATTGGAATGATCCTAAACATTGCATGGTACCACAAGGGACGTAGAGGGTGTATCATGAGTCCTTGTAGGTTCTAACAAGTGTAGAATGGTTAAGAGAGTATTCTAAAGGCTTAGAATGGTCTAGGAATGTGTATTAGGACTTATAAGAACCATTAGAATGATCCTACACATTGTTCGAGTCCCCAAGGGACATAGACTGTGTAGCATGAGTCCTTGGAGGTTTTAACAAGTGTAGAATGGTTAAGAGAGTATTCTAAAGGCTTAGAATGGTCTAGGAATGTGTATTAGGACTTATACAAACATTAGAATGATCCTACACATTGTTCGAGTCCCCAAGGGACATAGAGGGTGTAGCATGAGTCCTTGGAGGTTCTAAATAGTGTAGAATGGTTAAGAGAGTATTCTAAAGGCTTAGAATGGTCTAGGAATGTGTATTAGGACTTATAATAACCATTAGAATGATCCTAAACAATGCTAGAGTCCCCAAGGGACGTAGAGGGTGTAGCATGAGTCCTTGGAGGTTCTAACAAGTGTAGAATGGTTAAGAGAGTATTCTAAAGGCTTAGAATGGTCTAGGAATGTGTACTAGGACTTATAATAACCATTAGAATGATCCTAAACATTGCATGGTACCACAAGGGACGTAGAGGGTGTATCATGAGTCCTTGTAGGTTCTAACAAGTGTAGAATGGTTAAGAGAGTATTCTAAAGGCTTAGAATGGTCTAGGAATGTGTATTAGGACATATAATAACCATTAGAATGATCCTAAACAGTGCTTGAGTCCCCAAGGGACGTAGAGGGTGTAGCATGAGTCCTTGGAGATTATAACAAGTGTAGAATGGTTTAGATAGTATTCTAAAGGCTTAGAATGGTCTAGGAATGTGTATTAGGACTTATAATAACCATTAGAATGCTCCTAAACAATGCATGGTACCCCAAGGGATGTAGAGGGTGTACCATGAGTCCTTGGAGGTTCTAACAAGTGTAGAATGGTTAAGAGAGTATTCTAAAGGCTTAGAATGGTCTAGGAATGTGTATTAGGACTTATAAGAACCATTAGAATGATCCTAAACATTGTTCGAGTCCCCGAGGGACATAGAGGGTGTAGCAAGAGTCCTTGGAGGTTCTAATAAGAGTAGAATGGTTAAGAGAGTATTCTAAAGGCTTAGAATGGTCTAGGAATGTATATTAGGACTTATAATAACCATTGGAATGATCCTAAACATTGCATGGTACCACAAGGGACGTAGAGGGTGTAGCATGAGTCCTTGTAGGTTCTATCAAGTGTAGAATGGTTAAGAGAGTATTCTAAAGGCATAGAATGGTCTAGGAATGTGTATTAGGACTTATAAGAACCATTAGAATGATCCTAAACATTGTACGAGTCCCCAAGGGACATAGAGGGTGTAGCAAGAGTCCTTGGAGGTTCTAATAAGAGTAGAATGGTTAAGAGAGTATTCTAAAGGCTTAGAATGGTCTAGGAATGTGTAGTAGGACTTATAAGAACCATTACAATGATCCTAAACAATGCATGGTACCCCAAGGGATGTAGAGGGTGTACCATGAATCCTTGGAGGTTCTAACAAGTGTAGAATGGTTAAGAGAGTATTCTAAATGCTTAGAATGGTCTAGGAATGTGTAATAGGACTTATAATAACCATTAGAATGATCCTAAACAATGCTTGAGTCCCCAAGGAACGTAGAGGATGTAGCATGAGTCCTTGGAGGTTATAACAAGTGTAGAATGGTTAAGATAGTATTCTAAAGGCTTAGAATGGTCTAGGAATGTGTATTAGGACTTATAATAACCATTAGAATGCTCCTAAACAATGCATGGTACCCCAAGGGATGTAGAGGGTGTACCATGAGTCCTTGGAGGTTCTAACAAGTGTAGAATGGTTAAGAGAGTATTCTAAAGGCTTAGAATGGTCTAGGAATGTGTATTAGGACTTATAAGAACCATTAGAATGATCCTAAACATTGTTCGAGTCCCCGAGGGACATAGAGGGTGTAGCAAGAGTCCTTGGAGGTTCTAATAAGAGTAGAATGGTTAAGAGAGTATTCTAAAGGCTTAGAATGGTCTAGGAATGTGTAGTAGGACTTATAAGAACCATTACAATGATCCTAAACAATGCATGGTACCCCAAGGGATGTAGAGGGTGTACCATGAATCCTTGGAGGTTCTAACAAGTGTAGAATGGTTAAGAGAGTATTCTAAATGCTTAGAATGGTCTAGGAATGTGTAATAGGACTTATAATAACCATTAGAATGATCCTAAACAATGCTTGAGTCCCCAAGGAACGTAGAGGATGTAGCATGAGTCCTTGGAGGTTATAACAAGTGTAGAATGGTTAAGATAGTATTCTAAAGGCTTAGAATGGTCTAGGAATGTGTATTAGGACTTATAATAACCATTAGAATGATCCTAAACATTGCATGGTGCCCCAAGGGACGTAGAGGGTGTACCATGAGTCCTTGGAGGTTCTAACAAAGTGTAGAATGGTTAAGAGAGTATTCTAAAGGCTTAGAATGGTCTAGGAATGTGTATTAGGACTTATAAGAACCATTAGAATGATCCTAAACTTTGCTCGAGTCCCCAAGGGACATAGAGGGTGTAGGATGAGTCCTTGGAGGTTCTAATAAGTGTAGAATGGTTAAGAGAGTATTCTAAAGGCTTAGAATGGTCTAGGAATGTGTATTAGGACTTATAAGAACCATTCGAATGATCCTAAACATTGCATGGTACCCCAAGGGACGTGGAGGGTGTACCATGAGTCCTTGGAGGTTCTAACAAGTGTAGAATGGTTAAGAGAGTATTCTAAAGGCTTAGAATGGTCTAGGAATGTGTATTAGGACTTATAAGAACCATTAGAATGATCCTAAACATTGTACGAGTCCCCGAGGGACATAGAGGGTGTAGCAAGAGTCCTTGGAGGTTCTAATAAGAGTAGAATGGTTAAGAGAGTATTCTAAAGGCTTAGAATGGTCTAGGAATGTGTAGTAGGACTTATAAGAACCGTTAGAATGATCCTAAACAATGCATGGTACCCCAAGGGATGTAGAGGGTGTACCATGAGTCCTTGGAGGTTCTAACAAGTGTAGAATGGTTAAGAGAGTATTCTAAAGGCTTAGAATGGTCTAGGAATGTGTATTAGGACTTATAAGAACCATTAGAATGATCCTAAACATTGTTCGAGTCCCCGAGGGACATACAGGGTGTAGCAAGAGTCCTTGGAGGTTCTAATAAGAGTAGAATGGTTAAGAGAGTATTCTAAAGGCTTAGAATGGTCTAGGAATGTGTAGTAGAACTTATAAGAACCATTACAATGATCCTAAACAATGCATGGTACCCCAAGGGATGTAGAGGGTGTACCATGAATCCTTGGAGGTTCTAACAAGTGTAGAATGGTTAAGAGAGTAATCTAAATGCTTAGAATGGTCTAGGAATGTGTAATAGGACTTATAATAACCATTAGAATGATCCTAAACAATGCTTGAGTCCCCAAGGAACGTAGAGGATGTAGCATGAGTCCTTGGAGGTTATAACAAGTGTAGAATGGTTAAGATAGTATTCTAAAGGCTTAGAATGGTATAGGAATGTTTATTAGGACTTATAATAACCATTAGAATGATCCTAAACATTGCATGGTGCCCCAAGGGACGTAGAGGGTGTAGCATGAGTCCTTGGAGGTTCTAATAAGTGTAGAATGGTTAAGAGAGTATTCTAACGGCTTAGAATGGTCTAGGAATGTGTACTAGGACTTATAATAACCATTAGAATGATCCTAAACATTGCATGGTACCCCAAGGGACGTAGAGGGTGTACCATGAGTCCTTGGAGGTTCTAACAAAGTGCAGAATGGTTAAGAGAGTATTCTAAAGGCTTAGAATTGTCTAGGAATTTGTATTAGGACTTATAAGAACCATTAGAATGATCCTACACATTGTTCGAGTCCCCAAGGGACATAGACTGTGTAGCATGAGTCCATGGAGGTTCTAACAAGTGTAGAATGGTTAAGAGAGTATTCTAAAGGCTTAGAATGGTCTAGGAATGTGTATTAGGACTTATACAAACATTAGAATGATCCTACACATTGTTCGAGTCCCCAAGGGACATAGAGGGTGTAGCATGAGTCCTTGGAGGTTCTAAAAAGTGTAGAATGGTTAAGAGAGTATTCTAAAGGCTTAGAATGGTCTAGGAATGTGTATTAGGACTTATAATAACCATTAGAATGATCCTAAACAATGCTAGAGTCCCCAAGGGACGTAGAGGGTGTAGCATGAGTCCTTGGAGGTTCTAACAAGTGTAGAATGGTTAAGAGAGTATTCTAAAGGCTTAGAATGGTCTAGGAATGTGTACTAGGACTTATAATAACCATTAGAATGATCCTAAACATTGCATGGTACCACAAGGGACGTAGAGGGTGTATCATGAGTCCTTGTAGGTTCTAACAAGTGTAGAATGGTTAAGAGAGTATTCTAAAGGCTTAGAATGGTCTAGGAATGTGTATTAGGACATATAATAACCATTAGAATGATCCTAAACAGTGCTTGAGTCCCCAAGGGACGTAGAGGGTGTAGCATGAGTCCTTGGAGATTATAACAAGTGTAGAATGGTTTAGATAGTATTCTAAAGGCTTAGAATGGTCTAGGAATGTGTATTAGGACTTATAATAACCATTAGAATGATCCTAAACACTGCATGGTTCTCCAAGGGACATAGAGGGTGTAGTATGAGTCCTTAGAGGTTCTAATAAGTGTAGACTGGTTAAGAGAGTATTCTAAAGCTTAGAATGGTCTAGGAATGTGTACTAGGACTTATAATAACCATTAGAATGATCCTAAACATTGCATGGTACCCCAAGGGATGTAGAGGGTGTACCATGAGTCCTTGGAGGTTCTAACAAAGTGTAGAATGGTTAAGAGAGTATTCTAAAGGCTTACAATGGTCTAGGAATGTATATTAGGACTTATAATAACCATTGGAATGATCCTAAACATTGCATGGTACCACAAGGGACGTAGAGGGTGTAGCATGAGTCCTTGTAGGTTCTAACAAGTGTAGAATGGTTAAGAGAGTATTCTAAAGGCATAGAATGGTCTAGGAATGTGTATTAGGACTTATAAGAACCATTAGAATGATCCTAAACATTGTACGAGTCCCCAAGGGACATAGAGGGTGTAGCAAGAGTCCTTGGAGGTTCTAATAAGAGTAGAATGGTTAAGAGAGTATTCTAAAGGCTTAGAATGGTCTAGGAATGTGTAGTAGGACTTATAAGAACCATTACAATGATCCTAAACAATGCATGGTACCCCAAGGGATGTAGAGGGTGTACCATGAATCCTTGGAGGTTCTAACAAGTGTAGAATGGTTAAGAGAGTATTCTAAATGCTTAGAATGGTCTAGGAATGTGTAATAGGACTTATAATAACCATTAGAATGATCCTAAACAATGCTTGAGTCCCCAAGGAACGTAGAGGATGTAGCATGAGTCCTTGGAGGTTATAACAAGTGTAGAATGGTTAAGATAGTATTCTAAAGGCTTAGAATGGTCTAGGAATGTGTATTAGGACTTATAATAACCATTAGAATGCTCCTAAACAATGCATGGTACCCCAAGGGATGTAGAGGGTGTACCATGAGTCCTTGGAGGTTCTAACAAGTGTAGAATGGTTAAGAGAGTATTCTAAAGGCTTAGAATGGTCTAGGAATGTGTATTAGGACTTATAAGAACCATTAGAATGATCCTAAACATTGTTCGAGTCCCCGAGGGACATAGAGGGTGTAGCAAGAGTCCTTGGAGGTTCTAATAAGAGTAGAATGGTTAAGAGAGTATTCTAAAGGCTTAGAATGGTCTAGGAATGTGTAGTAGGACTTATAAGAACCATTACAATGATCCTAAACAATGCATGGTACCCCAAGGGATGTAGAGGGTGTACCATGAATCCTTGGAGGTTCTAACAAGTGTAGAATGGTTAAGAGAGTATTCTAAATGCTTAGAATGGTCTAGGAATGTGTAATAGGACTTATAATAACCATTAGAATGATCCTAAACAATGCTTGAGTCCCCAAGGAACGTAGAGGATGTAGCATGAGTCCTTGGAGGTTATAACAAGTGTAGAATGGTTAAGATAGTATTCTAAAGGCTTAGAATGGTCTAGGAATGTGTATTAGGACTTATAATAACCATTAGAATGATCCTAAACATTGCATGGTGCCCCAAGGGACGTAGAGGGTGTACCATGAGTCCTTGGAGGTTCTAACAAAGTGTAGAATGGTTAAGAGAGTATTCTAAAGGCTTAGAATGGTCTAGGAATGTGTATTAGGACTTATAAGAACCATTAGAATGATCCTAAACTTTGCTCGAGTCCCCAAGGGACATAGAGGGTGTAGGATGAGTCCTTGGAGGTTCTAATAAGTGTAGAATGGTTAAGAGAGTATTCTAAAGGCTTAGAATGGTCTAGGAATGTGTATTAGGACTTATAAGAACCATTAGAATGATCCTAAACATTGCATGGTACCCCAAGGGACGTGGAGGGTGTACCATGAGTCCTTGGAGGTTCTAACAAGTGTAGAATGGTTCAGAGAGTATTCTAAAGGTTTAGAATGGTCTAGGAATGTGTATTAGGACTTATAAGAACCATTAGAATGATCCTAAACATTGTACGAGTCCCCGAGGGACATAGAGGGTGTAGCAAGAGTCCTTGGAGGTTCTAATAAGAGTAGAATGGTTAAGAGAGTATTCTAAAGGCTTAGAATGGTCTAGGAATGTGTAGTAGGACTTATAAGAACCGTTAGAATGATCCTAAACAATGCATGGTACCCCAAGGGATGTAGAGGGTGTACCATGAGTCCTTGGAGGTTCTAACAAGTGTAGAATGGTTAAGAGAGTATTCTAAAGGCTTAGAATGGTCTAGGAATGTGTATTAGGACTTATAAGAACCATTAGAATGATCCTAAACATTGTTCGAGTCCCCGAGGGACATACAGGGTGTAGCAAGAGTCCTTGGAGGTTCTAATAAGAGTAGAATGGTTAAGAGAGTATTCTAAAGGCTTAGAATGGTCTAGGAATGTGTAGTAGAACTTATAAGAACCATTACAATGATCCTAAACAATGCATGGTACCCCAAGGGATGTAGAGGGTGTACCATGAATCCTTGGAGGTTCTAACAAGTGTAGAATGGTTAAGAGAGTAATCTAAATGCTTAGAATGGTCTAGGAATGTGTAATAGGACTTATAATAACCATTAGAATGATCCTAAACAATGCTTGAGTCCCCAAGGAACGTAGAGGATGTAGCATGAGTCCTTGGAGGTTATAACAAGTGTAGAATGGTTAAGATAGTATTCTAAAGGCTTAGAATGGTATAGGAATGTTTATTAGGACTTATAATAACCATTAGAATGATCCTAAACATTGCATGGTGCCCCAAGGGACGTAGAGGGTGTAGCATGAGTCCTTGGAGGTTCTAATAAGTGTAGAATGGTTAAGAGAGTATTCTAAAGGCTTAGAATGGTCTAGGAATGTGTACTAGGACTTATAATAACCATTAGAATGATCCTAAACATTGCATGGTACCCCAAGGGACGTAGAGGGTGTACCATGAGTCCTTGGAGGTTCTAACAAAGTGCAGAATGGTTAAGAGAGTATTCTAAAGGCTTAGAATTGTCTAGGAATTTGTATTAGGACTTATAAGAACCATTAGAATGATCCTAAACTTTGCTCGAGTCCCCAAGGGACATAGAGGGTGTAGGATGAGTCCTTGGAGGTTCTAATAAGTGTAGAATGGTTAAGAGAGTATTCTAAAGGCTTAGAATGGTCTAGGAATGTGTATTAGGACTTATAAGAACCATTAGAATGATCCTAAACATTGCATGGTACCCCAAGGGACGTAGAGGGTGTACCATGAGTCCTTGGAGGTTCTAACAAGTGTAGAATGGTTAAGAGAGTATTCTAAAGGCTTAGAATAGTCTAGGAATGTGTATTAGGACTTATAAGAACCATTAGAATGATCCTACACATTGTTCGAGTCCCCAAGGGACATAGAGGGTGTAGCATGAGTCCTTGGAGGTTCTAACAAGTGTAGAATGGTTAAGAGAGTATTCTAAAGGCTTAGAATGGTCTAGGAATGTGTATTAGGACTTATAAGAACCATTAGAATGATCCTACACATTGTTCGAGTCCCCAAGGGACATAGAGGGTGTAGGATGAGTCCTTGGAGGTTCTAATAAGTGTAGAATGGTTAAGAGAGTATTCTAAAGGCTTAGAATGGTCTAGGAATGTGTATTAGGACTTATAAGAACCATTAGAATGATCCTAAACATTGTACGAGTCCCCAAGGGACATAGAGGGTGTAGCAAGAGTCCTTGGAGGTTCTAATAAGAGTAGAATGGTTAAGAGAGTATTCTAAAGGCTTAGAATGGTCTAGGAATGTGTACTAGGACTTATAATAACCATTAGAATGATCCTAAACATTGCATGGTACCCCAAGGGACGTAGAGGGTGTACCATGAGTCCTTGGAGGTTCTAACAAGTGTAGAATGGTTAAGAGAGTATTCTAAAGGCTTAGAATTGTCTAGGAATTTGTATTAGGACTTATAAGAACCATTAGAATGATCCTAAACTTTGCTCGAGTCCCCAAGGGACATAGAGGGTGTAGGATGAGTCCTTGGAGGTTCTAATAAGTGTAGAATGGTTAACAGAGTATTCTAAAGGCTTAGAATGGTCTAGGAATGTGTATTAGGACTTATAAGAACCATTAGAATGATCCTAAACATTGCATGGTACGCCAAGGGACGTAGAGGGTGTACCATGAGTCCTTGGAGGTTCTAACAAGTGTAGAATGGTTAAGAGAGTATTCTAAAGGCTTAGAATGGTCTAGGAATGTGTATTAGGACTTATAATAACCATTGGAATGATCCTAAACATTGCATGGTACCACAAGGGACGTAGAGGGTGTAATCATGAGTCCTTGTAGGTTCTAACAAGTGTAGAATGGTTAAGAGAGTATTCTAAAGGCTTAGAATGGTCTAGGAATGTGTATTAGGACTTATAAGAACCATTAGAATGATCCTACACATTGTTCGAGTCCCCAAGGGACATAGAGGGTGTAGCATGAGTCCTTGGAGGTTCTAACAAGTGTAGAATGGTTAAGAGAGTATTCTAAAGGCTTAGAATGGTCTAGGAATGTGTATTAGGACTTATAAGAACCATTAGAATGATCCTACACATTGTTCGAGTCCCCAAGGGACATAGAGGGTGTAGCATGAGTCCTTGGAGGTTCTAACAAGTGTAGAATGGTTAAGAGAGTATTCTAAAGGCTTAGAATGGTCTAGGAATGTGTATTAGGACTTATAAGAACCATTAGAATGATCCTACACATTGTTCGAGTCCCCAAGGGACATAGAGGGTGTAGCATGAGTCCTTGGAGGTTCTAAAAAGTGTAGAATGGTTAAGAGAGTATTCTAAAGGCTTAGAATGGTCTAGGAATGTGTATTAGGACTTATAATAACCATTAGAATGATCCTAAACAATGCTAGAGTCCCCAAGGGACGTAGAGGGTGTAGCATGAGTCCTTGGAGATTATAACAAGTGTAGAATGGTTAAGAGAGTATTTTAAAGGCTTAGAATGGTCTAGGAATGTGAATTAGGACTTATAATAACCATTACAATGATCCTAAACAGTGCTTGAGTCCCCAAGGGACGTACAGGGTGTAGCATGAGTCCGTGGAGATTATAACAAGTGTAGAATGGTTAAGATAGTATTCTAAAGGCTTAGAATGGTCTAGGAATGTGTATTAGGACTTATAATAACCATTAGAATGATCCTAAACACTGCATGGTCCCCCAAGGGACATAGAGGGTGTAGTATGAGTCCTTAGAGGTTCTAATAAGTGTAGACTGGTTAAGAGAGTATTCTAAAGCTTAGAATGGTCTAGGAATGTGTACTAGGACTTATAATAACCATTAGAATGATCCTAAACATTGCATGGTACCCCAAGGGACGTAGAGGGTGTACCATGAGTCCTTGGAGGTTATAACAAGTGTAGAATGGTTAAGATAGTATTCTAAAGGCTTAGAATGGTATAGGAATGTTTATTAGGACTTATAATAACCATTAGAATGATCCTAAACATTGCATGGTGCCCCAAGGGACGTAGAGGGTGTAGCATGAGTCCTTGGAGGTTCTAATAAGTGTAGAATGGTTAAGAGAGTATTCTAAAGGCTTAGAATGGTCTAGGAATGTGTACTAGGACTTATAATAACCATTAGAATGATCCTAAACATTGCATGGTACCCCAAGGGACGTAGAGGGTGTACCATGAGTCCTTGGAGGTTCTAACAAAGTGCAGAATGGTTAAGAGAGTATTCTAAAGGCTTAGAATTGTCTAGGAATTTGTATTAGGACTTATAAGAACCATTAGAATGATCCTAAACTTTGCTCGAGTCCCCAAGGGACATAGAGGGTGTAGGATGAGTCCTTGGAGGTTCTAATAAGTGTAGAATGGTTAAGAGAGTATTCTAAAGGCTTAGAATGGTCTAGGAATGTGTATTAGGACTTATAAGAACCATTAGAATGATCCTAAACATTGCATGGTACCCCAAGGGACGTAGAGGGTGTACCATGAGTCCTTGGAGGTTCTAACAAGTGTAGAATGGTTAAGAGAGTATTCTAAAGGCTTAGAATAGTCTAGGAATGTGTATTAGGACTTATAAGAACCATTAGAATGATCCTACACATTGTTCGAGTCCCCAAGGGACATAGAGGGTGTAGCATGAGTCCTTGGAGGTTCTAACAAGTGTAGAATGGTTAAGAGAGTATTCTAAAGGCTTAGAATGGTCTAGGAATGTGTATTAGGACTTATAAGAACCATTAGAATGATCCTACACATTGTTCGAGTCCCCAAGGGACATAGAGGGTGTAGGATGAGTCCTTGGAGGTTCTAATAAGTGTAGAATGGTTAAGAGAGTATTCTAAAGGCTTAGAATGGTCTAGGAATGTGTATTAGGACTTATAAGAACCATTAGAATGATCCTAAACATTGTTCGAGTCCCCGAGGGACATACAGGGTGTAGCAAGAGTCCTTGGAGGTTCTAATAAGAGTAGAATGGTTAAGAGAGTATTCTAAAGGCTTAGAATGGTCTAGGAATGTGTAGTAGGACTTATAAGAACCATTACAATGATCCTAAACAATGCATGGTACCCCAAGGGATGTAGAGGGTGTACCATGAATCCTTGGAGGTTCTACAAGTGTAGAATGGTTAAGAGAGTATTCTAAATGCTTAGAATGGTCTAGGAATGTGTAATAGGACTTATAATAACCATTAGAATGATCCTAAACAATGCTAGAGTCCCCAAGGAACGTAGAGGATCTAGCATGAGTCCTTGGAGGTTATAACAAGTGTAGAATGGTTAAGATAGTATTCTAAAGGCTTAGAATGGTATAGGAATGTGTATTAGGACTTATAATAACCATTAGAATGATCCTAAACATTGCATGGTGCCCCAAGGGACGTAGAGGGTGTAGCATGAGTCCTTGGAGGTTCTAATAAGTGTAGAATGGTTAAGAGAGTATTCTAAAGGCTTAGAATGGTCTAGGAATGTGTACTAGGACTTATAATAACCATTAGAATGATCCTAAACATTGCATGGTACCCCAAGGGACGTAGAGGGTGTACCATGAGTCCTTGGAGGTTCTAACAAAGTGTAGAATGGTTAAGAGAGTATTCTAAAGGCTTAGAATTGTCTAGGAATTTGTATTAGGACTTATAAGAACCATTAGAATGATCCTAAACTTTGCTCGAGTCCCCAAGGGACATAGAGGGTGTAGGATGAGTCCTTGGAGGTTCTAATAAGTGTAGAATGGTTAACAGAGTATTCTAAAGGCTTAGAATGGTCTAGGAATGTGTATTAGGACTTATAAGAACCATTAGAATGATCCTAAACATTGCATGGTACGCCAAGGGACGTAGAGGGTGTACCATGAGTCCTTGGAGGTTCTAACAAGTGTAGAATGGTTAAGAGAGTATTCTAAAGGCTTAGAATGGTCTAGGAATGTGTATTAGGACTTATAATAACCATTGGAATGATCCTAAACATTGCATGGTACCACAAGGGACGTAGAGGGTGTAATCATGAGTCCTTGTAGGTTCTAACAAGTGTAGAATGGTTAAGAGAGTATTCTAAAGGCTTAGAATGGTCTAGGAATGTGTATTAGGACTTATAAGAACCATTAGAATGATCCTACACATTGTTCGAGTCCCCAAGGGACATAGAGGGTGTAGCATGAGTCCTTGGAGGTTCTAACAAGTGTAGAATGGTTAAGAGAGTATTCTAAAGGCTTAGAATGGTCTAGGAATGTGTATTAGGACTTATAAGAACCATTAGAATGATCCTACACATTGTTCGAGTCCCCAAGGGACATAGAGGGTGTAGCATGAGTCCTTGGAGGTTCTAACAAGTGTAGAATGGTTAAGAGAGTATTCTAAAGGCTTAGAATGGTCTAGGAATGTGTATTAGGACTTATAAGAACCATTAGAATGATCCTACACATTGTTCGAGTCCCCAAGGGACATAGAGGGTGTAGCATGAGTCCTTGGAGGTTCTAAAAAGTGTAGAATGGTTAAGAGAGTATTCTAAAGGCTTAGAATGGTCTAGGAATGTGTATTAGGACTTATAATAACCATTAGAATGATCCTAAACAATGCTAGAGTCCCCAAGGGACGTAGAGGGTGTAGCATGAGTCCTTGGAGATTATAACAAGTGTAGAATGGTTAAGAGAGTATTCTAAAGGCTTAGAATGGTCTAGGAATGTGAATTAGGACTTATAATAACCATTACAATGATCCTAAACAGTGCTTGAGTCCCCAAGGGACGTACAGGGTGTAGCATGAGTCCGTGGAGATTATAACAAGTGTAGAATGGTTAAGATAGTATTCTAAAGGCTTAGAATGGTCTAGGAATGTGTATTAGGACTTATAATAACCATTAGAATGATCCTAAACACTGCATGGTGCCCCAAGGGACATAGAGGGTGTAGTATGAGTCCTTAGAGGTTCTAATAAGTGTAGACTGGTTAAGAGAGTATTCTAAAGGCTTAGAATGGTCTAGGAATGTGTAGTAGGACTTATAAGAACCATTAGAATGATCCTAAACAATGCATGGTACCCCAAGGGATGTAGAGGGTGTACCATGAGTCCTTGGAGGTTCTAACAAGTGTAGAATGGTTAAGAGAGTATTCTAAAGGCTTAGAATGGTCCAGGAATGTGTATTAGGATTTATAATAACCATTAGAATGATCCTAAACACTGCATGGTGCCCCAAGGGACATAGAGGGTGTAGTATGAGTCCTTAGAGGTTCTAATAAGTGTAGACTGGTTAAGAGAGTATTCTAAAGCTTAGAATGGTCTAGGAATGTGTACTAGGACTTATAATAACCATTAGAATGATCCTAAACATTGCATGGTACCCCAAGGGACGTAGAGGGTGTACCATGAGTCCTTGGAGGTTCTAACAAAGTGTAGAATGGTTAAGAGAGTATTCTAAAGGCTTAGAATGGTCCAGGAATGTGTATTAGGATTTATAATAACCATTGGAATGATCCTAAACATTGCATGGTACCACAAGGGATGTAGAGGGTGTAGCATGAGTCCTTGTAGGTTCTAACAAGTGTAGAATGGTTAAGAGAGTATTCTAAAGGCTTAGAATGGTCTAGGAATGTGTATTAGGACTTATAAGAACCATTAGAATGATCCTAAACATTGTTCGAGTCCCCGAGGGACATAGAGGGTGTAGCAAGAGTCCTTGGAGGTTCTAATAAGAGTAGAATGGTTAAGAGAGTATTCTAAAGGCTTAGAATGGTCTAGGAATGTGTAGTAGGACTTATAAGAACCATTACAATGATCCTAAACAATGCATGGTACCCCAAGGGATGTAGAGGGTGTACCATGAATCCTTGGAGGTTCTAACAAGTGTAGAATGGTTAAGAGAGTATTCTAAATGCTTAGAATGGTCTAGGAATGTGTAATAGGACTTATAATAACCATTAGAATGATCCTAAACATTGCATGGTGCCCCAAGGGACGTAGACGGTGTAGCATGAGTCCTTGGAGGTTCTAATAAGTTTAGAAAGGTTAAGAGAGTATTCTAAAGGCTTAGAATGGTCTAGGAATGTGTACTAGGACTTATAATAACCATTAGAATGATCCTAAACATTGCATGGTACCCCAAGGGACGTAGAGGGTGTACCATGAGTCCTTGGAGGTTCTAACAAAGTGTAGAATGGTTAAGAGAGTATTCTAAAGGCTTAGAATTGTCTAGGAATTTGTATTAGGACTTATAATAACCATTAGAATGATCCTAAACTTTGCTCGAGTCCCCAAGGGACATAGAGGGTGTAGGATGAGTCCTTGGAGGTTCTAATAAGTGTAGAATGGTTAAGAGAGTATTCTAAAGGCTTAGAATGGTCTAGGAATGTGTATTAGGACTTATAAGAACCATTAGAATGATCCTAAACATTGCATGGTACCCCAAGGGACGTAGAGGGTGTACCATGAGTCCTTGGAGGTTCTAACAAGTGTAGAATGGTTAAGAGAGTATTCTAAAGGCTTAGAATGGTCTAGGAA
Source organism: Crotalaria pallida (assembly GCA_037953625.1). Taxonomy (NCBI): domain Eukaryota; kingdom Viridiplantae; phylum Streptophyta; class Magnoliopsida; order Fabales; family Fabaceae; genus Crotalaria; species Crotalaria pallida. The sequence goes on along the minus strand of CM075655.1, from coordinate 61,791,026 downwards.
TGTGTATTAGGACTTATAAGAACCATTAGAATGATCCTACACATTGTTCGAGTCCCCAAGGGACATAGAGGGTGTAGCATGAGTCCTTAGAGGTTCTAACAATTGTAGAATGGTTAAGAGAGTATTCTAAAGGCTTAGAATGGTCTAGGAATGTGTATTAGGACTTATAAGAACCATTAGAATGATCCTACACATTGTTCGAGTCCCCAAGGGACATAGAGGGTGTAGCATGAGTCCTTGGAGGTTCTAATAAGAGTAGAATGGTTAAGAGAGTATTCTAAAGGCTTAGAATGGTCTAGGAATGTGTAGTAGGACTTATAAGAACCATTACAATGATCCTAAACAATGCATGGTACCCCAAGGGATGTAGAGGGTGTACCATGAATCCTTGGAGGTTCTAACAAGTGTAGAATGGTTAAGAGAGTATTCTAAATGCCTAGAATGGTCTAGGAATGTGTAATAGGACTTATAATAACCATTAGAATGATCCTAAACAATGCTTGAGTCCCCAAGGAACGTAGAGGGTGTAGCATGAATCCTTGGAGGTTATAACAAGTGTAGAATGGTTAAGATAGTATTCTAAAGGCTTAGAATGGTCTAGGAATGTGTATTAGGACTTATAATAACCATTAGAATGATCCTAAACATTGCATGGTGCCCCAAGGGACGTAGAGGGTGTAGCATGAGTCCTTGGAGGTTCTAATAAGTGTAGAAAGGTTAAGAGAGTATTCTAAAGGCTTAGAATGGTCTAGGAATGTGTACTAGGACTTATAATAACCATTAGAATGATCCTAAACACTGTATGCTACCCCAAGGGACGTAGAGGGTGTGCCATGAGTCCTTGGAGGTTCTAACAAAGTGTAGAATGGTTAAGAGAGTATTCTAAAGGCTTAGAATTGTCTAGGAATTTGTATTAGGACTTATAATAACCATTAGAATGATCCTAAACTTTGCTCGAGTCCCCAAGGGACATAGAGGGTGTAGGATGAGTCCTTGGAGGTTCTAATAAGTGTAGAATGGTTAAGAGAGTATTCTAAAGGCTTAGAATGGTCTAGGAATGTGTATTAGGACTTATAAGAACCATTAGAATGATCCTAAACATTGCATGGTACCCCAAGGGACGTAGAGGGTGTACCATGAGTCCTTGGAGGTTCTAACAAGTGTAGAATGGTTAAGAGAGTATTCTAAAGGCTTAGAATGGTCTAGGAATGTGTATTAGGACTTATAAGAACCATTAGAATGATCCTACACATTGTTCGAGTCCCCAAGGGACATAGAGGGTGTAGCATGAGTCCTTGGAGGTTCTAACAATTGTAGAATGGTTAAGAAAGTATTCTAAAGGCTTAGAATGGTCTAGGAATGTGTATTAGGACTTATAAGAACCATTAGAATGATCCTACACATTGTTCGAGTCCCCAAGGGACATAGAGGGTGTAGCATGAGTCCTTGGAGGTTCTAATAAGAGTAGAATGGTTAAGAGAGTATTCTAAAGGCTTAGAATGGTCTAGGAATGTGTAGTAGGACTTATAAGAACCATTACAATGATCCTAAACAATGCATGGTACCCCAAGGGATGTAGAGGGTGTACCATGAATCCTTGGAGGTTCTAACAAGTGTAGAATGGTTAAGAGAGTATTCTAAATGCCTAGAATGGTCTAGGAATGTGTAATAGGACTTATAATAACCATTAGAATGATCCTAAACAATGCTTGAGTCCCCAAGGAACGTAGAGGGTGTAGCATGAATCCTTGGAGGTTATAACAAGTGTAGAATGGTTAAGATAGTATTCTAAAGGCTTAGAATGGTCTAGGAATGTGTATTAGGACTTATAATAACCATTAGAATGATCCTAAACATTGCATGGTGCCCCAAGGGACGTAGAGGGTGTAGCATGAGTCCTTGGAGGTTCTAATAAGTGTAGAAAGGTTAAGAGAGTATTCTAAAGGCTTAGAATGGTCTAGGAATGTGTACTAGGACTTATAATAACCATTAGAATGATCCTAAACACTGTATGCTACCCCAAGGGACGTAGAGGGTGTGCCATGAGTCCTTGGAGGTTCTAACAAAGTGTAGAATGGTTAAGAGAGTATTCTAAAGGCTTAGAATTGTCTAGGAATTTGTATTAGGACTTATAATAACCATTAGAATGATCCTAAACTTTGCTCGAGTCCCCAAGGGACATAGAGGGTGTAGGAAGAGTCCTTGGAGGTTCTAATAAGTGTAGAATGGTTAAGAGAGTATTCTAAAGGCTTAGAATGGTCTAGGAATGTGTATTAGGACTTATAAGAACCATTAGAATGATCCTAAACATTGCATGGTACCCCAAGGGACGTAGAGGGTGTACCATGAGTCCTTGGAGGTTCTAACAAAGTGTAGAATGGTTAAGAGAGTATTCTAAAGGCTTAGAATGGTCTAGGAATGTGTATTAGGACTTATAATAACCATTAGAATGATCCTAAACAATGCTAGAGTCCCCAAGGGACGTAGAGGGTGTAGCATGAGTCCTTGGAGATTATAACAAGTGTAGAATTGTTAAGAGAGTATTCTAAAGGCTTAGAATGGTCTAGGAATGTGTACTAGGACTTATAATAACCATTAGAATGATCCTAAACATTGCATGGTACCCCAAGGGACGTAGAGGGTGTACCATGAGTCCTTGGAGGTTCTAACAAAGTGTAGAATGGTTAAGAGAGTATTCTAAAGGCTTAGAATGGTCCAGGAATGTGTATTAGGATTTATAATAACCATTGGAATGATCCTAAACATTGCATGGTACCACAAGGGACGTAGAGGGTGTAGCATGAGTCCTTGTAGGTTCTAACAAGTGTAGAATGGTTAAGAGAGTATTCTAAAGGCTTAGAATGGTCTAGGAATGTGTATTAGGACTTATAAGAACCATTAGAATGATCCTAAACATTGTTCGAGTCCCCGAGGGACATAGAGGGTGTAGCAAGAGTCCTTGGAGGTTCTAATAAGAGTAGAATGGTTAAGAGAGTATTCTAAAGGCTTAGAATGGTCTAGGAATGTGTAGTAGGACTTATAAGAACCATTACAATGATCCTAAACAATGCATGGTACCCCAAGGGATGTAGAGGGTGTACCATGAATCCTTGGAGGTTCTAACAAGTGTAGAATGGTTAAGAGAGTATTCTAAATGCTTAGAATGGTCTAGGAATGTGTAATAGGACTTATAATAACCATTAGAATGATCCTAAACAATGCTTGAGTCCCCAAGGAACGTAGAGGGTGTAGCATGAATCCTTGGAGGTTATAACAAGTGTAGAATGGTTAAGATAGTATTCTAAAGGCTTAGAATGGTCTAGGAATGTGTATTAGGACTTATAATAACCATTAGAATGATCCTAAACATTGCATGGTGCCCCCAAGGGACGTAGAGGGTGTAGCATGAGTCCTTGGAGGTTCTAATAAGTGTAGAAAGGTTAAGAGAGTATTCTAAAGGCTTAGAATGGTCTAGGAATGTGTACTAGGACTTATAATAACCATTAGAATGATCCTAAACATTGTATGGTACCCCAAGGGACGTAGAGGGTGTGCCATGAGTCCTTGGAGGTTCTAACAAAGTGTAGAATGGTTAAGAGAGTATTCTAAAGGCTTAGAATTGTCTAGGAATTTGTATTAGGACTTATAATAACCATTAGAATGATCCTAAACAATGCTAGAGTCCCCAAGGGACGTAGAGGGTCTAGCATGAGTCCTTGGAGATTATAACAAGTGTAGAATGGTTAAGAGAGTATTCTAAAGGCTTAGAATGGTGTAGGAATGTGTATTAGGACTTATAATAACCATTACAATGATCCTAAACAGCGCTTGAGTCCCCAAGGGACGTAGAGGGTGTACCATGAGTCCTTGGAGGTTCTAACAAAGTGTAGAATGGTTAAGAGAGTATTCTAAAGGCTTAGAATGGTCCAGGAATGTGTATTAGGATTTATAATAACCATTGGAATGATCCTAAACATTGCATGGTACCACAAGGGACGTAGAGGGTGTAGCATGACTCCTTATAGGTTCTAACAAGTGTAGAATGGTTAAGAGAGTATTCTAAAGGCTTAGAATGGTCTAGGAATGTGTATTAGGACTTATAAGAACCATTAGAATGATCCTAAACATTGTACGAGTCCCCAAGGGACATAGAGGGTGTAGCAAGAGTCCTTGGAGGTTCTAATAAGAGTAGAATGGTTAAGAGAGTATTCTAAAGGCTTAGAATGGTCTAGGAATGTGTAGTAGGACTTATAAGAACCATTAGAATGATCCTAAACAATGCATGGTACCCCAAGGGATGTAGAGGGTGTACCATGAGTCCTTGGAGGTTCTAACAAGTGTAGAATGATTAAGAGAGTATTCTAAAGGCTTAGAATGGTCTAGGAATGTGTATTAGGACTTATAAGAACCATTAGAATGATCCTAAACATTGTTCGAGTCCCCGAGGGACATAGAGGGTGTAGCAAGAGTCCTTGGAGGTTCTAATAAGAGTAGAATGGTTAAGAGAGTATTCTAAAGGCTTAGAATGGTCTAGGAATGTGTAGTAGGACTTATAAGAACCATTACAATGATCCTAAACAATGCATGGTACCCCAAGGGATGTAGAGGGTGTACCATGAATCCTTGGAGGTTCTAACAAGTGTAGAATGGTTAAGAGAGTATTCTAAATGCTTAGAATGGTCTAGGAATGTGTAATAGGACTTATAATAACCATTAGAATGATCCTAAACAATGCTTGAGTCCCCAAGGAACGTAGAGGGTGTAGCATGAATCCTTGGAGGTTATAACAAGTGTAGAATGGTTAAGATAGTATTCTAATGGCTTAGAATGGTCTAGGAATGTGTATTAGGACTTATAATAACCATTAGAATGATCCTAAACATTGCATGGTGCCCCAAGGGACGTAGAGGGTGTAGCATGAGTCCTTGGAGGTTCTAATAAGTTTAGAAAGGTTAAGAGAGTATTCTAAAGGCTTAGAATGGTCTAGGAATGTGTACTAGGACTTATAATAACCATTAGAATGATCCTAAACATTGCATGGTACCCCAAGGGACGTAGAGGGTGTACCATGAGTCCTTGGAGGTTCTAACAAAGTGTAGAATGGTTAAGAGAGTATTCTAAAGGCTTAGAATTGTCTAGGAATTTGTATTAGGACTTATAATAACCATTAGAATGATCCTAAACAATGCTAGAGTCCCCAAGGGACGTAGAGGGTGTAGCATGAGTCCTTGGAGATTATAACAAGTGTAGAATGGTTAAGAGAGTATTCTAAAGGCTTAGAATGGTGTAGGAATGTGTATTAGGACTTATAATAACCATTACAATGATCCTAAACAGTGCTTGAGTCCCCAAGGGACGTAGAGGGTGTAGCATGAGTCCGTGGAGATTATAACAAGTGTAGAATGGTTAAGATAGTATTCTAAAGGCTTAGAATGGTCTAGGAATGTGTATTAGGATTTATAATAACCATTGGAATGATCCTAAACATTGCATGGTACCACAAGGGACGTAGAGGGTGTAGCATGAGTCCTTGTAGGTTCTAACAAGTGTAGAATGGTTAAGAGAGTATTCTAAAGGCTTAGAATGGTCTAGGAATGTGTATTAGGACTTATAAGAACCATTAGAATGATCCTAAACATTGTACGAGTCCCCATGGGACATAGAGGGTGTAGCAAGAGTCCTTGGAGATTCTAATAAGAGTAGAATGGTTAAGAGAGTATTCTAGAGGCTTAGAATGGTCTAGGAATGTGTAGTAGGACTTATAAGAACCATTAGAATGATCCTAAACAATGCATGGTACCCCAAGGGATGTAGAGGGTGTACCATGAGTCCTTGGAGGTTCTAACAAGTGTAGAATGGTTAAGAGAGTATTCTAAAGGCTTAGAATGGTCTAGGAATGTGTATTAGGACTTATAAGAACCATTAGAATGATCCTAAACATTGTTCGAGTCCCCGAGGGACATAGAGGGTGTAGCAAGAGTCCTTGGAGGTTCTAATAAGAGTAGAATGGTTAAGAGAGTATTCTAAAGGCTTAGAATGGTCTAGGAATGTGTAGTAGGACTTATAAGAACCATTACAATGATCCTAAACAATGCATGGTACCCCAAGGGACATAGAGGGTGTAGCATGAGTCCTTGGAGGTTCTAATAAGTGTAGAATGGTTAAGAGAGTATTCTAAATGCATAGAATGGTCTAGGAATGTGTAATAGGACTTATAATAACCATTAGAATGATCCTAAACAATGCTTGAGTCCCCAAGGAACGTAGAGGGTGTAGCATGAGTCCTTGGAGGTTATAACAAGTGTAGAATGGTTAAGATAGTATTCTAAAGGCTTAGAATGGTCTAGGAATGTGTATTAGGACTTATAATAACCATTAGAATGATCCTAAACATTGCATGGTGCCCCAAGGGACGTAGAGGGTGTAGCATGAGTCCTTGGAGGTTCTAATAAGTGTAGAAAGGTTAAGAGAGTATTCTAAAGGCTTAGAATGGTCTAGGAATGTGTACTAGGACTTATAATAACCATTAGAATGATCCTAAACATTGCATTGCATGGTACCCCAAGGGACGTAGAGGGTGTACCATGAGTCCTTGGAGGTTCTAACAAAGTGTAGAATGGTTAAGAGAGTATTCTAAAGGCTTAGAATTGTCTAGGAATTTGTATTAGGACTTATAAGAACCATTAGAATGATCCTAAACTTTGCTCGAGTCCCCAAGGGACATAGAGGGTGTAGGATGAGTCCTTGGAGGTTCTAATAAGTGTAGAATGGTTAAGAGAGTATTCTAAAGGCTTAGAATGGTCTAGGAATGTGTATTAGGACTTATAAGAACCATTAGAATGATCCTAAACATTGCATGGTACCCCAAGGGACGTAGAGGGTGTACCATGAGTCCTTGGAGGTTCTAACAAGTGTAGAATGGTTAAGAGAGTATTCTAAAGGCTTAGAATGGTCTAGGAATGTGTATTAGGACTTATAATAACCATTGGAAAGATCCTAAACATTGCATGGTACCACAAGGGACGTAGAGGGTGTATCATGAGTCCTTGTAGGTTCTAACAAGTGTAGAATGGTTAAGAGAGTATTCTAAAGGCTTAGAATGGTCTAGGAATGTGTATTAGGACTTATAAGAACCATTAGAATGATCCTAAACAATGCATGGTACCCCAAGGGATGTAGAGGGTGTACCATGAATCCTTGGAGGTTCTAACAAGTGTAGAATGGTTAAGAGAGTATTCTAAATGCTTAGAATGGTCTAGGAATGTGTAATAGGACTTATAATAACCATTAGAATGATCCTAAACAATGCTTGAGTCCCCAAGGGACGTAGAGGGTGTAGCATGAGTCCTTGGAGGTTATAACAAGTGTAGAATGGTTAAGAGAGTATTCTAAAGGCTTAGAATGGTCTAGGAATGTGTATTAGGATTTATAATAACCATTGGAATGATCCTAAACATTGCATGGTACCACAAGGGACGTAGAGGGTGTAGCATGAGTCCTTGTAGGTTCTAACAAGTGTAGAATGGTTAAGAGAGTATTCTAAAGGCTTAGAATGGTCTAGGAATGTGTATTAGGACTTATAAGAACCATTAGAATGATCCTAAACATTGTACGAGTCCCCATGGGACATAGAGGGTGTAGCAAGAGTCCTTGGAGATTCTAATAAGAGTAGAATGGTTAAGAGAGTATTCTAGAGGCTTAGAATGGTCTAGGAATGTGTAGTAGGACTTATAAGAACCATTAGAATGATCCTAAACAATGCATGGTACCCCAAGGGATGTAGAGGGTGTACCATGAGTCCTTGGAGGTTCTAACAAGTGTAGAATGGTTAAGAGAGTATTCTAAAGGCTTAGAATGGTCTAGGAATGTGTACTAGGACTTATAAGAACCATTAGAATGATCCTAAACATTGTTCGAGTCCCCGAGGGACATAGAGGGTGTAGCAAGAGTCCTTGGAGGTTCTAATAAGAGTAGAATGGTTAAGAGAGTATTCTAAAGGCTTAGAATGGTCTAGGAATGTGTAGTAGGACTTATAAGAACCATTACAATGATCCTAAACAATGCATGGTACCCCAAGGGACATAGAGGGTGTAGCATGAGTCCTTGGAGGTTCTAATAAGTGTAGAATGGTTAAGAGAGTATTCTAAATGCTTAGAATGGTCTAGGAATGTGTAATAGGACTTATAATAACCATTAGAATGATCCTAAACAATGCTTGAGTCCCCAAGGAACGTAGAGGGTGTAGCATGAGTCCTTGGAGGTTATAACAAGTGTAGAATGGTTAAGATAGTATTCTAAAGGCTTAGAATGGTCTAGGAATGTGTATTAGGACTTATAATAACCATTAGAATGATCCTAAACATTGCATGGTGCCCCAAGGGACGTAGAGGGTGTAGCATGAGTCCTTGGAGGTTCTAATAAGTGTAGAAAGGTTAAGAGAGTATTCTAAAGGCTTAGAATGGTCTAGGAATGTGTACTAGGACTTATAATAACCATTAGAATGATCCTAAACATTGCATTGCATGGTACCCCAAGGGACGTAGAGGGTGTACCATGAGTCCTTGGAGGTTCTAACAAAGTGTAGAATGGTTAAGAGAGTATTCTAAAGGCTTAGAATTGTCTAGGAATTTGTATTAGGACTTATAAGAACCATTAGAATGATCCTAAACTTTGCTCGAGTCCCCAAGGGACATAGAGGGTGTAGGATGAGTCCTTGGAGGTTCTAATAAGTGTAGAATGGTTAAGAGAGTATTCTAAAGGCTTAGAATGGTCTAGGAATGTGTATTAGGACTTATAAGAACCATTAGAATGATCCTAAACATTGCATGGTACCCCAAGGGACGTAGAGGGTGTACCATGAGTCCTTGGAGGTTCTAACAAGTGTAGAATGGTTAAGAGAGTATTCTAAAGGCTTAGAATGGTCTAGGAATGTGTATTAGGACTTATAATAACCATTGGAAAGATCCTAAACATTGCATGGTACCACAAGGGACGTAGAGGGTGTATCATGAGTCCTTGTAGGTTCTAACAAGTGTAGAATGGTTAAGAGAGTATTCTAAAGGCTTAGAATGGTCTAGGAATGTGTATTAGGACTTATAAGAACCAAGAGAATGATCCTACACATTGTTCGAGTCCCCAAGGGACATAGAGGGTGTAGCATGAGTCCTTGGAGGTTCTAACAAGTGTAGAATGGTTAAGAGAGTATTCTAAAGGCTTAGAATGGTCTAGGAATGTGTATTAGGACTTATAAGAACCATTAGAATGATCCTACACATTGTTCGAGTCCCCAAGGGACATAGAGGGTATAGCATGAGTCCTTGGAAGTTCTAAAAAGTGTAGAATGGTTAAGAGAGTATTCTAAAGGCTTAGAATGGTCTAGGAATGTGTATTAGGACTTATAATAACCATTAGAATGATCCTAAACAATGCATGGTACCCCAAGGGACATAGAGGGTGTAGCATGAGTCCTTGGAGGTTCTAATAAGTGTAGAATGGTTAAGAGAGTATTCTAAATGTTTAGAATGGTCTAGGAATGTGTAATAGGACTTATAATAACCATTAGAATGATCCTAAACAATGCTTGAGTCCCCAAGGAACGTAGAGGGTGTAGCATGAGTCCTTGGAGGTTATAACAAGTGTAGAATGGTTAAGATAGTATTCTAAAGGCTTAGAATGGTCTAGGAATGTGTATTAGGACTTATAATAACCATTAGAATGATCCTAAACATTGCATGGTGCCCCAAGGGACGTAGAGGGTGTAGCATGAGTCCTTGGAGGTTCTAATAAGTGTAGAAAGGTTAAGAGAGTATTCTAAAGGCTTAGAATGGTCTAGGAATGTGTACTAGGACTTATAATAACCATTAGAATGATCCTAAACATTGCATTGCATGGTACCCCAAGGGACGTAGAGGGTGTACCATGAGTCCTTGGAGGTTCTAACAAAGTGTAGAATGGTTAAGAGAGTATTCTAAAGGCTTAGAATTGTCTAGGAATTTGTATTAGGACTTATAAGAACCATTAGAATGATCCTAAACTTTGCTCGAGTCCCCAAGGGACATAGAGGGTGTAGGATGAGTCCTTGGAGGTTCTAATAAGTGTAGAATGGTTAAGAGAGTATTCTAAAGGCTTAGAATGGTCTAGGAATGTGTATTAGGACTTATAAGAACCATTAGAATGATCCTAAACATTGCATGGTACCCCAAGGGACGTAGAGGGTGTACCATGAGTCCTTGGAGGTTCTAACAAAGTGTAGAATGGTTAAGAGAGTATTCTAAAGGCTTAGAATGGTCTAGGAATGTGTATTAGGACTTATAATAACCATTGGAAAGATCCTAAACATTGCATGGTACCACAAGGGACGTAGAGGGTGTATCATGAGTCCTTGTAGGTTCTAACAAGTGTAGAATGGTTAAGAGAGTATTCTAAAGGCTTAGAATGGTCTAGGAATGTGTATTAGGACTTATAAGAACCAAGAGAATGATCCTACACATTGTTCGAGTCCCCAAGGGACATAGAGGGTGTAGCATGAGTCCTTGGAGGTTCTAACAAGTGTAGAATGGTTAAGAGAGTATTCTAAAGGCTTAGAATGGTCTAGGAATGTGTATTAGGACTTATAAGAACCATTAGAATGATCCTACACATTGTTCGAGTCCCCAAGGGACATAGAGGGTATAGCATGAGTCCTTGGAGGTTCTAAAAAGTGTAGAATGGTTAAGAGAGTATTCTAAAGGCTTAGAATGGTCTAGGAATGTGTATTAGGACTTATAATAACCATTAGAATGATCCTAAACAATGCATGGTACCCCAAGGGACGTAGAGGGTGTACCATGAGTCCTTGGAGGTTCTAACAAAGTGTAGAATGGTTAAGAGAGTATTCTAAAGGCTTAGAATGGTCTAGGAATGTGTATTAGGACTTATAATAACCATTGGAATGATCCTAAACATTGCATGGTACCACAAGGGACGTAGAGGGTGTAGCATGAGTCCTTTTAGGTTCTAACAAGTGTAGAATGGTTAAGAGAGTATTCTAAAGGCTTAGAATGGTCTAGGAATGTGTATTAGGACTTATAAGAACCATTAGAGTGATCCTAAACATTGTACGAGTCCCCAAGGGACATAGAGGGTGTAGCAAGAGTCCTTGGAGGTTCTAATAAGAGTAGAATGGTTAAGAGAGTATTCTAAAGGCTTAGAATGGTCTAGGAATGTGTAGTAGGACTTATAAGAACCATTAGAATGATCCTAAACAATGCATGGTACCCCAAGGGATGTAGAGGGTGTACCATGAATCCTTGGAGGTTCTAACAAGTGTAGAATGGTTAAGAGAGTATTCTAAATGCTTAGAATGGTCTAGGAATGTGTAATAGGACTTATAATAACCATTAGAATGATCCTAAACAATGCTTGAGTCCCCATGGAACGTAGAGGGTGTAGCATGAGTCCTTGGAGGTTATAACAAGTGTAGAATGGTTAAGATAGTATTCTAAAGGCTTAGAATGGTCTAGGAATGTGAATTAGGACTTATAATAACCATTAGAATGATCCTAAACATTGCATGGTGCCCCAAGGGACGTAGAGGGTGTAGCATGAGTCCTTGGAGGTTCTAATAAGTGTAGAATGGTTAAGAGAATATTCTAAAGGCTTAGAATGGTCTAGGAATGTGTACTAGGACTTATAATAACCATTAGAATGATCCTAAACATTGCATGGTACCCCAAGGGACGTAGAGGGTGTACCATGAGTCCTTGGAGGTTCTAACAAAGTGTAGAATGGTTAAGAGAGTATTCTAAAGGCTTAGAATGGTCTAGGAATGTGTATTAGGACTTATAAGAACCATTAGAATGATCCTAAACTTTGCTCGAGTCCCCAAGGGACATAGAGGGTGTAGGATGAGTCCTTGGAGGTTCTAATAAGTGAAGAATGGTTAAGAGAGTTTTCTAAAGGCTTAGAATGGTCTAGGAATGTGTATTAGGACTTATAAGAACCATTAGAATGATCCTACACATTGTTCGAGTCCCCAAGGGACATAGAGGGTGTAGCATGAGTCCTTGGAGGTTCTAACAAGTGTAGAATGGTTAAGAGAGTATTCTAAAGGCGTAGAATGGTCTAGGAATGTGTATTAGGACTTATAAGAACCATTAGAATGATCCTACACATTGTTCGAGTCCCCAAGGGACATAGAGGGTGTAGCATGAGTCCTTGGAGGTTCTAACAAGTGTAGAATGGTTAAGAGAGTATTCTAAAGGCTTAGAATGGTCTAGGAATGTGTATTAGGACTTATAAGAACCATTAGAATGATCCTACACATTGTTCGAGTCCCCAAGGGACATAGAGGGTGTAGCATGAGTCCTTGGAGGTTCTAAAATGTGTAGAATGGTTAAGAGAGTATTCTAAAGGCTTAGAATGGTCTAGGACTGTGTATTAGGACTTATAATAACCATTAAATGATCCTAAACAATGCTAGAGTCCCCAAGGGACGTAGAGGGTGTAGCATGAGTCCTTGGAGATTATAACAAGTGTAGAATGGTTAAGAGAGTATTCTAAAGGCTTAGAATGGTCTAGGAATGTGTATTAGGACTTATAATAACCATTAGAATGATCCTAAACAATGCTTGAGTCCCCAAGGGACGTAGAGGGTGTAGCATGTGTCCTTGGAGATTATAACAAGTGTAGAATGGTTAAGAGAGTATTCTAAAGGCTTAGAATGGTCTAGGAATGATTATTAGGACTTATAAGAACCATTAGAATGATCCTAAACATTGCATGGTACCCCAAGGGACGTAGAGGGTGTACCATGAGTCCTTGGAGGTTCTAACAAGTGTAGAATGGTTAAGAGAGTATTCTAAAGGCTTAGAATGGTCTAGGAATGTGTATTAGGACTTATAATAACCATTGGAAAGATCCTAAACAATGCTTGAGTCCCCATGGAACGTAGAGGGTGTAGCATGAGTCCTTGGAGGTTATAACAAGTGTAGAATGGTTAAGATAGTATTCTAAAGGCTTAGAATGGTCTAGGAATGTGAATTAGGACTTATAATAACCATTAGAATGATCCTAAACATTGCATGGTGCCCCAAGGGACGTAGAGGGTGTAGCATGAGTCCTTGGAGGTTCTAATAAGTGTAGAATGGTTAAGAGAATATTCTAAAGGCTTAGAATGTTCTAGGAATGTGTACTAGGACTTATAATAACCATTAGAATGATCCTAAACATTGCATGGTACCCCAAGGGACGTAGAGGGTGTACCATGAGTCCTTGGAGGTTCTAACAAAGTGTAGAATGGTTAAGAGAGTATTCTAAAGGCTTAGAATGGTCTAGGAATGTGTATTAGGACTTTTAAGAACCATTAGAATGATCCTAAACTTTGCTCGAGTCCCCAAGGGACATAGAGGGTGTAGGATGAGTCCTTGGAGGTTCTAATAAGTGTAGAATGGTTAAGAGAGTTTTCTAAAGGCTTAGAATGGTCTAGGAATGTGTATTAGGACTTATAAGAACCATTAGAATGATCCTACACATTGTTCGAGTCCCCAAGGGACATAGAGGGTGTAGCATGAGTCCTTGGAGGTTCTAACAAGTGTAGAATGGTTAAGAGAGTATTCTAAAGGCGTAGAATGGTCTAGGAATGTGTATTAGGACTTATAAGAACCATTAGAATGATCCTACACATTGTTCGAGTCCCCAAGGGACATAGAGGGTGTAGCATGAGTCCTTGGAGGTTCTAACAAGTGTAGAATGGTTAAGAGAGTATTCTAAAGGCTTAGAATGGTCTAGGAATGTGTATTAGGACTTATAAGAACCATTAGAATGATCCTACACATTGTTCGAGTCCCCACGGGACATAGAGGGTGTAGCATGAGTCCTTGGAGGTTCTAAAATGTGTAGAATGGTTAAGAGAGTATTCTAAAGGCTTAGAATGGTCTAGGACTGTGTATTAGGACTTATAATAACCATTAAATGATCCTAAACAATGCTAGAGTCCCCAAGGGACGTAGAGGGTGTAGCATGAGTCCTTGGAGATTATAACAAGTGTAGAATGGTTAAGAGAGTATTCTAAAGGCTTAGAATGGTCTAGGAATGTGTATTAGGACTTATAATAACCATTAGAATGATCCTAAACAGTGCTTGAGTCCCCAAGGGACGTAGAGGGTGTAGCATGTGTCCTTGGAGATTATAACAAGTGTAGAATGGTTAAGAGAGTATTCTAAAGGCTTAGAATGGTCTAGGAATGAGTATTAGGACTTATAAGAACCATTAGAATGATCCTAAACATTGCTCGAGTCCCCAAGGGAAATAGAGAGTGTAGGATGAGTCCTGGAGGTTCTAATAAGTGTAGAATGGTTAAGAGAGTATTCTAAAGGCTTAGAATGGTCTAGGAATGTGTAGTAGGACTTATAAGAACCATTAGAATGATCCTAAACATTGCATGGTACCACGAGGGACGTAGAGGGTGTAGCATGAGTCCTTTTAGGTTCTAACAAGTGTAGAATGGTTAAGAGAGTATTCTAAAGGCTTAGAATGGTCTAGGAATGTGTATTAGGACTTATAAGAACCATTAGAGTGATCCTAAACATTGTACGAGTCCCCAAGGGACATAGAGGGTGTAGCAAGAGTCCTTGGACGTTCTAATAAGAGTAGAATGGTTAAGAGAGTATTCTAAAGGCTTAGAATGGTCTAGGAATGTGTAGTAGGACTTATAAGAACCATTAGAATGATCCTAAACAATGCATGGTACCCCAAGGGATGTAGAGGATGTAACATGAGTCCTTGGAGGTTCTAACAAGTGTAGAATGGTTAAGAGAGTATTCTAAAGGCTTAGAATGGTCTAGGAATGTGTAGTAGGACTTATAAGAACCATTACAATGATCCTAAACAATGCATGGTACCCCAAGGGATGTAGAGGGTGTACCATGAATCCTTGGAGGTTCTAACAAGTGTAGAATGGTTAAGAGAGTATTCTAAATGCTTAGAATGGTCTAGGAATGTGTAATAGGACTTATAATAACCATTAGAATGATCCTAAACAATGCTTGAGTCCCCATGGAACGTAGAGGGTGTAGCATGAGTCCTTGGAGGTTATAACAAGTGTAGAATGGTTAAGATAGTATTCTAAAGGCTTAGAATGGTCTAGGAATGTGAATTAGGACTTATAATAACCATTAGAATGATCCTAAACATTGCATGGTGCCCCAAGGGACGTAGAGGGTGTAGCATGAGTCCTTGGAGGTTCTAATAAGTGTAGAATGGTTAAGAGAATATTCTAAAGGCTTAGAATGTTCTAGGAATGTGTACTAGGACTTATAATAACCATTAGAATGATCCTAAACATTGCATGGTACCCCAAGGGACGTAGAGGGTGTACCATGAGTCCTTGGAGGTTCTAACAAAGTGTAGAATGGTTAAGAGAGTATTCTAAAGGCTTAGAATGGTCTAGGAATGTGTATTAGGACTTATAAGAACCATTAGAATGATCCTAAACTTTGCTCGAGTCCCCAAGGGACGTAGAGGGTGTAGGATGAGTCCTTGGAGGTTCTAATAAGTGTAGAATGGTTAAGAGAGTTTTCTAAAGGCTTAGAATGGTCTAGGAATGTGTATTAGGACTTATAAGAACCATTAGAATGATCCTACACATTGTTCGAGTCCCCAAGGGACATAGAGGGTGTAGCATGAGTCCTTGGAGGTTCTAACAAGTGTAGAATGGTTAAGAGAGTATTCTAAAGGCGTAGAATGGTCTAGGAATGTGTATTAGGACTTATAAGAACCATTAGAATGATCCTACACATTGTTCGAGTCCCCAAGGGACATAGAGGGTGTAGCATGAGTCCTTGGAGGTTCTAACAAGTGTAGAATGGTTAAGAGAGTATTCTAAAGGCTTAGAATGGTCTAGGAATGTGTATTAGGACTTATAAGAACCATTAGAATGATCCTACACATTGTTCGAGTCCCCAAGGGACATAGAGGGTGTAGCATGAGTCCTTGGAGGTTCTAAAATGTGTAGAATGGTTAAGAGAGTATTCTAAAGGCTTAGAATGGTCTAGGACTGTGTATTAGGACTTATAATAACCATTAAATGATCCTAAACAATGCTAGAGTCCCCAAGGGACGTAGAGGGTGTAGCATGAGTCCTTGGAGATTATAACAAGTGTAGAATGGTTAAGAGAGTATTCTAAAGGCTTAGAATGGTCTAGGAATGTGTATTAGGACTTATAATAACCATTAGAATGATCCTAAACAATGCTTGAGTCCCCAAGGGACGTAGAGGGTGTAGCATGTGTCCTTGGAGATTATAACAAGTGTAGAATGGTTAAGAGAGTATTCTAAAGGCTTAGAATGGTCTAGGAATGAGTATTAGGACTTATAAGAACCATTAGAATGATCCTAAACATTGCTCGAGTCCCTAAGGGAAATAGAGAGTGTAGGATGAGTCCTGGAGGTTCTAATAAGTGTAGAATGGTTAAGAGAGTATTCTAAAGGCTTAGAATGGTCTAGGAATGTGTAATAGGACTTATAAGAACCATTAGAATGATCCTAAACATTGCATGGTACCCCAAGGGACGTAGAGGGTGTACCATGAGTCCTTGGAGGTTCTAACAAGTGTAGAATGGTTAAGAGAGTATTCTAAAGGCTTAGAATGGTCTAGGAATGTGTATTAGGACTTATAATAACCATTGGAATGATCCTAAACATTGCGTGGTACCACAAGGGACGTAGAGGGTGTAGCATGAGTCCTTGTAGGTTCTAACAAGTGTAGAATGGTTAAGAGAGTATTCTAAAGGCTTAGAATGGTCTAGGAATGTGTAGTAGGACTTATAAGAACCATTAGAATGATCCGAAACATTGTACGAGTCCCCAAGGGACATAGAGGGTGTAGCAAGAGTCCTTGGAGGTTCTAATAAGAGTAGAATGGTTAAGAGAGTATTCCAAAGGCTTAGAATGGTCTAGGAATGTGTAGTAGGACTTATAAGAACCATTAAAATGATCCTAAACAATGCATGGTACCCCAAGGGATGTAGAGGGTGTACCATGAATCCTTGGAGGTTCTAACGAGTGTATAATGGTTAAGAGAGTATTCTAAATGCTTAGAATGGTCTAGGAATGTGTAATAGGACTTATAATAACCATTAGAATGAACCTAAACAATACTTGAGTCCCCAAGGGACGTAGACGGTGTACCATGAGTCCTTGGAGGTTCTAATAAGTGTAGAATGGTTAAGAGAGTATTCTAAATGCTTAGAATTGTCTAGGAATGTGTAATAGGACTTATAATAACCATTAGAATGATCCTAAACAATGCTTGAGTACCCAAGGGACGTAGAGGGTGTAGCATGAGTCCTTGGAGGTTATAAAAAGTGTAGAATGGTTAAGATAGTATTCTAAAGGCTTAGAATGGTCTAGGAATGTGTATTAGGATTTATAATAACCATTAGAATGATCCTAAACATTGCATGGTACCCCAAGGGACGTAGAGGGTGTACCATGAGTCCTTGGAGGTTCTAACAAAGTGTAGAATGGTTAAGAGAGTATTCTAAAGGCTTAGAATTGTCTAGGAATGTGTATTAGGACTTATAAGAACCATTAGAATGATCCTAAACTTTGCTCGAGTCCCCAAGGGACATAGAGGGTGTAGGATGAGTCCTTGGAGGTTCTAATAAGTGTAGAATGGTTAAGAGAGTATTCTAAAGGCTTAGAATGGTCTAGGAATGTGTATTAGGACTTATAAGAACCATTAGAATGATCCTAAACATTGCATGGTACCCCAAGGGACGTAGAGGGTGTACCATGAGTCCTTGGAGGTTCTAACAAGTGTAGAATGGTTAAGAGAGTATTCTAAAGGCTTAGAATGGTCTAGGAATGTGTATTAGGACTTATAATAACCATTGGAATGATCCTAAACATTGCATGGTACCACAAGGGACGTAGAGGGTGTATCATGAGTCCTTGTAGGTTCTAACAAGTGTAGAATGGTTAAGAGAGTATTCTAAAGGCTTAGAATGGTCTAGGAATGTGTATTAGGACTTATAAGAACCATTAGAATGATCCTACACATTGTTCGAGTCCCCAAGGGACATAGAGGGTGTAGCATGAGTCCTTGGAGGTTCTAACAAGTGTAGAATGGTTAAGAGAGTATTCTAAAGGCTTAGAATGGTTTAGGAATGTGTATTAGGACATATACGAACCTTTACAATGATCCTAAACATTGCTTGATACCCCAAGGGACGTAGAAGGTGTAGCATGAGTCCTTGGAGGTTCTAACAAGTGTAGAATGGTTAAAAGAGTATTCTAAAGGCTTAGTATGGTCTAGGAATGTGTATTAGGACTTATAAGTACCATTAGAATGATCATAAACATTACTTAGTACCCCATGGGACGTAGAGGGTGTAGCATGAGTCCTTGGAGGTTCTAACAAGTGTAGAATGGTTAAGAGAGTATTCTAAAGGCTTAGAATGGTCTAGGAATGTGTATTAGGACTTATAAGAACCATTAGAATGATCCTACACATTGTTCGAGTCCCCAAGGGACATAGAGGGTGTAGCATGAGTCCTTGGAGGTTCTAACAAGTGTAGAATGGTTAAGAGAGTATTCTAAAGGCTTAGAATGGTCTAGGAATGGGTATTAGGACTTATAAGAACCATTAGAATGATCCTACACTTTGTTCGAGTCCCCAAGGGACATAGAGGGTGTAGGATGAGTCCTTGGAGGTTCTAATAAGTGTAGAATGGTTAAGAGAGTATTCTAAAGGCTTAGAATGGTCTAGGAATGTGTATTAGGACTTATAAGAACCATTAGAATGATCCTAAACATTGCATGGTACCCCAAGGGACGTAGAGGGTGTACCATGAGTCCTTGGAGGTTCTAACAAGTGTAGAATGGTTAAGAGAGTATTCTAAAGGCTTAGAATGGTCTAGGAATGTGTATTAGGACTTATAATAACCATTGGAATGATCCTAAACATTGCATGGTACCACAAGGGACGTAGAGGGTGTATCATGAGTCCTTGTAGGTTCTAACAAGTGTAGAATGGTTAAGAGAGTATTCTAAAGGCTTAGAATGGTCTAGGAATGTGTATTAGGACTTATAAGAACCATTAGAATGATCCTACACATTGTTCGAGTCCCCAAGGGACATAGAGGGTGTAGCATGAGTCCTTGGAGGTTCTAACAAGTGTAGAATGGTTAAGAGAGTATTCTAAAGGCTTAGAATGGTTTAGGAATGTGTATTAGGACATATACGAACCTTTACAATGATCCTAAACATTGCTTGATACCCCAAGGGACGTAGAAGGTGTAGCATGAGTCCTTGGAGGTTCTAACAAGTGTAGAATGGTTAAAAGAGTATTCTAAAGGCTTAGTATGGTCTAGGAATGTGTATTAGGACTTATAAGTACCATTAGAATGATCATAAACATTACTTAGTACCCCATGGGACGTAGAGGGTGTAGCATGAGTCCTTGGAGGTTCTAACAAGTGTAGAATGGTTAAGAGAGTATTCTAAAGGCTTAGAATGGTCTAGGAATGTGTATTAGGACTTATAAGAACCATTAGAATGATCCTACACATTGTTCGAGTCCCCAAGGGACATAGAGGGTGTAGCATGAGTCCTTGGAGGTTCTAACAAGTGTAGAATGGTTAAGAGAGTATTCTAAAGGCTTAGAATGGTCTAGGAATGGGTATTAGGACTTATAAGAACCATTAGAATGATCCTACACTTTGTTCGAGTCCCCAAGGGACATAGAGGGTGTAGGATGAGTCCTTGGAGGTTCTAATAAGTGTAGAATGGTTAAGAGAGTATTCTAAAGGCTTAGAATGGTCTAGGAATGTGTATTAGGACTTATAAGAACCATTAGAATGATCCTAAACATTGCATGGTACCCCAAGGGACGTAGAGGGTGTACCATGAGTCCTTGGAGGTTCTAACAAGTGTAGAATGGTTAAGAGAGTATTCTAAAGGCTTAGAATGGTCTAGGAATGTGTATTAGGACTTATAATAACCATTGGAATGATCCTAAACATTGCATGGTACCACAAGGGACGTAGAGGGTGTATCATGAGTCCTTGTAGGTTCTAACAAGTGTAGAATGGTTAAGAGAGTATTCTAAAGGCTTAGAATGGTCTAGGAATGTGTATTAGGACTTATAAGAACCATTAGAATGATCCTACACATTGTTCGAGTCCCCAAGGGACATAGAGGGTGTAGCATGAGTCCTTGGAGGTTCTAACAAGTGTAGAATGGTTAAGAGAGTATTCTAAAGGCTTAGAATGGTTTAGGAATGTGTATTAGGACATATACGAACCTTTACAATGATCCTAAACATTGCTTGATACCCCAAGGGACGTAGAAGGTGTAGCATGAGTCCTTGGAGGTTCTAACAAGTGTAGAATGGTTAAAAGAGTATTCTAAAGGCTTAGAATGGTCTAGGAATGTGTATTAGGACTTATAAGTACCATTAGAATGATCATAAACATTACTTAGTACCCCATGGGACGTAGAGGGTGTAGCATGAGTCCTTGGAGGTTCTAACAAGTGTAGAATGGTTAAGAGAGTATTCTAAAGGCTTAGAATGGTCTAGGAATGTGTATTAGGACTTATAAGAACCATTAGAATGATCCTACACATTGTTCGAGTCCCCAAGGGACGTAGAAGGTGTAGCATGAGTCCTTGGAGGTTCTAACAAGTGTAGAATGGTTAAAAGAGTATTCTAAAGGCTTAGAATGGTCTAGGAATGTGTATTAGGACTTATAAGTACCATTAGAATGATCATAAACATTACTTAGTACCCCATGGGACGTAGAGGGTGTAGCATGAGTCCTTGGAGATTATAACAAGTGTAGAATGGTTAAGATAGTATTCTAAAGGCTTAGAGTGGTCTAGGAATGTGTATTAGGACTTATAATAACCATTAGAATGATCCTAAACATTGCATGGTGCCCCAAGGGACGTAGAGGGTGTAGCATGAGTCCTTGGAGGTTCTAATAAGTGTAGAATGGTTAAGAGAGTATTCTAAAGGCTTAGAATGGTCTAGGAATGTGTACTAGGACTTATAATAACCATTAGAATGAACCTAAACAATACTTGAGTCCCCAAGGGACGTAGAGGGTGTAGCATGAGTCCTTGGAGGTTCTAACAAGTGTAGAATGGTTAAGAGAGTATTCTAAAGGCTTAGAATTGTCTAGGAATGTGTATTAGGACTTATAATAACCATTAGAATGATCCTAAACAATGCTTGAGTCCCCAAGGGACGTAGAGGGTGTAGCATGAGTCCTTGGAGGTTATAAAAAGTGTAGAATGGTTAAGATAGTATTCTAAAGGCTTAGAATGGTCTAGGAATGTGTATTAGGACTTATAATAACCATTAGAATGATCCTAAACATTGCATGGTACCCCAAGGGACGTAGAGGGTGTACCATGAGTCCTTGGAGGTTCTAACAAAGTGTAGAATGGTTAAGAGAGTATTCTAAAGGCCTAGAATGGTCTAGGAATGAGTATTAGGACTTATAAGAACCATTAGAATGATCCTAAACATTGCTCGAGTCCCCAAGGGACATAGAGGGTGTAGCATGAGTCCTTGGAGGTTCTAATATGTGTAGAATGGTTAAGAGAGTATTCTAAAGGCTTAGAATGGTGTAGGAATGTGTATTAGGACTTATAATAACCATTAGAATGATCCTAAACATTGCATGGTACCCCAAGGGACGTAGAGGGTGTACCATGAGTCCTTGGAGGTTCTAACAAGTGTAGAATGGTAAAGAGAGTATTCTAAAGGCTTACAATGGTCTAGGAATGTGTATTAGGACTTATAATAACCATTAGAATGATCCTAAACATTGCATGGTGCCCCAAGGGACGTAGATGGTGTAGCATGAGTCCTTGGAGGTTCTAATAAGTGTAGAATGGTTAAGAGAGTATTCTAAAGGCTTAGAATGGTCTAGGAATGTGTACTAGGACTTATAATAACCATTAGAATGATCCTAAACATTGCACGATACCCTAAGGGACGTAGAGGGTGTACCATGAGTCCTTGGAGGTTCTAACAAAGTGTAGAATGGTTAAGAGAGTATTCTAAAGGCTTAGAATGGTCTAGGAATGAGTATTAGGACTTATAAGAACCATTAGAATGATCCTAAACATTGCTCGAGTCCCCAAGGGACATAGAGGGTGTAGGATGAGTCCCCAAGGGACATAGAGGGTGTAGGATGAGTCCTTGGAGGTTCTAATAAGTGTAGAATGGTTAAGAGAGTATTCTAAAGGCTTAGAATGGTCTAGGAATGTGTATTAGTACTTCTAAGAACCATTAGAATGATCCTAAACAATGCTTGAGTACCCAAGGGACGTAGAGGGTGTAGCATGAGTCCTTGGAGGTTATAAAAAGTGTAGAATGGTTAAGATAGTATTCTAAAGGCTTAGAATGGTCTAGGAATGTGTATTAGGACTTATAATAACCATTAGAATGATCCTAAACATTGCATGGTACCCCAAGGGACGTAGAGGGTGTACCATGAGTCCTTGGAGGTTCTAACAAAGTGTAGAATGGTTAAGAGAGTATTCTAAAGGCTTAGAATTGTCTAGGAATGTGTATTAGGACTTATAAGAACCATTAGAATGATCCTAAACTTTGCTCGAGTCCCCAAGGGACATAGAGGGTGTAGCATGAGTCCTTGGAGGTTCTAATAAGTGTAGAATGGTTAAGAGAATATTCTAAAGGCTTAGAATGTTCTAGGAATGTGTACTAGGACTTATAATAACCATTAGAATGATCCTAAACATTGCATGGTACCCCAAGGGACGTAGAGGGTGTACCATGAGTCCTTGGAGGTTCTAACAAAGTGTAGAATGGTTAAGAGAGTATTCTAAAGGCTTAGAATGGTCTAGGAATGTGTATTAGGACTTATAAGAACCATTAGAATGATCCTAAACTTTGCTCGAGTCCCCAAGGGACATAGAGGGTGTAGGATGAGTCCTTGGAGGTTCTAATAAGTGTAGAATGGTTAAGAGAGTTTTCTAAAGGCTTAGAATGGTCTAGGAATGTGTATTAGGACTTATAAGAACCATTAGAATGATCCTACACATTGTTCGAGTCCCCAAGGGACATAGAGGGTGTAGCATGAGTCCTTGGAGGTTCTAACAAGTGTAGAATGGTTAAGAGAGTATTCTAAAGGCGTTGAATGGTCTAGGAATGTGTATTAGGACTTATAAGAACCATTAGAATGATCCTACACATTGTTCGAGTCCCCAAGGGACATAGAGGGTGTAGCATGAGTCCTTGGAGGTTCTAACAAGTGTAGAATGGTTAAGAGAGTATTCTAAAGGCTTAGAATGATCTAGGAATGTGTATTAGGACTTATAAGAACCATTAGAATGATCCTACACATTGTTCGAGTCCCCAAGGGACATAGAGGGTGTAGCATGAGTCCTTGGAGGTTCTAAAATGTGTAGAATGGTTAAGAGAGTATTCTAAAGGCTTAGAATGGTCTAGGACTGTGTATTAGGACTTATAATAACCATTAAATGATCCTAAACAATGCTAGAGTCCCCAAGGGACGTAGAGGGTGTAGCATGAGTCCTTGGAGATTATAACAAGTGTAGAATGGTTAAGAGAGTATTCTAAAGGCTTAGAATGGTCTAGGAATGTGTATTAGGACTTATAATAACCATTAGAATGATCCTAAACAGTGCTTGAGTCCCCAAGGGACGTAGAGGGTGTAGCATGTGTCCTTGGAGATTATAACAAGTGTAGAATGGTTAAGAGAGTATTCTAAAGGCTTAGAGTGGTCTAGGAATGAGTATTAGGACTTATAAGAACCATTAGAATGATCCTAAACATTGCTCGAGTCCCCAAGGGAAATAGAGAGTGTAGGATGAGTCCTGGAGGTTCTAATAAG
Source organism: Crotalaria pallida (assembly GCA_037953625.1). Taxonomy (NCBI): domain Eukaryota; kingdom Viridiplantae; phylum Streptophyta; class Magnoliopsida; order Fabales; family Fabaceae; genus Crotalaria; species Crotalaria pallida. The sequence continues at coordinate 61,767,156 of CM075655.1, read as the reverse complement.
TGTAGAATGGTTAAGAGAGTATTCTAAAGGCTTAGAATGGTCTAGGAATGTGTAGTAGGACTTATAAGAACCATTAGAATGATCCTAAACATTGCATGGTACCACAAGGGACGTAGAGGGTGTAGCATGAGTCCTTTTAGGTTCTAACAAGTGTAGAATGGTTAAGAGAGTATTCTAAAGGCTTAGAATGGTCTAGGAATGTGTATTAGGACTTATAAGAACCATTAGAATGATCCTACACATTGTTCGAGTCCCCAAGGGACATAGAGGGTGTAGCATGAGTCCTTGGAGGTTCTAAAATGTGTAGAATGGTTAAGAGAGTATTCTAAAGGCTTAGAATGGTCTAGGACTGTGTATTAGGACTTATAATAACCATTAAATGATCCTAAACAATGCTAGAGTCCCCAAGGGACGTAGAGGGTGTAGCATGAGTCCTTGGAGATTATAACAAGTGTAGAATGGTTAAGAGAGTATTCTAAAGGCTTAGAATGGTCTAGGAATGTGTATTAGGACTTATAATAACCATTAGAATGATCCTAAACAGTGCTTGAGTCCCCAAGGGACGTAGAGGGTGTAGCATGTGTCCTTGGAGATTATAACAAGTGTAGAATGGTTAAGAGAGTATTCTAAAGGCTTAGAGTGGTCTAGGAATGAGTATTAGGACTTATAAGAACCATTAGAATGATCCTAAACATTGCTCGAGTCCCCAAGGGAAATAGAGAGTGTAGGATGAGTCCTGGAGGTTCTAATAAGTGTAGAATGGTTAAGAGAGTATTCTAAAGGCTTAGAATGGTCTAGGAATGTGTAGTAGGACTTATAAGAACCATTAGAATGATCCTAAACATTGCATGGTACCACAAGGGACGTAGAGGGTGTAGCATGAGTCCTTTTAGGTTCTAACAAGTGTAGAATGGTTAAGAGAGTATTCTAAAGGCTTAGAATGGTCTAGGAATGTGTATTAGGACTTATAAGAACCATTAGAGTGATCCTAAACATTGTACGAGTCCCCAAGGGACATAGAGGGTGTAGCAAGAGTCCTTGGACGTTCTAATAAGAGTAGAATGGTTAAGAGAGTATTCTAAAGGCTTAGAATGGTCTAGGAATGTGTAGTAGGACTTATAAGAACCATTAGAATGATCCTAAACAATGCATGGTACCCCAAGGGATGTAGAGGATGTAACATGAGTCCTTGGAGGTTCTAACAAGTGTAGAATGGTTAAGAGAGTATTCTAAAGGCTTAGAATGGTCTAGGAATGTGTAGTAGGACTTATAAGAACCATTACAATGATCCTAAACAATGCATGGTACCCCAAGGGATGTAGAGGGTGTACCATGAATCCTTGGAGGTTCTAACAAGTGTAGAATGGTTAAGAGAGTATTCTAAATGCTTAGAATGGTCTAGGAATGTGTAATAGGATTTATAATAACCATTAGAATGATCCTAAACAATGCTTGAGTCCCCATGGAACGTAGAGGGTGTAGCATGAGTCCTTGGAGGTTATAACAAGTGTAGAATGGTTAAGATAGTATTCTAAAGGCTTAGAATGGTCTAGGAATGTGAATTAGGACTTATAATAACCATTAGAATGATCCTAAACATTGCATGGTGCCCCAAGGGACGTAGAGGGTGTAGCATGAGTCCTTGGAGGTTCTAATAAGTGTAGAATGGTTAAGAGAATATTCTAAAAGCTTAGAATGTTCTAGGAATGTGTACTAGGACTTATAATAACCATTAGAATGATCCTAAACATTGCATGGTACCCCAAGGGACGTAGAGGGTGTACCATGAGTCCTTGGAGGTTCTAACAAAGTGTAGAATGGTTAAGAGAGTATTCTAAAGGCTTAGAATGGTCTAGGAATGTGTATTAGGACTTATAAGAACCATTAGAATGATCCTAAACTTTGCTCGAGTCCCCAAGGGACATAGAGGGTGTAGGATGAGTCCTTGGAGGTTCTAATAAGTGTAGAATGGTTAAGAGAGTTTTCTAAAGGCTTAGAATGGTCTAGGAATGTGTATTAGGACTTATAAGAACCATTAGAATGATCCTACACATTGTTCGAGTCCCCAAGGGACATAGAGGGTGTAGCATGAGTCCTTGGAGGTTCTAACAAGTGTAGAATGGTTAAGAGAGTATTCTAAAGGCGTTGAATGGTCTAGGAATGTGTATTAGGACTTATAAGAACCATTAGAATGATCCTACACATTGTTCGAGTCCCCAAGGGACATAGAGGGTGTAGCATGAGTCCTTGGAGGTTCTAACAAGTGTAGAATGGTTAAGAGAGTATTCTAAAGGCTTAGAATGGTCTAGGAATGTGTATTAGGACTTATAAGAACCATTAGAATGATCCTACACATTGTTCGAGTCCCCAAGGGACATAGAGGGTGTAGCATGAGTCCTTGGAGGTTCTAAAATGTGTAGAATGGTTAAGAGAGTATTCTAAAGGCTTAGAATGGTCTAGGACTGTGTATTAGGACTTATAATAACCATTAAATGATCCTAAACAATGCTAGAGTCCCCAAGGGACGTAGAGGGTGTAGCATGAGTCCTTGGAGATTATAACAAGTGTAGAATGGTTAAGAGAGTATTCTAAAGGCTTAGAATGGTCTAGGAATGTGTATTAGGACTTATAATAACCATTAGAATGATCCTAAACAGTGCTTGAGTCCCCAAGGGACGTAGAGGGTGTAGCATGTGTCCTTGGAGATTATAACAAGTGTAGAATGGTTAAGAGAGTATTCTAAAGGCTTAGAATGGTCTAGGAATGAGTATTAGGACTTATAAGAACCATTAGAATGATCCTAAACATTGCTCGAGTCCCCAAGGGAAATAGAGAGTGTAGGATGAGTCCTGGAGGTTCTAATAAGTGTAGAATGGTTAAGAGAGTATTCTAAAGGCTTAGAATGGTCTAGGAATGTGTAGTAGGACTTATAAGAACCATTAGAATGATCCTAAACATTGCATGGTACCACAAGGGACGTAGAGGGTGTAGCATGAGTCCTTTTAGGTTCTAACAAGTGTAGAATGGTTAAGAGAGTATTCTAAAGGCTTAGAATGGTCTAGGAATGTGTATTAGGACTTATAAGAACCATTAGAGTGATCCTAAACATTGTACGAGTCCCCAAGGGACATAGAGGGTGTAGCAAGAGTCCTTGGACGTTCTAATAAGAGTAGAATGGTTAAGAGAGTATTCTAAAGGCTTAGAATGGTCTAGGAATGTGTAGTAGGACTTATAAGAACCATTAGAATGATCCTAAACAATGCATGGTACCCCAAGGGATGTAGAGGATGTAACATGAGTCCTTGGAGGTTCTAACAAGTGTAGAATGGTTAAGAGAGTATTCTAAAGGCTTAGAATGGTCTAGGAATGTGTAGTAGGACTTATAAGAACCATTACAATGATCCTAAACAATGCATGGTACCCCAAGGGATGTAGAGGGTGTACCATGAATCCTTGGAGGTTCTAACAAGTGTAGAATGGTTAAGAGAGTATTCTAAATGCTTAGAATGGTCTAGGAATGTGTAATAGGATTTATAATAACCATTAGAATGATCCTAAACAATGCTTGAGTCCCCATGGAACGTAGAGGGTGTAGCATGAGTCCTTGGAGGTTATAACAAGTGTAGAATGGTTAAGATAGTATTCTAAAGGCTTAGAATGGTCTAGGAATGTGAATTAGGACTTATAATAACCATTAGAATGATCCTAAACATTGCATGGTGCCCCAAGGGACGTAGAGGGTGTAGCATGAGTCCTTGGAGGTTCTAATAAGTGTAGAATGGTTAAGAGAATATTCTAAAGGCTTAGAATGTTCTAGGAATGTGTACTAGGACTTATAATAACCATTAGAATGATCCTAAACATTGCATGGTACCCCAAGGGACGTAGAGGGTGTACCATGAGTCCTTGGAGGTTCTAACAAAGTGTAGAATGGTTAAGAGAGTATTCTAAAGGCTTAGAATGGTCTAGGAATGTGTATTAGGACTTATAAGAACCATTAGAATGATCCTAAACTTTGCTCGAGTCCCCAAGGGACATAGAGGGTGTAGGATGAGTCCTTGGAGGTTCTAATAAGTGTAGAATGGTTAAGAGACTTTTCTAAAGGCTTAGAATGGTCTAGGAATGTGTATTAGGACTTATAAGAACCATTAGAATGATCCTACACATTGTTCGAGTCCCCAAGGGACATAGAGGGTGTAGCATGAGTCCTTGGAGGTTCTAACAAGTGTAGAATGGTTAAGAGAGTATTCTAAAGGCGTAGAATGGTCTAGGAATGTGTATTAGGACTTATAAGAACCATTAGAATGATCCTACACATTGTTCGAGTCCCCAAGGGACATAGAGGGTGTAGCATGAGTCCTTGGAGGTTCTAACAAGTGTAGAATGGTTAAGAGAGTATTCTAAAGGCTTAGAATGGTCTAGGAATGTGTATTAGGACTTATAAGAACCATTAGAATGATCCTACACATTGTTCGAGTCCCCAAGGGACATAGAGGGTGTAGCATGAGTCCTTGGAGGTTCTAAAATGTGTAGAATGGTTAAGAGAGTATTCTAAAGGCTTAGAATGGTCTAGGACTGTGTATTAGGACTTATAATAACCATTAAATGATCCTAAACAATGCTAGAGTCCCCAAGGGACGTAGAGGGTGTAGCATGAGTCCTTGGAGATTATAACAAGTGTAGAATGGTTAAGAGAGTATTCTAAAGGCTTAGAATGGTCTAGGAATGTGTATTAGGACTTATAATAACCATTAGAATGATCCTAAACAATGCTTGAGTCCCCAAGGGACGTAGAGGGTGTAGCATGTGTCCTTGGAGATTATAACAAGTGTAGAATGGTTAAGAGAGTATTCTAAAGGCTTAGAATGGTCTAGGAATGAGTATTAGGACTTATAAGAACCATTAGAATGATCCTAAACATTGCTCGAGTCCCCAAGGGAAATAGAGAGTGTAGGATGAGTCCTGGAGGTTCTAATAAGTGTAGAATGGTTAAGAGAGTATTCTAAAGGCTTAGAATGGTCTAGGAATGTGTAGTAGGACTTATAAGAACCATTAGAATGATCCTAAACATTGCATGGTACCCCAAGGGACGTAGAGGGTGTACCATGAGTCCTTGGAGGTTCTAACAAGTGTAGAATGGTTAAGAGAGTATTCTAAAGGCTTAGAATGGTCTAGGAATGTGTATTAGGACTTATAATAACCATTGGAATGATCCTAAACATTGCGTGGTACCACAAGGGACGTAGAGGGTGTAGCATGAGTCCTTGTAGGTTCTAACAAGTGTAGAATGGTTAAGAGAGTATTCTAAAGGCTTAGAATGGTCTAGGAATGTGTAGTAGGACTTATAAGAACCATTAGAATGATCAGAAACATTGTACGAGTCCCCAAGGGACATAGAGGGTGTAGCAAGAGTCCTTGGAGGTTCTAATAAGAGTAGAATGGTTAAGAGAGTATTCCAAAGGCTTAGAATGGTCTAGGAATGTGTAGTAGGACTTATAAGAACCATTAAAATGATCCTAAACAATGCATGGTACCCCAAGGGATGTAGAGGGTGTACCATGAATCCTTGGAGGTTCTAACGAGTGTATAATGGTTAAGAGAGTATTCTAAATGCTTAGAATGGTCTAGGAATGTGTAATAGGACTTATAATAACCATTAGAATGAACCTAAACAATACTTGAGTCCCCAAGGGACGTAGACGGTGTACCATGAGTCCTTGGAGGTTCTAATAAGTGTAGAATGGTTAAGAGAGTATTCTAAATGCTTAGAATTGTCTAGGAATGTGTAATAGGACTTATAATAACCATTAGAATGATCCTAAACAATGCTTGAGTACCCAAGGGACGTAGAGGGTGTAGCATGAGTCCTTGGAGGTTATAAAAAGTGTAGAATGGTTAAGATAGTATTCTAAAGGCTTAGAATGGTCTAGGAATGTGTATTAGGACTTATAATAACCATTAGAATGATCCTAAACATTGCATGGTACCCCAAGGGACGTAGAGGGTGTACCATGAGTCCTTGGAGGTTCTAACAAAGTGTAGAATGGTTAAGAGAGTATTCTAAAGGCTTAGAATTGTCTAGGAATGTGTATTAGGACTTATAAGAACCATTAGAATGATCCTAAACTTTGCTCGAGTCCCCAAGGGACATAGAGGGTGTAGGATGAGTCCTTGGAGGTTCTAATAAGTGTAGAATGGTTAAGAGAGTATTCTAAAGGCTTAGAATGGTCTAGGAATGTGTATTAGGACTTATAAGAACCATTAGAATGATCCTAAACATTGCATGGTACCCCAAGGGACGTAGAGGGTGTACCATGAGTCCTTGGAGGTTCTAACAAGTGTAGAATGGTTAAGAGAGTATTCTAAAGGCTTAGAATGGTCTAGGAATGTGTATTAGGACTTATAATAACCATTGGAATGATCCTAAACATTGCATGGTACCACAAGGGACGTAGAGGGTGTATCATGAGTCCTTGTAGGTTCTAACAAGTGTAGAATGGTTAAGAGAGTATTCTAAAGGCTTAGAATGGTCTAGGAATGTGTATTAGGACTTATAAGAACCATTAGAATGATCCTACACATTGTTCGAGTCCCCAAGGGACATAGAGGGTGTAACATGAGTCCTTGGAGGTTCTAACAAGTGTAGAATGGTTAAGAGAGTATTCTAAAGGCTTAGAATGGTTTAGGAATGTGTATTAGGACATATACGAACCTTTACAATGATCCTAAACATTGCTTGATACCCCAAGGGACGTAGAAGGTGTAGCATGAGTCCTTGGAGGTTCTAACAAGTGTAGAATGGTTAAAAGAGTATTCTAAAGGCTTAGAATGGTCTAGGAATGTGTATTAGGACTTATAAGTACCATTAGAATGATCATAAACATTACTTAGTACCCCATGGGACGTAGAGGGTGTAGCATGAGTCCTTGGAGGTTCTAACAAGTGTAGAATGGTTAAGAGAGTATTCTAAAGGCTTAGAATGGTCTAGGAATGTGTATTAGGACTTATAAGAACCATTAGAATGATCCTACACATTGTTCGAGTCCCCAAGGGACATAGAGGGTGTAGCATGAGTCCTTGGAGGTTCTAACAAGTGTAGAATGGTTAAGAGAGTATTCTAAAGGCTTAGAATGGTCTAGGAATGGGTATTAGGACTTATAAGAACCATTAGAATGATCCTACACTTTGTTCGAGTCCCCAAGGGACATAGAGGGTGTAGCATGAGTCCTTGGAGGTTCTAAAAAGTGTAGAATGGTTAAGAGAGTATTCTAAAGGCTTAGAATGGTCTAGGAATGTGTATTAGGACTTAAAATAACCATTAGAATGATCCTAAACAATGCTAGAGTCCCCAAGGGACGTAGAGGGTGTAGCATGAGTCCTTGGAGATTATAACAAGTGTAGAATGGTTAAGAGAGTATTCTAAAGGCTTAGAATGGTCTAGGAATGTGTATTAGGACATATAATAACCATTAGAATGATCCTAAACAATGCTTGAGTCCCCAAGGGACGTAGAGGGTGTAGCATGAGTCCTTGTAGATTATAACAAGTGTAGAATGGTTAAGATAGTATTCTAAAGGCTTAGAATGGTCTAGGAATGTGTATTAGGACTTATAATAACCGTTAGAATGATCCTAAACATTGCATGGTGCCCCAAGGGACGTAGAGGGTGTAGCACGAGTCCTTGGAGATTATAACAAGTGTAGAATGGTTAAGAGTGTATTCTAAAGGCTTAGAATGCTCTAGGAATGTGTATTAGGACTTATAATAACCATTAGAATGATCCTAAACAATGCTTGAGTCCCCAAGGGACGTAGAGGGTGTAGCATGAGTCCTTGGAGATTATAACAAGTGTAGAATGGTTAAGATAGTATTCTAAAGGCTTAGAGTGGTCTAGGAATGTGTATTAGGACTTATAATAACCATTAGAATGATCCTAAACATTGCATGGTGCCCCAAGGGACGTAGAGGGTGTAGCATGAGTCCTTGGAGGTTCTAATAAGTGTAGAATGGTTAAGAGAGTATTCTAAAGGCTTAGAATGGTCTAGGAATGTGTACTAGGACTTATAATAACCATTAGAATGATCCTAAACATTGCATGGTACCCCAAGGGACGTAGAGGGTGTACCATGAGTCCTTGGAGGTTCTAACAAAGTGTAGAATGGTTAAGAGAGTATTCTAAATGCTTAGAATGGTCTAGGAATGTGTAATAGGACTTATAATAACCATTAGAATGAACCTAAACAATACTTGAGTCCCCAAGGGACGTAGAGGGTGTAGCATGAGTCCTTGGAGGTTCTAACAAGTGTAGAATGGTTAAGAGAGTATTCTAAAGGCTTAGAATTGTCTAGGAATGTGTATTAGGACTTATAATAACCATTAGAATGATCCTAAACAATGCTTGAGTCCCCAAGGGACGTAGAGGGTGTAGCATGAGTCCTTGGAGGTTATAAAAAGTGTAGAATGGTTAAGATAGTATTCTAAAGGCTTAGAATGGTCTAGGAATGTGTATTAGGACTTATAATAACCATTAGAATGATCCTAAACATTGCATGGTACCCCAAGGGACGTAGAGGGTGTACCATGAGTCCTTGGAGGTTCTAACAAAGTGTAGAATGGTTAAGAGAGTATTCTAAAGGCCTAGAATGGTCTAGGAATGAGTATTAGGACTTATAAGAACCATTAGAATGATCCTAAACATTGCTCGAGTCCCCAAGGGACATAGAGGGTGTAGCATGAGTCCTTGGAGGTTCTAATATGTGTAGAATGGTTAAGAGAGTATTCTAAAGGCTTAGAATGGTCTAGGAATGTGTATTAGGACTTATAATAACCATTAGAATGATCCTAAACATTGCATGGTACCCCAAGGGACGTAGAGGGTGTACCATGAGTCCTTGGAGGTTCTAACAAGTGTAGAATGGTAAAGAGAGTATTCTAAAGGCTTACAATGGTCTAGGAATGTGTATTAGGACTTATAATAACCATTAGAATGATCCTAAACATTGCATGGTGCCCCAAGGGACGTAGATGGTGTAGCATGAGTCCTTGGAGGTTCTAATAAGTGTAGAATGGTTAAGAGAGTATTCTAAAGGCTTAGAATGGTCTAGGAATGTGTACTAGGACTTATAATAACCATTAGAATGATCCTAAACATTGCACGATACCCTAAGGGACGTAGAGGGTGTACCATGAGTCCTTGGAGGTTCTAACAAAGTGTAGAATGGTTAAGAGAGTATTCTAAAGGCTTAGAATGGTCTAGGAATGAGTATTAGGACTTATAAGAACCATTAGAATGATCCTAAACATTGCTCGAGTCCCCAAGGGACATAGAGGGTGTAGGATGAGTCCTTGGAGGTTCAAATAAGTGTAGAATGGTTAAGAGAGTATTCTAAAGGCTTAGAATGGTCTAGGAATGTGTATTAGTACTTCTAAGAACCATTAGAATGATCCTAAACATTGCATGGTACCCCAAGGGACGTAGAGGGTGTACCATGAGTCCTTGGAGGTTCTAACAAGTGTAGAATGGTTAAGAGAGTATTCTAAAGGCTTAGAATGGTCTAGGAATGTGTATTAGGACTTATAATAACCATTGGAATGATCCTAAACATTGCGTGGTACCACAAGGGACGTAGAGGGTGTAGCATGAGTCCTTGTAGGTTCTAACAAGTGTAGAACGGTAAAGAGAGTATTCTAAAGGCTTAGAATGGTCTAGGAATGTGTATTAGGACTTATAAGAACCATTAGAATGATCCTAAACATTGTTCGAGTCCCCAAGGGACATAGAGGGTGTAGCAAGAGTCCTTGGAGGTTCTAATAAGAGTAGAATGGTTAAGAGAGTATTCTAAAGGCTTAGAATGGTCTAGGAATGTGTAGTAGGACTTATAAGAACCATTAGAATGATCCTAAACATTGCATGGTACCCCAAGGGACGTAGAGGGTGTACCATGAGTCCTTGGAGGTTCTAACAAGTGTAGAATGGTTAAGAGAGTATTCTAAAGGCTTAGAATGGTCTAGGAATGTGTATTAGGACTTATAATAACCATTGGAATGATCCTAAACATTGCGTGGTACCACAAGGGACATAGAGGGTGTAGGATGAGTCCTTGGAGGTTCTAATAAGTGTAGAATGGTTAAGAGAGTATTCTAAAGGCTTAGAATGGTCTAGGAATGTGTATTAGGACTTATAAGAACCATTAGAATGATCCTAAACATTGCATGGTACCCCAAGGGACGTAGAGGGTGTAGCATGAGTCCTTGGAGGTTCTAATAAGTGTAGAATGGTTAAGAGAGTATTCTAAAGGCTTACAATGGTCTAGGAATGTGTATTAGGACTTATAATAACCATTAGAATGATCCTAAACATTGCATGGTGCCCCAAGGGACGTAGATGGTGTAGCATGAGTCCTTGGAGGTTCTAATAAGTGTAGAATGGTTAAGAGAGTATTCTAAAGGCTTAGAATGGTCTAGGAATGTGTATTAGGACTTATAATAACCATTAGAATGATCCTAAACATTGCACGGTACCCCAAGCGACGTAGAGGGTGTACCATGAGTCCTTGGAGGTTCTAACAAAGTGTAGAATGGTTAAGAGAGTATTCTAAAGGCTTAGAATGGTCTAGGAATGAGTATTAGGACTTATAAGAACCATTAGAATGATCCTAAACATTGCTCGAGTCCCCAAGGGACATAGAGAGTGTAGGATGAGTCCTGGAGGTTCTAATAAGTGTAGAATGGTTAAGAGAGTATTCTAAAGGCTTAGAATGGTCTAGGAATGTGTATTAGGACTTATAAGAACCATTAGAATGATCCTAAACATTGCATGGTACCCCAAGGGACGTAGAGGGAGTACCATGAGTCCTTGGAGGTTCTAACAAGTGTAGAATGGTTAAGAGAGTATTCTAAAGGCTTAGAATGGTCTAGGAATGAGTATTTGGACTTATAAGAACCATTAGAATGATCCTAAACATTGCTCGAGTCCCCAAGGGACGTAGAGGGTGTAGCATGAGTCCTTGGAGGTTATAACAAGTGTAGAATGGTTAAGATATTATTCTAAAGGCTTAGAATGGTCTAGGAATGTGTATTAGGACTTATAAGAACCATTAGAATGATCCTAAACATTGCATGGTACCCCAAGGGACGTAGAGGGTGTAGCATGAATCCTTGGAGGTTCTAACAAGTGTAGAATGGTTAAGAGAGTATTCTAAATGCTTAGAATGGTCTAGGAATGTGTAATAGGACTTATAATAACCATTAGAATGATCCTAAACAATGCTTGAGTCCCCAAGGGACGTAGAGGGTGTAGCATGAGTCCTTGGAGGTTATAACAAGTGTAGAATGGTTAAGATATTATTCTAAAGGCTTAGAATGGTCTAGGAATGTGTATTAGGACTTATAATAACCATTAGAATGATCCTAAACATTGCATGGTGCCCCAAGGGACGTAGAGGGTGTAGCATGAGTCCTTGGAGGTTCTAATAAGTGTAGAATGGTTAAGAGAGTATTCTAAAGGCTTAGAATGGTCTAGGAATGTGTACTAGGACTTATAATAACCATTAGAATGATCCTAAACATTGCATGGTACCCCAAGGGACGTAGAGGGTGTACCATGAGTCCTTGGAGGTTCTAACAAAGTGTAGAATGGTTAAGAGAGTATTCTAAAGGATTAGAATGGTCTAGGAATGTGTATTAGGACTTATAATAACCATTGGAATGATCCTAAACATTGCATGGTACCACAAGGGACGTAGAGGTGTAGCATGAGTCCTTGTAGGTTCTAACAAGTGTAGAATGGTTAAGAGAGAATTTTAAAGGCTTAGAATGGTCTAGGAATGAGTATTAGGACTTATAAGAACCATTAGAATGATCCTAAACATTGCTCGAGTCCCCAAGGGACATAGAGAGTGTAGGATGAGTCCTGGAGGTTCTAATAAGTGTAGAATGGTTAAGAGAGTATTCTAAAGGCTTAGAATGGTCTAGGAATGTGTATTAGGACTTATAAGAACCATTAGAATGATCCTAAACATTGCATGGTACCCCAAGGGACGTAGAGGGTGTAGCATGAGTCCTTGGAGGTTCTAAAAAGTGTAGAATGGTTAAGAGAGTATTCTAAAGGCTTAGAATGGTCTAGGAATGTGTATTAGGACTTAAAATAACCATTAGAATGATCCTAAACAATGCTAGAGTCCCCAAGGGACGTAGAGGGTGTAGCATGAGTCCTTGGAGATTATAACAAGTGTAGAATGGTTAAGAGAGTATTCTAAAGGCTTAGAATGGTCTAGGAATGTGTATTAGGACTTATAATAACCATTAGAATGATCCTAAACAATGCTTGAGTCCCCAAGGGACGTAGAGGGTGTAGCATGAGTCCTTGGAGATTATAACAAGTGTAGAATGGTTAAGATAGTATTCTAAAGGCTTAGAGTGGTCTAGGAATGTGTATTAGGACTTATAATAACCATTAGAATGATCCTAAACATTGCATGGTGCCCCAAGGGACGTAGAGGGTGTAGCATGAGTCCTTGGAGGTTCTAATAAGTGTAGAATGGTTAAGAGAGTATTCTAAAGGCTTAGAATGGTCTAGGAATGTGTACTAAGACTTATAATAACCATTAGAATGATCCTAAACATTGCATGGTACCCCAAGGGACGTAGAGGGTGTACCATGAGTCCTTGGAGGTTCTAACAAAGTGTAGAATGGTTAAGAGAGTATTCTAAATGCTTAGAATGGTCTAGGAATGTGTAATAGGACTTATAATAACCATTAGAATGAACCTAAACAATACTTGAGTCCCCAAGGGACGTAGAGGGTGTAGCATGAGTCCTTGGAGGTTCTAACAAGTGTAGAATGGTTAAGAGAGTATTCTAAAGGCTTAGAATTGTCTAGGAATGTGTATTAGGACTTATAATAACCATTAGAATGATCCTAAACAATGCTTGAGTCCCCAAGGGACGTAGAGGGTGTAGCATGAGTCCTTGGAGGTTATAAAAAGTGTAGAATGGTTAAGATAGTATTCTAAAGGCTTAGAATGGTCTAGGAATGTGTATTAGGACTTATAATAACCATTAGAATGATCCTAAACATTGCATGGTACCCCAAGGGACGTAGAGGGTGTACCATGAGTCCTTGGAGGTTCTAACAAAGTGTAGAATGGTTAAGAGAGTATTCTAAAGGCCTAGAATGGTCTAGGAATGAGTATTAGGACTTATAAGAACCATTAGAATGATCCTAAACATTGCTCGAGTCCCCAAGGGACATAGAGGGTGTAGCATGAGTCCTTGGAGGTTCTAATATGTGTAGAATGGTTAAGAGAGTATTCTAAAGGCTTAGAATGGTCTAGGAATGTGTATTAGGACTTATAATAACCATTAGAATGATCCTAAACATTGCATGGTACCCCAAGGGACGTAGAGGGTGTACCATGAGTCCTTGGAGGTTCTAACAAGTGTAGAATGGTAAAGAGAGTATTCTAAAGGCTTACAATTATCTAGGAATGTGTATTAGGACTTATAATAACCATTAGAATGATCCTAAACATTGCATGGTGCCCCAAGGGACGTAGATGGTGTAGCATGAGTCCTTGGAGGTTCTAATAAGTGTAGAATGGTTAAGAGAGTATTCTAAAGGCTTAGAATGGTCTAGGAATGTGTACTAGGACTTATAATAACCATTAGAATGATCCTAAACATTGCACGATACCCTAAGGGACGTAGAGGGTGTACCATGAGTCCTTGGAGGTTCTAACAAAGTGTAGAATGGTTAAGAGAGTATTCTAAAGGCTTAGAATGGTCTAGGAATGAGTATTAGGACTTATAAGAACCATTAGAATGATCCTAAACATTGCTCGAGTCCCCAAGGGACATAGAGGGTGTAGGATGAGTCCTTGGAGGTTCAAATAAGTGTAGAATGGTTAAGAGAGTATTCTAAAGGCTTAGAATGGTCTAGGAATGTGTATTAGGACTTATAATAACCATTGGAATGATCCTAAACATTGCGTGGTACCACAAGGGACGTAGAGGGTGTAGCATGAGTCCTTGTAGGTTCTAACAAGTGTAGAACGGTAAAGAGAGTATTCTAAAGGCTTAGAATGGTCTAGGAATGTGTATTAGGACTTATAAGAACCATTAGAATGATCCTAAACATTGCTCGAGTCCCCAAGGGACATAGAGGGTGTAGCAAGAGTCCTGGAGGTTCTAATAAGTGTAGAATGGTTAAGAGAGTATTCTAAAGGCTTAGAATGGTCTAGGAATGTGTATTAGGACTTATAAGAACCATTAGAATGATCCTAAACATTGCATGGTACCCCAAGGGACGTAGAGGGTGTAGCATGAGTCCTTGGAGGTTCTAATAAGTGTAGAATGGTTAAGAGAGTATTCTAAAGGCTTACAATGGTCTAGGAATGTGTATTAGGACTTATAATAACCATTAGAATGATCCTAAACATTGCATGGTGCCCCAAGGGACGTAGATGGTGTAGCATGAGTCCTTGGAGGTTCTAATAAGTGTAGAATGGTTAAGAGAGTATTCTAAAGGCTTAGAATGGTCTAGGAATGTGTATTAGGACTTATAATAACCATTAGAATGATCCTAAACATTGCACGGTACCCCAAGCGACGTAGAGGGTGTACCATGAGTCCTTGGAGGTTCTAACAAAGTGTAGAATGGTTAAGAGAGTATTCTAAAGGCTTAGAATGGTCTAGGAATGAGTATTAGGACTTATAAGAACCATTAGAATGATCCTAAACATTGCTCGAGTCCCCAAGGGACATAGAGAGTGTAGGATGAGTCCTGGAGGTTCTAATAAGTGTAGAATGGTTAAGAGAGTATTCTAAAGGCTTAGAATGGTCTAGGAATGTGTATTAGGACTTATAAGAACCATTAGAATGATCCTAAACATTGCATGGTACCCCAAGGGACGTAGAGGGAGTACCATGAGTCCTTGGAGGTTCTAACAAGTGTAGAATGGTTAAGAGAGTATTCTAAAGGCTTAGAATGGTCTAGGAATGAGTATTTGGACTTATAAGAACCATTAGAATGATCCTAAACATTGCTCGAGTCCCCAAGGGACGTAGAGGGTGTAGCATGAGTCCTTGGAGGTTATAACAAGTGTAGAATGGTTAAGATATTATTCTAAAGGCTTAGAATGGTCTAGGAATGTGTATTAGGACTTATAAGAACCATTAGAATGATCCTAAACATTGCATGGTACCCCAAGGGACGTAGAGGGTGTAGCATGAATCCTTGGAGGTTCTAACAAGTGTAGAATGGTTAAGAGAGTATTCTAAATGCTTAGAATGGTCTAGGAATGTGTAATAGGACTTATAATAACCATTAGAATGATCCTAAACAATGCTTGAGTCCCCAAGGGACGTAGAGGGTGTAGCATGAGTCCTTGGAGGTTATAACAAGTGTAGAATGGTTAAGATATTATTCTAAAGGCTTAGAATGGTCTAGGAATGTGTATTAGGACTTATACTAACCATTAGAATGATCCTAAACATTGCATGGTGCCCCAAGGGACGTAGAGGGTGTAGCATGAGTCCTTGGAGGTTCTAATAAGTGTAGAATGGTTAAGAGAGTATTCTAAAGGCTTAGAATGGTCTAGGAATGTGTACTAGGACTTATAATAACCATTAGAATGATCCTAAACATTGCATGGTACCCCAAGGGACGTAGAGGGTGTACCATGAGTCCTTGGAGGTTCTAACAAAGTGTAGAATGGTTAAGAGAGTATTCTAAAGGATTAGAATGGTCTAGGAATGTGTATTAGGACTTATAATAACCATTGGAATGATCCTAAACATTGCATGGTACCACAAGGGACGTAGAGGTGTAGCATGAGTCCTTGTAGGTTCTAACAAGTGTAGAATGGTTAAGAGAGAATTTTAAAGGCTTAGAATGGTCTAGGAATGAGTATTAGGACTTATAAGAACCATTAGAATGATCCTAAATATTGTTCGAGTCCCCAAGGGACATAGAGGGTGTAGCAAGAGTCCTTGGAGGTTCTAATAAGAGTAGAATGGTTAAGAGAGTATTCTAAAGGCTTCGAATGGTCTAGGAATGTGTAGTAGGACTTATAAGAACAATTAGAATGATCCTAAACATTGCATGGTACCCCAAGGGATGTAGAGGGTGTACCATGAGTCCTTGGAGGTTCTAACAAGTGTAGAATGGTTAATAGAGTATTCTAAAGGCTTACAATGGTCTAGGAATGTGTATTAGGACTTATATTAACCATTAGAATGATCCTAAACATTGCATGGTTCCCCAAGGGACGTAGATGGATGAGTATTAGGACTTATAAGAACCATTAGAATGATCCTAAACATTGCTCGAGTCCCCAAGGGACATAGAGGGTGTAGCATGAGTCCTGGAGGTTCTAATAAGTGTAGAATGGTTAAGAGAGTATTCTAAAGGCTTAGAATGGTCTAGGAATGTGTATTAGGACTTATAAGAACCATTAGAATGATCCTAAACATTGCATGGTACCCCAAGGGACATAGAGGGAGTACCATGAGTCCTTGGAGGTTCTAACAAGTGTAGAATGGTTAAGAGAGTATTCTAAAGGCTTAGAATGGTCTAGGAATGTGTATTAGGACTTATAAGAACCATTGGAATGATCCTAAACATTGCGTGGTACCACAAGGGACGTAGAGGGTGTAGCATGAGTCGTTGTAGGTTCTAACAAGTGTAGAACGGTAAAGAGAGTATTCTAAAGGCTTAGAATGGTCTAGGAATGTGTATTAGGACTTATAAGAACCATTAGAATGATCCTAAACATTGCTCGAGTCCCCAAGGGACATAGAGGGTGTAGCAAGAGTCCTGGAGGTTCTAATAAGTGTAGAATGGTTAAGAGAGTATTCTAAAGGCTTAGAATGGTCTAGGAATGTGTATTAGGACTTATAAGAACCATTAGAATGATCCTAAACATTGCATGGTACCCTAAGGGACGTAGAGGGTGTAGCATGAGTCCTTGGAGGTTCTAATAAGTGTAGAATGGTTAAGAGAGTATTCTAAAGGCTTACAATTGTCTAGGAATGTGTATTAGGACTTATAATAACCATTAGAATGATCCTAAACATTGCATGGTGCCCCAAGGGACGTAGATGGTGTAGCATGAGTCCTTGGAGGTTCTAATAAGTGTAGAATGGTTAAGAGAGTATTCTAAAGGCTTAGAATGGTCTAGGAATGTGTACTAGGACTTATAATAACCATTAGAATGATCCTAAACATTGCACGGTACCCCAAGCGACGTAGAGGGTGTACCATGAGTCCTTGGAGGTTCTAACAAAGTGTAGAATGGTTAAGAGAGTATTCTAAAGGCTTAGAATGGTCTAGGAATGAGTATTAGGACTTATAAGAACCATTAGAATGATCCTAAACATTGCTCGAGTCCCCAAGGGACGTAGAGAGTGTAGCATGAGTCCTGGAGGTTCTAATAAGTGTAGAATGGTTAAGAGAGTATTCTAAAGGCTTAGAATGGTCTAGGAATGTGTATTAGGACTTATAAGAACCATTAGAATGATCCTAAACAATGCATGGTACCCCAAGGGATGTAGAGGGTGTACCATGAATCCTTGGAGGTTCTAACAAGTGTAGAATGGTTAAGAGAGTATTCTAAATGCTTAGAATGGTCTAGGAATGTGTAATAGGACTTATAATAACCATTAGAATGATCCTAAACAATGCTTGAGTCCCCAAGGGACGTAGAGGGTGTAGCATGAGTCCTTGGAGGTTATAACAAGTGTAGAATGGTTAAGAGAGTATTCTAAAGGCTTAGAATGGTCTAGGAATGAGTATTAGGACTTATAAGAACCATTAGAATGATCCTAAACAATGCTTGAGTCCCCAAGGGACGTAGAGGGTGTACCATGAGTCCTTGGAGGTTCTAACAAAGTGTAGAATGGTTAAGAGAGTATTCTAAAGGCTTAGAATGGTCTAGGAATGAGTATTAGGACTTATAAGAACCATTAGAATGATCCTAAACATTGCTCGAGTCCCCAAGGGACGTAGAGAGTGTAGCATGAGTCCTGGAGGTTCTAATAAGTGTAGAATGGTTAAGAGAGTATTCTAAAGGCTTAGAATGGTCTAGGAATGTGTATTAGGACTTATAAGAACCATTAGAATGATCCTAAACATTGCATGGTACCCCAAGGGACATAGAGGGAGTACCATGAGTCCTTGGAGGTTCTAACAAGTGTAGAATGGTTAAGAGAGTATTCTAAAGGCTTAGAATGGTCTAGGAATGTGTATTAGGACTTATAATAACCATTGGAATGATCCTAAACATTGCGTGGTACCACAAGGGACGTAGAGGGTGTAGCATGAGTCGTTGTAGGTTCTAACAAGTGTAGAACGGTAAAGAGAGTATTCTAAAGGCTTAGAATGGTCTAGGAATGTGTATTAGGACTTATAAGAACCATTAGAATGATCCTAAACATTGTTCGAGTCCCCAAGGGACATAGAGGGTGTAGCAAGAGTCGTTGGAGGTTCTAATAAGAGTAGAATGGTTAAGAGAGTATTCTAAAGGCTTAGAATGGTCTAGGAATGTGTAGTAGGACTTATAAGAACCATTAGAATGATCCTAAACAATGCATGGTACCCCAAGGGATGTAGAGGGTGTACCATGAATCCTTGGAGGTTCTAACAAGTGTAGAATGGTTAAGAGAGTATTCTAAATGCTTAGAATGGTCTAGGAATGTGTAATAGGACTTATAATAACCATTAGAATGATCCTAAACAATGCTTGAGTCCCCAAGGGACGTAGAGGGTGTAGCATGAGTCCTTGGAGGTTATAACAAGTGTAGAATGGTTAAGATATTATTCTAAAGGCTTAGAATGGTCTAGGAATGTGTATTAGGACTTATAATAACCATTAGAATGATCCTAATCATTGCATGGTGCCCCGAGGGACGTAGAGGGTGTAGCATGAGTCCTTGGAGGTTCTAATAAGTGTAGAATGGTTAAGAGAGTATTCTAAAGGCTTAGAATGGTCTAGGAATGTGTACTAGGACTTATAATAACCATTAGAATGATCCTAAACATTGCATGGTACCCCAAGGGACGTAGAGGGTGTACCATGAGTCCTTGGAGGTTCTAACAAAGTGTAGAATGGTTAAGAGAGTATTCTAAAGGATTAGAATGGTCTAGGAATGTGTATTAGGACTTATAATAACCATTGGAATGATCCTAAACATTGCATGGTACCACAAAGGACGTAGAGGTGTAGCATGAGTCCTTGTAGGTTCTAACAAGTGTAGAATGGTTAAGAGAGAATTTTAAAGGCTTAGAATGGTCTAGGAATGAGTATTAGGACTTATAAGAACCATTAGAATGATCCTAAACATTGCTCGAGTCCCCAAGGGACATAGAGAGTGTAGGATGAGTCCTGGAGGTTCTAATAAGTGTAGAATGGTTAAGAGAGTATTCTAAAGGCTTAGAATGGTCTAGGAATGTGTATTAGGACTTATAAGAACCATTAGAATGATCCTAAACATTGCATGGTACCCCAAGGGACGTAGAGGGTGTAGCATGTGTCCTTGGAGGTTCTAATAAGTGTAGAATGGTTAAGAGAGTATTCTAAAGGCTTACAATGGTCTAGGAATGTGTATTAGGACTTATAATAACCATTAGAATGATCCTAAACATTGCATGGTGCCCCAAGGGACGTAGATGGTGTAGCATGAGTCCTTGGAGGTTCTAATAAGTGTAGAACGGTTAAGAGAGTATTCTAAAGGCTTAGAATGGTCTAGGAATGTGTACTAGGACTTATAATAACCATTAGAATGATCCTAAACATTGCACGGTACACCAAGCGACGTAGAGGGTGTACCATGAGTCCTTGGAGGTTCTAACAAAGTGTAGAATGGTTAAGAGAGTATTCTAAAGGCTTAGAATGGTCTAGGAATGAGTATTAGGACTTATAAGAACCATTAGAATGATCCTAAACATTGCTCGAGTCCCCAAGGGACATAGAGGGTGTAGGATGAGTCCTTGGAGGTTCTAATAAGTGTAGAATGGTTAAGAGAGTATTCTAAAGGCTTAGAATGGTCTAGGAATGTGTAGTAGGACTTATAAGAACCATTAGAATGATCCTAAACATTGCATGGTACCCCAAGGGATGTAGAGGGTGTACCATGAGTCCTTGGAGGTTCTAACAAGTGTAGAATGGTTAAGAGAGTATTCTAAAGGCTTACAATGGTCTAGGAATGTGTATTAGGACTTATATTAACCATTAGAATGATCCTAAACATTGCATGGTTCCCCCAAGGGACGTAGATGGATGAGTATTAGGACTTATAAGAACCATTAGAATGATCCTAAACATTGCTCGAGTCCCCAAGGGACATAGAGGGTGTAGGATGAGTCCTTGGAGGTTCTAATAAGTGTAGAATGGTTAAGAGAGTATTCTAAAGGCTTAGAATGGTCTAGGAATGTGTATTAGGACTTATAAGAACCATTAGAATGATCCTAAACATTGCATGGTACCCCAAGGGACGTAGAGGGTGTACCATGAGTCCTTGGAGGTTCTAACAAATGTAGAATGGTTAAGAGAGTATTCTAAAGGCTTAGAATGGTCTAGGAATGTGTATTAGGACTTATAATAACCATTGGAATGATCCTAAACATTACGTGGTACCACAAGGGACGTAGAGGGTGTAGCATGAGTCCTTGTAGGTTCTAACAAGTGTAGAATGGTTAAGAGAGAATTCTAAAGGCTTAGAATGGTCTAGGAATGAGTATTAGGACTTATAAGAACCATTTGAATGATCCTAAACATTGTTCGAGTCCCCAAGGGAGATAGAGGGTGCAGCAAGAGTGCTTGGAGGTTCTAATAAGAGTAGAATGGTTAAGAGAGTATTCTAAAGGCTTAGAATGGTCTAGGAATGTGTAGTAGGACTTATAAGAACCATTAGAATGATCCTAAACAATGCATGGTACCCCAAGGGATGAAGAGGGTGTACCATGAATCCTTGGAGGTTCTAACAAGTGTAGAATGGTTAAGAGAGTATTCTAAATGCTTAGAATGGTCTAGGAATGTGTAATAGGACATATAATAACCATTAGAATGATCCTAAACATTGCATGGTACCCCAAGGGACGTAGAAGGTGTACCATGAGTCCTTGGAGGTTCTAACAAAGTATAGAATGGTTAAGAGAGTATTCTAAAGGCTTAGAATGGTCAAGGAATGTGTATTAGGACTTATAATAACCATTAGAATGATCCTAAACATTGCATGGTACCACAAGGGACGTAGAGGGTGTAGCATGAGTCCTTGTAGGTTCTAACAAGTGTAGAATGGTTAAGAGAGAATTTTAAAGGCTTAGAATGGTCTAGGAATGAGTATTAGGACTTATAAGAACCATTAGAATGATCCTAAATATTGTTCGAGTCCCCAAGGGACATAGAGGGTGTAGCAAGAGTCCTTGGAGGTTCTAATAAGAGTAGAATGGTTAAGAGAGTATTCTAAAGGCTTCGAATGGTCTAGGAATGTGTAGTAGGACTTATAAGAACAATTAGAATGATCCTAAACATTGCATGGTACCCCAAGGGATGTAGAGGGTGTACCATGAGTCCTTGGAGGTTCTAACAAGTGTAGAATGGTTAATAGAGTATTCTAAAGGCTTACAATGGTCTAGGAATGTGTATTAGGACTTATATTAACCATTAGAATGATCCTAAACATTGCATGGTTCCCCCAAGGGACGTAGATGGATGAGTATTAGGACTTATAAGAACCATTAGAATGATCCTAAACATTGCTCGAGTCCCCAAGGGACATAGAGGGTGTAGGATGAGTCCTTGGAGGTTCTAATAAGTGTAGAATGGTTAAGAGAGTATTCTAAAGGCTTAGAATGGTCTTGGAATGTGTATTAGGATTTATAAGAACCATTAGAATGATCCTAAACATTGCATGGTACCCCAAGGGACGTAGAGGGTGTACCATGAGTCCTTGGAGGTTCTAACAAATGAAGAATGGTTAAGAGAGTATTCTAAAGGCATAGAATGGTCTAGGAATGTGTATTAGGACTTATAATAACCATTGGAATGATCCTAAACATTACGTGGTACCACAAGGGACGTAGAGGTGTAGCATGAGTCCTTGTAGGTTCTAACAAGTGTAGAATGGTTAAGAGAGAATTTTAAAGGCTTAGAATGGTCTAGGAATGAGTATTAGGACTTATAAGAACCATTAGAATGATCCTAAACATTGCTCGAGTCCCCAAGGGACATAGAGAGTGTAGGATGAGTCCTGGAGGTTCTAATAAGTGTAGAATGGTTAAGAGAGTATTCTAAAGGCTTAGAATGGTCTAGGAATGTGTATTAGGACTTATAAGAACCATTAGAATGATCCTAAACATTGCATGGTACCCTAAGGGACGTAGAGGGTGTAGCATGAGTCCTTGGAGGTTCTAATAAGTGTAGAATGGTTAAGAGAGTATTCTAAAGGCTTACAATGGTCTAGGAATGTGTATTAGGACTTATAATAACCATTAGAATGATCCTAAACATTGCATGGTGCCCCAAGGGACGTAGATGGTGTAGCATGAGTCCTTGGAGGTTCTAATAAGTGTAGAATGGTTAAGAGAGTATTCTAAAGGCTTAGAATGGTCTAGGAATGTGTACTAGGACTTATAATAACCATTAGAATGATCCTAAACATTGCACGGTACCCCAAGCGACGTAGAGGGTGTACCATGAGTCCTTGGAGGTTCTAACAAAGTGTAGAATGGTTAAGAGAGTATTCTAAAGGCTTAGAATGGTCTAGGAATGAGTATTAGGACTTATAAGAACCATTAGAATGATCCTAAACATTGCTCGAGTCCCCAAGGGACGTAGAGAGTGTAGCATGAGTCCTGGAGGTTCTAATAAGTGTAGAATGGTTAAGAGAGTATTCTAAAGGCTTAGAATGGTCTAGGAATGTGTATTAGGACTTATAATAACCATTGGAATGATCCTAAACATTGCATGGTACCCCAAGGGACGTAGAGGTGTAGCATGAGTCCTTGTAGGTTCTAACAAGTGTAGAATGGTTAAGAGAGAATTTTAAAGGCTTAGAATGGTCTAGGAATGAGTATTAGGACTTATAAGAACCATTAGAATGATCCTAAACATTGCTCGAGTCCCCAAGGGACATAGAGAGTGTAGGATGAGTCCTGGAGGTTCTAATAAGTGTAGAATGGTTAAGAGAGTATTCTAAAGGCTTAGAATGGTCTAGGAATGTGTATTAGGACTTATAAGAACCATTAGAATGATCCTAAACATTGCATGGTACCCTAAGGGACGTAGAGGGTGTAGCATGAGTCCTTGGAGGTTCTAATAAGTGTAGAATGGTTAAGAGAGTATTCTAAAGGCTTACAATGGTCTAGGAATGTGTATTAGGACTTATAATAACCATTAGAATGATCCTAAACATTGCATGGTGCCCCAAGGGACGTAGATGGTGTAGCATGAGTCCTTGGAGGTTCTAATAAGTGTAGAATGGTTAAGAGAGTATTCTAAAGGCTTAGAATGGTCTAGGAATGTGTACTAGGACTTATAATAACCATTAGAATGATCCTAAACATTGCATGGTACCCCAAGGGATGTAGAGGGTGTACCATGAGTCCTTGGAGGTTCTAACAAGTGTAGAATGGTTAATAGAGTATTCTAAAGGCTTACAATGGTCTAGGAATGTGTATTAGGACTTATATTAACCATTAGAATGATCCTAAACATTGCATGGTTCCCCCAAGGGACGTAGATGGATGAGTATTAGGACTTATAAGAACCATTAGAATGATCCTAAACATTGCTCGAGTCCCCAAGGGACATAGAGGGTGTAGGATGAGTCCTTGGAGGTTCTAATAAGTGTAGAATGGTTAAGAGAGTATTCTAAAGGCTTAGAATGGTCTTGGAATGTGTATTAGGACTTATAAGAACCATTAGAATGATCCTAAACATTGCATGGTACCCCAAGGGACGTAGAGGGTGTACCATGAGTCCTTGGAGGTTCTAACAAATGAAGAATGGTTAAGAGAGTATTCTAAAGGCATAGAATGGTCTAGGAATGTGTATTAGGACTTATAATAACCATTGGAATGATCCTAAACATTACGTGGTACCACAAGGGACGTAGAGGTGTAGCATGAGTCCTTGTAGGTTCTAACAAGTGTAGAATGGTTAAGAGAGAATTTTAAAGGCTTAGAATGGTCTAGGAATGAGTATTAGGACTTATAAGAACCATTAGAATGATCCTAAACATTGCTCGAGTCCCCAAGGGACATAGAGAGTGTAGGATGAGTCCTGGAGGTTCTAATAAGTGTAGAATGGTTAAGAGAGTATTCTAAAGGCTTAGAATGGTCTAGGAATGTGTATTAGGACTTATAAGAACCATTAGAATGATCCTAAACATTGCATGGTACCCTAAGGGACGTAGAGGGTGTAGCATGAGTCCTTGGAGGTTCTAATAAGTGTAGAATGGTTAAGAGAGTATTCTAAAGGCTTACAATGGTCTAGGAATGTGTATTAGGACTTATAATAACCATTAGAATGATCCTAAACATTGCATGGTGCCCCAAGGGACGTAGATGGTGTAGCATGAGTCCTTGGAGGTTCTAATAAGTGTAGAATGGTTAAGAGAGTATTCTAAAGGCTTAGAATGGTCTAGGAATGTGTACTAGGACTTATAATAACCATTAGAATGATCCTAAACATTGCACGGTACCCCAAGCGACGTAGAGGGTGTACCATGAGTCCTTGGAGGTTCTAACAAAGTGTAGAATGGTTAAGAGAGTATTCTAAAGGCTTAGAATGGTCTAGGAATGAGTATTAGGACTTATAAGAACCATTAGAATGATCCTAAACATTGCTCGAGTCCCCAAGGGACGTAGAGAGTGTAGCATGAGTCCTGGAGGTTCTAATAAGTGTAGAATGGTTAAGAGAGTATTCTAAAGGCTTAGAATGGTCTAGGAATGTGTATTAGGACTTATAATAACCATTGGAATGATCCTAAACATTGCATGGTACCCCAAGGGACGTAGAGGTGTAGCATGAGTCCTTGTAGGTTCTAACAAGTGTAGAATGGTTAAGAGAGAATTTTAAAGGCTTAGAATGGTCTAGGAATGAGTATTAGGACTTATAAGAACCATTAGAATGATCCTAAACATTGCTCGAGTCCCCAAGGGACATAGAGAGTGTAGGATGAGTCCTGGAGGTTCTAATAAGTGTAGAATGGTTAAGAGAGTATTCTAAAGGCTTAGAATGGTCTAGGAATGTGTATTAGGACTTATAAGAACCATTAGAATGATCCTAAACATTGCATGGTACCCTAAGGGACGTAGAGGGTGTAGCATGAGTCCTTGGAGGTTCTAATAAGTGTAGAATGGTTAAGAGAGTATTCTAAAGGCTTACAATGGTCTAGGAATGTGTATTAGGACTTATAATAACCATTAGAATGATCCTAAACATTGCATGGTGCCCCAAGGGACGTAGATGGTGTAGCATGAGTCCTTGGAGGTTCTAATAAGTGTAGAATGGTTAAGAGAGTATTCTAAAGGCTTAGAATGGTCTAGGAATGTGTACTAGGACTTATAATAACCATTAGAATGATCCTAAACATTGCACGGTACCCCAAGCGACGTAGAGGGTGTACCATGAGTCCTTGGAGGTTCTAACAAAGTGTAGAATGGTTAAGAGAGTATTCTAAAGGCTTAGAATGGTCTAGGAATGAGTATTAGGACTTATAAGAACCATTAGAATGATCCTAAACATTGCTCGAGTCCCCAAGGGACGTAGAGAGTGTAGCATGAGTCCTGGAGGTTCTAATAAGTGTAGAATGGTTAAGAGAGTATTCTAAAGGCTTAGAATGGTCTAGGAATGTGTATTAGGACTTATAAGAACCATTAGAATGATCCTAAACAATGCATGGTACCCCAAGGGATGTAGAGGGAGTACCATGAGTCCTTGGAGGTTCTAACAAGTGTAGAATGGTTAAGAGAGTATTCTAAAGGCTTAGAATGGTCTAGGAATGTGTATTAGGACTTATAATAACCATTGGAATGATCCTAAACAATGCTTGAGTCCCCAAGGGACGTAGAGGGTGTAGCATGAGTCGTTGTAGGTTCTAACAAGTGTAGAACGGTAAAGAGAGTATTCTAAAGGCTTAGAATGGTCTAGGAATGTGTATTAGGACTTATAAGAACCATTAGAATGATCCTAAACATTGTTCGAGTCCCCAAGGGACGTAGAGGGTGTAGCAAGAGTCGTTGGAGGTTCTAATAAGAGTAGAATGGTTAAGAGAGTATTCTAAAGGATTAGAATGGTCTAGGAATGTGTAGTAGGACTTATAAGAACCATTAGAATGATCCTAAACAATGCATGGTACCCCAAGGGATGTAGAGGGTGTACCATGAATCCTTGGAGGTTCTAACAAGTGTAGAATGGTTAAGAGAGTATTCTAAATGCTTAGAATGGTCTAGGAATGTGTAATAGGACTTATAATAACCATTAGAATGATCCTAAACAATGCTTGAGTCCCCAAGGGACGTAGAGGGTGTAGCATGAGTCCTTGGAGGTTATAACAAGTGTAGAATGGTTAAGATATTATTCTAAAGGCTTAGAATGGTCTAGGAATGTGTATTAGGACTTATAATAACCATTAGAATGATCCTAATCATTGCATGGTGCCCCGAGGGACGTAGAGGGTGTAGCATGAGTCCTTGGAGGTTCTAATAAGTGTAGAATGGTTAAGAGAGTATTCTAAAGGCTTAGAATGGTCTAGGAATGTGTACTAGGACTTATAATAACCATTAGAATGATCCTAAACATTGCATGGTACCCCAAGGGACGTAGAGGGTGTACCATGAGTCCTTGGAGGTTCTAACAAAGTGTAGAATGGTTAAGAGAGTATTCTAAAGGATTAGAATGGTCTAGGAATGTGTATTAGGACTTATAATAACCATTGGAATGATCCTAAACATTGCATGGTACCACAACGGACGTAGAGGTGTAGCATGAGTCCTTGTAGGTTCTAACAAGTGTAGAATGGTTAAGAGAGAATTTTAAAGGCTTAGAATGGTCTAGGAATGAGTATTAGGACTTATAAGAACCATTAGAATGATCCTAAACATTGCTCGAGTCCCCAAGGGACATAGAGAGTGTAGGATGAGTCCTGGAGGTTCTAATAAGTGTAGAATGGTTAAGAGAGTATTCTAAAGGCTTAGAATGGTCTAGGAATGTGTATTAGGACTTATAAGAACCATTAGAATGATCCTAAACATTGCATGGTACCCCAAGGGACGTAGAGGGTGTAGCATGTGTCCTTGGAGGTTCTAATAAGTGTAGAATGGTTAAGAGAGTATTCTAAAGGCTTACAATGGTCTAGGAATGTGTATTAGGACTTATAATAACCATTAGAATGATCCTAAACATTGCATGGTGCCCCAAGGGACGTAGATGGTGTAGCATGAGTCCTTGGAGGTTCTAATAAGTGTAGAACGGTTAAGAGAGTATTCTAAAGGCTTAGAATGGTCTAGGAATGTGTACTAGGACTTATAATAACCATTAGAATGATCCTAAACATTGCACGGTACACCAAGCGACGTAGAGGGTGTACCATGAGTCCTTGGAGGTTCTAACAAAGTGTAGAATGGTTAAGAGAGTATTCTAAAGGCTTAGAATGGTCTAGGAATGAGTATTAGGACTTATAAGAACCATTAGAATGATCCTAAACATTGCTCGAGTCCCCAAGGGACATAGAGGGTGTAGGATGAGTCCTTGGAGGTTCTAATAAGTGTAGAATGGTTAAGAGAGTATTCTAAAGGCTTAGAATGGTCTAGGAATGTGTAGTAGGACTTATAAGAACCATTAGAATGATCCTAAACATTGCATGGTACCCCAAGGGATGTAGAGGGTGTACCATGAGTCCTTGGAGGTTCTAACAAGTGTAGAATGGTTAAGAGAGTATTCTAAAGGCTTACAATGGTCTAGGAATGTGTATTAGGACTTATATTAACCATTAGAATGATCCTAAACATTGCATGGTTCCCCCAAGGGACGTAGATGGATGAGTATTAGGACTTATAAGAACCATTAGAATGATCCTAAACATTGCTCGAGTCCCCAAGGGACATAGAGGGTGTAGGATGAGTCCTTGGAGGTTCTAATAAGTGTAGAATGGTTAAGAGAGTATTCTAAAGGCTTAGAATGGTCTAGGAATGTGTATTAGGACTTATAAGAACCATTAGAATGATCCTAAACATTGCATGGTACCCCAAGGGACGTAGAGGGTGTACCATGAGTCCTTGGAGGTTCTAACAAATGTAGAATGGTTAAGAGAGTATTCTAAAGGCTTAGAATGGTCTAGGAATGTGTATTAGGACTTATAATAACCATTGGAATGATCCTAAACATTACGTGGTACCACAAGGGACGTAGAGGGTGTAGCATGAGTCCTTGTAGGTTCTAACAAGTGTAGAATGGTTAAGAGAGAATTCTAAAGGCTTAGAATGGTCTAGGAATGAGTATTAGGACTTATAAGAACCATTTGAATGATCCTAAACATTGTTCGAGTCCCCAAGGGAGATAGAGGGTGCAGCAAGAGTGCTTGGAGGTTCTAATAAGAGTAGAATGGTTAAGAGAGTATTCTAAAGGCTTAGAATGGTCTAGGAATGTGTAGTAGGACTTATAAGAACCATTAGAATGATCCTAAACAATGCATGGTACCCCAAGGGATGAAGAGGGTGTACCATGAATCCTTGGAGGTTCTAACAAGTGTAGAATGGTTAAGAGAGTATTCTAAATGCTTAGAATGGTCTAGGAATGTGTAATAGGACATATAATAACCATTAGAATGATCCTAAACATTGCATGGTACCCCAAGGGACGTAGAAGGTGTACCATGAGTCCTTGGAGGTTCTAACAAAGTATAGAATGGTTAAGAGAGTATTCTAAAGGCTTAGAATGGTCAAGGAATGTGTATTAGGACTTATAATAACCATTAGAATGATCCTAAACATTGCATGGTACCACAAGGGACGTAGAGGGTGTAGCATGAGTCCTTGTAGGTTCTAACAAGTGTAGAATGGTTAAGAGAGAATTTTAAAGGCTTAGAATGGTCTAGGAATGAGTATTAGGACTTATAAGAACCATTAGAATGATCCTAAATATTGTTCGAGTCCCCAAGGGACATAGAGGGTGTAGCAAGAGTCCTTGGAGGTTCTAATAAGAGTAGAATGGTTAAGAGAGTATTCTAAAGGCTTCGAATGGTCTAGGAATGTGTAGTAGGACTTATAAGAACAATTAGAATGATCCTAAACATTGCATGGTACCCCAAGGGATGTAGAGGGTGTACCATGAGTCCTTGGAGGTTCTAACAAGTGTAGAATGGTTAATAGAGTATTCTAAAGGCTTACAATGGTCTAGGAATGTGTATTAGGACTTATATTAACCATTAGAATGATCCTAAACATTGCATGGTTCCCCAAGGGACGTAGATGGATGAGTATTAGGACTTATAAGAACCGTTAGAATGATCCTAAACATTGCTCGAGTCCCCAAGGGACATAGAGGGTGTAGGATGAGTCCTTGGAGGTTCTAATAAGTGTAGAATGGTTAAGAGAGTATTCTAAAGGCTTAGAATGGTCTAGGAATGTGTAGTAGGACTTATAAGAACCATTAGAATGATCCTAAACATTGCATGGTACCCCAAGGGATGTAGAGGGTGTACCATGAGTCCTTGGAGGTTCTAACAAGTGTAGAATGGTTAAGAGAGTATTCTAAAGGCTTACAATGGTCTAGGAATGTGTATTAGGACTTATATTAACCATTAGAATGATCCTAAACATTGCATGGTTCCCCCAAGGGACGTAGATGGATGAGTATTAGGACTTATAAGAACCATTAGAATGATCCTAAACATTGCTCGAGTCCCCAAGGGACATAGAGGGTGTAGGATGAGTCCTTGGAGGTTCTAATAAGTGTAGAATGGTTAAGAGAGTATTCTAAAGGCTTAGAATGGTCTAGGAATGTGTATTAGGACTTATAAGAACCATTAGAATGATCCTAAACATTGCATGGTACCCCAAGGGACGTAGAGGGTGTACCATGAGTCCTTGGAGGTTCTAACAAATGTAGAATGGTTAAGAGTGTATTCTAAAGGCTTAGAATGGTCTAGGAATGTGTATTAGGACTTATAATAACCATTGGAATGATCCTAAACATTACGTGGTACCACAAGGGACGTAGAGGGTGTAGCATGAGTCCTTGTAGGTTCTAACAAGTGTAGAATGGTTAAGAGAGAATTCTAAAGGCTTAGAATGGTCTAGGAATGAGTATTAGGACTTATAAGAACCATTTGAATGATCCTAAATATTGTTCGAGTCCCCAAGGGAGATAGAGGGTGCAGCAAGAGTGCTTGGAGGTTCTAATAAGAGTAGAATGGTTAAGAGAGTATTCTAAAGGCTTAGAATGGTCTAGGAATGTGTAGTAGGACTTATAAGAACCATTAGAATGATCCTAAACAATGCATGGTACCCCAAGGGATGAAGAGGGTGTACCATGAATCCTTGGAGGTTCTAACAAGTGTAGAATGGTTAAGAGAGTATTCTAAATGCTTAGAATGGTCTAGGAATGTGTAATAGGACATATAATAACCATTAGAATGATCCTAAACATTGCATGGTACCCCAAGGGACGTAGAGGGTGTAGCATGTGTCCTTGGAGGTTCTAATAAGTGTAGAATGGTTAAGAGAGTATTCTAAAGGCTTACAATGGTCTAGGAATGTGTATTAGGACTTATATTAACCATTAGAATGATCCTAAACATTGCATGGTTCCCCCAAGGGACGTAGATGGATGAGTATTAGGACTTATAAGAACCATTAGAATGATCCTAAACATTGCTCGAGTCCCCAAGGGACATAGAGGGTGTAGGATGAGTCCTTGGAGGTTCTAATAAGTGTAGAATGGTTAAGAGAGTATTCTAAAGGCTTAGAATGGTCTAGGAATGTGTATTAGGACTTATAAGAACCATTAGAATGATCCTAAACATTGCATGGTACCCCAAGGGACGTAGAGGGTGTACCATGAGTCCTTGGAGGTTCTAACAAATGTAGAATGGTTAAGAGTGTATTCTAAAGGCTTAGAATGGTCTAGGAATGTGTATTAGGACTTATAATAACCATTGGAATGATCCTAAACATTACGTGGTACCACAAGGGACGTAGAGGGTGTAGCATGAGTCCTTGTAGGTTCTAACAAGTGTAGAATGGTTAAGAGAGAATTCTAAAGGCTTAGAATGGTCTAGGAATGAGTATTAGGACTTATAAGAACCATTTGAATGATCCTAAATATTGTTCGAGTCCCCAAGGGAGATAGAGGGTGCAGCAAGAGTGCTTGGAGGTTCTAATAAGAGTAGAATGGTTAAGAGAGTATTCTAAAGGCTTAGAATGGTCTAGGAATGTGTAGTAGGACTTATAAGAACCATTAGAATGATCCTAAACAATGCATGGTACCCCAAGGGATGAAGAGGGTGTACCATGAATCCTTGGAGGTTCTAACAAGTGTAGAATGGTTAAGAGAGTATTCTAAATGCTTAGAATGGTCTAGGAATGTGTAATAGGACATATAATAACCATTAGAATGATCCTAAACATTGCATGGTACCCCAAGGGACGTAGAAGGTGTACCATGAGTCCTTGGAGGTTCTAACAAAGTATAGAATGGTTAAGAGAGTATTCTAAAGGCTTAGAATGGTCAAGGAATGTGTATTAGGACTTATAATAACCATTAGAATGATCCTAAACATTGCATGGTACCACAAGGGACGTAGAGGGTGTAGCATGAGTCCTTGTAGGTTCTAACAAGTGTAGAATGGTTAAGAGAGAATTTTAAAGGCTTAGAATGGTCTAGGAATGAGTATTAGGACTTATAAGAACCATTAGAATGATCCTAAATATTGTTCGAGTCCCCAAGGGACATAGAGGGTGTAGCAAGAGTCCTTGGAGGTTCTAATAAGAGTAGAATGGTTAAGAGAGTATTCTAAAGGCTTCGAATGGTCTAGGAATGTGTAGTAGGACTTATAAGAACAATTAGAATGATCCTAAACATTGCATGGTACCCCAAGGGATGTAGAGGGTGTACCATGAGTCCTTGGAGGTTCTAACAAGTGTAGAATGGTTAATAGAGTATTCTAAAGGCTTACAATGGTCTAGGAATGTGTATTAGGACTTATATTAACCATTAGAATGATCCTAAACATTGCATGGTTCCCCAAGGGACGTAGATGGATGAGTATTAGGACTTATAAGAACCATTAGAATGATCCTAAACATTGCTCGAGTCCCCAAGGGACATAGAGGGTGTAGGATGAGTCCTTGGAGGTTCTAATAAGTGTAGAATGGTTAAGAGAGTATTCTAAAGGCTTAGAATGGTCTAGGAATGTGTAGTAGGACTTATAAGAACCATTAGAATGATCCTAAACATTGCATGGTACCCCAAGGGATGTAGAGGGTGAACCATGAGTCCTTGGAGGTTCTAACAAGTGTAGAATGGTTAAGAGAGTATTCTAAAGGCTTACAATGGTCTAGGAATGTGTATTAGGACTTATATTAACCATTAGAATGATCCTAAACATTGCATGGTTCCCCCAAGGGACGTAGATGGATGAGTATTAGGACTTATAAGAACCATTAGAATGATCCTAAACATTGCTCGAGTCCCCAAGGGACATAGAGGGTGTAGGATGAGTCCTTGGAGGTTCTAATAAGTGTAGAATGGTTAAGAGAGTATTCTAAAGGCTTAGAATGGTCTAGGAATGTGTATTAGGACTTATAAGAACCATTAGAATGATCCTAAACATTGCATGGTACCCCAAGGGACGTAGAGGGTGTACCATGAGTCCTTGGAGGTTCTAACAAATGAAGAATGGTTAAGAGAGTATTCTAAAGGCATAGAATGGTCTAGGAATGTGTATTAGGACTTATAATAACCATTGGAATGATCCTAAACATTACGTGGTACCACAAGGGAAGTAGAGGGTGTAGCATGAGTCCTTGTAGGTTCTAACAAGTGTAGAATGGTTAAGAGAGAATTCTAAAGGCTTAGAATGGTCTAGGAATGAGTATTAGGACTTATAAGAACCATTTGAATGATCCTAAATATTGTTCGAGTCCCCAAGGGAGATAGAGGGTGCAGCAAGAGTGCTTGGAGGTTCTAATAAGAGTAGAATGGTTAAGAGAGTATTCTAAAGGCTTAGAATGGTCTAGGAATGTGTAGTAGGACTTATAAGAACCATTAGAATGATCCTAAACAATGCATGGTACCCCAAGGGATGAAGAGGGTGTACCATGAATCCTTGGAGGTTCTAACAAGTGTAGAATGGTTAAGAGAGTATTCTAAATGCTTAGAATGGTCTAGGAATGTGTAATAGGACATATAATAACCATTAGAATGATCCTAAACATTGCATGGTACCCCAAGGGACGTAGAGGGTGTACCATGAGTCCTTGGAGGTTCTAACAAAGTATAGAATGGTTAAGAGAGTATTCTAAAGGCTTAGAATGGTCAAGGAATGTGTATTAGGACTTATAATAACCATTAGAATGATCCTAAACATTGCATGGTGCCACAAGGGACGTAGAGGGTGTAGCATGAGTCCTTGTAGGTTCTAACAAGTGTAGAATGGTTAAGAGAGAATTTTAAAGGCTTAGAATGGTCTAGGAATGAGTATTAGGACTTATAAGAACCATTAGAATGATCCTAAATATTGTTCGAGTCCCCAAGGGACATAGAGGGTGTAGCAAGAGTCCTTGGAGGTTCTAATAAGAGTAGAATGGTTAAGAGAGTATTCTAAAGGCTTCGAATGGTCTAGGAATGTGTAGTAGGACTTATAAGAACAATTAGAATGATCCTAAACATTGCATGGTACCCCAAGGGATGTAGAGGGTGTACCATGAGTCCTTGGAGGTTCTAACAAGTGTAGAATGGTTAATAGAGTATTCTAAAGGCTTACAATGGTCTAGGAATGTGTATTAGGACTTATATTAACCATTAGAATGATCCTAAACATTGCATGGTTCCCCAAGGGACGTAGATGGATGAGTATTAGGACTTATAAGAACCATTAGAATGATCCTAAACATAGCTCGAGTCCCCAAGGGACATAGAGGGTGTAGGATGAGTCCTTGGAGGTTCTAATAAGTGTAGAATGGTTAAGAGAGTATTCTAAAGGCTTAGAATGGTCTAGGAATGTGTAGTAGGACTTATAAGAACCATTAGAATGATCCTAAACATTGCATGGTACCCCAAGGGATGTAGAGGGTGAACCATGAGTCCTTGGAGGTTCTAACAAGTGTAGAATGGTTAAGAGAGTATTCTAAAGGCTTACAATGGTCTAGGAATGTGTATTAGGACTTATATTAACCATTAGAATGATCCTAAACATTGCATGGTTCCCCCAAGGGACGTAGATGGATGAGTATTAGGACTTATAAGAACCATTAGAATGATCCTAAACATTGCTCGAGTCCCCAAGGGACATAGAGGGTGTAGGATGAGTCCTTGGAGGTTCTAATAAGTGTAGAATGGTTAAGAGAGTATTCTAAAGGCTTAGAATGGTCTAGGAATGTGTATTAGGACTTATAAGAACCATTAGAATGATCCTAAACATTGCATGGTACCCCAAGGGACGTAGAGGGTGTACCATGAGTCCTTGGAGGTTCTAACAAATGAAGAATGGTTAAGAGAGTATTCTAAAGGCATAGAATGGTCTAGGAATGTGTATTAGGACTTATAATAACCATTGGAATGATCCTAAACATTACGTGGTACCACAAGGGACGTAGAGGGTGTAGCATGAGTCCTTGTAGGTTCTAACAAGTGTAGAATGGTTAAGAGAGAATTCTAAAGGCTTAGAATGGTCTAGGAATGAGTATTAGGACTTATAAGAACCATTTGAATGATCCTAAATATTGTTCGAGTCCCCAAGGGAGATAGAGGGTGCAGCAAGAGTGCTTGGAGGTTCTAATAAGAGTAGAATGGTTAAGAGAGTATTCTAAAGGCTTAGAATGGTCTAGGAATGTGTAGTAGGACTTATAAGAACCATTAGAATGATCCTAAACAATGCATGGTACCCCAAGGGATGAAGAGGGTGTACCATGAATCCTTGGAGGTTCTAACAAGTGTAGAATGGTTAAGAGAGTATTCTAAATGCTTAGAATGGTCTAGGAATGTGTAATAGGACATATAATAACCATTAGAATGATCCTAAACATTGCATGGTACCCCAAGGGACGTAGAGGGTGTACCATGAGTCCTTGGAGGTTCTAACAAAGTATAGAATGGTTAAGAGAGTATTCTAAAGGCTTAGAATGGTCAAGGAATGTGTATTAGGACTTATAATAACCATTAGAATGATCCTAAACATTGCATGGTACCACAAGGGACGTAGAGGGTGTAGCATGAGTCCTTGTAGGTTCTAACAAGTGTAGAATGGTTAAGAGAGAATTTTAAAGGCTTAGAATGGTCTAGGAATGAGTATTAGGACTTATAAGAACCATTAGAATGATCCTAAATATTGTTCGAGTCCCCAAGGGACATAGAGGGTGTAGCAAGAGTCCTTGGAGGTTCTAATAAGAGTAGAATGGTTAAGAGAGTATTCTAAAGGCTTCGAATGGTCTAGGAATGTGTAGTAGGACTTATAAGAACAATTAGAATGATCCTAAACATTGCATGGTACCCCAAGGGATGTAGAGGGTGTACCATGAGTCCTTGGAGGTTCTAACAAGTGTAGAATGGTTAATAGAGTATTCTAAAGGCTTACAATGGTCTAGGAATGTGTATTAGGACTTATATTAACCATTAGAATGATCCTAAACATTGCATGGTTCCCCAAGGGACGTAGATGGATGAGTATTAGGACTTATAAGAACCATTAGAATGATCCTAAACATAGCTCGAGTCCCCAAGGGACATAGAGGGTGTAGGATGAGTCCTTGGAGGTTCTAATAAGTGTAGAATGGTTAAGAGAGTATTCTAAAGGCTTAGAATGG
Organism: Crotalaria pallida; assembly: GCA_037953625.1. Taxonomy (NCBI): domain Eukaryota; kingdom Viridiplantae; phylum Streptophyta; class Magnoliopsida; order Fabales; family Fabaceae; genus Crotalaria; species Crotalaria pallida. The sequence continues at coordinate 61,731,131 of CM075655.1, read as the reverse complement.
TCTAGGAATGTGTAGTAGGACTTATAAGAACCATTAGAATGATCCTAAACATTGCATGGTACCCCAAGGGATGTAGAGGGTGAACCATGAGTCCTTGGAGGTTCTAACAAGTGTAGAATGGTTAAGAGAGTATTCTAAAGGCTTACAATGGTCTAGGAATGTGTATTAGGACTTATATTAACCATTAGAATGATCCTAAACATTGCATGGTTCCCCCAAGGGACGTAGATGGATGAGTATTAGGACTTATAAGAACCATTAGAATGATCCTAAACATTGCTCGAGTCCCCAAGGGACATAGAGGGTGTAGGATGAGTCCTTGGAGGTTCTAATAAGTGTAGAATGGTTAAGAGAGTATTCTAAAGGCTTAGAATGGTCTAGGAATGTGTATTAGGACTTATAAGAACCATTAGAATGATCCTAAACATTGCATGGTACCCCAAGGGACGTAGAGGGTGTACCATGAGTCCTTGGAGGTTCTAACAAATGAAGAATGGTTAAGAGAGTATTCTAAAGGCATAGAATGGTCTAGGAATGTGTATTAGGACTTATAATAACCATTGGAATGATCCTAAACATTACGTGGTACCACAAGGGACGTAGAGGGTGTAGCATGAGTCCTTGTAGGTTCTAACAAGTGTAGAATGGTTAAGAGAGAATTCTAAAGGCTTAGAATGGTCTAGGAATGAGTATTAGGACTTATAAGAACCATTTGAATGATCCTAAATATTGTTCGAGTCCCCAAGGGAGATAGAGGGTGCAGCAAGAGTGCTTGGAGGTTCTAATAAGAGTAGAATGGTTAAGAGAGTATTCTAAAGGCTTAGAATGGTCTAGGAATGTGTAGTAGGACTTATAAGAACCATTAGAATGATCCTAAACAATGCATGGTACCCCAAGGGATGAAGAGGGTGTACCATGAATCCTTGGAGGTTCTAACAAGTGTAGAATGGTTAAGAGAGTATTCTAAATGCTTAGAATGGTCTAGGAATGTGTAATAGGACATATAATAACCATTAGAATGATCCTAAACATTGCATGGTACCCCAAGGGACGTAGAGGGTGTACCATGAGTCCTTGGAGGTTCTAACAAAGTATAGAATGGTTAAGAGAGTATTCTAAAGGCTTAGAATGGTCAAGGAATGTGTATTAGGACTTATAATAACCATTAGAATGATCCTAAACATTGCATGGTACCACAAGGGACGTAGAGGGTGTAGCATGAGTCCTTGTAGGTTCTAACAAGTGTAGAATGGTTAAGAGAGAATTTTAAAGGCTTAGAATGGTCTAGGAATGAGTATTAGGACTTATAAGAACCATTAGAATGATCCTAAATATTGTTCGAGTCCCCAAGGGACATAGAGGGTGTAGCAAGAGTCCTTGGAGGTTCTAATAAGAGTAGAATGGTTAAGAGAGTATTCTAAAGGCTTCGAATGGTCTAGGAATGTGTAGTAGGACTTATAAGAACAATTAGAATGATCCTAAACATTGCATGGTACCCCAAGGGATGTAGAGGGTGTACCATGAGTCCTTGGAGGTTCTAACAAGTGTAGAATGGTTAATAGAGTATTCTAAAGGCTTACAATGGTCTAGGAATGTGTATTAGGACTTATATTAACCATTAGAATGATCCTAAACATTGCATGGTTCCCCAAGGGACGTAGATGGATGAGTATTAGGACTTATAAGAACCATTAGAATGATCCTAAACATTGCTCGAGTCCCCAAGGGACATAGAGGGTGTAGGATGAGTCCTTGGAGGTTCTAATAAGTGTAGAATGGTTAAGAGAGTATTCTAAAGGCTTAGAATGGTCTAGGAATGTGTAGTAGGACTTATAAGAACCATTAGAATGATCCTAAACATTGCATGGTACCCCAAGGGATGTAGAGGGTGTACCATGAGTCCTTGGAGGTTCTAACAAGTGTAGAATGGTTAAGAGAGTATTCTAAAGGCTTACAATGGTCTAGGAATGTGTATTAGGACTTATATTAACCATTAGAATGATCCTAAACATTGCATGGTTCCCCCAAGGGACGTAGATGGATGAGTATTAGGACTTATAAGAACCATTAGAATGATCCTAAACATTGCTCGAGTCCCCAAGGGACATAGAGGGTGTAGGATGAGTCCTTGGAGGTTCTAATAAGTGTAGAATGGTTAAGAGAGTATTCTAAAGGCTTAGAATGGTCTAGGAATGTGTATTAGGACTTATAAGAACCATTAGAATGATCCTAAACATTGCATGGTACCCCAAGGGACGTAGAGGGTGTACCATGAGTCCTTGGAGGTTCTAACAAATGTAGAATGGTTAAGAGAGTATTCTAAAGGCTTAGAATGGTCTAGGAATGTGTATTAGGACTTATAATAACCATTGGAATGATCCTAAACATTACGTGGTACCACAAGGGACGTAGAGGGTGTAGCATGAGTCCTTGTAGGTTCTAACAAGTGTAGAATGGTTAAGAGAGAATTCTAAAGGCTTAGAATGGTCTAGGAATGAGTATTAGGACTTATAAGAACCATTTGAATGATCCTAAATATTGTTCGAGTCCCCAAGGGAGATAGAGGGTGCAGCAAGAGTGCTTGGAGGTTCTAATAAGAGTAGAATGGTTAAGAGAGTATTCTAAAGGCTTAGAATGGTCTAGGAATGTGTAGTAGGACTTATAAGAACCATTAGAATGATCCTAAACAATGCATGGTACCCCAAGGGATGAAGAGGGTGTACCATGAATCCTTGGAGGTTCTAACAAGTGTAGAATGGTTAAGAGAGTATTCTAAATGCTTAGAATGGTCTAGGAATGTGTAATAGGACATATAATAACCATTAGAATGATCCTAAACATTGCATGGTACCCCAAGGGACGTAGAGGGTGTACCATGAGTCCTTGGAGGTTCTAACAAAGTATAGAATGGTTAAGAGAGTATTCTAAAGGCTTAGAATGGTCAAGGAATGTGTATTAGGACTTATAATAACCATTAGAATGATCCTAAACATTGCATGGTACCACAAGGGACGTAGAGGGTGTAGCATGAGTCCTTGTAGGTTCTAACAAGTGTAGAATGGTTAAGAGAGAATTTTAAAGGCTTAGAATGGTCTAGGAATGAGTATTAGGACTTATAAGAACCATTAGAATGATCCTAAATATTGTTCGAGTCCCCAAGGGACATAGAGGGTGTAGCAAGAGTCCTTGGAGGTTCTAATAAGAGTAGAATGGTTAAGAGAGTATTCTAAAGGCTTCGAATGGTCTAGGAATGTGTAGTAGGACTTATAAGAACAATTAGAATGATCCTAAACATTGCATGGTACCCCAAGGGATGTAGAGGGTGTACCATGAGTCCTTGGAGGTTCTAACAAGTGTAGAATGGTTAAGAGAGTATTCTAAAGGCTTACAATGGTCTAGGAATGTGTATTAGGACTTATATTAACCATTAGAATGATCCTAAACATTGCATGGTTCCCCCAAGGGACGTAGATGGATGAGTATTAGGACTTATAAGAACCATTAGAATGATCCTAAACATTGCTCGAGTCCCCAAGGGACATAGAGGGTGTAGGATGAGTCCTTGGAGGTTCTAATAAGTGTAGAATGGTTAAGAGAGTATTCTAAAGGCTTAGAATGGTATAGGAATGTGTATTAGGACTTATAAGAACCATTAGAATGATCCTAAACATTGCATGGTACCCCAAGGGACGTAGAGGGTGTACCATGAGTCCTTGGAGGTTCTAACAAATGTAGAATGGTTAAGAGAGTATTCTAAAGGCTTAGAATGGTCTAGGAATGTGTATTAGGACTTATAATAACCATTGGAATGATCCTAAACATTACGTGGTACCACAAGGGACGTAGAGGGTGTAGCATGAGTCCTTGTAGGTTCTAACAAGTGTAGAATGGTTAAGAGAGAATTCTAAAGGCTTAGAATGGTCTAGGAATGAGTATTAGGACTTATAAGAACCATTTGAATGATCCTAAATATTGTTCGAGTCCCCAAGGGAGATAGAGGGTGCAGCAAGAGTGCTTGGAGGTTCTAATAAGAGTAGAATGGTTAAGAGAGTATTCTAAAGGCTTAGAATGGTCTAGGAATGTGTAGTAGGACTTATAAGAACCATTAGAATGATCCTAAACAATGCATGGTACCCCAATGGATGAAGAGGGTGTACCATGAATCCTTGGAGGTTCTAACAAGTGTAGAATGGTTAAGAGAGTATTCTAAATGCTTAGAATGGTCTAGGAATGTGTAATAGGACATATAATAACCATTAGAATGATCCTAAACATTGCATGGTACCCCAAGGGACGTAGAGGGTGTACCATGAGTCCTTGGAGGTTCTAACAAAGTATAGAATGGTTAAGAGAGTATTCTAAAGGCTTAGAATGGTCAAGGAATGTGTATTAGGACTTATAATAACCATTAGAATGATCCTAAACATTGCATGGTACCACAAGGGACGTAGAGGGTGTAGCATGAGTCCTTGTAGGTTCTAACAAGTGTAGAATGGTTAAGAGAGAATTTTAAAGGCTTAGAATGGTCTAGGAATGAGTATTAGGACTTATAAGAACCATTAGAATGATCCTAAATATTGTTCGAGTCCCCAAGGGACATAGAGGGTGTAGCAAGAGTCCTTGGAGGTTCTAATAAGAGTAGAATGGTTAAGAGAGTATTCTAAAGGCTTCGAATGGTCTAGGAATGTGTAGTAGGACTTATAAGAACAATTAGAATGATCCTAAACATTGCATGGTACCCCAAGGGATGTAGAGGGTGTACCATGAGTCCTTGGAGGTTCTAACAAGTGTAGAATGGTTAATAGAGTATTCTAAAGGCTTACAATGGTCTAGGAATGTGTATTAGGACTTATATTAACCATTAGAATGATCCTAAACATTGCATGGTTCCCCAAGGGACGTAGATGGATGAGTATTAGGACTTATAAGAACCATTAGAATGATCCTAAACATTGCTCGAGTCCCCAAGGGACATAGAGGGTGTAGGATGAGTCCTTGGAGGTTCTAATAAGTGTAGAATGGTTAAGAGAGTATTCTAAAGGCTTAGAATGGTCTAGGAATGTGTAGTAGGACTTATAAGAACCATTAGAATGATCCTAAACATTGCATGGTACCCCAAGGGATGTAGAGGGTGTACCATGAGTCCTTGGAGGTTCTAACAAGTGTAGAATGGTTAAGAGAGTATTCTAAAGGCTTACAATGGTCTAGGAATGTGTATTAGGACTTATATTAACCATTAGAATGATCCTAAACATTGCATGGTTCCCCAAGGGACGTAGATGGATGAGTATTAGGACTTATAAGAACCATTAGAATGATCCTAAACATTGCTCGAGTCCCCAAGGGACATAGAGGGTGTAGGATGAGTCCTTGGAGGTTCTAATAAGTGTAGAATGGTTAAGAGAGTATTCTAAAGGCTTAGAATGGTCTAGGAATGTGTAGTAGGACTTATAAGAACCATTAGAATGATCCTAAACATTGCATGGTACCCCAAGGGATGTAGAGGGTGTACCATGAGTCCTTGGAGGTTCTAACAAGTGTAGAATGGTTAAGAGAGTATTCTAAAGGCTTACAATGGTCTAGGAATGTGTATTAGGACTTATATTAACCATTAGAATGATCCTAAACATTGCATGGTTCCCCCAAGGGACGTAGATGGATGAGTATTAGGACTTATAAGAACCATTAGAATGATCCTAAACATTGCTCGAGTCCCCAAGGGACATAGAGGGTGTAGGATGAGTCCTTGGAGGTTCTAATAAGTGTAGAATGGTTAAGAGAGTATTCTAAAGGCTTAGAATGGTCTAGGAATGTGTATTAGGACTTATAAGAACCATTAGAATGATCCTAAACATTGCATGGTACCCCAAGGGACGTAGAGGGTGTACCATGAGTCCTTGGAGGTTCTAACAAATGTAGAATGGTTAAGAGAGTATTCTAAAGGCATAGAATGGTCTAGGAATGTGTATTAGGACTTATAATAACCATTGGAATGATCCTAAACATTACGTGGTACCACAAGGGACGTAGAGGGTGTAGCATGAGTCCTTGTAGGTTCTAACAAGTGTAGAATGGTTAAGAGAGAATTCTAAAGGCTTAGAATGGTCTAGGAATGAGTATTAGGACTTATAAGAACCATTTGAATGATCCTAAATATTGTTCGAGTCCCCAAGGGAGATAGAGGGTGCAGCAAGAGTGCTTGGAGGTTCTAATAAGAGTAGAATGGTTAAGAGAGTATTCTAAAGGCTTAGAATGGTCTAGGAATGTGTAGTAGGACTTATAAGAACCATTAGAATGATCCTAAACAATGCATGGTACCCCAAGGGATGAAGAGGGTGTACCATGAATCCTTGGAGGTTCTAACAAGTGTAGAATGGTTAAGAGAGTATTCTAAATGCTTAGAATGGTCTAGGAATGTGTAATAGTACATATAATAACCATTAGAATGATCCTAAACATTGCATGGTACCCCAAGGGACGTAGAGGGTGTACCATGAGTCCTTGGAGGTTCTAACAAAGTATAGAATGGTTAAGAGAGTATTCTAAAGGCTTAGAATGGTCAAGGAATGTGTATTAGGACTTATAATAACCATTAGAATGATCCTAAACATTGCATGGTACCACAAGGGACGTAGAGGGTGTAGCATGAGTCCTTGTAGGTTCTAACAAGTGTAGAATGGTTAAGAGAGAATTTTAAAGGCTTAGAATGGTCTAGGAATGAGTATTAGGACTTATAAGAACCATTAGAATGATCCTAAATATTGTTCGAGTCCCCAAGGGACATAGAGGGTGTAGCAAGAGTCCTTGGAGGTTCTAATAAGAGTAGAGTGGTTAAGAGAGTATTCTAAAGGCTTCGAATGGTCTAGGAATGTGTAGTAGGACTTATAAGAACAATTAGAATGATCCTAAACATTGCATGGTACCCCAAGGGATGTAGAGGGTGTACCATGAGTCCTTGGAGGTTCTAACAAGTGTAGAATGGTTAATAGAGTATTCTAAAGGCTTACAATGGTCTAGGAATGTGTATTAGGACTTATATTAACCATTAGAATGATCCTAAACATTGCATGGTTCCCCAAGGGACGTAGATGGATGAGTATTAGGACTTATAAGAACCATTAGAATGATCCTAAACATTGCTCGAGTCCCCAAGGGACATAGAGGGTGTAGGATGAGTCCTTGGAGGTTCTAATAAGTGTAGAATGGTTAAGAGAGTATTCTAAAGGCTTAGAATGGTCTAGGAATGTGTAGTAGGACTTATAAGAACCATTAGAATGATCCTAAACATTGCATGGTACCCCAAGGGATGTAGAGGGTGTACCATGAGTCCTTGGAGGTTCTAACAAGTGTAGAATGGTTAAGAGAGTATTCTAAAGGCTTACAATGGTCTAGGAATGTGTATTAGGACTTATATTAACCATTAGAATGATCCTAAACATTGCATGGTTCCCCAAGGGACGTAGATGGATGAGTATTAGGACTTATAAGAACCATTAGAATGATCCTAAACATTGCTCGAGTCCCCAAAGGACATAGAGGGTGTAGGATGAGTCCTTGGAGGTTCTAATAAGTGTAGAATGGTTAAGAGAGTATTCTAAAGGCTTAGAATGGTCTAGGAATGTGTAGTAGGACTTATAAGAACCATTAGAATGATCCTAAACATTGCATGGTACCCCAAGGGATGTAGAGGGTGTACCATGAGTCCTTGGAGGTTCTAACAAGTGTAGAATGGTTAAGAGAGTATTCTAAAGGCTTACAATGGTCTAGGAATGTGTATTAAGACTTATATTAACCATTAGAATGATCCTAAACATTGCATGGTTCCCCCAAGGGACGTAGATGGATGAGTATTAGGACTTATAAGAACCATTAGAATGATCCTAAACATTGCTCGAGTCCCCAAGGGACATAGAGGGTGTAGGATGAGTCCTTGGAGGTTCTAATAAGTGTAGAATGGTTAAGAGAGTATTCTAAAGGCTTAGAATGGTCTAGGAATGTGTATTAGGACTTATAAGAACCATTAGAATGATCCTAAACATTGCATGGTACCCCAAGGGACGTAGAGGGTGTACCATGAGTCCTTGGAGGTTCTAACAAATGTAGAATGGTTAAGAGAGTATTCTAAAGGCTTAGAATGGTCTAGGAATGTGTATTAGGACTTATAATAACCATTGGAATGATCCTAAACATTACGTGGTACCACAAGGGACGTAGAGGGTGTAGCATGAGTCCTTGTAGGTTCTAACAAGTGTAGAATGGTTAAGAGAGAATTCTAAAGGCTTAGAATGGTCTAGGAATGAGTATTAGGACTTATAAGAACCATTTGAATGATCCTAAATATTGTTCGAGTCCCCAAGGGAGATAGAGGGTGCAGCAAGAGTGCTTGGAGGTTCTAATAAGAGTAGAATGGTTAAGAGAGTATTCTAAAGGCTTAGAATGGTCTAGGAATGTGTAGTAGGACTTATAAGAACCATTAGAATGATCCTAAACAATGCATGGTACCCCAAGGGATGAAGAGGGTGTACCATGAATCCTTGGAGGTTCTAACAAGTGTAGAATGGTTAAGAGAGTATTCTAAATGCTTAGAATGGTCTAGGAATGTGTAATAGGACATATAATAACCATTAGAATGATCCTAAACATTGCATGGTACCCCAAGGGACGTAGAAGGTGTACCATGAGTCCTTGGAGGTTCTAACAAAGTATAGAATGGTTAAGAGAGTATTCTAAAGGCTTAGAATGGTCAAGGAATGTGTATTAGGACTTATAATAACCATTAGAATGATCCTAAACATTGCATGGTACCACAAGGGACGTAGAGGGTGTAGCATGAGTCCTTGTAGGTTCTAACAAGTGTAGAATGGTTTAGAGAGAATTTTAAAGGCTTAGAATGGTCTAGGAATGAGTATTAGGACTTATAAGAACCATTAGAATGATCCTAAATATTGTTCGAGTCCCCAAGGGACATAGAGGGTGTAGCAAGAGTCCTTGGAGGTTCTAATAAGAGTAGAATGGTTAAGAGAGTATTCTAAAGGCTTCGAATGGTCTAGGAATGTGTAGTAGGACTTATAAGAACAATTAGAATGATCCTAAACATTGCATGGTACCCCAAGGGATGTAGAGGGTGTACCATGAGTCCTTGGAGGTTCTAACAAGTGTAGAATGGTTAATAGAGTATTCTAAAGGCTTACAATGGTCTAGGAATGTGTATTAGGACTTATATTAACCATTAGAATAATCCTAAACATTGCATGGTTCCCCAAGGGACATAGATGGATGAGTATTAGGACTTATAAGAACCATTAGAATGATCCTAAACATTGCTCGAGTCCCCAAGGGACATAGAGGGTGTAGAATGAGTCCTTGGAGGTTCTAATAAGTGTAGAATGGTTAAGAGAGTATTCTAAAGGCTTAGAATGGTCTAGGAATGTGTAGTAGGACTTATAAGAACCATTAGAATGATCCTAAACATTGCATGGTACCCCAAGGGATGTAGAGGGTGTACCATGAGTCCTTGGAGGTTCTAACAAGTGTAGAATGGTTAAGAGAGTATTCTAAAGGCTTACAATGGTCTAGGAATGTGTATTAGGACTTATATTAACCATTAGAATGATCCTAAACATTGCATGGTACCCCAAGGGACGTAGAGGGTGTACCATGAGTCCTTGGAGGTTCTAACAAATGTAGAATGGTTAAGAGAGTATTCTAAAGGCTTAGAATGGTCTAGGAATGTGTATTAGGACTTATAATAACCATTGGAATGATCCTAAACATTACGTGGTACCACAAGGGACGTAGAGGGTGTAGCATGAGTCCTTGTAGGTTCTAACAAGTGTAGAATGGTTAAGAGAGAATTCTAAAGGCTTAGAATGGTCTAGGAATGAGTATTAGGACTTATAAGAACCATTTGAATGATCCTAAATATTGTTCGAGTCCCCAAGGGAGATAGAGGGTGCAGCAAGAGTGCTTGGAGGTTCTAATAAGAGTAGAATGGTTAAGAGAGTATTCTAAAGGCTTAGAATGGTCTAGGAATGTGTAGTAGGACTTATAAGAACCATTAGAATGATCCTAAACAATGCATGGTACCCCAAGGGATGAAGAGGGTGTACCATGAATCCTTGGAGGTTCTAACAAGTGTAGAATGGTTAAGAGAGTATTCTAAATGCTTAGAATGGTCTAGGAATGTGTAATAGGACATATAATAACCATTAGAATGATCCTAAACATTGCATGGTACCCCAAGGGACGTAGAGGGTGTACCATGAGTCCTTGGAGGTTCTAACAAAGTATAGAATGGTTAAGAGAGTATTCTAAAGGCTTAGAATGGTCAAGGAATGTGTATTAGGACTTATAATAACCATTAGAATGATCCTAAACATTGCATGGTACCACAAGGGACGTAGAGGGTGTAGCATGAGTCCTTGTAGGTTCTAACAAGTGTAGAATGGTTAAGAGAGAATTTTAAAGGCTTAGAATGGTCTAGGAATGAGTATTAGGACTTATAAGAACCATTAGAATGATCCTAAATATTGTTCGAGTCCCCAAGGGACATAGAGGGTGTAGCAAGAGTCCTTGGAGGTTCTAATAAGAGTAGAATGGTTAAGAGAGTATTCTAAAGGCTTCGAATGGTCTAGGAATGTGTAGTAGGACTTATAAGAACAATTAGAATGATCCTAAACATTGCATGGTACCCCAAGGGATGTAGAGGGTGTACCATGAGTCCTTGGAGGTTCTAACAAGTGTAGAATGGTTAATAGAGTATTCTAAAGGCTTACAATGGTCTAGGAATGTGTATTAGGACTTATATTAACCATTAGAATGATCCTAAACATTGCATGGTTCCCCAAGGGACGTAGATGGATGAGTATTAGGACTTATAAGAACCATTAGAATGATCCTAAACATTGCTCGAGTCCCCAAGGGACATAGAGGGTGTAGGATGAGTCCTTGGAGGTTCTAATAAGTGTAGAATGGTTAAGAGAGTATTCTAAAGGCTTAGAATGGTCTAGGAATGTGTAGTAGGACTTATAAGAACCATTAGAATGATCCTAAACATTGCATGGTACCCCAAGGGATGTAGAGGGTGTACCATGAGTCCTTGGAGGTTCTAACAAGTGTAGAATGGTTAAGAGAGTATTCTAAAGGCTTACAATGGTCTAGGAATGTGTATTAGGACTTATATTAACCATTAGAATGATCCTAAACATTGCATGGTTCCCCAAGGGACGTAGATGGATGAGTATTAGGACTTATAAGAACCATTAGAATGATCCTAAACATTGCTCGAGTCCCCAAGGGACATAGAGGGTGTAGGATGAGTCCTTGGAGGTTCTAATAAGTGTAGAATGGTTAAGAGAGTATTCTAAAGGCTTAGAATGGTCTAGGAATGTGTAGTAGGACTTATAAGAACCATTAGAATGATCCTAAACATTGCATGGTACCCCAAGGGATGTAGAGGGTGTACCATGAGTCCTTGGAGGTTCTAACAAGTGTAGAATGGTTAAGAGAGTATTCTAAAGGCTTACAATGGTCTAGGAATGTGTATTAGGACTTATATTAACCATTAGAATGATCCTAAACATTGCATGGTTCCCCCAAGGGACGTAGATGGATGAGTATTAGGACTTATAAGAACCATTAGAATGATCCTAAACATTGCTCGAGTCCCCAAGGGACATAGAGGGTGTAGGATGAGTCCTTGGAGGTTCTAATAAGTGTAGAATGGTTAAGAGAGTATTCTAAAGGCTTAGAATGGTCTAGGAATGTGTATTAGGACTTATAATAACCATTGGAATGATCCTAAACATTGCATGGTACCACAAGGGACGTAGAGGGTGTAGCATGAGTCCTTGTAGGTTCTAACAAGTGTAGAATGGTTTAGAGAGAATTTTAAAGGCTTAGAATGGTCTAGGAATGAGTATTAGGACTTATAAGAACCATTAGAATGATCCTAAATATTGTTCGAGTCCCCAAGGGACATAGAGGGTGTAGCAAGAGTCCTTGGAGGTTCTAATAAGAGTAGAATGGTTAAGAGAGTATTCTAAAGGCTTCGAATGGTCTAGGAATGTGTAGTAGGACTTATAAGAACAATTAGAATGATCCTAAACATTGCATGGTACCCCAAGGGATGTAGAGGGTGTACCATGAGTCCTTGGAGGTTCTAACAAGTGTAGAATGGTTAATAGAGTATTTTAAAGGCTTACAATGGTCTAGGAATGTGTATTAGGACTTATATTAACCATTAGAATAATCCTAAACATTGCATGGTTCCCCAAGGGACATAGATGGATGAGTATTAGGACTTATAAGAACCATTAGAATGATCCTAAACATTGCTCGAGTCCCCAAGGGACATAGAGGGTGTAGAATGAGTCCTTGGAGGTTCTAATAAGTGTAGAATGGTTAAGAGAGTATTCTAAAGGCTTAGAATGGTCTAGGAATGTGTAGTAGGACTTATAAGAACCATTAGAATGATCCTAAACATTGCATGGTACCCCAAGGGATGTAGAGGGTGTACCATGAGTCCTTGGAGGTTCTAACAAGTGTAGAATGGTTAAGAGAGTATTCTAAAGGCTTACAATGGTCTAGGAATGTGTATTAGGACTTATATTAACCATTAGAATGATCCTAAACATTGCATGGTTCCCCCAAGGGACGTAGATGGATGAGTATTAGGACTTATAAGAACCATTAGAATGATCCTAAACATTGCTCGAGTCCCCAAGGGACATAGAGGGTGTAGGATGAGTCCTTGGAGGTTCTAATAAGTGTAGAATGGTTAAGAGAGTATTCTAAAGGCTTAGAATGGTCTAGGAATGTGTACTAGGACTTATAAGAACCATTAGAATGATCCTAAACATTGCATGGTACCCCAAGGGACGTAGAGGGTGTACCATGAGTCCTTGGAGGTTCTAACAAATGTAGAATGGTTAAGAGAGTATTCTAAAGGCATAGAATGGTCTAGGAATGTGTATTAGGACTTATAATAACCATTGGAATGATCCTAAACGTTACGTGGTACCACAAGGGACGTAGAGGGTGTAGCATGAGTCCTTGTAGGTTCTAACAAGTGTAGAATGGTTAAGAGAGAATTCTAAAGGCTTAGAATGGTCTAGGAATGAGTATTAGGACTTATAAGAACCATTTGAATGATCCTAAATATTGTTCGAGTCCCCAAGGGAGATAGAGGGTGTAGCAAGAGTGCTTGGAGGTTCTAATAAGAGTAGAATGGTTAAGAGAGTATTCTAAAGGCTTAGAATGGTCTAGGAATGTGTAGTAGGACTTATAAGAACCATTAGAATGATCCTAAACAATGCATGGTACCCCAAGGGATGAAGAGGGTGTACCATGAATCCTTGGAGGTTCTAACAAGTGTAGAATGGTTAAGAGAGTATTCTAAATGCTTAGAATGGTCTAGGAATGTGTAATAGGACATATAATAACCATTAGAATGATCCTAAACATTGCATGGTACCCCAAGGGACGTAGAGGGTGTACCATGAGTCCTTGGAGGTTCTAACAAAGTATAGAATGGTTAAGAGAGTATTCTAAAGGCTTAGAATGGTCTAGGAATGTGTATTAGGACTTATAATAACCATTAGAATGATCCTAAACATTGCATGGTACCACAAGGGACGTAGAGGGTGTAGCATGAGTCCTTGTAGGTTCTAACAAGTGTAGAATGGTTAAGAGAGAATTTTAAAGGCTTAGAATGGTCTAGGAATGAGTATTAGGACTTATAAGAACCATTAGAATGATCCTAAATATTGTTCGAGTCCCCAAGGGACATAGAGGGTGTAGCAAGAGTCCTTGGAGGTTCTAATAAGAGTAGAATGGTTAAGAGAGTATTCTAAAGGCTTCGAATGGTCTAGGAATGTGTAGTAGGACTTATAAGAACAATTAGAATGATCCTAAACATTGCATGGTACCCCAAGGGATGTAGAGGGTGTACCATGAGTCCTTGGAGGTTCTAACAAGTGTAGAATGGTTAATAGAGTATTCTAAAGGCTTACAATGGTCTAGGAATGTGTATTAGGACTTATATTAACCATTAGAATGATCCTAAACATTGCATGGTTCCCCAAGGGACGTAGATGGATGAGTATTAGGACTTATAAGAACCATTAGAATGATCCTATACATTGCTCGAGTCCCCAAGGGACATAGAGGGTGTAGGATGAGTCCTTGGAGGTTCTAATAAGTGTAGAATGGTTAAGAGAGTATTCTAAAGGCTTAGAATGGTCTAGGAATGTGTAGTAGGACTTATAAGAACCATTAGAATGATCCTAAACATTGCATGGTACCCCAAGGGATGTAGAGGGTGTACCATGAGTCCTTGGAGGTTCTAACAAGTGTAGAATGGTTAAGAGAGTATTCTAAAGGCTTACAATGGTCTAGGAATGTGTATTAGGACTTATATTAACCATTAGAATGATCCTAAACATTGCATGGTTCCCCCAAGGGACGTAGATGGATGAGTATTAGGACTTATAAGAACCATTAGAATGATCCTAAACATTGCTCGAGTCCCCAAGGGACATAGAGGGTGTAGGATGAGTCCTTGGAGGTTCTAATAAGTGTAGAATGGTTAAGAGAGTATTCTAAAGGCTTAGAATGGTCTAGGAATGTGTATTAGGACTTATAAGAACCATTAGAATGATCCTAAACATTGCATGGTACCCCAAGGGACGTAGAGGGTGTACCATGAGTCCTTGGAGGTTCTAACAAATGTAGAATGGTTAAGAGAGTATTCTAAAGGCTTAGAATGGTCTAGGAATGTCTAGTAGGACTTATAAGAACCATTAGAATGATCCTAAATAATGCATGGTACCCCAAGGGATGTAGAGGGTGTACCATGAATCCTTGGAGGTTCTAACAAGTGTAGAATGGTTAAGAGAGTATTCTAAATGCTTAGAATGGTCTAGGAATGTGTAATAGGACTTATAATAACCATTAGAATGATCCTAAACAATGCTTGAGTCCCCAAGGGACGTAGAGGGTGTAGCATGAGTCCTTGGAAGTTATAACAAGTGTAGAATGGTTAAGATAGTATTCTAAAGGCTTAGAATGGTCTAGGTATGTGTATTAGGACTTATAATAACCATTAGAATGATCCTAAACATTGCATGGTGCCCCAAGGGACGTAGAGGGTGTAGCATGAGTCCTTGTAGGTTCTAATAAGTGTAGAATGGTTAAGAGAGTATTCTAAAGGCTTAGAATGGTCTAGGAATGTGTACTAGGAATTATAATAACCATTAGAATGATCCTAAACATTGCATGGTACCCCAAGGGACGTAGAGGGTGTACCATGAGTCCTTGGAGGTTCTAACAAAGTGTAGAACGGTTAAGAGAGTATTCTAAAGGCTTAGAATGGTCTAGGAATGTGTATTAGGATTTATAATAACCATTGGAATGATCCTAAACATTGCATGGTACCACAAGGGACGTAGAGGGTGTAGCATGAGTCCTTGTAGGTTCTAACAAGTGTAGAATGGTTAAGAGAGAATTCTAAAGGCTTAGAATGGTCTAGGAATGAGTATTAGGACTTATAAGAACCATTAGAATGATCCTAAATATTGTTCGAGTCCCCAAGGGAGATAGAGGGTGTAGCAAGAGTGCTTGGAGGTTCTAATAAGAGTAGAATGGTTAAGAGAGTATTCTAAAGGCTTAGAATGGTCTAGGAATGTGTAGTAGGACTTATAAGAACCATTAGAATGATCCTAAACAATGCATGGTACCCCAAGGGATGAAGAGGGTGTACCATGAATCCTTGGAGGTTCTAACAAGTGTAGAATGGTTAAGAGAGTATTCTAAATGCTTAGAATGGTCTAGGAATGTGTAATAGGACATATAATAACCATTAGAATGATCCTAAACATTGCATGGTACCCCAAGGGACGTAGAGGGTGTACCATGAGTCCTTGGAGGTTCTAACAAAGTATAGAATGGTTAAGAGAGTATTCTAAAGGCTTAGAATGGTCAAGGAATGTGTATTAGGACTTATAATAACCATTAGAATGATCCTAAACATTGCATGGTACCACAAGGGACGTAGAGGGTGTAGCATGAGTCCTTGTAGGTTCTAACAAGTGTAGAATGGTTAAGAGAGAATTTTAAAGGCTTAGAATGGTCTAGGAATGAGTATTAGGACTTATAAGAACCATTAGAATGATCCTAAATATTGTTCGAGTCCCCAAGGGACATAGAGGGTGTAGCAAGAGTCCTTGGAGGTTCTAATAAGAGTAGAATGGTTAAGAGAGTATTCTAAAGGCTTCGAATGGTCTAGGAATGTGTAGTAGGACTTATAAGAACAATTAGAATGATCCTAAACATTGCATGGTACCCCAAGGGATGTAGAGGGTGTACCATGAGTCCTTGGAGGTTCTAACAAGTGTAGAATGGTTAATAGAGTATTCTAAAGGCTTACAATGGTCTAGGAATGTGTATTAGGACTTATATTAACCATTAGAATGATCCTAAACATTGCATGGTTCCCCAAGGGACGTAGATGGATGAGTATTAGGACTTATAAGAACCATTAGAATGATCCTATACATTGCTCGAGTCCCCAAGGGACATAGAGGGTGTAGGATGAGTCCTTGGAGGTTCTAATAAGTGTAGAATGGTTAAGAGAGTATTCTAAAGGCTTAGAATGGTCTAGGAATGTGTAGTAGGACTTATAAGAACCATTAGAATGATCCTAAACATTGCATGGTACCCCAAGGGATGTAGAGGGTGTACCATGAGTCCTTGGAGGTTCTAACAAGTGTAGAATGGTTAAGAGAGTATTCTAAAGGCTTACAATGGTCTAGGAATGTGTATTAGGACTTATATTAACCATTAGAATGATCCTAAACATTGCATGGTTCCCCCAAGGGACGTAGATGGATGAGTATTAGGACTTATAAGAACCATTAGAATGATCCTAAACATTGCTCGAGTCCCCAAGGGACATAGAGGGTGTAGGATGAGTCCTTGGAGGTTCTAATAAGTGTAGAATGGTTAAGAGAGTATTCTAAAGGCTTAGAATGGTCTAGGAATGTGTATTAGGACTTATAAGAACCATTAGAATGATCCTAAACATTGCATGGTACCCCAAGGGACGTAGAGGGTGTACCATGAGTCCTTGGAGGTTCTAACAAATGTAGAATGGTTAAGAGAGTATTCTAAAGGCTTAGAATGGTCTAGGAATGTCTAGTAGGACTTATAAGAACCATTAGAATGATCCTAAATAATGCATGGTACCCCAAGGGATGTAGAGGGTGTACCATGAATCCTTGGAGGTTCTAACAAGTGTAGAATGGTTAAGAGAGTATTCTAAATGCTTAGAATGGTCTAGGAATGTGTAATAGGACTTATAATAACCATTAGAATGATCCTAAACAATGCTTGAGTCCCCAAGGGACGTAGAGGGTGTAGCATGAGTCCTTGGAAGTTATAACAAGTGTAGAATGGTTAAGATAGTATTCTAAAGGCTTAGAATGGTCTAGGTATGTGTATTAGGACTTATAATAACCATTAGAATGATCCTAAACATTGCATGGTGCCCCAAGGGACGTAGAGGGTGTAGCATGAGTCCTTGTAGGTTCTAATAAGTGTAGAATGGTTAAGAGAGTATTCTAAAGGCTTAGAATGGTCTAGGAATGTGTACTAGGAATTATAATAACCATTAGAATGATCCTAAACATTGCATGGTACCCCAAGGGACGTAGAGGGTGTACCATGAGTCCTTGGAGGTTCTAACAAAGTGTAGAACGGTTAAGAGAGTATTCTAAAGGCTTAGAATGGTCTAGGAATGTGTATTAGGATTTATAATAACCATTGGAATGATCCTAAACATTGCATGGTACCACAAGGGACGTAGAGGGTGTAGCATGAGTCCTTGTAGGTTCTAACAAGTGTAGAATGGTTAAGAGAGAATTCTAAAGGCTTAGAATGGTCTAGGAATGAGTATTAGGACTTATAAGAACCATTAGAATGATCCTAAATATTGTTCGAGTCCCCAAGGGAGATAGAGGGTGTAGCAAGAGTGCTTGGAGGTTCTAATAAGAGTAGAATGGTTAAGAGAGTATTCTAAAGGCTTAGAATGGTCTAGGAATGTGTAGTAGGACTTATAAGAACCATTAGAATGATCCTAAACAATGCATGGTACCCCAAGGGATGAAGAGGGTGTACCATGAATCCTTGGAGGTTCTAACAAGTGTAGAATGGTTAAGAGAGTATTCTAAATGCTTAGAATGGTCTAGGAATGTGTAATAGGACATATAATAACCATTAGAATGATCCTAAACATTGCATGGTACCCCAAGGGACGTAGAGGGTGTACCATGAGTCCTTGGAGGTTCTAACAAAGTATAGAATGGTTAAGAGAGTATTCTAAAGGCTTAGAATGGTCAAGGAATGTGTATTAGGACTTATAATAACCATTAGAATGATCCTAAACATTGCATGGTACCACAAGGGACGTAGAGGGTGTAGCATGAGTCCTTGTAGGTTCTAACAAGTGTAGAATGGTTAAGAGAGAATTTTAAAGGCTTAGAATGGTCTAGGAATGAGTATTAGGACTTATAAGAACCATTAGAATGATCCTAAATATTGTTCGAGTCCCCAAGGGACATAGAGGGTGTAGCAAGAGTCCTTGGAGGTTCTAATAAGAGTAGAATGGTTAAGAGAGTATTCTAAAGGCTTCGAATGGTCTAGGAATGTGTAGTAGGACTTATAAGAACAATTAGAATGATCCTAAACATTGCATGGTACCCCAAGGGATGTAGAGGGTGTACCATGAGTCCTTGGAGGTTCTAACAAGTGTAGAATGGTTAATAGAGTATTCTAAAGGCTTACAATGGTCTAGGAATGTGTATTAGGACTTATATTAACCATTAGAATGATCCTAAACATTGCATGGTTCCCCAAGGGACGTAGATGGATGA
This sequence comes from Crotalaria pallida, assembly GCA_037953625.1. Lineage (NCBI taxonomy): Eukaryota > Viridiplantae > Streptophyta > Magnoliopsida > Fabales > Fabaceae > Crotalaria > Crotalaria pallida. The sequence goes on along the minus strand of CM075655.1, from coordinate 61,712,202 downwards.
GTATTAGGACTTATAAGAACCATTAGAATGATCCTAAACATTGCTCGAGTCCCCAAGGGACATAGAGGGTGTAGGATGAGTCCTTGGAGGTTCTAATAAGTGTAGAATGGTTAAGAGAGTATTCTAAAGGCTTAGAATTGTCTAGGAATGTGTAGTAGGACTTATAAGAACCATTAGAATGATCCTAAACATTGCATGGTACCCCAAGGGATGTAGAGGGTGTACCATGAGTCCTTGGAGGTTCTAACAAGTGTAGAATGGTTAAGAGAGTATTCTAAAGGCTTACAATGGTCTAGGAATGTGTATTAGGACTTATATTAACCATTAGAATGATCCTAAACATTGCATGGTTCCCCCAAGGGACGTAGATGGATGAGTATTAGGACTTATAAGAACCATTAGAATGATCCTAAACATTGCTCGAGTCCCCAAGGGACATAGAGGGTGTAGGATGAGTCCTTGGAGGTTCTAATAAGTGTAGAATGGTTAAGAGAGTATTCTAAAGGCTTAGAATGGTCTAGGAATGTGTATTAGGACTTATAAGAACCATTAGAATGATCCTAAACATTGCATGGTACCCCAAGGGACGTAGAGGGTGTACCATGAGTCCTTGGAGGTTCTAACAAATGTAGAATGGTTAAGAGAGTATTCTAAAGGCTTAGAATGGTCTAGGAATGTGTAGTAGGACTTATAAGAACCATTAGAATGATCCTAAATAATGCATGGTACCCCAAGGGATGTAGAGGGTGTACCATGAATCCTTGGAGGTTCTAACAAGTGTAGAATGGTTAAGAGAGTATTCTAAATGCTTAGAATGGTCTAGGAATGTGTAATAGGACTTATAATAACCATTAGAATGATCCTAAACAATGCTTGAGTCCCCAAGGGACGTAGAGGGTGTAGCATGAGTCCTTGGAAGTTATAACAAGTGTAGAATGGTTAAGATAGTATTCTAAAGGCTTAGAATGGTCTAGGTATGTGTATTAGGACTTATAATAACCATTAGAATGATCCTAAACATTGCATGGTGCCCCAAGGGACGTAGAGGGTGTAGGATGAGTCCTTGGAGGTTCTAATAAGTGTAGAATGGTTAAGAGAGTATTCTAAAGGCTTAGAATGGTCTAGGAATGTGTAGTAGGACTTATAAGAACCATTAGAATGATCCTAAACATTGCATGGTACCCCAAGGGATGTAGAGGGTGTACCATGAGTCCTTGGAGGTTCTAACAAGTGTAGAATGGTTAAGAGAGTATTCTAAAGGCTTACAATGGTCTAGGAATGTGTATTAGGACTTATATTAACCATTAGAATGATCCTAAACATTGCATGGTTCCCCCAAGGGACGTAGATGGATGAGTATTAGGACTTATAAGAACCATTAGAATGATCCTAAACATTGCTCGAGTCCCCAAGGGACATAGAGGGTGTAGGATGAGTCCTTGGAGGTTCTAATAAGTGTAGAATGGTTAAGAGAGTATTCTAAAGGCTTAGAATGGTCTAGGAATGTGTATTAGGACTTATAAGAACCATTAGAATGATCCTAAACATTGCATGGTACCCCAAGGGACGTAGAGGGTGTACCATGAGTCCTTGGAGGTTCTAACAAATGTAGAATGGTTAAGAGAGTATTCTAAAGGCTTAGAATGGTCTAGGAATGTGTAGTAGGACTTATAAGAACCATTAGAATGATCCTAAATAATGCATGGTACCCCAAGGGATGTAGAGGGTGTACCATGAATCCTTGGAGGTTCTAACAAGTGTAGAATGGTTAAGAGAGTATTCTAAATGCTTAGAATGGTCTAGGAATGTGTAATAGGACTTATAATAACCATTAGAATGATCCTAAACAATGCTTGAGTCCCCAAGGGACGTAGAGGGTGTAGCATGAGTCCTTGGAAGTTATAACAAGTGTAGAATGGTTAAGATAGTATTCTAAAGGCTTAGAATGGTCTAGGTATGTGTATTAGGACTTATAATAACCATTAGAATGATCCTAAACATTGCATGGTGCCCCAAGGGACGTAGAGGGTGTAGCATGAGTCCTTGTAGGTTCTAATAAGTGTAGAATGGTTAAGAGAGTATTCTAAAGGCTTAGAATGGTCTAGGAATGTGTACTAGGAATTATAATAACCATTAGAATGATCCTAAACATTGCATGGTACCCCAAGGGACGTAGAGGGTGTACCATGAGTCCTTGGAGGTTCTAACAAAGTGTAGAACGGTTAAGAGAGTATTCTAAAGGCTTAGAATGGTCTAGGAATGTGTATTAGGACTTATAATAACCATTGGAATGATCCTAAACATTGCATGGTACCACAAGGGACGTAGAGGGTGTAGCATGAGTCCTTGTAGGTTCTAACAAGTGTAGAATGGTTAAGAGAGAATTCTAAAGGCTTAGAATGGTCTAGGAATGAGTATTAGGACTTATAAGAACCATTAGAATGATCCTAAATATTGTTCGAGTCCCCAAGGGAGATAGAGGGTGTAGCAAGAGTGCTTGGAGGTTCTAATAAGAGTAGAATGGTTAAGAGAGTATTCTAAAGGCTTAGAATGGTCTAGGAATGTGTAGTAGGACTTATAAGAACCATTAGAATGATCCTAAACAATGCATGGTACCCCAAGGGATGAAGAGGGTGTACCATGAATCCTTGGAGGTTCTAACAAGTGTAGAATGGTTAAGAGAGTATTCTAAATGCTTAGAATGGTCTAGGAATGTGTAATAGGACATATAATAACCATTAGAATGATCCTAAACATTGCATGGTACCCCAAGGGACGTAGAGGGTGTACCATGAGTCCTTGGAGGTTCTAACAAAGTATAGAATGGTTAAGAGAGTATTCTAAAGGCTTAGAATGGTCTAGGAATGTGTATTAGGACTTATAATAACCATTAGAATGATCCTAAACATTGCATGGTACCACAAGGGACGTAGAGGGTGTAGCATGAGTCCTTGTAGGTTCTAACAAGTGTAGAATGGTTAAGAGAGAATTTTAAAGGCTTAGAATGGTCTAGGAATGAGTATTAGGACTTATAAGAACCATTAGAATGATCCTAAATATTGTTCGAGTCCCCAAGGGACATAGAGGGTGTAGCAAGAGTCCTTGGAGGTTCTAATAAGAGTAGAATGGTTAAGAGAGTATTCTAAAGGCTTCGAATGGTCTAGGAATGTGTAGTAGGACTTATAAGAACCATTAGAATGATCCTAAACATTGCATGGTACCCCAAGGGATGTAGAGGGTGTACCATGAGTCCTTGGAGGTTCTAACAAGTGTAGAATGGTTAATAGAGTATTCTAAAGGCTTACAATGGTCTAGGAATGTGTATTAGGACTTATATTAACCATTAGAATGATCCTAAACATTGCATGGTTCCCCAGGGGACGTAGATGGATGAGTATTAGGACTTATAAGAACCATTAGAATGATCCTAAACATTGCTCGAGTCCCCAAGGGACATAGATGGTGTAGGATGAGTCCTTGGAGGTTCTAATAAGTGTAGAATGGTTAAGAGAGTATTCTAAAGGCTTAGAATGGTCTAGGAATGTGTAGTAGGACTTATAAGAACCATTAGAATGATCCTAAACATTGCATGGTACCCCAAGGGATGTAGAGGGTGTACCATGAGTCCTTGGAGGTTCTAACAAGTGTAGAATGGTTAAGAGAGTATTCTAAAGGCTTACAATGGTCTAGGAATGTGTATTAGGACTTATATTAACCATTAGAATGATCCTAAACATTGCATGGTTCCCCCAAGGGACGTAGATGGATGAGTATTAGGACTTATAAGAACAATTAGAATGATCCTAAACATTGCTCGAGTCCCCAAGGGACATAGAGGGTGTAGGATGAGTCCTTGGAGGTTCTAATAAGTGTAGAATGGTTAAGAGAGTATTCTAAAGGCTTAGAATGGTCTAGGAATGTGTATTAGGACTTATAAGAACCATTAGAATGATCCTAAACATTGCATGGTACCCCAAGGGACGTAGAGGGTGTACCATGAGTTCTTGGAGGTTCTAACAAATGTAGAATGGTTAAGAGAGTATTCTAAAGGCTTAGAATGGTCTAGGAATGTGTATTAGGACTTATAATAACCATTGGAATGATCCTAAACATTACGTGGTACCACAAGGGACGTAGAGGGTGTAGCATGAGTCCTTGTAGGTTCTAACAAGTGTAGAATGGTTAAGAGAGAATTCTAAAGGCTTAGAATGGTCTAGGAATGAGTATTAGGACTTATAAGAACCATTTGAATGATCCTAAATATTGTTCGAGTCCCCAAGGGAGATAGAGGGTGTAGCAAGAGTGCTTGGAGGTTCTAATAAGAGTAGAATGGTTAAGAGAGTATTCTAAAGGCTTAGAATGGTCTAGGAATGTGTAGTAGGACTTATAAGAACCATTAGAATGATCCTAAACAATGCATGGTACCCCAAGGGATGAAGAGGGTGTACCATGAATCCTTGGAGGTTCTAACAAGTGTAGAATGGTTAAGAGAGTATTCTAAATGCTTAGAATGGTCTAGGAATGTGTAATAGGACATATAATAACAATTAGAATGATCCTAAACATTGCATGGTACCCCAAGGGACATAGAGGGTGTACCATGAGTCCTTGGAGGTTCTAACAAAGTATAGAATGGTTAAGAGAGTATTCTAAAGGCTTAGAATGGTCAAGGAATGTGTATTAGGACTTATAATAACTATTAGAATGATCCTAAACATTGCATGGTACCACAAGGGACGTAGAGGGTGTAGCATGAGTCCTTATAGGTTCTAACAAGTGTAGAATGGTTAAGAGAGAATTCTAAAGGCTTAGAATGGTCTAGGAATGAGTATTAGGACTTATAAGAACCATTAGAATGATCCTAAATATTGTTCGAGTCCCCAAGGGACATAGAGGGTGTAGCAAGAGTCCTTGGAGGTTCTAATAAGAGTAGAATGGTTAAGAGAGTATTCTAAAGGCTTCGAATGGTCTAGGAATGTGTAGTAGGACTTATAAGAACCATTAGAATGATCCTAAACATTGCATGGTACCCCAAGGGATGTAGAGGGTGTACCATGAGTCCTTGGAGGTTCTAACAAGTGTAGAATGGTTAATAGAGTATTCTAAAGGCTTACAATGGTCTAGGAATGTGTATTAGGACTTATATTAACCATTAGAATGATCCTAAACATTGCATGGTTCCCCCAAGGGACGTAGATGGATGAGTATTAGGACTTATAAGAACCATTAGAATGATCCTAAACATTGCTCGAGTCCCCAAGGGACATAGAGGGTGTAGGATGAGTCCTTGGAGGTTCTAATAAGTGTAGAATGGTTAAGAGAGTATTCTAAAGGCTTAGAATGGTCTAGGAATGTGTATTAGGACTTATAAGAACCATTAGAATGATCCTAAACATTGCATGGTACCCCAAGGGACGTAGAGGGTGTACCATGAGTCCTTGGAGGTTCTAACAAATGTAGAATGGTTAAGAGAGTATTCTAAAGGCTTAGAATGGTCTAGGAATGTGTAGTAGGACTTATAAGAACCATTAGAATGATCCTAAATAATGCATGGTACCCCAAGGGATGTAGAGGGTGTACCATGAATCCTTGGAGGTTCTAACAAGTGTAGAATGGTTAAGAGAGTATTCTAAATGCTTAGAATGGTCTAGGAATGTGTAATAGGACTTATAATAACCATTAGAATGATCCTAAACAATGCTTGAGTCCCCAAGGGACGTAGAGGGTGTAGCATGAGTCCTTGGAAGTTATAACAAGTGTAGAATGGTTAAGATAGTATTCTAAAGGCTTAGAATGGTCTAGGTATGTGTATTAGGACTTATAATAACCATTAGAATGATCCTAAACATTGCATGGTGCCCCAAGGGACGTAGAGGGTGTAGCATGAGTCCTTGTAGGTTCTAATAAGTGTAGAATGGTTAAGAGAGTATTCTAAAGGCTTAGAATGGTCTAGGAATGTGTACTAGGAATTATAATAACCATTAGAATGATCCTAAACATTGCATGGTACCCCAAGGGACGTAGAGGGTGTACCATGAGTCCTTGGAGGTTCTAACAAAGTGTAGAACGGTTAAGAGAGTATTCTAAAGGCTTAGAATGGTCTTGGAATGTGTATTAGGACTTATAATAACCATTGGAATGATCCTAAACATTGCATGGTACCACAAGGGACGTAGAGGGTGTAGCATGAGTCCTTGTAGGTTCTAACAAGTGTAGAATGGTTAAGAGAGAATTCTAAAGGCTTAGAATGGTCTAGGAATGAGTATTAGGACTTATAAGAACCATTAGAATGATCCTAAATATTGTTCGAGTCCCCAAGGGAGATAGAGGGTGTAGCAAGAGTGCTTGGAGGTTCTAATAAGAGTAGAATGGTTAAGAGAGTATTCTAAAGGCTTAGAATGGTCTAGGAATGTGTAGTAGGACTTATAAGAACCATTAGAATGATCCTAAACAATGCATGGTACCCCAAGGGATGAAGAGGGTGTACCATGAATCCTTGGAGGTTCTAACAAGTGTAGAATGGTTAAGAGAGTATTCTAAATGCTTAGAATGGTCTAGGAATGTGTAATAGGACATATAATAACCATTAGAATGATCCTAAACATTGCATGGTACCCCAAGGGACGTAGAGGGTGTACCATGAGTCCTTGGAGGTTCTAACAAAGTATAGAATGGTTAAGAGAGTATTCTAAAGGCTTAGAATGGTCTAGGAATGTGTATTAGGACTTATAATAACCATTAGAATGATCCTAAACATTGCATGGTACCACAAGGGACGTAGAGGGTGTAGCATGAGTCCTTGTAGGTTCTAACAAGTGTAGAATGGTTAAGAGAGAATTTTAAAGGCTTAGAATGGTCTAGGAATGAGTATTAGGACTTATAAGAACCATTAGAATGATCCTAAATATTGTTCGAGTCCCCAAGGGACATAGAGAGTGTAGCAAGAGTCCTTGGAGGTTCTAATAAGAGTAGAATGGTTAAGAGAGTATTCTAAAGGCTTCGAACGGTCTAGGAATGTGTAGTAGGACATATAATAACCATTAGAATGATCCTAAACATTGCATGGTACCCCAAGGGATGTAGAGGGTGTACCATGAGTCCTTGGAGGTTCTAACAAGTGTAGAATGGTTAATAGAGTATTCTAAAGGCTTACAATGGTCTAGGAATGTGTATTAGGACTTATATTAACCATTAGAATGATCCTAAACATTGCTCGAGTCCCCAAGGGACATAGATGGTGTAGGATGAGTCCTTGGAGGTTCTAATAAGTGTAGAATGGTTAAGAGAGTATTCTAAAGGCTTAGAATGGTCTAGGAATGTGTAGTAGGACTTATAAGAACCATTAGAATGATCCTAAACATTGCATGGTACCCCAAGGGATGTAGAGGGTGTACCATGAGTCCTTGGAGGTTCTAACAAGTGTAGAATGGTTAATAGAGTATTCTAAAGGCTTACAATGGTCTAGGAATGTGTATTAGGACTTATATTAACCATTAGAATGATCCTAAACATTGCATGGTTCCCCCAAGGGACGTAGATGGATGAGTATTAGGACTTATAAGAACAATTAGAATGATCCTAAACATTGCTCGAGTCCCCAAGGGACATAGAGGGTGTAGGATGAGTCCTTGGAGGTTCTAATAAGTGTAGAATGGTTAAGAGAGTATTCTAAAGGCTTAGAATGGTCTAGGAATGTGTATTAGGACTTATAAGAACCATTAGAATGATCCTAAACATTGCATGGTACCCCAAGGGACGTAAAGGGTGTACCATGAGTTCTTGGAGGTTCTAACAAATGTAGAATGGTTAAGAGAGTATTCTAAAGGCTTAGAATGGTCTAGGAATGTGTATTAGGACTTATAATAACCATTGGAATGATCCTAAACATTACGTGGTACCACAAGGGACGTAGAGGGTGTAGCATAAGTCCTTGTAGGTTCTAACAAGTGTAGAATGGTTAAGAGAGAATTCTAAAGGCTTAGAATGGTCTAGGAATGAGTATTAGGACTTATAAGAACCATTTGAATGATCCTAAATATTGTTCGAGTCCCCAAGGGAGATAGAGGGTGTAGCAAGAGTGCTTGGAGGTTCTAATAAGAGTAGAATGGTTAAGAGAGTATTCTAAAGGCTTAGAATGGTCTAGGAATGTGTAGTAGGACTTATAAGAACCATTAGAATGATCCTAAACAATGCATGGTACCCCAAGGGATGAAGAGGGTGTACCATGAATCCTTGGAGGTTCTAACAAGTGTAGAATGGTTAAGAGAGTATTCTAAATGCTTAGAATGGTCTAGGAATGTGTAATAGGACATATAATAACCATTAGAATGATCCTAAACATTGCATGGTACCCCAAGGGACGTAGAGGGTGTACCATGAGTCCTTGGAGGTTCTAACAAAGTATAGAATGGTTAAGAGAGTATTCTAAAGGCTTAGAATGGTCAAGGAATGTGTATTAGGACTTATAATAACTATTAGAATGATCCTAAACATTGCATGGTACCACAAGGGACGTAGAGGGTGTAGCATGAGTCCTTGTAGGTTCTAACAAGTGTAGAATGGTTAAGAGAGAATTCTAAAGGCTTAGAATGGTCTAGGAATGAGTATTAGGACTTATAAGAACCATTAGAATGATCCTAAATATTGTTCGAGTCCCCAAGGGACATAGAGGGTGTAGCAAGAGTCCTTGGAGGTTCTAATAAGAGTAGAATGGTTAAGAGAGTATTCTAAAGGCTTCGAATGGTCTAGGAATGTGTAGTAGGACTTATAAGAACCATTAGAATGATCCTAAACATTGCATGGTACCCCAAGGGATGTAGAGGGTGTACCATGAGTCCTTGGAGGTTCTAACAAGTGTAGAATGGTTAATAGAGTATTCTAAAGGCTTACAATGGTCTAGGAATGTGTATTAGGACTTATATTAACCATTAGAATGATCCTAAACATTGCATGGTTCCCCCAAGGGACGTAGATGGATGAGTATTAGGACTTATAAGAACCATTAGAATGATCCTAAACAATGCATGGTACCCCAAGGGATGAAGAGGGTGTACCATGAATCCTTGGAGGTTCTAACAAGTGTAGAATGGTTAAGAGAGTATTCTAAATGCTTAGAATGGTCTAGGAATGTGTAATAGGACATATAATAACCATTAGAATGATCCTAAACATTGCATGGTACCCCAAGGGACGTAGAGGGTGTACCATGAGTCCTTGGAGGTTCTAACAAAGTATAGAATGGTTAAGAGAGTATTCTAAAGGCTTAGAATGGTCAAGGAATGTGTATTAGGACTTATAATAACTATTAGAATGATCCTAAACATTGCATGGTACCACAAGGGACGTAGAGGGTGTAGCATGAGTCCTTGTAGGTTCTAACAAGTGTAGAATGGTTAAGAGAGAATTCTAAAGGCTTAGAATGGTCTAGGAATGTGTAATAGGACATATAATAACCATTAGAATGATCCTAAACATTGCATGGTACCCCAAGGGACGTAGAGGGTGTACCATGAGTCCTTGGAGGTTCTAACAAAGTATAGAATGGTTAAGAGAGTATTCTAAAGGCTTAGAATGGTCTAGGAATGTGTAGTAGGACTTATAAGAACCATTAGAATGATCCTAAATAATGCATGGTACCCCAAGGGATGTAGAGGGTGTACCATGAATCCTTGGAGGTTCTAACAAGTGTAGAATGGTTAAGAGAGTATTCTAAATGCTTAGAATGGTCTAGGAATGTGTAATAGGACTTATAATAACCATTAGAATGATCCTAAACAATGCTTGAGTCCCCAAGGGACGTAGAGGGTGTAGCATGAGTCCTTGGAAGTTATAACAAGTGTAGAATGGTTAAGATAGTATTCTAAAGGCTTAGAATGGTCTAGGTATGTGTATTAGGACTTATAATAACCATTAGAATGATCCTAAACATTGCATGGTGCCCCAAGGGACGTAGAGGGTGTAGCATGAGTCCTTGTAGGTTCTAATAAGTGTAGAATGGTTAAGAGAGTATTCTAAAGGCTTAGAATGGTCTAGGAATGTGTACTAGGAATTATAATAACCATTAGAATGATCCTAAACATTGCATGGTACCCCAAGGGACGTAGAGGGTGTACCATGAGTCCTTGGAGGTTCTAACAAAGTGTAGAACGGTTAAGAGAGTATTCTAAAGGCTTAGAATGGTCTTGGAATGTGTATTAGGACTTATAATAACCATTGGAATGATCCTAAACATTGCATGGTACCACAAGGGACGTAGAGGGTGTAGCATGAGTCCTTGTAGGTTCTAACAAGTGTAGAATGGTTAAGAGAGAATTCTAAAGGCTTAGAATGGTCTAGGAATGAGTATTAGGACTTATAAGAACCATTAGAATGATCCTAAACAATGTTGGAGTCCCCAAGGGACTTAGAGTGTGTAGCATGAGTCCTTGGAGGTTATAACAAGTGTAGAATGGTTAAGATAGTATTCTAAAGGCTTAGAATGGTCTAGGAATGTGTATTAGGACTTATAATATCCATTAGAATGATCCTAAACATTGCATGGTGCCCCAAGGGACGTAGAGGGTGTAGCATGAGTCCTTGGAGGTTCTAATAAGTGTAGAATAGTTAAGAGAGTATTCTAAAGGCTTAGAATGGTCTAGGAATGTGTACTAGGACTTATAATAACCATTAGAATGATCCTAAACATTGCTCGAGTCCCCAAGGGACATAGAGGGTGTAGGATGAGTCCTTGGAGGTTCTAATAAGTGTAGAATGGTTAAGAGAGTATTCTAAAGGCTTAGAATGGTCTAGGAATGTGTATTAGGACTTATAAGAACCATTAGAATGATCCTAAACATTGCATGGTACCCCAAGGGACGTAGAGTGTGTAGCATGAGTCCTTGGAGGTTATAACAAGTGTAGAATGGTTAAGATAGTATTCTAAAGGCTTAGAATGGGCTTGGAATGTGTATTAGGACTTATAATAACCATTGGAATGATCCTAAACATTGCGTGGTACCACAAGGGACGTAGAGGGTGTAGCATGAGTCCTTGTAGGTTCTAACAAGTGTAGAACGGTTAAGAGAGTATTCTAAAGGCTTAGAATGGTCTAGCAATGTGTATTAGGACTTATAAGAACCATTAGAATGATCCTAAACATTGTTCGAGTCCCCAAGGGACATAGAGGGTGTAGCAAGAGTCCTTGGAGGTTCTAATAAGAGTAGAATGGTTAAGAGAGTATTCTAAAGGCTTAGAATGGTCTAGGAATGTGTAGTAGGACTTATAAGAACCATTAGAATGATCCTAAACAATGCATGGTACCCCAAGGGATGTAGAGGGTGTACCATGAATCCTTGGAGGTTCTAACAAGTGTAGAATGGTTAAGAGAGTATTCTAAATGCTTAGAATGGTCTAGGAATGTGTAATAGGACTTATAATAACCATTAGAATGATCCTAAACAATGCTTGAGTCCCCAAGGGACGTAGAGGGTGTAGCATGAGTCCTTGGAGGTTATAACAAGTGTAGAATGGTTAAGATAGTATTCTAAAGGCTTAGAATGGTCTAGGAATGTGTATTAGGACTTATAATAACCATTAGAATGATCCTAAACAATGCTTGAGTCCCCAAGGGATGTAGAGGGTGTACCATGAGTCCTTGGAGGTTCTAACAAGTGTAGAATGGTTAAGAGAGTATTCTAAAGGCTTACAATGGTCTAGGAATGTGTATTAGGACTTATATTAACCATTAGAATGATCTTAAACATTGCATGGTTCCCCAAGGGACGTAGATGGATGAGTATTAGGACTTATAAGAACCATTAGAATGATCCTAAACAATGCATGGTACCCCAAGGGATGTAGAGGGTGTACCATGAATCCTTGGAGGTTCTAACAAGTGTAGAATGGTTAAGAGAGTATTCTAAATGCTTAGAATGGTCTAGGAATGTGTAATAGGACTTATAATAACCATTAGAATGATCCTAAACAATGCTTGAGTCCCCATGGGACGTAGAGGGTGTAGCATGAGTCCTTGGAGGTTATAACAAGTGTAGAATGGTTAAGATAGTATTCTAAAGGCTTAGAATGGTCTAGGAATGTGTATTAGGACTTATAATAACCATTAGAATGATCCTAAACAATGCTTGAGTCCCCAAGGGACGTAGAGGGTGTAGCATGAGTCCTTGGAGGTTATAACAAGTGTAGAATGGTTAAGATAGTATTCTAAAGGCTTAGAATGGTCTAGGAATGTGTATTAGGACTTATAATAACCATTAGAATGATCCTAAACAATGCTTGAGTCCCCAAGGGACATAGAGGGTGTAGCATGAGTCCTTGGAGGTTCTAATAAGTGTAGAATGGTTAAGAGAGAATTCTAAAGGCTTAGAATGGTCTAGGAATGAGTATTAGGACTTATAAGAACCATTAGAATGATCCTAAATATTGTTCGAGTCCCCAAGGGACATAGAGGGTGTAGCAAGAGTCCTTGGAGGTTCTAATAAGAGTAGAATGGTTAAGAGAGTATTCTAAATGCTTAGAATGGTCTAGGAATGTGTAATAGGACTTATAATAACCATTAGAATGATCCTAAACAATGTTGGAGTCCCCAAGGGACGTAGAGTGTGTAGCATGAGTCCTTGGAGGTTATAACAAGTGTAGAATGGTTAAGATAGTATTCTAAAGGCTTAGAATGGTCTAGGAATGTGTATTAGGACTTATAATAACCATTAGAATGATCCTAAACATTGCATGGTGCCCCAAGGGACGTAGAGGGTGTAGCATGAGTCCTTGGAGGTTCTAATAAGTGTAGAATAGTTAAGAGAGTATTCTAAAGGCTTAGAATGGTCTAGGAATGTGTAATAGGACATATAATAACCATTAGAATGATCCTAAACAATGCTTGAGTCCCCAAGGGACGTAGAGGGTGTAGCATGAGTCCTTGGAGGTTATAACAAGTGTAGAATGGTTAAGATAGTATTCTAAAGGCTTAGAATGGTCTAGGAATGTGTATTAGGACTTATAATAACCATTAGAATGATCCCAAACATTACATGGTGCCCCAAGGGACGTAGAGGGTGTAGCATGAGTCCTTGGAGGTTCTAATAAGTGTAGAATGGTTAAGAGAGTATTCTAAAGGCTTAGAATGGTCTAGGAATGTGTAATAGGACTTATAATAACCATTAGAATGATCCTAAACAATGCATGGTACCCCAAGGGATGTAGAGGGTGTACCATGAATCCTTGGAGGTTCTAACAAGTGTAGAATGGTTAAGAGAGTATTCTAAATGCTTAGAATGGTCTAGGAATGTGTAATAGGACTTATAATAACCATTAGAATGATCCTAAACAATGCTTGAGTCCCCAAGGGACGTAGAGGGTGTAGCATGAGTCCTTGGAGGTTATAACAAGTGTAGAATGGTTAAGATAGTATTCTAAAGGCTTAGAATGGTCTAGGAATGTGTATTAGGACTTATAATAACCATTAGAATGATCCTAAACAATGCTTGAGTCCCCAAGGGACGTAGAGGGTGTAGCATGAGTCCTTGGAGGTTATAACAAGTGTAGAATGGTTAAGATAGTATTCTAAAGGCTTAGAATGGTCTAGGAATGTGTATTAGGACTTATAATAACCATTAGAATGATCCTAAACAATGCTTGAGTCCCCAAGGGACGTAGAGGGTGTAGCATGAGTCCTTGGAGGTTCTAACAAGTGTAGAATGGTTAAGATAGTATTCTAAAGGCTTAGAATGGTCTAGGAATGTGTACTAGGACTTATAATAACCATTAGAATGATCCTAAACATTGCATGGTACCCCAAGGGATGTAGAGGGTGTACCATGAATCCTTGAAGGTTCTAAACAAGTGTAGAATGGTTAAGAGAGTATTCCAAAGGCTTAGAATGGTCTAGGAATGTGTATTAGGACTTATAATAACCATTGGAATGATCCTAAACATTGCATGGTACCACAAGTGACGCAGAGGGTGTAGCATGAGTCCTTGTAGGTTCTAACAAGTGTAGAATGGTTAAGAGAGAATTCTAAAGGCTTAGAATGGTCTAGGAATGAGTATTAGGACTTATAAGAACCATTAGAATGATCCTAAATATTGTTCGAGTCCCCAAGGGACATAGAGGGTGTAGCAAGAGTCCTTGGAGGTTCTAATAAGAGTAGAATGGTTAAGAGAGTATTCTAAATGCTTAGAATGGTCTAGGAATGTGTAATAGGACTTATAATAACCATTAGAATGATCCTAAACAATGTTGGAGTCCCCAAGGGACGTAGAGTGTGTAGCATGAGTCCTTGGAGGTTATAACAAGTGTAGAATGGTTAAGATAGTATTCTAAAGGCTTAGAATGGTCTAGGAATGTGTATTAGGACTTATAATAACCATTAGAATGATCCTAAACATTGCATGGTGCCCCAAGGGACGTAGAGGGTGTAGCATGAGTCCTTGGAGGTTCTAATAAGTGTAGAATAGTTAAGAGAGTATTCTAAAGGCTTAGAATGGTCTAGGAATGTGTAATAGGACATATAATAACCATTAGAATGATCCTAAACAATGCTTGAGTCCCCAAGGGACATAGAGGGTGTAGCATGAGTCCTTGGAGGTTATAACAAGTGTAGAATGGTTAAGATAGTATTCTAAAGGCTTAGAATGGTCTAGGAATGTGTATTAGGACTTATAATAACCATTAGAATGATCCCAAACATTACATGGTGCCCCAAGGGACGTAGAGGGTGTAGCATGAGTCCTTGGAGGTTCTAATAAGTGTAGAATGGTTAAGAGAGTATTCTAAAGGCTTAGAATGGTCTAGGAATGTGTACTAGGACTTATAATAACCATTAGAATGATCCTAAACATTGCATGGTACCCCAAGGGATGTAGAGGGTGTACCATGAATCCTTGAAGGTTCTAACAAAGTGTAGAATGGTTAAGAGAGTATTCTAAAGGCTTAGAATGGTCTAGGAATGTGTATTAGGACTTATAATAACCATTGGAATGATCCTAAACATTGCATGGTACCACAAGTGACGCAGAGGGTGTAGCATGAGTCCTTGTAGGTTCTAACAAGTGTAGAATGGTTAAGAGAGAATTCTAAAGGCTTAGAATGGTCTAGGAATGAGTATTAGGACTTATAAGAACCATTAGAATGATCCTAAATATTGTTCGAGTCCCCAAGGGACATAGAGGGTGTAGCAAGAGTCCTTGGAGGTTCTAATAAGAGTAGAATGGTTAAGAGAGTATTCTAAATGCTTAGAATGGTCTAGGAATGTGTAATAGGACTTATAATAACCATTAGAATGATCCTAAACAATGTTGGAGTCCCCAAGGGACGTAGAGTGTGTAGCATGAGTCCTTGGAGGTTATAACAAGTGTAGAATGGTTAAGATAGTATTCTAAAGGCTTAGAATGGTCTAGGAATGTGTATTAGGACTTATAATAACCATTAGAATGATCCTAAACATTGCATGGTGCCCCAAGCGACGTAGAGGGTGTAGCATGAGTCCTTGGAGGTTCTAATAAGTGTAGAATAGTTAAGAGAGTATTCTAAAGGCTTAGAATGGTCTAGGAATGTGTACTAGGACTTATAATAACCATTAGAATGATCCTAAACATTGCTCGAGTCCCCAAGGGACATAGAGGGTGTAGGATGAGTCCTTGGAGGTTCTAATAAGTGTAGAATGGTTAAGAGAGTATTCTAAAGGCTTAGAATGGTCTAGGAATGTGTATTAGGACTTATAAGAACCATTAGAATGATCCTAAACATTGCATGGTACCCCAAGGGACGTAGAGGGTGTACCATGAGTCCTTGGAGGTTCTAACAAGTGTAGAATGGTTAAGAGAGTATTCTAAAGGCTTAGAATGGTCTAGGAATGTGTATTAGGACTTATAATAACCATTGGAATGATCCTAAACATTGCGTGGTACCACAAGGGACGTAGAGGGTGTAGCATGAGTGCTTGTAGGTTCTAACAAGTGTAGAACGGTTAAGAGAGTATTCTAAAGGCTTAGAATGGTCTAGGAATGTGTATTAGGACTTATAAGAACCATTAGAATGATCCTAAACATTGTTCGAGTCCCCAAGGGACAAAGAGGGTGTAGCAAGAGTCCTTGGAGGTTCTAATAAGAGTAGAATGGTTAAGAGAGTATTCTAAAGGCTTAGAATGGTCTAGGAATGTGTAGTAGGACTTATAAGAACCATTAGAATGATCCTAAACAATGCATGGTACCCCAAGGGATGTAGAGGGTGTACCATGAATCCTTGGAGGTTCTAACAAGTGTAGAATGGTTAAGAGAGTATTCTAAATGCTTAAAATGGTCTAGGAATGTGTAATAGGACATATAATAACCATTAGAATGATCCTAAACAATGCTTGAGTCCCCAAGGGACGTAGAGGGTGTAGCATGAGTCCTTGGAGGTTCTAATAAGTGTAGAATGGTTAAGAGAGTATTCTAAAGGCTTAGAATGGTCTAGGAATGTGTATTAGGACTTATAAGAACCATTAGAATGATCCTAAACATTGCATGGTATCCCAAGGGACGTAGAGGGTGTACCATGAGTCCTTGGAGGTTCTAACAAGTGTAGAATGGTTAAGAGAGTATTCTAAAGGCTTAGAATGGTCTAGGAATGTGTATTAGGACTTATAATAACCATTGGAATGATCCTAAACATTGCGTGGTACCATAAGGGACGTAGAGGGTGTAGCATGAGTCCTTGTAGGTTCTAACAAGTGTAGAACGGTTAAGAGAGTATTCTAAATGCTTAAAATGGTCTAGGAATGTGTAATAGGACATATAATAACCATTAGAATGATCCTAAACAATGCTTGAGTCCCCAAGGGACGTAGAGGGTGTAGCATGAGTCCTTGGAGGTTCTAATAAGTGTAGAATGGTTAAGAGAGTATTCTAACGGCTTAGAATGGTCTAGGAATGTGTATTAGGACTTATAAGAACCATTAGAATGATCCTAAACATTGCATGGTACCCCAAGGGATGTAGAGGGTGTACCATGAGTCCTTCGAGGTTCTAACAAGTGTAGAATGGTTAAGAGAGTATTCTAAAGGCTTACAATGGTCTAGGAATGTGTATTAGGACTTATAGTAACCATTAGAATGATCCTAAACATTGCATGGTTCCCCAAGGGACGTAGATGGATGAGTATTAGGACTTATAAGAACCATTAGAATGATCCTAAACATTGCTCGAGTCCCCAAGGGACATAGAGGGTGTAGGATGAGTCCTTGGAGGTTCTAATAAGTGTAGAATGGTTAAGAGAGTTTTCTAAAGGCTTAGAAAGGTCTAGGAATGTGTATTAGGACTTATAAGAACCATTAGAATGATCCTAAACATTGCATGGTACCCCAAGGGACGTAGAGGGTGTACCATGAGTCCTTGGAGGTTCTAACAAATGTAGAATGGTTAAGAGAGTATTCTAAAGGCTTAGAATGGTCTAGGAATGTGTATTAGGACTTATAATAACCATTGGAATGATCCTAAACATTACGTGGTACCACAAGGGACGTAGAGGGTGTAGCATGAGTCCTTGTAGGTTCTAACAAGTGTAGAACGGTTAAGAGAGTATTCTAAAGGCTTAGAATGGTCTAGGAATGTGTATTAGGACTTATAAGAACCATTAGAATGATCCTAAACATTGCATGGTATCCCAAGGGACGTAGAGGGTGTACCATGAGTCCTTGGAGGTTCTAACAAGTGTAGAATGGTTAAGAGAGTATTCTAAAGGCTTAGAATGGTCTAGGAATGTGTATTAGGACTTATAATAACCATTGGAATGATCCTAAACATTGCGTGGTACCATAAGGGACGTAGAGGGTGTAGCATGAGTCCTTGTAGGTTCTAACAAGTGTAGAACGGTTAAGAGAGTATTCTAAATGCTTAGAATGGTCTAGGAATGTGTAATAGGACATATAATAACCATTAGAATGATCCTAAACAATGCTTGAGTCCCCAAGGGACGTAGAGGGTGTACCATGAGTCCTTGGAGGTTCTAACAAAGTGTAGAATGGTTAAGAGAGTATTCTAAAGGCTTAGAATGGTCTAGGAATGTGTATTAGGACTTATAATAACCATTAGAATGATCCTAAACATTGCATGGTACCACAAGGGACGTAAAGGGTGTAGCATGAGTCCTTGTAGGTTCTAACAAGTGTAGAATGGTTAAGAGAGAATTCTAAAGGCTTAGAATGGTCTAGGAATGAGTATTAGGACTTATAAGAACCATTAGAATGATCCTAAATATTGTTCGAGTCCCCAAGGGACATAGAGGGTGTACCATGAATCCTTGGAGGTTCTAACAAGTGTAGAATGGTTAAGAGAGAATTCTAAAGGCTTAGAATGGTCTAGGAATGAGTATTAGGACTTATAAGAACCATTAGAATGATCCTAAATTTTGTTCGAGTCCCCAAGGGACATAGAGGGTGTAGCAAGAGTCCTTGGAGGTTCTAATAAGAGTAGAATGGTCAAGAGAGTATTCTAAAGGCTTAGAATGGTCTAGGAATATGTAGTAGGACTTATAAGAACCATTAGAATGATCCTAAACATTGCATGGTACCCCAAGGGATGTAGAGGGTGTACCATGAGTCCTTCGAGGTTCTAACAAGTGTAGAATGGTTAAGAGAGTATTCTAAAGGCTTACAATGGTCTAGGAATGTGTATTAGGACTTATATTAACCATTAGAATGATCCTAAACATTGCATGGTTCCCCAAGGGACGTAGATGGATGAGTATTAGGACTTATAAGAACCATTAGAATGATCCTAAACATTGCTCGAGTCCCCAAGGGACATAGAGGGTGTAGGATGAGTCCTTGGAGGTTCTAATAAGTGTAGAATGGTTAAGAGAGTATTCTAAAGGCTTAGAATGGTCTAGGAATGTGTATTAGGACTTATAAGAACCATTAGAATGATCCTAAACATTGCATGGTACCCCAAGGGACGTAGAGGGTGTACCATGAGTCCTTGGAGGTTCTAACAAATGTAGAATGGTTAAGAGAGTATTCTAAAGGCTTAGAATGGTCTAGGAATGTGTATTAGGACTTATAATAACCATTGGAATGATCCTAAACATTACGTGGTACCACAAGGGACGTAGAGGGTGTAGCATGAGTCCTTGTAGGTTCTAACAAGTGTAGAACGGTTAAGAGAGTATTCTAAAGGCTTAGAATGGTCTAGGAATGTGTATTAGGACTTATAAGAACCATTAGAATGATCCTAATATTGTTCGAGTCCCCAAGGGACATAGAGGGTGTAGCAAGAGTCCTTGGAGGTTCTAATAAGAGTGGAATGGTTAAGAGAGTATTCTAAAGGCTTAGAATGGTCTAGGAATGTGTAGTAGGACTTATAAGAACCATTAGAATGATCCTAAACAATGCATGGTACCCCAAGGGATGTAGAGGGTGTACCATGAATCCTTGGAGGTTCTAACAAGTGTAGAACGGTTAAGAGAGTATTCTAAATGCTTAGAATGGTCTAGGAATGTGTAATAGGACATATAATAACCATTAGAATGATCCTAAACAATGCTTGAGTCCCCAAGGGACGTAGAGGGTGTACCATGAGTCCTTGGAGGTTCTAACAAAGTGTAGAATGGTTAAGAGAGTATTCTAAAGGCTTAGAATGGTCTAGGAATGTGTATTAGGACTTATAATAACCATTGGAATGATCCTAAACATTGCATGGTACCACAAGGGACGCAGAGGGTGTAGCATGAGTCCTTGTAGGTTCTAACAAGTGTAGAATGGTTAAGAGAGAATTCTAAAGGCTTAGAATGGTCTAGGAATGAGTATTAGGACTTATAAGAACAATTAGAATGATCCTAAATATTGTTCGAGTCCCCAAGGGACATAGAGGGTGTAGCAAGAGTCCTTGGAGGTTCTAATAAGAGTAGAATGGTTAAGAGAGTATTCTAAATGCTTAGAATGGTCTAGGAATGTGTAGTAGGACTTATAAGAACCATTAGAATAATCCTAAACAATGCATGGTACCCCAAGGGATGAAGAGGGTGTACCATGAATCCTTGGAGGTTCTAACAAGTGTAGAATGGTTAGGAGAGTATTCTAAATGCTTAGAATGGTCTAGGAATGTGTAATAGGACTTATAATAACCATTAGAATGATCCTAAACATTGCTCGAGTCCCCAAGGGACATAGAGGGTGTAGGATGAGTCCTTGGTGGTTCTAATAAGTGTAGAATGGTTAAGAGAGTATTCTAAAGGCTTAGAATGGTCTAGGAATGTGTATTAGGACTTATAAGAACCATTAGAATGATCCTAAACATTGCATGGTACCCCAAGGGACGTAGAGGGTGTACCATGAGTCCTTGGAGGTTCTAACAAGTGTAGAATGGTTAAGAGAGTATTCTAAAGGCTTAGAATGGTCTAGGAATGTGTATTAGGACTTATAATAACCATTGGAATGATCCTAAACATTGCGTGGTACCACAAGGGACGTAGAGGGTGTAGCATGAGTCCTTGTAGGTTCTAACAAGTGTAGAACGCTTAAGAGAGTATTCTAAAGGCTTAGAATGGTCTAGGAATGTGTATTAGGACTTATAAGAACCATTAGAATGAACCTAAATATTGTTCGAGTCCCCAAGGGACATACAGGGTGTAGCAAGAGTCCTTGGAGGTTCTAATAAGAGTGGAATGGTTAAGAGAGTATTCTAAACGCTTAGAATGGTCTAGGAATGTGTAGTAGGACTTATAAGAACCATTAGAATGATCCTAAACAATGCATGGTACCCCAAGGGATGTAGAGGGTGTACCATGAATCCTTGGAGGTTCTAACAAGTGTAGAATGGTTAAGAGAGTATTCTATATGCTTAGAATGGTCTTGGAATGTGTAATAGGACATATAATAACCATTAGAATGATCCTAAACAATGCTTGAGTCCCCAAGGGACGTAGAGGGTGTAGCATGAGTCCTTGGAGGTTATAACAAGTGTAGAATGGTTAAGATAGTATTCTAAAGGCTTAGAATGGTCTAGGAATGTGTATTAGGACTTATAATAACCATTAGAATGATCCCAAACATTACATGGTGCCCCAAGGGACGTAGAGGGTGTAGCATGAGTCCTTGGAGGTTCTAATAAGTGTAGAATGGTTAAGAGAGTATTCTAAAGGCTTAGAATGGTCTACGAATGTGTACTAAGACTTATAATAACCATTAGAATGATCCTAAACATTGCATGGTACCCCAAGGGACGTAGAGGGTGTACCATGAGTCCTTGGAGGTTCTAACAAAGTGTAGAATGGTTAAGAGAGTATTCTAAAGGCTTAGAATGGTCTAGGAATGTGTATTAGGACTTATAATAACCATTGGAATGATCCTAAACATTGCATGGTACCACAAGGGAAGCAGAGGGTGTAGCATGAGTCCTTGTAGGTTCTAACAAGTGTAGAATGGTTAAGAGAGAATTCTAAAGGCTTAGAATGGTCTAGGAATGAGTATTAGGACTTATAAGAACAATTAGAATGATCCTAAATATTGTTCGAGTCCCCAAGGGACATAGAGGGTGTAGCAAGAGTCCTTGGAGGTTCTAATAAGAGTAGAATGGTTAATAGAGTATTCTAAATGCTTAGAATGGTCTAGGAATGTGTAATAGGACTTATAATAACCATTAGAATGATCCTAAACAATGTTGGAGTCCCCAAGGGACGTAGAGTGTGTAGCATGAGTCCTTGGAGGTTATAACAAGTGTAGAATGGTTAAGATAGTATTCTAAAGGCTTAGAATGGTCTAGGAATGTGTATTAGGACTTATAATAACCATTAGAATGATCCTAAACATTGCATGGTGCCCCAAGGGACGTAGAGGGTGTAGCATGAGTCCTAGGAGGTTCTAATAAGTGTAGAATAGTTAAGAGAGTATTCTAAAGGCTTAGAATGGTCTAGGAATGTGTACTAGGACTTATAATAACCATTAGATTGATCCTAAACATTGCTCGAGTCCCCAAGGGACATAGAGGGTGTAGGATGAGTCCTTGGAGGTTCTAATAAGTGTAGAATGGTTAAGAGAGTATTCTAAAGGCTTAGAATGGTCTAGGAATGTGTATTAGGACTTATAAGAACCATTAGAATGATCCTAAACATTGCATGGTACCCCTAGGGACGTAGAGTGTGTAGCATGAGTCCTTGGAGGTTATAACAAGTGTAGAATGGTTAAGATAGTATTCTAAAGGCTTAGAATGGTCTTCGAATGTGTATTAGGACTTATAATAACTATTGGAATGATCCTAAACATTGCGTGGTACCACAAGGGACGTAGAGGGTGTAGCATGACTCCTTGTAGGTTCTAACAAGTGTAGAACGGTTAAGAGAGTATTCTAAAGGCTTAGAATGGTCTAGCAATGTGTATTAGGACTTATAAGAACCATTAGAATGATCCTAAACATTGTTCGAGTCCCCAATGGACATAGAGGGTGTAGCAAGAGTCCTTGGAGGTTCTAATAAGAGTAGAATGGTTAAGAGAGTATTCTAAAGGCTTAGAATGGTCTAGGAATGTGTAGTAGGACTTATAAGAACCATTAGAATGATCCTAAACAATGCATGGTACCCCAAGGGATGTAGAGCGTGTACCATGAATCCTTGGAGGTTCTAACAAGTGTAGAATGGTTAAGAGAGTATTCTAAATGCTTAGAATGGTCTAGGAATGTGTAATAGGACTTATAATAACCATTAGAATGATCCTAAACAATGCTTGAGTCCCCAAGGGACGTAGAGGGTGTAGCATGAGTCCTTGGAGGTTATAACAAGTGTAGAATGGTTAAGATAGTATTCTAAAGGCTTAGAATGGTCTAGGAATGTGTATTAGGACTTATAATAACCATTAGAATGATCCTAAACAATGCTTGAGTCCCCAAGGGACGTAGAGGGTGTAGCATGAGTCCTTGGAGGTTATAACAAGTGTAGAATGGTTAAGATAGTATTCTAAAGGCTTAGAATGGTCTAGGAATGTGTATTAGGACTTATAATAACCATTAGAATGATCCTAAACATTGTTCGAGTCCCCAAGGGACATAGAGGGTGTAGCAAGAGTCCTTGGAGGTTCTAATAAGAGTAGAATGGTTAAGAGAGTATTCTAAAGGCTTAGAATGGTCTAGGAATGTGTAGTAGGAATTATAAGAACCATTAGAATGATCCTAAACAATGCATGGTACCCCAAGGGATGTAGAGCGTGTACCATGAATCCTTGGAGGTTCTAACAAGTGTAGAATGGTTAAGAGAGTATTCTAAATGCTTAGAATGGTCTAGGAATGTGTAATAGGACTTATAATAACCATTAGAATGATCCTAAACAATGCTTGAGTCCCCAAGGGACGTAGAGGGTGTAGCATGAGTCCTTGGAGGTTATAACAAGTGTAGAATGGTTAAGATAGTATTCTAAAGGCTTAGAATGGTCTAGGAATGTGTATTAGGACTTATAATAACCATTAGAATGATCCTAAACATTGTTCGAGTCCCCAAGGGACATAGAGGGTGTAGCAAGAGTCCTTGGAGGTTCTAATAAGAGTAGAATGGTTAAGAGAGTATTCTAAAGGCTTAGAATGGTCTAGGAATGTGTAGTAGGAATTATAAGAACCATTAGAATGATCCTAAACAATGCATGGTTCCCCAAGGGATGTAGAGGGTGTACCATGAATCCTTGGAGGTTCTAACAAGTGTAGAATGGTTAAGAGAGTATTCTAAATGCTTAGAATGGTCTAGGAATGTGTAATAGGACTTATAATAACCATTAGAATGATCCTAAACAATGCTTGAGTCCCCAAGGGACGTAGAGGGTGTAGCATGAGTCCTTGGAGGTTATAACAAGTGTAGAATGGATAAGATAGTATTCTAAAGGCTTAGAATGGTCTAGGAATGTGTATTAGGACTTATAATAACCATTAGAATGATCCCAAACATTGCATGGTGCCCCAAGGGATGTAGAGGGTGTAGCATGAGTCCTTGGAGGTTCTAACAAAGTGTAGAATGGTTAAGAGAGTATTCTAAAGGCTTAGAATGGTCTAGGAATGTGTATTAGGACTTATAATAACCATTGGAATGATCCTAAACATTGCATGGTACCACAAGGGACGTAGAGGGTGTAGCATGAGTCCTTGTAGGTTCTAACAAGTGTAGAATGGTTAAGAGAGTATTCTAAAGGCTTAGAATGGTCTAGGAATGTGTAATAGGACTTATAATAACCATTAGAATGATCCTAAACATTGTTCGAGTCCCCAAGGGACATAGAGGGTGTAGCAAGAGTCCTTGGAGGTTCTAATAAGAGTAGAATGGTTAAGAGAGTATTCTAAAGGCTTAGAATGGTCTAGGAATGTGTAGTAGGACTTATAAGAACCATTAGAATGATCCTAAACAATGCATGGTACCCCAAGGGATGTAGAGGGTGTACCATGAATCCTTGGAGGTTCTAACAAGTGTAGAATGGTTAAGAGAGTATTCTAAATGCTTAGAATGGTCTAGGAATGTGTAATAGGACTTATAATAACCATTAGAATGATCCTAAACAATGCTTGAGTCCCCAAGGGACGTAGAGGGTGTAGCATGAGTCCTTGGAGGTTATAACAAGTGTAGAATGGTTAAGATATTATTCTAAAGGCTTAGAATGGTCTAGGAATGTGTATTAGGACTTATAATAACCATTAGAATGATCCTAAACATTGCATGGTGCCCCAAGGGACGTAGAGGGTGTAGCATGAGTCCTTGGAGGTTCTAATAAGTGTAGAATGGTTAAGAGAGTATTCTAAAGGCTTAGAATGGTCTAGGAATGTGTACTAGGACTTATAATAACCATTAGAATGATCCTAAACATTGCATGGTACCCCAAGGGACGTAGAGGGTGTACCATGAGTCCTTGGAGGTTCTAACAAAGTGTAGAATGGTTAAGAGAGTATTCTAAAGGCTTAGAATGGTCTAGGAATGTGTATTAGGACTTATAATAACCATTGGAATGATCCTAAACATTGCATGGTACCACAAGGGACATAGAGGGTGTAGCATGAGTCCTTGTAGGTTCTAACAAGTGTAGAATGGTTAAGAGAGTATTCTAAAGGCTTAGAATGGTCTAGGAATGTGTATTAGGACTTATAAGAACCATTAGAATGATCCTAAACATTGTTCGAGTCCCCAAGGGACATAGAGGGTGTAGCAAGAGTCCTTGGAGGTTCTAATAAGAGTAGAATGGTTAAGAGAGTATTCTAAATGCTTAGAATGGTCTAGGAATGTGTAGTAGGACTTATAAGAACCATTAGAATAATCCTAAACAATGCATGGTACCCCAAGGGATGAAGAGGGTGTACCATGAATCCTTGGAGGTTCTAACAAGTGTAGAATGGTTAGGAGAGTATTCTAAATGCTTAGAATGGTCTAGGAATGTGTAATAGGACTTATAATAACCATTAGAATGATCCTAAACATTGCATGGTACCCCAAGGGACGTAGAGGGTGTACCATGAGTCCTTGGAGGTTCTAACAAAGTGTAGAATGGTTAAGAGAGTATTCTAAAGGCTTAGAATGGTCTAGGAATGTGTATTAGGACTTATAATAACCATTAGAATGATCCTAAACATTGCATGGTACCCCAAGGGACGTAGAGGGTGTACCATGAGTCCTTGGAGGTTCTAACAAGTGTAGAATGGTTAAGAGAGTATTCTAAAGGCTTAGAATGGTCTAGGAATGTGTATTAGGACTTATAATAACCATTGGAATGATCCTAAACATTGCGTGGTACCACAAGGGACGTAGAGGGTGTAGCATGAGTCCTTGTAGGTTCTAACAAGTGTAGAACGCTTAAGAGAGTATTCTAAAGGCTTAGAATGGTCTAGGAATGTGTATTAGGACTTATAAGAACCATTAGAATGATCCTAAATATTGTTCGAGTCCCCAAGGGACATAGAGGGTGTAGCAAGAGTCCTTGGAGGTTCTAACAAAGTGTAGAATGGTTAAGAGAGTATTCTAAAGGCTTAGAATGGTCTAGGAATGTGTATTAGGACTTATAATAACCATTAGAATGATCCTAAACATTGCATGGTACCACAAGGGACGTAAAGGGTGTAGCATGAGTCCTTGTAGGTTCTAACAAGTGTAGAATGGTTAAGAGAGAATTCTAAAGGCTTAGAATGGTCTAGGAATGAGTATTAGGACTTATAATAACCATTAGAATGATCCTAAACATTGTTCGAGTCCCCAAGGGACATAGAGGGTGTAGCAAGAGTCCTTGGAGGTTCTAATAAGAGTAGAATGGTTAAGAGAGTATTCTAAAGGCTTAGAATGGTCTAGGAATGTGTAGTAGGAATTATAAGAACCATTAGAATGATCCTAAACAATGCATGGTACCCCAAGGGATGTAGAGCGTGTACCATGAATCCTTGGAGGTTCTAACAAGTGTAGAATGGTTAAGAGAGTATTCTAAATGCTTAGAATGGTCTAGGAATGTGTAATAGGACTTATAATAACCATTAGAATGATCCTAAACAATGCTTGAGTCCCCAAGGGACGAAGAGGGTGTAGCATGAGTCCTTGGAGGTTATAACAAGTGTAGAATGGTTAAGATAGTATTCTAAAGGCTTAGAATGGTCTAGGAATGTGTATTAGGACTTATAATAACCATTAGAATGATCCTAAACATTGTTCGAGTCCCCAAGGGACATAGAGGGTGTAGCAAGAGTCCTTGGAGGTTCTAATAAGAATAGAATGGTTAAGAGAGTATTCTAAAGGCTTAGAATGGTCTAGGAATGTGTAGTAGGAATTATAAGAACCATTAGAATGATCCTAAACAATGCATGGTTCCCCAAGGGATGTAGAGGGTGTACCATGAATCCTTGGAGGTTCTAACAAGTGTAGAATGGTTAAGAGAGTATTCTAAATGCTTAGAATGGTCTAGGAATGTGTAATAGGACTTATAATAACCATTAGAATGATCCTAAACAATGCTTGAGTCCCCAAGGGACGTAGAGGGTGTAGCATGAGTCCTTGGAGGTTATAACAAGTGTAGAATGGATAAGATAGTATTCTAAAGGCTTAGAATGGTCTAGGAATGTGTATTAGGACTTATAATAACCATTAGAATGATCCCAAACATTGCATGGTGCCCCAAGGGATGTAGAGGGTGTAGCATGAGTCCTTGGAGGTTCTAACAAAGTGTAGAATGGTTAAGAGAGTATTCTAAAGGCTTAGAATGGTCTAGGAATGTGTATTAGGACTTATAATAACCATTGGAATGATCCTAAACATTGCATGGTACCACAAGGGACGTAGAGGGTGTAGCATGAGTCCTTGTAGGTTCTAACAAGTGTAGAATGGTTAAGAGAGTATTCTAAAGGCTTAGAATGGTCTAGGAATGTGTAATAGGACTTATAATAACCATTAGAATGATCCTAAACATTGTTCGAGTCCCCAAGGGACATAGAGGGTGTAGCAAGAGTCCTTGGAGGTTCTAATAAGAGTAGAATGGTTAAGAGAGTATTCTAAAGGCTTAGAATGGTCTAGGAATGTGTAGTAGGACTTATAAGAACCATTAGAATGATCCTAAACAATGCATGGTACCCCAAGGGATGTAGAGGGTGTACCATGAATCCTTGGAGGTTCTAACAAGTGTAGAATGGTTAAGAGAGTATTCTAAATGCTTAGAATGGTCTAGGAATGTGTAATAGGACTTATAATAACCATTAGAATGATCCTAAACAATGCTTGAGTCCCCAAGGGACGTAGAGGGTGTAGCATGAGTCCTTGGAGGTTATAACAAGTGTAGAATGGTTAAGATATTATTCTAAAGGCTTAGAATGGTCTAGGAATGTGTATTAGGACTTATAATAACCATTAGAATGATCCTAAACATTGCATGGTGCCCCAAGGGACGTAGAGGGTGTAGCATGAGTCCTTGGAGGTTCTAATAAGTGTAGAATGGTTAAGAGAGTATTCTAAAGGCTTAGAATGGTCTAGGAATGTGTACTAGGACTTATAATAACCATTAGAATGATCCTAAACATTGCATGGTACCCCAAGGGACGTAGAGGGTGTACCATGAGTCCTTGGAGGTTCTAACAAAGTGTAGAATGGTTAAGAGAGTATTCTAAAGGCTTAGAATGGTCTAGGAATGTGTATTAGGACTTATAATAACCATTGGAATGATCCTAAACATTGCATGGTACCACAAGGGACATAGAGGGTGTAGCATGAGTCCTTGTAGGTTCTAACAAGTGTAGAATGGTTAAGAGAGTATTCTAAAGGCTTAGAATGGTCTAGGAATGTGTATTAGGACTTATAAGAACCATTAGAATGATCCTAAACATTGTTCGAGTCCCCAAGGGACATAGAGGGTGTAGCAAGAGTCCTTGGAGGTTCTAATAAGAGTAGAATGGTTAAGAGAGTATTCTAAATGCTTAGAATGGTCTAGGAATGTGTAGTAGGACTTATAAGAACCATTAGAATAATCCTAAACAATGCATGGTACCCCAAGGGATGAAGAGGGTGTACCATGAATCCTTGGAGGTTCTAACAAGTGTAGAATGGTTAGGAGAGTATTCTAAATGCTTAGAATGGTCTAGGAATGTGTAATAGGACTTATAATAACCATTAGAATGATCCTAAACATTGCATGGTACCCCAAGGGACGTAGAGGGTGTACCATGAGTCCTTGGAGGTTCTAACAAAGTGTAGAATGGTTAAGAGAGTATTCTAAAGGCTTAGAATGGTCTAGGAATGTGTATTAGGACTTATAATAACCATTAGAATGATCCTAAACATTGCATGGTACCCCAAGGGACGTAGAGGGTGTACCATGAGTCCTTGGAGGTTCTAACAAGTGTAGAATGGTTAAGAGAGTATTCTAAAGGCTTAGAATGGTCTAGGAATGTGTATTAGGACTTATAATAACCATTGGAATGATCCTAAACATTGCGTGGTACCACAAGGGACGTAGAGGGTGTAGCATGAGTCCTTGTAGGTTCTAACAAGTGTAGAACGCTTAAGAGAGTATTCTAAAGGCTTAGAATGGTCTAGGAATGTGTATTAGGACTTATAAGAACCATTAGAATGATCCTAAATATTGTTCGAGTCCCCAAGGGACATAGAGGGTGTAGCAAGAGTCCTTGGAGGTTCTAACAAAGTGTAGAATGGTTAAGAGAGTATTCTAAAGGCTTAGAATGGTCTAGGAATGTGTATTAGGACTTATAATAACCATTAGAATGATCCTAAACATTGCATGGTACCACAAGGGACGTAAAGGGTGTAGCATGAGTCCTTGTAGGTTCTAACAAGTGTAGAATGGTTAAGAGAGAATTCTAAAGGCTTAGAATGGTCTAGGAATGAGTATTAGGACTTATAAGAACCATTAGAATGATCCTAAATATTGTTCGAGTCCCCAAGGGACATAGAGGGTGTACCATGAATCCTTGGAGGTTCTAACAAGTGTAGAATGGTTAAGACAGAATTCTAAAGGCTTAGAATGGTCTAGGAATGAGTATTAGGACTTATAAGAACCATTAGAATGATCCTAAATTTTGTTCGAGTCCCCAAGGGACATAGAGGGTGTAGCAAGAGTCCTTGGAGGTTCTAATAAGAGTAGAATGGTCAAGAGAGTATTCTAAAGGCTTAGAATGGTCTAGGAATATGTAGTAGGACTTATAAGAACCATTAGAATGATCCTAAACATTGCATGGTACCCCAAGGGATGTAGAGGGTGTACCATGAGTCCTTCGAGGTTCTAACAAGTGTAGAATGGTTAAGAGAGTATTCTAAAGGCTTACAATGGTCTAGGAATGTGTATTAGGACTTATATTAACCATTAGAATGATCCTAAACATTGCATGGTTCCCCAAGGGACGTAGATGGATGAGTATTAGGACTTATAAGAACCATTAGAATGATCCTAAACATTGCTCGAGTCCCCAAGGGACATAGAGGGTGTAGGATGAGTCCTTGGAGGTTCTAATAAGTGTAGAATGGTTAAGAGAGTATTCTAAAGGCTTAGAATGGTCTAGGAATGTGTATTAGGACTTATAAGAACCATTAGAATGATCCTAAACATTGCATGGTACCCCAAGGGACGTAGAGGGTGTACCATGAGTCCTTGGAGGTTCTAACAAATGTAGAATGGTTAAGAGAGTATTCTAAAGGCTTAGAATGGTCTAGGAATGTGTATTAGGACTTATAATAACCATTGGAATGATCCTAAACATTACGTGGTACCACAAGGGACGTAGAGGGTGTAGCATGAGTCCTTGTAGGTTCTAACAAGTGTAGAACGGTTAAGAGAGTATTCTAAAGGCTTAGAATGGTCTAGGAATGTGTATTAGGACTTATAAGAACCATTAGAATGATCCTAATATTGTTCGAGTCCCCAAGGGACATAGAGGGTGTAGCAAGAGTCCTTGGAGGTTCTAATAAGAGTGGAATGGTTAAGAGAGTATTCTAAAGGCTTAGAATGGTCTAGGAATGTGTAGTAGGACTTATAAGAACCATTAGAATGATCCTAAACAATGCATGGTACCCCAAGGGATGTAGAGGGTGTACCATGAATCCTTGGAGGTTCTAACAAGTGTAGAACGGTTAAGAGAGTATTCTAAATGCTTAGAATGGTCTAGGAATGTGTAATAGGACATATAATAACCATTAGAATGATCCTAAACAATGCTTGAGTCCCCAAGGGACGTAGAGGGTGTACCATGAGTCCTTGGAGGTTCTAACAAAGTGTAGAATGGTTAAGAGAGTATTCTAAAGGCTTAGAATGGTCTAGGAATGTGTATTAGGACTTATAATAACCATTGGAATGATCCTAAACATTGCATGGTACCACAAGGGACGCAGAGGGTGTAGCATGAGTCCTTGTAGGTTCTAACAAGTGTAGAATGGTTAAGAGAGAATTCTAAAGGCTTAGAATGGTCTAGGAATGAGTATTAGGACTTATAAGAACAATTAGAATTAAATATTGTTCGAGTCCCCAAGGGACATAGAGGGTGTAGCAAGAGTCCTCGGAGGTTCTAATAAGAGTAGAATGATTAATAGAGTATTCTAAATGCTTAGAATGGTCTAGGAATGTGTAATAGGACTTATAATAACCATTAGAATGATCCTAAACAATGTTGGAGTCCCCAAGGGACGTAGAGTGTGTAGCATGAGTCCTTGGAGGTTATAACAAGTGTAGAATGGTTAAGATAGTATTCTAAAGGCTTAGAATGGTCTGGGAATGTGTATTAGGACTTATAATAACCATTAGAATGATCCTAAACATTGCATGGTGCCCCAAGGGACGTAGAGGGTGTAGCATGAGTCCTAGGAGGTTCTAATAAGTGTAGAATAGTTAAGAGAGTATTCTAAAGGCTTAGAATGGTCTAGGAATGTGTACTAGGACTTATAATAACCATTAGAATGATCCTAAACATTGCTCGAGTCCCCAAGGGACATAGAGGGTGTAGGATGAGTCCTTGGAGGTTCTAATAAGTGTAGAATGGTTAAGAGAGTATTCTAAAGGCTTAGAATGGTCTAGGAATGTGTATTAGGACTTATAAGAACCATTAGAATGATCCTAAACATTGCATGGTACCCCAAGGGACGTAGAGGGTGTACCATGAGTCCTTGGAGGTTCTAACAAGTGTAGAATGGTTAAGAGAGTATTCTAAAGGCTTAGAATGGTCTAGGAATGTGTATTAGGACTTATAATAACCATTGGAATGATCCTAAACATTGCGTGGTACCACAAGGGACGTAGAGGGTGTAGCATGAGTCCTTGTAGGTTCTAACAAGTGTAGAACGCTTAAGAGAGTATTCTAAAGGCTTAGAATGGTCTAGGAATGTGTATTAGGACTTATAAGAACCATTAGAATGATCCTAAATATTGTTCGAGTCCCCAAGGGACATAGAGGGTGTAGCAAGAGTCCTTGGAGGTTCTAATAAGAGTGGAATGGTTAAGAGAGTATTCTAAACGCTTAGAATGGTCTAGGAATGTGTAGTAGGACTTATAAGAACCATTAGAATGATCCTAAACAATGCATGGTACCCCAAGGGATGTAGAGGGTGTACCATGAATCCTTGGAGGTTCTAACAAGTGTAGAATGGTTAAGAGAGTATTCTATATGCTTAGAATGGTCTTGGAATGTGTAATAGGACATATAATAACCATTAGAATGATCCTAAACAATGCTTGAGTCCCCAAGGGACGTAGAGGGTGTAGCATGAGTCCTTGGAGGTTATAACAAGTGTAGAATGGTTAAGATAGTATTCTAAAGGCTTAGAATGGTCTAGGAATGTGTATTAGGACTTATAATAACCATTAGAATGATCCCAAACATTACATGGTGCCCCAAGGGACGTAGAGGGTGTAGCATGAGTCCTTGGAGGTTCTAATAAGTGTAGAATGGTTAAGAGAGTATTCTAAAGGCTTAGAATGGTCTACGAATGTGTACTAAGACTTATAATAACCATTAGAATGATCCTAAACATTGCATGGTACCCCAAGGGACGTAGAGGGTGTACCATGAGTCCTTGGAGGTTCTAACAAAGTGTAGAATGGTTAAGAGAGTATTCTAAAGGCTTAGAATGGTCTAGGAATGTGTATTAGGACTTATAATAACCATTGGAATGATCCTAAACATTGCATGGTACCACAAGGGACGCAGAGGGTGTAGCATGAGTCCTTGTAGGTTCTAACAAGTGTAGAATGGTTAAGAGAGAATTCTAAAGGCTTAGAATGGTCTAGGAATGAGTATTAGGACTTATAAGAACAATTAGAATGATCCTAAATATTGTTCGAGTCCCCAAGGGACATAGAGGGTGTAGCAAGAGTCCTTGGAGGTTCTAATAAGAGTAGAATGGTTAATAGAGTATTCTAAATGCTTAGAATGGTCTAGGAATGTGTAATAGGACTTATAATAACCATTAGAATGATCCTAAACATTGCATGGTACCCCAAGGGACGTAGAGGGTGTACCATGAGTCCTTGGAGGTTCTAACAAAGTGTAGAATGGTTAAGAGAGTATTCTAAAGGCTTAGAATGGTCTAGGAATGTGTATTAGGACTTATAATAACCATTGGAATGATCCTAAACATTGCATGGTACCACAAGGGACGTAGAGGGTGTAGCATGAGTCCTTGTAGGTTCTAACAAGTGTAGAATGGTTAAGAGAGAATTCTAAAGGCTTAGAATGGTCTAGGAATGTGTATTAGGACTTATAAGAACCATTAGAATGATCTTAAACATTGCATGGTACCCCAAGGGACGTAGAGGGTGTACCATGAGTCCTTGGAGGTTCTAACAAGTGTAGAATGGTTAAGAGAGAATTCTAAAGGCTTAGAATGGTCTAGGAATGTGTATTAGGACTTATAAGAACCATTAGAATGATCCTAAACATTGCATGGTACCCCAAGGGACGTAGAGGGTGTACCATGAGTCCTTGGAGGTTCTAACAAGTGTAGAATGGTTAAGAGAGTATTCTAAAGGCTTAGAATGGTCTAGGAATGTGTATTAGGACTTATAATAACCATTAGAATGATCCTAAACATTGCTCGAGTCCCCAAGGGACATAGAGGGTGTAGGATGAGTCCTTGGAGGTTCTAATAAGTGTAGAATGGTTAAGAGAGTATTCTAAAGGCTTAGAATGGTCTAGGAATGTGTACTAGGACTTATAATAACCATTAGAATGATCCTAAACATTGCATGGTACCACAAGGGACGTAGAGGGTGTAGCATGAGTCCTTGTAGGTTCTAACAAGTGTAGAATGGTTAAGAGAGTATTCTAAAGGCTTAGAATGGTCTAGGAATGTGTATTAGGACTTATAATAACCATTGGAATGATCCTAAACATTGCATGGTACCACAAGGGACGTAGAGGGTGTAGCATGAGTCCTTGTAGGTTCTAACAAGTGTAGAATGGTTAAGAGATTATTCTAAAGGCTTAGAATGGTCTAGGAATGTGTATTAGGACTTATAAGAACCATTAGAATGATCCTAAACATTGTTCGAGTCCCCAAGGGACATAGAGGGTGTAGCAAGAGTCCTTGGAGGTTCTAATAAGAGTAGAATGGTTAAGAGAGTATTCTAAATGCTTAGAATGGTCTAGGAATGTGTAGTAGGACTTATAAGAACCATTAGAATGATCCTAAACAATGCATGGTACCCCAAGGGATGAAGAGGGTGTACCATGAATCCTTGGAGGTTCTAACAAGTGTAGAATGGTTAGGAGAGTATTCTAAATGCTTAGAATGGTCTAGGAATGTGTAATAGGACTTATAATAACCATTAGAATGATCCTAAACATTGCATGGTACCCCAAGGGACGTAGAGGGTGTACCATGAGTCCTTGGAGGTTCTAACAAAGTGTAGAATGGTTAAGAGAGTATTCTAAAGGCTTAGAATGGTCTAGGAATGTGTATTAGGACTTATAATAACCATTGGAATGATCCTAAACATTGCGTGGTACCACAAGGGACGTAGAGGGTGTAGCATGAGTCCTTGTAGGTTCTAACAAGTGTAGAACGCTTAAGAGAGTATTCTAAAGGCTTAGAATGGTCTAGGAATGTGTATTAGGACTTATAAGAACCATTAGAATGATCCTAAATATTGTTCGAGTCCCCAAGGGACATAGAGGGTGTAGCAAGAGTCCTTGGAGGTTCTAATAAGAGTGGAATGGTTAAGAGAGTATTCTAAACGCTTAGAATGGTCTAGGAATGTGTAGTAGGACTTATAAGAACCATTAGAATGATCCTAAACAATGCATGGTACCCCAAGGGATGTAGAGGGTGTACCATGAATCCTTGGAGGTTCTAACAAGTGTAGAATGGTTAAGAGAGTATTCTATATGCTTAGAATGGTCTTGGAATGTGTAATAGGACATATAATAACCATTAGAATGATCCTAAACAATGCTTGAGTCCCCAAGGGACGTAGAGGGTGTAGCATGAGTCCTTGGAGGTTATAACAAGTGTAGAATGGTTAAGATAGTATTCTAAAGGCTTAGAATGGTCTAGGAATGTGTATTAGGACTTATAATAACCATTAGAATGATCCCAAACATTACATGGTGCCCCAAGGGACGTAGAGGGTGTAGCATGAGTCCTTGGAGGTTCTAATAAGTGTAGAATGGTTAAGAGAGTATTCTAAAGGCTTAGAATGGTCTACGAATGTGTACTAAGACTTATAATAACCATTAGAATGATCCTAAACATTGCATGGTACCCCAAGGGACGTAGAGGGTGTACCATGAGTCCTTGGAGGTTCTAACAAAGTGTAGAATGGTTAAGAGAGTATTCTAAAGGCTTAGAATGGTCTAGGAATGTGTATTAGGACTTATAATAACCATTGGAATGATCCTAAACATTGCATGGTACCACAAGGGACGCAGAGGGTGTAGCATGAGTCCTTGTAGGTTCTAACAAGTGTAGAATGGTTAAGAGAGAATTCTAAAGGCTTAGAATGGTCTAGGAATGAGTATTAGGACTTATAAGAACAATTAG
Source organism: Crotalaria pallida (assembly GCA_037953625.1). NCBI lineage: Eukaryota > Viridiplantae > Streptophyta > Magnoliopsida > Fabales > Fabaceae > Crotalaria > Crotalaria pallida. Next base: position 61,676,768 of record CM075655.1, on the reverse strand, counting down.
AATGATCCTAAATATTGTTCGAGTCCCCAAGGGACATAGAGGGTGTAGCAAGAGTCCTTGGAGGTTCTAATAAGAGTAGAATGGTTAATAGAGTATTCTAAATGCTTAGAATGGTCTAGGAATGTGTAATAGGACTTATAATAACCATTAGAATGATCCTAAACAATGTTGGAGTCCCCAAGGGACGTAGAGTGTGTAGCATGAGTCCTTGGAGGTTATAACAAGTGTAGAATGGTTAAGATAGTATTCTAAAGGCTTAGAATGGTCTAGGAATGTGTATTAGGACTTATAATAACCATTAGAATGATCCTAAACATGGCATGGTGCCCCAAGGGACGTAGAGGGTGTAGCATGAGTCCTAGGAGGTTCTAATAAGTGTAGAATAGTTAAGAGAGTATTCTAAAGGCTTAGAATGGTCTAGGAATGTGTACTAGGACTTATAATAACCATTAGATTGATCCTAAACATTGCTCGAGTCCCCAAGGGACATAGAGGGTGTAGGATGAGTCCTTGGAGGTTCTAATAAGTGTAGAATGGTTAAGAGAGTATTCTAAAGGCTTAGAATGGTCTAGGAATGTGTACTAGGACTTATAATAACCATTAGAATGATCCTAAACATTGCATGGTACCACAAGGGACGTAGAGGGTGTACCATGAGTCCTTGGAGGATCTAACAAAGTGTAGAATGGTTAAGAGAGTATTCTAAAGGCTTAGAATGGTCTAGGAATGTGTATTAGGACTTATAATAACCATTGGAATGATCCTAAACATTGCATGGTACCACAAGGGACGTAGAGGGTGTAGCATGAGTCCTTGTAGGTTCTAACAAGTGTAGAATGGTTAAGAGATTATTCTAAAGGCTTAGAATGGTCTAGGAATGTGTATTAGGACTTATAAGAACCATTAGAATGATCCTAAACATTGTTCGAGTCCCCAAGGGACATAGAGGGTGTAGCAAGAGTCCTTGGAGGTTCTAATAAGAGTAGAATGGTTAAGAGAGTATTCTAAATGCTTAGAATGGTCTAGGAATGTGTAGTAGGACTTATAAGAACCATTAGAATGATCCTAAACAATGCATGGTACCCCAAGGGATGAAGAGGGTGTACCATGAATCCTTGGAGGTTCTAACAAGTGTAGAATGGTTAGGAGAGTATTCTAAATGCTTAGAATGGTCTAGGAATGTGTAATAGGACTTATAATAACCATTAGAATGATCCTAAACATTGCATGGTACCCCAAGGGACGTAGAGGGTGTACCATGAGTCCTTGGAGGTTCTAACAAAGTGTAGAATGGTTAAGAGAGTATTCTAAAGGCTTAGAATGGTCTAGGAATGTGTATTAGGACTTATAATAACCATTGGAATGATCCTAAACATTGCATGGTACCACAAGGGACGTAGAGGGTGTAGCATGAGTCCTTGTAGGTTCTAACAAGTGTAGAATGGTTAAGAGAGAATTCTAAAGGCTTAGAATGGTCTAGGAATGTGTATTAGGACTTATAAGAACCATTAGAATGATCCTAAACATTGCATGGTACCCCAAGGGACGTAGAGGGTGTACCATGAGTCCTTGGAGGTTCTAACAAGTGTAGAATGGTTAAGAGAGTATTCTAAAGGCTTAGAATGGTCTAGGAATGTGTATTAGGACTTATAATAACCATTAGAATGATCCTAAACATTGCTCGAGTCCCCAAGGGACATAGAGGGTGTAGGATGAGTCCTTGGAGGTTCTAATAAGTGTAGAATGGTTAAGAGAGTATTCTAAAGGCTTAGAATGGTCTAGGAATGTGTACTAGGACTTATAATAACCATTAGAATGATCCTAAACATTGCATGGTACCACAAGGGACGTAGAGGGTGTAGCATGAGTCCTTGTAGGTTCTAACAAGTGTAGAATGGTTAAGAGAGTATTCTAAAGGCTTAGAATGGTCTAGGAATGTGTATTAGGACTTATAATAACCATTGGAATGATCCTAAACATTGCATGGTACCACAAGGGACGTAGAGGGTGTAGCATGAGTCCTTGTAGGTTCTAACAAGTGTAGAATGGTTAAGAGATTATTCTAAAGGCTTAGAATGGTCTAGGAATGTGTATTAGGACTTATAAGAACCATTAGAATGATCCTAAACATTGTTCGAGTCCCCAAGGGACATAGAGGGTGTAGCAAGAGTCCTTGGAGGTTCTAATAAGAGTAGAATGGTTAAGAGAGTATTCTAAATGCTTAGAATGGTCTAGGAATGTGTAGTAGGACTTATAAGAACCATTAGAATGATCCTAAACAATGCATGGTACCCCAAGGGATGAAGAGGGTGTACCATGAATCCTTGGAGGTTCTAACAAGTGTAGAATGGTTAGGAGAGTATTCTAAATGCTTAGAATGGTCTAGGAATGTGTAATAGGACTTATAATAACCATTAGAATGATCCTAAACATTGCATGGTACCCCAAGGGACGTAGAGGGTGTACCATGAGTCCTTGGAGGTTCTAACAAAGTGTAGAATGGTTAAGAGAGTATTCTAAAGGCTTAGAATGGTCTAGGAATGTGTATTAGGACTTATAATAACCATTGGAATGATCCTAAACATTGCATGGTACCACAAGGGACGTAGAGGGTGTAGCATGAGTCCTTGTAGGTTCTAACAAGTGTAGAATGGTTAAGAGAGAATTCTAAAGGCTTAGAATGGTCTAGGAATGTGTATTAGGACTTATAAGAACCATTAGAATGATCCTAAACATTGCATGGTACCCCAAGGGACGTAGAGGGTGTACCATGAGTCCTTGGAGGTTCTAACAAGTGTAGAATGGTTAAGAGAGTATTCTAAAGGCTTAGAATGGTCTAGGAATGTGTATTAGGACTTATAATAACCATTAGAATGATCCTAAACATTGCTCGAGTCCCCAAGGGACATAGAGGGTGTAGGATGAGTCCTTGGAGGTTCTAATAAGTGTAGAATGGTTAAGAGAGTATTCTAAAGGCTTAGAATGGTCTAGGAATGTGTACTAGGACTTATAATAACCATTAGAATGATCCTAAACATTGCATGGTACCACAAGGGACGTAGAGGGTGTAGCATGAGTCCTTGTAGGTTCTAACAAGTGTAGAATGGTTAAGAGAGAATTCTAAAGGCTTAGAATGGTCTAGGAATGTGTATTAGGACTTATAATAACCATTAGAATGATCCTAAACATTGCATGGTGCCCCAAGGGACGTAGAGGGTGTAGCATGAGTCCTTGGATGTTCTAATAAGTGTAGAATAGTTAAGAGAGTATTCTAAAGGCTTAGAATGGTCTAGGAATGTGTACTAGGACTTATAATAACCATTAGAATGATCCTAAACATTGCTCGAGTCCCCAAGGGACATAGAGGGTGTAGGATGAGTCCTTGGAGGTTCTAATAAGTGTAGAATGGTTAAGAGAGTATTCTAAAGGCTTAGAATGGTCTAGGAATGTGTACTAGGACTTATAATAACCATTAGAATGATCCTAAACATTGCGTGGTACCCCAAGGGACGTAGAGGGTGTACCATGAGTCCTTGGAGGTTCTAACAAAGTGTAGAATGGTTAAGAGAGTATTCTAAAGGCTTAGAATGGTCTAGGAATGTGTATTAGGACTTATAATAACCATTGGAATGATCCTAAACATTGCATGGTACCACAAGGGACGTAGAGGGTGTAGCATGAGTCCTTGGAGGTTATAACAAGTGTAGAATGGTTAAGATAGTATTCTAAAGGCTTAGAATGGTCTAGGAATGTGTATTAGTACTTATAATAACCATTAGAATGATCCTAAACATTGCATGGTGCCCCAAGGGACGTAGAGGGTGTAGCATGAGTCCTTGGAGGTTCTAATAAGTGTAGAATAGTTAAGAGAGTATTCTAAAGGCTCAGAATGGTCTAGGAATGTGTACTAGGACTTATAATAACCATTAGAATGATCCTAAACATTGCTCGAGTCCCCAAGGGACATAGAGGGTGTAGGATGAGTCCTTGGAGGTTCTAGTAAGTGTAGAATGGTTAAGAGAGTATTCTAAAGGCTTAGAATGGTCTAGGAATGTGTATTAGGACTTATAAGAACCATTAGAATGATCCTAAACATTGCATGGTACCCCAAGGGACGTAGAGGGTGTACCATGAGTCCTTGGAGGTTCTAACAAGTGTAGAATGGTTAAGAGAGTATTCTAAAGGCTTAGAATGGTCTAGGAATGTGTATTAGGACTTATAATAACCATTGGAATGATCCTAAACATTGCGTGGTACCACAAGGGACGTAGAGGGTGTAGCATGAGTCCTTGTAGGTTCTAACAAGTGTAGAACGGTTAAGAGAGTATTCTAAAGGCTTAGAATGGTCTAGGAATGTGTATTAGGACTTATAAGAACCATTAGAATGATCCTAAACATTGTTCGAGTCCCCAAGGGACATAGAGGGTGTAGCATGAGTCCTTGGAGGTTCTAATAAGTGTAGAATAGTTAAGAGAGTATTCTAAAGGCTCAGAATGGTCTAGGAATGTGTACTAGGACTTATAATAACCATTAGAATGATCCTAAACATTGCTCGAGTCCCCAAGGGACATAGAGGGTGTAGGATGAGTCCTTGGAGGTTCTAGTAAGTGTAGAATGGTTAAGAGAGTATTCTAAAGGCTTAGAATGGTCTAGGAATGTGTATTAGGACTTATAATAACCATTAGAATGATCCTAAACATTGCTCGAGTCCCCAAGGGACATAGAGGGTGTAGGATGAGTCCTTGGAGGTTCTAATAAGTGTAGAATGGTTAAGAGAGTATTCTAAAGGCTTAGAATGGTCTAGGAATGTGTACTAGGACTTATAATAACCATTAGAATGATCCTAAACATTGCATGGTACCACAAGGGACGTAGAGGGTGTAGCATGAGTCCTTGTAGGTTCTAACAAGTGTAGAATGGTTAAGAGAGTATTCTAAAGGCTTAGAATGGTCTAGGAATGTGTATTAGGACTTATAATAACCATTGGAATGATCCTAAACATTGCATGGTACCACAAGGGACGTAGAGGGTGTAGCATGAGTCCTTGTAGGTTCTAACAAGTGTAGAATGGTTAAGAGATTATTCTAAAGGCTTAGAATGGTCTAGGAATGTGTATTAGGACTTATAAGAACCATTAGAATGATCCTAAACATTGTTCGAGTCCCCAAGGGACATAGAGGGTGTAGCAAGAGTCCTTGGAGGTTCTAATAAGAGTAGAATGGTTAAGAGAGTATTCTAAATGCTTAGAATGGTCTAGGAATGTGTAGTAGGACTTATAAGAACCATTAGAATGATCCTAAACAATGCATGGTACCCCAAGGGATGAAGAGGGTGTACCATGAATCCTTGGAGGTTCTAACAAGTGTAGAATGGTTAGGAGAGTATTCTAAATGCTTAGAATGGTCTAGGAATGTGTAATAGGACTTATAATAACCATTAGAATGATCCTAAACATTGCATGGTACCCCAAGGGACGTAGAGGGTGTACCATGAGTCCTTGGAGGTTCTAACAAAGTGTAGAATGGTTAAGAGAGTATTCTAAAGGCTTAGAATGGTCTAGGAATGTGTATTAGGACTTATAATAACCATTGGAATGATCCTAAACATTGCATGGTACCACAAGGGACGTAGAGGGTGTAGCATGAGTCCTTGTAGGTTCTAACAAGTGTAGAATGGTTAAGAGAGAATTCTAAAGGCTTAGAATGGTCTAGGAATGTGTATTAGGACTTATAAGAACCATTAGAATGATCCTAAACATTGCATGGTACCCCAAGGGACGTAGAGGGTGTACCATGAGTCCTTGGAGGTTCTAACAAGTGTAGAATGGTTAAGAGAGTATTCTAAAGGCTTAGAATGGTCTAGGAATGTGTATTAGGACTTATAATAACCATTAGAATGATCCTAAACATTGCTCGAGTCCCCAAGGGACATAGAGGGTGTAGGATGAGTCCTTGGAGGTTCTAATAAGTGTAGAATGGTTAAGAGAGTATTCTAAAGGCTTAGAATGGTCTAGGAATGTGTACTAGGACTTATAATAACCATTAGAATGATCCTAAACATTGCATGGTACCACAAGGGACGTAGAGGGTGTAGCATGAGTCCTTGTAGGTTCTAACAAGTGTAGAATGGTTAAGAGAGAATTCTAAAGGCTTAGAATGGTCTAGGAATGTGTATTAGGACTTATAATAACCATTAGAATGATCCTAAACATTGCATGGTGCCCCAAGGGACGTAGAGGGTGTAGCATGAGTCCTTGGATGTTCTAATAAGTGTAGAATAGTTAAGAGAGTATTCTAAAGGCTTAGAATGGTCTAGGAATGTGTACTAGGACTTATAATAACCATTAGAATGATCCTAAACATTGCTCGAGTCCCCAAGGGACATAGAGGGTGTAGGATGAGTCCTTGGAGGTTCTAATAAGTGTAGAATGGTTAAGAGAGTATTCTAAAGGCTTAGAATGGTCTAGGAATGTGTACTAGGACTTATAATAATAACCATTAGAATGATCCTAAACATTGCGTGGTACCCCAAGGGACGTAGAGGGTGTACCATGAGTCCTTGGAGGTTCTAACAAAGTGTAGAATGGTTAAGAGAGTATTCTAAAGGCTTAGAATGGTCTAGGAATGTGTATTAGGACTTATAATAACCATTGGAATGATCCTAAACATTGCATGGTACCACAAGGGACGTAGAGGGTGTAGCATGAGTCCTTGGAGGTTATAACAAGTGTAGAATGGTTAAGATAGTATTCTAAAGGCTTAGAATGGTCTAGGAATGTGTATTAGTACTTATAATAACCATTAGAATGATCCTAAACATTGCATGGTGCCCCAAGGGACGTAGAGGGTGTACCATGAGTCCTTGGAGGTTCTAATAAGTGTAGAATAGTTAAGAGAGTATTCTAAAGGCTCAGAATGGTCTAGGAATGTGTACTAGGACTTATAATAACCATTAGAATGATCCTAAACATTGCTCGAGTCCCCAAGGGACATAGAGGGTGTAGGATGAGTCCTTGGAGGTTCTAGTAAGTGTAGAATGGTTAAGAGAGTATTCTAAAGGCTTAGAATGGTCTAGGAATGTGTATTAGGACTTATAAGAACCATTAGAATGATCCTAAACATTGCATGGTACCCCAAGGGACGTAGAGGGTGTACCATGAGTCCTTGGAGGTTCTAACAAGTGTAGAATGGTTAAGAGAGTATTCTAAAGGCTTAGAATGGTCTAGGAATGTGTATTAGGACTTATAATAACCATTGGAATGATCCTAAACATTGCGTGGTACCACAAGGGACGTAGAGGGTGTAGCATGAGTCCTTGTAGGTTCTAACAAGTGTAGAACGGTTAAGAGAGTATTCTAAAGGCTTAGAATGGTCTAGGAATGTGTATTAGGACTTATAAGAACCATTAGAATGATCCTAAACATTGTTCGAGTCCCCAAGGGACATAGAGGGTGTAGCATGAGTCCTTGGAGGTTCTAATAAGTGTAGAATAGTTAAGAGAGTATTCTAAAGGCTCAGAATGGTCTAGGAATGTGTACTAGGACTTATAATAACCATTAGAATGATCCTAAACATTGCTCGAGTCCCCAAGGGACATAGAGGGTGTAGGATGAGTCCTTGGAGGTTCTAGTAAGTGTAGAATGGTTAAGAGAGTATTCTAAAGGCTTAGAATGGTCTAGGAATGTGTAGTAGGACTTATAAGAACCATTAGAATGATCCTAAACAATGCATGGTACCCCAAGGGATGTAGAGGGTGTACCATGAATCCTTGGAGGTTCTAACAAGTGTAGAATGGTTAAGAGAGTATTCTAAATGCTTAGAATGGTCTAGGAATGTGTAATAGGACTTATAATAACCATTAGAATGATCCTAAACAATGCTTGAGTCCCCAAGGGACGTAGAGGGTGTAGCATGAGTCCTTGGAGGTTATAACAAGTGTAGAATGGTTAAGATAGTATTCTAAAGGCTTAGAATGGTCTAGGAATGTGTATTAGGACTTATAATAACCATTAGAATGATCCTAAACATTGCATGGAGCCCCAAGGGACGTAGAGGGTGTAGCATGAGTCCTTGGAGGTTTTAATAAGTGTAGAATGGTTAAGAGAGTATTCTAAAGGCTTAGAATGGTCTAGGAATGTGTACTAGGACTTATAATAACCATTAGAATGATCCTAAACATTGCATGGTACCCCAAGGGACGTAGAGGGTGTACCATGAGTCCTTGGTGGTTCTAACAAAGTGTAGAATGGTTAAGAGAGTATTCTAATGGCTTAGAATGGTCTAGGAATGTGTATTAGGACTTATAATAACCATTGGAATGATCCTAAACATTGCATGGTACCACAAGGGACGTAGAGGGTGTAGCATGAGTCCTTGTAGGTTCTAACAAGTGTAGAATGGTTAAGAGAGTATTCTAAAGGCTTAGAATGGTCTAGGAATGTGTATTAGGACTTATAAGAACCATTGGAATGATCCTAAACATTGCATGGTACCACAAGGGACGTAGAGGGTGTAGCATGAGTCCTTAGAGATTATAACAAGTGTAGAATGGTTAAGATAGTATTCTAAAGGCTTAGAATGGTCTAGGAATGTGTATTAGTACTTATAATAACCATTAGAATGATCCTAAACATTGCATGGTGCCCCAAGGGACGTAGAGGGTGTAGCATGAGTCCTTGGAGGTTCTAATAAGTGTAGAATAGTTAAGAGAGTATTCTAAAGGCTCAGAATGGTCTAGGAATATGTACTAGGACTTATAATAACCATTAGAATGATCCTAAACATTGCTCGAGTCCCCAAGGGACATAGAGGGTGTAGGATGAGTCCTTGGAGGTTCTAATAAGTGTAGAATGGTTAAGAGAGTATTCTAAAGGCTTAGAATGGTCTAGGAATGTGTACTAGGACTTATAATAACCATTAGAATGATCCTAAACATTGCGTGGTACCCCAAGGGACGTAGAGGGTGTACCATGAGTCCTTGGAGGTTCTAACAAAGTGTAGAATGGTTAAGAGAGTATTCTAAAGGCTTAGAATGGTCTAGGAATGTGTATTAGGACTTATAATAACCATTGGAATGATCCTAAACATTGCATGGTACCACAAGGGACGTAGAGGGTGTAGCATGAGTCCTTGGAGGTTATAACAAGTGTAGAATGGTTAAGATAGTATTCTAAAGGCTTAGAATGGTCTAGGAATGTGTATTAGTACTTATAATAACCATTAGAATGATCCTAAACATTGCATGGTGCCCCAAGGGACGTAGAGGGTGTAGCATGAGTCCTTGGAGGTTCTAATAAGTGTAGAATAGTTAAGAGAGTATTCTAAAGGCTCAGAATGGTCTAGGAATGTGTACTAGGACTTATAATAACCATTAGAATGATCCTAAACATTGCTCGAGTCCCCAAGGGACATAGAGGGTGTAGGATGAGTCCTTGGAGGTTCTAGTAAGTGTAGAATGGTTAAGAGAGTATTCTAAAGGCTTAGAATGGTCTAGGAATGTGTATTAGGACTTATAAGAACCATTAGAATGATCCTAAACATTGCATGGTACCCCAAGGGACGTAGAGGGTGTACCATGAGTCCTTGGAGGTTCTAACAAGTGTAGAATGGTTAAGAGAGTATTCTAAAGGCTTAGAATGGTCTAGGAATGTGTATTAGGACTTATAATAACCATTGGAATGATCCTAAACATTGCGTGGTACCACAAGGGACGTAGAGGGTGTAGCATAAGTCCTTGTAGGTTCTAACAAGTGTAGAACGGTTAAGAGAGTATTCTAAAGGCTTAGAATGGTCTAGGAATGTGTATTAGGACTTATAAGAACCATTAGAATGATCCTAAACATTGTTCGAGTCCCCAAGGGACATAGAGGGTGTAGCATGAGTCCTTGGAGGTTCTAATAAGTGTAGAATAGTTAAGAGAGTATTCTAAAGGCTCAGAATGGTCTAGGAATGTGTACTAGGACTTGTAATAACCATTAGAATGATCCTAAACATTGCTCGAGTCCCCAAGGGACATAGAGGGTGTAGGATGAGTCCTTGGAGGTTCTAGTAAGTGTAGAATGGTTAAGAGAGTATTCTAAAGGCTTAGAATGGTCTAGGAATGTGTAGTAGGACTTATAAGAACCATTAGAATGATCCTAAACAATGCATGGTACCCCAAGGGATGTAGAGGGTGTACCATGAATCCTTGGAGGTTCTAACAAGTGTAGAATGGTTAAGAGAGTATTCTAAATGCTTAGAATGGTCTAGGAATGTGTAATAGGACTTATAATAACCATTAGAATGATCCTAAACAATGCTTGAGTCCCCAAGGGACGTAGAGGGTGTAGCATGAGTCCTTGGAGGTTATAACAAGTGTAGAATGGTTAAGATAGTATTCTAAAGGCTTAGAATGGTCTAGGAATGTGTATTAGGACTTATAATAACCATTAGAATGATCCTAAACATTGCATGGTGCCCCAAGGGACGTAGAGGGTGTAGCATGAGTCCTTGGAGGTTCTAATAAGTGTAGAATGGTTAAGAGAGTATTCTAAAGGCTTAGAATGGTCTAGGAATGTGTACTAGGACTTATAATAACCATTAGAATGATCCTAAACATTGCATGGTACCCCAAGGGACGTAGAGGGTGTACCATGAGTCCTTGGTGGTTCTAACAAAGTGTAGAATGGTTAAGAGAGTATTCTAATGGCTTAGAATGGTCTAGGAATGTGTATTAGGACTTATAATAACCATTGGAATGATCCTAAACATTGCATGGTACCACAAGGGACGTAGAGGGTGTAGCATGAGTCCTTGTAGGTTCTAACAAGTGTAGAATGGTTAAGAGAGTATTCTAAAGGCTTAGAATGGTCTAGGAATGTGTATTAGGACTTATAAGAACCATTAGAATGATCCTAAACATTGTTCGAGTCCCCAAGGGACATAGAGGTTGTAGCAAGAGTCCTTGGAGGTTCTAATAAGAGTAGAATGGTTAAGAGAGTATTCTAAATGCTTAGAATGGTCTAGGAATGTGTAGTAGGACTTATAATAACCATTGGAATGATCCTAAACATTGCATGGTACCACAAGGGACGTAGAGGGTGTAGCATGAGTCCTTGGAGGTTATAACAAGTGTAGAATGGTTAAGATAGTATTCTAAAGGCTTAGAATGGTCTAGGAATGTGTAATAGGACTTATAATAACCATTAGAATGATCCTAAACATTGCATGGTACCCCAAGGGACGTAGAGGGTGTACCATGAGTCCTTGGAGGTTCTAACAAAGTGTAGAATGGTTAAGAGAGTATTCTAAAGGCTTAGAATGGTCTAGGAATGTGTATTAGGACTTATAATAACCATTGGAATGATCCTAAACATTGCATGGTACCACAAGGGACGTAGAGGGTGTAGCATGAGTCCTTGGAGGTTATAACAAGTGTAGAATGGTTAAGATAGTATTCTAAAGGCTTAGAATGGTCTAGGAATGTGTATTAGTACTTATAATAACCATTAGAATGATCCTAAACATTGCATGGTGCCCCAAGGGACGTAGAGGGTGTAGCATGAGTCCTTGGAGGTTCTAATAAGTGTAGAATAGTTAAGAGAGTATTCTAAAGGCTCAGAATGGTCTAGGAATGTGTACTAGGACTTATAATAACCATTAGAATGATCCTAAACATTGCTCGAGTCCCCAAGGGACATAGAGGGTGTAGGATGAGTCCTTGGAGGTTCTAGTAAGTGTAGAATGGTTAAGAGAGTATTCTAAAGGCTTAGAATGGTCTAGGAATGTGTATTAGGACTTATAAGAACCATTAGAATGATCCTAAACATTGCATGGTACCCCAAGGGACGTAGAGGGTGTACCATGAGTCCTTGGAGGTTCTAACAAGTGTAGAATGGTTAAGAGAGTATTCTAAAGGCTTAGAATGGTCTAGGAATGTGTATTAGGACTTATAATAACCATTGGAATGATCCTAAACATTGCGTGGTACCACAAGGGACGTAGAGGGTGTAGCATAAGTCCTTGTAGGTTCTAACAAGTGTAGAACGGTTAAGAGAGTATTCTAAAGGCTTAGAATGGTCTAGGAATGTGTATTAGGACTTATAAGAACCATTAGAATGATCCTAAACATTGTTCGAGTCCCCAAGGGACATAGAGGGTGTAGCATGAGTCCTTGGAGGTTCTAATAAGTGTAGAATAGTTAAGAGAGTATTCTAAAGGCTCAGAATGGTCTAGGAATGTGTACTAGGACTTGTAATAACCATTAGAATGATCCTAAACATTGCTCGAGTCCCCAAGGGACATAGAGGGTGTAGGATGAGTCCTTGGAGGTTCTAGTAAGTGTAGAATGGTTAAGAGAGTATTCTAAAGGCTTAGAATGGTCTAGGAATGTGTAGTAGGACTTATAAGAACCATTAGAATGATCCTAAACAATGCATGGTACCCCAAGGGATGTAGAGGGTGTACCTTGAATCCTTGGAGGTTCTAACAAGTGTAGAATGGTTAAGAGAGTATTCTAAATGCTTAGAATGGTCTAGGAATGTGTAATAGGACTTATAATAACCATTAGAATGATCCTAAACAATGCTTGAGTCCCCAAGGGACGTAGAGGGTGTAGCATGAGTCCTTGGAGGTTATAACAAGTGTAGAATGGTTAAGATAGTATTCTAAAGGCTTAGAATGGTCTAGGAATGTGTATTAGGACTTATAATAACCATTAGAATGATCCTAAACATTGCATGGTGCCCCAAGGGACGTAGAGGGTGTAGCATGAGTCCTTGGAGGTTCTAATAAGTGTAGAATGGTTAAGAGAGTATTCTAAAGGCTTAGAATGGTCTAGGAATGTGTACTAGGACTTATAATAACCATTAGAATGGTCCTAAACATTGCATGGTACCCCAAGGGACGTAGAGGGTGTACCATGAGTCCTTGGTGGTTCTAACAAAGTGTAGAATGGTTAAGAGAGTATTCTAATGGCTTAGAATGGTCTAGGAATGTGTATTAGGACTTATAATAACCATTGGAATGATCCTAAACATTGCATGGTACCACAAGGGACGTAGAGGGTGTAGCATGAGTCCTTGTAGGTTCTAACAAGTGTAGAATGGTTAAGAGAGTATTCTAAAGGCTTAGAATGGTCTAGGAATGTGTATTAGGACTTATAAGAACCATTAGAATGATCCTAAACATTGTTCGAGTCCCCAAGGGACATAGAGGTTGTAGCAAGAGTCCTTGGAGGTTCTAATAAGAGTAGAATGGTTAAGAGAGTATTCTAAATGCTTAGAATGGTCTAGGAATGTGTAGTAGGACTTATAATAACCATTGGAATGATCCTAAACATTGCATGGTACCACAAGGGACGTAGAGGGTGTAGCATGAGTCCTTGGAGGTTATAACAAGTGTAGAATGGTTAAGATAGTATTCTAAAGGCTTAGAATGGTCTAGGAATGTGTAATAGGACTTATAATAACCATTAGAATGATCCTAAACATTGCATGGTACCCCAAGGGACGTAGAGGGTGTACCATGAGTCCTTGGAGGTTCTAACAAAGTGTAGAATGGTTAAGAGAGTATTCTAAAGGCTTAGAATGGTCTAGGAATGTGTATTAGGACTTATAATAACCATTGGAATGATCCTAAACATTGCATGGTACCACAAGGGACGTAGAGGGTGTAGCATGAGTCCTTGGAGGTTATAACAAGTGTAGAATGGTTAAGATAGTATTCTAAAGGCTTAGAATGGTCTAGGAATGTGTATTAGTACTTATAATAACCATTAGAATGATCCTAAACATTGCATGGTGCCCCAAGGGACGTAGAGGGTGTAGCATGAGTCCTTGGAGGTTCTAATAAGTGTAGAATAGTTAAGAGAGTATTCTAAAGGCTCAGAATGGTCTAGGAATGTGTACTAGGACTTATAATAACCATTAGAATGATCCTAAACATTGCTCGAGTCCCCAAGGGACATAGAGGGTGTAGGATGAGTCCTTGGAGGTTCTAGTAAGTGTAGAATGGTTAAGAGAGTATTCTAAAGGCTTAGAATGGTCTAGGAATGTGTATTAGGACTTATAAGAACCATTAGAATGATCCTAAACATTGCATGGTACCCCAAGGGACGTAGAGGGTGTACCATGAGTCCTTGGAGGTTCTAACAAGTGTAGAATGGTTAAGAGAGTATTCTAAAGGCTTAGAATGGTCTAGGAATGTGTATTAGGACTTATAATAACCATTGGAATGATCCTAAACATTGCGTGGTACCACAAGGGACGTAGAGGGTGTAGCATGAGTCCTTGTAGGTTCTAACAAGTGTAGAACGGTTAAGAGAGTATTCTAAAGGCTTAGAATGGTCTAGGAATGTGTATTAGGACTTATAAGAACCATTAGCATGATCCTAAACATTGTTCGAGTCCCCAAGGGACATAGAGGGTGTAGCATGAGTCCTTGGAGGTTCTAATAAGTGTAGAATAGTTAAGAGAGTATTCTAAAGGCTCAGAATGGTCTAGGAATGTGTACTAGGACTTATAATAACCATTAGAATGATCCTAAACATTGCTCGAGTCCCCAAGGGACATAGAGGGTGTAGGATGAGTCCTTGGAGGTTCTAGTAAGTGTAGAATGGTTAAGAGAGTATTCTAAAGGCTTAGAATGGTCTAGGAATGTGTAGTAGGACTTATAAGAACCATTAGAATGATCCTAAACAATGCATGGTACCCCAAGGGATGTAGTGGGTGTACCATGAATCCTTGGAGGTTCTAACAAGTGTAGAATGGTTAAGAGAGTATTCTAAATGCTTAGAATGGTCTAGGAATGTGTAATAGGACTTATAATAACCATTAGAATGATCCTAAACAATGCTTGAGTCCCCAAGGGACGTAGAGGGTGTAGCATGAGTCCTTGGAGGTTGTAACAAGTGTAGAATGGTTAAGATAGTATTCTAAAGGCTTAGAATGGTCTAGGAATGTGTATTAGGACTTATAATAACCATTAGAATGATCCTAAACATTGCATGGTGCCCCAAGGGACGTAGAGGGTGTAGCATGAGTCCTTGGAGGTTCTAATAAGTGTAGAATGGTTAAGAGAGTATTCTAAAGGCTTAGAATGGTCTAGGAATGTGTACTAGGACTTATAATAACCATTAGAATGGTCCTAAACATTGCATGGTACCCCAAGGGACGTAGAGGGTGTACCATGAGTCCTTGGTGGTTCTAACAAAGTGTAGAATGGTTAAGAGAGTATTCTAATGGCTTAGAATGGTCTAGGAATGTGTATTAGGACTTATAATAACCATTGGAATGATCCTAAACATTGCATGGTACCACAAGGGACGTAGAGGGTGTAGCATGAGTCCTTGTAGGTTCTAACAAGTGTAGAATGGTTAAGAGAGTATTCTAAAGGCTTAGAATGGTCTAGGAATGTGTATTAGGACTTATAAGAACCATTAGAATGATCCTAAACATTGTTCGAGTCCCCAAGGGACATAGAGGTTGTAGCAAGAGTCCTTGGAGGTTCTAATAAGAGTAGAATGGTTAAGAGAGTATTCTAAATGCTTAGAATGGTCTAGGAATGTGTAGTAGGACTTATAATAACCATTGGAATGATCCTAAACATTGCATGGTACCACAAGGGACGTAGAGGGTGTAGCATGAGTCCTTGGAGGTTATAACAAGTGTAGAATGGTTAAGATAGTATTCTAAAGGCTTAGAATGGTCTAGGAATGTGTAATAGGACTTATAATAACCATTAGAATGATCCTAAACATTGCATGGTACCCCAAGGGACGTAGAGGGTGTACCATGAGTCCTTGGAGGTTCTAACAAAGTGTAGAATGGTTAAGAGAGTATTCTAAAGGCTTAGAATGGTCTAGGAATGTGTATTAGGACTTATAATAACCATTGGAATGATCCTAAACATTGCATGGTACCACAAGGGACGTAGAGGGTGTAGCATGAGTCCTTGGAGGTTATAACAAGTGTAGAATGGTTAAGATAGTATTCTAAAGGCTTAGAATGGTCTAGGAATGTGTATTAGTACTTATAATAACCATTAGAATGATCCTAAACATTGCATGGTGCCCCAAGGGACGTAGAGGGTGTAGCATGAGTCCTTGGAGGTTCTAATAAGTGTAGAATAGTTAAGAGAGTATTCTAAAGGCTCAGAATGGTCTAGGAATGTGTACTAGGACTTATAATAACCATTAGAATGATCCTAAACATTGCTCGAGTCCCCAAGGGACATAGAGGGTGTAGGATGAGTCCTTGGAGGTTCTAGTAAGTGTAGAATGGTTAAGAGAGTATTCTAAAGGCTTAGAATGGTCTAGGAATGTGTATTAGGACTTATAAGAACCATTAGAATGATCCTAAACATTGCATGGTACCCCAAGGGACGTAGAGGGTGTACCATGAGTCCTTGGAGGTTCTAACAAGTGTAGAATGGTTAAGAGAGTATTCTAAAGGCTTAGAATGGTCTAGGAATGTGTATTAGGACTTATAATAACCATTGGAATGATCCTAAACATTGCGTGGTACCACAAGGGACGTAGAGGGTGTAGCATGAGTCCTTGTAGGTTCTAACAAGTGTAGAACGGTTAAGAGAGTATTCTAAAGGCTTAGAATGGTCTAGGAATGTGTATTAGGACTTATAAGAACCATTAGCATGATCCTAAACATTGTTCGAGTCCCCAAGGGACATAGAGGGTGTAGCATGAGTCCTTGGAGGTTCTAATAAGTGTAGAATAGTTAAGAGAGTATTCTAAAGGCTCAGAATGGTCTAGGAATGTGTACTAGGACTTATAATAACCATTAGAATGATCCTAAACATTGCTCGAGTCCCCAAGGGACATAGAGGGTGTAGGATGAGTCCTTGGAGGTTCTAGTAAGTGTAGAATGGTTAAGAGAGTATTCTAAAGGCTTAGAATGGTCTAGGAATGTGTAGTAGGACTTATAAGAACCATTAGAATGATCCTAAACAATGCATGGTACCCCAAGGGATGTAGTGGGTGTACCATGAATCCTTGGAGGTTCTAACAAGTGTAGAATGGTTAAGAGAGTATTCTAAATGCTTAGAATGGTCTAGGAATGTGTAATAGGACTTATAATAACCATTAGAATGATCCTAAACAATGCTTGAGTCCCCAAGGGACGTAGAGGGTGTAGCATGAGTCCTTGGAGGTTGTAACAAGTGTAGAATGGTTAAGATAGTATTCTAAAGGCTTAGAATGGTCTAGGAATGTGTATTAGGACTTATAATAACCATTAGAATGATCCTAAACATTGCATGGTGCCCCAAGGGACGTAGAGGGTGTAGCATGAGTCCTTGGAGGTTCTAATAAGTGTAGAATGGTTAAGAGAGTATTCTAAAGGCTTAGAATGGTCTAGGAATGTGTACTAGGACTTATAATAACCATTAGAATGATCCTAAACATTGCATGGTACCCCAAGGGACGTAGAGGGTGTACCATGAGTCCTTGGTGGTTCTAACAAAGTGTAGAATGGTTAAGAGAGTATTCTAATGGCTTAGAATGGTCTAGGAATGTGTATTAGGACTTATAATAACCATTGGAATGATCCTAAACATTGCATGGTACCACAAGGGACGTAGAGGGTGTAGCATGAGTCCTTGTAGGTTCTAACAAGTGTAGAATGGTTAAGAGAGTATTCTAAAGGCTTAGAATGGTCTAGGAATGTGTATTAGGACTTATAAGAACCATTAGAATGATCCTAAACATTGTTCGAGTCCCCAAGGGACATAGAGGTTGTAGCAAGAGTCCTTGGAGGTTCTAATAAGAGTAGAATGGTTAAGAGAGTATTCTAAATGCTTAGAATGGTCTAGGAATGTGTAGTAGGACTTATAATAACCATTGGAATGATCCTAAACATTGCATGGTACCACAAGGGACGTAGAGGGTGTAGCATGAGTCCTTGTAGGTTCTAACAAGTGTAGAATGGTTAAGAGAGAATTCTAAAGGCTTAGAATGGTCTAGGAATGTGTATTAGGACTTATAAGAACAATTAGAATGATCCTAAACATTGCATGGTACCCCAAGGGACGTAGAGGGTGTACCATGAGTCCTTGGAGGTTCTAACAAGTGTAGAATGGTTAAGAGAGTATTCTAAAGGCTTAGAATGGTCTAGGAATGTGTATTAGGACTTATAAGAACCATTAGCATGATCCTAAACATTGTTCGAGTCCCCAAGGGACATAGAGGGTGTAGCATGAGTCCTTGGAGGTTCTAATAAGTGTAGAATAGTTAAGAGAGTATTCTAAAGGCTCAGAATGGTCTAGGAATGTGTACTAGGACTTATAATAACCATTAGAATGATCCTAAACATTGCTCGAGTCCCCAAGGGACATAGAGGGTGTAGGATGAGTCCTTGGAGGTTCTAGTAAGTGTAGAATGGTTAAGAGAGTATTCTAAAGGCTTAGAATGGTCTAGGAATGTGTAGTAGGACTTATAAGAACCATTAGAATGATCCTAAACAATGCATGGTACCCCAAGGGATGTAGTGGGTGTACCATGAATCCTTGGAGGTTCTAACAAGTGTAGAATGGTTAAGAGAGTATTCTAAATGCTTAGAATGGTCTAGGAATGTGTAATAGGACTTATAATAACCATTAGAATGATCCTAAACAATGCTTGAGTCCCCAAGGGACGTAGAGGGTGTAGCATGAGTCCTTGGAGGTTATAACAAGTGTAGAATGGTTAAGATAGTATTCTAAAGGCTTAGAATGGTCTAGGAATGTGTATTAGGACTTATAATAACCATTAGAATGATCCTAAACATTGCATGGTGCCCCAAGGGACGTAGAGGGTGTAGCATGAGTCCTTGGAGGTTCTAATAAGTGTAGAATGGTTAAGAGAGTATTCTAAAGGCTTAGAATGGTCTAGGAATGTGTACTAGGACTTATAATAACCATTAGAATGATCCTAAACATTGCATGGTACCCCAAGGGACGTAGAGGGTGTACCATGAGTCCTTGGTGGTTCTAACAAAGTGTAGAATGGTTAAGAGAGTATTCTAATGGCTTAGAATGGTCTAGGAATGTGTATTAGGACTTATAATAACCATTGGAATGATCCTAAACATTGCATGGTACCACAAGGGACGTAGAGGGTGTAGCATGAGTCCTTGTAGGTTCTAACAAGTGTAGAATGGTTAAGAGAGTATTCTAAAGGCTTAGAATGGTCTAGGAATGTGTATTAGGACTTATAAGAACCATTAGAATGATCCTAAACATTGTTCGAGTCCCCAAGGGACATAGAGGTTGTAGCAAGAGTCCTTGGAGGTTCTAATAAGAGTAGAATGGTTAAGAGAGTATTCTAAATGCTTAGAATGGTCTAGGAATGTGTAGTAGGACTTATAATAACCATTGGAATGATCCTAAACATTGCATGGTACCACAAGGGACGTAGAGGGTGTAGCATGAGTCCTTGTAGGTTCTAACAAGTGTAGAATGGTTAAGAGAGAATTCTAAAGGCTTAGAATGGTCTAGGAATGTGTATTAGGACTTATAAGAACAATTAGAATGATCCTAAACATTGCATGGTACCCCAAGGGACGTAGAGGGTGTACCATGAGTCCTTGGAGGTTCTAACAAGTGTAGAATGGTTAAGAGAGTATTCTAAAGGCTTAGAATGGTCTAGGAACGTGTATTAGGACTTATAATAACCATTAGAATGATCCTAAACATTGCTCGAGTCCCCAAGGGACATAGAGGGTGTAGGATGAGTCCTTGGAGGTTCTAATAAGTGTAGAATGGTTAAGAGAGTATTCTAAAGGCTTAGAATGGTCTAGGAATGTGTACTAGGACTTATAATAACCATTAGAATGATCCTAAACATTGCATGGTACCCCAAGGGACGTAGAGGGTGTACCATGAGTCCATGGAGGTTCTAACAAAGTGTAGAATGGTTAAGAGAGTATTCTAAAGGCTTAGAATGGTCTAGGAATGTGTATTAGGACTTATAATAACCATTGGAATGATCCTAAACATTGCATGGTACCACAAGGGACGTAGAGGGTGTAGCATGAGTCCTTGTAGGTTCTAACAAGTGTAGAATGGTTAAGAGAGAATTCTAAAGGCTTAGAATGGTCTAGGAATGAGTTTTAAGACTTATAAGAACCATTAGAATGATCCTAAATATTGTTCGAGTCCCCAAGGGACATAGAGGGTGTAGCAAGAGTCCTTGGAGGTTCTAGTAAGAGTAGAATGGTTAAGAGAGTATTCTAAATGCTTAGAATGGTCTAGGAATGTGTAATAGGACTTATAATAACCATTAGAATGATCCTAAACAATGTTGGAGTCCCCAAGGGACGTAGAGGGTGTAGTATGAGTCCTTGGAGGTTATAACAAGTGTAGAATGGTTAAGATAGTATTATAAAGGCTTAGAATGGTCTAGGAATGTGTATTAGGACTTATAAGAACCATTAGAATGATCCTAAACATTGCATGGTACCCCAAGGGACGTAGAGGGTGTACCATGAGTCCTTGGAGGTTCTAACAAGTGTAGAATGGTTAAGAGAGTATTCTAAAGGCTTAGAATGGTCTAGGAATGTGTATTAGGACTTATAATAACCATTAGAATGATCCTAAACATTGCTCGAGTCCCCAAGGGACATAGAGGGTGTAGGATGAGTCCTTGGAGGTTCTAATAAGTGTAGAATGGTTAAGAGAGTATTCTAAAGGCTTAGAATGGTCTAGGAATGTGTACTAGGACTTATAATAACCATTAGAATGATCCTAAGCATTGCATGGTACCACAAGGGACGTAGAGGGTGTAGCATGAGTCCTTGTAGGTTCTAACAAGTGTAGAATGGTTAAGAGAGAATTCTAAAGGCTTAGAATGGTCTAGGAATGTGTATTAAGACTTATAATAACCATTAGAATGATCCTAAACATTGCATGGTGCCCCAAGGGACGTAGAGGGTGTAGCATGAGTCCTTGGATGTTGTAATAAGTGTAGAATAGTTAAGAGAGTATTCTAAAAGCTTAGAATGGTCTAGGAATGTGTACTAGGACTTATAATAACCATTAGAATGATCCTAAACATTGCTCGAGTCCCCAAGGGACATAGAGGGTGTAGGATGAGTCCTTGGAGGTTCTAATAAGTGTAGAATGGTTAAGAGAGTATTCTAAAGGCTTAGAATGGTCTAGGAATGTGTACTAGGACTTATAATAACCATTAGAATGATCCTAAACATTGCATGGTACCCCAAGGGACGTAGAGGGTGTACCATGAGTCCATGGAGGTTCTAACAAAGTGTAGAATGGTTAAGAGAGTATTCTAAAGGCTTAGAATGGTCTAGGAATGTGTATTAGGACTTATAATAACCATTGGAATGATCCTAAACATTGCGTGGTACCACAAGGGACGTAGAGGGTGTAGCATGAGTCCTTGTAGGTTCTAACAAGTGTAGAATGGTTAAGAGAGAATTCTAAAGGCTTAGAATGGTCTAGGAATGTGTATTAGGACTTATAAGAACCATTAGAATGATCCTAAACATTGCATGGTACCCCAAGGGACGTAGAGGGTGTACCATGAGTCCTTGGAGGTTCTAACAAAGTGTAGAATGGTTAAGAGAGTATTCTAAAGGCTTAGAATGGTCTAGGAATGTGTATTAGGACTTATAATAACCATTGGAATGATCCTAAACATTGCATGGTACCACAAGGGACGTAGAGGGTGTAGCATGAGTCCTTGTAGGTTCTAACAAGTGTAGAATGGTTAAGAGAGTATTCTAAAGGCTTAGAATGGTCTAGGAATGTGTATTAGGACTTATAAGAACCATTAGAATGATCCTAAACATTGTTTGAGTCCCCAAGGGACATAGAGGGTGTAGCAAGAGTCCTTGGAGGTTCTAATAAGAGTAGAATGGTTAAGAGAGTATTCTAAAGGCTTAGAATGGTCTAGGAATGTGTAGTAGGACTTATAAGAACCATTAGAATGATCCTAAACAATGCATGGTACCCCAAGGGATGAAGAGGGTGTACCATGAATCCTTGGAGGTTCTAACAAGTGTAGAATGGTTAGGAGAGTATTCTAAATGCTTAGAATGGTCTAGGAATGTGTAATAGGACTTATAATAACCATTAGAATGATCCTAAACATTGCATGTTACCACAAGGGACGTAGAGGGTGTAGCATGAGTCCTTGGAGGTTATAACAAGTGTAGAATGGTTAAGATAGTATTCTAAAGGCTTAGAATGGTCTAGGAATGTGTATTAGGACTTATAATAACCATTAGAATGATCCTAAACATTGCATGGTGCCCCAAGGGACGTAGAGGGTGTAGCATGAGTCCTTGGAGGTTCTAATAAGTGTAGAATGGTTAAGAGAGTATTCTAAAGGCTTAGAATGGTCTAGGAATGTGTACTAGGACTTATAATAACCATTAGAATGATCCTAAACATTGCATGGTACCCCAAGGGACGTAGAGGGTGTACCATGAGTCCTTGGAGGTTCTAACAAAGTGTAGAATGGTTAAGAGAGTATTCTAAAGGCTTAGAATGGTCTAGGAATGTGTATTAGGACTTATAATAACCATTGGAATGATCCTAAACATTGCATGGTACCACAAGGGACGTAGAGGGTGTAGCATGAGTCCTTGTAGGTTCTAACAAGTGTAGAATGGTTAAGAGAGTATTCTAAAGGCTTAGAATGGTCTATGAATGTGTACTAGGACTTATAATAACCATTAGAATGATCCTAAACATTGCTCGAGTCCCCAAGGGACATAGAGGGTGTAGGATGAGTCCTTGGAGGTTCTAATAAGTGTAGAATGGTTAAGAGAGTATTCTAAAGGCTTAGAATGGTCTAGGAATGTGTACTAGGACTTATAATAACCATTAGAATGATCCTAAACATTGCATGGTACCCCAAGGGACGTAGAGGGTGTACCATGAGTCCTTGGAGGTTCTAACAAAGTGTAGAATGGTTAAGAGAGTATTCTAAAGGCTTAGAATGGTCTAGGAATGTGTATTAGGACTTATAATAACCATTGGAATGATCCTAAACATTGCATGGTACCACAAGGGACGTAGAGGGTGTAGCATGAGTCCTTGTAGGTTCTAACAAGTGTAGAATGGTTAAGAGAGTATTCTAAAGGCTTAGAATGGTCTAGGAATGTGTATTAGGACTTATAAGAACCATTAGAATGATCCTAAACATTGTTCGAGTCCCCAAGGGACATAGAGGGTGTAGCAAGAGTCCTTGGAGGTTCTAATACGAGTAGAATGGTTAAGAGAGTATTCTAAAGGCTTAGAATGGTCTAGGAATGTGTAGTAGGACTTATAAGAACCATTAGAATGATCCTAAACAATGCATGGTACCCCAAAGGATGAAGAGGGTGTACCATGAATCCTTGGAGGTTCAAACAAGTGTAGAATGGTTAGGAGAGTATTCTAAATGCTTAGAATGGTCTAGGAATGTGTAATAGGACTTATAATAATCATTAGAATGATCCTAAACATTGCATGGTACCACAAGGGACGTAAAGGGTGTAGCATGAGTCCTTAGAGGTTATAACAAGTGCAGAATGGTTAAGATAGTATTCTAAAGGCTTAGAATGGTCTAGGAATGTGTATTAGGACTTATAATAACCATTAGAATGATCCTAAACATTGCATGGTGCCCCAAGGGACGTAGAGGGAGTAGCATGAGTCCTTGGAGGTTCTAATAAGTGTAGAATGGTTAAGAGAGTATTCTAAAGGCTTAGAATGGTCTAGGAATGTGTACTAGGACATATAATAACCATTAGAATGATCCTAAACATTGCATGGTACCCCAAGGGACGTAGAGGGTGTACCATGAGTCCTTGGAGGTTCTAACAAAGTGTAGAATGGTTAAGAGAGTATTCTAAAGGCTTAGAATGGTCTAGGAATGTGTATTAGGACTTATAATAACCATTGGAATGATCCTAAACATTGCATGGTACCACAAGGGACGTAGAGGGTGTAGCATGAGTCCTTGTAGGTTCTAACAAGTGTAGAATGGTTAAGAGAGTATTCTAAAGGCTTAGAATGGTCTAGGAATGTGTACTAGGACTTATAATAACCATTAGAATGATCCTAAACATTGCTCGAGTCCCCAAGGGACATAGAGGGTGTAGGATGAGTCCTTGGAGGTTCTAATAAGTGTAGAATGGTTAAGAGAGTATTCTAAAGGCTTAGAATGGTCTAGGAATGTGTACTAGGACTTATAATAACCATTAGAATGATCCTAAACATTGCATGGTACCCCAAGGGACGTAGAGGGTGTACCATGAGTCCTTGGAGGTTCTAACAAAGTGTAGAATGGTTAAGAGAGTATTCTAAAGGCTTAGAATGCTCTAGGAATGTGTATTTGGACTTATAATAACCATTGGAATGATCCTAAACATTGCATGGTACCACAAGGGACGTAGAGGGTGTAGCATGAGTCCTTGTAGGTTCTAACAAGTGTAGAATGGTTAAGAGAGTATTCTAAAGGCTTAGAATGGTCTAGGAATGTGTATTAGGACTTATAAGAACCATTAGAATGATCCTAAACATTGTTCGAGTCCCCAAGGGACATAGAGGGTGTAGCAAGAGTCCTTGGAGGTTCTAATAAGAGTAGAATGGTTAAGAGAGTATTCTAAAGGCTTAGAATGGTCTAGGAATGTGTAGTAGGACTTATAAGAACCATTAGAATGATCCTAAACAATGCATGGTACCCCAAGGGATGAAGAGGGTGTACCATGAATCCTTGGAGGTTCTAACAAGTGTAGAATGGTTAGGAGAGTATTCTAAATGCTTAGAATGGTCTAGGAATATGTAATAGGACTTATAATAACCATTAGAATGATCCTAAACATTGCATGGTACCACAAGGGACGTAGAGGGTGTAGCATGAGTCCTTGGAGGTTATAACAAGTGCAGAATGGTTAAGATAGTATTCTAAAGGCTTAGAATGGTCTAGGAATGTGTATTAGGACTTATAATAACCATTAGAATGATCCTAAACATTGCATGGTGCCCCAAGGGACGTAGAGGGTGTAGCATGAGTCCTTGGAGGTTCTAATAAGTGTAGAATGGTTAAGAGAGTATTCTAAAGGCTTAGAATGGTCTAGGAATGTGTACTAGGACTTATAATAACCATTAGAATGATCCTAAACATTGCATGGTACCCCAAGGGACGTAGAGGGTGTACCATGAGTCCTTGGTGGTTCTAACAAAGTGTAGAATGGTTAAGAGAGTATTCTAAAGGCTTAGAATGGTCTAGGAATGTGTATTAGGACTTATAATAACCATTGGAATGATCCTAAACATTGCATGGTACCACAAGGGACGTAGAGGGTGTAGCATGAGTCCTTGTAGGTTCTAACAAGTGTAGAATGGTTAAGAGAGTATTCTAAAGGCTTAGAATGGTCTAGGAATGTGTATTAGGACTTATAATAACCATTGGAATGATCCTAAACATTGCATGGTACCACAAGGGACGTCGAGGGTGTACCATGAGTCCTTGGAGGTTCTAACAAAGTGTAGAATGGTTAAGAGAGTATTCTAAAGGCTTAGAATGAACTAGGAATGTGTATTAGGACTTATAATAACCATTGGAATGATCCTAAACATTGCATGGTACCACAAGGGACGTAGAGGGTGTAGCATGAGTCCTTATAGGTTCTAACAAGTGTAGAATGGTTAAGAGAGTATTCTAAAGGCTTAGAATGGTCTAGGAATGTGTATTAGGACTTATAAGAACCATTAGAATGATCCTAAACATTGTTCGAGTCCCCAAGGGACATAGAGGGTGTAGCAAGAGTCCTTGGAGGTTCTAATAAGAGTAGAATGGTTAAGAGAGTATTCTAAAGGCTTAGAATGATCTAGGAATGTGTAGTAGGACTTATAAGAACCATTGGAATGATCCTAAACATTGCATGGTACCCCAAGGGATGAAGAGGGTGTAGCATGAGTCCTTGTAGGTTCTAACAAGTGTAGAATGGTTAAGAGAGTATTCTAAATGCTTAGAATGGTCTTGGATTGTGTAATAGGACTTATAATAACCATTGGAATGATCCTAAATATTGTTCGAGTCCCCAAGGGACATAGAGGGTGTAGCAAGAGTCCTTGGAGGTTCTAGTAAGAGTAGAATGGTTAAGAGAGTATTCTAAATGCTTAGAATGGTCTAGGAATGTGTAATAGGACTTATAATAACCATTAGAATGATCCTAAACAATGTTGGAGTCCCCAAGGGACGTAGAGGGTGTAGTATGAGTCCTTGGAGGTTATAACAAGTGTAGAATGGTTAAGATAGTATTCTAAAGGCTTAGAATGGTCTAGGAATGTGTATTAGGACTTATAAGAACCATTAGAATGATCCTAAACATTGCATGGTACCCCAAGGGACGTAGAGGGTGTACCATGAGTCCTTGGAGGTTCTAACAAGTGTAGAATGGTTAAGAGAGTATTCTAAAGGCTTAGAATGGTCTAGGAATGTGTATTAGGACTTATAATAACCATTAGAATGATCCTAAACATTGCTCGAGTCCCCAAGGGACATAGAGGGTGTAGGATGAGTCCTTGGAGGTTCTAATAAGTGTAGAATGGTTAAGAGAGTATTCTAAAGGCTTAGAATGGTCTAGGAATGTGTACTAGGACTTATAATAACCATTAGAATGATCCTAAGCATTGCATGGTACCACAAGGGACGTAGAGGGTGTAGCATGAGTCCTTGTAGGTTCTAACAAGTGTAGAATGGTTAAGAGAGAATTCTAAAGGCTTAGAATGGTCTAGGAATGTGTATTAGGACTTATAATAACCATTAGAATGATCCTAAACATTGCATGGTGCCCCAAGGGACGTAGAGGGTGTAGCATGAGTCCTTGGATGTTCTAATAAGTGTAGAATAGTTAAGAGAGTATTCTAAAAGCTTAGAATGGTCTAGGAATGTGTACTAGGACTTATAATAACCATTAGAATGATCCTAAACATTGCTCGAGTCCCCAAGGGACATAGAGGGTGTAGGATGAGTCCTTGGAGGTTCTAATAAGTGTAGAATGGTTAAGAGAGTATTCTAAAGGCTTAGAATGGTCTAGGAATGTGTACTAGGACTTATAATAACCATTAGAATGATCCTAAACATTGCATGGTACCCCAAGGGACGTAGAGGGTGTACCATGAGTCCATGGAGGTTCTAACAAAGTGTAGAATGGTTAAGAGAGTATTCTAAAGGCTTAGAATGGTCTAGGAATGTGTATTAGGACTTATAATAACCATTGGAATGATCCTAAACATTGCATGGTACCACAAGGGACGTAGAGGGTGTAGCATGAGTCCTTGTAGGTTCTAACAAGTGTAGAATGGTTAAGAGAGAATTCTAAAGGCTTAGAATGGTCTAGGAATGTGTATTAGGACTTATAAGAACCATTAGAATGATCCTAAACATTGCATGGTACCCCAAGGGACGTAGAGGGTGTACCATGAGTCCTTGGAGGTTCTAACAAAGTGTAGAATGGTTAAGAGAGTATTCTAAAGGCTTAGAATGGTCTAGGAATGTGTATTAGGACTTATAATAACCATTGGAATGATCCTAAACATTGCATGGTACCACAAGGGACGTAGAGGGTGTAGCATGAGTCCTTGTAGGTTCTAACAAGTGTAGAATGGTTAAGAGAGTATTCTAAAGGCTTAGAATGGTCTATGAATGTGTACTAGGACTTATAATAACCATTAGAATGATCCTAAACATTGCTCGAGTCCCCAAGGGACATAGAGGGTGTAGGATGAGTCCTTGGAGGTTCTAATAAGTGTAGAATGGTTAAGAGAGTATTCTAAAGGCTTAGAATGGTCTAGGAATGTGTACTAGGACTTATAATAACCATTAGAATGATCCTAAACATTGCATGGTACCCCAAGGGACGTAGAGGGTGTACCATGAGTCCTTGGAGGTTCTAACAAAGTGTAGAATGGTTAAGAGAGTATTCTAAAGGCTTAGAATGGTCTAGGAATGTGTATTAGGACTTATAATAACCATTGGAATGATCCTAAACATTGCATGGTACCACAAGGGACGTAGAGGGTGTAGCATGAGTCCTTGTAGGTTCTAACAAGTGTAGAATGGTTAAGAGAGTATTCTAAAGGCTTAGAATGGTCTAGGAATGTGTATTAGGACTTATAAGAACCATTAGAATGATCCTAAACATTGTTCGAGTCCCCAAGGGACATAGAGGGTGTAGCAAGAGTCCTTGGAGGTTCTAATAAGAGTAGAATGGTTAAGAGAGTATTCTAAAGGCTTAGAATGGTCTAGGAATGTGTAGTAGGACTTATAAGAACCATTAGAATGATCCTAAACAATGCAAGGTACCCCAAAGGATGAAGAGGGTGTACCATAAATCCTTGGAGGTTCAAACAAGTGTAGAATGGTTAGGAGAGTATTCTAAATGCTTAGAATGGTCTAGGAATGTGTAATAGGACTTATAATAATCATTAGAATGATCCTAAACATTGCATGGTACCACAAGGGACGTAAAGGGTGTAGCATGAGTCCTTGGAGGTTATAACAAGTGCAGAATGGTTAAGATAGTATTCTAAAGGCTTAGAATGGTCTAGGAATGTGTATTAGGACTTATAATAACCATTAGAATGATCCTAAACATTGCATGGTGCCCCAAGGGACGTAGAGGGTGTAGCATGAGTCCTTGGAGGTTCTAATAAGTGTAGAATGGTTAAGAGAGTATTCTAAAGGCTTAGAATGGTCTAGGAATGTGTACTAGGACTTATAATAACCATTAGAATGATCCTAAACATTGCATGGTACCCCAAGGGACGTAGAGGGTGTACCATGAGTCCTTGGAGGTTCTAACAAAGTGTAGAATGGTTAAAAGAGTATTCTAAAGGCTTAGAATGGTCTAGGAATGTGTATTAGGACTTATAATAACCATTGGAATGATCCTAAACATTGCATGGTACCACAAGGGACGTAGAGGGTGTAGCATGAGTCCTTGTAGGTTCTAACAAGTGTAGAATGGTTAAGAGAGTATTCTAAAGGCTTAGAATGGTCTAGGAATGTGTACTAGGACTTATAATAACCATTAGAATGATCCTAAACATTGCTCGAGTCCCCAAGGGACATAGAGGGTGTAGGATGAGTACTTGGAGGTTCTAATAAGTGTAGAATGGTTAAGAGAGTATTCTAAAGGCTTAGAATGGTCTAGGAATGTGTACTAGGACTTATAATAACCATTAGAATGATCCTAAACATTGCATGGTACCACAAGGGACGTAGAGGGTGTAGCATGAGTCCTTGTAGGTTCTAACAAGTGTAGAATGGTTAAGAGAGTATTCTAAAGGCTTAGAATGGTCTATGAATGTGTACTAGGACTTATAATAACCATTAGAATGATCCTAAACATTGCTCGAGTCCCCAAGGGACATAGAGGGTGTAGGATGAGTCCTTGGAGGTTCTAATAAGTGTAGAATGGTTAAGAGAGTATTCTAAAGGCTTAGAATGGTCTAGGAATGTGTACTAGGACTTATAATAACCATTAGAATGATCCTAAACATTGCATGGTACCCCAAGGGACGTAGAGGGTGTACCATGAGTCCTTGGAGGTTCTAACAAAGTGTAGAATGGTTAAGAGAGTATTCTAAAGGCTTAGAATGGTCTAGGAATGTGTATTAGGACTTATAATAACCATTGGAATGATCCTAAACATTGCATGGTACCACAAGGGACGTAGAGGGTGTAGCATGAGTCCTTGTAGGTTCTAACAAGTGTAGAATGGTTAAGAGAGTATTCTAAAGGCTTAGAATGGTCTAGGAATGTGTATTAGGACTTATAAGAACCATTAGAATGATCCTAAACATTGTTCGAGTCCCCAAGGGACATAGAGGGTGTAGCAAGAGTCCTTGGAGGTTCTAATAAGAGTAGAATGGTTAAGAGAGTATTCTAAAGGCTTAGAATGGTCTAGGAATGTGTAGTAGGACTTATAAGAACCATTAGAATGATCCTAAACAATGCATGGTACCCCAAAGGATGAAGAGGGTGTACCATAAATCCTTGGAGGTTCAAACAAGTGTAGAATGGTTAGGAGAGTATTCTAAATGCTTAGAATGGTCTAGGAATGTGTAATAGGACTTATAATAATCATTAGAATGATCCTAAACATTGCATGGTACCACAAGGGACGTAAAGGGTGTAGCATGAGTCCTTGGAGGTTATAACAAGTGCAGAATGGTTAAGATAGTATTCTAAAGGCTTAGAATGGTCTAGGAATGTGTATTAGGACTTATAATAACCATTAGAATGATCCTAAACATTGCATGGTGCCCCAAGGGACGTAGAGGGTGTAGCATGAGTCCTTGGAGGTTCTAATAAGTGTAGAATGGTTAAGAGAGTATTCTAAAGGCTTAGAATGGTCTAGGAATGTGTACTAGGACTTATAATAACCATTAGAATGATCCTAAACATTGCATGGTACCCCAAGGGACGTAGAGGGTGTACCATGAGTCCTTGGAGGTTCTAACAAAGTGTAGAATGGTTAAAAGAGTATTCTAAAGGCTTAGAATGGTCTAGGAATGTGTATTAGGACTTATAATAACCATTGGAATGATCCTAAACATTGCATGGTACCACAAGGGACGTAGAGGGTGTAGCATGAGTCCTTGTAGGTTCTAACAAGTGTAGAATGGTTAAGAGAGTATTCTAAAGGCTTAGAATGGTCTAGGAATGTGTACTAGGACTTATAATAACCATTAGAATGATCCTAAACATTGCTCGAGTCCCCAAGGGACATAGAGGGTGTAGGATGAGTACTTGGAGGTTCTAATAAGTGTAGAATGGTTAAGAGAGTATTCTAAAGGCTTAGAATGGTCTAGGAATGTGTACTAGGACTTATAATAACCATTAGAATGATCCTAAACATTGCATGGTACCCCAAGGGACGTAGAGGGTGTACCATGAGTCCTTGGAGGTTCTAACAAAGTGTAGAATGGTTAAGAGAGTATTCTAAAGGCTTAGAATGGTCTAGGAATGTGTATTAGGACTTATAATAACCATTGGAATGATCCTAAACATTGCATGGTACCACAAGGGACGTAGAGGGTGTAGCATGAGTCCTTGTAGGTTCTAACAAGTGTAGAATGGTTAAGAGAGTATTCTAAAGGCTTAGAATGGTCTAGGAATGTGTATTAGGACTTATAAGAACCATTAGAATGATCCTAAACATTGTTCGAGTCCCCAAGGGACATAGAGGGTGTAGCAAGAGTCCTTGGAGGTTCTAATAAGAGTAGAATGGTTAAGAGAGTATTCTAAAGGCTTAGAATGGTCTAGGAATGTGTAGTAGGACTTATAAGAACCATTAGAATGATCCTAAACAATGCATGGTACCCCAAGGGATGAAGAGGGTGTACCATGAATCCTTGGAGGTTCTAACAAGTGTAGAATGGTTAGGAGAGTATTCTAAATGCTTAGAATGGTCTAGGAATATGTAATAGGACTTATAATAACCATTAGAATGATCCTAAACATTGCATGGTACCACAAGGGACGTAGAGGGTGTAGCATGAGTCCTTGGAGGTTATAACAAGTGCAGAATGGTTAAGATAGTATTCTAAAGGCTTAGAATGGTCTAGGAATGTGTATTAGGACTTATAATAACCATTAGAATGATCCTAAACATTGCATGGTGCCCCAAGGGACGTAGAGGGTGTAGCATGAGTCCTTGGAGGTTCTAATAAGTGTAGAATGGTTAAGAGAGTATTCTAAAGGCTTAGAATGGTCTAGGAATGTGTACTAGGACTTATAATAACCATTAGAATGATCCTAAACATTGCATGGTACCCCAAGGGACGTAGAGGGTGTACCATGAGTCCTTGGAGGTTCTAACAAAGTGTAGAATGGTTAAAAGAGTATTCTAAAGGCTTAGAATGGTCTAGGAATGTGTATTAGGACTTATAATAACCATTGGAATGATCCTAAACATTGCATGGTACCACAAGGGACGTAGAGGGTGTAGCATGAGTCCTTGTAGGTTCTAACAAGTGTAGAATGGTTAAGAGAGTATTCTAAAGGCTTAGAATGGTCTAGGAATGTGTACTAGGACTTATAATAACCATTAGAATGATCCTAAACATTGCTCGAGTCCCCAAGGGACATAGAGGGTGTAGGATGAGTCCTTGGAGGTTCTAATAAGTGTAGAATGGTTAAGAGAGTATTCTAAAGGCTTAGAATGGTCTAGGAATGTGTACTAGGACTTATAATAACCATTAGAATGATCCTAAACATTGCATGGTACCCCAAGGGACGTAGAGGGTGTACCATGAGTCCTTGGAGGTTCTAACAAAGTGTAGAATGGTTAAGAGAGTATTCTAAAGGCTTAGAATGGTCTAGGAATGTGTATTAGGACTTATAATAACCATTGGAATGATCCTAAACATTGCATGGTACCACAAGGGACGTAGAGGGTGTAGCATGAGTCCTTGTAGGTTCTAACAAGTGTAGAATGGTTAAGAGAGTATTCTAAAGGCTTAGAATGGTCTAGGAATGTGTATTAGGACTTATAAGAACCATTAGAATGATCCTAAACATTGTTCGAGTCCCCAAGGGACATAGAGGGTGTAGCAAGAGTCCTTGGAGGTTCTAATAAGAGTAGAATGGTTAAGAGAGTATTCTAAAGGCTTAGAATGGTCTAGGAATGTGTAGTAGGACTTATAAGAACCATTAGAATGATCCTAAACAATGCATGGTACCCCAAGGGATGAAGAGGGTGTACCATGAATCCTTGGAGGTTCTAACAAGTGTAGAATGGTTAGGAGAGTATTCTAAATGCTTAGAATGGTCTAGGAATATGTAATAGGACTTATAATAACCATTAGAATGATCCTAAACATTGCATGGTACCACAAGGGACGTAGAGGGTGTAGCATGAGTCCTTGGAGGTTATAACAAGTGCAGAATGGTTAAGATAGTATTCTAAAGGCTTAGAATGGTCTAGGAATGTGTATTAGGACTTATAATAACCATTAGAATGATCCTAAACATTGCATGGTGCCCCAAGGGACGTAGAGGGTGTAGCATGAGTCCTTGGAGGTTCTAATAAGTGTAGAATGGTTAAGAGAGTATTCTAAAGGCTTAGAATGGTCTAGGAATGTGTACTAGGACTTATAATAACCATTAGAATGATCCTAAACATTGCATGGTACCCCAAGGGACGTAGAGGGTGTACCATGAGTCCTTGGTGGTTCTAACAAAGTGTAGAATGGTTAAGAGAGTATTCTAAAGGCTTAGAATGGTCTAGGAATGTGTATTAGGACTTATAATAACCATTGGAATGATCCTAAACATTGCATGGTACCACAAGGGACGTAGAGGGTGTAGCATGAGTCCTTTTAGGTTCTAACAAGTGTAGAATGGTTAAGAGAGTATTCTAAAGGCTTAGAATGGTCTAGGAATGTGTATTAGGACTTATAATAACCAATGGAATGATCCTAAACAGTTCATGGTACCACAAGGGACGTCGAGGGTGTACCATGAGTCCTTGGAGGTTCTAACAAAGTGTAGAATGGTTAAGAGAGTATTCTAAAGGCTTAGAATGAACTAGGAATGTGTATTAGGACTTATAATAACCATTGGAATGATCCTAAACATTGCATGGTACCACAAGGGACGTAGAGGGTGTAGCATGAGTCCTTATAGGTTCTAACAAGTGTAGAATGGTTAAGAGAGTATTCTAAAGGCTTAGAATGGTCTAGGAATGTGTATTAGGACTTATAAGAACCATTAGAATGATCCTAAACATTGTTCGAGTCCCCAAGGGACATAGAGGGTGTAGCAAGAGTCCTTGGAGGTTCTAATAAGAGTAGAATGGTTAAGAGAGTATTCTAAAGGCTTAGAATGATCTAGGAATGTGTAGTAGGACTTATAAGAACCATTAGAATGATCCTAAACTATGCATGGTACCCCAAGGGATGAAGAGGGTGTACCATGAATCCTTGGAGGTTCTAACAAGTGTAGAATGGTTAAGAGAGTATTCTAAATGCTTAGAATGGTCTTGGATTGTGTAATAGGACTTATAATAACCATTAAAATGATCCTAAACAATGCTTGAGTCCCCAAGGGACGTAGTGGGTGTAGCATGAGTCCTTGGAGGTTATAACAAGTGTAGAATGGTTAAGATAGTATTCTAAAGGCTTAGAATGGTCTAGGAATGTGTATTAGGACTTATAATAACCATTAGAATGATCCTAAACATTGCATGGTGCCCCAAGGGACGTAGAGGGTGTAGCATGAGTCCTTGGAGGTTCTAATAAGTGTAGAATGGTTAAGAGAGTATTCTAAAGGCTTAGAATGGTCTAGGAATGTGTACTAGGACTTATAATAACCATTAGAATGATCCTAAACATTGCATGGTAGCCCAAGGGACGTAGAGGGTGTACCATGAGTCCTTGGAGGTTCTAACAAAGTGTAGAATGGTTAAGAGAGTATTCTAAAGGCTTAGAATGGTCTAGGAATGTGTATTAGGACTTATAATAACCATTGGAATGATCCTAAACATTGCATGGTACCACAAGGGACGTAGAGGGTGTAGCATGAGTCCTTGTAGGTTCTAACAAGTGTAGAATGGTTAAGAGAGTATTCTAAAGTCTTAGAATGGTCTAGGAATGTGTATTAGGACTTATAAGAACCATTAGAATGATCCTAAACATTGTTCGAGTCCCCAAGGGACATAGAGGGTGTAGCAAGAGTCCTTGGAGGTTCTAATAAGAGTAGAATGGTTAAGAGAGTATTCTAAAGGCTTAGAATGGTCTAGGAATGTGTAGTAGGACTTATAAGAACCATTAGAATGATCCTAAACAATGCATGGTACCCCAAGGGATGAAGAGGGTGTACCATGAATCCTTGGAGGTTCTAACAAGTGTAGAATGGTTAGGAGAGTATTCTAAATGCTTAGAATGGTCTAGGAATGTGTAATAGGACTTATAATAACCATTAGAATGATCCTAAACATTGCATGGTACCCCAAGGGACGTAGAGGGTGTACCATGAGTCCTTGGAGGTTCTAACAAAGTGTAGAATGGTTAAGAGAGTATTCTAAAGGCTTAGAATGGTCTAGGAATGTGTATTAGGACTTATAATAACCATTGGAATGATCCTAAACATTGCATGGTACCACAAGGGACGTAGAGGGTGTAGCATGAGTCCTTGTAGGTTCTAACAAGTGTAGAATGGTTAAGAGAGAATTCTAAAGGCTTAGAATGGTCTAGGAATGAGTATTAGGACTTATAAGAACCATTAGAATGATCCTAAATATTGTTTGTCCCCAAGGGACATAGAGGGTGTAGCAAGAGTCCTTGGAGGTTCTAATAAGAGTAGAATGGTTAAGAGAGTATTCTAAAGGCTTAGAATGGTCTAGGAATGTGTAGTAGGACTTATAAGAACCATTAGAATGATCCTAAACAATGCATGGTACACCAAGGGATGAAGAGGGTGTACCATGAATCCTTGGAGGTTCTAACAAGTGTAGAATGGTTAAGAGAGTATTCTAAATGCTTAGAATGGTCTAGGAATGTGTAATAGTACTTATAATAACCATTAGAATGATCCTAAACATTGCATGGTGCCCCAAGGGACGTAGAGGGTGTAGCATGAGTCCTTGGAGGTTCTAATAAGTGTAGAATGGTTAAGAGAGTATTCTAAAGGCTTAGAATGGTCTAGGAATGTGTACTAGGACTTATAATAACCATTAGAATGATCCTAAACATTGCATGGTACCCCAAGGGACGTAGAGGGTGTACCATGAGTCCTTGGAGGTTCTAACAAAGTGTAGAATGGTTAAGAGAGTATTCTAAAGGCTTAGAATGGTCTAGGAATGTGTATTAGGACTTATAATAACCATTGGAATGATCCTAAACATTGCATGGTAACACAAGGGACGTAGAGGGTGTACCATGGGTCCTTGTAGGTTCTAACAAGTGTAGAATGGTTAAGAGAGTATTGTAAAGGCTTAGAATGGTCTATTAATGTGTATTAGGACTTATAAGAACCATTAGAATGATCCTAAACATTGTTCGAGTCCCCAAGGGACATAGAGGGTGTAGCAAGAGTCCTTGGAGGTTCTAATAAGAGTAGAATGGTTAAGAGAGTATTCTAAAGGCTTAGAATGGTCTAGGAATGTGCAGTAGGACATATAAGAACCATTAGAATGATCCTAAACAATGCATGGTACCCCAAGGGATGAAGAGGGTGTACCATGAATCCTTGGAGGTTCTAACAAGTGTAGAATGGTTAGGAGAGTATTCTAAATGCTTAGAATGGTCTAGGAATGTGTAATAGGACTTATAATAACCATTAGAATGATCCTAAACATTGCATGGTACCCCAAGGGACGTAGAGGGTGTACCATGAGTCCTTGGAGGTTCTAACAAAGTGTAGAATGGTTAAGAGAGTATTCTAAAGGCTTAGAATGGTCTAGGAATGTGTATTAGGACTTATAATAACCATTGGAATGATCCTAAACATTGCATGGTACCACAAGGGACGTAGAGGGTGTAGCATGAGTCCTTGTAGGTTCTAACAAGTGTAGAATGGTTAAGAGAGTATTCTAAAGTCTTAGAATGGTCTAGGAATGTGTATTAGGACTTATAAGAACCATTAGAATGATCCTAAACATTGTTCGAGTCCCCAAGGGACATAGAGGGTGTAGCAAGAGTCCTTGGAGGTTCTAATAAGAGTAGAATGGTTAAGAGAGTATTCTAAAGGCTTAGAATGGTCTAGGAATGTGTAGTAGGACTTATAAGAACCATTAGAATGATCCTAAACAATGCATGGTACCCCAAGGGATGAAGAGGGTGTACCATGAATCCTTGGAGGTTCTAACAAGTGTAGAATGGTTAGGAGAGTATTCTAAATGCTTAGAATGGTATAGGAATGTGTAATAGGACTTATAATAACCATTAGAATGATCCTAAACATTGCATGGTACCCCAAGGGACGTAGAGGGTGTACCATGAGTCCTTGGAGGTTCTAACAAAGTGTAGAATGGTTAAGAGAGTATTCTAAAGGCTTAGAATGGTCTAGGAATGTGTATTAGGACTTATAATAACCATTGGAATGATCCTAAACATTGCATGGTACCACAAGGGACGTAGAGGGTGTAGCATGAGTCCTTGTAGGTTCTAACAAGTGTAGAATGGTTAAGAGAGAATTCTAAAGGCTTAGAATGGTCTAGGAATGAGTATTAGGACTTATAAGAACCATTAGAATGATCCTAAATATTGTTTGTCCCCAAGGGACATAGAGGGTGTAGCAAGAGTCCTTGGAGGTTCTAATAAGAGTAGAATGGTTAAGAGAGTATTCTAAAGGCTTAGAATGGTCTAGGAATGTGTAGTAGGACTTATAAGAACCATTAGAATGATCCTAAACAATGCATGGTACACCAAGGGATGAAGAGGGTGTACCATGAATCCTTGGAGGTTCTAACAAGTGTAGAATGGTTAAGAGAGTATTCTAAATGCTTAGAATGGTCTAGGAATGTGTAATAGTACTTATAATAACCATTAGAATGATCCTAAACATTGCATGGTGCCCCAAGGGACGTAGAGGGTGTAGCATGAGTCCTTGTAGGTTCTAACAAGTGTAGAATGGTTAAGAGAGAATTCTAAAGGCTTAGAATGGTCTAGGAATGAGTATTAGGACTTATAAGAACCACTAGAATGATCCTAAATATTGTTTGTCCCCAAGGGACATAGAGGGTGTAGCAAGAGTCCTTGGAGGTTCTAATAAGAGTAGAATGGTTAAGAGAGTATTCTAAAGGCTTAGAATGGTCTAGGAATGTGTAATAGGACTTATAATAACCATTAGAATGATCCTAAACATTGCATGGTGCCCCAAGGGACGTAGATGGTGTAGCATGAGTCCTTGGAGGTTCTAACAAGTGTAGAATGGTTAAGAGAGTATTCTAAATGCTTAGAATCGTCTAGGAATGTGTAATAGGACTTATAATAACCATTGGAATGATCCTAAACAATGCTTGAGTCCCCAAGGGACGTAGAGGGTGTAGCATGAGTCCTTGGAGGTTATAACAAGTGTAGAATGGTTAAGAGAGTATTCTAAAGGCTTAGAATGGTCTAGGAATGTGTATTAGGACTTATAATAACCATTAGAATGATCCTAAACATTGTTCGAGTCCCCAAGGGACATAGAGGGTGTAGCATGAGTCCTTGGAGAGTATTCTAAAGGCTTAGAATGGTCTAGGAATGTGTAATAGGACTTATAATAACCATTAGAATGATCCTAAACATTGCATGGTGCCCCAAGGGACGTAGAGGGTGTAGCATGAGTCCTTGGAGGTTCTAATAAGAGTAGAATGGTTAAGAGAGTATTCTAAAGGCTTAGAATGGTCTAGGAATGTGTAATAGGACTTATAATAACCATTAGAATGATCCTAAACATTGTTCGAGTCCCCAAGGGACATAGAGGGTGTAGCATGAGTCCTTGGAGGTTCTAACAAAGTGTAGAATGGTTAAGAGAGTATTCTAAAGGCTTAGAATGGTCTAGGAATGTGTATTAGGACTTATAATAACCATTAGAATGATCCTAAACATTGCATGGTGCCCCAAGGGACGTAGAGGGTGTAGCATGAGTCCTTGGAGGTTTTAATAAGTGTAGAATGGTTAAGAGAGTATTCTAAAGGCTTAGAATGGTCTAGGAATGTGTACTAGGACTTATAATAATAGTTAGAATGATCCTAAACATTGCATGGTGCCCCAAGGGACGTAGAGGGTGTACCATGAGTCCTTGGAGGTTGTAACAAAGTGTAGAATGGTTAAGAGAGTATTCTAAAGGCTTAGAATGGTCTAGGAATGTGTATTAGGACTTATAAGAACCATTAGAATGATCCTAAACATTGTTCGAGTCCCCAAGGGACATAGAGGGTGTAGCAAGAGTCCTTGGAGGTTCTAATAAGAGTAGAATGGTTAAGAGAGTATTCTAAAGGCTTAGAATGGTCTAGGAATGTGTAGTAGGACTTATAAGAACCATTAGAATGATCCTAAACAATGCATGGTACCCCAAGGGATGAAGAGGGTGTACCATGAATCCTTGGAGGTTCTAACAAGTGTAGAATGGTTAGGAGAGTATTCTAAATGCTTAGAATGGTCTAGGAATGTGTAATAGGACTTATAATAACCATTAGAATGATTCTAAACATTGCATGGTACCCCAAGGGACGTAGAGGGTGTACCATGAGTCCTTGGAGGTTCTAACAAAGTGTAGAATGGTTAAGAGAGTATTCTAAAGGCTTAGAATGGTCTAGGAATGTGTATTAGGACTTATAATAACCATTGGAATGATCCTAAACATTGCATGGTACCACAAGGGACGTAGAGGTTGTAGCATGAGTCCTTGTAGGTTCTAACAAGTGTAGAATGGTTAAGAGAGTATTCTAAAGGCTTAGAATGGTCTAGGAATGTGTATTAGGACTTATAAGAACCATTAGAATGATCCTAAACATTGTTCGAGTCCCCAAGGGACATAGAGGGTGTAGCAAGAGTCCTTGGAGGTTCTAATAAGAGTAGAATGGTTAAGAGAGTATTCTAAAGGCTTAGAATGGTCTAGGAATGTGTAGTAGGACTTATAAGAACCATTAGAATGATCCTAAACAATGCATGGTACCCCAAGGGATGAAGAGGGTGTACCATGAATCCTTGGAGGTTCTAACAAGTGTAGAATGGTTAGGAGAGTATTCTAAATGCTTAGAATGGTCTAGGAATGTGTAATAGGACTTATAATAACCATTAGAATGATTCTAAACATTGCATGGTACCCCAAGGGACGTAGAGGGTGTACCATGAGTCCTTGGAGGTTCTAACAAAGTGTAGAATGGTTAAGAGAGTATTCTAAAGGCTTAGAATGGTCTAGGAATGTGTATTAGGACTTATAATAACCATTGGAATGATCCTAAACATTGCATGGTACCACAAGGGACGTAGAGGTTGTAGCATGAGTCCTTGTAGGTTCTAACAAGTGTAGAATGGTTAAGAGAGTATTCTAAAGGCTTAGAATGGTCTAGGAATGTGTATTAGGACTTAAAAGAACCATTAGAATGATCCTAAACATT
Source organism: Crotalaria pallida (assembly GCA_037953625.1). Taxonomy (NCBI): domain Eukaryota; kingdom Viridiplantae; phylum Streptophyta; class Magnoliopsida; order Fabales; family Fabaceae; genus Crotalaria; species Crotalaria pallida. Next base: position 61,636,723 of record CM075655.1, on the reverse strand, counting down.
GTTCGAGTCCCCAAGGGACATAGAGGGTGTAGCAAGAGTCCTTGGAGGTTCTAATAAGAGTAGAATGGTTAAGAGAGTATTCTAAAGGCTTAGAATGGTCTAGGAATGTGTAGTAGGACATATAAGAACCATTAGAATGATCCTAAACAATGCATGGTACCCCAAGGGATGAAGAGGGTGTACCATGAATCCTTGGAGGTTCTAACAAGTGTAGAATGGTTAGGAGAGTATTCTAAATGCTTAGAATGGTCTAGGAATGTGTAATAGGACTTATAATAACCATTAGAATGATCCTAAACATTGCATGGTACCCCAAGGGACGTAGAGGGTGTACCATGAGTCCTTGGAGGTTCTAACAAAGTGTAGAATGGTTAAGAGAGTATTCTAAAGGCTTAGAATGGTCTAGGTATGTGTATTAGGACTTATAATAACCATTGGAATGATCCTAAACATTGCATGGTACCACAAGGGACGTAGAGGGTGTAGCATGAGTCCTTGTAGGTTCTAACAAGTGTAGAATGGTTAAGAGAGAATTCTAAAGGCTTAGAATGGTCTAGGAATGAGTATTAGGACTTATAAGAACCACTAGAATGATCCTAAATATTGTTTGTCCCCAAGGGACATAGAGGGTGTAGCAAGAGTCCTTGGAGGTTCTAATAAGAGTAGAATGGTTAAGAGAGTATTCTAAAGGCTTAGAATGGTCTAGGAATGTGTAATAGGACTTATAATAACCATTAGAATGATCCTAAACATTGCATGGTGCCCCAAGGGACGTAGATGGTGTAGCATGAGTCCTTGGAGGTTCTAACAAGTGTAGAATGGTTAAGAGAGTATTCTAAATGCTTAGAATCGTCTAGGAATGTGTAATAGGACTTATAATAACCATTGGAATGATCCTAAACAATGCTTGAGTCCCCAAGGGACGTAGAGGGTGTAGCATGAGTCCTTGGAGGTTATAACAAGTGTAGAATGGTTAAGAGAGTATTCTAAAGGCTTAGAATGGTCTAGGAATGTGTATTAGGACTTATAATAACCATTAGAATGATCCTAAACATTGTTCGAGTCCCCAAGGGACATAGAGGGTGTAGCATGAGTCCTTGGAGAGTATTCTAAAGGCTTAGAATGGTCTAGGAATGTGTAATAGGACTTATAATAACCATTAGAATGATCCTAAACATTGCATGGTGCCCCAAGGGACGTAGAGGGTGTAGCATGAGTCCTTGGAGGTTCTAATAAGAGTAGAATGGTTAAGAGAGTATTCTAAAGGCTTAGAATGGTCTAGGAATGTGTAATAGGACTTATAATAACCATTAGAATGATCCTAAACATTGCATGGTGCCCCAAGGGACGTAGATGGTGTAGCATGAGTCCTTGGAGGTTCTAACAAGTGTAGAATGGTTAAGAGAGTATTCTAAATGCTTAGAATCGTCTAGGAATGTGTAATAGGACTTATAATAACCATTGGAATGATCCTAAACAATGCTTGAGTCCCCAAGGGACGTAGAGGGTGTAGCATGAGTCCTTGGAGGTTATAACAAGTGTAGAATGGTTAAGAGAGTATTCTAAAGGCTTAGAATGGTCTAGGAATGTGTATTAGGACTTATAAGAACCATTAGAATGATCCTAAACATTGTTCGAGTCCCCAAGGGACATAGAGGGTGTAGCATGAGTCCTTGGAGGTTCTAACAAAGTGTAGAATGGTTAAGAGAGTATTCTAAAGGCTTAGAATGGTCTAGGAATGTGTATTCGGACTTATAATAACCATTAGAATGATCCTAAACATTGCATGGTGCCCCAAGGGACGTAGAGGGTGTAGCATGAGTCCTTGGAGGTTTTAATAAGTGTAGAATGGTTAAGAGAGTATTCTAAAGGCTTAGAATGGTCTAGGAATGTGTACTAGGACTTATAATAATAGTTAGAATGATCCTAAACATTGCATGGTGCCCCAAGGGACGTAGAGGGTGTACCATGAGTCCTTGGAGGTTGTAACAAAGTGTAGAATGGTTAAGAGAGTATTCTAAAGGCTTAGAATGGTCTAGGAATGTGTATTAGGACTTATAAGAACCATTAGAATGATCCTAAACATTGTTCGAGTCCCCAAGGGACATAGAGGGTGTAGCAAGAGTCCTTGGAGGTTCTAATAAGAGTATAATGGTTAAGAGAGTATTCTAAAGGCTTAGAATGGTCTAGGTATGTGTATTAGGACTTATAATAACCTTTGGAATGATCCTAAACATTGCATGGTACCACAAGGGACATAGAGGGTGTAGCATGAGTCCTTGTAGGTTCTAACAAGTGTAGAATGGTTAAGAGAGTATTCTAAAGGCTTAGAATGGTCTAGGAATGTGTAATAGGACTTATAATAACCATTAGAATGATCCTAAACATTGCATGGTTCCCCAAGGGACGTAGATGGTGTAGCATGAGTCCTTGGAGGTTCTAACAAGTGTAGAATGGTTAAGAGAGTATTCTAAATGCTTAGAATCGTCTAGGAATGTGTAATAGGACTTATAATAACCATTGGAATGATCCTAAACAATGCTTGAGTCCCCAAGGGACGTAGAGGGTGTAGCATGAGTCCTTGGAGGTTCTAACAAAGTGTAGAATGGTTAAGAGAGTATTCTAAAGGCTTAGAATGGTCTAGGAATGTGTATTAGGACTTATAATAACCATTAGAATGATCCTAAACATTGCATGGTGCCCCAAGGGACGTAGAGGGTGTAGCATGAGTCCTTGGAGGTTCTAATAAGAGTAGAATGGTTAAGAGAGTATTCTAAAGGCTTAGAATGGTCTAGGAATGTGTAGTAGGACTTATAAGAACCATTAGAATGATCCTAAACAATGCATGGTACCCCAAGGGATGTAGAGGGTGTACCATGAGTCCTTGGAGGTTCTAACAAGTGTAGAATGGTTAGGAGAGTATTCTAAAGGCTTAGAATGGTCTAGGAATGTGTATTAGGACTTATAATAACCATTAGAATGATCCTAAACATTGCATGGTGCCCCAAGGGACGTAGAGGGTGTAGCATGAGTCCTTGGAGGTTCTAATAAGAGTAGAATGGTTAAGAGAGTATTCTAAAGGCTTAGAATGGTCTAGGAATGTGTAATAGGACTTATAATAACCATTAGAATGATCCTAAACATTGCATGGTGCCCCAAGGGACGTAGATGGTGTAGCATGAGTCCTTGGAGGTTCTAACAAGTGTAGAATGGTTAAGAGAGTATTCTAAATGCTTAGAATCGTCTAGGAATGTGTAATAGGACTTATAATAACCATTGGAATGATCCTAAACAATGCTTGAGTCCCCAAGGGACGTAGAGGGTGTAGCATGAGTCCTTGGAGGTTATAACAAGTGTAGAATGGTTAAGAGAGTATTCTTAAGGCTTAGAATGGTCTAGGAATGTGTATTAGGACTTATAAGAACCATTAGAATGATCCTAAACATTGTTCGAGTCCCCAAGGGACATAGAGGGTGTAGCAAGAGTCCTTGGAGGTTCTAATAAGAGTATAATGGTTAAGAGAGTATTCTAAAGGCTTAGAATGGTCTAGGAATGTGTATTAGGACTTATAATAACCATTAGAATGATCCTAAACATTGCATGGTGCCCCAAGGGACGTAGAGGGTGTAGCATGAGTCCTTGGAGGTTCTAATAAGAGTAGAATGGTTAAGAGAGTATTCTAAAGGCTTAGAATGGTCTAGGAATGTGTAATAGGACTTATAATAACCATTAGAATGATCCTAAACATTGCATGGTGCCCCAAGGGACGTAGATGGTGTAGCATGAGTCCTTGGAGGTTCTAACAAGTGTAGAATGGTTAAGAGAGTATTCTAAATGCTTAGAATCGTCTAGGAATGTGTAATAGGACTTATAATAACCATTGGAATGATCCTAAACAATGCTTGAGTCCCCAAGGGACGTAGAGGGTGTAGCATGAGTCCTTGGAGGTTATAACAAGTGTAGAATGGTTAAGAGAGTATTCTAAAGGCTTAGAATGGTCTAGGAATGTGTATTAGGACTTATAAGAACCATTAGAATGATCCTAAACATTGTTCGAGTCCCCAAGGGACATAGAGGGTGTAGCATGAGTCCTTGGAGGTTCTAACAAAGTGTAGAATGGTTAAGAGAGTATTCTAAAGGCTTAGAATGGTCTAGGAATGTGTATTAGGACTTATAATAACCATTAGAATGATCCTAAACATTGCATGGTGCCCCAAGGGACGTAGAGGGTGTAGCATGAGTCCTTGGAGGTTTTAATAAGTGTAGAATGGTTAAGAGAGTATTCTAAAGGCTTAGAATGGTCTAGGAATGTGTACTAGGACTTATAATAATCATTAGAATGATCCTAAACATTGCATGGTGCCCCAAGGGACGTAGAGGGTGTACCATGAGTCCTTGGAGGTTGTAACAAAGTGTAGAATGGTTAAGAGAGTATTCTAAAGGCTTAGAATGGTCTAGGAATGTGTATTAGGACTTATAAGAACCATTAGAATGATCCTAAACATTGTTCGAGTCCCCAAGGGACATAGAGGGTGTAGCAAGAGTCCTTGGAGGTTCTAATAAGAGTATAATGGTTAAGAGAGTATTCTAAAGGCTTAGAATGGTCTAAGTATGTGTATTAGGACTTATAATAACCTTTGGAATGATCCTAAACATTGCATGGTACCACAAGGGACATAGAGGGTGTAGCATGAGTCCTTGTAGGTTCTAACAAGTGTAGAATGGTTAAGAGAGTATTCTAAAGGCTTAGAATGGTCTAGGAATGTGTAATAGGACTTATAATAACCATTAGAATGATCCTAAACATTGCATGGTGCCCCAAGGGACGTAGATGGTGTAGCATGAGTCCTTGGAGGTTCTAACAAGTGTAGAATGGTTAAGAGAGTATTCTAAATGCTTAGAATCGTCTAGGAATGTGTAATAGGACTTATAATAACCATTGGAATGATCCTAAACAATGCTTGAGTCCCCAAGGGACGTAGTGGGTGTAGCATGAGTCCTTGGAGGTTCTAACAAAGTGTAGAATGGTTAAGAGAGTATTCTAAAGGCTTAGAATGGTCTAGGAATGTGTATTAGGACTTATAATAACCATTAGAGTGATCCTAAACATTGCATGGTGCCCCAAGGGACGTAGAGGGTGTAGCATGAGTCCTTGGAGGTTCTAATAAGAGTAGAATGGTTAAGAGAGTATTCTAAAGGCTTAGAATGGTCTAGGAATGTGTAGTAGGACTTATAAGAACCATTAGAATGATCCTAAACAATGCATGGTACCCCAAGGGATGTAGAGGGTGTACCATGAGTCCTTGGAGGTTCTAACAAGTGTAGAATGGTTAGGAGAGTATTCTAAAGGCTTAGAATGGTCTAGGAATGTGTATTAGGACTTATAATAACCATTAGAATGATCCTAAACATTGCATGGTGCCCCAAGGGACGTAGAGGGTGTAGCATGAGTCCTTGGAGGTTCTAATAAGAGTAGAATGGTTAAGAGAGTATTCTAAAGGCTTAGAATGGTCTAGGAATGTGTAATAGGACTTATAATAACCATTAGAATGATCCTAAACATTGCATGGTGCCCCAAGGGACGTAGATGGTGTAGCATGAGTCCTTGGAGGTTCTAACAAGTGTAGAATGGTTAAGAGAGTATTCTAAATGCTTAGAATCGTCTAGGAATGTGTAATAGGACTTATAATAACCATTGGAATGATCCTAAACAATGCTTGAGTCCCCAAGGGACGTAGAGGGTGTAGCATGAGTCCTTGGAGGTTATAACAAGTGTAGAATGGTTAAGAGAGTATTCTTAAGGCTTAGAATGGTCTAGGAATGTGTATTAGGACTTATAAGAACCATTAGAATGATCCTAAACATTGTTCGAGTCCCCAAGGGACATAGAGGGTGTAGCATGAGTCCTTGGAGGTTTTAAGAAAGTGTAGAATGGTTAAGAGAGTATTCTAAAGGCTTAGAATGGTCTAGGTATGTGTATTAGGACTTATAATAACCTTTGGAATGATCCTAAACATTGCATGGTACCACAAGGGACATAGAGGGTGTAACATGAGTCCTTGTAGGTTCTAACAAGTGTAGAATGGTTAAGAGAGTACTCTAAAGGCTTAGAATGGTCTAGGAATGTGTATTAGGACTTATAAGAACCATTAGAATGATCCTACACATTGTTCGAGTCCCCAAGGGACGTAGAGGGTGTACCATGAGTCCTTGGAGGTTCTAACAAGTGTAGAATGGTTAAGAGAGTATTCTAAAAGCTTAGAATGGTCTAGGAATGTGTATTAGGACTTATAAGAACCATTAGAATGATCCTACACATTGTTCGAGTCCCCAAGGGACATAGAGGGTGTAGCATGAGTCCTTGGAGGTTCTAACAAAGTGTAGAATGGTTAAGAGAGTATTCTAAAGGCTTAGAATGGTCTAGGAATGTGTATTAGGACTTATAATAACCATTAGAATGATCCTAAACATTGCATGGTGCCCCAAGGGACGTAGAGGGTGTAGCATGAGTCCTTGGAGGTTTTAATAAGTGTAGAATGGTTAAGAGAGTATTCTAAAGGCTTAGAATGGTCTAGGAATGTGTACTAGGACTTATAATAATCATTAGAATGATCCTAAACATTGCATGGTGCCCCAAGGGACGTAGAGGGTGTACCATGAGTCCTTGGAGGTTGTAACAAAGTGTAGAATGGTTAAGAGAGTATTCTAAAGGCTTAGAATGGTCTAGGAATGTGTATTAGGACTTATAAGAACCATTAGAATGATCCTAAACATTGTTCGAGTCCCCAAGGGACATAGAGGGTGTAGCAAGAGTCCTTGGAGGTTCTAATAAGAGTATAATGGTTAAGAGAGTATTCTAAAGGCTTAGAATGGTCTAGGTATGTGTATTAGGACTTATAATAACCTTTGGAATGATCCTAAACATTGCATGGTACCACAAGGGATATAGAGGGTGTAGCATGAGTCCTTGTAGGTTCTAACAAGTGTAGAATGGTTAAGAGAGTATTCTAAAGGCTTAGAATGGTCTAGGAATGTGTATTAGGACTTATAAGAACCATTAGAATGATCCTAAACATTGTTCGAGTCCCCAAGGGACATAGAGGGTGTAGCAACAGTCCTTGGAGGTTCTAATAAGAGTAGAATGGTTAAGAGAGTATTCTAAAGGCTTAGAATGGTCTAGGAATGTGTAGTAGGACTTATAAGAACCATTAGAATGATCCTAAACAATGCATGGTACCCCAAGGGATGAAGAGGGTGTACCATGAATCCTTGGAGGTTCTAACAAGTGTAGAATGGTTAGGAGAGTATTCTAAATGCTTAGAATGGTCTAGGAATGTGTAATAGGACTTATAATAACCATTAGAATGATCCTAAACATTGCATGGTACCCCAAGGGACGTAGAGGGTGTACCATGAGTCCTTGGAGGTTCTAACAAAGTGTAGAATGGTTAAGAGAGTATTCTAAAGGCTTAGAATGGTCTAGGAATGTGTATTAGGACTTATAATAACCATTGGAATGATCCTAAACATTGCAAGGTACCACAAGGGACGTAGAGGGTGTAGCATGAGTCCTTGTAGGTTCTAACAAGTGTAGAATGGTTAAGAGAGAATTCTATAGGCTTAGAATGGTCTAGGAATGAGTATTAGGACTTATAAGAACCATTAGAATGATCCTAAATATTGTTTGTCCCCAAGGGACATAGAGGGTGTAGCAAGAGTCCTTGGAGGTTCTAATAAGAGTAGAATGGTTAAGAGAGTATTCTAAAGGCTTAGAATGGTCTAGGAATGTGTAGTAGGACTTATAAGAACCATTAGAATGATCCTAAACAATGCATGGTACACCAAGGGATGAAGAGGGTGTACCATGAATCCTTGGAGGTTCTAACAAGTGTAGAATGGTTAAGAGAGTATTCTAAATGCTTAGAATGGTCTAGGAATGTGTAATAGTACTTATAATAACCATTAGAATGATCCTAAACATTGCATGGTGCCCCAAGGGACGTAGAGGGTGTAGCATGAGTCCTTGGAGGTTCTAATAAGCGTAGAATGGTTAAGAGAGTATTCTAAAGGCTTAGAATGGTCTAGGAATGTGTATTAGGACTTATAATAACCATTAGAATGATCCTAAACATTGCATGGTACCCCAAGGGACGTAGAGGGTGTACCATGAGTCCTTGGAGGTTCTAACAAAGTGTAGAATGGTTAAGAGAGTATTCTAAAGGCTTAGAATGGTCTAGGAATGTGTATTAGGACTTATAATAACCATTGGAATGATCCTAAACATTGCATGGTAACACAAGGGACGTAGAGGGTGTACCATGGGTCCTTGTAGGTTCTAACAAGTGTAGAATGGTTAAGAGAGTATTGTAAAGGCTTAGAATGGTCTATTAATGTGTATTAGGACTTATAAGAACCATTAGAATGATCCTAAACATTGTTCGAGTCCCCAAGGGACATAGAGGGTGTAGCAAGAGTCCTTGGAGGTTCTAATAAGAGTAGAATGGTTAAGAGAGTATTCTAAAGGCTTAGAATGGTCTAGGAATGTGCAGTAGGACATATAAGAACCATTAGAATGATCCTAAACAATGCATGGTACCCCAAGGGATGAAGAGGGTGTACCATGAATCCTTGGAGGTTCTAACAAGTGTAGAATGGTTAGGAGAGTATTCTAAATGCTTAGAATGGTCTAGGAATGTGTAATAGGACTTATAATAACCATTAGAATGATCCTAAACATTGCATGGTACCCCAAGGGACGTAGAGGGTGTACCATGAGTCCTTGGAGGTTCTAACAAAGTGTAGAATGGTTAAGAGAGTATTCTAAAGGCTTAGAATGGTCTAGGAATGTGTATTAGGACTTATAAGAACCATTAGAATGATCCTAAACATTGTTCGAGTCCCCATGGGACGTAGAGGGTGTAGCATGAGTCCTTGGAGGTTATAACAAGTGTAGAATGGTTAAGATAGTATTCTAAAGGCTTAGAATGGTCTAGGAATGTGTAGTAGGACTTATAAGAACCATTAGAATGATCCTAAACTATGCATGGTACCCCAAGGGATGAAGAGGGTGTACCATGAATCCTTGGAGGTTCTAACAAGTGTAGAATGGTTAAGAGAGTATTCTAAATGCTTAGAATGGTCTAGGATTGTGTAATAGGACTTATAATAACCATTAGAATGATCCTAAACAATGCTTGAGTCCCCAAGGGACGTAGAGGGTGTAGCATGAGTCCTTGGAGGTTATAACAAGTGTAGAATGGTTAAGATAGTATTCTAAAGGCTTAGAATGGTCTAGGAATGTGTATTAGGACTTATAATAACCATTAGAATGATCCTAAACATTGCATGGTGCCCCAAGGGACGTAGAGGGTGTAGCATGAGTCCTTGGAGGTTCTAATAAGTGTAGAATGGTTAAGAGAGTATTCTAAAGGCTTAGAATGGTCTAGGAATGTGTACTAGGACTTATAATAACCATTAGAATGATCCTAAACATTGCATGGTACTCCAAGGGACGTAGAGGGTGTACCATGAGTCCTTGGAGGTTCTAACAAAGTGTAGAATGGTTAAGAGAGTATTCTAAAGGCTTAGAATGGTCTAGGAATGTGTATTAGGACTTATAATAACCATTGGAATGATCCTAAACATTGCATGGTACCACAAGGGACGTAGAGGTTGTAGCATGAGTCCTTGTAGGTTCTAACAAGTGTAGAATGGTTAAGAGAGTATTCTAAAGGCTTAGAATGGTCTAGGAATGTGTATTAGGACTTAAAAGAACCATTAGAATGATCCTAAACATTGTTCGAGTCCCCAAGGGACATAGAGGGTGTAGCAAGAGTCCTTGGAGGTTCTAATAAGAGTAGAATGGTTAAGAGAGTATTCTAAAGGCTTAGAATGGTCTAGGAATGTGTAGTAGGACTTATAAGAACCATTAGAATGATCCTAAACAATGCATGGTACCCCAAGGGATGAAGAGGGTGTACCATGAATCCTTGGAGGTTCTAACAAGTGTAGAATGGTTAGGAGAGTATTCTAAATGCTTAGAATGGTCTAGGAATGTGTAATAGGACTTATAATAACCATTAGAATGATTCTAAACATTGCATGGTACCCCAAGGGACGTAGAGGGTGTACCATGAGTCCTTGGAGGTTCTAACAAAGTGTAGAATGGTTAAGAGAGTATTCTAAAGGCTTAGAATGGTCTAGGAATGTGTATTAGGACTTATAATAACCATTGGAATGATCCTAAACATTGCATGGTACCACAAGGGACGTAGAGGGTGTAGCATGAGTCCTTGTAGGTTCTAACAAGTGTAGAATGGTTAAGAGAGAATTCTAAAGGCTTAGAATGGTCTAGGAATGAGTATTAGGACTTATAAGAACCATTAGAATGATCCTAAATATTGTTTGTCCCCAAGGGACATAGAGGGTGTAGCAAGAGTCCTTGGAGGTTCTAATAAGAGTAGAATGGTTAAGAGAGTATTCTAAAGGCTTAGAATGGTCTAGGAATGTGTAGTAGGACTTATAAGAACCATTGGAATGATCCTAAACAATGCATGGTACACCAAGGGATGAAGAGGGTGTACCATGAATCCTTGGAGGTTCTAACAAGTGTAGAATGGTTAAGAGAGTATTCTAAATGCTTAGAATGGTCTAGGAATGTGTAATAGTACTTATAATAACCATTAGAATGATCCTAAACATTGCATGGTGCCCCAAGGGACGTAGAGGGTGTAGCATGAGTCCTTGGAGGTTCTAATAAGTGTAGAATGGTTAAGAGAGTATTCTAAAGGCTTAGAATGGTCTAGGAATGTGTACTAGGACTTATAATAACCATTAGAATGATCCTAAACATTGCATGGTACCCCAAGGGACGTAGAGGGTGTACCATGAGTCCTTGGAGGTTCTAACAAAGTGTAGAATGGTTAAGAGAGTATTCTAAAGGCTTAGAATGGTCTAGGAATGTGTATTAGGACTTATAATAACCATTGGAATGATCCTAAACATTGCATGGTAACACAAGGGACGTAGAGGGTGTACCATGGGTCCTTGTAGGTTCTAACAAGTGTAGAATGGTTAAGAGAGTATTGTAAAGGCTTAGAATGGTCTATTAATGTGTATTAGGACTTATAAGAACCATTAGAATGATCCTAAACATTGTTCGAGTCCCCAAGGGACATAGAGGGTGTAGCAACAGTCCTTGGAGGTTCTAATAAGAGTAGAATGGTTAAGAGAGTATTCTAAAGGCTTAGAATGGTCTAGGAATGTGTAGTAGGACTTATAAGAACCATTAGAATGATCCTAAACAATGCATGGTACCCCAAGGGATGAAGAGGGTGTACCATGAATCCTTGGAGGTTCTAACAAGTGTAGAATGGTTAGGAGAGTATTCTAAATGCTTAGAATGGTCTAGGAATGTGTAATAGGACTTATAATAACCATTAGAATGATCCTAAACATTGCATGGTACCCCAAGGGACGTAGAGGGTGTACCATGAGTCCTTGGAGGTTCTAACAAAGTGTAGAATGGTTAAGAGAGTATTCTAAAGGCTTAGAATGGTCTAGGAATGTGTATTAGGACTTATAATAACCATTGGAATGATCCTAAACATTGCAAGGTACCACAAGGGACGTAGAGGGTGTAGCATGAGTCCTTGTAGGTTCTAACAAGTGTAGAATGGTTAAGAGAGAATTCTATAGGCTTAGAATGGTCTAGGAATGAGTATTAGGACTTATAAGAACCATTAGAATGATCCTAAATATTGTTTGTCCCCAAGGGACATAGAGGGTGTAGCAAGAGTCCTTGGAGGTTCTAATAAGAGTAGAATGGTTAAGAGAGTATTCTAAAGGCTTAGAATGGTCTAGGAATGTGTAGTAGGACTTATAAGAACCATTAGAATGATCCTAAACAATGCATGGTACACCAAGGGATGAAGAGGGTGTACCATGAATCCTTGGAGGTTCTAACAAGTGTAGAATGGTTAAGAGAGTATTCTAAATGCTTAGAATGGTCTAGGAATGTGTAATAGTACTTATAATAACCATTAGAATGATCCTAAACATTCCATGGTGCCCCAAGGGACGTAGAGGGTGTAGCATGAGTCCTTGGAGGTTCTAATAAGTGTAGAATGGTTAAGAGAGTATTCTAAAGGCTTAGAATGGTCTAGGAATGTGTACTAGGACTTATAATAACCATTAGAATGATCCTAAACATTGCATGGTACTCCAAGGGACGTAGAGGGTGTACCATGAGTCCTTGGAGGTTCTAACAAAGTGTAGAATGGTTAAGAGAGTATTCTAAAGGCTTAGAATGGTCTAGGAATGTGTATTAGGACTTATAATAACCATTGGAATGATCCTAAACATTGCATGGTACCACAAGGGACGTAGAGGTTGTAGCATGAGTCCTTGTAGGTTCTAACAAGTGTAGAATGGTTAAGAGAGTATTCTAAAGGCTTAGAATGGTCTAGGAATGTGTATTAGGACTTAAAAGAACCATTAGAATGATCCTAAACATTGTTCGAGTCCCCAAGGGACATAGAGGGTGTAGCAAGAGTCCTTGGAGGTTCTAATAAGAGTAGAATGGTTAAGAGAGTATTCTAAAGGCTTAGAATGGTCTAGGAATGTGTAGTAGGACTTATAAGAACCATTAGAATGATCCTAAACAATGCATGGTACCCCAAGGGATGAAGAGGGTGTACCATGAATCCTTGGAGGTTCTAACAAGTGTAGAATGGTTAGGAGAGTATTCTAAATGCTTAGAATGGTCTAGGAATGTGTAATAGGACTTATAATAACCATTAGAATGATTCTAAACATTGCATGGTACCCCAAGGGACGTAGAGGGTGTACCATGAGTCCTTGGAGGTTCTAACAAAGTGTAGAATGGTTAAGAGAGTATTCTAAAGGCTTAGAATGGTCTAGGAATGTGTATTAGGACTTATAATAACCATTGGAATGATCCTAAACATTGCATGGTACCACAAGGGACGTAGAGGGTGTAGCATGAGTCCTTGTAGGTTCTAACAAGTGTAGAATGGTTAAGAGAGAATTCTAAAGGCTTAGAATGGTCTAGGAATGTGTATTAGGACTTAAAAGAACCATTAGAATGATCCTAAACATTGTTCGAGTCCCCAAGGGACATAGAGGGTGTAGCAAGAGTCCTTGGAGGTTCTAATAAGAGTAGAATGGTTAAGAGAGTATTCTAAAGGCTTAGAATGGTCTAGGAATGTGTAGTAGGACTTATAAGAACCATTAGAATGATCCTAAACAATGCATGGTACCCCAAGGGATGAAGAGGGTGTACCATGAATCCTTGGAGGTTCTAACAAGTGTAGAATGGTTAGGAGAGTATTCTAAATGCTTAGAATGGTCTAGGAATGTGTAATAGGACTTATAATAACCATTAGAATGATTCTAAACATTGCATGGTACCCCAAGGGACGTAGAGGGTGTACCATGAGTCCTTGGAGGTTCTAACAAAGTGTAGAATGGTTAAGAGAGTATTCTAAAGGCTTAGAATGGTCTAGGAATGTGTATTAGGACTTATAATAACCATTGGAATGATCCTAAACATTGCATGGTACCACAAGGGACGTAGAGGGTGTAGCATGAGTCCTTGTAGGTTCTAACAAGTGTAGAATGGTTAAGAGAGAATTCTAAAGGCTTAGAATGGTCTAGGAATGAGTATTAGGACTTATAAGAACCATTAGAATGATCCTAAATATTGTTTGTCCCCAAGGGACATAGAGGGTGTAGCAAGAGTCCTTGGAGGTTCTAATAAGAGTAGAATGGTTAAGAGAGTATTCTAAAGGCTTAGAATGGTCTAGGAATGTGTAGTAGGACTTATAAGAACCATTAGAATGATCCTAAACAATGCATGGTACACCAAGGGATGAAGAGGGTGTACCATGAATCCTTGGAGGTTCTAACAAGTGTAGAATGGTTAAGAGAGTATTCTAAATGCTTAGAATGGTCTAGGAATGTGTAATAGTACTTATAATAACCATTAGAATGATCCTAAACATTGCATGGTGCCCCAAGGGACGTAGAGGGTGTAGCATGAGTCCTTGGAGGTTCTAATAAGTGTAGAATGGTTAAGAGAGTATTCTAAAGGCTTAGAATGGTCTAGGAATGTGTACTAGGACTTATAATAACCATTAGAATGATCCTAAACATTGCATGGTACCCCAAGGGACGTAGAGGGTGTACCATGAGTCCTTGGAGGTTCTAACAAAGTGTAGAATGGTTAAGAGAGTATTCTAAAGGCTTAGAATGGTCTAGGAATGTGTATTAGGACTTATAATAACCATTGGAATGATCCTAAACATTGCATGGTAACACAAGGGACGTAGAGGGTGTACCATGGGTCCTTGTAGGTTCTAACAAGTGTAGAATGGTTAAGAGAGTATTGTAAAGGCTTAGAATGGTCTATTAATGTGTATTAGGACTTATAAGAACCATTAGAATGATCCTAAACATTGTTCGAGTCCCCAAGGGACATAGAGGGTGTAGCAACAGTCCTTGGAGGTTCTAATAAGAGTAGAATGGTTAAGAGAGTATTCTAAAGGCTTAGAATGGTCTAGGAATGTGTAGTAGGACTTATAAGAACCATTAGAATGATCCTAAACAATGCATGGTACCCCAAGGGATGAAGAGGGTGTACCATGAATCCTTGGAGGTTCTAACAAGTGTAGAATGGTTAGGAGAGTATTCTAAATGCTTAGAATGGTCTAGGAATGTGTAATAGGACTTATAATAACCATTAGAATGATCCTAAACATTGCATGGTACCCCAAGGGACGTAGAGGGTGTACCATGAGTCCTTGGAGGTTCTAACAAAGTGTAGAATGGTTAAGAGAGTATTCTAAAGGCTTAGAATGGTCTAGGAATGTGTATTAGGACTTATAATAACCATTGGAATGATCCTAAACATTGCAAGGTACCACAAGGGACGTAGAGGGTGTAGCATGAGTCCTTGTAGGTTCTAACAAGTGTAGAATGGTTAAGAGAGAATTCTATAGGCTTAGAATGGTCTAGGAATGAGTATTAGGACTTATAAGAACCATTAGAATGATCCTAAATATTGTTTGTCCCCAAGGGACATAGAGGGTGTAGCAAGAGTCCTTGGAGGTTCTAATAAGAGTAGAATGGTTAAGAGAGTATTCTAAAGGCTTAGAATGGTCTAGGAATGTGTAGTAGGACTTATAAGAACCATTAGAATGATCCTAAACAATGCATGGTACACCAAGGGATGAAGAGGGTGTACCATGAATCCTTGGAGGTTCTAACAAGTGTAGAATGGTTAAGAGAGTATTCTAAATGCTTAGAATGGTCTAGGAATGTGTAATAGTACTTATAATAACCATTAGAATGATCCTAAACATTCCATGGTGCCCCAAGGGACGTAGAGGGTGTAGCATGAGTCCTTGGAGGTTCTAATAAGTGTAGAATGGTTAAGAGAGTATTCTAAAGGCTTAGAATGGTCTAGGAATGTGTACTAGGACTTATAATAACCATTAGAATGATCCTAAACATTGCATGGTACTCCAAGGGACGTAGAGGGTGTACCATGAGTCCTTGGAGGTTCTAACAAAGTGTAGAATGGTTAAGAGAGTATTCTAAAGGCTTAGAATGGTCTAGGAATGTGTATTAGGACTTATAATAACCATTGGAATGATCCTAAACATTGCATGGTACCACAAGGGACGTAGAGGTTGTAGCATGAGTCCTTGTAGGTTCTAACAAGTGTAGAATGGTTAAGAGAGTATTCTAAAGGCTTAGAATGGTCTAGGAATGTGTATTAGGACTTAAAAGAACCATTAGAATGATCCTAAACATTGTTCGAGTCCCCAAGGGACATAGAGGGTGTAGCAAGAGTCCTTGGAGGTTCTAATAAGAGTAGAATGGTTAAGAGAGTATTCTAAAGGCTTAGAATGGTCTAGGAATGTGTAGTAGGACTTATAAGAACCATTAGAATGATCCTAAACAATGCATGGTACCCCAAGGGATGAAGAGGGTGTACCATGAATCCTTGGAGGTTCTAACAAGTGTAGAATGGTTAGGAGAGTATTCTAAATGCTTAGAATGGTCTAGGAATGTGTAATAGGACTTATAATAACCATTAGAATGATTCTAAACATTGCATGGTACCCCAAGGGACGTAGAGGGTGTACCATGAGTCCTTGGAGGTTCTAACAAAGTGTAGAATGGTTAAGAGAGTATTCTAAAGGCTTAGAATGGTCTAGGAATGTGTATTAGGACTTATAATAACCATTGGAATGATCCTAAACATTGCATGGTACCACAAGGGACGTAGAGGGTGTAGCATGAGTCCTTGTAGGTTCTAACAAGTGTAGAATGGTTAAGAGAGAATTCTAAAGGCTTAGAATGGTCTAGGAATGAGTATTAGGACTTATAAGAACCATTAGAATGATCCTAAATATTGTTTGTCCCCAAGGGACATAGAGGGTGTAGCAAGAGTCCTTGGAGGTTCTAATAAGAGTAGAATGGTTAAGAGAGTATTCTAAAGGCTTAGAATGGTCTAGGAATGTGTAGTAGGACTTATAAGAACCATTAGAATGATCCTAAACAATGCATGGTACACCAAGGGATGAAGAGGGTGTACCATGAATCCTTGGAGGTTCTAACAAGTGTAGAATGGTTAAGAGAGTATTCTAAATGCTTAGAATGGTCTAGGAATGTGTAATAGTACTTATAATAACCATTAGAATGATCCTAAACATTGCATGGTGCCCCAAGGGACGTAGAGGGTGTAGCATGAGTCCTTGGAGGTTCTAATAAGTGAAGAATGGTTAAGAGAGTATTCTAAAGGCTTAGAATGGTCTAGGAATGTGTACTAGGACTTATAATAACCATTAGAATGATCCTAAACATTGCATGGTACCCCAAGGGACGTAGAGGGTGTACCATGAGTTCTTGGAGGTTCTAACAAAGTGTAGAATGGTTAAGAGAGTATTCTAAAGGCTTAGAATGGTCTAGGAATGTGTATTAGGACTTATAATAACCATTGGAATGATCCTAAACATTGCATGGTAACACAAGGGACGTAGAGGGTGTACCATGGGTCCTTGTAGGTTCTAACAAGTGTAGAATGGTTAAGAGAGTATTGTAAAGGCTTAGAATGGTCTATTAATGTGTATTAGGACTTATAAGAACCATTAGAATGATCCTAAACATTGTTCGAGTCCCCAAGGGACATAGAGGGTGTAGCAAGAGTCCTTGGAGGTTCTAATAAGAGTAGAATGGTTAAGAGAGTATTCTAAAGGCTTAGAATGGTCTAGGAATGTGCAGTAGGACATATAAGAACCATTAGAATGATCCTAAACAATGCATGGTACCCCAAGGGATGAAGAGGGTGTACCATGAATCCTTGGAGGTTCTAACAAGTGTAGAATGGTTAGGAGAGTATTCTAAATGCTTAGAATGGTCTAGGAATGTGTAATAGGACTTATAATAACCATTAGAATGATCCTAAACATTGCATGGTACCCCAAGGGACGTAGAGGGTGTACCATGAGTCCTTGGAGGTTCTAACAAAGTGTAGAATGGTTAAGAGAGTATTCTAAAGGCTTAGAATGGTCTAGGAAGGAGTATTAGGACTTATAAGAACCATTAGAATGATCCTAAATATTGTTCGAGTCCCCAAGGGACATAGAGGGTGTAGCAAGAGTCCTTGGAGGTTCTAATAAGAGTAGAATGGTTAAGAGAGTATTCTAAAGGCTTAGAATGGTCTAGGAATGTGTAATAGGACTTATAATAACCATTAGAATGATCCTAAACATTACATGGTGCCCCAAGGGACGTAGATGGTGTAGCATGAGTCCTTGGAGGTTCTAACAAGTGTAGAATGGTTAAGAGAGTATTCTAAATGCTTAGAATCGTCTAGGAATGTGTAATAGGACTTATAATAACCATTGGAATGATCCTAAACAATGCTTGAGTCCCCAAGGGACGTAGAGGGTGTAGGATGAGTCCTTGGAGGTTATACAAGTGTAGAATGGTTAAGAGAGTATTCTAAAGGCTTAGAATGGTCTAGGAATGTGTATTAGGACTTATAATAACCATTAGAATGATCCTAAACATTGCATGGTGCCCCAAGGGACGTAGAGGGTGTAGCATGAGTCCTTGGAGGTTCTAATAAGTGTAGAATGGTTAAGAGAGTATTCAAAAGGCTTAGAATGGTCTAGGAATGTGTACTAGGACTTATAATAACCATTGGAATGATCCTAAACATTGCATGGTACCACAAGGGACGTAGAGGGTGTAGCATGAGTCCTTGTAGGTTCTAACAAGTGTAGAATGGTTAAGAGAGTATTCTAAAGGCTTAGAATGGTCTAGGAAGGAGTATTAGGACTTATAAGAACCATTAGAATGATCCTAAATATTGTTCGAGTCCCCAAGGGACATAGAGGGTGTAGCAAGAGTCCTTGGAGGTTCTAATAAGAGTAGAATGGTTAAGAGAGTATTCTAAAGGCTTAGAATGGTCTAGGAATGTGTAGTAGGACTTATAAGAACCATTAGAATGATCCTAAACTATGCATGGTACCCCAAGGGATGAAGAGGGTGTACCATGAATCCTTGGAGGTTCTAACAAGTGTAGAATGGTTAAGAGAGTATTCTAAATGCTTAGAATGGTCTAGGATTGTGTAATAGGACTTATAATAACCATTAGAATGATCCTAAACAATGCTTGAGTCCCCAAGGGACGTAGAGGGTGTAGCATGAGTCCTTGGAGGTTATAACAAGTGTAGAATGGTTAAGATAGTATTCTAAAGGCTTAGAATGGTCTAGGAATGTGTATTAGGACTTATAATAACCATTAGAATGATCCTAAACATTGCATGGTGCCCCAAGGGACGTAGAGGGTGTAGCATGAGTCCTTGGAGGTTCTAATAAGTGTAGAATGGTTAAGAGAGTATTCTAAAGGCTTAGAATGGTCTAGGAATGTGTACTAGGACTTATAATAACCATTAGAATGATCCTAAACATTGCATGGTACTCCAAGGGACGTAGAGGGTGTACCATGAGTCCTTGGAGGTTCTAACAAAGTGTAGAATGGTTAAGAGAGTATTCTAAAGGCTTAGAATGGTCTAGGAATGTGTATTAGGACTTATAATAACCATTGGAATGATCCTAAACATTGCATGGTACCACAAGGGACGTAGAGGTTGTACCATGAGTCCTTGTAGGTTCTAACAAGTGTAGAATGGTTAAGAGAGTATTCTAAAGGCTTAGAATGGTCTAGGAATGTGTATTAGGACTTAAAAGAACCATTAGAATGATCCTAAACATTGTTCGAGTCCCCAAGGGACATAGAGGGTGTAGCAAGAGTCCTTGGAGGTTCTAATAAGAGTAGAATGGTTAAGAGAGTATTCTAAAGGCTTAGAATGGTCTAGGAATGTGTAGTAGGACATATAAGAACCATTAGAATGATCCTAAACAATGCATGGTACCCCAAGGGATGAAGAGGGTGTACCATGAATCCTTGGAGGTTCTAACAAGTGTAGAATGGTTAGGAGAGTATTCTAAATGCTTAGAATGGTCTAGGAATGTGTAATAGGACTTATAATAACCATTAGAATGATCCTAAACATTGCATGGTACCCCAAGGGACGTAGAGGGTGTACCATGAGTCCTTGGAGGTTCTAACAAAGTGTAGAATGGTTAAGAGAGTATTCTAAAGGCTTAGAATGGTCTAGGTATGTGTATTAGGACTTATAATAACCATTGGAATGATCCTAAACATTGCATGGTACCACAAGGGACGTAGAGGGTGTAGCATGAGTCCTTGTAGGTTCTAACAAGTGTAGAATGGTTAAGAGAGAATTCTAAAGGCTTAGAATGGTCTAGGAATGAGTATTAGGACTTATAAGAACCATTAGAATGATCCTAAATATTGTTTGTCCCCAAGGGACATAGAGGGTGTAGCAAGAGTCCTTGGAGGTTCTAATAAGAGTAGAATGGTTAAGAGAGCATTCTAAAGGCTTAGAATGGTCTAGGAATGTGTAATAGGACTTATAATAACCATTAGAATGATCCTAAACATTGCATGGTGCCCCAAGGGACGTAGATGGTGTAGCATGAGTCCTTGGAGGTTCTAACAAGTGTAGAATGGTTAAGAGAGTATTCTAAATGCTTAGAATCGTCTAGGAATGTGTAATAGGACTTATAATAACCATTGGAATGATCCTAAACAATGCTTGAGTCCCCAAGGGACGTAGAGGGTGTAGCATGAGTCCTTGGAGGTTATAACAAGTGTAGAATGGTTAAGAGAGTATTCTAAAGGCTTAGAATGGTCTAGGAATGTGTATTAGGACTTATAATAACCATTAGAATGATCCTAAACATTGTTCGAGTCCCCAAGGGACATAGAGGGTGTAGCATGAGTCCTTGGAGAGTATTCTAAAGGCTTAGAATGGTCTAGGAATGTGTAATAGGACTTATAATAACCATTAGAATGATCCTAAACATTGCATGGTGCCCCAAGGGACGTAGAGGGTGTAGCATGAGTCCTTGGAGGTTCTAATAAGAGTAGAATGGTTAAGAGAGTATTCTAAATGCTTAGAATCGTCTAGGAATGTGTAATAGGACTTATAATAACCATTGGAATGATCCTAAACAATGCTTGAGTCCCCAAGGGACGTAGAGGGTGTACCATGAGTCCTTGGAGGTTGTAACAAAGT
The DNA here is from genome assembly GCA_037953625.1 of Crotalaria pallida. Taxonomy (NCBI): domain Eukaryota; kingdom Viridiplantae; phylum Streptophyta; class Magnoliopsida; order Fabales; family Fabaceae; genus Crotalaria; species Crotalaria pallida. Next base: position 61,616,021 of record CM075655.1, on the reverse strand, counting down.
GTAGAATGGTTAAGAGAGTATTCTAAAGGCTTAGAATGGTCTAGGAATGTGTATTAGGACTTATAAGAACCATTAGAATGATCCTAAACATTGTTCGAGTCCCCAAGGGACATAGAGGGTGTAGCAAGAGTCCTTGGAGGTTCTAATAAGAGTATAATGGTTAAGAGAGTATTCTAAAGGCTTAGAATGGTCTAGGTATGTGTATTAGGACTTATAATAACCTTTGGAATGATCCTAAACATTGCATGGTACCACAAGGGACATAGAGGGTGTAGCATGAGTCCTTGTAGGTTCTAACAAGTGTAGAATGGTTAAGAGAGTATTCTAAAGGCTTAGAATGGTCTAGGAATGTGTAATAGGACTTATAATAACCATTAGAATGATCCTAAACATTGCATGGTTCCCCAAGGGACGTAGATGGTGTAGCATGAGTCCTTGGAGGTTCTAACAAGTGTAGAATGGTTAAGAGAGTATTCTAAATGCTTAGAATCGTCTAGGAATGTGTAATAGGACTTATAATAACCATTGGAATGATCCTAAATAATGCTTGAGTCCCCAAGGGACGTAGAGGGTGTAGCATGAGTCCTTGGAGGTTCTAACAAAGTGTAGAATGTTTAAGAGAGTATTCTAAAGGCTTAGAATGGTCTAGGAATGTGTATTAGGACTTATAATAACCATTCGAATGATCCTAAACATTGCATGGTGCCCCAAGGGACGTAGAGGGTGTAGCATGAGTCCTTGGAGGTTCTAATAAGAGTAGAATGGTTAAGAGAGTATTCTAAAGGCTTAGAATGGTCTAGGAATGTGTAGTAGGACTTATAAGAACCATTAGAATGATCCTAAACAATGCATGGTACCCCAAGGGATGTAGAGGGTGTACCATGAGTCCTTGGAGGTTCTAACAAGTGTAGAATGGTTAGGAGAGTATTCTAAAGGCTTAGAATGGTCTAGGAATGTGTATTAGGACTTATAATAACCATTAGAATGATCCTAAACATTGCATGGTGCCCCAAGGGACGTAGAGGGTGTAGCATGAGTCCTTGGAGGTTCTAATAAGAGTAGAATGGTTAAGAGAGTATTCTAAAGGCTTAGAATGGTCTAGGAATGTGTAATAGGACTTATAATAACCATTAGAATGATCCTAAACATTGCATGGTGCCCCAAGGGACGTAGATGGTGTAGCATGAGTCCTTGGAGGTTCTAACAAGTGTAGAATGGTTAAGAGAGTATTCTAAATGCTTAGAATCGTCTAGGAATGTGTAATAGGACTTATAATAACCATTGGAATGATCCTAAACAATGCTTGAGTCCCCAAGGGACGTAGAGGGTGTAGCATGAGTCCTTGGAGGTTATAACAAGTGTAGAATGGTTAAGAGAGTATTCTTAAGGCTTAGAATGGTCTAGGAATGTGTATTAGGACTTATAAGAACCATTAGAATGATCCTAAACATTGTTCGAGTCCCCAAGGGACATAGAGGGTGTAGCAAGTGTCCTTGGAGGTTCTAATAAGAGTATAATGGTTAAGAGAGTATTCTAAAGGCTTAGAATGGTCTAGGAATGTGTATTAGGACTTATAATAACCATTAGAATGATCCTAAACATTGCATGGTGCCCCAAGGGACGTAGAGGGTGTAGCATGAGTCCTTGGAGGTTCTAATAAGAGTAGAATGGTTAAGAGAGTATTCTAAAGGCTTAGAATGGTCTAGGAATGTGTAATAGGACTTATAATAACCATTAGAATGATCCTAAACATTGCATGGTGCCCCAAGGGACGTAGATGGTGTAGCATGAGTCCTTGGAGGTTCTAACAAGTGTAGAATGGTTAAGAGAGTATTCTAAATGCTTAGAATCGTCTAGGAATGTGTAATAGGACTTATAATAACCATTGGAATGATCCTAAACAATGCTTGAGTCCCCAAGGGACGTAGAGGGTGTAGCATGAGTCCTTGGAGGTTATAACAAGTGTAGAATGGTTAAGAGAGTATTCTAAAGGCTTAGAATGGTCTAGGAATGTGTATTAGGACTTATAAGAACCATTAGAATGATCCTAAACATTGTTCGAGTCCCCAAGGGACATAGAGGGTGTAGCATGAGTCCTTGGAGGTTCTAACAAAGTGTAGAATGGTTAAGAGAGTATTCTAAAGGCTTAGAATGGTCTAGGAATGTGTATTAGGACTTATAATAACCATTAGAATGATCCTAAACATTGCATGGTGCCCCAAGGGACGTAGAGGGTGTAGCATGAGTCCTTGGAGGTTTTAATAAGTGTAGAATGGTTAAGAGAGTATTCTAAAGGCTTAGAATGGTCTAGGAATGTGTACTAGGACTTATAATAATCATTAGAATGATCCTAAACATTGCATGGTGCCCCAAGGGACGTAGAGGGTGTACCATGAGTCCTTGGAGGTTGTAACAAAGTGTAGAATGGTTAAGAGAGTATTCTAAAGGCTTAGAATGGTCTAGGAATGTGTATTAGGACTTATAAGAACCATTAGAATGATCCTAAACATTGTTCGAGTCCCCAAGGGACATAGAGGGTGTAGCAAGAGTCCTTGGAGGTTCTAATAAGAGTATAATGGTTAAGAGAGTATTCTAAAGGCTTAGAATGGTCTAGGTATGTGTATTAGGACTTATAATAACCTTTGGAATGATCCTAAACATTGCATGGTACCACAAGGGACATAGAGGGTGTAGCATGAGTCCTTGTAGGTTCTAACAAGTGTAGAATGGTTAAGAGAGTATTCTAAAGGCTTAGAATGGTCTAGGAATGTGTAATAGGACTTATAATAACCATTAGAATGATCCTAAACATTGCATGGTGCCCCAAGGGACGTAGATGGTGTAGCATGAGTCCTTGGAGGTTCTAACAAGTGTAGAATGGTTAAGAGAGTATTCTAAATGCTTAGAATCGTCTAGGAATGTGTAATAGGACTTATAATAACCATTGGAATGATCCTAAACAATGCTTGAGTCCCCAAGGGACGTAGAGGGTGTAGCATGAGTCCTTGGAGGTTCTAACAAAGTGTAGAATGGTTAAGAGAGTATTCTAAAGGCTTAGAATGGTCTAGGAATGTGTATTAGGACTTATAATAACCATTAGAATGATCCTAAACATTGCATGGTGCCCCAAGGGACGTAGAGGGTGTAGCATGAGTCCTTGGAGGTTCTAATAAGAGTAGAATGGTTAAGAGAGTATTCTAAAGGCTTAGAATGGTCTAGGAATGTGTAGTAGGACTTATAAGAACCATTAGAATGATCCTAAACAATGCATGGTACCCCAAGGGATGTAGAGGGTGTACCATGAGTCCTTGGAGGTTCTAACAAGTGTAGAATGGTTAGGAGAGTATTCTAAAGGCTTAGAATGGTCTAGGAATGTGTATTAGGACTTATAATAACCATTAGAATGATCCTAAACATTGCATGGTGCCCCAAGGGACGTAGAGGGTGTAGCATGAGTCCTTGTAGGTTCTAACAAGTGTAGAATGGTTAAGAGAGTATTCTAAAGGCTTAGAATGGTCTAGGAATGTGTAATAGGACTTATAATAACCATTAGAATGATCCTAAACATTGCATGGTGCCCCAAGGGACGTAGATGGTGTAGCATGAGTCCTTGGAGGTTCTAACAAGTGTAGAATGGTTAAGAGAGTATTCTAAATGCTTAGAATCGTCTAGGAATGTGTAATAGGACTTATAATAACCATTGGAATGATCCTAAACAATGCTTGAGTCCCCAAGGGACGTAGAGGGTGTAGCATGAGTCCTTGGAGGTTCTAACAAAGTGTAGAATGGTTAAGAGAGTATTCTAAAGGCTTAGAATGGTCTAGGAATGTGTATTAGGACTTATAATAACCATTAGAATGATCCTAAACATTGCATGGTGCCCCAAGGGACGTAGAGGGTGTAGCATGAGTCCTTGGAGGTTCTAATAAGAGTAGAATGGTTAAGAGAGTATTCTAAAGGCTTAGAATGGTCTAGGAATGTGTAGTAGGACTTATAAGAACCATTAGAATGATCCTAAACAATGCATGGTACCCCAAGGGATGTAGAGGGTGTACCATGAGTCCTTGGAGGTTCTAACAAGTGTAGAATGGTTAGGAGAGTATTCTAAAGGCTTAGAATGGTCTAGGAATGTGTATTAGGACTTATAATAACCATTAGAATGATCCTAAACATTGCATGGTGCCCCAAGGGACGTAGAGGGTGTAGCATGAGTCCTTGGAGGTTCTAATAAGAGTAGAATGGTTAAGAGAGTATTCTAAAGGCTTAGAATGGTCTAGGAATGTGTAATAGGACTTATAATAACCATTAGAATGATCCTAAACATTGCATGGTGCCCCAAGGGACGTAGATGGTGTAGCATGAGTCCTTGGAGGTTCTAACAAGTGTAGAATGGTTAAGAGAGTATTCTAAATGCTTAGAATCGTCTAGGAATGTGTAATAGGACTTATAATAACCATTGGAATGATCCTAAACAATGCTTGAGTCCCCAAGGGACGTAGAGGGTGTAGCATGAGTCCTTGGAGGTTATAACAAGTGTAGAATGGTTAAGAGAGTATTCTTAAGGCTTAGAATGGTCTGGGAATGTGTATTAGGACTTATAAGAACCATTAGAATGATCCTAAACATTGTTCGAGTCCCCAAGGGACATAGAGGGTGTAGCATGAGTCCTTGGAGGTTTTAAGAAAGTGTAGAATGGTTAAGAGAGTATTCTAAAGGCTTAGAATGGTCTAGGTATGTGTATTAGGACTTATAATAACCTTTGGAATGATCCTAAACATTGCATGGTACCACAAGGGACATAGAGGGTGTAACATGAGTCCTTGTAGGTTCTAACAAGTGTAGAATGGTTAAGAGAGTACTCTAAAGGCTTAGAATGGTCTAGGAATGTGTATTAGGACTTATAAGAACCATTAGAATGATCCTACACATTGTTCGAGTCCCCAAGGGACGTAGAGGGTGTACCATGAGTCCTTGGAGGTTCTAACAAGTGTAGAATGGTTAAGAGCGTATTCTAAAAGCTTAGAATGGTCTAGGAATGTGTATTAGGACTTATAAGAACCATTAGAATGATCCTACACATTGTTCGAGTCCCCAAGGGACATAGAGGGTGTAGCATGAGTCCTTGGAGGTTCTAACAAAGTGTAGAATGGTTAAGAGAGTATTCTAAAGGCTTAGAATGGTCTAGGAATGTGTATTAGGACTTATAATAACCATTAGAATGATCCTAAACATTGCATGGTGCCCCAAGGGACGTAGAGGGTGTAGCATGAGTCCTTGGAGGTTTTAATAAGTGTAGAATGGTTAAGAGAGTATTCTAAAGGCTTAGAATGGTCTAGGAATGTGTACTAGGACTTATAATAATCATTAGAATGATCCTAAACATTGCATGGTGCCCCAAGGGACGTAGAGGGTGTACCATGAGTCCTTGGAGGTTGTAACAAAGTGTAGAATGGTTAAGAGAGTATTCTAAAGGCTTAGAATGGTCTAGGAATGTGTATTAGGACTTATAAGAACCATTAGAATGATCCTAAACATTGTTCGAGTCCCCAAGGGACATAGAGGGTGTAGCAAGAGTCCTTGGAGGTTCTAATAAGAGTATAATGGTTAAGAGAGTATTCTAAAGGCTTAGAATGGTCTAGGTATGTGTATTAGGACTTATAATAACCTTTGGAATGATCCTAAACATTGCATGGTACCACAAGGGATATAGAGGGTGTAGCATGAGTCCTTGTAGGTTCTAACAAGTGTAGAATGGTTAAGAGAGTATTCTAAAGGCTTAGAATGGTCTAGGAATGTGTAATAGGACTTATAATAACCATTAGAATGATCCTAATTAATGCTTGAGTCCCCAAGGGACGTAGAGGGTGTACCATGAGTCCTTGGAGGTTCTAACAAAGTGTAGAATGGTTAAGAGAGTATTCTAAAGGCTTAGAATGGTCTAGGAATGTGTATTAGGACTTATAATAACCATTGGAATGATCCTAAACATTGCATGGTACCACAAGGGACGTAGAGGGTGTACCATGAGTCCTTGTAGGTTCTAACAAGTGTAGAATGGTTAAGAGAGTATTGTAAAGGCTTAGAATGGTCTAGGAATGTGTTTTAGGACTTATAAGAACCATTAGAATGATCCTAAACATTGTTCGAGTCCCCAAGGGACATAGAGGGTGTAGCAAGAGTCCTTGGAGGTTCTAATAAGAGTAGAATGGTTAAGAGAGTATTCTAAAGGCTTAGAATGGTCTAGGAATGTGTAGTAGGACTTATAAGAACCATTAGAATGATCCTAAACAATGCATGGTACACCAAGGGATGAAGAGGGTGTACCTTGAATCCTTGGAGGTTCTAACAAGTGTAGAATGGTTAAGAGAGTATTCTAAATGCTTAGAATGGTCTAGGAATGTGTAATAGGACTTATAATAACCATTAGAATGATCCTAAACATTGCATGGTGCCCCAAGGGACGTAGAGGGTGTAGCATGAGTCCTTGGAGGTTCTAATAAGTGTAGAATGGTTAAGAGAGTATTCTAAAGGCTTAGAATGGTCTAGGAATGTGTACTAGGACTTATAATAACCATTAGAATGATCCTAAACATTGCATGGTACCCCAAGGGACGTAGAGGGTGTACCATGAGTCCTTGGAGGTTCTAACAAAGTGTAGAATGGTTAAGAGAGTATTCTAAAGGCTTAGAATGGTCTAGGAATGTGTATTAGGACTTATAATAACCATTGGAATGATCCTAAACATTGCATGGTACCACAAGGGACGTAGAGGGTGTACCATGAGTCCTTGTAGGTTCTAAAAAGTGTAGAATGGTTAAGAGAGTATTGTAAAGGCTTAGAATGGTCTAGGAATGTGTTTTAGGACTTATAAGAACCATTAGAATGATCCTAAACATTGTTCGAGTCCCCAAGGGACATAGAGGGTGTAGCAAGAGTCCTTGGAGGTTCTAATAAGAGTAGAATGGTTAAGAGAGTATTCTAAAGGCTTAGAATGGTCTAGGAATGTGTAGTAGGACATATAAGAACCATTAGAATGATCCTAAACAATGCATGGTACCCCAAGGGATGAAGAGGGTGTACCATGAATCCTTGGAGGTTCTAACAAGTGTAGAATGGTTAGGAGAGTATTCTAAATGCTTAGAATGGTCTAGGAATGTGTAATAGGACTTATAATAACCATTAGAATGATCCTAAACATTGCATGGTACCCCAAGGGACGTGGAGGGTGTACCATGAGTCCTTGGAGGTTCTAACAAAGTGTACAATGGTTAAGAGAGTATTCTAAAGGCTTAGAATGGTCTAGGAATGTGTATTAGGACTTATAATAACCATTGGAATGATCCTAAACATTGCATGGTACCACAAGGGACGTAGAGGGTGTAGCATGAGTCCTTGTAGGTTCTAACAAGTGTAGAATGGTTAAGAGAGAATTCTAAAGGCTTAGAATGGTCTAGGAATGAGTATTAGGACTTATAAGAACCATTAGAATGATCCTAAATATTGTTTGTCCCCAAGGGACATAGAGGGTGTAGCAAGAGTCCTTGGAGGTTCTAATAAGAGTAGAATGGTTAAGAGAGTATTCTAAAGGCTTAGAATGGTCTAGGAATGTGTAATAGGACTTATAATAACCATTAGAATGATCCTAAACATTGCATGGTGCCCCAAGGGACGTAGATGGTGTAGCATGAGTCCTTGGAGGTTCTAACAAGTGTAGAATGGTTAAGAGAGTATTCTAAATGCTTAGAATCGTCTAGGAATGTGTAATAGGACTTATAATAACCATTGGAATGATCCTAAACAATGCTTGAGTCCCCAAGGGACGTAGAGGGTGTAGCATGAGTCCTTGGAGGTTATAACAAGTGTAGAATGGTTAAGATAGTATTCTAAAGGCTTAGAATGGTCTAGGAATGTGTATTAGGACTTATAATAACCATTGGAATGATCCTAAACATTGCATGGTACCACAAGGGACGTAGAGGGTGTACCATGAGTCCTTGTAGGTTCTAACAAGTGTAGAATGGTTAACAGAGTATTCTAAAGGCTTAGAATGGTCTAGGAATGTGTATTAGGACTTATAAGAACCATTAGAATGATCCTAAACATTGTTCGAGTCCCCAAGGGACATAGAGGGTGTAGCATGAGTCCTTGGAGGTTCTAATAAGTGTAGAATGGTTAAGAGAGTATTCTAAAGGCTTAGAATGGTCAAGGAATGTGTAGTAGGACTTATAAGAACCATTAGAATGATCCTAAACAATGCATGGTACCCCAAGGGATGTAGAGGGTGTACCATGAGTCCTTGGAGGTTCTAACAAGTGTAGAATGGTTAGGAGAGTATTCTAAAGGCTTAGAATGGTCTAGGAATGTGTATTAGGACTTATAACAACCATTAGAATGATCCTAAACATATCATGGTGCCCCAAGGGACGTAGAGGGTGTAGCATGAGTCCTTGGAGGTTTTAATAAGTGTAGAATGGTTAAGAGAGTATTCTAAAGGCTTAGAATGGTCTAGGAATGTGTATTAGGACTTATAAGAACCAATAGAATGATCCTAAACATTGTTCGAGTCCCCAAGGGACATAGAGGGTGTAGCAAGAGTCCTTGGAGGTTCTAATAAGAGTAGAATGGTTAAGAGAGTATTCTAAAGGCTTAGAATGGTCTAGGAATGTGTAGTAGGACTTATAAGAACCATTAGAATGATCCTAAACATTGCATGGTGCCCCAAGGGACGTAGAGGGTGTAGCATGAGTCCTTGGAGGTTTTAATAAGTGTAGAATGGTTAAGAGAGTATTCTAAAGGCTTAGAATGGTCTAGGAATGTGTACTAGGACTTATAATAACCATTAGAATGATCCTAAACATTGCATGGTGCCCCAAGGGACGTAGAGGGTGTAGCATGAGTCCTTGGAGGTTTTAATAAGTGTAGAATGGTTAAGAGAGTATTCTAAAGGCTTAGAATGGTCTAGGAATGTGTACTAGGACTTATAATAACCATTAGAATGATCCTAAACATTGCATGGTACCCCAAGGGACGTAGAGGGTGTACCATGAGTCCTTAGAGGTTCTAACAAAGTGTAGAATGGTTAAGAGAGTATTCTAAAGGCTTAGAATGAACTAGGAATGTGTATTAGGACTTATAATAACCATTGGAATGATCCTAAACATTGCATGGTACCACAAGGGACGTAGAGGGTGTAGCATGAGTCCTTGTAGGTTCTAACAAGTGTAGAATGGTTAAGAGAGTATTCTAAAGGCTTAGAATGGTCTAGGAATGTGTATTAGGACTTATAAGAACCATTAGAATGATCCTAAACATTGTTCGAGTCCCCAAGGGACATAGAGGGTGTAGCATGAGTCCTTGGAGGTTTTAAGAAAGTGTAGAATGGTTCAGAGAGTATTCTAAAGGCTTAGAATGGTCTAGGTATGTGTATTAGGACTTATAATAACCTTTGGAATGATCCTAAACATTGCATGGTACCACAAGGGACATAGAGGGTGTAGCATGAGTCCTTGTAGGTTCTAACAAGTGTAGAATGGTTAAGAGAGTATTCTAAAGGCTTAGAATGGTCTAGGAATGTGTATTAGGACTTATAAGAAACATTAGAATGATCCTAAACATTGTTCGAGTCCCCAAGGGACATAGAGGGTGTAGCAAGAGTCCTTGGAGGTTCTAATAAGAGTAGAATGGTTAAGAGAGTATTCTAAAGGCTTAGAATGGTCTAGGAATGTGTAGTAGGACTTATAAGAACCATTAGAATGATCCTAAACAATGCATGGTACCCCAAGGGATGTAGAGGGTGTACCATGAGTCCTTGGAGGTTCTAACAAGTGTAGAATGGTTAGGAGAGTATTCTAAAGGCTTAGAATGGTCTAGGAATGTGTATTAGGACTTATAATAACCATTAGAATGATCCTAAACATTGCATGGTGCCCCAAGGGACGTAGAGGGTGTAGCATGAGTCCTTGGAGGTTTTAATAAGTGTAGAATGGTTAAGAGAGTATTCTAAAGGCTTAGAATGGTCTAGGAATGTGTATTAGGACTTATAATAACCATTAGAATGATCCTAAACATTGCATGGTGCCCCAAGGGACGTAGAGGGTGTAGCATGAGTCCTTGGAGGTTTTAATAAGTGTAGAATGGTTAAGAGAGTATTCTAAAGGCTTAGAATGGTCTAGGAATGTGTACTAGGACTTATAATAATCATTAGAATGATCCTAAACATTGCATGGTGCCCCAAGGGACGTAGAGGGTGTACCATGAGTCCGTGGAGGTTGTAACAAAGTGTAGAATGGTTAAGAGAGTATTCTAAAGGCTTAGAATGGTCTAGGAATGTGTATTAGGACTTATAAGAACCATTAGAATGATCCTAAACATTGTTCGAGTCCCCAAGGGACATAGAGGGTGTAGCAAGAGTCCTTGGAGGTTCTAATAAGAGTAGAATGGTTAAGAGAGTATTCTAAAGGCTTAGAATGGTCTAGGAATGTGTAGTAGGATTTATAAGAACCATTAGAATGATCCTAAACAATGCATGGTACCCCATGGGATGTAGAGGGTGTACCATGAATCCTTGGAGGTTCTAACAAGTGTAGAATGGTTAAGAGAGTATTCTAAATGCTTAGAATCGTCTAGGAATGTGTAATAGGACTAATAATAACCATTGGAATGATCCTAAACAATGCTTGAGTCCCCAAGGGACGTAGAGGGTGTAGCATGAGTCCTTGGAGGTTATAACAAGTGTAGAATGGTTAAGATAGTATTCTAAAGGCTTAGAATGGTCTAGGAATGTGTATTAGGACTTATAATAACCATTAGAATGATCCTAAACATTGCATGGTGCCCCAAGGGACGTAGAGGGTGTAGCATGAGTCCTTGGAGGTTCTAATAAGTGTAGAATGGTTAAGAGAGTATTCTAAAGGCTTAGAATGGTCTAGGAATGTGTACTAGGACTTATAATAACCATTAGAATGATCCTAAACATTGCATGGTGCCCCAAGGGACGTAGAGGGTGTAGCATGAGTCCTTGGAGGTTTTAATAAGTGTAGAATGGTTAAGAGAGTATTCTAAAGGCTTAGAATGGTCTAGGAATGTGTACTAGGACTTATAATAACCATTAGAATGATCCTAAACATTGCATGGTGCCCCAAGGGACGTAGAGGGTGTAGCATGAGTCCTTGGAGGTTTTAATAAGTGTAGAATGGTTAAGAGAGTATTCTAAAGGCTTAGAATGGTCTAGGAATGTGTATTAGGACTTATAATAACCATTAGAATGATCCTAAACATTGCATGGTGCCCCAAGGGACGTAGAGGGTGTAGCATGAGTCCTTGGAGGTTTTAATAAGTGTAGAATGGTTAAGAGAGTATTCTAAAGGCTTAGAATGGTCTAGGAATGTGTACTAGGACTTATAATAATCATTAGAATGATCCTAAACATTGCATGGTGCCCCAAGGGACGTAGAGGGTGTACCATGAGTCCTTGGAGGTTGTAACAAAGTGTAGAATGGTCTAGGAATGTGTATTAGGACTTATAAGAACCATTAGAATGATCCTAAACATTGTTCGAGTCCCCAAGGGACATAGAGGGTGTAGCAAGAGTCCTTGGAGGTTCTAATAAGAGTAGAATGGTTAAGAGAGTATTCTAAAGGCTTAGAATGGTCTAGGAATGTGTAGTAGGATTTATAAGAACCATTAGAATGATCCTAAACAATGCATGGTACCCCATGGGATGTAGAGGGTGTACCATGAATCCTTGGAGGTTCTAACAAGTGTAGAATGGTTAAGAGAGTATTCTAAATGCTTAGAATCGTCTAGGAATGTGTAATAGGACTTATAATAACCATTGGAATGATCCTAAACAATGCTTGAGTCCCCAAGGGACGTAGAGGGTGTAGCATGAGTCCTTGGAGGTTATAACAAGTGTAGAATGGTTAAGATAGTATTATAAAGGCTTAGAATGGTCTAGGAATGTGTATTAGGACTTATAATAACCATTAGAATGATCCTAAACATTGCATGGTGCCCCAAGGGACGTAGAGGGTGTAGCATGAGTCCTTGGAGGTTCTAATAAGTGTAGAATGGTTAAGAGAGTATTCTAAAGGCTTAGAATGGTCTAGGAATGTGTACTAGGACTTATAATAACCATTAGAATGATCCTAAACATTGCATGGTACCCCAAGGGACGTAGAGGGTGTACCATGAGTCCTTGGAGGTTCTAACAAAGTGTAGAATGGTTAAGAGAGTATTCTAAAGGCTTAGAATGGTCTAGGAATGTGTATTAGGACTTATAATAACCATTGGAATGATCCTAAACATTGCATGGTACCACAAGGGACGTAGAGGGTGTAGCATGAGTCCTTGTAGGTTCTAACAAGTGTAGAATGGTTAAGAGAGTATTCTAAAGGCTTAGAATGGTCTAGGAATGTGTATTAGGACTTATAAGAACCATTAGAATGATCCTAAACATTGTTCGAGTCCCCAAGGGACATAGAGGGTGTAGCATGAGTCCTTGGAGGTTCTAATTAGTGTAGAATGGTTAAGAGAGTATTCTAAAGGCTTAGAATGGTCTAGGAATGTGTATTAGGACTTATAAGAACCATTAGAATGATCCTAAACATTGTTCGAGTCCCCAAGGGACATAGAGGGTGTAGCATGAGTCCTTGGAGGTTTTAAGAAAGTGTAGAATGGTTAAGAGAGTATTCTAAAGGCTTAGAATAGTCTAGGTATGTGTATTAGGACTTATAATAACCTTTGGAATGATCCTAAACATTGCATGGTGCCCCAAGGGACGTAGAGGGTGTAGCATGAGTCCTTGGAGGTTTTAATAAGTGTAGAATGGTTAAGAGAGTATTCTAAAGGCTTAGAATGGTCTAGGAATGTGTATTAGGACTTATAATAACCATTAGAATGATCCTAAACATTGCATGGTGCCCCAAGGGACGTAGAGGGTGTAGCATGAGTCCTTGGAGGTTTTAATAAGTGTAGAATGGTTAAGAGAGTATTCTAAAGGCTTAGAATGGTCTAGGAATGTGTATTAGGACTTATAATAACCATTAGAATGATCCTAAACATTGCATGGTGCCCCAAGGGACATAGAGGGTGTAGCATGAGTCCTTGGAGGTTCTAATAAGTGTAGAATGGTTAAGAGAGTATTCTAAAGGCTTAGAATGGTCTAGGAATGTGTATTAGGACTTATAATAACCATTAGAATGATCCTAAACATTGCATGGTGCCCCAAGGGACGTAGAGGGTGTAGCATGAGTCCTTGGAGGTTTTAATAAGTGTAGAATGGTTAAGAGAGTATTCTAAAGGCTTAGAATGGTCTAGGAATGTGTACTAGGACTTATAATAATCATTAGAATGATCCTAAACATTGCATGGTGCCCCAAGGGACGTAGAGGGTGTACCATGAGTCCTTGGAGGTTGTAACAAAGTGTAGAATGGTTAAGAGAGTATTCTAAAGGCTTAGAATGGTCTAGGAATGTGTATTAGGACTTATAAGAACCATTAGAATGATCCTAAACATTGTTCGAGTCCCCAAGGGACATAGAGGGTGTAGCAAGAGTCCTTGGAGGTTCTAATAAGAGTAGAATGGTTAAGAGAGTATTCTAAAGGCTTAGAATGGTCTAGGAATGTGTAGTAGGATTTATAAGAACCATTAGAATGATCCTAAACAATGCATGGTACCCCATGGGATGTAGAGGGTGTACCATGAATCCTTGGAGGTTCTAACAAGTGTAGAATGGTTAAGAGAGTATTCTAAATGCTTAGAATCGTCTAGGAATGTGTAATAGGACTTATAATAACCATTGGAATGATCCTAAACAATGCTTGAGTCCCCAAGGGACGTAGAGGGTGTAGCATGAGTCCTTGGAGGTTATAACAAGTGTAGAATGGTTAAGATAGTATTCTAAAGGCTTAGAATGGTCTAGGAATGTGTATTAGGACTTATAATAACCATTAGAATGATCCTAAACATTGCATGGTGCCCCAAGGGACGTAGAGGGTGTAGCATGAGTCCTTGGAGGTTCTAATAAGTGTAGAATGGTTAAGAGAGTATTCTAAAGGCTTAGAATGGTCTAGGAATGTGTACTAGGACTTATAATAACCATTAGAATGATCCTAAACATTGCATGGTCCCCAAGGGACGTAGAGGGTGTACCATGAGTCCTTGGAGGTTCTAACAAAGTGTAGAATGGTTAAGAGAGTATTCTAAAGGCTTAGAATGGTCTAGGAATGTGTATTAGGACTTATAATAACCATTGGAATGATCCTAAACATTGCATGGTACCACAAGGGACGTAGAGGGTGTAGCATGAGTCCTTGTAGGTTCTAACAAGTGTAGAATGGTTAAGAGAGTATTCTAAAGGCTTAGAATGGTCTAGGAATGTGTATTAGGACTTATAAGAACCATTAGAATGATCCTAAACATTGTTCGAGTCCCCAAGGGACATAGAGGGTGTAGCATGAGTCCTTGGAGGTTCTAATTAGTGTAGAATGGTTAAGAGAGTATTCTAAAGGCTTAGAATGGTCTAGGAATGTGTATTAGGACTTATAAGAACCATTAGAATGATCCTAAACATTGTTCGAGTCCCAAAGGGACATAGAGGGTGTAGCATGAGTCCTTGGAGGTTATAACAAGTGTAGAATGGTTAAGATAGTATTCTAAAGGCTTAGAATGGTCTAGGAATGTGTATTAGGACTTATAATAACCATTAGAATGATCCTAAACATTGCATGGTGCCCCAAGGGACGTAGAGGGTGTAGCATGAGTCCTTGGAGGTTCTAATAAGTGTAGAATGGTTAAGAGAGTATTCTAAAGGCTTAGAATGGTCTAGGAATGTGTACTAGGACTTATAATAACCATGAGAATGATCCTAAACATTGCATGGTACCCCAAGGGACGTAGAGGGTGTACCATGAGTCCTTGGAGGTTCTAACAAAGTGTAGAATGGTTAAGAGAGTATTCTAAAGGCTTAGAATAGTCTAGGTATGTGTATTAGGACTTATAATAACCTTTGGAATGATCCTAAACATTGCATGGTACCACAAGGGACATAGAGGGTGTAGCATGAGTCCTTGTAGGTTCTAACAAGTGTAGAATGGTTAAGAGAGTATTCTAAAGGCTTAGAATGGTCTAGGAATGTGTATTAGGACTTATAAGAACCATTAGAATGATCCTAAACATTGTTCGAGTCCCCAAGGGACATAGAGGGTGTAGCAAGAGTCCTTGGAGGTTCTAATAAGAGTAGAATGGTTAAGAGAGTATTCTAAAGGCTTAGAATGGTCTAGGAATGTGTAGTAGGACTTATAAGAACCATTAGAATGATCCTAAACAAAGCATGGTACCCCAAGGGATGTAGAGGGTTTACCATGAGTCCTTGGAGGTTCTAACAAGTGTAGAATGGTTAGGAGAGTATTCTAAAGGCTTAGAATGGTCTAGGAATGTGTATTTGGACTTATAATAACCATTAGAATGATCCTAAACATTGCATGGTGCCCCTAGGGACGTAGAGGGTGTAGCATGAGTCCTTGGAGGTTTTAATAAGTGTAGAATGGTTAAGAGAGTATTCTAAAGGCTTAGAATGGTCTAGGAATGTGTATTAGGACTTATAATAACCATTAGAATGATCCTAAACATTGCATGGTGCCCCAAGGGACGTAGAGGGTGTAGCATGAGTCCTTGGAGGTTTTAATAAGTGTAGAATGGTAAAGAGAGTATTCTAAAGGCTTAGAATGGTCTAGGAATGTGTAGTAGGACTTATAATAATCATTAGAATGATCCTAAACATTGCATGGTGCCCCAAGGGACGTAGAGGGTGTACCATGAGTCCTTGGAGGTTGTAACAAAGTGTAGAATGGTTAAGAGAGTATTCTAAAGGCTTAGAATGGTCTAGGAATGTGTATTAGGACTTATAAGAACCATTAGAATGATCCTAAACATTGTTCGAGTCCCCAAGGGACATAGAGGGTGTAGCAAGAGTCCTTGGAGGTTCTAATAAGAGTAGAATGGTTAAGAGAGTATTCTAAAGGCTTAGAATGGTCTAGGAATGTGTAGTAGGATTTATAAGAACCGTTAGAATGATCCTAAACAATGCATGGTACCCCATGGGATGTAGAGGGTGTACCATGAATCCTTGGAGGTTCTAACAAGTGTAGAATGGTTAAGAGAGTATTCTAAATGCTTAGAATCGTCTAGGAATGTGTAATAGGACTTATAATAACCATTGGAATGATCCTAAACAATGCTTGAGTCCCCAAGGGACGTAGAGGGTGTAGCATGAGTCCTTGGAGGTTATAACAAGTGTAGAATGGTTAAGATAGTATTCTAAAGGCTTAGAATGGTCTAGGAATGTGTATTAGGACTTATAATAACCATTAGAATGATCCTAAACATTGCATGGTGCCCCAAGGGACGTAGAGGGTGTAGCATGAGTCCTTGGAGGTTTTAATAAGTGTAGAATGGTTAAGAGAGTATTCTAAAGGCTTAGAATGGTCTAGGAATGTGTATTAGGACTTATAATAACCATTAGAATGATCCTAAACATTGCATGGTGCCCCAAGGGACGTAGAGGGTGTAGCATGAGTCCTTGGAGGTTTTAATAAGTGTAGAATGGTTAAGAGAGTATTCTAAAGGCTTAGAATGGTCTAGGAATGTGTAGTAGGACTTATAATAATCATTAGAATGATCCTAAACATTGCATGGTGCCCCAAGGGACGTAGAGGGTGTACCATGAGTCCTTGGAGGTTGTAACAAAGTGTAGAATGGTTAAGAGAGTATTCTAAAGGCTTAGAATGGTCTAGGAATGTGTATTAGGACTTATAAGAACCATTAGAATGATCCTAAACATTGTTCGAGTCCCCAAGGGACATAGAGGGTGTAGCAAGAGTCCTTGGAGGTTCTAATAAGAGTAGAATGGTTAAGAGAGTATTCTAAAGGCTTAGAATGGTCTAGGAATGTGTAGTAGGATTTATAAGAACCGTTAGAATGATCCTAAACAATGCATGGTACCCCATGGGATGTAGAGGGTGTACCATGAATCCTTGGAGGTTCTAACAAGTGTAGAATGGTTAAGAGAGTATTCTAAATGCTTAGAATCGTCTAGGAATGTGTAATAGGACTTATAATAACCATTGGAATGATCCTAAACATTGCATGGTGCCCCAAGGGACGTAGAGGGTGTAGCATGAGTCCTTGGAGGTTTTAATAAGTGTAGAATGGTTAAGAGAGTATTCTAAAGGCTTAGAATGGTCTAGGAATGTGTATTAGGACTTATAATAACCATTAGAATGATCCTAAACATTGCACGGTGCCCCAAGGGACGTAGAGGGTGTAGCATGAGTCCTTGGAGGTTTTAATAAGTGTAGAATGGTTAAGAGAGTATTCTAAAGGCTTAGAATGGTCTAGGAATGTGTAGTAGGACTTATAATAATCATTAGAATGATCCTAAACATTGCATGGTGCCCCAAGGGACGTAGAGGGTGTACCATGAGTCCTTGGAGGTTGTAACAAAGTGTAGAATGGTTAAGAGAGTATTCTAAAGGCTTAGAATGGTCTAGGAATGTGTATTAGGACTTATAAGAACCATTAGAATGATCCTAAACATTGTTCGAGTCCCCAAGGGACATAGAGGGTGTAGCAAGAGTCCTTGGAGGTTCTAATAAGAGTAGAATGGTTAAGAGAGTATTCTAAAGGCTTAGAATGGTCTAGGAATGTGTAGTAGGATTTATAAGAACCGTTAGAATGATCCTAAACAATGCATGGTACCCCATGGGATGTAGAGGGTGTACCATGAATCCTTGGAGGTTCTAACAAGTGTAGAATGGTTAAGAGAGTATTCTAAATGCTTATAATCGTCTAGGAATGTGTAATAGGACTTATAATAACCATTGGAATGATCCTAAACAATGCTTGAGTCCCCAAGGGACGTAGAGGGTGTAGCATGAGTCCTTGGAGGTTATAACAAGTGTAGAATGGTTAAGATAGTATTCTAAAGGCTTAGAATGGTCTAGGAATGTGTAGTAGGACTTATAATAATCATTAGAATGATCCTAAACATTGCATGGTGCCCCAAGGGACGTAGAGGGTGTACCATGAGTCCTTGGAGGTTCTAACAAAGTGTAGAATGGTTAAGAGAGTATTCTAAAGGCTTAGAATGGTCTAGGAATGTGTATTAGGACTTATAATAACCATTGGAATGATCCTAAACATTGCATGGTACCACAAGGGACGTAGAGGGTGTAGCATGAGTCCTTGTAGGTTCTAACAAGTGTAGAATGGTTAAGAGAGTATTCTAAAGGCTTAGAATGCTCTAGGAATGAGTATTAGGACTTATAAGAACCATTAGAATGATCCTAAATATTGTTCGAGTCCCCAAGGGACATAGAGGGTGTAGCAAGAGTCCTTGGAGGTTCTAATAAGAGTAGAATGGTTAAGAGAGTATTCTAAAGGCTTAGAATGGTCTAGGAATGTGTAGTAGGACTTATAAGAACCATTAGAATGATCCTAAACTATGCATGGTACCCCAAGGGATGAAGAGGGTGTACCATGAATCCTTGGAGGTTCTAACAAGTGTAGAATGGTTAAGAGAGTATTCTAAATGCTTAGAATGGTCTAGGATTGTGTAATAGGACTTATAATAACCATTAGAATGATCCTAAACAATGCTTGAGTCCCCAAGGGACGTAGAGGGTGTAGCATGAGTCCTTGGAGGTTATAACAAGTGTAGAATGGTTAAGATAGTATTCTAAAGGCTTAGAATGGTCTATGAATGTGTATTAGGACTTATAATAACCATTAGAATGATCCTAAACATTGCATGGTGCCCCAAGGGACGTAGAGGGTGTAGCATGAGTGTTTGGAGGTTCTAATAAGTGTAGAATGGTTAAGAGAGTATTCTAAAGGCTTAGAATGGTCTAGGAATGTGTACTAGGACTTATAATAACCATTAGAATGATCCTAAACATTGCATGGAACTCCAAGGGACGTAGAGGGTGTACCATGAGTCCTTGGAGGTTCTAACAAAGTGTAGAATGGTTAAGAGAGTATTCTAAAGGCTTAGAATGGTCTAGGAATGTGTATTAGGACTTATAATAACCATTGGAATGATCCTAAACATTGCATGGTACCACAAGGGACGTAGAGGGTGTAGCATGAGTCCTTGTAGGTTCTAACAAGTGTAGAATGGTTAAGAGAGTATTTTAAAGGCTTAGAATGGTCTAGGAATGTGTATTAGGACTTAAAAGAACCATTAGAATGATCCTAAACATTGTTCGAGTCCCCAAGGGACATAGAGGGTGTAGCAAGAGTCCTTGGAGGTTCTAATAAGAGTAGAATGGTTAAGAGAGTATTCTAAAGGCTTAGAATGGTGTAGGAATGTGTAGTAGGACTTATAAGAACCATTAGAATGATCCTAAACAATGCATGGTACCCCAAGGGATGTAGAGGGTGTACCATGAGTCCTTGGAGGTTCTAACAAGTGTAGAATGGTTAGGAGAGTATTCTAAAGGCTTAGAATGGTCTAGGAATGTGTATTAGGACTTATAATAACCATTAGAATGATCCTAAACATTGCATGGTGCCCCAAGGGACGTAGAGGGTGTAGCATGAGTCCTTGGAGGTTTTAATAAGTGTAGAATGGTTAAGAGAGTATTCTAAAGGCTTAGAATGGTCTAGGAATGTGTAGTAGGACTTACAATAATCATTAGAATGATCCTAAACATTGCATGGTGCCCCAAGGGACGTAGAGGGTGTACCATGAGTCCTTGGAGGTTGTAACAAAGTGTAGAATGGTTAAGAGAGTATTCTAAAGGCTTAGAATGGTCTAGGAATGTGTATTAGGACTTATAAGAACCATTAGAATGATCCTAAACATTGTTCGAGTCCCCAAGGGACATAGAGGGTGTAGCAAGAGTCCTTGGAGGTTCTAATAAGAGTAGAATGGTTAAGAGAGTATTCTAAAGGCTTAGAATGGTCTAGGAATGTGTAGTAGGATTTATAAGAACCGTTAGAATGATCCTAAACAATGCATGGTACCCCATGGGATGTAGAGGGTGTACCATGAATCCTTGGAGGTTCTAACAAGTGTAGAATGGTTAAGAGAGTATTCTAAATGCTTAGAATCGTCTAGGAATGTGTAATAGGACTTATAATAACCATTGGAATGATCCTAAACAATGCTTGAGTCCCCCAGGGACGTAGAGGGTGTAGCATGAGTCCTTGGAGGTTATAACAAGTGTAGAATGGTTAAGATAGTATTCTAAAGGCTTAGAATGGTCTAGGAATGTGTATTAGGACTTATAATAACCATTAGAATGATCCTAAACATTGCATGGTGCCCCAAGGGACGTAGAGGGTGTAGCATGAGTCCTTGGAGGTTTTAATAAGTGTAGAATGGTTAAGAGAGTATTCTAAAGGCTTAGAATGGTCTAGGAATGTGTATTAGGACTTATAATAACCATTAGAATGATCCTAAACATTCCATGGTGCCCCAAGGGACGTAGAGGGTGTAGCATGAGTCCTTGGAGGTTTTAATAAGTGTAGAATGGTTAAGAGAGTATTCTAAAGGCTTAGAATGGTCTAGGAATGTGTAGTAGGACTTATAATAATCATTAGAATGATCCTAAACATTGCATGGTGCCCCAAGGGACGTAGAGGGTGTACCATGAGTCCTTGGAGGTTGTAACAAAGTGTAGAATGGTTAAGAGAGTATTCTAAAGGCTTAGAATGGTCTAGGAATGTGTATTAGGACTTATAAGAACCATTAGAATGATCCTAAACATTGTTCGAGTCCCCAAGGGACATAGAGGGTGTAGCAAGAGTCCTTGGAGGTTCTAATAAGAGTAGAATGGTTAAGAGAGTATTCTAAAGGCTTAGAATGGTCTAGGAATGTGTAGTAGGATTTATAAGAACCGTTAGAATGATCCTAAACAATGCATGGTACCCCATGGGATGTAGAGGGTGTACCATGAATCCTTGGAGGTTCTAACAAGTGTAGAATGGTTAAGAGAGTATTCTAAATGCTTAGAATCGTCTAGGAATGTGTAATAGGACTTATAATAACCATTGGAATGATCCTAAACAATGCTTGAGTCCCCAAGGGACGTAGAGGGTGTAGCATGAGTCCTTGGAGGTTATAACAAGTGTAGAATGGTTAAGATAGTATTCTAAAGGCTTAGAATGGTCTAGGAATGTGTAGTAGGACTTATAATAATCATTAGAATGATCCTAAACATTGCATGGTGCCCCAAGGGACGTAGAGGGTGTACCATGAGTCCTTGGAGGTTCTAACAAAGTGTAGAATGGTTAAGAGAGTATTCTAAAGGCTTAGAATGGTCTAGGAATGTGTATTAGGACTTATAATAACCATTGGAATGATCCTAAACATTGCATGGTACCACAAGGGACGTAGAGGGTGTAGCATGAGTCCTTGTAGGTTCTAACAAGTGTAGAATGGTTAAGAGAGTATTCTAAAGGCTTAGAATGGTCTAGGAATGAGTATTAGGACTTATAAGAACCATTAGAATGATCCTAAATATTGTTCGAGTCCCCAAGGGACATAGAGGGTGTAGCAAGAGTCCTTGGAGGTTCTAATAAGAGTAGAATGGTTAAGAGAGTATTCTAAAGGCTTAGAATGGTCTAGGAATGTGTAGTAGGACTTATAAGAACCATTAGAATGATCCTAAACTATGCATGGTACCCCAAGGGATGAAGAGGGTGTACCATGAATCCTTGGAGGTTCTAACAAGTGTAGAATGGTTAAGAGAGTATTCTAAATGCTTAGAATGGTCTAGGATTGTGTAATAGGACTTATAATAACCATTAGAATGATCCTAAACAATGCTTGAGTCCCCAAGGGACGTAGAGGGTGTAGCATGAGTCCTTGGAGGTTATAACAAGTGTAGAATGGTTAAGATAGTATTCTAAAGGCTTAGAATGGTCTAGGAATGTGTATTAGGACTTATAATAACCATTAGAATGATCCTAAACATTGCATGGTGCCCCAAGGGACGTAGAGGGTATAGCATGAGTGTTTGGAGGTTCTAATAAGTGTAGAATGGTTAAGAGAGTATTCTAAAGGCTTAGAATGGTCTAGGAATGTGTATTAGGACTTATAATAACCATTAGAATGATCCTAAACAATGCATGGTACCCCAAGGGATGTAGAGGGTGTACCATGAGTCCTTGGAGGTTCTAACAAGTGTAGAATGGTTAGGAGAGTATTCTAAAGGCTTAGAATGGTCTAGGAATGTGTATTAGGACTTATAATAACCATTAGAATGATCCTAAACATTGCATGGTGCCCCAAGGGACGTAGAGGGTGTAGCATGAGTCCTTGGAGGTTTTAATAAGTGTAGAATGGTTAAGAGAGTATTCTAAAGGCTTAGAATGGTCTAGGAATGTGTAGTAGGACTTACAATAATCATTAGAGTGATCCTAAACATTGCATGGTGCCCCAAGGGACGTAGAGGGTGTACCATGAGTCCTTGGAGGTTGTAACAAAGTGTAGAATGGTTAAGAGAGTATTCTAAAGGCTTAGAATGGTCTAGGAATGTGTATTAGGACTTATAAGAACCATTAGAATGATCCTAAACATTGTTCGAGTCCCCAAGGGACATAGAGGGTGTAGCAAGAGTCCTTGGAGGTTCTAATAAGAGTAGAATGGTTAAGAGAGTATTCTAAAGGCTTAGAATGGTGTAGGAATGTGTAGTATGACTTATAAGAACCATTAGAATGATCCTAAACAATGCATGGTACCCCAAGGGATGTAGAGGGTGTACCATGAGTCCTTGGAGGTTCTAACAAGTGTAGAATGGTTAGGAGAGTATTCTAAAGGCTTAGAATGGTCTAGGAATGTGTATTAGGACTTATAATAACCATTAGAATGATCCTAAACATTGCATGGTGCCCCAAGGGACGTAGAGGGTGTAGCAAGAGTCCTTGGAGGTTCTAATAAGAGTAGAATGGTTAAGAGAGTATTCTAAAGGCTTAGAATGGTCTAGGAATGTGTAGTAGGACTTATAAGAACCATTAGAATGATCCTAAACTATGCATGGTACCCCAAGGGATGAAGAGGGTGTACCATGAATCCTTGGAGGTTCTAACAAGTGTAGAATGGTTAAGAGAGTATTCTAAATGCTTAGAATGGTCTAGGATTGTGTAATAGGACTTATAATAACCATTAGAATGATCCTAAACAATGCTTGAGTCCCCAAGGGACGTAGAGGGTGTAGCATGAGTCCTTGGAGGTTATAACAAGTGTAGAATGGTTAAGATAGTATTCTAAAGGCTTAGAATGGTCTAGGAATGTGTATTAGGACTTATAATAACCATTAGAATGATCCTAAACATTGCATGGTGCCCCAAGGGACGTAGAGGGTGTAGCATGAGTGTTTGGAGGTTCTAATAAGTGTAGAATGGTTAAGAGAGTATTCTAAAGGCTTAGAATGGTCTAGGAATGTGTACTAGGACTTATAATAACCATTAGAATGATCCTAAACATTGCATGGTACTCCAAGGGACGTAGAGGGTGTACCATGAGTCCTTGGAGGTTCTAACAAAGTGTAGAATGGTTAAGAGAGTATTCTAAAGGCTTAGAATGGTCTAGGAATGTGTATTAGGACTTATAATAACCATTAGAATGATCCTAAACATTGCATGGTGCCCCAAGGGACGTAGAGGGTGTAGCATGAGTCCTTGGAGGTTTTAATAAGTGTAGAATGGTTAAGAGAGTATTCTAAAGGCTTAGAATGGTCTAGGAATGTGTAGTAGGACTTACAATAATCATTAGAATGATCCTAAACATTGCATGGTGCCCCAAGGGACGTAGAGGGTGTACCATGAGTCCTTGGAGGTTGTAACAAAGTGTAGAATGGTTAAGAGAGTATTCTAAAGGCTTAGAATGGTCTAGGAATGTGTATTAGGACTTATAAGAACCATTAGAATGATCCTAAACATTGTTCGAGTCCCCAAGGGACATAGAGGGTGTAGCAAGAGTCCTTGGAGGTTCTAATAAGAGTAGAATGGTTAAGAGAGTATTCTAAAGGCTTAGAATGGTGTAGGAATGTGTAGTATGACTTATAAGAACCATTAGAATGATCCTAAACAATGCATGGTACCCCAAGGGATGTAGAGGGTGTACCATGAGTCCTTGGAGGTTCTAACAAGTGTAGAATGGTTAGGAGAGTATTCTAAAGGCTTAGAATGGTCTAGGAATGTGTATTAGGACTTATAATAACCATTAGAATGATCCTAAACATTGCATGGTGCCCCAAGGGACGTAGAGGGTGTAGCAAGAGTCCTTGGAGGTTCTAATAAGAGTAGAATGGTTAAGAGAGTATTCTAAAGGCTTAGAATGGTCTAGGAATGTGTAGTAGGACTTATAAGAACCATTAGAATGATCCTAAACTATGCATGGTACCCCAAGGGATGAAGAGGGTGTACCATGAATCCTTGGAGGTTCTAACAAGTGTAGAATGGTTAAGAGAGTATTCTAAATGCTTAGAATGGTCTAGGATTGTGTAATAGGACTTATAATAACCATTAGAATGATCCTAAACAATGCTTGAGTCCCCAAGGGACGTAGAGGGTGTAGCATGAGTCCTTGGAGGTTATAACAAGTGTAGAATGGTTAAGATAGTATTCTAAAGGCTTAGAATGGTCTAGGAATGTGTATTAGGACTTATAATAACCATTAGAATGATCCTAAACATTGCATGGTGCCCCAAGGGACGTAGAGGGTGTAGCATGAGTGTTTGGAGGTTCTAATAAGTGTAGAATGGTTAAAAGAGTATTCTAAAGGCTTAGAATGGTCTAGGAATGTGTACTAGGACTTATAATAACCATTAGAATGATCCTAAACATTGCATGGTACTCCAAGGGACGTAGAGGGTGTACCATGAGTCCTTGGAGGTTCTAACAAAGTGTAGAATGGTTAAGAGAGTATTCTAAAGGCTTAGAATGGTCTAGGAATGTGTATTAGGACTTATAATAACCATTGGAATGATCCTAAACATTGCATGGTACCACAAGGGACGTAGAGGGTGTAGCATGAGTCCTTGTAGGTTCTAACAAGTGTAGAATGGTTAAGAGAGTATTTTAAAGGCTTAGAATGGTCTAGGAATGTGTATTAGGACTTAAAAGAACCATTAGAATGATCCTAAACATTGTTCGAGTCCCCAAGGGACATAGAGGGTGTAGCAAGAGTCCTTGGAGGTTCTAATAAGAGTAGAATGGTTAAGAGAGTATTCTAAAGGCTTAGAATGGTGTAGGAATGTGTAGTAGGACTTATAAGAACCATTAGAATGATCCTAAACAATGCATGGTACCCCAAGGGATGTAGAGGGTGTACCATGAGTCCTTGGAGGTTCTAACAAGTGTAGAATGGTTAGGAGAGTATTCTAAAGGCTTAGAATGGTCTAGGAATGTGTATTAGGACTTATAATAACCATTAGAATGATCCTAAACATTGCATGGTGCCCCAAGGGACGTAGAGGGTGTAGCATGAGTCCTTGGAGGTTTTAATAAGTGTAGAATGGTTAAGAGAGTATTCTAAAGGCTTAGAATGGTCTAGGAATGTGTAGTAGGACTTATAATAATCATTAGAATGATCCTAAACATTGCATGGTGCCCCAAGGGACGTAGAGGGTGTACCATGAGTCCTTGGAGGTTGTAACAAAGTGTAGAATGGTTAAGAGAGTATTCTAAAGGCTTAGAATGGTCTAGGAATGTGTATTAGGACTTATAAGAACCATTAGAATGATCCTAAACTATGCATGGTACCCCAAGGGATGAAGAGGGTGTACCATGAATCCTTGGAGGTTCTAACAAGTGTAGAATGGTTAAGAGAGTATTCTAAATGCTTAGAATGGTCTAGGATTGTGTAATAGGACTTATAATAACCATTAGAATGATCCTAAACAATGCTTGAGTCCCCAAGGGACGTAGAGGGTGTAGCATGAGTCCTTGGAGGTTATAACAAGTGTAGAATGGTTAAGATAGTATTCTAAAGGCTTAGAATGGTCTAGGAATGTGTATTAGGACTTATAATAACCATTAGAATGATCCTAAACATTGCATGGTGCCCCAAGGGACGTAGAGGGTGTAGCATGAGTGTTTGGAGGTTCTAATAAGTGTAGAATGGTTAAGAGAGTATTCTAAAGGCTTAGAATGGTCTAGGAATGTGTATTAGGACTTATAATAACCATTAGAATGATCCTAAACAATGCATGGTACCCCAAGGGATGTAGAGGGTGTACCATGAGTCCTTGGAGGTTCTAACAAGTGTAGAATGGTTAGGAGAGTATTCTAAAGGCTTAGAATGGTCTAGAAATGTGTATTAGGACTTATAATAACCATTAGAATGATCCTAAACATTGCATGGTGCCCCAAGGGACGTAGAGGGTGTAGCATGAGTCCTTGGAGGTTTTAATAAGTGTAGAATGGTTAAGAGAGTATTCTAAAGGCTTAGAATGGTCTAGGAATGTGTAGTAGGACTTACAATAATCATTAGAATGATCCTAAACATTGCATGGTGCCCCAAGGGACGTAGAGGGTGTACCATGAGTCCTTGGAGGTTGTAACAAAGTGTAGAATGGTTAAGAGAGTATTCTAAAGGCTTAGAATGGTCTAGGAATGTGTATTAGGACTTATAAGAACCATTAGAATGATCCTAAACATTGTTCGAGTCCCCAAGGGACATAGAGGGTGTAGCAAGAGTCCTTGGAGGTTCTAATAAGAGTAGAATGGTTAAGAGAGTATTCTAAAGGCTTAGAATGGTGTAGGAATGTGTAGTATGACTTATAAGAACCATTAGAATGATCCTAAACAATGCATGGTACCCCAAGGGATGTAGAGGGTGTACCATGAGTCCTTGGAGGTTCTAACAAGTGTAGAATGGTTAGGAGAGTATTCTAAAGGCTTAGAATGGTCTAGGAATGTGTATTAGGACTTATAATAACCATTAGAATGATCCTAAACATTGCATGGTGCCCCAAGGGACGTAGAGGGTGTAGCAAGAGTCCTTGGAGGTTCTAATAAGAGTAGAATGGTTAAGAGAGTATTCTAAAGGCTTAGAATGGTCTAGGAATGTGTAGTAGGACTTATAAGAACCATTAGAATGATCCTAAACTATGCATGGTACCCCAAGGGATGAAGAGGGTGTACCATGAATCCTTGGAGGTTCTAACAAGTGTAGAATGGTTAAGAGAGTATTCTAAATGCTTAGAATGGTCTAGGATTGTGTAATAGGACTTATAATAACCATTAGAATGATCCTAAACAATGCTTGAGTCCCCAAGGGACGTAGAGGGTGTAGCATGAGTCCTTGGAGGTTATAACAAGTGTAGAATGGTTAAGATAGTATTCTAAAGGCTTAGAATGGTCTAGGAATGTGTATTAGGACTTATAATAACCATTAGAATGATCCTAAACATTGCATGGTGCCCCAAGGGACGTAGAGGGTGTAGCATGAGTGTTTGGAGGTTCTAATAAGTGTAGAATGGTTAAGAGAGTATTCTAAAGGCTTAGAATGGTCTAGGAATGTGTACTAGGACTTATAATAACCATTAGAATGATCCTAAACATTGCATGGTACTCCAAGGGACGTAGAGGGTGTACCATGAGTCCTTGGAGGTTCTAACAAAGTGTAGAATGGTTAAGAGAGTATTCTAAAGGCTTAGAATGGTCTAGGAATGTGTATTAGGACTTATAATAACCATTGGAATGATCCTAAACATTGCATGGTACCACAAGGGACGTAGAGGGTGTAGCATGAGTCCTTGTAGGTTCTAACAAGTGTAGAATGGTTAAGAGAGTATTTTAAAGGCTTAGAATGGTCTAGGAATGTGTATTAGGACTTAAAAGAACCATTAGAATGATCCTAAACATTGTTCGAGTCCCCAAGGGACATAGAGGGTGTAGCAAGAGTCCTTGGAGGTTCTAATAAGAGTAGAATGGTTAAGAGAGTATTCTAAAGGCTTAGAATGGTGTAGGAATGTGTAGTAGGACTTATAAGAACCATTAGAATGATCCTAAACAATGCATGGTACCCCAAGGGATGTAGAGGGTGTACCATGAGTCCTTGGAGGTTCTAACAAGTGTAGAATGGTTAGGAGAGTATTCTAAAGGCTTAGAATGGTCTAGGAATGTGTATTAGGACTTATAATAACCATTAGAATGATCCTAAACAATGCATGGTACCCCATGGGATGTAGAGGGTGTACCATGAATCCTTGGAGGTTCTAACAAGTGTAGAATGGTTAAGAGAGTATTCTAAATGCTTAGAATCGTCTAGGAATGTGTAATAGGACTTATAATAACCATTGGAATGATCCTAAACAATGCTTGAGTCCCCAAGGGACGTAGAGGGTGTAGCAAGAGTCCTTGGAGGTTATAACAAGTGTAGAATGGTTAAGATAGTATTCTAAAGGCTTAGAATGGTCTAGGAATGTGTATTAGGACTTATAATAACCATTAGAATGATCCTAAACATTGCATGGTGCCCCAAGGGACGTAGAGGGTGTAGCATGAGTGTTTGGAGGTTCTAATAAGTGTAGAATGGTTAAGAGAGTATTCTAAAGGCTTAGAATGGTCTAGGAATGTGTACTAGGACTTATAATAACCATTAGAATGATCCTAAACATTGCATGGTACTCCAAGGGACGTAGAGGGTGTACCATGAGTCCTTGGAGGTTCTAACAAAGTGTAGAATGGTTAAGAGAGTATTCTAAAGGCTTAGAATGGTCTAGGAATGTGTATTAGGACTTATAATAACCATTGGAATGATCCTAAACATTGCATGGTACCACAAGGGACGTAGAGGGTGTAGCATGAGTCCTTGTAGGTTCTAACAAGTGTAGAATGGTTAAGAGAGTATTTTAAAGGCTTAGAATGGTCTAGGAATGTGTATTAGGACTTAAAAGAACCATTAGAATGATCCTAAACATTGTTCGAGTCCCCAAGGGACATAGAGGGTGTAGCAAGAGTCCTTGGAGGTTCTAATAAGAGTAGAATGGTTAAGAGAGTATTCTAAAGGCTTAGAATGGTGTAGGAATGTGTAGTAGGACTTATAAGAACCATTAGAATGATCCTAAACAATGCATGGTACCCCAAGGGATGTAGAGGGTGTACCATGAGTCCTTGGAGGTTCTAACAAGTGTAGAATGGTTAGGAGAGTATTCTAAAGGCTTAGAATGGTCTAGGAATGTGTATTAGGACTTATAATAACCATTAGAATGATCCTAAACATTGCATGGTGCCCCAAGGGACGTAGAGGGTGTACCATGAGTCCTTGGAGGTTGTAACAAAGTGTAGAATGGTTAGGAGAGTATTCTAAAGGCTTAGAATGGTCTAGGAATGTGTATTAGGACTTATAATAACCATTAGAATGATCCTAAACATTGCATGGTGCCCCAAGGGACGTAGAGGGTGTACCATGAGTCCTTGGAGGTTGTAACAAAGTGTAGAATGGTTAAGAGAGTATTCTAAAGGCTTAGAATGGTCTAGGAATGTGTATTAGGACTTATAAGAACCATTAGAATGATCCTAAACATTGTTCGAGTCCCCAAGGGACATAGAGGGTGTAGCAAGAGTCCTTGGAGGTTCTAATAAGAGTAGAATGGTTAAGAGAGTATTCTAAAGGCTTAGAATGGTCTAGGAATGTGTAGTAGGATTTATAAGAACCGTTAGAATGATCCTAAACAATGCATGGTACCCCATGGGATGTAGAGGGTGTACCATGAATCCTTGGAGGTTCTAACAAGTGTAGAATGGTTAAGAGAGTATTCTAAATGCTTAGAATCGTCTAGGAATGTGTAATAGGACTTATAATAACCATTGGAATGATCCTAAACAATGCTTGAGTCCCCAAGGGACGTAGAGGGTGTAGCAAGAGTCCTTGGAGGTTATAACAAGTGTAGAATGGTTAAGATAGTATTCTAAAGGCTTAGAATGGTCTAGGAATGTGTATTAGGACTTATAATAACCATTAGAATGATCCTAAACATTGCATGGTGCCCCAAGGGACGTAGAGGGTGTAGCATGAGTCCTTGGAGGTTTTAATAAGTGTAGAATGGTTAAGAGAGTATTCTAAAGGCTTAGAATGGTCTAGGAATGTGTATTAGGACTTATAATAACCATTAGAATGATCCTAAACATTGCATGGTGCCCCAAGGGACGTAGAGGGTGTAGCATGAGTCCTTGGAGGTTTTAATAAGTGTAGAATGGTTAAGAGAGTATTCTAAAGGCTTAGAATGGTCTAGGAATGTGTAGTAGGACTTATAATAATCATTAGAATGATCCTAAACATTGCATGGTGCCCCAAGGGACGTAGAGGGTGTACCATGAGTCCTTGGAGGTTGTAACAAAGTGTAGAATGGTTAGGAGAGTATTC
The DNA here is from genome assembly GCA_037953625.1 of Crotalaria pallida. Lineage (NCBI taxonomy): Eukaryota > Viridiplantae > Streptophyta > Magnoliopsida > Fabales > Fabaceae > Crotalaria > Crotalaria pallida. The sequence goes on along the minus strand of CM075655.1, from coordinate 61,585,641 downwards.
TAAAGGCTTAGAATGGTCTAGGAATGTGTATTAGGACTTATAATAACCATTAGAATGATCCTAAACATTGCATGGTGCCCCAAGGGACGTAGAGGGTGTAGCATGAGTCCTTGGAGGTTTTAATAAGTGTAGAATGGTTAAGAGAGTATTCTAAAGGCTTAGAATGGTCTAGGAATGTGTAGTAGGACTTATAATAATCATTAGAATGATCCTAAACATTGCATGGTGCCCCAAGGGACGTAGAGGGTGTACCATGAGTCCTTGGAGGTTGTAACAAAGTGTAGAATGGTTAAGAGAGTATTCTAAAGGCTTAGAATGGTCTAGGAATGTGTATTAGGACTTATAAGAACCATTAGAATGATCCTAAACATTGTTCGAGTCCCCAAGGGACATAGAGGGTGTAGCAAGAGTCCTTGGAGGTTCTAATAAGAGTAGAATGGTTAAGAGAGTATTCTAAAGGCTTAGAATGGTCTAGGAATGTGTAGTAGGATTTATAAGAACCGTTAGAATGATCCTAAACAATGCATGGTACCCCATGGGATGTAGAGGGTGTACCATGAATCCTTGGAGGTTCTAACAAGTGTAGAATGGTTAAGAGAGTATTCTAAATGCTTAGAATCGTCTAGGAATGTGTAATAGGACTTATAATAACCATTGGAATGATCCTAAACAATGCTTGAGTCCCCAAGGGACGTAGAGGGTGTAGCAAGAGTCCTTGGAGGTTATAACAAGTGTAGAATGGTTAAGATAGTATTCTAAAGGCTTAGAATGGTCTAGGAATGTGTATTAGGACTTATAATAACCATTAGAATGATCCTAAACATTGCATGGTGCCCCAAGGGACGTAGAGGGTGTAGCATGAGTCCTTGGAGGTTTTAATAAGTGTAGAATGGTTAAGAGAGTATTCTAAAGGCTTAGAATGGTCTAGGAATGTGTATTAGGACTTATAATAACCATTAGAATGATCCTAAACATTGCATGGTGCCCCAAGGGACGTAGAGGGTGTAGCATGAGTCCTTGGAGGTTTTAATAAGTGTAGAATGGTTAAGAGAGTATTCTAAAGGCTTAGAATGGTCTAGGAATGTGTAGTAGGACTTATAATAATCATTAGAATGATCCTAAACATTGCATGGTGCCCCAAGGGACGTAGAGGGTGTACCATGAGTCCTTGGAGGTTGTAACAAAGTGTAGAATGGTTAAGAGAGTATTCTAAAGGCTTAGAATGGTCTAGGAATGTGTATTAGGACTTATAAGAACCATTAGAATGATCCTAAACATTGTTCGAGTCCCCAAGGGACATAGAGGGTGTAGCAAGAGTCCTTGGAGGTTCTAATAAGAGTAGAATGGTTAAGAGAGTATTCTAAAGGCTTAGAATGGTCTAGGAATGTGTAGTAGGATTTATAAGAACCGTTAGAATGATCCTAAACAATGCATGGTACCCCATGGGATGTAGAGGGTGTACCATGAATCCTTGGAGGTTCTAACAAGTGTAGAATGGTTAAGAGAGTATTCTAAATGCTTAGAATCGTCTAGGAATGTGTAATAGGACTTATAATAACCATTGGAATGATCCTAAACAATGCTTGAGTCCCCAAGGGACGTAGAGGGTGTAGCATGAGTCCTTGGAGGTTATAACAAGTGTAGAATGGTTAAGATAGTATTCTAAAGGCTTAGAATGGTCTAGGAATGTGTAGTAGGACTTATAATAATCATTAGAATGATCCTAAACATTGCATGGTGCCCCAAGGGACGTAGAGGGTGTACCATGAGTCCTTGGAGGTTCTAACAAAGTGTAGAATGGTTAAGAGAGTATTCTAAAGGCTTAGAATGGTCTAGGAATGTGTATTAGGACTTATAATAACCATTGGAATGATCCTAAACATTGCATGGTACCACAAGGGACGTAGAGGGTGTAGCATGAGTCCTTGTAGGTTCTAACAAGTGTAGAATGGTTAAGAGAGTATTCTAAAGGCTTAGAATGGTCTAGGAATGAGTATTAGGACTTATAAGAACCATTAGAATGATCCTAAATATTGTTCGAGTCCCCAAGGGACATAGAGGGTGTAGCAAGAGTCCTTGGAGGTTCTAATAAGAGTAGAATGGTTAAGAGAGTATTCTAAAGGCTTAGAATGGTCTAGGAATGTGTAGTAGGACTTATAAGAACCATTAGAATGATCCTAAACTATGCATGGTACCCCAAGGGATGAAGAGGGTGTACCATGAATCCTTGGAGGTTCTAACAAGTGTAGAATGGTTAAGAGAGTATTCTAAATGCTTAGAATGGTCTAGGATTGTGTAATAGGACTTATAATAACCATTAGAATGATCCTAAACAATGCTTGAGTCCCCAAGGGACGTAGAGGGTGTAGCATGAGTCCTTGGAGGTTATAACAAGTGTAGAATGGTTAAGAGAGTATTCTAAAGGCTTAGAATGAACTAGGAATGTGTATTAGGACTTATAATAACCATTGGAATGATCCTAAACATTGCATGGTGCCCCAAGGGACGTAGAGGGTGTACCATGAGTCCTTGGAGGTTGTAACAAAGTGTAGAATGGTTAAGAGAGTATTCTAAAGGCTTAGAATGGTCTAGGAATGTGTATTAGGACTTAAAAGAACCATTAGAATGATCCTAAACATTGTTCGAGTCCCCAAGGGACATAGAGGGTGTAGCAAGAGTCCTTGGAGGTTCTAATAAGAGTAGAATGGTTAAGAGAGTATTCTAAAGGCTTAGAATGGTGTAGGAATGTGTAGTAGGACTTATAAGAACCATTAGAATGATCCTAAACAATGCATGGTACCCCAAGGGATGTAGAGGGTGTACCATGAGTCCTTGGAGGTTCTAACAAAGTGTAGAATGGTTAGGAGAGTATTCTAAAGGCTTAGAATGGTCTAGGAATGTGTATTAGGACTTATAATAACCATTAGAATGATCCTAAACATTGCATGGTACCCCAAGGGACGTAGAGGGTGTACCATGAGTCCTTGGAGGTTCTAACAAAGTGTAGAATGGTTAAGAGAGTATTCTAAAGGCTTAGAATGAACTAGGAATGTGCATTAGGACTTATAATAACCATTGGAATGATCCTAAACATTGCATGGTACCACAAGGGACGTAGAGGGTGTAGCATGAGTCCTTGTAGGTTCTAACAAGTGTAGAATGGTTAAGAGAGTATTCTAAAGGCTTAGAATGGTCTAGGAATGTGTATTAGGACTTATAAGAACCATTAGAATGATCCTAAACATTGTTCGAGTCCCCAAGGGACATAGAGGGTGTAGCATGAGTCCTTGGAGGTTCTAATTAGTGTAGAATGGTTAAGAGAGTATTCTAAAGGCTTAGAATGGTCTAGGAATGTGTATTAGGACTTATAAGAACCATTAGAATGATCCTAAACATTGTTCGAGTCCCCAAGGGACATAGAGGGTGTAGCATGAGTCCTTGGAGGTTTTAAGAAAGTGTAGAATGGTTAAGAGAGTATTCTAAAGGCTTAGAATGGTCTAGGTATGTGTATTACCACTTATAATAACCATTGGAATGATCCTAAACAATGCATGGTACCCCAAGGGATGTAGAGGGTGTACCATGAGTCCTTGGAGGTTCTAACAAGTGTAGAATGGTTAGGAGAGTATTCTAAAGGCTTAGAATGGTCTAGGAATGTGTATTAGGACTTATAATAACCATTCGAATGATCCTAAACATTGCTCGAGTCCCCAACGGACATAGAGGGTGTAGCATGAGTCCTTGGAGGTTTTAAGAAAGTGTAGAATGGTTAAGAGAGTATTCTAAAGGCTTAGAATGGTCTAGGTATGTGTATTACCACTTATAATAACCATTGGAATGATCCTAAACATTGCATGGTACCACAAGGGACGTAGAGGGTGTAGCATGAGTCCTTGTAGGTTCTAACAAGTGTAGAATGGTTAAGAGAGTATTCTAAAGGCTTAGAATGGTCTAGGAATGTGTAGTAGGACTTATAAGAACCATTAGAATGATCCTAAACAATGCATGGTACCCCAAGGGATGTAGAGGGTGTACCATGAGTCCTTGGAGGTTCTAACAAAGTGTAGAATGGTTAAGAGAGTATTCTAAAGGCTTAGAATGAACTAGGAATGTGTATTAGGACTTATAATAACCATTGGAATGATCCTAAACATTGCATGGTGCCCCAAGGGACGTAGAGGGTGTACCATGAGTCCTTGGAGGTTGTAACAAAGTGTAGAATGGTTAAGAGAGTATTCTAAAGGCTTAGAATGGTCTAGGAATGTGTATTAGGACTTATAATAACCATTGGAATGATCCTAAACATTGTTCGAGTCCCCAAGGGACATAGAGGGTGTAGCATGAGTCCTTGGAGGTTTTAAGAAAGTCTAGAATGGTTAAGAGAGTATTCTAAAGGCTTAGAATGGTCTAGGTATGTGTATTACCACTTATAATAACCATTGGAATGATCCTAAACATTGCATGGTACCACAAGGGACGTAGAGGGTGTAGCATGAGTCCTTGTAGGTTCTAACAAGTGTAGAATGGTTAAGAGAGTATTCTAAAGGCTTAGAATGGTCTAGGAATGTGTATTAGGACTTATAAGAACCATTAGAATGATCCTAAACATTGTTCGAGTCCCCAAGGGACATAGAGGGTGTAGCAAGAGTCCTTGGAGGTTCTAATAAGAGTAGAATGGCTAAGAGAGTATTCTAAAGGCTTAGAATGGTCTAGGAATGTGTAGTAGGACTTATAAGAACCATTAGAATGATCCTAAACAATGCATGGTACCCCAAGGGATGTAGAGGGTGTACCATGAGTCCTTGGAGGTTCTAACAAGTGTAGAATGGTTAGGAGAGTATTCTAAAGGCTTAGAATGGTCTAGGAATGTGTATTAGGACTTATAATAACCATTAGAATGATCCTAAACATTGCTCGAGTCCCCAAGGGACATAGAGGGTGTAGCATGAGTCCTTGGAGGTTTTAAGAAAGTGTAGAATGGTTAAGAGAGTATTCTAAAGGCTTAGAATGGTCTAGGTATGTGTATTAGGACTTATAATAACCATTGGAATGATCCTAAACATTGCATGGTGCCCCAAGGGACGTAGAGGGTGTAGCATGAGTCCTGGGAGGTTTTAATAAGTGTAGAATGGTTAAGAGAGTATTCTAAAGGCTTAGAATGGTCTAGGAATGTGTACTAGGACTTATAATAACCATTAGAATGATCCTAAACATTGCATGGTGCCCCAAGGGACGTAGAGGGTGTACCATGAGTCCTTGGAGGTTGTAACAAAGTGTAGAATGGTTAAGAGAGTATTCTAAAGGCTTAGAATGAACTAGGAATGTGTATTAGGACTTATAATAACCATTGGAATGATCCTAAACATTGCATGGTGCCCCAAGGGACGTAGAGGGTGTACCATGAGTCCTTGGAGGTTGTAACAAAGTGTAGAATGGTTAAGAGAGTATTCTAAAGGCTTAGAATGGTCTAGGAATGTGTATTAGGACTTATAATAACCATTGGAATGATCCTAAACATTGTTCGAGTCCCCAAGGGACATAGAGGGTGTAGCATGAGTCCTTGGAGGTTTTAAGAAAGTGTAGAATGGTTAAGAGAGTATTCTAAAGGCTTAGAATGGTCTAGGTATGTGTATTAGGACTTATAATAACCATTGGAATGATCCTAAACATTGCATGGTACCACAAGGGACGTAGAGGGTGTAGCATGAGTCCTTGTAGGTTCTAACAAGTGTAGAATGGTTAAGAGAGTATTCTAAAGGCTTAGAATGGTCTAGGAATGTGTATTAGGACTTATAAGAACCATTAGAATGATCCTAAACATTGTTCGAGTCCCCAAGGGACATAGAGGGTGTAGCAAGAGTCCTTGGAGGTTCTAATAAGAGTAGAATGGTTACGAGAGTATTCTAAAGTCTTAGAATGGTCTAGGAATGTGTAGTAGGACTTATAAGAACCATTAGAATGATCCTAAACAATGCATGGTACCCCAAGGGATGTAGAGGGTGTACCATGAGTCCTTGGAGGTTCTAACAAGTGTAGAATGGTTAGGAGAGTATTCTAAAGGCTTAGAATGGTCTAGGAATGTGTATTAGGACTTATAATAACCATTAGAATGATCCTAAACATTGCTCGAGTCCCCAAGGGACATAGGGGGTGTAGCATGAGTCCTTGGAGGTTTTAAGAAAGTGTAGAATGGTTAAGAGAGTATTCTAAAGGCTTAGAATGGTCTAGGTATGTGTATTAGGACTTATTATAACCATTGGAATGATCCTAAACATTGCATGGTACCACAAGGGACGTAGAGGGTGTAGCATGAGTCCTTGTAGGTTCTAACTAGTGTAGAATGGTTAAGAGAGTATTCTAAAGGCTTAGAATGGTCTAGGAATGTGTATTAGGACTTATAAGAACCATTAGAATGATCCTAAACATTGTTCGAGTCCCCAAGGGACATAGAGGGTGTAGCAAGAGTCCTTGGAGGTTCTAATAAGAGTAGAATGGTTAAGAGAGTATTCTAAAGGCTTAGAATGGTCTAGGAATGTGTATTAGGACTTATGAGAACCATTAGAATGATCCTAAACATTGTTCGAGTCCCCAAGGGACATAGAGGATGTAGCATGAGTCCTTGAAGGTTCTAATAAGTGTAGAATGGTTAAGAGAGTATTCTAAAGGCTTAGAATGGTCTAGGAATGTGTATTAGGACTGATAAGAACCATTAGAATGATCCTAAACATTGTTCGAGTCCCCAAGGGACATAGAGCGTGTAGCAAGAGTCCTTGGAGGTTCTAATAAGAGTAGAATGGTTAAGAGAGTATTCTAAAGGCTTAGAATGGTCTAGGAATGTGTAGTAGGACTTATAAGAACCATTAGAATGATCCTAAACAATGCATGGTACCCCAAGGGATGTAGAGGGTGTACCATGAGTCCTTGGAGGTTCTAACAAGTGTAGAATGGTTAGGAGAGTATTCTAAAGGCTTAGAATGGTCTAGGAATGTGTACTAGGACTTATAATAACCATTAGAATGATCCTAAACATTGGATGGTGCCCCAAGGGACGTAGAGGGTGTAGCATGAGTCCTTGGAGGTTCTAATAAGTGTAGAATGGTTAAGAGAGTATTCTAAAGGCTTAGAATGGTCTAGGAATGTGTATTAGGACTTATAAGAACCATTAGAATGATCCTAAACATTGTTCGAGTCCCCAAGGGACATAGAGGGTGTAGCAAGAGTCCTTGGAGGTTCTAATAAGAGTATAATGGTTAAGAGAGTATTCTAAAGGCTTAGAATGGTCTAGGAATGTGTAGTAGGACTTATAAGAACCATTAGAATGATCCTAAACAATGCATGGTACCCCAAGGGATGTAGAGGGTGTACCATGAGTCCTTGGAGGTTCTAACAAGTGTAGAATGGTTAGGAGAGTATTCTAAAGGCTTAGAATGGTCTAGGAATGTGTACTAGGACTTATAATAACCATTAGAATGATCCTAAACATTGCATGGTGCCCCAAGGGACGTAGAGGGTGTAGCATGAGTCCTTGGAGGTTCTAATAAGTGTAGAATGGTTAAGAGAGTATTCTAAAGGCTTAGAATGGTCTAGGAATGTGTATTAGGACTTATAAGAACCATTAGAATGATCCTAAACATTGTTCGAGTCCCCAAGGGACATAGAGGGTGTAGCAAGAGTCCTTGGAGGTTCTAATAAGAGTAGAATGGTTAAGAGAGTATTCTAAAGGCTTAGAATGGTCTAGGAATGTGTAGTAGGACATATAAGAACCATTAGAATGATCCTAAACAATGCATGGTACCCGAAGGGATGTAGAGGGTGTACCATGAGTCCTTGGAGGTTCTAACAAGTGTAGAATGGTTAGGAGAGTATTCTAAAGGCTTAGAATGGTCTAGGAATGTGTATTAGGATTTATAATAACCATTAGAATGATCCTAAACATTGCATGGTGCCCCAAGGGACGTAGAGGGTGTAGCATGAGTCCTTGGAGGTTTTAATAAGTGTAGAATGGTTAAGAGAGTATTCTAAAGGCTTAGAATGGTCTAGGAATGTGTATTAGGACTTATAAGAACCATTAGAATGATCCTAAACATTGTTCGAGTCCCCAAGGGACATAGAGGGTGTAGCAAGAGTCCTTGGAGGTTCTAATAAGAGTAGAATGGTTAAGAGAGTATTCTAAAGGCTTAGAATGGTCTAGGAATGTGTAGTAGGACTTATAAGAACCATAAGAATGATCCTAAACAATGCATGGTACCCGAAGGGATGTAGAGGGTGTACCATGAGTCCTTGGAGGTTCTAACAAGTGTAGAATGGTTAGGAGAGTATTCTAAAGGCTTAGAATGGTCTAGGAATGTGTATTAGGATTTATAATAACCATTAGAATGATCCTAAACATTGCATGGTGCCCCAAGGGACGTAGAGGGTGTAGCATGAGTCCTTGGAGGTTTTAATAAGTGTAGAATGGTTAAGAGAGTATTCTAAAGGCTTAGAATGGTCTAGGAATGTGTATTAGGACTTATAATAACCATTAGAATGATCCTAAACATTGCATGGTGCCCCCAAGGGACGTAGAGGGTGTAGCATGAGTCCTTGGAGGTTTTAATAAGTGTAGAATGGTTAAGAGAGTATTCTAAAGGCTTAGAATGGTCTAGGAATGTGTACTAGGACTTATAATAACCATTAGAATGATCCTAAACATTGCATGGTGCCCCAAGGGACGTAGAGGGTGTACCATGAGTCCTTGGAGGTTGTAACAAAGTGTAGAATGGTTAAGAGAGTATATTCTAAAGGCTTAGAATGGTCTAGGAATGTGTATTAGGACTTATAAGAACCATTAGAATGATCCTAAACATTGTTCGAGTCCCCAAGGGACATAGAGGGTGTAGCAAGAGTCCTTGGAGGTTCTAATAAGAGTAGAATGGTTAAGAGAGTATTCTAAAGGCTTAGAATGGTCTAGGAATGTGTAGTAGGACTTATAAGAACCATTAGAATGATCCTAAACAATGCATGGTACCCCAAGGGATGTAGAGGGTGTACCATGAGTCCTTGGAGGTTCTAACAAAGTGTAGAATGGTTAAGAGAGTATTCTAAAGGCTTAGAATGAACTAGGAATGTGTATTAGGACTTATAATAACCATTGGAATGATCCTAAACATTGCATGGTGCCCCAAGGGACGTAGAGGGTGTACCATGAGTCCTTGGAGGTTATAACAAAGTGTAGAATGGTTAAGAGAGTATTCTAAAGGCTTAGAATGGTCTAGGAATGTGTATTAGGACTTATAATAACCATTGGAATGATCCTAAACATTGTTCGAGTCCCCAAGGGACATAGAGGGTGTAGCATGAGTCCTTGGAGGTTTTAAGAAAGTGTAGAATGGTTAAGAGAGTATTCTAAAGGCTTAGAATGGTCTAGGTATGTGTATTAGGACTTATAAGAACCATTAGAATGATCCTAAACAATGCATGGTACCCCAAGGGATGTAGAGGGTGTACCATGAGTCCTTGGAGGTTCTAACAAGTGTAGAATGGTTAGGAGAGTATTCTAAAGGCTTAGAATGGTCTAGGAATGTGTATTAGGACTTATAATAACCATTAGAATGATCCTAAACATTGCTCGAGTCCCCAAGGGACATAGAGGGTGTAGCATGAGTCCTTGGAGGTTTTAAGAAAGTGTAGAATGGTTAAGAGAGTATTCTAAAGGCTTAGAATGGTCTAGGTATGTGTATTAGGACTTATTATAACCATTGGAATGATCCTAAACATTGCATGGTACCACAAGGGACGTAGAGGGTGTAGCATGAGTCCTTGTAGGTTCTAACTAGTGTAGAATGGTTAAGAGAGTATTCTAAAGGCTTAGAATGGTCTAGGAATGTGTATTAGGACTTATAAGAACCATTAGAATGATCCTAAACATTGTTCGAGTCCCCAAGGGACATAGAGGGTGTAGCAAGAGTCCTTGGAGGTTCTAATAAGAGTAGAATGGTTAAGAGAGTATTCTAAAGGCTTAGAATGGTCTAGGAATGTGTATTAGGACTTATGAGAACCATTAGAATGATCCTAAACATTGTTCGAGTCCCCAAGGGACATAGAGGATGTAGCATGAGTCCTTGAAGGTTCTAATAAGTGTAGAATGGTTAAGAGAGTATTCTAAAGGCTTAGAATGGTCTAGGAATGTGTATTAGGACTGATAAGAACCATTAGAATGATCCTAAACATTGTTCGAGTCCCCAAGGGACATAGAGGGTGTAGCAAGAGTCCTTGGAGGTTCTAATAAGAGTAGAATGGTTAAGAGAGTATTCTAAAGGCTTAGAATGGTCTAGGAATGTGTAGTAGGACTTATAAGAACCATTAGAATGATCCTAAACAATGCATGGTACCCCAAGGGATGTAGAGGGTGTACCATGAGTCCTTGGAGGTTCTAACAAGTGTAGAATGGTTAGGAGAGTATTCCAAAGGCTTAGAATGGTCTAGGAATGTGTACTAGGACTTATAATAACCATTAGAATGATCCTAAACAATGCATGGTACCCCAAGGGATGTAGAGGGTGTACCATGAGTCCTTGGAGGTTCTAACAAGTGTAGAATGGTTAGGAGAGTACTCTAAAGGCTTAGAATGGTCTAGGAATGTGTATTAGGACTTATAATAACCATTAGAATGATCCTAAACATTGCTCGAGTCCCCAAGGGACATAGAGGGTGTAGCATGAGTCCTTGGAGGTTTTAAGAAAGTGTAGAATGGTTAAGAGAGTATTCTAAAGGCTTAGAATGGTCTAGGTATGTGTATTAGGACTTATTATAACCATTGGAATGATCCTAAACATTGCATGGTACCACAAGGGACGTAGAGGGTGTAGCATGAGTCCTTGTAGGTTCTAACTAGTGTAGAATGGTTAAGAGAGTATTCTAAAGGCTTAGAATGGTCTAGGAATGTGTATTAGGACTTATAAGAACCATTAGAATGATCCTAAACATTGTTCGAGTCCCCAAGGGACATAGAGGGTGTAGCAAGAGTCCTTGGAGGTTCTAATAAGATTAGAATGGTTAAGAGAGTATTCTAAAGGCTTAGAATGGTCTAGGAATGTGTATTAGGACTTATGAGAACCATTAGAATGATCCTAAACATTGTTCGAGTCCCCAAGGGACATAGAGGATGTAGCATGAGTCCTTGAAGGTTCTAATAAGTGTAGAATGGTTAAGAGAGTATTCTAAAGGCTTAGAATGGTCTAGGAATGTGTATTAGGACTGATAAGAACCATTAGAATGATCCTAAACATTGTTCGAGTCCCCAAGGGACATAGAGGGTGTAGCAAGAGTCCTTGGAGGTTCTAATAAGAGTAGAATGGTTAAGAGAGTATTCTAAAGGCTTAGAATGGTCTAGGAATGTGTAGTAGGACTTATAAGAACCATTAGAATGATCCTAAACAATGCATGGTACCCCAAGGGATGTAGAGGGTGTACCATGAGTCCTTGGAGGTTCTAACAAGTGTAGAATGGTTAGGAGAGTATTCTAAAGGCTTAGAATGGTCTAGGAATGTGTACTAGGACTTATAATAACCATTAGAATGATCCTAAACATTGGATGGTGCCCCAAGGGACGTAGAGGGTGTAGCATGAGTCCTTGGAGGTTCTAATAAGTGTAGAATGGTTAAGAGAGTATTCTAAAGGCTTAGAATGGTCTAGGAATGTGTATTAGGACTTATAAGAACCATTAGAATGATCCTAAACATTGTTCGAGTCCCCAAGGGACATAGAGGGTGTAGCAAGAGTCCTTGGAGGTTCTAATAAGAGTATAATGGTTAAGAGAGTATTCTAAAGGCTTAGAATGGTCTAGGAATGTGTAGTAGGACTTATAAGAACCATTAGAATGATCCTAAACAATGCATGGTACCCCAAGGGATGTAGAGGGTGTACCATGAGTCCTTGGAGGTTCTAACAAGTGTAGAATGGTTAGGAGAGTATTCTAAAGGCTTAGAATGGTCTAGGAATGTGTACTAGGACTTATAATAACCATTAGAATGATCCTAAACATTGCATGGTGCCCCAAGGGACGTAGAGGGTGTAGCATGAGTCCTTGGAGGTTCTAATAAGTGTAGAATGGTTAAGAGAGTATTCTAAAGGCTTAGAATGGTCTAGGAATGTGTATTAGGACTTATAAGAACCATTAGAATGATCCTAAACATTGTTCGAGTCCCCAAGGGACATAGAGGGTGTAGCAAGAGTCCTTGGAGGTTCTAATAAGAGTAGAATGGTTAAGAGAGTATTCTAAAGGCTTAGAATGGTCTAGGAATGTGTAGTAGGACATATAAGAACCATTAGAATGATCCTAAACAATGCATGGTACCCGAAGGGATGTAGAGGGTGTACCATGAGTCCTTGGAGGTTCTAACAAGTGTAGAATGGTTAGGAGAGTTTTCTAAAGGCTTAGAATGGTCTAGGAATGTGTATTAGGATTTATAATAACCATTAGAATGATCCTAAACATTGCATGGTGCCCCAAGGGACGTAGAGGGTGTAGCATGAGTCCTTGGAGGTTTTAATAAGTGTAGAATGGTTAAGAGAGTATTCTAAAGGCTTAGAATGGTCTAGGAATGTGTATTAGGACTTATAAGAACCATTAGAATGATCCTAAACATTGTTCGAGTCCCCAAGGGACATAGAGGGTGTAGCAAGAGTCCTTGGAGGTTCTAATAAGAGTAGAATGGTTAAGAGAGTATTCTAAAGGCTTAGAATGGTCTAGGAATGTGTAGTAGGACTTATAAGAACCATTAGAATGATCCTAAACAATGCATGGTACCCGAAGGGATGTAGAGGGTGTACCATGAGTCCTTGGAGGTTCTAACAAGTGTAGAATGGTTAGGAGAGTATTCTAAAGGCTTAGAATGGTCTAGGAATGTGTATTAGGATTTATAATAACCATTAGAATGATCCTAAACATTGCATGGTGCCCCAAGGGACGTAGAGGGTGTAGCATGAGTCCTTGGAGGTTTTAATAAGTGTAGAATGGTTAAGAGAGTATTCTAAAGGCTTAGAATGGTCTAGGAATGTGTATTAGGACTTATAATAACCATTAGAATGATCCTAAACATTGCATGGTGCCCCCAAGGGACGTAGAGGGTGTAGCATGAGTCCTTGGAGGTTTTAATAAGTGTAGAATGGTTAAGAGAGTATTCTAAAGGCTTAGAATGGTCTAGGAATGTGTACTAGGACTTATAATAACCATTAGAATGATCCTAAACATTGCATGGTGCCCCAAGGGACGTAGAGGGTGTACCATGAGTCCTTGGAGGTTGTAACAAAGTGTAGAATGGTTAAGAGAGTATATTCTAAAGGCTTAGAATGGTCTAGGAATGTGTATTAGGACTTATAAGAACCATTAGAATGATCCTAAACATTGTTCGAGTCCCCAAGGGACATAGAGGGTGTAGCAAGAGTCCTTGGAGGTTCTAATAAGAGTAGAATGGTTAAGAGAGTATTCTAAAGGCTTAGAATGGTCTAGGAATGTGTAGTAGGACTTATAAGAACCATTAGAATGATCCTAAACAATGCATGGTACCCCAAGGGATGTAGAGGGTGTACCATGAGTCCTTGGAGGTTCTAACAAAGTGTAGAATGGTTAAGAGAGTATTCTAAAGGCTTAGAATGAACTAGGAATGTGTATTAGGACTTATAATAACCATTGGAATGATCCTAAACATTGCATGGTGCCCCAAGGGACGTAGAGGGTGTACCATGAGTCCTTGGAGGTTATAACAAAGTGTAGAATGGTTAAGAGAGTATTCTAAAGGCTTAGAATGGTCTAGGAATGTGTATTAGGACTTATAATAACCATTGGAATGATCCTAAACATTGTTCGAGTCCCCAAGGGACATAGAGGGTGTAGCATGAGTCCTTGGAGGTTTTAAGAAAGTGTAGAATGGTTAAGAGAGTATTCTAAAGGCTTAGAATGGTCTAGGTATGTGTATTAGGACTTATAATAACCATTGGAATGATCCTAAACATTGCATGGTACCACAAGGGACGTAGAGGGTGTAGCATGAGTCCTTGTAGGTTCTAACAAGTGTAGAATGGTTAAGAGAGTATTCTAAAGGCTTAGAATGGTCTAGGAATGTGTATTAGGACTTATAAGAACCATTAGAATGATCCTAAACATTGTTCGAGTCCCCAAGGGACATAGAGGGTGTAGCAAGAGTCCTTGGAGGTTCTAATAAGAGTAGAATGGTTACGAGAGTATTCTAAAGTCTTAGAATGGTCTAGGAATGTGTAGTAGGACTTATAAGAACCATTAGAATGATCCTAAACAATGCATGGTACCCCAAGGGATGTAGAGGGTGTACCATGAGTCCTTGGAGGTTCTAACAAGTGTAGAATGGTTAGGAGAGTATTCTAAAGGCTTAGAATGGTCTAGGAATGTGTATTAGGACTTATAATAACCATTAGAATGATCCTAAACATTGCTCGAGTCCCCAAGGGACATAGAGGGTGTAGCATGAGTCCTTGGAGGTTTTAAGAAAGTGTAGAATGGTTAAGAGAGTATTCTAAAGGCTTAGAATGGTCTAGGTATGTGTATTAGGACTTATAATAACCATTGGAATGATCCTAAACATTGCATGGTACCACAAGGGACGTAGAGGGTGTAGCATGAGTCCTTGTAGGTTCTAACTAGTGTAGAATGGTTAAGAGAGTATTCTAAAGGCTTAGAATGGTCTAGGAATGTGTATTAGGACTTATAAGAACCATTAGAATGATCCTAAACATTGTTCGAGTCCCCAAGGGACATAGAGGGTGTAGCAAGAGTCCTTGGAGGTTCTAATAAGAGTAGAATGGTTAAGAGAGTATTCTAAAGGCTTAGAATGGTCTAGGAATGTGTATTAGGACTTATGAGAACCATTAGAATGATCCTAAACATTGCATGGTGCCCCAAGGGACGTAGAGGGTGTAGCATGAGTCCTTGGAGGTTCTAATAAATGTAGAATGGTTAAGAGTGTATTCTAAAGGCTTAGAATGGTCTAGGAATGTGTACTAGGACTTATAATAACCATTAGAATGATCCTAAACATTGCACGGTACCCCAAGGGACGTAGAGGGTGTACCACGAGTCCTTGGAGGTTGTAACAAAGTGTAGAATGGTTAAGAGAGTATTCTAGAGGCTTAGAATGGTCTAGGAATGTGTATTAGGACTTATAATAACCATTGGAATGATCCTAAACATTGCATGGTACCACAAGGGACGTAGAGGGTGTAGCATGAGTCCTTGTAGGTTCTAACAAGTGTAGAATGGTTAGGAGAGTATTCTAAAGGCTTAGAATGGTCTAGGAATGTGTATTAGGACTTATAATAACCATTAGAATGATCCTAAACATTGCTCGAGTCCCCAAGGGACATAGAGGGTGTAGCATGAGTCCTTGGAGGTTTTAAGAAAGTGTAGAATGGTTAAGAGAGTATTCTAAAGGCTTAGAATGGTCTAGGTATGTGTATTAGGACTTATAATAACCATTGGAATGATCCTAAACATTGCATGGTACCACAAGGGACGTAGAGGATGTAGCATGAGTCCTTGTAGGTTCTAACAAGTGTAGAATGGTTAAGAGAGTATTCTAAAGGCTTAGAATGGTCTAGGAATGTGTATTAGGACTTATATGAACCATTAGAATGATCCTAAATATTGTTCGAGTCCCCAAGGGACATAGAGGGTGTAGCAAGAGTCCTTGGAGGTTCTAATAAGAGTAGAATGGTTAAGAGAGTATTCTAAAGGCTTAGAATGGTCTAGGAATGTGTAGTAGGACATATAAGAACCATTAGAATGATCCTAAACAATGCATGGTACCCGAAGGGATGTAGAGGGTGTACCATGAGTCCTTGGAGGTTCTAACAAGTGTAGAATGGTTAGGAGAGTATTCTAAAGGCTTAGAATGGTCTAGGAATGTGTACTAGGACTTATAATAACCATTAGAATGATCCTAAACATTGCATGGTGCCCCAAGGGACGTAGAGGGTGTAGCATGAGTCCTTGGAGGTTCTAATAAGTGTAGAATGGTTAAGAGAGTATTCTAAAGGCTTAGAATGGTCTAGGAATGTGTATTAGGACTTATAAGAACCATTAGAATGATCCTAAACATTGTTCGAGTCCCCAAGGGACATAGAGGGTGTAGCAAGAGTCCTTGGAGGTTCTAATAAGAGTAGAATGGTTAAGAGAGTATTCTAAAGGCTTAGAATGGTCTAGGAATGTGTAGTAGGACATATAAGAACCATTAGAATGATCCTAAACAATGCATGGTACCCGAAGGGATGTAGAGGGTGTACCATGAGTCCTTGGAGGTTCTAACAAGTGTAGAATGGTTAGGAGAGTATTCTAAAGGCTTAGAATGGTCTAGGAATGTGTATTAGGATTTATAATAACCATTAGAATGATCCTAAACATTGCATGGTGCCCCAAGGGACGTAGAGGGTGTAGCATGAGTCCTTGGAGGTTTTAATAAGTGTAGAATGGTTAAGAGAGTATTCTAAAGGCTTAGAATGGTCTAGGAATGTGTATTAGGACTTATAAGAACCATTAGAATGATCCTAAACATTGTTCGAGTCCCCAAGGGACATAGAGGGTGTAGCAAGAGTCCTTGGAGGTTCTAATAAGAGTAGAATGGTTAAGAGAGTATTCTAAAGGCTTAGAATGGTCTAGGAATGTGTAGTAGGACTTATAAGAACCATTAGAATGATCCTAAACAATGCATGGTACCCGAAGGGATGTAGAGGGTGTACCATGAGTCCTTGGAGGTTCTAACAAGTGTAGAATGGTTAGGAGAGTATTCTAAAGGCTTAGAATGGTCTAGGAATGTGTATTAGGATTTATAATAACCATTAGAATGATCCTAAACATTGCATGGTGCCCCAAGGGACGTAGAGGGTGTAGCATGAGTCCTTGGAGGTTTTAATAAGTGTAGAATGGTTAAGAGAGTATTCTAAAGGCTTAGAATGGTCTAGGAATGTGTATTAGGACTTATAATAACCATTAGAATGATCCTAAACATTGCATGGTGCCCCCAAGGGACGTAGAGGGTGTAGCATGAGTCCTTGGAGGTTTTAATAAGTGTAGAATGGTTAAGAGAGTATTCTAAAGGCTTAGAATGGTCTAGGAATGTGTACTAGGACTTATAATAACCATTAGAATGATCCTAAACATTGCATGGTGCCCCAAGGGACGTAGAGGGTGTACCATGAGTCCTTGGAGGTTGTAACAAAGTGTAGAATGGTTAAGAGAGTATATTCTAAAGGCTTAGAATGGTCTAGGAATGTGTATTAGGACTTATAAGAACCATTAGAATGATCCTAAACATTGTTCGAGTCCCCAAGGGACATAGAGGGTGTAGCAAGAGTCCTTGGAGGTTCTAATAAGAGTAGAATGGTTAAGAGAGTATTCTAAAGGCTTAGAATGGTCTAGGAATGTGTAGTAGGACTTATAAGAACCATTAGAATGATCCTAAACAATGCATGGTACCCCAAGGGATGTAGAGGGTGTACCATGAGTCCTTGGAGGTTCTAACAAAGTGTAGAATGGTTAAGAGAGTATTCTAAAGGCTTAGAATGAACTAGGAATGTGTATTAGGACTAATAATAACCATTGGAATGATCCTAAACATTGCATGGTGCCCCAAGGGACGTAGAGGGTGTACCATGAGTCCTTGGAGGTTATAACAAAGTGTAGAATGGTTAAGAGAGTATTCTAAAGGCTTAGAATGGTCTAGGAATGTGTATTAGGACTTATAATAACCATTGGAATGATCCTAAACATTGTTCGAGTCCCCAAGGGACATAGAGGGTGTAGCATGAGTCCTTGGAGGTTTTAAGAAAGTGTAGAATGGTTAAGAGAGTATTCTAAAGGCTTAGAATGGTCTAGGTATGTGTATTAGGACTTATAATAACCATTGGAATGATCCTAAACATTGCATGGTACCACAAGGGACGTAGAGGGTGTAGCATGAGTCCTTGTAGGTTCTAACAAGTGTAGAATGGTTAAGAGAGTATTCTAAAGGCTTAGAATGGTCTAGGAATGTGTATTAGGACTTATAAGAACCATTAGAATGATCCTAAACATTGTTCGAGTCCCCAAGGGACATAGAGGGTGTAGCAAGAGTCCTTGGAGGTTCTAATAAGAGTAGAATGGTTACGAGAGTATTCTAAAGTCTTAGAATGGTCTAGGAATGTGTAGTAGGACTTATAAGAACCATTAGAATGATCCTAAACAATGCATGGTACCCCAAGGGATGTAGAGGGTGTACCATGAGTCCTTGGAGGTTCTAACAAGTGTAGAATGGTTAGGAGAGTATTCTAAAGGCTTAGAATGGTCTAGGAATGTGTATTAGGACTTATAATAACCATTAGAATGATCCTAAACATTGCTCGAGTCCCCAAGGGACATAGAGGGTGTAGCATGAGTCCTTGGAGGTTTTAAGAAAGTGTAGAATGGTTAAGAGAGTATTCTAAAGGCTAAGAATGGTCTAGGTATGTGTATTAGGACTTATAATAACCATTGGAATGATCCTAAACATTGCATGGTACCACAAGGGACGTAGAGGGTGTAGCATGAGTCCTTGTAGGTTCTAACTAGTGTAGAATGGTTAAGAGAGTATTCTAAAGGCTTAGAATGGTCTAGGAATGTGTATTAGGACTTATAAGAACCATTAGAATGATCCTAAACATTGTTCGAGTCCCCAAGGGACATAGAGGGTGTAGCAAGAGTCCTTGGAGGTTCTAATAAGAGTAGAATGGTTAAGAGAGTATTCTAAAGGCTTAGAATGGTCTAGGAATGTGTATTAGGACTTATGAGAACCATTAGAATGATCCTAAACATTGCATGGTGCCCCAAGGGACGTAGAGGGTGTAGCATGAGTCCTTGGAGGTTCTAATAAATGTAGAATGGTTAAGAGTGTATTCTAAAGGCTTAGAATGGTCTAGGAATGTGTACTAGGACTTATAATAACCATTAGAATGATCCTAAACATTGCACGGTACCCCAAGGGACGTAGAGGGTGTACCACGAGTCCTTGGAGGTTGTAACAAAGTGTAGAATGGTTAAGAGAGTATTCTAGAGGCTTAGAATGGTCTAGGAATGTGTATTAGGACTTATAATAACCATTGGAATGATCCTAAACATTGCATGGTACCACAAGGGACGTAGAGGGTGTAGCATGAGTCCTTGTAGGTTCTAACAAGTGTAGAATGGTTAGGAGAGTATTCTAAAGGCTTAGAATGGTCTAGGAATGTGTATTAGGACTTATAATAACCATTAGAATGATCCTAAACATTGCTCGAGTCCCCAAGGGACATAGAGGGTGTAGCATGAGTCCTTGGAGGTTTTAAGAAAGTGTAGAATGGTTAAGAGAGTATTCTAAAGGCTTAGAATGGTCTAGGTATGTGTATTAGGACTTATAATAACCATTGGAATGATCCTAAACATTGCATGGTACCACAAGGGACGTAGAGGATGTAGCATGAGTCCTTGTAGGTTCTAACAAGTGTAGAATGGTTAAGAGAGTATTCTAAAGGCTTAGAATGGTCTAGGAATGTGTATTAGGACTTATATGAACCATTAGAATGATCCTAAATATTGTTCGAGTCCCCAAGGGACATAGAGGGTGTAGCAAGAGTCCTTGGAGGTTCTAATAAGAGTAGAATGGTTAAGAGAGTATTCTAAAGGCTTAGAATGGTCTAGGAATGTGTAGTAGGACATATAAGAACCATTAGAATGATCCTAAACAATGCATGGTACCCGAAGGGATGTAGAGGGTGTACCATGAGTCCTTGGAGGTTCTAACAAGTGTAGAATGGTTAGGAGAGTATTCTAAAGGCTTAGAATGGTCTAGGAATGTGTACTAGGACTTATAATAACCATTAGAATGATCCTAAACATTGCATGGTGCCCCAAGGGACGTAGAGGGTGTAGCATGAGTCCTTGGAGGTTCTAATAAGTGTAGAATGGTTAAGAGAGTATTCTAAAGGCTTAGAATGGTCTAGGAATGTGTATTAGGACTTATAAGAACCATTAGAATGATCCTAAACATTGTTCGAGTCCCCAAGGGACATAGAGGGTGTAGCAAGAGTCCTTGGAGGTTCTAATAAGAGTAGAATGGTTAAGAGAGTATTCTAAAGGCTTAGAATGGTCTAGGAATGTGTAGTAGGACTTATAAGAACCATTAGAATGATCCTAAACAATGCATGGTACCCGAAGGGATGTAGAGGGTGTACCATGAGTCCTTGGAGGTTCTAACAAGTGTAGAATGGTTAGGAGAGTATTCTAAAGGCTTAGAATGGTCTAGGAATGTGTATTAGGATTTATAATAACCATTAGAATGATCCTAAACATTGCATGGTGCCCCAAGGGACGTAGAGGGTGTAGCATGAGTCCTTGGAGGTTTTAATAAGTGTAGAATGGTTAAGAGAGTATTCTAAAGGCTTAGAATGGTCTAGGAATGTGTATTAGGACTTATAATAACCATTAGAATGATCCTAAACATTGCATGGTGCCCCCAAGGGACGTAGAGGGTGTAGCATGAGTCCTTGGAGGTTTTAATAAGTGTAGAATGGTTAAGAGAGTATTCTAAAGGCTTAGAATGGTCTAGGAATGTGTACTAGGACTTATAATAACCATTAGAATGATCCTAAACATTGCATGGTGCCCCAAGGGACGTAGAGGGTGTACCATGAGTCCTTGGAGGTTGTAACAAAGTGTAGAATGGTTAAGAGAGTATATTCTAAAGGCTTAGAATGGTCTAGGAATGTGTATTAGGACTTATAAGAACCATTAGAATGATCCTAAACATTGTTCGAGTCCCCAAGGGACATAGAGGGTGTAGCAAGAGTCCTTGGAGGTTCTAATAAGAGTAGAATGGTTAAGAGAGTATTCTAAAGGCTTAGAATGGTCTAGGAATGTGTAGTAGGACTTATAAGAACCATTAGAATGATCCTAAACAATGCATGGTACCCCAAGGGATGTAGAGGGTGTACCATGAGTCCTTGGAGGTTCTAACAAAGTGTAGAATGGTTAAGAGAGTATTCTAAAGGCTTAGAATGAACTAGGAATGTGTATTAGGACTAATAATAACCATTGGAATGATCCTAAACATTGCATGGTGCCCCAAGGGACGTAGAGGGTGTACCATGAGTCCTTGGAGGTTATAACAAAGTGTAGAATGGTTAAGAGAGTATTCTAAAGGCTTAGAATGGTCTAGGAATGTGTATTAGGACTTATAATAACCATTGGAATGATCCTAAACATTGTTCGAGTCCCCAAGGGACATAGAGGGTGTAGCATGAGTCCTTGGAGGTTTTAAGAAAGTGTAGAATGGTTAAGAGAGTATTCTAAAGGCTTAGAATGGTCTAGGTATGTGTATTAGGACTTATAATAACCATTGGAATGATCCTAAACATTGCATGGTACCACAAGGGACGTAGAGGGTGTAGCATGAGTCCTTGTAGGTTCTAACAAGTGTAGAATGGTTAAGAGAGTATTCTAAAGGCTTAGAATGGTCTAGGAATGTGTATTAGGACTTATAAGAACCATTAGAATGATCCTAAACATTGTTCGAGTCCCCAAGGGACATAGAGGGTGTAGCAAGAGTCCTTGGAGGTTCTAATAAGAGTAGAATGGTTACGAGAGTATTCTAAAGTCTTAGAATGGTCTAGGAATGTGTAGTAGGACTTATAAGAACCATTAGAATGATCCTAAACAATGCATGGTACCCCAAGGGATGTAGAGGGTGTACCATGAGTCCTTGGAGGTTCTAACAAGTGTAGAATGGTTAGGAGAGTATTCTAAAGGCTTAGAATGGTCTAGGAATGTGTATTAGGACTTATAATAACCATTAGAATGATCCTAAACATTGCTCGAGTCCCCAAGGGACATAGAGGGTGTAGCATGAGTCCTTGGAGGTTTTAAGAAAGTGTAGAATGGTTAAGAGAGTATTCTAAAGGCTTAGAATGGTCTAGGTATGTGTATTAGGACTTATAATAACCATTGGAATGATCCTAAACATTGCATGGTACCACAAGGGACGTAGAGGGTGTAGCATGAGTCCTTGTAGGTTCTAACTAGTGTAGAATGGTTAAGAGAGTATTCTAAAGGCTTAGAATGGTCTAGGAATGTGTATTAGGACTTATAAGAACCATTAGAATGATCCTAAACATTGTTCGAGTCCCCAAGGGACATAGAGGGTGTAGCAAGAGTCCTTGGAGGTTCTAATAAGAGTAGAATGGTTAAGAGAGTATTCTAAAGGCTTAGAATGGTCTAGGAATGTGTATTAGGACTTATGAGAACCATTAGAATGATCCTAAACATTGCATGGTGCCCCAAGGGACGTAGAGGGTGTAGCATGAGTCCTTGGAGGTTCTAATAAATGTAGAATGGTTAAGAGTGTATTCTAAAGGCTTAGAATGGTCTAGGAATGTGTACTAGGACTTATAATAACCATTAGAATGATCCTAAATATTGCACGGTACCCCAAGGGACGTAGAGGGTGTACCACGAGTCCTTGGAGGTTGTAACAAAGTGTAGAATGGTTAAGAGAGTATTCTAGAGGCTTAGAATGGTCTAGGAATGTGTATTAGGACTTATAATAACCATTGGAATGATCCTAAACATTGCATGGTACCACAAGGGACGTAGAGGGTGTAGCATGAGTCCTTGTAGGTTCTAACAAGTGTAGAATGGTTAGGAGAGTATTCTAAAAGCTTAGAATGGTCTAGGAATGTGTATTAGGACTTATAATAACCATTAGAATGGTCCTAAACATTGCTCGAGTCCCCAAGGGACATAGAGGGTGTAGCATGAGTCCTTGGAGGTTTTAAGAAAGTGTAGAATGGTTAAGAGAGTATTCTAAAGGCTTAGAATGGTCTAGGTATGTGTATTAGGACTTATAATAACCATTGGAATGATCCTAAACATTGCATGGTACCACAAGGGACGTAGAGGATGTAGCATGAGTCCTTGTAGGTTCTAACAAGTGTAGAATGGTTAAGAGAGTATTCTAAAGGCTTAGAATGGTCTAGGAATGTGTATTAGGACTTATAAGAACCATTAGAATGATCCTAAACATTGTTCGAGTCCCCAAGGGACATAGAGGGTGTAGCAAGAGTCCTTGGAGGTTCTAATAAGAGTAGAATGGTTACGAGAGTATTCTAAAGTCTTAGAATGGTCTAGGAATGTGTAGTAGGACTTATAAGAACCATTAGAATGATCCTAAACAATGCATGGTACCCCAAGGGATGTAGAGGGTGTACCATGAGTCCTTGGAGGTTCTAACAAGTGTAGAATGGTTAGGAGAGTATTCTAAAGGCTTAGAATGGTCTAGGAATGTGTATTAGGACTTATAATAACCATTAGAATGATCCTAAACATTGCTCGAGTCCCCAAGGGACATAGAGGGTGTAGCATGAGTCCTTGGAGGTTTTAAGAAAGTGTAGAATGGTTAAGAGAGTATTCTAAAGGCTTAGAATGGTCTAGGTATGTGTATTAGGACTTATAATAACCATTGGAATGATCCTAAACATTGCATGGTACCACAAGGGACGTAGAGGGTGTAGCATGAGTCCTTGTAGGTTCTAACTAGTGTAGAATGGTTAAGAGAGTATTCTAAAGGCTTAGAATGGTCTAGGAATGTGTATTAGGACTTATAAGAACCATTAGAATGATCCTAAACATTGTTCGAGTCCCCAAGGGACATAGAGGGTGTAGCAAGAGTCCTTGGAGGTTCTAATAAGAGTAGAATGGTTAAGAGAGTATTCTAAAGGCTTAGAATGGTCTAGGAATGTGTATTAGGACTTATGAGAACCATTAGAATGATCCTAAACATTGCATGGTGCCCCAAGGGACGTAGAGGGTGTAGCATGAGTCCTTGGAGGTTCCAATAAATGTAGAATGGTTAAGAGTGTATTCTAAAGGCTTAGAATGGTCTAGGAATGTGTACTAGGACTTATAATAACCATTAGAATGATCCTAAATATTGCACGGTACCCCAAGGGACGTAGAGGGTGTACCACGAGTCCTTGGAGGTTGTAACAAAGTGTAGAATGGTTAAGAGAGTATTCTAGAGGCTTAGAATGGTCTAGGAATGTGTATTAGGACTTATAATAACCATTGGAATGATCCTAAACATTGCATGGTACCACAAGGGACGTAGAGGGTGTAGCATGAGTCCTTGTAGGTTCTAACAAGTGTAGAATGGTTAGGAGAGTATTCTAAAGGCTTAGAATGGTCTAGGAATGTGTATTAGGACTTATAATAACCATTAGAATGGTCCTAAACATTGCTCGAGTCCCCAAGGGACATAGAGGGTGTAGCATGAGTCCTTGGAGGTTTTAAGAAAGTGTAGAATGGTTAAGAGAGTATTCTAAAGGCTTAGAATGGTCTAGGTATGTGTATTAGGACTTATAATAACCATTGGAATGATCCTAAACATTGCATGGTACCACAAGGGACGTAGAGGATGTAGCATGAGTCCTTGTAGGTTCTAACAAGTGTAGAATGGTTAAGAGAGTATTCTAAAGGCTTAGAATGGTCTAGGAATGTGTATTAGGACTTATATGAACCATTAGAATGATCCTAAACATTGTTCGAGTCCCCAAGGGACATAGAGGGTGTAGCATGAGTCCTTGGAGGTTTTAAGAAAGTGTAGAATGGTTAAGAGAGTATTCTAAAGGCTTAGAATGGTCTAGGTATGTGTATTAGGACTTATAATAACCATTGGAATGATCCTAAACATTGCATGGTACCACAAGGGACGTAGAGGATGTAGCATGAGTCCTTGTAGGTTCTAACAAGTGTAGAATGGTTAAGAGAGTATTCTAAAGGCTTAGAATGGTCTAGGAATGTGTATTATGACTTATATGAACCATTAGAATGATCTTAAACATTGTTCGAGTCCCCAAGGGACATAGAGGGTGTAGCAAGAGTCCTTGGAGGTTCTAATAAGAGTAGAATGGTTAAGAGAGTATTCTAAAGGCTTAGAATGGTCTAGGAATGTGTATTCGGACTTATAATAATCATTAGAATGATCCTAAACATTGCATGGTGCCCCAAGGGACGTAGAGGGTGTAGCATGAGTCCTTGGAGGTTCTAATAAATGTAGAATGGTTAAGAGTGTATTCTAAAGGCTTAGAATGGTCTAGGAATGTGTACTAGGACTTATAATAACCATTAGAATGATCCTAAACATTGCACGGTACCCCAAGGGACGTAGAGGGTGTACCACGAGTCCTTGGAGGTTGTAACAAAGTGTAGAATGGTTAAGAGAGTATTCTAGAGGCTTAGAATGGTCTAGGAATGTGTATTAGGACTTATAATAACCATTGGAATGATCCTAAACATTGCATGGTACCACAAGGGACGTAGAGGGTGTAGCATGAGTCCTTGTAGGTTCTAACAAGTGTAGAATGGTTAAGAGAGTATTCTAAAGGCTTAGAATGGTCTAGGAATGAGTATTAGGACTTATAAGAACCATTAGAATGATCCTAAACATTGTTCGAGTCCCCAAGGGACATAGAGTGTGTAGCAAGAGTCTTTGGAGGTTCTAATAAGAGTAGAATGGTTAAGAGAGTATTCTAAAGGCTTAGAATGGTCTAGGAATGTGTAGTAGGACTTATAAGAACCATTAGAATGATCCTAAACAATGCATGGTACCCCAAGGGATGAAGAGGGTGTACCATGAATCCTTGGAGGTTCTAACAAGTGTAGAATGGTTAAGAGAGTATTCTAAATGCTTAGAATGGTCTAGGAATGTGTAGTAGGACTTATAAGAACCATTAGAATGATCCTAAACAATGCATGGTACCCCAAGGGACATAGAGGGTGTAGGATGAGTGCTTGGAGGTTCTAACAAGTGTAGAATGGTTAAGAGAGTATTCTAAAGGCTTAGAATGGTCTAGGAATGTGTATTTGGACTTATAATAACCATTAGAATGATCCTAAAAATTGCATGGTGCCCCAAGGGACGTAGAGGATGTAGCATGAGTCCTTGGAGGTTCCAATAAGTGTAGAATGGTTAAGAGAGTATTCTAAAGGATTAGAATGGTCTAGGAATATGTACTAGGACTTATAATAACCATTAGAATGATCCTAAACATTGCACGGTACCCCAACGGACATAGAGGGTGTACCATGAGTCCTTGGAGGTTCTAAAAAGTGTAGAATGGTTAAGAGAGTATTCTAAAGGCTTAGAATGGTCTAGGAATGTGTATTAGGACTTATAAGAACCATTAGAATGATCCTAAACTTTGCTCGAGTCCCCAAGGGACGTAGAGGGTGTAGGATGAGTCCTTGGAGGTTCTAATAAGTGTAGAATGGTTAAGAGAGTATTCTAAAGGCTTAGAATGGTCTAGGAATGTGTATTAGGACTTATAAGAACCATTAGAATGATCCTAAACATTGCATGGTACGCCAAGGGACGTAGAGGGTGTACCATGAGTCCTTGGAGGTTCTAACAAGTGTAGAATGGTTAAGAGAGTATCCTAAAGGCTTAGAATGGTCTAGGAATGTGTATTAGGACTTATAATAACCATTGGAATGATCCTAAACATTGCATGGTACCACAAGGGACGTAGAGGGTGTAGCATGAGTCCTTGTAGGTTCTAACAAGTGTAGAATGGTTAAGAGAGTATTCTAAAGGCTTAGAATGGTCTAGGAATGTGTATTAGGACTTTTAATAACCATTGGAATGATCCTAAACATTCCATGGTACCACAAGCGACGTAGAGGGTGTAGCATGAGTCCTTGTAGGTTCTAACAGGTGTAGAATGGTTAAGAGAGTATTCTAAAGGCTTAGAATGGTCTAGGAATGAGTATTAGGACTTATAAGAACCATTAGAATGATCCTAAACATTGTTTGAATCCCCAAGGGACATAGAGGGTGTAGCATGAGTCCTTAGAGGTTCTAATAAGTGTAGAATGATTAAGAGAGTATTCTAAAGGCTTAGAATGGTCTAAGAATGTGTATTAGGACTTATAATAACCATTAGAATGATAATAAACATTGTTCGAAACCCCATGAGTCCTTGGAGGTTCTAATAAGTGTAGAATGGTTATGAGAGTATTCTAAAGGCTTAGAATGGTCCAGGAATGTGTATTAGGACTTATCAGAACCATTACAATGATCCTAAACAGTGCATGGTACCCCAAGGGACGTAGAGGGTGTACCATGAGTCGTTGGAGGTTCTAACAAGTGTAGAATGGTTAAGAGAGTATTCTAATGGCTTAGAATGGTCTAGGAATGTGTAATAAGACTTATAATAACCATTAGAATGATCCTAAACAATGCTTGAGTCCCCAAGGGACATAGAGAGTGTAGCAAGAGTCCTTGGAGGTTCTAACAAGTGTAGAATAGTTAAGAGAGTATTCTAAAGGCTTAGAATGGTCTTGGAATGTTTATTAGGACTTATAAGAACCATTAGAATGATCCTAAACAATGCTCGAGTCCCCGAGGGAGTAGAGGGTGTACCATGAGTCCTTGGAGGTTCTAACAAGTGTATAATGGTCAAGAGAGTATTCTAAA
Source organism: Crotalaria pallida (assembly GCA_037953625.1). Lineage (NCBI taxonomy): Eukaryota > Viridiplantae > Streptophyta > Magnoliopsida > Fabales > Fabaceae > Crotalaria > Crotalaria pallida. The sequence goes on along the minus strand of CM075655.1, from coordinate 61,558,117 downwards.
AGCTTAGAATGGTCTTGGAATGTGTATTAGGACTTATAAGAACCATTAGAATGATCCTAAACATTGCTCGAGTCCCCAAGGGACGTAGAGGGTGCAGCATGAGTCCTTGGAGGTTCTAATAGTTGTAGAATGGTTAAGAGAGTATTCTAAAGGCTTAGAATGGTCTAAGAATGTGTAATAGGACTTATAATAACCATTAGAATGATCCTAAACAATGCTTGAGTCCCCAAGGGACGTAGAGGGTGTACCAAGAGTCCTTGGAAGTTCTAACAAGTGTAGAATAGTTAAGAGAGTATTCTAAAGGCTTAGAATGGTCTTGGAATGTGTATTAGGACTTATAAGAACCATTAGAATGATCATAAACATTGCTCGAGTCCCCGAGGGACGTAGAGGGTGCAGCATGAGTCCTTGGAGGTTCTACTAGTGTATAATGGTTAAGAGAGTATTCTAAAGGCTTAGAATGGTCTAGGAATGTGTACTAGGAATTATAAGAACCATTAGAATGATCCTAATCATTGCATGGTACCCCAAGGGAAGTAGAGGGTGTAGCATGAGTCCTCGGAGGTTCTAACAAGTGTAGAATGGTTAAGAGAGTGTTCTAAAGGCTTAGAATGGTCTAGGAATTTTTATTAGGACTTATAATAACCATTAGAATGATCCTAAACATTGCATGTTACCACAAGGGACGTAAAGGGTGTAGCATGAGTCCCTGGAGGTTCTAACAAGTGTAGAATTGTTAAGAGAGTATTCTAAAGGCTTAGAATGGTCTAGGAATGTGTATTAGGACATATAAGAACCATTATAATGATCCTAAACATTGTTCGAAACCCCAAGGGATATAGAGGGTGTAGCAAGAGTCCTTGGAGGTTCTAATAAGTGTAGAATGGTTATGAGAGTATTCTAAAGACTTAGAATGGTCTAGGAATGTGTATTAAGACTTATCAGAACCATTAGAATGATCCTAAACAATGCATGGTACCCCAAGGGACGTAGAGGGTGTACCATGAGTCCTTGTAGGTTCTAACAAGTGTAGAATGGTTAAGAGAGTATTCTAAAGGCTTAGAATGGTCTAGGAATGTGTAATAGGACTTGTAATAACCATTAGAATGATCCTAAACAATGCTTGAGTCCCCAAGGGACGTAGAGGGTGTACCAAGAGTCCTTGGAAGTTCTAACAAGTGTAGAATGGTTAAGAGAGTATTCTAAAGGCTTAGAATGGTCTTGGAATGTGTATTAGGACTTATAAGAACCATTAGAATGATCATAAACATTGCTCGAGTCCCCGAGGGACGTAGAGGGTGCAGCATGAGTCCTTGGAGGTTCTACTAGTGTATAATGGTTAAGAGAGTATTCTAAAGGCTTAGAATGGTCTAGGAATGTGTACTAGGAATTATAAGAACCATTAGAATGATCCTAATCATTGCATGGTACCCCAAGGGACGTAGAGGGTGTACTATGAGTCCTTGGAGGTTCTAACAAGTGTAGAATGGTGAAGAGAGTATTCTAAAGGCTTAGAATGGTCTAGGAATGTGTTTTAGGACTTATAAGAACCATTAGAATGATCCTAAACATTGCATGGTACCCCAAGGGACGTAGAGGGTGTACCATGAGTCCTTGGAGGTTCTAACAAGTGTAGAATAGTTAAGAGAGTATTATAAAGGCTTAGAATGGTCTAGGAATGTGTAATAGGACTTATAATAACCATTAGAATGATCCTAAACAATGCTTGAGTCCCCAAGGGACGTAGAGGGTGTACCATGAGTCCTTGGAGGTTCTAACAAGTGTAGAATGGTTAAGAGAGTATTCTAAAAGCTTAGAATGGTCTTGGAATGTGTATTAGGACTTATAAGAACCATTAGAATGATCCTAAACATTGCTCGAGTCCCCAAGGGACGTAGAGGGTGCAGCATGAGTCCTTGGAGGTTCTAATAAGTGTAGAATGGTTAAGAGAGCATTCTAAAGGCTTAGGATGGTCTAGGAAAGTGTACTAGGACTTATAATAACTATTAGAATGATCCTAAACATTGCATGGTACCCCAAGGGAAGTAGAGGGTGTAGCATGAGTCCTTTGGACTTATAATAACCATTAGAATGATCCTAAACATTGCATGGTACCCCAAGGGAAGTAGAGGGTGTAGCATGAGTCCTCGGAGGTTCTAACAAGTGTAGAATGGTTAAGAGAGTGTTCTAAAGGCTTAGAATGGTCTAGGAATTTGTATTAGGACTTATAATAACCATTAGAATGATCCTGAACATTGCATGTTACCACAAGGGACGTAAAGGGTGTAGCATGAGTCCCTGGAGGTTCTAACAAGTGTAGAATTGTTAAGAGAGTATTCTAAAGGCTTAGAATGGTCTAGGAATGTGTATTAGGACATATAAGAACCATTATAATGATCCTAAACATTGTTCGAAACCCCAAGGGATATAGAGGGTGTAGCATGAGTCCTTGGAGGTTCTAATAAGTGTAGAATGGTTATGAGAGTATTCTAAAGACTTAGAATGGTCTAGGAATGTGTATTAGGACTTATAAGAACCATTAGAATGATCCTAAACATTGCTCGAGTCCCCAAGGGACGTAGAGGGTGCAGCATGAGTCCTTGGAGGTTCTAATAAGTGTAGAATGGTTAAGAGAGCATTCTAAAGGCTTAGAATGGTATTGGAATGTGTATTAGGACTTATAAGAACCATTAGAATGATTCTAAACATTGCTCGAGTCCCCGAGGGACGTAGAGGGTGCAGCATGAGTCCTTGGAGGTTCTACTAGTGTACAATGGTTAAGAGAGTATTCTAAAGGCTTAGAATGGTTTAGGAATGTGTACTAGGAATTAAAAGAACCATTAGAATGATCCTAATCATTGCATGGTACCCCAAGGGACGTATAGGGTGTACCATGAGTCCTTGGAGGTTCTAACAAGTGTAGAATGGTTAAGAGAGTACTCTAAAGGCTTAGAATGGTCTAAGAATGTGTAATAGGACTTATAATAACCATTAGAATGATCCTAAACAATGCTTGAGTCCCCAAGGGACATAGAGGGTGTACCATGACTCCTTGGAGGTTCTTACAAGTGTAGAATGGTTAAGAGAGTATTCTAAAGGCTTAGAATGGTCTAGGAATGTGTTTTAGGACATATAAGAATAATTACAATGATCCTAAACATTGCATGGTACCCCAAGGGACGTAGAGGGTTTACCATGAGTCCTTGGAGGTTCTAACAAGTGTAGAATGGTTAAGAGAGTATTCTGAAGGCTGAGAATGGTCTACGAATGTGTATTATGACTTATAATAACCATTAGAGTGATCCTTAACATTGCATGGTACCCCAAGGGACGTAGAGGGTGTACCATGAGTCCTTGGAGGTTCTTATAAGTATAGAATGGTTAAGAGAGTATTCTAAAGGCTTAGAATGGTCTAGGAATGTGTAATAGGACTTATAATAACCATTAGAATGATCCTAAACAATGCTTGAGTCCCCAAGGGACGTAGAGGGTGTACCATGAGTCCTTGGAGGTTCTAACAAGTGTAGAATGGTTAAGAGAGTATTCTAAAAGCTTAGAATGGTCTTGGAATGTGTATTAGGACTTATAAGAACCATTAGAATGATCCTAAACATTGCTCGAGTCCCCAAGGGACGTAGAGGGTGCAGCATGAGTCCTTGGAGGTTCTAATAAGTGTAGAATGGTTAAGAGAGCATTCTAAAGGCTTAGAATGGTCTAGGAAAGTGTACTAGGACTTATAATAACTATTAGAATGATCCTAAACATTGCATGGTACCCCAAGGGAAGTAGAGGGTGTAGCATGAGTCCTTTGGACTTATAATAACCATTAGAATGATCCTAAACATTGCATGGTACCCCAAGGGAAGTAGAGGGTGTAGCATGAGTCCTCGGAGGTTCTAACAAGTGTAGAATGGTTAAGAGAGTGTTCTAAAGGCTTAGAATGGTCTAGGAATTTGTATTAGGACTTATAATAACCATTAGAATGATCCTAAACATTGCATGTTACCACAAGGGACGTAAAGGGTGTAGCATGAGTCCCTGGAGGTTCTAACAAGTGTAGAATTGTTAAGAGAGTATTCTAAAGGCTTAGAATGGTCTAGGAATGTGTATTAGGACATATAAGAACCATTATAATGATCCTAAACATTGTTCGAAACCCCAAGGGATATAGAGGGTGTAGCAAGAGTCCTTGGAGGTTCTAATAAGTGTAGAATGGTTATGAGAGTATTCTAAAGACTTAGAATGGTCTAGGAATGTGTATTAAGACTTATCAGAACCATTAGAATGATCCTAAACAATGCATGGTACCCCAAGGGACGTAGAGGGTGTACCATGAGTCCTTGTAGGTTCTAACAAGTGTAGAATGGTTAAGAGAGTATTCTAAAGGCTTAGAATGGTCTAGGAATGTGTAATAGGACTTGTAATAACCATTAGAATGATCCTAAACAATGCTTGAGTCCCCAAGGGACGTAGAGGGTGTACCAAGAGTCCTTGGAAGTTCTAACAAGTGTAGAATAGTTAAGAGAGTATTCTAAAGGCTTAGAATGGTCTTGGAATGTGTATTAGGACTTATAAGAACCATTAGAATGATCATAAACATTGCTCGAGTCCCCGAGGGACGTAGAGGGTGCAGCATGAGTCCTTGGAGGTTCTACTAGTGTATAATGGTTAAGAGAGTATTCTAAAGGCTTAGAATGGTCTAGGAATGTGTACTAGGAATTATAAGAACCATTAGAATGATCCTAATCATTGCATGGTACCCCAAGGGACGTAGAGGGTGTACTATGAGTCCTTGGAGGTTCTAACAAGTGTAGAATGGTGAAGAGAGTATTCTAAAGGCTTAGAATGGTCTAGGAATGTGTTTTAGGACTTATAAGAACCATTAGAATGATCCTAAACATTGCATGGTACCCCAAGGGACGTAGAGGGTGTACCATGAGTCCTTGGAGGTTCTAACAAGTGTAGAATAGTTAAGAGAGTATTCTAAAGGCTTAGAATGGTCTAGGAATGTGTAATAGGACTTATAATAACCATTAGAATGATCCTAAACAATGCTTGAGTCCCCAAGGGACGTAGAGGGTGTACCATGAGTCCTTGGAGGTTCTAACAAGTGTAGAATGGTTAAGAGAGTATTCTAAAAGCTTAGAATGGTCTTGGAATGTGTATTAGGACTTATAAGAACCATTAGAATGATCCTAAACATTGCTCGAGTCCCCAAGGGACGTAGAGGGTGCAGCATGAGTCCTTGGAGGTTCTAATAAGTGTAGAATGGTTAAGAGAGCATTCTAAAGGCTTAGAATGGTCTAGGAAAGTGTACTAGGACTTATAATAACTATTAGAATGATCCTAAACATTGCATGGTACCCCAAGGGAAGTAGAGGGTGTAGCATGAGTCCTTTGGACTTATAATAACCATTAGAATGATCCTAAACATTGCATGGTACCCCAAGGGAAGTAGAGGGTGTAGCATGAGTCCTCGGAGGTTCTAACAAGTGTAGAATGGTTAAGAGAGTGTTCTAAAGGCTTAGAATGGTCTAGGAATTTGTATTAGGACTTATAATAACCATTAGAATGATCCTAAACATTGCATGTTACCACAAGGGACGTAAAGGGTGTAGCATGAGTCCCTGGAGGTTCTAACAAGTGTAGAATTGTTAAGAGAGTATTCTAAAGGCTTAGAATGGTCTAGGAATGTGTATTAGGACATATAAGAACCATTATAATGATCCTAAACATTGTTCGAAACCCCAAGGGATATAGAGGGTGTAGCAAGAGTCCTTGGAGGTTCTAATAAGTGTAGAATGGTTATGAGAGTATTCTAAAGACTTAGAATGGTCTAGGAATGTGTATTAAGACTTATCAGAACCATTAGAATGATCCTAAACAATGCATGGTACCCCAAGGGACGTAGAGGGTGTACCATGAGTCCTTGTAGGTTCTAACAAGTGTAGAATGGTTAAGAGAGTATTCTAAAGGCTTAGAATGGTCTAGGAATGTGTAATAGGACTTGTAATAACCATTAGAATGATCCTAAACAATGCTTGAGTCCCCAAGGGACGTAGAGGGTGTACCAAGAGTCCTTGGAAGTTCTAACAAGTGTAGAATAGTTAAGAGAGTATTCTAAAGGCTTAGAATGGTCTTGGAATGTGTATTAGGACTTATAAGAACCATTAGAATGATCATAAACATTGCTCGAGTCCCCGAGGGACGTAGAGGGTGCAGCATGAGTCCTTGGAGGTTCTACTAGTGTATAATGGTTAAGAGAGTATTCTAAAGGCTTAGAATGGTCTAGGAATGTGTACTAGGAATTATAAGAACCATTAGAATGATCCTAATCATTGCATGGTACCCCAAGGGACGTAGAGGGTGTACTATGAGTCCTTGGAGGTTCTAACAAGTGTAGAATGGTGAAGAGAGTATTCTAAAGGCTTAGAATGGTCTAGGAATGTGTTTTAGGACTTATAAGAACCATTAGAATGATCCTAAACATTGCATGGTACCCCAAGGGACGTAGAGGGTGTACCATGAGTCCTTGGAGGTTCTAACAAGTGTAGAATAGTTAAGAGAGTATTCTAAAGGCTTAGAATGGTCTAGGAATGTGTAATAGGACTTATAATAACCATTAGAATGATCCTAAACAATGCTTGAGTCCCCAAGGGACGTAGAGGGTGTACCATGAGTCCTTGGAGGTTCTAACAAGTGTAGAATGGTTAAGAGAGTATTCTAAAAGCTTAGAATGGTCTTGGAATGTGTATTAGGACTTATAAGAACCATTAGAATGATCCTAAACATTGCTCGAGTCCCCAAGGGACGTAGAGGGTGCAGCATGAGTCCTTGGAGGTTCTAATAAGTGTAGAATGGTTAAGAGAGCATTCTAAAGGCTTAGAATGGTCTAGGAAAGTGTACTAGGACTTATAATAACTATTAGAATGATCCTAAACATTGCATGGTACCCCAAGGGAAGTAGAGGGTGTAGCATGAGTCCTTTGGACTTATAATAACCATTAGAATGATCCTAAACATTGCATGGTACCCCAAGGGAAGTAGAGGGTGTAGCATGAGTCCTCGGAGGTTCTAACAAGTGTAGAATGGTTAAGAGAGTGTTCTAAAGGCTTAGAATGGTCTAGGAATTTGTATTAGGACTTATAATAACCATTAGAATGATCCTGAACATTGCATGTTACCACAAGGGACGTAAAGGGTGTAGCATGAGTCCCTGGAGGTTCTAACAAGTGTAGAATTGTTAAGAGAGTATTCTAAAGGCTTAGAATGGTCTAGGAATGTGTATTAGGACATATAAGAACCATTATAATGATCCTAAACATTGTTCGAAACCCCAAGGGATATAGAGGGTGTAGCATGAGTCCTTGGAGGTTCTAATAAGTGTAGAATGGTTATGAGAGTATTCTAAAGACTTAGAATGGTCTAGGAATGTGTATTAGGACTTATAAGAACCATTAGAATGATCCTAAACATTGCTCGAGTCCCCAAGGGACGTAGAGGGTGCAGCATGAGTCCTTGGAGGTTCTAATAAGTGTAGAATGGTTAAGAGAGCATTCTAAAGGCTTAGAATGGTATTGGAATGTGTATTAGGACTTATAAGAACCATTAGAATGATTCTAAACATTGCTCGAGTCCCCGAGGGACGTAGAGGGTGCAGCATGAGTCCTTGGAGGTTCTACTAGTGTACAATGGTTAAGAGAGTATTCTAAAGGCTTAGAATGGTTTAGGAATGTGTACTAGGAATTAAAAGAACCATTAGAATGATCCTAATCATTGCATGGTACCCCAAGGGACGTATAGGGTGTACCATGAGTCCTTGGAGGTTCTAACAAGTGTAGAATGGTTAAGAGAGTACTCTAAAGGCTTAGAATGGTCTAAGAATGTGTAATAGGACTTATAATAACCATTAGAATGATCCTAAACAATGCTTGAGTCCCCAAGGGACATAGAGGGTGTACCATGACTCCTTGGAGGTTCTTACAAGTGTAGAATGGTTAAGAGAGTATTCTAAAGGCTTAGAATGGTCTAGGAATGTGTTTTAGGACATATAAGAATAATTACAATGATCCTAAACATTGCATGGTACCCCAAGGGACGTAGAGGGTTTACCATGAGTCCTTGGAGGTTCTAACAAGTGTAGAATGGTTAAGAGAGTATTCTGAAGGCTGAGAATGGTCTACGAATGTGTATTATGACTTATAATAACCATTAGAGTGATCCTTAACATTGCATGGTACCCCAAGGGACGTAGAGGGTGTACCATGAGTCCTTGGAGGTTCTTATAAGTATAGAATGGTTAAGAGAGTATTCTAAAGGCTTAGAATGGTCTAGGAATGTGTAATAGGACTTATAATAACCATTAGAATGATCCTAAACAATGCTTGAGTCCCCAAGGGACGTAGAGGGTGTACCATGAGTCCTTGGAGGTTCTAACAAGTGTAGAATGGTTAAGAGAGTATTCTAAAAGCTTAGAATGGTCTTGGAATGTGTATTAGGACTTATAAGAACCATTAGAATGATCCTAAACATTGCTCGAGTCCCCAAGGGACGTAGAGGGTGCAGCATGAGTCCTTGGAGGTTCTAATAAGTGTAGAATGGTTAAGAGAGCATTCTAAAGGCTTAGAATGGTCTAGGAAAGTGTACTAGGACTTATAATAACTATTAGAATGATCCTAAACATTGCATGGTACCCCAAGGGAAGTAGAGGGTGTAGCATGAGTCCTTTGGACTTATAATAACCATTAGAATGATCCTAAACATTGCATGGTACCCCAAGGGAAGTAGAGGGTGTAGCATGAGTCCTCGGAGGTTCTAACAAGTGTAGAATGGTTAAGAGAGTGTTCTAAAGGCTTAGAATGGTCTAGGAATTTGTATTAGGACTTATAATAACCATTAGAATGATCCTAAACATTGCATGTTACCACAAGGGACGTAAAGGGTGTAGCATGAGTCCCTGGAGGTTCTAACAAGTGTAGAATTGTTAAGAGAGTATTCTAAAGGCTTAGAATGGTCTAGGAATGTGTATTAGGACATATAAGAACCATTATAATGATCCTAAACATTGTTCGAAACCCCAAGGGATATAGAGGGTGTAGCATGAGTCCTTGGAGGTTCTAATAAGTGTAGAATGGTTATGAGAGTATTCTAAAGACTTAGAATGGTCTAGGAATGTGTATTAGGACTTATCAGAACCATTAGAATGATCCTAAACAATGCATGGTACCCCAAGGGACGTAGAGGGTGTACCATGAGTCCTTGTAGGTTCTAACAAGTGTAGAATGGTTAAGAGAGTATTCTAAAGGCTTAGAATGGTCTAGGAATGTGTAATAGGACTTATAATAACCATTAGAATGATCCTAAACAATGCTTGAGTCCCCAAGGGACGTAGAGGGTGTACCAAGAGTCCTTGGAAGTTCTAACAAGTGTAGAATAGTTAAGAGAGTATTCTAAAGGCTTAGAATGGTCTTGGAATGTGTATTAGGACTTATAAGAACCATTAGAATGATCATAAACATTGCTCGAGTCCCCGAGGGACGTAGAGGGTGCAGCATGAGTCCTTGGAGGTTCTACTAGTGTATAATGGTTAAGAGAGTATTCTAAAGGCTTAGAATGGTCTAGGAATGTGTACTAGGAATTATAAGAACCATTAGAATGATCCTAATCATTGCATGGTACCCCAAGGGACGTAGAGGGTGTACTATGAGTCCTTGGAGGTTCTAACATGTGTAGAATGGTGAAGAGAGTATTCTAAAGGCTTAGAATGGTCTAGGAATGTGTTTTAGGACTTATAAGAACCATTAGAATGATCCTAAACATTGCATGGTACCCCAAGGGACGTAGAGGGTGTACCATGAGTCCTTGGAGGTTCTAACAAGTTTAGAATAGTTAAGAGAGTATTCTAAAGGCTTAGAATGGTCTAGGAATGTGTAATAGGACTTATAATAACCATTAGAATGATCCTAAACAATGCTTGAGTCCCCAAGGGACGTAGAGGGTGTACCATGAGTCCTTGGAGGTTCTAACAAGTGTAGAATGGTTAAGAGAGTATTCTAAAAGCTTAGAATGGTCTTGGAATGTGTATTAGGACTTATAAGAACCATTAGAATGATCCTAAACATTGCTCGAGTCCCCAAGGGACGTAGAGGGTGCAGCATGAGTCCTTGGAGGTTCTAATAAGTGTAGAATGGTTAAGAGAGCATTCTAAAGGCTTAGAATGGTCTAGGAAAGTGTACTAGGACTTATAATAACTATTAGAATGATCCTAAACATTGCATGGTACCCCAAGGGAAGTAGAGGGTGTAGCATGAGTCCTTTGGACTTATAATAACCATTAGAATGATCCTAAACATTGCATGGTACCCCAAGGGAAGTAGAGGGTGTAGCATGAGTCCTCGGAGGTTCTAACAAGTGTAGAATGGTTAAGAGAGTGTTCTAAAGGCTTAGAATGGTCTAGGAATTTGTATTAGGACTTATAATAACCATTAGAATGATCCTGAACATTGCATGTTACCACAAGGGACGTAAAGGGTGTAGCATGAGTCCCTGGAGGTTCTAACAAGTGTAGAATTGTTAAGAGAGTATTCTAAAGGCTTAGAATGGTCTAGGAATGTGTATTAGGACATATAAGAACCATTATAATGATCCTAAACATTGTTCGAAACCCCAAGGGATATAGAGGGTGTAGCATGAGTCCTTGGAGGTTCTAATAAGTGTAGAATGGTTATGAGAGTATTCTAAAGACTTAGAATGGTCTAGGAATGTGTATTAGGACTTATCAGAACCATTAGAATGATCCTAAACAATGCATGTTACCCCAAGGGACGTAGAGGGTGTACCATGAGTCCTTGGAGGTTCTAACAAGTGTAGAATGGTTAAGAGAGTATTCTAAAGGCTTAGAATGGTCTAGGAATGTGTAATAGGACTTATAATAACCATTAGAATGATCCTAAACAATGCTTGAGTCCCCAAGGGACGTAGAGGGTGTACCAAGAGTCCTTGGAAGTTCTAACAAGTGTAGAATAGTTAAGAGAGTATTCTAAAGGCTTAGAATGGTCTTGGAATGTGTATTAGGACTTATAAGAACCATTAGAATGATCATAAACATTGCTCGAGTCCCCGAGGGACGTAGAGGGTGCAGCATGAGTCCTTGGAGGTTCTACTAGTGTAGAATGGTTAAAAGAGTATTCTAAAGGCTTAGAATGGTCTAGGAATGTGTACTAGGAATTATAAGAACCATTAGAATGATCCTAATCATTGCATGGTACCCCAAGGGACGTAGAGGGTGTACCATGAGTCCTTGGAGGTTCTAACAAGTGTAGAATGGTGAAGAGAGTATTCTAAAGGCTTAGAATGGTCTAGGAATGTGTTTTAGGACTTATAAGAACCATTAGAATGATCCTAAACATTGCATGGTACCCCAAGGGACGTAGAGGGTGTACCATGAGTCCTTGGAGGTTCTAACAAGTGTAGAATAGTTCAGAGAGTATTCTAAAGGCTTAGAATGGTCTAGGAATGTGTAATAGGACTTATAATAACCATTAGAATGATCCTAAACAATGCTTGAGTCCCCAAGGGACGTAGAGGGTGTACCATGAGTCCTTGGAGGTTCTAACAAGTGTAGAATGGTTAAGAGAGTATTATAAAGGCTTAGAATGGTATTGGAATGTGTATTAGGACTTATAAGAACCATTAGAATGATCCTAAACATTGCTCGAGTCCCCAAGGGACGTAGAGAGTGCAGCATGAGTCCTTGTAGGTTCTCCTAGTGTAGAATGGTTAGGAGAGTATTCTAAAGGCTTAGAATGGTCTAGGAATGTTTAATAGGAATTAAAAGAACCATTAGAATGATCCTAATCATTGCATGGTACCCCAAGGGACGTAGAGGGTGTACCATGAGTCCTTGGAGGTTCTAACAAGTGTAGAATGGTTAAGAGAGTACTCTAAAGGCTTAGAATGGTCTAAGAATGTGTAATAGGACTTATAATAACCATTAGACTGATCCTAAACAATGCTTGAGTCCCCAAGGGACATAGAGGGTGTACCATGAGTCCTTGGAGGTTCTAACAAGTGTAGAATGGTTAAGAGAGTATTATAAAGGCTTAGAATGGTATTGGAATGTGTATTAGGACTTATAAGAACCATTAGAATGATCCTAAACATTGCTCGAGTCCCCAAGGGACGTAGAGAGTGCAGCATGAGTCCTTGGAGGTTCTCCTAGTGTAGAATGGTTAGGAGAGTATTCTAAAGGCTTAGAATGGTCTAGGAATGTTTAATAGGAATTAAAAGAACCATTAGAATGATCCTAATCATTGCATGGTACCCCAAGGGACGTAGAGGGTGTACCATGAGTCCTTGGAGGTTCTAACAAGTGTAGAATGGTTAAGAGAGTACTCTAAAGGCTTAGAATGGTCTAAGAATGTGTAATAGGACTTATAATAACCATTAGACTGATCCTAAACAATGCTTGAGTCCCCAAGGGACATAGAGGGTGTACCATGACTCCTTGGAGGTTCTTACAAGTGTAGAATGGTTAAGATAGTATTCTAAAGGCTTAGAATGGTCTAGGAATGTGTACTAGGAATTAAAAGAACCATTAGCATGATCCTAATCATTGCATGGTACCCCAAGGGACGTAGAGGGTGTACCATGAGTCCTTGGAGGTTCTAACAAGTGTAGAATGGTTAAGAGAGTACTCTAAAGGTTTAGAATGGTCTAAGAATGTGTAATAGGACTTATAATAACCATTAGAATGATCCTAAACAATGCTTGAGTCCCCAAGGGACGTAGAGGGTGTACCAAGAGTCCTTGGAGGTTCTAACAAGTGTAGAATAGTTAAGAGAGTATTCTAAAGGCTTAGAATGGTCTTGGAATGTGTATTAGGACTTTTAAGAACCATTAGAATGATCATAAACATTGCTCGAGTCCCCGAGGGACGTAGAGGGTGCAGCATGAGTCCTTGGAGGTTCTACTAGTGTAGAATGGTTAAGAGAGTATTCTAAAGGCTTAGAAAGTGTACTAGGAATTATAAGAACCATTAGAATGATCCTAATCATTGCATGGTACCCCAAGGGACGTAGAGGGTGTACCATGAGTCCTTGGAGGTTCTAACAAGTGTAGAATGGTGAAGAGAGTATTCTAAAGGCTTAGAATGGTCTAGGAATGTGTTTTAGGACTTATAAGAACCATTAGAATGATCCTAAACATTGCATGGTACCCCAAGGGACGTAGAGGGTGTACCATGAGTCCTTGGAGGTTCTAACAAGTGTAGAATAGTTAAGAGAGTATTCTAAAGGCTTAGAATGGTCTAGGAATGTGTAATAGGACTTATAATAACCATTAGAATGATCCTAAACAATGCTTGAGTCCCCAAGGGACGTAGAGGGTGTACCAAGAGTCCTTGGAGGTTCTAACAAGTGTAGAATAGTTAAGAGAGTATTATAAAGGCTTAGAATGGTATTGGAATGTGTATTAGGACTGATAAGAACCATTAGAATGATCCTAAACATTGCTCGAGTCCCCGAGGGACGTAGAGGGTGCAACATGAATCCTTGGAGGTTCTCCTAGTGTAGAATGGTTAGGAGAGTATTCTAAAGGCTTAGAATGGTCTAGCTATGTTTACTAGGAATTAAAATAACCATTAGAATGATCCTAATCATTGCATGGTACCCCAAGGGACGTAGAGGGTGTACCATGAGTCCATGGAGGTTCTAACAAGTGTAGAATGGTTAAGAGAGTACTCTAAAGGCTTAGAATGGTCTAAGAATGTGTAATAGGACTTATAATAACCATTAGAATGATCCTAAACAATGCTTGAGTCCCCAAGGGACATAGAGGGTGTACCATGACTCCTTGGAGGTTCTTACAAGTGTAGAATGGTTAAGAAAGTATTCTAAAGGCTTAGAATGGTCTAGGAATGTGTTTTAGGACATATAAGAATAATTACAATGATCCTAAACATTGCTTGGTACCCCAAGGGACGTAGAGGGTGTACCATGAGTCCTTGGAGGTTCTAACAAGTCTAGAATGGTTAAGAGAGTATTCTGAAGGCTGAGAATGGTCTAGGAATGTGTATTATGACTTATAATAACCATTAGAATGATCCTTAACATTGCATGGTACCCCAAGGGACGTAGAGGGTGTACCATGAGTCCTTGGAGGTTCTAATAAGTGTAGAATGGTTAAGAGAGTATTCTAAAGGCTTAGAATGGTATAGGAATGTGTAATAGGACTTATAATAACCATTAGAACTATCCTAAACATTGCATGGTACCCCTAGGGACGTAGATGATGTACCATGAGTCCTTGGAGGTTCTAACTAGTGTAGAATGATTAAGTGAGTATTCTAAAGGCATAGAATGGTCTAGGAATGTGTATTAGGACTTATAAGAACCATTAGAATGATCCTAAATATTGCATGGTACCCCAAGGGACGTAGAGGGTGTACCATGAGTCCTTGGAGGTTTTAACAAGTGTAGAATAGTTAAGAGAGTATTCTAAAGGCTTAGAATGGTCTAGGAATGTGTAATAGGACTTATAATAACCATTAGAATGATCCTAAACAATGCTTGAGTCCCCAAGGGACGTAGAATGTGTACCATGAGTCCTTGGAGGTTCTAACAAGTGTAGAATGGTTAAGAGAGTATTCTAAAAGCTTAGAATGGTCTTGGAATGTGTATTAGGACTTATAAGAACCATTAGAATGATCCTAAACATTGCTCGAGTCCCCAAGGGACATAGAGGGTGCAGCATGAGTCCTTGGAGGTTCTAATAAGTGTAGAATGGTTAAGAGAGCATTCTAAAGGCTTAGAATGGTCTAGGAAAGTGTACTAGGACTTATAATAACTATTAGAATGATCCTAAACATTGCATGGTACCCCAAGGGAAGTAGAGGGTGTAGCATGAGTCCTTTGGACTTATAATAACCATTAGAATGATCCTAAACATTGCATGGTACCCCAAGGGAAGTAGAGGGTGTAGCATGAGTCCTCGGAGGTTCTAACAAGTGTAGAATGGTTAAGAGAGTGTTCTAAAGGCTTAGAATGGTCTAGGACTTTGTATTACGACTTATAATAACCATTAGAATGATCCTAAACATTGCATGTTACCATAAGGGACGTAAAGGGTGTAGCATTAGTCCCTGGAGGTTCTAACAAGTGTAGAATTGTTAAGAGAGTATTCTAAAGGCTTAGAATGGTCTAGGAATGTGTATTAGGACATATAAGAACCATTATAATGATCCTAAACATTATTCGAAACCCCAAGGGATATAGAGGGTGTAGCATGAGTCCTTGGAGGTTCTAATAAGTGTAGAATGGTTATGAGAGTATTCTAAAGACTTAGAATGGTGTAGGAATGTGTATTAGGACTTATCAGAACCATTAGAATGATCCTAAACAATGCATGGTACCCCAAGGGACGTAGAGGGTGTACCATGAGTCCTTGGAGGTTCTAACAAGTGTAGAATGGTTAAGAGAGTATTCTGAAGGCTGAGAATGGTCTAGGAATGTGTATTATTACTTATAATAACCATTAGAATGATCCTTAACATTGCATGGTACCCCAAGGGACGTAGAGGGTGTAGCATGAGTCCCTGGAGGTTCTAATAAGTGTAGAATGGTTATGAGAGTATTCTAAAAAGGCTTAGAATGGTCTAGGAATGTGTATTAGGACTTATCAGAACCATTAGAATGATCCTAAACAATGCATGGTACCCCAAGGGACGTAGAGGGTGTACCATGAGTCCTTGGAGGTTCTAACAAGTGTAGAATGGTTAAGAGAGTATTCTAAAGGCTTAGAATGGTCTAGGAATGTGTATTAGGACTTATAAGAAGCATTAGAATGATCCTAAACATTGCTCGAGTCCCCGAGGGACGTAGAGGGTGCAGCATGAGTCCTTGGAGGTTCTACTAGTGTAGAATGGTTAAGAGAGTATTCTAAAGGCTTAGAATGGTCTAGGAATGTGTACTAGGAATTAAAAGAACCATTAGAATGATCCTAATCATTGCATGGTACCCCAAGGGACGTAGAGGGTGTACCATGAGTCCTTGGAGGTTCTAACAAGTGTAGAATGGCTAAGAGAGTACTCTAAAGGCTTAGAATGGTCTAAGAATGTGTAATAGGATTTATAATAACCATTAGAATGATCCTAAACAATGCTTGAGTCCCAAAGGGACGTAGAGGGTGTACCATGACTCCTTGGAGGTTCTAACAAGTGTAGAATGGTTAAGAGAGTATTCTAAAGGCTTAGAATGGTCTAGGAATGTGTTTTAGGACATATAAGAATCATTAGAATGATCCTAAACATTGCATGGTACCCCAAGGGACGTAGAGGGTGTACCATGAGTCCTTGGAGGTTCTAAAAAGTGTAGAATGGTTAAGAGAGTATTCTGAAGGCTGAGAATGGTCTAGGAATGTGTATTATGACTTATAATAACCATTAGAATGAACCTTAACATTGCATGGTACCCCAAGGGACGTAGAGGGTGTACCATGAGTCCTTGGAGGTTCTAATAAGTGTAGAATGGTTAAGAGAGTATTCTAAAGGCTTAGAATGGTATAGGAATGTGTAATAGGACTTATAATAACCATTAGAACTATCCTAAACATTGCATGGTACCCCAAGGGACGTAGATGATGTACCATGAGTCCTTGGAGGTTCTAACAAGTGTAGAATGGTTAAGTGAGTATTCTAAAGGCATAGAATGGTCTAGGAATGTGTAATAGGACTTATAATAACCATTAGAATTATCCTAAACATTGCATGGTACCAGAAGGGACATAGAGGGTGTAGCATTAGTCCTTGGAGGTTCTAACAAGTGTAGAATTGTTAAGAGAGTATTCTAAAGGCTTAGAATGGTCTAGGAATGTGCATTAGGACATATAAGAACCATTAGAATGATCCTAAACATTGTTCAAGTCCCCAAGGGACATAGAGGGTGTAACATGAGTCCTTGGAGGTTCTAATAAGTGTAGAAGGGTTATGAGAGTATTCTAAAGGCTTAGAATGGTCTAGGAATGTGTATTAGGACTTATCAGAACCATTAGAATGATCGTAAACAATGCATGGTACCCCAAGGGTCGTAGAGGGTGTACCATGAGTCCTTGGAGGTTCTAACAAGTGTAGAATGGTTAAGAGAGTATTCTAAAAGCTTAGAATGGTCTTGGAATGTGTATTAGGACTTAGAAGAACCATTAGAATGATCCTAAACATTGCTCGAGTCCCCAAGGGACGTAGAGGGTACAGCATGAGTCCTTGGAGGTTCTAATAAGTGTAGAATGGTTAAGAGAGCATTCTAAAGGCTTAGAATGGTCTAGGAATGTGTATTAGGACTTATAAGAACCATTAGAATGATCCTAATTATTGCTCGAGTCCCCGAGGGACGTAGAGGGTGCAGCATGAGTCCTTGGAGGTTCTAACAAGTGTAGAATGGTTAAGAGAGTATTCTAAAAGCTTAGAATGGTCTTGGAATGTGTATTAGGACTTATAAGAACCATTAGAATGATCCTAATTATTGCTCGAGTCCCCAAGGGACGTAGAGGGTGCAGCATGAGTCCTTGGAGGTTCTAATAAGTGTAGAATGGTTAAGAGAGTATTCTAAAGGCTTAGAATGGTCTAGGAATGTGTACTAGGAATTAAAAGAACCATTAGAATGATCCTAATCATTGCATGGTACCCCAAGGGACGTAGAGGGTGTACCATGAGTCCTTGGAGGTTCTAACAAGTGTAGAATGGTTAAGAGAGTACTCTAAAGGCTTAGAATGGTCTAAGAATGTGTAATAGGATTTATAATAACCATTAGAATGATCCTAAACAATGCTTGAGTCCCCAAGGGACGTAGAGGGTGTACCATGACTCCTTGGAGGTTCTAACAAGTGTAGAATGGTTAAGAGAGTATTCTAAAAGCTTAGAATGGTCTTGGAATGTGTATTAGGACTTAGAAGAACCATTAGAATGATCCTAAACATTGCTCGAGTCCCCAAGGGACGTAGAGGGTGCAGCATGAGTCCTTGGAGGTTCTAATAAGTGTAGAATGGTGAAGAGAGTATTCTAAAGGCTTAGAATAGTCTAGGAATGTGTTTTAGGACTTATAAGAACCATTAGAATGATCCTAAACATTGCATGGTACCCCAAGGGACGTAGAGGGTGTACCATGAGTCCTTGGAGGTTCTAACAAGTGTAGAACGGTTAAGAGAGTATTCTAAAGGCTTAGAATGGTCTAGGAAAGTGTACTAGGACTTATAATAACCATTAGAATGATCCTAAACATTGCATGGTACCCCAAGGGAAGTAGAGGGTGTACCATGAGTCCTTGGAGGTTCTAATAAGTGTAGAATGGTTAAGAGAGTATTCTAAAGGCTTAGAATGGTATAGGAATGTGTAATAGGACTTATAATAACCATTAGAACTATCCTAAACATTGCATGGTACCCCTAGGGACGTAGATGATGTACCATGAGTCCTTGGAGGTTCTAACTAGTGTAGAATGATTAAGTGAGTATTCTAAAGGCATAGAATGGTCTAGGAATGTGTATTAGGACTTATAAGAACCATTAGAATGATCCTAAATATTGCATGGTACCCCAAGGGACGTAGAGGGTGTACCATGAGTCCTTGGAGGTTTTAACAAGTGTAGAATAGTTAAGAGAGTATTCTAAAGGCTTAGAATGGTCTAGGAATGTGTAATAGGACTTATAATAACCATTAGAATGATCCTAAACAATGCTTGAGTCCCCAAGGGACGTAGAATGTGTACCATGAGTCCTTGGAGGTTCTAACAAGTGTAGAATGGTTAAGAGAGTATTCTAAAAGCTTAGAATGGTCTTGGAATGTGTATTAGGACTTATAAGAACCATTAGAATGATCCTAAACATTGCTCGAGTCCCCAAGGGACGTAGAGGGTGCAGCATGAGTCCTTGGAGGTTCTAATAAGTGTAGAATGGTTAAGAGAGCATTCTAAAGGCTTAGAATGGTCTAGGAAAGTGTACTAGGACTTATAATAACTATTAGAATGATCCTAAACATTGCATGGTACCCCAAGGGAAGTAGAGGGTGTAGCATGAGTCCTTTGGACTTATAATAACCATTAGAATGATCCTAAACATTGCATGGTACCCCAAGGGAAGTAGAGGGTGTAGCATGAGTCCTCGGAGGTTCTAACAAGTGTAGAATGGTTAAGAGAGTGTTCTAAAGGCTTAGAATTGTCTAGGACTTTGTATTAGGACTTATAATAACCATTAGAATGATCCTAAACATTGCATGTTACCATAAGGGACGTAAAGGGTGTAGCATGAGTCCTTGGAGGTTCTAACAAGTGTAGAATTGTTAAGAGAGTATTCTAAAGGCTTAGAATGGTCTAGGAATGTGTATTAGGACATATAAGAACCATTATAATGATCCTAAACATTATTCGAAACCCCAAGGGATATAGAGGGTGTAGCATGAGTCCTTGGAGGTTCTAATAAGTGTAGAATGGTTATGAGAGTATTCTAAAGACTTAGAATGGTGTAGGAATGTGTATTAGGACTTATCAGAACCATTAGAATGATCCTAAACAATGCATGGTACCCCAAGGGACGTAAAGGGTGTACCATGAGTCCTTGGAGGTTCTAACAAGTGTAGAATGGTTAAGAGAGTATTCTGAAGGCTGAGAATGGTCTAGGAATGTGTATTATGACTTATAATAACCATTAGAATGATCCTTAACATTGCATGGTACCCCAAGGGACGTAGAGGGTGTAGCATGAGTCCCTGGAGGTTCTAATAAGTGTAGAATGGTTATGAGAGTATTCTAAAAAGGCTTAGAATGGTCTAGGAATGTGTATTAGGACTTATCAGAACCATTAGAATGATCCTAAACAATGCATGGTACCCCAAGGGACGTAGAGGGTGTACCATGAGTCCTTGGAGGTTCTAACAAGTGTAGAATGGTTAAGAGAGTATTCTAAAGGCTTAGAATGGTCTAGGAATGTGTATTAGGACTTATAAGAAGCATTAGAATGATCCTAAACATTGCTCGAGTCCCCGAGGGACGTAGAGGGTGCAGCATGAGTCCTTGGAGGTTCTACTAGTGTAGAATGGTTAAGAGAGTATTCTAAAGGCTTAGAATGGTCTAGGAATGTGTACTAGGAATTAAAAGAACCATTAGAATGATCCTAATCATTGCATGGTACCCCAAGGGACGTAGAGGGTGTACCATGAGTCCTTGGAGGTTCTAACAAGTGTAGAATGGCTAAGAGAGTACTCTAAAGGCTTAGAATGGTCTAAGAATGTGTAATAGGATTTATAATAACCATTAGAATGATCCTAAACAATGCTTGAGTCCCCAAGGGACGTAGAGGGTGTACCATGACTCCTTGGAGGTTCTAACAAGTGTAGAATGGTTAAGAGAGTATTCTAAAGGCTTAGAATGGTCTAGGAATGTGTTTTAGGACATATAAGAATCATTAGAATGATCCTAAACATTGCATGGTACCCCAAGGGACGTAGAGGGTGTACCATGAGTCCTTGGAGGTTCTAACAAGTGTAGAATGGTTAAGAGAGTATTCTGAAGGCTGAGAATGGTCTAGGAATGTGTATTATGACTTATAATAACCATCAGAATGAACCTTAACATTGCATGGTACCCCAAGGGACGTAGAGGGTGTACCATGAGTCCTTGGAGGTTCTAATAAGTGTAGAATGGTTAAGAGAGTATTCTAAAGGCTTAGAATGGTATAGGAATGTGTAATAGGACTTATAATAACCATTAGAACTATCCTAAACATTGCATGGTACCCCAAGGGACGTAGATGATGTACCATGAGTCCTTGGAGGTTCTAACAAGTGTAGAATGGTTAAGTGAGTATTCTAAAGGCATAGAATGGTCTAGGAATGTGTAATAGGACTTATAATAACCATTAGAATTATCCTAAACATTGCATGGTACCACAAGGGACGTAGAGGGTGTAGCATTAGTCCTTGGAGGTTCTAACAAGTGTAGAATTGTTAAGAGAGTATTCTAAAGGCTTAGAATGGTCTAGGAATGTGCATTAGGACATATAAGAACCATTAGAATGATCCTAAACATTGTTCAAGTCCCCAAGGGACATAGAGGGTGTAACATGAGTCCTTGGAGGTTCTAATAAGTGTAGAAGGGTTATGAGAGTATTCTAAAGGCTTAGAATGGTCTAGGAATGTGTATTAGGACTTATCAGAACCATTAGAATGATCGTAAACAATGCATGGTACCCCAAGGGTCGTAGAGGGTGTACCATGAGTCCTTGGAGGTTCTAACAAGTGTAGAATGGTTAAGAGAGTATTCTAAAAGCTTAGAATGGTCTTGGAATGTGTATTAGGACTTAGAAGAACCATTAGAATGATCCTAAACATTGCTCGAGTCCCCAAGGGACGTAGAGGGTGCAGCATGAGTCCTTGGAGGTTCTAATAAGTGTAGAATGGTTAAGAGAGCATTCTAAAGGCTTAGAATGGTCTAGGAATGTGTATTAGGAGTTATAAGAACCATTAGAATGATCCTAATTATTGCTCGAGTCCCCGAGGGACGTAGAGGGTGCAGCATGAGTCCTTGGAGGTTCTAACAAGTGTAGAATGGTGAAGAGAGTATTCTAAAGGCTTAGAATAGTCTAGGAATGTGTTTTAGGACTTATAAGAACCATTAGAATGATCCTAAACATTGCATGGTACCTCAAGGGACGTAGAGGGTGTACCATGAGTCCTTGGAGGTTCTAACAAGTGTAGAACGGTTAAGAGAGTATTCTAAAGGCTTAGAATGGTCTAGGAAAGTGTACTAGGACTTATAATAACCATTAGAATGATCCTAAACATTGCATGGTACCCCAAGGGAAGTAGAGGGTGTAGCATGAGTCCTTGGAGGTTCTAACAAGTGTAGAATGGTTAAGAGAGTGTTCTAAAGGCTTAGAATGGTCTAGGAATGTGTATTAGGACTTATAATAACCATTAGAATTATCCTAAACATTGCATGGTACCACAAGGGACGTAGAGGGTGTAGCATGAGTCCTTGGAGGTTCTAACAAGTGTAGAATTGTTAAGAGAGTATTCTAAAGGCTTAGAATGGTCTAGGAATGTGCATTAGGACATATAAGAACCATTAGAATGATCCTAAACATTGCATGGTACCACAAGGGACGTAGAGGGTGTAGCATGAGTCCTTGGAGGTTCTAACAAGTGTAGAATTGTTAAGAGAGTATTCTAAAGGCTTAGAATGGTCTAGGAATGTGCATTAGGACATATAAGAACCATTAGAATGATCCTAATCATTGTTCGAGTCCCCAAGGGACATAGAGGGTGTAGCATGAGTCCTTGAAGGTTCTAATAAGTGTAGAATGGTTATGAGAGTATTCTAAAGGCTTAGAATGGTCTAGGAATGTGTATTAGGACTTATCATAACCATTAGAATGATCCTAAATAATGCATGGTACCCCAAGGGACGTAGAGGGTGTACCATGAGTCCTTGGAGGTTCTAACGAGTGTAGAATGGTTAAGAGAGTATTCTAAAGGCTTAGAATGGTCTAGGAATGTGTATTAGGACTTATAAGAACCATTAGAATGATCCTAAACATTGCATGGTACCCCAAGGGACGTAGATGATGTACCATGAGTCCTTGGAGGTTCTAACAAGTGTAGAATGGTTAAGTGAGTATTCTAAAGGCATAGAATGGTCTAGGAATGTGTAATAGGACTTATAATAACCATTAGAATTATCCTAAACATTGCATGGTACCACAAGGGACGTAGAGGGTGTAGCATGAGTCCTTGGAGGTTTTAACAAGTGTAGAATTGTTAAGAGAGTATTCTAAAGGCTTAGAATGGTCTAGGAATGTGCATTAGGACATATAAGAACCATTAGAATGATCCTAAACATTGTTCGAGTCCCCAAGGGACATAGAGGGTGTAGCATGAGTCCTTGGAGGTTCTAATAAGTGTAGAATGGTTATGAGAGTATTCTAAAGGCTTAGAATGGTCTAGGAATGTGTATTAGGACTTATCAGAACCATTAGAATGATCCTAAACAATGCATGGTACCCCAAGGGTCGTAGAGGGTGTACCATGAGTCCTTGAAGGTTCTAACAAGTGTAGAATGGTTAAGAGAGTATTCTAAAAGCTTAGAATGGTCTTGGAATGTGTATTAGGACTTAGAAGAACCATTAGAATGATCCTAAACATTGCTCGAGTCCCCAAGGGACGTAGAGGGTGCAGCATGAGTCCTTGGAGGTTCTAATAAGTGTAGAATGGTTAAGAGAGCATTCTAAAGGCTTAGAATGGTCTAGGAAAGTGTTCTAGGACTTATAATAACCATTAGAATGATCCTAAACATTGCATGGTACCCCAAGGAAGTAGAGGGTGTAGCATGAGTCCTTGGGACTTATAATAACCATTAGAATGATCCTAAACATTGCATGGTATCCCAAGGGAAGTAGAGGGTGTAGCATGAGTCCTCGGAGGTTCTAACAAGTGTAGAATGGTTAAGAGAGTGTTCTAAAGGCTTAGAATGGTCTAGGAATTTGTATTAGGACTTATAATAACCATTAGAATGATCCTAAACATTGCATGTTACCACAAGGGGCGTAGAGGGTGTAGCATGAGTCCCTGCAGGTTCTAACAAGTGTAGAATTGTTAAGAGAGTATTCTAAAGGCTTAGAATGGTCTAGGAATGTGTATTAGGACATATAAGAACCATTATAATGATCCTAAACATTGCTCGAATCCCCAAGGGACGTAGAGGGTGCAGCATGAGTCCTTGGAGGTTCAAATAAGTGTAGATTGGTTAAGAGAGTATTGTAAAGGCTTAGAATGGTCTAGGAAAGTGTACTAGGACTTATAATAACCATTAGAATGATCCTAAACATTGCATGGTACCCCAAGGGAAATAGAGGGTGTAGCAAGAGTACTTGGAGGTTCTAACAAGTGTAGAATGGTTAAGAGAGTGTTCTAAAGGCTTAGAATGGTCTAGGAATGTGTATTAGGACTTATAATAACCATTAGAATGATCCTAAAAATTGCATGTTACCACAAGGGACGTAGAGGGTGTAGCATGAGTCCTTGGAGGTTCTAACAAGTGTAGAATGGTTAAGAGTGTATTCTAAAGGCTTAGAATGGTATAGGAAGGTGTAATAGGACTTATAATAACCATTAGAACTATCCTAAACATTGTTCGAGTCCCCAAGGGACGTAGAGGGTGCAGCATGAGTCCTTGGAGGTTCTAGTAAGTGTAGAATGGTTAAGAGAGTATTCTAAAGGCTTAGAATGGTCTAGGAAAGTGTACTAGGACTTATAATAACCATTAGAATGATCCTAAACATTGCATGGTACCCCATGGGAAGTAGAGGGTGTAGCATGAGTCCTTGGAGGTTCTAACAAGTGTAGAATGGTTAAGAGAGTGTTCTAAAGGCTTAGAATGGTCTAGGAATGTGTATTAGGACTTATCAGAACCATTAGAATGATCCTAAACAATGCATGGTACCCCAAGGGACGTAGAGGGTGTACCATGAGTCCTTGGAGGTTCTAACAAGTGTAGAATGGTTAAGAGAGTATTCTAAAGGCTTAGAATGGTCTAGGAATGTGTAATAGGAACTATAATAACCATTAGAATGATCCTAAACAATGCTTGAGTCCCCAAGGGACGTAGAGGGTGTACCAAGAGTCCTTGGAGGTTCTAACAAGTGTAGAATAGTTAAGAGAGTATTCTAAAGGCTTAGAATGGTATTGGAATGTGTATTAGGACTTATAAGAACCATTAGAATGATCCTAAACATTGCTCGAGTCCCCGAGGGACGTAGAGGGTGCAGCATGAGTCCTTGGAGGTTCTACTAGTGTAGAATGGTTAAGAGAGTATTCTAAAGGCTTAGAATGGTCTAGGAATGTGTACTAGGAATTAAAAGAACCATTAGAATGATCCTAATCATTGCATGGTACCCCAAGGGACGTAGAGGGTGTACCATGAGTCCTTGGAGGTTCTAACAAGTGTAGAATGGTTAAGAGAGTACTCTAAAGGCTTAGAATGGTCTAAGAATGTGTAATAGGATTTATAATAACCATTAGAATGATCCTAAACAATGCTTGAGTCCCCAAGGGACGTAGAGGGTGTACCATGACTCCTTGGAGGTTCTAACAAGTGTAGAATGGTTAAGAGAGTATTCTAAAGGCTTAGAATGGTCTAGGAATGTGTTTTAGGACATATAAGAATCATTAGAATGATCCTAAACATTGCATGGTACCCCAAGGGACGTAGAGGGTGTACCATGAGTCCTTGGAGGTTCTAACAAGTGTAGAATGGTTAAGAGAGTATTCTGAAGGCTGAGAATGGTCTAGGAATGTGTATTATGACTTAAAATAACCAATAGAATGAACCTTAACATTGCATGGTACCCCAAGGGACGTAGAGGGTGTACCATGAGTCCTTGGAGGTTCTAATAAGTGTAGAATGGTTAAGAGAGTATTCTAAAGGCTTAGAATGGTATAGGAATGTGTATTAGGACTTATAAAAACCATTAGAATGATCCTAAATATTGCATGGTACCCCAAGGGACGTAGAGGGTGTATCATGAGTCCTTGGAGGTTCTAACAAGTGTAGAATAGTTAAGAGAGTATTCTAAAGGCTTAGAATGGTCTAGGAATGTGTAATAGGACTTATAATTACCATTAAAATGATCCTAAACAATGCTTGAGTCCCCAAGGTACGTAGAGGGTGTACCATGAGTCCTTGGAGGTTCTAACAAGTGTAGAATGGTTAAGAGAGTATTCTAAAAGCTTAGAATGGTCTTGGAATGTGTATTAGGACTTAGAAGAACCATTAGAATGATCCTAAACATTGCTCGAGTCCCCAAGGGACGTAGAGGGTGCAACATGAGTCCTTGGAGGTTCTATTAAGTGTAGAATGGTTAAGAGAGCATTCTAAAGGCTTAGAATGGTCTAGGAAAGTGTACTAGGACTTATAATAACCATTAGAATGATCCTAAACATTGCATGGTACCCCAAGGGAAGTAGAGGGTGTAGCATGAGTCCTTGGGACTTATAATAACCATTAGAATGATCCTAAACATTGCATGGTATCCCAAGGGAAGTAGAGGGTGTAGCATGAGTCCTCGGAGGTTCTAACAAGTGTAGAATGGTTAAGAGAGTGTTCTAAAGGCTTAGAATGGTCTAGGAATTTGTATTAGGACTTATAATAACCATTAGAATGATCCTAAACATTGCATGTTACCACAAGGGGCGTAGAGGGTGTAGCATGAGTCCCTGGAGGTTCTAACAAGTGTAGAATTGTTAAGAGAGTATTCTAAAGGCTTAGAATGGTCTAGGAATGTGTATTAGGACATATAAGAACCATTATAATGATCCTAAACATTGTTCGAATCCCCAAGGGACATAGAGGGTGTAGCATGAGTCCTTGGAGGTTCTAATAAGTGTAGAATGGTTATGAGAGTATTCTAAAGGCTTAGAATGATCTAGGAATGTGTATTAGGACTTATCAGAACCATTAGAATGATCCTAAACAATGCATGGTACCCCAAGGGACGTAGAGGGTGTACCATGATTCCTTGGAGGTTCTAACAAGTGTAGAATGGTTAAGAGAGTATTCTAAAGGCTTAGAATGGTCTAGGAATGTGTAATAGGACTTATAATAACCATTAGAATGATCCTAAACAATGCTTGAGTCCCCAAGGGACGTAGAGGGTGTACCAAGAGTCCTTGGAGGTTCTAACAAGTGTAGAATAGTTAAGAGAGTATTCTAAAGGCTTAGAATGGTCTTGGAATGTGTATTAGGACTTATAAGAACCATTAGAATGATCCTAAACATTGCTCGAGTCCCCGAGGGACGTAGAGGGTGCAGCATGAGTCCTTGGAGGTTCTACTAGTGTAGAATGGTTAAGAGAGTATTCTAAAGGCTTAGAAAGGTCTAGGAATGGGTACTAGGAATTAGAAGAACCATTAGAATGATCCTAATCATTGCATGGTACGCCAAGGGACGTAGTGGGTGTACCATGAGTCCTTGGAGGTTCTAACAAGTGTAGAATGGTGAAGAGAGTATTCTAAAGGCTTAGAATAGTCTAGGAATGTGTTTTAGGACTTATAAGAACCATTAGAATGATCCTAAACATTGCATGGTACCCCAAGGGACGTGGAGGGTGTACCATGAGTCCTTGGAGGTTCTAACAAGTGTAGAACGGTTAAGAGAGTATTCTAAAGTCTTAGAATGGTCTAGGAATGTGAATTAGGACTTATAAGAACCATTAGAATGATCCTAAACATTGCTCGAGTCCCCAAGGGACGTAGAGGGTGCAGCATGAGTCCTTGGAGGTTCTAATAAGTGTAGATTGGTGAAGAGAGTATTCTAAAGGCTTCGAATCGTCTAGGAATGTGTACTAGGACTTATAATAACCATTAGAATGATCCTAAACATTGCATGGTACCCCAAGGGAAGTAGAGGGTACAGCATGAGTCCTTGGAGGTTCTAACAAGTGTAGAATGGTTAAGAGAGTATTCTAAAAGCTTAGAATGGTCTTGGAATGTGTATTAGGACTTAGAAGAACCATTAGAATGATCCTAAACATTGCTCGAGTCCCCAAGGGACGTAGAGGGTGCAACATGAGTCCTTGGAGGTTCTAACAAGTGTAGAATGGTTAAGAGAGTATTCTAAAGGCTTAGAATGGTCTAGGAATGTGTTTTAGGACTTATAAGAACCATTAGAATGATCCTAAACATTGCATGGTACCCCAAGGGACGTAGAGGGTGTACCAAGAGTCCTTGGAGGTTCTAACAAGTGTAGAATAGTTAAGAGAGTATTCTAAAGGCTTAGAATGGTCTTGGAATGTGTATTAGGACTTATAAGAACCATTAGAATGATCCTAAACATTGCTCGAGTCCCCGAGGGACGTAGAGGGTGCAGCATGAGTCCTTGGAGGTTCTACTAGTGTAGAATGGTTAAGAGAGTATTCTAAAGGCTTAGAAAGGTCTAGGAATGGGTACTAGGAATTAGAAGAACCATTAGAATGATCCTAATCATTGCATGGTACGCCAAGGGACGTAGTGGGTGTACCATGAGTCCTTGGAGGTTCTAACAAGTGTAGAATGGTGAAGAGAGTATTCTAAAGGCTTAGAATAGTCTAGGAATGTGTTTTAGGACTTATAAGAACCATTAGAATGATCCTAAACATTGCATGGTACCCCAAGGGACGTGGAGGGTGTACCATGAGTCCTTGGAGGTTCTAACAAGTGTAGAACGGTTAAGAGAGTATTCTAAAGTCTTAGAATGGTCTAGGAATGTGAATTAGGACTTATAAGAACCATTAGAATGATCCTAAACATTGCTCGAGTCCCCAAGGGACGTAGAGGGTGCAGCATGAGTCCTTGGAGGTTCTAATAAGTGTAGATTGGTGAAGAGAGTATTCTAAAGGCTTCGAATCGTCTAGGAATGTGTACTAGGACTTATAATAACCATTAGAATGATCCTAAACATTGCATGGTACCCCAAGGGAAGTAGAGGGTACAGCATGAGTCCTTGGAGGTTCTAACAAGTGTAGAATGGTTAAGAGAGTATTCTAAAAGCTTAGAATGGTCTTGGAATGTGTATTAGGACTTAGAAGAACCATTAGAATGATCCTAAACATTGCTCGAGTCCCCAAGGGACGTAGAGGGTGCAACATGAGTCCTTGGAGGTTCTAACAAGTGTAGAATGGTTAAGAGAGTATTCTAAAGGCTTAGAATGGTCTAGGAATGTGTTTTAGGACTTATAAGAACCATTAGAATGATCCTAAACATTGCATGGTACCCCAAGGGACGTAGAGGGTGTACCAAGAGTCCTTGGAGGTTCTAACAAGTGTAGAATAGTTAAGAGAGTATTCTAAAGGCTTAGAATGGTCTTGGAATGTGTATTAGGACTTATAAGAACCATTAGAATGATCCTAAACATTGCTCGAGTCCCCGAGGGACGTAGAGGGTGCAGCATGAGTCCTTGGAGGTTCTACTAGTGTAGAATGGTTAAGAGAGTATTCTAAAGGCTTAGAAAGGTCTAGGAATGGGTACTAGGAATTAGAAGAACCATTAGAATGATCCTAATCATTGCATGGTACGCCAAGGGACGTAGTGGGTGTACCATGAGTCCTTGGAGGTTCTAACAAGTGTAGAATGGTGAAGAGAGTATTCTAAAGGCTTAGAATAGTCTAGGAATGTGTTTTAGGACTTATAAGAACCATTAGAATGATCCTAAACATTGCATGGTACCCCAAGGGACGTGGAGGGTGTACCATGAGTCCTTGGAGGTTCTAACAAGTGTAGAACGGTTAAGAGAGTATTCTAAAGTCTTAGAATGGTCTAGGAATGTGAATTAGGACTTATAAGAACCATTAGAATGATCCTAAACATTGCTCGAGTCCCCAAGGGACGTAGAGGGTGCAGCATGAGTCCTTGGAGGTTCTAATAAGTGTAGATTGGTGAAGAGAGTATTCTAAAGGCTTCGAATCGTCTAGGAATGTGTACTAGGACTTATAATAACCATTAGAATGATCCTAAACATTGCATGGTACCCCAAGGGAAGTAGAGGGTACAGCATGAGTCCTTGGAGGTTCTAACAAGTGTAGAATGGTTAAGAGAGTATTCTAAAAGCTTAGAATGGTCTTGGAATGTGTATTAGGACTTAGAAGAACCATTAGAATGATCCTAAACATTGCTCGAGTCCCCAAGGGACGTAGAGGGTGCAACATGAGTCCTTGGAGGTTCTAACAAGTGTAGAATGGTTAAGAGAGTATTCTAAAGGCTTAGAATGGTCTAGGAATGTGTTTTAGGACTTATAAGAACCATTAGAATGATCCTAAACATTGCATGGTACCCCAAGGGACGTAGAGGGTGTACCAAGAGTCCTTGGAGGTTCTAACAAGTGTAGAATAGTTAAGAGAGTATTCTAAAGGCTTAGAATGGTCTTGGAATGTGTATTAGGACTTATAAGAACCATTAGAATGATCCTAAACATTGCTCGAGTCCCCGAGGGACGTAGAGGGTGCAGCATGAGTCCTTGGAGGTTCTACTAGTGTAGAATGGTTAAGAGAGTATTCTAAAGGCTTAGAAAGGTCTAGGAATGGGTACTAGGAATTAGAAGAACCATTAGAATGATCCTAATCATTGCATGGTACGCCAAGGGACGTAGTGGGTGTACCATGAGTCCTTGGAGGTTCTAATAAGTGTAGATTGGTGAAGAGAGTATTCTAAAGGCTTCGAATCGTCTAGGAATGTGTACTAGGACTTATAATAACCATTAGAATGATCCTAAACATTGCATGGTACCCCAAGGGAAGTAGAGGGTACAGCATGAGTCCTTGGAGGTTCTAACAAGTGTAGAATGGTTAAGAGAGTATTCTAAAAGCTTAGAATGGTCTTGGAATGTGTATTAGGACTTAGAAGAACCATTAGAATGATCCTAAACATTGCTCGAGTCCCCAAGGGACGTAGAGGGTGCAACATGAGTCCTTGGAGGTTCTAACAAGTGTAGAATGGTTAAGAGAGTATTCTAAAGGCTTAGAATGGTCTAGGAATGTGTTTTAGGACTTATAAGAACCATTAGAATGATCCTAAACATTGCATGGTACCCCAAGGGACGTAGAGGGTGTACCAAGAGTCCTTGGAGGTTCTAACAAGTGTAGAATAGTTAAGAGAGTATTCTAAAGGCTTAGAATGGTCTTGGAATGTGTATTAGGACTTATAAGAACCATTAGAATGATCCTAAACATTGCTCGAGTCCCCGAGGGACGTAGAGGGTGCAGCATGAGTCCTTGGAGGTTCTACTAGTGTAGAATGGTTAAGAGAGTATTCTAAAGGCTTAGAAAGGTCTAGGAATGGGTACTAGGAATTAGAAGAACCATTAGAATGATCCTAATCATTGCATGGTACGCCAAGGGACGTAGTGGGTGTACCATGAGTCCTTGGAGGTTCTAACAAGTGTAGAATGGTGAAGAGAGTATTCTAAAGGCTTAGAATAGTCTAGGAATGTGTTTTAGGACTTATAAGAACCATTAGAATGATCCTAAACATTGCATGGTACCCCAAGGGACGTGGAGGGTGTACCATGAGTCCTTGGAGGTTCTAACAAGTGTAGAACGGTTAAGAGAGTATTCTAAAGTCTTAGAATGGTCTAGGAATGTGAATTAGGACTTATAAGAACCATTAGAATGATCCTAAACATTGCTCGAGTCCCCAAGGGACGTAGAGGGTGCAGCATGAGTCCTTGGAGGTTCTAATAAGTGTAGATTGGTGAAGAGAGTATTCTAAAGGCTTCGAATCGTCTAGGAATGTGTACTAGGACTTATAATAACCATTAGAATGATCCTAAACATTGCATGGTACCCCAAGGGAAGTAGAGGGTACAGCATGAGTCCTTGGAGGTTCTAACAAGTGTAGAATGGTTAAGAGAGTATTCTAAAAGCTTAGAATGGTCTTGGAATGTGTATTAGGACTTAGAAGAACCATTAGAATGATCCTAAACATTGCTCGAGTCCCCAAGGGACGTAGAGGGTGCAACATGAGTCCTTGGAGGTTCTAACAAGTGTAGAATGGTTAAGAGAGTATTCTAAAGGCTTAGAATGGTCTAGGAATGTGTTTTAGGACTTATAAGAACCATTAGAATGATCCTAAACATTGCATGGTACCCCAAGGGACGTAGAGGGTGTACCAAGAGTCCTTGGAGGTTCTAACAAGTGTAGAATAGTTAAGAGAGTATTCTAAAGGCTTAGAATGGTCTTGGAATGTGTATTAGGACTTAGAAGAACCATTAGAATGATCCTAAACATTGCTCGAGTCCCCAAGGGACGTAGAGGGTGCAACATGAGTCCTTGGAGGTTCTATTAAGTGTAGAATGGTTAAGAGAGCATTCTAAAGGCTTAGAATGGTCTAGGAAAGTGTACTAGGACTTATAATAACCATTAGAATGATCCTAAACATTGCATGGTACCCCAAGGGAAGTAGAGGGTGTAGCATGAGTCCTTGGGACTTATAATAACCATTAGAATGATCCTAAACATTGCATGGTATCCCAAGGGAAGTAGAGGGTGTAGCATGAGTCCTCGGAGGTTCTAACAAGTGTAGAATGGTTAAGAGAGTGTTCTAAAGGCTTAGAATGGTCTAGGAATTTGTATTAGGACTTATAATAACCATTAGAATGATCCTAAACATTGCATGTTACCACAAGGGGCGTAGAGGGTGTAGCATGAGTCCCTGGAGGTTCTAACAAGTGTAGAATTGTTAAGAGAGTATTCTAAAGGCTTAGAATGGTCTAGGAATGTGTATTAGGACATATAAGAACCATTATAATGATCCTAAACATTGTTCGAATCCCCAAGGGACATAGAGGGTGTAGCATGAGTCCTTGGAGGTTCTAATAAGTGTAGAATGGTTATGAGAGTATTCTAAAGGCTTAGAATGATCTAGGAATGTGTATTAGGACTTATCAGAACCATTAGAATGATCCTAAACAATGCATGGTACCCCAAGGGACGTAGAGGGTGTACCATGATTCCTTGGAGGTTCTAACAAGTGTAGAATGGTTAAGAGAGTATTCTAAAGGCTTAGAATGGTCTAGGAATGTGTAATAGGACTTATAATAACCATTAGAATGATCCTAAACAATGCTTGAGTCCCCAAGGGACGTAGAGGGTGTACCAAGAGTCCTTGGAGGTTCTAACAAGTGTAGAATAGTTAAGAGAGTATTCTAAAGGCTTAGAATGGTCTTGGAATGTGTATTAGGACTTATAAGAACCATTAGAATGATCCTAAACATTGCTCGAGTCCCCGAGGGACGTAGAGGGTGCAGCATGAGTCCTTGGAGGTTCTACTAGTGTAGAATGGTTAAGAGAGTATTCTAAAGGCTTAGAAAGGTCTAGGAATGGGTACTAGGAATTAGAAGAACCATTAGAATGATCCTAATCATTGCATGGTACGCCAAGGGACGTAGTGGGTGTACCATGAGTCCTTGGAGGTTCTAACAAGTGTAGAATGGTGAAGAGAGTATTCTAAAGGCTTAGAATAGTCTAGGAATGTGTTTTAGGACTTATAAGAACCATTAGAATGATCCTAAACATTGCATGGTACCCCAAGGGACGTGGAGGGTGTACCATGAGTCCTTGGAGGTTCTAACAAGTGTAGAACGGTTAAGAGAGTATTCTAAAGTCTTAGAATGGTCTAGGAATGTGAATTAGGACTTATAAGAACCATTAGAATGATCCTAAACATTGCTCGAGTCCCCAAGGGACGTAGAGGGTGCAGCATGAGTCCTTGGAGGTTCTAATAAGTGTAGATTGGTGAAGAGAGTATTCTAAAGGCTTCGAATCGTCTAGGAATGTGTACTAGGACTTATAATAACCATTAGAATGATCCTAAACATTGCATGGTACCCCAAGGGAAGTAGAGGGTACAGCATGAGTCCTTGGAGGTTCTAACAAGTGTAGAATGGTTAAGAGAGTATTCTAAAAGCTTAGAATGGTCTTGGAATGTGTATTAGGACTTAGAAGAACCATTAGAATGATCCTAAACATTGCTCGAGTCCCCAAGGGACGTAGAGGGTGCAACATGAGTCCTTGGAGGTTCTAACAAGTGTAGAATGGTTAAGAGAGTATTCTAAAGGCTTAGAATGGTCTAGGAATGTGTTTTAGGACTTATAAGAACCATTAGAATGATCCTAAACATTGCATGGTACCCCAAGGGACGTAGAGGGTGTACCAAGAGTCCTTGGAGGTTCTAACAAGTGTAGAATAGTTAAGAGAGTATTCTAAAGGCTTAGAATGGTCTTGGAATGTGTATTAGGACTTATAAGAACCATTAGAATGATCCTAAACATTGCTCGAGTCCCCGAGGGACGTAGAGGGTGCAGCATGAGTCCTTGGAGGTTCTACTAGTGTAGAATGGTTAAGAGAGTATTCTAAAGGCTTAGAAAGGTCTAGGAATGGGTACTAGGAATTAGAAGAACCATTAGAATGATCCTAATCATTGCATGGTACGCCAAGGGACGTAGTGGGTGTACCATGAGTCCTTGGAGGTTCTAACAAGTGTAGAATGGTGAAGAGAGTATTCTAAAGGCTTAGAATAGTCTAGGAATGTGTTTTAGGACTTATAAGAACCATTAGAATGATCCTAAACATTGCATGGTACCCCAAGGGACGTGGAGGGTGTACCATGAGTCCTTGGAGGTTCTAACAAGTGTAGAACGGTTAAGAGAGTATTCTAAAGTCTTAGAATGGTCTAGGAATGTGTATTAGGACTTATAAGAACCATTAGAATGATCCTAAACATTGCTCGAGTCCCCAAGGGACGTAGAGGGTGCAGCATGAGTCCTTGGAGGTTCTAATAAGTGTAGATTGGTGAAGAGAGTATTCTAAAGGCTTAGAATCGTCTAGGAATGTGTACTAGGACTTATAATAACCATTAGAATGATCCTAAACATTGCATGGTACCCCAAGGGAAGTAGAGGGTGCAGCATGAGTCCTTGGAGGTTCTAACAAGTGTAGAATGGTTAAGAGAGTATTCTAAAAGCTTAGAATGGTCTTGGAATGTGTATTAGGACTTAGAAGAACCATTAGAATGATCCTAAACATTGCTGGAGTCCCCAAGGGACGTAGAGGGTGCAACATGAGTCCTTGGAGGTTCTAATAAGTATAGAATGGTTAAGAGAGCATTCTAAAGGCTTAGAATGGTCTAGGAAAGTGTTTTAGGACTTATAATAACCATTAGAGTGATCCTAAACATTGCATGGTACCCCAAGGGAAGTAGAGGGTGTAGCATGAGTCCTTGGGACTTATAATAACCATTAGAATGATCCTAAACATTGCATGGTATCCCAAGGGAAGTAGAGGGTGTAGCATGAGTCCTCGGAGGTTCTAACAAGTGTAGAATGGTTAAGAGAGTGTTCTAAAGGCTTAGAATGGTCTAGGAATTTGTATTTGGACTTATAATAACCATTAGAATGATCCTAAACATTGCATGTTACCACTAGGGGCGTAGAGGGTGTAGCATGAGTCCCTGGAGGTTCTAACAAGTGTAGAATTGTTAAGAGAGTATTCTAAAGGCTTAGAATGGTCTAGGAATGTGTATTAGGACATATAAGAACCATTATAATGATCCTAAACATTGTTCGAATCCCCAAGGGACATAGAGGGTGTAGCATGAGTCCTTGGAGGTTCTAATAAGTGTATAATGGTTATGAGAGTATTCTAAAGGCTTAGAATGATCTAGGAATGTGTATTAGGACTTATCAGAACCATTAGAATGATCCTAAACAATGCATGGTACCCCAAGGGACGTAGAGGGTGTACCATCAGTCCTTGGAGGTTCTAACAAGTGTAGAATGGTTAAGAGAGTATTCTAAAGGCTTAGAATGGTCTAGGAATGTGTAATAGGACTTATAATAACCATTAGAATGATCCTAAACAATGCTGGAGTCCCCAAGGGACGTAGAGGGTGTACCATGACTCCTTGGAGGTTCTAACAAGTGTAGAATGGTTAAGAGAGTATTCTAAAGGCTTAGAATGGTCTAGGAATGTGTTTTAGGACATATAAGAATCATTAGAATGATCCTAAACATTGCATTGTACCCCAAGGGACGTAGAGGGTGTACCATGAGTCCCTGGAGGTTCTAACAAGTGTAGAATTGTTAAGAGAGTATTCTAAAGGCTTAGAATGGTCTAGGAATGTGTATTAGGACATATAAGAACCATTATAATGATCCTAAACATTGTTCGAATCCCCGAGGGACATAGAGGGTGTAGCATGAGTCCTTGGAGGTTCTAATAAGTGTATAATGGTTATGAGAGTATTCTAAAGGCTTAGAATGATCTAGGAATGTGTATTAGGACTTATCAGAACCATTAGAATGATCCTAAACAATGCATGGTACCCCAAGGGACATAGAGGGTGTACCATGAGTCCTTGCAGGTTCTAACAAGTGTAGAATGGTTAAGAGAGTATTCTAAAGGCTTAGAATGGTCTAGGAATGTGTAATAGGACTTATAATAACCATTAGAATGATCCTAAACAATGCTTGAGTCCCCAAGGGACGTAGAGGGTGTACCATGACTCCTTGGAGGTTCTAACAAGTGTAGAATGGTTAAGAGAGTATTCTAAAGGCTTAGAATGGTCTAGGAATGTGTTTTAGGACATATAAGAATCATTAGAATGATCCTAAACATTGCATTGTACCCCAAGGGACGTAGAGGGTGTACCATGAGTCCTTGGAGGTTCTAACAAGTGTAGAATGGTTAAGAGAGTATTCTGAAGGCTGTGAATGGTCTAGGAATGTGTATTATGACTTATAATAACCATTAGAATGAACCTTAACATTGCATGGTACCCCAAGGGACGTAGAGGGTGTACCATGAGTCCTTGGAGGTTCTAATAAGTGTAGAATGGTTAAGAGAGTATTCTAAAGGCTTAGAATGGTATAGGAATTTGTATTAGGACTTATAAGAACCATTAGAATGATCCTAAATATTGCATGGTACCCCAAGGGACGTAGAGGGTGTACCATGAGTCCTTGGAGGTTCTAACAAGTGTAGAATAGTTAAGAGAGTATTCTAAAGGCTTAGAATGGTCTAGGAATGTGTAATAGGACTTATAATTACCATTAGAATGATCCTAAACAATGCTTGAGTCCCCAAGGTACGTAGAGGGTGTACCATGAGTCCTTGGAGGTTCTAACAAGTGTAGAATGGTTAAGAGAGTATTCTAAAGGCTTAGAATGGTCTAGGAATGTGTAATAGGACTTATAATAACCATTAGAATGATCCTAAACATTGCATGGTACCCCAAGGGAAGTAGAGGGTGTAGCATGAGTCCTTGGGACTTATAATAACCATTAGAATGATCCTAAACATTGCATGGTATCCCAAGGGAAGTAGAGGGTGTAGCATGAGTCCTCGGAGGTTCTAACAAGTATAGAATGGTTAAGAGAGTGTTCTAAAGGCTTAGAATGGTCTAGGAATTTGTATTAGGACTTATAATAACCATTAGAATGATCCTAAACATTGCATGTTACCACAAGGGGCGTAGAGGGTGTAGCATGAGTCCCTGGAGGTTCTAACAAGTGTAGAATTGTTAAGAGAGTATTCTAAAGGCTTAGAATGGTCTAGGAATGTGTATTAGGACATATAAGAACCATTATAATGATCCTAAACATTGTTCGAATCCGCAAGGGACATAGAGGGTGTAGCATGAGTCCTTGGAGGTTCTAATAAGTGTAGAATGGTAATGAGAGTATTCTAAAGGCTTAGAATGATCTAGGAATGTGTATTAGGACTTATCAGAACCATTAGAATGATCCTAAACAATGCATGGTACCCCAAGGGACGTAGAGGGTGTACCATGAGTACTTGGAGGTTCTAACAAGTGTAGAATGGTTAAGAGAGTATTCTAAAGGCTTAGAATGGTCTAGGAATGTGTTTTAGGACTTATAAGAACCATTAGAATGATCCTAAACATTGCATGGTACCCCAAGGGACGTGGAGGGTGTACCATGAGTCCTTGGAGGTTCTAACAAGTGTAGAACGGTTAAGAGAGTATTCTAAAGTCTTAGAATGGTCTAGGAATGTGTATTAGGACTTATAAGAACCATTAGAATGATCCTAAACATTGCTCGAGTCCCCAAGGGACGTAGAGGGTGCAGCATGAGTCCTTGGAGGTTCTAATAAGTGTAGATTGGTGAAGAGAGTATTCTAAAGGCTTAGAATCGTCTAGGAATGTGTACTAGGACTTATAATAACCATTAGAATGATCCTAAACATTGCATGGTACCCCAAGGGAAGTAGAGGGTGCAGCATGAGTCCTTGGAGGTTCTAACAAGTGTAGAACGGTTAAGAGAGTATTCTAAAGTCTTAGAATGGTCTAGGAATGTGTATTAGGACTTATAAGAACCATTAGAATGATCCTAAACATTGCTCGAGTCCCCAAGGGACGTAGAGGGTGCAGCATGAGTCCTCGGAGGTTCTAATAATTGTAGATTTGTGAAGAGAGTATTCTAAAGGCTTAGAATCGTCTAGGAATGTGTACTAGGACTTATAATGACCATTAGAATGATCCTAAACATTGCATGGTACCCCAAGGGAAGTAGAGGGTGCAGCATGAGTCCTTGGAGGTTCTAACAAGTGTAGAATTGTTAAGAGAGTATTCTAAAAGCTTAGAATGGTCTTTGAATGTGTATTAGGACTTAGAAGAACCATTAGAATGATCCTAAACATTGCTCGAGTCCCCAAGGGACGTAGAGGGTGCAACATGAGTCCTTGGAGGATCTAATAAGTGTAGAATGGTTAAGAGAGCATTCTAAAGGCTTAGAATGGTCTAGGAAAGTGTACTAGGACTTATAATAACCATTAGAATGATCCTAAACATTGCATGGTACCCCAAGGGAAGTAGAGGGTGTAGCATGAGTCCTTGGGTCTTATAATAACCATTAGAATGATCCTAAACATTGCATGGTACCCCAAGGGAAGTAAAGGGTGCAGCATGAGTCCTTGGAGGTTCTAACAAGTGTAGAATGGTTAAGAGAGTGTTCTAAAGGCTTAGAATGGTCTAGGAATGTGTATTAGGACTTATAATAACCATTAGAATGATCCTAAACATTGCATGGTACCACAAGGGACGTAGAGGGTGTAGCATGAGTCCTTAGAGGTTCTAACAAGTGTAGAATGGTTAAGAGAGTATTCTAAAGGCTTAGAATGTTCTAGGAATGTGTAATAGGACTTATAATAACCATTAGAATGATCCTAAACATTGCATTGTACCCCAAGGGACGTAGAGGGTGTAGCATGAGTACTTGTAGGTTCTAACAAGTGTAGAACGGCTAAGAGAGTATTCTAAAGTCTTAGAATGGTCTAGGAATGTGTATTAGGACTTATAAGAACCATTAGAATGATCCTAAACATTGCTCGAGTCCCCAAGGGACGTAGAGGGTGCAGCATGAGTCCTTGGAGGTTCTAACAAGTGTAGAATGGTTAAGAGAGTATTCTGAAGGCTTAGAATGGTCTAGGAATGTGTATTATGACTTATAATAACCATTAGAATGATCCTTAACATTGCATGGTACCCCAAGGGACGTAGAGGGTGTACCATGAGTACTTGGAGGTTCTAACAAGTGTAGAATGGTTAAGAGAGTGTTCTAAAGGCTTAGAATGGTCTAGGAATGTGTATTAGGACTTATAATAACCATTAGAATGATCGTAAACATTGCATGGTACCACAAGGGACGTAGAGGGTGTAGCATGAGTCCTTGTAGGTTCTAACAAGTGTAGAACGGCTAAGAGAGTATCCTAAAGTCTAAGAATGGTCTAGGAATGTGTATTAGGACTTATAAGAACCATTAGAATGATCCTAAACATTGCTCGAGTCCCCAAGGGACGTAGAGGGTGGAGCATGAGTCCTTGGAGGTTCTAACAAGTGTAGAATGGTTAAGAGAGTATTCTGAAGGCTTAGAATGGTCTAGGAATGTGTATTATGACTTATAATAACCATTAGAATGATCCTTAACATTGCATGGTACCCCAAGGGACGTAGAGGGTGTACCATGAGTACTTGGAGGTTCTAACAAGTGTAGAATGGTTAAGAGAGTGTTCTAAAGGCTTAGAATGGTCTAGGAATGTGTATTAGGACTTATAAGAACCATTAGAATGATCCTAAACATTGCTCGAGTCCCCAAGGGACATAGAGGGTGCAGCATGAGTCCTTGGAGGTTCTAACAAGTGTAGAATGGTTAAGAGAGTGTTCTAAAGGCTTAGAATGGTCTACGAATGTGTAATAGGACTTATAATAACCATTAGAATGATCCTAAACATTGCATGGTACCCCAAGGGACGTAGAGGGTGTAGCATGAGTCCTTGTAGGTTCTAACAATTGTAGAACGGCTAAGAGAGTGTTCTAAAGTCTTAGAATGGTCTAGGAATGTGTATTAGGACTTATAAGAACCATTAGAATGATCCTAAACATTGCTCGAGTCCCCAAGGGACGTAGAGGGTGGAGCATGAGTCCTTGGAGGTTCTAACAAGTGTAGAATGGTTAAGAGAGTATTCTGAAGGCTTAGAATGGTCTAGGAATGTGTATTATGACTTATAATAACCATTAGAATGATCCTTAACATTGCATGGTACCCCAAGGGACGTAGAGGGTGTACCATGAGTACTTGGAGGTTCTAACAAGTGTAGAATGGTTAAGAGAGTGTTCTAAAGGCTTAGAATGGTCTAGGAATGTGTATTAGGACTTATAATTACCATTAGAATGATCGTAAACATTGCATGGTACCACAAGGGACGTAGAGGGTGTAGCATGAGTCCTTGTAGGTTCTAACAAGTGTAGAACGGCTAAGAGAGTATCCTAAAGTCTAAGAATGGTCTAGGAATGTGTATTAGGACTTATAAGAACCATTAGAATGATCCTAAACATTGCTCGAGTCCCCAAGGGACGTAGAGGGTGGAGCATGAGTCCTTGGAGGTTCTAACAAGTGTAGAATGGTTAAGAGAGTATTCTGAAGGCTTAGAATGGTCTAGGAATGTGTATTATGACTTATAATAACCATTAGAATGATCCTTAACATTGCATGGTACCCCAAGGGACGTAGAGGGTGTACCATGAGTACTTGGAGGTTCTAACAAGTGTAGAATGGTTAAGAGAGTGTTCTAAAGGCTTAGAATGGTCTAGGAATGTGTATTAGGACTTATAAGAACCATTAGAATGATCCTAAACATTGCTCGAGTCCCCAAGGGACATAGAGGGTGCAGCATGAGTCCTTGGAGGTTCTAACAAGTGTAGAATGGTTAAGAGAGTGTTCTAAAGGCTTAGAATGGTCTACGAATGTGTAATAGGACTTATAATAACCATTAGAATGATCCTAAACATTGCATGGTACCCCAAGGGACGTAGAGGGTGTAGCATGAGTCCTTGTAGGTTCTAACAAGTGTAGAACAGCTAAGAAAGTATTCTAAAGTCTTAGAATGGTCTAGGAATGTGTAATAGGACTTATAAGAACCATTAGAATGATCCTAAACATTGCTCGAGTCCCCAAGGGACATAGAGGGTGCAGCATGAGTCCTTGGAGGTTCTAATAAGTGTAGATTGGTGAAGAGAGTATTCTAAAGGCTTAGAATCGTCTATGAATGTGTACTAGGACTTATAATAACCATTAGAATGATCCTAAACATTGCATGGTACCCCAAGGGAAGTAGAGGGTGCAGCATGAGTCCTTGGAGGTTCTAACAAGTGTAGAATGGTTAAGAGAGTATTCTAAAAGCTTAGAATGGTGTTGGAATGTGTATTAGGACTTAGAAGAACCATTAGAATGATCCTAAACATTGCTCGAGTCCCCAAGGGACGTAGAGGGTGCAACATGAGTCCTTGGAGGTTCTAATAAGTGTAGAATGGTTAAGAGAGCATTCTAAAGGCTTAGAATGGTCTAGGAAAGTGTACTAGGACTTATAATAACCATTAGAATGATCCTAAACATTGCATGGTACCCCAAGGGAAGTAGAGGGTGTAGCATGAGTCCTTGGGACTTATAATAACCATTAGAATGATCCTAAACATTGCAAGGTACCCCAAGGGAAGTAGAGGGTGCAGCATGAGTCCTTGGAGGTTCTAACAAGTGTAGAATGGTTAAGAGAGTGTTCTAAAGGCTTAGAATGGTCTAGGAATGTGTATTAGGACTTATAATAACCATTAGAATGATCCTAAACATTGCATGGTACCACAAGGGACGTAGAGGGTGTAGCATGAGTCCTTGGAGGTTCTAACAAGTGTAGAATGGTTAAGAGAGTATTCTAAAGGCTTAGAATGTTCTAGGAATGTGTAATAGGACTTATAATAACCATTAGAATGATCCTAAACATTGCATGGTACCCCAAGGGACGTAGAGGGTGTAGCATGAGTCCTTGTAGGTTCTAACAATTGTAGAACGGCTAAGAGAGTGTTCTAAAGTCTTAGAATGGTCTAGGAATGTGTATTAGGACTTATAAGAACCATTAGAATGATCCTAAACATTGCTCGAGTCCCCAAGGGACGTAGAGGGTGCAGCATGAGTCCTTGGAGGTTCTAACAAGTGTAGAATGGTTAAGAGAGTATTCTGAAGGCTTAGAATGGTCTAGGAATGTGTATTATGACTTATAATAACCATTAGAATGATCCTTAACATTGCATGGTACCCCAAGGGACGTAGAGGGTGTACCATGAGTACTTGGAGGTTCTAACAAGTGTAGAATGGTTAAGAGAGTGTTCTAAAGGCTTAGAATGGTCTAGGAATGTGTATTAGGACTTATAATAACCATTAGAATGATCCTAAACATTGCATGGTACCACAAGGGACGTAGAGGGTGTAGCATGAGTCCTTGTAGGTTCTAACAAGTGTAGAACGGCTAAGAGAGTATCCTAAAGTCTAAGAATGGTCTAGGAATGTGTATTAGGACTTATAAGAACCATTAGAATGATCCTAAACATTGCTCGAGTCCCCAAGGGACGTAGAGGGTGGAGCATGAGTCCTTGGAGGTTCTAACAAGTGTAGAATGGTTAAGAGAGTATTTTGAAGGCTTAGAATGGTCTAGGAATGTGTATTATGATTTATAATAACCATTAGAATGATCCTTAACATTGCATGGTACCGCAAGGGACGTAGAGGGTGTACCATGAGTACTTGGAGGTTCTAACAAGTGTAGAATGGTTAAGAGAGTGTTCTAAAGGCTTAGAATGGTCTAGGAATGTGTATTAGGATTTATAAGAACCATTAGAATGATCCTAAACATTGCTCGAGTCCCCAAGGGACGTAGAGGGTGCAGCATGAGTCCTTGGAGGTTCTAACAAGTGTAGAATGGTTAAGAGAGTGTTCTAAAGGCTTAGAATGGTCTACGAATGTGTAATAGGACTTATAATAACCATTAGAATGATCCTAAACATTGCATGGTACCCCAAGGGACGTAGAGGGTGTAGCATGAGTCCTTGTAGGTTCTAACAAGTGTAGAACAGCTAAGAAAGTATTCTAAAGTCTTAGAATGGTCTAGGAATGTGTAATAGGACTTATAAGAACCATTAGAATGATCCTAAACATTGCTCGAGTCCCCAAGGGACGTAGAGGGTGCAGCATGAGTCCTTGGAGGTTCTAATAAGTGTAGATTGGTGAAGAGAGTATTCTAAAGGCTTAGAATCGTCTAGGAATGTGTACTAGGACTTATAATAACCATTAGAATGATCCTAAACATTGCATGGTACCCCAAGGGAAGTAGAGGGTGCAGCATGAGTCCTTGGAGGTTCTAACAAGTGTAGAATGGTTAAGAGAGTATTCTAAAAGCTTAGAATGGTCTTGGAATGTGTATTAGGACTTAGAAGAACCATTAGAATGATCCTAAACATTGTTCGAGTCCCCAAGGGACGTAGAGGGTGCAACATGAGTCCTTGGAGGTTCCAATAAGTGTAGA
Source organism: Crotalaria pallida (assembly GCA_037953625.1). NCBI lineage: Eukaryota > Viridiplantae > Streptophyta > Magnoliopsida > Fabales > Fabaceae > Crotalaria > Crotalaria pallida. Next base: position 61,514,689 of record CM075655.1, on the reverse strand, counting down.
ATGGTTAAGAGAGCATTCTAAAGGCTTAGAATGGTCTAGGAAAGTGTACTAGGACTTATAATAACCATTAGAATGATCCTAACATTGCATGGTACCCCAAGGGAAGTAGAGGGTGTAGCATGAGTCCTTGGGACTTATAATAACCATTAGAATGATCCTAAACATTGCATGGTACCCCAATGGAAGTAGAGGGTGCAGCATGAGTCCTTGGAGGTTCTAACAAGTGTAGAATGGTTAAGAGAGTGTTCTAAAGGCTTAGAATGGTCTAGGAATGTGTAATAGGACTTATAATAACCATTAGAATGATCCTAAACATTGCATGGTACCCCAAGGGACGTAGAGGGTGTAGCATGAGTCCTTGTAGGTTCTAACAAGTGTAGAATGGCTAAGAGAGTATTCTAAAGTCTTAGAATGGTCTAGGAATGTGTATTAGGACTTATAAGAACCATTAGAATTATCCTAAACATTGCTCGAGTCCCCAAGGGACGTAGAGGGTGCAGCATGAGTCCTTGGAGGTTCTAACAAGTGTAGAATGGTTAAGAGAGTATTCTGAAGGTTTAGAATGGTCTAGGAATGTGTATTATGACTTATAATAACCATTAGAATGATCCTTAACATTGCATGGTACCCCAAGGGACGTAGAGGGTGTACCATGAGTACTTGGAGGTTCTAACAAGTGTAGAATGGTTAAGAGAGTGTTCTAAAGGCTTAGAATGGTCTAGGAATGTGTATTAGGACTTATAATAACCATTAGAATGATCCTAAACATTGCATGGTACCACAAGGGACGTAGAGGGTGTAGCATGAGTCCTTGTAGGTTCTAACAAGTGTAGAACGGCTAAGAGAGTATCCTAAAGTCTAAGAATGGTCTAGGAATGTGTATTAGGACTTATAAGAACTATTAGAATGATCCTAAACATTGCTCTAGTCCCCAAGGGACGTAGAGGGTGCAGCATGAGTCCTTGGAGGTTCGAACAAGTGTAGAATGGTTAAGAGAGTATTCTGAAGGCTTAGAATGGTCTAGGAATGTGTATTATGACTTATAATAACCATTAGAATGATCCTTAACATTGCATGGTACCCCAAGGGACGTAGAGGGTGTACCATGAGTGCTTGGAGGTTCTAACAAGTGTAGAATGGTTAAGAGAGTGTTCTAAAGGCTTAGAATGGTCTAGGAATGTGTATTAGGACTTATAAGAACCATTAGAATGATCTTAAACATTGCTCGAGTCCCCAAGGGACGTAGAGGGTGCAGCATGAGTCCTTGGAGGTTCTAACAAGTGTAGAATGGTTAAGAGAGTGTTCTAAAGGCTTAGAATGGTCTAGGAATGTGTAATAGGACTTATAATAACCATTAGAATGATCCTAAACATTGCATGGTACCCCAAGGGACGTAGAGGGTGTAGCATGAGTCCTTGTAGGTTCAAACAAGTGTAGAACAGCTAAGAGAGTATTCTAAAGTCTTAGAATGGTCTAGGAATGTGTAATAGGACTTATAAGAACCATTAGAATGATCCTAAACATTGCTCGAGTCCCCAAGGGACGTAGAGGATGCAGCATGAGTCCTTGGAGTTTCTAACAAGTGTAGAATGGTTAAGAGAGTATTCTAAAGGCTTAGAATGGTCTAGGAAAGTGTACTAGGACTTATAATAACCATTAGAATGATCCTAAACATTGCATGGTACCCCAAGGGTCGTAGAGGGTGTAGCATGAGTCCTTGTAGGTTCTAACAAGTGTAGAACGGCTAAGAGAGTATTCTAAAGTCTTAGAATGGTCTAGTAATGTGTATTAGGACTTATAAGAACCATTAGAATGATCTTAAACATTGCTCGAGTCCCCAAGGGACGTAGAGGGTGCAGCATGAGTCCTTGGAGGTTCTAACAAGTGTAGAATGGTTAAGAGAGTATTCTGAAGGCTTAGAATGGTCTAGGAATGTGTATTATGACTTATAATAACCATTAGAATGATCCTTAACATTGCATGGTACCCCAAGGGACGTAGAGGGTGTACCATGAGTACTTGGAGGTTCTAACAAGTGTAGAATGGTTAAGAGAGTGTTCTAAAGGCTTAGAATGGTCTAGGAATGTGTATTAGGACTTATAAGAACCATTAGAATGATCCTAAACATTGCTCGAGTCCCCAAGGGACGTAGAGGGTGCAGCATGAGTCCTTGGAGGTTCTAACAAGTGTAGAATGGTTAAGAGAGTATTCTGAAGGCTTAGAATCGTCTAGGAAAGTGTACTAGGACTTATAATAACCATTGGAATGATCCTAAACAATGCTTGAGTCCCCAAGGGACGTAGAGGGTGTACCATGAGTCCTTGGAGGTTCTAACAAGTGTAGAATGGTTAAGAGAGTATTCTAAAAGCTTAGAATGGTCTTGGAATGTGTATTATGACTTATAATAACCATTAGAATGATCCTTAACATTGCATGGTACACCAAGGGAAGTAGAGGGTTTAGCATGAGTACTTGGAGGTTCTAACAAGTGTAGAATGGTTAAGAGAGTGTTCTAAAGGCTTAGAATGGTCTAGGAATGTGTATTAGGACTTATAAGAACCATTAGAATGATCCTAAACATTGCTCGAGTCCCCAAGGGACGTAGAGGGTGCAGCATGAGTCCTTGGAGGTTCTAACAAGTGTAGAATGGTTAAGAGAGTGTTCTAAAGGCTTAGAATGGTCTAGGAATGTGTAATAGGACTTATAATAACCATTAGAATGATCCTAAACATTGCATGGTACCCCAAGGGACGTAGAGGGTGTAGCATGAGTCCTTGTAGGTTCTAACCAGTGTAGAACAGCTAAGAGAGTATTCTAATGTCTTAGAATGGTCTAGGAATGTGTAATAGGACTTATAAGAACCATTAGAATGATCCTAAACATTGCTCGAGTCCCCAAGGGACGTAGAGGGTGCAGCATGAGTCCTTGGAGGTTCTAACAAGTGTAGAATGGTTAAGAGAGTATTCTAAAGGCTTAGAATGGTCTAGGAAAGTGTTCTAGGACTTATAATAACCATTAAAATGATCCTAAACATTGCATGTTACCCCAAGGGAAGTAGAGGGTGTAGCATGAGTCCTTGGAGGTTCTAACAAGTGTAGAATGGTTAAGAGAGTGTTCTAAAGGCTTAGAATGGTCTAGGAATGTGTATTAGGACTTATCAGAACCATTAGAATGATCCTAAACAATGCATGGTACCCCAAGGGACGTAGAGGGTGTACCATGAGTCCTTGGAGGTTCTAACAAGTGTAGAATGGTTAAGAGAGTATTCTAAAGGCTTAGAATGGTCTAGGAATGTGTAATAGGAACTATAATAACCATTAGAATGATCCCAGACAATGCTTGAGTCCCCAAGGGACGTAGAGGGTGTACCAAGAGTCCTTGGAGGTTCTAACAAGTGTAGAATAGTTAAGAGAGTATTCTAAAGGCTTAGAATGGTATTGGAATGTGTATTAGGACTTATAAGAACCATTAGAATGATCCTAAACATTGCATGGTACCCCAAGGGACGTAGAGGGTGTACCATGAGTACTTGGAGGTTCTAACAAGTGTAGTATGGTTAAGAGAGTATTCTGAAGGCTGAGAATGGTCTAGGAATGTGTATTATGACTTATAATAACCATTAGAATGAACCTTAACATTGCATGGTACCCCAAGGGACGTAGAGGGTGTACCATGAGTCCTTGGAGGTTCTAATAAGTGTAGAATGGTTAAGAGAGTATTCTAAAGGCTTAGAATGGTATAGGAATGTGTAATAGGACTTATAATAACCATTAGAACTAACCTAAACATTGCATGGTACCCCAAGGGACGTAGATGATGTACCATGAGTCCTTGGAAGTTCTAACAAGTGTAGAATGGTTAAGTGAGTATTCTAAAGGCATAGAATGGTCTAGGAATGTGTATTAGGACTTATAAGAACCATTAGAATGATCCTAAATATTGCATGGTACCCCAAGGGACGTAGAGGGTGTACCATGAGTCCTTGGAGGTTCTAACAAGTGTAGAATAGTTAAGAGAGTATTCTAAAGGCTTAGAATGGTCTAGGAATGTGTAATAGGACTTATAATTACCATTAGAATGATCCTAAACAATGCTTGAGTCCCCAAGGTACGTAGAGGGTGTACCATGAGTCCTTGGAGGTTCTAACAAGTATAGAATGGTTAAGAGAGTATTCTAAAAGCTTAGAATGGTCTTGGAATGTGTATTAGGACTTAGAAGAACCATTAGAATGATCCTAAACATTGCTCGAGTCCCCAAGGGACGTAGAGGGTGCAACATGAGTCCTTGGAGGTTCTAATAAGTGTAGAATGGTTAAGAGAGCATTCTAAAGGCTTAGAATGGTCTAGGAAAGTGTACTAGGACTTATAATAACCATTAGAATGATCCTAAACATTGCATGGTACCCCAAGGGAAGTAGAGGGTGTAGCATGAGTCCTTGGGACTTATAATAACCATTAGAATGATCCTAAACATTGCATGGTATCCCAAGGGAAGTAGAGGGTGTAGCATGAGTCCTCGGAGGTTCTAACAAGTGTAGAATGGTTAAGAGAGTGTTCTAAAGGCTTAGAATGGTCTAGGAATTTGTATTAGGACTTATAATAACCATTAGAATGATCCTAAACATTGCATGTTACCACAAGGGGCGTAGAGGGTGTAGCATGAGTCCCTGGAGGTTCTAACAAGTGTAGAATTGTTAAGAGAGTATTCTAAAGGCTTAGAATGGTCTAGGAATGTGTATTAGGACATATAAGAACCATTATAATGATCCTAAACATTGTTCGAATCCCCAAGGGACATAGAGGGTGTAGCATGAGTCCTTGGAGGTTCTAATAAGTGTAGAATGGTTATGAGAGTATTCTAAAGGCTTAGAATGATCTAGGAATGTGTATTAGGACTTATCAGAACCATTAGAATGATCCTAAACAATGCATGGTACCCCAAGGGACGTAGAGGGTGTACCATGAGTCCTTGGAGGTTCTAACAAGTGTAAAATGGTTAAGAGAGTATTCTAAAGGCTTAGAATGGTCTAGGAATGTGTAATAGGACTTATAATAACCATTAAAATGATCCTAAACAATGCTTGAGTCCCCAAGGGACGTAGAGGGTGTACCAAGAGTCCTTGGAGGTTCTAACAAGTGTAGAATAGTTAAGAGAGTATTCTAAAGGCTTAGAATGGTCTTGGAATGTGTATTAGGACTTATAAGAACCATTAGAATGATCCTAAACATTGCTCGAGTCCCCGAGGGACGTAGAGGGTGCAACATGAGTCCATGGAGTTCTAACAAGTGTAGAATGGTTAAGAGAGTGTTCTAAAGGCTTAGAATGGTCTAGGAATGTGTAATAGGACTTATAATAACCATTAGAATGATCCTTAACAATGCATGGTACCCCAAGGGAAGTTGAGGGTGCAGCATGAGTCCTTGGAGGTTCTAACAAGTGTAGAATGGTTAAGAGAGTGTTCTAAAGGCTTAGAATGGTCTAGGAATGTGTATTAGGACTTATAATAACCATTAGAATGATCCTAAACATTGCATGGTACCACAAGGGACGTAGAGGGTGTAGCATGAGTCCTTGTAGGTTCTAACAAGTGTAGAACGGCTAAGAGAGTATCCTAAAGTCTTAGAATGGTCTAGGAATGTGTATTAGGACTTATAAGAACCATTAGAATGATCCTAAACATTGCTCGAGTCCCCAAGGGACGTAGAGGGTGCAGCATGAGTCCTTGGAGGTTCTAACAAGTGTAGAATGGTTAAGAGAGTATTCTGAAGGCTTAGAATGGTCTAGGAATGTGTATTATGACTTATAATAACCATTAGAATGATCCTTAACATTGCATGGTACCCCAAGGGACGTAGAAGGTGTACCATGAGTACTTGGAGGTTCTAACAAGTGTAGAATGGTTAAGAGAGTATTCTAAAGTCTTAGAATGGTCTAGGAATGTGTATTAGGACTTATAAGAACCATTAGAATGATCCTAAACATTGCTCGAGTCCCCAAGGGACGTAGAGGGTGCAGCATGAGTCCTTGGAGGTTCTAACAAGTGTAGAACGGCTAAGAGAGTATTCTAAAGTCTTAGAATGGTCTAGGAATGTGTATTAGGACTTATAAGAACCATTAGAATGATCCTAAACATTGCTCGAGTCCCCAAGGGACGTAGAGGGTGCAGCATGAGTCCTTGGAGGTTCTAACAAGTGTAGAATGGTTAAGAGAGTATTCTGAAGGCTTAGAATGGTCTAGGAATGTGTATTAGGACTTATAATAACCATTAGAATGATCCTAAACATTGCATGGTACCACAAGGGAAGTAGAGGGTGTAGCATGAGTACTTGGAGGTTCTAACAAGTGTAGAACGGCTAAGAGAGTTTTCTAAAGTCTTAGAATGGTCTAGGAATGTGTATTAGGACTTATAAGAACCATTAGAATGATCCTAAACATTGCTCGAGTCCCCAAGGGACGTAGAGGGTGCAGCATGAGTCATTGGAGGTTCTAACAAGTGTAGAATGGTTAAGAGAGTATTCTGAAGGCTTAGAATGGTCTAGGAATGAGTATTATGACTTATAATAACCATTAGAATGATCCTTAACATTGCATGGTACCCCAAGGGACGTAGAGGGTGTACCATGAGTACTTGGAGGTTCTAACAAGTGTAGAATGGTTAAGAGATTGTTCTAAAGTCTTAGAATGGTCTAGGAATGTGTATTAGGACTTATAAGAACCATTAGAATGATCCTAAACATTGCTCGAGTCCCCAAGGGACGTAGAGGGTGCAGCATGAGTCCTTGGAGGTTCTAACAAGTGTAGAATGGTTAAGAGAGTATTCTGAAGGCTTAGAATGGTCTAGGAATGTGTATTAGGACTTATAATAACCATTAGAATGATCCTAAACATTGCATGGTACCACAAGGGAAGTAGAGGGTGTAGCATGAGTACTTGGAGGTTCTAACAAGTGTAGAATGGTTAAGAGAGTGTTCTAAAGGCTTAGAATGGTCTAGGAATGTGTATTAGGACTTATAATAACCATTAGAATGATCCTAAACATTGCATGGTACCACAAGGGACGTAGAGGGTGTAGCATGAGTCCTTGGAGGTTCTAACAAGTGTAGAAAGGTTAAGAGAGTATTCTAAAGGCTTAGAATGGTCTAGGAATGTGTATTAGGACTTATAATAACCATTAGAATGATCCTAAACATTGCATGGTACCACAAGGGACGTAGAGGGTGTAGCATGAGTCCTTGGAGGTTCTAACAAGTGTAGAAAGGTTAAGAGAGTATTCTAAAGGCTTAGAATGGTCTAGGAATGTGTATTAGGACTTATAATAACCATTAGAATGATCCTTAACATTGCATGGTACCCCAAGGGACGTAGAGGGTGTACCATGAGTACTTGGAGATTCTAACAAGTGTAGAACGGCTAAGAGAGTATTCTAAAGTCTTAGAATGGTCTAGGAATGTGTATTAGGACTTATAAGAACCATTAGAATGATCCTAAACATTGCTCGAGTCCCCAAGGGACGTAGAGGGTGCAGCATGAGTCCTTGGAGGTTCTAACAAGTGTAGAATGGTTAAGAGAGTATTCTGAAGGCTTAGAATCGTCTAGGAAAGTGTACTAGGACTTATAATAACCATTAGAATGATCCTAAACATTGCATGGTACCCCAAGGGACGTAGAGGGTGTAGCATGACTCCTTGTAGGTTCTAACAAGTGTAGAACGGCTAAGAGAGTATTCTAAAGTCTTAGAATGGTCTAGGAATGTGTATTAGGACTTATAAGAACCATTAGAATGATCCTAAACATTGCTCGGGTCCCCAAGGGACGTAGAGGGTGCAGCATGAGTCCTTGGAGGTTCTAACAAGTGTAGAATGGTTAAGAGAGTATTCTGAAGGCTTAGAATGGTCTAGGAATGTGTATTATGACTTATAATAACCATTAGAATGATCCTTAACATTGCATGGTACCCCAAGGGACGTAGAGGGTGTACCATGAGTACTTGGAGGTTCTAACAAGTGTAGAATGGTTAAGAGATTGTTCTAAAGTCTTAGAATGGTCTAGGAATGTGTATTAGGACTTATAAGAACCATTAGAATGATCCTAAACATTGCTCGAGTCCCCAAGGGACGTAGAGGGTGCAGCATGAGTCCTTGGAGGTTCTAACAAGTGTAGAATGGTTAAGAGAGTATTCTGAAGGCTTAGAATGGTCTAGGAATGTGTATTATGACTTATAATAACCATTAGAATGATCCTTAACATTGCATGGTACCCCAAGGGACGTAGAGGGTGTACCATGAGTACTTGGAGGTTCTAACAAGTGTAGAATGGTTAAGAGAGTGTTCTAAAGGCTTAGAATGGTCTAGGAATGTGTATTAGGACTTATAATAACCATTAGAATGATCCTAAACATTGCATGGTACCACAAGGGACGTAGAGGGTGTAGCATGAGTCCTTGGAGGTTCTAACAAGTGTAGAAAGGTTAAGAGAGTATTCTAAAGGCTTAGAATGGTCTAGGAATGTGTATTAGGACTTATAATAACCATTAGAATGATCCTTAACATTGCATGGTACCCCAAGGGACGTAGAGGGTGTACCATGAGTACTTGGAGGTTCTAACAAGTGTAGAACGGCTAAGAGAGTATTCTAAAGTCTTAGAATGGTCTAGGAATGTGTATTAGGACTTATAAGAACCATTAGAATGATCCTAAACATTGCTCGAGTCCCCAAGGGACGTAGAGGGTGCAGCATGAGTCCTTGGAGGTTCTAACAAGTGTAGAATGGTTAAGAGAGTATTCTGAAGGCTTAGAATCGTCTAGGAAAGTGTACTAGGACTTATAATAACCATTAGAATGATCCTAAACATAGCATGGTACCCCAAGGGACGTAGAGGGTGTAGCATGACTCCTTGTAGGTTCTAACAAGTGTAGAACGGCTAAGAGAGTATTCTAAAGTCTTAGAATGGTCTAGGAATGTGTATTAGGACTTATAAGAACCATTAGAATGATCCTAAACATTGCTCGAGTCCCCAAGGGACGTAGAGGGTGCAGCATGAGTCCTTGGAGGTTCTAACAAGTGTAGAATGGTTAAGAGAGTATTCTGAAGGCTTAGAATGGTCTAGGAATGTGTATTATGACTTATAATAACCATTAGAATGATCCTTAACATTGCATGGTACCCCAAGGGACGTAGAGGGTGTACCATGAGTACTTGGAGGTTCTAACAAGTGTAGAATGGTTAAGAGATTGTTCTAAAGTCTTAGAATGGTCTAGGAATGTGTATTAGGACTTATAAGAACCATTAGAATGATCCTAAACATTGCTCGAGTCCCCAAGGGACGTAGAGGGTGCAGCATGAGTCCTTGGAGGTTCTAACAAGTGTAGAATGGTTAAGAGAGTATTCTGAAGGCTTAGAATGGTCTAGGAATGTGTATTATGACTTATAATAACCATTAGAATGATCCTTAACATTGCATGGTACCCCAAGGGACGTAGAGGGCGTACCATGAGTACTTGGAGGTTCTAACAAGTGTAGAATGGTTAAGAGAGTGTTCTAAAGGCTTAGAATGGTCTAGGAATGTGTATTAGGACTTATAAGAACCATTAGAATGATCCTAAACATTGCTCGAGTCCCCAAGGGACGTAGAGGGTGCAGCATGAGTCCTTGGAGGTTCTAACAAGTGTAGAATGGTTAAGAGAGTGTTCTAAAGGCTTAGAATGGTCTAGGAATGTGTAATAGGACTTATAATAACCATTAGAATGATCCTAAACATTGCATGGTACCCCAAGGGACGTAGAGGGTGTAGCATGAGTCCTTGTAGGTTCTAACAAGTGTAGAACGGCTAAGAGAGTATTCTAAAGTCTTAGAATGGTCTTGGAATGTGTATTAGGACTTATAAGAACCATTAGAATGATCCTAAACATTGCTCGAGTCCCCAAGGGACGTAGAGGGTGCAGCATGAGTCCTTGGAGGTTCTAACAAGTGTAGAATGGTTAAGAGAGTATTCTGAAGGCTTAGAATCGTCTAGGAAAGTGTACTAGGACTTATAATAACCATTAGAATGATCCTAAACATTGCATGGTACCCCAAGGGACGTAGAGGGTGTAGCATGACTCCTTGTAGGTTCTAACAAGTGTAGAACGGCTAAGAGAGTATTCTAAAGTCTTAGAATGGTCTAGGAATGTGTATTAGGACTTATAAGAACCATTAGAATGATCCTAAACATTGCTCGAGTCCCCAAGGGACGTAGAGGGTGCAGCATGAGTCCTTGGAGGTTCTAACAAGTGTAGAATGGTTAAGAGAGTATTCTGAAGGCTTAGAATGGTCTAGGAATGTGTATTATGACTTATAATAACCATTAGAATGATCCTTAACATTGCATGGTACCCCAAGGGACGTAGAGGGTGTACCATGAGTACTTGGAGGTTCTAACAAGTGTAGAATGGTTAAGAGATTGTTCTAAAGTCTTAGAATGGTCTAGGAATGTGTATTAGGACTTATAAGAACCATTAGAATGATCCTAAACATTGCTCGAGTCCCCAAGGGACGTAGAGGGTGCAGCATGAGTCCTTGGAGGTTCTAACAAGTGTAGAATGGTTAAGAGAGTATTCTGAAGGCTTAGAATGGTCTAGGAATGTGTATTATGACTTATAAGAACCATTAGAATGATCCTAAACATTGCTCGAGTCCCCAAGGGACGTAGAGGGTGCAGCATGAGTACTTGGAGGTTCTAACAAGTGTAAAATGGTTAAGAGAGTGTTCTAAAGGCTTAGAATGGTCTAGGAATGTGTATTAGGACTTATAATAACCATTAGAATGATCCTAAACATTGCATGGTACCACAAGGGACGTAGAGGGTGTAGCATGAGTCCTTGTAGGTTCTAACAAGTGTAGAACGGCTAAGAGAGTATTCTAAAGTCTTAGAATGGTCTAGGAATGTGTATTAGGACTTATAAGAACCATTAGAATGATCCTAAACATTGCTCGAGTCCCCAAGGGACGTAGAGGGTGCAGCATGAGTCATTGGAGGTTCTAAGAAGTGTAGAATGGTTAAGAGAGTATTTTGAAGGCTTAGAATGGTCTAGGAATGTGTATTATGACTTATAATAACCATTAGAATGATCCTTAACATTGCATGGTACCCCAAGGGACGTAGAGGGTGTACCATGAGTACTTGGAGGTTCTAACAAGTGTAGAATGGTTAAGAGATTGTTCTAAAGTCTTAGAATGGTCTAGGAATGTGTATTAGGACTTATAAGAACCATTAGAATGATCCTAAACATTGCTCGAGTCCCCAAGGGACGTAGAGGGTGCAGCATGAGTCCTTGGAGGTTCTAACAAGTGTAGAATGGTTAAGAGAGTATTCTGAAGGCTTAGAATGGTCTAGGAATGTGTATTAGGACTTATAATAACCATTAGAATGATCCTAAACATTGCATGGTACCACAAGGGAAGTAGAGGGTGTAGCATGAGTACTTGGAGGTTCTAACAAGTGTAGAATGGTTAAGAGAGTGTTCTAAAGGCTTAGAATGGTCTAGGAATGTGTATTAGGACTTATAATAACCATTAGAATGATCCTAAACATTGCATGGTACCACAAGGGACGTAGAGGGTGTAGCATGAGTCCTTGGAGGTTCTAACAAGTGTAGAAAGGTTAAGAGAGTATTCTAAAGGCTTAGAATGGTCTAGGAATGTGTATTAGGACTTATAATAACCATTAGAATGATCCTTAACATTGCATGGTACCCCAAGGGACGTAGAGGGTGTACCATGAGTACTTGGAGGTTCTAACAAGTGTAGAACGGCTAAGAGAGTATTCTAAAGTCTTAGAATGGTCTAGGAATGTGTATTAGGACTTATAAGAACCATTAGAATGATCCTAAACATTGCTCGAGTCCCCAAGGGACGTAGAGGGTGCAGCATGAGTCCTTGGAGGTTCTAACAAGTGTAGAATGGTTAAGAGAGTATTCTGAAGGCTTAGAATCGTCTAGGAAAGTGTACTAGGACTTATAATAACCATTAGAATGATCCTAAACATTGCATGGTACCCCAAGGGACGTAGAGGGTGTAGAATGACTCCTTGTAGGTTCTAACAAGTGTAGAACGGCTAAGAGAGTATTCTAAAGTCTTAGAATGGTCTAGGAATGTGTATTAGGACTTATAAGAACCATTAGAATGATCCTAAACATTGCTCGAGTCCCCAAGGGACGTAGAGGGTGCAGCATGAGTCCTTGGAGGTTCTAACAAGTGTAGAATGGTTAAGAGAGTATTCTGAAGGCTTAGAATGGTCTAGGAATGTGTATTATGACTTATAATAACCATTAGAATGATCCTTAACATTGCATGGTACCCCAAGGGACGTAGAGGGTGTACCATGAGTACTTGGAGGTTCTAACAAGTGTAGAATGGTTAAGAGATTGTTCTAAAGTCTTAGAATGGTCTAGGAATGTGTATTAGGACTTATAAGAACCATTAGAATGATCCTAAACATTGCTCGAGTCCCCAAGGGACGTAGAGGGTGCAGCATGAGTCCTTGGAGGTTCTAACAAGTGTAGAATGGTTAAGAGAGTATTTTGAAGGCTTAGAATGGTCTAGGAATGTGTATTATGACTTATAATAACCATTAGAATGATCCTTAACATTGCATGGTACCCCAAGGGACGTAAAGGGTTTACCATGAGTACTTGGAGGTTCTAACAAGTGTAAAATGGTTAAGAGAGTGTTCTAAAGGCTTAGAATGGTCTAGGAATGTGTATTAGGACTTATAATAACCATTAGAATGATCCTAAACATTGCATGGTACCACAAGGGACGTAGAGGGTGTAGCATGAGTCCTTGTAGGTTCTAACAAGTGTAGAACGGCTAAGAGAGTATTCTAAAGTCTTAGAATGGTCTAGGAATGTGTATTAGGACTTATAAGAACCATTAGAATGATCCTAAACATTGCTCGAGTCCCCAAGGGACGTAGAGGGTGCAGCATGAGTCATTGGAGGTTCTAACAAGTGTAGAATTGTTAAGAGAGTATTCTGAAGGCTTAGAATGGTCTAGGAATGTGTATTATGACTTATAATAACCATTAGAATGATCCTTAACATTGCATGGTACCCCAAGGGACGTAGAGGGTGTACCATGAGTACTTGGAGGTTCTAACAAGTGTAGAATGGTTAAGAGATTGTTCTAAAGTCTTAGAATGGTCTAGGAATGTGTATTAGGACTTATAAGAACCATTAGAATGATCCTAAACATTGCTCGAGTCCCCAAGGGACGTAGAGGGTGCAGCATGAGTCCTTGGAGGTTCTAACAAGTGTAGAATGGTTAAGAGAGTATTCTGAAGGCTTAGAATGGTCTAGGAATGTGTATTAGGACTTATAATAACCATTAGAATGATCCTAAACATTGCATGGTACCACAAGGGAAGTAGAGGGTGTAGCATGAGTACTTGGAGGTTCTAACAAGTGTAGAATGGTTAAGAGAGTGTTCTAAAGGCTTAGAATGGTCTAGGAATGTGTATTAGGACTTATAATAACCATTAGAATGATCCTAAACATTGCATAGTACCCCAAGGGACGTAGAGGGTGTACCATGAGTACTTGGAGGTTCTAACAAGTGTAGAATGGTTAAGAGAGTGTTCTAAAGGCTTAGAATGGTCTAGGAATGTGTAATAGGACTTATAATAACCATTAGAATGATCCTAAACATTGCATGGTACCACAAGAGATGTAGAGGGTGTAGCATGAGTCCTTGTAGGTTCTAACAAGTGTAGAACGGCTAAGAGAGTATTCTAAAGTCTTTGAATGGTCTAGGAATGTGTATTAGGACTTATAAGAACCATTAGAATGATCCTAAACATTGCTCGAGTCCCCAAGGGACGTAGAGGGTGCAGCATGAGTCATTGGAGGTTCTAACAAGTGTAGAATGGTTAAGAGAGTATTCTGAAGGCTTAGAATAGTCTAGGAATGTGTATTATGACTTATAATAACCATTAGAATGATCCTTAACATTGCATGGTACCCCAAGGGACGTAGAGGGTGTACCATGAGTACTTGGAGGTTCTAACAAGTGTAGAATGGTTAAGATAGTGTTCTAAAGGCTTAGAATGGTCTAGGAATGTGTATTAGGACTTATAAGAACCATTAGAATGATCCTAAACTTTGCTCGAGTCCCCAAGGGACGTAGAGGGTGCAGCAATAGTCCTTGGAGGTTCTAACAAGTGTAGAATGGTTAAGAGAGTATTCTGAAGGCTTAGAATCGTCTAGGAAATTGTACTAGGACTTATAATAACCATTAGAATGATCCTAAACATTGCATGGTACCCCAAGGGAATTAGAGGGTGTAGCATGAGTACTTGGAGGTTCTAACAAGTGTAGAATGGTTAAGAGAGTGTTCTAAAGGCTTAGAATGGTCTAGGAATGTGTATTAGGACTTATAAGAACCATTAGAATGATCCTAAACATTGCATGGTACCACAAGGGACGTAGAGGGTGCACATTGAGTCCTTGGAGGTTCTAACAAGTGTAGAATGGTTAAGAGAGTGTTCAAAAGGCTTAGAATGGTCTAGGAATGTGTAATAGGACTTATAATAACCATTAGAATGATCCTAAACATTGCATGGTACCCCAAGGGAAGTAGAGGGTGTAGCATGAGTCCTTGGAGGTTCTAACAAGTGTAGAAAGGTTAAGAGAGTATTCTAAAGGCTTAGAATGGTCTAGGAATGTGTATTAGGACTTATAATAACCATTAGAATGATCCTTAACATTGCATGGTACCCCAAGGGACGTAGAGGGTGTACCATGAGTACTTGGAGGTTCTAACAAGTGTAGAACGGCTAAGAGAGTATTCTAAAGTCTTAGAATGGTCTAGGAATGTGTATTAGGACTTATAAGAACCATTAGAATGATCCTAAACATTGCTCGAGTCCCCAAGGGACGTAGAGGGTGCAGCATGAGTCCTTGGAGGTTCTAACAAGTGTAGAATGGTTAAGAGAGTATTCTGAAGGCTTAGAATCGTCTAGGAAAGTGTACTAGGACTTATAATAACCATTAGAATGATCCTAAACATTGCATGGTACCCCAAGGGACGTAGAGGGTGTAGAATGACTCCTTGTAGGTTCTAACAAGTGTAGAACGGCTAAGAGAGTATTCTAAAGTCTTAGAATGGTCTAGGAATGTGTATTAGGACTTATAAGAACCATTAGAATGATCCTAAACATTGCATGGTACCACAAGGGACGTAGAGGGTGTAGCATGAGTACTTGGAGGTTCTAACAAGTGTAGAATGGTTAAGAGAGTGTTCTAAAGGCTTAGAATGGTCTAGGAATGTGTAATAGGACTTATAATAACCATTAGAATGATCCTAAACATTGCATGGTACCACAAGAGATGTAGAGGGTGTAGCATGAGTCCTTGTAGGTTCTAACAAGTGTAGAACGGCTAAGAGAGTATTCTAAAGTCTTTGAATGGTCTAGGAATGTGTATTAGGACTTATAAGAACCATTAGAATGATCCTAAACATTGCTCGAGTCCCCAAGGGACGTAGAGGGTGCAGCATGAGTCATTGGAGGTTCTAACAAGTGTAGAATGGTTAAGAGAGTATTCTGAAGGCTTAGAATGGTCTAGGAATGTGTATTATGACTTATAATAACCATTAGAATGATCCTTAACATTGCATGGTACCCCAAGGGACGTAGAGGGTGTACCATGAGTACTTGGAGGTTCTAACAAGTGTAGAATGGTTAAGATAGTGTTCTAAAGGCTTAGAATGGTCTAGGAATGTGTATTAGGACTTATAAGAACCATTAGAATGATCCTAAACTTTGCTCGAGTCCCCAAGGGACGTAGAGGGTGCAGCAATAGTCCTTGGAGGTTCTAACAAGTGTAGAATGGTTAAGAGAGTATTCTGAAGGCTTAGAATCGTCTAGGAAATTGTACTAGGACTTATAATAACCATTAGAATGATCCTAAACATTGCATGGTACCCCAAGGGAATTAGAGGGTGTAGCATGAGTACTTGGAGGTTCTAACAAGTGTAGAATGGTTAAGAGAGTGTTCTAAAGGCTTAGAATGGTCTAGGAATGTGTATTAGGACTTATAAGAACCATTAGAATGATCCTAAACATTGCATGGTACCACAAGGGACGTAGAGGGTGCACATTGAGTCCTTGGAGGTTCTAACAAGTGTAGAATGGTTAAGAGAGTGTTCAAAAGGCTTAGAATGGTCTAGGAATGTGTAATAGGACTTATAATAACCATTAGAATGATCCTAAACATTGCATGGTACCCCAAGGGAAGTAGAGGGTGTAGCATGAGTCCTTGTAGGTTCTAACAAGTGTAGAACGGCTAAGAGAGTATTCTAAAGTCTTAGAATGGTCTAGGAATGTGTATTAGGACTTATAAGAACCATTAGAATGATCCTAAATATTGCTCGAGTCCCCAAGGGACGTAGAGGGTGCGGCATGAGTCATTGGAGGTTCTAACAAGTGTAGAATGGTTAAGAGAGTATTCTGAAGGCTTAGAATCGTCTAGGAAAGTGTACTAGGACTAATAATAACCATTAGAATGATCCTAGACATTGCATGGTACCCCAAGGGAAGTAGAGGGTGTAGCATGAGTACTTGGAGGTTCTAACAAGTGTAAAATGGTTAAGAGAGTGTTCTAAAGGCTTAGAATGGTCTAGGAAAGTGTATTAGGACTTATAATAACCATTAGAATGATCCTAAACATTGCATGGTACCACAAGGGACGTAGAGGGTGTAGCATGAGTCCTTGGAGGTTCTAACAAGTGTAGAATGGTTAAGAGAGTATTCTAAAGGCTTAGAATGGTCTAGGAATGTGTAATAGGACTTATAATAACCATTAGAATGATCCTAAACATTGCATGGTACCCCAAGGGACGTAGAGGGTGTAGCATGAGTCCTTGTAGGTTCTAACAAGTGTAGAACGGCTAAGAGAGTGTTCTAAAGTCTTAGAATGGTCTAGGAATGTGTATTAGGACTTATAAGAACCATTAGAATGATCCTAAACATTGCTCGAGTCCCCAAGGGACGTAGAGGGTGCGGCATGAGTCATTGGAGGTTCTAACAAGTGTAGAATGGTTAAGAGAGTATTCTGAAGGCTTAGAATCGTCTAGGAAAGTGTACTAGGACTAATAATAACCATTAGAATGATCCTAGACATTGCATGGTACCCCAAGGGAAGTAGAGGGTGTAGCATGAGTACTTGGAGGTTCTAACAAGTGTAAAATGGTTAAGAGAGTGTTCTAAAGGCTTAGAATGGTCTAGGAAAGTGTATTAGGACTTATAATAACCATTAGAATGATCCTAAACATTGCATGGTACCACAAGGGACGTAGAGGGTGTAGCATGAGTCCTTGGAGGTTCTAACAAGTGTAGAATGGTTAAGAGAGTATTCTAAAGGCTTAGAATGGTCTAGGAATGTGTAATAGGACTTATAATAACCATTAGAATGATCCTAAACATTGCATGGTACCCCAAGGGACGTAGAGGGTGTAGCATGACTCCTTGTAGGTTCTAACAAGAGTAGAACGGCTAAGAGAGTATTCTAAAGTCTTAGAATGGTCTAGGAATGTGTATTAGGACTTATAATAACCATTAGAATGATCCTAAACATTGCATGGTACCCCAAGGGACGTAGAGGGTGTAGCATGAGTCCTTGTAGGTTCTAACAAGTGTAGAACGGCTAAGAGAGTGTTCTAAAGTCTTAGAATGGTCTAGGAATGTGTATTAGGACTTATTAGAACCATTAGAATGATCCTAAACATTGCTCGAGTCCCCAAGGGACGTAGAGGGTGCAGCATGAGTCCTTGGAGGTTCTAACAAGTGTAGAATGGTTAAGAGAGTATTCTGAAGGCTTAGAATGGTCTAGGAATGTGTATTATGACTTACAATAACCATTAGAATGATCCTTAACATTGCATAGTACCCCAAGGGACGTAGAGGGTGTACCATGAGTACTTGGAGGTTCTAACAAGTGTAGAATGGTTAAGAGAGTGTTCTAAAGGCTTAGAATGGTCTAGGAATGTGTAATAGGACTTATAATAACCATTAGAATGATCCTAAACATTGCATGGTACCACAAGGGATGTAGAGGGTGTAGCATGAGTCCTTGTAGGTTCTAACAAGTGTAGAACGGCTAAGAGAGTATTCTAAAGTCTTTGAATGGTCTAGGAATGTGTATTAGGACTTATAAGAACCATTAGAATGATCCTAAACATTGCTCGAGTCCCCAAGGGACGTAGAGGGTGCAGCATGAGTCATTGGAGGTTCTAACAAGTGTAGAATGGTTAAGAGAGTATTCTGAAGGCTTAGAATGGTCTAGGAATGTGTATTATGATTTATAATAACCATTAGAATGATCCTTAACATTGCATGGTACCCCAAGGGACGTAGAGGGTGTACCATGAGTACTTGGAGGTTCTAACAAGTGTAGAATGGTTAAGATAGTGTTCTAAAGGCTTAGAATGGTCTAGGAATGTGTATTAGGACTTATAAGAACCATTAGAATGATCCTAAACTTTGCTCGAGTCCCC
The DNA here is from genome assembly GCA_037953625.1 of Crotalaria pallida. Lineage (NCBI taxonomy): Eukaryota > Viridiplantae > Streptophyta > Magnoliopsida > Fabales > Fabaceae > Crotalaria > Crotalaria pallida. The sequence continues at coordinate 61,496,161 of CM075655.1, read as the reverse complement.
AAGGGACGTAGAGGGTGCAGCAATAGTCCTTGGAGGTTCTAACAAGTGTAGAATGGTTAAGAGAGTATTCTGAAGGCTTAGAATCGTCTAGGAAAGTGTACTAGGACTTATAATAACCATTAGAATGATCCTAAACATTGCATGGTACCCCAAGGGAAGTAGAGGGTGTAGCATGAGTACTTGGAGGTTCTAACAAGTGTAGAATGGTTAAGAGAGTGTTCTAAAGGCTTAGACTGGTCTAGGAATGTGTATTAGGACTTATAAGAACCATTAGAATGATCCTAAACATTGCATGGTACCACAAGGGACGTAGAGGGTGCACATTGAGTCCTTGGAGGTTCTAACAAGTGTAGAATGGTTAAGAGAGTGTTCTAAAGGCTTAGAATGGTCTAGGAATGTGTAATAGGACTTATAATAACCATTAGAATGATCCTAAACATTGCATGGTACCCCAAGGGAAGTAGAGGGTGTAGCATGAGTCCTTGTAGGTTCTAACAAGTGTAGAACGGCTAAGAGAGTATTCTAAAGTCTTAGAATGGTCTAGGAATGTGTATTAGGACTTATAAGAACCATTAGAATGATCCTAAACATTGCTCGAGTCCCCAAGGGACGTAGAGGGTGCAGCATGAGTCATTGGAGGTTCTAACAAGTGTAGAATGGTTAAGAGAGTATTCTGAAGGCTTAGAATCGTCTAGGAAAGTGTACTAGGACTAATAATAACCATTAGAATGATCCTAGACATTGCATGGTATCCCAAGGGAAGTAGAGGGTGTAGCATGAGTACTTGGAGGTTCTAACAAGTGTAGAATGGTTAAGAGAGTATTCTGAAGGCTTAGAATGGTCTAGGAATGTGTATTAGGACTTATAATAACCATTAGAATGATCCTAAACATTGCATGGTACCACAAGGGAAGTAGAGGGTGTAGCATGAGTACTTGGAGGTTCTAACAAGTGTAGAATGGTTAAGAGAGTGTTCTAAAGGCTTAGAATGGTCTAGGAATGTGTATTAGGACTTATAATAACCATTAGAATGATCCTAAACATTGCATGGTACCACAAGGGACGTAGAGGGTGTAGCATGAGTCCTTGGAGGTTCTAACAAGTGTAGAAAGGTTAAGAGAGTATTCTAAAGGCTTAGAATGGTCTAGGAATGTGTAATAGGACTTATAATAACCATTAGAATGATCCTAAACATTGCATGGTACCCCAAGGGACGTAGAGGGTGTAGCATGAGTCCTTGTAGGTTCTAACAAGTGTAGAACGGCTAAGAGAGTGTTCTAAAGTCTTAGAATGGTCTAGGAATGTGTATTAGGACTTATAAGAACCATTAGAATGATCCTAAACATTGCTCGAGTCCCCAAGGGACGTAGAGGGTGCAGCATGAGTCCTTGGAGGTTCTAACAAGTGTAGAATGGTTAAGAGAGTATTCTGAAGGCTTAGAATGGTCTAGGAATGTGTATTATGACTTACAATAACCATTAGAATGATCCTTAACATTGCATAGTACCCCAAGGGACGTAGAGGGTGTACCATGAGTACTTGGAGGTTCTAACAAGTGTAGAATGGTTAAGAGAGTGTTCTAAAGGCTTAGAATGGTCTAGGAATGTGTAATAGGACTTATAATAACCAATAGAATGATCCTAAACATTGCATGGTACCACAAGGGATGTAGAGGGTGTAGCATGAGTCCTTGTAGGTTCTAACAAGTGTAGAACGGCTAAGAGAGTATTCTAAAGTCTTTGAATGGTCTAGGAATGTGTATTAGGACTTATAAGAACCATTAGAATGATCCTAAACATTGCTCGAGTCCCCAAGGGACGTAGAGGATGCAGCATGAGTCATTGGAGGTTCTAACAAGTGTAGAATGGTTAAGAGAGTATTCTGAAGGCTTAGAATGGTCTAGGAATGTGTATTATGACTTATAATAACCATTAGAATGATCCTTAACATTGCATGGTACCCCAAGGGACGTAGAGGGTGTACCATGAGTACTTGGAGGTTCTAACAAGTGTAGAATGGTTAAGATAGTGTTCTAAAGGCTTAGAATGGTCTAGGAATGTGTATTAGGACTTATAAGAACCATTAGAATGATCCTAAACTTTGCTCGAGTCCCCAAGGGACGTAGAGGGTGCAGCATGAGTCCTTGGAGGTTCTAACAAGTGTAGAATGGTTAAGAGAGTATTCTGAAGGCTTAGAATCGTCTAGGAAATTGTACTAGGACTTATAATAACCATTAGAATGATCCTAAACATTGCATGGTACCCCAAGGGAATTAGAGGGTGTAGCATGAGTACTTGGAGGTTCTAACAAGTGTAGAATGGTTAAGAGAGTGTTCTAAAGGCTTAGAATGGTCTAGGAATGTGTATTAGGACTTATAAGAACCATTAGAATGATCCTAAACATTGCATGGTACCACAAGGGACGTAGAGGGTGCACATTGAGTCCTTGGAGGTTCTAACAAGTGTAGAATGGTTAAGAGAGTGTTCAAAAGGCTTAGAATGGTCTAGGAATGTGTAATAGGACTTATAATAACCATTAGAATGATCCTAAACATTGCATGGTACCCCAAGGGAAGTAGAGGGTGTAGCATGAGTCCTTGTAGGTTCTAACAAGTGTAGAACGGCTAAGAGAGTATTCTAAAGTCTTAGAATTGTCTAGGAATGTGTATTAGGACTTATAAGAACCATTAGAATGATCCTAAACATTGCTCGAGTCCCCAAGGGACGTAGAGGGTGCGGCATGAGTCATTGGAGGTTCTAACAAGTGTAGAATGGTTAAGAGAGTATTCTGAAGGCTTAGAATCGTCTAGGAAAGTGTACTAGGACTAATAATAACCATTAGAATGATCCTAGACATTGCATGGTACCCCAAGGGAAGTAGAGGGTGTAGCATGAGTACTTGGAGGTTCTAACAAGTGTAAAATGGTTAAGAGAGTGTTCTAAAGGCTTAGAATGGTCTAGGAAAGTGTATTAGGACTTATAATAACCATTAGAATGATCCTAAACATTGCATGGTACCACAAGGGACGTAGAGGGTGTAGCATGAGTCCTTGGAGGTTCTAACAAGTGTAGAATGGTTAATAGAGTATTCTAAAGGCTTAGAATGGTCTAGGAATGTGTAATAGGACTTATAATAACCATTAGAATGATCCTAAACATTGCATGGTACCCCAAGGGACGTAGAGGGTGTAGCATGAGTCCTTGTAGGTTCTAACAAGTGTAGAACGGCTAAGAGAGTGTTCTAAAGTCTTAGAATGGTCTAGGAATGTGTATTAGGACTTATAAGAACCATTAGAATGATCCTAAACATTGCTCGAGTCCCCAAGGGACGTAGAGGGTGCGGCATGAGTCATTGGAGGTTCTAACAAGTGTAGAATGGTTAAGAGAGTATTCTGAAGGCTTAGAATCGTCTAGGAAAGTGTACTAGGACTAATAATAACCATTAGAATGATCCTAGACATTGCATGGTACCCCAAGGGAAGTAGAGGGTGTAGCATGAGTACTTGGAGGTTCTAACAAGTGTAAAATGGTTAAGAGAGTGTTCTAAAGGCTTAGAATGGTCTAGGAAAGTGTATTAGGACTTATAATAACCATTAGAATGATCCTAAACATTGCATGGTACCACAAGGGACGTAGAGGGTGTAGCATGAGTCCTTGGAGGTTCTAACAAGTGTAGAATGGTTAAGAGAGTATTCTAAAGGCTTAGAATGGTCTAGGAATGTGTAATAGGACTTATAATAACCATTAGAATGATCCTAAACATTGCATGGTACCCCAAGGGACGTAGAGGGTGTAGCATGACTCCTTGTAGGTTCTAACAAGAGTAGAACGGCTAAGAGAGTATTCTAAAGTCTTAGAATGGTCTAGGAATGTGTATTAGGACTTATAATAACCATTAGAATGATCCTAAACATTGCATGGTACCCCAAGGGACGTAGAGGGTGTAGCATGAGTCCTTGTAGGTTCTAACAAGTGTAGAACGGCTAAGAGAGTGTTCTAAAGTCTTAGAATGGTCTAGGAATGTGTATTAGGACTTATTAGAACCATTAGAATGATCCTAAACATTGCTCGAGTCCCCAAGGGACGTAGAGGGTGCAGCATGAGTCCTTGGAGGTTCTAACAAGTGTAGAATGGTTAAGAGAGTATTCTGAAGGCTTAGAATGGTCTAGGAATGTGTATTATGACTTACAATAACCAATAGAATGATCCTTAACATTGCATAGTACCCCAAGGGACGTAGAGGGTGTACCATGAGTACTTGGAGGTTCTAACAAGTGTAGAATGGTTAAGAGAGTGTTCTAAAGGCTTAGAATGGTCTAGGAATGTGTAATAGGACTTATAATAACCATTAGAATGATCCTAAACATTGCATGGTACCACAAGGGATGTAGAGGGTGTAGCATGAGTCCTTGTAGGTTCTAACAAGTGTAGAACGGCTAAGAGAGTATTCTAAAGTCTTTGAATGGTCTAGGAATGTGTATTAGGACTTATAAGAACCATTAGAATGATCCTAAACATTGCTCGAGTCCCCAAGGGACGTAGAGGGTGCAGCATGAGTCATTGGAGGTTCTAACAAGTGTAGAATGGTTAAGAGAGTATTCTGAAGGCTTAGAATGGTCTAGGAATGTGTATTATGATTTATAATAACCATTAGAATGATCCTTAACATTGCATGGTACCCCAAGGGACGTAGAGGGTGTACCATGAGTACTTGGAGGTTCTAACAAGTGTAGAATGGTTAAGATAGTGTTCTAAAGGCTTAGAATGGTCTAGGAATGTGTATTAGGACTTATAAGAACCATTAGAATGATCCTAAACTTTGCTCGAGTCCCCAAGGGACGTAGAGGGTGCAGCAATAGTCCTTGGAGGTTCTAACAAGTGTAGAATGGTTAAGAGAGTATTCTGAAGGCTTAGAATCGTCTAGGAAAGTGTACTAGGACTTATAATAACCATTAGAATGATCCTAAACATTGCATGGTACCCCAAGGGAAGTAGAGGGTGTAGCATGAGTACTTGGAGGTTCTAACAAGTGTAGAATGGTTAAGAGAGTGTTCTAAAGGCTTAGACTGGTCTAGGAATGTGTATTAGGACTTATAAGAACCATTAGAATGATCCTAAACATTGCATGGTACCACAAGGGACGTAGAGGGTGCACATTGAGTCCTTGGAGGTTCTAACAAGTGTAGAATGGTTAAGAGAGTGTTCTAAAGGCTTAGAATGGTCTAGGAATGTGTAATAGGACTTATAATAACCATTAGAATGATCCTAAACATTGCATGGTACCCCAAGGGAAGTAGAGGGTGTAGCATGAGTCCTTGTAGGTTCTAACAAGTGTAGAACGGCTAAGAGAGTATTCTAAAGTCTTAGAATGGTCTAGGAATGTGTATTAGGACTTATAAGAACCATTAGAATGATCCTAAACATTGCTCGAGTCCCCAAGGGACGTAGAGGGTGCAGCATGAGTCATTGGAGGTTCTAACAAGTGTAGAATGGTTAAGAGAGTATTCTGAAGGCTTAGAATCGTCTAGGAAAGTGTACTAGGACTAATAATAACCATTAGAATGATCCTAGACATTGCATGGTATCCCAAGGGAAGTAGAGGGTGTAGCATGAGTACTTGGAGGTTCTAACAAGTGTAGAATGGTTAAGAGAGTGTTCTAAAGGCTTAGAATGGTCTAGGAAAGTGTATTAGGACTTATAATAACCATTAGAATGATCCTAAACATTGCATGGTACCACAAGGGACGTAGAGGGTGTAGCATGAGTCCTTGGAGGTTCTAACAAGTGTAGAATGGTTAAGAGAGTATTCTAAAGGCTTAGAATGGTCTAGGAATGTGTAATAGGACTTATAATAACCATTAGAATGATCCTAAACATTGCATGGTACCCCAAGGGACGTAGAGGGTGTAGCATGATTCCTTGTAGGTTCTAACAAGAGTAGAACGGCTAAGAGAGTATTCTAAAGTCTTAGAATGGTCTAGGAATGTGTATTAGGACTTATAATAACCATTAGAATGATCCTAAACATTGCATGGTACCACAAGGGACGTAGAGGGTGTAGCATGAGTCCTTGTAGGTTCTAACAAGTGTAGAACGGCTAAGAGAGTATTCTAAAGTCTTAGAATGGTCTAGGAATGTGTATTAGGACTTATAAGAACCATTAGAATGATCCTAAACATTGCTCGAATCCCCAAGGGACGTAGAGGGTGCAGCATGAGTCCTTGGAGGTTCTAACAAGTGTAGAATGGTTAAGAGAGTATTCTGAAGGCTTAGAATCGTCTAGGAAAGTGTACTAGGACTAATAATAACCATTAGAATGATCCTAGACATTGCATGGTACCCCAAGGGAAGTAGAGGGTGTAGCATGAGTACTTGGAGGTTCTAACAAGTGTAGAATGGTTAAGAGAGTGTTCTAAAGGCTTAGAATGGTCTAGGAAAGTGTATTAGGACTTATAATAACCATTAGAATGATCCTAAACATTGCATGGTACCACAAGGGACGTAGAGGGTGTAGCATGAGTCCTTGTAGGTTCTAACAAGTGTAGAACGGCTAAGAGAGTATTCTAAAGTCTTAGAATGGTCTAGGAATGTGTATTAGGACTTATAAGAACCATTAGAATGATCCTAAACATTGCTCGAATCCCCAAGGGACGTAGAGGGTGCAGCATGAGTCCTTGGAGGTTCTAACAAGTGTAGAATGGTTAAGAGAGTATTCTGAAGGCTTAGAATCGTCTAGGAAAGTGTACTAGGACTTATAATAACCATTAGAATGATCCTAAACATTGCATGGTACCCCAAGGGAAGTAGAGGGTGTAGCATGAGTACTTGGAGGTTCTAACAAGTGTAGAATGGTTAAGAGAGTGTTCTAAAGGCTTAGAATGGTCTAGGAAAGTGTATTAGGACTTATAATAACCATTAGAATGATCCTAAACATTGCATGGTACCACAAGGGACGTAGAGAGTGTAGCATGAGTCCTTGGAGGTTCTAACAAGTGTAGAATGGTTAAGAGAGTATTCTAAAGGCTTAGAATGGTCTAGGAATGTGTAATAGGACTTATAATAACCATTAGAATGATCCTAAACATTGCATGGTACCCCAAGGGACGTAGAGGGTGTAGCATGACTCCTTGTAGGTTCTAACAAGTGTAGAACGGCTAAGAGAGTATTCTAAAGTCTTAGAATGGTCTAGGAATGTGTATTAGGACTTATAAGAACCATTAGAATGATCCTAAACATTGCTCGAGTCCCCAAGGGACGTAGAGGGTGCAGCATGAGTCCATGGAGTTCTAACAAGTGTAGAATGGTTAAGAGAGTGTTCTAAAGGCTTAGAATGGTCTAGGAATGTGTAATAGGACTTATAATAACCATTAGAATGATCCTTAACAATGCATGGTACCCCAAGGGAAGTAGAGGGTGCAACATGAGTCCTTGGAGGTTCTAACAAGTGTAGAATGGTTAAGAGAGTGTTCTAAAGGCTTAAAATGGTCTAGGAATGTGTATTAGGACTTATAATAACCATTAGAATGATCCTAAACATTGCATGGTACCACAAGGGACGTAGAGGGTGTAGCATGAGTCCTTGGAGGTTCTAACAAGTGTAGAATGGTTAAGAGAGTATTCTAAAGGCTTAGAATGGTCTAGGAATGTGTAATAGGACTTATATTAACCATTAGAATGATCCTAAACATTGCATGGTACCCCAAGGGACGTAGAGGGTGTAGCATGAGTCCTTGTAGGTTCTAACAAGTGTAGAACGGCTAAGAGAGTATTCTAAAGTCTTAGAATGGTCTAGGAATGTGTATTAGGACTTATAAGAACCATTAGAATGATCCTAAACATTGCTCGAGTCCCCAAGGGACGTAGAGGGTGCAGCATGAGTCCTTGGAGGTTCTAACAAGTGTAGAATGGTTAAGAGAGTATTCAGAAGGCTTAGAATGGTCTAGGAATGTGTATTATGACTTATAATAACCATTAGAATGGTCCTTAACATTGCATGGTACCCCAAGGGACGTAGAGGGTGTACCATGAGTACTTGGAGGTTCTAACAAGTGTAGAATGGTTAAGAGAGTGTTCTAAAGGCTTAGAATGGTCTAGGAATGTGTATTAGGACTTATAATAACCATTAGAATGATCCTAAACATTGCATGGTACCACAAGGGACGTAGAGGGTGTAGCATGAGTCCTTGTAGGTTCTAACAAGTGTAGAACGGCTAAGAGAGTATCCTAAAGTCTTAGAATGGTCTAGGAATGTGTATTAGGACTTATAAGAACCATTAGAATGATCCTAAACATTGCTCGAGTCCCCAAGGGACGTAGAGGGTGCAGCATGAGTCCTTGGAGGTTCTAACAAGTGTAGAATGGTTAAGAGAGTATTCTGAAGGCTTAGAATGGTCTAGGAATGTGTATTATGACTTATAATAACCATTAGAATGATCCTTAACATTGCATGGTACCCCAAGGGACGTAGAGGGTGTACCATGAGTACTTGGAGGTTCTAACAAGTGTAGAATGGTTAAGAGAGTGTTCTAAAGGCTTAGAATGGTCTAGGAATGTGTATTAGGACTTATAAGAACCATTAGAATGATCCTAAACATTGCTCGAGTCCCCAAGGGACGTAGAGGGTGCAGCATGAGTCCTTGGAGGTTCTAACAAGTGTAGAATGGTTAAGCGAGTGTTCTAAAGGCTTAGAATGGTCTAGGAATGTGTAATAGGACTTATAATAACCATTAGAATGATCCTAAACATTGCATGGTACCCCAAGGGACGTAGAGGGTGTAGCATGAGTCCTTGTAGGTTCTAACAAGTGTAGAACGGCTAAGAGAGTATTCTAAAGTCTTAGAATGGTCTAGGAATGTGTATTAGGACTTATAAGAACCATTAGAATGATCCTAAACATTGCTCGAGTCCCCAAGGGACGTAGAGGGTGCAGCATGAGTACTTGGAGGTTCTAACAAGTGTAGAATGGTTAAGAGAGTATTCTAAAGGCTTAGAATGGTCTAGGAATGTGTAATAGGACTTATAATAACCATTAGAATGATCCTAAACATTGCATGGTACCCCAAGGGACGTAGAGGGTGTAGCATGACTCCTTGTAGGTTCTAACAAGAGTAGAACGGCTAAGAGAGTATTCTAAAGTCTTAGAATGGTCTAGGAATGTGTATTAGGACTTATAATAACCATTAGAATGATCCTAAACATTGCATGGTACCCCAAGGGACGTAGAGGGTGTAGCATGAGTCCTTGTAGGTTCTAACAAGTGTAGAACGGCTAAGAGAGTGTTCTAAAGTCTTAGAATGGTCTAGGAATGTGTATTAGGACTTATAAGAACCATTAGAATGATCCTAAACATTGCTCGAGTCCCCAAGGGACGTAGAGGGTGCAGCATGAGTCCTTGGAGGTTCTAACAAGTGTAGAATGGTTAAGAGAGTATTCTGAAGGCTTAGAATGGTCTAGGAATGTGTATTATGACTTATAATAACCATTAGAATGATCCTTAACATTGCATGGTACCCCAAGGGACGTAGAGGGTGTACCATGAGTACTTGGAGGTTCTAACAAGTGTAGAATGGTTAAGAGAGTGTTCTAAAGGCTTAGAATGGTCTAGGAATGTGTATTAGGACTTATAAGAACCATTAGAATGATCCTAAACATTGCTCGAGTCCCCAAGGGACGTAGAGGGTGCAGCATGAGTCCTTGGAGGTTCTAACAAGTGTAGAATGGTTAAGCGAGTGTTCTAAAGGCTTAGAATGGTCTAGGAATGTGTAATAGGACTTATAATAACCATTAGAATGATCCTAAACATTGCATGGTACCCCAAGGGACGTAGAGGGTGTAGCATGAGTCCTTGTAGGTTCTAACAAGTGTAGAACGGCTAAGAGAGTATTCTAAAGTCTTAGAATGGTCTAGGAATGTGTATTAGGACTTATAAGAACCATTAGAATGATCCTAAACATTGCTCGAGTCCCCAAGGGACGTAGAGGGTGCAGCATGAGTACTTGGAGGTTCTAACAAGTGTAGAATGGTTAAGAGAGTATTCTAAAGGCTTAGAATGGTCTAGGAATGTGTAATAGGACTTATAATAACCATTAGAATGATCCTAAACATTGCATGGTACCCCAAGGGACGTAGAGGGTGTAGCATGACTCCTTGTAGGTTCTAACAAGAGTAGAACGGCTAAGAGAGTATTCTAAAGTCTTAGAATGGTCTAGGAATGTGTATTAGGACTTATAATAACCATTAGAATGATCCTAAACATTGCATGGTACCCCAAGGGACGTAGAGGGTGTAGCATGAGTCCTTGTAGGTTCTAACAAGTGTAGAACGGCTAAGAGAGTGTTCTAAAGTCTTAGAATGGTCTAGGAATGTGTATTAGGACTTATAAGAACCATTAGAATGATCCTAAACATTGCTCGAGTCCCCAAGGGACGTAGAGGGTGCAGCATGAGTCCTTGGAGGTTCTAACAAGTGTAGAATGGTTAAGAGAGTATTCTGAAGGCTTAGAATGGTCTAGGAATGTGTATTATGACTTATAATAACCATTAGAATGATCCTTAACATTGCATGGTACCCCAAGGGACGTAGAGGGTGTACCATGAGTACTTGGAGGTTCTAACAAGTGTAGAATGGTTAAGAGAGTGTTCTAAAGGCTTAGAATGGTCTAGGAATGTGTATTAGGACTTATAATAACCATTAGAATGATCCTAAACATTGCATGGTACCACAAGGGACGTAGAGGGTGTAGCATGAGTCCTTGTAGGTTCTAACAAGTGTAGAACGGCTAAGAGAGTATTCTAAAGTCTTAGAATGGTCTAGGAATGTGTATTAGGACTTATAAGAACCATTAGAATGATCCTAAACATTGCTCGAATCCCCAAGGGACGTAGAGGGTGCAGCATGAGTCCTTGGAGGTTCTAACAAGTGTAGAATGGTTAAGAGAGTATTCTGAAGGCTTAGAATCGTCTAGGAAAGTGTACTAGGACTTATAATAACCATTAGAATGATCCTAAACATTGCATGGTACCCCAAGGGAAGTAGAGGGTGTAGCATGAGTACTTGGAGGTTCTAACAAGTGTAGAATGGTTAAGAGAGTGTTCTAAAGGCTTAGAATGGTCTAGGAAAGTGTATTAGGACTTATAATAACCATTAGAATGATCCTAAACATTGCATGGTACCACAAGGGACGTAGAGAGTGTAGCATGAGTCCTTGGAGGTTCTAACAAGTGTAGAATGGTTAAGAGAGTATTCTAAAGGCTTAGAATGGTCTAGGAATGTGTAATAGGACTTATAATAACCATTAGAATGATCCTAAACATTGCATGGTACCCCAAGGGACGTAGAGGGTGTAGCATGACTCCTTGTAGGTTCTAACAAGTGTAGAACGGCTAAGAGAGTATTCTAAAGTCTTAGAATGGTCTAGGAATGTGTATTAGGACTTATAAGAACCATTAGAATGATCCTAAACATTGCTCGAGTCCCCAAGGGACGTAGAGGGTGCAGCATGAGTCCATGGAGTTCTAACAAGTGTAGAATGGTTAAGAGAGTGTTCTAAAGGCTTAGAATGGTCTAGGAATGTGTAATAGGACTTATAATAACCATTAGAATGATCCTTAACAATGCATGGTACCCCAAGGGAAGTAGAGGGTGCAGCATGAGTCCTTGGAGGTTCTAACAAGTGTAGAATGGTTAAGAGAGTGTTCTAAAGGCTTAGAATGGTCTAGGAATGTGTATTAGGACTTATAATAACCATTAGAATGATCCTAAACATTGCATGGTACCACAAGGGACGTAGAGGGTGTAGCATGAGTCCTTGGAGGTTCTAACAAGTGTAGAATGGTTAAGAGAGTATTCTAAAGGCTTAGAATGGTCTAGGAATGTGTAATAGGACTTATAATAACCATTAGAATGATCCTAAACATTGCATGGTACCCCAAGGGACGTAGAGGGTGTAGCATGAGTCCTTGTAGGTTCTAACAAGTGTAGAACGGCTAAGAGAGTATTCTAAAGTCTTAGAATGGTCTAGGAATGTGTATTAGGACTTATAAGAACCATTAGAATGATCCTAAACATTGCTCGAGTCCCCAAGGGACGTAGAGGGTGCAGCATGAGTCCTTGGAGGTTCTAACAAGTGTAGAATGGTTAAGAGAGTATTCTGAAGGCTTAGAATGGTCTAGGAATGTGTATTATGACTTATAATAACCATTAGAATGATCCTTAACATTGCATGGTACCCCAAGGGACGTAGAGGGTGTACCATGAGTACTTGGAGGTTCTAACAAGTGTAGAATGGTTAAGAGAGTGTTCTAAAGGCTTAGAATGGTCTAGGAATGTGTATTAGGACTTATAAGAACCATTAGAATGATCCTAAACATTGCTCGAGTCCCCAAGGGACGTAGAGGGTGCAACATGAGTCCTTGGAGGTTCTAACAAGTGTAGAATGGTTAAGAGAGTATTCTGAAGGCTTAGAATGGTCTAGGAATGTGTATTATGACTTATAATAACCATTAGAATGATCCTTAACATTGCATGGTACCCCAAGGGACGTAGAGGGTGTACCAGAGTACTTGGAGGTTCTAAAAAGTGTAAAATGGTTAAGAGAGTGTTCTAAAGGCTTAGAATGGTCTAGGAATGTGTATTAGGACTTATAATAACCATTAGAATGATCCTAAACATTGCATGGTACCACAAGGGACGTAGAGGGTGTAGCATGAGTCCTTGTAGGTTCTAACAAGTGTAGAACGGCTAAGAGAGTATTCTAAAGTCTTAGAATGGTCTAGGAATGTGTATTAGGACTTATAAGAACCATTAGAATGATCCTAAACATTGCTCGAGTCCCCAAGGGAAGTAGAGGGTGCAGCATGAGTCCTTGGAGGTTCTAACAAGTGTAGAATGGTTAAGAGAGTATTCAGAAGGCTTAGAATGGTCTAGGAATGTGTATTATGACTTATAATAACCATTAGAATGGTCCTTAACATTGCATGGTACCCCAAGGGACGTAGAGGGTGTACCATGAGTACTTGGAGGTTCTAACAAGTGTAGAATGGTTAAGAGAGTGTTCTAAAGGCTTAGAATGGTCTAGGAATGTGTATTAGGACTTATAATAACCATTAGAATGATCCTAAACATTGCATGGTACCACAAGGGACGTAGAGGGTGTAGCATGAGTCCTTGTAGGTTCTAACAAGTGTAGAACGGCTAAGAGAGTATCCTAAAGTCTTAGAATGGTCTAGGAATGTGTATTAGGACTTATAAGAACCATTAGAATGATCCTAAACATTGCTCGAGTCCCCAAGGGACGTAGAGGGTGCAGCATGAGTCCTTGGAGGTTCTAACAAGTGTAGAATGGTTAAGAGAGTATTCTGAAGGCTTAGAATGGTCTAGGAATGTGTATTATGACTTATAATAACCATTAGAATGATCCTTAACATTGCATGGTACCCCAAGGGACGTAGAGGGTGTACCATGAGTACTTGGAGGTTCTAACAAGTGTAGAATGGTTAAGAGAGTGTTCTAAAGGCTTAGAATGGTCTAGGAATGTGTATTAGGACTTATAAGAACCATTAGAATGATCCTAAACATTGCTCGAGTCCCCAAGGGACGTAGAGGGTGCAGCATGAGTCCTTGGAGGTTCTAACAAGTGTAGAATGGTTAAGCGAGTGTTCTAAAGGCTTAGAATGGTCTAGGAATGTGTAATAGGACTTATAATAACCATTAGAATGATCCTAAACATTGCATGGTACCCCAAGGGACGTAGAGGGTGTAGCATGAGTCCTTGTAGGTTCTAACAAGTGTAGAACGGCTAAGAGAGTATTCTAAAGTCTTAGAATGGTCTAGGAATGTGTATTAGGACTTATAAGAACCATTAGAATGATCCTAAACATTGCTCGAGTCCCCAAGGGACGTAGAGGGTGCAGCATGAGTCCTTGGAGGTTCTAACAAGTGTAGAATGGTTAAGAGAGTATTCTAAAGGCTTAGAATGGTCTAGGAATGTGTAATAAGACTTATAATAACCATTAGAATGATCCTTAACATTGCATGGTACCCCAAGGGACGTAGAGGGTGTACCAGAGTACTTGGAGGTTCTAAAAAGTGTAAAATGGTTAAGAGAGTGTTCTAAAGGCTTAGAATGGTCTAGGAATGTGTATTAGGACTTATAATAACCATTAGAATGATCCTAAACATTGCATGGTACCACAAGGGACGTAGAGGGTGTAGCATGAGTCCTTGTAGGTTCTAACAAGTGTAGAACGGCTAAGAGAGTATCCTAAAGTCTTAGAATGGTCTAGGAATGTGTATTAGGACTTATAAGAACCATTAGAATGATCCTAAACATTGCTCGAGTCCCCAAGGGACGTAGAGGGTGCAGCATGAGTCCTTGGAGGTTCTAACAAGTGTAGAATGGTTAAGAGAGTATTCTGAAGGCTTAGAATGGTCTAGGAATGTGTATTATGACTTATAATAACCATTAGAATGATCCTTAACATTGCATGGTACCCCAAGGGACGTAGAGGGTGTACCATGAGTACTTGGAGGTTCTAACAAGTGTAGAATGGTTAAGAGAGTGTTCTAAAGGCTTAGAATGGTCTAGGAATGTGTATTAGGACTTATAAGAACCATTAGAATGATCCTAAACATTGCTCGAGTCCCCAAGGGACGTAGAGGGTGCAGCATGAGTCCTTGGAGGTTCTAACAAGTGTAGAATGGTTAAGCGAGTGTTCTAAAGGCTTAGAATGGTCTAGGAATGTGTAATAGGACTTATAATAACCATTAGAATGATCCTAAACATTGCATGGTACCCCAAGGGACGTAGAGGGTGTAGCATGAGTCCTTGTAGGTTCTAACAAGTGTAGAACGGCTAAGAGAGTATTCTAAAGTCTTAGAATGGTCTAGGAATGTGTATTAGGACTTATAAGAACCATTAGAATGATCCTAAACATTGCTCGAGTCCCCAAGGGACGTAGAGGGTGCAGCATGAGTCCTTGGAGGTTCTAACAAGTGTAGAATGGTTAAGAGAGTATTCTGAAGGCTTAGAATGGTCTAGGAATGTGTATTATGACTTATAATAACCATTAGAATGATCCTTAACATTGCATGGTACCCCAAGGGACGTAGAGGGTGTACCATGAGTACTTGGAGGTTCTAACAAGTGTAGAATGGTTAAGAGAGTGTTCTAAAGGATTAGAATGGTCTAGGAATGTGTATTAGGACTTATAAGAACCATTAGAATGATCCTAAACATTGCTCGAGTCCCCAAGGGACGTAGAGGGTGCAGCATGAGTCCTTGGAGGTTCTAACAAGTGTAAAATGGTTAAGAGAGTATTCTGAAGGCTCAGAATCGTCTAGGAAAGTGTACTAGGACTTATAATAACCATTAGAATGATCCTAAACATTGCATGGTACCCCAAGGGAAGTAGAGGGTGTAGCATGAGTCCTTGGGACTTATAATAACCATTAGAATGATCCTAAACATTGCATGGTACCCCAAGGGACGTAGAGGGTGTAGCATGAGTCCTTGGAGGTTCTAACAAGTGTAGAATGGTTAAGAGAGTATTCTAAAGGCTTAGAATGGTCTAGGAATGTGTAATAGGACTTATAATAACCATTAGAATGATCCTAAACATTGCTCGAGTCCCCAAGGGACGTAGAGGGTGCAGCATGAGTCCTTGGAGGTTCTAACAAGTGTAGAATGGTTAAGAGAGTATTCTGAAGGCTTAGAATGGTCTAGGAATGTGTATTATGACTTATAATAACCATTAGAATGATCCTTAACATTGCATGGTACCCCAAGGGACGTAGAGGGTGTACCATGAGTACTTGGAGGTTCTAACAAGTGTAGAATGGTTAAGAGAGTGTTCTAAAGGCTTAGAATGGTCTAGGAATGTGTATTAGGACTTATAAGAACCATTAGAATGATCCTAAACATTGCTCGAGTCCCCAAGGGACGTAGAGGGTGCAGCATGAGTCCTTGGAGGTTCTAACAAGTGTAGAATGGTTAAGAGAGTATTCTGAAGGCTTAGAATGGTCTAGGAATGTGTATTATGACTTATAATAACCATTAGAATGATCCTAAACATTGCTCGAGTCCCCAAGGGACGTAGAGGGTGCAGCATGAGTCCTTGGAGGTTCTAACAAGTGTAGAATGGTTAAGAGAGTATTCTGAAGGCTTAGAATGGTCTAGGAATGTGTATTAGGACTTATAATAACCATTAGAATGATCCTAAACATTGCATGGTACCACAAGGGACGTAGAGGGTGTAGCATGAGTCCTTGGAGGTTCTAACAAGTGTAGAAAGGTTAAGAGAGTATTCTAAAGGCTTAGAATGGTGTAGGAATGTGTAATAGGACTTATAATAACCATTAGAATGATCCTAAACATTGCATGGTACCCCAAGGGACGTAGAGGGTGTAGCATGAGTCCTTGTAGGTTCTAACAAGTGTAGAACGGCTAAGAGAGTATTCTAAAGTCTTAGAATGGTCTAGGAATGTGTATTAGGACTTATAAGAACCATTAGAATGATCCTAAACATTGCTCGAGTCCCCAAGGGACGTAGAGGGTGCAGCATGAGTCCTTGGAGGTTCTAACAAGTGTAGAATGGTTAAGAGAGTATTCTGAAGGCTTAGAATCGTCTAGGAAAGTGTACTGGGACTAATAATAACCATTAGAATGATCCTAGACATTGCATGGTACCCCAAGGGAAGTAGAGGGTGTAGCATGAGTACTTGGAGGTTCTAACAAGTGTAGAATGGTTAAGAGAGTGTTCTAAAGGCTTAGAATGGTCTAGGAAAGTGTATTAGGACTTATAATAACCATTAGAATGATCCTAAACATTGCATGGTACCACAAGGGACGTAGAGGGTGTAGCATGAGTCCTTGGAGGTTCTAACAAGTGTAGAATGGTTAAGAGAGTATTCTAAAGGCTTAGAATGGTCTAGGAATGTGTAATAGGACTTATAATAACCATTAGAATGATCCTAAACATTGCATGGTACCCCAAGGGACGTAGAGGGTGTAGCATGACTCCTTGTAGGTTCTAACAAGAGTAGAACGGCTAAGAGAGTATTCTAAAGTCTTAGAATGGTCTAGGAATGTGTATTAGGACTTATAATAACCATTAGAATGATCCTAAACATTGCATGGTACCCCAAGGGACGTAGAGGGTGTAGCATGAGTCCTTGTAGGTTCTAACAAGTGTAGAACGGCTAAGAGAGTGTTCTAAAGTCTTAGAATGGTCTAGGAATGTGTATTAGGACTTATAAGAACCATTAGAATGATCCTAAACATTGCTCGAGTCCCCAAGGGACGTAGAGGGTGCAGCATGAGTCCTTGGAGGTTCTAACAAGTGTAGAATGGTTAAGAGAGTATTCTGAAGGCTTAGAATGGTCTAGGAATGTGTATTATGACTTATAATAACCATTAGAATGATCCTTAACATTGCATGGTACCCCAAGGGACGTAGAGGGTGTACCATGAGTACTTGGAGGTTCTAACAAGTGTAAAATGGTTAAGAGAGTGTTCTAAAGGCTTAGAATGGTCTAGGAATGTGTATTAGGACTTATAATAACCATTAGAATGATCCTAAACATTGCATGGTACCACAAGGGACGTAGAGGGTGTAACATGAGTCCTTGTAGGTTCTAACAAGTGTAGAACGGCTAAGAGAGTATTCTAAAGTCTTAGAATGGTCTAGGAATGTGTAGTAGGACTTATAAGAACCATTAGAATGATCCTAAACATTGCTCGAGTCCCCAAGGGACGTAGAGGGTGCAGCATGAGTCCTTGGAGGTTCTAACAAGTGTAGAATGGTTAAGAGAGTATTCTGAAGGCTTAGAATCGTCTAGGAAAGTGTACTAGGACTTATAATAACCATTAGAATGATCCTAAACATTGCATGGTACCCCAAGGGAAGTAGAGGGTGTAGCATGAGTACTTGGAGGTTCTAACAAGTGTAGAATGGTTAAGAGAGTGTTCTAAAGGCTTAGAATGGTCTAGGAAAGTGTATTAGGACTTATAATAACCATTAGAATGATCCTAAACATTGCATGGTACCACAAGGGACGTAGAGAGTGTAGCATGAGTCCTTGGAGGTTCTAACAAGTGTAGAATGGTTAAGAGAGTTTTCTAAAGGCTTAGAATGGTCTAGGAATGTGTAATAGGACTTATAATAACCATTAGAATGATCCTAAACATTGCATGGTACCCCAAGGGACGTAGAGGGTGTAGCATGACTCCTTGTAGGTTCTAACAAGTGTAGAACGGCTAAGAGAGTATTCTAAAGTCTTAGAATGGTCTAGGAATGTGTATTAGGACTTATAAGAACCATTAGAATGATCCTAAACATTGCTCGAGTCCCCAAGGGACGTAGAGGGTGCAGCATGAGTCCTTGGAGGTTCTAACAAGTGTAGAATGGTTAAGAGAGTATTCTGAAGGCTTAGAATGGTCTAGGAATGTGTATTATGACTTATAATAACCATTAGAATGATCCTTAACATTGCATGGTACCCAAAGGGACGTAGAGGGTGTACCATGAGTACTTGGAGGTTCTAACAAGTGTAAAATGGTTAAGAGAGTGTTCTAAAGGCTTAGAATGGTCTAGGAATGTGTATTAGGACTTATAATAACCATTAGAATGATCCTAAACATTGCATGGTACCACAAGGGACGTAGAGGGTGTAGCATGAGTCCTTGTAGGTTCTAACAAGTGTAGAATGGCTAAGAGAGTATTCTAAAGTCTTAGAATGGTCTAGGAATGTGTATTAGGACTTATAAGAACCATTAGAATGATCCTAAACATTGCTCGAGTCCCCAAGGGACGTAGAGGGTGCAGCATGAGTCCTTGGAGGTTCTAACAAGTGTAGAATGGTTAAGAGAGTATTCTGAAGGCTTAGAATGGTCTAGGAATGTGTATTAGGACTTATAATAACCATTAGAATTATCCGAAACATTGCATGGAACCACAAGGAAAGTAGAGGGTGTAGCATGAGTACTTGGAGGTTCTAACAAGTGTAGAATGGTTAAGAGAGTGTTCTAAAGGCTTAGAATGGTCTAGGAATGTGTATTAGGACTTATAATAACCATTAGAATGATCCTAAACATTGCATGGTACCACAAGGGACGTAGAGGGTGTAGCATGAGTCCTTGGAGGTTCTAACAAGTGTAGAAAGGTTAAGAGAGTATTCTAAAGGCTTAGAATGGTGTAGGAATGTGTAATAGGACTTATAATAACCATTAGAATGATCCTAAACATTGCATGGTACCCCAAGGGACGTAGAGGGTGTAGCATGACTCCTTGTAGGTTCTAACAAGTGTAGAACGGCTAAGAGAGTATTCTAAAGTCTTAGAATGGTCTAGGAATGTGTATTAGGACTTATAAGAACCATTAGAATGATCCTAAACATTGCTCGAGTCCCCAAGGGACGTAGAGGGTGCAGCATGAGTACTTGGAGGTTCTAACAAGTGTAGAATGGTTAAGAGAGTGTTCTAAAGGCTTAGAATGGTCTAGGAATGTGTATTAGGACTTATAAGAACCATTAGAATGATCCTAAACATTGCATGGTACCACAAGGGACGTAGAGGGTGCAGCATGAGTCCTTGGAGCTTCTAACAAGTGTAGAATGGTTAAGAGAGTGTTCTAAAGGCTTAGAATGGTCTAGGAATGTGTAATAGGACTTATAATAACCATTAGAATGATCCTAAACATTGCATGGTACCCCAAGGGAAGTAGAGGGTGTAGCATGAGTCCTTGGAGGTTCTAACAAGTGTAGAAAGGTTAAGAGAGTATTCTAAAGGCTTAGAATGGTGTAGGAATGTGTAATAGGACTTATAATAACCATTAGAATGATCCTAAACATTGCATGGTACCCCAAGGGACGTAGAGGGTGTAGCATGAGTCCTTGTAGGTTCTAACAAGTGTAGAACGACTAAGAGAGTATTCTAAAGTCTTTGAATGGTCTAGGAATGTGTACTAGGACTTATAAGAACCATTAGAATGATCCTAAACATTGCTCGAGTCCCCAAGGGACGTAGAGGGTGCAGCATGAGTACTTGGAGGTTCTAACAAGTGTAGAATGGTTAAGAGAGTGTTCTAAAGGCTTAGAATGGTCTAGGAATGTGTATTAGGACTTATAAGAACCATTAGAATGATCCTAAACATTGCATGGTACCACAAGGGACGTAGAGGGTGCAGCATGAGTCCTTGGAGGTTCTAACAAGTGTAGAATGGTTAAGAGAGTGTTCTAAAGGCTTAGAATGGTCTAGGAATGTGTAATAGGACTTATAATAACCATTAGAATGATCCTAAACATTGCATGGTACCCCAAGGGAAGTAGAGGGTGTAGCATGAGTCCTTGTAGGTCCTAACAAGTGTGGAACGGCTAAGAGAGTATTCTAAAGTGTTAGAATGGTCTAGGAATGTGTATTAGGACTTATAAGAACCATTAGAATGATCCTAAACATTGCTCGAGTCCCCAAGGGACGTAGAGGGTGCAGCATGAGTCCTTGGAGGTTCTAACAAGTGTAGAATGGTTAAGAGAGTATTCTGAAGGCTTAGAATCGTCTAGGAAAGTGTACTACGACTAATAATAACCATTAGAATGATCCTAGACATTGCATGGTACCCCAAGGGAAGTAGAGGGTGTAGCATGAGTACTTGGAGGTTCTAACAAGTGTAGAATGGTTAAGAGAGTGTTCTAAAGGCTTAGAATGGTCTAGGAAAGTGTATTAGGACTTATAATAACCATTAGAATGATCCTAAACATTGCATGGTACCACAAGGGACGTAGAGGGTGTAGCATGAGGCCTTGGAGGTTCTAACAAGTGTAGAATGGTTAAGAGAGTATTCTAAAGGCTTAGAATGGTCTAGGAATGTGTAATAGGACTTATAATAACCATTAGAATGATCCTAAACATTGCATGGTACCCCAAGGGACGTAGAGGGTGTAGCATGACTCCTTGTAGGTTCTAACAAGTGTAGAACGACTAAGAGAGTATTCTAAAGTCTTAGAATGGTCTAGGAATGTGTATTAGGACTTATAAGAACCATTAGAATGATCCTAAACATTGCTCGAGTCCCTAAGGGACGTAGAGGGTGCAGCATGAGTCCTTGGAGGTTCTAACAAGTGTAGAATGGTTAAGAGAGTATTCTGAAGGCTTAGAATGGTCTAGGAATGTGTATTATGACTTATAATAACCATTAGAATGATCCTTAACATTGCGTGGTACCCCAAGGGACGTAGAGGGTGTACCATGAGTACTTGGAGGTTCTAACAAGTGTAGAATGGTTAAGATAGTGTTCTAAAGGCTTAGAATGGTCTAGGAATGTGTATTAGGACTTATAAGAACCATTAGAATGATCCTAAACTTTGCTCGAGTCCCCAAGGGACGTAGAGGGTGCAGCATGAGTCCTTGGAGGTTCTAACAAGTGTAGAATGGTTAAGAGAGTATTCTGAAGGCTTAGAATCGTCTAGGAAAGTGTACTAGGACTTATAATAACCATTAGAATGATCCTAAACATTGCATGGTACCCCAAGGGAAGTAGAGGGTGTAGCATGAGTACTTGGAGGTTCTAACAAGTGTAGAATGGTTAAGAGAGTGTTCTAAAGGCTTAGAATGGTCTAGGATTGTGTATTAGGACTTATAAGAACCATTAGAATGATCCTAAACATTGCATGGTACCACAAGGGACATAGAGGGTGCACATTGAGTCCTTGGAGGTTCTAACAAGTGTAGAATGGTTAAGAGAGTGTTCTAAAGGCTTAGAATGGTCTAGGAATGTGTATTATGACTTATAATAACCATTAGAATGATCCTAAACATTGCATGGTACCCCAAGGGAAGTAGAGGGTGTAGCATGAGTCCTTGTAGGTTCTAACAAGTGTAGAACGGCTAAGAGAGTATTCTAAAGTCTTAGAATGGTCTAGGAATGTGTATTAGGACTTATAAGAACCATTAGAATGATCCTAAACATTGCTCGAGTCCCCAAGGGACGTAGAGGGTGCAGCATGAGTACTTGGAGGTTCTAACAAGTGTAGAATGGTTAAGAGAGTATTCTGAAGGCTTAGAATCGTCTAGGAAAGTGTATTAGGACTTATAATAACCATTAGAATGATCCTAATCATTGCATGGTACCACAAGGGACGTAGAGGGTGTAGCATGAGTCCTTGGAGGTTCTAACAAGTGTAGAATGGTTAAGAGAGTATTCTAAAGGCTTAGAATGGTCTAGGAATGTGTAATAGGACTTATAATAACCATTAGAATGATCCTAAACATTGCATGGTACCCCAAGGGACGTAGAGGGTGTAGCATGACTCCTTGTAGGTTCTAACAAGAGTAGAACGGCTAAGAGAGTATTCTAAAGTCTTAGAATGGTCTAGGAATGTGTATTAGGACTTATAATAACCATTAGAATGATCCTAAACATTGCATGGTACCCCAAGGGACGTAGAGGGTATAGCATGACTCCTTGTAGGTTCTAACAAGTGTAGAACGACTAAGAGAGTATTCTAAAGTCTTAGAATAGTCTAGGAATGTGTATTAGGACTTATAAGAACCATTAGAATGATCCTAAACATTGCTCGAGTCCCTAAGGGACGTAGAGGGTGCAGCATGAGTCCTTGGAGGTTCTAACAAGTGTAGAATGGTTAAGAGAGTATTCTAAAGGCTTAGAATGGTCTAGGAATGTGTATTATGACTTATAATAACCATTAGAATGATCCTTAACATTGCGTGGTACCCCAAGGGACGTAGAGGGTGTACCATGAGTACTTGGAGGTTCTAACAAGTGTAGAATGGTTAAGATAGTGTTCTAAAGGCTTAGAATGGTCTAGGAATGTGTATTAGGACTTATAAGAACCATTAGAATGATCCTAAACTTTGCTCGAGTCCCCAAGGGACGTAGAGGGTGCAGCATGAGTCCTTGGAGGTTCTAACAAGTGTAGAATGGTTAAGAGAGTATTCTGAAGGCTTAGAATCGTCTAGGAAAGTGTACTAGGACTTATAATAACCATTAGAATGATCCTAAACATTGCATGGTACCCCAAGGGAAGTAGAGGGTGTAGCATGAGTACTTGGAGGTTCTAACAAGTGTAGAATGGTTAAGAGAGTGTTCTAAAGGCTTAGAATGGTCTAGGATTGTGTATTAGGACTTATAAGAACCATTAGAATGATCCTAAACATTGCATGGTACCACAAGGGACATAGAGGGTGCACATTGAGTCCTTGGAGGTTCTAACAAGTGTAGAATGGTTAAGAGAGTGTTCTAAAGGCTTAGAATGGTCTAGGAATGTGTATTATGACTTATAATAACCATTAGAATGATCCTAAACATTGCATGGTACCCCAAGGGAAGTAGAGGGTGTAGCATGAGTCCTTGTAGGTTCTAACAAGTGTAGAACGGCTAAGAGAGTATTCTAAAGTCTTAGAATGGTCTAGGAATGTGTATTAGGACTTATAAGAACCATTAGAATGATCCTAAACATTGCTCGAGTCCCCAAGGGACGTAGAGGGTGCAGCATGAGTACTTGGAGGTTCTAACAAGTGTAGAATGGTTAAGAGAGTATTCTGAAGGCTTAGAATCGTCTAGGAAAGTGTATTAGGACTTATAATAACCATTAGAATGATCCTAATCATTGCATGGTACCACAAGGGACGTAGAGGGTGTAGCATGAGTCCTTGGAGGTTCTAACAAGTGTAGAATGGTTAAGAGAGTATTCTAAAGGCTTAGAATGGTCTAGGAATGTGTAATAGGACTTATAATAACCATTAGAATGATCCTAAACATTGCATGGTACCCCAAGGGACGTAGAGGGTGTAGCATGACTCCTTGTAGGTTCTAACAAGAGTAGAACGGCTAAGAGAGTATTCTAAAGTCTTAGAATGGTCTAGGAATGTGTATTAGGACTTATAATAACCATTAGAATGATCCTAAACATTGCATGGTACCCCAAGGGACGTAGAGGGTGTAGCATGACTCCTTGTAGGTTCTAACAAGTGTAGAACGACTAAGAGAGTATTCTAAAGTCTTAGAATAGTCTAGGAATGTGTATTAGGACTTATAAGAACCATTAGAATGATCCTAAACATTGCTCGAGTCCCTAAGGGACGTAGAGGGTGCAGCATGAGTCCTTGGAGGTTCTAACAAGTGTAGAATGGTTAAGAGAGTATTCTAAAGGCTTAGAATGGTCTAGGAATGTGTAATAGGACTTATAATAACCATTAGAATGATCCTATACATTGCATGGTACCACAAGGGACGTAGAGGGTGCAGCATGAGTCCTTGGAGGTTCTAACAAGTGTAGAATGGTTAAGAGAGTGTTCTAAAGGCTTAGAATGGTCTAGGAATGTGTAATAGGACTTATAATAACCATTAGAATGATCCTAAACATTGCATGGTACCCCAAGGGAAGTAGAGGGTGTAGCATGAGTCCTTGGAGGTTCTAACAAGTGTAGAAAGGTTAAGAGAGTATTCTAAAGGCTTAGAATGGTGTAGGAATGTGTAATAGGACTTATAATAACCATTAGAATGATCCTAAACATTGCATGGTACCCCAAGGGACGTAGAGGGTGTAGCATGAGTCCTTGTAGGTTCTAACAAGTGTAGAACGGCTAAGAGAGTATTCTAAAGTCTTAGAATGGTCTAGGAATGTGTACTAGGACTTATAAGAACCATTAGAATGATCCTAAACATTGCTCGAGTCCCCAAGGGACGTAGAGGGTGCAGCATGAGTACTTGGAGGTTCTAACAAGTGTAGAATGGTTAAGAGAGTGTTCTAAAGGCTTAGAATGGTCTAGGAATGTGTATTAGGACTTATAAGAACCATTAGAATGATCCTAAACATTGCATGGTACCACAAGGGACGTAGAGGGTGCAGCATGAGTCCTTGGAGGTTCTAACAAGTGTAGAATGGTTAAGAGAGTGTTCTAAAGGCTTAGAATGGTCTAGGAATGTGTAATAGGACTTATAATAACCATTAGAATGATCCTAAACATTGCATGGTACCCCAAGGGAAGTAGAGGGTGTAGCATGAGTCCTTGTAGGTCCTAACAAGTGTGGAACGGCTAAGAGAGTATTCTAAAGTGTTAGAATGGTCTAGGAATGTGTATTAGGACTTATAAGAACCATTAGAATGATCCTAAACATTGCTCGAGTCCCCAAGGGACGTAGAGGGTGCAGCATGAGTCCTTGGAGGTTCTAACAAGTGTAGAATGGTTAAGAGAGTATTCTGAAGGCTTAGAATCGTCTAGGAAAGTGTACTACGACTAATAATAACCATTAGAATGATCCTAGACATTGCATGGTACCCCAAGGGAAGTAGAGGGTGTAGCATGAGTACTTGGAGGTTCTAACAAGTGTAGAATGGTTAAGAGAGTGTTCTAAAGGCTTAGAATGGTCTAGGAAAGTGTATTAGGACTTATAATAACCATTAGAATGATCCTAAACATTGCATGGTACCACAAGGGACGTAGAGGGTGTAGCATGAGGCCTTGGAGGTTCTAACAAGTGTAGAATGGTTAAGAGAGTATTCTAAAGGCTTAGAATGGTCTAGGAATGTGTAATAGGACTTATAATAACCATTAGAATGATCCTAAACATTGCATGGTACCCCAAGGGACGTAGAGGGTGTAGCATGACTCCTTGTAGGTTCTAACAAGTGTAGAACGACTAAGAGAGTATTCTAAAGTCTTAGAATGGTCTAGGAATGTGTATTAGGACTTATAAGAACCATTAGAATGATCCTAAACATTGCTCGAGTCCCTAAGGGACGTAGAGGGTGCAGCATGAGTCCTTGGAGGTTCTAACAAGTGTAGAATGGTTAAGAGAGTATTCTGAAGGCTTAGAATGGTCTAGGAATGTGTATTATGACTTATAATAACCATTAGAATGATCCTTAACATTGCGTGGTACCCCAAGGGACGTAGAGGGTGTACCATGAGTACTTGGAGGTTCTAACAAGTGTAGAATGGTTAAGATAGTGTTCTAAAGGCTTAGAATGGTCTAGGAATGTGTATTAGGACTTATAAGAACCATTAGAATGATCCTAAACTTTGCTCGAGTCCCCAAGGGACGTAGAGGGTGCAGCATGAGTCCTTGGAGGTTCTAACAAGTGTAGAATGGTTAAGAGAGTATTCTGAAGGCTTAGAATCGTCTAGGAAAGTGTACTAGGACTTATAATAACCATTAGAATGATCCTAAACATTGCATGGTACCCCAAGGGAAGTAGAGGGTGTAGCATGAGTACTTGGAGGTTCTAACAAGTGTAGAATGGTTAAGAGAGTGTTCTAAAGGCTTAGAATGGTCTAGGATTGTGTATTAGGACTTATAAGAACCATTAGAATGATCCTAAACATTGCATGGTACCACAAGGGACATAGAGGGTGCACATTGAGTCCTTGGAGGTTCTAACAAGTGTAGAATGGTTAAGAGAGTGTTCTAAAGGCTTAGAATGGTCTAGGAATGTGTATTATGACTTATAATAACCATTAGAATGATCCTAAACATTGCATGGTACCCCAAGGGAAGTAGAGGGTGTAGCATGAGTCCTTGTAGGTTCTAACAAGTGTAGAACGGCTAAGAGAGTATTCTAAAGTCTTAGAATGGTCTAGGAATGTGTATTAGGACTTATAAGAACCATTAGAATGATCCTAAACATTGCTCGAGTCCCCAAGGGACGTAGAGGGTGCAGCATGAGTCCTTGGAGGTTCTAACATGTGTAGAATGGTTAAGAGAGTATTCTGAAGGCTTAGAATCGTCTAGGAAAGTGTACTAGGACTAATAATAACCATTAGAATGATCCTAGACATTGCATGGTACCCCAAGGGAAGTAGAGGGTGTAGCATGAGTACTTGGAGGTTCTAACAAGTGTAGAATGGTTAAGAGAGTGTTCTAAAGGCATAGAATGGTCTAGGAAAGTGTATTAGGACTTATAATAACCATTAGAATGATCCTAATCATTGCATGGTACCACAAGGGACGTAGAGGGTGTAGCATGAGTCCTTGGAGGTTCTAACAAGTGTAGAATGGTTAAGAGAGTATTCTAAAGGCTTAGAATGGTCTAGGAATGTGTAATAGGACTTATAATAACCATTAGAATGATCCTAAACATTGCATGGTACCCCAAGGGACGTAGAGGGTGTAGCATGACTCCTTGTAGGTTCTAACAAGAGTAGAACGGCTAAGAGAGTATTCTAAAGTCTTAGAATGGTGTAGGAATGTGTAATAGGACTTATAATAACCATTAGAATGATCCTAAACATTGCATGGTACCCCAAGGGACGTAGAGGGTGTAGCATGAGTCCTTGTAGGTTCTAACAAGTGTAGAATGGTTAAGAGAGTGTTCTAAAGGCTTAGAATGGTCTAGGAATGTGTAATAGGACTTATAATAACCATTAGAATGATCCTAAACATTGCATGGTACCCCAAGGGAAGTAGAGGGTGTAGCATGAGTCCTTGGAGGTTCTAACAAGTGTAGAAAGGTTAAGAGAGTATTCTAAAGGCTTAGAATGGTGTAGGAATGTGTAATAGGACTTATAATAACCATTAGAATGATCCTAAACATTGCATGGTACCCCAAGGGACGTAGAGGGTGTAGCATGAGTCCTTGTAGGTTCTAACAAGTGTAGAACGGCTAAGAGAGTATTCTAAAGTCTTAGAATGGTCTAGGAATGTGTACTAGGACTTATAAGAACCATTAGAATGATCCTAAACATTGCTCGAGTCCCCAAGGGACGTAGAGGGTGCAGCATGAGTACTTGGAGGTTCTAACAAGTGTAGAATGGTTAAGAGAGTGTTCTAAAGGCTTAGAATGGTCTAGGAATGTGTATTAGGACTTATAAGAACCATTAGAATGATCCTAAACATTGCATGGTACCACAAGGGACGTAGAGGGTGCAGCATGAGTCCTTGGAGGTTCTAACAAGTGTAGAATGGTTAAGAGAGTGTTCTAAAGGCTTAGAATGGTCTAGGAATGTGTAATAGGACTTATAATAACCATTAGAATGATCCTAAACATTGCATGGTACCCCAAGGGAAGTAGAGGGTGTAGCATGAGTCCTTGTAGGTTCTAACAAGTGTGGAACGGCTAAGAGAGTATTCTAAAGTGTTAGAATGGTCTAGGAATGTGTATTAGGACTTATAAGAACCATTAGAATGATCCTAAACATTGCTCGAGTCCCCAAGGGACGTAGAGGGTGCAGCATGAGTCCTTGGAGGTTCTAACAAGTGTAGAATGGTTAAGAGAGTATTCTGAAGGCTTAGAATGGTCTAGGAATGTGTATTATGACTTATAATATCCATTAGAATGATCCATAACATTGCATGGTACCCCAAGGGACGTAGAGGGTGTACCATGAGTACTTGGAGGTTCTAACAAGTGTAAAATGGTTAAGAGAGTGTTCTAAAGGCTTAGAATGGTCTAGGAATGTGTATTAGGACTTATAATAACCATTAGAATGATCCTAAACATTGCATGGTACCACAAGGGACGTAGAGGGTGTAGCATGAGTCCTTGTAGGTTCTAACAAGTGTAGAACGGCTAAGAGAGTATTCTAAAGTCTTAGAATGGTCTAGGAATGTGTAGTAGGACTTATAAGAACCATTAGAATGATCCTAAACATTGCTCGAATCCCCAAAGGACGTAGAGGGTGCAGCATGAGTCCTTGGAGGTTCTAACAAGTGTAGAATGGTTAAGAGAGTATTCTGAAGGCTTAGAATCGTCTAGGAAAGTGTACTAGGACTTATAATAACCATTAGAATGATCCTAAACATTGCATGGTACCCCAAGGGAAGTAGAGGGTGTAGCATGAGTACTTGGAGGTTCTAACAAGTGTAGAATGGTTAAGAGAGTGTTCTAAAGGCTTAGAATGGTCTAGGAAAGTGTATTAGGACTTATAATAACCATTAGAATGATCCTAAACATTGCATGGTACCACAAGGGACGTAGAGAGTGTAGCATGAGTCCTTGGAGGTTCTAACAAGTGTAGAATGGTTAAGAGAGTATTCTAAAGGCTTAGAATGGTCTAGGAATGTGTAATAGGACTTATAATAACCATTAGAATGATCCTAAACATTGCATGGTACCCCAAGGGACGTAGAGGGTGTAGCATGACTCCTTGTAGGTTCTAACAAGTGTAGAACGGCTAAGAGAGTATTTTAAAGTCTTAGAATGGTCTAGGAATGTGTATTAGGACTTATAAGAACCATTAGAATGATCCTAAACATTGCATGGTACCACAAGGGACGTAGAGGGTGCAGCATGAGTCCTTGGAGGTTCTAACAAGTGTAGAATGGTTAAGAGAGTGTTCTAAAGGCTTAGAATCGTCTAGGAAAGTGTACTAGGACTTATAATAACCATTAGAATGATCCTAAACATTGCATGGTACCCCAAGGGAAGTAGAGGGTGTAGCATGAGTACTTGGAGGTTCTAACAAGTGTAGAATGGTTAAGAGAGTGTTCTAAAGGCTTAGAATGGTCTAGGAATGTGTATTAGGACTTATAAGAACCATTAGAATGATCCTAAACATTGCATGGTACCACAAGGGACGTAGAGGGTGCACATTGAGTCCTTGGAGGTTCTAACAAGTGTAGAATGGTTAAGAGAGTGTTCTAAAGGCTTAGAATGGTCTAGGAATGTGTAATAGGACTTATAATAACCATTAGAATGATCCTAAACATTGCATGGTACCCCAAGGGAAGTAGAGGGTGTAGCATGAGTCCTTGTAGGTTCTAACAAGTGTAGAACGGCTAAGAGAGTATTCTAAAGTCTTAGAATGGTCTCGGAATGTGTATTAGGACTTATAAGAACCATTAGAATGATCCTAAACATTGCTCGAGTCCCCAAGGGACGTAGAGGGTGCAGCATGAGTCCTTGGAGGTTCTAACAAGTGTAGAATGGTTAAGTGAGTATTCTGAAGGCTTAGAATCGTCTAGGAAAGTGTACTAGGACTAATAATAACCATTAGAATGATCCTAGACATTGCATGGTACCCCAAGGGAAGTAGAGGGTGTAGCATGAGTACTTGGAGGTTCTAACAAGTGTAGAATGGTTAAGAGAGTGTTCTAAAGGCTTAGAATGGTCTAGGAAAGTGTATTAGGACTTATAATAACCATTAGAATGATCCTAAACATTGCATGGTACCACAAGGGACGTAGAGGGTGTAGCATGAGTCCTTGGAGGTTCTAACAAGTGTAGAATGGTTAAGAGAGTATTCTAAAGGCTTAGAATGGTCTAGGAATGTGTAATAGGACTTATAATAACCATTAGAATGATCCTAAACATTGCATGGTACCCCAAGGGACGTAGAGGGTGTAGCATGACTCCTTGTAGGTTCTAACAAGTGTAGAACGGCTAAGAGAGTATTTTAAAGTCTTAGAATGGTCTAGGAATGTGTATTAGGACTTATAAGAACCATTAGAATGATCCTAAACATTGCATGGTACCACAAGGGACGTAGAGGGTGCAGCATGAGTCCTTGGAGGTTCTAACAAGTGTAGAATGGTTAAGAGAGTGTTCTAAAGGCTTAGAATCGTCTAGGAAAGTGTACTAGGACTTATAATAACCATTAGAATGATCCTAAACATTGCATGGTACCCCAAGGGAAGTAGAGGGTGTAGCATGAGTACTTGGAGGTTCTAACAAGTGTAGAATGGTTAAGAGAGTGTTCTAAAGGCTTAGAATGGTCTAGGAATGTGTATTAGGACTTATAAGAACCATTAGAATGATCCTAAACATTGCATGGTACCACAAGGGACGTAGAGGGTGCACATTGAGTCCTTGGAGGTTCTAACAAGTGTAGAATGGTTAAGAGAGTGTTCTAAAGGCTTAGAATGGTCTAGGAATGTGTAATAGGACTTATAATAACCATTAGAATGATCCTAAACATTGCATGGTACCCCAAGGGAAGTAGAGGGTGTAGCATGAGTCCTTGTAGGTTCTAACAAGTGTAGAACGGCTAAGAGAGTATTCTAAAGTCTTAGAATGGTCTCGGAATGTGTATTAGGACTTATAAGAACCATTAGAATGATCCTAAACATTGCTCGAGTCCCCAAGGGACGTAGAGGGTGCAGCATGAGTCCTTGGAGGTTCTAACAAGTGTAGAATGGTTAAGTGAGTATTCTGAAGGCTTAGAATCGTCTAGGAAAGTGTACTAGGACTAATAATAACCATTAGAATGATCCTAGACATTGCATGGTACCCCAAGGGAAGTAGAGGGTGTAGCATGAGTACTTGGAGGTTCTAACAAGTGTAGAATGGTTAAGAGAGTGTTCTAAAGGCTTAGAATGGTCTAGGAAAGTGTATTAGGACTTATAATAACCATTAGAATGATCCTAAACATTGCATGGTACCACAAGGGACGTAGAGGGTGTAGCATGAGTCCTTGGAGGTTCTAACAAGTGTAGAATGGTTAAGAGAGTATTCTAAAGGCTTAGAATGGTCTAGGAATGTGTAATAGGACTTATAATAACCATTAGAATGATCCTAAACATTGCATGGTACCCCAAGGGACGTAGAGGGTGTAGCATGACTCCTTGTAGGTTCTAACAAGTGTAGAACGGCTAAGAGAGTATTCTAAAGTCTTAGAATGGTCTAGGAATGTGTATTAGGACTTATAAGAACCATTAGAATGATCCTAAACATTGCTCGAGTCCCCAAGGGACGTAGAGGGTGCAGCATGAGTCCTTGGAGGTTCTAACAAGTGTAGAATGGTTAAGAGAGTATTCTGAAGGCTTAGAATGGTCTAGGAATGTGTATTATGACTTATAATAACCATTAGAATGATCCTTAACATTGCATGGTACCCCAAGGGACGTAGAGGGTGTAGCATGAGTCCTTGTAGGTTCTAACAAGTGTAGAATGGTAAAGAGAGTATTCTAAAGGCTTAGAATGGTCTAGGAATGTGTATTAGGACTTATAAGAACCATTAGAATGATCCTAAACATTGTTCGAGTCCCCAAGGGACATAGAGGGTGCAGCAAGAGTCCTTGGAGGTTCTAATAAGAGTAGAATGGTTAAGAGAGTATTCTAAAGTGTTAGAATGGTCTAGGAATGTGTATTAGGACTTATAAGAACCATTAGAATGATCCTAAACATTGCTCGAGTCCCCAAGGGACGTAGAGGGTGCAGCATGAGTCCTTGGAGGTTCTAACAAGTGTAGAATGGTTAAGAGAGTATTCTGAAGGCTTAGAATCGTCTAGGAAAGTGTATTAGGACTTATAAGAACCATTAGAATGATCCTAAACATTGCTCGAGTCCCCAAGGGACGTAGAGGGTGCAACATGAGTCCTTGGAGGTTCTAACAAGTGTAGAATGGTTAAGAGAGTATTCTGAAGGCTTAGAATCGTCTAGGAAAGTGTACTAGGACTAATAATAACCATTAGAATGATCCTAGACATTGCATGGTACCCCAAGGGAAGTAGAGGGTGTAGCATGAGTACTTGGAGGTTCTAACAAGTGTAGAATGGTTAAGAGAGTGTTCTAAAGGCTTAGAATGGTCTAGGAAAGTGTATTAGGACTTATAATAACCATTAGAATGATTCTAAACATTGCATGGTACCACAAGGGACGTAGAGGGTGTAGCATGAGTCCTTGGAGGTTCTAACAAGTGTAGAATGGTTAAGAGAGTATTCTAAAGGCTTAGAATGGTCTAGGAATGTGTAATAGGACTTATAATAACCATTAGAATGATCCTAAACATTGCATGGTACCCCAAGGGACGTAGAGGGTGTAGCATGACTCCTTGTAGGTTCTAACAAGTGTAGAACGGCTAAGAGAGTATTCTAAAGTCTTAGAATGGTCTAGGAATGTGTATTAGGACTTATAAGAACCATTAGAATGATCCTAAACATTGCTCGAGTCCCCAAGGGACGTAGAGGGTGCAGCATGAGTCCTTGGAGGTTCTAACAAGTGTAGAATGGTTAAGAGAGTATTCTGAAGGCTTAGAATGGTCTAGGAATGTGTATTATGACTTATAATAACCATTAGAATGATCCTTAACATTGCATGGTACCCCAAGGGACGTAGAGGGCGTAGCATGAGTCCTTGTAGGTTCTAACAAGTGTAGAACGGTAAAGAGAGTATTCTAAAGGCTTAGAATGGTCTAGGAATGTGTATTAGGACTTATAAGAACCATTAGAATGATCCTAAACATTGTTCGAGTCCCCAAGGGACATAGAGGGTGTAGCAAGAGTCCTTGGAGGTTCTAATAAGAGTAGAATGGTTAAGAGAGTATTCTAAAGTGTTAGAATGGTCTAGGAATGTGTATTAGGACTTATAAGAACCATTAGAATGATCCTAAACATTGCTCGAGTCCCCAAGGGACGTAGAGGGTGCAGCATGAGTCCTTGGAGTTTCTAACAAGTGTAGAATAGTTAAGAGAGTATTCTGAAGGCTTAGAATCGTCTAGGAAAGTGTATTAGGACTTATAAGAACCATTAGAATGATCCTAAACATTGCTCGAGTCCCCAAGGGACGTAGAGGGTGCAGCATGAGTCCTTGGAGGTTCTAACAAGTGTAGAATGGTTAAGAGAGTATTCTGAAGGCTTAGAATCGTCTAGGAAAGTGTACTAGGACTAATAATAACCATTAGAATGATCCTAGACATTGCATGGTACCCCAAGGGAAGTAGAGGGTGTAGCATGAGTACTTGGAGGTTCTAACAAGTGTAGAATGGTTAAGAGAGTGTTCTAAAGGCTTAGAATGGTCTAGGAAAGTGTATTAGGACTTATAATAACCATTAGAATGATCCTAAACATTGCATGGTACCACAAGGGACGTAGAGGGTGTAGCATGAGTCCTTGGAGGTTCTAACAAGTGTAGAATGGTTAAGAGAGTATTCTAAAGGCTTAGAATGGTCTAGGAATGTGTAATAGGACTTATAATAACCATTAGAATGATCCTAAACATTGCATGGTACCCCAAGGGACGTAGAGGGTGTAGCATGACTCCTTGTAGGTTCTAACAAGTGTAGAACGGCTAAGAGAGTATTCTAAAGTCTTAGAATGGTCTAGGAATGTGTATTAGGACTTATAAGAACCATTAGAATGATCCTAAACATTGCTCGAGTCCCCAAGGGACGTAGAGGGTGCAGCATGAGTCCTTGGAGGTTCTAACAAGTGTAGAATGGTTAAGAGAGTATTCTGAAGGCTTAGAATGGTCTAGGAATGTGTATTATGACTTATAATAACCATTAGAATGATCCTTAACATTGCATGGTACCCCAAGGGACGTAGAGGGTGTAGCATGAGTCCTTGTAGGTTCTAACAAGTGTAGAACGGTAAAGAGAGTATTCTAAAGGCTTAGAATGGTCTAGGAATGTGTATTAGGACTTATAAGAACCATTAGAATGATCCTAAACATTGTTCGAGTCCCCAAGGGACATAGAGGGTGTAGCAAGAGTCCTTGGAGGTTCTAATAAGAGTAGAATGGTTAAGAGAGTATTCTAAAGTGTTAGAATGGTCTAGGAATGTGTATTAGGACTTATAAGAACCATTAGAATGATCCTAAACATTGCTCGAGTCCCCAAGGGACGTAGAGGGTGCAGCATGAGTCCTTGGAGGTTCTAACAAGTGTAGAATGGTTAAGAGAGTATTCTGAAGGCTTAGAATCGTCTAGGAAAGTGTATTAGGACTTATAAGAACCATTAGAATGATCCTAAACATTGCTCGAGTCCCCAAGGGACGTAGAGGGTGCAGCATGAGTCCTTGGAGGTTCTAACAAGTGTAGAATGGTTAAGAGAGTATTCTGAAGGCTTAGAATGGTCTAGGAATGTGTATTATGACTTATAATAACCATTAGAATGATCCTAAACATTGCATGGTACCCCAAGGGACGTAGAGGGTGTAGCATGACTCCTTGTAGGTTCTAACAAGTGTAGAACGGCTAAGAGAGTATTCTCAAGTGTTAGAATGGTCTAGGAATG
The DNA here is from genome assembly GCA_037953625.1 of Crotalaria pallida. Classification (NCBI taxonomy): domain Eukaryota; kingdom Viridiplantae; phylum Streptophyta; class Magnoliopsida; order Fabales; family Fabaceae; genus Crotalaria; species Crotalaria pallida. The sequence continues at coordinate 61,461,259 of CM075655.1, read as the reverse complement.
TGTATTAGGACTTATAAGAACCATTAGAATGATCCTAAACATTGCTCGAGTCCCCAAGGGACGTAGAGGGTGCAGCATGAGTCCTTGGAGGTTCTAACAAGTGTAGAATGGTTAAGAGAGTATTCTGAAGGCTTAGAATCGTCTAGGAAAGTGTACTAGGACTAATAATAACCATTAGAATGATCCTAGACATTGCATGGTACCCCAAGGGAAGTAGAGGGTGTAGCATGAGTACTTGGAGGTTCTAACAAGTGTAGAATGGTTAAGAGAGTGTTCTAAAGGCTTAGAATGGTCTAGGAAAGTGTATTAGGACTTATAATAACCATTAGAATGATCCTAAACATTGCATGGTACCACAAGGGACGTAGAGGGTGTAGCATGAGTCCTTGGAGGTTCTAACAAGTGTAGAATGGTTAAGAGAGTATTCTAAAGGCTTAGAATGGTCTAGGAATGTGTAATAGGACTTATAATAACCATTAGAATGATCCTAAACATTGCATGGTACCCCAAGGGACGTAGAGGGTGTAGCATGACTCCTTGTAGGTTCTAACAAGTGTAGAACGGCTAAGAGAGTATTCTAAAGTCTTAGAATGGTCTAGGAATGTGTATTAGGACTTATAAGAACCATTAGAATGATCCTAAACATTGCTCGAGTCCCCAAGGGACGTAGAGGGTGCAGCATGAGTCCTTGGAGGTTCTAACAAGTGTAGAATGGTTAAGAGAGTATTCTGAAGGCTTAGAATGGTCTAGGAATGTGTATTATGACTTATAATAACCATTAGAATGATCCTTAACATTGCATGGTACCCCAAGGGACGTAGAGGGTGTAGCATGAGTCCTTGTAGGTTCTAACAAGTGTAGAACGGTAAAGAGAGTATTCTAAAGGCTTAGAATGGTCTAGGAATGTGTATTAGGACTTATAAGAACCATTAGAATGATCCTAAACATTGTTCGAGTCCCCAAGGGACATAGAGGGTGTAGCAAGAGTCCTTGGAGGTTCTAATAAGAGTAGAATGGTTAAGAGAGTATTCTAAAGTGTTAGAATGGTCTAGGAATGTGTATTAGGACTTATAAGAACCATTAGAATGATCCTAAACATTGCTCGAGTCCCCAAGGGACGTAGAGGGTGCAGCATGAGTCCTTGGAGGTTCTAACAAGTGTAGAATGGTTAAGAGAGTATTCTGAAGGCTTAGAATCGTCTAGGAAAGTGTATTAGGACTTATAAGAACCATTAGAATGATCCTAAACATTGCTCGAGTCCCCAAGGGACGTAGAGGGTGCACCATGAGTCCTTGGAGGTTCTAACAAGTGTAGAATGGTTAAGAGAGTATTCTGAAGGCTTAGAATCGTCTAGGAAAGTGTACTAGGACTAATAATAACCATTAGAATGATCCTAGACATTGCATGGTACCCCAAGGGAAGTAGAGGGTGTAGCATGAGTACTTGGAGGTTCTAACAAGTGTAGAATGGTTAAGAGAGTGTTCTAAAGGCTTAGAATGGTCTAGGAAAGTGTATTAGGACTTATAATAACCATTAGAATGATTCTAAACATTGCATGGTACCACAAGGGACGTAGAGGGTGTAGCATGAGTCCTTGGAGGTTCTAACAAGTGTAGAATGGTTAAGAGAGTATTCTAAAGACTTAGAATGGTCTAGGAATGTGTAATAGGACTTATAATAACCATTAGAATGATCCTAAACATTGCATGGTACCCCAAGGGACGTAGAGGGTGTAGCATGACTCCTTGTAGGTTCTAACAAGTGTAGAACGGCTAAGAGAGTATTCTAAAGTCTTAGAATGGTCTAGGAATGTGTATTAGGACTTATAAGAACCATTAGAATGATCCTAAACATTGCTCGAGTCCCCAAGGGACGTAGAGGGTGCAGCATGAGTCCTTGGAGGTTCTAACAAGTGTAGAATGGTTAAGAGAGTATTCTGAAGGCTTAGAATGGTCTAGGAATGTGTATTATGACTTATAATAACCATTAGAATGATCCTTAACATTGCATGGTACCCCAAGGGACGTAGAGGGTGTACCATGAGTACTTGGAGGTTCTAACAAGTGTAAAATGGTTAAGAGAGTGTTCTAAAAGGCTTAGAATGGTCTAGGAATGTATATTAGGACTTATAATAACCATTAGAATGATCCTAAACATTGCATGGTACCACAAGGGACGTAGAGGGCGTAGCATGAGTCCTTGTAGGTTCTAACAAGTGTAGAACGGCTAAGAGAGTATTCTAAAGTCTTAGAATGGTCTAGGAATGTGTATTAGGACTTATAATAACCATTAGAATGATCCTAAACATTGCTCGAGTCCCCAAGGGACGTAGAGGGTGCAGCATGAGTCCTTGGAGGTTCTAACAAGTGTAGAATGGTTAAGAGAGTATTCTGAAGGCTTAGAATCGTCTAGGAAAGTGTACTAGGACTTATAATAACCATTAGAATGATCCTAAACATTGCATGGTACCCCAAGGGAAGTAGAGGGTGTAGCATGAGTACTTGGAGGTTCTAACAAGTGTAGAATGGTTAAGAGAGTGTTCTAAAGGCTTAGAATGGTCTAGGAATGTGTATTAGGACTTATAATAACCATTAGAATGATCTAAACATTGCTCGAGTCCCCAAGGGACGTAGAGGGTGCAGCATTAGTCCTTGGAGGTTCTAACAAGTGTAGAATGGTTAAGAGAGTATTTTGAAGGCTTAGAATGGTCTAGGAATGTGCATTAGGACTTATAATAACCATTAGAATGATCCTAAACATTGCTCGAGTCCCCAAGGGACGTAGAGGGTGCAGCATGAGTCCTTGGAGGTTCTAACAAGTGTAGAATGGTTAAGAGAGTATTCTGAAGGCTTAGAATCGTCTAGGAAAGTGTATTAGGACTTATAAGAACCATTAGAATGATCCTAAACATTGCTCGAGTCCCCAAGGGACGTAGAGGGTGCAGCATGAGTCCTTGGAGGTTCTAACAAGTGTAGAATGGTTAAGAGAGTATTCTGAAGGCTTAGAATCGTCTAGGAAAGTGTACTAGGACTAATAATAACCATTAGAATGATCCTAGACATTGCATGGTACCCCAAGGGAAGTAGAGGGTGTAGCATGAGTACTTGGAGGTTCTAACAAGTGTAGAATGGTTAAGAGAGTGTTCTAAAGGCTTAGAATGGTCTAGGAAAGTGTATTAGGACTTATAATAACCATTAGAATGATTCTAAACATTGCATGGTACCACAAGGGACGTAGAGGGTGTAGCATGAGTCCTTGGAGGTTCTAACAAGTGTAGAATGGTTAAGAGAGTATTCTAAAGACTTAGAATGGTCTAGGAATGTGTAATAGGACTTATAATAACCATTAGAATGATCCTAAACATTGCATGGTACCCCAAGGGACGTAGAGGGTGTAGCATGACTCCTTGTAGGTTCTAACAAGTGTAGAACGGCTAAGAGAGTATTCTAAAGTCTTAGAATGGTCTAGGAATGTGTATTAGGACTTATAAGAACCATTAGAATGATCCTAAACATTGCTCGAGTCCCCAAGGGACGTAGAGGGTGCAGCATGAGTCCTTGGAGGTTCTAACAAGTGTAGAATGGTTAAGAGAGTATTCTGAAGGCTTAGAATGGTCTAGGAATGTGTATTATGACTTATAATAACCATTAGAATGATCCTTAACATTGCATGGTACCCCAAGGGACGTAGAGGGTGTACCATGAGTACTTGGAGGTTCTAACAAGTGTAAAATGGTTAAGAGAGTGTTCTAAAAGGCTTAGAATGGTCTAGGAATGTATATTAGGACTTATAATAACCATTAGAATGATCCTAAACATTGCATGGTACCACAAGGGACGTAGAGGGCGTAGCATGAGTCCTTGTAGGTTCTAACAAGTGTAGAACGGCTAAGAGAGTATTCTAAAGTCTTAGAATGGTCTAGGAATGTGTATTAGGACTTATAAGAACCATTAGAATGATCTAAACATTGCTCGAGTCCCCAAGGGACGTAGAGGGTGCAGCATTAGTCCTTGGAGGTTCTAACAAGTGTAGAATGGTTAAGAGAGTATTTTGAAGGCTTAGAATGGTCTAGGAATGTGCATTAGGACTTATAATAACCATTAGAATGATCCGAAACATTGCATGGTACCACAAGGGAAGTAGAGGGTGTAGCATGAGTACTTGGAGGTTCTAACAAGTGTAGAATGGTTAAGAGAGTGTTCTAAAGGCTTAGAATGGTCTAGGAATGTGTATTAGGACTTATAATAACCATTAGAATGATCCTAAACATTGCTCGAGTCCCCAAGGGACGTAGAGGGTGCAGCATGAGTCCTCGGAGGTTCTAACAAGTGTAGAATGGTTAAGAGAGTATTCTGAAGGCTTAGAATCGTCTAGGAAAGTGTACTAGGACTTATAATAACCATTAGAATGATCCTAAACATTGCATGGTACCCCAAGGGAAGTAGAGGGTGTAGCATGAGTACTTGGAGGTTCTAACAAGTGTAGAATGGTTAAGAGAGTGTTCTAAAGGCTTAGAATGGTCTAGGAAAGTGTATTAGGACTTATAATAACCATTAGAATGATCCTAAACATTACATGGTACCACAAGGGACGTAGAGGGTGTAGCATGAGTCCTTGGAGGTTCTAACAAGTGTAGAATGGTTAAGAGAGTATTCTAAAGGCTTAGAATGGTCTAGGAATGTGTAATAGGACTTATAATAACCATTAGAATGATCCTAAACATTGCATGGTACCCCAAGGGACGTAGAGGGTGTAGCATGAGTCCTTGTAGGCTCTAACAAGTGTAGAACGGCTAAGAGAGTATTCTAAAGTCTTAGAATGGTCTAGGAATGTGTATTAGGACTTATAAGAACCATTAGAATGATCCTAAACATTGCTCGAGTCCCCAAGGGACGTAGAGGGTGCAGCATGAGTCCTTGGAGGTTCTAACAAGTGTAGAATGGTTAAGAGAGTATTCTGAAGGCTTAGAATGGTCTAGGAATGTGTATTATGACTTATAATAACCATTAGAATGATCCTTAACATTGCATGGTACCCCAAGGGACGTAGAGGGTGTACCATGAGTACTTGGAGGTTCTAACAAGTGTAAAATGGTTAAGAGAGTGTTCTAAAGGCTTAGAATGGTCTAGGAATGTGTATTAGGACTTATAATAACCATTAGAATGATCCTAAACATTGCATGGTACCACAAGGGACGTAGAGGGTGTAGCATGAGTCCTTGTAGGTTCTAACAAGTGTAGAACGGCTAAGAGAGTATTCTAAAGTGTTAGAATGGTCTAGGAATGTGTATTAGGACTTATAAGAACCATTAGAATGATCCTAAACATTGCTCGAGTCCCCAAGGGACGTAGAGGGTGCAGCATGAGTCCTTGGAGGTTCTAACAAGTGTAGAACGGTTAAGAGAGTATTCTGAAGGCTTAGAATCGTCTAGGAAAGTGTACTAGGACTAATAATAACCATTAGAATGATCCTAGACATTGCATGGTACCCCAAGGGAAGTAGAGGGTGTAGCATGAGTACTTGGAGGTTCTAACAAGTGTAGAATGGTTAAGAGAGTGTTCTAAAGGCTTAGAATGGTCTAGGAAAGTGTATTAGGACTTATAATAACCATTAGAATGATCCTAAACATTGCATGGTACCACAAGGGAAGTAGAGGGTGTAGCATGAGTACTTGGAGGTTCTAACAAGTGTAGAATGGTTAAGAGAGTGTTCTAAAGGCTTAGAATGGTCAAGGAATGTGTATTAGGACTTATAATAACCATTAGAATGATCCTAAACATTGCATGGTACCACAAGGGACGTAGAGGGTGTAGCATGAGTCCTTGTAGGTTCTAACAAGTGTAGAACGGCTAAGAGAGTATTCTAAAGTCTTAGAATGGTCTAGGAATGTGTATTAGGACTTATAAGAACCATTAGAATGATCCTAAACATTGCTCGAGTCCCCAAGGGACGTAGAGGGTGCAGCATGAGTCCTTGGAGGTTCTAACAAGTGTAGAATGGTTAAGAGAGTATTCTGAAGGCTTAGAATCGTCTAGGAAAGTGTACTAGGACTTATAATAACCATTAGAATGATCCTAAACATTGCATGGTACCCCAAGGGAAGTAGAGGGTGTAGCATGAGTACTTGGAGGTTCTAACAAGTGTAGAATGGTTAAGAGAGTGTTCTAAAGGCTTAGAATGGTCTAGGAAAGTGTATTAGGACTTATAATAACCATTAGAATGATCCTAAACATTACATGGTACCACAAGGGACGTAGAGGGTGTAGCATGAGTCCTTGGAGGTTCTAACAAGTGTAGAATGGTTAAGAGAGAATTCTAAAGGCTTAGAATGGTCTAGGAATGTGTAATAGGACTTATAATAACCATTAGAATGATCCTAAACATTGCATGGTACCCCAAGGGACGTAGAGGGTGTAGCATGACTCCTTGTAGGTTCTAACAAGTGTAGAACGGCTAAGAGAGTATTCTAAAGTCTTAGAATGGTCTAGGAATGTGTATTAGGACTTATAAGAACCATTAGAATGATCCTAAACATTGCTCGAGTCCCCAAGGGACGTAGAGGGTGCAGCATGAGTCCTTGGAGGTTCTAACAAGTGTAGAATGGTTAAGAGAGTATTCTGAAGGCTTAGAATGGTCTAGGAATGTGTATTATGACTTATAATAACCATTAGAATGATCCTAAACATTGCATGGTACCACAAGGGAAGTAGAGGGTGTAGCATGAGTACTTGGAGGTTCTAACAAGTGTAGAATGGTTAAGTGAGTGTTCTAAAGGCATAGAATGGTCTAGGAATGTGTATTAGGACTTATAATAACCATTAGAATGATCCTAAACATTGCATGGTACCAGAAGGGACGTAGAGGGTGTAGCATGAGTCCTTGGAGGTTCTAACAAGTGTAGAAAGGTTAAGAGAGTATTATAAAGGCTTAGAATGGTCTAGGAATGTGTATTAGGACTTATAATAACCATTAGAATGATCCTAAACATTGCATGGTACCACAAGGGACGTAGAGGGTGTAGCATGAGTCCTTGGAGGTTCTAACAAGTGTAGAATGGTTAAGAGAGTGTTCTAAAGGCTTAGAATGGTCTAGGAATGTGTATTAGGACTTATAATAACCATTAGAATGATCCTAAACATTGCATGGTACCACAAGGAAGGTAGAGGGTGTAGCATGAGTCCTTGTAGGTTCTAACAAGTGTAGAACGGCTAAGAGAGTATTCTAAAGTCTTAGAATGGTCTAGGAATGTGTATTAGGACTTATAAGAACCATTAGAATGATCCTAAACATTGCTCGAGTCCCCAAGGGACATAGAGGGTGCAGCATGAGTCCTTGGAGGTTCTAACAAGTGTAGAATGGTTAAGAGAGTATTCTGAAGGCTTAGAATCGTCTAGGAAATTGTACTAGGACTTATAATAACCATTAGAATGATCCTAAACATTGCATGGTATCCCACGGGAAGTAGAGGGTGTAGCATGAGTACTTGGAGGTTCTAACAAGTGTAGAATGGTTAAGAGAGTGTTCTAAAGGCTTAGAATGGTCTAGGAAAGTGTATTAGGACTTATAATAACCATTAGAATGATCCTAAACATTGCATGGTACCACAAGGGACGTAGAGAGTGTAGCATGAGTCCTTGGAGGTTCTAACAAGTGTAGAATGGTTAAGAGAGTATTCTAAAGGCTTAGAATGGTCTAGGAATGTGTATTAGGACTTATAATAACCATTAGAATGATCCTAAACATTGCATGGTACCCCAAGGGACGTAGAGGGTGTAGCATGAGTCCTTGTAGGTTCTAACAAGTGTAGAACGGCTAAGAGAGTATTCTAAAGTCTTAGAATGGTCTAGGAATGTGTATTAGGACTTATAAGAACCATTAGAATGATCCTAAACATTGCTCGAGTCCCCAAGGGACGTAGAGGGTGCAGCATGAGTCCTTGGAGGTTCTAACAAGTGTAGAATGGTTAAGAGAGTATTCTGAAGGCTTAGAATGGTCTAGGAATGTGTATTATGACTTATAATAACCATTAGAATGATCCTTAACATTGCATGGTACCCCAAGGGACGTAGAGGGTGTACCATGAGTACTTGGAGGTTCTAACAAGTGTAAAATGGTTAAGAGAGTGTTCTAAAGGCTTAGAATGGTCTAGGAATGTGTATTAGGACTTATAATAACCATTAGCATGATCCTAAACATTGCATGGTACCACAAGGGACGTAGAGGGTGTAGCATGAGTCCTTGTAGGTTCTAACAAGTGTAGAACGGCTAAGAGAGTATTCTAAAGTCTTAGAATGGTCTAGGAATGTGTATTAGGACTTATAAGAACCATTAGAATGATCCTAAACATTGCTCGAGTCCCCAAGGGACGTAGAGGGTGCAGCATGAGTCCTTGGAGGTTCTAACAAGTGTAGAATGGTTAAGAGAGTATTCTGAAGGCTTAGAATGGTCTAGGAATGTGTATTAGGACTTATAATAACCATTAGAATGATCCGAAACATTGCATGGTACCACAAGGGAAGTAGAGGGTGTAGCATGAGTACTTGGAGGTTCTAACAAGTGTAGAATGGTTAAGAGAGTGTTCTAAAGGCTTAGAATGGTCTAGGAATGTGTATTAGGACTTATAATAACCATTAGAATGATCCTAAACATTGCATGGTACCACAAGGGACGTAGAGGGTGTAGCATGAGTCCTTGGAGGTTCTAACAAGTGTAGAAAGGTTAAGAGAGTATTCTAAAGGCTTAGAATGGTGTAGGAATGTGTAATAGGACTTATAATAACCATTAGAATGATCCTAAACATTGCATGGTACCCCAAGGGACGTAGAGGGTGTAGCATGAGTCCTTGTAGGTTCTAACAAGTGTAGAACGGCTAAGAGAGTATTCTAAAGTCTTAGAATGGTCTAGGAATGTGTATTAGGACTTATAAGAACCATTAGAATGATCCTAAACATTGCTCGAGTCCCCAAGGGACGTAGAGGGTGCAGCATGAGTCCTTGGAGGTTCTAACAAGTGTAGAATGGTTAAGAGAGTATTCTGAAGGCTTAGAATGGTCTAGGAATGTGTATTATGACTTATAATAACCATTAGAATGATCCTTAACATTGCATGGTACCCCAAGGGACGTAGAGGGTGTACCATGAGTACTTGGAGGTTCTAACAAGTGTAAAATGGTTAAGAGAGTGTTCTAAAGGCTTAGAATGGTCTAGGAATGTGTATTAGGACTTATAATAACCATTAGAATGATCCTAAACATTGCATGGTACCACAAGGGACGTAGAGGGTGTAGCATGAGTCCTTGTAGGTTCTAACAAGTGTAGAACGGCTAAGAGAGTATTCTAAAGTCTTAGAATGGTCTAGGAATGTGTATTAGGACTTATAAGAACCATTAGAATGATCCTAAACATTGCTCGAGTCCCCAAGGGACGTAGAGGGTGCAGCATGAGTCCTTGGAGGTTCTAACAAGTGTAGAATGGTTAAGAGAGTATTCTGAAGGCTTAGAATGGTCTAGGAATGTGTATTAGGACTTATAATAACCATTAGAATGATCCGAAACATTGCATGGTACCACAAGGGAAGTAGAGGGTGTAGCATGAGTACTTGGAGGTTCTAACAAGTGTAGAATGGTTAAGAGAGTGTTCTAAAGGCTTAGAATGGTCTAGGAATGTGTATTAGGACTTATAATAACCATTAGAATGATCCTAAACATTGCATGGTACCACAAGGGACGTAGAGGGTGTAGCATGAGTCCTTGGAGGTTCTAACAAGTGTAGAAAGGTTAAGAGAGTATTCTAAAGGCTTAGAATGGTGTAGGAATGTGTAATAGGACTTATAATAACCATTAGAATGATCCTAAACATTGCATGGTACCCCAAGGGACGTAGAGGGTGTAGCATGAGTCCTTGTAGGTTCTAACAAGTGTAGAACGGCTAAGAGAGTATTCTAAAGTCTTAGAATGGTCTAGGAATGTGTATTAGGACTTATAAGAACCATTAGAATGATCCTAAACATTGCTCGAGTCCCCAAGGGACGTAGAGGGTGCAGCATGAGTCCTTGGAGGTTCTAACAAGTGTAGAATGGTTAAGAGAGTATTCTGAAGGCTTAGAATGGTCTAGGAATGTGTATTATGACTTATAATAACCATTAGAATGATCCTTAACATTGCATGGTACCCCAAGGGACGTAGAGGGTGTACCATGAGTACTTGGAGGTTCTAACAAGTGTAAAATGGTTAAGAGAGTGTTCTAAAGGCCTAGAATGGTCTAGGAATGTGTATTAGGACTTATAATAACCATTAGAATGATCCTAAACATTGCATGGTACCACAAGGGACGTAGAGGGTGTAGCATGAGTCCTTGTAGGTTCTAACAAGTGTAGAACGGCTAAGAGAGTATTCTAAAGTCTTAAAATGGTCTAGGAATGTGTATTAGGACTTATAAGAACCATTAGAATGATCCTAAACATTGCTCGAGTCCCCAAGGGACGTAGAGGGTGCAGCATGAGTCCTTGGAGGTTCTAACAAGTGTAGAATGGTTAAGAGAGTATTCTGAAGGCTTAGAATGGTCTAGGAATGTGTATTAGGACTTATAATAACCATTAGAATGATCCTAAACATTGCATGGTACCACAAGGGAAGTAGAGGGTGTAGCATGAGTACTTGGAGGTTCTAACAAGTGTAGAATGGTTAAGAGAGTGTTCTAAAGGCTTAGAATGGTCTAGGAATGTGTATTAGGACTTATAATAACCATTAGAATGATCCTAAACATTGCGTGGTACCACAAGGGACGTAGAGGGTGTAGAATGAGTCCTTGGAGGTTCTAACAAGTGTAGAAAGGTTAAGAGAGTATTCTAAAGGCTTAGAATGGTGTAGGAATGTGTAATAGGACTTATAATAACCATTAGAATGATCCTAAACATTGCATGGTACCCCAAGGGACGTAGAGGGTGTAGCATGAGTCCTTGTTGGTTCTAACAAGTGTAGAACGTCTAAGAGAGTATTCTAAAGTCTTAGAATGGTCTAGGAATGTGTATTAGGACTTATAAGAACCATTAGAATGATCCTAAACATTGCTCGAGTCCCCAAGGGACGTAGAGGGTGCAGCATGAGTCCTTGGAGGTTCTAACAAGTGTAGAATGGTTAAGAGAGTATTCTGAAGGCTTAGAATGGTCTAGGAATGTGTATTAGGACTTATAATAACCATTAGAATGATCCTTAACATTGCATGGTACCCCAAGGGACGTAGAGGGTGTAGCATGAGTCCATGTAGGTTCTAACAAGTGTAGAACGGCTAAGAGAGTATTCTAAAGTCTTAGAATGGTCTAGGAATGTGTATTAGGACTTATAAGAACCATTAGAATGATCCTAAACATTGCTCGAGTCCCCAAGGGACGTAGAGGGTGTAGCATGAGTCCTTGGAGGTTCTAACAAGTGTAGAAAGGTTAAGAGAGTATAGGCTTAGTATGGTCTAGGAATGTGTAATAGGACTTATAATAACCATTAGAATGATCCTAAACATTGCATGGTACCCCAAGGGACGTAGAGGGTGTAGCATGAGTCCTTGTAGGTTCTCACAAGTGTAGAACGGCTAAGAGAGTATTCTAAAGTCTTAGAATGGTCTAGGAATGTGTATTAGGACTTATAAGAACCATTAGAATGATCCTAAACATTGCTCGAGTCCCCAAGGGACGTAGAGGGTGCAGCATGAGTCCTTGGAGGTTCTAACAAGTGTAGAATGGTTAAGAGAGTATTCTGAAGGCTTAGAATGGTCTAGGAATGTGTATTAGGACTTTTAATAACCATTAGAATGATCCTAAACATTGCATGGTACCACAAGGGAAGTAGAGGGTGTAGCATGAGTACTTGGAGGTTCTAACAAGTGTAGAATGGTTAAGAGAGTGTTCTAAAGACTTAGAATGGTCTAGGAATGTGTATTATGACTTATAATAACCATTAGAATGATCCTTAACATTGCATGGTACCCCAAGGGACGTAGAGGGTGTAGCATGAGTCCTTGTAGGTTCTAACAAGTGTAGAACGGCTAAGAGAGTATTCTAAAGGCTTAGAATGGTCTAGGAATGTGTATTAGGACTTATAAGAACCATTAGAATGATCCTAAACATTGCTCGAGTCCCCAAGGGACGTAGAGGGTGCAACATGAGTCCTTGGAGGTTCTAACAAGTGTAGAATGGTTAAGAGAGTATTCTGAAGGCTTAGAATGGTCTAGGAATGTGTATTAGGACTTATAAGAACCATTAGAATGATCCTAAACATTGCTCGAGTCCCCAAGGGACGTAGAGGGTGCAGCATGAGTCCTTGGAGGTTCTAACAAGTGTAGAATGGTTAAGAGAGTATTCTGAAGGCTTAGAATGGTCTAGGAATGTGTATTATGACTTATAATAACCATTAGAATGATCCTTAACATTGCATGGTACCCCAAGGGACGTAGAGGGTGTACCATGAGTACTTGGAGGTTCTAACAAGTGTAAAATGGTTAAGAGAGTGTTCTAAAGGCTTAGAATGGTCTAGGAATGTGTATTAGGACATATAATAACCATTAGAATGATCCTAAACATTGCATGGTACCACAAGGGACGTAGAGGGTGGAGCATGAGTCCTTGTAGGTTCTAACAAGTGTAGAATGGTTAAGAGAGTATTCTGAAGGCTTAGAATGGTCTAGGAATGTGTATTAGGACTTATAAGAACCATTAGAATGATCCTAAACATTGCTCGAGTCCCCAAGGGACGTAGAGGGTGCAGCATGAGTCCTTGGAGGTTCTAACAAGTGTAGAATGGTTAAGAGAGTATTCTGAAGGCTTAGAATGGTCTAGGAATGTGTATTATGACTTATAATAACCATTAGAATGATCCTTAACATTGCATGGTACCCCAAGGGACGTAGAGGGTGTACCATGAGTACTTGGAGGTTCTAACAAGTGTAAAATGGTTAAGAGAGTGTTCTAAAGGCTTAGAATGGTCTAGGAATGTGTATTAGGACTTATAATAACCATTAGAATGATCCTAAACATTGCTCGAGTCCCCAAGGGACGTAGAGGGTGCAGCATGAGTCCTTGGAGGTTCTAACAAGTGTAGAATGGTTAAGAGAGTATTCTGAAGGCTTAGAATGGTCTAGGAATGTGTATTAGGACTTTTAATAACCATTAGAATGATCCTAAACATTTCCTGGTACCACAAGGGAAGTAGAGGGTGTAGCATGAGTACTTGGAGGTTCTAACAAGTGTAGAATGGTTAAGAGAGTGTTCTAAAGGCTTAGAATGGTCTAGGAATGTGTATTATGACTTATAATAACCATTAGAATGATCCTTAACATTGCATGGTACCCCAAGGGACGTAGAGGGTGTACCATGAGTACTTGGAGGTTCTAACAAGTGTAAAATGGTTAAGAGAGTGTTCTAAAGGCTTAGAATGGTCTAGGAATGTGTATTAGGACATATAATAACCATTAGAATGATCCTAAACATTGCATGGTACCACAAGGGACGTAGAGGGTGTAGCATGAGTCCTTGTAGGTTCTAACAAGTGTAGAACGGCTAAGAGAGTATTCTAAAGTCTTAGAATGGTCTAGGAATGTGTATTAGGACTTATAAGAACCATTAGAATGATGCTAAACATTGCTCGAGTCCCCAAGGGACGTAGAGGGTGCAGCATGAGTCCTTGGAGGTTCTAACAAGTGTAGAATGGTTAAGAGAGTATTCTGAAGGCTTAGAATGGTCTAGGAATGTGTATTATGACTTATAATAACCACTAGAATGATCCTTAACATTGCATGGTACCCCAAGGGACGTAGAGGGTGTACCATGAGTACTTGGAGGTTCTAACAAGTGTAAAATGGTTTAGAGAGTGTTCTAAAGGCTTAGAATGGTCTAGGAATGTGTATTAGGACTTATAATAACCATTAGAATGATCCTAAACATTGCATGGTACCACAAGGGACGTAGAGGGTGTAGCATGAGTCCTTGGAGGTTCTAACAAGTGTAGAAAGGTTAAGAGAGTATTCTAAAGGCTTAGAATGGTCTAGGAATGTGTAATAGGACTTATAATAACCATTAGAATGATCCTAAACATTGCATGGTTCCCCAAGGGACGTAGAGGGTGTAGCATGAGTCCTTGTAGGTTCTAACAAGTGTAGTACGGCTAAGAGAGTATTCTAAAGTCTTAGAATGGTCTAGGAATGTGTATTAGGACTTATAAGAACCATTAGAATGATCCTAAACATTGCTCGAGTCCCCAAGGGACGTAGAGGGTGCAGCATGAGTCCTTGGAGGTTCTAACAAGTGTAGAATGGTTAAGAGAGTATTCTGAAGGCTTAGAATGGTCTAGGAATGTGTATTAGGACTTATAATAACCATTAGAATGATCCTAAACATTGCATGGTACCACAAGGGAAGTAGAGGGTGTAGCATGAGTACTTGGAGGTTCTAACAAGTGTAGAATGGTTAAGAGAGTGTTCTAAAGACTTATAATGGTCTAGGAATGTGTATTATGACTTATAATAACCATTAGAATGATCCTTAACATTGCATGGTACCCCAAGGGACGTAGAGGGTGTAGCATGAGTCCTTGTAGGTTCTAACAAGTGTAGAACGGCTAAGAGAGTATTCTAAAGGCTTAGAATGGTCTAGGAATGTGTATTAGGACTTATAAGAACCATTAGAATGATCCTAAACATTGCTCGAGTCCCCAAGGGACGTAGAGGGTGCAGCATGAGTCCTTGGAGGTTCTAACAAGTGTAGAATGGTTAAGAGAGTATTCTGAAGGCTTAGAATGGTCTAGGAATGTGTATTAGGACTTATAAGAACCATTAGAATGATCCTAAACATTGCTCGAGTCCCCAAGGGACGTAGAGGGTGCAGCATGAGTCCTTGGAGGTTCTAACAAGTGTAGAATGGTTAAGAGAGTATTCTGAAGGCTTAGAATGGTCTAGGAATGTGTATTATGACTTATAATAACCATTAGAATGATCCTTAACATTGCATGGTACCCCAAGGGACGTAGAGGGTGTACCATGAGTACTTGGAGGTTCTAACAAGAGAAAAATGGTTAAGAGAGTGTTCTAAAGGCTTAGAATGGTCTAGGAATGTGTATTAGGACATATAATAACCATTAGAATGATCCTAAACATTGCATGGTACCACAAGGGACGTAGAGGGTGTAGCATGAGTCCTTGTAGGTTCTAACAAGTGTAGAACGGCTAAGAGAGTATTCTAAAGTCTTAGAATGGTCTAGGAATGTGTATTAGGACTTATAAGAACCATTAGAAGGATCCTAAACATTGCTCGAGTCCCCATGGGACGTAGAGGGTGCAGCATGAGTCCTTGGAGGTTCTAACAAGTGTAGAATGGTTAAGAGAGTATTCTGAAGGCTTAGAATGGTCTAGGAATGTGTATTATGACTTATAATAACCATTAGAATGATCCTTAACATTGCATGGTACCCCAAGGGACGTAGAGGGTGTACCATGAGTACTTGGAGGTTCTAACAAAGTGTAAAATGGTTAAGAGAGTGTTCTAAAGGCTTAGAATGGTCTAGGAATGTGTGTTAGGACTTATACTAACCATTAGAATGATCCTAAACATTGCATGGTACCACAAGGGACGTAGAGGGTGTAGCATGAGTCCTTGTAGGTTCTAACAAGTGTAGAACGGCTAAGAGAGTATTCTAAAGGCTTAGAATGGTCTAGGAATGTGTATTAGGACTTATAAGAACCATTAGAATGATCCTAAACATTGCTCGAGTCCCCAAGGGACGTAGAGGGTGCAGCATGAGTCCTTGGAGGTTCTAACAAGTGTAGAATGGTTAAGAGAGTATTCTGAAGGCTTAGAATGGTCTAGGAATGTGTATTAGGACTTATAAGAACCATTAGAATGATCCTAAACATTGCTCGAGTCCCCAAGGGACGTAGAGGGTGCAGCATGAGTCCTCTGAGGTTCTAACAAGTGTAGAATGGTTAAGAGAGTATTCTGAAGGCTTAGAATGGTCTAGGAATGTGTATTTGGACTTATAAGAACCATTAGAATGATCCTAAACATTGCTCGAGTCCCCAAGGGACGTAGAGGGTGTAGCATGAGTCCTTGGAGGTTCTAACAAGTGTAGAATGGTTAAGAGAGTATTCTGAAGGCTTAGAATGGTCTAGGAATGTGTATTATGACTTATAATAACCATTAGAATGATCCTTAACATTGCATGGTACCCCAAGGGACGTAGAGGGTGTACCATGAGTACTTGGAGGTTCTAACAAGTGTAAAATGGTTAAGAGAGTGTTCTAAAGGCTTAGAATGGTCTAGGAATGTGTATTAGGACTTATAAGAACCATTAGAATGATCCTAAACATTGCTCGAGTCCCCAAGGGACGTAGAGGGTGCAGCATGAGTCCTTGGAGGTTCTAACAAGTGTAGAATGGTTAAGCGAGTATTCTGAAGGCTTAGAATCGTCTAGCAAAGTGTACTAGGACTTATAATAACCATTAGAATGATCCTAAACATTGCATGGTACCCCAAGGGAAGTAGAGGGTGTAGCATGAGTACTTGGAGGTTCTAACAAGTGTAGAATGGTTAAGAGAGTGTTCTAAAGGCTTAGAATGGTCTAGGAAAGTGTATTAGGACTTATAATAACCATTAGAATGATCCTAAACATTGCATGGTACCACAAGGGACGTAGAGGGTGTAGCATGAGTCCTTGGAGGTTCTAACAAGTGTAGAATGGTTAAGAGAGTATTCTGAAGGCTTAGAATGGTCTAGGAATGTGTAATAGGACTTATAATAACCATTAGAATGATCCTAAACATTGCATGGTACCCTAAGGGACGTAGAGGGTGTAGCATGAGTCCTTGTAGGTTCTAACAAGTGTAGAACGGCTAGGAGAGTATTCTAAAGTCTTAGAATGGTCTAGGAATGTGTATTAGGACTTATAAGAACCATTAGAATGATCCTAAACATTGCTCGAGTCCCCAAGGGACGTAGAGGGTGCAGCATGAGTCCTTGGAGGTTCTAACAAGTGTAGAATGGTTAAGAGAGTATTCTGAAGGCTTAGAATCGTCTAGGAAAGTGTACTAGGACTTATAATAACCATTAGAATGATCCTAAACATTGCATGGTACCCCAAGGGACGTAGAGGGTGTAGCATGACTCCTTGTAGGTTCTAACAAGTGTAGAACGGCTAAGAGAGTATTCTAAAGTCTTTGAATGGTCTAGGAATGTGTATTAGGACTTATAAGAACCATTAGAATGATCCTAAACATTGCTCGAGTCCCCAAGGAACGTAGAGGGTGCAGCATGAGTCCTTGGAGATTCTAACAAGTGTAGAATGGTTAAGAGAGTATTCTGAAGGCTTAGAATGGTCTAGGAATGTGTATTATGACATATAATAACCATTAGAATGATCCTTAACATTGCATGGTACCCCAAGGGACGTAGAGGGTGTACCATGAGTACTTGGAGGTTCTAACAAGTGTAAAATGGTTAAGAGAGTGTTCTAAAGGCTTAGAATGGTCTAGGAATGTGTATTAGGACTTATAATAACCATTAGAATGATTCTAAACATTGCATGGTACCACAAGGGACGTAGAGGGTGTAGCATGAGTCCTTGTAGGTTCTAACAAGTGTAGAACGGCTAAGAGAGTATTCTAAAGTCTTAGAATGGTCTAGGAATGTGTATTAGGACTTATAAGAACCATTAGAATGATCCTAAACATTGCTCGAGTCCCCAAGGGACGTAGAGGGTGCAGCATGAGTCCTTGGAGGTTCTAACAAGTGTAGAATGGTTAAGAGAGTATTCTGAAGGCTTAGAATCGTCTAGGAAAGTGTACTAGGACTTATAATAACCATTAGAATGATCCTAAACATTGCATGGTACCCCAAGGGACGTAGAGGGTGTAGCATGACTCCTTGTAGGTTCTAACAAGTGTAGAACGGCTAAGAGAGTATTCTAAAGTCTTTGAATGGTCTAGGAATGTGTATTAGGACTTATAAGAACCATTAGAATGATCCTAAACATTGCTCGAGTCCCCAAGGGACGTAGAGGGTGCAGCATGAGTCCTTGGAGGTTCTAACAAATGTAGAATGGTTAAGAGAGTATTCTGAAGGCTTAGAATGGTCTAGGAATCTGTATTAGGACTTATAATAACCATTAGAATGATCCTAAACATTGCATGGTACCACAAGGGAAGTAGAGGGTGTAGCATGAGTACTTGGAGGTTCTAACAAGTGTAGAATGGTTAAGAGAGTGTTCTAAAGACTTAGAATGGTCTAGGAATGTGTATTATGACTTATAATAACCATTAGAATGATCCTTAACATTGCATGGTACCCCAAGGGACGTAGAGGGTGTACCATGAGTACTTGGAGGTTCTAACAAGTGTAAAATGGTTAAGAGAGTGTTCTAAAGGCTTAGAATGGTCTAGGAATGTGTATTAGGACATATAATAACCATTAGAATGATCCTAAACATTGCATGGTACCACAAGGGACGTAGAGGGTGTAGCATGAGTCCTTGTAGGTTCTAACAAGTGTAGAACGGCTAAGAGAGTATTCTAAAGTCTTAGAATGGTATAGGAATGTGTATTAGGAATTATAAGAACCATTAGAATGATCCTAAACATTGCTCGAGTCCCCAAGGGACGTAGAGGGTGCAGCATGAGTCCTTGGAGGTTCTAACAAGTGTAAAATGGTTAAGAGAGTATTCTGAAGGCTTAGAATGGTCTAGGAATGTGTATTATGACTTATAATAACCATTAGAATGATCCTTAACATTGCATGGTACCCCAAGGGACGTAGAGGGTGTACCATGAGTACTTGGAGGTTCTAACAAGTGTAAAATGGTTAAGAGAGTGTTCTAAAGGCTTAGAATGGTCTAGGAATGTGTATTAGGACTTATAAGAACCATTAGAATGATCCTAAACATTGCTCGAGTCCACAAGGGACGTAGAGGGTGCAGCATGAGTCCTTGGAGGTTCTAACAAGTGTAGAATGGTTAAGCGAGTATTCTGAAGGCTTAGAATCGTCTAGCAAAGTGTACTAGGACTTATAATAACCATTAGAATGATCCTAAACATTGCATGGTACCCCAAGGGAAGTAGAGGGTGTAGCATGAGTACTTGGAGGTTCTAACAAGTGTAGAATGGTTAAGAGAGTGTTCTAAAGGCTTAGAATGGTCTAGGAAAGTGTATTAGGACTTATAAGAACCATTAGAATGATCCTAAACATTGCTCGAGTCCCCAAGGGATGTAGAGGGTGCAGCATGAGTCCTTGGAGGTTCTAACAAGTGTAGAATGGTTAAGAGAGTATTCTGAAGGCTTAGAATGGTCTAGGAATGTGTATTTGGACTTATAAGAACCATTAGAATGATCCTAAACATTGCTCGAGTCCCCAAGGGACGTAGAGGGTGCAGCATGAGTCCTTGGAGGTTCTAACAAGTGTAGAATGGTTAAGAGAGTATTCTGATGGCTTAGAATGGTCTAGGAATGTGTATTAGGACTTATAATAACCATTAGAATGATCCTAAACATTGCATGGTACCACAAGGGAAGTAGAGGGTGTAGCATGAGTACTTGGAGGTTCTAACAAGTGTAGAATGGTTAAGAGAGTGTTCTAAAGACTTAGAATGGTCTAGGAATGTGTATTATGACTTATAATAACCATTAGAATGATCCTTAACATTGCATGGTACCCCAAGGGACGTAGAGGGTGTACCATGAGTACTTGGAGGTTCTAACAAGTGTAAAATGGTTAAGATAGTGTTCTAAAGGCTTAGAATGGTCTTGGAATGTGTATTAGGACTTATAATAACCATTAGAATGATCCTAAACATTGCATGGTACCACAAGGGACGTAGAGGGTGTAGCATGAGTCCTTGTAGGTTCTAACAAGTGTAGAACGGCTAAGAGAGTATTCTAAAGTCTTAGAATGGTCTAGGAATGTGTATTAGGACTTATAAGAACCATTAGAATGATCCTAAACATTGCTCGAGTCCCCATGGGACGTAGAGGGTGCAGCATGAGTCCTTGGAGGTTCTAACAAGTGTAGAATGGTTAAGAGAGTATTCTGAAGGCTTAGAATGGTCTAGGAATGTGTATTATGACTTATAATAACCATTAGAATGATCCTTAACATTGCATGGTACCCCAAGGGACGTAGAGGGTGTACCATGAGTACTTGGAGGTTCTAACAAGTGTAAAATGGTTAAGAGAGTGTTCTAAAGGCTTAGAATGGTCTAGGAATGTGTGTTAGGACTTATACTAACCATTAGAATGATCCTAAACATTGCATGGTACCACAAGGGACGTAGAGGGTGTAGCATGAGTCCTTGTAGGTTCTAACAAGTGTAGAACGGCTAAGAGAGTATTCTAAAGGCTTAGAATGGTCTAGGAATGTGTATTAGGACTTATAAGAACCATTAGAATGATCCTAAACATTGCTCGAGTCCCCAAGGGACGTAGAGGGTGCAGCATGAGTCCTTGGAGGTTCTAACAAGTGTAGAATGGTTAAGAGAGTATTCTGAAGGCTTAGAATGGTCTAGGAATGTGTATTAGGACTTATAAGAACCATTAGAATGATCCTAAACATTGCTCGAGTCCCCAAGGGACGTAGAGGGTGCAGCATGAGTCCTTGGAGGTTCTAACAAGTGTAGAATGGTTAAGAGAGTATTATGAAGGCTTAGAATGGTCTAGGAATGTGTATTTGGACTTATAAGAACCATTAGAATGATCCTAAACATTGCTCGAGTCCCCAAGGGACGTAGAGGGTGCAGCATGAGTCCTTGGAGGTTCTAACAAGTGTAGAATGGTTAAGCGAGTGTTCTAAAGGCTTAGAATGGTCTAGGAATGTGTATTATGACTTATAATAACCATTAGAATGATCCTTAACATTGCATGGTACCCCAAGGGACGTAGAGGGTGTACCATGAGTACTTGGAGGTTCTAACAAGTGTAAAATGGTTAAGAGAGTGTTCTAAAGGCTTAGAATGGTCTAGGAATGTGTATTAGGACTTATAAGAACCATTAGAATGATCCTTAACATTGCATGGTACCCCAAGGGACGTAGAGGGTGTACCATGAGTACTTGGAGGTTCTAACAAGTGTAAAATGGTTAAGAGAGTGTTCTAAAGGCTTAGAATGGTCTAGGAATGTGTATTAGGACATATAATAACCATTAGAATGATCCTAAACATTGCATGGTACCACAAGGGACGTAGAGGGTGTAGCATGAGTCCTTGTAGGTTCTAACAAGTGTAGAACGGCTAAGAGAGTATTCTAAAGTCTTAGAATGGTCTAGGAATGTGTATTAGGACTTATAAGAACCATTAGAATGATCCTAAACATTGCTCGAGTCCCCAAGGGACGTAGAGGGTGCAGCATGAGTCCTTGGAGGTTCTAACAAGTGTAGAATGGTTAAGAGAGTATTCTGAAGGCTTAGAATGGTCTAGGAATGTGTATTATGACTTATAATAACCATTAGAATGATCCTTAACATTGCATGGTACCCCAAGGGACGTAGAGGGTGTACCATGAGTACTTGGAGGTTCTAACAAGTGTAAAATGGTTAAGAGAGTATTCTAAAGGCTTAGAATGGTCTAGGAATGTGTAATAGGACTTATAATAACCATTAGAATGATCCTAAACATTGCATGGTTCCCCAAGGGACGTAGAGGGTGTAGCATGAGTCCTTGTAGGTTCTAACAAGTGTAGTACGGCTAAGAGAGTATTCTAAAGTCTTAGAATGGTCTAGGAATGTGTATTAGGACTTATAAGAACCATTAGAATGATCCTAAACATTGCTCGAGTCCCCAAGGGACGTAGAGGGTGCAGCATGAGTCCTTGGAGGTTCTAACAAGTGTAGAATGGTTAAGAGAGTATTTTGAAGGCTTAGAATGGTCTAGGAATGTGTATTAGGACTTATAATAACCATTAGAATGATCCTAAACATTGCATGGTACCACAAGGGAAGTAGAGGGTGTAGCATGAGTACTTGGAGGTTCTAACAAGTGTAGAATGGTTAAGAGAGTGTTCTAAAGGCTTAGAATGGTCTAGGAAAGTGTATTAGGACATATAATAACCATTAGAATGATCCTAAACATTGCATGGTTCCCCAAGGGACGTAGAGGGTGTAGCATGAGTCCTTGTAGGTTCTAACAAGTGTAGTACGGCTAAGAGAGTATTCTAAAGTCTTAGAATGGTCTAGGAATGTGTATTAGGACTTATAAGAACCATTAGAATGATCCTAAACATTGCTCGAGTCCCCAAGGGACGTAGAGGGTGCAGCATGAGTCCTTGGAGGTTCTAACAAGTGTAGAATGGTTAAGAGAGTATTCTGAAGGCTTAGAATAGTCTAGGAATGTGTATTAGGACTTATAATAACCATTAGAATGATCCTAAACATTGCATGGTACCACAAGGGAAGTAGAGGGTGTAGCATGAGTACTTGGAGGTTCTAACAAGTGTAGAATGGTTAAGAGAGTGTTCTAAAGACTTAGAATGGTCTAGGAATGTGTATTATGACTTATAATAACCATTAGAATGATCCTTAACATTGCATGGTACCCCAAGGGACGTAGAGGGTGTACCATGAGTACTTGGAGGTTCTAACAAGTGTAAAATGGTTAAGATAGTGTTCTAAAGGCTTAGAATGGTCTAGGAATGTGTATTAGGACTTATAATAACCATTAGAATGATCCTAAACATTGCATGGTACCACAAGGGACGTAGAGGGTGTAGCATGAGTCCTTGTAGGTTCTAACAAGTGTAGAACGGCTAAGAGAGTATTCTAAAGTCTTAGAATGGTCTAGGAATGTGTATTAGGACTTATAAGAACCATTAGAATGATCCTAAACATTGCTCGAGTCCCCATGGGACGTAGAGGGTGCAGCATGAGTCCTTGGAGGTTCTAACAAGTGTAGAATGGTTAAGAGAGTATTCTGAAGGCTTAGAATGGTCTAGGAATGTGTATTATGACTTATAATAACCATTAGAATGATCCTTAACATTGCATGGTACCCCAAGGGACGTAGAGGGTGTACCATGAGTACTTGGAGGTTCTAACAAGTGTAAAATGGTTAAGAGAGTGTTCTAAAGGCTTAGAATGGTCTAGGAATGTGTGTTAGGACTTATACTAACCATTAGAATGATCCTAAACATTGCATGGTACCACAAGGGACGTAGAGGGTGTAGCATGAGTCCTTGTAGGTTCTAACAAGTGTAGAACGGCTAAGAGAGTATTCTAAAGGCTTAGAATGGTCTAGGAATGTGTATTAGGACTTATAAGAACCATTAGAATGATCCTAAACATTGCTCGAGTCCCCAAGGGACGTAGAGGGTGCAGCATGAGTCCTTGGAGGTTCTAACAAGTGTAGAATGGTTAAGAGAGTATTCTGAAGGCTTAGAATGGTCTAGGAATGTGTATTATGACTTATAAGAACCATTAGAATGATCCTAAACATTGCTCGAGTCCCCAAGGGACGTAGAGGGTGCAGCATGAGTCCTTGGAGGTTCTAACAAGTGTAGAATGGTTAAGAGAGTATTATGAAGGCTTAGAATGGTCTAGGAATGTGTATTTGGACTTATAAGAACCATTAGAATGATCCTAAACATTGCTCGAGTCCCCAAGGGACGTAGAGGGTGTAGCATGAGTCCTTGGAGGTTCTAACAAGTGTAGAAAGGTTAAGAGAGTATAGGCTTAGAATGGTCTAGGAATGTGTAATAGGACTTATAATAACCATTAGAATGATCCTAAACATTGCATGGTACCCCAAGGGACGTAGAGGGTGTAGCATGAGTCCTTGTAGGTTCTAACAAGTGTAGAACGGCTAAGAGAGTATTCTAAAGTCTTAGAATGGTATAGGAATGTGTATTAGGAATTATAAGAACCATTAGAATGATCCTAAACATTGCTCGAGTCCCCAAGGGACGTAGAGGGTGCAGCATGAGTCCTTGGAGGTTCTAACAAGTGTAGAATGGTTAAGAGAGTATTCTGAAGGCTTAGAATGGTCTAGGAATGTGTATTATGACTTATAATAACCATTAGAATGATCCTTAACATTGCATGGTACCCCAAGGGACGTAGAGGGTGTACCATGAGTACTTGGAGGTTCTAACAAGTGTAAAATGGTTAAGAGAGTGTTCTAAAGGCTTAGAATGGTCTAGGAATGTGTATTAGGACTTATAAGAACCATTAGAATGATCCTAAACATTGCTCGAGTCCACAAGGGACGTAGAGGGTGCAGCATGAGTCCTTGGAGGTTCTAACAAGTGTAGAATGGTTAAGCGAGTATTCTGAAGGCTTAGAATCGTCTAGCAAAGTGTACTAGGACTTATAATAACCATTAGAATGATCCTAAACATTGCATGGTACCCCAAGGGAAGTAGAGGGTGTAGCATGAGTACTTGGAGGTTCTAACAAGTGTAGAATGGTTAAGAGAGTGTTCTAAAGGCTTAGAATGGTCTAGGAAAGTGTATTAGGACTTATAATAACCATTAGAATGATCCTAAACATTGCATGGTACCATAAGGGACGTAGAGGGTGTAGCATGAGTCCTTGGAGGTTCTAACAAGTGTAGAATGGTTAAGAGAGTATTCTGAAGGCTTAGAATGGTCTAGGAATGTGTATTAGGACTTATAATAACCATTAGAATTATTCTAAACATTGCATGGTACCACAAGAGAAGTAGAGGGTGTAGCATGAGTACTTGGAGGTTCTAACAAGTGTAGAATGGTTAAGAGAGTGTTCTAAAGGCTTAGAATGGTCTAGGAATGTGTATTATGACTTATAATAACCATTAGAATGATCCTTAACATTGCATGGTACCCCAAGGGACGTAGAGGGTGTACCATGAGTACTTGGAGGTTCTAACAAGTGTAAAATGGTTAAGAGAGTGTTCTAAAGGCTTAGAATGGTCTAGGAATGTGTATTAGGACATATAATAACCATTAGAATGATCCTAAACATTGCATGGTACCACAAGGGACGTAGAGGGTGTAGCATGAGTCCTTGTAGGTTCTAACAAGTGTAGAACGGCTAAGAGAGTATTCTAAAGTCTTAGAATGGTCTAGGAATGTGTATTAGGACTTATAAGAACCATTAGAATGATCCTAAACATTGCTCGAGTCCCCAAGGGACGTAGAGGGTGCAGCATGAGTCCTTGGAGGTTCTAACAAGTGTAGAATGGTTAAGAGAGTATTCTGAAGGCTTAGAATGGTCTAGGAATGTGTATTATGACTTATAATAACCATTAGAATGATCCTTAACATTGCATGGTACCCCAAGGGACGTAGAGGGTGTACCATGAGTACTTGGAGGTTCTAACAAGTGTAAAATGGTTTAGAGAGTGTTCTAAAGGCTTAGAATGGTCTAGGAATGTGTATTAGGACTTATAATAACCATTAGAATGATCCTAAACATTGCATGGTACCACAAGGGACGTAGAGGGTGTAGCATGAGTCCTTGGAGGTTCTAACAAGTGTAGAAAGGTTAAGAGAGTATTCTAAAGGCTTAGAATGGTCTAGGAATGTGTAATAGGACTTATAATAACCATTAGAATGATCCTAAACATTGCATGGTTCCCCAAGGGACGTAGAGGGTGTAGCTTGAGTCCTTGTAGGTTCTAACAAGTGTAGAACGGCTAAGAGAGTATTCTAAAGTCTTAGAATGGTATAGGAATGTGTATTAGGAATTATAAGAACCATTAGAATGATCCTAAACATTGCTCGAGTCCCCAAGGGACGTAGAGGGTGCAGCATGAGTCCTTGGAGGTTCTAACAAGTGTAGAATGGTTAAGAGAGTATTCTGAAGGCTTAGAATGGTCTAGGAATGTGTATTATGACTTATAATAACCATTAGAATGATCCTTAACATTGCATGGTACCCCAAGGGACGTAGAGGGTGTAGCATGAGTCCTTGGAGGTTCTAACAAGTGTAGAAAGGTTAAGAGAGTATTCTAAAGGCTTAGAATGGTCTAGGAATGTGTAATAGGACTTATAATAACCATTAGAATGATCCTAAACATTGCATGGTTCCCCAAGGGACGTAGAGGGTGTAGCATGAGTCCTTGTAGGTTCTAACAAGTGTAGTACGGCTAAGAGAGTATTCTAAAGTCTTAGAATGGTCTAGGAATGTGTATTAGGACTTATAAGAACCATTAGAATGATCCTAAACATTGCTCGAGTCCCCAAGGGACGTAGAGGGTGCAGCATGAGTCCTTGGAGGTTCTAACAAGTGTAGAATGGTTAAGAGAGTATTATGAAGGCTTAGAATGGTCTAGGAATGTGTATTTGGACTTATAAGAACCATTAGAATGATCCTAAACATTGCTCGAGTCCCCAAGGGACGTAGAGGGTGTAGCATGAGTCCTTGGAGGTTCTAACAAGTGTAGAAAGGTTAAGAGAGTATAGGCTTAGAATTGTCTAGGAATGTGTAATAGGACTTATAATAACCATTAGAATGATCCTAAACATTGCATGGTACCCCAAGGGAAGTAGAGGGTGTAGCATGAGTACTTGGAGGTTCTAACAAGTGTAGAATGGTTAAGAGAGTGTTCTAAAGGCTTAGAATGGTCTAGGAAAGTGTATTAGGACTTATAATAACCATTAGAATGATCCTAAACATTGCATGGTACCACAAGGGACGTAGAGGGTGTAGCATGAGTCCTTGGAGGTTCTAACAAGTGTAGAATGGTTAAGAGAGTATTCTGAAGGCTTAGAATGGTCTAGGAATGTGTATTAGGACTTATAATAACCATTAGAATGATCCTAAACATTGCATGGTACCACAAGGGAAGTAGAGGGTGTAGCATGAGTACTTGGAGGTTCTAACAAGTGTAGAATGGTTAAGAGAGTGTTCTAAAGGCTTAGAATGGTCTAGGAAAGTGTATTAGGACTTATAATAACCATTAGAATGATCCTAAACATTGCATGGTACCGTAAGGGACGTAGAGGGTGTAGCATGAGTCCTTGGACGTTCTAACAAGTGTAGAATGGTTAAGAGAGTATTCTAAAGTATTCTGAAGGCTTAGAATGGTCTAGGAATGTGTATTATGACTTATAATAACCATTAGAATGATCCTTAACATTGCATGGTACCCCAAGGGACGTAGAGGGTGTAGCATGAGTCCTTGGAGGTTCTAACAAGTGTAGAAAGGTTAAGAGAGTATTCTAAAGGCTTAGAATGGTCTAGGAATGTGTAATAGGACTTATAATAACCATTAGAATGATCCTAAACATTGCATGGTTCCCCAAGGGACGTAGAGGGTGTAGCATGAGTCCTTGTAGGTTCTAACAAGTGTAGTACGGCTAAGAGAGTATTCTAAAGTCTTAGAATGGTCTAGGAATGTGTATTAGGACTTATAAGAACCATTAGAATGATCCTAAACATTGCTCGAGTCCCCAAGGGACGTAGAGGGTGCAGCATGAGTCCTTGGAGGTTCTAACAAGTGTAGAATGGTTAAGAGAGTATTATGAAGGCTTAGAATGGTCTAGGAATGTGTATTTGGACTTATAAGAACCATTAGAATGATCCTAAACATTGCTCGAGTCCCCAAGGGACGTAGAGGGTGTAGCATGAGTCCTTGGAGGTTCTAACAAGTGTAGAAAGGTTAAGAGAGTATAGGCTTAGAATTGTCTAGGAATGTGTAATAGGACTTATAATAACCATTAGAATGATCCTAAACATTGCATGGTACCCCAAGGGAAGTAGAGGGTGTAGCATGAGTACTTGGAGGTTCTAACAAGTGTAGAATGGTTAAGAGAGTGTTCTAAAGGCTTAGAATGGTCTAGGAAAGTGTATTAGGACTTATAATAACCATTAGAATGATCCTAAACATTGCATGGTACCACAAGGGACGTAGAGGGTGTAGCATGAGTCCTTGGAGGTTCTAACAAGTGTAGAATGGTTAAGAGAGTATTCTGAAGGCTTCGAATGGTCTAGGAATGTGTATTAGGACTTATAATAACCATTAGAATGATCCTAAACATTGCATGGTACCACAAGGGAAGTAGAGGGTGTAGCATGAGTACTTGGAGGTTCTAACAAGTGTAGAATGGTTAAGAGAGTGTTCTAAAGGCTTAGAATGGTCTAGGAAAGTGTATTAGGACTTATAATAACCATTAGAATGATCCTAAACATTGCATGGTACCGTAAGGGACGTAGAGGGTTTAGCATGAGTCCTTGGACGTTCTAACAAGTGTAGAATGGTTAAGAGAGTATTCTAAAGTATTCTGAAGGCTTAGAATGGTCTAGGAATGTGTATTATGACTTATAATAACCATTAGAATGATCCTTAACATTGCATGGTACCCCAAGGGACGTAGAGGGTGTAGCATGAGTCCTTGGAGGTTCTAACAAGTGTAGAAAGGTTAAGAGAGTATTCTAAAGGCTTAGAATGGTCTAGGAATGTGTAATAGGACTTATAATAACCATTAGAATGATCCTAAACATTGCATGGTTCCCCAAGGGACGTAGAGGGTGTAGCATGAGTCCTTGTAGGTTCTAACAAGTGTAGTACGGCTAAGAGAGTATTCTAAAGTCTTAGAATGGTCTAGGAATGTGTATTAGGACTTATAAGAACCATTAGAATGATCCTAAACATTGCTCGAGTCCCCAAGGGACGTAGAGGGTGCAGCATGAGTCCTTGGAGGTTCTAACAAGTGTAGAATGGTTAAGAGAGTATTATGAAGGCTTAGAATGGTCTAGGAATGTGTATTTGGACTTATAAGAACCATTAGAATGATCCTAAACATTGCTCGAGTCCCCAAGGGACGTAGAGGGTGTAGCATGAGTCCTTGGAGGTTCTAACAAGTGTAGAAAGGTTAAGAGAGTATAGGCTTAGAATGGTCTAGGAATGTGTAATAGGACTTATAATAACCATTAGAATGATCCTAAACATTGCATGGTACCCCAAGGGACGTAGAGGGTGTACCATGAGTACTTGGAGGTTCTAACAAGTGTAAAATGGTTTAGAGAGTGTTCTAAAGGCTTAGAATGGTCTAGGAATGTGTATTAGGACTTATAATAACCATTAGAATGATCCTAAACATTGCATGGTACCACAAGGGACGTAGAGGGTGTAGCAAGAGTCCTTGGAGGTTCTAACAAGTGTAGAAAGGTTAAGAGAGTATTCTAAAGGCTTAGAATGGTCTAGGAATGTGTAATAGGACTTATAATAACCATTAGAATGATCCTAAACATTGCATGGTTCCCCAAGGGACGTAGAGGGTGTAGCATGAGTCCTTGTAGGTTCTAACAAGTGTAGTACGGCTAAGAGAGTATTCTAAAGTCTTAGAATGGTCTAGGAATGTGTATTAGGACTTATAAGAACCATTAGAATGATCCTAAACATTGCTCGAGTCCCCAAGGGACGTAGAGGGTGCAGCATGAGTCCTTGGAGGTTCTAACAAGTGTAGAATGGTTAAGAGAGTATTATGAAGGCTTAGAATGGTCTAGGAATGTGTATTTGGACTTATAAGAACCATTAGAATGATCCTAAACATTGCTCGAGTCCCCAAGGGACGTAGAGGGTGTAGCATGAGTCCTTGGAGGTTCTAACAAGTGTAGAAAGGTTAAGAGAGTATAGGCTTAGAATGGTCTAGGAATGTGTAATAGGACTTATAATAACCATTAGAATGATCCTAAACATTGCATGGTACCCCAAGGGAAGTAGAGGGTGTAGCATGAGTACTTGGAGGTTCTAACAAGTGTAGAATGGTTAAGAGAGTGTTCTAAAGGCTTAGAATGGTCTAGGAAAGTGTATTAGGACTTATAATAACCATTAGAATGATCCTAAACATTGCATGGTACCATAAGGGACGTAGAGGGTGTAGCATGAGTCCTTGGAGGTTCTAACAAGTGTAGAATGGTTAAGAGAGTATTCTGAAGGCTTAGAATGGTCTAGGAATGTGTATTAGGACTTATAATAACCATTAGAATGATCCTAAACATTGCATGGTACCACAAGGGAAGTAGAGGGTGTAGCATGAGTACTTGGAGGTTCTAACAAGTGTAGAATGGTTAAGAGAGTGTTCTAAAGGCTTAGAATGGTCTAGGAAAGTGTATTAGGACTTATAAAACCATTAGAATGATCCTAAACATTGCATGGTACCGTAAGGGACGTAGAGGGTGTAGCATGAGTCCTTGGAGGTTCTAACAAGTGTAGAATGGTTAAGAGAGTATTCTAAAGGCTTAGAATGGTCTAGGAATGTGTAATAGGACTTATAATAACCATTAGAATGATCCTAAACATTGCATGGTACCCCAAGGGACGTAGAGGGTGTAGCATGAGTCCTTGTAGGTTCTAACAAGTGTAGAACGGCTAAGAGAGTATTCTAAAGTCTTAGAATGGTCTAGGAATGTGTATTTGGACTTATAAGAACCATTAGAATGATCCTAAACATTGCTCGAGTCCCCAAGGGACGTAGAGGGTGCAGCATGAGTCCTTGGAGGTTCTAACAAGTGTAGAATGGTTAAGAGAGTATTCTGAAGGCTTAGAATGGTCTAGGAATGTGTATTATGACTTATAATAACCATAAGAATGATCGTTAACATTGCATGGTACCCCAAGGGACGTAGAGGGTGTACCATGAGTACTTGGAGGTTCTAACAAGTGTAAAATGGTTAAGAGAGTGTTCTAAAGGCTTAGAATGGTCTAGGAATGTGTATTAGGACTTATAATCACCATTAGAATGATCCTAAACATTGCATGGTACCCCAAGGGACGTAGAGGGTGCAACATGAGTCCTTGGAGGTTCTAACAAGTGTAGAATGGTTAAGAGAGTATTCTGAAGGCTTAGAATCGTCTAGGAAAGTGTACTAGGACTTATAATAACCATTAGAATGATCCTAAACATTGCATGGTACCCCAAGGGAAGTAGAGGGTGTAGCATGAGTACTTGGAGGTTCTAACAAGTGTAGAATGGTTAAGAGAGTGTTCTAAAGTCTTAGAATGGTCTAGGAATGTGTATTAGGACTTAACGTAGAGGGTGTAGCATGAGTCCTTGGAGGTTCTAACAAGTGTAGAATGGTTAAGAGAGTATTCTAAAGGCTTAGAATGGTCTAGGAATGTGTAATAGGACTTATAAGAACCATTAGAATGATCCTAAACATTGCATGGTACCCCAAGGGAAGTAGAGGGTGTAGCATGAGTACTTGGAGGTTCTAACAAGTGTAGAATGGTTAAGAGAGTGTTCTAAAGGCTTAGAATGGTCTAGGAAAGTGTATTAGGACTTATAATAACCATAAGAATGATCGTTAACATTACATGGTACCCCAAGGGACGTAGAGGGTGTACCATGAGTACTTGGAGGTTCTAACAAGTGTAAAATGGTTAAGAGAGTGTTCTAAAGGCTTAGAATGGTCTAGGAATGTGTATTAGGACTTATAATCACCATTATAATGATCCTAAACATTGCATGGTACCCCAAGGGAAGTAGAGGGTGTAGCATGAGTACTTGGAGGTTCTAACAAGTGTAGAAAGGTTAAGAGAGTATTCTAAAGGCTTATAATGGTCTAGGAATGTGTAATAGGACTTATAATAACCATTAGAATGATCCTAAACATTGCATGGTACCAAAAGGGACGTAGAGGGTGTAGCATGAGTCCTTGGAGGTTCTAACAAGTGTAGAATGGTTAAGAGAGTATTCTAAAGGCTTAGAATGGTCTAGGAATGTGTAATAGGACTTATAATAACCATTAGAATGATCCTAAACATTGCATGGTACCCCAAGGGACGTAGAGGGTGTAGCATAAGTCCTTGTAGGTTCTAACAAGTGTAGAACGGCTAAGAGAGTATTCTAAAGTCTTAGAATGGTCTAGGAATGTGTATTAGGACTTATAAGAACCATTAGAATGATCCTAAACATTGCTCGAGTCCCCCAGGGACGTAGAGGGTGCAGCATGAGTCCTTGGAGGTTCTAACAAGTGTAGAATGGTTAAGAGAGTATTCTGAAGGCTTAGAATCGTCTAGGAAAGTGTACTAGGACTTATAATAACCATTAGAATGATCCTAAACATTGCATGGTACCCCAAGGGAAGTAGAGGGTGTAGCATGAGTACTTGGAGGTTCTAACAAGTGTAGAATGGTTAAGAGAGTGTTCTAAAGGCTTAGAATGGTCTAGGAAAGTGTATTAGGACTTATAATAACCATAAGAATGATCGTTAACATTACATGGTACCCCAAGGGACGTAGAGGGTGTACCATGAGTACTTGGAGGTTCTAACAAGTGTAAAATGGTTAAGAGAGTGTTCTAAAGGCTTAGAATGGTCTAGGAATGTGTATTAGGACTTATAATCACCATTAGAATGATCCTAAACATTGCATGGTACCCCAAGGGAAGTAGAGGGTGTAGCATGAGTACTTGGAGGTTCTAACAAGTGTAGAAAGGTTAAGAGAGTATTCTAAAGGCTTATAATGGTCTAGGAATGTGTAATAGGACTTATAATAACCATTAGAATGATCCTAAACATTGCATGGTACCAAAAGGGACGTAGAGGGTGTAGCATGAGTCCTTGGAGGTTCTAACAAGTGTAGAATGGTTAAGAGAGTATTCTAAAGGCTTAGAATGGTCTAGGAATGTGTAATAGGACTTATAATAACCATTAGAATGATCCTAAACATTGCATGGTACCCCAAGGGACGTAGAGGGTGTAGCATAAGTCCTTGTAGGTTCTAACAAGTGTAGAACGGCTAAGAGAGTATTCTAAAGTCTTAGAATGGTCTAGGAATGTGTATTAGGACTTATAAGAACCATTAGAATGATCCTAAACATTGCTCGAGTCCCCAAGGGACGTAGAGGGTGCGGCATGAGTCCTTGGAGGTTCTAACAAGTGTAGAATGGTTAAGAGAGTATTCTGAAGGCTTAGAATGGTCTAGGAATGTGTATTATTACTTATAATAACCATTAGAATGATCCTTAACATTGCATGGTACCCCAAGGGACGTAGAGGGTGTACCATGAGTACTTGGAGATTCTAACAAGTGTAAAATGGTTAAGAGAGTGTTCTAAAGGCTTAGAATGGTCTAGGAATGTGTATTAGGACTTATATTAACCATTAGAATGATCCTAAACATTGCATGGTACCAAAAGGGACGTAGAGGGTGTAGCATGAGTCCTTGGAGGTTCTAACAAGTGTAGAATGGTTAAGAGAGTATTCTAAAGGCTTAGAATGGTCTAGGAATGTGTAATAGGACTTATAATAACCATTAGAATGATCCTAAACATTGCATGGTACCCCAAGGGACGTAGAGGGTGTAGCATGAGTCCTTGTAGGTTCTAACAAGTGTAGAACGGCTAAGAGAGTATTCTAAAGTCTTAGAATGGTCTAGGAATGTGTATTTGGACTTATAAGAACCATTAGAATGATCCTAAACATTGCTCGAGTCCCCAAGGGACGTAGAGGGTGCAGCATGAGTCCTTGGAGGTTCTAACAAGTGTAGAATGGTTAAGAGAGTATTCTGAAGGCTTAGAATGGTCTAGGAATGTGTATTATGACTTATAATAACCATAAGAATGATCGTTAACATTGCATGGTACCCCAAGGGACGTAGAGGGTGTACCATGAGTACTTGGAGGTTCTAACAAGTGTAAAATGGTTAAGAGAGTGTTCTAAAGGCTTAGAATGGTCTAGGAATGTGTATTAGGACTTATAATCACCATTAGAATGATCCTAAACATTGCATGGTACCCCAAGGGACGTAGAGGGTGCAACATGAGTCCTTGGAGGTTCTAACAAGTGTAGAATGGTTAAGAGAGTATTCTGAGGGCTTAGAATCGTCTAGGAAAGTGTACTAGGACTTATAATAACCATTAGAATGATCCTAAACATTGCATGGTACCCCAAGGGAAGTAGAGGGTGTAGCATGAGTACTTGGAGGTTCTAACAAGTGTAGAATGGTTAAGAGAGTGTTCTAAAGTCTTAGAATGGTCTAGGAATGTGTATTAGGACTTAACGTAGAGGGTGTAGCATGAGTCCTTGGAGGTTCTAACAAGTGTAGAATGGTTAAGAGAGTATTCTAAAGGCTTAGAATGGTCTAGGAATGTGTAATAGGACTTATAAGAACCATTAGAATGATCCTAAACATTGCATGGTACCCCAAGGGAAGTAGAGGGTGTAGCATGAGTACTTGGAGGTTCTAACAAGTGTAGAATGGTTAAGAGAGTGTTCTAAAGGCTTAGAATGGTCTAGGAAAGTGTATTAGGACTTATAATAACCATAAGAATGATCGTTAACATTACATGGTACCCCAAGGGACGTAGAGGGTGTACCATGAGTACTTGGAGGTTCTAACAAGTGTAAAATGGTTAAGAGAGTGTTCTAAAGGCTTAGAATGGTCTAGGAATGTGTATTAGGACTTATAATCACCATTATAATGATCCTAAACATTGCATGGTACCCCAAGGGAAGTAGAGGGTGTAGCATGAGTACTTGGAGGTTCTAACAAGTGTAGAAAGGTTAAGAGAGTATTCTAAAGGCTTATAATGGTCTAGGAATGTGTAATAGGACTTATAATAACCATTAGAATGATCCTAAACATTGCATGGTACCAAAAGGGACGTAGAGGGTGTAGCATGAGTCCTTGGAGGTTCTAACAAGTGTAGAATGGTTAAGAGAGTATTCTAAAGGCTTAGAATGGTCTAGGAATGTGTAATAGGACTTATAATAACCATTAGAATGATCATAAACATTGCATGGTACCCCAAGGGACGTAGAGGGTGTAGCATAAGTCCTTGTAGGTTCTAACAAGTGTAGAACGGCTAAGAGAGTATTCTAAAGTCTTAGAATGGTCTAGGAATGTGTATTAGGACTTATAAGAACCATTAGAATGATCCTAAACATTGCTCGAGTCCCCCAGGGACGTAGAGGGTGCAGCATGAGTCCTTGGAGGTTCTAACAAGTGTAGAATGGTTAAGAGAGTATTCTGAAGGCTTAGAATCGTCTAGGAAAGTGTACTAGGACTTATAATAACCATTAGAATGATCCTAAACATTGCATGGTACCCCAAGGGAAGTAGAGGGTGTAGCATGAGTACTTGGAGGTTCTAACAAGTGTAGAATGGTTAAGAGAGTGTTCTAAAGGCTTAGAATGGTCTAGGAAAGTGTATTAGGACTTATAATAACCATAAGAATGATCGTTAACATTACATGGTACCCCAAGGGACGTAGAGGGTGTACCATGAGTACTTGGAGGTTCTAACAAGTGTAAAATGGTTAAGAGAGTGTTCTAAAGGCTTAGAATGGTCTAGGAATGTGTATTAGGACTTATAATCACCATTAGAATGATCCTAAACATTGCATGGTACCCCAAGGGAAGTAGAGGGTGTAGCATGAGTACTTGGAGGTTCTAACAAGTGTAGAAAGGTTAAGAGAGTATTCTCAAGGCTTATAATGGTCTAGGAATGTGTAATAGGACTTATAATAACCATTAGAATGATCCTAAACATTGCATGGTACCAAAAGGGACGTAGAGGGTGTAGCATGAGTCCTTGGAGGTTCTAACAAGTGTAGAATGGTTAAGAGAGTATTCTAAAGGCTTAGAATGGTCTAGGAATGTGTAATAGGACTTATAATAACCATTAGAATGATCCTAAACATTGCATGGTACCCCAAGGGACGTAGAGGGTGTAGCATAAGTCCTTGTAGGTTCTAACAAGTGTAGAACGGCTAAGAGAGTATTCTAAAGTCTTAGAATGGTCTAGGAATGTGTATTAGGACTTATAAGAACCATTAGAATTATCCTAAACATTGCTCGAGTCCCCAAGGGACGTAGAGGGTGCGGCATGAGTCCTTGGAGGTTCTAACAAGTGTAGAATGGTTAAGAGAGTATTCTGAAGGCTTAGAATGGTCTAGGAATGTGTATTATTACTTATAATAACCATTAGAATGATCCTTAACATTGCATGGTACCCCAAGGGACGTAGAGGGTGTACCATGAGTACTTGGAGATTCTAACAAGTGTAAAATGGTTAAGAGAGTGTTCTAAAGGCTTAGAATGGTCTAGGAATGTGTATTAGGACTTATATTAACCATTAGAATGATCCTAAACATTGCATGGTACCAAAAGGGACGTAGAGGGTGTAGCATGAGTCCTTGGAGGTTCTAACAAGTGTAGAATGGTTAAGAGAGTATTCTAAAGGCTTAGAATGGTCTAGGAATGTGTAATAGGACTTATAATAACCATTAGAATGATCCTAAACATTGTATGGTACCCCAAGGGACGTAGAGGGTGTAGCATAAGTCCTTGTAGGTTCTAACAAGTGTAGAACGGCTAAGAGAGTATTCTAAAGTCTTAGAATGGTCAAGGAATGTGTATTAGGACTTATAAGAACCATTAGAATGATCCTAAACATTGCTCGAGTCCCCAAGGGACGTAGAGGGTGCAGCATGAGTCCTTGGAGGTTCTAACAAGTGTAGAATGGTTAAGAGAGTATTCTGAAGGCTTAGAATGGTCTAGGAATGTGTATTATTACTTATAATAACCATTAGAATGATCCTTAACATTGCATGGTACCCCAAGGGACGTAGAGGGTGTACCATGAGTACTTGGAGATTCTAACAAGTGTAAAATGGTTAAGAGAGTGTTCTAAAGGCTTAGAATGGTCTAGGAATGTGTATTAGGACTTATATTAACCACTAGAATTATCCTAAACATTGCATGGTACCACAAGGGATGTAGAGGGTGTAGCATGAGTCCTTGTAGGTTCTAACAAGTGTAGAACGGCTAAGAGAGTATTCTAAAGTCTTAGAATGGTCTAGGAATGTGTATTAGGACTTATAAGAACCATTAGAATGTTCCTAAACATTGCTCGAGTCCCCGAGGGACGTAGAGGGTGCAGCATGAGTCCTTGCAGGTTCTAACAAGTGTAGAATGGTTAAGAGAGTATTCTGAAGGCTTAGAATGGTCTAGGAATGTGTATTATGACTTATAATAACCATTAGAATGATCCTTAACATTGCATGGTACCCCAAGGGACGTAGAGGGTGTACCATGAGTACTTGGAGGTTCTAACAAGTGTAAAATGGTTAAGAGAGTGTTCTAAAGGCTTAGAATGGTCTAGGAATGTGTATTAGGACTTATAATAACCATTAGAATGATCCTAAACATTGCATGGTACCCCAAGGGACGTAGAGGGTGTAGCATGAGTCCTTGTAGGTTCTAACAAGTGTAGAATGGTTAAGAGAGTGTTCTAAAGGGTTAGAATGGTCTAGGAATGTGTATTAGGACTTATAAGAACCATTAGAATGATCCTAAACATTGCTCGAGTCCCCAAGGGACGTAGAGGGTGCAGCATGAGTCCTTGTAGGTTCTAACAAGTGTAGAACGGCTAAGAGAGTATTCTAAAGTCTTAGAATGGTCTAGGAATGTGTATTGGGAATTATAAGAACCATTAGAATGATCCTAAACATTGCTCGAGTCCCCAAGGGAAGTAGAGGGTGCAGCATGAGTCCTTGGAGGTTCTAACAAGTGTAGAATGGTTAAGAGAGTATTCTGAAGGCTTAGAATCGTCTAGGAAAGTGTACTAGGACTTATAATAACCATTAGAATGATCCTAAACATTGCATGGTACCCCAAGGGAAGTAGAGGGTGTAGCATGAGTACTTGGAGGTTCTAACAAGTGTAGAATGGTTAAGAGAGTGTTCTAAAGTCTTGGAATGGTCTAGGAATGTGTATTAGGACTTATAATAACCATTAGAATGATCCTAAACATTGCATGGTACCCCAAGGGACGTAGAGGGTGTAGCATGAGTCCTTGTAGGTTCTAACAAGTGTAGAATGGTTAAGAGAGTATTCTAAAGGCTTAGAATGGTCTAGGAATGTGTAATAGGACTTATAAGAACCATTAGAATGATCCTAAACATTGCTCGAGTCCCCAAGGGACGTAGAGGGTGCAGCATGAGTCCTTGGAGGTTCTAACAAGTGTAGAATGGTTAAGAGAGTATTCTGAAGGCTTAGAATCGTCTAGGAAAGTGTACTAGGACTTATAATAACCATTAGAATGATCCTAAACATTGCATGGTACCCCAAGGGAAGTAGAGGGTGTAGCATGAGTACTTGGAGGTTCTAACAAGTGTAGAATGGTTAAGAGAGTGTTCTAAAGTCTTAGAATGGTCTAGGAATGTGTATTAGGACTAATAATAACCATTAGAATGATCCTAAACATTGCATGGTACCACAAGGGACGTAGAGGATGTAGCATGAGTCCTTGGAGGTTCTAACAAGTGTAGAATGGTTAAGAGAGTATTCTAAAGGCTTAGAATGGTCTAGGAATGTGTAATAGGACTTATAATAACCATTAGAATGATCCTAAACATTGCATGGTACCCCAAGGGACGTAGAGGGTGTAGCATGAGTCCTTGTAGGTTCTAACAAGTGTAGAACGGCTAAGAGAGTATTCTAAAGTCTTAGAATGGTCTAGGAATGTGTATTGGGAATTATAAGAACCATTAGAATGATCCTAAACATTGCTCGAGTCCCCAAGGGACGTAGAGGGTGCAGCATGAGTCCTTGGAGGTTCTAACAAGTGTAGAATGGTTAAGCGAGTATTCTGAAGGCTTAGAATCGTCTAGCAAAGTGTACTAGGACTTATAATAACCATTAGAATGATCCTAAACATTGCATGGTACCCCAAGGGAAGTAGAGGGTGTAGCATGAGTACTTGGAGGTTCTAACAAGTGTAGAATGGTTAAGAGAGTGTTCTAAAGTCTTAGAATGGTCTAGGAATGTGTATTAGGACTTATAATAACCATTAGAATGATCCTAAACATTGCATGGTACCCCAAGGGACGTAGAGGGTGTAGCATGAGTCCTTGTAGGTTCTAACAAGTGTAGAATGGTTAAGAGAGTATTCTAAAGGCTTAGAATGGTCTAGGAATGTGTAATAGGACTTATAAGAACCATTAGAATGATCCTAAACATTGCTCGAGTCCCCAAGGGACGTAGAGGGTGCAGCATGAGTCCTTGGAGGTTCTAACAAGTGTAGAATGGTTAAGAGAGTATTCTGAAGGCTTAGAATCGTCTAGGAAAGTGTACTAGGACTTATAATAACCATTAGAATGATCCTAAACATTGCATGGTACCCCAAGGGAAGTAGAGGGTGTAGCATGAGTACTTGGAGGTTCTAACAAGTGTAGAATGGTTAAGAGAGTGTTCTAAAGTCTTAGAATGGTCTAGGAATGTGTATTAGGACTAATAATAACCATTAGAATGATCCTAAACATTGCATGGTACCACAAGGGACGTAGAGGATGTAGCATGAGTCCTTGGAGGTTCTAACAAGTGTAGAATGGTTAAGAGAGTATTCTAAAGGCTTAGAATGGTCTAGGAATGTGTAATAGGACTTATAATAACCATTAGAATGATCCTAAACATTGCATGGTACCCCAAGGGACGTAGAGGGTGTAGCATGAGTCCTTGTAGGTTCTAACAAGTGTAGAACGGCTAAGAGAGTATTCTAAAGTCTTAGAATGGTCTAGGAATGTGTATTGGGAATTATAAGAACCATTAGAATGATCCTAAACATTGCTCGAGTCCCCAAGGGACGTAGAGGGTGCAGCATGAGTCCTTGGAGGTTCTAACAAGTGTAGAATGGTTAAGCGAGTATTCTGAAGGCTTAGAATCGTCTAGCAAAGTGTACTAGGACTTATAATAACCATTAGAATGATCCTAAACATTGCATGGTACCCCAAGGGAAGTAGAGGGTGTAGCATGAGTACTTGGAGGTTCTAACAAGTGTAGAATGGTTAAGAGAGTGTTCTTAAGGCTTAGAATGGTCTAGGAAAGTGTATTAGGACTTATAATAACCATTAGAATGATCCTAAACATTGCATGGTACCGTAAGGGACGTAGAGGGTGTAGCATGAGTCCTTGGAGGTTCTAACAAGTGTAGAATGGTTAAGAGAGTATTCTAAAGGCTTAGAATGGTCTAGGAATGTGTAATAGGACTTATAATAACCATTAGAATGATCCTAAACATTGCATGGTACCCCAAGGGACGTAGAGGGTGTAGCATGAGTCCTTGTAGGTTCTAACAAGTGTAGAACGGCTAAGAGAGTATTCTAAAGTCTTAGAATGGTCTAGGAATGTGTATTTGGACTTATAAGAACCATTAGAATGATCCTAAACATTGCTCGAGTCCCCAAGGGACGTAGAGGGTGCAGCATGAGTCCTTGGAGGTTCTAACAAGTGTAGAATGGTTAAGAGAGTATTCTGAAGGCTTAGAATGGTCTAGGAATGTGTATTATGACTTATAATAACCATAAGAATGATCGTTAACATTGCTTGGTACCCCAAGGGACGTAGAGGGTGTACCATGAGTACTTGGAGGTTCTAACAAGTGTAAAATGGTTAAGAGAGTGTTCTAAAGGCTTAGAATGGTCTAGGAATGTGTATTAGGACTTATAATCACCATTAGAATGATCCTAAACATTGCATGGTACCCCAAGGGACGTAGAGGGTGCAACATGAGTCCTTGGAGGTTCTAACAAGTGTAGAATGGTTAAGAGAGTATTCTGAAGGCTTAGAATCGTCTAGGAAAGTGTACTAGGACTTATAATAACCATTAGAATGATCCTAAACATTGCATGGTACCCCAAGGGAAGTAGAGGGTGTAGCATGAGTACTTGGAGGTTCTAACAAGTGTAGAATGGTTAAGAGAGTGTTCTAAAGTCTTAGAATGGTCTAGGAATGTGTATTAGGACTTATAATAACCATTAGAATGATCCTAAACATTGCATGGTACCACAAGGGACGTAGAGGGTGTAGCATGAGTCCTTGGAGGTTCTAACAATTGTAGAATGGTTAAGAGAGTATTCTAAAGGCTTAGAATGGTCTAGGAATGTGTAATAGGACTTATAAGAACCATTAGAATGATCCTAAACATTGCTCGAGTCCCCCAGGGACGTAGAGGGTGCAGCATGAGTCCTTGGAGGTTCTAACAAGTGTAGAATGGTTAAGAGAGTATTCTGAAGGCTTAGAATCGTCTAGGAAAGTGTACTAGGACTTATAATAACCACTAGAATGATCCTAAACATTGCATGGTACCCCAAGGGAAGTAGAGGGTGTAGCATGAGTACTTGGAGGTTCTAACAAGTGTAGAATGGTTAAGAGAGTGTTCTAAAGGCTTAGAATGGTCTAGGAAAGTGTATTAGGACTTATAATAACCATAAGAATGATCGTTAACATTGCATGGTACCCCAAGGGACGTAGAGGGTGTACCATGAGTACTTGGAGGTTCTAACAAGTGTAAAATGGTTAAGAGAGTGTTCTAAAGGCTTAGAATGGTCTAGGAATGTGTATTAGGACTTATAATCACCATTAGAATGATCCTAAACATTGCATGGTACCCCAAGGGAAGTAGAGGGTGTAGCATGAGTACTTGGAGGTTCTAACAAGTGTAGAAAGGTTAAGAGAGTATTCTAAAGGCTTATAATGGTCTAGGAATGTGTAATAGGACTTATAATAACCATTAGAATGATCATAAACATTGCATGGTACCCCAAGGGACGTAGAGGGTGTAGCATGAGTCCTTGGAGGTTCTAACAAGTGTAGAATGGTTAAGAGAGTATTCTAAAGGCTTAGAATGGTCTAGGAATGTGTAATAGGACTTATAATAACCATTAGAATGATCCTAAACATTGCATGGTACCCCAAGGGACGTAGAGGGTGTAGCATAAGTCCTTGTAGGTTCTAACAAGTGTAGAACGGCTAAGAGAGTATTCTAAAGTCTTAGAATGGTCTAGGAATGTGTATTAGGACTTATAAGAACCATTAGAATGATCCTAAACATTGCTCGAGTCCCCAAGGGACGTAGAGGGTGCGGCATGAGTCCTTGGAGGTTCTAACAAGTGTAGAATGGTTAAGAGAGTATTCTGAAGGCTTAGAATGGTCTAGGAATGTGTATTATTACTTATAATAACCATTAGAATGATCCTTAACATTGCATGGTACCCCAAGGGACGTAGAGGGTGTACCATGAGTACTTGGAGATTCTAAAAAGTGTAAAATGGTTAAGAGAGTGTTC
Organism: Crotalaria pallida; assembly: GCA_037953625.1. Lineage (NCBI taxonomy): Eukaryota > Viridiplantae > Streptophyta > Magnoliopsida > Fabales > Fabaceae > Crotalaria > Crotalaria pallida. The sequence continues at coordinate 61,419,258 of CM075655.1, read as the reverse complement.
TAAAGGCTTAGAATGGTCTAGGAATGTGTATTAGGACTTATATTAACCATTAGAATGATCCTAAACATTGCATGGTACCTCATGGGACGTAGAGGGTGTAGCATGAGTCCTTGTAGGTTCTAACAAGTGTAGAATGGTTAAGAGAGTGTTCTAAAGGCTTAGAATGGTCTAGGAAAGTGTATTAGGACTTATAATAACCATTAGAATGATCCTAAACATTGCATGGTACCACAAGGGACGTAGAGGGTGTAGCATGAGTCCTTGGAGGTTCTAACAAGTGTAGAATGGTTAAGAGAGTATTCTAAAGGCTTAAAATGGTCTAGGAATGTGTAATAGGACTTATAATAACCATTAGAATGATCCTAAACATTGCATGGTACCACAAGGGACGTAGAGGGTGTAGCATGAGTCCTTGGAGGTTCTAACAAGTGTAGAATGGTTAAGAGAGTATTCTAAAGGCTTAGAATGGTCTAGGAATGTGTAATAGTACTTATAATAACCATTAGAATGATCCTAAACATTGCATGGTACCCCAAGGGACGTAGAGGGTGTAGCATAAGTCCTTGTAGGTTCTATAACAAGTGTAGAACGGCTAAGAGAGTATTCTAAAGTCTTAGAATGGTCTAGGAATGTGTATTAGGACTTATAAGAACCATTAGAATGATCCTAAACATTGCTCGAGTCCCCAAGGGACGTAGAGGGTGCGGCATGAGTCCTTGGAGGTTCTAACAAGTGTAGAATGGTTAAGAGAGTATTCTGAAGGCTTAGAATGGTCTAGGAATGTGTATTATGACTTATAATAACCATTAGAATGATCCTTAACATTGCATGGTACCCCAAGGGACGTAGAGGGTGTACCATGAGTACTTGGAGGTTCTAACAAGTGTAAAATGGTTAAGAGAGTGTTCTAAAGGCTTAGAATGGTCTAGGAATGTGTATTAGGACTTATAATAACCATTAGAATGATCCTAAACATTGCATGGTACCCCAAGGGACGTAGAGGGTGTACCATGAGTACTTGGAGGTTCTAACAAGTGTAAAATGGTTAAGAGAGTGTTCTAAAGGGTTAGAATGGTCTAGGAATGTGTATTAGGACTTATAAGAACCATTAGAATGATCCTAAACATTGCTCGAGTCCCCAAGGGACGTAGAGGGTGCAGCATGAGTCCTTGGAGGTTCTAACAAGTGTAGAATGGTTAAGAGAGTATTCTGAAGGCTTAGAATCGTCTAGGAAAGTGTACTAGGACTTATAATAACCATTAGAATGATCCTAAACATTGCATGGTACCCCAAGGGACGTAGAGGGTGTAGCTTGAGTACTTGGAGGTTCTAACAAGTGTAGAATGGTTAAGAGAGTGTTCTAAAGGCTTAGAATGGTCTAGGAATGTGTATTAGGACTTATAAGAACCATTAGAATGATCCTAAACATTGCTCGAGTCCCCAAGGGACGTAGAGGGTGCAGCATCAGTCCTTGGAGGTTCTAACAAGTGTAGAATGGTTAAGAGAGTATTCTGAAGGCTTAGAATCGTCTAGGAAAGTGTACTAGGACTTATAATAACCATTAGAATGATCCTAAACATTGCATGGTACCACAAGGGACGTAGAGGGTGTAGCATGAGTCCTTGGAGGTTCTAACAAGTGTAGAATGGTTAAGAGAGTATTCTAAAGGCTTAGAATGGTCTAGGAATGTGTAATAGGACTTATAATAACCATTAGAATGATCCTAAACATTGCATGGTACCCCAAGGGACGTAGAGGGTGTAGCATAAGTCCTTGTAGGTTCTAACAAGTGTAGAACGGCTAAGAGAGTATTCTAAAGTCTTAGAATGGTCTAGGAATGTGTATTAGGACTTATAAGAACCATTAGAATGATCCTAAACATTGCTCGAGTCCCCAAGGGACGTAGAGGGTGCAGCATGAGTCCTTGGAGGTTCTAACAAGTGTAGAATGGTTAAGAGAGTATTCTGAAGGCTTAGAATGGTCTAGGAATGTGTATTATGACTTATAATAACCATTAGAATGATCCTTAACATTGCATGGTACCCCAAGGGACGTAGAGGGTGTACCATGAGTACTTGGAGGTTCTAACAAGTGTAAAATGGTTAAGAGAGTGTTCTAAAGGCTTAGAATGGTCTAGGAATGTGTATTAGGACTTATAATAACCATTAGAATGATCCTAAACATTGCATGGTACCCCAAGGGACGTAGAGGGTGTACCATGAGTACTTGGAGGTTCTAACAAGTGTAAAATGGTTAAGAGAGTGTTCTAAAGGGTTAGAATGGTCTAGGAATGTGTATTAGGACTTATAAGAACCATTAGAATGATCCTAAACATTGCTCGAGTCCCCAAGGGACGTAGAGGGTGCAGCATGAGTCCTTGGAGGTTCTAACAAGTGTAGAATGGTTAAGAGAGTATTCTGAAGGCTTAGAATCGTCTAGGAAAGTGTACTAGGACTTATAATAACCATTAGAATGATCCTAAACATTGCATGGTACCCCAAGGGACGTAGAGGGTGTAGCTTGAGTACTTGGAGGTTCTAACAAGTGTAGAATGGTTAAGAGAGTGTTCTAAAGGCTTAGAATGGTCTAGGAATGTGTATTAGGACTTATAAGAACCATTAGAATGATCCTAAACATTGCTCGAGTCCCCAAGGGACGTAGAGGGTGCAGCATGAGTCCTTGGAGGTTCTAACAAGTGTAGAATGGTTAAGAGAGTATTCTGAAGGCTTAGAATCGTCTAGGAAAGTGTACTAGGACTTATAATAACCATTAGAATGATCCTAAACATTGCATGGTACCCCAAGGGAAGTAGAGGGTGTAGCATGAGTACTTGGAGGTTCTAACAAGTGTAGAATGGTTAAGAGAGTGTTCTAAAGTCTTAGAATGGTCTAGGAATGTGTATTAGGACTTATAATAACCATTAGAATGATCCTAAACATTGCATGGTACCCCAAGGGACGTAGAGGGTGTAGCATGAGTCCTTGTAGGTTCTAACAAGTGTAGAATGGTTAAGAGAGTATTCTAAAGGCTTAGAATGGTCTAGGAATGTGTAATAGGACTTATAAGAACCATTAGAATGATCCTAAACATTGCTCGAGTCCCCCAGGGACGTAGAGGGTGCAGCATGAGTCCTTGGAGGTTCTAACAAGTGTAGAATGGTTAAGAGAGTATTCTGAAGGCTTAGAATCGTCTAGGAAAGTGTACTAGGACTTATAATAACCATTAGAATGATCCTAAACATTGCATGGTACCCCAAGGGAAGTAGAGGGTGTAGCATGAGTACTTGGAGGTTCTAACAAGTGTAGAATGGTTAAGAGAGTGTTCTAAAGGCTTAGAATGGTCTAGGAAAGTGTATTAGGACTTATAATAACCATAAGAATGATCGTTAACATTGCATGGTACCCCAAGGGACGTAGAGGGTGTACCATGAGTACTTGGAGGTTCTAACAAGTGTAAAATGGTTAAGAGAGTGTTCTAAAGGCTTAGAATGGTCTAGGAATGTGTATTAGGACTTATAATCACCATTAGAATGATCCTAAACATTGCATGGTACCCCAAGGGAAGTAGAGGGTGTAGCATGAGTACTTGGAGGTTCTAACAAGTGTAGAAAGGTTAAGAGAGTATTCTAAAGGCTTATAATGGTCTAGGAATGTGTAATAGGACTTATAATAACCATTAGAATGATCATAAACATTGCATGGTACCCCAAGGGACGTAGAGGGCGTAGCATGAGTCCTTGGAGGTTCTAACAAGTGTAGAATGGTTAAGAGAGTATTCTAAAGGCTTAGAATGGTCTAGGAATGTGTAATAGGACTTATAATAACCATTAGAATGATCCTAAACATTGCATGGTACCCCAAGGGACGTAGAGGGTGTAGCATAAGTCCTTGTAGGTTCTAACAAGTGTAGAACGGCTAAGAGAGTATTCTAAAGTCTTAGAATGGTCTAGGAATGTGTATTAGGACTTATAAGAACCATTAGAATGATCCTAAACATTGCTCGAGTCCCCAAGGGACGTAGAGGGTGCGGCATGAGTCCTTGGAGGTTCTAACAAGTGTAGAATGGTTAAGAGAGTATTCTGAAGGCTTAGAATGGTCTAGGAATGTGTATTATTACTTATAATAACCATTAGAATGATCCTTAACATTGCATGGTACCCCAAGGGACGTAGAGGGTGTACCATGAGTACTTGGAGATTCTAACAAGTGTAAAATGGTTAAGAGAGTGTTCTAAAGGCTTAGAATGGTCTAGGAATGTGTATTAGGACTTATATTAACCATTAGAATGATCCTAAACATTGCATGGTACCACATGGGACGTAGAGGGTGTAGCATGAGTCCTTGTAGGTTCTAACAAGTGTAGAATGGTTAAGAGAGTGTTCTAAAGGCTTAGAATGGTCTAGGAAAGTGTATTAGGACTTATAATAACCATTAGAATGATCCTAAACATTGCATGGTACCACAAGGGACGTAGAGGGTGTAGCATGAGTCCTTGGAGGTTCTAACAAGTGTAGAATGGTTAAGAGAGTATTCTAAAGGCTTAGAATGGTCTAGGAATGTGTAATAGGACTTATAATAACCATTAGAATGATCCTAAACATTGCATGGTACCACAAGGGACGTAGAGGGTGTAGCATGAGTCCTTGGAGGTTCTAACAAGTGTAGAATGGTTAAGAGAGTATTCTAAAGGCTTAGAATGGTCTAGGAATGTGTAATAGGACTTATAATAACCATTAGAATGATCCTAAACATTGCATGGTACCCCAAGGGACGTAGAGGGTGTAGCATAAGTCCTTGTAGGTTCTAACAAGTGTAGAACGACTAAGAGAGTATTCTAAAGTCTTAGAATGGTCTAGGAATGTGTATTAGGACTTATAAGAACCATTAGAATGATCCTAAACATTGCTCGAGTCCCCAAGGGACGTAGAGGGTGCGGCATGAGTCCTTGGAGGTTCTAACAAGTGTAGAATGGTTAAGAGAGTATTCTGAAGGCTTAGAATGGTCTAGGAATGTGTATTATGACTTATAATAACCATTAGAATGATCCTTAACATTGCATGGTACCCCAAGGGACGTAGAGGGTGTACCATGAGTACTTGGAGGTTCTAACAAGTGTAAAATGGTTAAGAGAGTGTTCTAAAGGCTTAGAATGGTCTAGGAATGTGTATTAGGACTTATAATAACCATTAGAATGATCCTAAACATTGCATGGTACCCCAAGGGACGTAGAGGGTGTACCATGAGTACTTAGAGGTTCTAACAAGTGTAAAATGGTTAAGAGAGTGTTCTAAAGGGTTAGAATGGTCTAGGAATGTGTATTAGGACTTATAAGAACCATTAGAATGATCCTAAACATTGCTCGAGTCCCCAAGGGACGTAGAGGGTGCAGCATGAGTCCTTGGAGGTTCTAACAAGTGTAGAATGGTTAAGAGAGTATTCTGAAGGCTTAGAATCGTCTAGGAAAGTGTACTAGGACTTATAATAACCATTAGAATGATCCTAAACATTGCATGGTACCCCAAGGGACGTAGAGGGTGTAGCTTGAGTACTTGGAGGTTCTAACAAGTGTAGAATGGTTAAGAGAGTGTTCTAAAGGCTTAGAATGGTCTAGGAAAGTGTATTAGGACTTATAATAACCATAAGAATGATCGTTAACATTGCATGGTACCCCAAGGGACGTAGAGGGTGTACCATGAGTACTTGGAGGTTCTAACAAGTGTAAAATGGTTAAGAGAGTGTTCTAAAGGCTTAGAATGGTCTAGGAATGTGTATTAGGACTTATAATCACCATTAGAATGATCCTAAACATTGCATGGTACCCCAAGGGAAGTAGAGGGTGTAGCATGAGTACTTGGAGGTTCTAACAAGTGTAGAAAGGTTAAGAGAGTATTCTAAAGGCTTATAATGGTCTAGGAATGTGTAATAGGACTTATAATAACCATTAGAATGATCATAAACATTGCATGGTACCCCAAGGGACGTAGAGGGCGTAGCATGAGTCCTTGGAGGTTCTAACAAGTGTAGAATGGTTAAGAGAGTATTCTAAAGGCTTAGAATGGTCTAGGAATGTGTAATAGGACTTATAATAACCATTAGAATGATCCTAAACATTGCATGGTACCCCAAGGGACGTAGAGGGTGTAGCATAAGTCCTTGTAGGTTCTAACAAGTGTAGAACGGCTAAGAGAGTATTCTAAAGTCTTAGAATGGTCTAGGAATGTGTATTAGGACTTATAAGAACCATTAGAATGATCCTAAACATTGCTCGAGTCCCCAAGGGACGTAGAGGGTGCGGCATGAGTCCTTGGAGGTTCTAACAAGTGTAGAATGGTTAAGAGAGTATTCTGAAGGCTTAGAATGGTCTAGGAATGTGTATTATTACTTATAATAACCATTAGAATGATCCTTAACATTGCATGGTACCCCAAGGGACGTAGAGGGTGTACCATGAGTACTTGGAGATTCTAACAAGTGTAAAATGGTTAAGAGAGTGTTCTAAAGGCTTAGAATGGTCTAGGAATGTGTATTAGGACTTATATTAACCATTAGAATGATCCTAAACATTGCATGGTACCACATGGGACGTAGAGGGTGTAGCATGAGTCCTTGTAGGTTCTAACAAGTGTAGAATGGTTAAGAGAGTGTTCTAAAGGCTTAGAATGGTCTAGGAAAGTGTATTAGGACTTATAATAACCATTAGAATGATCCTAAACATTGCATGGTACCACAAGGGACGTAGAGGGTGTAGCATGAGTCCTTGGAGGTTCTAACAAGTGTAGAATGGTTAAGAGAGTATTCTAAAGGCTTAGAATGGTCTAGGAATGTGTAATAGGACTTATAATAACCATTAGAATGATCCTAAACATTGCATGGTACCCCAAGGGACGTAGAGGGTGTAGCATAAGTCCTTGTAGGTTCTAACAAGTGTAGAACGGCTAAGAGAGTATTCTAAAGTCTTAGAATGGTCTAGGAATGTGTATTAGGACTTATAAGAACCATTAGAATGATCCTAAACATTGCTCGAGTCCCCAAGGGACGTAGAGGGTGCGGCATGAGTCCTTGGAGGTTCTAACAAGTGTAGAATGGTTAAGAGAGTATTCTGAAGGCTTAGAATGGTCTAGGAATGTGTATTATTACTTATAATAACCATTAGAATGATCCTTAACATTGCATGGTACCCCAAGGGACGTAGAGGGTGTACCATGAGTACTTGGAGATTCTAACAAGTGTAGAATGGTTAAGAGAGTATTCTGAAGGCTTAGAATGGTCTAGGAATGTGTATTATGACTTATAATAACCATTAGAATGATCCTTAACATTGCATGGTACCCCAAGGGACGTAGAGGGTGTACCATGAGTACTTGGAGGTTCTAACAAGTGTAGAATGGTTAAGAGAGTGTTCTAAAGGCTTAGAATGGTCTAGGAATGTGTATTAGGACTTATAAGAACCATTAGAATGATCCTAAACATTGCTCGAGTCCCCAAGGGACGTAGAGGGTGTAGCATGAGTCCTTGTAGGTTCTAACAAGTGTAGAATGGTTAAGAGAGTGTTCTAAAGGCTTAGAATGGTCTAGGAAAGTGTATTAGGACTTATAATAACCATTAGAATGATCCTAAACATTGCATGGTACCACAAGGGACGTAGAGGGTGTAGCATGAGGCCTTGGAGGTTCTAACAAGTGTAGAATGGTTAAGAGAGTATTCTAAAGGCTTAGAATGGTCTAGGAATGTGTAATAGGACTTATAATAACCATTAGAATGATCCTAAACATTGCATGGTACCCCAAGGGACGTAGAGGGTGTAGCATGAGTACTTGGAGGTTCTAACAAGTGTAGAATGGTTAAGAGAGTGTTCTAAAGGCTTAGAATGGTCTAGGAATGTGTATTAGGACTTATAAGAACCATTAGAATGATCCTAAACATTGCTCGAGTCCCCAAGGGACGTAGAGGGTGTAGCATGAGTCCTTGTAGGTTCTAACAAGTGTAGAATGGTTAAGAGAGTGTTCTAAAGGCTTAGAATGGTCTAGGAAAGTGTATTAGGACTTATAATAACCAGTAGAATGATCCTAAACATTGCATGGTACCACAAGGGACGTAGAGGGTGTAGCATGAGGCCTTGGAGGTTCTAACAAGTGTAGAATGGTTAAGAGAGTATTCTAAAGGCTTAGAATGGTCTAGGAATGTGTAATAGGACTTATAATAACCATTAGAATGATCCTAAACATTGCATGGTACCACAAGGGACGTAGAGGGTGTAGCATGAGTCCTTGGAGGTTCTAACAAGTGTAGAATGGTTAAGAGAGTATTCTAAAGGCTTAGAATGGTCTAGGAATGTGTAATAGGACTTATAATAACCATTAGAATGATCCTAAACATTGCATGGTACCCCAAGGGACGTAGAGGGTGTAGCATAAGTCCTTGTAGGTTCTAACAAGTGTAGAACGACTAAGAGAGTATTCTAAAGTCTTAGAATGGTCTAGGAATGTGTATTAGGACTTATAAGAACCATTAGAATGATCCTAAACATTGCTCGAGTCCCCAAGGGACGTAGAGGGTGCGGCATGAGTCCTTGGAGGTTCTAACAAGTGTAGAATGGTTAAGAGAGTATTCTGAAGGCTTAGAATGGTCTAGGAATGTGTATTATGACTTATAATAACCATTAGAATGATCCTTAACATTGCATGGTACCCCAAGGGACGTAGAGGGTGTACCATGAGTACTTGGAGGTTCTAACAAGTGTAAAATGGTTAAGAGAGTATTCTGAAGGCTTAGAATCGTCTAGGAAAGTGTACTAGGACTTATAATAACCATTAGAATGATCCTAAACATTGCATGGTACCCCAAGGGAAGTAGAGGGTGTAGCATGAGTACTTGGAGGTTCTAACAAGTGTAGAATGGTTAAGAGAGTGTTCTAAAGGGTTAGAATGGTCTAGGAATGTGTATTAGGACTAATAATAACCATTAGAATGATCCTAAACATTGCTCGAGTCCCCAAGGGACGTAGAGGGTGCAGCATGAGTCCTTGGAGGTTCTAACAAGTGTAGAATGGTTAAGAGAGTATTCTGAAGGCTTAGAATCGTCTAGGAAAGTGTACTAGGACTTATAATAACCATTAGAATGATCCTAAACATTGCATGGTACCCCAAGGGACGTAGAGGGTGTAGCTTGAGTACTTGGAGATTCTAACAAGTGTAGAATGGTTAAGAGAGTGTTCTAAAGGCTTAGAATGGTCTAGGAATGTGTATTAGGACTTATAAGAACCATTAGAATGATCCTAAACATTGCTCGAGTCCCCAAGGGACGTAGAGGGTGCAGCATGAGTCCTTGGAGGTTCTAACAAGTGTAGAATGGTTAAGAGAGTATTCTGAAGGCTTAGAATCGTCTAGGAAAGTGTACTAGGACTTATAATAACCATTAGAATGATCCTAAACATTGCATGGTACCCCAAGGGACGTAGAGGGTGTAGCATGAGTCCTTGTAGGTTCTAACAAGTGTAGAATGGTTAAGAGAGTATTCTAAAGGCTTAGAATGGTCTAGGAATGTGTAATAGGACTTATAAGAACCATTAGAATGATCCTAAACATTGCTCGAGTCCCCAAGGGACGTAGAGGGTGCAGCATGAGTCCTTGGAGGTTCTAACAAGTGTAGAATGGTTAAGAGAGTATTCTGAAGGCTTAGAATCGTCTAGGAAAGTGTACTAGGACTTATAATAACCATTAGAATGATCCTAAACATTGCATGGTACCCCAAGGGAAGTAGAGGGTGTAGCATGAGTACTTGGAGGTTCTAACAAGTGTAGAATGGTTAAGAGAGTGTTCTAAAGTCTTAGAATGGTCTAGGAATGTGTATTAGGACTTATAATAACCATTAGAATGATCCTAAACATTGCATGGTACCACAAGGGACGTAGAGGGTGTAGCATGAGTCCTTGGAGGTTCTAACAAGTGTAGAATGGTTAAGAGAGTATTCTAAAGGCTTAGAATGGTCTAGGAATGTGTAATAGGACTTATAATAACCATTAGAATGATCCTAAACATTGCATGGTACCCCAAGGGACGTAGAGGGTGTAGCATGAGTCCTTGTAGGTTCTAACAAGTGTAGAACGGCTAAGAGAGTATTCTAAAGTCTTAGAATGGTCTAGGAATGTGTATTAGGACTTATAAGAACCATTAGAATGATCCTAAACATTGCTCGAGTCCCCAAGGGACGTAGAGGGTGCGGCATGAGTCCTTCGAGGTTCTAACAAGTGTAGAATGGTTAAGAGAGTATTCTGAAGGCTTAGAATGGTCTAGGAATGTGTATTAGGACTTATAAGAACCATTAGAATGATCCTAAACATTGCTCGAGTCCCCAAGGGACGTAGAGGGTGTAGCATGAGTCCTTGTAGGTTCTAACAAGTGTAGAATGGTTAAGAGAGTGTTCTAAAGGCTTAGAATGGTCTAGGAATGTGTATTAGGACTTATAATAACCATTAGAATGATCCTAAACATTGCATGGTACCACATGGGACGTAGAGGGTGTAGCATGAGTCCTTGGAGGTTCTAACAAGTGTAGAATGGTTAAGAGAGTATTCTAAAGGCTTAGAATGGTCTAGGAATGTGTAATAGGACTTATAATAACCATTAGAATGATCCTAAACATTGCATGGTACCACAAGGGACGTAGAGGGTGTAGCATGAGTCCTTGGAGGTTCTAACAAGTGTAGAATGGTTAAGAGAGTATTCTAAAGGCTTAGAATGGTCTAGGAATGTGTAATAGGACTTATAATAACCATTAGAATGATCCTAAACATTGCATGGTACCCCAAGGGACGTAGAGGGTGTAGCATAAGTCCTTGTAGGTTCTAACAAGTGTAGAACGACTAAGAGAGTATTCTAAAGTCTTAGAATGGTCTAGGAATGTGTATTAGGACTTATAAGAACCATTAGAATGATCCTAAACATTGCTCGAGTCCCCAAGGGACGTAGAGGGTGCGGCATGAGTCCTTGGAGGTTCTAACAAGTGTAGAATGGTTAAGAGAGTATTCTGAAGGCTTAGAATGGTCTAGGAATGTGTATTATGACTTATAATAACCATTAGAATGATCCTTAACATTGCATGGTACCCCAAGGGACGTAGAGGGTGTACCATGAGTACTTGGAGGTTCTAACAAGTGTAAAATGGTTAAGAGAGTATTCTGAAGGCTTAGAATCGTCTAGGAAAGTGTACTAGGACTTATAATAACCATTAGAATGATCCTAAACATTGCATGGTACCCCAAGGGAAGTAGAGGGTGTAGCATGAGTACTTGGAGGTTCTAACAAGTGTAGAATGGTTAAGAGAGTGTTCTAAAGGGTTAGAATGGTCTAGGAATGTGTATTAGGACTAATAATAACCATTAGAATGATCCTAAACATTGCTCGAGTCCCCAAGGGACGTAGAGGGTGCAGCATGAGTCCTTGGAGGTTCTAACAAGTGTAGAATGGTTAAGAGAGTATTCTGAAGGCTTAGAATCGTCTAGGAAAGTGTACTAGGACTTATAATAACCATTAGAATGATCCTAAACATTGCATGGTACCCCAAGGGACGTAGAGGGTGTAGCTTGAGTACTTGGAGATTCTAACAAGTGTAGAATGGTTAAGAGAGTGTTCTAAAGGCTTAGAATGGTCTAGGAATGTGTATTAGGACTTATAAGAACCATTAGAATGATCCTAAACATTGCTCGAGTCCCCAAGGGACGTAGAGGGTGCAGCATGAGTCCTTGGAGGTTCTAACAAGTGTAGAATGGTTAAGAGAGTATTCTGAAGGCTTAGAATCGTCTAGGAAAGTGTACTAGGACTTATAATAACCATTAGAATGATCCTAAACATTGCATGGTACCCCAAGGGACGTAGAGGGTGTAGCATGAGTCCTTGTAGGTTCTAACAAGTGTAGAATGGTTAAGAGAGTATTCTAAAGGCTTAGAATGGTCTAGGAATGTGTAATAGGACTTATAAGAACCATTAGAATGATCCTAAACATTGCTCGAGTCCCCAAGGGACGTAGAGGGTGCAGCATGAGTCCTTGGAGGTTCTAACAAGTGTAGAATGGTTAAGAGAGTATTCTGAAGGCTTAGAATCGTCTAGGAAAGTGTACTAGGACTTATAATAACCATTAGAATGATCCTAAACATTGCATGGTACCCCAAGGGAAGTAGAGGGTGTAGCATGAGTACTTGGAGGTTCTAACAAGTGTAGAATGGTTAAGAGAGTGTTCTAAAGTCTTAGAATGGTCTAGGAATGTGTATTAGGACTTATAATAACCATTAGAATGATCCTAAACATTGCATGGTACCACAAGGGACGTAGAGGGTGTAGCATGAGTCCTTGGAGGTTCTAACAAGTGTAGAATGGTTAAGAGAGTATTCTAAAGGCTTAGAATGGTCTAGGAATGTGTAATAGGACTTATAATAACCATTAGAATGATCCTAAACATTGCATGGTACCCCAAGGGACGTAGAGGGTGTAGCATGAGTCCTTGTAGGTTCTAACAAGTGTAGAACGGCTAAGAGAGTATTCTAAAGTCTTAGAATGGTCTAGGAATGTGTATTAGGACTTATAAGAACCATTAGAATGATCCTAAACATTGCTCGAGTCCCCAAGGGACGTAGAGGGTGCGGCATGAGTCCTTCGAGGTTCTAACAAGTGTAGAATGGTTAAGAGAGTATTCTGAAGGCTTAGAATGGTCTAGGAATGTGTATTATTACTTATAATAACCATTAGAATGATCCTTAACATTGCATGGTACCCCAAGGGACGTAGAGGGTGTACCATGAGTACTTGGAGATTCTAACAAGTGTAAAATGGTTAAGAGAGTGTTCTAAAGGCTTAGAATGGTCTAGGAATGTGTATTAGGACTTATATTAACCATTAGAATGATCCTAAACATTGCATGGTACCACATGGGACGTAGAGGGTGTAGCATGAGTCCTTGTAGGTTCTAACAAGTGTAGAATGGTTAAGAGAGTGTTCTAAAGGCTTAGAATGGTCTAGGAAAGTGTATTAGGACTTATAATAACCATTAGAATGATCCTAAACATTGCATGGTACCACAAGGGACGTAGAGGGTGTAGCATGAGTCCTTGGAGGTTCTAACAAGTGTAGAATGGTTAAGAGAGTATTCTAAAGGCTTAGAATGGTCTAGGAATGTGTAATAGGACTTATAATAACCATTAGAATGATCCTAAACATTGCATGGTACCACAAGGGACGTAGAGGGTGTAGCATGAGTCCTTGGAGGTTCTAACAAGTGTAGAATGGTTAAGAGAGTATTCTAAAGGCTTAGAATGGTCTAGGAATGTGTAATAGGACTTATAATAACCATTAGAATGATCCTAAACATTGCATGGTACCCCAAGGGACGTAGAGGGTGTAGCATAAGTCCTTGTAGGTTCTAACAAGTGTAGAACGCCTAAGAGAGTATTCTAAAGTCTTAGAATGGTCTAGGAATGTGTATTAGGACTTATAAGAACCATTAGAATGATCCTAAACATTGCTCGAGTCCCCAAGGGACGTAGAGGGTGCGGCATGAGTCCTTGGAGGTTCTAACAAGTGTAGAATGGTTAAGAGAGTATTCTGAAGGCTTAGAATGGTCTAGGAATGTGTATTATGACTTATAATAACCATTAGAATGATCCTTAACATTGCATGGTACCCCAAGGGACGTAGAGGGTGTACCATGAGTACTTGGAGGTTCTAACAAGTGTAAAATGGTTAAGAGAGTGTTCTAAAGGCTTAGAATGGTCTAGGAATGTGTATTAGGACTTATAATAACCATTAGAATGATCCTAAACATTGCATGGTACCCCAAGGGACGTAGAGGGTGTACCATGAGTACTTGGAGGTTCTAACAAGTGTAAAATGGTTAAGAGAGTGTTCTAAAGGGTTAGAATGGTCTAGGAATGTGTATTAGGACTTATAAGAACCATTAGAATGATCCTAAACATTGCTCGAGTCCCCAAGGGACGTAGAGGGTGCAGCATGAGTCCTTGGAGGTTCTAACAAATGTAGAATGGTTAAGAGAGTATTCTGAAGGCTTAGAATCGTCTAGGAAAGTGTACTAGGACTTATAATAACCGTTAGAATGATCCTAAACATTGCATGGTACCCCAAGGGACGTAGAGGGTGTAGCTTGAGTACTTGGAGGTTCTAACAAGTGTAGAATGGTTAAGAGAGTGTTCTAAAGGCTTAGAATGGTCTAGGAATGTGTATTAGGACTTATAAGAACCATTAGAATGATCCTAAACATTGCTCGAGTCCCCAAGGGACGTAGAGGGTGCAGCATGAGTCCTTGGAGGTTCTAACAAGTGTAGAATGGTTAAGAGAGTATTCTGAAGGCTTAGAATCGTCTAGGAAAGTGTACTAGGACTTATAATAACCATTAGAATGATCCTAAACATTGCATGGTACCCCAAGGGACGTAGAGGGTGTAGCATGAGTCCTTGTAGGTTCTAACAAGTGTAGAATGGTTAAGAGAGTATTCTAAAGGCTTAGAATGGTCTAGGAATGTGTAATAGGACTTATAAGAACCATTAGAATGATCCTAAACATTGCTCGAGTCCCCAAGGGACGTAGAGGGTGCAGCATGAGTCCTTGGAGGTTCTAACAAGTGTAGAATGGTTAAGAGAGTATTCTGAAGGCTTAGAATCGTCTAGGAAAGTGTACTAGGACTTATAATAACCATTAGAATGATCCTAAACATTGCATGGTACCCCAAGGGAAGTAGAGGGTGTAGCATGAGTACTTGGAGGTTCTAACAAGTGTAGAATGGTTAAGAGAGTGTTCTAAAGTCTTAGAATGGTCTAGGAATGTGTATTAGGACTAATAATAACCATTAGAATGATCCTAAACATTGCATGGTACCACAAGGGACGTAGAGGGTGTAGCATGAGTCCTTGGAGGTTCTAACAAGTGTAGAATGGTTAAGAGAGTATTCTAAAGGCTTAGAATGGTCTAGGAATGTGTAATAGGACTTATAATAACCATTAGAATGATCCTAAACATTGCATGGTACCCCAAGGGACGTAGAGGGTGTAGCATGAGTCCTTGTAGGTTCTAACAAGTGTAGAACGGCTAAGAGAGTATTCTAAAGTCTTAGAATGGTCTAGGAATGTGTATTAGGAATTATAAGAACCATTAGAATGATCCTAAACATTGCTCGAGTCCCCAAGGGACGTAGAGGGTGCAGCATGAGTCCTTGGAGGTTCTAACAAGTGTAGAATGGTTAAGAGAGTATTCTAAAGGTTTAGAATGGTCTAGGAAAGAGTACTAGGCCTTATAATAACCTTTAGAATGATCCTAAACATTGCATGGTACCCCAAGGGAAGTAGAGGGTGTACCATGAGTACTTGGAGGTTCTAACAAGTGTAGAATGGTTAAGAGAGTGTTCTAAAGGCTTAGAATGGTCTAGGAATGTGTATTAGGACTTATAAGAACCATTAGAATGATCCTAAACATTGCTCGAGTCCCCAAGGGACGTAGAGGGTGCAGCATGAGTCCTTGGAGGTTCTAACAAGTGTATAATGGTTAAGCGAGTATTCTGAAGGCTTAGAATCGTCTAGGAAAGTGTACTAGGACTTATAATAACCATTAGAATGATCCTAAACATTGCATGGTACCCCAAGGGAAGTAGAGGGTGTAGCATGAGTACTTGGAGGTTCTAACAAGTGTAGAATGGTTAAGAGAGTGTTCTAAAGTCTTAGAATGGTCTAGGAATGTGTATTAGGACTTATAATAACCATTAGAATGATCCTAAACATTGCATGGTACCCCAAGGGACGTAGAGGGTGTAGCATGAGTCCTTGTAGGTTCTAACAAGTGTAGAATGGTTAAGAGAGTATTCTAAAGGCTTAGAATGGTCTAGGAATGTGTAATAGGACTTATAAGAACCATTAGAATGATCCTAAACATTGCTCGAGTCCCCAAGGGACGTAGAGGGTGCAGCATGAGTCCTTGGAGGTTCTAACAAGTGTAGAATGGTTAAGAGAGTATTCTGAAGGCTTAGAATCGTCTAGGAAAGTGTACTAGGACTTATAATAACCATTAGAATGATCCTAAACATTGCATGGTACCCCAAGGGAAGTAGAGGGTGTAGCATGAGTACTTGGAGGTTCTAACAAGTGTAGAATGGTTAAGAGAGTGTTCTAAAGTCTTAGAATGGTCTAGGAATGTGTATTAGGACTAATAATAACCATTAAAATGATCCTAAACATTGCATGGTACCACAAGGGACGTAGAGGGTGTAGCATGAGTCCTTGGAGGTTCTAACAAGTGTAGAATGTTTAAGAGAGTATTCTAAAGGCTTAGAATGGTCTAGGAATGTGTAATAGGACTTATAATAACCATTAGAATGATCCTAAACATTGCATGGTACCCCAAGGGACGTAGAGGGTGTAGCATGAGTCCTTGTAGGTTCTAACAAGTGTAGAACGGCTAAGAGAGTATTCTAAAGTCTTAGAATGGTCTAGGAATGTGTATTAGGAATTATAAGAACCATTAGAATGATCCTAAACATTGCTCGAGTCCCCAAGGGACGTAGAGGGTGCAGCATGAGTCCTTGGAGGTTCTAACAAGTGTAGAATGGTTAAGAGAGTATTCTAAAGGTTTAGAATGGTCTAGGAAAGAGTACTAGGCCTTATAATAACCTTTAGAATGATCCTAAACATTGCATGGTACCCCAAGGGAAGTAGAGGGTGTACCATGAGTACTTGGAGGTTCTAACAAGTGTAGAATGGTTAAGAGAGTGTTCTAAAGGCTTAGAATGGTCTAGGAATGTGTATTAGGACTTATAAGAACCATTAGAATGATCCTAAACATTGATCGAGTCCCCAAGGGACGTAGAGGGTGCAGCATGAGTCCTTGGAGGTTCTAACAAGTGTATAATGGTTAAGCGAGTATTCTGAAGGCTTAGAATCGTCTAGGAAAGTGTACTAGGACTTATAATAACCATTAGAATGATCCTAAACATTGCATGGTACCCCAAGGGAAGTAGAGGGTGTAGCATGAGTACTTAGAGGTTCTAACAAGTGTAGAATGGTTAATAGAGTGTTCTAAAGGCTTAGAATGGTCTAGGAAAGTGTATTAGGACTTATAATAACCATTAGAATGATCCTAAACATTGCTCGAGTCCCCAAGGGACGTAGAGGGTGCAGCATGAGTCCTTGGAGGTTCTAACAAGTGTAGAATGGTTAAGAGAGTATTCTGAAGGCTTAGAATGGTCTAGGAATGTGTATTATTACTTATAATAACCATTAGAATGATCCTTAACATTGCATGGTACCCCAAGGGACGTAGAGGGTGTACCATGAGTACTTGGAGATTCTAACAAGTGTAAAATGGTTAAGAGAGTGTTCTAAAGGCTTAGAATGGTCTAGGAATGTGTATTAGGACTTATAATAACCATTAGAATGATCCTAAACATTGCATGGTACCACAAGGGACGTAGAGGGTGTAGCATGAGTCCTTGGAGGTTCTAACAAGTTTAGAATGGTTAAGAGAGTATTCTAAAGGCTTAGAATGGTCTAGGAATGTGTAATAGGACTTATAATAACCATTAGAATGATCCTAAACATTGCATGGTACCCCAAGGGACGTAGAGGGTGTAGCATAAGTCCTTGTAGGTTCTAACAAGTGTAGAACGGCTAAGAGAGTATTCTAAAGTCTTAGAATGGTCTAGGAATGTGTATTAGGACTTATAAGAACCATTAGAATGATCCTAAACATTGCTCGAGTCCCCAAGGGACGTAGAGGGTGCAGCATGAGTCCTTGGAGGTTCTAACAAGTGTAGAATGGTTAAGAGAGTATTCTGAAGGCTTAGAATGGTCTAGGAATGTGTATTATTACTTATAATAACCATTAGAATGATCCTTAACATTGCATGGTACCCCAAGGGACGTAGAGGGTGTACCATGAGTACTTGGAGATTCTAACAAGTGTAAAATGGTTAAGAGAGTGTTCTAAAGGCTTAGAATGGTCTAGGAATGTGTATTAGGACTTATATTAACCATTAGAATGATCCTAAACATTGCATGGTACCACAAGGGACGTAGAGGGTGTAGCATGAGTCCTTGTAGGTTCTAACAAGTGTAGAACGGCTAAGAGAGTATTCTAAAGACTTAGAATGGTCTAGGAATGTGTATTAGGACTTATAAGAACCATTAGAATGTTCCTAAACATTGCTCGAGTCCCCAAGGGACGTAGAGGGTGCAGCATGAGTCCTTGCAGGTTCTAACAAGTGTAGAATGGTTAAGAGAGTATTCTGAAGGCTTAGAATGGTCTAGGAATGTGTATTATGACTTATAATAACCATTAGAATGATCCTTAACATTGCATGGTACCCCAAGGGACGTAGAGGGTGTACCATGAGTACTTGGAGGTTCTAACAAGTGTAAAATGGTTAAGAGAGTGTTCTAAAGGCTTAGAATGGTCTAGGAATGTGTATTAGCACTTATATTAACCATTAGAATGATCCTAAACATTGCATGGTACCACAAGGGACGTAGAGGGTGTAGCATGAGTCCTTGTAGGTTCTAACAAGTGTAGAACGGCTAAGAGAGTATTCTAAAGTCTTAGAATGGTCTAGGAATGTGTATTAGGACTTATAAGAACCATTAGAATGTTCCTAAACATTGCTCGAGTCCCCAAGGGACGTAGAGGGTGCAGCATGAGTCCTTGCAGGTTCTAACAAGTGTAGAATGGTTAAGAGAGTATTCTGAAGGCTTAGAATGGTCTAGGAATGTGTATTATGACTTATAATAACCATTAGAATGATCCTTAACATTGCATGGTACCCCAAGGGACGTAGAGGGTGTACCATGAGTACTTGGAGGTTCTAACAAGTGTAAAATGGTTAAGAGAGTGTTCTAAAGGCTTAAAATGGTCTAGGAATGTGTATTAGGACTTATAATAACCATTAGAATGATCCTAAACATTGCATGGTACCCCAAGGGACGTAGAGGGTGTAGCATGAGTCCTTGTAGGTTCTAACAAGTGTAGAATGGTTAAGAGAGTGTTCTAAAGGCTTAGAATGGTCTAGGAATGTGTATTAGGACTTATAAGAACCATTAGAATGATCCTAAACATTGCTCGAGTCCCCAAGGGACGTAGAGGGTGCAGCATGAGTCCTTGGAGGTTCTAACAAGTGTAGAATGGTTAAGAGAGTATTCTGAAGGCTTAGAATCGTCTAGGAAAGTGTACTAGGACTTATAATAACCATTAGAATGATCCTAAACATTGCATGGTACCCCAAGGGACGTAGAGGGTGTACCATGAGTACTTGGAGGTTCTAACAAGTGTAAAATGGTTAAGAGAGTGTTCTAAAGGCTTAGAATGGTCTAGGAATGTGTATTAGGACTTATAAGAACCATTAGAATGATCCTAAACATTGCATGGTACCCCAAGGGACGTAGAGGGTGTAGCATGAGTCCTTGTAGGTTCTAACAAGTGTAGAATGGTTAAGAGAGTGTTCTAAAGGCTTAGAATGGTCTAGGAAAGTGTATTAGGACTTATAATAACCATTAGAATGATCCTAAACATTGCTCGAGTCCCCAAGGGACGTAGAGGGTGCAGCATGAGTCCTTGGAGGTTCTAACAAGTGTAGAATGGTTAAGAGAGTATTCTGAAGGCTTAGAATCGTCTAGGAAAGTGTACTAGGACTTATAATAACCATTAGAATGATCCTAAACATTGCATGGTACCCCAAGGGAAGTAGAGGGTGTAGCATGAGTACTTGGAGGTTCTAACAAGTGTAGAATGGTTAAGAGAGTGTTCTAAAGTCTTAGAATGGTCTAGGAATGTGTATTAGGACTTATAATGACCATTAGAATGATCCTAAACATTGCATGGTACCCCATGGGACGTAGAGGGTGTAGCATGAGTCCTTGTAGGTTCTAACAAGTGTAGAATGGTTAAGAGAGTATTCTAAAGGCTTAGAATGGTCTAGGAATGTGTAATAGGACTTATAAGAACCATTAGAATTATCCTAAACATTGATCGAGTCCCCAAGGGACGTAGAGGGTGCAGCATGAGTCCTTGGAGGTTCTAACAAGTGTAGAATGGTTAAGAGAGTTTTCTGAAGGCTTAGAATCATCTAGGAAAGTGTACTAGGACTTTTAATAACCATTAGAATGATCCTAAACATTGCATGGTACCCCAAGGGAAGTAGAGGGTGTAGCATGAGTACTTGGAGGTTCTAACAAGTGTAGAATGGTTAAGAGAGTGTTCTAAAGTCTTAGAATGGTCTAGGAATGTGTATTAGGACTTATAATAACCATTAGAATGATCCTAAACATTGCATGGTACCACAAGGGACGTAGAGGGTGTAGCATGAGTCCTTGGAGGTTCTAACAAGTGTAGAATGGTTAAGAGAGTATTCTAAAGGCTTAGAATGGTCTAGGAATGTGTAATAGGACTTATAATAACCATTAGAATGATCCTAAACATTGCATGGTACCCCAAGGGACGTAGAGGGTGTAGCATGAGTCCTTGTAGGTTCTAACAAGTGTAGAACGGCTAAGAGAGTATTCTAAAGTCTTAGAATGGTCTAGGAATGTGTATTAGGACTTATAAGAACCATTAGAATGATCCTAAACATTGCTCGAGTCCCCAAGGGACGTAGAGGGTGCAGCATGAGTCCTTGGAGGTTCTAACAAGTGTAGAATGGTTAAGAGAGTATTCTGAAGGCTTAGAATGGTCTAGGAATGTGTATTATGACTTATAATAACCATTAGAATGATCCTTAATATTGCATGGTACCCCAAGGGACGTAGAGGGTGTACCATGAGTACTTGGAGGTTCTAACAAGTGTAGAATGGTTAAGAGAGTGTTCTAAAGGCTTAGAATGGTCTAGGAATGTGTATTAGGACTTATAAGAACCATTAGAATGATCCTAAACATTGCTCGAGTCCCCAAGGGACGTAGAGGGTGCAGCATGAGTCCTTGGAGGTTCTAACAACTGTAGAATGGTTAAGCGAGTATTCTGAAGGCTTAGAATCGTCTAGGAAAGTGTACTAGGACTTATAATAACCATTAGAATGATCCTAAACATTGCATGGTACCCCAAGGGAAGTAGAGGGTGTAGCATGAGTACTTGGAGGTTCTAACAAGTGTAGAATGGTTAAGAGAGTGTTCTAAAGGCTTAGAATGGTCTAGGAAAGTGTATTAGGACTTATAATAACCATTAGAATGATCCTAAACATTGCATGGTACCACAAGGGACGTAGAGGGTGTAGCATGAGTCCTTGGAGGTTCTAACAAGTGTAGAATGGTTAAGAGAGTATTCTAAAGGCTTAGAATGGTCTTGGAATGTGTATTAGGACTTATAAGAACCATTAGAATGTTCCTAAACATTGCTCGAGTCCCCAAGGGACGTAGAGGGTGCAGCATGAGTCCTTGCAGGTTCTAACAAGTGTAGAATGGTTAAGAGAGTATTCTGAAGGCTTAGAATGGTCTAGGAATGTGTATTATGACTTATAATAACCATTAGAATGATCCTAAACATTGCATGGTACCACAAGGGACGTAGAGGGTGTAGCATGAGTCCTTGGAGGTTCTAACAAGTGTAGAATGGTTAAGAGAGTATTCTAAAGGCTTAGAATGGTCTAGGAATGTGTAATAGGACTAATAATAACCATTAGAATGATCCTAAACATTGCATGGTACCCCAAAGGACGTAGAGGGTGTAGCATGAGTCCTTGTAGGTTCTAACAAGTGTAGAACGGCTAAGAGAGTATTCTAAAGTCTTAGAATGGTCTAGGAATGTGTAATAGGACTAATAATAACCATTAGAATGATCCTAAACATTGCATGGTACCCCAAAGGACGTAGAGGGTGTAGCATGAGTCCTTGTAGGTTCTAACAAGTGTAAAACGGCTAAGAGAGTATTCTAAAGTCTTAGAATGGTCTAGGAATGTGTATTAGGACTTATAAGAACCATTAGAATGTTCCTAAACATTGCTCGAGTCCCCAAGGGACGTAGAGGGTGCAGCATGAGTCCTTGCAGGTTCTAACAAGTGTAGAATGGTTAAGAGAGTATTCTGAAGGCTTAGAATGGTCTAGGAATGTGTATTATGACTTATAATAACCATTAGAATGATCCTTAACATTGCATGGTACCCCAATGGACGTAGAGGGTGTACCATGAGTACTTGGAGGTTCTAACAAGTGTAAAATGGTTAAGAGAGTGTTCTAAAGGCTTAGAATGGTCTAGGAATGTGTATTAGGACTTATAATAACCATTAGAATGATCCTAAACATTGCATGGTACCCCAAGGGACGTAGAGGGTGTAGCATGAGTCCTTGTAGGTTCTAACAAGTATAGAATGGTTAAGAGAGTGTTCTAAAGGCTTAGAATGGTCTAGGAATGTGTATTAGGACTTATAATAACCATTAGAATGATCCTAAACATTGCATGGTACCCCAAGGGACGTAGAGGGTGTAGCATGAGTCCTTGTAGGTTCTAACAAGTGTAGAATGGTTAAGAGAGTGTTCTAAAGGCTTAGAATGGTCTAGGAATGTGTATTAGGACTTATAAGAACCATTAGAATGATCCTAAACATTGCTCGAGTCCCCAAGGGACGTAGAGGGTGCAGCATGAGTCCTTGGAGGTTCTAACAACTGTAGAATGGTTAAGCGAGTATTCTGAAGGCTTAGAATCGTCTAGGAAAGTGTACTAGGACTTATAATAACCATTAGAATGATCCTAAACATTGCATGGTACCCCAAGGGAAGTAGAGGGTGTAGCATGAGTACTTGGAGGTTCTAACAAGTGTAGAATGGTTAAGAGAGTGTTCTAAAGGCTTAGAATGGTCTAGGAAAGTGTATTAGGACTTATAATAACCATTAGAATGATCCTAAACATTGCATGGTACCACAAGGGACGTAGAGGGTGTAGCATGAGTCCTTGGAGTTTCTAACAAGTGTAGAATGGTTAAGAGAGTATTCTAAAGGCTTAGAATGGTCTAGGAATGTGTATTAGGACTTATAAGAACCATTAGAATGTTCCTAAACATTGCTCGAGTCCCCAAGGGACGTAGAGGGTGCAGCATGAGTCCTTGCAGGTTCTAACAAGTGTAGAATGGTTAAGAGAGTATTCTGAAGGCTTAGAATGGTCTAGGAATGTGTATTATGACTTATAATAACCATTAGAATGATCCTAAACATTGCATGGTACCACAAGGGACATAGAGGGTGTAGCATGAGTCCTTGGAGGTTCTAACAAGTGTAGAATGGTTAAGAGAGTATTCTATAGGCTTATAATGGTCTAGGAATGTGTAATAGGACTTATAATAACCATTAGAATGATCCTAAACATTGCATGGTACCCCAAAGGACGTAGAGGGTGTAGCATGAGTCCTTGTAGGTTCTAACAAGTGTAGAACTGCTAAGAGAGTATTCTAAAGTCTTAGAATGGTCTAGGAATGTGTAATAGGACTAATAATAACCATTAGAATGATCCTAAACATTGCATGGTACCCCAAAGGACGTAGAGGGTGTAGCATGAGTCCTTGTAGGTTCTAACAAGTGTAGAACGGCTAAGAGAGTATTCTAAAGTCTTAGAATGGTCTAGGAATGTGTATTAGGACTTATAAGAACCATTAGAATGTTCCTAAACATTGCTCGAGTCCCCAAGGGACGTAGAGGGTGCAGCATGAGTCCTTGCAGGTTCTAACAAGTGTAGAATGGTTAAGAGAGTATTCTGAAGGCTTAGAATGGTCTAGGAATGTGTATTATGACTTATAATAACCATTAGAATGATCCTTAACATTGCATGGTACCCCAATGGACGTAGAGGGTGTACCATGAGTACTTGGAGGTTCTAACAAGTGTAAAATGGTTAAGAGAGTGTTCTAAAGGCTTAGAATGGTCTAGGAATGTGTATTAGGACTTATAATAACCATTAGAATGATCCTAAACATTGCATGGTACCCCAAGGGACGTAGAGGGTGTAGCATGAGTCCTTGTAGGTTCTAACAAGTATAGAATGGTTAAGAGAGTGTTCTAAAGGCTTAGAATGGTCTAGGAATGTGTATTAGGACTTATAATAACCATTAGAATGATCCTAAACATTGCATGGTACCCCAAGGGACGTAGAGGGTGTAGCATGAGTCCTTGTAGGTTCTAACAAGTGTAGAATGGTTAAGAGAGTGTTCTAAAGACTTAGAATGGTCTAGGAATGTGTATTAGGACTTATAAGAACCATTAGAATGATCCTAAACATTGCTCGAGTCCCCAAGGGACGTAGAGGGTGCAGCATGAGTCCTTGGAGGTTCTAACAACTGTAGAATGGTTAAGCGAGTATTCTGAAGGCATAGAATCGTCTAGGAAAGTGTACTAGGACTTATAATAACCATTAGAATGATCCTAAACATTGCATGGTACCCCAAGGGAAGTAGAGGGTGTAGCATGAGTACTTGGAGGTTCTAACAAGTGTAGAATGGTTAAGAGAGTGTTCTAAAGGCTTAGAATGGTCTAGGAAAGTGTATTAGGACTTATAATAACCATTAGAATGATCCTAAACATTGCATGGTACCACAAGGGACGTAGAGGGTGTAGCATGAGTCCTTGGAGGTTCTAACAAGTGTAGAATGGTTAAGAGAGTATTCTAAAGGCTTAGAATGGTCTAGGAATGTGTATTAGGACTTATAAGAACCATTAGAATGTTCCTAAACATTGCTCGAGTCCCCAAGGGACGTAGAGGGTGCAGCATGAGTCCTTGCAGGTTCTAACAAGTGTAGAATGGTTAAGAGAGTATTCTGAAGGCTTAGAATGGTCTAGGAATGTGTATTATGACTTATAATAACCATTAGAATGATCCTAAACATTGCATGGTACCACAAGGGACGTAGAGGGTGTAGCATGAGTCCTTGGAGGTTCTAACAAGTGTAGAATGGTTAAGAGAGTATTCTATAGGCTTAGAATGGTCTAGGAATGTGTAATAGGACTTATAATAACCATTAGAGTGATCCTAAACATTGCATGGTACCCCAAAGGACGTAGAGGGTGTAGCATGAGTCCTTGTAGGTTCTAACAAGTGTAGAACAGCTAAGAGAGTATTCTAAAGTCTTAGAATGGTCTAGGAATGTGTAATAGGACTAATAATAACCATTAGAATGATCCTAAACATTGCATGGTACCCCAAAGGACGTAGAGGGTGTAGCATGAGTCCTTGTAGGTTCTAACAAGTGTAGAACGGCTAAGAGAGTATTCTAAAGTCTTAGAATGGTCTAGGAATGTGTATTAGGACTTATAAGAACCATTAGAATGTTCCTAAACATTGCTCGAGTCCCCAAGGGACGTAGAGGGTGCAGCATGAGTCCTTGCAGGTTCTAACAAGTGTAGAATGGTTAAGAGAGTATTCTGAAGGCTTAGAATGGTCTAGGAATGTGTATTATGACTTATAATAACCATTAGAATGATCCTTAACATTGCATGGTACCCCAATGGACGTAGAGGGTGTACCATGAGTACTTGGAGGTTCTAACAAGTGTAAAATGGTTAAGAGAGTGTTCTAAAGGCTTAGAATGGTCTAGGAATGTGTATTAGGACTTATAATAACCATTAGAAATGATCCTAAACATTGCATGGTACCCCAAGGGACGTAGAGGGTGTAGCATGAGTCCTTGTAGGTTCTAACAAGTGTAGAATGGTTAAGAGAGTGTTCTAAAGGCTTAGAATGGTCTAGGAATGTGTATTAGGACTTATAATAACCATTAGAATGATCCTAAACATTGCATGGTACCCCAAGGGACGTAGAGGGTGTAGCATGAGTCCTTGTAGGTTCTAACAAGTGTAGAATGGTAAAGAGAGTGTTCTAAAGGCTTAGAATGGTCTAGGAATGTGTATTAGGACTTATAAGAACCATTAGAATGATCCTAAACATTGCTCGAGTCCCCAAGGGACGTAGAGGGTGCAGCATGAGTCCTTGGAGATTCTAACAACTGTAGAATGGTTAAGCGAGTATTCTGAAGGCTTAGAATCGTCTAGGAAAGTGTACTAGGACTAACCATTAGAATGATCCTAAACATTGCATGGTACCCCAAGGGAAGTAGAGGGTGTAGCATGAGTACTTGGAGGTTCTAACAAGTGTAGAATGGTTAAGAGAGTGTTCTAAAGGCTTAGAATGGTCTAGGAAAGTGTATTAGGACTTATAAGAACCATTAGAATGATCCTAAACATTGCTCGAGTCCCCAAGGGACGTAGAGGGTGCAGCATGAGTCCTTGCAGGTTCTAACAAGTGTAGAATGGTTAAGAGAGTATTCTGAAGGCTTAGAATGGTCTAGGAATGTGTATTATGACTTATAATAACCATTAGAATGATCCTAAACATTGCATGGTACCACAAGGGACGTAGAGGGTGTAGCATGAGTCCTTGGAGGTTCTAACAAGTGTAGAATGGTTAAGAGAGTGTTCTAAAGGCTTAGAATGGTCTAGGAAAGTGTATTAGGACTTATAATAACCATTAGAATGATCCTAAACATTGCATGGTACCACAAGGGACGTAGAGGGTGTAGCATGAGTCCTTGGAGGTTCTAACAAGTGTAGAATGGTTAAGAGAGTATTCTAAAGGCTTAGAATGGTCTAGGAATGTGTATTAGGACTTATAAGAACCATTAGAATGTTCCTAAACATTGCTCGAGTCCCCAAGGGACGTAGAGGGTGCAGCATGAGTCCTTGCAGGTTCTAACAAGTGTAGAATGGTTAAGAGAGTATTCTGAAGGCTTAGAATGGTCTAGGAATGTGTATTATGACTTATAATAACCATTAGAATGATCCTAAACATTGCATGGTACCACAAGGGACGTAGAGGGTGTAGCATGAGTCCTTGGAGGTTCTAACAAGTGTAGAATGGTTAAGAGAGTATTCTATAGGCTTAGAATGGTCTAGGAATGTGTAATAGGACTTATAATAACCATTAGAGTGATCCTAAACATTGCATGGTACCCCAAAGGACGTAGAGGGTGTAGCATGAGTCCTTGTAGGTTCTAACAAGTGTAGAACAGCTAAGAGAGTATTCTAAAGTCTTAGAATGGTCTAGGAATGTGTAATAGGACTAATAATAACCATTAGAATGATCCTAAACATTGCATGGTACCCCAAAGGACGTAGAGGGTGTAGCATGAGTCCTTGTAGGTTCTAACAAGTGTAGAACGGCTAAGAGAGTATTCTAAAGTCTTAGAATGGTCTAGGAATGTGTATTAGGACTTATAAGAACCATTAGAATGTTCCTAAACATTGCTCGAGTCCCCAAGGGACGTAGAGGGTGCAGCATGAGTCCTTGCAGGTTCTAACAAGTGTAGAATGGTTAAGAGAGTATTCTGAAGGCTTAGAATGGTCTAGGAATGTGTATTATGACTTATAATAACCATTAGAATGATCCTTAACATTGCATGGTACCCCAATGGACGTAGAGGGTGTACCATGAGTACTTGGAGGTTCTAACAAGTGTAAAATGGTTAAGAGAGTGTTCTAAAGGCTTAGAATGGTCTAGGAATGTGTATTAGGACTTATAATAACCATTAGAAATGATCCTAAACATTGCATGGTACCCCAAGGGACGTAGAGGGTGTAGCATGAGTCCTTGTAGGTTCTAACAAGTGTAGAATGGTTAAGAGAGTGTTCTAAAGGCTTAGAATGGTCTAGGAATGTGTATTAGGACTTATAATAACCATTAGAATGATCCTAAACATTGCATGGTACCCCAAGGGACGTAGAGGGTGTAGCATGAGTCCTTGTAGGTTCTAACAAGTGTAGAATGGTAAAGAGAGTGTTCTAAAGGCTTAGAATGGTCTAGGAATGTGTATTAGGACTTATAAGAACCATTAGAATGATCCTAAACATTGCTCGAGTCCCCAAGGGACGTAGAGGGTGCAGCATGAGTCCTTGGAGATTCTAACAACTGTAGAATGGTTAAGCGAGTATTCTGAAGGCTTAGAATCGTCTAGGAAAGTGTACTAGGACTAACCATTAGAATGATCCTAAACATTGCATGGTACCCCAAGGGAAGTAGAGGGTGTAGCATGAGTACTTGGAGGTTCTAACAAGTGTAGAATGGTTAAGAGAGTGTTCTAAAGGCTTAGAATGGTCTAGGAAAGTGTATTAGGACTTATAAGAACCATTAGAATGATCCTAAACATTGCTCGAGTCCCCAAGGGACGTAGAGGGTGCAGCATGAGTCCTTGCAGGTTCTAACAAGTGTAGAATGGTTAAGAGAGTATTCTGAAGGCTTAGAATGGTCTAGGAATGTGTATTATGACTTATAATAACCATTAGAATGATCCTAAACATTGCATGGTACCACAAGGGACGTAGAGGGTGTAGCATGAGTCCTTGGAGGTTCTAACAAGTGTAGAATGGTTAAGAGAGTGTTCTAAAGGCTTAGAATGGTCTAGGAAAGTGTATTAGGACTTATAATAACCATTAGAATGATCCTAAACATTGCATGGTACCACAAGGGACGTAGAGGGTGTAGCATGAGTCCTTGGAGGTTCTAACAAGTGTAGAATGGTTAAGAGAGTATTCTAAAGGCTTAGAATGGTCTAGGAATGTGTATTAGGACTTATAAGAACCATTAGAATGTTCCTAAACATTGCTCGAGTCCCCAAGGGACGTAGAGGGTGCAGCATGAGTCCTTGCAGGTTCTAACAAGTGTAGAATGGTTAAGAGAGTATTCTGAAGGCTTAGAATGGTCTAGGAATGTGTATTATGACTTATAATAACCATTAGAATGATCCTAAACATTGCATGGTACCACAAGGGACGTAGAGGGTGTAGCATGAGTCCTTGGAGGTTCTAACAAGTGTAGAATGGTTAAGAGAGTATTCTATAGGCTTAGAATGGTCTAGGAATGTGTAATAGGACTTATAATAACCATTAGAGTGATCCTAAACATTGCATGGTACCCCAAAGGACGTAGAGGGTGTAGCATGAGTCCTTGTAGGTTCTAACAAGTGTAGAACAGCTAAGAGAGTATTCTAAAGTCTTAGAATGGTCTAGGAATGTGTAATAGGACTAATAATAACCATTAGAATGATCCTAAACATTGCATGGTACCCCAAAGGACGTAGAGGGTGTAGCATGAGTCCTTGTAGGTTCTAACAAGTGTAGAACGGCTAAGAGAGTATTCTAAAGTCTTAGAATGGTCTAGGAATGTGTATTAGGACTTATAAGAACCATTAGAATGTTCCTAAACATTGCTCGAGTCCCCAAGGGACGTAGAGGGTGCAGCATGAGTCCTTGCAGGTTCTAACAAGTGTAGAATGGTTAAGAGAGTATTCTGAAGGCTTAGAATGGTCTAGGAATGTGTATTATGACTTATAATAACCATTAGAATGATCCTTAACATTGCATGGTACCCCAATGGACGTAGAGGGTGTACCATGAGTACTTGGAGGTTCTAACAAGTGTAAAATGGTTAAGAGAGTGTTCTAAAGGCTTAGAATGGTCTAGGAATGTGTATTAGGACTTATAATAACCATTAGAATGATCCTAAACATTGCATGGTACCCCAAGGGACGTAGAGGGTGTAGCATGAGTCCTTGTAGGTTCTAACAAGTGTAGAATGGTTAAGAGAGTGTTCTAAAGGCTTAGAATGGTCTAGGAATGTGTATTAGGACTTATAAGAACCATTAGAATGATCCTAAACATTGCTCGAGTCCCCAAGGGACGTAGAGGGTGCAGCATGAGTCCTTGGAGGTTCTAACAACTGTGGAATGGTTAAGCGAGTATTCTGAAGGCTTAGAATCGTCTAGGAAAGTGTACTAGGACTAACCATTAGAATGATCCTAAACATTGCATGGTACCCCAAGGGAAGTAGAGGGTGTAGCATGAGTACTTGGAGGTTCTAACAAGTGTAGAATGGTTAAGAGAGTGTTCTAAAGGCTTAGAATGGTCTAGGAAAGTGTATTAGGACTTATAAGAACCATTAGAATGATCCTAAACATTGCTCGAGTCCCCAAGGGACGTAGAGGGTGCAGCATGAGTCCTTGCAGGTTCTAACAAGTGTAGAATGGTTAAGAGAGTATTCTGAAGGCTTAGAATGGTCTAGGAATGTGTATTATGACTTATAATAACCATTAGAATGATCCTAAACATTGCATGGTACCACAAGGGACGTAGAGGGTGTAGCATGAGTCCTTGGAGGTTCTAACAAGTGTAGAATGGTTAAGAGAGTATTCTGAAGGCTTAGAATGGTCTAGGAATGTGTATTATGACTTATAATAACCATTAGAATGATCCTAAACATTGCATGGTACCACAAGGGACGTAGAGGGTGTAGCATGAGTCCTTGGAGGTTCTAACAAGTGTAGAATGGTTAAGAGAGTATTCTAAAGGCTTAGAATGGTCTAGGAATGTGTAATAGGACTTATAATAACCATTAGAATGATCCTAAACATTGCATGGTACCCCAAAGGACGTAGAGGGTGTAGCATGAGTCCTTGTAGGTTCTAACAAGTGTAGAACGGCTAAGAGAGTATTCTAAAGTCTTAGAATGGTCTAGGAATGTGTAATAGGACTAATAATAACCATTAGAATGATCCTAAACATTGCATGGTACCCCAAAGGACGTAGAGGGTGTAGCATGAGTCCTTGTAGGTTCTAACAAGTGTAGAACGGCTAAGAGAGTATTCTAAAGTCTTAGAATGGTCTAGGAATGTGTATTAGGACTTATAAGAACCATTAGAATGTTCCTAAACATTGCTCGAGTCCCCAAGGGACGTAGAGGGTGCAGCATGAGTCCTTGGAGGTTCTAACAAGTGTAGAATGGTTGAGAGTATTCTGAAGGCTTAGAATCGTCTAGGAAAGTGTACTAGGACTTATAATAACCATTAGAATGATCCTAAACATTGCATGGTACCCCAAGGGACGTAGAGGGTGTAGCATGAGTACTTGGAGTTTCTAACAAGTGTAGAATGGTTAAGAGAGTGTTCTAAAGGCTTAGAATGGTCTAGGAATGTGTAATAGGACTTATAAGAACCATTAGAATTATCCTAAACATTGCTCGAGTCCCCAAGGGACGTAGAGGGTGCAGCATGAGTCCTTGGAGGTTCTAACAAGTGTAGAATGGTTAACAGAGTATTCTGAAGGCTTAGAATCGTCTAGGAAAGTGTACTAGGACTTATAATAACCATTAGAATGATCCTAAACATTGCATGGTACCCCAAGGGAAGTAGAGGGTGTAGCATGAGTACTTGGAGGTTCTAACAAGTGTAGAATGGTTAAGAGAGTGTTCTAAAGTCTTAGAATGGTCTAGGAATGTGTATTAGGACTAATAATAACCATTAGAATGATCCTAAACATTGCATTGTACCACAAGGGACGTAGAGGGTGTAGCATGAGTCCTTGGAGGTTCTAACAAGTGTAGAATGGTTAAGAGAGTATTCTAAAGGCTTAGAATGGTCTAGGAATGTGTAATAGGACTTATAATAACCATTAGAATGATCCTAAACATTGCATGGTACCCCAAGGGACGTAGAGGGTGTAGCATGAGTCCTTGTAGGTTCTAACAAGTGTAGAACGGCTAAGAGAGTATTCTAAAGTCTTAGAATGGTCTAGGAATGTGTATTAGGACTTATAAGAACCATTAGAATGTTCCTAAACATTGCTCGAGTCCCCAAGGGACGTAGAGGGTGCAGCATGAGTCCTTGGAGGTTCTAACAAGTGTAGAATGGTTGAGAGTATTCTGAAGGCTTAGAATCGTCTAGGAAAGTGTACTAGGACTTATAATAACCATTAGAATGATCCTAAACATTGCATGGTACCCCAAGGGACGTAGAGGGTGTAGCATGAGTACTTGGAGTTTCTAACAAGTGTAGAATGGTTAAGAGAGTGTTCTAAAGGCTTAGAATGGTCTAGGAATGTGTAATAGGACTTATAAGAACCATTAGAATGATCCTAAACATTGCATGGTACCCCAAAGGACGTAGAGGGTGTAGCATGAGTCCTTGTAGGTTCTAACAAGTGTAGAACGGCTAAGAGAGTATTCTAAAGTCTTAGAATGGTCTAGGAATGTGTATTAGGACTTATAAGAACCATTAGAATGTTCCTAAACATTGCTCGAGTCCCCAAGGGACGTAGAGGGTGCAGCATGAGTCCTTGCAGGTTCTAACAAGTGTAGAATGGTTAAGAGAGTATTCTGAAGGCTTAGAATGGTCTAGGAATGTGTATTATGACTTATAATAACCATTAGAATGATCCTTAACATTGCATGGTACCCCAATGGACGTAGAGGGTGTACCATGAGTACTTGGAGGTTCTAACAAGTGTAAAATGGTTAAGAGAGTGTTCTAAAGGCTTAGAATGGTCTAGGAATGTGTATTAGGACTTATAATAACCATTAGAATGATCCTAAACATTGCATGGTACCCCAAGGGACGTAGAGGGTGTAGCATGAGTCCTTGTAGGTTCTAACAAGTGTAGAATGGTTAAGAGAGTGTTCTAAAGGCTTAGAATGGTCTAGGAATGTGTATTAGGACTTATAAGAACCATTAGAATGATCCTAAACATTGCTCGAGTCCCCAAGGGACGTAGAGGGTGCAGCATGAGTCCTTGGAGGTTCTAACAACTGTGGAATGGTTAAGCGAGTATTCTGAAGGCTTAGAATCGTCTAGGAAAGTGTACTAGGACTAACCATTAGAATGATCCTAAACATTGCATGGTACCCCAAGGGAAGTAGAGGGTGTAGCATGAGTACTTGGAGGTTCTAACAAGTGTAGAATGGTTAAGAGAGTGTTCTAAAGGCTTAGAATGGTCTAGGAAAGTGTATTAGGACTTATAAGAACCATTAGAATGATCCTAAACATTGCTCGAGTCCCCAAGGGACGTAGAGGGTGCAGCATGAGTCCTTGCAGGTTCTAACAAGTGTAGAATGGTTAAGAGAGTATTCTGAAGGCTTAGAATGGTCTAGGAATGTGTATTATGACTTATAATAACCATTAGAATGATCCTAAACATTGCATGGTACCACAAGGGACGTAGAGGGTGTAGCATGAGTCCTTGGAGGTTCTAACAAGTGTAGAATGGTTAAGAGAGTATTCTGAAGGCTTAGAATGGTCTAGGAATGTGTATTATGACTTATAATAACCATTAGAATGATCCTAAACATTGCATGGTACCACAAGGGACGTAGAGGGTGTAGCATGAGTCCTTGGAGGTTCTAACAAGTGTAGAATGGTTAAGAGAGTATTCTAAAGGCTTAGAATGGTCTAGGAATGTGTAATAGGACTTATAATAACCATTAGAATGATCCTAAACATTGCATGGTACCCCAACGGACGTAGAGGGTGTAGCATGAGTCCTTGTAGGTTCTAACAAGTGTAGAACGGCTAAGAGAGTATTCTAAAGTCTTAGAATGGTCTAGGAATGTGTAATAGGACTAATAATAACCATTAGAATGATCCTAAACATTGCATGGTACCCCAAAGGACGTAGAGGGTGTAGCATGAGTCCTTGTAGGTTCTAACAAGTGTAGAACGGCTAAGAGAGTATTCTAAAGTCTTAGAATGGTCTAGGAATGTGTATTAGGACTTATAAGAACCATTAGAATGTTCCTAAACATTGCTCGAGTCCCCAAGGGACGTAGAGGGTGCAGCATGAGTCCTTGGAGGTTCTAACAAGTGTAGAATGGTTGAGAGTATTCTGAAGGCTTAGAATCGTCTAGGAAAGTGTACTAGGACTTATAATAACCATTAGAATGATCCTAAACATTGCATGGTACCCCAAGGGACGTAGAGGGTGTAGCATGAGTACTTGGAGTTTCTAACAAGTGTAGAATGGTTAAGAGAGTGTTCTAAAGGCTTAGAATGGTCTAGGAATGTGTAATAGGACTTATAAGAACCATTAGAATTATCCTAAACATTGCTCGAGTCCCCAAGGGACGTAGAGGGTGCAGCATGAGTCCTTGGAGGTTCTAACAAGTGTAGAATGGTTAACAGAGTATTCTGAAGGCTTAGAATCGTCTAGGAAAGTGTACTAGGACTTATAATAACCATTAGAATGATCCTAAACATTGCATGGTACCCCAAGGGAAGTAGAGGGTGTAGCATGAGTACTTGGAGGTTCTAACAAGTGTAGAATGGTTAAGAGAGTGTTCTAAAGTCTTAGAATGGTCTAGGAATGTGTATTAGGACTAATAATAACCATTAGAATGATCCTAAACATTGCATTGTACCACAAGGGACGTAGAGGGTGTAGCATGAGTCCTTGGAGGTTCTAACAAGTGTAGAATGGTTAAGAGAGTATTCTAAAGGCTTAGAATGGTCTAGGAATGTGTAATAGGACTTATAATAACCATTAGAATGATCCTAAACATTGCATGGTACCCCAAGGGACGTAGAGGGTGTAGCATGAGTCCTTGTAGGTTCTAACAAGTGTAGAACGGCTAAGAGAGTATTCTAAAGTCTTAGAATGGTCTAGGAATGTGTATTAGGACTTATAAGAACCATTAGAATGATCCTAAACATTGCTCGAGTCCCCAAGGGACGTAGAGGGTGCAGCATGAGTCCTTGGAGGTTCTAACAAGTGTAGAATGGTTAAGAGAGTATTCTGAAGGCTTAGAATGGTCTAGGAATGTGTATTACGACTTATAATAACCATTAGAATGATCCTTAATATTGCATGGTACCCCAAGGGACGTAGAGGGTGTACCATGAGTACTTGGAGGTTCTAACAAGTGTAGAATGGTTAAGAGAGTGTTCTAAAGGCTTAGAATGGTCTAGGAATGTGTATTAGGACTTATAAGAACCATTAGAATGATCCTAAACATTGCTCGAGTCCCCAAGGGACGTAGAGGGTGCAACATGAGTCCTTGGAGGTTCTAACAACTGTAGAATGGTTAAGCGAGTATTCTGAAGGCTTAGAATCGTCTAGGAAAGTGTACTATGACTTATAATAACCATTAGAATGATCCTAAACATTGCATGGTACCCCAAGGGAAGTAGAGGGTGTAGCATGAGTACTTGGAGGTTCTAACAAGTGTAGAATGGTAAAGAGAGTATTCTAAAGGCTTAGAATGGTCTAGGAAAGTGTATTAGGACTTAAAATAACCATTAGAATGATCCTAAACATTGCATGGTACCACAAGGGACGTAGAGGGTGTAGCATGAGTCCTTGGAGGTTCTAACAAGTGTAGAATGGTTAAGAGAGTATTCTAAAGGCTTAGAATGGTCTAGGAATGTGTAATAGGACTTATAATAACCATTAGAATGATCCTAAACATTGCATGGTACCCCAAGGGACGTAGAGGGTGTAGCATAAGTCCTTGTAGGTTCTAACAAGTGTAGAACGGCTAAGAGAGTATTCTAAAGTCTTAGAATGGTCTAGGAATGTGTATTAGGACTTATAAGAACCATTAGAATGATCCTAAACATTGCTCGAGTCCCCAAGGGACGTAGAGGGTGCAGCATGAGTCCTTGCAGGTTCTAACAAGTGTAGAATGGTTAAGAGAGTATTCTGAAGGCTTAGAATGGTCTAGGAATGTGTATTATGACTTATAATAACCACTAGAATGATCCTTAACATTGCATGGTACCCCAAGGGACGTAGAGGGTGTATCATGAGTACTTGGAGGTTCTAACAAGTGTAAAATGGTTAAGAGAGTGTTCTAAAGGCTTAGAATGGTCTAGGAATGTGTATTAGGACTTATAATAACCATTAGAATGATCCTAAACATTGCATGGTACCACAAGGGACGTAGAGGGTGTAGCATGAGTCCTTGTAGGTTCTAACAAGTGTGGAACGGCTAAGAGAGTATTCTAAAGTCTTAGAATGGTCTAGGAATGTGTATTAGGACTTATAAGAACCATTAGAATGTTCCTAAACATTGCTCGAGTCCCCAAGGGACGTAGAGGGTGCAGCATGAGTCCTTGCAGGTTCTAACAAGTGTAGAATGGTTAAGAGAGTATTCTGAAGGCTTAGAATGGTCTAGGAATGTGTATTATGACTTATAATAACCATTAGAATGTTCCTTAACATTGCATGGTACCCCAAGGGACGTAGAGGGTGTACCATGAGTACTTGGAGGTTCTAACAAGTGTAAAATGGTTAAGAGAGTGTTCTAAAGGCTTAGAATGGTCTAGGAATGTGTATTAGGACTTATAATAACCATTAGAATGATCCTAAACATTGCATGGTACCCCAAGGGACGTAGAGGGTGTAGCATGAGTCCTTGTAGGTTCTAACAAGTGTAGAATCGTTAAGAGAGTGTTTCTAAAGGCTTAGAATGGTCTAGGAATGTGTATTAGGACTTATAATAACCATTAGAATGATCCTAAACATTGCATGGTACCCCAAGGGACGTGGAGGGTGTAGCATGAGTCCTTGTAGGTTCTAACAAGTGTAGAATGGTTAATAGAGTGTTCTAAAGGCTTAGAATGGTCTAGGAATGTGTATTAGGACTTATAAGAACCATTAGAATGATCCTAAACATTGCTCGAGTCCCCAAGGGACGTAGAGGGTGCAGCATGAGTCCTTGGAGGTTCTAACAAGTGTAGAATGGTTAAGAGAGTATTCTGAAGGCTTAGAATCGTCTAGGAAAGTGTACTAGGACTTATAATAACCATTAGAATGATCCTAAACATTGCATGGTACCCCAAGGGAAGTAGAGGGTGTAGCATGAGTACTTGGAGGTTCTAACAAGTGTAGAATGGTTAAGAGAGTGTTCTAAAGTCTTAGAATGGTCTAGGAATGTGTATTAGGACTAATAATAACCATTAGTATGATCCTAAACATTGCATGGTACCACAAGGGACGTAGAGGGTGTAGCATGAGTCCTTGGAGGTTCTAACAAGTGTAGAATGGTTAAGAGAGTATTCTAAAGGCTTAGAATGGTCTAGGAATGTGTAATAGGACTTATAATAACCATTAGAATGATCCTAAACATTGCATGGTACCCCAAGGGACGTAGAGGGTGTAGCATGAGTCCTTGTAGGTTCTAACAAGTGTAGAACGGCTAAGAGAGTATTCTAAAGTCTTAGAATGGTCTAGGAATGTGTATTAGGACTTATAAGAACCATTAGAATGATCCTAAAACATTGCTCAAGTCCCCAAGGGACGTAGAGGGTGCAGCATGAGTCCTTGGAGGTTCTAACAAGTGTAGAATGGTTAAGAGAGTATTCTGAAGGCTTAGAATGGTCTAGGAATGTGTATTATGACTTATAATAACCATTAGAATGATCCTTAATATTGCATGGTACCCCAAGGGACGTAGAGGGTGTACCATGAGTACTTGGAGGTTCTAACAAGTGTAGAATGGTTAAGAGAGTGTTCTAAAGGCTTAGAATGGTCTAGGAATGTGTATTAGGACTTATAAGAACCATTAGAATGATCCTAAACATTGCTCGAGTCCCCAAGGGACGTAGAGGGTGCAGCATGAGTCCTTGGAGGTTCTAACAAGTGTAGAATGGTTAAGAGAGTATTCTGAAGGCTTAGAATCGTCTAGGAAAGTGTACTAGGACTTATAATAACCATTAGAATGATCCTAAACATTGCATGGTACCCCAAGGGAAGTAGAGGGTGTAGCATGAGTACTTGGAGGTTCTAACAAGTGTAGAATGGTTAAGAGAGTGTTCTAAAGTCTTAGAATGGTCTAGGAATGTGTATTAGGACTAATAATAACCATTAGTATGATCCTAAACATTGCATGGTACCACAAGGGACGTAGAGGGTGTAGCATGAGTCCTTGGAGGTTCTAACAAGTGTAGAATGGTTAAGAGAGTATTCTAAAGGCTTAGAATGGTCTAGGAATGTGTAATAGGACTTATAATAACCATTAGAATGATCCTAAACATTGCATGGTACCCCAAGGGACGTAGAGGGTGTAGCATGAGTCCTTGTAGGTTCTAACAAGTGTAGAACGGCTAAGAGAGTATTCTAAAGGCTTAGAATGGTCTAGGAATGTGTATTAGGACTTATAAGAACCATTAGAATGATCCTAAACATTGCTCGAGTCCCCAAGGGACGTAGAGGGTGCAGCATGAGTCCTTGGAGGTTCTAACAAGTGTAGAATGGTTAAGAGAGTATTCTGAAGGCTTAGAATCGTCTAGGAAAGTGTACTAGGACTTATAATAACCATTAGAATGATCCTAAACATTGCATGGTACCCCAAGGGAAGTAGAGGGTGTAGCATGAGTACTTGGAGGTTCTAACAAGTGTAGAATGGTTAAGAGAGTGTTCTAAAGTCTTAGAATGGTCTAGGAATGTGTATTAGGACTAATAATAACCATTAGTATGATCCTAAACATTGCATGGTACCACAAGGGACGTAGAGGGTGTAGCATGAGTCCATGGAGGTTCTAACAAGTGTAGAATGGTTAAGAGAGTATTCTAAAGGCTTAGAATGGTCTAGGAATGTGTAATAGGACTTATAATAACCATTAGAATGATCCTAAACATTGCATGGTACCCCAAGGGACGTAGAGGGTGTAGCATGAGTCCTTGTAGGTTCTAACAAGTGTAGAACGGCTAAGAGAGTATTCTAAAGTCTTAGAATGGTCTAGGAATGTGTATTAGGACTTATAAGAACCATTAGAATGATCCTAAAACATTGCTCAAGTCCCCAAGGGACGTAGAGGGTGCAGCATGAGTCCTTGGAGGTTCTAACAAGTGTAGAATGGTTAAGAGAGTATTCTGAAGGCTTAGAATGGTCTAGGAATGTGTATTATGACTTATAATAACCATTAGAATGATCCTTAATATTGCATGGTACCCCAAGGGACGTAGAGGGTGTACCATGAGTACTTGGAGGTTCTAACAAGTGTAGAATGGTTAAGAGAGTGTTCTAAAGGCTTAGAATGGTCTAGGAATGTGTATTAGGACTTATAAGAACCATTAGAATGATCCTAAACATTGCTCGAGTCCCCAAGGGACGTAGAGGGTGCAGCATGAGTCCTTGGAGGTTCTAACAAGTGTAGAATGGTTAAGAGAGTATTCTGAAGGCTTAGAATCGTCTAGGAAAGTGTACTAGGACTTATAATAACCATTAGAATGATCCTAAACATTGCATGGTACCCCAAGGGAAGTAGAGGGTGTAGCATGAGTACTTGGAGGTTCTAACAAGTGTAGAATGGTTAAGAGAGTGTTCTAAAGTCTTAGAATGGTCTAGGAATGTGTATTAGGACTAATAATAACCATTAGTATGATCCTAAACATTGCATGGTACCACAAGGGACGTAGAGGGTGTAGCATGAGTCCTTGGAGGTTCTAACAAGTGTAGAATGGTTAAGAGAGTATTCTAAAGGCTTAGAATGGTCTAGGAATGTGTAATAGGACTTATAATAACCATTAGAATGATCCTAAACATTGCATGGTACCCCAAGGGACGTAGAGGGTGTAGCATGAGTCCTTGTAGGTTCTAACAAGTGTAGAACGGCTAAGAGAGTATTCTAAAGTCTTAGAATGGTCTAGGAATGTGTATTAGGACTTATAAGAACCATTAGAATGATCCTAAACATTGCTCGAGTCCCCAAGGGACGTAGAGGGTGCAGCATGAGTCCTTGCAGGTTCTAACAAGTGTAGAATGGTTAAGAGAGTATTCTGAAGGCTTAGAATGGTCTAGGAATGTGTATTATGACTTATAATAACCACTAGAATGATCCTTAACATTGCATGGTACCCCAAGGGACGTAGAGGGTGTATCATGAGTACTTGGAGGTTCTAACAAGTGTAAAATGGTTAAGAGAGTGTTCTAAAGGCTTAGAATGGTCTAGGAATGTGTATTAGGACTTATAATAACCATTAGAATGATCCTAAACATTGCATGGTACCACAAGGGACGTAGAGGGTGTAGCATGAGTCCTTGTAGGTTCTAACAAGTGTAGAACGGCTAAGAGAGTATTCTAAAGTCTTAGAATGGTCTAGGAATGTGTATTAGGACTTATAAGAACCATTAGAATGTTCCTAAACATTGCTCGAGTCCCCAAGGGACGTAGAGGGTGCAGCATGAGTCCTTGCAGGTTCTAACAAGTGTAGAATGGTTAAGAGAGTGTTCTGAAGGCTTAGAATGGTCTAGGAATGTGTATTATGACTTATAATAACCATTAGAATGTTCCTTAACATTGCATGGTACCCCAAGGGACGTAGAGGGTGTACCATGAGTACTTGGAGGTTCTAACAAGTGTAAAATGGTTAAGAGAGTGTTCTAAAGGCTTAGAATGGTCTAGGAATGTGTATTAGGACTTATAATAACCATTAGAATGATCCTAAACATTGCATGGTACCCCAAGGGACGTAGAGGGTGTAGCATGAGTCCTTGTAGGTTCTAACAAGTGTAGAACGGCTAAGAGAGTATTCTAAAGTCTTAGAATGGTCTAGGAATGTGTATTAGGACTTATAAGAACCATTAGAATGATCCTAAACATTGCTCGAGTCCCCAAGGGACGTAGAGGGTGCAACATGAGTCCTTGGAGGTTCTAACAAGTATAGAATGGTTAAGAGAGTATTCTGAAGGCTTAGAATGGTCTAGGAATGTGTATTATGACTTATAATAACCATTAGAATGATCCTTAACATTGCATGGTACCCCAAGGGACGTGGTGTACCATGAGTCCTTGTAGGTTCTAACAAGTGTAGAACGGCTAAGAGAGTATTCTAAAGTCTTAGAATGGTCTAGGAATGTGTATTAGGACTTATAAGAACCATTAGAATGTTCCTAAACATTGCTCGAGTCCCCAAGGGACGTAGAGGGCGTAGCATGAGTACTTGGAGGTTCTAACAAGTGTAGAATGGTTAAGAGAGTGTTCTAAAGTCTTAGAATGGTCTAGGAATGTGTATTAGGACTTATAATAACCATTAGAATGATCCTAAACATTGCATGGTACCACAAGGGACGTAGAGGGTGTAGCATGAGTTCTTGGAGGTTCTAACAAGTGTAGAATGGTTAAGAGAGTATTCTAAAGGCTTAGAATGGTCTAAGAATGTGTAATAGGACTTATAATAACCATTAGAATGATCCTAAACATTGCATGGTACCCCAAGGGACATAGAGGGTGTAGCATGAGTCCTTGTAGGTTCTAACAAGTGTAGAACGGCTACGAGAGTATTCTAAAGTCTTAGAATGGTCTAGGAATGTGTATTAGGACTTATAAGAACCATTAGAATGATCCTAAACATTGCTCGAGTCCCCAAGGGACGTAGAGGGTGCAGCATGAGTCCTTGGAGGTTCTAACAAGTATAGAATGGTTAAGAGAGTATTCTGAAGGCTTAGAATGGTCTAGGAATGTGTATTATGACTTATAATAACCATTAGAATGATCCTTAACATTGCATGGTACCCCAAGGGACGTGGTGTACCATGAGTACTTGGAGGTTGTAACAAGTGTAAAATGGTTAAGAGAGTGTTCTAAAGGCTTAGAATGGTCTAGGAATGTGTATTAGGACTTATAATAACCATTAGAATGATCCTTAACATTGCATGGTACCCCAAGGGACGTGGTGTACCATGAGTACTTGGAGGTTCTAACAAGTGTAAAATGGTTAAGAGAGTGTTCTAAAGGCTTAGAATGGTCTAGGAATGTGTATTATGACTTATAATAACCATTAGAATGATCCTAAACATTGCATGGTACCACAAGGGACGTAGAGGGTGTAGCATGAGTCCTTGTAGGTTCTAACAAGTGTAGAATGGTTAAGAGAGTGTTCTAAAGGCTTAGAATGGTCTAGGAATGTGTATTAGGACTTATAATAACCATTAGAATGATCCTTAACATTGCATGGTACCCCAAGGGACGTAGAGGGTGTAGCATGAGTCCTTGTAGGTTCTAACAAGTGTAGAATGGTTAAGAGAGTGTTCTAAAGGCTTAGAATGGTCTAGGAATGTATATTAGGACTTATAAGAACCATTAGAATGATCCTAAACATTGCATGGTACCCCAAGGGACGTAGAGGGTGTAGCATAAGTCCTTGTAGGTTCTAACAAGTGTAGAATGGTTAATAGAGTGTTCTAAAGGCTTAGAATGGTCTAGGAATGTGTATTAGGACTTATAAGAACCATTAGAATGATCCTAAACATTGCTCGAGTCCCCAAGGGACGTAGAGGGTGCAGCATGAGTCCTTGGAGGTTCTAACAAGTGTAGAATGGTTAAGAGAGTATTCTGAAGGCTTAGAATGGTCTAGGAATGTGTATTATGACTTATAATAACCATTAGAATGATCCTTAACATTGCATGGTACCCCAAGGGACGTAGAGGGTGTACCATGAGTACTTGGAGGTTCTATCAAGTGTAAAATGGTTAAGAGAGTGTTCTAAAGGCTTAGAATGGTCTAGGAATGTGTATTAGGACTTATAAGAACCATTAGAATGATCCTAAACATTGCATGGTACCCCAAGGGACGTAGAGGGTGCAGCATGAGTCCTTGGAGGTTCTAACAAGTGTAGAATGGTTAAGAGAGTATTCTGAAGGCTTAGAACCGTCTAGGAAAGTGTACTAGGACTTATAATAACCATTAGAATGATCCTAAACATTGCATGGTATCCTAAGGGAAGTAGAGGGTGTAGCATGAGTACTTGGAGGTTCTAACAAGTGTAGAATGGTTAAGAGAGTGTTCTAAAGTCTTAGAATGGTCTAGGAATGTGTATTAGGACTTATAATAACCATTAGAATGATCCTAAACATTGCATGGTACCACAAGGGACGTAGAGGGTGTAGCATGAGTTCTTGGAGGTTCTAACAAGTGTAGAATGGTTAAGAGAGTATTCTAAAGGCTTAGAATGGTCTAAGAATGTGTAATAGGACTTATAATAACCATTAGAATGATCCTAAACATTGCTCGAGTCCCCAAGGGACGTAGAGGGTGCAACATGAGTCCTTGGAGGTTCTAACAAGTGTAGAATGGTTAAGAGAGTATTCTGAAGGCTTAGAATCGTTTAGGAAAGTGTACTAGGACTTATAATAACCATTAGAATGATCCTAAACATTGCATGGTACCCCAAGGGAAGTAGAGGGTGTAGCATGAGTACTTGGAGGTTCTAACAAGTGTAGAATGGTTAAGAGAGTGTTCTAAAGTCTTAGAATGGTCTAGGAATGTGTATTAGGACTTATAATAACCATTAGAATGATCCTAAACATTTCATGGTACCACAAGGGACGTAGAGGGTGTAGCATGAGTCCTTGGAGGTTCTAACAAGTGTAGAATGGTTAAGAGAGTATTCTAAAGGCTTAGAATGGTCTAGGAATGTGTATTAGGAGTTATAAGAACCATTAGAATGATCCTAAATATCGCATGGTACCCCAAGGGACGTAGAGGGTGTACCATGAGTCCTTGGAGGTTCTAACAAGTGTAGAATAGTTAAGAGAGTATTCTAAAGGCTTAGAATGGTCTAGGAATGTGTAATAGGACTTATTAAACCATTAGAATGATCCTAAACAATGCTTGAGTCCCCAAGGGACGTAGAGGGTGTACCATGAGTCCTTGGAGGTTCTAACAAGTGTAGAATGGTTAAGAGAGTGTTCTAAAGGCTTAGAATAATCTAGGAATGTGTATTAGGACTTATAAGAACCATTAGAATGATCCTAAACATTGCTCGAGTCCCCAAGGGACGTAGAGGGTGCAGAATGAGTCCTTGGAGGTTCTAACAAGTGTAGAATGGTTAAGAGAGTATTCTGAAGGCTTAGAATCGTCTAGGAAAGTGTACTAGGACTTATAATAACCATTAGAATGATCCTAAACATTGCATGGTACCCCAAGGGAAGTAGAGGGTGTAGCATGAGTACTTGGAGATTCTAACAAGTGTAGAATGGTTAAGAGAGTGTTCTAAAGTCTTAGAATGGTCTAGGAATGTGTATTAGGACTTATAATAACCATTAGAATGATCCTAAACATTGCATGGTACCACAAGGGACGTAGAGGGTGTAGCATGAGTTCTTGGAGGTTCTAACAAGTGTAGAATGGTTAAGAGAGTATTCTAAAGGCTTAGAATGGTCTTAGAATGTGTAATAGGACTTATAATAACCATTAGAATGATCCTAAACATTGCATGGTACCCCAAGGGACATAGAGGGTGTAGCATGAGTCCTTGTAGGTTCTAACAAGTGTAGAACGGCTACGAGAGTATTCTAAAGTCTTAGAATGGTCTAGGAATGTGTATTAGGACTTATAAGAACCATTAGAATGATCCTAAACATTGCTCGAGTCCCCAAGGGATGTAGAGGGTGCAGCATGAGTCCTTGGAGGTTCTAACAAGTGTAGAATGGTTAAGAGAGTATTCTGAAGGCTTAGAATGGTCTAGGAATGTGTATTATGACATATAATAACCATTAGAATGATCCTTAACATTGCATGGTACCCCAAGGGACGTAGAGGGTGTACCATGAGTACTTGGAGGTTCTAACAAGTGTAAAATGGTTAAGAGAGTGTTCTAAAGGCTTAGAATAATCTAGGAATGTGTATTAGGACTTATAAGAACCATTAGAATGATCCTAAACATTGCTCGAGTCCCCAAGGGACGTAGAGGGTGCAACATGAGTCCTTGGAGGTTCTAACAAGTGTAGAATGGTTAAGAGAGTATTCTGAAGGCTTAGAATCGTTTAGGAAAG
Source organism: Crotalaria pallida (assembly GCA_037953625.1). Taxonomy (NCBI): domain Eukaryota; kingdom Viridiplantae; phylum Streptophyta; class Magnoliopsida; order Fabales; family Fabaceae; genus Crotalaria; species Crotalaria pallida. The sequence continues at coordinate 61,374,723 of CM075655.1, read as the reverse complement.
TGTACTAGGACTTATAATAACCATTAGAATGATCCTAAACATTGCATGGTACCCCAAGGGAAGTAGAGGGTGTAGCATGAGTACTTGGAGGTTCTAACAAGTGTAGAATGGTTAAGAGAGTGTTCTAAAGTCTTAGAATGGTCTAGGAATGTGTATTAGGACTTATAATAACCATTAGAATGATCCTAAACATTTCATGGTACCACAAGGGACGTAGAGGGTGTAGCATGAGTCCTTGGAGGTTCTAACAAGTGTAGAATGATTAAGAGAGTAATCTAAAGGCTTAGAATGGTCTAGGAATGTGTACTAGGACTTAAAATAACCATTAGAATGATCCTTAACATTGCATGGTACCCCATGGGACGTAGAGGGTGTACCATGAATCCTTGGAGGTTCTAAGAAGTGTAGAATGGTTAAGAGAGTATTCTAAAGGCTTAGAATGGTCTAGGAATGTGTATTAGGACTTATAAGAACCAATAGAATGATCCTAAACATTGCTCGAGTCCCCAAGGGACATAGAGGGTGTAGCTTGAGTCCTTGGAGGTTCTAATAAGTGTAAAATGGTTAAGAGAGTATTCTGAAGGCTTAGAATGGTCTAGGAATGTGTATTAGGACTTATAATAACCATTAGAATGATCCTAAACATTGCATGGTACCACAAGGGACGTAGAGGGTGTAGCATGAGTCCTTGGAGGTTCTAACAAGTGTAGAATGGTTAAGAGAGTATTCTGAAGGCTTAGAATCGTCTAGGAAAGTGTACTAGGACTTATAATAACCATTAGAATGATCCTAAACATTGCATGGTACCCCAAGGGAAGTAGAGGGTGTAGCATGAGTACTTGGAGATTCTAACAAGTGTAGAATGGTTAAGAGAGTGTTCTAAAGTCTTAGAATGGTCTAGGAATGTGTATTAGGACTTATAATAACCATTAGAATGATCCTAAACATTGCTCGAGTCCCCAAGGGACGTAGAGGGTGCAGCATGAGTCCTTGGAGGTTCTAACAAGTGTAGAATGGTTAAGAGAGTATTCTGAAGGCTTAGAATGGTCTAGGAATGTGTATTATGACTTATAATAACCATTAGAATGATCCTTAACATTGCATGGTACCCCAAGGGACGTAGAGGGTGTACCATGAGTTCTTGAATGTTCTAATAAGTGTAGTATGGTTAAGAGAGTATTCTAAAGGCTTAGAATGGTATAGGAATGTGTAATAGGACTTATAATAACCATTAGAACTATAATAAACATTGCATGGTACCCTAAGGGACGTAGATGGTGTGCCATGAGTCCTTGGAGGTTCTAACAAGTGTAGAATGGTTAAGTGAGTATTCTAAAGGCATAGAATGGTCTAGGAATGTGTATTAGGAGTTATAAGAACCATTAGAATGATCCTAAATATCGCATGGTACCCCAAGGGACGTAGAGGGTGTACCATGAGTCCTTGGAGGTTCTAACAAGTGTAGAATAGTTAAGAGAGTATTCTAAAGGCTTAGAATGGTCTAGGAATGTGTAATAGGACTTATTAAACCATTAGAATGATCCTAAACAATGCTTGAGTCCCCAAGGGACGTAGAGGGTGTACCATGAGTCCTTGGAGGTTCTAACAAGTGTAGAATGGTTAAGAGAGTGTTCTAAAGGCTTAGAATAATCTAGGAATGTGTATTAGGACTTATAAGAACCATTAGAATGATCCTAAACATTGCTCGAGTCCCCAAGGGACGTAGAGGGTGCAGCATGAGTCCTTGGAGGTTCTAACAAGTGTAGAATGGTTAAGAGAGTATTCTGAAGGCTTAGAATCGTCTAGTAAAGTGTACTAGGACTTATAATAACCATTAGAATGATCCTAAACATTGCATGGTACCCCAAGGGAAGTAGAGGGTGTAGCATGAGTACTTGGAGATTCTAACAAGTGTAGAATGGTTAAGAGAGTGTTCTAAAGTCTTAGAATGGTCTAGGAATGTGTATTAGGACTTATAATAACCATTAGAATGATCCTAAACATTGCATGGTACCCCAAGGGACGTAGAGGGTGTAGCATGAGTCCTTGGAGGTTCTAACAAGTGTAGAATGGTTAAGAGAGTATTCTAAAGGCATAGAATGGTCTAGGAATGTGTAATAGGACTTATAATAACCATTAGAATGATCCTAAACATTGCATGGTACCCCAAGGGACGTAGAGGGTGTAGCATGAGTCCTTGTAGGTTCTAACAAGTGTAGAACGGCTAAGAGAGTATTCTAAAGTCTAAGAATGGTCTTGGAATGTGTATTAGGACTTATAAGAACCATTAGAATGATCCTAAACATTGCTCGAGTCCCCAAGGGACGTAGAGGGTGCAGCATGAGTCCTTGGAGGTTCTAACAAGTGTAGAATGGTTAAGAGAGTATTCTGAAGGCTTAGAATCGTCTAGGAAAGTGTACTAGGACTTATAATAACCATTAGAATGATCCTAAACATTGCATGGTACCCCAAGGGAAGTAGAGGGTGTAGCATGAGTACTTGGAGATTCTAACAAGTGTAGAATGGTTAAGAGAGTGTTCTAAAGTCTTAGAATGGTCTAGGAATGTGTATTAGGACTTATAATAACCATTAGAATGATCCTAAACATTGCTCGAGTCCCCAAGGGACGTAGAGGGTGCAGCATGAGTCCTTGGAGGTTCTAACAAGTGTAGAATGGTTAAGAGAGTATTCTGAAGGCTTAGAATGGTCTAGGAATGTGTATTATGACTTATAATAACCATTAGAATGATCCTTAACATTGCATGGTACCCCAAGGGACGTAGAGGGTGTACCATGAGTTCTTGAATGTTCTAATAAGTGTAGTATGGTTAAGAGAGTATTCTAAAGGCTTAGAATGGTATAGGAATGTGTAATAGGACTTATAATAACCATTAGAACTATAATAAACATTGCATGGTACCCTAAGGGACGTAGATGGTGTGCCATGAGTCCTTGGAGGTTCTAACAAGTGTAGAATGGTTAAGTGAGTATTCTAAAGGCATAGAATGGTCTAGGAATGTGTATTAGGAGTTATAAGAACCATTAGAATGATCCTAAATATCGCATGGTACCCCAAGGGACGTAGAGGGTGTACCATGAGTCCTTGGAGGTTCTAACAAGTGTAGAATAGTTAAGAGAGTATTCTAAAGGCTTAGAATGGTCTAGGAATGTGTAATAGGACTTATTAAACCATTAGAATGATCCTAAACAATGCTTGAGTCCCCAAGGGACGTAGAGGGTGTACCATGAGTCCTTGGAGGTTCTAACAAGTGTAGAATGGTTAAGAGAGTGTTCTAAAGGCTTAGAATAATCTAGGAATGTGTATTAGGACTTATAAGAACCATTAGAATGATCCTAAACATTGCTCGAGTCCCCAAGGGACGTAGAGGGTGCAGCATGAGTCCTTGGAGGTTCTAACAAGTGTAGAATGGTTAAGAGAGTATTCTGAAGGCTTAGAATCGTCTAGTAAAGTGTACTAGGACTTATAATAACCATTAGAATGATCCTAAACATTGCATGGTACCCCAAGGGAAGTAGAGGGTGTAGCATGAGTACTTGGAGATTCTAACAAGTGTAGAATGGTTAAGAGAGTGTTCTAAAGTCTTAGAATGGTCTAGGAATGTGTATTAGGACTTATAATAACCATTAGAATGATCCTAAACATTGCATGGTACCCCAAGGGACGTAGAGGGTGTAGCATGAGTCCTTGGAGGTTCTAACAAGTGTAGAATGGTTAAGAGAGTATTCTAAAGGCATAGAATGGTCTAGGAATGTGTAATAGGACTTATAATAACCATTAGAATGATCCTAAACATTGCATGGTACCCCAAGGGACGTAGAGGGTGTAGCATGAGTCCTTGTAGGTTCTAACAAGTGTAGAACGGCTAAGAGAGTATTCTAAAGTCTAAGAATGGTCTTGGAATGTGTATTAGGACTTATAAGAACCATTAGAATGATCCTAAACATTGCTCGAGTCCCCAAGGGACGTAGAGGGTGCAGCATGAGTCCTTGGAGGTTCTAACAAGTGTAGAATGGTTAAGAGAGTATTCTGAAGGCTTAGAATCGTCTAGGAAAGTGTACTAGGACTTATAATAACCATTAGAATGATCCTAAACATTGCATGGTACCCCAAGGGAAGTAGAGGGTGTAGCATGAGTACTTGGAGATTCTAACAAGTGTAGAATGGTTAAGAGAGTGTTCTAAAGTCTTAGAATGGTCTAGGAATGTGTATTAGGACTTATAATAACCATTAGAATGATCCTAAACATTGCATGGTACCACAAGGGACGTAGAGGGTGTAGCATGAGTCCTTGGAGGTTCTAACAAGTGTAGAATGATTAAGAGAGTAATCTAAAGGCTTAGAATGGTCTAGGAATGTGTATTAGGACTTAAAATAACCATGAGAATGATCCTTAACATTGCATGGTACCCCATGGGACGTAGAGGGTGTACCATGAATCCTTGGAGGTTCTAAGAAGTGTAGAATGGTTAAGAGAGTATTCTAAAGGCTTAGAATGGTCTAGGAATGTGTATTAGGACTTATAAGAACCAATAGAATGATCCTAAACATTGCTCGAGTCCCCAAGGGACATTGAGGGTGTAGCTTGAGTCCTTGGAGGTTCTAATAAGTGTAAAATGGTTAAGAGAGTATTCTGAAGGCTTAGAATGGTCTAGGAATGTGTATTAGGACTTATAATAACCATTAGAATGATCCTAAACATTGCATGGTACGACAAGGGACGTAGAGGGTGTAGCATGAGTCCTTGGAGGTTCTAACAAGTGTAGAATGATTAAGAGAGTAATCTAAAGGCTTAGAATGGTCTAGGAATGTGTATTAGGACTTAAAATAACCATTAGAATGATCCTTAACATTGCATGGTACCCCATGGGACGTAGAGGGTGTACCATGAATCCTTGGAGGTTCTAAGAAGTGTAGAATGGTTAAGAGAGTATTCTAAAGGCTTAGAATGGTCTAGGAATGTGTATTAGGACTTATAATAACCATTAGAATGATCCTAAACATTGCTCGAGTCCCCAAGGGACATAGAGGGTGTAGCTTGAGTCCTTGGAGGTTCAAATAAGTGTAAAATGGTTAAGAGAGTATTCTAAAGGCTTAGAATGGTCTAGGAATGTGTATCAGGACTTATAAGAACCATTAGAATGATCCTAAACATTGCATGGTACCCCAAGGGACGTAAAGGGTGTACCATGAGTTCTTGGAGGTTCTAACAAGTATAGAATGGTTAAGAGAGTATTCTAAAGGCTTAGAATGGTCTAGGAATGTGTACTAGGACTTATAATGACCATTACAATGATCCTAAGCATTGCGTGGTAACCCAAGGGATGTAGAGGGTGTAGCATGAGTTCTTGGAGGTTCTAACAAGTGTAGAATGGTTAAGAGAGTATTCTAGATGCTTAGAATGGTCTAGGAATGTGTATTAGGACTTATAATAACCTTTAGAATGATCCTAAACATTGCATGGTACCCCAAGGGACGTAGAGGGTGTAGCATGAGTCCTTGTAGGTTCTAACAAGTGTAGAACGGCTAAGAGAGTATTCTAAAGTCTTAGAATGGTCTAGGAAATGTGTATTAGGACTTATAAGAACCATTAGAATGATCCTAAACATTGCTCGAGTCCCAAGGGACGTAGAGGGTGCAGCATGAGTCCTTGGAGGTTCTAACAAGTATAGAATGGTTAAGAGAGTATTCTGAAGGCTTAGAATGGTCTAGGAATGTGTATTATGACTTATAATAACCATTAGAATGATCCTTAACATTGCAGGGTACCCCAAGGGACGTAGAGGGTGTACCATGAGTCCTTGGAGGTTCTAATAAGTGTAAAATGGTTAAGAGAGTATTCTAAAGGCTTAGAATGGTCTAGGTATGTGTATCAGGACTTATAAGAACCATTAGAATGATCCTAAACATTGCATGGTACCCCAAGGGACGTAGAGGGTGTACCATGAGTTCTTGGAGGTTCTAACAAGTATAGAATGGTTAAGAGATTGTTCTAAAGTCTTAGAATGGTCTAGGAATGTGTATTAGGACTTATAATAACCATTAGAATGATCCTAAATATTGCTCGAGTCCCAAAGGGACATAGAGGGTGTAGCTTGAGTCCTTGGAGGTTCAAATAAGTGTAAAATGGTTAAGAGAGTATTCTAAAGGCTTAGAATGGTCTAGGAATGTGTATCAGGACTTATAAGAACCATTAGAATGATCCTAAACATTGCATGGTACCCCAAGGGACGTAAAGGGTGTACCATGAGTTCTTGGAGGTTCTAACAAGTATAGAATGGTTAAGAGAGTATTCTAAAGGCTTAGAATGGTCTAGGAATGTGTACTAGGACTTATAATGACCATTACAATGATCCTAAGCATTGCGTGGTAACCCAAGGGATGTAGAGGGTGTAGCATGAGTTCTTGGAGGTTCTAACAAGTGTAGAATGGTTAAGAGAGTATTCTAGATGCTTAGAATGGTCTAGGAATGTGTATTAGGACTTATAATAACCTTTAGAATGATCCTAAACATTGCATGGTACCCCAAGGGACGTAGAGGGTGTAGCATGAGTCCTTGTAGGTTCTAACAAGTGTAGAACGGCTAAGAGAGTATTCTAAAGTCTTAGAATGGTCTAGGAAATGTGTATTAGGACTTATAAGAACCATTAGAATGATCCTAAACATTGCTCGAGTCCCAAGGGACGTAGAGGGTGCAGCATGAGTCCTTGGAGGTTCTAACAAGTATAGAATGGTTAAGAGAGTATTCTGAAGGCTTAGAATGGTCTAGGAATGTGTATTATGACTTATAATAACCATTAGAATGATCCTTAACATTGCAGGGTACCCCAAGGGACGTAGAGGGTGTACCATGAGTCCTTGGAGGTTCTAATAAGTGTAAAATGGTTAAGAGAGTATTCTAAAGGCTTAGAATGGTCTAGGTATGTGTATCAGGACTTATAAGAACCATTAGAATGATCCTAAACATTGCATGGTACCCCAAGGGACGTAGAGGGTGTACCATGAGTTCTTGGAGGTTCTAACAAGTATAGAATGGTTAAGAGATTGTTCTAAAGTCTTAGAATGGTCTAGGAATGTGTATTAGGACTTATAATAACCATTAGAATGATCCTAAATATTGCATGGTACCACAAGGGACATAGAGGGTGTAGCATGAGTCCTTGGAGGTTCTAACAAGTGTAGAATGGTTAAGAGAGTATTCTAAAGACTTAGAATGGTCTAGGAATGTGTAATAGGACTTATAATAACCATTAGAATGATCCTAAACATTGCATGGTACCCCAAGGGACGTAGAGGGTGTAGCATGAGTCCTTGTAGGTTCTAACAAGTGTAGAACGGCTAAGAGAGTATTCTAAAGTCTTAGAATGGTCTAGGAATGTGTATTAGGACTTATAAGAACCATTAGAATGATCCTAAACATTGCTCAAGTCCCCAAGGGACGTAGAGGGTGCAGCATGAGTCCTTGGAGGTTCTAACAAGTGTAGAATGGTTAAGAGAGTATTCTGAAGGCTTAGAATGGTCTAGGAATGTGTATTATGACTTATAATAACCATTAGAATGATCCTTAACATTGCATGGTACCCCAAGGGACGTAGAGGGTGTACCATGAGTTCTTGGAGGTTCTAATAAGTGTAGAATGGTTAAGAGAGTATTCTAAAGGCTTAGAATGGTATTGGAATGTGTAATAGGACTTATAATAACCATTAGAACTATAATAAACATTGCATGGTACCCTAAGGGACGTAGAGGGTGTACCATGAGTCCTTGGAGGTTCTAATAAGTGTAAAATGGTTAAGAGAGTATTCTAAAGGCTTAGAATGGTCTAGGTATGTGTATCAGGACTTATAAGAACCATTAGAATGATCCTAAACATTGCATGGTACCCCAAGGGACGTAGAGGGTGTACCATGAGTCCTTGGAGGTTCTAACAAGTGTAGAATAGTTAAGAGAGTATTCTAAAGGCTTAGAATGGTCTAGGAATGTGTAATAGGACTTATAATAACCATTAGAATGATCCTAAACAATGCTTGAGTCCCCAAGGGACGTAGAGGGTGTACCATGAGTCCTTGGAGGTTCTAACAAGTGTAGAATGGTTAAGAGAGTATTCTAAAGGCTTAAAATGGTCTTGGAATGTGTATTAGGACTTATAATAACCATTAGAATGATCCTAAACATTGCATGGTACCCCAAGGGAAGTAGAGGGTGTAGCATGAGTACTTGGAGGTTCTAACAAGTGTAGAATGGTTAAGAGAGTGTTCTAAAGTCTTAGAATGGTCTAGGAATGTGTATTAGGACTTATAATAACCATTAGAATGATCCTAAACATTTCATGGTACCACAAGGGACGTAGAGGGTGTAGCATGAGTCCTTGGAGGTTCTAACAAGTGTAGAATGGTTAAGAGAGTTTTCTGAAGGCTTAGAATCGTCTAGGAAAGTGTACTAGGACTTATAATAACCATTAGAATGATCCTAAACATTGCATGGTACCCCAAGGGAAGTAGAGGGTGTAGCATGAGTACTTGGAGATTCTAACAAGTGTAGAATGGTTAAGAGAGTGTTCTAAAGTCTTAGAATGGTCTAGGAATGTGTATTAGGACTTATAATAACCATTAGAATGATCCTAAACATTGCATGGTACCACAAGGGACGTAGAGGGTGTAGCATGAGTCCTTGGAGGTTCTAACAAGTGTAGAATGGTTAAGAGAGTATTCTAAAGGCATAGAATGGTCTAGGAATGTGTAATAGGACTTATAATAACCATTAGAATGATCCTTAACATTGCATGGTACCCCATGGGACGTAGAGGGTGTACCATGAATCCTTGGAGGTTCTAAGAAGTGTAGAATGGTTAAGAGAGTATTCTAAAGGCTTAGAATGGTCTAGGAATGTATATTAGGACTTATAAGAACCAATAGAATGATCCTAAACATTGCTCGAGTCCCCAAGGGACATAGAGGGTGTAGCTTGAGTCCTTGGAGGTTCTAATAAGTGTAAAATGGTTAAGAGAGTATTCTGAAGGCTTAGAATGGTCTAGGAATGTGTATTAGGACTTATAATAACCATTAGAATGATCCTAAACATTGCATGGTACCACAAGGGACGTAGAGGGTGTAGCATGAGTCCTTGGAGGTTCTAACAAGTGTAGAATGGTTAAGAGAGTATTCTGAAGGCTTAGAATCGTCTAGGAAAGTGTACTAGGACTTATAATAACCATTAGAATGATCCTAAACATTGCATGGTACCCCAAGGGAAGTAGAGGGTGTAGCATGAGTACTTGGAGATTCTAACAAGTGTAGAATGGTTAAGAGAGTGTTCTAAAGTCTTAGAATGGTCTAGGAATGTGTATTAGGACTTATAATAACCATTAGAATGATCCTAGACATTGCATGGTACCACAAGGGACGTAGAGGGTGTAGCATGAGTCCTTGGAGGTTCTAACAAGTGTAGAATGGTTAAGAGAGTATTCTAAAGGCATAGAATGGTCTAGGAATGTGTAATAGGACTTATAATAACCATTAGAATGATCCTAAACATTGCATGGTACCCCAAGGGACGTAGAGGGTGTAGCATGAGTCCTTGTAGGTTCTAACAAGTGTAGAACGGCTAAGAGAGTATTCTAAAGTCTAAGAATGGTCTTGGAATGTGTATTAGGACTTATAAGAACCATTAGAATGATCCTAAGCATTGCTCGAGTCCCCAAGGGACGTAGAGGGTGCAGCATGAGTCCTTGGAGGTTCTAACAAGTGTAGAATGGTTAAGAGAGTATTCTGAAGGCTTAGAATGGTCTAGGAATGTGTATTATGACTTATAATAACCATTAGAATGATCCTTAACATTGCATGGTACCCCAAGGGACGTAGAGGGTGTACCATGAGTCCTTGGAGGTTCTAACAAGTGTAGAATGATTAAGAGAGTAATCTAAAGGCTTAGAATGGTCTAGGAATGTGTATTAGGACTTAAAATAACCATTAGAATGATCCTTAACATTGCATGGTACCCCATGGGACGTAGAGGGTGTACCATGAATCCTTGGAGGTTCTAAGAAGTGTAGAATGGTTAAGAGAGTATTCTAAAGGCTTAGAATGGTCTAGGAATGTGTATTAGGACTTATAAGAACCAATAGAATGATCCTAAACATTGCTCGAGTCCCCAAGGGACATAGAGGGTGTAGCTTGAGTCCTTGGAGGTTCTAATAAGTGTAAAATGGTTAAGAGAGTATTCTAAAGGCTTAGAATGGTCTAGGAATGTGTATCAGGACTTATAAGAACCATTAGAATGATCCTAAACATTGCATGGTACCCCAAGGGACGTAGAGGGTGTACCATGAGTTCTTGGAGGTTCTAACAAGTATAGAATGGTTAAGAGAGTATTCTAAAGGCTTAGAATGGTCTAGGAATGTGTACTAGGACTTATAATGACCATTACAATGATCCTAAGCATTGCGTGGTACCCCAAGGGATGTAGAGGGTGTAGCATGAGTTCTTGGAGGTTCTAACAAGTGTAGAATGGTTAAGAGAGTATTCTAGATGCTTAGAATGGTCTAGGAATGTGTATTAGGACTTATAATAACCTTTAGAATGATCCTAAACATTGCATGGTACCCCAAGGGACGTAGAGGGTGTAGCATGAGTCCTTGTAGGTTCTAACAAGTGTAGAACGGCTAAGAGAGTATTCTAAAGTCTTAGAATGGTCTAGGAATGTGTATTAGGACTTATAAGAACCATTAGAATGATCCTAAACATTGCTCAAGTCCCCAAGGGACGTAGAGGGTGCAGCATGAGTCCTTGGAGGTTCTAACAAGTGTAGAATGGTTAAGAGAGTATTCTGAAGGCTTAGAATGGTCTAGGAATGTGTATTATGACTTATAATAACCATTAGAATGATCCTTAACATTGCATGGTACCCCAAGGGACGTAGAGGGTGTACCATGAGTTCTTGGAGGTTCTAATAAGTGTAGAATGGTTAAGAGAGTATTCTAAAGGCTTAGAATGGTATTGGAATGTGTAATAGGACTTATAATAACCATTAGAACTATAATAAACATTGCATGGTACCCTAAGGGACGTAGAGGGTGTACCATGAGTCCTTGGAGGTTCTAATAAGTGTAAAATGGTTAAGAGAGTATTCTAAAGGCTTAGAATGGTCTAGGTATGTGTATCAGGACTTATAAGAACCATTAGAATGATCCTAAACATTGCATGGTACCCCAAGGGACGTAGAGGGTGTACCATGAGTCCTTGGAGGTTCTAACAAGTGTAGAATAGTTAAGAGAGTATTCTAAAGGCTTAGAATGGTCTAGGAATGTGTAATAGGACTTATAATAACCATTAGAATGATCCTAAACAATGCTTGAGTCCCCAAGGGACGTAGAGGGTGTACCATGAGTCCTTGGAGGTTCTAACAAGTGTAGAATGGTTAAGAGAGTATTCTAAAGGCTTAAAATGGTCTTGGAATGTGTATTAGGACTTATAAGAACCGTTAGAATGATCCTAAACATTGCTCGAGTCTCCAAGGGACGTAGAGGGTGCAGCATGAGTCCTTGGAGGTTCTAAGAAGTGTAGAATGGTTAAGAGAGTATTCTAAAGGCTTAGAATGGTCAAGGAAAGTGTACTAGGACTTATAATAACCATTAGAATGATCCTAAACATTGCATGGTACCCCAAGGGAAGTAGAGGGTGTAGCATGAGTCCTTGGGACTTATAATAACCATTAGAATGATCCTAAACATTGCATGGTACCACAAGGGACGTAGAGGGTGTAGCATGAGTCCTTGGAGGTTCTAACAAGTGTAGAATGGTTAAGAGAGTATTCTAAAGGCATAGAATGGTCTAGGAATGTGTAATAGGACTTATAATAACCATTAGAATGATCCTTAACATTGCATGGTACCCCATGGGACGTAGAGGGTGTACCATGAATCCTTGGAGGTTCTAAGAAGTGTAGAATGGTTAAGAGAGTATTCTAAAGGCTTAGAATGGTCTAGGAATGTGTATTAGGACTTATAAGAACCAATAGAATGATCCTAAACATTGCTCGAGTCCCCAAGGGACATAGAGGGTGTAGCTTGAGTCCTTGGAGGTTCTAATAAGTGTAAAATGGTTAAGAGAGTATTCTGAAGGCTTAGAATGGTCTAGGAATGTGTATTAGGACTTATAATAACCATTAGAATGATCCTAAACATTGCATGGTACCACAAGGGACGTAGAGGGTGTAGCATGAGTCCTTGGAGGTTCTAACAAGTGTAGAATGGTTAAGAGAGTATTCTGAAGGCTTAGAATCGTCTAGGAAAGTGTACTAGGACTTATAATAACCATTAGAATGATCCTAAACATTGCATGGTACCCCAAGGGAAGTAGAGGGTGTAGCATGAGTACTTGGAGATTCTAACAAGTGTAGAATGGTTAAGAGAGTGTTCTAAAGTCTTAGAATGGTCTAGGAATGTGTATTAGGACTTATAATAACCATTAGAATGATCCTAGACATTGCATGGTACCACAAGGGACGTAGAGGGTGTAGCATGAGTCCTTGGAGGTTCTAACAAGTGTAGAATGGTTAAGAGAGTATTCTAAAGGCATAGAATGGTCTAGGAATGTGTAATAGGACTTATAATAACCATTAGAATGATCCTAAACATTGCATGGTACCCCAAGGGACGTAGAGGGTGTAGCATGAGTCCTTGTAGGTTCTAACAAGTGTAGAACGGCTAAGAGAGTATTCTAAAGTCTAAGAATGGTCTTGGAATGTGTATTAGGACTTATAAGAACCATTAGAATGATCCTAAACATTGCTCGAGTCCCCAAGGGACGTAGAGGGTGCAGCATGAGTCCTTGGAGGTTCTAACAAGTGTAGAATGGTTAAGAGAGTATTCTGAAGGCTTAGAATGGTCTAGGAATGTGTATTATGACTTATAATAACCATTAGAATGATCCTTAACATTGCATGGTACCCCAAGGGACGTAGAGGGTGTACCATGAGTCCTTGGAGGTTCTAACAAGTGTAGAATGATTAAGAGAGTAATCTAAAGGCTTAGAATGGTCTAGGAATGTGTATTAGGACTTAAAATAACCATTAGAATGATCCTTAACATTGCATGGTACCCCATGGGACGTAGAGGGTGTACCATGAATCCTTGGAGGTTCTAAGAAGTGTAGAATGGTTAAGAGAGTATTCTAAAGGCTTAGAATGGTCTAGGAATGTGTATTAGGACTTATAAGAACCAATAGAATGATCCTAAACATTGCTCGAGTCCCCAAGGGACATAGAGGGTGTAGCTTGAGTCCTTGGAGGTTCTAATAAGTGTAAAATGGTTAAGAGAGTATTCTAAAGGCTTAGAATGGTCTAGGAATGTGTATCAGGACTTATAAGAACCATTAGAATGATCCTAAACATTGTATGGTACCCCAAGGGACGTAGAGGGTGTACCATGAGTTCTTGGAGGTTCTAACAAGTATAGAATGGTTAAGAGAGTATTCTAAAGGCTTAGAATGGTCTAGGAATGTGTACTAGGACTTATAATGACCATTACAATGATCCTAAGCATTGCGTGGTACCCCAAGGGATGTAGAGGGTGTAGCATGAGTTCTTGGAGGTTCTAACAAGTGTAGAATGGTTAAGAGAGTATTCTAGATGCTTAGAATGGTCTAGGAATGTGTATTAGGACTTATAATAACCTTTAGAATGATCCTAAACATTGCATGGTACCCCAAGGGACGTAGAGGGTGTAGCATGAGTCCTTGTAGGTTCTAACAAGTGTAGAACGGCTAAGAGAGTATTCTAAAGTCTTAGAATGGTCTAGGAATGTGTATTAGGACTTATAAGAACCATTAGAATGATCCTAAACATTGCTCAAGTCCCCAAGGGACGTAGAGGGTGCAGCATGAGTCCTTGGAGGTTCTAACAAGTGTAGAATGGTTAAGAGAGTATTCTGAAGGCTTAGAATGGTCTAGGAATGTGTATTATGACTTATAATAACCATTAGAATGATCCTTAACATTGCATGGTACCCCAAGGGACGTAGAGGGTGTACCATGAGTTCTTGGAGGTTCTAATAAGTGTAGAATGGTTAAGAGAGTATTCTAAAGGCTTAGAATGGTATTGGAATGTGTAATAGGACTTATAATAACCATTAGAACTATAATAAACATTGCATGGTACCCTAAGGGACGTAGAGGGTGTACCATGAGTCCTTGGAGGTTCTAATAAGTGTAAAATGGTTAAGAGAGTATTCTAAAGGCTTAGAATGGTCTAGGTATGTGTATCAGGACTTATAAGAACCATTAGAATGATCCTAAACATTGCATGGTACCCCAAGCGACGTAGAGGGTGTACCATGAGTCCTTGGAGGTTCTAACAAGTGTAGAATAGTTAAGAGAGTATTCTAAAGGCTTAGAATGGTCTAGGAATGTGTAATAGGACTTATAATAACCATTAGAATGATCCTAAACAATGCTTGAGTCCCCAAGGGACGTAGAGGGTGTACCATGAGTCCTTGGAGGTTCTAACAAGTGTAGAATGGTTAAGAGAGTATTCTAAAGGCTTAAAATGGTCTTGGAATGTGTATTAGGACTTATAAGAACCGTTAGAATGATCCTAAACATTGCTCGAGTCTCCAAGGGACGTAGAGGGTGCAGCATGAGTCCTTGGAGGTTCTAAGAAGTGTAGAATGGTTAAGAGAGTATTCTAAAGGCTTAGAATGGTCAAGGAAAGTGTACTAGGACTTATAATAACCATTAGAATGATCCTAAACATTGCATGGTACCCCAAGGGAAGTAGAGGGTGTAGCATGAGTCCTTGGGACTTATAATAACCATTAGAATGATCCTAAACATTGCATGGTACCACAAGGGACGTAGAGGGTGTAGCATGAGTCCTTGAAGGTTCTAACAAGTGTAGAATGATTAAGAGAGTATTCTAAAGGCTTAGAATGGTCTAGGAATGTGTATTAGGACTTAAAATAACCATTAGAATGATCCTTAACATTGCATGGTACCCCATGGGACGTAGAGGGTGTACCATGAATCCTTGGAGGTTCTAAGAAGTGTAGAATGGTTAAGAGAGTATTCTAAAGGCTTAGAATGGTCTAGGAATGTGTATTAGGACTTAAAATAACCATTAGAATGATAATTAACATTGCATGGTACCCCATCGGACGTAGAGGGTGTACCATGAATCCTTGGAGGTTCTCAGAAGTGTAGAATGGTTAAGAGAGTATTCTAAAGGCTTAGAATGGTCTAGGAATGTGTATTAGGACTTATAAGAACCAATAGAATGATCCTAAACATTGCTCGAGTCCCCAAGGGACATAGAGGGTGTAGCTTGAGTCCTTGGAGGTTCTAATAAGTGTAAAATGGTTAAGAGAGTATTCTAAAGGCTTAGAATGGTCTAGGAATGTGTATCAGGAATTATAAGAACCATTAGAATGATCCTAAACATTGCATGGTACCCCAAGGGACGTAGAGGGTGTACCATGAGTTCTTGGAGGTTCTAACAAGTATAGAATGGTTAAGAGAGTATTCTAAAGGCTTAGAATGGTCTAGGAATGTGTACTAGGACTTATAATGACCATTACAATGATCCTAAACATTGCGTGGTACCCCAAGGGATGTAGAGGGTGTAGCATGAGTTCTTGGAGGTTCTAACAAGTGTAGAATGGTTAAGAGAGTATTCTAGAGGCTTAGAATGGTCTAGGAATGTGTATTAGGACTTATAATAACCGTTAGAATGATCCTAAACATTGCATGGTACCCCAAGGGACGTAGAGGGTGTAGCATGAGTCCTTGTAGGTTCTAACAAGTGTAGAACGGCTAAGAGAGTATTCTAAAGTCTTAGAATGGTCTAGGAATGTGTATTAGGACTTATAAGAACCATTAGAATGATCCTAAACATTGCTCGAGTCCCCAAGGGACGTAGAGGGTGCAGCATGAGTCCTTGGAGGTTCTAACAAGTGTAGAATGGTTAAGAGAGTATTCTGAAGGCTTAGAATGGTCTAGGAATGTGTATTAGACTTATAATAACCATTAGAATGATCCTTAACATTGCAGGGTACCCCAAGGGACGTAGAGGGTGTACCATGAGTCCTTGGAGGTTCTAATAAGTGTAAAATGGTTAAGAGAGTATTCTAAAGGCTTAGAATGGTCTAGGTATGTGTATCAGGACTTATAAGAACCATTAGAATGATCCTAAACATTGCATGGTACCCCAAGGGACGTAGAGGGTGTACCATGAGTCCTTGGAGGTTCTAACAAGTGTAGAATAGTTAAGAGAGTATTCTAAAGGCTTAGAATGGTCTAGGAATGTGTAATAGGACTTATAATAACCATTAGAATGATCCTAAACAATGCTTGAGTCCCCAAGGGACGTAGAGGGTGTACCATGAGTCCTTGGAGGTTCTAACAAGTGTAGAATGGTTAAGAGAGTATTCTAAAGCCTTAAAATGGTCTTGGAATGTGTATTAGGACTTATAAGAACCGTTAGAATGATCCTAAACATTGCTCGAGTCCCCAAGGGACGTAGAGGGTGTAGCATGAGTCCTTGTAGGTTCTAACAAGTGTAGAACGGCTAAGAGAGTATTCTAAAGTCTTAGAATGGTCTAGGAATGTGTATTACGACTTATAAGAACCATTAGAATGATCCTAAACATTGCTCAAGTCCCCAAGGGACGTAGAGGGTGCAGCATGAGTCCTTGGAGGTTCGAACAAGTGTAGAATGGTTGAGAGAGTATTCTGAAGGCTTAGAATGGTCTAGGAAAGTGTATTATGACTTATAATAACCATTAGAATGATCCAAAACATTGCATGGTACCCCAAGGGACGTAGAGGGTGTACCATGAGTTCTTGGAGGTTCTAATAAGTGTAGAATGGTTAAGAGAGTATTCTAAAGGCTTAGAATGGTATAGGAATGTGTAATAGGACTTATAATAACCATTAGAATGATCCTAAACATTGCATGGTACCCCAAGGGACGTAGAGGGTGTACCATGAGTCCTTGGAGGTTCTAACAAGTGTAGAATAGTTAAGAGAGTATTCTAAAGGCTTAGAATGGTCTAGGAATGCGTAATAGGACTTATAATAACCATTAGAATGATCCTAAACAATGCTTGAGTCCCCAAGGGACGTAGAGGGTGTACCATGAGTCCTTGGAGGTTCTAACAAGTGTAGAATGGTTAAGAGAGTATTCTAAAGGCTTAAAATGGTCTTGGAATGTGTATTAGGACTTATAAGAACCGTTAGAATGATCCTAAACATTGCTCGAGTCTCCAAGGGACGTAGAGGGTGCAGCATGAGTCCTTGGAGGTTCTAAGAAGTGTAGAATGGTTAAGAGAGTATTCTAAAGGCTTAGAATGGTCAAGGAAAGTGTACTAGGACTTATAATAACCATTAGAATGATCCTAAACATTGCATGGTACCCCAAGGGAAGTAGAGGGTGTAGCATGAGTCCTTGGGACTTATAATAACCATTAGAATGATCCTAAACATTGCATGGTACCACAAGGGACGTAGAGGGTGTAGCATGAGTCCTTGGAGGTTCTAACAAGTGTAGAATGATTAAGAGAGTATTCTAAAGGCTTAGAATGGTCTAGGAGTGTGTATTAGGACTTAAAATAACCATTAGAATGATCCTTAACATTGCATGGTACCCCATGGGACGTAGAGGGTGTACCATGAATCCTTGGAGGTTCTAAGAAGTGTAGAATGGTTAAGAGAGTATTCTAAAGGCTTAGAATGGTCTAGGAATGTGTATTAGGACTTAAAATAACCATTAGAATGATCCTTAACATTGCATGGTACCCCATGGGACGTAGAGGGTGTACCATGAATCCTTGGAGGTTCTAAGAAGTGTAGAATGGTTAAGAGAGTATTCTAAAGTCTTAGAATGGTCTAGGAATGTGTATTAGGACTTATAAGAACCAATAGAATTATCCTAAACATTGCTCGAGTCCCCACGGGACGTAGAGGGTGCAGCATGAGTCCTTGGAGGTTCTAACAAGTGTAGAATGGTTAAGATAGTATTCTGAAGGTTTAGAATGGTCTAGGAATGTGTATTATGACTTATAATAACCATTAGAATGATCCTTAACATTGCATGGTACCCCAAGGGACGTAGAGGGTGTACCATGAGTACTTGGAGGTTCTAACAAGTGTAGAATGGTTAAGAGAGTGTTCTAAAGGCTTAGAATAATCTAGGAATGTGTATTTGGACTTATAAGAACCATTAGAATGATCCTAAACATTGCTCGAATCCCCAAGGGACGTAGAGGGTGCAGCATGAGTCCTTGGAGGTTCTAACAAGTGTAGAATGGTTAAGAGAGTATTCTGAAGGCTTAGAATCGTCTAGGAAAGTGTACTAGGACTTATAATAACCATTAGAATGATCCTAAACATTGCATGGTACCCCAAGGGAAGTAGAGGGTGTAGCATGAGTACTTGGAGGTTCTAACAAGTGTAGAATGGTTAAGAGAGTGTTCTAAAGTCTTAGAATGGTCTAGGAATGTGTAATAGGACTTATAATAACCATTAGAATGATCCTAAACATTGCATGGTACCCCAAGGGACGTAGAGGGTGTAGCATGAGTCCTTGTAGGTTCTAACAAGTGTAGAACGGCTAAGAGAGTATTCTAAAGTCTTAGAATGGTCTAGGAATGTGTATTAGGACTTATAAGAACCATTAGAATGATCCTAAACATTGCTCGAGTCCCCAAGGGACGTAGAGGGTGCAGCATGAGTCCTTGGAGGTTCTAACAAGTGTAGAATGGTTAAGAGAGTATTCTGAAGGCTTAGAATGGTCTAGGAATGTGTATTATGACTTATAATAACCATTAGAATGATCCTTATTATTGCATGGTACCCCAAGGGACGTAGAGGGTGTACCATGAGTTCTTGGAGGTTCTAATAAGTGTAGAATGGTTAAGAGAGTATTCTAAAGGCTTAGAATGGTCTAGGAATGTGTATTAGGACTTATAAGAACCATTAGAATGATCCTAAATATCGCATGGTACCCCAAGGGACGTAGAGTGTGTACCATGAGTCCTTGGAGGTTCTAACAAGTGTAGAATAGTTAAGAGAGTATTCTAAAGGCTTAGAATGGTCTAGGAATGTGTAATAGGACTTATTAAACCATTAGAATGATCCTAAACAATGCTTGAGTCCCCAAGGGACGTAGAGGGTGTACCATGAGTCCTTGGAGGTTCTAACAAGTGTAGAATGGTTAAGAGAGTATTCTAAAGGCTTAAAATGGTCTTGGAATGTGTATTAGGACTTATAAGAACCGTTAGAATGATCCTAAACATTGCTCGAGTCCCCAAGGGACGTAGAGGGTGCAGCATGAGTCCTTGGAGGTTCTAAGAAGTGTAGAATGGTTAAGAGAGTATTCTAAAGGCTTAGAATGGTCTAGGAAAGTGTACTAGGACTTATAATAACCATTAGAATGATCCTAAACATTGCATGGTACCCCAAGGGAAGTAGAGGGTGTAGCATGAGTCCTTGGGACTTATAATAACCATTAGAATGATCCTAAACATTGCATAGTACCACAAGGGACGTAGAGGGTGTAGCATGAGTCCTTGGAGGTTCTAACAAGTGTAGAATGATTAGGAGAGTAATCTAAAGGCTTAGAATGGTCTAGGAATGTGTATTAGGACTTAAAATAACCATTAGAATGATCCTTAACATTGCATGGTACCCCATGGGACGTAGAGGGTGTACCATGAATCCTTGGAGGTTTTAAGAAGTGTAGAATGGTTAAGAGAGTATTCTAAAGGCTTAGAATGGTTTATAAGAACCATTAGAATGATCCTAAACATTGCTCGAATCCCCAAGGGACGTAGAGGGTGCAGCATGAGTCCTTGGAGGTTCTAACAAGTATAGAATGGTTAAGAGAGTATTCTAAAGGCTTAGAATGGTCTAGGAATGTGTACTAGGACTTATAATGACCATTACAATGATCCTAAACATTGCGTGGTACCCCAAGGGATGTAGAGGGTGTAGCATGAGTTCTTGGAGGTTCTAACAAGTGTAGAATGGTTAAGAGAGTATTCTAAAGGCTTAGAATGGTCTAGGAATGTGTATCAGGACTTATAATAACCATTAGAATGATCCTAAACATTGCATGGTACCCCAAGGGACGTAGAGGGTGTACCATGAGTTCTTGGAGGTTCTAACAAGTATAGAATGGTTAAGAGAGTGTTCTAAAGTCTTAGAATGGTCTAGGAATGTGTATTAGGACTTATAATAACCATTAGAATGATCCTAAACATTGCATGGTACCACAAGGGACGTAGTCCTTGGAGGTTCTAACAAGTGTAGAACGGCTAAGAGAGTATTCTAAAGTCTTAGAATGGTCTAGGAATGTGTATTAGGACTTATAAGAACCATTAGAATGATCCTAAACATTGTTCAAGTCCCCAACAGACGTAGAGGGTGCAGCATGAGTCCTTGGAGGTTCTAACAAGTGTAGAATGGTTAAGAGAGTATTCTGAAGGCTTAGAATGGTCTAGGAATGTGTATTATGACTTATAATAACCATTAGAATGATCCTTAACATTGCATGGTACCCCAAGGGACGTAGAGGGTGTACCATGAGTTCTTGGAGGTTCTAATAAGTGTAGAATGGTTAAGAGAGTACTCTAAAGGCTTAGAATGGTATAGGAATGTGTAATAGGACTTATAATAACCATTAGAACTATAATAAACATTGCATGGTACCCTAAGGGACGTAGATGGTGTACCATGAGTCCTTGGATGTTCTAACAAGTGTAGAATGGTTAAGTGAGTATTCTAAAGGCATAGAATGGTCTAGGAATGTGTATTAGGACTTATAAGAACCATTAGAATGAACCTAAATATTGCATGGTACCCCAAGGGACGTAGAGGGTGTACCATGAGTCCTTGGAGGTTCTAACAAGTGTAGAATAGTTAAGAGAGTATTTTAAAGGCTTAGAATGGTCTAGGAATGTGTAATAGGACTTATAATAACCATTAGAATGATCCTAAACAATGCTTGAGTCCCCAAGGGTCGTAGAGGGTGTACCATGAGTCCTTGGAGGTTCTAACAAGTGTAGAATGGTTAAGAGAGTATTCTAAAGGCTTAAAATGGTCTTGGAATGTGTATTAGGACTTTTAAGAATCGTTAGAATGATCCTAAACATTGCTCGAGTCCCCAAGGGACGTAGAGGGTGCAACATGAGTCCTTGGAGGTTCTAAGAAGTGTAGAATGGTTAATAGAGTATTCTAAAGGCTTAGAATGGTCTAGGAAAGTGTACTAGGACTTATAATAACCATTAGAATGATCCTAAACATTGCATGGTACCCCAAGGGAAGTAGAGGGTGTAGCATGAGTCCTTGGGACTTATAATAACCATTAGAATGATCCTAAACATTGCATGGTACCACAAGGGACGTAGAGGGTGTAGCATGAGTCCTTGGAGGTTCTAACAAGTGTAGAATGATTAAGAGAGTATTCTAAAGGCTTAGAATGGTCTAGGAATGTGTATTAGGACTTAAAATAACCATTAGAATGATCCTTAACATTGCATGGTACCCCATGGGACGTAGAGGGTGTACCATGAATCCTTGGAGGTTCTAAGAAGTGTAGAATGGTTAAGAGAGTATTCTAAAGGCTTAGAATGGTCTAGGAATGTGTATTAGGACTTATAAGAACCAATAGAATGATCCTAAACATTGCTCGAGTCCCCAAGGGACATAGAGGGTGTAGCTTGAGTCCTTGGAGGTTCTAATAAGTGTAAAATGGTTAAGAGAGTATTCTAAAGGCTTAGAATGGTCTAGGAATGTGTATCAGGACTTATAAGAACCAATAGAATGATCCTAAACATTGCATGGTACCCCAAGGGACGTAGAGGGTGTAGCATGAGTCCTTGTAGGTTCTAACAAGTGTAGAACGGCTAAGAGAGTATTCTAAAGTCTTAGAATGGTCTAGGAATGTGTATTAGGACTTATAAGAACCATTAGAATGATCCTAAACATTGCTCAAGTCCCCAAGGGACGTAGAGGGTGCAGCATGAGTCCTTGGAGGTTCTAACAAGTGTAGAATGGTTAAGAGAGTATTCTGAAGGCTTAGAATGGTCTAGGAATGTGTATTATGACTTATAATAACCATTAGAATGATCCTTAACATTGCATGGTACCCCAAGGGACGTAGAGGGTGTACCATGAGTTCTTGGAGGTTCTAATTAGTGTAGAATGGTTAAGAGATTATTCTAAAGGCTTAGAATGGTATAGGAATGTGTAATAGGACTTATAATAACCATTACAATGATCCTAAAGAATGCTTGAGTCCCCAAGGGACGTAGAGGGTGTACCATGAGTCCTTGGAGGTTCTAACAAGTGTAGAATGGTTAAGAGAGTATTCTAAAGGCTTAAAATAGTCTTTGAATGTGTATTAGGACTTATAAGAACCGTTAGAATGATCCTAAACATTGCTCGAGTCCCCAAGGGACGTAGAGGGTGCAGCATGAGTCCTTGGAGGTTCTAAGAAGTGTAGAATGGTTAAGAGAGTATTCTAAAGGCTTAGAATGGTCGAGGAAAGTGTACTAGGACTTATAATAACCATTAGAATGATCCTAAACATTGCTTGGTACCCCAAGGGAAGTAGAGGGTGTAGCATGAGTCCTTGGGACTTATAATAACCATTAGAATGATCCTAAACATTGCATGGTACCACAAGGGACGTAGAGGGTGTAGCATGAGTCCTTGGAGGTTCTAACAAGTGTAGAATGATTAAGAGAGTATTCTAAAGGCTTAGAATGGTCTAGGAATCTGTATTAGGACTTAAAATAACCATTAGAATGATCCTTAACATTGCATGGTACCCCATGGGACGTAGAGGGTGTACCATGAATCCTTGGAGGTTCTCAGAAGTGTAGAATTTAAGAGAGTATTCTAAAGGCTTAGAATGGTCTAGGAATGTGTATTAGGACTTATAAGAACCAATAGAATGATCCTAAACATTGCTCGAGTCCCCAAGGGACATAGAGGGTGTAGCTTAAGTCCTTGGAGGTTCTAATAAGTGTAAAATGGTTAAGAGAGTATTCTAAAGGCTTAGAATGGTCTAGGAATGTGTATCAGGACTTATAAGAACCATTAGAATGATCCTAAACATTGCATGGTACCCCAAGGGACGTAGAGGGTGTACCATGAGTTCTTGGAGGTTCTAACAAGTATAGAATGGTTAAGAGAGTATTCTAAAGGCTTAGAATGGTCTAGGAATGTGTAATTGGACTTATAATAACCATTAGAATGATCCTAAACAATGCTTGAGTCCCCAAGGGACGTAGAGGGTGTACCATGAGTCCTTGGAGGTTCTAACAAGTGTAGAATGGTTAAGAGAGTATTCTAAAGGCTTAAAATAGTCTTTGAATGTGTATTAGGACTTATAAGAACCGTTAGAATGATCCTAAACATTGCTCGAGTCCCCAAGGGACGTAGAGGGTGCAGCATGAGTCCTTGGAGGTTCTAAGAAGTGTAGAATGGTTAAGAGAGTATTCTAAAGGCTTAGAATGGTCTAGGAAAGTGTACTAGGACTTATAATAACCATTAGAATGATCCTAAACATTGCTTGGTACCCCAAGGGAAGTAGAGGGTGTAGCATGAGTCCTTGGGACTTATAATAACCATTAGAATGATCCTAAACATTGCATGGTACCACAAGGGACGTAGAGGGCGTAGCATGAGTCCTTGGAGGTTCTAACAAGTGTAGAATGATTATGAGAGTATTCTAAAGACTTAGAATGGTCTAGGAATGTGTATTAGGACTTAAAATAACCATTAGAATGATCCTTAACATTGCATGGTACCCCATGGGACGTAGAGGGTGTACCATGAATCCTTGGAGGTTCTAAAAAGTGTAGAATGGTTAAGAGAGTATTCTAAAGGCTTAGAATGGTCTAGGAATGTGTATTAGGACTTATAAGAACCAATAGAATGATCCTAAACATTGCTCGAGTCCCCAAGGGACATAGAGGGTGTAGCTTGAGTCCTTGGAGGTTCTAATAAGTGTAAAATGGTTAAGAGAGTATTCTAAAGGCTTAGAATGGTCTAGGAATGTGTATCAGGACTTATAAGAACCATTAGAATGATCCTAAACATTGCATGGTACCCCAAGGGACGTAGAGGGTGTACCATGAGTTCTTGGAGGTTCTAACAAGTATAGAATGGTTAAGAGAGTATTCTAAAGGCTTAGAATGGTCTAGGAATGTGTACTAAGACTTATAATGACCATTAGAATGATCCTAAACATTGCGTGGTACCCCAAGGGATGTAGAGGGTGTAGCATGAGTCCTTGTAGGTTCTAACAAGTGTGGAACGGTTAAGAGAGTATTCTAAAGTCTTAGAATGGTCTAGGAATGTGTATTAGGACTTATAAGAACCATTAGAATGATCCTAAACATTGCTCGAGTCCCCAAGGGACGTAGAGGGTGCAGCATGAGTCCTTGGAGGTTCTAATAAGTGTAGATTGGTGAAGAGAGTATTCTAAAGGCTTAGAATCGTCTAGGAAAGTGTACTAGGACTTATAATAACCATTAGAATGATCCTAAACATTGCATGGTACCCCAAGGGAAGTAGAGGGTGTAGCATGAGTACTTGGAGGTTCTAACAAGTGTAGAATGGTTAAGAGAGTGTTCTAAAGGCTTAGAATGGTCTAGGAATGTGTATTAGGACTTATAATAACAATTAGAATGATCCTAAACATTGCATGGTACCACAAGGGACGTAGAGGGTGTAGCATGAGTCCTTGGAGGTTCTAACAAGTGTAGAATGGTTAAGAGAGTGTTCTAAAGGCTTAGAATGGTCTAGGAATGTGTATTAGGACTTATAATAACAATTAGAATGATCCTAAACATTGCATGGTACCACAAGGGACGTAGAGGGTGTAGCATGAGTCCTTGGAGGTTCTAACAAGTGTAGAATGGTTAAGAGAGTATTCTAAAGGCTTAGAATGGTCTAGGAATGTGTAATAGGACTTATAATAACCATTAGAACTATCCTAAACATTGTTCGAGTCCCCAAGGGACGTAGAGGGTGCAGCATGAGTCCTTGGAGGTTCTAATCAGTGTAGAATGGTTAAGAGAGTATTCTAAAGGCTTAGAATGGTCTAGGAAAGTGTACTAGGACTTATAATAACCATTAGAATGATCCTAAACATGCATGGTACCCCAAGGGAAGTAGAGCGTGTAGCATGAGTCCTTGTAGGTTCTAACAAGTGTAGAACGGTTAAAAGAGTATTCTAAAGGCTTAGAATGGTCTAGGAATGTGCATTAGGACATATAAGAACCATTAGAATGATCCTAAACATTGTTCGAGACCCCAAGGGACATAGAGGGTGTAGCATGAGACCTTGGAGGTTCTAATAAGTGTAGAATGGTTATGAGAGTATTCTAAAGGCTTAGAATGGTCTAGGAATGTGTAATAGGACTTATAATAACCATTAAAATGATCCTAAACAATGCTTGAGTCCCCAAGGGACGTAGAGGGTGTACCAAGAGTCGTTGGAGGTTTTAACAAGTGTAGAATAGTTAAGAGAGTATTCTAAAGGCTTTGAATGGTCTTGGAATGTGTATTAGGACTTATAAGAACCATTAGAATGATCCTAAACATTGCATGGTACCCCAAGGGACGTAGAGGGTGTACCATGAGTCCTTGGAGGTACTAATAAGTGTAGAATGGTTAAGAGAGTATTCTACAGGCTTAGAATGGAATAGGAATGTGTAATAGGACTTATAATAACGATTAGAACTATCCGAAACATTGCATGGTACCCCAAGGGACGTAGATGGTGTACCATGAGTCCTTGGAGGTTCTAACAAGTGTAGAATGGTTAAGTGAGTATTCTAAATGCATAGAATGGTCTAGGAATGTGTATTAGGACTTATAAGAACCACTAGAATGATCTTAAATATTGCATGGTACCCCAAGGGACGTAGAGGGTGTACCATGAGTCCTTGGAGGTTCTAACAAGTGTAGAATAGTTAAGAGAGTATTCTAAAGGCTTAGAATGGTCTAGGAATGTGTAATAGGACTTATAATAACCATTAGAATTATCCTAAACAATGCTTGCGTCCCCAAGGGACGTAGAGGGTGTACCATGAGTCCTTGGAGGTTCTAACAAGTGTAGAATGGTTAAGAGAGTATTCTAAAGGCTTAGAATGGTCTTGGAATGTGTATTAGGAAATATAAGAACCGTTAGAATGATCCTAAACATTGCTCGAGTCCCCAAGGGACGTAGAGGGTGCAGCATGAGTCCTTGGAGGTTCTAATAAGTGTAGAATGGTTAAGAGAGTATTCTAAAGGCTTAGAATGGTCTAGGAAAGTGTACTAGGACTTATAATAACCATTAGAATGATCCTAAACATTGCATGGTACCCCAAGGGACGTAGAGGGCATAGCATGAGTCCTTGGAGATTCTAACAAGTGTAGAATGGTTAAGAGAGTATTCTAAAGGCTTAGAATGGTCTAGGAATGTGTATTAGGACTTAAAATAACCATTAGAATGATCATTAACATTGCATGGTACCCCATGGGACGTATAGGGTGTACCATGAATCCTTGGAGGTTCTAACAAGTGGAGAATGGTTAAGAGAGTATTCTAAAGGCTTAGAATGGTCTAGGAATGTGTATTAGGACTTATAAGAACCAATAGAATGATCCTAAACATTGCTCGAGTCCCCAAGGGACATAGAGGGTGTAGCATGAGTCCTTGGAGGTTCTAATAAGTGTAGAATGGTTAAGAGAGTATTTTAAAGGCTTAGAATGGTCTAGGAATGTGTATTAAGACTTATAAGAACCATTAGAATGATGCTAAACATTGCATGGTACCCCAAGGGACGTAGAGGGTGTACCATGAGTTCATGGAGGTTCTAACAAGTGTAGAATGGTTAAGAGAGTATTCTAAAGGCTTAGAATGGTCTAGGAATGTGTACTAGGACTTATAATAACCATTAGAATGATCCTAAACATTGCATGGTACCCCAAGGGACGTAGATGGTGTACCATGAGTCCTTGGAGGTTCTAACAAGTGTAGAATGGTTAACTGAGTATTCTAAAGTCATAGAATGGTCTAGGAATGTGTATTAGGACTTATAAGAACCATTAAAATGATCCTAAATATTGCATGGTACCCCAAGGGATGTAGAGGGTGTAGCATGAGTCCTTGGAGGTTCTAACAAGTGTAGAATGGTTAAGAGAGTATACTAAAGGCTTAGAATGGTCTAGGAATGTGTATTTGGACTTATAAGAACCAATAGAATGATCCTAAACATTGCTCGAGTCCCCAAGGGACATAGAGGGTGTAGCATGAGACCTTGGAGGTTCTAATAAGTGTAGAATGGTTACGAGAGTATTCTAAAGGCTTAGAATGGTCTAGGAATGTGTATTAGGACTTATAAGAACCATTAGAATGATCCTAAACATTGCATGGTACCCCAATGGACGTAGAGGGTGTACCATGAGTTCATGGAGGTTCTAACAAGTGTAGAATGGTTATGAGAGTATTCTAAAGGCTTAGAATGGTCTAGGAATGTGTACTAGGACTTATAATAACCATTAGAATGATCCTAAACATTGCATGGTACCCCAAGGGATGTAGAGGGTGTAGCATGAGTCCTTGGAGGTTCTAACAAGTGTAGAATGGTTAAGAGAGTATTCTAAAGGCCTAGAATGGTCTAGGAATGTGTATTAGGACTTATAATAACCATTAGAATGATCCTAAACATTGCATGGTACCCCAAGGGACGTAGAGCGTGTAGCATGAGTCCTTGTAGGTTCTAACAAGTGTAGAACGGTTAAGAGAGTATTCTAAAGTCTTAGAATGGTCTAGGAATGTGTATTAAGACTTATAAGAACCATTAGAATGATCCTAAACATTGCTCGAGTCCCCAAGGGACGTAGAGGGTGTAGCATGAGTCCTTGGATGTTCTAATAAGTGTAGAATGGTTAAGAGAGTATTCTAGAGGTTTAGAATGGTCTAGGAAAGAGTACTAGGACTTATAATAACCATTAGAATGATCCTAAACATTGCATGGTACCCCAAGGGACGTAGATGGTGTACCATGAGTCCTTGGAGGTTCTAACAAGTGTAGAATGGTTAAGTGAGTATTCTAAAGTCATAGAATGGTCTAGGAATGTGTATTAGGACTTATAAGAACCATTAAAATGATCATAAATATTGCATGGTACCCCAAGGGATGTAGAGGGTGTAGCATGAGTCCTTGGAGGTTCTAACAAGTGTAGAATGGTTAAGAGAGTATACTAAAGGCTTAGAATGGTCTAGGAATGTGTATTAGGACTTATAAGAACCAATAGAATGATCCTAAACATTGCTCGAGTCCCCAAGGGACATAGAGGATGTAGCATGAGTCCTTGGAGGTTCTAATAAGTGTAGAATGGTTAAGAGAGTATTCTAAAGGCTTAGAATGGTCTAGGAATGTGTACTAGGAATTATAAGAACCATTAGAATGATCCTAATCATTGCATGGTACCCCAAGGGACGTAGAGGGTGTACCATGAGTCCTTGGAGGTTCTAACAAGTGTAGAATGGTTAAGAGAGTATTCTAAAGGCTTAGAATGGCCTAAGAATGTGTAATAGGACTTATAATAACCATTAGAATGATCCTAAACAATGCTTGAGTCCCCAAGGGACGTAGAGGGTTTACCATGAGTCCTTGGAGGTTCTAACAAGTGTAGAATGGTTAAGAGAGTATTCTAAAGGCTTAGAATGGTCTAGGAATGTGTTTTAGGACTTATAAGAACCATTAGAATTATCCTAAACATTGCATGGTACCCCAAGGGACGTAGAGGGTGTACCATGAGTCCTTGGAGTTCTAACAATTGTAGAATGGTTAAGAGAGTATTCTGAAGGCTTAGAATGGTCTAGGAATGTGTATTATGACTTATAATAACCATTAGAATGATCCTTAACATTGCATGGTACCCCAAGGGACGTAGAGGGTGTACCATGAGTCCTTGGAGGTTCTAACAAGTGTAGAATGGTTAAGTGAGTATTCTAAAGGCATAGAATGGTCTAGGAATGTGTATTAGGACTTATAAGAACCATTAGAATGATCTTAAATATTGCATGGTACCCCAAGGGACGTAGAGGGTGTACCATGAGTCCTTGGAGGTTCTAACAAGTGTAGAATAGTTAAGAGAGTATTCTAAAGGCTTAGAATGGTCTAGGAATGTGTAATAGGACTTATAATAACCATTAGAATTATCCTAAACAATGCTTGCGTCCCCAAGGGACGTAGAGGGTGTACCATGAGTCCTTGGAGGTTCTAACAAGTGTAGAATGGTTAAGAGAGTATTCTAAAGGCTTTGAATGGTCTTGGAATGTGTACTAGGACTTATAAGAACCATTTGAATGATCCTAAACATTGCTCGAGTCCCCGAGGGACGTAGAGGGTGCAGCATGAGTCCTTGGAGGTTCTACTAGTGTAGAATGGTTAAGAGAGTATTCTAAAGGCCTAGAATGTTCTAGGACTGTGTACTAGGAATTATAAGAACCATTAGAATGATCCTAAACATTGCATGGTACCCCAAGGGACGTAGAGGGCGTAGCATGAGTCCTTGGAGATTCTAACAAGTGTAGAATGGTTAAGAGAGTATTCTAAAGGCTTAGAATGGTCTAGGAATGTGTATTAGGACTTAAAATAACCATTAGAATGATCATTAACATTGCATGGTACCCGAAGGGACGTAGAGGGTGTACCATGAGTCCTTGGAGGTTCTAACAAGTGTAGAATGGTTAACAGAGTACTCTAAAGGCTTAGAATGGTCTGAGAATGTGTAATAGGACTTATAATAACCATTAGAATTATCCTAAACAATGCTTGAGTCCCCAAGGGACGTAGAGGGTGTACCATGAGTCCTTGGAGGTTCTAACAAGTGTAGAATGGTTAAGAGAGTATTCTAAAGACTTAGAATGGTCTAGGAATGTGTTTTAGGACTTATAAGAACCATTAGAATGATCCTAAACATTGCATGGTACCCCAAGGGACGTAGAGGGTGTACCATGAGTCCTTGGAGGTTCTAACATTTGTAGAATGGTTACGAGAGTATTCTGAAGGCTTAGAATGGTCTAGGAATGTGTATTATGACTTATAATAACCATTAGAATGATCCTTAACATTGCATGGTACCCCAAGGGACGTAGAGGGTGTACCATGAGTCCTTGGAGGTTCTAATAAGTGTAGAATGGTTAAGAGAGTATTCTACAGGCTTAGAATGGAATAGGAATGTGTAATAGGACTTATAATAACCATTAGAACTATCCGAAACATTGCATGGTACCCCAAGGGACGTAGATGGTGTACCATGAGTCCTTGGAGGTTCTAACAAGTGTAGAATGGTTAAGTGAGTATTCTAAAGGCATAGAATGGTCTAGGAATGTGTATTAGGACTTATAAGAACCATTAGAATGATCTTAAATATTGCATGGTACCCCAAGGGACGTAGAGGGTGTACCATGAGTCCTTAGAGGTTCTAACAAGTGTAGAATAGTGAAGAGAGTATTCTAAAGGCTTAGAATGGTCTAGGAATGTGTAATAGGACTTATAATAACCATTAGAATTATCCTAAACAATGCTTGCGTCCCTTAGAGGGTGTACCATGAGTCCATGGAGGTTCTAACAAGTGTAGAATGGTTAAGAGAGTATTCTAAAGGCTTAGAATGGTCTAGGAATGTGTTTTAGGACTTATAAGAACCATTAGAATGATCCTAAACATTGCATGGTACCCCAAGGGACGTAGAGGGTGTACCATGAGTCCTTGGAGGTTCTAACAAGTGTAGAATGGTTAAGAGAGTATTCTAAAGGCTTAGAATGGTCTAGGAATGTGTAATAGGACTTATAATAACCATTAGAATTATCCTAAACAATGCTTGCGTCCCCAAGGGACGTAGAGGGTGTACCATGAGTCCTTGGAGGTTCTAACAAGTGTAGAATGGTTAAGAGAGTATTCTAAAGGCTTAGAATGGTCTTGGAATGTGTATTAGGACTTATAAGAACCGTTAGAATGATCCTAAACATTGCTCGAGTCCCCAAGGAACGTAGAGGGTGCAGCATGAGTCCTTGGAGGTTCTAATAAGTGTAGAATGGTTAAGAGAGTATTCTAAAGGCTTAGAATGGTCTAGGAAAGTGTACTAGGACTTATAATAACCATTAGAATGATCCTAAACATTGCATGGTACCCCAAGGGACGTAGAGGGTGTACCATGAGTCCTTGGAGATTCTAACAAGTGTAGAATGGTTAAGAGAGTATTCTAAAGGCTTAGAATGGTCTAGGAATGTGTATTAGGACTTAAAATAACCATTAGAATGATCATTAACATTGCATGGTACCCCATGGGACGTATAGGGTGTACCATGAATCCTTGGAGGTTCTAACAAGTGTAGAATGGTTAAGAGAGTATTCTAAAGGCTTAGAATGGTCTAGGAATGTGTATTAGGACTTATAAGAACCAATAGAATGATCCTAAACATTGCTCGAGTCCCCAAGGGACATAGAGGGTGTAGCATGAGTCGTTGGAGGTTCTAATAAGTGTAGAATGGTTAAGAGAGTATTCTAAAGGCTTAGAATGGTCTAGGAAAGTGTACTAGGACTTATAATAACCATTAGAATGATCCTAAACATTGCATGGTACCCCAAGGGACGTAGAGGGCGTAGCATGAGTCCTTGGAGATTCTAACAAGTGTAGAATGGTTAAGAGAGTATTCTAAAGGCTTAGAATGGTCTAGGAATGTGTAATAGGACTTATAATAACCATTAGAATTATCCTAAACAATGCTTGCGTCCCCAAGGGACGTAGAGGGTGTACCATGAGTCCTTGGAGGTTCTAACAAGTGTAGAATGGTTAAGAGAGTATTCTAAAGGCTTTGAATGGTCTTGGAATGTGTATTAGGACTTATAAGAACCATTTGAATGATCCTAAACATTGCTCAAGTCCCCGAGGGACGTAGAGGGTGCAGCATGAGTCCTTGGAGGTTCTACTAGTGTAGAATGGTTAAGAGAGTATTCTAAAGGCCTAGAATGGTCTAGGAATGTGTTTTAGGACTTA
This sequence comes from Crotalaria pallida, assembly GCA_037953625.1. Lineage (NCBI taxonomy): Eukaryota > Viridiplantae > Streptophyta > Magnoliopsida > Fabales > Fabaceae > Crotalaria > Crotalaria pallida. Next base: position 61,342,643 of record CM075655.1, on the reverse strand, counting down.
TAAGAACCATTAGAATGATCCTAAACATTGCATGGTACCCCAAGGGACGTAGAGGGTGTACCATGAGTCCTTGGAGGTTCTAACAATTGTAGAATGGTTACGAGAGTATTCTGAAGGCTTAGAATGGTCTAGGAATGTGTATTATGACTTATAATAACCATTAGAATGATCCTTAACATTGCATGGTACCCCAAGGGACGTAGAGGGTGTACCATGAGTCCTTGGAGGTTCTAATAAGTGTACAATGGTTAAGAGAGTATTCTACAAGGCTTAGAATGGAATAGGAATGTGTAATAGGACTTATAATAACTATTAGAACTATCCGAAACATTGCATGGTACCCCAAGGGACGTAGATGGTGTACCATGAGTCCTTGGAGGTTCTAACAAGTGTAGAATGGTTAAGTGAGTATTCTAAAGGCATAGAATGGTCTAGGAATGTGTATTAGGACTTATAATAACCATTAGAATGATCCTAAACACTGCATGGTGCCCCAAGGGACATAGAGGGTGTAGTATGAGTCCTTAGAGGTTCTAATAAGTGTAGACTGGTTAAGAGAGTATTCTAAAGCTTAGAATGGTCTAGGAATGTGTACTAGGACTTATAATAACCATTAGAATGATCCTAAACATTGCATGGTACCCCAAGGGACGTAGAGGGTGTACCATGAGTCCTTGGAGGTTCTAACAAAGTGTAGAATGGTTAAGAGAGTATTCTAAAGGCTTAGAATGGTCTAGGAATGTGTATTAGGACTTATAATAACCATTGGAATGATCCTAAACATTGCATGGTACCACAAGGGACGTAGAGGGTGTAGCATGAGTCCTTGTAGGTTCTAACAAGTGTAGAATGGTTAAGAGAGTATTCTAAAGGCTTAGAATGGTCTAGGAAAGTGTATTAATACTTATAAGAACCGTTAGAATGATCCTAAACATTGCATGGTACCCCAAGGGACGTAGAGGGTGTACCATGAGTCCTTGGAGGTTCTAACAAAGTGTAGAATGGTTAAGAGAGTATTCTAAAGGCTTAGAATGGTCTAGGAATGTGTATTAGGACTTATAAGAACCATTAGAATGATCCTAAACTTTGCTCGAGTCCCCAAGGGACATAGAGGGTGTAGGATGAGTCCTTGGAGGTTCTAATAAGTGTAGAATGGTTAAGAGAGTATTCTAAAGGCTTAGAATGGTCTAGGAATGTGTATTAGGACTTATAAGAACCATTAGAATGATCCTACACATTGTTCGAGTCCCCAAGGGACATAGAGGGTGTAGCATGAGTCCTTGGAGGTTCTAACAAGTGTAGAATGGTTAAGAGAGTATTCTAAAGGCGTAGAATGGTCTAGGAATGTGTATTAGGACTTATAAGAACCATTAGAATGATCCTACACATTGTTCGAGTCCCCAAGGGACATAGAGGGTGTAGCATGAGTCCTTGGAGGTTCTAACAAGTGTAGAATGGTTAAGAGAGTATTCTAAAGGCTTAGAATGGTCTAGGAATGTGTATTAGGACTTATAAGAACCATTAGAATGATCCTACACATTGTTCGAGTCCCCAAGGGACATAGAGGGTGTAGCATGAGTCCTTGGAGGTTCTAAAAAGTGTAGAATGGTTAAGAGAGTATTCTAAAGGCTTAGAATGGTCTAGGACTGTGTATTAGGACTTATAATAACCATTAAATGATCCTAAACAATGCTAGAGTCCCCAAGGGACGTAGAGGGTGTAGCATGAGTCCTTGGAGATTATAACAAGTGTAGAATGGTTAAGAGAGTATTCTAAAGGCTTAGAATGGTCTAGGAATGTGTATTAGGACTTATAATAACCATTAGAATGATCCTAAACAATGCTTGAGTCCCCAAGGGACGTAGAGGGTGTAGCATGAGTCCTTGGAGATTATAACAAGTGTAGAATGGTTAAGAGAGTATTCTAAAGGCTTAGAATGGTCTAGGAATGAGTATTAGGACTAATAAGAACCATTAGAATGATCCTAAACATTGCTCGAGTCCCCAAGGGACATAGAGAGTGTAGGATGAGTCCTGGAGGTTCTAATAAGTGTAGAATGGTTAAGAGAGTATTCTAAAGGCTTAGAATGGTCTAGGAATGTGTAGTAGGACTTATAAGAACCATTAGAATGATCCTAAACATTGCATGGTACCCCAAGGGACGTAGAGGGTGTACCATGAGTCCTTGGAGGTTCTAACAAGTGTAGAATGGTTAAGAGAGTATTCTAAAGGCTTAGAATGGTCTAGGAATGTGTATTAGGACTTATAATAACCATTGGAATGATCCTAAACATTGCGTGGTACCACAAGGGACGTAGAGGGTGTAGCATGAGTCCTTGTAGGTTCTAACAAGTGTAGAATGGTTAAGAGAGTATTCTAAAGGCTTAGAATGGTCTAGGAATGTGTAGTAGGACTTATAAGAACCATTAGAACGATCCTAAACATTGTACGAGTCCCCAAGGGACATAGAGGGTGTAGCAAGAGTCCTTGGAGGTTCTAATAAGAGTAGAATGGTTAAGAGAGTATTCCAAAGGCTTAGAATGGTCTAGGAATGTGTAGTAGGACTTATAAGAACCATTAGAATGATCCTAAACAATGCATGGTACCCCAAGGGATGTAGAGGGTGTACCATGAATCCTTGGAGGTTCTAACGAGTGTATAATGGTTAAGAGAGTATTCTAAATGCTTAGAATGGTCTAGGAATGTGTAATAGGACTTATAATAACCATTAGAATGAACCTAAACAATACTTGAGTCCCGAAGGGACGTAAAGGGTGTACCATGAGTCCTTGGAGGTTCTAATAAGTGTAGAATGGTTAAGAGAGTATTCTAAATGCTTAGAATTGTCTAGGAATGTGTAATAGGACTTATAATAACCATTAGAATGATCCTAAACAATGCTTGAGTCCCCAAGGGACGTAGAGGGTGTAGCATGAGTCCTTGGAGGTTATAAAAAGTGTGGAATGGTTAAGATAGTATTCTAAAGGCTTAGAATGGTCTAGGAATGTGTATTAGGACTTATAATAACCATTAGAATGATCCTAAACATTGCATGGTACCCCAAAGGACGTAGAGGGTGTACCATGAGTCCTTGGAGGTTCTAACAAAGTGTAGAATGGTTAAGAGAGTATTCTAAAGGCTTAGAATTGTCTAGGAATGTGTATTAGGACTTATAAGAACCATTAGAATGATCCTAAACTTTGCTCGAGTCCCCAAGGGACATAGAGGGTGTAGGATGAGTCCTTGGAGGTTCTAATAAGTGTAGAATGGTTAAGAGAGTATTCTAAAGGCTTAGAATGGTCTAGGAATGTGTATTAGGACTTATAAGAACCATTAGAATGATCCTAAACATTGCATGGTACCCCAAGGGACGTAGAGGGTGTACCATGAGTCCTTGGAGGTTCTAACAAGTGTAGAATGGTTAAGAGAGTATTCTAAAGGGTTAGAATGGTCTAGGAATGTGTATTAGGACTTATAATAACCATTGGAATGATCCTAAACATTGCATGGTACCACAAGGGACGTAGAGGGTGTATCATGAGTCCTTGTAGGTTCTAACAAGTGTAGAATGGTTAAGAGAGTGTTCTAAAGGCTTAGAATGGTCTAGGAATGTGTATTAGGATTTATAATAACCATTAGAATGATCCTAAACACTGCATGGTGCCCCAAGGGACATAGAGGGTGTAGTATGAGTCCTTAGAGGTTCTAATAAGTGTAGACTGGTTAAGAGAGTATTCTAAAGCTTAGAATGGTCTAGGAATATGTACTAGGACTTATAATAACCATTAGAATGATCCTAAACATTGCATGGTACCCCAAGGGACGTAGAGGGTGTACCATGAGTCCTTGGAGGTTCTAACAAAGTGTAGAATGGTTAAGAGAGTATTCTAAAGGCTTAGAATGGTCTAGGAATGTGTATTAGGACTTATAATAACCATTGGAATGATCCTAAACATTGCATGGTACCACAAGGGACGTAGAGGGTGTAGCATGAGTCCTTGTAGGTTCTAACAAGTGTAGAATGGTTAAGAGAGTATTCTAAAGGCTTAGAATGGTCTAGGAAAGTGTATTAGGACTTATAAGAACCGTTAGAATGATCCTAAACATTGCATGGTACCCCAAGGGACGTAGAGGGTGTACCATGAGTCCTTGGAGGTTCTAACAAAGTGTAGAATGGTTAAGAGAGTATTCTAAAGGCTTAGAATGGTCTAGGAATGTGTATTAGGACTTATAAGAACCATTAGAATGATCCTACACATTGTTCGAGTCCCCAAGGGACATAAAGGGTGTAGCATGAGTCCTTGGAGGTTCTAACAAGTGTAGAATGGTTAAGAGAGTATTCTAAAGGCGTAGAATGGTCTAGGAATGTGTATTAGGACTTATAAGAACCATTAGAATGATCCTACACATTGTTCGAGTCCCCAAGGGACATAGAGGGTGTAGCATGAGTCCTTGGAGGTTCTAACAAGTGTAGAATGGTTAAGAGAGTATTCTAAAGGCTTAGAATGGTCTAGGAATGTGTATTAGGACTTATAAGAACCATTAGAATGATCCTACACATTGTTCGAGTCCCCAAGGGACATAAAGGGTGTAGCATGAGTCCTTGGAGGTTCTAACAAGTGTAGAATGGTTAAGAGAGTATTCTAAAGGCGTAGAATGGTCTAGGAATGTGTATTAGGACTTATAAGAACCATTAGAATGATCCTACACATTGTTCGAGTCCCCAAGGGACATAGAGGGTGTAGCATGAGTCCTTGGAGGTTCTAACAAGTGTAGAATGGTTAAGAGAGTATTCTAAAGGCTTAGAATGGTCTAGGAATGTGTATTAGGACTTATAAGAACCATTAGAATGATCCTACACATTGTTCGAGTCCCCAAGGGACATAGAGGGTGTAGCATGAGTCCTTGGAGGTTCTAAAAAGTGTAGAATGGTTAAGAGAGTATTCTAAAGGCTTAGAATGGTCTAGGACTGTGTATTAGGACTTATAATAACCATTAAATGATCCTAAACAATGCTAGAGTCCCCAAGGGACGTAGAGGGTGTAGCATGAGTCCTTGGAGATTATAACAAGTGTAGAATGGTTAAGAGAGTATTCTAAAGGCTTAGAATGGTCTAGGAATGTGTATTAGGACTTATAATAACCATTAGAATGATCCTAAACAATGCTTGAGTCCCCAAGGGACGTAGAGGGTGTAGCATGAGTCCTTGCAGATTATAACAAGTGTAGAATGGTTAAGAGAGTATTCTAAAGGCTTAGAATGGTCTAGGAATGAGTATTAGGACTTATAAGAACCATTAGAATGATCCTAAACATTGCTCGAGTCCCCAAGGGACATAGAGAGTGTAGGATGAGTCCTGGAGGTTCTAATAAGTGTAGAATGGTTAAGAGAGTATTCTAAAGGCTTAGAATGGTCTAGGAATGTGTAGTAGGACTTATAAGAACCATTAGAATGATCCTAAACATTGCATGGTACCCCAAGGGACGTAGAGGGTGTACCATGAGTCCTTGGAGGTTCTAACAAGTGTAGAATGGTTAAGAGAGTATTCTAAAGGCTTAGAATGGTCTAGGAATGTGTATTAGGACTCATAATAACCATTGGAATGATCCTAAACATTGCGTGGTACCACAAGGGACGTAGAGGGTGTAGCATGAGTCCTTGTAGGTTCTAACTAGTGTAGAATGGTTAAGAGAGTATTCTAAAGGCTTAGAATGGTCTAGGAATGTGTAGTAGGACTTATAAGAACCATTAGAATGATCCTAAACATTGTACGAGTCCCCAAGGGACATAGAGGGTGTAGCAAGAGTCCTTGGAGGTTCTAATAAGAGTAGAATGGTTAAGAGAGTATTCCAAAGGCTTAGAATGGTCTAGGAATGTGTAGTAGGACTTATAAGAACCATTAGAATGATCCTAAACAATGCATGGTACCCCAAGGGATGTAGAGGGTGTACCATGAATCCTTGGAGGTTCTAACGAGTGTATAATGGTTAAGAGAGTATTCTAAATGCTTAGAATGGTCTAGGAATGTGTAATAGGACTTATAATAACCATTAGAATGAACCTAAACAATACTTGAGTCCCCAAGGGACGTAGAGGGTGTACCATGAGTCCTTGGAGGTTCTAATAAGTGTAGAATGGTTAAGAGAGTATTCTAAATGCTTAGAATTTTCTAGGAATGTGTAATAGGACTTATAATAACCATTAGAATGATCCTAAACAATGCTTGAGTCCCCAAGGGACGTAGAGGGTGTAGCATGAGTCCTTGGAGGTTATAAAAAGTGTGGAATGGTTAAGATAGTATTCTAAAGGCTTAGAATGGTCTAGGAATGTGTATTAGGACTTATAATAACCATTAGAATGATCCTAAACATTGCATGGTACCCCAAGGGACGTAGAGGGTGTACCATGAGTCCTTGGAGGTTCTAACAAAGTGTAGAATGGTTAAGAGAGTATTCTAAAGGCTTAGAATTGTCTAGGAATGTGTATTAGGACTTATAAGAACCATTAGAATGATCCTAAACGTTGCTCGAGTCCCCAAGGGACATAGAGGGTGTAGGATGAGTCCTTGGAGGTTCTAATAAGTGTAGAATGGTTAAGAGAGTATTCTAAAGGCTTAGAATGGTCTAGGAATGTGTATTAGGACTTATAAGAACCATTAGAATGATCCTAAACATTGCATGGTACCCCAAGGGACGTAGAGGGTGTACCATGAGTCCTTGGAGGTTCTAACAAGTGTAGAATGGTTAAGAGAGTATTCTAAAGGCTTAGAATGGTCTAGGAATGTGTATTAGGACTTATAATAACCATTGGAATGATCCTAAACATTGCATGGTACCACAAGGGACGTAGAGGGTGTATCATGAGTCCTTGTAGGTTCTAACAAGTGTAGAATGGTTAAGAGAGTGTTCTAAAGGCTTAGAATGGTCTAGGACTGTGTATTAGGACTTATAATAACCATTAAATGATCCTAAACAATGCTAGAGTCCCCAAGGGACGTAGAGGGTGTAGCATGAGTCCTTGGAGATTATAACAAGTGTAGAATGGTTAAGAGAGTATTCTAAAGGCTTAGAATGGTCTAGGAATGTGTATTAGGACTTATAATAACCATTAGAATGATCCTAAACAATGCTTGAGTCCCCAAGGGACGTAGAGGGTGTAGCATGAGTCCTTGGAGATTATAACAAGTGTAGAATGGTTAAGAGAGTATTCTAAAGGCTTAGAATGGTCTATGAATGAGTATTAGGACTTATAAGAACCATTAGAATGATCCTAAACATTGCTCGAGTCCCCAAGGGACATAGAGAGTGTAGGATGAGTCCTGGAGGTTCTAATAAGTGTAGAATGGTTAAGAGAGTATTCTAAAGGCTTAGAATGGTCTAGGAATGTGTAGTAGGACTTATAAGAACCATTAGAATGATCCTAAACATTGCATGGTACCCCAAGGGACGTAGAGGGTGTACCATGAGTCCTTGGAGGTTCTAACAAGTGTAGAATGGTTAAGAGAGTATTCTAAAGGCTTAGAATGGTCTAGGAATGTGTATTAGGACTTATAATAACCATTGGAATGATCCTAAACATTGCGTGGTACCACAAGGGACGTAGAGGGTGTAGCATGAGTCCTTGGAGATTATAACAAGTGTAGAATGGTTAAGAGAGTATTCTAAAGGCTTAGAATGGTCTAGGAATGTGTATTAGGACTTATAATAACCATTAGAATGATCCTAAACAATGCTTGAGTCCCCAAGGGACGTAGAGGGTGTAGCATGAGTCCTTGCAGATTATAACAAGTGTAGAATGGTTAAGAGAGTATTCTAAAGGCTTAGAATGGTCTAGGAATGAGTATTAGGACTTATAAGAACCATTAGAATGATCCTAAACATTGCTCGAGTCCCCAAGGGACATAGAGAGTGTAGGATGAGTCCTGGAGGTTCTAATAAGTGTAGAATGGTTAAGAGAGTATTCTAAAGGCTTAGAATGGTCTAGGAATGTGTAGTAGGACTTATAAGAACCATTAGAATGATCCTAAACATTGTACGAGTCCCCAAGGGACATAGAGGGTGTAGCAAGAGTCCTTGGAGGTTCTAATAAGAGTAGAATGGTTAAGAGAGTATTCCAAAGGCTTAGAATGGTCTAGGAATGTGTAGTAGGACTTATAAGAACCATTAGAATGATCCTAAACAATGCATGGTACCCCAAGGGATGTAGAGGGTGTACCATGAATCCTTGGAGGTTCTAACGAGTGTATAATGGTTAAGAGAGTATTCTAAATGCTTAGAATGGTCTAGGAATGTGTAATAGGACTTATAATAACCATTAGAATGAACCTAAACAATACTTGAGTCCCCAAGGGACGTAGAGGGTGTACCATGAGTCCTTGGAGGTTCTAATAAGTGTAGAATGGTTAAGAGAGTATTCTAAATGCTTAGAATTTTCTAGGAATGTGTAATAGGACTTATAATAACCATTAGAATGATCCTAAACAATGCTTGAGTCCCCAAGGGACGTAGAGGGTGTAGCATGAGTCCTTGGAGGTTATAAAAAGTGTGGAATGGTTAAGATAGTATTCTAAAGGCTTAGAATGGTCTAGGAATGTGTATTAGGACTTATAATAACCATTAGAATGATCCTAAACATTGCATGGTACCCCAAGGGACGTAGAGGGTGTACCATGAGTCCTTGGAGGTTCTAACAAAGTGTAGAATGGTTAAGAGAGTATTCTAAAGGCTTAGAATTGTCTAGGAATGTGTATTAGGACTTATAAGAACCATTAGAATGATCCTAAACGTTGCTCGAGTCCCCAAGGGACATAGAGGGTGTAGGATGAGTCCTTGGAGGTTCTAATAAGTGTAGAATGGTTAAGAGAGTATTCTAAAGGCTTAGAATGGTCTAGGAATGTGTATTAGGACTTATAAGAACCATTAGAATGATCCTAAACATTGCATGGTACCCCAAGGGACGTAGAGGGTGTACCATGAGTCCTTGGAGGTTCTAACAAGTGTAGAATGGTTAAGAGAGTATTCTAAAGGCTTAGAATGGTCTAGGAATGTGTATTAGGACTTATAATAACCATTGGAATGATCCTAAACATTGCATGGTACCACAAGGGACGTAGAGGGTGTATCATGAGTCCTTGTAGGTTCTAACAAGTGTAGAATGGTTAAGAGAGTGTTCTAAAGGCTTAGAATGGTCTAGGACTGTGTATTAGGACTTATAATAACCATTAAATGATCCTAAACAATGCTAGAGTCCCCAAGGGACGTAGAGGGTGTAGCATGAGTCCTTGGAGATTATAACAAGTGTAGAATGGTTAAGAGAGTATTCTAAAGGCTTAGAATGGTCTAGGAATGTGTATTAGGACTTATAATAACCATTAGAATGATCCTAAACAATGCTTGAGTCCCCAAGGGACGTAGAGGGTGTAGCATGAGTCCTTGGAGATTATAACAAGTGTAGAATGGTTAAGAGAGTATTCTAAAGGCTTAGAATGGTCTATGAATGAGTATTAGGACTTATAAGAACCATTAGAATGATCCTAAACATTGCTCGAGTCCCCAAGGGACATAGAGAGTGTAGGATGAGTCCTGGAGGTTCTAATAAGTGTAGAATGGTTAAGAGAGTATTCTAAAGGCTTAGAATGGTCTAGGAATGTGTAGTAGGACTTATAAGAACCATTAGAATGATCCTAAACATTGCATGGTACCCCAAGGGACGTAGAGGGTGTACCATGAGTCCTTGGAGGTTCTAACAAGTGTAGAATGGTTAAGAGAGTATTCTAAAGGCTTAGAATGGTCTAGGAATGTGTATTAGGACTTATAATAACCATTGGAATGATCCTAAACATTGCGTGGTACCACAAGGGACGTAGAGGGTGTAGCATGAGTCCTTGGAGATTATAACAAGTGTAGAATGGTTAAGAGAGTATTCTAAAGGCTTAGAATGGTCTAGGAATGTGTATTAGGACTTATAATAACCATTAGAATGATCCTAAACAATGCTTGAGTCCCCAAGGGACGTAGAGGGTGTAGCATGAGTCCTTGCAGATTATAACAAGTGTAGAATGGTTAAGAGAGTATTCTAAAGGCTTAGAATGGTCTAGGAATGAGTATTAGGACTTATAAGAACCATTAGAATGATCCTAAACATTGCTCGAGTCCCCAAGGGACATAGAGAGTGTAGGATGAGTCCTGGAGGTTCTAATAAGTGTAGAATGGTTAAGAGAGTATTCTAAAGGCTTAGAATGGTCTAGGAATGTGTAGTAGGACTTATAAGAACCATTAGAATGATCCTAAACATTGCATGGTACCCCAAGGGACGTAGAGGGTGTACCATGAGTCCTTGGAGGTTCTAACAAGTGTAGAATGGTTAAGAGAGTATTCTAAAGGCTTAGAATGGTCTAGGAATGTGTATTAGGACTCATAATAACCATTGGAATGATCCTAAACATTGCGTGGTACCACAAGGGACGTAGAGGGTGTAGCATGAGTCCTTGTAGGTTCTAACAAGTGTAGAATGGTTAAGAGAGTATTCTAAAGGCTTAGAATGGTCTAGGAATGTGTAGTAGGACTTATAAGAACCATTAGAATGATCCTAAACATTGTACGAGTCCCCAAGGGACATAGAGGGTGTAGCAAGAGTCCTTGGAGGTTCTAATAAGAGTAGAATGGTTAAGAGAGTATTCCAAAGGCTTAGAATGGTCTAGGAATGTGTAGTAGGACTTATAAGAACCATTAGAATGATCCTAAACAATGCATGGTACCCCAAGGGATGTAGAGGGTGTACCATGAATCCTTGGAGGTTCTAACGAGTGTATAATGGTTAAGAGAGTATTCTAAATGCTTAGAATGGTCTAGGAATGTGTAATAGGACTTATAATAACCATTAGAATGAACCTAAACAATACTTGAGTCCCCAAGGGACGTAGAGGGTGTACCATGAGTCCTTGGAGGTTCTAATAAGTGTAGAATGGTTAAGAGAGTATTCTAAATGCTTAGAATTTTCTAGGAATGTGTAATAGGACTTATAATAACCATTAGAATGATCCTAAACAATGCTTGAGTCCCCAAGGGACGTAGAGGGTGTAGCATGAGTCCTTGGAGGTTATAAAAAGTGTGGAATGGTTAAGATAGTATTCTAAAGGCTTAGAATGGTCTAGGAATGTGTATTAGGACTTATAATAACCATTAGAATGATCCTAAACATTGCATGGTACCCCAAGGGACGTAGAGGGTGTACCATGAGTCCTTGGAGGTTCTAACAAAGTGTAGAATGGTTAAGAGAGTATTCTAAAGGCTTAGAATTGTCTAGGAATGTGTATTAGGACTTATAAGAACCATTAGAATGATCCTAAACGTTGCTCGAGTCCCCAAGGGACATAGAGGGTGTAGGATGAGTCCTTGGAGGTTCTAATAAGTGTAGAATGGTTAAGAGAGTATTCTAAAGGCTTAGAATGGTCTAGGAATGTGTATTAGGACTTATAAGAACCATTAGAATGATCCTAAACATTGCATGGTACCCCAAGGGACGTAGAGGGTGTACCATGAGTCCTTGGAGGTTCTAACAAGTGTAGAATGGTTAAGAGAGTATTCTAAAGGCTTAGAATGGTCTAGGAATGTGTATTAGGACTTATAATAACCATTGGAATGATCCTAAACATTGCATGGTACCACAAGGGACGTAGAGGGTGTATCATGAGTCCTTGTAGGTTCTAACAAGTGTAGAATGGTTAAGAGAGTGTTCTAAAGGCTTAGAATGGTCTAGGACTGTGTATTAGGACTTATAATAACCATTAAATGATCCTAAACAATGCTAGAGTCCCCAAGGGACGTAGAGGGTGTAGCATGAGTCCTTGGAGATTATAACAAGTGTAGAATGGTTAAGAGAGTATTCTAAAGGCTTAGAATGGTCTAGGAATGTGTATTAGGACTTATAATAACCATTAGAATGATCCTAAACAATGCTTGAGTCCCCAAGGGACGTAGAGGGTGTAGCATGAGTCCTTGGAGATTATAACAAGTGTAGAATGGTTAAGAGAGTATTCTAAAGGCTTAGAATGGTCTATGAATGAGTATTAGGACTTATAAGAACCATTAGAATGATCCTAAACATTGCTCGAGTCCCCAAGGGACATAGAGAGTGTAGGATGAGTCCTGGAGGTTCTAATAAGTGTAGAATGGTTAAGAGAGTATTCTAAAGGCTTAGAATGGTCTAGGAATGTGTAGTAGGACTTATAAGAACCATTAGAATGATCCTAAACATTGCATGGTACCCCAAGGGACGTAGAGGGTGTACCATGAGTCCTTGGAGGTTCTAACAAGTGTAGAATGGTTAAGAGAGTATTCTAAAGGCTTAGAATGGTCTAGGAATGTGTATTAGGACTTATAATAACCATTGGAATGATCCTAAACATTGCGTGGTACCACAAGGGACGTAGAGGGTGTAGCATGAGTCCTTGTAGGTTCTAACAAGTGTAGAATGGTTAAGAGAGTATTCTAAAGGCTTAGAATGGTCTAGGAATGTGTAGTAGGACTTATAAGAACCATTAGAATGATCCTAAACATTGTACGAGTCCCCAAGGGACATAGAGGGTGTAGCAAGAGTCCTTGGAGGTTCTAATAAGAGTAGAATGGTTAAGAGAGTATTCCAAAGGCTTAGAATGGTCTAGGAATGTGTAGTAGGACTTATAAGAACCATTAGAATGATCCTAAACAATGCATGGTACCCCAAGGGATGTAGAGGGTGTACCATGAATCCTTGGAGGTTCTAACGAGTGTATAATGGTTAAGAGAGTATTCTAAATGCTTAGAATGGTCTAGGAATGTGTAATAGGACTTATAATAACCATTAGAATGAACCTAAACAATACTTGAGTCCCCAAGGGACGTAGAGGGTGTACCATGAGTCCTTGGAGGTTCTAATAAGTGTAGAATGGTTAAGAGAGTATTCTAAATGCTTAGAATTTTCTAGGAATGTGTAATAGGACTTATAATAACCATTAGAATGATCCTAAACAATGCTTGAGTCCCCAAGGGACGTAGAGGGTGTAGCATGAGTCCTTGGAGGTTATAAAAAGTGTGGAATGGTTAAGATAGTATTCTAAAGGCTTAGAATGGTCTAGGAATGTGTATTAGGACTTATAATAACCATTAGAATGATCCTAAACATTGCATGGTACCCCAAGGGACGTAGAGGGTGTACCATGAGTCCTTGGAGGTTCTAACAAAGTGTAGAATGGTTAAGAGAGTATTCTAAAGGCTTAGAATTGTCTAGGAATGTGTATTAGGACTTATAAGAACCATTAGAATGATCCTAAACGTTGCTCGAGTCCCCAAGGGACATAGAGGGTGTAGGATGAGTCCTTGGAGGTTCTAATAAGTGTAGAATGGTTAAGAGAGTATTCTAAAGGCTTAGAATGGTCTAGGAATGTGTATTAGGACTTATAAGAACCATTAGAATGATCCTAAACATTGCATGGTACCCCAAGGGACGTAGAGGGTGTACCATGAGTCCTTGGAGGTTCTAACAAGTGTAGAATGGTTAAGAGAGTATTCTAAAGGCTTAGAATGGTCTAGGAATGTGTATTAGGACTTATAATAACCATTGGAATGATCCTAAACATTGCATGGTACCACAAGGGACGTAGAGGGTGTATCATGAGTCCTTGTAGGTTCTAACAAGTGTAGAATGGTTAAGAGAGTGTTCTAAAGGCTTAGAATGGTCTAGGAATGTGTATTAGGATTTATAATAACCATTAGAATGATCCTAAACACTGCATGGTGCCCCAAGGGACATAGAGGGTGTAGTATGAGTCCTTAGAGGTTCTAATAAGTGTAGACTGGTTAAGAGAGTATTCTAAAGCTTAGAATGGTCTAGGAATGTGTACTAGGACTTATAATAACCATTAGAATGATCCTAAACATTGCATGGTACCCCAAGGGACGTAGAGGGTGTACCATGAGTCCTTGGAGGTTCTAACAAAGTGTAAAATGGTTAAGAGAGTATTCTAAAGGCTTAGAATGGTCTAGGAATGTGTATTAGGACTTATAATAACCATTGGAATGATCCTAAACATTGCATGGTACCACAAGGGACGTAGAGGGTGTAGCATGAGTCCTTGTAGGTTCTAACAAGTGTAGAATGGTTAAGAGAGTATTCTAAAGGCTTAGAATGGTCTAGGAAAGTGTATTAGGACTTATAAGAACCGTTAGAATGATCCTAAACATTGCATGGTACCCCAAGGGACGTAGAGGGTGTACCATGAGTCCTTGGAGGTTCTAACAAAGTGTAGAATGGTTAAGAGAGTATTCTAAAGGCTTAGAATGGTCTAGGAATGTGTATTAGGACTTATAAGAACCATTAGAATGATCCTAAACTTTGCTCGAGTCCCCAAGGGACATAGAGGGTGTAGGATGAGTCCTTGGAGGTTCTAATAAGTGTAGAATGGTTAAGAGAGTATTCTAAAGGCTTAGAATGGTCTAGGAATGTGTATTAGGACTTATAAGAACCATTAGAATGATCCTACACATTGTTCGAGTCCCCAAGGGACATAGAGGGTGTAGCATGAGTCCTTGGAGGTTCTAACAAGTGTAGAATGGTTAAGAGAGTATTCTAAAGGCGTAGAATGGTCTAGGAATGTGTATTAGGACTTATAAGAACCATTAGAATGATCCTACACATTGTTCGAGTCCCCAAGGGACATAGAGGGTGTAGCATGAGTCCTTGGAGGTTCTAACAAGTGTAGAATGGTTAAGAGAGTATTCTAAAGGCTTAGAATGGTCTAGGAATGTGTATTAGGACTTATAAGAACCATTAGAATGATCCTACACATTGTTCGAGTCCCCAAGGGACATAGAGGGTGTAGCATGAGTCCTTGGAGGTTCTAAAAAGTGTAGAATGGTTAAGAGAGTATTCTAAAGGCTTAGAATGGTCTAGGACTGTGTATTAGGACTTATAATAACCATTAGAATGATCCTAAACACTGCATGGTGCCCCAAGGGACATAGAGGGTGTAGTATGAGTCCTTAGAGGTTCTAATAAGTGTAGACTGGTTAAGAGAGTATTCTAAAGCTTAGAATGGTCTAGGAATGTGTACTAGGACTTATAATAACCATTAGAATGATCCTAAACATTGCATGGTACCCCAAGGGACGTAGAGGGTGTACCATGAGTCCTTGGAGGTTCTAACAAAGTGTAGAATGGTTAAGAGAGTATTCTAAAGGCTTAGAATGGTCTAGGAATGTGTATTAGGACTTATAATAACCATTGGAATGATCCTAAACATTGCATGGTACCACAAGGGACGTAGAGGGTGTAGCATGAGTCCTTGTAGGTTCTAACAAGTGTAGAATGGTTAAGAGAGTATTCTAAAGGCTTAGAATGGTCTAGGAAAGTGTATTAGGACTTATAAGAACCGTTAGAATGATCCTAAACATTGCATGGTACCCCAAGGGACGTAGAGGGTGTACCATGAGTCCTTGGAGGTTCTAACAAAGTGTAGAATGGTTAAGAGAGTATTCTAAAGGCTTAGAATGGTCTAGGAATGTGTATTAGGACTTATAAGAACCATTAGAATGATCCTAAACTTTGCTCGAGTCCCCAAGGGACATAGAGGGTGTAGGATGAGTCCTTGGAGGTTCTAATAAGTGTAGAATGGTTAAGAGAGTATTCTAAAGGCTTAGAATGGTCTAGGAATGTGTATTAGGACTTATAAGAACCATTAGAATGATCCTACACATTGTTCGAGTCCCCAAGGGACATAGAGGGTGTAGCATGAGTCCTTGGAGGTTCTAACAAGTGTAGAATGGTTAAGAGAGTATTCTAAAGGCGTAGAATGGTCTAGGAATGTGTATTAGGACTTATAAGAACCATTAGAATGATCCTACACATTGTTCGAGTCCCCAAGGGACATAGAGGGTGTAGCATGAGTGCTTGGAGGTTCTAATAAGAGTAGAATGGTTAAGAGAGTATTCCAAAGGCTTAGAATGGTCTAGGAATGTGTAGTAGGACTTATAAGAACCATTAGAATGATCCTAAACAATGCATGGTACCCCAAGGGATGTAGAGGGTGTACCATGAATCCTTGGAGGTTCTAACGAGTGTATAATGGTTAAGAGAGTATTCTAAATGCTTAGAATGGTCTAGGAATGTGTAATAGGACTTATAATAACCATTAGAATGAACCTAAACAATACTTGAGTCCCCAAGGGACGTAGAGGGTGTACCATGAGTCCTTGGAGGTTCTAATAAGTGTAGAATGGTTAAGAGAGTATTCTAAATGCTTAGAATTGTCTAGGAATGTGTAATAGGACTTATAATAACCATTAGAATGATCCTAAACAATGCTTGAGTCCCCAAGGGACGTAGAGGGTGTAGCATGAGTCCTTGGAGATTATAACAAGTGTAGAATGGTTAAGAGAGTATTCTAAAGGCTTAGAATGGTCTAGGAATGAGTATTAGGACTTATAAGAACCATTAGAATGATCCTAAACATTGCTCGAGTCCCCAAGGGACATAGAGAGTGTAGGATGAGTCCTGGAGGTTCTAATAAGTGTAGAATGGTTAAGAGAGTATTCTAAAGGCTTAGAATGGTCTAGGAATGTGTAGTAGGACTTATAAGAACCATTAGAATGATCCTAAACATTGCATGGTACCCCAAGGGACGTAGAGGGTGTAGCATGAGTCCTTGGAGGTTCTAACAAGTGTAGAATGGTTAAGAGAGTATTCTAAAGGCTTAGAATGGTCTAGGAATGTGTATTAGGACTTATAAGAACCATTAGAATGATCCTACACATTGTTCGAGTCCCCAAGGGACATAGAGGGTGTAGCATGAGTCCTTGGAGGTTCTAAAAAGTGTAGAATGGTTAAGAGAGTATTCTAAAGGCTTAGAATGGTCTAGGACTGTGTATTAGGACTTATAATAACCATTAAATGATCCTAAACAATGCTAGAGTCCCCAAGGGACGTAGAGGGTGTACCATGAGTCCTTGGAGATTATAACAAGTGTAGAATGGTTAAGAGAGTATTCTAAAGGCTTAGAATGGTCTAGGAATGTGTATTAGGACTTATAATAACCATTAGAATGATCCTAAACAATGCTTGAGTCCCCAAGGGAGGTAGAGGGTGTAGCATGAGTCCTTGGAGATTATAACAAGTGTAGAATGGTTAAAAGAGTATTCTAAAGGCATAGAATGGTCTAGGAATGAGTATTAGGACTTATAAGAACCATTAGAATGATCCTAAACATTGCTCGAGTCCCCAAGGGACATAGAGAGTGTAGGATGAGTCCTGGAGGTTCTAATAAGTGTAGAATGGTTAAGAGAGTATTCTAAAGGCTTAGAATGGTCTAGGAATGTGTAGTAGGACTTATAAGAACCATTAGAATGATCCTAAACATTGCATGGTACCCCAAGGGACGTAGAGGGTGTACCATGAGTCCTTGGAGGTTCTAACAAGTGTAGAATGGTTAAGAGAGTATTCTAAAGGCTTAGAATGGTCTAGGAATGTGTATTAGGACTTATAATAACCATTGGAATGATCCTAAACATTGCGTGCTACCACAAGGGACGTAGAGGGTGTAGCATGAGTCCTTGTAGGTTCTAACAAGTAGTGTAGAATGGTTAAGAGAGTATTCTAAAGGCTTAGAATGGTCTAGGAATGTGTAGTAGGACTTATAAGAACCATTAGAATGATCCTAAACATTGTACGAGTCCCCAAGGGACATAGAGGGTGTAGCAAGAGTCCTTGGAGGTTCTAATAAGAGTAGAATGGTTAAGAGTGTATTCCAAAGGCTTAGAATGGTCTAGGAATGTGTAGTAGGACTTATAAGAACCATTAGAATGATCCTAAACAATGCATGGTACCCCAAGGGATGTAGAGGGTGTACCATGAATCCTTGGAGGTTCTAACGAGTGTATAATGGTTAAGAGAGTATTCTAAATGCTTAGAATGGTCTAGGAATGTGTAATAGGACTTATAATAACCATTAGAATGAACCTAAACAATACTTGAGTCCCCAAGGGACGTAGAGGGTGTACCATGAGTCCTTGGAGGTTCTAATAAGTGTAGAATGGTTAAGAGAGTATTCTAAATGCTTAGAATTGTCTAGGAATGTGTAATAGGACATATAATAACCATTAGAATGATCCTAAACAATGCTTGAGTCCCCAAGGGACGTAGAGGGTGTAGCATGAGTCCTTGGAGATTATAACAAGTGTTGAATGGTTAAGATAGTATTCTAAAGGCTTAGAATGGTCTAGGAATGTGTATTAGGACTTATAATAACCATTAGAATGATCCTAAACATTGCATGGTGCCCCAAGGGACGTAGAGGGTGTAGCACGAGTCCTTGGAGATTATAACAAGTGTAGAATGGTTAAGAGAGTATTCTAAAGGCTTAGAATGGTCTAGGAATGTGTATTAGGACTTATAATAACCATTAGAATGATCCTAAACAATGCTTGAGTCCCCAAGGGACGTAGAGGGTGTAGCATGAGTCCTTGGAGATTATAACAAGTGTAGAATGGTTAAGATAGTATTCTAAAGGCTAAGAGTGGTCTAGGAATGTGTATTAGGACTTATAATAACCATTAGAATGATCCTAAACATTGCATGGTGCCCCAAGGGACGTAGAGGGTGTAGCATGAGTCCTTGGAGGTTCTAAAAGTGTAGAATGGTTAAGAGAGTATTCTAAAGGCTTAGAATGGTCTAGGAATGTGTACTAGGACTTATAATAACCATTAGAATGATCCTAAACATTGCATGGTACCCCAAGGGACGTAGAGGGTGTACCATGAGTCCTTGGAGGTTCTAACAAAGTGTAGAATGGTTAAGAGAGTATTCTAAATGCTTAGAATGGTCTAGGAATGTGTAATAGGACTTATAATAACCATTAGAATGATCCTAAACAATACTTGAGTCCCCAAGGGACGTAGAGGGTGTACCATGAGTCCTTGGAGGTTCTAATAAGTGTAGAATGGTTAAGAGAGTATTCTAAATGCTTAGAATTGTCTAGGAATGTGTAATAGGACTTATAATAACCATTAGAATGATCCTAAACAATGCTTGAGTCCCCAAGGGACGTAGAGGGTGTAGCATGAGTCCTTGGAGGTTATAAAAAGTGTAGAATGGTTAAGATAGTATTCTAAAGGCTTAGAATGGTCTAGGAATGTGTATTAGGACTTATAATAACCATTAGAATGATCCTAAACAATGCTTGAGTCCCCAAGGGACGTAGAGGGTGTAGCATGAGTCCTTGGAGATTATAACAAGTGTAGAATGGTTAAGATAGTATTCTAAAGGCTTAGAGTGGTCTAGGAATGTGTATTAGGACTTATAATAACCATTAGAATGATCCTAAACATTGCATGGTGCCCCAAGGGACGTAGAGGGTGTAGCATGAGTCCTTGGAGGTTCTAATAAGTGTAGAATGGTTAAGAGAGTATTCTAAAGGCTTAGAATGGTCTAGGAATGTGTACTAGGACTTATAATAACCATTAGAATGATCCTAAACATTGCATGGTACCCCAAGGGACGTAGAGGGTGTACCATGAGTCCTTGGAGGTTCTAACAAAGTGTAGAATGGTTAAGAGAGTATTCTAAATGCTTAGAATGGTCTAGGAATGTGTAATAGGACTTATAATAACCATTAGAATGATCCTAAACAATACTTGAGTCCCCAAGGGACGTAGAGGGTGTACCATGAGTCCTTGGAGGTTCTAATAAGTGTAGAATGGTTAAGAGAGTATTCTAAATGCTTTTAATTGTCTAGGAATGTGTAATAGGACTTATAATAACCATTAGAATGATCCTAAACAATGCTTGAGTCCCCAAGGGACGTAGAGGGTGCAGCATGAGTCCTTGGAGGTTATAAAAAGTGTAGAATGGTTAAGATAGTATTCTAAAGGCTTAGAATGGTCTAGGAATGTGTATTAGGACTTATAATAACCATTAGAATGATCCTAAACATTGCATGGTACCCCAAGGGACGTAGAGGGTGTACCATGAGTCCTTGGAGGTTCTAACAAAGTGTAGAATGGTTAAGAGAGTATTCTAAAGGCTTAGAATGGTCTAGGAATGAGTATTAGGACTTATAAGAACCATTAGAATGATCCTAAACATTGCTCGAGTCCCCAAGGGACATAGAGGGTGTAGGATGAGTCCTTGGAGGTTCTAATATGTGTAGAATGGTTAAGAGAGTATTCTAAAGGCTTAGAATGGTCTAGGAATGTGTATTAGGACTTATAAGAACCATTAGAATGATCCTAAACATTGCATGGTACCCCAAGGGACGTAGAGGGTGTACCATGAGTCCTTGGAGGTTCTAACAAGTGTAGAATTGTAAAGAGAGTATTCTAAAGGCTTACAATGGTCTAGGAATGTGTATTAGGACTTATAATAACCATTAGAATGATCCTAAACATTGCATGGTGCCCCAAGGGACGTAGATGGTGTAGCATGAGTCCTTGGAGGTTCTAATAAGTGTAGAATGGTTAAGAGAGTATTCTAAAGGCTTAGAATGGTCTAGGAATGTGTACTAGGACTTATAACAACCATTAGAATGATCCTAAACATTGCACGGTACCCCAAGGGACGTAGAGGGTGTACCATGAGTCCTTGGAGGTTCTAACAAAGTGTAGAATGGTTAAGAGAGTATTCTAAAGGCTTAGAATGGTCTAGGAATGAGTATTAGGACTTATAAGAACCATTAGAATGATCCTAAACATTGCTCGAGTCCCCAAGGGACATAGAGGGTGTAGGATGAGTCCTTGGAGGTTCTAATAAGTGTAGAATGGTTAAGAGAGTATTCTAAAGGCTTAGAATGGTCTAGGAATGTGTATTAGGACTTATAAGAACCATTAGAATGATCCTAAACATTGCATGGTACCCCAAGGGACGTAGAGGGTGTACCATGAGTCCTTGGAGGTTCTAACAAGTGTAGAATGGTTAAGAGAGTATTCTAAAGGCTTAGAATGGTCTAGGAATGTGTATTAGGACTTATAATAACCATTGGAATGATCCTAAACATTGCGTGGTACCACAAGGGACGTAGAGGGTGTAGCATGAGTCCTTGTAGGTTCTAACAAGTGAAGAACGGTAAAGAGAGTATTCTAAAGGCTTAGAATGGTCTAGGAATGTGTATTAGGACTTATAAGAACCATTAGAATGATCCTAAACATTGTTCTAGTCCCCAAGGGACATAGAGGGTGTAGCAAGAGTCCTTGGAGGTTCTAATAAGAGTAGAATGGTTAAGAGAGTATTCTAAAGGCTTAGAATGGTCTAGGAATGTGTAGTAGGACTTATAAGAACCATTAGAATGATCCTAAACATTGCATGGTACCCCAAGGGACGTAGAGGGTGTACCATGAGTCCTTGGAGGTTCTAACAAGTGTAGAATGGTTAAGAGAGTATTCTAAAGGCTTAGAATGGTCTAGGAATGTGTATTAGGACTTATAATAACCATTGGAATGATCCTAAACATTGCGTGCTACCACAAGGGACGTAGAGGGTGTAGCATGAGTCCTTGTAGGTCCTAACAAGTGTAGAATGGTTAAGAGAGTATTCTAAAGGCTTAGAATGGTCTAGGAATGTGTAGTAGGACTTATAAGAACCATTAGAATGATCCTAAACATTGTACGAGTCCCCAAGGGACATAGAGGGTGTAGCAAGAGTCCTTGGAGGTTCTAATAAGAGTAGAATGGTTAAGAGAGTATTCCAAAGGCTTAGAATGGTCTAGGAATGTGTAGTAGGACTTATAAGAACCATTAGAATGATCCTAAACAATGCATGGTACCCCAAGGGATGTAGAGGGTGTACCATGAATCCTTGGAGGTTCTAACGAGTGTATAATGGTTAAGAGAGTATTCTAAATGCTTAGAATGGTCTAGGAATGTGTAATAGGACTTATAATAACCATTAGAATGAACCTAAACAATACTTGAGTCCCCAAGGGACGTAGAGGGTGTACCATGAGTCCTTGGAGGTTCTAATAAGTGTAGAATGGTTAAGAGAGTATTCTAAATGCTTAGAATTGTCTAGGAATGTGTAATAGGACATATAATAACCATTAGAATGATCCTAAACAATGCTTGAGTCCCCAAGGGACGTAGAGGGTGTAGCATGAGTCCTTGGAGATTATAACAAGTGTTGAATGGTTAAGATAGTATTCTAAAGGCTTAGAATGGTCTAGGAATGTGTATTAGGACTTATAATAACCATTAGAATGATCCTAAACATTGCATGGTGCCCCAAGGGACGTAGAGGGTGTAGCACGAGTCCTTGGAGATTATAACAAGTGTAGAATGGTTAAGAGAGTATTCTAAAGGCTTAGAATGGTCTAGGAATGTGTATTAGGACTTATAATAACCATTAGAATGATCCTAAACAATGCTTGAGTCCCCAAGGGACGTAGAGGGTGTAGCATGAGTCCTTGGAGATTATAACAAGTGTAGAATGGTTAAGATAGTATTCTAAAGGCTAAGAGTGGTCTAGGAATGTGTATTAGGACTTATAATAACCATTAGAATGATCCTAAACATTGCATGGTGCCCCAAGGGACGTAGAGGGTGTAGCATGAGTCCTTGGAGGTTCTAAAAGTGTAGAATGGTTAAGAGAGTATTCTAAAGGCTTAGAATGGTCTAGGAATGTGTACTAGGACTTATAATAACCATTAGAATGATCCTAAACATTGCATGGTACCCCAAGGGACGTAGAGGGTGTACCATGAGTCCTTGGAGGTTCTAACAAAGTGTAGAATGGTTAAGAGAGTATTCTAAATGCTTAGAATGGTCTAGGAATGTGTAATAGGACTTATAATAACCATTAGAATGATCCTAAACAATACTTGAGTCCCCAAGGGACGTAGAGGGTGTACCATGAGTCCTTGGAGGTTCTAATAAGTGTAGAATGGTTAAGAGAGTATTCTAAATGCTTAGAATTGTCTAGGAATGTGTAATAGGACTTATAATAACCATTAGAATGATCCTAAACAATGCTTGAGTCCCCAAGGGACGTAGAGGGTGTAGCATGAGTCCTTGGAGGTTATAAAAAGTGTAGAATGGTTAAGATAGTATTCTAAAGGCTTAGAATGGTCTAGGAATGTGTATTAGGACTTATAATAACCATTAGAATGATCCTAAACAATGCTTGAGTCCCCAAGGGACGTAGAGGGTGTAGCATGAGTCCTTGGAGATTATAACAAGTGTAGAATGGTTAAGATAGTATTCTAAAGGCTTAGAGTGGTCTAGGAATGTGTATTAGGACTTATAATAACCATTAGAATGATCCTAAACATTGCATGGTGCCCCAAGGGACGTAGAGGGTGTAGCATGAGTCCTTGGAGGTTCTAATAAGTGTAGAATGGTTAAGAGAGTATTCTAAAGGCTTAGAATGGTCTAGGAATGTGTACTAGGACTTATAATAACCATTAGAATGATCCTAAACATTGCATGGTACCCCAAGGGACGTAGAGGGTGTACCATGAGTCCTTGGAGGTTCTAACAAAGTGTAGAATGGTTAAGAGAGTATTCTAAATGCTTAGAATGGTCTAGGAATGTGTAATAGGACTTATAATAACCATTAGAATGATCCTAAACAATACTTGAGTCCCCAAGGGACGTAGAGGGTGTACCATGAGTCCTTGGAGGTTCTAATAAGTGTAGAATGGTTAAGAGAGTATTCTAAATGCTTTTAATTGTCTAGGAATGTGTAATAGGACTTATAATAACCATTAGAATGATCCTAAACAATGCTTGAGTCCCCAAGGGACGTAGAGGGTGCAGCATGAGTCCTTGGAGGTTATAAAAAGTGTAGAATGGTTAAGATAGTATTCTAAAGGCTTAGAATGGTCTAGGAATGTGTATTAGGACTTATAATAACCATTAGAATGATCCTAAACATTGCATGGTACCCCAAGGGACGTAGAGGGTGTACCATGAGTCCTTGGAGGTTCTAACAAAGTGTAGAATGGTTAAGAGAGTATTCTAAAGGCTTAGAATGGTCTAGGAATGAGTATTAGGACTTATAAGAACCATTAGAATGATCCTAAACATTGCTCGAGTCCCCAAGGGACATAGAGGGTGTAGGATGAGTCCTTGGAGGTTCTAATATGTGTAGAATGGTTAAGAGAGTATTCTAAAGGCTTAGAATGGTCTAGGAATGTGTATTAGGACTTATAAGAACCATTAGAATGATCCTAAACATTGCATGGTACCCCAAGGGACGTAGAGGGTGTACCATGAGTCCTTGGAGGTTCTAACAAGTGTAGAATTGTAAAGAGAGTATTCTAAAGGCTTACAATGGTCTAGGAATGTGTATTAGGACTTATAATAACCATTAGAATGATCCTAAACATTGCATGGTGCCCCAAGAGACGTAGATGGTGTAGCATGAGTCCTTGGAGGTTCTAATAAGTGTAGAATGGTTAAGAGAGTATTCTAAAGGCTTAGAATGGTCTAGGAATGAGTATTAGGACTTATAAGAACCATTAGAATGATCCTAAACATTGCATGGTACCCCAAGGGACGTAGAGGGTGTACCATGAGTCCTTGGAGGTTCTAACAAGTGTAGAATGGTTAAGAGAGTATTCTAAAGGCTTAGAATGGTCTAGGAATGTGTATTAGGACTTATAATAACCATTGGAATGATCCTAAACATTGCGTGGTACCACAAGGGACGTAGAGGGTGTAGCATGAGTCCTTGTAGGTTCTAACAAGTGAAGAACGGTAAAGAGAGTATTCTAAAGGCTTAGAATGGTCTAGGAATGTGTATTAGGACTTATAAGAACCATTAGAATGATCCTAAACATTGTTCGAGTCCCCAAGGGACATAGAGGGTGTAGCAAGAGTCCTTGGAGGTTCTAATAAGAGTAGAATGGTTAAGAGAGTATTCTAAAGGCTTAGAATGGTCTAGGAATGTGTAGTAGGACTTATAAGAACCATTAGAATGATCCTAAACATTGCATGGTACCCCAAGGGACGTAGAGGGTGTACCATGAGTCCTTGGAGGTTCTAACAAGTGTAGAATGGTTAAGAGAGTATTCTAAAGGCTTAGAATGGTCTAGGAATGTGTATTAGGACTTATAATAACCATTGGAATGATCCTAAACATTGCGTGGTACCGCAAGGGACATAGAGGGTGTAGGATGAGTCCTTGGAGGTTCTAATAAGTGTAGAATGGTTAAGAGAGTATTCTAAAGGCTTAGAATGGTCTAGGAATGTGTATTAGGACTTATAAGAACCATTAGAATGATCCTAAACATTGCATGGTACCCCAAGGGACGTACAGGGTGTAGCATGAGTCCTTGGAGGTTCTAATAAGTGTAGAATGGTTAAGAGAGTATTCTAAAGGCTTACAATGGTCTAGGAATGTGTATTAGGACTTATAATAACCATTAGAATGATCCTAAACATTGCATGGTGCCCCAAGGGACGTAGATGGTGTAGCATGAGTCCTTGGAGGTTCTAATAAGTGTAGAATGGTTAAGAGAGTATTCTAAAGGCTTAGAATGGTCTAGGAATGTGTACTAGGACTTATAATAACCATTAGAATGATCCTAAACATTGCACGGTACCCCAAGCGACGTAGAGGGTGTACCATGAGTCCTTGGAGGTTCTAACAAAGTGTAGAATGGTTAAGAGAGTATTCTAAAGGCTTAGAATGGTCTAGGAATGAGTATTAGGACTTATAAGAACCATTAGAATGATCCTAAACATTGCTCGAGTCCCCAAGGGACATAGAGAGTGTAGGATGAGTCCTGGAGGTTCTAATAAGTGTAGAATGGTTAAGAGAGTATTCTAAAGGCTTAGAATGGTCAGGAATGTGTATTAGGACTTATAAGAACCATTAGAATGATCCTAAACATTGCATGGTACCCCAAGGGACGTAGAGGGAGTACCATGAGTCCTTGGAGGTTCTAACAAGTGTAGAATGGTTAAGAGAGTATTCTAAAGGCTTAGAATGGTCTAGGAATGTGTATTAGGACTTATAATAACCATTGGAATGATCCTAAACATTGCGTGGTACCAGAAGGGACGTAGAGGGTGTAGCATGAGTCCTTGTAGGTTCTAACAAGTGTAGAACGGTAAAGAGAGTATTCTAAAGGCTTAGAATGGTCTAGGAATGTGTATTAGGACTTATAAGAACCATTAGAATGATCCTAAACATTGTTCGAGTCCCCAAGGGACATAGAGGGTGTAGCAAGAGTCGTTGGAGGTTCTAATAAGAGTAGAATGGTTAAGAGAGTATTCTAAAGGCTTAGAATGGTCTAGGAATGTGTAGTAGGACTTATAAGAACCATTAGAATGATCCTAAACAATGCATGGTACCCCAAGGGATGTAGAGGGTGTACCATGAATCCTTGGAGGTTCTAACAAGTGTAGAATGGTTAAGAGAGTATTCTAAATGCTTAGAATGGTCTAGGAATGTGTAATAGGACTTATAATAACCATTAGAATGATGATCCTAAACAATGCTTGAGTCCCCAAGGGACGTAGAGGGTGTAGCATGAGTCCTTGGAGGTTATAACA
This sequence comes from Crotalaria pallida, assembly GCA_037953625.1. Lineage (NCBI taxonomy): Eukaryota > Viridiplantae > Streptophyta > Magnoliopsida > Fabales > Fabaceae > Crotalaria > Crotalaria pallida. The sequence continues at coordinate 61,316,128 of CM075655.1, read as the reverse complement.
AGTGTAGAATGGTTAAGATATTATTCTAAAGGCTTAGAATGGTCTAGGAATGTGTATTAGGACTTATAATAACCATTAGAATGATCCTAAACATTGCATGGTGCCCCAAGGGACGTAGAGGGTGTAGCATGAGTCCTTGGAGGTTCTAATAAGTGTAGAATGGTTAAGAGAGTATTCTAAAGGCTTAGAATGGTCTAGGAATGTGTACTAGGACTTATAATAACCATTAGAATGATCCTAAACATTGCATGGTACCCCAAGGGACGTAGAGGGTGTACCATGAGTCCTTGGAGGTTCTAACAAAGTGTAGAATGGTTAAGAGAGTATTCTAAAGGATTAGAATGGTCTAGGAATGTGTATTAGGACTTATAATAACCATTGGAATGATCCTAAACATTGCATGGTACCACAAGGGACGTAGAGGTGTAGCATGAGTCCTTGTAGGTTCTAACAAGTGTAGAATGGTTAAGAGAGAATTTTAAAGGCTTAGAATGGTCTAGGAATGAGTATTAGGACTTATAAGAACCATTAGAATGATCCTAAACATTGCTCGAGTCCCCAAGGGACATAGAGAGTGTAGGATGAGTCCTGGAGGTTCTAATAAGTGTAGAATGGTTAAGAGAGTATTCTAAAGGCTTAGAATGGTCTAGGAATGTGTATTAGGACTTATAAGAACCATTGGAATGATCCTAAACATTGCATGGTACCCCAAGGGACGTAGAGGGTGTACCATGAGTCCTTGGAGGTTCTAACAAGTGTAGAATGGTTAAGAGAGTATTCTAAAGGCTTAGAATGGTCTAGGAATGTGTATTAGGACTTATAATAACCATTGGAATGATCCTAAACATTGCGTGGTACCACAAGGGACGTAGAGGGTGTAGCATGAGTCCTTGTAGGTTCTAACAAGTGAAGAACGGTAAAGAGAGTATTCTAAAGGCTTAGAATGGTCTAGGAATGTGTATTAGGACTTATAAGAACCATTAGAATGATCCTAAACATTGTTCGAGTCCCCAAGGGACATAGAGGGTGTAGCAAGAGTCCTTGGAGGTTCTAATAAGAGTAGAATGGTTAAGAGAGTATTCTAAAGGCTTAGAATGGTCTAGGAATGTGTAGTAGGACTTATAAGAACCATTAGAATGATCATAAACATTGCATGTTACCCCAAGGGACGTAGAGGGTGTACCATGAGTCCTTGGAGGTTTTAACAAGTGTAGAATGGTTAAGAGAGTATTCTAAAGGCTTAGAATGGTCTAGGAATGTGTACTAGGACTTATAATAACCATTGGAATGATCCTAAACATTGCGTGGTACCACAAGGGACATAGAGGGTGTAGGATGAGTCCTTGGAGGTTCTAATAAGTGTAGAATGGTTAAGAGAGTATTCTAAAGGCTTAGAATGGTCTAGGAATGTGTATTAGGACTTATAAGAACCATTAGAATGATCCTAAACATTGCATGGTACCCCAAGGGACGTAGAGGGTGTAGCATGAGTCCTTGGAGGTTCTAATAAGTGTAGAATGGTTAAGAGAGTATTCTAAAGGCTTACAATGGTCTAGGAATGTGTATTAGGACTTATAATAACCATTAGAATGATCCTAAACATTGCATGGTGCCCCAAGGGACGTAGATGGTGTAGCATGAGTCCTTGGAGGTTCTAATAAGTGTAGAATGGTTAAGAGAGTATTCTAAAGGCTTAGAATGGTCTAGGAATGTGTACTAGGACTTATAATAACCATTAGAATGATCCTAAACATTGCACGGTACCCCAAGCGACGTAGAGGGTGTACCATGAGTCCTTGGAGGTTCTAACAAAGTGTAGAATGGTTAAGAGAGTATTCTAAAGGTTTAGAATGGTCTAGGAATGAGTATTAGGACTTATAAGAACCATTAGAATGATCCTAAACATTGCTCGAGTCCCCAAGGGACATAGAGAGTGTAGGATGAGTCCTGGAGGTTCTAATAAGTGTAGAATGGTTAAGAGAGTATTCTAAAGGCTTAGAATGGTCTAGGAATGTGTATTAGGACTTATAAGAACCATTAGAATGATCCTAAACATTGCATGGTACCCCAAGGGACGTAGAGGGAGTACCATGAGTCCTTGGAGGTTCTAACAAGTGTAGAATGGTTAAGAGAGTATTCTAAAGGCTTAGAATGGTCTAGGAATGTGTATTAGGACTTATAATAACCATTGGAATGATCCTAAACATTGCGTGGTACCAGAAGTGACGTAGAGGGTGTAGCATGAGTCCTTGTAGGTTCTAACAAGTGTAGAACGGTAAAGAGAGTATTCTAAAGGCTTAGAATGGTCTAGGAATGTGTATTAGGACTTATAAGAACCATTAGAATGATCCTAAACTTTGTTCGAGTCCCCAAGGGACATAGAGGGTGTAGCAAGAGTCGTTGGAGGTTCTAATAAGAGTAGAATGGTTAAGAGAGTATTCTAAAGGCTTAGAATGGTCTAGGAATGTGTAGTAGGACTTATAAGAACCATTAGAATGATCCTAAACAATGCATGGTACCCCAAGGGATGTAGAGGGTGTACCATGAATCCTTGGAGGTTCTAACAAGTGTAGAATGGTTAAGAGAGTATTCTAAATGCTTAGAATGGTCTAGGAATGTGTAATAGGACTTATAATAACCATTAGAATGATCCTAAACAATGCTTGAGTCCCCAAGGGACGTAGAGGGTGTAGCATGAGTCCTTGGAGGTTATAACAAGTGTAGAATGGTTAAGATATTATTCTAAAGGCTTAGAATGGTCTAGGAATGTGTATTAGGACTTATAATAACCATTAGAATGATCCTAAACATTGCATGGTGCCCCAAGGGACGTAGAGGGTGTAGCATGAGTCCTTGGAGGTTCTAATAAGTGTAGAATGGTTAAGAGAGTATTCTAAAGGATTAGAATGGTCTAGGAATGTGTATTAGGACTTATAATAACCATTGGAATGATCCTAAACATTGCATGGTACCACAAGGGACGTAGAGGTGTAGCATGAGTCCTTGTAGGTTCTAACAAGTGTAGAATGGTTAAGAGAGAATTTTAAAGGCTTAGAATGGTCTAGGAATGAGTATTAGGACTTATAAGAACCATTAGAATGATCCTAAACATTGCTCGAGTCCCCAAGGGACATAGAGAGTGTAGGATGAGTCCTGGAGGTTCTAATAAGTGTAGAATGGTTAAGAGAGTATTCTAAAGGCTTAGAATGGTCTAGGAATGTGTATTAGGACTTATAAGAACCATTAGAATGATCCTAAACATTGCATGGTACCCCAAGGGACGTAGAGGGTGTAGCATGAGTCCTTGGAGGTTCTAATAAGTGTAGAATGGTTAAGAGAGTATTCTAAAGGCTTACAATGGTCTAGGAATGTGTATTAGGACTTATAATAACCATTAGAATGATCCTAAACATTGCATGGTGCTCCAAGGGACGTAGATGGTGTAGCATGAGTCCTTGGAGGTTCTAATAAGTGTAGAATGGTTAAGAGAGTATTCTAAAGGCTTAGAATGGTCTAGGAATGTGTACTAGGACTTATAATAACCATTAGAATGATCCTAAACATTGCACGGTACCCCAAGCGACGTAGAGGGTGTACCATGAGTCCTTGGAGGTTCTAACAAAGTGTAGAATGGTTAAGAGAGTATTCTAAAGGCTTAGAATGGTCTAGGAATGAGTATTAGGACTTATAAGAACCATTAGAATGATCCTAAACATTGCTCGAGTCCCCAAGGGACATAGAGAGTGTAGGATGAGTCCTGGAGGTTCTAATAAGTGTAGAATGGTTAAGAGAGTATTCTAAAGGCTTAGAATGGTCTAGGAATGTGTATTAGGACTTATAAGAACCATTAGAATGATCCTAAACATTGCATGGTACCCCAAGGGACGTAGAGGGAGTACCATGAGTCCTTGGAGGTTCTAACAAGTGTAGAATGGTTAAGAGAGTATTCTAAAGGCTTAGAATGGTCTAGGAATGTGTATTAGGACTTATAATAACCATTGGAATGATCCTAAACATTGCGTGGTACCAGAAGTGACGTAGAGGGTGTAGCATGAGTCCTTGTAGGTTCTAACAAGTGTAGAACGGTAAAGAGAGTATTCTAAAGGCTTAGAATGGTCTAGGAATGTGTATTAGGACTTATAAGAACCATTAGAATGATCCTAAACTTTGTTCGAGTCCCCAAGGGACATAGAGGGTGTAGCAAGAGTCGTTGGAGGTTCTAATAAGAGTAGAATGGTTAAGAGAGTATTCTAAAGGCTTAGAATGGTCTAGGAATGTGTAGTAGGACTTATAAGAACCATTAGAATGATCCTAAACAATGCATGGTACCCCAAGGGATGTAGAGGGTGTACCATGAATCCTTGGAGGTTCTAACAAGTGTAGAATGGTTAAGAGAGTATTCTAAATGCTTAGAATGGTCTAGGAATGTGTAATAGGACTTATAATAACCATTAGAATGATCCTAAACAATGCTTGAGTCCCCAAGGGACGTAGAGGGTGTAGCATGAGTCCTTGGAGGTTATAACAAGTGTAGAATGGTTAAGATATTATTCTAAAGGCTTAGAATGGTCTAGGAATGTGTATTAGGACTTATAATAACCATTAGAATGATCCTAAACATTGCATGGTGCCCCAAGGGACGTAGAGGGTGTAGCATGAGTCCTTGGAGGTTCTAATAAGTGTAGAATGGTTAAGAGAGTATTCTAAAGGCTTAGAATGGTCTAGGAATGTGTACTAGGACTTATAATAACCATTAGAATGATCCTAAACATTGCATGGTACCCCAAGGGACGTAGAGGGTGTACCATGAGTCCTTGGAGGTTCTAACAAAGTGTAGAATGGTTAAGAGAGTATTCTAAAGGATTAGAATGGTCTAGGAATGTGTATTAGGACTTATAATAACCATTGGAATGATCCTAAACATTGCATGGTACCACAAGGGACGTAGAGGTGTAGCATGAGTCCTTGTAGGTTCTAACAAGTGTAGAATGGTTAAGAGAGAATTTTAAAGGCTTAGAATGGTCTAGGAATGAGTATTAGGACTTATAAGAACCATTAGAATGATCCTAAACATTGCTCGAGTCCCCAAGGGACATAGAGAGTGTAGGATGAGTCCTGGAGGTTCTAATAAGTGTAGAATGGTTAAGAGAGTATTCTAAAGGCTTAGAATGGTCTAGGAATGTGTATTAGGACTTATAAGAACCATTGGAATGATCCTAAACATTGCATGGTACCCCAAGGGACGTAGAGGGTGTACCATGAGTCCTTGGAGGTTCTAACAAGTGTAGAATGGTTAAGAGAGTATTCTAAAGGCTTAGAATGGTCTAGGAATGTGTATTAGGACTTATAATAACCATTGGAATGATCCTAAACATTGCGTGGTACCACAAGGGACGTAGAGGGTGTAGCATGAGTCCTTGTAGGTTCTAACAAGTGAAGAACGGTAAAGAGAGTATTCTAAAGGCTTAGAATGGTCTAGGAATGTGTATTAGGACTTATAAGAACCATTAGAATGATCCTAAACATTGTTCGAGTCCCCAAGGGACATAGAGGGTGTAGCAAGAGTCCTTGGAGGTTCTAATAAGAGTAGAATGGTTAAGAGAGTATTCTAAAGGCTTAGAATGGTCTAGGAATGTGTAGTAGGACTTATAAGAACCATTAGAATGATCATAAACATTGCATGTTACCCCAAGGGACGTAGAGGGTGTACCATGAGTCCTTGGAGGTTTTAACAAGTGTAGAATGGTTAAGAGAGTATTCTAAAGGCTTAGAATGGTCTAGGAATGTGTACTAGGACTTATAATAACCATTGGAATGATCCTAAACATTGCGTGGTACCACAAGGGACATAGAGGGTGTAGGATGAGTCCTTGGAGGTTCTAATAAGTGTAGAATGGTTAAGAGAGTATTCTAAAGGCTTAGAATGGTCTAGGAATGTGTATTAGGACTTATAAGAACCATTAGAATGATCCTAAACATTGCATGGTACCCCAAGGGACGTAAAGGGTGTAGCATGAGTCCTTGGAGGTTCTAATAAGTGTAGAATGGTTAAGAGAGTATTCTAAAGGCTTACAATGGTCTAGGAATGTGTATTAGGACTTATAATAACCATTAGAATGATCCTAAACATTGCATGGTGCCCCAAGGGACGTAGATGGTGTAGCATGAGTCCTTGGAGGTTCTAATAAGTGTAGAATGGTTAAGAGAGTATTCTAAAGGCTTAGAATGGTCTAGGAATGTGTACTAGGACTTATAATAACCATTAGAATGATCCTAAACATTGCACGGTACCCCAAGCGACGTAGAGGGTGTACCATGAGTCCTTGGAGGTTCTAACAAAGTGTAGAATGGTTAAGAGAGTATTCTAAAGGTTTAGAATGGTCTAGGAATGAGTATTAGGACTTATAAGAACCATTAGAATGATCCTAAACATTGCTCGAGTCCCCAAGGGACATAGAGAGTGTAGGATGAGTCCTGGAGGTTCTAATAAGTGTAGAATGGTTAAGAGAGTATTCTAAAGGCTTAGAATGGTCTAGGAATGTGTATTAGGACTTATAAGAACCATTGGAATGATCCTAAACATTGCATGGTACCCCAAGGGACGTAGAGGGTGTACCATGAGTCCTTGGAGGTTCTAACAAGTGTAGAATGGTTAAGAGAGTATTCTAAAGGCTTAGAATGGTCTAGGAATGTGTATTAGGACTTATAATAACCATTGGAATGATCCTAAACATTGCGTGGTACCAGAAGTGACGTAGAGGGTGTAGCATGAGTCCTTGTAGGTTCTAACAAGTGTAGAACGGTAAAGAGAGTATTCTAAAGGCTTAGAATGGTCTAGGAATGTGTATTAGGACTTATAAGAACCATTAGAATGATCCTAAACTTTGTTCGAGTCCCCAAGGGACATAGAGGGTGTAGCAAGAGTCGTTGGAGGTTCTAATAAGAGTAGAATGGTTAAGAGAGTATTCTAAAGGCTTAGAATGGTCTAGGAATGTGTAGTAGGACTTATAAGAACCATTAGAATGATCCTAAACAATGCATGGTACCCCAAGGGATGTAGAGGGTGTACCATGAATCCTTGGAGGTTCTAACAAGTGTAGAATGGTTAAGAGAGTATTCTAAATGCTTAGAATGGTCTAGGAATGTGTAATAGGACTTATAATAACCATTAGAATGATCCTAAACAATGCTTGAGTCCCCAAGGGACGTAGAGGGTGTAGCATGAGTCCTTGGAGGTTATAACAAGTGTAGAATGGTTAAGATATTATTCTAAAGGCTTAGAATGGTCTAGGAATGTGTATTAGGACTTATAATAACCATTAGAATGATCCTAAACATTGCATGGTGCCCCAAGGGACGTAGAGGGTGTAGCATGAGTCCTTGGAGGTTCTAATAAGTGTAGAATGGTTCAGAGAGTATTCTAAAGGATTAGAATGGTCTAGGAATGTGTATTAGGACTTATAATAACCATTGGAATGATCCTAAACATTGCATGGTACCACAAGGGACGTAGAGGTGTAGCATGAGTCCTTGTAGGTTCTAACAAGTGTAGAATGGTTAAGAGAGAATTTTAAAGGCTTAGAATGGTCTAGGAATGAGTATTAGGACTTATAAGAACCATTAGAATGATCCTAAACATTGCTCGAGTCCCCAAGGGACATAGAGAGTGTAGGATGAGTCCTGGAGGTTCTAATAAGTGTAGAATGGTTAAGAGAGTATTCTAAAGGCTTAGAATGGTCTAGGAATGTGTATTAGGACTTATAAGAACCATTAGAATGATCCTAAACATTGCATGGTACCCCAAGGGACGTAGAGGGTGTAGCATGAGTCCTTGGAGGTTCTAATAAGTGTAGAATGGTTAAGAGAGTATTCTAAAGGCTTACAATGGTCTAGGAATGTGTATTAGGACTTATAATAACCATTAGAATGATCCTAAACATTGCATGGTGCTCCAAGGGACGTAGATGGTGTAGCATGAGTCCTTGGAGGTTCTAATAAGTGTAGAATGGTTAAGAGAGTATTCTAAAGGCTTAGAATGGTCTAGGAATGTGTACTAGGACTTATAATAACCATTAGAATGATCCTAAACATTGCACGGTACCCCAAGCGACGTAGAGGGTGTACTATGAGTCCTTGGAGGTTCTAACAAAGTGTAGAATGGTTAAGAGAGTATTCTAAAGGCTTAGAATGGTCTAGGAATGAGTATTAGGACTTATAAGAACCATTAGAATGATCCTAAACATTGCTCGAGTCCCCAAGGGACATAGAGAGTGTAGGATGAGTCCTGGAGGTTCTAATAAGTGTAGAATGGTTAAGAGAGTATTCTAAAGGCTTAGAATGGTCTAGGAATGTGTATTAGGACTTATAAGAACCATTGGAATGATCCTAAACATTGCATGGTACCCCAAGGGACGTAGAGGGTGTACCATGAGTCCTTGGAGGTTCTAACAAGTGTAGAATGGTTAAGAGAGTATTCTAAAGGCTTAGAATGGTCTAGGAATGTGTATTAGGACTTATAATAACCATTGGAATGATCCTAAACATTGCGTGGTACCAGAAGTGACGTAGAGGGTGTAGCATGAGTCCTTGTAGGTTCTAACAAGTGTAGAACGGTAAAGAGAGTATTCTAAAGGCTTAGAATGGTCTAGGAATGTGTATTAGGACTTATAAGAACCATTAGAATGATCCTAAACTTTGTTCGAGTCCCCAAGGGACATAGAGGGTGTAGCAAGAGTCGTTGGAGGTTCTAATAAGAGTAGAATGGTTAAGAGAGTATTCTAAAGGCTTAGAATGGTCTAGGAATGTGTAGTAGGACTTATAAGAACCATTAGAATGATCCTAAACAATGCATGGTACCCCAAGGGATGTAGAGGGTGTACCATGAATCCTTGGAGGTTCTAACAAGTGTAGAATGGTTAAGAGAGTATTCTAAATGCTTAGAATGGTCTAGGAATGTGTAATAGGACTTATAATAACCATTAGAATGATCCTAAACAATGCTTGAGTCCCCAAGGGACGTAGAGGGTGTAGCATGAGTCCTTGGAGGTTATAACAAGTGTAGAATGGTTAAGATATTATTCTAAAGGCTTAGAATGGTCTAGGAATGTGTATTAGGACTTATAATAACCATTAGAATGATCCTAAACATTGCATGGTGCCCCAAGGGACGTAGAGGGTGTAGCATGAGTCCTTGGAGGTTCTAATAAGTGTAGAATGGTTAAGAGAGTATTCTAAAGGATTAGAATGGTCTAGGAATGTGTATTAGGACTTATAATAACCATTGGAATGATCCTAAACATTGCATGGTACCACAAGGGACGTAGAGGTGTAGCATGAGTCCTTGTAGGTTCTAACAAGTGTAGAATGGTTAAGAGAGAATTTTAAAGGCTTAGAATGGTCTAGGAATGAGTATTAAAACTTATAAGAACCATTAGAATGATCCTAAACATTGCTCGAGTCCCCAAGGGACATAGAGTGTAGGATGAGTCCTGGAGGTTCTAATAAGTGTAGAATGGTTAAGAGAGTATTCTAAAGGCTTAGAATGGTCTAGGAATGTGTATTAGGACTTATAAGAACCATTAGAATGATCCTAAACATTGCATGGTACCCCAAGGGACGTAGAGGGTGTAGCATGAGTCCTTGGAGGTTCTAATAAGTGTAGAATGGTTAAGAGAGTATTCTAAAGGCTTACAATGGTCTAGGAATGTGTATTAGGACTTATAATAACCATTAGAATGATCCTAAACATTGCATGGTGCTCCAAGGGACGTAGATGGTGTAGCATGAGTCCTTGGAGGTTCTAATAAGTGTAGAATGGTTAAGAGAGTATTCTAAAGGCTTAGAATGGTCTAGGAATGTGTACTAGGACTTATAATAACCATTAGAATGATCCTAAACATTGCACGGTACCCCAAGCGACGTAGAGGGTGTACTATGAGTCCTTGGAGGTTCTAACAAAGTGTAGAATGGTTAAGAGAGTATTCTAAAGGCTTAGAATGGTCTAGGAATGAGTATTAGGACTTATAAGAACCATTAGAATGATCCTAAACATTGCTCGAGTCCCCAAGGGACATAGAGAGTGTAGGATGAGTCCTGGAGGTTCTAATAAGTGTAGAATGGTTAAGAGAGTATTCTAAAGGCTTAGAATGGTCTAGGAATGTGTATTAGGACTTATAAGAACCATTGGAATGATCCTAAACATTGCATGGTACCCCAAGGGACGTAGAGGGTGTACCATGAGTCCTTGGAGGTTCTAACAAGTGTAGAATGGTTAAGAGAGTATTCTAAAGGCTTAGAATGGTCTAGGAATGTGTATTAGGACTTATAATAACCATTGGAATGATCCTAAACATTGCGTGGTACCAGAAGTGACGTAGAGGGTGTAGCATGAGTCCTTGTAGGTTCTAACAAGTGTAGAACGGTAAAGAGAGTATTCTAAAGGCTTAGAATGGTCTAGGAATGTGTATTAGGACTTATAAGAACCATTAGAATGATCCTAAACTTTGTTCGAGTCCCCAAGGGACATAGAGGGTGTAGCAAGAGTCGTTGGAGGTTCTAATAAGAGTAGAATGGTTAAGAGAGTATTCTAAAGGCTTAGAATGGTCTAGGAATGTGTAGTAGGACTTATAAGAACCATTAGAATGATCCTAAACAATGCATGGTACCCCAAGGGATGTAGAGGGTGTACCATGAATCCTTGGAGGTTCTAACAAGTGTAGAATGGTTAAGAGAGTATTCTAAATGCTTAGAATGGTCTAGGAATGTGTAATAGGACTTATAATAACCATTAGAATGATCCTAAACAATGCTTGAGTCCCCAAGGGACGTAGAGGGTGTAGCATGAGTCCTTGGAGGTTATAACAAGTGTAGAATGGTTAAGATATTATTCTAAAGGCTTAGAATGGTCTAGGAATGTGTATTAGGACTTATAATAACCATTAGAATGATCCTAAACATTGCATGGTGCCCCAAGGGACGTAGAGGGTGTAGCATGAGTCCTTGGAGGTTCTAATAAGTGTAGAATGGTTAAGAGAGTATTCTAAAGGATTAGAATGGTCTAGGAATGTGTATTAGGACTTATAATAACCATTGGAATGATCCTAAACATTGCATGGTACCACAAGGGACGTAGAGGTGTAGCATGAGTCCTTGTAGGTTCTAACAAGTGTAGAATGGTTAAGAGAGAATTTTAAAGGCTTAGAATGGTCTAGGAATGAGTATTAGGACTTATAAGAACCATTAGAATGATCCTAAACATTGCTCGAGTCCCCAAGGGACATAGAGAGTGTAGGATGAGTCCTGGAGGTTCTAATAAGTGTAGAATGGTTAAGAGAGTATTCTAAAGGCTTAGAATGGTCTAGGAATGTGTATTAGGACTTATAAGAACCATTAGAATGATCCTAAACATTGCATGGTACCCCAAGGGACGTAGAGGGTGTAGCATGAGTCCTTGGAGGTTCTAATAAGTGTAGAATGGTTAAGAGAGTATTCTAAAGGCTTACAATGGTCTAGGAATGTGTATTAGGACTTATAATAACCATTAGAATGATCCTAAACATTGCATGGTGCTCCAAGGGACGTAGATGGTGTAGCATGAGTCCTTGGAGGTTCTAATAAGTGTAGAATGGTTAAGAGAGTATTCTAAAGGCTTAGAATGGTCTAGGAATGTGTACTAGGACTTATAATAACCATTAGAATGATCCTAAACATTGCACGGTACCCCAAGCGACGTAGAGGGTGTACTATGAGTCCTTGGAGGTTCTAACAAAGTGTAGAATGGTTAAGAGAGTATTCTAAAGGCTTAGAATGGTCTAGGAATGAGTATTAGGACTTATAAGAACCATTAGAATGATCCTAAACATTGCTCGAGTCCCCAAGGGACATAGAGAGTGTAGGATGAGTCCTGGAGGTTCTAATAAGTGTAGAATGGTTAAGAGAGTATTCTAAAGGCTTAGAATGGTTTAGGAATGTGTATTAGGACTTATAAGAACCATTCGAATGATCCTAAACATTGCATGGTACCCCAAGGGACGTAGAGGGAGTACCATGAGTCCTTGGAGGTTCTAACAAGTGTAGAATGGTTAAGAGAGTATTCTAAAGGCTTAGAATGGTCTAGGAATGTGTATTAGGACTTATAATAACCATTGGAATGATCCTAAACATTGCGTGGTACCAGAAGTGACGTAGAGGGTGTAGCATGAGTCCTTATAGGTTCTAACAAGTGTAGAACGGTAAAGAGAGTATTCTAAAGGCTTAGAATGGTCTAGGAATGTGTATTAGGACTTATAAGAACCATTAGAATGATCCTAAACTTTGTTCGAGTCCCCAAGGGACATAGAGGGTGTAGCAAGAGTCGTTGGAGGTTCTAATAAGAGTAGAATGGTTAAGAGAGTATTCTAAAGGCTTAGAATGGTCTAGGAATGTGTAGTAGGACTTATAAGAACCATTAGAATGATCCTAAACAATGAATGGTACCCCAAGGGATGTAGAGGGTGTACCATGAATCCTTGGAGGTTCTAACAAGTGTAGAATGGTTAAGAGAGTATTCTAAATGCTTAGAATGGTCTAGGAATGTGTAATAGGACTTATAATAACCATTAGAATGATCCTAAACAATGCTTGAGTCCCCAAGGGACGTAGAGGGTGTAGCATGAGTCCTTGGAGGTTATAACAAGTGTAGAATGGTTAAGATATTATTCTAAAGGCTTAGAATGGTCTAGGAATGTGTATTAGGACTTATAATAACCATTAGAATGATCCTAAACATTGCATGGTGCCCCAAGGGACGTAGAGGGTGTAGCATGAGTCCTTGGAGGTTCTAATAAGTGTAGAATGGTTAAGAGAGTATTCTAAAGGATTAGAATGGTCTAGGAATGTGTATTAGGACTTATAATAACCATTGGAATGATCCTAAACATTGCATGGTACCACAAGGGACGTAGAGGTGTAGCATGAGTCCTTGTAGGTTCTAACAAGTGTAGAATGGTTAAGAGAGAATTTTAAAGGCTTAGAATGGTCTAGGAATGAGTATTAGGACTTATAAGAACCATTAGAATGATCCTAAACATTGCTCGAGTCCCCAAGGGACATAGAGAGTGTAGGATGAGTCCTGGAGGTTCTAATAAGTGTAGAATGGTTAAGAGAGTATTTTAAAGGCTTAGAATGGTCTAGGAATGTGTATTAGGACTTATAAGAACCATTAGAATGATCCTAAACATTGCATGGTACCCCAAGGGACGTAGAGGGTGTAGCATGAGTCCTTGGAGGTTCTAATAAGTGTAGAATGGTTAAGAGAGTATTCTAAAGGCTTACAATGGTCTAGGAATGTGTATTAGGACTTATAATAACCATTAGAATGATCCTAAACATTGCATGGTGCTCCAAGGGACGTAGATGGTGTAGCATGAGTCCTTGGAGGTTCTAATAAGTGTAGAATGGTTAAGAGAGTATTCTAAAGGCTTAGAATGGTCTAGGAATGTGTACTAGGACTTATAATAACCATTAGAATGATCCTAAACATTGCACGGTACCCCAAGCGACGTAGAGGGTGTACCATGAGTCCTTGGAGGTTCTAACAAAGTGTAGAATGGTTAAGAGAGTATTCTAAAGGCTTAGAATGGTCTAGGAATGAGTATTAGGACTTATAAGAACCATTAGAATGATCCTAAACATTGCTCGAGTCCCCAAGGGACATAGAGAGTGTAGGATGAGTCCTGGAGGTTCTAATAAGTGTAGAATGGTTAAGAGAGTATTCTAAAGGCTTAGAATGGTCTAGGAATGTGTATTAGGACTTATAAGAACCATTAGAATGATCCTAAACATTGCATGGTACCCCAAGGGACGTAGAGGGAGTACCATGAGTCCTTGGAGGTTCTAACAAGTGTAGAATGGTTAAGAGAGTATTCTAAAGGCTTAGAATGGTCTAGGAATGAGTATTAGGACTTATAAGAACCATTAGAATGATCCTAAACATTGCTCGAGTCCCCAAGGGACATAGAGAGTGTAGGATGAGTCCTGGAGGTTCTAATAAGTGTAGAATGGTTAAGAGAGTATTCTAAAGGCTTAGAATGGTCTAGGAATGTGTAGTAGGACTTATAAGAACCATTAGAATGATCCTAAACATTGCATGGTACCCCAAGGGACGTAGAGGGTGTACCATGAGTCCTTGGAGGTTCTAACAAGTGTAGAATGGTTAAGAGAGTATTCTAAAGGCTTAGAATGGTCTAGGAATGTGTATTAGGACTTATAATAACCATTGGAATGATCCTAAACATTGCGTGGTACCACAAGGGACATAGAGGGTGTAGGATGAGTCCTTGGAGGTTCTAATAAGTGTAGAATGGTTAAGAGAGTATTCTAAAGGCTTAGAATGGTCTAGGAATGTGTATTAGGACTTATAAGAACCATTAGAATGATCCTAAACATTGCATGGTACCCCAAGGGACGTAGAGGGTGTAGCATGAGTCCTTGGAGGTTCTAATAAGTGTAGAATGGTTAAGAGAGTATTCTAAAGGCTTACAATGGTCTAGGAATGTGTATTAGGACTTATAATAACCATTAGAATGATCCTAAACATTGCATGGTGCCCCAAGGGACGTAGATGGTGTAGCATGAGTCCTTGGAGGTTCTAATAAGTGTAGAATGGTTAAGAGAGTATTCTAAAGGCTTAGAATGGTCTAGGAATGTGTACTAGGACTTATAATAACCATTAGAATGATCCTAAACATTGCACGGTAACCCAAGCGACGTAGAGGGTGTACCACGAGTCCTTGGAGGTTCTAACAAAGTGTAGAATGGTTAAGAGAGTATTCTAAAGGCTTAGAATGGTCTAGGAATGAGTATTAGGACTTATAAGAACCATTAGAATGATCCTAAACATTGCTCGAGTCCCCAAGGGACATAGAGAGTGTAGGATGAGTCCTGGAGGTTCTAATAAGTGTAGAATGGTTAAGAGAGTATTCTAAAGGCTTAGAATGGTCTAGGAATGTGTATTAGGACTTATAAGAACCATTAGAATGATCCTAAACATTGCATGGTACCCCAAGGGACGTAGAGGGAGTACCATGAGTCCTTGGAGGTTCTAACAAGTGTAGAATGGTTAAGAGAGTATTCTAAAGGCTTAGAATGGTCTAGGAATGTGTATTAGGACTTATAATAACCATTGGAATGATCCTAAACATTGCGTGGTACCAGAAGTGACGTAGAGGGTGTAGCATGAGTCCTTGTAGGTTCTAACAAGTGTAGAACGGTAAAGAGAGTATTCTAAAGGCTTAGAATGGTCTAGGAATGTGTATTAGGACTTATAAGAACCATTAGAATGATCCTAAACTTTGTTCGAGTCCCCAAGGGACATAGAGGGTGTAGCAAGAGTCGTTGGAGGTTCTAATAAGAGTAGAATGGTTAAGAGAGTATTCTAAAGGCTTAGAATGGTCTAGGAATGTGTAGTAGGACTTATAAGAACCATTAGAATGATCCTAAACAATGCATGGTACCCCAAGGGATGTAGAGGGTGTACCATGAATCCTTGGAGGTTCTAACAAGTGTAGAATGGTTAAGAGAGTATTCTAAATGCTTAGAATGGTCTAGGAATGTGTAATAGGACTTATAATAACCATTAGAATGATCCTAAACAATGCTTGAGTCCCCAAGGGACGTAGAGGGTGTAGCATGAGTCCTTGGAGGTTATAACAAGTGTAGAATGGTTAAGATATTATTCTAAAGGCTTAGAATGGTCTAGGAATGTGTATTAGGACTTATAATAACCATTAGAATGATCCTAAACATTGCATGGTGCCCCAAGGGACGTAGAGGGTGTAGCATGAGTCCTTGGAGGTTCTAATAAGTGTAGAATGGTTAAGATATTATTCTAAAGGCTTAGAATGGTCTAGGAATGTGTATTAGGACTTATAATAACCATTAGAATGATCCTAAACATTGCATGGTGCCCCAAGGGACGTAGATGGTGTAGCATGAGTCCTTGGAGGTTCTAATAAGTGTAGAATGGTTAAGAGAGTATTCTAAAGGCTTAGAATGGTCTAGGAATGTGTACTAGGACTTATAATAACCATTAGAATGATCCTAAACATTGCACGGTACCCCAAGCGACGTAGAGGGTGTACCACGAGTCCTTGGAGGTTCTAACAAAGTGTAGAATGGTTAAGAGAGTATTCTAAAGGCTTAGAATGGTCTAGGAATGAGTATTAGGACTTATAAGAACCATTAGAATGATCCTAAACATTGCTCGAGTCCCCAAGGGACATAGAGAGTGTAGGATGAGTCCTTGGAGGTTCTAACAAGTGTAGAATGGTTAAGAGAGTATTCTAAAGGCTTAGAATGGTCTAGGAATGAGTATTAGGACTTATAAGAACCATTAGAATGATCCTAAACATTGCTCGAGTCCCCAAGGGACATAGAGAGTGTAGGATGAGTCCTTGGAGGTTCTAACAAGTGTAGAATGGTTAAGAGAGTATTCTAAAGGCTTAGAATGGTCTAGGAATGTGTATTAGGACTTATAAGAACCATTAGAATGATCCTAAACATTGCGTGGTACCACAAGGGACGTAGAGGGTGTAGCATGAGTCCTTGTAGGTTCTAACAAGTGTAGAATGGTAAAGAGAGTATTCTAAAGGCTTACAATGGTCTAGGAATGTGTATTAGGACTTATAATAACCATTGGAATGATCCTAAACATTGCGTGGTACCAGAAGGGACGTAGAGGGAGTACCATGAGTCCTTGGACGTTCTAACAAGTGTAGAATGGTTAAGAGAGTATTCTAAAGGCTTAGAATGGTCAGGAATGTGTATTAGGACTTATAAGAACCATTAGAATGATCCTAAACATTGCATGGTACCCCAAGGGATGTAGAGGGAGTACCATGAGTCCTTGGAGGTTCTAACAAGTGTAGAATGGTTAAGAGAGTATTCTAAAGGCTTAGAATGGTCTAGGAATGTGTATTAGGACTTATAAGAACCATTAGAATGATCCTAAACAATGCTTGAGTCCCCAAGGGACGTAGAGGGTGTAGCATGAGTCCTTGGAGGTTATAACAAGTGTAGAATGGTTAAGATATTATTCTAAAGGCTTAGAATGGTCTAGGAATGTGTATTAGGACTTATAATAACCATTAGAATGATCCTAAACATTGCATGGTGCCCCAAGGGACGTAGATGGTGTAGCATGAGTCCTTGGAGGTTCTAATAAGTGTAGAATGGTTAAGAGAGTATTCTAAAGGCTTAGAATGGTCTAGGAATGTGTACTAGGACTTATAATAACCATTAGAATGATCCTAAACATTGCACGGTACCCCAAGCGACGTAGAGGGTGTACCACGAGTCCTTGGAGGTTCTAACAAAGTGTAGAATGGTTAAGAGAGTATTCTAAAGGCTTAGAATGGTCTAGGAATGAGTATTAGGACTTATAAGAACCATTAGAATGATCCTAAACATTGCTCGAGTCCCCAAGGGACATAGAGAGTGTAGGATGAGTCCTTGGAGGTTCTAACAAGTGTAGAATGGTTAAGAGAGTATTCTAAAGGCTTAGAATGGTCTAGGAATATGTATTAGGACTTATAAGAACCATTAGAATGATCCTAAACATTGCATGGTACCCCAAGGGACGTAGAGGGAGTACCATGAGTCCTTGGAGGTTCTAACAAGTGTAGAATGGTTAAGAGAGTATTCTAAAGGCTTAGAATGGTCTAGGAATGTGTATTAGGACTTATAAGAACCATTAGAATGATCCTAAACATTGCGTGGTACCACAAGGGACGTAGAGGGTGTAGCATGAGTCCTTGGAGGTTCTAACAAGTGTAGAATGGTTAAGAGAGTATTCTAAAGGCTTAGAATGGTCTAGGAATGTGTATTAGGACTTATAATAACCATTGGAATGATCCTAAACATTGCGTGGTACCACAAGGGACATAGAGGGTGTAGGATGAGTCCTTGGAGGTTCTAATAAGTGTAGAATGGTTAAGAGAGTATTCTAAAGGCTTAGAATGGTCTAGGAATGTGTATTAGGACTTATAAGAACCATTAGAATGATCCTAAACATTGCATGGTACCCCAAGGGACGTAGAGGGTGTAGCATGAGTCCTTGGAGGTTCTAATAAGTGTAGAATGGTTAAGAGAGTATTCTAAAGGCTTACAATGGTCTAGGAATGTGTATTAGGACTTATAATAACCATTAGAATGATCCTAAACATTGCATGGTGCCCCAAGGGACGTAGATGGTGTAGCATGAGTCCTTGGAGGTTCTAATAAGTGTAGAATGGTTAAGAGAGTATTCTAAAGGCTTAGAATGGTCTAGGAATGTGTACTAGGACTTATAATAACCATTAGAATGATCCTAAACATTGCACGGTACCCCAAGCGACGTAGAGGGTGTACCATGAGTCCTTGGAGGTTCTAACAAAGTGTAGAATGGTTAAGAGAGTATTCTAAAGGCTTAGAATGGTCTAGGAATGAGTATTAGGACTTATAAGAACCATTAGAATGATCCTAAACATTGCTCGAGTCCCCAAGGGACATAGAGAGTGTAGGATGAGTCCTGGAGGTTCTAATAAGTGTAGAATGGTTAAGAGAGTATTCTAAAGGCTTAGAATGGTCTAGGAATGTGTATTAGGACTTATAAGAACCATTAGAATGATCCTAAACATTGCATGGTACCCCAAGGGACGTAGAGGGAGTACCATGAGTCCTTGGAGGTTCTAACAAGTGTAGAATGGTTAAGAGAGTATTCTAAAGGCTTAGAATGGTCTAGGAATGTGTATTAGGACTTATAATAACCATTGGAATGATCCTAAACATTGCGTGGTACCAGAAGGGACGTAGAGGGTGTAGCATGAGTCCTTGTAGGTTCTAACAAGTGTAGAACGGTAAAGAGAGTATTCTAAAGGCTTAGAATGGTCTAGGAATGTGTATTAGGACTTATAAGAACCATTAGAATGATCCTAAACATTGTTCGAGTCCCCAAGGGACATAGAGGGTGTAGCAAGAGTCGTTGGAGGTTCTAATAAGAGTAGAATGGTTAAGAGAGTATTCTAAAGGCTTAGAATGGTCTAGGAATGTGTAGTAGGACTTACAAGAACCATTAGAATGATCCTAAACAATGCATGGTACCCCAAGGGATGTAGAGGGTGTACCATGAATCCTTGGAGGTTCTAACAAGTGTAGAATGGTTAAGAGAGTATTCTAAATGCTTAGAATGGTCTAGGAATGTGTAATAGGACTTATAATAACCATTAGAATGATCCTAAACAATGCTTGAGTCCCCAAGGGACGTAGAGGGTGTAGCATGAGTCCTTGGAGGTTATAACAAGTGTAGAATGGTTAAGATATTATTCTAAAGGCTTAGAATGGTCTAGGAATGTGTATTAGGACTTATAATAACCATTAGAATGATCCTAAACATTGCATGGTGCCCCAAGGGACGTAGAGGGTGTAGCATGAGTCCTTGGAGGTTCTAATAAGTGTAGAATGGTTAAGAGAGTATTCTAAAGGCTTAGAATGGTCTAGGAATGTGTACTAGGACTTATAATAACCATTAGAATGATCCTAAACATTGCATGGTACCCCAAGGGACGTAGAGGGTGTACCATGAGTCCTTGGAGGTTCTAACAAAGTGTAGAATGGTTAAGAGAGTATTCTAAAGGATTAGAATGGTCTAGGAATTTGTATTAGGACTTATAATAACCATTGGAATGATCCTAAACATTGCTTGGTACCACAAGGGACGTAGAGGTGTAGCATGAGTCCTTGTAGGTTCTAACAAGTGTAGAATGGTTAAGAGAGAATTTTAAAGGCTTAGAATGGTCTAGGAATGAGTATTAGGACTTATAAGAACCATTAGAATGATCCTAAACATTGCTCGAGTCCCCAAGGGACATAGAGAGTGTAGGATGAGTCCTGGAGGTTCTAATAAGTGTAGAATGGTTAAGAGAGTATTCTAAAGGCTTAGAATGGTCTAGGAATGTGTATTAGGACTTATAAGAACCATTAGAATGATCCTAAACATTGCATGGTACCCCAAGGGACGTAGAGGGTGTAGCATGAGTCCTTGGAGGTTCTAATAAGTGTAGAATGGTTAAGAGAGTATTCTAAAGGCTTACAATGGTCTAGGAATGTGTATTAGGACTTATAATAACCATTAGAATGATCCTAAACATTGCATGGTGCCCCAAGGGACGTAGATGGTGTAGCATGAGTCCTTGGAGGTTCTAATAAGTGTAGAATGGTTAAGAGAGTATTCTAAAGGCTTAGAATGGTCTAGGAATGTGTACTAGGACTTATAATAACCATTAGAATGATCCTAAACATTGCACGGTACCCCAAGCGACGTAGAGGGTGTACCATGAGTCCTTGGAGGTTCTAACAAAGTGTAGAATGGTTAAGAGAGTATTCTAAAGGCTTAGAATGGTCTAGGAATGAGTATTAGGACTTATAAGAACCATTAGAATGATCCTAAACATTGCTCGAGTCCCCAAGGGACATAGAGAGTGTAGGATGAGTCCTGGAGGTTCTAATAAGTGTAGAATGGTTAAGAGAGTATTCTAAAGGCTTAGAATGGTCTAGGAATGTGTATTAGGACTTATAAGAACCATTAGAATGATCCTAAACATTGCATGGTACCCCAAGGGACGTAGAGGGAGTACCATGAGTCCTTGGAGGTTCTAACAAGTGTAGAATGGTTAAGAGAGTATTCTAAAGGCTTAGAATGGTCTAGGAATGAGTATTAGGACTTATAAGAACCATTAGAATGATCCTAAACATTGCTCGAGTCCCCAAGGGACATAGAGAGTGTAGGATGAGTCCTGGAGGTTCTAATAAGTGTAGAATGGTTAAGAGAGTATTCTAAAGGCTTAGAATGGTCTAGGAATGTGTAGTAGGACTTATAAGAACCATTAGAATGATCCTAAACATTGCATGGTACCCCAAGGGACGTAGAGGGTGTACCATGAGTCCTTGGAGGTTCTAACAAGTGTAGAATGGTTAAGAGAGTATTCTAAAGGCTTAGAATGGTCTAGGAATGTGTATTAGGACTTATAATAACCATTGGAATGATCCTAAACATTGCGTGGTACCACAAGGGACATAGAGGGTGTAGGATGAGTCCTTGGAGGTTCTAATAAGTGTAGAATGGTTAAGAGAGTATTCTAAAGGCTTAGAATGGTCTAGGAATGTGTATTAGGACTTATAAGAACCATTAGAATGATCCTAAACATTGCATGGTACCCCAAGGGACGTAGAGGGTGTAGCATGAGTCCTTGGAGGTTCTAATAAGTGTAGAATGGTTAAGAGAGTATTCTAGAGGCTTACAATGGTCTAGGAATGTGTATTAGGACTTATAATAACCATTAGAATGATCCTAAACATTGCATGGTGCCCCAAGGGACGTAGATGGTGTAGCATGAGTCCTTGGAGGTTCTAATAAGTGTAGAATGGTTAAGAGAGTATTCTAAAGGCTTAGAATGGTCTAGGAATGTGTACTAGGACTTATAATAACCATTAGAATGATCCTAAACATTGCACGGTACCCCAAGCGACGTAGAGGGTGTACCACGAGTCCTTGGAGGTTCTAACAAAGTGTAGAATGGTTAAGAGAGTATTCTAAAGGCTTAGAATGGTCTAGGAATGAGTATTAGGACTTATAAGAACCATTAGAATGATCCTAAACATTGCTCGAGTCCCCAAGGGACATAGAGAGTGTAGGATGAGTCCTTGGAGGTTCTAACAAGTGTAGAATGGTTAAGAGAGTATTCTAAAGGCTTAGAATGGTCTAGGAATATGTATTAGGACTTATAAGAACCATTAGAATGATCCTAAACATTGCATGGTACCCCAAGGGACGTAGAGGGAGTACCATGAGTCCTTGGAGGTTCTAACAAGTGTAGAATGGTTAAGAGAGTATTCTAAAGGCTTAGAATGGTCTAGGAATGTGTATTAGGACTTATAAGAACCATTAGAATGATCCTAAACATTGCGTGGTACCACAAGGGACGTAGAGGGTGTAGCATGAGTCCTTGGAGGTTCTAATAAGTGTAGAATGGTTAAGAGAGTATTCTAAAGGCTTACAATGGTCTAGGAATGTGTATTAGGACTTATAATAACCATTAGAATGATCCTAAACATTGCATGGTGCCCCAAGGGACGTAGATGGTGTAGCATGAGTCCTTGGAGGTTCTAATAAGTGTAGAATGGTTAAGAGAGTATTCTAAAGGCTTAGAATGGTCTAGGAATGTGTACTAGGACTTATAATAACCATTAGAATGATCCTAAACATTGCACGGTACCCCAAGCGACGTAGAGGGTGTACCATGAGTCCTTGGAGGTTCTAACAAAGTGTAGAATGGTTAAGAGAGTATTCTAAAGGCTTAGAATGGTCTAGGAATGAGTATTAGGACTTATAAGAACCATTAGAATGATCCTAAACATTGCTCGAGTCCCCAAGGGACATAGAGAGTGTAGGATGAGTCCTGGAGGTTCTAATAAGTGTAGAATGGTTAAGAGAGTATTCTAAAGGCTTTGAATGGTCTAGGAATGTGTAGTAGGACTTATAAGAACCATTAGAATGATCCTAAACATTGCATGGTACCCCAAGGGACGTAGAGGGTGTACCATGAGTCCTTGGAGGTTCTAACAAGTGTAGAATGGTTAAGAGAGTATTCTAAAGGCTTAGAATGGTCTAGGAATGTGTATTAGGACTTATAATAACCATTGGAATGATCCTAAACATTGCGTGGTACCACAAGGGACATAGAGGGTGTAGGATGAGTCCTTGGAGGTTCTAACAAGTGTAGAATGGTTAAGAGAGTATTCTAAAGGCTTAGAATGGTCTAGGAATGTGTATTAGGACTTATAAGAACCATTAGAATGATCCTAAACATTGCATGGTACCCCAAGGGACGTAGAGGGTGTAGCATGAGTCCTTGGAGGTTCTAATAAGTGTAGAATGGTTAAGAGAGTATTCTAAAGGCTTACAATGGTCTAGGAATGTGTATTAGGACTTATAATAACCATTGGAATGATCCTAAACATTGCGTGGTACCAGAAGGGACGTAGAGGGTGTAGCATGAGTCCTTGTAGGTTCTAACAAGTGTAGAACGGTAAAGAGAGTATTCTAAAGGCTTAGAATGGTCTAGGAATGTGTATTAGGACTTATAAGAACCATTAGAATGATCCTAAACATTGTTCGAGTCCCCAAGGGACATAGAGGGTGTAGCAAGAGTCGTTGGAGGTTCTAATAAGAGTAGAATGGTTAAGAGAGTATTCTAAAGGCTTAGAATGGTCTAGGAATGTGTAGTAGGACTTATAAGAACCATTAGAATGATCCTAAACATTGCATGTTACCCCAAGGGACGTAGAGGGTGTACCATGAGTCCTTGGAGGTTCTAACAAGTGTAGAATGGTTAAGAGAGTATTCTAAAGGCTTAGAATGGTCTAGGAATGTGTATTAGGACTTATAATAACCATTGGAATGATCCTAAACATTGCGTGGTACCACAAGGGACATAGAGGGTGTAGGATGAGTCCTTGGAGGTTCTAATAAGTGTAGAATGGTTAAGAGAGTATTCTAAAGGCTTAGAATGGTCTAGGAATGTGTATTAGGACTTATAAGAACCATTAGAATGATCCTAAACATTGCATGGTACCCCAAGGGACGTAGAGGGTGTAGCATGAGTCCTTGGAGGTTCTAACAAGTGTAGAATGGTTAAGAGAGTATTCTAAAGGCTTACAATGGTCTAGGAATGTGTATTAGGACTTATAAGAACCATTAGAATGATCCTAAACATTGCATGGTACCCCAAGGGACGTAGAGGGAGTACCATGAGTCCTTGGACGTTCTAACAAGTGTAGAATGGTTAAGAGAGTATTCTAAAGGCTTAGAATGGTCAGGAATGTGTATTAGGACTTATAAGAACCATTAGAATGATCCTAAACATTGCATGGTACCCCAAGGGATGTAGAGGGAGTACCATGAGTCCTTGGAGGTTCTAACAAGTGTAGAATGGTTAAGAGAGTATTCTAAAGGCTTAGAATGGTCTAGGAATGTGTATTAGGACTTATAATAACCATTGGAATGATCCTAAACATTGCGTGGTACCAGAAGGGACGTAGAGGGTGTAGCATGAGTCCTTGTAGGTTCTAACAAGTGTAGAACGGTAAAGAGAGTATTCTAAAGGCTTAGAATGGTCTAGGAATGTGTATTAGGACTTATAAGAACCATTAGAATGATCCTAAACATTGTTCGAGTCCCCAAGGGACATAGAGGGTGTAGCAAGAGTCGTTGGAGGTTCTAATAAGAGTAGAATGGTTAAGAGAGTATTCTAAAGGCTTAGAATGGTCTAGGAATGTGTAGTAGGACTTATAAGAACCATTAGAATGATCCTAAACAATGCATGGTACCCTAAGGGATGTAGAGGGTGTACCATGAATCCTTGGAGGTTCTAACAAGTGTAGAATGGTTAAGAGAGTATTCTAAATGCTTAGAATGGTCTAGGAATGTGTAATAGGACTTATAATAACCATTAGAATGATCCTAAACAATGCTTGAGTCACCAAGGGACGTAGAGGGTGTAGCATGAGTCCTTGGAGGTTATAACAAGTGTAGAATGGTTAAGATATTATTCTAAAGGCTTAGAATGGTCTAGGAATGTGTATTAGGACTTATAATAACCATTAGAATGATCCTAAACATTGCATGGTGCCCCAAGGGACGTAGAGGGTGTAGCATGAGTCCTTGGAGGTTCTAATAAGTGTAGAATGGTTAAGAGAGTATTCTAAAGGCTTAGAATGGTCTAGGAATGTGTACTAGGACTTATAATAACCATTAGAATGATCCTAAACATTGCATGGTACCCCAAGGGACGTAGAGGGTGTACCATGAGTCCTTGGAGGTTCTAACAAAGTGTAGAATGGTTAAGAGAGTATTCTAAAGGATTAGAATGGTCTAGGAATGTGTATTAGGACTTATAATAACCATTGGAATGATCCTAAACATTGCATGGTACCACAAGGGACGTAGAGGTGTAGCATGAGTCCTTGTAGGTTCTAACAAGTGTAGAATGGTTAAGAGAGAATTTTAAAGGCTTAGAATGGTCTAGGAATGAGTATTAGGACTTATAAGAACCATTAGAATGATCCTAAACATTGCTCGAGTCCCCAAGGGACATAGAGAGTGTAGGATGAGTCCTGGAGGTTCTAATAAGTGTAGAATGGTTGAGAGAGTATTCTAAAGGCTTAGAATGGTCTAGGAATGTGTATTAGGACTTATAAGAACCATTAGAATGATCCTAAACATTGCATGGTACCCCAAGGGACGTAGAGGGTGTACCATGAGTCCTTGGAGGTTCTAACAAGTGTAGAATGGTTAAGAGAGTATTCTAAAGGCTTAGAATGGTCTAGGAATGTGTATTAGGACTTATAATAACCATTGGAATGATCCTAAACATTGCGTGGTACCACAAGGGACGTAGAGGGTGTAGCATGAGTCCTTCTAGGTTCTAACAAGTGAAGAACGGTAAAGAGAGTATTCTAAAGGCTTAGAATGGTCTAGGAATGTGTATTAGGACTTATAAGAACCATTAGAATGATCCTAAACATTGTTCGAGTCCCCAAGGGACATAGAGGGTGTAGCAAGAGTCCTTGGAGGTTCTAATAAGAGTAGAATGGTTAAGAGAGTATTCTAAAGGCTTAGAATGGTCTAGGAATGTGTAGTAGGACTTATAAGAACCATTAGAATGATCCTAAACATTGCATGTTACCCCAAGGGACGTAGAGGGTGTACCATGAGTCCTTGGAGGTTCTAACAAGTGTAGAATGGTTAAGAGAGTATTCTAAAGGCTTAGAATGGTCTAGGAATGTGTATTAGGACTTATAATAACCATTGGAATGATCCTAAACATTGCGTGGTACCACAAGGGACATAGAGGGTGTAGGATGAGTCCTTGGAGGTTCTAATAAGTGTAGAATGGTTAAGAGAGTATTCTAAAGGCTTAGAATGGTCTAGGAATGTGTATTAGGACTTATAAGAACCATTAGAATGATCCTAAACATTGCATGGTACCCCAAGGGACGTAGAGGGTGTAGCATGAGTCCTTGGAGGTTCTAACAAGTGTAGAATGGTTAAGAGAGTATTCTAAAGGCTTACAATGGTCTAGGAATGTGTATTAGGACTTATAAGAACCATTAGAATGATCCTAAACATTGCATGGTACCCCAAGGGACGTAGAGGGAGTACCATGAGTCCTTGGACGTTCTAACAAGTGTAGAATGGTTAAGAGAGTATTCTAAAGGCTTAGAATGGTCAGGAATGTGTATTAGGACTTATAAGAACCATTAGAATGATCCTAAACATTGCATGGTACCCCAAGGGATGTAGAGGGAGTACCATGAGTCCTTGGAGGTTCTAACAAGTGTAGAATGGTTAAGAGAGTGTTCTAAAGGCTTAGAATGGTCTAGGAATGTGTATTAGGACTTATAATAACCATTGGAATGATCCTAAACATTGCGTGGTACCAGAAGGGACGTAGAGGGTGTAGCATGAGTCCTTGTAGGTTCTAACAAGAGTAGAACGGTAAAGAGAGTATTCTAAAGGCTTAGAATGGTCTAGGAATGTGTATTAGGACTTATAAGAACCATTAGAATGATCCTAAACATTGTTCGAGTCCCCAAGGGACATAGAGGGTGTAGCAAGAGTCGTTGGAGGTTCTAATAAGAGTAGAATGGTTAAGAGAGTATTCTAAAGGCTTAGAATGGTCTAGGAATGTGTAGTAGGACTTATAAGAACCATTAGAATGATCCTAAACAATGCATGGTACCCCAAGGGATGTAGAGGGTGTACCATGAATCCTTGGAGGTTCTAACAAGTGTAGAATGGTTAAGAGAGTATTCTAAATGCTTAGAATGGTCTAGGAATGTGTAATAGGACTTATAATAACCATTAGAATGATCCTAAACAATGCTTGAGTCACCAAGGGACGTAGAGGGTGTAGCATGAGTCCTTGGAGGTTATAACAAGTGTAGAATGGTTAAGATATTATTCTAAAGGCTTAGAATGGTCTAGGAATGTGTATTAGGACTTATAATAACCATTAGAATGATCCTAAACATTGCATGGTGCCCCAAGGGACGTAGAGGGTGTAGCATGAGTCCTTGGAGGTTCTAATAAGTGTAGAATGGTTAAGAGAGTATTCTAAAGGCTTAGAATGGTCTAGGAATGTGTACTAGGACTTATAATAACCATTAGAATGATCCTAAACATTGCATGGTACCCCAAGGGACGTAGAGGGTGTACCATGAGTCCTTGGAGGTTCTAACAAAGTGTAGAATGGTTAAGAGAGTATTCTAAAGGATTAGAATGGTCTAGGAATGTGTATTAGGACTTATAATAACCATTGGAATGATCCTAAACATTGCATGGTACCACAAGGGACGTAGAGGTGTAGCATGAGTCCTTGTAGGTTCTAACAAGTGTAGAATGGTTAAGAGAGAATTTTAAAGGCTTAGAATGGTCTAGGAATGAGTATTAGGACTTATAAGAACCATTAGAATGATCCTAAACATTGCTCGAGTCCCCAAGGGACATAGAGAGTGTAGGATGAGTCCTGGAGGTTCTAATAAGTGTAGAATGGTTGAGAGAGTATTCTAAAGGCTTAGAATGGTCTAGGAATGTGTATTAGGACTTATAAGAACCATTAGAATGATCCTAAACATTGCATGGTACCCCAAGGGACGTAGAGGGTGTACCATGAGTCCTTGGAGGTTCTAACAGGTGTAGAATGGTTAAGAGAGTATTCTAAAGGCTTAGAATGGTCTAGGAATGTGTATTAGGACTTATAATAACCATTGGAATGATCCTAAACATTGCGTGGTACCACAAGGGACGTAGAGGGTGTAGCATGAGTCCTTCTAGGTTCTAACAAGTGAAGAACGGTAAAGAGAGTATTCTAAAGGCTTAGAATGGTCTAGGAATGTGTATTAGGACTTATAAGAACCATTAGAATGATCCTAAACATTGTTCGAGTCCCCAAGGGACATAGAGGGTGTAGCAAGAGTCCTTGGAGGTTCTAATAAGAGTAGAATGGTTAAGAGAGTATTCTAAAGGCTTAGAATGGTCTAGGAATGTGTAGTAGGACTTATAAGAACCATTAGAATGATCCTAAACATTGCATGTTACCCCAAGGGACGTAGAGGGTGTACCATGAGTCCTTGGAGGTTCTAACAAGTGTAGAATGGTTAAGAGAGTATTCTAAAGGCTTAGAATGGTCTAGGAATGTGTATTAGGACTTATAATAACCATTGGAATGATCCTAAACATTGCGTGGTACCACAAGGGACATAGAGGGTGTAGGATGAGTCCTTGGAGGTTCTAATAAGTGTAGAATGGTTAAGAGAGTATTCTAAAGGCTTAGAATGGTCTAGGAATGTGTATTAGGACTTATAAGAACCATTAGAATGATCCTAAACATTGCATGGTACCCCAAGGGACGTAGAGGGTGTAGCATGAGTCCTTGGAGGTTCTAATAAGTGTAGAATGGTTAAGAGAGTATTCTAAAGGCTTACAATGGTCTAGGAATGTGTATTAGGACTTATAATAACCATTAGAATGATCCTAAACATTGCATGGTGCCCCAAGGGACGTAGATGGTGTAGCATGAGTCCTTGGAGGTTCTAATAAGTGTAGAATGGTTAAGAGAGTATTCTAAAGGCTTAGAATGGTCTAGGAATGTGTACTAGGACTTATAATAACCATTAGAATGATCCTAAACATTGCACGGTACCCCAAGCGACGTAGAGGGTGTACCATGAGTCCTTGGAGGTTCTAACAAAGTGTAGAATGGTTAAGAGAGTATTCTAAAGGCTTAGAATGGTCTAGGAATGAGTATTAGGACTTATAAGAACCATTAGAATGATCCTAAACATTGCTCGAGTCCCCAAGGGACATAGAGAGTGTAGGATGAGTCCTGGAGGTTCTAATAAGTGTAGAATGGTTAAGAGAGTATTCTAAAGGCTTAGAATGGTCTAGGAATGTGTATTAGGACTTATAAGAACCATTAGAATGATCCTAAACATTGCATGGTACCCCAAGGGACGTAGAGGGAGTACCATGAGTCCTTGGAGGTTCTAACAAGTGTAGAATGGTTAAGAGAGTATTCTAAAGGCTTAGAATGGTCTAGGAATGTGTATTAGGACTTATAATAACCATTGGAATGATCCTAAACATTGCGTGGTACCAGAAGGGACGTAGAGGGTGTAGCATGAGTCCTTGTAGGTTCTAACAAGTGTAGAACGGTAAAGAGAGTATTCTAAAGGCTTAGAATGGTCTAGGAATGTGTATTAGGACTTATAAGAACCATTAGAATGATCCTAAACATTGTTCGAGTCCCCAAGGGACATAGAGGGTGTAGCAAGAGTCGTTGGAGGTTCTAATAAGAGTAGAATGGTTAAGAGAGTATTCTAAAGGCTTAGAATGGTCTAGGAATGTGTAGTAGGACTTATAAGAACCATTAGAATGATCCTAAACAATGCATGGTACCCCAAGGGATGTAGAGGGTGTACCATGAATCCTTGGAGGTTCTAACAAGTGTAGAATGGTTAAGAGAGTATTCTAAATGCTTAGAATGGTCTAGGAATGTGTAATAGGACTTATAATAACCATTAGAATGATCCTAAACAATGCTTGAGTCCCCAAGGGACGTAGAGGGTGTAGCATGAGTCCTTGGAGGTTATAACAAGTGTAGAATGGTTAAGATATTATTCTAAAGGCTTAGAATGGTCTAGGAATGTGTATTAGGACTTATAATAACCATTAGAATGATCCTAAACATTGCATGGTGCCCCAAGGGACGTAGAGGGTGTAGCATGAGTCCTTGGAGGTTCTAATAAGTGTAGAATGGTTAAGAGAGTATTCTAAAGGCTTAGAATGGTCTAGGAATGTGTACTAGGACTTATAATAACCATTAGAATGATCCTAAACATTGCATGGTACCCCAATGGACGTAGAGGGTGTACCATGAGTCCTTGGAGGTTCTAACAAAGTGTAGAATGGTTAAGAGAGTATTCTAAAGGATTAGAATGGTCTAGGAATGTGTATTAGGACTTATAATAACCATTGGAATGATCCTAAACATTGCTTGGTACCACAAGGGACGTAGAGGTGTAGCATGAGTCCTTGTAGGTTCTAACAAGTGTAGAATGGTTAAGAGAGAATTTTAAAGGCTTAGAATGGTCTAGGAATGAGTATTAGGACTTATAAGAACCATTAGAATGATCCTAAACATTGCTCGAGTCCCCAAGGGACATAGAGAGTGTAGGATGAGTCCTGGAGGTTCTAATAAGTGTAGAATGGTTAAGAGAGTATTCTAAAGGCTTAGAATGGTCTAGGAATGTGTATTAGGACTTATAAGAACCATTAGAATGATCCTAAACATTGCATGGTACCCCAAGGGACGTAGAGGGTGTAGCATGAGTCCTTGGAGGTTCTAATAAGTGTAGAATGGTTAAGAGAGTATTCTAAAGGCTTACAATGGTCTAGGAATGTGTATTAGGACTTATAATAACCATTAGAATGATCCTAAACATTGCATGGTTCCCCAAGGGACGTAGATGGTGTAGCATGAGTCCTTGGAGGTTCTAATAAGTGTAGAATGGTTAAGAGAGTATTCTAAAGGCTTAGAATGGTCTAGGAATGTGTACTAGGACTTATAATAACCATTAGAATGATCCTAAACATTGCACGGTACCCCAAGCGACGTAGAGGGTGTACCATGAGTCCTTGGAGGTTCTAACAAAGTGTAGAATGGTTAAGAGAGTATTCTAAAGGCTTAGAATGGTCTAGGAATGAGTATTAGGACTTATAAGAACCATTAGAATGATCCTAAACATTGCTCGAGTCCCCAAGGGACATAGAGAGTGTAGGATGAGTCCTGGAGGTTCTAATAAGTGTAGAATGGTTAAGAGAGTATTCTAAAGGCTTAGAATGGTCTAGGAATGTGTACTAGGACTTATAATAACCATTAGAATGATCCTAAACATTGCATGGTACCCCAAGGGACGTAGAGGGAGTACCATGAGTCCTTGGAGGTTCTAACAAGTGTAGAATGGTTAAGAGAGTATTCTAAAGGCTTAGAATGGTCTAGGAATGAGTATTAGGACTTATAAGAACCATTAGAATGATCCTAAACATTGCTCGAGTCCCCAAGGGACATAGAGAGTGTAGGATGAGTCCTGGAGGTTCTAATAAGTGTAGAATGGTTAAGAGAGTATTCTAAAGGCTTAGAATGGTCTAGGAATGTGTAGTAGGACTTATAAGAACCATTAGAATGATCCTAAACATTGCATGGTACCCCAAGGGACGTAGAGGGTGTACCATGAGTCCTTGGAGGTTCTAACAAGTGTAGAATGGTTAAGAGAGTATTCTAAAGGCTTAGAATGGTCTAGGAATGTGTATTAGGACTTATAATAACCATTGGAATGATCCTAAACATTGCGTGGTACCACAAGGGACATAGAGGGTGTAGGATGAGTCCTTGGAGGTTCTAATAAGTGTAGAATGGTTAAGAGAGTATTCTAAAGGCTTAAAATGGTCTAGGAATGTGTATTAGGACTTATAAGAACCATTAGAATGATCCTAAACATTGCATGGTACCCCAAGGGACGTAGAGGGTGTAGCATGAGTCCTTGGAGGTTCTAATAAGTGTAGAATGGTTAAGAGAGTATTCTAGAGGCTTACAATGGTCTAGGAATGTGTATTAGGACTTATAATAACCATTAGAATGATCCTAAACATTGCATGGTGCCCCAAGGGACGTAGATGGTGTAGCATGAGTCCTTGGAGGTTCTAATAAGTGTAGAATGGTTAAGAGAGTATTCTAAAGGCTTAGAATGGTCTAGGAATGTGTACTAGGACTTATAATAACCATTAGAATGATCCTAAACATTGCACGGTACCCCAAGCGACGTAGAGGGTGTACCACGAGTCCTTGGAGGTTCTAACAAAGTGTAGAATGGTTAAGAGAGTATTCTAAAGGCTTAGAATGGTCTAGGAATGAGTATTAGGACTTATAAGAACCATTAGAATGATCCTAAACATTGCTCGAGTCCCCAAGGGACATAGAGAGTGTACGATGAGTCCTTGGAGGTTCTAACAAGTGTAGAATGGTTAAGAGAGTATTCTAAAGGCTTAGAATGGTCTAGGAATATGTATTAGGACTTATAAGAACCATTAGAATGATCCTAAACATTGCATGGTACCCCAAGGGACGTAGAGGGAGTACCATGAGTCCTTGGAGGTTCTAACAAGTGTAGAATGGTTAAGAGAGTATTCTAAAGGCTTAGAATGGTCTAGGAATGTGTATTAGGACTTATAAGAACCATTAGAATGATCCTAAACATTGCGTGGTACCACAAGGGACGTAGAGGGTGTAGCATGAGTCCTTGGAGGTTCTAATAAGTGTAGAATGGTTAAGAGAGTATTCTAAAGGCTTACAATGGTCTAGGAATGTGTATTAGGACTTATAATAACCATTAGAATGATCCTAAACATTGCATGGTGCCCCAAGGGACGTAGATGGTGTAGCATGAGTCCTTGGAGGTTCTAATAAGTGTAGAATGGTTAAGAGAGTATTCTAAAGGCTTAGAATGGTCTAGGAATGTGTACTAGGACTTATAATAACCATTAGAATGATCCTAAACATTGCACGGTACCCCAAGCGACGTAGAGGGTGTACCATGAGTCCTTGGAGGTTCTAACAAAGTGTAGAATGGTTAAGAGAGTATTCTAAAGGCTTAGAATGGTCTAGGAATGAGTATTAGGACTTATAAGAACCATTAGAATGATCCTAAACATTGCTCGAGTCCCCAAGGGACATAGAGAGTGTAGGATGAGTCCTGGAGGTTCTAATAAGTGTAGAATGGTTAAGAGAGTATTCTAAAGGCTTTGAATGGTCTAGGAATGTGTATTAGGACTTATAAGAACCATTAGAATGATCCTAAACATTGCATGGTACCCCAAGGGACGTAGAGGGAGTACCATGAGTCCTTGGAGGTTCTAACAAGTGTAGAATGGTTAAGAGAGTATTCTAAAGGCTTAGAATGGTCTAGGAATGAGTATTAGGACTTATAAGAACCATTAGAATGATCCTAAACATTGCTCGAGTCCCCAAGGGACATAGAGAGTGTAGGATGAGTCCTGGAGGTTCTAATAAGTGTAGAATGGTTAAGAGAGTATTCTAAAGGCTTAGAATGGTCTAGGAATATGTATTAGGACTTATAAGAACCATTAGAATGATCCTAAACATTGCATGGTACCCCAAGGGACGTAGAGGGAGTACCATGAGTCCTTGGAGGTTCTAACAAGTGTAGAATGGTTAAGAGAGTATTCTAAAGGCTTAGAATGGTCTAGGAATGTGTATTAGGACTTATAAGAACCATTAGAATGATCCTAAACATTGCGTGGTACCACAAGGGACGTAGAGGGTGTAGCATGAGTCCTTGGAGGTTCTAATAAGTGTAGAATGGTTAAGAGAGTATTCTAAAGGCTTACAATGGTCTAGGAATGTGTATTAGGACTTATAATAACCATTAGAATGATCCTAAACATTGCATGGTGCCCCAAGGGACGTAGATGGTGTAGCATGAGTCCTTGGAGGTTCTAATAAGTGTAGAATGGTTAAGAGAGTATTCTAAAGGCTTAGAATGGTCTAGGAATGTGTACTAGGACTTATAATAACCATTAGAATGATCCTAAACATTGCACGGTACCCCAAGCGACGTAGAGGGTGTACCATGAGTCCTTGGAGGTTCTAACAAAGTGTAGAATGGTTAAGAGAGTATTCTAAAGGCTTAGAATGGTCTAGGAATGAGTATTAGGACTTATAAGAACCATTAGAATGATCCTAAACATTGCTCGAGTCCCCAAGGGACATAGAGAGTGTAGGATGAGTCCTGGAGGTTCTAATAAGTGTAGAATGGTTAAGAGAGTATTCTAAAGGCTTACAATGGTCTAGGAATGTGTATTAGGACTTATAATAACCATTAGAATGATCCTAAACATTGCATGGTGCCCCAAGGGACGTAGATGGTGTAGCATGAGTCCTTGGAGGTTCTAATAAGTGTAGAATGGTTAAGAGAGTATTCTAAAGGCTTAGAATGGTCTAGGAATGTGTACTAGGACTTATAATAACCATTAGAATGATCCTAAACATTGCACGGTACCCCAAGCGACGTAGAGGGTGTACCACGAGTCCTTGGAGGTTCTAACAAAGTGTAGAATGGTTAAGAGAGTATTCTAAAGGCTTAGAATGGTCTAGGAATGAGTATTAGGACTTATAAGAACCATTAGAATGATCCTAAACATTGCTCGAGTCCCCAAGGGACATAGAGAGTGTACGATGAGTCCTTGGAGGTTCTAACAAGTGTAGAATGGTTAAGAGAGTATTCTAAAGGCTTAGAATGGTCTAGGAATATGTATTAGGACTTATAAGAACCATTAGAATGATCCTAAACATTGCATGGTACCCCAAGGGACGTAGAGGGAGTACCATGAGTCCTTGGAGGTTCTAACAAGTGTAGAATGGTTAAGAGAGTATTCTAAAGGCTTAGAATGGTCTAGGAATGTGTATTAGGACTTATAAGAACCATTAGAATGATCCTAAACATTGCGTGGTACCACAAGGGACGTAGAGGGTGTAGCATGAGTCCTTGGAGGTTCTAA
Organism: Crotalaria pallida; assembly: GCA_037953625.1. Lineage (NCBI taxonomy): Eukaryota > Viridiplantae > Streptophyta > Magnoliopsida > Fabales > Fabaceae > Crotalaria > Crotalaria pallida. The sequence goes on along the minus strand of CM075655.1, from coordinate 61,281,420 downwards.
TAAGTGTAGAATGGTTAAGAGAGTATTCTAAAGGCTTACAATGGTCTAGGAATGTGTATTAGGACTTATAATAACCATTAGAATGATCCTAAACATTGCATGGTGCCCCAAGGGACGTAGATGGTGTAGCATGAGTCCTTGGAGGTTCTAATAAGTGTAGAATGGTTAAGAGAGTATTCTAAAGGCTTAGAATGGTCTAGGAATGTGTACTAGGACTTATAATAACCATTAGAATGATCCTAAACATTGCACGGTACCCCAAGCGACGTAGAGGGTGTACCATGAGTCCTTGGAGGTTCTAACAAAGTGTAGAATGGTTAAGAGAGTATTCTAAAGGCTTAGAATGGTCTAGGAATGAGTATTAGGACTTATAAGAACCATTAGAATGATCCTAAACATTGCTCGAGTCCCCAAGGGACATAGAGAGTGTAGGATGAGTCCTGGAGGTTCTAATAAGTGTAGAATGGTTAAGAGAGTATTCTAAAGGCTTTGAATGGTCTAGGAATGTGTATTAGGACTTATAAGAACCATTAGAATGATCCTAAACATTGCATGGTACCCCAAGGGACGTAGAGGGAGTACCATGAGTCCTTGGAGGTTCTAACAAGTGTAGAATGGTTAAGAGAGTATTCTAAAGGCTTAGAATGGTCTAGGAATGAGTATTAGGACTTATAAGAACCATTAGAATGATCCTAAACATTGCTCGAGTCCCCAAGGGACATAGAGAGTGTAGGATGAGTCCTGGAGGTTCTAATAAGTGTAGAATGGTTAAGAGAGTATTCTAAAGGCTTAGAATGGTCTAGGAATGTGTAGTAGGACTTATAAGAACCATTAGAATGATCCTAAACATTGCATGGTACCCCAAGGGACGTAGAGGGTGTACCATGAGTCCTTGGAGGTTCTAACAAGTGTAGAATGGTTAAGAGAGTATTCTAAAGGCTTAGAATGGTCTAGGAATGTGTATTAGGACTTATAATAACCATTGGAATGATCCTAAACATTGCGTGGTACCACAAGGGACATAGAGGGTGTAGGATGAGTCCTTGGAGGTTCTAATAAGTGTAGAATGGTTAAGAGAGTATTCTAAAGGCTTAGAATGGTCTAGGAATGTGTATTAGGACTTATAAGAACCATTAGAATGATCCTAAACATTGCATGGTACCCCAAGGGACGTAGAGGGTGTAGCATGAGTCCTTGGAGGTTCTAATAAGTGTAGAATGGTTAAGAGAGTATTCTAGAGGCTTACAATGGTCTAGGAATGTGTATTAGGACTTATAATAACCATTAGAATGATCCTAAACATTGCATGGTGCCCCAAGGGACGTAGATGGTGTAGCATGAGTCCTTGGAGGTTCTAATAAGTGTAGAATGGTTAAGAGAGTATTCTAAAGGCTTAGAATGGTCTAGGAATGTGTACTAGGACTTATAATAACCATTAGAATGATCCTAAACATTGCACGGTACCCCAAGCGACGTAGAGGGTGTACCACGAGTCCTTGGAGGTTCTAACAAAGTGTAGAATGGTTAAGAGAGTATTCTAAAGGCTTAGAATGGTCTAGGAATGAGTATTAGGACTTATAAGAACCATTAGAATGATCCTAAACATTGCTCGAGTCCCCAAGGGACATAGAGAGTGTAGGATGAGTCCTTGGAGGTTCTAACAAGTGTAGAATGGTTAAGAGAGTATTCTAAAGGCTTAGAATGGTCTAGGAATATGTATTAGGACTTATAAGAACCATTAGAATGATCCTAAACATTGCATGGTACCCCAAGGGACGTAGAGGGAGTACCATGAGTCCTTGGAGGTTCTAACAAGTGTAGAATGGTTAAGAGAGTATTCTAAAGGCTTAGAATGGTCTAGGAATGTGTATTAGGACTTATAAGAACCATTAGAATGATCCTAAACATTGCGTGGTACCACAAGGGACGTAGAGGGTGTAGCATGAGTCCTTGGAGGTTCTAATAAGTGTAGAATGGTTAAGAGAGTATTCTAAAGGCTTACAATGGTCTAGGAATGTGTATTAGGACTTATAATAACCATTAGAATGATCCTAAACATTGCATGGTGCCCCAAGGGACGTAGATGGTGTAGCATGAGTCCTTGGAGGTTCTAATAAGTGTAGAATGGTTAAGAGAGTATTCTAAAGGCTTAGAATGGTCTAGGAATGTGTACTAGGACTTATAATAACCATTAGAATGATCCTAAACATTGCACGGTACCCCAAGCGACGTAGAGGGTGTACCATGAGTCCTTGGAGGTTCTAACAAAGTGTAGAATGGTTAAGAGAGTATTCTAAAGGCTTAGAATGGTCTAGGAATGAGTATTAGGACTTATAAGAACCATTAGAATGATCCTAAACATTGCTCGAGTCCCCAAGGGACATAGAGAGTGTAGGATGAGTCCTGGAGGTTCTAATAAGTGTAGAATGGTTAAGAGAGTATTCTAAAGGCTTAGAATGGTCTAGGAATGTGTATTAGGACTTATAAGAACCATTAGAATGATCCTAAACATTGCATGGTACCCCAAGGGACGTAGAGGGAGTACCATGAGTCCTTGGAGGTTCTAACAAGTGTAGAATGGTTAAGAGAGTATTCTAAAGGCTTAGAATGGTCTAGGAATGAGTATTAGGACTTATAAGAACCATTAGAATGATCCTAAACATTGCTCGAGTCCCCAAGGGACATAGAGAGTGTAGGATGAGTCCTGGAGGTTCTAATAAGTGTAGAATGGTTAAGAGAGTATTCTAAAGGCTTAGAATGGTCTAGGAATGTGTAGTAGGACTTATAAGAACCATTAGAATGATCCTAAACATTGCATGGTACCCCAAGGGACGTAGAGGGTGTACCATGAGTCCTTGGAGGTTCTAACAAGTGTAGAATGGTTAAGAGAGTATTCTAAAGGCTTAGAATGGTCTAGGAATGTGTATTAGGACTTATAATAACCATTGGAATGATCCTAAACATTGCGTGGTACCACAAGGGACATAGAGGGTGTAGGATGAGTCCTTGGAGGTTCTAATAAGTGTAGAATGGTTAAGAGAGTATTCTAAAGGCTTAGAATGGTCTAGGAATGTGTATTAGGACTTATAAGAACCATTAGAATGATCCTAAACATTGCATGGTACCCCAAGGGACGTAGAGGGTGTAGCATGAGTCCTTGGAGGTTCTAATAAGTGTAGAATGGTTAAGAGAGTATTCTAGAGGCTTACAATGGTCTAGGAATGTGTATTAGGACTTATAATAACCATTAGAATGATCCTAAACATTGCATGGTGCCCCAAGGGACGTAGATGGTGTAGCATGAGTCCTTGGAGGTTCTAATAAGTGTAGAATGGTTAAGAGAGTATTCTAAAGGCTTAGAATGGTCTAGGAATGTGTACTAGGACTTATAATAACCATTAGAATGATCCTAAACATTGCACGGTACCCCAAGCGACGTAGAGGGTGTACCACGAGTCCTTGGAGGTTCTAACAAAGTGTAGAATGGTTAAGAGAGTATTCTAAAGGCTTAGAATGGTCTAGGAATGAGTATTAGGACTTATAAGAACCATTAGAATGATCCTAAACATTGCTCGAGTCCCCAAGGGACATAGAGAGTGTAGGATGAGTCCTTGGAGGTTCTAACAAGTGTAGAATGGTTAAGAGAGTATTCTAAAGGCTTAGAATGGTCTAGGAATATGTATTAGGACTTATAAGAACCATTAGAATGATCCTAAACATTGCATGGTACCCCAAGGGACGTAGAGGGAGTACCATGAGTCCTTGGAGGTTCTAACAAGTGTAGAATGGTTAAGAGAGTATTCTAAAGGCTTAGAATGGTCTAGGAATGTGTATTAGGACTTATAAGAACCATTAGAATGATCCTAAACATTGCGTGGTACCACAAGGGACGTAGAGGGTGTAGCATGAGTCCTTGGAGGTTCTAATAAGTGTAGAATGGTTAAGAGAGTATTCTAAAGGCTTACAATGGTCTAGGAATGTGTATTAGGACTTATAATAACCATTAGAATGATCCTAAACATTGCATGGTGCCCCAAGGGACGTAGATGGTGTAGCATGAGTCCTTGGAGGTTCTAATAAGTGTAGAATGGTTAAGAGAGTATTCTAAAGGCTTAGAATGGTCTAGGAATGTGTACTAGGACTTATAATAACCATTAGAATGATCCTAAACATTGCACGGTACCCCAAGCGACGTAGAGGGTGTACCATGAGTCCTTGGAGGTTCTAACAAAGTGTAGAATGGTTAAGAGAGTATTCTAAAGGCTTAGAATGGTCTAGGAATGAGTATTAGGACTTATAAGAACCATTAGAATGATCCTAAACATTGCTCGAGTCCCCAAGGGACATAGAGAGTGTAGGATGAGTCCTGGAGGTTCTAATAAGTGTAGAATGGTTAAGAGAGTATTCTAAAGGCTTTGAATGGTCTAGGAATGTGTAGTAGGACTTATAAGAACCATTAGAATGATCCTAAACATTGCATGGTACCCCAAGGGACGTAGAGGGTGTACCATGAGTCCTTGGAGGTTCTAACAAGTGTAGAATGGTTAAGAGAGTATTCTAAAGGCTTAGAATGGTCTAGGAATGTGTATTAGGACTTATAATAACCATTGGAATGATCCTAAACATTGCGTGGTACCACAAGGGACATAGAGGGTGTAGGATGAGTCCTTGGAGGTTCTAACAAGTGTAGAATGGTTAAGAGAGTATTCTAAAGGCTTAGAATGGTCTAGGAATGTGTATTAGGACTTATAAGAACCATTAGAATGATCCTAAACATTGCATGGTACCCCAAGGGACGTAGAGGGTGTAGCATGAGTCCTTGGAGGTTCTAATAAGTGTAGAATGGTTAAGAGAGTATTCTAAAGGCTTACAATGGTCTAGGAATGTGTATTAGGACTTATAATAACCATTGGAATGATCCTAAACATTGCGTGGTACCAGAAGGGACGTAGAGGGTGTAGCATGAGTCCTTGTAGGTTCTAACAAGTGTAGAACGGTAAAGAGAGTATTCTAAAGGCTTAGAATGGTCTAGGAATGTGTATTAGGACTTATAAGAACCATTAGAATGATCCTAAACATTGTTCGAGTCCCCAAGGGACATAGAGGGTGTAGCAAGAGTCGTTGGAGGTTCTAATAAGAGTAGAATGGTTAAGAGAGTATTCTAAAGGCTTAGAATGGTCTAGGAATGTGTAGTAGGACTTATAAGAACCATTAGAATGATCCTAAACATTGCATGTTACCCCAAGGGACGTAGAGGGTGTACCATGAGTCCTTGGAGGTTCTAACAAGTGTAGAATGGTTAAGAGAGTATTCTAAAGGCTTAGAATGGTCTAGGAATGTGTATTAGGACTTATAATAACCATTGGAATGATCCTAAACATTGCGTGGTACCACAAGGGACATAGAGGGTGTAGGATGAGTCCTTGGAGGTTCTAATAAGTGTAGAATGGTTAAGAGAGTATTCTAAAGGCTTAGAATGGTCTAGGAATGTGTATTAGGACTTATAAGAACCATTAGAATGATCCTAAACATTGCATGGTACCCCAAGGGACGTAGAGGGTGTAGCATGAGTCCTTGGAGGTTCTAACAAGTGTAGAATGGTTAAGAGAGTATTCTAAAGGCTTACAATGGTCTAGGAATGTGTATTAGGACTTATAAGAACCATTAGAATGATCCTAAACATTGCATGGTACCCCAAGGGACGTAGAGGGAGTACCATGAGTCCTTGGACGTTCTAACAAGTGTAGAATGGTTAAGAGAGTATTCTAAAGGCTTAGAATGGTCAGGAATGTGTATTAGGACTTATAAGAACCATTAGAATGATCCTAAACATTGCATGGTACCCCAAGGGATGTAGAGGGAGTACCATGAGTCCTTGGAGGTTCTAACAAGTGTAGAATGGTTAAGAGAGTATTCTAAAGGCTTAGAATGGTCTAGGAATGTGTATTAGGACTTATAATAACCATTGGAATGATCCTAAACATTGCGTGGTACCAGAAGGGACGTAGAGGGTGTAGCATGAGTCCTTGTAGGTTCTAACAAGTGTAGAACGGTAAAGAGAGTATTCTAAAGGCTTAGAATGGTCTAGGAATGTGTATTAGGACTTATAAGAACCATTAGAATGATCCTAAACATTGTTCGAGTCCCCAAGGGACATAGAGGGTGTAGCAAGAGTCGTTGGAGGTTCTAATAAGAGTAGAATGGTTAAGAGAGTATTCTAAAGGCTTAGAATGGTCTAGGAATGTGTAGTAGGACTTATAAGAACCATTAGAATGATCCTAAACAATGCATGGTACCCTAAGGGATGTAGAGGGTGTACCATGAATCCTTGGAGGTTCTAACAAGTGTAGAATGGTTAAGAGAGTATTCTAAATGCTTAGAATGGTCTAGGAATGTGTAATAGGACTTATAATAACCATTAGAATGATCCTAAACAATGCTTGAGTCACCAAGGGACGTAGAGGGTGTAGCATGAGTCCTTGGAGGTTATAACAAGTGTAGAATGGTTAAGATATTATTCTAAAGGCTTAGAATGGTCTAGGAATGTGTATTAGGACTTATAATAACCATTAGAATGATCCTAAACATTGCATGGTGCCCCAAGGGACGTAGAGGGTGTAGCATGAGTCCTTGGAGGTTCTAATAAGTGTAGAATGGTTAAGAGAGTATTCTAAAGGCTTAGAATGGTCTAGGAATGTGTACTAGGACTTATAATAACCATTAGAATGATCCTAAACATTGCATGGTACCCCAAGGGACGTAGAGGGTGTACCATGAGTCCTTGGAGGTTCTAACAAAGTGTAGAATGGTTAAGAGAGTATTCTAAAGGATTAGAATGGTCTAGGAATGTGTATTAGGACTTATAATAACCATTGGAATGATCCTAAACATTGCATGGTACCACAAGGGACGTAGAGGTGTAGCATGAGTCCTTGTAGGTTCTAACAAGTGTAGAATGGTTAAGAGAGAATTTTAAAGGCTTAGAATGGTCTAGGAATGAGTATTAGGACTTATAAGAACCATTAGAATGATCCTAAACATTGCTCGAGTCCCCAAGGGACATAGAGAGTGTAGGATGAGTCCTGGAGGTTCTAATAAGTGTAGAATGGTTGAGAGAGTATTCTAAAGGCTTAGAATGGTCTAGGAATGTGTATTAGGACTTATAAGAACCATTAGAATGATCCTAAACATTGCATGGTACCCCAAGGGACGTAGAGGGTGTACCATGAGTCCTTGGAGGTTCTAACAAGTGTAGAATGGTTAAGAGAGTATTCTAAAGGCTTAGAATGGTCTAGGAATGTGTATTAGGACTTATAATAACCATTGGAATGATCCTAAACATTGCGTGGTACCACAAGGGACGTAGAGGGTGTAGCATGAGTCCTTCTAGGTTCTAACAAGTGAAGAACGGTAAAGAGAGTATTCTAAAGGCTTAGAATGGTCTAGGAATGTGTATTAGGACTTATAAGAACCATTAGAATGATCCTAAACATTGTTCGAGTCCCCAAGGGACATAGAGGGTGTAGCAAGAGTCCTTGGAGGTTCTAATAAGAGTAGAATGGTTAAGAGAGTATTCTAAAGGCTTAGAATGGTCTAGGAATGTGTAGTAGGACTTATAAGAACCATTAGAATGATCCTAAACATTGCATGTTACCCCAAGGGACGTAGAGGGTGTACCATGAGTCCTTGGAGGTTCTAACAAGTGTAGAATGGTTAAGAGAGTATTCTAAAGGCTTAGAATGGTCTAGGAATGTGTATTAGGACTTATAATAACCATTGGAATGATCCTAAACATTGCGTGGTACCACAAGGGACATAGAGGGTGTAGGATGAGTCCTTGGAGGTTCTAATAAGTGTAGAATGGTTAAGAGAGTATTCTAAAGGCTTAGAATGGTCTAGGAATGTGTATTAGGACTTATAAGAACCATTAGAATGATCCTAAACATTGCATGGTACCCCAAGGGACGTAGAGGGTGTAGCATGAGTCCTTGGAGGTTCTAACAAGTGTAGAATGGTTAAGAGAGTATTCTAAAGGCTTACAATGGTCTAGGAATGTGTATTAGGACTTATAAGAACCATTAGAATGATCCTAAACATTGCATGGTACCCCAAGGGACGTAGAGGGAGTACCATGAGTCCTTGGACGTTCTAACAAGTGTAGAATGGTTAAGAGAGTATTCTAAAGGCTTAGAATGGTCAGGAATGTGTATTAGGACTTATAAGAACCATTAGAATGATCCTAAACATTGCATGGTACCCCAAGGGATGTAGAGGGAGTACCATGAGTCCTTGGAGGTTCTAACAAGTGTAGAATGGTTAAGAGAGTGTTCTAAAGGCTTAGAATGGTCTAGGAATGTGTATTAGGACTTATAATAACCATTGGAATGATCCTAAACATTGCGTGGTACCAGAAGGGACGTAGAGGGTGTAGCATGAGTCCTTGTAGGTTCTAACAAGAGTAGAACGGTAAAGAGAGTATTCTAAAGGCTTAGAATGGTCTAGGAATGTGTATTAGGACTTATAAGAACCATTAGAATGATCCTAAACATTGTTCGAGTCCCCAAGGGACATAGAGGGTGTAGCAAGAGTCGTTGGAGGTTCTAATAAGAGTAGAATGGTTAAGAGAGTATTCTAAAGGCTTAGAATGGTCTAGGAATGTGTAGTAGGACTTATAAGAACCATTAGAATGATCCTAAACAATGCATGGTACCCCAAGGGATGTAGAGGGTGTACCATGAATCCTTGGAGGTTCTAACAAGTGTAGAATGGTTAAGAGAGTATTCTAAATGCTTAGAATGGTCTAGGAATGTGTAATAGGACTTATAATAACCATTAGAATGATCCTAAACAATGCTTGAGTCACCAAGGGACGTAGAGGGTGTAGCATGAGTCCTTGGAGGTTATAACAAGTGTAGAATGGTTAAGATATTATTCTAAAGGCTTAGAATGGTCTAGGAATGTGTATTAGGACTTATAATAACCATTAGAATGATCCTAAACATTGCATGGTGCCCCAAGGGACGTAGAGGGTGTAGCATGAGTCCTTGGAGGTTCTAATAAGTGTAGAATGGTTAAGAGAGTATTCTAAAGGCTTAGAATGGTCTAGGAATGTGTACTAGGACTTATAATAACCATTAGAATGATCCTAAACATTGCATGGTACCCCAAGGGACGTAGAGGGTGTACCATGAGTCCTTGGAGGTTCTAACAAAGTGTAGAATGGTTAAGAGAGTATTCTAAAGGATTAGAATGGTCTAGGAATGTGTATTAGGACTTATAATAACCATTGGAATGATCCTAAACATTGCATGGTACCACAAGGGACGTAGAGGTGTAGCATGAGTCCTTGTAGGTTCTAACAAGTGTAGAATGGTTAAGAGAGAATTTTAAAGGCTTAGAATGGTCTAGGAATGAGTATTAGGACTTATAAGAACCATTAGAATGATCCTAAACATTGCTCGAGTCCCCAAGGGACATAGAGAGTGTAGGATGAGTCCTGGAGGTTCTAATAAGTGTAGAATGGTTGAGAGAGTATTCTAAAGGCTTAGAATGGTCTAGGAATGTGTATTAGGACTTATAAGAACCATTAGAATGATCCTAAACATTGCATGGTACCCCAAGGGACGTAGAGGGTGTACCATGAGTCCTTGGAGGTTCTAACAGGTGTAGAATGGTTAAGAGAGTATTCTAAAGGCTTAGAATGGTCTAGGAATGTGTATTAGGACTTATAATAACCATTGGAATGATCCTAAACATTGCGTGGTACCACAAGGGACGTAGAGGGTGTAGCATGAGTCCTTCTAGGTTCTAACAAGTGAAGAACGGTAAAGAGAGTATTCTAAAGGCTTAGAATGGTCTAGGAATGTGTATTAGGACTTATAAGAACCATTAGAATGATCCTAAACATTGTTCGAGTCCCCAAGGGACATAGAGGGTGTAGCAAGAGTCCTTGGAGGTTCTAATAAGAGTAGAATGGTTAAGAGAGTATTCTAAAGGCTTAGAATGGTCTAGGAATGTGTAGTAGGACTTATAAGAACCATTAGAATGATCCTAAACATTGCATGTTACCCCAAGGGACGTAGAGGGTGTACCATGAGTCCTTGGAGGTTCTAACAAGTGTAGAATGGTTAAGAGAGTATTCTAAAGGCTTAGAATGGTCTAGGAATGTGTATTAGGACTTATAATAACCATTGGAATGATCCTAAACATTGCGTGGTACCACAAGGGACATAGAGGGTGTAGGATGAGTCCTTGGAGGTTCTAATAAGTGTAGAATGGTTAAGAGAGTATTCTAAAGGCTTAGAATGGTCTAGGAATGTGTATTAGGACTTATAAGAACCATTAGAATGATCCTAAACATTGCATGGTACCCCAAGGGACGTAGAGGGTGTAGCATGAGTCCTTGGAGGTTCTAATAAGTGTAGAATGGTTAAGAGAGTATTCTAAAGGCTTACAATGGTCTAGGAATGTGTATTAGGACTTATAATAACCATTAGAATGATCCTAAACATTGCATGGTGCCCCAAGGGACGTAGATGGTGTAGCATGAGTCCTTGGAGGTTCTAATAAGTGTAGAATGGTTAAGAGAGTATTCTAAAGGCTTAGAATGGTCTAGGAATGTGTACTAGGACTTATAATAACCATTAGAATGATCCTAAACATTGCACGGTACCCCAAGCGACGTAGAGGGTGTACCATGAGTCCTTGGAGGTTCTAACAAAGTGTAGAATGGTTAAGAGAGTATTCTAAAGGCTTAGAATGGTCTAGGAATGAGTATTAGGACTTATAAGAACCATTAGAATGATCCTAAACATTGCTCGAGTCCCCAAGGGACATAGAGAGTGTAGGATGAGTCCTGGAGGTTCTAATAAGTGTAGAATGGTTAAGAGAGTATTCTAAAGGCTTAGAATGGTCTAGGAATGTGTATTAGGACTTATAAGAACCATTAGAATGATCCTAAACATTGCATGGTACCCCAAGGGACGTAGAGGGAGTACCATGAGTCCTTGGAGGTTCTAACAAGTGTAGAATGGTTAAGAGAGTATTCTAAAGGCTTAGAATGGTCTAGGAATGTGTATTAGGACTTATAATAACCATTGGAATGATCCTAAACATTGCGTGGTACCAGAAGGGACGTAGAGGGTGTAGCATGAGTCCTTGTAGGTTCTAACAAGTGTAGAACGGTAAAGAGAGTATTCTAAAGGCTTAGAATGGTCTAGGAATGTGTATTAGGACTTATAAGAACCATTAGAATGATCCTAAACATTGTTCGAGTCCCCAAGGGACATAGAGGGTGTAGCAAGAGTCGTTGGAGGTTCTAATAAGAGTAGAATGGTTAAGAGAGTATTCTAAAGGCTTAGAATGGTCTAGGAATGTGTAGTAGGACTTATAAGAACCATTAGAATGATCCTAAACAATGCATGGTACCCCAAGGGATGTAGAGGGTGTACCATGAATCCTTGGAGGTTCTAACAAGTGTAGAATGGTTAAGAGAGTATTCTAAATGCTTAGAATGGTCTAGGAATGTGTAATAGGACTTATAATAACCATTAGAATGATCCTAAACAATGCTTGAGTCCCCAAGGGACGTAGAGGGTGTAGCATGAGTCCTTGGAGGTTATAACAAGTGTAGAATGGTTAAGATATTATTCTAAAGGCTTAGAATGGTCTAGGAATGTGTATTAGGACTTATAATAACCATTAGAATGATCCTAAACATTGCATGGTGCCCCAAGGGACGTAGAGGGTGTAGCATGAGTCCTTGGAGGTTCTAATAAGTGTAGAATGGTTAAGAGAGTATTCTAAAGGCTTAGAATGGTCTAGGAATGTGTACTAGGACTTATAATAACCATTAGAATGATCCTAAACATTGCATGGTACCCCAATGGACGTAGAGGGTGTACCATGAGTCCTTGGAGGTTCTAACAAAGTGTAGAATGGTTAAGAGAGTATTCTAAAGGATTAGAATGGTCTAGGAATGTGTATTAGGACTTATAATAACCATTGGAATGATCCTAAACATTGCTTGGTACCACAAGGGACGTAGAGGTGTAGCATGAGTCCTTGTAGGTTCTAACAAGTGTAGAATGGTTAAGAGAGAATTTTAAAGGCTTAGAATGGTCTAGGAATGAGTATTAGGACTTATAAGAACCATTAGAATGATCCTAAACATTGCTCGAGTCCCCAAGGGACATAGAGAGTGTAGGATGAGTCCTGGAGGTTCTAATAAGTGTAGAATGGTTAAGAGAGTATTCTAAAGGCTTAGAATGGTCTAGGAATGTGTATTAGGACTTATAAGAACCATTAGAATGATCCTAAACATTGCATGGTACCCCAAGGGACGTAGAGGGTGTAGCATGAGTCCTTGGAGGTTCTAATAAGTGTAGAATGGTTAAGAGAGTATTCTAAAGGCTTACAATGGTCTAGGAATGTGTATTAGGACTTATAATAACCATTAGAATGATCCTAAACATTGCATGGTTCCCCAAGGGACGTAGAGGGTGTACCATGAGTCCTTGGAGGTTCTAACAAAGTGTAGAATGGTTAAGAGAGTATTCTAAAGGATTAGAATGGTCTAGGAATTTGTATTAGGACTTATAATAACCATTGGAATGATCCTAAACATTGCTTGGTACCACAAGGGACGTAGAGGTGTAGCATGAGTCCTTGTAGGTTCTAACAAGTGTAGAATGGTTAAGAGAGAATTTTAAAGGCTTAGAATGGTCTAGGAATGAGTATTAGGACTTATAAGAACCATTAGAATGATCCTAAACATTGCTCGAGTCCCCAAGGGACATAGAGAGTGTAGGATGAGTCCTGGAGGTTCTAATAAGTGTAGAATGGTTAAGAGAGTATTCTAAAGGCTTAGAATGGTCTAGGAATGTGTATTAGGACTTATAAGAACCATTAGAATGATCCTAAACATTGCATGGTACCCCAAGGGACGTAGAGGGTGTAGCATGAGTCCTTGGAGGTTCTAATAAGTGTAGAATGGTTAAGAGAGTATTCTAAAGGCTTACAATGGTCTAGGAATGTGTATTAGGACTTATAATAACCATTAGAATGATCCTAAACATTGCATGGTGCCCCAAGGGACGTAGATGGTGTAGCATGAGTCCTTGGAGGTTCTAATAAGTGTAGAATGGTTAAGAGAGTATTCTAAAGGCTTAGAATGGTCTAGGAATGTGTACTAGGACTTATAATAACCATTAGAATGATCCTAAACATTGCACGGTACCCCAAGCGACGTAGAGGGTGTACCATGAGTCCTTGGAGGTTCTAACAAAGTGTAGAATGGTTAAGAGAGTATTCTAAAGGCTTAGAATGGTCTAGGAATGAGTATTAGGACTTATAAGAACCATTAGAATGATCCTAAACATTGCTCGAGTCCCCAAGGGACATAGAGAGTGTAGGATGAGTCCTGGAGGTTCTAATAAGTGTAGAATGGTTAAGAGAGTATTCTAAAGGCTTAGAATGGTCTAGGAATGTGTATTAGGACTTATAAGAACCATTAGAATGATCCTAAACATTGCATGGTACCCCAAGGGACGTAGAGGGAGTACCATGAGTCCTTGGAGGTTCTAACAAGTGTAGAATGGTTAAGAGAGTATTCTAAAGGCTTAGAATGGTCTAGGAATGTGTATTAGGACTTATAAGAACCATTAGAATGATCCTAAACATTGCATGGTACCCCAAGGGACATAGAGGGAGTACCATGAGTCCTTGGAGGTTCTAACAAGTGTAGAATGGTTAAGAGAGTATTCTAAAGGCTTAGAATGGTCTAGGAATGAGTATTAGGACTTATAAGAACCATTAGAATGATCCTAAACATTGCTCGAGTCCCCAAGGGACATAGAGAGTGTAGGATGAGTCCTGGAGGTTCTAATAAGTGTAGAATGGTTAAGAGAGTATTCTAAAGGCTTAGAATGGTCTAGGAATGTGTAGTAGGACTTATAAGAACCATTAGAATGATCCTAAACATTGCATGGTACCCCAAGGGACGTAGAGGGTGTACCATGAGTCCTTGGAGGTTCTAACAAGTGTAGAATGGTTAAGAGAGTATTCTAAAGGCTTAGAATGGTCTAGGAATGTGTATTAGGACTTATAATAACCATTGGAATGATCCTAAACATTGCGTGGTACCACAAGGGACATAGAGGGTGTAGGATGAGTCCTTGGAGGTTCTAATAAGTGTAGAATGGTTAAGAGAGTATTCTAAAGGCTTAGAATGGTCTAGGAATGTGTATTAGGACTTATAAGAACCATTAGAATGATCCTAAACATTGCATGGTACCCCAAGGGACGTAGAGGGTGTAGCATGAGTCCTTGGAGGTTCTAATAAGTGTAGAATGGTTAAGAGAGTATTCTAGAGGCTTACAATGGTCTAGGAATGTGTATTAGGACTTATAATAACCATTAGAATGATCCTAAACATTGCATGGTGCCCCAAGGGACGTAGATGGTGTAGCATGAGTCCTTGGAGGTTCTAATAAGTGTAGAATGGTTAAGAGAGTATTCTAAAGGCTTAGAATGGTCTAGGAATGTGTACTAGGACTTATAATAACCATTAGAATGATCCTAAACATTGCACGGTACCCCAAGCGACGTAGAGGGTGTACCACGAGTCCTTGGAGGTTCTAACAAAGTGTAGAATGGTTAAGAGAGTATTCTAAAGGCTTAGAATGGTCTAGGAATGAGTATTAGGACTTATAAGAACCATTAGAATGATCCTAAACATTGCTCGAGTCCCCAAGGGACATAGAGAGTGTAGGATGAGTCCTTGGAGGTTCTAACAAGTGTAGAATGGTTAAGAGAGTATTCTAAAGGCTTAGAATGGTCTAGGAATATGTATTAGGACTTATAAGAACCATTAGAATGATCCTAAACATTGCATGGTACCCCAAGGGACGTAGAGGGAGTACCATGAGTCCTTGGAGGTTCTAACAAGTGTAGAATGGTTAAGAGAGTATTCTAAAGGCTTAGAATGGTCTAGGAATGTGTATTAGGACTTATAAGAACCATTAGAATGATCCTAAACATTGCGTGGTACCACAAGGGACGTAGAGGGTGTAGCATGAGTCCTTGGAGGTTCTAATAAGTGTAGAATGGTTAAGAGAGTATTCTAAAGGCTTACAATGGTCTAGGAATGTGTATTAGGACTTATAATAACCATTAGAATGATCCTAAACATTGCATGGTGCCCCAAGGGACGTAGATGGTGTAGCATGAGTCCTTGGAGGTTCTAATAAGTGTAGAATGGTTAAGAGAGTATTCTAAAGGCTTAGAATGGTCTAGGAATGTGTACTAGGACTTATAATAACCATTAGAATGATCCTAAACATTGCACGGTACCCCAAGCGACGTAGAGGGTGTACCATGAGTCCTTGGAGGTTCTAACAAAGTGTAGAATGGTTAAGAGAGTATTCTAAAGGCTTAGAATGGTCTAGGAATGAGTATTAGGACTTATAAGAACCATTAGAATGATCCTAAACATTGCTCGAGTCCCCAAGGGACATAGAGAGTGTAGGATGAGTCCTGGAGGTTCTAATAAGTGTAGAATGGTTAAGAGAGTATTCTAAAGGCTTAGAATGGTCTAGGAATGTGTATTAGGACTTATAAGAACCATTAGAATGATCCTAAACATTGCATGGTACCCCAAGGGACGTAGAGGGAGTACCATGAGTCCTTGGAGGTTCTAACAAGTGTAGAATGGTTAAGAGAGTATTCTAAAGGCTTAGAATGGTCTAGGAATGTGTATTAGGACTTATAAGAACCATTAGAATGATCCTAAACATTGCATGGTACCCCAAGGGACATAGAGGGAGTACCATGAGTCCTTGGAGGTTCTAACAAGTGTAGAATGGTTAAGAGAGTATTCTAAAGGCTTAGAATGGTCTAGGAATGAGTATTAGGACTTATAAGAACCATTATAATGATCCTAAACATTGCTCGAGTCCCCAAGGGACATAGAGAGTGTAGGATGAGTCCTGGAGGTTCTAATAAGTGTAGAATGGTTAAGAGAGTATTCTAAAGGCTTAGAATGGTCTAGGAATGTGTAGTAGGACTTATAAGAACCATTAGAATGATCCTAAACATTGCATGGTACCCCAAGGGACGTAGAGGGTGTACCATGAGTCCTTGGAGGTTCTAACAAGTGTAGAATGGTTAAGAGAGTATTCTAAAGGCTTAGAATGGTCTAGGAATGTGTATTAGGACTTATAATAACCATTGGAATGATCCTAAACATTGCGTGGTACCACAAGGGACATAGAGGGTGTAGGATGAGTCCTTGGAGGTTCTAATAAGTGTAGAATGGTTAAGAGAGTATTCTAAAGGCTTAGAATGGTCTAGGAATGTGTATTAGGACTTATAAGAACCATTAGAATGATCCTAAACATTGCATGGTACCCCAAGGGACGTAGAGGGTGTAGCATGAGTCCTTGGAGGTTCTAATAAGTGTAGAATGGTTAAGAGAGTATTCTAGAGGCTTACAATGGTCTAGGAATGTGTATTAGGACTTATAATAACCATTAGAATGATCCTAAACATTGCATGGTGCCCCAAGGGACGTAGATGGTGTAGCATGAGTCCTTGGAGGTTCTAATAAGTGTAGAATGGTTAAGAGAGTATTCTAAAGGCTTAGAATGGTCTAGGAATGTGTACTAGGACTTATAATAACCATTAGAATGATCCTAAACATTGCACGGTACCCCAAGCGACGTAGAGGGTGTACCACGAGTCCTTGGAGGTTCTAACAAAGTGTAGAATGGTTAAGAGAGTATTCTAAAGGCTTAGAATGGTCTAGTAATGAGTATTAGGACTTATAAGAACCATTAGAATGATCCTAAACATTGCTCGAGTCCCCAAGGGACATAGAGAGTGTAGGATGAGTCCTTGGAGGTTCTAACAAGTGTAGAATGGTTAAGAGAGTATTCTAAAGGCTTAGAATGGTCTAGGAATATGTATTAGGACTTATAAGAACCATTAGAATGATCCTAAACATTGCATGGTACCCCAAGGGACGTAGAGGGAGTACCATGAGTCCTTGGAGGTTCTAACAAGTGTAGAATGGTTAAGAGAGTATTCTAAAGGCTTAGAATGGTCTAGGAATGTGTATTAGGACTTATAAGAACCATTAGAATGATCCTAAACATTGCGTGGTACCACAAGGGACGTAGAGGGTGTAGAATGAGTCCTTGGAGGTTCTAATAAGTGTAGAATGGTTAAGAGAGTATTCTAAAGGCTTACAATGGTCTAGGAATGTGTATTAGGACTTATAATAACCATTAGAATGATCCTAAACATTGCATGGTGCCCCAAGGGACGTAGATGGTGTAGCATGAGTCCTTGGAGGTTCTAATAAGTGTAGAATGGTTAAGAGAGTATTCTAAAGGCTTAGAATGGTCTAGGAATGTGTACTAGGACTTATAATAACCATTAGAATGATCCTAAACATTGCACGGTACCCCAAGCGACGTAGAGGGTGTACCATGAGTCCTTGGAGGTTCTAACAAAGTGTAGAATGGTTAAGAGAGTATTCTAAAGGCTTAGAATGGTCTAGGAATGAGTATTAGGACTTATAAGAACCATTAGAATGATCCTAAACATTGCTCGAGTCCCCAAGGGACATAGAGAGTGTAGGATGAGTCCTGGAGGTTCTAATAAGTGTAGAATGGTTAAGAGAGTATTCTAAAGGCTTAGAATGGTCTAGGAATGTGTATTAGGACTTATAAGAACCATTAGAATGATCCTAAACATTGCATGGTACCCCAAGGGACGTAGAGGGAGTACCATGAGTCCTTGGAGGTTCTAACAAGTGTAGAATGGTTAAGAGAGTATTCTAAAGGCTTAGAATGGTCTAGGAATGTGTATTAGGACTTATAAGAACCATTAGAATGATCCTAAACATTGCATGGTACCCCAAGGGACGTAGAGGGAGTACCATGAGTCCTTGGAGGTTCTAACAAGTGTAGAATGGTTAAGAGAGTATTCTAAAGGCTTAGAATGGTCTAGGAATGAGTATTAGGACTTATAAGAACCATTAGAATGATCCTAAACATTGCTCGAGTCCCCAAGGGACATAGAGAGTGTAGGATTAGTCCTGGAGGTTCTAATAAGTGTAGAATGGTTAAGAGAGTATTCTAAAGGCTTAGAATGGTCTAGGAATGTGTAGTAGGACTTATAAGAACCATTAGAATGATCCTAAACATTGCATGGTACCCCAAGGGACGTAGAGGGTGTACCATGAGTCCTTGGAGGTTCTAACAAGTGTAGAATGGTTAAGAGAGTATTCTAAAGGCTTAGAATGGTCTAGGAATGTGTATTAGGACTTATAATAACCATTGGAATGATCCTAAACATTGCGTGGTACCACAAGGGACATAGAGGGTGTAGGATGAGTCCTTGGAGGTTCTAATAAGTGTAGAATGGTTAAGAGAGTATTCTAAAGGCTTAGAATGGTCTAGGAATGTGTATTAGGACTTATAAGAACCATTAGAATGATCCTAAACATTGCATGGTACCCCAAGGGACGTAGAGGGTGTAGCATGAGTCCTTGGAGGTTCTAATAAGTGTAGAATGGTTAAGAGAGTATTCTAGAGGCTTACAATGGTCTAGGAATGTGTATTAGGACTTATAATAACCATTAGAATGATCCTAAACATTGCATGGTGCCCCAAGGGACGTAGATGGTGTAGCATGAGTCCTTGGAGGTTCTAATAAGTGTAGAATGGTTAAGAGAGTATTCTAAAGGCTTAGAATGGTCTAGGAATGTGTACTAGGACTTATAATAACCATTAGAATGATCCTAAACATTGCACGGTACCCCAAGCGACGTAGAGGGTGTACCATGAGTCCTTGGAGGTTCTAACAAAGTGTAGAATGGTTAAGAGAGTATTCTAAAGGCTTAGAATGGTCTAGGAATGAGTATTAGGACTTATAAGAACCATTAGAATGATCCTAAACATTGCTCGAGTCCCCAAGGGACATAGAGAGTGTAGGATGAGTCCTGGAGGTTCTAATAAGTGTAGAATGGTTAAGAGAGTATTCTAAAGGCTTAGAATGGTCTAGGAATGTGTATTAGGACTTATAAGAACCATTAGAATGATCCTAAACATTGCATGGTACCCCAAGGGACGTAGAGGGAGTACCATGAGTCCTTGGAGGTTCTAACAAGTGTAGAATGGTTAAGAGAGTATTCTAAAGGCTTAGAATGGTCTAGGAATGTGTATTAGGACTTATAAGAACCATTAGAATGATCCTAAACATTGCATGGTACCCCAAGGGACGTAGAGGGAGTACCATGAGTCCTTGGAGGTTCTAACAAGTGTAGAATGGTTAAGAGAGTATTCTAAAGGCTTAGAATGGTCTAGGAATGAGTATTAGGACTTATAAGAACCATTAGAATGATCCTAAACATTGCTCGAGTCCCCAAGGGACATAGAGAGTGTAGGATTAGTCCTGGAGGTTCTAATAAGTGTAGAATGGTTAAGAGAGTATTCTAAAGGCTTAGAATGGTCTAGGAATGTGTAGTAGGACTTATAAGAACCATTAGAATGATCCTAAACATTGCATGGTACCCCAAGGGACGTAGAGGGTGTACCATGAGTCCTTGGAGGTTCTAACAAGTGTAGAATGGTTAAGAGAGTATTCTAAAGGCTTAGAATGGTCTAGGAATGTGTATTAGGACTTATAATAACCATTGGAATGATCCTAAACATTGCGTGGTACCACAAGGGACATAGAGGGTGTAGGATGCGTCCTTGGAGGTTCTAATAAGTGTAGAATGGTTAAGAGAGTATTCTAAAGGCTTAGAATGGTCTAGGAATGTGTATTAGGACTTATAAGAACCATTAGAATGATCCTAAACATTGCATGGTACCCCAAGGGACGTAGAGGGTGTAGCATGAGTCCTTGGAGGTTCTAATAAGTGTAGAATGGTTAAGAGAGTATTCTAGAGGCTTACAATGGTCTAGGAATGTGTATTAGGACTTATAATAACCATTAGAATGATCCTAAACATTGCATGGTGCCCCAAGGGACGTAGATGGTGTAGCATGAGTCCTTGGAGGTTCTAATAAGTGTAGAATGGTTAAGAGAGTATTCTAAAGGCTTAGAATGGTCTAGGAATGTGTACTAGGACTTATAATAACCATTAGAATGATCCTAAACATTGCACGGTACCCCAAGCGACGTAGAGGGTGTACCACGAGTCCTTGGAGGTTCTAACAAAGTGTAGAATGGTTAAGAGAGTATTCTAAAGGCTTAGAATGGTCTAGGAATGAGTATTAGGACTTATAAGAACCATTAGAATGAACCTAAACATTGCTCGAGTCCCCAAGGGACATAGAGAGTGTAGGATGAGTCCTTGGAGGTTCTAACAAGTGTAGAATGGTTAAGAGAGTATTCTAAAGGCTTAGAATGGTCTAGGAATATGTATTAGGACTTATAAGAACCATTAGAATGATCCTAAACATTGCATGGTACCCCAAGGGACGTAGAGGGAGTACCATGAGTCCTTGGAGGTTCTAACAAGTGTAGAATGGTTAAGAGAGTATTCTAAAGGCTTAGAATGGTCTAGGAATGTGTATTAGGACTTAGAAGAACCATTAGAATGATCCTAAACATTGCGTGGTACCACAAGGGACGTAGAGGGTGTAGCATGAGTCCTTGGAGGTTCTAATAAGTGTAGAATGGTTAAGAGAGTATTCTAAAGGCTTACAATGGTCTAGGAATGTGTATTAGGACTTATAATAACCATTAGAATGATCCTAAACATTGCATGGTGCCCCAAGGGACGTAGATGGTGTAGCATGAGTCCTTGGAGGTTCTAATAAGTGTAGAATGGTTAAGAGAGTATTCTAAAGGCTTAGAATGGTCTAGGAATGTGTACTAGGACTTATAATAACCATTAGAATGATCCTAAACATTGCACGGTACCCCAAGCGACGTAGAGGGTGTACCATGAGTCCTTGGAGGTTCTAACAAAGTGTAGAATGGTTAAGAGAGTATTCTAAAGGCTTAGAATGGTCTAGGAATGAGTATTAGGACTTATAAGAACCATTAGAATGATCCTAAACATTGCTCGAGTCCCCAAGGGACATAGAGAGTGTAGGATGAGTCCTGGAGGTTCTAATAAGTGTAGAATGGTTAAGAGAGTATTCTAAAGGCTTAGAATGGTCTAGGAATGTGTATTAGGACTTATAAGAACCATTAGAATGATCCTAAACATTGCATGGTACCCCAAGGGACGTAGAGGGAGTACCATGAGTCCTTGGAGGTTCTAACAAGTGTAGAATGGTTAAGAGAGTATTCTAAAGGCTTAGAATGGTCTAGGAATGTGTATTAGGACTTATAAGAACCATTAGAATGATCCTAAACATTGCATGGTACCCCAAGGGACGTAGATGGAGTACCATGAGTCCTTGGAGGTTCTAACAAGTGTAGAATGGTTAAGAGAGTATTCTAAAGGCTTAGAATGGTCTAGGAATGAGTATTAGGACTTATAAGAACCATTAGAATGATCCTAAACATTGCTCGAGTCCCCAAGGGACATAGAGAGTGTAGGATGAGTCCTGGAGGTTCTAATAAGTGTAGAATGGTTAAGAGAGTATTCTAAAGGCTTAGAATGGTCTAGGAATGTGTAGTAGGACTTATAAGAACCATTAGAATGATCCTAAACATTGCATGGTACCCCAAGGGACGTAGAGGGTGTACCATGAGTCCTTGGAGGTTCTAACAAGTGTAGAATGGTTAAGAGAGTATTCTAAAGGCTTAGAATGGTCTAGGAATGTGTATTAGGACTTATAATAACCATTGGAATGATCCTAAACATTGCGTGGTACCACAAGGGACATAGAGGGTGTAGGATGAGTCCTTGGAGGTTCTAATAAGTGTAGAATGGTTAAGAGAGTATTCTAAAGGCTTAGAATGGTCTAGGAATGTGTATTAGGACTTATAAGAACCATTAGAATGATCCTAAACATTGCATGGTACCCCAAGGGACGTAGAGGGTGTAGCATGAGTCCTTGGAGGTTCTAATAAGTGTAGAATGGTTAAGAGAGTATTCTAAAGGCTTACAATGGTCTAGGAATGTGTATTAGGACTTATAATAACCATTAGAATGATCCTAAACATTGCATGGTGCCCCAAGGGACGTAGATGGTGTAGCATGAGTCCTTGGAGGTTCTAATAAGTGTAGAATGGTTAAGAGAGTATTCTAAAGGCTTAGAATGGTCTAGGAATGTGTACTAGGACTTATAATAACCATTAGAATGATCCTAAACATTGCACGGTACCCCAAGCGACGTAGAGGGTGTACCACGAGTCCTTGGAGGTTCTAACAAAGTGTAGAATGGTTAAGAGAGTATTCTAAAGGCTTAGAATGGTCTAGGAATGAGTATTAGGACTTATAAGAACCATTAGAATGATCCTAAACATTGCTCGAGTCCCCAAGGGACATAGAGAGTGTAGGATGAGTCCTGGAGGTTCTAATAAGTGTAGAATGGTTAAGAGAGTATTCTAAAGGCTTAGAATGGTCTAGGAATGTGTATTAGGACTTATAAGAACCATTAGAATGATCCTAAACATTGCATGGTACCCCAAGGGACGTAGAGGGAGTACCATGAGTCCTTGGAGGTTCTAACAAGTGTAGAATGGTTAAGAGAGTATTCTAAAGGCTTAGAATGGTCTAGGAATGAGTATTAGGACTTATAAGAACCATTAGAATGATCCTAAACATTGCTCGAGTCCCCAAGGGACATAGAGAGTGTAGGATGAGTCCTGGAGGTTCTAATAAGTGTAGAATGGTTAAGAGAGTATTCTAAAGGCTTAGAATGGTCTAGGAATGTGTATTAGGACTTATAAGAACCATTAGAATGATCCTAAACATTGCATGGTACCCCAAGGGACGTAGAGGGAGTACCATGAGTCCTTGGAGGTTCTAACTAGTGTAGAATGGTTAAGAGAGTATTCTAAAGGCTTAGAATGGTCTAGGAATGAGTATTAGGACTTATAAGAACCATTAGAATGATCCTAAACATTGCTCGAGTCCCCAAGGGACATAGAGAGTGTAGGATGAGTCCTGGAGGTTCTAATAAGTGTAGAATGGTTAAGAGAGTATTCTAAAGGCTTAGAATGGTCTAGGAATGTGTATTAGGACTTATAAGAACCATTAGAATGATCCTAAACATTGCATGGTACCCCAAGGGACCTAGAGGGAGTACCATGAGTCCTTGGAGGTTCTAACAAGTGTAGAATGGTTAAGAGAGTATTCTAAAGGCTTAGAATGGTCTAGGAATGAGTATTAGGACTTATAAGAACCATTAGAATGATCCTAAACATTGCTCGAGTCCCCAAGGGACATAGAGAGTGTAGGATGAGTCCTGGAGGTTCTAATAAGTGTAGAATGGTTAAGAGAGTATTCTAAAGGCTTAGAATGGTCTAGGAATGTGTAGTAGGACTTATAAGAACCATTAGAATGATCCTAAACATTGCATGGTACCCCAAGGGACGTAGAGGGTGTACCATGAGTCCTTGGAGGTTCTAACAAGTGTAGAATGGTTAAGAGAGTATTCTAAAGGCTTAGAATGGTCTAGGAATGTGTATTAGGACTTATAATAACCATTGGAATGATCCTAAACATTGCGTGGTACCACAAGGGACATAGAGGGTGTAGGATGAGTCCTTGGAGGTTCTAATAAGTGTAGAATGGTTAAGAGAGTATTCTAAAGGCTTACAATGGTCTAGGAATGTGTATTAGGACTTATAATAACCATTAGAATGATCCTAAACATTGCATGGTGCCCCAAGGGACGTAGATGGTGTAGCATGAGTCCTTGGAGGTTCTAATAAGTGTAGAATGGTTAAGAGAGTATTCTAAAGGCTTAGAATGGTCTAGGAATGTGTACTAGGACTTATAATAACCATTAGAATGATCCTAAACATTGCACGGTACCCCAAGCGACGTAGAGGGTGTACCACGAGTCCTTGGAGGTTCTAACAAAGTGTAGAATGGTTAAGAGAGTATTCTAAAGGCTTAGAATGGTCTAGGAATGAGTATTAGGACTTATAAGAACCATTAGAATGATCCTAAACATTGCTCGAGTCCCCAAGGGACATAGAGAGTGTAGGATGAGTCCTTGGAGGTTCTAACAAGTGTAGAATGGTTAAGAGAGTATTCTAAAGGCTTAGAATGGTCTAGGAATGTGTATTAGGACTTATAAGAACCATTAGAATGATCCTAAACATTGCATGGTACCCCAAGGGACGTAGAGGGAGTACCATGAGTCCTTGGAGGTTCTAACAAGTGTAGAATGGTTAAGAGAGTATTCTAAAGGCTTAGAATGGTCTAGGAATGTGTATTAGGACTTATAAGAACCATTAGAATGATCCTAAACATTGCGTGGTACCACAAGGGACGTAGAGGGTGTAGCATGAGTCCTTGGAGGTTCTAATAAGTGTAGAATGGTTAAGAGAGTATTCTAAAGGCTTACAATGGTCTAGGAATGTGTATTAGGACTTATAATAACCATTAGAATGATCCTAAACATTGCATGGTGCCCCAAGGGACGTAGATGGTGTAGCATGAGTCCTTGGAGGTTCTAATAAGTGTAGAATGGTTAAGAGAGTATTCTAAAGGCTTAGAATGGTCTAGGAATGTGTACTAGGACTTATAATAACCATTAGAATGATCCTAAACATTGCACGGTACCCCAAGCGACGTAGAGGGTGTACCATGAGTCCTTGGAGGTTCTAACAAAGTGTAGAATGGTTAAGAGAGTATTCTAAAGGCTTAGAATGGTCTAGGAATGAGTATTAGGACTTATAAGAACCATTAGAATGATCCTAAACATTGCTCGAGTCCCCAAGGGACATAGAGAGTGTAGGATGAGTCCTGGAGGTTCTAATAAGTGTAGAATGGTTAAGAGAGTATTCTAAAGGCTTAGAATGGTCTAGGAATGTGTATTAGGACTTATAAGAACCATTAGAATGATCCTAAACATTGCATGGTACCCCAAGGGACGTAGAGGGAGTACCATGAGTCCTTGGAGGTTCTAACAAGTGTAGAATGGTTAAGAGAGTATTCTAAAGGCTTAGAATGGTCTAGGAATGTGTATTAGGACTTATAAGAACCATTAGAATGATCCTAAACATTGCATGGTACCCCAAGGGACGTAGAGGGAGTACCATGAGTCCTTGGAGGTTCTAACAAGTGTAGAATGGTTAAGAGAGTATTCTAAAGGCTTAGAATGGTCTAGGAATGAGTATTAGGACTTATAAGAACCATTAGAATGATCCTAAACATTGCTCGAGTCCCCAAGGGACATAGAGAGTGTAGGATGAGTCCTGGAGGTTCTAATAAGTGTAGAATGGTTAAGAGAGTATTCTAAAGGCTTAGAATGGTCTAGGAATGTGTAGTAGGACTTATAAGAACCATTAGAATGATCCTAAACATTGCATGGTACCCCAAGGGACGTAGAGGGTGTACCATGAGTCCTTGGAGGTTCTAACAAGTGTAGAATGGTTAAGAGAGTATTCTAAAGGCTTAGAATGGTCTAGGAATGTGTATTAGGACTTATAATAACCATTGGAATGATCCTAAACATTGCGTGGTACCACAAGGGACATAGAGGGTGTAGGATGAGTCCTTGGAGGTTCTAATAAGTGTAGAATGGTTAAGAGAGTATTCTAAAGGCTTAGAATGGTCTAGGAATGTGTATTAGGACTTATAAGAACCATTAGAATGATCCTAAACATTGCTCGAGTCCCCAAGGGACATAGAGAGTGTAGGATGAGTCCTGGAGGTTCTAATAAGTGTAGAATGGTTAAGAGAGTATTCTAAAGGCTTAGAATGGTCTAGGAATGTGTATTAGGACTTATAAGAACCATTAGAATGATCCTAAACATTGCATGGTACCCCAAAGGACGTAGAGGGTGTAGCATGAGTCCTTGGAGGTTCTAATAAGTGTAGAATGGTTAAGAGAGTATTCTAAAGGCTTACAATGGTCTAGGAATGTGTATTAGGACTTATAATAACCATTGGAATGATCCTAAACATTGCGTGGTACCACAAGGGACATAGAGGGTGTAGCATGAGTCCTTGGAGGTTCTAATAAGTGTAGAATGGTTAAGAGAGTATTCTAAAGGCTTACAATGGTCTAGGAATGTGTATTAGGACTTATAATAACCATTAGAATGATCCTAAACATTGCATGGTGCCCCAAGGGACGTAGATGGTGTAGCATGAGTCCTTGGAGGTTCTAATAAGTGTAGAATGGTTAAGAGAGTATTCTAAAGGCTTAGAATGGTCTAGGAATGTGTACTAGGACTTATAATAACCATTAGAATGATCCTAAACATTGCACGGTACCCCAAGCGACGTAGAGGGTGTACCACGAGTCCTTGGAGGTTCTAACAAAGTGTAGAATGGTTAAGAGAGTATTCTAAAGGCTTAGAATGGTCTAGGAATGAGTATTAGGACTTATAAGAACCATTAGAATGATCCTAAACATTGCTCGAGTCCCCAAGGGACATAGAGAGTGTAGGATGAGTCCTTGGAGGTTCTAACAAGTGTAGAATGGTTAAGAGAGTATTCTAAAGGCTTAGAATGGTCTAGGAATGTGTATTAGGACTTATAAGAACCATTAGAATGATCCTAAACATTGCATGGTACCCCAAGGGACGTAGAGGGTGTAGCATGAGTCCTTGGAGGTTCTAATAAGTGTAGAATGGTTAAGAGAGTATTCTAAAGGCTTACAATGGTCTAGGAATGTGTATTAGGACTTATAATAACCATTAGAATGATCCTAAACATTGCATGGTGCCCCAAGGGACGTAGATGGTGTAGCATGAGTCCTTGGAGGTTCTAATAAGTGTAGAATGGTTAAGAGAGTATTCTAAAGGCTTAGAATGGTCTAGGAATGTGTACTAGGACTTATAATAACCATTAGAATGATCCTAAACATTGCACGGTACCCCAAGCGACGTAGAGGGTGTACCATGAGTCCTTGGAGGTTCTAACAAAGTGTAGAATGGTTAAGAGAGTATTCTAAAGGCTTAGAATGGTCTAGGAATGAGTATTAGGACTTATAAGAACCATTAGAATGATCCTAAACATTGCTCGAGTCCCCAAGGGACATAGAGAGTGTAGGATGAGTCCTGGAGGTTCTAATAAGTGTAGAATGGTTAAGAGAGTATTCTAAAGGCTTAGAATGGTCTAGGAATGTGTATTAGGACTTATAAGAACCATTAGAATGATCCTAAACATTGCATGGTACCCCAAGGGACGTAGAGGGAGTACCATGAGTCCTTGGAGGTTCTAACAAGTGTAGAATGGTTAAGAGAGTATTCTAAAGGCTTAGAATGGTCTAGGAATGAGTATTAGGACTTATAAGAACCATTAGAATGATCCTAAACATTGCTCGAGTCCCCAAGGGACATAGAGAGTGTAGGATGAGTCCTGGAGGTTCTAATAAGTGTAGAATGGTTAAGAGAGTATTCTAAAGGCTTAGAATGGTCTAGGAATGTGTAGTAGGACTTATAAGAACCATTAGAATGATCCTAAACATTGCATGGTACCCCAAGGGACGTAGAGGGTGTACCATGAGTCCTTGGAGGTTCTAACAAGTGTAGAATGGTTAAGAGAGTATTCTAAAGGCTTAGAATGGTCTAGGAATGTGTATTAGGACTTATAATAACCATTGGAATGATCCTACACATTGCGTGGTACCACAAGGGACATAGAGGGTGTAGGATGAGTCCTTGGAGGTTCTAATAAGTGTAGAATGGTTAAGAGAGTATTCTAAAGGCTTAGAATGGTCTAGGAATGTGTATTAGGACTTATAAGAACCATTAGAATGATCCTAAACATTGCATGGTACCCCAAGGGACGTAGAGGGTGTAGCATGAGTCCTTGGAGGTTCTAATAAGTGTAGAATGGTTAAGAGAGTATTCTAAAGGCTTACAATGGTCTAGGAATGTGTATTAGGACTTATAATAACCATTAGAATGATCCTAAACATTGCATGGTGCCCCAAGGGACGTAGATGGTGTAGCATGAGTCCTTGAAGGTTCTAATAAGTGTAGAATGGTTAAGAGAGTATTCTAAAGGCTTAGAATGGTCTAGGAATGTGTACTAGGACTTATAATAACCATTAGAATGATCCTAAACATTGCACGGTACCCCAAGCGACGTAGAGGGTGTACCACGAGTCCTTGGAGGTTCTAACAAAGTGTAGAATGGTTAAGAGAGTATTCTAAAGGCTTAGAATGGTCTAGGAATGAGTATTAGGACTTATAAGAACCATTAGAATGATCCTAAACATTGCTCGAGTCCCCAAGGGACATAGAGAGTGTAGGATGAGTCCTGGAGGTTCTAATAAGTGTAGAATGGTTAAGAGAGTATTCTAAAGGCTTAGAATGGTCTAGGAATGTGTATTAGGACTTATAAGAACCATTAGAATGATCCTAAACATTGCATGGTACCCCAAGGGACGTAGAGGGAGTACCATGAGTCCTTGGAGGTTCTAACAAGTGTAGAATGGTTAAGAGAGTATTCTAAAGGCTTAGAATGGTCTAGGAATGTGTATTAGGACTTATAATAACCATTGGAATGATCCTAAACATTGCGTGGTACCACAAGGGACGTAGAGGGTGTAGCATGAGTCCTTGTAGGTTCTAACAAGTGTAGAACGGTAAAGAGAGTATTCTAAAGGCTTAGAATGGTCAAGGAATGTGTATTAGGACTTATAAGAACCATTAGAATGATCCTAAACATTGTTCGAGTCCCCAAGGGACATAGAGGGTGTAGCAAGAGTCGTTGGAGGTTCTAATAAGAGTAGAATGGTTAAGAGAGTATTCTAAAGGCTTAGAATGGTCTAGGAATGTGTAGTAGGACTTATAAGAACCATTAGAATGATCCTAAACAATGCATGGTACCCCAAGGGATGTAGACGGTGTACCATGAATCCTTGGAGGTTCTAACAAGTGTAGAATGGTTAAGAGAGTATTCTAAATGCTTAGAATGGTCTAGGAATGTGTAATAGGACTTATAATAACCATTAGAATGATCCTAAACAATGCTTGAGTCCCCAAGGGATGTAGAGGGTGTAGCATGAGTCCTTGGAGGTTATAACAAGTGTAGAATGGTTAAGATATTATTCTAAAGGCTTAGAATGGTCTAGAAATGTGTATTAGGACTTATAATAACCATTAGAATGATCCTAAACATTGCATGGTGCCCCAAGGGACGTAGAGGGTGTAGCATGAGTCCTTGGAGGTTCTAATAAGTGTAGAATGGTTAAGAGAGTATTCTAAAGGCTTAGAATGGTCTAGGAATGTGTACTAGGACTTATAATAACCATTAGAATGATCCTAAACATTGCATGGTACCCCAAGGGACGTAGAGGGTGTACCATGAGTCCTTGGAGGTTCTAACAAAGTGTAGAATGGTTAAGAGAGTATTCTAAAGGCTTAGAATGGTCTAGGAATGTTTATTAGGACTTATAATAACCATTGGAATGATCCTAAACATTGCATGGTACCACAAGGGACGTAGAGGGTGTAGCATGAGTCCTTGTAGGTTCTAACAAGTGTAGAATGGTTAAGAGAGAATTTTAAAGGCTTAGAATGGTCTAGGAATGAGTATTAGGACTTATAAGAACCATTAGAATGATCCTAAACATTGCTCGAGTCCCCAAGGGACATAGAGAGTGTAGGATGAGTCCTGGAGGTTCTAATAAGTGTAGAATGGTTAAGAGAGTATTCTAAAGGCTTAGAATGGTCTAGGAATGTGTATTAGGACTTATAAGAACCATTAGAATGATCCTAAACATTGCATGGTACCCCAAGGGACGTAGAGGGTGTAGCATGAGTCCTTGGAGGTTTTAATAAGTGTAGAATGGTTAAGAGAGTATTCTAAAGGCTTACAATGGTCTAGGAATGTGTATTAGGACTTATAATAACCATTAGAATGATCCTAAACATTGCATGGTGCCCCAAGGGACGTATATGGTGTAGCATGAGTCCATGGAGGTTCTAATAAGTGTAGAATGGTTAAGAGAGTATTCTAAAGGCTTAGAATGGTCTAGGAATGTGTACTAGGACTTATAATAACCATTAGAATGATCCTAAACATTGCACGGTACCCCAAGCGACATAGAGGGTGTACCATGAGTCCTTGGAGGCTATAACAAAGTGTAGAATGGTTAAGAGAGTATTCTAAAGGCTTAGAATGGTCTAGGAATGAGTAATAGGACTTATAAGAACCATTAGAATGATCCTAAACATTGCTCGAGTCCCCAAGGGACATAGAGAGTGTAGGATGAGTCCTGGAGGTTCTAATAAGTGTAGAATGGTTAAGAGAGTATTCTAAAGGCTTAGAATGGTCTAGGAATGTGTATTAGGACTTATAAGAACCATTAGAATGATCCTAAACATTGCATGGTACCCCAAGGGACGTAGAGGGAGTACCATGAGTCCTTGGAGGTTCTAACAAGTGCAGAACGGTAAAGAGAGTATTCTAAAGGCTTAGAATGGTCTAGGAATGTGTATTAGGACTTATAAGAACCATTAGAATGATCCTAAACATTGTTCGAGTCCCCAAGGGACAAAGAGGGTGTAGCAAGAGTCGTTGGAGGTTCTAATAAGAGTAGAATGGTTAAGAGAGTATTCTAAAGGCTTAGAATGGTCTAGGAATGTGTAGTAGGACTTATAAGAACCACTAGAATGATCCTAAACAATGCATGGCACCCCAAGGGATGTAGAGGGAGTACCATGAGTCCTTGGAGGTTCTAACAAAGTGTAGAATGGTTAAGAGAGTATTCTAAAGGCTTAGAATGGTCTAGGAATGTGTATTAGGACTTATAATAACCATTGGAATGATCCTAAACATTGCGTGGTACCACAAGGGACGTAGAGGGTGTAGCATGAGTCCTTGTAGGTTCTAACAAGTGCAGAACGGTAAAGAGAGTATTCTAAAGGCTTAGAATGGTCTAGGAATGTGTATTAGGACTTATAAGAACCATTAGAATGATCCTAAACATTGTTCGAGTCCCCAAGGGACAAAGAGGGTGTAGCAAGAGTCGTTGGAGGTTCTAATAAGAGTAGAATGGTTAAGAGAGTATTCTAAAGGCTTAGAATGGTCTAGGAATGTGTAGTAGGACTTATAAGAACCATTAGAATGATCCTAAACAATGCATGGCACCCCAAGGGATGTAGAGGGTGTACCATGAATCCTTGGAGGTTCTAACAAGTGTAGAAAGGTTAAGAGAGTATTCTAAATGCTTAGAATGGTCTAGGAATGTGTAATAGGACTTATAATAACCATTAGAATGATCCTAAACAATGCTTGAGTCCCCAAGGGACGTAGAGGGTGTAGCATGAGTCCTTGGAGGTTATAACAAGTGTAGAATGGTTAAGATAGTATTCTAAAGGCTTAGAATGGTCTAGGAATGTGTACTAGGACTTATAATAACCATTAGAATGATCCTAAACATTGCATGGTGCCCCAAGGGACGTAGAGGGTGTAGCATGAGTCCTTGGAGGTTATAACAAGTGTAGAATGGTTAAGATATTATTCTGAAGGCTTAGAATGGTCTAGGAATGTGTATTAGGACTTATAATAACCATTAGAATGATCCTAAACATTGCATGGTGCCCCAAGGGACGTAGAGGGTGTAGCATGAGTCCTTGGAGGTTCTAATAAGTGTAGAATGGTTAAGAGAGTATTCTAAAGGCTTAGAATGGTCTACGAATGTGTACTAGGACTTATAATAACCATTAGAAAGATCCTAAACATTGCATGGTACCCCAAGGGACGTAGAGGGTGTACCATGAGTCCTTGGAGGTTCTAACAAAGTGTAGAATGGTTAAGAGAGTATTCTAAAGGCTTAGAATGGTCTAGGAATGTGTATTAGGACTTATAAAAACCATTGGAATGATCCTAAACATTGCATGGTACCGCAAGGGACGTAGAGGGTGTAGCATGAGTCCTTGTAGGTTCTAACAAGTGTAGAATGGTTAAGAGAGAATTTTAGAGGCTTAGAATTGTCTAGGAATGAGTATTAGGACTTATAAGAACCAGTGGAATGATCCTAAATATTGTTCGAGTCCCCAAGGGACATAGAGGGTGTAGCAAGAGTCCTTGGAGGTTCTAATAAGAGTAGAATGGTTAAGAGAGTATTCTAAATGCTTAGAATGGTCTAGGAATGTGTAATAGGACTTATAATAACCATTAGAATGATCCTAAACAATGTTGGAGTCCCCAAGGGACGTAGAGGGTGTAGCATGAGTCCTTGGAGGTTATAACAAGTGTAGAATGGTTAAGATAGTATTCTAAAGGCTTAGAATGGTCTAGGAATGTGTACTAGGACTTATAATAACCATTAGAATGATCCTAAACATTGCATGGTGCCCCAAGGGACGTAGAGGGTGTAGCATGAGTCCTTGGAGGTTCTAATAAGTGTAGAATGGTTAAGAGAGTATTCTAAAGGCTTAGAATGGTCTAGGAATGTGTACTAGGACTTATAATAACCATTAGAATGATCCTAAACATTGCTCGAGTCCCCAAGGGACATAGAGGGTATAGGATGAGTCCTTGGAGGTTCTAATAAGTGTAGAATGGTTAAGAAAGTATTCTAAAGGCTTAGAATGGTCTAGGAATGTGTATTAGGACTTATAAGAACCATTAGAATGATCCTAAACATTGCATGGTACCCTAAGGGACGTAGAGGGTGTACCATGAGTCTTTGGAGGTTCTAACAAGTGTAGAATGGTTAAGAGAGTATTCTAAAGGCTCAGAATGGTCTAGGAATGTGTATTAGGACTTATAATAACCATTGGAATGATCCTAAACATTGCGTGGTACCACAAGGGACGTAGAGGGTGTAGCATGAGTCCTTGTAGGTTCTAACAAGTGTAGAACGGTTAAGAGAGTATTCTAAAGGCTTAGAATGGTCTAGGAATGTGTATTAGGACTTATAAGAACCATTAGAATGATCCTAAACATTGTTCGAGTCCCCAAGGGACATAGAGGGTGTAGCAAGAGTCCTTGGAGGTTCTAATAAGAGTAGAATGGTTAAGAGAGTATTCTAAAGGCTTAGAATGGTCTAGGAATGTGTAGTAGGACTTATAAGAACCATTAGAATGATCCTAAATAATGCATGGTACCCCAAGGGATGTAGAGGGTGTACCATGAATCCTTGGAGGTTCTAACAAGTGTAGAATGGTTAAGAGAGTATTCTAAATGCTTAGAATGGTCTAGGAATGTGTAATAGGACTTATAATAACCATTAGAATGATCCTAAACAATGCTTGAGTCCCCAAGGGACGTAGAGGGTGTAGCATGAGTCCTTGGAAGTTATAACAAGTGTAGAATGGTTAAGATAGTATTCTAAAGGCTTAGAATGGTCTAGGTATGTGTATTAGGACTGATAATAACCATTAGAATGATCCTAAACATTGCATGGTGCCCCAAGGGACGTAGAGGGTGTAGCATGAGTCCTTGTAGGTTCTAATAAGTGTAGAATGGTTAAGAGAGTATTCTAAAGGCTTAGAATGGTCTAGGAATGTGTACTAGGAATTATAATAACCATTAGAATGATCCTAAACATTGCATGGTACCCCAAGGGACGTAGAGGGTGTACCATGAGTCCTTGGAGGTTCTAACAAAGTGTAGAACGGTTAAGAGAGTATTCTAAAGGCTTAGAATGGTCTAGGAATGTGTATTAGGACTTATAATAACCATTGGAATGATCCTAAACATTGCATGGTACCACAAGGGACGTAGAGGGTGTAGCATGAGTCCTTGTAGGTTCTAACAAGTGTAGAATGGTTAAGAGAGAATTCTAAAGGCTTAGAATGGTCTAGGAATGAGTATTAGGACTTATAAGAACCATTAGAATGATCCTAAATATTGTTCGAGTCCCCAAGGGAGATAGAGGGTGTAGCAAGAGAGCTTGGAGGTTCTAATAAGAGTAGAATGGTTAAGAAAGTATTCTAAAGGCTTAGAATGGTCTAGGAATATGTAGTAGGACTTATAAGAACCATTAGAATGATCCTAAACAATGCATGGTACCCCAAGGGATGAAGAGGGTGTACCATGAATCCTTGGAGGTTCTAACAAGTGTAGAATGGTTAAGAGAGTATTCTAAATGCTTAGAATGGTCTAGGAATGTGTAATAGGACATATAATAACCATTAGAATGATCCTAAACATTGCATGGTACCCCAAGGGACGTAGAGGGTGTACCATGAGTCCTTGGAGGTTCTAACAAAGTGTAGAATGGTTAAGAGAGTATTCTAAAGGCTTAGAATGGTCTAGGAATGTGTATTAGGACTTATAATAACCATTAGAATGATCCTAAACATTGCATGGTACCACAAGGGACGTAGAGGGTGTAGCATGAGTCCTTGTAGGTTCTAACAAGTGTAGAATGGTTAAGAGAGAATTCTAAAGGCTTAGAATGGTCTAGGAATGAGTATTAGGACTTATAAGAACCATTAGAATGATCCTAAATATTGTTCGAGTCCCCAAGGGACATAGAGGGTGTAGCAAGAGTCCTTGGAGGTTCTAATAAGAGTAGAATGGTTAAGAGAGTATTCTAAAGGCTTAGAATGGTCTAGGAATGTGTAGTAGGACTTATAAGAACCATTTGAATGATCCTAAACATTGCATGGTACCCCAAGGGATGTAGAGGGTGTACCATGAGTCCTTCGAGGTTCTAACAAGTGTAGAATGGTTTAGAGAGTATTCTAAAGGCTTACAATGGTCTAGGAATGTGTATTAGGACTTATATTAACCATTAGAATGATCCTAAACATTGCATGGTTCCCCAAGGGACGTAGATGGATGAGTATTAGGACTTATAAGAACCATTAGAATGATCCTAAACATTGCTCGAGTCCCCAAGGGACATAGAGGGTGTAGGATGAGTCCTTGGAGGTTCTAATAAGTGTAGAATGGTTAAGAGAGTATTCTAAAGGCTTAGAATGGTCTAGGAATGTGTATTAGAACTTATAAGAACCATTAGAATGATCCTAAACATTGCATGGTACCCCAAGGGACGTAGAGGGTGTACCATGAGTCCTTGGAGGTTCTAACAAATGTAGAATGGTTAAGAGAGTATTCTAAAGGCTTAGAATGGTCTAGGAATGTGTATTAGGACTTATAATAACCATTGGAATGATCCTAAACATTACGTGGTACCACAAGGGACGTAGAGGGTGTAGCATGAGTCCTTGTAGGTTCTAACAAGTGTAGAACGGTTAAGAGAGTGTTCTAAAGGCTTAGAATGGTCTAGGAATGTGTATTAGGACTTATAAGAACCATTAGAATGATCCTAAATATTGTTCGAGTCCCCAAGGGACATAGAGGGTGTAGCAAGAGTCCTTGGAGGTTCTAATAAGAGTGGAATGGTTAAGAGAGTATTCTAAAGGCTTAGAATGGTCTAGGAATGCGTAGTAGGACTTATAAGAACCATTAGAATGATCCTAAACAATGCATGGTACCCCAAGGGATGTAGAGGGTGTACCATGAATCCTTGGAGGTTCTAACAAGTGTAGAATGGTTAAGAGAGTATTCTAAATGCTTAGAATGGTCTAGGAATGTGTAATAGGACATATAATAACCATTAGAATGATCCTAAACAATGCTTGAGTCCCCAAGGGACGTAGAGGGTGTAGCATGAGTCCTTAGAGGTTATAACAAGTGTAGAATGGTTAAGATAGTATTCTAAAGGCTTAGAATGGTCTAGGAATGTGTATTAGGACTTATAATAACCATTAGAATGATCCTAAACATTGCATGGTACCACAAGGGACGTAGAGGGTGTAGCATGAGTCCTTGTAGGTTCTAACAAGTGTAGAATGGTTAAGAGAGAATTCTAAAGGCTTAGAATGGTCTAGGAATGAGTATTAGGACTTATAAGAACCATTAGAATGATCCTAAATATTGTTCGAGTCCCCAAGGGACATAGAGGGTGTAGCAAGAGTCCTTGGAGGTTCTAATAAGAGTAGAATGGTTAAGAGAGTATTCTAAAGGCTTAGAATGGTCTAGGAATGTGTAGTAGGACTTATAAGAACCATTTGAATGATCCTAAACATTGCATGGTACCCCAAGGGATGTAGAGGGTGTACCATGAGTCCTTCGAGGTTCTAACAAGTGTAGAATGGTTTAGAGAGTATTCTAAAGGCTTACAATGGTCTAGGAATGTGTATTAGGACTTATATTAACCATTAGAATGATCCTAAACATTGCATGGTTCCCCAAGGGACGTAGATGGATGAGTATTAGGACTTATAAGAACCATTAGAATGATCCTAAACATTGCTCGAGTCCCCAAGGGACATAGAGGGTGTAGGATGAGTCCTTGGAGGTTCTAATAAGTGTAGAATGGTTAAGAGAGTATTCTAAAGGCTTAGAATGGTCTAGGAATGTGTATTAGAACTTATAAGAACCATTAGAATGATCCTAAACATTGCATGGTACCCCAAGGGACGTAGAGGGTGTACCATGAGTCCTTGGAGGTTCTAACAAATGTAGAATGGTTAAGAGAGTATTCTAAAGGCTTAGAATGGTCTAGGAATGTGTATTAGGACTTATAATAACCATTGGAATGATCCTAAACATTACGTGGTACCACAAGGGACGTAGAGGGTGTAGCATGAGTCCTTGTAGGTTCTAACAAGTGTAGAACGGTTAAGAGAGTGTTCTAAAGGCTTAGAATGGTCTAGGAATGTGTATTAGGACTTATAAGAACCATTAGAATGATCCTAAATATTGTTCGAGTCCCCAAGGGACATAGAGGGTGTAGCAAGAGTCCTTGGAGGTTCTAATAAGAGTGGAATGGTTAAGAGAGTATTCTAAAGGCTTAGAATGGTCTAGGAATGCGTAGTAGGACTTATAAGAACCATTAGAATGATCCTAAACAATGCATGGTACCCCAAGGGATGTAGAGGGTGTACCATGAATCCTTGGAGGTTCTAACAAGTGTAGAATGGTTAAGAGAGTATTCTAAATGCTTAGAATGGTCTAGGAATGTGTAATAGGACATATAATAACCATTAGAATGATCCTAAACAATGCTTGAGTCCCCAAGGGACGTAGAGGGTGTAGCATGAGTCCTTAGAGGTTATAACAAGTGTAGAATGGTTAAGATAGTATTCTAAAGGCTTAGAATGGTCTAGGAATGTGTATTAGGACTTATAATAACCATTAGAATGATCCCAAACATTACATGGTGCCCCAAGGGACGTAGAGGGTGTAGCATGAGTCCTTGGAGGTTCTAATAAGTGTAGAATGGTTAAGAGAGTATTCTAAAGGCTTAGAATGGTCTAGGAATGTGTACTAGGACTTATAATAACCATTAGAATGATCCTAAACATTGCATGGTACCCCAAGGGACGTAGAGGGTGTACCATGAGTCCTTGGAGGTTCTAACAAAGTGTAGAATGGTTAAGAGAGTATTCTAAAGGCTTAGAATGGTCTAGGAATGTGTATTAGGACTTATAATAACCATTGGAATGATCCTAAACATTGCATGGTACCACAAGGGACGCAGAGGGTGTAGCATGAGTCCTTGTAGGTTCTAACAAGTGTAGAATGGTTAAGAGAGAATTCTAAAGGCTTAGAATGGTCTAGGAATGAGTATTAGGACTTATAAGAACCATTAGAATGATCCTAAATATTGTTCGAGTCCCCAAGGGACATAGAGGGTGTTGCAAGAGTCCTTGGAGGTTCTAATAAGAGTAGAATGGTTAATAGAGTATTCTAAATGCTTAGAATGGTCTAGGAATGTGTAATAGGACTTATAATAACCATTAGAATGATCCTAAACAATGTTGGAGTCCCCAAGGGACTTAGAGTGTGTAGCATGAGTCCTTGGAGGTTATAACAAGTGTAGAATGGTTAAGATAGTATTCTAAAGGCTTAGAATGGTCTAGGAATGTGTATTAGGACTTATAATAACCATTAGAATGATCCTAAACATTGCATGGTGCCCCAAGGGACGTAGAGGGTGTAGCATGAGTCCTTGGAGGTTCTAATAAGTGTAGAATAGTTAAGAGAGTATTCTAAAGGCTTAGAATGGTCTAGGAATGTGTACTAGGACTTATAATAACCATTCGAATGATCCTAAACATTGCTCGAGTCCCCAAGGGACATAGAGGGTGTAGGATGAGTCCTTGGAGGTTCTAATAAGTGTAGAATGGTTAAGAGAGTATTCTAAAGGCTTAGAATGGTCTAGGAATGTGTATTAGGACTTATAAGAACCATTAGAATGATCCTAAACATTGCATGGTACCCCAAGGGACGTAGAGTGTGTAGCATGAGTCCTTGGAGGTTATAACAAGTGTAGAATGGTTAAGATAGTATTCTAAAGGCTTAGAATGGGCTTGGAATGTGTATTAGGACTTATAATAACCATTGGAATGATCCTAAACATTGCGTGATACCACAAGGGACGTAGAGGGTGTAGCATGAGTCCTTGTAGGTTCTAACAAGTGTAGAACGGTTAAGAGAGTATTCTAAAGGCTTAGAATGGTCTAGCAATGTGTATTAGGACTTATAAGAACCATTAGAATGATCCTAAACATTGTTCGAGTCCCCAAGGGACATAGAGGGTGTAGCAAGAGTCCTTGGAGGTTCTAATAAGAGTAGAATGGTTAAGAGAGTATTCTAAAGGCTTAGAATGGTCTAGGAATGTGTAGTAGGACTTATAAGAACCATTAGAATGATCCTAAACAATGCATGGTACCCCAAGGGATGTAGAGGGTGTACCATGAATCCTTGGAGGTTCTAACAAGTGTAGAATGGTTAAGAGAGTATTCTAAATGCTTAGAATTGTCTAGGAATGTGTAATAGGACTTATAATAACCATTAGAATGATCCTAAACAATGCTTGAGTCCCCAAGGGACGTAGAGGGTGTAGCATGAGTCCTTGGAGGTTATAACAAGTGTAGAATGGTTAAGATAGTATTCTAAAGGCTTAGAATGGTCTAGGAATGTGTATTAGGACTTATAATAACCATTAGAATGATCCTAAACATTGCTTGAGTCCCCAAGGGATGTAGAGGGTGTACCATGAGTCCTTGGAGGTTCTAACAAGTGTAGAATAGTTAAGAGAGTATTCTAAAGGCTTACAATGGTCTAGGAATGTGTATTAGGACTTATATTAACCATTAGAATGATCCTAAACATTGCATGGTTCCCCAAGGGACGTAGATGGATGAGTATTAGGCCTTATAAGAACCATTAGAATGATCCTAAACATTGCTCGAGTCCCCAAGGGACATAGAGGGTGTAGGATGAGTCCTTGGAGGTTATAATAAGTGTAGAATGGTTAAGAGAGTATTCTAAAGGCTTAGAATGGTCTAGGAATGTGTATTAGGACTTATAAGAACCATTAGAATGATCCTAAACATTGCATGGTACCCCAAGGGACGTAGAGGGTGTACCATGAGTCCTTGGAGGTTCTAACAAGTGTAGAATAGTTAAGAGAGTATTCTAAAGGCTTAGAATGGTCTAGGAATGTGTATTAGGACTTATAATAACCATTGGAATGATCCTAAACATTACGTGGTACCACAAGGGACGTAGAGGGTGTAGCATGAGTCCTTGTAGGTTCTAACAAGTGTAGAACGGTTAAGAGAGTATTCTAAAGGCTTAGAATGGTCTAGGAATGTGTATTAGGACTTATAAGAACCATTAGAATGATCCTAAACATTGTTCGAGTCCCCAAGGGACATAGAGGGTGTAGCAAGAGTCCTTGGAGGTTCTAATAAGAGTAGAATGGTTAAGAGAGTATTCTAAAGGCTTAGAATGGTCTAGGAATGTGAGTAGGACTTATAAGAACCATTAGAATGATCCTAAACAATGCATGGTACCCCAAGGGATGTAGAGGGTGTACCATGAATCCTTGGAGGTTCTAACAAGTGTAGAATGGTTAAGAGAGTATTCTAAATGCTTAGAATGGTCTAGGAATGTGTAATAGGACATATAATAACCATTAGAATGATCCTAAACAATGCTTGAGTCCCCAAGGGACGTAGAGGGTGTAGCATGAGTCCTTGGAGGTTATAACAAGTGTAGAATGGTTAAGATAGTATTCTAAAGGCTTAGAATGGTCTAGGAATGTGTATTAGGACTTATAATAACCATTAGAATGATCCCAAACATTACATGGTGCCCCAAGGGACGTAGAGGGTGTAGCATGAGTCCTTGGAGGTTCTAATAAGTGTAGAATGGTTAAGAGAGTATTCTAAAGGCTTAGAATGGTCTAGGAATGTGTACTAGGACTTATAATAACCATTAGAATGATCCTAAACATTGCATGGTACCCCAAGGGATGTAGAGGGTGTACCATGAATCCTTGGAGGTTCTAACAAAGTGTAGAATGGTTAAGAGAGTATTCTAAAGGCTTAGAATGGTCTAGGAATGTGTATTAGGACTTATAATAACCATTGGAATGATCCTAAACATTGCATGGTACCACAAGTGACGCAGAGGGTGTAGCATGAGTCCTTGTAGGTTCTAACAAGTGTAGAATGGTTAAGAGAGAATTCTAAAGGTTTAGAATGGTCTAGGAATGTGTAGTAGGACTTATAAGAACCATTAGAATGATCCTAAACAATGCATGGTACCCCAAGGGATGTAGAGGGTGTACCATGAATCCTTGGAGGTTCTAACAAGTGTAGAATGGTTAAGAGAGTATTCTAAATGCTTAGAATGGTCTAGGAATGTGTAATAGGACTTATAATAACCATTAGAATGATCCTAAACAATGCTTGAGTCCCCAAGGGACGTAGAGGGTGTAGCATGAGTCCTTGGAGGTTATAACAAGTGTAGAATGGTTAAGATAGTATTCTAAAGGCTTAGAATGGTCTAGGAATGTGTATTAGGACTTATAAGAACCATTAGAATGATCCTAAACATTGTTCGAGTCCCCAAGGGATGTAGAGGGTGTACCATGAGTCCTTGGAGGTTCTAACAAGTGTAGAATGGTTAAGAGAGTATTCTAAAGGCTTAGAATGGTCTAGGAATGTGTAGTAGGACTTATAAGAACCATTAGAATGATCCTAAACAATGCATGGTACCCCAAGGGATGTAGAGGGTGTACTATGAATCCTTGGAGGTTCTAACAAGTGTAGAATGGTTAAGAGAGTATTCTAAATGCTTAGAATGGTCTAGGAATGTGTAATAGGACATATAATAACCATTAGAATGATCCTAAACAATGCTTGAGTCCCCAAGGGACGTAGAGGGTGTAGCATGAGTCCTTGGAGGTTATAACAAGTGTAGAATGGTTAAGATAGTATTCTAAAGGCTTAGAATGGTCTAGGAATGTGTATTAGGACTTATAATAACCAT
The DNA here is from genome assembly GCA_037953625.1 of Crotalaria pallida. NCBI lineage: Eukaryota > Viridiplantae > Streptophyta > Magnoliopsida > Fabales > Fabaceae > Crotalaria > Crotalaria pallida. Next base: position 61,240,058 of record CM075655.1, on the reverse strand, counting down.
TAGAATGATCCCAAACATTACATGGTGCCCCAAGGGACGTAGAGGGTGTAGCATGAGTCCTTGGAGGTTCTAATAAGTGTAGAATGGTTAAGAGAGTATTCTAAAGGCTTAGAATGGTCTAGGAATGTGTACTAGGACTTATAATAACCATTAGAATGATCCTAAACATTGCATGGTACCCCAAGGGATGTAGAGGGTGTACCATGAATCCTTGGAGGTTCTAACAAAGTGTAGAATGGTTAAGAGAGTATTCTAAAGGCTTAGAATGGTCTAGGAATGTGTATTAGGACTTATAATAACCATTGGAATGATCCTAAACATTGCATGGTACCACAAGTGACGCAGAGGGTGTAGCATGAGTCCTTGTAGGTTCTAACAAGTGTAGAATGGTTAAGAGAGAATTCTAAAGGTTTAGAATGGTCTAGGAATGTGTAGTAGGACTTATAAGAACCATTAGAATGATCCTAAACAATGCATGGTACCCCAAGGGATGTAGAGGGTGTACCATGAATCCTTGGAGGTTCTAACAAGTGTAGAATGGTTAAGAGAGTATTCTAAATGCTTAGAATGGTCTAGGAATGTGTAATAGGACTTATAATAACCATTAGAATGATCCTAAACAATGCTTGAGTCCCCAAGGGACGTAGAGGGTGTAGCATGAGTCCTTGGAGGTTATAACAAGTGTAGAATGGTTAAGATAGTATTCTAAAGGCTTAGAATGGTCTAGGAATGTGTATTAGGACTTATAATAACCATTAGAATGATCCTAAACAATGCTTGAGTCCCCAAGGGATGTAGAGGGTGTACCATGAGTCCTTGGAGGTTCTAACAAGTGTAGAATAGTTAAGAGAGTATTCTAAAGGCTTACAATGGTCTAGGAATGTGTATTAGGACTTATATTAACCATTAGAATGATCCTAAACATTGCATGGTTCCCCAAGGGACGTAGATGGATGAGTATTAGGACTTATAAGAACCATTAGAATGATCCTAAACATTGCTCGAGTCCCCAAGGGACATAGAGGGTGTAGGATGAGTCCTTGGAGGTTCTAATAAGTGTAGAATGGTTAAGAGAGTATTCTAAAGGCTTAGAATGGTCTAGGAATGTGTATTAGGACTTATAAGAACCATTAGAATGATCCTAAACATTGCATGGTACCCCAAGGGACGTAGAGGGTGTACCATGAGTCCTTGGAGGTTCTAACAAGTGTAGAATAGTTAAGAGAGTATTCTAAAGGCTTAGAATGGTCTAGGAATGTGTATTAGGACTTATAATAACCATTGGAATGATCCTAAACATTACGTGGTACCACAAGGGACGTAGAGGGTGTAGCATGAGTCCTTGTAGGTTCTAACAAGTGTAGAACGGTTAAGAGAGTATTCTAAAGGCTTAGAATGGTCTAGGAATGTGTATTAGGACTTATAAGAACCATTAGAATGATCCTAAACATTGTTCGAGTCCCCAAGGGACATAGAGGGTGTAGCAAGAGTCCTTGGAGGTTCTAATAAGAGTAGAATGGTTAAGAGAGTATTCTAAAGGCTTAGAATGGTCTAGGAATGTGTAGTAGGACTTATAAGAACCATTAGAATGATCCTAAACAATGCATGGTACCCCAAGGGATGTAGAGGGTGTACCATGAATCCTTGGAGGTTCTAACAAGTGTAGAATGGTTAAGAGAGTATTCTAAATGCTTAGAATGGTCTAGGAATGTGTAATAGGACATATAATAACCATTAGAATGATCCTAAACAATGCTTGAGTCCCCAAGGGACGTAGAGGGTGTAGCATGAGTCCTTGGAGGTTATAACAAGTGTAGAATGGTTAAGATAGTATTCTAAAGGCTTAGAATGGTCTAGGAATGTGTATTAGGACTTATAATAACCATTAGAATGATCCCAAACATTACATGGTGCCCCAAGGGACGTAGAGGGTGTAGCATGAGTCCTTGTAGGTTCTAACAAGTGTAGAATGGTTAAGAGAGAATTCTAAAGGCTTAGAATGGTCTAGGAATGAGTATTAGGACTTATAAGAACCATTAGAATGATCCTAAATATTGTTCGAGTCCCCAAGGGACATAGAGGGTGTAGCAAGAGTCCTTGGAGGTTCTAATAAGAGTAGAATGGTTAAGAGAGTATTCTAAAGGCTTAGAATGGTCTAGGAATGTGTAGTAGGACTTATAAGAACCATTAGAATGATCCTAAACATTGCATGGTACCCCAAGGGATGTAGAGGGTGTACCATGAGTCCTTCGAGGTTCTAACAAGTGTAGAATGGTTAAGAGAGTATTCTAAAGGCTTACAATGGTCTAGGAATGTGTATTAGGACTTATATTAACCATTAGAATGATCCTAAACATTGCATGGTTCCCCAAGGGACGTAGATGGATGAGTATTAGGACTTATAAGAACCATTAGAATGATCCTAAACATTGCTCGAGTCTCCAAGGGACATAGAGGGTGTAGGATGAGTCCTTGGAGGTTCTAATAAGTGTAGAATGGTTAAGAGAGTATTCTAAAGGCTTAGAATGGTCTAGGAATGTGTATTAGGACTTATAAGAACCATTGGAATGATCCTAAACATTACGTGGTACCACAAGGGACGTAGAGGGTGTAGCATGAGTCCTTGTAGGTTCTAACAAGTGTAGAACGGTTAAGAGAGTATTCTAAAGGCTTAGAATGGTCTAGGAATGTGTATTAGGACTTATAAGAACCATTAGAATGATCCTAAACATTGTTCGAGTCCCCAAGGGACATAGAGGGTGTAGCAAGAGTCCTTGGAGGTTCTAATAAGAGTAGAATGGTTAAGAGAGTATTCTAAAGGCTTAGAATGGTCTAGGAATGTGTAGTAGGACTTATAAGAACCATTAGAATGATCCTAAACAATGCATGGTACCCCAAGGGATGTAGAGGGTGTACCATGAATCCTTGGAGGTTCTAACAAGTGTAGAATGGTTAAGAGAGTATTCTAAATGCTTAGAATGGTCTAGGAATGTGTAATAGGACATATAATAACCATTAGAATGATCCTAAACAATGCTTGAGTCCCCAAGGGACGTAGAGGGTGTAGCATGAGTCCTTGGAGGTTATAACAAGTGTAGAATGGTTAAGATAGTATTCTAAAGGCTTAGAATGGTCTAGGAATGTGTATTAGGACTTATAATAACCATTAGAATGATCCCAAACATTACATGGTGCCCCAAGGGACGTAGAGGGTGTAGCATGAGTCCTTTTAGGTTCTAACAAGTGTAGAATGGTTAAGAGAGAATTCTAAAGGCTTAGAATGGTCTAGGAATGAGTATTAGGACTTATAAGAACCATTAGAATGATCCTAAATATTGTTCGAGTCCCCAAGGGACATAGAGGGTGTAGCAAGAGTCCTTGGAGGTTCTAATAAGAGTAGAATGGTTAAGAGAGTATTCTAAAGGCTTAGAATGGTCTAGGAATGTGTAGTAGGACTTATAAGAACCATTAGAATGATCCTAAACATTGCATGGTACCCCAAGGGATGTAGAGGGTGTACCATGAGTCCTTCGAGGTTCTAACAAGTGTAGAATGGTTAAGAGAGTATTCTAAAGGCTTACAATGGTCTAGGAATGTGTATTAGGACTTATATTAACCATTAGAATGATCCTAAACATTGCATGGTTCCCCAAGGGACGTAGATGGATGAGTATTAGGACTTATAAGAACCATTAGAATGATCCTAAACATTGCTCGAGTCCCCAAGGGACATAGAGGGTGTAGGATGAGTCCTTGGAGGTTCTAAGAAGTGTAGAATGGTTAAGAGAGTATTCTAAAGGCTTACAATGGTCTAGGAATGTGTATTAGGACTTATATTAACCATTAGAATGATCCTAAATATTGTTCGAGTCCCCAAGGGACATAGAGGGTGTACCATGAATCCTTGGAGGTTCTAACAAGTGTAGAATGGTTAAGAGAGAATTCTAAAGGCTTAGAATGGTCTAGGAATGAGTATTAGGACTTATAAGAACCATTAGAATGATCCTAAATATTGTTCGAGTCCCCAAGGGACATAGAGGGTGTAGCAAGAGTCCTTGGAGGTTCTATTAAGAGTAGAATGGTTAAGAGAGTATTCTAAAGGCTTAGAATAGTCTAGGAATGTGTAGTAGGACTTATAAGAACCATTAGAATGATCCTAAACAATGCATGGTACCCCAAGGGATGTAGAGGGTGTACCATGAGTCCTTGGAGGTTCTAACAAGTATAGAATGGTTAAGAGAGTATTCTAAAGGCTTACAATGGTCTAGGAATGTGTATTAGGACTTATAAGAACCATTAGAATGATCCTAAACATTGCATGGTACCCCAAGGGATGTAGAGGGTGTACCATGAGTCCTTCGAGGTTCTAACAAGTGTAGAATGGTTAAGAGAGTATTCTAAAGGCTTAAAATGGTCTAGGAATGTGTATTAGGACTTATATTAACCATTAGAATGATCCTAAACATTGCATGGTTCCCCAAGGGACGTAGATGGATGAGTATTAGGACTTATAAGAACCATTAGAATGATCCTAAACATTGCTCGAGTCCCCAAGGGACATAGAGGGTGTAGGATGAGTCCTTGGAGGTTCTAATAAGTGTAGAATGGTTAAGAGAGTATTCTAAAGGCTTAGAATGGTCTAGGGATGTGTATTAGGACTTATAAGAACCATTAGAATGATCCTAAACATTGCATGGTACCCCAAGGGACGTAGAGGGTGTACCATGAGTCCTTGGAGGTTCTAACAAATGTAGAATGGTTAAGAGAGTATTCTAAAGGCTTAGAATGGTCTAGGAATGAGTATTACGACTTATAAGAACCATTAGAATGATCCTAAATATTGTTCGAGTCCCCAAGGGACATAGAGGGTGTACCATGAATCCTTGGAGGTTCGAACAAGTGTAGAATGGTTAAGAGAGAATTCTAAAGGCTTAGAATGGTCTAGGAATGAGTATTAGGACTTATAAGAACCATTAGAATGATCCTAAATATTGTTCGAGTCCCCAAGGGACATAGAGGGTGTAGCAAGAGTCCTTGGAGGTTCTAATAAGAGTAGAATGGTTAAGAGAGTATTCTAAAGGCTTAGAATGGTCTAGGAATGTGTAGTAGGACTTATAAGAACCATTAGAATGATCCTAAACATTGCATGGTACCCCAAGGGATGTAGAGGGTGTACCATGAGTCCTTCGAGGTTCTAACAAGTGTAGAATGGTTAAGAGAGTATTCTAAAGGCTTACAATGGTCTAGGAATGTGTATTAGGACTTATATTAACCATTAGAATGATCCTAAACATTGCATGGTTCCCCAAGGGACGTAGATGGATGAGTATTAGGACTTATAAGAACCATTAGAATGATCCTAAACATTGCTCGAGTCCCCAAGGGACATAGAGGGTGTAGGATGAGTCCTTGGAGGTTCTAATAAGTGTAGAATGGTTAAGAGAGTATTCTAAAGGCTTAGAATGGTCTAGGAATGTGTATTACGACTTATAAGAACCATTAGAATGATCCTAAACATTGCATGGTACCCCAAGGGACGTAGAGGGTGTACCATGAGTCCTTGGAGGTTCTAACAAATGTAGAATGGTTAAGAGAGTATTCTAAAGGCTTAGAATGGTCTAGGAATGTGTATTAGGACTTATAATAACCATTGGAATGATCCTAAACATTACTTGGTACCACAAGGGACGTAGAGGGTGTAGCATGAGTCCTTGTAGGTTCTAACAAGTGTAGAACGGTTAAGAGAGTATTCTAAAGGCTTAGAATGGTCTAGGAATGTGTATTAGGACTTATAAGAACCATTAGAATGATCCTAAACATTGCATGGTACCCCAAGGGACGTAGAGGGTGTACCATGAGTCCTTGGAGGTTCTAACAAAGTGTAGAATGGTTAAGAGAGTATTCTAAAGGCTTAGAATGGTCTAGGAATGTGTATTAGGACTTATAATAACCATTGGAATGATCCTAAACATTGCATGGTACCACAAGGGACGCAGAGGGTGTAGCATGAGTCCTTGTAGGTTCTAACAAGTGTAGAATGGTTAAGAGAGAATTCTAAAGGCTTAGAATGGCCTAGGAATGAGTATTAGGACTTATAAGAACAATTAGAATGATCCTAAATATTGTTCGAGTCCCCAAGGGACATAGAGGGTGTAGCTAGAGTCCTTGGAGGTTCTAATAAGAGTAGAATGGTTAATAGAGTATTCTAAATGCTTAGAATGGTCTAGGAATGTGTAATAGGACTTATAATAACCATTAGAATGATCCTAAACAATGTTGGAGTCCCCAAGGGACGTAGAGTGTGTAGCATGAGTCCTTGGAGGTTATAACAAGTGTAGAATGGTTAAGATAGTATTCTAAAGGCTTTGAATGGTCTAGGAATGTGTATTAGGACTTATAATAACCATTAGAATGATCCTAAACATTGCATGGTGCCCCAAGGGACGTAGAGGGTGTAGCATGAGTCCTAGGAGGTTCTAATAAGTGTAGAATAGTTAAGAGAGTATTCTAAAGGCTTAGAATGGTCTAGGAATGTGTACTAGGACTTATAATAACCATTAGAATGATCCTAAACATTGCTCGAGTCCCCAAGGGACATAGAGGGTGTAGGATGAGTCCTTGGAGGTTCTAATAAGTGTAGAATGGTTAAGAGAGTATTCTAAAGGCTTAGAATGGTCTAGGAATGTGTATTAGGACTTATAAGAACCATTAGAATGATCCTAAACATTGCATGGTACCCCAAGGGACGTAGAGGGTGTACCATGAGTCCTTGGAGGTTCTAACAAATGTAGAATGGTTAAGAGAGTATTCTAAAGGCTTAGAATGGTCTAGGAATGTGTATTAGGACTTATAATAACCATTGGAATGATCCTAAACATTACGTGGTACCACAAGGGACGTAGAGGGTGTAGCATGAGTCCTTGTAGGTTCTAACAAGTGTAGAACGGTTAAGAGAGTATTCTAAAGGCTTAGAATGGTCTAGGAATGTGTATTAGGACTTATAAGAACCATTAGAATGATCCTAAATATTGTTCGAGTCCCCAAGGGACATAGAGGGTGTAGCAAAAGTCCTTGGAGGTTCTAATAAGAGTGGAATGGTTAAGAGAGTATTCTAAAGGCTTAGAATGGTCTAGGAATGTGTAGTAGGACTTATAAGAACCATTAGAATGATCCTAAACAATGCATGGTACCCCAAGGGATGTAGAGGGTGTACCATGAATCCTTGGAGGTTCTAACAAGTGTAGAATGGTTAAGAGAGTATTCTATATGCTTAGAATGGTCTAGGAATGTGTAATAGGACATATAATAACCATTAGAATGATCCTAAACAATGCTTGAGTCCCCAAGGGACGTAGAGGGTGTAGCATGAGTCCTTGGAGGTTATAACAAGTGTAGAATGGTTAAGATAGTATTCTAAAGGCTTAGAATGGTCTAGGAATGTGTATTAGGACTTATAATAACCATTGGAATGATCCTAAACATTACGTGGTACCACAAGGGACGTAGAGGGTGTAGCATGAGTCCTTGGAGGTTCTAACAAAGTGTAGAATGGTTAAGAGAGAATTCTAAAGGCTTAGAATGGTCTAGGAATGAGTATTAGGACTTATAAGAACCATTAGAATGATCCTAAATATTGTTCGAGTCCCCAAGGGACATAGAGGGTGTAGCTAGAGTCCTTGGAGGTTCTAATAAGAGTAGAATGGTTAATAGAGTATTCTAAATGCTTAGAATGGTCTAGGAATGTGTAATAGGACTTATAATAACCATTAGAATGATCCTAAACAATGTTGGAGTCCCCAAGGGACGTAGAGTGTGTAGCATGAGTCCTTGGAGGTTATAACAAGTGTAGAATGGTTAAGATAGTATTCTAAAGGCTTTGAATGGTCTAGGAATGTGTATTAGGACTTATAATAACCATTAGAATGATCCTAAACATTGCATGGTGCCCCAAGGGACGTAGAGGGTGTAGCATGAGTCCTAGGAGGTTCTAATAAGTGTAGAATAGTTAAGAGAGTATTCTAAAGGCTTAGAATGGTCTAGGAATGTGTACTAGGACTTATAATAACCATTAGAATGATCCTAAACATTGCTCGAGTCCCCAAGGGACATAGAGGGTGTAGGATGAGTCCTTGGAGGTTCTAATAAGTGTAGAATGGTTAAGAGAGTATTCTAAAGGCTTAGAATGGTCTAGGAATGTGTATTAGGACTTATAAGAACCATTAGAATGATCCTAAACATTGCATGGTACCCCAAGGGACGTAGAGGGTGTACCATGAGTCCTTGGAGGTTCTAACAAATGTAGAATGGTTAAGAGAGTATTCTAAAGGCTTAGAATGGTCTAGGAATGTGTATTAGGACTTATAATAACCATTGGAATGATCCTAAACATTACGTGGTACCACAAGGGACGTAGAGGGTGTAGCATGAGTCCTTGTAGGTTCTAACAAGTGTAGAACGGTTAAGAGAGTATTCTAAAGGCTTAGAATGGTCTAGGAATGTGTATTAGGACTTATAAGAACCATTAGAATGATCCTAAATATTGTTCGAGTCCTCAAGGGACATAGAGGGTGTAGCAAGAGTCCTTGGAGGTTCTAATAAGAGTGGAATGGTTAAGAGAGTATTCTAAAGGCTTAGAATGGTCTAGGAATGTGTAGTAGGACTTATAAGAACCATTAGAATGATCCTAAACAATGCATGGTACCCCAAGGGATGTAGAGGGTGTACCATGAATCCTTGGAGGTTCTAACAAGTGTAGAATGGTTAAGAGAGTATTCTATATGCTTAGAATGGTCTAGGAATGTGTAATAGGACTTATAATAACCATTAGAATGATCCTAAACAATGTTGGAGTCCCCAAGGGACGTAGAGGGTGTAGCATGAGTCCTTGGAGGTTATAACAAGTGTAGAATGGTTAAGATAGTATTCTAAAGGCTTAGAATGGTCTAGGAATGTGTATTAGGACTTATAATAACCATTAGAATGATCCCAAACATTACATGGTGCCCCAAGGGACGTAGAGGGTGTAGCATGAGTCCTTGGAGGTTCTAACAAAGTGTAGAATGGTTAAGAGAGAATTCTAAAGGCTTAGAATGGTCTAGGAATGAGTATTAGGACTTATAAGAACCATTAGAATGATCCTAAATATTGTTCGAGTCCCCAAGGGACATAGAGGGTGTACCATGAATCCTTGGAGGTTCTAACAAGTGTAGAATGGTTAAGAGAGTATTCTAAAGGCTTAGAATGGTCTAGCAATGTGTACTAGGACTTATAATAACCATTAGAATGATCCTAAACATTGCTCGAGTCCCCAAGGGACATAGAGGGTGTAGGATGAGTCCTTGGAGGTTCTAATAAGTGTAGAATGGTTAAGAGAGTATTCTAAAGGCTTAGAATGGTCTAGGAATGTGTATTAGGACTTATAAGAACCATTAGAATGATCCTAAACATTGCATGGTACCCGAAGGGACGTAGAGGGTGTACCATGAGTCCTTGGAGGTTCTAACAAGTGTAGAATGGTTAAGAGAGTATTCTAAAGGCTTAGAATGGTCTAGGTATGTGTATTAGGACTTATAATAACCATTAGAATGATCCTAAACATTGCATGGTGCCCCAAGGGACGTAGAGGGTGTAGCATGAGTCCTTGGAGGTTCTAATAAGTGTAGAATGGTTAAGAGAGTATTCTAAATGCTTAGAATGGTCTAGGAATGTGTAATAGGACTTATAATAACCATTAGAATGATCCTAAACATTGCATGGTACCCCAAGGGACGTAGAGGGTGTACCATGAGTCCTTGGAGGTTCTAACAAAGTATAGAATGGTTAAGAGAGTATTCTAAAGGCTTAGAATGGTCTAGGAATGTGTATTAGGACTTATAATAACCATTAGAATGATCCTAAACATTGCATGGTACCACAAGGGACGTAGAGGGTGTAGCATGAGTCCTTGTAGGTTCTAACAAGTGTAGAATGGTTAAGAGAGAATTCTAAAGGCTTAGAATGGTCTAGGAATGAGTATTAGGACTTATAAGAACCATTAGAATGATCCTAAATATTGTTCGAGTCCCCAAGGGACATAGAGGGTGTAGCAAGAGTCCTTGGAGGTTCTATTAAGAGTAGAATGGTTAAGAGAGTATTCTAAAGGCTTAGAATGGTCTAGGAATGTGTAGTAGGACTTATAAGAACCATTAGAATGATCCTAAACAATGCATGGTACCCCAAGGGATGTAGAGGGTGTACCATGAGTCCTTGGAGGTTCTAACAAGTGTAGAATGGTTAAGAGAGTATTCTAAAGGCTTACAATGGTCTAGGAATGTGTATTAGGACTTATAATAACCATTAGAATGATCCTAAACATTGCATGGTTCCCCAAGGGACGTAGATGGATGAGTATTAGGACTTATAAGAACCATTAGAATGATCCTAAACATTGCTAGAGTCCCCAAGGGACATAGAGGGTGTAGGATGAGTCCTTGGAGGTTCTAATAAGTGTAGAATGGTTAAGAGAGTATTCTAAAGGCTTAGAATGGTCTAGGAATGTGTATTAGGACTTATAAGAACCATTAGAATGATCCTAAACATTGCATGGTACCCCAAGGGACGTAGAGGGTGTACCGAGTCCTTGGAGGTTCTAACAAGTGTAGAATGGTTAAGAGAGTATTCTAAAGGCTTAGAATGGTCTAGGAATGTGTATTAGGACATATAATAACCATTGGAATGATCCTAAACATTACGTGGTACCACAAGGGACGTAGAGTGTGTACCATGAGTCCTTGTAGGTTCTAACAAGTGTAGAACGGTTAAGAGAGTATTCTAAAGGCTTAGAATGGTCTAGGAATGTGTATTAGGACTTATAAGAACCATTAGAATGATCCTAAACATTGTTCGAGTCCCCAAGGGACATAGAGGGTGTAGCAAGAGTCCTTGGAGGTTCTAATAAGAGTAGAATGGTTAAGAGAGTATTCTAAAGGCTTAGAATGGTCTAGGAATGTGTAGTAGGACTTATAAGAACCATTAGAATGATCCTAAACAATGCATGGTACCCCAAGGGATGTAGAGGGTGTACCATGAATCCTTGGAGGTTCTAACAAGTGTAGAATGGTTAAGAGAGTATTCTAAATGCTTAGAATGGTCTAGGAATGTGTAATAGGACTTATAATAACCATTAGAATGATCCTAAACAATGCTTGAGTCCCCAAGGGACGTAGAGGGTGTAGCATGAGTCCTTGGAGGTTATAACAAGTGTAGAATGGTTAAGAGAGTATTCTAAAGGCTTACAATGGTCTAGGAATGTGTATTAGGACTTATAATAACCATTAGAATGATCCTAAACATTGCATGGTTCCCCAAGGGACGTAGATGGATGAGTATTAGGACTTATAAGAACCATTAGAATGATCCTAAACATTGCTCGAGTCCCCAAGGGACATAGAGGGTGTAGGATGAGTCCTTGGAGGTTCTAATAAGTGTAGAATGGTTAAGAGAGTATTCTAAAGGCTTAGAATGGTCTAGGAATGTGTATTAGGACTTATAAGAACCATTGGAATGATCCTAAACATTGCATGGTACCCCAAGGGACGTAGAGGGTGTACCATGAGTCCTTGGAGGTTCTAACAAGTGTAGAATGGTTAAGAGAGTATTCTAAAGGCTTAGAATGGTCTAGGAATGTGTATTAGGACATATAATAACCATTGGAATGATCCTAAACATTACGTGGTACCACAAGGGACGTAGAGTGTGTACCATGAGTCCTTGTAGGTTCTAACAAGTGTAGAACGGTTGAGAGTATTCTAAAGGCTTAGAATGGTCTAGGAATGTGTATTAGGACTTATAAGAACCATTAGAATGATCCTAAACATTGTTCGAGTCCCCAAGGGACATAGAGGGTGTAGCAAGAGTCCTTGGAGGTTCTAATAAGAGTAGAATGGTTAAGAGAGTATTCTAAACGCTTAGAATGGTCTAGGAATGTGTAGTAGGACTTATAAAAACCATTAGAATGATCCTAAACAATGCATGGTACCCCAAGGGATGTAGAGGGTGTACCATGAATCCTTGGAGGTTCTAACAAGTGTAGAATGGTTAAGAGAGTATTCTAAATGCTTAGAATGGTCTAGGAATGTGTAATAGGACTTATAATAACCATTAGAATGATCCTAAACAATGCTTGAGTCCCCAAGGGACATAGAGGGTGTAGCATGAGTCCTTGGAGGTTATAACAAGTGTAGAATGGATAAGATAGTATTCTAAAGGCTTAGAATGGTCTAGGAATGTGTATTAGGACTTATAATAACCATTAGAATGATCCCAAACATTGCATGGTGCCCCAAGGGACGTAGAGGGTGTAGCATGAGTCCTTGGAGGTTCTAATAAGTGTAGAATGGTTAAGAGAGTATTCTAAAGGCTTAGAATGGTCTAGGAATGTGTACTAGGACTTATAATAACCATTAGAATGATTCTAAACATTGCATGGTACCCCAAGGGACGTAGAGGGTGTACCATGAGTCCTTGGAGGTTCTAACAAAGTGTAGAATGGTTAAGAGAGTATTCTAAAGGCTTACAATGGTCTAGGAATGTGTATTAGGACTTATATTAACCATTAGAATGATCCTAAACATTGCATGGTTCCCCAAGGGACGTAGATGGATGAGTATTAGGACTTATAAGAACCATTAGAATGATCCTAAACATTGCTCGAGTCCCCAAGGGACATAGAGGGTGTAGGATGAGTCCTTGGAGGTTCTAATAAGTGTAGAATGGTTAAGAGAGTATTCTAAAGGCTTAGAATGGTCTAGGAATGTGTATTACGACTTATAAGAACCATTAGAATGATCCTAAACATTGCATGGTACCCCAAGGGACGTAGAGGGTGTACCATGAGTCCTTGGAGGTTCTAACAAATGTAGAATGGTTAAGAGAGTATTCTAAAGGCTTAGAATGGTCTAGGAATGTGTATTAGGACTTATAATAACCATTGGAATGATCCTAAACATTACTTGGTACCACAAGGGACGTAGAGGGTGTAGCATGAGTCCTTGTAGGTTCTAACAAGTGTAGAACGGTTAAGAGAGTATTCTAAAGGCTTAGAATGGTCTAGGAATGTGTATTAGGACTTATAAGAACCATTAGAATGATCCTAAACATTGCATGGTACCCCAAGGGACGTAGAGGGTGTACCATGAGTCCTTGGAGGTTCTAACAAAGTGTAGAATGGTTAAGAGAGTATTCTAAAGGCTTAGAATGGTCTAGGAATGTGTATTAGGACTTATAATAACCATTGGAATGATCCTAAACATTGCATGGTACCACAAGGGACGCAGAGGGTGTAGCATGAGTCCTTGTAGGTTCTAACAAGTGTAGAATGGTTAAGAGAGAATTCTAAAGGCTTAGAATGGCCTAGGAATGAGTATTAGGACTTATAAGAACAATTAGAATGATCCTAAATATTGTTCGAGTCCCCAAGGGACATAGAGGGTGTAGCTAGAGTCCTTGGAGGTTCTAATAAGAGTAGAATGGTTAATAGAGTATTCTAAATGCTTAGAATGGTCTAGGAATGTGTAATAGGACTTATAATAACCATTAGAATGATCCTAAACAATGTTGGAGTCCCCAAGGGACGTAGAGTGTGTAGCATGAGTCCTTGGAGGTTATAACAAGTGTAGAATGGTTAAGATAGTATTCTAAAGGCTTTGAATGGTCTAGGAATGTGTATTAGGACTTATAATAACCATTAGAATGATCCTAAACATTGCATGGTGCCCCAAGGGACGTAGAGGGTGTAGCATGAGTCCTAGGAGGTTCTAATAAGTGTAGAATAGTTAAGAGAGTATTCTAAAGGCTTAGAATGGTCTAGGAATGTGTACTAGGACTTATAATAACCATTAGAATGATCCTAAACATTGCTCGAGTCCCCAAGGGACATAGAGGGTGTAGGATGAGTCCTTGGAGGTTCTAATAAGTGTAGAATGGTTAAGAGAGTATTCTAAAGGCTTAGAATGGTCTAGGAATGTGTATTAGGACTTATAAGAACCATTAGAATGATCCTAAACATTGCATGGTACCCCAAGGGACGTAGAGGGTGTACCATGAGTCCTTGGAGGTTCTAACAAATGTAGAATGGTTAAGAGAGTATTCTAAAGGCTTAGAATGGTCTAGGAATGTGTATTAGGACTTATAATAACCATTGGAATGATCCTAAACATTACGTGGTACCACAAGGGACGTAGAGGGTGTAGCATGAGTCCTTGTAGGTTCTAACAAGTGTAGAACGGTTAAGAGAGTATTCTAAAGGCTTAGAATGGTCTAGGAATGTGTATTAGGACTTATAAGAACCATTAGAATGATCCTAAATATTGTTCGAGTCCCCAAGGGACATAGAGGGTGTAGCAAAAGTCCTTGGAGGTTCTAATAAGAGTGGAATGGTTAAGAGAGTATTCTAAAGGCTTAGAATGGTCTAGGAATGTGTAGTAGGACTTATAAGAACCATTAGAATGATCCTAAACAATGCATGGTACCCCAAGGGATGTAGAGGGTGTACCATGAATCCTTGGAGGTTCTAACAAGTGTAGAATGGTTAAGAGAGTATTCTATATGCTTAGAATGGTCTAGGAATGTGTAATAGGACATATAATAACCATTAGAATGATCCTAAACAATGCTTGAGTCCCCAAGGGACGTAGAGGGTGTAGCATGAGTCCTTGGAGGTTATAACAAGTGTAGAATGGTTAAGATAGTATTCTAAAGGCTTAGAATGGTCTAGGAATGTGTATTAGGACTTATAATAACCATTGGAATGATCCTAAACATTACGTGGTACCACAAGGGACGTAGAGGGTGTAGCATGAGTCCTTGGAGGTTCTAACAAAGTGTAGAATGGTTAAGAGAGAATTCTAAAGGCTTAGAATGGTCTAGGAATGAGTATTAGGACTTATAAGAACCATTAGAATGATCCTAAATATTGTTCGAGTCCCCAAGGGACATAGAGGGTGTAGCTAGAGTCCTTGGAGGTTCTAATAAGAGTAGAATGGTTAATAGAGTATTCTAAATGCTTAGAATGGTCTAGGAATGTGTAATAGGACTTATAATAACCATTAGAATGATCCTAAACAATGTTGGAGTCCCCAAGGGACGTAGAGTGTGTAGCATGAGTCCTTGGAGGTTATAACAAGTGTAGAATGGTTAAGATAGTATTCTAAAGGCTTTGAATGGTCTAGGAATGTGTATTAGGACTTATAATAACCATTAGAATGATCCTAAACATTGCATGGTGCCCCAAGGGACGTAGAGGGTGTAGCATGAGTCCTAGGAGGTTCTAATAAGTGTAGAATAGTTAAGAGAGTATTCTAAAGGCTTAGAATGGTCTAGGAATGTGTACTAGGACTTATAATAACCATTAGAATGATCCTAAACATTGCTCGAGTCCCCAAGGGACATAGAGGGTGTAGGATGAGTCCTTGGAGGTTCTAATAAGTGTAGAATGGTTAAGAGAGTATTCTAAAGGCTTAGAATGGTCTAGGAATGTGTATTAGGACTTATAAGAACCATTAGAATGATCCTAAACATTGCATGGTACCCCAAGGGACGTAGAGGGTGTACCATGAGTCCTTGGAGGTTCTAACAAATGTAGAATGGTTAAGAGAGTATTCTAAAGGCTTAGAATGGTCTAGGAATGTGTATTAGGACTTATAATAACCATTGGAATGATCCTAAACATTACGTGGTACCACAAGGGACGTAGAGGGTGTAGCATGAGTCCTTGTAGGTTCTAACAAGTGTAGAACGGTTAAGAGAGTATTCTAAAGGCTTAGAATGGTCTAGGAATGTGTATTAGGACTTATAAGAACCATTAGAATGATCCTAAATATTGTTCGAGTCCTCAAGGGACATAGAGGGTGTAGCAAGAGTCCTTGGAGGTTCTAATAAGAGTGGAATGGTTAAGAGAGTATTCTAAAGGCTTAGAATGGTCTAGGAATGTGTAGTAGGACTTATAAGAACCATTAGAATGATCCTAAACAATGCATGGTACCCCAAGGGATGTAGAGGGTGTACCATGAATCCTTGGAGGTTCTAACAAGTGTAGAATGGTTAAGAGAGTATTCTATATGCTTAGAATGGTCTAGGAATGTGTAATAGGACTTATAATAACCATTAGAATGATCCTAAACAATGTTGGAGTCCCCAAGGGACGTAGAGGGTGTAGCATGAGTCCTTGGAGGTTATAACAAGTGTAGAATGGTTAAGATAGTATTCTAAAGGCTTAGAATGGTCTAGGAATGTGTATTAGGACTTATAATAACCATTAGAATGATCCCAAACATTACATGGTGCCCCAAGGGACGTAGAGGGTGTAGCATGAGTCCTTGGAGGTTCTAACAAAGTGTAGAATGGTTAAGAGAGAATTCTAAAGGCTTAGAATGGTCTAGGAATGAGTATTAGGACTTATAAGAACCATTAGAATGATCCTAAATATTGTTCGAGTCCCCAAGGGACATAGAGGGTGTACCATGAATCCTTGGAGGTTCTAACAAGTGTAGAATGGTTAAGAGAGTATTCTAAAGGCTTAGAATGGTCTAGCAATGTGTACTAGGACTTATAATAACCATTAGAATGATCCTAAACATTGCTCGAGTCCCCAAGGGACATAGAGGGTGTAGGATGAGTCCTTGGAGGTTCTAATAAGTGTAGAATGGTTAAGAGAGTATTCTAAAGGCTTAGAATGGTCTAGGAATGTGTATTAGGACTTATAAGAACCATTAGAATGATCCTAAACATTGCATGGTACCCGAAGGGACGTAGAGGGTGTACCATGAGTCCTTGGAGGTTCTAACAAGTGTAGAATGGTTAAGAGAGTATTCTAAAGGCTTAGAATGGTCTAGGTATGTGTATTAGGACTTATAATAACCATTAGAATGATCCTAAACATTGCATGGTGCCCCAAGGGACGTAGAGGGTGTAGCATGAGTCCTTGGAGGTTCTAATAAGTGTAGAATGGTTAAGAGAGTATTCTAAATGCTTAGAATGGTCTAGGAATGTGTAATAGGACTTATAATAACCATTAGAATGATCCTAAACATTGCATGGTACCCCAAGGGACGTAGAGGGTGTACCATGAGTCCTTGGAGGTTCTAACAAAGTATAGAATGGTTAAGAGAGTATTCTAAAGGCTTAGAATGGTCTAGGAATGTGTATTAGGACTTATAATAACCATTAGAATGATCCTAAACATTGCATGGTACCACAAGGGACGTAGAGGGTGTAGCATGAGTCCTTGTAGGTTCTAACAAGTGTAGAATGGTTAAGAGAGAATTCTAAAGGCTTAGAATGGTCTAGGAATGAGTATTAGGACTTATAAGAACCATTAGAATGATCCTAAATATTGTTCGAGTCCCCAAGGGACATAGAGGGTGTAGCAAGAGTCCTTGGAGGTTCTATTAAGAGTAGAATGGTTAAGAGAGTATTCTAAAGGCTTAGAATGGTCTAGGAATGTGTAGTAGGACTTATAAGAACCATTAGAATGATCCTAAACAATGCATGGTACCCCAAGGGATGTAGAGGGTGTACCATGAGTCCTTGGAGGTTCTAACAAGTGTAGAATGGTTAAGA
Organism: Crotalaria pallida; assembly: GCA_037953625.1. Classification (NCBI taxonomy): domain Eukaryota; kingdom Viridiplantae; phylum Streptophyta; class Magnoliopsida; order Fabales; family Fabaceae; genus Crotalaria; species Crotalaria pallida. The sequence continues at coordinate 61,222,463 of CM075655.1, read as the reverse complement.
GAGTATTCTAAAGGCTTACAATGGTCTAGGAATGTGTATTAGGACTTATAATAACCATTAGAATGATCCTAAACATTGCATGGTTCCCCAAGGGACGTAGATGGATGAGTATTAGGACTTATAAGAACCATTAGAATGATCCTAAACATTGCTAGAGTCCCCAAGGGACATAGAGGGTGTAGGATGAGTCCTTGGAGGTTCTAATAAGTGTAGAATGGTTAAGAGAGTATTCTAAAGGCTTAGAATGGTCTAGGAATGTGTATTAGGACTTATAAGAACCATTAGAATGATCCTAAACATTGCATGGTACCCCAAGGGACGTAGAGGGTGTACCGAGTCCTTGGAGGTTCTAACAAGTGTAGAATGGTTAAGAGAGTATTCTAAAGGCTTAGAATGGTCTAGGAATGTGTATTAGGACATATAATAACCATTGGAATGATCCTAAACATTACGTGGTACCACAAGGGACGTAGAGTGTGTACCATGAGTCCTTGTAGGTTCTAACAAGTGTAGAACGGTTAAGAGAGTATTCTAAAGGCTTAGAATGGTCTAGGAATGTGTATTAGGACTTATAAGAACCATTAGAATGATCCTAAACATTGTTCGAGTCCCCAAGGGACATAGAGGGTGTAGCAAGAGTCCTTGGAGGTTCTAATAAGAGTAGAATGGTTAAGAGAGTATTCTAAAGGCTTAGAATGGTCTAGGAATGTGTAGTAGGACTTATAAGAACCATTAGAATGATCCTAAACAATGCATGGTACCCCAAGGGATGTAGAGGGTGTACCATGAATCCTTGGAGGTTCTAACAAGTGTAGAATGGTTAAGAGAGTATTCTAAATGCTTAGAATGGTCTAGGAATGTGTAATAGGACTTATAATAACCATTAGAATGATCCTAAACAATGCTTGAGTCCCCAAGGGACGTAGAGGGTGTAGCATGAGTCCTTGGAGGTTATAACAAGTGTAGAATGGTTAAGAGAGTATTCTAAAGGCTTACAATGGTCTAGGAATGTGTATTAGGACTTATAATAACCATTAGAATGATCCTAAACATTGCATGGTTCCCCAAGGGACGTAGATGGATGAGTATTAGGACTTATAAGAACCATTAGAATGATCCTAAACATTGCTCGAGTCCCCAAGGGACATAGAGGGTGTAGGATGAGTCCTTGGAGGTTCTAATAAGTGTAGAATGGTTAAGAGAGTATTCTAAAGGCTTAGAATGGTCTAGGAATGTGTATTAGGACTTATAAGAACCATTGGAATGATCCTAAACATTGCATGGTACCCCAAGGGACGTAGAGGGTGTACCATGAGTCCTTGGAGGTTCTAACAAGTGTAGAATGGTTAAGAGAGTATTCTAAAGGCTTAGAATGGTCTAGGAATGTGTATTAGGACATATAATAACCATTGGAATGATCCTAAACATTACGTGGTACCACAAGGGACGTAGAGTGTGTACCATGAGTCCTTGTAGGTTCTAACAAGTGTAGAACGGTTGAGAGTATTCTAAAGGCTTAGAATGGTCTAGGAATGTGTATTAGGACTTATAAGAACCATTAGAATGATCCTAAACATTGTTCGAGTCCCCAAGGGACATAGAGGGTGTAGCAAGAGTCCTTGGAGGTTCTAATAAGAGTAGAATGGTTAAGAGAGTATTCTAAACGCTTAGAATGGTCTAGGAATGTGTAGTAGGACTTATAAAAACCATTAGAATGATCCTAAACAATGCATGGTACCCCAAGGGATGTAGAGGGTGTACCATGAATCCTTGGAGGTTCTAACAAGTGTAGAATGGTTAAGAGAGTATTCTAAATGCTTAGAATGGTCTAGGAATGTGTAATAGGACTTATAATAACCATTAGAATGATCCTAAACAATGCTTGAGTCCCCAAGGGACATAGAGGGTGTAGCATGAGTCCTTGGAGGTTATAACAAGTGTAGAATGGATAAGATAGTATTCTAAAGGCTTAGAATGGTCTAGGAATGTGTATTAGGACTTATAATAACCATTAGAATGATCCCAAACATTGCATGGTGCCCCAAGGGACGTAGAGGGTGTAGCATGAGTCCTTGGAGGTTCTAATAAGTGTAGAATGGTTAAGAGAGTATTCTAAAGGCTTAGAATGGTCTAGGAATGTGTACTAGGACTTATAATAACCATTAGAATGATTCTAAACATTGCATGGTACCCCAAGGGACGTAGAGGGTGTACCATGAGTCCTTGGAGGTTCTAACAAAGTGTAGAATGGTTAAGAGAGTATTCTAAAGGCTTAGAATGGTCTAGGAATGTGTATTAGGACTTATAATAACCATTGGAATGATCCTAAACATTGCATGGTACCACAAGGGACGTAGAGGGTGTAGCATGAGTCCTTGTAGGTTCTAACAAGTGTAGAATGGTTAAGAGAGAATTCTAAAGGCTTAGAATGGTCTAGGAATGTGTACTAGGACTTATAATAACCATTAGAATGATTCTAAACATTGCATGGTACCCCAAGGGACGTAGAGGGTGTACCATGAGTCCTTGGAGGTTCTAACAAAGTGTAGAATGGTTAAGAGAGTATTCTAAAGGCTTAGAATGGTCTAGGAATGTGTATTAGGACTTATAATAACCATTGGAATGATCCTAAACATTGCATGGTACCACAAGGGACGTAGAGGGTGTAGCATGAGTCCTTGTAGGTTCTAACAAGTGTAGAATGGTTAAGAGAGAATTCTAAAGGCTTAGAATGGTCTAGGAATGAGTTTTAGGACTTATAAGAACCATTAGAATGATCCTAAATATTGTTCGAGTCCCCAAGGGACATAGAGGGTGTAGCAAGAGTCCTTGGAGGTTCTAGTAAGAGTAGAATGGTTAAGAGAGTATTCTAAAGGCTTAGAATGGTCTAGGAATGTGTATTAGGACTTATAAGAACCATTAGAATGATCCTAAACATTGCATGGTACCCCAAGGGACGTAGAGGGTGTACCATGAGTCCTTGGAGGTTCTAACAAGTGTAGAATGGTTAAGAGAGTATTCTAAAGGCTTAGAATGGTCTAGGAATGTGTATTAGGACTTATAATAACCATTGGAATGATCCTAAACATTGCGTGGTACCACAAGGGACGTAGAGGGTGTACCATGAGTCCTTGGAGGTTCTAACAAAGTGTAGAATGGTTAAGAGAGTATTCTAAAGGCTGAGAATGGTCTAGGAATGTGTATTAGGACTTATAATAACCATTAGAATGATCCTAAACATTGCATGGTACCACAAGGGACGTAGAGGGTGTAGCATGAGTCCTTGTAGGTTCTAACAAGTGTAGAATGGTTAAGAGAGAATTCTAAAGGCTTAGAATGGTCTAGGAATGAGTATTAGGACTTATAAGAACCATTAGAATGATCCTAAATATTGTTCGAGTCCCCAAGGGACATAGAGGGTGTAGCAAGAGTCCTTGGAGGTTCTATTAAGAGTAGAATGGTTAAGAGAGTATTCTAAAGGCTTAGAATAGTCTAGGAATGTGTAGTAGGACTTATAAGAACCATTAGAATGATCCTAAACAATGCATGGTACCCCAAGGGATGTAGAGGGTGTACCATGAGTCCTTGGAGGTTCTAACAAGTATAGAATGGTTAAGAGAGTATTCTAAAGGCTTACAATGGTCTAGGAATGTGTATTAGGACTTATAATAACCATTAGAATGATCCTAAACATTGCATGGTTCCCCAAGGGACGTAGATGGATGAGTATTAGGACTTATAAAAACCATTAGAATGATCCTAAACATTGCTCGAGTCCCCAAGGGACATAGAGGGTGTAGGATGAGTCCTTGGAGGTTCTAATAAGTGTAGAATGGTTAAGAGAGTATTCTAAAGGCTTAGAATGGTCTAGGAATGTGTATTAGGACTTATAAGAACCATTAGAATGATCCTAAACATTGCATGGTACCCCAAGGGACGTAGAGGGTGTACCATGAGTCCTTGGAGGTTCTAACAAGTGTAGAATGGCTAAGAGAGTATTCTAAAGGCTTAGAATGGTCTAGGAATGTGTATTAGGACATATAATAACCATTGGAATGATCCTAAACATTACGTGGTACCACAAGGGACGTAGAGTGTGTACCATGAGTCCTTGTAGGTTCTAACAAGTGTAGAACGGTTAAGAGAGTATTCTAAAGGCTTAGAATGGTCTAGGAATGTGTATTAGGACTTATAAGAACCATTAGAATGATCCTAAACATTGTTCGAGTCCCCAAGGGACATAGAGGGTGTAGCAAGAGTCCTTGGAGGTTCTAATAAGAGTAGAATGGTCAAGAGAGTATTCTAAAGGCTTAGAATGGTCTAGGAATGTGTAGTAGGACTTATAAGAACCATTAGAATGATCCTAAACAATGCATGGTACCCCAAGGGATGTAGAGGGTGTACCATGAATCCTTGGAGGTTCTAACAAGTGTAGAATGGTTAAGAGAGTATTCTAAATGCTTAGAATGGTCTAGGAATTTGTAATAGGACTTATAATAACCATTAGAATGATCCTAAACAATGCTTGAGTCCCCAAGGGACGTAGAGGGTGTAGCATGAGTCCTTGGAGGTTATAACAAGTGTAGAATGGTTAACATAGTATTCTAAAGGCTTAGAATGGTCTAGGAATGTGTATTAGGACTTATAATAACCATTAGAATGATCCTAAACATTGCATGGTGCCCCAAGGGACGTAGAGGGTGTAGCATGAGTCCTTGGAGGTTCTAATAAGTGTAGAATAGTTAAGAGAGTATTCTAAAGGCTTAGAATGGTCTAGGAATGTGTACTAGGACTTATAATAACCATTAGAATGATCCTAAACATAGCTCGAGTCCCCAAGGGACATAGAGGGTGTAGGATGAGTCCTTGGAGGTTCTAGTAAGTGTAGAATGGTTAAGAGAGTATTCTAAAGGCTTAGAATGGTCTAGGAATGTGTATTAGGACTTATAAGAACCATTAGAATGATCCTAAACATTGCATGGTACCCCAAGGGACGTAGAGGGTGTACCATGAGTCCTTGGAGGTTCTAACAAGTGTAGAATGGTTAAGATAGTATTCTAAAGGCTTAGAATGGTCTAGGAATGTGTATTCGGACTTATAATAACCATTGGAATGATCCTAAACATTGCGTGGTACCACAAGGGACGTAGAGGGTGTACCATGAGTCCTTGGAGGTTCTAACAAAGTGTAGAATGGTTAAGAGAGTATTCTAAAGGCTTAGAATGGTCTAGGAATGTGTAGTAGGACTTATAAGAACCATTAGAATGATCCTAAACAATGCATGGTACCCCAAGGGATGTAGAGGGTGTACCATGAGTCCTTGGAGGTTCTAACAAGTGTAGAATGGTTAAGAGAGTATTCTAAAGGCTTACAATGGTCTAGGAATGTGTATTAGGACTTATAATAACCATTAGAATGATCCTAAACATTGCATGGTTCCCCAAGGGACGTAGATGGATGAGTATTAGGACTTATAAGAACCATTAGAATGATCCTAAACATTGCTCGAGTCCCCAAGGGACATAGAGGGTGTAGGATGAGTCCTTGGAGGTTCTAATAAGTGTAGAATGGTTAAGAGAGTATTCTAAAGGCTTAGAATGGTCTAGGAATGTGTATTAGGACTTATAAGAACCATTAGAATGATCCTAAACATTGCATGGTACCCCAAGGGACGTAGAGGGTGTACCATGAGTCCTTGGAGGTTCTAACAAGTGTAGAATGGTTAAGAGAGTATTCTAAAGGCTTAGAATGGTCTAGGAATGTGTATTAGGACATATAATAACCATTGGAATGATCCTAAACATTACGTGGTACCATAAGGGACGTAGGGTGTGTACCATGAGTCCTTGTAGGTTCTAACAAGTGTAGAACAGTTAAGAGAGTATTCTAAAGGCTTAGAATGGTCTAGGAATGTGCATTAGGACTTATAAGAACCATTAGAATGATCCTAAACATTGTTCGAGTCCCCAAGGGACATAGAGGGTGTAGCAAGAGTCCTTGGAGGTTCTAATAAGAGTAGAATGGTTAAGAGAGTATTCTAAAGGCTTAGAATGGTCTAGGAATGTGTAGTAGGACTTATAAGAACCATTAGAATGATCCTAAACAATGCATGGTACCCCAAGGGATGTAGAGGGTGTACCATGAATCCTTGGAGGTTCTAACAAGTGTAGAATGGTTAAGAGAGTATTCTAAATGCTTAGAATGGTCTAGGAATGTGTAATAGGACTTATAATAACCATTAGAATGATCCTAAACAATGCTTGAGTCCCCAAGGGACGTAGAGGGTGTAGCATGAGTCCTTGGAGGTTATAACAAGTGTAGAATGGTTAAGATAGTATTCTAAAGGCTTAGAAAGGTCTAGGAATGTGTATTAGGACTTATAATAACCATTAGAATGATCCTAAACATTGCATGGTGCCCCAAGGGACGTAGAGGGTGTAGCATGAGTCCTTGGAGGTTCTAATAAGTGTAGAATGGTTAAGAGAGTATTCTAAAGGCTTAGAATGGTCTAGGAATGTGTACTAGGACTTATAATAACCATTAGAATGATCCTAAACATTGCATGGTACCACAAGGGACGTAGAGGGTGTAACATGAGTCCTTGTAGGTTCTAACAAGTGTAGAATGGTTAAGAGAGAATTCTAAAGGCTTAGAATGGTCTAGGATTGTGTATTAGGACTTATAATAACCATTAGAATGATCCTAAACATTGCATGGTGCCCCAAGGGACGTAGAGGGTGTAGCATGAGTCCTTGGAGGTTCTAATAAGTGTAGAATAGTTAAGAGAGTATTCTAAAGGCTTAGAATGGTCTAGGAATGTGTACTAGGACTTATAATAACCATTAGAATGATCCTAAATATTGTTCGAGTCCCCAAGGGACATAGAGGGTGTAGCAAGAGTCCTTGGAGGTTCTAGTAAGAGTAGAATGGTTAAGAGAGTATTCTAAAGGCTTAGAATGGTCTAGGAATGTGTAGTAGGACTTATAAGAACCATTAGAATGATCCTAAACAATGCATGGTACCCCAAGGGATGAAGAGGGTGTACCATGAATCCTTGGAGGTTCTAACAAGTGTAGAATGGTTAGGAGAGTATTCTAAATGCTTAGAATGGTCTAGGAATGTGTAATAGGACTTATAATAACCATTAGAATGATCCTAAACATTGCATGGTACCCCAAGGGACGTAGAGGGTGTACCATGAGTCCTTGGAGGTTCTAACAAAGTGTAGGATGGTTAAGAGAGTATTCTAAAGGTTTAGAATGGTCTAGGAATGTGTATTAGGACTTATAATAACCATTGGAATGATCCTAAACATTGCATGGTACCACAAGGGACGTAGAGGGTGTAGCATGAGTCCTTGTAGGTTCTAACAAGTGTAGGATGGTTAAGAGAGAATTCTAAAGGCTTAGAATGGTCTAGGAATGTGTATTAGGACTTATAGGAACCATTAGAATGATCCTAAACATTTCATGGTACCCCAAGGGACGTAGAGGGTGTACCATGAGTCCTTGGAGGTTCTAACAAGTGTAGAATGGTTAAGAGAGTATTCTAAAGGCTTAGAATGGTCTAGGAATGTGTATTAGGACTTATAATAACCATTAGAATGATCCTAAACATTGCTCGAGTCCCCAAGGGACATAGAGGGTGTAGGATGAGTCCTTGGAGGTTCTAATAAGTGTAGAGTGGTTAAGAGAGTATTCTAAAGGCTTAGAATGGTCTAGGAATGTGTACTAGGACTTATAATAACCATTAGAATGATCCTAAACATTGCATGGTACCACAAGGGACGTAGAGGGTGTAGCATGAGTCCTTGTAGGTTCTAACAAGTGTAGAATGGTTAAGAGAGAATTCTAAAGGCTTAGAATGGTCTAGGAATGTGTATTAGGACTTATAATAACCATTAGAATGATCCTAAACATTGCATGGTGCCCCAAGGGACGTAGAGGGTGTAGCATGAGTCCTTGGATGTTCTAACAAGTGTAGAATGGTTAAGAGAGAATTCTAAAGGCTTAGAATGGTCTAGGAATGTGTATTAGGACTTATAATAACCATTAGAATGATCCTAAACATTGCATGGTGCCCCAAGGGACGTAGAGGGTGTAGCATGAGTCCTTGGAGGTTCTAATAAGTGTAGAATAGTTAAGAGAGTATTCTAAAGGCTTAGAATGGTCTAGGAATGTGTACTAGGACTTATAATAACCATTAGAATGATCCTAAATATTGTTCGAGTCCCCAAGGGACATAGAGGGTGTAGCAAGAGTCCTTGGAGGTTCTAATAAGAGTAGAATGGTTAAGAGAGTATTCTAAAGGCTTAGAATGGTCTAGGAATGTGTAGTAGGACTTATAAGAACCATTAGAATGATCCTAAACAATGCATGGTACCCCAAGGGATGTAGAGGGTGTACCATGAATCCTTGGAGGTTCTAACAAGTGTAGAATGGTTAAGAGAGTATTCTAAATGCTTAGAATGGTCTAGGAATGTGTAATAGGACTTATAATAACCATTAGAATGATCCTAAACAATGCTTGAGTCCCCAAGGGACGTAGAGGGTGTAGCATGAGTCCTTGGAGGTTATAACAAGTGTAGAATGGTTAAGATAGTATTCTAAAGGCTTAGAAAGGTCTAGGAATGTGTATTAGGACTTATAATAACCATTAGAATGATCCTAAACATTGCATGGTGCCCCAAGGGACGTAGAGGGTGTAGCATGAGTCCTTGGAGGTTCTAATAAGTGTAGAATGGTTAAGAGAGTATTCTAAAGGCTTAGAATGGTCTAGGAATGTGTACTAGGACTTATAATAACCATTAGAATGATCCTAAACATTGCATGGTACCACAAGGGACGTAGAGGGTGTAGCATGAGTCCTTGTAGGTTCTAACAAGTGTAGAATGGTTAAGAGAGAATTCTAAAGGCTTAGAATGGTCTAGGAATGTGTATTAGGACTTATAATAACCATTAGAATGATCCTAAACATTGCATGGTGCCCCAAGGGACGTAGAGGGTGTAGCATGAGTCCTTGGAGGTTCTAATAAGTGTAGAATAGTTAAGAGAGTATTCTAAAGGCTTAGAATGGTCTAGGAATGTGTACTAGGACTTATAATAACCATTAGAATGATCCTAAATATTGTTCGAGTCCCCAAGGGACATAGAGGGTGTAGCAAGAGTCCTTGGAGGTTCTAGTAAGAGTAGAATGGTTAAGAGAGTATTCTAAAGGCTTAGAATGGTCTAGGAATGTGTAGTAGGACTTATAAGAACCATTAGAATGATCCTAAACAATGCATGGTACCCCAAGGGATGAAGAGGGTGTACCATGAATCCTTGGAGGTTCTAACAAGTGTAGAATGGTTAGGAGAGTATTCTAAATGCTTAGAATGGTCTAGGAATGTGTAATAGGACTTATAATAACCATTAGAATGATCCTAAACATTGCATGGTACCCCAAGGGACGTAGAGGGTGTACCATGAGTCCTTGGAGGTTCTAACAAAGTGTAGGATGGTTAAGAGAGTATTCTAAAGGTTTAGAATGGTCTAGGAATGTGTATTAGGACTTATAATAACCATTGGAATGATCCTAAACATTGCATGGTACCACAAGGGACGTAGAGGGTGTAGCATGAGTCCTTGTAGGTTCTAACAAGTGTAGGATGGTTAAGAGAGAACTCTAAAGGCTTAGAATGGTCTAGGAATGTGTATTAGGACTTATAGGAACCATTAGAATGATCCTAAACATTGCATGGTACCCCAAGGGACGTAGAGGGTGTACCATGAGTCCTTGGAGGTTCTAACAAGTGTAGAATGGTTAATAGAGTATTCTAAAGGCTTAGAATGGTCTAGGAATGTGTATTAGGACTTATAATAACCATTAGAATGATCCTAAACATTGCTCGAGTCCCCAAGGGACATAGAGGGTGTAGGATGAGTCCTTGGAGGTTCTAATAAGTGTAGAGTGGTTAAGAGAGTATTCTAAAGGCTTAGAATGGTCTAGGAATGTGTACTAGGACTTATAATAACCATTAGAATGATCCTAAACATTGCATGGTACCACAAGGGACGTAGAGGGTGTAGCATGAGTCCTTGTAGGTTCTAACAAGTGTAGAATGGTTAAGAGAGAATTCTAAAGGCTTAGAATGGTCTAGGAATGTGTATTAGGACTTATAATAACCATTAGAATGATCCTAAACATTGCATGGTGCCCCAAGGGACGTAGAGGGTGTAGCATGAGTCCTTGGATGTTCTAATAAGTGTAGAATAGTTAAGAGAGTATTCTAAAGGCTTAAAATGGTCTAGGAATGTGTACTAGGACTTATAATAACCATTAGAATGATCCTAAACATTGCTCGAGTCCCCAAGGGACATAGAGGGTGTAGGATGAGTCCTTGGAGGTTCGAATAAGTGTAGAATGGTTAAGAGAGTATTCTAAAGGCTTAGAATGGTCTAGGAATGTGTACTAGGACTTATAATAACCATTAGAATGATCATAAACATTGCATGGTACCCCAAGGGACGTAGAGGGTGTACCATGAGTCCTTGGAGGTTCTAACAAAGTGTAGAATGGTTAAGAGAGTATTCTAAAGGCTTAGAATGGTCTAGGAATGTGTATTAGGACTTATAATAACCATTAGAATGATCCTAAACATTGCATGGTACCACAAGGGACGTAGAGGGTGTAGCATGAGTCCTTGTAGGTTCTAACAAGTGTAGAATGGTTAAGAGAGAATTTTAAAGGCTTAGAATGGTCTAGGAATGAGTTTTAGAACTTATAAGAACCATTAGAATGATCCTAAATATTGTTCGAGTCCCCAAGGGACATAGAGGGTGTAGCAAGAGTCCTTGGAGGTTCTAGTAAGAGTAGAATGGTTAAGAGAGTATTCTAAATGCTTAGAATGGTCTAGGAATGTGTAATAGGACTTATAATAACCATTAGAATGATCCTAAACAATGTTGGAGTCCCCAAGGGACGTAGAGGGTGTACCATGAGTCCTTGGAGGTTCTAACAAGTGTAGAATGGTTAAGAGAGTATTCTAAAGGCTTAGAATGGTCTAGGAATGTGTATTAGGACTTATAATAACCATTAGAATGATCCTAAACATTGCTCGAGTCCCCAAGGGACATAGAGGGTGTAGGATGAGTCCTTGGAGGTTCGAATAAGTGTAGAATGGTTAAGAGAGTATTCTAAATGCTTAGAATGGTCTAGGAATGTGTAATAGGACTTATAATAACCATTAGAATGATCCTAAACAATGTTGGAGTCCCCAAGGGACGTAGAGGGTGTAGCATGAGTCCTTGGAGGTTATAACAAGTGTAGAATGGTTAAGATAGTATTCTAAAGGCTTAGAATGGTCTAGGAATGTGTAATAGGACTTATAATAACCATTAGAATGATCCTAAACAATGCTTGAGTCCCCAAGGGACGTAGAGGGTGTACCATGAGTCCTTGGAGGTTCTAACAAGTGTAGAATGGTTAAGAGAGTATTCTAAAGGCTTAGAATGGTCTAGGAATGTGTACTAGGACTTATAATAACCATTAGAATGATCCTAAACATTGCATGGTACCACAAGGGACGTAGAGGGTGTAGCATGAGTCCTTGTAGGTTCTAACAAGTGTAGAATGGTTAAGAGAGAATTCTAAAGGCTTAGAATGGTCTAGGAATGTGTATTAGGACTTATAATAACCATTAGAATGATCCTAAACATTGCATGGTGCCCCAAGGGACGTAGAGGGTGTAGCATGAGTCCTTGGAGGTTCTAATAAGTGTAGAATAGTTAAGAGAGTATTCTAAAGGCTTAGAATGGTCTAGGAATGTGTACTAGGACTTATAATAACCATTAGAATGATCCTAAATATTGTTCGAGTCCCCAAGGGACATAGAGGGTGTAGCAAGAGTCCTTGGAGGTTCTAGTAAGAGTAGAATGGTTAAGAGAGTATTCTAAAGGCTTAGAATGGTCTAGGAATGTGTATTAGGACTTATAAGAACCATTAGAATGATCCTAAACATTGTTCGAGTCCCCAAGGGACATAGAGGGTGTAGCAAGAGTCCTTGGAGGTTCTAATAAGAGTAGAATGGTTAAGAGAGTATTCTAAAGGCTTAGAATGGTCTAGGAATGTGTAGTAGGACTTATAAGAACCATTAGAATGATCCTAAACAATGCATGGTACCCCAAGGGATGTAGAGGGTGTACCATGAATCCTTGGAGGTTCTAACAAGTGTAGAATGGTTAAGAGAGTATTCTAAATGCTTAGAATGGTCTAGGAATGTGTAATAGGACTTATAATAACCATTAGAATGATCCTAAACAATGCTTGAGTCCCCAAGGGACGTAGAGGGTGTAGCATGAGTCCTTGGAGGTTATAACAAGTGTAGAATGGTTAAGATAGTATTCTAAAGGCTTAGAAAGGTCTAGGAATGTGTATTAGGACTTATAATAACCATTAGAATGATCCTAAACATTGCATGGTGCCCCAAGGGACGTAGAGGGTGTAGCATGAGTCCTTGGAGGTTCTAATAAGTGTAGAATGGTTAAGAGAGTATTCTAAAGGCTTAGAATGGTCTAGGAATGTGTACTAGGACTTATAATAACCATTAGAATGATCCTAAACATTGCATGGTACCACAAGGGACGTAGAGGGTGTAGCATGAGTCCTTGTAGGTTCTAACAAGTGTAGAATGGTTAAGAGAGAATTCTAAAGGCTTAGAATGGTCTAGGAATGTGTATTAGGACTTATAATAACCATTAGAATGATCCTAAACATTGCATGGTGCCCCAAGGGACGTAGAGGGTGTAGCATGAGTCCTTGGAGGTTCTAATAAGTGTAGAATAGTTAAGAGAGTATTCTAAAGGCTTAGAATGGTCTAGGAATGTGTACTAGGACTTATAATAACCATTAGAATGATCCTAAATATTGTTCGAGTCCCCAAGGGACATAGAGGGTGTAGCAAGAGTCCTTGGAGGTTCTAGTAAGAGTAGAATGGTTAAGAGAGTATTCTAAAGGCTTAGAATGGTCTAGGAATGTGTAGTAGGACTTATAAGAACCATTAGAATGATCCTAAACAATGCATGGTACCCCAAGGGATGAAGAGGGTGTACCATGAATCCTTGGAGGTTCTAACAAGTGTAGAATGGTTAGGAGAGTATTCTAAATGCTTAGAATGGTCTAGGAATGTGTAATAGGACTTATAATAACCATTAGAATGATCCTAAACATTGCATGGTACCCCAAGGGACGTAGAGGGTGTACCATGAGTCCTTGGAGGTTCTAACAAAGTGTAGGATGGTTAAGAGAGTATTCTAAAGGTTTAGAATGGTCTAGGAATGTGTATTAGGACTTATAATAACCATTGGAATGATCCTAAACATTGCATGGTACCACAAGGGACGTAGAGGGTGTAGCATGAGTCCTTGTAGGTTCTAACAAGTGTAGGATGGTTAAGAGAGAACTCTAAAGGCTTAGAATGGTCTAGGAATGTGTATTAGGACTTATAGGAACCATTAGAATGATCCTAAACATTGCATGGTACCCCAAGGGACGTAGAGGGTGTACCATGAGTCCTTGGAGGTTCTAACAAGTGTAGAATGGTTAATAGAGTATTCTAAAGGCTTAGAATGGTCTAGGAATGTGTATTAGGACTTATAATAACCATTAGAATGATCCTAAACATTGCTCGAGTCCCCAAGGGACATAGAGGGTGTAGGATGAGTCCTTGGAGGTTCTAATAAGTGTAGAGTGGTTAAGAGAGTATTCTAAAGGCTTAGAATGGTCTAGGAATGTGTACTAGGACTTATAATAACCATTAGAATGATCCTAAACATTGCATGGTACCACAAGGGACGTAGAGGGTGTAGCATGAGTCCTTGTAGGTTCTAACAAGTGTAGAATGGTTAAGAGAGAATTCTAAAGGCTTAGAATGGTCTAGGAATGTGTATTAGGACTTATAATAACCATTAGAATGATCCTAAACATTGCATGGTGCCCCAAGGGACGTAGAGGGTGTAGCATGAGTCCTTGGATGTTCTAATAAGTGTAGAATAGTTAAGAGAGTATTCTAAAGGCTTAAAATGGTCTAGGAATGTGTACTAGGACTTATAATAACCATTAGAATGATCCTAAACATTGCTCGAGTCCCCAAGGGACATAGAGGGTGTAGGATGAGTCCTTGGAGGTTCGAATAAGTGTAGAATGGTTAAGAGAGTATTCTAAAGGCTTAGAATGGTCTAGGAATGTGTACTAGGACTTATAATAACCATTAGAATGATCATAAACATTGCATGGTACCCCAAGGGACGTAGAGGGTGTACCATGAGTCCTTGGAGGTTCTAACAAAGTGTAGAATGGTTAAGAGAGTATTCTAAAGGCTTAGAATGGTCTAGGAATGTGTATTAGGACTTATAATAACCATTAGAATGATCCTAAACATTGCATGGTACCACAAGGGACGTAGAGGGTGTAGCATGAGTCCTTGTAGGTTCTAACAAGTGTAGAATGGTTAAGAGAGAATTTTAAAGGCTTAGAATGGTCTAGGAATGAGTTTTAGAACTTATAAGAACCATTAGAATGATCCTAAATATTGTTCGAGTCCCCAAGGGACATAGAGGGTGTAGCAAGAGTCCTTGGAGGTTCTAGTAAGAGTAGAATGGTTAAGAGAGTATTCTAAATGCTTAGAATGGTCTAGGAATGTGTAATAGGACTTATAATAACCATTAGAATGATCCTAAACAATGTTGGAGTCCCCAAGGGACGTAGAGGGTGTACCATGAGTCCTTGGAGGTTCTAACAAGTGTAGAATGGTTAAGAGAGTATTCTAAAGGCTTAGAATGGTCTAGGAATGTGTATTAGGACTTATAATAACCATTAGAATGATCCTAAACATTGCTCGAGTCCCCAAGGGACATAGAGGGTGTAGGATGAGTCCTTGGAGGTTCGAATAAGTGTAGAATGGTTAAGAGAGTATTCTAAATGCTTAGAATGGTCTAGGAATGTGTAATAGGACTTATAATAACCATTAGAATGATCCTAAACAATGTTGGAGTCCCCAAGGGACGTAGAGGGTGTAGCATGAGTCCTTGGAGGTTATAACAAGTGTAGAATGGTTAAGATAGTATTCTAAAGGCTTAGAATGGTATAGGAATGTGTATTAGGACTTATAATAACCATTAGAATGATCCTAAACATTGCATGGTGCCCCAAGGGACGTAGAGGGTGTAGCATGAGTCCTTGGAGGTTCTAATAAGTGTAGAATAGTTAAGAGAGTATTCTAAAGGCTTAGAATGGTCTAGGAATGTGTACTAGGACTTATAATAACCATTAGAATGATCCTAAACATTGCATGGTACCACAAGGGACGTAGAGGGTGTAGCATGAGTCCTTGTAGGTTCTAACAAGTGTAGAATGGTTAAGAGAGAATTCTAAAGGCTTAGAATGGTCTAGGAATGTGTATTAGGACTTATAATAACCATTAGAATGATCCTAAACATTGCATGGTGCCCCAAGGGACGTAGAGGGTGTAGCATGAGTCCTTGGAGGTTCTAATAAGTGTAGAATAGTTAAGAGAGTATTCTAAAGGCTTAGAATGGTCTAGGAATGTGTACTAGGACTTATAATAACCATTAGAATGATCCTAAATATTGTTCGAGTCCCCAAGGGACATAGAGGGTGTAGCAAGAGTCCTTGGAGGTTCTAGTAAGAGTAGAATGGTTAAGAGAGTATTCTAAAGGCTTAGAATGGTCTAGGAATGTGTACTAGGACTTATAATAACCATTAGAATGATCCTAATCAATGCATGGTACCCCAAAGGATGAAGAGGGTGTACCATGAATCCTTGGAGGTTCTAACAAGTGTAGAATGGTTAGGAGAGTATTCTAAATGCTTAGAATGGTCTAGGAATGTGTAATAGGACTTATAATAACCATTAGAATGATCCTAAACATTGCATGGTACCCCAAGGGACGTAGAGGGTGTACCATGAGTCCTTAGAGGTTCTAACAAAGTGTAGAATGGTTAAGAGAGTATTCTAAAGGCTTAGAATGGTCTAGGAATGTGTATTAGGACTTATAATAACCATTAGAATGATCCTAAACATTGCATGGTACCACAAGGGACGTAGAGGGTGTAGCATGAGTCCTTGTAGGTTCTAACAAGTGTAGAATGGTTAAGAGAGAATTTTAAAGGCTTAGAATGGTCTAGGAATGAGTTTTAGAACTTATAAGAACCATTAGAATGATCCTAAATATTGTTCGAGTCCCCAAGGGACATAGAGGGTGTAGCAAGAGTCCTTGGAGGTTCTAGTAAGAGTAGAATGGTTAAGAGAGTATTCTAAATGCTTAGAATGGTCTAGGAATGTGTAATAGGACTTATAATAACCATTAGAATGATCCTAAACAATGTTGGAGTCCCCAAGGGACGTAGAGGGTGTACCATGAGTCCTTGGAGGTTCTAACAAGTGTAGAATGGTTAAGAGAGTATTCTAAAGGCTTAGAATGGTCTAGGAATGTGTATTAGGACTTATAATAACCATTAGAATGATCCTAAACATTGCTCGAGTCCCCAAGGGACATAGAGGGTGTAGGATGAGTCCTTGGAGGTTCGAATAAGTGTAGAATGGTTAAGAGAGTATTCTAAATGCTTAGAATGGTCTAGGAATGTGTAATAGGACTTATAATAACCATAGAATGATCCTAAAGAATGTTGGAGTCCCCAAGGGACGTAGAGGGTGTAGCATGAGTCCTTGGAGGTTATAACAAGTGTAGGATGGTTAAGAGAGAATTCTAAAGGCTTAGAATGGTCTAGGAATGTGTATTAGGACTTATAATAACCATTAGAATGATCCTAAACATTGCATGGTACCCCAAGGGACGTAGAGGGTGTACCATGAGTCCTTGGAGGTTCTAACAAGTGTAGAATGGTTAAGAGAGTATTCTAAAGGCTTAGAATGGTCTAGGAATGTGTATTAGGACTTATAATAACCATTAGAATGATCCTAAACATTGCTCGAGTCCCCAAGGGACGTAGAGGGTGTACCATGAGTCCTTGGAGGTTCTAATAAGTGTAGAGTGGTTAAGAGAGTATTCTAAAGGCTTAGAATGGTCTAGGAATGTGTACTAGGACTTATAATAACCATTAGAATGATCCTAAACATTGCATGGTACCACAAGGGACGTAGAGGGTGTAGCATGAGTCCTTGTAGGTTCTAACAAGTGTAGAATGGTTAAGTGAGAATTCTAAAGGCTTAGAATGGTCTAGGAATGTGTATTAGGACTTATAATAACCATTAGAATGATCCTAAACATTGCATGGTGCCCCAAGGGACGTAGAGGGTGTACCATGAGTCCTTGGAGGTTCTAACAAGTGTAGAATGGTTAAGAGAGTATTCTAAAGGCTTAGAATGGTCTAGGAATGTGTATTAGGACTTATAATAACCATTAGAATGATCCTAAACATTGCTCGAGTCCCCAAGGGACATAGAGGGTGTAGGATGAGTCCTTGGAGGTTCTAATAAGTGTAGAGTGGTTAAGAGAGTATTCTAAAGGCTTAGAATGGTCTACGAATGTGTACTAGGACTTATAATAACCATTAGAATGATCCTAAACATTGCATGGTACCACAAGGGACGTAGAGGGTGTAGCATGAGTCCTTGTAGGTTCTAACAAGTGTAGAATGGTTAAGAGAGAATTCTAAAGGCTTAGAATGGTCTAGGAATGTGTATTAGGACTTATAATAACCATTAGAATGATCCTAAACATTGCATGGTGCCCCAAGGGACGTAGAGGGTGTAGCATGAGTCCTTGGATGTTCTAATAAGTGTAGAATAGTTAAGTGAGTATTCTAAAGGCTTAAAATGGTCTAGGAATGTGTACTAGGACTTATAATAACCATTAGAATGATCCTAAACATTGCTCGAGTCCCCAAGGGACATAGAGGGTGTAGGATGAGTCCTTGGAGGTTCGAATAAGTGTAGAATGGTTAAGAGAGTATTCTAAAGGCTTAGAATGGTCTAGGAATGTGTACTAGGACTTATAATAACCATTAGAATGATCATAAACATTGCATGGTACCCCAAGGGACGTAGAGGGTGTACCATGAGTCCTTGGAGGTTCTAACAAAGTGTAGAATGGTTAAGAGAGTATTCTAAAGGCTTAGAATGGTCTAGGAATGTGTATTAGGACTTATAATAACCATTAGAATGATCCTAAACATTGCATGGTACCACAAGGGACGTAGAGGGTGTAGCATGAGTCCTTGTAGGTTCTAACAAGTGTAGAATGGTTAAGAGAGAATTTTAAAGGCTTAGAATGGTCTAGGAATGAGTTTTAGAACTTATAAGAACCATTAGAATGATCCTAAATATTGTTCGAGTCCCCAAGGGACATAGAGGGTGTAGCAAGAGTCCTTGGAGGTTCTAGTAAGAGTAGAATGGTTAAGAGAGTATTCTAAATGCTTAGAATGGTCTAGGAATGTGTAATAGGACTTATAATAACCATTAGAATGATCCTAAACAATGTTGGAGTCCCCAAGGGACGTAGAGGGTGTAGCATGAGTCCTTGGAGGTTATAACAAGTGTAGAATGGTTAAGATAGTATTCTAAAGGCTTAGAATGGTCTAGGAATGTGTATTAGGACTTATAATAACCATTAGAATGATCCTAAACATTACATGGTGCCCCAAGGGACGTAGAGGGTGTAGCATGAGTCCTTGGAGGTTCTAATAAGTGTAGAATAGTTAAGAGAGTATTCTAAAGGCTTAGAATGGTCTAGGAATGTGTACTAGGACTTATAATAACCATTAGAATGATCCTAAACATTGCATGGTGCCCCAAGGGACGTAGAGGGTGTAGCATGAGTATTTGGAGGTTCTAATAAGTGTAGAATGGTTAAGAGAGTATTCTAAAGGCTTAGAATGGTCTAGGAATGTGTACTAGGACTTATAATAACCATTAGAATGATCCTAAACATTGCATGGTACCACAAGGGACGTAGAGGGTGTAGCATGAGTCCTTGTAGGTTCTAACAAGTGTAGAATGGTTAAGAGAGAATTCTAAAGGCTTAGAATGGTCTAGGAATGTGTATTAGGACTTATAATAACCATTAGAATGATCCTAAACATTGCATGGTGCCCCAAGGGACGTAGAGGGTGTAGCATGAGTCCTTGGAGGTTCTAATAAGTGTAGAATAGTTAAGAGAGTATTCTAAAGGCTTAGAATGGTCTAGGAATGTGTACTAGGACTTATAATAACCATTAGAATGATCCTAAATATTGTTCGAGTCCCCAAGGGACATAGAGGGTGTAGCAAGAGTCCTTGGAGGTTCTAGTAAGAGTAGAATGGTTAAGAGAGTATTCTAAAGGCTTAGAATGGTCTAGGAATGTGCAGTAGGACTTATAAGAACCATTAGAATGATCCTAAACAATGCATGGTACCCCAAGGGATGAAGAGGGTGTACCATGAATCCTTGGAGGTTCTAACAAGTGTAGAATGGTTAGGAGAGTATTCTAAATGCTTAGAATGGTCTAGGAATGTGTAATAGGACTTATAATAACCATTAGAATGATCCTAAACATTGCATGGTACCCCAAGGGACGTAGAGGGTGTACCATGAGTCCTTGGAGGTTCTAACAAAGTGTAGGATGGTTAAGAGAGTATTCTAAAGGCTTAGAATGGTCTAGGAATGTGTATTAGGACTTATAATAACCATTGGAATGATCCTAAACATTGCATGGTACCACAAGGGACGTAGAGGGTGTAGCATGAGTCCTTGTAGGTTCTAACAAGTGTAGGATGGTTAAGAGAGAATTCTAAAGGCTTAGAATGGTCTAGGAATGTGTATTAGGACTTATAGGAACCATTAGAATGATCCTAAACATTGCATGGTACCCCAAGGGACGTAGAGGGTGTACCATGAGTCCTTGGAGGTTCTAACAAGTGTAGAATGGTTAAGAGAGTATTCTAAAGGCTTAGAATGGTCTAGGAATGTGTATTAGGACTTATAATAACCATTAGAATGATCCTAAACATTGCTCGAGTCCCCAAGGGACATAGAGGGTGTAGGATGAGTCCTTGGAGGTTCTAATAAGTGTAGAGTAGTTAAGAGAGTATTCTAAAGGCTTAGAATGGTCTAGGAATGTGTACTAGGACTTATAATAACCATTAGAATGATCCTAAACATTGCATGGTACCACAAGGGACGTAGAGGGTGTAGCATGAGTCCTTGTAGGTTCTAACAAGTGTAGAATGGTTAAGAGAGAATTCTAAAGGCTTAGAATGGTCTAGGAATGTGTATTAGGACTTATAATAACCATTAGAATGATCCTAAACATTGCATGGTGCCCCAAGGGACGTAGAGGGTGTAGCATGAGTCCTTGGATGTTCTAATAAGTGTAGAATAGTTAAGAGAGTATTCTAAAGGCTTAGAATGGTCTAGGAATGTGTACTAGGACTTATAATAACCATTAGAATGATCCTAAACATTGCTCGAGTCCCCAAGGGACATAGAGGGTGTAGGATGAGTCCTTGGAGGTTCGAATAAGTGTAGAATGGTTAAGAGAGTATTCTAAAGGCTTAGAATGGTCTAGGAATGTGTACTAGGACTTATAATAACCATTAGAATGATCATAAACATTGCATGGTACCCCAAGGGACGTAGAGGGTGTACCATGAGTCCTTGGAGGTTCTAACAAAGTGTAGAATGGTTAAGAGAGTATTCTAAAGGCTTAGAATGGTCTAGGAATGTGTATTAGGACTTATAATAACCATTAGAATGATCCTAAACATTGCATGGTACCACAAGGGACGTAGAGGGTGTAGCATGAGTCCTTGTAGGTTCTAACAAGTGTAGAATGGTTAAGAGAGAATTTTAAAGGCTTAGAATGGTCTAGGAATGAGTTTTAGAACTTATAAGAACCATTAGAATGATCCTAAATATTGTTCGAGTCCCCAAGGGACATAGAGGGTGTAGCAAGAGTCCTTGGAGGTTCTAGTAAGAGTAGAATGGTTAAGAGAGTATTCTAAATGCTTAGAATGGTCTAGGAATGTGTAATAGGACTTATAATAACCATTAGAATGATCCTAAACAATGTTGGAGTCCCCAAGGGACGTAGAGGGTGTAGCATGAGTCCTTGGAGGTTATAACAAGTGTAGAATGGTTAAGATAGTATTCTAAAGGCTTAGAATGGTCTAGGAATGTGTATTAGGACTTATAATAACCATTAGAATGATACTAAACATTGCATGGTGCCCCAAGGGACGTAGAGGGTGTAGCATGAGTCCTTGGAGGTTCTAATAAGTGTAGAATAGTTAAGAGAGTATTCTAAAGGCTTAGAATGGTCTAGGAATGTGTACTAGGACTTATAATAACCATTAGAATGATCCTAAACATTGCATGGTACCACAAGGGACGTAGAGGGTGTAGCATGAGTCCTTGTAGGTTCTAACAAGTGTAGAATGGTTAAGAGAGAATTCTAAAGGCTTAGAATGGTCTAGGAATGTGTATTAGGACTTATAATAACCATTAGAATGATCCTAAACATTGCATGGTGCCCCAAGGGACGTAGAGGGTGTAGCATGAGTCCTTGGAGGTTCTAATAAGTGTAGAATAGTTAAGAGAGTATTCTAAAGGCTTAGAATGGTCTAGGAATGTGTACTAGGACTTATAATAACCATTAGAATGATCCTAAATATTGTTCGAGTCCCCAAGGGACATAGAGGGTGTAGCAAGAGTCCTTGGAGGTTCTAGTAAGAGTAGAATGGTTAAGAGAGTATTCTAAAGGCTTAGAATGATCTAGGAATGTGTAGTAGGACTTATAAGAACCATTAGAATGATCCTAATCAATGCATGGTACCCCAAAGGATGAAGAGGGTGTACCATGAATCCTTGGAGGTTCTAACAAGTGTAGAATGGTTAGGAGAGTATTCTAAATGCTTAGAATGGTCTAGGAATGTGTAATAGGACTTATAATAACCATTAGAATGATCCTAAACATTGCATGGTACCCCAAGGGACGTAGAGGGTGTACCATGAGTCCTTAGAGGTTCTAACAAAGTGTAGAATGGTTAAGAGAGTATTCTAAAGGCTTAGAATGGTCTAGGAATGTGTATTAGGACTTATAATAACCATTGGAATGATCCTAAACATTGCATGGTACCACAAGGGACGTAGAGGGTGTAGCATGAGTCCTTGTAGGTTCTAACAAGTGTAGAATGGTTAAGAGAGAATTCTAAAGGCTTAGAATGGTCTAGGAATGTGTATTAGGACTTATAGGAACCATTAGAATGATCCTAAACATTGCATGGTACCCCAAGGGACGTAGAGGGTGTACCATGAGTCCTTGGAGGTTCTAACAAGTGTAGAATGGTTAAGAGAGTATTCTAAAGGCTTAGAATGGTCTAGGAATGTGTATTAGGACTTATAATAACCATTAGAATGATCCTAAACATTGCTCGAGTCCCCAAGGGACATAGAGGGTGTAGGATGAGTCCTTGGAGGTTCTAATAAGTGTAGAATGGTTAAGAGAGTATTCTAAAGGCTTAGAATGGTCTAGGAATGTGTACTAGGACTTATAATAACCATTAGAATGATCCTAAACATTGCATGGTACCACAAGGGACGTAGAGGGTGTAGCATGAGTCCTTGTAGGTTCTAACAAGTGTAGAATGGTTAAGAGAGAATTCTAAAGGCTTAGAATGGTCTAGGAATGTGTATTAGGACTTATAATAACCATTAGAATGATCCTAAACATTGCATGGTGCCCCAAGGGACGTAGAGGGTGTAGCATGAGTCCTTGGAGGTTCTAATAAGTGTAGAATAGTTAAGAGAGTATTCTAAAGGCTTAGAATGGTCTAGGAATGTGTACTAGGACTTATAATAACCATTAGAATGATCCTAAACATTGCTCGAGTCCCCAAGGGACATAGAGGGTGTAGGATGAGTCCTTGGAGGTTCTAATAAGTGTAGAATGGTTAAGAGAGTATTCTAAAGGCTTAGAATGGTCTAGGAATGTGTACTAGGACTTATAATAACCATTAGAATGATCCTAAACATTGCATGGTACCCCAAGGGACGTAGAGGGTGTACCATGAGTCCTTGGAGGTTCTAACAAAGTGTAGAATGGTTAAGAGAGTATTCTAAAGGCTTAGAATGGTCTAGGAATGTGTATTAGGACTTATAATAACCATTGGAATGATCCTAAACATTGCATGGTATCACAAGGGACGTAGAGGGTGTAGCATGAGTCCTTGTAGGTTCTAACAAGTGTAGAATGGTTAAGAGAGTATTCTAAAGGCTTAGAATGGTCTAGGAATGTGTATTAGGACTTATAAGAACCATTAGAATGATCCTAAACATTGTTCGAGTCCCCAAGGGACATAGAGGGTGTAGCAAGAGTCCTTGGAGGTTCTAATAAGAGTAGAATGGTTAAGAGAGTATTCTAAAGGCTTAGAATGGTCTAGGAATGTGTAGTAGGACTTATAAGAACCATTAGAATGATCCTAAACAATGCATGGTACCCCAAGGGATGAAGAGGGTGTACCATGAATCCTTGGAGGTTCTAACAAGTGTAGAATGGTTAGGAGAGTATTCTAAATGCTTAGAATGGTCTAGGAATGTGTAATAGGACTTATAATAACCATTAGAATGATCCAAAACATTGCATGGTACCACAAGGGACGTAGAGGGTGTAGCATGAGTCCTTGGAGGTTATAACAAGTGTAGAATGGTTAAGATAGTATTCTAAAGGCTTAGAATGGTCTAGGAATGTGTATTAGGACTTATAATAACCATTAGAATGATCCTAAACATTGCATGGTGCCCCAAGGGACGTAGAGGGTGTAGGATGAGTCCTTGGAGGTTCTAATAAGTGTAGAATGGTTAAGAGAGTATTCTAAAGGCTTAGAATGGTCTAGGAATGTGTACTAGGACTTATAATAACCATTAGAATGATCCTAAACATTGCATGGTACCCCAAGGGACGTAGAGGGTGTACCATGAGTCCTTGGAGGTTCTAACAAAGTGTAGAATGGTTAAGAGAGTATTCTAAAGGCTTAGAATGGTCTAGGAATGTGTATTAGGACTTATAATAACCATTGGAATGATCCTAAACATTGCATGGTACCATAAGGGACGTAGAGGGTGTAGCATGAGTCCTTGTAGGTTCTAACAAGTGTAGAATGGTTAAGAGAGTATTCTAAAGGCTTAGAATGGTCTAGGAATGTGTATTAGGACTTATAAGAACCATTAGAATGATCCTAAACATTGTTCGAGTCCCCAAGGGACATAGAGGGTGTAGTAAGAGTCCTTGGAGGTTCTAATAAGAGTAGAATGGTTAAGAGAGTATTCTAAAGGCTTAGAATGGTCTAGGAATGTGTATTAGGACTTATAAGAACCATTAGAATGATCCTAAACTATGCATGGTACCCCAAGGGATGAAGAGGGTGTACCATGAATCCTTGGAGGTTCTAACAAGTGTAGAATGGTTAAGAGAGTATTCTAAATGCTTAGAATGGTCTAGGATTGTGTAATAGGACTTATAATAACCATTAGAATGATCCTAAACAATGCTTGAGTCCCCAAGGGACGTAGAGGGTGTAGCATGAGTCCTTGGAGGTTATAACAAGTGTAGAATGGTTAAGATAGTATTCTAAAGGCTTAGAATGGTCTAGGAATGTGTATTAGGACTTATAATAACCATTAGAATGATCCTAAACATTGCATGGTGCCCCAAGGGACGTAGAGGGTGTAGCATGAGTCCTTGGAGGTTCTAATAAGTGTAGAATGGTTAAGAGAGTATTCTAAAGGCTTAGAATGGTCTAGGAATGTGTACTAGGACTTATAATAACCATTAGAATGATCCTAAACATTGCATGGTACCCCAAGGGACGTAGAGGGTGTACCATGAGTCCTTGGAGGTTCTAACAAGTGTAGAATGGTTAGGAGAGTATTCTAAATGCTTAGAATGGTCTAGGAATGTGTAATAGGACTTATAATAACCATTAGAATGATCCTAAACATTGCATGGTACCCCAAGGGACGTAGAGGGTGTACCATGAGTCCTTGGAGGTTCTAACAAAGTGTAGAATGGTTAAGAGAGTATTCTAAAGGCTTAGAATGGTCTAGGAATGTGTATTAGGACTTATAATAACCATTGGAATGATCCTAAACATTGCATGGTACCACAAGGGACGTAGAGGGTGTAGCATGAGTCCTTGTAGGTTCTAACAAGTGTAGAATGGTTAAGAGAGAATTCTAAAGGCTTAGAATGGTCTAGGAATGAGTATTAGGACTTATAAGAACCATTAGAATGATCCTAAATATTGTTTGTCCCCAAGGGACATAGAGGGTGTAGCAAGAGTCCTTGGAGGTTCTAATAAGAGTAGAATGGTTAAGAGAGTATTCTAAAGGCTTAGAATGGTCTAGGAATGTGTAATAGGACTTATAATAACCATTAGAATGATCCTAAACATTGCATGGTGCCCCAAGGGACGTAGATGGTGTAGCATGAGTCCTTGGAGGTTCTAACAAGTGTAGAATGGTTAAGAGAGTATTCTAAATGCTTAGAATCGTCTAGGAATGTGTAATAGGACTTATAATAACCATTGGAATGATCCTAAACAATGCTTGAGTCCCCAAGGGACGTAGAGGGTGTAGCATGAGTCCTTGGAGGTTATAACAAGTGTAGAATGGTTAAGATAGTATTCTAAAGGCTTAGAATGGTCTAGGAATGTGTATTAGGACTTATAATAACCATTAGAATGATCCTAAACATTGTTCGAGTCCCCAAGGGACATAGAGGGTGTAGCAAGAGTCCTTGGAGGTTCTAATAAGAGTAGAATGGTTAAGAGAGTATTCTAAAGGCTTAGAATGGTCTAGGAATGTGTAGTAGGACTTATAAGAACCATTAGAATGATCCTAAACAATGCATGGTACCCCAATGGATGAAGAGGGTGTACCATGAATCCTTGGAGGTTCTAACAAGTGTAGAATGGTTAGGAGAGTATTCTAAATGCTTAGAATGGTCTAGGAATGTGTACTAGGACTTATAATAACCATTAGAATGATCCTAAACATTGCATGGTACCACAAGGGACGTAGAGGGTGTAGCATGAGTCCTTGGAGGTTCTAACAAGTGTAGAATGGTTAAGAGAGTATTCTAAAGGCTTAGAATGGTCTAGGAATGTGTAATAGGACTTATAATAACCTTTAGAATGATCCTAAACAATGCTTGAGTCCCCAAGGGACGTAGAGGGTGTACCATGAGTCCTTGGAGGTTCTAACAAGTGTAGAATGGTTAAGAGAGTATTCTAAAGGCTTAGAATGGTCTTGGAATGTGTATTAGGAATTATAAGAACCGTTAGAATGATCCTAAACATTGCTCGAGTCCCCAAGGGACGTAGAGGGTGCAGCATGAGTCCTTGGAGGTTCTAATAAGCGTAGAATGGTTAAGAGAGAATTCTAAAGGCTTAGAATGGTCTAGGAAAGTGTACTAGGACTTATAATAACCATTAGAATGATCCTAAACATTGCATGGTACCACAAGGGACGTAGAGGGTGTAGCATGAGTCCTTGGAGGTTCTAACAAGTGTAGAATGGTTAAGAGAGTATTCTAAAGGCTTAGAATGGTCTAGGAAAGTGTACTAGGACTTATAATAACCATTAGAATGATCCTGAACATTGCATGGTACCACAAGGGACGTAGAGGGTGTAGCATGAGTCCTTGGAGGTTCTAACAAGTGTAGAATGGTTAAGAGAGTATTCTAAAGGCTTAGAATGGTCTAGGAATGTGTAATAGGACTTATAATAACCTTTAGAATGATCCTAAACAATGCTTGAGTCCCCAAGGGACGTAGAGGGTGTACCATGAGTCCTTGGAGGTTCTAAAAAGTGAGAATGGTTAAGAGAGTATTCTAAAGGCTTAGAATGTGGTCTTGGAATGTGTATTAGGAATTATAAGAACCGTTAGAATGATCCTAAACATTGCTCGAGTCCCCAAGGGACGTAGAGGGTGCAGCATGAGTCCTTGGAGGTTCTAATAAGCGTAGAATGGTTAAGAGAGAATTCTAAAGGCTTAGAATGGTCTAGGAAAGTGTACTAGGACTTATAATAACCATTAGAATGATCCTAAACATTGCATGGTACCACAAGGGACGTAGAGGGTGTAGCATGAGTCCTTGGAGGTTCTAACAAGTGAGAATGGTTAAGAGAGTATTCTAAAGGCTTAGAATGGTCTAGGAATGTGTAATAGGACTTATAATAACCATTAGAATGATCCTAAACAATGCTTGAGTCCCCAAGGGACGTAGAGGGTGTACCATGAGTCCTTGGAGGTTCTAACAAGTGTAGAATGGTTAAGAGAGTATTCTAAAGGCTTAGAATGATCTAGGAAAGTGTACTAGGACTTATAATAACCATTAGAATGATCCTAAACATTGCATGGTACCACAAGGGACGTAGAGGGTGTAGCATGAGTCCTTGGAGGTTCTAACAAGTGTAGAATGGTTAAGAGAGTATTCTAAAGGCTTAGAATGGTCTAGGAATGTGTAATAGGACTTATAATAACCTTTAGAATGATCCTAAACAATGCTTGAGTCCCCAAGGGACGTAGAGGGTGTACCATGAGTCCTTGGAGGTTCTAACAAGTGTAGAATGGTTAAGAGAGTATTCTAAAGGCTTAGAATGGTCTTGGAATGTGTATTAGGAATTATAAGAACCGTTAGAATGATCCTAAACATTGCTCGAGTCCCCAAGGGACGTAGAGGGTGCAGCATGAGTCCTTGGAGGTTCTAATAAGCGTAGAATGGTTAAGAGAGTATTCTAAAGGCTTAGAATGGTCTAGGAAAGTGTACTAGGACTTATAATAACCGTTAGAATGATCCTAAACATTGCTCGAGTCCCCAAGGGACGTAGAGGGTGCAGCATGAGTCCTTGGAGGTTCTAATAAGAGTAGAATGGTTAAGAGAGTATTCTAAAGGCTTAGAATGGTCTAGGAAAGTGTACTAGGACTTATAATAACCATTAGAATGATCCTGAACATTGCATGGTACCACAAGGGACGTAGAGGGTGTAGCATGAGTCCTTGGAGGTTCTAACAAGTGTAGAATGGTTAAGAGAGTATTCTAAAGGCTTAGAATGGTCTAGGAATGTGTAATAGGACTTATAATAACCATTAGAATGATCCTAAACAATGCTTGAGTCCCCAAGGGACGTAGAGGGTGTACCATGAGTCCTTGGAGGTTCTAACAAGTGTAGAATGGTTAAGAGAGTATTCTAAAGGCTTAGAATGATCTAGGAAAGTGTACTAGGACTTATAATAACCATTAGAATGATCCTAAACATTGCATGGTACCACAAGGGACGTAGAGGGTGTAGCATGAGTCCTTGGAGGTTCTAACAAGTGTAGAATGGTTAAGAGAG
The DNA here is from genome assembly GCA_037953625.1 of Crotalaria pallida. NCBI lineage: Eukaryota > Viridiplantae > Streptophyta > Magnoliopsida > Fabales > Fabaceae > Crotalaria > Crotalaria pallida. The sequence continues at coordinate 61,194,072 of CM075655.1, read as the reverse complement.
TATTCTAAAGGCTTAGAATGGTCTAGGAATGTGTAATAGGACTTATAATAACCTTTAGAATGATCCTAAACAATGCATGAGTCCCCAAGGGACGTAGAGGGTGTACCATGAGTCCTTGGAGGTTCTAACAAGTGTAGAATGGTTAAGAGAGTATTCTAAAGGCTTAGAATGGTCTTGGAATGTGTATTAGGAATTATAAGAACCGTTAGAATGATCCTAAACATTGCTCGAGTCCCCAAGGGACGTAGAGGGTGCAGCATGAGTCCTTGGAGGTTCTAATAAGCGTAGAATGGTTAAGAGAGAATTCTAAAGGCTTAGAATGGTCTAGGAAAGTGTACTAGGACTTACAATAACCATTAGAATGATCCTAAACATTGCATGGTACCACAAGGGACGTAGAGGGTGTAGCATGAGTCCTTGGAGGTTCTAACAAGTGTAGAATGGTTAAGAGAGTATTCTAAAGGCTTAGAATGGTCTAGGAAAGTGTACTAGGACTTATAATAACCATTAGAATGATCCTGAACATTGCATGGTACCACAAGGGACGTAGAGGGTGTAGCATGAGTCCTTGGAGGTTCTAACAAGTGTAGAATGGTTAAGAGAGTATTCTAAAGGCTTAGAATGGTCTAGGAATGTGTAATAGGACTTATAATAACCTTTAGAATGATCCTAAACAATGCTTGAGTCCCCAAGGGACGTAGAGGGTGTACCATGAGTCCTTGGAGGTTCTAATAAGCGTAGAATGGTTAAGAGAGAATTCTAAAGGCTTAGAATGGTCTAGGAAAGTGTACTAGGACTTATAATAACCATTAGAATGATCCTAAACATTGCATGGTACCACAAGGGACGTAGAGGGTGTAGCATGAGTCCTTGGAGGTTCTAACAAGTGTAGAATGGTTAAGAGAGTATTCTAAAGGCTTAGAATGGTCTAGGAAAGTGTACTAGGACTTATAATAACCATTAGAATGATCCTGAACATTGCATGGTACCACAAGGGACGTAGAGGGTGTAGCATGAGTCCTTGGAGGTTCTAACAAGTGTAGAATGGTTAAGAGAGTATTCTAAAGGGTTAGAATGGTCTAGGAATGTGTAATAGGACTTATAATAACCATTAGAATGATCCTAAACAATGCTTGAGTCCCCAAGAGACGTAGAGGGTGTACCATGAGTCCTTGGAGGTTCTAACAAGTGTAGAATGGTTAAGAGAGTATTCTAAAGGCTTAGAATGATCTAGGAAAGTGTACTAGGACTTATAATAACCATTAGAATGATCCTAAACATTGCATGGTACCACAAGGGATGTAGAGGGTGTAGCATGAGTCCTTGGAGGTTCTAACAAGTGTAGAATGGTTAAGAGAGTATTCTAAAGGCTTAGAATGGTCTAGGAATGTGTAATAGGACTTATAATAACCTTTAGAATGATCCTAAACAATGCTTGAGTCCCCAAGGGACGTAGAGGGTGTACCATGAGTCCTTGGAGGTTCTAACAAGTGTAGAATGGTTAAGAGAGTATTCTAAAGGCTTAGAATGGTCTCGGAATGTGTATTAGGACTTATAATAACTATTGGAATGATCCTATACATTGCATGGTACCACAAGGGACGTAGAGGGTGTAGTATGAGTCCTTGTAGGTTCTAACAAGTGTAGAATGGTTAAGAGAGTATTCTTAAGGCTTAGAATGGTCTAGGAATGTGTATTAGGACTTATAAGAACCATTAGAATGATCCTAAACATTGTTCGAGTCCCCAAGGGACATAGAGGGTGTAGCAAGAGTCCTTGGAGGTTCTAATAAGAGTAGAATGGTTAAGAGAGTATTCTAAAGGCTTAGAATGGTCTAGGAATGTGTAGTAGGACTTATAAGAACCATTAGAATGATCCTAAACATTGCATGGTACCACAAGGGACGTAGAGGGTGTAGCATGAGTCCTTGGAGGTTCTAACAAGTGAGAATGGTTAAGAGAGTATTCTAAAGGCTTAGAATGGTCTAGGAATGTGTAATAGGACTTATAATAACCATTAGAATGATCCTAAACAATGCTTGAGTCCCCAAGGGACGTAGAGGGTGTAGCATGAGTCCTTGGAGGTTCTAACAAGTGTAGAATGGTTAAGAGAGTATTCTAAAGGCTTAGAATGTGGTCTTGGAATGTGTATTAGGAATTATAAGAACCGTTAGAATGATCCTAAACATTGCTCGAGTCCTCAAGGGACGTAGAGGGTGCAGCATGAGTCCTTGGAGGTTCTAATAAGCGTAGAATGGTTAAGAGAGAATTCTAAAGGCTTAGAATGGTCTAGGAAAGTGTACTAGGACTTATAATAACCATTAGAATGATCCTAAACATTGCATGGTACCACAAGGGACGTAGAGGGTGTAGCATGAGTCCTTGGAGGTTCTAACAAGTGAGAATGGTTAAGAGAGTATTCTAAAGGCTTAGAATGGTCTAGGAATGTGTAATAGGACTTATAATAACCTTTAGAATGATCCTAAACAATGCTTGAGTCCCCAAGGGACGTAGAGGGTGTACCATGAGTCCTTGGAGGTTCTAACAAGTGTAGAATGGTTAAGAGAGTATTCTAAAGGCTTAGAATGGTCTTGGAATGTGTATTAGGAATTATAAGAACCGTTAGAATGATCCTAAACATTGCTCGAGTCCCCAAGGGACGTAGAGGGTGCAGCATGAGTCCTTGGAGGTTCTAATAAGCGTAGAATGGTTAAGAGAGTATTCTAAAGGCTTAGAATGGTCTAGGAAAGTGTACTAGGACTTATAATAACCGTTAGAATGATCCTAAACATTGCTCGAGTCCCCAAGGGACGTAGAGGGTGCAGCATGAGTCCTTGGAGGTTCTAATAAGAGTAGAATGGTTAAGAGAGTATTCTAAAGGCTTAGAATGGTCTAGGAAAGTGTACTAGGACTTATAATAACCATTAGAATGATCCTGAACATTGCATGGTACCACAAGAGACGTAGAGGGTGTAGCATGAGTCCTTGGAGGTTCTAACAAGTGTAGAATGGTTAAGAGAGTATTCTAAAGGCTTAGAATGGTCTAGGAATGTGTAATACGACTTATAATAACCATTAGAATGATCCTAAACAATGCTTGAGTCCCCAAGGGACGTAGAGGGTGTACCATGAGTCCTTGGAGGTTCTAACAAGTGTAGAATGGTTAAGAGAGTATTCTAAAGGCTTAGAATGATCTAGGAAAGTGTACTAGGACTTATAATAACCATTAGAATGATCCTAAACATTGCATGGTACCACAAGGGACGTAGAGGGTGTAGCATGAGTCCTTGGAGGTTCTAACAAGTGTAGAATGGTTAAGAGAGTATTCTAAAGGCTTAGAATGGTCTAGGAATGTGTAATAGGACTTATAATAACCTTTAGAATGATCCTAAACAATGCTTGAGTCCCCAAGGGACGTAGAGGGTGTACCATGAGTCCTTGGAGGTTCTAACAAGTGTAGAATGGTTAAGAGAGTATTCTAAAGGCTTAGAATGGTCTTGGAATGTGTATTAGGAATTATAAGAACCGTTAGAATGATCCTAAACATTGCTCGAGTCCCCAAGGGACGTAGAGGGTGCAGCATGAGTCCTTGGAGGTTCTAATAAGCGTAGAATGGTTAAGAGAGAATTCTAAAGGCTTAGAATGGTCTAGGAAAGTGTACTAGGACTTACAATAACCATTAGAATGATCCTAAACATTGCATGGTACCACAAGGGACGTAGAGGGTGTAGCATGAGTCCTTGGAGGTTCTAACAAGTGTAGAATGGTTAAGAGAGTATTCTAAAGGCTTAGAATGGTCTAGGAAAGTGTACTAGGACTTATAATAACCATTAGAATGATCCTGAACATTGCATGGTACCACAAGGGACGTAGAGGGTGTAGCATGAGTCCTTGGAGGTTCTAACAAGTGTAGAATGGTTAAGAGAGTATTCTAAAGGCTTAGAATGGTCTAGGAATGTGTAATAGGACTTATAATAACCTTTAGAATGATCCTAAACAATGCTTGAGTCCCCAAGGGACGTAGAGGGTGTACCATGAGTCCTTGGAGGTTCTAATAAGCGTAGAATGGTTAAGAGAGAATTCTAAAGGCTTAGAATGGTCTAGGAAAGTGTACTAGGACTTATAATAACCATTAGAATGGTCTAGGAAAGTGTATTAGGACTTATAATAACCATTAGAATGATCCTAAACATTGCATGGTACCACAAGGGACGTAGAGGGTGTAGCATGAGTCCTTGGAGGTTCTAACAAGTGTAGAATGGTTAAGAGAGTATTCTAAAGGCTTAGAATGGTCTAGGAATGTGTAATAGGACTTATAATAACCATTAGAATGATCCTAAACATTGCATGGTACCCCAAGGGACGTAGAGGGTGTAGCATAAGTCCTTGTAGGTTGTAACAAGTGTAGAACGGCTAAGAGAGTATTCTAAAGTCTTAGAATGGTCTAGGAATGTGTATTAGGACTTATAAGAACCATTAGAATGATCCTAAACATTGCTCGAGTCCCCAAGGGACGTAGAGGGTGCAGCATGAGTCCTTGGAGGTTCTAACAAGTATAGAATGGTTAAGAGAGTATTCTGAAGGCTTAGAATGGTCTAGGAATGTGTATTATGACTTATAATAACCATTAGAATGATCCTTAACATTGCATGGTACCCCAAGGGACGTGGTGTACCATGAGTACTTGGAGGTTCTAACAAGAGTAAAATGGTTAAGAGAGTGTTCTAAAGGCTTAGAATGGTCTAGGAATGTGTATTAGGACTTATAATAACCATTAGAATGATCCTAAACATTGCATGGTACCACAAGGGACGTAGAGGGTGTAGCATGAGTCCTTGTAGGTTCTAACAAGTGTAGAATGGTTAAGAGAGTGTTCTAAAGGCTTAGAATGGTCTAGGAATGTGTATTAGGACTTATAATAACCATTAGAATGATCCTTAACATTGCATGGTACCCCAAGGGACGTAGAGGGTGTAGCATGAGTCCTTGTAGGTTCTAACAAGTGTAGAATGGTTAAGAGAGTGTTCTAAAGGCTTAGAATGGTCTAGGAATGTGTATTAGGACTTATAAGAACCATTAGAATGATCCTAAACATTGCATGGTACCCCAAGGGACGTAGAGGGTGTAGCATAAGTCCTTGTAGGTTCTAACAAGTGTAGAATGGTTAATAGAGTGTTCTAAAGGCTTAGAATGGTCTAGGAATGTGTATTAGGACTTATAAGAACCATTAGAATGATCCTAAACATTGCTCGAGTCCCTAAGGGACGTAGAGGGTGCAGCATGAGTCCTTGGAGGTTCTAACAAGTGTAGAATGGTTAAGAGAGTATTCTGAAGGCTTAGAATCGTCTAGGAAAGTGTACTAGGACTTATAATAACCATTAGAATGATCCTAAACATTGCATGGTACCCCAAGGGAAGTAGAGGGTGTAGCATGAGTACTTGGAGGTTCTAACAAGTGTAGAATGGTTAAGAGAGTGTTCTAAAGTCTTAGAATGGTCTAGGAATGTGTAATAGGACTTATAATAACCATTAGAATGATCCTAAACATTGCATGATACCCCAAGGGACGTAGAGGGTGTAGCATGAGTCCTTGTAGGTTCTAACAAGTGTAGAACGGCTAAGAGAGTATTCTAAAGTCTTAGAATGGTCTAGGAATGTGTATTAGGACTTATAAGAACCATTAGAATGATCCTAAACATTGCTCGAGTCCCCAAGGGACGTAGAGGGTGCAGCATGAGTCCTTGGAGGTTCTAACAAGTGTAGAATGGTTAAGAGAGTATTCTGAAGGCTTAGAATGGTCTAGGAATGTGTATTATGACTTATAATAACCATTAGAATGATCCTTAACATTGCATGGTACCCCAAGGGACGTAGAGGGTGTACCATGAGTACTTGGAGGTTCTAACAAGTGTAGAATGGTTAAGAGAGTGTTCTAAAGGCTTAGAATGGTCTAGGAATGTGTATTAGGACTTATAATAACCATTAGAATGATCCTAAACATTGCATGGTACCACAACGGACGTAGAGGGTGTAGCATGAGTCCTTGTAGGTTCTAACAAGTGTAGAACGGCTAAGAGAGTATTCTAAAGTCTTAGAATGGTCTAGGAATGTGTATTAGGACTTATAAGAACCATTAGAATGTTCCTAAACATTGCTCGAGTCCCCAAGGGACGTAGAGGGTGCAGCATGAGTCCTTGCAGGTTCTAACAAGTGTAGAATGGTTAAGAGAGTATTCTGAAGGCTTAGAATGGTCTAGGAAAGTGTACTAGGACTTATAATAACCATTAGAATGATCCTAAACATTGCATGGTACCCTAAGGGAAGTAGAGGGTGTAGCATGAGTACTTGGAGGTTCTAACAAGTGTAGAATGGTTAAGAGAGTGTTCTAAAGTCTTAGAATGGTCTAGGAATGTGTATTAGGACTTATAATAACCATTAGAATGATCCTAAACATTGCTCGAGTCCCCAATGGACGTAGAGGGTGCAGCATGAGTCCTTGGAGGTTCTAATAAGCGTAGAATGGTTAAGAGAGTATTCTAAAGGCTTAGAATGGTCTAGGAATGTGTATTAGGACTTATAATAACCATTAGAATGATCCTAAACATTGCATGGTACCCCAAGGGACGTAGAGGGTGTAGCATGAGTCCTTGTAGGTTCTAACAAGTGTAGAATGGTTAATAGAGTGTTCTAAAGGCTTAGAATGGTCTAGGAATGTGTATTAGGACTTATAAGAACCATTAGAATGATCCTAAACATTGCTCGAGTCCCCAAGGGACATAGAGGGTGTAGCAAGAGTCCTTGGAGGTTCTAATAAGAGTAGAATGGTTAAGAGAGTATTCTAAAGGCTTAGAATGGTCTAGGAATGTGTAGTAGGACTTATAAGAACCATTAGAATGATCCTAAACATTGCATGGTACCACAAGGGACGTAGAGGGTGTAGCATGAGTCCTTGGAGGTTCTAACAAGTGAGAATGGTTAAGAGAGTATTCTAAAGGCTTAGAATGGTCTAGGAATGTGTAATAGGACTTATAATAACCATTAGAATGATCCTAAACAATGCTTGAGTCCCCAAGGGACGTAGAGGGTGTAGCATGAGTCCTTGGAGGTTCTAACAAGTGTAGAATGGTTAAGAGAGTATTCTAAAGGCTTAGAATGGTCTAGGAATGTGTAATAGGACTTATAATAACCTTTAGAATGATCCTAAACAATGCTTGAGTCCCCAAGGGACGTAGAGGGTGTACCATGAGTCCTTGGAGGTTCTAACAAGTGAGAATGGTTAAGAGAGTATTCTAAAGGCTTAGAATGTGGTCTTGGAATGTGTATTAGGAATTATAAGAACCGTTAGAATGATCCTAAACATTGCTCGAGTCCCCAAGGGACGTAGAGGGTGCAGCATGAGTCCTTGGAGGTTCTAATAAGCGTAGAATGGTTAAGAGAGAATTCTAAAGGCTTAGAATGGTCTAGGAAAGTGTACTAGGACTTATAATAACCATTAGAATGATCCTAAACATTGCATGGTACCACAAGGGACGTAGAGGGTGTAGCATGAGTCCTTGGAGGTTCTAACAAGTGAGAATGGTTAAGAGAGTATTCTAAAGGCTTAGAATGGTCTAGGAATGTGTAATAGGACTTATAATAACCATTAGAATGATCCTAAACAATGCTTGAGTCCCCAAGGGACGTAGAGGGTGTACCATGAGTCCTTGGAGGTTCTAACAAGTGTAGAATGGTTAAGAGAGTATTCTAAAGGCTTAGAATGATCTAGGAAAGTGTACTAGGACTTATAATAACCATTAGAATGATCCTAAACATTGCATGGTACCACAAGGGACGTAGAGGGTGTAGCATGAGTCCTTGGAGGTTCTAACAAGTGTAAAATGGTTAAGAGAGTATTCTAAAGGCTTAGAATGGTCTAGGAATGTGTAATAGGACTTATAATAACCTTTAGAATGATCCTAAACAATGCTTGAGTCCCCAAGGGACGTAGAGGGTGTACCATGAGTCCTTGGAGGTTCTAACAAGTGTAGAATGGTTAAGAGAGTATTCTAAAGGCTTAGAATGGTCTTGGAATGTGTATTAGGAATTATAAGAACCGTTAGAATGATCCTAAACATTGCTCGAGTCCCCAAGGGACGTAGAGGGTGCAGCATGAGTCCTTGGAGGTTCTAATAAGCGTAGAATGGTTAAGAGAGTATTCTAAAGGCTTAGAATGGTCTAGGAAAGTGTACTAGGACTTAAAATAACCGTTAGAATGATCTTAAACATTGCTCGAGTCCCCAAGGGACGTAGAGGGTGTAGCATGAGTCCTTGGAGGTTCTAACAAGTGTAGAATGGTTAAGAGAGTATTCTAAAGGCTTAGAATGGTCTAGGAAAGTGTACTAGGACTTATAATAACCATTAGAATGATCCTGAACATTGCATGGTACCACAAGGGACGTTGAGGGTGTAGCATGAGTCCTTGGAGGTTCTAACAAGTGTAGAATGGTTAAGAGAGTATTCTAAAGGCTTAGAATGGTCTAGGAATGTGTAATAGGACTTATAATAACCATTAGAATGATCCTAAACAATGCTGGAGTCCCCAAGGGACGTAGAGGGTGTACCATGAGTCCTTGGAGGTTCTAATAAGCGTAGAATGGTTAAGAGAGTATTCTAAAGGCTTAGAATGGTCTAGGAAAGTGTACTAGGACTTATAATAACCATTAGAATGGTCTAGGAAAGTGTATTAGGACTTATAATAACCATTAGAATGATCCTAAACATTGCATGGTACCACAAGGGACGTAGAGGGTGTAGCATGAGTCCTTGGAGGTTCTAACAAGTGTAGAATGGTTAAGAGAGTATTCTAAAGGCTTAGAATGGTCTAGGAATGTGTAATAGGACTTATAATAACCATTAGAATGATCCTAAACATTGCATGGTACCCCAAGGGACGTAGAGGGTGTAGCATAAGTCCTTGTAGGTTGTAACAAGTGTAGAACGGCTAAGAGAGTATTCTAAAGTCTTAGAATGGTCTAGGAATGTGTATTAGGACTTATAAGAACCATTAGAATGATCCTAAACATTGCTCGAGTCCCCAAGGGACGTAGAGGGTGCAGCATGAGTCCTTGGAGGTTCTAACAAGTATAGAATGGTTAAGAGAGTATTCTGAAGGCTTAGAATGGTCTAGGAATGTGTATTATGACTTATAATAACCATTAGAATGATCCTTAACATTGCATGGTACCCCAAGGGACGTGGTGTACCATGAGTACTTGGAGGTTCTAACAAGAGTAAAATGGTTAAGAGAGTGTTCTAAAGGCTTAGAATGGTCTAGGAATGTGTATTAGGACTTATAATAACCATTAGAATGATCCTAAACATTGCATGGTACCACAAGGGACGTAGAGGGTGTAGCATGAGTCCTTGTAGGTTCTAACAAGTGTAGAATGGTTAAGAGAGTGTTCTAAAGGCTTAGAATGGTCTAGGAATGTGTATTAGGACTTATAATAACCATTAGAATGATCCTTAACATTGCATGGTACCCCAAGGGACGTAGAGGGTGTAGCATGAGTCCTTGTAGGTTCTAACAAGTGTAGAATGGTTAAGAGAGTGTTCTAAAGGCTTAGAATGGTCTAGGAATGTGTATTAGGACTTATAAGAACCATTAGAATGATCCTAAACATTGCATGGTACCCCAAGGGACGTAGAGGGTGTAGCATGAGTCCTTGTAGGTTCTAACAAGTGTAGAATGGTTAATAGAGTGTTCTAAAGGCTTAGAATGGTCTAGGAATGTGTATTAGGACTTATAAGAACCATTAGAATGATCCTAAACATTGCTCGAGTCCCCAAGGGACGTAGAGGGTGCAGCATGAGTCCTTGGAGGTTCTAACAAGTGTAGAATGGTTAAGAGAGTATTCTAAAGGCTTAGAATCGTCTAGGAAAGTGTACTAGGACTTATAATAACCATTAGAATGATCCTAAACATTGCATGGTACCCCAAGGGAAGTAGAGGGTGTAGCATGAGTACTTGGAGGTTCTAACAAGTGTAGAATGGTTAAGAGAGTGTTCTAAAGTCTTAGAATGGTCTAGGAATGTGTAATAGGACTTATAATAACCATTAGAATGATCCTAAACATTGCATGATACCCCAAGGGACGTAGAGGGTGTAGCATGAGTCCTTGTAGGTTCTAACAAGTGTAGAACGGCTAAGAGAGTATTCTAAAGTCTTAGAATGGTCTAGGAATGTGTATTAGGACTTATAAGAACCATTAGAATGATCCTAAACATTGCTCGAGTCCCCAAGGGACGTAGAGGGTGCAGCATGAGTCCTTGGAGGTTCTAACAAGTGTAGAATGGTTAAGAGAGTATTCTGAAGGCTTAGAATGGTCTAGGAATGTGTATTATGACTTATAATAACCATTAGAAAGATCCTTAACATTGCATGGTACCCCAAGGGACGTAGAGGGTGTACCATGAGTACTTGGAGGTTCTAACAAGTGTAGAGTGGTTAAGAGAGTGTTCTAAAGGCTTAGAATGGTCTAGGAATGTGTATTAGGACTTATAATAACCATTAGAATGATCCTAAACATTGCATGGTACCACAACGGACGTAGAGGGTGTAGCATGAGTCCTTGTAGGTTCTAACAAGTGTAGAACGGCTAAGAGAGTATTCTAAAGTCTTAGAATGGTCTAGGAATGTGTATTAGGACTTATAAGAACCATTAGAATGTTCCTAAACATTGCTCGAGTCCCCAAGGGACGTAGAGGGTGCAGCATGAGTCCTTGCAGGTTCTAACAAGTGTAGAATGGTTAAGAGAGTATTCTGAAGGCTTAGAATGGTCTAGGAAAGTGTACTAGGACTTATAATAACCATTAGAATGATCCTAAACATTGCATGGTACCCTAAGGGAAGTAGAGGGTGTAGCATGAGTACTTGGAGGTTCTAACAAGTGTAGAATGGTTAAGAGAGTGTTCTAAAGTCTTAGAATGGTCTAGGAATGTGTATTAGGACTTATAATAACCATTAGAATGATCCTAAACATTGCTCGAGTCCCCAAGGGACGTAGAGGGTGCAGCATGAGTCCTTGGAGGTTCTAATAAGCGTAGAATGGTTAAGAGAGTATTCTAAAGGCTTAGAATGGTCTAGGAATGTGTATTAGGACTTATAATAACCATTAGAATGATCCTAAACATTGCATGGTACCCCAAGGGACGTAGAGGGTGTAGCATGAGTCCTTGTAGGTTCTAACAAGTGTAGAATGGTTAATAGAGTGTTCTAAAGGCTTAGAATGGTCTAGGAATGTGTATTAGGACTTATAAGAACCATTAGAATGATCCTAAACATTGCTCGAGTCCCCAAGGGACGTAGAGGGTGCAGCATGAGTCCTTGGAGGTTCTAACAAGTGTAGAATGGTTAAGAGAGTATTCTGAAGGCTTAGAACCGTCTAGGAAAGTGTACTAGGACTTATAATAACCATTAGAATGATCCTAAACATTGCATGGTACCCTAAGGGAAGTAGAGGGTGTAGCATGAGTACTTGGAGGTTCTAACAAGTGTAGAATGGTTAAGAGAGTGTTCTAAAGTCTTAGAATGGTCTAGGAATGTGTAGTAGGACTTATAATAACCATAGAATGATCCTAAACATTGCTCGAGTCCCCAAGGGACGTAGAGGGTGCAGCATGAGTCCTTGGAGGTTCTAACAAGTGTAGAATGGTTAAGAGAGTATTCTGAAGGCTTAGAACCGTCTAGGAAAGTGTACTAGGACTTATAATAACCATTAGAATGATCCTAAACATTGCATGGTACCCTAAGGGAAGTAGAGGGTGTAGCATGAGTACTTGGAGGTTCTAACAAGTGTAGAATGGTTAAGAGAGTGTTCTAAAGTCTTAGAATGGTCTAGGAATGTGTATTAGGACTTATAATAACCATTAGAATGATCCTAAACATTGCTCGAGTCCCCAAGGGACGTAGAGGGTGCAACATGAGTCCTTGGAGGTTCTAACAAGTGTAGAATGGTTAAGAGAGTATTCTGAAGGCTTAGAATCGTTTAGGAAAGTGTACTAGGACTTATAACAACCATTAGAATGATCCTAAACATTGCATGGTACCCCAAGGGAAGTAGAGGGTGTAGCATGAGTACTTGGAGGTTCTAACAAGTGTAGAACGGCTACGAGAGTATTCTAAAGTCTTAGAATGGTCTAGGAATGTGTATTAGGACTTATAAGAACCATTAGAATGATCCTAAACATTGCTCGAGTCCCCAAGGGACGTAGAGGGTGCAGCATGAGTCCTTGGAGGTTCTAACAAGTGTAGAATGGTTAAGAGAGTATTCTGAAGGCTTAGAATGGTCTAGGAATGTGTATTATGACATATAATAACCATTAGAATGATCCTTAACATTGCATGGTACCCCAAGGGACGTAGAGGGTGTACCATGAGTACTTGGAGGTTCTAACAAGTGTAAAATGGTTAAGAGAGTGTTCTAAAGGCTTAGAATAATCTAGGAATGTGTATTAGGACTTATAAGAACCATTAGAATGATCCTAAACATTGCTCGAGTCCCCAAGGGACGTAGAGGGTGCAACATGAGTCCTTGGAGGTTCTAACAAGTGTAGAATGGTTAAGAGAGTATTCTGAAGGCTTAGAATCGTTTAGGAAAGTGTACTAGGACTTATAACAACCATTAGAATGATCCTAAACATTGCATGGTACCCCAAGGGAAGTAGAGGGTGTAGCATGAGTACTTGGAGGTTCTAACAAGTGTAGAACGGCTACGAGAGTATTCTAAAGTCTTAGAATGGTCTAGGAATGTGTATTAGGACTTATAAGAACCATTAGAATGATCCTAAACATTGCTCGAGTCCCCAAGGGACGTAGAGGGTGCAGCATGAGTCCTTGGAGGTTCTAACAAGTGTAGAATGGTTAAGAGAGTATTCTGAAGGCTTAGAATGGTCTAGGAATGTGTATTATGACTTATAATAACCATTAGAATGATCCTTAACATTGCATGGTACCCCAAGGGACGTAGAGGGTGTACCATGAGTACTTGGAGGTTCTAACAAGTGTAGAATGGTTAAGAGAGTGTTCTAAAGGCTTAGAATGGTCTAGGAATGTGTATTAGGACTTATAATAACCATTAGAATGATCCTAAACATTGCATGGTACCCCAAGGGACATAGAGGGTGTAGCATGAGTCCTTGTAGGTTCTAACAAGTGTAGAACGGCTACGAGAGTATTCTAAAGTCTTAGAATGGTCTAGGAATGTGTATTAGGACTTATAAGAACCATTAGAATGATCCTAAACATTGCTCGAGTCCCCAAGGGACGTAGAGGGTGCAGCATGAGTCCTTGGAGGTTCTAACAAGTGTAGAATGGTTAAGAGAGTATTCTGAAGGCTTAGAATGGTCTAGGAATGTGTATTATGACATATAATAACCATTAGAATGATCCTTAACATTGCATGGTACCCCAAGGGACGTAGAGGGTGTACCATGAGTACTTGGAGGTTCTAACAAGTGTAAAATGGTTAAGAGAGTGTTCTAAAGGCTTAGAATAATCTAGGAATGTGTATTAGGACTTATAAGAACCATTAGAATGATCCTAAACAATGCTTGAGTCCCCAAGGGACGTAGAGGGTGTACCATGAGTCCTTGGAGGTTCTAACAAGTGTAGAATGGTTAAGAGAGTGTTCTAAAGGCTTAGAATAATCTAGGAATGTGTATTAGGACTTATAAGAACCATTAGAATGATCCTAAACATTGCTCGAGTCCCCAAGGGACGTAGAGGGTGCAGCATGAGTCCTTGGAGGTTCTAACAAGTGTAGAATGGTTAAGAGAGTATTCTGAAGGCTTAGAATCGTCTAGGAAAGTGTACTAGGACTTATAATAACCATTAGAATGATCCTAAACAATGCATGGTACCCCAAGGGAAGTAGAGGGTGTAGCATGAGTACTTGGAGATTCTAACAAGTGTAGAATGGTTAAGAGAGTGTTCTAAAGTCTTAGAATGGTCTAGGAATGTGTATTAGGACTTATAATAACCATTAGAATGATCCTAAACATTGCATGGTACCACAAGGGACGTAGAGGGTGTAGCATGAGTCCTTGGAGGTTCTAACAAGTGTAGAATGATTAAGAGAGTAATCTAAAGGCTTAGAATGGTCTAGGAATGTGTATTAGGACTTAAAATAACCATTAGAATGATCCTAAACATTGCATGGTACCCCAAGGGACGTAGAGGGTGTAGCATGAGTCCTTGTAGGTTCTAACAAGTGTAGAATGGTTAAGAGAGTATTCTGAAGGCTTAGAATCGTCTAGGAAAGTGTACTAGGACTTATAATAACCATTAGAATGATCCTAAACATTGCATGGTACCCCAAGGGAAGTAGAGGGTGTAGCATGAGTACTTGGAGGTTCTAACAAGTGTAGAATGGTTAAGAGAGTGTTCTAAAGTCTTAGAATGGTCTAGGAATGTGTATTAGGACTTATAATAACCATTAGAATGATCCTAAACATTGCATGGTACCCCAAGGGACATAGAGGGTGTAGCATGAGTCCTTGTAGGTTCTAACAAGTGTAGAACGGCTACGAGAGTATTCTAAAGTCTTAGAATGGTCTAGGAATGTGTATTAGGACTTATAAGAACCATTAGAATGATCCTAAACATTGCTCGAGTCCCCAAGGGACGTAGAGGGTGCAGCATGAGTCCTTGGAGGTTCTAACAAGTGTAGAATGGTTAAGAGAGTATTCTGAAGGCTTAGAATGGTCTAGGAATGTGTATTATGACATATAATAACCATTAGAATGATCCTTAACATTGCATGGTACCCCAAGGGACGTAGAGGGTGTACCATGAGTACTTGGAGGTTCTAACAAGTGTAGAATGGTTAAGAGAGTATTCTGAAGGCTTAGAATAGTCTAGGAATGTGTATTATGACTTATAATAACCATTAGAATGATCCTTAACATTGCATGGTACCCCAAGGGACGTAGAGGGTGTACCATGAGTTCTTGAATGTTCTAATAAGTGTAGAATGGTTAAGAGAGTATTCTAAAGGCTTAGAATGGTATAGGAATGTGTAATAGGACTTATAATAACCATTAGAACTATAATAAACATTGCATGGTACCCTAAGGGACGTAGATGGTGTACCATGAGTCCTTGGAGGTTCTAACAAGCGTTGAATGGTTAAGTGAGTATTCTAAAGGCATAGAATGGTCTAGGAATGTGTATTAGGAGTTATAAGAACCATTAGAATGATCCTAAATATCGCATGGTACCCCAAGGGACGTAGAGGGTGTACCATGAGTCCTTGGAGGTTCTAACAAGTGTAGAATAGTTAAGAGAGTATTCTAAAGGCTTAGAATGGTCTAGGAATGTGTAATAGGACTTATTAAACCATTAGAATGATCCTAAACAATGCTTGAGTCCCCAAGGGACGTAGAGGGTGTACCATGAGTCCTTGGAGGTTCTAACAAGTGTAGAATGGTTAAGAGAGTGTTCTAAAGGCTTAGAATAATCTAGGAATGTGTATTAGGACTTATAAGAACCATTAGAATGATCCTAAACATTGCTCGAGTCCCCAAGGGACGTAGAGGGTGCAGCATGAGTCCTTGGAGGTTCTAACAAGTGTAGAATGGTTAAGAGAGTATTCTGAAGGCTTAGAATCGTCTAGGAAAGTGTACTAGGACTTATAATAACCATTAGAATGATCCTAAACATTGCATGGTACCCCAAGGGAAGTAGAGGGTGTAGCATGAGTACTTGGAGATTCTAACAAGTGTAGAATGGTTAAGAGAGTGTTCTAAAGTCTTAGAATGGTCTAGGAATGTGTATTAGGACTTATAATAACCATTAGAATGATCCTAAACATTGCATGGTACCACAAGGGACGTAGAGGGTGTAGCATGAGTCCTTGGAGGTTCTAACAAGTGTAGAATGATTAAGAGAGTAATCTAAAGGCTTAGAATGGTCTAGGAATGTGTATTAGGACTTAAAATAACCATTAGAATGATCCTTAACATTGCATGGTACCCCATGGGACGTAGAGGGTGTACCATGAATCCTTGGAGGTTCTAAGAAGTGTAGAATGGTTAAGAGAGTATTCTAAAGGCTTAGAATGGTCTAGGAATGTGTATTAGGACTTATAAGAACCAATAGAATGATCCTCAACATTGCTCGAGTCCCCAAGGGACATAGAGGGTGTAGCTTGAGTCCTTGGAGGTTCTAATAAGTGTAAAATGGTTAAGAGAGTATTCTGAAGGCTTAGAATGGTCTAGGAATGTGTATTAGGACTTATAATAACCATTAGAATGATCCTAAACATTGCATGGTACCACAAGGGACGTAGAGGGTGTAGCATGAGTCCTTGGAGGTTCTAACAAGTGTAGAATGGTTAAGAGAGTATTCTGAAGGCTTAGAATCGTCTAGGAAAGTGTACTAGGACTTATAATAACCATTAGAATGATCCTAAACATTGCATGGTACCCCAAGGGAAGTAGAGGGTGTAGCATGAGTACTTGGAGATTCTAACAAGTGTAGAATGGTTAAGAGAGTGTTCTAAAGTCTTAGAATGGTCTAGGAATGTGTATTAGGACTTATAATAACCATTAGAATGATCCTAAACATTGCATGGTACCACAAGGGACGTAGAGGGTGTAGCATGAGTCCTTGGAGGTTCTAACAAGTGTAGAATGGTTAAGAGAGTATTCTAAAGGCATAGAATGGTCTAGGAATGTGTAATAGGACTTATAATAACCATTAGAATGATCCTAAACATTGCATGGTACCCCAAGGGACGTAGAGGGTGTAGCATGAGTCCTTGTAGGTTCTAACAAGTGTAGAACGGCTAAGAGAGTATTCTAAAGTCTAAGAATGGTCTTGGAATGTGTATTAGGACTTATAAGAACCATTAGAATGATCCTAAACATTGCTCGAGTCCCCAAGGGACGTAGAGGGTGCAGCATGAGTCCTTGGAGGTTCTAACAAGTGTAGAATGGTTAAGAGAGTATTCTGAAGGCTTAGAATGGTCTAGGAATGTGTATTAGGACTTATAATAACCATTAGAATGATCCTAAACATTGCATGGTACCACAAGGGACGTAGAGGGTGTAGCATGAGTCCTTGGAGGTTCTAACAAGTGTAGAATGATTAAGAGAGTAATCTAAAGGCTTAGAATGGTCTAGGAATGTGTATTAGGACTTAAAATAACCATTAGAATGATCCTTAACATTGCATGGTACCCCATGGGACGTAGAGGGTGTACCATGAATCCTTGGAGGTTCTAAGAAGTGTAGAATGGTTAAGAGAGTATTCTAAAGGCTTAGAATGGTCTAGGAATGTGTATTAGGACTTATAAGAACCAATAGAATGATCCTCAACATTGCTCGAGTCCCCAAGGGACATAGAGGGTGTAGCTTGAGTCCTTGGAGGTTCTAATAAGTGTAAAATGGTTAAGAGAGTATTCTGAAGGCTTAGAATGGTCTAGGAATGTGTATTAGGACTTATAATAACCATTAGAATGATCCTAAACATTGCATGGTACCACAAGGGACGTAGAGGGTGTAGCATGAGTCCTTGGAGGTTCTAACAAGTGTAGAATGGTTAAGAGAGTATTCTGAAGGCTTAGAATCGTCTAGGAAAGTGTACTAGGACTTATAATAACCATTAGAATGATCCTAAACATTGCATGGTACCCCAAGGGAAGTAGAGGGTGTAGCATGAGTACTTGGAGATTCTAACAAGTGTAGAATGGTTAAGAGAGTGTTCTAAAGTCTTAGAATGGTCTAGGAATGTGTATTAGGACTTATAATAACCATTAGAATGATCCTAAACATTGCATGGTACCACAAGGGACGTAGAGGGTGTAGCATGAGTCCTTGGAGGTTCTAACAAGTGTAGAATGGTTAAGAGAGTATTCTAAAGGCATAGAATGGTCTAGGAATGTGTAATAGGACTTATCATAACCATTAGAATGATCCTAAACATTGCATGGTACCCCAAGGGACGTAGAGGGTGTAGCATGAGTCCTTGTAGGTTCTAACAAGTGTAGAACGGCTAAGAGAGTATTCTAAAGTCTAAGAATGGTCTTGGAATGTGTATTAGGACTTATAAGAACCATTAGAATGATCCTAAACATTGCTCGAGTCCCCAAGGGACGTAGAGGGTGCAGCATGAGTCCTTGGAGGTTCTAACAAGTGTAGAATGGTTAAGAGAGTATTCTGAAGGCTTAGAATGGTCTAGGAATGTGTATTAGGACTTATAATAACCATTAGAATGATCCTAAACATTGCATGGTACCACAAGGGACGTAGAGGGTGTAGCATGAGTCCTTGGAGGTTCTAACAAGTGTAGAATGATTAAGAGAGTAATCTAAAGGCTTAGAATGGTCTAGGAATGTGTATTAGGACTTAAAATAACCATTAGAATGATCCTTAACATTGCATGGTACCCCATGGGACGTAGAGGGTGTACCATGAATCCTTGGAGGTTCTAAGAAGTGTAGAATGGTTAAGAGAGTATTCTAAAGGCTTAGAATGGTCTAGGAATGTGTATTAGGACTTATAAGAACCAATAGAATGATCCTAAACATTGCTCGAGTCCCCAAGGGATATAGAGGGTGTAGCTTGAGTCCTTGGAGGTTCTAATAAGTGTAAAATGGTTAAGAGAGTATTCTAAAGGCTTAGAATGGTCTAGGAATGTGTATCAGGACTTATAAGAACCATTAGAATGATCCTAAACATTGCATGGTACCCCAAGGGACGTAGAGGGTGTACCATGAGTTCTTGGAGGTTCTAACAAGTATAGAATGGTTAAGAGAGTATTCTAAAGGCTTAGAATGGTCTAGGAATGTGTACTAGGACTTATAATGACCATTACAATGATCCTAAGCATTGCGTGGTACCCCAAGGGATGTAGAGGGTGTAGCATGAGTTCTTGGAGGTTCTAACAAGTGTAGAATGGTTAAGAGAGTATTCTAGATGCTTAGAATGGTCTAGGAATGTGTATTAGGACTTATAATAACCTTTAGAATGATCCTAAACATTGCATGGTACCCCAAGGGACGTAGAGGGTCTAGCATGAGTCCTTGTAGGTTCTAACAAGTGTAGAACGGCTAAGAGAGTATTCTAAAGTCTTAGAATGGTCTAGGAATGTGTATTAGGACTTATAAGAACCATTAAAATGATCCTAAACATTGCTCGAGTCCCCAAGGGACGTAGAGGGTGCAGCATGAGTCCTTGGAGGTTCTAACAAGTATAGAATGGTTCTAAAGGCTTAGAATGGTCTAGGAATGAGTATTAGGACTTATAAGAACCATTAGAATGATCCTAAACATTGCTCGACTCGCCAAGGGACATAGAGGGTGTAGGATGAGTCCTTGGAGGTTCTAATAACTGTAGAATGGTTAAGAGAGTATTCTAAAGGCTTAGAATGGTCTAGGAATGTGTACCAGGACTTATAATAACCATTAGAATGATCCTAAACATTACACGGTACCCCAAGGGACGTAGAGGGTGTACCATGAGTCCTTGAAGGTTCTAACAAAGTGTAGAATGGTTAAGAGACTATTCTAAAGGCTTAGAATGGTCTAGGAATGAGTATTAGGACTTATAAGAACCATTAGAATGATCCTAAACATTGCTCGAGTCCCCAAGGGACATAGAGGGTGTAGGATGAGTCCTTGGAGGTTCTAATAAGTGTAGAATGGTTAAGAGAGTATTCTGAAGGCTTAGAATGGTCTAGGAATGTGTATTAGGACTTATAATAACCATTAGAATGATCCTAAACAATGCTTGAGTCCCCAAGGGACGTAGAGGGTGTAGCATGAGTCCATGGAGATTATAACAAGTGTAGAATGGTTAAGATAGTATTCTAAAGGCTTAGAATGGTATAGGAATGTGTACTAGGACTTATAATAACCATTAGAATGATCCTAAACATTGCATGGTACCCCAAGGGACGTAGAGGGTGTACCATGAGTCCTTGGAGGTTCTAACAAAGTGTAAAATGGTTAAGAGAGTATTCTACAGGCTTAGAATGGTCTAGGAATGTGTATTAGGACTTATAATAACCATTGGAATGATCCTAAACATTGCATGTTACCACAAGGGACGTAGAGGGTGTAGCATGAGTCCTTGTAGGTGCTAACAAGTGTAGAATGGTTAAGAGAGTATTCTAAAGGCTTAGAATGGTCTAGGAATGTGTATTAGGACTTATAAGAACATTAGAATGATCCTAAACATTGTTCGAGTCCCCAAGGGACATAGAGGGTGTAGCAAGAGTCCTTGGAGGTTCTAATAAGAGTAGAATGGTTAAGAGAGTATTCTAAAGGCTTAGAATCGTCTAGGAATGTGTAGTAGGACTTATAAGAACCATTAGAATGATCCTAAACAATGCATGGTACCCCAAGGGACGTAGAGGGTGTAGCATGAGTCCTTGGAGGTTCTAATAAGTGTAGAATGGTTAAGAGAGTATTCTAAAGGCTTAGAATGGTCTAGGAATGTGTACTAGGACTTATAATAACCATTAGAATGATCCTAAACATTGCACGGTACCCCAAGGGACGTAGAGGGTGTACCATGAGTCATTGGAGGTTCTAACAAAGTGTAGAATGGTTAAGAGAGTATTCTAAAGGCTTAGAATGGTCTAGGAATGAGTATTAGGACTTATAATAACCATTAGAATGATCCTAAACATTGCATGGTACCCCAAGGGAAGTAGAGGGTGTAGCATGAGTACTTGGAGGTTCTAACAAGTGTAGAATGGTTAAGAGAGTGTTCTAAAGTCTTAGAATGGTCTAGGAATGTGTATTAGGACTTATAAGAACCATTAGAATGATCCTAAACATTGCATGGTACCCCAAGGGACGTAGAGGGTGTAGCATGAGTCCTTGTAGGTTCTAACAAGTGTAGAACGGCTAAGAGAGTATTCTAAAGTCTAAGAATGGTCTTGGAATGTGTATTAGGACTTATAAGAACCATTAGAATGATCCTAAACATTGCTCGAGTCCCCAAGGGACGTAGAGGGTGCAGCATGAGTCCTTGGAGGTTCTAACAAGTGTAGAATGGTTAAGAGAGTATTCTGAAGGCTTAGAATGGTCTAGGAATGTGTATTAGGACTTATAATAACCATTAGAATGATCCTAAACATTGCATGGTACCACAAGGGACGTAGAGGGTGTAGCATGAGTCCTTGTAGGTTCTAACAAGTGTAGAATGGTTAAGAGAGTATTCTGAAGGCTTAGAATCGTCTAGGAAAGTGTACTAGGACTTATAATAACCATTAGAATGATCCTAAACATTGCATGGTACCCCAAGGGAAGTAGAGGGTGTAGCATGAGTACTTGGAGGTTCTAACAAGTGTAGAATGGTTAAGAGAGTGTTCTAAAGTCTTAGAATGGTCTAGGAATGTGTATTAGGACTTATGATAACCATTAGAATGATCCTAAACATTGCATGGTACCACAAGGGACGTAGAGGGTGTAGCATGAGTCCTTGGAGGTTCTAACATGTGTAGAATGGTTAAGAGTTTATTCTAAAGGCTTAGAATGGTCTAGGAATGTGTAATAGGACTTATAATAACCATTAGAATGATCCTAAACATTGCATGGTACCCCAAGGGACGTAGAGGGTGTAGCATGAGTCCTTGTAGGTTCTAACAAGTGTAGAACGGCTAAGAGAATATTCTAAAGTCTTAGAATGGTCTAGGAATGTGTATTAGGACGTATAAGAACCATTAGAATGATCCTAAACATTGCTCGAGTCCCCAAGGGACGTAGAGGGTGCAGCATGAGTCCTTGGAGGTTCTAACAAGTGTAGAATGGTTAAGAGAGTATTCTGAAGGCTTAGAATAGTCTAGGAATGTGTATTATGACTTATAATAACCATTAGAATGATTCTTAACATTGCATGGTACCCCAAGGGACGTAGAGGGTGTACCATGAGTTCTTGAATGTTCTAATAAGTGTAGAATGGTTAAGAGAGTATACTAAAGGCTTAGAATGGTATAGGAATGTGTAATAGGACTTATAATAACCATTAGAACTATAATAAACATTGCATGGTACCCTAAGGGACGTAGATGGTGTACCATGAGTCCTTGGAGGTTCTAACAAGCGTAGAATGGTTAAGTGAGTATTCTAAAGGCATAGAATGGTCTAGGAATGTGTATTAGGAGTTATAAGAACCATTAGAATGATCCTAAATATCGCATGGTACCCCAAGGGACGTAGAGGGTGTACCATGAGTCCTTGGAGGTTCTAACAAGTGTAGAATAGTTAAGAGAGTATTCTAAAGGCTTAGAATGGTCTAGGAATGTGTAATAGGACTTATTAAACCATTAGAATGATCCTAAACAATGCTTGAGTCCCCAAGGGACGTAGAGGGTGTACCATGAGTCCTTGGAGGTTCTAACAAGTGTAGAATGGTTAAGAGAGTGTTCTAAAGGCTTAGAATAATCTAGGAATGTGTATTAGGACTTATAAGAACCATCAGAATGATCCTAAACATTGCTCGAGTCCCCAAGGGACGTAGAGGGTGCAGCATGAGTCCTTGGAGGTTCTAACAAGTGTAGAATGGTTAAGAGAGTATTCTGAAGGCTTAGAATCGTCTAGGAAAGTGTACTAGGACTTATAATAACCATTAGAATGATCCTAAACATTGCATGGTACCCCAAGGGAAGTAGAGGGTGTAGCATGAGTACTTGGAGATTCTAACAAGTGTAGAATGGTTAAGAGAGTGTTCTAAAGTCTTAGAATGGTCTAGGAATGTGTATTAGGACTTATAATAACCATTAGAATGATCCTAAACATTGCATGGTACCACAAGGGACGTAGAGGGTGTAGCATGAGTCCTTGGAGGTTCTAACAAGTGTAGAATGATTAAGAGAGTAATCTAAAGGCTTAGAATGGTCTAGGAATGTGTATTAGGACTTAAAATAACCATTAGAATGATCCTTAACATTGCATGGTACTCCATGGGACGTAGAGGGTGTACCATGAATCCTTGGAGGTTCTAAGAAGTGTAGAATGGTTAAGAGAGTATTCTAAAGGCTTAGAATGGTCTAGGAATGTGTATTAGGACTTATAAGAACCAATAGAATGATCCTAAACATTGCTCGAGTCCCCAAGGGACATAGAGGGTGTAGCTTGAGTCCTTGGAGGTTCTAATAAGTGTAAAATGGTTAAGAGAGTATTCTGAAGGCTTAGAATGGTCTAGGAATGTGTATTAGGACTTATAATAACCATTAGAATGATCCTAAACATTGCATGGTACCACAAGGGACGTAGAGGGTGTAGCATGAGTCCTTGGAGGTTCTAACAAGTGTAGAATGGTTAAGAGAGTATTCTGAAGGCTTAGAATCGTCTAGGAAAGTGTACTAGGACTTATAATAACCATTAGAATGATCCTAAACATTGCATGGTACCCCAAGGGAAGTAGAGGGTGTAGCATGAGTACTTGGAGATTCTAACAAGTGTAGAATGGTTAAGAGAGTGTTCTAAAGTCTTAGAATGGTCTAGGAATGTGTATTAGGACTTATAATAACCATTAGAATGATCCTAAACATTGCATGGTACCACAAGGGACGTAGAGGGTGTAGCATGAGTCCTTGGAGGTTCTAACAAGTGTAGAATGGTTAAGAGAGTATTCTAAAGGCATAGAATGGTCTAGGAATGTGTAATAGGACTTATAATAACCATTAGAATGATCCTAAACATTGCATGGTACCCCAAGGGACGTAGAGGGTGTAGCATGAGCCCTTGTAGGTTCTAACAAGTGTAGAACAGCTAAGAGAGTATTCTAAAGTCTAAGAATGGTCTTGGAATGTGTATTAGGACTTATAAGAACCATTAGAATGATCCTAAACATTGCTCGAGTCCCCAAGGGACGTAGAGGGTCCAGCATGAGTCCTTGGAGGTTCTAACAAGTGTAGAATGGTTAAGAGAGTATTCTGAAGGCTTAGAATGGTCTAGGAATGTGTATTAGGACTTATAATAACCATTAGAATGATCCTAAACATTGCATGGTACCACAAGGGACGTAGAGGGTGTAGCATGAGTCCTTGGAGGTTCTAACAAGTGTAGAATGATTAAGAGAGTAATCTAAAGGCTTAAAATGGTCTAGGAATGTGTATTAGGACTTAAAATAACCATTAGAATGATCCTTAACATTGCATGGTACCCCATGGGACGTAGAGGGTGTACCATGAATCCTTGGAGGTTCTAAGAAGTGTAGAATGGTTAAGAGAGTATTCTAAAGGCTTAGAATGGTCTAGGAATGTGTATTAGGACTTATAAGAACCAATAGAATGATCCTAAACATTGCTCGAGTCCCCAAGGGACATAGAGGGTGTAGCTTGAGTCCTTGGAGGTTCTAATAAGTGTAAAATGGTTAAGAGAGTATTCTAAAGGCTTAGAATGGTCTAGGAATGTGTATCAGGACTTATAAGAACCATTAGAATGATCCTAAACATTGCATGGTACCCCAAGGGACGTAGAGGGTGTACCATGAGTTCTTGGAGGTTCTAACAAGGATAGAATGGTTAAGAGAGTATTCTAAAGGCTTAGAATGGTCTAGGAATGTGTACTAGGACTTACAATGACCATTACAATGATCCTAAGCATTGCGTGGTACCCCAAGGGATGTAGAGGGTGTAGCATGAGTTCTTGGAGGTTCTAACAAGTGTAGAATGGTTAAGAGAGTATTCTAGATGCTTAGAATGGTCTAGGAATGTGTATTAGGACTTATAATAACCTTTAGAATGATCCTAAACATTGCATGGTACCCCAAGGGACGTAGAGGGTGTAGCATGAGTCCTTGTAGGTTCTAACAAGTGTAGAACGGCTAAGAGAGTATTCTAAAGTCTTAGAATGGTCTAGGAATGTGTATTAGGACTTATAAGAACCATTAGAATGATCCTAAACATTGCTCGAGTCCCCAAGGGACGTAGAGGGTGCAGCATGAGTCCTTGGAGGTTCTAACAAGTATAGAATGGTTCTAAAGGCTTAGAATGGTCTAGGAATGAGTATTAGGACTTATAAGAACCATTAGAATGATCCTAAACATTGCTCGACTCGCCAAGGGACATAGAGGGTGTAGGATGAGTCCTTGGAGGTTCTAATAACTGTAGAATGGTTAAGAGAGTATTCTAAAGGCTTAGAATGGTCTAGGAATGTGTACCAGGACTTATAATAACCATTAGAATGATCCTAAACATTACACGGTACCCCAAGGGACGTAGAGGGTGTACCATGAGTCCTTGAAGGTTCTAACAAAGTGTAGAATGGTTAAGAGACTATTCTAAAGGCTTAGAATGGTCTAGGAATGAGTATTAGGACTTATAAGAACCATTAGAATGATCCTAAACATTGCTCGAGTCCCCAAGGGACATAGAGGGTGTAGGATGAGTCCTTGGAGGTTCTAATAAGTGTAGAATGGTTAAGAGAGTATTCTAAAGGCTTAGAATGGTCTAGGAATGTGTATTAGGACTTATAATAACCATTAGAATGATCCTAAACAATGCTTGAGTCCCCAAGGGACGTAGAGGGTGTAGCATGAGTCCATGGAGATTATAACAAGTGTAGAATGGTTAAGATAGTATTCTAAAGGCTTAGAATGGTATAGGAATGTGTACTAGGACTTATAATAACCATTAGAATGATCCTAAACATTGCATGGTACCCCAAGGGACGTAGAGGGTGTACCATGAGTCCTTGGAGGTTCTAACAAAGTGTAAAATGGTTAAGAGAGTATTCTACAGGCTTAGAATGGTCTAGGAATGTGTATTAGGACTTATAATAACCATTGGAATGATCCTAAACATTGCATGTTACCACAAGGGACGTAGAGGGTGTAGCATGAGTCCTTGTAGGTTCTAACAAGTGTAGAATGGTTAAGAGAGTATTCTAAAGGCTTAGAATGGTCTAGGAATGTGTATTAGGACTTATAAGAACATTAGAATGATCCTAAACATTGTTCGAGTCCCCAAGGGACATAGAGGGTGTAGCAAGAGTCCTTGGAGGTTCTAATAAGAGTAGAATGGTTAAGAGAGTATTCTAAAGGCTTAGAATCGTCTAGGAATGTGTAGTAGCACTTATAAGAACCATGAGAATGATCCTAAACAATGCATGGTACCCCAAGGGATGTAGAGGGTGTACCATGAGTCCTTGGAGGTTCTAACAAGTGTAGAATGGTTAAGATAGTATTCTAAAGGCTTAGAATGGTCTAGGAATGTGTATTAGGACTTATAATAACCATTAGAATGATCCTAAACATTGCATGGTGCCCCAAGGGACGTAGAGGGTGTAGCATGAGTCCTTGGAGGTTCTAATAAGTGTAGAATGGTTAAGAGAGTATTCTAAAGGCTTAGAATGGTCTAGGAATGTGTACTAGGACTTATAATAACCATTAGAATGATCCTAAACATTGCACGGTACCCCAAGGGACGTAGAGGGTGTACCATGAGTCATTGGAGGTTCTAACAAAGTGTAGAATGGTTAAGAGAGTATTCTAAAGGCTTAGAATGGTCTAGGAATGAGTATTAGGACTTATAAGAACCATTAGAATGATCCTAAACATTGCTCGAGTCGCCAAGGGACATAGAGGGTGTAGGATGAGTCCTTGGAGGTTCTAATAAGTGTAGAATGGTTAAGAGAGTATTCTAAAGGCTTAGAATGGTCTAGGAATGTGTATTAGGACTTATAATAACCATTAGAATGATCCTAAACAATGCTTGAGTCCCCAAGGGACGTAGAGGGTGTAGCATGAGTCCATGGAGATTATAACAAGTGTAGAATGGTTAAGATAGTATTCTAAAGGCTTAGAATGGTCTAGGAATGTGTATTAGGACATATAATAACCATTAGAATGATCCTAAACATTGCATGGTGCCCCAAGGGACGTAGAGGGTGTAGCATGAGTCCTTGGAGGTTCTAATAAGTGTAGAATGGTTAAGAGAGTATTCTAAAGGCTTAGAATGGTCTAGGAATGTGTACTAGGACTTATAATAACCATTAGAATGATCCTAAACATTGCATGGTACCACAAGGGACGTAGAGGGTGTAGCATGAGTCCTTGAAGGTTCTAACAAGTGTAGAATGGTTAAGAGAGTATTCTAAAGGCTTAGAATGGTCTAGGAATGTGTACTAGGACTTATAATAACCATTAGAATGATCCTAAACATTGCATGGTACCACAAGGGACGTAGAGGGTGTAGCATGAGTCCTTGGAGATTATAACAAGTGTAGAATGGTTAAGATAGTATTCTAAAGGCTTACAATGGTCTAAGAATGTGTATTAGGACTTATAAGAACCATTAGAATGATCCTAAACATTGTTCGAGTCCCCAAGGGACATAGAGGGTGTAGCAAGAGTCCTTGGAGGTTCTAATAAGAGTAGAATGGTTAAGAGAGTATTCTAAAGGCTTAGAATCGTCTAGGAATGTGTAGTAGGACTTATACGAACCATTAGAATGATCCTAAACAATGCATGGTACCCCAAGGGATGTAGAGGGTGTACCATGAGTCCTTGGAGGTTCTAACAAGTGTAGAATGGTTAAGATAGTATTCTAAAGGCTTAGAATGGTCTAGGAATGTGTATTAGGACTTATAATAACCATTAGAATGATCCTAAACATTGCATGGTTCCCCAAGGGACGTAGAGGGTGTAGCATGAGTCCTTGGAGGTTCTAATAAGTGTAGAATGGTTAAGAGAGTATTCTAAAGGCTTAGAATGGTCTAGGAATGTGTACTAGCACTTATAATAACCATTAGAATGATCCTAAACATTGCACGGTACCCCAACGGACGTAGAGGGTGTACCATGAGTCATTGGAGGTTCTAACAAAGTGTAGAATGGTTAGGAGAGTATTCTAAAGGCTTAGAATGGTCTAGGAATGTGTATTAGGACTTATAATAACCATTAGAATGATCCTAAACATTGCATGGTGCCCCAAGGGACGTAGAGGGTGTAGCATGAGTCCTTGGAGGTTCTAATAAGTGTAGAATGGTTAAGAGAGTATTCTAGAGGCTTAGAATGGTCTAGGAATGTGTACTAGGACTTATAATAACCATTAGAATGATCCTAAACAATGCATGGTACCCCAAGGGATGTAGAGGGTGTACCATGAGTCCTTGGAGGTTCTAACAAGTGTAGAATGGTTAAGATAGTATTCTAAAGGCTTAGAATGGTCTAGGAATGTGTATTAGGACTTATAATAACCATTAGAATGATCCTAAACATTGCATGGTTCCCCAAGGGACGTAGAGGGTGTAGCATGAGTCCTTGGAGGTTCTAAGAAGTGTAGAATGGTTAAGAGAGTATTCTAAAGGCTTAGAATGGTCTAGGAATGTGTATTAGGACTTATAATAACCATTAGAATGATCCTAAACATTGCATGGTACCCCAAGGGACGTAGAGGGTGTAGCATGAGTCCTTGGAGGTTCTAATAAGTGTAGAATGGTTAAGAGAGTATTCTAAAGGCTTAGAATGGTCTAGGAATGAGTATTAGGACTTATAAGAACCATTAGAATGATCCTAAACATTGCACGGTACCCCAAGGGACGTAGAGGGTGTAGCATGAGTCCTTGGAGATTATAACAAGTGTAGAATGGTTAAGATAGTACTCTAAAGGCTTAGAATGGTCTAAGAATGTGTATTAGGACTTATAATAACCATTGGAATGATCCTAAACATTGCATGGTACCCCAAGGGACGTAGAGGGTGTAGCATGAGTCCTTGGAGATTATAACAAGTGTAGAATGGTTAAGATAGTATTCTAAAGGCTTACAATGGTCTAAGAATGTGTATTAGGACTTATAAGAACCATTAGAATGATCCTAAACATTGTTCGAGTCCCCAAGGGACATAGAGGGTGTAGCAAGAGTCCTTGGAGGTTCTAATAAGAGTAGAATGGTTAAGAGAGTATTCTAAAGGCTTAGAATGGTCTAGGAATGAGTATTAGGACTTATAAGAACCATTAGAATGATCCTAAACATTGCATGGTACCCCAAGGGACGTAGAGGGTGTAGCATGAGTCCCTGGAGGTTCTAATAAGTGTAGAATGGTTAAGAGAGTATTCTAAAGGCTTAGAATGGTCTAGGAATGTGTACTAGGACTTATAATAACCATTAGAATGATCCTAAACATTGCACGGTACCCCAAGGGACGTAGAGGGTGTACCATGAGTCATTGGAGGTTCTAACAAAATGTAGAATGGTTAAGAGTGTATTCTAAAGGCTTAGAATGGTCTAGGAATGAGTACTAGGACTTATAAGAACCATTAGAATGATCCTAAACATTGCTCGAGTCGCCAAGGGACATAGAGGGTGTAGGATGAGTCCTTGGAGATTATAACAAGTGTAGAATGGTTAAGATAGTATTCTAAAGGCTTAGAATGGTCTAGGAATGTGTATTAGGACATATAATAACCATTAGAATGATCCTAAACATTGCATGGTGCCCCAAGGGACGTAGATGGTGTAGCATGAGTCCTTGGAGGTTCTAATAAGTGTAGAATGGTTAAGAGAGTATTCTAAAGGCTTAGAATGGTCTAGGAATGTGTACTAGGACTTATAATAACCATTAGAATGATCCTAAACATTGCATGGTACCACAAGGGACGTAGAGGGTGTACCATGAGTCATTGGAGGTTATAACAAAGTGTAGAATGGTTAAGAGAGTATTCTAAAGGCTTAGAATGGTCTAGGAATGAGTAGTAGGACTTATAAGAACCATTAGAATGATCCTAAACATTGCATGGTACCCCAAGGGACGTAGAGGGTGTAGCATGAGTCCTTGGAGATTATAACAAGTGTAGAATGGTTAAGATAGTATTCTAAAGGCTTAGAATGGTCTAAGAATGTGTATTAGGACTTATAATAACCATTAGAATGATCCTAAACATTGTTCGAGTCCCCAAGGGACATAGAGGGTGTAGCAAGAGTCCTTGGAGGTTCTAATAAGAGTAGAATGGTTAAGAGAGTATTCTAAAGGCTTAGAATCGTCTAGGAAAGTGTACTAGGACTTATAATAACCATTGGAATGATCCTAAACATTGCATGGTACCCCAAGGGACGTAGAGGGTGTAGCATGAGTCCTTGGAGATTATAACAAGTGTAGAATGGTTAAGATATTATTCTAAAGGCTTACAATGGTCTAAGAATGTGTATTAGGACTTATAAGAACCATTAGAATGATCCTAAACATTGTTCGAGTCCCCAAGGGACATAGAGGGTGTAGCAAGAGTCCTTGGAGGTTCTAATAAGAGTAGAATGGTTAAGAGAGTATTCTAAAGGCTTAGAATGGTCTAGGAATGAATATTAGGACTTATAAGAACCATTAGAATGATCCTAAACATTGCATGGTACCCCAAGGGACGTAGAGGGTGTAGCATGAGTCCTTGGAGGTTCTAATAAGTGTAGAATGGTTAAGAGAGTATTCTAAAGGCTTAGAATGGTCTAGGAATGTGTACTAGGACTTATAATAACCATTAGAATGATCCTAAACATTGCACGGTACCCCAAGGGACGTAGAGGGTGTACCATGAGTCATTGGAGGTTCTAACAAAGTGTAGAATGGTTAAGAGAGTATTCTAAAGGCTTAGAATGGTCTAGGAATGAGTACTAGGACTTATAAGAACCATTAGAATGATCCTAAACATTGCTCGAGTCGCCAAGGGACATAGAGGGTGTAGGATGAGTCCTTGGAGATTATAACAAGTGTAGAATGGTTAAGATAGTATTCTAAAGGCTTAGAATGGTCTAGGAATGTGTATTAGGACTTATAATAACCATTAGAATGATCCTAAACATTGCATGGTTCCCCAAGGGACGTAGAGGGTGTAGCATGAGTCCTTGGAGGTTCTAAGAAGTGTAGAATGGTTAAGAGAGTATTCTAAAGGCTTAGAATGGTCTAGGAATGTGTACTAGGACTTATAATAACCATTAGAATGATCCTAAACAATGCATGGTACCCCAAGGGATGTAGAGGGTGTACCATGAGTCCTTGGAGGTTCTAACAAGTGTAGAATGGTTAAGATAGTATTCTAAAGGCTTAGAATGGTCTAGGAATGTGTATTAGGACTTATAATAACCATTAGAATGATCCTAAACATTGCATGGTTCCCCAAGGGACGTAGAGGGTGTAGCATGAGTCCTTGGAGGTTCTAAGAAGTGTAGAATGGTTAAGAGAGTATTCTAAAGGCTTAGAATGGTCTAGGAATGTGTATTAGGACTTATAATAACCATTAGAATGATCCTAAACATTGCATGGTACCCCAAGGGACGTAGAGGGTGTAGCATGAGTCCTTGGAGGTTCTAATAAGTGTAGAATGGTTAAGAGAGTATTCTAAAGGCTTAGAATGGTCTAGGAATGAGTATTAGGACTTATAAGAACCATTAGAATGATCCTAAACATTGCACGGTACCCCAAGGGACGTAGAGGGTGTAGCATGAGTCCTTGGAGATTATAACAAGTGTAGAATGGTTAAGATAGTACTCTAAAGGCTTAGAATGGTCTAAGAATGTGTATTAGGACTTATAATAACCATTGGAATGATCCTAAACATTGCATGGTACCCCAAGGGACGTAGAGGGTGTAGCATGAGTCCTTGGAGATTATAACAAGTGTAGAATGGTTAAGATAGTATTCTAAAGGCTTACAATGGTCTAAGAATGTGTATTAGGACTTATAAGAACCATTAGAATGATCCTAAACATTGTTCGAGTCCCCAAGGGACATAGAGGGTGTAGCAAGAGTCCTTGGAGGTTCTAATAAGAGTAGAATGGTTAAGAGAGTATTCTAAAGGCTTAGAATGGTCTAGGAATGAGTATTAGGACTTATAAGAACCATTAGAATGATCCTAAACATTGCATGGTACCCCAAGGGACGTAGAGGGTGTAGCATGAGTCCCTGGAGGTTCTAATAAGTGTAGAATGGTTAAGAGAGTATTCTAAAGGCTTAGAATGGTCTAGGAATGTGTACTAGGACTTATAATAACCATTAGAATGATCCTAAACATTGCACGGTACCCCAAGGGACGTAGAGGGTGTACCATGAGTCATTGGAGGTTCTAACAAAATGTAGAATGGTTAAGAGTGTATTCTAAAGGCTTAGAATGGTCTAGGAATGAGTACTAGGACTTATAAGAACCATTAGAATGATCCTAAACATTGCTCGAGTCGCCAAGGGACATAGAGGGTGTAGGATGAGTCCTTGGAGATTATAACAAGTGTAGAATGGTTAAGATAGTATTCTAAAGGCTTAGAATGGTCTAGGAATGTGTATTAGGACATATAATAACCATTAGAATGATCCTAAACATTGCATGGTGCCCCAAGGGACGTAGATGGTGTAGCATGAGTCCTTGGAGGTTCTAATAAGTGTAGAATGGTTAAGAGAGTATTCTAAAGGCTTAGAATGGTCTAGGAATGTGTACTAGGACTTATAATAACCATTAGAATGATCCTAAACATTGCATGGTACCACAAGGGACGTAGAGGGTGTACCATGAGTCATTGGAGGTTATAACAAAGTGTAGAATGGTTAAGAGAGTATTCTAAAGGCTTAGAATGGTCTAGGAATGAGTAGTAGGACTTATAAGAACCATTAGAATGATCCTAAACATTGCATGGTACCCCAAGGGACGTAGAGGGTGTAGCATGAGTCCTTGGAGATTATAACAAGTGTAGAATGGTTAAGATAGTATTCTAAAGGCTTAGAATGGTCTAAGAATGTGTATTAGGACTTATAATAACCATTAGAATGATCCTAAACATTGTTCGAGTCCCCAAGGGACATAGAGGGTGTAGCAAGAGTCCTTGGAGGTTCTAATAAGAGTAGAATGGTTAAGAGAGTATTCTAAAGGCTTAGAATCGTCTAGGAAAGTGTACTAGGACTTATAATAACCATTGGAATGATCCTAAACATTGCATGGTACCCCAAGGGACGTAGAGGGTGTAGCATGAGTCCTTGGAGATTATAACAAGTGTAGAATGGTTAAGATATTATTCTAAAGGCTTACAATGGTCTAAGAATGTGTATTAGGACTTATAAGAACCATTAGAATGATCCTAAACATTGTTCGAGTCCCCAAGGGACATAGAGGGTGTAGCAAGAGTCCTTGGAGGTTCTAATAAGAGTAGAATGGTTAAGAGAGTATTCTAAAGGCTTAGAATGGTCTAGGAATGAATATTAGGACTTATAAGAACCATTAGAATGATCCTAAACATTGCATGGTACCCCAAGGGACGTAGAGGGTGTAGCATGAGTCCTTGGAGGTTCTAATAAGTGTAGAATGGTTAAGAGAGTATTCTAAAGGCTTAGAATGGTCTAGGAATGTGTACTAGGACTTATAATAACCATTAGAATGATCCTAAACATTGCACGGTACCCCAAGGGACGTAGAGGGTGTACCATGAGTCATTGGAGGTTCTAACAAAGTGTAGAATGGTTAAGAGAGTATTCTAAAGGCTTAGAATGGTCTAGGAATGAGTACTAGGACTTATAAGAACCATTAGAATGATCCTAAACATTGCTCGAGTCGCCAAGGGACATAGAGGGTGTAGGATGAGTCCTTGGAGATTATAACAAGTGTAGAATGGTTAAGATAGTATTCTAAAGGCTTAGAATGGTCTAGGAATGTGTATTAGGACTTATAATAACCATTAGAATGATCCTAAACATTGCATGGTTCCCCAAGGGACGTAGAGGGTGTAGCATGAGTCCTTGGAGGTTCTAAGAAGTGTAGAATGGTTAAGAGAGTATTCTAAAGGCTTAGAATGGTCTAGGAATGTGTACTAGGACTTATAATAACCATTAGAATGATCCTAAACAATGCATGGTACCCCAAGGGATGTAGAGGGTGTACCATGAGTCCTTGGAGGTTCTAACAAGTGTAGAATGGTTAAGATAGTATTCTAAAGGCTTAGAATGGTCTAGGAATGTGTATTAGGACTTATAATAACCATTAGAATGATCCTAAACATTGCATGGTTCCCCAAGGGACGTAGAGGGTGTAGCATGAGTCCTTGGAGGTTCTAAGAAGTGTAGAATGGTTAAGAGAGTATTCTAAAGGCTTAGAATGGTCTAGGAATGTGTATTAGGACTTATAATAACCATTAGAATGATCCTAAACATTGCATGGTACCCCAAGGGACGTAGAGGGTGTAGCATGAGTCCTTGGAGGTTCTAATAAGTGTAGAATGGTTAAGAGAGTATTCTAAAGGCTTAGAATGGTCTAGGAATGAGTATTAGGACTTATAAGAACCATTAGAATGATCCTAAACATTGCACGGTACCCCAAGGGACGTAGAGGGTGTAGCATGAGTCCTTGGAGATTATAACAAGTGTAGAATGGTTAAGATAGTACTCTAAAGGCTTAGAATGGTCTAAGAATGTGTATTAGGACTTATAATAACCATTGGAATGATCCTAAACATTGCATGGTACCCCAAGGGACGTAGAGGGTGTAGCATGAGTCCTTGGAGATTATAACAAGTGTAGAATGGTTAAGATAGTATTCTAAAGGCTTACAATGGTCTAAGAATGTGTATTAGGACTTATAAGAACCATTAGAATGATCCTAAACATTGTTCGAGTCCCCAAGGGACATAGAGGATGTAGCAAGAGTCCTTGGAGGTTCTAATAAGAGTAGAATGGTTAAGAGAGTATTCTAAAGGCTTAGAATGGTCTAGGAATGAGTATTAGGACTTATAAGAACCATTAGAATGATCCTAAACATTGCATGGTACCCCAAGGGACGTAGAGGGTGTAGCATGAGTCCTTGGAGGTTCTAATAAGTGTAGAATGGTTAAGAGAGTATTCTAAAGGCTTAGAATGGTCTAGGAATGTGTACTAGGACTTATAATAACCATTAGAATGATCCTAAACATTGCACGGTACCCCAAGGGACGTAGAGGGTGTACCATGAGTCATTGGAGGTTCTAACAAAGTGTAGAATGGTTAAGAGAGTATTCTAAAGGCTTAGAATGGTCTAGGAATGAGTACTAGGACTTATAAGAACCATTAGAATGATCCTAAACATTGCTCGAGTCGCCAAGGGACATAGAGGGTGTAGGATGAGTCCTTGGAGATTATAACAAGTGTAGAATGGTTAAGATAGTATTCTAAAGGCTTAGAATGGTCTAGGAATGTGTATTAGGACATATAATAACCATTAGAATGATCCTAAACATTGCATGGTGCCCCAAGGGACGTAGATGGTGTAGCATGAGTCCTTGGAGGTTCTAATAAGTGTAGAATGGTTAAGAGAGTATTCTAAAGGCTTAGAATGGTCTAGGAATGTGTACTAGGACTTATAATAACCATTAGAATGATCCTAAACATTGCATGGTACCACAAGGGACGTAGAGGGTGTAGCATGAGTCCTTGGAGATTATAACAAGTGTAGAATGGTTAAGATAGTATTCTAAAGGCTTACAATGGTCTAAGAATGTGTATTAGGACTTATAAGAACCATTAGAATGATCCTAAACATTGTTCGAGTCCCCAAGGGACATAGAGGGTGTAGCAAGAGTCCTTGGAGGTTCTAATAAGAGTAGAATGGTTAAGAGAGTATTCTAAAGGCTTAGAATCGTCTAGGAATGTGTAGTAGGACTTATACGAACCATTAGAATGATCCTAAACAATGCATGGTACCCCAAGGGATGTAGAGGGTGTACCATGAGTCCTTGGAGGTTCTAACAAGTGTAGAATGGTTAAGATAGTATTCTAAAGGCTTAGAATGGTCTAGGAATGTGTATTAGGACTTATAATAACCATTAGAATGATCCTAAACATTGCATGGTTCCCCAAGGGACGTAGAGGGTGTAGCATGAGTCCTTGGAGGTTCTAATAAGTGTAGAATGGTTAAGAGAGTATTCTAGAGGCTTAGAATGGTCTAGGAATGTGTACTAGGACTTATAATAACCATTAGAATGATCCTAAACAATGCATGGTACCCCAAGGGATGTAGAGGGTGTACCATGAGTCCTTGGAGGTTCTAACAAGTGTAGAATGGTTAAGATAGTATTCTAAAGGCTTAGAATGGTCTAGGAATGTGTATTAGGACTTATAATAACCATTAGAATGATCCTAAACATTGCATGGTTCCCCAAGGGACGTAGAGGGTGTAGCATGAGTCCTTGGAGGTTCTAAGAAGTGTAGAATGGTTAAGAGAGTATTCTAAAGGCTTAGAATGGTCTAGGAATGTGTATTAGGACTTATAATAACCATTAGAATGATCCTAAACATTGCATGGTACCCCAAGGGACGTAGAGGGTGTACCATGAGTCCTTGGAGGTTCTAATAAGTGTAGAATGGTTAAGAGAGTATTCTAAAGGCTTAGAATGGTCTAGGAATGTGTACTAGGACTTATAATAACCATTAGAATGATCCTAAACGTTGCATGGTACCACAAGGGACGTAGAGGGTGTAGCATGAGTCCTTGAAGGTTCTAACAAGTGTAGAATGGTTAAGAGAGTATTCTAAAGGCTTAGAATGGTCTAGGAATGTGTATTAGGACATATAATAACCATTAGAATGATCCAAAACATTGCATGGTGCCCCATGGGACGTAGAGGGTGTAGCATGAGTCCTTGGAGGTTCTAATAAGTGTAGAATGGTTAAGAGAGTATTCTAGAGGCTTAGAATGGTCTAGGAATGTGTACTAGGACTTATAATAACCATTAGAATGATCCTAAACATTGTTCGAGTCCCCAAGAGACATAGAGGGTGTAGCAAGAGTCCTTGGAGGTTCTAATAAGAGTAGAATGGTTAAGAGAGTATTCTAAAGGCTTAGAATCGTCTAGGAAAGTGTACTAGGACTTATAATAACCATTGGAATGATCCTAAACATTGCATGTTACCACAAGGGACGTAGAGGGTGTAGCATGAGTCCTTGTAGGTTCTAACAAGTGTAGAATGGTTAAGATAGTATTCTAAAGGCTTAGAATGGTCTAGGAATGTGTATTAGGACTTATAATAACCATTAGAATGATCCTAAACATTGCATGGTGCCCCAAGGGACGTAGAGGGTGTAGCATGAGTCCTTGGAGGTTCTAATAAGTGTAGAATGGTTAAGAGAGTATTCTAAAGGCTTAGAATGGTCTAGGAATGAGTATTAGGACTTATAAGAACCATTAGAATGATCCTAAACATTGCATGGTACCCCAAGGGACGTAGAGGGTGTAGCATGAGTCCTTGGAGATTATAACAAGTGTAGAATGGTTAAGATAGTATTCTAAAGGCTTAGAATGGTCTAAGAATGTGTATTAGGACTTATAATAACCATTAGAATAATCCTAAACATTGTTCGAGTCCCCAAGGGACATAGAGGGTGTAGCAAGAGTCCTTGGAGGTTCTAATAAGAGTAGAATGGTTAAGAGAGTATTCTAAAGGCTTAGAATCGTCTAGGAAAGTGTACTAGGACTTATAATAACCATTGGAATGATCCTAAACATTGCAAGTTACCACAAGGGACGTAGAGGGTGTAGCATGAGTCCTTGTAGGTTCTAACAAGTGTAGAATGGTTAAGATAGTATTCTAAAGGCTTAGAATGGTCTAGGAATGTGTATTAGGACTTATAATAACCATTAGAATGATCCTAAACATTGCATGGTGCCCCAAGGGACGTAGAGGGTGTAGCATGAGTCCTTGGAGGTTCTAATAAGTGTAGAATGGTTAAGAGAGTATTCTAAAGGCTTAGAATGGTCTAGGAATGTGTACTAGGACTTATAATAACCATTAGAATGATCCTAAACATTGCACGGTACCCCAAGGGACGTAGAGGGTGTACCATGAGTCATTGGAGGTTCTAACAAAGTGTAGAATGGTTAAGAGAGTATTCTAAAGGCTTAGAATGGTCTAGGAATGAGTATTAGGACTTATAAGAACCATTAGAATGATCCTAAACATTGCTCGAGTCGCCATGGGACATAGAGGGTGTAGGATGAGTCCTTGGAGATTATAACAAGTGTAGAATGGTTAAGATAGTATTCTAAAGGCTTAGAATGGTCTAGGAATGTGTATTAGGACATATAATAACCATTAGAATGATCCTAAACATTGCATGGTGCCCCAAGGGACGTAGATGGTGTAGCATGAGTCCTTGGAGGTTCTAATAAGTGTAGAATGGTTAAGAGTATTCTAAAGGCTTAGAATGGTCTAGGAATGTGTACTAGGACTTATAATAACCATTAGAATGATCCTAAACATTGCACGGTACCCCAAGGGACGTAGAGGGTGTACCATGAGTCATTGGAGGTTCTAACAAAGTGTAGAATGGTTAAGAGAGTATTCTAAAGGCTTAGAATGGTCAAGGAATGAGTATTAGGACTTATAAGAACCATTAGAATGATCCTAAACATTGCATGGTACCCCAAGGGACGTAGAGGGTGTAGCATGAGTCCTTGGAGATTATAACAAGTGTAGAATGGTTAAGATAGTATTCTAAAGGCTTACAATGGTCTAAGAATGTGTATTAGGACTTATAATAACCATTAGAATGATCCTAAACATTGTTCGAGTCCCCAAGGGACATAGAGGGTGTAGCAAGAGTCCTTGGAGGTTCTAATAAGAGTAGAATGGTTAAGAGAGTATTCTAAAGGCTTAGAATCGTCTAGGAATGTGTAGTAGGACTTATACGAACCATTAGAATGATCCTAAACAATGCATGGTACCCCAAGGGATGTAGAGGGTGTACCATGAGTCCTTGGAGGTTCTAACAAGTGTAGAATGGTTAAGATAGTATTCTAAAGGCTTAGAATGGTCTAGGAATGTGTATTAGGACTTATAATAACCATTAGAATGATCCTAAACATTGCATGGTTCCCCAAGGGACGTAGAGGGTGTAGCATGAGTCCTTGGAGTATCTAATAAGTGTAGAATGGTTAAGAGAGTATTCTAAAGGCTTAGAATGGTCTAGGAATGTGTGCTAGCACTTATAATAACCATTAGAATGATCCTAAACATTGCACGGTACCCCAAGGGACGTAGAGGGTGTACCATGAGTCATTGGAGGTTCTAACAAAGTGTAGAATGGTTAAGAGAGTATTCTAAAGGCTTAGAATGGTCTAGGAATGTGTATTAGGACTTATAATAACCATTAGAATGATCCTAAACATTGCATGGTGCCCCAAGGGACGTAGAGGGTGTAGCATGAGTCATTGGAGGTTATAACAAAGTGTAGAATGGTTAAGAGAGTATTCTAAAGGCTTAGAATGGTCTAGGAATGAGTATTAGGACTTATAAGAACCATTAGAATGATCCTAAACATTGCATGGTACCCCAAAGGACGTAGAGGGTGTAGCATGAGTCCTTGGAGATTATAACATGTGTAGAATGGTTAAGATAGTATTCTAAAGGCTTAGAATGGTCTAAGAATGTGTATTAGGACTTATAATAACCATTAGAATGATCCTAAACATTGTTCGAGTCCCCAAGGGACATAGAGGGTGTAGCAAGAGTCCTTGGAGGTTCTAATAAGAGTAGAATGGTTAAGATAGTATTCTAAAGGCTTAGAATGGTCTAGGAATGTGTATTAGGACTTATAATAACCATTAGAATGATCCTAAACATTGCATGGTTCCCCAAGGGACGTAGAGGGTGTAGCATGAGTCCTTGGAGGTTCTAATAAGTGTAGAATGGTTAAGAGAGTATTTTAAAGGCTTAGAATGGTCTAGGAATGTGTGCTAGCACTTATAATAACCATTAGAATGATCCTAAACATTGCACGGTACCCCAAGGGACGTAGAGGGTGTACCATGAGTCATTGGAGGTTCTAACAAAGTGTAGAATGGTTAAGAGAGTATTCTAAAGGCTTAGAATGGTCTAGGAATGTGTATTAGGACTTATAATAACCATTAGAATGATCCTAAACATTGCATGGTGCCCCAAGGGACGTAGAGGGTGTAGCATGAGTCATTGGAGGTTATAACAAAGTGTAGAATGGTTAAGAGAGTATTCTAAAGGCTTAGAATGGTCTAGGAATGAGTATTAGGACTTATAAGAACCATTAGAATGATCCTAAACATTGCATGGTACCCCAAGGGACGTAGAGGGTGTAGCATGAGTCCTTGGAGATTATAACAAGTGTAGAATGGTTAAGATAGTATTCTAAAGGCTTAGAATGGTCTAGGAATGTGTATTAGGACTTATAATAACCATTAGAATGATCCTAAACATTGCATGGTGCCCCAAGGGACGTAGAGGGTGTAGCATGAGTCCTTGGAGGTTCTAATAAGTGTAGAATGGTTAAGAGAGTATTCTAAAGGCTTAGAATGGTCTAGGAATGTGTACTAGGACTTATAATAACCATTAGAATGATCCTAAACATTGCATGGTTCCCCAAGGGACGTAGAGGGTGTAGCATGAGTCCTTGGAGGTTCTAATAAGTGTAGAATGGTTAAGAGAGTATTCTAAAGGCTTAGAATGGTCTAGGAATGTGTATTAGGACTTATAATAACCATTAGAATGATCCTAAACATTGCATGGTACCCCAAGGGACGTAGAGGGTGTACCATGAGTCCTTGGAGGTTCTAATAAGTGTAGAATGGTTAAGAGAGTATTCTAAAGGCTTAGAATGGTCTAGGAATGTGTACTAGGACTTATAATAACCATTAGAATGATCCTAAACATTGCATGGTACCACAAGGGACGTAGAGGGTGTACCATGAGTCATTGGAGGTTATAACAAAGTGTAGAATGGTTAAGAGAGTATTCTAAAGGCTTAGAATGGTCTAGGAATGAGTATTAGGACTTATAAGAACCATTAGAATGATCCTAAACATTGCATGGTACCCCAAGGGACGTAGAGGGTGTAGCATGAGTCCTTGGAGATTATAACAAGTGTAGAATGGTTAAGATAGTATTCTAAAGGCTTAGAATGGTCTAAGAATGTGTATTAGGACTTATAATAACCATTAGAATAATCCTAAACATTGTTCGAGTCCCCAAGGGACATAGAGGGTGTAGCAAGAGTCCTTGGAGGTTCTAATAAGAGTAGAATGGTTAAGAGAGTATTCTAAAGGCTTAGAATCGTCTAGGAAAGTGTACTAGGACTTATAATAACCATTGGAATGATCCTAAACATTGCAAGTTACCACAAGGGACGTAGAGGGTGTAGCATGAGTCCTTGTAGGTTCTAACAAGTGTAGAATGGTTAAGATAGTATTCTAAAGGCTTAGAATGGTCTAGGAATGTGTATTAGGACTTATAATAACCATTAGAATGATCCTAAACATTGCATGGTGCCCCAAGGGACGTAGAGGGTGTAGCATGAGTCCTTGGAGGTTCTAATAAGTGTAGAATGGTTAAGAGAGTATTCTAAAGGCTTAGAATGGTCTAGGAATGTGTACTAGGACTTATAATAACCATTAGAATGATCCTAAACATTGCACGGTACCCCAAGGGACGTAGAGGGTGTACCATGAGTCATTGGAGGTTCTAACAAAGTGTAGAATGGTTAAGAGAGTATTCTAAAGGCTTAGAATGGTCTAGGAATGAGTATTAGGACTTATAAGAACCATTAGAATGATCCTAAACATTGCTCGAGTCGCCATGGGACATAGAGGGTGTAGGATGAGTCCTTGGAGATTATAACAAGTGTAGAATGGTTAAGATAGTATTCTAAAGGCTTAGAATGGTCTAGGAATGTGTATTAGGACATATAATAACCATTAGAATGATCCTAAACATTGCATGGTGCCCCAAGGGACGTAGATGGTGTAGCATGAGTCCTTGGAGGTTCTAATAAGTGTAGAATGGTTAAGAGTATTCTAAAGGCTTAGAATGGTCTAGGAATGTGTACTAGGACTTATAATAACCATTAGAATGATCCTAAACATTGCACGGTACCCCAAGGGACGTAGAGGGTGTACCATGAGTCATTGGAGGTTCTAACAAAGTGTAGAATGGTTAAGAGAGTATTCTAAAGGCTTAGAATGGTCAAGGAATGAGTATTAGGACTTATAAGAACCATTAGAATGATCCTAAACATTGCATGGTACCCCAAGGGACGTAGAGGGTGTAGCATGAGTCCTTGGAGATTATAACAAGTGTAGAATGGTTAAGATAGTATTCTAAAGGCTTACAATGGTCTAAGAATGTGTATTAGGACTTATAATAACCATTAGAATGATCCTAAACATTGTTCGAGTCCCCAAGGGACATAGAGGGTGTAGCAAGAGTCCTTGGAGGTTCTAATAAGAGTAGAATGGTTAAGAGAGTATTCTAAAGGCTTAGAATCGTCTAGGAATGTGTAGTAGGACTTATACGAACCATTAGAATGATCCTAAACAATGCATGGTACCCCAAGGGATGTAGAGGGTGTACCATGAGTCCTTGGAGGTTCTAACAAGTGTAGAATGGTTAAGATAGTATTCTAAAGGCTTAGAATGGTCTAGGAATGTGTATTAGGACTTATAATAACCATTAGAATGATCCTAAACATTGCATGGTTCCCCAAGGGACGTAGAGGGTGTAGCATGAGTCCTTGGAGTATCTAATAAGTGTAGAATGGTTAAGAGAGTATTCTAAAGGCTTAGAATGGTCTAGGAATGTGTGCTAGCACTTATAATAACC
Organism: Crotalaria pallida; assembly: GCA_037953625.1. Classification (NCBI taxonomy): domain Eukaryota; kingdom Viridiplantae; phylum Streptophyta; class Magnoliopsida; order Fabales; family Fabaceae; genus Crotalaria; species Crotalaria pallida. The sequence goes on along the minus strand of CM075655.1, from coordinate 61,151,521 downwards.
ATTAGAATGATCCTAAACATTGCACGGTACCCCAAGGGACGTAGAGGGTGTACCATGAGTCATTGGAGGTTCTAACAAAGTGTAGAATGGTTAAGAGAGTATTCTAAAGGCTTAGAATGGTCTAGGAATGTGTATTAGGACTTATAATAACCATTAGAATGATCCTAAACATTGCATGGTGCCCCAAGGGACGTAGAGGGTGTAGCATGAGTCATTGGAGGTTATAACAAAGTGTAGAATGGTTAAGAGAGTATTCTAAAGGCTTAGAATGGTCTAGGAATGAGTATTAGGACTTATAAGAACCATTAGAATGATCCTAAACATTGCATGGTACCCCAAAGGACGTAGAGGGTGTAGCATGAGTCCTTGGAGATTATAACATGTGTAGAATGGTTAAGATAGTATTCTAAAGGCTTAGAATGGTCTAAGAATGTGTATTAGGACTTATAATAACCATTAGAATGATCCTAAACATTGTTCGAGTCCCCAAGGGACATAGAGGGTGTAGCAAGAGTCCTTGGAGGTTCTAATAAGAGTAGAATGGTTAAGATAGTATTCTAAAGGCTTAGAATGGTCTAGGAATGTGTATTAGGACTTATAATAACCATTAGAATGATCCTAAACATTGCATGGTTCCCCAAGGGACGTAGAGGGTGTAGCATGAGTCCTTGGAGGTTCTAATAAGTGTAGAATGGTTAAGAGAGTATTCTAAAGGCTTAGAATGGTCTAGGAATGTGTGCTAGCACTTATAATAACCATTAGAATGATCCTAAACATTGCACGGTACCCCAAGGGACGTAGAGGGTGTACCATGAGTCATTGGAGGTTCTAACAAAGTGTAGAATGGTTAAGAGAGTATTCTAAAGGCTTAGAATGGTCTAGGAATGTGTATTAGGACTTATAATAACCATTAGAATGATCCTAAACATTGCATGGTGCCCCAAGGGACGTAGAGGGTGTAGCATGAGTCATTGGAGGTTATAACAAAGTGTAGAATGGTTAAGAGAGTATTCTAAAGGCTTAGAATGGTCTAGGAATGAGTATTAGGACTTATAAGAACCATTAGAATGATCCTAAACATTGCATGGTACCCCAAGGGACGTAGAGGGTGTAGCATGAGTCCTTGGAGATTATAACAAGTGTAGAATGGTTAAGATAGTATTCTAAAGGCTTAGAATGGTCTAGGAATGTGTATTAGGACTTATAATAACCATTAGAATGATCCTAAACATTGCATGGTGCCCCAAGGGACGTAGAGGGTGTAGCATGAGTCCTTGGAGGTTCTAATAAGTGTAGAATGGTTAAGAGAGTATTCTAAAGGCTTAGAATGGTCTAGGAATGTGTACTAGGACTTATAATAACCATTAGAATGATCCTAAACATTGCATGGTTCCCCAAGGGACGTAGAGGGTGTAGCATGAGTCCTTGGAGGTTCTAATAAGTGTAGAATGGTTAAGAGAGTATTCTAAAGGCTTAGAATGGTCTAGGAATGTGTATTAGGACTTATAATAACCATTAGAATGATCCTAAACATTGCATGGTACCCCAAGGGACGTAGAGGGTGTACCATGAGTCCTTGGAGGTTCTAATAAGTGTAGAATGGTTAAGAGAGTATTCTAAAGGCTTAGAATGGTCTAGGAATGTGTACTAGGACTTATAATAACCATTAGAATGATCCTAAACATTGCATGGTACCACAAGGGACGTAGAGGGTGTACCATGAGTCATTGGAGGTTATAACAAAGTGTAGAATGGTTAAGAGAGTATTCTAAAGGCTTAGAATGGTCTAGGAATGAGTATTAGGACTTATAAGAACCATTAGAATGATCCTAAACATTGCATGGTACCCCAAGGGACGTAGAGGGTGTAGCATGAGTCCTTGGAGATTATAACAAGTGTAGAATGGTTAAGATAGTATTCTAAAGGCTTAGAATGGTCTAAGAATGTGTATTAGGACTTATAATAACCATTAGAATGATCCTAAACATTGTTCGAGTCCCCAAGGGACATAGAGGGTGTAGCAAGAGTCCTTGGAGGTTCTAATAAGAGTAGAATGGTTAAGAGAGTATTCTAAAGGCTTAGAATCGTCTAGGAAAGTGTACTAGGACTTATAATAACCATTGGAATGATCCTAAACATTGCATGTTACCACAAGGGACGTAGAGGGTGTAGCATGAGTCCTTGTAGGTTCTAACAAGTGTAGAATGGTTAAGATAGTATTCTAAAGGCTTAGAATGGTCTAGGAATGTGTATTAGGACTTATAATAACCATTAGAATGATCCTAAACATTGCATGGTGCCCCAAGGGACGTAGAGGGTGTAGCATGAGTCCTTGGAGGTTCTAATAAGTGTAGAATGGTTAAGAGAGTATTCTAAAGGCTTAGAATGGTCTAGGAATGTGTACTAGGACTTATAATAACCATTAGAATGATCCTAAACATTGCACGGTACCCCAAGGGACGTAGAGGGTGTACCATGAGTCATTGGAGGTTCTAACAAAGTGTAGAATGGTTAAGAGAGTATTCTAAAGGCTTAGAATGGTCTAGGAATGAGTATTAGGACTTATAAGAACCATTAGAATGATCCTAAACATTGCTCGAGTCGCCATGGGACATAGAGGGTGTAGGATGAGTCCTTGGAGATTATAACAAGTGTAGAATGGTTAAGATAGTATTCTAAAGGCTTAGAATGGTCTAGGAATGTGTATTAGGACATATAATAACCATTAGAATGATCCTAAACATTGCATGGTGCCCCAAGGGACGTAGATGGTGTAGCATGAGTCCTTGGAGGTTCTAATAAGTGTAGAATGGTTAAGAGAGTATTCTAAAGGCTTAGAATGGTCTAGGAATGTGTACTAGGACTTATAATAACCATTAGAATGATCCTAAACATTGCACGGTACCCCAAGGGACGTAGAGGGTGTACCATGAGTCATTGGAGGTTCTAACAAAGTGTAGAATGGTTAAGAGAGTATTCTAAAGGCTTAGAATGGTCAAGGAATGAGTATTAGGACTTATAAGAACCATTAGAATGATCCTAAACATTGCATGGTACCCCAAGGGCCGTAGAGGGTGTAGCATGAGTCCTTGGAGATTATAACAAGTGTAGAATGGTTAAGATAGTATTCCAAAGGCTTACAATGGTCTAAGAATGTGTATTAGGACTTATAATAACCATTAGAATGATCCTAAAATTGTTCGAGTCCCCAAGGGACATAGAGGGTGTAGCAAGAGTCCTTGGAGGTTCTAATAAGAGTAGAATGGTTAAGAGAGTATTCTAAAGGCTTAGAATCGTCTAGGAATGTGTAGTAGGACTTATACGAACCATTAGAATGATCCTAAACAATGCATGGTACCCCAAGGGATGTAGAGGGTGTACCATGAGTCCTTGGAGGTTCTAACAAGTGTAGAATGGTTAAGATAGTATTCTAAAGGCTTAGAATGGTCTAGGAATGTGTATTAGGACTTATAATAACCATTAGAATGATCCTAAACATTGCATGGTTCCCCAAGGGACGTAGAGGGTGTAGCATGAGTCCTTGGAGGTTCTAATAAGTGTAGAATGGTTAAGAGAGTATTCTAAAGGCTTAGAATGGTCTAGGAATGTGTGCTAGCACTTATAATAACCATTAGAATGATCCTAAACATTGCACGGTACCCCAAGGGACGTAGAGGGTGTACCATGAGTCATTGGAGGTTCTAACAAAGTGTAGAATGGTTAAGAGAGTATTCTAAAGGCTTAGAATGGTCTAGGAATGTGTATTAGGACTTATAATAACCATTAGAATGATCCTAAACATTGCATGGTGCCCCAAGGGACGTAGAGGGTGTAGCATGAGTCCTTGGAGGTTCTAATAAGTGTAGAATGGTTAAGAGAGTATTCTAGAGGCTTAGAATGGTCTAGGATGTGTACTAGGACTTATAATAACCATTAGAATGATCCTAAACAATGCATGGTACCCCAAGGGATGTAGAGGGTGTACCATGAGTCCTTGGAGGTTCTAACAAGTGTAGAATGGTTAAGATAGTATTCTAAAGGCTTAGAATGGTCTAGGAATGTGTATTAGGACTTCTAATAACCATTAGAATGATCCTAAACATTGCATGGTTCCCCAAGGGACGTAGAGGGTGTAGCATGAGTCCTTGGAGGTTCTAAGAAGTGTAGAATGGTTAAGAGAGTATTCTAAAGGCTTAGAATGGTCTAGGAATGTGTACTAGGACTTATAATAACCATTAGAATGATCCTAAACATTGCATGGTACCCCAAGGGACGTAGAGGGTGTACCATGAGTCCTTGGAGGTTCTAATAAGTGTAGAATGGTTAAGAGAGTATTCTAAAGGCTTAGAATGGTCTAGGAATGTGTACTAGGACTTATAATAACCATTAGAATGATCCTAAACATTGCATGGTACCACAAGGGACGTAGAGGGTGTAGCATGAGTCCTTGAAGGTTCTAACAAGTGTAGAATGGTTAAGAGAGTATTCTAAAGGCTTAGAATGGTCTAGGAATGTGTATTAGGACATATAATAACCATTAGAATGATCCAAAACATTGCATGGTGCCCCATGGGACGTAGAGGGTGTAGCATGAGTCCTTGGAGGTTCTAATAAGTGTAGAATGGTTAAGAGAGTATTCTAGAGGCTTAGAATGGTCTAGGAATGTGTACTAGGACTTATAATAACCATTAGAATGATCCTAAACATTGCACGGTACCATAAGGGACGTAGAGGGTGTACCATGAGTCATTGGAGGTTATAACAAAGTGTAGAATGGTTAAGAGAGTATTCTAAAGGCTTAGAATGGTCTAGGAATGAATATTAGGACTTATAAGAACCATTAGAATGATCCTAAACATTGCATGGTACCCCAAGGGACGTAGAGGGTGTAGCATGAGTCCTTGGAGATTATAACAAGTGTAGAATGGTTAAGATAGTATTCTAAAGGCTTAGAATGGTCTAAGAATGTGTATTAGGACTTATAATAACCATTGGAATGATCCTAAACATTGCATGTTACCACAAGGGACGTAGAGGGTGTAGCATGAGTCCTTGTAGGTTCTAACAAGTGTAGAATGGTTAAGAGAGTATTCTAAAGGCTTAGAATGGTCTAGGAATGTTTATTAGGACTTATAAGAACCATTAGAATGATCCTAAACATTGTTCGAGTCCCCAAGGGACATAGAGGGTGTAGCAAGAGTCCTTGGAGGTTCTAATAAGAGTAGAATGGTTAAGAGAGTATTCTAAAGGCTTAGAATCGTCTAGGAATGTGTAGTAGGACTTATAAGAACCATTAGAATGATCCTAAACAATGCATGGTACCCCAAGGGATGTAGAGGGTGTACCATGAGTCCTTGGAGGTTCTAACAAGTGTAGAATGGTTAAGATAGTATTCTAAAGGCTTAGAATGGTCTAGGAATGTGTATTAGGACTTATAATAACCATTAGAATGATCCTAAACAATGCTTGAGTCCCCAAGGGACGTAGAAGGTGTAGCATGAGTCCATGGAGATTATAACAAGTGTAGAATGGTTAAGATAGTATTCTAAAGGCTTAGAATGGTCTACGAATGTGTACTAGGACTTATAATAACCATTAGAATGATCCTAAACATTGCATGGTACCACAAGGGACGTAGAGGGTGTACCATGAGTCCTTGGAGGTTCTAATAAGTGTAGAATGGTTAAGAGAGTATTCTAAAGGCTTAGAATGGTCTAGGAATCTGTACTAGGACTTATAATAACCATTAGAATGATCCTAAACAATGCATGGTACCCCAAGGGATGTAGAGGGTGTACCATGAGTCCTTGGAGGTTCTAACAAGTGTAGAATGGTTAAGAGAGTATTCTAAAGGCTTAGAATGGTCTAGGAATGTTTATTAGGACTTATAAGAACCATTAGAATGATCCTAAACATTGTTCGAGTCCCCAAGGGACATAGAGGGTGTAGCAAGAGTCCTTGGAGGTTCTAATAAGAGTAGAATGGTTAAGAGAGTATTCTAAAGGCTTAGAATCGTCTAGGAATGTGTAGTAGGACTTATAAGAACCATTAGAATGATCCTAAACAATGCATGGTACCCCAAGGGATGTAGAGGGTGTACCATGAGTCCTTGGAGGTTCTAACAAGTGTAGAATGGTTAAGATAGTATTCTAAAGGCTTAGAATGGTCTAGGAATGTGTATTAGGACTTATAATAACCATTAGAATGATCCTAAACAATGCTTGAGTCCCCAAGGGACGTAGAAGGTGTAGCATGAGTCCATGGAGATTATAACAAGTGTAGAATGGTTAAGATAGTATTCTAAAGGCTTAGAATGGTCTACGAATGTGTACTAGGACTTATAATAACCATTAGAATGATCCTAAACATTGCATGGTACCACAAGGGACGTAGAGGGTGTACCATGAGTCCTTGGAGGTTCTAATAAGTGTAGAATGGTTAAGAGAGTATTCTAAAGGCTTAGAATGGTCTAGGAATCTGTACTAGGACTTATAATAACCATTAGAATGATCCTAAACAATGCATGGTACCCCAAGGGATGTAGAGGGTGTACCATGAGTCCTTGGAGGTTCTAACAAGTGTAGAATGGTTAAGAGAGTATTCTAAAGGCTTAGAATGGTCTAGGAATGTTTATTAGGACTTATAAGAACCATTAGAATGATCCTAAACATTGTTCGAGTCCCCAAGGGACATAGAGGGTGTAGCAAGAGTCCTTGGAGGTTCTAATAAGAGTAGAATGGTTAAGAGAGTATTCTAAAGGCTTAGAATCGTCTAGGAATGTGTAGTAGGACTTATAAGAACCATTAGAATGATCCTAAACAATGCATGGTACCCCAAGGGATGTAGAGGGTGTACCATGAGTCCTTGGAGGTTCTAACAAGTGTAGAATGGTTAAGATAGTATTCTAAAGGCTTAGAATGGTCTAGGAATGTGTATTAGGACTTATAATAACCATTAGAATGATCCTAAACATTGCATGGTGCCCCAAGGGACGCAGAGGGTGTAGCATGAGTCCTTGGAGGTTCTAATAAGTGTAGAATGGTTAAGAGAGTATTCTAAAGGCTTAGAATGGTCTAGGAATGTGTACTAGGACTTATAATAACCATTAGAATGATCCTAAACATTGCACGGTACCCCAAGGGACGTAGAGGGTGTACCATGAGTCATTGGAGGTTCTAACAAAGTGTAGAATGGTTAAGAGAGTATTCTAAAGGCTTAGAATGGTCTAGGAATGAGTATTAGGACTTATAAGAACCATTAGAATGATCCTAAACATTGCTCGAGTCGCCAAGGGACATAGAGGGTGTAGGATGAGTCCTTGGAGGTTCTAAAAGTGTAGAATGGTTAAGAGAGTATTCTAAAGGCTTAGAATGGTCTAGGAATGTGTATTAGGACTTATAATAACCATTAGAATGATCCTAAACAATGCTTGAGTCCCCAAGGGACGTAGAAGGTGTAGCATGAGTCCATGGAGATTATAACAAGTGTAGAATGGTTAAGATAGTATTCTAAAGGCTTAGAATGGTCTACGAATGTGTACTAGGACTTATAATAACCATTAGAATGATCCTAAACATTGCATGGTACCACAAGGGACGTAGAGGGTGTACCATGAGTCCTTGGAGGTTCTAATAAGTGTAGAATGGTTAAGAGAGTATTCTAAAGGCTTAGAATGGTCTAGGAATCTGTACTAGGACTTATAATAACCATTAGAATGATCCTAAACAATGCATGGTACCCCAAGGGATGTAGAGGGTGTACCATGAGTCCTTGGAGGTTCTAACAAGTGTAGAATGGTTAAGATAGTATTCTAAAGGCTTAGAATGGTCTAGGAATGTGTATTAGGACTTATAATAACCATTAGAATGATCCTAAACATTGCATGGTCCCCCAAGGGACGTACAGGGTGTAGCATGAGTCCTTGGAGGTTCTAATAAGTGTAGAATGGTTAAGAGACTATTCTAAAGGCTTAGAATGGTCTAGGAATGTGTACTAGGACTTATAATAACCATTAGAATGATCCTAAACATTGCACGGTACCCCAAGGGACGTAGAGGGTGTACCATGAGTCCTTGGAGGTTCTAACAAAGTGTAGAATGGTTAAGAGAGTATTCTAAAGGCTTAGAATGGTCTAGAAATGAGTATTAGGACTTATAAGAACCATTAGAATGATCCTAAACATTGCATGGTACCCCAAGGGATGTAGAGGGTGTACCATGAGTCCTTGGAGGTTCTAACAAGTGTAGAATGGTTAAGAGAGTATTCTAAAGGCTTAGAATGGTCTAGGAATGTGTATTAGGACTTATAATAACCATTAGAATGATCCTAAACATTGCATGGTTCCCCAAGGGACGTAGAGGGTGTAGCATGAGTCCTTGGAGGTTCTAATAAGTGTAGAATGGTTAAGAGAGTATTCTAAAGGCTTAGAATGGTCTAGGAATGTGTACTAGGACTTATAATAACCATTAGAATGATCCTAAACATTGCACGGTACCCCAAGGGACATAGAGGGTGTACCATGAGTCCTTGGAGGTTCTAACAAAGTGTAGAATGGTTAAGAGAGTATTCTAAAGGCTTAGAATGGTCTAGGAATGAGTATTAGGACTTATAAGAACCATTAGAATGATCCTAAACATTGCATGGTACCCCAAGGGATGTAGAGGGTGTACCATGAGTCATTGGAGGTTATAACAAAGTGTAGAATGGTTAAGAGAGTATTCTAAAGGCTTAGAATGGTCTAGGAATGAGTATTAGGACTTATAAGAACCATTAGAATGATCCTAAACATTGCATGGTACCCCAAGGGACGTAGAGGGTGTAGCATGAGTCCTTGGAGATTATAACAAGTGTAGAATGGTTAAGATAGTATTCTAAAGGCTTAGAATGGTCTACGAATGTGTATTAGGACTTATAATAACCATTAGAATGATCCTAAACATTGCATGGTGCCCCAAGGGATGTAGAGGGTGTACCATGAGTCCGTGGAGGTTCTAACAAGTGTAGAATGGTTAAGAGAGTATTCTAAAGGCTTAGAATGGTCTAGGAATGAGTATTAGGACTTATAAGAACCATTAGAATGATCCTAAACATTGCATGGTACCCCAAGGGATGTAGAGGGTGTACCATGAGTCATTGGAGGTTATAACAATGTGTAGAATGGTTAAGAGAGTATTCTAAAGGCTTAGAATGGTCTAGGAATGAGTATTAGGACTTATAAGAACCATTAGAATGATCCTAAACATTGCATGGTACCCCAAGGGACGTAGAGGGTGTAGCATGAGTCCTTGGAGATTATAACAAGTGTAGAATGGTTAAGATAGTATTCTAAAGGCTTAGAATGGTCTGGGAATGTGTATTAGGACATATAATAACCATTAGAATGATCCTAAACATTGCATGGTGCCCCAAGGGACGTAGAGGGTGTAGCATGAGTCCTTGGAGGTTCTAATAAGTGTAGAATGGTTAAGAGAGTATTCTAAAGGCTTAGAATGGTCTAGGAATGTGTACTAGGACTTATAATAACCATTAGAATGATCCTAAACATTGCATGGTCCCCCAAGGGACGTACAGGGTGTAGCATGAGTCCTTGGAGGTTCTAATAAGTGTAGAATGGTTAAGAGAGTATTCTAAAGGCTTAGAATGGTCTAGGAATGTGTACTAGGACTTATAATAACCATTAGAATGATCCTAAACATTGCACGGTACCCCAAGGGACGTAGAGGGTGTACCATGAGTCCTTGGAGGTTCTAACAAAGTGTAGAATGGTTAAGAGAGTATTCTAAAGGCTTAGAATGGTCTAGAAATGAGTATTAGGACTTATAAGAACCATTAGAATGATCCTAAACATTGCATGGTACCCCAAGGGATGTAGAGGGTGTACCATGAGTCCTTGGAGGTTCTAACAAGTGTAGAATGGTTAAGAGAGTATTCTAAAGGCTTAGAATGGTCTAGGAATGTGTATTAGGACTTATAATAACCATTAGAATGATCCTAAACATTGCATGGTTCCCCAAGGGACGTAGAGGGTGTAGCATGAGTCCTTGGAGGTTCTAATAAGTGTAGAATGGTTAAGAGAGTATTCTAAAGGCTTAGAATGGTCTAGGAATGTGTACTAGGACTTATAATAACCATTAGAATGATCCTAAACATTGCACGGTACCCCAAGGGACGTAGAGGGTGTACCATGAGTCCTTGGAGGTTCTAACAAAGTGTAGAATGGTTAAGAGAGTATTCTAAAGGCTTAGAATGGTCTAGGAATGAGTATTAGGACTTATAAGAACCATTAGAATGATCCTAAACATTGCATGGTACCCCAAGGGATGTAGAGGGTGTACCATGAGTCATTGGAGGTTATAACAAAGTGTAGAATGGTTAAGAGAGTATTCTAAAGGCTTAGAATGGTCTAGGAATGAGTATTAGGACTTATAAGAACCATTAGAATGATCCTAAACATTGCATGGTACCCCAAGGGACGTAGAGGGTGTAGCATGAGTCCTTGGAGATTATAACAAGTGTAGAATGGTTAAGATAGTATTCTAAAGGCTTAGAATGGTCTACGAATGTGTATTAGGACTTATAATAACCATTAGAATGATCCTAAACATTGCATGGTGCCCCAAGGGATGTAGAGGGTGTACCATGAGTCCGTGGAGGTTCTAACAAGTGTAGAATGGTTAAGAGAGTATTCTAAAGGCTTAGAATGGTCTAGGAATGTGTACTAGGACTTATAATAACCATTAGAATGATCCTAAACATTGCACGGTACCCCAAGGGACGTAGAGGGTGTACCATGAGTCCTTGGAGGTTCTAACAAAGTGTAGAATGGTTAAAAGAGTATTCTAAAGGCTTAGAATGGTCTAGGAATGAGTATTAGGACTTATAAGAACCATTAGAATGATCCTAAACATTGCTCGAGTCGCCAAGGGACATAGAGGGTGTAGGATGAGTCCTTGGAGGTTCTAATAAGTGTAGAATGGTTAAGAGAGTATTCTAAAGGCTTAGAATGGTCTAGGAATGTGTATTAGAACTTATAATAACCATTAGAATGATCCTAAACATTGCATGGTACCCCAAGGGACGTAGACGGTGTACCATGAGTCCTTGGAGATTATAACAAGTGTAGAATGGTTAAGATAGTATTCTAAAGGCTTAGAATGGTCTACGAATGTGTATTAGGACTTATAATAACCATTAGAATGATCCTAAACATTGCATGGTGCCCCAAGGGATGTAGAGGGTGTACCATGAGTCCGTGGAGGTTCTAACAAGTGTAGAATGGTTAAGAGAGTATTCTAAAGGCTTAGAATGGTCTAGGAATGAGTATTAGGACTTATAAGAACCATTAGAATGATCCTAAACATTGCACGGTACCCCAAGGGACGTAGAGGGTGTACCATGAGTCATTGGAGGTTATAACAAAGTGTAGAATGGTTAAGAGAGTATTCTAAAGGCTTAGAATGGTCTAGGAATGAGTATTAGGACTTATAAGAACCATTAGAATGATCCTAAACATTGCATGGTACCCCAAGGGACGTAGAGGGTGTAGCATGAGTCCTTGGAGATTATAACAAGTGTAGAATGGTTAAGATAGTATTCTAAAGGCTTAGAATGGTCTGGGAATGTGTATTAGGACTTATAATAACCAATAGAATGATCCTAAACATTGCATGGTACCCCAAGGGACGTAGAGGGTGTACCATGAGTCCTTGGAGGTTCTAACAAAGTGTAGAATGGTTAAGAGAGTATTCTAAAGGCTTAAAATGGTCTAGGAATGTGTATTAGGACTTATAATAACCAATAGAATGATCCTAAACATTGCATGGTGCCCCAAGGGACGTAGAGTGTGTAGCATGAGTCCTTGGAGGTTCTAATAAGTGTAGAATGGTTAAGAGAGTATTCTAAAGGCTTAGAATGGTCTAGGAATGTGTACTAGGACTTATAATAACCATTAGAATGATCCTAAACATTGCATGGTACCCCAAGGGACGTAGAGGGTGTACCATGAGTCCTTGGAGGTTCTAATAAGTGTAGAATGGTTAAGAGAGTATTCTAAAGGCTTAGAATGGTCTAGGAATGTGTACTAGGACTTATAATAAACATTAGAATGATCCTAAACATTGCATGGTACCACAAGGGACGTAGAGGGTGTAGCATGAGTCCTTGAAGGTTCTAACAAGTGTAGAATGGTTAAGAGAGTATTCTAAAGGCTTAGAATGGTCTAGGAATGTGTATTAGGACATATAATAACCATTAGAATGATCCTAAACATTGCATGGTGCCCCAAGGGACGTAGAGGGTGTAGCATGAGTCCTTGGAGGTTCTAATAAGTGTAGAATGGTTAAGAGAGTATTCTAAAGGCTTAGAATGGTCTAGGAATGTGTACTAGGACTTATAATAACCATTAGAATGATCCTAAACATTGCATGGTACCCCAAGGGACGTAGAGGGTGTACCATGAGTCCTTGGAGGTTCTAACAAAGTGTAGAATGGTTAAGAGAGTATTCTAAAGGCTTAGAATGGTCTAGGAATGTGTATTAGGACTTATAATAACCATTGGAATGATCCTAAACATTGCATGGTACCACAAGGGACGTAGAGGGTGTAGCATGAGTCCTTGTAGGTTCTAACAAGTGTAGAATGGTTAAGAGAGTATTCTAAAGGCTTAGAATGGTCTAGGAATGTGTATTAGGACTTATAAGAACCATTAGAATGATCCTAAACATTGTTTGAGTCCCCAAGGGACATAGAGGGTGTAGCAAGAGTCCTTGGAGGTTCTAATAAGAGTAGAATGGTTAAGAGAGTATTCTAAAGGCTTAGAATGGTCTAGGAATGTGTAGTAGGACTTATAAGAACCATTAGAATGATCCTAAACAATGCATGGTACCCCAAGGGATGTAGAGGGTGTACCATGAGTCCTTGGAGGTTCTTACAAGTGTAGAATGGTTAAGAGAGTATTCTAAAGGCTTAGAATGGTCTAGGAATGTGTATTAGGACTTATAATAACCATTAGAATGATCCTAAACATTGCATGGTGCCCCAATGGACGTAGAGGGTGTAGCATGAGTCCTTGGAGGTTCTAATAAGTGTAGAATGGTTAAGAGAGTATTCTAAAGGCTTAGAATGGTCTAGGAATATGTACTAGGACTTATAATAACCATTAGAATGATCCTAAACATTGCACGATACCCCATGGGACGTAGAGGGTGTACCATGAGTCCTTGGAGGTTCTTACAAAGTGTAGAATGGTTAAGAGAGTATTCTAAAGGCTTAGAATGGTCTAGGAATGAGTACTAGGACTTATAAGAACCATTAAAATGATCCTAAACATTGCTCGAGTCCCCAAGGGACATAGAGGGTGTAGGATGAGTCCTTGGAGGTTCTAATAAGTGTAGAATGGTTAAGAGAGTATTCTAAAGGCTTAGAATAGTCTAAGAATGTGTATTAGGACTTATAATAACCATTAGAATGATCCTAAACAATGCTTGAGTCCCCAAGGGACGTAGAGGGTGTAGCATGAGTCCATGGAGATTATAACAAGTGTAGAATGGTTAAGATAGTATTCTAAAGGCTTAGAATGGTCTAGGAATGTGTATTAGGACTTATAATAACCATTAGAATGATCCTAAACATTGCATGGAGCCCCAAGGGACGTAGAGGGTGTAGCATGAGTCCTTGGAGGTTCTAATAAGTGTAGAATGGTTAAGAGAGTATTCTAAAGGCTTAGAATGGTCTAGGAATGTGTACTAGGACTTATAATAACCATTAGAATGATCCTAAACATTGCATGGTACCCCAAGGGACGTAGAGAGTGTACCATGAGTCCTTGGAGGTTCTAACAAAGTGTAGAATGGTTAAGAGAGTATTCTAAAGGCTTAGAATGGTCTAGGAATGTGTATTAGGACTTATAATAACCATTGGAATGATCCTAAACATTGCATGGTACCACAAGGGACGTAGAGGGTGTAGCATGAGTCCTTGTAGGTTCTAAAAAGTGTAGAATGGTTAAGAGAGTATTCTAAAGGCTTAGAATGGTCTAGGAATGTGTATTAGGACTTATAAGAACCATTAGAATGATCCTAAACATTGTTCGAGTCCCCAAGGGACATAGAGGGTGTAGCAAGAGTCCTTGGAGGTTTTAATAAGAGTAGAATGGTTAAGAGAGTATTCTAAAGGCTTAGAATGGTCTCGCAATGTGTAGTAGGACTTATAAGAACCATTAGAATGATCCTAAACAATATATGGTACCCCAAGGGATGTAGAGGGTGTACCATGAATCCTTGCAGGTTCTAACAAGTGTAGAATGGTTACGAGAGTATTCTAAATGCTTAGAATGGTCTAGGAATGTGTAATAGGACTTATAATAACCATTAGAATGATCCTAAACATTGCGTGAGTCCCCAAGGGACGTAGAGGGTGTAGCATGAGTCCTTGGAGGTTATAACAAGTGTAGAATGGTTAAGATAGTATTCTAAAGCCTTAGAATGGTCTAGGAATGTGTATTAGGACTTATAATAACCATTAGAATGATCCTAAACATTGCATGGTGCCCCAAGGGACGTAGAGGGTGTAGCATGAGTCCTTGGAGGTTCTAATAAGTGTAGAATGGTTAAGAGAGTATTCTAAAGGCTTAGAATGGTCTAGGAATGTGTACTAGGACTTATAATAACCATTAGAATGATCCTAAACATTGCATGGTACCGCAAGGGACGTAGAGGGTGTACCATGAGTCCTTGGAGGTTCTAACAAAGTATAGAATGGTTAAGAGAGTATTCTAAAGGCTTAGAATGGTCTAGGAATGAGTATTAGGACTTATAAGAACCATTAGAATGATCCTAAACATTGCATGGTACCCCAAGGGATGTAGAGGGTGTACCATGAGTCATTGGAGGTTATAACAATGTGTAGAATGGTTAAGAGAGTATTCTAAAGGCTTAGAATGGTCTAGGAATGAGTATTAGGACTTATAAGAACCATTAGAATGATCCTAAACATTGCATGGTACCCCAAGGGACGTAGAGGGTGTAGCATGAGTCCTTGGAGATTATAACAAGTGTAGAATGGTTAAGATAGTATTCTAAAGGCTTAGAATGGTCTGGGAATGTGTATTAGGACATATAATAACCATTAGAATGATCCTAAACATTGCATGGTGCCCCAAGGGACGTAGAGGGTGTAGCATGAGTCCTTGGAGGTTCTAATAAGTGTAGAATGGTTAAGAGAGTATTCTAAAGGCTTAGAATGGTCTAGGAATGTGTACTAGGACTTATAATAACCATTAGAATGATCCTAAACATTGCATGGTCCCCCAAGGGACGTACAGGGTGTAGCATGAGTCCTTGGAGGTTCTAATAAGTGTAGAATGGTTAAGAGAGTATTCTAAAGGCTTAGAATGGTCTAGGAATGTGTACTAGGACTTATAATAACCATTAGAATGATCCTAAACATTGCATGGTACCACAAGGGACGTAGAGGGTGTAGCATGAGTCCTTGTAGGTTCTAACAAGTGTAGAATGGTTAAGAGAGTATTCTAAAGGCTTAGAATGGTCTAGGAATGTGTATTAGGACTTATAAGAACCATTAGAATGATCCTAAACATTGTTTGAGTCCCCAAGGGACATAGAGGGTGTAGCAAGAGTCCTTGGAGGTTCTAATAAGAGTAGAATGGTTAAAAGAGTATTCTAAAGGCTTAGAATGGTCTAGGAATGTGTAGTAGGACTTATAAGAACCATTAGAATGATCCTAAACAATGCATGGTACCCCAAGGGATGTAGAGGGTGTACCATGAGTCCTTGGAGGTTCTTACAAGTGTAGAATGGTTAAGAGAGTATTCTAAAGGCTTAGAATGGTCTAGGAATGTGTATTAGGACTTATAATAACCATTAGAATGATCCTAAACATTGCATGGTCCCCCAAGGGACGTACAGGGTGTAGCATGAGTCCTTGGAGGTTCTAATAAGTGTAGAATGGTTAAGAGAGTATTCTAAAGGCTTAGAATGGTCTAGGAATGTGTACTAGGACTTATAATAACCATTAGAATGATCCTAAACATTGCATGGTACCGCAAGGGACGTAGAGGGTGTACCATGAGTCCTTGGAGGTTCTAACAAAGTATAGAATGGTTAAGAGAGTATTCTAAAGGCTTAGAATGGTCTAGGAATGAGTATTAGGACTTATAAGAACCATTAGAATGATCCTAAACATTGCATGGTACCCCAAGGGATGTAGAGGGTGTACCATGAGTCATTGGAGGTTATAACAATGTGTAGAATGGTTAAGAGAGTATTCTAAAGGCTTAGAATGGTCTAGGAATGAGTATTAGGACTTATAAGAACCATTAGAATGATCCTAAACATTGCATGGTACCCCAAGGGACGTAGAGGGTGTAGCATGAGTCCTTGGAGATTATAACAAGTGTAGAATGGTTAAGATAGTATTCTAAAGGCTTAGAATGGTCTGGGAATGTGTATTAGGACATATAATAACCATTAGAATGATCCTAAACATTGCATGGTGCCCCAAGGGACGTAGAGGGTGTAGCATGAGTCCTTGGAGGTTCTAATAAGTGTAGAATGGTTAAGAGAGTATTCTAAAGGCTTAGAATGGTCTAGGAATGTGTACTAGGACTTATAATAACCATTAGAATGATCCTAAACATTGCATGGTCCCCCAAGGGACGTACAGGGTGTAGCATGAGTCCTTGGAGGTTCTAATAAGTGTAGAATGGTTAAGAGAGTATTCTAAAGGCTTAGAATGGTCTAGGAATGTGTACTAGGACTTATAATAACCATTAGAATGATCCTAAACATTGCATGGTACCGCAAGGGACGTAGAGGGTGTACCATGAGTCCTTGGAGGTTCTAACAAAGTATAGAATGGTTAAGAGAGTATTCTAAAGGCTTAGAATGGTCTAGGAATGAGTATTAGGACTTATAAGAACCATTAGAATGATCCTAAACATTGCATGGTACCCCAAGGGATGTAGAGGGTGTACCATGAGTCATTGGAGGTTATAACAATGTGTAGAATGGTTAAGAGAGTATTCTAAAGGCTTAGAATGGTCTAGGAATGAGTATTAGGACTTATAAGAACCATTAGAATGATCCTAAACATTGCATGGTACCCCAAGGGACGTAGAGGGTGTAGCATGAGTCCTTGGAGATTATAACAAGTGTAGAATGGTTAAGATAGTATTCTAAAGGCTTAGAATGGTCTGGGAATGTGTATTAGGACATATAATAACCATTAGAATGATCCTAAACATTGCATGGTGCCCCAAGGGACGTAGAGGGTGTAGCATGAGTCCTTGGAGGTTCTAATAAGTGTAGAATGGTTAAGAGAGTATTCTAAAGGCTTAGAATGGTCTAGGAATGTGTACTAGGACTTATAATAACCATTAGAATGATCCTAAACATTGCATGGTCCCCCAAGGGACGTACAGGGTGTAGCATGAGTCCTTGGAGGTTCTAATAAGTGTAGAATGGTTAAGAGAGTATTCTAAAGGCTTAGAATGGTCTAGGAATGTGTACTAGGACTTATAATAACCATTAGAATGATCCTAAACATTGCGTGAGTCCCCAAGGGACGTAGAGGGTGTAGCATGAGTCCTTGGAGGTTATAACAAGTGTAGAATGGTTAAGATAGTATTCTAAAGCCTTAGAATGGTCTAGGAATGTGTATTAGGACTTATAATAACCATTAGAATGATCCTAAACAATTCATGGTGCCCCAAGGGACGTAGAGGGTGTAGCATGAGTCCTTGGAGGTTCTAATAAGTGTAGAATGGTTAAGAGAGTATTCTAAAGGCTTAGAATGGTCTAGGAATGTGTACTAGGACTTATAATAACCATTAGAATGATCCTAAACATTGCATGGTACCCCAAGGGACGTAGAGAGTGTACCATGAGTCCTTGGAGGTTCTAACAAAGTGTAGAATGGTTAAGAGAGTATTCTAAAGGCTTAGAATGGTCTAGGAATGTGTATTAGGACTTATAATAACCATTGGAATGATCCTAAACATTGCATGGTACCACAAGGGACGTAGAGGGTGTAGCATGAGTCCTTGTAGGTTCTAAAAAGTGTAGAATGGTTAAGAGAGTATTCTAAAGGCTTAGAATGGTCTAGGAATGTGTACTAGGACTTATAATAACCATTAGAATGATCCTAAACATTGCATGGTACCGCAAGGGACGTAGAGGGTGTACCATGAGTCCTTGGAGGTTCTAACAAAGTATAGAATGGTTAAGAGAGTATTCTAAAGGCTTAGAATGGTCTAGGAATGAGTATTAGGACTTATAAGAACCATTAGAATGATCCTAAACATTGCATGGTACCCCAAGGGATGTAGAGGGTGTACCATGAGTCATTGGAGGTTATAACAATGTGTAGAATGGTTAAGAGAGTATTCTAAAGGCTTAGAATGGTCTAGGAATGAGTATTAGGACTTATAAGAACCATTAGAATGATCCTAAACATTGCATGGTACCCCAAGGGACGTAGAGGGTGTAGCATGAGTCCTTGGAGATTATAACAAGTGTAGAATGGTTAAGATAGTATTCTAAAGGCTTAGAATGGTCTGGGAATGTGTATTAGGACATATAATAACCATTAGAATGATCCTAAACATTGCATGGTGCCCCAAGGGACGTAGAGGGTGTAGCATGAGTCCTTGGAGGTTCTAATAAGTGTAGAATGGTTAAGAGAGTATTCTAAAGGCTTAGAATGGTCTAGGAATGTGTACTAGGACTTATAATAACCATTAGAATGATCCTAAACATTGCATGGTCCCCCAAGGGACGTACAGGGTGTAGCATGAGTCCTTGGAGGTTCTAATAAGTGTAGAATGGTTAAGAGAGTATTCTAAAGGCTTAGAATGGTCTAGGAATGTGTACTAGGACTTATAATAACCATTAGAATGATCCTAAACATTGCGTGAGTCCCCAAGGGACGTAGAGGGTGTAGCATGAGTCCTTGGAGGTTATAACAAGTGTAGAATGGTTAAGATAGTATTCTAAAGGCTTAGAATGGTCTAGGAATGTGTATTAGGACTTATAATAACCATTAGAATGATCCTAAACATTGCATGGAGCCCCAAGGGACGTAGAGGGTGTAGCATGAGTCCTTGGAGGTTCTAATAAGTGTAGAATGGTTAAGAGAGTATTCTAAAGGCTTAGAATGGTCTAGGAATGTGTACTAGGACTTATAATAACCATTAGAATGATCCTAAACATTGCATGGTACCCCAAGGGACGTAGAGAGTGTACCATGAGTCCTTGGAGGTTCTAACAAAGTGTAGAATGGTTAAGAGAGTATTCTAAAGGCTTAGAATGGTCTAGGAATGTGTATTAGGACTTATAATAACCATTGGAATGATCCTAAACATTGCATGGTACCACAAGGGACGTAGAGGGTGTAGCATGAGTCCTTGTAGGTTCTAAAAAGTGTAGAATGGTTAAGAGAGTATTCTAAAGGCTTAGAATGGTCTAGGAATGTGTATTAGGACTTATAAGAACCATTAGAATGATCCTAAACATTGTTCGAGTCCCCAAGGGACATAGAGGGTGTAACAAGAGTCCTTGGAGGTTTTAATAAGAGTAGAATGGTTAAGAGAGTATTCTAAAGGCTTAGAATGGTCTCGCAATGTGTAGTAGGACTTATAAGAACCATTAGAATGATCCTAAACAATATATGGTACCCCAAGGGATGTAGAGGGTGTACCATGAATCCTTGCAGGTTCTAACAAGTGTAGAATGGTTACGAGAGTATTCTAAATGCTTAGAATGGTCTAGGAATGTGTAATAGGACTTATAATAACCATTAGAATGATCCTAAACATTGCGTGAGTCCCCAAGGGACGTAGAGGGTGTAGCATGAGTCCTTGGAGGTTATAACAAGTGTAGAATGGTTAAGATAGTATTCTAAAGCCTTAGAATGGTCTAGGAATGTGTATTAGGACTTATAATAACCATTAGAATGATCCTAAACATTGCATGGTGCCCCAAGGGACGTAGAGGGTGTAGCATGAGTCCTTGGAGGTTCTAATAAGTGTAGAATGGTTAAGAGAGTATTCTAAAGGCTTAGAATGGTCTAGGAATGTGTACTAGGACTTATAATAACCATTAGAATGATCCTAAACATTGCATGGTACCGCAAGGGACGTAGAGGGTGTACCATGAGTCCTTGGAGGTTCTAACAAAGTGTAGAATGGTTAAGAGAGTATTCTAAAGGCTTAGAATGGTCTAGGAATGTGTATTAGGACTTATAATAACCATTGGAATGATCCTAAACATTGCATGGTACCACAAGGGACGTAGAGGGTGTAGCCTGAGTCCTTGTAGGTGCTAACAACTGTAGAATGGTTAAGAGAGTATTCTAAAGGCTTAGAATGGTCTAGGAATGTGTATTAGGACTTATAAGAACCATTAGAATGATCCTAAACATTGTTCGAGTCCCCAAGGGACATAGAGGGTGTAGCAAGAGTCCTTGGAGGTTCTAATAAGAGTAGAATGGTTAAGAGAGTATTCTAAAGGCTTAGAATGGTCTCGGAATGTGTAGTAGGACTTATAAGAACCATTAGAATGATCCTAAACAATGTATGGTACCCCAAGGGATGTAGAGGGTGTACCATGAATCCTTGGAGGTTCTAACAAGTGTAGAATGGTTACGAGAGTATTTTAAATGCTTAGAATGGTCTAGGAATGTGTAATAGGACTTATAATAACCATTAGAATGATCCTAAACAATGCGTGAGTCCCCAAGGGACGTAGAGGGTGTAGCATGAGTCCTTGGAGGTTATAACAAGTGTAGAATGGTTAAGATAGTATTCTAAAGCCTTAGAATGGTCTAGTAATGTGTATTAGGACTTATAATAACCATTAGAATGATCCTAAACATTGCATGGTGCCCCAAGGGACGTAGAGGGTGTAGCATGAGTCCTTGGAGGTTCTAATAAGTGTAGAATGGTTAAGAGAGTATTCTAAAGGCTTAGAATGGTCTAGGAATGTGTACTAGGACTTATAAGAACCATTAAAATGATCCTAAACATTGTTCGAGTCCCCAAGGGACATAGAGGGTGTAGCAAGAGTCCATGGAGGTTCTAATAAGAGTAGAATGGTTAAGAGAGTATTCTAAAGGCTTAGAATGGTCTAGGAATGTGTAGTAGGACTTATAAGAACCATTAGAATGATCCTAAACAATGCATGGTACCCCAAGGGATGTAGAGGGTGTACCATGAGTCCTTGGAGGTTCTAACAAGTGTAGAATGGTTAAGAGAGTATTTTAAAGGCTTAGAATGGTCTAGGAATGTGTATTAGGACTTATAATAACCATTAGAATGATCCTAAACATTGCATGGTGCCCCAAGGGACGTAGAGGGTGTAGCATGAGTCCTTGGAGGTTCTAATAAGTGTAGAATGGTTAAGAGAGTATTCTAAAGGCTTAGAATGGTCTAGGAATGTGTACTAGGACTTATAATAACCATTAGAATGATCCTAAACATTGCACGATACCCCATGGGACGTAGAGGGTGTACCATGAGTCCTTGGAGGTTCTAACAAAGTGTAGAATGGTTAAGAGAGTATGCTAAAGGCTTAGAATGGTCTAGGAATGAGTACTCGGACTTATAAGAACCATTAAAATGATCCTAAACATTGCTCGAGTCCCCAAGGGACATAGAGGGTGTAGGATGAGTCCTTGGAGGTTCTAATAAGTGTAGAATGGTTAAGAGAGTATTGTAAAGGCTTAGAATGGTCTAGGAATGTGTACTAGGACTTATAATAACCATTAGAATGATCCTAAACATTGCATGGTACCCCAAGGGACGTAGAGGGTGTACCATGAGTCCTTGGAGGTTCTAACAAAGTGTAGAATGGTTAAGAGAGTATTCTAAAGGCTTAGAATGGTCTAGGAATGTGTATTAGGACTTATAATAACCATTAGAATGATCCTAAACATTGTTCGAGTCCCCAAGGGACATAGAGGGTGTAGCAAGAGTCCTTTGAGGTTCTAATAAGAGTAGAATGGTTAAGAGAGTATTCTAAAGGCTTAGAATGGTCTCGGAATGTGTAGTAGGACTTATAAGAACCATTAGAATGATCCTAAACAATGCATGGTACCCCAAGGGATGTAGAGGGTGTACCATGAATCCTTGGAGGTTCTAACAAGTGTAGAATGGTTACGAGAGTATTCTAAATGCTTAGAATGGTCTAGGAATGTGTAATAGGACTTATAATAACCATTAGAAGGATCCTAAACAATGCTTGAGTCCCCAAGGGACGTAGAGGGTGTAGCATGAGTCCTTGGAGGTTATAACAAGTGTAGAATGGTTAAGATAGTATTCTAAAGCCTTAGAATGGTCTAGGAATGTGTATTAGGACTTATAATAACCATTAGAATGATCCTAAACATTGCATGGTGCCCCAAGGGACGTAGAGGGTGTAGCATGAGTCCTTGGACGTTCTAATAAGTGTAGAATGGTTAAGAGAGTATTCTAAAGGCTTAGAATGGTCTAGGAATGTGTACTAGGACTTATAATAACCATTAGAATGATCCTAAACAATGCACGATACCCCATGGGACGTAGAGGGTGTACCATGAGTCCTTGGAGGTTATAACAAGTGTAGAATGGTTAAGATAGTATTCTAAAGCCTTAGAATGGTCTAGGAATGTGTATTAGGACTTATAATAACCATTAGAATGATCCTAAACATTGCATGGTGCCCCATGGGACGTAGAGGGTGTAGCATGAGTCCTTGTAGGTTCTAACAAAGTGTAGAATGGTTAAGAGAGTATTCTTAAGGCTTAGAATGGTCTACAAATGAGTATTAGGACTTATAAGAACCATTAAAATGATCCTAAACATTGCTCGAGTCCCCAAGGGACATAGAGGGTGTAGCAAGAGTCCTTGGAGGTTCTAATAAGAGTAGAATGGTTAAGAGAGTATTCTAAAGGCTTAGAATGGTCTAGGAATGTGTATTAGGACTTATAATAACCATTAGAATGATCCTAAACAATGCTTGAGTCCCCAAGGGACGTAGAGGGTGTAGCATTAATCCACGGAGATTATAACAAGTGTAGAATGGTTAAGATAGTATTCTAAAGGCTTAGAATGGTCTAGGAATGTGTATTAGGATTTATAATAACCATTAGAATGATCCTAAACATTGCATGGTGCCCCAAGGGACGTAGAGGGTGTAGCATGAGTCCATGGAGATTATAACAAGTGTAGAATTGTTAAGATAGTATTCTAAAGGCTTAGAATGGTCTAGGAATGTGTATTAGGACTTATAATAACCATTAGAATGATCCTAAACATTGCATGGTGCCTCAAGGGACGTAGAGGGTATAGCATGAGTCCTTGGAGGTTCTAATAAGTGTAGAATGGTTAAGAGAGTATTCTAAAGGCTTAGAATGGTCTAGGAATGTGTACTAGGACTTATAATAACCATTAGAATGATCCTAAACATTGCATGGTACCCCAAGGGACGTAGAGGGTGTATCATGAGTCCTTGGAGGTTCTAACAAAGTGTAGAATGGTTAAGAGAGTATTCTAAAGGCTTAGAATGGTCTAGGAATGTGTATTAGGACTTATAATAACCATTGGAATGATCCAAAACATTGCATGGTACCACAAGGGACGTAGCGGGTGTAGCATGAGTCCTTGTAGGTTCTAACAAGTGTAGAATGGTTAAGAGAGTATTCTAAAGGCTTAGAATGGTCTAGGAATGTGTATTAGGACTATAAGAACCATTAGAATGATCCTAAACATTGTTCGAGTCCCCAAGGGACATAGAGGGTGTAGCAAGAGTCCTTGGAGGTTCTAATAAGTGTAGAATGGTTAAGAGAGTATTCTAAAGGCTTAGAATGGTCTAGGAATGTGTAGTAGGACTTATAAGAACCATTAGAATGATCCTAAACAATGCATGGTACCCCAAGGGATGTAGAGGGTGTACCATGAATCCTTGGAGGTTCTAACAAGTGTAGAATGGTTACGAGAGTATTCTAAATGCTTAGAATGGTCTAGGAATGTGTAATAGGACTTATAATAACCATTAGAATGATCCTAAACAATGCTTGAGTGCCCAAGGGACGTGGGTGTAGCATGAGTCCTTGGAGGTTATAACAAGTGTAGAATGGTTAAGATAGTATTCTAAAGCCTTAGAATGGTCTAGGAATGTGTATTAGGACTTATAATAACCATTAGAATGATCCTAAACACTGCATGGTGCCCCAAGGGACGTAGAGGGTGTAGCATGAGTCCTTGGACGTTCTAATAAGTGTAGAATGGTTAAGAGAGTATTCTAAAGGCTTAGAATGGTCTAGGAATGTGTACTAGGACTTATAATAACCATTAGAATGATCCTAAACATTGCACGATACCCCATGGGACGTAGAGGGTGTACCATGAGTCCTTGGAGGTTCTAACAAAGTGTAGAATGGTTAAGAGAGTATTCTAAAGGCTTAGAATGGTCTAGGAATGTGTATTAGGACTTATAAGAACCATTAGAATGATCCTAAACATTGTTTGAGTCCCCAAGGGACATAGAGGGTGTAGCAAGAGTCCTTGGAGGTTCTAATAAGAGTAGAATGGTTAAGAGAGTATTCTAAAGGCTTAGAATGGTCTAGGAATGTGTAGTAGGACTTATAAGAACCATTAGAATGATCCTAAACAATGCATGGTACCCAAAGGGATGTAGAGGGTGTACCATGAGTTCTTGGAGGTTCTAAGAAGTGTAGAATGGTTAAGAGAGTATTCTAAAGGCTTAGAATGGTCTAGGAATGTGTATTAGGACTTATAATAACCATTAGAATCATCCTAAACATTGCATGGTGCCCCAAGGGACATAGAGGGTGTAGCATGAGTCGTTGGAGGTTCTAATAAGTGTAGAATTGTTAAGAGAGAATTCTAAAGGCTTAGAATGGTCTAGGAATGTGTACTAGGACTTATAATAACCATTAGAATGATCCGAAACATTGCACGGTACCCAAAGGGACGTAGAGGGTGTACCATGAGTCCTTGGAGGTTCTAACAAAGTGTAGAATGGTTAAGAGAGTATTCTAAAGGCTTAGAATGGTCTAGGAATGAGTATTAGGACTTATAAGAACCATTAGAATGATCCTAAACATTGCTCGAGTCCCCAAGGGACATAGAGGGTGTAGCAAGAGTCCTTGGAGGTTCTAATAAGAGTAGAATGGTTAAGAGAGTATTCTAAAGGCTTAGAATGGTCTAGGAATGTGTAGTAGGACTTATAAGAACCATTAGAATGATCCTAAACAATGCATGGTACCCCAAGGGATGTAGAGGGTGTACCATGAGTCCTTGGAGGTTCTAACAAGTGTAGAATGGTTAAGAGAGTATTTTAAAGGCTTAGAATGGTCTAGGAATGTGTATTAGGACTTATAATAACCATTAGAATGATCCTAAACATTGCATGGTGCCCCAAGGGACGTAGAGGGTGTAGCATGAGTCCTTGGAGGTTCTAATAAGTGTAGAATGGTTAAGAGAGTATTCTAAAGGCTTAGAATGGTCTAGGAATGTGTACTAGGACTTATAATAACCATTAGAATGATCCTAAACATTGCACGATACCCCATGGGACGTAGAGGGTGTACCATGAGTCCTTGGAGGTTCTAACAAAGTGTAGAATGGTTAAGAGAGTATGCTAAAGGCTTAGAATGGTCTAGGAATGAGTACTCGGACTTATAAGAACCATTAAAATGATCCTAAACATTGCTCGAGTCCCCAAGGGACATAGAGGGTGTAGGATGAGTCCTTGGAGGTTCTAATAAGTGTAGAATGGTTAAGAGAGTATTGTAAAGGCTTAGAATGGTCTAGGAATGTGTACTAGGACTTATAATAACCATTAGAATGATCCTAAACATTGCATGGTACCCCAAGGGACGTAGAGGGTGTACCATGAGTCCTTGGAGGTTCTAACAAAGTGTAGAATGGTTAAGAGAGTATTCTAAAGGCTTAGAATGGTCTAGGAATGTGTATTAGGACTTATAATAACCATTAGAATGATCCTAAACATTGTTCGAGTCCCCAAGGGACATAGAGGGTGTAGCAAGAGTCCTTTGAGGTTCTAATAAGAGTAGAATGGTTAAGAGAGTATTCTAAAGGCTTAGAATGGTCTCGGAATGTGTAGTAGGACTTATAAGAACCATTAGAATGATCCTAAACAATGCATGGTACCCCAAGGGATGTAGAGGGTGTACCATGAATCCTTGGAGGTTCTAACAAGTGTAGAATGGTTACGAGAGTATTCTAAATGCTTAGAATGGTCTAGGAATGTGTAATAGGACTTATAATAACCATTAGAAGGATCCTAAACAATGCTTGAGTCCCCAAGGGACGTAGAGGGTGTAGCATGAGTCCTTGGAGGTTATAACAAGTGTAGAATGGTTAAGATAGTATTCTAAAGCCTTAGAATGGTCTAGGAATGTGTATTAGGACTTATAATAACCATTAGAATGATCCTAAACATTGCATGGTGCCCCAAGGGACGTAGAGGGTGTAGCATGAGTCCTTGGACGTTCTAATAAGTGTAGAATGGTTAAGAGAGTATTCTAAAGGCTTAGAATGGTCTAGGAATGTGTACTAGGACTTATAATAACCATTAGAATGATCCTAAACAATGCACGATACCCCATGGGACGTAGAGGGTGTACCATGAGTCCTTGGAGGTTATAACAAGTGTAGAATGGTTAAGATAGTATTCTAAAGCCTTAGAATGGTCTAGGAATGTGTATTAGGACTTATAATAACCATTAGAATGATCCTAAACATTGCATGGTGCCCCATGGGACGTAGAGGGTGTAGCATGAGTCCTTGTAGGTTCTAACAAAGTGTAGAATGGTTAAGAGAGTATTCTTAAGGCTTAGAATGGTCTACAAATGAGTATTAGGACTTATAAGAACCATTAAAATGATCCTAAACATTGCTCGAGTCCCCAAGGGACATAGAGGGTGTAGCAAGAGTCCTTGGAGGTTCTAATAAGAGTAGAATGGTTAAGAGAGTATTCTAAAGGCTTAGAATGGTCTAGGAATGTGTATTAGGACTTATAATAACCATTAGAATGATCCTAAACAATGCTTGAGTCCCCAAGGGACGTAGAGGGTGTAGCATTAATCCACGGAGATTATAACAAGTGTAGAATGGTTAAGATAGTATTCTAAAGGCTTAGAATGGTCTAGGAATGTGTATTAGGATTTATAATAACCATTAGAATGATCCTAAACATTGCATGGTGCCCCAAGGGACGTAGAGGGTGTAGCATGAGTCCATGGAGATTATAACAAGTGTAGAATTGTTAAGATAGTATTCTAAAGGCTTAGAATGGTCTAGGAATGTGTATTAGGACTTATAATAACCATTAGAATGATCCTAAACATTGCATGGTGCCTCAAGGGACGTAGAGGGTATAGCATGAGTCCTTGGAGGTTCTAATAAGTGTAGAATGGTTAAGAGAGTATTCTAAAGGCTTAGAATGGTCTAGGAATGTGTACTAGGACTTATAATAACCATTAGAATGATCCTAAACATTGCATGGTACCCCAAGGGACGTAGAGGGTGTATCATGAGTCCTTGGAGGTTCTAACAAAGTGTAGAATGGTTAAGAGAGTATTCTAAAGGCTTAGAATGGTCTAGGAATGTGTATTAGGACTTATAATAACCATTGGAATGATCCAAAACATTGCATGGTACCACAAGGGACGTAGCGGGTGTAGCATGAGTCCTTGTAGGTTCTAACAAGTGTAGAATGGTTAAGAGAGTATTCTAAAGGCTTAGAATGGTCTAGGAATGTGTATTAGGACTATAAGAACCATTAGAATGATCCTAAACATTGTTCGAGTCCCCAAGGGACATAGAGGGTGTAGCAAGAGTCCTTGGAGGTTCTAATAAGTGTAGAATGGTTAAGAGAGTATTCTAAAGGCTTAGAATGGTCTAGGAATGTGTAGTAGGACTTATAAGAACCATTAGAATGATCCTAAACAATGCATGGTACCCCAAGGGATGTAGAGGGTGTACCATGAATCCTTGGAGGTTCTAACAAGTGTAGAATGGTTACGAGAGTATTCTAAATGCTTAGAATGGTCTAGGAATGTGTAATAGGACTTATAATAACCATTAGAATGATCCTAAACAATGCTTGAGTGCCCAAGGGACGTGGGTGTAGCATGAGTCCTTGGAGGTTATAACAAGTGTAGAATGGTTAAGATAGTATTCTAAAGCCTTAGAATGGTCTAGGAATGTGTATTAGGACTTATAATAACCATTAGAATGATCCTAAACACTGCATGGTGCCCCAAGGGACGTAGAGGGTGTAGCATGAGTCCTTGGACGTTCTAATAAGTGTAGAATGGTTAAGAGAGTATTCTAAAGGCTTAGAATGGTCTAGGAATGTGTACTAGGACTTATAATAACCATTAGAATGATCCTAAACATTGCACGATACCCCATGGGACGTAGAGGGTGTACCATGAGTCCTTGGAGGTTCTAACAAAGTGTAGAATGGTTAAGAGAGTATTCTAAAGGCTTAGAATGGTCTAGGAATGTGTATTAGGACTTATAAGAACCATTAGAATGATCCTAAACATTGTTTGAGTCCCCAAGGGACATAGAGGGTGTAGCAAGAGTCCTTGGAGGTTCTAATAAGAGTAGAATGGTTAAGAGAGTATTCTAAAGGCTTAGAATGGTCTAGGAATGTGTAGTAGGACTTATAAGAACCATTAGAATGATCCTAAACAATGCATGGTACCCAAAGGGATGTAGAGGGTGTACCATGAGTTCTTGGAGGTTCTAAGAAGTGTAGAATGGTTAAGAGAGTATTCTAAAGGCTTAGAATGGTCTAGGAATGTGTATTAGGACTTATAATAACCATTAGAATCATCCTAAACATTGCATGGTGCCCCAAGGGACATAGAGGGTGTAGCATGAGTCGTTGGAGGTTCTAATAAGTGTAGAATTGTTAAGAGAGAATTCTAAAGGCTTAGAATGGTCTAGGAATGTGTACTAGGACTTATAATAACCATTAGAATGATCCGACACATTGCACGGTACCCAAAGGGACGTAGAGGGTGTACCATGAGTCCTTGGAGGTTCTAACAAAGTGTAGAATGGTTAAGAGAGTATTCTAAAGGCTTAGAATGGTCTAGGAATGAGTATTAGGACTTATAAGAACCATTAGAATGATCCTAAACATTGCTCGAGTCCCCAAGGGACATAGAGGGTGTAGGATGAGTCCTTGGAGGTTCTAAAAAGTGTAGAATGGTTAAGAGAGTATTCTAAAGGCTTAGAATGGTCTAGGAATGTGTAGTAGGACTTATAAGAACCATTAGAATGATCCTAAACAATGCATGGTACCCAAAGGGATGTAGAGGGTGTACCATGAGTTCTTGGAGGTTCTAAGAAGTGTAGAATGGTTAAGAGAGTATTCTAAAGGCTTAGAATGGTCTATGAATGTGTATTAGGACTTATAATAACCATTAGAATCATCCTAAACATTGCATGGTGCCCCAAGGGACATAGAGGGTGTAGCATGAGTCGTTGGAGGTTCTAATAAGTGTAGAATTGTTAAGAGAGAATTCTAAAGGCTTAGAATGGTCTAGGAATGTGTACTAGGACTTATAATAACCATTAGAATGATCCGAAACATTGCACGGTACCCAAAGGGACGTAGAGGGTGTACCATGAGTCCTTGGAGGTTCTAACAAAGTGTAGAATGGTTAAGAGAGTATTCTAAAGGCTTAGAATGGTCTAGGAATGAGTATTAGGACTTATAAGAACCATTAGAATGATCCTAAACATTGCTCGAGTCCCCAAGGGACATAGAGGGTGTAGGATGAGTCCTTGGAGGTTCTAATAAGTGTAGAATGGTTAAGAGAGTATTCTAAAGGCTTAGAATGGTCTAGGAATGTGTATTAGGACTTATAAGAACCATTAGAATGATCCTAAACATTGCATGGTACCCCAAGGGACGTAGAGGGTGTACCATGAGTCCTTGGAGGTTTTAACAAGTGTAGAATGGTTAAGAGAGTATTCTAAAGGCTTAGAATGGTCTAGGAATGTGTATTAGGACTTATAATAACCATTGGAATGATCCTAAACATTGCATGGTACCACAAGGGACGTAGAGGGTGTAGCATGAGTCCTTGTAGGTTCTAACAAGTGTAGAATGGTTAAGAGAGTATTCTAAAGGCTTAGAATGGTCTAGGAATGTGTAATAGGACTTATAATAACCATTAGAATGATCCTAAACATTGCATGGTGCCACAAGGGACGTAGAGGGTGTAGCATGAGTCCTTGTAGGTTCTAACAAGTGTAGAATGGTTAAGAGAGTATTCTAAAGGCTTAGAATGGTCTAGGAATGTGTAATAGGACTTATAATAACCATTAGAATGATCCTAAACATTGCATGGTACCCCAAGGGACATAGAGGGTGTACCATGAGTCCTTGGAGGTTCTAACAAAGTGTAGAATGGTTAAGAGAGTATTCTAAAGGCTTAGAATGGTCTACGAATGAGTATTAGGACTTATAAGAACTATTAAAATGATCCTAAACATTGCTCGAGTCCCCAAGGGACATAGAGGGTGTAGCAAGAGTCCTTGGAGGTTCTAATAAGAGTAGAATGGTTAAGAGAGTATTCTAAAGGCTTAGAATGGTCTAGGAATGTGTATTAGGACTTATAATAACCATTAGAATGATCCTAAACAATGCTTCAGTCCCCAAGGGACGTAGAGGTTGTAGCATGAATCCATGGAGATTATAACAAGTGTAGAATGGTTAAGATAGTATTCTAAAGGCTTAGAATGGTCTAGGAATGTGTATTAGGATTTATAATAACCATTAGAATGATCCTAAACATTGCATGGTGCCCCAAGGGACGTAGAGGGTGTAGCATGAGTCCATGGAGATTATAACAAGTGTAGAATTGTTAAGATAGTATTCTAAAGGCTTAGAATGGTCTAGGAATGTGTATTAGGACTTATAATAACCATTAGAATGATCCTAAACATTGCATGGTGCCCCAAGGGACGTAGAGGGTATAGCATGAGTCCTTGGAGGTTCTAATAAGTGTAGAATGGTTAAGAGAGTATTCTAAAGGCTTAGAATGGTCTTGAAATGTGTACTAGGACTTATAATAACCATTAGAATGATCCTAAACATTGCATGGTACCCCAAGGGACGTAGAGGGTGTACCATGAGTCCTTGTAGGTTCTAACAAGTGTAGAATGGTTAAGAGAGTATTCTAAAGGCTTAGAATGGTCTAGGAATGTGTAATAGGACTTATAATAACCATTAGAATGATCCTAAACATTGCATGGTACCCCAAGGGACGTAGAGGGTGTACCAACAGTCCTTGGAGGTTCTAACAAAGTGTAGAATGGTTAAGAGAGTATTCTAAAGGCTTAGAATGGTCTAGGAATGTGTAATAGGACTTATAATAACCATTAGAAGGATCCTAAACAATGCTTGAGTCCCCGAGGGACGTAGAGGGTGTAGCATGAGTCCTTGGAGGTTATAACAAGTGTAGAATGGTTAAAATAGTATTCTAAAGCCTTAGAATGGTCTAGGAATGTGTATTAGGACTTATAATAACCATTAGAATGATCCTAAACATTGCATGGTGCCCCAAGGGACGTAGAGGGTGTAGCATGAGTCCTTGTAGGTTCTAACAAAGTGTAGAATGGTTAAGAGAGTATTCTAAAGGCTTAGAATGGTCTACGAATGAGTATTAGGACTTATAAGAACCATTAAAATGATCCTAAACATTGCTCGAGTCCCCAAGGGACATAGAGGGTGTAGCAAGAGTCCTTGGAGGTTCTAATAAGTGTAGAATGGTTAAGAGAGTATTCTAAAGGCTTAGAATGGTCTCGGAATGTGTAGTAGGACTTATAAGAACCATTAGAATGATCCTAAACAATGCATGGTACCACAAGGGATGTAGAGGGTGTACCATGAATCCTTGGAGGTTCTAACAAGTGTTGAATGGTTACGAGAGTATTCTAAATGCTTAGAATGGTCTAGGAATGTGTAATAGGACTTATAATAACCATTAGAATGATCCTAAACAATGCTTGAGTGCCCAAGGGACGTAGAGGGTGTAGCATGAGTCCTTGGAGGTTATAACAAGTGTAGAATGGTTAAGATAGTATTCTAAAGCCTTAGAATGGTCTAGGAATGTGTATTAGGACTTATAATAACCATTAGAATGATCCTAAACATTGCATGGTGCCCCAAGGGACGTAGAGGGTGTAGCATGAGTCCTTGGAGGTTCTAATAAGTGTAGAATGGTTAAGAGAGTATTCTAAAGGCTTAGAATGGTCTAGGAATGTGTACTAGGACTTATAATAACCATTGGAATGATCCTAAACATTGCATGGTACCACAAGGGACGTAGAGGGTGTAGCATGAGTCCTTCTAGGTTCTAACAAGTGTAGAATGGTTAAGAGAGTATTCTAAAGGCTTAGAATGGTCTAGGAATGTGTATTAGGACTTATAAGAACCATTAGAATAATCCTAAACATTGTTCGAGTCCCCAAGGGACATAGAGGGTGTAGCAAGAGTCCTTGGAGGTTCTAATAAGAGTAGAATGGTTAAGAGAGTATTCTAAAGGCTTAGAATGGTCTAGGAATGTGTAGTAGGACTTATAAGAACCATTAGAATGATCCTAAACAATGCATGGTACCCAAAGGGATGTAGAGGGTGTACCACGAGTCCTTGGAGGTTCTAAGAAGTGTAGAATGGTTAAGAGAGTATTCTAAAGGCTTAGAATGGTCTAGGAATGTGTATTAGGACTTATAATAACCATTAGAATCATCCTAAACATTGCATGGTGCCCCAAGGGACATAGAGGGTGTAGCATGAGTCGTTGGAGGTTCTAATAAGTGTAGAATTGTTAAGAGAGAATTCTAAAGGCTTAGAATGGTCTAGGAATGTGTACTAGGACTTATAATAACCATTAGAATGATCCGAAACATTGCACGGTACCCCAAGGGACAAAGAGGGTGTACCATGAGTCCTTGGAGGTTCTAACAAAGTGTAGAATGGTTAAGAGAGTATTCTAAAGGCTTAGAATGGTCTAGGAATGAGTATTAGGACTTATAAGAACCATTAGAATGATCCTAAACATTGCTCGAGTCCCCAAGGGACATAGAGGGTGTAGGATGAGTCCTTGGAGGTTCTAATAAGTGTAGAATGGTTAAGAGAGTATTCTAAAGGCTTAGAATGGTCTAGGAATGTGTATTAGGACTTATAAGAACCATTAGAATGATCCTAAACATTGCATGGTACCCCAAGGGACGTAGAGGGTGTACCATGAGTCCTTGGCGGTTCTAACAAGTGTAGAATGGTTAAGAGAGTATTCTAAAGGCTTAGAATGGTCTAGGAATGTGTATTAGGACTTATAATAACCATTGGAATGATCCTAAACATTGCATGGTACCACAAGGGACGTAGAGGGTGTAGCATGAGTCCTTGTAGGTTCTAACAAGTGTAGAATGGTTAAGAGAGTATTCTAAAGGCTTAGAATGGTCTAGGAATGTGTAATAGGACTTATAATAACCATTAGAATGATCCTAAACATTGCATGGTACCCCAAGGGACGTAGAGGGTGTACCATGAGTCCTTGGAGGTTCTAACAAAGTGTAGAATGGTTAAGAGAGTATTCTAAAGGCTTAGAATGGTCTAGGAATGTGTAATAGGACTTATAATAGCCATTAGAAGGATCCTAAACAATGCTTGAGTCCCCAAGGGACGTAGAGGGTGTAGCATGAGTCCTTGGAGGTTATAACAAGTGTAGAATGGTTAAGATAGTATTCTAAAGCCTTAGAATGGTCTAGGAATGTGTATTAGGACTTATAATAACCATTAGAATGATCCTAAACATTGCATGGTGCCCCAAGGGACGTAGAGGGTGTAGCATGAGTCCTTGTAGGTTCTAACAAAGTGTAGAATGGTTAAGAGAGTATTCTAAAGGCTTAGAATGGTCTACGAATGAGTATTAGGACTTATAAGAACCATTAAAATGATCCTAAACATTGCTCGAGTCCCCAAGGGACATAGAGGGTGTAGCAAGAGTCCTTGGAGGTTCTAATAAGAGTAGAATGGTTAAGAGAGTATTCTAAAGGCTTAGAATGGTCTAGAAATGTGTATTAGGACTTATAATAACCATTAGAATGATCCTAAACAATGCTTCGGTCCCCAAGGGACGTAGAGGGTGTAGCATGAATCCATGGAGATTATAACAAGTGTAGAATGGTTAAGATAGTATTCTAAAGGCTTAGAATGGTCTAGGAATGTGTATTAGGATTTATAATAACCATTAGAATGATCCTAAACGTTGCATGGTGCCCCAAGGGACGTAGAGGGTGTAGCATGAGTCCATGGAGATTATAACAAGTGTAGAATTGTTAAGATAGTATTCTAAAGGCTTAGAATGGTCTAGGAATGTGTATTAGGACTTATAATAACCATTAGAATGATCCTAAACATTGCATGGTGCCCCAAGGGACGTAGAGGGTATAGCATGAGTCCTTGGAGGTTCTAATAAGTGTAGAATGGTTAAGAGAGTATTCTAAAGGCTTAGAATGGTCTTGGAATGTGTACTAGGACTTATAATAACCATTAGAATGATCCTAAACATTGCATGGTACCCCAAGGGACGTAGAGGGTGTACCATGAGTCCTTGTAGGTTCTAACAAGTGTAGAATGGTTAAGAGAGTATTCTAAAGGCTTAGAATGGTCTAGGAATGTGTAATAGGACTTATAATAACCATTAGAATGATCCTAAACATTGCATGGTACCCCTAGGGACGTAGAGGGTGTACCATGAGTCCTTGGAGGTTCTAACAAAGTGTAGAATGGTTAAGAGAGTATTCTAAAGGCTTAGAATGGTCTAGGAATGCGTAATAGGACTTATAATAACCATTAGAAGGATCCTAAACAATGCTTGAGTCCCCAAGGGACGTAGAGGGTGTAGCATGAGTCCTTGGAGGTTATAACAAGTGTAGAATGGTTAAAATAGTATTCTAAAGCCTTAGAATGGTCTAGGAATGTGTATTAGGACTTATAATAACCATTAGAATGATCCTAAACATTGCATGGTGCCCCAAGGGACGTAGAGGGTGTAGCATGAGTCCTTGTAGGTTCTAACAAAGTGTAGAATGGTTAAGAGAGTATTCTAAAGGCTTAGAATGGTCTACGAATGAGTATTAGGACTTATAAGAACCATTAAAATGATCCTAAACATTGCTCGAGTCCCCAAGGGACATAGAGGGTGTAGCAAGAGTCCTTGGAGGTTCTAATAAGAGTAGAATGGTTAAGAGAGTATTCTAAAGGCTTAGAATGGTCTAGGAATGTGTATTAGGACTTATAATAACCATTAGAATGATCCTAAACAATGCTTCAGTCCCCAAGGGACGTAGAGGGTGTAGCATGAATCCATGGAGATTATAACAAGTGTAGAATGGTTAAGATAGTATTCTAAAGGCTTAGAATGGTCTAGGAATGTGTATTAGGATTTATAATAACCATTAGAATGATCCTAAACATTGCATGGTGCCCCAAGGGACGTAGAGGGTGTAGCATGAGTCCATGGAGATTATAACAAGTGTAGAATTGTTAAGATAGTATTCTAAAGGCTTAGAATGGTCTAGGAATGTGTATTAGGACTTATAATAACCATTAGAATGATCCTAAACATTGCATGGTGCCCCAAGGGACGTAGAGGGTATAGCATGAGTCCTTGGAGGTTCTAATAAGTGTAGAATGGTTAAGAGAGTATTCTAAAGGCTTAGAATGGTCTTGGAATGTGTACTAGGACTTATAATAACCATTAGAATGATCCTAAACATTGCATGGTACCCCAAGGGACGTAGAGGGTGTACCATGAGTCCTTGTAGGTTCTAACA
This sequence comes from Crotalaria pallida, assembly GCA_037953625.1. Classification (NCBI taxonomy): domain Eukaryota; kingdom Viridiplantae; phylum Streptophyta; class Magnoliopsida; order Fabales; family Fabaceae; genus Crotalaria; species Crotalaria pallida. The sequence goes on along the minus strand of CM075655.1, from coordinate 61,115,613 downwards.
AGTGTAGAATGGTTAAGAGAGTATTCTAAAGGCTTAGAATGGTCTAGGAATGTGTAATAGGACTTATAATAACCATTAGAATGATCCTAAACATTGCATGGTACCCCAAGGGACGTAGAGGGTGTACCATGAGTCCTTGGAGGTTCTAACAAAGTGTAGAATGGTTAAGAGAGTATTCTAAAGGCTTAGAATGGTCTAGGAATGTGTAATAGGACTTATAATAACCATTAGAAGGATCCAAAACAATGCTTGAGTCCCCAAGGGACGTAGAGGGTGTAGCATGAGTCCTTGGAGGTTATAACAAGTGTAGAATGGTTAAAATAGTATTCTAAAGCCTTAGAATGGTCTAGGAATGTGTATTAGGACTTATAATAACCATTAGAATGATCCTAAACATTGCATGGTGCCCCAAGGGACGTAGAGGGTGTAGCATGAGTCCTTGTAGGTTCTAACAAAGTGTAGAATGGTTAAGAGAGTATTCTAAAGGCTTAGAATGGTCTACGAATGAGTATTAGGACTTATAAGAACCATTAAAATGATCCTAAACATTGCTCGAGTCCCCAAGGGACATAGAGGGTGTAGCAAGAGTCCTTGGAGGTTCTAATAAGAGTAGAATGGTTAAGAGAGTATTCTAAAGGCTTAGAATGGTCTAGGAATGTGTATTAGGACTTATAATAACCATTAGAATGATCCTAAACAATGCTTCAGTCCCAAAGGGACGTAGAGGGTGTACCATGAATCCATGGAGATTATAACACGTGTAGAATGGTTAAGATAGTATTCTAAAGGCTTAGAATGGTCTAGGAATGTGTATTAGGATTTATAATAACCATTAGAATGATCCTAAACATTGCATGGTGCCCCAAGGGACGTAGAGGGTGTAGCATGAGTCCATGGAGATTATAACAAGTGTAGAATTGTTAAGATAGTATTCTAAAGGCTTAGAATGGTCTAGGAATGTGTATTAGGACTTATAATAACCATTAGAATGATCCTAAACATTGCATGGTGCCCCAAGGGACGTAGAGGGTATAGCATGAGTCCTTGGAGGTTCTAATAAGTGTAGAATGGTTAAGAGAGTATTCTAAAGGCTTAGAATGGTCTTGGAATGTGTACTAGGACTTATAATAACCATTAGAATGATCCTAAACATTGCATGGTACCCCAAGGGACGTAGAGGGTGTACCATGAGTCCTTCGAGGTTCTAACAAAGTGTAGAATGGTTAAGAGAGTATTCTAAAGGCTTAGAATGGTCTAGGAATGTGTATTAGGACTTATAATAACCATTGGAATGATCCAAAACATTGCATGGTACCACAAGGGACGTAGCGGGTGTAGCATGAGTCCTTGTAGGTTCTAACAAGTGTAGAATGGTTAAGAGAGTATTCTAAAGGCTTAGAATGGTCTAGGAATGTGTATTAGGACTATAAGAACCATTAGAATGATCCTAAACATTGTTCGAGTCCCCAAGGGACATAGAGGGTGTAGCAAGAGTCCTTGGAGGTTCTAATAAGAGTAGAATGGTTAAGAGAGTATTCTAAAGGCTTAGAATGGTCTAGGAATGTGTAGTAGGACTTATAAGAACCATTAGAATGATCCTAAACAATGCATGGTACCCCAAGGGATGTAGAGGGTGTACCATGAATCCTTGGAGGTTCTAACAAGTGTAGAATGGTTACGAGAGTATTCTAAATGCTTAGAATGGTCTAGGAATGTGTAATAGGACTTATAATAACCATTAGAATGATCCTAAACAATGCTTGAGTGCCCAAGGGACGTAGAGGGTGTAGCATGAGTCCTTGGAGGTTATAACAAGTGTAGAATGGTTAAGATAGTATTCTAAAGCCTTAGAATGGTCTAGGAATGTGTATTAGGACTTATAATAACCATTAGAATGATCCTAAACATTGCATGGTGCCCCAAGGGACGTAGAGGGTGTAGCATGAGTCCTTGGAGGTTCTAATAAGTGTAGAATGGTTAAGAGAGTATTCTAAAGGCTTAGAATGGTCTAGGAATGTGTACTAGGACTTATAATAACCATTGGAATGATCCTAAACATTGCATGGTACCACAAGGGACGTAGAGGGTGTAGCATGAGTCCTTGTAGGTTCTAACAAGTGTAGAATGGTTATGAGAGTATTCTAAAGGCTTAGAATGGTCTAGGAATGTGTATTAGGACTTATAAGAACCATTAGAATGATCCTAAACATTGTTCGAGTCCCCAAGGGACATAGAGGGTGTAGCAAGAGTCCTTGGAGGTTCTAATAAGAGTAGAATGGTTAAGAGAGTATTCTAAAGGCTTAGAATGGTCTAGGAATGTGTAGTAGGACTTATAAGAACCATTAGAATGATCCTAAACAATGCATGGTACCCCAAGGGATGTAGAGGGTGTACCATGAGTCCTTGGAGGTTCTAAGAAGTGTAGAATGGTTAAGAGAGTATTCTAAAGGCTTAGAATGGTCTAGGAATGTGTATTAGGACTTATAATAACCATTAGAATCATCCTAAACATTGCATGGTGCCCCAAGGGACGTAGAGGGTGTAGCATGAGTCGTTGGAGGTTCTAATAAGTGTAGAATTGTTAAGAGAGAATTCTAAAGGCTTAGAATGGTCTAGGAATGTGTACTAGGACTTATAATAACCATTAGAATGATCCGAAACATTGCACGGTACCCCAAGGGAAGTAGAGGGTGTACCATGAGTCCTTGGAGGTTCTAACAAAGTGTAGAATGGTTAAGAGAGTATTCTAAAGGCTTAGAATGGTCTAGGAATGAGTATTAGGACTTATAAGAACCATTAGAATGATCCTAAACATTGTTCGAGTCCCCAAGGGACATAGAGGGTGTAGCAAGAGTCCTTGGAGGTTCTAATAAGAGTAGAATGGTTAAGAGAGTATTCTAAAGGCTTAGAATAGTCTAGGAATGTGTATTAGGACTTATAAGAACCATTAGAATGATCCTAAACATTGCATGGTAGCCCAAGGGACGTAGAGGGTGTACCATGAGTCCTTGGAGGTTCTAACAAGTGTAGAATGGTTAAGAGAGTATTCTAAAGGCTTAGAATGGTCTAGGAATGTGTATTAGGACTTATAATAACCATTAGAATGATCCTAAACATTGCATGGTGCCCCAAGGGACGTAGAGGGTGTAGCATGAGTCCTTGGAGGTTCTAATAAGTGTAGAATGGTTAAGAGAGTATTCTAAAGGCTTAGAATGGTCTAGGAATGTGTACTAGGACTTATAATAACCATTGGAATGATCCTAAACATTGCATGGTACCACAAGGGACGTAGAGGGTGTAGCATGAGTCCTTGTAGGTTCTAACAAGTGTAGAATGGTTATGAGAGTATTCTAAAGGCTTAGAATGGTCTAGGAATGTGTATTAGGACTTATAAGAACCATTAGAATGATCCTAAACATTGTTCGAGTCCCCAAGGGACATAGAGGGTGTAGCAAGAGTCCTTGGAGGTTCTAATAAGAGTAGAATGGTTAAGAGAGTATTCTAAAGGCTTAGAATGGTCTAGGAATGTGTAGTAGGACTTATAAGAACCATTAGAATGATCCTAAACAATGCATGGTACCCCAAGGGATGTAGAGGGTGTACCATGAGTCCTTGGAGGTTCTAACAAGTGTAGAATGGTTAAGAGAGTATTCTAAAGGCTTAGAATGGTCTAGGAATGTGTACTAGGACTTATAATAACCATTAGAATGATCCGAAACATTGCACGGTACCCCAAGGGACGTAGAGGGTGTACCATGAGTCCTTGGAGTTTCTAACAAAGTGTAGAATGGTTAAGAGAGTATTCTAAAGGCTTAGAATGGTCTAGGAATGAGTATTAGGACTTATAAGAACCATTAGAATGATCCTAAACATTGCTCGAGTCCCCAAGGGACATAGAGGGTGTAGGATGAGTCCTTGGAGGTTCTAATAAGTGTAGAATGGTTAAGAGAGTATTCTAAAGGCTTAGAATGGTCTAGGAATGTGTATTAGGACTTATAAGAACCATTAGAATGATCCTAAACAATGCATGGTACCCCAAGGGATGTAGAGGGTGTACCATGAGTCCTTGGAGGTTCTAACAAGTGTAGAATGGTTAAGAGAGTATACTAAAGGCTTACAATGTTCTAGGAATGTGTATTAGGACTTATAATAACAATTAGAATGATCCTAAACATTGAATGGTGCCCCAAGGGACGTAGATGGTGTAGCATGAGTCCTTGTAGGTTCTAACAAGTGTAGAATGGTTCAGAGAGTATTCTAAAGGCTTAGAATGGTCTAGGAATGTGTATTAGGACTTATAAGAACCAATAGAATGATCCTAAACTTTGTTTGAGTCCCCAAGGGACATAGAGGGTGTAGCAAGAGTGTTTGGAGGTTCTAATAAGAGTAGAATGGTTAAGAGAGTATTCTAAAGGCTTAGAATGGTCTAGGAATGTGTAGTAGGACTTATAAGAACCATTAGAATGATCCTAAACAATGCATGGTACCCCAAGGGATGTAGAGGGTGTACCATGAATCCTTGGAGGTTGTAACAAGTGTAGAATGGTTAAGGAAGTATTCTAAATGCTTAGAATGGTCTAGGAATGTGTAATAGGACTTATAATAACCATTAGAATGATCCTAAACAATGCTTGAGTCCCCAAGGGATGTAGAGGGTGTACCATGAGTCCTTGGAGGTTCTAAGAAGTGTAGAATGGTTAAGAGAGTATTCTAAAGGCTTAGAATGGTCTAGGAATGTGTATTAGGACTTATAATAACCATTAGAATCATCCTAAACATTGCATGGTGCCCCAAGGGACGTAGAGGGTGTAGCATGAGTCGTTGGAGGTTCTAATAAGTGTAGAATTGTTAAGAGAGAATTCTAAAGGCTTAGAATGGTCTAGGAATGTGTACTAGGACTTATAATAACCATTAGAATGATCCGAAACATTGCACGGTACCCCAAGGGAAGTAGAGGGTGTACCATGAGTCCTTGGAGGTTCTAACAAAGTGTAGAATGGTTAAGAGAGTATTCTAAAGGCTTAGAATGGTCTAGGAATGAGTATTAGGACTTATAAGAACCATTAGAATGATCCTAAACATTGTTCGAGTCCCCAAGGGACATAGAGGGTGTAGCAAGAGTCCTTGGAGGTTCTAATAAGAGTAGAATGGTTAAGATAGTATTCTAAAGGCTTAGAATGGTCTAGGAATGTGTATTAGGACTTATAATAACCATTAGAATGATCCTAAACATTGCTTGGTGCCCCAAGGGACGTAAAGGGTGTAGCATGAGTCCTTCGAGGTTCTAATAAGTGTAGAATGGTTAAGAGAGTATTCTAAAGGCTTAGAGTGGTCTAGGAATGTGTACTAGGACTTATAATAACCATTAGAATGATCCTAAACATTGTAGGGTACCCCAAGGGACGTAGAGGGTGTACCATGAGTCCTTGGAGGTTCTAACAAAGTGTAGAATGGTTAAGAGAGTATTCTAAAGGCTTAGAATGGTCTAGGAATGTGTACTAGGACTTATAATAACCATTAGGATGATCCTAAACATTGCATGGTACCCCAAGGGACGTAGAGGGTGTAGCATGAGTCCTTGGAGGTTCTAATAAGTGTAGAATGGTTAAGAGAGTATTCTAAAGGCTTAGAGTGGTCTAGGAATGTGTACTAGGACTTATAATAACCATTAGAATGATCCTAAACATTGCATGGTACCCCAAGGGACGTAGAGGGTGTACCATGAGTCCTTGGAGGTTCTAACAAAGTGTAGAATGGTTAAGAGAGTATTCTAAAGGCTTAGAATGGTCTAGGAATGTGTATTAGGACTTATAAGAACCATTAGAATGATCCTAAACATTGCACGGTACCCCAAGGGATGTAAAGGGTGTACCATGAATCCTTGGAGGTTCTAACAAAGTGTAGAATGGTTAAGAGAGTATTCTAAATGCTTAGAATGGTCTTGGAATGTGTAATAGGACTTATAATAACCATTAGAATGATCCTAAACAATGCTTGAGTCGCCAAGGGACGTAGAGGGTATAGCATGAGTCCTTGGAGGTTATAACAAGTGTAGAATGGTTAAGAGAGTATTCTAAAGGCTTAGAATGGTCTAGGAATGTGTATTAGGACTTATAATAACCATTGGAATGATCCTAAACATTGCATGGTACCACAAGGGACGTAGAGGGTGTAGCATGAGTCCTTGTAGGTTCTAATAAGAGTAGAATGGTTAAGATAGTATTCTAAAGGCTTAGAATGGTCTAGGAATGTGTATTAGGACTTATAATAACCATTAGAATGATCCTAAACATTGCTTGGTGCCCCAAGGGACGTAAAGGGTGTAGCATGAGTCCTTCGAGGTTCTAATAAGTGTAGAATGGTTAAGAGAGTATTCTAAAGGCTTAGAGTGGTCTAGGAATGTGTACTAGGACTTATAATAACCATTAGAATGATCCTAAACATTGTAGGGTACCCCAAGGGACGTAGAGGGTGTACCATGAGTCCTTGGAGGTTCTAACAAAGTGTAGAATGGTTAAGAGAGTATTCTAAAGGCTTAGAATGGTCTAGGAATGTGTACTAGGACTTATAATAACCATTAGGATGATCCTAAACATTGCATGGTACCCCAAGGGACGTAGAGGGTGTAGCATGAGTCCTTGGAGGTTCTAATAAGTGTAGAATGGTTAAGAGAGTATTCTAAAGGCTTAGAGTGGTCTAGGAATGTGTACTAGGACTTATAATAACCATTAGAATGATCCTAAACATTGCATGGTACCCCAAGGGACGTAGAGGGTGTACCATGAGTCCTTGGAGGTTCTAACAAAGTGTAGAATGGTTAAGAGAGTATTCTAAAGGCTTAGAATGGTCTAGGAATGTGTATTAGGACTTATAAGAACCATTAGAATGATCCTAAACATTGCACGGTACCCCAAGGGATGTAAAGGGTGTACCATGAATCCTTGGAGGTTCTAACAAAGTGTAGAATGGTTAAGAGAGTATTCTAAATGCTTAGAATGGTCTTGGAATGTGTAATAGGACTTATAATAACCATTAGAATGATCCTAAACAATGCTTGAGTCGCCAAGGGACGTAGAGGGTATAGCATGAGTCCTTGGAGGTTATAACAAGTGTAGAATGGTTAAGAGAGTATTCTAAAGGCTTAGAATGGTCTAGGAATGTGTATTAGGACTTATAATAACCATTGGAATGATCCTAAACATTGCATGGTACCACAAGGGACGTAGAGGGTGTAGCATGAGTCCTTGTAGGTTCTAACAAGTGTAGAATGGTTCAGAGAGTATTCTAAAGGCTTAGAATGGTCTAGGAATGTGTACTAGGACTTATAAGAACCAATAGAATGATCCTTAACATTGTTCGAGTCCCCAAGGGACATAGAGGGTGTAGCAAGAGTCCTTGGAGGTTCTAATAAGAGTAGAATGGTTAAGAGAGTATTCTAAAGGCTTAGAATGGTCTAGGAATGTGTAGTAGGACTTATAAGAACCATTAGAATGATCCTAAACAATGCATAGTACCCCAAGGGATGTAGAGGGTGTACCATGAGTCCTTGGAGGTTATAACAAGTGTAGAATGGTTAAGAGAGTATTCTAAAGGCTTAGAATGGTCTAGGAATGTGTATTAGGACTTATAATAACCATTGGAATGATCCTAAACATTGCATGGTACCACAAGGGACGTAGAGGGTGTAGCATGAGTCCTTGTAGGTTCTAACAAGTGTAGAATGGTTATGAGAGTATTCTAAAGGCTTAGAATGGTCTAGGAATGTGTATTAGGACTTATAAGAACCATTAGAATGATCCTAAACATTGTTCGAGTCCCCAAGGGACATAGAGGGTGTAGCAAGAGTCCTTGGAGGTTCTAATAAGAGTAGAATGGTTAAGAGAGTATTCTAAAGGCTTAGAATGGTCTAGGAATGTGTAGTAGGACTTATAAGAACCATTAGAATGATCCTAAACAATGCATGGTACCCCAAGGGATGTAGAGGGTGTACCATGAGTCCTTGGAGGTTCTAAGAAGTGTAGAATGGTTAAGAGAGTATTCTAAAGGCTTAGAATGGTCTAGGAATGTGTATTAGGACTTATAATAACCATTAGAATCATCCTAAACATTGCATGGTGCCCCAAGGGACGTAGAGGGTGTAGCATGAGTCGTTGGAGGTTCTAATAAGTGTAGAATTGTTAAGAGAGAATTCTAAAGGCTTAGAATGGTCTAGGAATGTGTACTAGGACTTATAATAACCATTAGAATGATCCGAAACATTGCACGGTACCCCAAGGGAAGTAGAGGGTGTACCATGAGTCCTTGGAGGTTCTAACAAAGTGTAGAATGGTTAAGAGAGTATTCTAAAGGCTTAGAATGGTCTAGGAATGAGTATTAGGACTTATAAGAACCATTAGAATGATCCTAAACATTGCATGGTAGCCCAAGGGACGTAGAGGGTGTACCATGAGTCCTTGGAGGTTCTAACAAGTGTAGAATGGTTAAGAGAGTATTCTAAAGGCTTAGAATGGTCTAGGAATGTGTAGTAGGACTTATAATAACCATTAGAATGATCCTAAACATTGCATGGTGCCCCAAGGGACGTAGAGGGTGTAGCATGAGTCCTTGGAGGTTCTAATAAGTGTAGAATGGTTAAGAGAGTATTCTAAAGGCTTAGAATGGTCTAGGAATGTGTACTAGGACTTATAATAACCATTGGAATGATCCTAAACATTGCATGGTACCACAAGGGACGTAGAGGGTGTAGCATGAGTCCTTGTAGGTTCTAACAAGTGTAGAATGGTTATGAGAGTATTCTAAAGGCTTAGAATGGTCTAGGAATGTGTATTAGGACTAATAAGAACCATTAGAATGATCCTAAACATTGTTCGAGTCCCCAAGGGACATAGAGGGTGTAGCAAGAGTCCTTGGAGGTTCTAATAAGAGTAGAATGGTTAAGAGAGTATTCTAAAGGCTTAGAATGGTCTAGGAATGTGTAGTAGGACTTATAAGAACCATTAGAATGATCCTAAACAATGCATGGTACCCCAAGGGATGTAGAGGGTGTACCATGAGTCCTTGGAGGTTCTAACAAGTGTAGAATGGTTAAGAGAGTATTCTAAAGGCTTAGAATGGTCTAGGAATGTGTACTAGGACTTATAATAACCATTAGAATGATCCGAAACATTGCACGGTACCCCAAGGGACGTAGAGGGTGTACCATGAGTCCTTGGAGTTTCTAACAAAGTGTAGAATGGTTAAGAGAGTATTCTAATGGCTTAGAATGGTCTAGGAATGAGTATTAGGACTTATAAGAACCATTAGAATGATCCTAAACATTGCTCGAGTCCCCAAGGGACATAGAGGGTGTAGGATGAGTCCTTGGAGGTTCTAATAAGTGTAGAATGGTTAAGAGAGTATTCTAAAGGCTTAGAATGGTCTAGGAATGTGTATTAGGACTTATAAGAACCATTAGAATGATCCTAAACAATGCATGGTACCCCAAGGGATGTAGAGGGTGTACCATGAGTCCTTGGAGGTTCTAACAAGTGTAGAATGGTTAAGAGAGTATTCTAAAGGCTTACAATGTTCTAGGAATGTGTATTAGGACTTATAATAACAATTAGAATGATCCTAAACATTGAATGGTGCCCCAAGGGACGTAGATGGTGTAGCATGAGTCCTTGTAGGTTCTAACAAGTGTAGAATGGTTCAGAGAGTATTCTAAAGGCTTAGAATGGTCTAGGAATGTGTATTAGGACTTATAAGAACCAATAGAATGATCCTAAACTTTGTTTGAGTCCCCAAGGGACATAGAGGGTGTAGCAAGAGTGTTTGGAGGTTCTAATAAGAGTAGAATGGTTAAGAGAGTATTCTAAAGGCTTAGAATGGTCTAGGAATGTGTAGTAGGACTTATAAGAACCATTAGAATGATCCTAAACAATGCATGGTACCCCAAGGGATGTAGAGGGTGTACCATGAATCCTTGGAGGTTCTAACAAGTGTAGAATGGTTAAGGAAGTATTCTAAATGCTTAGAATGGTCTAGGAATGTGTAATAGGACTTATAATAACCATTAGAATGATCCTAAACAATGCTTGAGTCCCCAAGGGACGTAGAGGGTGTAGCATGAGTCCTTGTAGGTTCTAACAAAGTGTAGAATGGTTAAGAGAGTATTCTAAAGGCTTAGAATGGTCTAGGAATGAGTATTAGGACTTATAAGAACCATTAGAATGATCCTAAACATTGCTCGAGTCCCCAAGGGACATAGAGGGTGTAGCAAGAGTCCTTGGAGGTTCTAATAAGAGTAGAATGGTTAAGATAGTATTCTAAAGGCTTAGAATGGTCTAGGAATGTGTATTAGGACTTATAATAACCATTAGAATGATCCTAAACATTGCTTGGTGCCCCAAGGGACGTAGAGGGTGTAGCATGAGTCCTTCGAGGTTCTAATAAGTGTAGAATGGTTAAGAGAGTATTCTAAAGGCTTAGAGTGGTCTAGGAATGTGTACTAGGACTTATAATAACCATTAGAATGATCCTAAACATTGTAGGGTACCCCAAGGGACGTAGAGGGTGTACCATGAGTCCTTGGAGGTTCTAAAAAAGTGTAGAATGGTTAAGAGAGTATTCTAAAGGCTTAGAATGGTCTAGGAATGTGTACTAGGACTTATAATAACCATTAGAATGATCCTAAACAATGCTTGAGTCGCCAAGGGACGTAGAGGGTATAGCATGAGTCCTTGGAGGTTATAACAAGTGTAGAATGGTTAAGAGAGTATTCTAAAGGCTTAGAATGGTCTAGGAATGTGTATTAGGACTTATAATAACCATTGGAATGATCCTAAACATTGCATGGTACCACAAGGGACGTAGAGGGTGTAGCATGAGTCCTTGTAGGTTCTAACAAGTGTAGAATGGTTCAGAGAGTATTCTAAAGGCTTAGAATGGTCTAGGAATGTGTATTAGGACTTATAAGAACCAATAGAATGATCCTTAACATTGTTCGAGTCCCCAAGGGACATAGAGGGTGTAGCAAGAGTCCTTGGAGGTTCTAATAAGAGTAGAATGGTTAAGAGAGTATTCTAAAGGCTTAGAATGGTCTAGGAATGTGTAGTAGGACTTATAAGAACCATTAGAATGATCCTAAACAATGCATAGTACCCCAAGGGATGTAGAGGGTGTACCATGAGTCCTTGGAGGTTCTAACAAGTGTAGAATGGTTAAGAGAGTATTCTAAAGGCTTACAATGTTCTAGGAATGTGTATTAGGACTTATAATAACAATTAGAATGATCCTAAACATTGAATGGTGCCCCAAGGGACGTAGATGGTGTAGCATGAGTCCTTGTAGGTTCTAACAAGTGTAGAATGGTTCAGAGAGTATTCTAAAGGCTTAGAATGGTCTAGGAATGTGTATTAGGACTTATAAGAACCAATAGAATGATCCTAAACTTTGTTTGAGTCCCCAAGGGACATAGAGGGTGTAGCAAGAGTGTTTGGAGGTTCTAATAAGAGTAGAATGGTTAAGAGAGTATTCTAAAGGCTTAGAATGGTCTAGGAATGTGTAGTAGGACTTATAAGAACCATTAGAATGATCCTAAACAATGCATGGTACCCCAAGGGATGTAGAGGGTGTACCATGAATCCTTGGAGGTTCTAACAAGTGTAGAATGGTTAAGGAAGTATTCTAAATGCTTAGAATGGTCTAGGAATGTGTAATAGGACTTATAATAACCATTAGAATGATCCTAAACAATGCTTGAGTCCCCAAGGGACGTAGAGGGTGTAGCATGAGTCCTTGTAGGTTCTAACAAAGTGTAGAATGGTTAAGAGAGTATTCTAAAGGCTTAGAATGGTCTAGGAATGAGTATTAGGACTTATAAGAACCATTAGAATGATCCTAAACAATGCATGGTACCCCAAGGGATGTAGAGGGTGTACCATGAATCCTTGGAGGTTCTAACAAGTGTAGAATGGTTAAGGAAGTATTCTAAATGCTTAGAATGGTCTAGGAATGTGTAATAGGACTTATAATAACCATTAGAATGATCCTAAACAATGCTTGAGTCCCCAAGGGACGTAGAGGGTGTAGCATGAGTCCTTGTAGGTTCTAACAAAGTGTAGAATGGTTAAGAGAGTATTCTAAAGGCTTAGAGTGGTCTAGGAATGTGTACTAGGACTTATAATAACCATTAGAATGATCCTAAACATTGTAGGGTACCCCAAGGGACGTAGAGGGTGTACCATGAGTCCTTGGAGGTTCTAACAAAGTGTAGAATGGTTAAGAGAGTATTCTAAAGGCTTAGAATGGTCTAGGAATGTGTACTAGGACTTATAATAACCATTAGAATGATCCTAAACATTGCATGGTACCCCAAGGGACGTAGAGGGTGTAGCATGAGTCCTTGGAGGTTCTAATAAGTGTAGAATGGTTAAGAGAGTATTCTAAAGGCTTAGAGTGGTCTAGGAATGTGTACTAGGACTTATAATAACCATTAGAATGATCCTAAACATTGCATGGTACCCCAAGGGACGTAGAGGGTGTACCATGAGTCCTTGGAGGTTCTAACAAAGTGTAGAATGGTTAAGAGAGTATTCTAAAGGCTTAGAATGGTCTAGGAATGTGTATTAGGACTTATAAGAACCATTAGAATGATCCTAAACATTGCACGGTACCCCAAGGGATGTAAAGGGTGTACCATGAATCCTTGGAGGTTCTAACAAAGTGTAGAATGGTTAAGAGAGTATTCTAAATGCTTAGAATGGTCTTGGAATGTGTAATAGGACTTATAATAACCATTAGAATGATCCTAAACAATGCTTGAGTCGCCAAGGGACGTAGAGGGTATAGCATGAGTCCTTGGAGGTTATAACAAGTGTAGAATGGTTAAGAGAGTATTCTAAAGGCTTAGAATGGTCTAGGAATGTGTATTAGGACTTATAATAACCATTGGAATGATCCTAAACATTGCATGGTACCACAAGGGACGTAGAGGGTGTAGCATGAGTCCTTGTAGGTTCTAACAAGTGTAGAATGGTTCAGAGAGTATTCTAAAGGCTTAGAATGGTCTAGGAATGTGTATTAGGACTTATAAGAACCAATAGAATGATCCTTAACATTGTTCGAGTCCCCAAGGGACATAGAGGGTGTAGCAAGAGTCCTTGGAGGTTCTAATAAGAGTAGAATGGTTAAGGAAGTATTCTAAATGCTTAGAATGGTCTAGGAATGTGTAATAGGACTTATAATAACCATTAGAATGATCCTAAACAATGCTTGAGTCCCCAAGGGACGTAGAGGGTGTAGCATGAGTCCTTGTAGGTTCTAACAAAGTGTAGAATGGTTAAGAGAGTATTCTAAAGGCTTAGAATGGTCTAGGAATGAGTATTAGGACTTATAAGAACCATTAGAATGATCCTAAACATTGCTCGAGTCCCCAAGGGACATAGAGGGTGTAGCAAGAGTCCTTGGAGGTTCTAATAAGAGTAGAATGGTTAAGATAGTATTCTAAAGGCTTAGAATGGTCTAGGAATGTGTATTAGGACTTATAAGAACCATTAGAATGATCCTAAACATTGCTCGAGTCCCCAAGGGACATAGAGGGTGTAGCAAGAGTCCTTGGAGGTTCTAATAAGAGTAGAATGGTTAAGATAGTATTCTAAAGGCTTAGAATGGTCTAGGAATGTGTATTAGGACTTATAATAACCATTAGAATGATCCTAAACATTGCTTGGTGCCCCAAGGGACGTAGAGGGTGTAGCATGAGTCCTTCGAGGTTCTAATAAGTGTAGAATGGTTAAGAGAGTATTCTAAAGGCTTAGAGTGGTCTAGGAATGTGTACTAGGACTTATAATAACCATTAGAATGATCCTAAACATTGTAGGGTACCCCAAGGGACGTAGAGGGTGTACCATGAGTCCTTGGAGGTTCTAAAAAAGTGTAGAATGGTTAAGAGAGTATTCTAAAGGCTTAGAATGGTCTAGGAATGTGTACTAGGACTTATAATAACCATTAGAATGATCCTAAACAATGCTTGAGTCGCCAAGGGACGTAGAGGGTATAGCATGAGTCCTTGGAGGTTATAACAAGTGTAGAATGGTTAAGAGAGTATTCTAAAGGCTTAGAATGGTCTAGGAATGTGTATTAGGACTTATAATAACCATTGGAATGATCCTAAACATTGCATGGTACCACAAGGGACGTAGAGGGTGTAGCATGAGTCCTTGTAGGTTCTAACAAGTGTAGAATGGTTCAGAGAGTATTCTAAAGGCTTAGAATGGTCTAGGAATGTGTATTAGGACTTATAAGAACCAATAGAATGATCCTTAACATTGTTCGAGTCCCCAAGGGACATAGAGGGTGTAGCAAGAGTCCTTGGAGGTTCTAATAAGAGTAGAATGGTTAAGAGAGTATTCTAAAGGCTTAGAATGGTCTAGGAATGTGTAGTAGGACTTATAAGAACCATTAGAATGATCCTAAACAATGCATAGTACCCCAAGGGATGTAGAGGGTGTACCATGAGTCCTTGGAGGTTCTAACAAGTGTAGAATGGTTAAGAGAGTATTCTAAAGGCTTACAATGTTCTAGGAATGTGTATTAGGACTTATAATAACAATTAGAATGATCCTAAACATTGAATGGTGCCCCAAGGGACGTAGATGGTGTAGCATGAGTCCTTGTAGGTTCTAACAAGTGTAGAATGGTTCAGAGAGTATTCTAAAGGCTTAGAATGGTCTAGGAATGTGTATTAGGACTTATAAGAACCAATAGAATGATCCTAAACTTTGTTTGAGTCCCCAAGGGACATAGAGGGTGTAGCAAGAGTGTTTGGAGGTTCTAATAAGAGTAGAATGGTTAAGAGAGTATTCTAAAGGCTTAGAATGGTCTAGGAATGTGTAGTAGGACTTATAAGAACCATTAGAATGATCCTAAACAATGCATGGTACCCCAAGGGATGTAGAGGGTGTACCATGAATCCTTGGAGGTTCTAACAAGTGTAGAATGGTTAAGGAAGTATTCTAAATGCTTAGAATGGTCTAGGAATGTGTAATAGGACTTATAATAACCATTAGAATGATCCTAAACAATGCTTGAGTCCCCAAGGGACGTAGAGGGTGTAGCATGAGTCCTTGTAGGTTCTAACAAAGTGTAGAATGGTTAAGAGAGTATTCTAAAGGCTTAGAATGGTCTAGGAATGAGTATTAGGACTTATAAGAACCATTAGAATGATCCTAAACATTGCTCGAGTCCCCAAGGGACATAGAGGGTGTAGCAAGAGTCCTTGGAGGTTCTAATAAGAGTAGAATGGTTAAGATAGTATTCTAAAGGCTTAGAATGGTCTAGGAATGTGTATTAGGACTTATAATAACCATTAGAATGATCCTAAACATTGCTTGGTGCCCCAAGGGACGTAGAGGGTGTAGCATGAGTCCTTGGAGGTTCTAATAAGTGTAGAATGGTTAAGAGAGTATTCTAAAGGCTTAGAGTGGTCTAGGAATGTGTACTAGGACTTATAATAACCATTAGAATGATCCTAAACATTGTAGGGTACCCCAAGGGACGTAGAGGGTGTACCATGAGTCCTTGGAGGTTCTAACAAAGTGTAGAATGGTTAAGAGAGTATTCTAAAGGCTTAGAATGGTCTAGGAATGTGTACTAGGACTTATAATAACCATTAGAATGATCCTAAACATTGCATGGTACCCCAAGGGACGTAGAGGGTGTAGCATGAGTCCTTGGAGGTTCTAATAAGTGTAGAATGGTTAAGAGAGTATTCTAAAGGCTTAGAGTGGTCTAGGAATGTGTACTAGGACTTATAATAACCATTAGAATGATCCTAAACATTGCATGGTACCCCAAGGGACGTAGAGGGTGTACCATGAGTCCTTGGAGGTTCTAACAAAGTGTAGAATGGTTAAGAGAGTATTCTAAAGGCTTAGAATGGTCTAGGAATGTGTATTAGGACTTATAAGAACCATTAGAATGATCCTAAACATTGCACGGTACCCCAAGGGATGTAAAGGGTGTACCATGAATCCTTGGAGGTTCTAACAAAGTGTAGAATGGTTAAGAGAGTATTCTAAATGCTTAGAATGGTCTTGGAATGTGTAATAGGACTTATAATAACCATTAGAATGATCCTAAACAATGCTTGAGTCGCCAAGGGACGTAGAGGGTATAGCATGAGTCCTTGGAGGTTATAACAAGTGTAGAATGGTTAAGAGAGTATTCTAAAGGCTTAGAATGGTCTAGGAATGTGTATTAGGACTTATAATAACCATTGGAATGATCCTAAACATTGCATGGTACCACAAGGGACGTAGAGGGTGTAGCATGAGTCCTTGTAGGTTCTAACAAGTGTAGAATGGTTCAGAGAGTATTCTAAAGGCTTAGAATGGTCTAGGAATGTGTATTAGGACTTATAAGAACCAATAGAATGATCCTTAACATTGTTCGAGTCCCCAAGGGACATAGAGGGTGTAGCAAGAGTCCTTGGAGGTTCTAATAAGAGTAGAATGGTTAAGAGAGTATTCTAAAGGCTTAGAATGGTCTAGGAATGTGTAGTAGGACTTATAAGAACCATTAGAATGATCCTAAACAATGCATGGTACCCCAAGGGATGTAGAGGGTGTACCATGAGTCCTTGGAGGTTCTAACAAGTGTAGAATGGTTAAGAGAGTATTCTAAAGGCTTACAATGGTCTAGGAATGTGTATTAGGACTTATAATAACCATTAGAATGATCCTACACATTGAATGGTGCCCCAAGGGACGTAGATGGTGTAGCATGAGTCCTTGGAGGTTCTAATAAGTGTAGAATGGTTAAGAGTGTATTCTAAAGGCTTAGAATGGTCTAGGAATGTGTACTAGGACTTATAATAACCATTAGAACGATCCTAAACATTGCACGGTACCCCAAGGGACGTAGAGGGTGTACCATGAGTCCTTGGAGGTTCTAACAAAGTGTAGAATGGTTAAGAGAGTATTCTAAAGGCTTAGAATGGTGTAGGAATGAGTATTAGGACTTATAAGAACCATTAGAATGATCCTAAACATTGCTCGAGTCCCCAAGGGACATAGAGGGTGTAGGATGAGTCCTTGGAGGTTCTAATAAGTGTAGAATGGTTAAGAGAGTATTCTAAAGGCTTAGAATGGTCTAGGAATGTGTATTAGGACTTATAAGAACCATTAGAATGATCCTAAACATTGCACGGTACCCCAAGGGATGTAAAGGGTGTAGCATGAGTCCTTGGAGGTTCTAATAAGTGTAGAATGGTTAAGAGAGTATTCTAAAGGCTTAGAATGGTCGAGGAATGTGTATTAGGACTTATAATAACCATTAGAATGATCCTAAACATTGAATGGTGCCCCAAGGGACGTAGATGGTGTAGCATGAGTCCTTGGAGGTTCTAATAAGTGTAGAATGGTTAAGAGTGTATTCTAAAGGCTTAGAATGGTCTAGGAATGTGTACTAGGACTTATAATAACCATTAGAACGATCCTAAACATTGCACGGTACCCCAAGGGACGTAGAGGGTGTACCATGAGTCCTTGGAGGTTCTAACAAAGTGTAGAATGGTTAAGAGAGTATTCTAAAGGCTTAGAATGGTGTAGGAATGAGTATTAGGACTTATAAGAACCATTAGAATGATCCTAAACATTGCTCGAGTCCCCAAGGGACATAGAGGGTGTAGGATGAGTCCTTGGAGGTTCTAATAAGTGTAGAATGGTTAAGAGTGTATTCTAAAGGCTTAGAATGGTCGAGGAATGTGTACTAGGACTTATAATAACCATTAGAATGATCCTAAACAATGCATGGTACCCCAAGGGATGTAGAGGGTGTACCATGAGTCCTTGGAGGTTCTAACAAGTGTAGAATGGTTAAGAGAGTATTCTAAAGGCTTACAATGTTCTAGGAATGTGTATTAGGACTTATAATAACAATTAGAATGATCCTAAACATTGAATGGTGCCCCAAGGGACGTAGATGGTGTAGCATGAGTCCTTGTAGGTTCTAACAAGTGTAGAATGGTTCAGAGAGTATTCTAAAGGCTTAGAATGGTCTAGGAATGTGTATTAGGACTTATAAGAACCAATAGAATGATCCTAAACTTTGTTTGAGTCCCCAAGGGACATAGAGGGTGTAGCAAGAGTGTTTGGAGGTTCTAATAAGAGTAGAATGGTTAAGAGAGTATTCTAAAGGCTTAGAATGGTCTAGGAATGTGTAGTAGGACTTATAAGAACCATTAGAATGATCCTAAACAATGCATGGTACCCCAAGGGATGTAGAGGGTGTACCATGAATCCTTGGAGGTTCTAACAAGTGTAGAATGGTTAAGGAAGTATTCTAAATGCTTAGAATGGTCTAGGAATGTGTAATAGGACTTATAATAACCATTAGAATGATCCTAAACATTGCTCGAGTCCCCAAGGGACATAGAGGGTGTAGCAAGAGTCCTTGGAGGTTCTAATAAGAGTAGAATGGTTAAGATAGTATTCTAAAGGCTTAGAATGGTCTAGGAATGTGTATTAGGACTTATAATAACCATTAGAATGATCCTAAACATTGCTTGGTGCCCCAAGGGACGTAGAGGGTGTAGCATGAGTCCTTGGAGGTTCTAATAAGTGTAGAATGGTTAAGAGAGTATTCTAAAGGCTTAGAGTGGTCTAGGAATGTGTACTAGGACTTATAATAACCATTAGAATGATCCTAAACATTGTAGGGTACCCCAAGGGACGTAGAGGGTGTACCATGAGTCCTTGGAGGTTCTAACAAAGTGTAGAATGGTTAAGAGAGTATTCTAAAGGCTTAGAATGGTCTAGGAATGTGTACTAGGACTTATAATAACCATTAGAATGATCCTAAACATTGCATGGTACCCCAAGGGACGTAGAGGGTGTAGCATGAGTCCTTGGAGGTTCTAATAAGTGTAGAATGGTTAAGAGAGTATTCTAAAGGTTTAGAGTGGTCTAGGAATGTGTACTAGGACTTATAATAACCATTAGAATGATCCTAAACATTGTAGGGTACCCCAAGGGACGTAGAGGGTGTACCATGAGTCCTTGGAGGTTCTAACAAAGTGTAGAATGGTTAAGAGAGTATTCTAAAGGCTTAGAATGGTCTAGGAATGTGTACTAGGACTTATAATAACCATTAGAATGATCCTAAACATTGCATGGTACCCCAAGGGACGTAGAGGGTGTAGCATGAGTCCTTGGAGGTTCTAATAAGTGTAGAATGGTTAAGAGAGTATTCTAAAGGCTTAGAGTGGTCTAGGAATGTGTACTAGGACTTATAATAACCATTAGAATGATCCTAAACATTGCATGGTACCCCAAGGGACGTAGAGGGTGTACCATGAGTCCTTGGAGGTTCTAACAAAGTGTAGAATGGTTAAGAGAGTATTCTAAAGGCTTAGAATGGTCTAGGAATGTGTATTAGGACTTATAAGAACCATTAGAATGATCCTAAACATTGCACGGTACCCCAAGGGATGTAAAGGATGTACCATGAATCCTGGGAGGTTCTAACAAAGTGTAGAATGGTTAAGAGAGTATTCTAAATGCTTAGAATGGTCTTGGAATGTGTAATAGGACTTATAATAACCATTAGAATGATCCTAAACAATGCTTGAGTCGCCAAGGGACGTAGAGGGTATAACATGAGTCCTTGGAGGTTATAACAAGTGTAGAATGGTTAAGAGAGTATTCTAAAGGCTTAGAATGGTCTAGGAATGTGTATTAGGACTTATAATAACCATTGGAATGATCCTAAACATTGCATGGTACCACAAGGGATGTAGAGGGTGTAGCATGAGTCCTTGTAGGTTCTAACAAGTGTAGAATGGTTCAGAGAGTATTCTAAAGGCTTAGAATGGTCTAGGAATGTGTATTAGGACTTATAAGAACCAATAGAATGATCCTTAACATTGTTCGAGTCCCCAAGGGACATAGAGGGTGTAGCAAGAGTCCTTGGAGGTTCTAATAAGAGTAGAATGGTTAAGAGAGTATTCTAAAGGCTTAGAATGGTCTAGGAATGTGTAGTAGGACTTATAAGAACCATTAGAATGATCCTAAACAATGCATGGTACCCCAAGGGATGTAGAGGGTGTACCATGAGTCCTTGGAGGTTCTAACAAGTGTAGAATGGTTAAGAGAGTATTCTAAAGGCTTACAATGGTCTAGGAATGTGTATTAGGACTTATAATAACCATTAGAATGATCCTACACATTGAATGGTGCCCCAAGGGACGTAGATGGTGTAGCATGAGTCCTTGGAGGTTCTAATAAGTGTAGAATGGTTAAGAGTGTATTCTAAAGGCTTAAAATGGTCTAGGAATGTGTACTAGGACTTATAATAACCATTAGAACGATCCTAAACATTGCACGGTACCCCAAGGGACGTAGAGGGTGTACCATGAGTCCTTGGAGGTTCTAACAAAGTGTAGAATGGTTAAGAGAGTATTCTAAAGGCTTAGAATGGTGTAGGAATGAGTATTAGGACTTATAAGAACCATTAGAATGATCCTAAACATTGCTCGAGTCCCCAAGGGACATAGAGGGTGTAGGATGAGTCCTTGGAGGTTCTAATAAGTGTAGAATGGTTAAGAGAGTATTCTAAAGGCTTAGAATGGTCTAGGAATGTGTATTAGGACTTATAAGAACCATTAGAATGATCCTAAACATTGCACGGTACCCCAAGGGATGTAAAGGGTGTAGCATGAGTCCTTGGAGGTTCTAATAAGTGTAGAATGGTTAAGAGAGTATTCTAAAGGCTTAGAATGGTCTAGGAATGTGTATTAGGACTTATAATAACCATTGGAATGATCCTAAACATTGCATGGTACCACAAGGGACGTAGAGGGTGTAGCATGAGTCCTTGTAGGTTCTAACAAAGTGTAAATGGTTAAGAGAGTATTCTAAAGGCTTAGAATGGTGTAGGAATGAGTATTAGGACTTATAAGAACCATTAGAAATATCCTAAACATTGCATGGTACCCCAAGGGACGTAGAGGGTGTACCATGAGTCCTTGGAGGTTCTAACAAAGTGTAGAATGGTTAAGAGAGTATTCTAAAGGCTTAGAATGGTCTAGGAATGTGTAATAGGACTTATAATAACCATTAGAAGGATCCTAAACAATGCTTGAGTCCTCAAGGGACGTAGAGGGTGTAGCATGAGTCCTTGGAGGTTATAACAAGTGTAGAATGGTTAAAATAGTATTCTAAAGCCTTAGAATGGTCTAGGAATGTGTATTAGGACTTATAATAACCATTAGAATGATCCTAAACATTGCATGGTGCCCCAAGGGACGTAGAGGGTGTAGCATGAGTCCTTGTAGGTTCTAACAAAGTGTAGAATGGTTAAGAGAGTATTCTAAAGGCTTAGAATGGTGTAGGAATGAGTATTAGGACTTATAAGAACCATTAAAATGATCCTAAACATTGCTCGAGTCCCCAAGGGACATAGAGGGTGTAGCAAGAGTCCTTGGAGGTTCTAATAAGAGTAGAATGGTTAAGAGAGTATTCTAAAGGCTTAGAATGGTCTAGGAATGTGTATTAGGACTTATAATAACCATTAGAATGATCCTAAACAATGCTTCAGTCCCAAAGGGACGTAGAGGGTGTAGCATGAATCCATGGAGATTATAACAAGTGTAGAATGGTTAAGATAGTATTCTAAAGGCTTAGAATGGTCTAGGAATGTGTATTAGGATTTATAATAACCATTAGAATGATCCTAAACATTGCATGGTGCCCCAAGGGACGTAGAGGGTGTAGCATGAGTCCATGGAGATTATAACAAGTGTAGAATTGTTAAGATAGTATTCTAAAGGCTTAGAATGGTCTAGGAATGTGTATTAGGACTTATAATAACCATTAGAATGATCCTAAACATTGCATGGTGCCCCAAGGGACGTAGAGGGTATAGCATGAGTCCTTGGAGGTTCTAATAAGTGTAGAATGGTTAAGAGAGTATTCTAAAGGCTTAGAATGGTCTTGGAATGTGTACTAGGACTTATAATAACCATTAGAATGATCCTAAACATTGCATGGTACCCCAAGGGACGTAGAGGGTGTACCATGAGTCCTTCGAGGTTCTAACAAAGTGTAGAATGGTTAAGAGAGTATTCTAAAGGCTTAGAATGGTCTAGGAATGTGTATTAGGACTTATAATAACCATTGGAATGATCCAAAACATTGCATGGTACCACAAGGGACGTAGCGGGTGTAGCATGAGTCCTTGTAGGTTCTAACAAGTGTAGAATGGTTAAGAGAGTATTCTAAAGGCTTAGAATGGTCTAGGAATGTGTATTAGGACTATAAGAACCATTAGAATGATCCTAAACATTGTTCGAGTCCCCAAGGGACATAGAGGGTGTAGCAAGAGTCCTTGGAGGTTCTAATAAGAGTAGAATGGTTAAGAGAGTATTCTAAAGGCTTAGAATGGTCTAGGAATGTGTAGTAGGACTTATAAGAACCATTAGAATGATCCTAAACAATGCATAGTACCCCAAGGGATGTAGAGGGTGTACCATTAATCCTTGGAGGTTCTAACAAGTGTAGAATGGTTACGAGAGTATTCTAAAGGCTTAGAATGGTCTAGGAATGTGTACTAGGACTTATAATAACCATTAGAATGATCCGAAACATTGCACGGTACCCCAAGGGACGTAGAGGGTGTACCATGAGTCCTTGGAGTTTCTAACAAAGTGTAGAATGGTTAAGAGAGTATTCTAAAGGCTTAGAATGGTCTAGGAATGAGTATTAGGACTTATAAGAACCATTAGAATGATCCTAAACATTGCTCGAGTCCCCAAGGGACATAAAGGGTGTAGGATGAGTCCTTGGAGGTTCTAATAAGTGTAGAATGGTTAAGAGAGTATTCTAAAGGCTTAGAATGGTCTAGGAATGTGTATTAGGACTTATAAGAACCAATAGAATGATCCTAAACATTGTTTGAGTCCCCAAGGGACATAGAGGGTGTAGCAAGAGTGTTTGGAGGTTCTAATAAGAGTAGAATGGTTAAGAGAGTATTCTAAAGGCTTAGAATGGTCTAGGAATGTGTAGTAGGACTTATAAGAACCATTAGAATGATCCTAAACAATGCATGGTACCCCAAGGGATGTAGAGGGTGTACCATGAATCCTTGGAGGTTCTAACAAGTGTAGAATGGTTAAGGAAGTATTCTAAATGCTTAGAATGGTCTAGGAATGTGTAATAGGACTTATAATAACCATTAGAATGATCCTAAACAATGCTTGAGTCCCCAAGGGACGTAGAGGGTGTAGCATGAGTCCTTGTAGGTTCTAACAAAGTGTAGAATGGTTAAGAGAGTATTCTAACGGCTTAGAATGGTCTAGGAATGAGTATTAGGACTTATAAGAACCATTAGAATGATCCTAAACATTGCTCGAGTCCCCAAGGGACATAGAGGGTGTAGCAAGAGTCCTTGGAGGTTCTAATAAGAGTAGAATGGTTAAGATAGTATTCTAAAGGCTTAGAATGGTCTAGGAATGTGTATTAGGACTTATAATAACCATTAGAATGATCCTAAACATTGCTTGGTGCCCCAAGGGACGTAGAGGGTGTAGCATGAGTCCTTGGAGGTTCTAATAAGTGTAGAATGGTTAAGAGAGTATTCTAAAGGCTTAGAGTGGTCTAGGAATGTGTACTAGGACTTATAATAACCATTAGAATGATCCTAAACATTGTAGGGTACCCCAAGGGACGTAGAGGGTGTACCATGAGTCCTTGGAGGTTCTAACAAAGTGTAGAATGGTTAAGAGAGTATTCTAAAGGCTTAGAATGGTCTAGGAATGTGTACTAGGACTTATAATAACCATTAGAATGATCCTAAACATTGCATGGTACCCCAAGGGACGTAGAGGGTGTAGCATGAGTCCTTGGAGGTTCTAATAAGTGTAGAATGGTTAAGAGAGTATTCTAAAGGCTTAGAGTGGTCTAGGAATGTGTACTAGGACTTATAATAACCATTAGAATGATCCTAAACATTGCATGGTACCCCAAGGGACGTAGAGGGTGTACCATGAGTCCTTGGAGGTTCTAACAAAGTGTAGAATGGTTAAGAGAGTATTCTAAAGGCTTAGAATGGTCTAGGAATGTGTATTAGGACTTATAATAACCATTAGAATGATCCTAAACATTGCATGGTACCCCAAGGGACGTAGAGGGTGTAGCATGAGTCCTTGGAGGTTCTAATAAGTGTAGAATGGTTAAGAGAGTATTCTAAAGGCTTAGAGTGGTCTAGGAATGTGTACTAGGACTTATAATAACCATTAGAATGATCCTAAACATTGCATGGTACCCCAAGGGACGTAGAGGGTGTACCATGAGTCCTTGGAGGTTCTAACAAAGTGTAGAATGGTTAAGAGAGTATTCTAAAGGCTTAGAATGGTCTAGGAATGTGTATTAGGACTTATAAGAACCATTAGAATGATCCTAAACATTGCACGGTACCCCAAGGGATGTAAAGGGTGTACCATGAATCCTTGGAGGTTCTAACAAAGTGTAGAATGGTTAAGAGAGTATTCTAAATGCTTAGAATGGTCTTGGAATGTGTAATAGGACTTATAATAACCATTAGAATGATCCTAAACAATGCTTGAGTCGCCAAGGGACGTAGAGGGTATAGCATGAGTCCTTGGAGGTTATAACAAGTGTAGAATGGTTAAGAGAGTATTCTAAAGGCTTAGAATGGTCTAGGAATGTGTATTAGGACTTATAATAACCATTGGAATGATCCTAAACATTGCATGGTACCACAAGGGACGTAGAGGGTGTAGCATGAGTCCTTGTAGGTTCTAACAAGTGTAGAATGGTTCAGAGAGTATTCTAAAGGCTTAGAATGGTCTAGGAATGTGTATTAGGACTTATAAGAACCAATAGAATGATCCTTAACATTGTTCGAGTCCCCAAGGGACATAGAGGGTGTAGCAAGAGTCCTTGGAGGTTCTAATAAGAGTAGAATGGTTAAGAGAGTATTCTAAAGGCTTAGAATGGTCTAGGAATGTGTAGTAGGACTTATAAGAACCATTAGAATGATCCTAAACAATGCATGGTACCCCAAGGGATGTAGAGGGTGTACCATGAGTCCTTGGAGGTTCTAACAAGTGTAGAATGGTTAAGAGAGTATTCTAAAGGCTTACAATGGTCTAGGAATGTGTATTAGGACTTATAATAACCATTAGAATGATCCTACACATTGAATGGTGCCCCAAGGGACGTAGATGGTGTAGCATGAGTCCTTGGAGGTTCTAATAAGTGTAGAATGGTTAAGAGTGTATTCTAAAGGCTTAGAATGGTCTAGGAATGTGTATTAGGACTTATAATAACCATTAGAACGATCCTAAACATTGCACGGTACCCCAAGGGACGTAGAGGGTGTACCATGAGTCCTTGGAGGTTCTAAAAAAGTGTAGAATGGTTAAGAGAGTATTCTAAAGGCTTAGAATGGTGTAGGAATGAGTATTAGGACTTATAAGAACCATTAGAATGATCCTAAACATTGCTCGAGTCCCCAAGGGACATAGAGGGTGTAGGATGAGTCCTTGGAGGTTCTAATAAGTGTAGAATGGTTAAGAGAGTATTCTAAAGGCTTAGAATGGTCTAGGAATGTGTATTAGGACTTATAAGAACCATTAGAATGATCCTAAACATTGCACGGTACCCCAAGGGATGTAAAGGGTGTAGCATGAGTCCTTGGAGGTTCTAATAAGTGTAGAATGGTTAAGAGAGTATTCTAAAGGCTTAGAATTGTCTAGGAATGTGTATTAGGACTTATAATAACCATTAGAATGATCCTAAACATTGAATGGTGCCCCAAGGGACGTAGATGGTGTAGCATGAGTCCTTGGAGGTTCTAATAAGTGTAGAATGGTTAAGAGTGTATTCTAAAGGCTTAGAATGGTCTAGGAATGTGTACTAGGACTTATAATAACCATTAGAACGATCCTAAACATTGCACGGTACCCCAAGGGACGTAGAGGGTGTACCATGAGTCCTTGGAGGTTCTAACAAAGTGTAGAATGGTTAAGAGAGTATTCTAAAGGCTTAGAATGGTGTAGGAATGAGTATTAGGACTTATAAGAACCATTAGAATGATCCTAAACATTGCTCGAGTCCCCAAGGGACATAGAGGGTGTAGGATGAGTCCTTGGAGGTTCTAATAAGTGTAGAATGGTTAAGAGAGTATTCTAAAGGCTTAGAATGGTCTAGGAATGTGTATTAGGACTTATAAGAACCATTAGAATGATCCTAAACATTGCACGGTACCCCAAGGGATGTAAAGGGTGTAGCATGAGTCCTTGGAGGTTCTAATAAGTGTAGAATGGTTAAGAGAGTATTCTAAAGGCTTAGAATGGTCTAGGAATGTGTATTAGGACTTATAATAACCATTGGAATGATCCTAAACATTGCATGGTACCACAAGGGACGTAGAGGGTGTAGCATGAGTCCTTGTAGGTTCTAACAAAGTGTAAATGGTTAAGAGAGTATTCTAAAGGCTTAGAATGGTGTAGGAATGAGTATTAGGACTTATAAGAACCATTAGAATGATCCTAAACATTGCATGGTACCCCAAGGGATGTAGAGGGTGTTCCATGAGTCCTTGGAGGTTCTAACAAGTGTAGAATGGTTAAGAGAGTATTCTAAAGGTTTAGAATGGTCTAGGAATGAGTATTAGGACTTATAAGAACCATTAGAATGATCCTAAACATTGCTCGAGTCCCCAAGGGACATAGAGGGTGTAGGATGAGTCCTTGGAGGTTCTAATAAGTGTAGAATGGTTAAGAGAGTATTCTAAAGGCTTAGAATGGTCTAGGAATGTGTATTAGGACTTATAAGAACCATTAGAATGATCCTAAACATTGAATGGTGCCCCAAGGGACGTAGATGGTGTAGCATGAGTCCTTGGAGGTTCTAATAAGTGTAGAATGGTGAAGAGTGTATTCTAAAGGCTTAGAATGGTCTAGGAATGTGTACTAGGACTTATAATAACCATTAGAATGATCCTAAACATTGCACGGTACCCCAAGGGACGTAGAGGGTGTACCATGAGTCCTTGGAGGTTCTAACAAAGTGTAGAATGGTTAAGAGAGTATTCTAAAGGCTTAGAATGGTCTAGGAATGTGTATTAGGAATTATAATAACCATTGGAATGATCCTAAACATTGCATGGTACCACAAGGGACGTAGAGGGTGTAGCATGAGTCCTTGTAGGTTCTAACAAAGTGTAGAATGGTTAAGAGAGTATTCTAAAGGCTTAGAATGGTCTAGGAATGAGTATTAGGACTTATAAGAACCATTAGAATGATCCTAAACATTGCTCGAGTCCCCAAGGGACATAGAGGGTGTAGGATGAGTCCTTGGAGGTTCTAATAAGTGTAGAATGGTTAAGAGAGTATTCTAAAGGCTTAGAATGGTCTAGGAATGTGTATTAGGACTTATAAGAACCATTAGAATGATCCTAAACATTGCATGGTACCCCAAGGGACGTAGAGGGTGTACCATGAGTCCTTGGAGGTTCTAACAAGTGTAGAATGGTTAAGAGAGTATTCTAAAGGCTTAGAATGGTCTAGGAATGTGTATTAGGACTTATAATAACCATTGGAATGATCCTAAACATTGCATGGTACCACAAGGGACGTAGAGGGTGTAGCATGAGTCCTTGTAGGTTCTAACAAAGTGTAAATGGTTAAGAGAGTATTCTAAAGGCTTAGAATGGTGTAGGAATGAGTATTAGGACTTATAAGAACCATTAGAATGATCCTAAACATTGCATGGTACCCCAAGGGATGTAGAGGGTGTTCCATGAGTCCTTGGAGGTTCTAACAAGTGTAGAATGGTTAAGAGAGTATTCTAAAGGCTTAGAATGGTGTAGGAATGAGTATTAGGACTTATAAGAACCATTAGAATGATCCTAAACATTGCATGGTACCCCAAGGGATGTAGAGGGTGTTCCATGAGTCCTTGGAGGTTCTAACAAGTGTAGAATGGTTAAGAGAGTATTCTAAAGGTTTAGAATGGTCTAGGAATGAGTATTAGGACTTATAAGAACCATTAGAATGATCCTAAACATTGCTCGAGTCCCCAAGGGACATAGAGGGTGTAGGATGAGTCCTTGGAGGTTCTAATAAGTGTAGAATGGTTAAGAGAGTATTCTAAAGGCTTAGAATGGTCTTGGAATGTGTATTAGGACTTATAAGAACCATTAGAATGATCCTAAACATTGAATGGTGCCCCAAGGGACGTAGATGGTGTAGCATGAGTCCTTGGAGGTTCTAATAAGTGTAGAATGGTGAAGAGTGTATTCTAAAGGCTTAGAATGGTCTAGGAATGTGTACTAGGACTTATAATAACCATTAGAATGATCCTAAACATTGCACGGTACCCCAAGGGACGTAGAGGGTGTACCATGAGTCCTTGGAGGTTCTAACAAAGTGTAGAATGGTTAAGAGAGTATTCTAAAGGCTTAGAATGGTCTAGGAATGTGTATTAGGACTTATAATAACCATTGGAATGATCCTAAATATTGTTCGAGTCCCCACGGGACATAGAGGGTGTAGCAAGAGTCCTTGGAGGTTCTAATAAAAGTAGAATGGTTAAGAGAGTATTCTAAAGGCTTAGAATGGTCTAGGAATGAGTATTAGGACTTATAAGAACCATTAGAATGATCCTAAACATTGCTCGAGTCCCCAAGGGACATAGAGGGTGTAGGATGAGTCCTTGGAGGTTCTAATAAGTGTAGAATGGTTAAGAGAGTATTCTAAAGGCTTAGAATGGTCTAGGAATGTGTATTAGGACTTATAAGAACCATTAGAATGATCCTAAACATTGCATGGTACCCCAAGGGACGTAGAGGGTGTACCATGAGTCCTTGGAGGTTCTAACAAGTGTAGAATGGTTAAGAGAGTATTCTAAAGGCTTAGAATGGTCTAGGAATGTGTATTAGGACTTATAATAACCATTGGAATGATCCTAAACATTGCATGGTACCACAAGGGACGTAGAGGGTGTAGCATGAGTCCTTGTAGGTTCTAACAAAGTGTAAATGGTTAAGAGAGTATTCTAAAGGCTTAGAATGGTGTAGGAATGAGTATTAGGACTTATAAGAACCATTAGAATGATCCTAAACATTGCATGGTACCCCAAGGGATGTAGAGGGTGTTCCATGAGTCCTTGGAGGTTCTAACAAGTGTAGAATGGTTAAGAGAGTATTCTAAAGGTTTAGAATGGTCTAGGAATGAGTATTAGGAATTATAAGAACCATTAGAATGATCCTAAACATTGCTCGAGTCCCCAAGGGACATAGAGGGTGTAGGATGAGTCCTTGGAGGTTCTAATAAGTGTAGAATGGTTAAGAGAGTATTCTAAAGGCTTAGAATGGTCTAGGAATGTGTATTAGGACTTATAAGAACCATTAGAATGATCCTAAACATTGAATGGTGCCCCAAGGGACGTAGATGGTGTAGCATGAGTCCTTGGAGGTTCTAATAAGTGTAGAATGGTGAAGAGTGTATTCTAAAGGCTTAGAATGGTCTAGGAATGTGTACTAGGACTTATAATAACCATTAGAATGATCCTAAACATTGCACGGTACCCCAAGGGACGTAGAGGGTGTACCATGAGTCCTTGGAGGTTCTAACAAAGTGTAGAATGGTTAAGAGAGTATTCTAAAGGCTTAGAATGGTCTAGGAATGTGTATTAGGACTTATAATAACCATTGGAATGATCCTAAATATTGTTCGAGTCCCCACGGGACATAGAGGGTGTAGCAAGAGTCCTTGGAGGTTCTAATAAAAGTAGAATGGTTAAGAGAGTATTCTAAAGGCTTAGAATGGTCTAGGAATGTGTAGTAGGACTTATAAGAACCATTAGAATGATCCTAAACAATGCATGGTACCCCAAGGGATGAAGAGGGTGTACCATGAATCCTTGGAGGTTCTAACAAGTGTAGAATGGTTAAGAGAGTATTCTAAATGCTTAGAATGGTCTAGGAATGTGTAATAGGACTTATAATAACCATTAGAATGATCCTAAACAATGCATGGTACCCCAAGGGATGTAGAGGGTGTACCATGAGTCCTTGGAGGTTCTAACAAGTGTAGAATGGTTAAAAGAGTATTCTAAAGGCTTACAATGGTCTAGGAATATGTATTAGGACTTATAATAACCATTGGAATGATCCTAAACATTGCATGGTACCACAAGGGACGTAGAGGGTGTAGCATGAGTCCTTGTAGGTTCTAACAAGTGTAGAATGGTTAAGAGAGTATTCTAAAGGCTTAGAATGGTCTAGGAATGTGTATTAGGACTTATAAGAACCAATAGAATGATCCTAAACATTGTTCGAGTCCCCAAGGGACATAGAGGGTGTAGCAAGAGTCCTTGGAGGTTCTAATAAGAGTAGAATGGTTAAGAGAGTATTCTAAAGGCTTAGAATGGTCTAGGAATGTGTAGTAGGACTTATAAGAACCATTAGAATGATCCTAAACAATGCATGGTACCCCAAGGGATGAAGAGGGTGTACCATGAATCCTTGGAGGTTCTAACAAGTGTAGAATGGTTAAGAGAGTATTCTAAATGCTTAGAATGGTCTAGGAATGTGTAATAGGACTTATAATAACCATTAGAATGATCCTAAACATTGCACGGTACCCCAAGGGACGTAGAGGGTGTACCATGAGTCCTTGGAGGTTCTAACAAAGTGTAGAATGGTTAAGAGAGTATTCTAAAGGCTTAGAATGGTCTAGGAATGTGTATTAGGACTTATAAGAACCAATAGAATGATCCTAAACAATGCTTGAGTCCCCAAGGGACGTAGAGGGTGTAGCATGAGTCCTTGGAGGTTATAACAAGTGTAGAATGGTTAAGAGAGTATTCTAAAGGCTTAGAATGGTCTAGGAATGTGTAGTAGGACTTATAAGAACCATTAGAATGATCCTAAACAATGCATGGTACCCCAAGGGATGTAGAGGGTGTTCCATGAGTCCTTGGAGGTTCTAACAAGTGTAGAATGGTTAAGAGAGTATTCTAAAGGCTTACAATGGTCTAGGAATGTGTATTAGGACTTATAATAACCATTAGAATGATCCTAAACATTGAATGGTGCCCCAAGGGACGTAGATGGTGTAGCATGAGTCCTTGGAGGTTCTAATAAGTGTAGAATGGTTAAGAGTGTATTCTAAAGGCTTAGAATGGTCTAGGAATGTGTACTAGGACTTATAATAACCATTAGAATGATCCTAAACATTGCACGGTACCCCAAGGGACGTAGAGGGTGTACCATGAGTCCTTGGAGGTTCTAACAAAGTGTAGAATGGTTAAGAGAGTATTCTAAAGGCTTAGAATGGTCTAGGAATGTGTATTAGGACTTATAATAACCATTGGAATGATCCTAAATATTGTTCGAGTCCCCACGGGACATAGAGGGTGTAGCAAGAGTCCTTGGAGGTTCTAATAAAAGTAGAATGGTTAAGAGAGTATTCTAAAGGCTTAGAATGGTCTAGGAATGAGTATTAGGACTTATAAGAACCATTAGAATGATCCTAAACATTGCTCGAGTCCCCAAGGGACATAGAGGGTGTAGCAAGAGTCCTTGGAGGTTCTAATAAGAGTAGAATGGTTAAGAGAGTATTCTAAAGGCTTAGAATGGTCTAGGAATGTGTAGTAGGACTTATAAGAACCATTAGAATGATCCTAAACAATGCATGGTACCCCAAGGGATGAAGAGGGTGTACCATGAATCCTTGGAGGTTCTAACAAGTGTAGAATGGTTAAGAGAGTATTCTAAATGCTTAGAATGGTCTAGGAATGTGTAATAGGACTTACAATAACCATTAGAATGATCCTAAACAATGCTTGAGTCCCCAAGGGACGTAGAGGGTGTAGCATGAGTCCTTGGAGGTTATAACAAGTGTAGAATGGTTAAGAGAGTATTCTAAAGGCTTAGAATGGTCTAGGAATGTGTAGTAGGACTTATAAGAACCATTAGAATGATCCTAAACAATGCATGGTACCCCAAGGGATGTAGAGGGTGTTCCATGAGTCCTTGGAGGTTCTAACAAGTGTAGAATGGTTAAGAGAGTATTCTAAAGGCTTACAATGGTCTAGGAATGTGTATTAGGACTTATAATAACCATTAGAATGATCCTAAACATTGAATGGTGCCCCAAGGGACGTAGATGGTGTAGCATGAGTCCTTGGAGGTTCTAATAAGTGTAGAATGGTTAAGAGTGTATTCTAAAGGCTTAGAATGGTCTAGGAATGTGTACTAGGACTTATAATAACCATTAGAATGATCCTAAACATTGCACGGTACCCCAAGGGACGTAGAGGGTGTACCATGAGTCCTTGGAGGTTCTAACAAAGTGTAGAATGGTTAAGAGAGTATTCTAAAGGCTTAGAATGGTGTAGGAATGAGTATTAGGACTTATAAGAACCATTAGAATGATCCTAAACATTGCATGGTACCCCAAGGGATGTAGAGGGTGTTCCATGAGTCCTTGGAGGTTCTAACAAGTGTAGAATGGTTAAGAGAGTATTCTAAAGGTTTAGAATGGTCTAGGAATGAGTATTAGGACTTATAAGAACCATTAGAATGATCCTAAACATTGCTCGAGTCCCCAAGGGACATAGAGGGTGTAGGATGAGTCCTTGGAGGTTCTAATAAGTGTAGAATGGTTAAGAGAGTATTCTAAAGGCTTAGAATGGTCTAGGAATGTGTATTAGGACTTATAAGAACCATTAGAATGATCCTAAACATTGAATGGTGCCCCAAGGGACGTAGATGGTGTAGCATGAGTCCTTGGAGGTTCTAATAAGTGTAGAATGGTGAAGAGTGTATTCTAAAGGCTTAGAATGGTCTAGGAATGTGTACTAGGACTTATAATAACCATTAGAATGATCCTAAACATTGCACGGTACCCCAAGGGACGAAGAGGGTGTACCATGAGTCCTTGGAGGTTCTAACAAAGTGTAGAATGGTTAAGAGAGTATTCTAAAGGCTTAGAATGGTCTAGGAATGTGTATTAGGACTTATAAGAACCAATAGAATGATCCTAAACATTGTTCGAGTCCCCAAGGGACATAGAGGGTGTAGCAAGAGTCCTTGGAGGTTCTAATAAGAGTAGAATGGTTAAGAGAGTATTCTAAAGGCTTAGAATGGTCTAGGAATGTGTAGTTGGACTTATAAGAACCATTAGAATGATCCTAAACAATGCTTGAGTCCCCAAGGGACGTAGAGGGTGTAGCATGAGTCCTTGGAGGTTATAACAAGTGTAGAATGGTTAAGAGAGTATTCTAAAGGCTTAGAATGGTCTAGGAATGTGTAGTAGGACTTATAAGAACCATTAGAATGATCCTAAACAATGCATGGTACCCCAAGGGATGTAGAGGGTGTTCCATGAGTCCTTGGAGGTTCTAACAAGTGTAGAATGGTTAAGAGAGTATTCTACAGGCTTAGAATGGTCTAGGAATGTGTAGTAGGACTTATAAGAACCATTAGAATGATCCGAAACAATGCATGGTACCCCAAGGGATGAAGAGGGTGTACCATGAATCCTTGGAGGTTCTAACAAGTGTAGAATGGTTAAGAGAGTATTCTAAATGCTTAGAATTGTCTAGGAATGTGTAATAGGACTTATAATAACCATTAGAATGATCCTAAACAATGCATGGTACCCCAAGGGATGTAGAGGGTGTACCATGAGTCCTTGGAGGTTCTAAAAAGTGTAGAATGGTTAAGAGAGTATTCTAAAGGCTTACAATGGTCTAGGAATGTGTATTAGGACTTATAATAACCATTGGAATGATCCTAAACATTGCATGGTACCACAAGGGACGTAGAGGGTGTAGCATGAGTCCTTGTAGGTTCTAACAAGTGTAGAATGGTTAAGAGAGTATTCTAAAGGCTTAGAATGGTCTAGGAATGTGTATTAGGACTTATAAGAACCAATAGAATGATCCTAAACATTGTTCGAGTCCCCAAGGGACATAGAGGGTGTAGCAAGAGTCCTTGGAGGTTCTAATAAGAGTAGAATGGTTAAGAGAGTATTCTAAAGGCTTAGAATGGTCTAGGAATGTGTAGTTGGACTTATAAGAACCATTAGAATGATCCTAAACAATGCATGGTACCCCAAGGGATGAAGAGGGTGTACCATGAATCCTTGGAGGTTCTAACAAGTGTAGAATGGTTAAGAGAGTATTCTAAATGCTTAGAATGGTCTAGGAATGTGTAATAGGACTTATAATAACCATTAGAATGATCCTAAACAAAGCTTGAGTCCCCAAGGGACGTAGAGGGTGTAGCATGAGTCCTTGGAGGTTATAACAAGTGTAGAATGGTTAAGAGAGTATTCTAAAGGCTTAGAATGGTCTAGGAATGTGTAGTAGGACTTATAAGAACCATTAGAATGATCCTAAACAATGCATGGTACCCCAAGGGATGTAGAGGGTGTTCCATGAGTCCTTGGAGGTTCTAACAAGTGTAGAATGGTTAAGAGAGTATTCTAAAGGCTTACAATGGTCTAGGAATGTGTATTAGGACTTATAATAACCATTAGAATGATCCTAAACATTGAATGGTGCCCCAAGGGACGTAGATGGTGTAGCATGAGTCCTTGGAGGTTCTAATAAGTGTAGAATGGTTAAGAGTGTATTATAAAGGCTTAGAATGGTCTAGGAATGTGTACTAGGACTTATAATAACCATTAGAATGATCCTAAACATTGCACGGTACCCCAAGGGACGTAGAGGGTGTACCATGAGTCCTTGGAGGTTCTAACAAAGTGTAGAATGGTTAAGAGAGTATTCTAAAGGCTTAGAATGGTCTAGGAATGTGTATTAGGACTTATAATAACCATTGGAATGATCCTAAATATTGTTCGAGTCCCCACGGGACATAGAGGGTGTAGCAAGAGTCCTTGGAGGTTCTAATAAAAGTAGAATGGTTAAGAGAGTATTCTAAAGGCTTAGAATGGTCTAGGAATGAGTATTAGGACTTATAAGAACCATTAGAATGATCCTAAACATTGCTCGAGTCCCCAAGGGACATAGAGGGTGTAGGATGAGTCCTTGGAGGTTCTAATAAGTGTAGAATGGTTAAGAGAGTATTCTAAAGGCTTAGAATGGTCTAGGAATGTGTATTAGGACTTATAAGAACCATTAGAATGATCCTAAACATTGCATGGTACCCCAAGGGACGTAGAAGGTGTACCATGAGTCCTTGGAGGTTCTAACAAGTGTAGAATGGTTAAGAGAGTATTCTAAAGGCTTAGAATGGTCTAGGAATGTGTATTAGGACTTATAATAACCATTGGAATGATCCTAAACATTGCATGGTACCACAAGGGACGTAGAGGGTGTAGCATGAGTCCTTGTAGGTTCTAACAAGTGTAGAATGGTTAAGAGAGTATTCTAAAGGCTTAGAATGGTCTAGGAATGTGTATTAGGACTTATTAGAACCAATAGAATGATCCTAAACATTGTTCGAGTCCCCAAGGGACATAGAGGGTGTAGCAAGAGTCCTTGGAGGTTCTAATAAGAGTAGAATGGTTAAGAGAGTATTCTAAAGGCTTAGAATGGTCTAGGAATGTGTAGTAGGACTTATAAGAACCATTAGAATGATCCTAAACATTGCATGGTACCCCAAGGGATGTAGAGGGTGTACCATGAGTCCTTGGAGGTTCTAACAAGTGTAGAATGGTTAAGAGAGTATTCTAAAGGCTTACAATGGTCTAGGAATGTGTATTAGGACTTATAATAACCATTAGAATGATCCTAAACATTGAATGGTGCCCCAAGGGACGTAGATGGTGTAGCATGAGTCCTTGGAGGTTCTAATAAGTGTAGAATGGTTAAGAGAGTATTCTAAAGGCTTAGAATGGTCTAGGAATGTGTAGTAGGACTTATAAGAACCATTAGAATGATCCTAAACAATGCATGGTACCCCAAGGGATGTAGAGGGTGTTCCATGAGTCCTTGGAGGTTCTAACAAGTGTAGAATGGTTAAGAGAGTATTCTAAAGGCTTACAATGGTCTAGGAATGTGTATTAGGACTTATAATAACCATTAGAATGATCCTAAACATTGAATGGTGCCCCAAGGGACGTAGATGGTGTAGCATGAGTCCTTGGAGGTTCTAATAAGTGTAGAATGGTTAAGTGTGTATTCTAAAGGCTCAGAATGGTCTAGGAATGTGTACTAGGACTTATAATAACCATTAGAATGATCCTAAACATTGCACGGTACCCCAAGGGACGTAGAGGGTGTACCATGAGTCCTTGGAGGTTCTAACAAAGTGTAGAATGGTTAAGAGAGTATTCTAAAGGCTTAGAATGGTCTAGGAATGTGTATTAGGACTTATAATAACCATTGGAATGATCCTAAATATTGTTCGAGTCCCCACGGGACATAGAGGGTGTAGCAAGAGTCCTTGGAGGTTCTAATAAAAGTAGAATGGTTAAGAGAGTATTCTAAAGGCTTAGAATGGTCTAGGAATGAGTATTAGGACTTATAAGAACCATTAGAATGATCCTAAACATTGCTCGAGTCCCCAAGGGACATAGAGGGTGTAGGATGAGTCTTTGGAGGTTCTAATAAGAGTAGAATGGTTAAGAGAGTATTCTAAAGGCTTAGAATGGTCTAGGAATGTGTAGTAGGACTTATAAGAACCATTAGAATGATCCTAAACATTGCATGGTACCCCAAGGGATGTAGAGGGTGTACCATGAGTCCTTGGAGGTTCTAACAAGTGTAGAATGGTTAAGAGAGTATTCTAAAGGCTTAGAATGGTCTAGGAATGTGTATTAGGACTTATAATAACCATTGGAATGATCCTAAACATTGCATGGTACCACAAGGGACGTAGAGGGTGTAGCATGAGTCCTTGTAGGTTCTAACAAGTGTAGAATGGTTAAGAGAGTATTCTAAAGGCTTAGAATGGTCTAGGAATGTGTATTAGGACTTATTAGAACCAATAGAATGATCCTAAACATTGTTCGAGTCCCCAAGGGACATAGAGGGTGTAGCAAGAGTCCTTGGAGGTTCTAATAAGAGTAGAATGGTTAAGAGAGTATTCTAAAGGCTTAGAATGGTCTAGGAATGTGTAGTAGGACTTATAAGAACCATTAGAATGATCCTAAACATTGCATGGTACCCCAAGGGATGTAGAGGGTGTACCATGAGTCCTTGGAGGTTCTAACAAGTGTAGAATGGTTAAGAGAGTATTCTAAAGGCTTACAATGGTCTAGGAATGTGTATTAGGACTTATAATAACCATTAGAATGATCCTAAACATTGAATGGTGCCCCAAGGGACGTAGATGGTGTAGCATGAGTCCTTGGAGGTTCTAATAAGTGTAGAATGGTTAAGAGTGTATTCTAAAGGCTTAGAATGGTCTAGAAATGTGTACTAGGACTTGTAATAACCATTAGAACGATCCTAAACATTGCACGGTACCCCAAGGGACGTAGAGGGTGTACCATGAGTCCTTGGAGGTTCTAACAAAGTGTAGAATGGTTAAGAGAGTATTCTAAAGGTTTAGAATGGTCTAGGAATGAGTATTAGGACTTATAAGAACCATTAGAATGATCCTAAACATTGCTCGAGTCCCCAAGGGAGATAGAGGGTGTAGGATGAGTCCTTGGAGGTTCTAATAAGTGTAGAATGGTTAAGAGAGTATTCTAAAGGCTTAGAATGGTCTAGGAATGTGTATTAGGACTTATAAGAACCATTAGAATGATCCTAAACATTGAATGGTGCCCCAAGGGACGTAGATGGTGTAGCATGAGTCCTTGGAGGTTCTAATAAGTGTAGAATGGTTAAGAGTGTATTCTAAAGGCTTAGAATGGTCTAGGAATGTGTACTAGGATTTATAATAACCATTAGAATGATCCTAAACATTGCACGGTACCCCAAGGGACGTAGAGGGTGTACCATGAGTCCTTGGAGGTTCTAACAAAGTGTAGAATGGTTAAGAGAGTATTCTAAAGGCTTAGAAAGGTCTAGGAATGTTTATTAGGACTTATAATAACCATTGGAATGATCCTAAATATTGTTCGAGTCCCCACGGGACATAGAGGGTGTAACAAGAGTCCTTGGAGGTTCTAATAAGAGTAGAATGGTTAAGAGAGTATTCTAAAGGCTTAGAATGGTCTAGGAATGTGTAGTAGGACTTATAAGAACCATTAGAATGATCCTAAACAATGCATGGTACCCCAAGGGATGAAGAGGGTGTACCATGAATCCTTGGAGGTTCTAACAAGTGTAGAATGGTTAAGAGAGTATTCTAAATGCTTAGAATGGTCTAGGAATGTGTAATAGGACTTATAATAACCATTAGAATGATCCTAAACAATGCTTGAGTCCCCAAGGGACGTAGAGGGTGGAGCATGAGTCCTTGGAGGTTATAACAAGTGTAGAATGGTTAAGAGAGTATTCTAAAGGCTTAGAATGGTCTAGGAATGTGTAGTAGGACTTATAAGAACCATTAGAATGATCCTAAACAATGCATGGTACCCCAAGGAATGTAGAGGGTGTTCCATGAGTCCTTGGAGGTTCTAACAAGTGTAGAATGGTTAAGAGAGTATCCTAAAGGCTTACAATGGTCTAGGAATGTGTATTAGGACTTATAATAACCATTAGAATGATCCTAAACATTGAATGGTGCCCCAAGGGACGTAGATGGTGTAGCATGAGTCCTTGGAGGTTCTAATAAGTGTAGAATGGTTAAGAGTGTATTCTAAAGGCTTAGAATGGTCTAGGAATGTGTACTAGGACTTATAATAACCATTAGAATGATCCTAAACATTGCACGGTACCCCAAGGGACGTAGAGGGTGTACCATGAGTCCTTGGAGGTTCTAACAAAGTGTAGAATGGTTAAGAGAGTATTCTAAAGGCTTAGAATGGTCTAGGAATGTGTATTAGGACTTATAATAACCATTGGAATGATCCTAAATATTGTTCGAGTCCCCACGGGACATAGAGGGTGTAGCAAGAGTCCTTGGAGGTTCTAATAAAAGTAGAATGGTTAAGAGAGTATTCTAAAGGCTTAGAATGGTCTAGGAATGAGTATTAGGACTTATAAGAACCATTAGAATGATCCTAAACATTGCTCGAGTCCCCAAGGGACATAGAGGGTGTAGGATGAGTCCTTGGAGGTTCTAATAAGTGTAGAATGGTTAAGAGAGTATTCTAAAGGCTTAGAATGGTCTAGGAATGTGTATTAGGACTTATAAGAACCATTAGAATGATCCTAAACATTGCATGGTACCCCAAGGGACGTAGAAGGTGTACCATGAGTCCTTGGAGGTTCTAACAAGTGTAGAATGGTTAAGAGAGTATTCTAAAGGCTTAGAATGGTCTAGGAATGTGTATTAGGACTTATAATAACCATTGGAATGATCCTAAACATTGCATGGTACCACAAGGGACGTAGAGGGTGTAGCATGAGTCCTTGTAGGTTCTAACAAGTGTAGAATGGTTAAGAGAGTATTCTAAAGGCTTAGAATGGTCTAGGAATGTGTATTAGGACTTATTAGAACCAATAGAATGATCCTAAACATTGTTCGAGTCCCCAAGGGACATAGAGGGTGTAGCAAGAGTCCTTGGAGGTTCTAATAAGAGTAGAATGGTTAAGAGAGTATTCTAAAGGCTTAGAATGGTCTAGGAATGTGTAGTAGGACTTATAAGAACCATTAGAATGATCCTAAACATTGCATGGTACCCCAAGGGATGTAGAGGGTGTACCATGAGTCCTTGGAGGTTCTAACAAGTGTAGAATGGTTAAGAGAGTATTCTAAAGGCTTACAATGGTCTAGGAATGTGTATTAGGACTTATAATAACCATTAGAATGATCCTAAACATTGAATGGTGCCCCAAGGGACGTAGATGGTGTAGCATGAGTCCTTGGAGGTTCTAATAAGTGTAGAATGGTTAAGAGAGTATTCTAAAGGCTTAGAATGGTCTAGGAATGTGTAGTAGGACTTATAAGAACCATTAGAATGATCCTAAACAATGCATGGTACCCCAAGGGATGTAGAGGGTGTTCCATGAGTCCTTGGAGGTTCTAACAAGTGTAGAATGGTTAAGAGAGTATTCTAAAGGCTTACAATGGTCTAGGAATGTGTATTAGGACTTATAATAACCATTAGAATGATCCTAAACATTGAATGGTGCCCCAAGGGACGTAGATGGTGTAGCATGAGTCCTTGGAGGTTCTAATAAGTGTAGAATGGTTAAGTGTGTATTCTAAAGGCTCAGAATGGTCTAGGAATGTGTACTAGGACTTATAATAACCATTAGAATGATCCTAAACATTGCACGGTACCCCAAGGGACATAGAGGGTGTACCATGAGTCCTTGGAGGTTCTAACAAAGTGTAGAATGGTTAAGAGAGTATTCTAAAGGCTTAGAATGGTCTAGGAATGTGTATTAGGACTTATAATAACCATTGGAATGATCCTAAATATTGTTCGAGTCCCCACGGGACATAGAGGGTGTAGCAAGAGTCCTTGGAGGTTCTAATAAAAGTAGAATGGTTAAGAGAGTATTCTAAAGGCTTAGAATGGTCTAGGAATGAGTATTAGGACTTATAAGAACCATTAGAATGATCCTAAACATTGCTCGAGTCCCCAAGGGACATAGAGGGTGTAGGATGAGTCCTTGGAGGTTCTAATAAGTGTAGAATGGTTAAGAGAGTATTCTAAAGGCTTAGAATGGTCTAGGAATGTGTATTAGGACTTATAAGAACCATTAGAATGATCCTAAACATTGCATGGTACCCCAAGGGACGTAGAGGGTGTACCATGAGTCCTTGGAGGTTCTAACAAGTGTAGAATGGTTAAGAGAGTATTCTAAAGGCTTAGAATGGTCTAGGAATGTGTATTAGGACTTATAATAACCATTGGAATGATCCTAAACATTGCATGGTACCACAAGGGACGTAGAGGGTGTAGCATGAGTCCTTGTAGGTTCTAACAAGTGTAGAATGGTTAAGAGAGTATTCTAAAGGCTTAGAATGGTCTAGGAATGTGTATTAGGACTTATTAGAACCAATAGAATGATCCTAAACATTGTTCGAGTCCCCAAGGGACATAGAGGGTGTAGCAAGAGTCCTTGGAGGTTCTAATAAGAGTAGAATGGTTAAGAGAGTATTCTAAAGGCTTAGAATGGTCTAGGAATGTGTAGTAGGACTTATAAGAACCATTAGAATGATCCTAAACATTGCATGGTACCCCAAGGGATGTAGAGGGTGTACCATGAGTCCTTGGAGGTTCTAACAAGTGTAGAATGGTTAAGAGAGTATTCTAAAGGCTTAGAATGGTCTAGGAATGTGTATTAGGACTTATAATAACCATTGGAATGATCCTAAACATTGCATGGTACCACAAGGGACGTAGAGGGTGTAGCATGAGTCCTTGTAGGTTCTAACAAGTGTAGAATGGTTAAGAGAGTATTCTAAAGGCTTAGAATGGTCTAGGAATGTGTATTAGGACTTATTAGAACCAATAGAATGATCCTAAACATTGTTCGAGTCCCCAAGGGACATAGAGGGTGTAGCAAGAGTCCTTGGAGGTTCTAATAAGAGTAGAATGGTTAAGAGAGTATTCTAAAGGCTTAGAATGGTCTAGGAATGTGTAGTAGGACTTATAAGAACCATTAGAATGATCCTAAACATTGCATGGTACCCCAAGGGATGTAGAGGGTGTACCATGAGTCCTTGGAGGTTCTAACAAGTGTAGAATGGTTAAGAGAGTATTCTAAAGGCTTACAATGGTCTAGGAATGTGTATTAGGACTTATAATAACCATTAGAATGATCCTAAACATTGAATGGTGCCCCAAGGGACGTAGATGGTGTAGCATGAGTCCTTGGAGGTTCTAATAAGTGTAGAATGGTTAAGAGTGTATTCTAAAGGCTTAGAATGGTCTAGAAATGTGTACTAGGACTTGTAATAACCATTAGAACGATCCTAAACATTGCACGGTACCCCAAGGGACGTAGAGGGTGTACCATGAGTCCTTGGAGGTTCTAACAAAGTGTAGAATGGTTAAGAGAGTATTCTAAAGGTTTAGAATGGTCTAGGAATGAGTATTAGGACTTATAAGAACCATTAGAATGATCCTAAACATTGCTCGAGTCCCCAAGGGACATAGAGGGTGTAGGATGAGTCCTTGGAGGTTCTAATAAGTGTAGAATGGTTAAGAGAGTATTCTAAAGGCTTAGAATGGTCTAGGAATGTGTATTAGGACTTATAAGAACCATTAGAATGATCCTAAACATTGAATGGTGCCCCAAGGGACGTAGATGGTGTAGCATGAGTCCTTGGAGGTTCTAATAAGTGTAGAATGGTTAAGAGTGTATTCTAAAGGCTTAGAATGGTCTAGGAATGTGTACTAGGATTTATAATAACCATTAGAATGATCCTAAACATTGCACGGTACCCCAAGGGACGTAGAGGGTGTACCATGAGTCCTTGGAGGTTCTAACAAAGTGTAGAATGGTTAAGAGAGTATTCTAAAGGCTTAGAAAGGTCTAGGAATGTTTATTAGGACTTATAATAACCATTGGAATGATCCTAAATATTGTTCGAGTCCCCACGGGACATAGAGGGTGTAACAAGAGTCCTTGGAGGTTCTAATAAGAGTAGAATGGTTAAGAGAGTATTCTAAAGGCTTAGAATGGTCTAGGAATGTGTAGTAGGACTTATAAGAACCATTAGAATGATCCTAAACAATGCATGGTACCCCAAGGGATGAAGAGGGTGTACCATGAATCCTTGGAGGTTCTAACAAGTGTAGAATGGTTAAGAGAGTATTCTAAATGCTTAGAATGGTCTAGGAATGTGTAATAGGACTTATAATAACCATTAGAATGATCCTAAACAATGCTTGAGTCCCCAAGGGACGTAGAGGGTGGAGCATGAGTCCTTGGAGGTTATAACAAGTGTAGAATGGTTAAGAGAGTATTCTAAAGGCTTAGAATGGTCTAGGAATGTGTAGTAGGACTTATAAGAACCATTAGAATGATCCTAAACAATGCATGGTACCCCAAGGAATGTAGAGGGTGTTCCATGAGTCCTTGGAGGTTCTAACAAGTGTAGAATGGTTAAGAGAGTATCCTAAAGGCTTACAATGGTCTAGGAATGTGTATTAGGACTTATAATAACCATTAGAATGATCCTAAACATTGAATGGTGCCCCAAGGGACGTAGATGGTGTAGCATGAGTCCTTGGAGGTTCTAATAAGTGTAGAATGGTTAAGAGTGTATTCTAAAGGCTTAGAATGGTCTAGGAATGTGTACTAGGACTTATAATAACCATTAGAATGATCCTAAACATTGCACGGTACCCCAAGGGACGTAGAGGGTGTACCATGAGTCCTTGGAGGTTCTAACAAAGTGTAGAATGGTTAAGAGAGTATTCTAAAGGCTTAGAATGGTCTAGGAATGTGTATTAGGACTTATAATAACCATTGGAATGATCCTAAACATTGCATGGTACCACAAGGGACGTAGAGGGTGTAGCATGAGTCCTTGTAGGTTCTAACAAAGTGTAGAATGGTTAAGAGAGTATTCTAAAGGCTTAGAATGGTCTAGGAATGAGTATTAGGACTTATAAGAACCATTAGAATGATCCTAAACATTGCTCGAGTCCCCAAGGGACATAGAGGGTGTAGGATGAGTCCTTGGAGATTCTAATAAGTGTAGAATGGTTAAGAGAGTATTCTAAAGGCTTAGAATGGTCTAGGAATGTGTATTAGGACTTATAAGAACCATTAGAATGATCCTAAACATTGCATGGTACCCCAAGGGACGTAGAGGGTGTACCATGAGTCCTTGGAGGTTCTAACAAGTGTAGAATGGTTAAGAGTGTATTCTAAAGGCTTAGAATGGTCTAGAAATGT
This sequence comes from Crotalaria pallida, assembly GCA_037953625.1. NCBI lineage: Eukaryota > Viridiplantae > Streptophyta > Magnoliopsida > Fabales > Fabaceae > Crotalaria > Crotalaria pallida. The sequence goes on along the minus strand of CM075655.1, from coordinate 61,071,709 downwards.
GTACTAGGACTTGTAATAACCATTAGAACGATCCTAAACATTGCACGGTACCCCAAGGGACGTAGAGGGTGTACCATGAGTCCTTGGAGGTTCTAACAAAGTGTAGAATGGTTAAGAGAGTATTCTAAAGGTTTAGAATGGTCTAGGAATGAGTATTAGGACTTATAAGAACCATTAGAATGATCCTAAACATTGCTCGAGTCCCCAAGGGACATAGAGGGTGTAGGATGAGTCCTTGGAGGTTCTAATAAGTGTAGAATGGTTAAGAGAGTATTCTAAAGGCTTAGAATGGTCTAGGAATGTGTATTAGGACTTATAAGAACCATTAGAATGATCCTAAACATTGAATGGTGCCCCAAGGGACGTAGATGGTGTAGCATGAGTCCTTGGAGGTTCTAATAAGTGTAGAATGGTTAAGAGTGTATTCTAAAGGCTTAGAATGGTCTAGGAATGTGTACTAGGATTTATAATAACCATTAGAATGATCCTAAACATTGCACGGTACCCCAAGGGACGTAGAGGGTGTACCATGAGTCCTTGGAGGTTCTAACAAAGTGTAGAATGGTTAAGAGAGTATTCTAAAGGCTTAGAAAGGTCTAGGAATGTTTATTAGGACTTATAATAACCATTGGAATGATCCTAAATATTGTTCGAGTCCCCACGGGACATAGAGGGTGTAACAAGAGTCCTTGGAGGTTCTAATAAGAGTAGAATGGTTAAGAGAGTATTCTAAAGGCTTAGAATGGTCTAGGAATGTGTAGTAGGACTTATAAGAACCATTAGAATGATCCTAAACAATGCATGGTACCCCAAGGGATGAAGAGGGTGTACCATGAATCCTTGGAGGTTCTAACAAGTGTAGAATGGTTAAGAGAGTATTCTAAATGCTTAGAATGGTCTAGGAATGTGTAATAGGACTTATAATAACCATTAGAATGATCCTAAACAATGCTTGAGTCCCCAAGGGACGTAGAGGGTGGAGCATGAGTCCTTGGAGGTTATAACAAGTGTAGAATGGTTAAGAGAGTATTCTAAAGGCTTAGAATGGTCTAGGAATGTGTAGTAGGACTTATAAGAACCATTAGAATGATCCTAAACAATGCATGGTACCCCAAGGAATGTAGAGGGTGTTCCATGAGTCCTTGGAGGTTCTAACAAGTGTAGAATGGTTAAGAGAGTATCCTAAAGGCTTACAATGGTCTAGGAATGTGTATTAGGACTTATAATAACCATTAGAATGATCCTAAACATTGAATGGTGCCCCAAGGGACGTAGATGGTGTAGCATGAGTCCTTGGAGGTTCTAATAAGTGTAGAATGGTTAAGAGTGTATTCTAAAGGCTTAGAATGGTCTAGGAATGTGTACTAGGACTTATAATAACCATTAGAATGATCCTAAACATTGCACGGTACCCCAAGGGACGTAGAGGGTGTACCATGAGTCCTTGGAGGTTCTAACAAAGTGTAGAATGGTTAAGAGAGTATTCTAAAGGCTTAGAATGGTCTAGGAATGTGTATTAGGACTTATAATAACCATTGGAATGATCCTAAACATTGCATGGTACCACAAGGGACGTAGAGGGTGTAGCATGAGTCCTTGTAGGTTCTAACAAAGTGTAGAATGGTTAAGAGAGTATTCTAAAGGCTTAGAATGGTCTAGGAATGAGTATTAGGACTTATAAGAACCATTAGAATGATCCTAAACATTGCTCGAGTCCCCAAGGGACATAGAGGGTGTAGGATGAGTCCTTGGAGATTCTAATAAGTGTAGAATGGTTAAGAGAGTATTCTAAAGGCTTAGAATGGTCTAGGAATGTGTATTAGGACTTATAAGAACCATTAGAATGATCCTAAACATTGCATGGTACCCCAAGGGACGTAGAGGGTGTACCATGAGTCCTTGGAGGTTCTAACAAGTGTAGAATGGTTAAGAGAGTATTCTAAAGGCTTAGAATGGTCTAGGAATGTGTATTAGGACTTATAATAACCATTGGAATGATCCTAAACATTGCATGGTACCACAAGGGACGTAGAGGGTGTAGCATGAGTCCTTGTAGGTTCTAACAAGTGTAGAATGGTTAAGAGAGTATTCTAAAGGCTTAGAATGGTCTAGGAATGTGTATTAGGACTTATAAGAACCAATAGAATGATCCTAAACATTGTTCGAGTCCCCAAGGGACATAGAGGGTGTAGCAAGAGTCCTCGGAGGTTCTAATAAGAGTAGAATGGTTAAGAGAGTATTCTAAAGGCTTAGAATGGTCCAGGAATGTGTAGTAGGACTTATAAGAACCATTAGAATGATCCTAAACAATGCATGGTACCCCAAGGGATGTAGAGGGTGTACCATGAGTCCTTGGAGGTTCTAACAAGTGTAGAATGGTTAAGAGAGTATTCTAAAGGCTTACAATGGTCTAGGAATGTGTATTAGGACTTATAATAACCATTAGAATGATCCTAAACATTGAATGGTGCCCCAAGGGACGTAGATGGTGTAGCATGAGTCCTTGGAGGTTCTAATAAGTGTAGAATGGTTAAGAGTGTATTCTAAAGGCTTAGAATGGTCTATGAATGTGTACTAGGACTTGTAATAACCATTAGAACGATCCTAAACATTGCACGGTACCCCAAGGGACGTAGAGGGTGTACCATGAGTCCTTGGAGGTTCTAACAAAGTGTAGAATGGTTAAGAGAGTATTCTAAAGGCTTAGAATGGTCTAGGAATGTGTAGTAGGACTTATAAGAACCATTAGAATGATCCTAAACAATGCATGGTACCCCAAGGGATGAAGAGGGTGTACCATGAATCCTTGGAGGTTCTAACAAGTGTAGAATGGTTAAGAGAGTATTCTAAAGGCTTACAATGGTCTAGGAATGTGTATTAGGACTTATAATAACCATTAGAATGATCCTAAACATTGAATGGTGCCCCAAGGGACGTAGATGGTGTAGCATGAGTCCTTGGAGGTTCTAATAAGTGTAGAATGGTTAAGAGTGTATTCTAAAGGCTTAGAATGGTCTATGAATGTGTACTAGGACTTGTAATAACCATTAGAACGATCCTAAACATTGCACGGTACCCCAAGGGACGTAGAGGGTGTACCATGAGTCCTTGGAGGTTCTAACAAAGTGTAGAATGGTTAAGAGAGTATTCTAAAGGCTTAGAAAGGTCTAGGAATGTTTATTAGGACTTATAATAACCATTGGAATGATCCTAAATATTGTTCGAGTCCCCACGGGACATAGAGGGTGTAACAAGAGTCCTTGGAGGTTCTAATAAGAGTAGAATGGTTAAGAGAGTATTCTAAAGGCTTAGAATGGTCTAGGAATGTGTAGTAGGACTTATAAGAACCATTAGAATGATCCTAAACAATGCTTGAGTCCCCAAGGGACGTAGAGGGTGGAGCATGAGTCCTTGGAGGTTATAACAAGTGTAGAATGGTTAAGAGAGTATTCTAAAGGCTTAGAATGGTCTAGGAATGTGTAGTAGGACTTATAAGAACCATTAGAATGATCCTAAACAATGCATGGTACCCCAAGGAATGTAGAGGGTGTTCCATGAGTCCTTGGAGGTTCTAACAAGTGTAGAATGGTTAAGAGAGTATCCTAAAGGCTTACAATGGTCTAGGAATGTGTATTAGGACTTATAATAACCATTAGAATGATCCTAAACATTGAATGGTGCCCCAAGGGACGTAGATGGTGTAGCATGAGTCCTTGGAGGTTCTAACAAGTGTAGAATGGTTAAGAGAGTATCCTAAAGGCTTACAATGGTCTAGGAATGTGTATTAGGACTTATAATAACCATTAGAATGATCCTAAACATTGAATGGTGCCCCAAGGGACGTAGATGGTGTAGCATGAGTCCTTGGAGGTTCTAATAAGTGTAGAATGGTTAAGAGTGTATTCTAAAGGCTTAGAATGGTCTAGGAATGTGTACTAGGACTTATAATAACCATTGGAATGATCCTAAACATTGCACGGTACCCCAAGGGACGTAGAGGGTGTACCATGAGTCCTTGGAGGTTCTAACAAGTGTAGAATGGTTAAGAGAGTATTCTAAAGGCTTAGAATGGTCTAGGAATGTGTATTAGGACTTATAAGAACCAATAGAATGATCCTAAACATTGTTCGAGTCCCCAAGGGACATAGAGGGTGTAGCAAGAGTCCTCGGAGGTTCTAATAAGTGTAGAATGGTTAAGAGTGTATTCTAAAGGCTTAGAATGGTCTAGGAATGTGTACTAGGACTTATAATAACCATTAGAATGATCCTAAACATTGCACGGTACCCCAAGGGACGTAGAGGGTGTACCATGAGTCCTTGGAGGTTCTAACAAAGTGTAGAATGGTTAAGAGAGTATTCTAAAGGCTTAGAATGGTCTAGGAATGTGTAGTAGGACTTATAAGAACCATTAGAATGATCCTAAACAATGCATGGTACCCCAAGGGATGTAGAGGGTGTACCATGAGTCCTTGGAGGTTCTAACAAGTGTAGAATGGTTAAGAGAGTATTCTAAAGGCTTACAATGGTCTAGGAATGTGTATTAGGACTTATAATAACCATTAGAATGATCCTAAACATTGAATGGTGCCCCAAGGGACGTAGATGGTGTAGCATGAGTCCTTGGAGGTTCTAATAAGTGTAGAATGGTTAAGAGTGTATTCTAAAGGCTTAGAATGGTCTATGAATGTGTACTAGGACTTGTAATAACCATTAGAACGATCCTAAACATTGCACGGTACCCCAAGGGACGTAGAGGGTGTACCATGAGTCCTTGGAGGTTCTAACAAAGTGTAGAATGGTTAAGAGAGTATTCTAAAGGCTTAGAATGGTCTAGGAATGTGTAGTAGGACTTATAAGAACCATTAGAATGATCCTAAACAATGCATGGTACCCCAAGGGATGAAGAGGGTGTACCATGAATCCTTGGAGGTTCTAACAAGTGTAGAATGGTTAAGAGAGTATTCTAAATGCTTAGAATGGTCTAGGAATGTGTAATAGGACTTATAATAACCATTAGAATGATCCTAAACAATGCTTGAGTCCCCAAGGGACGTAGAGGGTGTAGCATGAGTCCTTGGAGGTTATAACAAGTGTAGAATGGTTAAGAGAGTATTCTAAAGGCTTAGAATGGTCTAGGAATGTGTAGTAGGACTTATAAGAACCATTAGAATGATCCTAAACAATGCATGGTACCCCAAGGAATGTAGAGGGTGTTCCATGAGTCCTTGGAGGTTCTAACAAGTGTAGAATGGTTAAGAGAGTATTCTAAAGGCTTACAATGGTCTAGGAATGTGTATTAGGACTTATAATAACCATTAGAATGATCCTAAACAATGAATGGTGCCGCAAGGGACGTAGATGGTGTAGCATGAGTCCTTGGAGGTTCTAATAAGTGTAGAATGGTTAAGAGTGTATTTTAAAGGCTTAGAATGGTCTAGGAATGTGTACTAGGACTTATAATAACCATTAGAATGATCCTAAACATTGCACGGTACCCCAAGGGACGTAGAGGGTGTACCATGAGTCCTTGGAGGTTCTAACAAAGTGTAGAATGGTTAAGAGAGTATTCTAAAGGCTTAGAATGGTCTAGGAATGTGTAGTAGGACTTATAAGAACCATTAGAATGATCCTAAACAATGCATGGTACCCCAAGGGATGTAGAGGGTGTACCATGAGTCCTTGGAGGTTCTAACAAGTGTAGAATGGTTAAGAGAGTATTCTAAAGGCTTACAATGGTCTAGGAATGTGTATTAGGACTTATAATAACCATTAGAATGATCCTAAACATTGAATGGTGCCCCAAGGGACGTAGATGGTGTAGCATGCGTCCTTGGAGGTTCTAATAAGTGTAGAATGGTTAAGAGTGTATTCTAAAGGCTTAGAATGGTCTATGAATGTGTACTAGGACTTGTAATAACCATTAGAACGATCCTAAACATTGCACGGTACCCCAAGGGACGTAGAGGGTGTACCATGAGTCCTTGGAGGTTCTAACAAAGTGTAGAATGGTTAAGAGAGTATTCTAAAGGCTTAGAAAGGTCTAGGAATGTTTATTAGGACTTATAATAACCATTGGAATGATCCTAAATATTGTTCGAGTCCCCACGGGACATAGAGGGTGTAACAAGAGTCCTTGGAGGTTCTAATAAGAGTAGAATGGTTAAGAGAGTATTCTAAAGGCTTAGAATGGTCTAGGAATGTGTAGTAGGACTTATAAGAACCATTAGAATGATCCTAAACAATGCTTGAGTCCCCAAGGGACGTAGAGGGTGGAGCATGAGTCCTTGGAGGTTATAACAAGTGTAGAATGGTTAAGAGAGTATTCTAAAGGCTTAGAATGGTCTAGGAATGTGTAGTAGGACTTATAAGAACCATTAGAATGATCCTAAACAATGCATGGTACCCCAAGGAATGTAGAGGGTGTTCCATGAGTCCTTGGAGGTTCTAACAAGTGTAGAATGGTTAAGAGAGTATCCTAAAGGCTTACAATGGTCTAGGAATGTGTATTAGGACTTATAATAACCATTAAAATGATCCTAAACATTGAATGGTGCCCCAAGGGACGTAGATGGTGTAGCATGAGTCCTTGGAGGTTCTAACAAGTGTAGAATGGTTAAGAGAGTATCCTAAAGGCTTACAATGGTCTAGGAATGTGTATTAGGACTTATAATAACCATTAGAATGATCCTAAACATTGAATGGTGCCCCAAGGGACGTAGATGGTGTAGCATGAGTCCTTGGAGGTTCTAATAAGTGTAGAATGGTTAAGAGTGTATTCTAAAGGCTTAGAATGGTCTAGGAATGTGTACTAGGACTTATAATAACCATTGGAATGATCCTAAACATTGCACGGTACCCCAAGGGACGTAGAGGGTGTACCATGAGTCCTTGGAGGTTCTAACAAGTGTAGAATGGTTAAGAGAGTATTCTAAAGGCTTAGAATGGTCTAGGAATGTGTATTAGGACTTATAAGAACCAATAGAATGATCCTAAACATTGTTCGAGTCCCCAAGGGACATAGAGGGTGTAGCAAGAGTCCTCGGAGGTTCTAATAAGTGTAGAATGGTTAAGAGTGTATTCTAAAGGCTTAGAATGGTCTAGGAATGTGTACTAGGACTTATAATAACCATTAGAATGATCCTAAACATTGCACGGTACCCCAAGGGACGTAGAGGGTGTACCATGAGTCCTTGGAGGTTCTAACAAAGTGTAGAATGGTTAAGAGAGTATTCTAAAGGCTTAGAATGGTCTAGGAATGTGTAGTAGGACTTATAAGAACCATTAGAATGATCCTAAACAATGCATGGTACCCCAAGGGATGTAGAGGGTGTACCATGAGTCCTTGGAGGTTCTAACAAGTGTAGAATGGTTAAGAGAGTATTCTAAAGGCTTACAATGGTCTAGGAATGTGTATTAGGACTTATAATAACCATTAGAATGATCCTAAACATTGAATGGTGCCCCAAGGGACGTAGATGGTGTAGCATGAGTCCTTCGAGGTTCTAATAAGTGTAGAATGGTTAAGAGTGTATTCTAAAGGCTTAGAATGGTCTATGAATGTGTACTAGGACTTGTAATAACCATTAGAACGATCCTAAACATTGCACGGTACCCCAAGGGACGTAGAGGGTGTACCATGAGTCCTTGGAGGTTCTAACAAAGTGTAGAATGGTTAAGAGAGTATTCTAAAGGCTTAGAATGGTCTAGGAATGTGTAGTAGGACTTATAAGAACCATTAGAATGATCCTAAACAATGCATGGTACCCCAAGGGATGAAGAGGGTGTACCATGAATCCTTGGAGGTTCTAACAAGTGTAGAATGGTTAAGAGAGTATTCTAAATGCTTAGAATGGTCTAGGAATGTGTAATAGGACTTATAATAACCATTAGAATGATCCTAAACAATGCTTGAGTCCCCAAGGGACGTAGAGGGTGTAGCATGAGTCCTTGGAGGTTATAACAAGTGTAGAATGGTTAAGAGAGTATTCTAAAGGCTTAGAATGGTCTAGGAATGTGTAGTAGGACTTATAAGAACCATTAGAATGATCCTAAACAATGCATGGTACCCCAAGGAATGTAGAGGGTGTTCCATGAGTCCTTGGAGGTTCTAACAAGTGTAGAATGGTTAAGAGAGTATTCTAAAGGCTTACAATGGTCTAGGAATGTGTATTAGGACTTATAATAACCATTAGAATGATCCTAAACAATGAATGGTGCCGCAAGGGACGTAGATGGTGTAGCATGAGTCCTTGGAGGTTCTAATAAGTGTAGAATGGTTAAGAGTGTATTTTAAAGGCTTAGAATGGTCTAGGAATGTGTACTAGGACTTATAATAACCATTAGAATGATCCTAAACATTGCACGGTACCCCAAGGGACGTAGAGGGTGTACCATGAGTCCTTGGAGGTTCTAACAAAGTGTAGAATGGTTAAGAGAGTATTCTAAAGGCTTAGAATGGTCTAGGAATGTGTAGTAGGACTTATAAGAACCATTAGAATGATCCTAAACAATGCATGGTACCCCAAGGGATGTAGAGGGTGTACCATGAGTCCTTGGAGGTTCTAACAAGTGTAGAATGGTTAAGAGAGTATTCTAAAGGCTTACAATGGTCTAGGAATGTGTATTAGGACTTATAATAACCATTAGAATGATCCTAAACATTGAATGGTGCCCCAAGGGACGTAGATGGTGTAGCATGCGTCCTTGGAGGTTCTAATAAGTGTAGAATGGTTAAGAGTGTATTCTAAAGGCTTAGAATGGTCTATGAATGTGTACTAGGACTTGTAATAACCATTAGAACGATCCTAAACATTGCACGGTACCCCAAGGGACGTAGAGGGTGTACCATGAGTCCTTGGAGGTTCTAACAAAGTGTAGAATGGTTAAGAGAGTATTCTAAAGGCTTAGAAAGGTCTAGGAATGTTTATTAGGACTTATAATAACCATTGGAATGATCCTAAATATTGTTCGAGTCCCCACGGGACATAGAGGGTGTAACAAGAGTCCTTGGAGGTTCTAATAAGAGTAGAATGGTTAAGAGAGTATTCTAAAGGCTTAGAATGGTCTAGGAATGTGTAGTAGGACTTATAAGAACCATTAGAATGATCCTAAACAATGCTTGAGTCCCCAAGGGACGTAGAGGGTGGAGCATGAGTCCTTGGAGGTTATAACAAGTGTAGAATGGTTAAGAGAGTATTCTAAAGGCTTAGAATGGTCTAGGAATGTGTAGTAGGACTTATAAGAACCATTAGAATGATCCTAAACAATGCATGGTACCCCAAGGAATGTAGAGGGTGTTCCATGAGTCCTTGGAGGTTCTAACAAGTGTAGAATGGTTAAGAGAGTATCCTAAAGGCTTACAATGGTCTAGGAATGTGTATTAGGACTTATAATAACCATTAGAATGATCCTAAACATTGAATGGTGCCCCAAGGGACGTAGATGGTGTAGCATGAGTCCTTGGAGGTTCTAACAAGTGTAGAATGGTTAAGAGAGTATCCTAAAGGCTTACAATGGTCTAGGAATGTGTATTAGGACTTATAATAACCATTAGAATGATCCTAAACATTGAATGGTGCCCCAAGGGACGTAGATGGTGTAGCATGAGTCCTTGGAGGTTCTAATAAGTGTAGAATGGTTAAGAGTGTATTCTAAAGGCTTAGAATGGTCTAGGAATGTGTACTAGGACTTATAATAACCATTGGAATGATCCTAAACATTGCACGGTACCCCAAGGGACGTAGAGGGTGTACCATGAGTCCTTGGAGGTTCTAACAAGTGTAGAATGGTTAAGAGAGTATTCTAAAGGCTTAGAATGGTCTAGGAATGTGTATTAGGACTTATAAGAACCAATAGAATGATCCTAAACATTGTTCGAGTCCCCAAGGGACATAGAGGGTGTAGCAAGAGTCCTCGGAGGTTCTAATAAGTGTAGAATGGTTAAGAGTGTATTCTAAAGGCTTAGAATGGTCTAGGAATGTGTACTAGGACTTATAATAACCATTAGAATGATCCTAAACATTGCACGGTACCCCAAGGGACGTAGAGGGTGTACCATGAGTCCTTGGAGGTTCTAACAAAGTGTAGAATGGTTAAGAGAGTATTCTAAAGGCTTAGAATGGTCTAGGAATGTGTAGTAGGACTTATAAGAACCATTAGAATGATCCTAAACAATGCATGGTACCCCAAGGGATGTAGAGGGTGTACCATGAGTCCTTGGAGGTTCTAACAAGTGTAGAATGGTTAAGAGAGTATTCTAAAGGCTTACAATGGTCTAGGAATGTGTATTAGGACTTATAATAACCATTAGAATGATCCTAAACATTGAATGGTGCCCCAAGGGACGTAGATGGTGTAGCATGAGTCCTTCGAGGTTCTAATAAGTGTAGAATGGTTAAGAGTGTATTCTAAAGGCTTAGAATGGTCTATGAATGTGTACTAGGACTTGTAATAACCATTAGAACGATCCTAAACATTGCACGGTACCCCAAGGGACGTAGAGGGTGTACCATGAGTCCTTGGAGGTTCTAACAAAGTGTAGAATGGTTAAGAGAGTATTCTAAAGGCTTAGAATGGTCTAGGAATGTGTAGTAGGACTTATAAGAACCATTAGAATGATCCTAAACAATGCATGGTACCCCAAGGGATGAAGAGGGTGTACCATGAATCCTTGGAGGTTCTAACAAGTGTAGAATGGTTAAGAGAGTATTCTAAATGCTTAGAATGGTCTAGGAATGTGTAATAGGACTTATAATAACCATTAGAATGATCCTAAACAATGCTTGAGTCCCCAAGGGACGTAGAGGGTGTAGCATGAGTCCTTGGAGGTTATAACAAGTGTAGAATGGTTAAGAGAGTATTCTAAAGGCTTAGAATGGTCTAGGAATGTGTAGTAGGACTTATAAGAACCATTAGAATGATCCTAAACAATGCATGGTACCCCAAGGAATGTAGAGGGTGTTCCATGAGTCCTTGGAGGTTCTAACAAGTGTAGAATGGTTAAGAGAGTATTCTAAAGGCTTACAATGGTCTAGGAATGTGTATTAGGACTTATAATAACCATTAGAATGATCCTAAACAATGAATGGTGCCGCAAGGGACGTAGATGGTGTAGCATGAGTCCTTGGAGGTTCTAATAAGTGTAGAATGGTTAAGAGTGTATTTTAAAGGCTTAGAATGGTCTAGGAATGTGTACTAGGACTTATAATAACCATTAGAATGATCCTAAACATTGCACGGTACCCCAAGGGACGTAGAGGGTGTACCATGAGTCCTTGGAGGTTCTAACAAAGTGTAGAATGGTTAAGAGAGTATTCTAAAGGCTTAGAATGGTCTAGGAATGTGTATTAGGACTTATAATAACCATTGGAATGATCCTAAACATTGCATGGTACCACAAGGGACGTAGAGGGTGTAGCATGAGTCCTTGTAGGTTCTAACAAAGTGTAGAATGGTTAAGAGAGTATTCTAAAGGCTTAGAATGGTCTAGGAATGAGTATTAGGACTTATAAGAACCATTAGAATGATCCTAAACATTGCTCGAGTCCCCAAGGGACATAGAGGGTGTAGGATGAGTCCTTGGAGGTTCTAACAAAGTGTAGAATGGTTAAGAGAGTATTCTAAAGGCTTAGAATGGTCTAGGAATGTGTATTAGGACTTATAAGAACCATTAGAATGATCCTAAACATTGCATGGTACCCCAAGGGACGTAGAGGGTGTACCATGAGTCCTTGGAGGTTCTAACAAGTGTAGAATGGTTAAGAGAGTATTCTAAAGGCTTAGAATGGTCTAGGAATGTGTATTAGGACTTATAATAACCATTGGAATGATCCTAAATATTGTTCGAGTCCCCACGGGACATAGAGGGTGTAGCAAGAGTCCTTGGAGGTTCTAATAAGAGTAGAATGGTTAAGAGAGTATTCTAAAGGCTTAGAATGGTCTATGAATGTGTAGTAGGACTTATAAGAACCATTAGAATGATCCTAAACAATGCATGGTACCCCAAAGGATGAAGAGGGTGTACCATGAATCCTTGGAGGTTCTAACAAGTGTAGAATGGTTAAGAGAGTATTCTAAATGCTTAGAATGGTCTAGGAATGTGTAATAGGACTTATAATAACCATTAGAATGATCCTAAACAATGCTTGAGTCCCCAAGGGACGTAGAGGGTGTAGCATGAGTCCTTGGAGGTTATAACAAGTGTAGAATGGTTAAGAGAGTATTCTAAAGGCTTAGAATGGTCTAGGAATGTGTAGTAGGACTTATAAGAACCATTAGAATGATCCTAAACAATGCATGGTACCCCAAGGGATGTAGAGGGTGTTCTATGAGTCCTTGGAGGTTCTAACAAGTGTAGAATAGTTAAGAGAGTATTCTAAAGGCTTACAATGGTCTAGGAATGTGTATTAGGACTTATAATAACCATTAGAATGATCCTAAACATTGAATGGTGCCCCAAGGGACGTAGATGGTGTAGCATGAGTCCTTGGAGGTTCTAATAAGTGTAGAATGGTTAAGAGTGTATTCTAAAGGCTTAGAATGGTCTAGGAATGTGTATTAGGACATATAAGAACCATTAGAATGATCCTAAACATTGAATGGTGCCCCAAGGGACGTAGATGGTGTAGCATGCGTCCTTGGAGGTTCTAATAAGTGTAGAATGGTTAAGAGTGTATTCTAAAGGCTTAGAATGGTCTATGAATGTGTACTAGGACTTGTAATAACCATTAGAACGATCCTAAACATTGCACGGTACCCCAAGGGACGTAGAGGGTGTACCATGAGTCCTTGGAGGTTCTAACAAAGTGTAGAATGGTTAAGAGAGTATTCTAAAGGCTTAGAAAGGTCTAGGAATGTTTATTAGGACTTATAATAACCATTGGAATGATCCTAAATATTGTTCGAGTCCCCACGGGACATAGAGGGTGTAACAAGAGTCCTTGGAGGTTCTAATAAGAGTAGAATGGTTAAGAGAGTATTCTAAAGGCTTAGAATGGTCTAGGAATGTGTAGTAGGACTTATAAGAACCATTAGAATGATCCTAAACAATGCTTGAGTCCCCAAGGGACGTAGAGGGTGGAGCATGAGTCCTTGGAGGTTATAACAAGTGTAGAATGGTTAAGAGAGTATTCTAAAGGCTTAGAATGGTCTAGGAATGTGTAGTAGGACTTATAAGAACCATTAGAATGATCCTAAACAATGCATGGTACCCCAAGGAATGTAGAGGGTGTTCCATGAGTCCTTGGAGGTTCTAACAAGTGTAGAATGGTTAAGAGAGTATCCTAAAGGCTTACAATGGTCTAGGAATGTGTATTAGGACTTATAATAACCATTAGAATGATCCTAAACATTGAATGGTGCCCCAAGGGACGTAGATGGTGTAGCATGAGTCCTTGGAGGTTCTAACAAGTGTAGAATGGTTAAGAGAGTATCCTAAAGGCTTACAATGGTCTAGGAATGTGTATTAGGACTTATAATAACCATTAGAATGATCCTAAACATTGAATGGTGCCCCAAGGGACGTAGATGGTGTAGCATGAGTCCTTGGAGGTTCTAATAAGTGTAGAATGGTTAAGAGTGTATTCTAAAGGCTTAGAATGGTCTAGGAATGTGTACTAGGACTTATAATAACCATTGGAATGATCCTAAACATTGCACGGTACCCCAAGGGACGTAGAGGGTGTACCATGAGTCCTTGGAGGTTCTAACAAGTGTAGAATGGTTAAGAGAGTATTCTAAAGGCTTAGAATGGTCTAGGAATGTGTATTAGGACTTATAAGAACCAATAGAATGATCCTAAACATTGTTCGAGTCCCCAAGGGACATAGAGGGTGTAGCAAGAGTCCTCGGAGGTTCTAATAAGTGTAGAATGGTTAAGAGTGTATTCTAAAGGCTTAGAATGGTCTAGGAATGTGTACTAGGACTTATAATAACCATTAGAATGATCCTAAACATTGCACGGTACCCCAAGGGACGTAGAGGGTGTACCATGAGTCCTTGGAGGTTCTAACAAAGTGTAGAATGGTTAAGAGAGTATTCTAAAGGCTTAGAATGGTCTAGGAATGTGTAATAGGACTTATAATAACCATTAGAATTATCCTAAACATTGCATGGTACCACAAGGGACGTAGAGGGTGTAGCATTAGTCCTTGGAGGTTCTAACAAGTGTAGAATTGTTAAGAGAGTTTTCTAAAGGCTTAGAATGGTCTAGGAATGTGCATTAGGACATATAAGAACCATTAGAATGATCCTAAACATTGTTCAAGTCCCCAAGGGACATAGAGGGTGTAACATGAGTCCTTGGAGGTTCTAATAAGTGTAGAAGGGTTATGAGAGTATTCTAAAGGCTTAGAATGGTCTAGGAATGTGTATTAGGACTTATCAGAACCATTAGAATGATCGTAAACAATGCATGGTACCCCAAGGGTCGTAGAGGGTGTACCATGAGTCCTTGGAGGTTCTAACAAGTGTAGAATGGTTAAGAGAGTATTCTAAAAGCTTAGAATGGTCTTGGAATGTGTATTAGGACTTAGAAGAACCATTAGAATGATCCTAAACATTGCTCGAGTCCCCAAGGGACGTAGAGGGTGCAGCATGAGTCCTTGGAGGTTCTAATAAGTGTAGAATGGTTAAGAGAGCATTCTAAAGGCTTAGAATGGTCTAGGAATGTGTATTAGGACTTATAAGAACCATTAGAATGATCCTAATTATTGCTCGAGTCCCCGAGGGACGTAGAGGGTGCAGCATGAGTCCTTGGAGGTTCTAACAAGTGTAGAATGGTTAAGAGAGTATTCTAAAAGCTTAGAATGGTCTTGGAATGTGTATTAGGACTTATAAGAACCATTAGAATGATCCTAATTATTGCTCGAGTCCCCAAGGGACGTAGAGGGTGCACCATGAGTCCTTGGAGGTTCTAATAAGTGTAGAATGGTTAAGAGAGTATTCTAAAGGCTTAGAATGGTCTAGGAATGTGTACTAGGAATTAAAAGAACCATTAGAATGATCCTAATCATTGCATGGTACCCCAAGGGACGTAGAGGGTGTACCATGAGTCCTTGGAGGTTCTAACAAGTGTAGAATGGTTAAGAGAGTACTCTAAAGGCTTAGAATGGTCTAAGAATGTGTAATAGGATTTATAATAACCATTAGAATGATCCTAAACAATGCTTGAGTCCCCAAGGGACGTAGAGGGTGTACCACGACTCCTTGGAGGTTCTAACAAGTGTAGAATGGTTAAGAGAGTATTCTAAAGGCTTAGAATGGTCTAGGAATGTGTTTTAGGACATATAAGAATCATTAGAATGATCCTAAACATTGCATGGTACCCCAAGGGACGTAGAGGGTGTACCATGAGTCCTTGGAGGTTCTAACAAGTGTAGAATGGTTAAGAGAGTATTCTGAAGGCTGAGAATGGTCTAGGAATGTGTATTATGACTTATAATAACCATTAGAATGAACCTTAACATTGCATGGTACCCCAAGGGACGTAGAGGGTGTACCATGAGTCCTTGGAGGTTCTAATAAGTGTAGAATGGTTAAGAGAGTATTCTAAAGGCTTAGAATGGTATAGGAATGTGTAATAGGACTTATAATAACCATTAGAACTATCCTAAACATTGCATGGTACCCCAAGGGACGTAGATGATGTACCATGAGTCCTTGGAGGTTCTAACAAGTGTAGAATGGTTAAGTGAGTATTCTAAAGGCATAGAATGGTCTAGGAATGTGTAATAGGACTTATAATAACCATTAGAATTATCCTAAACATTGCATGGTACCACAAGGGACGTAGAGGGTGTAGCATTAGTCCTTGGAGGTTCTAACAAGTGTAGAATTGTTAAGAGAGTATTCTAAAGGCTTAGAATGGTCTAGGAATGTGCATTAGGACATATAAGAACCATTAGAATGATCCTAAACATTGTTCAAGTCCCCAAGGGACATAGAGGGTGTAACATGAGTCCTTGGAGGTTCTAATAAGTGTAGAAGGGTTATGAGAGTATTCTAAAGGCTTAGAATGGTCTAGGAATGTGTATTAGGACTTATCAGAACCATTAGAATGATCGTAAACAATGCATGGTACCCCAAGGGTCGTAGAGGGTGTACCATGAGTCCTTGGAGGTTCTAACAAGTGTAGAATGGTTAAGAGAGTATTCTAAAAGCTTAGAATGGTCTTGGAATGTGTATTAGGACTTAGAAGAACCATTAGAATGATCCTAAACATTGCTCGAGTCCCCAAGGGACGTAGAGGGTGCAGCATGAGTCCTTGGAGGTTCTAATAAGTGTAGAATGGTGAAGAGAGTATTCTAAAGGCTTAGAATAGTCTAGGAATGTGTTTTAGGACTTATAAGAACCATTAGAATGATCCTAAACATTGCATGGTACCCCAAGGGACGTAGAGGGTGTACCATGAGTCCTTGGAGGTTCTAACAAGTGTAGAACGGTTAAGAGAGTATTCTAAAGGCTTAGAATGGTCTAGGAAAGTGTACTAGGACTTATAATAATCATTAGAATGATCCTAAACATTGCATGGTACCCCAAGGGAAGTAGAGGGTGTACCATGGGTCCTTGGAGGTTCTAATAAGTGTAGAATGGTTAAGAGAGTATTCTAAAGGCTTAGAATGGTATAGGAATGTGTAATAGGACTTATAATAACCATTAGAACTATCCTAAACATTGCATGGTACCCCTAGGGACGTAGATGATGTACCATGAGTCCTTGGAGGTTCTAACTAGTGTAGAATGATTAAGTGAGTATTCTAAAGGCATAGAATGGTCTAGGAATGTGTATTAGGACTTATAAGAACCATTAGAATGATCCTAAATATTGCATGGTACCCCAAGGGACGTAGAGGGTGTACCATGAGTCCTTGGAGGTTTTAACAAGTGTAGAATAGTTAAGAGAGTATTCTAAAGGCTTAGAATGGTCTAGGAATGTGTAATAGGACTTATAATAACCATTAGAATGATCCTAAACAATGCTTGAGTCCCCAAGGGACGTAGAATGTGTACCATGAGTCCTTGGAGGTTCTAACAAGTGTAGAATGGTTAAGAGAGTATTCTAAAAGCTTAGAATGGTCTTGGAATGTGTATTAGGACTTATAAGAACCATTAGAATGATCCTAAACATTGCTCGAGTCCCCAAGGGACGTAGAGGGTGCAGCATGAGTCCTTGGAGGTTCTAATAAGTGTAGAATGGTTAAGAGAGCATTCTAAAGGCTTAGAATGGTCTAGGAAAGTGTACTAGGACTTATAATAACTATTAGAATGATCCTAAACATTGCATGGTACCCCAAGGGAAGTAGAGGGTGTAGCATGAGTCCTTTGGACTTATAATAACCATTAGAATGATCCTAAACATTGCATGGTACCCCAAGGGAAGTAGAGGGTGTAGCATGAGTCCTCGGAGGTTCTAACAAGTGTAGAATGGTTAAGAGAGTGTTCTAAAGGCTTAGAATGGTCTAGGACTTTGTATTAGGACTTATAATAACCATTAGAATGATCCTAAACATTGCATGTTACCATAAGGGACGTAAAGGGTGTAGCATGAGTCCCTGGAGGTTCTAACAAGTGTAGAATTGTTAAGAGAGTATTCTAAAGGCTTAGAATGGTCTAGGAATGTGTATTAGGACATATAAGAACCATTATAATGATCCTAAACATTATTCGAAACCCCAAGGGATATAGAGGGTGTAGCATGAGTCCTTGGAGGTTCTAATAAGTGTAGAATGGTTATGAGAGTATTCTAAAGACTTAGAATGGTGTAGGAATGTGTATTAGGACTTATCAGAACCATTAGAATGATCCTAAACAATGCATGGTACCCCAAGGGACGTAGAGGGTGTACCATGAGTCCTTGGAGGTTCTAACAAGTGTAGAATGGTTAAGAGAGTATTCTGAAGGCTGAGAATGGTCTAGGAATGTGTATTATGACTTATAATAACCATTAGAATGATCCTTAACATTGCATGGTACCCCAAGGGACGTAGAGGGTGTAGCATGAGTCCCTGGAGGTTCTAATAAGTGTAGAATGGTTATGAGAGTATTCTAAAAAGGCTTAGAATGGTCTAGGAATGTGTATTAGGACTTATCAGAACCATTAGAATGATCCTAAACAATGCATGGTACCCCAAGGGACGTAGAGGGTGTACCATGAGTCCTTGGAGGTTCTAACAAGTGTAGAATGGTTAAGAGAGTATTCTAAAGGCTTAGAATGGTCTAGGAATGTGTATTAGGACTTATAAGAAGCATTAGAATGATCCTAAACATTGCTCGAGTCCCCGAGGGACGTAGAGGGTGCAGCATGAGTCCTTGGAGGTTCTACTAGTGTAGAATGGTTAAGAGAGTATTCTAAAGGCTTAGAATGGTCTAGGAATGTGTACTAGGAATTAAAAGAACCATTAGAATGATCCTAATCATTGCATGGTACCCCAAGGGACGTAGAGGGTGTACCATGAGTCCTTGGAGGTTCTAACAAGTGTAGAATGGCTAAGAGAGTACTCTAAAGGCTTAGAATGGTCTAAGAATGTGTAATAGGATTTATAATAACCATTAGAATGATCCTAAACAATGCTTGAGTCCCCAAGGGACGTAGAGGGTGTACCATGACTCCTTGGAGGTTCTAACAAGTGTAGAATGGTTAAGAGAGTATTCTAAAGGCTTAGAATGGTCTAGGAATGTGTTTTAGGACATATAAGAATCATTAGAATGATCCTAAACATTGCATGGTACCCCAAGGGACGTAGAGGGTGTACCATGAGTCCTTGGAGGTTCTAACAAGTGTAGAATGGTTAAGAGAGTATTCTGAAGGCTGAGAATGGTCTAGGAATGTGTATTATGACTTATAATAACCATTAGAATGAACCTTAACATTGCATGGTACCCCAAGGGACGTAAAGGGTGTACCATGAGTCCTTGGAGGTTCTAATAAGTGTAGAATGGTTAAGAGAGTATTCTAAAGGCTTAGAATGGTATAGGAATGTGTAATAGGACTTATAATAACCACTAGAACTATCCTAAACATTGCATGGTACCCCAAGGGACGTAGATGATGTACCATGAGTCCTTGGAGGTTCTAACAAGTGTAGAATGGTTAAGTGAGTATTCTAAAGGCATAGAATGGTCTAGGAATGTGTAATAGGACTTATAATAACCATTAGAATTATCCTAAACATTGCATGGTACCACAAGGGACGTAGAGGGTGTAGCATTAGTCCTTGGAGGTTCTAACAAGTGTAGAATTGTTAAGAGAGTTTTCTAAAGGCTTAGAATGGTCTAGGAATGTGTATTAGGACTTAGAAGAACCATTAGAATGATCCTAAACATTGCTCGAGTCCCCAAGGGACGTAGAGGGTGCAGCATGAGTCCTTGGAGGTTCTAATAAGTGTAGAATGGTTAAGAGAGCATTCTAAAGGCTTAGAATGGTCTAGGAATGTGTATTAGGACTTATAAGAACCATTAGAATGATCCTAATTATTGCTCGAGTCCCCGAGGGACGTAGAGGGTGCAGCATGAGTCCTTGGAGGTTCTAACAAGTGTAGAATGGTGAAGAGAGTATTCTAAAGGCTTAGAATAGTCTAGGAATGTGTTTTAGGACTTATAAGAACCATTAGAATGATCCTAAACATTGCATGGTACCCCAAGGGACGTAGAGGGTGTACCATGAGTCCTTGGAGGTTCTAACAAGTGTAGAACGGTTAAGAGAGTATTCTAAAGGCTTAGAATGGTCTAGGAAAGTGTACTAGGACTTATAATAACCATTAGAATGATCCTAAACATTGCATGGTACCCCAAGGGAAGTAGAGGGTGTAGCATGAGTCCTTGGAGGTTCTAACAAGTGTAGAATGGTTAAGAGAGTGCTCTAAAGGCTTAGAATGGTCTAGGAATGTGTATTAGGACTTATAATAACCATTAGAATTATCCTAAACATTGCATGGTACCACAAGGGACGTAGAGGGTGTAGCATGAGTCCTTGGAGGTTCTAACAAGTGTAGAATTGTTAAGAGAGTATTCTAAAGGCTTAGAATGGTCTAGGAATGTGCATTAGGACATATAAGAACCATTAGAATGATCCTAAACATTGCATGGTACCACAAGGGACGTAGAGGGTGTAGCATGAGTCCTTGGAGGTTCTAACAAGTGTAGAATTGTTAAGAGAGTATTCTAAAGGCTTAGAATGGTCTAGGAATGTGCATTAGGACATATAAGAACCATTAGAATGATCCTAATCATTGTTCGAGTCCCCAAGGGACATAGAGGGTGTAACATGAGTCCTTGAAGGTTCTAATAAGTGTAGAATGGTTATGAGAGTATTCTAAAGGCTTAGAATGGTCTAGGAATGTGTATTAGGACTTATCATAACCATTAGAATGATCCTAAACAATGCATGGTACCCCAAGGGACGTAGAGGGTGTACCATGAGTCCTTGTAGGTTCTAACAAGTGTAGAATGGTTAAGAGAGAATTCTAAAGGCTTAGAATGGTCTAGGAATGTGTATTAGGACTTATAATAACCATTAGAATGATCCTAAACATTGCATGGTACCCCAAGGGAAGTAGAGGGTGTAGCATGAGTCCTTGGAGGTTCTAACAAGTGTAGAATGGTTAAGAGAGTGCTCTAAAGGCTTAGAATGGTCTAGGAATGTGTATTAGGACTTATAATAACCATTAGAATTATCCTAAACATTGCATGGTACCACAAGGGACGTAGAGGGTGTAGCATGAGTCCTTGGAGGTTCTAACAAGTGTAGAATTGTTAAGAGAGTATTCTAAAGGCTTAGAATGGTCTAGGAATGTGCATTAGGACATATAAGAACCATTAGAATGATCCTAAACATTGCATGGTACCACAAGGGACGTAGAGGGTGTAGCATGAGTCCTTGGAGGTTCTAACAAGTGTAGAATGGTTAAGTGAGTATTCTAAAGGCATAGAATGGTCTAGGAATGTGTAATAGGACTTATAATAACCATTAGAATTATCCTAAACATTGCATGGTACCACAAGGGACGTAGAGGGTGTAACATGAGTCCTTGGAGGTTTTAACAAGTGTAGAATTGTTAAGAGAGTATTCTAAAGGCTTAGAATGGTCTAGGAATGTGCATTAGGACATATAAGAACCATTAGAATGATCCTAAACATTGTTCGAGTCCCCAAGGGACATAGAGGGTGTAGCATGAGTCCTTGGAGGTTCTAATAAGTGTAGAATGGTTATGAGAGTATTCTAAAGGCTTAGAATGGTCTAGGAATGTGTATTAGGACTTATCAGAACCATTAGAATGATCCTAAACAATGCATGGTACCCCAAGGGTCGTAGAGGGTGTACCATGAGTCCTTGAAGGTTCTAACAAGTGTAGAATGGTTAAGAGAGTATTCTAAAAGCTTAGAATGGTCTTGGAATGTGTATTAGGACTTAGAAGAACCATTAGAATGATCCTAAACATTGCTCGAGTCCCCAAGGGACGTAGAGGGTGCAGCATGAGTCCTTGGAGGTTCTAATAAGTGTAGAATGGTTAAGAGAGCATTCTAAAGGCTTAGAATGGTCTAGGAAAGTGTTCTAGGACTTATAATAACCATTAGAATGATCCTAAACATTGCATGGTACCCCAAGGAAGTAGAGGGTGTAGCATGAGTCCTTGGGACTTATAATAACCATTAGAATGATCCTAAACATTGCATGGTATCCCAAGGGAAGTAGAGGGTGTAGCATGAGTCCTCGGAGGTTCTAACAAGTGTAGAATGGTTAAGAGAGTGTTCTAATGGCTTAGAATGGTCTAGGAATTTGTATTAGGACTTATAATAACCATTAGAATGATCCTAAACATTGCATGTTACCACAAGGGGCGTAGAGGGTGTAGCATGAGTCCCTGGAGGTTCTAACAAGTGTAGAATTGTTAAGAGAGTATTCTAAAGGCTTAGAATGGTCTAGGAATGTGTATTAGGACATATAAGAACCATTATAATGATCCTAAACATTGTTCGAATCCCCAAGGGACGTAGAGGGTGCAGCATGAGTCCTTGGAGGTTCAAATAAGTGTAGATTGGTTAAGAGAGTATTGTAAAGGCTTAGAATGGTCTAGGAAAGTGTACTAGGACTTATAATAACCATTAGAATGATCCTAAACATTGCATGGTACCCCAAGGGAAATAGAGGGTGTAGCAAGAGTACTTGGAGGTTCTAACAAGTGTAGAATGGTTAAGAGAGTGTTCTAAAGGCTTAGAATGGTCTAGGAATGTGTATTAGGACTTATAATAACCATTAGAATGATCCTAAAAATTG
The DNA here is from genome assembly GCA_037953625.1 of Crotalaria pallida. Lineage (NCBI taxonomy): Eukaryota > Viridiplantae > Streptophyta > Magnoliopsida > Fabales > Fabaceae > Crotalaria > Crotalaria pallida. The sequence goes on along the minus strand of CM075655.1, from coordinate 61,049,439 downwards.
CATGTTACCACAAGGGACGTAGAGGGTGTAGCATGAGTCCTTGGAGGTTCTAACAAGTGTAGAATGGTTAAGAGTGTATTCTAAAGGTTTAGAATGGTCTAGGAATGTGTAATAGGACTTATAATAACCATTAGAACTATCCTAAACATTGTTCGAGTCCCCAAGGGACGTAGAGGGTGCAGCATGAGTCCTTGGAGGTTCTAGTAAGTGTAGAATGGTTAAGAGAGTATTCTAAAGGCTTAGAATGGTCTAGGAAAGTGTACTAGGACTTATAATAACCATTAGAATGATCCTAAACATTGCATGGTACCCCAAGGGAAGTAGAGGGTGTAGCATGAGTCCTTGGAGGTTCTAACAAGTGTAGAATGGTTAAGAGAGTGTTCTAAAGGCTTAGAATGGTCTAGGAATGTGTATTAGGACTTATCAGAACCATTAGAATGATCCTAAACAATGCATGGTACCCCAAGGGACGTAGAGGGTGTACCATGAGTCCTTGGAGGTTCTAACAAGTGTAGAATGGTTAAGAGAGTATTCTAAAGGCTTAGAATGGTATTGGAATGTGTATTAGAACTTATAAGAACCATTAGAATGATCCTAAACATTGTTCGAGTCCCCGAGGGACGTAGAGGGTGCAGCATGAGTCCTTGGAGGTTCAAATAAGTGTAGATTGGTTAAGAGAGTATTCTAAAGGCTTAGAATGGTCTAGGAAAGTGTACTAGGACTTATAATAACCATTAGAATGATCCTAAACATTGCATGGTACCCCAAGGGAAGTAGAGGGTGTAGCATGAGTACTTGGAGGTTCTAACAAGTGTAGAATCGTTAATAGAGTATTCTAAAGGCTTAGAATGGTCTTGGAATGTGTATTAGGACTTATAAGAACCATTAGAATGATCCTAAACATTGCTCGAGTCCCCGAGGGACGTAGAGGGTGCAGCATGAGTCCTTGGAGGTTCTACTAGTGTAGAATGGTTAAGAGAGTATTCTAAAGGCTTAGAAAGGTCTAGGAATGGGTACTAGGAATTATAAGAACCATTAGAATGATCCTAATCATTGCATGGTACGCCAAGGGACGTAGTGGGTGTACCATGAGTCCTTGGAGGTTCTAACAAGTGTAGAATGGTGAAGAGAGTATTCTAAAGGCTTAGAATGGTCTAGGAATGTGTTTTAGGACTTATAAGAATCATTAGAATGATCCTAAACATTGCATGGTACCCCAAGGGACGTAGAGGGTGTACCATGAGTCCTTGGAGGTTCTAACAAGTGTAGAACGGTTAAGAGAGTATTCTAAAGTCTTAGAATGGTCTAGGAATGTGTATTAGGACTTATAAGAACCATTAGAATGATCCTAAACATTGCTCGAGTCCCCACGGGGCGTAGAGGGTGCAGCATGAGTCCTTGGAGGTTCTAATAAGTGTAGATTGGTGAAGAGAGTATTCTAAAGGCTTAGAATCGTCTAGGAAAGTGTACTAGGACTTATAATAACCATTAGAATGATCCTAAACATTGCATGGTACCCCAAGGGAAGTAGAGGGTGCAGCATGAGTCCTTGGAGGTTCTAACAAGTGTAGAATGGTTAAGAGAGTGTTCTAAAGGCTTAGAATGGTCTACGAATGTGTAATAGGACTTAGAAGAACCATTAGAATGATCCTAAACATTGCTCGAGTCCCCAAGGGACGTAGAGGGTGCACCATGAGTCCTTAGAGGTTTTAATAAGTGTAGAATGGTTAAGAGAGTATTCTAAAGGCTTAGAATGGTCTAGGAAAGTGTACTAGGACTTATAATAACCATTAGAATGATCCTAAACATTGCATGGTACCCCAAGGGAAGTAGAGGGTGTAGCATGAGTCCTTGGGACTTATAATAACCATTAAAATGATCCTAAACATTGCATGGTACCCCAAGGGAAGTTGAGGGTGTAGCATGAGTCCTCCGAGGTTCTAACAAGTGTAGAATGGTTAAGAGAGTGTTCTAAAGGCTTAGAATGGTCTAGGAATTTGTATTAGGACTTATAATAACCATGAGAATGATCCTAAACATTGCATGTTACCACAAGGGACGTAGAGGGTGTAGCATGAGTCCTTGTAGGTTCTAACAAGTGTAGAACGGTTAAGAGAGTATTCTAAAGGCTTAGAATGGTCTAGGAATGTGTAATAGGACTTATAATAACCATTAGAACTATCCTAAACATTGTTGGAGTCCCCAAGGGACGTAGAGGGTGCAGCATGAGTCCTTGGAGGTTCTAATAAGTGTAGAATGGTTAAGAGAGTATTCTAAAGGCTTAGAATGGTCTAGGAAAGTGTACTAGGACTTATAATAACCATTAGAATGATCCTAAACATTGCATGGTACCCCAAGGGAAGTAGAGGGTGTAGCATGAGTCCTTGGAGGTTCTAACAAGTGTAGAATGGTTAAGAGAGTGTTCTAAAGGCTTAGAATGGTCTAGGAATGTGTATTAGGACTTATCAGAACCATTAGAATGATCCTAAACAATGCATGGTACCCCAAGGGACGTAGAGGGTGTACCATGAGTCCTTGGAGGTTCTAACAAGTGTAGAATGGTTAAGAGAGTATTCTAAAGGCTTAGAATGGTCTAGGAATGTGTAATAGGAACTATAATAACCATTAGAATGATCCTAAACAATGCTTGAGTCCCCAAGGGACGTAGAGGGTGTACCAAGAGTCCTTGGAGGTTCTAACAAGTGTAGAATAGTTAAGAGAGTATTCTAAAGGCTTAGAATGGTATTGGAATGTGTATTAGGACTTATAAGAACCATTAGAATGATCCTAAACATTGCTCGAGTCCCCGAGGGACGTAGAGGGTGCAGCATGAGTCCTTGGAGGTTCTACTAGTGTAGAATGGTTAAGAGAGTATTCTAAAGGCTTAGAATGGTCTAGGAATGTGTACTAGGAATTAAAAGAACCATTAGAATGATCCTAATCATTGCATGGTACCCCAAGGGACGTAGAGGGTGTACCATGAGTCCTTGGAGGTTCTAACAAGTGTAGAATGGTTAAGAGAGTACTCTAAAGGCTTAGAATGGTCTAAGAATGTGTAATAGGATTTATAATAACCATTAGAATGATCCTAAACAATGCTTGAGTCCCCAAGGGACGTAGAGGGTGTACCATGACTCCTTGGAGGTTCTAACAAGTGTAGAATGGTTAAGAGAGTATTCTAAAGGCTTAGAATGGTCTAGGAATGTGTTTTAGGACATATAAGAATCATTAGAATGGTCCTAAACATTGCATGGTACCCCAAGGGACGTAGAGGGTGTACCATGAGTCCTTGGAGGTTCTAACAAGTGTAGAATGGTTAAGAGAGTATTCTGAAGGCTGAGAATGGTCTAGGAAAGTGTATTATGACTTAAAATAACCAATAGAATGAACCTTAACATTGCATGGTACCCCAAGGGACGTAGAGGGTGTACCATGAGTCCTTGGAGGTTCTAATAAGTGTAGAATGGTTAAGAGAGTATTCTAAAGGCTTAGAATGGTATAGGAATGTGTAATAGGACTTATAATTACCATTAAAATGATCCTAAACAATGCTTGAGTCCCCAAGGTACGTAGAGGGTGTACCATGAGTCCTTGGAGGTTCTAACAAGTGTAGAATGGTTAAGAGAGTATTCTAAAAGCTTAGAATGGTCTTGGAATGTGTATTAGGACTTAGAAGAACCATTAGAATGATCCTAAACATTGCTCGAGTCCCCAAGGGACGTAGAGGGTGCAACATGAGTCCTTGGAGGTTCTATTAAGTGTAGAATGGTTAAGAGAGCATTCTAAAGGCTTAGAATGGTCTAGGAAAGTGTACTAGGACTTATAATAACCATTAGAATGATCCTAAACATTGCATGGTACCCCAAGGGAAGTAGAGGGTGTAGCATGAGTCCTTGGGACTTATAATAACCATTAGAATGATCCTAAACATTGCATGGTATCCCAAGGGAAGTAGAGGGTGTAGCATGAGTCCTCGGAGGTTCTAACAAGTGTAGAATGGTTAAGAGAGTGTTCTAAAGGCTTAGAATGGTCTAGGAATTTGTATTAGGACTTATAATAACCATTAGAATGATCCTAAACATTGCATGTTACCACAAGGGGCGTAGAGGGTGTAGCATGAGTCCCTGGAGGTTCTAACAAGTGTAGAATTGTTAAGAGAGTATTCTAAAGGCTTAGAATGGTCTAGGAATGTGTATTAGGACATATAAGAACCATTATAATGATCCTAAACATTGTTCGAATCCCCAAGGGACATAGAGGGTGTAGCATGAGTCCTTGGAGGTTCTAATAAGTGTAGAATGGTTATGAGAGTATTCTAAAGGCTTAGAATGGTATAGGAATGTGTATTAGGACTTATAAGAACCATTAGAATGATCCTAAATATTGCATGGTACCCCAAGGGACGTAGAGGGTGTACCATGAGTCCTTGGAGGTTCTAACAAGTGTAGAATAGTTAAGAGAGTATTCTAAAGGCTTAGAATGGTCTAGGAATGTGTAATAGGACTTATAATTACCATTAGAATGATCCTAAACAATGCTTGAGTCCCCAAGGTACGTAGAGGGTGTACCATGAGTCCTTGGAGGTTCTAACAAGTGTAGAATGGTTAAGAGAGTATTCTAAAAGCTTAGAATGGTCTTGGAATGTGTATTAGGACTTAGAAGAACCATTAGAATGATCCTAAACATTGCTCGAGTCCCCAAGGGACGTAGAGGGTGCAACATGAGTCCTTGGAGGTTCTAATAAGTGTAGAATGGTTAAGAGAGCATTCTAAAGGCTTAGAATGGTCTAGGAAAGTGTACTAGGACTTATAATAACCATTAGAATGATCCTAAACATTGCATGGTACCCCAAGGGAAGTAGAGGGTGTAGCATGAGTCCTTGGGACTTAAAATAACCATTAGAATGATCCTAAACATTGCATGGTATCCCAAGGGAAGTAGAGGGTGTAGCATGAGTCCTCGGAGGTTCTAACAAGTGTAGAATGGTTAAGAGAGTGTTCTAAAGGCTTAAAATGGTCTAGGAATTTGTATTAGGACTTATAATAACCATTAGAATGATCCTAAACATTGCATGTTACCACAAGGGGCGTAGAGGGTGTAGCATGAGTCCCTGGAGGTTCTAACAAGTGTAGAATTGTTAAGAGAGTATTCTAAAGGCTTAGAATGGTCTAGGAATGTGTATTAGGACATATAAGAACCATTATAATGATCCTAAACATTGTTCGAATCCCCAAGGGACATAGAGGGTGTAGCATGAGTCCTTGGAGGTTCTAATAAGTGTAGAATGGTTATGAGAGTATTCTAAAGGCTTAGAATGATCTAGGAATGTGTATTAGGACTTATCAGAACCATTAGAATGATCCTAAACAATGCATGGTACCCCAAGGGACGTAGAGGGTGTACCATGAGTCCTTGGAGGTTCTAACAAGTGTAGAATGGTTAAGAGAGTATTCTAAAGGCTTAGAATGGTCTAGGAATGTGTAATAGGACTTATAATAACCATTAGAATGATCCTAAATAATGCTTGAGTCCCCAAGGGACGTAGAGGGTGTACCAAGAGTCCTTGGAGGTTCTAACAAGTGTAGAATAGTTAAGAGAGTATTCTAAAGGCTTAGAATGGTCTTGGAATGTGTATTAGGACTTATAAGAACCATTAGAATGATCCTAAACATTGCTCGAGTCCCCGAGGGACGTAGAGGGTGCAGCATGAGTCCTTGGAGGTTCTACTAGTGTAGAATGGTTAAGAGAGTATTCTAAAGGCTTAGAAAGGTCTAGGAATGGGTACTAGGAATTAGAAGAACCATTAGAATGATCCTAATCATTGCATGGTACGCCAAGGGACGTAGTGGGTGTACCATGAGTCCTTGGAGGTTCTAACAAGTGTAGAATGGTGAAGAGAGTATTCTAAAGGCTTAGAATAGTCTAGGAATGTGTTTTAGGACTTATAAGAACCATTAGAATGATCCTAAACATTGCATGGTACCCCAAGGGACGTGGAGGGTGTACCATGAGTCCTTGGAGGTTCTAACAAGTGTAGAACGGTTAAGAGAGTATTCTAAAGTCTTAGAATGGTCTAGGAATGTGTATTAGGACTTATAAGAACCATTAGAATGATCCTAAACATTGCTCGAGTCCCCAAGGGACGTAGAGGGTGCAGCATGAGTCCTTGGAGGTTCTAATAAGTGTAGATTGGTGAAGAGAGTATTCTAAAGGCTTAGAATCGTCTAGGAATGTGTACTAGGACTTATAATAACCATTAGAATGATCCTAAACATTGCATGGTACCCCAAGGGAAGTAGAGGGTGCAGCATGAGTCCTTGGAGGTTCTAACAAGTGTAGAATGGTTAAGAGAGTATTCTAAAAGCTTAGAATGGTCTTGGAATGTGTATTAGGACTTAGAAGAACCATTAGAATGATCCTAAACATTGCTCGAGTCCCCAAGGGACGTAGAGGGTGCAACATGAGTCCTTGGAGGTTCTAACAAGTGTAGAATGGTTAAGAGAGTATTCTAAAGGCTTAGAATGGTCTAGGAATGTGTTTTAGGACTTATAAGAACCATTAGAATGATCCTAAACATTGCATGGTACCCCAAGGGACGTAGAGGGTGTACCAAGAGTCCTTGGAGGTTCTAACAAGTGTAGAATAGTTAAGAGAGTATTCTAAAGGCTTAGAATGGTCTTGGAATGTGTATTAGGACTTATAAGAACCATTAGAATGATCCTAAACATTGCTCGAGTCCCCGAGGGACGTAGAGGGTGCAGCATGAGTCCTTGGAGGTTCTACTAGTGTAGAATGGTTAAGAGAGTATTCTAAAGGCTTAGAAAGGTCTAGGAATGGGTACTAGGAATTAGAAGAACCATTAGAATGATCCTAATCATTGCATGGTACGCCAAGGGACGTAGTGGGTGTACCATGAGTCCTTGGAGGTTCTAACAAGTGTAGAATGGTGAAGAGAGTATTCTAAAGGCTTAGAATAGTCTAGGAATGTGTTTTAGGACTTATAAGAACCATTAGAATGATCCTAAACATTGCGTGGTACCCCAAGGGACGTGGAGGGTGTACCATGAGTCCTTGGAGGTTCTAACAAGTGTAGAACGGTTAAGAGAGTATTCTAAAGTCTTAGAATGGTCTAGGAATGTGTATTAGGACTTATAAGAACCATTAGAATGATCCTAAACATTGCTCGAGTCCCCAAGGGACGTAGAGGGTGCAGCATGAGTCCTTGGAGGTTCTAATAAGTGTAGATTGGTGAAGAGAGTATTCTAAAGGCTTAGAATCGTCTAGGAATGTGTACTAGGACTTATAATAACCATTAGAATGATCCTAAACATTGCATGGTACCCCAAGGGAAGTAGAGGGTGCAGCATGAGTCCTTGGAGGTTCTAACAAGTGTAGAATGGTTAAGAGAGTATTCTAAAAGCTTAGAATGGTCTTGGAATGTGTATTAGGACTTAGAAGAACCATTAGAATGATCCTAAACATTGCTCGAGTCCCCAAGGGACGTAGAGGGTGCAACATGAGTCCTTGGAGGTTCTAATAAGTATAGAATGGTTAAGAGAGTATTCTAAAGGCTTAGAATAGTCTAGGAATGTGTTTTAGGACTTATAATAACCATTAGAATGATCCTAAACATTGCATGGTATCCCAAGGGAAGTAGAGGGTGTAGCATGAGTCCTCGGAGGTTCTAACAAGTGTAGAATGGTTAAGAGAGTGTTCTAAAGGCTTAGAATGGTCTAGGAATTTGTATTAGGACTTATAATAACCATTAGAATGATCCTAAACATTGCATGTTACCACTAGGGGCGTAGAGGGTGTAGCATGAGTCCCTGGAGGTTCTAACAAGTGTAGAATTGTTAAGAGAGTATTCTAAAGGCTTAGAATGGTCTAGGAATGTGTATTAGGACATATAAGAACCATTATAATGATCCTAAACATTGTTCGAATCCCCAAGGGACATAGAGGGTGTAGCATGAGTCCTTGGAGGTTCTAATAAGTGTATAATGGTTATGAGAGTATTCTAAAGGCTTAGAATGATCTAGGAATGTGTATTAGGACTTATCAGAACCATTAGAATGATCCTAAACAATGCATGGTACCCCAAGGGACGTAGAGGGTGTACCATGAGTCCTTGGAGGTTCTAACAAGTGTAGAATGGTTAAGAGAGTATTCTAAAGGCTTAGAATGGTCTAGGAATGTGTAATAGGACTTATAATAACCATTAGAATGATCCTAAACAATGCTGGAGTCCCCAAGGGACGTAGAGGGTGTACCATGACTCCTTGGAGGTTCTAACAAGTGTAGAATAGTTAAGAGAGTATTCTAAAGGCTTAGAATGGTCTAGGAATGTGTTTTAGGACATATAAGAATCATTAGAATGATCCTAAACATTGCATTGTACCCCAAGGGACGTAGAGGGTGTACCATGAGTCCCTGGAGGTTCTAACAAGTGTAGAATTGTTAAGAGAGTATTCTAAAGGCTTAGAATGGTCTAGGAATGTGTATTAGGACATATAAGAACCATTATAATGATCCTAAACATTGTTCGAATCCCCGAGGGACATAGAGGGTGTAGCATGAGTCCTTGGAGGTTCTAATAAGTGTATAATGGTTATGAGAGTATTCTAAAGGCTTAGAATGATCTAGGAATGTGTATTAGGACTTATCAGAACCATTAGAATGATCCTAAACAATGCATGGTACCCCAAGGGACATAGAGGGTGTACCATGAGTCCTTGCAGGTTCTAACAAGTGTAGAATGGTTAAGAGAGTATTCTAAAGGCTTAGAATGGTCTAGGAATGTGTAATAGGACTTATAATAACCATTAGAATGATCCTAAACAATGCTTGAGTCCCCAAGGGACGTAGAGGGTGTACCATGACTCCTTGGAGGTTCTAACAAGTGTAGAATGGTTAAGAGAGTATTCTAAAGGCTTAGAATGGTCTAGGAATGTGTTTTAGGACATATAAGAATCATTAGAATGATCCTAAACATTGCATTGTACCCCAAGGGACGTAGAGGGTGTACCATGAGTCCTTGGAGGTTCTAACAAGTGTAGAATGGTTAAGAGAGTATTCTGAAGGCTGTGAATGGTCTAGGAATGTGTATTATGACTTATAATAACCATTAGAATGAACCTTAACATTGCATGGTACCCCAAGGGACGTAGAGGGTGTACCATGAGTCCTTGGAGGTTCTAATAAGTGTAGAATGGTTAAGAGAGTATTCTAAAGGCTTAGAATGGTATAGGAATGTGTATTAGGACTTATAAGAACCATTAGAATGATCCTAAATATTGCATGGTACCCCAAGGGACGTAGAGGGTGTACCATGAGTCCTTGGAGGTTCTAACAAGTGTAGAATAGTTAAGAGAGTATTCTAAAGGCTTAGAATGGTCTAGGAATGTGTAATAGGACTTATAATTACCATTAGAATGATCCTAAACAATGCTTGAGTCCCCAAGGTACGTAGAGGGTGTACCATGAGTCCTTGGAGGTTCTAACAAGTGTAGAATGGTTAAGAGAGTATTCTAAAGGCTTAGAATGGTCTAGGAATGTGTAATAGGACTTATAATAACCATTAGAATGATCCTAAACATTGCATGGTACCCCAAGGGAAGTAGAGGGTGTAGCATGAGTCCTTGGGACTTATAATAACCATTAGAATGATCCTAAACATTGCATGGTATCCCAAGGGAAGTAGAGGGTGTAGCATGAGTCCTCGGAGGTTCTAACAAGTATAGAATGGTTAAGAGAGTGTTCTAAAGGCTTAGAATGGTCTAGGAATTTGTATTAGGACTTATAATAACCATTAGAATGATCCTAAACATTGCATGTTACCACAAGGGGCGTAGAGGGTGTAGCATGAGTCCCTGGAGGTTCTAACAAGTGTAGAATTGTTAAGAGAGTATTCTAAAGGCTTAGAATGGTCTAGGAATGTGTATTAGGACATATAAGAACCATTATAATGATCCTAAACATTGTTCGAATCCGCAAGGGACATAGAGGGTGTAGCATGAGTCCTTGGAGGTTCTAATAAGTGTAGAATGGTAATGAGAGTATTCTAAAGGCTTAGAATGATCTAGGAATGTGTATTAGGACTTATCAGAACCATTAGAATGATCCTAAACAATGCATGGTACCCCAAGGGACGTAGAGGGTGTACCATGAGTCCTTGGAGGTTCTAACAAGTGTAGAATGGTTAAGAGAGTATTCTAAAGGCTTAGAATGGTCTAGGAATGTGTAATAGGACTTATAATAACCATTAGAATGATCCTAAACAATGCTTGAGTCCCCAAGGGACGTAGAGGGTGTACCAAGAGTCCTTGGAGGTTCTAACAAGTGTAGAATAGTTAAGAGAGTATTCTAAAGGCTTAGAATGGTCTTGGAATGTGTATTAGGACTTATAAGAACCATTAGAATGATCCTAAACATTGCTCGAGTCCCCGAGGGACGTAGAGGGTGCAACATGAGTCCTTGGAGGTTCTACTAGTGTAGAACGGTTAAGAGAGTATTCTAAAGGCTTAGAAAGGTCTAGAAATGGGTACTAGGAATTATAAGAACCATTAGAATGATCCTAATCATTGCATGGTACGCCAAGGGACGTAGTGGGTGTACCATGAGTCCTTGGAGGTTCTAACAAGTGTAGAATGGTGAAGAGAGTATTCTAAAGGCTTAGAATAGTCTAGGAATGTGTTTTAGGACTTATAAGAACCATTAGAATGATCCTAAACATTGCATGGTACCCCAAGGGACGTGGAGGGTGTACCATGAGTCCTTGGAGGTTCTAACAAGTGTAGAACGGTTAAGAGAGTATTCTAAAGTCTTAGAATGGTCTAGGAATGTGTATTAGGACTTATAAGAACCATTAGAATGATCCTAAACATTGCTCGAGTCCCCAAGGGACGTAGAGGGTGCAGCATGAGTCCTTGGAGGTTCTAATAAGTGTAGATTGGTGAAGAGAGTATTCTAAAGGCTTAGAATCGTCTAGGAATGTGTACTAGGACTTATAATAACCATTAGAATGATCCTAAACATTGCATGGTACCCCAAGGGAAGTAGAGGGTGCAGCATGAGTCCTTGGAGGTTCTAACAAGTGTAGAACGGTTAAGAGAGTATTCTAAAGTCTTAGAATGGTCTAGGAATGTGTATTAGGACTTATAAGAACCATTAGAATGATCCTAAACATTGCTCGAGTCCCCAAGGGACGTAGAGGGTGCAGCATGAGTCCTTGGAGGTTCTAATAATTGTAGATTGGTGAAGAGAGTATTCTAAAGGCTTAGAATCGTCTAGGAATGTGTACTAGGACTTATAATAACCATTAGAATGATCCTAAACATTGCATGGTACCCCAAGGGAAGTAGAGGGTGCAGCATGAGTCCTTGGAGGTTCTAACAAGTGTAGAATGGTTAAGAGAGTATTCTAAAAGCTTAGAATGGTCTTTGAATGTGTATTAGGACTTAGAAGAACCATTAGAATGATCCTAAACATTGCTCGAGTCCCCAAGGGACGTAGAGGGTGCAACATGAGTCCTTGGAGGTTCTAATAAGTGTAGAATGGTTAAGAGAGCATTCTAAAGGCTTAGAATGGTCTAGGAAAGTGTACTAGGACTTATAATAACCATTAGAATGATCCTAACATTGCATGGTACCCCAAGGGAAGTAGAGGGTGTAGCATGAGTCCATGGGACTTATAATAACCATTAGAATGATCCTAAACATTGCATGGTACCCCAATGGAAGTAGAGGGTGCAGCATGAGTCCTTGGAGGTTCTAACAAGTGTAGAATGGTTAAGAGAGTGTTCTAAAGGCTTAGAATGGTCTAGGAATGTGTAATAGGACTTATAATAACCATTAGAATGATCCTAAACATTGCATGGTACCCCAAGGGACGTAGAGGGTGTAGCATGAGTCCTTGTAGGTTCTAACAAGTGTAGAATGGCTAAGAGAGTATTCTAAAGTCTTAGAATGGTCTAGGAATGTGTATTAGGACTTATAAGAACCATTAGAATTATCCTAAACATTGCTCGAGTCCCCAAGGGACGTAGAGGGTGCAGCATGAGTCCTTGGAGGTTCTAACAAGTGTAGAATGGTTAAGAGAGTATTCTGAAGGTTTAGAATGGTCTAGGAATGTGTATTATGACTTATAATAACCATTAGAATGATCCTTAACATTGCATGGTACCCCAAGGGACGTAGAGGGTGTACCATGAGTACTTGGAGGTTCTAACAAGTGTAGAATGGTTAAGAGAGTGTTCTAAAGGCTTAGAATGGTCTAGGAATGTGTATTAGGACTTATAATAACCATTAGAATGATCCTAAACATTGCATGGTACCACAAGGGACGTAGAGGGTGTAGCATGAGTCCTTGTAGGTTCTAACAAGTGTAGAACGGCTAAGAGAGTATCCTAAAGTCTAAGAATGGTCTAGGAATGTGTATTAGGACTTATAAAAACTATTAGAATGATCCTAAACATTGCTCTAGTCCCCAAGGGACGTAGAGGGTGCAGCATGAGTCCTTGGAGGTTCGAACAAGTGTAGAATGGTTAAGAGAGTATTCTGAAGGCTTAGAATGGTCTAGGAATGTGTATTATGACTTATAATAACCATTAGAATGATCCTTAACATTGCATGGTACCCGAAGGGACGTAGAGGGTGTACCATGAGTGCTTGGAGGTTCTAACAAGTGTAGAATGGTTAAGAGAGTGTTCTAAAGGCTTAGAATGGTCTAGGAATGTGTATTAGGACTTATAAGAACCATTAGAATGATCTTAAACATTGCTCGAGTCCCCAAGGGACGTAGAGGGTGCAGCATGAGTCCTTGGAGGTTCTAACAAGTGTAGAATGGTTAAGAGAGTGTTCTAAAGGCTTAGAATGGTCTAGGAATGTGTAATAGGACTTATAATAACCATTAGAATGATCCTAAACATTGCATGGTACCCCAAGGGACGTAGAGGGTGTAGCATGAGTCCTTGTAGGTTCAAACAAGTGTAGAACAGCTAAGAGAGTATTCTAAAGTCTTAGAATGGTCTAGGAATGTGTAATAGGACTTATAAGAACCATTAGAATGATCCTAAACATTGCTCGAGTCCCCAAGGGACGTAGAGGATGCAGCATGAGTCCTTGGAGGTTCTAACAAGTGTAGAATGGTTAAGAGAGTATTCTAAAGGCTTAGAATGGTCTAGGAAAGTGTACTAGGACTTATAATAACCATTAGAATGATCCTAAACATTGCATGGTACCCCAAGGGTCGTAGAGGGTGTAGCATGAGTCCTTGTAGGTTCTAACAAGTGTAGAACGGCTAAGAGAGTATTCTAAAGTCTTAGAATGGTCTAGTAATGTGTATTAGGACTTATAAGAACCATTAGAATGATCTTAAACATTGCTCGAGTCCCCAAGGGACGTAGAGGGTGCAGCATGAGTCCTTGGAGGTTCTAACAAGTGTAGAATGGTTAAGAGAGTATTCTGAAGGCTTAGAATGGTCTAGGAATGTGTATTATGACTTATAATAACCATTAGAATGATCCTTAACATTGCATGGTACCCCAAGGGACGTAGAGGGTGTACCATGAGTACTTGGAGGTTCTAACAAGTGTAGAATGGTTAAGAGAGTGTTCTAAAGGCTTAGAATGGTCTAGGAATGTGTATTAGGACTTATAAGAACCATTAGAATGATCCTAAACATTGCTCGAGTCCCCAAGGGACGTAGAGGGTGCAGCATGAGTCCTTGGAGGTTCTAACAAGTGTAGAATGGTTAAGAGAGTATTCTGAAGGCTTAGAATCGTCTAGGAAAGTGTACTAGGACTTATAATAACCATTGGAATGATCCTAAACAATGCTTGAGTCCCCAAGGGACGTAGAGGGTGTACCATGAGTCCTTGGAGGTTCTAACAAGTGTAGAATGGTTAAGAGAGTATTCTAAAAGCTTAGAATGGTCTTGGAATGTGTATTATGACTTATAATAACCATTAGAATGATCCTTAACATTGCATGGTACACCAAGGGAAGTAGAGGGTTTAGCATGAGTACTTGGAGGTTCTAACAAGTGTAGAATGGTTAAGAGAGTGTTCTAAAGGCTTAGAATGGTCTAGGAATGTGTAATAGGACTTATAATAACCATTAGAATGATCCTAAACATTGCATGGTACCCCAAGGGACGTAGAGGGTGTAGCATGAGTCCTTGTAGGTTCTAACAAGTGTAGAATGGCTAAGAGAGTATTCTAAAGTCTTAGAATGGTCTAGGAATGTGTATTAGGACTTATAAGAACCATTAGAATTATCCTAAACATTGCTCGAGTCCCCAAGGGACGTAGAGGGTCAGCATGAGTCCTTGGAGGTTCTAACAAGTGTAGAATGGTTAAGAGAGTATTCTGAAGGTTTAGAATGGTCTAGGAATGTGTATTATGACTTATAATAACCATTAGAATGATCCTTAACATTGCATGGTACCCCAAGGGACGTAGAGGGTGTACCATGAGTACTTGGAGGTTCTAACAAGTGTAGAATGGTTAAGAGAGTGTTCTAAAGGCTTAGAATGGTCTAGGAATGTGTATTAGGACTTATAATAACCATTAGAATGATCCTAAACATTGCATGGTACCACAAGGGACGTAGAGGGTGTAGCATGAGTCCTTGTAGGTTCTAACAAGTGTAGAACGGCTAAGAGAGTATCCTAAAGTCTAAGAATGGTCTAGGAATGTGTATTAGGACTTATAAGAACTATTAGAATGATCCTAAACATTGCTCTAGTCCCCAAGGGACGTAGAGGGTGCAGCATGAGTCCTTGGAGGTTCGAACAAGTGTAGAATGGTTAAGAGAGTATTCTGAAGGCTTAGAATGGTCTAGGAATGTGTATTATGACTTATAATAACCATTAGAATGATCCTTAACATTGCATGGTACCCCAAGGGACGTAGAGGGTGTAGCATGAGTCCTTGTAGGTTCAAACAAGTGTAGAACAGCTAAGAGAGTATTCTAAAGTCTTAGAATGGTCTAGGAATGTGTAATAGGACTTATAAGAACCATTAGAATGATCCTAAACATTGCTCGAGTCCCCAAGGGACGTAGAAGATGCAGCATGAGTCCTTGGAGGTTCTAACAAGTGTAGAATGGTTAAGAGAGTATTCTAAAGGCTTAGAATGGTCTAGGAAAGTGTACTAGGACTTATAATAACCATTAGAATGATCCTAAACATTGCATGGTACCCGAAGGGTCGTAGAGGGTGTAGCATGAGTCCTTGTAGGTTCTAACAAGTGTAGAACGGCTAAGAGAGTATTCTAAAGTCTTAGAATGGTCTAGGAATGTGTATTAGGACTTATAAGAACCATTCGAATGATCCTAAACATTGCTCGAGTCCCCAAGGGACGTAGAGGGTGCAGCATGAGTCCTTGGAGGTTCTAACAAGTGTAGAATGGTTAAGAGAGTATTCTGAAGGCTTAGAATGGTCTCGGAATGTGTATTAGGACTTATAATAACCATTAGAATGATCCTAAACATTGCATGGTACCACAAGGGAAGTAGAGGGTGTAGCATGAGTACTTGGAGGTTCTAACAAGTGTAGAATGGTTAAGAGAGTGTTCTAAAGGCTTAGAATGGTCTAGGAATGTGTATTAGGACATATAATAACCATTAGAATGATCCTAAACATTGCATGGTACCACAAGGGACGTAGAGGGTGTAGCATGAGTCCTTGGAGGTTCTAACAAGTGTAGAAAGGTTAAGAGAGTATTCTAAAGGCTTAGAATGGTCTAGGAATGTGTAATAGGACTTATAATAACCATTAGAATGATCCTAAACATTGCATGGTACCCCAAGGGACGTAGAGGGTGTAGCATGAGTCCTTGTAGGTTCTAACAAGTGTAGAACGGCTAAGAGAGTGTTCTAAAGTCTTAGAATGGTCTAGGAATGTGTATTAGGACTTATAAGAACCATTAGAATGATCCTAAACATTGCTCGAGTCCCCAAGGGACGTAGAGGGTGCAGCATGAGTCCTTGGAGGTTCTAACAAGTGTAGAATGGTTAAGAGAGTATTCTGAAGGCTTAGAATGGTCTAGGAATGTGTATTATGACTTATAATAACCATTAGAATGATCCTTAACATTGCACGGTACCCCAAGGGACGTAGAGGGTGTAACATGAGTACTTGGAGGTTCTAACAAGTGTAGAATGGTTAAGAGAGTGTTCTAAAGGATTAGAATGGTCTAGGAATGTGTATTAGGACTTATAAGAACCATTAGAATGATCCTAAACATTGCTCGAGTCCCCAAGGGACGTAGAGGGTGCAGCATGAGTCCTTGGAGGTTCTAACAAGTGTAGAATGGTTAAGAGAGTATTCTGAAGGCTCAGAATCGTCTAGGAAAGTGTACTAGGACTTATAATAACCATTAGAATGATCCTAAACATTGCATGGTACCCCAAGGGAAGTAGAGGGTTTAGCATGAGTACTTGGAGGTTCTAACAAGTGTAGAATGGTTAAGAGAGTGTTCTAAAGGCTTAGAATGGTCTAGGAATGTGTATTAGGATTATAAGAACCATTAGAATGATCCTAAACATTGCTCGAGTCCCCAAGGGACGTAGAGGGTGCAGCATGAGTCCTTGGAGGTTCTAACAAGTGTAGAATGGTTAAGAGAGTGTTCTAAAGGCTTAGAATGGTCTAGGAATGTGTAATAGGACTTATAATAACCATTAGAATGATCCTAAACATTGCATGGTACCCCAAGGGACGTAGAGGGTGTAGCATGAGTCCTTGTAGGTTCTAACAAGTGTAGAACGGCTAAGAGAGTATTCTAAAGTCTTAGAATGGTCTAGGAATGTGTATTAGGACTTATAAGAACCATTAGAATGATCCTAAACATTGCTCGAGTCCCCAAGGGACGTAGAGGGTGCAGCATGAGTCCTTGGAGGTTCTAACAAGTGTAGAATGGTTAAGAGAGTATTCTGAAGGCTTAGAATGGTCTAGGAATGTGTATTAGGACTTATAATAACCATTAGAATGATCCTAAACATTGCATGGTACCACAAGGGAAGTAGAGGGTGTAGCATGAGTACTTGGAGGTTCTAACAAGTGTAGAATGGTTAAGAGAGTGTTCTAAAGGCTTAGAATGGTCTAGGAATGTGTATTAGGACTTATAATAACCATTAGAATGATCCTAAACATTGCATGGTACCACAAGGGACTTAGAGGGTGGAGCATGAGTCCTTGGAGGTTCTAACAAGTGTAGAAAGGTTAAGAGAGTATTCTAAAGGCTTAGAATGGTCTAGGAATGTGTAATAGGACTTATAATAACCATTAGAATGATCCTAAACATTGCATGGTACCCCAAGGGACGTAGAGGGTGTAGCATGAGTCCTTGTAGGTTCTAACAAGTGTAGAACGGCTAAGAGAGTGTTCTAAAGTCTTAGAATGGTCTAGGAATGTGTATTAGGACTTATAAGAACCATTAGAATGATCCTAAACATTGCTCGAGTCCCCAAGGGACGTAGAGGGTGCAGCATGAGTCCTTGGAGGTTCTAACAAGTGTAGAATGGTTAAGAGAGTATTCTGAAGGCTTAGAATGGTCTAGGAATGTGTATTATGACTTATAATAACCATTAGAATGATCCTTAACATTGCATGGTACCCCAAGGGACGTAGAGGGTGTACCATGAGTACTTGGAGGTTCTAACAAGTGTAGAATGGTTAAGAGAGTGTTCTAAAGGATTAGAATGGTCTAGGAATGTGTATTAGGACTTATAAGAACCATTAGAATGATCCTAAACATTGCTCGAGTCCCCAAGGGACGTAGAGGGTGCAGCATGAGTCCTTGGAGGTTCTAACAAGTGTAGAATGGTTAAGAGAGTATTCTGAAGGCTCAGAATCGTCTAGGAAAGTGTACTAGGACTTATAATAACCATTAGAATGATCCTAAACATTGCATGGTACCCCAAGGGAAGTAGAGGGTTTAGCATGAGTACTTGGAGGTTCTAACAAGTGTAGAATGGTTAAGAGAGTGTTCTAAAGGCTTAGAATGGTCTAGGAATGTGTATTAGGACTTATAAGAACCATTAGAATGATCCTAAACATTGCTCGAGTCCCCAAGGGACGTAGAGGGTGCAGCATGAGTCCTTGGAGGTTCTAACAAGTGTAGAATGGTTAAGAGAGTGTTCTAAAGGCTTAGAATGGTCTAGGAATGTGTAATAGGACTTATAATAACCATTAGAATGATCCTAAACATTGCATGGTACCCCAAGGGACGTAGAGGGTGTAGCATGAGTCCTTGTAGGTTCTAACAAGTGTAGAACGGCTAAGAGAGTATTCTAAAGTCTTAGAATGGTCTAGGAATGTGTATTAGGACTTATAAGAACCATTAGAATGATCCTAAACATTGCTCGAGTCCCCAAGGGACGTAGAGGGTGCAGCATGAGTCCTTGGAGGTTCTAACAAGTGTAGAATGGTTAAGAGAGTATTCTGAAGGCTTAGAATCGTCTCGGAAAGTGTACTAGGACTTATAATAACCATTAGAATGATCCTAAACATTGCATGGTACCCCAAGGGACGTAGAGGGTGTAGCATGACTCCTTGTAGGTTCTAACAAGTGTAGAACGGCTAAGAGAGTATTCTTAAGTCTTAGAATGGTCTAGGAATGTGTATTAGGACTTATAAGAACCATTAGAATGATCCTAAACATTGCTCGAGTCCCCAAGGGACGTAGAGGGTGCAGCATGAGTCCTTGGAGGTTCTAACAAGTGTAGAATGGTTAAGAGAGTATTCTGAAGGCTTAGAATGGTCTAGGAATGTGTATTATGACTTATAATAACCATTAGAATGATCCTTAACATTGCATGGTACCCCAAGGGACGTAGAGGGTGTACCATGAGTACTTGGAGGTTCTAACAAGTGTAGAATGGTTAAGAGATTGTTCTAAAGTCTTAGAATGGTCTAGGAATGTGTATTAGGACTTATAAGAACCATTAGAATGATCCTAAACATTGCTCGAGTCCCCAAGGGACGTAGAGGGTGCAGCATGAGTCCTTGGAGGTTCTAACAAGTGTAGAATGGTTAAGAGAGTATTCTGAAGGCTTAGAATGGTCTAGGAATGTGTATTATGACTTATAATAACCATTAGAATGATCCTTAACATTGCATGGTACCCCAAGGGACGTAAAGGGTTTACCATGAGTACTTGGAGGTTCTAACAAGTGTAAAATGGTTAAGAGAGTGTTCTAAAGGCTTAGAATGGTCTAGGAATGTGTATTAGGACTTATAATAACCATTAGAATGATCCTAAACATTGCATGGTACCACAAGGGACGTAGAGGGTGTAGCATGAGTCCTTGTAGGTTCTAACAAGTGTAGAACGGCTAAGAGAGTATTCTAAAGTCTTAGAATGGTCTAGGAATGTGTATTAGGACTTATAAGAACCATTAGAATGATCCTAAACATTGCTCGAGTCCCCAAGGGACGTAGAGGGTGCAGCATGAGTCATTGGAGGTTCTAACAAGTGTAGAATGGTTAAGAGAGTATTCTGAAGGCTTAGAATGGTCTAGGAATGTGTATTATGACTTATAATAACCATTAGAATGATCCTTAACATTGCATGGTACCCCAAGGGACGTAGAGGGTGTACCATGAGTACTTGGAGGTTCTAACAAGTGTAGAATGGTTAAGAGATTGTTCTAAAGTCTTAGAATGGTCTAGGAATGTGTATTAGGACTTATAAGAACCATTAGAATGATCCTAAACATTGCTCGAGTCCCCAAGGGACGTAGAGGGTGCAGCATGAGTCCTTGGAGGTTCTAACAAGTGTAGAATGGTTAAGAGAGTATTCTGAAGGCTTAGAATGGTCTAGGAATGTGTATTAGGACTTATAATAACCATTAGAATGATCCTAAACATTGCATGGTACCACAAGGGAAGTAGAGGGTGTAGCATGAGTACTTGGAGGTTCTAACAAGTGTAGAATGGTTAAGAGAGTGTTCTAAAGGCTTAGAATGGTCTAGGAATGTGTATTAGGACTTATAATAACCATTAGAATGATCCTAAACATTGCATGGTACCACAAGGGACGTAGAGGGTGTAGCATGAGTCCTTGGAGGTTCTAACAAGTGTAGAAAGGTTAAGAGAGTATTCTAAAGGCTTAGAATGGTCTAGGAATTTGTATTAGGACTTATAATAACCATTAGAATGATCCTTAACATTGCATGGTACCCCAAGGGACGTAGAGGGTGTACCATGAGTACTTGGAGGTTCTAACAAGTGTAGAACGGCTAAGAGAGTATTCTAAAGTCTTAGAATGGTCTAGGAATGTGTATTAGGACTTATAAGAACCATTAGAATGATCCTAAACATTGCTCGAGTCCCCAAGGGACGTAGAGGGTGCAGCATGAGTCCTTGGAGGTTCTAACAAGTGTAGAATGGTTAAGAGAGTATTCTGAAGGCTTAGAATCGTCTAGGAAAGTGTACTAGGACTTATAATAACCATTAGAATGATCCTAAACATTGCATGGTACCCCAAGGGACGTAGAGGGTGTAGCATGACTCCTTGTAGGTTCTAACAAGTGTAGAACGGCTAAGAGAGTATTCTAAAGTCTTAGAATGGTCTAGGAATGTGTATTAGGACTTATAAGAACCATTAGAATGATCCTAAACATTGCTCGAGTCCCCAAGGGACGTAGAGGGTGCAGCATGAGTCCTTGGAGGTTCTAACAAGTGTAGAATGGTTAAGAGAGTATTCTGAAGGCTTAGAATGGTCTAGGAATGTGTATTATGACTTATAATAACCATTAGAATGATCCTTAACATTGCATGGTACCCCAAGGGACGTAGAGGGTGTACCATGAGTACTTGGAGGTTCTAACAAGTGTAGAATGGTTAAGAGATTGTTCTAAAGTCTTAGAATGGTCTAGGAATGTGTATTAGGACTTATAAGAACCATTAGAATGATCCTAAACATTGCATGGTACCACAAGGGACGTAGAGGGTGTAGCATGAGTCCTTGTAGGTTCTAACAAGTGTAGAACGGCTAAGAGAGTATTCTAAAGTCTTAGAATGGTCTAGGAATGTGTATTAGGACTTATAAGAACCATTAGAATGATCCTAAACATTGCTCGAGTCCCCAAGGGACGTAGAGGGTGCAGCATGAGTCATTGGAGGTTCTAACAAGTGTAGAATGGTTAAGAGAGTATTCTGAAGGCTTAGAATGGTCTAGGAATGTGTATTATGACTTATAATAACCATTAGAATGATCCTTAACATTGCATGGTACCCCAAGGGACGTAGAGGGTGTACCATGAGTACTTGGAGGTTCTAACAAGTGTAGAATGGTTAAGAGATTGTTCTAAAGTCTTAGAATGGTCTAGGAATGTGTATTAGGACTTATAAGAACCATTAGAATGATCCTAAACATTGCTCGAGTCCCCAAGGGACGTAGAGGGTGCAGCATGAGTCCTTGGAGGTTCTAACAAGTGTAGAATGGTTAAGAGAGTATTCTGAAGGCTTAGAATGGTCTAGGAATGTGTATTAGGACTTATAATAACCATTAGAATGATCCTAAACATTGCATGGTACCACAAGGGAAGTAGAGGGTGTAGCATGAGTACTTGGAGGTTCTAACAAGTGTAGAATGGTTAAGAGAGTGTTCTAAAGGCTTAGAATGGTCTAGGAATGTGTATTAGGACTTATAATAACCATTAGAATGATCCTAAACATTGCATGGTACCACAAGGGACGTAGAGGGTGTAGCATGAGTCCTTGGAGGTTCTAACAAGTGTAGAAAGGTTAAGAGAGTATTCTAAAGGCTTAGAATGGTCTAGGAATTTGTATTAGGACTTATAATAACCATTAGAATGATCCTTAACATTGCATGGTACCCCAAGGGACGTAGAGGGTGTACCATGAGTACTTGGAGGTTCTAACAAGTGTAGAACGGCTAAGAGAGTATTCTAAAGTCTTAGAATGGTCTAGGAATGTGTATTAGGACTTATAAGAACCATTAGAATGATCCTAAACATTGCTCGAGTCCCCAAGGGACGTAGAGGGTGCAGCATGAGTCCTTGGAGGTTCTAACAAGTGTAGAATGGTTAAGAGAGTATTCTGAAGGCTTAGAATCGTCTAGGAAAGTGTACTAGGACTTATAATAACCATTAGAATGATCCTAAACATTGCATGGTACCCCAAGGGACGTAGAGGGTGTAGCATGACTCCTTGTAGGTTCTAACAAGTGTAGAACGGCTAAGAGAGTATTCTAAAGTCTTAGAATGGTCTAGGAATGTGTATTAGGACTTATAAGAACCATTAGAATGATCCTAAACATTGCTCGAGTCCCCAAGGGACGTAGAGGGTGCAGCATGAGTCCTTGGAGGTTCTAACAAGTGTAGAATGGTTAAGAGAGTATTCTGAAGGCTTAGAATGGTCTAGGAATGTGTATTAGGACTTATAATAACCATTAGAATGATCCTAAACATTGCATGGTACCACAAGGGAAGTAGAGGGTGTAGCATGAGTACTTGGAGGTTCTAACAAGTGTAGAATGGTTAAGAGAGTGTTCTAAAGGCTTAGAATGGTCTAGGAATGTGTATTAGGACTTATAATAACCATTAGAATGATCCTAAACATTGCATGGTACCACAAGGGACGTAGAGGGTGTAGCATGAGTCCTTGGAGGTTCTAACAAGTGTAGAAAGGTTAAGAGAGTATTCTAAAGGCTTAGAATGGTCTAGGAATGTGTATTAGGACTTATAATAACCATTAGAATGATCCTTAACATTGCATGGTACCCCAAGGGACGTAGAGGGTGTACCATGAGTACTTGGAGGTTCTAACAAGTGTAGAACGGCTAAGAGAGTATTCTAAAGTCTTAGAATGGTCTAGGAATGTGTATTAGGACTTATAAGAACCATTAGAATGATCCTAAACATTGCTCGAGTCCCCAAGGGACGTAGAGGGTGCAGCATGAGTCCTTGGAGGTTCTAACAAGTGTAGAATGGTTAAGAGAGTATTCTGAAGGCTTAGAATCGTCTAGGAAAGTGTACTAGGACTTATAATAACCATTAGAATGATCCTAAACATTGCATGGTACCCCAAGGGACGTAGAGGGTGTAGCATGACTCCTTGTAGGTTCTAACAAGTGTAGAACGGCTAAGAGAGTATTCTAAAGTCTTAGAATGGTCTAGGAATGTGTATTAGGACTTATAAGAACCATTAGAATGATCCTAAACATTGCTCGAGTCCCCAAGGGACGTAGAGGGTGCAGCATGAGTCCTTGGAGGTTCTAACAAGTGTAGAATGGTTAAGAGAGTATTCTGAAGGCTTAGAATGGTCTAGGAATGTGTATTATGACTTATAATAACCATTAGAATGATCCTTAACATTGCATGGTACCCCAAGGGACGTAGAGGGTGTACCATGAGTACTTGGAGGTTCTAACAAGTGTAGAATGGTTAAGAGATTGTTCTAAAGTCTTAGAATGGTCTAGGAATGTGTATTAGGACTTATAAGAACCATTAGAATGATCCTAAACATTGCTCGAGTCCCCAAGGGACGTAGAGGGTGCAGCATGAGTCCTTGGAGGTTCTAACAAGTGTAGAATGGTTAAGAGAGTATTCTGAAGGCTTAGAATGGTCTAGGAATGTGTATTATGACTTATAATAACCATTAGAATGATCCTTAACATTGCATGGTACCCCAAGGGACGTAAAGGGTTTACCATGAGTACTTGGAGGTTCTAACAAGTGTAAAATGGTTAAGAGAGTGTTCTAAAGGCTTAGAATGGTCTAGGAATGTGTATTAGGACTTATAATAACCATTAGAATGATCCTAAACATTGCATGGTACCACAAGGGACGTAGAGGGTGTAGCATGAGTCCTTGTAGGTTCTAACAAGTGTAGAACGGCTAAGAGAGTATTCTAAAGTCTTAGAATGGTCTAGGAATGTGTATTAGGACTTATAAGAACCATTAGAATGATCCTAAACATTGCTCGAGTCCCCAAGGGACGTAGAGGGTGCAGCATGAGTCATTGGAGGTTCTAACAAGTGTAGAATTGTTAAGAGAGTATTCTGAAGGCTTAGAATGGTCTAGGAATGTGTATTATGACTTATAATAACCATTAGAATGATCCTTAACATTGCATGGTACCCCAAGGGACGTAGAGGGTGTACCATGAGTACTTGGAGGTTCTAACAAGTGTAGAATGGTTAAGAGATTGTTCTAAAGTCTTAGAATGGTCTAGGAATGTGTATTAGGACTTATAAGAACCATTAGAATGATCCTAAACATTGCTCGAGTCCCCAAGGGACGTAGAGGGTGCAGCATGAGTCCTTGGAGGTTCTAACAAGTGTAGAATGGTTAAGAGAGTATTCTGAAGGCTTAGAATGGTCTAGGAATGTGTATTAGGACTTATAATAACCATTAGAATGATCCTAAACATTGCATGGTACCACAAGGGAAGTAGAGGGTGTAGCATGAGTACTTGGAGGTTCTAACAAGTGTAGAATGGTTAAGAGAGTGTTCTAAAGGCTTAGAATGGTCTAGGAATGTGTATTAGGACTTATAATAACCATTAGAATGATCCTAAACATTGCATGGTACCACAAGGGAAGTAGAGGGTGTAGCATGAGTACTTGGAGGTTCTAACAAGTGTAGAATGGTTAAGAGAGTGTTCTAAAGGCTTAGAATGGTCTAGGAATGTGTATTAGGACTTATAATAACCATTAGAATGATCCTAAACATTGCATGGTACCACAAGGGACGTAGAGGGTGTAGCATGAGTCCTTGGAGGTTCTAACAAGTGTAGAAAGGTTAAGAGAGTATTCTAAAGGCTTAGAATGGTCTAGGAATGTGTAATAGGACTTATAATAACCATTAGAATGATCCTAAACATTGCATGGTACCCCAAGGGACGTAGAGGGTGTAGCATGAGTCCTTGTAGGTTCTAACAAGTGTAGAACGGCTAAGAGAGTGTTCTAAAGTCTTAGAATGGTCTAGGAATGTGTATTTGGACTTATAAGAACCATTAGAATGATCCTAAACATTGCTCGAGTCCCCAAGGGACGTAGAGGGTGCAGCATGAGTCCTTGGAGGTTCTAACAAGTGTAGAATGGTTAAGAGAGTATTCTGAAGGCTTAGAATGGTCTAGGAATGTGTATTATGACTTATAATAACCATTAGAATGATCCTTAACATTGCATGGTACCCCAAGGGACGTAGAGGGTGTACCATGAGTACTTGGAGGTTCTAACAAGTGTAGAATGGTTAAGAGAGTGTTCTAAAGGATTAGAATGGTCTAGGAATGTGTATTAGGACTTATAAGAACCATTAGAATGATCCTAAACATTGCTCGAGTCCCCAAGGGACGTAGAGGGTGCAGCATGAGTCCTTGGAGGTTCTAACAAGTGTAGAATGGTTAAGAGAGTATTCTGAAGGCTCAGAATCGTCTAGGAAAGTGTACTAGGACTTATAATAACCATTAGAATGATCCTAAACATTGCATGGTACCCCAAGGGAAGTAGAGGGTTTAGCATGAGTACTTGGAGGTTCTAACAAGTGTAGAATGGTTAAGAGAGTGTTCTAAAGGCTTAGAATGGTCTAGGAATGTGTATTAGGACTTATAAGAACCATTAGAATGATCCTAAACATTGCTCGAGTCCCCAAGGGACGTAGAGGGTGCAGCATGAGTCCTTGGAGGTTCTAACAAGTGTAGAATGGTTAAGAGAGTGTTCTAAAGGCTTAGAATGGTCTAGGAATGTGTAATAGGACTTATAATAACCATTAGAATGATCCTAAACATTGCATGGTACCCCAAGGGACGTAGAGGGTGTAGCATGAGTCCTTGTAGGTTCTAACAAGTGTAGAACGGCTAAGAGAGTATTCTAAAGTCTTAGAATGGTCTAGGAATGTGTATTAGGACTTATAAGAACCATTAGAATGATCCTAAACATTGCTCGAGTCCCCAAGGGACGTAGAGGGTGCAGCATGAGTCCTTGGAGGTTCTAACAAGTGTAGAATGGTTAAGAGAGTATTCTGAAGGCTTAGAATCGTCTAGGAAAGTGTACTAGGACTTATAATAACCATTAGAATGATCCTAAACATTGCATGGTACCCCAAGGGACGTAGAGGGTGTAGCATGACTCCTTGTAGGTTCTAACAAGTGTAGAACGGCTAAGAGAGTATTCTTAAGTCTTAGAATGGTCTAGGAATGTGTATTAGGACTTATAAGAACCATTAGAATGATCCTAAACATTGCTCGAGTCCCCAAGGGACGTAGAGGGTGCAGCATGAGTCCTTGGAGGTTCTAACAAGTGTAGAATGGTTAAGAGAGTATTCTGAAGGCTTAGAATGGTCTAGGAATGTGTATTATGACTTATAATAACCATTAGAATGATCCTTAACATTGCATGGTACCCCAAGGGACGTAGAGGGTGTACCATGAGTACTTGGAGGTTCTAACAAGTGTAGAATGGTTAAGAGATTGTTCTAAAGTCTTAGAATGGTCTAGGAATGTGTATTAGGACTTATAAGAACCATTAGAATGATCCTAAACATTGCTCGAGTCCCCAAGGGACGTAGAGGGTGCAGCATGAGTCCTTGGAGGTTCTAACAAGTGTAGAATGGTTAAGAGAGTATTCTGAAGGCTTAGAATGGTCTAGGAATGTGTATTATGACTTATAATAACCATTAGAATGATCCTTAACATTGCATGGTACCCCAAGGGACGTAAAGGGTTTACCATGAGTACTTGGAGGTTCTAACAAGTGTAAAATGGTTAAGAGAGTGTTCTAAAGGCTTAGAATGGTCTAGGAATGTGTATTAGGACTTATAATAACCATTAGAATGATCCTAAACATTGCATGGTACCACAAGGGACGTAGAGGGTGTAGCATGAGTCCTTGTAGGTTCTAACAAGTGTAGAACGGCTAAGAGAGTATTCTAAAGTCTTAGAATGGTCTAGGAATGTGTATTAGGACTTATAAGAACCATTAGAATGATCCTAAACATTGCTCGAGTCCCCAAGGGACGTAGAGGGTGCAGCATGAGTCCTTGGAGGTTCTAACAAGTGTAGAATGGTTAAGAGAGTATTCTGAAGGCTTAGAATGGTCTAGGAATGTGTATTAGGACTTATAATAACCATTAGAATGATCCTAAACATTGCATGGTACCACAAGGGAAGTAGAGGGTGTAGCATGAGTACTTGGAGGTTCTAACAAGTGTAGAATGGTTAAGAGAGTGTTCTAAAGGCTTAGAATGGTCTAGGAATGTGTATTAGGACTTATAATAACCATTAGAATGATCCTAAACATTGCATGGTACCACAAGGGACGTAGAGGGTGTAGCATGAGTCCTTGGAGGTTCTAACAAGTGTAGAAAGGTTAAGAGAGTATTCTAAAGGCTTAGAATGGTCTAGGAATGTGTATTAGGACTTATAATAACCATTAGAATGATCCTTAACATTGCATGGTACCCCAAGGGACGTAGAGGGTGTACCATGAGTACTTGGAGGTTCTAACAAGTGTAGAACGGCTAAGAGAGTATTCTAAAGTCTTAGAATGGTCTAGGAATGTGTATTAGGACTTATAAGAACCATTAGAATGATCCTAAACATTGCTCGAGTCCCCAAGGGACGTAGAGGGTGCAGCATGAGTCCTTGGAGGTTCTAACAAGTGTAGAATGGTTAAGAGAGTATTCTGAAGGCTTAGAATCGTCTAGGAAAGTGTACTAGGACTTATAATAACCATTAGAATGATCCTAAACATTGCATGGTACCCCAAGGGACGTAGAGGGTGTAGCATGACTCCTTGTAGGTTCTAACAAGTGTAGAACGGCTAAGAGAGTATTCTAAAGTCTTAGAATGGTCTAGGAATGTGTATTAGGACTTATAAGAACCATTAGAATGATCCTAAACATTGCTCGAGTCCCCAAGGGACGTAGAGGGTGCAGCATGAGTCCTTGGAGGTTCTAACAAGTGTAGAATGGTTAAGAGAGTATTCTGAAGGCTTAGAATGGTCTAGGAATGTGTATTATGACTTATAATAACCATTAGAATGATCCTTAACATTGCATGGTACCCCAAGGGACGTAGAGGGTGTACCATGAGTACTTGGAGGTTCTAACAAGTGTAGAATGGTTAAGAGATTGTTCTAAAGTCTTAGAATGGTCTAGGAATGTGTATTAGGACTTATAAGAACCATTAGAATGATCCTAAACATTGCTCGAGTCCCCAAGGGACGTAGAGGGTGCAGCATGAGTCCTTGGAGGTTCTAACAAGTGTAGAATGGTTAAGAGAGTATTCTGAAGGCTTAGAATGGTCTAGGAATGTGTATTATGACTTATAATAACCATTAGAATGATCTTTAACATTGCATGGTACCCCAAGGGACGTAAAGGGTTTACCATGAGTACTTGGAGGTTCTAACAAGTGTAAAATGGTTAAGAGAGTGTTCTAAAGGCTTAGAATGGTCTAGGAATGTGTATTAGGACTTATAATAACCATTAGAATGATCCTAAACATTGCATGGTACCACAAGGGACGTAGAGGGTGTAGCATGAGTCCTTGTAGGTTCTAACAAGTGTAGAACGGCTAAGAGAGTATTCTAAAGTCTTAGAATGGTCTAGGAATGTGTATTAGGACTTATAAGAACCATTAGAATGATCCTAAACATTGCTCGAGTCCCCAAGGGACGTAGAGGGTGCAGCATGAGTCATTGGAGGTTCTAACAAGTGTAGAATTGTTAAGAGAGTATTCTGAAGGCTTAGAATGGTCTAGGAATGTGTATTATGACTTATAATAACCATTAGAATGATCCTTAACATTGCATGGTACCCCAAGGGACGTAGAGGGTGTACCATGAGTACTTGGAGGTTCTAACAAGTGTAGAATGGTTAAGAGATTGTTCTAAAGTCTTAGAATGGTCTAGGAATGTGTATTAGGACTTATAAGAACCATTAGAATGATCCTAAACATTGCTCGAGTCCCCAAGGGACGTAGAGGGTGCAGCATGAGTCCTTGGAGGTTCTAACAAGTGTAGAATGGTTAAGAGAGTATTCTGAAGGCTTAGAATGGTCTAGGAATGTGTATTAGGACTTATAATAACCATTAGAATGATCCTAAACATTGCATGGTACCACAAGGGAAGTAGAGGGTGTAGCATGAGTACTTGGAGGTTCTAACAAGTGTAGAATGGTTAAGAGAGTGTTCTAAAGGCTTAGAATGGTCTAGGAATGTGTATTAGGACTTATAATAACCATTAGAATGATCCTAAACATTGCATGGTACCACAAGGGACGTAGAGGGTGTAGCATGAGTCCTTGGAGGTTCTAACAAGTGTAGAAAGGTTAAGAGAGTATTCTAAAGGCTTAGAATGGTCTAGGAATGTGTAATAGGACTTATAATAACCATTAGAATGATCCTAAACATTGCATGGTACCCCAAGGGACGTAGAGGGTGTAGCATGAGTCCTTGTAGGTTCTAACAAGAGTAGAACGGCTAAGAGAGTGTTCTAAAGTCTTAGAATGGTCTTGGAATGTGTATTAGGACTTATAAGAACCATTAGAATGATCCTAAACATTGCTCGAGTCCCCAAGGGACGTAGAGGGTGTAGCATGAGTCCTTGGAGGTTCTAACAAGTGTAGAATGGTTAAGAGAGTATTCTGAAGGCTTAGAATGGTCTAGGAATGTGTATTATGACTTACAATAACCATTAGAATGATCCTTAACATTGCATAGTACCCCAAGGGACGTAGAGGGTGTACCATGAGTACTTGGAGGTTCTAACAAGTGTAGAATGGTTAAGAGAGTGTTCTAAAGGCTTAGAATGGTCTAGGAATGTGTAATAGGACTTATAATAACCATTAGAATGATCCTAAACATTGCATGGTACCACAAGGGATGTAGAGGGTGTAGCATGAGTCCTTGTAGGTTCTAACAAGTGTAGAACGGCTAAGAGAGTATTCTAAAGTCTTTGAATGGTCTAGGAATGTGTATTAGGACTTATAAGAACCATTAGAATGATCCTAAACATTGCTCGAGTCCCCAAGGGACGTAGAGGGTGCAGCATGAGTCATTGGAGGTTCTAACAAGTGTAGAATGGTTAAGAGAGTATTCTGAAGGCTTAGAATGGTCTAGGAATGTGTATTATGACTTATAATAACCATTAGAATGATCCTTAACATTGCATGGTACCCCAAGGGACGTAGAGGGTGTACCATGAGTACTTGGAGGTTCTAACAAGTGTAGAATGGTTAAGAGATTGTTCTAAAGTCTTAGAATGGTCTAGGAATGTGTATTAGGACTTATAAGAACCATTAGAATGATCCTAAACATTGCTCGAGTCCCCAAGGGACGTAGAGGGTGCAGCATGAGTCCTTGGAGGTTCTAACAAGTGTAGAATGGTTAAGAGAGTATTCTGAAGGCTTAGAATGGTCTAGGAATGTGTATTAGGACTTATAATAACCATTAGAATGATCCTAAACATTGCATGGTACCACAAGGGAAGTAGAGGGTGTAGCATGAGTACTTGGAGGTTCTAACAAGTGTAGAATGGTTAAGAGAGTGTTCTAAAGGCTTAGAATGGTCTAGGAATGTGTATTAGGACTTATAATAACCATTAGAATGATCCTAAACATTGCATGGTACCACAAGGGACGTAGAGGGTGTAGCATGAGTCCTTGGAGGTTCTAACAAGTGTAGAAAGGTTAAGAGAGTATTCTAAAGGCTTAGAATGGTCTAGGAATGTGTAATAGGACTTATAATAACCATTAGAATGATCCTAAACATTGCATGGTACCCCAAGGGACGTAGAGGGTGTAGCATGAGTCCTTGTAGGTTCTAACAAGAGTAGAACGGCTAAGAGAGTGTTCTAAAGTCTTAGAATGGTCTAGGAATGTGTATTAGGACTTATAAGAACCATTAGAATGATCCTAAACATTGCTCGAGTCCCCAAGGGACGTAGAGGGTGTAGCATGAGTCCTTGGAGGTTCTAACAAGTGTAGAATGGTTAAGAGAGTATTCTGAAGGCTTAGAATGGTCTAGGAATGTGTATTATGACTTACAATAACCATTAGAATGATCCTTAACATTGCATAGTACCCCAAGGGACGTAGAGGGTGTACCATGAGTACTTGGAGGTTCTAACAAGTGTAGAATGGTTAAGAGAGTGTTCTAAAGGCTTAGAATGGTCTAGGAATGTGTAATAGGACTTATAATAACCATTAGAATGATCCTAAACATTGCATGGTACCACAAGGGATGTAGAGGGTGTAGCATGAGTCCTTGTAGGTTCTAACAAGTGTAGAACGGCTAAGAGAGTATTCTAAAGTCTTTGAATGGTCTAGGAATGTGTATTAGGACTTATAAGAACCATTAGAATGATCCTAAACATTGCTCGAGTCCCCAAGGGACGTAGAGGGTGCAGCATGAGTCATTGGAGGTTCTAACAAGTGTAGAATGGTTAAGAGAGTATTCTGAAGGCTTAGAATGGTCTAGGAATGTGTATTATGACTTATAATAACCATTAGAATGATCCTTAACATTGCATGGTACCCCAAGGGACGTAGAGGGTGTACCATGAGTACTTGGAGGTTCTAACAAGTGTAGAATGGTTAAGAGATTGTTCTAAAGTCTTAGAATGGTCTAGGAATGTGTATTAGGACTTATAAGAACCATTAGAATGATCCTAAACATTGCTCGAGTCCCCAAGGGACGTAGAGGGTGCAGCATGAGTCCTTGGAGGTTCTAACAAGTGTAGAATGGTTAAGAGAGTATTCTGAAGGCTTAGAATGGTCTAGGAATGTGTATTAGGACTTATAATAACCATTAGAATGATCCTAAACATTGCATGGTACCACAAGGGAAGTAGAGGGTGTAGCATGAGTACTTGGAGGTTCTAACAAGTGTAGAATGGTTAAGAGAGTGTTCTAAAGGCTTAGAATGGTCTAGGAATGTGTATTAGGACTTATAATAACCATTAGAATGATCCTAAACATTGCATGGTACCACAAGGGACGTAGAGGGTGTAGCATGAGTCCTTGGAGGTTCTAACAAGTGTAGAAAGGTTAAGAGAGTATTCTAAAGGCTTAGAATGGTCTAGGAATGTGTAATAGGACTTATAATAACCATTAGAATGATCCTAAACATTGCATGGTACCCCAAGGGACGTAGAGGGTGTAGCATGAGTCCTTGTAGGTTCTAACAAGAGTAGAACGGCTAAGAGAGTGTTCTAAAGTCTTAGAATGGTCTAGGAATGTGTATTAGGACTTATAAGAACCATTAGAATGATCCTAAACATTGCTCGAGTCCCCAAGGGACGTAGAGGGTGTAGCATGAGTCCTTGGAGGTTCTAACAAGTGTAGAATGGTTAAGAGAGTATTCTGAAGGCTTAGAATGGTCTAGGAATGTGTATTATGACTTACAATAACCATTAGAATGATCCTTAACATTGCATAGTACCCCAAGGGACGTAGAGGGTGTACCATGAGTACTTGGAGGTTCTAACAAGTGTAGAATGGTTAAGAGAGTGTTCTAAAGGCTTAGAATGGTCTAGGAATGTGTAATAGGACTTATAATAACCATTAGAATGATCCTAAACATTGCATGGTACCACAAGGGATGTAGAGGGTGTAGCATGAGTCCTTGTAGGTTCTAACAAGTGTAGAACGGCTAAGAGAGTATTCTAAAGTCTTTGAATGGTCTAGGAATGTGTATTAGGACTTATAAGAACCATTAGAATGATCCTAAACATTGCTCGAGTCCCCAAGGGACGTAGAGGGTGCAGCATGAGTCATTGGAGGTTCTAACAAGTGTAGAATGGTTAAGAGAGTATTCTGAAGGCTTAGAATGGTCTAGGAATGTGTATTATGACTTATAATAACCATTAGAATGATCCTTAACATTGCATGGTACCCCAAGGGACGTAGAGGGTGTACCATGAGTACTTGGAGGTTCTAACAAGTGTAGAATGGTTAAGAGATTGTTCTAAAGTCTTAGAATGGTCTAGGAATGTGTATTAGGACTTATAAGAACCATTAGAATGATCCTAAACATTGCTCGAGTCCCCAAGGGACGTAGAGGGTGCAGCATGCGTCCTTGGAGGTTCTAACAAGTGTAGAATGGTTAAGAGAGTATTCTGAAGGCTTAGAATGGTCTAGGAATGTGTATTAGGACTTATAATAACCATTAGAATGATCCTAAACATTGCATGGTACCACAAGGGAAGTAGAGGGTGTAGCATGAGTACTTGGAGGTTCTAACAAGTGTAGAATGGTTAAGAGAGTGTTCTAAAGGCTTAGAATGGTCTAGGAATGTGTATTAGGACTTATAATAACCATTAGAATGATCCTAAACATTGCATGGTACCACAAGGGACGTAGAGGGTGTAGCATGAGTCCTTGGAGGTTCTAACAAGTGTAGAAAGGTTAAGAGAGTATTCTAAAGGCTTAGAATGGTCTAGGAATGTGTAATAGGACTTATAATAACCATTAGAATGATCCTAAACATTGCATGGTACCCCAAGGGACGTAGAGGGTGTAGCATGAGTCCTTGTAGGTTCTAACAAGTGTAGAACGGCTAAGAGAGTGTTCTAAAGTCTTAGAATGGTCTAGGAATGTGTATTAGGACTTATAAGAACCATTAGAATGATCCTAAACATTGCTCGAGTCCCCAAGGGACGTAGAGGGTGCAGCATGAGTCCTTGGAGGTTCTAACAAGTGTAGAATGGTTAAGAGAGTATTCTGAAGGCTTAGAATGGTCTAGGAATGTGTATTATGACTTACAATAACCATTAGAATGATCCTTAACATTGCATAGTACCCAAGGGACGTAGAGGGTGTACCATGAGTACTTGGAGGTTCTAACAAGTGTAGAATGGTTAAGAGAGTGTTCTAAAGGCTTAGAATGGTCTAGGAATGTGTAATAGGACTTATAATAACCATTAGAATGATCCTAAACATTGCATGGTACCACAAGGGATGTAGAGGGTGTAGCATGAGTCCTTGTAGGTTCTAACAAGTGTAGAACGGCTAAGAGAGTATTCTAAAGTCTTTGAATGGTCTAGGAATGTGTATTAGGACTTATAAGAACCATTAGAATGATCCTAAACATTGCTCGAGTCCCCAAGGGACGTAGAGGGTGCAGCATGAGTCATTGGAGGTTCTAACAAGTGTAGAATGGTTAAGAGAGTATTCTGAAGGCTTAGAATGGTCTAGGAATGTGTATTATGACTTATAATAACCATTAGAATGATCCTTAACATTGCATGGTACCCCAAGGGACGTAGAGGGTGTACCATGAGTACTTGGAGGTTCTAACAAGTGTAGAATGGTTAAGATAGTGTTCTAAAGGCTTAGAATGGTCTAGGAATGTGTATTAGGACTTATAAAAACCATTAGAATGATCCTAAACTTTGCTCGAGTCCCCAAGGGACGTAGAGGGTGCAGCATGAGTCCTTGGAGGTTCTAACAAGTGTAGAATGGTTAAGAGAGTATTCTGAAGGCTTAGAATCGTCTAGGAAATTGTACTAGGACTTATAATAACCATTAGAATGATCCTAAACATTGCATGGTACCCCAAGGGAATTAGAGGGTGTAGCATGAGTACTTGGAGGTTCTAACAAGTGTAGAATGGTTAAGAGAGTGTTCTAAAGGCTTAGAATGGTCTAGGAATGTGTATTAGGACTTATAAGAACCATTAGAATGATCCTAAACATTGCATGGTACCACAAGGGACGTAGAGGGTGCACATTGAGTCCTTGGAGGTTCTAACAAGTGTAGAATGGTTAAGAGAGTGTTCTAAAGGCTTAGAATGGTCTAGGAATGTGTAATAGGACTTATAATAACCATTAGAATGATCCTAAACATTGCATGGTACCCCAAGGGAAGTAGAGGGTGTAGCATGAGTCCTTGTAGGTTCTAACAAGTGTAGAACGGCTAAGAGAGTATTCTAAAGTCTTAGAATGGTCTAGGAATGTGTATTAGGACTTATAAGAACCATTAGAATGATCCTAAACATTGCTCGAGTCCCCAAGGGACGTAGAGGGTGCGGCATGAGTCATTGGAGGTTCTAACAAGTGTAGAATGGTTAAGAGAGTATTCTGAAGGCTTAGAATCGTCTAGGAAAGTGTACTAGGACTAATAATAACCATTAGAATGATCCTAGACATTGCATGGTACCCCAAGGGAAGTAGAGGGTGTAGCATGAGTACTTGGAGGTTCTAACAAGTGTAAAATGGTTAAGAGAGTGTTCTAAAGGCTTAGAATGGTCTAGGAAAGTGTATTAGGACTTATAATAACCATTAGAATGATCCTAAACATTGCATGGTACCACAAGGGACGTAGAGGGTGTACCATGAGTACTTGGAGGTTCTAACAAGTGTAGAATGGTTAAGAGAGTGTTCTAAAGGCTTAGAATGGTCTAGGAATGTGTAATAGGACTTATAATAACCATTAGAATGATCCTAAACATTGCATGGTACCCCAAGGGAAGTAGAGGGTGTAGCATGAGTCCTTGTAGGTTCTAACAAGTGTAGAACGGCTAAGAGAGTATTCTAAAGTCTTTGAATGGTCTAGGAATGTGTATTAGGACTTATAAGAACCATTAGAATGATCCTAAACATTGCTCGAGTCCCCAAGGGACGTAGAGGGTGCAGCATGAGTCATTGGAGGTTCTAACAAGTGTAGAATGGTTAAGAGAGTATTCTGAAGGCTTAGAATGGTCTAGGAATGTGTATTATGACTTATAATAACCATTAGAATGATCCTTAACATTGCATGGTACCCCAAGGGACGTAGAGGGTGTACCATGAGTACTTGGAGGTTCTAACAAGTGTAGAATGGTTAAGAGATTGTTCTAAAGTCTTAGAATGGTCTAGGAATGTGTATTAGGACTTATAAGAACCATTAGAATGATCCTAAACATTGCTCGAGTCCCCAAGGGACGTAGAGGGTGCAGCATGCGTCCTTGGAGGTTCTAACAAGTGTAGAATGGTTAAGAGAGTATTCTGAAGGCTTAGAATGGTCTAGGAATGTGTATTAGGACTTATAATAACCATTAGAATGATCCTAAACATTGCATGGTACCACAAGGGAAGTAGAGGGTGTAGCATGAGTACTTGGAGGTTCTAACAAGTGTAGAATGGTTAAGAGAGTGTTCTAAAGGCTTAGAATGGTCTAGGAATGTGTATTAGGACTTATAATAACCATTAGAATGATCCTAAACATTGCATGGTACCACAAGGGACGTAGAGGGTGTAGCATGAGTCCTTGGAGGTTCTAACAAGTGTAGAAAGGTTAAGAGAGTATTCTAAAGGCTTAGAATGGTCTAGGAATGTGTAATAGGACTTATAATAACCATTAGAATGATCCTAAACATTGCATGGTACCCCAAGGGACGTAGAGGGTGTAGCATGAGTCCTTGTAGGTTCTAACAAGTGTAGAACGGCTAAGAGAGTGTTCTAAAGTCTTAGAATGGTCTAGGAATGTGTATTAGGACTTATAAGAACCATTAGAATGATCCTAAACATTGCTCGAGTCCCCAAGGGACGTAGAGGGTGCAGCATGAGTCCTTGGAGGTTCTAACAAGTGTAGAATGGTTAAGAGAGTATTCTGAAGGCTTAGAATGGTCTAGGAATGTGTATTATGACTTACAATAACCATTAGAATGATCCTTAACATTGCATAGTACCCAAGGGACGTAGAGGGTGTACCATGAGTACTTGGAGGTTCTAACAAGTGTAGAATGGTTAAGAGAGTGTTCTAAAGGCTTAGAATGGTCTAGGAATGTGTAATAGGACTTATAATAACCATTAGAATGATCCTAAACATTGCATGGTACCACAAGGGATGTAGAGGGTGTAGCATGAGTCCTTGTAGGTTCTAACAAGTGTAGAACGGCTAAGAGAGTATTCTAAAGTCTTTGAATGGTCTAGGAATGTGTATTAGGACTTATAAGAACCATTAGAATGATCCTAAACATTGCTCGAGTCCCCAAGGGACGTAGAGGGTGCAGCATGAGTCATTGGAGGTTCTAACAAGTGTAGAATGGTTAAGAGAGTATTCTGAAGGCTTAGAATGGTCTAGGAATGTGTATTATGACTTATAATAACCATTAGAATGATCCTTAACATTGCATGGTACCCCAAGGGACGTAGAGGGTGTACCATGAGTACTTGGAGGTTCTAACAAGTGTAGAATGGTTAAGATAGTGTTCTAAAGGCTTAGAATGGTCTAGGAATGTGTATTAGGACTTATAAGAACCATTAGAATGATCCTAAACTTTGCTCGAGTCCCCAAGGGACGTAGAGGGTGCAGCATGAGTCCTTGGAGGTTCTAACAAGTGTAGAATGGTTAAGAGAGTATTCTGAAGGCTTAGAATCGTCTAGGAAATTGTACTAGGACTTATAATAACCATTAGAATGATCCTAAACATTGCATGGTACCCCAAGGGAATTAGAGGGTGTAGCATGAGTACTTGGAGGTTCTAACAAGTGTAGAATGGTTAAGAGAGTGTTCTAAAGGCTTAGAATGGTCTAGGAATGTGTATTAGGACTTATAAGAACCATTAGAATGATCCTAAACATTGCATGGTACCACAAGGGACGTAGAGGGTGCACATTGAGTCCTTGGAGGTTCTAACAAGTGTAGAATGGTTAAGAGAGTGTTCTAAAGGCTTAGAATGGTCTAGGAATGTGTAATAGGACTTATAATAACCATTAGAATGATCCTAAACATTGCATGGTACCCCAAGGGAAGTAGAGGGTGTAGCATGAGTCCTTGTAGGTTCTAACAAGTGTAGAACGGCTAAGAGAGTATTCTAAAGTCTTAGAATGGTCTAGGAATGTGTATTAGGACTTATAAGAACCATTAGAATGATCCTAAACATTGCTCGAGTCCCCAAGGGACGTAGAGGGTGCGGCATGAGTCATTGGAGGTTCTAACAAGTGTAGAATGGTTAAGAGAGTATTCTGAAGGCTTAGAATCGTCTAGGAAAGTGTACTAGGACTAATAATAACCATTAGAATGATCCTAGACATTGCATGGTACCCCAAGGGAAGTAGAGGGTGTAGCATGAGTACTTGGAGGTTCTAACAAGTGTAAAATGGTTAAGAGAGTGTTCTAAAGGCTTAGAATGGTCTAGGAAAGTGTATTAGGACTTATAATAACCATTAGAATGATCCTAAACATTGCATGGTACCACAAGGGACGTAGAGGGTGTAGCATGAGTCCTTGGAGGTTCTAACAAGTGTAGAATGGTTAAGAGAGTATTCTAAAGGCTTAGAATGGTCTAGGAATGTGTAATAGGACTTATAATAACCATTAGAATGATCCTAAACATTGCATGGTACCCCAAGGGAAGTAGAGGGTGTAGCATGAGTCCTTGTAGGTTCTAACAAGTGTAGAACGGCTAAGAGAGTATTCTAAAGTCTTAGAATGGTCTAGGAATGTGTATTAGGACTTATAAGAACCATTAGAATGATCCTAAGCATTGCTCGAGTCCCCAAGGGACGTAGAGGGTGCGGCATGAGTCATTGGAGGTTCTAACAAGTGTAGAATGGTTAAGAGAGTATTCTGAAGGCTTAGAATCGTCTAGGAATGTGTATTATGACTTATAATAACCATTAGAATGATCCTTAACATTGCATGGTACCCCAAGGGACGTAGAGGGTGTACCACGAGTACTTGGAGGTTCTAACAAGTGTAGAATGGTTAAGAGATTGTTCTAAAGTCTTAGAATGGTCTAGGAATGTGTATTAGGACTTATAAGAACCATTAGAATGATCCTAAACATTGCTCGAGTCCCCAAGGGACGTAGAGGGTGCAGCATGAGTCCTTGGAGGTTCTAACAAGTGTAGAATGGTTAAGAGAGTATTCTGAAGGCTTAGAATGGTCTAGGAATGTGTATTAGGACTTATAATAACCATTAGAATGATCCTAAACATTGCATGGTACCACAAGGGAAGTAGAGGGTGTAGCATGAGTACTTGGAGGTTCTAACAAGTGTAGAATGGTTAAGAGAGTGTTCTAAAGGCTTAGAATGGTCTAGGAATGTGTATTAGGACTTATAATAACCATTAGAATGATCCTAAACATTGCATGGTACCACAAGGGACGTAGAGGGTGTAGCATGAGTCCTTGGAGGTTCTAACAAGTGTAGAAAGGTTAAGAGAGTATTCTAAAGGCTTAGAATGGTCTAGGAATGTGTAATAGGACTTATAATAACCATTAGAATGATCCTAAACATTGCATGGTACCCCAAGGGACGTAGAGGGTGTAGCATGAGTCCTTGTAGGTTCTAACAAGTGTAGAACGGCTAAGAGAGTGTTCTAAAGTCTTAGAATGGTCTAGGAATGTGTATTAGGACTTATAAGAACCATTAGAATGATCCTAAACATTGCTCGAGTCCCCAAGGGACGTAGAGGGTGCAGCATGAGTCCTTGGAGGTTCTAACAAGTGTAGAATGGTTAAGAGAGTATTCTGAAGGCTTAGAATGGTCTAGGAATGTGTATTATGACTTACAATAACCATTAGAATGATCCTTAACATTGCATAGTACCCCAAGGGACGTAGAGGGTGTACCATGAGTACTTGGAGGTTCTAACAAGTGTAGAATGGTTAAGAGAGTGTTCTAAAGGCTTAGAATGGTCTAGGAATGTGTAATAGGACTTATAATAACCATTAGAATGATCCTAAACATTGCATGGTACCACAAGGGATGTAGAGGGTGTAGCATGAGTCCTTGTAGGTTCTAACAAGTGTAGAACGGCTAAGAGAGTATTCTAAAGTCTTTGAATGGTCTAGGAATGTGTATTAGGACTTATAAGAACCATTAGAATGATCCTAAACATTGCTCGAGTCCCCAAGGGACGTAGAGGGTGCAGCATGAGTCATTGGAGGTTCTAACAAGTGTAGAATGGTTAAGAGAGTATTCTGAAGGCTTAGAATCGTCTAGGAATGTGTATTATGACTTATAATAACCATTAGAATGATCCTTAACATTGCATGGTACCCCAAGGGACGTAGAGGGTGTACCATGAGTACTTGGAGGTTCTAACAAGTGTAGAATGGTTAAGAGATTGTTCTAAAGTCTTAGAATGGTCTAGGAATGTGTATTAGGACTTATAAGAACCATTAGAATGATCCTAAACATTGCTCGAGTCCCCAAGGGACGTAGAGGGTGCTGCATGAGTCCTTGGAGGTTCTAACAAGTGTAGAATGGTTAAGAGAGTATTCTGAAGGCTTAGAATGGTCTAGGAATGTGTATTAGGACTTATAATAACCATTAGAATGATCCTAAACATTGCATGGTACCACAAGGGAAGTAGAGGGTGTAGCATGAGTACTTGGAGGTTCTAACAAGTGTAGAATGGTTAAGAGAGTGTTCTAAAGGCTTAGAATGGTCTAGGAATGTGTATTAGGACTTATAATAACCATTAGAATGATCCTAAACATTGCATGGTACCACAAGGGACGTAGAGGGTGTAGCATGAGTCCTTGGAGGTTCTAACAAGTGTAGAAAGGTTAAGAGAGTATTCTAAAGGCTTAGAATGGTCTAGGAATGTGTAATAGGACTTATAATAACCATTAGAATGATCCTAAACATTGCATGGTACCCCAAGGGACGTAGAGGGTGTAGCATGAGTCCTTGTAGGTTCTAACAAGTGTAGAACGGCTAAGAGAGTGTTCTAAAGTCTTAGAATGG
Source organism: Crotalaria pallida (assembly GCA_037953625.1). NCBI lineage: Eukaryota > Viridiplantae > Streptophyta > Magnoliopsida > Fabales > Fabaceae > Crotalaria > Crotalaria pallida. The sequence continues at coordinate 61,008,786 of CM075655.1, read as the reverse complement.
TCTAGGAATGTGTATTAGGACTTATAAGAACCATTAGAATGATCCTAAACATTGCTCGAGTCCCCAAGGGACGTAGAGGGTGCAGCATGAGTCCTTGGAGGTTCTAACAAGTGTAGAATGGTTAAGAGAGTATTCTGAAGGCTTAGAATGGTCTAGGAATGTGTATTATGACTTACAATAACCATTAGAATGATCCTTAACATTGCATAGTACCCCAAGGGACGTAGAGGGTGTACCATGAGTACTTGGAGGTTCTAACAAGTGTAGAATGGTTAAGAGAGTGTTCTAAAGGCTTAGAATGGTCTAGGAATGTGTAATAGGACTTATAATAACCATTAGAATGATCCTAAACATTGCATGGTACCACAAGGGATGTAGAGGGTGTAGCATGAGTCCTTGTAGGTTCTAACAAGTGTAGAACGGCTAAGAGAGTATTCTAAAGTCTTTGAATGGTCTAGGAATGTGTATTAGGACTTATAAGAACCATTAGAATGATCCTAAACATTGCTCGAGTCCCCAAGGGACGTAGAGGGTGCAGCATGAGTCATTGGAGGTTCTAACAAGTGTAGAATGGTTAAGAGAGTATTCTGAAGGCTTAGAATGGTCTAGGAATGTGTATTATGACTTACAATAACCATTAGAATGATCCTTAACATTGCATAGTACCCCAAGGGACGTAGAGGGTGTACCATGAGTACTTGGAGGTTCTAACAAGTGTAGAATGGTTAAGAGAGTATTCTGAAGGCTTAGAATGGTCTAGGAATGTGTATTAGGACTTATAATAACCATTAGAATGATCCTAAACATTGCATGGTACCACAAGGGAAGTAGAGGGTGTAGCATGAGTACTTGGAGGTTCTAACAAGTGTAGAATGGTTAAGAGAGTGTTCTAAAGGCTTAGAATGGTCTAGGAAAGTGTATTAGGACTTATAATAACCATTAGAATGATCCTAAACATTGCATGGTACCACAAGGGACGTAGAGGGTGTAGCATGAGTCCTTGGAGGTTCTAACAAGTGTAGAATGGTTAAGAGAGTGTTCTAAAGGCTTAGAATGGTCTAGGAATGTGTAATAGGACTTATAATAACCATTAGAATGATCCTAAACATTGCATGGTACCACAAGGGATGTAGAGGGTGTAGCATGAGTCCTTTTAGGTTCTAACAAGTGTAGAACGGCTAAGAGAGTATTCTAAAGTCTTTGAATGGTCTAGGAATGTGTATTAGGACTTATAAGAACCATTAGAATGATCCTAAACATTGCTCGAGTCCCCAAGGGACGTAGAGGGTGCAGCATGAGTCATTGGAGGTTCTAACAAGTGTAGAATGGTTAAGAGAGTATTCTGAAGGCTTAGAATGGTCTAGGAATGTGTATTATGACTTATAATAACCATTAGAATGATCCTTAACATTGCATGGTACCCCAAGGGACGTAGAGGGTGTACCATGAGTACTTGGAGGTTCTAACAAGTGTAGAATGGTTAAGATAGTGTTCTAAAGGCTTAGAATGGTCTAGGAATGTGTATTAGGACTTATAAGAACCATTAGAATGATCCTAAACTTTGCTCGAGTCCCCAAGGGACGTAGAGGGTGCAGCATGAGTCCTTGGAGGTTCTAACAAGTATAGAATGGTTAAGAGAGTATTCTGAAGGCTTAGAATCGTCTAGGAAATTGTACTAGGACTTATAATAACCATTAGAATGATCCTAAACATTGCATGGTACCCCAAGGGAATTAGAGGGTGTAGCATGAGTACTTGGAGGTTCTAACAAGTGTAGAATGGTTAAGAGAGTGTTCTAAAGGCTTAGAATGGTCTAGGAATGTGTATTAGGACTTATAAGAACCATTAGAATGATCCTAAACATTGCATGGTACCACAAGGGACGTAGAGGGTGCACATTGAGTCCTTGGAGGTTCTAACAAGTGTAGAATGGTTAAGAGAGTGTTCTAAAGGCTTAGAATGGTCTAGGAATGTGTAATAGGACTTATAATAACCATTAGAATGATCCTAAACATTGCATGGTACCCCAAGGGAAGTAGAGGGTGTAGCATGAGTCCTTGTAGGTTCTAACAAGTGTAGAACGGCTAAGAGAGTATTCTAAAGTCTTAGAATGGTCTAGGAATGTGTATTAGGACTTATAAGAACCATTAGAATGATCCTAAACATTGCTCGAGTCCCCAAGGGACGTAGAGGGTGCGGCATGAGTCATTGGAGGTTCTAACAAGTGTAGAATGGTTAAGAGAGTATTCTGAAGGCTTAGAATCGTCTAGGAAAGTGTACTAGGACTAATAATAACCATTAGAATGATCCTAGACATTGCATGGTACCCCAAGGGAAGTAGAGGGTGTAGCATGAGTACTTGGAGGTTCTAACAAGTGTAAAATGGTTAAGAGAGTGTTCTAAAGGCTTAGAATGGTCTAGGAAAGTGTATTAGGACTTATAATAACCATTAGAATGATCCTAAACATTGCATGGTACCACAAGGGACGTAGAGGGTGTAGCATGAGTCCTTGGAGGTTCTAACAAGTGTAGAATGGTTAAGAGAGTATTCTAAAGGCTTAGAATGGTCTAGGAATGTGTAATAGGACTTATAATAACCATTAGAATGATCCTAAACATTGCATGGTACCCCAAGGGAAGTAGAGGGTGTAGCATGAGTCCTTGTAGGTTCTAACAAGTGTAGAACGGCTAAGTGAGTATTCTAAAGTCTTAGAATGGTCTAGGAATGTGTATTAGGACTTATAAGAACCATTAGAATGATCCTAAACATTGCTCGAGTCCCCAAGGGACGTAGAGGGTGCGGCATGAGTCATTGGAGGTTCTAACAAGTGTAGAATGGTTAAGAGAGTATTCTGAAGGCTTAGAATCGTCTAGGAAATTGTACTAGGACTTATAATAACCATTAGAATGATCCTAAACATTGCATGGTACCCCAAGGGAATTAGAGGGTGTAGCATGAGTACTTGGAGGTTCTAACAAGTGTAGAATGGTTAAGAGAGAATTCTAAAGGCTTAGAATGATCTAGGAAAGTGTACTAGGACTTATAATAACCATTAGAATGATCCTGAACATTGCATGGTACCACAAGGGACGTAGAGGGTGCACATTGAGTCCTTGGAGGTTCTAACAAGTGTAGAATGGTTAAGAGAGTGTTCTAAAGGCTTAGAATGGTCTAGGAATGTGTAATAGGACTTATAATAACCATTAGAATGATCCTAAACATTGCATGGTACCCCAAGGGAAGTAGAGGGTGTAGCATGAGTCCTTGTAGGTTCTAACAAGTGTAGAACGGCTAAGAGAGTATTCTAAAGTCTTAGAATGGTCTAGGAATGTGTATTAGGACTTATAAGAACCATTAGAATGATCCTAAACATTGCTCGAGTCCCCAAGGGACGTAGAGGGTGCGGCATGAGTCATTGGAGGTTCTAACAAGTGTAGAATGGTTAAGAGAGTATTCTGAAGGCTTAGAATCGTCTAGGAAAGTGTACTAGGACTAATAATAACCATTAGAATGATCCTAGACATTGCATGGTACCCCAAGGGAAGTAGAGGGTGTAGCATGAGTACTTGGAGGTTCTAACAAGTGTAAAATGGTTAAGAGAGTGTTCTAAAGGCTTAGAATGGTCTAGGAAAGTGTATTAGGACTTATAATAACCATTAGAATGATCCTAAACATTGCATGGTACCACAAGGGACGTAGAGGGTGTAGCATGAGTCCTTGGAGGTTCTAACAAGTGTAGAATGGTTAAGAGAGTATTCTAAAGGCTTAGAATGGTCTAGGAATGTGTAATAGGACTTATAATAACCATTAGAATGATCCTAAACATTGCATGGTACCCCAAGGGAAGTAGAGGGTGTAGCATGAGTCCTTGTAGGTTCTAACAAGTGTAGAACGGCTAAGTGAGTATTCTAAAGTCTTAGAATGGTCTAGGAATGTGTATTAGGACTTATAAGAACCATTAGAATGATCCTAAACATTGCTCGAGTCCCCAAGGGACGTAGAGGGTGCGGCATGAGTCATTGGAGGTTCTAACAAGTGTAGAATGGTTAAGAGAGTATTCTGAAGGCTTAGAATCGTCTAGGAAATTGTACTAGGACTTATAATAACCATTAGAATGATCCTAAACATTGCATGGTACCCCAAGGGAATTAGAGGGTGTAGCATGAGTACTTGGAGGTTCTAACAAGTGTAGAATGGTTAAGAGAGAATTCTAAAGGCTTAGAATGATCTAGGAAAGTGTACTAGGACTTATAATAACCATTAGAATGATCCTGAACATTGCATGGTACCACAAGGGACGTAGAGGGTGCACATTGAGTCCTTGGAGGTTCTAACAAGTGTAGAATGGTTAAGAGAGTGTTCTAAAGGCTTAGAATGGTCTAGGAATGTGTAATAGGACTTATAATAACCATTAGAATGATCCTAAACATTGCATGGTACCCCAAGGGAAGTAGAGGGTGTAGCATGAGTCCTTGTAGGTTCTAACAAGTGTAGAACGGCTAAGAGAGTATTCTAAAGTCTTAGAATGGTCTAGGAATGTGTATTAGGACTTATAAGAACCATTAGAATGATCCTAAACATTGCTCGAGTCCCCAAGGGACGTAGAGGGTGCGGCATGAGTCATTGGAGGTTCTAACAAGTGTAGAATGGTTAAGAGAGTATTCTGAAGGCTTAGAATCGTCTAGGAAAGTGTACTAGGACTAATAATAACCATTAGAATGATCCTAGACATTGCATGGTACCCCAAGGGAAGTAGAGGGTGTAGCATGAGTACTTGGAGGTTCTAACAAGTGTAAAATGGTTAAGAGAGTGTTCTAAAGGCTTAGAATGGTCTAGGAAAGTGTATTAGGACTTATAATAACCATTAGAATGATCCTAAACATTGCATGGTACCACAAGGGACGTAGAGGGTGTAGCATGAGTCCTTGGAGGTTCTAACAAGTGTAGAATGGTTAAGAGAGTATTCTAAAGGCTTAGAATGGTCTAGGAATGTGTAATAGGACTTATAATAACCATTAGAATGATCCTAAACATTGCATGGTACCCCAAGGGAAGTAGAGGGTGTAGCATGAGTCCTTGTAGGTTCTAACAAGTGTAGAACGGCTAAGTGAGTATTCTAAAGTCTTAGAATGGTCTAGGAATGTGTATTAGGACTTATAAGAACCATTAGAATGATCCTAAACATTGCTCGAGTCCCCAAGGGACGTAGAGGGTGCGGCATGAGTCATTGGAGGTTCTAACAAGTGTAGAATGGTTAAGAGAGTATTCTGAAGGCTTAGAATCGTCTAGGAAATTGTACTAGGACTTATAATAACCATTAGAATGATCCTAAACATTGCATGGTACCCCAAGGGAATTAGAGGGTGTAGCATGAGTACTTGGAGGTTCTAACAAGTGTAGAATGGTTAAGAGAGAATTCTAAAGGCTTAGAATGATCTAGGAAAGTGTACTAGGACTTATAATAACCATTAGAATGATCCTGAACATTGCATGGTACCACAAGGGACGTAGAGGGTGCACATTGAGTCCTTGGAGGTTCTAACAAGTGTAGAATGGTTAAGAGAGTGTTCTAAAGGCTTAGAATGGTCTAGGAATGTGTAATAGGACTTATAATAACCATTAGAATGATCCTAAACATTGCATGGTACCCCAAGGGAAGTAGAGGGTGTAGCATGAGTCCTTGTAGGTTCTAACAAGTGTAGAACGGCTAAGAGAGTATTCTAAAGTCTTAGAATGGTCTAGGAATGTGTATTAGGACTTATAAGAACCATTAGAATGATCCTAAACATTGCTCGAGTCCCCAAGGGACGTAGAGGGTGCGGCATGAGTCATTGGAGGTTCTAACAAGTGTAGAATGGTTAAGAGAGTATTCTGAAGGCTTAGAATCGTCTAGGAAAGTGTACTAGGACTAATAATAACCATTAGAATGATCCTAGACATTGCATGGTACCCCAAGGGAAGTAGAGGGTGTAGCATGAGTACTTGGAGGTTCTAACAAGTGTAAAATGGTTAAGAGAGTGTTCTAAAGGCTTAGAATGGTCTAGGAAAGTGTATTAGGACTTATAATAACCATTAGAATGATCCTAAACATTGCATGGTACCACAAGGGACGTAGAGGGTGTAGCATGAGTCCTTGGAGGTTCTAACAAGTGTAGAATGGTTAAGAGAGTATTCTAAAGGCTTAGAATGGTCTAGGAATGTGTAATAGGACTTATAATAACCATTAGAATGATCCTAAACATTGCATGGTACCCCAAGGGACGTAGAGGGTGTAGCATGACTCCTTGTAGGTTCTAACAAGAGTAGAACGGCTAAGAGAGTATTCTAAAGTCTTAGAATGGTCTAGGAATGTGTATTAGGACTTATAATAACCATTAGAATGATCCTAAACATTGCATGGTACCCCAAGGGACGTAGAGGGTGTAGCATGAGTCCTTGTAGGTTCTAACAAGTGTAGAACGGCTAAGAGAGTGTTCTAAAGTCTTAGAATGGTCTAGGAATGTGTATTAGGACTTATTAGAACCATTAGAATGATCCTAAACATTGCTCGAGTCCCCAAGGGACGTAGAGGGTGCAGCATGAGTCCTTGGAGGTTCTAACAAGTGTAGAATGGTTAAGAGAGTATTCTGAAGGCTTAGAATCGTCTAGGAAAGTGTACTAGGACTAATAATAACCATTAGAATGATCCTAGACATTGCATGGTACCCCAAGGGAAGTAGAGGGTGTAGCATGAGTACTTGGAGGTTCTAACAAGTGTAAAATGGTTAAGAGAGTGTTCTAAAGGCTTAGAATGGTCTAGGAAAGTGTATTAGGACTTATAATAACCATTAGAATGATCCTAAACATTGCATGGTACCACAAGGGACGTAGAGGGTGTAGCATGAGTCCTTGGAGGTTCTAACAAGTGTAGAATGGTTAAGAGAGTATTCTAAAGGCTTAGAATGGTCTAGGAATGTGTAATAGGACTTATAATAACCATTAGAATGATCCTAAACATTGCATGGTACCCCAAGGGAAGTAGAGGGTGTAGCATGAGTCCTTGTAGGTTCTAACAAGTGTAGAACGGCTAAGTGAGTATTCTAAAGTCTTAGAATGGTCTAGGAATGTGTATTAGGACTTATAAGAACCATTAGAATGATCCTAAACATTGCTCGAGTCCCCAAGGGACGTAGAGGGTGCGGCATGAGTCATTGGAGGTTCTAACAAGTGTAGAATGGTTAAGAGAGTATTCTGAAGGCTTAGAATCGTCTAGGAAATTGTACTAGGACTTATAATAACCATTAGAATGATCCTAAACATTGCATGGTACCCCAAGGGAATTAGAGGGTGTAGCATGAGTACTTGGAGGTTCTAACAAGTGTAGAATGGTTAAGAGAGAATTCTAAAGGCTTAGAATGATCTAGGAAAGTGTACTAGGACTTATAATAACCATTAGAATGATCCTGAACATTGCATGGTACCACAAGGGACGTAGAGGGTGCACATTGAGTCCTTGGAGGTTCTAACAAGTGTAGAATGGTTAAGAGAGTGTTCTAAAGGCTTAGAATGGTCTAGGAATGTGTAATAGGACTTATAATAACCATTAGAATGATCCTAAACATTGCATGGTACCCCAAGGGAAGTAGAGGGTGTAGCATGAGTCCTTGTAGGTTCTAACAAGTGTAGAACGGCTAAGAGAGTATTCTAAAGTCTTAGAATGGTCTAGGAATGTGTATTAGGACTTATAAGAACCATTAGAATGATCCTAAACATTGCTCGAGTCCCCAAGGGACGTAGAGGGTGCGGCATGAGTCATTGGAGGTTCTAACAAGTGTAGAATGGTTAAGAGAGTATTCTGAAGGCTTAGAATCGTCTAGGAAAGTGTACTAGGACTAATAATAACCATTAGAATGATCCTAGACATTGCATGGTACCCCAAGGGAAGTAGAGGGTGTAGCATGAGTACTTGGAGGTTCTAACAAGTGTAAAATGGTTAAGAGAGTGTTCTAAAGGCTTAGAATGGTCTAGGAAAGTGTATTAGGACTTATAATAACCATTAGAATGATCCTAAGCATTGCATGGTACCACAAGGGACGTAGAGGGTGTAGCATGAGTCCTTGGAGGTTCTAACAAGTGTAGAATGGTTAAGAGAGTATTCTAAAGGCTTAGAATGGTCTAGGAATGTGTAATAGGACTTATAATAACCATTAGAATGATCCTAAACATTGCATGGTACCCCAAGGGACGTAGAGGGTGTAGCATGACTCCTTGTAGGTTCTAACAAGAGTAGAACGGCTAAGAGAGTATTCTAAAGTCTTAGAATGGTCTAGGAATGTGTATTAGGACTTATAATAACCATTAGAATGATCCTAAACATTGCATGGTACCCCAAGGGACGTAGAGGGTGTAGCATGAGTCCTTGTAGGTTCTAACAAGTGTAGAACGGCTAAGAGAGTGTTCTAAAGTCTTAGAATGGTCTAGGAATGTGTATTAGGACTTATTAGAACCATTAGAATGATCCTAAACATTGCTCGAGTCCCCAAGGGACGTAGAGGGTGCAGCATGAGTCCTTGGAGGTTCTAACAAGTGTAGAATGGTTAAGAGAGTATTCTGAAGGCTTAGAATGGTCTAGGAATGTGTATTATGACTTACAATAACCATTAGAATGATCCTTAACATTGCATAGTACCCCAAGGGACGTAGAGGGTGTACCATGAGTACTTGGAGGTTCTAACAAGTGTAGAATGGTTAAGAGAGTGTTCTAAAGGCTTAGAATGGTCTAGGAATGTGTAATAGGACTTATAATAACCATTAGAATGATCCTAAACATTGCATGGTACCACAAGGGATGTAGAGGGTGTAGCATGAGTCCTTGTAGGTTCTAACAAGTGTAGAACGGCTAAGAGAGTATTCTAAAGTCTTTGAATGGTCTAGGAATGTGTATTAGGACTTATAAGAACCATTAGAATGATCCTAAACATTGCTCGAGTCCCCAAGGGACGTAGAGGGTGCAGCATGAGTCATTGGAGGTTCTAACAAGTGTAGAATGGTTAAGAGAGTATTCTGAAGGCTTAGAATGGTCTAGGAATGTGTATTATGATTTATAATAACCATTAGAATGATCCTTAACATTGCATGGTACCCCAAGGGACGTAGAGGGTGTACCATGAGTACTTGGAGGTTCTAACAAGTGTAGAATGGTTAAGATAGTGTTCTAAAGGCTTAGAATGGTCTAGGAATGTGTATTAGGACTTATAAGAACCATTAGAATGATCCTAAACTTTGCTCGAGTCCCCAAGGGACGTAGAGGGTGCAGCAATAGTCCTTGGAGGTTCTAACAAGTGTAGAATGGTTAAGAGAGTATTCTGAAGGCTTAGAATCGTCTAGGAAAGTGTACTAGGACTTATAATAACCATTAGAATGATCCTAAACATTGCATGGTACCCCAAGGGAAGTAGAGGGTGTAGCATGAGTACTTGGAGGTTCTAACAAGTGTAGAATGGTTAAGAGAGTGTTCTAAAGGCTTAGACTGGTCTAGGAATGTGTATTAGGACTTATAAGAACCATTAGAATGATCCTAAACATTGCATGGTACCACAAGGGACGTAGAGGGTGCACATTGAGTCCTTGGAGGTTCTAACAAGTGTAGAATGGTTAAGAGAGTGTTCTAAAGGCTTAGAATGGTCTAGGAATGTGTAATAGGACTTATAATAACCATTAGAATGATCCTAAACATTGCATGGTACCCCAAGGGAAGTAGAGGGTGTAGCATGAGTCCTTGTAGGTTCTAACAAGTGTAGAACGGCTAAGAGAGTATTCTAAAGTCTTAGAATGGTCTAGGAATGTGTATTAGGACTTATAAGAACCATTAGAATGATCCTAAACATTGCTCGAGTCCCCAAGGGACGTAGAGGGTGCAGCATGAGTCATTGGAGGTTCTAACAAGTGTAGAATGGTTAAGAGAGTATTCTGAAGGCTTAGAATCGTCTAGGAAAGTGTACTAGGACTAATAATAACCATTAGAATGATCCTAGACATTGCATGGTATCCCAAGGGAAGTAGAGGGTGTAGCATGAGTACTTGGAGGTTCTAACAAGTGTAGAATGGTTAAGAGAGTGTTCTAAAGGCTTAGAATGGTCTAGGAAAGTGTATTAGGACTTATAATAACCATTAGAATGATCCTAAACATTGCATGGTACCACAAGGGACATAGAGGGTGTAGCATGAGTCCTTGGAGGTTCTAACAAGTGTAGAATGGTTAAGAGAGTACTCTAAAGGCTTAGAATGGTCTAGGAATGTGTAATAGGACTTATAATAACCATTAGAATGATCCTAAACATTGCATGGTACCCCAAGGGACGTAGAGGGTGTAGCATGACTCCTTGTAGGTTCTAACAAGAGTAGAACGGCTAAGAGAGTATTCTAAAGTCTTAGAATGGTCTAGGAATGTGTATTAGGACTTATAATAACCATTAGAATGATCCTAAACATTGCATGGTACCCCAAGGGACGTAGAGGGTGTAGCATGAGTCCTTGTAGGTTCTAACAAGTGTAGAATGGTTAAGAGAGTGTTCTAAAGTCTTAGAATGGTCTAGGAATGTGTATTAGGACTTATTAGAACCATTAGAATGATCCTAAACATTGCTCGAGTCCCCAAGGGACGTAGAGGGTGCAGCATGAGTCCTTGGAGGTTCTAACAAGTGTAGAATGGTTAAGAGAGTATTCTGAACGCTTAGAATGGTCTAGGAATGTGTATTATGACTTATAATAACCATTAGAATGATCCTTAACATTGCATGGTACCCCAAGGGACGTAGAGGGTGTACCATGAGTACTTGGAGGTTCTAACAAGTGTAAAATGGTTAAGAGAGTGTTCTAAAGGCTTAGAATGGTCTAGGAATGTGTATTAGGACTTATAATAACCATTAGAATGATCCTAAACATTGCATGGTACCACAAGGGACGTAGAGGGTGTAGCATGAGTCCTTGTAGGTTCTAACAAGTGTAGAACGGCTAAGAGAGTATTCTAAAGTCTTAGAATGGTCTAGGAATGTGTATTAGGACTTATAAGAACCATTAGAATGATCCTAAACATTTCTCGAATCCCCAAGGGACGTAGAGGGTGCAGCATGAGTCCTTGGAGGTTCTAACAAGTGTAGAATGGTTAAGAGAGTATTCTGAAGGCTTAGAATCGTCTAGGAAAGTGTACTAGGACTAATAATAACCATTAGAATGATCCTAGACATTGCATGGTACCCCAAGGGAAGTAGAGGGTGTAGCATGAGTACTTGGAGGTTCTAACAAGTGTAGAATGGTTAAGAGAGTGTTCTAAAGGCTTAGAATGGTCTAGGAAAGTGTATTAGGACTTATAATAACCATTAGAATGATCCTAAACATTGCATGGTACCACAAGGGACGTAGAGGGTGTAGCATGAGTCCTTGGAGGTTCTAACAAGTGTAGAATGGTTAAGAGAGTATTCTAAAGGCTTAGAATGGTCTAGGAATGTGTAATAGGACTTATAATAACCATTAGAATGATCCTAAACATTGCATGGTACCCCAAGGGACGTAGAGGGTGTAGCATGACTCCTTGTAGGTTCTAACAAGAGTAGAACGGCTAAGAGAGTATTCTAAAGTCTTAGAATGGTCTAGGAATGTGTATTAGGACTTATAATAACCATTAGAATGATCCTAAACATTGCATGGTACCCCAAGGGACGTAGAGGGTGTAGCATGAGTCCTTGTAGGTTCTAACAAGTGTAGAACAGCTAAGAGAGTGTTCTAAAGTCTTAGAATGGTCTAGGAATGTGTATTAGGACTTATAAGAACCATTAGAATGATCCTAAACATTGCTCGAGTCCCCAAGGGACGTAGAGGGTGCAGCATGAGTCCTTGGAGGTTCTAACAAGTGTAGAATGGTTAAGAGAGTATTCTGAAGGCTTAGAATGGTCTAGGAATGTGTATTATGACTTATAATAACCATTAGAATGATCCTTAACATTGCATGGTACCCCAAGGGACGTAGAGGGTGTACCATGAGTACTTGGAGGTTCTAAAAAGTGTAAAATGGTTAAGAGAGTGTTCTAAAGGCTTAGAATGGTCTAGGAATGTGTATTAGGACTTATAATAACCATTAGAATGATCCTAAACATTGCATGGTACCACAAGGGACGTAGAGGGTGTAGCATGAGTCCTTGTAGGTTCTAACAAGTGTAGAACGGCTAAGAGAGTATTCTAAAGTCTTAGAATGGTCTAGGAATGTGTATTAGGACTTATAAGAACCATTAGAATGATCCTAAACATTGCTCGAATCCCCAAGGGACGTAGAGGGTGCAGCATGAGTCCTTGGAGGTTCTAACAAGTGTAGAATGGTTAAGAGAGTATTCTGAAGGCTTAGAATCGTCTAGGAAAGTGTACTAGGACTTATAATAACCATTAGAATGATCCTAAACATTGCATGGTACCCCAAGGGAAGTAGAGGGTGTAGCATGAGTACTTGGAGGTTCTAACAAGTGTAGAATGGTTAAGAGAGTGTTCTAAAGGCTTAGAATGGTCTAGGAAAGTGTATTAGGACTTATAATAACCATTAGAATGATCCTAAACATTGCATGGTACCACAAGGGACGTAGAGAGTGTAGCATGAGTCCTTGGAGGTTCTAACAAGTGTAGAATGGTTAAGAGAGTATTCTAAAGGCTTAGAATGGTCTAGGAATGTGTAATAGGACTTATAATAACCATTAGAATGATCCTAAACATTGCATGGTACCCCAAGGGACGTAGAGGGTGTAGCATGACTCCTTGTAGGTTCTAACAAGTGTAGAACGGCTAAGAGAGTATTCTAAAGTCTTAGAATGGTCTAGGAATGTGTATTAGGACTTATAAGAACCATTAGAATGATCCTAAACATTGCTCGAGTCCCCAAGGGACGTAGAGGGTGCAGCATGAGTCCATGGAGTTCTAACAAGTGTAGAATGGTTAAGAGGGTGTTCTAAAGGCTTAGAATGGTCTAGGAATGTGTAATAGGACTTATAATAACCATTAGAATGATCCTTAACAATGCATGGTACCCCAAGGGAAGTAGAGGGTGCAGCATGAGTCCTTGGAGGTTCTAACAAGTGTAGAATGGTTAAGAGAGTGTTCTAAAGGCTTAGAATGGTCTAGGAATGTGTATTAGGACTTATAATAACCATTAGAATGATCCTAAACATTGCATGGTACCACAAGGGACGTAGAGGGTGTAGCATGAGTCCTTGGAGGTTCTAACAAGTGTAGAATGGTTAAGAGAGTATTCTAAAGGCTTAGAATGGTCTAGGAATGTGTAATAGGACTTATAATAACCATTAGAATGATCCTAAACATTGCATGGTACCCCAAGGGACGTAGAGGGTGTAGCATGAGTCCTTGTAGGTTCTAACAAGTGTAGAACGGCTAAGAGAGTATTCTAAAGTCTTAGAATGGTCTAGGAATGTGTATTAGGACTTATAAGAACCATTAGAATGATCCTAAACATTGCTCGAGTCCCCAAGGGAAGTAGAGGGTGCAGCATGAGTCCTTGGAGGTTCTAACAAGTGTAGAATGGTTAAGAGAGTATTGAGAAGGCTTAGAATGGTCTAGGAATGTGTATTATGACTTATAATAACCATTAGAATGGTCCTTAACATTGCATGGTACCCCAAGGGACGTAGAGGGTGTACCATGAGTACTTGGAGGTTCTAACAAGTGTAGAATGGTTAAGAGAGTGTTCTAAAGGCTTAGAATGGTCTAGGAATGTGTATTAGGACTTATAATAACCATTAGAATGATCCTAAACATTGCATGGTACCACAAGGGACGTAGAGGGTGTAGCATGAGTCCTTGTAGGTTCTAACAAGTGTAGAACGGCTAAGAGAGTATCCTAAAGTCTTAGAATGGTCTAGGAATGTGTATTAGGACTTATAAGAACCATTAGAATGATCCTAAACATTGCTCGAGTCCCCAAGGGACGTAGAGGGTGCAGCATGAGTCCTTGGAGGTTCTAACAAGTGTAGAATGGTTAAGAGAGTATTCTGAAGGCTTAGAATGGTCTAGGAATGTGTATTATGACTTATAATAACCATTAGAATGATCCTTAACATTGCATGGTACCCCAAGGGACGTAGAGGGTGTACCGTGAGTACTTGGAGGTTCTAACAAGTGTAGAATGGTTAAGAGAGTGTTCTAAAGGCTTAGAATGGTCTAGGAATGTGTATTAGGACTTATAAGAACCATTAGAATGATCCTAAACATTGCTCGAGTCCCCAAGGGACGTAGAGGGTGCAGCATGAGTCCTTGGAGGTTCTAACAAGTGTAGAATGGTTAAGCGAGTGTTCTAAAGGCTTAGAATGGTCTAGGAATGTGTAACAGGACTTATAATAACCATTAGAATGATCCTAAACATTGCATGGTACCCCAAGGGACGTAGAGGGTGTAGCATGAGTCCTTGTAGGTTCTAACAAGTGTAGAACGGCTAAGAGAGTATTCTAAAGTCTTAGAATGGTCTAGGAATGTGTATTAGGACTTATAAGAACCATTAGAATGATCCTAAACATTGCTCGAGTCCCCAAGGGACGTAGAGGGTGCAGCATGAGTCCTTGGAGGTTCTAACAAGTGTAGAATGGTTAAGAGAGTATTCTAAAGGCTTAGAATGGTCTAGGAATGTGTAATAGGACTTATAATAACCATTAGAATGATCCTAAACATTGCATGGTACCCCAAGGGACGTAGAGGGTGTAGCATGACTCCTTGTAGGTTCTAACAAGAGTAGAACGGCTAAGAGAGTATTCTAAAGTCTTAGAATGGTCTAGGAATGTGTATTAGGACTTATAATAACCATTAGAATGATCCTAAACATTGCATGGTACCCCAAGGGACGTAGAGGGTGTAGCATGAGTCCTTGTAGGTTCTAACAAGTGTAGAACGGCTAAGAGAGTGTTCTAAAGTCTTAGAATGGTCTAGGAATGTGTATTAGGACTTATAAGAACCATTAGAATGATCCTAAACATTGCTCGAGTCCCCAAGGGACGTAGAGGGTGCAGCATGAGTCCTTGGAGGTTCTAACAAGTGTAGAATGGTTAAGAGAGTATTCTGAAGGCTTAGAATGGTCTAGGAATGTGTATTATGACTTATAATAACCATTAGAATGATCCTTAACATTGCATGGTACCCCAAGGGACGTAGAGGGTGTACCGTGAGTACTTGGAGGTTCTAACAAGTGTAGAATGGTTAAGAGAGTGTTCTAAAGGCTTAGAATGGTCTAGGAATGTGTATTAGGACTTATAAGAACCATTAGAATGATCCTAAACATTGCTCGAGTCCCCAAGGGACGTAGAGGGTGCAGCATGAGTCCTTGGAGGTTCTAACAAGTGTAGAATGGTTAAGCGAGTGTTCTAAAGGCTTAGAATGGTCTAGGAATGTGTAACAGGACTTATAATAACCATTAGAATGATCCTAAACATTGCATGGTACCCCAAGGGACGTAGAGGGTGTAGCATGAGTCCTTGTAGGTTCTAACAAGTGTAGAACGGCTAAGAGAGTATTCTAAAGTCTTAGAATGGTCTAGGAATGTGTATTAGGACTTATAAGAACCATTAGAATGATCCTAAACATTGCTCGAGTCCCCAAGGGACGTAGAGGGTGCAGCATGAGTCCTTGGAGGTTCTAACAAGTGTAGAATGGTTAAGAGAGTATTCTAAAGGCTTAGAATGGTCTAGGAATGTGTAATAGGACTTATAATAACCATTAGAATGATCCTAAACATTGCATGGTACCCCAAGGGACGTAGAGGGTGTAGCATGACTCCTTGTAGGTTCTAACAAGAGTAGAACGGCTAAGAGAGTATTCTAAAGTCTTAGAATGGTCTAGGAATGTGTATTAGGACTTATAATAACCATTAGAATGATCCTAAACATTGCATGGTACCCCAAGGGACGTAGAGGGTGTAGCATGAGTCCTTGTAGGTTCTAACAAGTGTAGAACGGCTAAGAGAGTGTTCTAAAGTCTTAGAATGGTCTAGGAATGTGTATTAGGACTTATAAGAACCATTAGAATGATCCTAAACATTGCTCGAGTCCCCAAGGGACGTAGAGGGTGCAGCATGAGTCCTTGGAGGTTCTAACAAGTGTAGAATGGTTAAGAGAGTATTCTGAAGGCTTAGAATGGTCTAGGAATGTGTATTATGACTTATAATAACCATTAGAATGATCCTTAACATTGCATGGTACCCCAAGGGACGTAGAGGGTGTACCATGAGTACATGGAGGTTCTAAAAAGTGTAAAATGGTTAAGAGAGTGTTCTAAAGGCTTAGAATGGTATAGGAATGTGTATTAGGACTTATAATAACCATTAGAATGATCCTAAACATTGCATGGTACCACAAGGGACGTAGAGGGTGTAGCATGAGTCCTTGTAGGTTCTAACAAGTGTAGAACGGCTAAGAGAGTATTCTAAAGTCTTAGAATGGTCTAGGAATGTGTATTAGGACTTATAAGAACCATTAGAATGATCCTAAACATTGCTCGAATCCCCAAGGGACGTAGAGGGTGCAGCATGAGTCCTTGGAGGTTCTAACAAGTGTAGAATGGTTAAGAGAGTATTCTGAAGGCTTAGAATCGTCTAGGAAAGTGTACTAGGACTTATAATAACCATTAGAATGATCCTAAACATTGCATGGTACCCCAAGGGAAGTAGAGGGTGTAGCATGAGTACTTGGAGGTTCTAACAAGTGTAGAATGGTTAAGAGAGTGTTCTAAAGGCTTAGAATGGTCTAGGAAAGTGTATTAGGACTTATAATAACCATTAGAATGATCCTAAACATTGCATGGTACCACAAGGGACGTAGAGAGTGTAGCATGAGTCCTTGGAGGTTCTAACAAGTGTAGAATGGTTAAGAGAGTATTCTAAAGGCTTAGAATGGTCTAGGAATGTGTAATAGGACTTATAATAACCATTAGAATGATCCTAAACATTGCATGGTACCCCAAGGGACGTAGAGGGTGTAGCATGACTCCTTGTAGGTTCTAACAAGTGTAGAACGGCTAAGAGAGTATTCTAAAGTCTTAGAATGGTCTAGGAATGTGTATTAGGACTTATAAGAACCATTAGAATGATCCTAAACATTGCTCGAGTCCCCAAGGGACGTAGAGGGTGCAGCATGAGTCCATGGAGTTCTAACAAGTGTAGAATGGTTAAGAGAGTGTTCTAAAGGCTTAGAATGGTCTAGGAATGTGTAATAGGACTTATAATAACCATTAGAATGATCCTTAACAATGCATGGTACCCCAAGGGAAGTAGAGGGTGCAGCATGAGTCCTTGGAGGTTCTAACAAGTGTAGAATGGTTAAGAGAGTGTTCTAAAGGCGTAGAATGGTCTAGGAATGTGTATTAGGACTTATAATAACCATTAGAATGATCCTAAACATTGCATGGTACCACAAGGGACGTAGAGGGTGTAGCATGAGTCCTTGGAGGTTCTAACAAGTGTAGAATGGTTAAGAGAGTATTCTAAAGGCTTAGAATGGTCTAGGAATGTGTAATAGGACTTATAATAACCATTAGAATGATCCTAAACATTGCATGGTACCCCAAGGGACGTAGAGGGTGTAGCATGAGTCCTTGTAGGTTCTAACAAGTGTAGAACGGCTAAGAGAGTATTCTAAAGTCTTAGAATGGTCTAGGAATGTGTATTAGGACTTATAAGAACCATTAGAATGATCCTAAACATTGCTCGAGTCCCCAAGGGAAGTAGAGGGTGCAGCATGAGTCCTTGGAGGTTCTAACAAGTGTAGAATGGTTAAGAGAGTATTCAGAAGGCTTAGAATGGTCTAGGAATGTGTATTATGACTTATAATAACCCTTAGAATGGTCCTTAACATTGCATGGTACCCCAAGGGACGTAGTGGGTGTACCATGAGTACTTGGAGGTTCTAACAAGTGTAGAATGGTTAAGAGAGTGTTCTAAAGGCTTAGAATGGTCTAGGAATGTGTATTAGGACTTATAATAACCATTAGAATGATCCTAAACATTGCATGGTACCACAAGGGACGTAGAGGGTGTAGCATGAGTCCTTGTAGGTTCTAACAAGTGTAGAACGGCTAAGAGAGTATCCTAAAGTCTTAGAATGGTCTAGGAATGTGTATTAGGACTTATAAGAACCATTAGAATGATCCTAAACATTGCTCGAGTCCCCAAGGGACGTAGAGGGTGCAGCATGAGTCCTTGGAGGTTCTAACAAGTGTAGAATGGTTAAGAGAGTATTCTGAAGGCTTAGAATGGTCTAGGAATGTGTATTATGACTTATAATAACCATTAGAATGATCCTTAACATTGCATGGTACCCCAAGGGACGTAGAGGGTGTACCATGAGTCCTTGTAGGTTATAACAAGTGTAGAATGGTTAAGAGAGTGTTCTAAAGGCTTAGAATGGTCTAGGAATGTGTATTAGGACTTATAAGAACCATTAGAATGATCCTAAACATTGCTCGAGTCCCCAAGGGACGTAGAGGGTGCAGCATGAGTCCTTGGAGGTTCTAACAAGTGTAGAATGGTTAAGAGAGTACTCTAAAGGCTTAGAATGGTCTAGGAATGTGTAATAGGACTTATAATAACCATTAGAATGATCCTAAACATTGCATGGTACCCCAAGGGACGTAGAGGGTGTAGCATGACTCCTTGTAGGTTCTAACAAGAGTAGAACGGCTAAGAGAGTATTCTAAAGTCTTAGAATGGTCTAGGAATGTGTATTAGGACTTATAATAACCATTAGAATGATCCTAAACATTGCATGGTACCCCAAGGGACGTAGAGGGTGTAGCATGAGTCCTTGTAGGTTCTAACAAGTGTAGAACGGCTAAGAGAGTGTTCTAAAGTCTTAGAATGGTCTAGGAATGTGTATTAGGACTTATAAGAACCATTAGAATGATCCTAAACATTGCTCGAGTCCCCAAGGGACGTAGAGGGTGCAGCATGAGTCCTTGGAGGTTCTAACAAGTGTAGAATGGTTAAGAGAGTATTCTGAAGGCTTAGAATGGTCTAGGAATGTGTATTATGACTTATAATAACCATTAGAATGATCCTTAACATTGCATGGTACCCCAAGGGACGTAGAGGGTGTACCATGAGTACTTGGAGGTTCTAAAAAGTGTAAAATGGTTAAGAGAGTGTTCTAAAGGCTTAGAATGGTCTAGGAATGTGTATTAGGACTTATAATAACCATTAGAATGATCCTAAACATTGCATGGTACCACAAGGGATGTAGAGGGTGTAGCATGAGTCCTTGTAGGTTCTAACAAGTGTAGAACGGCTAAGAGAGTATTCTAAAGTCTTAGAATGGTCTAGGAATGTGTATTAGGACTTATAAGAACCATTAGAATGATCCTAAACATTGCTCGAATCCCCAAGGGACGTAGAGGGTGCAGCATGAGTCCTTGGAGGTTCTAACAAGTGTAGAATGGTTAAGAGAGTATTCTGAAGGCTTAGAATCGTCTAGGAAAGTGTACTAGGACTTATAATAACCATTAGAATGATCCTAAACATTGCATGGTACCCCAAGGGAAGTAGAGGGTGTAGCATGAGTACTTGGAGGTTCTAACAAGTGTAGAATGGTTAAGAGAGTGTTCTAAAGGCTTAGAATGGTCTAGGAAAGTGTATTAGGACTTATAATAACCATTAGAATGATCCTAAACATTGCATGGTACCACAAGGGACGTAGAGAGTGTAGCATGAGTCCTTCGAGGTTCTAACAAGTGTAGAATGGTTAAGAGAGTATTCTAAAGGCTTAGAATGGTCTAGGAATGTGTAATAGGACTTATAATAACCATTAGAATGATCCTAAACATTGCATGGTACCCCAAGGGACGTAGAGGGTGTAGCATGACTCCTTGTAGGTTCTAACAAGTGTAGAACGGCTAAGAGAGTATTCTAAAGTCTTAGAATGGTCTAGGAATGTGTATTAGGACTTATAAGAACCATTAGAATGATCCTAAACATTGCTCGAGTCCCCAAGGGACGTAGAGGGTGCAGCATGAGTCCATGGAGTTCTAACAAGTGTAGAATGGTTAAGAGAGTGTTCTAAAGGCTTAGAATGGTCTAGGAATGTGTAATAGGACTTATAATAACCATTAGAATGATCCTTAACAATGCATGGTACCCCAAGGGAAGTAGAGGGTGCAGCATGAGTCCTTGGAGGTTCTAACAAGTGTAGAATGGTTAAGAGAGTGTTCTAAAGGCTTAGAATGGTCTAGGAATGTGTATTAGGACTTATAATAACCATTAGAATGATCCTAAACATTGCATGGTACCACAAGGGACGTAGAGGGTGTAGCATGAGTCCTTGGAGGTTCTAACAAGTGTAGAATGGTTAAGAGAGTATTCTAAAGGCTTAGAATGGTCTAGGAATGTGTAATAGGACTTATAATAACCATTAGAATGATCCTAAACATTGCATGGTACCCCAAGGGACGTAGAGGGTGTAGCATGAGTCCTTGTAGGTTCTAACAAGTGTAGAACGGCTAAGAGAGTATTCTAAAGTCCTAGAATGGTCTAGGAATGTGTATTAGGACTTATAAGAACCATTAGAATGATCCTAAACATTGCTCGAGTCCCCAAGGGAAGTAGAGGGTGCAGCATGAGTCCTTGGAGGTTCTAACAAGTGTAGAATGGTTAAGAGAGTATTCAGAAGGCTTAGAATGGTCTAGGAATGTGTATTATGACTTATAATAACCATTAGAATGGTCCTTAACATTGCATGGTACCCCAAGGGACGTAGAGGGTGTACCATGAGTACTTGGAGGTTCTAACAAGTGTAGAATGGTTAAGAGAGTGTTCTAAAGGCTTAGAATGGTCTAGGAATGTGTATTAGGACTTATAATAACCATTAGAATGATCCTAAACATTGCATGGTACCACAAGGGACGTAGAGGGTGTAGCATGAGTCCTTGTAGGTTCTAACAAGTGTAGAATGGCTAAGAGAGTATCCTAAAGTCTTAGAATGGTCTAGGAATGTGTATTAGGACTTATAAGAACCATTAGAATGATCCTAAACATTGCTCGAGTCCCCAAGGGACGTAGAGGGTGCAGCATGAGTCCTTGGAGGTTCTAACAAGTGTAGAATGGTTAAGAGAGTATTCTGAAGGCTTAGAATGGTCTAGGAATGTGTATTATGACTTATAATAACCATTAGAATGATCCTTAACATTGCATGGTACCCCAAGGGACGTAGAGGGTGTACCATGAGTACTTGGAGGTTCTAAAAAGTGTAAAATGGTTAAGAGAGTGTTCTAAAGGCTTAGAATGGTCTAGGAATGTGTATTAGGACTTATAATAACCATTAGAATGATCCTAAACATTGCATGGTACCACAAGGGATGTAGAGGGTGTAGCATGAGTCCTTGTAGGTTCTAACAAGTGTAGAACGGCTAAGAGAGTATTCTAAAGTCTTAGAATGGTCTAGGAATGTGTATTAGGACTTATAAGAACCATTAGAATGATCCTAAACATTGCTCGAATCCCCAAGGGACGTAGAGGGTGCAGCATGAGTCCTTGGAGGTTCTAACAAGTGTAGAATGGTTAAGAGAGTATTCTGAAGGCTTAGAATCGTCTAGGAAAGTGTACTAGGACTTATAATAACCATTAGAATGATCCTAAACATTGCATGGTACCCCAAGGGAAGTAGAGGGTGTAGCATGAGTACTTGGAGGTTCTAACAAGTGTAGAATGGTTAAGAGAGTGTTCTAAAGGCTTAGAATGGTCTAGGAAAGTGTATTAGGACTTATAATAACCATTAGAATGATCCTAAACATTGCATGGTACCACAAGGGACGTAGAGAGTGTAGCATGAGTCCTTGGAGGTTCTAACAAGTGTAGAATGGTTAAGAGAGTATTCTAAAGGCTTAGAATGGTCTAGGAATGTGTAATAGGACTTATAATAACCATTAGAATGATCCTAAACATTGCATGGTACCCCAAGGGACGTAGAGGGTGTAGCATGACTCCTTGTAGGTTCTAACAAGTGTAGAACGGCTAAGAGAGTATTCTAAAGTCTTAGAATGGTCTAGGAATGTGTATTAGGACTTATAAGAACCATTAGAATGATCCTAAACATTGCTCGAGTCCCCAAGGGACGTAGAGGGTGCAGCATGAGTCCATGGAGTTCTAACAAGTGTAGAATGGTTAAGAGAGTGTTCTAAAGGCTTAGAATGGTCTAGGAATGTGTAATAGGACTTATAATAACCATTAGAATGATCCTTAACAATGCATGGTACCCCAAGGGAAGTAGAGGGTGCAGCATGAGTCCTTGGAGGTTCTAACAAGTGTAGAATGGTTAAGAGAGTGTTCTAAAGGCTTAGAATGGTCTAGGAATGTGTATTAGGACTTATAATAACCATTAGAATGATCCTAAACATTGCATGGTACCACAAGGGACGTAGAGGGTGTAGCATGAGTCCTTGGAGGTTCTAACAAGTGTAGAATGGTTAAGAGAGTATTCTAAAGGCTTAGAATGGTCTAGGAATGTGTAATAGGACTTATAATAACCATTAGAATGATCCTAAACATTGCATGGTACCCCAAGGGACGTAGAGGGTGTAGCATGAGTCCTTGTAGGTTCTAACAAGTGTAGAACGGCTAAGAGAGTATTCTAAAGTCCTAGAATGGTCTAGGAATGTGTATTAGGACTTATAAGAACCATTAGAATGATCCTAAACATTGCTCGAGTCCCCAAGGGAAGTAGAGGGTGCAGCATGAGTCCTTGGAGGTTCTAACAAGTGTAGAATGGTTAAGAGAGTATTCAGAAGGCTTAGAATGGTCTAGGAATGTGTATTATGACTTATAATAACCATTAGAATGGTCCTTAACATTGCATGGTACCCCAAGGGACGTAGAGGGTGTACCATGAGTACTTGGAGGTTCTAACAAGTGTAGAATGGTTAAGAGAGTGTTCTAAAGGCTTAGAATGGTCTAGGAATGTGTATTAGGACTTATAATAACCATTAGAATGATCCTAAACATTGCATGGTACCACAAGGGACGTAGAGGGTGTAGCATGAGTCCTTGTAGGTTCTAACAAGTGTAGAATGGCTAAGAGAGTATCCTAAAGTCTTAGAATGGTCTAGGAATGTGTATTAGGACTTATAAGAACCATTAGAATGATCCTAAACATTGCTCGAGTCCCCAAGGGACGTAGAGGGTGCAGCATGAGTCCTTGGAGGTTCTAACAAGTGTAGAATGGTTAAGAGAGTATTCTGAAGGCTTAGAATGGTCTAGGAATGTGTATTATGACTTATAATAACCATTAGAATGATCCTTAACATTGCATGGTACCCCAAGGGACGTAGAGGGTGTACCATGAGTACTTGGAGGTTCTAACAAGTGTAGAATGGTTAAGAGAGTGTTCTAAAGGCTTAGAATGGTCTAGGAATGTGTATTAGGACTTATAAGAACCATTAGAATGATCCTAAACATTGCTCGAGTCCCCAAGGGACGTAGAGGGTGCAGCATGAGTCCTTGGAGGTTCTAACAAGTGTGGAATGGTTAAGCGAGTGTTCTAAAGGCTTAGAATGGTCTAGGAATGTGTAATAGGACTTATAATAACCATTAGAATGATCCTAAACATTGCATGGTACCCCAAGGGACGTAGAGGGTGTAGCATGAGTCCTTGTAGGTTCTAACAAGTGTAGAACGGCTAAGAGAGTATTCTAAAGTCTTAGAATGGTCTAGGAATGTGTATTAGGACTTATAAGAACCATTAGAATGATCCTAAACATTGCTCGAGTCCCCAAGGGACGTAGAGGGTGCAGCATGAGTCCTTGGAGGTTCTAACAAGTGTAGAATGGTTAAGAGAGTATTCTGAAGGCTTAGAATGGTCTAGGAATGTGTATTATGACTTATAATAACCATTAGAATGATCCTTAACATTGCATGGTACCCCAAGGGACGTAGAGGGTGTACCATGAGTACTTGGAGGTTCTAACAAGTGTAGAATGGTTAAGAGAGTGTTCTAAAGGATTAGAATGGTCTAGGAATGTGTATTAGGACTTATAAGAACCATTAGAATGATCCTAAACATTGCTCGAGTCCCCAAGGGACGTAGAGGGTGCAGCATGAGTCCTTGGAGGTTCTAACAAGTGTAAAATGGTTAAGAGAGTATTCTGAAGGCTCAGAATCGTCTAGGAAAGTGTACTAGGACTTATAATAACCATTAGAATGATCCTAAACATTGCATGGTACAACAAGGGAAGTAGAGGGTTTAGCAAGAGTACTTGGAGGTTCTAACAAGTGTAGAATGGTTAAGAGAGTGTTCTAAAGGCTTAGAATGGTCTAGGAATGTGTATTAGGACTTATAAGAACCATTAGAATGATCCTAAACATTGCTCGAGTCCCCAAGGGACGTAGAGGGTGTAGCATGAGTCCTTGGAGGTTCTAACAAGTGTAGAATGGTTAAGAGAGTATTCTGAAGGCTTAGAATGGTCTAGGAATGTGTATTATGACTTATAGTAACCATTAGAATGATCCTTAACATTGCATGGTACCCCAAGGGACGTAAAGGGTTTACCATGAGTACTTGGAGGTTCTAACAAGTGTAAAATGGTTAAGAGAGTGTTCTAAAGGCTTAGAATGGTCTAGGAATGTGTATTAGGACTTATAATAACCATTAGAATGATCCTAAACATTGCATGGTACCACAAGGGACGTAGAGGGTGTAGCATGAGTCCTTGTAGGTTCTAACAAGTGTAGAACGGCTAAGAGAGTATTCTAAAGGCTTAGAATGGTCTAGGAATGTGTATTAGGACTTATAAGAACCATTAGAATGATCCTAAACATTGCTCGAGTCCCCAAGGGACGTACAGGGTGCAGCATGAGTCCTTGGAGGTTCTAACAAGTGTAGAATGGTTAAGAGAGTATTCTGAAGGCTTAGAATGGTCTAGGAATGTGTATTAGGACTTATAATAACCATTAGAATGATCCTAAACATTGCATGGTACCACAAGGGAAGTAGAGGGTGTAGCATGAGTACTTGGAGGTTCTAACAAGTGTAGAATGGTTAAGAGAGTGTTCTAAAGGCTTAGAATGGTCTAGGAATGTGTATTAGGACTTATAATAACCATTAGAATGATCCTAAACATTGCATGGTACCACAAGGGACGTAGAGGGTGTAGCATGAGTCCTTGGAGGTTCTAACAAGTGTAGAAAGGTTAAGAGAGTATTCTAAAGGCTTAGAATGGTCTAGGAATGTGTAATAGGACTTATAATAACCATTAGAATGATCCTAAACATTGCATGGTACCCCAAGGGACGTAGAGGGTGTAGCATGAGTCCTTGTAGGTTCTAACAAGTGTAGAACGGCTAAGAGAGTGTTCTAAAGTCTTAGAATGGTCTAGGAATGTGTATTAGGACTACTTATAAGAACCATTAGAATGATCCTAAACATTGCTCGAGTCCCCAAGGGACGTAGATGGTGCAGCATGAGTCCTTGGAGGTTCTAACAAGTGTAGAATGGTTAAGAGAGTATTCTGAAGGCTTAGAATGGTCTAGGAATGTGTATTATGACTTATAATAACCATTAGAATGATCCTTAACATTGCATGGTACCCCAAGGGACGTAGAGGGTGTACCATGAGTACTTGGAGGTTCTAACAAGTGTAGAATGGTTAAGAGAGTGTTCTAAAGGATTAGAATGGTCTAGGAATGTGTATTAGGACTTATAAGAACCATTAGAATGATCCTAAACATTGCTCGAGTCCCCAAGGGACGTAGAGGGTGCAGCATGAGTCCTTGGAGGTTCTAACAAGTGTAAAATGGTTAAGAGAGTATTCTGAAGGCTCAGAATCGTCTAGGAAAGTGTACTAGGACTTATAATAACCATTAGAATGATCCTAAACATTGCATGGTACAACAAGGGAAGTAGAGGGTTTAGCAAGAGTACTTGGAGGTTCTAACAAGTGTAGAATGGTTAAGAGAGTGTTCTAAAGGCTTAGAATGGTCTAGGAATGTGTATTAGGACTTATAAGAACCATTAGAATGATCCTAAACATTGCTCGAGTCCCCAAGGGACGTAGAGGGTGTAGCATGAGTCCTTGGAGGTTCTAACAAGTGTAGAATGGTTAAGAGAGTATTCTGAAGGCTTAGAATGGTCTAGGAATGTGTATTATGACTTATAGTAACCATTAGAATGATCCTTAACATTGCATGGTACCCCAAGGGACGTAAAGGGTTTACCAAGAGTACTTGGAGGTTCTAACAAGTGTAAAATGGTTAAGAGAGTGTTCTAAAGGCTTAGAATGGTCTAGGAATGTGTATTAGGACTTATAATAACCATTAGAATGATCCTAAACATTGCATGGTACCACAAGGGACGTAGAGGGTGTAGCATGAGTCCTTGTAGGTTCTAACAAGTGTAGAACGGCTAAGAGAGTATTCTAAAGGCTTAGAATGGTCTAGGAATGTGTATTAGGACTTATAAGAACCATTAGAATGATCCTAAACATTGCTCGAGTCCCCAAGGGACGTACAGGGTGCAGCATGAGTCCTTGGAGGTTCTAACAAGTGTAGAATGGTTAAGAGAGTATTCTGAAGGCTTAGAATGGTCTAGGAATGTGTATTAGGACTTATAATAACCATTAGAATGATCCTAAACATTGCATGGTACCACAAGGGAAGTAGAGGGTGTAGCATCAGTACTTGGAGGTTCTAACAAGTGTAGAATGGTTAAGAGAGTGTTCTAAAGGCTTAGAATGGTCTAGGAATGTGTATTAGGACTTATAATAACCATTAGAATGATCCTAAACATTGCATAGTACCACAAGGGACGTAGAGGGTGTAGCATGAGTCCTTGGAGGTTCTAACAAGTGTAGAAAGGTTAAGAGAGTATTCTAAAGGCTTAGAATGGTCTAGGAATGTGTAATAGGACTTATAATAACCATTAGAATGATCCTAAACATTGCATGGTACCCCAAGGGACGTAGAGGGTGTAGCATGAGTCCTTGTAGGTTCTAACAAGTGTAGAACGGCTAAGAGAGTGTTCTAAAGTCTTAGAATGGTCTAGGAATGTGTATTAGGACTACTTATAAGAACCATTAGAATGATCCTAAACATTGCTCGAGTCCCCAAGGGACGTAGAGGGTGCAGCATGAGTCCTTGGAGGTTCTAACAAGTGTAGAATGGTTAAGAGAGTATTCTGAAGGCTTAGAATGGTCTAGGAATGTGTATTATGACTTACAATAACCATTAGAATGATCCTTAACATTGCATAGTACCCCAAGGGACGTAGAGGGTGTACCATGAGTACTTGGAGGTTCTAACAAGTGTAGAATGGTTAAGAGAGTGTTCTAAAGGCTTAGAATGGTCTAGGAATGTGTAATAGGACTTATAATAACCATTAGAATGATCCTAAACATTGCATGGTACCACAAGGGACGTAGAGGGTGTAGCATGAGTCCTTGTAGGTTCTAACAAGTGTAGAACGGCTAAGAGAGTATTCTAAAGTCTTAGAATGGTCTAGGAATGTGTATTAGGACTTATAAGAACCATTAGAATGATCCTAAACATTGCTCGAGTCCCCAAGGGACGTAGAGGGTGCAGCATGAGTCCTTGGAGGTTCTAACAAGTGTAGAATGGTTAAGAGAGTATTCTGAAGGCTTAGAATGGTCTAGGAATGTGTATTATGACTTATAATAACCATTAGAATGATCCTTAACATTGCATGGTACCCCAAGGGACGTAGAGGGTGTACCATGAGTACTTGGAGGTTCTAACAAGTGTAGAATGGTTAAGATAGTGTTCTAAAGGCTTAGAATGGTCTAGGAATGTGTATTAGGACTTATAAGAACCATTAGAATGATCCTAAACTTTGCTCGAGTCCCCAAGGGACGTAGAGGGTGCAGCATGAGTCCTTGGAGGTTCTAACAAGTGTAGAATGGTTAAGAGAGTATTCTGAAGGCTAAGAATCGTCTAGGAAAGTGTACTAGGACTTATAATAACCATTAGAATGATCCTAAACAATTCATGGTACCCCAAGGGAAGTAGAGGGTGTAGCATGAGTACTTGGAGGTTCTAACAAGTGTAGAATGGTTAAGAGAGTGTTCTAAAGGCTTAGAATGGTCTAGGAATGTGTATTAGGACTTATAAGAACCATTAGAATGATCCTAAACATTGCATGGTACCACAAGGGACGTAGAGGGTGCACATTGAGTCCTTGGAGGTTCTAACAAGTGTAGAACGGCTAAGAGAGTATTCTAAAGTGTTAGAATGGTCTAGGAATGTGTATTAGGACTTATAAGAACCATTAGAATGATCCTAAGCATTGCTCGAGTCCCCAAGGGACGTAGAGGGTGCAGCATGAGTCCTTGGAGGTTCTAACAAGTGTAGAATGGTTAAGAGAGTATTCTGAAGGCTTAGAATCGTCTAGGAAAGTGTACTAGGACTAATAATAACCATTAGAATGATCCTAGACATTGCATGGTACCCCAAGGGAAGTAGAGGGTGTAGCATGAGTACTTGGAGGTTCTAACAAGTGTAGAATGGTTAAGAGAGTGTTCTAAAGGCTTAGAATGGTCTAGGAAAGTGTATTAGGACTTATAATAACCATTAGAATGATCCTAAACATTGCATGGTACCACAAGGGACGTAGAGGGTGTAGCATGAGTCCTTGGAGGTTCTAACAAGTGTAGAATGGTTAAGAGAGTATTCTAAAGGCTTAGAATGGTCTAGGAATGTGTAATAGGACTTATAATAACCATTAGAATGATCCTAAACATTGCATGGTACCCCAAGGGAAGTAGAGGGTGTAGCATGAGTCCTTGTAGGTTCTAACAAGTGTAGAACGGCTAAGAGAGTATTCTAAAGTCTTAGAATGGTCTAGGAATGTGTATTAGGACTTATAAGAACCATTAGAATGATCCTAAACATTGCTCGAGTCCCCAAGGGACGTAGAGGGTGCAGCATGAGTCCTTGGAGGTTCTAACAAGTGTAGAATGGTTAAGAGAGTATTCTGAAGGCTTAGAATCGTCTAGGAAAGTGTACTGGGACTAATAATAACCATTAGAATGATCCTAGACATTGCATGGTACCCCAAGGGAAGTAGAGGGTGTAGCATGAGTACTTGGAGGTTCTAACAAGTGTAGAATGGTTAAGAGAGTGTTCTAAAGGCTTAGAATGGTCTAGGAAAGTGTATTAGGACTTATAATAACCATTAGAATGATCCTAAACATTGCATGGTACCACAAGGGACGTAGAGGGTGTAGCATGAGTCCTTGGAGGTTCTAACAAGTGTAGAATGGTTAAGAGAGTATTCTAAAGGCTTAGAATGGTCTAGGAATGTGTAATAGGACTTATAATAACCATTAGAATGATCCTAAACATTGCATGGTACCCCAAGGGACGTAGAGGGTGTAGCATGACTCCTTGTAGGTTCTAACAAGAGTAGAACGGCTAAGAGAGTATTCTAAAGTCTTAGAATGGTCTAGGAATGTGTATTAGGACTTATAATAACCATTAGAATGATCCTAAACATTGCATGGTACCCCAAGGGACGTAGAGGGTGTAGCATGAGTCCTTGTAGGTTCTAACAAGTGTAGAACGGCTAAGAGAGTGTTCTAAAGTCTTAGAATGGTTTAGGAATGTGTATTAGGACTGATAAGAACCATTAGAATGATCCTAAACATTGCTCGAGTCCCCAAGGGACGTAGAGGGTGCAGCATGAGTCCTTGGAGGTTCTAACAAGTGTAGAATGGTTAAGAGAGTATTCTGAAGGCTTAGAATGGTCTAGGAATGTGTATTATGACTTATAATAACCATTAGAATGATCCTTAACATTGCATGGTACCCCAAGGGACGTAGAGGGTGTACCATGAGTACTTGGAGGTTCTAACAAGTGTAAAATGGTTAAGAGAGTGTTCTAAAGGCTTAGAATGGTCTAGGAATGTGTATTAGGACTTATAATAACCATTAGAATGATCCTAAACATTGCATGGTACCACAAGGGACGTAGAGGGTGTAACATGAGTCCTTGTAGGTTCTAACAAGTGTAGAACGGCTAAGAGAGTATTCTAAAGTCTTAGAATGGTCTAGGAATGTGTAGTAGGACTTATAATAACCATTAGAATGATCCTAAACATTGCTCGAGTCCCCAAGGGACGTAGAGGGTGAAGCATGAGTCCTTGGAGGTTCTAACAAGTGTAGAATGGTTAAGAGAGTATTCTGAAGGCTTAGAATCGTCTAGGAAAGTGTACTAGGACTTATAATAACCATTAGAATGATCCTAAACATTGCATGGAACCCCAAGGGAAGTAGAGGGTGTAGCATGAGTACTTGGAGGTTCTAACAAGTGTAGAATGGTTAAGAGAGTGTTCTAAAGGCTTAGAATGGTCTAGGAAAGTGTATTAGGACTTATAATAACCATTAGAATGATCCTAAACATTGCATGGTACCACAAGGGACGTAGAGAGTGTAGCATGAGTCCTTGGAGGTTCTAACAAGTGTAGAATGGTTAAGAGAGTATTCTAAAGGCTTAGAATGGTCTAGGAATGTGTAATAGGACTTATAATAACCATTAGAATGATCCTAAACATTGCATGGTACCCCAAGGGACGTAGAGGGTGTAGCATGACTCCTTGTAGGTTCTAACAAGTGTAGAACGGCTAAGAGAGTATTCTAAAGTCTTAGAATGGTCTAGGAATGTGTATTAGGACTTATAAGAACCATTAGAATGATCCTAAACATTGCTCGAGTCCCCAAGGGACGTAGAGGGTGCAGCATGAGTCCTTGGAGGTTCTAACAAGTGTAGAATGGTTAAGAGAGTATTCTGAAGGCTTAGAATGGTCTAGGAATGTGTATTATGACTTATAATAACCATTAGAATGATCCTTAACATCGCATGGTACCCAAAGGGACGTAGAGGGTGTACCATGAGTACTTGGAGGTTCTAACAAGTGTAAAATGGTTAAGAGAGTGTTCTAAAGGCTTAGAATGGTCTAGGAATGTGTATTAGGACTTATAATAACCATTAGAATGATCCTAAACATTGCATGGTACCACAAGGGACGTAGAGGGTGTAGCATGAGTCCTTGTAGGTTCTAACAAGTGTAGAACGGCTAAGAGAGTATTCTAAAGTCTTAGAATGGTCTAGGAATGTGTATTAGGACTTATAAGAACCATTAGAATGATCCTAAACATTGCTCGAGTCCCCAAGGGACGTAGAGGGTGCAGCATGAGTCCTTGGAGGTTCTAACAAGTGTAGAATGGTTAAGAGAGTATTCTGAAGGCTTAGAATGGTCTAGGAATGTGTATTATGACTTATAATAACCATTAGAATGATCCTTAACATTGCATGGTACCCCAAGGGACGTAGAGGGTGTACCATGAGTACTTGGAGGTTCTAACAAGTGTAAAATGGTTAAGAGAGTGTTCTAAAGGCTTAGAATGGTCTAGGAATGTGTATTAGGACTTATAATAACCATTAGAATGATCCTAAACATTGCATGGTACCACAAGGGACGTAGAGGGTGTAACATGAGTCCTTGTAGGTTCTAACAAGTGTAGAACGGCTAAGAGAGTATTCTAAAGTCTTAGAATGGTCTAGGAATGTGTAGTAGGACTTATAAGAACCATTAGAATGATCCTAAACATTGCTCGAGTCCCCAAGGGACGTAGAGGGTGAAGCATGAGTCCTTGGAGGTTCTAACAAGTGTAGAATGGTTAAGAGAGTATTCTGAAGGCTTAGAATCGTCTAGGAAAGTGTACTAGGACTTATAATAACCATTAGAATGATCCTAAACATTGCATGGTACCCCAAGGGAAGTAGAGGGTGTAGCATGAGTACTTGGAGGTTCTAACAAGTGTAGAATGGTTAAGAGAGTGTTCTAAAGGCTTAGAATGGTCTAGGAATGTGTATTATGACTTATAATAACCATTAGAATGATCATTAACATTGCATGGTACCCCAAGGGACGTAGAGGGTGTACCATGAGTACTTGGAGGTTCTAACAAGTGTAAAATGGTTAAGAGAGTGTTCTAAAGGCTTAGAATGGTCTAGGAATGTGTATTAGGACTTATAATAACCATTAGAATGATCCTAAACATTGCATGGTACCACAAGGGACGTAGAGGGTGTAACATGAGTCCTTGTAGGTTCTAACAAGTGTAGAACGGCTAAGAGAGTATTCTAAAGTCTTAGAATGGTCTAGGAATGTGTAGTAGGACTTATAAGAACCATTAGAATGATCCTAAACATTGCTCGAGTCCCCAAGGGACGTAGAGGGTGAAGCATGAGTCCTTGGAGGTTCTAACAAGTGTAGAATGGTTAAGAGAGTATTCTGAAGGCTTAGAATCGTCTAGGAAAGTGTACTAGGACTTATAATAACCATTAGAATGATCCTAAACATTGCATGGTACCCCAAGGGAAGTAGAGGGTGTAGCATGAGTACTTGGAGGTTCTAACAAGTGTAGAATGGTTAAGAGAGTGTTCTAAAGGCTTAGAATGGTCTAGGAAAGTGTATTAGGACTTATAATAACCATTAGAATGATCCTAAACATTGCATGGTACCACAAGGGACGTAGAGAGTGTAGCATGAGTCCTTGGAGGTTCTAACAAGTGTAGAATGGTTAAGAGAGTATTCTAAAGGCTTAGAATGGTCTAGGAATGTGTAATAGGACTTATAATAACCATTAGAATGATCCTAAACATTGCATGGTACCCCAAGGGACGTAGAGGGTGTAGCATGACTCCTTGTAGGTTCTAACAAGTGTAGAACGGCTAAGAGAGTATTCTAAAGTCTTAGAATGGTCTAGGAATGTGTATTAGGACTTATAAGAACCATTAGAATGATCCTAAACATTGCTCGAGTCCCCAAGGGACGTAGAGGGTGCAGCATGAGTCCTTGGAGGTTCTAACTAGTGTAGAATGGTTAAGAGAGTATTCTGAAGGCTTAGAATGGTCTAGGAATGTGTATTATGACTTATAATAACCATTAGAATGATCCTTAACATCGCATGGTACCCAAAGGGACGTAGAGGGTGTACCATGAGTACTTGGAGGTTCTAACAAGGGTAAAATGGTTAAGAGAGTGTTCTAAAGGCTTAGAATGGTCTAGGAATGTGTATTAGGACTTATAATAACCATTAGAATGATCCTAAACATTGCATGGTACCACAAGGGACGTAGAGGGTGTAGCATGAGTCCTTGTAGGTTCTAACAAGTGTAGAACGGCTAAGAGAGTATTCTAAAGTCTTAGAATGGTCTAGGAATGTGTATTAGGACTTATAAGAACCATTAGAATGATCCTAAACATTGCTCGAGTCCCCAAGGGACGTAGAGGGTGCAGCATGAGTCCTTGGAGGTTCTAACAAGTGTAGAATGGTTAAGAGAGTATTCTGAAGGCTTAGAATGGTCTAGGAATGTGTATTAGGACTTATAATAACCATTAGAATTATCCGAAACATTGCATGGAACCACAAGGGAAGTAGAGGGTGTAGCATGAGTACTTGGAGGTTCTAACAAGTGTAGAATGGTTAAGAGAGTGTTCTAAAGGCTTAGAATGGTCTAGGAATGTGTATTAGGACTTATAATAACCATTAGAATGATCCTAAACATTGCATGGTACCACAAGGGACGTAGAGGGTGTAGCATGAGTCCTTGGAGGTTCTAACAAGTGTAGAAAGGTTAAGAGAGTATTCTAAAGGCTTAGAATGGTGTAGGAATGTGTAATAGGACTTATAATAACCATTAGAATGATCCTAAACATTGCATGGTACCCCAAGGGACGTAGAGGGTGTAGCATGAGTCCTTGTAGGTTCTAACAAGTGTAGAACGGCTAAGAGAGTATTCTAAAGTCTTAGAATGGTCTAGGAATGTGTATTAGGACTTATAAGAACCATTAGAATGATCCTAAACATTGCTCGAGTCCCCAAGGGACGTAGAGGGTGCAGCATGAGTCCTTGGAGGTTCTAACAAGTGTAGAATGGTTAAGAGAGTATTCTGAAGGCTTAGAATCGTCTAGGAAAGTGTACTGGGACTAATAATAACCATTAGAATGATCCTAGACATTGCATGGTACCCCAAGGGAAGTAGAGGGTGTAGCATGAGTACTTGGAGGTTCTAACAAGTGTAGAATGGTTAAGAGAGTGTTCTAAAGGCTTAGAATGGTCTAGGAAAGTGTATTAGGACTTATAATAACAATTAGAATGATCCTAAACATTGCATGGTACCACAAGGGACGTAGAGGGTGTAGCATGAGTCCTTGGAGGTTCTAACAAGTGTAGAATGGTTAAGAGAGTATTCTAAAGGCTTAGAATGGTCTAGGAATGTGTAATAGGACTTATAATAACCATTAGAATGATCCTAAACATTGCATGGTACCCCAAGGGACGTAGAGGGTGTAGCATGACTCCTTGTAGGTTCTAACAAGAGTAGAACGGCTAAGAGAGTATTCTAAAGGCTTAGAATGGTGTAGGAATGTGTAATAGGACTTATAATAACCATTAGAATGATCCTAAACATTGCATGGTACCCCAAGGGACGTAGAGGGTGTAGCATGAGTCCTTGTAGGTTCTAACAAGTGTAGAACGGCTAAGAGAGTATTCTAAAGTCTTAGAATGGTCTAGGAATGTGTATTAGGACTTATAAGAACCATTAGAATGATCCTAAACATTGCTCGAGTCCCCAAGGGACGTAGAGGGTGCAGCATGAGTCCTTGGAGGTTCTAACAAGTGTAGAATGGTTAAGAGAGTATTCTGAAGGCTTAGAATCGTCTAGGAAAGTGTACTGGGACTAATAATAACCATTAGAATGATCCTAGACATTGCATGGTACCCCAAGGGAAGTAGAGGGTGTAGCATGAGTACTTGGAGGTTCTAACAAGTGTAGAATGGTTAAGAGAGTGTTCTAAAGGCTTAGAATGGTCTAGGAATGTGTATTAGGACTTATAATAACCATTAGAATGATCCTAAACATTGCATGGTACCACAAGGGACGTAGAGGGTGTAACATGAGTCCTTGTAGGTTCTAACAAGTGTAGAACGGCTAAGAGAGTATTCTAAAGTCTTAGAATGGTCTAGGAATGTGTAGTAGGACTTATAAGAACCATTAGAATGATCCTAAACATTGCTCGAGTCCCCAAGGGACGTAGAGGGTGCAGCATGAGTCCTTGGAGGTTCTAACAAGTGTAGAATGGTTAAGAGAGTATTCTGAAGGCTTAGAATCGTCTAGGAAAGTGTACTAGGACTTATAATAACCATTAGAATGATCCTAAACATTGCATGGTACCCCAAGGGAAGTAGAGGGTGTAGCATGAGTACTTGGAGGTTCTAACAAGTGTAGAATGGTTAAGAGAGTGTTCTAAAGGCTTAGAATGGTCTGGGAAAGTGTATTAGGACTTATAATAACCATTAGAATGATCCTAAACATTGCATGGTACCACAAGGGACGTAGAGAGTGTAGCATGAGTCCTTGGAGGTTCTAACAAGTGTAGAATGGTTAAGAGAGTTTTCTAAAGGCTTAGAATGGTCTAGGAATGTGTAATAGGACTTATAATAACCATTAGAATGATCCTAAACATTGCATGGTACCCCAAGGGACGTAGAGGGTGTAGCATGACTCCTTGTAGGTTCTAACAAGTGTAGAACGGCTAAGAGAGTATTCTAAAGTCTTAGAATGGTCTAGGAATGTGTATTAGGACTTATAAGAACCATTAGAATGATCCTAAACATTGCTCGAGTCCCCAAGGGACGTAGAGGGTGCAGCATGAGTCCTTGGAGGTTCTAACAAGTGTAGAATGGTTAAGAGAGTATTCTGAAGGCTTAGAATGGTCTAGGAATGTGTATTATGACTTATAATAACCATTAGAATGATCCTTAACATTGCATGGTACCCAAAGGGACGTAGAGGGTGTACCATGAGTACTTGGAGGTTCTAACAAGTGTAAAATGGTTAAGAGAGTGTTCTAAAGGCTTAGAATGGTCTAGGAATGTGTATTAGGACTTATAATAACCATTAGAATGATCCTAAACATTGCATGGTACCACAAGGGACGTAGAGGGTGTAGCATGAGTCCTTGTAGGTTCTAACAAGTGTAGAACGGCTAAGAGAGTATTCTAAAGTCTTAGAATGGTCTAGGAATGTGTATTAGGACTTATAAGAACCATTAGAATGATCCTAAACATTGCTCGAGTCCCCAAGGGACGTAGAGGGTGCAGCATGAGTCCTTGGAGGTTCTAACAAGTGTAGAATGGTTAAGAGAGTATTCTGAAGGCTTAGAATGGTCTAGGAATGTGTATTAGGACTTATAATAACCATTAGAATTATCCGAAACATTGCATGGAACCACAAGGGAAGTAGAGGGTGTAGCATGAGTACTTGGAGGTTCTAACAAGTGTAGAATGGTTAAGAGAGTGTT
This sequence comes from Crotalaria pallida, assembly GCA_037953625.1. Classification (NCBI taxonomy): domain Eukaryota; kingdom Viridiplantae; phylum Streptophyta; class Magnoliopsida; order Fabales; family Fabaceae; genus Crotalaria; species Crotalaria pallida. Next base: position 60,972,410 of record CM075655.1, on the reverse strand, counting down.
CTAAAGGCTTAGAATGGTCTAGGAATGTGTATTAGGACTTATAATAACCATTAGAATGATCCTAAACATTGCATGGTACCACAAGGGACGTAGAGGGTGTAGCATGAGTCCTTGGAGGTTCTAACAAGTGTAGAAAGGTTAAGAGAGTATTCTAAAGGCTTAGAATGGTGTAGGAATGTGTAATAGGACTTATAATAACCATTAGAATGATCCTAAACATTGCATGGTACCCCAAGGGACGTAGAGGGTGTAGCATGAGTCCTTGTAGGTTCTAACAAGTGTAGAACGGCTAAGAGAGTATTCTAAAGTCTTAGAATGGTCTAGGAATGTGTATTAGGACTTATAAGAACCATTAGAATGATCCTAAACATTGCTCGAGTCCCCAAGGGACGTAGAGGGTGCAGCATGAGTACTTGGAGGTTCTAACAAGTGTAGAATGGTTAAGAGAGTGTTCTAAAGGCTTAGAATGGTCTAGGAATGTGTATTAGGACTTATAAGAACCATTAGAATGATCCTAAACATTGCATGGTACCACAAGGGACGTAGAGGGTGCAGCATGAGTCCTTGGAGGTTCTAACAAGTGTAGAACGGCTAAGAGAGTATTCTAAAGTCTTAGAATGGTCTAGGAATGTGTAGTAGGACTTATAAGAACCATTAGAATGATCCTAAACATTGCTCGAGTCCCCAAGGGACGTAGAGGGTGAAGCATGAGTCCTTGGAGGTTCTAACAAGTGTAGAATGGTTAAGAGAGTATTCTGAAGGCTTAGAATCGTCTAGGAAAGTGTACTAGGACTTATAATAACCATTAGAATGATCCTAAACATTGCATGGTACCCCAAGGGAAGTAGAGGGTGTAGCATGAGTACTTGGAGGTTCTAACAAGTGTAGAATGGTTAAGAGAGTGTTCTAAAGGCTTAGAATGGTCTAGGAAAGTGTATTAGGACTTATAATAACCATTAGAATGATCCTAAACATTGCTTGGTACCACAAGGGACGTAGAGAGTGTAGCATGAGTCCTTGGAGGTTCTAACAAGTGTAGAATGGTTAAGAGAGTATTCTAAAGGCTTAGAATGGTCTAGGAATGTGTAATAGGACTTATAATAACCATTAGAATGATCCTAAACATTGCATGGTACCCCAAGGGACGTAGAGGGTGTAGCATGACTCCTTGTAGGTTCTAACAAGTGTAGAACGGCTAAGAGAGTATTCTAAAGTCTTAGAATGGTCTAGGAATGTGTATTAGGACTTATAAGAACCATTAGAATGATCCTAAACATTGCTCGAGTCCCCAAGGGACGTAGAGGGTGCAGCATGAGTCCTTGGAGGTTCTAACAAGTGTAGAATGGTTAAGAGAGTATTCTGAAGGCTTAGAATGGTCTAGGAATGTGTATTATGACTTATAATAACCATTAGAATGATCCTTAACATCGCATGGTACCCAAAGGGACGTAGAGGGTGTACCATGAGTACTTGGAGGTTCTAACAAGGGTAAAATGGTTAAGAGAGTGTTCTAAAGGCTTAGAATGGTCTAGGAATGTGTATTAGGACTTATAATAACCATTAGAATGATCCTAAACATTGCATGGTACCACAAGGGACGTAGAGGGTGTAGCATGAGTCCTTGTAGGTTCTAACAAGTGTAGAACGGCTAAGAGAGTATTCTAAAGTCTTAGAATGGTCTAGGAATGTGTATTAGGACTTATAAGAACCATTAGAATGATCCTAAACATTGCTCGAGTCCCCAAGGGACGTAGAGGGTGCAGCATGAGTCCTTGGAGGTTCTAACAAGTGTAGAATGGTTAAGAGAGTATTCTGAAGGCTTAGAATGGTCTAGGAATGTGTATTAGGACTTATAATAACCATTAGAATTATCCGAAACATTGCATGGAACCACAAGGGAAGTAGAGGGTGTAGCATGAGTACTTGGAGGTTCTAACAAGTGTAGAATGGTTAAGAGAGTGTTCTAAAGGCTTAGAATGGTCTAGGAATGTGTATTAGGACTTATAATAACCATTAGAATGATCCTAAACATTGCATGGTACCACAAGGGACGTAGAGGGTGTAGCATGAGTCCTTGGAGGTTCTAACAAGTGTAGAAAGGTTAAGAGAGTATTCTAAAGGCTTAGAATGGTGTAGGAATGTGTAATAGGACTTATAATAACCATTAGAATGATCCTAAACATTGCATGGTACCCCAAGGGACGTAGAGGGTGTAGCATGAGTCCTTGTAGGTTCTAACAAGTGTAGAACGGCTAAGAGAGTATTCTAAAGTCTTAGAATGGTCTAGGAATGTGTATTAGGACTTATAAGAACCATTAGAATGATCCTAAACATTGCTCGAGTCCCCAAGGGACGTAGAGGGTGCAGCATGAGTCCTTGGAGGTTCTAACAAGTGTAGAATGGTTAAGAGAGTATTCTGAAGGCTTAGAATCGTCTAGGAAAGTGTACTGGGACTAATAATAACCATTAGAATGATCCTAGACATTGCATGGTACCCCAAGGGAAGTAGAGGGTGTAGCATGAGTACTTGGAGGTTCTAACAAGTGTAGAATGGTTAAGAGAGTGTTCTAAAGGCTTAGAATGGTCTAGGAAAGTGTATTAGGACTTATAATAACAATTAGAATGATCCTAAACATTGCATGGTACCACAAGGGACGTAGAGGGTGTAGCATGAGTCCTTGGAGGTTCTAACAAGTGTAGAATGGTTAAGAGAGTATTCTAAAGGCTTAGAATGGTCTAGGAATGTGTAATAGGACTTATAATAACCATTAGAATGATCCTAAACATTGCATGGTACCCCAAGGGACGTAGAGGGTGTAGCATGACTCCTTGTAGGTTCTAACAAGAGTAGAACGGCTAAGAGAGTATTCTAAAGGCTTAGAATGGTGTAGGAATGTGTAATAGGACTTATAATAACCATTAGAATGATCCTAAACATTGCATGGTACCCCAAGGGACGTAGAGGGTGTAGCATGAGTCCTTGTAGGTTCTAACAAGTGTAGAACGGCTAAGAGAGTATTCTAAAGTCTTAGAATGGTCTAGGAATGTGTATTAGGACTTATAAGAACCATTAGAATGATCCTAAACATTGCTCGAGTCCCCAAGGGACGTAGAGGGTGCAGCATGAGTCCTTGGAGGTTCTAACAAGTGTAGAATGGTTAAGAGAGTATTCTGAAGGCTTAGAATCGTCTAGGAAAGTGTACTGGGACTAATAATAACCATTAGAATGATCCTAGACATTGCATGGTACCCCAAGGGAAGTAGAGGGTGTAGCATGAGTACTTGGAGGTTCTAACAAGTGTAGAATGGTTAAGAGAGTGTTCTAAAGGCTTAGAATGGTCTAGGAATGTGTATTAGGACTTATAATAACCATTAGAATGATCCTAAACATTGCATGGTACCACAAGGGACGTAGAGGGTGTAACATGAGTCCTTGTAGGTTCTAACAAGTGTAGAACGGCTAAGAGAGTATTCTAAAGTCTTAGAATGGTCTAGGAATGTGTAGTAGGACTTATAAGAACCATTAGAATGATCCTAAACATTGCTCGAGTCCCCAAGGGACGTAGAGGGTGCAGCATGAGTCCTTGGAGGTTCTAACAAGTGTAGAATGGTTAAGAGAGTATTCTGAAGGCTTAGAATCGTCTAGGAAAGTGTACTAGGACTTATAATAACCATTAGAATGATCCTAAACATTGCATGGTACCCCAAGGGAAGTAGAGGGTGTAGCATGAGTACTTGGAGGTTCTAACAAGTGTAGAATGGTTAAGAGAGTGTTCTAAAGGCTTAGAATGGTCTGGGAAAGTGTATTAGGACTTATAATAACCATTAGAATGATCCTAAACATTGCATGGTACCACAAGGGACGTAGAGAGTGTAGCATGAGTCCTTGGAGGTTCTAACAAGTGTAGAATGGTTAAGAGAGTTTTCTAAAGGCTTAGAATGGTCTAGGAATGTGTAATAGGACTTATAATAACCATTAGAATGATCCTAAACATTGCATGGTACCCCAAGGGACGTAGAGGGTGTAGCATGACTCCTTGTAGGTTCTAACAAGTGTAGAACGGCTAAGAGAGTATTCTAAAGTCTTAGAATGGTCTAGGAATGTGTATTAGGACTTATAAGAACCATTAGAATGATCCTAAACATTGCTCGAGTCCCCAAGGGACGTAGAGGGTGCAGCATGAGTCCTTGGAGGTTCTAACAAGTGTAGAATGGTTAAGAGTGTATTCTGAAGGCTTAGAATGGTCTAGGAATGTGTATTATGACTTATAATAACCATTAGAATGATCCTTAACATTGCATGGTACCCAAAGGGACGTAGAGGGTGTACCATGAGTACTTGGAGGTTCTAACAAGTGTAAAATGGTTAAGAGAGTGTTCTAAAGGCTTAGAATGGTCTAGGAATGTGTATTAGGACTTATAATAACCATTAGAATGATCCTAAACATTGCATGGTACCACAAGGGACGTAGAGGGTGTAGCATGAGTCCTTGTAGGTTCTAACAAGTGTAGAACGGCTAAGAGAGTATTCTAAAGTCTTAGAATGGTCTAGGAATGTGTATTAGGACTTATAAGAACCATTAGAATGATCCTAAACATTGCTCGAGTCCCCAAGGGACGTAGAGGGTGCAGCATGAGTCCTTGGAGGTTCTAACAAGTGTAGAATGGTTAAGAGAGTATTCTGAAGGCTTAGAATGGTCTAGGAATGTGTATTAGGACTTATAATAACCATTAGAATTATCCGAAACATTGCATGGAACCACAAGGGAAGTAGAGGGTGTAGCATGAGTACTTGGAGGTTCTAACAAGTGTAGAATGGTTAAGAGAGTGTTCTAAAGGCTTAGAATGGTCTAGGAATGTGTATTAGGACTTATAATAACCATTAGAATGATCCTAAACATTGCATGGTACCACAAGGGACGTAGAGGGTGTAGCATGAGTCCTTGGAGGTTCTAACAAGTGTAGAAAGGTTAAGAGAGTATTCTAAAGGCTTAGAATGGTGTAGGAATGTGTAATAGGACTTATAATAACCATTAGAATGATCCTAAACATTGCATGGTACCCCAAGGGACGTAGAGGGTGTAGCATGAGTCCTTGTAGGTTCTAACAAGTGTAGAACGGCTAAGAGAGTATTCTAAAGTCTTAGAATGGTCTAGGAATGTGTATTAGGACTTATAAGAACCATTAGAATGATCCTAAACATTGCTCGAGTCCCCAAGGGACGTAGAGGGTGCAGCATGAGTACTTGGAGGTTCTAACAAGTGTAGAATGGTTAAGAGAGTGTTCTAAAGGCTTAGAATGGTCTAGGAATGTGTATTAGGACTTATAAGAACCATTAGAATGATCCTAAACATTGCATGGTACCACAAGGGACGTAGAGGGTGCAGCATGAGTCCTTGGAGGTTCTAACAAGTGTAGAATGGTTAAGAGAGTGTTCTAAAGGCTTAGAATGGTCTAGGAATGTGTAATAGGACTTATAATAACCATTAGAATGATCCTAAACATTGCATGGTACCCCAAGGGAAGTAGAGGGTGTAGCATGAGTCCTTGGAGGTTCTAACAAGTGTAGAAAGGTTAAGAGAGTATTCTAAAGGCTTAGAATGGTGTAGGAATGTGTAATAGGACTTATAATAACCATTAGAATGATCCTAAACATTGCATGGTACCCCAAGGGACGTAGAGGGTGTAGCATGAGTCCTTGTAGGTTCTAACAAGTGTAGAACGGCTAAGAGAGTATTCTAAAGTCTTAGAATGGTCTAGGAATGTGTACTAGGACTTATAAGAACCATTAGAATGATCCTAAACATTGCTCGAGTCCCCAAGGGACGTAGAGGGTGCAGCATGAGTACTTGGAGGTTCTAACAAGTGTAGAATGGTTAAGAGAGTGTTCTAAAGGCTTAGAATGGTCTAGGAATGTGTATTAGGACTTATAAGAACCATTAGAATGATCCTAAACATTGCATGGTACCACAAGGGACGTAGAGGGTGCAGCATGAGTCCTTGGAGATTCTAACAAGTGTAGAATGGTTAAAGAGAGTGTTCTAAAGGCTTAGAATGGTCTAGGAATGTGTAATAGGACTTATAATAACCATTAGAATGATCCTAAACATTGCATGGTACCCCAAGGGAAGTAGAGGGTGTAGCATGAGTCCTTGTAGGTTCTAACAAGTGTGGAACGGCTAAGAGAGTATTCTAAAGTGTTAGAATGGTCTAGGAATGTGTATTAGGACTTATAAGAACCATTAGAATGATCCTAAACATTGCTCGAGTCCCCAAGGGACGTAGAGGGTGCAGCATGAGTCCTTGGAGGTTCTAACAAGTGTAGAATGGTTAAGAGAGTATTCTGAAGGCTTAGAATCGTCTAGGAAAGTGTACTACGACTAATAATAACCATTAGAATGATCCTAGACATTGCATGGTACCCCAAGGGAAGTAGAGGGTGTAGCATGAGTACTTGGAGGTTCTAACAAGTGTAGAATGGTTAAGAGAGTGTTCTAAAGGCTTAGAATGGTCTAGGAAAGTGTATTAGGACTTATAATAACCATTAGAATGATCCTAAACATTGCATGGTACCACAAGGGACGTAGAGGGTGTAGCATGAGTCCTTGGAGGTTCTAACAAGTGTAGAATGGTTAAGAGAGTATTCTAAAGGCTTAGAATGGTCTAGGAATGTGTAATAGGACTTATAATAACCATTAGAATGATCCTAAACATTGCATGGTACCCCAAGGGACGTAGAGGGTGTAGCATGACTCCTTGTAGGTTCTAACAAGTGTAGAACGACTAAGAGAGTATTCTAAAGTCTTAGAATGGTCTAGGAATGTGTATTAGGACTTATAAGAACCATTAGAATGATCCTAAACATTGCTCGAGTCCCTAAGGGACGTAGAGGGTGCAGCATGAGTCCTTGGAGGTTCTAACAAGTGTAGAATGGTTAAGAGAGTATTCTGAAGGCTTAGAATGGTCTAGGAATGTGTATTATGACTTATAATAACCATTAGAATGATCCTTAACATTGCATGGTACCCCAAGGGACGTAGAGGGTGTACCATGAGTACTTGGAGGTTCTAACAAGTGTAGAATGGTTAAGATAGTGTTCTAAAGGCTTAGAATGGTCTAGGAATGTGTATTAGGACTTATAAGAACCATTAGAATGATCCTAAACTTTGCTCGAGTCCCCAAGGGACGTAGAGGGTGCAGCATGAGTCCTTGGAGGTTCTAACAAGTGTAGAATGGTTAAGAAAGTATTCTGAAGGCTTAGAATCGTCTAGGAAAGTGTACTAGGACTTATAATAACCATTAGAATGATCCTAAACATTGCATGGTACCCCAAGGGAAGTAGAGGGTGTAGCATGAGTACTTGGAGGTTCTAACAAGTGTAGAATGGTTAAGAGAGTGTTCTAAAGGCTTAGAATGGTCTAGGATTGTGTATTAGGACTTATAAGAACCATTAGAATGATCCTAAACATTGCATGGTACCACAAGGGACATAGAGGGTGCACATTGAGTCCTTGGAGGTTCTAACAAGTGTAGAATGGTTAAGAGAGTGTTCTAAAGGCTTAGAATGGTCTAGGAATGTGTATTATGACTTATAATAACCATTAGAATGATCCTAAACATTGCATGGTACCCCAAGGGAAGTAGAGGGTGTAGCATGAGTCCTTGTAGGTTCTAACAAGTGTAGAACGGCTAAGAGAGTATTCTAAAGTCTTAGAATGGTCTAGGAATGTGTATTAGGACTTATAAGAACCATTAGAATGATCCTAAACATTGCTCGAGTCCCCAAGGGACGTAGAGGGTGCAGCATGAGTCCTTGGAGGTTCTAACATGTGTAGAATGGTTAAGAGAGTATTCTGAAGGCTTAGAATCGTCTAGGAAAGTGTACTAGGACTAATAATAACCATTAGAATGATCCTAGACATTGCATGGTACCCCAAGGGAAGTAGAGGGTGTAGCATGAGTACTTGGAGGTTCTAACAAGTGTAGAATGGTTAAGAGAGTGTTCTAAAGGCTTAGAATGGTCTAGGAAAGTGTATTAGGACTTATAATAACCATTAGAATGATCCTAATCATTGCATGGTACCACAAGGGACGTAGAGGGTGTAGCATGACTCCTTGTAGGTTCTAACAAGAGTAGAACGGCTAAGAGAGTATTCTAAAGTCTTAGAATGGTCTAGGAATGTGTATTAGGACTTATAATAACCATTAGAATGATCCTAAACATTGCATGGTACCCCAAGGGACGTAGAGGGTGTAGCATGACTCCTTGTAGGTTCTAACAAGTGTAGAACGACTAAGAGAGTATTCTAAAGTCTTAGAATGGTCTAGGAATGTGTATTAGGACTTATAAGAACCATTAGAATGATCCTAAACATTGCTCGAGTCCCTAAGGGACGTAGAGGGTGCAGCATGAGTCCTTGGAGGTTCTAACAAGTGTAGAATGGTTAAGCGAGTATTCTAAAGGCTTAGAATGGTCTAGGAATGTGTAATAGGACTTATAATAACCATTAGAATGATCCTATACATTGCATGGTACCACAAGGGACGTAGAGGGTGCAGCATGAGTCCTTGGAGGTTCTAACAAGTGTAGAATGGTTAAGAGAGTGTTCTAAAGGCTTAGAATGGTCTAGGAATGTGTAATAGGACTTATAATAACCATTAGAATGATCCTAAACATTGCATGGTACCCCAAGGGAAGTAGAGGGTGTAGCATGAGTCCTTGGAGGTTCTAACAAGTGTAGAAAGGTTAAGAGAGTATTCTAAAGGCTTAGAATGGTGTAGGAATGTGTAATAGGACTTATAATAACCATTAGAATGATCCTAAACATTGCATGGTACCCCAAGGGACGTAGAGGGTGTAGCATGAGTCCTTGTAGGTTCTAACAAGTGTAGAACGGCTAAGAGAGTATTCTAAAGTCTTAGAATGGTCTAGGAATGTGTACTAGGACTTATAAGAACCATTAGAATGATCCTAAACATTGCATGGTACCCCAAGGGACGTAGAGGGTGTAGCATGAGTCCTTGTAGGTTCTAACAAGTGTAGAACGGCTAAGAGAGTATTCTAAAGTCTTAGAATGGTCTAGGAATGTGTATTAGGACTTATAAGAACCATTAGAATGATCCTAAACATTGCTCGAGTCCCCAAGGGAAGTAGAGGGTGCAGCATGAGTCCTTGGAGGTTCTAACAAGTGTAGAATGGTTAAGAGAGTGTTCTAAAGGCTTAGAATGGTCTAGGAATGTGTATTAGGACTTATAAGAACCATTAGAATGATCCTAAACATTGCATGGTACCACAAGGGACGTAGAGGGTGCAGCATGAGTCCTTGGAGGTTCTAACAAGTGTAGAATGGTTAAGAGAGTGTTCTAAAGGCTTAGAATGGTCTAGGAATGTGTAATAGGACTTATAATAACCATTAGAATGATCCTAAACATTGCATGGTACCCCAAGGGAAGTAGAGGGTGTAGCATGAGTCCTTGTAGGTTCTAACAAGTGTGGAACGGCTAAGAGAGTATTCTAAAGTGTTAGAATGGTCTAGGAATGTGTATTAGGACTTATAAGAACCATTAGAATGATCCTAAACATTGCTCGAGTCCCCAAGGGACGTAGAGGGTGCAGCATGAGTCCTTGGAGGTTCTAACAAGTGTAGAATGGTTAAGAGAGTATTCTGAAGGCTTAGAATGGTCTAGGAATGTGTATTATGACTTATAATAACCATTAGAATGATCCATAACATTGCATGGTACCCCAAGGGACGTAGAGGGTGTACCATGAGTACTTGGAGGTTCTAACAAGTGTAAAATGGTTAAGAGAGTGTTCTAAAGGCTTAGAATGGTCTAGGAATGTGTATTAGGACTTATAATAACCATTAGAATGATCCTAAACATTGCATGGTACCACAAGGGACGTAGAGGGTGTAGCATGAGTCCTTGTAGGTTCTAACAAGTGTAGAACGGCTAAGAGAGTATTCTAAAGTCTTAGAATGGTCTAGGAATGTGTAGTAGGACTTATAAGAACCATTAGAATGATCCTAAACATTGCTCGAATCCCCAAGGGACGTAGAGGGTGCAGCATGAGTCCTTGGAGGTTCTAACAAGTGTAGAATGGTTAAGAGAGTATTCTGAAGGCTTAGAATCGTCTAGGAAAGTGTACTAGGACTTATAATAACCATTAGAATGATCCTAAACATTGCATGGTACCCCAAGGGAAGTAGAGGGTGTAGCATGAGTACTTGGAGGTTGTAACAAGTGTAGAATGGTTAAGAGAGTGTTCTAAAGGCTTAGAATGGTCTAGGAATGTGTATTAGGACTTATAAGAACCATTAGAATGATCCTAAACATTGCATGGTACCACAAGGGACGTAGAGGGTGCACATTGAGTCCTTGGAGGTTCTAAGAAGTGTAGAATGGTTAAGAGAGTGTTCTAAAGGCTTAGAATGGTCTAGGAATGTGTAATAGGACTTATAATAACCATTAGAATGATCCTAAACATTGCATGGTACCCCAAGGGAAGTAGAGGGTGTAGCATGAGTCCTTGTAGGTTCTAACAAGTGTAGAACGGCTAAGAGAGTATTCTAAAGTCTTAGAATGGTCTCGGAATGTGTATTAGGACTTATAAGAACCATTAGAATGATCCTAAACATTGCTCGAGTCCCCAAGGGACGTAGAGGGTGCAGCATGAGTCCTTGGAGGTTCTAACAAGTGTAGAATGGTTAAGTGAGTATTTTGAAGGCTTAGAATCGTCTAGGAAAGTGTACTAGGACTAATAATAACCATTAGAATGATCCTAGACATTGCATGGTACCCCAAGGGAAGTAGAGGGTGTAGCATGAGTACTTGGAGGTTCTAACAAGTGTAGAATGGTTAAGAGAGTGTTCTAAAGGCTTAGAATGGTCTAGGAAAGTGTATTAGGACTTATAATAACCATTAGAATGATCCTAAACATTGCATGGTACCACAAGGGACGTAGAGGGTGTAGCATGAGTCCTTGGAGGTTCTAACAAGTGTGGAATGGTTAAGAGAGTATTCTAAAGGCTTAGAATGGTCTAGGAATGTGTAATAGGACTTATAATAACCATTAGAATGATCCTAAACATTGCATGGTACCCCAAGGGACGTAGAGGGTGTAGCATGACTCCTTGTAGGTTCTAACAAGTGTAGAACGGCTAAGAGAGTATTCTAAAGTCTTAGAATGGTCTAGGAATGTGTATTAGGACTTATAAGAACCATTAGAATGATCCTAAACATTGCTCGAGTCCCCAAGGGACGTAGAGGGTGCAGCATGAGTCCTTGGAGGTTCTAACAAGTGTAGAATGGTTAAGAGAGTATTCTGAAGGCTTAGAATGGTCTAGGAATGTGTATTATGACTTATAATAACCATTAGAATGATCCTAAACATTGCATGGTACCCCAAGGGACGTAGAGGGTGTAGCATGACTCCTTGTAGGTTCTAACAAGTGTAGAACGGCTAAGAGAGTATTTTAAAGTCTTAGAATGGTCTAGGAATGTGTATTAGGACTTATAAGAACCATTAGAATGATCCTAAACATTGCATGGTACCACAAGGGACGTAGAGGGTGCAGCATGAGTCCTTGGAGGTTCTAACAAGTGTAGAATGGTTAAGAGAGTGTTCTAAAGGCTTAGAATCGTCTAGGAAAGTGTACTAGGACTTATAATAACCATTAGAATGATCCTAAACATTGCATGGTACCCCAAGGGAAGTAGAGGGTGTAGCATGAGTACTTGGAGGTTCTAACAAGTGTAGAATGGTTAAGAGAGTGTTCTAAAGGCTTAGAATGGTCTAGGAATGTGTATTAGGACTTATAAGAACCATTAGAATGATCCTAAACATTGCATGGTACCACAAGGGACGTAGAGGGTGCACATTGAGTCCTTGGAGGTTCTAAGAAGTGTAGAATGGTTAAGAGAGTGTTCTAAAGGCTTAGAATGGTCTAGGAATGTGTAATAGGACTTATAATAACCATTAGAATGATCCTAAACATTGCATGGTACCCCAAGGGAAGTAGAGGGTGTAGCATGAGTCCTTGTAGGTTCTAACAAGTGTAGAACGGCTAAGAGAGTATTCTAAAGTCTTAGAATGGTCTCGGAATGTGTATTAGGACTTATAAGAACCATTAGAATGATCCTAAACATTGCTCGAGTCCCCAAGGGACGTAGAGGGTGCAGCATGAGTCCTTGGAGGTTCTAACAAGTGTAGAATGGTTAAGTGAGTATTTTGAAGGCTTAGAATCGTCTAGGAAAGTGTACTAGGACTAATAATAACCATTAGAATGATCCTAGACATTGCATGGTACCCCAAGGGAAGTAGAGGGTGTAGCATGAGTACTTGGAGGTTCTAACAAGTGTAGAATGGTTAAGAGAGTGTTCTAAAGGCTTAGAATGGTCTAGGAAAGTGTATTAGGACTTATAATAACCATTAGAATGATCCTAAACATTGCATGGTACCACAAGGGACGTAGAGGGTGTAGCATGAGTCCTTGGAGGTTCTAACAAGTGTAGAATGGTTAAGAGAGTATTCTAAAGGCTTAGAATGGTCTAGGAATGTGTAATAGGACTTATAATAACCATTAGAATGATCCTAAACATTGCATGGTACCCCAAGGGACGTAGAGGGTGTAGCATGACTCCTTGTAGGTTCTAACAAGTGTAGAACGGCTAAGAGAGTATTCTAAAGTCTTAGAATGGTCTAGGAATGTGTATTAGGACTTATAAGAACCATTAGAATGATCCTAAACATTGCTCGAGTCCCCAAGGGACGTAGAGGGTGCAGCATGAGTCCTTGGAGGTTCTAACAAGTGTAGAATGGTTAAGAGAGTATTCTGAAGGCTTAGAATGGTCTAGGAATGTGTATTATGACTTATAATAACCATTAGAATGATCCTTAACATTGCATGGTACCCCAAGGGACGTAGAGGGTGCAGCATGAGTCCTTGGAGGTTCTAACAAGTGTAGAATGGTTAAGAGAGTATTCTGAAGGCTTAGAATGGTCTAGGAATGTGTATTATGACTTATAATAACCATTAGAATGATCCTAAACATTGCATGGTACCCCAAGGGACGTAGAGGGTGTAGCATGACTCCTTGTAGGTTCTAACAAGTGTAGAACGGCTAAGAGAGTATTTTAAAGTCTTAGAATGGTCTAGGAATGTGTATTAGGACTTATAAGAACCATTAGAATGATCCTAAACATTGCATGGTACCACAAGGGACGTAGAGGGTGCAGCATGAGTCCTTGGAGGTTCTAACAAGTGTAGAATGGTTAAGAGAGTGTTCTAAAGGCTTAGAATCGTCTAGGAAAGTGTACTAGGACTTATAATAACCATTAGAATGATCCTAAACATTGCATGGTACCCCAAGGGAAGTAGAGGGTGTAGCATGAGTACTTGGAGGTTCTAACAAGTGTAGAATGGTTAAGAGAGTGTTCTAAAGGCTTAGAATGGTCTAGGAATGTGTATTAGGACTTATAAGAACCATTAGAATGATCCTAAACATTGCATGGTACCACAAGGGACGTAGAGGGTGCACATTGAGTCCTTGGAGGTTCTAAGAAGTGTAGAATGGTTAAGAGAGTGTTCTAAAGGCTTAGAATGGTCTAGGAATGTGTAATAGGACTTATAATAACCATTAGAATGATCCTAAACATTGCTCGAGTCCCCAAGGGACGTAGAGGGTGCAGCATGAGTCCTTGGAGGTTCTAACAAGTGTAGAATGGTTAAGAGAGTATTCTGAAGGCTTAGAATGGTCTAGGAATGTGTATTATGACTTATAATAACCATTAGAATGATCCTTAACATTGCATGGTACCCCAAGGGACGTAGAGGGTGTAGCATGAGTCCTTGTAGGTTCTAACAAGTGTAGAATGGTAAAGAGAGTATTCTAAAGGCTTAGAATGGTCTAGGAATGTGTATTAGGACTTATAAGAACCATTAGAATGATCCTAAACATTGTTCGAGTCCCCAAGGGACATAGAGGGTGCAGCAAGAGTCCTTGGAGGTTCTAATAAGAGTAGAATGGTTAAGAGAGTATTCTAAAGTGTTAGAATGGTCTAGGAATGTGTATTAGGACTTATAAGAACCATTAGAATGATCCTAAACATTGCTCGAGTCCCCAAGGGACGTAGAGGGTGCAGCATGAGTCCTTGGAGGTTCTAACAAGTGTAGAATGGTTAAGAGAGTATTCTGAAGGCTTAGAATCGTCTAGGAAAGTGTATTAGGACTTATAAGAACCATTAGAATGATCCTAAACATTGCTCGAGTCCCCAAGGGACGTAGAGGGTGCAGCAAGAGTCCTTGGAGGTTCTAACAAGTGTAGAATGGTTAAGAGAGTATTCTGAAGGCTTAGAATCGTCTAGGAAAGTGTACTAGGACTAATAATAACCATTAGAATGATCCTAGACATTGCATGGTACCCCAAGGGAAGTAGAGGGTGTAGCATGAGTACTTGGAGGTTCTAACAAGTGTAGAATGGTTAAGAGAGTGTTCTAAAGGCTTAGAATGGTCTAGGAAAGTGTATTAGGACTTATAATAACCATTAGAATGATTCTAAACATTGCATGGTACCACAAGGGACGTAGAGGGTGTAGCATGAGTCCTTGGAGGTTCTAACAAGTGTAGAATGGTTAAGAGAGTATTCTAAAGGCTTAGAATGGTCTAGGAATGTGTAATAGGACTTATAATAACCATTAGAATGATCCTAAACATTGCATGGTATCCCAAGGGACGTAGAGGGTGTAGCATGACTCCTTGTAGGTTCTATCAAGTGTAGAACGGCTAAGAGAGTATTCTAAAGTCTTAGAATGGTCTAGGAATGTGTATTAGGACTTATAAGAACCATTAGAATGATCCTAAACATTGCTCGAGTCCCCAAGGGACGTAGAGGGTGCAGCATGAGTCCTTGGAGGTTCTAACAAGTGTAGAATGGTTAAGAGAGTATTCTGAAGGCTTAGAATGGTCTAGGAATGTGTATTATGACTTATAATAACCATTAGAATAATCCTTAACATTGCATGGTACCCCAAGGGACGTAGAGGGCGTAGCATGAGTCCTTGTAGGTTCTAACAAGTGTAGAACGGTAAAGAGAGTATTCTAAAGGCTTAGAATGGTCTAGGAATGTGTATTAGGACTTATAAGAACCATTAGAATGATCCTAAACATTGTTCGAGTCCCCAAGGGACATAGAGGGTGTAGCAAGAGTCCTTGGAGGTTCTAATAAGAGTAGAATGGTTAAGAGAGTATTCTAAAGTGTTAGAATGGTCTAGGAATGTGTATTAGGACTTATAAGAACCATTAGAATGATCCTAAACATTGCTCGAGTCCCCAAGGGACGTAGAGGGTGCAGCATGAGTCCTTGGAGGTTCTAACAAGTGTAGAATAGTTAAGAGAGTATTCTGAAGGCTTAGAATCGTCTAGGAAAGTGTATTAGGACTTATAAGAACCATTAGAATGATCCTAAACATTGCTCGAGTCCCCAAGGGACGTAGAGGGTGCAGCATGAGTCCTTGGAGGTTCTAACAAGTGTAGAATGGTTAAGAGAGTATTCTGAAGGCTTAGAATCGTCTAGGAAAGTGTACTAGGACTAATAATAACCATTAGAATGATCCTAGACATTGCATGGTACCCCAAGGGAAGTAGAGGGTGTAGCATGAGTACTTGGAGGTTCTAACAAGTGTAGAATGGTTAAGAGAGTGTTCTAAAGGCTTAGAATGGTCTAGGAAAGTGTATTAGGACTTATAATAACCATTAGAATGATTCTAAACATTGCATGGTACCACAAGGGACGTAGAGGGTGTAGCATGAGTCCTTGGAGGTTCTAACAAGTGTAGAATGGTTAAGAGAGTATTCTAAAGGCTTAGAATGGTCTAGGAATGTGTAATAGGACTTATAATAACCATTAGAATGATCCTAAACATTGCATGGTACCCCAAGGGACGTAGAGGGTGTAGCATGACTCCTTGTAGGTTCTAACAAGAGTAGAACGGCTAAGAGAGTATTCTAAAGTCTTAGAATGGTCTAGGAATGTGTATTAGGACTTATAATAACCATTAGAATGATCCTAAACATTGCATGGTACCCCAAGGGACGTAGAGGGTGTAGCATGAGTCCTTGTAGGTTCTAACAAGTGTAGAACGGCTAAGAGAGTGTTCTAAAGTCTTAGAATGGTCTAGGAATGTGTATTAGGACTTATAAGAACCATTAGAATGATCCTAAACATTGCTCGAGTCCCCAAGGGACGTAGAGGGTGCAGCATGAGTCCTTGGAGGTTCTAACAAGTGTAGAATGGTTAAGAGAGTATTCTGAAGGCTTAGAATGGTCTAGGAATGTGTATTATGACTTATAATAACCATTAGAATGATCCTTAACATTGCATGGTACCCCAAGGGACGTAGAGGGTGTACCATGAGTACTTGGAGGTTCTAACAAGTGTAAAATGGTTAAGAGAGTGTTCTAAAGGCTTAGAATGGTCTAGGAATGTGTATTAGGACTTATAATAACCATTAGAATGATCCTAAACATTGCATGGTACCACAAGGGACGTAGAGGGTGTAGCATGAGTCCTTGTAGGTTCTAACAAGTGTAGAACGGCTAAGAGAGTATTCTAAAGTCTTAGAATGGTCTAGGAATGTGTAGTAGGACTTATAAGAACCATTAGAATGATCCTAAACATTGCTCGAATCCCCAAGGGACGTAGAGGGTGCAGCATGAGTCCTTGGAGGTTCTAACAAGTGTAGAATGGTTAAGAGAGTATTCTGAAGGCTTAGAATCGTCTAGGAAAGTGTAGTAGGACTTATAATAACCATTAGAATGATCCTAAACATTGCATGGTACCCCAAGGGAAGTAGAGGGTGTAGCATGAGTACTTGGAGGTTCTAACAAGTGTAGAATGGTTAAGAGAGTGTTCTAAAGGCTTAGAATGGTCTAGGAAAGTGTATTAGGACTTATAATAACCATTAGAATGATCCTAAACATTGCATGGTACCACAAGGGACGTAGAGAGTGTAGCATGAGTCCTTGGAGGTTCTAACAAGTGTAGAATGGTTAAGAGAGTATTCTGAAGGCTTAGAATCGTCTAGGAAAGTGTACTAGGACTAATAATAACCATTAGAATGATCCTAGACATTGCATGGTACCCCAAGGGAAGTAGAGGGTGTAGCATGAGTACTTGGAGGTTCTAACAAGTGTAGAATGGTTAAGAGAGTGTTCTAAAGGCTTAGAATGGTCTAGGAAAGTGTATTAGGACTTATAATAACCATTAGAATGATTCTAAACATTGCATGGTACCACAAGGGACGTAGAGGGTGTAGCATGAGTCCTTGGAGGTTCTAACAAGTGTAGAATGGTTAAGAGAGTATTCTAAAGGCTTAGAATGGTCTAGGAATGTGTAATAGGACTTATAATAACCATTAGAATGATCCTAAACATTGCATGGTACCCCAAGGGACGTAGAGGGTGTAGCATGACTCCTTGTAGGTTCTATCAAGTGTAGAACGGCTAAGAGAGTATTCTAAAGTCTTAGAATGGTCTAGGAATGTGTATTAGGACTTATAAGAACCATTAGAATGATCCTAAACATTGCTCGAGTCCCCAAGGGACGTAGAGGGTGCAGCATGAGTCCTTGGAGGTTCTAACAAGTGTAGAATGGTTAAGAGAGTATTCTGAAGGCTTAGAATGGTCTAGGAATGTGTATTATGACTTATAATAACCATTAGAATAATCCTTAACATTGCATGGTACCCCAAGGGACGTAGAGGGCGTAGCATGAGTCCTTGTAGGTTCTAACAAGTGTAGAACGGTAAAGAGAGTATTCTAAAGGCTTAGAATGGTCTAGGAATGTGTATTAGGACTTATAAGAACCATTAGAATGATCCTAAACATTGTTCGAGTCCCCAAGGGACATAGAGGGTGTAGCAAGAGTCCTTGGAGGTTCTAATAAGAGTAGAATGGTTAAGAGAGTATTCTAAAGTGTTAGAATGGTCTAGGAATGTGTATTAGGACTTATAAGAACCATTAGAATGATCCTAAACATTGCTCGAGTCCCCAAGGGACGTAGAGGGTGCAGCATGAGTCCTTGGAGGTTCTAACAAGTGTAGAATAGTTAAGAGAGTATTCTGAAGGCTTAGAATCGTCTAGGAAAGTGTATTAGGACTTATAAGAACCATTAGAATGATCCTAAACATTGCTCGAGTCCCCAAGGGACGTAGAGGGTGCAGCATGAGTCCTTGGAGGTTCTAACAAGTGTAGAATGGTTAAGAGAGTATTCTGAAGGCTTAGAATCGTCTAGGAAAGTGTACTAGGACTAATAATAACCATTAGAATGATCCTAGACATTGCATGGTACCCCAAGGGAAGTAGAGGGTGTAGCATGAGTACTTGGAGGTTCTAACAAGTGTAGAATGGTTAAGAGAGTGTTCTAAAGGCTTAGAATGGTCTAGGAAAGTGTATTAGGACTTATAATAACCATTAGAATGATTCTAAACATTGCATGGTACCACAAGGGACGTAGAGGGTGTAGCATGAGTCCTTGGAGGTTCTAACAAGTGTAGAATGGTTAAGAGAGTATTCTAAAGGCTTAGAATGGTCTAGGAATGTGTAATAGGACTTATAATAACCATTAGAATGATCCTAAATAATGCATGGTACCCCAAGGGATGTAGAGGGTGTACCATGAATCCTTGGAGGTTCTAACAAGTGTAGAATGGTTAAGAGAGTGTTCTAAAGGCTTAGAATGGTCTAGGAAAGTGTATTAGGACTTATAATAACCATTAGAATGATCCTAAACATTACATGGTACCACAAGGGACGTAGAGGGTGTAGCATGAGTCCTTGGAGGTTCTAACAAGTGTAGAATGGTTAAGAGAGTATTCTAAAGGCTTAGAATGGTCTAGGAATGTGTAATAGGACTTATAATAACCATTAGAATGATCCTAAACATTGCATGGTACCCCAAGGGACGTAGAGGGTGTAGCATGAGTCCTTGTAGGTTCTAACAAGTGTAGAACGGCTAAGAGAGTATTCTAAAGTCTTAGAATGGTCTAGGAATGTGTATTAGGACTTATAAGAACCATTAGAATGATCCTAAACATTGCTCGAGTCCCCAAGGGACGTAGAGGGTGCAGCATGAGTCCTTGGAGGTTCTAACAAGTGTAGAATGGTTAAGAGAGTATTCTGAAGGCTTAGAATGGTCTAGGAATGTGTATTATGACTTATAATAACCATTAGAATGATCCTTAACATTGCATGGTACCCCAAGGGACGTAGAGGGTGTACCATGAGTACTTGGAGGTTCTAACAAGTGTAAAATGGTTAAGAGAGTGTTCTAAAAGGCTTAGAATGGTCTAGGAATGTATATTAGGACTTATAATAACCATTAGAATGATCCTAAACATTGCATGGTACCACAAGGGACGTAGAGGGCGTAGCATGAGTCCTTGTAGGTTCTAACAAGTGTAGAACGGCTAAGAGAGTATTCTAAAGTCTTAGAATGGTCTAGGAATGTGTATTAGGACTTATAAGAACCATTAGAATGATCTAAACATTGCTCGAGTCCCCAAGGGACGTAGAGGGTGCAGCATTAGTCCTTGGAGGTTCTAACAAGTGTAGAATGGTTAAGAGAGTATTTTGAAGGCTTAGAATGGTCTAGGAATGTGCATTAGGACTTATAATAACCATTAGAATGATCCGAAACATTGCATGGTACCACAAGGGAAGTAGAGGGTGTAGCATGAGTACTTGGAGGTTCTAACAAGTGTAGAATGGTTAAGAGAGTGTTCTAAAGGCTTAGAATGGTCTAGGAATGTGTATTAGGACTTATAATAACCATTAGAATGATCCTAAACATTGCTCGAGTCCCCAAGGGACGTAGAGGGTGCAGCATGAGTCCTTGGAGGTTCTAACAAGTGTAGAATGGTTAAGAGAGTATTCTGAAGGCTTAGAATCGTCTAGGAAAGTGTACTAGGACTTATAATAACCATTAGAATGATCCTAAACATTGCATGGTACCCCAAGGGAAGTAGAGGGTGTAGCATGAGTACTTGGAGGTTCTAACAAGTGTAGAATGGTTAAGAGAGTGTTCTAAAGGCTTAGAATGGTCTAGGAAAGTGTATTAGGACTTATAATAACCATTAGAATGATCCTAAACATTACATGGTACCACAAGGGACGTAGAGGGTGTAGCATGAGTCCTTGGAGGTTCTAACAAGTGTAGAATGGTTAAGAGAGTGTTCTAAAGGCTTAGAATGGTCTAGGAAAGTGTATTAGGACTTATAATAACCATTAGAATGATCCTAAACATTACATGGTACCACAAGGGACGTAGAGGGTGTAGCATGAGTCCTTGGAGGTTCTAACAAGTGTAGAATGGTTAAGAGAGTATTCTAAAGGCTTAGAATGGTCTAGGAATGTGTAATAGGACTTATAATAACCATTAGAATGATCCTAAACATTGCATGGTACCCCAAGGGACGTAGAGGGTGTAGCATGAGTCCTTGTAGGTTCTAACAAGTGTAGAACGGCTAAGAGAGTATTCTAAAGTCTTAGAATGGTCTAGGAATGTGTATTAGGACTTATAAGAACCATTAGAATGATCCTAAACATTGCTCGAGTCCCCAAGGGACGTAGAGGGTGCAGCATGAGTCCTTGGAGGTTCTAACAAGTGTAGAATGGTTAAGAGAGTATTCTGAAGGCTTAGAATGGTCTAGGAATGTGTATTATGACTTATAATAACCATTAGAATGATCCTTAACATTGCATGGTACCCCAAGGGACGTAGAGGGTGTACCATGAGTACTTGGAGGTTCTAACAAGTGTAAAATGGTTAAGAGAGTGTTCTAAAAGGCTTAGAATGGTCTAGGAATGTATATTAGGACTTATAATAACCATTAGAATGATCCTAAACATTGCATGGTACCACAAGGGACGTAGAGGGCGTAGCATGAGTCCTTGTAGGTTCTAACAAGTGTAGAACGGCTAAGAGAGTATTCTAAAGTCTTAGAATGGTCTAGGAATGTGTATTAGGACTTATAAGAACCATTAGAATGATCTAAACATTGCTCGAGTCCCCAAGGGACGTAGAGGGTGCAGCATTAGTCCTTGGAGGTTCTAACAAGTGTAGAATGGTTAAGAGAGTATTTTGAAGGCTTAGAATGGTCTAGGAATGTGCATTAGGACTTATAATAACCATTAGAATGATCCGAAACATTGCATGGTACCACAAGGGAAGTAGAGGGTGTAGCATGAGTACTTGGAGGTTCTAACAAGTGTAGAATGGTTAAGAGAGTGTTCTAAAGGCTTAGAATGGTCTAGGAATGTGTATTAGGACTTATAATAACCATTAGAATGATCCTAAACATTGCTCGAGTCCCCAAGGGACGTAGAGGGTGCAGCATGAGTCCTTGGAGGTTCTAACAAGTGTAGAATGGTTAAGAGAGTATTCTGAAGGCTTAGAATCGTCTAGGAAAGTGTACTAGGACTTATAATAACCATTAGAATGATCCTAAACATTGCATGGTACCCC
Organism: Crotalaria pallida; assembly: GCA_037953625.1. Lineage (NCBI taxonomy): Eukaryota > Viridiplantae > Streptophyta > Magnoliopsida > Fabales > Fabaceae > Crotalaria > Crotalaria pallida. The sequence continues at coordinate 60,950,885 of CM075655.1, read as the reverse complement.
AAGGGAAGTAGAGGGTGTAGCATGAGTACTTGGAGGTTCTAACAAGTGTAGAATGGTTAAGAGAGTGTTCTAAAGGCTTAGAATGGTCTAGGAAAGTGTATTAGGACTTATAATAACCATTAGAATGATCCTAAACATTACATGGTACCACAAGGGACGTAGAGGGTGTAGCATGAGTCCTTGGAGGTTCTAACAAGTGTAGAATGGTTAAGAGAGTATTCTAAAGGCTTAGAATGGTCTAGGAATGTGTAATAGGACTTATAATAACCATTAGAATGATCCTAAACATTGCATGGTACCCCAAGGGACGTAGAGGGTGTAGCATGAGTCCTTGTAGGTTCTAACAAGTGTAGAACGGCTAAGAGAGTATTCTAAAGTCTTAGAATGGTCTAGGAATGTGTATTAGGACTTATAAGAACCATTAGAATGATCCTAAACATTGCTCGAGTCCCCAAGGGACGTAGAGGGTGCAGCATGAGTCCTTGGAGGTTCTAACAAGTGTAGAATGGTTAAGAGAGTGTTCTAAAGGCTTAGAATGGTCTAGGAATGTGTATTAGGACTTATAATAACCATTAGAATGATCCTAAACATTGCATGGTACCACAAGGGACGTAGAGGGTGTAGCATGAGTCCTTGTAGGTTCTAACAAGTGTAGAACGGCTAAGAGAGTATTCTAAAGTGTTAGAATGGTCTAGGAATGTGTATTAGGACTTATAAGAACCATTAGAATGATCCTAAACATTGCTCGAGTCCCCAAGGGACGTAGAGGGTGCAGCATGAGTCCTTGGAGGTTCTAACAAGTGTAGAATGGTTAAGAGAGTATTCTGAAGGCTTAGAATCGTCTAGGAAAGTGTACTAGGACTAATAATAACCATTAGAATGATCCTAGACATTGCATGGTACCCCAAGGGAAGTAGAGGGTGTAGCATGAGTACTTGGAGGTTCTAACAAGTGTAGAATGGTTAAGAGAGTGTTCTAAAGGCTTAGAATGGTCTAGGAATGTGTATTAGGACTTATAATAACCATTAGAATGATCCTAAACATTGCATGGTACCCCAAGGGACGTAGAGGGTGTAGCATGACTCCTTGTAGGTTCTAACAAGAGTAGAACGGCTAAGAGAGTATTCTAAAGTCTTAGAATGGTCTAGGAATGTGTATTAGGACTTATAATAACCATTAGAATGATCCTAAACATTGCATGGTACCCCAAGGGACGTAGAGGGTGTAGCATGAGTCCTTGTAGGTTCTAACAAGTGTAGAACGGCTAAGAGAGTGTTCTAAAGTCTTAGAATGGTCTAGGAATGTGTATTAGGACTTATAAGAACCATTAGAATGATCCTAAACATTGCTCGAGTCCCCGAGGGACGTAGAGGGTGCAGCATGAGTCCTTGGAGGTTCTAACAAGTGTAGAATGGTTAAGAGAGTATTCTGAAGGCTTAGAATGGTCTAGGAATGTGTATTATGACTTATAATAACCATTAGAATGATCCTTAACATTGCATGGTACCCCAAGGGACGTAGAGGGTGTACCATGAGTACTTGGAGGTTCTAACAAGTGTAAAATGGTTAAGAGAGTGTTCTAAAGGCTTAGAATGGTCTAGGAATGTGTATTAGGACTTATAATAACCATTAGAATGATCCTAAACATTGCATGGTACCACAAGGGACGTAGAGGGTGTAGCATGAGTCCTTGTAGGTTCTAACAAGTGTAGAACGGCTAAGAGAGTATTCTAAAGTCTTAGAATGGTCTAGGAATGTGTAGTAGGACTTATAAGAACCATTAGAATGATCCTAAACATTGCTCGAATCCCCAAGGGACGTAGAGGGTGCAGCATGAGTCCTTGGAGGTTCTAACAAGTGTAGAATGGTTAAGAGAGTATTCTGAAGGCTTAGAATCGTCTAGGAAAGTGTAGTAGGACTTATAATAACCATTAGAATGATCCTAAACATTGCATGGTACCCCAAGGGAAGTAGAGGGTGTAGCATGAGTACTTGGAGGTTCTAACAAGTGTAGAATGGTTAAGAGAGTGTTCTAAAGGCTTAGAATGGTCTAGGAAAGTGTATTAGGACTTATAATAACCATTAGAATGATCCTAAACATTGCATGGTACCACAAGGGACGTAGAGAGTGTAGCATGAGTCCTTGGAGGTTCTAACAAGTGTAGAATGGTTAAGAGAGTATTCTAAAGGCTTAGAATGGTCTAGGAATGTGTAATAGGACATATAATAACCATTAGAATGATCCTAAACATTGCAAGGTACCCCAAGGGACGTAGAGGGTGTAGCATGACTCCTTGTAGGTTCTAACAAGTGTAGAACGGCTAAGAGAGTATTCTAAAGTCTTAGAATGGTCTAGGAATGTGTATTAGGACTTATAAGAACCATTAGAATGATCCTAAACATTGCTCGAGTCCCCAAGGGACGTAGAGGGTGCAGCATGAGTACTTGGAGGTTCTAACAAGTGTAGAATGGTTAAGAGAGTGTTCTAAAGGCTTAGAATGGTCTAGGAATGTGTATTAGGACTTATAAGAACCATTAGAATGATCCTAAATATTGCATGGTACCACAAGGGACGTAGAGGGTGCAGCATGAGTCCTTGGAGGTTCTAACAAGTGTAGAATGGTTAAGAGAGTGTTCTAAAGGCTTAGAATGGTCTAGGAATGTGTAATAGGACTTATAATAACCATTAGAATGATCCTAAACATTGCATGGTACCCCAAGGGAAGTAGAGGGTGTAGCATGAGTCCTTGTAGGTTCTAACAAGTGTAGAACGGCTAAGAGAGTATTCTAAAGTGTTAGAATGGTCTAGGAATGTGTATTAGGACTTATAAGAACCATTAGAATGATCCTAAACATTGCTCGAGTCCCCAAGGGACGTAGAGGGTGCAGCATGAGTCCTTGGAGGTTCTAACAAGTGTAGAATGGTTAAGAGAGTATTCTGAAGGCTTAGAATCGTCTAGGAAAGTGTACTAGGACTAATAATAACCATTAGAATGATCCTAGACATTGCATGGTACCCCAAGGGAAGTAGAGGGTGTAGCATGAGTACTTGTAGGTTCTAACAAGTGTAGAATGGTTAAGAGAGTGTTCTAAAGGCTTAGAATGGTCTAGGAAAGTGTATTAGGACTTATAATAACCATTAGAATGATCCTAAACATTGCATGGTACCACAAGGGACGTAGAGGGTGTAGCATGAGTCCTTGGAGGTTCTAACAAGTGTAGAATGGTTAAGAGAGTATTCTAAAGGCTTAGAATGGTCTAGGAATGTGTAATAGGACTTATAATAACCATTAGAATGATCCTAAACATTGCATGGTACCCCAAGGGACGTAGAGGGTGTAGCATGACTCCTTGTAGGTTCTAACAAGTGTAGAACGGCTAAGAGAGTATTCTAAAGTCTTAGAATGGTCTAGGAATGTGTATTAGGACTTATAAGAACCATTAGAATGATCCTAAACATTGCACGAGTCCCCAAGGGACGTAGAGGGTGCAGCATGAGTCCTTGGAGGTTCTAACAAGTGTAGAATGGTTAAGAGAGTATTCTGAAGGCTTAGAATGGTCTAGGAATGTGTATTATGACTTATAATAACCATTAGAATGATCCTTAACATTGCATGGTACCCCAAGGGACGTAGAGGGTGTAGCATGAGTCCTTGTAGGTTCTAACAAGTGTAGAACGGCAAAGAGAGTATTCTAAAGGCTTAGAATGGTCTAGGAATGTGTATTAGGACTTATAAGAACCATTAGAATGATCCTAAACATTGTTCGAGTCCCCAAGGGACATAGAGGGTGTAGCAAGAGTCCTTGGAGGTTCTAATAAGAGTAGAATGGTTAAGAGAGTATTCTAAAGTGTTAGAATGGTCTAGGAATGTGTATTAGGACTTATAAGAACCATTAGAATGATCCTAAACATTGCTCGAGTCCCCAAGGGACGTAGAGGGTGCAGCATGAGTCCTTGGAGGTTCTAACAAGTGTAGAATGGTTAAGAGAGTATTCTGAAGGCTTAGAATCGTCTAGGAAAGTGTATTAGGACTTATAAGAACCATTAGAATGATCCTAAACATTGCTCGAGTCCCCAAGGGACGTAGAGGGTGCAGCATGAGTCCTTGGAGGTTCTAACAAGTGTAGAATGGTTAAGAGAGTATTCTGAAGGCTTAGAATCGTCTAGGAAAGTGTACTAGGACTAATAATAACCATTAGAATGATCCTAGACATTGCATGGTACCCCAAGGGAAGTAGAGGGTGTAGCATGAGTACTTGGAGGTTCTAACAAGTGTAGAATGGTTAAGAGAGTGTTCTAAAGGCTTAGAATGGTCTAGGAAAGTGTATTAGGACTTATAATAACCATTAGAATGATTCTAAACATTGCATGGTACCACAAGGGACGTAGAGGGTGTAGCATGAGTCCTTGGAGGTTCTAACAAGTGTAGAATGGTTAAGAGAGTATTCTAAAGACTTAGAATGGTCTAGGAATGTGTAATAGGACTTATAATAACCATTAGAATGATCCTAAACATTGCATGGTACCCCAAGGGACGTAGAGGGTGTAGCATGACTCCTTGTAGGTTCTAACAAGTGTAGAACGGCTAAGAGAGTATTGTAAAGTCTTAGAATGGTCTAGGAATGTGTATTAGGACTTATAAGAACCATTAGAATGATCCTAAACATTGCTCGAGTCCCCAAGGGACGTAGAGGGTGCAGCATGAGTCCTTGGAGGTTCTAACAAGTGTAGAATGGTTAAGAGAGTATTCTGAAGGCTTAGAATGGTCTAGGAATGTGTATTATGACTTATAATAACCATTAGAATGATCCTTAACATTGCATGGTACCCCAAGGGACGTAGAGGGTGTACCATGAGTACTTGGAGGTTCTAACAAGTGTAAAATGGTTAAGAGAGTGTTCTAAAAGGCTTAGAATGGTCTAGGAATGTATATTAGGACTTATAATAACCATTAGAATGATCCTAAACATTGCATGGTACCACAAGGGACGTAGAGGGCGTAGCATGAGTCCTTGTAGGTTCTAACAAGTGTAGAACGGCTAAGAGAGTATTCTAAAGTCTTAGAATGGTCTAGGAATGTGTATTAGGACTTATAAGAACCATTAGAATGATCTAAACATTGCTCGAGTCCCCAAGGGACGTAGAGGGTGCAGCATTAGTCCTTGGAGGTTCTAACAAGTGTAGAATGGTTAAGAGAGTATTTTGAAGGCTTAGAATGGTCTAGGAATGTGCATTAGGACTTATAATAACCATTAGAATGATCCGAAACATTGCATGGTACCACAAGGGAAGTAGAGGGTGTAGCATGAGTACTTGGAGGTTCTAACAAGTGTAGAATGGTTAAGAGAGTGTTCTAAAGGCTTAGAATGGTCTAGGAATGTGTATTAGGACTTATAATAACCATTAGAATGATCCTAAACATTGCTCGAGTCCCCAAGGGACGTAGAGGGTGCAGCATGAGTCCTTGGAGGTTCTAACAAGTGTAGAATGGTTAAGAGAGTATTCTGAAGGCTTAGAATCGTCTAGGAAAGTGTACTAGGACTTATAATAACCATTAGAATGATCCTAAACATTGCATGGTACCCCAAGGGAAGTAGAGGGTGTAGCATGAGTACTTGGAGGTTCTAACAAGTGTAGAATGGTTAAGAGAGTGTTCTAAAGGCTTAGAATGGTCTAGGAAAGTGTATTAGGACTTATAATAACCATTAGAATGATCCTAAACATTACATGGTACCACAAGGGACGTAGAGGGTGTAGCATGAGTCCTTGGAGGTTCTAACAAGTGTAGAATGGTTAAGAGAGTATTCTAAAGGCTTAGAATGGTCTAGGAATGTGTAATAGGACTTATAATAACCATTAGAATGATCCTAAACATTGCATGGTACCCCAAGGGACGTAGAGGGTGTAGCATGAGTCCTTGTAGGTTCTAACAAGTGTAGAACGGCTAAGAGAGTATTCTAAAGTCTTAGAATGGTCTAGGAATGTGTATTAGGACTTATAAGAACCATTAGAATGATCCTAAACATTGCTCGAGTCCCCAAGGGACGTAGAGGGTGCAGCATGAGTCCTTGGAGGTTCTAACAAGTGTAGAATGGTTAAGAGAGTGTTCTAAAGGCTTAGAATGGTCTAGGAATGTGTATTAGGACTTATAATAACCATTAGAATGATCCTAAACATTGCATGGTACCACAAGGGACGTAGAGGGTGTAGCATGAGTCCTTGTAGGTTCTAACAAGTGTAGAACGGCTAAGAGAGTATTCTAAAGTGTTAGAATGGTCTAGGAATGTGTATTAGGACTTATAAGAACCATTAGAATGATCCTAAACATTGCTCGAGTCCCCAAGGGACGTAGAGGGTGCAGCATGAGTCCTTGGAGGTTCTAACAAGTGTAGAATGGTTAAGAGAGTATTCTGAAGGCTTAGAATCGTCTAGGAAAGTGTACTAGGACTAATAATAACCATTAGAATGATCCTAGACATTGCATGGTACCCCAAGGGAAGTAGAGGGTGTAGCATGAGTACTTGGAGGTTCTAACAAGTGTAGAATGGTTAAGAGAGTGTTCTAAAGGCTTAGAATGGTCTAGGAATGTGTATTAGGACTTATAAGAACCATTAGAATGATCCTAAACATTGCTCGAGTCCCCAAGGGACGTAGAGGGTGCAGCATGAGTCCTTGGAGGTTCTAACAAGTGTAGAATGGTTAAGAGAGTATTCTGAAGGCTTAGAATGGTCTAGGAATGTGTATTATGACTTATAATAACCATTAGAATGATCCTAAACATTGCATGGTACCACAAGGGAAGTAGAGGGTGTAGCATGAGTACTTGGAGGTTCTAACAAGTGTAGAATGGTTAAGTGAGTGTTCTAAAGGCATAGAATGGTCTAGGAATGTGTATTAGGACTTATAATAACCATTAGAATGATCCTAAACATTGCATGGTACCAGAAGGGACGTAGAGGGTGTAGCATGAGTCCTTGGAGGTTCTAACAAGTGTAGAAAGGTTAAGAGAGTATTATAAAGGCTTAGAATGGTCTAGGAATGTGTATTAGGACTTATAATAACCATTAGAATGATCCTAAACATTGCATGGTACCACAAGGGACGTAGAGGGTGTAGCATGAGTCCTTGTAGGTTCTAACAAGTGTAGAACGGCTAAGAGAGTATTCTAAAGTTTTAGAATGGTCTAGGAATGTGTATTAGGACTTATAAGAACCATTAGAATGATCCTAAACATTGCTCGAGTCCCCAAGGGACATAGAGGGTGCAGCATGAGTCCTTGGAGGTTCTAACAAGTGTAGAATGGTTAAGAGAGTATTCTGAAGGCTTAGAATCGTCTAGGAAATTGTACTAGGACTTATAATAACCATTAGAATGATCCTAAACATTGCATGGTATCCCACGGGAAGTAGAGGGTGTAGCATGAGTACTTGGAGGTTCTAACAAGTGTAGAATGGTTAAGAGAGTGTTCTAAAGGCTTAGAATGGTCTAGGAAAGTGTATTAGGACTTATAATAACCATTAGAATGATCCTAAACATTGCATGGTACCACAAGGGACGTAGAGAGTGTAGCATGAGTCCTTGGAGGTTCTAACAAGTGTAGAATGGTTAAGAGAGTATTCTAAAGGCTTAGAATGGTCTAGGAATGTGTAATAGGACTTATAATAACCATTAGAATGATCCTAAACATTGCATGGTACCCCAAGGGACGTAGAGGGTGCAGCATGAGTCCTTGGAGGTTCTAACAAGTGTAGAATGGTTAAGAGAGTATTCTGAAGGCTTAGAATGGTCTAGGAATGTGTATTATGACTTATAATAACCATTAGAATGATCCTAAACATTGCATGGTACCACAAGGGAAGTAGAGGGTGTAGCATGAGTACTTGGAGGTTCTAACAAGTGTAGAATGGTTAAGTGAGTGTTCTAAAGGCATAGAATGGTCTAGGAATGTGTATTAGGACTTATAATAACCATTAGAATGATCCTAAACATTGCATGGTACCAGAAGGGACGTAGAGGGTGTAGCATGAGTCCTTGGAGGTTCTAACAAGTGTAGAAAGGTTAAGAGAGTATTATAAAGGCTTAGAATGGTCTAGGAATGTGTATTAGGACTTATAATAACCATTAGAATGATCCTAAACATTGCATGGTACCACAAGGGACGTAGAGGGTGTAGCATGAGTCCTTGTAGGTTCTAACAAGTGTAGAACGGCTAAGAGAGTATTCTAAAGTTTTAGAATGGTCTAGGAATGTGTATTAGGACTTATAAGAACCATTAGAATGATCCTAAACATTGCTCGAGTCCCCAAGGGACATAGAGGGTGCAGCATGAGTCCTTGGAGGTTCTAACAAGTGTAGAATGGTTAAGAGAGTATTCTGAAGGCTTAGAATCGTCTAGGAAATTGTACTAGGACTTATAATAACCATTAGAATGATCCTAAACATTGCATGGTATCCCACGGGAAGTAGAGGGTGTAGCATGAGTACTTGGAGGTTCTAACAAGTGTAGAATGGTTAAGAGAGTGTTCTAAAGGCTTAGAATGGTCTAGGAAAGTGTATTAGGACTTATAATAACCATTAGAATGATCCTAAACATTGCATGGTACCACAAGGGACGTAGAGAGTGTAGCATGAGTCCTTGGAGGTTCTAACAAGTGTAGAATGGTTAAGAGAGTATTCTAAAGTCTTAGAATGGTCTAGGAATGTGTATTAGGACTTATAAGAACCATTAGAATGATCCTAAACATTGCTCGAGTCCCCAAGGGACGTAGAGGGTGCAGCATGAGTCCTTGGAGGTTCTAACAAGTGTAGAATGGTTAAGAGAGTATTCTGAAGGCTTAGAATGGTCTAGGAATGTGTATTATGACTTATAATAACCATTAGAATGATCCTTAACATTGCATGGTACCCCAAGGGACGTAGAGGGTGTACCATGAGTACTTGGAGGTTCTAACAAGTGTAAAATGGTTAAGAGAGTGTTCTAAAGGCTTAGAATGGTCTAGGAATGTGTATTAGGACTTATAATAACCATTAGAATGATCCTAAACATTGCATGGTACCACAAGGGACGTAGAGGGTGTAGCATGAGTCCTTGTAGGTTCTAACAAGTGTAGAACGGCTAAGAGAGTATTCTAAAGTCTTAGAATGGTCTAGGAATGTGTATTAGGACTTATAAGAACCATTAGAATGATCCTAAACATTGCTCGAGTCCCCAAGGGACGTAGAGGGTGCAGCATGAGTCCTTGGAGGTTCTAACAAGTGTAGAATGGTTAAGAGAGTATTCTGAAGGCTTAGAATGGTCTAGGAATGTGTATTAGGACTTATAATAACCATTAGAATGATCCGAAACATTGCATGGTACCACAAGGGAAGTGGAGGGTGTAGCATGAGTACTTGGAGGTTCTAACAAGTGTAGAATGGTTAAGAGAGTGTTCTAAAGGCTTAGAATGGTCTAGGAATGTGTATTAGGACTTATAATAACCATTAGAATGATCCTAAACATTGCATGGTACCACAAGGGACGTAGAGGGTGTAGCATGAGTCCTTGGAGGTTCTAACAAGTGTAGAAAGGTTAAGAGAGTATTCTAAAGGCTTAGAATGGTGTAGGAATGTGTAATAGGACTTATAATAACCATTAGAATGATCCTAAACATTGCATGGTACCCCAAGGGACGTAGAGGGTGTAGCATGAGTCCTTGTAGGTTCTAACAAGTGTAGAACGGCTAAGAGAGTATTCTAAAGTCTTAGAATGGTCTAGGAATGTGTATTAGGACTTATAAGAACCATTAGAATGATCCTAAACATTGCTCGAGTCCCCAAGGGACGTAGAGGGTGCAGCATGAGTCCTTGGAGGTTCTAACAAGTGTAGAATGGTTAAGAGAGTATTCTGAAGGCTTAGAATGGTCTAGGAATGTGTATTATGACTTATAATAACCATTAGAATGATCCTTAACATTGCATGGTACCCCAAGGGACGTAGAGGGTGTACCATGAGTACTTGGAGGTTCTAACAAGTGTAAAATGGTTAAGAGAGTGTTCTAAAGGCTTAGAATGGTCTAGGAATGTGTATTAGGACTTATAATAACCATTAGAATGATCCTAAACATTGCATGGTACCACAAGGGACGTAGAGGGTGTAGCATGAGTCCTTGTAGGTTCTAACAAGTGTAGAACGGCTAAGAGAGTATTCTAAAGTCTTAAAATGGTCTAGGAATGTGTATTAGGACTTATAAGAACCATTAGAATGATCCTAAACATTGCTCGAGTCCCCAAGGGACGTAGAGGGTGCAGCATGAGTCCTTGGAGGTTCTAACAAGTGTAGAATGGTTAAGAGAGTATTCTGAAGGCTTAGAATGGTCTAGGAATGTGTATTAGGACTTATAATAACCATTAGAATGATCCTAAACATTGCATGGTACCACAAGGGAAGTAGAGGGTGTAGCATGAGTACTTGGAGGTTCTAACAAGTGTAGAATGGTTAAGAGAGTGTTCTAAAGGCTTAGAATGGTCTAGGAATGTGTATTAGGACTTATAATAACCATTAGAATGATCCTAAACATTGCGTGGTACCACAAGGGACGTAGAGGGTGTAGCATGAGTCCTTGGAGGTTCTAACAAGTGTAGAAAGGTTAAGAGAGTATTCTAAAGGCTTAGAATGGTGTAGGAATGTGTAATAGGACTTATAATAACCATTAGAATGATCCTAAACATTGCATGGTACCCCAAGGGACGTAGAGGGTGTAGCATGAGTCCTTGTTGGTTCTAACAAGTGTAGAACGGCTAAGAGAGTATTCTAAAGTCTTAGAATGGTCTAGGAATGTGTATTAGGACTTATAAGAACCATTAGAATGATCCTAAACATTGCTCGAGTCCCCAAGGGACGTAGAGGGTGCAGCATGAGTCCTTGGAGGTTCTAACAAGTGTAGAATGGTTAAGAGAGTATTCTGAAGGCTTAGAATGGTCTAGGAATGTGTATTAGGACTTATAATAACCATTAGAATGATCCTTAACATTGCATGGTACCCCAAGGGACGTAGAGGGTGTAGCATGAGTCCATGTAGGTTCTAACAAGTGTAGAACGGCTAAGAGAGTATTCTAAAGTCTTAGAATGGTCTAGGAATGTGTATTAGGACTTATAAGAACCATTAGAATGATCCTAAACATTGCTCGAGTCCCCAAGGGACGTAGAGGGTGTAGCATGAGTCCTTGGAGGTTCTAACAAGTGTAGAAAGGTTAAGAGAGTATAGGCTTAGTATGGTCTAGGAATGTGTAATAGGACTTATAATAACCATTAGAATGATCCTAAACATTGCATGGTACCCCAAGGGACGTAGAGGGTGTAGCATGAGTCCTTGTAGGTTCTAACAAGTGTAGAACGGCTAAGAGAGTATTCTAAAGTCTTAGAATGGTCTAGGAATGTGTATTAGGACTTATAAGAACCATTAGAATGATCCTAAACATTGCTCGAGTCCCCAAGGGACGTAGAGGGTGCAGCATGAGTCCTTGGAGGTTCTAACAAGTGTAGAATGGTTAAGAGAGTATTCTGAAGGCTTAGAATGGTCTAGGAATGTGTATTAGGACTTTTAATAACCATTAGAATGATCCTAAACATTGCATGGTACCACAAGGGAAGTAGAGGGTGTAGCATGAGTACTTGGAGGTTCTAACAAGTGTAGAATGGTTAAGAGAGTGTTCTAAAGACTTAGAATGGTCTAGGAATGTGTATTATGACTTATAATAACCATTAGAATGATCCTTAACATTGCATGGTACCCCAAGGGACGTAGAGGGTGTAGCATGAGTCCTTGTAGGTTCTAACAAGTGTAGAACGGCTAAGACAGTATTCTAAAGGCTTAGAATGGTCTAGGAATGTGTATTAGGACTTATAAGAACCATTAGAATGATCCTAAACATTGCTCGAGTCCCCAAGGGACGTAGAGGGTGCAGCATGAGTCCTTGGAGGTTCTAACAAGTGTAGAATGGTTAAGAGAGTATTCTGAAGGCTTAGAATGGTCTAGGAATGTGTATTAGGACTTATAAGAACCATTAGAATGATCCTAAACATTGCTCGAGTCCCCAAGGGACGTAGAGGGTGCAGCATGAGTCCTTGGAGGTTCTAACAAGTGTAGAATGGTTAAGAGAGTATTCTGAAGGCTTAGAATGGTCTAGGAATGTGTATTATGACTTATAATAACCATTAGAATGATCCTTAACATTGCATGGTACCCCAAGGGACGTAGAGGGTGTACCATGAGTACTTGGAGGTTCTAACAAGTGTAAAATGGTTAAGAGAGTGTTCTAAAGGCTTAGAATGGTCTAGGAATGTGTATTAGGACATATAATAACCATTAGAATGATCCTAAACATTGCATGGTACCACAAGGGACGTAGAGGGTGGAGCATGAGTCCTTGTAGGTTCTAACAAGTGTAGAATGGTTAAGAGAGTATTCTGAAGGCTTAGAATGGTCTAGGAATGTGTATTAGAACTTTTAATAACCATTAGAATGATCCTAAACATTGCATGGTACCACAAGGGAAGTAGAGGGTGTAGCATGAGTACTTGGAGGTTCTAACAAGTGTAGAATGGTTAAGAGAGTATTCTGAAGGCTTAGAATGGTCTAGGAATGTGTATTAGGACTTATAAGAACCATTAGAATGATCCTAAACATTGCTCGAGTCCCCAAGGGACGTAGAGGGTGCAGCATGAGTCCTTGGAGGTTCTAACAAGTGTAGAATGGTTAAGAGAGTATTCTGAAGGCTTAGAATGGTCTAGGAATGTGTATTATGACTTATAATAACCATTAGAATGATCCTTAACATTGCATGGTACCCCAAGGGACGTAGAGGGTGTACCATGAGTACTTGGAGGTTCTAACAAGTGTAAAATGGTTAAGAGAGTGTTCTAAAGGCTTAGAATGGTCTAGGAATGTGTATTAGGACTTATAATAACCATTAGAATGATCCTAAACATTGCGTGGTACCACAAGGGACGTAGAGGGTGTAGCATGAGTCCTTGGAGGTTCTAACAAGTGTAGAAAGGTTAAGAGAGTATTCTAAAGGCTTAGAATGGTGTAGGAATGTGTAATAGGACTTATAATAACCATTAGAATGATCCTAAACATTGCATGGTACCCCAAGGGACGTAGAGGGTGTAGCATGAGTCCTTGTTGGTTCTAACAAGTGTAGAACGGCTAAGAGAGTATTCTAAAGTCTTAGAATGGTCTAGGAATGTGTATTAGGACTTATAAGAACCATTAGAATGATCCTAAACATTGCTCGAGTCCCCAAGGGACGTAGAGGGTGCAGCATGAGTCCTTGGAGGTTCTAACAAGTGTAGAATGGTTAAGAGAGTATTCTGAAGGCTTAGAATGGTCTAGGAATGTGTATTATGACTTATAATAACCATTAGAATGATCCTAAACATTGCGTGGTACCACAAGGGACGTAGAGGGTGTAGCATGAGTCCTTGGAGGTTCTAACAAGTGTAGAAAGGTTAAGAGAGTATTCTAAAGGCTTAGAATGGTGTAGGAATGTGTAATAGGACTTATAATAACCATTAGAATGATCCTAAACATTGCATGGTACCCCAAGGGACGTAGAGGGTGTAGCATGAGTCCTTGTTGGTTCTAACAAGTGTAGAACGGCTAAGAGAGTATTCTAAAGTCTTAGAATGGTCTAGGAATGTGTATTAGGACTTATAAGAACCATTAGAATGATCCTAAACATTGCTCGAGTCCCCAAGGGACGTAGAGGGTGCAGCATGAGTCCTTGGAGGTTCTAACAAGTGTAGAATGGTTAAGAGAGTATTCTGAAGGCTTAGAATGGTCTAGGAATGTGTATTAGGACTTATAATAACCATTAGAATGATCCTTAACATTGCATGGTACCCCAAGGGACGTAGAGGGTGTAGCATGAGTCCATGTAGGTTCTAACAAGTGTAGAACGGCTAAGAGAGTATTCTAAAGTCTTAGAATGGTCTAGGAATGTGTATTAGGACTTATAAGAACCATTAGAATGATCCTAAACATTGCTCGAGTCCCCAAGGGACGTAGAGGGTGTAGCATGAGTCCTTGGAGGTTCTAACAAGTGTAGAAAGGTTAAGAGAGTATAGGCTTAGTATGGTCTAGGAATGTGTAATAGGACTTATAATAACCATTAGAATGATCCTAAACATTGCATGGTACCCCAAGGGACGTAGAGGGTGTAGCATGAGTCCTTGTAGGTTCTAACAAGTGTAGAACGGCTAAGAGAGTATTCTAAAGTCTTAGAATGGTCTAGGAATGTGTATTAGGACTTATAAGAACCATTAGAATGATCCTAAACATTGCTCGAGTCCCCAAGGGACGTAGAGGGTGCAGCATGAGTCCTTGGAGGTTCTAACAAGTGTAGAATGGTTAAGAGAGTATTCTGAAGGCTTAGAATGGTCTAGGAATGTGTATTAGGACTTTTAATAACCATTAGAATGATCCTAAACATTGCATGGTACCACAAGGGAAGTAGAGGGTGTAGCATGAGTACTTGGAGGTTCTAACAAGTGTAGAATGGTTAAGAGAGTGTTCTAAAGACTTAGAATGGTCTAGGAATGTGTATTATGACTTATAATAACCATTAGAATGATCCTTAACATTGCATGGTACCCCAAGGGACGTAGAGGGTGTAGCATGAGTCCTTGTAGGTTCTAACAAGTGTAGAACGGCTAAGAGAGTATTCTAAAGGCTTAGAATGGTCTAGGAATGTGTATTAGGACTTATAAGAACCATTAGAATGATCCTAAACATTGCTCGAGTCCCCAAGGGACGTAGAGGGTGCAGCATGAGTCCTTGGAGGTTCTAACAAGTGTAGAATGGTTAAGAGAGTATTCTGAAGGCTTAGAATGGTCTAGGAATGTGTATTAGGACTTATAAGAACCATTAGAATGATCCTAAACATTGCTCGAGTCCCCAAGGGACGTAGAGGGTGCAGCATGAGTCCTTGGAGGTTCTAACAAGTGTAGAATGGTTAAGAGAGTATTCTGAAGGCTTAGAATGGTCTAGGAATGTGTATTATGACTTATAATAACCATTAGAATGATCCTTAACATTGCATGGTACCCCAAGGGACGTAGAGGGTGTACCATGAGTACTTGGAGGTTCTAACAAGTGTAAAATGGTTAAGAGAGTGTTCTAAAGGCTTAGAATGGTCTAGGAATGTGTATTAGGACATATAATAACCATTAGAATGATCCTAAACATTGCATGGTACCACAAGGGACGTAGAGGGTGGAGCATGAGTCCTTGTAGGTTCTAACAAGTGTAGAATGGTTAAGAGAGTATTCTGAAGGCTTAGAATGGTCTAGGAATGTGTATTAGAACTTTTAATAACCATTAGAATGATCCTAAACATTGCATGGTACCACAAGGGAAGTAGAGGGTGTAGCATGAGTACTTGGAGGTTCTAACAAGTGTAGAATGGTTAAGAGAGTATTCTGAAGGCTTAGAATGGTCTAGGAATGTGTATTAGGACTTATAAGAACCATTAGAATGATCCTAAACATTGCTCGAGTCCCCAAGGGACGTAGAGGGTGCAGCATGAGTCCTTGGAGGTTCTAACAAGTGTAGAATGGTTAAGAGAGTATTCTGAAGGCTTAGAATGGTCTAGGAATGTGTATTATGACTTATAATAACCATTAGAATGATCCTTAACATTGCATGGTACCCCAAGGGACGTAGAGGGTGTACCATGAGTACTTGGAGGTTCTAACAAGTGTAAAATGGTTAAGAGAGTGTTCTAAAGGCTTAGAATGGTCTAGGAATGTGTATTAGGACTTATAATAACCATTAGAATGATCCTAAACATTGCTCGAGTCCCCAAGGGACGTAGAGGGTGCAGCATGAGTCCTTGGAGGTTCTAACAAGTGTAGAATGGTTAAGAGAGTATTCTGAAGGCTTAGAATGGTCTAGGAATGTGTATTAGGACTTTTAATAACCATTAGAATGATCCTAAACATTGCATGGTACCACAAGGGAAGTAGAGGGTGTAGCATGAGTACTTGGAGGTTCTAACAAGTGTAGAATGGTTAAGAGAGTGTTCTAAAGGCTTAGAATGGTCTAGGAATGTGTATTATGACTTATAATAACCATTAGAATGATCCTTAACATTGCATGGTACCCCAAGGGACGTAGAGGGTGTACCATGAGTACTTGGAGGTTCTAACAAGTGTAAAATGGTTAAGAGAGTGTTCTAAAGGCTTAGAATGGTCTAGGAATGTGTATTAGGACATGTAATAACCATTAGAATGATCCTAAACATTGCATGGTACCACAAGGGACGTAGAGGGTGTAGCATGAGTCCTTGTAGGTTCTAACAAGTGTAGAACGGCTAAGAGAGTATTCTAAAGTCTTAGAATGGTCTAGGAATGTGTATTAGGACTTATAAGAACCATTAGAATGATGCTAAACATTGCTCGAGTCCCCAAGGGACGTAGAGGGTGCAGCATGAGTCCTTGGAGGTTCTAACAAGTGTAGAATGGTTAAGAGAGTATTCTGAAGGCTTAGAATGGTCTAGGAATGTGTATTATGACTTATAATAACCACTAGAATGATCCTTAACATTGCATGGTACCCCAAGGGACGTAGAGGGTGTACCATGAGTACTTGGAGGTTCTAACAAGTGTAAAATGGTTTAGAGAGTGTTCTAAAGGCTTAGAATGGTCTAGGAATGTGTATTAGGACTTATAATAACCATTAGAATGATCCTAAACATTGCATGGTACCACAAGGGACGTAGAGGGTGTAGCATGAGTCCTTGGAGGTTCTAACAAGTGTAGAAAGGTTAAGAGAGTATTCTAAAGGCTTAGAATGGTCTAGGAATGTGTAATAGGACTTATAATAACCATTAGAATGATCCTAAACATTGCATGGTTCCCCAAGGGACGTAGAGGGTGTAGCATGAGTCCTTGTAGGTTCTAACAAGTGTAGTACGGCTAAGAGAGTATTCTAAAGTCTTAGAATGGTCTAGGAATGTGTATTAGGACTTATAAGAACCATTAGAATGATCCTAAACATTGCTCGAGTCCCCAAGGGACGTAGAGGGTGCAGCATGAGTCCTTGGAGGTTCTAACAAGTGTAGAATGGTTAAGAGAGTATTCTGAAGGCTTAGAATGGTCTAGGAATGTGTATTAGGACTTATAATAACCATTAGAATGATCCTAAACATTGCATGGTACCACAAGGGAAGTAGAGGGTGTAGCATGAGTACTTGGAGGTTCTAACAAGTGTAGAATGGTTAAGAGAGTGTTCTAAAGACTTAGAATGGTCTAGGAATGTGTATTATGTCTTATAATAACCATTAGAATGATCCTTAACATTGCATGGTACCCCAAGGGACGTAGAGGGTGTAGCATGAGTCCTTGTAGGTTCTAACAAGTGTAGAACGGCTAAGAGAGTATTCTAAAGGCTTAGAATGGTCTAGGAATGTGTATTAGGACTTATAAGAACCATTAGAATGATCCTAAACATTGCTCGAGTCCCCAAGGGACGTAGAGGGTGCAGCATGAGTCCTTGGAGGTTCTAACAAGTGTAGAATGGTTAAGAGAGTATTCTGAAGGCTTAGAATGGTCTAGGAATGTGTATTAGGACTTATAAGAACCATTAGAATGATCCTAAACATTGCTCGAGTCCCCAAGGGACGTAGAGGGTGCAGCATGAGTCCTTGGAGGTTCTAACAAGTGTAGAATGGTTAAGAGAGTATTCTGAAGGCTTAGAATGGTCTAGGAATGTGTATTATGACTTATAATAACCATTAGAATGATCCTTAACATTGCATGGTACCCCAAGGGACGTAGAGGGTGTACCATGAGTACTTGGAGGTTCTAACAAGAGAAAAATGGTTAAGAGAGTGTTCTAAAGGCTTAGAATGGTCTAGGAATGTGTATTAGGACATATAATAACCATTAGAATGATCCTAAACATTGCATGGTACCACAAGGGACGTAGAGGGTGTAGCATGAGTCCTTGTAGGTTCTAACAAGTGTAGAACGGCTAAGAGAGTATTCTAAAGTCTTAGAATGGTCTAGGAATGTGTATTAGGACTTATAAGAACCATTAGAATGATCCTAAACATTGCTCGAGTCCCCATGGGACGTAGAGGGTGCAGCATGAGTCCTTGGAGGTTCTAACAAGTGTAGAATGGTTAAGAGAGTATTCTGAAGGCTTAGAATGGTCTAGGAATGTGTATTATGACTTATAATAACCATTAGAATGATCCTTAACATTGCATGGTACCCCAAGGGACGTAGAGGGTGTACCATGAGTACTTGGAGGTTCTAACAAAGTGTAAAATCGTTAAGAGAGTGTTCTAAAGGCTTAGAATGGTCTAGGAATGTGTGTTAGGACTTATACTAACCATTAGAATGATCCTAAACATTGCATGGTACCACAAGGGACGTAGAGGGTGTAGCATGAGTCCTTGTAGGTTCTAACAAGTGTAGAACGGCTAAGAGAGTATTCTAAAGGCTTAGAATGGTCTAGGAATGTGTATTAGGACTTATAAGAACCATTAGAATGATCCTAAACATTGCTCGAGTCCCCAAGGGACGTAGAGGGTGCAGCATGAGTCCTTGGAGGTTCTAACAAGTGTAGAATGGTTAAGAGAGTATTCTGAAGGCTTAGAATGGTCTAGGAATGTGTATTAGGACTTATAAGAACCATTAGAATGATCCTAAACATTGCTCGAGTCCCCAAGGGACGTAGAGGGTGCAGCATGAGTCCTCTGAGGTTCTAACAAGTGTAGAATGGTTAAGAGAGTATTCTGAAGGCTTAGAATGGTCTAGGAATGTGTATTTGGACTTATAAGAACCATTAGAATGATCCTAAACATTGCTCGAGTCCCCAAGGGACGTAGAGGGTGTAGCATGAGTCCTTGGAGGTTCTAACAAGTGTAGAAAGGTTAAGAGAGTATAGGCTTAGAATGGTCTAGGAATGTGTAATAGGACTTATAATAACCATTAGAATGATCCTAAACATTGCATGGTACCCCAAGGGACGTAGAGGGTGTAGCATGAGTCCATGTAGGTTCTAACAAGTGTAGAACGGCTAAGAGAGTATTCTAAAGTCTTAGAATGGTATAGGAATGTGTATTAGGAATTATAAGAACCATTAGAATGATCCTAAACATTGCTCGAGTCCCCAAGGGACGTAGAGGGTGCAGCATGAGTCCTTGGAGGTTCTAACAAGTGTAGAATGGTTAAGAGAGTATTCTGAAGGCTTAGAATGGTCTAGGAATGTGTATTATGACTTATAATAACCATTAGAATGATCCTTAACATTGCATGGTACCCCAAGGGACGTAGAGGGTGTACCATGAGTACTTGGAGGTTCTAACAAGTGTAAAATGGTTAAGAGAGTGTTCTAAAGGCTTAGAATGGTCTAGGAATGTGTATTAGGACTTATAAGAACCATTAGAATGATCCTAAACATTGCTCGAGTCCCCAAGGGACGTAGAGGGTGCAGCATGAGTCCTTGGAGGTTCTAACAAGTGTAGAATGGTTAAGCGAGTATTCTGAAGGCTTAGAATCGTCTAGCAAAGTGTACTAGGACTTATAATAACCATTAGAATGATCCTAAACATTGCATGGTACCCCAAGGGAAGTAGAGGGTGTAGCATGAGTACTTGGAGGTTCTAACAAGTGTAGAATGGTTAAGAGAGTGTTCTAAAGGCTTAGAATGGTCTAGGAAAGTGTATTAGGACTTATAATAACCATTAGAATGATCCTAAACATTGCATGGTACCACAAGGGACGTAGAGGGTGTAGCATGAGTCCTTGGAGGTTCTAACAAGTGTAGAATGGTTAAGAGAGTATTCTGAAGGCTTAGAATGGTCTAGGAATGTGTAATAGGACTTATAATAACCATTAGAATGATCCTAAACATTGCATGGTACCCTAAGGGACGTAGAGGGTGTAGCATGAGTCCTTGTAGGTTCTAACAAGTGTAGAACGGCTAAGAGAGTATTCTAAAGTCTTAGAATGGTCTAGGAATGTGTATTAGGACTTATAAGAACCATTAGAATGATCCTAAACATTGCTCGAGTCCCCAAGGGACGTAGAGGGTGCAGCATGAGTCCTTGGAGGTTCTAACAAGTGTAGAATGGTTAAGAGAGTATTCTGAAGGCTTAGAATCGTCTAGGAAAGTGTACTAGGACTTATAATAACCATTAGAATGATCCTAAACATTGCATGGTACCCCAAGGGACGTAGAGGGTGTAGCATGACTCCTTGTAGGTTCTAACAAGTGTAGAACGGCTAAGAGAGTATTCTAAAGTCTTTGAATGGTCTAGGAATGTGTATTAGGACTTATAAGAACCATTAGAATGATCCTAAACATTGCTCGAGTCCCCAAGGAACGTAGAGGGTGCAGCATGAGTCCTTGGAGATTCTAACAAGTGTAGAATGGTTAAGAGAGTATTCTGAAAGCTTAGAATGGTCTAGGAATGTGTATTATGACTTATAATAACCATTAGAATGATCCTTAACATTGCATGGTACCCCAAGGGACGTAGAGGGTGTACCATGAGTACTTGGAGGTTTTAACAAGTGTAAAATGGTTAAGAGAGTGTTCTAAAGGCTTAGAATGGTCTAGGAATGTGTATTAGGACTTATAATAACCATTAGAATGATCCTAAACATTGCATGGTACCACAAGGGACGTAGAGGGTGTAGCATGAGTCCTTGTAGGTTCTAACAAGTGTAGAACGGCTAAGAGAGTATTCTAAAGTCTTAGAATGGTCTAGGAATGTGTATTAGGACTTATAAGAACCATTAGAATGATCCTAAACATTGCTCGAGTCCCCAAGGGACGTAGAGGGTGCAGCATGAGTCCTTGGAGGTTCTAACAAGTGTAGAATGGTTAAGAGAGTATTCTGAAGGCTTAGAATCGTCTAGGAAAGTGTACTAGGACTTATAATAACCATTAGAATGATCCTAAACATTGCATGGTACCCCAAGGGACGTAGAGGGTGTAGCATGACTCCTTGTAGGTTCTAACAAGTGTAGAACGGCTAAGAGAGTATTCTAAAGTCTTTGAATGGTCTAGGAATGTGTATTAGGACTTATAAGAACCATTAGAATGATCCTAAACATTGCTCGAGTCCCCAAGGAACGTAGAGGGTGCAGCATGAGTCCTTGGAGATTCTAACAAGTGTAGAATGGTTAAGAGAGTATTCTGAAAGCTTAGAATGGTCTAGGAATGTGTATTATGACTTATAATAACCATTAGAATGATCCTTAACATTGCATGGTACCCCAAGGGACGTAGAGGGTGTACCATGAGTACTTGGAGGTTCTAACAAGTGTAAAATGGTTAAGAGAGTGTTCTAAAGGCTTAGAATGGTCTAGGAATGTGTATTAGGACTTATAATAACCATTAGAATGATCCTAAACATTGCATGGTACCACAAGGGACGTAGAGGGTGTAGCATGAGTCCTTGTAGGTTCTAACAAGTGTAGAACGGCTAAGAGAGTATTCTAAAGTCTTAGAATGGTCTAGGAATGTGTATTAGGACTTATAAGAACCATTAGAATGATCCTAAACATTGCTCGAGTCCCCAAGGGACGTAGAGGGTGCAGCATGAGTCCTTGGAGGTTCTAACAAGTGTAGAATGGTTAAGAGAGTATTCTGAAGGCTTAGAATCGTCTAGGAAAGTGTACTAGGACTTATAATAACCATTAGAATGATCCTAAACATTGCATGGTACCCCAAGGGACGTAGAGGGTGTAGCATGACTCCTTGTAGGTTCTAACAAGTGTAGAACGGCTAAGAGAGTATTCTAAAGTCTTTGAATGGTCTAGGAATGTGTATTAGGACTTATAAGAACCATTAGAATGATCCTAAACATTGCTCGAGTCCCCAAGGAACGTAGAGGGTGCAGCATGAGTCCTTGGAGATTCTAACAAGTGTAGAATGGTTAAGAGAGTATTCTGAAAGCTTAGAATGGTCTAGGAATGTGTATTATGACTTATAATAACCATTAGAATGATCCTTAACATTGCATGGTACCCCAAGGGACGTAGAGGGTGTACCATGAGTACTTGGAGGTTCTAACAAGTGTAAAATGGTTAAGAGAGTGTTCTAAAGGCTTAGAATGGTCTAGGAATGTGTATTAGGACTTATAAGAACCATTAGAATGATCCTAAACATTGCTCGAGTCCCAAAGGGACGTAGAGGGTGCAGCATGAGTCCTTGGAGGTTCTAACAAGTGTAGAATGGTTAAGCGAGTATTCTGAAGGCTTAGAATCGTCTAGCAAAGTGTACTAGGACTTATAATAACCATTAGAATGATCCTAAACATTGCATGGTACCCCAAGGGAAGTAGAGGGTGTAGCATGAGTACTTGGAGGTTCTAACAAGTGTAGAATGGTTAAGAGAGTGTTCTAAAGGCTTAGAATGGTCTAGGAAAGTGTATTAGGACTTATAATAACCATTAGAATGATCCTAAACATTGCATGGTACCACAAGGGACGTAGAGGGTGTAGCATGAGTCCTTGGAGGTTCTAACAAGTGTAGAATGGTTAAGAGAGTATTCTGAAGGCTTAGAATGGTCTAGGAATGTGTAATAGGACTTATAATAACCATTAGAATGATCCTAAACATTGCATGGTACCCTAAGGGACGTAGAGGGTGTAGCATGAGTCCTTGTAGGTTCTAACAAGTGTAGAACGGCTAAGAGAGTATTCTAAAGTCTTAGAATGGTCTAGGAATGTGTATTAGGACTTATAAGAACCATTAGAATGATCCTAAACATTGCTCGAGTCCCCAAGGGACGTAGAGGGTGCAGCATGAGTTCTTGGAGGTTCTAACAAGTGTAGAATGGTTAAGAGAGTATTCTGAAGGCTTAGAATCGTCTAGGAAAGTGTACTAGGACTTATAATAACCATTAGAATGATCCTAAACATTGCATGGTACCCCAAGGGACGTAGAGGGTGTAGCATGACTCCTTGTAGGTTCTAACAAGTGTAGAACGGCTAAGAGAGTATTCTAAAGTCTTTGAATGGTCTAGGAATGTGTATTAGGACTTATAAGAACCATTAGAATGATCCTAAACATTGCTCGAGTCCCCAAGGAACGTAGAGGGTGCAGCATGAGTCCTTGGAGATTCTAACAAGTGTAGAATGGTTAAGAGAGTATTCTGAAAGCTTAGAATGGTCTAGGAATGTGTATTATGACTTATAATAACCATTAGAATGATCCTTAACATTGCATGGTACCCCAAGGGACGTAGAGGGTGTACCATGAGTACTTGGAGGTTCTAACAAGTGTAAAATGGTTAAGAGAGTGTTCTAAAGGCTTAGAATGGTCTAGGAATGTGTATTAGGACTTATAATAACCATTAGAATGATCCTAAACATTGCATGGTACCACAAGGGACGTAGAGGGTGTAGCATGAGTCCTTGTAGGTTCTAACAAGTGTAGAACGGCTAAGAGAGTATTCTAAAGTCTTAGAATGGTCTAGGAATGTGTATTAGGACTTATAAGAACCATTAGAATGATCCTAAACATTGCTCGAGTCCCCAAGGGACGTAGAGGGTGCAGCATGAGTCCTTGGAGGTTCTAACAAGTGTAGAATGGTTAAGAGAGTATTCTGAAGGCTTAGAATCGTCTAGGAAAGTGTACTAGGACTTATAATAACCATTAGAATGATCCTAAACATTGCATGGTACCCCAAGGGACGTAGAGGGTGTAGCATGACTCCTTGTAGGTTCTAACAAGTGTAGAACGGCTAAGAGAGTATTCTAAAGTCTTTGAATGGTCTAGGAATGTGTATTAGGACTTATAAGAACCATTAGAATGATCCTAAACATTGCTCGAGTCCCCAAGGAACGTAGAGGGTGCAGCATGAGTCCTTGGAGATTCTAACAAGTGTAGAATGGTTAAGAGAGTATTCTGAAAGCTTAGAATGGTCTAGGAATGTGTATTATGACTTATAATAACCATTAGAATGATCCTTAACATTGCATGGTACCCCAAGGGACGTAGAGGGTGTACCATGAGTACTTGGAGGTTCTAACAAGTGTAAAATGGTTAAGAGAGTGTTCTAAAGGCTTAGAATGGTCTAGGAATGTGTATTAGGACTTATAATAACCATTAGAATGATCCTAAACATTGCATGGTACCACAAGGGACGTAGAGGGTGTAGCATGAGTCCTTGTAGGTTCTAACAAGTGTAGAACGGCTAAGAGAGTATTCTAAAGTCTTAGAATGGTCTAGGAATGTGTATTAGGACTTATAAGAACCATTAGAATGATCCTAAACATTGCTCGAGTCCCCAAGGGACGTAGAGGGTGCAGCATGAGTCCTTGGAGGTTCTAACAAGTGTAGAATGGTTAAGAGAGTATTCTGAAGGCTTAGAATGGTCTAGGAATGTGTATTATGACTTATAATAACCATTAGAATGATCCTTAACATTGCATGGTACCCCAAGGGACGTAGAGGGTGTACCATGAGTACTTGGAGGTTCTAACAAGTGTAAAATGGTTAAGAGAGTGTTCTAAAGGCTTAGAATGGTCTAGGAATGTGTATTAGGACTTATAATAACCATTAGAATGATCCTAAACATTGCTCGAGTCCCCAAGGGACGTAGAGGGTGCAGCATGAGTCCTTGGAGGTTCTAACAAGTGTAGAATGGTTAAGAGAGTATTCTGAAGGCTTAGAATGGTCTAGGAATCTGTATTAGGACTTATAATAACCATTAGAATGATCCTAAACATTGCATGGTACCACAAGGGAAGTAGAGGGTGTAGCATGAGTACTTGGAGGTTCTAACAAGTGTAGAATGGTTAAGAGAGTGTTCTAAAGACTTAGAATGGTCTAGGAATGTGTATTATGACTTATAATAACCATTAGAATGATCCTTAACATTGCATGGTACCCCAAGGGACGTAGAGGGTGTACCATGAGTACTTGGAGGTTCTAACAAGTGTAAAATGGTTAAGAGAGTGTTCTAAAGGCTTAGAATGGTCTAGGAATGTGTATTAGGACTTATAATAACCGTTAGAATGATCCTAAACATTGCATGGTACCACAAGGGACGTAGAGGGTGTAGCATGAGTCCTTGTAGGTTCTAACAAGTGTAGAACGGCTAAGAGAGTATTCTAAAGTCTTAGAATGGTCTAGGAATGTGTATTAGGACTTATAAGAACCATTAGAATGATCCTAAACATTGCTCGAGTCCCCAAGGGACGTAGAGGGTGCAGCATGAGTCCTTGGAGGTTCTAACAAGTGTAGAATGGTTAAGAGAGTATTCTGAAGGCTTAGAATGGTCTAGGAATGTGTATTATGACTTATAATAACCATTAGAATGATCCTTAACATTGCATGGTACCCCAAGGGACGTAGAGGGTGTACCATGAGTACTTGGAGGTTCTAACAAGTGTAAAATGGTTAAGAGAGTGTTCTAAAGGCTTAGAATGGTCTAGGAATGTGTATTAGGACTTATAATAACCATTAGAATGATCCTAAACATTGCTCGAGTCCCCAAGGGACGTAGAGGGTGCAGCATGAGTCCTTGGAGGTTCTAACAAGTGTAGAATGGTTAAGAGAGTATTCTGAAGGCTTAGAATGGTCTAGGAATCTGTATTAGGACTTATAATAACCATTAGAATGATCCTAAACATTGCATGGTACCACAAGGGAAGTAGAGGGTGTAGCATGAGTACTTGGAGGTTCTAACAAGTGTAGAATGGTTAAGAGAGTGTTCTAAAGACTTAGAATGGTCTAGGAATGTGTATTATGACTTATAATAACCATTAGAATGATCCTTAACATTGCATGGTACCCCAAGGGACGTAGAGGGTGTACCATGAGTACTTGGAGGTTCTAACAAGTGTAAAATGGTTAAGAGAGTGTTCTAAAGGCTTAGAATGGTCTAGGAATGTGTATTAGGACATATAATAACCATTAGAATGATCCTAAACATTGCATGGTACCACAAGGGACGTAGAGGGTGTAGCATGAGTCCTTGTAGGTTCTAACAAGTGTAGAACGGCTAAGAGAGTATTCTAAAGTCTTAGAATGGTATAGGAATGTGTATTAGGAATTATAAGAACCATTAGAATGATCCTAAACATTGCTCGAGTCCCCAAGGGACGTAGAGGGTGCAGCATGAGTCCTTGGAGGTTCTAACAAGTGTAGAATGGTTAAGAGAGTATTCTGAAGGCTTAGAATGGTCTAGGAATGTGTATTATGACTTATAATAACCATTAGAATGATCCTTAACATTGCATGGTACCCCAAGGGACGTAGAGGGTGTACCATGAGTACTTGGAGGTTCTAACAAGTGTAAAATGGTTAAGAGAGTGTTCTAAAGGCTTAGAATGGTCTAGGAATGTGTATTAGGACTTATAAGAACCATTAGAATGATCCTAAACATTGCTCGAGTCCACAAGGGACGTAGAGGGTGCAACATGAGTCCTTGGAGGTTCTAACAAGTGTAGAATGGTTAAGCGAGTATTCTGAAGGCTTAGAATCGTCTAGCAAAGTGTACTAGGACTTATAATAACCATTAGAATGATCCTAAACATTGCATGGTACCCCAAGGGAAGTAGAGGGTGTAGCATGAGTACTTGGAGGTTCTAACAAGTGTAGAATGGTTAAGAGAGTGTTCTAAAGGCTTAGAATGGTCTAGGAAAGTGTATTAGGACTTATAATAACCATTAGAATGATCCTAAACATTGCATGGTACCATAAGGGACGTAGAGGGTGTAGCATGAGTCCTTGGAGGTTCTAACAAGTGTAGAATGGTTAAGAGAGTATTCTGAAGGCTTAGAATGGTCTAGGAATGTGTATTAGGACTTATAATAACCATTAGAATGATCCTAAACATTGCATGGTACCACAAGGGAAGTAGAGGGTGTAGCATGAGTACTTGGAGGTTCTAACAAGTGTAGAATGGTTAAGAGAGTGTTCTAAAGGCTTAGAATGGTCTAGGAATGTGTATTATGACTTATAATAACCATTAGAATGATCCTTAACATTGCATGGTACCCCAAGGGATGTAGAGGGTGTACCATGAGTACTTGGAGGTTCTAACAAGTGTAAAATGGTTAAGAGAGTGTTCTAAAGGCTTAGAATGGTCTAGGAATGTGTATTAGGACATATAATAACCATTAGAATGATCCTAAACATTGCATGGTACCACAAGGGACGTAGAGGGTGTAGCATGAGTCCTTGTAGGTTCTAACAAGTGTAGAACGGCTAAGAGAGTATTCTAAAGTCTTAGAATGGTCTAGGAATGTGTATTAGGACTTATAAGAACCATTAGAATGATCCTAAACATTGCTCGAGTCCCCAAGGGACGTAGAGGGTGCAGCATGAGTCCTTGGAGGTTCTAACAAGTGTAGAATGGTTAAGAGAGTATTCTGAAGGCTTAGAATGGTCTAGGAATGTGTATTATGACTTATAATAACCATTAGAATGATCCTTAACATTGCATGGTACCCCAAGGGACGTAGAGGGTGTACCATGAGTACTTGGAGGTTCTAACAAGTGTAAAATGGTTTAGAGAGTGTTCTAAAGGCTTAGAATGGTCTAGGAATGTGTATTAGGACTTATAATAACCATTAGAATGATCCTAAACATTGCATGGTACCACAAGGGACGTAGAGGGTGTAGCATGAGTCCTTGGAGGTTCTAACAAGTGTAGAAAGGTTAAGAGAGTATTCTAAAGGCTTAGAATGGTCTAGGAATGTGTAATAGGACTTATAATAACCATTAGAATGATCCTAAACATTGCATGGTTCCCCAAGGGACGTAGAGGGTGTAGCATGAGTCCTTGTAGGTTCTTACAAGTGTAGTACGGCTAAGAGAGTATTCTAAAGTCTTAGAATGGTCTAGGAATGTGTATTAGGACTTATAAGAACCATTAGAATGATCCTAAACATTGCTCGAGTCCCCAAGGGACGTAGAGGGTGCAGCATGAGTCCTTGGAGGTTCTAACAAGTGTAGAATGGTTAAGAGAGTATTCTGAAGGCTTAGAATGGTCTAGGAATGTGTATTAGGACTTATAATAACCATTAGAATGATCCTAAACATTGCATGGTACCACAAGGGAAGTAGAGGGTGTAGCATGAGTACTTGGAGGTTCTAACAAGTGTAGAATGGTTAAGAGAGTGTTCTAAAGACTTAGAATGGTCTAGGAATGTGTATTATGACTTATAATAACCATTAGAATGATCCTTAACATTGCATGGTACCCCAAGGGACGTAGAGGTTGTACCATGAGTACTTGGAGGTTCTAACAAGTGTAAAATGGTTAAGATAGTGTTCTAAAGGCTTAGAATGGTCTAGGAATGTGTATTAGGACTTATAATAACCATTAGAATGATCCTAAACATTGCATGGTACCACAAGGGACGTAGAGGGTGTAGCATGAGTCCTTGTAGGTTCTAACAAGTGTAGAACGGCTAAGAGAGTATTCTAAAGTCTTAGAATGGTCTAGGAATGTGTATTAGGACTTATAAGAACCATTAGAATGATCCTAAACATTGCTCGAGTCCCCATGGGACGTAGAGGGTGCAGCATGAGTCCTTGGAGGTTCTAACAAGTGTAGAATGGTTAAGAGAGTATTCTGAAGGCTTAGAATGGTCTAGGAATGTGTATTATGACTTATAATAACCATTAGAATGATCCTTAACATTGCATGGTACCCCAAGGGACGTAGAGGGTGTACCATGAGTACTTGGAGGTTCTAACAAGTGTAAAATGGTTAAGAGAGTGTTCTAAAGGCTTAGAATGGTCTAGGAATGTGTGTTAGGACTTATACTAACCATTAGAATGATCCTAAACATTGCATGGTACCACAAGGGACGTAGAGGGTGTAGCATGAGTCCTTGTAGGTTCTAACAAGTGTAGAACGGCTAAGAGAGTATTCTAAAGGCTTAGAATGGTCTAGGAATGTGTATTAGGACTTATAAGAACCATTAGAATTATCCTAAACATTGCTCGAGTCCCCAAGGGACGTAGAGGGTGCAGCATGAGTCCTTGGAGGTTCTAACAAGTGTAGAATGGTTAAGAGAGTATTCTGAAGGCTTAGAATGGTCTAGGAATGTGTATTAGGACTTATAAGAACCATTAGAATGATCCTAAACATTGCTCGAGTCCCCAAGGGACGTAGAGGGTGCAGCATGAGTCCTTGGAGGTTCTAACAAGTGTAGAATGGTTAAGAGAGTATTATGAAGGCTTAGAATGGTCTAG
Source organism: Crotalaria pallida (assembly GCA_037953625.1). Classification (NCBI taxonomy): domain Eukaryota; kingdom Viridiplantae; phylum Streptophyta; class Magnoliopsida; order Fabales; family Fabaceae; genus Crotalaria; species Crotalaria pallida. The sequence continues at coordinate 60,921,665 of CM075655.1, read as the reverse complement.
GAATGTGTATTTGGACTTATAAGAACCATTAGAATGATCCTAAACATTGCTCGAGTCCCCAAGGGACGTAGAGGGTGTAGCATGAGTCCTTGGAGGTTCTAACAAGTGTAGAAAGGTTAAGAGAGTATAGGCTTAGAATGGTCTAGGAATGTGTAATAGGACTTATAATAACCATTAGAATGATCCTAAACATTACATGGTACCCCAAGGGACGTAAAGGGTGTAGCATGAGTCCTTGTAGGTTCTAACAAGTGTAGAACGGCTAAGAGAGTATTCTAACGTCTTAGAATGGTATAGGAATGTGTATTAGGAATTATAAGAACCATTAGAATGATCCTAAACATTGCTCGAGTCCCCAAGGGACGTAGAGGGTGCAGTATGAGTCCTTGGAGGTTCTAACAAGTGTAGAATGGTTAAGAGAGTATTCTGAAGGCTTAGAATGGTCTAGGAATGTGTATTATGACTTATAATAACCATTAGAATGATCCTTAACATTGCATGGTACCCCAAGGGACGTAGAGGGTGTACCATGAGTACTTGGAGGTTCTAACAAGTGTAAAATGGTTAAGGGAGTGTTCTAAAGGCTTAGAATGGTCTAGGAATGTGTATTAGGACTTATAAGAACCATTAGAATGATCCTAAACATTGCTCGAGTCCACAAGGGACGTAGAGGGTGCAGCATGAGTCCTTGGAGGTTCTAACAAGTGTAGAATGGTTAAGCGAGTATTCTGAAGGCTTAGAATCGTCTAGCAAAGTGTACTAGGACTTATAATAACCATTAGAATGATCCTAAACATTGCATGGTACCCCAAGGGAAGTAGAGGGTGTAGCATGAGTACTTGGAGGTTCTAACAAGTGTAGAATGGTTAAGAGAGTGTTCTAAAGGCTTAGAATGGTCTAGGAAAGTGTATTAGGACTTATAATAACCATTAGAATGATCCTAAACATTGCATGGTACCATAAGGGACGTAGAGGGTGTAGCATGAGTCCTTGGAGGTTCTAACAAGTGTAGAATGGTTAAGAGAGTATTCTGAAGGCTTAGAATGGTCTAGGAATGTGTATTAGGACTTATAATAACCATTAGAATGATCCTAAACATTTCATGGTACCACAAGGGAAGTAGAGGGTGTAGCATGAGTACTTGGAGGTTCTAACAAGTGTAGAATGGTTAAGAGAGTGTTCTAAAGGCTTAGAATGGTCTAGGAATGTGTATTATGACTTATAATAACCATTAGAATGATCCTTAACATTGCATGGTACCCCAAGGGACGTAGAGGGTGTACCATGAGTACTTGGAGGTTCTAACAAGTGTAAAATGGTTAAGAGAGTGTTCTAAAGGCTTAGAATGGTCTAGGAATGTGTATTAGGACTTATAAGAACCATTAGAATGATCCTTAACATTGCATGGTACCCCAAGGGACGTAGAGGGTGTACCATGAGTACTTGGAGGTTCTAACAAGTGTAAAATGGTTAAGAGAGTGTTCTAAAGGCTTAGAATGGTCTAGGAATGTGTATTAGGACATATAATAACCATTAGAATGATCCTAAACATTGCATGGTACCACAAGGGACGTAGAGGGTGTAGCATGAGTCCTTGTAGGTTCTAACAAGTGTAGAACGGCTAAGAGAGTATTCTAAAGTCTTAGAATGGTCTAGGAATGTGTATTAGGACTTATAAGAACCATTAGAATGATCCTAAACATTGCTCGAGTCCCCAAGGGACGTAGAGGGTGCAGCATGAGTCCTTGGAGGTTCTAACAAGTGTAGAATGGTTAAGAGAGTACTCTGAAGGCTTAGAATGGTCTAGGAATGTGTATTATGACTTATAATAACCATTAGAATGATCCTTAACATTGCATGGTACCCCAAGGGACGTAGAGGGTGTACCATGAGTACTTGGAGGTTCTAACAAGTGTAAAATGGTTTAGAGAGTGTTCTAAAGGCTTAGAATGGTCTAGGAATGTGTATTAGGACTTATAATAACCATTAGAATGATCCTAAACATTGCATGGTACCACAAGGGACGTAGAGGGTGTAGCATGAGTCCTTGGAGGTTCTAACAAGTGTAGAAAGGTTAAGAGAGTATTCTAAAGGCTTAGAATGGTCTAGGAATGTGTAATAGGACTTATAATAACCATTAGAATGATCCTAAACATTGCATGGTTCCCCAAGGGACGTAGAGGGTGTAGCATGAGTCCTTGTAGGTTCTAACAAGTGTAGTACGGCTAAGAGAGTATTCTAAAGTCTTAGAATGGTCTAGGAATGTGTATTAGGACTTATAAGAACCATTAGAATGATCCTAAACATTGCTCGAGTCCCCAAGGGACGTAGAGGGTGCAGCATGAGTCCTTGGAGGTTCTAACAAGTGTAGAATGGTTAAGAGAGTATTCTGAAGGCTTAGAATGGTCTAGGAATGTGTATTAGGAATTATAAGAACCATTAGAATGATCCTAAACATTGCTCGAGTCCCCAAGGGACGTAGAGGGTGCAGCATGAGTCCTTGGAGGTTCTAACAAGTGTAGAATGGTTAAGAGAGTATTCTGAAGGCTTAGAATGGTCTAGGAATGTGTATTATGACTTATAATAACCATTAGAATGATCCTTAACATTGCATGGTACCCCAAGGGACGTAGAGGGTGTACCATGAGTACTTGGAGGTTCTAACAAGTGTAAAATGGTTAAGAGAGTGTTCTAAAGGCTTAGAATGGTCTAGGAATGTGTATTAGGACTTATAAGAACCATTAGAATGATCCTAAACATTGCTCGAGTCCACAAGGGACGTAGAGGGTGCAGCATGAGTCCTTGGAGGTTCTAACAAGTGTAGAATGGTTAAGCGAGTATTCTGAAGGCTTAGAATCGTCTAGCAAAGTGTACTAGGACTTATAATAACCATTAGAATGATCCTAAACATTGCATGGTACCCCAAGGGAAGTAGAGGGTGTAGCATGAGTACTTGGAGGTTCTAACAAGTGTAGAATGGTTAAGAGAGTGTTCTAAAGGCTTAGAATGGTCTAGGAAAGTGTATTAGGACTTATAATAACCATTAGAATGATCCTAAACATTGCATGGTACCACAAGGGACGTAGAGGGTGTAGCATGAGTCCTTGGAGGTTCTAACAAGTGTAGAATGGTTAAGAGAGTATTCTGAAGGCTTAGAATGGTCTAGGAATGTGTATTAGGACTTATAATAACCATTAGAATGATCCTAAACATTGCATGGTACCACAAGGGAAGTAGAGGGTGCAGCATGAGTACTTGGAGGTTCTAACAAGTGTAGAATGGTTAAGAGAGTGTTCTAAAGGCTTAGAATGGTCTAGGAAAGTGTATTAGGACTTATAATAACCATTAGAATGATCCTAAACATTGCATGGTACCGTAAGGGACGTAGAGGGTGTAGCATGAGTCCTTGGAGGTTCTAACAAGTGTAGAATGGTTAAGAGAGTATTCTAAAGTATTCTGAAGGCTTAGAATGGTCTAGGAATGTGTATTATGACTTATAATAACCATTAGAATGATCCTTAACATTGCATGGTACCCCAAGGGACGTAGAGGGTGTAGCATGAGTCCTTGGAGGTTCTAACAAGTGTAGAAAGGTTAAGAGAGTATTCTAAAGGCTTAGAATGGTCTAGGAATGTGTAATAGGACTTATAATAACCATTAGAATGATCCTAAACATTGCATGGTTCCCCAAGGGACGTAGAGGGTGTAGCATGAGTCCTTGTAGGTTCTAACAAGTGTAGTACGACTAAGAGAGTATTCTAAAGTCTTAGAATGGTCTAGGAATGAGTATTAGGACTTATAAGAACCATTAGAATGATCCTAAACATTGCTCGAGTCCCCAAGGGACGTAGAGGGTGCAGCATGAGTCCTTGGAGGTTCTAACAAGTGTAGAATGGTTAAGAGAGTATTATGAAGGCTTAGAATGGTCTAGGAATGTGTATTTGGACTTATAAGAACCATTAGAATGATCCTAAACATTGCTCGAGTCCCCAAGGGACGTAGAGGGTGTAGCATGAGTCCTTGGAGGTTCTAACAAGTGTAGAAAGGTTAAGAGAGTATAGGCTTAGAATGGTCTAGGAATGTGTAATAGGACTTATAATAACCATTAGAATGATCCTAAACATTGCATGGTACCCCAAGGGACGTAGAGGGTGTACCATGAGTACTTGGAGGTTCTAACAAGTGTAAAATGGTTTAGAGAGTGTTCTAAAGGCTTAGAATGGTCTAGGAATGTGTATTAGGACTTATAATAACCATTAGAATGATCCTAAACATTGCATGGTACCACAAGGGACGTAGAGGGTGTAGCATGAGTCCTTGGAGGTTCTAACAAGTGTAGAAAGGTTAAGAGAGTATTCTAAAGGCTTAGAATGGTCTAGGAATGTGTAATAGGACTTATAATAACCATTAGAATGATCCTAAACATTGCATGGTTCCCCAAGGGACGTAGAGGGTGTAGCATGAGTCCTTGTAGGTTCTAACAAGTGTAGTACGGCTAAGAGAGTATTCTAAAGTCTTAGAATGGTCTAGGAATGTGTATTAGGACTTATAAGAACCATTAGAATGATCCTAAACATTGCTCGAGTCCCCAAGGGACGTAGAGGGTGCAGCATGAGTCCTTGGAGGTTCTAACAAGTGTAGAATGGTTAAGAGAGTATTATGAAGGCTTAGAATGGTCTAGGAATGTGTATTTGGACTTATAAGAACCATTAGAATGATCCTAAACATTGCTCGAGTCCCCAAGGGACGTAGAGGGTGTAGCATGAGTCCTTGGAGGTTCTAACAAGTGTAGAAAGGTTAAGAGAGTATAGGCTTAGAATGGTCTAGGAATGTGTAATAGGACTTATAATAACCATTAGAATGATCCTAAACATTGCATGGTACCCCAAGGGAAGTAGAGGGTGTAGCATGAGTACTTGGAGGTTCTAACAAGTGTAGAATGGTTAAGAGAGTGTTCTAAAGGCTTAGAATGGTCTAGGAAAGTGTATTAGGACTTATAATAACCATTAGAATGATCCTAAACATTGCATGGTACCATAAGGGACGTAGAGGGTGTAGCATGAGTCCTTGGAGGTTCTAACAAGTGTAGAATGGTTAAGAGAGTATTCTGAAGGCTTAGAATGGTCTAGGAATGTGTATTAGGACTTATAATAACCATTAGAATGATCCTAAACATTGCATGGTACCACAAGGGAAGTAGAGGGTGTAGCATGAGTACTTGGAGGTTCTAACAAGTGTAGAATGGTTAAGAGAGTGTTCTAAAGGCTTAGAATGGTCTAGGAAAGTGTATTAGGACTTATAATAACCATTAGAATGATCCTAAACATTGCATGGTACCGTAAGGGACGTAGAGGGTGTAGCATGAGTCCTTGGAGGTTCTAACAAGTGTAGAATGGTTAAGAGATTATTCTAAAGGCTTAGAATGGTCTAGGAATGTGTAATAGGACTTATAATAACCATTAGAATGATCCTAAACATTGCATGGTACCCCAAGGGACGTAGAGGGTGTAGCATGAGTCCTTGTAGGTTCTAACAAGTGTAGAACGGCTAAGAGAGTATTCTAAAGTCTTAGAATGGTCTAGGAATGTGTATTTGGACTTATAAGAACCATTAGAATGATCCTAAACATTGCTCGAGTCCCCAAGGGACGTAGAGGGTGCAGCATGAGTCCTTGGAGGTTCTAACAAGTGTAGAATGGTTAAGAGAGTATTCTGAAGGCTTAGAATGGTCTAGGAATGTGTATTATGACTTATAATAACCATAAGAATGATCGTTAACATTGCATGGTACCCCAAGGGACGTAGAGGGTGTACCATGAGTACTTGGAGGTTCTAACAAGTGTAAAATGGTTAAGAGAGTCTTCTAAAGGCTTAGAATGGTCTAGGAATGTGTATTAGGACTTATAATCACCATTAGAATGATCCTAAACATTGCATGGTACCCCAAGGGACGTAGAGGGTGCAACATGAGTCCTTGGAGGTTCTAACAAGTGTAGAATGGTTAAGAGAGTATTCTGAAGGCTTAGAATCGTCTAGGAAAGTGTACTAGGACTTATAATAACCATTAGAATGATCCTAAACATTGCATGGTACCCCAAGGGAAGTAGAGGGTGTAGCATGAGTACTTGGAGGTTCTAACAAGTGTAGAATGGTTAAGAGAGTGTTCTAAAGTCTTAGAATGGTCTAGGAATGTGTATTAGGACTTATAATAACCATTAGAATGATCCTAAACATTGCATGGTACCACAAGGGACGTAGAGGGTGTAGCATGAGTCCTTGGAGGTTCTAACAAGTGTAGAATGGTTAAGAGAGTATTCTAAAGGCTTAGAATGGTCTAGGAATGTGTAATAGGACTTATAAGAACCATTAGAATGATCCTAAACATTGCTCGAGTCCCCCAGGGACGTAGAGGGTGCAGCATGAGTCCTTGGAGGTTCTAACAAGTGTAGAATGGTTAAGAGAGTATTCTGAAGGCTTAGAATCGTCTAGGAAAGTGTACTAGGACTTATAATAACCATTAGAATGATCCTAAACATTGCATGGTACCCCAAGGGAAGTAGAGGGTGTAGCATGAGTACTTGGAGGTTCTAACAAGTGTAGAATGGTTAAGAGAGTGTTCTAAAGGCTTAGAATGGTCTAGGAAAGTGTATTAGGACTTATAATAACCATAAGAATGATCGTTAACATTACATGGTACCCCAAGGGACGTAGAGGGTGTACCATGAGTACTTGGAGGTTCTAACAAGTGTAAAATGGTTAAGAGAGTGTTATAAAGGCTTAGAATGGTCTAGGAATGTGTATTAGGACTTATAATCACCATTAGAATGATCCTAAACATTGCATGGTACCCCAAGGGAAGTAGAGGGTGTAGCATGAGTACTTGGAGGTTCTAACAAGTGTAGAAAGGTTAAGAGAGTATTCTAAAGGCTTATAATGGTCTAGGAATGTGTAATAGGACTTATAATAACCATTAGAATGATCCTAAACATTGCATGGTACCCCAAGGGACGTAGAGGGTGTAGCATAAGTCCTTGGAGGTTCTAACAAGTGTAGAACGGCTAAGAGAGTATTCTAAAGGCTTAGAATGGTCTAGGAATGTGTATTAGGACTTATAAGAACCATTAGAATGATCCTAAACATTGCTCGAGTCCCCCAGGGACGTAGAGGGTGCAGCATGAGTCCTTGGAGGTTCTAACAAGTGTAGAATGGTTAAGAGAGTATTCTGAAGGCTTAGAATCGTCTAGGAAAGTGTACTAGGACTTATAATAACCATTAGAATGATCCTAAACATTGCATGGTACCCCAAGGGAAGTAGAGGGTGTAGCATGAGTACTTGGAGGTTCTAACAAGTGTAGAATGGTTAAGAGAGTGTTCTAAAGGCTTAGAATGGTCTAGGAAAGTGTATTAGGACTTATAATAACCATAAGAATGATCGTTAACATTACATGGTACCCCAAGGGACGTAGAGGGTGTACCATGAGTACTTGGAGGTTCTAACAAGTGTAAAATGGTTAAGAGAGTGTTCTAAAGGCTTAGAATGGTCTAGGAATGTGTATTAGGACTTATAATCACCATTAGAATGATCCTAAACATTGCATGGTACCCCAAGGGAAGTAGAGGGTGTAGCATGAGTACTTGGAGGTTCTAACAAGTGTAGAAAGGTTAAGAGAGTATTCTAAAGGCTTATAATGGTCTAGGAATGTGTAATAGGACTTATAATAACCATTAGAATGATCCTAAACATTGCATGGTACCAAAAGGGACGTAGAGGGTGTAGCATGAGTCCTTGGAGGTTCTAACAAGTGTAGAATGGTTAAGAGAGTATTCTAAAGGCTTAGAATGGTCTAGGAATGTGTAATAGGACTTATAATAACCATTAGAATGATCCTAAACATTGCATGGTACCAAAAGGGACGTAGAGGGTGTAGCATGAGTCCTTGGAGGTTCTAACAAGTGTAGAATGGTTAAGAGAGTATTCTAAAGGCTTAGAATGGTCTAGGAATGTGTAATAGGACTTATAATAACCATTAGAATGATCCTAAACATTGCATGGTACCCCAAGGGACGTAGAGGGTGTAGCATAAGTCCTTGTAGGTTCTAACAAGTGTAGAACGGCTAAGAGAGTATTCTAAAGTCTTAGAATGGTCTAGGAATGTGTATTAGGACTTATAAGAACCATTAGAATGATCCTAAACATTGCTCGAGTCCCCAAGGGACGTAGAGGGTGCGGCATGAGTCCTTGGAGGTTCTAACAAGTGTAGAATGGTTAAGAGAGTATTCTGAAGGCTTAGAATGGTCTAGGAATGTGTATTAGGACTTATAATAACCATTAGAATGATCCTAAACATTGCATGGTACCACAAGGGAAGTAGAGGGTGTAGCATGAGTACTTGGAGGTTCTAACAAGTGTAGAATGGTTAAGAGAGTGTTCTAAAGGCTTAGAATGGTCTAGGAATGTGTATTAGGACTTATATTAACCATTAGAATGATCCTAAACATTGCATGGTACCAAAAGGGACGTAGAGGGTGTAGCATGAGTCCTTGGAGGTTCTAACAAGTGTAGAATGGTTAAGAGAGTATTCTAAAGGCTTAGAATGGTCTAGGAATGTGTAATAGGACTTATAATAACCATTAGAATGATCCTAAACATTGTATGGTACCCCAAGGGACGTAGAGGGTGTAGCATAAGTCCTTGTAGGTTCTAACAAGTGTAGAACGGCTAAGAGAGTATTCTAAAGTCTTAGAATGGTCTAGGAATGTGTATTAGGACTTATAAGAACCATTAGAATGATCCTAAACATTGCTCGAGTCCCCAAGGGACGTAGAGGGTGCAGCATGAGTCCTTGGAGGTTCTAACAAGTGTAGAATGGTTAAGAGAGTATTCTGAAAGCTTAGAATGGTCTAGGAATGTGTATTATTACTTATAATAACCATTAGAATGATCCTTAACATTGCATGGTACCCCAAGGGACGTAGAGGGTGTACCATGAGTACTTGGAGATTCTAACAAGTGTAAAATGGTTAAGAGAGTGTTCTAAAGGCTTAGAATGGTCTAGGAATGTGTATTAGGACTTATATTAACCACTAGAATGATCCTAAACATTGCATGGTACCACAAGGGACGTAGAGGGTGTAGCATGAGTCCTTGTAGGTTCTAACAAGTGTAGAACGGCTAAGAGAGTATTCTAAAGTCTTAGAATGATCTAGGAATGTGTATTAGGACTTATAAGAACCATTAGAATGTTCCTAAACATTGCTCGAGTCCCCGAGGGACGTAGAGGGTGCAGCATGAGTCCTTGCAGGTTCTAACAAGTGTAGAATGGTTAAGAGAGTATTCTGAAGGCTTAGAATGGTCTAGGAATGTGTATTATGACTTATAATAACCATTAGAATGATCCTTAACATTGCATGGTACCCCAAGGGACGTAGAGGGTGTACCATGAGTACTTGGAGGTTCTAACAAGTGTAAAATGGTTAAGAGAGTGTTCTAAAGGCTTAGAATGGTCTAGGAATGTGTACTAGGACTTATAATAACCATTAGAATGATCCTAAACATTGCATGGTACCCCAAGGGACGTAGAGGGTGCGGCATGAGTCCTTGGAGGTTCTAACAAGTGTAGAATGGTTAAGAGAGTATTCTGAAGGCTTAGAATGGTCTAGGAATGTGTATTATTACTTATAATAACCATTAGAATGATCCTTAACATTGCATGGTACCCCAAGGGACGTAGAGGGTGTACCATGAGTACTTGGAGATTCTAACAAGTGTAAAATGGTTAAGAGAGTGTTCTAAAGGGTTAGAATGGTCTAGGAATGTGTATTAGGACTTATAAGAACCATTAGAATGATCCTAAACATTGCATGGTACCCCAAGGGACGTAGAGGGTGTAGCATGAGTCCTTGTAGGTTCTAACAAGTGTAGAATGGTTAAGAGAGTGTTCTAAAGGGTTAGAATGGTCTAGGAATGTGTATTAGGACTTATAAGAACCATTAGAATGATCCTAAACATTGCTCGAGTCCCCAAGGGACGTAGAGGGTGCAGCATGAGTCCTTGTAGGTTCTAACAAGTGTAGAACGGCTAAGAGAGTAGTCTAAAGTCTTAGAATGGTCTAGGAATGTGTATTGGGAATTATAAGAACCATTAGAATGATCCTAAACATTGCTCGAGTCCCCAAGGGACGTAGAGGGTGCAGCATGAGTCCTTGGAGGTTCTAACAAGTGTAGAATGGTTAAGAGAGTATTCTGAAGGCTTAGAATCGTCTAGGAAAGTGTACTAGGACTTATAATAACCATTAGAATGATCCTAAACATTGCATGGTACCCCAAGGGAAGTAGAGGGTGTAGCATGAGTACTTGGAGGTTCTAACAAGTGTAGAATGGTTAAGAGAGTGTTCTAAAGGCTTAGAATGGTCTAGGAATGTGTATTAGGACTTATAAGAACCATTAGAATGATCCTAAACATTGCTCGAGTCCCCAAGGGACGTAGAGGGTGCAGCATGAGTCCTTGGAGGTTCTAACAAGTGTAGAATGGTTAAGAGAGTATTCTGAAGGCTTAGAATCGTCTAGGAAAGTGTACTAGGACTTATAATAACCATTAGAATGATCCTAAACATTGCATGGTACCCCAAGGGAAGTAGAGGGTGTAGCATGAGTACTTGGAGGTTCTAACAAGTGTAGAATGGTTAAGAGAGTGTTCTAAAGTCTTAGAATGGTCTAGGAATGTGTATTAGGACTAATAATAACCATTAGAATGATCCTAAACATTGCATGGTACCACAAGGGACGTAGAGGATGTAGCATGAGTCCTTGGAGGTTCTAACAAGTGTAGAATGGTTAAGAGAGTATTCTAAAGGCTTAGAATGGTCTAGGAATGTGTAATAGGACTTATAATAACCATTAGAATGATCCTAAACATTGCATGGTACCCCATGGGACGTAGAGGGTGTAGCATGAGTCCTTGTAGGTTCTAACAAGTGTAGAACGGCTAAGAGAGTATTCTAAAGTCTTAGAATGGTCTAGGAATGTGTATTGGGAATTATAAGAACCATTAGAATGATCCTAAACATTGCTCGAGTCCCCAAGGGACGTAGAGGGTGCAGCATGAGTCCTTGGAGGTTCTAACAAGTGTAGAATGGTTAAGCGAGTATTCTGAAGGCTTAGAATCGTCTAGCAAAGTGTACTAGGACTTATAATAACCATTAGAATGATCCTAAACATTGCATGGTACCCCAAGGGAAGTAGAGGGTGTAGCATGAGTACTTGGAGGTTCTAACAAGTGTAGAATGGTTAAGAGAGTGTTCTAAAGGCTTAGAATGGTCTAGGAAAGTGTATTAGGACTTATAATAACCATTAGAATGATCCTAAACATTGCATGGTACCGTAAGGGACGTAGAGGGTGTAGCATGAGTCCTTGGAGGTTCTAACAAGTGTAGAATGGTTAAGAGAGTATTCTAAAGGCTTAGAATGGTCTAGGAATGTGTAATAGGACTTATAATAACCATTAGAATGATCCTAAACATTGCATGGTACCCCAAGGGACGTAGAGGGTGTAGCATGAGTCCTTGTAGGTTCTAACAAGTGTAGAACGGCTAAGAGAGTATTCTAAAGTCTTAGAATGGTCTAGGAATGTGTATTTGGACTTATAAGAACCATTAGAATGATCCTAAACATTGCTCGAGTCCCCAAGGGACGTAGAGGGTGCAGCATGAGTCCTTGGAGGTTCTAACAAGTGTAGAATGGTTAAGAGAGTATTCTGAAGGCTTAGAATGGTCTAGGAATGTGTATTATGACTTATAATAACCATAAGAATGATCGTTAACATTGCATGGTACCCCAAGGGACGTAGAGGGTGTACCATGAGTACTTGGAGGTTCTAACAAGTGTAAAATGGTTAAGAGAGTGTTCTAAAGGCTTAGAATGGTCTAGGAATGTGTATTAGGACTTATAATCACCATTAGAATGATCCTAAACATTGCATGGTACCCCAAGGGACGTAGAGGGTGCAACAAGAGTCCTTGGAGGTTCTAACAAGTGTAGAATGGTTAAGAGAGTATTCTGAAGGCTTAGAATCGTCTAGGAAAGTGTACTAGGACTTATAATAACCATTAGAATGATCCTAAACATTGCATGGTACCCCAAGGGAAGTAGAGGGTGTAGCATGAGTACTTGGAGGTTCTAACAAGTGTAGAATGGTTAAGAGAGTGTTCTAAAGTCTTAGAATGGTCTAGGAATGTGTATTAGGACTTATAATAACCATTAGAATGATCCTAAACATTGCATGGTACCACAAGGGACGTAGAGGGTGTAGCATGAGTCCTTGGAGGTTCTAACAAGTGTAGAATGGTTAAGAGAGTATTCTAAAGGCTTAGAATGGTCTAGGAATGTGTAATAGGACTTATAAGAACCATTAGAATGATCCTAAACATTGCTCGAGTCCCCCAGGGACGTAGAGGGTGCAGCATGAGTCCTTGGAGGTTCTAACAAGTGTAGAATGGTTAAGAGAGTATTCTGAAGGCTTAGAATCGTCTAGGAAAGTGTACTAGGACTTATAATAACCATTAGAATGATCCTAAACATTGCATGGTACCCCAAGGGAAGTAGAGGGTGTAGCATGAGTACTTGGAGGTTCTAACAAGTGTAGAATGGTTAAGAGAGTGTTCTAAAGGCTTAGAATGGTCTAGGAAAGTGTATTAGGACTTATAATAACCATAAGAATGATCGTTAACATTGCATGGTACCCCAAGGGACGTAGAGGGTGTACAATGAGTACTTGGAGGTTCTAACAAGTGTAAAATGGTTAAGAGAGTGTTCTAAAGGCTTAGAATGGTCTAGGAATGTGTATTAGGACTTATAATCACCATTAGAATGATCCTAAACATTGCATGGTACCCCAAGGGAAGTAGAGGGTGTAGCATGAGTACTTGGAGGTTCTAACAAGTGTAGAAAGGTTAAGAGAGTATTCTAAAGGCTTATAATGGTCTAGGAATGTGTAATAGGACTTATAATAACCATTAGAATGATCATAAACATTGCATGGTACCCCAAGGGACGTAGAGGGTGTAGCATGAGTCCTTGGAGGTTCTAACAAGTGTAGAATGGTTAAGAGAGTATTCTAAAGGCTTAGAATGGTCTAGGAATGTGTAATAGGACTTATAATAACCATTAGAATGATCCTAAACATTGCATGGTACCCCAAGGGACGTAGAGGGTGTAGCATAAGTCCTTGTAGGTTCTAACAAGTGTAGAACGGCTAAGAGAGTATTCTAAAGTCTTAGAATGGTCTAGGAATGTGTATTAGGACTTATAAGAACCATTAGAATGATCCTAAACATTGCTCGAGTCCCCAAGGGACGTAGAGGGTGCGGCATGAGTCCTTGGAGGTTCTAACAAGTGTAGAATGGTTAAGAGAGTATTCTGAAGGCTTAGAATGGTCTAGGAATGTGTATTATGACTTATAATAACCATTAGAATGATCCTTAACATTGCATGGTACCCCAAGGGACGTAGAGGGTGTACCATGAGTACTTGGAGGTTCTAACAAGTGTAAAATGGTTAAGAGAGTGTTCTAAAGGCTTAGAATGGTCTAGGAATGTGTATTAGGACTTATAATAACCATTAGAATGATCCTAAACATTGCATGGTACCCCAAGGGACGTAGAGGGTGTACCATGAGTACTTGGAGGTTCTAACAAGTGTAAAATGGTTAAGAGAGTGTTCTAAAGGGTTAGAATGGTCTAGGAATGTGTATTAGGACTTATAAGAACCATTAGAATGATCCTAAACATTGGTCGAGTCCCCAAGGGACGTAGAGGGTGCAGCATGAGTCCTTGGAGGTTCTAACAAGTGTAGAATGGTTAAGAGAGTATTCTGAAGGCTTAGAATCGTCTAGGAAAGTGTACTAGGACTTATAATAACCATTAGAATGATCCTAAACATTGCATGGTACCCCAAGGGACGTAGAGGGTGTAGCTTGAGTACTTGGAGGTTCTAACAAGTGTAGAATGGTTAAGAGAGTGTTCTAAAGGCTTAGAATGGTCTAGGAATGTGTATTAGGACTTATAAGAACCATTAGAATGATCCTAAACATTGCTCGAGTCCCCAAGGGACGTAGAGGGTGCAGCATGAGTCCTTGGAGGTTCTAACAAGTGTAGAATGGTTAAGAGAGTATTCTGAAGGCTTAGAATCGTCTAGGAAAGTGTACTAGGACTTATAATAACCATTAGAATGATCCTAAACATTGCATGGTACCACAAGGGACGTAGAGGGTGTAGCATGAGTCCTTGGAGGTTCTAACAAGTGTAGAATGGTTAAGAGAGTATTCTAAAGGCTTAGAATGGTCTAGGAATGTGTAATAGGACTTATAATAACCATTAGAATGATCCTAAACATTGCATGGTACCCCAAGGGACGTAGAGGGTGTAGCATAAGTCCTTGTAGGTTCTAACAAGTGTAGAACGGCTAAGAGAGTATTCTAAAGTCTTAGAATGGTCTAGGAATGTGTATTAGGACTTATAAGAACCATTAGAATGATCCTAAACATTGCTCGAGTCCCCAAGGGACGTAGAGGGTGCGGCATGAGTCCTTGGAGGATCTAACAAGTGTAGAATGGTTAAGAGAGTATTCTGAAGGCTTAGAATGGTCTAGGAATGTGTATTATGACTTATAATAACCATTAGAATGATCCTTAACATTGCATGGTACCCCAAGGGACGTAGAGGGTGTACCATGAGTACTTGGAGGTTCTAACAAGTGTAAAATGGTTAAGAGAGTGTTCTAAAGGCTTAGAATGGTCTAGGAATGTGTATTAGGACTTATAATAACCATTAGAATGATCCTAAACATTGCATGGTACCCCAAGGGACGTAGAGGGTGTACCATGAGTACTTGGAGGTTCTAACAAGTGTAAAATGGTTAAGAGAGTGTTCTAAAGGGTTAGAATGGTCTAGGAATGTGTATTAGGACTTATAAGAACCATTAGAATGATCCTAAACATTGCTCGAGTCCCCAAGGGACGTAGAGGGTGCAGCATGAGTCCTTGGAGGTTCTAACAAGTGTAGAATGGTTAAGAGAGTATTCTGAAGGCTTAGAATCGTCTAGGAAAGTGTACTAGGACTTATAATAACCATTAGAATGATCCTAAACATTGCATGGTACCCCAAGGGACGTAGAGGGTGTAGCTTGAGTACTTGGAGGTTCTAACAAGTGTAGAATGGTTAAGAGAGTGTTCTAAAGGCTTAGAATGGTCTAGGAATGTGTATTAGGACTTATAAGAACCATTAGAATGATCCTAAACATTGCTCGAGTCCCCAAGGGACGTAGAGGGTGCAGCATGAGTCCTTGGAGGTTCTAACAAGTGTAGAATGGTTAAGAGAGTATTCTGAAGGCTTAGAATCGTCTAGGAAAGTGTACTAGGACTTATAATAACCATTAGAATGATCCTAAACATTGCATGGTACCCCAAGGGAAGTAGAGGGTGTAGCATGAGTACTTGGAGGTTCTAACAAGTGTAGAATGGTTAAGAGAGTGTTCTAAAGTCTTAGAATGGTCTAGGAATGTGTATTAGGACTTATAATAACCATTAGAATGATCCTAAACATTGCTCGAGTCCCCAAGGGACGTAGAGGGTGCGGCATGAGTCCTTGGAGGTTCTAACAAGTGTAGAATGGTTAAGAGAGTATTCTGAAGGCTTAGAATGGTCTAGGAATGTGTATTATGACTTATAATAACCATTAGAATGATCCTTAACATTGCATGGTACCCCAAGGGACGTAGAGGGTGTACCATGAGTACTTGGAGGTTCTAACAAGTGTAAAATGGTTAAGAGAGTGTTCTAAAGGCTTAGAATGGTCTAGGAATGTGTATTAGGACTTATAATAACCATTAGAATGATCCTAAACATTGCATGGTACCCCAAGGGACGTAGAGGGTGTACCATGAGTACTTGGAGGTTCTAACAAGTGTAAAATGGTTAAGAGAGTGTTCTAAAGGGTTGGAATGGTCTAGGAATGTGTATTAGGACTTATAAGAACCATTAGAATGATCCTAAACATTGCTCGAGTCCCCAAGGGACGTAGAGGGTGCAGCATGAGTCCTTGGAGGTTCTAACAAGTGTAGAATGGTTAAGAGAGTATTCTGAAGGCTTAGAATCGTCTAGGAAAGTGTACTAGGACTTATAATAACCATTAGAATGATCCTAAACATTGCATGGTACCCCAAGGGACGTAGAGGGTGTAGCTTGAGTACTTGGAGGTTCTAACAAGTGTAGAATGGTTAAGAGAGTGTTCTAAAGGCTTAGAATGGTCTAGGAATGTGTATTAGGACTTATAAGAACCATTAGAATGATCCTAAACATTGCTCGAGTCCCAAGGGACGTAGAGGGTGCAGCATGAGTCCTTGGAGGTTCTAACAAGTGTAGAATGGTTAAGAGAGTATTCTGAAGGCTTAGAATCGTCTAGGAAAGTGTACTAGGACTTATAATAACCATTAGAATGATCCTAAACATTGCATGGTACCCCAAGGGAAGTAGAGGGTGTAGCATGAGTACTTGGAGGTTCTAACAAGTGTAGAATGGTTAAGAGAGTGTTCTAAAGGCTTAGAATGGTCTAGGAAAGTGTATTAGGACTTATAATAACCATAAGAATGATCGTTAACATTGCATGGTACCCCAAGGGACGTAGAGGGTGTACAATGAGTACTTGGAGGTTCTAACAAGTGTAAAATGGTTAAGAGAGTGTTCTAAAGGCTTAGAATGGTCTAGGAATGTGTATTAGGACTTATAATCACCATTAGAATGATCCTAAACATTGCATGGTACCCCAAGGGAAGTAGAGGGTGTAGCATGAGTACTTGGAGGTTCTAACAAGTGTAGAAAGGTTAAGAGAGTATTCTAAAGGCTTATAATGGTCTAGGAATGTGTAATAGGACTTATAATAACCATTAGAATGATCATAAACATTGCATGGTACCCCAAGGGACGTAGAGGGTGTAGCATGAGTCCTTGGAGGTTCTAACAAGTGTAGAATGGTTAAGAGAGTATTCTAAAGGCTTAGAATGGTCTAGGAATGTGTAATAGGACTTATAATAACCATTAGAATGATCCTAAACATTGCATGGTACCCCAAGGGACGTAGAGGGTGTAGCATAAGTCCTTGTAGGTTCTAACAAGTGTAGAACGGCTAAGAGAGTATTCTAAAGTCTTAGAATGGTCTAGGAATGTGTATTAGGACTTATAAGAACCATTAGAATGATCCTAAACATTGCTCGAGTCCCCAAGGGACGTAGAGGGTGCGGCATGAGTCCTTGGAGGTTCTAACAAGTGTAGAATGGTTAAGAGAGTATTCTGAAGGCTTAGAATGGTCTAGGAATGTGTATTATGACTTATAATAACCATTAGAATGATCCTTAACATTGCATGGTACCCCAAGGGACGTAGAGGGTGTACCATGAGTACTTGGAGGTTCTAACAAGTGTAAAATGGTTAAGAGAGTGTTCTAAAGGCTTAGAATGGTCTAGGAATGTGTATTAGGACTTATAATAACCATTAGAATGATCCTAAACATTGCATGGTACCCCAAGGGACGTAGAGGGTGTACCATGAGTACTTGGAGGTTCTAACAAGTGTAAAATGGTTAAGAGAGTGTTCTAAAGGGTTAGAATGGTCTAGGAATGTGTATTAGGACTTATAAGAACCATTAGAATGATCCTAAACATTGTTCGAGTCCCCAAGGGACGTAGAGGGTGCAGCATGAGTCCTTGGAGGTTCTAACAAGTGTAGAATGGTTAAGAGAGTATTCTGAAGGCTTAGAATCGTCTAGGAAAGTGTACTAGGACTTATAATAACCATTAGAATGATCCTAAACATTGCATGGTACCCCAAGGGACGTAGAGGGTGTAGCTTGGGTACTTGGAGGTTCTAACAAGTGTAGAATGGTTAAGAGAGTGTTCTAAAGGCTTAGAATGGTCTAGGAATGTGTATTAGGACTTATAAGAACCATTAGAATGATCCTAAACATTGCTCGAGTCCCCAAGGGACGTAGAGGGTGCAGCATGAGTCCTTGGAGGTTCTAACAAGTGTAGAATGGTTAAGAGAGTATTCTGAAGGCTTAGAATCGTCTAGGAAAGTGTACTAGGACTTATAATAACCATTAGAATGATCCTAAACATTGCATGGTACCACAAGGGACGTAGAGGGTGTAGCATGAGTCCTTGGAGGTTCTAACAAGTGTAGAATGGTTAAGAGAGTATTCTAAAGGCTTAGAATGGTCTAGGAATGTGTAATAGGACTTATAATAACCATTAGAATGATCCTAAACATTGCATGGTACCCCAAGGGACGTAGAGGGTGTAGCATAAGTCCTTGTAGGTTCTAACAAGTGTAGAACGACTAAGAGAGTATTCTAAAGTCTTAGAATGGTCTAGGAATGTGTATTAGGACTTATAAGAACCATTAGAATGATCCTAAACATTGCTCGAGTCCCCAAGGGACGTAGAGGGTGCGGCATGAGTCCTTGGAGGTTCTAACAAGTGTAGAATGGTTAAGAGAGTATTCTGAAGGCTTAGAATGGTCTAGGAATGTGTATTATGACTTATAATAACCATTAGAATGATCCTTAACATTGCATGGTACCCCAAGGGACGTAGAGGGTGTACCATGAGTACTTGGAGGTTCTAACAAGTGTAAAAGGGTTAAGAGAGTGTTCTAAAGGCTTAGAATGGTCTAGGAATGTGTATTAGGACTTATAATAACCATTAGAATGATCCTAAACATTGCATGGTACCCCAAGGGACGTAGAGGGTGTACCATGAGTACTTGGAGGTTCTAACAAGTGTAAAATGGTTAAGAGAGTGTTCTAAAGGGTTAGAATGGTCTAGGAATGTGTATTAGGACTTATAAGAAACATTAGAATGATCCTAAACATTGCTCGAGTCCCCAAGGGACGTAGAGGGTGCAGCATGAGTCCTTGGAGGTTCTAACAAGTGTAGAATGGTTAAGAGAGTATTCTGAAGGCTTAGAATCGTCTAGGAAAGTGTACTAGGACTTATAATAACCATTAGAATGATCCTAAACATTGCATGGTACCCCAAGGGACGTAGAGGGTGTAGCTTGAGTACTTGGAGGTTCTAACAAGTGTAGAATGGTTAAGAGAGTGTTCTAAAGGCTTAGAATGGTCTAGGAATGTGTATTAGGACTTATAAGAACCATTAGAATGATCCTAAACATTGCTCGAGTCCCCAAGGGACGTAGAGGGTGCAGCATGAGTCCTTGGAGGTTCTAACAAGTGTAGAATGGTTAAGAGAGTATTCTGAAGGCTTAGAATCGTCTAGGAAAGTGTACTAGGACTTATAATAACCATTAGAATGATCCTAAACATTGCATGGTACCCCAAGGGAAGTAGAGGGTGTAGCATGAGTACTTGGAGGTTCTAACAAGTGTAGAATGGTTAAGAGAGTGTTCTAAAGTCTTAGAATGGTCTAGGAATGTGTATTAGGACTTATAATAACCATTAGAATGATCCTAAACATTGCATGGTACCCCAAGGGACGTAGAGGGTGTAGCATGAGTCCTTGTAGGTTCTAACAAGTGTAGAACGGCTAAGAGAGTATTCTAAAGTCTTAGAATGGTCTAGGAATGTGTATTTGGACTTATAAGAACCATTAGAATGATCCTAAACATTGCTCGAGTCCCCAAGGGACGTAGAGGGTGCAGCATGAGTCCTTGGAGGTTCTAACAAGTGTAGAATGGTTAAGAGAGTATTCTGAAGGCTTAGAATGGTCTAGGAATGTGTATTATGACTTATAATAACCATAAGAATGATCGTTAACATTGCATGGTACCCCAAGGGACGTAGAGGGTGTACCATGAGTACTTGGAGGTTCTAACAAGTGTAAAATGGTTAAGAGAGTGTTCTAAAGGCTTAGAATGGTCTAGGAATGTGTATTAGGACTTATAATCACCATTAGAATGATCCTAAACATTGCATGGTACCCCAAGGGACGTAGAGGGTGCAACATGAGTCCTTGGAGGTTCTAACAAGTGTAGAATGGTTAAGAGAGTATTCTGAAGGCTTAGAATCGTCTAGGAAAGTGTACTAGGACTTATAATAACCATTAGAATGATCCTAAACATTGCATGGTACCCCAAGGGAAGTAGAGGGTGTAGCATGAGTACTTGGAGGTTCTAACAAGTGTAGAATGGTTAAGAGAGTGTTCTAAAGTCTTAGAATGGTCTAGGAATGTGTATTAGGACTTACAATAACCATTAGAATGATCCTAAACATTGCATGGTACCACAAGGGACGTAGAGGGTGTAGCATGAGTCCTTGGAGGTTCTAACAAGTGTAGAATGGTTAAGAGAGTATTCTAAAGGCTTAGAATGGTCTAGGAATGTGTAATAGGACTTATAAGAACCATTAGAATGATCCTAAACATTGCTCGAGTCCCCCAGGGACGTAGAGGGTGCAGCATGAGTCCTTGGAGGTTCTAACAAGTGTAGAATGGTTAAGAGAGTATTCTGAAGGCTTAGAATCGTCTAGGAAAGTGTACTAGGACTTATAATAACCATTAGAATGATCCTAAACATTGCATGGTACCCCAAGGGAAGTAGAGGGTGTAGCATGAGTACTTGGAGGTTCTAACAAGTGTAGAATGGTTAAGAGAGTGTTCTAAAGGCTTAGAATGGTCTAGGAAAGTGTATTAGGACTTATAATAACCATAAGAATGATCGTTAACCTTGCATGGTACCCCAAGGGACGTAGAGGGTGTACAATGAGTACTTGGAGGTTCTAACAAGTGTAAAATGGTTAAGAGAGTGTTCTAAAGGCTTAGAATGGTCTAGGAATGTGTATTAGGACTTATAATCACCATTAGAATGATCCTAAACATTGCATGGTACCCCAAGGGAAGTAGAGGGTGTAGCATGAGTACTTGGAGGTTCTAACAAGTGTAGAAAGGTTAAGAGAGTATTCTAAAGGCTTATAATGGTCTAGGAATGTGTAATAGGACTTATAATAACCATTAGAATGATCATAAACATTGCATGGTACCCCAAGGGACGTAGAGGGTGTAGCATGAGTCCTTGGGGGTTCTAACAAGTGTAGAATGGTTAAGAGAGTATTCTAAAGGCTTAGAATGGTCTAGGAATGTGTAATAGGACTTATAATAACCATTAGAATGATCCTAAACATTGCATGGTACCCCAAGGGACGTAGAGGGTGTAGCATAAGTCCTTGTAGGTTCTAACAAGTGTAGAACGGCTAAGAGAGTATTCTAAAGTCTTAGAATGGTCTAGGAATGTGTATTAGGACTTATAAGAACCATTAGAATGATCCTAAACATTGCTCGAGTCCCCAAGGGACGTAGAGGGTGCGGCATGAGTCCTTGGAGGTTCTAACAAGTGTAGAATGGTTAAGAGAGTATTCTGAAGGCTTAGAATGGTCTAGGATTGTGTATTATTACTTATAATAACCATTAGAATGATCCTTAACATTGCATGGTACCCCGAGGGACGTAGAGGGTGTACCATGAGTACTTGGAGATTCTAACAAGTGTAAAATGGTTAAGAGAGTGTTCTAAAGGCTTAGAATGGTCTAGGAATGTGTATTAGGACTTATATTAACCATTAGAATGATCCTAAACATTGCATGGTACCACATGGGACGTAGAGGGTGTAGCATGAGTCCTTGTAGGTTCTAACAAGTGTAGAATGGTTAAGAGAGTGTTCTAAAGGCTTAGAATGGTCTAGGAAAGTGTATTAGGACTTATAATAACCATTAGAATGATCCTAAACATTGCATGGTACCACAAGGGACGTAGAGGGTGTAGCATGAGTCCTTGGAGGTTCTAACAAGTGTAGAATGGTTAAGAGAGTATTCTAAAGGCTTAAAATGGTCTAGGAATGTGTAATAGGACTTATAATAACCATTAGAATGATCCTAAACATTGCATGGTACCACAAGGGACGTAGAGGGTGTAGCATGAGTCCTTGGAGGTTCTAACAAGTGTAGAATGGTTAAGAGAGTATTCTAAAGGCTTAGAATGGTCTAGGAATGTGTAATAGGACTTATAATAACCATTAGAATGATCCTAAACATTGCATGGTACCCCAAGGGACGTAGAGGGTGTAGCATAAGTCCTTGTAGGTTCTAACAAGTGTAGAACGGCTAAGAGAGTATTCTAAAGTCTTAGAATGGTCTAGGAATGTGTATTAGGACTTATAAGAACCATTAGAATGATCCTAAACATTGCTCGAGTCCCCAAGGGACGTAGAGGGTGCGGCATGAGTCCTTGGAGGTTCTAACAAGTGTAGAATGGTTAAGAGAGTATTCTGAAGGCTTAGAATGGTCTAGGAATGTGTATTATGACTTATAATAACCATTAGAATGATCCTTAACATTGCATGGTACCCCAAGGGACGTAGAGGGTGTACCATGAGTACTTGGAGGTTCTAACAAGTGTAAAATGGTTAAGAGAGTGTTCTAAAGGCTTAGAATGGTCTAGGAATGTGTATTAGGACTTATAATAACCATTAGAATGATCCTAAACATTGCATGGTACCCCAAGGGACGTAGAGGGTGTACCATGAGTACTTGGAGGTTCTAACAAGTGTAAAATGGTTAAGAGAGTGTTCTAAAGGGTTAGAATGGTCTAGGAATGTGTATTAGGACTTATAAGAACCATTAGAATGATCCTAAACATTGTTCGAGTCCCCAAGGGACGTAGAGGGTGCAGCATGAGTCCTTGGAGGTTCTAACAAGTGTAGAATGGTTAAGAGAGTATTCTGAAGGCTTAGAATCGTCTAGGAAAGTGTACTAGGACTTATAATAACCATTAGAATGATCCTAAACATTGCATGGTACCCCAAGGGACGTAGAGGGTGTAGCTTGAGTACTTGGAGGTTCTAACAAGTGTAGAATGGTTAAGAGAGTATTCTGAAGGCTTAGAATGGTCTAGGAATGTGTATTATTACTTATAATAACCATTAGAATGATCCTTAACATTGCATGGTACCCCAAGGGACGTAGAGGGTGTACCATGAGTACTTGGAGATTCTAACAAGTGTAAAATGGTTAAGAGAGTGTTCTAAAGGCTTAGAATGGTCTAGGAATGTGTATTAGGACTTATATTAACCATTAGAATGATCCTAAACATTGCATGGTACCACATGGGACGTAGAGGGTGTAGCATGAGTCCTTGTAGGTTCTAACAAGTGTAGAATGGTTAAGAGAGTGTTCTAAAGGCTTAGAATGGTCTAGGAAAGTGTATTAGGACTTATAATAACCATTAGAATGATCCTAAACATTGCATGGTACCACAAGGGACGTAGAGGGTGTAGCATGAGTCCTTGGAGGTTCTAACAAGTGTAGAATGGTTAAGAGAGTATTCTAAAGGCTTAGAATGGTCTAGGAATGTGTAATAGGACTTATAATAACCATTAGAATGATCCTAAACATTGCATGGTACCACAAGGGACGTAGAGGGTGTAGCATGAGTCCTTGGAGGTTCTAACAAGTGTAGAATGGTTAAGAGAGTATTCTAAAGGCTTAGAATGGTCTAGGAATGTGTAATAGGACTTATAATAACCATTAGAATGATCCTAAACATTGCATGGTACCCCAAGGGACGTAGAGGGTGTAGCATAAGTCCTTGTAGGTTCTAACAAGTGTAGAACGACTAAGAGAGTATTCTAAAGTCTTAGAATGGTCTAGGAATGTGTATTAGGACTTATAAGAACCATTAGAATGATCCTAAACATTGCTCGAGTCCCCAAGGGACGTAGAGGGTGCGGCATGAGTCCTTGGAGGTTCTAACAAGTGTAGAATGGTTAAGAGAGTATTCTGAAGGCTTAGAATGGTCTAGGAATGTGTATTATGACTTATAATAACCATTAGAATGATCCTAAACATTGCTCGAGTCCCCAAGGGACGTAGAGGGTGCAGCATGAGTCCTTGGAGGTTCTAACAAGTGTAGAATGGTTAAGAGAGTATTCTAAAGGCTTAGAATGGTCTAGGAATGTGTATTAGGACTTATAATAACCATTAGAATGATCCTAAACATTGCATGGTACCCCAAGGGACGTAGAGGGTGTACCATGAGTACTTGGAGGTTCTAACAAGTGTAAAATGGTTAAGAGAGTGTTCTAAAGGGTTAGAATGGTCTAGGAATGTGTATTAGGACTTATAAGAACCATTAGAATGATCCTAAACATTGCTCGAGTCCCCAAGGGACGTAGAGGGTGCAGCATGAGTCCTTGGAGGTTCTAACAAGTGTAGAATGGTTAAGAGAGTATTCTGAAGGCTTAGAATCGTCTAGGAAAGTGTACTAGGACTTATAATAACCATTAGAATGATCCTAAACATTGCATGGTACCCCAAGGGACGTAGAGGGTGTAGCTTGAGTACTTGGAGGTTCTAACAAGTGTAGAATGGTTAAGAGAGTATTCTGAAGGCTTAGAATGGTCTAGGAATGTGTATTATTACTTATAATAACCATTAGAATGATCCTTAACATTGCATGGTACCCCAAGGGACGTAGAGGGTGTACCATGAGTACTTGGAGATTCTAACAAGTGTAAAATGGTTAAGAGAGTGTTCTAAAGGCTTAGAATGGTCTAGGAATGTGTATTAGGACTTATATTAACCATTAGAATGATCCTAAACATTGCATGGTACCACATGGGACGTAGAGGGTGTAGCATGAGTCCTTGTAGGTTCTAACAAGTGTAGAATGGTTAAGAGAGTGTTCTAAAGGCTTAGAATGGTCTAGGAAAGTGTATTAGGACTTATAATAACCATTAGAATGATCCTAAACATTGCATGGTACCACAAGGGACGTAGAGGGTGTAGCATGAGTCCTTGGAGGTTCTAACAAGTGTAGAATGGTTAAGAGAGTATTCTAAAGGCTTAGAATGGTCTAGGAATGTGTAATAGGACTTATAATAACCATTAGAATGATCCTAAACATTGCATGGTACCACAAGGGACGTAGAGGGTGTAGCATGAGTCCTTGGAGGTTCTAACAAGTGTAGAATGGTTAAGAGAGTATTCTAAAGGCTTAGAATGGTCTAGGAATGTGTAATAGGACTTATAATAACCATTAGAATGATCCTAAACATTGCATGGTACCCCAAGGGACGTAGAGGGTGTAGCATAAGTCCTTGTAGGTTCTAACAAGTGTAGAACGACTAAGAGAGTATTCTAAAGTCTTAGAATGGTCTAGGAATGTGTATTAGGACTTATAAGAACCATTAGAATGATCCTAAACATTGCTCGAGTCCCCAAGGGACGTAGAGGGTGCGGCATGAGTCCTTGGAGGTTCTAACAAGTGTAGAATGGTTAAGAGAGTATTCTGAAGGCTTAGAATGGTCTAGGAATGTGTATTATGACTTATAATAACCATTAGAATGATCCTAAACATTGCTCGAGTCCCCAAGGGACGTAGAGGGTGCAGCATGAGTCCTTGGAGGTTCTAACAAGTGTAGAATGGTTAAGAGAGTATTCTAAAGGCTTAGAATGGTCTAGGAATGTGTATTAGGACTTATAATAACCATTAGAATGATCCTAAACATTGCATGGTACCCCAAGGGACGTAGAGGGTGTACCATGAGTACTTGGAGGTTCTAACAAGTGTAAAATGGTTAAGAGAGTGTTCTAAAGGGTTAGAATGGTCTAGGAATGTGTATTAGGACTTATAAGAACCATTAGAATGATCCTAAACATTGCTCGAGTCCCCAAGGGACGTAGAGGGTGCAGCATGAGTCCTTGGAGGTTCTAACAAGTGTAGAATGGTTAAGAGAGTATTCTGAAGGCTTAGAATCGTCTAGGAAAGTTTACTAGGACTTATAATAACCATTAGAATGATCCTAAACATTGCATGGTACCCCAAGGGACGTAGAGGGTGTAGCTTGAGTACTTGGAGGTTCTAACAAGTGTAGAATGGTTAAGAGAGTGTTCTAAAGGCTTAGAATGGTCTAGGAATGTGTATTAGGACTTATAAGAACCATTAGAATGATCCTAAACATTGCTCGAGTCCCCAAGGGACGTAGAGGGTGCAGCATGAGTCCTTGGAGGTTCTAACAAGTGTAGAATGGTTAAGAGAGTATTCTGAAGGCTTAGAATCGTCTAGGAAAGTGTACTAGGACTTATAATAACCATTAGAATGATCCTAAACATTGCATGGTACCCCAAGGGACGTAGAGGGTGTAGCATGAGTCCTTGTAGGTTCTAACAAGTGTAGAATGGTTAAGAGAGTATTCTAAAGGCTTAGAATGGTCTAGGAATGTGTAATAGGACTTATAAGAACCATTAGAATGATCCTAAACATTGCTCGAGTCCCCAAGGGACGTAGAGGGTGCAGCATGAGTCCTTGGAGGTTCTAACAAGTGTAGAATGGTTAAGAGAGTATTCTGAAGGCTTAGAATCGTCTAGGAAAGTGTACTAGGACTTATAATAACCATTAGAATGATCCTAAACATTGCATGGTACCCCAAGGGAAGTAGAGGGTGTAGCATGAGTACTTGGAGGTTCTAACAAGTGTAGAATGGTTAAGAGAGTGTTCTAAAGTCTTAGAATGGTCTAGGAATGTGTATTAGGACTAATAATAACCATTAGAATGATCCTAAACATTGCATGGTACCACAAGGGACGTAGAGGGTGTAGCATGAGTCCTTGGAGGTTCTAACAAGTGTAGAATGGTTAAGAGAGTATTCTAAAGGCTTAGAATGGTCTAGGAATGTGTAATAGGACTTATAATAACCATTAGAATGATCCTAAACATTGCATGGTACCCCAAGGGACGTAGAGGGTGTAGCATGAGTCCTTGTAGGTTCTAACAAGTGTAGAACGGCTAAGAGAGTATTCTAAAGTCTTAGAATGGTCTAGGAATGTGTATTAGGAATTATAAGAACCATTAGAATGATCCTAAACATTGCTCGAGTCCCCAAGGGACGTAGAGGGTGCAGCATGAGTCCTTGGAGGTTCTAACAAGTGTAGAATGGTTAAGAGAGTATTCTAAAGGTTTAGAATGGTCTAGGAAAGAGTACTAGGCCTTATAATAACCTTTAGAATGATCCTAAACATTGCATGGTACCCCAAGGGAAGTAGAGGGTGTACCATGAGTACTTGGAGGTTCTAACAAGTGTAGAATGGTTAAGAGAGTGTTCTAAAGGCTTAGAATGGTCTAGGAATGTGTATTAGGACTTATAAGAACCATTAGAATGATCCTAAACATTGCTCGAGTCCCCAAGGGACGTAGAGGGTGCAGCATGAGTCCTTGGAGGTTCTAACAAGTGTATAATGGTTAAGCGAGTATTCTGAAGGCTTAGAATCGTCTAGGAAAGTGTACTAGGACTTATAATAACCATTAGAATGATCCTAAACATTGCATGGTACCCCAAGGGAAGTAGAGGGTGTAGCATGAGTACTTGGAGGTTCTAACAAGTGTAGAATGGTTAAGAGAGTGTTCTAAAGTCTTAGAATGGTCTAGGAATGTGTATTAGGACTTATAATAACCATTAGAATGATCCTAAACATTGCATGGTACCCCAAGGGACGTAGAGGGTGTAGCATGAGTCCTTGTAGGTTCTAACAAGTGTAGAATGGTTAAGAGAGTATTCTAAAGGCTTAGAATGGTCTAGGAATGTGTAATAGGACTTATAAGAACCATTAGAATGATCCTAAACATTGCTCGAGTCCCCAAGGGACGTAGAGGGTGCAGCATGAGTCCTTGGAGGTTCTAACAAGTGTAGAATGGTTAAGAGAGTATTCTGAAGGCTTAGAATCGTCTAGGAAAGTGTACTAGGACTTATAATAACCATTAGAATGATCCTAAACATTGCATGGTACCCCAAGGGAAGTAGAGGGTGTAGCATGAGTACTTGGAGGTTCTAACAAGTGTAGAATGGTTAAGAGAGTGTTCTAAAGTCTTAGAATGGTCTAGGAATGTGTATTAGGACTAATAATAACCATTAGAATGATCCTAAACATTGCATGGTACCACAAGGGACGTAGAGGGTGTAGCATGAGTCCTTGGAGGTTCTAACAAGTGTAGAATGTTTAAGAGAGTATTCTAAAGGCTTAGAATGGTCTAGGAATGTGTAATAGGACTTATAATAACCATTAGAATGATCCTAAACATTGCATGGTACCCCAAGGGACGTAGAGGGTGTAGCATGAGTCCTTGTAGGTTCTAACAAGTGTAGAACGGCTAAGAGAGTATTCTAAAGTCTTAGAATGGTCTAGGAATGTGTATTAGGAATTATAAGAACCATTAGAATGATCCTAAACATTGCTCGAGTCCCCAAGGGACGTAGAGGGTGCAGCATGAGTCCTTGGAGGTTCTAACAAGTGTAGAATGGTTAAGAGAGTATTCTAAAGGTTTAGAATGGTCTAGGAAAGAGTACTAGGCCTTATAATAACCTTTAGAATGATCCTAAACATTGCATGGTACCCCAAGGGAAGTAGAGGGTGTACCATGAGTACTTGGAGGTTCTAACAAGTGTAGAATGGTTAAGAGAGTGTTCTAAAGGCTTAGAATGGTCTAGGAATGTGTATTAGGACTTATAAGAACCATTAGAATGATCCTAAACATTGATCGAGTCCCCAAGGGACGTAGAGGGTGCAGCATGAGTCCTTGGAGGTTCTAACAAGTGTATAATGGTTAAGCGAGTATTCTGAAGGCTTAGAATCGTCTAGGAAAGTGTACTAGGACTTATAATAACCATTAGAATGATCCTAAACATTGCATGGTACCCCAAGGGAAGTAGAGGGTGTAGCATGAGTACTTGGAGGTTCTAACAAGTGTAGAATGGTTAATAGAGTGTTCTAAAGGCTTAGAATGGTCTAGGAAAGTGTATTAGGACTTATAATAACCATTAGAATGATCCTAAACATTGCTCGAGTCCCCAAGGGACGTAGAGGGTGCAGCATGAGTCCTTGGAGGTTCTAACAAGTGTAGAATGGTTAAGAGAGTATTCTGAAGGCTTAGAATGGTCTAGGAATGTGTATTATTACTTATAATAACCATTAGAATGATCCTTAACATTGCATGGTACCCCAAGGGACGTAGAGGGTGTACCATGAGTACTTGGAGATTCTAACAAGTGTAAAATGGTTAAGAGAGTGTTCTAAAGGCTTAGAATGGTCTAGGAATGTGTATTAGGACTTATATTAACCATTAGAATGATCCTAAACATTGCATGGTACCACAAGGGACGTAGAGGGTGTAGCATGAGTCCTTGTAGGTTCTAACAAGTGTAGAACGGCTAAGAGAGTATTCTAAAGACTTAGAATGGTCTAGGAATGTGTATTAGGACTTATAAGAACCATTAGAATGTTCCTAAACATTGCTCGAGTCCCCAAGGGACGTAGAGGGTGCAGCATGAGTCCTTGCAGGTTCTAACAAGTGTAGAATGGTTAAGAGAGTATTCTGAAGGCTTAGAATGGTCTAGGAATGTGTATTATGACTTATAATAACCATTAGAATGATCCTTAACATTGCATGGTTCCCCAAGGGACGTAGAGGGTGTACCATGAGTACTTGGAGGTTCTAACAAGTGTAAAATGGTTAAGAGAGTGTTCTAAAGGCTTAGAATGGTCTAGGAATGTGTATTAGCACTTATATTAACCATTAGAATGATCCTAAACATTGCATGGTACCACAAGGGACGTAGAGGGTGTAGCATGAGTCCTTGTAGGTTCTAACAAGTGTAGAACGGCTAAGAGAGTATTCTAAAGTCTTAGAATGGTCTAGGAATGTGTATTAGGACTTATAAGAACCATTAGAATGTTCCTAAACATTGCTCGAGTCCCCAAGGGACGTAGAGGGTGCAGCATGAGTCCTTGCAGGTTCTAACAAGTGTAGAATGGTTAAGAGAGTATTCTGAAGGCTTAGAATGGTCTAGGAATGTGTATTATGACTTATAATAACCATTAGAATGATCCTTAACATTGCATGGTACCCCAAGGGACGTAGAGGGTGTACCATGAGTACTTGGAGGTTCTAACAAGTGTAAAATGGTTAAGAGAGTGTTCTAAAGGCTTAAAATGGTCTAGGAATGTGTATTAGGACTTATAATAACCATTAGAATGATCCTAAACATTGCATGGTACCCCAAGGGACGTAGAGGGTGTAGCATGAGTCCTTGTAGGTTCTAACAAGTGTAGAATGGTTAAGAGAGTGTTCTAAAGGCTTAGAATGGTCTAGGAATGTGTATTAGGACTTATAAGAACCATTAGAATGATCCTAAACATTGCTCGAGTCCCCAAGGGACGTAGAGGGTGCAGCATGAGTCCTTGGAGGTTCTAACAAGTGTAGAATGGTTAAGAGAGTATTCTGAAGGCTTAGAATCGTCTAGGAAAGTGTACTAGGACTTATAATAACCATTAGAATGATCCTAAACATTGCATGGTACCCCAAGGGACGTAGAGGGTGTAGCATGAGTACTTGGAGGTTCTAACAAGTGTAGAATGGTTAAGAGAGTGTTCTAAAGGCTTAGAATGGTCTAGGAATGTGTATTAGGACTTATAAGAACCATTAGAATGATCCTAAACATTGCTCGAGTCCCCAAGGGACGTAGAGGGTGCAGCATGAGTCCTTGGAGGTTCTAACAAGTGTAGAATGGTTAAGAGAGTATTCTGAAGGCTTAGAATCGTCTAGGAAAGTGTACTAGGACTTATAATAACCATTAGAATGATCCTAAACATTGCATGGTACCCCAAGGGAAGTAGAGGGTGTAGCATGAGTACTTGGAGGTTCTAACAAGTGTAGAATGGTTAAGAGAGTGTTCTAAAGTCTTAGAATGGTCTAGGAATGTGTATTAGGACTTATAATGACCATTAGAATGATCCTAAACATTGCATGGTACCCCAAGGGACGTAGAGGGTGTAGCATGAGTCCTTGTAGGTTCTAACAAGTGTAGAATGGTTAAGAGAGTATTCTAAAGGCTTAGAATGGTCTAGGAATGTGTAATAGGACTTATAAGAACCATTAGAATTATCCTAAACATTGATCGAGTCCCCAAGGGACGTAGAGGGTGCAGCATGAGTCCTTGGAGGTTCTAACAAGTGTAGAATGGTTAAGAGAGTTTTCTGAAGGCTTAGAATCGTCTAGGAAAGTGTACTAGGACTTTTAATAACCATTAGAATGATCCTAAACATTGCATGGTACCCCAAGGGAAGTAGAGGGTGTAGCATGAGTACTTGGAGGTTCTAACAAGTGTAGAATGGTTAAGAGAGTGTTCTAAAGTCTTAGAATGGTCTAGGAATGTGTATTAGGACTTATAATAACCATTAGAATGATCCTAAACATTGCATGGTACCACAAGGGACGTAGAGGGTGTAGCATGAGTCCTTGGAGGTTCTAACAAGTGTAGAATGGTTAAGAGAGTATTCTAAAGGCTTAGAATGGTCTAGGAATGTGTAATAGGACTTATAATAACCATTAGAATGATCCTAAACATTGCATGGTACCCCAAGGGACGTAGAGGGTGTAGCATGAGTCCTTGTAGGTTCTAACAAGTGTAGAACGGCTAAGAGAGTATTCTAAAGTCTTAGAATGGTCTAGGAATGTGTATTAGGACTTATAAGAACCATTAGAATGATCCTAAACATTGCTCGAGTCCCCAAGGGACGTAGAGGGTGCAGCATGAGTCCTTGGAGGTTCTAACAAGTGTAGAATGGTTAAGAGAGTATTCTGAAGGCTTAGAATGGTCTAGGAATGTGTATTATGACTTATAATAACCATTAGAATGATCCTTAATATTGCATGGTACCCCAAGGGACGTAGAGGGTGTACCATGAGTACTTGGAGGTTCTAACAAGTGTAGAATGGTTAAGAGAGTGTTCTAAAGGCTTAGAATGGTCTAGGAATGTGTATTAGGACTTATAAGAACCATTAGAATGATCCTAAACATTGCTCGAGTCCCCAAGGGACGTAGAGGGTGCAGCATGAGTCCTTGGAGGTTCTAACAACTGTAGAATGGTTAAGCGAGTATTCTGAAGGCTTAGAATCGTCTAGGAAAGTGTACTAGGACTTATAATAACCATTAGAATGATCCTAAACATTGCATGGTACCCCAAGGGAAGTAGAGGGTGTAGCATGAGTACTTGGAGGTTCTAACAAGTGTAGAATGGTTAAGAGAGTGTTCTAAAGGCTTAGAATGGTCTAGGAAAGTGTATTAGGACTTATAATAACCATTAGAATGATCCTAAACATTGCATGGTACCACAAGGGACGTAGAGGGTGTAGCATGAGTCCTTGGAGGTTCTAACAAGTGTAGAATGGTTAAGAGAGTATTCTAAAGGCTTAGAATGGTCTTGAAATGTGTATTAGGACTTATAAGAACCATTAGAATGTTCCTAAACATTGCTCGAGTCCCCAAGGGACGTAGAGGGTGCAGCATGAGTCCTTGCAGGTTCTAACAAGTGTAGAATGGTTAAGAGAGTATTCTGAAGGCTTAGAATGGTCTAGGAATGTGTATTATGACTTATAATAACCATTAGAATGATCCTAAACATTGCATGGTACCACAAGGGACGTAGAGGGTGTAGCATGAGTCCTTGGAGGTTCTAACAAGTGTAGAATGGTTAAGAGAGTATTCTAAAGGCTTAGAGTGGTCTAGGAATGTGTAATAGGACTAATAATAACCATTAGAATGATCCTAAACATTGCATGGTACCCCAAAGGACGTAGAGGGTGTAGCATGAGTCCTTGTAGGTTCTAACAAGTGTAGAACGGCTAAGAGAGTATTCTAAAGTCTTAGAATGGTCTAGGAATGTGTAATAGGACTAATAATAACCATTAGAATGATCCTAAACATTGCATGGTACCCCAAAGGACGTAGAGGGTGTAGCATGAGTCCTTGTAGGTTCTAACAAGTGTAAAACGGCTAAGAGAGTATTCTAAAGTCTTAGAATGGTCTAGGAATGTGTATTAGGACTTATAAGAACCATTAGAATGTTCCTAAACATTGCTCGAGTCCCCAAGGGACGTAGAGGGTGCAGCATGAGTCCTTGCAGGTTCTAACAAGTGTAGAATGGTTAAGAGAGTATTCTGAAGGCTTAGAATGGTCTAGGAATGTGTATTATGACTTATAATAACCATTAGAATGATCCTTAACATTGCATGGTACCCCAATGGACGTAGAGGGTGTACCATGAGTACTTGGAGGTTCTAACAAGTGTAAAATGGTTAAGAGAGTGTTCTAAAGGCTTAGAATGGTCTAGGAATGTGTATTAGGACTTATAATAACCATTAGAATGATCCTAAACATTGCATGGTACCCCAAGGGACGTAGAGGGTGTAGCATGAGTCCTTGTAGGTTCTAACAAGTATAGAATGGTTAAGAGAGTGTTCTAAAGGCTTAGAATGGTCTAGGAATGTGTATTAGGACTTATAATAACCATTAGAATGATCCTAAACATTGCATGGTACCCCAAGGGACGTAGAGGGTGTAGCATGAGTCCTTGTAGGTTCTAACAAGTGTAGAATGGTTAAGAGAGTGTTCTAAAGGCTTAGAATGGTCTAGGAATGTGTATTAGGACTTATAAGAACCATTAGAATGATCCTAAACATTGCTCGAGTCCCCAAGGGACGTAGAGGGTGCAGCATGAGTCCTTGGAGGTTCTAACAACTGTAGAATGGTTAAGCGAGTATTCTGAAGGCTTAGAATCGTCTAGGAAAGTGTACTAGGACTTATAATAACCATTAGAATGATCCTAAACATTGCATGGTACCCCAAGGGAAGTAGAGGGTGTAGCATGAGTACTTGGAGGTTCTAACAAGTGTAGAATGGTTAAGAGAGTGTTCTAAAGGCTTAGAATGGTCTAGGAAAGTGTATTAGGACTTATAATAACCATTAGAATGATCCTAAACATTGCATGGTACCACAAGGGACGTAGAGGGTGTAGCATGAGTCCTTGGAGGTTCTAACAAGTGTAGAATGGTTAAGAGAGTATTCTAAAGGCTTAGAATGGTCTAGGAATGTGTATTAGGACTTATAAGAACCATTAGAATGTTCCTAAACATTGCTCGAGTCCCCAAGGGACGTAGAGGGTGCACCATGAGTCCTTGCAGGTTCTAACAAGTGTAGAATGGTTAAGAGAGTATTCTGAAGGCTTAGAATGGTCTAGGAATGTGTATTATGACTTATAATAACCATTAGAATGATCCTAAACATTGCATGGTACCACAAGGGACGTAGAGGGTGTAGCATGAGTCCTTGGAGGTTCTAACAAGTGTAGAATGGTTAAGAGAGTATTCTATAGGCTTAGAATGGTCTAGGAATGTGTAATAGGACTTATAATAACCATTAGAATGATCCTAAACATTGCATGGTACCCCAAAGGACGTAGAGGGTGTAGCATGAGTCCTTGTAGGTTCTAACAAGTGTAGAACAGCTAAGAGAGTATTCTAAAGTCTTAGAATGGTCTAGGAATGTGTAATAGGACTAATAATAACCATTAGAATGATCCTAAACATTGCATGGTACCCCAAAGGACGTAGAGGGTGTAGCATGAGTCCTTGTAGGTTCTAACAAGTGTAGAACGGCTAAGAGAGTATTCTAAAGTCTTAGAATGGTCTAGGAATGTGTATTAGGACTTATAAGAACCATTAGAATGTTCCTAAACATTGCTCGAGTCCCCAAGGGACGTAGAGGGTGCAGCATGAGTCATTGCAGGTTCTAACAAGTTTAGAATGGTTAAGAGAGTATTCTGAAGGCTTAGAATGGTCTAGGAATGTGTATTATGACTTATAATAACCATTAGAATGATCCTTAACATTGCATGGTACCCCAATGGACGTAGAGGGTGTACCATGAGTACTTGGAGGTTCTAACAAGTGTAAAATGGTTAAGAGAGTGTTCTAAAGGCTTAGAATGGTCTAGGAATGTGTATTAGGACTTATAATAACCATTAGAATGATCCTAAACATTGCATGGTACCCCAAGGGACGTAGAGGGTGTAGCATGAGTCCTTGTAGGTTCTAACAAGTGTAGAATGGTTAAGAGAGTGTTCTAAAGGCTTAGAATGGTCTAGGAATGTGTATTAGGACTTATAATAACCATTAGAATGATCCTAAACATTGCATGGTACCCCAAGGGACGTAGAGGGTGTAGCATGAGTCCTTGTAGGTTCTAACAAGTGTAGAATGGTTAAGAGAGTGTTCTAAAGGCTTAGAATGGTCTAGGAATGTGTATTAGGACTTATAAGAACCATTAGAATGATCCTAAACATTGCTCGAGTCCCCAAGGGACGTAGAGGGTGCAGCATGAGTCCTTGGAGGTTCTAACAACTGTAGAATGGTTAAGCGAGTATTCTGAAGGCTTAGAATCGTCTAGGAAAGTGTACTAGGACTAACCATTAGAATGATCCTAAACATTGCATGGTACCCCAAGGGAAGTAGAGGGTGTAGCATGAGTACTTGGAGGTTCTAACAAGTGTAGAATGGTTAAGAGAGTGTTCTAAAGGCTTAGAATGGTCTAGGAAAGTGTATTAGGACTTATAAGAACCATTAGAATGATCCTAAACATTGCTCGAGTCCCCAAGGGACGTAGAGGGTGCAGCATGAGTCCTTGCAGGTTCTAACAAGTGTAGAATGGTTAAGAGAGTATTCTGAAGGCTTAGAATGGTCTAGGAATGTGTATTATGACTTATAATAACCATTAGAATGATCCTAAACATTGCATGGTACCACAAGGGACGTAGAGGGTGTAGCATGAGTCCTTGGAGGTTCTAACAAGTGTAGAATGGTTAAGAGAGTATTCTGAAGGCTTAGAATGGTCTAGGAATGTGTATTATGACTTATAATAACCATTAGAATGATCCTAAACATTGCATGGTACCACAAGGGACGTAGAGGGTGTAGCATGAGTCCTTGGAGGTTCTAACAAGTGTAGAATGGTTAAGAGAGTATTCTAAAGGCTTAGAATGGTCTAGGAATGTGTAATAGGACTTATAATAACCATTAGAATGATCCTAAACATTGCATGGTACCCCAAAGGACGTAGAGGGTGTAGCATGAGTCCTTGTAGGTTCTAACAAGTGTAGAACGGCTAAGAGAGTATTCTAAAGTCTTAGAATGGTCTAGGAATGTGTAATAGGACTAATAATAACCATTAGAATGATCCTAAACATTGCATGGTACCCCAAAGGACGTAGAGGGTGTAGCATGAGTCCTTGTAGGTTCTAACAAGTGTAGAACGGCTAAGAGAGTATTCTAAAGTCTTAGAATGGTCTAGGAATGTGTATTAGGACTTATAAGAACCATTAGAATGTTCCTAAACATTGCTCGAGTCCCCAAGGGACGTAGAGGGTGCAGCATGAGTCCTTGGAGGTTCTAACAAGTGTAGATTGGTTAAGAGAGTATTCTGAAGGCTTAGAATCGTCTAGGAAAGTGTACTAGGACTTATAATAACCATTAGAATGATCCTAAACATTGCATGGTACCCCAAGGGACGTAGAGGGTGTAGCATGAGTACTTGGAGTTTCTAACAAGTGTAGAATGGTTAAGAGAGTGTTCTAAAGGCTTAGAATGGTCTAGGAATGTGTAATAGGACTTATAAGAACCATTAGAATGATCCTAAACATTGCTCGAGTCCCCAAGGGACGTAGAGGGTGCAGCATGAGTCCTTGGAGGTTCTAACAAGTGTAGAATGGTTAAGAGAGTATTCTGAAGGCTTAGAATCGTCTAGGAAAGTGTACTAGGACTTATAATAACCATTAGAATGATCCTAAACATTGCATGGTACCCCAAGGGAAGTAGAGGGTGTAGCATGAGTACTTGGAGGTTCTAACAAGTGTAGAATGGTTAAGAGAGTGTTCTAAAGTCTTAGAATGGTCTAGGAATGTGTATTAGGACTAATAATAACCATTAGAATGATCCTAAACATTGCATTGTACCACAAGGGACGTAGAGGGTGTAGCATGAGTCCTTGGAGGTTCTAACAAGTGTAGAATGGTTAAGAGAGTATTCTAAAGGCTTAGAATGGTCTAGGAATGTGTAATAGGACTTATAATAACCATTAGAATGATCCTAAACATTGCATGGTACCCCAAGGGACGTAGAGGGTGTAGCATGAGTCCTTGTAGGTTCTAACAAGTGTAGAACGGCTAAGAGAGTATTCTAAAGTCTTAGAATGGTCTAGGAATGTGTATTAGGACTTATAAGAACCATTAGAATGATCCTAAACATTGCTCGAGTCCCCAAGGGACGTAGAGGGTGCAGCATGAGTCCTTGGAGGTTCTAACAAGTGTAGAATGGTTAAGAGAGTATTCTGAAGGCTTAGAATGGTGTAGGAATGTGTATTACGACTTATAATAACCATTAGAATGATCCTTAATATTGCATGGTACCCCAAGGGACGTAGAGGGTGTACCATGAGTACTTGGAGGTTCTAACAAGTGTAGAATGGTTAAGAGAGTGTTCTAAAGGCTTAGAATGGTCTAGGAATTTGTATTAGGACTTATAAGAACCATTAGAATGATCCTAAACATTGCTCGAGTCCCCAAGGGACGTAGAGGGTGCAACATGAGTCCTTGGAGGTTCTAACAACTGTAGAATGGTTAAGCGAGTATTCTGAAGGCTTAGAATCGTCTAGGAAAGTGTACTATGACTTATAATAACCATTAGAATGATCCTAAACATTGCATGGTACGCCAAGGGAAGTAGAGGGTGTAGCATGAGTACTTGGAGGTTCTAACAAGTGTAGAATGGTAAAGAGAGTATTCTAAAGGCTTAGAATGGTCTAGGAAAGTGTATTAGGACTTAAAATAACCATTAGAATGATCCTAAACATTGCATGGTACCACAAGGGACGTAGAGGGTGTAGCATGAGTCCTTGGAGGTTCTAACAAGTGTAAAATGGTTAAGACAGTGTTCTAAAGGCTTAGAATGGTCTAGGAATGTGTATTAGGACTTATAATAACCATTAGAATGATCCTAAACATTGCATGGTACCACAAGGGACGTAGAGGGTGTAGCATGAGTCCTTGTAGGTTCTAACAAGTGTGGAACGGCTAAGAGAGTATTCTAAAGTCTTAGAATGGTCTAGGAATGTGTATTAGGACTTATAAGAACCATTAGAATGTTCCTAAACATTGCTCGAGTCCCCAAGGGACGTAGAGGGTGCAGCATGAGTCCTTGCAGGTTCTAACAAGTGTAGAATGGTTAAGAGAGTATTCTGAAGGCTTAGAATGGTCTAGGAATGTGTATTATCACTTATAATAACCATTAGAATGTTCCTTAACATTGCATGGTACCCCAAGGGACGTAGAGGGTGTACCATGAGTACTTGGAGGTTCTAACAAGTGTAAAATGGTTAAGAGAGTGTTCTAAAGGCTTAGAATGGTCTAGGAATGTGTATTAGGACTTATAATAACCATTAGAATGATCCTAAACATTGCATGGTACCCCAAGGGACGTAGAGGGTGTAGCATGAGTCCTTGTAGGTTCTAACAAGTGTAGAATCGTTAAGAGAGTGTTCTAAAGGCTTAGAATGGTCTAGGAATGTGTATTAGGACTTATAATAACCATTAGAATGATCCTAAACATTGCATGGTACCCCAAGGGACGTGGAGGGTGTAGCATGAGTCCTTGTAGGTTCTAACAAGTGTAGAATGGTTAATAGAGTGTTCTAAAGGCTTAGAATGGTCTAGGAATGTGTATTAGGACTTATAAGAACCATTAGAATGATCCTAAACATTGCTCGAGTCCCCAAGGGACGTAGAGGGTGCAGCATGAGTCCTTGGAGGTTCTAACAAGTGTAGAATGGTTAAGAGAGTATTCTGAAGGCTTAGAATCGTCTAGGAAAGTGTACTAGGACTTATAATAACCATTAGAATGATCCTAAACATTGCATGGTACCCCAAGGGAAGTAGAGGGTGTAGCATGAGTACTTGGAGGTTCTAACAAGTGTAGAATGGTTAAGAGAGTGTTCTAAAGTCTTAGAATGGTCTAGGAATATGTATTAGGACTAATAATAACCATTAGTATGATCCTAAACATTGCATGGTACCACAAGGGACGTAGAGGGTGTAGCATGAGTCCTTGGAGGTTCTAACAAGTGTAGAATGGTTAAGAGAGTATTCTAAAGGCTTAGAATGGTCTAGGAATGTGTAATAGGACTTATAATAACCATTAGAATGATCCTAAACATTGCATGGTACCCCAAGGGACGTAGAGGGTGTAGCATGAGTCCTTGTAGGTTCTAACAAGTGTAGAACGGCTAAGAGAGTATTCTAAAGTCTTAGAATGGTCTAGGAATGTGTATTAGGACTTATAAGAACCATTAGAATGATCCTAAAACATTGCTCGAGTCCCCAAGGGACGTAGAGGGTGCAGCATGAGTCCTTGGAGGTTCTAACAAGTGTAGAATGGTTAAGAGAGTATTCTGAAGGCTTAGAATGGTCTAGGAATGTGTATTATGACTTATAATAACCATTAGAATGATCCTTAATATTGCATGGTACCCCAAGGGACGTAGAGGGTGTACCATGAGTACTTGGAGGTTCTAACAAGTGTAGAATGGTTAAGAGAGTGTTCTAAAGGCTTAGAATGGTCTAGGAATGTGTATTAGGACTTATAAGAACCATTAGAATGATCCTAAACATTGCTCGAGTCCCCAAGGGACGTAGAGGGTGCAGCATGAGTCCTTGGAGGTTCTAACAAGTGTAGAATGGTTAAGAGAGTATTCTGAAGGCTTAGAATCGTCTAGGAAAGTGTACTAGGACTTATAATAACCATTAGAATGATCCTAAACATTGCATGGTACCCCAAGGGAAGTAGAGGGTGTAGCATGAGTACTTGGAGGTTCTAACAAGTGTAGAATGGTTAAGAGAGTGTTCTAAAGTCTTAGAATGGTCTAGGAATGTGTATTAGGACTAATAATAACCATTAGTATGATCCTAAACATTGCATGGTACCACAAGGGACGTAGAGGGTGTAGCATGAGTCCTTGGAGGTTCTAACAAGTGTAGAATGGTTAAGAGAGTATTCTAAAGGCTTAGAATGGTCTAGGAATGTGTAATAGGACTTATAATAACCATTAGAATGATCCTAAACATTGCATGGTACCCCAAGGGACGTAGAGGGTGTAGCATGAGTCCTTGTAGGTTCTAACAAGTGTAGAACGGCTAAGAGAGTATTCTAAAGTCTTAGAATGGTCTAGGAATGTGTATTAGGACTTATAAGAACCATTAGAATGATCCTAAACATTGCTCGAGTCCCCAAGGGACGTAGAGGGTGCAGCATGAGTCCTTGCAGGTTCTAACAAGTGTAGAATGGTTAAGAGAGTATTCTGAAGGCTTAGAATGGTCTAGGAATGTGTATTATGACTTATAATAACCACTAGAATGATCCTTAACATTGCATGGTACCCCAAGGGACGTAGAGGGTGTATCATGAGTACTTGGAGGTTCTAACAAGTGTAAAATGGTTAAGAGAGTGTTCTAAAGGCTTAGAATGGTCTAGGAATGTGTATTAGGACTTATAATAACCATTAGAATGATCCTAAACATTGCATGGTACCACAAGGGACGTAGAGGGTGTAGCATAAGTCCTTGTAGGTTCTAACAAGTGTAGAACGGCTAAGAGAGTATTCTAAAGTCTTAGAATGGTCTAGGAATGTGTATTAGGACTTATAAGAACCATTAGAATGTTCCTAAACATTGCTCGAGTCCCCAAGGGACGTAGAGGGTGCAGCATGAGTCCTTGCAGGTTCTAACAAGT
Organism: Crotalaria pallida; assembly: GCA_037953625.1. NCBI lineage: Eukaryota > Viridiplantae > Streptophyta > Magnoliopsida > Fabales > Fabaceae > Crotalaria > Crotalaria pallida. The sequence continues at coordinate 60,880,950 of CM075655.1, read as the reverse complement.
GTAGAATGGTTAAGAGAGTGTTCTGAAGGCTTAGAATGGTCTAGGAATGTGTATTATGACTTATAATAACCATTAGAATGTTCCTTAACATTGCATGGTACCCCAAGGGACGTAGAGGGTGTACCATGAGTACTTGGAGGTTCTAACAAGTGTAAAATGGTTAAGAGAGTGTTCTAAAGGCTTAGAATGGTCTAGGAATGTGTATTAGGACTTATAATAACCATTAGAATGATCCTAAACATTGCATGGTACCCCAAGGGACGTAGAGGGTGTAGCATGAGTCCTTGTAGGTTCTAACAAGTGTAGAACGGCTAAGAGAGTATTCTAAAGTCTTAGAATGGTCTAGGAATGTGTATTAGGACTTATAAGAACCATTAGAATGATCCTAAACATTGCTCGAGTCCCCAAGGGACGTAGAGGGTGCAGCATGAGTCCTTGGAGGTTCTAACAAGTATAGAATGGTTAAGAGAGTATTCTGAAGGCTTAGAATGGTCTAGGAATGTGTATTATGACTTATAATAACCATTAGAATGATCCTTAACATTGCATGGTACCCCAAGGGACGTGGTGTACCATGAGTACTTGGAGGTTGTAACAGGTGTAAAATGGTTAAGAGAGTGTTCTAAAGGCTTAGAATGGTCTAGGAATGTGTATTAGGACTTATAATAACCATTAGAATGATCCTTAACATTGCATGGTACCCCAAGGGACGTGGTGTACCATGAGTACTTGGAGGTTCTAACAAGTGTAAAATGGTTAAGAGAGTGTTCTAAAGGCTTAGAATGGTCTAGGAATGTGTATTATGACTTATAATAACCATTAGAATGATCCTAAACATTGCATGGTACCACAAGGGACGTAGAGGGTGTAGCATGAGTCCTTGTAGGTTCTAACAAGTGTAGAATGGTTAAGAGAGTGTTCTAAAGGCTTAGAATGGTCTAGGAATGTGTATTAGGACTTATAATAACCATTAGAATGATCCTTAACATTGCATGGTACCCCAAGGGACGTAGAGGGTGTAGCATGAGTCCTTGTAGGTTCTAACAAGTGTAGAATGGTTAAGAGAGTGTTCTAAAGGCTTAGAATGGTCTAGGAATGTATATTAGGACTTATAAGAACCATTAGAATGATCCTAAACATTGCATGGTACCCCAAGGGACGTAGAGGGTGTAGCATAAGTCCTTGTAGGTTCTAACAAGTGTAGAATGGTTAATAGAGTGTTCTAAAGGCTTAGAATGGTCTAGGAATGTGTATTAGGACTTATAAGAACCATTAGAATGATCCTAAACATTGCTCGAGTCCCCAAGGGACGTAGAGGGTGCAGCATGAGTCCTTGGAGGTTCTAACAAGTGTAGAATGGTTAAGAGAGTATTCTGAAGGCTTAGAATCGTTTAGGAAAGTGTACTAGGACTTATAATAACCATTAGAATGATCCTTAACATTGCATGGTACCCCAAGGGACGTAGAGGGTGTACCATGAGTACTTGGAGGTTCTAACAAGTGTAAAATGGTTAAGAGAGTGTTCTAAAGGCTTAGAATGGTCTAGGAATGTGTATTAGGACTTATAAGAACCATTAGAATGATCCTAAACATTGCATGGTACCCCAAGGGACGTAGAGGGTGCAGCATGAGTCCTTGGAGGTTCTAACAAGTGTAGAATGGTTAAGAGAGTATTCTGAAGGCTTAGAACCGTCTAGGAAAGTGTACTAGGACTTATAATAACCATTAGAATGATCCTAAACATTGCATGGTATCCTAAGGGAAGTAGAGGGTGTAGCATGAGTACTTGGAGGTTCTAACAAGTGTAGAATGGTTAAGAGAGTGTTCTAAAGTCTTAGAATGGTCTAGGAATGTGTATTAGGACTTATAATAACCATTAGAATGATCCTAAACATTGCATGGTACCACAAGGGACGTAGAGGGTGTAGCATGAGTTCTTGGAGGTTCTAACAAGTGTAGAATGGTTAAGAGAGTATTCTAAAGGCTTAGAATGGTCTAAGAATGTGTAATAGGACTTATAATAACCATTAGAATGATCCTAAACATTGCATGGTACCCCAAGGGACATAGAGGGTGTAGCATGAGTCCTTGTAGGTTCTAACAAGTGTAGAACGGCTACGAGAGTATTCTAAAGTCTTAGAATGGTCTAGGAATGTGTATTAGGACTTATAAGAACCATTAGAATGATCCTAAACATTGCTCGAGTCCCCATGGGACGTAGAGGGTGCAGCATGAGTCCTTGGAGGTTCTAACAAGTGTAGAATGGTTAAGAGAGTATTCTGAAGGCTTAGAATGGTCTAGGAATGTGTATTATGACATATAATAACCATTAGAATGATCCTTAACATTGCATGGTACCCCAAGGGACGTAGAGGGTGTACCATGAGTACTTGGAGGTTCTAACAAGTGTAAAATGGTTAAGAGAGTGTTCTAAAGGCTTAGAATAATCTAGGAATGTGTATTAGGACTTATAAGAACCATTAGAATGATCCTAAACATTGCTCGAGTCCCCAAGGGACGTAGAGGGTGCAACATGAGTCCTTGGAGGTTCTAACAAGTGTAGAATGGTTAAGAGAGTATTCTGAAGGCTTAGAATCGTTTAGGAAAGTGTACTAGGACTTATAATAACCATTAGAATGATCCTAAACATTGCATGGTACCCCAAGGGACGTAGAGGGTGTACCATGAGTACTTGGAGGTTCTAACAAGTGTAAAATGGTTAAGAGAGTGTTCTAAAGGCTTAGAATGGTCTAGGAATGTGTATTAGGACTTATAAGAACCATTAGAATGATCCTAAACATTGCATGGTACCCCAAGGGACGTAGAGGGTGCAGCATGAGTCCTTGGAGGTTCTAACAAGTGTAGAATGGTTAAGAGAGTATTCTGAAGGCTTAGAACCGTCTAGGAAAGTGTACTAGGACTTATAATAACCATTAGAATGATCCTAAATATCGCATGGTACCCCAAGGGACGTAGAGGGTGTACCATGAGTCCTTGGAGGTTCTAACAAGTGTAGAATAGTTAAGAGAGTATTCTAAAGGCTTAGAATGGTCTAGGAATGTGTAATAGGACTTATTAAACCATTAGAATGATCCTAAACAATGCTTGAGTCCCCAGGGACGTAGAGGGTGTACCATGAGTCCTTGGAGGTTCTAACAAGTGTAGAATGGTTAAGAGAGTGTTCTAAAGGCTTAGAATAATCTAGGAATGTGTATTAGGACTTATAAGAACCATTAGAATGATCCTAAACATTGCTCGAGTCCCCAAGGGACGTAGAGGGTGCAGAATGAGTCCTTGGAGGTTCTAACAAGTGTAGAATGGTTAAGAGAGTATTCTGAAGGCTTAGAATCGTCTAGGAAAGTGTACTAGGACTTATAATAACCATTAGAATGATCCTAAACATTGCATGGTACCCCAAGGGAAGTAGAGGGTGTAGCATGAGTACTTGGAGATTCTAACAAGTGTAGAATGGTTAAGAGAGTGTTCTAAAGTCTTAGAATGGTCTAGGAATGTGTATTAGGACTTATAATAACCATTAGAATGATCCTAAACATTGCATGGTACCACAAGGGACGTAGAGGGTGTAGCATGAGTCCTTGGAGGTTCTAACAAGTGTAGAATGATTAAGAGAGTAATCTAAAGGCTTAGAATGGTCTAGGAATGTGTACTAGGACTTAAAATAACCATTAGAATGATCCTTAACATTGCATGGTACCCCATGGGACGTAGAGGGTGTACCATGAATCCTTGGAGGTTCTAAGAAGTGTAGAATGGTTAAGAGAGTATTCTAAAGGCTTAGAATGGTCTAGGAATGTGTATTAGGACTTATAAGAACCAATAGAATGATCCTAAACATTGCTCGAGTCCCCAAGGGACATAGAGGGTGTAGCTTGAGTCCTTGGAGGTTCTAATAAGTGTAAAATGGTTAAGAGAGTATTCTGAAGGCTTAGAATGGTCTAGGAATGTGTATTAGGACTTATAATAACCATTAGAATGATCCTAAACATTGCATGGTACCACAAGGGACGTAGAGGGTGTAGCATGAGTCCTTGGAGGTTCTAACAAGTGTAGAATGGTTAAGAGAGTATTCTGAAGGCTTAGAATCGTCTAGGAAAGTGTACTAGGACTTATAATAACCATTAGAATGATCCTAAACATTGCATGGTACCCCAAGGGAAGTAGAGGGTGTAGCATGAGTACTTGGAGATTCTAACAAGTGTAGAATGGTTAAGAGAGTGTTCTAAAGTCTTAGAATGGTCTAGGAATGTGTATTAGGACTTATAATAACCATTAGAATGATCCTAAACATTGCTCGAGTCCCCAAGGGACGTAGAGGGTGCAACATGAGTCCTTGGAGGTTCTAACAAGTGTAGAATGGTTAAGAGAGTATTCTGAAGGCTTAGAATCGTTTAGGAAAGTGTACTAGGACTTATAATAACCATTAGAATGATCCTAAATATCGCATGGTACCCCAAGGGACGTAGAGGGTGTACCATGAGTCCTTGGAGGTTCTAACAAGTGTAGAATAGTTAAGAGAGTATTCTAAAGGCTTAGAATGGTCTAGGAATGTGTAATAGGACTTATTAAACCATTAGAATGATCCTAAACAATGCTTGAGTCCCCAAGGGACGTAGAGGGTGTACCATGAGTCCTTGGAGGTTCTAACAAGTGTAGAATGGTTAAGAGAGTGTTCTAAAGGCTTAGAATAATCTAGGAATGTGTATTAGGACTTATAAGAACCATTAGAATGATCCTAAACATTGCTCGAGTCCCCAAGGGACGTAGAGGGTGCAGAATGAGTCCTTGGAGGTTCTAACAAGTGTAGAATGGTTAAGAGAGTATTCTGAAGGCTTAGAATCGTCTAGGAAAGTGTACTAGGACTTATAATAACCATTAGAATGATCCTAAACATTGCATGGTACCCCAAGGGAAGTAGAGGGTGTAGCATGAGTACTTGGAGATTCTAACAAGTGTAGAATGGTTAAGAGAGTGTTCAAAAGTCTTAGAATGGTCTAGGAATGTGTATTAGGACTTATAATAACCATTAGAATGATCCTAAACATTGCATGGTACCACAAGGGACGTAGAGGGTGTAGCATGAGTCCTTGGAGGTTCTAACAAGTGTAGAATGATTAAGAGAGTAATCTAAAGGCTTAGAATGGTCTAGGAATGTGTACTAGGACTTAAAATAACCATTAGAATGATCCTTAACATTGCATGGTACCCCATGGGACGTAGAGGGTGTACCATGAATCCTTGGAGGTTCTAAGAAGTGTAGAATGGTTAAGAGAGTATTCTAAAGGCTTAGAATGGTCTAGGAATGTGTATTAGGACTTATAAGAACCAATAGAATGATCCTAAACATTGCTCGAGTCCCCAAGGGACATAGAGGGTGTAGCTTGAGTCCTTGGAGGTTCTAATAAGTGTAAAATGGTTAAGAGAGTATTCTGAAGGCTTAGAATGGTCTAGGAATGTGTATTAGGACTTATAATAACCATTAGAATGATCCTAAACATTGCATGGTACCACAAGGGACGTAGAGGGTGTAGCATGAGTCCTTGGAGGTTCTAACAAGTGTAGAATGGTTAAGAGAGTATTCTGAAGGCTTAGAATCGTCTAGGAAAGTGTACTAGGACTTATAATAACCATTAGAATGATCCTAAACATTGCATGGTACCCCAAGGGAAGTAGAGGGTGTAGCATGAGTACTTGGAGATTCTAACAAGTGTAGAATGGTTAAGAGAGTGTTCTAAAGTCTTAGAATGGTCTAGGAATGTGTATTAGGACTTATAATAACCATTAGAATGATCCTAAACATTGCTCGAGTCCCCAAGGGACGTAGAGGGTGCAGCATGAGTCCTTGGAGGTTCTAACAAGTGTAGAATGGTTAAGAGAGTATTCTGAAGGCTTAGAATGGTCTAGGAATGTGTATTATGACTTATAATAACCATTAGAATGATCCTTAACATTGCATGGTACCCCAAGGGACGTAGAGGGTGTACCATGAGTTCTTGAATGTTCTAATAAGTGTAGTATGGTTAAGAGAGTATTCTAAAGGCTTAGAATGGTATGGGAATGTGTAATAGGACTTATAATAACCATTAGAACTATAATAAACATTGCATGGTACCCTAAGGGACGTAGATGGTGTGCCATGAGTCCTTGGAGGTTCTAACAAGTGTAGAATGGTTAAGTGAGTATTCTAAAGGCATAGAATGGTCTAGGAATGTGTATTAGGAGTTATAAGAACCATTAGAATGATCCTAAATATCGCATGGTACCCCAAGGGACGTAGAGGGTGTACCATGAGTCCTTGGAGGTTCTAACAAGTGTAGAATAGTTAAGAGAGTATTCTAAAGGCTTAGAATGGTCTAGGAATGTGTAATAGGACTTATTAAACCATTAGAATGATCCTAAACAATGCTTGAGTCCCCAAGGGACGTAGAGGGTGTACCATGAGTCCTTGGAGGTTCTAACAAGTGTAGAATGGTTAAGAGAGTGTTCTAAAGGCTTAGAATAATCTAGGAATGTGTATTAGGACTTATAAGAACCATTAGAATGATCCTAAACATTGCTCGAGTCCCCAAGGGACGTAGAGGGTGCAGCATGAGTCCTTGGAGGTTCTAACAAGTGTAGAATGGTTAAGAGAGTATTCTGAAGGCTTAGAATCGTCTAGGAAAGTGTACTAGGACTTATAATAACCATTAGAATGATCCTAAACATTGCATGGTACCCCAAGGGAAGTAGAGGGTGTAGCATGAGTACTTGGAGATTCTAACAAGTGTAGAATGGTTAAGAGAGTGTTCTAAAGTCTTAGAATGGTCTAGGAATGTGTATTAGGACTTATAATAACCATTAGAATGATCCTAAACATTGCATGGTACCCCAAGGGACGTAGAGGGTGTAGCATGAGTCCTTGGAGGTTCTAACAAGTGTAGAATGGTTAAGAGAGTATTCTAAAGGCATAGAATGGTCTAGGAATGTGTAATAGGACTTATAATAACCATTAGAATGATCCTAAACATTGCATGGTACCCCAAGGGACGTAGAGGGTGTAGCATGAGTCCTTGTAGGTTCTAACAAGTGTAGAACGGCTAAGAGAGTATTCTAAAGTCTAAGAATGGTCTTGGAATGTGTATTAGGACTTATAAGAACCATTAGAATGATCCTAAACATTGCTCGAGTCCCCAAGGGACGTAGAGGGTGCAGCATGAGTCCTTGGAGGTTCTAACAAGTGTAGAATGGTTAAGAGAGTATTCTGAAGGCTTAGAATCGTCTAGGAAAGTGTACTAGGACTTATAATAACCATTAGAATGATCCTAAACATTGCATGGTACCCCAAGGGAAGTAGAGGGTGCAGCATGAGTACTTGGAGATTCTAACAAGTGTAGAATGGTTAAGAGAGTGTTCTAAAGTCTTAGAATGGTCTAGGAATGTGTATTAGGACTTATAATAACCATTAGAATGATCCTAAACATTGCATGGTACCACAAGGGACGTAGAGGGTGTAGCATGAGTCCTTGGAGGTTCTAACAAGTGTAGAATGATTAAGAGAGTAATCTAAAGGCTTAGAATGGTCTAGGAATGTGTATTAGGACTTAAAATAACCATTAGAATGATCCTTAACATTGCATGGTACCCCATGGGACGTAGAGGGTGTACCATGAATCCTTGGAGGTTCTAAGAAGTGTAGAATGGTTAAGAGAGTATTCTAAAGGCTTAGAATGGTCTAGGAATGTGTATTAGGACTTATAAGAACCAATAGAATGATCCTAAACATTGCTCGAGTCCCCAAGGGACATAGAGGGTGTAGCTTGAGTCCTTGGAGGTTCTAATAAGTGTAAAATGGTTAAGAGAGTATTCTGAAGGCTTAGAATGGTCTAGGAATGTGTATTAGGACTTATAATAACCATTAGAATGATCCTAAACATTGCATGGTACGACAAGGGACGTAGAGGGTGTAGCATGAGTCCTTGGAGGTTCCAACAAGTGTAGAATGGTTAAGAGAGTATTCTGAAGGCTTAGAATCGTCTAGGAAAGTGTACTAGGACTTATAATAACCATTAGAATGATCCTAAACATTGCATGATACCCCAAGGGAAGTAGAGGGTGTAGCATGAGTACTTAGAGATTCTAACAAGTGTAGAATGGTTAAGAGAGTGTTCTAAAGTCTTAGAATGGTCTAGGAATGTGTAATAGGACTTATAATAACCATTAGAATGATCCTAAACATTGCATGGTACCCCAAGGGACGTAGAGGGTGTAGCATGAGTCCTTGTAGGTTCTAACAAGTGTAGAACGGCTAAGAGAGTATTCTAAAGTCTAAGAATGGTCTTGGAATGTGTATTAGGACTTATAAGAACCATTAGAATGATCCTAAACATTGCTCGAGTCCCCAAGGGACGTAGAGGGTGCAGCATGAGTCCTTGGAGGTTCTAACAAGTGTAGAATGGTTAAGAGAGTATTCTGAAGGCTTAGAATGGTCTAGGAATGTGTATTAGGACTTATAATAACCATTAGAATGATCCTAAACATTGCATGGTACCACAAGGGACGTAGAGGGTGTAGCATGAGTCCTTGGAGGTTCTAACAAGTGTAGAATGATTAAGAGAGTAATCTAAAGGCTTAGAATGGTCTAGGAATGTGTATTAGGACTTAAAATAACCATTAGAATGATCCTTAACATTGCATGGTACCCCATGGGACGTAGAGGGTGTACCATGAATCCTTGGAGGTTCTAAGAAGTGTAGAATGGTTAAGAGAGTATTCTAAAGGCTTAGAATGGTCTAGGAATGTGTATTAGGACTTATAAGAACCAATAGAATGATCCTAAACATTGCTCGAGTCCCCAAGGGACATAGAGGGTGTAGCTTGAGTCCTTGGAGGTTCTAATAAGTGTAAAATGGTTAAGAGAGTATTCTAAAGGCTTAGAATGGTCTAGGAATGTGTATCAGGACTTATAAGAACCATTAGAATGATCCTAAACATTGCATGGTACCCCAAGGGACGTAGAGGGTGTACCATGAGTTCTTGGAGGTTCTAACAAGTATAGAATGGTTAAGAGAGTATTCTAAAGGCTTAGAATGGTCTAGGAATGTGTACTAGGACTTATAATGACCATTACAATGATCCTAAGCATTGCGTGGTAACCCAAGGGATGTAGAGGGTGTAGCATGAGTTCTTGGAGGTTCTAACAAGTGTAGAATGGTTAAGAGAGTATTCTAGATGCTTAGAATGGTCTAGGAATGTGTATTAGGACTTATAATAACCTTTAGAATGATCCTAAACATTGCATGGTACCCCAAGGGACGTAGAGGGTGTAGCATGAGTCCTTGTAGGTTCTAACAAGTGTAGAACGGCTAAGAGAGTATTCTAAAGTCTTAGAATGGTCTAGGAAATGTGTATTAGGACTTATAAGAACCATTAGAATGATCCTAAACATTGCTCGAGTCCCAAGGGACGTAGAGGGTGCAGCATGAGTCCTTGGAGGTTCTAACAAGTATAGAATGGTTAAGAGAGTATTCTGAAGGCTTAGAATGGTCTAGGAATGTGTATTATGACTTATAATAACCATTAGAATGATCCTTAACATTGCAGGGTACCCCAAGGGACGTAGAGGGTGTACCATGAGTCCTTGGAGGTTCTAATAAGTGTAAAATGGTTAAGAGAGTATTCTAAAGGCTTAGAATGGTCTAGGTATGTGTATCAGGACTTATAAGAACCATTAGAATGATCCTAAACATTGCATGGTACCCCAAGGGACGTAGAGGGTGTACCATGAGTTCTTGGAGGTTCTAACAAGTATAGAATGGTTAAGAGATTGTTCTAAAGTCTTAGAATGGTCTAGGAATGTGTATTAGGACTTATAATAACCATTAGAATGATCCTAAACATTGCATGGTACCACAAGGGACGTAGAGGGTGTAGCATGAGTCCTTGGAGGTTTTAACAAGTGTAGAATGATTAAGAGAGTAATCTAAAGGCTTAGAATGGTCTAGGAATGTGTATTAGGACTTAAAATAACCATTAGAATGATCCTTAACATTGCATGGTACCCCATGGGACGTAGAGGGTGTACCATGAATCCTTGGAGGTTCTAAGAAGTGTAGAATGGTTAAGAGAGTATTCTAAAGGCTTAGAATGGTCTAGGAATGTGTATTAGGACTTATAAGAACCAATAGAATGATCCTAAACATTGCTCGAGTCCCCAAGGGACATAGAGGGTGTAGCTTGAGTCCTTGGAGGTTCTAATAAGTGTAAAATGGTTAAGAGAGTATTCTGAAGGCTTAGAATGGTCTAGGAATGTGTATTAGGACTTATAATAACCATTAGAATGATCCTAAACATTGCATGGTACGACAAGGGACGTAGAGGGTGTAGCATGAGTCCTTGGAGGTTCTAACAAGTGTAGAATGGTTAAGAGAGTATTCTGAAGGCTTAGAATCGTCTAGGAAAGTGTACTAGGACTTATAATAACCATTAGAATGATCCTAAACATTGCATGATACCCCAAGGGAAGTAGAGGGTGTAGCATGAGTACTTAGAGATTCTAACAAGTGTAGAATGGTTAAGAGAGTGTTCTAAAGTCTTAGAATGGTCTAGGAATGTGTAATAGGACTTATAATAACCATTAGAATGATCCTAAACATTGCATGGTACCCCAAGGGACGTAGAGGGTGTAGCATGAGTCCTTGTAGGTTCTAACAAGTGTAGAACGGCTAAGAGAGTATTCTAAAGTCTAAGAATGGTCTTGGAATGTGTATTAGGACTTATAAGAACCATTAGAATGATCCTAAACATTGCTCGAGTCCCCAAGGGACGTAGAGGGTGCAGCATGAGTCCTTGGAGGTTCTAACAAGTGTAGAATGGTTAAGAGAGTATTCTGAAGGCTTAGAATGGTCTAGGAATGTGTATTAGGACTTATAATAACCATTAGAATGATCCTAAACATTGCATGGTACCACAAGGGACGTAGAGGGTGTAGCATGAGTCCTTGGAGGTTCTAACAAGTGTAGAATGATTAAGAGAGTAATCTAAAGGCTTAGAATAGTCTAGGAATGTGTATTAGGACTTAAAATAACCATTAGAATGATCCTTAACATTGCATGGTACCCCATGGGACGTAGAGGGTGTACCATGAATCCTTGGAGGTTCTAAGAAGTGTAGAATGGTTAAGAGAGTATTCTAAAGGCTTAGAATGGTCTAGGAATGTGTATTAGGACTTATAAGAACCAATAGAATGATCCTAAACATTGCTCGAGTCCCCAAGGGACATAGAGGGTGTAGCTTAAGTCCTTGCAGGTTCTAATAAGTGTAAAATGGTTAAGAGAGTATTCTAAAGGCTTAGAATGGTCTAGGAATGTGTATCAGGACTTATAAGAACCATTAGAATGATCCTAAACATTGCATGGTACCCCAAGGGACGTAGAGGGTGTACCATGAGTTCTTGGAGGTTCTAACAAGTATAGAATGGTTAAGAGAGTATTCTAAAGGCTTAGAATGGTCTAGGAATGTGTACTAGGACTTATAATGACCATTACAATGATCCTAAGCATTGCGTGGTAACCCAAGGGATGTAGAGGGTGTAGCATGAGTTCTTGGAGGTTCTAACAAGTGTAGAATGGTTAAGAGAGTATTCTAGATGCTTAGAATGGTCTAGGAATGTGTATTAGGACTTATAATAACCTTTAGAATGATCCTAAACATTGCATGGTACCCCAAGGGACGTAGAGGGTGTAGCATGAGTCCTTGTAGGTTCTAACAAGTGTAGAACGGCTAAGAGAGTATTCTAAAGTCTTAGAATGGTCTAGGAAATGTGTATTAGGACTTATAAGAACCATTAGAATGATCCTAAACATTGCTCGAGTCCCAAGGGACGTAGAGGGTGCAGCATGAGTCCTTGGAGGTTCTAACAAGTATAGAATGGTTAAGAGAGTATTCTGAAGGCTTAGAATGGTCTAGGAATGTGTATTATGACTTATAATAACCATTAGAATGATCCTTAACATTGCAGGGTACCCCAAGGGACGTAGAGGGTGTACCATGAGTCCTTGGAGGTTCTAATAAGTGTAAAATGGTTAAGAGAGTATTCTAAAGGCTTAGAATGGTCTAGGTATGTGTATCAGGACTTATAAGAACCATTAGAATGATCCTAAACATTGCATGGTACCCCAAGGGACGTAGAGGGTGTACCATGAGTTCTTGGAGGTTCTAACAAGTATAGAATGGTTAAGAGATTGTTCTAAAGTCTTAGAATGGTCTAGGAATGTGTATTAGGACTTATAATAACCATTAGAATGATCCTAAACATTGCATGGTACCACAAGGGACATAGAGGGTGTAGCATGAGTCCTTGGAGGTTCTAACAAGTGTAGAATGGTTAAGAGAGTATTCTAAAGACTTAGAATGGTCTAGGAATGTGTAATAGGACTTATAATAACCATTAGAATGATCCTAAACATTGCATGGTACCCCAAGGGACGTAGAGGGTGTAGCATGAGTCCTTGTAGGTTCTAACAAGTGTAGAACGGCTAAGAGAGTATTCTAAAGTCTTAGAATGGTCTAGGAATGTGTATTAGGACTTATAAGAACCATTAGAATGATCCTAAACATTGCTCAAGTCCCCAAGGGACGTAGAGGGTGCAGCATGAGTCCTTGGAGGTTCTAACAAGTGTAGAATGGTTAAGAGAGTATTCTGAAGGCTTAGAATGGTCTAGGAATGTGTATTATGACTTATAATAACCATTAGAATGATCCTTAACATTGCATGGTACCCCAAGGGACGTAGAGGGTGTACCATGAGTTCTTGGAGGTTCTAATAAGTGTAGAATGGTTAAGAGAGTATTCTAAAGGCTTAGAATGGTATTGGAATGTGTAATAGGACTTATAATAACCATTAGAACTATAATAAACATTGCATGGTACCCTAAGGGACGTAGAGGGTGTACCATGAGTCCTTGGAGGTTCTAATAAGTGTAAAATGGTTAAGAGAGTATTCTAAAGGCTTAGAATGGTCTAGGTATGTGTATCAGGACTTATAAGAACCATTAGAATGATCCTAAACATTGCATGGTACCCCAAGGGACGTAGAGGGTGTACCATAAGTCCTTGGAGGTTCTAACAAGTGTAGAATAGTTAAGAGAGTATTCTAAAGGCTTAGAATGGTCTAGGAATGTGTAATAGGACTTATAATAACCATTAGAATGATCCTAAACAATGCTTGAGTCCCCAAGGGACGTAGAGGGTGTACCATGAGTCCTTGGAGGTTCTAACAAGTGTAGAATGGTTAAGAGAGTATTCTAAAGGCTTAAAATGGTCTTGGAATGTGTATTAGGACTTATAATAACCATTAGAATGATCCTAAACATTGCATGGTACCCCAAGGGAAGTAGAGGGTGCAGCATGAGTCCTTGGAGGTTCTAACAAGTGTAGAATGGTTAAGAGAGTATTCTGAAGGCTTAGAATGGTCTAGGAATGTGTATTAGGACTTATAATAACCATTAGAATGATCCTAAACATTGCATGGTACCACAAGGGACGTAGAGGGTGTAGCATGAGTCCTTGGAGGTTCTAACAAGTGTAGAATGATTAAGAGAGTAATCTAAAGGCTTAGAATGGTCTAGGAATGTGTATTAGGACTTAAAATAACCATTAGAATGATCCTTAACATTGCATGGTACCCCATGGGACGTAGAGGGTGTACCATGAATCCTTGGAGGTTCTAAGAAGTGTAGAATGGTTAAGAGAGTATTCTAAAGGCTTAGAATGGTCTAGGAATGTGTATTAGGACTTATAATAACCATTAGAATGATCCTAAACATTGCATGGTACCCCAAGGGAAGTAGAGGGTGTAGCATGAGTACTTGGAGATTCTAACAAGTGTAGAATGGTTAAGAGAGTGTTCTAAAGTCTTAGAATGGTCTAGGAATGTGTATTAGGACTTATAATAACCATTAGAATGATCCTAAACATTTCATGGTACCACAAGGGACGTAGAGGGTGTAGCATGAGTCCTTGGAGGTTCTAACAAGTGTAGAATGGTTAAGAGAGTATTCTGAAGGCTTAGAATCGTCTAGGAAAGTGTACTAGGACTTATAATAACCATTAGAATGATCCTAAACATTGCATGCTACCCCAAGGGAAGTAGAGGGTGTAGCATGAGTACTTGGAGATTCTAACAAGTGTAGAATGGTTAAGAGAGTGTTCTAAAGTCTTAGAATGGTCTAGGAATGTGTATTAGGACTTATAATAACCATTAGAATGATCCTAAACATTGCATGGTACCACAAGGGACGTAGAGGGTGTAGCATGAGTCCTTGGAGGTTCTAACAAGTGTAGAATGGTTAAGAGAGTATTCTAAAGGCATAGAATGGTCTAGGAATGTGTAATAGGACTTATAATAACCATTAGAATGATCCTTAACATTGCATGGTACCCCATGGGACGTAGAGGGTGTACCATGAATCCTTGGAGGTTCTAAGAAGTGTAGAATGGTTAAGAGAGTATTCTAAAGGCTTAGAATGGTCTAGGAATGTGTATTAGGACTTATAAGAACCAATAGAATGATCCTAAACATTGCTCGAGTCCCCAAGGGACATAGAGGGTGTAGCTTGAGTCCTTGGAGGTTCTAATAAGTGTAAAATGGTTAAGAGAGTATTCTGAAGGCTTAGAATGGTCTAGGAATGTGTATTAGGACTTATAATAACCATTAGAATGATCCTAAACATTGCATGGTACCACAAGGGACGTAGAGGGTGTAGCATGAGTCCTTGGAGGTTCTAACAAGTGTAGAATGGTTAAGAGAGTATTCTGAAGGCTTAGAATCGTCTAGGAAAGTGTACTAGGACTTATAATAACCATTAGAATGATCCTAAACATTGCATGGTACCCCAAGGGAAGTAGAGGGTGTAGCATGAGTACTTGGAGATTCTAACAAGTGTAGAATGGTTAAGAGAGTGTTCTAAAGTCTTAGAATGGTCTAGGAATGTGTATTAGGACTTATAATAACCATTAGAATGATCCTAAACATTGCATGGTACCACAAGGGACGTAGAGGGTGTAGCATGAGTCCTTGGAGGTTCTAACAAGTGTAGAATGGTTAAGAGAGTATTCTAAAGGCATAGAATGGTCTAGGAATGTGTAATAGGACTTATAATAACCATTAGAATGATCCTAAACATTGCATGGTACCCCAAGGGACGTAGAGGGTGTAGCATGAGTCCTTGTAGGTTCTAACAAGTGTAGAACGGCTAAGAGAGTATTCTAAAGTCTAAGAATGGTCTTGGAATGTGTATTAGGACTTATAAGAACCATTAGAATGATCCTAAACATTGCTCGAGTCCCCAAGGGACGTAGAGGGTGCAGCATGAGTCCTTGGAGGTTCTAACAAGTGTAGAATGGTTAAGAGAGTATTCTGAAGGCTTAGAATGGTCTAGGAATGTGTATTAGGACTTATAATAACCATTAGAATGATCCTAAACATTGCATGGTACCACAAGGGACGTAGAGGGTGTAGCATGAGTCCTTGGAGGTTCTAACAAGTGTAGAATGATTAAGAGAGTAATCTAAAGGCTTAGAATGGTCTAGGAATGTGTATTAGGACTTAAAATAACCATTAGAATGATCCTTAACATTGCATGGTACCCCATGGGACGTAGAGGGTGTACCATGAATCCTTGGAGGTTCTAAGAAGTGTAGAATGGTTAAGAGAGTATTCTAAAGGCTTAGAATGGTCTAGGAATGTGTATTAGGACTTATAAGAACCAATAGAATGATCCTAAACATTGCTCGAGTCCCCAAGGGACATAGAGGGTGTAGCTTGAGTCCTTGGAGGTTCTAATAAGTGTAAAATGGTTAAGAGAGTATTCTAAAGGCTTAGAATGGTCTAGGAATGTGTATCAGGACTTATAAGAACCATTAGAATGATCCTAAACATTGCATGGTACCCCAAGGGACGTAGAGGGTGTACCATGAGTTCTTGGAGGTTCTAACAAGTATAGAATGGTTAAGAGAGTATTCTAAAGGCTTAGAATGGTCTAGGAATGTGTACTAGGACTTATAATGACCATTACAATGATCCTAAGCATTGCGTGGTACCCCAAGGGATGTAGAGGGTGTAGCATGAGTTCTTGGAGGTTCTAACAAGTGTAGAATGGTTAAGAGAGTATTCTAGATGCTTAGAATGGTCTAGGAATGTGTATTAGAACTTATAATAACGTTTAGAATGATCCTAAACATTGCATGGTACCCCAAGGGACGTAGAGGGTGTAGCATGAGTCCTTGTAGGTTCTAACAAGTGTAGAACGGCTAAGAGAGTATTCTAAAGTCTTAGAATGGTCTAGGAATGTGTATTAGGACTTATAAGAACCATTAGAATGATCCTAAACATTGCTCAAGTCCCCAAGGGACGTAGAGGGTGCAGCATGAGTCCTTAGAGGTTCTAACAAGTGTAGAATGGTTAAGAGAGTATTCTGAAGGCTTAGAATGGTCTAGGAATGTGTATTATGACTTATAATAACCATTAGAATGATCCTTAACATTGCATGGTACCCCAAGGGACGTAGAGGGTGTACCATGAGTTCTTGGAGGTTCTAATAAGTGTAGAATGGTTAAGAGAGTATTCTAAAGGCTTAGAATGGTATTGGAATGTGTAATAGGACTTATAATAACCATTAGAACTATAATAAACATTGCATGGTACCCTAAGGGACGTAGAGGGTGTACCATGAGTCCTTGGAGGTTCTAATAAGTGTAAAATGGTTAAGAGAGTATTCTAAAGGCTTAGAATGGTCTAGGTATGTGTATCAGGAATTATAAGAACCATTAGAATGATCCTAAACATTGCATGGTACCCCAAGGGACGTAGAGGGTGTACCATGAGTCCTTGGAGGTTCTAACAAGTGTAGAATAGTTAAGAGAGTATTCTAAAGGCTTAGAATGGTCTAGGAATGTGTAATAGGACTTATAATAACCATTAGAATGATCCTAAACAATGCTTGAGTCCCCAAGGGACGTAGAGGGTGTACCATGAGTCCTTGGAGGTTCTAACAAGTGTAGAATGGTTAAGAGAATATTCTAAAGGCTTAAAATGGTCTTGGAATGTGTATTAGGACTTATAAGAACCGTTAGAATGATCCTAAACATTGCTCGAGTCTCCAAGGGACGTAGAGGGTGCAGCATGAGTCCTTGGAGGTTCTAAGAAGTGTAGAATGGTTAAGAGAGTATTCTAAAGGCTTAGAATGGTCAAGGAAAGTGTACTAGGACTTATAATAACCATTAGAATGATCCTAAACATTGCATGGTACCCCAAGGGAAGTAGAGGGTGTAGCATGAGTCCTTGGGACTTATAATAACCATTAGAATGATCCTAAACATTGCATGGTACCACAAGGGACGTAGAGGGTGTAGCATGAGTCCTTGAAGGTTCTAACAAGTGTAGAATGATTAAGAGAGTATTCTAAAGGCTTAGAATGGTCTAGGAATGTGTATTAGGACTTAAAATAACCATTAGAATGATCCTTAACATTGCATGGTACCCCATGGGACGTAGAGGGTGTACCATGAATCCTTGGAGGTTCTAAGAAGTGTAGAATGGTTAAGAGAGTATTCTAAAGGCTTAGAATGGTCTAGGAATGTGTATTAGGACTTAAAATAACCATTAGAATGATAATTAACATTGCATGGTACCCCATCGGACGTAGAGGGTGTACCATGAATCCTTGGAGGTTCTCAGAAGTGTAGAATGGTTAAGAGAGTATTCTAAAGGCTTAGAATGGTCTAGGAATGTGTATTAGGACTTATAAGAACCAATAGAATGATCCTAAACATTGCTCGAGTCCCCAAGGGACATAGAGGGTGTAGCTTGAGTCCTTGGAGGTTCTAATAAGTGTAAAATGGTTAAGAGAGTATTCTAAAGGCTTAGAATGGTCTAGGAATGTGTATCAGGAATTATAAGAACCATTAGAATGATCCTAAACATTGCATGGTACCCCAAGGGACGTAGAGGGTGTACCATGAGTTCTTGGAGGTTCTAACATGTATAGAATGGTTAAGAGAGTATTCTAAAGGCTTAGAATGGTCTAAGAATGTGTACTAGGACTTATAATGACCATTACAATGATCCTAAACATTGCGTGGTACCCCAAGGGATGTAGAGGGTGTAGCATGAGTTCTTGGAGGTTCTAACAAGTGTAGAATGGTTAAGAGAGTATTCTAGAGGCTTAGAATGGTCTAGGAATGTGTATTAGGACTTATAATAACCGTTAGAATGATCCTAAACATTGCATGGTACCCCAAGGGACGTAGAGGGTGTAGCATGAGTCCTTGTAGGTTCTAACAAGTGTAGAACGGCTAAGAGAGTATTCTAAAGTCTTAGAATGGTCTAGGAATGTGTATTAGGACTTATAAGAACCATTAGAATGATCCTAAACATTGCTCGAGTCCCCAAGGGACGTAGAGGGTGCAGCATGAGTCCTTGGAGGTTCTAACAAGTGTAGAATGGTTAAGAGAGTATTCTGAAGGCTTAGAATGGTCTAGGAATGTGTATTAGACTTATAATAACCATTAGAATGATCCTTAACATTGCAGGGTACCCCAAGGGACGTAGAGGGTGTACCATGAGTCCTTGGAGGTTCTAATAAGTGTAAAATGGTTAAGAGAGTATTCTAAAGGCTTAGAATGGTCTAGGTATGTGTATCAGGACTTATAAGAACCATTAGAATGATCCTAAACATTGCATGGTACCCCAAGGGACGTAGAGGGTGTACCATGAGTCCTTGGAGGTTCTAACAAGTGTAGAATAGTTAAGAGAGTATTCTAAAGGCTTAGAATGGTCTAGGAATGTGTAATAGGACTTATAATAACCATTAGAATGATCCTAAACAATGCTTGAGTCCCCAAGGGACGTAGAGGGTGTACCATGAGTCCTTGGAGGTTCTAACAAGTGTAGAATGGTTAAGAGAGTATTCTAAAGCCTTAAAATGGTCTTGGAATGTGTATTAGGACTTATAAGAACCGTTAGAATGATCCTAAACATTGCTCGAGTCCCCAAGGGACGTAGAGGGTGTAGCATGAGTCCTTGTAGGTTCTAACAAGTGTAGAACGGCTAAGAGAGTATTCTAAAGTCTTAGAATGGTCTAGGAATGTGTATTACGACTTATAAGAACCATTAGAATGATCCTAAACATTGCTCAAGTCCCCAAGGGACGTAGAGGGTGCAGCATGAGTCCTTGGAGGTTCGAACAAGTGTAGAATGGTTGAGAGAGTATTCTGAAGGCTTAGAATGGTCTAGGAAAGTGTATTATGACTTATAATAACCATTAGAATGATCCAAAACATTGCATGGTACCCCAAGGGACGTAGAGGGTGTACCATGAGTTCTTGGAGGTTCTAATAAGTGTAGAATGGTTAAGAGAGTATTCTAAAGGCTTAGAATGGTATAGGAATGTGTAATAGGACTTATAATAACCATTAGAATGATCCTAAACATTGCATGGTACCCCAAGGGACGTAGAGGGTGTACCATGAGTCCTTGGAGGTTCTAACAAGTGTAGAATAGTTAAGAGAGTATTCTAAAGGCTTAGAATGGTCTAGGAATGCGTAATAGGACTTATAATAACCATTAGAATGATCCTAAACAATGCTTGAGTCCCCAAGGGACGTAGAGGGTGTACCATGAGTCCTTGGAGGTTCTAACAAGTGTAGAATGGTTAAGAGAGTATTCTAAAGGCTTAAAATGGTCTTGGAATGTGTATTAGGACTTATAAGAACCGTTAGAATGATCCTAAACATTGCTCGAGTCTCCAAGGGACGTAGAGGGTGCAGCATGAGTCCTTGGAGGTTCTAAGAAGTGTAGAATGGTTAAGAGAGTATTCTAAAGGCTTAGAATGGTCAAGGAAAGTGTACTAGGACTTATAATAACCATTAGAATGATCCTAAACATTGCATGGTACCCCAAGGGAAGTAGAGGGTGTAGCATGAGTCCTTGGGACTTATAATAACCATTAGAATGATCCTAAACATTGCATGGTACCACAAGGGACGTAGAGGGTGTAGCATGAGTCCTTGGAGGTTCTAACAAGTGTAGAATGATTAGGAGAGTAATCTAAAGGCTTAGAATGGTCTAGGAATGTGTATTAGGACTTAAAATAACCATTAGAATGATCCTTAACATTGCATGGTACCCCATGGGACGTAGAGGGTGTACCATGAATCCTTGGAGGTTTTAAGAAGTGTAGAATGGTTAAGAGAGTATTCTAAAGGCTTAGAATGGTTTATAAGAACCATTAGAATGATCCTAAACATTGCTCGAATCCCCAAGGGACGTAGAGGGTGCAGCATGAGTCCTTGGAGGTTCTAACAAGTATAGAATGGTTAAGAGAGTATTCTAAAGGCTTAGAATGGTCTAGGAATGTGTACTAGGACTTATAATGACCATTACAATGATCCTAAACATTGCGTGGTACCCCAAGGGATGTAGAGGGTGTAGCATGAGTTCTTGGAGGTTCTAACAAGTGTAGAATGGTTAAGAGAGTATTCTAAAGGCTTAGAATGGTCTAGGAATGTGTATCAGGACTTATAATAACCATTAGAATGATCCTAAACATTGCATGGTACCCCAAGGGACGTAGAGGGTGTACCATGAGTTCTTGGAGGTTCTAACAAGTATAGAATGGTTAAGAGAGTGTTCTAAAGTCTTAGAATGGTCTAGGAATGTGTATTAGGACTTATAATAACCATTAGAATGATCCTAAACATTGCATGGTACCACAAGGGACGTAGAGGGTGTAGCATGAGTCCTTGGAGGTTCTAACAAGTGTAGAACGGCTAAGAGAGTATTCTAAAGTCTTAGAATGGTCTAGGAATGTGTATTAGGACTTATAAGAACCATTAGAATGATCCTAAACATTGTTCAAGTCCCCAACAGACGTAGAGGGTGCAGCATGAGTCCTTGGAGGTTCTAACAAGTGTAGAATGGTTAAGAGAGTATTCTGAAGGCTTAGAATGGTCTAGGAATGTGTATTATGACTTATAATAACCATTAGAATGATCCTTAACATTGCATGGTACCCCAAGGGACGTAGAGGGTGTACCATGAGTTCTTGGAGGTTCTAATAAGTGTAGAATGGTTAAGAGAGTACTCTAAAGGCTTAGAATGGTATAGGAATGTGTAATAGGACTTATAATAACCATTAGAACTATAATAAACATTGCATGGTACCCTAAGGGACGTAGATGGTGTACCATGAGTCCTTGGATGTTCTAACAAGTGTAGAATGGTTAAGTGAGTATTCTAAAGGCATAGAATGGTCTAGGAATGTGTATTAGGACTTATAAGAACCATTAGAATGAACCTAAATATTGCATGGTACCCCAAGGGACGTAGAGGGTGTACCATGAGTCCTTGGAGGTTCTAACAAGTGTAGAATAGTTAAGAGAGTATTTTAAAGGCTTAGAATGGTCTAGGAATGTGTAATAGGACTTATAATAACCATTAGAATGATCCTAAACAATGCTTGAGTCCCCAAGGGTCGTAGAGGGTGTACCATGAGTCCTTGGAGGTTCTAACAAGTGTAGAATGGTTAAGAGAGTATTCTAAAGGCTTAAAATGGTCTTGGAATGTGTATTAGGACTTTTAAGAATCGTTAGAATGATCCTAAACATTGCTCGAGTCCCCAAGGGACGTAGAGGGTGCAACATGAGTCCTTGGAGGTTCTAAGAAGTGTAGAATGGTTAATAGAGTATTCTAAAGGCTTAGAATGGTCAAGGAAAGTGTACTAGGACTTATAATAACCATTAGAATGATCCTAAACATTGCATGGTACCCCAAGGGAAGTAGAGGGTGTAGCATGAGTCCTTGGGACTTATAATAACCATTAGAATGATCCTAAACATTGCATGGTACCACAAGGGACGTAGAGGGTGTAGCATGAGTCCTTGGAGGTTCTAACAAGTGTAGAATGATTAAGAGAGTATTCTAAAGGCTTAGAATGGTCTAGGAATGTGTATTAGGACTTAAAATAACCATTAGAATGATCCTTAACATTGCATGGTACCCCATGGGACGTAGAGGGTGTACCATGAATCCTTGGAGGTTCTAAGAAGTGTAGAATGGTTAAGAGAGTATTCTAAAGGCTTAGAATGGTCTAGGAATGTGTATTAGGACTTATAAGAACCAATAGAATGATCCTAAACATTGCTCGAGTCCCCAAGGGACATAGAGGGTGTAGCTTGAGTCCTTGGAGGTTCTAATAAGTGTAAAATGGTTAAGAGAGTATTCTAAAGGCTTAGAATGGTCTAGGAATGTGTATCAGGACTTATAAGAACCAATAGAATGATCCTAAACATTGCATGGTACCCCAAGGGACGTAGAGGGTGTAGCATGAGTCCTTGTAGGTTCTAACAAGTGTAGAACGGCTAAGAGAGTATTCTAAAGTCTTAGAATGGTCTAGGAATGTGTATTAGGACTTATAAGAACCATTAGAATGATCCTAAACATTGCTCAAGTCCCCAAGGGACGTAGAGGGTGCAGCATGAGTCCTTGGAGGTTCTAACAAGTGTAGAATGGTTAAGAGAGTATTCTGAAGGCTTAGAATGGTCTAGGAATGTGTATTATGACTTATAATAACCATTAGAATGATCCTTAACATTGCATGGTACCCCAAGGGACGTAGAGGGTGTACCATGAGTTCTTGGAGGTTCTAATTAGTGTAGAATGGTTAAGAGATTATTCTAAAGGCTTAGAATGGTATAGGAATGTGTAATAGGACTTATAATAACCATTAGAACTATAATAAACATAGCATGGTACCCTAAGGGACGTAGATGGTGTACCATGAGTCCTTGGATGTTCTAACAAGTGTAGAATGGTTAAGTGAGTATTCTAAAGGCATAGAATGGTCTAGGAATGTGTATTAGGACTTATAAGAACCATTAGAATGATTCTAAATATTGCATGGTACCCCAAGGGACGTAGAGGGTGTACCATGAGTCCTTGGAGGTTCTAACAAGTGTAGAATAGTTAAGAGAGTATTCTAAAGGCTTAGAATGGTCTAGGAATGTGTAATAGGACTTATAATAACCATTAGAATGATCCTAAACAATGCTTGAGTCCCCAAGGGACGTAGAGGGTGTACCATGAGTCCTTGGAGGTTCTAACAAGTGTAGAAAGGTTAAGAGAGTATTCTAAAGGCTTAGAATGGTCTAGGAATGTGTACTAGGACTTATAATGACCATTACAATGATCCTAAACATTGCGTGGTACCCCAAGGGATGTAGAGGGTGTAGCATGAGTTCTTGGAGGTTCTAACAAGTGTAGAATGGTTAAGAGAGTATTCTAAAGGCTTAGAATGGTCTAGGAATGTGTATCAGGACTTATAATAACCATTAGAATGATCCTAAACATTGCATGGTACCCCAAGGGACATAGAGGGTGTACCATGAGTTCTTGGAGGTTCTAACAAGTATAGAATGGTTAAGAGAGTGTTCTAAAGTCTTAGAATGGTCTAGGAATGTGTATTAGGACTTATAATAACCATTAGAATGATCCTAAACATTGCATGGTACCACAAGGGACGTAGAGGGTGTAGCATGAGTCCTTGGAGGTTCTAACAAGTGTAGAACGGCTAAGAGAGTATTCTAAAGTCTTAGAATGGTCTAGGAATGTGTATTAGGACTTATAAGAACCATTAGAATGATCCTAAACATTGTTCAAGTCCCCAACAGACGTAGAGGGTGCAGCATGAGTCCTTGGAGGTTCTAACAAGTGTAGAATGGTTAAGAGAGTATTCTGAAGGCTTAGAATGGTCTAGGAATGTGTATTATGACTTATAATAACCATTAGAATGATCCTTAACATTGCATGGTACCCCAAGGGACGTAGAGGGTGTACCATGAGTTCTTGGAGGTTCTAATAAGTGTAGAATGGTTAAGAGAGTACTCTAAAGGCTTAGAATGGTATAGGAATGTGTAATAGGACTTATAATAACCATTAGAACTATAATAAACATTGCATGGTACCCTAAGGGACGTAGATGGTGTACCATGAGTCCTTGGATGTTCTAACAAGTGTAGAATGGTTAAGTGAGTATTCTAAAGGCATAGAATGGTCTAGGAATGTGTATTAGGACTTATAAGAACCATTAGAATGATCCTTAACATTGCATGGTACCCCAAGGGACGTAGAGGGTGTACCATGAGTTCTTGGAGGTTCTAATTAGTGTAGAATGGTTAAGAGATTATTCTAAAGGCTTAGAATGGTATAGGAATGTGTAATAGGACTTATAATAACCATTAGAACTATAATAAACATAGCATGGTACCCTAAGGGACGTAGATGGTGTACCATGAGTCCTTGGAGGTTCTAACAAGTGTAGAATAGTTAAGAGAGTATTTTAAAGGCTTAGAATGGTCTAGGAATGTGTAATAGGACTTATAATAACCATTAGAATGATCCTAAACAATGCTTGAGTCCCCAAGGGTCGTAGAGGGTGTACCATGAGTCCTTGGAGGTTCTAACAAGTGTAGAATGGTTAAGAGAGTATTCTAAAGGCTTAAAATGGTCTTGGAATGTGTATTAGGACTTTTAAGAATCGTTAGAATGATCCTAAACATTGCTCGAGTCCCCAAGGGACGTAGAGGGTGCAACATGAGTCCTTGGAGGTTCTAAGAAGTGTAGAATGGTTAATAGAGTATTCTAAAGGCTTAGAATGGTCAAGGAAAGTGTACTAGGACTTATAATAACCATTAGAATGATCCTAAACATTGCATGGTACCCCAAGGGAAGTAGAGGGTGTAGCATGAGTCCTTGGGACTTATAATAACCATTAGAATGATCCTAAACATTGCATGGTACCACAAGGGACGTAGAGGGTGTAGCATGAGTCCTTGGAGGTTCTAACAAGTGTAGAATGATTAAGAGAGTATTCTAAAGGCTTAGAATGGTCTAGGAATGTGTATTAGGACTTAAAATAACCATTAGAATGATCCTTAACATTGCATGGTACCCCATGGGACGTAGAGGGTGTACCATGAATCCTTGGAGGTTCTAAGAAGTGTAGAATGGTTAAGAGAGTATTCTAAAGGCTTAGAATGGTCTAGGAATGTGTATTAGGACTTATAAGAACCAATAGAATGATCCTAAACATTGCTCGAGTCCCCAAGGGACATAGAGGGTGTAGCTTGAGTCCTTGGAGGTTCTAATAAGTGTAAAATGGTTAAGAGAGTATTCTAAAGGCTTAGAATGGTCTAGGAATGTGTATCAGGACTTATAAGAACCAATAGAATGATCCTAAACATTGCATGGTACCCCAAGGGACGTAGAGGGTGTAGCATGAGTCCTTGTAGGTTCTAACAAGTGTAGAACGGCTAAGAGAGTATTCTAAAGTCTTAGAATGGTCTAGGAATGTGTATTAGGACTTATAAGAACCATTAGAATGATCCTAAACATTGCTCAAGTCCCCAAGGGACGTAGAGGGTGCAGCATGAGTCCTTGGAGGTTCTAACAAGTGTAGAATGGTTAAGAGAGTATTCTGAAGGCTTAGAATGGTCTAGGAATGTGTATTATGACTTATAATAACCATTAGAATGATCCTTAACATTGCATGGTACCCCAAGGGACGTAGAGGGTGTACCATGAGTTCTTGGAGGTTCTAATTAGTGTAGAATGGTTAAGAGATTATTCTAAAGGCTTAGAATGGTATAGGAATGTGTAATAGGACTTATAATAACCATTAGAACTATAATAAACATAGCATGGTACCCTAAGGGACGTAGATGGTGTACCATGAGTCCTTGGATGTTCTAACAAGTGTAGAATGGTTAAGTGAGTATTCTAAAGGCATAGAATGGTCTAGGAATGTGTATTAGGACTTATAAGAACCATTAGAATGATTCTAAATATTGCATGGTACCCCAAGGGACGTAGAGGGTGTACCATGAGTCCTTGGAGGTTCTAACAAGTGTAGAATAGTTAAGAGAGTATTCTAAAGGCTTAGAATGGTCTAGGAATGTGTAATAGGACTTATAATAACCATTAGAATGATCCTAAACAATGCTTGAGTCCCCAAGGGACGTAGAGGGTGTACCATGAGTCCTTGGAGGTTCTAACAAGTGTAGAATGGTTAAGAGAGTATTCTAAAGGCTTAAAATGGTCTTGGAATGTGTATTAGGACTTATAAGAACCGTTAGAATGATCCTAAACATTGCTCGAGTCCCCAAGGGACGTAGAGGGTGCAGCATGAGTCCTTGGAGGTTCTAAGAAGTGTAGAATGGTTAAGAGAGTATTCTAAAGGCTTAGAATGGTCAAGGAAAGTGTACTAGGACTTATAATAACCATTAAAATGATCCTAAACATTGCATGGTACCCCAAGGGAAGTAGAGGGTGTAGCATGAGTCCTTGGGACTTATAATAACAAATTAGAATTATCCTAAACATTGCATGGTACCACAAGGGACGTAGAGGGTGTAGCATGAGTCCTTGGAGGTTCTAACAAGTGTAGAATGATTAAGAGAGTATTCTAAAGGCTTAGAATGGTCTAGGAATGTGTATTAGGACTTAAAATAACCATTAGAATGATCCTTAACATTGCATGGTACCCCATGGGACGTAGAGGGTGTACCATGAATCCTTGGAGGTTCTAAGAAGTGTAGAATGGTTAAGAGAGTATTCTAAAGGCTTAGAATGGTCTAGGAATGTGTATTAGGACTTATAAGAACCAATAGAATGATCCTAAACATTGCTCGAGTCCCCAAGGGACATAGAGGGTGTAGCTTGAGTCCTTGGAGGTTCTAATAAGTGTAAAATGGTTAAGAGAGTAATCTAAAGGCTTAGAATGGTCTAGGAATGTGTAACAGGACTTATAAGAACCATTAGAATGATCCTAAACATTGCATGGTACCCCAAGGGACGTAGAGGGTGTACCATGAGTTCTTGGAGGTTCTAACAAGTATAGAATGGTTAAGAGAGTATTCTAAAGGCTTAGAATGGTCTAGGAATGTGTAATAGGACTTATAATAACCATTACAATGATCCTAAACAATGCTTGAGTCCCCAAGGGACGTAGAGGGTGTACCATGAGTCCTTGGAGGTTCTAACAAGTGTAGAATGGTTAAGAGAGTATTCTAAAGGCTTAAAATTGTCTTTGAATGTGTATTAGGACTTATAAGAACCGTTAGAATGATCCTAAACATTGCTCGAGTCCCCAAGGGACGTAGAGGGTGCAGCATGAGTCCTTGGAGGTTCTAAGAAGTGTAGAATGGTTAAGAGAGTATTCTAAAGGCTTAGAATGGTCGAGGAAAGTGTACTAGGACTTATAATAACCATTAGAATGATCCTAAACATTGCTTGGTACCCCAAGGGAAGTAGAGGGTGTAGCATGAGTCCTTGGGACTTATAATAACCATTAGAATGATCCTAAACATTGCATGGTACCACAAGGGACGTAGAGGGTGTAGCATGAGTCCTTGGAGGTTCTAACAAGTGTAGAATGATTAAGAGAGTATTCTAAAGGCTTAGAATGGTCTAGGAATGTGTATTAGGACTTAAAATAACCATTAGAATGATCCTTAACATTGCATGGTACCCCATGGGACGTAGAGGGTGTACCATGAATCCTTGGAGGTTCTCAGAAGTGTAGAATGGTTAAGAGAGTATTCTAAAGGCTTAGAATGGTCTAGGAATGTGTATTAGGACTTATAAGAACCAATAGAATGATCCTAAACATTGCTCGAGTCCCCAAGGGACATAGAGGGTGTAGCTTAAGTCCTTGGAGGTTCTAATAAGTGTAAAATGGTTAAGAGAGTATTCTAAAGGCTTAGAATGGTCTAGGAATGTGTATCAGGACTTATAAGAACCATTAGAATGATCCTAAACATTGCATGGTACCCCAAGGGACGTAGAGGGTGTACCATGAGTTCTTGGAGGTTCTAACAAGTATAGAATGGTTAAGAGAGTATTCTAAAGGCTTAGAATGGTCTAGGAATGTGTAATTGGACTTATAATAACCATTAGAATGATCCTAAACAATGCTTGAGTCCCCAAGGGACGTAGAGGGTGTACCATGAGTCCTTGGAGGTTCTAACAAGTGTAGAATGGTTAAGAGAGTATTCTAAAGGCTTAAAATAGTCTTTGAATGTGTATTAGGACTTATAAGAACCGTTAGAATGATCCTAAACATTGCTCGAGTCCCCAAGGGACGTAGAGGGTGCAGCATGAGTCCTTGGAGGTTCTAAGAAGTGTAGAATGGTTAAGAGAGTATTCTAAAGGCTTAGAATGGTCTAGGAAAGTGTACTAGGACTTATAATAACCATTAGAATGATCCTAAACATTGCTTGGTACCCCAAGGGAAGTAGAGGGTGTAGCATGAGTCCTTGGGACTTATAATAACCATTAGAATGATCCTAAACATTGCATGGTACCACAAGGGACGTAGAGGGCGTAGCATGAGTCCTTGGAGGTTCTAACAAGTGTAGAATGATTAAGAGAGTATTCTAAAGACTTAGAATGGTCTAGGAATGTGTATTAGGACTTAAAATAACCATTAGAATGATCCTTAACATTGCATGGTACCCCATGGGACGTAGAGGGTGTACCATGAATCCTTGGAGGTTCTAAAAAGTGTAGAATGGTTAAGAGAGTATTCTAAAGGCTTAGAATGGTCTAGGAATGTGTATTAGGACTTATAAGAACCAATAGAATGATCCTAAACATTGCTCGAGTCCCCAAGGGACATAGAGGGTGTAGCTTAAGTCCTTGGAGGTTCTAATAAGTGTAAAATGGTTAAGAGAGTATTCTAAAGGCTTAGAATGGTCTAGGAATGTGTATCAGGACTTATAAGAACCATTAGAATGATCCTAAACATTGCATGGTACCCCAAGGGACGTAGAGGGTGTACCATGAGTTCTTGGAGGTTCTAACAAGTATAGAATGGTTAAGAGAGTATTCTAAAGGCTTAGAATGGTCTAGGAATGTGTAATTGGACTTATAATAACCATTAGAATGATCCTAAACAATGCTTGAGTCCCCAAGGGACGTAGAGGGTGTACCATGAGTCCTTGGAGGTTCTAACAAGTGTAGAATGGTTAAGAGAGTATTCTAAAGGCTTAAAATAGTCTTTGAATGTGTATTAGGACTTATAAGAACCGTTAGAATGATCCTAAACATTGCTCGAGTCCCCAAGGGACGTAGAGGGTGCAGCATGAGTCCTTGGAGGTTCTAAGAAGTGTAGAATGGTTAAGAGAGTATTCTAAAGGCTTAGAATGGTCTAGGAAAGTGTACTAGGACTTATAATAACCATTAGAATGATCCTAAACATTGCTTGGTACCCCAAGGGAAGTAGAGGGTGTAGCATGAGTCCTTGGGACTTATAATAACCATTAGAATGATCCTAAACATTGCATGGTACCACAAGGGACGTAGAGGGCGTAGCATGAGTCCTTGGAGGTTCTAACAAGTGTAGAATGATTAAGAGAGTATTCTAAAGACTTAGAATGGTCTAGGAATGTGTATTAGGACTTAAAATAACCATTAGAATGATCCTTAACATTGCATGGTACCCCATGGGACGTAGAGGGTGTACCATGAATCCTTGGAGGTTCTAAAAAGTGTAGAATGGTTAAGAGAGTATTCTAAAGGCTTAGAATGGTCTAGGAATGTGTATTAGGACTTATAAGAACCAATAGAATGATCCTAAACATTGCTCGAGTCCCCAAGGGACATAGAGGGTGTAGCTTGAGTCCTTGGAGGTTCTAATAAGTGTAAAATGGTTAAGAGAGTATTCTAAAGGCTTAGAATGGTCTAGGAATGTGTATCAGGACTTATAAGAACCATTAGAATGATCCTAAACATTGCATGGTACCCCAAGGGACGTAGAGGGTGTACCATGAGTTCTTGGAGGTTCTAACAAGTATAGAATGGTTAAGAGAGTATTCTAAAGGCTTAGAATGGTCTAGGAATGTGTACTAAGACTTATAATGACCATTAGAATGATCCTAAACATTGCGTGGTACCCCAAGGGATGTAGAGGGTGTAGCATGAGTCCTTGTAGGTTCTAACAAGTGTGGAACGGTTAAGAGAGTATTCTAAAGTCTTAGAATGGTCTAGGAATGTGTATTAGGACTTATAAGAACCATTAGAATAATCCTAAACATTGCTCGAGTCCCCAAGGGACGTAGAGGGTGCAGCATGAGTCCTTGGAGGTTCTAATAAGTGTAGATCGGTGAAGAGAGTATTCTAAAGGCTTAGAATCGTCTAGGAAAGTGTACTAGGACTTATAATAACCATTAGAATGATCCTAAACATTGCATGGTACCCCAAGGGAAGTAGAGGGTGTAGCATGAGTACTTGGAGGTTCTAACAAGTGTAGAATGGTTCAGAGAGTGTTCTAAAGGCTTAGAATGGTCTAGGAATGTGTATTAGGACTTATAATAACAATTAGAATGATCCTAAACATTGCATGGTACCACAAGGGACGTAGAGGGTGTAGCATGAGTCCTTGGAGGTTCTAACAAGTGTAGAATGGTTAAGAGAGTGTTCTAAAGGCTTAGAATGGTCTAGGAATGTGTATTAGGACTTATAATAACAATTAGAATGATCCTAAACATTGCATGGTACCACAAGGGACGTAGAGGGTGTAGCATGAGTCCTTGGAGGTTCTAACAAGTGTAGAATGGTTAAGAGAGTATTCTAAAGGCTTAGAATGGTCTAGGAATGTGTAATAGGACTTATAATAACCATTAGAACTATCCTAAACATTGTTCGAGTCCCCAAGGGACGTAGAGGGTGCAGCATGAGTCCTTGGAGGTTCTAATCAGTGTAGAATGGTTAAGAGAGTATTCTAAAGGCTTAGAATGGTCTAGGAAAGTGTACTAGGACTTATAATAACCATTAGAATGATCCTAAACATGCATGGTACCCCAAGGGAAGTAGAGCGTGTAGCATGAGTCCTTGTAGGTTCTAACAAGTGTAGAACGGTTAAAAGAGTATTCTAAAGGCTTAGAATGGTCTAGGAATGTGCATTAGGACATATAAGAACCATTAGAATGATCCTAAACATTGTTCGAGACCCCAAGGGACATAGAGGGTGTAGCATGAGACCTTGGAGGTTCTAATAAGTGTAGAATGGTTATGAGAGTATTCTAAAGGCTTAGAATGGTCTAGGAATGTGTAATAGGACTTATAATAACCATTAAAATGATCCTAAACAATGCTTGAGTCCCCAAGGGACGTAGAGGGTGTACCAAGAGTCGTTGGAGGTTTTAACAAGTGTAGAATAGTTAAGAGAGTATTCTAAAGGCTTTGAATGGTCTTGGAATGTGTATTAGGACTTATAAGAACCATTAGAATGATCCTAAACATTGCATGGTACCCCAAGGGACGTAGAGGGTGTACCATGAGTCCTTGGAGGTTCTAATAAGTGTAGAATGGTTAAGAGAGTATTCTACAGGCTTAGAATGGAATAGGAATGTGTAATAGGACTTATAATAACGATTAGAACTATCCGAAACATTGCATGGTACCCCAAGGGACGTAGATGGTGTACCATGAGTCCTTGGAGGTTCTAACAAGTGTAGAATGGTTAAGTGAGTATTCTAAAGGCATAGAATGGTCTAGGAATGTGTATTAGGACTTATAAGAACCACTAGAATGATCTTAAATATTGCATGGTACCCCAAGGGACGTAGAGGGTGTACCATGAGTCCTTGGAGGTTCTAACAAGTGTAGAATAGTTAAGAGAGTATTCTAAAGGCTTAGAATGGTCTAGGAATGTGTAATAGGACTTATAATAACCATTAGAATTATCCTAAACAATGCTTGCGTCCCCAAGGGACGTAGAGGGTGTACCATGAGTCCTTGGAGGTTCTAACAAGTGTAGAATGGTTAAGAGAGTATTCTAAAGGCTTAGAATGGTCTTGGAATGTGTATTAGGAAATATAAGAACCGTTAGAATGATCCTAAACATTGCTCGAGTCCCCAAGGGACGTAGAGGGTGCAGCATGAGTCCTTGGAGGTTCTAATAAGTGTAGAATGGTTAAGAGAGTATTCTAAAGGCTTAGAATGGTCTAGGAAAGTGTACTAGGACTTATAATAACCATTAGAATGATCCTAAACATTGCATGGTACCCCAAGGGACGTAGAGGGCATAGCATGAGTCCTTGGAGATTCTAACAAGTGTAGAATGGTTAAGAGAGTATTCTAAAGGCTTAGAATGGTCTAGGAATGTGTATTAGGACTTAAAATAACCATTAGAATGATCATTAACATTGCATGGTACCCCATGGGACGTATAGGGTGTACCATGAATCCTTGGAGGTTCTAACAAGTGGAGAATGGTTAAGAGAGTATTCTAAAGGCTTAGAATGGTCTAGGAATGTGTATTAGGACTTATAAGAACCAATAGAATGATCCTAAACATTGCTCGAGTCCCCAAGGGACATAGAGGGTGTAGCATGAGTCCTTGGAGGTTCTAATAAGTGTAGAATGGTTAAGAGAGTATTTTAAAGGCTTAGAATGGTCTAGGAATGTGTATTAGGACTTATAAGAACCATTAGAATGATGCTAAACATTGCATGGTACCCCAAGGGACGTAGAGGGTGTACCATGAGTTCATGGAGGTTCTAACAAGTGTAGAATGGTTAAGAGAGTATTCTAAAGGCTTAGAATGGTCTAGGAATGTGTACTAGGACTTATAATAACCATTAGAATGATCCTAAACATTGCATGGTACCCCAAGGGACGTAGATGGTGTACCATTAGTCCTTGGAGGTTCTAACAAGTGTAGAATGGTTAACTGAGTATTCTAAAGTCATAGAATGGTCTAGGAATGTGTATTAGGACTTATAAGAACCATTAAAATGATCCTAAATATTGCATGGTACCCCAAGGGATGTAGAGGGTGTAGCATGAGTCCTTGGAGGTTCTAACAAGTGTAGAATGGTTAAGAGAGTATACTAAAGGCTTAGAATGGTCTAGGAATGTGTATTTGGACTTATAAGAACCAATAGAATGATCCTAAACATTGCTCGAGTCCCCAAGGGACATAGAGGGTGTAGCATGAGACCTTGGAGGTTCTAATAAGTGTAGAATGGTTACGAGAGTATTCTAAAGGCTTAGAATGGTCTAGGAATGTGTATTAGGACTTATAAGAACCATTAGAATGATCCTAAACATTGCATGGTACCCCAATGGACGTAGAGGGTGTACCATGAGTTCATGGAGGTTCTAACAAGTGTAGAATGGTTATGAGAGTATTCTAAAGGCTTAGAATGGTCTAGGAATGTGTACTAGGACTTATAATAACCATTAGAATGATCCTAAACATTGCATGGTACCCCAAGGGATGTAGAGGGTGTAGCATGAGTCCTTGGAGGTTCTAACAAGTGTAGAATGGTTAAGAGAGTATTCTAAAGGCCTAGAATGGTCTAGGAATGTGTATTAGGACTTATAATAACCATTAGAATGATCCTAAACAATGCATGGTACCCCAAGGGACGTAGAGCGTGTAGCATGAGTCCTTGTAGGTTCTAACAAGTGTAGAACGGTTAAGAGAGTATTCTAAAGTCTTAGAATGGTCTAGGAATGTGTATTAAGACTTATAAGAACCATTAGAATGATCCTAAACATTGCTCGAGTCCCCAAGGGACGTAGAGGGTGTAGCATGAGTCCTTGGATGTTCTAATAAGTGTAGAATGGTTAAGAGAGTATTCTAGAGGTTTAGAACGGTCTAGGAAAGAGTACTAGGACTTATAATAACCATTAGAATGATCCTAAACATTGCATGGTACCCCAAGGGACGTAGATGGTGTACCATGAGTCCTTGGAGGTTCTAACAAGTGTAGAATGGTTAAGTGAGTATTCTAAAGTCATAGAATGGTCTAGGAATGTGTATTAGGACTTATAAGAACCATTAAAATGATCATAAATATTGCATGGTACCCCAAGGGATGTAGAGGGTGTAGCATGAGTCCTTGGAGGTTCTAACAAGTGTAGAATGGTTAAGAGAGTATACTAAAGGCTTAGAATGGTCTAGGAATGTGTATTAGGACTTATAAGAACCAATAGAATGATCCTAAACATTGCTCGAGTCCCCAAGGGACATAGAGGATGTAGCATGAGTCCTTGGAGGTTCTAATAAGTGTAGAATGGTTAAGAGAGTATTCTAAAGGCTTAGAATGGTCTAGGAATGTGTACTAGGAATTATAAGAACCATTAGAATGATCCTAATCATTGCATGGTACCCCAAGGGACGTAGAGGGTGTACCATGAGTCCTTGGAGGTTCTAACAAGTGTAGAATGGTTAAGAGAGTATTCTAAAGGCTTAGAATGGCCTAAGAATGTGTAATAGGACTTATAATAACCATTAGAATGATCCTAAACAATGCTTGAGTCCCCAAGGGACGTAGAGGGTTTACCATGAGTCCTTGGAGGTTCTAACAAGTGTAGAATGGTTAAGAGAGTATTCTAAAGGCTTAGAATGGTCTAGGAATGTGTTTTAGGACTTATAAGAACCATTAGAATGATCCTAAACATTGCATGGTACCCCAAGGGACGTAGAGGGTGTACCATGAGTCCTTGGAGTTCTAACAATTGTAGAATGGTTAAGAGAGTATTCTGAAGGCTTAGAATGGTCTAGGAATGTGTATTATGACTTATAATAACCATTAGAATGATCCTTAACATTGCATGGTACCCCAAGGGACGTAGAGGGTGTACCATGAGTCCTTGGAGGTTCTAACAAGTGTAGAATGGTTAAGTGAGTATTCTAAAGGCATAGAATGGTCTAGGAATGTGTATTAGGACTTATAAGAACCATTAGAATGATCTTAAATATTGCATGGTACCCCAAGGGACGTAGAGGGTGTACCATGAGTCCTTGGAGGTTCTAACAAGTGTAGAATAGTTAAGAGAGTATTCTAAAGGCTTAGAATGGTCTAGGAATGTGTAATAGGACTTATAATAACCATTAGAATTATCCTAAACAATGCTTGCGTCCCCAAGGGACGTAGAGGGTGTACCATGAGTCCTTGGAGGTTCTAACAAGTGTAGAATGGTTAAGAGAGTATTCTAAAGGCTTTGAATGGTCTTGGAATGTGTACTAGGACTTATAAGAACCATTTGAATGATCCTAAACATTGCTCGAGTCCCCGAGGGACGTAGAGGGTGCAGCATGAGTCCTTGGAGGTTCTACTAGTGTAGAATGGTTAAGAGAGTATTCTAAAGGCCTAGAATGGTCTAGGAATGTGTACTAGGAATTATAAGAACCATTAGAATGATCATTAACATTGCATGGTACCCGAAGGGACGTAGAGGGTGTACCATGAGTCCTTGGAGGTTCTAACAAGTGAAGAATGGTTAACAGAGTACTCTAAAGGCTTAGAATGGTCTGAGAATGTGTAATAGGACTTATAATAACCATTAGAATTATCCTAAACAATGCTTGAGTCCCCAAGGGACGTAGAGGGTGTACCATGAGTCCTTGGAGGTTCTAACAAGTGTAGAATGGTTAAGAGAGTATTCTAAAGACTTAGAATGGTCTAGGAATGTGTTTTAGGACTTATAAGAACCATTAGAATGATCCTAAACATTGCATGGTACCCCAAGGGACGTAGAGGGTGTACCATGAGTCCTTGGAGGTTCTAACAATTGTAGAATGGTTACGAGAGTATTCTGAAGGCTTAGAATGGTCTAGGAATGTGTATCAGGACTTATAAGAACCATTAGAATGATCCTAAACATTGCATGGTACCCCAAGGGACGTAGAGGGTGTACCATGAGTCCTTGGAGGTTCTAATAAGTGTAGAATGGTTAAGAGAGTATTCTACAGGCTTAGAATGGAATAGGAATGTGTAATAGGACTTATAATAACCATTAGAACTATCCGAAACATTGCATGGTACCCCAAGGGACGTAGATGGTGTACCATGAGTCCTTGGAGGTTCTAACAAGTGTAGAATGGTTAAGTGAGTATTCTAAAGGCATAGAATGGTCTAGGAATGTGTATTAGGACTTATAAGAACCATTAGAATGATCTTAAATATTGCATGGTACCCCAAGGGACGTAGAGGGTGTACCATGAGTCCTTAGAGGTTCTAACAAGTGTAGAATAGTTAAGAGAGTATTCTAAAGGCTTAGAATGGTCTAGGAATGTGTAATAGGACTTATAATAACCATTAGAATTATCCTAAACAATGCTTGCGTCCCTTAGAGGGTGTACCATGAGTCCATGGAGGTTCTAACAAGTGTAGAATGGTTAAGAGAGTATTCTAAAGGCTTAGAATGGTCTAGGAATGTGTTTTAGGACTTATAAGAACCATTAGAATGATCCTAAACATTGCATGGTACCCCAAGGGACGTAGAGGGTGTACCATGAGTCCTTGGAGGTTCTAACAAGTGTAGAATGGTTAAGAGAGTATTCTAAAGGCTTAGAATGGTCTAGGAATGTGTAATAGGACTTATAATAACCATTAGAATTATCCTAAACAATGCTTGCGTCCCCAAGGGACGTAGAGGGTGTACCATGAGTCCTTGGAGGTTCTAACAAGTGTAGAATGGTTAAGAGAGTATTCTAAAGGCTTAGAATGGTCTTGGAATGTGTATTAGGACTTATAAGAACCGTTAGAATGATCCTAAACATTGCTCGAGTCCCCAAGGAACGTAGAGGGTGCAGCATGAGTCCTTGGAGGTTCTAATAAGTGTAGAATGGTTAAGAGAGTATTCTAAAGGCTTAGAATGGTCTAGGAAAGTGTACTAGGACTTATAATAACCATTAGAATGATCCTAAACATTGCATGGTACCCCAAGGGACGTAGAGGGCGTAGCATGAGTCCTTGGAGATTCTAACAAGTGTAGAATGGTTAAGAGAGTATTCTAAAGGCTTAGAATGGTCTAGGAATGTGTATTAGGACTTAAAATAACCATTAGAATGATCATTAACATTGCATGGTACCCCATGGGACGTATAGGGTGTACCATGAATCCTTGGAGGTTCTAACAAGTGTAGAATGGTTAAGAGAGTATTCTAAAGGCTTAGAATGGTCTAGGAATGTGTATTAGGACTTATAAGAACCAATAGAATGATCCTAAACATTGCTCGAGTCCCCAAGGGACATAGAGGGTGTAGCATGAGTCGTTGGAGGTTCTAATAAGTGTAGAATGGTTAAGAGAGTATTCTAAAGGCTTAGAATGGTCTAGGAAAGTGTACTAGGACTTATAATAACCATTAGAATGATCCTAAACATTGCATGGTACCCCAAGGGACGTAGAGGGCGTAGCATGAGTCCTTGGAGATTCTAACAAGTGTAGAATGGTTAAGAGAGTATTCTAAAGGCTTAGAATGGTCTAGGAATGTGTAATAGGACTTATAATAACCATTAGAATTATCCTAAACAATGCTTGCGTCCCCAAGGGACGTAGAGGGTGTACCATGAGTCCTTGGAGGTTCTAACAAGTGTAGAATGGTTAAGAGAGTATTCTAAAGGCTTTGAATGGTCTTGGAATGTGTATTAGGACTTATAAGAACCATTTGAATGATCCTAAACATTGCTCGAGTCCCCGAGGGACGTAGAGGGTGCAGCATGAGTCCTTGGAGGTTCTACTAGTGTAGAATGGTTAAGAGAGTATTCTAAAGGCCTAGAATGGTCTAGGAATGTGTTTTAGGACTCATAAGAACCATTAGAATGATCCTAAACATTGCATGGTACCCCAAGGGACGTAGAGGGTGTACCATGAGTCCTTGGAGGTTCTAACAATTGTAGAATGGTTACGAGAGTATTCTGAAGGCTTAGAATGGTCTAGGAATGTGTATTATGACTTATAATAACCATTAGAATGATCCTTAACATTGCATGGTACCCCAAGGGACGTAGAGGGTGTACCATGAGTCCTTGGAGGTTCTAATAAGTGTACAATGGTTAAGAGAGTATTCTACAAGGCTTAGAATGGAATAGGAATGTGTAATAGGACTTATAATAACTATTAGAACTATCCGAAACATTGCATGGTACCCCAAGGGACGTAGATGGTGTACCATGAGTCCTTGGAGGTTCTAACAAGTGTAGAATGGTTAAGTGAGTATTCTAAAGGCATAGAATGGTCTAGGAATGTGTATTAGGACTTATAATAACCATTAGAATGATCCTAAACACTGCATGGTGCCCCAAGGGACATAGAGGGTGTAGTATGAGTCCTTAGAGGTTCTAATAAGTGTAGACTGGTTAAGAGAGTATTCTAAAGCTTAGAATGGTCTAGGAATGTGTACTAGGACTTATAATAACCATTAGAATGATCCTAAACATTGCATGGTACCCCAAGGGACGTAGAGGGTGTACCATGAGTCCTTGGAGGTTCTAACAAAGTGTAGAATGGTTAAGAGAGTATTCTAAAGGCTTAGAATGGTCTAGGAATGTGTATTAGGACTTATAATAACCATTGGAATGATCCTAAACATTGCATGGTACCACAAGGGACGTAGAGGGTGTAGCATGAGTACTTGGAGGTTCTAACAAGTGTAGAATGGTTAAGTGAGTATTCTAAAGGCATAGAATGGTCTAGGAATGTGTATTAGGACTTATAAGAACCATTAGAATGATCCTAAACATTGCATGGTACCCCAAGGGACGTAGAGGGTGTACCATGAGTCCTTGGAGTTCTAACAATTGTAGAATGGTTAAGAGAGTATTCTGAAGGCTTAGAATGGTCTAGGAATGTGTATTATGACTTATAATAACCATTAGAATGATCCTTAACATTGCATGGTACCCCAAGGGACGTAGAGGGTGTACCATGAGTCCTTGGAGGTTCTAACAAGTGTAGAATGGTTAAGTGAGTATTCTAAAGGCATAGAATGGTCTAGGAATGTGTATTAGGACTTATAAGAACCATTAGAATGATCCTAAACATTGCATGGTACCCCAAGGGACGTAGAGGGTGTACCATGAGTCCTTGGAGTTCTAACAATTGTAGAATGGTTAAGAGAGTATTCTGAAGGCTTAGAATGGTCTAGGAATGTGTATTATGACTTATAATAACCATTAGAATGATCCTTAACATTGCATGGTACCCCAAGGGACGTAGAGGGTGTACCATGAGTCCTTGGAGGTTCTAACAAGTGTAGAATGGTTAAGTGAGTATTCTAAAGGCATAGAATGGTCTAGGAATGTGTATTAGGACTTATAAGAACCATTAGAATGATCTTAAATATTGCATGGTACCCCAAGGGACGTAGAGGGTGTACCATGAGTCCTTGGAGGTTCTAACAAGTGTAGAATAGTTAAGAGAGTATTCTAAAGGCTTAGAATGGTCTAGGAATGTGTAATAGGACTTATAATAACCATTAGAATTATCCTAAACAATGCTTGCGTCCCCAAGGGACGTAGAGGGTGTACCATGAGTCCTTGGAGGTTCTAACAAGTGTAGAATGGTTAAGAGAGTATTCTAAAGGCTTTGAATGGTCTTGGAATGTGTACTAGGACTTATAAGAACCATTTGAATGATCCTAAACATTGCTCGAGTCCCCGAGGGACGTAGAGGGTGCAGCATGAGTCCTTGGAGGTTCTACTAGTGTAGAATGGTTAAGAGAGTATTCTAAAGGCCTAGAATGGTCTAGGAATGTGTACTAGGAATTATAAGAACCATTAGAATGATCATTAACATTGCATGGTACCCGAAGGGACGTAGAGGGTGTACCATGAGTCCTTGGAGGTTCTAACAAGTGTAGAATGGTTAACAGAGTACTCTAAAGGCTTAGAATGGTCTGAGAATGTGTAATAGGACTTATAATAACCATTAGAATTATCCTAAACAATGCTTGCGTCCCTTAGAGGGTGTACCATGAGTCCATGGAGGTTCTAACAAGTGTAGAATGGTTAAGAGAGTATTCTAAAGGCTTAGAATGGTCTAGGAATGTGTTTTAGGACTTATAAGAACCATTAGAATGATCCTAAACATTGCATGGTACCCCAAGGGACGTAGAGGGTGTACCATGAGTCCTTGGAGGTTCTAACAAGTGTAGAATGGTTAAGAGAGTATTCTAAAGGCTTAGAATGGTCTAGGAATGTGTAATAGGACTTATAATAACCATTAGAATTATCCTAAACAATGCTTGCGTCCCCAAGGGACGTAGAGGGTGTACCATGAGTCCTTGGAGGTTCTAACAAGTGTAGAATGGTTAAGAGAGTATTCTAAAGGCTTAGAATGGTCTTGGAATGTGTATTAGGACTTATAAGAACCGTTAGAATGATTCCTAAACATTGCTCGAGTCCCCAAGGAACGTAGAGGGTGCAGCATGAGTCCTTGGAGGTTCTAATAAGTGTAGAATGGTTAAGAGAGTATTCTAAAGGCTTAGAATGGTCTAGGAAAGTGTACTAGGACTTATAATAACCATTAGAATGATCCTAAACATTGCATGGTACCCCAAGGGACGTAGAGGGCGTAGCATGAGTCCTTGGAGATTCTAACAAGTGTAGAATGGTTAAGAGAGTATTCTAAAGGCTTAGAATGGTCTAGGAATGTGTATTAGGACTTAAAATAACCATTAGAATGATCATTAACATTGCATGGTACCCCATGGGACGTATAGGGTGTACCATGAATCCTTGGAGGTTCTAACAAGTGTAGAATGGTTAAGAGAGTATTCTAAAGGCTTAGAATGGTCTAGGAATGTGTATTAGGACTTCTAAGAACCAATAGAATGATCCTAAACATTGCTCGAGTCCCCAAGGGACATAGAGGGTGTAGCATGAGTCGTTGGAGGTTCTAATAAGTGTAGAATGGTTAAGAGAGTATTCTAAAGGCTTAGAATGGTCTAGGAAAGTGTACTAGGACTTATAATAACCATTAGAATGATCCTAAACATTGCATGGTACCCCAAGGGACGTAGAGGGCGTAGCATGAGTCCTTGGAGATTCTAACAAGTGTAGAATGGTTAAGAGAGTATTCTAAAGGCTTAGAATGGTCTAGGAATGTGTAATAGGACTTATAATAACCATTAGAATTATCCTAAACAATGCTTGCGTCCCCAAGGGACGTAGAGGGTGTACCATGAGTCCTTGGAGGTTCTAACAAGTGTAGAATGGTTAAGAGAGTATTCTAAAGGCTTTGAATGGTCTTGGAATGTGTATTAGGACTTATAAGAACCATTTGAATGATCCTAAACATTGCTCGAGTCCCCGAGGGACGTAGAGGGTGCAGCATGAGTCCTTGGAGGTTCTACTAGTGTAGAATGGTTAAGAGAGTATTCTAAAGGCCTAGAATGGTCTAGGAATGTGTTTTAGGACTCATAAGAACCATTAGAATGATCCTAAACATTGCATGGTACCCCAAGGGACGTAGAGGGTGTACCATGAGTCCTTGGAGGTTCTAACAATTGTAGAATGGTTACGAGAGTATTCTGAAGGCTTAGAATGGTCTAGGAATGTGTATTATGACTTATAATAACCATTAGAATGATCCTTAACATTGCATGGTACCCCAAGGGACGTAGAGGGTGTACCATGAGTCCTTGGAGGTTCTAATAAGTGTACAATGGTTAAGAGAGTATTCTACAAGGCTTAGAATGGAATAGGAATGTGTAATAGGACTTATAATAACTATTAGAACTATCCGAAACATTGCATGGTACCCCAAGGGACGTAGATGGTGTACCATGAGTCCTTGGAGGTTCTAACAAGTGTAGAATGGTTAAGTGAGTATTCTAAAGGCATAGAATGGTCTAGGAATGTGTATTAGGACTTATAATAACCATTAGAATGATCCTAAACACTGCATGGTGCCCCAAGGGACATAGAGGGTGTAGTATGAGTCCTTAGAGGTTCTAATAAGTGTAGAATGGTTAAGAGAGTATTCTAAAGGCTTAGAATGGTCTAGGAAAGTGTACTAGGACTTATAATAACCATTAGAATGATCCTAAACATTGCATGGTACCCCAAGGGACGTAGAGGGCGTAGCATGAGTCCTTGGAGATTCTAACAAGTGTAGAATGGTTAAGAGAGTATTCTAAAGGCTTAGAATGGTCTAGGAATGTGTATTAGGACTTAAAATAACCATTAGAATGATCATTAACATTGCATGGTACCCCATGGGACGTATAGGGTGTACCATGAATCCTTGGAGGTTCTAACAAGTGTAGAATGGTTAAGAGAGTATTCTAAAGGCTTAGAATGGTCTAGGAATGTGTATTAGGACTTATAAGAACCAATAGAATGATCCTAAACATTGCTCGAGTCCCCAAGGGACATAGAGGGTGTAGCATGAGTCGTTGGAGGTTCTAATAAGTGTAGAATGGTTAAGAGAGTATTCTAAAGGCTTAGAATGGTCTAGGAAAGTGTACTAGGACTTATAATAACCATTAGAATGATCCTAAACATTGCATGGTACCCCAAGGGACGTAGAGGGCGTAGCATGAGTCCTTGGAGATTCTAACAAGTGTAGAATGGTTAAGAGAGTATTCTAAAGGCTTAGAATGGTCTAGGAATGTGTAATAGGACTTATAATAACCATTAGAATTATCCTAAACAATGCTTGCGTCCCCAAGGGACGTAGAGGGTGTACCATGAGTCCTTGGAGGTTCTAACAAGTGTAGAATGGTTAAGAGAGTATTCTAAAGGCTTTGAATGGTCTTGGAATGTGTATTAGGACTTATAAGAACCATTTGAATGATCCTAAACATTGCTCGAGTCCCCGAGGGACGTAGAGGGTGCAGCATGAGTCCTTGGAGGTTCTACTAGTGTAGAATGGTTAAGAGAGTATTCTAAAGGCCTAGAATGGTCTAGGAATGTGTTTTAGGACTCATAAGAACCATTAGAA
Source organism: Crotalaria pallida (assembly GCA_037953625.1). Taxonomy (NCBI): domain Eukaryota; kingdom Viridiplantae; phylum Streptophyta; class Magnoliopsida; order Fabales; family Fabaceae; genus Crotalaria; species Crotalaria pallida. Next base: position 60,838,157 of record CM075655.1, on the reverse strand, counting down.
TGATCCTAAACAATGCATGGTACCCCAAGGGATGTAGAGGGTGTACCATGAATCCTTGGAGGTTCTAACGAGTGTATAATGGTTAAGAGAGTATTCTAAATGCTTAGAATGGTCTAGGAATGTGTAATAGGACTTATAATAACCATTAGAATGAACCTAAACAATACTTGAGTCCCCAAGGGACGTAGAGGGTGTACCATGAGTCCTTGGAGGTTCTAATAAGTGTAGAATGGTTAAGAGAGTATTCTAAATGCTTAGAATTGTCTAGGAATGTGTAATAGGACTTATAATAACCATTAGAATGATCCTAAACAATGCTTGAGTCCCCAAGGGACGTAGAGGGTGTAGCATGAGTCCTTGGAGGTTATAAAAAGTGTGGAATGGTTAAGATAGTATTCTAAAGCCTTAGAATGGTCTAGGAATGTGTATTAGGACTTATAATAACCATTAGAATGATCCTAAACATTGCATGGTACCCCAAGGGACGTAGAGGGTGTACCATGAGTCCTTGGAGGTTCTAACAAAGTGTAGAATGGTTAAGAGAGTATTCTAAAGGCTTAGAATTGTCTAGGAATGTGTATTAGGACTTATAAGAACCATTAGAATGATCCTAAACTTTGCTCGAGTCCCCAAGGGACATAGAGGGTGTAGGATGAGTCCTTGGAGGTTCTAATAAGTGTAGAATGGTTAAGAGAGTATTCTAAAGGCTTAGAATGGTCTAGGAATGTGTATTAGGACTTATAAGAACCATTAGAATGATCCTAAACATTGCATGGTACCCCAAGGGACGTAGAGGGTGTACCATGAGTCCTTGGAGGTTCTAACAAGTGTAGAATGGTTAAGAGAGTATTCTAAAGGCTTAGAATGGTCTAGGAATGTGTATTAGGACTTATAATAACCATTGGAATGATCCTAAACATTGCATGGTACCACAAGGGACGTAGAGGGTGTATCATGAGTCCTTGTAGGTTCTAACAAGTGTAGAATGGTTAAGAGAGTGTTCTAAAGGCTTAGAATGGTCTAGGAATGTGTATTAGGATTTATAATAACCATTAGAATGATCCTAAACACTGCATGGTGCCCCAAGGGACATAGAGGGTGTAGTATGAGTCCTTAGAGGTTCTAATAAGTGTAGACTGGTTAAGAGAGTATTCTAAAGCTTAGAATGGTCTAGGAATGTGTACTAGGACTTATAATAACCATTAGAATGATCCTAAACATTGCATGGTACCCCAAGGGACGTAGAGGGTGTACCATGAGTCCTTGGAGGTTCTAACAAAGTGTAGAATGGTTAAGAGAGTATTCTAAAGGCTTAGAATGGTCTAGGAATGTGTATTAGGACTTATAATAACCATTGGAATGATCCTAAACATTGCATGGTACCACAAGGGACGTAGAGGGTGTAGCATGAGTCCTTGTAGGTTCTAACAAGTGTAGAATGGTTAAGAGAGTATTCTAAAGGCTTAGAATGGTCTAGGAAAGTGTATTAGGACTTATAAGAACCGTTAGAATGATCCTAAACATTGCATGGTACCCCAAGGGACGTAGAGGGTGTACCATGAGTCCTTGGAGGTTCTAACAAAGTGTAGAATGGTTAAGAGAGTATTCTAAAGGCTTAGAATGGTCTAAGAATGTGTATTTGGACTTATAAGAACCATTAGAATGATCCTACACATTGTTCGAGTCCCCAAGGGACATAAAGGGTGTAGCATGAGTCCTTGGAGGTTCTAACAAGTGTAGAATGGTTAAGAGAGTATTCTAAAGGCGTAGAATGGTCTAGGAATGTGTATTAGGACTTATAAGAACCATTAGAATGATCCTACACATTGTTCGAGTCCCCAAGGGACATAGAGGGTGTAGCATGAGTCCTTGGAGGTTCTAACAAGTGTAGAATGGTTATGAGAGTATTCTAAAGGCTTAGAATGGTCTAGGAATGTGTATTAGGACTTATAAGAACCATTAGAATGATCCTACACATTGTTCGAGTCCCCAAGGGACATAAAGGGTGTAGCATGAGTCCTTGGAGGTTCTAACAAGTGTAGAATGGTTAAGAGAGTATTCTAAAGGCGTAGAATGGTCTAGGAATGTGTATTAGGACTTATAAGAACCATTAGAATGATCCTACACATTGTTCGAGTCCCCAAGGGACATAGAGGGTGTAGCATGAGTCCTTGGAGGTTCTAACAAGTGTAGAATGGTTAAGAGAGTATTCTAAAGGCTTAGAATGGTCTAGGAATGTGTATTAGGACTTATAAGAACCATTAGAATGATCCTACACATTGTTCGAGTCCCCAAGGGACATAGAGGGTGTAGCATGAGTCCTTGGAGGTTCTAAAAAGTGTAGAATGGTTAAGAGAGTATTCTAAAGGCTTAGAATGGTCTAGGACTGTGTATTAGGACTTATAATAACCATTAAATGATCCTAAACAATGCTAGAGTCCCCAAGGGACGTAGAGGGTGTAGCATGAGTCCTTGGAGATTATAACAAGTGTAGAATGGTTAAGAGAGTATTCTAAAGGCTTAGAATGGTCTAGGAATGTGTATTAGGACTTATAATAACCATTAGAATGATCCTAAACAATGCTTGAGTCCCCAAGGGACGTAGAGGGTGTAGCATGAGTCCTTGGAGATTATAACAAGTGTAGAATGGTTAAGAGAGTATTCTAAAGGCTTAGAATGGTCTAGGAATGAGTATTAGGACTTATAAGAACCATTAGAATGATCCTAAACATTGCTCGAGTCCCCAAGGGACATAGAGAGTGTAGGATGAGTCCTGGAGGTTCTAATAAGTGTAGAATGGTTAAGAGAGTATTCTAAAGGCTTAGAATGGTCTAGGAATGTGTAGTAGGACTTATAAGAACCATTAGAATGATCCTAAACATTGCATGGTACCCCAAGGGACGTAGAGGGTGTACCATGAGTCCTTGGAGGTTCTAACAAGTGTAGAATGGTTAAGAGAGTATTCTAAAGGCTTAGAATGGTCTAGGAATGTGTATTAGGACTTATAATAACCATTGGAATGATCCTAAACATTGCGTGGTACCACAAGGGACGTAGAGGGTGTAGCATGAGTCCTTGTAGGTTCTAACAAGTGTAGAATGGTTAAGAGAGTATTCTAAAGGCTTAGAATGGTCTAGGAATGTGTAGTAGGACTTATAAGAACCATTAGAATGATCCTAAACATTGTACGAGTCCCCAAGGGACATAGAGGGTGTAGCAAGAGTCCTTGGAGGTTCTAATAAGAGTAGAATGGTTAAGAGAGTATTCCAAAGGCTTAGAATGGTCTAGGAATGTGTAGTAGGACTTATAAGAACCATTAGAATGATCCTAAACAATGCATGGTACCCCAAGGGATGTAGAGGGTGTACCATGAATCCTTGGAGGTTCTAACGAGTGTATAATGGTTAAGAGAGTATTCTAAATGCTTAGAATGGTCTAGGAATGTGTAATAGGACTTATAATAACCATTAGAATGAACCTAAACAATACTTGAGTCCCCAAGGGACGTAGAGGGTGTACCATGAGTCCTTGGAGGTTCTAATAAGTGTAGAATGGTTAAGAGAGTATTCTAAATGCTTAGAATTTTCTAGGAATGTGTAATAGGACTTATAATAACCATTAGAATGATCCTAAACAATGCTTGAGTCCCCAAGGGACGTAGAGGGTGTAGCATGAGTCCTTGGAGGTTATAAAAAGTGTGGAATGGTTAAGATAGTATTCTAAAGGCTTAGAATGGTCTAGGAATGTGTATTAGGACTTATAATAACCATTAGAATGATCCTAAACATTGCATGGTACCCCAAGGGACGTAGAGGGTGTACCATGAGTCCTTGGAGGTTCTAACAAAGTGTAGAATGGTTAAGAGAGTATTCTAAAGGCTTAGAATTGTCTAGGAATGTGTATTAGGACTTATAAGAACCATTAGAATGATCCTAAACTTTGCTCGAGTCCCCAAGGGACTTAGAGGGTGTAGGATGAGTCCTTGGAGGTTCTAATAAGTGTAGAATGGTTAAGAGAGTATTCTAAAGGCTTAGAATGGTCTAGGAATGTGTATTAGGACTTATAAGAACCATTAGAATGATCCTAAACATTGCATGGTACCCCAAGGGACGTAGAGGGTGCACCATGAGTCCTTGGAGGTTCTAACAAGTGTAGAATGGTTAAGAGAGTATTCTAAAGGCTTAGAATGGTCTAGGAATGTGTATTAGGACTTATAATAACCATTGGAATGATCCTAAACATTGCATGGTACCACAAGGGACGTAGAGGGTGTATCATGAGTCCTTGTAGGTTCTAACAAGTGTAGAATGGTTAAGAGAGTGTTCTAAAGGCTTAGAATGGTCTAGGAATGTGTATTAGGATTTATAATAACCATTAGAATGATCCTAAACACTGCATGGTGCCCCAAGGGACATAGAGGGTGTAGTATGAGTCCTTAGAGGTTCTAATAAGTGTAGACTGGTTAAGAGAGTATTCTAAAGCTTAGAATGGTCTAGGAATGTGTACTAGGACTTATAATAACCATTACAATGATCCTAAACATTGCATGGTACCCCAAGGGACGTAGAGGGTGTACCATGAGTCCTTGTAGTTTCTAACAAAGTGTAGAATGGTTAAGAGAGTATTCTAAAGGCTTAGAATGGTCTAGGAATGTGTATTAGGACATATAATAACCATTGGAATGATCCTAAACATTGCATGGTACCACAAGGGACGTAGAGGGTGTAGCATGAGTCCTTGTAGGTTCTAACAAGTGTAGAATGGTTAAGAGAGTATTCTAAAGGCTTAGAATGGTCTAGGAAAGTGTATTAGGACTTATAAGAACCGTTAGAATGATCCTAAACATTGCATGGTACCCCAAGGGACGTAGAGGGTGTACCATGAGTCCTTGGAGGTTCTAACAAAGTGTAGAATGGTTAAGAGAGTATTCTAAAGGCTTAGAATGGTCTAGGAATGTGTATTAGGACTTATAAGAACCATTAGAATGATCCTAAACTTTGCTCGAGTCCCCAAGGGACATAGAGGGTGTAGGATGAGTCCTTGGAGGTTCTAATAAGTGTATAATGGTTAAGAGAGTATTCTAAAGGCTTAGAATGGTCTAGGAATGTGTATTAGGACTTATAAGAACCATTAGAATGATCCTACACATTGTTCGAGTCCCCAAGGGACATAGAGGGTGTAGCATGAGTCCTTGGAGGTTCTAACAAGTGTAGAATGGTTAAGAGAGTATTCTAAAGGCGTAGAATGGTCTAGGAATGTGTATTAGGACTTATAAGAACCATTAGAATGATCCTACACATTGTTCGAGTCCCCAAGGGACATAGAGGGTGTAGCATGAGTCCTTGGAGGTTCTAACAAGTGTAGAATGGTTAAGAGAGTATTCTAAAGGCTTAGAATGGTCTAGGAATGTGTATTAGGACTTATAAGAACCATTAGAATGATCCTACACATTGTTCGAGTCCCCAAGGGACATAGAGGGTGTAGCATGAGTCCTTGGAGGTTCTAACAAGTGTAGAATGGTTAAGAGAGTATTCTAAAGGCGTAGAATGGTCTAGGAATGTGTATTAGGACTTATAAGAACCATTAGAATGATCCTACACATTGTTCGAGTCCCCAAGGGACATAGAGGGTGTAGCATGAGTCCTTGTAGGTTCTAACAAGTGTAGAATGGTTAAGAGAGTATTCTAAAGGCTTAGAATGGTCTAGGAATGTGTAGTAGGACTTATAAGAACCATTAGAATGATCCTAAACATTGTACGAGTCCCCAAGGGACATAGAGGGTGTAGCAAGAGTCCTTGGAGGTTCTAATAAGAGTAGAATGGTTAAGAGAGTATTCCAAAGGCTTAGAATGGTCTAGGAATGTGTAGTAGGACTTATAAGAACCATTAGAATGATCCTAAACAATGCATGGTACCCCAAGGGATGTAGAGGGTGTACCATGAATCCTTGGAGGTTCTAACGAGTGTATAATGGTTAAGAGAGTATTCTAAATGCTTAGAATGGTCTAGGAATGTGTAATAGGACTTATAATAACCATTAGAATGAACCTAAACAATACTTGAGTCCCCAAGGGACGTAGAGGGTGTACCATGAGTCCTTGGAGGTTCTAACAAGTGTAGAATAGTTAAGAGAGTATTCTAAAGGCTTAGAATGGTCTAGGAATGTGTAATAGGACTTATAATAACCATTAAAATGATCCTAAACAATGCTTGAGTCCCCAAGGGACGTAGAGGGTGTAGCATGAGTCCTTGGAGGTTATAAAAAGTGTAGAATGGTTAAGATAGTATTCTAAAGGCTTAGAATGGTCTAGGAATGTGTATTAGGACTTATAATAACCATTAGAATGATCCTAAACATTGCATGGTACCCCAAGGGACGTAGAGGGTGTACCATGAGTCCTTGGAGGTTCTAACAAAGTGTAGAATGGTTAAGAGAGTATTCTAAAGGCTTAGAATTGTCTAGGAATGTGTATTAGGACTTATAAGAACCATTAGAATGATCCTAAACTTTGCTCGAGTCCCCAAGGGACATAGAGGGTGTAGGATGAGTCCTTGGAGGTTCTAATAAGTGTAGAATGGTTAAGAGAGTATTCTAAAGGCTTAGAATGGTCTAGGAATGTGTATTAGGACTTATAAGAACCATTAGAATGATCCTAAACATTGCATGGTACCCCAAGGGACGTAGAGGGTGTACCATGAGTCCTTGGAGGTTCTAACAAGTGTAGAATGGTTAAGAGAGTATTCTAAAGGCTTAGAATGGTCTAGGAATGTGTATTAGGACTTATAATAACCATTGGAATGATCCTAAACATTGCATGGTACCCCAAGGGACGTAGAGGGTGTATCATGAGTCCTTGGAGGTTCTAACAAGTGTAGAATGGTTAAGAGAGTGTTCTAAAGGCTTAGAATGGTCTAGGAATGTGTATTAGGACTTATAAGAACCATTAGAATGATCCTACACATTGTTCGAGTCCCCAAGGGACATAGAGGGTGTAGCATGAGTCCTTGGAGGTTCTAACAAGTGTAGAATGGTTAAGAGAGTATTCTAAAGGCTTAGAATGGTTTAGGAATGTGTATTAGGACATATACGAACCTTTACAATGATCCTAAACATTGCTTGATACCCCAAGGGACGTAGAAGGTGTAGCATGAGTCCTTGGTGGTTCTAACAAGTGTAGAATGGTTAAAAGAGTATTCTAAAGGCTTAGAATGGTCTAGGAATGTGTATTAGGACTTATAAATACCATTAGAATGATCATAAACATTACTTAGTACCCCATGGGACGTAGAGGGTGTAGCATGAGTCCTTGGAGGTTCTAACAAGTGTAGAATGGTTAAGAGAGTATTCTAAAGGCTTATAATGGTCTAGGAATGTGTATTAGGACTTATAAGAACCATTAGAATGATCCTACACATTGTTCGAGTCCCCAAGGGACATAGAGGGTGTAGCATGAGTCCTTGGAGGTTCTAACAAGTGTAGAATGGTTAAGAGAGTATTCTAAAGGCTTAGAATGGTTTAGGAATGTGTATTAGGACATATACGAACCTTTACAATGATCCTACACATTGTTCGAGTCCCCAAGGGACATAGAGGGTGTAGCATGAGTCCTTGGAGGTTCTAAAAAGTGTAAAATGGTTAAGAGAGTATTCTAAAGGCTTAGAATGGTCTAGGAATGTGTATTAGGACTTATAAATACCATTAGAATGATCATAAACATTACTTAGTACCCCATGGGACGTAGAGGGTGTAGCATGAGTCCTTGGAGGTTCTAACAAGTGTAGAATGGTTAAGAGAGTATTCTAAAGGCTTAGAATGGTCTAGGAATGTGTATTAGGACTTATAAGAACCATTAGAATGATCCTACACATTGTTCGAGTCCCCAAGGGACATAGAGGGTGTAGCATGAGTCCTTGGAGGTTCTAACAAGTGTAGAATGGTTAAGAGAGTATTCTAAAGGCTTAGAATGGTCTAGGAATGGGTATTAGGACTTATAAGAACCATTAGAATGATCCTACACATTGTTCGAGTCCCCAAGGGACATAGAGGGTGTAGCATGAGTCCTTGGAGGTTCTAAAAAGTGTAGAATGGTTAAGAGAGTATTCTAAAGGCTTAGAATGGTCTAGGAATGTGTATTAGGACTTAAAATAACCATTAGAATGATCCTAAACAATGCTAGAGTCCCCAAGGGACGTAGAGGGTGTAGCATGAGTCCTTGGAGATTATAACAAGTGTAGAATGGTTAAGAGAGTATTCTAAAGGCTTAGAATGGTCTAGGAATGTGTATTAGGACATATAATAACCATTAGAATGATCCTAAACAATGCTTGAGTCCCCAAGGGACGTAGAGGGTGTAGCATGAGTCCTTGGAGATTATAACAAGTGTTGAATGGTTAAGATAGTATTCTAAAGGCTTAGAATGGTCTAGGAATGTGTATTAGGACTTATAATAACCATTAGAATGATCCTAAACATTGCATGGTGCCCCAAGGGACGTAGAGGGTGTAGCACGAGTCCTTGGAGATTATAACAAGTGTAGAATGGTTAAGAGAGTATTCTAAAGGCTTAGAATGGTCTAGGAATGTGTATTAGGACTTATAATAACCATTAGAATGATCCTAAACAATGCTTGAGTCCCCAAGGGACGTAGAGGGTGTAGCATGAGTCCTTGGAGATTATAACAAGTGTAGAATGGTTAAGATAGTATTCTAAAGGCTTAGAGTGGTCTAGGAATGTGTATTAGGACTTATAATAACCATTAGAATGATCCTAAACATTGCATGGTGCCCCAAGGGACGTAGAGGGTGTAGCATGAGTCCTTGGAGGTTCTAAAAGTGTAGAATGGTTAAGAGAGTATTCTAAAGGCTTAGAATGGTCTAGGAATGTGTACTAGGACTTATAATAACCATTAGAATGATCCTAAACATTGCATGGTACCCCAAGGGACGTAGAGGGTGTACCATGAGTCCTTGGAGGTTCTAACAAAGTGTAGAATGGTTAAGAGAGTATTCTAAATGCTTAGAATGGTCTAGGAATGTGTAATAGGACTTATAATAACCATTAGAATGATCCTAAACAATACTTGAGTCCCCAAGGGACGTAGAGGGTGTACCATGAGTCCTTGGAGGTTCTAATAAGTGTAGAATGGTTAAGAGAGTATTCTAAATGCTTAGAATTGTCTAGGAATGTGTAATAGGACTTATAATAACCATTAGAATGATCCTAAACAATGCTTGAGTCCCCAAGGGACGTAGAGGGTGTAGCATGAGTCCTTGGAGGTTATAAAAAGTGTAGAATGGTTAAGATAGTATTCTAAAGGCTTAGAATGGTCTAGGAATGTGTATTAGGACTTATAATAACCATTAGAATGATCCTAAACAATGCTTGAGTCCCCAAGGGACGTAGAGGGTGTAGCATGAGTCCTTGGAGATTATAACAAGTGTAGAATGGTTAAGATAGTATTCTAAAGGCTTAGAGTGGTCTAGGAATGTGTATTAGGACTTATAATAACCATTAGAATGATCCTAAACATTGCATGGTGCCCCAAGGGACGTAGAGGGTGTAGCATGAGTCCTTGGAGGTTCTAATAAGTGTAGAATGGTTAAGAGAGTATTCTAAAGGCTTAGAATGGTCTAGGAATGTGTACTAGGACTTATAATAACCATTAGAATGATCCTAAACATTGCATGGTACCCCAAGGGACGTAGAGGGTGTACCATGAGTCCTTGGAGGTTCTAACAAAGTGTAGAATGGTTAAGAGAGTATTCTAAATGCTTAGAATGGTCTAGGAATGTGTAATAGGACTTATAATAACCATTAGAATGATCCTAAACAATACTTGAGTCCCCAAGGGACGTAGAGGGTGTACCATGAGTCCTTGGAGGTTCTAATAAGTGTAGAATGGTTAAGAGAGTATTCTAAATGCTTTTAATTGTCTAGGAATGTGTAATAGGACTTATAATAACCATTAGAATGATCCTAAACAATGCTTGAGTCCCCAAGGGACGTAGAGGGTGTAGCATGAGTCCTTGGAGGTTATAAAAAGTGTAGAATGGTTAAGATAGTATTCTAAAGGCTTAGAATGGTCTAGGAATGTGTATTAGGACTTATAATAACCATTAGAATGATCCTAAACATTGCATGGTACCCCAAGGGACGTAGAGGGTGTACCATGAGTCCTTGGAGGTTCTAACAAAGTGTAGAATGGTTAAGAGAGTATTCTAAAGGCTTAGAATGGTCTAGGAATGAGTATTAGGACTTATAAGAACCATTAGAATGATCCTAAACATTGCTCGAGTCCCCAAGGGACATAGAGAGTGTAGGATGAGTCCTGGAGGTTCTAATAAGTGTAGAATGGTTAAGAGAGTATTCTAAAGGCTTAGAATGGTCAGGAATGTGTATTAGGACTTATAAGAACCATTAGAATGATCCTAAACATTGCATGGTACCCCAAGGGACGTAGAGGGAGTACCATGAGTCCTTGGAGGTTCTAACAAGTGTAGAATGGTTAACAGAGTATTCTAAAGGCTTAGAATGGTCTAGGAATGTGTATTAGGACTTATAATAACCATTGGAATGATCCTAAACATTGCGTGGTACCAGAAGGGACGTAGAGGGTGTAGCATGAGTCCTTGTAGGTTCTAACAAGTGTAGAACGGTAAAGAGAGTATTCTAAAGGCTTAGAATGGTCTAGGAATGTGTATTAGGACTTATAAGAACCATTAGAATGATCCTAAACATTGTTCGAGTCCCCAAGGGACATAGAGGGTGTAGCAAGAGTCGTTGGAGGTTCTAATAAGAGTAGAATGGTTAAGAGAGTATTCTAAAGGCTTAGAATGGTCTAGGAATGTGTAGTAGGACTTATAAGAACCATTAGAATGATCCTAAACAATGCATGGTACCCCAAGGGATGTAGAGGGTGTACCATGAATCCTTGGAGGTTCTAACAAGTGTAGAATGGTTAAGAGAGTATTCTAAATGCTTAGAATGGTTTAGGAATGTGTAATAGGACTTATAATAACCATTAGAATGATGATCCTAAACAATGCTTGAGTCCCCAAGGGACGTAGAGGGTGTAGCATGAGTCCTTGGAGGTTATAACAAGTGTAGAATGGTTAAGATATTATTCTAAAGGCTTAGAATGGTCTAGGAATGTGTATTAGGACTTATAATAACCATTAGAATGATCCTAAACATTGCATGGTGCCCCAAGGGACGTAGAGGGTGTAGCATGAGTCCTTGGAGGTTCTAATAAGTGTAGAATGGTTAAGAGAGTATTCTAAAGGCTTAGAATGGTCTAGGAATGTGTACTAGGACTTATAATAACCATTAGAATGATCCTAAACATTGCATGGTACCCCAAGGGACGTAGAGGGTGTACCATGAGTCCTTGGAGGTTCTAACAAAGTGTAGAATGGTTAAGAGAGTATTCTAAAGGATTAGAATGGTCTAGGAATGTGTATTAGGACTTATAATAACCATTGGAATGATCCTAAACATTGCATGGTACCACAAGGGACGTAGAGGTGTAGCATGAGTCCTTGTAGGTTCTAACAAGTGTAGAATGGTTAAGAGAGAATTTTAAAGGCTTAGAATGGTCTAGGAATGAGTATTAGGACTTATAAGAACCATTAGAATGATCCTAAACATTGCTCGAGTCCCCAAGGGACATAGAGAGTGTAGGATGAGTCCTGGAGGTTCTAATAAGTGTAGAATGGTTAAGAGAGTATTCTAAAGGCTTAGAATGGTCTAGGAATGTGTATTAGGACTTATAAGAACCATTGGAATGATCCTAAACATTGCATGGTACCCCAAGGGACGTAGAGGGTGTACCATGAGTCCTTGGAGGTTCTAACAAGTGTAGAATGGTTAAGAGAGTATTCTAAAGGCTTAGAATGGTCTAGGAATGTGTATTAGGACTTATAATAACCATTGGAATGATCCTAAACATTGCGTGGTACCACAAGGGACGTAGAGGGTGTAGCATGAGTCCTTGTAGGTTCTAACAAGTGAAGAACGGTAAAGAGAGTATTCTAAAGGCTTAGAATGGTCTAGGAATGTGTATTAGGACTTATAAGAACCATTAGAATGATCCTAAACATTGTTCGAGTCCCCAAGGGACATAGAGGGTGTAGCAAGAGTCCTTGGAGGTTCTAATAAGAGTAGAATGGTTAAGAGAGTATTCTAAAGGCTTAGAATGGTCTAGGAATGTGTAGTAGGACTTATAAGAACCATTAGAATGATCATAAACATTGCATGTTACCCCAAGGGACGTAGAGGGTGTACCATGAGTCCTTGGAGGTTTTAACAAGTGTAGAATGGTTAAGAGAGTATTCTAAAGGCTTAGAATGGTCTAGGAATGTGTACTAGGACTTATAATAACCATTGGAATGATCCTAAACATTGCGTGGTACCACAAGGGACATAGAGGGTGTAGGATGAGTCCTTGGAGGTTCTAATAAGTGTAGAATGGTTAAGAGAGTATTCTAAAGGCCTAGAATGGTCTAGGAATGTGTATTAGGACTTATAAGAACCATTAGAATGATCCTAAACATTGCATGGTACCCCAAGGGACGTAGAGGGTGTAGCATGAGTCCTTGGAGGTTCTAATAAGTGTAGAATGGTTAAGAGAGTATTCTAAAGGCTTACAATGGTCTAGGAATGTGTATTAGGACTTATAATAACCATTAGAATGATCCTAAACATTGCATGGTGCCCCAAGGGACGTAGATGGTGTAGCATGAGTCCTTGGAGGTTCTAACAAGTGTAGAATGGTTAAGAGAGTATTCTAAAGGCTTAGAATGGTCTAGGAATGTGTACTAGGACTTATAATAACCATTAGAATGATCCTAAACATTGCACGGTACCCCAAGCGACGTAGAGGGTGTACCATGAGTCCTTGGAGGTTCTAACAAAGTGTAGAATGGTTAAGAGAGTATTCTAAAGGTTTAGAATGGTCTAGGAATGAGTATTAGGACTTATAAGAACCATTAGAATGATCCTAAACATTGCTCGAGTCCCCAAGGGACATAGAGAGTGTAGGATGAGTCCTGGAGGTTCTAATAAGTGTAGAATGGTTAAGAGAGTATTCTAAAGGCTTAGAATGGTCTAGGAATGTGTATTAGGACTTATAAGAACCATTAGAATGATCCTAAACAATGCATGGTACCCCAAGGGATGTAGAGGGTGTACCATGAATCCTTGGAGGTTCTAACAAGTGTAGAATGGTTAAGAGAGTATTCTAAATGCTTAGAATGGTCTAGGAATGTGTAATAGGACTTATAATAACCATTAGAATGATCCTAAACAATGCTTGAGTCCCCAAGGGACGTAGAGGGTGTAGCATGAGTCCTTGGAGGTTATAACAAGTGTAGAATGGTTAAGATATTATTATAAAGGCTTAGAATGGTCTAGGAATGTGTATTAGGACTTATAATAACCATTAGAATGATCCTAAACATTGCATGGTGCCCCAAGGGACGTAGAGGGTGTAGCATGAGTCCTTGGAGGTTCTAATAAGTGTAGAATGGTTAAGAGAGTATTCTAAAGGATTAGAATGGTCTAGGAATGTGTATTAGGACTTATAATAACCATTGGAATGATCCTAAACATTGCATGGTACCACAAGGGACGTAGAGGTGTAGCATGAGTCCTTGTAGGTTCTAACAAGTGTAGAATGGTTAAGAGAGAATTTTAAAGGCTTAGAATGGTCTAGGAATGAGTATTAGGACTTATAAGAACCATTAGAATGATCCTAAACATTGCTCGAGTCCCCAAGGGACATAGAGAGTGTAGGATGAGTCCTGGAGGTTCTAATAAGTGTAGAATGGTTAAGAGAGTATTCTAAAGGCTTAGAATGGTCTAGGAATGTGTATTAGGACTTATAAGAACCATTAGAATGATCCTAAACATTGCATGGTACCCCAAGGGACGTAGAGGGTGTAGCATGAGTCCTTGGAGGTTCTAATAAGTGTAGAATGGTTAAGAGAGTATTCTAAAGGCTTACAATGGTCTAGGAATGTGTATTAGGACTTATAATAACCATTAGAATGATCCTAAACATTGCATGGTGCTCCAAGGGACGTAGATGGTGTAGCATGAGTCCTTGGAGGTTCTAATAAGTGTAGAATGGTTAAGAGAGTATTCTAAAGGCTTAGAATGGTCTAGGAATGTGTACTAGGACTTATAATAACCATTAGAATGATCCTAAACATTGCACGGTACCCCAAGCGAAGTAGAGGGTGTACCATGAGTCCTTGGAGGTTCTAACAAAGTGTAGAATGGTTAAGAGAGTATTCTAAAGGCTTAGAATGGTCTAGGAATGAGTATTAGGACTTATAAGAACCATTAGAATGATCCTAAACATTGCTCGAGTCCCCAAGGGACATAGAGAGTGTAGGATGAGTCCTGGAGGTTCTAATAAGTGTAGAATGGTTAAGAGAGTATTCTAAAGGCTTAGAATGGTCTAGGAATGTGTATTAGGACTTATAAGAACCATTAGAATGATCCTAAACATTGCATGGTACCCCAAGGGACGTAGAGGGAGTACCATGAGTCCTTGGAGGTTCTAACAAGTGTAGAATGGTTAAGAGAGTATTCTAAAGGCTTAGAATGGTCTAGGAATGAGTATTAGGACTTATAAGAACCATTAGAATGATCCTAAACATTGCTCGAGTCCCCAAGGGACATAGAGAGTGTAGGATGAGTCCTGGAGGTTCTAATAAGTGTAGAATGGTTAAGAGAGTATTCTAAAGGCTTAGAATGGTCTAGGAATGTGTAGTAGGACTTATAAGAACCATTAGAATGATCCTAAACATTGCATGGTACCCCAAGGGACGTAGAGGGTGTACCATGAGTCCTTGGAGGTTCTAACAAGTGTAGAATGGTTAAGAGAGTATTCTAAAGGCTTAGAATGGTCTAGGAATGTGTATTAGGACTTATAATAACCATTGGAATGATCCTAAACATTGCGTGGTACCACAAGGGACATAGAGGGTGTAGGATGAGTCCTTGGAGGTTCTAATAAGTGTAGAATGGTTAAGAGAGTATTCTAAAGTCTTAGAATGGTCTAGGAATGTGTATTAGGACTTATAAGAACCATTTGAATGATCCTAAACATTGCATGGTACCCCAAGGGACGTAGAGGGTGTAGCATGAGTCCTTGGAGGTTCTAATAAGTGTAGAATGGTTAAGAGAGTATTCTAAAGGCTTACAATGGTCTAGGAATGTGTATTAGGACTTATAATAACCATTAGAATGATCCTAAACATTGCATGGTGCCCCAAGGGACGTAGATGGTGTAGCATGAGTCCTTGGGGGTTCTAATAAGTGTAGAATGGTTAAGAGAGTATTCTAAAGGCTTAGAATGGTCTAGGAATGTGTACTAGGACTTATAATAACCATTAGAATGATCCTAAACATTGCACGGTACCCCAAGCGACGTAGAGGGTGTACCACGAGTCCTTGGAGGTTCTAACAAAGTGTAGAATGGTTAAGAGAGTATTCTAAAGGCTTAGAATGGTCTAGGAATGAGTATTAGGACTTATAAGAACCATTAGAATGATCCTAAACATTGCTCGAGTCCCCAAGGGACATAGAGAGTGTAGGATGAGTCCTTGGAGGTTCTAACAAGTGTATAATGGTTAAGAGAGTATTCTAAAGGCTTAGAATGGTCTAGGAATTTGTATTAGGACTTATAAGAACCATTAGAATGATCCTAAACATTGCATGGTACCCCAAGGGACGTAGAGGGAGTACCATGAGTCCTTGGAGGTTCTAACAAGTGTAGAATGGTTAAGAGAGTATTCTAAAGGCTTAGAATGGTCTAGGAATGTGTATTAGGACTTATAAGAACCATTAGAATGATCCTAAACATTGCGTGGTACCACAAGGGACGTAGAGGGTGTAGCATGAGTCCTTGGAGGTTCTAATAAGTGTAGAATGGTTAAGAGAGTATTCTAAAGGCTTACAATGGTCTAGGAATGTGTATTAGGACTTATAATAACCATTAGAATGATCCTAAACATTGCATGGTGCCCCAAGGGACGTAGATGGTGTAGCATGAGTCCTTGGAGGTTCTAATAAGTGTAGAATGGTTAAGAGAGTATTCTAAAGGCTTAGAATGGTCTAGGAATGTGTACTAGGACTTATAATAACCATTAGAATGATCCTAAACATTGCACGGTACCCCAAGCGACGTAGAGGGTGTACCATGAGTCCTTGGAGGTTCTAACAAAGTGTAGAATGGTTAAGAGAGTATTCTAAAGGCTTAGAATGGTCTAGGAATGAGTATTAGAACTTATAAGAACCATTAGAATGATCCTAAACATTGCTCGAGTCCCCAAGGGACATAGAGAGTGTAGGATGAGTCCTGGAGGTTCTAATAAGTGTAGAATGGTTAAGAGAGTATTCTAAAGGCTTAGAATGGTCTAGGAATGTGTATTAGGACTTATAAGAACCATTAGAATGATCCTAAACATTGCATGGTACCCCAAGGGACGTAGAGGGAGTACCATGAGTCCTTGGAGGTTCTAACAAGTGTAGAATGGTTAAGAGAGTATTCTAAAGGCTTAGAATGGTCTAGGAATGTGTATTAGGACTTATAAGAACCATTAGAATGATCCTAAACATTGCATGGTACCCCAAGGGACGTAGAGGGAGTACCATGAGTCCTTGGACGTTCTAACAAGTGTAGAATGGTTAAGAGAGTATTCTAAAGGCTTAGAATGGTCAGGAATGTGTATTAGGACTTATAAGAACCATTAGAATGATCCTAAACATTGCATGGTACCCCAAGGGATGTAGAGGGAGTACCATGAGTCCTTGGAGGTTCTAACAAGTGTAGAATGGTTAAGAGAGTATTCTAAAGGCTTAGAATGGTCTAGGAATGTGTATTAGGACTTATAATAACCATTGGAATGATCCTAAACATTGCGTGGTACCAGAAGGGACGTAGAGGGTGTAGCATGAGTCCTTGTAGGTTCTAACAAGTGTAGAACGGTAAAGAGAGTATTCTAAAGGCTTAGAATGGTCTAGGAATGTGTATTAGGACTTATAAGAACCATTAGAATGATCCTAAACATTGTTCGAGTCCCCAAGGGACATAGAGGGTGTAGCAAGAGTCGTTGGAGGTTCTAATAAGAGTAGAATGGTTAAGAGAGTATTCTAAAGGCTTAGAATGGTCTAGGAATGTGTAGTAGGACTTATAAGAACCATTAGAATGATCCTAAACAATGCATGGTACCCCAAGGGATGTAGAGGGTGTACCATGAATCCTTGGAGGTTCTAACAAGTGTAGAATGGTTAAGAGAGTATTCTAAATGCTTAGAATGGTCTAGGAATGTGTAATAGGACTTATAATAACCATTAGAATGATGATCCTAAACAATGCTTGAGTCCCCAAGGGACGTAGAGGGTGTAGCATGAGTCCTTGGAGGTTATAACAAGTGTAGAATGGTTAAGATATTATTCTAAAGGCTTAGAATGGTCTAGGAATGTGTATTAGGACTTATAATAACCATTAGAATGATCCTAAACATTGCATGGTGCCCCAAGGGACGTAGATGGTGTAGCATGAGTCCTTGGAGGTTCTAATAAGTGTAGAATGGTTAAGAGAGTATTCTAAAGGCTTAGAATGGTCTAGGAATGTGTACTAGGACTTATAATAACCATTAGAATGATCCTAAACATTGCACGGTACCCCAAGCGACGTAGAGGGTGTACCACGAGTCCTTGGAGGTTCTAACAAAGTGTAGAATGGTTAAGAGAGTATTCTAAAGGCTTAGAATGGTCTAGGAATGAGTATTAGGACTTATAAGAACCATTAGAATGATCCTAAACATTGCTCGAGTCCCCAAGGGACATAGAGAGTGTAGGATGAGTCCTGGAGGTTCTAATAAGTGTAGAATGGTTAAGAGAGTATTCTAAAGGCTTAGAATGGTCTAGGAATGTGTATTAGGACTTATAAGAACCATTAGAATGATCCTAAACATTGCATGGTACCCCAAGGGACGTAGAGGGAGTACCATGAGTCCTTGGAGGTTCTAACAAGTGTAGAATGGTTAAGAGAGTATTCTAAAGGCTTAGAATGGTCTAGGAATGTGTATTAGGACTTATAAGAACCATTAGAATGATCCTAAACATTGCATGGTACCCCAAGGGACGTAGAGGGAGTACCATGAGTCCTTGGAGGTTCTAACAAGTGTAGAATGGTTAAGAGAGTATTCTAAAGGCTTAGAATGGTCTAGGAATGAGTATTAGGACTTATAAGAACCATTAGAATGATCCTAAACATTGCTCGAGTCCCCAAGGGACATAGAGAGTGTAGGATGAGTCCTGGAGGTTCTAATAAGTGTAGAATGGTTAAGAGAGTATTCTAAAGGCTTAGAATGGTCTAGGAATGTGTAGTAGGACTTATAAGAACCATTAGAATGATCCTAAACATTGCATGGTACCCCAAGGGACGTAGAGGGTGTACCATGAGTCCTTGGAGGTTCTAACAAGTGTAGAATGGTTAAGAGAGTATTCTAAAGGCTTAGAATGGTCTAGGAATGTGTATTAGGACTTATAATAACCATTGGAATGATCCTAAACATTGCGTGGTACCACAAGGGACATAGAGGGTGTAGGATGAGTCCTTGGAGGTTCTAATAAGTGTAGAATGGTTAAGAGAGTATTCTAAAGGCTTAGAATGGTCTAGGAATGTGTATTAGGACTTATAAGAACCATTAGAATGATCCTAAACATTGCATGGTACCCCAAGGGACGTAGAGGGTGTAGCATGAGTCCTTGGAGGTTCTAATAAGTGTAGAATGGTTAAGAGAGTATTCTAGAGGCTTACAATGGTCTAGGAATGTGTATTAGGACTTATAATAACCATTAGAATGATCCTAAACATTGCATGGTGCCCCAAGGGACGTAGATGGTGTAGCATGAGTCCTTGGAGGTTCTAATAAGTGTAGAATGGTTAAGAGAGTATTCTAAAGGCTTAGAATGGTCTAGGAATGTGTACTAGGACTTATAATAACCATTAGAATGATCCTAAACATTGCACGGTACCCCAAGCGACGTAGAGGGTGTACCACGAGTCCTTGGAGGTTCTAACAAAGTGTAGAATGGTTAAGAGAGTATTCTAAAGGCTTAGAATGGTCTAGGAATGAGTATTAGGACTTATAAGAACCATTAGAATGATCCTAAACATTGCTCGAGTCCCCAAGGGACATAGAGAGTGTAGGATGAGTCCTGGAGGTTCTAATAAGTGTAGAATGGTTAAGAGAGTATTCTAAAGGCTTAGAATGGTCTAGGAATGTGTATTAGGACTTATAAGAACCATTAGAATGATCCTAAACATTGCATGGTACCCCAAGGGACGTAGAGGGAGTACCATGAGTCCTTGGAGGTTCTAACAAGTGTAGAATGGTTAAGAGAGTATTCTAAAGGCTTAGAATGGTCTAGGAATGTGTATTAGGACTTATAAGAACCATTAGAATGATCCTAAACATTGCGTGGTACCACAAGGGACGTAGAGGGAGTACCATGAGTCCTTGGAGGTTCTAACAAGTGTAGAATGGTTAAGAGAGTATTCTAAAGGCTTAGAATGGTCTAGGAATGAGTATTAGGACTTATAAGAACCATTAGAATGATCCTAAACATTGCTCGAGTCCCCAAGGGACATAGAGAGTGTAGGATGAGTCCTGGAGGTTCTAATAAGTGTAGAATGGTTAAGAGAGTATTCTAAAGGCTTAGAATGGTCTAGGAATGTGTAGTAGGACTTATAAGAACCATTAGAATGATCCTAAACATTGCATGGTACCCCAAGGGACGTAGAGGGTGTACCATGAGTCCTTGGAGGTTCTAACAAGTGTAGAATGGTTAAGAGAGTATTCTAAAGGCTTAGAATGGTCTAGGAATGTGTATTAGGACTTATAATAACCATTGGAATGATCCTAAACATTGCGTGGTACCACAAGGGACATAGAGGGTGTAGGATGAGTCCTTGGAGGTTCTAATAAGTGTAGAATGGTTAAGAGAGTATTCTAAAGGCTTAGAATGGTCTAGGAATGTGTATTAGGACTTATAAGAACCATTAGAATGATCCTAAACATTGCATGGTACCCCAAGGGACGTAGAGGGTGTAGCATGAGTCCTTGGAGGTTCTAATAAGTGTAGAATGGTTAAGAGAGTATTCTAGAGGCTTACAATGGTCTAGGAATGTGTATTAGGACTTATAATAACCATTAGAATGATCCTAAACATTGCATGGTGCCCCAAGGGACGTAGATGGTGTAGCATGAGTCCTTGGAGGTTCTAATAAGTGTAGAATGGTTAAGAGAGTATTCTAAAGGCTTAGAATGGTCTAGGAATGTGTACTAGGACTTATAATAACCATTAGAATGATCCTAAACATTGCACGGTACCCCAAGCGACGTAGAGGGTGTACCACGAGTCCTTGGAGGTTCTAACAAAGTGTAGAATGGTTAAGAGAGTATTCTAAAGGCTTAGAATGGTCTAGGAATGAGTATTAGGACTTATAAGAACCATTAGAATGATCCTAAACATTGCTCGAGTCCCCAAGGGACATAGAGAGTGTAGGATGAGTCCTTGGAGGTTCTAACAAGTGTAGAATGGTTAAGAGAGTATTCTAAAGGCTTAGAATGGTCTAGGAATATGTATTAGGACTTATAAGAACCATTAGAATGATCCTAAACATTGCATGGTACCCCAAGGGACGTAGAGGGAGTACCATGAGTCCTTGGAGGTTCTAACAAGTGTAGAATGGTTAAGAGAGTATTCTAAAGGCTTAGAATGGTCTAGGAATGTGTATTAGGACTTATAAGAACCATTAGAATGATCCTAAACATTGCGTGGTACCACAAGGGACGTAGAGGGTGTAGCATGAGTCCTTGGAGGTTCTAATAAGTGTAGAATGGTTAAGAGAGTATTCTAAAGGCTTACAATGGTCTAGGAATGTGTATTAGGACTTATAATAACCATTAGAATGATCCTAAACATTGCATGGTGCCCCAAGGGACGTAGATGGTGTAGCATGAGTCCTTGGAGGTTCTAATAAGTGTAGAATGGTTAAGAGAGTATTCTAAAGGCTTAGAATGGTCTAGGAATGTGTACTAGGACTTATAATAACCATTAGAATGATCCTAAACATTGCACGGTACCCCAAGCGACGTAGAGGGTGTACCATGAGTCCTTGGAGGTTCTAACAAAGTGTAGAATGGTTAAGAGAGTATTCTAAAGGCTTAGAATGGTCTAGGAATGAGTATTAGGACTTATAAGAACCATTAGAATGATCCTAAACATTGCATGGTACCCCAAGGGACGTAGAGGGAGTACCATGAGTCCTTGGAGGTTCTAACAAGTGTAGAATGGTTAAGAGAGTATTCTAAAGGCTTAGAATGGTCTAGGAATGAGTATTAGGACTTATAAGAACCATTAGAATGATCCTAAATATTGTTCGAGTCCCCAAGGGAGATAGAGGGTGTAGCAAGAGTGCTTGGAGGTTCTAATAAGAGTAGAATGGTTAAGAGAGTATTCTAAAGGCTTAGAATGGTCTAGGAATGTGTAGTAGGACTTATAAGAACCATTAGAATGATCCTAAACAATGCATGGTACCCCAAGGGATGTAGAGGGTGTACCATGAATCCTTGGAGGTTCTAACAAGTGTAGAATGGTTAAGAGAGTATTCTAAATGCTTAGAATGGTCTAAGAATGTGTAATAGGACATATAATAACCATTAGAATGATCCTAAACAATGCTTGAGTCCCCAAGGGACGTAGAGGGTGTAGCATGAGTCCTTGTAGGTTCTAACAAGTGTAGAATGGTTAAGAGAGAATTCTAAAGGCTTAGAATGGTCTAGGAATGAGTATTAGGACTTATAAGAACCATTAGAATGATCCTAAATATTGTTCGAGTCCCCAAGGGACATAGAGGGTGTAGCAAGAGTCCTTGGAGGTTCTAATAAGAGTAGAATGGTTAAGAGAGTATTCTAAAGGCTTAGAATGGTCTAGGAATGTGTAGTAGGACTTATAAGAACCATTTGAATGATCCTAAACATTGCATGGTACCCCAAGGGATGTAGAGGGTGTACCATGAGTCCTTCGAGGTTCTAACAAGTGTAGAATGGTTTAGAGAGTATTCTAAAGGCTTACAATGGTCTAGGAATGTGTATTAGGACTTATATTAACCATTAGAATGATCCTAAACATTGCATGGTTCCCCAAGGGACGTAGATGGATGAGTATTAGGACTTATAAGAACCATTAGAATGATCCTAAACATTGCTCGAGTCCCCAAGGGACATAGAGGGTGTAGGATGAGTCCTTGGAGGTTCTAATAAGTGTAGAATGGTTAAGAGAGTATTCTAAAGGCTTAGAATGGTCTAGGAATGTGTATTAGAACTTATAAGAACCATTAGAATGATCCTAAACATTGCATGGTACCCCAAGGGACGTAGAGGGTGTACCATGAGTCCTTGGAGGTTCTAACAAATGTAGAATGGTTAAGAGAGTATTCTAAAGGCTTAGAATGGTCTAGGAATGTGTATTAGGACTTATAATAACCATTGGAATGATCCTAAACATTACGTGGTACCACAAGGGACGTAGAGGGTGTAGCATGAGTCCTTGTAGGTTCTAACAAGTGTAGAACGGTTAAGAGAGTGTTCTAAAGGCTTAGAATGGTCTAGGAATGTGTATTAGGACTTATAAGAACCATTAGAATGATCCTAAATATTGTTCGAGTCCCCAAGGGACATAGAGGGTGTAGCAAGAGTCCTTGGAGGTTCTAATAAGAGTGGAATGGTTAAGAGAGTATTCTAAAGGCTTAGAATGGTCTAGGAATGCGTAGTAGGACTTATAAGAACCATTAGAATGATCCTAAACAATGCATGGTACCCCAAGGGATGTAGAGGGTGTACCATGAATCCTTGGAGGTTCTAACAAGTGTAGAATGGTTAAGAGAGTATTCTAAATGCTTAGAATGGTCTAGGAATGTGTATTAGGACTTATAAGAACCATTAGAATGATCCTAAACAATGCATGGTACCCCAAGGGATGTAGAGGGTGTACCATGAATCCTTGGAGGTTCTAACAAGTGTAGAATGGTTAAGAGAGTATTCTAAATGCTTAGAATGGTCTAAGAATGTGTAATAGGACATATAATAACCATTAGAATGATCCTAAACAATGCTTGAGTCCCCAAGGGACGTAGAGGGTGTAGCATGAGTCCTTGTAGGTTCTAACAAGTGTAGAATGGTTAAGAGAGAATTCTAAAGGCTTAGAATGGTCTAGGAATGAGTATTAGGACTTATAAGAACCATTAGAATGATCCTAAATATTGTTCGAGTCCCCAAGGGACATAGAGGGTGTAGCAAGAGTCCTTGGAGGTTCTAATAAGAGTAGAATGGTTAAGAGAGTATTCTAAAGGCTTAGAATGGTCTAGGAATGTGTAGTAGGACTTATAAGAACCATTTGAATGATCCTAAACATTGCATGGTACCCCAAGGGATGTAGAGGGTGTACCATGAGTCCTTCGAGGTTCTAACAAGTGTAGAATGGTTTAGAGAGTATTCTAAAGGCTTACAATGGTCTAGGAATGTGTATTAGGACTTATATTAACCATTAGAATGATCCTAAACATTGCATGGTTCCCCAAGGGACGTAGATGGATGAGTATTAGGACTTATAAGAACCATTAGAATGATCCTAAACATTGCTCGAGTCCCCAAGGGACATAGAGGGTGTAGGATGAGTCCTTGGAGGTTCTAATAAGTGTAGAATGGTTAAGAGAGTATTCTAAAGGCTTAGAATGGTCTAGGAATGTGTATTAGAACTTATAAGAACCATTAGAATGATCCTAAACATTGCATGGTACCCCAAGGGACGTAGAGGGTGTACCATGAGTCCTTGGAGGTTCTAACAAATGTAGAATGGTTAAGAGAGTATTCTAAAGGCTTAGAATGGTCTAGGAATGTGTATTAGGACTTATAATAACCATTGGAATGATCCTAAACATTACGTGGTACCACAAGGGACGTAGAGGGTGTAGCATGAGTCCTTGTAGGTTCTAACAAGTGTAGAACGGTTAAGAGAGTGTTCTAAAGGCTTAGAATGGTCTAGGAATGTGTATTAGGACTTATAAGAACCATTAGAATGATCCTAAATATTGTTCGAGTCCCCAAGGGACATAGAGGGTGTAGCAAGAGTCCTTGGAGGTTCTAATAAGAGTGGAATGGTTAAGAGAGTATTCTAAAGGCTTAGAATGGTCTAGGAATGCGTAGTAGGACTTATAAGAACCATTAGAATGATCCTAAACAATGCATGGTACCCCAAGGGATGTAGAGGGTGTACCATGAATCCTTGGAGGTTCTAACAAGTGTAGAATGGTTAAGAGAGTATTCTAAATGCTTAGAATGGTCTAAGAATGTGTAATAGGACATATAATAACCATTAGAATGATCCTAAACAATGCTTGAGTCCCCAAGGGACGTAGAGGGTGTAGCATGAGTCCTTGTAGGTTCTAACAAGTGTAGAATGGTTAAGAGAGAATTCTAAAGGCTTAGAATGGTCTAGGAATGAGTATTAGGACTTATAAGAACCATTAGAATGATCCTAAATATTGTTCGAGTCCCCAAGGGACATAGAGGGTGTAGCAAGAGTCCTTGGAGGTTCTAATAAGAGTAGAATGGTTAAGAGAGTATTCTAAAGGCTTAGAATGGTCTAGGAATGTGTAGTAGGACTTATAAGAACCATTTGAATGATCCTAAACATTGCATGGTACCCCAAGGGATGTAGAGGGTGTACCATGAGTCCTTCGAGGTTCTAACAAGTGTAGAATGGTTTAGAGAGTATTCTAAAGGCTTACAATGGTCTAGGAATGTGTATTAGGACTTATATTAACCATTAGAATGATCCTAAACATTGCATGGTTCCCCAAGGGACGTAGATGGATGAGTATTAGGACTTATAAGAACCATTAGAATGATCCTAAACATTGCTCGAGTCCCCAAGGGACATAGAGGGTGTAGGATGAGTCCTTGGAGGTTCTAATAAGTGTAGAATGGTTAAGAGAGTATTCTAAAGGCTTAGAATGGTCTAGGAATGTGTATTAGAACTTATAAGAACCATTAGAATGATCCTAAACATTGCATGGTACCCCAAGGGACGTAGAGGGTGTACCATGAGTCCTTGGAGGTTCTAACAAATGTAGAATGGTTAAGAGAGTATTCTAAAGGCTTAGAATGGTCTAGGAATGTGTATTAGGACTTATAATAACCATTGGAATGATCCTAAACATTACGTGGTACCACAAGGGACGTAGAGGGTGTAGCATGAGTCCTTGTAGGTTCTAACAAGTGTAGAACGGTTAAGAGAGTGTTCTAAAGGCTTAGAATGGTCTAGGAATGTGTATTAGGACTTATAAGAACCATTAGAATGATCCTAAATATTGTTCGAGTCCCCAAGGGACATAGAGGGTGTAGCAAGAGTCCTTGGAGGTTCTAATAAGAGTGGAATGGTTAAGAGAGTATTCTAAAGGCTTAGAATGGTCTAGGAATGCGTAGTAGGACTTATAAGAACCATTAGAATGATCCTAAACAATGCATGGTACCCCAAGGGATGTAGAGGGTGTACCATGAATCCTTGGAGGTTCTAACAAGTGTAGAATGGTTAAGAGAGTATTCTAAATGCTTAGAATGGTCTAAGAATGTGTAATAGGACATATAATAACCATTAGAATGATCCTAAACAATGCTTGAGTCCCCAAGGGACGTAGAGGGTGTAGCATGAGTCCTTAGAGGTTATAACAAGTGTAGAATGGTTAAGATAGTATTCTAAAGGCTTAGAATGGTCTAGGAATGTGTATTAGGACTTATAATAACCATTAGAATGATCCCAAACATTACATGGTGCCCCAAGGGACGTAGAGGGTGTAGCATGAGTCCTTGGAGGTTCTAATAAGTGTAGAATGGTTAAGAGAGTATTCTAAAGGCTTAGAATGGTCTAGGAATGTGTACTAGGACTTATAATAACCATTAGAATGATCCTAAACATTGCATGGTACCCCAAGGGACGTAGAGGGTGTACCATGAGTCCTTGGAGGTTCTAACAAAGTGTAGAATGGTTAAGAGAGTATTCTAAAGGCTTAGAATGGTCTAGGAATGTGTATTAGGACTTATAATAACCATTGGAATGATCCTAAACATTGCATGGTACCACAAGGGACGCAGAGGGTGTAGCATGAGTCCTTGGAGGTTCTAATAAGAGTAGAATGGTTAATAGAGTATTCTAAATGCTTAGAATGGTCTAGGAATGTGTAATAGGACTTATAATAACCATTAGAATGATCCTAAACAATGTTGGAGTCCCCAAGGGACTTAGAGTGTGTAGCATGAGTCCTTGGAGGTTATAACAAGTGTAGAATGGTTAAGATAGTATTCTAAAGGCTTAGAATGGTCTAGGAATGTGTATTAGGACTTATAATAACCATTAGAATGATCCTAAACATTGCATGGTGCCCCAAGGGACGTAGAGGGTGTAGCATGAGTCCTTGGAGGTTCTAATAAGTGTAGAATAGTTAAGAGAGTATTCTAAAGGCTTAGAATGGTTTAGGAATGTGTACTAGGACTTATAATAACCATTAGAATGATCCTAAACATTGCTCGAGTCCCCAAGGGACATAGAGGGTGTAGGATGAGTCCTTGGAGGTTCTAATAAGTGTAGAATGGTTAAGAGAGTATTCTAAAGGCTTAGAATGGTCTAGGAATGTGTATTAGGACTTATAAGAACCATTAGAATGATCCTAAACATTGCATGGTACCCCAAGGGACGTAGAGTGTGTAGCATGAGTCCTTGGAGGTTATAACAAGTGTAGAATGGTTAAGATAGTATTCTAAAGGCTTAGAATGGGCTTGGAATGTGTATTAGGACTTATAATAACCATTGGAATGATCCTAAACATTGCGTGATACCACAAGGGACGTAGAGGGTGTAGCATGAGTCCTTGTAGGTTCTAACAAGTGTAGAACGGTTAAGAGAGTATTCTAAAGGCTTAGAATGGTCTTGGAATGTGTATTAGGACTTATAAGAACCATTAGAATGATCCTAAACATTGTTCGAGTCCCCAAGGGACATAGAGGGTGTAGCAAGAGTCCTTGGAGGTTCTAATAAGAGTAGAATGGTTAAGAGAGTATTCTAAAGGCTTAGAATGGTCTAGGAATGTGTAGTAGGACTTATAAGAACCATTAGAATGATCCTAAACAATGCATGGTACCCCAAGGGATGTAGAGGGTGTACCATGAATCCTTGGAGGTTCTAACAAGTGTAGAATGGTTAAGAGAGTATTCTAAATGCTTAGAATGGTCTAGGAATGTGTAATAGGACTTATAATAACCATTAGAATGATCCTAAACAATGCTTGAGTCCCCAAGGGATGTAGAGGGTGTACCATGAATCCTTGGAGGTTCTAACAAGTGTAGAATGGTTAAGAGAGTATTCTAAATGCTTAGAATGGTCTAGGAATGTGTAATAGGACATATAATAACCATTAGAATGATCCTAAACAATGCTTGAGTCCCCAAGGGACGTAGAGGGTGTAGCATGAGTCCTTGGAGGTTATAACAAGTGTAGAATGGTTAAGATAGTATTCTAAAGGCTTAGAATGGTCTAGGAATGTGTATTAGGACTTATAATAACCATTAGAATGATCCTAAACATTGCTTGAGTCCCCAAGGGATGTAGAGGGTGTACCATGAGTCCTTGGAGGTTCTAACAAGTGTAGAATAGTTAAGAGAGTATTCTAAAGGCTTACAATGGTCTAGGAATGTGTATTAGGACTTATATTAACCATTAGAATGATCCTAAACATTGCATGGTTCCCCAAGGGACGTAGATGGATGAGTATTAGGCCTTATAAGAACCATTAGAATGATCCTAAACATTGCTCGAGTCCCCAAGGGACATAGAGGGTGTAGGATGAGTCCTTGGAGGTTATAATAAGTGTAGAATGGTTAAGAGAGTATTCTAAAGGCTTAGAATGGTCTAGGAATGTGTATTAGGACTTATAAGAACCATTAGAATGATCCTAAACATTGCATGGTACCCCAAGGGACGTAGAGGGTGTACCATGAGTCCTTGGAGGTTCTAACAAGTGTAGAATAGTTAAGAGAGTATTCTAAAGGCTTAGAATGGTCTAGGAATGTGTATTAGGACTTATAATAACCATTGGAATGATCCTAAACATTACGTGGTACCACAAGGGACGTAGAGGGTGTAGCATGAGTCCTTGTAGGTTCTAACAAGTGTAGAACGGTTATGAGAGTGTTCTAAAGGCTTAGAATGGTCTAGGAATGTGTATTAGGACTTATAAGAACCATTAGAATGATCCTAAACATTGTTCGAGTCCCCAAGGGACATAGAGGGTGTAGCAAGAGTCCTTGGAGGTTCTAATAAGAGTAGAATGGTTAAGAGAGTATTCTAAAGGCTTAGAATGGTCTAGGAATGTGAGTAGGACTTATAAGAACCATTAGAATGATCCTAAACAATGCATGGTACCCCAAGGGATGTAGAGGGTGTACCATGAATCCTTGGAGGTTCTAACAAGTGTAGAATGGTTAAGAGAGTATTCTAAATGCTTAGAATGGTCTAGGAATGTGTAATAGGACATATAATAACCATTAGAATGATCCTAAACAATGCTTGAGTCCCCAAGGGACGTAGAGGGTGTAGCATGAGTCCTTGGAGGTTATAACAAGTGTAGAATGGTTAAGATAGTATTCTAAAGGCTTAGAATGGTCTAGGAATGTGTATTAGGACTTATAATAACCATTAGAATGATCCCAAACATTACATGGTGCCCCAAGGGACGTAGAGGGTGTAGCATGAGTCCTTGGAGGTTCTAATAAGTGTAGAATGGTTAAGAGAGTATTCTAAAGGCTTAGAATGGTCTAGGAATGTGTACTAGGACTTATAATAACCATTAGAATGATCCTAAACATTGCATGGTACCCCAAGGGATGTAGAGGGTGTACCATGAATCCTTGGAGGTTCTAACAAAGTGTAGAATGGTTAAGAGAGTATTCTAAAGGCTTAGAATGGTCTAGGAATGTGTATTAGGACTTATAATAACCATTGGAATGATCCTAAACATTGCATGGTACCACAAGTGACGCAGAGGGTGTAGCATGAGTCCTTGTAGGTTCTAACAAGTGTAGAATGGTTAAGAGAGAATTCTAAAGGTTTAGAATGGTCTAGGAATGTGTAGTAGGACTTATAAGAACCATTAGAATGATCCTAAACAATGCATGGTACCCCAAGGGATGTAGAGGGTGTACCATGAATCCTTGGAGGTTCTAACAAGTGTAGAATGGTTAAGAGAGTATTCTAAATGCTTAGAATGGTCTAGGAATGTGTAATAGGACTTATAATAACCATTAGAATGATCCTAAACAATGCTTGAGTCCCCAAGGGACGTAGAGGGTGTAGCATGAGTCCTTGGAGGTTATAACAAGTGTAGAATGGTTAAGATAGTATTCTAAAGGCTTAGAATGGTCTAGGAATGTGTATTAGGACTTATAAGAACCATTAGAATGATCCTAAACATTGTTCGAGTCCCCAAGGGATGTAGAGGGTGTACCATGAGTCCTTGGAGGTTATAACAAGTGTAGAATGGTTAAGAGAGTATTCTAAAGGCTTAGAATGGTCTAGGAATGTGTAGTAGGACTTATAAGAACCATTAGAATGATCCTAAACAATGCATGGTACCCCAAGGGATGTAGAGGGTGTACCATGAATCCTTGGAGGTTCTAACAAGTGTAGAATGGTTAAGAGAGTATTCTAAATGCTTAGAATGGTCTAGGAATGTGTAATAGGACTTATAATAACCATTAGAATGATCCTAAACAATGCTTGAGTCCCCAAGGGACGTAGAGGGTGTAGCATGAGTCCTTGGAGGTTATAACAAGTGTAGAATGGTTAAGATAGTATTCTAAAGGCTTAGAATGGTCTAGGAATGTGTATTAGGACTTATAATAACCATTAGAATGATCCTAAACATTGCTTGAGTCCCCAAGGGATGTAGAGTGTGTACCATGAGTCCTTGGAGGTTCTAACAAGTGTAGAATAGTTAAGAGAGTATTCTAAAGGCTTACAATGGTCTAGGAATGTGTATTAGGACTTATATTAACCATTAGAATGATCCTAAACATTGCATGGTTCCCCAAGGGACGTAGATGGATGAGTATTAGGCCTTATAAGAACCATTAGAATGATCCTAAACATTGCTCGAGTCCCCAAGGGACATAGAGGGTGTAGGATGAGTCCTTGGAGGTAATAATAAGTGTAGAATGGTTAAGAGAGTATTCTAAAGGCTTAGAATGGTCTAGGAATGTGTATTAGGACTTATAAGAACCATTAGAATGATCCTAAACATTGCATGGTACCCCAAGGGACGTAGAGGGTGTACCATGAGTCCTTGGAGGTTCTAACAAGTGTAGAATAGTTAAGAGAGTATTCTAAAGGCTTAGAATGGTCTAGGAATGTGTATTAGGACTTATAATAACCATTGGAATGATCCTAAACATTACGTGGTACCACAAGGGACGTAGAGGGTGTAGCATGAGTCCTTGTAGGTTCTAACAAGTGTAGAACGGTTAAGAGAGTATTCTAAAGGCTTAGAATGGTCTAGGAATGTGTATTAGGACTTATAAGAACCATTAGAATGATCCTAAACATTGTTCGAGTCCCCAAGGGACATAGAGGGTGTAGCAAGAGTCCTTGGAGGTTCTAATAAGAGTAGAATGGTTAAGAGAGTATTCTAAAGGCTTAGAATGGTCTAGGAATGTGTAGTAGGTCTTATAAGAACCATTAGAATGATCCTAAACAATGCATGGTACCCCAAGGGATGTAGAGGGTGTACCATGAATCCTTGGAGGTTCTAACAAGTGTAGAATGGTTAAGAGAGTATTCTAAATGCTTAGAATGGTCTAGGAATGTGTAATAGGACATATAATAACCATTAGAATGATCCTAAACAATGCTTGAGTCCCCAAGGGACGTAGAGGGTGTAGCATGAGTCCTTGGAGGTTATAACAAGTGTAGAATGGTTAAGATAGTATTCTAAAGGCTTAGAATGGTCTAGGAATGTGTATTAGGACTTATAATAACCATTAGAATGATCCCAAACATTACATGGTGCCCCAAGGGACGTAGAGGGTGTAGCATGAGTCCTTGGAGGTTCTAATAAGTGTAGAATGGTTAAGAGAGTATTCTAAAGGCTTAGAATGGTCTAGGAATGTGTACTAGGACTTATAATAACCATTAGAATGATCCTAAACATTGCATGGTACCCCAAGGGATGTAGAGGGTGTACCATGAATCCTTGGAGGTTCTAAAAAAGTGTAGAATGGATAAGAGAGTATTCTAAAGGCTTAGAATGGTCTAGGAATGTGTATTAGGACTTATAATAACCATTGGAATGATCCTAAACATTGCATGGTACCACAAGTGACGCAGAGGGTGTAGCATGAGTCCTTGTAGGTTCTAACGAGTGTAGAATGGTTAAGAGAGAATTCTAAAGGTTTAGAATGGTCTAGGAATGTGTAGTAGGACTTATAAGAACCATTAGAATGATCCTAAACAATGCATGGTACCCCAAGGGATGTAGAGGGTGTACCATGAATCCTTGGAGGTTCTAACAAGTGTAGAATGGTTAAGAGAGTATTCTAAATGCTTAGAATGGTCTAGGAATGTGTAATAGGACTTATAATAACCATTAGAATGATCCTAAACAATGCTTGAGTCCCCAAGGGACGTAGAGGGTGTAGCATGAGTCCTTGGAGGTTATAACAAGTGTAGAATGGTTAAGATAGTATTCTAAAGGCTTAGAATGGTCTAGGAATGTGTATTAGGACTTATAATAACCATTAGAATGATCCTAAACAATGCTTGAGTCCCCAAGGGATGTAGAGGGTGTACCATGAGTCCTTGGAGGTTCTAACAAGTGTAGAATAGTTAAGAGAGTATTCTAAAGGCTTACAATGGTCTAGGAATGTGTATTAGGACTTATATTAACCATTAGAATGATCCTAAACATTGCATGGTTCCCCAAGGGACGTAGATGGATGAGTATTAGGACTTATAAGAACCATTAGAATGATCCTAAACATTGCTCGAGTCCCCAAGGGACATAGAGGGTGTAGGATGAGTCCTTGGAGGTTCTAATAAGTGTAGAATGGTTAAGAGAGTATTCTAAAGGCTTAGAATGGTCTAGGAATGTGTATTAGGACTTATAAGAACCATTAGAATGATCCTAAACATTGCATGGTACCCCAAGGGACGTAGAGGGTGTACCATGAGTCCTTGGAGGTTCTAACAAGTGTAGAATAGTTAAGAGAGTATTCTAAAGGCTTAGAATGGTCTAGGAATGTGTATTAGGACTTATAATAACCATTGGAATGATCCTAAACATTACGTGGTACCACAAGGGACGTAGAGGGTGTAGCATGAGTCCTTGTAGGTTCTAACAAGTGTAGAACGGTTAAGAGAGTATTCTAAAGGCTTAGAATGGTCTAGGAATGTGTATTAGGACTTATAAGAACCATTAGAATGATCCTAAACATTGTTCGAGTCCCCAAGGGACATAGAGGGTGTAGCAAGAGTCCTTGGAGGTTCTAATAAGAGTAGAATGGTTAAGAGAGTATTCTAAAGGCTTAGAATGGTCTAGGAATGTGTAGTAGGACTTATAAGAACCATTAGAATGATCCTAAACAATGCATGGTACCCCAAGGGATGTAGAGGGTGTACCATGAATCCTTGGAGGTTCTAACAAGTGTAGAATGGTTAAGAGAGTATTCTAAATGCTTAGAATGGTCTAGGAATGTGTAATAGGACATATAATAACCATTAGAATGATCCTAAACAATGCTTGAGTCCCCAAGGGACGTAGAGGGTGTAGCATGAGTCCTTGGAGGTTATAACAAGTGTATAATGGTTAAGATAGTATTCTAAAGGCTTAGAATGGTCTAGGAATGTGTATTAGGACTTATAATAACCATTAGAATGATCCCAAACATTACATGGTGCCCCAAGGGACGTAGAGGGTGTAGCATGAGTCCTTGTAGGTTCTAACAAGTGTAGAATGGTTAAGAGAGAATTCTAAAGGCTTAGAATGGTCTAGGAATGAGTATTAGGACTTATAAGAACCATTAGAATGATCCTAAATATTGTTCGAGTCCCCAAGGGACATAGAGGGTGTAGCAAGAGTCCTTGGAGGTTCTAATAAGAGTAGAATGGTTAAGAGAGTATTCTAAAGGCTTAGAATGGTCTAGGAATGTGTAGTAGGACTTATAAGAACCATTAGAATGATCCTAAACATTGCATGGTACCCCAAGGGATGTAGAGGGTGTACCATGAGTCCTTCGAGGTTCTAACAAGTGTAGAATGGTTAAGAGAGTATTCTAAAGGCTTACAATGGTCTAGGAATGTGTATTAGGACTTATATTAACCATTAGAATGATCCTAAACATTGCATGGTTCCCTAAGGGACGTAGATGGATGAGTATTAGGACTTATAAGAACCATTAGAATGATCCTAAACATTGCTCGAGTCCCCAAGGGACATAGAGGGTGTAGGATGAGTCCTTGGATGTTCTAATAAGTGTAGAATGGTTAAGAGAGTATTCTAAAGGCTTAGAATGGTCTAGGAATGTGTATTAGGACTTATAAGAACCATTGGAATGATCCTAAACATTACGTGGTACCACAAGGGACGTAGAGGGTGTAGCATGAGTCCTTGTAGGTTCTAACAAGTGTAGAACGGTTAAGAGAGTATTCTAAAGGCTTAGAATGGTCTAGGAATGTGTATTAGGACTTATAAGAACCATTAGAATGATCCTAAACATTGTTCGAGTCCCCAAGGGACATAGAGGGTGTAGCAAGAGTCCTTGGAGGTTCTAATAAGAGTAGAATGGTTAAGAGAGTATTCTAAAGGCTTAGAATGGTCTAGGAATGTGTAGTAGGACTTATAAGAACCATTAGAATGATCCTAAACAATGCATGGTACCCCAAGGGATGTAGAGGGTGTACCATGAATCCTTGGAGGTTCTAACAAGTGTAGAATGGTTAAGAGAGTATTCTAAATGCTTAGAATGGTCTAGGAATGTGTAATAGGACATATAATAACCATTAGAATGATCCTAAACAATGCTTGAGTCCCCAAGGGACGTAGAGGGTGTAGCATGAGTCCTTGGAGGTTATAACAAGTGTAGAATGGTTAAGAGAGTATTCTAAAGGCTTAGAATGGTCTAGGAATGTGTATTAGGACTTATAAGAACCATTAGAATGATCCTAAACATTGCATGGTACCCCAAGGGACGTAGAGGGTGTAGCATGAGTCCTTGTAGGTTCTAACAAGTGTAGAATGGTTAAGAGAGAATTCTAAAGGCTTAGAATGGTCTAGGAATGAGTATTAGGACTTATAAGAACCATTAGAATGATCCTAAATATTGTTCGAGTCCCCAAGGGACATAGAGGGTGTAGCAAGAGTCCTTGGAGGTTCTAATAAGAGTAGAATGGTTAAGAGAGTATTCTAAAGGCTTAGAATGGTCTAGGAATGTGTAGTAGGACTTATAAGAACCATTAGAATGATCCTAAACATTGCATGGTACCCCAAGGGATGTAGAGGGTGTACCATGAGTCCTTCGAGGTTCTAACAAGTGTAGAATGGTTAAGAGAGTATTCTAAAGGCTTACAATGGTCTAGGAATGTGTATTAGGACTTATATTAACCATTAGAATGATCCTAAACATTGCATGGTTCCCCAAGGGACGTAGATGGATGAGTATTAGGACTTATAAGAACCATTAGAATGATCCTAAACATTGCTCGAGTCCCCAAGGGACATAGAGGGTGTAGGATGAGTCCTTGGAGGTTCTAATAAGTGTAGAATGGTTAAGAGAGTATTCTAAAGGCTTACAATGGTCTAGGAATGTGTATTAGGACTTATATTAACCATTAGAATGATCCTAAATATTGTTCGAGTCCCCAAGGGACATAGAGGGTGTACCATGAATCCTTGGAGGTTCTAACAAGTGTAGAATGGTTAAGAGAGAATTCTAAAGGCTTAGAATGGTCTAGGAATGAGTATTAGGACTTATAAGAACCATTAGAATGATCCTAAATATTGTTCGAGTCCCCAAGGGACATAGAGGGTGTAGCAAGAGTCCTTGGAGGTTCTAATAAGAGTAGAATGGTTAAGAGAGTATTCTAAAGGCTTAGAATGGTCTAGGAATGTGTAGTAGGACTTATAAGAACCATTAGAATGATCCTAAACATTGCATGGTACCCCAAGGGATGTAGAGGGTGTACCATGAGTCCTTCGAGGTTCTAACAAGTGTAGAATGGTTAAGAGAGTATTCTAAAGGCTTAAAATGGTCTAGGAATGTGTATTAGGACTTATATTAACCATTAGAATGATCCTAAACATTGCATGGTTCCCCAAGGGACGTAGATGGATGAGTATTAGGACTTATAAGAACCATTAGAATGATCCTAAACATTGCTCGAGTCCCCAAGGGACATAGAGGGTGTAGGATGAGTCCTTGGAGGTTCTAATAAGTGTAGAATGGTTAAGAGAGTATTCTAAAGGCTTAGAATGGTCTAGGAATGTGTATTAGGACTTATAAGAACCATTAGAATGATCCTAAACATTGCATGGTACCCCAAGGGACGTAGAGGGTGTACCATGAGTCCTTGGAGGTTCTAACAAATGTAGAATGGTTAAGAGAGTATTCTAAAGGCTTAGAATGGTCTAGGAATGAGTATTACGACTTATAAGAACCATTAGAATGATCCTAAATATTGTTCGAGTCCCCAAGGGACATAGAGGGTGTACCATGAATCCTTGGAGGTTCGAACAAGTGTAGAATGGTTAAGAGAGAATTCTAAAGGCTTAGAATGGTCTAGGAATGAGTATTAGGACTTATAAGAACCATTAGAATGATCCTAAATATTGTTCGAGTCCCCAAGGGACATAGAGGGTGTAGCAAGAGTCCTTAGAGGTTCTAATAAGAGTAGAATGGTTAAGAGAGTATTCTAAAGGCTTAGAATGGTCTAGGAATGTGTAGTAGGACTTATAAGAACCATTAGAATGATCCTAAACATTGCATGGTACCCCAAGGGATGTAGAGGGTGTACCATGAGTCCTTCGAGGTTCTAACAAGTGTAGAATGGTTAAGAGAGTATTCTAAAGGCTTACAATGGTCTAGGAATGTGTATTAGGACTTATATTAACCATTAGAATGATCCTAAACATTGCATGGTTCCCCAAGGGACGTAGATGGATGAGTATTAGGACTTATAAGAACCATTAGAATGATCCTAAACATTGCTCGAGTCCCCAAGGGACATAGAGGGTGTAGGATGAGTCCTTGGAGGTTCTAATAAGTGTAGAATGGTTAAGAGAGTATTCTAAAGGCTTAGAATGGTCTAGGAATGTGTATTACGACTTATAAGAACCATTAGAATGATCCTAAACATTGCATGGTACCCCAAGGGACGTAGAGGGTGTACCATGAGTCCTTGGAGGTTCTAACAAATGTAGAATGGTTAAGAGAGTATTCTAAAGGCTTAGAATGGTCTAGGAATGTGTATTAGGACTTATAATAACCATTGGAATGATCCTAAACATTACTTGGTACCACAAGGGACGTAGAGGGTGTAGCATGAGTCCTTGTAGGTTCTAACAAGTGTAGAACGGTTAAGAGAGTATTCTAAAGGCTTAGAATGGTCTAGGAATGTGTATTAGGACTTATAAGAACCATTAGAATGATCCTAAACATTGCATGGTACCCCAAGGGACGTAGAGGGTGTACCATGAGTCCTTGGAGGTTCTAACAAAGTGTAGAATGGTTAAGAGAGTATTCTAAAGGCTTAGAATGGTCTAGGAATGTGTATTAGGACTTATAATAACCATTGGAATGATCCTAAACATTGCATGGTACCACAAGGGACGCAGAGGGTGTAGCATGAGTCCTTGTAGGTTCTAACAAGTGTAGAATGGTTAAGAGAGAATTCTAAAGGCTTAGAATGGCCTAGGAATGAGTATTAGGACTTATAAGAACAATTAGAATGATCCTAAATATTGTTCGAGTCCCCAAGGGACATAGAGGGTGTAGCATGAGTCCTTGTAGGTTCTAACAAGTGTAGAACGGTTAAGAGAGTATTCTAAAGGCTTAGAATGGTCTAGGAATGTGTATTAGGACTTATAAGAACCATTAGAATGATCCTAAACATTGTTCGAGTCCCCAAGGGACATAGAGGGTGTAGCAAGAGTCCTTGGAGGTTCTAATAAGAGTAGAATGGTTAAGAGAGTATTCTAAAGGCTTAGAATGGTCTAGGAATGTGTAGTAGGACTTATAAGAACCATTAGAATGATCCTAAACAATGCATGGTACCCCAAGGGATGTAGAGGGTGTACCATGAATCCTTGGAGGTTCTAACAAGTGTAGAATGGTTAAGAGAGTATTCTAAATGCTTAGAATGGTCTAGGAATGTGTAATAGGACATATAATAACCATTAGAATGATCCTAAACAATGCTTGAGTCCCCAAGGGACGTAGAGGGTGTAGCATGAGTCCTTGGAGGTTATAACAAGTGTAGAATGGTTAAGAGAGTATTCTAAAGGCTTAGAATGGTCTAGGAATGTGTATTAGGACTTATAAGAACCATTAGAATGATCCTAAACATTGCATGGTACCCCAAGGGACGTAGAGGGTGTAGCATGAGTCCTTGTAGGTTCTAACAAGTGTAGAATGGTTAAGAGAGAATTCTAAAGGCTTAGAATGGTCTAGGAATGAGTATTAGGACTTATAAGAACCATTAGAATGATCCTAAATATTGTTCGAGTCCCCAAGGGACATAGAGGGTGTAGCAAGAGTCCTTGGAGGTTCTAATAAGAGTAGAATGGTTAAGAGAGTATTCTAAAGGCTTAGAATGGTCTAGGAATGTGTAGTAGGACTTATAAGAACCATTAGAATGATCCTAAACATTGCATGGTACCCCAAGGGATGTAGAGGGTGTACCATGAGTCCTTCGAGGTTCTAACAAGTGTAGAATGGTTAAGAGAGTATTCTAAAGGCTTACAATGGTCTAGGAATGTGTATTAGGACTTATATTAACCATTAGAATGATCGTAAACATTGCATGGTTCCCCAAGGGACGTAGATGGATGAGTATTAGGACTTATAAGAACCATTAGAATGATCCTAAACATTGCTCGAGTCCCCAAGGGACATAGAGGGTGTAGGATGAGTCCTTGGAGGTTCTAATAAGTGTAGAATGGTTAAGAGAGTATTCTAAAGGCTTACAATGGTCTAGGAATGTGTATTAGGACTTATATTAACCATTAGAATGATCCTAAATATTGTTCGAGTCCCCAAGGGACATAGAGGGTGTACCATGAATCCTTGGAGGTTCTAACAAGTGTAGAATGGTTAAGAGAGAATTCTAAAGGCTTAGAATGGTCTAGGAATGAGTATTAGGACTTATAAGAACCATTAGAATGATCCTAAATATTGTTCGAGTCCCCAAGGGACATAGAGGGTGTAGCAAGAGTCCTTGGAGGTTCTAATAAGAGTAGAATGGTTAAGAGAGTATTCTAAAGGCTTAGAATGGTCTAGGAATGTGTAGTAGGACTTATAAGAACCATTAGAATGATCCTAAACATTGCATGGTACCCCAAGGGATGTAGAGGGTGTACCATGAGTCCTTCGAGGTTCTAACAAGTGTAGAATGGTTAAGAGAGTATTCTAAAGGCTTAAAATGGTCTAGGAATGTGTATTAGGACT
The DNA here is from genome assembly GCA_037953625.1 of Crotalaria pallida. NCBI lineage: Eukaryota > Viridiplantae > Streptophyta > Magnoliopsida > Fabales > Fabaceae > Crotalaria > Crotalaria pallida. Next base: position 60,799,311 of record CM075655.1, on the reverse strand, counting down.
TATATTAACCATTAGAATGATCCTAAACATTGCATGGTTCCCCAAGGGACGTAGATGGATGAGTATTAGGACTTATAAGAACCATTAGAATGATCCTAAACATTGCTCGAGTCCCCAAGGGACATAGAGGGTGTAGGATGAGTCCTTGGAGGTTCTAATAAGTGTAGAATGGTTAAGAGAGTATTCTAAAGGCTTAGAATGGTCTAGGAATGTGTATTAGGACTTATAAGAACCATTAGAATGATCCTAAACATTGCATGGTACCCCAAGGGACGTAGAGGGTGTACCATGAGTCCTTGGAGGTTCTAACAAATGTAGAATGGTTAAGAGAGTATTCTAAAGGCTTAGAATGGTCTAGGAATGAGTATTACGACTTATAAGAACCATTAGAATGATCCTAAATATTGTTCGAGTCCCCAAGGGACATAGAGGGTGTACCATGAATCCTTGGAGGTTCGAACAAGTGTAGAATGGTTAAGAGAGAATTCTAAAGGCTTAGAATGGTCTAGGAATGAGTATTAGGACTTATAAGAACCATTAGAATGATCCTAAATATTGTTCGAGTCCCCAAGGGACATAGAGGGTGTAGCAAGAGTCCTTGGAGGTTCTAATAAGAGTAGAATGGTTAAGAGAGTATTCTAAAGGCTTAGAATGGTCTAGGAATGTGTAGTAGGACTTATAAGAACCATTAGAATGATCCTAAACATTGCATGGTACCCCAAGGGATGTAGAGGGTGTACCATGAGTCCTTCGAGGTTCTAACAAGTGTAGAATGGTTAAGAGAGTATTCTAAAGGCTTACAATGGTCTAGGAATGTGTATTAGGACTTATATTAACCATTAGAATGATCCTAAACATTGCATGGTTCCCCAAGGGACGTAGATGGATGAGTATTAGGACTTATAAGAACCATTAGAATGATCCTAAACATTGCTCGAGTCCCCAAGGGACATAGAGGGTGTAGGATGAGTCCTTGGAGGTTCTAATAAGTGTAGAATGGTTAAGAGAGTATTCTAAAGGCTTAGAATGGTCTAGGAATGTGTATTACGACTTATAAGAACCATTAGAATGATCCTAAACATTGCATGGTACCCCAAGGGACGTAGAGGGTGTACCATGAGTCCTTGGAGGTTCTAACAAATGTAGAATGGTTAAGAGAGTATTCTAAAGGCTTAGAATGGTCTAGGAATGTGTATTAGGACTTATAATAACCATTGGAATGATCCTAAACATTACTTGGTACCACAAGGGACGTAGAGGGTGTAGCATGAGTCCTTGTAGGTTCTAACAAGTGTAGAACGGTTAAGAGAATATTCTAAAGGCTTAGAATGGTCTAGGAATGTGTATTAGGACTTATAAGAACCATTAGAATGATCCTAAACATTGCATGGTACCCCAAGGGACGTAGAGGGTGTACCATGAGTCCTTGGAGGTTCTAACAAAGTGTAGAATGGTTAAGAGAGTATTCTAAAGGCTTAGAATGGTCTAGGAATGTGTATTAGGACTTATAATAACCATTGGAATGATCCTAAACATTGCATGGTACCACAAGGGACGCAGAGGGTGTAGCATGAGTCCTTGTAGGTTCTAACAAGTGTAGAATGGTTAAGAGAGAATTCTAAAGGCTTAGAATGGCCTAGGAATGAGTATTAGGACTTATAAGAACAATTAGAATGATCCTAAATATTGTTCGAGTCCCCAAGGGACATAGAGGGTGTAGCTAGAGTCCTTGGAGGTTCTAATAAGAGTAGAATGGTTAATAGAGTATTCTAAATGCTTAGAATGGTCTAGGAATGTGTACTAGGACTTATAATAACCATTAGAATGATCCTAAACAATGTTGGAGTCCCCAAGGGACGTAGAGTGTGTAGCATGAGTCCTTGGAGGTTATAACAAGTGTAGAATGGTTAAGATAGTATTCTAAAGGCTTTGAATGGTCTAGGAATGTGTATTAGGACTTATAATAACCATTAGAATGATCCTAAACATTGCATGGTGCCCCAAGGGACGTAGAGGGTGTAGCATGAGTCCTAGGAGGTTCTAATAAGTGTAGAATAGTTAAGAGAGTATTCTAAAGGCTTAGAATGGTCTAGGAATGTGTACTAGGACTTATAATAACCATTAGAATGATCCTAAACATTGCTCGAGTCCCCAAGGGACATAGAGGGTGTAGGATGAGTCCTTGGAGGTTCTAATAAGTGTAGAATGGTTAAGAGAGTATTCTAAAGGCTTAGAATGGTCTAGGAATGTGTATTAGGACTTATAAGAACCATTAGAATGATCCTAAACATTGCATGGTACCCCAAGGGACGTAGAGGGTGTACCATGAGTCCTTGGAGGTTCTAACAAATGTAGAATGGTTAAGAGAGTATTCTAAAGGCTTAGAATGGTCTAGGAATGTGTATTAGGACTTATAATAACCATTGGAATGATCCTAAACATTACGTGGTACCACAAGGGACGTAGAGGGTGTAGCATGAGTCCTTGTAGGTTCTAACAAGTGTAGAACGGTTAAGAGAGTATTCTAAAGGCTTAGAATGGTCTAGGAATGTGTATTAGGACTTATAAGAACCATTAGAATGATCCTAAATATTGTTCGAGTCCCCAAGGGACATAGAGGGTGTAGCAAGAGTCCTTGGAGGTTCTAATAAGAGTGGAATGGTTAAGAGAGTATTCTAAAGGCTTAGAATGGTCTAGGAATGTGTAGTAGGACTTATAAGAACCATTAGAATGATCCTAAACAATGCATGGTACCCCAAGGGATGTAGAGGGTGTACCATGAATCCTTGGAGGTTCTAACAAGTGTAGAATGGTTAAGAGAGTATTCTATATGCTTAGAATGGTCTAGGAATGTGTAATAGGACATATAATAACCATTAGAATGATCCTAAACAATGCTTGAGTCCCCAAGGGACGTAGAGGGTGTAGCATGAGTCCTTGGAGGTTATAACAAGTGTAGAATGGTTAAGATAGTATTCTAAAGGCTTAGAATGGTCTAGGAATGTGTATTAGGACTTATAATAACCATTAGAATGATCCCAAACATTACATGGTGCCCCAAGGGACGTAGAGGGTGTAGCATGAGTCCTTGGAGGTTCTAACAAAGTGTAGAATGGTTAAGAGAGAATTCTAAAGGCTTAGAATGGTCTAGGAATGAGTATTAGGACTTATAAGAACCATTAGAATGATCCTAAATATTGTTCGAGTCCCCAAGGGACATAGAGGGTGTACCATGAATCCTTGGAGGTTCTAACAAGTGTAGAATGGTTAAGAGAGTATTCTAAAGGCTTAGAATGGTCTAGCAATGTGTACTAGGACTTATAATAACCATTAGAATGATCCTAAACATTGCTCGAGTCCCCAAGGGACATAGAGGGTGTAGGATGAGTCCTTGGAGGTTCTAATAAGTGTAAAATGGTTAAGAGAGTATTCTAAAGGCTTAGAATGGTCTAGGAATGTGTATTAGGACTTATAAGAACCATTAGAATGATCCTAAACATTGCATGGTACCCCAAGGGACGTAGAGGGTGTACCATGAGTCCTTGGAGGTTCTAACAAGTGTAGAATGGTTAAGAGAGTATTCTAAAGGCTTAGAATGGTCTAGGTATGTGTATTAGGACTTATAATAACCATTAGAATGATCCTAAACATTGCATGGTGCCCCAAGGGACGTAGAGGGTGTAGCATGAGTCCTTGGAGGTTCTAATAAGTGTAGAATGGTTAAGAGAGTATTCTAAATGCTTAGAATGGTCTAGGAATGTGTAATAGGACTTATAATAACCATTAGAATGATCCTAAACATTGCATGGTACCCCAAGGGACGTAGAGGGTGTACCATGAGTCCTTGGAGGTTCTAACAAAGTATAGAATGGTTAAGAGAGTATTCTAAAGGCTTAGAATGGTCTAGGAATGTGTATTAGGACTTATAATAACCATTAGAATGATCCTAAACATTGCATGGTACCACAAGGGACGTAGAGGGTGTAGCATGAGTCCTTGTAGGTTCTAACAAGTGTAGAATGGTTAAGAGAGTATTCTAAAGGCTTAGAATGGTCTAGGAATGTGTATTAGGACTTATAATAACCATTAGAATGATCCTAAACATTGCATGGTTCCCCAAGGGACGTAGATGGATGAGTATTAGGACTTATAAGAACCATTAGAATGATCCTAAACATTGCTAGAGTCCCCAAGGGACATAGAGGGTGTAGGATGAGTCCTTGGAGGTTCTAATAAGTGTAGAATGGTTAAGAGAGTATTCTAAAGGCTTAGAATGGTCTAGGAATGTGTATTAGGACTTATAAGAACCATTAGAATGATCCTAAACATTGCATGGTACCCCAAGGGACGTAGAGGGTGTACCGAGTCCTTGGAGGTTCTAACAAGTGTAGAATGGTTAAGAGAGTATTCTAAAGGCTTAGAATGGTCTAGGAATGTGTATTAGGACATATAATAACCATTGGAATGATCCTAAACATTACGTGGTACCACAAGGGACGTAGAGGGTGTAGCATGAGTCCTTGTAGGTTCTAACAAGTGTAGAATGGTTAAGAGAGAATTCTAAAGGCTTAGAATGGTCTAGGAATGAGTATTAGGACTTATAAGAACCATTAGAATGATCCTAAATATTGTTCGAGTCCCCAAGGGACATAGAGGGTGTAGCAAGAGTCCTTGGAGGTTCTATTAAGAGTAGAATGGTTAAGAGAGTATTCTAAAGGCTTAGAATGGTCTAGGAATGTGTAGTAGGACTTATAAGAACCATTAGAATGATCCTAAACAATGCATGGTACCCCAAGGGATGTAGAGGGTGTACCATGAGTCCTTGGAGGTTCTAACAAGTGTAGAATGGTTAAGAGAGTATTCTAAAGGCTTACAATGGTCTAGGAATGTGTATTAGGACTTATAATAACCATTAGAATGATCCTAAACATTGCATGGTTCCCCAAGGGACGTAGATGGATGAGTATTAGGACTTATAAGAACCATTAGAATGATCCTAAACATTGCTAGAGTCCCCAAGGGACATAGAGGGTGTAGGATGAGTCCTTGGAGGTTCTAATAAGTGTAGAATGGTTAAGAGAGTATTCTAAAGGCTTAGAATGGTCTAGGAATGTGTATTAGGACTTATAAGAACCATTAGAATGATCCTAAACATTGCATGGTACCCCAAGGGACGTAGAGGGTGTACCGAGTCCTTGGAGGTTCTAACAAGTGTAGAATGGTTAAGAGAGTATTCTAAAGGCTTAGAATGGTCTAGGAATGTGTATTAGGACATATAATAACCATTGGAATGATCCTAAACATTACGTGGTACCACAAGGGACGTAGAGGGTGTAGCATGAGTCCTTGTAGGTTCTAACAAGTGTAGAAAGGTTAAGAGAGAATTCTAAAGGCTTAGAATGGTCTAGGAATGAGTATTAGGACTTATAAGAACCATTAGAATGATCCTAAATATTGTTCGAGTCCCCAAGGGACATAGAGGGTGTAGCAAGAGTCCTTGGAGGTTCTATTAAGAGTAGAATGGTTAAGAGAGTATTCTAAAGGCTTAGAATGGTCTAGGAATGTGTAGTAGGACTTATAAGAACCATTAGAATGATCCTAAACAATGCATGGTACCCCAAGGGATGTAGAGGGTGTACCATGAGTCCTTGGAGGTTCTAACAAGTGTAGAATGGTTAAGAGAGTATTCTAAAGGCTTACAATGGTCTAGGAATGTGTATTAGGACTTATAATAACCATTAGAATGATCCTAAACATTGCATGGTTCCCCAAGGGACGTAGATGGATGAGTATTAGGACTTATAAGAACCATTAGAATGATCCTAAACATTGCTAGAGTCCCCAAGGGACATAGAGGGTGTAGGATGAGTCCTTGGAGGTTCTAATAAGTGTAGAATGGTTAAGAGAGTATTCTAAAGGCTTAGAATGGTCTAGGAATGTGTATTAGGACTTATAAGAACCATTAGAATGATCCTAAACATTGCATGGTACCCCAAGGGACGTAGAGGGTGTACCGAGTCCTTGGAGGTTCTAACAAGTGTAGAATGGTTAAGAGAGTATTCTAAAGGCTTAGAATGGTCTAGGAATGTGTATTAGGACATATAATAACCATTGGAATGATCCTAAACATTACGTGGTACCACAAGGGACGTAGAGTGTGTACCATGAGTCCTTGTAGGTTCTAACAAGTGTAGAACGGTTAAGAGAGTATTCTAAAGGCTTAGAATGGTCTAGGAATGTGTATTAGGACTTATAAGAACCATTAGAATGATCCTAAACATTGTTCGAGTCCCCAAGGGACATAGAGGGTGTAGCAAGAGTCCTTGGAGGTTCTAATAAGAGTAGAATGGTTAAGAGAGTATTCTAAAGGCTTAGAATGGTCTAGGAATGTGTAGTAGGACTTATAAGAACCATTAGAATGATCCTAAACAATGCATGGTACCCCAAGGGATGTAGAGGGTGTACCATGAATCCTTGGAGGTTCTAACAAGTGTAGAATGGTTAAGAGAGTATTCTAAATGCTTAGAATGGTCTAGGAATGTGTAATAGGACTTATAATAACCATTAGAATGATCCTAAACAATGCTTGAGTCCCCAAGGGACGTAGAGGGTGTAGCATGAGTCCTTGGAGGTTATAACAAGTGTAGAATGGTTAAGAGAGTATTCTAAAGGCTTACAATGGTCTAGGAATGTGTATTAGGACTTATAATAACCATTGGAATGATCCTAAACATTGCATGGTTCCCCAAGGGACGTAGATGGATGAGTATTAGGACTTATAAGAACCATTAGAATGATCCTAAACATTGCTCGAGTCCCCAAGGGACATAGAGGGTGTAGGATGAGTCCTTGGAGGTTCTAATAAGTGTAGAATGGTTAAGAGAGTATTCTAAAGGCTTAGAATGGTCTAGGAATGTGTATTAGGACTTATAAGAACCATTAGAATGATCCTAAACATTGCATGGTACCCCAAGGGACGTAGAGGGTGTACCATGAGTCCTTGGAGGTTCTAACAAGTGTAGAATGGTTAAGAGAGTATTCTAAAGGCTTAGAATGGTCTAGGTATGTGTATTAGGACTTATAATAACCATTAGAATGATCCTAAACATTGCATGGTGCCCCAAGGGACGTAGAGGGTGTAGCATGAGTCCTTGGAGGTTCTAATAAGTGTAGAATGGTTAAGAGAGTATTCTAAATGCTTAGAATGGTCTAGGAATGTGTAATAGGACTTATAATAACCATTAGAATGATCCTAAACATTGCATGGTACCCCAAGGGACGTAGAGGGTGTACCATGAGTCCTTGGAGGTTCTAACAAAGTATAGAATGGTTAAGAGAGTATTCTAAAGGCTTAGAATGGTCTAGGAATGTGTATTAGGACTTATAATAACCATTAGAATGATCCTAAACATTGCATGGTACCACAAGGGACGTAGAGGGTGTAGCATGAGTCCTTGTAGGTTCTAACAAGTGTAGAATGGTTAAGAGAGTATTCTAAAGGCTTAGAATGGTCTAGGAATGTGTATTAGGACTTATAATAACCATTAGAATGATCCTAAACATTGCATGGTTCCCCAAGGGACGTAGATGGATGAGTATTAGGACTTATAAGAACCATTAGAATGATCCTAAACATTGCTAGAGTCCCCAAGGGACATAGAGGGTGTAGGATGAGTCCTTGGAGGTTCTAATAAGTGTAGAATGGTTAAGAGAGTATTCTAAAGGCTTAGAATGGTCTAGGAATGTGTATTAGGACTTATAAGAACCATTAGAATGATCCTAAACATTGCATGGTACCCCAAGGGACGTAGAGGGTGTACCGAGTCCTTGGAGGTTCTAACAAGTGTAGAATGGTTAAGAGAGTATTCTAAAGGCTTAGAATGGTCTAGGAATGTGTATTAGGACATATAATAACCATTGGAATGATCCTAAACATTACGTGGTACCACAAGGGACGTAGAGGGTGTAGCATGAGTCCTTGTAGGTTCTAACAAGTGTAGAATGGTTAAGAGAGAATTCTAAAGGCTTAGAATGGTCTAGGAATGAGTATTAGGACTTATAAGAACCATTAGAATGATCCTAAATATTGTTCGAGTCCCCAAGGGACATAGAGGGTGTAGCAAGAGTCCTTGGAGGTTCTATTAAGAGTAGAATGGTTAAGAGAGTATTCTAAAGGCTTAGAATGGTCTAGGAATGTGTAGTAGGACTTATAAGAACCATTAGAATGATCCTAAACAATGCATGGTACCCCAAGGGATGTAGAGGGTGTACCATGAGTCCTTGGAGGTTCTAACAAGTGTAGAATGGTTAAGAGAGTATTCTAAAGGCTTACAATGGTCTAGGAATGTGTATTAGGACTTATAATAACCATTAGAATGATCCTAAACATTGCATGGTTCCCCAAGGGACGTAGATGGATGAGTATTAGGACTTATAAGAACCATTAGAATGATCCTAAACATTGCTAGAGTCCCCAAGGGACATAGAGGGTGTAGGATGAGTCCTTGGAGGTTCTAATAAGTGTAGAATGGTTAAGAGAGTATTCTAAAGGCTTAGAATGGTCTAGGAATGTGTATTAGGACTTATAAGAACCATTAGAATGATCCTAAACATTGCATGGTACCCCAAGGGACGTAGAGGGTGTACCGAGTCCTTGGAGGTTCTAACAAGTGTAGAATGGTTAAGAGAGTATTCTAAAGGCTTAGAATGGTCTAGGAATGTGTATTAGGACATATAATAACCATTGGAATGATCCTAAACATTACGTGGTACCACAAGGGACGTAGAGGGTGTAGCATGAGTCCTTGTAGGTTCTAACAAGTGTAGAAAGGTTAAGAGAGAATTCTAAAGGCTTAGAATGGTCTAGGAATGAGTATTAGGACTTATAAGAACCATTAGAATGATCCTAAATATTGTTCGAGTCCCCAAGGGACATAGAGGGTGTAGCAAGAGTCCTTGGAGGTTCTATTAAGAGTAGAATGGTTAAGAGAGTATTCTAAAGGCTTAGAATGGTCTAGGAATGTGTAGTAGGACTTATAAGAACCATTAGAATGATCCTAAACAATGCATGGTACCCCAAGGGATGTAGAGGGTGTACCATGAGTCCTTGGAGGTTCTAACAAGTGTAGAATGGTTAAGAGAGTATTCTAAAGGCTTACAATGGTCTAGGAATGTGTATTAGGACTTATAATAACCATTAGAATGATCCTAAACATTGCATGGTTCCCCAAGGGACGTAGATGGATGAGTATTAGGACTTATAAGAACCATTAGAATGATCCTAAACATTGCTAGAGTCCCCAAGGGACATAGAGGGTGTAGGATGAGTCCTTGGAGGTTCTAATAAGTGTAGAATGGTTAAGAGAGTATTCTAAAGGCTTAGAATGGTCTAGGAATGTGTATTAGGACTTATAAGAACCATTAGAATGATCCTAAACATTGCATGGTACCCCAAGGGACGTAGAGGGTGTACCGAGTCCTTGGAGGTTCTAACAAGTGTAGAATGGTTAAGAGAGTATTCTAAAGGCTTAGAATGGTCTAGGAATGTGTATTAGGACATATAATAACCATTGGAATGATCCTAAACATTACGTGGTACCACAAGGGACGTAGAGTGTGTACCATGAGTCCTTGTAGGTTCTAACAAGTGTAGAACGGTTAAGAGAGTATTCTAAAGGCTTAGAATGGTCTAGGAATGTGTATTAGGACTTATAAGAACCATTAGAATGATCCTAAACATTGTTCGAGTCCCCAAGGGACATAGAGGGTGTAGCAAGAGTCCTTGGAGGTTCTAATAAGAGTAGAATGGTTAAGAGAGTATTCTAAAGGCTTAGAATGGTCTAGGAATGTGTAGTAGGACTTATAAGAACCATTAGAATGATCCTAAACAATGCATGGTACCCCAAGGGATGTAGAGGGTGTACCATGAATCCTTGGAGGTTCTAACAAGTGTAGAATGGTTAAGAGAGTATTCTAAATGCTTAGAATGGTCTAGGAATGTGTAATAGGACTTATAATAACCATTAGAATGATCCTAAACAATGCTTGAGTCCCCAAGGGACGTAGACGGTGTAGCATGAGTCCTTGGAGGTTATAACAAGTGTAGAATGGTTAAGAGAGTATTCTAAAGGCTTACAATGGTCTAGGAATGTGTATTAGGACTTATAATAACCATTGGAATGATCCTAAACATTGCATGGTTCCCCAAGGGACGTAGATGGATGAGTATTAGGACTTATAAGAACCATTAGAATGATCCTAAACATTGCTCGAGTCCCCAAGGGACATAGAGGGTGTAGGATGAGTCCTTGGAGGTTCTAATAAGTGTAGAATGGTTAAGAGAGTATTCTAAAGGCTTAGAATGGTCTAGGAATGTGTATTAGGACTTATAAGAACCATTAGAATGATCCTAAACATTGCATGGTACCCCAAGGGACGTAGAGGGTGTACCATGAGTCCTTGGAGGTTCTAACAAGTGTAGAATGGTTAAGAGAGTATTCTAAAGGCTTAGAATGGTCTAGGTATGTGTATTAGGACTTATAATAACCATTAGAATGATCCTAAACATTGCAAGGTGCCCCAAGGGACGTAGAGGGTGTAGCATGAGTCCTTGGAGGTTCTAATAAGTGTAGAATGGTTAAGAGAGTATTCTAAATGCTTAGAATGGTCTAGGAATGTGTTATAGGACTTATAATAACCATTAGAATGATCCTAAACATTGCATGGTACCCCAAGGGACGTAGAGGGTGTACCATGAGTCCTTGGAGGTTCTAACAAAGTATAGAATGGTTAAGAGAGTATTCTAAAGGCTTAGAATGGTCTAGGAATGTGTATTAGGACTTATAATAACCATTAGAATGATCCTAAACATTGCATGGTACCACAAGGGACGTAGAGGGTGTAGCATGAGTCCTTGTAGGTTCTAACAAGTGTAGAATGGTTAAGAGAGTATTCTAAAGGCTTAGAATGGTCTAGGAATGTGTATTAGGACTTATAATAACCATTAGAATGATCCTAAACATTGCATGGTTCCCCAAGGGACGTAGATGGATGAGTATTAGGACTTATAAGAACCATTAGAATGATCCTAAACATTGCTAGAGTCCCCAAGGGACATAGAGGGTGTAGGATGAGTCCTTGGAGGTTCTAATAAGTGTAGAATGGTTAAGAGAGTATTCTAAAGGCTTAGAATGGTCTAGGAATGTGTATTAGGACTTATAAGAACCATTAGAATGATCCTAAACATTGCATGGTACCCCAAGGGACGTAGAGGGTGTACCGAGTCCTTGGAGGTTCTAACAAGTGTAGAATGGTTAAGAGAGTATTCTAAAGGCTTAGAATGGTCTAGGAATGTGTATTAGGACATATAATAACCATTGGAATGATCCTAAACATTACGTGGTACCACAAGGGACGTAGAGGGTGTAGCATGAGTCCTTGTAGGTTCTAACAAGTGTAGAATGGTTAAGAGAGAATTCTAAAGGCTTAGAATGGTCTAGGAATGAGTATTAGGACTTATAAGAACCATTAGAATGATCCTAAATATTGTTCGAGTCCCCAAGGGACATAGAGGGTGTAGCAAGAGTCCTTGGAGGTTCTATTAAGAGTAGAATGGTTAAGAGAGTATTCTAAAGGCTTAGAATGGTCTAGGAATGTGTAGTAGGACTTATAAGAACCATTAGAATGATCCTAAACAATGCATGGTACCCCAAGGGATGTAGAGGGTGTACCATGAGTCCTTGGAGGTTCTAACAAGTGTAGAATGGTTAAGAGAGTATTCTAAAGGCTTACAATGGTCTAGGAATGTGTATTAGGACTTATAATAACCATTAGAATGATCCTAAACATTGCATGGTTCCCCAAGGGACGTAGATGGATGAGTATTAGGACTTATAAGAACCATTAGAATGATCCTAAACATTGCTAGAGTCCCCAAGGGACATAGAGGGTGTAGGATGAGTCCTTGGAGGTTCTAATAAGTGTAGAATGGTTAAGAGAGTATTCTAAAGGCTTAGAATGGTCTAGGAATGTGTATTAGGACTTATAAGAACCATTAGAATGATCCTAAACATTGCATGGTACCCCAAGGGACGTAGAGGGTGTACCGAGTCCTTGGAGGTTCTAACAAGTGTAGAATGGTTAAGAGAGTATTCTAAAGGCTTAGAATGGTCTAGGAATGTGTATTAGGACATATAATAACCATTGGAATGATCCTAAACATTACGTGGTACCACAAGGGACGTAGAGTGTGTACCATGAGTCCTTGTAGGTTCTAACAAGTGTAGAACGGTTAAGAGAGTATTCTAAAGGCTTAGAATGGTCTAGGAATGTGTATTAGGACTTATAAGAACCATTAGAATGATCCTAAACATTGTTCGAGTCCCCAAGGGACATAGAGGGTGTAGCAAGAGTCCTTGGAGGTTCTAATAAGAGTAGAATGGTTAAGAGAGTATTCTAAAGGCTTAGAATGGTCTAGGAATGTGTAGTAGGACTTATAAGAACCATTAGAATGATCCTAAACAATGCATGGTACCCCAAGGGATGTAGAGGGTGTACCATGAATCCTTGGAGGTTCTAACAAGTGTAGAATGGTTAAGAGAGTATTCTAAATGCTTAGAATGGTCTAGGAATGTGTAATAGGACTTATAATAACCATTAGAATGATCCTAAACATTGCATGGTTCCCCAAGGGACGTAGATGGATGAGTATTAGGACTTATAAGAACCATTAGAATGATCCTAAACATTGCTCGAGTCCCCAAGGGACATAGAGGGTGTAGGATGAGTCCTTGGAGGTTCTAATAAGTGTAGAATGGTTAAGAGAGTATTCTAAAGGCTTAGAATGGTCTAGGAATGTGTATTAGGACTTATAAGAACCATTAGAATGATCCTAAACATTGCATGGTACCCCAAGGGACGTAGAGGGTGTACCATGAGTCCTTGGAGGTTCTAACAAGTGTAGAATGGTTAAGAGAGTATTCTAAAGGCTTAGAATGGTCTAGGTATGTGTATTAGGACTTATAATAACCATTAGAATGATCCTAAACATTGCATGGTGCCCCAAGGGACGTAGAGGGTGTAGCATGAGTCCTTGGAGGTTCTAATAAGTGTAGAATGGTTAAGAGAGTATTCTAAATGCTTAGAATGGTCTAGGAATGTGTAATAGGACTTATAATAACCATTAGAATGATCCTAAACATTGCATGGTACCCCAAGGGACGTAGAGGGTGTACCATGAGTCCTTGGAGGTTCTAACAAAGTATAGAATGGTTAAGAGAGTATTCTAAAGGCTTAGAATGGTCTAGGAATGTGTATTAGGACTTATAATAACCATTAGAATGATCCTAAACATTGCATGGTACCACAAGGGACGTAGAGGGTGTAGCATGAGTCCTTGTAGGTTCTAACAAGTGTAGAATGGTTAAGAGAGTATTCTAAAGGCTTACAATGGTCTAGGAATGTGTATTAGGACTTATAATAACCATTGGAATGATCCTAAACATTGCATGGTTCCCCAAGGGACGTAGATGGATGAGTATTAGGACTTATAAGAACCATTAGAATGATCCTAAACATTGCTCGAGTCCCCAAGGGACATAGAGGGTGTAGGATGAGTCCTTGGAGGTTCTAATAAGTGTAGAATGGTTAAGAGAGTATTCTAAAGGCTTAGAATGGTCTAGGAATGTGTATTAGGACTTATAAGAACCATTAGAATGATCCTAAACATTGCATGGTACCCCAAGGGACGTAGAGGGTGTACCATGAGTCCTTGGAGGTTCTAACAAGTGTAGAATGGTTAAGAGAGTATTCTAAAGGCTTAGAATGGTCTAGGTATGTGTATTAGGACTTATAATAACCATTAGAATGATCCTAAACATTGCATGGTGCCCCAAGGGACGTAGAGGGTGTAGCATGAGTCCTTGGAGGTTCTAATAAGTGTAGAATGGTTAAGAGAGTATTCTAAATGCTTAGAATGGTCTAGGAATGTGTAATAGGACTTATAATAACCATTAGAATGATCCTAAACATTGCATGGTACCCCAAGGGACGTAGAGGGTGTACCATGAGTCCTTGGAGGTTCTAACAAAGTATAGAATGGTTAAGAGAGTATTCTAAAGGCTTAGAATGGTCTAGGAATGTGTATTAGGACTTATAATAACCATTAGAATGATCCTAAACATTGCATGGTACCACAAGGGACGTAGAGGGTGTAGCATGAGTCCTTGTAGGTTCTAACAAGTGTAGAATGGTTAAGAGAGTATTCTAAAGGCTTACAATGGTCTAGGAATGTGTATTAGGACTTATAATAACCATTAGAATGATCCTAAACATTGCATGGTTCCCCAAGGGACGTAGATGGATGAGTATTAGGACTTATAAGAACCATTAGAATGATCCTAAACATTGCTAGAGTCCCCAAGGGACATAGAGGGTGTAGGATGAGTCCTTGGAGGTTCTAATAAGTGTAGAATGGTTAAGAGAGTATTCTAAAGGCTTAGAATGGTCTAGGAATGTGTATTAGGACTTATAAGAACCATTAGAATGATCCTAAACATTGCATGGTACCCCAAGGGACGTAGAGGGTGTACCGAGTCCTTGGAGGTTCTAACAAGTGTAGAATGGTTAAGAGAGTATTCTAAAGGCTTAGAATGGTCTAGGAATGTGTATTAGGACATATAATAACCATTGGAATGATCCTAAACATTACGTGGTACCACAAGGGACGTAGAGGGTGTAGCATGAGTCCTTGTAGGTTCTAACAAGTGTAGAATGGTTAAGAGAGAATTCTAAAGGCTTAGAATGGTCTAGGAATGAGTATTAGGACTTATAAGAACCATTAGAATGATCCTAAATATTGTTCGAGTCCCCAAGGGACATAGAGGGTGTAGCAAGAGTCCTTGGAGGTTCTATTAAGAGTAGAATGGTTAAGAGAGTATTCTAAAGGCTTAGAATGGTCTAGGAATGTGTAGTAGGACTTATAAGAACCATTAGAATGATCCTAAACAATGCATGGTACCCCAAGGGATGTAGAGGGTGTACCATGAGTCCTTGGAGGTTCTAACAAGTGTAGAATGGTTAAGAGAGTATTCTAAAGGCTTACAATGGTCTAGGAATGTGTATTAGGACTTATAATAACCATTAGAATGATCCTAAACATTGCATGGTTCCCCAAGGGACGTAGATGGATGAGTATTAGGACTTATAAGAACCATTAGAATGATCCTAAACATTGCTAGAGTCCCCAAGGGACATAGAGGGTGTAGGATGAGTCCTTGGAGGTTCTAATAAGTGTAGAATGGTTAAGAGAGTATTCTAAAGGCTTAGAATGGTCTAGGAATGTGTATTAGGACTTATAAGAACCATTAGAATGATCCTAAACATTGCATGGTACCCCAAGGGACGTAGAGGGTGTACCGAGTCCTTGGAGGTTCTAACAAGTGTAGAATAGTTAAGAGAGTATTCTAAAGGCTTAGAATGGTCTAGGAATGTGTATTAGGACATATAATAACCATTGGAATGATCCTAAACATTACGTGGTACCACAAGGGACGTAGAGGGTGTAGCATGAGTCCTTGTAGGTTCTAACAAGTGTAGAATGGTTAAGAGAGAATTCTAAAGGCTTAGAATGGTCTAGGAATGAGTATTAGGACTTATAAGAACCATTAGAATGATCCTAAATATTGTTCGAGTCCCCAAGGGACATAGAGGGTGTAGCAAGAGTCCTTGGAGGTTCTATTAAGAGTAGAATGGTTAAGAGAGTATTCTAAAGGCTTAGAATGGTCTAGGAATGTGTAGTAGGACTTATAAGAACCATTAGAATGATCCTAAACAATGCATGGTACCCCAAGGGATGTAGAGGGTGTACCATGAGTCCTTGGAGGTTCTAACAAGTGTAGAATGGTTAAGAGAGTATTCTAAAGGCTTACAATGGTCTAGGAATGTGTATTAGGACTTATAATAACCATTAGAATGATCCTAAACATTGCATGGTTCCCCAAGGGACGTAGATGGATGAGTATTAGGACTTATAAGAACCATTAGAATGATCCTAAACATTGCTAGAGTCCCCAAGGGACATAGAGGGTGTAGGATGAGTCCTTGGAGGTTCTAATAAGTGTAGAATGGTTAAGAGAGTATTCTAAAGGCTTAGAATGGTCTAGGAATGTGTATTAGGACTTATAAGAACCATTAGAATGATCCTAAACATTGTTCGAGTCCCCAAGGGACATAGAGGGTGTAGCAAGAGTCCTTGGAGGTTCTAATAAGAGTAGAATGGTTAAGAGAGTATTCTAAAGGCTTAGAATGATCTAGGAATGTGTAGTAGGACTTATAAGAACCATTAGAATGATCCTAAACAATGCATGGTACCCCAAGGGATGTAGAGGGTGTACCATGAATCCTTGGAGGTTCTAACAAGTGTAGAATGGTTAAGAGAGTATTCTAAATGCTTAGAATGGTCTAGGAATGTGTAATAGGACTTATAATAACCATTAGAATGATCCTAAACAATGCTTGAGTCCCCAAGGGACGTAGAGGGTGTAGCATGAGTCCTTGGAGGTTATAACAAGTGTAGAATGGTTAAGAGAGTATTATAAAGGCTTACAATGGTCTAGGAATGTGTATTAGGACTTATAATAACCATTAGAATGATCCTAAACATTGCATGGTTCCCCAAGGGACGTAGATGGATGAGTATTAGGACTTATAAGAACCATTAGAATGATCCTTAACATTGCTCGAGTCCCCAAGGGACATAGAGGGTGTAGGATGAGTCCTTGGAGGTTCTAATAAGTGTAGAATGGTTAAGAGAGTATTCTAAAGGCTTAGAATGGTCTAGGAATGTGTATTAGGACTTATAAGAACCATTAGAATGATCCTAAACATTGCATGGTACCCCAAGGGACGTAGAGGGTGTACCATGAGTCCTTGGAGGTTCTAACAAGTGTAGAATGGTTAAGAGAGTATTCTAAAGGCTTAGAATGGTCTAGGAATGTGTATTAGGACATATAATAACCATTGGAATGATCCTAAACATTACGTGGTACCACAAGGGACGTAGAGTGTGTACCATGAGTCCTTGTAGGTTCTAACAAGTGTAGAACGGTTGAGAGTATTCTAAAGGCTTAGAATGGTCTAGGAATGTGTATTAGGACTTATAAGAACCATTAGAATGATCCTAAACATTGTTCGAGTCCCCAAGGGACATAGAGGGTGTAGCAAGAGTCCTTGGAGGTTCTAATAAGAGTAGAATGGTTAAGAGAGTATTCTAAACGCTTAGAATGGTCTAGGAATGTGTAGTAGGACTTATAAAAACCATTAGAATGATCCTAAACAATGCATGGTACCCCAAGGGATGTAGAGGGTGTACCATGAATCCTTGGAGGTTCTAACAAGTGTAGAATGGTTAAGAGAGTATTCTAAATGCTTAGAATGGTCTAGGAATGTGTAATAGGACTTATAATAACCATTAGAATGATCCTAAACAATGCTTGAGTCCCCAAGGGACATAGAGGGTGTACCATGAGTCCTTGGAGGTTCTAACAAGTGTAGAATGGTTAAGAGAGAATTCTAAAGGCTTAGAATGGTCTAGGAATGAGTATTAGGACTTATAAGAACCATTAGAATGATCCTAAATATTGTTCGAGTCCCCAAGGGACATAGAGGGTGTAGCAAGAGTCCTTGGAGGTTCTATTAAGAGTAGAATGGTTAAGAGAGTATTCTAAAGGCTTAGAATGGTCTAGGAATGTGTAGTAGGACTTATAAGAACCATTAGAATGATCCTAAACAATGCATGGTACCCCAAGGGATGTAGAGGGTGTACCATGAGTCCTTGGAGGTTCTAACAAGTGTAGAATGGTTAAGAGAGTATTCTAAAGGCTTACAATGGTCTAGGAATGTGTATTAGGACTTATAATAACCATTAGAATGATCCTAAACATTGCATGGTTCCCCAAGGGACGTAGATGGATGAGTATTAGGACTTATAAGAACCATTAGAATGATCCTAAACATTGCTAGAGTCCCCAAGGGACATAGAGGGTGTAGGATGAGTCCTTGGAGGTTCTAATAAGTGTAGAATGGTTAAGAGAGTATTCTAAAGGCTTAGAATGGTCTAGGAATGTGTATTAGGACTTATAAGAACCATTAGAATGATCCTAAACATTGCATGGTACCCCAAGGGACGTAGAGGGTGTACCGAGTCCTTGGAGGTTCTAACAAGTGTAGAATGGTTAAGAGAGTATTCTAAAGGCTTAGAATGGTCTAGGAATGTGTATTAGGACATATAATAACCATTGGAATGATCCTAAACATTACGTGGTACCACAAGGGACGTAGAGTGTGTACCATGAGTCCTTGTAGGTTCTAACAAGTGTAGAACGGTTAAGAGAGTATTCTAAAGGCTTAGAATGGTCTAGGAATGTGTATTAGGACTTATAAGAACCATTAGAATGATCCTAAACATTGTTCGAGTCCCCAAGGGACATAGAGGGTGTAGCAAGAGTCCTTGGAGGTTCTAATAAGAGTAGAATGGTTAAGAGAGTATTCTAAAGGCTTAGAATGGTCTAGGAATGTGTAGTAGGACTTATAAGAACCATTAGAATGATCCTAAACAATGCATGGTACCCCAAGGGATGTAGAGGGTGTACCATGAATCCTTGGAGGTTCTAACAAGTGTAGAATGGTTAAGAGAGTATTCTAAATGCTTAGAATGGTCTAGGAATGTGTAATAGGACTTATAATAACCATTAGAATGATCCTAAACAATGCTTGAGTCCCCAAGGGACGTAGAGGGTGTAGCATGAGTCCTTGGAGGTTATAACAAGTGTAGAATGGTTAAGAGAGTATTCTAAAGGCTTACAATGGTCTAGGAATGTGTATTAGGACTTATAATAACCATTGGAATGATCCTAAACATTGCATGGTTCCCCAAGGGACGTAGATGGATGAGTATTAGGACTTATAAGAACCATTAGAATGATCCTAAACATTGCTCGAGTCCCCAAGGGACATAGAGGGTGTAGGATGAGTCCTTGGAGGTTCTAATAAGTGTAGAATGGTTAAGAGAGTATTCTAAAGGCTTAGAATGGTCTAGGAATGTGTATTAGGACTTATAAGAACCATTAGAATGATCCTAAACATTGCATGGTACCCCAAGGGACGTAGAGGGTGTACCATGAGTCCTTGGAGGTTCTAACAAGTGTAGAATGGTTAAGAGAGTATTCTAAAGGCTTAGAATGGTCTAGGAATGTGTATTAGGACATATAATAACCATTGGAATGATCCTAAACATTACGTGGTACCACAAGGGACGTAGAGTGTGTACCATGAGTCCTTGTAGGTTCTAACAAGTGTAGAACGGTTAAGAGAGTATTCTAAAGGCTTAGAATGGTCTAGGAATGTGTATTAGGACTTATAAGAACCATTAGAATGATCCTAAACATTGTTCGAGTCCCCAAGGGACATAGAGGGTGTAGCAAGAGTCCTTGGAGGTTCTAATAAGAGTAGAATGGTTAAGAGAGTATTCTAAAGGCTTAGAATGGTCTAGGAATGTGTAGTAGGACTTATAAGAACCATTAGAATGATCCTAAACAATGCATGGTACCCCAAGGGATGTAGAGGGTGTACCATGAATCCTTGGAGGTTCTAACAAGTGTAGAATGGTTAAGAGAGTATTCTAAATGCTTAGAATGGTCTAGGAATGTGTAATAGGACTTATAATAACCATTAGAATGATCCTAAACAATGCTTGAGTCCCCAAGGGACGTAGAGGGTGTAGCATGAGTCCTTGGAGGTTATAACAAGTGTAGAATGGTTAAGAGAGTATTATAAAGGCTTACAATGGTCTAGGAATGTGTATTAGGACTTATAATAACCATTAGAATGATCCTAAACATTGCATGGTTCCCCAAGGGACGTAGATGGATGAGTATTAGGACTTATAAGAACCATTAGAATGATCCTTAACATTGCTCGAGTCCCCAAGGGACATAGAGGGTGTAGGATGAGTCCTTGGAGGTTCTAATAAGTGTAGAATGGTTAAGAGAGTATTCTAAAGGCTTAGAATGGTCTAGGAATGTGTATTAGGACTTATAAGAACCATTAGAATGATCCTAAACATTGCATGGTACCCCAAGGGACGTAGAGGGTGTACCATGAGTCCTTGGAGGTTCTAACAAGTGTAGAATGGTTAAGAGAGTATTCTAAAGGCTTAGAATGGTCTAGGAATGTGTATTAGGACATATAATAACCATTGGAATGATCCTAAACATTACGTGGTACCACAAGGGACGTAGAGTGTGTACCATGAGTCCTTGTAGGTTCTAACAAGTGTAGAACGGTTGAGAGTATTCTAAAGGCTTAGAATGGTCTAGGAATGTGTATTAGGACTTATAAGAACCATTAGAATGATCCTAAACATTGTTCGAGTCCCCAAGGGACATAGAGGGTGTAGCAAGAGTCCTTGGAGGTTCTAATAAGAGTAGAATGGTTAAGAGAGTATTCTAAACGCTTAGAATGGTCTAGGAATGTGTAGTAGGACTTATAAAAACCATTAGAATGATCCTAAACAATGCATGGTACCCCAAGGGATGTAGAGGGTGTACCATGAATCCTTGGAGGTTCTAACAAGTGTAGAATGGTTAAGAGAGTATTCTAAATGCTTAGAATGGTCTAGGAATGTGTAATAGGACTTATAATAACCATTAGAATGATCCTAAACAATGCTTGAGTCCCCAAGGGACATAGAGGGTGTAGCATGAGTCCTTGGAGGTTATAACAAGTGTAGAATGGATAAGATAGTATTCTAAAGGCTTAGAATGGTCTAGGAATGTGTATTAGGACTTATAATAACCATTAGAATGATCCCAAACATTGCATGGTGCCCCAAGGGACGTAGAGGGTGTAGCATGAGTCCTTGGAGGTTCTAATAAGTGTAGAATGGTTAAGAGAGTATTCTAAAGGCTTAGAATGGTCTAGGAATGTGTACTAGGACTTATAATAACCATTAGAATGATTCTAAACATTGCATGGTACCCCAAGGGACGTAGAGGGTGTACCATGAGTCCTTGGAGGTTCTAACAAAGTGTAGAATGGTTAAGAGAGTATTCTAAAGGCTTAGAATGGTCTAGGAATGTGTATTAGGACTTATAATAACCATTGGAATGATCCTAAACATTGCATGGTACCACAAGGGACGTAGAGGGTGTAGCATGAGTCCTTGTAGGTTCTAACAAGTGTAGAATGGTTAAGAGAGAATTCTAAAGGCTTAGAATGGTCTAGGAATGTGTACTAGGACTTATAATAACCATTAGAATGATTCTAAACATTGCATGGTACCCCAAGGGACGTAGAGGGTGTACCATGAGTCCTTGGAGGTTCTAACAAAGTGTAGAATGGTTAAGAGAGTATTCTAAAGGCTTAGAATGGTCTAGGAATGTGTATTAGGACTTATAATAACCATTGGAATGATCCTAAACATTGCATGGTACCACAAGGGACGTAGAGGGTGTAGCATGAGTCCTTGTAGGTTCTAACAAGTGTAGAATGGTTAAGAGAGAATTCTAAAGGCTTAGAATGGTCTAGGAATGAGTTTTAGGACTTATAAGAACCATTAGAATGATCCTAAATATTGTTCGAGTCCCCAAGGGACATAGAGGGTGTAGCAAGAGTCCTTGGAGGTTCTAGTAAGAGTAGAATGGTTAAGAGAGTATTCTAAAGGCTTAGAATGGTCTAGGAATGTGTATTAGGACTTATAAGAACCATTAGAATGATCCTAAACATTGCATGGTACCCCAAGGGACGTAGAGGGTGTACCATGAGTCCTTGGAGGTTCTAACAAGTGTAGAATGGTTAAGAGAGTATTCTAAAGGCTTAGAATGGTCTAGGAATGTGTATTAGGACTTATAATAACCATTAGAATGATCCTAAACATTGCATGGTTCCCCAAGGGACGTAGATGGATGAGTATTAGGACTTATAAAAACCATTAGAATGATCCTAAACATTGCTCGAGTCCCCAAGGGACATAGAGGGTGTAGGATGAGTCCTTGGAGGTTCTAATAAGTGTAGAATGGTTAAGAGAGTATTCTAAAGGCTTAGAATGGTCTAGGAATGTGTATTAGGACTTATAAGAACCATTAGAATGATCCTAAACATTGTTCGAGTCCCCAAGGGACATAGAGGGTGTAGCAAGAGTCCTTGGAGGTTCTAATAAGAGTAGAATGGTTAAGAGAGTATTCTAAAGGCTTAGAATGGTCTAGGAATGTGTAGTAGGACTTATAAGAACCATTAGAATGATCCTAAACAATGCATGGTACCCCAAGGGATGTAGAGGGTGTACCATGAATCCTTGGAGGTTCTAACAAGTGTAGAATGGTTAAGAGAGTATTCTAAATGCTTAGAATGGTCTAGGAATTTGTAATAGGACTTATAATAACCATTAGAATGATCCTAAACAATGCTTGAGTCCCCAAGGGACGTAGAGGGTGTAGCATGAGTCCTTGGAGGTTATAACAAGTGTAGAATGGTTAAGATAGTATTCTAAAGGCTTAGAATGGTCTAGGAATGTGTATTAGGACTTATAATAACCATTAGAATGATCCTAAACATTGCATGGTGCCCCAAGGGACGTAGAGGGTGTAGCATGAGTCCTTGGAGGTTCTAATAAGTGTAGAATAGTTAAGAGAGTATTCTAAAGGCTTAGAATGGTCTAGGAATGTGTACTAGGACTTATAATAACCATTAGAATGATCCTAAACATAGCTCGAGTCCCCAAGGGACATAGAGGGTGTAGGATGAGTCCTTGGAGGTTCTAGTAAGTGTAGAATGGTTAAGAGAGTATTCTAAAGGCTTAGAATGGTCTAGGAATGTGTATTAGGACTTATAAGAACCATTAGAATGATCCTAAACATTGCATGGTACCCCAAGGGACGTAGAGGGTGTACCATGAGTCCTTGGAGGTTCTAACAAGTGTAGAATGGTTAAGATAGTATTCTAAAGGCTTAGAATGGTCTAGGAATGTGTATTCGGACTTATAATAACCATTGGAATGATCCTAAACATTGCGTGGTACCACAAGGGACGTAGAGGGTGTACCATGAGTCCTTGGAGGTTCTAACAAAGTGTAGAATGGTTAAGAGAGTATTCTAAAGGCTTAGAATGGTCTAGGAATGTGTAGTAGGACTTATAAGAACCATTAGAATGATCCTAAACAATGCATGGTACCCCAAGGGATGTAGAGGGTGTACCATGAGTCCTTGGAGGTTCTAACAAGTGTAGAATGGTTAAGAGAGTATTCTAAAGGCTTACAATGGTCTAGGAATGTGTATTAGGACTTATAATAACCATTAGAATGATCCTAAACATTGCATGGTTCCCCAAGGGACGTAGATGGATGAGTATTAGGACTTATAAGAACCATTAGAATGATCCTAAACATTGCTCGAGTCCCCAAGGGACATAGAGGGTGTAGGATGAGTCCTTGGAGGTTCTAATAAGTGTAGAATGGTTAAGAGAGTATTCTAAAGGCTTAGAATGGTCTAGGAATGTGTATTAGGACTTATAAGAACCATTAGAATGATCCTAAACATTGCATAGTACCCCAAGGGACGTAGAGGGTGTACCATGAGTCCTTGGAGGTTCTAACAAGTGTAGAATGGTTAAGAGAGTATTCTAAAGGCTTAGAATGGTCTAGGAATGTGTATTAGGACATATAATAACCATTGGAATGATCCTAAACATTACGTGGTACCACAAGGGACATAGAGTGTGTACCATGAGTCCTTGTAGGTTCTAACAAGTGTAGAACAGTTAAGAGAGTATTCTAAAGGCTTAGAATGGTCTAGGAATGTGTATTAGGACTTATAAGAACCATTAGAATGATCCTAAACATTGTTCGAGTCCCCAAGGGACATAGAGGGTGTAGCAAGAGTCCTTGGAGGTTCTAATAAGAGTAGAATGGTTAAGAGAGTATTCTAAAGGCTTAGAATGGTCTAGGAATGTGTAGTAGGACTTATAAGAACCATTAGAATGATCCTAAACAATGCATGGTACCCCAAGGGATGTAGAGGGTGTACCATGAATCCTTGGAGGTTCTAACAAGTGTAGAATGGTTAAGAGAGTATTCTAAATGCTTAGAATGGTCTAGGAATGTGTAATAGGACTTATAATAACCATTAGAATGATCCTAAACAATGCTTGAGTCCCCAAGGGACGTAGAGGGTGTAGCATGAGTCCTTGGAGGTTATAACAAGTGTAGAATGGTTAAGATAGTATTCTAAAGGCTTAGAAAGGTCTAGGAATGTGTATTAGGACTTATAATAACCATTAGAATGATCCTAAACATTGCATGGTGCCCCAAGGGACGTAGAGGGTGTAGCATGAGTCCTTGGAGGTTCTAATAAGTGTAGAATGGTTAAGAGAGTATTCTAAAGGCTTAGAATGGTCTAGGAATGTGTACTAGGACTTATAATAACCATTAGAATGATCCTAAACATTGCATGGTACCACAAGGGACGTAGAGGGTGTAACATGAGTCCTTGTAGGTTCTAACAAGTGTAGAATGGTTAAGAGAGAATTCTAAAGGCTTTGAATGGTCTAGGAATGTGTATTAGGACTTATAATAACCATTAGAATGATCCTAAACATTGCATGGTGCCCCAAGGGACGTAGAGGGTGTAGCATGAGTCCTTGGAGGTTCTAATAAGTGTAGAATAGTTAAGAGAGTATTCTAAAGGCTTAGAATGGTCTAGGAATGTGTACTAGGACTTATAATAACCATTAGAATGATCCTAAATATTGTTCGAGTCCCCAAGGGACATAGAGGGTGTAGCAAGAGTCCTTGGAGGTTCTAGTAAGAGTAGAATGGTTAAGAGAGTATTCTAAAGGCTTAGAATGGTCTAGGAATGTGTAGTAGGACTTATAAGAACCATTAGAATGATCCTAAACAATGCATGGTACCCCAAGGGATGAAGAGGGTGTACCATGAATCCTTGGAGGTTCTAACAAGTGTAGAATGGTTAGGAGAGTATTCTAAATGCTTAGAATGGTCTAGGAATGTGTAATAGGACTTATAATAACCATTAGAATGATCCTAAACATTGCATGGTACCCCAAGGGACGTAGAGGGTGTACCATGAGTCCTTGGAGGTTCTAACAAAGTGTAGGATGGTTAAGAGAGTATTCTAAAGGTTTAGAATGGTCTAGGAATGTGTATTAGGACTTATAATAACCATTGGAATGATCCTAAACATTGCATGGTACCACAAGGGACGTAGAGGGTGTAGCATGAGTCCTTGTAGGTTCTAACAAGTGTAGGATGGTTAAGAGAGAATTCTAAAGGCTTAGAATGGTCTAGGAATGTGTATTAGGACTTATAGGAACCATTAGAATGATCCTAAACATTTCATGGTACCCCAAGGGACGTAGAGGGTGTACCATGAGTCCTTGGAGGTTCTAACAAGTGTAGAATGGTTAAGAGAGTATTCTAAAGGCTTAGAATGGTCTAGGAATGTGTATTAGGACTTATAATAACCATTAGAATGATCCTAAACATTGCTCGAGTCCCCAAGGGACATAGAGGGTGTAGGATGAGTCCTTGGAGGTTCTAATAAGTGTAGAGTGGTTAAGAGAGTATTCTAAAGGCTTAGAATGGTCTAGGAATGTGTACTAGGACTTATAATAACCATTAGAATGATCCTAAACATTGCATGGTACCACAAGGGACGTAGAGGGTGTAGCATGAGTCCTTGTAGGTTCTAACAAGTGTAGAATGGTTAAGAGAGAATTCTAAAGGCTTAGAATGGTCTAGGAATGTGTATTAGGACTTATAATAACCATTAGAATGATCCTAAACATTGCATGGTGCCCCAAGGGACGTAGAGGGTGTAGCATGAGTCCTTGGATGTTCTAATAAGTGTAGAATAGTTAAGAGAGTATTCTAAAGGCTTAGAATGGTCTAGGAATGTGTACTAGGACTTATAATAACCATTAGAATGATCCTAAACATTGCTCGAGTCCCCAAGGGACATAGAGGGTGTAGGATGAGTCCTTGGAGGTTCGAATAAGTGTAGAATGGTTAAGAGAGTATTCTAAAGGCTTAGAATGGTCTAGGAATGTGTACTAGGACTTATAATAACCATTAGAATGATCATAAACATTGCATGGTACCCCAAGGGACGTAGAGGGTGTACCATGAGTCCTTGGAGGTTCTAACAAAGTGTAGAATGGTTAAGAGAGTATTCTAAAGGCTTAGAATGGTCTAGGAATGTGTATTAGGACTTATAATAACCATTAGAATGATCCTAAACATTGCATGGTACCACAAGGGACGTAGAGGGTGTAGCATGAGTCCTTGTAGGTTCTAACAAGTGTAGAATGGTTAAGAGAGAATTTTAAAGGCTTAGAATGGTCTAGGAATGTGTATTAGGACTTATAATAACCATTGGAATGATCCTAAACATTGCATGGTACCACAAGGGACGTAGAGGGTGTAGCATGAGTCCTTGTAGGTTCTAACAAGTGTAGGATGGTTAAGAGAGAATTCTAAAGGCTTAGAATGGTCTAGGAATGTGTATTAGGACTTATAGGAACCATTAGAATGATCCTAAACATTTCATGGTACCCCAAGGGACGTAGAGGGTGTACCATGAGTCCTTGGAGGTTCTAACAAGTGTAGAATGGTTAAGAGAGTATTCTAAAGGCTTAGAATGGTCTAGGAATGTGTATTAGGACTTATAATAACCATTAGAATGATCCTAAACATTGCTCGAGTCCCCAAGGGACATAGAGGGTGTAGGATGAGTCCTTGGAGGTTCTAATAAGTGTAGAGTGGTTAAGAGAGTATTCTAAAGGCTTAGAATGGTCTAGGAATGTGTACTAGGACTTATAATAACCATTAGAATGATCCTAAACATTGCATGGTACCACAAGGGACGTAGAGGGTGTAGCATGAGTCCTTGTAGGTTCTAACAAGTGTAGAATGGTTAAGAGAGAATTTTAAAGGCTTAGAATGGTCTAGGAATGTGTATTAGGACTTATAATAACCATTAGAATGATCCTAAACATTGCATGGTGCCCCAAGGGACGTAGAGGGTGTAGCATGAGTCCTTGGATGTTCTAATAAGTGTAGAATAGTTAAGAGAGTATTCTAAAGGCTTAGAATGGTCTAGGAATGTGTACTAGGACTTATAATAACCATTAGAATGATCCTAAACATTGCTCGAGTCCCCAAGGGACATAGAGGGTGTAGGATGAGTCCTTGGAGGTTCGAATAAGTGTAGAATGGTTAAGAGAGTATTCTAAAGGCTTAGAATGGTCTAGGAATGTGTACTAGGACTTATAAGAACCATTAGAATGATCCTAAACAATGCATGGTACCCCAAGGGATGTAGAGGGTGTACCATGAGTCCTTGGAGGTTCTAACAAGTGTAGAATGGTTAAGAGAGTATTCTAAAGGCTTACAATGGTCTAGGAATGTGTATTAGGACTTATAATAACCATTAGAATGATCCTAAACATTGCATGGTTCCCCAAGGGACGTAGATGGATGAGTATTAGGACTTATAAGAACCATTAGAATGATCCTAAACATTGCTCGAGTCCCCAAGGGACATAGAGGGTGTAGGATGAGTCCTTGGAGGTTCTAATAAGTGTAGAATGGTTAAGAGAGTATTCTAAAGGCTTAGAATGGTCTAGGAATGTGTATTAGGACTTATAAGAACCATTAGAATGATCCTAAACATTGCATAGTACCCCAAGGGACGTAGAGGGTGTACCATGAGTCCTTGGAGGTTCTAACAAGTGTAGAATGGTTAAGAGAGTATTCTAAAGGCTTAGAATGGTCTAGGAATGTGTATTAGGACATATAATAACCATTGGAATGATCCTAAACATTACGTGGTACCACAAGGGACGTAGAGTGTGTACCATGAGTCCTTGTAGGTTCTAACAAGTGTAGAACAGTTAAGAGAGTATTCTAAAGGCTTAGAATGGTCTAGGAATGTGTATTAGGACTTATAAGAACCATTAGAATGATCCTAAACATTGTTCGAGTCCCCAAGGGACATAGAGGGTGTAGCAAGAGTCCTTGGAGGTTCTAATAAGAGTAGAATGGTTAAGAGAGTATTCTAAAGGCTTAGAATGGTCTAGGAATGTGTAGTAGGACTTATAAGAACCATTAGAATGATCCTAAACAATGCATGGTACCCCAAGGGATGTAGAGGGTGTACCATGAATCCTTGGAGGTTCTAACAAGTGTAGAATGGTTAAGAGAGTATTCTAAATGCTTAGAATGGTCTAGGAATGTGTAATAGGACTTATAATAACCATTAGAATGATCCTAAACAATGCTTGAGTCCCCAAGGGACGTAGAGGGTGTAGCATGAGTCCTTGGAGGTTATAACAAGTGTAGAATGGTTAAGATAGTATTCTAAAGGCTTAGAAAGGTCTAGGAATGTGTATTAGGACTTATAATAACCATTAGAATGATCCTAAACATTGCATGGTGCCCCAAGGGACGTAGAGGGTGTAGCATGAGTCCTTGGAGGTTCTAATAAGTGTAGAATGGTTAAGAGAGTATTCTAAAGGCTTAGAATGGTCTAGGAATGTGTACTAGGACTTATAATAACCATTAGAATGATCCTAAACATTGCATGGTACCACAAGGGACGTAGAGGGTGTAACATGAGTCCTTGTAGGTTCTAACAAGTGTAGAATGGTTAAGAGAGAATTCTAAAGGCTTTGAATGGTCTAGGAATGTGTATTAGGACTTATAATAACCATTAGAATGATCCTAAACTTTGCATGGTGCCCCAAGGGACGTAGAGGGTGTAGCATGAGTCCTTGGAGGTTCTAATAAGTGTAGAATAGTTAAGAGAGTATTCTAAAGGCTTAGAATGGTCTAGGAATGTGTACTAGGACTTATAATAACCATTAGAATGATCCTAAATATTGTTCGAGTCCCCAAGGGACATAGAGGGTGTAGCAAGAGTCCTTGGAGGTTCTAGTAAGAGTAGAATGGTTAAGAGAGTATTCTAAAGGCTTAGAATGGTCTAGGAATGTGTAGTAGGACTTATAAGAACCATTAGAATGATCCTAAACAATGCATGGTACCCCAAGGGATGAAGAGGGTGTACCATGAATCCTTGGAGGTTCTAACAAGTGTAGAATGGTTAGGAGAGTATTCTAAATGCTTAGAATGGTCTAGGAATGTGTAATAGGACTTATAATAACCATTAGAATGATCCTAAACATTGCATGGTACCCCAAGGGACGTAGAGGGTGTACCATGAGTCCTTGGAGGTTCTAACAAAGTGTAGGATGGTTAAGAGAGTATTCTAAAGGTTTAGAATGGTCTAGGAATGTGTATTAGGACTTATAATAACCATTGGAATGATCCTAAACATTGCATGGTACCACAAGGGACGTAGAGGGTGTAGCATGAGTCCTTGTAGGTTCTAACAAGTGTAGGATGGTTAAGAGAGAATTCTAAAGGCTTAGAATGGTCTAGGAATGTGTATTAGGACTTATAGGAACCATTAGAATGATCCTAAACATTTCATGGTACCCCAAGGGACGTAGAGGGTGTACCATGAGTCCTTGGAGGTTCTAACAAGTGTAGAATGGTTAAGAGAGTATTCTAAAGGCTTAGAATGGTCTAGGAATGTGTATTAGGACTTATAATAACCATTAGAATGATCCTAAACATTGCTCGAGTCCCCAAGGGACATAGAGGGTGTAGGATGAGTCCTTGGAGGTTCTAATAAGTGTAGAGTGGTTAAGAGAGTATTCTAAAGGCTTAGAATGGTCTAGGAATGTGTACTAGGACTTATAATAACCATTAGAATGATCCTAAACATTGCATGGTACCACAAGGGACGTAGAGGGTGTAGCATGAGTCCTTGTAGGTTCTAACAAGTGTAGAATGGTTAAGAGAGAATTCTAAAGGCTTAGAATGGTCTAGGAATGTGTATTAGGACTTATAATAACCATTAGAATGATCCTAAACATTGCATGGTGCCCCAAGGGACGTAGAGGGTGTAGCATGAGTCCTTGGATGTTCTAATAAGTGTAGAATAGTTAAGAGAGTATTCTAAAGGCTTAGAATGGTCTAGGAATGTGTACTAGGACTTGTAATAACCATTAGAATGATCCTAAACATTGCTCGAGTCCCCAAGGGACATAGAGGGTGTAGGATGAGTCCTTGGAGGTTCGAATAAGTGTAGAATGGTTAAGAGAGTATTCTAAAGGCTTAGAATGGTCTAGGAATGTGTACTAGGACTTATAATAACCATTAGAATGATCATAAACATTGCATGGTACCCCAAGGGACGTAGAGGGTGTACCATGAGTCCTTGGAGGTTCTAACAAAGTGTAGAATGGTTAAGAGAGTATTCTAAAGGCTTAGAATGGTCTAGGAATGTGTATTAGGACTTATAATAACCATTAGAATGATCCTAAACATTGCATGGTACCACAAGGGACGTAGAGGGTGTAGCATGAGTCCTTGTAGGTTCTAACAAGTGTAGAATGGTTAAGAGAGAATTTTAAAGGCTTAGAATGGTCTAGGAATGTGTATTAGGACTTATAATAACCATTGGAATGATCCTAAACATTGCATGGTACCACAAGGGACGTAGAGGGTGTAGCATGAGTCCTTGTAGGTTCTAACAAGTGTAGGATGGTTAAGAGAGAATTCTAAAGGCTTAGAATGGTCTAGGAATGTGTATTAGGACTTATAGGAACCATTAGAATGATCCTAAACATTTCATGGTACCCCAAGGGACGTAGAGGGTGTACCATGAGTCCTTGGAGGTTCTAACAAGTGTAGAATGGTTAAGAGAGTATTCTAAAGGCTTAGAATGGTCTAGGAATGTGTATTAGGACTTATAATAACCATTAGAATGATCCTAAACATTGCTCGAGTCCCCAAGGGACATAGAGGGTGTAGGATGAGTCCTTGGAGGTTCTAATAAGTGTAGAGTGGTTAAGAGAGTATTCTAAAGGCTTAGAATGGTCTAGGAATGTGTACTAGGACTTATAATAACCATTAGAATGATCCTAAACATTGCATGGTACCACAAGGGACGTAGAGGGTGTAGCATGAGTCCTTGTAGGTTCTAACAAGTGTAGAATGGTTAAGAGAGAATTTTAAAGGCTTAGAATGGTCTAGGAATGTGTATTAGGACTTATAATAACCATTAGAATGATCCTAAACATTGCATGGTGCCCCAAGGGACGTAGAGGGTGTAGCATGAGTCCTTGGATGTTCTAATAAGTGTAGAATAGTTAAGAGAGTATTCTAAAGGCTTAGAATGGTCTAGGAATGTGTACTAGGACTTATAATAACCATTAGAATGATCCTAAACATTGCTCGAGTCCCCAAGGGACATAGAGGGTGTAGGATGAGTCCTTGGAGGTTCGAATAAGTGTAGAATGGTTAAGAGAGTATTCTAAAGGCTTAGAATGGTCTAGGAATGTGTACTAGGACTTATAATAACCATTAGAATGATCATAAACATTGCATGGTACCCCAAGGGACGTAGAGGGTGTACCATGAGTCCTTGGAGGTTCTAACAAAGTGTAGAATGGTTAAGAGAGTATTCTAAAGGCTTAGAATGGTCTAGGAATGTGTATTAGGACTTATAATAACCATTAGAATGATCCTAAACATTGCATGGTACCACAAGGGACGTAGAGGGTGTAGCATGAGTCCTTGTAGGTTCTAACAAGTGTAGAATGGTTAAGAGAGAATTTTAAAGGCTTAGAATGGTCTAGGAATGAGTTTTAGAACTTATAAGAACCATTAGAATGATCCTAAATATTGTTCGAGTCCCCAAGGGACATAGAGGGTGTAGCAAGAGTCCTTGGAGGTTCTAGTAAGAGTAGAATGGTTAAGAGAGTATTCTAAATGCTTAGAATGGTCTAGGAATGTGTAATAGGACTTATAATAACCATTAGAATGATCCTAAACAATGTTGGAGTCCCCAAGGGACGTAGAGGGTGTAGCATGAGTCCTTGGAGGTTATAACAAGTGTAGAATGGTTAAGATAGTATTCTAAAGGCTTAGAATGGTCTAGGAATGTGTATTAGGACTTATAATAACCATTAGAATGATCCTAAACATTACATGGTGCCCCAAGGGACGTAGAGGGTGTAGCATGAGTCCTTGGAGGTTCTAATAAGTGTAGAATAGTTAAGAGAGTATTCTAAAGGCTTAGAATGGTCTAGGAATGTGTACTAGGACTTATAATAACCATTAGAATGATCCTAAACATTGCATGGTGCCCCAAGGGACGTAGAGGGTGTAGCATGAATCCTTGGAGGTTCTAATAAGTGTAGAATGGTTAAGAGAGTATTCTAAAGGCTTAGAATGGTCTAGGAATGTGTACTAGGACTTATAATAACCATTAGAATGATCCTAAACATTGCATGGTACCACAAGGGACGTAGAGGGTGTAGCATGAGTCCTTGTAGGTTCTAACAAGTGTAGAATGGTTAAGAGAGTATTCTAAAGGCTTAGAATGGTCTAGGAATGTGTAGTAGGACTTATAAGAACCATTAGAATGATCCTAAACAATGCATGGTACCCCAAGGGATGTAGAGGGTGTACCATGAGTCCTTGGAGGTTCTAACAAGTGTAGAATGGTTAAGAGAGTATTCTAAAGGCTTACAATGGTCTAGGAATGTGTATTAGGACTTATAATAACCATTAGAATGATCCTAAACATTGCATGGTTCCCCAAGGGACGTAGATGGATGAGTATTAGGACTTATAAGAACCATTAGAATGATCCTAAACATTGCTCGAGTCCCCAAGGGACATAGAGGGTGTAGGATGAGTCCTTGGAGGTTCTAATAAGTGTAGAATGGTTAAGAGAGTATTCTAAAGGCTTAGAATGGTCTAGGAATGTGTATTAGGACTTATAAGAACCATTAGAATGATCCTAAACATTGCATAGTACCCCAAGGGACGTAGAGGGTGTACCATGAGTCCTTGGAGGTTCTAACAAGTGTAGAATGGTTAAGAGAGTATTCTAAAGGCTTAGAATGGTCTAGGAATGTGTATTAGGACATATAATAACCATTGGAATGATCCTAAACATTACGTGGTACCACAAGGGACGTAGAGTGTGTACCATGAGTCCTTGTAGGTTCTAACAAGTGTAGAACAGTTAAGAGAGTATTCTAAAGGCTTAGAATGGTCTAGGAATGTGTATTAGGACTTATAAGAACCATTAGAATGATCCTAAACATTGTTCGAGTCCCCAAGGGACATAGAGGGTGTAGCAAGAGTCCTTGGAGGTTCTAATAAGAGTAGAATGGTTAAGAGAGTATTCTAAAGGCTTAGAATGGTCTAGGAATGTGTAGTAGGACTTATAAGAACCATTAGAATGATCCTAAACAATGCATGGTACCCCAAGGGATGTAGAGGGTGTACCATGAATCCTTGGAGGTTCTAACAAGTGTAGAATGGTTAAGAGAGTATTCTAAATGCTTAGAATGGTCTAGGAATGTGTAATAGGACTTATAATAACCATTAGAATGATCCTAAACAATGCTTGAGTCCCCAAGGGACGTAGAGGGTGTAGCATGAGTCCTTGGAGGTTATAACAAGTGTAGAATGGTTAAGATAGTATTCTAAAGGCTTAGAAAGGTCTAGGAATGTGTATTAGGACTTATAATAACCATTAGAATGATCCTAAACATTGCATGGTGCCCCAAGGGACGTAGAGGGTGTAGCATGAGTCCTTGGAGGTTCTAATAAGTGTAGAATGGTTAAGAGAGTATTCTAAAGGCTTAGAATGGTCTAGGAATGTGTACTAGGACTTATAATAACCATTAGAATGATCCTAAACATTGCATGGTACCACAAGGGACGTAGAGGGTGTAACATGAGTCCTTGTAGGTTCTAACAAGTGTAGAATGGTTAAGAGAGAATTCTAAAGGCTTTGAATGGTCTAGGAATGTGTATTAGGACTTATAATAACCATTAGAATGATCCTAAACATTGCATGGTGCCCCAAGGGACGTAGAGGGTGTAGCATGAGTCCTTGGAGGTTCTAATAAGTGTAGAATAGTTAAGAGAGTATTCTAAAGGCTTAGAATGGTCTAGGAATGTGTACTAGGACTTATAATAACCATTAGAATGATCCTAAATATTGTTCGAGTCCCCAAGGGACATAGAGGGTGTAGCAAGAGTCCTTGGAGGTTCTAGTAAGAGTAGAATGGTTAAGAGAGTATTCTAAAGGCTTAGAATGGTCTAGGAATGTGTAGTAGGACTTATAAGAACCATTAGAATGATCCTAAACAATGCATGGTACCCCAAGGGATGAAGAGGGTGTACCATGAATCCTTGGAGGTTCTAACAAGTGTAGAATGGTTAGGAGAGTATTCTAAATGCTTAGAATGGTCTAGGAATGTGTAATAGGACTTATAATAACCATTAGAATGATCCTAAACATTGCATGGTACCCCAAGGGACGTAGAGGGTGTACCATGAGTCCTTGGAGGTTCTAACAAAGTGTAGGATGGTTAAGAGAGTATTCTAAAGGTTTAGAATGGTCTAGGAATGTGTATTAGGACTTATAATAACCATTGGAATGATCCTAAACATTGCATGGTACCACAAGGGACGTAGAGGGTGTAGCATGAGTCCTTGTAGGTTCTAACAAGTGTAGGATGGTTAAGAGAGAATTCTAAAGGCTTAGAATGGTCTAGGAATGTGTATTAGGACTTATAGGAACCATTAGAATGATCCTAAACATTTCATGGTACCCCAAGGGACGTAGAGGGTGTACCATGAGTCCTTGGAGGTTCTAACAAGTGTAGAATGGTTAAGAGAGTATTCTAAAGGCTTAGAATGGTCTAGGAATGTGTATTAGGACTTATAATAACCATTAGAATGATCCTAAACATTGCTCGAGTCCCCAAGGGACATAGAGGGTGTAGGATGAGTCCTTGGAGGTTCTAATAAGTGTAGAGTGGTTAAGAGAGTATTCTAAAGGCTTAGAATGGTCTAGGAATGTGTACTAGGACTTATAATAACCATTAGAATGATCCTAAACATTGCATGGTACCACAAGGGACGTAGAGGGTGTAGCATGAGTCCTTGTAGGTTCTAACAAGTGTAGAATGGTTAAGAGAGAATTCTAAAGGCTTAGAATGGTCTAGGAATGTGTATTAGGACTTATAATAACCATTAGAATGATCCTAAACATTGCATGGTGCCCCAAGGGACGTAGAGGGTGTAGCATGAGTCCTTGGATGTTCTAATAAGTGTAGAATAGTTAAGAGAGTATTCTAAAGGCTTAGAATGGTCTAGGAATGTGTACTAGGACTTATAATAACCATTAGAATGATCCTAAACATTGCTCGAGTCCCCAAGGGACATAGAGGGTGTAGGATGAGTCCTTGGAGGTTCGAATAAGTGTAGAATGGTTAAGAGAGTATTCTAAAGGCTTAGAATGGTCTAGGAATGTGTACTAGGACTTATAATAACCATTAGAATGATCATAAACATTGCATGGTACCCCAAGGGACGTAGAGGGTGTACCATGAGTCCTTGGAGGTTCTAACAAAGTGTAGAATGGTTAAGAGAGTATTCTAAAGGCTTAGAATGGTCTAGGAATGTGTATTAGGACTTATAATAACCATTAGAATGATCCTAAACATTGCATGGTACCACAAGGGACGTAGAGGGTGTAGCATGAGTCCTTGTAGGTTCTAACAAGTGTAGAATGGTTAAGAGAGAATTTTAAAGGCTTAGAATGGTCTAGGAATGTGTATTAGGACTTATAATAACCATTGGAATGATCCTAAACATTGCATGGTACCACAAGGGACGTAGAGGGTGTAGCATGAGTCCTTGTAGGTTCTAACAAGTGTAGGATGGTTAAGAGAGAATTCTAAAGGCTTAGAATGGTCTAGGAATGTGTATTAGGACTTATAGGAACCATTAGAATGATCCTAAACATTTCATGGTACCCCAAGGGACGTAGAGGGTGTACCATGAGTCCTTGGAGGTTCTAACAAGTGTAGAATGGTTAAGAGAGTATTCTAAAGGCTTAGAATGGTCTAGGAATGTGTATTAGGACTTATAATAACCATTAGAATGATCCTAAACATTGCTCGAGTCCCCAAGGGACATAGAGGGTGTAGGATGAGTCCTTGGAGGTTCTAATAAGTGTAGAGTGGTTAAGAGAGTATTCTAAAGGCTTAGAATGGTCTAGGAATGTGTACTAGGACTTATAATAACCATTAGAATGATCCTAAACATTGCATGGTACCACAAGGGACGTAGAGGGTGTAGCATGAGTCCTTGTAGGTTCTAACAAGTGTAGAATGGTTAAGAGAGAATTTTAAAGGCTTAGAATGGTCTAGGAATGTGTATTAGGACTTATAATAACCATTAGAATGATCCTAAACATTGCATGGTGCCCCAAGGGACGTAGAGGGTGTAGCATGAGTCCTTGGATGTTCTAATAAGTGTAGAATAGTTAAGAGAGTATTCTAAAGGCTTAGAATGGTCTAGGAATGTGTACTAGGACTTATAATAACCATTAGAATGATCCTAAACATTGCTCGAGTCCCCAAGGGACATAGAGGGTGTAGGATGAGTCCTTGGAGGTTCGAATAAGTGTAGAATGGTTAAGAGAGTATTCTAAAGGCTTAGAATGGTCTAGGAATGTGTACTAGGACTTATAATAACCATTAGAATGATCATAAACATTGCATGGTACCCCAAGGGACGTAGAGGGTGTACCATGAGTCCTTGGAGGTTCTAACAAAGTGTAGAATGGTTAAGAGAGTATTCTAAAGGCTTAGAATGGTCTAGGAATGTGTATTAGGACTTATAATAACCATTAGAATGATCCTAAACATTGCATGGTACCACAAGGGACGTAGAGGGTGTAGCATGAGTCCTTGTAGGTTCTAACAAGTGTAGAATGGTTAAGAGAGAATTTTAAAGGCTTAGAATGGTCTAGGAATGAGTTTTAGAACTTATAAGAACCATTAGAATGATCCTAAATATTGTTCGAGTCCCCAAGGGACATAGAGGGTGTAGCAAGAGTCCTTGGAGGTTCTAGTAAGAGTAGAATGGTTAAGAGAGTATTCTAAATGCTTAGAATGGTCTAGGAATGTGTAATAGGACTTATAATAACCATTAGAATGATCCTAAACAATGTTGGAGTCCCCAAGGGACGTAGAGGGTGTAGCATGAGTCCTTGGAGGTTATAACAAGTGTAGAATGGTTAAGATAGTATTCTAAAGGCTTAGAATGGTCTAGGAATGTGTATTAGGACTTATAATAACCATTAGAATGATCCTAAACATTACATGGTGCCCCAAGGGACGTAGAGGGTGTAGCATGAGTCCTTGGAGGTTCTAATAAGTGTAGAATAGTTAAGAGAGTATTCTAAAGGCTTAGAATGGTCTAGGAATGTGTACTAGGACTTATAATAACCATTAGAATGATCCTAAACATTGCATGGTGCCCCAAGGGACGTAGAGGGTGTAGCATGAATCCTTGGAGGTTCTAATAAGTGTAGAATGGTTAAGAGAGTATTCTAAAGGCTTAGAATGGTCTAGGAATGTGTACTAGGACTTATAATAACCATTAGAATGATCCTAAACATTGCATGGTACCACAAGGGACGTAGAGGGTGTAGCATGAGTCCTTGTAGGTTCTAACAAGTGTAGAATGGTTAAGAGAGAATTCTAAAGGCTTAGAATGGTCTAGGAATGTGTATTAGGACTTATAATAACCATTAGAATGATCCTAAACATTGCATGGTGCCCCAAGGGACGTAGAGGGTGTAGCATGAGTCCTTGGAGGTTCTAATAAGTGTAGAATAGTTAAGAGAGTATTCTAAAGGCTTAGAATGGTCTAGGAATGTGTACTAGGACTTATAATAACCATTAGAATGATCCTAAATATTGTTCGAGTCCCCAAGGGACATAGAGGGTGTAGCAAGAGTCCTTGGAGGTTCTAGTAAGAGTAGAATGGTTAAGAGAGTATTCTAAAGGTTTAGAATGGTCTAGGAATGTGTATTAGGACTTATAAGAACCATTAGAATGATCCTAAACATTGTTCGAGTCCCCAAGGGACATAGAGGGTGTAGCAAGAGT
This sequence comes from Crotalaria pallida, assembly GCA_037953625.1. Classification (NCBI taxonomy): domain Eukaryota; kingdom Viridiplantae; phylum Streptophyta; class Magnoliopsida; order Fabales; family Fabaceae; genus Crotalaria; species Crotalaria pallida. Next base: position 60,761,184 of record CM075655.1, on the reverse strand, counting down.
CCTTGGAGGTTCTAATAAGAGTAGAATGGTTAAGAGAGAATTCTAAAGGCTTAGAATGGTCTAGGAATGTGTAGTAGGACTTATAAGAACCATTAGAATGATCCTAAACAATGCATGGTACCCCAAGGGATGTAGAGGGTGTACCATGAATCCTTGGAGGTTCTAACAAGTGTAGAATGGTTAAGAGAGTATTCTAAATGCTTAGAATGGTCTAGGAATGTGTAATAGGACTTATAATAACCATTAGAATGATCCTAAACAATGCTTGAGTCCCCAAGGGACGTAGAGGGTGTAGCATGAGTCCTTGGAGGTTATAACAAGTGTAGAATGGTTAAGATAGTATTCTAAAGGCTTAGAAAGGTCTAGGAATGTGTATTAGGACTTATAATAACCATTAGAATGATCCTAAACATTGCATGGTGCCCCAAGGGACGTAGAGGGTGTAGCATGAGTCCTTGGAGGTTCTAATAAGTGTAGAATGGTTAAAAGAGTATTCTAAAGGCTTAGAATGGTCTAGGAATGTGTACTAGGACTTATAATAATCATTAGAATGATCCTAAACATTGCATGGTACCACAAGGGACGTAGAGGGTGTAGCATGAGTCCTTGTAGGTTCTAACAAGTGTAGAATGGTTAAGAGAGAATTCTAAAGGCTTAGAATGGTCTAGGAATGTGTATTAGGACTTATAATAACCATTAGAATGATCCTAAACATTGCATGGTGCCCCAAGGGACGTAGAGGGTGTAGCATGAGTCCTTGGAGGTTCTAATAAGTGTAGAATAGTTAAGAGAGTATTCTAAAGGCTTAGAATGGTCTAGGAATGTGTACTAGGACTTATAATAACCATTAGAATGATCCTAAATATTGTTCGAGTCCCCAAGGGACATAGAGGGTGTAGCAAGAGTCCTTGGAGGTTCTAGTAAGAGTAGAATGGTTAAGAGAGTATTCTAAAGGCTTAGAATGGTCTAGGAATGTGTAGTAGGACTTATAAGAACCATTAGAATGATCCTAAACAATGCATGGTACCCCAAGGGATGAAGAGGGTGTACCATGAATCCTTGGAGGTTCTAACAAGTGTAGAATGGTTAGGAGAGTATTCTAAATGCTTAGAATGGTCTAGGAACGTGTAATAGGACTTATAATAACCATTAGAATGATCCTAAACATTGCATGGTACCCCAAGGGACGTAGAGGGTGTACCATGAGTCCTTGGAGGTTCTAACAAAGTGTAGGATGGTTAAGAGAGTATTCTAAAGGTTTAGAATGGTCTAGGAATGTGTATTAGGACTTATAATAACCATTGGAATGATCCTAAACATTGCATGGTACCACAAGGGACGTAGAGGGTGTAGCATGAGTCCTTGTAGGTTCTAACAAGTGTAGGATGGTTAAGAGAGAACTCTAAAGGCTTAGAATGGTCTAGGAATGTGTATTAGGACTTATAGGAAGCATTAGAATGATCCTAAACATTGCATGGTACCCCAAGGGACGTAGAGGGTGTACCATGAGTCCTTGGAGGTTCTAACAAGTGTAGAATGGTTAAGAGAGTATTCTAAAGGCTTAGAATGGTCTAGAAATGTGTATTAGGACTTATAATAACCATTAGAATGATCCTAAACATTGCTCGAGTCCCCAAGGGACATAGAGGGTGTAGGATGAGTCCTTGGAGGTTCTAATAAGTGTAGAGTGGTTAAGAGAGTATTCTAAAGGCTTAGAATGGTCTAGGAATGTGTACTAGGACTTATAATAACCATTAGAATGATCCTAAACATTGCATGGTACCACAAGGGACGTAGAGGGTGTAGCATGAGTCCTTGTAGGTTCTAACAAGTGTAGAATGGTTAAGAGAGAATTCTAAAGGCTTAGAATGGTCTAGGAATGTGTATTAGGACTTATAATAACCATTAGAATGATCCTAAACATTGCATGGTGCCCCAAGGGACGTAGAGGGTGTAGCATGTGTCCTTGGATGTTCTAATAAGTGTAGAATAGTTAAGAGAGTATTCTAAAGGCTTAAAATGGTCTAGGAATGTGTACTAGGACTTATAATAACCATTAGAATGATCCTAAACATTGCTCGAGTCCCCAAGGGACATAGAGGGTGTAGGATGAGTCCTTGGAGGTTCGAATAAGTGTAGAATGGTTAAGAGAGTATTCTAAAGGCTTAGAATGGTCTAGGAATGTGTACTAGGACTTATAATAACCATTAGAATGATCATAAACATTGCATGGTACCCCAAGGGACGTAGAGGGTGTACCATGAGTCCTTGGAGGTTCTAACAAAGTGTAGAATGGTTAAGAGAGTATTCTAAAGGCTTAGAATGGTCTAGGAATGTGTATTAGGACTTATAATAACCATTAGAATGATCCTAAACATTGCATGGTACCACAAGGGACGTAGAGGGTGTAGCATGAGTCCTTGTAGGTTCTAACAAGTGTAGAATGGTTAAGAGAGAATTTTAAAGGCTTAGAATGGTCTAGGAATGAGTTTTAGAACTTATAAGAACCATTAGAATGATCCTAAATATTGTTCGAGTCCCCAAGGGACATAGAGGGTGTAGCAAGAGTCCTTGGAGGTTCTAGTAAGAGTAGAATGGTTAAGAGAGTATTCTAAATGCTTAGAATGGTCTAGGAATGTGTAATAGGACTTATAATAACCATTAGAATGATCCTAAACAATGTTGGAGTCCCCAAGGGACGTAGAGGGTGTACCATGAGTCCTTGGAGGTTCTAACAAGTGTAGAATGGTTAAGAGAGTATTCTAAAGGCTTAGAATGGTCTAGGAATGTGTATTAGGACTTATAATAACCATTAGAATGATCCTAAACAATGTTGGAGTCCCCAAGGGACGTAGAGGGTGTAGCATGAGTCCTTGGAGGTTATAACAAGTGTAGAATGGTTAAGATAGTATTCTAAAGGCTTAGAATGGTCTAGGAATGTGTATTAGGACTTATAATAACCATTAGAATGATCCTAAACATTGCATGGTGCCCCAAGGGACGTAGAGGGTGTAGCATGAGTCCTTGGAGGTTCTAATAAGTGTAGAATAGTTAAGAGAGTATTCTAAAGGCTTAGAATGGTCTAGGAATGTGTACTAGGACTTATAATAACCATTAGAATGATCCTAAACATTGCATGGTACCACAAGGGACGTAGAGGGTGTAGCATGAGTCCTTGTAGGTTCTAACAAGTGTAGAATGGTTAAGAGAGAATTCTAAAGGCTTAGAATGGTCTAGGAATGTGTATTAGGACTTATAATAACCATTAGAATGATCCTAAACATTGCATGGTGCCCCAAGGGACGTAGAGGGTGTAGCATGAGTCCTTGGAGGTTCTAATAAGTGTAGAATAGTTAAGAGAGTATTCTAAAGGCTTAGAATGGTCTAGGAATGTGTACTAGGACTTATAATAACCATTAGAATGATCCTAAATATTGTTCGAGTCCCCAAGGGACATAGAGGGTGTAGCAAGAGTCCTTGGAGGTTCTAGTAAGAGTAGAATGGTTAAGAGAGTATTCTAAAGGCTTAGAATGGTCTAGGAATGTGTAGTAGGACTTATAAGAACCATTAGAATGATCCTAAACAATGCATGGTACCCCAAGGGATGAAGAGGGTGTACCATGAATCCTTGGAGGTTCTAACAAGTGTAGAATGGTTAGGAGAGTATTCTAAATGCTTAGAATGGTCTAGGAACGTGTAATAGGACTTATAATAACCATTAGAATGATCCTAAACATTGCATGGTACCCCAAGGGACGTAGAGGGTGTACCATGAGTCCTTGGAGGTTCTAACAAAGTGTAGGATGGTTAAGAGAGTATTCTAAAGGTTTAGAATGGTCTAGGAATGTGTATTAGGACTTATAATAACCATTGGAATGATCCTAAACATTGCATGGTACCACAAGGGACGTAGAGGGTGTAGCATGAGTCCTTGTAGGTTCTAACAAGTGTAGGATGGTTAAGAGAGAACTCTAAAGGCTTAGAATGGTCTAGGAATGTGTATTAGGACTTATAGGAAGCATTAGAATGATCCTAAACATTGCATGGTACCCCAAGGGACGTAGAGGGTGTACCATGAGTCCTTGGAGGTTCTAACAAGTGTAGAATGGTTAAGAGAGTATTCTAAAGGCTTAGAATGGTCTAGAAATGTGTATTAGGACTTATAATAACCATTAGAATGATCCTAAACATTGCTCGAGTCCCCAAGGGACATAGAGGGTGTAGGATGAGTCCTTGGAGGTTCTAATAAGTGTAGAGTGGTTAAGAGAGTATTCTAAAGGCTTAGAATGGTCTAGGAATGTGTACTAGGACTTATAATAACCATTAGAATGATCCTAAACATTGCATGGTACCACAAGGGACGTAGAGGGTGTAGCATGAGTCCTTGTAGGTTCTAACAAGTGTAGAATGGTTAAGAGAGAATTCTAAAGGCTTAGAATGGTCTAGGAATGTGTATTAGGACTTATAATAACCATTAGAATGATCCTAAACATTGCATGGTGCCCCAAGGGACGTAGAGGGTGTAGCATGTGTCCTTGGATGTTCTAATAAGTGTAGAATAGTTAAGAGAGTATTCTAAAGGCTTAAAATGGTCTAGGAATGTGTACTAGGACTTATAATAACCATTAGAATGATCCTAAACATTGCTCGAGTCCCCAAGGGACATAGAGGGTGTAGGATGAGTCCTTGGAGGTTCGAATAAGTGTAGAATGGTTAAGAGAGTATTCTAAAGGCTTAGAATGGTCTAGGAATGTGTACTAGGACTTATAATAACCATTAGAATGATCATAAACATTGCATGGTACCCCAAGGGACGTAGAGGGTGTACCATGAGTCCTTGGAGGTTCTAACAAAGTGTAGAATGGTTAAGAGAGTATTCTAAAGGCTTAGAATGGTCTAGGAATGTGTATTAGGACTTATAATAACCATTAGAATGATCCTAAACATTGCATGGTACCACAAGGGACGTAGAGGGTGTAGCATGAGTCCTTGTAGGTTCTAACAAGTGTAGAATGGTTAAGAGAGAATTTTAAAGGCTTAGAATGGTCTAGGAATGAGTTTTAGAACTTATAAGAACCATTAGAATGATCCTAAATATTGTTCGAGTCCCCAAGGGACATAGAGGGTGTAGCAAGAGTCCTTGGAGGTTCTAGTAAGAGTAGAATGGTTAAGAGAGTATTCTAAATGCTTAGAATGGTCTAGGAATGTGTAATAGGACTTATAATAACCATTAGAATGATCCTAAACAATGTTGGAGTCCCCAAGGGACGTAGAGGGTGTACCATGAGTCCTTGGAGGTTCTAACAAGTGTAGAATGGTTAAGAGAGTATTCTAAAGGCTTAGAATGGTCTAGGAATGTGTATTAGGACTTATAATAACCATTAGAATGATCCTAAACAATGTTGGAGTCCCCAAGGGACGTAGAGGGTGTAGCATGAGTCCTTGGAGGTTATAACAAGTGTAGAATGGTTAAGATAGTATTCTAAAGGCTTAGAATGGTCTAGGAATGTGTATTAGGACTTATAATAACCATTAGAATGATCCTAAACATTGCATGGTGCCCCAAGGGACGTAGAGGGTGTAGCATGAGTCCTTGGAGGTTCTAATAAGTGTAGAATAGTTAAGAGAGTATTCTAAAGGCTTAGAATGGTCTAGGAATGTGTACTAGGACTTATAATAACCATTAGAATGATCCTAAACATTGCATGGTACCACAAGGGACGTAGAGGGTGTAGCATGAGTCCTTGTAGGTTCTAACAAGTGTAGAATGGTTAAGAGAGAATTCTAAAGGCTTAGAATGGTCTAGGAATGTGTATTAGGACTTATAATAATCATTAGAATGATCCTAAACATTGCATGGTGCCCCAAGGGACGTAGAGGGTGTAGCATGAGTCCTTGGAGGTTCTAATAAGTGTAGAATAGTTAAGAGAGTATTCTAAAGGCTTAGAATGGTCTAGGAATGTGTACTAGGACTTATAATAACCATTAGAATGATCCTAAATATTGTTCGAGTCCCCAAGGGACATAGAGGGTGTAGCAAGAGTCCTTGGAGGTTCTAGTAAGAGTAGAATGGTTAAGAGAGTATTCTAAAGGCTTAGAATGGTCTAGGAATGTGTAGTAGGACTTATAAGAACCATTAGAATGATCCTAATCAATGCATGGTACCCCAAAGGATGAAGAGGGTGTACCATGAATCCTTGGAGGTTCTAACAAGTGTAGAATGGTTAGGAGAGTATTCTAAATGCTTAGAATGGTCTAGGAATGTGTAATAGGACTTATAATAACCATTAGAATGATCCTAAACATTGCATGGTACCCCAAGGGACGTAGAGTGTGTACCATGAGTCCTTAGAGGTTCTAACAAAGTGTAGAATGGTTAAGAGAGTATTCTAAAGGCTTAGAATGGTCTAGGAATGTGTATTAGGACTTATAATAACCATTGGAATGATCCTAAACATTGCATGGTGCCCCAAGGGACTTAGAGGGTGTAGCATGAGTCCTTGTAGGTTCTAACAAGTGTAGAATGGTTAAGAGAGAATTCTAAAGGCTTAGAATGGTCTAGGAATGTGTATTAGGACTTATAATAACCATTCGAATGATCCTAAACATTGCATGGTGCCCCAAGGGACGTAGAGGGTGTAGCATGAGTCCTTGGAGGTTCTAATAAGTGTAGAATAGTTAAGAGAGTATTCTAAAGGCTTAGAATGGTCTAGGAATGTGTATTAGGACTTATAATAACCATTGGAATGATCCTAAACATTGCATGGTACCACAAGGGACGTAGAGGGTGTAGCATGAGTCCTTGTAGGTTCTAACAAGTGTAGGATGGTTAAGAGAGAACTCTAAAGGCTTAGAATGGTCTAGGAATGTGTATTAGGACTTATAGGAAGCATTAGAATGATCCTAAACATTGCATGGTACCCCAAGGGACGTAGAGGGTGTACCATGAGTCCTTGGAGGTTCTAACAAGTGTAGAATGGTTAAGAGAGTATTCTAAAGGCTTAGAATGGTCTAGAAATGTGTATTAGGACTTATAATAACCATTAGAATGATCCTAAACATTGCTCGAGTCCCCAAGGGACATAGAGGGTGTAGGATGAGTCCTTGGAGGTTCTAATAAGTGTAGAGTGGTTAAGAGAGTATTCTAAAGGCTTAGAATGGTCTAGGAATGTGTACTAGGACTTATAATAACCATTAGAATGATCCTAAACATTGCATGGTACCACAAGGGACGTAGAGGGTGTAGCATGAGTCCTTGTAGGTTCTAACAAGTGTAGAATGGTTAAGAGAGAATTCTAAAGGCTTAGAATGGTCTAGGAATGTGTATTAGGACTTATAATAACCATTAGAATGATCCTAAACATTGCATGGTGCCCCAAGGGACGTAGAGGGTGTAGCATGTGTCCTTGGATGTTCTAATAAGTGTAGAATAGTTAAGAGAGTATTCTAAAGGCTTAAAATGGTCTAGGAATGTGTACTAGGACTTATAATAACCATTAGAATGATCCTAAACATTGCTCGAGTCCCCAAGGGACATAGAGGGTGTAGGATGAGTCCTTGGAGGTTCGAATAAGTGTAGAATGGTTAAGAGAGTATTCTAAAGGCTTAGAATGGTCTAGGAATGTGTACTAGGACTTATAATAACCATTAGAATGATCATAAACATTGCATGGTACCCCAAGGGACGTAGAGGGTGTACCATGAGTCCTTGGAGGTTCTAACAAAGTGTAGAATGGTTAAGAGAGTATTCTAAAGGCTTAGAATGGTCTAGGAATGTGTATTAGGACTTATAATAACCATTAGAATGATCCTAAACATTGCATGGTACCACAAGGGACGTAGAGGGTGTAGCATGAGTCCTTGTAGGTTCTAACAAGTGTAGAATGGTTAAGAGAGAATTTTAAAGGCTTAGAATGGTCTAGGAATGAGTTTTAGAACTTATAAGAACCATTAGAATGATCCTAAATATTGTTCGAGTCCCCAAGGGACATAGAGGGTGTAGCAAGAGTCCTTGGAGGTTCTAGTAAGAGTAGAATGGTTAAGAGAGTATTCTAAATGCTTAGAATGGTCTAGGAATGTGTAATAGGACTTATAATAACCATTAGAATGATCCTAAACAATGTTGGAGTCCCCAAGGGACGTAGAGGGTGTACCATGAGTCCTTGGAGGTTCTAACAAGTGTAGAATGGTTAAGAGAGTATTCTAAAGGCTTAGAATGGTCTAGGAATGTGTATTAGGACTTATAATAACCATTAGAATGATCCTAAACAATGTTGGAGTCCCCAAGGGACGTAGAGGGTGTAGCATGAGTCCTTGGAGGTTATAACAAGTGTAGAATGGTTAAGATAGTATTCTAAAGGCTTAGAATGGTCTAGGAATGTGTATTAGGACTTATAATAACCATTAGAATGATCCTAAACATTGCATGGTGCCCCAAGGGACGTAGAGGGTGTAGCATGAGTCCTTGGAGGTTCTAATAAGTGTAGAATAGTTAAGAGAGTATTCTAAAGGCTTAGAATGGTCTAGGAATGTGTACTAGGACTTATAATAACCATTAGAATGATCCTAAACATTGCATGGTACCACAAGGGACGTAGAGGGTGTAGCATGAGTCCTTGTAGGTTCTAACAAGTGTAGAATGGTTAAGAGAGAATTCTAAAGGCTTAGAATGGTCTAGGAATGTGTATTAGGACTTATAATAACCATTAGAATGATCCTAAACATTGCATGGTGCCCCAAGGGACGTAGAGGGTGTAGCATGAGTCCTTGGAGGTTCTAATAAGTGTAGAATAGTTAAGAGAGTATTCTAAAGGCTTAGAATGGTCTAGGAATGTGTACTAGGACTTATAATAACCATTAGAATGATCCTAAATATTGTTCGAGTCCCCAAGGGACATAGAGGGTGTAGCAAGAGTCCTTGGAGGTTCTAGTAAGAGTAGAATGGTTAAGAGAGTATTCTAAAGGCTTAGAATGGTCTAGGAATGTGTAGTAGGACTTATAAGAACCATTAGAATGATCCTAATCAATGCATGGTACCCCAAAGGATGAAGAGGGTGTACCATGAATCCTTGGAGGTTCTAACAAGTGTAGAATGGTTAGGAGAGTATTCTAAATGCTTAGAATGGTCTAGGAATGTGTAATAGGACTTATAATAACCATTAGAATGATCCTAAACATTGCATGGTACCCCAAGGGACGTAGAGTGTGTACCATGAGTCCTTAGAGGTTCTAACAAAGTGTAGAATGGTTAAGAGAGTATTCTAAAGGCTTAGAATGGTCTAGGAATGTGTATTAGGACTTATAATAACCATTGGAATGATCCTAAACATTGCATGGTGCCCCAAGGGACTTAGAGGGTGTAGCATGAGTCCTTGGAGGTTCTAACAAAGTGTAGGATGGTTAAGAGAGTATTCTAAAGGTTTAGAATGGTCTAGGAATGTGTATTAGGACTTATAATAACCATTGGAATGATCCTAAACATTGCATGGTACCACAAGGGACGTAGAGGGTGTAGCAAGAGTCCTTGGAGGTTCTAGTAAGAGTAGAATGGTTAAGAGAGTATTCTAAAGGCTTAGAATGGTCTAGGAATGTGTAGTAGGACTTATAAGAACCATTAGAATGATCCTAAACAATGCATGGTACCCCAAGGGATGAAGAGGGTGTACCATGAATCCTTGGAGGTTCTAACAAGTGTAGAATGGTTAGGAGAGTATTCTAAATGCTTAGAATGGTCTAGGAATGTGTAATAGGACTTATAATAACCATTAGAATGATCCTAAACATTGCATGGTTCCCCCAAGGGACGTAGAGGGTGTACCATGAGTCCTTGGAGGTTCTAACAAAGTGTAGGATGGTTAAGAGAGTATTCTAAAGGTTTAGAATGGTCTAGGAATGTGTATTAGGACTTATAATAACCATTGGAATGATCCTAAACATTGCATGGTACCACAAGGGACGTAGAGGGTGTAGCATGAGTCCTTGTAGGTTCTAACAAGTGTAGGATGGTTAAGAGAGAATTCTAAAGGCTTAGAATGGTCTAGGAATGTGTATTAGGACTTATAGGAACCATTAGAATGATCCTAAACATTGCATGGTACCCCAAGGGACGTAGAGGGTGTACCATGAGTCCTTGGAGGTTCTAACAAGTGTAGAATGGTTAAGAGAGTATTCTAAAGGCTTAGAATGGTCTAGGAATGAGTATTAGGACTTATAATAACCATTAGAATGATCCTAAACATTGCTCGAGTCCCCAAGGGACATAGAGGGTGTAGGATGAGTCCTTGGAGGTTCTAATAAGTGTAGAGTGGTTAAGAGAGTATTCTAAGGGCTTAGAATGGTCTAGGAATGTGTACTAGGACTTATAATAACCATTAGAATGATCCTAAACATTGCATGGTACCACAAGGGACGTAGAGGGTGTAGCATGAGTCCTTGTAGGTTCTAACAAGTGTAGAATGGTTAAGAGAGAATTCTAAAGGCTTAGAATGGTCTAGGAATGTGTATTAGGACTTATAATAACCATTAGAATGATCCTAAACATTGCATGGTGCCCCAAGGGACGTAGAGGGTGTAGCATGAGTCCTTGGATGTTCTAATAAGTGTAGAATAGTTAAGAGAGTATTCTAAAGGCTTAAAATGGTCTAGGAATGTGTACTAGGACTTATAATAACCATTAGAATGATCCTAAACATTGCTCGAGTCCCCAAGGGACATAGAGGGTGTAGGATGAGTCCTTAGAGGTTCGAATAAGTGTAGAATGGTTAAGAGAGTATTCTAAAGGCTTAGAATGGTCTAGGAATGTGTACTAGGACTTATAATAACCATTAGAATGATCATAAACATTGCATGGTACCCCAAGGGACGTAGAGGGTGTACCATGAGTCCTTGGAGGTTCTAACAAAGTGTAGAATGGTTAAGAGAGTATTCTAAAGGCTTAGAATGGTCTAGGAATGTGTATTAGGACTTATAATAACCATTAGAATGATCCTAAACATTGCATGGTACCACAAGGGACGTAGAGGGTGTAGCATGAGTCCTTGTAGGTTCTAACAAGTGTAGAATGGTTAAGAGAGAATTTTAAAGGCTTAGAATGGTCTAGGAATGAGTTTTAGAACTTATAAGAACCATTAGAATGATCCTAAATATTGTTCGAGTCCCCAAGGGACATAGAGGGTGTAGCAAGAGTCCTTGGAGGTTCTAGTAAGAGTAGAATGGTTAAGAGAGTATTCTAAATGCTTAGAATGGTCTAGGAATGTGTAATAGGACTTATAATAACCATTAGAATGATCCTAAACAATGTTGGAGTCCCCAAGGGACGTAGAGGGTGTAGCATGAGTCCTTGGAGGTTATAACAAGTGTAGAATGGTTAAGATAGTATTCTAAAGGCTTAGAATGGTCTAGGAATGTGTATTAGGACTTATAATAACCATTAGAATGATCCTAAACATTACATGGTGCCCCAAGGGACGTAGAGGGTGTAGCATGAGTCCTTGGAGGTTCTAATAAGTGTAGAATAGTTAAGAGAGTATTCTAAAGGCTTAGAATGGTCTAGGAATGTGTACTAGGACTTATAATAACCATTAGAATGATCCTAAACATTGCATGGTGCCCCAAGGGACGTAGAGGGTGTAGCATGAGTATTTGGAGGTTCTAATAAGTGTAGAATGGTTAAGAGAGTATTCTAAAGGCTTAGAATGGTCTAGGAATGTGTACTAGGACTTATAATAACCATTAGAATGATCCTAAACATTGCATGGTACCACAAGGGACGTAGAGGGTGTAGCATGAGTCCTTGTAGGTTCTAACAAGTGTAGAATGGTTAAGAGAGAATTCTAAAGGCTTAGAATGGTCTAGGAATGTGTAGTAGGACTTATAAGAACCATTAGAATGATCCTAAACAATGCATGGTACCCCAAGGGATGAAGAGGGTGTACCATGAATCCTTGGAGGTTCTAACAAGTGTAGAATGGTTAGGAGAGTATTCTAAATGCTTAGAATGGTCTAGGAATGTGTAATAGGACTTATAATAACCATTAGAATGATCCTAAACATTGCATGGTACCCCAAGGGACGTAGAGGGTGTACCATGAGTCCTTGGAGGTTCTAACAAAGTGTAGGATGGTTAAGAGAGTATTCTAAAGGTTTAGAATGGTCTAGGAATGTGTATTAGGACTTATAATAACCATTGGAATGATCCTAAACATTGCATGGTACCACAAGGGACGTAGAGGGTGTAGCATGAGTCCTTGTAGGTTCTAACAAGTGTAGGATGGTTAAGAGAGAATTCTAAAGGCTTAGAATGGTCTAGGAATGTGTATTAGGACTTATAGGAACCATTAGAATGATCCTAAACATTGCATGGTACCCCAAGGGACGTAGAGGGTGTACCATGAGTCCTTGGAGGTTCTAACAAGTGTAGAATGGTTAAGAGAGTATTCTAAAGGCTTAGAATGGTCTAGGAATGAGTATTAGGACTTATAATAACCATTAGAATGATCCTAAACATTGCTCGAGTCCCCAAGGGACATAGAGGGTGTAGGATGAGTCCTTGGAGGTTCTAATAAGTGTAGAGTGGTTAAGAGAGTATTCTAAAGGCTTAGAATGGTCTAGGAATGTGTACTAGGACTTATAATAACCATTAGAATGATCCTAAACATTGCATGGTACCACAAGGGACGTAGAGGGTGTAGCATGAGTCCTTGTAGGTTCTAACAAGTGTAGAATGGTTAAGAGAGAATTCTAAAGGCTTAGAATGGTCTAGGAATGTGTATTAGGACTTATAATAACCATTAGAATGATCCTAAACATTGCATGGTGCCCCAAGGGACGTAGAGGGTGTAGCATGAGTCCTTGGATGTTCTAATAAGTGTAGAATAGTTAAGAGAGTATTCTAAAGGCTTAAAATGGTCTAGGAATGTGTACTAGGACTTATAATAACCATTAGAATGATCCTAAACATTGCTCGAGTCCCCAAGGGACATAGAGGGTGTAGGATGAGTCCTTGGAGGTTCGAATAAGTGTAGAATGGTTAAGAGAGTATTCTAAAGGCTTAGAATGGTCTAGGAATGTGTACTAGGACTTATAATAACCATTAGAATGATCATAAACATTGCATGGTACCCCAAGGGACGTAGAGGGTGTACCATGAGTCCTTGGAGGTTCTAACAAAGTGTAGAATGGTTAAGAGAGTATTCTAAAGGCTTAGAATTGTCTAGGAATGTGTATTAGGACTTATAATAACCATTAGAATGATCCTAAACATTGCATGGTACCACCAGGGACGTAGAGGGTGTAGCATGAGTCCTTGTAGGTTCTAACAAGTGTAGAATGGTTAAGAGAGAATTTTAAAGGCTTAGAATGGTCTAGGAATGAGTTTTAGAACTTATAAGAACCATTAGAATGATCCTAAATATTGTTCGAGTCCCCAAGGGACATAGAGGGTGTAGCAAGAGTCCTTGGAGGTTCTAGTAAGAGTAGAATGGTTAAGAGAGTATTCTAAATGCTTAGAATGGTCTAGGAATGTGTAATAGGACTTATAATAACCATTAGAATGATCCTAAACAATGTTGGAGTCCCCAAGGGACGTAGAGGGTGTAGCATGAGTCCTTGGAGGTTATAACAAGTGTAGAATGGTTAAGATAGTATTCTAAAGGCTTAGAATGGTCTAGGAATGTGTATTAGGACTTATAATAACCATTAGAATGATCCTAAACATTACATGGTGCCCCAAGGGACGTAGAGGGTGTACCATGAGTCCTTGGAGGTTCTAACAAGTGTAGAATGGTTAAGAGAGTATTCTAAAGGCTTAGAATGGTCTAGGAATGTGTATTAGGACTTATAATAACCATTAGAATGATCCTAAACATTGCTCGAGTCCCCAAGGGACATAGAGGGTGTAGGATGAGTCCTTGGAGGTTCTAATAAGTGTAGAGTGGTTAAGAGAGTATTCTAAAGGCTTAGAATGGTCTAGGAATGTGTACTAGGACTTATAATAACCATTAGAATGATCCTAAACATTGCATGGTACCACAAGGGACGTAGAGGGTGTAGCATGAGTCCTTGTAGGTTCTAACAAGTGTAGAATGGTTAAGAGAGAATTCTAAAGGCTTAGAATGGTCTAGGAATGTGTATTAGGACTTATAATAACCATTAGAATGATCCTAAACATTGCATGGTGCCCCAAGGGACGTAGAGGGTGTAGCATGAGTCCTTGGATGTTCTAATAAGTGTAGAATAGTTAAGAGAGTATTCTAAAGGCTTAGAATGGTCTAGGAATGTGTACTAGGACTTATAATAACCATTAGAATGATCCTAAACATTGCTCGAGTCCCCAAGGGACATAGAGGGTGTAGGATGAGTCCTTGGAGGTTCGAATAAGTGTAGAATGGTTAAGAGAGTATTCTAAAGGCTTAGAATGGTCTAGGAATGTGTACTAGGACTTATAATAACCATTAGAATGATCATAAACATTGCATGGTACCCCAAGGGACGTAGAGGGTGTACCATGAGTCCTTGGAGGTTCTAACAAAGTGTAGAATGGTTAAGAGAGTATTCTAAAGGCTTAGAATGGTCTAGGAATGTGTAATAGGACTTATAATAACCATTAGAATGATCCTAAACATTGCATGGTACCACAAGGGACGTAGAGGGTGTAGCATGAGTCCTTGTAGGTTCTAACAAGTGTAGAATGGTTAAGAGAGAATTTTAAAGGCTTAGAATGGTCTAGGAATGAGTTTTAGAACTTATAAGAACCATTAGAATGATCCTAAATATTGTTCGAGTCCCCAAGGGACATAGAGGGTGTAGCAAGAGTCCTTGGAGGTTCTAGTAAGAGTAGAATGGTTAAGAGAGTATTCTAAAGGCTTAGAATGGTCTAGGAATGTGTAGTAGGACTTATAAGAACCATTAGAATGATCCTAAACAATGCATGGTACCCCAAGGGATGAAGAGGGTGTACCATGAATCCTTGGAGGTTCTAACAAGTGTAGAATGGTTAGGAGAGTATTCTAAATGCTTAGAATGGTCTAGGAATGTGTAATAGGACTTATAATAACCATTAGAATGATCCTAAACATTGCATGGTACCCCAAGGGACGTAGAGGGTGTACCATGAGTCCTTGGAGGTTCTAACAAAGTGTAGGATGGTTAAGAGAGTATTCTAAAGGCTTAGAATGGTCTAGGAATGTGTATTAGGACTTATAATAACCATTGGAATGATCCTAAACATTGCATGGTACCACAAGGGACGTAGAGGGTGTAGCATGAGTCCTTGTAGGTTCTAACATGTGTAGGATGGTTAAGAGAGAATTCTAAAGGCTTAGAATGGTCTAGGAATGTGTATTAGGACTTATAGGAACCATTAGAATGATCCTAAACATTGCATGGTACCCCAAGGGACGTAGAGGGTGTACCATGAGTCCTTGGAGGTTCTAACAAGTGTAGAATGGTTAAGAGAGTATTCTAAAGGCTTAGAATGGTCTAGGAATGTGTATTAGGACTTATAATAACCATTAGAATGATCCTAAACATTGCTCGAGTCCCCAAGGGACATAGAGGGTGTAGGATGAGTCCTTGGAGGTTCTAATAAGTGTAGAGTGGTTAAGAGAGTATTCTAAAGGCTTAGAATGGTCTAGGAATGTGTACTAGGACTTATAATAACCATTAGAATGATCCTAAACATTGCATGGTACCACAAGGGACGTAGAGGGTGTAGCATGAGTCCTTGTAGGTTCTAACAAGTGTAGAATGGTTAAGAGAGAATTCTAAAGGCTTAGAATGGTCTAGGAATGTGTATTAGGACTTATAATAACCATTAGAATGATCCTAAACATTGCATGGTGCCCCAAGGGACGTAGAGGGTGTAGCATGAGTCCTTGGATGTTCTAATAAGTGTAGAATAGTTAAGAGAGTATTCTAAAGGCTTAGAATGGTCTAGGAATGTGTACTAGGACTTATAATAACCATTAGAATGATCCTAAACATTGCTCGAGTCCCCAAGGGACATAGAGGGTGTAGGATGAGTCCTTGGAGGTTCGAATAAGTGTAGAATGGTTAAGAGAGTATTCTAAAGGCTTAGAATGGTCTAGGAATGTGTACTAGGACTTATAATAACCATTAGAATGATCATAAACATTGCATGGTACCCCAAGGGACGTAGAGGGTGTACCATGAGTCCTTGGAGGTTCTAACAAAGTGTAGAATGGTTAAGAGAGTATTCTAAAGGCTTAGAATGGTCTAGGAATGTGTAATAGGACTTATAATAACCATTAGAATGATCCTAAACATTGCATGGTACCACAAGGGACGTAGTGGGTGTAGCATGAGTCCTTGTAGGTTCTAACAAGTGTAGAATGGTTAAGAGAGAATTTTAAAGGCTTAGAATGGTCTAGGAATGAGTTTTAGAACTTATAAGAACCATTAGAATGATCCTAAATATTGTTCGAGTCCCCAAGGGACATAGAGGGTGTAGCAAGAGTCCTTGGAGGTTCTAGTAAGAGTAGAATGGTTAAGAGAGTATTCTAAAGGCTTAGAATGGTCTAGGAATGTGTAGTAGGACTTATAAGAACCATTAGAATGATCCTAAACAATGCATGGTACCCCAAGGGATGAAGAGGGTGTACCATGAATCCTTGGAGGTTCTAACAAGTGTAGAATGGTTAGGAGAGTATTCTAAATGCTTAGAATGGTCTAGGAATGTGTAATAGGACTTATAATAACCATTAGAATGATCCTAAACATTGCATGGTACCCCAAGGGACGTAGAGGGTGTACCATGAGTCCTTGGAGGTTCTAACAAAGTGTAGGATGGTTAAGAGAGTATTCTAAAGGCTTAGAATGGTCTAGGAATGTGTATTAGGACTTATAATAACCATTGGAATGATCCTAAACATTGCATGGTACCACAAGGGACGTAGAGGGTGTAGCATGAGTCCTTGTAGGTTCTAACAAGTGTAGGATGGTTAAGAGAGAATTCTAAAGGCTTAGAATGGTCTAGGAATGTGTATTAGGACTTATAGGAACCATTAGAATGATCCTAAACATTGCATGGTACCCCAAGGGACGTAGAGGGTGTACCATGAGTCCTTGGAGGTTCTAACAAGTGTAGAATGGTTAAGAGAGTATTCTAAAGGCTTAGAATGGTCTAGGAATGTGTATTAGGACTTATAATAACCATTAGAATGATCCTAAACATTGCTCGAGTCCCCAAGGGACATAGAGGGTGTAGGATGAGTCCTTGGAGGTTCTAATAAGTGTAGAGTGGTTAAGAGAGTATTCTAAAGGCTTAGAATGGTCTAGGAATGTGTACTAGGACTTATAATAACCATTAGAATGATCCTAAACATTGCATGGTACCACAAGGGACGTAGAGGGTGTAGCATGAGTCCTTGTAGGTTCTAACAAGTGTAGAATGGTTAACAGAGAATTCTAAAGGCTTAGAATGGTCTAGGAATGTGTATTAGGACTTATAATAACCATTAGAATGATCCTAAACATTGCATGGTGCCCCAAGGGACGTAGAGGGTGTAGCATGAGTCCTTGGATGTTCTAATAAGTGTAGAATAGTTAAGAGAGTATTCTAAAGGCTTAGAATGGTCTAGGAATGTGTACTAGGACTTATAATAACCATTAGAATGATCCTAAACATTGCTCGAGTCCCCAAGGGACATAGAGGGTGTAGGATGAGTCCTTGGAGGTTCGAATAAGTGTAGAATGGTTAAGAGAGTATTCTAAAGGCTTAGAATGGTCTAGGAATGTGTACTAGGACTTATAATAACCATTAGAATGATCATAAACATTGCATGGTACCCCAAGGGACGTAGAGGGTGTACCATGAGTCCTTGGAGGTTCTAACAAAGTGTAGAATGGTTAAGAGAGTATTCTAAAGGCTTAGAATGGTCTAGGAATGTGTAATAGGACTTATAATAACCATTAGAATGATCCTAAACATTGCATGGTACCACAAGGGACGTAGAGGGTGTAGCATGAGTCCTTGTAGGTTCTAACAAGTGTAGAATGGTTAAGAGAGAATTTTAAAGGCTTAGAATGGTCTAGGAATGAGTTTTAGAACTTATAAGAACCATTAGAATGATCCTAAATATTGTTCGAGTCCCCAAGGGACATAGAGGGTGTAGCAAGAGTCCTTGGAGGTTCTAGTAAGAGTAGAATGGTTAAGAGAGTATTCTAAATGCTTAGAATGGTCTAGGAATGTGTAATAGAACTTATAATAACCATTAGAATGATCCTAAACAATGTTGGAGTCCCCAAGGGACGTAGAGGGTGTAGCATGAGTCCTTGGAGGTTATAACAAGTGTAGAATGGTTAAGATAGTATTCTAAAGGCTTAGAATGGTCTAGGAATGTGTATTAGGACTTATAATAACCATTAGAATGATCCTAAACATTGCATGGTGCCCCAAGGGACGTAGAGGGTGTAGCATGAGTCCTTGGAGGTTCTAATAAGTGTAGAATAGTTAAGAGAGTATTCTAAAGGCTTAGAATGGTCTAGGAATGTGTACTAGGACTTATAATAACCATTAGAATGATCCTAAACATTGCATGGTACCACAAGGGACGTAGAGGGTGTAGCATGAGTCCTTGTAGGTTCTAACAAGTGTAGAATGGTTAAGAGAGAATTCTAAAGGCTTAGAATGGTCTAGGAATGTGTATTAGGACTTATAATAACCATTAGAATGATCCTAAACATTGCATGGTGCCCCAAGGGACGTAGAGGGTGTAGCATGAGTCCTTGGAGGTTCTAATAAGTGTAGAATAGTTAAGAGAGTATTCTAAAGGCTTAGAATGGTCTAGGAATGTGTACTAGGACTTATAATAACCATTAGAATGATCCTAAACATTGCTCGAGTCCCCAAGGGACATAGAGGGTGTAGCAAGAGTCCTTGGAGGTTCTAGTAAGAGTAGAATGGTTAAGAGAGTATTCTAAAGGCTTAGAATGATCTAGGAATGTGTAGTAGGACTTATAAGAACCATTAGAATAATCCTAATCAATGCATGGTACCCCAAAGGATGAAGAGGGTGTACCATGAATCCTTGGAGGTTCTAACAAGTGTAGAATGGTTAAGAGAGTATTCTAAAGGCTTAGAATGGTCTAGGAATGTGTACTAGGACTTATAATAACCATTAGAATGATCCTAAACATTGCATGGTGCCCCAAGGGACGTAGAGGGTGTAGCATGAGTCCTTGGAGGTTCTAATAAGTGTAGAATAGTTAAGAGAGTATTCTAAAGGCTTAGAATGGTCTAGGAATGTGTACTAGGACTTATAATAACCATTAGAATGATCCTAAACATTGCATGGTACCACAAGGGACGTAGAGGGTGTAGCATGAGTCCTTGTAGGTTCTAACAAGTGTAGAATGGTTAAGAGAGAATTCTAAAGGCTTAGAATGGTCTAGGAATGTGTATTAGGACTTATAATAACCATTAGAATGATCCTAAACATTGCATGGTGCCCCAAGGGACGTAGAGGGTGTAGCATGAGTCCTTGGAGGTTCTAATAAGTGTAGAATAGTTAAGAGAGTATTCTAAAGGCTTAGAATGGTCTAGGAATGTGTACTAGGACTTATAATAACCATTAGAATGATCCTAAATATTGTTCGAGTCCCCAAGGGACATAGAGGGTGTAGCAAGAGTCCTTGGAGGTTCTAGTAAGAGTAGAATGGTTAAGAGAGTATTCTAAAGGCTTAGAATGATCTAGGAATGTGTAGTAGGACTTATAAGAACCATTAGAATGATCCTAATCAATGCATGGTACCCCAAAGGATGAAGAGGGTGTACCATGAATCCTTGGAGGTTCTAACAAGTGTAGAATGGTTAGGAGAGTATTCAAAATGCTTAGAATGGTCTAGGAATGTGTAATAGGACTTATAATAACCATTAGAATGATCCTAAACATTGCATGGTACCCCAAGGGACGTAGAGGGTGTACCATGAGTCCATAGAGGTTCTAACAAAGTGTAGAATGGTTAAGAGAGTATTCTAAAGGCTTAGAATGGTCTAGGAATGTGTATTAGGACTTATAATAACCATTGGAATGATCCTAAACATTGCATGGTACCAGAAGGGACGTAGAGGGTGTAGCATGAGTCCTTGTAGGTTCTAACAAGTGTAGAATGGTTAAGAGAGAATTCTAAAGGCTTAGAATGGTCTAGGAATGTGTATTAGGACTTATAGGAACCATTAGAATGATCCTAAACATTGCATGGTACCCCAAGGGACGTAGAGGGTGTACCATGAGTCCTTGGAGGTTCTAACAAGTGTAGAATGGTTAAGAGAGTATTCTAAAGGCTTAGAATGGTCTAGGAATGTGTATTAGGACTTATAATAACCATTAGAATGATCCTAAACATTGCTCGAGTCCCCAAGGGACATAGAGGGTGTAGGATGAGTCCTTGGAGGTTCTAATAAGTGTAGAATGGTTAAGAGAGTATTCTAAAGGCTTAGAATGGTCTAGGAATGTGTACTAGGACTTATAATAACCATTAGAATGATCCTAAACATTGCATGGTACCACAAGGGACGTAGAGGGTGTAGCATGAGTCCTTGTAGGTTCTAACAAGTGTAGAATGGTTAAGAGAGAATTCTAAAGGCTTAGAATGGTCTAGGAATGTGTATTAGGACTTATAATAACCATTAGAATGATCCTAAACATTGCATGGTGCCCCAAGGGACGTAGAGGGTGTAGCATGAGTCCTTGGAGGTTCTAATAAGTGTAGAATAGTTAAGAGAGTATTCTAAAGGCTTAGAATGGTCTAGGAATGTGTACTAGGACTTATAATAACCATTAGAATGATCCTAAACATTGCTCGAGTCCCCAAGGGACATAGAGGGTGTAGGATGAGTCCTTGGAGGTTCTAATAAGTGTAGAATGGTTAAGAGAGTATTCTAAAGGCTTAGAATGGTCTAGGAATGTGTACTAGGACTTATAATAACCATTAGAATGATCCTAAACATTGCATGGTACCCCAAGGGACGTAGAGGGTGTACCATGAGTCCTTGGAGGTTCTAACAAAGTGTAGAATGGTTAAGAGAGTATTCTAAAGGCTTAGAATGGTCTAGGAATGTGTATTAGGACTTATAATAACCATTGGAATGATCCTAAACATTGCATGGTATCACAAGGGACGTAGAGGGTGTAGCATGAGTCCTTGTAGGTTCTAACAAGTGTAGAATGGTTAAGAGAGTATTCTAAAGGCTTAGAATGGTCTAGGAATGTGTATTAGGACTTATAAGAACCATTAGAATGATCCTAAACATTGTTCGAGTCCCCAAGGGACATAGAGGGTGTAGCAAGAGTCCTTGGAGGTTATAATAAGAGTAGAATGGTTAAGAGAGTATTCTAAAGGCTTAGAATGGTCTAGGAATGTGTAGTAGGACTTATAAGAACCATTAGAATGATCCTAAACAATGCATGGTACCCCAAGGGATGAAGAGGGTGTACCATGAATCCTTGGAGGTTCTAACAAGTGTAGAATGGTTAGGAGAGTATTCTAAATGCTTAGAATGGCCTAGGAATGTGTAATAGGACTTATAATAACCATTAGAATGATCCAAAACATTGCATGGTACCACAAGGGACGTAGAGGGTGTAGCATGAGTCCTTGGAGGTTATAACAAGTGTAGAATGGTTAAGATAGTATTCTAAAGGCTTAGAATGGTCTAGGAATGTGTATTAGGACTTATAATAACCATTAGAATGATCCTAAACATTGCATGGTGCCCCAAGGGACGTAGAGGGTGTAGGATGAGTCCTTGGTGGTTCTAATAAGTGTAGAATGGTTAAGAGAGTATTCTAAAGGCTTAGAATGGTCTAGGAATGTGTACTAGGACTTATAATAACCATTAGAATGATCCTAAACATTGCATGGTACCCCAAGGGACGTAGAGGGTGTACCATGAGTCCTTGGAGGTTCTAACAAAGTGTAGAATGGTTAAGAGAGTATTCTAAAGGCTTAGAATGGTCTAGGAATGTGTATTAGGACTTATAATAACCATTGGAATGATCCTAAACATTGCATGGTATCACAAGGGACGTAGAGGGTGTAGCATGAGTCCTTGTAGGTTCTAACAAGTGTAGAATGGTTAAGAGAGTATTCTAAAGGCTTAGAATGGTCTAGGAATGTGTATTAGGACTTATAAGAACCATTAGAATGATCCTAAACATTGTTCGAGTCCCCAAGGGACATAGAGGGTGTAGCAAGAGTCCTTGGAGGTTCTAATAAGAGTAGAATGGTTAAGAGAGTATTCTAAAGGCTTAGAATGGTCTAGGAATGTGTATTAGGACTTATAATAACCATTAGAATGATCCTAAACATTGCATGGTGCCCCAAGGGACGTAGAGGGTGTAGCATGAGTCCTTGGAGGTTCTAATAAGTGTAGAATGGTTAAGAGAGTATTCTAAAGGCTTAGAATGGTCTAGGAATGTGTACTAGGACTTATAATAACCATTGGAATGATCCTAAACATTGCATGGTACCACAAGGGACGTAGAGGGTGTAGCATGAGTCCTTGTAGGTTCTAACAAGTGTAGAATGGTTAAGAGAGTATTCTAAAGGCTTAGAATGGTCTAGGAAGGAGTATTAGGACTTATAAGAACCATTAGAATGATCCTAAATATTGTTCGAGTCCCCAAGGGACATAGAGGGTGTAGCAAGAGTCCTTGGAGGTTCTAATAAGAGTAGAATGATTAAGAGAGTATTATAAAGGCTTAGAATGGTCTAGGAATGTGTAGTAGGACTTATAAGAACCATTAGAATGATCGTAAACTATGCATGGTACCCCAAGGGATGAAGAGGGTGTACCATGAATCCTTGGAGGTTCTAACAAGTGTAGAATGGTTAGGAGAGTATTCTAAATGCTTAGAATGGTCTAGGAATGTGTAATAGGACTTATAATAACCATTAGAATGATCCAAAACAATGTTGGAGTCCCCAAGGGACGTAGAGGGTGTAGCATGAGTCCTTGGAGGTTATAACAAGTGTAGAATGGTTAAGATAGTATTCTAAAGGCTTAGAATGGTCTAGGAATGTGTATTAGGACTTATAATAACCATTAGAATGATCCTAAACATTGCATGGTGCCCCAAGGGACGTAGAGGGTGTAGCATGAGTCCTTGGAGGTTCTAATAAGTGTAGAATAGTTAAGAGAGTATTCTAAAGGCTTAGAATGGTCTAGGAATGTGTACTAGGACTTATAATAACCATTAGAATGATCCTAAACATTGCATGGTACCACAAGGGACGTAGAGGGTGTAGCATGAGTCCTTGTAGGTTCTAACAAGTGTAGAATGGTTAAGAGAGAATTCTAAAGGCTTAGAATGGTCTAGGAATGTGTATTAGGACTTATAATAACCATTAGAATGATCCTAAACATTGCATGGTGCCCCAAGGGACGTAGAGGGTGTAGCATGAGTCCTTGGAGGTTCTAATAAGTGTAGAATAGTTAAGAGAGTATTCTAAAGGCTTAGAATGGTCTAGGAATGTGTACTAGGACTTATAATAACCATTAGAATGATCCTAAATATTGATCGAGTCCCCAAGGGACATAGAGGGTGTAGCAAGAGTCCTTGGAGGTTCTAGTAAGAGTAGAATGGTTAAGAGAGTATTCTAAAGGCTTAGAATGATCTAGGAATGTGTAGTAGGACTTATAAGAACCATTAGAATGATCCTAATCAATGCATGGTACCCCAAAGGATGAAGAGGGTGTACCATGAATCCTTGGAGGTTCTAACAAGTGTAGAATGGTTAGGAGAGTATTCTAAATGCTTAGAATGGTCTAGGAATGTGTAATAGGACTTATAATAACCATTAGAATGATCCAAAACAATGTTGGAGTCCCCAAGGGACGTAGAGGGTGTAGCATGAGTCCTTGGAGGTTATAACAAGTGTAGAATGGTTAAGATAGTATTCTAAAGGCTTAGAATGGTCTAGGAATGTGTATTAGGACTTATAATAACCATTAGAATGATCCTAAACATTGCATGGTGCCCCAAGGGACGTAGAGGGTGTAGCATGAGTCCTTGGAGGTTCTAATAAGTGTAGAATAGTTAAGAGAGTATTCTAAAGGCTTAGAATGGTCTAGGAATGTGTACTAGGACTTATAATAACCATTAGAATGATCCTAAACATTGCATGGTACCACAAGGGACGTAGAGGGTGTAGCATGAGTCCTTGTAGGTTCTAACAAGTGTAGAATGGTTAAGAGAGAATTCTAAAGGCTTAGAATGGTCTAGGAATGTGTATTAGGACTTATAATAACCATTAGAATGATCCTAAACATTGCATGGTGCCCCAAGGGACGTAGAGGGTGTAGCATGAGTCCTTGGAGGTTCTAATAAGTGTAGAATAGTTAAGAGAGTATTCTAAAGGCTTAGAATGGTCTAGGAATGTGTACTAGGACTTATAATAACCATTAGAATGATCCTAAATATTGATCGAGTCCCCAAGGGACATAGAGGGTGTAGCAAGAGTCCTTGGAGGTTCTAGTAAGAGTAGAATGGTTAAGAGAGTATTCTAAAGGCTTAGAATGATCTAGGAATGTGTAGTAGGACTTATAAGAACCATTAGAATGATCCTAATCAATGCATGGTACCCCAAAGGATGAAGAGGGTGTACCATGAATCCTTGGAGGTTCTAACAAGTGTAGAATGGTTAGGAGAGTATTCTAAATGCTTAGAATGGTCTAGGAATGTGTAATAGGACTTATAATAACCATTAGAATGATCCAAAACAATGTTGGAGTCCCCAAGGGACGTAGAGGGTGTAGCATGAGTCCTTGGAGGTTATAACAAGTGTAGAATGGTTAAGATAGTATTCTAAAGGCTTAGAATGGTCTAGGAATGTGTATTAGGACTTATAATAACCATTAGAATGATCCTAAACATTGCATGGTGCCCCAAGGGACGTAGAGGGTGTAGCATGAGTCCTTGGAGGTTCTAATAAGTGTAGAATAGTTAAGAGAGTATTCTAAAGGCTTAGAATGGTCTAGGAATGTGTACTAGGACTTATAATAACCATTAGAATGATCCTAAACATTGCATGGTACCACAAGGGACGTAGAGGGTGTAGCATGAGTCCTTGTAGGTTCTAACAAGTGTAGAATGGTTAAGAGAGAATTCTAAAGGCTTAGAATGGTCTAGGAATGTGTATTAGGACTTATAATAACCATTAGAATGATCCTAAACATTGCATGGTGCCCCAAGGGACGTAGAGGGTGTAGCATGAGTCCTTGGAGGTTCTAATAAGTGTAGAATAGTTAAGAGAGTATTCTAAAGGCTTAGAATGGTCTAGGAATGTGTACTAGGACTTATAATAACCATTAGAATGATCCTAAATATTGATCGAGTCCCCAAGGGACATAGAGGGTGTAGCAAGAGTCCTTGGAGGTTCTAGTAAGAGTAGAATGGTTAAGAGAGTATTCTAAAGGCTTAGAATGATCTAGGAATGTGTAGTAGGACTTATAAGAACCATTAGAATGATCCTAATCAATGCATGGTACCCCAAAGGATGAAGAGGGTGTACCATGAATCCTTGGAGGTTCTAACAAGTGTAGAATGGTTAGGAGAGTATTCTAAATGCTTAGAATGGTCTAGGAATGTGTAATAGGACTTATAATAACCATTAGAATGATCCTAAACATTGCATGGTACCCCAAGGGACGTAGAGGGTGTACCATGAGTCCTTAGAGGTTCTAACAAAGTGTAGAATGGTTAAGAGAGTATTCTAAAGGCTTAGAATGGTCTAGGAATGTGTATTAGGACTTATAATAACCATTAGAATGATCCTAAACATTGCATGGTGCCCCAAGGGACGTAGAGGGTGTAGCATGAGTCCTTGGAGGTTCTAATAAGTGTAGAATAGTTAAGAGAGTATTCTAAAGGCTTAGAATGGTCTAGGAATGTGTACTAGGACTTATAATAACCATTAGAATGATCCTAAACATTGCATGGTACCACAAGGGACGTAGAGGGTGTAGCATGAGTCCTTGTAGGTTCTAACAAGTGTAGAATGGTTAAGAGAGAATTCTAAAGGCTTAGAATGGTCTAGGAATGTGTATTAGGACTTATAATAACCATTAGAATGATCCTAAACATTGCATGGTGCCCCAAGGGACGTAGAGGGTGTAGCATGAGTCCTTGGAGGTTCTAATAAGTGTAGAATAGTTAAGAGAGTATTCTAAAGGCTTAGAATGGTCTAGGAATGTGTACTAGGACTTATAATAACCATTAGAATGATCCTAAATATTGATCGAGTCCCCAAGGGACATAGAGGGTGTAGCAAGAGTCCTTGGAGGTTCTAGTAAGAGTAGAATGGTTAAGAGAGTATTCTAAAGGCTTAGAATGATCTAGGAATGTGTAGTAGGACTTATAAGAACCATTAGAATGATCCTAATCAATGCATGGTACCCCAAAGGATGAAGAGGGTGTACCATGAATCCTTGGAGGTTCTAACAAGTGTAGAATGGTTAGGAGAGTATTCTAAATGCTTAGAATGGTCTAGGAATGTGTAATAGGACTTATAATAACCATTAGAATGATCCTAAACATTGCATGGTACCCCAAGGGACGTAGAGGGTGTACCATGAGTCCTTCGAGGTTCTAACAAAGTGTAGAATGGTTAAGAGAGTATTCTAAAGGCTTAGAATGGTCTAGGAATGTGTATTAGGACTTATAATAACCATTAGAATGATCCTAAACATTGCTCGAGTCCCCAAGGGACATAGAGGGTGTAGCAAGAGTCCTTGGAGGTTCTAATAAGAGTAGAATGGTTAAGAGAGTATTCTAAAGGCTTAGAATGGTCTAGGAATGTGTATTAGGACTTATAAGAACCATTAGAATGATCCTAAACTATGCATGGTACCCCAAGGGATGAAGAGGGTGTACCATGAATCCTTGGAGGTTCTAACAAGTGTAGAATGGTTAAGAGAGTATTCTAAATGCTTAGAATGGTCTAGGATTGTGTAATACGACTTATAATAACCATTAGAATGATCCTAAACAATGCTTGAGTCCCCAAGGGACGTAGAGGGTGTACCATGAGTCCTTGGAGGTTCTAACAAGTGTAGAATGGTTAAGAGAGTATTCTAAAGGCTTAGAATGGTCTAGGAATGTGTATTAGGACTTATAAGAACCATTAGAATGATCCTAAACATTGTTCGAGTCCCCAAGGGACATAGAGGGTGTAGCAAGAGTCCTTGGAGGTTCTAATAAGAGTAGAATGGTTAAGAGAGTATTCTAAAGGCTTAGAATGGTCTAGGAATGTGTAGTAGGACTTATAAGAACCATTAGAATGATCCTAAACAATGCATGGTACCCCAAGGGATGAAGAGGGTGTACCATGAATCCTTGGAGGTTCTAACAAGTGTAGAATGGTTAGGAGAGTATTCTAAATGCTTAGAATGGTCTAGGAATGTGTAATAGGACTTATAATAACCATTAGAATGATCCAAAACATTGCATGGTACCACAAGGGACGTAGAGGGTGTAGCATGAGTCCTTGGAGGTTATAACAAGTGTAGAATGGTTAAGATAGTATTCTAAAGGCTTAGAATGGTCTAGGAATGTGTATTAGGACTTATAATAACCATTAGAATGATCCTAAACATTGCATGGTGCCCCAAGGGACGTAGAGGGTGTAGGATGAGTCCTTGGAGGTTATAACAAGTGTAGAATGGTTAAGATAGTATTCTAAAGGCTTAGAATGGTCTAGGAATGTGTATTAGGACTTATAATAACCATTAGAATGATCCTAAACATTGCATGGTGCCCCAAGGGACGTAGAGGGTGTAGCATGAGTCCTTGGAGGTTCTAATAAGTGTAGAATGGTTAAGATAGTATTCTAAAGGCTTAGAATGGTCTAGGAATGTGTAATAGGACTTATAATAACCATTAGAATGATCCTAAACAATGCTTGAGTCCCCAAGGGACGTAGAGGGTGTAGCATGAGTCCTTGGAGGTTCTAACAAGTGTAGAATGGTTAAGAGAGTATTCTAAAGGCTTAGAATGGTCTAGGAATGTGTAATAGGACTTATAATAACCTTTAGAATGATCCTAAACAATGCTTGAGTCCCCAAGGGACGTAGAGGGTGTACCATGAGTCCTTGGAGGTTCTAACAAGTGAGAATGGTTAAGAGAGTATTCTAAAGGCTTAGAATGTGGTCTTGGAATGTGTATTAGGAATTATAAGAACCGTTAGAATGATCCTAAACATTGCTCGAGTCCCCAAGGGACGTAGAGGGTGCAGCATGAGTCCTTGGAGGTTCTAACAAGTGTAGAATGGTTAAGAGAGTATTCTAAAGGCTTAGAATGGTCTAGGAATGTGTATTAGGACTTATAAGAACCATTAGAATGATCCTAAACATTGTTCGAGTCCCCAAGGGACATAGAGGGTGTAGCAAGAGTCCTTGGAGGTTCTAATAAGAGTAGAATGGTTAAGAGAGTATTCTAAAGGCTTAGAATGGTCTAGGAATGTGTAGTAGGACTTATAAGAACCATTAGAATGATCCTAAACAATGCATGGTACCCCAAGGGATGAAGAGGGTGTACCATGAATCCTTGGAGGTTCTAACAAGTGTAGAATGGTTAGGAGAGTATTCTAAATGCTTAGAATGGTCTAGGAATGTGTAATAGGACTTATAATAACCATTAGAATGATCCAAAACATTGCATGGTACCACAAGGGACGTAGAGGGTGTAGCATGAGTCCTTGGAGGTTATAACAAGTGTAGAATGGTTAAGATAGTATTCTAAAGGCTTAGAATGGTCTAGGAATGTGTATTAGGACTTATAATAACCATTAGAATGATCCTAAACATTGCATGGTGCCCCAAGGGACGTAGAGGGTGTAGGATGAGTCCTTGGAGGTTATAACAAGTGTAGAATGGTTAAGATAGTATTCTAAAGGCTTAGAATGGTCTAGGAATGTGTATTAGGACTTATAATAACCATTAGAATGATCCTAAACATTGCATGGTGCCCCAAGGGACGTAGAGGGTGTAGCATGAGTCCTTGGAGGTTCTAATAAGTGTAGAATGGTTAAGAGAGTATTCTAAAGGCTTAGAATGGTCTAGGAATGTGTACTAGGACTTATAATAACCATTAGAATGATCCTAAACATTGCATGGTACCCCAAGGGACGTAGAGGGTGTACCATGAGTCCTTGGAGGTTCTAACAAGTGTAGAATGGTTAGGAGAGTATTCTAAATGCTTAGAATGGTCTAGGAATGTGTAATAGGACTTATAATAACCATTAGAATGATCCTAAACATTGCATGGTGCCCCAAGGGACGTAGAGGGTGTAGCATGAGTCCTTGGAGGTTCTAATAAGTGTAGAATAGTTAAGAGAGTATTCTAAAGGCTTAGAATGGTCTAGGAATGTGTACTAGGACTTATAATAACCATTAGAATGATCCTAAATATTGATCGAGTCCCCAAGGGACATAGAGGGTGTAGCAAGAGTCCTTGGAGGTTCTAGTAAGAGTAGAATGGTTAAGAGAGTATTCTAAAGGCTTAGAATGATCTAGGAATGTGTAGTAGGACTTATAAGAACCATTAGAATGATCCTAATCAATGCATGGTACCCCAAAGGATGAAGAGGGTGTACCATGAATCCTTGGAGGTTCTAACAAGTGTAGAATGGTTAGGAGAGTATTCTAAATGCTTAGAATGGTCTAGGAATGTGTAATAGGACTTATAATAACCATTAGAATGATCCTAAACATTGCATGGTGCCCCAAGGGACGTAGATGGTGTAGCATGAGTCCTTGGAGGTTCTAACAAGTGTAGAATGGTTAAGAGAGTATTCTAAATGCTTAGAATCGTCTAGGAATGTGTAATAGGACTTATAATAACCATTGGAATGATCCTAAACAATGCTTGAGTCCCCAAGGGACGTAGAGGGTGTAGCATGAGTCCTTGGAGGTTATAACAAGTGTAGAATGGTTAAGATAGTATTCTAAAGGCTTAGAATGGTCTAGGAATGTGTATTAGGACTTATAATAACCATTAGAATGATCCTAAACATTGTTCGAGTCCCCAAGGGACATAGAGGGTGTAGCAAGAGTCCTTGGAGGTTCTAATAAGAGTAGAATGGTTAAGAGAGTATTCTAAAGGCTTAGAATGGTCTAGGAATGTGTAGTAGGACTTATAAGAACCATTAGAATGATCCTAAACAATGCATGGTACCCCAATGGATGAAGAGGGTGTACCATGAATCCTTGGAGGTTCTAACAAGTGTAGAATGGTTAGGAGAGTATTCTAAATGCTTAGAATGGTCTAGGAATGTGTACTAGGACTTATAATAACCATTAGAATGATCCTAAACATTGCATGGTACCACAAGGGACGTAGAGGGTGTAGCATGAGTCCTTGGAGGTTCTAACAAGTGTAGAATGGTTAAGAGAGTATTCTAAAGGCTTAGAATGGTCTAGGAATGTGTAATAGGACTTATAATAACCTTTAGAATGATCCTAAACAATGCTTGAGTCCCCAAGGGACGTAGAGGGTGTACCATGAGTCCTTGGAGGTTCTAACAAGTGTACAATGGTTAAGAGAGTATTCTAAAGGCTTAGAATGGTCTTGGAATGTGTATTAGGAATTATAAG
The DNA here is from genome assembly GCA_037953625.1 of Crotalaria pallida. NCBI lineage: Eukaryota > Viridiplantae > Streptophyta > Magnoliopsida > Fabales > Fabaceae > Crotalaria > Crotalaria pallida. The sequence continues at coordinate 60,730,571 of CM075655.1, read as the reverse complement.
AACCGTTAGAATGATCCTAAACATTGCTCGAGTCCCCAAGGGACGTAGAGGGTGCAGCATGAGTCCTTGGAGGTTCTAATAAGCGTAGAATGGTTAAGAGAGAATTCTAAAGGCTTAGAATGGTCTAGGAAAGTGTACTAGGACTTATAATAACCATTAGAATGATCCTAAACATTGCATGGTACCACAAGGGACGTAGAGGGTGTAGCATGAGTCCTTGGAGGTTCTAACAAGTGTAGAATGGTTAAGAGAGTATTCTAAAGGCTTAGAATGGTCTAGGAATGTGTAATAGGACTTATAATAACCTTTAGAATGATCCTAAACAATGCTTGAGTCCCCAAGGGACGTAGAGGGTGTACCATGAGTCCTTGGAGGTTCTAACAAGTGAGAATGGTTAAGAGAGTATTCTAAAGGCTTAGAATGTGGTCTTGGAATGTGTATTAGGAATTATAAGAACCGTTAGAATGATCCTAAACATTGCTCGAGTCCCCAAGGGACGTAGAGGGTGCAGCATGAGTCCTTGGAGGTTCTAACAAGTGTAGAATGGTTAAGAGAGTATTCTAAAGGCTTAGAATGGTCTAGGAATGTGTATTAGGACTTATAAGAACCATTAGAATGATCCTAAACATTGTTCGAGTCCCCAAGGGACATAGAGGGTGTAGCAAGAGTCCTTGGAGGTTCTAATAAGAGTAGAATGGTTAAGAGAGTATTCTAAAGGCTTAGAATGGTCTAGGAATGTGTAGTAGGACTTATAAGAACCATTAGAATGATCCTAAACAATGCATGGTACCCCAAGGGATGAAGAGGGTGTACCATGAATCCTTGGAGGTTCTAACAAGTGTAGAATGGTTAGGAGAGTATTCTAAATGCTTAGAATGGTCTAGGAATGTGTAATAGGACTTATAATAACCATTAGAATGATCCAAAACATTGCATGGTACCACAAGGGACGTAGAGGGTGTAGCATGAGTCCTTGGAGGTTATAACAAGTGTAGAATGGTTAAGATAGTATTCTAAAGGCTTAGAATGGTCTAGGAATGTGTATTAGGACTTATAATAACCATTAGAATGATCCTAAACATTGCATGGTGCCCCAAGGGACGTAGAGGGTGTAGGATGAGTCCTTGGAGGTTATAACAAGTGTAGAATGGTTAAGATAGTATTCTAAAGGCTTAGAATGGTCTAGGAATGTGTATTAGGACTTATAATAACCATTAGAATGATCCTAAACATTGCATGGTGCCCCAAGGGACGTAGAGGGTGTAGCATGAGTCCTTGGAGGTTCTAATAAGTGTAGAATGGTTAAGAGAGTATTCTAAAGGCTTAGAATGGTCTAGGAATGTGTACTAGGACTTATAATAACCATTAGAATGATCCTAAACATTGCATGGTACCCCAAGGGACGTAGAGGGTGTACCATGAGTCCTTGGAGGTTCTAACAAGTGTAGAATGGTTAGGAGAGTATTCTAAATGCTTAGAATGGTCTAGGAATGTGTAATAGGACTTATAATAACCATTAGAATGATCCTAAACATTGCATGGTACCCCAAGGGACGTAGAGGGTGTACCATGAGTCCTTGGAGGTTCTAACAAAGTGTAGAATGGTTAAGAGAGTATTCTAAAGGCTTAGAATGGTCTAGGAATGTGTATTAGGACTTATAATAACCATTGGAATGATCCTAAACATTGCATGGTACCACAAGGGACGTAGAGGGTGTAGCATGAGTCCTTGTAGGTTCTAACAAGTGTAGAATGGTTAAGAGAGAATTCTAAAGGCTTAGAATGGTCTAGGAATGAGTATTAGGACTTATAAGAACCATTAGAATGATCCTAAATATTGTTTGTCCCCAAGGGACATAGAGGGTGTAGCAAGAGTCCTTGGAGGTTCTAATAAGAGTAGAATGGTTAAGAGAGTATTCTAAAGGCTTAGAATGGTCTAGGAATGTGTAATAGGACTTATAATAACCATTAGAATGATCCTAAACATTGCATGGTGCCCCAAGGGACGTAGATGGTGTAGCATGAGTCCTTGGAGGTTCTAACAAGTGTAGAATGGTTAAGAGAGTATTCTAAATGCTTAGAATCGTCTAGGAATGTGTAATAGGACTTATAATAACCATTGGAATGATCCTAAACAATGCTTGAGTCCCCAAGGGACGTAGAGGGTGTAGCATGAGTCCTTGGAGGTTATAACAAGTGTAGAATGGTTAAGATAGTATTCTAAAGGCTTAGAATGGTCTAGGAATGTGTATTAGGACTTATAATAACCATTAGAATGATCCTAAACATTGTTCGAGTCCCCAAGGGACATAGAGGGTGTAGCAAGAGTCCTTGGAGGTTCTAATAAGAGTAGAATGGTTAAGAGAGTATTCTAAAGGCTTAGAATGGTCTAGGAATGTGTAGTAGGACTTATAAGAACCATTAGAATGATCCTAAACAATGCATGGTACCCCAATGGATGAAGAGGGTGTACCATGAATCCTTGGAGGTTCTAACAAGTGTAGAATGGTTAGGAGAGTATTCTAAATGCTTAGAATGGTCTAGGAATGTGTACTAGGACTTATAATAACCATTAGAATGATCCTAAACATTGCATGGTACCACAAGGGACGTAGAGGGTGTAGCATGAGTCCTTGGAGGTTCTAACAAGTGTAGAATGGTTAAGAGAGTATTCTAAAGGCTTAGAATGGTCTAGGAATGTGTAATAGGACTTATAATAACCTTTAGAATGATCCTAAACAATGCTTGAGTCCCCAAGGGACGTAGAGGGTGTACCATGAGTCCTTGGAGGTTCTAACAAGTGTACAATGGTTAAGAGAGTATTCTAAAGGCTTAGAATGGTCTTGGAATGTGTATTAGGAATTATAAGAACCGTTAGAATGATCCTAAACATTGCTCGAGTCCCCAAGGGACGTAGAGGGTGCAGCATGAGTCCTTGGAGGTTCTAATAAGCGTAGAATGGTTAAGAGAGAATTCTAAAGGCTTAGAATGGTCTAGGAAAGTGTACTAGGACTTATAATAACCATTAGAATGATCCTAAACATTGCATGGTACCACAAGGGACGTAGAGGGTGTAGCATGAGTCCTTGGAGGTTCTAACAAGTGTAGAATGGTTAAGAGAGTATTCTAAAGGCTTAGAATGGTCTAGGAAAGTGTACTAGGACTTATAATAACCATTAGAATGATCCTGAACATTGCATGGTACCACAAGGGACGTAGAGGGTGTAGCATGAGTCCTTGGAGGTTCTAACAAGTGTAGAATGGTTAAGAGAGTATTCTAAAGGCTTAGAATGGTCTAGGAATGTGTAATAGGACTTATAATAACCTTTAGAATGATCCTAAACAATGCTTGAGTCCCCAAGGGACGTAGAGGGTGTACCATGAGTCCTTGGAGGTTCTAACAAGTGAGAATGGTTAAGAGAGTATTCTAAAGGCTTAGAATGTGGTCTTGGAATGTGTATTAGGAATTATAAGAACCGTTAGAATGATCCTAAACATTGCTCGAGTCCCCAAGGGACGTAGAGGGTGCAGCATGAGTCCTTGGAGGTTCTAATAAGCGTAGAATGGTTAAGAGAGAATTCTAAAGGCTTAGAATGGTCTAGGAAAGTGTACTAGGACTTATAATAACCATTAGAATGATCCTAAACATTGCATGGTACCACAAGGGACGTAGAGGGTGTAGCATGAGTCCTTGGAGGTTCTAACAAGTGAGAATGGTTAAGAGAGTATTCTAAAGGCTTAGAATGGTCTAGGAATGTGTAATAGGACTTATAATAACCATTAGAATGATCCTAAACAATGCTTGAGTCCCCAAGGGACGTAGAGGGTGTACCATGAGTCCTTGGAGGTTCTAACAAGTGTAGAATGGTTAAGAGAGTATTCTAAAGGCTTAGAATGATCTAGGAAAGTGTACTAGGACTTATAATAACCATTAGAATGATCCTAAACATTGCATGGTACCACAAGGGACGTAGAGGGTGTAGCATGAGTCCTTGGAGGTTCTAACAAGTGTAGAATGGTTAAGAGAGTATTCTAAAGGCTTAGAATGGTCTAGGAATGTGTAATAGGACTTATAATAACCTTTAGAATGATCCTAAACAATGCTTGAGTCCCCAAGGGACGTAGAGGGTGTACCATGAGTCCTTGGAGGTTCTAACAAGTGTAGAATGGTTAAGAGAGTATTCTAAAGGCTTAGAATGGTCTTGGAATGTGTATTAGGAATTATAAGAACCGTTAGAATGATCCTAAACATTGCTCGAGTCCCCAAGGGACGTAGAGGGTGCAGCATGAGTCCTTGGAGGTTCTAATAAGCGTAGAATGGTTAAGAGAGTATTCTAAAGGCTTAGAATGGTCTAGGAAAGTGTACTAGGACTTATAATAACCGTTAGAATGATCCTAAACATTGCTCGAGTCCCCAAGGGACGTAGAGGGTGCAGCATGAGTCCTTGGAGGTTCTAATAAGAGTAGAATGGTTAAGAGAGTATTCTAAAGGCTTAGAATGGTCTAGGAAAGTGTACTAGGACTTATAATAACCATTAGAATGATCCTGAACATTGCATGGTACCACAAGGGACGTAGAGGGTGTAGCATGAGTCCTTGGAGGTTCTAACAAGTGTAGAATGGTTAAGAGAGTATTCTAAAGGCTTAGAATGGTCTAGGAATGTGTAATAGGACTTATAATAACCATTAGAATGATCCTAAACAATGCTTGAGTCCCCAAGGGACGTAGAGGGTGTACCATGAGTCCTTGGAGGTTCTAACAAGTGTAGAATGGTTAAGAGAGTATTCTAAAGGCTTAGAATGATCTAGGAAAGTGTACTAGGACTTATAATAACCATTAGAATGATCCTAAACATTGCATGGTACCACAAGGGACGTAGAGGGTGTAGCATGAGTCCTTGGAGGTTCTAACAAGTGTAGAATGGTTAAGAGAGTATTCTAAAGGCTTAGAATGGTCTAGGAATGTGTAATAGGACTTATAATAACCTTTAGAATGATCCTAAACAATGCATGAGTCCCCAAGGGACGTAGAGGGTGTACCATGAGTCCTTGGAGGTTCTAACAAGTGTAGAATGGTTAAGAGAGTATTCTAAAGGCTTAGAATGGTCTTGGAATGTGTATTAGGAATTATAAGAACCGTTAGAATGATCCTAAACATTGCTCGAGTCCCCAAGGGACGTAGAGGGTGCAGCATGAGTCCTTGGAGGTTCTAATAAGCGTAGAATGGTTAAGAGAGAATTCTAAAGGCTTAGAATGGTCTAGGAAAGTGTACTAGGACTTACAATAACCATTAGAATGATCCTAAACATTGCATGGTACCACAAGGGACGTAGAGGGTGTAGCATGAGTCCTTGGAGGTTCTAACAAGTGTAGAATGGTTAAGAGAGTATTCTAAAGGCTTAGAATGGTCTAGGAAAGTGTACTAGGACTTATAATAACCATTAGAATGATCCTGAACATTGCATGGTACCACAAGGGACGTAGAGGGTGTAGCATGAGTCCTTGGAGGTTCTAACAAGTGTAGAATGGTTAAGAGAGTATTCTAAAGGCTTAGAATGGTCTAGGAATGTGTAATAGGACTTATAATAACCTTTAGAATGATCCTAAACAATGCTTGAGTCCCCAAGGGACGTAGAGGGTGTACCATGAGTCCTTGGAGGTTCTAATAAGCGTAGCATGGTTAAGAGAGAATTCTAAAGGCTTAGAATGGTCTAGGAAAGTGTACTAGGACTTATAATAACCATTAGAATGATCCTAAACATTGCATGGTACCACAAGGGACGTAGAGGGTGTAGCATGAGTCCTTGGAGGTTCTAACAAGTGTAGAATGGTTAAGAGAGTATTCTAAAGGCTTAGAATGGTCTAGGAAAGTGTACTAGGACTTATAATAACCATTAGAATGATCCTGAACATTGCATGGTACCACAAGGGACGTAGAGGGTGTAGCATGAGTCCTTGGAGGTTCTAACAAGTGTAGAATGGTTAAGAGAGTATTCTAAAGGGTTAGAATGGTCTAGGAATGTGTAATAGGACTTATAATAACCATTAGAATGATCCTAAACAATGCTTGAGTCCCCAAGAGACGTAGAGGGTGTACCATGAGTCCTTGGAGGTTCTAACAAGTGTAGAATGGTTAAGAGAGTATTCTAAAGGCTTAGAATGATCTAGGAAAGTGTACTAGGACTTATAATAACCATTAGAATGATCCTAAACATTGCATGGTACCACAAGGGACGTAGAGGGTGTAGCATGAGTCCTTGGAGGTTCTAACAAGTGTAGAATGGTTAAGAGAGTATTCTAAAGGCTTAGAATGGTCTAGGAATGTGTAATAGGACTTATAATAACCTTTAGAATGATCCTAAACAATGCTTGAGTCCCCAAGGGACGTAGAGGGTGTACCATGAGTCCTTGGAGGTTCTAACAAGTGTAGAATGGTTAAGAGAGTATTCTAAAGGCTTAGAATGGTCTCGGAATGTGTATTAGGACTTATAATAACTATTGGAATGATCCTATACATTGCATGGTACCACAAGGGACGTAGAGGGTGTAGTATGAGTCCTTGTAGGTTCTAACAAGTGTAGAATGGTTAAGAGAGTATTCTTAAGGCTTAGAATGGTCTAGGAATGTGTATTAGGACTTATAAGAACCATTAGAATGATCCTAAACATTGTTCGAGTCCCCAAGGGACATAGAGGGTGTAGCAAGAGTCCTTGGAGGTTCTAACAAGTGTAGAATGGTTAAGAGAGTATTCTAAAGGCTTAGAATGGTCTCGGAATGTGTATTAGGACTTATAATAACTATTGGAATGATCCTATACATTGCATGGTACCACAAGGGACGTAGAGGGTGTAGTATGAGTCCTTGTAGGTTCTAACAAGTGTGGAATGGTTAAGAGAGTATTCTTAAGGCTTAGAATGGTCTAGGAATGTGTATTAGGACTTATAAGAACCATTAGAATGATCCTAAACAATGCTTGAGTCCCCAAGGGACGTAGAGGGTGTAGCATGAGTCCTTGGAGGTTCTAACAAGTGTAGAATGGTTAAGAGAGTATTCTAAAGGCTTAGAATGGTCTAGGAATGTGTAATAGGACTTATAATAACCTTTAGAATGATCCTAAACAATGCTTGAGTCCCCAAGGGACGTAGAGGGTGTACCATGAGTCCTTGGAGGTTCTAACAAGTGAGAATGGTTAAGAGAGTATTCTAAAGGCTTAGAATGTGGTCTTGGAATGTGTATTAGGAATTATAAGAACCGTTAGAATGATCCTAAACATTGCTCGAGTCCCCAAGGGACGTAGAGGGTGCAGCATGAGTCCTTGGAGGTTCTAATAAGCGTAGAATGGTTAAGAGAGAATTCTAAAGGCTTAGAATGGTCTAGGAAAGTGTACTAGGACTTATAATAACCATTAGAATGATCCTAAACATTGCATGGTACCACAAGGGACGTAGAGGGTGTAGCATGAGTCCTTGGAGGTTCTAACAAGTGCGAATGGTTAAGAGAGTATTCTAAAGGCTTAGAATGGTCTAGGAATGTGTAATAGGACTTATAATAACCATTAGAATGATCCTAAACAATGCTTGAGTCCCCAAGGGACGTAGAGGGTGTACCATGAGTCCTTGGAGGTTCTAACAAGTGTAGAATGGTTAAGAGAGTATTCTAAAGGCTTAGAATGATCTAGGAAAGTGTACTAGGACTTATAATAACCATTAGAATGATCCTAAACATTGCATGGTACCACAAGGGACGTAGAGGGTGTAGCATGAGTCCTTGGAGGTTCTAACAAGTGTAGAATGGTTAAGAGAGTATTCTAAAGGCTTAGAATGGTCTAGGAATGTGTAATAGGACTTATAATAACCTTTAGAATGATCCTAAACAATGCTTGAGTCCCCAAGGGACGTAGAGGGTGTACCATGAGTCCTTGGAGGTTCTAACAAGTGTAGAATGGTTAAGAGAGTATTCTAAAGGCTTAGAATGGTCTTGGAATGTGTATTAGGAATTATAAGAACCGTTAGAATGATCCTAAACATTGCTCGAGTCCCCAAGGGACGTAGAGGGTGCAGCATGAGTCCTTGGAGGTTCTAACAAGTGTAGAATGGTTAAGAGAGTATTCTGAAGGCTTAGAATCGTTTAGGAAAGTGTACTAGGACTTATAACAACCATTAGAATGATCCTAAACATTGCATGGTACCCCAAGGGAAGTAGAGGGTGTAGCATGAGTACTTGGAGGTTCTAACAAGTGTAGAACGGCTACGAGAGTATTCTAAAGTCTTAGAATGGTCTAGGAATGTGTATTAGGACTTATAAGAACCATTAGAATGATCCTAAACATTGCTCGAGTCCCCAAGGGACGTAGAGGGTGCAGCATGAGTCCTTGGAGGTTCTAACAAGTGTAGAATGGTTAAGAGAGTATTCTGAAGGCTTAGAATGGTCTAGGAATGTGTATTATGACATATAATAACCATTAGAATGATCCTTAACATTGCATGGTACCCCAAGGGACGTAGAGGGTGTACCATGAGTACTTGGAGGTTCTAACAAGTGTAAAATGGTTAAGAGAGTGTTCTAAAGGCTTAGAATAATCTAGGAATGTGTATTAGGACTTATAAGAACCATTAGAATGATCCTAAACATTGCTCGAGTCCCCAAGGGACGTAGAGGGTGCAACATGAGTCCTTGGAGGTTCTAACAAGTGTAGAATGGTTAAGAGAGTATTCTGAAGGCTTAGAATCGTTTAGGAAAGTGTACTAGGACTTATAACAACCATTAGAATGATCCTAAACATTGCATGGTACCCCAAGGGAAGTAGAGGGTGTAGCATGAGTACTTGGAGGTTCTAACAAGTGTAGAATGGTTAAGAGAGTGTTCTAAAGTCTTAGAATGGTCTAGGAATGTGTATTAGGACTTATAATAACCATAGAATGATCCTAAACATTTCATGGTACCACAAGGGACGTAGAGGGTGTAGCATGAGTCCTTGGAGGTTCTAACAAGTGTAGAATGGTTAAGAGAGTATTCTAAAGGCTTAGAATGGTCTAGGAATGTGTAATAGGACTTATAATAACCATTAGAATGATCCTAAACATTGCATGGTACCACAAGGGACGTAGAGGGTGTAGCATGAGTCCTTGGAGGTTCTAACAAGTGTAGAATGGTTAAGAGAGTATTCTAAAGGCTTAGAATGGTCTAGGAATGTGTAATAGGACTTATAATAACCATTAGAATGATCCTAAACATTGCATGGTACCCCAAGGGACGTAGAGGGTGTAGCATGAGTCCTTGTAGGTTCTAACAAGTGTAGAATGGTTAAGAGAGTATTCTGAAGGCTTAGAATCGTCTAGGAAAGTGTACTAGGACTTATAATAACCATTAGAATGATCCTAAACATTGCATGGTACCCCAAGGGAAGTAGAGGGTGTAGCATGAGTACTTGGAGGTTCTAACAAGTGTAGAATGGTTAAGAGAGTGTTCTAAAGTCTTAGAATGGTCTAGGAATGTGTATTAGGACTTATAATAACCATTAGAACGATCCTAAACATTGCATGGTACCCTAAGGGAAGTAGAGGGTGTAGCATGAGTACTTGGAGGTTCTAACAAGTGTAGAATGGTTAAGAGAGTGTTCTAAAGTCTTAGAATGGTCTAGGAATGTGTATTAGGACTTATAATAACCATTAGAATGATCCTAAACATTGCTCGAGTCCCCAAGGGACGTAGAGGGTGCAACATGAGTCCTTGGAGGTTCTAACAAGTGTAGAATGGTTAAGAGAGTATTCTGAAGGCTTAGAATCGTTTAGGAAAGTGTACTAGGACTTATAACAACCATTAGAATGATCCTAAACATTGCATGGTACCCCAAGGGAAGTAGAGGGTGTAGCATGAGTACTTGAAGGTTCTAACAAGTGTAGAACGGCTACGAGAGTATTCTAAAGTCTTAGAATGGTCTAGGAATGTGTATTAGGACTTATAAGAACCATTAGAATGATCCTAAACATTGCTCGAGTCCCCAAGGGACGTAGAGGGTGCAGCATGAGTCCTTGGAGGTTCTAACAAGTGTAGAATGGTTAAGAGAGTATTCTGAAGGCTTAGAATGGTCTAGGAATGTGTATTATGACATATAATAACCATTAGAATGATCCTTAACATTGCATGGTACCCCAAGGGACGTAGAGGGTGTACCATGAGTACTTGGAGGTTCTAACAAGTGTAAAATGGTTAAGAGAGTGTTCTAAAGGCTTAGAATAATCTAGGAATGTGTATTAGGACTTATAAGAACCATTAGAATGATCCTAAACATTGCTCGAGTCCCCAAGGGACGTAGAGGGTGCAACATGAGTCCTTGGAGGTTCTAACAAGTGTAGAATGGTTAAGAGAGTATTCTAAAGGCTTAGAATGGTCTAGGAATGTGTAATAGGACTTATAATAACCATTAGAATGATCCTAAACATTGCATGGTACCACAAGGGACGTAGAGGGTGTAGCATGAGTCCTTGGAGGTTCTAACAAGTGTAGAATGGTTAAGAGAGTATTCTAAAGGCTTAGAATGGTCTAGGAATGTGTAATAGGACTTATAATAACCATTAGAATGATCCTAAACATTGCATGGTACCCCAAGGGACGTAGAGGGTGTAGCATGAGTCCTTGTAGGTTCTAACAAGTGTAGAATGGTTAAGAGAGTATTCTGAAGGCTTAGAATCGTCTAGGAAAGTGTAATAGGACTTATAATAACCATTAGAATGATCCTAAACATTGCATGGTACCCCAAGGGAAGTAGAGGGTGTAGCATGAGTACTTGGAGGTTCTAACAAGTGTAGAATGGTTAAGAGAGTATACTAAAGGCTTAGAATGGTATAGGAATGTGTAATAGGACTTATAATAACCATTAGAACTATAATAAACATTGCATGGTACCCTAAGGGACATAGATGGTGTACCATGAGTCCTTGGAGGTTCTAACAAGCGTAGAATGGTTAAGTGAGTATTCTAAAGGCATAGAATGGTCTAGGAATGTGTATTAGGAGTTATAAGAACCATTAGAATGATCCTAAATATCGCATGGTACCCCAAGGGACGTAGAGGGTGTACCATGAGTCCTTGGAGGTTCTAACAAGTGTAGAATAGTTAAGAGAGTATTCTAAAGGCTTAGAATGGTCTAGGAATGTGTAATAGGACTTATTAAACCATTAGAATGATCCTAAACAATGCTTGAGTCCCCAAGGGACGTAGAGGGTGTACCATGAGTCCTTGGAGGTTCTAACAAGTGTAGAATGGTTAAGAGAGTGTTCTAAAGGCTTAGAATAATCTAGGAATGTGTATTAGGACTTATAAGAACCATTAGAATGATCCTAAACATTGCTCGAGTCCCCAAGGGACGTAGAGGGTGCAGCATGAGTCCTTGGAGGTTCTAACAAGTGTAGAATGGTTAAGAGAGTATTCTGAAGGCTTAGAATCGTCTAGGAAAGTGTACTAGGACTTATAATAACCATTAGAATGATCCTAAACATTGCATGGTACCCCAAGGGAAGTAGAGGGTGTAGCATGATTACTTGGAGATTCTAACAAGTGTAGAATGGTTAAGAGAGTGTTCTAAAGTCTTAGAATGGTCTAGGAATGTGTATTAGGACTTATAATAACCATTAGAATGATCCTAAACTTTGCATGGTACCACAAGGGACGTAGAGGGTGTAGCATGAGTCCTTGGAGGTTCTAACAAGTGTAGAATGATTAAGAGAGTAATCTAAAGGCTTAGAATGGTCTAGGAATGTGTATTAGGACTTAAAATAACCATTAGAATGATCCTTAACATTGCATGGTACCCCATGGGACGTAGAGGGTGTACCATGAATCCTTGGAGGTTCTAAGAAGTGTAGAATGGTTAAGAGAGTATTCTAAAGGCTTAGAATGGTCTAGGAATGTGTATTAGGACTTATAAGAACCAATAGAATGATCCTCAACATTGCTCGAGTCCCCAAGGGACATAGAGGGTGTAGCTTGAGTCCTTGGAGGTTCTAATAAGTGTAAAATGGTTAAGAGAGTATTCTGAAGGCTTAGAATGGTCTAGGAATGTGTATTAGGACTTATAATAACCATTAGAATGATCCTAAACATTGCATGGTACCACAAGGGACGTAGAGGGTGTAGCATGAGTCCTTGGAGGTTCTAACAAGTGTAGAATGGTTAAGAGAGTATTCTGAAGGCTTAGAATCGTCTAGGAAAGTGTACTAGGACTTATAATAACCATTAGAATGATCCTAAACATTGCATGGTACCCCAAGGGAAGTAGAGGGTGTAGCATGAGTACTTGGAGATTCTAACAAGTGTAGAATGGTTAAGAGAGTGTTCTAAAGTCTTAGAATGGTCTAGGAATGTGTATTAGGACTTATAATAACCATTAGAATGATCCTAAACATTGCATGGTACCACAAGGGACGTAGAGGGTGTAGCATGAGTCCTTGGAGGTTCTAACAAGTGTAGAATGGTTAAGAGAGTATTCTAAAGGCATAGAATGGTCTAGGAATGTGTAATAGGACTTATAATAACCATTAGAATGATCCTAAACATTGCATGGTACCCCAAGGGACGTAGAGGGTGTAGCATGAGTCCTTGTAGGTTCTAACAAGTGTAGAACGGCTAAGAGAGTATTCTAAAGTCTAAGAATGGTCTTGGAATGTGTATTAGGACTTATAAGAACCATTAGAATGATCCTAAACATTGCTCGAGTCCCCAAGGGACGTAGAGGGTGCAGCATGAGTCCTTGGAGGTTCTAACAAGTGTAGAATGGTTAAGAGAGTATTCTGAAGGCTTAGAATGGTCTAGGAATGTGTATTAGGACTTATAATAACCATTAGAATGATCCTAAACATTGCATGGTACCACAAGGGACGTAGAGGGTGTAGCATGAGTCCTTGGAGGTTCTAACAAGTGTAGAATGATTAAGAGAGTAATCTAAAGGCTTAGAATGGTCTAGGAATGTGTAATAGGACTTAAAATAACCATTAGAATGATCCTTAACATTGCATGGTACCCCATGGGACGTAGAGGGTGTACCATGAATCCTTGGAGGTTCTAAGAAGTGTAGAATGGTTAAGAGAGTATTCTAAAGGCTTAGAATGGTCTAGGAATGTGTATTAGGACTTATAAGAACCAATAGAATGATCCTCAACATTGCTCGAGTCCCCAAGGGACATAGAGGGTGTAGCTTGAGTCCTTGGAGGTTCTAATAAGTGTAAAATGGTTAAGAGAGTATTCTGAAGGCTTAGAATGGTCTAGGAATGTGTACTAGGACTTATAATGACCATTACAATGATCCTAAGCATTGCGTGGTACCCCAAGGGATGTAGAGGGTGTAGCATGAGTTCTTGGAGGTTCTAATTAAGAGAGTATTCTGAAGGCTTAGAATGGTCTAGGAATGTGTATTAGGACTTATAATAACCATTAGAATGATCCTAAACATTGCATGGTACCACAAGGGATGTAGAGGGTGTAGCATGAGTCCTTGTAGGTTCTAACAAGTGTAGAATGGTTAAGAGAGTATTCTGAAGGCTTAGAATCGTCTAGGAAAGTGTACTAGGACTTATAATAACCATTAGAATGATCCTAAACATTGCATGGTACCCCAAGGGAAGTAGAGGGTGTAGCATGAGTACTTGGAGGTTCTAACAAGTGTAGAATGGTTAAGAGAGTGTTCTAAAGTCTTAGAATGGTCTAGGAATGTGTATTAGGACTTATAATAACCATTAGAATGATCCTAAACATTGCATGGTACCACAAGGGACGTAGAGGGTGTAGCATGAGTCCTTGGAGGTTCTAACAAGTGTAGAATGGTTAAGAGATTATTCTAAAGGCTTAGAATGGTCTAGGAATGTGTAATAGGACTTATAATAACCATTAGAATGATCCTAAACATTGCATGGTACCCCAAGGGACGTAGAGGGTGTAGCATGAGTCCTTGGAGGTTCTAACAAGTGTAGAATGGTTAAGAGAGTATTCTGAAGGCTTAGAATAGTCTAGGAATGTGTATTATGACTTATAATAACCATTAGAATGATCCTTAACATTGCATGGTACCCCAAGGGACGTAGAGGGTGTACCATGAGTTCTTGAATGTTCTAATAAGTGTAGAATGGTTAAGAGAGTATACTAAAGGCTTAGAATGGTATAGGAATGTGTAATAGGACTTATAATAACCATTAGAACTATAATAAACATTGCATGGTACCCTAAGGGACATAGATGGTGTACCATGAGTCCTTGGAGGTTCTAACAAGCGTAGAATGGTTAAGTGAGTATTCTAAAGGCATAGAATGGTCTAGGAATGTGTATTAGGAGTTATAAGAACCATTAGAATGATCCTAAATATCGCATGGTACCCCAAGGGACGTAGAGGGTGTACCATGAGTCCTTGGAGGTTCTAACAAGTGTAGAATAGTTAAGAGAGTATTCTAAAGGCTTAGAATGGTCTAGGAATGTGTAATAGGACTTATTAAACCATTAGAATGATCCTAAACAATGCTTGAGTCCCCAAGGGACGTAGAGGGTGTACCATGAGTCCTTGGAGGTTCTAACAAGTGTAGAATGGTTAAGAGAGTGTTCTAAAGGCTTAGAATAATCTAGGAATGTGTATTAGGACTTATAAGAACCATTAGAATGATCCTAAACATTGCTCGAGTCCCCAAGGGACGTAGAGGGTGCAGCATGAGTCCTTGGAGGTTCTAACAAGTGTAGAATGGTTAAGAGAGTATTCTGAAGGCTTAGAATCGTCTAGGAAAGTGTACTAGGACTTATAATAACCATTAGAATGATCCTAAACATTGCATGGTACCCCAAGGGAAGTAGAGGGTGTAGCATGAGTACTTGGAGATTCTAACAAGTGTAGAATGGTTAAGAGAGTGTTCTAAAGTCTTAGAATGGTCTAGGAATGTGTATTAGGACTTATAATAACCATTAGAATGATCCTAAACATTGCATGGTACCACAAGGGACGTAGAGGGTGTAGCATGAGTCCTTGGAGGTTCTAACAAGTGTAGAATGATTAAGAGAGTAATCTAAAGGCTTAGAATGGTCTAGGAATGTGTATTAGGACTTAAAATAACCATTAGAATGATCCTTAACATTGCATGGTACCCCATGGGACGTAGAGGGTGTACCATGAATCCTTGGAGGTTCTAAGAAGTGTAGAATGGTTAAGAGAGTATTCTAAAGGCTTAGAATGGTCTAGGAATGTGTATTAGGACTTATAAGAACCAATAGAATGATCCTAAACATTGCTAGAGTCCCCAAGGGACATAGAGGGTGTAGCTTGAGTCCTTGGAGGTTCTAATAAGTGTAAAATGGTTAAGAGAGTATTCTGAAGGCTTAGAATGGTCTAGGAATGTGTATTAGGACTTATAATAACCATTAGAATGATCCTAAACATTGCATGGTACCACAAGGGACGTAGAGGGTGTAGCATGAGTCCTTGGAGGTTCTAACAAGTGTAGAATGGTTAAGAGAGTATTCTGAAGGCTTAGAATCGTCTAGGAAAGTGTACTAGGACTTATAATAACCATTAGAATGATCCTAAACATTGCATGGTACCCCAAGGGAAGTAGAGGGTGTAGCATGAGTACTTGGAGATTCTAACAAGTGTAGAATGGTTAAGAGAGTGTTCTAAAGTCTTAGAATGGTCTAGGAATGTGTATTAGGACTTATAATAACCATTAGAATGATCCTAAACATTGCATGGTACCACAAGGGACGTAGAGGGTGTAGCATGAGTCCTTGGAGGTTCTAACAAGTGTAGAATGGTTAAGAGAGTATTCTAAAGGCATAGAATGGTCTAGGAATGTGTAATAGGACTTATAATAACCATTAGAATGATCCTAAACATTGCATGGTACCCCAAGGGACGTAGAGGGTGTAGCATGAGCCCTTGTAGGTTCTAACAAGTGTAGAACGGCTAAGAGAGTATTCTAAAGTCTAAGAATGGTCTTGGAATGTGTATTAGGACTTATAAGAACCATTAGAATGATCCTAAACATTGCTCGAGTCCCCAAGGGACGTAGAGGGTCCAGCATGAGTCCTTGGAGGTTCTAACAAGTGTAGAATGGTTAAGAGAGTATTCTGAAGGCTTAGAATGGTCTAGGAATGTGTATTAGGACTTATAATAACCATTAGAATGATCCTAAACATTGCATGGTACCACAAGGGACGTAGAGGGTGTAGCATGAGTCCTTGGAGGTTCTAACAAGTGTAAAATGATTAAGAGAGTAATCTAAAGGCTTAGAATGGTCTAGGAATGTGTATTAGGACTTAAAATAACCATTAGAATGATCCTTAACATTGCATGGTACCCCATGGGACGTAGAGGGTGTACCATGAATCCTTGGAGGTTCTAAGAAGTGTAGAATGGTTAAGAGAGTATTCTAAAGGCTTAGAATGGTCTAGGAATGTGTATTAGGACTTATAAGAACCAATAGAATGATCCTAAACATTGCTCGAGTCCCCAAGGGACATAGAGGGTGTAGCTTGAGTCCTTGGAGGTTCTAATAAGTGTAAAATGGTTAAGAGAGTATTCTAAAGGCTTAGAATGGTCTAGGAATGTGTATCAGGACTTATAAGAACCATTAGAATGATCCTAAACATTGCATGGTACCCCAAGGGACGTAGAGGGTGTACCATGAGTTCTTGGAGGTTCTAACAAGGATAGAATGGTTAAGAGAGTATTCTAAAGGCTTAGAATGGTCTAGGAATGTGTACTAGGACTTATAATGACCATTACAATGATCCTAAGCATTGCGTGGTACCCCAAGGGATGTAGAGGGTGTAGCATGAGTTCTTGGAGGTTCTAACAAGTGTAGAATGGTTAAGAGAGTATTCTAGATGCTTAGAATGGTCTAGGAATGTGTATTAGGACTTATAATAACCTTTAGAATGATCCTAAACATTGCATGGTACCCCAAGGGACGTAGAGGGTGTAGCATGAGTCCTTGTAGGTTCTAACAAGTGTAGAACGGCTAAGAGAGTATTCTAAAGTCTTAGAATGGTCTAGGAATGTGTATTAAGACTTATAAGAACCATTAGAATGATCCTAAACATTGCTCGAGTCCCCAAGGGACGTAGAGGGTGCAGCATGAGTCCTTGGAGGTTCTAACAAGTATAGAATGGTTCTAAAGGCTTAGAATGGTCTAGGAATGAGTATTAGGACTTATAAGAACCATTAGAATGATCCTAAACATTGCTCGACTCGCCAAGGGACATAGAGGGTGTAGGATGAGTCCTTGGAGGTTCTAATAACTGTAGAATGGTTAAGAGAGTATTCTAAAGGCTTAGAATGGTCTAGGAATGTGTACCAGGACTTATAATAACCATTAGAATGATCCTAAACATTACACGGTACCCCAAGGGACGTAGAGGGTGTACCATGAGTCCTTGAAGGTTCTAACAAAGTGTAGAATGGTTAAGAGACTATTCTAAAGGCTTAGAATGGTCTAGGAATGAGTATTAGGACTTATAAGAACCATTAGAATGATCCTAAACATTGCTCGAGTCCCCAAGGGACATAGAGGGTGTAGGATGAGTCCTTGGAGGTTCTAATAAGTGTAGAATGGTTAAGAGAGTATTCTAAAGGCTTAGAATGGTCTAGGAATGTGTATTAGGACTTATAATAACCATTAGAATGATCCTAAACAATGCTTGAGTCCCCAAGGGACGTAGAGGGTGTAGCATGAGTCCATGGAGATTATAACAAGTGTAGAATGGTTAAGATAGTATTCTAAAGGCTTAGAATGGTATAGGAATGTGTACTAGGACTTATAATAACCATTAGAATGATCCTAAACATTGCATGGTACCCCAAGGGACGTAGAGGGTGTACCATGAGTCCTTGGAGGTTCTAACAAAGTGTAAAATGGTTAAGAGAGTATTCTACAGGCTTAGAATGGTCTAGGAATGTGTATTAGGACTTATAATAACCATTGGAATGATCCTAAACATTGCATGTTACCACAAGGGACGTAGAGGGTGTAGCATGAGTCCTTGTAGGTTCTAACAAGTGTAGAATGGTTAAGAGAGTATTCTAAAGGCTTAGAATGGTCTAGGAATGTGTATTAGGACTTATAAGAACATTAGAATGATCCTAAACATTGTTCGAGTCCCCAAGGGACATAGAGGGTGTAGCAAGAGTCCTTGGAGGTTCTAATAAGAGTAGAATGGTTAAGAGAGTATTCTAAAGGCTTAGAATCGTCTAGGAATGTGTAGTAGGACTTATAAGAACCATTAGAATGATCCTAAACAATGCATGGTACCCCAAGGGATGTAGAGGGTGTACCATGAGTCCTTGGAGGTTCTAACAAGTGTAGAATGGTTAAGATAGTATTCTAAAGGCTTAGAATGGTCTAGGAATGTGTATTAGGACTTATAATAACCATTAGAATGATCCTAAACATTGCATGGTGCCCCAAGGGACGTAGAGGGTGTAGCATGAGTCCTTGGAGGTTCTAATAAGTGTAGAATGGTTAAGAGAGTATTCTAAAGGCTTAGAATGGTCTAGGAATGTGTACTAGGACTTATAATAACCATTAGAATGATCCTAAACATTGCACGGTACCCCAAGGGACGTAGAGGGTGTACCATGAGTCATTGGAGGTTCTAACAAAGTGTAGAATGGTTAAGAGAGTATTCTAAAGGCTTAGAATGGTCTAGGAATGAGTATTAGGACTTATAAGAACCATTAGAATGATCCTAAACATTGCTCGAGTCGCCAAGGGACATAGAGGGTGTAGGATGAGTCCTTGGAGGTTCTAATAAGTGTAGAATGGTTAAGAGAGTATTCTAAAGGCTTAGAATGGTCTAGGAATGTGTATTAGGACTTATAATAACCATTAGAATGATCCTAAACAATGCTTGAGTCCCCAAGGGACGTAGAGGGTGTAGCATGAGTCCATGGAGATTATAACAAGTGTAGAATGGTTAAGATAGTATTCTAAAGGCTTAGAATGGTCTAGGAATGTGTATTAGGACATATAATAACCATTAGAATGATCCTAAACATTGCATGGTGCCCCAAGGGACGTAGAGGGTGTAGCATGAGTCCTTGGAGGTTCTAATAAGTGTAGAATGGTTAAGAGAGTATTCTAAAGGCTTAGAATGGTCTAGGAATGTGTACTAGGACTTATAATAACCATTAGAATGATCCTAAACATTGCATGGTACCACAAGGGACGTAGAGGGTGTAGCATGAGTCCTTGAAGGTTCTAACAAGTGTAGAATGGTTAAGAGAGTATTCTAAAGGCTTAGAATGGTCTAGGAATGTGTACTAGGACTTATAATAACCATTAGAATGATCCTAAACATTGCATGGTACCACAAGGGACGTAGAGGGTGTAGCATGAGTCCTTGGAGATTATAACAAGTGTAGAATGGTTAAGATAGTATTCTAAAGGCTTACAATGGTCTAAGAATGTGTATTAGGACTTATAAGAACCATTAGAATGATCCTAAACATTGTTCGAGTCCCCAAGGGACATAGAGGGTGTAGCAAGAGTCCTTGGAGGTTCTAATAAGTGTAGAATGGTTAAGAGAGTATTCTAAAGGCTTAGAATGGTCTAGGAATGTGTACTAGGACTTATAATAACCATTAGAATGATCCTAAACATTGCACGGTACCCGAAGGGACGTAGAGGGTGTACCATGAGTCCTTGGAGGTTCTAACAAGTGTAGAATGGTTAAGATAGTATTCTAAAGGCTTAGAATGGTCTAGGAATGTGTATTAGGACTTATAATAACCATTAGAATGATCCTTAACATTGCATGGTGCCCCATGGGACGTAGAGGGTGTAGCATGAGTCCTTGGAGGTTCTAATAAGTGTAGAATGGTTAAGAGAGTATTCTAGAGGCTTAGAATGGTCTAGGAATGTGTACTAGGACTTATAATAACCATTAGAATGATCCTAAACATTGCACGGTACCCCAAGGGACGTAGAGGGTGTACCATGAGTCATTGGAGGTTATAACAAAGTGTAGAATGGTTAAGAGAGTATTCTAAAGGCTTAGAATGGTCTAGGAATGAGTATTAGGACTTATAAGAACCATTAGAATGATCCTAAACATTGCATGGTACCCCAAGGGACGTAGAGGGTGTAGCATGAGTCCTTGGAGATTATAACAAGTGTAGAATGGTTAAGATAGTATTCTAAAGGCTTAGAATGGTCTAAGAATGTGTATTAGGACTTATAATAACCATTGGAATGATCCTAAACATTGCATGTTACCACAAGGGACGTAGAGGGTGTAGCATGAGTCCTTGTAGGTTCTAACAAGTGTAGAATGGTTAAGAGAGTATTCTAAAGGCTTAGAATGGTCTAGGAATGTGTATTAGGACTTATAAGAACCATTAGAATGATCCTAAACATTGTTCGAGTCCCCAAGGGACATAGAGGGTGTAGCAAGAGTCCTTGGAGGTTCTAATAAGAGTAGAATGGTTAAGAGAGTATTCTAAAGGCTTAGAATCGTCTAGGAATGTGTAGTAGGACTTATAAGAACCATTAGAATGATCCTAAACAATGCATGGTACCCCAAGGGATGTAGAGGGTGTACCATGAGTCCTTGGAGGTTCTAACAAGTGTAGAATGGTTAAGATAGTATTCTAAAGGCTTAGAATGGTCTAGGAATGTGTATTAGGACTTATAATAACCATTAGAATGATCCTAAACATTGCATGGTGCCCCAAGGGACGTAGAGGGTGTAGCATGAGTCCTTGGAGGTTCTAATAAGTGCAGAATGGTTAAGAGAGTATTCTAAAGGCTTAGAATGGTCTAGGAATGTGTACTAGGACTTATAATAACCATTAGAATGATCCTAAACATTGCACGGTACCCCAAGGGACGTAGAGGGTGTACCATGAGTCATTGGAGGTTCTAACAAAGTGTAGAATGGTTAAGAGAGTATTCTAAAGGCTTAGAATGGTCTAGGAATGAGTATTAGGACTTATAAGAACCATTAGAATGATCCTAAACATTGCTCGAGTCGCCAAGGGACATAGAGGGTGTAGGATGAGTCCTTGGAGGTTCTAAAAGTGTAGAATGGTTAAGAGAGTATTCTAAAGGCTTAGAATGGTCTAGGAATGTGTATTAGGACTTATAATAACCATTAGAATGATCCTAAACAATGCTTGAGTCCCCAAGGGACGTAGAGGGTGTAGCATGAGTCCATGGAGATTATAACAAGTGTAGAATGGTTAAGATAGTATTCTAAAGGCTTAGAATGGTCTGGGAATGTGTATTAGGACATATAATAACCATTAGAATGATCCTAAACATTGCATGGTGCCCCAAGGGACGTAGAGGGTGTAGCATGAGTCCTTGGAGGTTCTAATAAGTGTAGAATGGTTAAGAGAGTATTCTAAAGGCTTAGAATGGTCTAGGAATGTGTACTAGGACTTATAATAACCATTAGAATGATCCTAAACATTGCATGGTACCACAAGGGACGTAGAGGGTGTACCATGAGTCCTTGGAGGTTCTAATAAGTGTAGAATGGTTAAGAGAGTATTCTAAAGGCTTAGAATGGTCTAGGAATCTGTACTAGGACTTATAATAACCATTAGAATGATCCTAAACAATGCATGGTACCCCAAGGGATGTAGAGGGTGTACCATGAGTCCTTGGAGGTTCTAACAAGTGTAGAATGGTTAAGATAGTATTCTAAAGGCTTAGAATGGTCTAGGAATGTGTATTAGGACTTATAATAACCATTAGAATGATCCTAAACATTGCATGGTCCCCCAAGGGACGTACAGGGTGTAGCATGAGTCCTTGGAGGTTCTAATAAGTGTAGAATGGTTAAGAGACTATTCTAAAGGCTTAGAATGGTCTAGGAATGTGTACTAGGACTTATAATAACCATTAGAATGATCCTAAACATTGCACGGTACCCCAAGGGACGTAGAGGGTGTACCATGAGTCCTTGGAGGTTCTAACAAAGTGTAGAATGGTTAAGAGAGTATTCTAAAGGCTTATAATGGTCAAGAAATGAGTATTAGGACTTATAAGAACCATTAGAATGATCCTAAACATTGCATGGTACCCCAAGGGAAGTAGAGGGTGTACCATGAGTCCTTGGAGGTTCTAACAAGTGTAGAATGGTTAAGAGAGTATTCTAAAGGCTTAGAATGGTCTAGGAATGTGTATTAGGACTTATAATAACCATTAGAATGATCCTAAACATTGCATGGTTCCCCAAGGGACGTAGAGGGTGTAGCATGAGTCCTTGGAGGTTCTAATAAGTGTAGAATGGTTAAGAGAGTATTCTAAAGGCTTAGAATGGTCTAGGAATGTGTACTAGGACTTATAATAACCATTAGAATGATCCTAAACATTGCACGGTACCCCAAGGGACGTAGAGGGTGTACCATGAGTCCTTGGAGGTTCTAACAAAGTGTAGAATGGTTAAGAGAGTATTCTAAAGGCTTAGAATGGTCTAGGAATGAGTATTAGGACTTATAAGAACCATTAGAATGATCCTAAACATTGCATGGTACCCCAAGGGATGTAGAGGGTGTACCATGAGTCATTGGAGGTTATAACAAAGTGTAGAATGGTTAAGAGAGTATTCTAAAGGCTTAGAATGGTCTAGGAATGAGTATTAGGACTTATAAGAACCATTAGAATGATCCTAAACATTGCATGGTACCCCAAGGGACGTAGAGGGTGTAGCATGAGTCCTTGGAGATTATAACAAGTGTAGAATGGTTAAGATAGTATTCTAAAGGCTTAGAATGGTCTACGAATGTGTATTAGGACTTATAATAACCATTAGAATGATCCTAAACATTGCATGGTGCCCCAAGGGATGTAGAGGGTGTACCATGAGTCCGTGGAGGTTCTAACAAGTGTAGAATGGTTAAGAGAGTATTCTAAAGGCTTAGAATGGTCTAGGAATGAGTATTAGGACTTATAAGAACCATTAGAATGATCCTAAACATTGCATGGTACCCCAAGGGATGTAGAGGGTGTACCATGAGTCATTGGAGGTTATAACAAAGTGTAGAATGGTTAAGAGAGTATTCTAAAGGCTTAGAATGGTCTAGGAATGAGTATTAGGACTTATAAGAACCATTAGAATGATCCTAAACATTGCATGGTACCCCAAGGGACGTAGAGGGTGTAGCATGAGTCCTTGGAGATTATAACAAGTGTAGAATGGTTAAGATAGTATTCTAAAGGCTTAGAATGGTCTGGGAATGTGTATTAGGACATATAATAACCATTAGAATAATCCTAAACATTGCATGGTGCCCCAAGGGACGTAGAGGGTGTAGCATGAGTCCTTGGAGGTTCTAATAAGTGTAGAATGGTTAAGAGAGTATTCTAAAGGCTTAGAATGGTCTAGGAATGTGTACTAGGACTTATAATAACCATTAGAATGATCCTAAACATTGCATGGTCCCCCAAGGGACGTACAGGGTGTAGCATGAGTCCTTGGAGGTTCTAATAAGTGTAGAATGGTTAAGAGAGTATTCTAAAGGCTTAGAATGGTCTAGGAATGTGTACTAGGACTTATAATAACCATTAGAATGATCCTAAACATTGCACGGTACCCCAAGGGACGTAGAGGGTGTACCATGAGTCCTTGGAGGTTCTAACAAAGTGTAGAATGGTTAAGAGAGTATTCTAAAGGCTTAGAATGGTCTAGAAATGAGTATTAGGACTTATAAGAACCATTAGAATGATCCTAAACATTGCATGGTACCCCAAGGGATGTAGAGGGTGTACCATGAGTCCTTGGAGGTTCTAACAAGTGTAGAATGGTTAAGAGAGTATTCTAAAGGCTTAGAATGGTCTAGGAATGTGTATTAGGACTTAGAATAACCATTAGAATGATCCTAAACATTGCATGGTTCCCCAAGGGACGTAGAGGGTGTAGCATGAGTCCTTGGAGGTTCTAATAAGTGTAGAATGGTTAAGAGAGTATTCTAAAGGCTTAGAATGGTCTAGGAATGTGTACTAGGACTTATAATAACCATTAGAATGATCCTAAACATTGCACGGTACCCCAAGGGACGTAGAGGGTGTACCATGAGTCCTTGGAGGTTCTAACAAAGTGTAGAATGGTTAAGAGAGTATTCTAAAGGCTTAGAATGGTCTAGGAATGAGTATTAGGACTTATAAGAACCATTAGAATGATCCTAAACATTGCATGGTACCCCAAGGGATGTAGAGGGTGTACCATGAGTCATTGCAGGTTATAACAAAGTGTAGAATGGTTAAGAGAGTATTCTAAAGGCTTAGAATGGTCTAGGAATGAGTATTAGGACTTATAAGAACCATTAGAATGATCCTAAACATTGCATGGTACCCCAAGGGACGTAGAGGGTGTAGCATGAGTCCTTGGAGATTATAACAAGTGTAGAATGGTTAAGATAGTATTCTAAAGGCTTAGAATGGTCTACGAATGTGTATTAGGACTTATAATAACCATTAGAATGATCCTAAACATTGCATGGTGCCCCAAGGGATGTAGAGGGTGTACCATGAGTCCGTGGAGGTTCTAACAAGTGTAGAATGGTTAAGAGAGTATTCTAAAGGCTTAGAATGGTCTAGGAATGTGTACTAGGACTTATAATAACCATTAGAATGATCCTAAACATTGCACGGTACCCCAAGGGACGTAGAGGGTGTACCATGAGTCCTTGGAGGTTCTAACAAAGTGTAGAATGGTTAAGAGAGTATTCTAAAGGCTTAGAATGGTCTAGGAATGAGTATTAGGACTTATAAGAACCATTAGAATGATCCTAAACATTGCTCGAGTCGCCAAGGGACATAGAGGGTGTAGGATGAGTCCTTGGAGGTTCTAATAAGTGTAGAATGGTTAAGAGAGTATTCTAAAGGCTTAGAATGGTCTAGGAATGTGTATTAGGACTTATAATAACCATTAGAATGATCCTAAACATTGCATGGTACCCCAAGGGACGTAGAGGGTGTACCATGAGTCCTTGGAGATTATAACAAGTGTAGAATGGTTAAGATAGTATTCTAAAGGCTTAGAATGGTCTACGAATGTGTATTAGGACTTATAATAACCATTAGAATGATCCTAAACATTGCATGGTGCCCCAAGGGATGTAGAGGGTGTACCATGAGTCCGTGGAGGTTCTAACAAGTGTAGAATGGTTAAGAGAGTATTCTAAAGGCTTAGAATGGTCTAGGAATGAGTATTAGGACTTATAAGAACCATTAGAATGATCCTAAACATTGCATGGTACCCCAAGGGATGTAGAGGGTGTACCATGAGTCATTGGAGGTTATAACAAAGTGTAGAATGGTTAAGAGAGTATTCTAAAGGCTTAGAATGGTCTAGGAATGAGTATTAGGACTTATAAGAACCATTAGAATGATCCTAAACATTGCATGGTACCCCAAGGGACGTAGAGGGTGTAGCATGAGTCCTTGGAGATTATAACAAGTGTAGAATGGTTAAGATAGTATTCTAAAGGCTTAGAATGGTCTGGGAATGTGTATTAGGACATATAATAACCATTAGAATGATCCTAAACATTGCATGGTGCCCCAAGGGACGTAGAGGGTGTAGCATGAGTCCTTGGAGGTTCTAATAAGTGTAGAATGGTTAAGAGAGTATTCTAAAGGCTTAGAATGGTCTAGGAATGTGTACTAGGACTTATAATAACCATTAGAATGATCCTAAACATTGCATGGTCCCCCAAGGGACGTACAGGGTGTAGCATGAGTCCTTGGAGGTTCTAATAAGTGTAGAATGGTTAAGAGAGTATTCTAAAGGCTTAGAATGGTCTAGGAATGTGTACTAGGACTTATAATAACCATTAGAATGATCCTAAACATTGCACGGTACCCCAAGGGACGTAGAGGGTGTACCATGAGTCCTTGGAGGTTCTAACAAAGTGTAGAATGGTTAAGAGAGTATTCTAAAGGCTTAGAATGGTCTAGAAATGAGTATTAGGACTTATAAGAACCATTAGAATGATCCTAAACATTGCATGGTACCCCAAGGGATGTAGAGGGTGTACCATGAGTCCTTGGAGGTTCTAACAAGTGTAGAATGGTTAAGAGAGTATTCTAAAGGCTTAGAATGGTCTAGGAATGTGTATTAGGACTTATAATAACCATTAGAATGATCCTAAACATTGCATGGTTCCCCAAGGGACGTAGAGGGTGTAGCATGAGTCCTTGGAGGTTCTAATAAGTGTAGAATGGTTAAGAGAGTATTCTAAAGGCTTAGAATGGTCTAGGAATGTGTACTAGGACTTATAATAACCATTAGAATGATCCTAAACATTGCACGGTACCCCAAGGGACGTAGAGGGTGTACCATGAGTCCTTGGAGGTTCTAACAAAGTGTAGAATGGTTAAGAGAGTATTCTAAAGGCTTAGAATGGTCTAGGAATGAGTATTAGGACTTATAAGAACCATTAGAATGATCCTAAACATTGCATGGTACCCCAAGGGATGTAGAGGGTGTACCATGAGTCATTGGAGGTTATAACAAAGTGTAGAATGGTTAAGAGAGTATTCTAAAGGCTTAGAATGGTCTAGGAATGAGTATTAGGACTTATAAGAACCATTAGAATGATCCTAAACATTGCATGGTACCCCAAGGGACGTAGAGGGTGTAGCATGAGTCCTTGGAGATTATAACAAGTGTAGAATGGTTAAGATAGTATTCTAAAGGCTTAGAATGGTCTACGAATGTGTATTAGGACTTATAATAACCATTAGAATGATCCTAAACATTGCATGGTGCCCCAAGGGATGTAGAGGGTGTACCATGAGTCCGTGGAGGTTCTAACAAGTGTAGAATGGTTAAGAGAGTATTCTAAAGGCTTAGAATGGTCTAGGAATGTGTACTAGGACTTATAATAACCATTAGAATGATCCTAAACATTGCTCGAGTCGCCAAGGGACATAGAGGGTGTAGGATGAGTCCTTGGAGGTTCTAATAAGTGTAGAATGGTTAAGAGAGTATTCTAAAGGCTTAGAATGGTCTAGGAATGTGTATTAGGACTTATAATAACCATTAGAATGATCCTAAACATTGCATGGTACCCCAAGGGACGTAGAGGGTGTACCATGAGTCCTTGGAGGTTCTAATAAGTGTAGAATGGTTAAGAGAGTATTCTAAAGGCTTAGAATGGTCTAGGAATCTGTACTAGGACTTATAATAACCATTAGAATGATCCTAAACAATGCATGGTACCCCAAGGGATGTAGAGGGTGTACCATGAGTCCTTGGAGGTTCTAACAAGTGTAGAATGGTTAAGAGAGTATTCTAAAGGCTTAGAATGGTCTAGGAATGTGTATTAGGACTTATAATAACCATTAGAATGATCCTAAACATTGCATGGTTCCCCAAGGGACGTAGAGGGTGTAGCATGAGTCCTTGGAGGTTCTAATAAGTGTAGAATGGTTAAGAGAGTATTCTAAAGGCTTAGAATGGTCTAGGAATGTGTACTAGGACTTATAATAACCATTAGAATGATCCTAAACATTGCACGGTACCCCAAGGGACGTAGAGGGTGTACCATGAGTTCTTGGAGGTTCTAACAAAGTGTAGAATGGTTAAGAGAGTATTCTAAAGGCTTAGAATGGTCTAGGAATGAGTATTAGGACTTATAAGAACCATTAGAATGATCCTAAACATTGCATGGTACCCCAAGGGATGTAGAGGGTGTACCATGAGTCCTTGGAGGTTCTAACAAGTGTAGAATGGTTAAGAGAGTATTCTAAAGGCTTAGAATGGTCTAGGAATGTGTATTAGGACTTATAATAACCATTAGAATGATCCTAAACATTGCATGGTGCCCCAAGGGACGTAGAGGGTGTAGCATGAGTCCTTGGAGGTTCTAATAAGTGTAGAATGGTTAAGAGAGTATTCTAGAGGCTTAGAATGGTCTAGGAATGTGTATTAGGACTTATAATAACCATTAGAATGATCCTAAACATTGCATGGTACCCCAAGGGACGTAGAGGGTGTACCATGAGTCCTTGGAGGTTCTAATAAGTGTAGAATGGTTAAGAGAGTATTCTAAAGGCTTAGAATGGTCTAGGAATCTGTACTAGGACTTATAATAACCATTAGAATGATCCTAAACAATGCATGGTACCCCAAGGGATGTAGAGGGTGTACCATGAGTCCTTGGAGGTTCTAACAAGTGTAGAATGGTTAAGAGAGTATTCTAAAGGCTTAGAATGGTCTAGGAATGTGTATTAGGACTTATAATAACCATTAGAATGATCCTAAACATTGCATGGTTCCCCAAGGGACGTAGAGGGTGTAGCATGAGTCCTTGGAGGTTCTAATAAGTGTAGAATGGTTAAGAGAGTATTCTAAAGGCTTAGAATGGTCTAGGAATGTGTACTAGGACTTATAATAACCATTAGAATGATCCTAAACATTGCACGGTACCCCAAGGGACGTAGAGGGTGTACCATGAGTTCTTGGAGGTTCTAACAAAGTGTAGAATGGTTAAGAGAGTATTCTAAAGGCTTAGAATGGTCTAGGAATGAGTATTAGGACTTATAAGAACCATTAGAATGATCCTAAACATTGCATGGTACCCCAAGGGATGTAGAGGGTGTACCATGAGTCCTTGGAGGTTCTAACAAGTGTAGAATGGTTAAGAGAGTATTCTAAAGGCTTAGAATGGTCTAGGAATGAGTATTAGGACTTATAAGAACCATTAGAATGATCCTAAACATTGCATGGTACCCCAAGGGACGTAGAGGGTGTAGCATGAGTCCTTGGAGATTATAACAAGTGTAGAATGGTTAAGATAGTATTCTAAAGGCTTAGAATGGTCTGGGAATGTGTATTAGGACATATAATAACCATTAGAATGATCCTAAACATTGCATGGTGCCCCAAGGGACGTAGAGGGTGTAGCATGAGTCCTTGGAGGTTCTAATAAGTGTAGAATGGTTAAGAGAGTATTCTAAAGGCTTAGAATGGTCTAGGAATGTGTACTAGGACTTATAATAACCATTAGAATGATCCTAAACATTGCATGGTCCCCCAAGGGACGTACAGGGTGTAGCATGAGTCCTTGGAGGTTCTAATAAGTGTAGAATGGTTAAGAGAGTATTCTAAAGGCTTAGAATGGTCTAGGAATGTGTACTAGGACTTATAATAACCATTAGAATGATCCTAAACATTGCACGGTACCCCAAGGGACGTAGAGGGTGTACCATGAGTCCTTGGAGGTTCTAACAAAGTGTAGAATGGTTAAGAGAGTATTCTAAAGGCTTAGAATGGTCTAGAAATGAGTATTAGGACTTATAAGAACCATTAGAATGATCCTAAACATTGCATGGTACCCCAAGGGATGTAGAGGGTGTACCATGAGCCCTTGGAGGTTCTAACAAGTGTAGAATGGTTAAGAGAGTATTCTAAAGGCTTAGAATGGTCTAGGAATGTGTATTAGGACTTATAATAACCATTAGAATGATCCTAAACATTGCATGGTTCCCCAAGGGACGTAGAGGGTGTAGCATGAGTCCTTGGAGGTTCTAATAAGTGTAGAATGGTTAAGAGAGTATTCTAAAGGCTTAGAATGGTCTAGGAATGTGTACTAGGACTTATAATAACCATTAGAATGATCCTAAACATTGCACGGTACCCCAAGGGACGTAGAGGGTGTACCATGAGTCCTTGGAGGTTCTAACAAAGTGTAGAATGGTTAAGAGAGTATTCTAAAGGCTTAGAATGGTCTAGGAATGAGTATTAGGACTTATAAGAACCATTAGAATGATCCTAAACATTGCATGGTACCCCAAGGGATGTAGAGGGTGTACCATGAGTCATTGGAGGTTATAACAAAGTGTAGAATGGTTAAGAGAGTATTCTAAAGGCTTAGAATGGTCTAGGAATGAGTATTAGGACTTATAAGAACCATTAGAATGATCCTAAACATTGCATGGTACCCCAAGGGACGTAGAGGGTGTAGCATGAGTCCTTGGAGATTATAACAAGTGTAGAATGGTTAAGATAGTATTCTAAAGGCTTAGAATGGTCTACGAATGTGTATTAGGACTTATAATAACCATTAGAATGATCCTAAACATTGCATGGTGCCCCAAGGGATGTAGAGGGTGTACCATGAGTCCGTGGAGGTTCTAACAAGTGTAGAATGGTTAAGAGAGTATTCTAAAGGCTTAGAATGGTCTAGGAATGTGTACTAGGACTTATAATAACCATTAGAATGATCCTAAACATTGCTCGAGTCGCCAAGGGACATAGAGGGTGTAGGATGAGTCCTTGGAGGTTCTAATAAGTGTAGAATGGTTAAGAGAGTATTCTAAAGGCTTAGAATGGTCTAGGAATGTGTATTAGGACTTATAATAACCATTAGAATGATCCTAAACATTGCATGGTACCCCAAGGGACGTAGAGGGTGTACCATGAGTCCTTGGAGGTTCTAATAAGTGTAGAATGGTTAAGAGAGTATTCTAAAGGCTTAGAATGGTCTAGGAATCTGTACTAGGACTTATAATAACCATTAGAATGATCCTAAACAATGCATGGTACCCCAAGGGATGTAGAGGGTGTACCATGAGTCCTTGGAGGTTCTAACAAGTGTAGAATGGTTAAGAGAGTATTCTAAAGGCTTAGAATGGTCTAGGAATGTGTATTAGGACTTATAATAACCATTAGAATGATCCTAAACATTGCATGGTTCCCCAAGGGACGTAGAGGGTGTAGCATGAGTCCTTGGAGGTTCTAATAAGTGTAGAATGGTTAAGAGAGTATTCTAAAGGCTTAGAATGGTCTAGGAATGTGTACTAGGACTTATAATAACCATTAGAATGATCCTAAACATTGCACGGTACCCCAAGGGACGTAGAGGGTGTACCATGAGTTCTTGGAGGTTCTAACAAAGTGTAGAATGGTTAAGAGAGTATTCTAAAGGCTTAGAATGGTCTAGGAATGAGTATTAGGACTTATAAGAACCATTAGAATGATCCTAAACATTGCATGGTACCCCAAGGGATGTAGAGGGTGTACCATGAGTCCTTGGAGGTTCTAACAAGTGTAGAATGGTTAAGAGAGTATTCTAAAGGCTTAGAATGGTCTAGGAATGTGTATTAGGACTTATAATAACCATTAGAATGATCCTAAACATTGCATGGTGCCCCAAGGGACGTAGAGGGTGTAGCATGAGTCCTTGGAGGTTCTAATAAGTGTAGAATGGTTAAGAGAGTATTCTAGAGGCTTAGAATGGTCTAGGAATGTGTACTAGGACTTATAATAACCATTAGAATGATCCTAAACATTGCACGGTACCCCAAGGGACGTAGAGGGTGTACCATGAGTCATTGGAGGTTATAACAAAGTGTAGAATGGTTAAGAGAGTATTCTAAAGGCTTAGAATGGTCTAGGAATGTGTATTAGGACTTATAATAACCATTAGAATGATCCTAAACATTGCATGGTACCCCAAGGGACGTAGATGGTGTACCATGAGTCCTTGGAGGTTCTAATAAGTGTAGAATGGTTAAGAGAGTATTCTAAAGGCTTAGAATGGTCTAGGAATGTGTACTAGGACTTATAATAACCATTAGAATGATCCTAAACATTGCACGGTACCCCAAGGGACGTAGAGGGTGTACCATGAGTCATTGGAGGTTCTAACAAAGTGTAGAATGGTTAAGAGAGTATTCTAAAGGCTTAGAATGGTCTAGGAATGTGTACTAGGACTTATAATAACCATTAGAATGATCCTAAACATTGCACGGTACCCCAAGGGACGTAGAGGGTGTACCATGAGTCATTGGAGGTTCTAACAAAGTGTAGAATGGTTAAGAGAGTATTCTAAAGGCTTAGAATGGTCTAGGAATGAGTATTAGGACTTATAAGAACCATTAGAATGATCCTAAACATTGCATGGTACCCCAAGGGACGTAGAGGGTGTAGCATGAGTCCTTGGAGATTATAACAAGTGTAGAATGGTTAAGATAGTATTCTAAAGGCTTACAATGGTCTAAGAATGTGTATTAGGACTTATAATAACCATTAGAATGATCCTAAACATTGCATGGTTCCCCAAGGGACGTAGAGGGTGTAGCATGAGTCCTTGGAGGTTCTAATAAGTGTAGAATGGTTAAGAGAGTATTCTAAAGGCTTAGAATGGTCTAGGAATGTGTACTAGGACTTATAATAACCATTAGAATGATCCTAAACATTGCTCGAGTCGCCAAGGGACATAGAGGGTGTAGGATGAGTCCTTGGAGGTTCTAATAAGTGTAGAATGGTTAAGAGAGTATTCTAAAGGCTTAGAATGGTCTAGGAATGTGTATTAGGACTTATAATAACCATTAGAATGATCCTAAACATTGCATGGTACCCCAAGGGACGTAGAGGGTGTACCATGAGTCCTTGGAGGTTCTAATAAGTGTAGAATGGTTAAGAGAGTATTCTAAAGGCTTAGAATGGTCTAGGAATCTGTACTAGGACTTATAATAACCATTAGAATGATCCTAAACATTGCATGGTGCCCCAAGGGATGTAGAGGGTGTACCATGAGTCCGTGGAGGTTCTAACAAGTGTAGAATGGTTAAGAGAGTATTCTAAAGGCTTAGAATGGTCTAGGAATGTGTACTAGGACTTATAATAACCATTAGAATGATCCTAAACATTGCTCGAGTCGCCAAGGGACATAGAGGGTGTAGGATGAGTCCTTGGAGGTTCTAATAAGTGTAGAATGGTTAAAAGAGTATTCTAAAGGCTTAGAATGGTCTAGGAATGTGTATTAGGACTTATAATAACCATTAGAATGATCCTAAACATTGCATGGTGCCCCAAGGGACGTAGAGGGTGTAGCATGAGTCCTTGGAGGTTCTAATAAGTGTAGAATGGTTAAGAGAGTATTCTAGAGGCTTAGAATGGTCTAGGAATGTGTACTAGGACTTATAATAACCATTAGAATGATCCTAAACATTGCACGGTACCCCAAGGGACGTAGAGGGTGTACCATGAGTCCTTGGAGGTTCTAACAAAGTGTAGAATGGTTAAGAGAGTATTCTAAAGGCTTAGAATGGTCTAGAAATGAGTATTAGGACTTATAAGAACCATTAGAATGATCCTAAACATTGCATGGTACCCCAAGGGATGTAGAGGGTGTACCATGAGTCCTTGGAGGTTCTAACAAGTGTAGAATGGTTAAGAGAGTATTCTAAAGGCTTAGAATGGTCTAGGAATGTGTATTAGGACTTATAATAACCATTAGAATGATCCTAAACATTGCATGGTTCCCCAAGGGACGTAGAGGGTGTAGCATGAGTCCTTGGAGGTTCTAATAAGTGTAGAATGGTTAAGAGAGTATTCTAAAGGCTTAGAATGGTCTAGGAATGTGTACTAGGACTTATAATAACCATTAGAATGATCCTAAACATTGCACGGTACCCCAAGGGACGTAGAGGGTGTACCATGAGTCCTTGGAGGTTCTAACAAAGTGTAGAATGGTTAAGAGAGTATTCTAAAGGCTTAGAATGGTCTAGGAATGAGTATTAGGACTTATAAGAACCATTAGAATGATCCTAAACATTGCATGGTACCCCAAGGGATGTAGAGGGTGTACCATGAGTCATTGGAGGTTATAACAAAGTGTAGAATGGTTAAGAGAGTATTCTAAAGGCTTAGAATGGTCTAGGAATGAGTATTAGGACTTATAAGAACCATTAGAATGATCCTAAACATTGCATGGTACCCCAAGGGACGTAGAGGGTGTAGCATGAGTCCTTGGAGATTATAACAAGTGTAGAATGGTTAAGATAGTATTCTAAAGGCTTAGAATGGTCTACGAATGTGTATTAGGACTTATAATAACCATTAGAATGATCCTAAACATTGCATGGTGCCCCAAGGGATGTAGAGGGTGTACCATGAGTCCGTGGAGGTTCTAACAAGTGTAGAATGGTTAAGAGAGTATTCTAAAGGCTTAGAATGGTCTAGGAATGTGTACTAGGACTTATAATAACCATTAGAATGATCCTAAACATTGCTCGAGTCGCCAAGGGACATAGAGGGTGTAGGATAAGTCCTTGGAGGTTCTAATAAGTGTAGAATGGTTAAGAGAGTATTCTAAAGGCTTAGAATGGTCTAGGAATGTGTATTAGGACTTATAATAACCATTAGAATGATCCTAAACATTGCATGGTACCCCAAGGGACGTAGAGGGTGTACCATGAGTCCTTGGAGGTTCTAATAAGTGTAGAATGGTTAAGAGAGTATTCTAAAGGCTTAGAATGGTCTAGGAATCTGTACTAGGACTTATAATAACCATTAGAATGATCCTAAACAATGCATGGTACCCCAAGGGATGTAGAGGGTGTACCATGAGTCCTTGGAGGTTCTAACAAGTGTAGAATGGTTAAGAGAGTATTCTAAAGGCTTAGAATGGTCTAGGAATGTGTATTAGGACTTATAATAACCATTAGAATGATCCTAAACATTGCATGGTTCCCCAAGGGACGTAGAGGGTGTAGCATGAGTCCTTGGAGGTTCTAATAAGTGTAGAATGGTTAAGAGAGTATTCTAAAGGCTTAGAATGGTCTAGGAATGTGTACTAGGACTTATAATAACCATTAGAATGATCCTAAACATTGCACGGTACCCCAAGGGACGTAGAGGGTGTACCATGAGTTCTTGGAGGTTCTAACAAAGTGTAGAATGGTTAAGAGAGTATTCTAAAGGCTTAGAATGGTCTAGGAATGAGTATTAGGACTTATAAGAACCATTAGAATGATCCTAAACATTGCATGGTACCCCAAGGGATGTAGAGGGTGTACCATGAGTCCTTGGAGGTTCTAACAAGTGTAGAATGGTTAAGAGAGTATTCTAAAGGCTTAGAATGGTCTAGGAATGTGTATTAGGACTTATAATAACCATTAGAATGATCCTAAACATTGCATGGTGCCCCAAGGGACGTAGAGGGTGTAGCATGAGTCCTTGGAGGTTCTAATAAGTGTAGAATGGTTAAGAGTGTATTCTAGAGGCTTAGAATGGTCTAGGAATGTGTACTAGGACTTATAATAACCATTAGAATGATCCTAAACATTGCACGGTACCCCAAGGGACGTAGAGGGTGTACCATGAGTCATTGGAGGTTATAACAAAGTGTAGAATGGTTAAGAGAGTATTCTAAAGGCTTAGAATGGTCTAGGAATGTGTATTAGGACTTATAATAACCATTAGAATGATCCTAAACATTGCATGGTACCCCAAGGGACGTAGATGGTGTACCATGAGTCCTTGGAGGTTCTAATAAGTGTAGAATGGTTAAGAGAGTATTCTAAAGGCTTAGAATGGTCTAGGAATGTGTACTAGGACTTATAATAACCATTAGAATGATCCTAAACATTGCATGGTACCCCAAGGGACGTAGAGGGTGTAGCATGAGTCCTTGGAGATTATAACAAGTGTAGAATGGTTAAGATAGTATTCTAAAGGCTTACAATGGTCTAAGAATGTGTATTAGGACTTATAATAACCATTAGAATGATCCTAAACATTGCATGGTGCCCCAAGGGATGTAGAGGGTGTACCATGAGTCCTTGGAGGTTCTAACAAAGTGTAGAATGGTTAAGAGAGTATTCTAAAGGCTTAGAATGGTCTAGGAATGTGTACTAGGACTTATAATAACCATTAGAATGATCCTAAACATTGCACGGTACCCCAAGGGACGTAGAGGGTGTACCATGAGTCCTTGGAGGTTCTAACAAAGTGTAGAATGGTTAAGAGAGTATTCTAAAGGCTTAGAATGGTCTAGGAATGAGTATTAGGACTTATAAGAACCATTAGAATGATCCTAAACATTGCTCGAGTCGCCAAGGGACATAGAGGGTGTAGGATGAGTCCTTGGAGGTTCTAATAAGTGTAGAATGGTTAAGAGAGTATTCTAAAGGCTTAGAATGGTCTAGGAATGTGTATTAGGACTTATAATAACCATTAGAATGATCCTAAACATTGCATGGTACCCCAAGGGACGTAGAGGGTGTACCATGAGTCCTTGGAGGTTCTAATAAGTGTAGAATGGTTAAGAGAGTATTCTAAAGGCTTAGAATGGTCTAGGAATGTGTACTAGGACTTATGATAACCATTAGAATGATCCTAAACATTGCATGGTACCACAAGGGACGTAGAGGGTGTAGCATGACTCCTTGAAGGTTCTAACAAGTGTAGAATGGTTAAGAGAGTATTCTAAAGGCTTAGAATGGTCTAGGAATGTGTATTAGGACATATAATAACCATTAGAATGATCCTAAACATTGCATGGTGCCCCATGGGACGTAGAGGGTGTAGCATGAGTCCTTGGAGGTTCTAATAAGTGTAGAATGGTTAAGAGAGTATTCTAAAGGCTTAGAATGGTCTAGGAATGTGTACTAGGACTTATAATAACCATTAGAATGATCCTAAACATTGCACGGTACCCCAAGGGACGTAGAGGGTGTACCATTAGTCAGTGGAGGTTCTAATAAGTGTAGAATGGTTAAGAGAGTATTCTAAAGGCTTAAAATGGTCTAGGAATGTGTACTAGGACTTATAATAACCATTAGAATGATCCTAAACATTGCACGGTACCCCAAGGGACGTAGAGGGTGTACCATGAGTCATTGGAGGTTATAACAAAGTGTAGAATGGTTAAGAGAGTATTCTAAAGGCTTAGAATGGTCTAGGAATGTGTATTAGGACTTATAATAACCATTAGAATGATCCTAAACATTGCATGGTACCCCAAGGGACGTAGATGGTGTACCATGAGTCCTTGGAGGTTCTAATAAGTGTAGAATGGTTAAGAGAGTATTCTAAAGGCTTAGAATGGTCTAGGAATGTGTACTAGGACTTATAATAACCATTAGAATGATCCTAAACATTGCACGGTACCCCAAGGGACGTAGAGGGTGTACCATGAGTCATTGGAGGTTCTAACAAAGTGTAGAATGGTTAAGAGAGTATTCTAAAGGCTTAGAATGGTCTAGGAATGTGTACTAGGACTTATAATAACCATTAGAATG
The DNA here is from genome assembly GCA_037953625.1 of Crotalaria pallida. Classification (NCBI taxonomy): domain Eukaryota; kingdom Viridiplantae; phylum Streptophyta; class Magnoliopsida; order Fabales; family Fabaceae; genus Crotalaria; species Crotalaria pallida. The sequence continues at coordinate 60,693,558 of CM075655.1, read as the reverse complement.
ATCCTAAACATTGCATGGTACCCCAAGGGACGTAGAGGGTGTACCATGAGTCATTGGAGGTTCTAACAAAGTGTAGAATGGTTAAGAGAGTATTCTAAAGGCTTAGAATGGTCTAGGAATGAGTATTAGGACTTATAAGAACCATTAGAATGATCCTAAACATTGCATGGTACCCCAAGGGACGTAGAGGGTGTAGCATGAGTCCTTGGAGATTATAACAAGTGTAGAATGGTTAAGATAGTATTCTAAAGGCTTACAATGGTCTAAGAATGTGTATTAGGACTTATAATAACCATTAGAATGATCCTAAACATTGCATGGTGCCCCAAGGGATGTAGAGGGTGTACCATGAGTCCTTGGAGGTTCTAACAAGTGTAGAATGGTTAAGAGAGTATTCTAAAGGCTTAGAATGGTCTAGGAATGTGTACTAGGACTTATAATAACCATTAGAATGATCCTAAACATTGCACGGTACCCCAAGGGACGTAGAGGGTGTACCATGAGTCCTTGGAGGTTCTAACAAAGTGTAGAATGGTTAAGAGAGTATTCTAAAGGCTTAGAATGGTCTAGGAATGAGTATTAGGACTTATAAGAACCATTAGAATGATCCTAAACATTGCTCGAGTCGCCAAGGGACATAGAGGGTGTAGGATGAGTCCTTGGAGGTTCTAATAAGTGTAGAATGGTTAAGAGAGTATTCTAAAGGCTTAGAATGGTCTAGGAATGTGTATTAGGACTTATAATAACCATTAGAATGATCCTAAACATTGCATGGTACCCCAAGGGACGTAGAGGGTGTACCATGAGTCCTTGGAGGTTCTAATAAGTGTAGAATGGTTAAGAGAGTATTCTAAAGGCTTAGAATGGTCTAGGAATGTGTACTAGGACTTATGATAACCATTAGAATGATCCTAAACATTGCATGGTACCACAAGGGACGTAGAGGGTGTAGCATGACTCCTTGAAGGTTCTAACAAGTGTAGAATGGTTAAGAGAGTATTCTAAAGGCTTAGAATGGTCTAGGAATGTGTATTAGGACATATAATAACCATTAGAATGATCCTAAACATTGCATGGTGCCCCATGGGACGTAGAGGGTGTAGCATGAGTCCTTGGAGGTTCTAATAAGTGTAGAATGGTTAAGAGAGTATTCTAAAGGCTTAGAATGGTCTAGGAATGTGTACTAGGACTTATAATAACCATTAGAATGATCCTAAACATTGCACGGTACCCCAAGGGACGTAGAGGGTGTACCATTAGTCAGTGGAGGTTCTAATAAGTGTAGAATGGTTAAGAAAGTATTCTAAAGGCTTAAAATGGTCTAGGAATGTGTATTAGGACTTATAATAACCATTAGAATGATCCTAAACATTGCATGGTGCCCCAAGGGACGTAGAGGGTGTAGCATGAGTCCTTGGAGGTTCTAATAAGTGTAGAATGGTTAAGAGAGTATTCTAAAGGCTTAGAATGGTCTAGGAATGTGTACTAGGACTTATAATAACCATTAGAATGATCCTAAACATTGCATGGTACCCCAAGGGACGTAGAGGGTGTACCATGAGTCCTTGGAGGTTCTAACAAAGTGTAGAATGGTTAAGAGAGTATTCTAAAGGCTTAAAATGGTCTAGGAATGTGTATTAGGACTTATAATAACCAATAGAATGATCCTAAACATTGCATGGTGCCCCAAGGGACGTAGAGTGTGTAGCATGAGTCCTTGGAGGTTCTAATAAGTGTAGAATGGTTAAGAGAGTATTCTAAAGGCTTAGAATGGTCTAGGAATGTGTACTGGGACTTATAATAACCATTAGAATGATCCTAAACATTGCATGGTACCCCAAGGGACGTAGAGGGTGTACCATGAGTCCTTGGAGGTTCTAATAAGTGTAGAATGGTTAAGAGAGTATTCTAAAGGCTTAGAATGGTCTAGGAATGTGTACTAGGACTTATAATAACCATTAGAATGATCCTAAACATTGCATGGTACCACAAGGGACGTAGAGGGTGTAGCATGAGTCCTTGAAGGTTCTAACAAGTGTAGAATGGTTAAGAGAGTATTCTAAAGGCTTAGAATGGTCTAGGAATGTGTATTAGGACTTATAATAACCATTAGAATGATCCTAAACATTGCATGGTGCCCCAATGGACGTAGAGGGTGTAGCATGAGTCCTTGGAGGTTCTAATAAGTGTAGAATGGTTAAGAGAGTATTCTAAAGGCTTAGAATGGTCTAGGAATGAGTATTAGGACTTATAAGAACCATTAGAATGATCCTAAACATTGCATGGTACCCCAAGGGACGTAGAGGGTGTAGCATGAGTCCTTGGAGATTATAACAAGTGTAGAATGGTTAAGATAGTATTCTAAAGGCTTACAATGGTCTAAGAATGTGTATTAGGACTTATAATAACCATTAGAATGATCCTAAACATTGCATGGTGCCCCAAGGGATGTAGAGGGTGTACCATGAGTCCTTGGAGGTTCTAACAAGTGTAGAATGGTTAAGAGAGTATTCTAAAGGCTTAGAATGGTCTAGGAATGTGTACTAGGACTTATAATAACCATTAGAATGATCCTAAACATTGCACGGTACCCCAAGGGACGTAGAGGGTGTACCATGAGTCCTTGGAGGTTCTAACAAAGTGTAGAATGGTTAAGAGAGTATTCTAAAGGCTTAGAATGGTCTAGGAATGAGTATTAGGACTTATAAGAACCATTAGAATGATCCTAAACATTGCTCGAGTCGCCAAGGGACATAGAGGGTGTAGGATGAGTCCTTGGAGGTTCTAATAAGTGTAGAATGGTTAAGAGAGTATTCTAAAGGCTTAGAATGGTCTAGGAATGTGTATTAGGACTTATAATAACCATTAGAATGATCCTAAACATTGCATGGTACCCCAAGGGACGTAGAGGGTGTACCATGAGTCCTTGGAGGTTCTAATAAGTGTAGAATGGTTAAGAGAGTATTCTAAAGGCTTAGAATGGTCTAGGAATGTGTACTAGGACTTATGATAACCATTAGAATGATCCTAAACATTGCATGGTACCACAAGGGACGTAGAGGGTGTAGCATGACTCCTTGAAGGTTCTAACAAGTGTAGAATGGTTAAGAGAGTATTCTAAAGGCTTAGAATGGTCTAGGAATGTGTATTAGGACATATAATAACCATTAGAATGATCCTAAACATTGCATGGTGCCCCATGGGACGTAGAGGGTGTAGCATGAGTCCTTGGAGGTTCTAATAAGTGTAGAATGGTTAAGAGAGTATTCTAAAGGCTTAGAATGGTCTAGGAATGTGTACTAGGACTTATAATAACCATTAGAATGATCCTAAACATTGCACGGTACCCCAAGGGACGTAGAGGGTGTACCATTAGTCAGTGGAGGTTCTAATAAGTGTAGAATGGTTAAGAAAGTATTCTAAAGGCTTAAAATGGTCTAGGAATGTGTATTAGGACTTATAATAACCATTAGAATGATCCTAAACATTGCATGGTGCCCCAAGGGACGTAGAGGGTGTAGCATGAGTCCTTGGAGGTTCTAATAAGTGTAGAATGGTTAAGAGAGTATTCTAAAGGCTTAGAATGGTCTAGGAATGTGTACTAGGACTTATAATAACCATTAGAATGATCCTAAACATTGCATGGTACCCCAAGGGACGTAGAGGGTGTACCATGAGTCCTTGGAGGTTCTAACAAAGTGTAGAATGGTTAAGAGAGTATTCTAAAGGCTTAAAATGGTCTAGGAATGTGTATTAGGACTTATAATAACCAATAGAATGATCCTAAACATTGCATGGTGCCCCAAGGGACGTAGAGTGTGTAGCATGAGTCCTTGGAGGTTCTAATAAGTGTAGAATGGTTAAGAGAGTATTCTAAAGGCTTAGAATGGTCTAGGAATGTGTACTGGGACTTATAATAACCATTAGAATGATCCTAAACATTGCATGGTACCCCAAGGGACGTAGAGGGTGTACCATGAGTCCTTGGAGGTTCTAATAAGTGTAGAATGGTTAAGAGAGTATTCTAAAGGCTTAGAATGGTCTAGGAATGTGTACTAGGACTTATAATAACCATTAGAATGATCCTAAACATTGCATGGTACCACAAGGGACGTAGAGGGTGTAGCATGAGTCCTTGAAGGTTCTAACAAGTGTAGAATGGTTAAGAGAGTATTCTAAAGGCTTAGAATGGTCTAGGAATGTGTATTAGGACTTATAATAACCATTAGAATGATCCTAAACATTGCATGGTGCCCCAATGGACGTAGAGGGTGTAGCATGAGTCCTTGGAGGTTCTAATAAGTGTAGAATGGTTAAGAGAGTATTCTAAAGGCTTAGAATGGTCTAGGAATATGTACTAGGACTTATAATAACCATTAGAATGATCCTAAACATTGCATGGTGCCCCAAGGGACGTAGAGGGTGTAGCATGAGTCCTTGGAGGTTCTAATAAGTGTAGAATGGTTAAGAGAGTATTCTAAAGGCTTAGAATGGTCTAGGAATGTGTACTAGGACTTATAATAACCATTAGAATGATCCTAAACATTGCATGGTACCCCAAGGGACGTAGAGGGTGTACCATGAGTCCTTGGAGGTTCTAACAAAGTGTAGAATGGTTAAGAGAGTATTCTAAAGGCTTAGAATGGTCTAGGAATGTGTATTAGGACTTATAATAACCATTGGAATGATCCTAAACATTGCATGGTACCACAAGGGACGTAGAGGGTGTAGCATGAGTCCTTGTAGGTTCTAACAAGTGTAGAATGGTTAAGAGAGTATTCTAAAGGCTTAGAATGGTCTAGGAATGTGTATTAGGACTTATAAGAACCATTAGAATGATCCTAAACATTGTTTGAGTCCCCAAGGGACATAGAGGGTGTAGCAAGAGTCCTTGGAGGTTCTAATAAGAGTAGAATGGTTAAGAGAGTATTCTAAAGGCTTAGAATGGTCTAGGAATGTGTAGTAGGACTTATAAGAACCATTAGAATGATCCTAAACAATGCATGGTACCCCAAGGGATGTAGAGGGTGTACCATGAGTCCTTGGAGGTTCTTACAAGTGTAGAATGGTTAAGAGAGTATTCTAAAGGCTTAGAATGGTCTAGGAATGTGTATTAGGACTTATAATAACCATTAGAATGATCCTAAACATTGCATGGTGCCCCAATGGACGTAGAGGGTGTAGCATGAGTCCTTGGAGGTTCTAATAAGTGTAGAATGGTTAAGAGAGTATTCTAAAGGCTTAGAATGGTCTAGGAATATGTACTAGGACTTATAATAACCATTAGAATGATCCTAAACATTGCACGATACCCCATGGGACGTAGAGGGTGTACCATGAGTCCTTGGAGGTTCTTACAAAGTGTAGAATGGTTAAGAGAGTATTCTAAAGGCTTAGAATGGTCTAGGAATGAGTACTAGGACTTATAAGAACCATTAAAATGATCCTAAACATTGCTCGAGTCCCCAAGGGACATAGAGGGTGTAGGATGAGTCCTTGGAGGTTCTAATAAGTGTAGAATGGTTAAGAGAGTATTCTAAAGGCTTAGAATAGTCTAAGAATGTGTATTAGGACTTATAATAACCATTAGAATGATCCTAAACAATGCTTGAGTCCCCAAGGGACGTAGAGGGTGTAGCATGAGTCCATGGAGATTATAACAAGTGTAGAATGGTTAAGATAGTATTCTAAAGGCTTAGAATGGTCTAGGAATGTGTATTAGGACTTATAATAACCATTAGAATGATCCTAAACATTGCATGGAGCCCCAAGGGACGTAGAGGGTGTAGCATGAGTCCTTGGAGGTTCTAATAAGTGTAGAATGGTTAAGAGAGTATTCTAAAGGCTTAGAATGGTCTAGGAATGTGTACTAGGACTTATAATAACCATTAGAATGATCCTAAACAATATATGGAATCCCAAGGGACGTAGAGAGTGTACCATGAGTCCTTGGAGGTTCTAACAAAGTGTAGAATGGTTAAGAGAGTATTCTAAAGGCTTAGAATGGTCTCGCAATGTGTAGTAGGACTTATAAGAACCATTAGAATGATCCTAAACAATATATGGAATCCCAAGGGATGTAGAGGGTGTACCATGAATCCTTGCAGGTTCTAACAAGTGTAGAATGGTTACGAGAGTATTCTAAATGCTTAGAATGGTCTAGGAATGTGTAATAGGACTTATAATAACCATTAGAATGATCCTAAACATTGCGTGAGTCCCCAAGGGACGTAGAGGGTGTAGCATGAGTCCTTGGAGGTTATAACAAGTGTAGAATGGTTAAGATAGTATTCTAAAGCCTTAGAATGGTCTAGGAATGTGTATTAGGACTTATAATAACCATTAGAATGATCCTAAACATTGCATGGTGCCCCAAGGGACGTAGAGGGTGTAGCATGAGTCCTTGGAGGTTCTAATAAGTGTAGAATGGTTAAGAGAGTATTCTAAAGGCTTAGAATGGTCTAGGAATGTGTACTAGGACTTATAATAACCATTAGAATGATCCTAAACATTGCACGGTACCCCAAGGGACGTAGAGGGTGTACCATGAGTCCTTGGAGGTTCTAACAAAGTGTAGAATGGTTAAGAGAGTATTCTAAAGGCTTAGAATGGTCTAGGAATGAGTATTAGGACTTATAAGAACCATTAGAATGATCCTAAACATTGCATGGTACCCCAAGGGATGTAGAGGGTGTACCATGAGTCATTGGAGGTTATAACAAAGTGTAGAATGGTTAAGAGAGTATTCTAAAGGCTTAGAATGGTCTAGGAATGAGTATTAGGACTTATAAGAACCATTAGAATGATCCTAAACATTGCATGGTACCCCAAGGGACGTAGAGGGTGTAGCATGAGTCCTTGGAGATTATAACAAGTGTAGAATGGTTAAGATAGTATTCTAAAGGCTTAGAATGGTCTACGAATGTGTATTAGGACTTATAATAACCATTAGAATGATCCTAAACATTGCATGGTGCCCCAAGGGATGTAGAGGGTGTACCATGAGTCCGTGGAGGTTCTAACAAGTGTAGAATGGTTAAGAGAGTATTCTAAAGGCTTAGAATGGTCTAGGAATGTGTACTAGGACTTATAATAACCATTAGAATGATCCTAAACATTGCACGGTACCCCAAGGGACGTAGAGGGTGTACCATGAGTCCTTGGAGGTTCTAACAAAGTGTAGAATGGTTAAGAGAGTATTCTAAAGGCTTAGAATGGTCTAGGAATGAGTATTAGGACTTATAAGAACCATTAGAATGATCCTAAACATTGCTCGAGTCGCCAAGGGACATAGAGGGTGTAGGATGAGTCCTTGGAGGTTCTAATAAGTGTAGAATGGTTAAGAGAGTATTCTAAAGGCTTAGAATGGTCTAGGAATGTGTATTAGGACTTATAATAACCATTAGAATGATCCTAAACATTGCATGGTACCCCAAGGGACGTAGAGGGTGTACCATGAGTCCTTGGAGATTATAACAAGTGTAGAATGGTTAAGATAGTATTCTAAAGGCTTAGAATGGTCTACGAATGTGTATTAGGACTTATAATAACCATTAGAATGATCCTAAACATTGCATGGTGCCCCAAGGGATGTAGAGGGTGTACCATGAGTCCGTGGAGGTTCTAACAAGTGTAGAATGGTTAAGAGAGTATTCTAAAGGCTTAGAATGGTCTAGGAATGAGTATTAGGACTTATAAGAACCATTAGAATGATCCTAAACATTGCATGGTACCCCAAGGGATGTAGAGGGTGTACCATGAGTCATTGGAGGTTATAACAAAGTGTAGAATGGTTAAGAGAGTATTCTAAAGGCTTAGAATGGTCTAGGAATGAGTATTAGGACTTATAAGAACCATTAGAATGATCCTAAACATTGCATGGTACCCCAAGGGACGTAGAGGGTGTAGCATGAGTCCTTGGAGATTATAACAAGTGTAGAATGGTTAAGATAGTATTCTAAAGGCTTAGAATGGTCTGGGAATGTGTATTAGGACATATAATAACCATTAGAATGATCCTAAACATTGCATGGTGCCCCAAGGGACGTAGAGGGTGTAGCATGAGTCCTTGGAGGTTCTAATAAGTGTAGAATGGTTAAGAGAGTATTCTAAAGGCTTAGAATGGTCTAGGAATGTGTACTAGGACTTATAATAACCATTAGAATGATCCTAAACATTGCATGGTCCCCCAAGGGACGTACAGGGTGTAGCATGAGTCCTTGGAGGTTCTAATAAGTGTAGAATGGTTAAGAGAGTATTCTAAAGGCTTAGAATGGTCTAGGAATGTGTACTAGGACTTATAATAACCATTAGAATGATCCTAAACATTGCACGGTACCCCAAGGGACGTAGAGGGTGTACCATGAGTCCTTGGAGGTTCTAACAAAGTGTAGAATGGTTAAGAGAGTATTCTAAAGGCTTAGAATGGTCTAGAAATGAGTATTAGGACTTATAAGAACCATTAGAATGATCCTAAACATTGCATGGTACCCCAAGGGATGTAGAGGGTGTACCATGAGTCCTTGGAGGTTCTAACAAGTGTAGAATGGTTAAGAGAGTATTCTAAAGGCTTAGAATGGTCTAGGAATGTGTATTAGGACTTATAATAACCATTAGAATGATCCTAAACATTGCATGGTTCCCCAAGGGACGTAGAGGGTGTAGCATGAGTCCTTGGAGGTTCTAATAAGTGTAGAATGGTTAAGAGAGTATTCTAATGGCTTAGAATGGTCTAGGAATGTGTACTAGGACTTATAATAACCATTAGAATGATCCTAAACATTGCACGGTACCCCAAGGGACGTAGAGGGTGTACCATGAGTCCTTGGAGGTTCTAACAAAGTGTAGAATGGTTAAGAGAGTATTCTAAAGGCTTAGAATGGTCTAGGAATGAGTATTAGGACTTATAAGAACCATTAGAATGATCCTAAACATTGCATGGTACCCCAAGGGATGTAGAGGGTGTACCATGAGTCATTGGAGGTTATAACAAAGTGTAGAATGGTTAAGAGAGTATTCTAAAGGCTTAGAATGGTCTAGGAATGAGTATTAGGACTTATAAGAACCATTAGAATGATCCTAAACATAGCATGGTACCCCAAGGGACGTAGAGGGTGTAGCATGAGTCCTTGGAGATTATAACAAGTGTAGAATGGTTAAGATAGTATTCTAAAGGCTTAGAATGGTCTACGAATGTGTATTAGGACTTATAATAACCATTAGAATGATCCTAAACATTGCATGGTGCCCCAAGGGATGTAGAGGGTGTACCATGAGTCCGTGGAGGTTCTAACAAGTGTAGAATGGTTAAGAGAGTATTCTAAAGGCTTAGAATGGTCTAGGAATGTGTACTAGGACTTATAATAACCATTAGAATGATCCTAAACATTGCACGGTACCCCAAGGGACGTAGAGGGTGTACCATGAGTCCTTGGAGGTTCTAACAAAGTGTAGAATGGTTAAGAGAGTATTCTAAAGGCTTAGAATGGTCTAGGAATGAGTATTAGGACTTATAAGAACCATTAGAATGATCCTAAACATTGCTCGAGTCGCCAAGGGACATAGAGGGTGTAGGATGAGTCCTTGGAGGTTCTAATAAGTGTAGAATGGTTAAGAGAGTATTCTAAAGGCTTAGAATGGTCTAGGAATGTGTATTAGGACTTATAATAACCATTAGAATGATCCTAAACATTGCATGGTACCCCAAGGGACGTAGAGGGTGTACCATGAGTCCTTGGAGGTTCTAATAAGTGTAGAATGGTTAAGAGAGTATTCTAAAGGCTTAGAATGGTCTAGGAATCTGTACTAGGACTTATAATAACCATTAGAATGATCCTAAACAATGCATGGTACCCCAAGGGATGTAGAGGGTGTACCATGAGTCCTTGGAGGTTCTAACAAGTGTAGAATGGTTAAGAGAGTATTCTAAAGGCTTAGAATGGTCTAGGAATGTGTATTAGGACTTATAATAACCATTAGAATGATCCTAAACATTGCATGGTTCCCCAAGGGACGTAGAGGGTGTAGCATGAGTCCTTGGAGGTTCTAATAAGTGTAGAATGGTTAAGAGAGTATTCTAAAGGCTTAGAATGGTCTAGGAATGTGTACTAGGACTTATAATAACCATTAGAATGATCCTAAACATTGCACGGTACCCCAAGGGACGTAGAGGGTGTACCATGAGTTCTTGGAGGTTCTAACAAAGTGTAGAATGGTTAAGAGAGTATTCTAAAGGCTTAGAATGGTCTAGGAATGAGTATTAGGACTTATAAGAACCATTAGAATGATCCTAAACATTGCATGGTACCCCAAGGGATGTAGAGGGTGTACCATGAGTCCTTGGAGGTTCTAACAAGTGTAGAATGGTTAAGAGAGTATTCTAAAGGCTTAGAATGGTCTAGGAATGTGTACTAGGACTTATAATAACCATTAGAATGATCCTAAACATTGCACGGTACCCCAAGGGACGTAGAGGGTGTACCATTAGTCAGTGGAGGTTCTAATAAGTGTAGAATGGTTAAGAGAGTATTCTAAAGGCTTAAAATGGTCTAGGAATGTGTATTAGGACTTATAATAACCATTAGAATGATCCTAAACATTGCATGGTGCCCCAAGGGACGTAGAGGGTGTAGCATGAGTCCTTGGAGGTTCTAATAAGTGTAGAATGGTTAAGAGAGTATTCTAAAGGCTTAGAATGGTCTAGGAATGTGTACTAGGACTTATAATAACCATTAGAATGATCCTAAACATTGCATGGTACCCCATGGGACGTAGAGGGTGTACCATGAGTCCTTGGAGGTTCTAACAAAGTGTAGAATGGTTAAGAGAGTATTCTAAAGGCTTAAAATGGTCTAGGAATGTGTATTAGGACTTATAATAACCAATAGAATGATCCTAAACATTGCATGGTGCCCCAAGGGACGTAGAGTGTGTAGCATGAGTCCTTGGAGGTTCTAATAAGTGTAGAATGGTTAAGAGAGTATTCTAAAGGCTTAGAATGGTCTAGGAATGTGTACTGGGACTTATAATAACCATTAGAATGATCCTAAACATTGCATGGTACCCCAAGGGACGTAGAGGGTGTACCATGAGTCCTTGGAGGTTCTAATAAGTGTAGAATGGTTAAGAGAGTATTCTAAAGGCTTAGAATGGTCTAGGAATGTGTACTAGGACTTATAATAACCATTAGAATGATCCTAAACATTGCATGGTACCACAAGGGACGTAGAGGGTGTAGCATGAGTCCTTGAAGGTTCTAACAAGTGTAGAATGGTTAAGAGAGTATTCTAAAGGCTTAGAATGGTCTAGGAATGTGTATTAGGACTTATAATAACCATTAGAATGATCCTAAACATTGCATGGTGCCCCAATGGACGTAGAGGGTGTAGCATGAGTCCTTGGAGGTTCTAATAAGTGTAGAATGGTTAAGAGAGTATTCTAAAGGCTTAGAATGGTCTAGGAATATGTACTAGGACTTATAATAACCATTAGAATGATCCTAAACATTGCATGGTACCCCAAGGGATGTAGAGGGTGTACCATGAGTCCTTGGAGGTTCTAACAAGTGTAGAATGGTTAAGAGAGTATTTTAAAGGCTTAGAATGGTCTAGGAATGTGTATTAGGACTTATAATAACCATTAGAATGATCCTAAACATTGCATGGTGCCCCAATGGACGTAGAGGGTGTAGCATGAGTCCTTGGAGGTTCTAATAAGTGTAGAATGGTTAAGAGAGTATTCTAAAGGCTTAGAATGGTCTAGGAATATGTACTAGGACTTATAATAACCATTAGAATGATCCTAAACATTGCACGATACCCCATGGGACGTAGAGGGTGTACCATGAGTCCTTGGAGGTTCTTACAAAGTGTAGAATGGTTAAGAGAGTATTCTAAAGGCTTAGAATGGTCTAGGAATGAGTACTAGGACTTATAAGAACCATTAAAATGATCCTAAACATTGCTCGAGTCCCCAAGGGACATAGAGGGTGTAGGATGAGTCCTTGGAGGTTCTAATAAGTGTAGAATGGTTAAGAGAGTATTCTAAAGGCTTAGAATAGTCTAAGAATGTGTATTAGGACTTATAATAACCATTAGAATGATCCTAAACAATGCTTGAGTCCCCAAGGGACGTAGAGGGTGTAGCATGAGTCCATGGAGATTATAACAAGTGTAGAATGGTTAAGATAGTATTCTAAAGGCTTAGAATGGTCTAGGAATGTGTATTAGGACTTATAATAACCATTAGAATGATCCTAAACATTGCATGGAGCCCCATGGGACGTAGAGGGTGTAGCATGAGTCCTTGGAGGTTCTAATAAGTGTAGAATGGTTAAGAGAGTATTCTAAAGGCTTAGAATGGTCTAGGAATGTGTACTAGGACTTATAATAACCATTAGAATGATCCTAAACATTGCATGGTACCCCATGGGACGTAGAGAGTGTACCATGAGTCCTTGGAGGTTCTAACAAAGTGTAGAATGGTTAAGAGAGTATTCTAAAGGCTTAGAATGGTCTAGGAATGTGTATTAGGACTTATAATAACCATTGGAATGATCCTAAACATTGCATGGTACCACAAGGGACGTAGAGGGTGTAGCATGAGTCCTTGTAGGTTCTAAAAAGTGTAGAATGGTTAAGAGAGTATTCTAAAGGCTTAGAATGGTCTAGGAATGTGTATTAGGACTTATAAGAACCATTAGAATGATCCTAAACATTGTTCGAGTCCCCAAGGGACATAGAGGGTGTAGCAAGAGTCCTTGGAGGTTTTAATAAGAGTAGAATGGTTAAGAGAGTATTCTAAAGGCTTAGAATGGTCTCGCAATGTGTAGTAGGACTTATAAGAACCATTAGAATGATCCTAAACAATATATGGTACCCCAAGGGATGTAGAGGGTGTACCATGAATCCTTGCAGGTTCTAACAAGTGTAGAATGGTTACGAGAGTATTCTAAATGCTTAGAATGGTCTAGGAATGTGTAATAGGACTTATAATAACCATTAGAATGATCCTAAACATTGCGTGAGTCCCCAAGGGACGTAGAGGGTGTAGCATGAGTCCTTGGAGGTTATAACAAGTGTAGAATGGTTAAGATAGTATTCTAAAGCCTTAGAATGGTCTAGGAATGTGTATTAGGACTTATAATAACCATTAGAATGATCCTAAACATTGCATGGTGCCCCAAGGGACGTAGAGGGTGTAGCATGAGTCCTTGGAGGTTCTAATAAGTGTAGAATGGTTAAGAGAGTATTCTAAAGGCTTAGAATGGTCTAGGAATGTGTACTAGGACTTATAATAACCATTAGAATGATCCTAAACATTGCATGGTACCCCAAGGGACGTAGAGGGTGTACCATGAGTCCTTGGAGGTTCTAACAAAGTGTAGAATGGTTAAGAGAGTATTCTAAAGGCTTAGAATGGTCTAGGAATGTGTATTAGGACTTATAATAACCATTGGAATGATCCTAAACATTGCATGGTACCACAAGGGACGTAGAGGGTGTAGCATGAGTCCTTGTAGGTGCTAACAACTGTAGAATGGTTAAGAGAGTATTCTAAAGGCTTAGAATGGTCTAGGAATGTGTATTAGGACTTATAAGAACCATTAGAATGATCCTAAACATTGTTCGAGTCCCCAAGGGACATAGAGGGTGTAGCAAGAGTCCTTGGAGGTTCTAATAAGAGTAGAATGGTTAAGAGAGTATTCTAAAGGCTTAGAATGGTCTCGGAATGTGTAGTAGGACTTATAAGAACCATTAGAATGATCCTAAACAATGTATGGTACCCCAAGGGATGTAGAGGGTGTACCATGAATCCTTGGAGGTTCTAACAAGTGTAGAATGGTTACGAGAGTATTTTAAATGCTTAGAATGGTCTAGGAATGTGTAATAGGACTTATAATAACCATTAGAATGATCCTAAACAATGCGTGAGTCCCCAAGGGACGTAGAGGGTGTAGCATGAGTCCTTGGAGGTTATAACAAGTGTAGAATGGTTAAGATAGTATTCTAAAGCCTTAGAATGGTCTAGTAATGTGTATTAGGACTTATAATAACCATTAGAATGATCCTAAACATTGCATGGTGCCCCAAGGGACGTAGAGGGTGTAGCATGAGTCCTTGGAGGTTCTAATAAGTGTAGAATGGTTAAGAGAGTATTCTAAAGGCTTAGAATGGTCTAGGAATGTGTACTAGGACTTATAAGAACCATTAAAATGATCCTAAACATTGTTCGAGTCCCCAAGGGACATAGAGGGTGTAGCAAGAGTCCTTGGAGGTTCTAATAAGAGTAGAATGGTTAAGAGAGTATTCTAAAGGCTTAGAATGGTCTAGGAATGTGTAGTAGGACTTATAAGAACCATTAGAATGATCCTAAACAATGCATGGTACCCCAAGGGATGTAGAGGGTGTACCATGAGTCCTTGGAGGTTCTAACAAGTGTAGAATGGTTAAGAGAGTATTTTAAAGGCTTAGAATGGTCTAGGAATGTGTATTAGGACTTATAATAACCATTAGAATGATCCTAAACATTGCATGGTGCCCCAAGGGACGTAGAGGGTGTAGCATGAGTCCTTGGAGGTTCTAATAAGTGTAGAATGGTTAAGAGAGTATTCTAAAGGCTTAGAATGGTCTAGGAATGTGTACTAGGACTTATAATAACCATTAGAATGATCCTAAACATTGCACGATACCCCATGGGACGTAGAGGGTGTACCATGAGTCCTTGGAGGTTCTAACAAAGTGTAGAATGGTTAAGAGAGTATGCTAAAGGCTTAGAATGGTCTAGGAATGAGTACTCGGACTTATAAGAACCATTAAAATGATCCTAAACATTGCTCGAGTCCCCAAGGGACATAGAGGGTGTAGGATGAGTCCTTGGAGGTTCTAATAAGTGTAGAATGGTTAAGAGAGTATTGTAAAGGCTTAGAATGGTCTAGGAATGTGTACTAGGACTTATAATAACCATTAGAATGATCCTAAACATTGCATGGTACCCCAAGGGACGTAGAGGGTGTACCATGAGTCCTTGGAGGTTCTAACAAAGTGTAGAATGGTTAAGAGAGTATTCTAAAGGCTTAGAATGGTCTAGGAATGTGTATTAGGACTTATAATAACCATTAGAATGATCCTAAACATTGTTCGAGTCCCCAAGGGACATAGAGGGTGTAGCAAGAGTCCTTTGAGGTTCTAATAAGAGTAGAATGGTTAAGAGAGTATTCTAAAGGCTTAGAATGGTCTCGGAATGTGTAGTAGGACTTATAAGAACCATTAGAATGATCCTAAACAATGCATGGTACCCCAAGGGATGTAGAGGGTGTACCATGAATCCTTGGAGGTTCTAACAAGTGTAGAATGGTTACGAGAGTATTCTAAATGCTTAGAATGGTCTAGGAATGTGTAATAGGACTTATAATAACCATTAGAAGGATCCTAAACAATGCTTGAGTCCCCAAGGGACGTAGAGGGTGTAGCATGAGTCCTTGGAGGTTATAACAAGTGTAGAATGGTTAAGATAGTATTCTAAAGCCTTAGAATGGTCTAGGAATGTGTATTAGGACTTATAATAACCATTAGAATGATCCTAAACATTGCATGGTGCCCCAAGGGACGTAGAGGGTGTAGCATGAGTCCTTGGACGTTCTAATAAGTGTAGAATGGTTAAGAGAGTATTCTAAAGGCTTAGAATGGTCTAGGAATGTGTACTAGGACTTATAATAACCATTAGAATGATCCTAAACAATGCTTGAGTCCCCAAGGGACGTAGAGGGTGTAGCATGAATCCTTGGAGGTTCTAACAAAGTGTAGAATGGTTAAGAGAGTATTCTAAAGGCTTAGAATGGTCTAGGAATGTGTATTAGGACTTATAATAACCATTGGAATGATCCTAAACATTGCATGGTACCACAAGGGACGTAGAGGGTGTAGCATGAGTCCTTGTAGGTTCTAAAAAGTGTAGAATGGTTAAGAGAGTATTCTAAAGGCTTAGAATGGTCTAGGAATGTGTATTAGGACTTATAAGAACCATTAGAATGATCCTAAACATTGTTCGAGTCCCCAAGGGACATAGAGGGTGTAGCAAGAGTCCTTGGAGGTTTTAATAAGAGTAGAATGGTTAAGAGAGTATTCTAAAGGCTTAGAATGGTCTCGCAATGTGTAGTAGGACTTATAAGAACCATTAGAATGATCCTAAACAATATATGGTACCCCAAGGGATGTAGAGGGTGTACCATGAATCCTTGCAGGTTCTAACAAGTGTAGAATGGTTACGAGAGTATTCTAAATGCTTAGAATGGTCTAGGAATGTGTAATAGGACTTATAATAACCATTAGAATGATCCTAAACATTGCGTGAGTCCCCAAGGGACGTAGAGGGTGTAGCATGAGTCCTTGGAGGTTATAACAAGTGTAGAATGGTTAAGATAGTATTCTAAAGCCTTAGAATGGTCTAGGAATGTGTATTAGGACTTATAATAACCATTAGAATGATCCTAAACATTGCATGGTGCCCCAAGGGACGTAGAGGGTGTAGCATGAGTCCTTGGAGGTTCTAATAAGTGTAGAATGGTTAAGAGAGTATTCTAAAGGCTTAGAATGGTCTAGGAATGTGTACTAGGACTTATAATAACCATTAGAATGATCCTAAACATTGCATGGTACCCCAAGGGACGTAGAGGGTGTACCATGAGTCCTTGGAGGTTCTAACAAAGTGTAGAATGGTTAAGAGAGTATTCTAAAGGCTTAGAATGGTCTAGGAATGTGTATTAGGACTTATAATAACCATTGGAATGATCCTAAACATTGCATGGTACCACAAGGGACGTAGAGGGTGTAGCATGAGTCCTTGTAGGTGCTAACAACTGTAGAATGGTTAAGAGAGTATTCTAAAGGCTTAGAATGGTCTAGGAATGTGTATTAGGACTTATAAGAACCATTAGAATGATCCTAAACATTGTTCGAGTCCCCAAGGGACATAGAGGGTGTAGCAAGAGTCCTTGGAGGTTCTAATAAGAGTAGAATGGTTAAGAGAGTATTCTAAAGGCTTAGAATGGTCTCGGAATGTGTAGTAGGACTTATAAGAACCATTAGAATGATCCTAAACAATGTATGGTACCCCAAGGGATGTAGAGGGTGTACCATGAATCCTTGGAGGTTCTAACAAGTGTAGAATGGTTACGAGAGTATTTTAAATGCTTAGAATGGTCTAGGAATGTGTAATAGGACTTATAATAACCATTAGAATGATCCTAAACAATGCGTGAGTCCCCAAGGGACGTAGAGGGTGTAGCATGAGTCCTTGGAGGTTATAACAAGTGTAGAATGGTTAAGATAGTATTCTAAAGCCTTAGAATGGTCTAGTAATGTGTATTAGGACTTATAATAACCATTAGAATGATCCTAAACATTGCATGGTGCCCCAAGGGACGTAGAGGGTGTAGCATGAGTCCTTGGAGGTTCTAATAAGTGTAGAATGGTTAAGAGAGTATTCTAAAGGCTTAGAATGGTCTAGGAATGTGTACTAGGACTTATAAGAACCATTAAAATGATCCTAAACATTGTTCGAGTCCCCAAGGGACATAGAGGGTGTAGCAAGAGTCCTTGGAGGTTCTAATAAGAGTAGAATGGTTAAGAGAGTATTCTAAAGGCTTAGAATGGTCTAGGAATGTGTAGTAGGACTTATAAGAACCATTAGAATGATCCTAAACAATGCATGGTACCCCAAGGGATGTAGAGGGTGTACCATGAGTCCTTGGAGGTTCTAACAAGTGTAGAATGGTTAAGAGAGTATTTTAAAGGCTTAGAATGGTCTAGGAATGTGTATTAGGACTTATAATAACCATTAGAATGATCCTAAACATTGCATGGTGCCCCAAGGGACGTAGAGGGTGTAGCATGAGTCCTTGGAGGTTCTAATAAGTGTAGAATGGTTAAGAGAGTATTCTAAAGGCTTAGAATGGTCTAGGAATGTGTACTAGGACTTATAATAACCATTAGAATGATCCTAAACATTGCACGATACCCCATGGGACGTAGAGGGTGTACCATGAGTCCTTGGAGGTTCTAACAAAGTGTAGAATGGTTAAGAGAGTATGCTAAAGGCTTAGAATGGTCTAGGAATGAGTACTCGGACTTATAAGAACCATTAAAATGATCCTAAACATTGCTCGAGTCCCCAAGGGACATAGAGGGTGTAGGATGAGTCCTTGGAGGTTCTAATAAGTGTAGAATGGTTAAGAGAGTATTGTAAAGGCTTAGAATGGTCTAGGAATGTGTACTAGGACTTATAATAACCATTAGAATGATCCTAAACATTGCATGGTACCCCAAGGGACGTAGAGGGTGTACCATGAGTCCTTGGAGGTTCTAACAAAGTGTAGAATGGTTAAGAGAGTATTCTAAAGGCTTAGAATGGTCTAGGAATGTGTATTAGGACTTATAATAACCATTAGAATGATCCTAAACATTGTTCGAGTCCCCAAGGGACATAGAGGGTGTAGCAAGAGTCCTTTGAGGTTCTAATAAGAGTAGAATGGTTAAGAGAGTATTCTAAAGGCTTAGAATGGTCTCGGAATGTGTAGTAGGACTTATAAGAACCATTAGAATGATCCTAAACAATGCATGGTACCCCAAGGGATGTAGAGGGTGTACCATGAATCCTTGGAGGTTCTAACAAGTGTAGAATGGTTACGAGAGTATTCTAAATGCTTAGAATGGTCTAGGAATGTGTAATAGGACTTATAATAACCATTAGAAGGATCCTAAACAATGCTTGAGTCCCCAAGGGACGTAGAGGGTGTAGCATGAGTCCTTGGAGGTTATAACAAGTGTAGAATGGTTAAGATAGTATTCTAAAGCCTTAGAATGGTCTAGGAATGTGTATTAGGACTTATAATAACCATTAGAATGATCCTAAACATTGCATGGTGCCCCAAGGGACGTAGAGGGTGTAGCATGAGTCCTTGGACGTTCTAATAAGTGTAGAATGGTTAAGAGAGTATTCTAAAGGCTTAGAATGGTCTAGGAATGTGTACTAGGACTTATAATAACCATTAGAATGATCCTAAACAATGCTTGAGTCCCCAAGGGACGTAGAGGGTGTAGCATTAATCCATGGAGATTATAACAAGTGTAGAATGGTTAAGATAGTATTCTAAAGGCTTAGAATGGTCTAGGAATGTGTATTAGGATTTATAATAACCATTAGAATGATCCTAAACATTGCATGGTGCCCCAAGGGACGTAGAGGGTGTAGCATGAGTCCATGGAGATTATAACAAGTGTAGAATTGTTAAGATAGTATTCTAAAGGCTTAGAATGGTCTAGGAATGTGTATTAGGACTTATAATAACCATTAGAATGATCCTAAACATTGCATGGTGCCTCAAGGGACGTAGAGGGTATAGCATGAGTCCTTGGAGGTTCTAATAAGTGTAGAATGATTAAGAGAGTATTCTAAAGGCTTAGAATGGTCTAGGAATGTGTACTAGGACTTATAATAACCATTAGAATGATCCTAAACAATGCATGGTACCCCAAGGGACGTAGAGGGTGTACCATGAGTCCTTGGAGGTTCTAACAAAGTGTAGAATGGTTAAGAGAGTATTCTAAAGGCTTAGAATGGTCTAGGAATGTGTATTAGGACTTATAATAACCATTGGAATGATCCAAAACATTGCATGGTACCACAAGGGACGTAGCGGGTGTAGCATGAGTCCTTGTAGGTTCTAACAAGTGTAGAATGGTTAAGAGAGTATTCTAAAGGCTTAGAATGGTCTAGGAATGTGTATTAGGACTATAAGAACCATTAGAATGATCCTAAACATTGTTCGAGTCCCCAAGGGACATAGAGGGTGTAGCAAGAGTCCTTGGAGGTTCTAATAAGTGTAGAATGGTTAAGAGAGTATTCTAAAGGCTTAGAATGGTCTAGGAATGTGTAGTAGGACTTATAAGAACCATTAGAATGATCCTAAACAATGCATGGTACCCCAAGGGATGTAGAGGGTGTACCATGAATCCTTGGAGGTTCTAACAAGTGTAGAATGGTTACGAGAGTATTCTAAATGCTTAGAATGGTCTAGGAATGTGTAATAGGACTTATAATAACCATTAGAATGATCCTAAACAATGCTTGAGTGCCCAAGGGACGTGGGTGTAGCATGAGTCCTTGGAGGTTATAACAAGTGTAGAATGGTTAAGATAGTATTCTAAAGCCTTAGAATGGTCTAGGAATGTGTATTAGGACTTATAATAACCATTAGAATGATCCTAAACATTGCATGGTGCCCCAAGGGACGTAGAGGGTGTAGCATGAGTCCTTGGACGTTCTAATAAGTGTAGAATGGTTAAGAGAGTATTCTAAAGGCTTAGAATGGTCTAGGAATGTGTACTAGGACTTATAATAACCATTAGAATGATCCTAAACATTGCACGATACCCCATGGGACGTAGAGGGTGTACCATGAGTCCTTGGAGGTTCTAACAAAGTGTAGAATGGTTAAGAGAGTATTCTAAAGGCTTAGAATGGTCTAGGAATGTGTATTAGGACTTATAAGAACCATTAGAATGATCCTAAACATTGTTTGAGTCCCCAAGGGACATAGAGGGTGTAGCAAGAGTCCTTGGAGGTTCTAATAAGAGTAGAATGGTTAAGAGAGTATTCTAAAGGCTTAGAATGGTCTAGGAATGTGTAGTAGGACTTATAAGAACCATTAGAATGATCCTAAACAATGCATGGTACCCAAAGGGATGTAGAGGGTGTACCATGAGTTCTTGGAGGTTCTAAGAAGTGTAGAATGGTTAAGAGAGTATTCTAAAGGCTTAGAATGGTCTAGGAATGTGTATTAGGACTTATAATAACCATTAGAATCATCCTAAACATTGCATGGTGCCCCAAGGGACATAGAGGGTGTAGCATGAGTCGTTGGAGGTTCTAATAAGTGTAGAATTGTTAAGAGAGAATTCTAAAGGCTTAGAATGGTCTAGGAATGTGTACTAGGACTTATAATAACCATTAGAATGATCCGAAACATTGCACGGTACCCAAAGGGACGTAGAGGGTGTACCATGAGTCCTTGGAGGTTCTAACAAAGTGTAGAATGGTTAAGAGAGTATTCTAAAGGCTTAGAATGGTCTAGGAATGAGTATTAGGACTTATAAGAACCATTAGAATGATCCTAAACATTGCTCGAGTCCCCAAGGGACATAGAGGGTGTAGGATGAGTCCTTGGAGGTTCTAATAAGTGTAGAATGGTTAAGAGAGTATTCTAAAGGCTTAGAATGGTCTAGGAATGTGTATTAGGACTTATAAGAACCATTAGAATGATCCTAAACATTGCATGGTACCCCAAGGGACGTAGAGGGTGTACCATGAGTCCTTGGAGGTTTTAACAAGTGTAGAATGGTTAAGAGAGTATTCTAAAGGCTTAGAATGGTCTAGGAATGTGTATTAGGACTTATAATAACCATTGGAATGATCCTAAACATTGCATGGTACCACAAGGGACGTAGAGGGTGTAGCATGAGTCCTTGTAGGTTCTAACAAGTGTAGAATGGTTAAGAGAGTATTCTAAAGGCTTAGAATGGTCTAGGAATGTGTAATAGGACTTATAATAACCATTAGAATGATCCTAAACATTGCATGGTGCCACAAGGGACGTAGAGGGTGTAGCATGAGTCCTTGTAGGTTCTAACAAGTGTAGAATGGTTAAGAGAGTATTCTAAAGGCTTAGAATGGTCTAGGAATGTGTAATAGGACTTATAATAACCATTAGAATGATCCTAAACATTGCATGGTACCCCAAGGGACGTAGAGGGTGTACCATGAGTCCTTGGAGGTTCTAACAAAGTGTAGAATGGTTAAGAGAGTATTCTAAAGGCTTAGAATGGTCTACGAATGAGTATTAGGACTTATAAGAACTATTAAAATGATCCTAAACATTGCTCGAGTCCCCAAGGGACATAGAGGGTGTAGCAAGAGTCCATGGAGGTTCTAATAAGAGTAGAATGGTTAAGAGAGTATTCTAAAGGCTTAGAATGGTCTAGGAATGTGTATTAGGACTTATAATAACCATTAGAATGATCCTAAACAATGCTTCAGTCCCCAAGGGACGTAGAGGTTGTAGCATGAATCCATGGAGATTATAACAAGTGTAGAATGGTTAAGATAGTATTCTAAAGGCTTAGAATGGTCTAGGAATGTGTATTAGGATTTATAATAACCATTAGAATGATCCTAAACATTGCATGGTGCCCCAAGGGACGTAGAGGGTGTAGCATGAGTCCATGGAGATTATAACAAGTGTAGAATTGTTAAGATAGTATTCTAAAGGCTTAGAATGGTCTAGGAATGTGTATTAGGACTTATAATAACCATTAGAATGATCCTAAACATTGCATGGTGCCCCAAGGGACGTAGAGGGTATAGCATGAGTCCTTGGAGGTTCTAATAAGTGTAGAATGGTTAAGAGAGTATTCTAAAGGCTTAGAATGGTCTTGAAATGTGTACTAGGACTTATAATAACCATTAGAATGATCCTAAACATTGCATGGTACCCCAAGGGACGTAGAGGGTGTACCATGAGTCCTTGTAGGTTCTAACAAGTGTAGAATGGTTAAGAGAGTATTCTAAAGGCTTAGAATGGTCTAGGAATGTGTAATAGGACTTATAATAACCATTAGAATGATCCTAAACATTGCATGGTACCCCAAGGGACGTAGAGGGTGTACCATGAGTCCTTGGAGGTTCTAACAAAGTGTAGAATGGTTAAGAGAGTATTCTAAAGGCTTAGAATGGTCTAGGAATGTGTAATAGGACTTATAATAACCATTAGAAGGATCCTAAACAATGCTTGAGTCCCCGAGGGACGTAGAGGGTGTAGCATGAGTCCTTGGAGGTTATAACAAGTGTAGAATGGTTAAAATAGTATTCTAAAGCCTTAGAATGGTCTAGGAATGTGTATTAGGACTTATAATAACCATTAGAATGATCCTAAACATTGCATGGTGCCCCAAGGGACGTAGAGGGTGTAGCATGAGTCCTTGTAGGTTCTAACAAAGTGTAGAATGGTTAAGAGAGTATTCTAAAGGCTTAGAATGGTCTACGAATGAGTATTAGGACTTATAAGAACCATTAAAATGATCCTAAACATTGCTCGAGTCCCCAAGGGACATAGAGGGTGTAGCAAGAGTCCTTGGAGGTTCTAATAAGTGTAGAATGGTTAAGAGAGTATTCTAAAGGCTTAGAATGGTCTCGGAATGTGTAGTAGGACTTATAAGAACCATTAGAATGATCCTAAACAATGCATGGTACCACAAGGGATGTAGAGGGTGTACCATGAATCCTTGGAGGTTCTAACAAGTGTAGAATGGTTACGAGAGTATTCTAAATGCTTAGAATGGTCTAGGAATGTGTAATAGGACTTATAATAACCATTAGAATGATCCTAAACAATGCTTGAGTGCCCAAGGGACGTAGAGGGTGTAGCATGAGTCCTTGGAGGTTATAACAAGTGTAGAATGGTTAAGATAGTATTCTAAAGCCTTAGAATGGTCTAGGAATGTGTATTAGGACTTATAATAACCATTAGAATGATCCTAAACATTGCATGGTGCCCCAAGGGACGTAGAGGGTGTAGCATGAGTCCTTGGAGGTTCTAATAAGTGTAGAATGGTTAAGAGAGTATTCTAAAGGCTTAGAATGGTCTAGGAATGTGTACTAGGACTTATAATAACCATTGGAATGATCCTAAACATTGCATGGTACCACAAGGGACGTAGAGGGTGTAGCATGAGTCCTTGTAGGTTCTAACAAGTGTAGAATGGTTAAGAGAGTATTCTAAAGGCTTAGAATGGTCTAGGAATGTGTATTAGGACTTATAAGAACCATTAGAATAATCCTAAACATTGTTCGAGTCCCCAAGGGACATAGAGGGTGTAGCAAGAGTCCTTGGAGGTTCTAATAAGAGTAGAATGGTTAAGAGAGTATTCTAAAGGCTTAGAATGTCTAGGAATGTGTAGTAGGACTTATAAGAACCATTAGAATGATCCTAAACAATGCATGGTACCCCAAGGGATGTAGAGGGTGTACCATGAATCCTTGGAGGT
The DNA here is from genome assembly GCA_037953625.1 of Crotalaria pallida. Taxonomy (NCBI): domain Eukaryota; kingdom Viridiplantae; phylum Streptophyta; class Magnoliopsida; order Fabales; family Fabaceae; genus Crotalaria; species Crotalaria pallida. The sequence goes on along the minus strand of CM075655.1, from coordinate 60,669,460 downwards.
TCTAACAAGTGTAGAATGGTTACGAGAGTATTCTAAATGCTTAGAATGGTCTAGGAATGTGTAATAGGACTTATAATAACCATTAGAATGATCCTAAACAATGCTTGAGTGCCCAAGGGACGTAGAGGGTGTAGCATGAGTCCTTGGAGGTTATAACAAGTGTAGAATGGTTAAGATAGTATTCTAAAGCCTTAGAATGGTCTAGGAATGTGTATTAGGACTTATAATAACCATTAGAATGATCCTAAACATTGCATGGTGCCCCAAGGGACGTAGAGGGTGTAGCATGAGTCCTTGGAGGTTCTAATAAGTGTAGAATGGTTAAGAGAGTATTCTAAAGGCTTAGAATGGTCTAGGAATGTGTACTAGGACTTATAATAACCATTGGAATGATCCTAAACATTGCATGGTACCACAAGGGACGTAGAGGGTGTACCATGAGTCCTTGTAGGTTCTAACAAGTGTAGAATGGTTATGAGAGTATTCTAAAGGCTTAGAATGGTCTAGGAATGTGTAATAGGACTTATAATAACCATTAGAAGGATCCTAAACAATGCTTGAGTCCCCAAGGGACGTAGAGGGTGTAGCATGAGTCCTTGGAGGTTATAACAAGTGTAGAATGGTTAAAATAGTATTCTAAAGGCTTAGAATGGTCTTGGAATGTGTACTAGGACTTATAATAACCATTAGAATGATCCTAAACATTGCATGGTACCCCAAGGGACGTAGAGGGTGTACCATGAGTCCTTGTAGGTTCTAACAAGTGTAGAATGGTTAAGAGAGTATTCTAAAGGCTTAGAATGGTCTAGGAATGTGTAATAGGACTTATAATAACCATTAGAATGATCCTAAACATTGCATGGTACCCCAAGGGACGTAGAGGGTGTACCATGAGTCCTTGGAGGTTCTAACAAAGTGTAGAATGGTTAAGAGAGTATTCTAAAGGCTTAGAATGGTCTAGGAATGTGTAATAGGACTTATAATAACCATTAGAAGGATCCTAAACAATGCTTGAGTCCCCAAGGGACGTAGAGGGTGTAGCATGAGTCCTTGGAGGTTATAACAAGTGTAGAATGGTTAAAATAGTATTCTAAAGCCTTAGAATGGTCTAGGAATGTGTATTAGGACTTATAATAACCATTAGAATGATCCTAAACATTGCATGGTGCCCCAAGGGACGTAGAGGGTGTAGCATGAGTCCTTGTAGGTTCTAACAAAGTGTAGAATGGTTAAGAGAGTATTCTAAAGGCTTAGAATGGTCTACGAATGAGTATTAGGACTTATAAGAACCATTAAAATGATCCTAAACATTGCTCGAGTCCCCAAGGGACATAGAGGGTGTAGCAAGAGTCCTTGGAGGTTCTAATAAGAGTAGAATGGTTAAGAGAGTATTCTAAAGGCTTAGAATGGTCTAGGAATGTGTATTAGGACTTATAATAACCATTAGAATGATCCTAAACAATGCTTCAGTCCCCAAGGGACGTAGAGGGTGTAGCATGAATCCATGGAGATTATAACAAGTGTAGAATGGTTAAGATAGTATTCTAAAGGCTTAGAATGGTCTAGGAATGTGTATTAGGACTTATAATAACCATTAGAATGATCCTAAACATTGCATGGTGCCCCAAGGGACGTAGAGGGTATAGCATGAGTCCTTGGAGGTTCTAATAAGTGTAGAATGGTTAAGAGAGTATTCTAAAGGCTTAGAATGGTCTTGGAATGTGTACTAGGACTTATAATAACCATTAGAATGATCCTAAACATTGCATGGTACCCCAAGGGACGTAGAGGGTGTACCATGAGTCCTTCGAGGTTCTAACAAAGTGTAGAATGGTTAAGAGAGTATTCTAAAGGCTTAGAATGGTCTAGGAATGTGTATTAGGACTTATAATAACCATTGGAATGATCCAAAACATTGCATGGTACCACAAGGGACGTAGCGGGTGTAGCATGAGTCCTTGTAGGTTCTAACAAGTGTAGAATGGTTAAGAGAGTATTCTAAAGGCTTAGAATGGTCTAGGAATGTGTATTAGGACTATAAGAACCATTAGAATGATCCTAAACATTGTTCGAGTCCCCGAGGGACATAGAGGGTGTAGCAAGAGTCCTTGGAGGTTCTAATAAGAGTAGAATGGTTAAGAGAGTATTCTAAAGGCTTAGAATGGTCTAGGAATGTGTAGTAGGACTTAAGAACCATTAGAATGATCCTAAACAATGCATGGTACCCCAAGGGATGTAGAGGGTGTACCATGAATCCTTGGAGGTTCTAACAAGTGTAGAATGGTTACGAGAGTATTCTAAATGCTTAGAATGGTCTAGGAATGTGTAATAGGACTTATAATAACCATTAGAATGATCCTAAACAATGCTTGAGTGCCCAAGGGACGTAGAGGGTGTAGCATGAGTCCTTGGAGGTTATAACAAGTGTAGAATGGTTAAGATAGTATTCTAAAGCCTTAGAATGGTCTAGGAATGTGTATTAGGACTTATAATAACCATTAGAATGATCCTAAACATTGCATGGTGCCCCAAGGGACGTAGAGGGTGTAGCATGAGTCCTTGGAGGTTCTAATAAGTGTAGAATGGTTAAGAGAGTATTCTAAAGGCTTAGAATGGTCTAGGAATGTGTACTAGGACTTATAATAACCATTGGAATGATCCTAAACATTGCATGGTACCACAAGGGACGTAGAGGGTGTAGCATGAGTCCTTGTAGGTTCTAACAAGTGTAGAATGGTTATGAGAGTATTCTAAAGGCTTAGAATGGTCTAGGAATGTGTATTAGGACTTATAAGAACCATTAGAATGATCCTAAACATTGTTCGAGACCCCAAGGGACATAGAGGGTGTAGCAAGAGTCCTTGGAGGTTCTAATAAGAGTAGAATGGTTAAGAGAGTATTCTAAAGGCTTAGAATGGTCTAGGAATGTGTAGTAGGACTTATAAGAACCATTAGAATGATCCTAAACAATGCATGGTACCCCAAGGGATGTAGAGGGTGTACCATGAGTCCTTGGAGGTTCTAAGAAGTGTAGAATGGTTAAGAGAGTATTCTAAAGGCTTAGAATGGTCTAGGAATGTGTATTAGGACTTATAATAACCATTAGAATCATCCTAAACATTGCATGGTGCCCCAAGGGACGTAGAGGGTGTAGCATGAGTCGTTGGAGGTTCTAATAAGTGTAGAATTGTTAAGAGAGAATTCTAAAGGCTTAGAATGGTCTAGGAATGTGTACTAGGACTTATAATAACCATTAGAATGATCCGAAACATTGCACGGTACCCCAAGGGACGTAGAGGGTGTACCATGAGTCCTTGGAGGTTCTAACAAAGTGTAGAATGGTTAAGAGAGTATTCTAAAGGCTTAGAATGGTCTAGGAATGAGTATTAGGACTTATAAGAACCATTAGAATGATCCTAAATATTGTTCGAGTCCCCAAGGGACATAGAGGGTGTAGCAAGAGTCCTTGGAGGTTCTAATAAGAGTAGAATGGTTAAGAGAGTATTCTAAAGGCTTAGAATGGTCTAGGAATGTGTATTAGGACTTATAAGAACCATTAGAATGATCCTAAACATTGCATGGTACCCCAAGGGACGTAGAGGGTGTACCATGAGTCCTTGGAGGTTCTAACAAGTGTAGAATGGTTAAGAGAGTATTCTAAAGGCTTAGAATGGTCTAGGAATGTGTATTAGGACTTATAATAACCATTGGAATGATCCTAAACATTGCATGGTACCACAAGGGACGTAGAGGGTGTAGCTTGAGTCCTTGTAGGTTCTAACAAGTGTAGAATGGTTAAGAGAGTATTCTAAAGGCTTAGAATGGTCTAGGAATGTGTAATAGGACTTATAATAACCATTAGAATGATCCTAAATATTGCATGGTACCCCAAGGGACGTAGAGGGTGTACCATGAGTCCTTGGAGGTTCTAACAAAGTGTAGAATGGTTAAGAGAGTATTCTAAAGGCTTAGAATGGTCTAGGAATGTGTATTAGGACTTATAATAACCATTGGAATGATCCTAAACATTGCATGGTACCACAAGGGACGTAGAGGGTGTAGCATGAGTCCTTGTAGGTTCTAACAAGTGTAGAATGGTTAAGAGAGTATTCTAAAGGCTTAGAATGGTCTAGGAATGTGTATTAGGACTTATAAGAACCATTAGAATGATCCTAAACATTGTTCGAGTCCCCAAGGGACATAGAGGGTGTAGCAAGAGTCCTTGGAGGTTCTAATAAGAGTAGAATGGTTAAGAGAGTATTCTAAAGGCTTAGAATGGTCTAGGAATGTGTAGTAGGACTTATAAGAACCATTAGAATGATCCTAAACAATGCATGGTACCCCAAGGGATGTAGAGGGTGTACCATGAGTCCTTGGAGGTTCTAACAAGTGTAGAATGGTTAAGAGAGTATTCTAAAGGCTTAGAATGGTCTAGGAATGTGTATTAGGACTTATAATAACCATTAGAATGATCCTAAACATTGCATGGTGCCCCAAGGGACGTAGAGGGTGTAGCATGAGTCCTTGGAGGTTCTAATAAGTGTAGAATGGTTAAGAGAGTATTCTAAAGGCTTAGAATGGTCTAGGAATGTGTACTAGGACTTATAATAACCATTAGAATGATCCGAAACATTGCACGGTACCCCAAGGGACGTAGAGGGTGTACCATGAGTCCTTGGAGTTTCTAACAAAGTGTAGAATGGTTAAGAGAGTATTCTAAAGGCTTAGAATGGTCTAGGAATGAGTATTAGGACTTATAAGAACAATTAGAATGATCCTAAACATTGCTCGAGTCCCCAAGGGACATAGAGGGTGTAGGATGAGTCCTTGGAGGTTCTAATAAGTGTAGAATGGTTAAGAGAGTATTCTAAAGGCTTAGAATGGTCTAGGAATGTGTATTAGGACTTATAAGAACCATTAGAATGATCCTAAACAATGCATGGTACCCCAAGGGATGTAGAGGGTGTACCATGAGTCCTTGGAGGTTCTAACAAGTGTAGAATGGTTAAGAGAGTATTCTAAAGGCTTACAATGTTCTAGGAATGTGTATTAGGACTTATAATAACAATTAGAATGATCCTAAACATTGAATGGTGCCCCAAGGGACGTAGATGGTGTAGCATGAGTCCTTGTAGGTTCTAACAAGTGTAGAATGGTTCAGAGAGTATTCTAAAGGCTTAGAATGGTCTAGGAATGTGTATTAGGACTTATAAGAACCAATAGAATGATCCTAAACTTTGTTTGAGTCCCCAAGGGACATAGAGGGTGTAGCAAGAGTGTTTGGAGGTTCTAATAAGAGTAGAATGGTTAAGAGAGTATTCTAAAGGCTTAGAATGGTCTAGGAATGTGTAGTAGGACTTATAAGAACCATTAGAATGATCCTAAACAATGCATGGTACCCCAAGGGATGTAGAGGGTGTACCATGAATCCTTGGAGGTTCTAACAAGTGTAGAATGGTTAAGGAAGTATTCTAAATGCTTAGAATGGTCTAGGAATGTGTAATAGGACTTATAATAACCATTAGAATGATCCTAAACAATGCTTGAGTCCCCAAGGGACGTAGAGGGTGTAGCATGAGTCCTTGTAGGTTCTAACAAAGTGTAGAATGGTTAAGAGAGTATTCTAAAGGCTTAGAATGGTCTAGGAATGAGTATTAGGACTTATAAGAACCATTAGAATGATCCTAAACATTGCTCGAGTCCCCAAGGGACATAGAGGGTGTAGCAAGAGTCCTTGGAGGTTCTAATAAGAGTAGAATGGTTAAGATAGTATTCTAAAGGCTTAGAATGGTCTAGGAATGTGTATTAGGACTTATAATAACCATTAGAATGATCCTAAACATTGCTTGGTGCCCCAAGGGACGTAGAGGGTGTAACATGAGTCCTTGGAGGTTCTAATAAGTGTAGAATGGTTAAGAGAGTATTCTAAAGGCTTAGAGTGGTCTAGGAATGTGTACTAGGACTTATAATAACCATTAGAATGATCCTAAACATTGTAGGGTACCCCAAGGGACGTAGAGGGTGTACCATGAGTCCTTGGAGGTTCTAACAAAGTGTAGAATGGTTAAGAGAGTATTCTAAAGGCTTAGAATGGTCTAGGAATGTGTACTAGGACTTATAATAACCATTAGAATGATCCTAAACATTGCATGGTACCCCAAGGGACGTAGAGGGTGTAGCATGAGTCCTTGGAGGTTCTAATAAGTGTAGAATGGTTAAGAGAGTATTCTAAAGGCTTAGAGTGGTCTAGGAATGTGTACTAGGACTTATAATAACCATTAGAATGATCCTAAACATTGCATGGTACCCCAAGGGACGTAGAGGGTGTACCATGAGTCCTTGGAGGTTCTAACAAAGTGTAGAATGGTTAAGAGAGTATTCTAAAGGCTTAGAATGGTCTAGGAATGTGTATTAGGACTTATAAGAACCATTAGAATGATCCTAAACATTGCACGGTACCCCAAGGGATGTAAAGGGTGTACCATGAATCCTTGGAGGTTCTAACAAAGTGTAGAATGGTTAAGAGAGTATTCTAAATGCTTAGAATGGTCTTGGAATGTGTAATAGGACTTATAATAACCATTAGAATGATCCTAAACAATGCTTGAGTCGCCAAGGGACGTAGAGGGTATAGCATGAGTCCTTGGAGGTTATAACAAGTGTAGAATGGTTAAGAGAGTATTCTAAAGGCTTAGAATGGTCTAGGAATGTGTATTAGGACTTATAATAACCATTGGAATGATCCTAAACATTGCATGGTACCACAAGGGACGTAAAGGGTGTAGCATGAGTCCTTGTAGGTTCTAACAAGTGTAGAATGGTTCAGAGAGTATTCTAAAGGCTTAGAATGGTCTAGGAATGTGTATTAGGACTTATAAGAACCAATAGAATGATCCTTAACATTGTTCGAGTCCCCAAGGGACATAGAGGGTGTAGCAAGAGTCCTTGGAGGTTCTAATAAGAGTAGAATGGTTAAGAGAGTATTCTAAAGGCTTAGAATGGTCTAGGAATGTGTAGTAGGACTTATAAGAACCATTAGAATGATCCTAAACAATGCATAGTACCCCAAGGGATGTAGAGGGTGTACCATGAGTCCTTGGAGGTTCTAACAAGTGTAGAATGGTTAAGAGAGTATTCTAAAGGCTTACAATGTTCTAGGAATGTGTATTAGGACTTATAATAACAATTAGAATGATCCTAAACATTGAATGGTGCCCCAAGGGACGTAGATGGTGTAGCATGAGTCCTTGTAGGTTCTAACAAGTGTAGAATGGTTCAGAGAGTATTCTAAAGGCTTAGAATGGTCTAGGAATGTGTATTAGGACTTATAAGAACCAATAGAATGATCCTAAACTTTGTTTGAGTCCCCAAGGGACATAGAGGGTGTAGCAAGAGTGTTTGGAGGTTCTAATAAGAGTAGAATGGTTAAGAGAGTATTCTAAAGGCTTAGAATGGTCTAGGAATGTGTAGTAGGACTTATAAGAACCATTAGAATGATCCTAAACAATGCATGGTACCCCAAGGGATGTAGAGGGTGTACCATGAATCCTTGGAGGTTCTAACAAGTGTAGAATGGTTAAGGAAGTATTCTAAATGCTTAGAATGGTCTAGGAATGTGTAATAGGACTTATAATAACCATTAGAATGATCCTAAACAATGCTTGAGTCCCCAAGGGACGTAGAGGGTGTAGCATGAGTCCTTGTAGGTTCTAACAAAGTGTAGAATGGTTAAGAGAGTATTCTAAAGGCTTAGAATGGTCTAGGAATGAGTATTAGGACTTATAAGAACCATTAGAATGATCCTAAACATTGCTCGAGTCCCCAAGGGACATAGAGGGTGTAGCAAGAGTCCTTGGAGGTTCTAATAAGAGTAGAATGGTTAAGATAGTATTCTAAAGGCTTAGAATGGTCTAGGAATGTGTATTAGGACTTATAATAACCATTAGAATGATCCTAAACATTGCTTGGTGCCCCAAGGGACGTAGAGGGTGTAGCATGAGTCCTTGGAGGTTCTAATAAGTGTAGAATGGTTAAGAGAGTATTCTAAAGGCTTAGAGTGGTCTAGGAATGTGTACTAGGACTTATAATAACCATTAGAATGATCCTAAACATTGTAGGGTACCCCAAGGGACGTAGAGGGTGTACCATGAGTCCTTGGAGGTTCTAACAAAGTGTAGAATGGTTAAGAGAGTATTCTAAAGGCTTAGAATGGTCTAGGAATGTGTACTAGGACTTATAATAACCATTAGAATGATCCTAAACATTGCATGGTACCCCAAGGGACGTAGAGGGTGTAGCATGAGTCCTTGGAGGTTCTAATAAGTGTAGAATGGTTAAGAGAGTATTCTAAAGGCTTAGAGTGGTCTAGGAATGTGTACTAGGACTTATAATAACCATTAGAATGATCCTAAACATTGCATGGTACCCCAAGGGACGTAGAGGGTGTACCATGAGTCCTTGGAGGTTCTAACAAAGTGTAGAATGGTTAAGAGAGTATTCTAAAGGCTTAGAATGGTCTAGGAATGTGTATTAGGACTTATAAGAACCATTAGAATGATCCTAAACATTGCACGGTACCCCAAGGGATGTAAAGGGTGTACCATGAATCCTTGGAGGTTCTAACAAAGTGTAGAATGGTTAAGAGAGTATTCTAAATGCTTAGAATGGTCTTGGAATGTGTAATAGGACTTATAATAACCATTAGAATGATCCTAAACAATGCTTGAGTCGCCAAGGGACGTAGAGGGTATAGCATGAGTCCTTGGAGGTTATAACAAGTGTAGAATGGTTAAGAGAGTATTCTAAAGGCTTAGAATGGTCTAGGAATGTGTATTAGGACTTATAATAACCATTGGAATGATCCTAAACATTGCATGGTACCACAAGGGACGTAAAGGGTGTAGCATGAGTCCTTGTAGGTTCTAACAAGTGTAGAATGGTTCAGAGAGTATTCTAAAGGCTTAGAATGGTCTAGGAATGTGTATTAGGACTTATAAGAACCAATAGAATGATCCTTAACATTGTTCGAGTCCCCAAGGGACATAGAGGGTGTAGCAAGAGTCCTTGGAGGTTCTAATAAGAGTAGAATGGTTAAGAGAGTATTCTAAAGGCTTAGAATGGTCTAGGAATGTGTAGTAGGACTTATAAGAACCATTAGAATGATCCTAAACAATGCATAGTACCCCAAGGGATGTAGAGGGTGTACCATGAGTCCTTGGAGGTTCTAACAAGTGTAGAATGGTTAAGAGAGTATTCTAAAGGCTTACAATGTTCTAGGAATGTGTATTAGGACTTATAATAACAATTAGAATGATCCTAAACATTGAATGGTGCCCCAAGGGACGTAGATGGTGTAGCATGAGTCCTTGTAGGTTCTAACAAGTGTAGAATGGTTCAGAGAGTATTCTAAAGGCTTAGAATGGTCTAGGAATGTGTATTAGGACTTATAAGAACCAATAGAATGATCCTAAACTTTGTTTGAGTCCCCAAGGGACATAGAGGGTGTAGCAAGAGTGTTTGGAGGTTCTAATAAGAGTAGAATGGTTAAGAGAGTATTCTAAAGGCTTAGAATGGTCTAGGAATGTGTAGTAGGACTTATAAGAACCATTAGAATGATCCTAAACAATGCATGGTACCCCAAGGGATGTAGAGGGTGTACCATGAATCCTTGGAGGTTCTAACAAGTGTAGAATGGTTAAGGAAGTATTCTAAATGCTTAGAATGGTCTAGGAATGTGTAATAGGACTTATAATAACCATTAGAATGATCCTAAACAATGCTTGAGTCCCCAAGGGACGTAGAGGGTGTAGCATGAGTCCTTGTAGGTTCTAACAAAGTGTAGAATGGTTAAGAGAGTATTCCAAAGGCTTAGAATGGTCTAGGAATGAGTATTAGGACTTATAAGAACCATTAGAATGATCCTAAACATTGCTCGAGTCCCCAAGGGACATAGAGGGTGTAGCAAGAGTCCTTGGAGGTTCTAATAAGAGTAGAATGGTTAAGATAGTATTCTAAAGGCTTAGAATGGTCTAGGAATGTGTATTAGGACTTATAATAACCATTAGAATGATCCTAAACATTGCTTGGTGCCCCAAGGGACGTAGAGGGTGTAGCATGAGTCCTTGGAGGTTCTAATAAGTGTAGAATGGTTAAGAGAGTATTCTAAAGGCTTAGAGTGGTCTAGGAATGTGTACTAGGACTTATAATAACCATTAGAATGATCCTAAACATTGTAGGGTACCCCAAGGGACGTAGAGGGTGTACCATGAGTCCTTGGAGGTTCTAACAAAGTGTAGAATGGTTAAGAGAGTATTCTAAAGGCTTAGAATGGTCTAGGAATGTGTACTAGGACTTATAATAACCATTAGAATGATCCTAAACATTGCATGGTACCCCAAGGGACGTAGAGGGTGTAGCATGAGTCCTTGGAGGTTCTAATAAGTGTAGAATGGTTAAGAGAGTATTCTAAAGGCTTAGAGTGGTCTAGGAATGTGTACTAGGACTTATAATAACCATTAGAATGATCCTAAACATTGCATGGTACCCCAAGGGACGTAGAGGGTGTACCATGAGTCCTTGGAGGTTCTAACAAAGTGTAGAATGGTTAAGAGAGTATTCTAAAGGCTTAGAATGGTCTAGGAATGTGTATTAGGACTTATAAGAACCATTAGAATGATCCTAAACATTGCACGGTACTCCAAGGGATGTAAAGGGTGTACCATGAATCCTTGGAGGTTCTAACAAAGTGTAGAATGGTTAAGAGAGTATTCTAAATGCTTAGAATGGTCTTGGAATGTGTAATAGGACCTATAATAACCATTAGAATGATCCTAAACAATGCTTGAGTCGCCAAGGGACGTAGAGGGTATAGCATGAGTCCTTGGAGGTTATAACAAGTGTAGAATGGTTAAGAGAGTATTCTAAAGGCTTAGAATGGTCTAGGAATGTGTATTAGGACTTATAATAACCATTGGAATGATCCTAAACATTGCATGGTACCACAAGGGACGTAGAGGGTGTAGCATGAGTCCTTGTAGGTTCTAACAAGTGTAGAATGGTTCAGAGAGTATTCTAAAGGCTTAGAATGGTCTAGGAATGTGTATTAGGACTTATAAGAACCAATAGAATGATCCTTAACATTGTTCGAGTCCCCAAGGGACATAGAGGGTGTAGCAAGAGTCCTTGGAGGTTCAAATAAGAGTAGAATGGTTAAGAGAGTATTCTAAAGGCTTAGAATGGTCTAGGAATGTGTAGTAGGACTTATAAGAACCATTAGAATGATCCTAAACAATGCATGGTACCCCAAGGGATGTAGAGGGTGTACCATGAGTCCTTGGAGGTTCTAACAAGTGTAGAATGGTTAAGAGAGTATTCTAAAGGCTTACAATGGTCTAGGAATGTGTATTAGGACTTATAATAACCATTAGAATGATCCTACACATTGAATGGTGCCCCAAGGGACGTAGATGGTGTAGCATGAGTCCTTGGAGGTTCTAATAAGTGTAGAATGGTTAAGAGTGTATTCTAAAGGCTTAGAATGGTCTAGGAATGTGTACTAGGACTTATAATAACCATTAGAACGATCCTAAACATTGCACGGTACCCCAAGGGACGTAGAGGGTGTACCATGAGTCCTTGGAGGTTCTAACAAAGTGTAGAATGGTTAAGAGAGTATTCTAAAGGCTTAGAATGGTGTAGGAATGAGTATTAGGACTTATAAGAACCATTAGAATGATCCTAAACATTGCTCGAGTCCCCAAGGGACATAGAGGGTGTAGGATGAGTCCTTGGAGGTTCTAATAAGTGTAGAATGGTTAAGAGAGTATTCTAAAGGCTTAGAATGGTCTAGGAATGTGTATTAGGACTTATAAGAACCATTAGAATGATCCTAAACATTGCACGGTACCCCAAGGGATGTATAGGGTGTAGCATGAGTCCTTGGAGGTTCTAATAAGTGTAGAATGGTTAAGAGAGTATTCCAAAGGCTTAGAATGGTCGAGGAATGTGTATTAGGACTTATAATAACCATTAGAATGATCCTAAACATTGAATGGTGCCCCAAGGGACGTAGATGGTGTAGCATGAGTCCTTGGAGGTTCTAATAAGTGTAGAATGGTTAAGAGTGTATTCTAAAGGCTTAGAATGGTCTAGGAATGTGTACTAGGACTTATAATAACCATTAGAACGATCCTAAACATTGCACGGTACCCCAAGGGACGTAGAGGGTGTACCATGAGTCCTTGGAGGTTCTAACAAAGTGTAGAATGGTTAAGAGAGTATTCTAAAGGCTTAGAATGGTGTAGGAATGAGTATTAGGACTTATAAGAACCATTAGAATGATCCTAAACATTGCTCGAGTCCCCAAGGGACATAGAGGGTGTAGGATGAGTCCTTGGAGGTTCTAATAAGTGTAGAATGGTTAAGAGAGTATTCTAAAGGCTTAGAATGGTCTAGGAATGTGTATTAGGACTTATAAGAACCATTAGAATGATCCTAAACAATGCATGGTACCCCAAGGGATGTAGAGGGTGTACCATGAGTCCTTGGAGGTTCTAACAAGTGTAGAATGGTTAAGAGAGTATTCTAAAGGCTTACAATGTTCTAGGAATGTGTATTAGGACTTATAATAACAATTAGAATGATCCTAAACATTGAATGGTGCCCCAAGGGACGTAGATGGTGTAGCATGAGTCCTTGTAGGTTCTAACAAGTGTAGAATGGTTCAGAGAGTATTCTAAAGGCTTAGAATGGTCTAGGAATGTGTATTAGGACTTATAAGAACCAATAGAATGATCCTAAACTTTGTTTGAGTCCCCAAGGGACATAGAGGGTGTAGCAAGAGTGTTTGGAGGTTCTAATAAGAGTAGAATGGTTAAGAGAGTATTCTAAAGGCTTAGAATGGTCTAGGAATGTGTAGTAGGACTTATAAGAACCATTAGAATGATCCTAAACAATGCATGGTACCCCAAGGGATGTAGAGGGTGTACCATGAATCCTTGGAGGTTCTAACAAGTGTAGAATGGTTAAGGAAGTATTCTAAATGCTTAGAATGGTCTAGGAATGTGTAATAGGACTTATAATAACCATTAGAATGATCCTAAACAATGCTTGAGTCCCCAAGGGACGTAGAGGGTGTAGCATGAGTCCTTGTAGGTTCTAACAAAGTGTAGAATGGTTAAGAGAGTATTCTAAAGGCTTAGAATGGTCTAGGAATGAGTATTAGGACTTATAAGAACCATTAGAATGATCCTAAACATTGCTCGAGTCCCCAAGGGACATAGAGGGTGTAGCAAGAGTCCTTGGAGGTTCTAATAAGAGTAGAATGGTTAAGATAGTATTCTAAAGGCTTAGAATGGTCTAGGAATGTGTATTAGGACTTATAATAACCATTAGAATGATCCTAAACATTGCTTGGTGCCCCAAGGGACGTAGAGGGTGTAGCATGAGTCCTTGGAGGTTCTAATAAGTGTAGAATGGTTAAGAGAGTATTCTAAAGGCTTAGAGTGGTCTAGGAATGTGTACTAGGACTTATAATAACCATTAGAATGATCCTAAACATTGCATGGTACCCCAAGGGACGTAGAGGGTGTAGCATGAGTCCTTGGAGGTTCTAATAAGTGTAGAATGGTTAAGAGAGTATTCTAAAGGCTTAGAGTGGTCTAGGAATGTGTACTAGGACTTATAATAACCATTAGAATGATCCTAAACATTGTAGGGTACCCCAAGGGACGTAGAGGGTGTACCATGAGTCCTTGGAGGTTCTAACAAAGTGTAGAATGGTTAAGAGAGTATTCTAAAGGCTTAGAATGGTCTAGGAATGTGTACTAGGACTTATAATAACCATTAGAATGATCCTAAACATTGCATGGTACCCCAAGGGACGTAGAGGGTGTAGCATGAGTCCTTGGAGGTTCTAATAAGTGTAGAATGGTTAAGAGAGTATTCTAAAGGCTTAGAGTGGTCTAGGAATGTGTACTAGGACTTATAATAACCATTAGAATGATCCTAAACATTGCATGGTACCCCAAGGGACGTAGAGGGTGTACCATGAGTCCTTGGAGGTTCTAACAAAGTGTAGAATGGTTAAGAGAGTATTCTAAAGGCTTAGAATGGTCTAGGAATGTGTATTAGGACTTATAAGAACCATTAGAATGATCCTAAACATTGCACGGTACCCCAAGGGATGTAAAGGGTGTACCATGAATCCTGGGAGGTTCTAACACAGTGTAGAATGGTTAAGAGAGTATTCTAAATGCTTAGAATGGTCTTGGAATGTGTAATAGGACTTATAATAACCATTAGAATGATCCTAAACAATGCTTGAGTCGCCAAGGGACGTAGAGGGTATAGCATGAGTCCTTGGAGGTTATAACAAGTGTAGAATGGTTAAGAGAGTATTCTAAAGGCTTAGAATGGTCTAGGAATGTGTATTAGGACTTATAATAACCATTGGAATGATCCTAAACATTGCATGGTACCACAAGGGACGTAGAGGGTGTAGCATGAGTCCTTGTAGGTTCTAACAAGTGTAGAATGGTTCAGAGAGTATTCTAAAGGCTTAGAATGGTCTAGGAATGTGTATTAGGACTTATAAGAACCAATAGAATGATCCTTAACATTGTTCGAGTCCCCAAGGGACATAGAGGGTGTAGCAAGAGTCCTTGGAGGTTCTAATAAGAGTAGAATGGTTAAGAGAGTATTCTAAAGGCTTAGAATGGTCTAGGAATGTGTAGTAGGACTTATAAGAACCATTAGAATGATCCTAAACAATGCATGGTACCCCAAGGGATGTAGAGGGTGTACCATGAGTCCTTGGAGGTTCTAACAAGTGTAGAATGGTTAAGAGAGTATTCTAAAGGCTTACAATGGTCTAGGAATGTGTATTAGGACTTATAATAACCATTAGAATGATCCTACACATTGAATGGTGCCCCAAGGGACGTAGATGGTGTAGCATGAGTCCTTGGAGGTTCTAATAAGTGTAGAATGGTTAAGAGTGTATTCTAAAGGCTTAGAATGGTCTAGGAATGTGTACTAGGACTTATAATAACCATTAGAACGATCCTAAACATTGCACGGTACCCCAAGGGACGTAGAGGGTGTACCATGAGTCCTTGGAGGTTCTAACAAAGTGTAGAATGGTTAAGAGAGTATTCTAAAGGCTTAGAATGGTGTAGGAATGAGTATTAGGACTTATAAGAACCATTAGAATGATCCTAAACATTGCTCGAGTCCCCAAGGGACATAGAGGGTGTAGGATGAGTCCTTGGAGGTTCTAATAAGTGTAGAATGGTTAAGAGAGTATTCTAAAGGCTTAGAATGGTCTAGGAATGTGTATTAGGACTTATAAGAACCATTAGAATGATCCTAAACATTGCACGGTACCCCAAGGGATGTAAAGGGTGTAGCATGAGTCCTTGGAGGTTCTAATAAGTGTAGAATGGTTAAGAGAGTATTCTAAAGGCTTAGAGTGGTCTAGGAATGTGTACTAGGACTTATAATAACCATTAGAATGATCCTAAACATTGCATGGTACCCCAAGGGACGTAGAGGGTGTAGCATGAGTCCTTGGAGGTTCTAATAAGTGTAGAATGGTTAAGAGAGTATTCTAAAGGCTTAGAGTGGTCTAGGAATGTGTACTAGGACTTATAATAACCATTAGAATGATCCTAAACATTGTAGGGTACCCCAAGGGACGTAGAGGGTGTACCATGAGTCCTTGGAGGTTCTAACAAAGTGTAGAATGGTTAAGAGAGTATTCTAAAGGCTTAGAATGGTCTAGGAATGTGTACTAGGACTTATAATAACCATTAGAATGATCCTAAACATTGCATGGTACCCCAAGGGACGTAGAGGGTGTAGCATGAGTCCTTGGAGGTTCTAATAAGTGTAGAATGGTTAAGAGAGTATTCTAAAGGCTTAGAGTGGTCTAGGAATGTGTACTAGGACTTATAATAACCATTAGAATGATCCTAAACATTGCATGGTACCCCAAGGGACGTAGAGGGTGTACCATGAGTCCTTGGAGGTTCTAACAAAGTGTAGAATGGTTAAGAGAGTATTCTAAAGGCTTAGAATGGTCTAGGAATGTGTATTAGGACTTATAAGAACCATTAGAATGATCCTAAACATTGCACGGTACCCCAAGGGATGTAAAGGGTGTACCATGAATCCTGGGAGGTTCTAACACAGTGTAGAATGGTTAAGAGAGTATTCTAAATGCTTAGAATGGTCTTGGAATGTGTAATAGGACTTATAATAACCATTAGAATGATCCTAAACAATGCTTGAGTCGCCAAGGGACGTAGAGGGTATAGCATGAGTCCTTGGAGGTTATAACAAGTGTAGAATGGTTAAGAGAGTATTCTAAAGGCTTAGAATGGTCTAGGAATGTGTATTAGGACTTATAATAACCATTGGAATGATCCTAAACATTGCATGGTACCACAAGGGACGTAGAGGGTGTAGCATGAGTCCTTGTAGGTTCTAACAAGTGTAGAATGGTTCAGAGAGTATTCTAAAGGCTTAGAATGGTCTAGGAATGTGTATTAGGACTTATAAGAACCAATAGAATGATCCTTAACATTGTTCGAGTCCCCAAGGGACATAGAGGGTGTAGCAAGAGTCCTTGGAGGTTCTAATAAGAGTAGAATGGTTAAGAGAGTATTCTAAAGGCTTAGAATGGTCTAGGAATGTGTAGTAGGACTTATAAGAACCATTAGAATGATCCTAAACAATGCATGGTACCCCAAGGGATGTAGAGGGTGTACCATGAGTCCTTGGAGGTTCTAACAAGTGTAGAATGGTTAAGAGAGTATTCTAAAGGCTTACAATGGTCTAGGAATGTGTATTAGGACTTATAATAACCATTAGAATGATCCTACACATTGAATGGTGCCCCAAGGGACGTAGATGGTGTAGCATGAGTCCTTGGAGGTTCTAATAAGTGTAGAATGGTTAAGAGTGTATTCTAAAGGCTTAGAATGGTCTAGGAATGTGTACTAGGACTTATAATAACCATTAGAACGATCCTAAACATTGCACGGTACCCCAAGGGACGTAGAGGGTGTACCATGAGTCCTTGGAGGTTCTAACAAAGTGTAGAATGGTTAAGAGAGTATTCTAAAGGCTTAGAATGGTGTAGGAATGAGTATTAGGACTTATAAGAACCATTAGAATGATCCTAAACATTGCTCGAGTCCCCAAGGGACATAGAGGGTGTAGGATGAGTCCTTGGAGGTTCTAATAAGTGTAGAATGGTTAAGAGAGTATTCTAAAGGCTTAGAATGGTCTAGGAATGTGTATTAGGACTTATAAGAACCATTAGAATGATCCTAAACATTGCACGGTACCCCAAGGGATGTAAAGGGTGTAGCATGAGTCCTTGGAGGTTCTAATAAGTGTAGAATGGTTAAGAGAGTATTCTAAAGGCTTAGAATGGTCTAGGAATGTGTATTAGGACTTATAATAACCATTGGAATGATCCTAAACATTGCATGGTACCACAAGGGACGTAGAGGGTGTAGCATGAGTCCTTGTAGGTTCTAACAAAGTGTAAATGGTTAAGAGAGTATTCTAAAGGCTTAGAATGGTGTAGGAATGAGTATTAGGACTTATAAGAACCATTAGAAATATCCTAAACATTGCATGGTACCCCAAGGGACGTAGAGGGTGTACCATGAGTCCTTGGAGGTTCTAACAAAGTGTAGAATGGTTAAGAGAGTATTCTAAAGGCTTAGAATGGTCTAGGAATGTGTAATAGGACTTATAATAACCATTAGAAGGATCCTAAACAATGCTTGAGTCCTCAAGGGACGTAGAGGGTGTAGCATGAGTCCTTGGAGGTTATAACAAGTGTAGAATGGTTAAAATAGTATTCTAAAGCCTTAGAATGGTCTAGGAATGTGTATTAGGACTTATAATAACCATTAGAATGATCCTAAACATTGCATGGTGCCCCAAGGGACGTAGAGGGTGTAGCATGAGTCCTTGTAGGTTCTAACAAAGTGTAGAATGGTTAAGAGAGTATTCTAAAGGCTTAGAATGGTGTAGGAATGAGTATTAGGACTTATAAGAACCATTAAAATGATCCTAAACATTGCTCGAGTCCCCAAGGGACATAGAGGGTGTAGCAAGAGTCCTTGGAGGTTCTAATAAGAGTAGAATGGTTAAGAGAGTATTCTAAAGGCTTAGAATGGTCTAGGAATGTGTATTAGGACTTATAATAACCATTAGAATGATCCTAAACAATGCTTCAGTCCCAAAGGGACGTAGAGGGTGTAGCATGAATCCATGGAGATTATAACAAGTGTAGAATGGTTAAGATAGTATTCTAAAGGCTTAGAATGGTCTAGGAATGTGTATTAGGATTTATAATAACCATTAGAATGATCCTAAACATTGCATGGTGCCCCAAGGGACGTAGAGGGTGTAGCATGAGTCCATGGAGATTATAACAAGTGTAGAATTGTTAAGATAGTATTCTAAAGGCTTAGAATGGTCTAGGAATGTGTATTAGGACTTATAATAACCATTAGAATGATCCTAAACATTGCATGGTGCCCCAAGGGACGTAGAGGGTATAGCATGAGTCCTTGGAGGTTCTAATAAGTGTAGAATGGTTAAGAGAGTATTCTAAAGGCTTAGAATGGTCTTGGAATGTGTACTAGGACTTATAATAACCATTAGAATGATCCTAAACATTGCATGGTACCCCAAGGGACGTAGAGGGTGTACCATGAGTCCTTCGAGGTTCTAACAAAGTGTAGAATGGTTAAGAGAGTATTCTAAAGGCTTAGAATGGTCTAGGAATGTGTATTAGGACTTATAATAACCATTGGAATGATCCAAAACATTGCATGGTACCACAAGGGACGTAGCGGGTGTAGCATGAGTCCTTGTAGGTTCTAACAAGTGTAGAATGGTTAAGAGAGTATTCTAAAGGCTTAGAATGGTCTAGGAATGTGTATTAGGACTATAAGAACCATTAGAATGATCCTAAACATTGTTCGAGTCCCCAAGGGACATAGAGGGTGTAGCAAGAGTCCTTGGAGGTTCTAATAAGAGTAGAATGGTTAAGAGAGTATTCTAAAGGCTTAGAATGGTCTAGGAATGTGTAGTAGGACTTATAAGAACCATTAGAATGATCCTAAACAATGCATGGTACCCCAAGGGATGTAGAGGGTGTACCATGAATCCTTGGAGGTTCTAACAAGTGTAGAATGGTTACGAGAGTATTCTAAATGCTTAGAATGGTCTAGGAATGTGTAATAGGACTTATAATAACCATTAGAATGATCCTAAACAATGCTTGAGTGCCCAAGGGACGTAGAGGGTGTAGCATGAGTCCTTGGAGGTTATAACAAGTGTAGAATGGTTAAGATAGTATTCTAAAGCCTTAGAATGGTCTAGGAATGTGTATTAGGACTTATAATAACCATTAGAATGATCCTAAACATTGCATGGTGCCCCAAGGGACGTAGAGGGTGTAGCATGAGTCCTTGGAGGTTCTAATAAGTGTAGAATGGTTAAGAGAGTATTCTAAAGGCTTAGAATGGTCTAGGAATGTGTACTAGGACTTATAATAACCATTGGAATGATCCTAAACATTGCATGGTACCACAAGGGACGTAGAGGGTGTAGCATGAGTCCTTGTAGGTTCTAACAAGTGTAGAATGGTTATGAGAGTATTCTAAAGGCTTAGAATGGTCTAGGAATGTGTATTAGGACTTATAAGAACCATTAGAATGATCCTAAACATTGTTCGAGTCCCCAAGGGACATAGAGGGTGTAGCAAGAGTCCTTGGAGGTTCTAATAAGAGTAGAATGGTTAAGAGAGTATTCTAAAGGCTTAGAATGGTCTAGGAATGTGTAGTAGGACTTATAAGAACCATTAGAATGATCCTAAACAATGCATGGTACCCCAAGGGATGTAGAGGGTGTACCATGAGTCCTTGGAGGTTCTAAGAAGTGTAGAATGGTTAAGAGAGTATTCTAAAGGCTTAGAATGGTCTAGGAATGTGTATTAGGACTATAAGAACCATTAGAATGATCCTAAACATTGTTCGAGTCCCCAAGGGACATAGAGGGTGTAGCAAGAGTCCTTGGAGGTTCTAATAAGAGTAGAATGGTTAAGAGAGTATTCTAAAGGCTTAGAATGGTCTAGGAATGTGTATTAGGACTTATAAGAACCATTAGAATGATCCTAAACATTGCATGGTACCCCAAGGGACGTAGAGGGTGTACCATGAGTCCTTGGAGGTTCTAACAAGTGTAGAATGGTTAAGAGAGTATTCTAAAGGCTTAGAATGGTCTAGGAATGTGTATTAGGACTTATAATAACCATTGGAATGATCCTAAACATTGCATGGTACCACAAGGGACGTAGAGGGTGTAGCTTGAGTCCTTGTAGGTTCTAACAAGTGTAGAATGGTTAAGAGAGTATTCTAAAGGCTTAGAATGGTCTAGGAATGTGTAATAGGACTTATAATAACCATTAGAATGATCCTAAATATTGCATGGTACCCCAAGGGACGTAGAGGGTGTACCATGAGTCCTTGGAGGTTCTAACAAAGTGTAGAATGGTTAAGAGAGTATTCTAAAGGCTTAGAATGGTCTAGGAATGTGTATTAGGACTTATAATAACCATTGGAATGATCCTAAACATTGCATGGTACCACAAGGGACGTAGAGGGTGTAGCATGAGTCCTTGTAGGTTCTAACAAGTGTAGAATGGTTAAGAGAGTATTCTAAAGGCTTAGAATGGTCTAGGAATGTGTATTAGGACTTATAAGAACCATTAGAATGATCCTAAACATTGTTCGAGTCCCCAAGGGACATAGAGGGTGTAGCAAGAGTCCTTGGAGGTTCTAATAAGAGTAGAATGGTTAAGAGAGTATTCTAAAGGCTTAGAATGGTCTAGGAATGTGTAGTAGGACTTATAAGAACCATTAGAATGATCCTAAACAATGCATGGTACCCCAAGGGATGTAGAGGGTGTACCATGAGTCCTTGGAGGTTCTAACAAGTGTAGAATGGTTAAGAGAGTATTCTAAAGGCTTAGAATGGTCTAGGAATGTGTATTAGGACTTATAATAACCATTAGAATGATCCTAAACATTGCATGGTGCCCCAAGGGACGTAGAGGGTGTAGCATGAGTCCTTGGAGGTTCTAATAAGTGTAGAATGGTTAAGAGAGTATTCTAAAGGCTTAGAATGGTCTAGGAATGTGTACTAGGACTTATAATAACCATTAGAATGATCCGAAACATTGCACGGTACCCCAAGGGACGTAGAGGGTGTACCATGAGTCCTTAGAGTTTCTAACAAAGTGTAGAATGGTTAAGAGAGTATTCTAAAGGCTTAGAATGGTCTAGGAATGAGTATTAGGACTTATAAGAACCATTAGAATGATCCTAAACATTGCTCGAGTCCCCAAGGGACATAAAGGGTGTAGGATGAGTCCTTGGAGGTTCTAATAAGTGTAGAATGGTTAAGAGAGTATTCTAAAGGCTTAGAATGGTCTAGGAATGTGTATTAGGACTTATAAGAACCATTAGAATGATCCTAAACAATGCATGGTACCCCAAGGGATGTAGAGGGTGTACCATGAGTCCTTGGAGGTTCTAACAAGTGTAGAATGGTTAAGAGAGTATTCTAAAGGCTTACAATGTTCTAGGAATGTGTATTAGGACTTATAATAACAATTAGAATGATCCTAAACATTGAATGGTGCCCCAAGGGACGTAGATGGTGTAGCATGAGTCCTTGTAGGTTCTAACAAGTGTAGAATGGTTCAGAGAGTATTCTAAAGGCTTAGAATGGTCTAGGAATGTGTATTAGGACTTATAAGAACCATTAGAATGATCCTAAACATTGTTCGAGTCCCCAAGGGACATAGAGGGTGTAGCAAGAGTCCTTGGAGGTTCTAATAAGAGTAGAATGGTTAAGAGAGTATTCTAAAGGCTTAGAATGGTCTAGGAATGTGTAGTAGGACTTATAAGAACCATTAGAATGATCCTAAACATTGCATGGTGCCCCAAGGGACGTAGAGGGTGTAGCATGAGTCCTTGGAGGTTCTAATAAGTGTAGAATGGTTAAGAGAGTATTCTAAAGGCTTAGAATGGTCTAGGAATGTGTACTAGGACTTATAATAACCATTGGAATGATCCTAAACATTGCATGGTACCACAAGGGACGTAGAGGGTGTAGCATGAGTCCTTGTAGGTTCTAACAAGTGTAGAATGGTTATGAGAGTATTCTAAAGGCTTAGAATGGTCTAGGAATGTGTATTAGGACTTATAAGAACCATTAGAATGATCCTAAACATTGTTCGAGTCCCCAAGGGACATAGAGGGTGTAGCAAGAGTCCTTGGAGGTTCTAATAAGAGTAGAATGGTTAAGAGAGTATTCTAAAGGCTTAGAATGGTCTAGGAATGTGTAGTAGGACTTATAAGAACCATTAGAATGATCCTAAACAATGCATGGTACCCCAAGGGATGTAGAGGGTGTACCATGAGTCCTTGGAGGTTCTAAGAAGTGTAGAATGGTTAAGAGAGTATTCTAAAGGCTTAGAATGGTCTAGGAATGTGTATTAGGACTATAAGAACCATTAGAATGATCCTAAACATTGTTCGAGTCCCCAAGGGACATAGAGGGTGTAGCAAGAGTCCTTGGAGGTTCTAATAAGAGTAGAATGGTTAAGAGAGTATTCAAAAGGCTTAGAATGGTCTAGGAATGTGTATTAGGACTTATAAGAACCATTAGAATGATCCTAAACATTGTATGGTACCCCAAGGGACGTAGAGGGTGTACCATGAGTCCTTGGAGGTTCTAACAAGTGTAGAATGGTTAAGAGAGTATTCTAAAGGCTTAGAATGGTCTAGGAATGTGTATTAGGACTTATAATAACCATTGGAATGATCCTAAACATTGCATGGTACCACAAGGGACGTAGAGGGTGTAGCTTGAGTCCTTGTAGGTTCTAACAAGTGTAGAATGGTTAAGAGAGTATTCTAAAGGCTTAGAATGGTCTAGGAATGTGTAATAGGACTTATAATAACCATTAGAATGATCCTAAATATTGCATGGTACCCCAAGGGACGTAGAGGGTGTACCATGAGTCCTTGGAGGTTCTAACAAAGTGTAGAATGGTTAAGAGAGTATTCTAAAGGCTTAGAATGGTCTAGGAATGTGTATTAGGACTTATAATAACCATTGGAATGATCCTAAACATTGCATGGTACCACAAGGGACGTAGAGGGTGTAGCATGAGTCCTTGTAGGTTCTAACAAGTGTAGAATGGTTAAGAGAGTATTCTAAAGGCTTAGAATGGTCTAGGAATGTGTATTAGGACTTATAAGAACCATTAGAATGATCCTAAACATTGTTCGAGTCCCCAAGGGACATAGAGGGTGTAGCAAGAGTCCTTGGAGGTTCTAATAAGAGTAGAATGGTTAAGAGAGTATTCTAAAGGCTTAGAATGGTCTAGGAATGTGTAGTAGGACTTATAAGAACCATTAGAATGATCCTAAACAATGCATGGTACCCCAAGGGATGTAGAGGGTGTACCATGAGTCCTTGGAGGTTCTAACAAGTGTAGAATGGTTAAGAGAGTATTCTAAAGGCTTAGAATGGTCTAGGAATGTGTATTAGGACTTATAATAACCATTAGAATGATCCTAAACATTGCATGGTGCCCCAAGGGACGTAGAGGGTGTAGCATGAGTCCTTGGAGGTTCTAATAAGTGTAGAATGGTTAAGAGAGTATTCTAAAGGCTTAGAATGGTCTAGGAATGTGTACTAGGACTTATAATAACCATTAGAATGATCCGAAACATTGCACGGTACCCCAAGGGACGTAGAGGGTGTACCATGAGTCCTTAGAGTTTCTAACAAAGTGTAGAATGGTTAAGAGAGTATTCTAAAGGCTTAGAATGGTCTAGGAATGAGTATTAGGACTTATAAGAACCATTAGAATGATCCTAAACATTGCTCGAGTCCCCAAGGGACATAAAGGGTGTAGGATGAGTCCTTGGAGGTTCTAATAAGTGTAGAATGGTTAAGAGAGTATTCTAAAGGCTTAGAATGGTCTAGGAATGTGTATTAGGACTTATAAGAACCATTAGAATGATCCTAAACAATGCATGGTACTCCAAGGGATGTAGAGGGTGTACCATGAGTCCTTGGAGGTTCTAACAAGTGTAGAATGGTTAAGAGAGTATTCTAAAGGCTTACAATGTTCTAGGAATGTGTATTAGGACTTATAATAACAATTAGAATGATCCTAAACATTGAATGGTGCCCCAAGGGACGTAGATGGTGTAGCATGAGTCCTTGTAGGTTCTAACAAGTGTAGAATGGTTAAGAGAGTATTCTAAAGGCTTAGAATGGTCTAGGAATGTGTATTAGGACTTATAATAACCATTAGAATGATCCTAAACATTGCATGGTGCCCCAAGGGACGTAGAGGGTGTAGCATGAGTCCTTGGAGGTTCTAATAAGTGTAGAATGGTTAAGAGAGTATTCTAAAGGCTTAGAATGGTCTAGGAATGTGTACTAGGACTTATAATAACCATTAGAATGATCCGAAACATTGCACGGTACCCCAAGGGACGTAGAGGGTGTACCATGAGTCCTTAGAGTTTCTAACAAAGTGTAGAATGGTTAAGAGAGTATTCTAAAGGCTTAGAATGGTCTAGGAATGAGTATTAGGACTTATAAGAACCATTAGAATGATCCTAAACATTGCTCGAGTCCCCAAGGGACATAAAGGGTGTAGGATGAGTCCTTGGAGGTTCTAATAAGTGTAGAATGGTTAAGAGAGTATTCTAAAGGCTTAGAATGGTCTAGGAATGTGTATTAGGACTTATAAGAACCAATAGAATGATCCTAAACATTGTTTGAGTCCCCAAGGGACATAGAGGGTGTAGCAAGAGTGTTTGGAGGTTCTAATAAGAGTAGAATGGTTAAGAGAGTATTCTAAAGGCTTAGAATGGTCTAGGAATGTGTAGTAGGACTTATAAGAACCATTAGAATGATCCTAAACAATGCATGGTACCCCAAGGGATGTAGAGGGTGTACCATGAATCCTTGGAGGTTCTAACAAGTGTAGAATGGTTAAGGAAGTATTCTAAATGCTTAGAATGGTCTAGGAATGTGTAATAGGACTTATAATAACCATTAGAATGATCCTAAACAATGCTTGAGTCCCCAAGGGACGTAGAGGGTGTAGCATGAGTCCTTGTAGGTTCTAACAAAGTGTAGAATGGTTAAGAGAGTATTCTAAAGGCTTAGAATGGTCTAGGAATGAGTATTAGGACTTATAAGAACCATTAGAATGATCCTAAACATTGCTCGAGTCCCCAAGGGACATAGAGGGTGTAGCAAGAGTCCTTGGAGGTTCTAATAAGAGTAGAATGGTTAAGATAGTATTCTAAAGGCTTAGAATGGTCTAGGAATGTGTATTAGGACTTATAATAACCATTAGAATGATCCTAAACATTGCTTGGTGCCCCAAGGGACGTAGAGGGTGTAGCATGAGTCCTTGGAGGTTCTAATAAGTGTAGAATGGTTAAGAGAGTATTCTAAAGGCTTAGAGTGGTCTAGGAATGTGTACTAGGACTTATAATAACCATTAGAATGATCCTAAACATTGTAGGGTACCCCAAGGGACGTAGAGGGTGTACCATGAGTCCTTGGAGGTTCTAACAAAGTGTAGAATGGTTAAGAGAGTATTCTAAAGGCTTAGAATGGTCTAGGAATGTGTACTAGGACTTATAATAACCATTAGAATGATCCTAAACATTGCATGGTACCCCAAGGGACGTAGAGGGTGTAGCATGAGTCCTTGGAGGTTCTAATAAGTGTAGAATGGTTAAGAGAGTATTCTAAAGGCTTAGAGTGGTCTAGGAATGTGTACTAGGACTTATAATAACCATTAGAATGATCCTAAACATTGCATGGTACCCCAAGGGACGTAGAGGGTGTACCATGAGTCCTTGGAGGTTCTAACAAAGTGTAGAATGGTTAAGAGAGTATTCTAAAGGCTTAGAATGGTCTAGGAATGTGTATTAGGACTTATAATAACCATTAGAATGATCCTAAACATTGCATGGTACCCCAAGGGACGTAGAGGGTGTAGCATGAGTCCTTGGAGGTTCTAATAAGTGTAGAATGGTTAAGAGAGTATTCTAAAGGCTTAGAGTGGTCTAGGAATGTGTACTAGGACTTATAATAACCATTAGAATGATCCTAAACATTGCATGGTACCCCAAGGGACGTAGAGGGTGTACCATGAGTCCTTGGAGGTTCTAAAAAAGTGTAGAATGGTTAAGAGAGTATTCTAAAGGCTTAGAATGGTCTAGGAATGTGTATTAGGACTTATAAGAACCATTAGAATGATCCTAAACATTGCACGGTACCCCAAGGGATGTAAAGGGTGTACCATGAATCCTTGGAGGTTCTAACAAAGTGTAGAATGGTTAAGAGAGTATTCTAAATGCTTAGAATGGTCTTGGAATGTGTAATAGGACTTATAATAACCATTAGAATGATCCTAAACAATGCTTGAGTCGCCAAGGGACGTAGAGGGTATAGCATGAGTCCTTGGAGGTTATAACAAGTGTAGAATGGTTAAGAGAGTATTCTAAAGGCTTAGAATGGTCTAGGAATGTGTATTAGGACTTATAATAACCATTGGAATGATCCTAAACATTGCATGGTACCACAAGGGACGTAGAGGGTGTAGCATGAGTCCTTGTAGGTTCTAACAAGTGTAGAATGGTTCAGAGAGTATTCTAAAGGCTTAGAATGGTCTAGGAATGTGTATTAGGACTTATAAGAACCAATAGAATGATCCTTAACATTGTTCGAGTCCCCAAGGGACATAGAGGGTGTAGCAAGAGTCCTTGGAGGTTCTAATAAGAGTAGAATGGTTAAGAGAGTATTCTAAAGGCTTAGAATGGTCTAGGAATGTGTAGTAGGACTTATAAGAACCATTAGAATGATCCTAAACAATGCATGGTACCCCAAGGGATGTAGAGGGTGTACCATGAGTCCTTGGAGGTTCTAACAAGTGTAGAATGGTTAAGAGAGTATTCTAAAGGCTTACAATGGTCTAGGAATGTGTATTAGGACTTATAATAACCATTAGAATTATCCTACACATTGAATGGTGCCCCAAGGGACGTAGATGGTGTAGCATGAGTCCTTGGAGGTTCTAATAAGTGTAGAATGGTTAAGAGTGTATTCTAAAGGCTTAGAATGGTCTAGGAATGTGTATTAGGACTTATAATAACCATTAGAACGATCCTAAACATTGCACGGTACCCCAAGGGACGTAGAGGGTGTACCATGAGTCCTTGGAGGTTCTAAAAAAGTGTAGAATGGTTAAGAGAGTATTCTAAAGGCTTAGAATGGTGTAGGAATGAGTATTAGGACTTATAAGAACCATTAGAATGATCCTAAACATTGCTCGAGTCCCCAAGGGACATAGAGGGTGTAGGATGAGTCCTTGGAGGTTCTAATAAGTGTAGAATGGTTAAGAGAGTATTCTAAAGGCTTAGAATGGTCTAGGAATGTGTATTAGGACTTATAAGAACCATTAGAATGATCCTAAACATTGCACGGTACCCCAAGGGATGTAAAGGGTGTAGCATGAGTCCTTGGAGGTTCTAATAAGTGTAGAATGGTTAAGAGAGTATTCTAAAGGCTTAGAATGGTCTAGGAATGTGTATTAGGACTTATAATAACCATTAGAATGATCCTAAACATTGAATGGTGCCCCAAGGGACGTAGATGGTGTAGCATGAGTCCTTGGAGGTTCTAATAAGTGTAGAATGGTTAAGAGTGTATTCTAAAGGCTTAGAATGGTCTAGGAATGTGTACTAGGACTTATAATAACCATTAGAACGATCCTAAACATTGCACGGTACCCCAAGGGACGTAGAGGGTGTACCATGAGTCCTTGGAGGTTCTAACAAAGTGTAGAATGGTTAAGAGAGTATTCTAAAGGCTTAGAATGGTGTAGGAATGAGTATTAGGACTTATAAGAACCATTAGAATGATCCTAAACATTGCTCGAGTCCCCAAGGGACATAGAGGGTGTAGGATGAGTCCTTGGAGGTTTTAACAAGTGTAGAATGGTTAAGAGAGTATTCTAAAGGCTTAGAATGGTCTAGGAATGAGTATTAGGACTTATAAGAACCATTAGAATGATCCTAAACATTGCTCGAGTCCCCAAGGGACATAGAGGGTGTAGGATGAGTCCTTGGAGGTTCTAATAAGTGTAGAATGGTTAAGAGAGTATTCTAAAGGCTTAGAATGGTCTAGGAATGTGTATTAGGACTTATAAGAACCATTAGAATGATCCTAAACATTGCACGGTACCCCAAGGGATGTAAAGGGTGTAGCATGAGTCCTTGGAGGTTCTAATAAGTGTAGAATGGTTAAGAGAGTATTCTAAAGGCTTAGAATGGTCTAGGAATGTGTATTAGGACTTATAATAACCATTGGAATGATCCTAAACATTGCATGGTACCACAAGGGACGTAGAGGGTGTAGCATGAGTCCTTGTAGGTTCTAACAAAGTGTAGAATGGTTAAGAGAGTATTCTAAAGGCTTAGAATGGTCTAGGAATGAGTATTAGGACTTATAAGAACCATTAGAATGATCCTAAACATTGCTCGAGTCCCCAAGGGACATAGAGGGTGTAGGATGAGTCCTTGGAGGTTCTAATAAGTGTAGAATGGTTAAGAGAGTATTCTAAAGGCTTAGAATGGTCTAGGAATGTGTATTAGGACTTATAAGAACGATTAGAATGATCCTAAACATTGCATGGTACCCCAAGGGACGTAGAGGGTGTACCATGAGTCCTTGGAGGTTCTAACATGTGTAGAATGGTTAAGAGAGTATTCTAAAGGCTTAGAATGGTCTAGGAATGTGTATTAGGACTTATAATAACCATTGGAATGATCCTAAACATTGCATGGTACCACAAGGGACGTAGAGGGTGTAGCATGAGTCCTTGTAGGTTCTAACAAAGTGTAAATGGTTAAGAGAGTATTCTAAAGGCTTAGAATGGTGTAGGAATGAGTATTAGGACTTATAAGAACCATTAGAATGATCCTAAACATTGCATGGTACCCCAAGGGATGTAGAGGGTGTTCCATGAGTCCTTGGAGGTTCTAACAAGTGTAGAATGGTTAAGAGAGTATTCAAAAGGTTTAGAATGGTCTAGGAATGAGTATTAGGACTTATAAGAACCATTAGAATGATCCTAAACATTGCTCGAGTCCCCAAGGGACATAGAGGGTGTAGGATGAGTCCTTGGAGGTTCTAATAAGTGTAGAATGGTTAAGAGAGTATTCTAAAGGCTTAGAATGGTCTAGGAATGTGTATTAGGACTTATAAGAACCATTAGAATGATCCTAAACATTGAATGGTGCCCCAAGGGACGTAGATGGTGTAGCATGAGTCCTTGGAGGTTCTAATAAGTGTAGAATGGTGAAGAGTGTATTCTAAAGGCTTAGAATGGTCTAGAAATGTGTACTAGGACTTATAATAACCATTAGAATGATCCTAAACATTGCACGGTACCCCAAGGGACGTAGAGGGTGTACCATGAGTCCTTGGAGGTTCTAACAAAGTGTAGAATGGTTAAGAGAGTATTCTAAAGGCTTAGAATGGTCTAGGAATGTGTATTAGGAATTATAATAACCATTGGAATGATCCTAAACATTGCATGGTACCACAAGGGACGTAGAGGGTGTAGCATGAGTACTTGTAGGTTCTAACAAAGTGTAGAATGGTTAAGAGAGTATTCTAAAGGCTTAGAATGGTCTAGGAATGAGTATTAGGACTTATAAGAACCATTAGAATGATCCTAAACATTGCTCGAGTCCCCAAGGGCATAGAGGGTGTAGGATGAGTCCTTGGAGGTTCTAATAAGTGTAGAATGGTTAAGAGAGTATTCTAAAGGCTTAGAATGGTCTAGGAATGTGTATTAGGACTTATAAGAACCATTAGAATGATCCTAAACATTGCATGGTACCCCAAGGGACGTAGAGGGTGTACCATGAGTCCTTGGAGGTTCTAACAAGTGTAGAATGGTTAAGAGAGTATTCTAAAGGCTTAGAATGGTCTAGGAATGTGTATTAGGACTTATAATAACCATTGGAATGATCCTAAACATTGCATGGTACCACAAGGGACGTAGAGGGTGTAGCATGAGTCCTTGTAGGTTCTAACAAAGTGTAAATGGTTAAGAGAGTATTCTAAAGGCTTAGAATGGTGTAGGAATGAGTATTAGGACTTATAAGAACCATTAGAATGATCCTAAACATTGCATGGTACCCCAAGGGATGTAGAGGGTGTTCCATGAGTCCTTGGAGGTTCTAACAAGTGTAGAATGGTTAAGAGAGTATTCTAAAGGTTTAGAATGGTCTAGGAATGAGTATTAGGACTTATAAGAACCATTAGAATGATCCTAAACATTGCTCGAGTCCCCAAGGGACATAGAGGGTGTAGGATGAGTCCTTGGAGGTTCTAATAAGTGTAGAATGGTTAAGAGAGTATTCTAAAGGCTTAGAATGGTCTAGGAATGTGTATTAGGACTTATAAGAACCATTAGAATGATCCTAAACATTGAATGGTGCCCCAAGGGACGTAGATGGTGTAGCATGAGTCCTTGGAGGTTCTAATAAGTGTAGAATGGTGAAGAGTGTATTCTAAAGGCTTAGAATGGTCTAGGAATGTGTACTAGGACTTATAATAACCATTAGAATGATCCTAAACATTGCACGGTACCCCAAGGGACGTAGAGGGTGTACCATGAGTCCTTGGAGGTTCTAACAAAGTGTAGAATGGTTAAGAGAGTATTCTAAAGGCTTAGAATGGTCTAGGAATGTGTATTAGGACTTATAATAACCATTGGAATGATCCTAAACATTGCATGGTACCCCAAGGGACGTAGAGGGTGTACCATGAGTCCTTGGAGGTTCTAACAAGTGTAGAATGGTTAAGAGAGTATTCTAAAGGCTTAGAATGGTCTAGGAATGTGTATTAGGACTTATAATAACCATTGGAATGATCCTAAACATTCCATGGTACCACAAGGGACGTAGAGGGTGTAGCATGAGTCCTTGTAGGTTCTAACAAAGTGTAAATGGTTAAGAGAGTATTCTAAAGGCTTAGAATGGTGTAGGAATGAGTATTAGGACTTATAAGAACCATTAGAATGATCCTAAACATTGCATGGTACCCCAAGGGATGTAGAGGGTGTTCCATGAGTCCTTGGAGGTTCTAACAAGTGTAGAATGGTTAAGAGAGTATTCTAAAGGTTTAGAATGGTCTAGGAATGAGTATTAGGACTTATAAGAACCATTAGAATGATCCTAAACATTGCTCGAGTCCCCAAGGGACATAGAGGGTGTAGGATGAGTCCTTGGAGGTTCTAATAAGTGTAGATTGGTTAAGAGAGTATTCTAAAGGCTTAGAATGGTCTAGGAATGTGTATTAGGACTTATAAGAACCATTAGAATGATCCTAAACATTGCATGGTACCCCAAGGGACGTAGAGGGTGTACCATGAGTCCTTGGAGGTTCTAACAAGTGTAGAATGGTTAAGAGAGTATTCTAAAGGCTTAGAATGGTCTAGGAATGAGTATTAGGACTTATAAGAACCATTAGAATGATCCTAAACATTGCTCGAGTCCCCAAGGGACATAGAGGGTGTAGGATGAGTCCTTGGAGGTTCTAATAAGTGTAGAATGGTTAAGAGAGTATTCTAAAGGCTTAGAATGGTCTAGGAATGTGTATTAGGACTTATAAGAACCATTAGAATGATCCTAAACATTGCATGGTACCCCAAGGGACGTAGAGGGTGTACCATGAGTCCTTGGAGGTTCTAACAAGTGTAGAATGGTTAAGAGAGTATTCTAAAGGCTTAGAATGGTCTAGGAATGTGTATTAGGACTTATAATAACCATTGGAATGATCCTAAACATTGCATGGTACCACAAGGGACGTAGAGGGTGTAGCATGAGTCCTTGTAGGTTCTAACAAAGTGTAAATGGTTAAGAGAGTATTCTAAAGGCTTAGAATGGTGTAGGAATGAGTATTAGGACTTATAAGAACCATTAGAATGATCCTAAACATTGCATGGTACCCCAAGGGATGTAGAGGGTGTTCCATGAGTCCTTGGAGGTTCTAACAAGTGTAGAATGGTTAAGAGAGTATTCTAAAGGTTTAGAATGGTCTAGGAATGAGTATTAGGACTTATAAGAACCATTAGAATGATCCTAAACATTGCTCGAGTCCCCAAGGGACATAGAGGGTGTAGGATGAGTCCTTGGAGGTTCTAATAAGTGTAGAATGGTTAAGAGAGTATTCTAAAGGCTTAGAATGGTCTAGGAATGTGTATTAGGACTTATAAGAACCATTAGAATGATCCTAAACATTGAATGGTGCCCCAAGGGACGTAGATGGTGTAGCATGAGTCCTTGGAGGTTCTAATAAGTGTAGAATGGTGAAGAGTGTATTCTAAAGGCTTAGAATGGTCTAGGAATGTGTATTAGGACTTATAATAACCATTAGAATGATCCTAAACATTGCACGGTACCCCAAGGGACGTAGAGGGTGTACCATGAGTCCTTGGAGGTTCTAACAAAGTGTAGAATGGTTAAGAGAGTATTCTAAAGGCTTAGAATGGTCTAGGAATGTGTATTAGGACTTATAATAACCATTGGAATGATCCTAAACATTGCATGGTACCCCAAGGGACGTAGAGGGTGTACCATGAGTCCTTGGAGGTTCTAACAAGTGTAGAATGGTTAAGAGAGTATTCTAAAGGCTTAGAATGGTCTAGGAATGTGTATTAGGACTTATAATAACCATTGGAATGATCCTAAACATTCCATGGTACCACAAGGGACGTAGAGGGTGTAGCATGAGTCCTTGTAGGTTCTAACAAAGTGTAAATGGTTAAGAGAGTATTCTAAAGGCTTAGAATGGTGTAGGAATGAGTATTAGGACTTATAAGAACCATTAGAATGATCCTAAACATTGCATGGTACCCCAAGGGATGTAGAGGGTGTTCCATGAGTCCTTGGAGGTTCTAACAAGTGTAGAATGGTTAAGAGAGTATTCTAAAGGTTTAGAATGGTCTAGGAATGAGTATTAGGACTTATAAGAACCATTAGAATGATCATAAACATTGCTCGAGTCCCCAAGGGACATAGAGGGTGTAGGATGAGTCCTTGGAGGTTCTAATAAGTGTAGAATGGTTAAGAGAGTATTCTAAAGGCTTAGAATGGCTAGGAATGTGTATTAGGACTTATAAGAACCATTAGAATGATCCTAAACATTGAATGGTGCCCCAAGGGACGTAGATGGTGTAGCATGAGTCCTTGGAGGTTCTAATAAGTGTAGAATGGTGAAGAGTGTATTCTAAAGGCTTAGAATGGTCTAGGAATGTGTACTAGGACTTATAATAACCATTAGAATGATCCTAAACATTGCACGGTACCCCAAGGGACGTAGAGGGTGTACCATGAGTCCTTGGAGGTTCTAACAAAGTGTAGAATGGTTAAGAGAGTATTCTAAAGGCTTAGAATGGTCTAGGAATGTGTATTAGGACTTATAATAACCATTGGAATGATCCTAAACATTGCATGGTACCCCAAGGGACGTAGAGGGTGTACCATGAGTCCTTGGAGGTTCTAACAAGTGTAGAATGGTTAAGAGAGTATTCTATAGGCTTAGAATGGTCTAGGAATGTGTATTAGGACTTATAATAACCATTGGAATGATCCTAAACATTCCATGGTACCACAAGGGACGTAGAGGGTGTAGCATGAGTCCTTGTAGGTTCTAACAAAGTGTAAATGGTTAAGAGAGTATTCTAAAGGCTTAGAATGGTGTAGGAATGAGTATTAGGACTTATAAGAACCATTAGAATGATCCTAAACATTGCATGGTACCCCAAGGGATGTAGAGGGTGTTCCATGAGTCCTTGGAGGTTCTAACAAGTGTAGAATGGTTAAGAGAGTATTCTAAAGGTTTAGAATGGTCTAGGAATGAGTATTAGGACTTATAAGAACCATTAGAATGATCCTAAACATTGCTCGAGTCCCCAAGGGACATAGAGGGTGTAGGATGAGTCCTTGGAGGTTCTAATAAGTGTAGAATGGTTAAGAGAGTATTCTAAAGGCTTAGAATGGTCTAGGAATGTGTATTAGGACTTATAAGAACCATTAGAATGATCCTAAACATTGCATGGTACCCCAAGGGACGTAGAGGGTGTACCATGAGTCCTTGGAGGTTCTAACAAGTGTAGAATGGTTAAGAGAGTATTCTAAAGGCTTAGAATGGTCTAGGAATGTGTATTAGGACTTATAATAACCATTGGAATGATCCTAAACATTGCATGGTACCACAAGGGACGTAGAGGGTGTAGCATGAGTCCTTGTAGGTTCTAACAAAGTGTAAATGGTTAAGAGAGTATTCTAAAGGCTTAGAATGGTGTAGGAATGAGTATTAGGACTTATAAGAACCATTAGAATGATCCTAAACATTGCATGGTACCCCAAGGGATGTAGAGGGTGTTCCATGAGTCCTTGGAGGTTCTAACAAGTGTAGAATGGTTAAGAGAGTATTCTAAAGGTTTAGAATGGTCTAGGAATGAGTATTAGGACTTATAAGAACCATTAGAATGATCCTAAACATTGCTCGAGTCCCCAAGGGACATAGAGGGTGTAGGATGAGTCCTTGGAGGTTCTAATAAGTGTAGAATGGTTAAGAGAGTATTCTAAAGGCTTAGAATGGTCTAGGAATGTGTATTAGGACTTATAAGAACCATTAGAATGATCCTAAACATTGAATGGTGCCCCAAGGGACGTAGATGGTGTAGCATGAGTCCTTGGAGGTTCTAATAAGTGTAGAATGGTGAAGAGTGTATTCTAAAGGCTTAGAATGGTCTAGGAATGTGTATTAGGACTTATAATAACCATTAGAATGATCCTAAACATTGCACGGTACCCCAAGGGACGTAGAGGGTGTACCATGAGTCCTTGGAGGTTCTAACAAAGTGTAGAATGGTTAAGAGAGTATTCTAAAGGCTTAGAATGGTCTAGGAATGTGTATTAGGACTTATAATAACCATTGGAATGATCCTAAACATTGCATGGTACCCCAAGGGACGTAGAGGGTGTACCATGAGTCCTTGGAGGTTCTAACAAGTGTAGAATGGTTAAGAGAGTATTCTAAAGGCTTAGAATGGTCTAGGAATGTGTATTAGGACTTATAATAACCATTGGAATGATCCTAAACATTCCATGGTACCACAAGGGACGTAGAGGGTGTAGCATGAGTCCTTGTAGGTTCTAACAAAGTGTAAATGGTTAAGAGAGTATTCTAAAGGCTTAGAATGGTGTAGGAATGAGTATTAGGACTTATAAGAACCATTAGAATGATCCTAAACATTGCATGGTACCCCAAGGGATGTAGAGGGTGTTCCATGAGTCCTTGGAGGTTCTAACAAGTGTAGAATGGTTAAGAGAGTATTCTAAAGGTTTAGAATGGTCTAGGAATGAGTATTAGGACTTATAAGAACCATTAGAATGATCCTAAACATTGCTCGAGTCCCCAAGGGACATAGAGGGTGTAGGATGAGTCCTTGGAGGTTCTAATAAGTGTAGAATGGTTAAGAGAGTATTCTAAAGGCTTAGAATGGCTAGGAATGTGTATTAGGACTTATAAGAACCATTAGAATGATCCTAAACATTGAATGGTGCCCCAAGGGACGTAGATGGTGTAGCATGAGTCCTTGGAGGTTCTAATAAGTGTAGAATGGTGAAGAGTGTATTCTAAAGGCTTAGAATGGTCTAGGAATGTGTACTAGGACTTATAATAACCATTAGAATGATCCTAAACATTGCACGGTACCCCAAGGGACGTAGAGGGTGTATCATGAGTCCTTGGAGGTTCTAACAAAGTGTAGAATGGTTAAGAGAGTATTCTAAAGGCTTAGAATGGTCTAGGAATGTGTATTAGGACTTATAATAACCATTGGAATGATCCTAAACATTGCATGGTACCCCAAGGGACGTAGAGGGTGTACCATGAGTCCTTGGAGGTTCTAACAAGTGTAGAATGGTTAAGAGAGTATTCTAAAGGCTTAGAATGGTCTAGGAATGTGTATTAGGACTTATAATAACCATTGGAATGATCCTAAACATTCCATGGTACCACAAGGGACGTAGAGGGTGTAGCATGAGTCCTTGTAGGTTCTAACAAAGTGTAAATGGTTAAGAGAGTATTCTAAAGGCTTAGAATGGTGTAGGAATGAGTATTAGGACTTATAAGAACCATTAGAATGATCCTAAACATTGCATGGTACCCCAAGGGATGTAGAGGGTGTTCCATGAGTCCTTGGAGGTTCTAACAAGTGTAGAATGGTTAAGAGAGTATTCTAAAGGTTTAGAATGGTCTAGGAATGAGTATTAGGACTTATAAGAACCATTAGAATGATCCTAAACATTGCTCGAGTCCCCAAGGGACATAGAGGGTGTAGGATGAGTCCTTGGAGGTTCTAATAAGTGTAGAATGGTTAAGAGAGTATTCTAAAGGCTTAGAATGGTCTTGGAATGTGTATTAGGACTTATAAGAACCATTAGAATGATCCTAAACATTGAATGGTGCCCCAAGGGACGTAGATGGTGTAGCATGAGTCCTTGGAGGTTCTAATAAGTGTAGAATGGTGAAGAGTGTATTCTAAAGGCTTAGAATGGTCTAGGAATGTGTACTAGGACTTATAATAACCATTAGAATGATCCTAAACATTGCACGGTACCCCAAGGGACGTAGAGGGTGTACCATGAGTCCTTGGAGGTTCTAACAAAGTGTAGAATGGTTAAGAGAGTATTCTAAAGGCTTAGAATGGTCTAGGAATGTGTATTAGGACTTATAATAACCATTGGAATGATCCTAAACATTGCATGGTACCACAAGGGACGTAGAGGGTGTAGCATGAGTCCTTGTATGTTCTAACAAAGTGTAGAATGGTTAAGAGAGTATTCTAAAGGCTTAGAATGGTCTAGGAATGAGTATTAGGACTTATAAGAACCATTAGAATGATCCTAAACATTGCTCGAGTCCCCAAGGGACATAGAGGGTGTAGGATGAGTCCTTGGAGGTTCTAATAAGTGTAGAATGGTTAAGAGAGTATTCTAAAGGCTTAGAATGGCTAGGAATGTGTATTAGGACTTATAAGAACCATTAGAATGATCCTAAACATTGAATGGTGCCCCAAGGGACGTAGATGGTGTAGCATGAGTCCTTGGAGGTTCTAATAAGTGTAGAATGGTGAAGAGTGTATTCTAAAGGCTTAGAATGGTCTAGGAATGTGTACTAGGACTTATAATAACCATTAGAATGATCCTAAACATTGCACGGTACCCCAAGGGACGTAGAGGGTGTACCATGAGTCCTTGGAGGTTCTAACAAAGTGTAGAATGGTTAAGAGAGTATTCTAAAGGCTTAGAATGGTCTAGGAATGTGTATTAGGACTTATAATAACCATTGGAATGATCCTAAACATTGCATGGTACCCCAAGGGACGTAGAGGGTGTACCATGAGTCCTTGGAGGTTCTAACAAGTGTAGAATGGTTAAGAGAGTATTCTAAAGGCTTAGAATGGTCTAGGAATGTGTATTAGGACTTATAATAACCATTGGAATGATCCTAAACATTCCATGGTACCACAAGGGACGTAGAGGGTGTAGCATGAGTCCTTGTAGGTTCTAACAAAGTGTAAATGGTTAAGAGAGTATTCTAAAGGCTTAGAATGGTGTAGGAATGAGTATTAGGACTTATAAGAACCATTAGAATGATCCTAAACATTGCATGGTACCCCAAGGGATGTAGAGGGTGTTCCATGAGTCCTTGGAGGTTCTAACAAGTGTAGAATGGTTAAGAGAGTATTCTAAAGGTTTAGAATGGTCTAGGAATGAGTATTAGGACTTATAAGAACCATTAGAATGATCCTAAACATTGCTCGAGTCCCCAAGGGACATAGAGGGTGTAGGATGAGTCCTTGGAGGTTCTAATAAGTGTAGAATGGTTAAGAGAGTATTCTAAAGGCTTAGAATGGTCTTGGAATGTGTATTAGGACTTATAAGAACCATTAGAATGATCCTAAACATTGAATGGTGCCCCAAGGGACGTAGATGGTGTAGCATGAGTCCTTGGAGGTTCTAATAAGTGTAGAATGGTGAAGAGTGTATTCTAAAGGCTTAGAATGGTCTAGGAATGTGTACTAGGACTTATAATAACCATTAGAATGATCCTAAACATTGCACGGTACCCCAAGGGACGTAGAGGGTGTACCATGAGTCCTTGGAGGTTCTAACAAAGTGTAGAATGGTTAAGAGAGTATTCTAAAGGCTTAGAATGGTCTAGGAATGTGTATTAGGACTTATAATAACCATTGGAATGATCCTAAACATTGCATGGTACCACAAGGGACGTAGAGGGTGTAGCATGAGTCCTTGTATGTTCTAACAAAGTGTAGAATGGTTAAGAGAGTATTCTAAAGGCTTAGAATGGTCTAGGAATGAGTATTAGGACTTATAAGAACCATTAGAATGATCCTAAACATTGCTCGAGTCCCCAAGGGACATAGAGGGTGTAGGATGAGTCCTTGGAGGTTCTAATAAGTGTAGAATGGTTAAGAGAGTATTCTAAAGGCTTAGAATGGTCTAGGAATGTGTATTAGGACTTATAAGAACCATTAGAATGATCCTAAACATTGCATGGTACCCCAAGGGACGTAGAGGGTGTACCATGAGTCCTTGGAGGTTCTAACAAGTGTAGAATGGTTAAGAGAGTATTCTAAAGGCTTAGAATGGTCTAGGAATGTGTATTAGGACTTATAATAACCATTGGAATGATCCTAAACATTGCATGGTACCACAAGGGACGTAGAGGGTGTAGCATGAGTCCTTGTAGGTTCTAACAAAGTGTAAATGGTTAAGAGAGTATTCTAAAGGCTTAGAATGGTGTAGGAATGAGTATTAGGACTTATAAGAACCATTAGAATGATCCTAAACATTGCATGGTACCCCAAGGGATGTAGAGGGTGTTCCATGAGTCCTTGGAGGTTCTAACAAGTGTAGAATGGTTAAGAGAGTATTCTAAAGGTTTAGAATGGTCTAGGAATGAGTATTAGGACTTATAAGAACCATTAGAATGATCCTAAACATTGCTCGAGTCCCCAAGGGACATAGAGGGTGTAGGATGAGTCCTTGGAGGTTCTAATAAGTGTAGAATGGCTAAGAGAGTATTCTAAAGGCTTAGAATGGTCTAGGAATGTGTATTAGGACTTATAAGAACCATTAGAATGATCCTAAACATTGAATGGTGCCCCAAGGGACGTAGATGGTGTAGCATGAGTCCTTGGAGGTTCTAATAAGTGTAGAATGGTGAAGAGTGTATTCTAAAGGCTTAGAATGGTCTAGGAATGTGTACTAGGACTTATAATAACCATTAGAATGATCCTAAACATTGCACGGTACCCCAAGGGACGTAGAGGGTGTACCATGAGTCCTTGGAGGTTCTAACAAAGTGTAGAATGGTTAAGAGAGTATTCTAAAGGCTTAGAATGGTCTAGGAATGTGTATTAGGACTTATAATAACCATTGGAATGATCCTAAATATTGTTCGAGTCCCCACGGGACATAGAGGGTGTAGCAAGAGTCCTTGGAGGTTCTAATAAAAGTAGAATGGTTAAGAGAGTATTCTAAAGACTTAGAATGGTCTAGGAATGTGTAGTAGGACTTATAAGAACCATTAGAATGATCCTAAACAATGCATGGTACCCCAAGGGATGAAGAGGGTGTACCATGAATCCTTGGAGGTTCTAACAAGTGTAGAATGGTTAAGAGAGTATTCTAAATGCTTAGAATGGTCTAGGAATGTGTAATAGGACTTATAATAACCATTAGAATGATCCTAAACAATGCATGGTACCCCAAGGGATGTAGAGG
This sequence comes from Crotalaria pallida, assembly GCA_037953625.1. NCBI lineage: Eukaryota > Viridiplantae > Streptophyta > Magnoliopsida > Fabales > Fabaceae > Crotalaria > Crotalaria pallida. Next base: position 60,629,420 of record CM075655.1, on the reverse strand, counting down.
GTGTACCATGAGTCCTTGGAGGTTCTAACAAGTGTAGAATGGTTAAAAGAGTATTCTAAAGGCTTACAATGGTCTAGGAATATGTATTAGGACTTATAATAACCATTGGAATGATCCTAAACATTGCATGGTACCACAAGGGACGTAGAGGGTGTAGCATGAGTCCTTGTAGGTTCTAACAAGTGTAGAATGGTTAAGAGAGTATTCTAAAGGCTTAGAATGGTCTAGGAATGTGTATTAGGACTTATAAGAACCAATAGAATGATCCTAAACATTGTTCGAGTCCCCAAGGGACATAGAGGGTGTAGCAAGAGTCCTTGGAGGTTCTAATAAGAGTAGAATGGTTAAGAGAGTATTCTAAAGGCTTAGAATGGTCTAGGAATGTGTAGTAGGACTTATAAGAACCATTAGAATGATCCTAAACAATGCATGGTACCCCAAGGGATGAAGAGGGTGTACCATGAATCCTTGGAGGTTCTAACAAGTGTAGAATGGTTAAGAGAGTATTCTAAATGCTTAGAATGGTCTAGGAATGTGTAATAGGACTTATAATAACCATTAGAATGATCCTAAACAATGCTTGAGTCCCCAAGGGACGTAGAGGGTGTAGCATGAGTCCTTGGAGGTTATAACAAGTGTAGAATGGTTAAGAGAGTATTCTAAAGGCTTAGAATGGTCTAGGAATGTGTAGTAGGACTTATAAGAACCATTAGAATGATCCTAAACAATGCATGGTACCCCAAGGGATGTAGAGGGTGTTCCATGAGTCCTTGGAGGTTCTAACAAGTGTAGAATGGTTAAGAGAGTATTCTAAAGGCTTACAATGGTCTAGGAATGTGTATTAGGACTTATAATAACCATTAGAATGATCCTAAACATTGAATGGTGCCCCAAGGGACGTAGATGGTGTAGCATGAGTCCTTGGAGGTTCTAATAAGTGTAGAATGGTTAAGAGTGTATTCTAAAGGCTTAGAATGGTCTAGGAATGTGTATTTGGACTTATAATAACCATTGGAATGATCCTAAACATTGCACGGTACCCCAAGGGACGTAGAGGGTGTACCATGAGTCCTTGGAGGTTCTAACAAAGTGTAGAATGGTTAAGAGAGTATTCTAAAGGCTTAGAATGGTCTAGGAATGTGTATTAGGACTTATAATAACCATTGGAATGATCCTAAACATTCCATGGTACCACAAGGGACGTAGCGGGTGTAGCATGAGTCCTTGTAGGTTCTAACAAAGTGTAAATGGTTAGGAGAGTATTCTAAAGGCTTAGAATGGTGTAGGAATGAGTATTAGGACTTATAAGAACCATTAGAATGATCCTAAACATTGCATGGTACCCCAAGGGATGTAGAGGGTGTTCCATGAGTCCTTGGAGGTTCTAACAAGTGTAGAATGGTTAAGAGAGTATTCTAAAGGTTTAGAATGGTCTAGGAATGAGTATTAGGACTTATAAGAACCATTAGAATGATCCTAAACATTGCTCGAGTCCCCAAGGGACATAGAGGGTGTAGGATGAGTCCTTGGAGGTTCTAATAAGTGTAGAATGGTTAAGAGAGTATTCTAAAGGCTTAGAATGGTCTTGGAATGTGTATTAGGACTTATAAGAACCATTAGAATGATCCTAAACATTGAATGGTGCCCCAAGGGACGTAGATGGTGTAGCATGAGTCCTTGGAGGTTCTAATAAGTGTAGAATGGTGAAGAGTGTATTCTAAAGGCTTAGAATGGTCTAGGAATATGTACTAGGACTTATAATAACCATTAGAATGATCCTAAACATTGCACGGTACCCCAAGGGACGTAGAGGGTGTACCATGAGTCCTTGGAGGTTCTAACAAAGTGTAGAATGGTTAAGAGAGTATTCTAAAGGCTTAGAATGGTCTAGGAATGTGTATTAGGACTTATAATAACCATTGGAATGATCCTAAACATTGCATGGTACCACAAGGGACGTAGAGGGTGTAGCATGAGTCCTTGTAGGTTCTAACAAAGTGTAGAATGGTTAAGAGAGTATTCTAAAGGCTTAGAATGGTCTAGGAATGAGTATTAGGACTTATAAGAACCATTAGAATGATCCTAAACATTGCTCGAGTCCCCAAGGGACATAGAGGGTGTAGGATGAGTCCTTGGAGGTTCTAATAAGTGTAGAATGGTTAAGAGAGTATTCTAAAGGCTTAGAATGGTCTAGGAATGTGTATTAGGACTTATAAGAACCATTAGAATGATCCTAAACATTGCATGGTACCCCAAGGGACGTAGAGGGTGTACCATGAGTCCTTGGAGGTTCTAACAAGTGTAGAATGGTTAAGAGAGTATTCTAAAGGCTTAGAATGGTCTAGGAATGTGTATTAGGACTTATAATAACCATTGGAATGATCCTAAACATTGCATGGTACCACAAGGGACGTAGAGGGTGTAGCATGAGTCCTTGTAGGTTCTAACAAAGTGTAAATGGTTAAGAGAGTATTCTAAAGGCTTAGAATGGTGTAGGAATGAGTATTAGGACTTATAAGAACCATTAGAATGATCCTAAACATTGCATGGTACCCCAAGGGATGTAGAGGGTGTTCCATGAGTCCTTGGAGGTTCTAACAAGTGTAGAATGGTTAAGAGAGTATTCTAAAGGTTTAGAATGGTCTAGGAATGAGTATTAGGACTTATAAGAACCATTAGAATGATCCTAAACATTGCTCGAGTCCCCAAGGGACATAGAGGGTGTAGGATGAGTCCTTGGAGGTTCTAATAAGTGTAGAATGGTTAAGAGAGTATTCTAAAGGCTTAGAATGGTCTAGGAATGTGTATTAGGACTTATAAGAACCATTAGAATGATCCTAAACATTGAATGGTGCCCCAAGGGACGTAGATGGTGTAGCATGAGTCCTTGGAGGTTCTAATAAGTGTAGAATGGTGAAGAGTGTATTCTAAAGGCTTAGAATGGTCTAGGAATGTGTACTAGGACTTATAATAACCATTAGAATGATCCTAAACATTGCACGGTACCCCAAGGGACGTAGAGGGTGTACCATGAGTCCTTGGAGGTTCTAACAAAGTGTAGAATGGTTAAGAGAGTATTCTAAAGGCTTAGAATGGTCTAGGAATGTGTATTAGGACTTATAATAACCATTGGAATGATCCTAAATATTGTTCGAGTCCCCACGGGACATAGAGGGTGTAGCAAGAGTCCTTGGAGGTTCTAATAAAAGTAGAATGGTTAAGAGAGTATTCTAAAGGCTTAGAATGGTCTAGGAATGTGTAGTAGGACTTATAAGAACCATTAGAATGATCCTAAACAATGCATGGTACCCCAAGGGATGAAGAGGGTGTACCATGAATCCTCGGAGGTTCTAACAAGTGTAGAATGGTTAAGAGAGTATTCTAAATGCTTAGAATGGTCTAGGAATGTGTAATAGGACTTATAATAACCATTAGAATGATCCTAAACAATGCATGGTACCCCAAGGGATGTAGAGGGTGTACCATGAGTCCTTGGAGGTTCTAACAAGTGTAGAATGGTTAAAAGAGTATTCTAAAGGCTTACAATGGTCTAGGAATATGTATTAGGACTTATAATAACCATTGGAATGATCCTAAACATTGCATGGTACCACAAGGGACGTAGAGGGTGTAGCATGAGTCCTTGTAGGTTCTAACAAGTGTAGAATGGTTAAGAGAGTATTCTAAAGGCTTAGAATGGTCTAGGAATGTGTATTAGGACTTATAAGAACCAATAGAATGATCCTAAACATTGTTCGAGTCCCCAAGGGACATAGAGGGTGTAGCAAGAGTCCTTGGAGGTTCTAATAAGAGTAGAATGGTTAAGAGAGTATTCTAAAGGCTTAGAATGGTCTAGGAATGTGTAGTAGGACTTATAAGAACCATTAGAATGATCCTAAACAATGCATGGTACCCCAAGGGATGAAGAGGGTGTACCATGAATCCTTGGAGGTTCTAACAAGTGTAGAATGGTTAAGAGAGTATTCTAAATGCTTAGAATGGTCTAGGAATGTGTAATAGGACTTATAATAACCATTAGAATGATCCTAAACAATGCTTGAGTCCCCAAGGGACGTAGAGGGTGTAGCATGAGTCCTTGGAGGTTATAACAAGTGTAGAATGGTTAAGAGAGTATTCTAAAGGCTTAGAATGGTCTAGGAATGTGTAGTAGGACTTATAAGAACCATTAGAATGATCCTAAACAATGCATGGTACCCCAAGGGATGTAGAGGGTGTTCCATGAGTCCTTGGAGGTTCTAACAAGTGTAGAATGGTTAAGAGAGTATTCTAAAGGCTTACAATGGTCTAGGAATGTGTATTAGGACTTATAATAACCATTAGAATGATCCTAAACATTGAATGGTGCCCCAAGGGACGTAGATGGTGTAGCATGAGTCCTTGGAGGTTCTAATAAGTGTAGAATGGTTAAGAGTGTATTCTAAAGGCTTAGAATGGTCTAGGAATGTGTACTAGGACTTATAATAACCATTAGAATGATCCTAAACATTGCACGGTACCCCAAGGGACGTAGAGGGTGTACCATGAGTCCTTGGAGGTTCTAACAAAGTGTAGAATGGTTAAGAGAGTATTCTAAAGGCTTAGAATGGTCTAGGAATGTGTATTAGGACTTATAATAACCATTGGAATGATCCTAAATATTGTTCGAGTCCCCACGGGACATAGAGGGTGTAGCAAGAGTCCTTGGAGGTTCTAATAAAAGTAGAATGGTTAAGAGAGTATTCTAAAGGCTTAGAATGGTCTAGGAATGAGTATTAGGACTTATAAGAACCATTAGAATGATCCTAAACATTGCTCGAGTCCCCAAGGGACATAGAGGGTGTAGCAAGAGTCCTTGGAGGTTCTAATAAGAGTAGAATGGTTAAGAGAGTATTCTAAAGGCTTAGAATGGTCTAGGAATGTGTAGTAGGACTTATAAGAACCATTAGAATGATCCTAAACAATGCATGGTACCCCAAGGGATGAAGAGGGTGTACCATGAATCCTTGGAGGTTCTAACAAGTGTAGAATGGTTAAGAGAGTATTCTAAATGCTTAGAATGGTCTAGGAATATGTAATAGGACTTATAAGAACCATTAGAATGATCCTAAACAATGCTTGAGTCCCCAAGGGACGTAGAGGGTGTAGCATGAGTCCTTGGAGGTTATAACAAGTGTAGAATGGTTAAGAGAGTATTCTAAAGGCTTAGAATGGTCTAGGAATGTGTAGTAGGACTTATAAGAACCATTAGAATGATCCTAAACAATGCATGGTACCCCAAGGGATGTAGAGGGTGTTCCATGAGTCCTTGGAGGTTCTAACAAGTGTAGAATGGTTAAGAGAGTATTCTAAAGGCTTACAATGGTCTAGGAATGTGTATTAGGACTTATAATAACCATTAGAATGATCCTAAACATTGAATGGTGCCCCAAGGGACGTAGATGGTGTAGCATGAGTCCTTGGAGGTTCTAATAAGTGTAGAATGGTTAAGAGTGTATTCTAAAGGCTTAGAATGGTCTAGGAATGTGTACTAGGACTTATAATAACCATTAGAATGATCCTAAACATTGCACGGTACCCCAAGGGACGTAGAGGGTGTACCATGAGTCCTTGGAGGTTCTAACAAAGTGTAGAATGGTTAAGAGAGTATTCTAAAGGCTTAGAATGGTGTAGGAATGAGTATTAGGACTTATAAGAACCATTAGAATGATCCTAAACATTGCATGGTACCCCAAGGGATGTAGAGGGTGTTCCATGAGTCCTTGGAGGTTCTAACAAGTGTAGAATGGTTAAGAGAGTATTCTAAAGGTTTAGAATGGTCTAGGAATGAGTATTAGGACTTATAAGAACCATTAGAATGATCCTAAACATTGCTCGAGTCCCCAAGGGACATAGAGGGTGTAGGATGAGTCCTTGGAGGTTCTAATAAGTGTAGAATGGTTAAGAGAGTATTCTAAAGGCTTAGAATGGTCTAGGAATGTGTATTAGGACTTATAAGAACCATTAGAATGATCCTAAACATTGAATGGTGCCCCAAGGGACGTAGATGGTGTAGCATGAGTCCTTGGAGGTTCTAATAAGTGTAGAATGGTGAAGAGTGTATTCTAAAGGCTTAGAATGGTCTAGGAATGTGTACTAGGACTTATAATAACCATTAGAATGATCCTAAACATTGCACGGTACCCCAAGGGACGTAGAGGGTGTACCATGAGTCCTTGGAGGTTCTAACAAAGTGTAGAATGGTTAAGAGAGTATTCTAAAGGCTTAGAATGGTCTAGGAATGTGTATTAGGACTTATAAGAACCAATAGAATGATCCTAAACATTGCATGGTACCCCAAGGGATGTAGAGGGTGTTCCATGAGTCCTTGGAGGTTCTAACAAGTGTAGAATGGTTAAGAGAGTATTCTAAAGGTTTAGAATGGTCTAGGAATGAGTATTAGGACTTATAAGAACCATTAGAATGATCCTAAACATTGCTCGAGTCCCCAAGGGACATAGAGGGTGTAGGATGAGTCCTTGGAGGTTCTAATAAGTGTAGAATGGTTAAGAGAGTATTCTAAAGGCTTAGAATGGTCTAGGAATGTGTATTAGGACTTATAAGAACCATTAGAATGATCCTAAACATTGAATGGTGCCCCAAGGGACGTAGATGGTGTAGCATGAGTCCTTGGAGGTTCTAATAAGTGTAGAATGGTGAAGAGTGTATTCTAAAGGCTTAGAATGGTCTAGGAATGTGTACTAGGACTTATAATAACCATTAGAATGATCCTAAACATTGCACGGTACCCCAAGGGACGTAGAGGGTGTACCATGAGTCCTTGGAGGTTCTAACAAAGTGTAGAATGGTTAAGAGAGTATTCTAAAGGCTTAGAATGGTCTAGGAATGTGTATTAGGACTTATAAGAACCAATAGAATGATCCTAAACATTGTTCGAGTCCCCAAGGGACATAGAGGGTGTAGCAAGAGTCCTTGGAGGTTCTAACAAGTGTAGAATGGTTAAGAGAGTATTCTAAATGCTTAGAATGGTCTAGGAATGTGTAGTTGGACTTATAAGAACCATTAGAATGATCCTAAACAATGCTTGAGTCCCCAAGGGACGTAGAGGGTGTAGCATGAGTCCTTGGAGGTTATAACAAGTGTAGAATGGTTAAGAGAGTATTCTAAAGGCTTAGAATGGTCTAGGAATGTGTAGTAGGACTTATAAGAACCATTAGAATGATCCTAAACAATGCATGGTACCCCAAGGGATGTAGAGGGTGTTCCATGAGTCCTTGGAGGTTCTAACAAGTGTAGAATGGTTAAGAGAGTATTCTAAAGGCTTACAATGGTCTAGGAATGTGTATTAGGACTTATAATAACCATTAGAATGATCCTAAACATTGAATGGTGCCCCAAGGGACGTAGATGGTGTAGCATGAGTCCTTGGAGGTTCTAATAAGTGTAGAATGGTTAAGAGTGTATTCTAAAGGCTTAGAATGGTCTAGGAATGTGTACTAGGACTTATAATAACCATTAGAATGATCCTAAACATTGCACGGTACCCCAAGGGACGTAGAGGGTGTACCATGAGTCCTTGGAGGTTCTAACAAAGTGTAGAATGGTTAAGAGAGTATTCTAAAGGCTTAGAATGGTGTAGGAATGAGTATTAGGACTTATAAGAACCATTAGAATGATCCTAAACATTGCATGGTACCCCAAGGGATGTAGAGGGTGTTCCATGAGTCCTTGGAGGTTCTAACAAGTGTAGAATGGTTAAGAGAGTATTCTAAAGGTTTAGAATGGTCTAGGAATGAGTATTAGGACTTATAAGAACCATTAGAATGATCCTAAACATTGCTCGAGTCCCCAAGGGACATAGAGGGTGTAGGATGAGTCCTTGGAGGTTCTAATAAGTGTAGAATGGTTAAGAGAGTATTCTAAAGGCTTAGAATGGTCTAGGAATGTGTATTAGGACTTATAAGAACCATTAGAATGATCCTAAACATTGAATGGTGCCCCAAGGGACGTAGATGGTGTAGCATGAGTCCTTGGAGGTTCTAATAAGTGTAGAATGGTGAAGAGTGTATTCTAAAGGCTTAGAATGGTCTAGGAATGTGTACTAGGACTTATAATAACCATTAGAATGATCCTAAACATTGCACGGTACCCCAAGGGACGTAGAGGGTGTACCATGAGTCCTTGGAGGTTCTAACAAAGTGTAGAATGGTTAAGAGAGTATTCTAAAGGCTTAGAATGGTCTAGGAATGTGTATTAGGACTTATAAGAACCAATAGAATGATCCTAAACATTGCATGGTACCCCAAGGGATGTAGAGGGTGTTCCATGAGTCCTTGGAGGTTCTAACAAGTGTAGAATGGTTAAGAGAGTATTCTAAAGGTTTAGAATGGTCTAGGAATGAGTATTAGGACTTATAAGAACCATTAGAATGATCCTAAACATTGCTCGAGTCCCCAAGGGACATAGAGGGTGTAGGATGAGTCCTTGGAGGTTCTAATAAGTGTAGAATGGTTAAGAGAGTATTCTAAAGGCTTAGAATGGTCTAGGAATGTGTATTAGGACTTATAAGAACCATTAGAATGATCCTAAACATTGAATGGTGCCCCAAGGGACGTAGATGGTGTAGCATGAGTCCTTGGAGGTTCTAATAAGTGTAGAATGGTGAAGAGTGTATTCTAAAGGCTTAGAATGGTCTAGGAATGTGTACTAGGACTTATAATAACCATTAGAATGATCCTAAACATTGCACGGTACCCCAAGGGACGTAGAGGGTGTACCATGAGTCCTTGGAGGTTCTAACAAAGTGTAGAATGGTTAAGAGAGTATTCTAAAGGCTTAGAATGGTCTAGGAATGTGTATTAGGACTTATAAGAACCAATAGAATGATCCTAAACATTGTTCGAGTCCCCAAGGGACATAGAGGGTGTAGCAAGAGTCCTTGGAGGTTCTAATAAGAGTAGAATGGTTAAGAGAGTATTCTAAAGGCTTAGAATGGTCTAGGAATGTGTAGTTGGACTTATAAGAACCATTAGAATGATCCTAAACAATGCTTGAGTCCCCAAGGGACGTAGAGGGTGTAGCATGAGTCCTTGGAGGTTATAACAAGTGTAGAATGGTTAAGAGAGTATTCTAAAGGCTTAGAATGGTCTAGGAATGTGTAGTAGGACTTATAAGAACCATTAGAATGATCCTAAACAATGCATGGTACCCCAAGGGATGTAGAGGGTGTTCCATGAGTCCTTGGAGGTTCTAACAAGTGTAGAATGGTTAAGAGAGTATTCTACAGGCTTAGAATGGTCTAGGAATGTGTAGTAGGACTTATAAGAACCATTAGAATGATCCGAAACAATGCATGGTACCCCAAGGGATGAAGAGGGTGTACCATGAATCCTTGGAGGTTCTAACAAGTGTAGAATGGTTAAGAGAGTATTCTAAATGCTTAGAATGGTCTAGGAATGTGTAATAGGACTTATAATAACCATTAGAATGATCCTAAACAATGCATGGTACCCCAAGGGATGTAGAGGGTGTACCATGAGTCCTTGGAGGTTCTAAAAAGTGTAGAATGGTTAAGAGAGTATTCTAAAGGCTTACAATGGTCTAGGAATGTGTATTAGGACTTATAATAACCATTGGAATGATCCTAAACATTGCATGGTACCACAAGGGACGTAGAGGGTGTAGCATGAGTCCTTGTAGGTTCTAACAAGTGTAGAATCGTTAAGAGAGTATTCTAAAGGCTTAGAATGGTCTAGGAATGTGTATTAGGACTTATAAGAACCAATAGAATGATCCTAAACATTGTTCGAGTCCCCAAGGGACATAGAGGGTGTAGCAAGAGTCCTTGGAGGTTCTAATAAGAGTAGAATGGTTAAGAGAGTATTCTAAAGGCTTAGAATGGTCTAGGAATGTGTAGTTGGACTTATAAGAACCATTAGAATGATCCTAAACAATGCATGGTACCCCAAGGGATGAAGAGGGTGTACCATGAATCCTTGGAGGTTCTAACAAGTGTAGAATGGTTAAGAGAGTATTCTAAATGCTTAGAATGGTCTAGGAATGTGTAATAGGACTTATAATAACCATTAGAATGATCCTAAACAAAGCTTGAGTCCCCAAGGGACGTAAAGGGTGTAGCATGAGTCCTTGGAGGTTATAACAAGTGTAGAATGGTTAAGAGAGTATTCTAAAGGCTTAGAATGGTCTAGGAATGTGTAGTAGGACTTATAAGAACCATTAGAATGATCCTAAACAATGCATGGTACCCCAAGGGATGTAGAGGGTGTTCCATGAGTCCTTGGAGGTTCTAACAAGTGTAGAATGGTTAAGAGAGTATTCTACAGGCTTAGAATGGTCTAGGAATGTGTAGTAGGACTTATAAGAACCATTAGAATGATCCGAAACAATGCATGGTACCCCAAGGGATGAAGAGGGTGTACCATGAATCCTTGGAGGTTCTAACAAGTGTAGAATGGTTAAGAGAGTATTCTAAATGCTTAGAATGGTCTAGGAATGTGTAATAGGACTTATAATAACCATTAGAATGATCCTAAACAATGCATGGTACCCCAAGGGATGTAGAGGGTGTACCATGAGTCCTTGGAGGTTCTAAAAAGTGTAGAATGGTTAAGAGAGTATTCTAAAGGCTTACAATGGTCTAGGAATGTGTATTAGGACTTATAATAACCATTGGAATGATCCTAAACATTGCATGGTACCACAAGGGACGTAGAGGGTGTAGCATGAGTCCTTGTAGGTTCTAACAAGTGTAGAATGGTTAAGAGAGTATTCTAAAGGCTTAGAATGGTCTAGGAATGTGTATTAGGACTTATAAGAACCAATAGAATGATCCTAAACATTGTTCGAGTCCCCAAGGGACATAGAGGGTGTAGCAAGAGTCCTTGGAGGTTCTAATAAGAGTAGAATGGTTAAGAGAGTATTCTAAAGGCTTAGAATGGTCTAGGAATGTGTAGTTGGACTTATAAGAACCATTAGAATGATCCTAAACAATGCATGGTACCCCAAGGGATGAAGAGGGTGTACCATGAATCCTTGGAGGTTCTAACAAGTGTAGAATGGTTAAGAGAGTATTCTAAATGCTTAGAATGGTCTAGGAATGTGTAATAGGACTTATAATAACCATTAGAATGATCCTAAACAAAGCTTGAGTCCCCAAGGGACGTAGAGGGTGTAGCATGAGTCCTTGGAGGTTATAACAAGTGTAGAATGGTTAAGAGAGTATTCTAAAGGCTTAGAATGGTCTAGGAATGTGTAGTAGGACTTATAAGAACCATTAGAATGATCCTAAACAATGCATGGTACCCCAAGGGATGTAGAGGGTGTTCCATGAGTCCTTGGAGGTTCTAACAAGTGTAGAATGGTTAAGAGAGTATTCTAAAGGCTTACAATGGTCTAGGAATGTGTATTAGGACTTATAATAACCATTAGAATGATCCTAAACATTGAATGGTGCCCCAAGGGACGTAGATGGTGTAGCATGAGTCCTTGGAGGTTCTAATAAGTGTAGAATGATTAAGAGTGTATTATAAAGGCTTATAATGGTCTAGGAATGTGTACTAGGACTTATAATAACCATTAGAATGATCCTAAACATTGCACGGTACCCCAAGGGACGTAGAGGGTGTACCATGAGTCCTTGGAGGTTCTAACAAAGTGTAGAATGGTTAAGAGAGTATTCTAAAGGCTTAGAATGGTCTAGGAATGTGTATTAGGACTTATAATAACCATTGGAATGATCCTAAATATTGTTCGAGTCCCCACGGGACAAAGAGGGTGTAGCAAGAGTCCTTGGAGGTTCTAATAAAAGTAGAATGGTTAAGAGAGTATTCTAAAGGCTTAGAATGGTCTAGGAATGAGTATTAGGACTTATAAGAACCATTAGAATGATCCTAAACATTGCTCGAGTCCCCAAGGGACATAGAGGGTGTAGGATGAGTCCTTGGAGGTTCTAATAAGTGTAGAATGGTTAAGAGAGTATTCTAAAGGCTTAGAATGGACTAGGAATGTGTATTAGGACTTATAAGAACCATTAGAATGATCCTAAACATTGCATGGTACCCCAAGGGACGTAGAGGGTGTACCATGAGTCCTTGGAGGTTCTAACAAGTGTAGAATGGTTAAGAGAGTATTCTAAAGGCTTAGAATGGTCTAGGAATGTGTATTAGGACTTATAATAACCATTGGAATGATCCTAAACATTGCATGGTACCACAAGGGACGTAGAGGGTGTAGCATGAGTCCTTGTAGGTTCTAACAAGTGTAGAATGGTTAAGAGAGTATTCTAAAGGCTTAGAATGGTCTAGGAATGTGTATTAGGACTTATTAGAACCAATAGAATGATCCTAAACATTGTTCGAGTCCCCAAGGGACATAGAGGGTGTAGCAAGAGTCCTTGGAGGTTCTAATAAGAGTAGAATGGTTAAGAGAGTATTCTAAAGGCTTAGAATGGTCTAGGAATGTGTAGTAGGACTTATAAGAACCATTAGAATGATCCTAAACATTGCATGGTACCCCAAGGGATGTAGAGGGTGTACCATGAGTCCTTGGAGGTTCTAACAAGTGTAGAATGGTTAAGAGAGTATTCTAAAGGCTTACAATGGTCTAGGAATGTGTATTAGGACTTATAATAACCATTAGAATGATCCTAAACATTGAATGGTGCCCCAAGGGACGTAGATGGTGTAGCATGAGTCCTTGGAGGTTCTAATAAGTGTAGAATGGTTAAGAGAGTATTCTAAAGGCTTAGAATGGTCTAGGAATGTGTAGTAGGACTTATAAGAACCATTAGAATGATCCTAAACAATGCATGGTACCCCAAGGGATGTAGAGGGTGTTCCATGAGTCCTTGGAGGTTCTAACAAGTGTAGAATGGTTAAGAGAGTATTCTAAAGGCTTACAATGGTCTAGGAATGTGTACTAGGACTTATAATAACCATTAGAATGATCCTAAACATTGAATGGTGCCCCAAGGGACGTAGATGGTGTAGCATGAGTCCTTGGAGGTTCTAATAAGTGTAGAATGGTTAAGAGTGTATTATAAAGGCTTAGAATGGTCTAGGAATGTGTACTAGGACTTATAATAACCATTAGAATGATCCTAAACATTGCACGGTACCCCAAGGGACGTAGAGGGTGTACCATGAGTCCTTGGAGGTTCTAACAAAGTGTAGAATGGTTAAGAGAGTATTCTAAAGGCTTAGAATGGTCTAGGAATGTGTATTAGGACTTATAATAACCATTGGAATGATCCTAAATATTGTTCGAGTCCCCACGGGACATAGAGGGTGTAGCAAGAGTCCTTGGAGGTTCTAATAAAAGTAGAATGGTTAAGAGAGTATTCTAAAGGCTTAGAATGGTCTAGGAATGAGTATTAGGACTTATAAGAACCATTAGAATGATCCTAAACATTGCTCGAGTCCCCAAGGGACATAGAGGGTGTAGGATGAGTCCTTGGAAGTTCTAATAAGTGTAGAATGGTTAAGAGAGTATTCTAAAGGCTTAGAATGGTCTAGGAATGTGTATTAGGACTTATAAGAACCATTAGAATGATCCTAAACATTGCATGGTACCCCAAGGGACGTAGAGGGTGTACCATGAGTCCTTGGAGGTTCTAACAAGTGTAGAATGGTTAAGAGAGTATTCTAAAGGCTTAGAATGGTCTAGGAATGTGTATTAGGACTTATAATAACCATTGGAATGATCCTAAACATTGCATGGTACCACAAGGGACGTAGAGGGTGTAGCATGAGTCCTTGTAGGTTCTAACAAGTGTAGAATGGTTAAGAGAGTATTCTAAAGGCTTAGAATGGTCTAGGAATGTGTATTAGGACTTATTAGAACCAATAGAATGATCCTAAACATTGTTCGAGTCCCCAAGGGACATAGAGGGTGTAGCAAGTGTCCTTGGAGGTTCTAATAAGAGTAGAATGGTTAAGAGAGTATTCTAAAGGCTTAGAATGGTCTAGGAATGTGTAGTAGGACTTATAAGAACCATTAGAATGATCCTAAACATTGCATGGTACCCCAAGGGATGTAGAGGGTGTACCATGAGTCCTTGGAGGTTCTAACAAGTGTAGAATGGTTAAGAGATTATTCTAAAGGCTTACAATGGTCTAGGAATGTGTATTAGGACTTATAATAACCATTAGAATGATCCTAAACATTGAATGGTGCCCCAAGGGACGTAGAGGGTGTAGCATGAGTCCTTGGAGGTTATAACAAGTGTAGAATGGTTAAGAGAGTATTCTAAAGGCTTAGAATGGTCTAGGAATGTGTAGTAGGACTTATAAGAACCATTAGAATGATCCTAAACAATGCATGGTACCCCAAGGGATGTAGAGGGTGTTCCATGAGTCCTTGGAGGTTCTAACAAGTGTAGAATGGTTAAGAGAGTATTCTAAAGGCTTACAATGGTCTAGGAATGTGTATTAGGACTTATAATAACCATTAGAATGATCCTAAACATTGAATGGTGCCCCAAGGGACGTAGATGGTGTAGCATGAGTCCTTGGAGGTTCTAATAAGTGTAGAATGGTTAAGAGTGTATTCTAAAGGCTTAGAATGGTCTAGGAATGTGTATTAGGACATATAAGAAACATTAGAATGATCCTAAACATTGAATGGTGCCCCAAGGGACGTAGATGGTGTAGCATGAGTCCTTGAAGGTTCTAATAAGTGTAGAATGGTTAAGAGTGTATTCTAAAGGCTTAGAATGGTCTAGGAATGTGTATTAGGACTTATAATAACCATTGGAATGATCCTAAACATTGCATGGTACCACAAGGGACGTAGAGGGTGTAGCATGAGTCCTTGTAGGTTCTAACAAAGTGTAGAATGGTTAAGAGAGTATCTTAAAGGCTTAGAATGGTCTAGGAATGAGTATTAGGACTTATAAGAACCATTAGAATGATCCTAAACATTGCTCGAGTCCCCAAGGGACAAAGAGGGTGTAGGATGAGTCCTTGGAGGTTCTAATAAGTGTAGAATGGTTAAGAGAGTATTCTAAAGGCTTAGAATGGTCTAGGAATGTGTATTAGGACTTATAAGAACCATTAGAATGATCCTAAACATTGAATGGTGCCCCAAGGGACGTAGATGGTGTAGCATGAGTCCTTGGAGGTTCTAACAAGTGTAGAATGGTTAAGAGAGTATTCTAATGGCTTAGAATGGTCTAGGAATGTGTATTAGGACTTATAATAACCATTGGAATGATCCTAAATATTGTTCGAGTCCCCACAGGACATAGAGGGTGTAGCAAGAGTCCTTGGAGGTTCTAATAAGAGTAGAATGGTTAAGAGAGTATTCTAAAGGCTTAGAATGGTCTATGAATGTGTAGTAGGACTTATAAGAACCATTAGAATGATCCTAAACAATGCATGGTACCCCAAAGGATGAAGAGGGTGTACCATGAATCCTTGGAGGTTCTAACAAGTGTAGAATGGTTAAGAGAGTATTCTAAATGCTTAGAATGGTCTAGGAATGTGTAATAGGACTTATAATAACCATTAGAATGATCCTAAACATTGCACGGTACCCCAAGGGACGTAGAGGGTGTACCATGAGTCCTTGGAGGTTCTAACAAAGTGTAGAATGGTTAAGAGAGTATTCTAAAGGCTTAGAATGGTCTAGGAATGTGTATTAGGACTTATAATAACCATTGGAATGATCCTAAACATTGCATGGTACCACAAGGGACGTAGAGGGTGTAGCATGAGTCCTTGTAGGTTCTAACAAAGTGTAGAATGGTTAAGAGAGTATTCTAAAGGCTTAGAATGGTCTAGGAATGAGTATTAGGACTTATAAGAACCATTAGAATGATCCTAAACATTGCTCGAGTCCCCAAGGGACATAGACGGTGTAGGATGAGTCCTTGGAGGTTCTAATAAGTGCAGAATGGTTAAGAGAGTATTCTAAAGGCTTAGAATGGTCTAGGAATGTGTATTAGGACTTATAAGAACCATTAGAATGATCCTAAACATTGCATGGTACCCCAAGGGACGTAGAGGGTGTACCATGAGTCCTTGGAGGTTCTAACAAGTGTAGAATGGTTAAGAGAGTATTCTAAAGGCTTAGAATGGTCTAGGAATGTGTATTAGGACTTATAATAACCATTGGAATGATCCTAAATATTGTTCGAGTCCCCACGGGACATAG
This sequence comes from Crotalaria pallida, assembly GCA_037953625.1. NCBI lineage: Eukaryota > Viridiplantae > Streptophyta > Magnoliopsida > Fabales > Fabaceae > Crotalaria > Crotalaria pallida. The sequence goes on along the minus strand of CM075655.1, from coordinate 60,613,250 downwards.
AGGGTGTAGCAAGAGTCCTTGGAGGTTATAACAAGTGTAGAATGGTTAAGAGAGTATTCTAAAGGCTTAGAATGGTCTAGGAATGTGTAGTAGGACTTATAAGAACCATTAGAATGATCCTAAACAATGCATGGTACCCCAAGGGATGTAGAGGGTGTTCCATGAGTCCTTGGAGGTTATAACAAGTGTAGAATGGTTAAGAGAGTATTCTAAAGGCTTAGAATGGTCTAGGAATGTGTAGTAGGACTTATAAGAACCATTAGAATGATCCTAAACAATGCATGGTACCCCAAGGGATGTAGAGGGTGTTCCATGAGTCCTTGGAGGTTCTAACAAGTGTAGAATGGTTAAGAGAGTATTCTAAAGGCTTAGAATGGTCTAGGAATGTGTATTAGGACTTATAAGAACCAATAGAATGATCCTAAACATTGTTCGAGTCCCCAAGGGACATAGAAGGTGTAGCAAGAGTCCTTGGAGGTTCTAATAAGAGTAGAATGATCCTAAACAATGCATGGTACCCCAAGGGACGTAGATGGTGTAGCATGAGTCCTTGGAGGTTCTTATAAGTGTAGAATGGTTAAGAGTGTATTCTAAAGGCTTAGAATGGTCTAGGAATGTGTACTAGGACTTATAATAACCATTAGAATGATCCTAAACATTGCACGGTACCCCAAGGGACGTAGAGGGTGTACCATGAGTCCTTGGAGGTTCTAACAAAGTGTAGAATGGTTAAGAGAGTATTCTAAAGGCTTAGAATGGTCTAGGAATGTGTATTAGGACTTATAATAACCATTGGAATGATCCTAAACATTGCATGGTACCACAAGGGACGTAGAGGGTGTAGCATGAGTCCTTGTAGGTTCTAACAAAGTGTAGAATGGTTAAGAGAGTATCTTAAAGGCTTAGAATGGTCTAGGAATGAGTATTAGGACTTATAAGAACCATTAGAATGATCCTAAACATTGCTCGAGTCCCCAAGGGACATAGAGGGTGTAGGATGAGTCCTTGGAGGTTCTAATAAGTGTAGAATGGTTAAGAGAGTATTCTAAAGGCTTAGAATGGTCTAGGAATGTGTATTAGGACTTATAAGAACCATTAGAATGATCCTAAACATTGCATTGTCCCCCAAGGGACGTAGAGGGTGTACCATGAGTCCTTGGAGGTTCTAACAAGTGTAGAATGGTTAAGAGAGTATTCTAATGGCTTAGACTGGTCTAGGAATGTGTATTAGGACTTATAATAACCATTGGAATGATCCTAAACATTGCATGGTACCACAAGGGACGTAGAGGGTGTAGCATGAGTCCTTGTAGGTTCTAACAAGTGTAGAATGGTTAAGAGAGTATTCTAAAGGCTTAGAATGGTCTAGGAATGTGTATTAGGACTTATAAGAACCAATAGAATGATCCTAAACATTGTTCGAGTCCCCAAGGGACATAGAAGGTGTAGCAAGAGTCCTTGGAGGTTCTAATAAGAGTAGAATGGTTAAGAGAGTATTCTAAAGGCTTAGAATGGTCTAGGAATGTGTAGTAGGACTTATAAGAACCATTAGAATGATCCTAAAAATGCATGGTACCCCAAGGGATGTAGAGGGTGTACCATGAGTCCTTGGAGGTTCTAACAAGTGTAGAATGGTTAAGAGAGTATTCTAAAGGCTTAGAATGGTCTAGGAATGTGTATTAGGACTTATAATAACCATTAGAATGATCCTAAACAATGCCTGAGTCGCCAAGGGACGTAGAGGGTGTAGCATGAGTCCTTGGAGGTTATAACAAGTGTAGAATGGTTAAGATAGTATTCTAAAGCCTTAGAATGGTCTAGGAATGTGTATTAGGACTTATAAGAACCATTAGAATGATCCTAAACATTGCATGGTACCCCAAGGGACGTAGAGGGTGTACCATGAGTCCTTGGAGGTTCTAACAAGTGTAGAATGGTTAAGAGAGTATTCTAAAGGCTTAGAATGGTCTAGGAATGTGTATTAGGACTTATAATAACCATTGGAATGATCCTAAATATTGTTCGAGTCCCCACGGGACATAGAGGGTGTAGCAAGAGTCCTTGGAGGTTATAACAAGTGTAGAATGGTTAAGAGAGTATTCTAAAGGCTTAGAATGGTCTAGGAATGTGTAGTAGGACTTATAAGAACCATTAGAATGATCCTAAACAATGCATGGTACCCCAAGGGATGTAGAGGGTGTTCCATGAGTCCTTGGAGGTTATAACAAGTGTAGAATGGTTAAGAGAGTATTCTAAAGGCTTAGAATGGTCTAGGAATGTGTAGTAGGACTTATAAGAACCATTAGAATGATCCTAAACAATGCATGGTACCCCAAGGGATGTAGAGGGTGTTCCATGAGTCCTTGGAGGTTCTAACAAGTGTAGAATGGTTAAGAGAGTATTCTAAAGGCTTACAATGGTCTAGGAATGTGTATTAGGACTTATAATAACCATTAGAATGATCCTAAACATTGAATGATGCCCCAAGGGACGTAGATGGTGTAGCATGAGTCCTTGGAGGTTCTTATAAGTGTAGAATGGTTAAGAGTGTATTCTAAAGGCTTAGAATGGTCTAGGAATGTGTACTAGGACTTATAATAACCATTAGAATGATCCTAAACATTGCACGGTACCCCAAGGGACGTAGAGGGTGTACCATGAGTCCTTGGAGGTTCTAACAAAGTGTAGAATGGTTAAGAGAGTATTCTAAAGGCTTAGAATGGTCTAGGAATGTGTATTAGGACTTATAATAACCATTGGAATGATCCTAAACATTGCATGGTACCACAAGGGACGTAGAGGGTGTAGCATGAGTCCTTGTAGGTTCTAACAAAGTGTAGAATGGTTAAGAGAGTATCTTAAAGGCTTAGAATGGTCTAGGAATGAGTATTAGGACTTATAAGAACCATTAGAATGATCCTAAACATTGCTCGAGTCCCCAAGGGACATAGAGGGTGTAGGATGAGTCCTTGGAGGTTCTAATAAGTGTAGAATGGTTAAGAGAGTATTCTAAAGGCTTAGAATGGTCTAGGAATGTGTATTAGGACTTATAAGAACCATTAGAATGATCCTAAACATTGCATGGTCCCCCAAGGGACGTAGAGGGTGTACCATGAGTCCTTGGAGGTTCTAACAAGTGTAGAATGGTTAAGAGAGTATTCTAATGGCTTAGAATGGTCTAGGAATGTGTATTAGGACTTATAATAACCATTGGAATGATCCTAAACATTGCATGGTACCACAAGGGACGTAGAGGGTGTAGCATGAGTCCTTGTAGGTTCTAACAAGTGTAGAATGGTTAAGAGAGTATTCTAAAGGCTTAGAATGGTCTAGGAATGTGTATTAGGACTTATAAGAACCAATAGAATGATCCTAAACATTGTTCGAGTCCCCAAGGGACATAGAGGGTGTAGCAAGAGTCCTTGGAGGTTCTAATAAGAGTAGAATGGTTAAGAGAGTATTCTAAAGGCTTAGAATGGTCTAGGAATGTGTATTAGGACTTATAAGAACCATTAGAATGATCCTAAACATTGCATGGTCCCCCAAGGGACGTAGAGGGTGTACCATGAGTCCTTGGAGGTTCTAACAAGTGTAGAATGGTTAAGAGAGTATTCTAAAGGCTTAGAATGGTCTAGGAATGTGTATTAGGACTTATAAGAACCATTAGAATGATCCTAAACATTGCATGGTCCCCCAAGGGACGTAGAGGGTGTACCATGAGTCCTTGGAGGTTCTAACAAGTGTAGAATGGTTAAGAGAGTATTCTAATGGCTTAGAATGGTCTAGGAATGTGTATTAGGACTTATAATAACCATTGGAATGATCCTAAACATTGCATGGTACCACAAGGGACGTAGAGGGTGTAGCATGAGTCCTTGTAGGTTCTAACAAGTGTAGAATGGTTAAGAGAGTATCTTAAAGGCTTAGAATGGTCTAGGAATGAGTATTAGGACTTATAAGAACCATTAGAATGATCCTAAACATTGCTCGAGTCCCCAAGGGACATAGAGGGTGTAGGATGAGTCCTTGGAGGTTCTAATAAGTGTAGAATGGTTAAGAGAGTATTCTAAAGGCTTAGAATGGTCTAGGAATGTGTATTAGGACTTATAAGAACCATTAGAATGATCCTAAACATTGCATGGTCCCCCAAGGGACGTAGAGGGTGTACCATGAGTCCTTGGAGGTTCTAACAAGTGTAGAATGGTTAAGAGAGTATTCTAATGGCTTAGAATGGTCTAGGAATGTGTATTAGGACTTATAATAACCATTGGAATGATCCTAAACATTGCATGGTACCACAAGGGACGTAGAGGGTGTAGCATGAGTCCTTGTAGGTTCTAACAAAGTGTAGAATGGTTAAGAGAGTATCTTAAAGGCTTAGAATGGTCTAGGAATGAGTATTAGGACTTATAAGAACCAATAGAATGATCCTAAACATTGTTCGAGTCCCCAAGGGACATAGAAGGTGTAGCAAGAGTCCTTGGAGGTTCTAATAAGAGTAGAATGGTTAAGAGAGTATTCTAAAGGCTTAGAATGGTCTAGGAATGTGTAGTAGGACTTATAATAACCATTGGAATGATCCTAAACATTGCATGGTACCACAAGGGACGTAGAGGGTGTAGCATGAGTCCTTGTAGGTTCTAACAAAGTGTAGAATGGTTAAGAGAGTATCTTAAAGGCTTAGAATGGTCTAGGAATGAGTATTAGGACTTATAAGAACCATTAGAATGATCCTAAACATTGCTCGAGTCCCCAAGGGACATAGAGGGTGTAGGATGAGTCCTTGGAGGTTCTAATAAGTGTAGAATGGTTAAGAGAGTATTCTAAAGGCTTAGAATGGTCTAGGAATGTGTATTAGGACTTATAAGAACCATTAGAATGATCCTAAACATTGCATTGTCCCCCAAGGGACGTAGAGGGTGTACCATGAGTCCTTGGAGGTTCTAACAAGTGTAGAATGGTTAAGAGAGTATTCTAATGGCTTAGACTGGTCTAGGAATGTGTATTAGGACTTATAATAACCATTGGAATGATCCTAAACATTGCATGGTACCACAAGGGACGTAGAGGGTGTAGCATGAGTCCTTGTAGGTTCTAACAAGTGTAGAATGGTTAAGAGAGTATTCTAAAGGCTTAGAATGGTCTAGGAATGTGTATTAGGACTTATAAGAACCAATAGAATGATCCTAAACATTGTTCGAGTCCCCAAGGGACATAGAAGGTGTAGCAAGAGTCCTTGGAGGTTCTAATAAGAGTAGAATGGTTAAGAGAGTATTCTAAAGGCTTAGAATGGTCTAGGAATGTGTAGTAGGACTTATAAGAACCATTAGAATGATCCTAAAAATGCATGGTACCCCAAGGGATGTAGAGGGTGTACCATGAGTCCTTGGAGGTTCTAACAAGTGTAGAATGGTTAAGAGAGTATTCTAAAGGCTTAGAATGGTCTAGGAATGTGTATTAGGACTTATAATAACCATTAGAATGATCCTAAACAATGCCTGAGTCGCCAAGGGACGTAGAGGGTGTAGCATGAGTCCTTGGAGGTTATAACAAGTGTAGAATGGTTAAGATAGTATTCTAAAGCCTTAGAATGGTCTAGGAATGTGTATTAGGACTTATAAGAACCATTAGAATGATCCTAAACATTGCATGGTACCCCAAGGGACGTAGAGGGTGTACCATGAGTCCTTGGAGGTTCTAACAAGTGTAGAATGGTTAAGAGAGTATTCTAAAGGCTTAGAATGGTCTAGGAATGTGTATTAGGACTTATAATAACCATTGGAATGATCCTAAATATTGTTCGAGTCCCCACGGGACATAGAGGGTGTAGCAAGAGTCCTTGGAGGTTATAACAAGTGTAGAATGGTTAAGAGAGTATTCTAAAGGCTTAGAATGGTCTAGGAATGTGTAGTAGGACTTATAAGAACCATTAGAATGATCCTAAACAATGCATGGTACCCCAAGGGATGTAGAGGGTGTTCCATGAGTCCTTGGAGGTTATAACAAGTGTAGAATGGTTAAGAGAGTATTCTAAAGGCTTAGAATGGTCTAGGAATGTGTAGTAGGACTTATAAGAACCATTAGAATGATCCTAAACAATGCATGGTACCCCAAGGGATGTAGAGGGTGTTCCATGAGTCCTTGGAGGTTCTAACAAGTGTAGAATGGTTAAGAGAGTATTCTAAAGGCTTACAATGGTCTAGGAATGTGTATTAGGACTTATAATAACCATTAGAATGATCCTAAACATTGAATGATGCCCCAAGGGACGTAGATGGTGTAGCATGAGTCCTTGGAGGTTCTTATAAGTGTAGAATGGTTAAGAGTGTATTCTAAAGGCTTAGAATGGTCTAGGAATGTGTACTAGGACTTATAATAACCATTAGAATGATCCTAAACATTGCACGGTACCCCAAGGGACGTAGAGGGTGTACCATGAGTCCTTGGAGGTTCTAACAAAGTGTAGAATGGTTAAGAGAGTATTCTAAAGGCTTAGAATGGTCTAGGAATGTGTATTAGGACTTATAATAACCATTGGAATGATCCTAAACATTGCATGGTACCACAAGGGACGTAGAGGGTGTAGCATGAGTCCTTGTAGGTTCTAACAAAGTGTAGAATGGTTAAGAGAGTATCTTAAAGGCTTAGAATGGTCTAGGAATGAGTATTAGGACTTATAAGAACCATTAGAATGATCCTAAACATTGCTCGAGTCCCCAAGGGACATAGAGGGTGTAGGATGAGTCCTTGGAGGTTCTAATAAGTGTAGAATGGTTAAGAGAGTATTCTAAAGGCTTAGAATGGTCTAGGAATGTGTATTAGGACTTATAAGAACCATTAGAATGATCCTAAACATTGCATGGTCCCCCAAGGGACGTAGAGGGTGTACCATGAGTCCTTGGAGGTTCTAACAAGTGTAGAATGGTTAAGAGAGTATTCTAATGGCTTAGAATGGTCTAGGAATGTGTATTAGGACTTATAATAACCATTGGAATGATCCTAAACATTGCATGGTACCACAAGGGACGTAGAGGGTGTAGCATGAGTCCTTGTAGGTTCTAACAAGTGTAGAATGGTTAAGAGAGTATTCTAAAGGCTTAGAATGGTCTAGGAATGTGTATTAGGACTTATAAGAACCAATAGAATGATCCTAAACATTGTTCGAGTCCCCAAGGGACATAGAGGGTGTAGCAAGAGTCCTTGGAGGTTCTAATAAGAGTAGAATGGTTAAGAGAGTATTCTAAAGGCTTAGAATGGTCTAGGAATGTGTATTAGGACTTATAAGAACCATTAGAATGATCCTAAACATTGCATGGTCCCCCAAGGGACGTAGAGGGTGTACCATGAGTCCTTGGAGGTTCTAACAAGTGTAGAATGGTTAAGAGAGTATTCTAAAGGCTTAGAATGGTCTAGGAATGTGTATTAGGACTTATAAGAACCATTAGAATGATCCTAAACATTGCATGGTCCCCCAAGGGACGTAGAGGGTGTACCATGAGTCCTTGGAGGTTCTAACAAGTGTAGAATGGTTAAGAGAGTATTCTAATGGCTTAGAATGGTCTAGGAATGTGTATTAGGACTTATAATAACCATTGGAATGATCCTAAACATTGCATGGTACCACAAGGGACGTAGAGGGTGTAGCATGAGTCCTTGTAGGTTCTAACAAGTGTAGAATGGTTAAGAGAGTATCTTAAAGGCTTAGAATGGTCTAGGAATGAGTATTAGGACTTATAAGAACCATTAGAATGATCCTAAACATTGCTCGAGTCCCCAAGGGACATAGAGGGTGTAGGATGAGTCCTTGGAGGTTCTAATAAGTGTAGAATGGTTAAGAGAGTATTCTAAAGGCTTAGAATGGTCTAGGAATGTGTATTAGGACTTATAAGAACCATTAGAATGATCCTAAACATTGCATGGTCCCCCAAGGGACGTAGAGGGTGTACCATGAGTCCTTGGAGGTTCTAACAAGTGTAGAATGGTTAAGAGAGTATTCTAATGGCTTAGAATGGTCTAGGAATGTGTATTAGGACTTATAATAACCATTGGAATGATCCTAAACATTGCATGGTACCACAAGGGACGTAGAGGGTGTAGCATGAGTCCTTGTAGGTTCTAACAAGTGTAGAATGGTTAAGAGAGTATTCTAAAGGCTTAGAATGGTCTAGGAATGTGTATTAGGACTTATAAGAACCAATAGAATGATCCTAAACATTGTTCGAGTCCCCAAGGGACATAGAGGGTGTAGCAAGAGTCCTTGGAGGTTCTAATAAGAGTAGAATGGTTAAGAGAGTATTCTAAAGGCTTAGAATGGTCTAGGAATGTGTAGTAGGACTTATAAGAACCATTAGAATGATCCTAAACAATGCATGGTACCCCAAGGGATGTAGAGGGTGTTCCATGAGTCCTTGGAGGTTATAACAAGTGTAGAATGGTTAAGAGAGTATTCTAAAGGCTTAGAATGGTCTAGGAATGTGTAGTAGGACTTATAAGAACCATTAGAATGATCCTAAACAATGCATGGTACCCCAAGGGATGTAGAGGGTGTTCCATGAGTCCTTGGAGGTTCTAACAAGTGTAGAATGGTTAAGAGAGTATTCTAAAGGCTTACAATGGTCTAGGAATGTGTATTAGGACTTATAATAACCATTAGAATGATCCTAAACATTGAATGATGCCCCAAGGGACGTAGATGGTGTAGCATGAGTCCTTGGAGGTTCTTATAAGTGTAGAATGGTTAAGAGTGTATTCTAAAGGCTTAGAATGGTCTAGGAATGTGTACTAGGACTTATAATAACCATTAGAATGATCCTAAACATTGCACGGTACCCCAAGGGACGTAGAGGATGTACCATGAGTCCTTGGAGGTTCTAACAAAGTGTAGAATGGTTAAGAGAGTATTCTAAAGGCTTAGAATGGTCTAGGAATGTGTATTAGGACTTATAATAACCATTGGAATGATCCTAAACATTGCATGGTACCACAAGGGACGTAGAGGGTGTAGCATGAGTCCTTGTAGGTTCTAACAAAGTGTAGAATGGTTAAGAGAGTATCTTAAAGGCTTAGAATGGTCTAGGAATGAGTATTAGGACTTATAAGAACCATTAGAATGATCCTAAACATTGCTCGAGTCCCCAAGGGACATAGAGGGTGTAGGATGAGTCCTTGGAGGTTCTAATAAGTGTAGAATGGTTAAGAGAGTATTCTAAAGGCTTAGAATGGTCTAGGAATGTGTATTAGGACTTATAAGAACCATTAGAATGATCCTAAACATTGCATGGTCCCCCAAGGGACGTAGAGGGTGTACCATGAGTCCTTGGAGGTTCTAACAAGTGTAGAATGGTTAAGAGAGTATTCTAATGGCTTAGAATGGTCTAGGAATGTGTATTAGGACTTATAATAACCATTGGAATGATCCTAAACATTGCATGGTACCACAAGGGACGTAGAGGGTGTAGCATGAGTCCTTGTAGGTTCTAACAAGTGTAGAATGGTTAAGAGAGTATTCTAAAGGCTTAGAATGGTCTAGGAATGTGTATTAGGACTTATAAGAACCAATAGAATGATCCTAAACATTGTTCGAGTCCCCAAGGGACATAGAGGGTGTAGCAAGAGTCCTTGGAGGTTCTAATAAGAGTAGAATGGTTAAGAGAGTATTCTAAAGGCTTAGAATGGTCTAGGAATGTGTAGTAGGACTTATAAGAACCATTAGAATGATCCTAAACAATGCATGGTACCCCAAGGGATGTAGAGGGTGTACCCTGAGTCCTTGGAGGTTCTAACAAGTGTAGAATGGTTACGAGAGTATTCTAAAGGCTTAGAATGGTCTAGGAATGTGTATTAGGACTTATAATAACCATTAGAATGATCCTAAACAATGCTTGAGTCGCCAAGGGACGTAGAGGGTGTAGCATGAGTCCTTGGAGGTTATAACAAGTGTAGAATGGTTAAGATAGTATTCTAAAGCCTTAGAATGGTCTAGGAATGTGTATTAGGACTTATAATAACCATTAGAATGATCCTAAACATTGCATGGTGCCTCAAGGGACGTAGAGGGTGTAACATGAGTCCTTGGAGGTTCTAATAAGTGTAGAATGGTTAAGAGAGTATTCTAAAGGCTTAGAATGGTCTAGGAATGAGTATTAGGACTTATAAGAACCATTAGAATGATCCTAAATATTGTTCGAGTCCCCACGGGACATAGAGGGTGTAGCAAGAGTCCTTGGAGGTTCTAATAAGAGTAGAATGGTTAAGAGAGTATTCTAAAGGCTTAGAATGGTCTAGGAATGTGTAGTAGGACTTATAAGAACCATTAGAATGATCCTAAATAATGCATGGTACCCCAAAGGATGAAGAGGGTGTACCATGAATCCTTGGAGGTTCTAACAAGTGTAGAATGGTTAAGAGAGTATTCTAAATGCTTAGAATGGTCTAGGAATGTGTATTAGGACTTATAATAACCATTAGAATGATCCTAAACAATGCTTGAGTCCCCAAGGGACGTAGAGGGTGTAGCATGAGTCCTTGGAGGTTATAACAAGTGTAGAATGGTTAAGAGAGTATTCTAAAGGCTTAGAATGGTCTAGGAATGTGTAGTAGGACTTATAAGAACCATTAGAATGATCCTAAACAATGCATGGTACCCCAAGGGATGTAGAGGGTGTACCATGAGTCCTTGGAGGTTCTAACAAGTGTAGAATGGTTAAGATAGTATTCTAAAGGCTTATAATGGTCTAGGAATGTGTATTAGGACTTATAATAACCATAAGAATGATCCTAAACATTGAATGGTGCCCCAAGGGACGTAGATGGTGTAGCATGAGTCCTTGGAGGTTATAATAAGTGTAGAATGGTTAAGAGTGTATTCTAAAGGCTTAGAATGGTCTAGGAATGTGTACTAGGACTTGTAATAACCATTAGAACGATCCTAAACATTGCACGGTACCCCAAGGGACGTAGAGGGTGTACCATGAGTCCTGGGAGCTTCTAACAAAGTGTAGAATGGTTAAGAGAGTATTCTAAAGGCTTAGAATGGTCTAGGAATGAGTATTAGGACTTATAAGAACCATTAGAATGATGCTAAACATTGCTCGAGTCCCCAAGGGACATAAAGGGTGTAGGATGAGTCCTTGGAGGTTCTAATAAGTGTAGAATGGTTAAGAGAGTATTCTAAAGGCTTAGAATGGTCTAGGAATGTGTATTAGGACTTATAAGAACCATTAGAATGATCCTAAACATTGCATGGTACCCCAAGGGACGTAGAGGGTGTACCATGAGTCCTTGGAGGTTATAATAAGTGTAGAATGGTTAAGAGTGTATTCTAAAGGCTTAGAATGGTCTAGGAATGTGTACTAGGACTTCTAATAACCATTAGAACGATCCTAAACATTGCACGGTACCCCAAGGGACGTAGAGGGTGTACCATGAGTCCTTGGAGGTTCTAACAAGTGTAGAATGGTTAAGAGAGTATTCTAAAGGCTTAGAATGGTCTAGGAATGTGTATTAGGACTTATAATAAACATTGGAATGATCCTAAACATTGCATGGTACCACAAGGGACGTAGAGGGTGTAGCATGAGTCCTTGTAGGTTCTAACAAGTGTAGAATGGTTAAGAGAGTATTCTAAAGGCTTAGAATGGTCTAGGAATGTGTATTAGGACTTATAAGAACCATTAGAATGATCCTAAACATTGCACGGTACCCCAAGGGATGTAGAGGGTGTACCATGAATCCTTGGAGGTTCTAACAAAGTGTAGAATGGTTAAGAGAGTATTCTAAATGCTTAGAATGGTCTAGGAATGTGTAATAGGACTTATAATAACCATTAGAATGATCCTAAACATTGCTCGAGTCCCCAAGGGACATAGAGGGTGTAGGATGAGTCCTTGGAGGTTCTAATAAGTGTAGAATGGTTAAGAGAGTATTCTAAAGGCTTAGAATGGTCTAGGAATGTGTATTAGGACTTATAAGAACCATTAGAATGATCCTAAACATTGCTCGAGTCCCCAAGGGACATAGAGGGTGTAGGATGAGTCCTTGGAGGTTCTAACAAGTGTAGAATGGTTAAGAGAGTATTCTAAAGGCTTACAATGGTCTAGGAATGTGTATTAGGACTTATAATAACCATTAGAATGATCCTAAACATTGAATGGTGCCCCATGGGACGTAGATGGTGTAGCATGAGTCCTTGGAGGTTATAATAAGTGTAGAATGGTTAAGAGTGTATTCTAAAGGCTTAGAATGGTCTAGGAATGTGTACTAGGACTTGTAATAACCATTAGAACGATCCTAAACATTGCACGGTACCCCAAGGGACGTAGAGGGTGTACCATGAGTCCTTGGAGGTTCTAACAAAGTGTAGAATGGTTAAGAGAGTATTCTAAAGGCTTAGAATGGTCTAGGAATGAGTATTAGGACTTATAAGTACCATTAGAATGATGCTAAACATTGCTCGAGTCCCCAAGGGACATAAGGGGTGTAGGATGAGTCCTTGGAGGTTCTAATAAGTGTAGAATGGTTAAGAGAGTATTCTAAAGGCTTAGAATGGTCTAGGAATGTGTATTAGGACTTTTAAGAACCATTAGAATGATCCTAAACAATGCATGGTACCCCAAGGGATGAAGAGGGTGTACCATGAATCCTTGGAGGTTCTAACAAGTGTAGAATGGTTAAGAGAGTATTCTAAATGCTTAGAATGGTCTAGGAATGTGTAATAGGACTTATAATAACCATTAGAATGATCCTAAACAATGCTTGAGTCCCCAAGGGACGTAGAGGGTGTAGCATGAGTCCTTGGAGGTTATAACAAGTGTAGAATGGTTAAGAGAGTATTCTAAAGGCTTAGAATGGTCTAGGAATGTGTAGTAGGACTTATAAGAACCATTAGAATGATCCTAAACAATGCATGGTACCCCAAGGGATGTAGAGGGTGTACCATGAGTCCTTGGAGGTTCTAACAAGTGTAGAATGGTTAAGATAGTATTCTAAAGGCTTACAATGGTCTAGGAATGTGTATTAGGACTTATAATAACCATTAGAATGATCCTAAACATTGAATGGTGCCCCAAGGGACGTAGATGGTGTAGCATGAGTCCTTGGAGGTTATAATAAGTGTAGAATGGTTAAGAGTGTATTCTAAAGGCTTAGAATGGTCTAGGAATGTGTACTAGGACTTGTAATAACCATTAGAACGATCCTAAACATTGCACGGTACCCCAAGGGACGTAGAGGGTGTACCATGAGTCCTTGGAGGTTCTAACAAAGTGTAGAATGGTTAAGAGAGTATTCTAAAGGCTTAGAATGGTCTAGGAATGAGTATTAGGACTTATAAGAACCATTAGAATGATGCTAAACATTGCTCGAGTCCCCAAGGGACATAAAGGGTGTAGGATGAGTCCTTGGAGGTTCTAATAAGTGTAGAATGGTTAAGAGAGTATTCTAAAGGCTTAGAATGGTCTAGGAATGTGTATTAGGACTTATAAGAACCATTAGAATGATCCTAAACATTGCATGGTACCCCAAGGGACGTAGAGGGTGTACCATGAGTCCTTGGAGGTTCTAACAAGTGTAGAATGGTTAAGAGAGTATTCTAAAGGCTTAGAATGGTCTAGGAATGTGTATTAGGACTTATAATAACCATTGGAATGATCCTAAACATTGCATGGTACCACAAGGGACGTAGAGGGTGTAGCATGAGTCCTTGTAGGTTCTAACAAGTGTAGAATGGTTAAGAGAGTATTCTAAAGGCTTAGAATGGTCTAGGAATGTGTATTAGGACTTATAAGAACCATTAGAATGATCCTAAACATTGCACGGTACCCCAAGGGATGTAGAGGGTGTACCATGAATCCTTGGAGGTTCTAACAAAGTGTAGAATGGTTAAGAGAGTATTCTAAATGCTTAGAATGGTCTAGGAATGTGTAATAGGACTTATAATAACCATTAGAATGATCCTAAACAATGCTTGAGTCCCCAAGGGACGTAGAGGGTTTAGCATGAGTCCTTGGAGGTTATAACAAGTGATGAATGGTTAAGAGAGTATTCTAAAGGCTTAGAATGGTCTAGGAATGTGTAGTAGGACTTATAAGAACCATTAGAATGATCCTAAACAATGCATGGTACCCCAAGGGATGTAGAGGGTGTACCATGAGTCCTTGGAGGTTCTAACAAGTGTAGAATGGTTAAGAGAGTATTCTAAAGGCTTACAATGGTCTAGGAATGTGTATTAGGACTTATAATAACCATTAGAATGATCCTAAACATTGAATGGTGCCCCAAGGGACGTAGATGGTGTAGCATGAGTCCTTGGAGGTTATAATAAGTGTAGAATGGTTAAGAGTGTATTCTAAAGGCTTAGAATGGTCTAGGAATGTGTACTAGGACTTGTAATAACCATTAGAACGATCCTAAACATTGCACGGTACCCCAAGGGACGTAGAGGGTGTACCATGAGTCCTTGGAGGTTCTAACAAAGTGTAGAATGGTTAAGAGAGTATTCTAAAGGCTTAGAATGGTCTAGGAATGAGTATTAGGACTTATAAGAACCATTAGAATGATGCTAAACATTGCTCGAGTCCCCAAGGGACATAAAGGGTGTAGGATGAGTCCTTGGAGATTCTAATAAGTGTAGAATGGTTAAGAGAGTATTCTAAAGGCTTAGAATGGTCTAGGAATGTGTATTAGGACTTATAAGAACCATTAGAATGATCCTAAACATTGCATGGTACCCCAAGGGACGTAGAGGGTGTACCATGAGTCCTTGGAGGTTCTAACAAGCGTAGAATGATTAAGAGAGTATTCTAAAGGCTTAGAATGGTCTAGGAATGTGTATTAGGACTTATAATAACCATTGGAATGATCCTAAACATTGCATGGTACCACAAGGGACGTAGAGGGTGTAGCATGAGTCCTTGTAGGTTCTAACAAGTGTAGAATGGTTAAGAGAGTATTCTAAAGGCTTAGAATGGTCTAGGAATGTGTATTAGGACTTATAAGAACCATTAGAATGTTCCTAAACATTGCACGGTACCCCAAGGGATGTAGAGGGTGTACCATGAATCCTTGGAGGTTCTAACAAAGTGTAGAATGGTTAAGAGAGTATTCTAAATGCTTAGAATGGTCTAGGAATGTGTAATAGGACTTATAATAACCATTAGAATGATCCTAAACAATGCTTGAGTCCCCAAGGGACGTAGAGGGTGTAGCATGAGTCCTTGGAGGTTATAACAAGTGTAGAATGGTTAAGAGAGTATTCTAAAGGCTTAGAATGGTCTAGGAATGTGTAGTAGGACTTATAAGAACCATTAGAATGATCCTAAACAATGCATGGTACCCCAAGGGATGTAGAGGGTGTACCATGAGTCCTTGGAGGTTCTAACAAGTGTAGAATGGTTAAGATAGTATTCTAAAGGCTTACAATGGTCTAGGAATGTGTATTAGGACTTATAATAACCATTAGAATGATCCTAAACATTGAATGGTGCCCCAAGGGACGTAGATGGTGTAGCATGAGTCCTTGGAGGTTATAATAAGTGTAGAATGGTTAAGAGTGTATTCTAAAGGCTTAGAATGGTCTAGGAATGTGTACTAGGACTTGTAATAACCATTAGAACGATCCTAAACATTGCACGGTACCCCAAGGGACGTAGAGGGTGTACCATGAGTCCTTGGAGGTTCTAACAAAGTGTAGAATGGTTAAGAGAGTATTCTAAAGGCTTAGAATGGTCTAGGAATGAGTATTAGGACTTATAAGAACCATTAGAATGATGCTAAACATTGCTCGAGTCCCCAAGGGACATAAAGGGTGTAGGATGAGTCCTTGGAGGTTCTAATAAGTGTAGAATGGTTAAGAGAGTATTCTAAAGGCTTAGAATGGTCTAGGAATGTGTATTAGGACTTATAAGAACCATTAGAATGATCCTAAACATTGCATGGTACCCCAAGGGACGTAGAGGGTGTACCATGAGTCCTTGGAGGTTCTAACAAGTGTAGAATGGTTAAGAGAGTATTCTAAAGGCTTAGAATGGTCTAGGAATGTGTATTAGGACTTATAATAACCATTGGAATGATCCTAAACATTGCATGGTACCACAAGGGACGTAGAGGGTGTAGCATGAGTCCTTGTAGGTTCTAACAAGTGTAGAATGGTTAAGAGAGTATTCTAAAGGCTTAGAATGGTCTAGGAATGTGTATTAGGACTTATAAGAACCATTAGAATGATCCTAAACATTGCACGGTACCCCAAGGGATGTAGAGGGTGTACCATGAATCCTTGGAGGTTCTAACAAAGTGTAGAATGGTTAAGAGAGTATTCTAAATGCTTAGAATGGTCTAGGAATGTGTAATAGGACTTATAATAACCATTAGAATGATCCTAAACAATGCTTGAGTCCCCAAGGGACGTAGAGGGTTTAGCATGAGTCCTTGGAGGTTATAACAAGTGATGAATGGTTAAGAGAGTATTCTAAAGGCTTAGAATGGTCTAGGAATGTGTAGTAGGACTTATAAGAACCATTAGAATGATCCTAAACAATGCATGGTACCCCAAGGGATGTAGAGGGTGTACCATGAGTCCTTGGAGGTTCTAACAAGTGTAGAATGGTTAAGAGAGTATTCTAAAGGCTTACAATGGTCTAGGAATGTGTATTAGGACTTATAATAACCATTAGAATGATCCTAAACATTGAATGGTGCCCCAAGGGACGTAGATGGTGTAGCATGAGTCCTTGGAGGTTATAATAAGTGTAGAATGGTTAAGAGTGTATTCTAAAGGCTTAGAATGGTCTAGGAATGTGTACTAGGACTTGTAATAACCATTAGAACGATCCTAAACATTGCACGGTACCCCAAGGGACGTAGAGGGTGTACCATGAGTCCTTGGAGGTTCTAACAAAGTGTAGAATGGTTAAGAGAGTATTCTAAAGGCTTAGAATGGTCTAGGAATGAGTATTAGGACTTATAAGAACCATTAGAATGATGCTAAACATTGCTCGAGTCCCCAAGGGACATAAAGGGTGTAGGATGAGTCCTTGGAGATTCTAATAAGTGTAGAATGGTTAAGAGAGTATTCTAAAGGCTTAGAATGGTCTAGGAATGTGTATTAGGACTTATAAGAACCATTAGAATGATCCTAAACATTGCATGGTACCCCAAGGGACGTAGAGGGTGTACCATGAGTCCTTGGAGGTTCTAACAAGTGTAGAATGATTAAGAGAGTATTCTAAAGGCTTAGAATGGTCTAGGAATGTGTATTAGGACTTATAATAACCATTGGAATGATCCTAAACATTGCATGGTACCACAAGGGACGTAGAGGGTGTAGCATGAGTCCTTGTAGGTTCTAACAAGTGTAGAATGGTTAAGAGAGTATTCTAAAGGCTTAGAATGGTCTAGGAATGTGTATTAGGACTTATAAGAACCATTAGAATGTTCCTAAACATTGCACGGTACCCCAAGGGATGTAGAGGGTGTACCATGAATCCTTGGAGGTTCTAACAAAGTGTAGAATGGTTAAGAGAGTATTCTAAATGCTTAGAATGGTCTAGGAATGTGTAATAGGACTTATAATAACCATTAGAATGATCCTAAACAATGCTTGAGTCCCCAAGGGACGTAGAGGGTTTAGCATGAGTCCTTGGAGGTTATAACAAGTGTTGAATGGTTAAGAGAGTATTCTAAAGGCTTAGAATGGTCTAGGAATGTGTAGTAGGACTTATAAGAACCATTAGAATGATCCTAAACAATGCATGGTACCCCAAGGGATGTAGAGGGTGTACCATGAGTCCTTGGAGGTTCTAACAAGTGTAGAATGGTTAAGAGAGTATTCTAAAGGCTTACAATGGTCTAGGAATGTGTATTAGGACTTATAATAACCATTAGAATGATCCTAAACATTGAATGGTGCCCCAAGGGACGTAGATGGTGTAGCATGAGTCCTTGGAGGTTATAATAAGTGTAGAATGGTTAAGAGTGTATTCTAAAGGCTTAGAATGGTCTAGGAATGTGTACTAGGACTTGTAATAACCATTAGAACGATCCTAAACATTGCACGGTACCCCAAGGGACGTAGAGGGTGTACCATGAGTCCTTGGAGGTTCTAACAAAGTGTAGAATGGTTAAGAGAGTATTCTAAAGGCTTAGAATGGTCTAGGAATGAGTATTAGGACTTATAAGAACCATTAGAATGATGCTAAACATTGCTCGAGTCCCCAAGGGACATAAAGGGTGTAGGATGAGTCCTTGGAGGTTCTAATAAGTGTAGAATGGTTAAGAGAGTATTCTAAAGGCTTAGAATGGTCTAGGAATGTGTATTAGGACTTATAAGAACCATTAGAATGATCCTAAACATTGCATGGTACCCCAAGGGACGTAGAGGGTGTACCATGAGTCCTTGGAGGTTCTAACAAGTGTAGAATGATTAAGAGAGTATTCTAAAGGCTTAGAATGGTCTAGGAATGTGTATTAGGACTTATAATAACCATTGGAATGATCCTAAACATTGCATGGTACCACAAGGGACGTAGAGGGTGTAGCATGAGTCCTTGTAGGTTCTAACAAGTGTAGAATGGTTAAGAGAGTATTCTAAAGGCTTAGAATGGTCTAGGAATGTGTATTAGGACTTATAAGAACCATTAGAATGTTCCTAAACATTGCACGGTACCCCAAGGGATGTAGAGGGTGTACCATGAATCCTTGGAGGTTCTAACAAAGTGTAGAATGGTTAAGAGAGTATTGTAAATGCTTAGAATGGTCTTGGAATGTGTAGTAGGACTTATAATAACCATTAGAATGATCCTAAACAATGCTTGAGTCGCCAAGGGACGTAGAGGGTGTAGCATGAGTCCTTGGAGGTTATAACAAGTGTAGAATGGTTAAGAGAGTATTCTAAAGGCTTAGAATGGTCTAGGAATGTGTATTAGGACTTATAATAACCATTGGAATAATCCTAAACATTGCATGGTACCACAAGGGACGTAGAGGGTGTAGCATGAGTCCTTGTAGGTTCTAACAAGTGTAGAATGGTTAAGAGAGTATTCTAAAGGCTTAGAATGGTCTAGGAATGTGTATTAGGACTTATAAGAACCATTAGCATGATCCTAAACATTGCACGGTACCCCAAGGGATGTAGAGGGTGTACCATGAATCCTTGGAGGTTCTAACAAAGTGTAGAATGGTTAAGAGAGTATTCTAAATGCTTAGAATGGTCTTGGAATGTGTAGTAGGACTTATAATAACCATTAGAATGATCCTAAACAATGCTTGAGTCGCCAAGGGACGTAGAGGGTGTAGCATGAGTCCTTGGAGGTTATAACAAGTGTAGAATGGTTAAGACAGTATTCTAAAGCCTTAGAATGGTCTAGGAATGTGTATTAGGACTTATAATAACCATTAGAATGATCCTAAACATTGCATGGTGCCTCAAGGGACGTAGAGGGTGTAACATGAGTCCTTGGAGGTTCTAATAAGTGTAGAATGGTTAAGAGAGTATTCTAAAGGCTTAGAATGGTCTAGGAATGAGTATTAGGACTTATAAGAACCATTAGAATGATCCTAAATATTGTTCGAGTCCCCACGGGACATAGAGGGTGTAGCAAGAGTCCTTGGAGGTTCTAATAAGAGTAGAATGGTTAAGAGAGTATTCTAAAGGCTTAGAATGGTCTAGGAATGTGTAGTAGGACTTATAAGAACCATTAGAATGATCCTAAACAATGCATGGTACCCCAAGGGATGAAGAGGGTGTACCATGAATCCTTGGAGGTTCTAACAAGTGTAGAATGGTTAAGAGAGTATTCTAAATGCTTAGAATGGTCTAGGAATGTGTAATAGGACTTATAATAACCATTAGAATGATCCTAAACAATGCTTGAGTCCCCAAGGGACGTAGAGGGTGTAGCATGAGTCCTTGGAGGTTATAACAAGTGTAGAATGGTTAAGAGAGTATTCTAAAGGCTTAGAATGGTCTAGGAATGTGTAGTAGGACTTATAAGAACCATTAGAATGATCCTAAACAATGCATGGTACCCCAAGGGATGTAGAGGGTGTACCATGAGTCCTTGGAGGTTCTAACAAGTGTAGAATGGTTAAGAGAGTATTCTAAAGGCTTACAATGGTCTAGGAATGTGTATTAGGACTTATAATAACCATTAGAATGATCCTAAAAATTGAATGGTGCCCCAAGGGACGTAGATGGTGTAGCATGAGTCCTTGGAGGTTCTAATAAGTGTAGAATGGTTAAGAGTGTATTCTAAAGGCTTAGAATGGTCTAGGAATGTGTACTAGGACTTATAATAACTATTAGAATGATCCTAAACATTGCACGGTACCCCACGGGACGTAGAGGGTGTACCATGAGTCCTTGGAGGTTCTAACAAAGTGTAGAATGGTTAAGAGAGTATTCTAAAGGCTTAGAATGGTCTAGGAATGTGTATTAGGACTTATAATAACCATTGGAATGATCCTAAACATTGCATGGTACCACAAGGGACGTAGAGGGTGTAGCATGAGTCCTTGTAGGTTCTAACAAAGTGTAGAATGGTTAAGAGAGTATTCTAAAGGCTTAGAATGGTTAAGAGAGTATTCTAAAGGCTTAGAATGGTCTAGGAATGTGTAGTAGGACTTATAAGAACCATTAGAATGATCCTAAACAATGCATGGTACCCCAAGGGATGAAGAGGGTGTACCATGAATCCTTGGAGGTTCTAACAAGTGTAGAATGGTTAAGGGAGTATTCTAAATGCTTAGAATGGTCTAGGAATGTGTAATAGGACTTATAATAACCATTAGAATGATCCTAAACAACGCTTGAGTCCCCAAGGGACGTAGAGGGTGTAGCATGAGTCCTTGGAGGTTATAACAAGTGTAGAATGGTTAAGAGAGTATTCTAAAGGCTTAGAATGGTCTAGGAATGTGTAGTAGGACTTATAAGAACCATTAGAATGATCCTAAACAATGCATGGTACCCCAAGGGATGTAGAGGGTGTACCATGAGTCCTTGGAGGTTCTAACAAGTGTAGAATGGTTAAGAGAGTATTCTAAAGGCTTAGAATGGTCTAGGAATGTGTAGTAGGACTTATAAGAACCATTAGAATGATCCTAAACAATGCATGGTACCCCAAGGGATGAAGAGGGTGTACCATGAATCCTTGGAGGTTCTAACAAGTGTAGAATGGTTAAGAGAGTATTCTAAATGCTTAGAATGGTCTAGGAATGTGTAATAGGACTTATAATAACCATTAGAATGATCCTAAACAATGCTTGAGTCCCCAAGGGACGTAGAGGGTGTAGCATGAGTCCTTGGAGGTTATAACAAGTGTAGAATGGTTAAGAGAGTATTCTAAAGGCTTAGAATGGTCTAGGAATGTGTAGTAGGACTTATAAGAACCATTAGAATGATCCTAAACAATGCATGGTACCCCAAGGGATGTAGAGGGTGTACCATGAGTCCTTGGAGGTTCTAACAAGTGTAGAATGGTTAAGAGAGTATTCTAAAGGCTTACAATGGTCTAGGAATGTGTATTAGGACTTATAATAACCATTAGAATGATCCTAAAAATTGAATGGTGCCCCAAGGGACGTAGATGGTGTAGCATGAGTCCTTGGAGGTTCTAATAAGTGTAGAATGGTTAAGAGTGTATTCTAAAGGCTTAGAATGGTCTAGGAATGTGTACTAGGACTTATAATAACTATTAGAATGATCCTAAACATTGCACGGTACCCCACGGGACGTAGAGGGTGTACCATGAGTCCTTGGAGGTTCTAACAAAGTGTAGAATGGTTAAGAGAGTATTCTAAAGGCTTAGAATGGTCTAGGAATGTGTATTAGGACTTATAATAACCATTGGAATGATCCTAAACATTGCATGGTACCACAACGGACGTAGAGGGTGTAGCATGAGTCCTTGTAGGTTCTAACAAAGTGTAGAATGGTTAAGAGAGTATTCTAAAGGCTTAGAATGGTTAAGAGAGTATTCTAAAGGCTTAGAATGGTCTAGGAATGAGTATTAGGACTTATAAGAACCATTAGAATGATCCTAAACATTGCTCGAGTCCCCAAGGGACATAGAGGGTGTAGGATGAGTCCTTGGAGGTTCTAATAAGTGTAGAATGGTTAAGAGAGTATTCTAAAGGCTTAGAATGGTCTGGGAATGTGTATTAGGACTTATAAGAACCATTAGAATGATCCTAAACATTGCATGGTACCCCAAGGGACGTAGAGAGTGTACCATGAGTCCTTGGAGGTTCTAACAAAGGGTAGAATGGTTAAGAGAGTATTCTAAAGGCTTAGAATGGTCTAGGAATGTGTATTAGGACTTATAATAACCATTGGAATGATCCTAAACATTGCATGGTACCACAAGGGACGTAGAGGGTGTAGCATGAGTCCTTGTAGGTTCTAACAAAGTGTAGAATGGTTAAGAGAGTATTCTAAAGGCTTAGAATGGTCTAGGAATGAGTATTAGGACTTATAAGAACCATTAGAATGATCCTAAACATTGCTCGAGTCCCCAAGGGACATAGAGGGTGTAGGATGAGTCCTTGGAGGTTCTAATAAGTGTAGAATGGTTAAGAGAGTATTCTAAAGGTTTAGAATGGTCTAGGAATGTGTATTAGGACTTATAAGAACCATTAGAATGATCCTAAACATTGCATGGTACCCCAAGGGACGTAGAGGGTGTACCATGAGTCCTTGGAGGTTCTAACAAGTGTAGAATGGTTAAGAGAGTATTCTAAAGGCTTAGAATGGTCTAGGAATGTGTATTAGGACTTATAATAACCATTGGAATGATCCTAAACATTGCATGGTACCACAAGGGACGTAGAGGGTGTAGCATGAGTCCTTGTAGGTTCTAACAAGTGTAGAATGGTTAAGAGAGTATTCTAAAGGCTTAGAATGGTCTAGGAATGTGTATTAGGACTTATAAGAACCAATAGAATGATCCTAAACATTGGTCGAGTCCCCAAGGGACATAGAGGGTGTAGCAAGAGTCCTTGGAGGTTCTAATAAGAGTAGAATGGTTAAGAGAGTATTCTAAAGGCTTAGAATGGTCTAGGAATGTGCAGTAGGACTTATAAGAACCATTAGAATGATCCTAAACAATGCATGGTACCCCAAGGGATGTAGAGGGTGTACCATGAGTCCTTGGAGGTTCTAAAAAGTGTAGAATGGTTAAGAGAGTATTCTAAATGCTTAGAATGGTCTAGGAATGTGTAATAGGACTTATAATAACCATTAGAATGATCCTAAACAATGCTTGAGTCCCCAAGGGACGTAGAGGGTGTAGCATGAGTCCTTGGAGGTTATAACAAGTGTAGAATGGTTAAGATAGTATTCTAAAGGCTTAGAATGGTCTAGGAATGTGTATTAGGACTTATAATAACCATTAGAATGATCCTAAACATTGCATGGTGCCCCAAGGGACGTAGAGGGTGTAGCATGAGTCCTTGGAGGTTCTAATAAGTGTAGAATGGTTGAGAGAGTATTCTAAAGGCTTAGAATGGTCTAGGAATGTGTAATAGGACTTATAATAACAATTAGAATGATCCTAAACATTGCATGGTACCCCAAGGGACGTAAAGGGTGTACCATGAGTCCTTGGAGGTTCTAACAAAGTGTAGAATGGTTAAGAGAGTATTCTAAAGGCTTAGAATGGTCTAGGAATGTGTATTAGGACTTATAATAACCATTGGAATGATCCTAAACATTGCATGATACCACAAGGGACGTAGAGGGTGTAGCATGAGTCCTTGTAGGTTCTAACAAGTGTAGAATGGTTAAGAGAGTATTCTAAAGGCTTAGAATGGTCTAGGAATGTGTATTAGGACTTATAAGAACCATTAGAATGATCCTAAACATTGTTCGAGTCCCCAAGGGACATAGAGGGTGTAGCAAGAGTCCTTGGAGGTTCTAATAAGAGTAGAATGGTTAAGAGAGTATTCTAAATACTTAGAATGGTCTAGGGATGTGTAGTAGGACTTATAAGAACCATTAGAATGATCCTAAACAATGCATGGTACCCCAAGGGATGTAGAGGGTGTACAATGAGTCCTTGGAGGTTCTAACAAGTGTAGAATGGTTAAGAGAGTATTCTAAAGGCTTACAATGGTCTAGGAATGTGTATTAGGACTTATAATAACCATTAGAATGATCCTAAACATTGAATGGTGCCCCAAGGGACGTAGATGGTGTAGCATGAGTCCTTGGAGGTTCTAATTAGTGTAGAATAGTTAAGAGTGTATTTTAAAGGCTTAGAATGGTCTAGGAATGTGTACTAGGACTTATAATAACCATTAGAATGATCCTAAACATTGCACGGTACCCCAAGGGACGTAGAGGGTGTACCATGAGTCCTTGGAGGTTCTAACAAACTGTAGAATGGTTAAGAGAGTATTCTAAAGGCTTAGAATGGTCTAGGAATGAGTATTAGGACTTATAAGAATCATTATAATGATTCTAAACATTGCTCGAGTCCCCAAGGGACATAGAGGGTGTAGGATGAGTCCTTGGAGGTTCTAATAAGTGTAGAATGGTTAAGAGAGTATTCTAAAGGCTTAGAATGGTCTAGGAATGTGTATTAGGACTTATAAGAACCATTAGAATGATCCTAAACATTGCATGGTACCCCAAGGGATGTAGAGGGTGTACCATGAGTCCTTGGAGGTTCTAACAAGTGTAGAATGGTTAAGAGAATATTCTAAAGGCTTACAATGGTCTAGGAATGTGTATTAGGACTTATAATAACCATTAGAATGATCCTAAACATTGAATGGTGCCCCAAGGGACGTAGATGGTGTAGCATGAGTCCTTGGAGGTTCTAATAAGTGTAGAATGGTTAAGAGTGTATTCTAAAGGCTTAGAATGGTCTAGGAATGTGTACTAGGACTTATAATAACCATTAGAATGATCCTAAACATTGCACGGTACCCCAAGGGACGTAGAGGGTGTACCATGAGTCCTTGGAGGTTCTAACAAACTGTAGAATGGTTAAGAGAGTATTCTAAAGGCTTAGAATGGTCTAGGAATGAGTATTAGGACTTATAAGAACCATTAGAATGATCCTAAACATTGCTCGAGTCCCCAAGGGACATAGAGGGTGTAGCAAGAGTCCTTGGAGGTTCTAATAAAAGTAGAATGGTTAAGAGAGTATTCTAAATGCTTAGAATGGTCTAGGAATGTGTAGTAGGACTTATAAGAACCATTAGAATGATCCTAAACAATGCATGGTACCCCAAGGGATGTAGAGGGTGTACCATGAGTCCTTGGAGGTTCTAACAAGTGTAGAATGGTTAAGAGAATATTCTAAAGGCTTACAATGGTCTAGGAATGTGTATTAGGACTTATAATAACCATTAGAATGATCCTAAACATTGAATGGTGCCCCAAGGGACGTAGATGGTGTAGCATGAGTCCTTGGAGGTTCTAATAAGTGTAGAATGGTTAAGAGAGTATTCTAAAGGCTTAGAATGGTCTAGAAATGTGTATTAGGACTTATAAGAACCATTAGAATGATCCTAAACATTGCATGGTACCCCAAGGGACGTAGAGGGTGTACCATGAGTCCTTGGAGGTTCTAACAAGTGTAGAATGGTTAAGAGAGTATTCTAAAGGCTTAGAATGGTCTAGGAATGTGTATTAGGACTTATAATAACCATTGGAATGATCCTAAACATTGCATGGTACCACAAGGGACATAGAGGGTGTAGCATGAGTCCTTGTAGGTTCTAACAAGTGTAGAATGGTTAAGAGAGTATTCTAAAGGCTTAGAATGGTCTAGGAATATGTATTAGGACTTATAAGAACCATTAGAATGATCCTAAACATTGTTCGAGTCCCCAAGGGACATAGAGGGTGTAGCAAGAGTCCTTGGAGGTTCTAATAAGAGTAGAATGGTTAAGAGAGTATTCTAAAGGCTTAGAATGGTCTAGGAATGTGTAGTAGGACTTATAAGAACCATTAGAATGATCCTAAACAATGCATGGTACCCGAAGGGATGTAGAGGGTGTACCATGAATCCTTGGAGGTTCTAACAAGTGTAGAATGGTTAAGAGAGTATTCTAAATGCTTAGAATGGTCTAGGAATGTGTAATAGGACTTATAATAACCATTAGAATGATCCTAAACAATGCTTGAGTCCCCAAGGGACGTAGAGGGTGTAGCATGAGTCCTTGGAGGTTATAACAAGTGTAGAATGGTTAAGATAGTATTCTAAAGGCTTAGAATGGTCTAGGAATGTGTATTAGGACTTATAATAACCATTAGAATGATCCTAAACATTGTTCGAGTCCCCAAGGGACATAGAGGGTGTAGCAAGAGTCCTTGGAGGTTCTAATAAGAGTAGAAAGGTTAAGAGAGTATTCTAAAGGCTTAGAATGGTCTAGGAATGTGTAGTAGGACTTATAATAACCATTAGAATGATCCTAAACATTGAATGGTGCCCCAAGGGACGTAGATGGTGTAGCATGAGTCCTTGGAGGTTCTAATAAGTGTAGAATGGTTAAGAGTGTATTCTAAAGGCTTAGAATGGTCTAGGAATGTGTACTAGGACTTATAATAACCATTAGAATGATCCTAAACATTGCACGGTACCCCAAGGGACGTGGAGGGTGTACCATGAGTCCTTGGAGGTTCTAACAAACTGTAGAATGGTTAAGAGAGTATTCTAAAGGCTTAGAATGGTCTAGGAATGAGTATTAGGACTTATAAGAATCATTAGAATGATTCTAAACATTGCTCGAGTCCCCAAGGGACATAGAGGGTGTAGGATGAGTCCTTGGAGGTTCTAATAAGTGTAGAATGGTTAAGAGAGTATTCTAAAGGCTTAGAATGGTCTAGGAATGTGTATTAGGACTTATAAGAACAATTAGAATGATCCTAAACATTGCATGGTACCCCAAGGGACGTAGAGGGTGTACCATGAGTCCTTGGAGGTTCTAACAAACTGTAGAATGGTTAAGAGAGTATTCTAAAGGCTTAGAATGGTCTAGGAATGTGTATTAGGACTTATAAGAACCATTAGAATGATCCTAAACATTGCATGGTACCCCAAGGGACGTAGAGGGTGTACCATGAGTCCTTGGAGGTTCTAACAAACTGTAGAATGGTTAAGAGAGTATTCTAAAGGCTTAGAATGGTCTAGGAATGAGTATTAGGACTTATAAGAATCATTAGAATGATTCTAAACATTGCTCGAGTCCCCAAGGGACATAGAGGGTGTAGGATGAGTCCTTGGAGGTTCTAATAAGTGTAGAATGGTTAAGAGAGTATTCTAAAGGCTTAGAATGGTCTAGGAATGTGTATTAGGACTTATAAGAACCATTAGAATGATCCTAAACATTGCATGGTACCCCAAGGGACGTAGAGGGTGTACCATGAGTCCTTGGAGGTTCTAACAAAGTGTAGAATGGTTAAGAGAGTATTCTAAATGCTTAGAATGGTCTAGGAATGTGTATTAGGACTTATAAGAACCATTAGAATAATCCTAAACATTGCATGGTACCCCAAGGGACGTAGAGGGTGTACCATGAGTCCTTGGAGGTTCTAACAAACTGTAGAATGGTTAAGAGAGTATTCTAAAGGCTTAGAATGGTCTAGGAATGTGTATTAGGACTTATAAGAACCATTAGAATGATCCTAAACATTGCATGGTACCCCAAGGGACGTAGAGGGTGTACCATGAGTCCTTGGAGGTTCTAACAAACTGTAGAATGGTTAAGAGAGTATTCTAAAGGCTTAGAATGGTCTAGGAATGTGTATTAGGACTTATAATAACCATTAGAATGATCCTAAACATTGAATGGTGCCCCAAGGGACGTAGATGGAGTAGCATGAGTCCTTGGAGGTTCTAATAAGTGTAGAATGGTTAAGAGAGTATTCTAAAGGCTTAGAATGGTCTAGAAATGTGTATTAGGACTTATAAGAACCATTAGAATGATCCTAAACATTGCATGGTACCCCAAGGGACGTAGAGGGTGTACCATGAGTCCTTGGAGGTTCTAACAAACTGTAGAATGGTTAAGAGAGTATTCTAAAGGCTTAGAATGGTCTAGGAATGTGTATTAGGACTTATAAGAACCATTAGAATGATCCTAAACATTGCATGGTACCCCAAGGGACGTAGAGGGTGTACCATGAGTCCTTGGAGGTTCTAACAAGTGTAGAATGGTTAAGAGAGTATTCTAAAGGCTTAGAATGGTCTAGGAATGTGTATTAGGACTTATAATAACCATTGGAATGATCCTAAACATTACATGGTACCACAAGGGACGTAGAGGGTGTAGCATGAGTCCTTGTAGGTTCTAACAAGTGTAGAATGGTTAAGAGAGTATTCTAAAGGCTTAGAATGGTCTAGGAATGTGTATTAGGACTTATAAGAACCATTAGAATGATCCTAAACATTGTTCGAGTCCCCAAGGGACATAGAGGGTGTAGCAAGAGTCCTTGGAGGTTCTAATAAGAGTAGAAAGGTTAAGAGAGTATTCTAAAGGCTTAGAATGGTCTAGGAATGTGTAGTAGGACTTATAATAACCATTAGAATGATCCTAAACATTGAATGGTGCCCCAAGGGACGTAGATGGTGTATCATGAGTCCTTGGAGGTTCTAATAAGTGTAGAATGGTTAAGAGTGTATTCTAAAGGCTTAGAATGGTCTAGGAATGTGTACTAGGACTTATAATAACCATTAGAATGATCCTAAACATTGCACGGTACCCCAAGGGACGTAGAGGGTGTACCATGAGTCCTTGGAGGTTCTAACAAACTGTAGAATGGTTAAGAGAGTATTCTAAAGGCTTAGAATGGTCTAGGAATGAGTATTAGGACTTATAAGAATCATTAGAATGATTCTAAACATTGCTCGAGTCCCCAAGGGACATAGAGGGTGTAGGATGAGTCCTTGGAGGTTCTAACAAGTGTAGAATGGTTAAGAGAGTATTCTAAAGGCTTAGAATGGTATAGGAATGTGTATTAGGACTTATAAGAACCATTAGAATGATCCTAAACATTGCATGGTACCCCAAGGGACGTAGAGGGTGTACCATGAGTCCTTGGAGGTTCTAACAAGTGAAGAATGGTTAAGAGAGTATTCTAAAGGCTTTAACAAAAAGTGTAGTAGGACTTATAATAACCATTAGAATGATCCTAAACATTGAATGGTGCCCCAAGGGACGTAGATGGTGTAGCATGAGTCCTTGGAGGTTCTAATAAGTGTAGAATGGTTAAGAGTGTATTCTAAAGGCTTAGAATGGTCTAGGAATGTGTATTAGGACTTATAAGAACCATTAGAATGATCCTAAACATTGCATGGTACCCCAAGGGACGTAGAGGGTGTACCATGAGTCCTTGGAGGTTCTAACAAACTGTAGAATGGTTAAGAGAGTATTCTAAAGGCTTAGAATGGTCTAGGAATGTGTATTAGGACTTATAAGAACCATTAGAATGATCCTAAACATTGCATGGTACCCCAAGGGACGTAGAGGGTGTACCATGAGTCCTTGGAGGTTTTAACAAACTGTAGAATGGTTAAGAGAGTATTCTAAAGGCTTAGAATGGTCTAGGAATGAGTATTAGGACTTATAAGAATCATTAGAATGATTCTAAACATTGCTCGAGTCCCCAAGGGACATAGAGGGTGTAGGATGAGTCCTTGGAGGTTCTAATAAGTGTAGAATGGTTAAGAGAGTATTCTAAAGGCTTAGAATGGTCTAGGAATGTGTATTAGGACTTATAAGAACCATTAGAATGATCCTAAACATTGCATGGTACCCCAAGGGACGTAGATGGTGTAGCATGAGTCCTTGGAGGTTCTAATAAGTGTAGAATGGTTAAGAGTGTATTCTAAAGGCTTAGAATGGTCTAGGAATGTGTATTAGGACTTATAAGAACCATTAGAATGATCCTAAACATTGCATGGTACCCTAAGGGACGTAGAGGGTGTACCATGAGTCCTTGGAGGTTCTAACAAACTGAAGAATGGTTAAGAGAGTATTCTAAAGGCTTAGAATGGTCTAGGAATGTGTATTAGGACTTATAAGAACCATTAGAATGATCCTAAACATTGCATGGTACCCCAAGGGACGTAGAGGGTGTACCATGAGTCCTTGGAGGTTCTAACAAACTGTAGAATGGTTAAGAGAGTATTCTAAAGGCTTAGAATGGTCTAGGAATGTGTATTAGGACTTATAATAACCATTAGAATGATCCTAAACATTGAATGGTCCCCCAAGGGACGTAGATGGTGTAGCATGAGTCCTTGGAGGTTCTAATAAGTGTAGAATGGTTAAGAGAGTATTCTAAAGGCTTAGAATGGTCTAGAAATGTGTATTAGGACTTATAAGAACCATTAGAATGATCCTAAACATTGCATGGTACCCCAAGGGACGTAGAGGGTGTACCATGAGTCCTTGGAGGTTCTAACAAGTGTAGAATGGTTAAGAGAGTATTCTAAAGGCTTAGAATGGTCTAGGAATGTGTATTAGGACTTATAATAACCATTGGAATGATCCTAAACATTGCATGGTACCACAAGGGACGTAGAGGGTGTAGCATGAGTCCTTGTAGGTTCTAACAAGTGTAGAATGGTTAAGAGAGTATTCTAAAGGCTTAGAATGGTCTAGGAATGTGTATTAGGACTTATAAGAACCATTAGAATGATCCTAAACATTGTTCGAGTCCCCAAGGGACATAGAGGGTGTAGCAAGAGTCCTTGGAGGTTCTAATAAGAGTAGAAAGGTTAAGAGAGTATTCTAAAGGCTTAGAATGGTCTAGGAATGTGTAGTAGGACTTATAATAACCATTAGAATGATCCTAAACATTGAATGGTGCCCCAAGGGACGTAGATGGTGTAGCATGAGTCCTTGGAGGTTCTAATAAGTGTAGAATGGTTAAGAGTGTATTCTAAAGGCTTAGAATGGTCTAGGAATGTGTACTAGGACTTATAATAACCATTAGAATGATCCTAAACATTGCACGGTACCCCAAGGGACGTAGAGGGTGTACCATGAGTCCTTGGAGGTTCTAACAAACTGTAGAATGGTTAAGAGAGTATTCTAAAGGCTTAGAATGGTCTAGGAATGAGTATAAGGACTTATAAGAATCATTAGAATGATTCTAAACATTGCTCGAGTCCCCAAGGGACATAGAGGGTGTAGGATGAGTCCTTGGAGGTTCTAATAAGTGTAGAATGGTTAAGAGAGTATTCAAAAGGCTTAGAATGGTCTAGGAATGTGTATTAGGACTTATAAGAACCATTAGAATGATCCTAAACATTGCATGGTACCCCAAGGGACGTAGAGGGTGTACCATGAGTCCTTGGAGGTTCTAACAAGTGAAGAATGGTTAAGAGAGTATTCTAAAGGCTTAGAATGGTCTAGGAATGTGTATTAGGACTTATAATAACCATTAGAATGATCCTAAACATTGAATGGTCCCCCAAGGGACGTAGATGGTGTAGCATGAGTCCTTGGAGGTTCTAATAAGTGTAGAATGGTTAAGAGAGTATTCTAAAGGCTTAGAATGGTCTAGAAATGTGTATTAGGACTTATAAGAACCATTAGAATGATCCTAAACATTGCATGGTACCCCAAGGGACGTAGATGGTGTAGCATGAGTCCTTGGAGGTTCTAATAAGTGTAGAATGGTTAAGAGAGTATTCTAAAGGCTTAGAATGGTCTAGAAATGTGTATTAGGACTTATAAGAACCATTAGAATGATCCTAAACATTGCATGGTACCCCTAGGGACGTAGAGGGTGTACCATGAGTCCTTGGAGGTTCTAACAAACTGTAGAATGGTTAAGAGAGTATTCTAAAGGCTTAGAATGGTCTAGGAATGTGTATTAGGACTTATAATAACCATTAGAATGATCCTAAACATTGAATGGTCCCCCAAGGGACGTAGATGGTGTAGCATGAGTCCTTGGAGGTTCTAATAAGTGTAGAATGGTTAAGAGAGTATTCTAAAGGCTTAGAATGGTCTAGAAATGTGTATTAGGACTTATAAGAACCATTAGAATGATCCTAAACATTGCATGGTACCACAAGGGACGTAGACGGTGTAGCATGAGTCCTTGTAGGTTCTAACAAGTGTAGAATGGTTAAGAGAGTATTCTAAAGGCTTAGAATGGTCTAAGAATGTGTATTAGGACTTATAAGAACCATTAGAATGATCCTAAACATTGTTCGAGTCCCCAAGGGACATAGAGGGTGTAGCAAGAGTCCTTGGAGGTTCTAATAAGAGTAGAATGGTTAAGAGAGTATTCTAAAGGCTTAGAATGGTCTAGGAATGTATAGTAGGACTTATAAGAACCATTAGAATGATCCTAAACAATGCATGGTACCCCAAGGGATGAAGAGGGTGTACCATGAATCCTTGGAGGTTCTAACAAGTGTAGAATGGTTAAGAGAGTATTCTAAATGCTTAGAATGGTCTAGGAATGTGTAATAGGACTTATAATAACCATTAGAATGATCCTAAACAATGCTTGAGTCCCCAAGGGACGTAGAGGGTGTAGCATGAGTCCTTGGAGGTTATAACAAGTGTAGAATGGTTAAGAGAGTATTCTAAAGGCTTAGAATGGTCTAGGAATGTGTAGTAGGACTTATAAGAACCATTAGAATGATCCTAAACAATGCATGGTACCCCAAGGGATGAAGAGGGTGTACCATGAATCCTTGGAGGTTCTAACAAGTGTAGAATGGTTAAGAGAGTATTCTAAATGCTTAGAATGGTCTAGGAATGTGTAATAGGACTTATAATAACCATTAGAATGATCCTAAACAATGCTTGAGTCCCCAAGGGACGTAGAGGGTGTAGCATGAGTCCTTGGAGGTTATAACAAGTGTAGAATGGTTAAGAGAGTATTCTAAAGGCTTAGAATGGTCTAGGAATGTGTAGTAGGACTTATAAGAACCATTAGAATGATCCTAAACAATGCATGGTACCCCATGGGATGTAGAGGGTGTACCATGAGTCCTTGGAGGTTCTAACAAGTGTAGAATGGTTAAGAGAGTATTCTAAAGGCTTACAATGGTCTAGGAATGTGTATTAGGACTTATAATAACCATTAGAATGATCCTAAACATTGCATGGTGCCACAAGGGACGTAGAGGGTGTAGCATGAGTCCTTGGAGGTTCTAATAAGTGTAGAATGGTTAAGAGTGTATTCTAAAGGCTTAGAATGGTCTAGGAATGTGTACTAGGACTTATAATAACCATTAGAATGATCCTAAACAATGCATGGTACCCCAAGGGACGTAGAGGGTGTACCATGAGTCCTTGGAGGTTCTAACAAAGTTTAGAATGGTGAAGAGAGTATTCTAAAGGCTTAGAATGGTCTAGGAATGTGTATTAGGACTTATAATAACCATTGGAATGATCCTAAACATTGCATGGTGCCCCAAGGGACGTAGAGGGTGTAGGATGAGTCCTTGGAGGTTCTAATAAGTGTAGAATGGTTAAGAGTGTATTCTAAAGGCTTAGAATGGTCTAGGAATGTGTACTAGGACTTATAATAACCATTAGAATGATCCTAAACAATGCATGGTACCCCAAGGGACGTAGAGGGTGTAGCATGAGTCCTTGGAGGTTCTAATAAGAGTAGAATGGTTAAGAGAGTATTCTAAAGGCTTAGAATGGTCTAGGAATGTGTAGTAGGACTTATAAGAAGCATTAGAATGATCCTAAACAATGCATGGTACCCCAAGGGATGTAGAGGGTGTACCATGAGTCCTTGGAGGTTCTAACAAGTGTAGAATGGTTAAGAGAGTATTCTAAATGCTTAGAATGGTCTAGGAATGTGTAATAGGACTTATAATAACCATTAGAATGATCCTAAACAATGCTTGAGTCCCCAAGGGACGTAGAGGGTGTAGCATGAGTCCTTGGAGGTTATAACAAGTGTACAATGGTTAAGAGAGTATTCTAAAGGCTTAGAATGGTCTAGGAATGTGTAGTAGGACTTATAAGAACCATTAGAATGATCCTAAACAATGCATGGTACCCCATGGGATGTAGAGGGTGTACCATGAGTCCTTGGAGGTTCTAACAAGTGTAGAATGGTTAAGAGAGTATTCTAAAGGCTTACAATGGTCTAGGAATGTGTATTAGGACTTATAATAACCATTAGAATGATCCTATACATTGCATGGTGCCACAAGGGACGTAGAGGGTGTAGCATGAGTCCTTGGAGGTTCTAATAAGTGTAGAATGGTTAAGAGTGTATTCTAAAGGCTTAGAATGGTCTAGGAATGTGTACTAGGACTTATAATAACCATTAGAATGATCCTAAACAATGCATGGTACCCAAGGGACGTAGAGGGTGTACCATGAGTCCTTGGAGGTTCTAACAAAGTTTAGAATGGTTAAGAGAGTATTCTAAACGCTTAGAATGGTCTAGGAATGTGTATTAGGACTTATAATAACCATTGGAATGATCCTAAACATTGCATGGTGCCCCAAGGGACGTAGAGGGTGTAGCATGAGTCCTTGGAGGTTCTAATAAGTGTAGAATGGTTATTAAGAGAGTATTCTAAAGGCTTAGAATTGTCTAGGAATGTGTACTAGGACTTATAATAACCATTAGAATGATCCTAAACATTGCATGGTACCCCAAGGGACGTAGAGGGTGTACCATGAGTCCTTGGAGGTTCTAACAAAGTGTAGAATGGTTAAGAGAGTATTCTAAAGGCTTAGAATGGTCTAGGAATGTGTATTAGGACTTATAATAACCATTGGAATGATCCTAAACATTGCATGGTACCACAAGGGACGTAGACGGTGTAGCATGAGTCCTTGTAGGTTCTAACAAGTGTAGAATGGTTAAGAGAGTATTCTAAAGGCTTAGAATGGTCTAAGAATGTGTATTAGGACTTATAAGAACCATTAGAATGATCCTAAACATTGTTCGAGTCCCCAAGGGACATAGAGGGTGTAGCAAGAGTCCTTGGAGGTTCTAATAAGAGTAGAATGGTTAAGAGAGTATTCTAAAGGCTTAGAATGGTCTAGGAATGTGTAGTAGGACTTATAAGAACCATTAGAATGATCCTAAACAATGCATGGTACCCCAAGGGATGAAGAGGGTGTACCATGAATCCTTGGAGGTTCTAACAAGTGTAGAATGGTTAAGAGAGTATTCTAAATGCTTAGAATGGTCTAGGAATGTGTAATAGGACTTATAATAACCATTAGAATGATCCTAAACAATGCTTGAGTCCCCAAGGGACGTAGAGGGTGTAGCATGAGTCCTTGGAGGTTATAACAAGTGTAGAATGGTTAAGAGAGTATTCTAAAGGCTTAGAATGGTCTAGGAATGTGTAGTAGGACTTATAAGAACCATTAGAATGATCCTAAACAATGCATGGTACCCCATGGGATGTAGAGGGTGTACCATGAGTCCTTGGAGGTTCTAACAAGTGTAGAATGGTTAAGAGAGTATTCTAAAGGCTTACAATGGTCTAGGAATGTGTATTAGGACTTATAATAACCATTAGAATGATCCTAAACATTGCATGGTGCCACAAGGGAAGTAGAGGGTGTAGCATGAGTCCTTGGAGGTTCTAATAAGTGTAGAATGGTTAAGAGTGTATTCTAAAGGCTTAGAATGGTCTAGGAATGTGTACTAGGACTTATAATAACCATTAGAATGATCCTAAACAATGCATGGTACCCCAAGGGACGTAGAGGGTGTACCATGAGTCCTTGGAGGTTCTAACAAAGTTTAGAATGGTTAAGAGAGTATTCTAAAGGCTTAGAATGGTCTAGGAATGTGTATTAGGACTTATAATAACCATTGGAATGATCCTAAACATTGCATGGTGCCCCAAGGGACGTAGAGGGTGTAGCATGAGTCCTTGGAGGTTCTAATAAGTGTAGAATGGTTATTAAGAGAGTATTCTAAAGGCTTAGAATTGTCTAGGAATGTGTACTAGGACTTATAATAACCATTAGAATGATCCTAAACATTGCATGGTACCCCAAGGGACGTAGAGGGTGTACCATGAGTCCTTGGAGGTTCTAACAAGTGTAGAATGGTTAAGAGAGTATTCTAAATGCTTAGAATGGTCTAGGAATGTGTAATAGGACTTATAATAACCATTAGAATGATCCTAAACAATGCTTGAGTCCCCAAGGGACGTAGAGGGTGTAGCATGAGTCATTGGAGGTTCTAATAAGTGTAGAATGGTTAAGAGAGTATTCTAAAGGCTTAGAATGGTCTATGAATGTGTACTAGGACTTATAATAACCATTAGAATGATCCTAAACATTGCACGGTACCCCAAGGGACGTAGAGGGTGTACCATGAGTCCTTGGAGGTTCTAACAAAGTGTAGAATGGTTAAGAGAGTATTCTAAAGGCTTAGAATGGTCTAGTAGGACTTATAAGAACCATTAGAATGATCCTAAACAATGCATGGTACCCCAAGGGATGTAGAGGGTGTACCATGAATCCTTGGAGGTTCTAACAAGTGTAGAATGGTTAAGAGAGTATTCTAAATGCTTAGAATGGTCTAGGAATGTGTAATAGGACTTATAATAACCATTAGAATGATCCTAAACAATGCTTGAGTCCCCAAGGGACGTAGAGGGTGTAGCATGAGTCCTTGGAGGTTCTAATAAGTGTAGACTGGTTAAGAGAGTATTCTAAAGGCTTAGAATGGTGTAGGAATGTGTACTAGGACTTATAATAACCATTAGAATGATCCTAAACATTGCACGGTACCCCAAGGGACGTAGAGGGTGTACCATGAGTCCTTGGAGGTTCTAACAAAGTGTAGAACGGTTAAGAGAGTATTCTAAAGGCTTAGAATGGTCTAGGAATGTGTACTAGGACTTATAATAACCATTAGAATGATCCTAAACATTGCATGGTACCCCAAGGGACGTAGAGGGTGTACCATGAGTCCTTGGAGGTTCTAACAAAGTGTAGAATGGTTAAGAGAGTATTCTAAAGGCTTAGAATGGTCTAGGAATGTGTAATAGGACTTATAATAACCATTAGAATGATCCTAAACAATGCTTGAGTCCCCAAGGGACGTAGAGGGTGTAGCATGAGTCCTTGGAGGTTATAACAAGTGTAGAATGGTTAAGATAGTATTCTAAAGGCTTAGAATGGTCTAGGAATGAGTATTAGGACTTATAAGAACCATTAGAATGATCCTAAATATTGTTCGAGTCCCCAAGGGACATAGAGGGTGTA
Source organism: Crotalaria pallida (assembly GCA_037953625.1). Lineage (NCBI taxonomy): Eukaryota > Viridiplantae > Streptophyta > Magnoliopsida > Fabales > Fabaceae > Crotalaria > Crotalaria pallida. The sequence continues at coordinate 60,576,068 of CM075655.1, read as the reverse complement.
GCAAGAGTCCTTGGAGGTTCTAATAAGAGTAGAATGGTTAAGAGAGTATTCTAAAGGCTTAGAATGGTCTAGGAATGTTTACTAGGACTTATAATAACCATTAGAATGATCCTAAACATTGCATGGTACGCCAAGGGACGTAGAGGGTGTACCATGAGTCCTTGGAGGTTCTAACAAAGTGTAGAATGGTTAAGAGAGTATTCTAAAGGCTTAGAATGGTCTAGGAATGTGTAATAGGACTTATAATAACCATTAGAATGATCCTAAACAATGCTTGAGTCCCCAAGGGACGTAGAGGGTGTAGCATGAGTCCTTGGAGGTTATAACAAGTGTAGAATGGTTAAGATAGTATTCTAAAGGCTTAGAATGGTCTAGGAATGAGTATTAGGACTTATAAGAACCATTAGAATGATCCTAAATATTGGTCCAGTCCCCAAGGGACATAGAGGGTGTAGCAAGAGTCCTTGGAGGTTCTAATAAGAGTAGAATGGTTAAGAGAGTATTCTAAAGGCTTAGAATGGTCTAGGAATGTGTAGTAGGACTTATAAGAACCATTAGAATGATCCTAAACATTGCATGGTACCCCAAGGGACGTAGAGGGTGTACCATGAGTCCTTGGAGGTTCTAACAAGTGTAGAATGGTTAAGAGAGTATTCTAAATGCTTAGAATGGTCTAGGAATGTGTAATAGGACTTATAATAACCATTAGAATGATCCTAAACAATGCTTGAGTCCCCAAGGGACGTAGAGGGTGTAGCATGAGTCATTGGAGGTTCTAATAAGTGTAGAATGGTTAAGAGAGTATTCTAAAGGCTTAGAATGGTCTAGGAATGTGTACTAGGACTTATAATAACCATTAGAATGATCCTAAACATTGCACGGTACCCCAAGGGACGTAGAGGGTGTACCATGAGTCCTTGGAGGTTCTAACAAAGTGTAGAATGGTTAAGAGAGTATTCTAAAGGCTTAGAATGGTCTAGTAGGACTTATAAGAACCATTAGAATGATCCTAAATAATGCATGGTACCCCAAGGGATGTAGAGGGTGTAGCATGAGTCCTTGGAGGTTCTAACAAGTGTAGAATGGTTAAGAGAGTATTCTAAAGGCTTACAATGGTCTAGGAATGTGTACTAGGACTTATAATAACCATTAGAATGATCCTAAACATTGCATGGTACCCCAAGGGACGTAGAGGGTGTACCATGAGTCCTTGGAGGTTCTAACAAAGTGTAGAATGGTTAAGAGAGTATTCTAAAGGCTTAGAATGGTCTAGGAATGTGTAATAGGACTTATAATAACCATTAGAATGGTCCTAAACATTGTTCGAGTCCCCAAGGGACATAGAGGGTGTAGCAAGAGTCCTTGGAGGTTCTAATAAGAGTAGAATGGTTAAGAGAGTATTCTAAAGGCTTAGAATGGTCTAGGAATGTGTAGTAGGACTTATAAGAACCATTAGAATGATCCTAAACAATGCATGGTACCCCAAGGGATGTAGAGGGTGTACCATGAATCCTTGGAGGTTCTAACAAGTGTAGAATGGTTAAGAGAGTATTCTAAATGCTTAGAATGGTCTAGGAATGTGTAATAGGACTTATAATAACCATTAGAATGATCCTAAACAATGCTTGAGTCCCCAAGGGACGTAGACGGTGTAGCATGAGTCCTTGTAGGTTCTAACAAGTGTAGAATGGTTAAGAGAGTATTCTAAAGGCTTAGAATGGTCTAAGAATGTGTATTAGGACTTATAAGAACCATTAGAATGATCCTAAACATTGTTCGAGTCCCCAAGGGACATAGAGGGTGTAGCAAGAGTCCTTGGAGGTTCTAATAAGAGTAGAATGGTTAAGAGAGTATTCTAAAGGCTTAGAATGGTCTAGGAATGTGTAGTAGGACTTATAAGAACCATTAGAATGATCCTAAACAATGCATGGTACCCCAAGGGATGTAGAGGGTGTACCATGAATCCTTGGAGGTTCTAACAAGTGTAGAATGGTTAAGAGAGTATTCTAAATGCTTAGAATGGTCTAGGAATGTGTAATAGGACTTATAATAACCATTAGAATGATCCTAAACAATGCTTGAGTCCCCAAGGGACGTAGAGGGTGTAGCATGAGTCCTTGGAGGTTATAACAAGTGTAGAATGGTTAAGATAGTATTCTAAAGGCTTAGAATGGTCTAGGAATGAGTATTAGGACTTATAAGAACCATTAGAATGATCCTAAATATTGTTCGAGTCCCCAAGGGACATGGAGGGTGTAGCAAGAGTCCTTGGAGGTTCTAATAAGAGTAGAATGGTTAAGAGAGTATTCTAAAGGCTTAGAATGGTCTAGGAATGTGTAGTAGGACTTATAAGAACCATTAGAATGATCCTAAACATTGCATGGTACCCCAAGGGACGTAGAGGGTGTATCATGAGTCCTTGGAGGTTCTAACAAGTGTAGAATGGTTAAGAGAGTATTCTAAATGCTTAGAATGGTCTAGGAATGTGTAATAGGACTTATAATAACCATTAGAATGATCTTAAACAATGCTTGAGTCCCCAAGGGACGTAGAGGGTGTAGCATGAGTCCTTGGAGGTTCTAATAAGTGTAGACTGGTTAAGAGAGTATTCTAAAGCCTTAGAATGGTGTAGGAATGTGTACTAGGACTTATAATAACCATTAGAATGATCCTAAACATTGCACGGTACCCTAAGGGACGTAGAGGGTGTACCATGAGTCCTTGGAGGTTCTAACAAAGTGTAGAATGGTTAAGAGAGTATTCTAAAGGCTTAGAATGGTCTAGGAATGTGTACTAGGACTTATAATAACCATTAGAATGATCCTAAACATTGCATGGTACCCCAAGGGACGTAGAGGGTGTACCATGAGTCCTTGGAGGTTCTAACAAAGTGTAGAATGGTTAAGAGAGTATTCTAAAGGCTTAGAATGGTCTAGGAATGTGTAATAGGACTTATAATAACCATTAGAATGATCCTAAACAATGCTTGAGTCCCCAAGGGACGTAGAGGGTGTAGCATGAGTCCTTGGAGGTTATAACAAGTGTAGAATGGTTAAGATAGTATTCTAAAGGCTTAGAATGGTCTAGGAATGAGTATTAGGACTTATAAGAACCATTAGAATGATCCTAAATATTGTTCGAGTCCCCAAGGGACATAGAGGGTGTAGCAAGAGTCCTTGGAGGTTCAAATAAGAGTAGAATGGTTAAGAGAGTATTCTAAAGGCTTAGAATGGTCTAGGAATGTGTACTAGGACTTATAATAACCATTAGAATGATCCTAAACATTGCATGGTACCCCAAGGGACGTAGAGGGTGTACCATGAGTCCTTGGAGGTTCTAACAAAGTGTAGAATGGTTAAGAGAGTATTCTAAAGGCTTAGAATGGTCTAGGAATGTGTAATAGGACTTATAATAACCATTAGAATGATCCTAAACAATGCTTGAGTCCCCAAGGGACGTAGAGGGTGTAGCATGAGTCCTTGGAGGTTATAACAAGTGTAGAATGGTTAAGATAGTATTCTAAAGGCTTAGAATGGTCTAGGAATGAGTATTAGGACTTATAAGAACCATTAGAATGATCCTAAATATTGTTCGAGTCCCCAAGGGACATAGAGGGTGTAGCAAGAGTCCTTGGAGGTTCTAATAAGAGTAGAATGGTTAAGAGAGTATTCTAAAGGCTTAGAATGGTCTAGGAATGTGTAGTAGGACTTATAAGAACCATTAGAATGATCCTAAACATTGCATGGTACCCCAAGGGACGTAGAGGGTGTACCATGAGTCCTTGGAGGTTCTAACAAGTGTAGAATGGTTAAGAGAGTATTCTAAATGCTTAGAATGGTCTAGGAATGTGTAATAGGACTTATAATAACCATTAGAATGATCCTAAACAATGCTTGAGTCCCCAAGGGACGTAGAGGGTGTAGCATGAGTCCTTGGAGGTTCTAATAAGTGTAGAATGGTTATGAGAGTATTCTAAAGGCTTAGAATGGTCTAGGAATGTGTACTAGGACTTATAATAACCATTAGAATGATCCTAAACATTGCACGGTACCCCAAGGGACGTAGAGGGTGTACCATGAGTCCTTGGAGGTTCTAACAAAGTGTAGAATGGTTAATAGAGTATTCTAAAGGCTTAGAATGGTCTAGGAATGTGTAGTAGGACTTATAAGAACCATTAGAATGATCCTAAACAATGCATGGTACCCCAAGGGATGTAGAGGGTGTAGCATGAGTCCTTGGAGGTTCTAACAAGTGTAGAATGGTTAAGAGAGTATTCTAAAGGCTTACAATGGTCTAGGAATGTGTATTAGGACTTATAATAACCATTAGAATGATCCTAAACATTGCATGGTGCCCCAAGGGACGTAGAGGGTGTAGCATGAGTCCTTGGAGGTTCTAATAAGTGTAGAATGGTTAAGAGTGTATTCTAAAGGCTTAGAATGGTCTAGGAATGTGTACTAGGACTTATAATAACCATTGGAATGATCGTAAACAATGCATGGTACCCCAAGGGATGTAGAGGGTGTACCATGAATCCTTGGAGGTTCTAACAAGTGTAGAATGGTTAAGAGAGTATTCTAAAGGCTTAGAATGGTCTAGTAATGTGTAGTAGGACTTATAAGAACCATTAGAATGATCCTAAACAATGCATGGTACCCCAAGGGATGTAGAGGGTGTAGCATGAGTCCTTGGAGGTTCTAACAAGTGTAGAATGGTTAAGAGAGTATTCTAAAGGCTTACAATGGTCTAGGAATGTGTATTAGGACTTATAATAACCATTAGAATGATCCTAAACATTGCATGGTGCCCCAAGGGACGTAGAGGGTGTAGCATGAGTCCTTGGAGGTTCTAATAAGTGTAGAATGGTTAAGTGAGTATTCTAAAGGCTTAGAATGGTCTAGGAATGTGTAGTAGGACTTATAAGAACCATTAGAATGATCCTAAACAATGCATGGTACCCCAAGGGATGTAGAGGGTGTAGCATGAGTCCTTGGAGGTTCTAACAAGTGTAGAATGGTTAAGAGAGTATTCTAAAGGCTTACAATGGTCTAGGAATGTGTATTAGGACTTATAATAACCATTAGAATGATCCTAAACATTGCATGGTGCCCCAAGGGACGTAGAGGGTGTACCATGAGTCCTTGGAGGTTCTAATAAGTGTAGAATGGTTAAGAGTGTATTCTAAAGGCTTAGAATGGTCTAGGAATGTGTACTAGGACTTATAATAACCATTGGAATGATCGTAAACAATGCATGGTACCCCAAGGGATGTAGAGGGTGTACCATGAATCCTTGGAGGTTCTAACAAGTGTAGAATGGTTAAGAGAGTATTCTAAATGCTTAGAATGGTCTAGGAATGTGTAATAGGACTTATAATAACCATTAGAATGATCCTAAACATTGCATGGTACCCCAAGGGACGTAGAGGGTGTACCATGAGTCCTTGGAGGTTCTAACAAAGTGTAGAATGGTTAAGAGAGTATTCTAAAGGCTTAGAATGGTCTAGGAATGTGTAATAGGATTTATAATAACCATTAGAATGATCCTAAACAATGCTTGAGTCCCCAAGGGACGTAGAGGGTGTAGCATGAGTCCTTGGAGGTTATAACAAGTGTAGAATGGTTAAGATAGTATTCTAAAGGCTTAGAATGGTCTAGGAATGAGTATTAGGACTTATAAGAACCATTAGAATGATCCTAAATATTGTTCGAGTCCCCAAGGGACATAGAGGGTGTAGCAAGAGTCCTTGGAGGTTCTAATAAGAGTAGAATGGTTAAGAGAGTATTCTAAAGGCTTAGAATGGTCTAGGAATGTGTAGTAGGACTTATAAGAACCATTAGAATGATCCTAAACATTGCATGGTACCCCAAGGGACGTAGAGGGTGTACCATGAGTCCTTGGAGGTTCTAACAAGTGTAGAATGGTTAAGAGAGTATTCTAAATGCTTAGAATGGTCTAGGAATGTGTAATAGGACTTATAATAACCATTAGAATGATCCTAAACAATGCTTGAGTCCCCAAGGGACGTAGAGGGTGTAGCATGAGTCCTTGGAGGTTCTAATAAGTGTAGAATGGTTAAGAGAGTATTCTAAAGGCTTAGAATGGTCTAGGAATGTGTACTAGGACTTATAATAACCATTAGAATGATCCTAAACATTGCACGGTACCCCAAGGGACGTAGAGGGTGTACCATGAGTCCTTGGAGGTTCTAACAAAGTGTAGAATGGTTAAGAGAGTATTCTAAAGGCTTAGAATGGTCTAGGAATGTGTAGTAGGACTTATAAGAACCATTAGAATGATCCTAAACAATGCATGGTACCCCAAGGGATGTAGAGGGTGTAGCATGAGTCCTTGGAGGTTCTAACAAGTGTAGAATGGTTAAGAGAGTATTCTAAAGGCTTACAATGGTCTAGGAATGTGTATTAGGACTTATAATAACCATTAGAATGATCCTAAACAATGCTTGAGTCCCCAAGGGACGTAGAGGGTGTAGCATGAGTCCTTGGAGGTTCTAATAAGTGTAGATTGGTTAAGAGAGTATTCTAAAGGCTTAGAATGGTCTAGGAATGTGTACTAGGACTTATAATAACCATTAGAATGATCCTAAACATTGCACGGTACCCCAAGGGACGTAGAGGGTGTACCATGAGTCCTTGGAGGTTCTAACAAAGTGTAGAATGGTTAAGAGAGTATTCTAAAGGCTTAGAATGGTCTAGGAATGTGTAGTAGGACTTATAAGAACCATTAGAATGATCCTAAACAATGCATGGTACCCCAAGGGATGTAGAGGGTGTAGCATGAGTCCTTGGAGGTTCTAACAAGTGTAGAATGGTTAAGAGAGTATTCTAAAGGCTTACAATGGTCTAGGAATGTGTATTAGGACTTATAATAACCATTAGAATGATCCTAAACAATGCTTCAGCCCCCAAGGGACGTAGAGGGTGTAGCATGAGTCCTTGGAGGTTCTAATAAGTGTAGAATGGTTAAGAGAGTATTCTAAAGGCTTAGAATGGTCTAGGAATGTGTACTAGGACTTATAATAACCATTAGAATGATCCTAAACATTGCACGGTACCCCAAGGGACGTAGAGGGTGTACCATGAGTCCTTGGAGGTTCTAACAAAGTGTAGAATGGTTAAGAGAGTATTCTAAAGGCTTAGAATGGTCTAGGAATGTGTATTAGGACTTATAAGAACCATTAGAATGATCCTAAACAATGCAAGGTACCCCAAGGGACGTAGAGGGTGTACCACGAATCATTGGAGGTTATAACAAGTGTAGAATGGTTAAGAGAGTATTCTAAAGGCTTAGAATGGTCTAGGAATGTGTATTAGGACTTATAATAACCATTGGAATGATCCTAAACATTGCTCGAGTCCCCAAGGGACATAGAGGGTGTAGGATGAGTCCTTGGAGGTTCTAATAAGTGTAGAATGGTTAAGAGAGTATTCTAAAGGCTTAGAATGGTCTAGGAATGTGTATTAGGACTTATAATAACCATTGGAATGATCCTAAACATTGCATGGTACCACAAGGGACGTAGAGGGTGTAGCATGAGTCCTTGTAGGTTCTAACAAGTGTAGAATGGTTAAGAGAGTATTCTAAAGGCTTAGAATGGTCTAGGAATGTGTATTAGGACTTATAAGAACCATTAGAATGATCCTAAACATTGCACGGTACCCCAAGGGACGTAGAGGGTGTACCATGAGTCCTTGGAGGTTCTAACAAAGTGTAGAATGGTTAAGAGAGTATTCTAAAGGCTTAGAATGGTCTAGGAATGTGTAGTAGGACTTATAAGAACCATTAGAATGATCCTAAACAATGCATGGTACCCCAAGGGATGTAGAGGGTGTAGCATGAGTCCTTGGAGGTTCTAACAAGTGTAGAATGGTTAAGAGAGTATTCTAAAGGCTTACAATGGTCTAGGAATGTGTATTAGGACTTATAATAACCATTAGAATGATCCTAAACAATGCTTCAGCCCCCAAGGGACGTAGAGGGTGTAGCATGAGTCCTTGGAGGTTCTAATAAGTGTAGAATGGTTAAGAGAGTATTCTAAAGGCTTAGAATGGTCTAGGAATGTGTACTAGGACTTATAATAACCATTAGAATGATCCTAAACATTGCACGGTACCCCAAGGGACGTAGAGGGTGTACCATGAGTCCTTGGAGGTTCTAACAAAGTGTAGAATGGTTAAGAGAGTATTCTAAAGGCTTAGAATGGTCTAGGAATGTGTATTAGGACTTATAAGAACCATTAGAATGATCCTAAACAATGCAAGGTACCCCAAGGGACGTAGAGGGTGTACCACGAATCATTGGAGGTTCTAACAAGTGTAGAATGGTTAAGAGAGTATTCTAAAGGCTTACAATGGTCTAGGAATGTGTATTAGGACTTATAATAACCATTAGAATGATCCTAAACATTGCATGGTGCCCCAAGGGACGTAGAGGGTGTAGCATGAGTCCTTGGAGGTTCTAATAAGTGTAGAATGGTTAAGAGTGTATTCTAAAGGCTTAGAATGGTCTAGGAATGTGTACTAGGACTTATAATAACCATTGGAATGATCGTAAACAATGCATGGTACCCCAAGGGATGTAGAGGGTGTACCATGAATCCTTGGAGGTTCTAACAAGTGTAGAATGGTTAAGAGAGTATTCTAAAGGCTTAGAATGGTCTAGTAATGTGTAGTAGGACTTATAAGAACCATTAGAATGATCCTAAACAATGCATGGTACCCCAAGGGATGTAGAGGGTGTAGCATGAGTCCTTGGAGGTTCTAACAAGTGTAGAATGGTTAAGAGAGTATTCTAAAGGCTTAGAATGGTCTAGGAATGTGTAGTAGGACTTATAAGAACCATTAGAATGATCCTAAACAATGCATGGTACCCCAAGGGATGTAGAGGGTGTAGCATGAGTCCTTGGAGGTTCTAACAAGTGTAGAATGGTTAAGAGAGTATTCTAAAGGCTTACAATGGTCTAGGAATGTGTATTAGGACTTATAATAACCATTAGAATGATCCTAAACAATGCTTCAGCCCCCAAGGGACGTAGAGGGTGTAGCATGAGTCCTTGGAGGTTCTAATAAGTGTAGAATTGTTAAGAGAGTATTCTAAAGGCTTAGAATGGTCTAGGAATGTGTACTAGGACTTATAATAACCATTAGAATGATCCTAAACATTGCACGGTACCCCAAAGGACGTAGAGGGTGTACCATGAGTCCTTGGAGGTTCTAACAAAGTGTAGAATGGTTAAGAGAGTATTCTAAAGGCTTAGAATGGTCTAGGAATGTGTATTAGGACTTATAAGAACCATTAGAATGATCCTAAACAATGCAAGGTACCCCAAGGGACGTAGAGGGTGTACCACGAATCATTGGAGGTTATAACAAGTGTAGAATGGTTAAGAGAGTATTCTAAAGGCTTAGAATGGTCTAGGAATGTGTATTAGGACTTATAATAACCATTGGAATGATCCTAAACATTGCTCGAGTCCCCAAGGGACATAGAGGGTGTAGGATGAGTCCTTGGAGGTTCTAATAAGTGTAGAATGGTTAAGAGAGTATTCTAAAGGCTTAGAATGGTCTAGGAATGTGTATTAGGACTTATAATAACCATTGGAATGATCCTAAACATTGCATGGTACCACAAGGGACGTAGAGGGTGTAGCATGAGTCCTTGTAGGTTCTAACAAGTGTAGAATGGTTAAGAGAGTATTCTAAAGGCTTAGAATGGTCTAGGAATGTGTGTTTGGACTTATAAGAACCATTAGAATGATCCTAAACATTGTTCGAGTCCCCAAGGGACATAGAGGGTGTAGCAAGAGTCCTTGGAGGTTCTAATAAGAGTAGAATGGTTAAGAGAGTATTCTAAAGGCTTAGAATGGTCTAGGAATGTGTATTAGGACTTATAATAACCATTAGAATGATCCTAAACATTGCATGGTGCCCCAAGGGACGTAGAGGGTGTACCATGAGTCCTTGGAGGTTCTAACAAAGTGTAGAATGGTTAAGAGAGTATTCTAAATGCTTAGAATGGTCTAGGAATGTGTAATAGGACTTATAATAACCATTAGAATGATCCTAAACAATGCTTGAGTCCCCAACGGACGTAGAGGGTGTAGCATGAGTCCTTGGAGGTTCTAATAAGAGTAGAATGGTTAAGAGAGTATTCTAAAGGCTTAGAATGGTCTAGGAATGTGTAGTAGGACTTATAAGAACCATTAGAATGATCCTAAACATTGCATGGTACCCCAAGGGACGTAGAGGGTGTATCATGAGTCCTTGGAGGTTCTAACAAGTGTAGAATGGTTAAGAGAGTATTCTAAATGCTTAGAATGGTCTAGGAATGTGTAATAGGACTTATAATAACCATTAGAATGATCCTAAACAATGCTTGAGTCCCCAAGGGACGTAGAGGGTGTAGCATGAGTCCTTGGAGGTTCTAATAAGTGTAGACTGGTTAAGAGAGTATTCTAAAGGCTTAGAATGGTCTAGGAATGTGTACTAGGACTTATAATAACCATTAGAATGATCCTAAACATTGCACGGTACCCCAAGGGACGTAGAGGGTGTACCATGAGTCCTTGGAGGTTCTAACAAAGTGTAGAATGGTTAAGAGAGTATTCTAAAGGCTTAGAATGGTCTAGGAATGTGTACTAGGACTTATAATAACCATTAGAATGATCCTAAACATTGCATGGTACCCCAAGGGACGTAGAGGGTGTACCATGAGTCCTTGGAGGTTCTAACAAAGTGTAGAATGGTTAAGAGAGTATTCTAAAGGCTTAGAATGGTCTAGGAATGTGTACTAGGACTTATAATAACCATTAGAATGATCCTAAACAATGCTTGAGTCCCCAAGGGACGTAGAGGGTGTAGCACGAGTCCTTGGAGGTTCTAATAAGTGTAGACTGGTTAAGAGAGTATTCTAAAGGCTTAGAATGGTCTAGGAATGTGTACTAGGACTTATAATAACCATTAGAATGATCCTAAACAATGCTTGAGTCCCCAAGGGACGTAGAGGGTGTAGCATGAGTCCTTGGAGGTTATAACAAGTGTAGAATGGTTAAGATAGTATTCTAAAGGCTTAGAATGGTCTAGGAATGAGTATTAGGACTTATAAGAACCATTAGAATGATCCTAAATATTGTTCGAGTCCCCAAGGGACATGGAGGGTGTAGCAAGAGTCCATGGAGGTTCTAATAAGAGTAGAATGGTTAAGAGAGTATTCTAAAGGCTTAGAATGGTCTAGGAATGTGTAGTAGGACTTATAAGAACCATTAGAATGATCCTAAACATTGCATGGTACCCCAAGGGACGTAGAGGGTGTATCATGAGTCCTTGGAGGTTCTAACAAGTGTAGAATGGTTAAGAGAGTATTCTAAATGCTTAGAATGGTCTAGGAATGTGTAATAGGACTTATAATAACCATTAGAATGATCCTAAACAATGCTTGAGTCCCCAAGGGACGTAGAGGGTGTAGCATGAGTCCTTGGAGGTTCTAATAAGTGTAGACTGGTTAAGAGAGTATTCTAAAGGCTTAGAATGGTCTAGGAATGTGTACTAGGACTTATAATAACCATTAGAATGATCCTAAACATTGCACGGTACCCCAAGGGACGTAGAGGGTGTACCATGAGTCCTTGGAGGTTCTAACAAAGTGTAGAATGGTTAAGAGAGTATTCTAAAGGCTTAGAATGGTCTAGGAATGTGTACTAGGACTTATAATAACCATTAGAATGATCCTAAACATTGCATGGTACCCCAAGGGACGTAGAGGGTGTACCATGAGTCCTTGGAGGTTCTAACAAAGTGTAGAATGGTTAAGAGAGTATTCTAAAGGCTTAGAATGGTCTAGGAATGTGTACTAGGACTTATAATAACCATTAGAATGATCCTAAACAATGCTTGAGTCCCCAAGGGACGTAGAGGGTGTAGCACGAGTCCTTGGAGGTTCTAATAAGTGTAGACTGGTTAAGAGAGTATTCTAAAGGCTTAGAATGGTCTAGGAATGTGTACTAGGACTTATAATAACCATTAGAATGATCCTAAACAATGCTTGAGTCCCCAAGGGACGTAGAGGGTGTAGCATGAGTCCTTGGAGGTTATAACAAGTGTAGAATGGTTAAGATAGTATTCTAAAGGCTTAGAATGGTCTAGGAATGAGTATTAGGACTTATAAGAACCATTAGAATGATCCTAAATATTGTTCGAGTCCCCAAGGGACATGGAGGGTGTAGCAAGAGTCCTTGGAGGTTCTAATAAGAGTAGAATGGTTAAGAGAGTATTCTAAAGGCTTAGAATGGTGTAGGAATGTGTAGTAGGACTTATAAGAACCATTAGAATGATCCTAAACATTGCATGGTACCCCAAGGGACGTAGAGGGTGTATCATGAGTCCTTGGAGGTTCTAACAAGTGTAGAATGGTTAAGAGAGTATTCTAAATGCTTAGAATGGTCTAGGAATGTGTAATAGGACTTATAATAACCATTAGAATGATCCTAAACAATGCTTGAGTCCCCAAGGGACGTAGAGGGTGTAGCATGAGTCCTTGGAGGTTCTAATAAGTGTAGACTGGTTAAGAGAGTATTCTAAAGGCTTAGAATGGTGTAGGAATGTGTACTAGGACTTATAATAACCATTAGAATGATCCTAAACATTGCACGGTACCCCAAGGGACGTAGAGGGTGTACCATGAGTCCTTGGAGGTTCTAACAAAGTGTAGAATGGTTAAGAGAGTATTCTAAAGGCTTAGAATGGTCTAGGAATGTGTACTAGGACTTATAATAACCATTAGAATGATCCTAAACATTGCATGGTACCCCAAGGGACGTAGAGGGTGTACCATGAGTCCTTGGAGGTTCTAACAAAGTGTAGAATGGTTAAGAGAGTATTCTAAAGGCTTAGAATGGTCTAGGAATGTGTAATAGGACTTATAATAACCATTAGAATGATCCTAAACAATGCTTGAGTCCCCAAGGGACGTAGAGGGTGTAGCATGAGTCCTTGGAGGTTATAACAAGTGTAGAATGGTTAAGATAGTATTCTAAAGGCTTAGAATGGTCTAGGAATGAGTATTAGGACTTATAAGAACCATTAGAATGATCCTAAATATTGTTCGAGTCCCCAAGGGACATAGAGGGTGTAGCAAGAGTCCTTGGAGGTTCTAATAAGAGTAGAATGGTTAAGAGAGTATTCTAAAGGCTTAGAATGGTCTAGGAATGTGTAGTAGGACTTATAAGAACCATTAGAATGATCCTAAACATTGCATGGTACCCCAAGGGACGTAGAGGGTGTATCATGAGTCCTTGGAGGTTCTAACAAGTGTAGAATGGTTAAGAGAGTATTCTAAATGCTTAGAATGGTCTAGGAATGTGTAATAGGACTTATAATAACCATTAGAATGATCCTAAACAATGCTTGAGTCCCCAAGGGACGTAGAGGGTGTAGCATGAGTCCTTGGAGGTTCTAATAAGTGTAGACTGGTTAAGAGAGTATTCTAAAGGCTTAGAATGGTCTAGGAATGTGTACTAGGACTTATAATAACCATTAGAATGATCCTAAACATTGCACGGTACCCCAAGGGACGTAGAGGGTGTACCATGAGTCCTTGGAGGTTCTAACAAAGTGTAGAATGGTTAAGAGAGTATTCTAAAGGCTTAGAATGGTCTAGGAATGTGTACTAGGACTTATAATAACCATTAGAATGATCCTAAACATTGCATGGTACCCCAAGGGACGTAGAGGGTGTACCATGAGTCCTTGGAGGTTCTAACAAAGTGTAGAATGGTTAAGAGAGTATTCTAAAGGCTTAGAATGGTCTAGGAATGTGTACTAGGACTTATAATAACCATTAGAATGATCCTAAACAATGCTTGAGTCCCCAAGGGACGTAGAGGGTGTAGCACGAGTCCTTGGAGGTTCTAATAAGTGTAGACTGGTTAAGAGAGTATTCTAAAGGCTTAGAATGGTCTAGGAATGTGTACTAGGACTTATAATAACCATTAGAATGATCCTAAACAATGCTTGAGTCCCCAAGGGACGTAGAGGGTGTAGCATGAGTCCTTGGAGGTTATAACAAGTGTAGAATGGTTAAGATAGTATTCTAAAGGCTTAGAATGGTCTAGGAATGAGTATTAGGACTTATAAGAACCATTAGAATGATCCTAAATATTGTTCGAGTCCCCAAGGGACATGGAGGGTGTAGCAAGAGTCCTTGGAGGTTCTAATAAGAGTAGAATGGTTAAGAGAGTATTCTAAAGGCTTAGAATGGTGTAGGAATGTGTAGTAGGACTTATAAGAACCATTAGAATGATCCTAAACATTGCATGGTACCCCAAGGGACGTAGAGGGTGTATCATGAGTCCTTGGAGGTTCTAACAAGTGTAGAATGGTTAAGAGAGTATTCTAAATGCTTAGAATGGTCTAGGAATGTGTAATAGGACTTATAATAACCATTAGAATGATCCTAAACAATGCTTGAGTCCCCAAGGGACGTAGAGGGTGTAGCATGAGTCCTTGGAGGTTCTAATAAGTGTAGACTGGTTAAGAGAGTATTCTAAAGGCTTAGAATGGTGTAGGAATGTGTACTAGGACTTATAATAACCATTAGAATGATCCTAAACATTGCACGGTACCCCAAGGGACGTAGAGGGTGTACCATGAGTCCTTGGAGGTTCTAACAAAGTGTAGAATGGTTAAGAGAGTATTCTAAAGGCTTAGAATGGTCTAGGAATGTGTACTAGGACTTATAATAACCATTAGAATGATCCTAAACATTGCATGGTACCCCAAGGGACGTAGAGGGTGTACCATGAGTCCTTGGAGGTTCTAACAAAGTGTAGAATGGTTAAGAGAGTATTCTAAAGGCTTAGAATGGTCTAGGAATGTGTAATAGGACTTATAATAACCATTAGAATGATCCTAAACAATGCTTGAGTCCCCAAGGGACGTAGAGGGTGTAGCATGAGTCCTTGGAGGTTATAACAAGTGTAGAATGGTTAAGATAGTATTCTAAAGGCTTAGAATGGTCTAGGAATGAGTATTAGGACTTATAAGAACCATTAGAATGATCCTAAATATTGTTCGAGTCCCCAAGGGACATAGAGGGTGTAGCAAGAGTCCTTGGAGGTTCTAATAAGAGTAGAATGGTTAAGAGAGTATTCTAAAGGCTTAGAATGGTCTAGGAATGTGTAGTAGGACTTATAAGAACCATTAGAATGATCCTAAACATTGCATGGTACCCCAAGTGACGTAGAGGGTGTACCATGAGTCCTTGGAGGTTCTAACAAGTGTAGAATGGTTAAGAGAGTATTCTAAATGCTTAGAATGGTCTAGGAATGTGTAATAGGACTTATAATAACCATTAGAATGATCCTAAACAATGCTTGAGTCCCCAAGGGACGTAGAGGGTGTAGCATGAGTCCTTGGAGGTTCTAATAAGTGTAGAATGGTTAAGAGAGTATTCTAAAGGCTTAGAATGGTCTAGGAATGTGTACTAGGACTTATAATAACCATTAGAATGATCCTAAACATTGCACGGTACCCCAAGGGACGTAGAGGGTGTACCATGAGTCCTTGGAGGTTCTAACAAAGTGTAGAATGGTTAAGAGAGTATTCTAAAGGCTTAGAATGGTCTAGGAATGTGTACTAGGACTTATAATAACCATTAGAATGATCCTAAACATTGCATGGTACCCCAAGGGACGTAGAGGGTGTACCATGAGTCCTTGGAGGTTCTAACAAAGTGTAGAATGGTTAAGAGAGTATTCTAAAGGCTTAGAATGGTCTAGGAATGTGTACTAGGACTTATAATAACCATTAGAATGATCCTAAACAATGCTTGAGTCCCCAAGGGACGTAGAGGGTGTAGCACGAGTCCTTGGAGGTTCTAATAAGTGTAGACTGGTTAAGAGAGTATTCTAAAGGCTTAGAATGGTCTAGGAATGTGTACTAGGACTTATAATAACCATTAGAATGATCCTAAACAATGCTTGAGTCCCCAAGGGACGTAGAGGGTGTAGCATGAGTCCTTGGAGGTTATAACAAGTGTAGAATGGTTAAGATAGTATTCTAAAGGCTTAGAATGGTCTAGGAATGAGTATTAGGACTTATAAGAACCATTAGAATGATCCTAAATATTGTTCGAGTCCCCAAGGGACATGGAGGGTGTAGCAAGAGTCCTTGGAGGTTCTAATAAGAGTAGAATGGTTAAGAGAGTATTCTAAAGGCTTAGAATGGTCTAGGAATGTGTAGTAGGACTTATAAGAACCATTAGAATGATCCTAAACATTGCATGGTACCCCAAGGGACGTAGAGGGTGTATCATGAGTCCTTGGAGGTTCTAACAAGTGTAGAATGGTTAAGAGAGTATTCTAAATGCTTAGAATGGTCTAGGAATGTGTAATAGGACTTATAATAACCATTAGAATGATCCTAAACAATGCTTGAGTCCCCAAGGGACGTAGAGGGTGTAGCATGAGTCCTTGGAGGTTCTAATAAGTGTAGACTGGTTAAGAGAGTATTCTAAAGGCTTAGAATGGTCTAGGAATGTGTACTAGGACTTATAATAACCATTAGAATGATCCTAAACATTGCACGGTACCCCAAGGGACGTAGAGGGTGTACCATGAGTCCTTGGAGGTTCTAACAAAGTGTAGAATGGTTAAGAGAGTATTCTAAAGGCTTAGAATGGTCTAGGAATGTGTACTAGGACTTATAATAACCATTAGAATGATCCTAAACATTGCATGGTACCCCAAGGGACGTAGAGGGTGTACCATGAGTCCTTGGAGGTTCTAACAAAGTGTAGAATGGTTAAGAGAGTATTCTAAAGGCTTAGAATGATCTAGGAATGTGTACTAGGACTTATAATAACCATTAGAATGATCCTAAACAATGCTTGAGTCCCCAAGGGACGTAGAGGGTGTAGCACGAGTCCTTGGAGGTTCTAATAAGTGTAGACTGGTTAAGAGAGTATTCTAAAGGCTTAGAATGGTCTAGGAATGTGTACTAGGACTTATAATAACCATTAGAATGATCCTAAACAATGCTTGAGTCCCCAAGGGACGTAGAGGGTGTAGCATGAGTCCTTGGAGGTTATAACAAGTGTAGAATGGTTAAGATAGTATTCTAAAGGCTTAGAATGGTCTAGGAATGAGTATTAGGACTTATAAGAACCATTAGAATGATCCTAAATATTGTTCGAGTCCCCAAGGGACATGGAGGGTGTAGCAAGAGTCCTTGGAGGTTCTAATAAGAGTAGAATGGTTAAGAGAGTATTCTAAAGGCTTAGAATGGTCTAGGAATGTGTAGTAGGACTTATAAGAACCATTAGAATGATCCTAAACATTGCATGGTACCCCAAGGGACGTAGAGGGTGTATCATGAGTCCTTGGAGGTTCTAACAAGTGTAGAATGGTTAAGAGAGTATTCTAAATGCTTAGAATGGTCTAGGAATGTGTAATAGGACTTATAATAACCATTAGAATGATCCTAAACAATGCTTGAGTCCCCAAGGGACGTAGAGGGTGTAGCATGAGTCCTTGGAGGTTCTAATAAGTGTAGACTGGTTAAGAGAGTATTCTAAAGGCTTAGAATGGTGTAGGAATGTGTACTAGGACTTATAATAACCATTAGAATGATCCTAAACATTGCACGGTACCCCAAGGGACGTAGAGGGTGTACCATGAGTCCTTGGAGGTTCTAACAAAGTGTAGAATGGTTAAGAGAGTATTCTAAAGGCTTAGAATGGTCTAGGAATGTGTACTAGGACTTATAATAACCATTAGAATGATCCTAAACATTGCATGGTACCCCAAGGGACGTAGAGGGTGTACCATGAGTCCTTGGAGGTTCTAACAAAGTGTAGAATGGTTAAGAGAGTATTCTAAAGGCTTAGAATGGTCTAGGAATGTGTAATAGGACTTATAATAACCATTAGAATGATCCTAAACAATGCTTGAGTCCCCAAGGGACGTAGAGGGTGTAGCATGAGTCCTTGGAGGTTATAACAAGTGTAGAATGGTTAAGATAGTATTCTAAAGGCTTAGAATGGTCTAGGAATGAGTATTAGGACTTATAAGAACCATTAGAATGATCCTAAATATTGTTCGAGTCCCCAAGGGACATAGAGGGTGTAGCAAGAGTCCTTGGAGGTTCTAATAAGAGTAGAATGGTTAAGAGAGTATTCTAAAGGCTTATAATGGTCTAGGAATGTGTAGTAGGACTTATAAGAACCATTACAATGATCCTAAACATTGCATGGTACCCCAAGGGACGTAGAGGGTGTACCATGAGTCCTTGGAGGTTCTAACAAGTGTAGAATGGTTAAGAGAGTATTCTAAATGCTTAGAATGGTCTAGGAATGTGTAATAGGACTTATAATAACCATTAGAATGATCCTAAACAATGCTTGAGTCCCCAAGGGACGTAGAGGGTGTAGCATGAGTCCTTGGAGGTTCTAATAAGTGTAGAATGGTTAAGAGAGTATTCTAAAGGCTTAGAATGGTCTAGGAATGTGTACTAGGACTTATAATAACCATTAGAATGATCCTAAACATTGCACGGTACCCCAAGGGACGTAGAGGGTGTACCATGAGTCCTTGGAGGTTCTAACAAAGTGTAGAATGGTTAAGAGAGTATTCTAAAGGCATAGAATGGTCTAGGAATGTGTAGTAGGACTTATAAGAACCATTAGAATGATCCTAAACAATGCATGGTACCCCAAGGGATGTAGAGGGTGTAGCATGAGTCCTTGGAGGTTCTAATAAGTGTAGAATGGTTAAGAGAGTATTCTAAAGGCTTAGAATGGTCTAGGAATGTGTACTAGGACTTATAATAACCATTAGAATGATCCTAAACATTGCACGGTACCCCAAGGGACGTAGAGGGTGTAGCATGAGTCCTTGTAGGTTCTAACAAGTGTAGAATGGTTAAGAGAGTATTCTAAAGGCTTAGAATGGTCTAGGAATGTGTACGAGGACTTATAATAACCATTAGAATGATCCTAAACAATGCTTGAGTCCCCAACGGACGTAGAGGGTGTACCATGAGTCCTTCGAGGTTATAACAAGTGTAGAATGGTTAAGATAGTATTCTAACGGCTTAGAATGGTCTAGGAATGTGTATTAGGACTTATAAGAACCATTAGAATGATCCTAAACAATGCATGGTACCCCAAGCGATGTAGAGGGTGTACCATGAGTCCTTGGAGGTTCTAACAAGTGTAGAATGGTTAGGAGAGTATTCTAAAGGCTTAGACTGGTCTAGGAATGTGTACTAGGACTTATAATAACCATTAGAATGATCCTAAACATTGCACGGTACCCCAAGGGACGTAGAGGGTGTACCATGAGTCCTTGGAGGTTCTAATAAGTGTAGAATGGTTAAGAGAGTATTCTAAAGGCTTAGAATGGTATAGGAATGTGTACTAGGACTTATAATAACCATTAGAATGATCCTAAACATTGCACGGTACCCCAAGGGACGTAGAGGGTGTAGCATGAGTCCTTGTAGATTTTAACAAGTGTAGAATGGTTAAGAGAGTATTCTAAAGGCTTAGAATGGTCTAGGAATGAGTATTAGGACTTTTAAGAACCATTAGAATGATCCTAAACATTGTTCGAGTCCCCAAGGGACATAGAGGGTGTAGCAAGAGTCCTTGGATGTTCTAACAAAGTGTAGAATGGTTAAGAGAGTATTCTAAAGCCTTAGAATGGTCTAGGAATGTGTATTAGGACTTATAATAACCATTGGAATGATCCTAAACAATGCATGGTACCCCAAGGGATGTAGAGGGTGTACCATGAGTCCTTGGAGGTTCTAACAAGTGTAGAATGGTTAGGAGAGTATTCTAAAGGCTTAGAATGGTATAGGAATGTGTACTAGGACTTATAATAACCATTAGAATGATCCTAAACATTGCACGGTACCCCAAGGGACGTAGAGGGTGTACCATGAGTCCTTGGAGGTTCTAATAAGTGTAGAATGGTTAAGAGAGTATTCTAAAGGCTTAGAATGGTCTAGGAATGTGTACTAGGACTTATAATAACCATTAGAATGATCCTAAACATTGCACGGTACCCCAAGGGACGTAGAGGGTGTAGCATGAGTCCTTGTAGGTTCTAACAAGTGTAGAATGGTTAAGAGAGTATTCTAAAGGCTTAGAATGGTCTAGGAATGAGTTTTAGGACTTATAAGAACCATTAGAATGATTCGAAACATTGTTCGAGTCCCCAAGGGACATAGAGGGTGTAGCAAGAATCCTTGGAGGTTCTAACAAAGTGTAGAATGGTTAAGAGAGTATTCTAAAGGCTTAGAATGGTCTAGCAATGTGTATTAGGACTTATAATAACCATTGGAATGATCCTAAACAATGCATGGTAACCCAAGGGATGTAGAGGGTGTACCATGAGTCCTTGGTGGTTCTAACAAGTGTAGAATGGTTAGGAGAGTATTCTAAAGGCTTAGAATGGTCTAGGAATGTGTATTAGGACTTATAATAACCATTAGAATGATCCTAAACATTGCATGGTGCCCCAAGGGACGTAGAGGGTGTACGATGAGTCCTTGGAGGTTCTAATAAGTGTAGAATGGTTAAGAGAGTATTCTAAAGGCTTAGAATGGTCTAGGAATGTGTATAACTTATAAGAACCATTAGAATGATCCTAAACATTGTTCGAGTCCCCAAGGGACATAGAGGGTGTAGCAAGAGTCCTTGGAGGTTCTAACAAGTGTAGAATGGTTACGAGAGTATTCTAAATGCTTAGAATGGTCTAGGAATGTGTATTAGGACTTATAATAACCATTGGAATGATCCTAAACATTGCATGGTACCACAAGGGACGTAGAGGGTGTAGCATGAGTTCTTGTAGGTTCTAACAAGTGTAGAATGGTTAAGAGAGTATTCTAAAGGCTTAGAATGGTCTAGGAATGTGTGTTAGGACTTATAAGAACCATTAGAATGATCCTAAACATTGTTCGAGTCCCCAAGGGACATAGAGGGTGTAGCAAGAGTCCTTGGAGGTTCTAATAAGAGTAGAATGGTTAAGAGAGTATTCTAAAGGCTTAGAATGGTCTAGGAATGTGTATTAGGACTTATAATAACCATTAGAATGATCCTAAACATTGCATGGTGCCCCAAGGGACGTAGAGGGTGTACGATGAGTCCTTGGAGGTTCTAACAAGTGTAGAATGGTTAGGAGAGTATTCTAAAGGCTTAGAATGGTCTAGGAATGTGTAATAGGACTTATAATAACCATTAGAATGATCCTAAACATTGCACGGTACCCCAAGGGACGTAGAGGGTGTACCATGAGTCCTTGGAGGTTCTAATAAGTGTAGAATGGTTAAGAGAGTATTCTAAAGGCTTAGAATGGTCTAGGAATGTGTACTAGGACTTATAATAACCATTAGAATGATCCTAAACATTGCACGGTACCCCAAGGGACGTAGAGGGTGTAGCATGAGTCCTTGTAGGTTCTAACAAGTGTAGAATGGTTAAGAGAGTATTCTAAAGGCTTAGAATGGTCTAGGAATGAGTTTTAGGACTTATAAGAACCATTAGAATGATCCGAAACATTGTTCGAGTCCCCAAGGGACATAGAGGGTGTAGCAAGAATCCTTGGAGGTTCTAACAAAGTGTAGAATGGTTAAGAGAGTATTCTAAAGGCTTAGAATGGTCTAGCAATGTGTATTAGGACTTATAATAACCATTGGAATGATCCTAAACAATGCATGGTACCCCAAGGGATGTAGAGGGTGTACCATGAGTCCTTGGAGGTTCTAACAAGTGTAGAATGGTTAGGAGAGTATTCTAAAGGCTTAGAATGGTCTAGGAATGTGTATTAGGACTTATAATAACCATTAGAATGATCCTAAACATTGCATGGTGCCCCAAGGGACGTAGAGGGTGTACGATGAGTCCTTGGAGGTTCTAATAAGTGTAGAATGGTTAAGAGAGTATTCTAAAGGCTTAGAATGGTCTAGGAATGTGTATAACTTATAAGAACCATTAGAATGATCCTAAACATTGTTCGAGTCCCCAAGGGACATAGAGGGTGTAGCAAGAGTCCTTGGAGGTTCTAACAAGTGTAGAATGGTTACGAGAGTATTCTAAATGCTTAGAATGGTCTAGGAATGTGTATTAGGACTTATAATAACCATTGGAATGATCCTAAACATTGCATGGTACCACAAGGGACGTAGAGGGTGTAGCATGAGTTCTTGTAGGTTCTAACAAGTGTAGAATGGTTAAGAGAGTATTCTAAAGGCATAGAATGGTCTAGGAATGTGTGTTAGGACTTATAAGAACCATTAGAATGATCCTAAACATTGTTCGAGTCCCCAAGGGACATAGAGGGTGTAGCAAGAGTCCTTGGAGGTTCTAATAAGAGTAGAATGGTTAAGAGAGTATTCTAAAGGCTTAGAATGGTCTAGGAATGTGTATTAGGACTTATAATAACCATTAGAATGATCCTAAACATTGCATGGTGCCCCAAGGGACGTAGAGGGTGTACGATGAGTCCTTGGAGGTTCTAACAAGTGTAGAATGGTTAGGAGAGTATTCTAAAGGCTTAGAATGGTCTAGGAATGTGTAATAGGACTTATAATAACCATTAGAATGATCCTAAACAATGCTGGAGTCCCCAAGGGACGTAGAGGGTGTAGCATGAGTCCTTGTAGGTTCTAACAAGTGTAGAATGGTTAAGAGAGTATTCTAAAGGCTTAGAATGGTCTAGGAATGAGTATTAGGACTTATAAGAACCATTAGAATGATCCTAAACATTGCATGGTACCCCAAGGGACGTAGAGGGTGTACCTTGAGTCCTTGGAGGTTCTAACTAGTGTAGAATGGTTAAGAGAGTATTCTAAAGGCTTAGAATGGTCTAGGAATGTGTATTAGGACTTATAATAACCATTAGAATGATCCTAAACATTGCATGGTGCCCCAAGGGACGTAGAGGGTGTACGATGAGTCCTTGGAGGTTCTAATAAGTGTAGAATGGTTAAGAGAGTATTCTAAAGGCTTAGAATGGTCTAGGAATGTGTATAACTTATAAGAACCATTAGAATGAACATTGTTCGAGTCCCCAAGGGACATAGAGGGTGTAGCAAGAGTCCTTGGAGGTTCTAACAAGTGTAGAATGGTTACGAGAGTATTCTAAATGCTTAGAATGGTCTAGGAATGTGTATTAGGACTTATAATAACCATTGGAATGATCCTAAACATTGCATGGTACCACAAGGGACGTAGAGGGTGTAGCATGAGTTCTTGTAGGTTCTAACAAGTGTAGAATGGTTAAGAGAGTATTCTAAAGGCTTAGAATGGTCTAGGAATGTGTGTTAGGACTTATAAGAACCATTAGAATGATCCTAAACATTGTTCGAGTCCCCAAGGGACATAGAGGGTGTAGCAAGAGTCCTTGGAGGTTCTAATAAGAGTAGAATGGTTAAGAGAGTATTCTAAAGGCTTAGAATGGTCTAGGAATGTGTATTAGGACTTATAATAACCATTAGAATGATCCTAAACATTGCATGGTGCCCCAAGGGACGTAGAGGGTGTACGATGAGTCCTTGGAGGTTCTAACAAGTGTAGAATGGTTAGGAGAGTATTCTAAAGGCTTAGAATGGTCTAGGAATGTGTAATAGGACTTGTAATAACCATTAGAATGATCCTAAACAATGCTGGAGTCCCCAAGGGACGTAGAGGGTGTAGCATGAGTCCTTGTAGGTTCTAACAAGTGTAGAATGGTTAAGAGAGTATTCTAAAGGCTTAGAATGGTCTAGGAATGAATATTAGGACTTATAAG
The DNA here is from genome assembly GCA_037953625.1 of Crotalaria pallida. Classification (NCBI taxonomy): domain Eukaryota; kingdom Viridiplantae; phylum Streptophyta; class Magnoliopsida; order Fabales; family Fabaceae; genus Crotalaria; species Crotalaria pallida. Next base: position 60,552,256 of record CM075655.1, on the reverse strand, counting down.
AACCATTAGAATGATCCTAAACATTGCATGGTACCACAAGGGACGTAGAGGGTGTAGCATGAGTTCTTGTAGGTTCTAACAAGTGTAGAATGGTTAAGAGAGTATTCTAAAGGCTTAGAATGGTCTAGGAATGTGTGTTAGGACTTATAAGAACCATTAGAATGATCCTAAACATTGTTCGAGTCCCCAAGGGACATAGAGGGTGTAGCAAGAGTCCTTGGAGGTTCTAATAAGAGTAGAATGGTTAAGAGAGTATTCTAAAGGCTTAGAATGGTCTAGGAATGTGTAATAGGACTTATAATAACCATTAGAATGATCCTAAACAATGCTGGAGTCCCCAAGGGACGTAGAGGGTGTAGCATGAGTCCTTGGAGGTTATAACAGGTGTAGAATGGTTAAGATAGTATTCTAACGGCTTAGAATGGTCTAGGAATGTGTATTAGGACTTATAAGAACCATTAGAATGATACTAAACAATGCATGGTACCCCAAGGGATGTAGAGGGTGTACCATGAGTCCTTGGAGGTTCTAACAAGTGTAGAATGGTTAGGAGAGTATTCTAAAGGCTTAGACTGGTCTAGGAATGTGTACTAGGACTTATAATAACCATTAGAATGATCCTAAACATTGCACGGTACCCCAAGGGACGTAGAGGGTGTACCATGAGTCCTTGGAGGTTCTAATAAGTGTAGAATGGTTAAGAGAGTATTCTAAAGGCTTAGAATGGTCTAGGAATGTGTACTAGGACTTATAATAACCATTAGAATGATCCTAAACATTGCACGGTACCCCAAGGGACGTAGAGGGTGTAGCATGAGTCCTTGTAGGTTCTAACAAGTGTAGAATGGTTAAGAGAGTATTCTAAAGGCTTAGAATGGTCTAGGAATGAGTATTAGGACTTATAAGAACCATTAGAATGATCCTAAACATTGTTCGAGTCCCCAAGGGACATAGAGGGTGTAGCAAGAGTCCTTGGAGGTTCTAACAAAGTGTAGAATGGTTAAGAGAGTATTCTAAAGCCTTAGAATGGTCTAGGAATGTGTATTAGGACTTATAATAACCATTGGAATGATCCTAAACAATGCATGGTACCCCAAGGGATGTAGAGGGTGTACCATGAGTCCTTGGAGGTTCTAACAAGTGTAGAATGGTTAGGAGAGTATTCTAAAGGCTTAAAATGGTGTAGGAATGTGTACTAGGACTTATAATAACCATTAGAATGATCCTAAACATTGCACGGTACCCCAAGGGACGTAGAGGGTGTAGCATGAGTCCTTGTAGGTTCTAACAAGTGTAGAATGGTTAAGAGAGTATTCTACAGGCTTAGAATGGTCTAGGAATGAGTATTAGGACTTATAAGAACCATTAGAATGATCCTAAACATTGTTCGAGTCCCCAAGGGACATAGAGGGTGTAGCAAGAGTCCTTGGAGGTTCTAACAAAGTGTAGAATGGTTAAGAGAGTATTCTAAAGGCTTAGAATGGTCTAGGAATGTGTATTAGGACTTATAAGAACCATTAGAATGATCCTAAACATTGCTCGAGTCCCCAAGGGACATAGAGGGTGTAGGATGAGTCCTTGGAGGTTCTAATAAGTGTAGAATGGTTAAGAGAGTATTCTAAAGGCTTAGAATGGTCTAGGAATGTGTATTAGGACTTATAAGAACCATTAGAATGATCCTAAACATTGCATGGTACCCCAAGGGACGTAGAGGGTGTACCATGAGTCCTTGGAGGTTCTAACAAGTGTAGAATGGTTAAGAGAGTATTCTAAAGGCTTAGAATGGTCTAGGAATGTGTATTAGGACTTATAATAACCATTGGAATGATCCTAAACATTGAATGGTACCACAAGGGACGTAGAGGGTGTAGCATGAGTCCTTGTAGGTTCTAACAAGTGTAGAATGGTTAAGAGAGTATTCTAAAGGCTTAGAATGGTCTAGGAATGTGTATTAGGACTTATAAGAACCATTAGAATGATCCTAAACATTGTTCGAGTCCCCAAGGGACATAGAGGGTGTAGCAAGAGTCCTTGGAGGTTCTAATAAGAGTAGAATGGTTAAGAGAGTATTCTAAAGGCTTAGAATGGTCTAGGAATGTGTAGTAGGACTTATAAGAACCATTAGAATGATCCTAAACAATGCATGGTACCCCATGGGGGATGTAGAGGGTGTACCATGAATCCTTGGAGGTTCTAACAAGTGCAGAATGGTTAAGAGAGTATTCTAAATGCTTAGAATGGTCTAGGAATGAGTATTAGGACTTATAAGAACCATTAGAATGATCCTAAACTTTGTTCGAGTCCCCAAGGGACGTAGAGGGTGTAGCAAGAGTCCTTGGAGGTTCTAACAAAGTGTAGAATGGTTAAGAGAGTATTCTAAAGGCTTAGAATGGTCTAGGAATGTGTATTAGGACTTATAATAACCATTGGAATGATCCTAAACAATGCATGGTACCCCAAGGGATGTAGAGGGTGTACCATGAGTCCTTGGAGGTTCTAACAAGTGTAGAATGGTTAGCAGAGTATTCTAAAGGCTTAGAATGGTCTAGGAATGTGTATTAGGACTTATAATAACCATTAGAATGATCCTAAACATTGCATGGTGCCTCAAGGGACGTAGAGGGTGTACGATGAGTCCTCGGAGGTTCTAATAAGTGTAGAATGGTTAAGAGAGTATTCTAAAGGCTTAGAATGGTCTAGGAATGTGTACTAGGACTTATAATAACCATTAGAATGATCCTAAACATTGCACGGTACCCCAAGGGACGTAAAGGGTGTAGCATGAGTCCTTGTAGGTACTAACAAGTGTAGAATGGTTAAGAGAGTATTCTAAAGGCTTAGAATGATCTAGGACTGAGTATTAGGACTTATAAGAACCATTAGAATGATCCTAAACATTGTTCGAGTCCCCAAGGGACATAGAGGGTGTAGCAAGAGTCCTTGGAGGTTCTAACAAGTGTAGAATGGTTACGAGAGTATTCTAAATGCTTAGAATGGTCTAGGAATGTGTATTAGGACTTATAATAACCATTGGAATGATCCTAAACATTGCATGGTACCACAAGGGACGTAGAGGGTGTAGCATGAGTTCTTGTAGGTTCTAACAAGTGTAGAATGGTTAAGAGAGTATTCTAAAGGCTTAGAATGGTCTAGGAATGTGTGTTAGGACTTATAAGAACCATTAGAATGATCCTAAACATTGTTCGAGTCCCCAAGGGACATAGAGGGTGTAGCAAGAGTCCTTGGAGGTTCTAATAAGAGTAGAATGGTTAAGAGAGTATTCTAAAGGCTTAGAATGGTCTAGGAATGTGTATTAGGACTTATAATAACCATTAGAATGATCCTAAACATTGCATGGTGCCCCAAGGGACGTAGAGGGTGTACGATGAGTCCTTGGAGGTTCTAACAAGTGTAGAATGGTTAGGAGAGTATTCTAAAGGCTTAGAATGGTCTAGGAATGTGTAATAGGACTTATAATAACCATTAGAATGATCCTAAACAATGCTGGAGTCCCCAAGGGACGTAGAGGGTGTAGCATGAGTCCTTGTAGGTTCTAACAAGTGTAGAATGGTTAAGAGAGTATTCTAAAGGCTTAGAATGGTCTAGGAATGAATATTAGGACTTATAAGAACCATTAGAATGATCCTAAACATTGCATGGTACCCCAAGGGACGTAGAGGGTGTACCTTGAGTCCTTGGAGATTCTAACAAGTGTAGAATGGTTGAGAGAGTATTCTAAAGGCTTAGAATGGTCTAGGAATGTGTATTAGGACTTATAATAACCATTGGAATGATCCTAAACATTGCACGGTACCACAAGGGACGTAGAGGGTGTAGCATGAGTTCTTGTAGGTTCTAACAAGTGTAGAATGGTTAAGAGAGTATTCTAAAGGCTTAGAATGGTCTAGGAATGTGTGTTAGGACTTATAAGAACCATTAGAATGATCCTAAACATTGTTCGAGTCCCCAAGGGACATAGAGGGTGTAGCAAGAGTCATTGGAGGTTCTAATAAGAGTAGAATGGTTAAGAGAGTATTCTAAAGGCTTAGAAAGGTCTAGGAATGTGTATTAGGACTTATAATAACCATTAGAATGATCCTAAACATTGTATGGTGCCCCAAGGGACGTAGAGGGTGTACCATGAGTCCTTGGAGGTTCTAACAAAGTGTAGAATGGTTAAAAGAGTATTCTAAAGGCTTAGAATGGTCTAGGAATGTGTATTAGGACTTATAATAACCATTGGAATGATCCTAAACAATGCATGGTACCCCAAGGGATGTAGAGGGTGTACCATGAATCCTTGGAGGTTCTAACAAGTGTAGAATGGTTAAGAGAGTATTCTAAATGCTTAGAATGGTCTAGGAATGTGTAATAGGACTTATAATAACCATTAGAATGATCCTAAACAATGCTTGAGTTCCCAAGGGACGTAGAGGGTGTAGCATGAGTCCTTGTAGGTTCTAACAAGTGTAGAATGGTTAAGAGAGTATTCTAAAGGCTTAGAATGGTCTAGGAATGAGTATTAGGACTTATAAGAACCATTAGAATGATCCTAAACATTGCATGGTACCCCAAGGGACGTAGAGGGTGTACCTTGAGTCCTTGGAGGTTCTAACAAGTGTAGAATGGTTAAGAGAGTATTCTAAAGGCTTAGAATGGTCTAGGAATGTGTATTAGGACTTATAATAACCATTGGAATGATCCTAAACATTGCATGGTACCACAAGGGACGTAGAGGGTGTAGCATGAGTTCTTGTAGGTTCTAACAAGTGTAGAATGGTTAAGAGAGTATTCTAAAGGCTTAGAATGGTCTAGGAATGTGTGTTAGGACTTATAAGAACCATTAGAATGATCCTAAACATTGTTCGAGTCCCCAAGGGACATAGAGGGTGTAGCAAAAGTCCTTGGAGGTTCTAATAAGAGTAGAATGGTTAAGAGAGTATTCTAAAGGCTTAGAATGGTCTAGGAATGTGTATTAGGACTTATAATAACCATTAGAATGATCCTAAACATTGCATGGTGCCCCAAGGGACGTAGAGGGTGTACCATGAGTCCTTGGAGGTTCTAACAAAGTGTAGAATGGTTAAAAGAGTATTCTAAAGGCTTAGAATGGTCTAGGAATGTGTATTAGGACTTATAATAACCATTGGAATGATCCTAAACAATGCATGGTACCCCAAGGGATGTAGAGGGTTTACCATGAATCCTTGGAGGTTCTAACAAGTGTAGAATGGTTGAGAGAGTATTCTAAATGCTTAGAATGGTCTAGGAATGTGTAATAGGACTTATAATAACCATTAGAATGATCCTAAACAATGCTTGAGTCCCCAACGGACGTAGAGGGTGTAGCATGAGTCCTTGGAGGTTATAACAAGTGTAGAATGGTTAAGATAGTATTCTAACGGCTTAGAATGGTCTAGGAATGTGTATTAGGACTTATAAGAGCCATTAGAATGATCCTAAACCATGCATGGTACCCCAAGGGATGTAGAGGGTGTACCATGAGTCCTTGGAGGTTCTAACAAGTGTAGAATGGTTAGGAGAGTATTCTAAAGGCTTAGAATGGTCTAGGAATGTGTATTAGGACTTATAATAACCATTAGAATGATCCTAAACATTGCATGGTGCCCCAAGGGACGTAGAGGGTGTACGATGAGTCCTTGGAGGTTCTAATAAGTGTAGAATGGTTAAGAGAGTATTCTAAAGGCTTAGAATGGTCTAGGAATGTGTATAACTTATAAGAACCATTAGAATGATCCTAAACATTGTTCGAGTCCCCAAGGGACATAGAGGGTGTAGCAAGAGTCCTTGGAGGTTCTAACAAGTGTAGAATGGTTACGAGAGTATTCTAAATGCTTAGAATGGTCTAGGAATGTGTATTAGGACTTATAATAACCATTGGAATGATCCTAAACATTGCATGGTACCCCAAGGGACGTAGAGGGTGTACCTTGAGTCCTTGGAGGTTCTAACAAGTGTAGAATGGTTAAGAGAGTATTCTAAAGGCTTAGAATGGTCTAGGAATGTGTATTAGGACTTATAATAACCATTGGAATGATCCTAAACATTGCACGGTACCACAAGGGACGTAGAGGGTGTAGCATGAGTTCTTGTAGGTTCTAACAAGTGTAGAATGGTTAAGAGAGTATTCTAAAGGCTTAGAATGGTCTAGGAATGTGTGTTAGGACTTATAAGAACCATTAGAATGATCCTAAACATTGTTCGAGTCCCCAAGGGACATAGAGGGTGTAGCAAGAGTCCTTGGAGGTTCTAATAAGAGTAGAATGGTTAAGAGAGTATTCTAAAGGCTTAGAAAGGTCTAGGAATGTGTATTAGGACTTATAATAACCATTAGAATGATCCTAAACATTGCATGGTGCCCCAAGGGACGTAGAAGATGTACCATGAGTCCTTGGAGGTTCTAACAAAGTGTAGAATGGTTAAAATAGTATTCTAAAGGCTTAGAATGGTCTAGGAATGTGTATTAGGACTTATAATAACCTTTGGAATGATCCTAAACAATGCATGGTACCCCAAGGGATGTAGAGGGTGTACCATGAATCCTTGGAGGTACTAACAAGTGTAGAATGGTTAAGAGAGTATTCTAAATGCTTAGAATGGTCTAGGAATGTGTAATAGGACTTATAATAACCATTAGAATGATCCTAAACAATGCTGGAGTCCCCAAGGGACGTAGAGGGTGTAGCATGAGTCCTTGTAGGTTCTAACAAGTGTAGAATGGTTAAGAGAGTATTCTAAAGGCTTAGAATGGTCTAGGAATGAATATTAGGACTTATAAGAACCATTAGAATGATCCTAAACATTGCATGGTACCCCAAGGGACGTAGAGGGTGTACCTTGAGTCCGTGGAGGTTCTAACAAGTGTAGAATGGTTAAGAGAGTATTCTAAAGGCTTAGAATGGTCTAGGAATGTGTATTAGGACTTATAATAACCATTGGAATGATCCTAAACATTGCATGGTACCACAAGGGACGTAGAGGGTGTAGCATGAGTTCTTGTAGGTTCTAACAAGTGTAGAATGGTTAAGAGAGTATTCTAAAGGCTTAGAATGGTCTAGGAATGTGTGTTAGGACTTATAAGAACCATTAGAATGATCCTAAACATTGTTCGAGTCCCCAAGGGACGTAGAGGGTGTAGCAAGAGTCCTTGGAGGTTCTAATAAGAGTAGAATGGTTAAGAGAGTATTCTAAAGGCTTAGAAAGGTCTAGGAATGTGTATTAGGACTTATAATAACCATTAGAATGATCCTAAACATTGCATGGTGCCCCAAGGGACGTAGAAGATGTACCATGAGTCCTTGGAGGTTCTAACAAAGTGTAGAATGGTTAAAATAGTATTCTAAAGGCTTAGAATGGTCTAGGAATGTGTATTAGGACTTATAATAACCATTGGAATGATCCTAAACAATGCATGGTACCCCAAGGGATGTAGAGGGTGTACCATGAATCCTTGGAGGTTCTAACAAGTGTAGAATGGTTAAGAGAGTATTCTAAATGCTTAGAATGGTCTAGGAATGTGTAATAGGACTTATAATAACCATTAGAATGATCCTAAACAATGCTTGAGTCCCCAACGGACGTAGAGGGTGTAGCATGAGTCCTTGGAGGTTATAACAAGTGTAGAATGGTTAAGATAGTATTCTAACGGCTTAGAATGGTCTAGGAATGTGTATTAGGACTTATAAGAACCATTAGAATGATACTAAACAATGCATGGTACCCCAAGGGATGTAGAGGGTGTACCATGAGTCCTTGGAGGTTCTAACAAGTGTAGAATGGTTAGGAGAGTATTCTAAAGGCTTAGACTGGTCTAGGAATGTGTACTAGGACTTATAATAACCATTAGAATGATCCTAAATATTGCACGGTACCCCAAGGGACGTAGAGGATGTACCATGAGTCCTTGGAGGTTCTAATAAGTGTAGAATGGTTAAGAGAGTATTCTAAAGGCTTAGAATGGTCTAGGAATGTGTACTAGGACTTATAATAACCATTAGAATGATCCTAAACATTGCACGGTACCCCAAGGGACGTAGAGGGTGTAGCATGAGTCCTTGTAGGTTCTAACAAGTGTAGAATGGTTAAGAGAGTATTCTAAAGGCTTAGAATGGTCTAGGAATGAGTATTAGGACTTATAAGAACCATTAGAATGATCCTAAACATTGTTCGAGTCCCCAAGGGACATAGAGGGTGTAGCAAGAGTCCTTGGAGGTTCTAACAAAGTGTAGAATGGTTAAGAGAGTATTCTAAAGCCTTAGAATGGTCTAGGAATGTGTATTAGGACTTATAATAACCATTGGAATGATCCTAAACAATGCATGGTACCCCAAGGGATGTAGAGGGTGTACCATGAGTCCTTGGAGGTTCTAACAAGTGTAGAATGGTTAGGAGAGTATTCTAAAGGCTTAGAATGGTGTAGGAATGAGTACTAGGACTTATAATAACCATTAGAATGATCCTAAACATTGCACGGTACCCCAAGGGACGTAGAAGGTGTAGCATGAGTCCTTGTAGGTTCTAACAAGTGTAGAATGGTTAAGAGAGTATTCTACAGGCTTAGAATGGTCTAGGAATGAGTATTAGGACTTATAAGAACCATTAGAATGATCCTAAACATTGCTCGAGTCCCCAAGGGACATAGAGGGTGTAGGATGAGTCCTTGGAGGTTCTAATAAGTGTAGAATGGTTAAGAGAGTATTCTAAAGGCTTAGAATGGTCTAGGAATGTGTATTAGGACTTATAAGAACCATTAGAATGATCCTAAACATTGCATGGTACCCCAAGGGACGTAGAGGGTGTACCATGAGTCCTTGGAGGTTCTAACAAGTGTAGAATGGTTAAGAGAGTATTCTAAAGGCTTAGAATGGTCTAGGAATGTGTATTAGGACTTATAATAACCATTGGAATGATCCTAAACATTGAATGGTACCACAAGCGACGTAGAGGGTGTAGCATGAGTCCTTGTAGGTTCTAACAAGTGTAGAATGGTTAAGAGAGTATTCTAAAGGCTTAGAATGGTCTAGGAATGTGTATTAGGACTTATAAGAACCATTAGAATGATCCTAAACATTGTTCGAGTCCCCAAGGGACATAGAGGGTGTAGCAAGAGTCCTTGGAGGTTCTAATAAGAGTAGAATGGTTAAGAGAGTATTCTAAAGGCTTAGAATGGTCTAGGAATGTGTATTAGGACTTATAAGAACCATTAGAATGATCCTAAACATTGCTCGAGTCCCCAAGGGACATAGAGGGTGTAGGATGAGTCCTTGGAGGTTCTAATAAGTGTAGAATGGTTAAGAGAGTATTCTAAAGGCTTAGAATGGTCTAGGAATGTGTATTAGGACTTATAAGAACCATTAGAATGATCCTAAACATTGCATGGTACCCCAAGGGACGTAGAGGGTGTACCATGAGTCCTTGGAGGTTCTAACAAGTGTAGAATGGTTAAGAGAGTATTCTAAAGGCTTAGAATGGTCTAGGAATGTGTATTAGGACTTATAATAACCATTGGAATGATCCTAAACATTGAATGGTACCACAAGCGACGTAGAGGGTGTAGCATGAGTCCTTGTAGGTTCTAACAAGTGTAGAATGGTTAAGAGAGTATTCTAAAGGCTTAGAATGGTCTAGGAATGTGTATTAGGACTTATAAGAACCATTAGAATGATCCTAAACATTGTTCGAGTCCCCAAGGGACATAGAGGGTGTGGCAAGAGTCCTTGGAGGTTCTAATAAGAGTAGAATGGTTAAGAGAGTATTCTAAAGGCTTAGAATGGTCTAGGAATGTGTAGTAGGACTTATAAGAACCATTAGAATGATCCTAAACAATGCATGGTACCCCAAGGGGGATGTAGAGGGTGTACCATGAATCCTTGGAGGTTCTAACAAGTGCAGAATGGTTAAGAGAGTATTCTAAATGCTTAGAATGGTCTAGGAATGAGTATTAGGACTTATAAGAACCATTAGAATGATCCTAAACTTTGTTCGAGTCCCCAAGGGACGTAGAGGGTGTTGCAAGAGTCCTTGGAGGTTCTAACAAAGTGTAGAATGGTTAAGAGAGTATTCTAAAGGCTTAGAATGGTCTAGGAATGTGTATTAGGACTTATAATAACCATTGGAATGATCCTAAACAATGCATGGTACCCCAAGGGATGTAGAGGGTGTACCATGAGTCCTTGGAGGTTCTAACAAGTGTAGAATGGTTAGCAGAGTATTCTAAAGGCTTAGAATGGTCTAGGAATGTGTATTAGGACTTATAATAACCATTAGAATGATCCTAAACATTGCATGGTGCCCCAAGGGACGTAGAGGGTGTACGATGAGTCCTCGGAGGTTCTAATAAGTGTAGAATGGTTAAGAGAGTATTCTAAAGGCTTAGAATGGTCTAGGAATGTGTACTAGGACTTATAATAACCATTAGAATGATCCTAAACATTGCACGGTACCCCAAGGGACGTAAAGGGTGTAGCATGAGTCCTTGTAGGTACTAACAAGTGTAGAATGGTTAAGAGAGTATTCTAAAGGCTTAGAATGGTCTAGGACTGAGTATTAGGACTTATAAGAACCATTAGAATGATCCTAAACATTGTTCGAGTCCCCAAGGGACATCGAGGGTGTAGCAAGATTCCTTGGAGGTTCTAATAAGAGTAGAATGGTTAAGAGAGTATTCTAAAGGCTTAGAATGGTCTAGGAATGTGTACTAGGACTTATAATAACCATTAGAATGATCCTAAACATTGCACGGTACCCCAAGGGACGTAGAGGGTGTAGCATGAGTCCTTGTAGGTTCTAACAAGTGTAGAATGGTTAAGAGAGTATTCTAAAGGCTTAGAATGGTCTAGGAATGAGTATTAGGACTTATAAGAACCATTAGAATGATCATAAACATTGTTCGAGTCCCCAAGGGACATAGAGGGTGTAGCAAGAGTCCTTGGAGGTTCTAACAAAGTGTAGAATGGTTAAGAGAGTATTCTAAAGGCTTAGAATGGTTTAGGAATGTGTATTAGGACTTATAATAACCATTGGAATGATCCTAAACAATGCATGGAACCCCAAGGGATGTAGAGGGTGTACCATGAGTCCTTGGAGGTTCTAACAAGTGTAGAATGGTTAGGAGAGTATTCTAAAGGCTTAGAATGGTCTAGGAATGTGTATTAGGACTTATAATAACCATTCCAATGATCCTAAACATTGAACGGTACCCCAAGGGACGTAGAGGGTGTACGATGAGTCCTTGGAGGTTCTAATAAGTGTAGAATGGTTAAGAGAGTATTCTAAAGGCTTAGAATGGTCTAGGAATGTGTACGAGGACTTATAATAACCATTAGAATGATGCTAAACATTGCACGGTACCCCAAGGGACGTAGAGGGTGTAGCATGAGTCCTTGTAGGATCTAACAAGTGTAGAATGGTTAAGAGAGTATTCTAAAGGCTTAGAATGGTCTAGGAATGAGTATTAGGACATATAAGAACCATTAGAATGATCCTAAACATTGTTCGAGTCCCCAAGGGACATAGAGGGTGTAGCAAGAGTCCTTGGAGGTTCTAATAAGAGTAGAATGGTTAAGAGAGTATTCTAAAGGCTTAGAATGGTCTAGGAATGTGTAGTAGGACTTATAAGAACCATTAGAATGATCCTAAACAATGCATGGTACCCCAAGGGAAGTAGAGGGTGTACCATAAGTCCTTGGAGGTTCTAACAAGTGTAGAATGGTTAGGAGAGTATTCTAAAGGCTTAGAATGGTCTAGGAATGTGTATTAGGACTTATAATAACCATTAGAATGATCCAAAACATTGCATGGTGCCCCAAGGGACATAGAGGGTGTAGCATGAGTCCTTGTAGGTTCTAACAAGTGTAGAATGGTTAAGAGAGTATTCTAAAGGCTTAGAATGGTCTAGGAATGAGTATTAGGACTTATAAGAACCATTAGAATGATCCTAAACATTGTTCGAGTCCCCAAGGGACATAGAGGGTGTAGCAAGAGTCCTTGGAGGTTCTAACAAAGTGTAGAATGGTTAAGAGAGTATTCTAAAGCCTTAGAATGGTCTAGGAATGTGTATTAGGACTTATAATAACCATTGGAATGATCCTAAACAATGCATGGTACCCCAAGGGATGTAGAGGGTGTACCATGAGTCCTTGGAGGTTCTAACAAGTGTAGAATGGTTAGGAGAGTATTCTAAAGGCTTAGAATGGTGTAGGAATGAGTACTAGGACTTATAATAACCATTAGAATGATCCTAAACATTGCACGGTACCCCAAGGGACGTAGAAGGTGTAGCATGAGTCCTTGTAGGTTCTAACAAGTGTAGAATGGTTAAGAGAGTATTCTACAGGCTTAGAATGGTCTAGGAATGAGTATTAGGACTTATAAGAACCATTAGAATGATCCTAAACATTGCTCGAGTCCCCAAGGGACATAGAGGGTGTAGGATGAGTCCTTGGAGGTTCTAATAAGTGTAGAATGGTTAAGAGAGTATTCTAAAGGCTTAGAATGGTCTAGGAATGTGTATTAGGACTTATAAGAACCATTAGAATGATCCTAAACATTGCATGGTACCCCAAGGGACGTAGAGGGTGTACCATGAGTCCTTGGAGGTTCTAACAAGTGTAGAATGGTTAAGAGAGTATTCTAAAGGCTTAGAATGGTCTAGGAATGTGTATTAGGACTTATAATAACCATTGGAATGATCCTAAACATTGAATGGTACCACAAGCGACGTAGAGGGTGTAGCATGAGTCCTTGTAGGTTCTAACAAGTGTAGAATGGTTAAGAGAGTATTCTAAAGGCTTAGAATGGTCTAGGAATGTGTATTAGGACTTATAAGAACCATTAGAATGATCCTAAACATTGTTCGAGTCCCCAAGGGACATAGAGGGTGTAGCAAGAGTCCTTGGAGGTTCTAATAAGAGTAGAATGGTTAAGAGAGTATTCTAAAGGCTTAGAATGGTCTAGGAATGTGTATTAGGACTTATAAGAACCATTAGAATGATCCTAAACATTGCTCGAGTCCCCAAGGGACATAGAGGGTGTAGGATGAGTCCTTGGAGGTTCTAATAAGTGTAGAATGGTTAAGAGAGTATTCTAAAGGCTTAGAATGGTCTAGGAATGTGTATTAGGACTTATAAGAACCATTAGAATGATCCTAAACATTGCATGGTACCCCAAGGGACGTAGAGGGTGTACCATGAGTCCTTGGAGGTTCTAACAAGTGTAGAATGGTTAAGAGAGTATTCTAAAGGCTTAGAATGGTCTAGGAATGTGTATTAGGACTTATAATAACCATTGGAATGATCCTAAACATTGAATGGTACCACAAGCGACGTAGAGGGTGTAGCATGAGTCCTTGTAGGTTCTAACAAGTGTAGAATGGTTAAGAGAGTATTCTAAAGGCTTAGAATGGTCTAGGAATGTGTATTAGGACTTATAAGAACCATTAGAATGATCCTAAACATTGTTCGAGTCCCCAAGGGACATAGAGGGTGTGGCAAGAGTCCTTGGAGGTTCTAATAAGAGTAGAATGGTTAAGAGAGTATTCTAAAGGCTTAGAATGGTCTAGGAATGTGTAGTAGGACTTATAAGAACCATTAGAATGATCCTAAACAATGCATGGTACCCCAAGGGGGATGTAGAGGGTGTACCATGAATCCTTGGAGGTTCTAACAAGTGCAGAATGGTTAAGAGAGTATTCTAAATGCTTAGAATGGTCTAGGAATGAGTATTAGGACTTATAAGAACCATTAGAATGATCCTAAACTTTGTTCGAGTCCCCAAGGGACGTAGAGGGTGTTGCAAGAGTCCTTGGAGGTTCTAACAAAGTGTAGAATGGTTAAGAGAGTATTCTAAAGGCTTAGAATGGTCTAGGAATGTGTATTAGGACTTATAATAACCATTGGAATGATCCTAAACAATGCATGGTACCCCAAGGGATGTAGAGGGTGTACCATGAGTCCTTGGAGGTTCTAACAAGTGTAGAATGGTTAGCAGAGTATTCTAAAGGCTTAGAATGGTCTAGGAATGTGTATTAGGACTTATAATAACCATTAGAATGATCCTAAACATTGCATGGTGCCCCAAGGGACGTAGAGGGTGTACGATGAGTCCTCGGAGGTTCTAATAAGTGTAGAATGGTTAAGAGAGTATTCTAAAGGCTTAGAATGGTCTAGGAATGTGTACTAGGACTTATAATAACCATTAGAATGATCCTAAACATTGCACGGTACCCCAAGGGACGTAAAGGGTGTAGCATGAGTCCTTGTAGGTACTAACAAGTGTAGAATGGTTAAGAGAGTATTCTAAAGGCTTAGAATGGTCTAGGACTGAGTATTAGGACTTATAAGAACCATTAGAATGATCCTAAACATTGTTCGAGTCCCCAAGGGACATCGAGGGTGTAGCAAGATTCCTTGGAGGTTCTAATAAGAGTAGAATGGTTAAGAGAGTATTCTAAAGGCTTAGAATGGTCTAGGAATGTGTACTAGGACTTATAATAACCATTAGAATGATCCTAAACATTGCACGGTACCCCAAGGGACGTAGAGGGTGTAGCATGAGTCCTTGTAGGTTCTAACAAGTGTAGAATGGTTAAGAGAGTATTCTAAAGGCTTAGAATGGTCTAGGAATGAGTATTAGGACTTATAAGAACCATTAGAATGATCATAAACATTGTTCGAGTCCCCAAGGGACATAGAGGGTGTAGCAAGAGTCCTTGGAGGTTCTAACAAAGTGTAGAATGGTTAAGAGAGTATTCTAAAGGCTTAGAATGGTTTAGGAATGTGTATTAGGACTTATAATAACCATTGGAATGATCCTAAACAATGCATGGAACCCCAAGGGATGTAGAGGGTGTACCATGAGTCCTTGGAGGTTCTAACAAGTGTAGAATGGTTAGGAGAGTATTCTAAAGGCTTAGAATGGTCTAGGAATGTGTATTAGGACTTATAATAACCATTCCAATGATCCTAAACATTGAACGGTACCCCAAGGGACGTAGAGGGTGTACGATGAGTCCTTGGAGGTTCTAATAAGTGTAGAATGGTTAAGAGAGTATTCTAAAGGCTTAGAATGGTCTAGGAATGTGTACGAGGACTTATAATAACCATTAGAATGATCCTAAACATTGCACGGTACCCCAAGGGACGTAGAGGGTGTAGCATGAGTCCTTGTAGGATCTAACAAGTGTAGAATGGTTAAGAGAGTATTCTAAAGGCTTAGAATGGTCTAGGAATGAGTATTAGGACATATAAGAACCATTAGAATGATCCTAAACATTGTTCGAGTCCCCAAGGGACATAGAGGGTGTAGCAAGAGTCCTTGGAGGTTCTAATAAGAGTAGAATGGTTAAGAGAGTATTCTAAAGGCTTAGAATGGTCTAGGAATGTGTAGTAGGACTTATAAGAACCATTAGAATGATCCTAAACAATGCATGGTACCCCAAGGGAAGTAGAGGGTGTACCATAAGTCCTTGGAGGTTCTAACAAGTGTAGAATGGTTAGGAGAGTATTCTAAAGGCTTAGAATGGTCTAGGAATGTGTATTAGGACTTATAATAACCATTAGAATGATCCAAAACATTGCATGGTGCCCCAAGGGACATAGAGGGTGTAGCATGAGTCCTTGGAGGTTCTAATAAGTTTAGAATGGTTAAGAGAGTATTCTAAAGGCTTAGAATGGTCTAGGAATGTGTAGTAGGACTTATAAGAACCATTAGAATGATCCTAAACAATGCATGGTACCCCAAGGGAAGTAGAGGGTGTACCATGAGTCCTTGGAGGTTCTAACAAGTGTAGAATGGTTAGGAGAGTATTCTAAAGGCTTAGAATGGTCTAGGAATGTGTATTAGGACTTATAATAACCATTGGAATGATCCTAAACATTGCATGGTACCACAAGGGACGTAGAGGGTGTAGCATGAGTCCTTGTAGGTTCTAACAAGTGTAGAATGGTTAAGAGAGTATTCTAAAGGCTTAGAATGGTCTAGGAATGAGTATTAGAACATATAAGAACCATTAGAATGATCCTAAACATTGTTCGAGTCCCCAAGGGATATAGAGGGTGTAGCAAGAGTCCTTGGAGGTTCTAACAAGTGTAGAATGGTTAAGAGAGTATTCTAAAGGCTTAGAATGGTCTAGGAATGAGTATTAGGACATATAAGAACCATTAGAATGATCCTAAACATTGTTCGAGTCCCCAAGGGACATAGAGGGTGTAGCAAGAGTCCTTGGAGGTTCTAATAAGAGTAGAATGGTTAAGAGAGTATTCTAAAGGCTTAGAATGGTCTAGGAATGTGTAGTAGGACTTATAAGAACCATTAGAATGATCCTAAACAATGCATGGTACCCCAAGGGGGATGTAGAGGGTGTACCATGAATCCTTGGAGGTTCTAACAAGTGCAGAATGGTTAAGAGAGTATTCTAAATGCTTAGAATGGTCTAGGAATGAGTATTAGGACTTATAAGAACCATTAGAATGATCCTAAACTTTGTTCGAGTCCCCAAGGGACGTAGAGGGTGTAGCAAGAGTCCTTGGAGGTTCTAACAAAGTGTAGAATGGTTAAGAGAGTATTCTAAAGGCTTAGAATGGTCTAGGAATGTGTATTAGGACTTATAATAACCATTGGAATGATCCTAAACAATGCATGGTACCCCAAGGGATGTAGAGGGTGTACCATGAGTCCTTGGAGGTTCTAACAAGTGTAGAATGGTTAGCAGAGTATTCTAAAGGCTTAGAATGGTCTAGGAATGTGTATTAGGACTTATAATAACCATTAGAATGATCCTAAACATTGCATGGTGCCCCAAGGGACGTAGAGGGTGTACGATGAGTCCTCGGAGGTTCTAATTAGTGTAGAATGGTTAAGAGAGTATTCTAAAGGCTTAGAATGGTCTAGGAATGTGTACTAGGACTTATAATAACCATTAGAATGATCCTAAACATTGCACGGTACCCCAAGGGACGTAAAGGGTGTAGCATGAGTCCTTGTAGGTACTAACAAGTGTAGAATGGTTAAGAGAGTATTCTAAAGGCTTAGAATGGTCTAGGACTGAGTATTAGGACTTATAAGAACCATTAGAATGATCCTAAACATTGTTCGAGTCCCCAAGGGACATCGAGGGTGTAGCAAGAGTCCTTGGAGGTTCTAATAAGAGTAGAATGGTTAAGAGAGTATTCTAAAGGCTTAGAATGGTCTAGGAATGTGTACTAGGACTTATAATAACCATTAGAATGATCCTAAACATTGCACGGTACCCCAAGGGACGTAGAGGGTGTAGCATGAGTCCTTGTAGGTTCTAACAAGTGTAGAATGGTTAAGAGAGTATTCTAAAGGCTTAGAATGGTCTAGGAATGAGTATTAGGACTTATAAGAACCATTAGAATGATCATAAACATTGTTCGAGTCCCCAAGGGACATAGAGGGTGTAGCAAGAGTCCTTGGAGGTTCTAACAAAGTGTAGAATGGTTAAGAGAGTATTCTAAAGGCTTAGAATGGTCTAGGAATGTGTATTAGGACTTATAATAACCATTGGAATGATCCTAAACAATGCATGGTACCCCAAGGGATGTAGAGGGTGTACCATGAGTCCCTGGAGGTTCTAACAAGTGTAGAATGGTTAGCAGAGTATTCTAAAGGCTTAGAATGGTCTAGGAATGTGTATTAGGACTTATAATAACCATTCCAATGATCCTAAACATTGAACGGTACCCCAAGGGACGTAGAGGGTGTACGATGAGTCCTTGGAGGTTCTAATAAGTGTAGAATGGTTAAGAGAGTATTCTAAAGGGTTAGAATGGTCTAGGAATGTGTACGAGGACTTATAATAACCATTAGAATGATCCTAAACATTGCACGGTACCCCAAGGGACGTAGAGGGTGTAGCATGAGTCCTTGTAGGTTCTAACAAGTGTAGAATGGTTAAGAGAGTATTCTAAAGGCTTAGAATGGTCTAGGAATGAGTATTAGGACATATAAGAACCATTAGAATGATCCTAAACATTGTTCGAGTCCCCAAGGGACATAGAGGGTGTAGCAAGAGTCCTTGGAGGTTCTAATAAGAGTAGAATGGTTAAGAGAGTATTCTAAAGGCTTAGAATGGTCTAGGAATGTGTAGTAGGACTTATAAGAACCATTAGAATGATCCTAAACAATGCATGGTACCCCAAGGGAAGTAGAGGGTGTACCATAAGTCCTTGGAGGTTCTAACAAGTGTAGAATGGTTAGGAGAGTATTCTAAAGGCTTAGAATGGTCTAGGAATGTGTATTAGGACTTATAATAACCATTAGAATGATCCAAAACATTGCATGGTGCCCCAAGGGACATAGAGGGTGTAGCATGAGTCCTTGGAGGTTCTAATAAGTGTAGAATGGTTAAGAGAGTATTCTAAAGGCTTAGAATGGTCTAGGAATGTGTACTTGGACTTATAATAACCATTAGAATGATCCTAAACATTGCATGGTACCCCAAGGGGGATGTAGAGGGTGTACCATGAGTCCTTGGAGGTTCTAACAAGTGTAGAATGGTTAGGAGAGTATTCTAAAGGCTTAGAATTGTCTAGGAATGTGTATTAGGACTTATAATTGTTGGAAACCAACAAGCGGCTCAATATAGTCTAGAGGGGGGGTGAATAGAATATTGAAGCCTTATTACAGATTTTTCGTCCACCTAAGAGAATGGTTTTATGAAAATAAATTTTCTTAAGAATTCAGTTCAGATTACTCGAGTAACTCAAGCCTTCACTCGAGTAATACGCAACCAAAAATAATTTCACTCGAGTATTCAGCAAATCACTCGAGTATTACGAAAGCAAATTTTAAATCACTCGAGTAACAGAAAACCTACTCGAGTAATGTTTATAAACTGAAAGCAGATTACTCGAGTGACAAGAACTTTACTCGAGTAAACTGGGTAAAATTCAATTTAAACTTTGTTTTCAATGGAGTTCTTCAAGAATAACAATGCTATGATGATTCAACAAATTATGAATGATTAATATGAACAATTTCAAGTAATATTAACATGCAATTTTAGATCAATTTAGTAGAATTAAGAAAACCCCAATTCTAACCTAAAAATGCAAATGTTAATGAATTAATGAAATACAAGGAATGAAAACAAAAGAGACACAAGGATTTATCCTGGTTCACTTTCACCCACTTGAAAGCTACTCCAGTCCCCTCTTAAATCAAGAGAGATTCTTCACTAGAAATCTTCAAATGTAGATTTTACAATGTTTTAAGATGCAACTAGATTCTTAGTTCTCCTATCTTAAAACCCAACTCAAAGTGTGTACCAAACACTTTGATCTAATCTACCCCTTTTGAGTATTCTAGATTTCCTTGATAATTGATTGAAGATGCTTCCAACCAATCCTCTTTTCTTGCTTTGATTTGATCCTCAAAGTCTTCCTTGTGAGATTCTTCACTTGTGTTGAAACTTCAATGATGCAATCACAAATTGCAAATCTTCAACAACCACTAAGAACAAAAATATGATCTCAAGAATATTTGAACAATGATAGAAAATAGAGTGAAGAATGAAAAGTTCTTTGTTGAATCTTGATAGCTCTTGAAAGATGTAAAATAGCTCTTGAATTACTTTTCAAAGTGTATTAGAAAATTGTAAGAATGAAAGTCTATTACTTTGAAAGAGAAAATTAAGTCCTTTTAAAATTTTCCCAACACTGATTGAATTACTCGAGTAAACCAAACAACGTCACTCGAGTGAAACATGTCAGATTAAGTTACTCGAGTGATGTGTAAACCATTACTCGATTAACCTGTCAGAACATAAATTACTCGAGTGAACCAATACTCATTACTCGAGTAAACTGATCAGAATCTGAATAAAAACAAAGTTTTTCTAAAATGATTTTCACAAGCTATTTAATCAAGATTTAAAGTATCTTCACTCTTAATCAGACATTATTTAAATATTCTTAAAATCACCTAAGCTACCCACACCAATGAGATGCATTGCATAAAATAAAGATTACATTGAAATAGAATTAATAAAAATCCTAATTCTAATCTTCATGTGGTGTAGCTTGCTTGTTGCCAATGTTGTTGCTTGGAGAGAGATTGTTAGCATCAAAACATGAGAATCCTACAAACTCCCCCTTTTTGATGATGACAAACCTCCTTTCAAATTAAGCACTAAGTTTTAACATACTCCCCCTAAATGTAAAACATCTAGGAAAAAAATATAATAAAACTTAACCTACAAGAACAACATCAACAAAATATTCTCCCCCTTTTGGCATCATTAAAAAGATAATATTTTTGAGAAAAGTCCTTTGCCAAAAGTTGAAGGTAAGTAGATCACAATGGTATAGAAAATATATAACAATAAAGACAATACCAAAATAAACCACAATAGTGCCTCAACGTATATAAACAACGAATATAAACGAACAACGAATATAGCACCAGAAATCAGAGTATCAGAGCATCACACTATGCAGCAAATCATAGCAGATAATCAAAACGAAAACTAAACAAACTAGACCATACACAAGGTAGACGAACAAGAGAGAGAAAAAATCGTGAAAATGATGCAGATTTCAACAGTTCAGCTTTTAAAATCACGTAAGTTACTCGAGTAATGTTCATACGTTACTCGAGTGATTCGAGCAGTACTCGAGTGAAAGAGTATGTTACTCGAGTATGCCGAAAGATAAAAAGATTTTACTCGAGTGATGGATGAACTTAATCGAGTGATACGCAAGTCATTTTAAAATTAATCGAGTGACAGACAGAATTACTCGAGTAATACGAAAGAGTTTTTAAAATTACTCGAGTGAAATTTCTGTTACTCGAGTGAACTGTCCAGAATTTCAAAAATTTCAATTTTTTCAACAAAATCATTTTTCATGCACAAACACAGAGAAACACTTAGCATGTAGCAAGTAACACACATACAAATAAAGCAATTAGCATATTATAGAAAACATACACACATAACTGCATAAAAAAAATAAACACTTTAATAAGATACAACAACTCAAAATACAAGTCACATTGAAATAGGCTTGAAGGTGAGTATAAAAAGCATCAAATACAATTAGCTAATAGTTAATTCATCAAAAATACCAAGTTCTCTTCGAATCTTATAAAATGTGTCCCTTGGTAATGGTTTTGTAAAGATATCAGCTAATTGATCCGAAGTTTGAACAAACTCAATAACACAATCACCTTTTTGAACATGATCTCTCAAAAAGTGATGCCTAATTTCAATATGCTTTGTCCTTGAGTGTAATACTGGATTTTTAGTCAAATTAATTGCCGAAGTGTTATCACACTTTATAGGGATATTTGTTAAATTTAAACCAAAGTCAGATAATTGTTGCTTCATCCATAAAATTTGAGCACAACAACTACCTGCAGCTATGTATTCGGCCTCCGCGGTTGATAAAGCTACACAATTTTGCTTTTTAGAAAACCACGATACAAGTGAATTACCAATTAAATGGCATGTTCCGCTTGTACTTTTTCGCTCAACTTTACAACCGGCAAAGTCAGAGTCCGAATATCCTATAAGTTTTAGAAAAGCATCCCTAGGATAATAAAGTCCAGTATTCGTTGTACCCTTTAAGTATTTCATTATTCTTTTGACAGCAGTTAGATGCGACTCTTTCGGTTTTGCTTGAAAACGTGCACACATACATACACTAAACATGATATCAGGCCTAGATGCAGTTAAGTATAACAAACTACCAATAATACCACGATACTTCGTTACCTCTACCGCTTTTCCAGCCTCATCTTGATCTAGGTAGCATGCAACGCTCATTGGTGTAGAAGCGGATTTGCACGAATCCATTCCAAAACGTTTGAGAAGCTCTCTACAATATTTACTCTGATGAATATAAATACCATCATTAAGCTGCTTTATTTGAAGGCCAAGAAAGAATGTAAGCTCTCCCATCATCGACATCTCGAATTCACTTTGCATCAATTCTGAAAACTTCTTACACAAGTTATCGTTAGTAGCACCAAATATAATATCGTCAACATATATTTGAACCAATAAAATATCCTTACCGGAACGTTCAATAAAAAGTGTAGTGTCAACAGTACCTCGTTTAAAACCTTTTTGTAATAAAAAATTGCTTAGTCGGTCGTACCAAGCTCTAGGAGCTTGTTTCAAACCGTACAAAGCCTTTTTCAGTTTGAAAACGTAGTCCGGATGCTCAAAACTCTCGAATCCGGGAGGTTGTGACACATAAACTTCCTCTTGAATGTATCCGTTAAGAAAGGCGCTCTTAACATCCATTTGAAACAATTTAAAATTCATAATTGAAGCAAAAGCGAGAAGAATACGAATAGCTTCTAATCTAGCAACGGGAGCATATGTCTCATCGTAATCGATTCCTTCTTCTTGACTATAACCTTGTGCTACCAACCTAGCTTTATTCCTAACAATAATACCCGATTCATCTAACTTATTCCTATAGACCCACCGAGTACCAATTTCAGGACGATCATCGGGTTTTGGCACAAGCTCCCAAACTTGGTTTCTTTCAAATTGATTTAATTCTTCTTGCATGGCCATAATCCAATGATCATCTTGAAGAGCCTCTTTGATATTCTTAGGTTCTATTTGAGATACAAAGGCAACATAATAACAAAAATTATTTAAAGTGCGTCGGGTTACCACTCCCTTCGCAATGTCACCTAAGATATTAGAAATCGGATGATTTTTGTTGGACTTCCAAGCTATTGGTAATTGAGGTTGTATCTCTTGTGCTAAGTCTTTATCTTGTGCTTGCACCTCTCGATCTTCATTTTGATTCTCTTCTATTTGTTGTGGTGTTGAATTCTCATGATCCAAAAATGTACCTATATAATCATCACAAGAAACAACACAATCTCCTTTCGAAGATTCATCAAATACAACATGCACGGATTCCTCAACGGTTAATGTTCTTTTATTGTAGACTCTATATGCTTTGCTATGAGTTGAATAACCTATGAATATGCCTTCGTCGGCTTTAGAGTCAAACTTGCCGACCGGTTCCTTTCCGTTATTTAAAACAAACACCTTACACCCAAAAACATGAAAATGTGAGATATTTGGCTTTCGCCCTTTTAAAAGTTCATAAGGTGTTTTATTTAAATGCGGATGAATAAGAACCCTATTAAGCACATAGCAAGCGGTGTTTACCGCATCAGCCCAAAAATATTTAGGAACATTTGATTCTATCAACATAGTACGAGCAAGTTCCACTAATATTCTATTTTTCCTTTCTACAACTCCATTTTGCTCCGGAGTCCTAGGGGCCGAAAATTGATGATCAATACCAAACTTATCACAAAACGCATCAATCCTAGTGTTTTCAAACTCACCTCCGTGATCACTTCTAATAGACACAATTTTCAAACTTAGTTGATTTTGGATGAGTTTGGCAAATTTTTTAAAACATTTATAAACTTCACTTTTTGCGGATAAAAATAAAGTCCATGTGAATCTAGTAAAATCGTCTACTAAAACAAATCCATAGTAATTGCCACCTAAACTTTTAATTTGTGAAGGGCCAAACAAATCCATATGGATTAGCTCCAAAGACTTTGTTGTGCTTATCACATTTTTAGGTTTAAATGAACTTTTAACTTGCTTGCACTTTTGACAAGAGTCACAAATGCCATCAAGCTTAAAGTTTAGTTTAGGCAAACCAATCACTAAATCTTTTCGCA
This sequence comes from Crotalaria pallida, assembly GCA_037953625.1. Taxonomy (NCBI): domain Eukaryota; kingdom Viridiplantae; phylum Streptophyta; class Magnoliopsida; order Fabales; family Fabaceae; genus Crotalaria; species Crotalaria pallida. The sequence continues at coordinate 60,528,547 of CM075655.1, read as the reverse complement.
AAAGTTTGTTCAATTGATTCACATTCACATGAGCAATTCGTCTATGCCAAAGACGAATTTCATCATCAAAAGATTTGAAACATTTTGAAAACAGTGAAGTTATCTCACCCAAATCAATTAAGTAAGTGTTATTAGAGCGACGACCAACAAACTTAACACTATCATCTATAGAAGACTTAATGAAGCATAATTCCGGAGTAAATGTCACATAATTGCCCATATCACATAGTTGGCTTATACTAAGCAAGTTGTGTTCTAAGCCTTCTACGTATAGGACATTTTCTATGACAAGGTTAGATACGTTACCGATTTTCCCGACTCCTAGAATTTTGCCCTTGTTGTTGTCGCCGTATGTCACAAATCCATCACTTTTTGGAGTAAGTTCCATGAAGTGCGTTTTGTCTCCCGTCATGTGTCTCGAACAACCACTATCCAAGTACCATTTTCGCTCTTTGGTTCGAAGACACACCTACAAGAAAGATATCATTTGGTTGACTTAGGTACCCAAGTGGTCTTGGGTCCTTTGTTGTTAGCATGAGGAGAAGTCCCCTTAACAATCCAAATATATTCACCGCTTGGTATACCAAATTTCTTTATATTACATTTATTCGTGGTATGCCCAAAGATTCCACAATAATGACAAGTTGGGTTTTTAGAAATCTTATTCTTTGAAAATCCACCAACTTTGCGATAATTGCGTTTCTTAGGTTTGGTATAGCCAAGACCGGATCTATTGCTATTGTTCCTTTGAGTTGAAAGCAAATGATCTAAAGAAGTATCTCCTTTCATGAGCCTTGCAAGTCGATCATTCAAATTAAAAACTTCTTTTTCCAAAGACTTGCAATTTTCACAAGATGGAGTCTCGTTTGATTTCAATTCACAATTGCATGTAGAGTTTGCATAAATGAGTTCAAGAGTTTCATTTTGAAGCTTAAGTTCTTCTAAATCTTTTTGAAGTTCAATTATCTTTTCATGTTGCTTCATTATGAAATTCTTTCTTTCAACATTTATTTTAGCAAGTTTCTTCAACTCTTTATGCATCTCTACATACACATTGTACAATTCATTGAATGAAGGAGAATTAGAACTTGAGCTAGCATCGGAAAGATAATCTACCTCATTGACGTTCTCACTTGATTTAATGCTCGAAGATTCCTCTTCATCAAGCTTTGTCATTAAACATAGATTTGCAAGTTCTTCATCATCCGATGAGCTAGATGTTGATTGACTCTCCACTTCATCCCATACTATGTAAGCCCTTTTTCCTTTAGAAGAATTGAATTTTGAGTTGTCACCTTCCGACTTCTTAGAATGAGTTGGACAATTCGATCGATAGTGCCCAAGCTTTCCACATCCATGACACTTGATGTGATCCTTGATAGTCTTATTTCTTGGTTGTGAGTCCTTAGAATCTCTTTGTCTATTTCTATTAAAGTTCCCCTTTTTCTTAAGGAACCTACCAAGCTTTTTAACTAGCAAGCCAAGGGTCTCATCATCTATATCGGAGTCCGAGTCATCCACTTGAAAGTTTTCCTCTTGTGCCTTAAGGGATTTTGAAGTTGATTTAAGAGCTATCCCCTTTTTCTTCCTATCGGCATCTTCATTCATGGATAACCGTCCAAGCTCCATTTCATGCTCTTGAAGCTTTCCGAATAGAGTTGCTAAATCAATTTGATCCACGTCTCTAGCTTCCATAATGGCCGTCACCTTAGGTTGCCATTCCCTGCTAAGACATCTCAAAATCTTATTAACAACTTCACCATTAGATATAACTTTTCCAAGTGCAGAAAGATGATTAATGATATGAGTGAACCGCTTTTGCATGTCACCTATGTTTTCATTAGGTAACATACGAAAGAGTTCATATTCATGCATGAGTGTATTTAGCCTAGCCCTTCTAACCTCCGAAGTGCCCTCATGTGTGACTTGTAATGTGTCCCACATTTGTTTAGCATCAACACATTGAGATACTCGAAAGAACTCATCATAAGAAAGAGCGGACGTGATGATATTTTTAGCTTTTAAATCAAATGCAACTTTCTTCTTATCATCATTGTCCCAACTCGATTGAGGTTTAATTGAAACAACATCATTTACTTTCGTTTGAGGAACAAAAGGTCCATTCTCTATGGCGTTCCAAATTTCCATATCTATGGCTTGAATAAAAATTTTCATGCGGACCTTCCAATAAGCGTAACCCTCACCACTAAATAGTGGAGGACGATTAATGGAAGTTCCTTCACCACCAAAAGGATTTGAAATTGAGCCCATTGTTTCCAAGTAAAAAGGATCTTTTCGAAAAAGCTTTTTAAGGCTCGGATTTTTCGTCCGAGCTCTGATACCACTTGTTGGAAACCAACAAGCGGCTCAATATAGTCTAGAGGGGGGGTGAATAGAATATTGAAGCCTTATTACAGATTTTTCGTCCACCTAAGAGAATGGTTTTATGAAAATAAATTTTCTTAAGAATTCAGTTCAGATTACTCGAGTAACTCAAGCCTTCACTCGAGTAATACGCAACCAAAAATAATTTCACTCGAGTATTCAGCAAATCACTCGAGTATTACGAAAGCAAATTTTAAATCACTCGAGTAACAGAAAACCTACTCGAGTAATGTTTATAAACTGAAAGCAGATTACTCGAGTGACAAGAACTTTACTCGAGTAAACTGGGTAAAATTCAATTTAAACTTTGTTTTCAATGGAGTTCTTCAAGAATAACAATGCTATGATGATTCAACAAATTATGAATGATTAATATGAACAATTTCAAGTAATATTAACATGCAATTTTAGATCAATTTAGTAGAATTAAGAAAACCCCAATTCTAACCTAAAAATGCAAATGTTAATGAATTAATGAAATACAAGGAATGAAAACAAAAGAGACACAAGGATTTATCCTGGTTCACTTTCACCCACTTGAAAGCTACTCCAGTCCCCTCTTAAATCAAGAGAGATTCTTCACTAGAAATCTTCAAATGTAGATTTTACAATGTTTTAAGATGCAACTAGATTCTTAGTTCTCCTATCTTAAAACCCAACTCAAAGTGTGTACCAAACACTTTGATCTAATCTACCCCTTTTGAGTATTCTAGATTTCCTTGATAATTGATTGAAGATGCTTCCAACCAATCCTCTTTTCTTGCTTTGATTTGATCCTCAAAGTCTTCCTTGTGAGATTCTTCACTTGTGTTGAAACTTCAATGATGCAATCACAAATTGCAAATCTTCAACAACCACTAAGAACAAAAATATGATCTCAAGAATATTTGAACAATGATAGAAAATAGAGTGAAGAATGAAAAGTTCTTTGTTGAATCTTGATAGCTCTTGAAAGATGTAAAATAGCTCTTGAATTACTTTTCAAAGTGTATTAGAAAATTGTAAGAATGAAAGTCTATTACTTTGAAAGAGAAAATTAAGTCCTTTTAAAATTTTCCCAACACTGATTGAATTACTCGAGTAAACCAAACAACGTCACTCGAGTGAAACATGTCAGATTAAGTTACTCGAGTGATGTGTAAACCATTACTCGATTAACCTGTCAGAACATAAATTACTCGAGTGAACCAATACTCATTACTCGAGTAAACTGATCAGAATCTGAATAAAAACAAAGTTTTTCTAAAATGATTTTCACAAGCTATTTAATCAAGATTTAAAGTATCTTCACTCTTAATCAGACATTATTTAAATATTCTTAAAATCACCTAAGCTACCCACACCAATGAGATGCATTGCATAAAATAAAGATTACATTGAAATAGAATTAATAAAAATCCTAATTCTAATCTTCATGTGGTGTAGCTTGCTTGTTGCCAATGTTGTTGCTTGGAGAGAGATTGTTAGCATCAAAACATGAGAATCCTACAATAATAACCATTGGAATGATCCAAAACAATGCATGGTACCCCAAGGGAAGTAGAGGGTGTACCATGAGTCCTTGGAGGTTCTAACAAGTGTAGAATGGTTAGGAGAGTATTCTAAAGGCTTAGAATGGTCTAGGAATGTGTACTAGGACTTATAATAACCATTAGAATGATCCTAAACATTGCATGGTACCCCAAGGGACGTAGAGGGTGTACCATGAGTCCTTGGAGGTTCTAACAAAGTGTAGAATGGTTAAGAGAGTATTCTAAAGGCTTAGAATGGTCTAGGAATGTGTATTAGGACTTATAATAACCATTGGAATGATCCTAAACATTGCATGGTACCACAAGGGACGTAGAGGGTGTAGCATGATTCCTTGTAGGTTCTAACAAGTGTAGAATGGTTAAGAGAGTATTCTAAAGGCTTAGAATGGTCTAGGAATGAGTATTAGAACATATAAGAACCATTAGAATGATCCTAAACATTGTTCGAGTCCCCAAGGGATATAGAGGGTGTAGCAAGAGTCCTTGGAGGTTCTAATAAGAGTAGAATGGTTAAGAGAGTATTCTAAAGGCTTAGAATGGTCTAGGAATGTGTAGTAGGACTTATAAGAACCATTAGAATGATCCTAAACAATGCATGGTACCCCAAGGGACGTAGAGGGTGTACCATGAATCCTTGGAGGTTCTAACAAGTGTAGAATGGTTACGAGTATTCTAAATGCTTAGAAGGTCTAGGAATATGTAATAGGACTTATAATAACCATTAGAATGATCCTAAACAATGTTGGAGTCCCCAAGGGACGTAGAGGGTGTAGCATGAGTCCTTGGAGATTATAACAAGTGTAGAATGGTTAAGATAGTATTCTAAAGGCTTAGAATGGTCTAGGAATGTGTACTTGGACTTATAATAACCATTAGAATGATCCTAAACATTGCATGGTACCCCAAGGGGGATGTAGAGGGTGTACCATGAGTCCTTGGAGGTTCTAACAAGTGTAGAATGGTTAGGAGAGTATTCTAAAGGCTTAGAATGGTCTAGGAATGTGTAGTAGGACTTATAAGAACCATTAGAATGATCCTAAACAATGCATGGTACCCCAAGGGAAGTAGAGGGTGTACCATGAGTCCTTGGAGGTTCTAACAAGTGTAGAATGGTTAGGAGAGTATTCTAAAGGCTTAGAATGGTCTAGGAATGTGTATTAGGACTTATAATAACCATTAGAATGATCCAAAACATTGCATGGTGCCCCAAGGGACGTAGAGGGTGTAGCATGAGTCCTTGTAGGTTCTAACAAGTGTAGAATGGTTAAGAGAGTATTCTAAATGGTTAGAATGGTCTAGGAATGTGTAATAGGACTTATAATAACCATTAGAATGATCCTAAACAATGCTTGAGTCCCCAAGGCACGTAGAGGGTGTAGCATGAGTCCTTGGAGGTTATAACAAGTGTAGAATGGTTAAGATAGTATTCTAAAGGCTTAGAATGGTCTAGGAATGTGTATTAGGACTTATAAGAACCATTAGAATGATCCTAAACAATGCATGGTACCCCAAGGGATGTAGAGGGTGTACCATGAGTCCTTGGAGGTTCTAACAAGTGTAGAATGGTTAGGAGAGTATTCTAAAGGCTTAGAATGGTCTAGGAATGTGTACTAGGACTTATAATAACCATTAGAATGATCCTAAACAATGCATGGTACCCCAAGGGATGAAGAGGGTGTACCATGAATCCTTGGAGGTTCTAACAAGTGTAGAATGGTTAAGAGAGTATTCTAAATGCTTAGAATGGTCTAGGAATGTTTAATAGGACTTATAACAACCATTAGAATGATCCTAAACAATGTTGGAGTCCCCAAGGGTCGTAGAGGGTGTAGCATGAGTCCTTGGAGATTATAACAAGTGTAGAATGGTTAAGATAGTATTCTAAAGGCATAGAATAGTCTAGGAATGTGTATTAGGACTTATAAGAACCATTAGAATGATCCTAAACTTTGCTCGAGTCCCCAAGGGACATAGAGGGTGTAGCAAGAGTCCTTGGAGGTTCTAACAAAGTGTTGAATGGTTAAGAGAGTATTCTAAAGGCTTAGAATGGTCTAGGAATGTGTATTAGGACTTATAATAACCATTGGAATGATCCTAAACATTGCATGGTACCACAAGGGACGTAGAGGGTGTAGCATGAGTCCTTGTAGGTTCTAACAAGTGTAGAATGGTTAAGAGAGTATTCTAAAGGCTTAGAATGGTCTAGGAATGTGTATTAGGACTTATAAGAACCATTTGAATGATCCTAAACATTATTCGAGTCCCCAAGGGACATAGAGGGTGTAGCAAGAGTCCTTGGAGGTTCTAATAAGAGTAGAATGGTTAAGAGAGTATTCTAAAGGCTTAGAATGGTCTAGGAATGTGTAGTAGGACTTATAAGAACCATTTGAATGATCCTAAACAATGCATGGTACCCCAAGGGATGTAGAGGGTGTACCATGAATCCTTGGAGGTTCTAACAAGTGTAGAATGGTTAAGAGAGTATTCTAAATGCTTAGAATGGTCTAGGAATGTGTAATAGGACTTATAATAACCATTAGAATGATCCTAAACAATGCTTGAGTCCCCAAGGGACGTAGAGGGTGTAGCATGAGTCCTTGGAGGTTATAAAAAGTGTAGAATGGTTATGATAGTATTCTAAAGGCTTAGAATGGTCTAGGAATGTGTATTAGGACTTATAATAACCATTAGAATGATCCTAAACATTGCATGGTGCCCCAAGGGACGTAGAGGGTGTAGCATGAGTCCTTGGAGGTTCTAATAAGTGTAGAATGGTTAAGAGAGTATTCTAAAGGCTTAGAATGGTCTAGGAATGTGTACTAGGACTTATAATAACCATTAGAATGATCCTAAACATTGCATGGTACCCCAAGGGACGTAGAGGGTGTACCATGAGTCCTTGGAGGTTCTAACAAAGTGTAGAATGGTTAAGAGAGTATTCTAAAGGCTTAGAATGGTCTAGGAATGTGTATTAGGACTTATAATAACCATTGGAATGATCCTAATCATTGCATGGTACCACAAGGGACGTAGAGGGTGTAGCATGAGTCCTTGTAGGTTCTAACAAGTGTAGAATGGTTAAGAGAGTATTCTAAAGGCTTAGAATGGTCTAGGAATGAGTATTAGGACATATAAGAACCATTAGAATGATCCTAAACATTGTTCGAGTCCCCAAGGGACATAGAGGGTGTAGCAAGAGTCCTTGGAGGTTCTAATAAGAGTAGAATGGTTAAGAGAGTATTCTAAAGGCTTAGAATGGTCTAGGAATGTGTAGTAGGACTTATAAGAACCATTAGAATGATCCTAAACAATGTATGGTACCCCAAGGGAAGTAGAGGGTGTACCATGAGTCCTTGGAGGTTCTAACAAGTGTAGAATGGTTAGGAGAGTATTCTAAAGGCTTAGAATGGTCTAGGAATGTGTATTAGGACTTATAATAACCATTAGAATGATCCAAAACATTGCATGGTGCCCCAAGGGACGTAGAGGGTGTAGCATGAGTCCTTGGAGGTTCTAATAAGTGTAGAATGGTTAAGAGAGTATTCTAAAGGCTTAGAATGGTCTAGGAATGTGTATTAGGACTTATAAGAACCATTAGAATGATCCTAAACATTGCTCGAGTCCCCAAGGGACATAGAGGGTGTAGCAAGAGTCCTTGGAGGTTCTAATAAGAGTAGAATGGTTAAGAGAGTATTCTAAAGGCTTAGAATGGTCTAGGAATGTGTAGTAGGACTTATAAGAACCATTAGAATGATCCTAAACAATGCATGGTACCCCAAGGGAAGTAGAGGGTGTACCATGAGTCCTTGGAGGTTCTAACAAGTGTAGAATGGTTAGGAGAGTATTCTAAAGGCTTAGTGATCGAGGCCGTACCCGATCAAAATAAAAGGTGTTTATTCTGTAGTACTAGGAAGGTGATCCTAGGTCGTTTCCCAGCGAATATCGGTCTAGGCAAAGTATCAAACACGTAGTGTGCAGTAAAATGGGGGGGGGGTTTTTGTGTGTGACAAATGTGAAGAACAAAACATAAACAGAATATAAAAACTAAGAAAATCAGAAACAAAAGCGGGCAAACCCCTTTGGCTACGTACACTACTCAATCCTAGCTCACTAAAGATCGATTCCTCTCCTCTCCTCTGTCCAACTCGTGATAACCAAATACTAAGCGAAAATTCAGTTATCACTCCAAACCCTAACTTCTAATTAAGCATCAGAAACCAGAATTGGAGTTTTTACGAGTTAATACAAATTAAGCATTTATATTCATGTATTATCTCTACGAAATGGAATTAAGCAAACCACTACACATCGATAAACATGAAAACAGAGAAGAGAAAATGAAATTGCATTAATAACAAGAGCTCAAGAGTAGATAATACAATACCAAAGGGATTAACCCTTGAAGTCTAGCCTTCCATGGCCATAAATGAAGAAAAACGAGTAGAAATGGGGAAGAACAAAACCCTAGCAGCCACCACCACTTGGGAGAGCCAAGAGAGAAGTTCTAACCTAGAGAGAGAGTGAGAAATCTGAAATGGGAGTGTGTCTTGGGGGGTTACACGAATTTCCCCTCTTAAGACACAAAATGGGCCTAAAACATGGGCCCAAATCCTAAGAAACACTATTCTGAACATTACAATTAAAAAGGGACCTAAATGCAAATTACAATCTTCACTTCAATACTTCAATCTTCATTTCCAAACTTTCCAAAGTGTCCTTGTGCCAAATATTACCTGAAAATAGAAATAGAATTAATTAGGCCAAATAATCCCAAATTAAACAATATTCGGAATATTAGTCCAATAAACTCTAAATCACTAAATCAAGCTAATCAATGTCAAATGGGCAACAAGTATCAATAATAGGAGTAAAATAATGCAAGGAATAATGGGAAATAAAATGCTCATCAAATACCCCCACACTTATCCTTTTGCACTCCTGGGCAAAACCAAAAGATAGGACTATGAAGATCAATATGCACCAAAGTGAATCATGCAACAAGATGACTACAACTAAGAAATGCTAACCTAAGAGATTACATACTTAACAATGAATTCTAGGAAATGCAAAGAAATGGGCAAACTCAAGCACACAAAATGGTTAAGGATCAAAGAGTCAAAGCATCCGCGAACATCATCCAATTACTTCAAGTATGCAAAGAAACCAATGACATCAAGAGGATAGTCACAAAGATGATAGAAACTCACAAGGATCACTCAAAAGTGTTTACACTCAAGTGTTTGGGGTTAATCATTATTTACACTCAAGGCACATCATGTGGTTTCATTGTGGTGCACACTATATGGAATTTCTTGAGATGCTTATGAGGATCCTCACCTGCAAGACCATGAAACTTGGGCAACAAATGGATTAGTCCTGTTCTAAGCTCAAAAGGAACATCCTCATCAGGATACCGGATACACGAGTCTTCAATAGTGAAGTCAGGTGCAGCCAGCTCCCTAAGTGTCCTTTCCCTTGGTGGGGGTTGAGCCATGTTATCACAATGTATAGAATCAGATTGAATAAAAGTAGAAGGAATAGAAGAAATAGAAACAGAATCAGAATTAGATGGACTATAAGATGACTCTGACTCACTACCTAATGACTGATTCCTATTTTGTCTAACTAATCTGTGATAAGTTCTATCAATTTCAGGGTTATAAGGATGCAAATAACTTGGGTTGCCCCTAGTCATGTACTGAACAGAACAGCATCAACCATAGCATACTGTAACAGATATGCATGACCAAAATCGGCAACAAAATTTATTATTTTTTAAAATTTTTTTCTTTATTTTTTTTCAGCACCCTAAAATCATGAAAACATATCACAGAAAGTTTGAGGACAAAATTCAAAAGGGAACCAAGTCAAAGAATTAAAACAGTGACCAAAAACTAAGAAAATAGAACTTGTAAAATAAAAAAGAAATAGTAAACAGGCTTTTTCAGGATCCAAACGAAGGGGTTTTCTGACGAAGTGAGAAAAATCAGATTATTCAGAAAATTCCCTTCGATTTGATATAAAATTCGTCAAATTCCGAGTTACTGATCAAAAGTTATGCCTATTTATAGTAAGTGCTGCTGAAACTTGGAAAATTTTTCTGGAACTCACAACCAGTGCATATCTGAGTGTCTATGATGCATCAAAACACTAATATATGATGAAACAAGTGTGGATACCAATTTTCGTGCAAAAATTCCACCCGCAGCTATCTTGAATGGCACTCACAGAATCACTAGAATAGCATCAGTTGTGCAGAACAGCAAATCAGCAAACATGGCAACTTTCAATCAGTTATCAGAATGCTTATTCACACACTAACTACACTAACTAATCTAATTAACTACTGTATGATCTTTGGCAAGAACCGATAGTTCCCCGGCAACGGCGCCAAATTTTGATCGAGGCCGTACCCGATCAAAATAAAAGGTGTTTATTCTGTAGTACTAGGAAGGTGATCCTAGGTCGTTTCCCAGCGAATATCGGTCTAGGCAAAGTATCAAACACGTAGTGTGCAGTAAAATGGGGGGGTTTTTGTGTGTGACAAATGTGAAGAACAAAACATAAACAGAATATAAAAACTAAGAAAATCAGAAACAAAAGCGGGCAAACCCCTTTGGCTACGTACACTACTCAATCCTAGCTCACTAAAGATCGATTCCTCTCCTCTCCTCTGTCCAACTCGTGATAACCAAATACTAAGCGAAAATTCAGTTATCACTCCAAACCCTAACTTCTAATTAAGCATCAGAAACCAGAATTGGAGTTTTTACGAGTTAATACAAATTAAGCATTTATATTCATGTATTATCTCTACGAAATGGAATTAAGCAAACCACTACACATCGATAAACATGAAAACAGAGAAGAGAAAATGAAATTGCATTAATAACAAGAGCTCAAGAGTAGATAATACAATACCAAAGGGATTAACCCTTGAAGTCTAGCCTTCCATGGCCATAAATGAAGAAAAACGAGTAGAAATGGGGAAGAACAAAACCCTAGCAGCCACCACCACTTGGGAGAGCCAAGAGAGAAGTTCTAACCTAGAGAGAGAGTGAGAAATCTGAAATGGGAGTGTGTCTTGGGGGGTTACACGAATTTCCCCTCTTCAGACACAAAATGGGCCTAAAACATGGGCCCAAATCCTAAGAAACACTATTCTGAACATTACAATTAAAAAGGGACCTAAATGCAAATTACAATCTTCACTTCAATACTTCAATCTTCATTTCCAAACTTTCCAAAGTGTCCTTGTGCCAAATATTACCTGAAAATAGAAATAGAATTAATTAGGCCAAATAATCCCAAATTAAACAATATTCGGAATATTAGTCCAATAAACTCTAAATCACTAAATCAAGCTAATCAATGTCAAATGGGCAACAAGTATCAATAATAGGAGTAAAATAATGCAAGGAATAATGGGAAATAAAATGCTCATCAAATACCCCCACACTTATCCTTTTGCACTCCTGGGCAAAACCAAAAGATAGGACTATGAAGATCAATATGCACCAAAGTGAATCATGCAACAAGATGACTACAACTAAGAAATGCTAACCTAAGAGATTACATACTTAACAATGAATTCTAGGAAATGCAAAGAAATGGGCAAACTCAAGCACACAAAATGGTTAAGGATCAAAGAGTCAAAGCATCCGCGAACATCATCCAATTACTTCAAGTATGCAAAGAAACCAATGACATCAAGAGGATAGTCACAAAGATGATAGAAACTCACAAGGATCACTCAAAAGTGTTTACACTCAAGTGTTTGGGGTTAATCATTATTTACACTCAAGGCACATCATGTGGTTTCATTGTGGTGCACACTATATGGAATTTCTTGAGATGCTTATGAGGATCCTCACCTGCAAGACCATGAAACTTGGGCAACAAATGGATTAGTCCTGTTCTAAGCTCAAAAGGAACATCCTCATCAGGATACCGGATACACGAGTCTTCAATAGTGAAGTCAGGTGCAGCCAGCTCCCTAAGTGTCCTTTCCCTTGGTGGGGGTTGAGCCATGTTATCACAATGTATAGAATCAGATTGAATAAAAGTAGAAGGAATAGAAGAAATAGAAACAGAATCAGAATTAGATGGACTATAAGATGACTCTGACTCACTACCTAATGACTGATTCCTATTTTGTCTAACTAATCTGTGATAAGTTCTATCAATTTCAGGGTTATAAGGATGCAAATAACTTGGGTTGCCCCTAGTCATGTACTGAACAGAACAGCATCAACCATAGCATACTGTAACAGATATGCATGACCAAAATCGGCAACAAAATTTATTATTTTTTAAAATTTTTTTCTTTATTTTTTTTCAGCACCCTAAAATCATGAAAACATATCACAGAAAGTTTGAGGACAAAATTCAAAAGGGAACCAAGTCAAAGAATTAAAACAGTGACCAAAAACTAAGAAAATAGAACTTGTAAAATAAAAAAGAAATAGTAAACAGGCTTTTTCAGGATCCAAACGAAGGGGTTTTCTGACGAAGTGAGAAAAATCAGATTATTCAGAAAATTCCCTTCGATTTGATATAAAATTCGTCAAATTCCGAGTTACTGATCAAAAGTTATGCCTATTTATAGTAAGTGCTGCTGAAACTTGGAAAATTTTTCTGGAACTCACAACCAGTGCATATCTGAGTGTCTATGATGCATCAAAACACTAATATATGATGAAACAAGTGTGGATACCAATTTTCGTGCAAAAATTCCACCCGCAGCTATCTTGAATGGCACTCACAGAATCACTAGAATAGCATCAGTTGTGCAGAACAGCAAATCAGCAAACATGGCAACTTTCAATCAGTTATCAGAATGCTTATTCACACACTAACTACACTAACTAATCTAATTAACTACTGTATGATCTTTGGCAAGAACCGATAGTTCCCCGGCAACGGCGCCAAATTTTGATCGAGGCCGTACCCGATCAAAATAAAAGGTGTTTATTCTGTAGTACTAGGAAGGTGATCCTAGGTCGTTTCCCAGCGAATATCGGTCTAGGCAAAGTATCAAACACGTAGTGTGCAGTAAAATGGGGGGGTTTTTGTGTGTGACAAATGTGAAGAACAAAACATAAACAGAATATAAAAACTAAGAAAATCAGAAACAAAAGCGGGCAAACCCCTTTGGCTACGTACACTACTCAATCCTAGCTCACTAAAGATCGATTCCTCTCCTCTCCTCTGTCCAACTCGTGATAACCAAATACTAAGCGAAAATTCAGTTATCACTCCAAACCCTAACTTCTAATTAAGCATCAGAAACCAGAATTGGAGTTTTTACGAGTTAATACAAATTAAGCATTTATATTCATGTATTATCTCTACGAAATGGAATTAAGCAAACCACTACACATCGATAAACATGAAAACAGAGAAGAGAAAATGAAATTGCATTAATAACAAGAGCTCAAGAGTAGATAATACAATACCAAAGGGATTAACCCTTGAAGTCTAGCCTTCCATGGCCATAAATGAAGAAAAAAGAGTAGAAATGGGGAAGAACAAAACCCTAGCAGCCACCACCACTTGGGAGAGCCAAGAGAGAAGTTCTAACCTAGAGAGAGAGTGAGAAATCTGAAATGGGAGTGTGTCTTGGGGGGTTACACGAATTTCCCCTCTTCAGACACAAAATGGGCCTAAAACATGGGCCCAAATCCTAAGAAACACTATTCTGAACATTACAATTAAAAAGGGACCTAAATGCAAATTACAATCTTCACTTCAATACTTCAATCTTCATTTCCAAACTTTCCAAAGTGTCCTTGTGCCAAATATTACCTGAAAATAGAAATAGAATTAATTAGGCCAAATAATCCCAAATTAAACAATATTCGGAATATTAGTCCAATAAACTCTAAATCACTAAATCAAGCTAATCAATGTCAAATGGGCAACAAGTATCAATAATAGGAGTAAAATAATGCAAGGAATAATGGGAAATAAAATGCTCATCACTTAGAATGGTCTAGGAATGTGTATTAGGACTTATAATAACCATTAGAATGATCCAAAACATTGCATGGTGCCCCAAGGGACGTAGAGGGTGTAGCATGATTCCTTGTAGGTTCTAACAAGTGTAGAATGGTTAAGAGAGTATTCTAAAGGCTTAGAATGGTCTAGGAATGTGTATTAGGACTTATAAGAACCATTAGAATGATCCTAAACATTGTTCGAGTCCCCAAGAGACATAGAGGGTGTACCAAGAGTCTTTGGAGGTTCTAATAAGAGTAGAATGGTTAAGAGAGTATTCTAAAGGCTTAGAATGGTCTAGGAATGTGTAGTAAGACTTATAAGAACCATTAGAATGATCCTAAACAATGCATGGTACCCCAAGGTATGAAGAAGGTGTACCATGAATCCTTGGAGGTTCTAACAAGTGTAGAATGGTTAAGAGAGTATTCTAAATGCTTAGAATGGTCTAGGAATGTGTAATAGGACTTATAATAACCATTAGAATGATCCTAAACAATGCTGGAGTCCCCAAGGGACGTAGAGGGTGTAGGATGAGTCCATGGAGGTTCTAATAAGTGTAGAATGGTTAACAGAGTATTCTAAAGGCTTAGAATGGTCTAGGAATGTGTATTAGGACTTATAATAACCATTGGAATGATCCTAATCATTGCATGGTACCACAAGGGACGTAGAGGGTGTAGCATGAGTCCTTGTAGGTTCTAACAAGTGTAGAATGGTTAAGAGAGTATTCTAAAGGCTTAGAATGGTCTAGGAATGAGTATTAGGACATATAAGAACCATTAGAATGATCCTAAACATTGTTCGAGTCCCCAAGGGACATAGAGGGTGTAGCAAGAGTCCTTGGAGGTTCTAATAAGAGTAGAATGGTTAAGAGAGTATTCTAAAGGCTTAGAATGGTCTAGGAATGTGTAGTAGGACTTATAAGAACCATTAGAATGATCCTAAACAATGCATGGTACCCCAAGGGAAGTAAAGGGTGTACCATGAGTCCTTGGAGGTTCTAACAAGTGTAGAATGGTTAGGAGAGTATTCTAAAGGCTTAGAATGGTCTAGGAATGTGTATTAGGACTTATAATAACCATTAGAATGATCCAAAACATTGCATGGTGCCCCAAGGGACGTAGAGGGTGTAGCATGAGTCCTTGGAGGTTCTAATAAGTGTAGAATGGTTAAGAGAGTATTCTAAAGGCTTAGAATGGTCTAGGAATGTGTATTAGGACTTATAAGAACCATTAGAATGATCCTAAACATTGCTCGAGTCCCCAAGGGACATAGAGGGTGTAGCAAGAGTCCTTGGAGGTTCTAATAAGAGTAGAATGGTTAAGAGAGTATTCTAAAGGCTAAGAATGGTCTAGGAATGTGTAGTAGGACATATAAGAACCATTAGAATGATCCTAAACAATGCATGGTACCCCAAGGGAAGTAGAGGGTGTACCATGAGTCCTTGGAGGTTCTAATAAGTGTAGAATGGTTAAGAGAGTATTCTAAAGGCTTAGAATGGTCTAGGAATGTGTATTAGGACTTATAAGAACCATTAGAATGATCCTAAACATTGCTCGAGTCCCCAAGGGACATAGAGGGTGTAGCAAGAGTCCTTGGAGGTTCTAATAAGAGTAGAATGGTTAAGAGAGTATTCTAAAGGCTAAGAATGGTCTAGGAATGTGTAGTAGGACATATAAGAACCATTAGAATGATCCTAAACAATGCATGGTACCCCAAGGGAAGTAGAGGGTGTACCATGAGTCCTTGGAGGTTCTAACAAGTGTAGAATGGTTAGGAGAGTATTCTAAAGGCTTAGAATGGTCTAGGAATGTGTATTAGGACTTATAATAACCATTAGAATGATCCAAAACATTGCATGGTGCCCCAAGGGACGTAGAGGGTGTAGCATGAGTCCTTGTAGGTTCTAACAAGTGTAGAATGGTTAAGAGAGTATTCTAAAGGCTTAGAATGGTCTAGGAATGTGTATTAGGACTTATAAGAACCATTAGAATGATCCTAAACATTGTTCGAGTCCCCAAGAGACATAGAGGGTGTACCAAGAGTCTTTGGAGGTTCTAATAAGAGTAGAATGGTTAAGAGAGTATTCTAAAGGCTTAGAATGGTCTAGGAATGTGTAGTAAGACTTATAAGAACCATTAGAATGATCCTAAAAAATGCATGGTACCCCAAGGGATGAAGAAGGTGTACCATGAATCCTTGGAGGTTCTAACAAGTGTAGAATGGTTAAGAGAGTATTCTAAATGCTTAGAATGGTCTAAGAATGTGTAATAGGACTTATAATAACCATTAGAATGATCCTAAACAATGCTGGAGTCCCCAAGGGACGTAGAGGGTGTAGCATGAGTCCTTGGAGATTATAACAAGTGTAGAATGGTCAAGATAGTATTCTAAAGGCATAGAATGGTCTAGGAATGTGTATTAGGACTTATAATAACCATGAATGATCCTAAACATTGCATGGTGCCCCAAGGGACGTAGAGGGTGTAGCATGAGTCCTTGGAGGTTCTAATAAGTGTAGAATGGTTAAGAGAGTATTCTAAAGGCTTAGAATGGTCTAGGAATCTGTACTAGGACTTATATTAACCATTAGAATGATCCTAAACATTGCATGGTACCCCAAGGGACGTAGAGGGTGTACCATGAGTCCTTGGAGGTTCCAAAAAAGTGTAGAATGGTTAAGAGAGTATTCTAAAGGCTTAGAATGGTCTAGGAATGTGTATTAGGACTTATAAGAACCATTAGAATGATCCTAAACTTTGCTCGAGTCCCCAAGGGACATAGAGGGTGTAGGATGAGTCCATGGAGGTTCTAATAAGTGTAGAATGGTTAAGAGAGTATTCTAAAGGCTTAGAATGGTCTAGGAATGTGTACTAGGACTTATAATAACCATTAGAATGATCCTAAACATTGCACGGTACCCCAAGGGACGTAGAGGGTGTACCATGAGTCCTTGGAGGTTCTAACAAAGTGTAGAATGGTTAAGAGAGTATTCTAAAGGCTTAGAATGGTCTAGGAATGTGTATTAGGACTTATAAGAACCATTAGAATGATCCTAAACTTTGCTCGAGTCCCCAAGGGACATAGAGGGTGTAGGATGAGTCCTTGGAGGTTCTAATAAGTGTAGAATGGTTAAGAGAGTATTCTAAAGGCTTAGAATGGTCTAGGAATGTGTATTAGGACTTATAAGAACCATTAGAATGATCCTAAACATTGCATGGTACCCCAAGGGACGTAGAGGGTGTACCATGAGTCCTTGGAGGTTCTAACAAGTGTAGAATGGTTAAGAGAGTATTCTAAAGGCTTAGAATGGTCTAGTAATGTGTATTAGGACTTATAATAACCATTGGAATGATCCTAAACATTGCATGGTACCACAAGGGACGTAGAGGGTGTAGCATGAGTCCTTGTAGGTTCTAACAAGTGTAGAATGGTTAAGAGAGTATTCTAAAGGCTTAGAATGGTCTAGGAATGTGTATTAGGACTTATAAGAACCATTAGAATGATCCTAAACATTGTTCGAATCCCCAAGAGACATAGAGGGTGTACCAAGAGTCTTTGGAGGTTCTAATAAGAGTAGAATGGTTAAGAGAGTATTCTAAAGGCTTAGAATGGTCTAGGAATGTGTAGTAAGACTTATAAGAACCATTAGAATGATCCTAAACAATGCATGGTACCCCAAGGGATGAAGAAGGTGTACCATGAATCCTTGGAGGTTCTAACAAGTGTAGAATGGTTAAGAGAGTATTCTAAATGCTTAGAATGGTCTAGGAATGTGTAATAGGACTTATAATAACCATTAGAATGATCCTAAACAATGCTGGAGTCCCCAAGGGACGTAGAGGGTGTAGCATGAGTCCTTGGAGATTATAACAAGTGTAGAATGGTTAAGATAGTATTCTAAAGGCATAGAATGGTCTAGGAATGTGTATTAGGACTTATAATAACCATTAGAATGATCCTAAACATTGCATGGTGCCCCAAGGGACGTAGAGGATGTAGCATGAGTCCTTGGAGGTTCTAATAAGTGTAGAATGGTTAAGAGAGTATTCTAAAGGCTTAGAATGGTCTAGGAATCTGTACTACGACTTATATTAACCATTAGAATGATCCTAAACATTGCATGGTACCCCAAGGGACGTAGAGGGTGTACCATGAGTCCTTGGAGGTTCCAAAAAAGTGTAGAATGGTTAAGAGAGTATTCTAAAGGCTTAGAATGGTCTAGGAATGTGTATTAGGACTTATAAGAACCATTAGAATGATCCTAAACTTTGCTCGAGTCCCCAAGGGACATAGAGGGTGTAGGATGAGTCCATGGAGGTTCTAATAAGTGTAGAATGGTTAAGAGAGTATTCTAAAGGCTTAGAATGGTCTAGGAATGTGTACTAGGACTTATAATAACCATTAGAATGATCCTAAACATTGCACGGTACCCCAAGGGACGTAGAGGGTGTACCATGAGTCCTTGGAGGTTCTAACAAAGTGTAGAATGGTTAAGAGAGTATTCTAAAGGCTTAGAATGGTCTAGGAATGTGTATTAGGACGTATAAGAACCATTAGAATGATCCTAAACTTTGCTCGAGTCCCCAAGGGACATAGAGGGTGTAGGATGAGTCCTTGGAGGTTCTAATAAGTGTAGAATGGTTAAGAGAGTATTCTAAAGGCTTAGAATGGTCTAGGAATGTGTATTAGGACTTATAAGAACCATTAGAATGATCCTAAACATTGCATGGTACCCCAAGGGACGTAGAGGGTGTACCATGAGTCCTTGGAGGTTCTAACAAGTGTAGAATGGTTAAGAGAGTATTCTAAAGGCTTAGAATGGTCTAGTAATGTGTATTAGGACTTATAATAACCATTGGAATGATCCTAAACATTGCATGGTACCACAAGGGACGTAGAGGGTGTAGCATGAGTCCTTGTAGGTTCTAACAAGTGTAGAATGGTTAAGAGAGTATTCTAAAGGCTTAGAATGGTCTAGGAATGTGTATTAGGACTTATAAGAACCATTAGAATGATCCTAAACATTGTTCGAGTCCCCAAGAGACATAGAGGGTGTACCAAGAGTCTTTGGAGGTTCTAATAAGAGTAGAATGGTTAAGAGAGTATTCTAAAGGCTTAGAATGGTCTAGGAATGTGTAGTAAGACTTATAAGAACCATTAGAATGATCCTAAACAATGCATGGTACCCCAAGGGATGAAGAAGGTGTACCATGAATCCTTGGAGGTTCTAACAAGTGTAGAATGGTTAAGAGAGTATTCTAAATGCTTAGAATGGTCTAGGAATGTGTAATAGGACTTATAATAACCATTAGAATGATCCTAAACAATGCTGGAGTCCCCAAGGGACGTAGAGGGTGTAGCATGAGTCCTTGGAGATTATAACAAGTGTAGAATGGTTAAGATAGTATTCTAAAGGCATAGAATGGTCTAGGAATGTGTATTAGGACTTATAATAACCATTAGAATGATCCTAAACATTGCATGGTGCCCCAAGGGACGTAGAGGGTGTAGCATGAGTCCTTGGAGGTTCTAATAAGTGTAGAATGGTTAAGAGAGTATTCTAAAGGCTTAGAATGGTCTAGGAATCTGTACTAGGACTTATATTAACCATTAGAATGATCCTAAACATTGCATGGTACCCCAAGGGACGTAGAGGGTGTACCATGAGTCCTTGGAGGTTCCAAAAAAGTGTAGAATGGTTAAGAGAGTATTCTAAAGGCTTAGAATGGTCTAGGAATGTGTATTAGGACTTATAAGAACCATTAGAATGATCCTAAAC
This sequence comes from Crotalaria pallida, assembly GCA_037953625.1. NCBI lineage: Eukaryota > Viridiplantae > Streptophyta > Magnoliopsida > Fabales > Fabaceae > Crotalaria > Crotalaria pallida. The sequence continues at coordinate 60,508,846 of CM075655.1, read as the reverse complement.
TTTGCTCGAGTCCCCAAGGGACATAGAGGGTGTAGGATGAGTCCATGGAGGTTCTAATAAGTGTAGAATGGTTAAGAGAGTATTCTAAAGGCTTAGAATGGTCTAGGAATGTGTACTAGGACTTATAATAACCATTAGAATGATCCTAAACATTGCACGGTACCCCAAGGGACGTAGAGGGTGTACCATGAGTCCTTGGAGGTTCTAACAAAGTGTAGAATGGTTAAGAGAGTATTCTAAAGGCTTAGAATGGTCTAGGAATGTGTATTAGGACGTATAAGAACCATTAGAATGATCCTAAACTTTGCTCGAGTCCCCAAGGGACATAGAGGGTGTAGGATGAGTCCTTGGAGGTTCTAATAAGTGTAGAATGGTTAAGAGAGTATTCTAAAGGCTTAGAATGGTCTAGGAATGTGTATTAGGACTTATAAGAACCATTAGAATGATCCTAAACATTGCATGGTATCCCAAGGGACACAGAGGGTGTACCATGAGTCCTTGGAGGTTCTAACAAGTGTAGAATGGTTAAGAGAGTATTCTAAAGGCTTAGAATGGTCTAGTAATGTGTATTAGGACTTATAATAACCATTGGAATGATCCTAAACATTGCATGGTACCACAAGGGACGTAGAGGGTGTAGTATGAGTCCTTGTAGGTTCTAACAAGTGTAGAATGGTTAAGAGAGTATTCTAAAGGCTTAGAATGGTCTAGGAATGTGTATTAGGACTTATAAGAACCATTAGAATGATCCTAAACATTGTTCGAATCCCCAAGGGACATAGAGGGTGTAGCATGAGTCCTTGGAGGTTCTAATAAGTGTAGAATGGTTAAGAGAGTATTCTAAAGGCTTAGAATGGTCTAGGAATGTGTATTAGGACTTATAATAACCATTAGAGTGATCCTAAACAATGCTTGAGTCCCCAAGGGACGTAGAGGGTGTAGCATGAGTCCTTGAGATTATAACAAGTGTAGAATGGTTAAGATAGTATTCTAAAGGCTTAAAATGGTCTAAGAATGTGTATTAGGACTTATAATAACCATTAGAATGATCCTAAACATTGTATGGTGCCCCAAGGGATGTAGAGGGTGAAGCATGAGTCCTTGGAGGTTCTAATAAGTGTAGAATGGTTAAGAGAGTATTCTAAAGGATTAGAATGGTCTAGGAATGTGTACTAGGACTTATAATAACCATGAATGATCCTAAACATTGCATGGTACCCCAAGGGACGTAGAGGGTGTACCATGAGTCCTTGGAGGTTCTAACAAAGTGTAGAATGGTTAAGAGAGTATTCTAAAGGCTTAGAATGGTCTAGGAATGTGTATTAGGACTTATAATAACCATTGGAATGATCCTAAACATTGCATGGTACCATAAGGGACGTAGAGGGTGTAGCATGAATCCTTGTAGGTTCTAACAAGTGTAGAATGGTTAAGAGAGTATTCTAAAGGCTTAGAATGGTCTAGGAATGAGTATTAGGACTTATAAGAACCATTAGAATGATCCTAAACATTGTTCGAGTCCCCAAGGGACATAGAGGGTGTAGCAAGAGTCCTTAGAGGTTCTAACAAAGTATAGAATGGTTAAGAGAGTATTCTAAAGGCTTAGAATGGTCTAGGAATGTGTATTAGGACTTATAATAACCATTGGAATGATCCTAAACATTGCATGGTACCACAAGGGACGTAGAGGGTGTAGCATGAGTCCTTGTAGGTTCTAACAAGTGTAGAATGGTTAAGAGAGTATTCTTAAGGCTTAGAATGGTCTAGGAATGTGTATTAGGACTTATAAGAACCATTAGAATGATCCTAAACATTGTTCGAGTCCCCAAGGGACATAGAGGGTGTAGCAAGAGTACTTAGAGGTTCTAACAAAGTATAGAATGGTTAAGAGAGTATTCTAAAGGCTTAGAATGGTCTAGGAATGTGTATTAGGACTTATAATAACCATTAGAATGATCCTAAACATTGCATGGTGCCCCAAGGGACGTAGAGGGTGTAGCATGAGTCCTTGGAGGTTCTAATAAGTGTAGAATGGTTAAGAGAGTATTCTAAAGGTTTAGAATGGTCTAGGAATGTGTTCTAGGACTTATAATAACCATTAGAATGATCCTAAACATTGCACGGTACCCCAAGGGACGTAGAGGGTGTACCATGAGTCCTTGGAGGTTCTAACAAAGTGTAGAATGGTTAAGAGAGTATTCTAAAGGCTTAGAATGGTCTAGGAATGTGTATTAGGACTTATAAGAACCATTAGAATGATCCTAAACTTTGCTCGAGTCCCCAAGGGACATAGAGGGCGTAGGATGAGTCCTTGGAGGTTCTAATAAGTGTAGAATGGTTAAGAGAGTATTCTAAAGGCTTAGAATGGTCTAGGAATGTGTATTAGGACTTATAAGAACCATTAGAATGATCCTAAACTTTGCTCGAGTCCCCAAGGGACATAGAGGGTGTAGGATGAGTCCTTGGAGGTTCTAATAAGTGTAGAATGGTTAAGAGAGTATTCTAAAGGCTTAGAATGGTCTAGGAATGTGTACTAGGACTTATAATAACCATTAGAATGATCCTAAACATTGCACGGTACCCCAAGGGACGTAGAGGGTGTACCATGAGTCCTTGGAGGTTCTAACAAAGTGTAGAATGGTTAAGAGAGTATTCTAAAGGCTTAGAATGGTCTAGGAATTCGTATTAGGACTTATAAGAACCATTAGAATGATCCTAAACTTTGCTCGAGTCCCCAATGGACATAGAGGGTGTAGGATGAGTCCTTGGAGGTTCTAATAAGTGTAGAATGGTTAAGAGAGTATTCGAAAGGCTTAGAATGGTCTAGGAATCTGTACTAGGACTTATAATAACCATTAGAATGATCCTAAACATTGCATGGTACCCCAAGGGACATAGAGGGTGTACCATGAGTCCTTGGAGGTTCCAAAAAAGTGTAGAATGGTTAAGAGAGTATTCTAAAGGCTTAGAATGGTCTAGGAATGTGTATTAGGACTTATATGAACCATTAGAATGATCCTAAACTTTGCTCGAGTCCCCAAGGGACATAGAGGGTGTAGGATGAGTCCTTGGAGGTTCTAATAAGTGTAGAATGGTTAAGAGAGTATTCTAAAGGCTTAGAATGGTCTAGGAATGTGTACTAGGACTTATAATAACCATTAGAACGATCCTAAACATTGCACGGTACCCCAAGGGACGTAGAGGGTGTACCATGAGTCCTGGGAGGTTCTAACAAAGTGTAGAATGGTTAAGAGAGTATTCTAAAGGCTTAGAATGGTCTAGGAATGTGTATTAGGACTTATAAGAACCATTAGAATGATCCTAAACTTTGCTCGAGTCCCTAAGGGACATAGAGGGCGTAGGATGAGTCCTTGGAGGTTCTAATAAGTGTAGAATGGTTAAGAGAGTATTTTAAAGGCTTAGAATGGTCTAGGAATGTGTATTAGGACTTATAAGAACCATTAGAATGATCCTAAACTTTGCTCGAGTCCCCAAGGGACATAGAGGGTGTAGGATGAGTCCTTGGAGGTTCTAATAAGTGTAGAATGGTTCAGAGAGTATTCTAAAGGCTTAGAATGGTCTAGGAATGTGTACTAGGACTTATAATAACCATTAGAACGATCCTAAACATTGCACGGTACCCCAAGGGACGTAGAGGGTGTTCCATGAGTCCTTGGAGGTTCTAACAAAGTGTAGAATGCTTATGAGAGTATTCTAAAGGCTTAGAATGGTCTAGGAATGTGTAATAGGACTTATAAGAACCATTAGAATGATCCTAAACTTTGCTCGAGTCCCCAAGGGACATAGAGGGTGTAGCAAGAGTCCTTAGAGGTTCTAACAAAGTATAGAATGGTTAAGAGAGTATTCTAAAGGCTTAGAATGGTCTAAGAATGTGTATTAGGACTTATAATAACCATTGGAATGATCCTAAACATTGCATGGTACCACAAGGGACGTAGAGGGTGTAGCATGAGTCCTTGTAGGTTCTAACAAGTGTAGAATGGTTTAGAGAGTATTCTAAAGGTTTAGAATGGTCTAGGAATGTGTACTAGGACTTATAATAACCATGAATGATCCTAAACATTGCATGGTACCCCAAGGGACGTAGAGGGTGTACCATGAGTCCTTGGAGGTTCTAACAAAGTGTAGAATGGTTAAGAGAGTATTCTAAAGGCTTAGAATGGTCTAGGAATGTGTATTAGGACTTATAATAACCATTGGAATGATCCTAAACATTGCATGGTACCATAAGGGACGTAGAGGGTGTAGCATGAATCCTTGTAGGTTCTAACAAGTGTAGAATGGTTAAGAGAGTATTCTAAAGGCTTAGAATGGTCTAGGAATGAGTATTAGGACTTATAAGAACCATTAGAATGATCCTAAACATTGTTCGAGTCCCCAAGGGACATAGAGGGTGTAGCAAGAGTCCTTAGAGGTTCTAACAAAGTATAGAATGGTTAAGAGAGTATTCTAAAGGCTTAGAATGGTCTAGGAATGTGTATTAGGACTTATAATAACCATTGGAATGATCCTAAACATTGCATGGTACCACAAGGGACGTAGAGGGTGTAGCATGAGTCCTTGTAGGTTCTAACAAGTGTAGAATGGTTAAGAGAGTATTCTTAAGGCTTAGAATGGTCTAGGAATGTGTATTAGGACTTATAAGAACCATTAGAATGATCCTAAACTTTGCTCGAGTCCCCAAGGGACATAGAGGGCGTAGGATGAGTCCTTGGAGGTTCTAATAAGTGTAGAATGGTTAAGAGAGTATTCTAAAGGCTTAGAATGGTCTAGGAATGTGTATTAGGACTTATAAGAACCATTAGAATGATCCTAAACTTTGCTCGAGTCCCCAAGGGACATAGAGGGTGTAGGATGAGTCCTTGGAGGTTCTAATAAGTGTAGAATGGTTAAGAGAGTATTCTAAAGGCTTAGAATGGTCTAGGAATGTGTACTAGGACTTATAATAACCATTAGAACGATCCTAAACATTGCACGGTACCCCAAGGGACGTAGAGGGTGTTCCATGAGTCCTTGGAGGTTCTAACAAAGTGTAGAATGCTTATGAGAGTATTCTAAAGGCTTAGAATGGTCTAGGAATGTGTAATAGGACTTATAAGAACCATTAGAATGATCCTAAACTTTGCTCGAGTCCCCAAGGGACATAGAGGGTGTAGCAAGAGTCCTTAGAGGTTCTAACAAAGTATAGAATGGTTAAGAGAGTATTCTAAAGGCTTAGAATGGTCTAAGAATGTGTATTAGGACTTATAATAACCATTGGAATGATCCTAAACATTGCATGGTACCACAAGGGACGTAGAGGGTGTAGCATGAGTCCTTGTAGGTTCTAACAAGTGTAGAATGGTTAAGAGAGTATTCTTAAGGCTTAGAATGGTCTAGGAATGTGTATTAGGACTTATAAGAACCATTAGAATGATCCTAAACATTGTTCGAGTCCCCAAGGGACATAGAGGGTGTAGCAAGAGTCCTTAGAGGTTCTAACAAAGTATAGAATGGTTAAGAGAGTATTCTAAAGGCTTAGAATGGTCTAGGAATGTGTATTAGGACTTATAATAACCATTGGAATGATCCTAAACATTGCATGGTACCACAAGGGACGTAGAGGGTGTAGCATGAGTCCTTGTAGGTTCTAACAAGTGTAGAATGGTTAAGAGAGTATTCTTAAGGCTTAGAATGGTCTAGGAATGTGTATTAGGACTTATAAGAACCATTAGAATGATCCTAAACATTGTTCGAGTCCCCAAGGGACATAGAGGGTGTAGCAAGAGTACTTAGAGGTTCTAACAAAGTATAGAATGGTTAAGAGAGTATTCTAAAGGCTTAGAATGGTCTAGGAATGTGTATTAGGACTTATAATAACCATTAGAATGATCCTAAACATTGCATGGTGCCCCAAGGGACGTAGAGGGTGTAGCATGAGTCCTTGGAGGTTCTAATAAGTGTAGAATGGTTAAGAGAGTATTCTAAAGGTTTAGAATGGTCTAGGAATGTGTTCTAGGACTTATAATAACCATTAGAATGATCCTAAACATTGCACGGTACCCCAAGGGACGTAGAGGGTGTACCATGAGTCCTTGGAGGTTCTAACAAAGTGTAGAATGGTTAAGAGAGTATTCTAAAGGCTTAGAATGGTCTAGGAATGTGTATTAGGACTTATAAGAACCATTAGAATGATCCTAAACTTTGCTCGAGTCCCCAAGGGACATAGAGGGCGTAGGATGAGTCCTTGGAGGTTCTAATAAGTGTAGAATGGTTAAGAGAGTATTCTAAAGGCTTAGAATGGTCTAGGAATGTGTATTAGGACTTATAAGAACCATTAGAATGATCCTAAACTTTGCTCGAGTCCCCAAGGGACATAGAGGGTGTAGGATGAGTCCTTGGAGGTTCTAATAAGTGTAGAATGGTTAAGAGAGTATTCTAAAGGCTTAGAATGGTCTAGGAATGTGTACTAGGACTTATAATAACCATTAGAATGATCCTAAACATTGCACGGTACCCCAAGGGACGTAGAGGGTGTACCATGAGTCCTTGGAGGTTCTAACAAAGTGTAGAATGGTTAAGAGAGTATTCTAAAGGCTTAGAATGGTCTAGGAATTCGTATTAGGACTTATAAGAACCATTAGAATGATCCTAAACTTTGCTCGAGTCCCCAATGGACATAGAGGGTGTAGGATGAGTCCTTGGAGGTTCTAATAAGTGTAGAATGGTTAAGAGAGTATTCGAAAGGCTTAGAATGGTCTAGGAATCTGTACTAGGACTTATAATAACCATTAGAATGATCCTAAACATTGCATGGTACCCCAAGGGACATAGAGGGTGTACCATGAGTCCTTGGAGGTTCCAAAAAAGTGTAGAATGGTTAAGAGAGTATTCTAAAGGCTTAGAATGGTCTAGGAATGTGTATTAGGACTTATATGAACCATTAGAATGATCCTAAACTTTGCTCGAGTCCCCAAGGGACATAGAGGGTGTAGGATGAGTCCTTGGAGGTTCTAATAAGTGTAGAATGGTTAAGAGAGTATTCTAAAGGCTTAGAATGGTCTAGGAATGTGTACTAGGACTTATAATAACCATTAGAACGATCCTAAACATTGCACGGTACCCCAAGGGACGTAGAGGGTGTACCATGAGTCCTGGGAGGTTCTAACAAAGTGTAGAATGGTTAAGAGAGTATTCTAAAGGCTTAGAATGGTCTAGGAATGTGTATTAGGACTTATAAGAACCATTAGAATGATCCTAAACTTTGCTCGAGTCCCTAAGGGACATAGAGGGCGTAGGATGAGTCCTTGGAGGTTCTAATAAGTGTAGAATGGTTAAGAGAGTATTTTAAAGGCTTAGAATGGTCTAGGAATGTGTATTAGGACTTATAAGAACCATTAGAATGATCCTAAACTTTGCTCGAGTCCCCAAGGGACATAGAGGGTGTAGGATGAGTCCTTGGAGGTTCTAATAAGTGTAGAATGGTTCAGAGAGTATTCTAAAGGCTTAGAATGGTCTAGGAATGTGTACTAGGACTTATAATAACCATTAGAACGATCCTAAACATTGCACGGTACCCCAAGGGACGTAGAGGGTGTTCCATGAGTCCTTGGAGGTTCTAACAAAGTGTAGAATGCTTATGAGAGTATTCTAAAGGCTTAGAATGGTCTAGGAATGTGTAATAGGACTTATAAGAACCATTAGAATGATCCTAAACTTTGCTCGAGTCCCCAAGGGACATAGAGGGTGTAGCAAGAGTCCTTAGAGGTTCTAACAAAGTATAGAATGGTTAAGAGAGTATTCTAAAGGCTTAGAATGGTCTAAGAATGTGTATTAGGACTTATAATAACCATTGGAATGATCCTAAACATTGCATGGTACCACAAGGGACGTAGAGGGTGTAGCATGAGTCCTTGTAGGTTCTAACAAGTGTAGAATGGTTTAGAGAGTATTCTTAAGGCTTAGAATGGTCTAGGAATGTGTATTAGGACTTATAAGAACCATTAGAATGATCCTAAACATTGTTCGAGTCCCCAAGGGACATAGAGGGTGTAGCAAGAGTCCATGGAGGTTCTAATAAGAGTAGAATGGTTAAGAGAGTATTCTAAAGGCTTAGAATGGTCTAGGAATGTGTAGTAGGACTTATAAGAACCATTAGAATGATCCTAAACAATGCATGGTACCCCAAGGGATGTAGAGGGTGTACCATGAGTCCTTGGAGGTTCTAACAAGTGTAGAATGGTTAGGAGAGTATTCTAAAGGCTTAGAATGTTCTAGGAATGTGTATTAGGACTTATAATAACCATTAGAATGATCCTAAACATTGCATGGTGCCCCAAGGGACGTAGAGGGTGTAGCATGAGTCCTTGGAGGTTCTAATAAGTGTAGAATGGTTAAGAGAGTATTCTAAAGGTTTAGAATGGTCTAGGAATGTGTTCTAGGACTTATAATAACCATTAGAATGATCCTAAACATTGCACGGTACCCCAAGGGACGTAGAGGGTGTACCATGAGTCCTTGGAGGTTCTAACAAAGTGTAGAATGGTTAAGAGAGTATTCTAAAGGCTTAGAATGGTCTAGGAATGTGTATTAGGACTTATAATAACCATTAGAATGATCCTAAACATTGCATGGTGCCCCAAGGGACGTAGAGGGTGTAGCATGAGTCCTTGGAGGTTCTAATAAGTGTAGAATGGTTAAGAGAGTATTCTAAAGGTTTAGAATGGTCTAGGAATGTGTTCTAGGACTTATAATAACCATTAGAATGATCCTAAACATTGCACGGTACCCCAAGGGACGTAGAGGGTGTACCATGAGTCCTTGGAGGTTCTAACAAAGTGTAGAATGGTTAAGAGAGTATTCTAAAGGCTTAGAATGGTCTAGGAATGTGTATTAGGACTTATAAGAACCATTAGAATGATCCTAAACTTTGCTCGAGTCCCCAAGGGACATAGAGGGCGTAGGATGAGTCCTTGGAGGTTCTAATAAGTGTAGAATGGTTAAGAGAGTATTCTAAAGGCTTAGAATGGTCTAAGAATGTGTATTAGGACTTATAAGAACCATTAGAATGATCCTAAACTTTGCTCGAGTCCCCAAGGGACATAGAGGGTGTAGGATGAGTCCTTGGAGGTTCTAATAAGTGTAGAATGGTTAAGAGAGTATTCTAAAGGCTTAGAATGGTCTAGGAATGTGTACTAGGACTTATAATAACCATTAGAATGATCCTAAACATTGCACGGTACCCCAAGGGACGTAGAGGGTGTACCATGAGTCCTTGGAGGTTCTAACAAAGTGTAGAATGGTTAAGAGAGTATTCTAAAGGCTTAGAATGGTCTAGGAATGCGTATTAGGACTTATAAGAACCATTAGAATGATCCTAAACTTTGCTCGAGTCCCCAATGGACATAGAGGGTGTAGGATGAGTCCTTGGAGGTTCTAATAAGTGTAGAATGGTTAAGAGAGTATTCGAAAGGCTTAGAATGGTCTAGGAATCTGTACTAGGACTTATAATAACCATTAGAATGATCCTAAACATTGCATGGTACCCCAAGGGACATAGAGGGTGTACCATGAGTCCTTGGAGGTTCCAAAAAAGTGTAGAATGGTTAAGAGAGTATTCTAAAGGCTTAGAATGGTCTAGGAATGTGTATTAGGACTTATATGAACCATTAGAATGATCCTAAACTTTGCTCGAGTCCCCAAGGGACATAGAGGGTGTAGGATGAGTCCTTGGAGGTTCTAATAAGTGTAGAATGGTTAAGAGAGTATTCTAAAGGCTTAGAATGGTCTAGGAATGTGTACTAGGACTTATAATAACCATTAGAACGATCCTAAACATTGCACGGTACCCCAAGGGACGTAGAGGGTGTACCATGAGTCCTGGGAGGTTCTAACAAAGTGTAGAATGGTTAAGAGAGTATTCTAATGGCTTAGAATGGTCTAGGAATGTGTATTAGGACTTATAAGAACCATTAGAATGATCCTAAACTTTGCTCGAGTCCCCAAGGGACATAGAGGGCGTAGGATGAGTCCTTGGAGGTTCTAATAAGTGTAGAATGGTTAAGAGAGTATTTTAAAGGCTTAGAATGGTCTAGGAATGTGTATTAGGACTTATAAGAACCATTAGAATGATCCTAAACTTTGCTCGAGTCCCCAAGGGACATAGAGGGTGTAGGATGAGTCCTTGGAGGTTCTAATAAGTGTAGAATGGTTCAGAGAGTATTCTAAAGGCTTAGAATGGTCTAGAAATGTGTACTAGGACTTATAATAACCATTAGAACGATCCTATACATTGCACGGTACCCCAAGGGACGTAGAGGGTGTACCATGAGTCCTTGGAGGTTCTAACAAAGTGTAGAATGGTTAAGAGAGTATTCTAAAGGCTTAGAATGGTCTAGGAATGTGTAATAGGACTTATAAGAACCATTAGAATGATCCTAAACTTTGCTCGAGTCCCCAAGGGACATAGAGGGTGTAGCAAGAGTCCTTAGAGGTTCTAACAAAGTATAGAATGGTTAAGAGAGTATTCTAAAGGCTTAGAATGGTATAAGAATGTGTATTAGGACTTATAATAACCATTGGAATGATCCTAAACATTGCATGGTACCACAAGGGACGTAGAGGGTGTAGCATGAGTCCTTGTAGGTTCTAACAAGTGTAGAATGGTTTAGAGAGTATTCTTAAGGCTTAGAATGGTCTAGGAATGTGTATTAGGACTTATAAGAACCATTAGAATGATCCTAAACATTGTTCGAGTCCCCAAGGGACATAGAGGGTGTAGCAAGAGTCCATGGAGGTTCTAATAAGAGTAGAATGGTTAAGAGAGTATTCTAAAGGCTTAGAATGGTCTAGGAATGTGTAGTAGGACTTATAAGAACCATTAGAATGATCCTAAACAATGCATGGTACCCCAAGGGATGTAGAGGGTGTACCATGAGTCCTTGGAGGTTCTAACAAGTGTAGAATGGTTAGGAGAGTATTCTAAAGGCTTAGAATGTTCTTGGAATGTGTATTAGGACTTATAATAACCATTAGAATGATCCTAAACATTGCATGGTGCCCCAAGGGACGTAGAGGGTGTAGCATGAGTCCTTGGAGGTTCTAATAAGTGTAGAATGGTTAAGAGAGTATTCTAAAGGTTTAGAATGGTCTAGGAATGTGTTCTAGGACTTATAATAACCATTAGAATGATCCTAAACATTGCACGGTACCCCAAGGGACGTAGAGGGTGTACCATGAGTCCTTGGAGGTTCTAACAAAGTGTAGAATGGTTAAGAGAGTATTCTAAAGGCTTAGAATGGTCTAGGAATGTGTATTAGGACTTATAAGAACCATTAGAATGATCCTAAACTTTGCTCGAGTCCCCAAGGGACATAGAGGGCGTAGGATGAGTCCTTCGAGGTTCTAATAAGTGTAGAATGGTTAAGAGAGTATTCTAAAGGCTTAGAATGGTCTAGGAATGTGTATTAGGACTTATAAGAACCATTAGAATGATCCTAAACTTTGCTCGAGTCCCCAAGGGACATAGAGGCTGTAGGATGAGTCCTTGGAGGTTCTAATAAGTGTAGAATGGTTAAGAGAGTATTCTAAAGGCTTAGAATGGTCTAGGAATGTGTACTAGGACTTATAATAACCATTAGAATGATCCTAAATATTGCACGGTACCCCAAGGGACGTAGAGGGTGTACCATGAGTCCTTGGAGGTTCTAACAAAGTGTAGAATGGTTAAGAGAGTATTCTAAAGGCTTAGAATGGTCTAGCAATGCGTATTAGGACTTATAAGAACCATTAGAATGATCCTAAACTTTGCTCGAGTCCCCAAGGGACATAGAGGGTGTAGGATGAGTCCTTGGAGGTTCTAATAAGTGTAGAATGGTTAAGAGAGTATTCTAAAGGCTTAGAATGGTCTAGGAATCTGTACTAGGACTTATAATAACCATTAGAATGATCCTAAACATTGCATGGTACCCCAAGGGACATAGAGGGTGTACCATGAGTCCTTGGAGGTTCCAAAAAAGTGTAGAATGGTTAAGAGAGTATTCTAAAGGCTTAGAATGGTCTAGGAATGTGTATTAGGACTTATATGAACCATTAGAATGATCCTAAACTTTGCTCGAGTCCCCAAGGGACATAGAGGGTGTAGGATGAGTCCTTGGAGGTTCTAATACGTGTAGAATGGTTAAGAGAGTATTCTAAAGGCTTAGAATGGTCTAGGAATGTGTACTAGGACTTATAATAACCATTAGAACGATCCTAAACATTACACGGTACCGCAAGGGACGTAGAGGGTGTACCATGAGTCCTGGGAGGTTCTAACAAAGTGTAGAATGGTTAAGAGAGTATTCTAAAGGCTTAGAATGGTCTAGGAATGTGTATTAGGACTTATAAGAACCATTAGAATGATCCTAAACTTTGCTCGAGTCCCCAAGGGACATAGAGGGCGTAGGATGAGTCCTTGGAGGTTCTAATAAGTGTAGAATGGTTAAGAGAGTATTCTAAAGGCTTAGAATGGTCTAGGAATGTGTATTAGGACTTATAAGAACCATTAGAATGATCCTAAACTTTGCTCGAGTCCCCAAGGGACATAGAGGGTGTAGGATGAGTCCTTGGAGGTTCTAATAAGTGTAGAATGGTTAAGAGAGTATTCTAAAGGCTTAGAATGGTCTAGGAATGTGTACTAGGACTTATAATAACCATTAGAACGATCCTAAACATTGCACGGTACCCCAAGGGACGTAGAGGGTGTACCATGAGTCCTTGGAGGTTCTAACAAAGTGTAGAATGGTTAAGAGAGTATTCTAAAGGCTTAGAATGGTCTAGGAATGTGTATTAGGACTTATAAGAACCATTAGAATGATCCTAAACTTTGCTCGAGTCCCCAAGGGACATAGAGGGTGTAGGATGAGTCCTTGGAGTTTCTAATAAGTGTAGAATGGTTAAGAGAGTATTCTAAAGGCTTAGAATGGTCTAGGAATCTGTACTAGGACTTATAATAACCATTAGAATGATCCTAAACATTGCATGGTACCCCAAGGGACATAGAGGGTGTACCATGAGTCCTTGGAGGTTCCAAAAAAGTGTAGAATGGTTAAGAGAGTATTCTAAAGGCTTAGAATGGTCTAGGAATGTGTATTAGGACTTATATGAACCATTAGAATGATCCTAAACTTTGCTCGAGTCCCCAAGGGACATAGAGGGTGTAGGATGAGTCCTTGGAGGTTCTAATAAGTGTAGAATGGTTAAGAGAGTATTCTAAAGGCTTAGAATGGTCTAGGAATGTGTACTAGGACTTATAATAACCATTAGAACGATCCTAAACATTGCACGGTACCCCAAGGGACGTAGAGGGTGTACCATGAGTCCTGGGAGGTTCTAACAAAGTGTAGAATGGTTAAGAGAGTATTCTAAAGGCTTAGAATGGTCTAGGAATGTGTATTAGGACTTATAAGAACCATTAGAATGATCCTAAACTTTGCTCGAGTCCCCAAGGGACATAGAGGGCGTAGGATGAGTCCTTGGAGGTTCTAATAAGTGTAGAATGGTTAAGAGAGTATTCTAAAGGCTTAGAATGGTCTAGGAATGTGTATTAGGACTTATAAGAACCATTAGAATGATCCTAAACATTGCTCGAGTCCCCAAGGGACATAGAGGGTGTAGGATGAGTCCTTGGAGGTTCTAATAAGTGTAGAATGGTTAAGAGAGTATTCTAAAGGCTTAGAATGGTCTCGGAATGTGTATTAGGACTTATAATAACTATTGGAATGATCCTAAACATTGCATGGTACCACAAGGGACGTAGAGGGTGTAGTATGAGTCCTTGTAGGTTCTAACAAGTGTAGAATGGTTAAGAGAGTATTCTAAAGGCCTAGAATGGTCTAGGAATGTGTATTAGGACTTATAAGAACCATTAGAATGATCTTAAACATTGTTCGAGTCCCCAAGGGACATAGAGGATGTAGCAAGAGTCCTTGGAGGTTCTAATAAGAGTAGAATGGTTAAGAGAGTATTGTAAAGGCTTAGAATGGTAGGAATGTGTAGTACGACTTATAAGAACCATTAGAATGATCCTAAACATTGCTCGAGTCCCCAAGGGACATAGAGGGTGTAGGATGAGTCCTTGGAGGTTCTAATAAGTGTAGAATGGTTAAGAGAGTATTCTAAAGGCTTAGAATGGTCTAGGAATGTGTACTAGGACTTATAATAACCATTAGAACGATCCTAAACATTGCACGGTACCCCAAGGGACGTAGAGGGTGTACCATGAGTCCTGGGAGGTTCTAACAAAGTGTAGAATGGTTAAGAGAGTATTCTAAAGGCTTAGAATGGTCTAGGAATGTGTATTAGGCCTTATAAGAACCATTAGAATGATCCTAAACTTTGCTCGAGTCCCCAAGGGACATAGAGGGCGTAGGATGAGTTCTTGGAGGTTCTAATAAGTGTAGAATGGTTAAGAGAGTATTCTAAAGGCTTAGAATGGTCTAAGAATGTGTATTAGGACTTATAATAACCATTAGAATGATCCTAAACATTGCATGGTGCCCCAAGGGATGTAGAGGGTGTAGCATGAGTCCTTGGAGGTTCTAATAAGTGTAGAATGGTTAAGAGAGTATTCTAAAGGATTAGAATGGTCTAGGAATGTGTACTAGGACTTATAATAACCATGAATGATCCTAAACATTTCATGGTACCCCAAGGGACGTAGAGGGTGTACCATGAGTCCTTGGAGGTTCTAACAAAGTGTAGAATGGTTAAGAGAGTATTCTAAAGGCTTAGAATGGTCTAGGAATGTGTATTAGGACTTATAATAACCATTGGAATGATCCTAAACATTGCATGGTACCATAAGGGACGTAGAGGGTGTAGCATGAATCCTTGTAGGTTCTAACAAGTGTAGAATGGTTAAGAGAGTATTCTAAAGGCTTAGAATGGTCTAGGAATGAGTATTAGGACTTATAAGAACCATTAGAATGATCCTAAACATTGTTCGAGTCCCCAAGGGACATAGAGGGTGTAGCAAGAGTCCTTAGAGGTTCTAACAAAGTATAGAATGGTTAAGAGAGTATTCTAAAGGCTTAGAATGGTCTAGGAATGTGTATTAGGACTTATAATAACCATTGGAATGATCCTAAACATTGCATGGTACCACAAGGGACGTAGAGGGTGTAGCATGAGTCCTTGTAGGTTCTAACAAGTGTAGAATGGTTAAGAGAGTATTCTTAAGGCTTAGAATGGTCTAGGAATGTGTATTAGGACTTATAAGAACCATTAGAATGATCCTAAACATTGTTCGAGTCCCCAAGGGACATAGAGGGTGTAGCAAGAGTCCTTGGAGGTTCTAATAAGAGTAGAATGGTTAAGAGAGTATTCTAAAGGCTTAGAATGGTCTAGGAATGTGTAGTAGGACTTATAAGAACCATTAGAATGATCCTAAACAATGCATGGTACCCCAAGGGATGTAGAGGGTGTACCATGAGTCCTTGGAGGTTCTAACAAGTGTAGAATGGTTAGGAGAGTATTCTAAAGGCTTAGAATGGTCTAGGAATGTGTATTAGGACTTATAATAACCATTAGAATGATCCTAAACATTGCATGGTGCCCCAAGGGACGTAGAGGGTGTAGCATGAGTCCTTGGAGGTTCTAATAAGTGTAGAATGGTTAAGAGAGTATTCTAAAGGTTTAGAATGGTCTAGGAATGTGTTCTAGGACTTATAATAACCATTAGAATGATCCTAAACATTGCACGGTACCCCAAGGGACGTAGAGGGTGTACCATGAGTCCTTGGAGGTTCTAACATAGTGTAGAATGGTTAAGAGAGTATTCTAAAGGCTTAGAATGGTCTAGGAATGTGTATTAGGACTTATAAGAACCATTAGAATGATCCTAAACATTGCTCGAGTCCCCAAGGGACAAAGAGGGTGTAGGATGAGTCCTTGGAGGTTCTAATAAGTGTAGAATGGTTAAGAGAGTATTCTAAAGGCTTAGAATGGTCTAGGAATGTGTATTAGGACTTGTAAGAACCATTAGAATGATCCTAAACATTGCATGGTACCCCAAGGGACGTAGAGGGTGTACCATGAGTCCTTGGAGGTTCTAACAAGTGTAGAATGGTTAAGAGAGTATTCTAAAGGCTTAGAATGGTCTCGGAATGTGTATTAGGACTTATAATAACTATTGGAATGATCCTAAACATTGCATGGTACCACAAGGGACGTAGAGGGTGTAGTATGAGTCCTTGTAGGTTCTAACAAGTGTAGAATGGTTAAGAGAGTATTCTTAAGGCTTAGAATGGTCTAGGAATGTGTATTAGGACTTATAAGAACCATTAGAATGATCCTAAACATTGTTCGAGTCCCCAAGGGACATAGAGGGTGTAGCAAGAGTCCTTGGAGGTTCTAATAAGAGTAGAATGGTTAAGAGAGTATTCTAAAGGCTTAGAATGGACTAGGAATGTGTAGTAGGACTTATAAGAACCATTAGAATGATCCTAAACAATGCATGGTACCCCAAGGGATGTAGAGGGTGTACCATGAGTCCTTGGAGGTTCTAACAAGTGTAGAATGGTTAGGAGAGTATTCTAAAGGCTTAGAATGGTCTAGGAATGTGTATTAGGACTTATAATAACCATTAGAATGATCCTAAACATTGCATGGTGCCCCAAGGGACGTAGAGGGTGTAGCATGAGTCCTTGGAGGTTCTAATAAGGGTAGAATGGTTAAGAGAGTATTCTAAAGGTTTAGAATGGTCTAGGAATGTGTTCTAGGACTTATAATAACCATTAGAATGATCCTAAACATTGCACGGTACCCCAAGGGACGTAGAGGGTGTACCATGAGTCCTTGGAGGTTCTAACAAAGTGTAGAATGGTTAAGAGAGTATTCTAAAGGCTTAGAATGGTCTAGGAATGTGTATTAGGACTTATAAGAACCATTAGAATGATCCTAAACATTGCTCGAGTCCCCAAGGGACAAAGAGGGTGTAGGATGAGTCCTTGGAGGTTCTAATAAGTGTAGAATGGTTAAGAGAGTATTCTAAAGGCTTAGAATGGTCTAGGAATGTGTATTAGGACTTGTAAGAACCATTAGAATGATCCTAAACATTGCATGGTACCCCAAGGGACGTAGAGGGTGTACCATGAGTCCTTGGAGGTTCTAACAAGTGTAGAATGGTTAAGAGAGTATTCTAAAGGCTTAGAATGGTCTCGGAATGTGTATTAGGACTTATAATAACTATTGGAATGATCCTAAACATTGCATGGTACCACAAGGGACGTAGAGGGTGTAGTATGAGTCCTTGTAGGTTCTAACAAGTGTAGAATGGTTAAGAGAGTATTCTTAAGGCTTAGAATGGTCTAGGAATGTGTATTAGGACTTATAAGAAGCATTAGAATGATCCTAAACATTGTTCGAGTCCCCAAGGGACATAGAGGGTGTAGCAAGAGTCCTTGGAGGTTCTAATAAGAGTAGAATGGTTAAGAGAGTATTCTAAAGGCTTAGAATGGTCTAGGAATGTGTAGTAGGACTTATAAGAACCATTAGAATGATCCTAAACAATGCATGGTACCCCAAGGGATGTAGAGGGTGTACCATGAGTCCTTGGAGGTTCTAACAAGTGTAGAATGGTTAGGAGAGTATTCTAAAGGCTTAGAATGGTCTAGGAATGTGTATTAGGACTTATAATAACCATTAGAATGATCCTAAACATTGCATGGTGCCCCAAGGGACGTAGAGGGTGTAGCACGAGTCCTTGGAGGTTCTAATAAGTGTAGAATGGTTAAGAGAGTATTCTAAAGGTTTAGAATGGTCTAGGAATGTGTTCTAGGACTTATAATAACCATTAGAATGATCCTAAACATTGCACGGTACCCCAAGGGACGTAGAGGGTGTACCATGAGTCCTTGGAGGTTCTAACAAAGTGTAGAATGGTTAAGAGAGTATTCTAAAGGCTTAGAATGGTCTAGGAATGTGTATTAGGACTTATAAGAACCATTAGAATGATCCTAAACATTGCTCGAGTCCCCAAGGGACGAAGAGGGTGTAGGATGAGTCCTTGGAGGTTCTAATAAGTGTAGAATGGTTAAGAGAGTATTCTAAAGGCTTAGAATGGTCTAGGAATGTGTATTAGGACTTATAAGAACCATTAGAATGATCCTAAACATTGCATGGTACCCCAAGGGACGTAGAGGGTGTACCATGAGTCCTTGGAGGTTCTAACAAGTGTAAAATGGTTAACAGAGTATTCTAAAGGCTTAGAATGGTCTCGGAATGTGTATTAGGACTTATAATAACTATTGGAATGATCCTAAACATTGCATGGTACCACAAGGGACGTAGAGGGTGTAGTATGAGTCCTTGTAGGTTCTAACAAGTGTAGAATGGTTAAGAGAGTATTCTAAAGGCTTAGAATGGTCTAGGAATGTGTATTAGGACTTATAAGAACCATTAGAATGATCCTAAACATTGTTCGAATCCCCAAGGGACATAGAGGGTGTAGCATGAGTCCTTGGAGGTTCTAATAAGTGTAGAATGGTTAAGAGAGTATTCTAAAGGCTTAGAATGGTCTAGGAATGTGTATTAGGACTTATAATAACCATTAGAATGATCCTAAACATTGCATGGTGCCCCAAGGGATGTAGAGTGTGTAGCATGAGTCCTTAGAGGTTCTAATAAGTGTAGAATGGTTAAGAGAGTATTCAAAAGGATTAGAATGGTCTAGGAATGTGTACTAGGACTTATAATAACCATGAATGATCCTAAACATTGCATGGTACCCCAAGGGACGTAGAGGGTGTACCATGAGTCCTTGGAGGTTCTAACAAAGTGTAGAATGGTTAAGAGAGTATTCTAAAGGCTTAGAATGGTCTAGGAATGTGTATTAGGACTTATAATAACCATTGGAATGATCCTAAACATTGCATGGTACCATAAGGGACGTAAAGGGTGTAGCATGAATCCTTGTAGGTTCTAACAAGTGTAGAATGGTTAAGAGAGTATCTAAAGGCTTAGAATGGTCTAGGAATGAGTATTAGGACTTATAAGAACCATTAGAATGATCCTAAACATTGTTCGAGTCCCCAAGGGACATAGAGGGTGTAGCAAGAGTCCTTAGAGGTTCTAACAAAGTATAGAATGGTTAAGAGAGTATTCTAAAGGCTTAGAATGGTCTAGGAATGTGTATTAGGACTTATAATAACCATTGGAATGATCCTAAACATTGCATGGTACCATAAGGGACGTAGAGGGTGTAGCATGAGTCCTTGTAGGTTCTAACAAGTGTAGAATGGTTAAGAGAGTATTCTTAAGGCTTAGAATGGTCTAGGAATGTGTATTAGGACTTATAAGAACCATTAGAATGATCCTAAACATTGTTCGAGTCCCCAAGGGACATAGAGGGTGTAGCAAGAGTCCTTGGAGGTTCTAATTAGAGTAGAATGGTTAAGAGAGTATTCTAAAGGCTTAGAATGGTCTAGGAATGTGTAGTAGGACTTATAAGAACCATTAGAATGATCCTAAACAATGCATGGTACCCCAAGGGATGTAGAGGGTGTACCATGAGTACTTGGAGGATCTAACAAGTGTAGAATGGTTAGGAGAGTATTCTAAAGGCTTAGAATGGTCTAGGAATGTGTATTAGGACTTATAATAACCATTAGAATGATCCTAAACATTGCATGGTGCCCCAAGGGACGTAGAGGGTGTAGCATGAGTCCTTGGAGGTTCTAATAAGTGTAGAATGGTTAAGAGAGTATTCTAAAGGTTTAGAATGGTCTAGGAATGTGTTCTAGGACTTATAATAACCGTTAGAATGATCCTAAACATTGCACGGTACCCCAAGGGACGTAGAGGGTGTACCATGAGTCCTTGGAGGTTCTAACAAAGTGTAGAATGGTTAAGAGAGTATTCTAAAGGCTTAGAATGGTCTAGAAATGTGTATTAGGACTTATAAGAACCATTAGAATGATCCTAAACATTGCTCGAGTCCCCAAGGGACATAGAGGGTGTAGGATGAGTCCTTGGAGGTTCTAATAAGTGTAGAATGGTTAAGAGAGTATTCTAAAGGCTTAGAATGGTCTAGGAATGTGTATTAGGACTTATAAGAACCATTAGAATGATCCTAAACATTGCATGGTACCCCAAGGGACGTAGAGGGTGTACCATGAGTCCTTGGAGGTTCTAACAAGTGTAGAATGGTTAAGAGAGTATTCTAAAGGCTTAGAATGGTCTCGGAATGTGTATTAGGACTTATAATAACTATTGGAATGATCCTAAACATTGCATGGTACCACAAGGGACGTAGAGGGTGTAGCATGAGTCCTTGTAGGTTCTAACAAGTGTAGAATGGTTAAGAGAGTATTCTAAAGGCTTAGAATGGTCTAGGAATGTGTATTAGGACTTATAAGAACCATTAGAATGATCCTAAACATTGTTCGAGTCCCCAAGGGACAAAGAGGGTGTAGCAAGAGTCCTTGGAGGTTCTAATAAGAGTAGAATGGTTAAGAGAGTATTCTAAAGGCTTAGAATGGTCTAGGAATGTGTAGTAGGACTTATAAGAACCATTAGAATTATCCTAAACAATGCATGGTACCCCAAGGGATGTAGAGGGTGTACCATGAATCCTTGGAGGTTCTAACAAGTGTAGAATGGTTAAGAGAGTATTCTAAATGCTTAGAATGGTCTAGGAATGTGTAATAGGACTTATAATAACCATTAGAATGATCCTAAACAATGCTTGAGTCCCCAAGGGACGTAGAGGGTGTAGCATGAGTCCTTTGAGGTTATAACAAGTGTTGAATGGTTAAGATAGTGTTCTAAAGGCTTAGAATGGTCTAGGAATGTGTATTAGGACTTATAAGTACCATTAGAATGATCCTAAACAATGCATGGTATCCCAAGGGATGTAGAGGGTGTACCATGAGTCCTTGGAGGTTCTAACAAGTGTAGAATGGTTAGGAGAGTATTCTAAAGGCTTAGAATGGTCTAGGAATGTGTACTAGGACTTATAATAACCATTAGAATGATCCTAAACATTGCACGGTACCCCAAGGGACGTAGAGGGTGTACCATGAGTCCTTGGAGGTTCTAATAAGTGTAGAATGGTTAAGAGAGTATTCTAAAGGCTTAGAATGGTCTAGGAATGTGTACTAGGACTTATAATAACCATTAGAATGATCCTAAACATTGCACGGTATCCCAAGGGAGGTAGAGGGTGTTGCATGAGTCCTTGTAGGTTCTAACAAGTGTAGAATGGTTAAGAGAGTATTCTAAAGGCTTAGAATGGTCTAGGAATGAGTACTAGGACTTATAATAACCATTAGAATGATCCTAAACAATGCTTGAGTCCCCAAGGGACGTAGAGGGTGTAGCATGAGTCCTTGGAGGTTATAACAAGTGTAGAATGGTTAAGATAGTATTCTAAAGGCTTAGAATGGTCTAGGAATGTGTATTAGGACTTATAATAACCATTAGAATGATCCTAAACATTGCATGGTGCCCCATGGGACGTAAAGGGTGTAGCATGAGTCCTTGGAGGTTATAACAAGTGTAGAATGGTTAAGAGAGTATTCTAAAGGCTTAGAATGGTCTAGGAATGTGTATTAGGACTTGTAATAACCATTGGAATGATCCTAAACATTGTATGGTACCACAAGGGACGTAGAGGGTGTAGCATGAATCCTTGTAGGTTCTAAAAAGTTTAGAATGGTTAAGAGAGTATTCTAAAGGCTTATAATGGTCTAGGAATGTGTATTAGGACTTATAATAACCATTAGAATGATCCTAAACATTGCATGGTGCCCCAAGGGACGTAGAGGGTGTACCATGAGTCCTTGGAGGTTCTAATAAGTGTAGAATGGTTAAGAGAGTATTCTAAAGGCTTAGAATGGTCTAGGAATGTGTACTAGGACTTATAAGAACCATTAGAATGATCCTAAACATTGCATGGTACCCCAAGGGACGTAGAGGGTGTACCATGAGTCCTTGGAGGTTCTAACAAGCGTAGATGGTTAAGAGAGTATTCTAAAGGCTTAGAATGGTCTAGGAATGTGTAATAGGACTTATAATAACCATTAGAATGATCCTAAACAATGCTTGAGTCCCGAAGGGACGTTGAGGGTGTAGCATGAGTCCTTGGAGGTTATAACAAGTGTAGAATGGTTAAGATAGTATTCTAAAGGCATAGAATGGTCTAGGAATGTGTAATAGGACTTATAATAACCATTAGAATGATCCTAAACAATGCTTGAGTCCCCAAGGAACGTAGAGGGTGTAGCATGAGTCCTTGCAGGTTATAACAAGTGTAGAATGGTTAAGATAGTATTCTAAAGGCATAGAATGGTCTAGGAATGTGTACAAGGACTTATAATAACCATTAGAATGATCCTAAACATTGCATGGTACCCAAAGGGACGTAGAGGGTGTACCATGAGTCCTTGGAGGTTCTAAAAAGTGTAGAATGGTTAAGAGAGTATTCTAAAGGTTTAGAATGGTCTAGGAATGTGTTCTAGGACTTATAATAACCATTAGAATGATCCTAAACATTGCACGGTACCCCAAGGGACGTAGAGGGTGTACCATGAGTCCTTAGAGGTTCTAACAAGCGTAGATGGTTAAGAGAGTATTCTAAAGGCTTAGAATGGTCTAGGAATGTGTAATAGGACTTATAATAACCATTAGAATGATCCTAAACAATGCTTGAGTCCCCAAGGAACGTAGAGGGTGTAGCATGAGTCCTTGGAGGTTATAACAAGTGTAGAATGGTTAAGATAGTATTCTAAAGGCATAGAATGGTCTAGGAATGTGTATTAGGACTTATAATAACCATTAGAATGATCCTAAAATTGCATGGTGCCCCAAGGGACGTAGAGGGTGTAGCACGAGTCCTTGGAGGTTCTAATAAGTGTAGAATGGTTAAGAGAGTATTCTAAAGGTTTAGAATGGTCTAGGAATGTGTTCTAGGACTTATAATAACCATTAGAATGATCCTAAACATTGCACGGTACCCCAAGGGACGTAGAGGGTGTACCATGAGTCCTTAGAGGTTCTAACAAGCGTAGATGGTTAAGAGAGTATTCTAAAGGCTTAGAATGGTCTAGGAATGTGTAATAGGACTTATAATAACCATTAGAATGATCCTAAACATTGCACGGTACCCCAAGGGACGTAGAGGGTGTACCATGAGTCCTTAGAGGTTCTAACAAGCGTAGATGGTTAAGAGAGTATTCTAAAGGCTTAGAATGGTCTAGGAATGTGTAATAGGACTTATAATAACCATTAGAATGATCCTAAACAATGCTTGAGTCCCCAAGGAACGTAGAGGGTGTAGCATGAGTCCTTGGAGGTTATAACAAGTGTAGAATGGTTAAGATAGTATTCTAAAGGCATAGAATGGTCTAGGAATGTGTATTAGGACTTATAATAACCATTAGAATGATCCTAAACATTGCATGGTACCCAAAGGGACGTAGAGGGTGTACCATGAGTCCTTGGAGGTTCTAAAAAGTGTAGAATGATTAATAGAGTATTCTAAAGGCTTAGAATGGTCTAGGAATGTGTATTAGGACTTATAAGAACCATTAGAATGATCCTAAACATTGCATGGTACCCCAAGG
This sequence comes from Crotalaria pallida, assembly GCA_037953625.1. NCBI lineage: Eukaryota > Viridiplantae > Streptophyta > Magnoliopsida > Fabales > Fabaceae > Crotalaria > Crotalaria pallida. The sequence goes on along the minus strand of CM075655.1, from coordinate 60,485,243 downwards.
GACATAGAGGGTGTAGGATGAGTCCTTGGAGGTTCTAATATGTGTAGAATGGTTAAGAGAGTATTCTAAAGGCTTAGAATGGTCTAGGAATGTGTATTAGGACTTATAATAACCATTGTAATGATCCTAAATATTGCAAGGTACCACAAGGGACGTAGAGGGTGTAGCATGAGTCCTTGTAGGTTCTAACAAGTGTAGAATGGTTAAGAGAGTATTCTAAAGGCTTAGAATGGTCTAGGAATGTGTACTAGGACTTATAATAACCATTAGAATGATCCAAAACATTGCACGGTACCCCAAGGGACGTAGAGGGTTTACCATGAGTCCTTGGGGGTTCTAACAAAGTGTAGAATGGTTAAGAGAGTATTCTAAAGGCTTAGAATGGTCTAGGAATGTGTATTAGGACTTATAAGAACCATTAGAATGATCCTAAACATTGCTTGAGTCCCCAAGGGACATACAGGGTGTAGGATGAGTCCTTGGAGGTTCTAATAAGTGTAGAATGGTTAAGAGAGTATTCTAAACGCTTAGAATTATCTAGGAATGTGTATTAGGACTTATAAGAACCATTAGAATGATCCTAAACATTGCATGGTACCCCAAGGGACGTAGAGTGTGTACCATGAGTCCTTGGAGGTTCTAACAAGTGTAGAATTGTTAAGAGAGTATTCTAAAGGCTTAGAATGGTCTAGGAATGTGTATTAGGACTTATAATAACCATTGGAATGATCCTAAACATTGCATCGTACCACAAGGGACGTAGAGGGTGTAGCATGAGTCCTTGTAGGTTCTAACAAGTGTAGAATGGTTAAGAGAGTATTCTAAAGGCCTAGAATGGTCTAGGAATGTGTATTAGGACTTATAAGAACCATTAGAATGATCTTAAACATTGTTCGAGTCCCCAAGGGACATAGAGGATGTAGCAAGAGTCCTTGGAGGTTCTAATAAGAGTAGAATGGTTAAGAGAGTATTCTAAAGGCTTAGAATGGTCTAGGAATGTGTAGTAGGACTTATAAGAACCATTAGAATGATCCTAATCATTGCTCGAGTCCCCAAGGGACATAGAGGGTGTAGGATGAGTCCTTGGAGGTTCTAATATGTGTAGAATGGTTAAGAGAGTATTCTAAAGGCTTAGAATGGTCTAGGAATGTGTATTAGGACTTATAATAACCATTGTAATGATCCTAAATATTGCAAGGTACCACAAGGGACGTAGAGGGTGTAGCATGAGTCCTTGTAGGTTCTAACAAGTGTAGAATGGTTAAGAGAGTATTCTAAAGGCTTAGAATGGTCTAGGAATGTGTATTAGGACTTATAAGAACCATTAGAATGACCCTAAAAATTGTTCGACTCCCCAAGGGACATAGAGGGTGTAGCAAGAGTCCTTGGAGGTTCTAATAAGAGTAGAATGGTTAAGAGAGTATTCTAAAGGCTTAGAATGGTCTAGGAATGAGTATTAGGACTTATAAGAACCATTAGAATGATCCTAAATATTGTTCGAGTCCCCAAGGGACATAGAGGGTGTAGCAAGAGTCCTTGGAGGTTCTAATAAGAGTAGAATGATTAAGAGAGTATTCTAAAGGCTTAGAATGGTCTAGGAATGTGTAGTAGGACTTATAAGAACCATTAGAATGATCCTAAACATTGCATGGTACCCCAAGGGACGTAGAGGGTGTACCATGAGTCCTTGGAGGTTCTAACAAAGTGTAGAATGGTTAAGAGAGTATTCTAAAGGCTTAGAATGGTCTAGGAATGTGTATTAGGACTTATAAGAACCATTAGAATGATCCTAAACTTTGCTCGAGTCCCCAAGGGACAACGAGGGTGTAGGATGAGTCCTTGGAGGTTCTAATAAGTGTAGAATGGTTAAGAGAGTATTCTAAAGGCTTAGAATGGTCTAGGAATGTGTATTAGGACTTATAAGAACCATTAGAATGATCCTAAACATTGCATGGTACCCCAAGGGACGTAGAGGGTGTACCATGAGTCCTTGGAGGTTCTAACAAGTGTAGAATGGTTAAGAGAGTATTCTAAAGGCTTAGAATGGTCTAGGAATGTGTATTAGGACTTAAAAGAACCATTAGAATGATCCTAAACATTGCTCGAGTCCCCAAGGGACATAGAGGGTGTAGGATGAGTCCTTGGAGGTTCTAATAAGTGTAGAATGGTTAAGAGAGTATTCTAAAGGCTTAGAATGGTCTAGGAATGTGTATTAGGACTTATAAGAACCATTAGAATGATCCTAAACATTGCATGGTACCCCAAGGGACGTAGAGGGTGTACCATGAGTCCTTGGAGGTTCTAACAAGCGTAGATGGTTAAGAGAGTATTCTAAAGGCTTAGAATGGTCTAGGAATGTGTAATAGGACTTATAATAACCATTAGAATGATCCTAAACAATGCTTGAGTCCCGAAGGGACGTTGAGGGTGTAGCATGAGTCCTTGGAGGTTATAACAAGTGTAGAATGGTTAAGATAGTATTCTAAAGGCATAGAATGGTCTAGGAATGTGTATTAGGACTTATAATAACGATTAGAATGATCCTAAAATTGCATGGTGCCCCAAGGGACGTAGAGGGTGTAGCATGAGTCCTTGGAGGTTCTAATAAGTGTAGAATGGTTAAGAGAGTATTCTAAAGGCTTAGAATGGTCTAGGAATGTGTACAAGGACTTATAATAACCATTAGAATGATCCTAAACATTGCATGGTACCCAAAGGGACGTAGAGGGTGTACCATGAGTCCTTGGAGGTTCTAAAAAGTGTAGAATGATTAATAGAGTATTCTAAAGGCTTAGAATGGTCTAGGAATGTGTATTAGGACTTATAAGAACCATTAGAATGATCCTAAACTTTGCTCGAGTCCCCAAGGGACATAGAGGGTGTAGCACGAGTCCTTGGAGGTTCTAATAAGTGTAGAATGGTTAAGAGAGTATTCTAAAGGTTTAGAATGGTCTAGGAATGTGTTCTAGGACTTATAATAACCATTAGAATGATCCTAAACATTGCACGGTACCCCAAGGGACGTAGAGGGTGTACCATGAGTCCTTAGAGGTTCTAACAAGCGTAGATGGTTAAGAGAGTATTCTAAAGGCTTAGAATGGTCTAGTAATGTGTAATAGGACTTATAATAACCATTAGAATGATCCTAAACAATGCTTGAGTCCCCAAGGAACGTAGAGGGTGTAGCATGAGTCCTTGGAGGTTATAACAAGTGTAGAATGGTTAAGATAGTATTCTAAAGGCATAGAATGGTCTAGGAATGTGTATTAGGACTTATAATAACCATTAGAATGATCCTAAACATTGCATGGTGCCCCAAGGGACGTAGAGGGTGTAGCATGAGTCCTTGGAGGTTCTAATAAGTGTAGAATGGTTAAGAGAGTATTCTAAAGGTTTAGAATGGTCTAGGAATGTGTTCTAGGACTTATAATAACCATTAGAATGATCCTAAACATTGCACGGTACCCCAAGGGACGTAGAGGGTGTACCATGAGTCCTTAGAGGTTCTAACAAGCGTAGATGGTTAAGAGAGTATTCTAAAGGCTTAGAATGGTCTAGGAATGTGTAATAGGACTTATAATAACCATTAGAATGATCCTAAACAATGCTTGAGTCCCCAAGGAACGTAGAGGGTGTAGCATGAGTCCTTGGAGGTTATAACAAGTGTAGAATGGTTAAGATAGTATTCTAAAGGCATAGAATGGTCTAGGAATGTGTATTAGGACTTATAATAACCATTAGAATGATCCTAAACATTGCATGGTGCCCCAAGGGACGTAGAGGGTGTAGCATGAGTCCTTGGAGGTTCTAATAAGTGTAGAATGGTTAAGAGAGTATTCTAAAGGCTTAGAATGGTCTAGGAATGTGTACTAGGACTTATAATAACCATTAGAATGATCCTAAACATTGCATGGTACCCAAAGGGACGTAGAGGGTGTACCATGAGTCCTTGGAGGTTCTAAAAAGTGTAGAATGATTAATAGAGTATTCTAAAGGCTTAGAATGGTCTAGGAATGTGTATTAGGACTTATAAGAACCATTAGAATGATCCTAAACATTGCATGGTACCCCAAGGGACGTAGAGGGTGTACCATGAGTCCTTGGAGGTTCTAACAAGTGTAGAATGGTTAAGAGAGTATTCTAAATGCTTAGAATGGTCTAGGAATGTGTATTAGGACTTATAATAACCATTGTAATGATCCTAAATATTGCAAGGTACCACAAGGGACGTAGAGGGTGTAGCATGAGTCCTTGTAGGTTCTAACAAGTGTAGAATGGTTAAGAGAGTATTCTAAAGGCTTAGAATGGTCTAGGAATGTGTACTAGGACTTATAATAACCATTAGAATGATCCAAAACATTGCACGGTACCCCAAGGGACGTAGAGGGTTTACCATGAGTCCTTGGGGGTTCTAACAAAGTGTAGAATGGTTAAGAGAGTATTCTAAAGGCTTAGAATGGTCTAGGAATGTGTATTAGGACTTATAAGAACCATTAGAATGATCCTAAACATTGCTTGAGTCCCCAAGGGACATACAGGGTGTAGGATGAGTCCTTGGAGGTTCTAATAAGTGTAGAATGGTTAAGAGAGTATTCTAAACGCTTAGAATTATCTAGGAATGTGTATTAGGACTTATAAGAACCATTAGAATGATCCTAAACATTGCATGGTACCCCAAGGGACGTAGAGTGTGTACCATGAGTCCTTGGAGGTTCTAACAAGTGTAGAATTGTTAAGAGAGTATTCTAAAGGCTTAGAATGGTCTAGGAATGTGTATTAGGACTTATAATAACCATTGGAATGATCCTAAACATTGCATCGTACCACAAGGGACGTAGAGGGTGTAGCATGAGTCCTTGTAGGTTCTAACAAGTGTAGAATGGTTAAGAGAGTATTCTAAAGGCCTAGAATGGTCTAGGAATGTGTATTAGGACTTATAAGAACCATTAGAATGATCTTAAACATTGTTCGAGTCCCCAAGGGACATAGAGGATGTAGCAAGAGTCCTTGGAGGTTCTAATAAGAGTAGAATGGTTAAGAGAGTATTCTAAAGGCTTAGAATGGTCTAGGAATGTGTAGTAGGACTTATAAGAACCATTAGAATGATCCTAATCATTGCTCGAGTCCCCAAGGGACATAGAGGGTGTAGGATGAGTCCTTGGAGGTTCTAATATGTGTAGAATGGTTAAGAGAGTATTCTAAAGGCTTAGAATGGTCTAGGAATGTGTATTAGGACTTATAATAACCATTGTAATGATCCTAAATATTGCAAGGTACCACAAGGGACGTAGAGGGTGTAGCATGAGTCCTTGTAGGTTCTAACAAGTGTAGAATGGTTAAGAGAGTATTCTAAAGGCTTAGAATGGTCTAGGAATGTGTATTAGGACTTATAAGAACCATTAGAATGACCCTAAAAATTGTTCGACTCCCCAAGGGACATAGAGGGTGTAGCAAGAGTCCTTGGAGGTTCTAATAAGAGTAGAATGGTTAAGAGAGTATTCTAAAGGCTTAGAATGGTCTAGGAATGAGTATTAGGACTTATAAGAACCATTAGAATGATCCTAAATATTGTTCGAGTCCCCAAGGGACATAGAGGGTGTAGCAAGAGTCCTTGGAGGTTCTAATAAGAGTAGAATGATTAAGAGAGTATTCTAAAGGCTTAGAATGGTCTAGGAATGTGTAGTAGGACTTATAAGAACCATTAGAATGATCCTAAACATTGCATGGTACCCCAAGGGACGTAGAGGGTGTACCATGAGTCCTTGGAGGTTCTAACAAAGTGTAGAATGGTTAAGAGAGTATTCTAAAGGCTTAGAATGGTCTAGGAATGTGTATTAGGACTTATAAGAACCATTAGAATGATCCTAAACTTTGCTCGAGTCCCCAAGGGACAACGAGGGTGTAGGATGAGTCCTTGGAGGTTCTAATAAGTGTAGAATGGTTAAGAGAGTATTCTAAAGGCTTAGAATGGTCTAGGAATGTGTATTAGGACTTATAAGAACCATTAGAATGATCCTAAACATTGCATGGTACCCCAAGGGACGTAGAGGGTGTACCATGAGTCCTTGGAGGTTCTAACAAGTGTAGAATGGTTAAGAGAGTATTCTAAAGGCTTAGAATGGTCTAGGAATGTGTATTAGGACTTAAAAGAACCATTAGAATGATCCTAAACATTGCTCGAGTCCCCAAGGGACATAGAGGGTGTAGGATGAGTCCTTGGAGGTTCTAATAAGTGTAGAATGGTTAAGAGAGTATTCTAAAGGCTTAGAATGGTCTAGGAATGTGTATTAGGACTTATAAGAACCATTAGAATGATCCTAAACATTGCATGGTACCCCAAGGGACGTAGAGGGTGTACCATGAGTCCTTGGAGGTTCTAACAAGCGTAGATGGTTAAGAGAGTATTCTAAAGGCTTAGAATGGTCTAGGAATGTGTAATAGGACTTATAATAACCATTAGAATGATCCTAAACAATGCTTGAGTCCCGAAGGGACGTTGAGGGTGTAGCATGAGTCCTTGGAGGTTATAACAAGTGTAGAATGGTTAAGATAGTATTCTAAAGGCATAGAATGGTCTAGGAATGTGTATTAGGACTTATAATAACCATTAGAATGATCCTAAAATTGCATGGTGCCCCAAGGGACGTAGAGGGTGTAGCATGAGTCCTTGGAGGTTCTAATAAGTGTAGAATGGTTAAGAGAGTATTCTAAAGGCTTAGAATGGTCTAGGAATGTGTACAAGGACTTATAATAACCATTAGAATGATCCTAAACATTGCATGGTACCCAAAGGGACGTAGAGGGTGTACCATGAGTCCTTGGAGGTTCTAAAAAGTGTAGAATGATTAATAGAGTATTCTAAAGGCTTAGAATGGTCTAGGAATGTGTATTAGGACTTATAAGAACCATTAGAATGATCCTAAACTTTGCTCGAGTCCCCAAGGGACATAGAGGGTGTAGGATGAGTCCTTGGAGGTTCTGATAAGTGTAGAATGGTTAAGAGGGTATTCTAAAGGCTTAGAATGGTCTAGGAATGTGTATTAGGACTTATAAGAACCATTAGAATGATCCTAAACATTGCATGGTACCCCAAGGGACGTAGAGTGTGTACCATGAGTCCTCGGAGGTTCTAACAAGTGTAGAATGGTTAAGAGAGTATTCTAAATGCTTAGAATGGTCTAGGAATGTGTATTAGGACTTATAATAACCATTGTAATGATCCTAAATATTGCATGGTACCCCAAGGGACGTAGAGTGTGTACCATGAGTCCTTGGAGGTTCTAACAAGTGTAGAATTGTTAAGAGAGTATTCTAAAGGCTTAGAATGGTCTAGGAATGTGTATTAGGACTTATAATAACCATTGGAATGATCCTAAACATTGCATGGTACCACAAGGGACGTAGAGGGTGTAGCATGAGTCCTTGTAGGTTCTAACAAGTGTAGAATGGTTAAGAGAGTATTCTAAAGGCCTAGAATGGTCTAGGAATGTGTATTAGGACTTATAAGAACCATTAGAATGATCTTAAACATTGTTCGAGTCCCCAAGGGACATAGAGGATGTAGCAAGAGTCCTTGGAGGTTCTAATAAGAGTAGAATGGTTAAGAGAGTATTCTAAAGGCTTAGAATGGTCTAGGAATGTGTAGTAGGACTTATAAGAACCATTAGAATGATCCTAAACATTGCTCGAGTCCCCAAGGGACATAGAGGGTGTAGGATGAGTCCTTGGAGGTTCTAATATGTGTAGAATGGTTAAGAGAGTATTCTAAAGGCTTAGAATGGTCTAGGAATGTGTATTAGGACTTATAATAACCATTGTAATGATCCTAAATATTGCAAGGTACCACAAGGGACGTAGAGGGTGTAGCATGAGTCCTTGTAGGTTCTAACAAGTGTAGAATGGTTAAGAGAGTATTCTAAAGGCTTAGAATGGTCTAGGAATGTGTATTAGGACTTATAAGAACCATTAGAATGACCCTAAAAATTGTTCGACTCCCCAAGGGACATAGAGGGTGTAGCAAGAGTCCTTGGAGGTTCTAATAAGAGTAGAATGGTTAAGAGAGTATTCTAAAGGCTTAGAATGGTCTAGGAATGAGTATTAGGACTTATAAGAACCATTAGAATGATCCTAAATATTGTTCGAGTCCCCAAGGGACATAGAGGGTGTAGCAAGAGTCCTTGGAGGTTCTAATAAGAGTAGAATGATTAAGAGAGTATTCTAAAGGCTTAGAATGGTCTAGGAATGTGTAGTAGGACTTATAAGAACCATTAGAATGATCCTAAACATTGCATGGTACCCCAAGGGACGTAGAGGGTGTACCATGAGTCCTTGGAGGTTCTAACAAAGTGTAGAATGGTTAAGAGAGTATTCTAAAGGCTTAGAATGGTCTAGGAATGTGTATTAGGACTTATAAGAACCATTAGAATGATCCTAAACTTTGCTCGAGTCCCCAAGGGACAGAGAGGGTGTAGGATGAGTCCTTGGAGGTTCTAATAAGTGTAGAATGGTTAAGAGAGTATTCTAAAGGCTTAGAATGGTCTAGGAATGTGTATTAGGACTTATAAGAACCATTAGAATGATCCTAAACATTGCATGGTACCCCAAGGGACGTAGAGGGTGTACCATGAGTCCTTGGAGGTTCTAACAAGTGTAGAATGGTTAAGAGAGTATTCTAAAGGCTTAGAATGGTCTAGGAATGTGTATTAGGACTTAAAAGAACCATTAGAATGATCCTAAACATTGCTCGAGTCCCCAAGGGACATAGAGGGTGTAGGATGAGTCCTTGGAGGTTCTAATAAGTGTAGAATGGTTAAGAGAGTATTCTAAAGGCTTAGAATGGTCTAGGAATGTGTATTAGGACTTATAAGAACCATTAGAATGATCCTAAACATTGCATGGTACCCCAAGGGACGTAGAGGGTGTACCATGAGTCCTTGGAGGTTCTAACAAGCGTAGATGGTTAAGAGAGTATTCTAAAGGCTTAGAATGGTCTAGGAATGTGTAATAGGACTTATAATAACCATTAGAATGATCCTAAACAATGCTTGAGTCCCGAAGGGACGTAGAGGGTGTAGCATGAGTCCTTGGAGGTTATAACAAGTGTAGAATGGTTAAGATAGTATTCTAAAGGCATAGAATGGTCTAGGAATGTGTATTAGGACTTATAATAACCATTAGAATGATCCTAAAATTGCATGGTGCCCCAAGGGACGTAGAGGGTGTAGCATGAGTCCTTGGAGGTTCTAATAAGTGTAGAATGGTCTAGGAATGTGTACAAGGACTTATAATAACCATTAGAATGATCCTAAACATTGCATGGTACCCAAAGGGACGTAGAGGGTGTACCATGAGTCCTTGGAGGTTCTAAAAAGTGTAGAATGATTAATAGAGTATTTTAAAGGCTTAGAATGGTCTAGGAATGTGTATTAGGACTTATAAGAACCATTAGAATGATCCTAAACTTTGCTCGAGTCCCCAAGGGACATAGAGGGTGTAGGATGAGTCCTTGGAGGTTCTGATAAGTGTAGAATGGTTAAGAGGGTATTCTAAAGGCTTAGAATGGTCTAGGAATGTGTATTAGGACTTATAAGAACCATTAGAATGATCCTAAACATTGCATGGTACCCCAAGGGACGTAGAGGGTGTACCATGAGTCCTCGGAGGTTCTAACAAGTGTAGAATGGTTAAGAGAGTATTCTAAATGCTTAGAATGGTCTAGGAATGTGTATTAGGACTTATAATAACCATTGTAATGATCCTAAATATTGCAAGGTACCACAAGGGACGTAGAGGGTGTAGCATGAGTCCTTGTAGGTTCTAACAAGTGTAGAATGGTTAAGAGAGTATTCTAAAGGCTTAGAATGGTCTAGGAATGTGTACTAGGACTTATAATAACCATTAGAATGATCCAAAACATTGCACGGTACCCCAAGGGACGTAGAGGGTTTACCATGAGTCCTTGGGGGTTCTAACAAAGTGTAGAATGGTTAAGAGAGTATTCTAAATGCTTAGAATGGTCTAGGAATGTATAATAGGACTTATAATAACCATTAGAATGATCCTAAACAATGCTTGAGTCCCCAAGGGACGTAGAGGGTGTAGCATGAGTCCTTGGAGGTTATAACAAGTGTAGAATGGTTAAGATAGTATTCTAAAGGCATAGAATGGTCTAGGAATGTGTATTAGGACTTATAATAACCATTAGAATCATCCTAAACATTGCATGGTGCCCCAAGGGACGTAGAGGGTGTAGCATGAGTCCTTGGAGGTTCTAATAAGTGTAGAATGGTTAAGAGAGTATTCTAAAGGCTTAGAATGGTCTAGGAATGTGTACTAGGACTTATAATAACCATTAGAATGATCCTAAACATTGCATGGTACCCCAAGGGACGTAGAGGGTGTACCATGAGTCCTTGGAGGTTCTAACAAGCGTAGATGGTTAAGAGAGTATTCTAAAGGCTTAGAATGGTCTAGGAATGTGTAATAGGACTTATAATAACCATTAGAATGATCCTAAACAATGCTTGAGTCCCGAAGGGACGTAGAGGGTGTAGCATGAGTCCTTGGAGGTTATAACAAGTGTAGAATGGTTAAGATAGTATTCTAAAGGCATAGAATGGTCTAGGAATGTGTATTAGGACTTATAATAACCATTAGAATGATCCTAAAATTGCATGGTGCCCCAAGGGACGTAGAGGGTGTAGCATGAGTCCTTGGAGGTTCTAATAAGTGTAGAATGGTTAAGAGAGTATTCTAAAGGCTTAGAATGGTCTAGGAATGTGTACAAGGACTTATAATAACCATTAGAATGATCCTAAACATTGCATGGTACCCAAAGGGACGTAGAGGGTGTACCATGAGTCCTTGGAGGTTCTAAAAAGTGTAGAATGATTAATAGAGTATTCTAAAGGCTTAGAATGGTCTAGGAATGTGTATTAGGACTTATAATAACCATTGGAATGATCCAAAACATTGCTCGAGTCCCCAAAGGACATAGAGGGTGTAGGATGAGTTCTTGGAGGTTCTAATAAATGTAGAATGGTTAATAGAGTATTCTAAAGGCTTAGAATGGTCTAGGAATGTGTATTAGGACTTATAAGAACCATTAGAATGATCCTAAACATTGCATGGTACCCCAAGGGACGTAGAGGGTGTACCATGAGTCCTTGGAGGTTCTAACAATGTGTAGAATGGTTAAGAGAGTATTCTAAAGGCTTAGAATGGTCTAGGAATGTGTATTAGGACTTATAAGAACCATTAGAATGATCCTAAACATTGCTCGAGTCCCCAAGGGACATAGAGGGTGTAGGATGAGTCCTTGGAGGTTCGAATAAGTGTAGAATGATTAAGAGAGTATTCTAAATGCTTAGAATGGTCTAGGAATGTGTAGTAGGACTTATAAGAACCATTAGAATGATCCTAAACATTACATGGTACCCCAAGGGACGTAGAGGGTGTACCATGAGTCCTTGGAGGTTCTAACAAAGTGTAGAATGGTTAAGAGAGTATTCTAAAGGCTTAGAATGGTCTAGGAATGTGTATTAGGACTTATAAGAACCATTAGAATGATCCTAAACATTGCATGGTACCCCAAGGGACGTAGAGGGTGTACCATGAGTCCTTGGAGGTTCTAATAAGTGTAGAATGGTTAAGAGAGTATTCTAAAGGCTTAGAATGGTCTAGGAATGTGTATTAGGACTTATAAGAACCATTGGAATGATCCAAAACATTGCTCGAGTCCCCAAAGGACATAGAGGGTGTAGGATGAGTTCTTGGAGGTTCTAATAAATGTAGAATGGTTAATAGAGTATTCTAAAGGCTTAGAATGGTCTAGGAATGTGTATTAGGACTTATAAGAACCATTAGAATGATCCTAAACATTGCATGGTACCCCAAGGGACGTAGAGGGTGTACCATGAGTCCTTGGAGGTTCTAACAAGTGTAGAATTGTTAAGAGAGTATTCTAAAGGCTTAGAATGGTCTAGGAATGTGTATTAGGACTTATAATAACCATTGGAATGATCCTAAACATTGCATGGTACCACAAGGGACGTAGAGGGTGTAGCATGAGTCCTTGTAGGTTCAAACAAATGTAGAATGGTTAAGAGAGTATTCTAAAGGCTTAGAATGGTCTAGGAATGTGTATTAGGACTTATAAGAACCATTAGAATGATCCTAAACATTGCTCGAGTCCCCAAGGGACATAGAGGGTGTAGGATGAGTCCTTGGAGGTTCTAATAAGTGTAGAATGGTTAAGAGAGTATTCTAAAGGCTTAGAATGGTCTAGGAATGTGTATTAGGACTTATAAGAACCATTGGAATGATCCTAAACATTGCATGGTACCCCAAGGGACGTAGAGGGTGTACCATGAGTCCTTGGAGGTTCTAACAAGCGTAGATGGTTAAGAGAGTATTCTAAAGGCTTAGAATGGTCTAGGAATGTGTAATAGGACTTATAATAACCATTAGAATGATTCTAAACAATGCTGGAGTCCCCAAGGGACGTAGAGGGTGTAGCATGAGTCCTTGGAGATTATAACAAGTGTAGAATGGTTAAGATAGTATTCTAAAGGCATAGAATGGTCTAGGAATGTGTATTAGGACTTATAATAACCATTAGAATGATCCTAAACATTGCATGGTGCCCAAGGGACGTAGAGGGTGTAGCATGAGTCCTTGGAGGTTCTAATAAGTGTAGAATGGTTAAGAGAGTATTCTAAAGGCTTAGAATGGTCTAGGAATGTGTACTAGGACTTATTATAACCATTAGAATGATCCTAAACATTGCATGGTACCCCAAGGGACGTAGAGGGTGTACCATGAGTCCTTGGAGGTTCTAAAAAGTGTAGAATGGTTAAGAGAGTATTCTAAAGGTTTAGAATGGTCTAGGATTGTGTATTAGGACTAATAAGAACCATTAGAATGATCCTAAACATTGTTCGAGTCCCCAAGGGACATAGAGGGTGAAGCAAGAGTCCTTGGAGGTTCTAATAAGAGTAGAATGGTTAAGAGAGTATTCTAAAGGCTTAGAATGGTCTAGGAATGTGTAGTAGGACTTATAAGAACCATTAGAATGATCCTAAACAATGCATGGTACCCCAAGGGATGAAAAGGGTGTACCATGAATCCTTGGAGGTTCTAACAAGTGTAGAATGGTTAAGAGAGTATTCTAAATGCTTAGAATGGTCTAGGAATGTATAATAGGACTTATAATAACCATTAGAATGATCCTAAACAATGCTTGAGTCCCCAAGGGACGTAGAGGGTGTAGCATGAGTCCTTGGAGGTTATAACAAGTGTAGAATGGTTAAGATAGTATTCTAAAGGCATAGAATGGTCTAGGAATGTGTATTAGGACTTATAATAACCATTAGAATGATCCTAAACATTGCATGGTGCCCCAAGGGACGTAGAGGGTGTAGCATGAGTCCTTGGAGGTTCTAATAAGTGTAGAATGGTTAAGAGAGTATTCTAAAGGCTTAGAATGGTCTAGGAATGTGTACTAGGACTTATAATAACCATTAGAATGATCCTAAACATTGCATGGTACCCCAAGGGACGTAGAGGGTGTACCATGAGTCCTTGGATGTTCTAAAAAGTGTAGAATGATTAATAGAGTATTCTAAAGGCTTAGAATGGTCTAGGAATGTGTATTAGGACTTATAATAACCATTGGAATGATCCAAAACATTGCTCGAGTCCCCGAAGGACATAGAGGGTGTAGGATGAGTTCTTGGAGGTTCTAATAAATGTAGAATGGTTAATAGAGTATTCTAAAGGCTTAGAATGGTCTAGGAATGTGTATTAGGACTTATAAGAACCATTAGAATGATCCTAAACATTGCATGGTACCCCAAGGGACGTAGAGGGTGTACCATGAGTCCTTGGAGGTTCTAACAATGTGTAGAATGGTTAAGAGAGTATTCTAAAGGCTTAGAATGGTCTAGGAATGTGTATTAGGACTTATAAGAACCATTAGAATGATACTAAACATTGCTCGAGTCCCCAAGGGACATAGAGGGTGTAGGATGAGTCCTTGGAGGTTCGAATAAGTGTAGAATGGTTAAGAGAGTATTCTAAAGGCTTAGAATGGTCTAGGAATGTGTATTAGGACTTATAAGAACCATTAGAATGATCCTAAACATTGCATGGTACCCCAAGGGACGTAGAGGGTGTACCACGAGTCCTTGGAGGTTCTAATAAGTGTAGAATGGTTAAGAGAGTATTCTAAAGGCTTAGAATGGTCTAGGAATGTGTATTAGGACTTATAAGAACCATTGGAATGATCCAAAACATTGCTCGAGTCCCCAAAGGACATAGAGGGTGTAGGATGAGTTCTTGGAGGTTCTAATAAATGTAGAATGGTTAATAGAGTATTCTAAAGGCTTAGAATGGTCTAGGAATGTGTATTAGGACTTATAAGAACCATTAGAATGATCCTAAACATTGCATGGTACCCCAAGGGACGTAGAGGGTGTACCATGAGTCCTTGGAGGTTCTAACAAGTGTAGAATTGTTAAGAGAGTATTCTAAAGGCTTAGAATGGTCTAGGAATGTGTATTAGGACTTATAATAACCATTGGAATGATCCTAAACATTGCATGGTACCACAAGGGACGTAGAGGGTGTAGCATGAGTCCTTGTAGGTTCAAACAAATGTAGAATGGTTAAGAGAGTATTCTAAAGGCTTAGAATGGTCTAGGAATGTGTATTAGGACTTATAAGAACCATTAGAATGATCCTAAACATTGCTCGAGTCCCCAAGGGACATAGAGGGTGTAGGATGAGTCCTTGGAGGTTCTAATAAGTGTAGAATGGTTAAGAGAGTATTCTAAAGGCTTAGAATGGTCTAGGAATGTGTATTAGGACTTATAAGAACCATTGGAATGATCCTAAACATTGCATGGTACCCCAAGGGACGTAGAGGGTGTACCATGAGTCCTTGGAGGTTCTAACAAGCGTAGATGGTTAAGAGAGTATTCTAAAGGCTTAGAATGGTCTAGGAATGTGTAATAGGACTTATAATAACCATTAGAATGATTCTAAACAATGCTGGAGTCCCCAAGGGACGTAGAGGGTGTAGCATGAGTCCTTGGAGATTATAACAAGTGTAGAATGGTTAAGATAGTATTCTAAAGGCATAGAATGGTCTAGGAATGTGTATTAGGACTTATAATAACCATTAGAATGATCCTAAACATTGCACGGTGCCCAAGGGACGTAGAGGGTGTAGCATGAGTCCTTGGAGGTTCTAATAAGTGTAGAATGGTTAAGAGAGTATTCTAAAGGCTTAGAATGGTCTAGGAATGTGTACTAGGACTAATTATAACCATTAGAATGATCCTAAACATTGCATGGTACCCCAAGGGACGTAGAGGGTGTACCATGAGTCCTTGGAGGTTCTAACAAAGTGTAGAATGGTTAAGAGAGTATTCTAAAGGCTTAGAATGGTCTATGAATGTGTATTAGGACTTATAAGAACCATTAGAATGATCCTAAACATTGCATGGTACCCCAAGGGACGTAGAGGGTGTACCATGAGTCCTTGGAGGTTCTAACAAGCGTAGATGGTTAAGAGAGTATTCTAAAGGCATAGAATGGTCTAGGATTGTGTATTAGGACTAATAAGAACCATTAGAATGATCCTAAACATTGTTCGAGTCCCCAAGGGACATAGAGGGTGAAGCAAGAGTCCTTGGAGGTTCTAATAAGAGTAGAATGGTTAAGAGAGTATTCTAAAGGCTTAGAATGGTCTAGGAATGTGTAGTAGGACTTATAAGAACCATTAGAATGATCCTAAACAATGCATGGTACCCCAAGGGATGAAAAGGGTGTACCATGAATCCTTGGAGGTTCTAACAAGTGTAGAATGGTTAAGAGAGTATTCTAAATGCTTAGAATGGTCTAGGAATGTATAATAGGACTTATAATAACCATTAGAATGATCCTAAACAATGCTTGAGTCCCCAAGGGACGTAGAGGGTGTAGCATGAGTCCTTGGAGGTTATAACAAGTGTAGAATGGTTAAGATAGTATTCTAAAGGCATAGAATGGTCGAGGAATGTGTATTAGGACTTATAATAACCATTAGAATGATCCTAAACATTGCATGGTGCCCCAAGGGACGTAGAGGGTGTAGCATGAGTCCTTGGATGTTCTAATAAGTGTAGAATGGTTAAGAGAGTATTCTAAAGGCTTAGAATGGTCTAGGAATGTGTACTAGGACTTATAATAACCATTAGAATGATCCTAAACATTGCATGGTACCCCAAGGGACGTAGAGGGTGTACCATGAGTCCTTGGAGGTTCTAACAAAGTGTAGAATGGTTAAGAGAGTATTCTAAAGGCTTAGAATGGTCTAGGAATGTGTATTAGGACTTATAAGAACCATTAGAATGATCCTAAACATTGCATGGTACCCCAAGGGACGTAGAGGGTGTACCATGAGTCCTTGGAGGTTCTAACAAGCGTAGATGGTTAAGATAGTATTCTAAAGGCATAGAATGGTCTAGGAATGTGTATTAGGACTTATAATAACCATTAGAATGATTCTAAACATTGCATGGTGCCCCAAGGGACGTAGAGGGGTAGCATGAGTCCTTGGAGGTTCTAATAAGTGTAGAATGGTTAAGAGAGTATTCTAAAGGCATAGAATGGTCTAGGAATGTGTATTAGGACTTATAATAACCATTAGAATGATCCTAAACATTGCATGGTGCCCCAAGGGACGTAGAGGGTGTAGCATGAGTCCTTGGATGTTCTAATAAGTGTAGAATGGTTAAGAGAGTATTCTAAAGGCTTAGAATGGTCTAGGAATGTGTACTAGGACTTATAATAACCATTAGAATGATCCTAAACATTGCATGGTACCCCAAGGGACGTAGAGGGTGTACCATGAGTCCTTGGAGGTTCTTACAAAGTGTAGAATGGTTAAGAGAGTATTCTAAAGGCTTAGAGTGGTCTAGGAATGTGTATTAGGACTTATAATAACCATTGGAATGATCCTAAACATTGCATGGTACCACAAGGGACGTAGAGGGTGTAGCATGAGTCCTTGTAGGTTCTAACAAGTGTAGAATGGTTAAGAGAGTATTCTAAAGGCTTAGAATGGTCTAGGATTGTGTATTAGGACTAAAAAGAACCATTAGAATGATCCTAAACATTGTTCGAGTCCCCAAGGGACATAGAGGGTGAAGCAAGAGTCCTTGGAGGTTCTAATAAGAGTAGAATGGTTAAGAGAGTATTCTAAAGGCTTAGAATGGTCTAGGAATGTGTAGTAGGACTTATAAGAACCATTAGAATGATCCTAAACAATGCATGGTACCCCAAGGGATGAAAAGGGTGTACCATGAATCCTTGGAGGTTCTAACAAGTGTAGAATGGTTAAGAGAGTATTTTAAATACTTAGAATGGTTTAGGAATGTGTAAGAGGACTTATAATAACCATTAGAATGATCCTAAACAATGCTGGAGTCCCCAAGGGACGTAGAGGGTGTAGCATGAGTCCTTGGAGATTATAACAAGTGTAGAATGGTTAAGATAGTATTCTAAAGGCATAGAATGGTCTAGGAATGTGTATTAGGACTTATAATAACCATTAGAATGATCCTAAACAATGCTTGAGTCCCCAAGGGACATAGAGGGTGTAGGATGAGTCCTTGCAGGTTCTAATAAGTGTAGAATGGTTAAGAGAGTATTCTAAAGGCTTAGAATGGTCTAGGAATGTGTATTAGGACTTATAAGAACCATTAGAATGATCCTAAACATTGCATGGTACCCCAAGGGACGTAGAGGGTGTACCATGAGTCCTTGGAGGTTCTAACAAGTGTAGAATGGTTAAGAGAATATTCTAAATGCTTAGAATGGTCTAGGAATGTAAAATAGGACTTATAATAACCATTAGAATGATCCTAAACAATGCTTGAGTCCCCAAGGGACGTAGAGGGTGTAGCATGAGTCCTTGAAGGTTCTAATAAGTGTAGAATGGTTAAGAGAGTATTCTAAAGGCTTAGAATGGTCTAGGAATTTGTATTAGGACTTATAAGAACCATTAGAATGATCCTATACATTGCATGGTACCCCAAGGGACGTAGAGGGTGTACCATGAGTCCTTGGAGGTTCTAACAAGCGTAGATGGTTAAGAGAGTATTCTAAAGGCTTAGAATGGTCTAGGAATGTGTAATAGGACTTATAATAACCATTAGAATGATCCTAAACAATGCTTGAGTCCCCAAGGGACGTAGAGGGTGTACATGAGTCCTTGGAGGTTATAACAAGTGTAGAATGGTTAAGATAGTATTCTAAAGGCATAGAATGGTCTAGGAATGTGTATTAGGACTTATAATAACCATTAGAATGATCCTAAACATTGCATGGTGCCCCAAGGGACGTAGAGGGTGTAGCATGAGTCCTTGGAGGTTCTAATAAGTGTAGAATGGTTAAGAGAGTATTCTAAAGGCTTAGAATGGTCTAGGAATGTGTACTAGGACTTATAATAACCATTAGAATGATCCTAAACATTGCATGGTACCCCAAGGGACGTAGAGGGTGTACCATGAGTCCTTGGAGGTTCTAAAAAGTGTAGAATGATTAATAGAGTATTCTAAAGGCTTAGAATGGTCTAGGAATGTGTATTAGGACTTATAAGAACCATTAGAATGATCCTAAACTTTGCTCGAGTCCCCAAGGGACATAGAGGGTGTAGGATGAGTCCTTGGAGGTTCTAATAAGTGTAGAATGGTTAAGAGAATATTCTAAATGCTTAGAATGGTCTAGGAATGTAAAATAGGACTTATAATAACCATTAGAATGATCCTAAACAATGCTTGAGTCCCCAAGGGACATAGAGGGTGTAGGATGAGTCCTTGGAGGTTCTAATAAGTGTAGAATGGTTAAGAGGGTATTCTAAAGGCTTAGAATGGTCTAGGAATGTGTATTAGGACTTATAAGAACCATTAGAATGATCCTAAACATTGCATGGTACCCCAAGGGACGTAGATGGTGTACCATGAGTCCTTGGAGGTTCTAACAAGTGTAGAATGGTTAAGAGAGTATTCTAAATGCTTAGAATGGTCTAGGAATGTATAATAGGACTTATAATAACCATTAGAATGATCCTAAACAATGCTTGAGTCCCCAAGGGACGTAGAGGGTGTAGCATGAGTCCTTGGAGGTTATAACAAGTGTAGAATGGTTAAGATAGTATTCTAAAGGCATAGAATGGTCTAGGAATGTGTATTAGGACTTATAATAACCATTAGAATGATCCAAAACATTGCATGGTGCCCCAAGGGACGTAGATGGTGTACCATGAGTCCTTGGAGGTTCTAACAAGTGTAGAATGGTTAAGAGAGTATTCTAAATGCTTAGAATGGTCTAGGAATGTATAATAGGACTTATAATAACCATTAGAATGATCCTAAACAATGCTTGAGTCCCCAAGGGACGTAGAGGGTGTAGCATGAGTCCTTGGAGGTTATAACAAGTGTAGAATGGTTAAGATAGTATTCTAAAGGCATAGAATGGTCTAGGAATGTGTATTAGGACTTATAATAACCATTAGAATGATCCTAAACATTGCATGGTGCCCCAAGGGACGTAGAGGGTGTAGCATGAGTCCTTGGATGTTCTAATAAGTGTAGAATGGTTAAGAGAGTATTCTAAAGGCTTAGAATGGTCTAGGAATGTGTACTAGGACTTATAATAACCATTAGAATGATCCTAAACATTGCATGGTACCCCAAGGGACGTAGAGGGTGTACCATGAGTCCTTGGAGGTTCTAACAAAGTGTAGAATGGTTAAGAGAGTATTCTAAAGGCTTAGAATGGTCTAGGAATGTGTATTAGGACTTATAAGAACCATTAGAATGATCCTAAACATTGCATGGTACCCCAAGGGACGTAGAGGGTGTACCATGAGTCCTTGGAGGTTCTAACAAGCGTAGATGGTTAAGATAGTATTCTAAAGGCATAGAATGGTCTAGGAATGTGTATTAGGACTTATAATAACCATTAGAATGATCCTAAACATTGCATGGTGCCCCAAGGGACGTAGAGGGTGTAGCATGAGTCCTTGGATGTTCTAATAAGTGTAGAATGGTTAAGAGAGTATTCTAAAGGCTTAGAATGGTCTAGGAATGTGTACTAGGACTTATAATAACCATTAGAATGATCCTAAACATTGCATGGTACCCCAAGGGACGTAGAGGGTGTACCATGAGTCCTTGGAGGTTCTAACAAAGTGTAGAATGGTTAAGAGAGTATTCTAAAGGCTTAGAATGGTCTAGGAATGTGTATTAGGACTTATAAGAACCATTAGAATGATCCTAAACATTGCATGGTACCCCAAGGGACGTAGATGGTGTACCATGAGTCCTTGGAGGTTCTAACAAGTGTAGAATGGTTAAGAGAGTATTCTAAATGCTTAGAATGGTCTAGGAATGTATAATAGGACTTATAATAACCATTAGAATGATCCTAAACAATGCTTGAGTCCCCAAGGGACGTAGAGGGTGTAGCATGAGTCCTTGGAGGTTATAACAAGTGTAGAATGGTTAAGATAGTATTCTAAAGGCATAGAATGGTCTAGGAATGTGTATTAGGACTTATAATAACCATTAGAATGATCCTAAACATTGCATGGTGCCCCAAGGGACGTAGAGGGTGTAGCATGAGTCCTTGGATGTTCTAATAAGTGTAGAATGGTTAAGAGAGTATTCTAAAGGCTTAGAATGGTCTAGGAATGTAAAATAGGACTTATAATAACCATTAGAATGATCCTAAACAATGCTTGAGTCCCCAAGGGACATAGAGGGTGTAGGATGAGTCCTTGGAGGTTCTAATAAGTGTAGAATGGTTAAGAGGGTATTCTAAAGGCTTAGAATGGTCTAGGAATGTGTATTAGGACTTATAAGAACCATTAGAATGATCCTAAACATTGCATGGTACCCCAAGGGACGTAGATGGTGTACCATGAGTCCTTGGAGGTTCTAACAAGTGTAGAATGGTTAAGAGAGTATTCTAAATGCTTAGAATGGTCTAGGAATGTATAATAGGACTTATAATAACCATTAGAATGATCCTAAACAATGCTTGAGTCCCCAAGGGACGTAGAGGGTGTAGCATGAGTCCTTGGAGGTTATAACAAGTGTAGAATGGTTAAGATAGTATTCTAAAGGCATAGAATGGTCTAGGAATGTGTATTAGGACTTATAATAACCATTAGAATGATCCAAAACATTGCATGGTGCCCCAAGGGACGTAGATGGTGTACCATGAGTCCTTGGAGGTTCTAACAAGTGTAGAATGGTTAAGAGAGTATTCTAAATGCTTAGAATGGTCTAGGAATGTATAATAGGACTTATAATAACCATTAGAATGATCCTAAACAATGCTTGAGTCCCCAAGGGACGTAGAGGGTGTAGCATGAGTCCTTGGAGGTTATAACAAGTGTAGAATGGTTAAGATAGTATTCTAAAGGCATAGAATGGTCTAGGAATGTGTATTAGGACTTATAATAACCATTAGAATGATCCTAAACATTGCATGGTGCCCCAAGGGACGTAGAGGGTGTAGCATGAGTCCTTGGATGTTCTAATAAGTGTAGAATGGTTAAGAGAGTATTCTAAAGGCTTAGAATGGTCTAGGAATGTGTACTAGGACTTATAATAACCATTAGAATGATCCTAAACATTGCATGGTACCCCAAGGGACGTAGAGGGTGTACCATGAGTCCTTGGAGGTTCTAACAAAGTGTAGAATGGTTAAGAGAGTATTCTAAAGGCTTAGAATGGTCTAGGAATGTGTATTAGGACTTATAAGAACCATTAGAATGATCCTAAACATTGCATGGTACCCCAAGGGACGTAGAGGGTGTACCATGAGTCCTTGGAGGTTCTAACAAGCGTAGATGGTTAAGATAGTATTCTAAAGGCATAGAATGGTCTAGGAATGTGTATTAGGACTTATAATAACCATTAGAATGATCCTAAACATTGCATGGTGCCCCAAGGGACGTAGAGGGGTAGCATGAGTCCTTGGAGGTTCTAATAAGTGTAGAATGGTTAAGAGAGTATTCTAAAGGCTTAGAATGGTCTAGGAATGTGTCCTAGGACTTATAATAACCATTAGAATGATCCTAAACATTGCATGGTACCCCAAGGGACGTAGAGGGTGTACCATGAGTCCTTGGAGGTTCTAAAAAGTGTAGAATGATTAATAGAGTATTCTAAAGGCTTAGAATGGTCTAGGAATGTGTATTAGGACTTATAAGAACCATTAGAATGATCCTAAACTTTGCTCGAGTTCCCAAGGGACATAGAGGGTGTAGGATGAGTCCTTGGAGGTTCTAATAAGTGTAGAATGGTTAAGAGGGTATTCTAAAGGCTTAGAATGGTCTAGGAATGTGTATTAGGACTTATAAGAACCATTAGAATGATCCTTAACATTGCATGGTACCCCAAGGGATGTAGAGGGTGTACCATGAGTCCTTGGAGGTTCTAACAAGTGTAGAATGGTTAAGAGAGTATTCTAAATGCTTAGAATGGTCTAGGAATGTATAATAGGACTTATAATAACCATTAGAATGATCCTAAACAATGCTTGAGTCCCCAAGGGACGTAGAGGGTGTAGCATGAGTCCTTGGAGGTTATAACAAGTGTAGAATGCTTAAGATAGTATTCTAAACGCATAGAATGGTCTAGGAATGTGTATTAGGACTTATAATAACCATTAGAATGATCCTAAACATTGCATGGTGCCCCAAGGGACGTAGAGGGTGTAGCATGAGTCCTTGGATGTTCTAATAAGTGTAGAATGGTTTAGAGAGTATTCTAAAGGCTTAGAATGGTCTAGGAATGTGTACTAGGACTTATAATAACCATTAGAATGATCCTAAACATTGCATGGTACCCCAAGGGACGTAGAGGGTGTACCATGAGTCCTTTGAGGTTCTTACAAAGTGTAGAATGGTTAAGAGAGTATTCTAAAGGCTTAGAGTGGTCTAGGAATGTGTATTAGGACTTATAATAACCATTGGAATGATCCTAAACATTGCATGGTACCACAAGGGACGTAGAGGGTGTAGCATGAGTCCTTGTAGGTTCTAACAAGTGTAGAATGGTTAAGAGAGTATTCTAAAGGCTTAGAATGGTCTAGGATTGTGTATTAGGACTAATAAGAACCATTAGAATGATCCTAAACATTGTTCGAGTCCCCAAGGGACATAGAGGGTGAAGCAAGAGTCCTTGGAGGTTCTAATAAGAGTAGAATGGTTAAGAGAGTATTCTAAAGGCTTAGAATGGTCTAGGAATGTGTAGTAGGACTTATAAGAACCATTAGAATGATCCTAAACAATGCATGGTACCCCAAGGGATGAAAAGGGTGTACCATGAATCCTTGGAGGTTCTAACAAGTGTAGAATGGTTAAGAGAGTATTTTAAATACTTACAATGGTTTAGGAATGTGTAATAGGACTTATAATAACCATTAGAATGATCCTAAACAATGCTGGAGTCCCCAAGGGACGTAGAGGGTGTAGCATGAGTCCTTGGAGATTATAACAAGTGTAGAATGGTTAAGATAATATTCTAAAGGCATAGAATGGTCTAGGAATGTGTATTAGGACTTATAATAACCATTAGAATGATCCTAAACTTTGCTCGAGTCCCCAAGGGACATAGAGGGTGTAGGATGAGTCCTTGGAGGTTCTAATAAGTGTAGAATGGTTAAGAGGGTATTCTAAAGGCTTAGAATGGTCTAGGAATGTGTATTAGGACTTATAAGAACCATTAGAATGATCCTAAACATTGCATGGTACCCCAAGGGACGTAGAGGGTGTACCATGAGTCCTTGGAGGTTCTAACAAGTGTAGAATGGTTAAGAGAGTATTCTAAATGCTTAGAATGGTCTAGGAATGTATAATAGGACTTATAATAACCATTAGAATGATCCTAAACAATGCTGGAGTCCCCAAGGGACGTAGAGGGTGTAGCATGAGTCCTTGGAGATTATAACAAGTGTAGAATGGTTAAGATAGTATTCTAAAGGCATAGAATGGTCTAGGAATGTGTATTAGGACTTATAATAACCATTAGAATGATCCTAAAATTGCATGGTGCCCCAAGGGACGTAGAGGGTGTAGCATGACTCCTTGTAGGTTCTAACAAGAGTAGAACGGCTAAGAGAGTATTCTAAAGTCTTAGAATGGTCTAGGAATGTGTATTAGGACTTATAATAACCATTAGAATGATCCTAAACAATGCTTGAGTCCCCAAGGGACGTAGAGGGTGTAGCATGAGTCCTTGGAGGTTATAACAAGTGTAGAATGGTTAAGATAGTATTCTAAAGGCATAGAATGGTCTAGGAATGTGTATTAGGACTTATAATAACCATTAGAATGATCCTAAACATTGCATGGTGCCCCAAGGGACGTAGATGGTGTACCATGAGTCCTTGGAGGTTCTAACAAGTGTAGAATGGTTAAGAGAGTATTCTAAATGCTTAGAATGGTCTAGGAATGTATAATAGGACTTATAATAACCATTAGAATGATCCTAAACAATGCTTGAGTCCCCAAGGGACGTAGAGGGTGTAGCATGAGTCCTTGGAGGTTATAACAAGTGTAGAATGGTTAAGATAGTATTCTAAAGGCATAGAATGGTCTAGGAATGTGTATTAGGACTTATAATAACCATTAGAATGATCCTAAACATTGCATGGTGCCCCAAGGGACGTAGAGGGTGTAGCATGAGTCCTTGGATGTTCTAATAAGTGTAGAATGGTTAAGAGAGTATTCTAAAGGCTTAGAATGGTCTAGGAATGTGTACTAGGACTTATAATAACCATTAGAATGATCCTAAACATTGCATGGTACCCCAAGGGACGTAGAGGGTGTACCATGAGTCCTTGGAGGTTCTAACAAAGTGTAGAATGGTTAAGAGAGTATTCTAAAGGCTTAGAATGGTCTAGGAATGTGTATTAGGACTTATAAGAACCATTAGAATGATCCTAAACATTGCATGGTACCCCAAGGGACGTAGATGGTGTACCATGAGTCCTTGGAGGTTCTAACAAGTGTAGAATGGTTAAGAGAGTATTCTAAATGCTTAGAATGGTCTAGGAATGTATAATAGGACTTATAATAACCATTAGAATGATCCTAAACAATGCTTGAGTCCCCAAGGGACGTAGAGGGTGTAGCATGAGTCCTTGGAGGTTATAACAAGTGTAGAATGGTTAAGATAGTATTCTAAAGGCATAGAATGGTCTAGGAATGTGTATTAGGACTTATAATAACCATTAGAATGATCCTAAACATTGCATGGTGCCCCAAGGGACGTAGATGGTGTACCATGAGTCCTTGGAGGTTCTAACAAGTGTAGAATGGTTAAGAGAGTATTCTAAATGCTTAGAATGGTCTAGGAATGTATAATAGGACTTATAATAACCATTAGAATGATCCTAAACAATGCTTGAGTCCCCAAGGGACGTAGAGGGTGTAGCATGAGTCCTTGGAGGTTATAACAAGTGTAGAATGGTTAAGATAGTATTCTAAAGGCATAGAATGGTCTAGGAATGTGTATTAGGACTTATAATAACCATTAGAATGATCCTAAACATTGCATGGTGCCCCAAGGGACGTAGAGGGTGTAGCATGAGTCCTTGGATGTTCTAATAAGTGTAGAATGGTTAAGAGAGTATTCTAAAGGCTTAGAATGGTCTAGGAATGTGTACTAGGACTTATAATAACCATTAGAATGATCCTAAACATTGCATGGTACCCCAAGGGACGTAGAGGGTGTACCATGAGTCCTTGGAGGTTCTAACAAAGTGTAGAATGGTTAAGAGAGTATTCTAAAGGCTTAGAATGGTCTAGGAATGTGTATTAGGACTTATAAGAACCATTAGAATGATCCTAAACATTGCATGGTACCCCAAGGGACGTAGAGGGTGTACCATGAGTCCTTGGAGGTTCTAACAAGCGTAGATGGTTAAGATAGTATTCTAAAGGCATAGAATGGTCTAGGAATGTGTATTAGGACTTATAATAACCATTAGAATGATCCTAAACATTGCATGGTGCCCCAAGGGACGTAGAGGGGTAGCATGAGTCCTTGGAGGTTCTAATAAGTGTAGAATGGTTAAGAGAGTATTCTAAAGGCTTAGAATGGTCTAGGAATGTGTCCTAGGACTTATAATAACCATTAGAATGATCCTAAACATTGCATGGTACCCCAAGGGACGTAGAGGGTGTACCATGAGTCCTTGGAGGTTCTAAAAAGTGTAGAATGATTAATAGAGTATTCTAAAGGCTTAGAATGGTCTAGGAATGTGTATTAGGACTTATAAGAACCATTAGAATGATCCTAAACTTTGCTCGAGTTCCCAAGGGACATAGAGGGTGTAGGATGAGTCCTTGGAGGTTCTAATAAGTGTAGAATGGTTAAGAGGGTATTCTAAAGGCTTAGAATGGTCTAGGAATGTGTATTAGGACTTATAAGAACCATTAGAATGATCCTTAACATTGCATGGTACCCCAAGGGATGTAGAGGGTGTACCATGAGTCCTTGGAGGTTCTAACAAGTGTAGAATGGTTAAGAGAGTATTCTAAATGCTTAGAATGGTCTAGGAATGTATAATAGGACTTATAATAACCATTAGAATGATCCTAAACAATGCTTGAGTCCCCAAGGGACGTAGAGGGTGTAGCATGAGTCCTTGGAGGTTATAACAAGTGTAGAATGCTTAAGATAGTATTCTAAACGCATAGAATGGTCTAGGAATGTGTATTAGGACTTATAATAACCATTAGAATGATCCTAAACATTGCATGGTGCCCCAAGGGACGTAGAGGGTGTAGCATGAGTCCTTGGATGTTCTAATAAGTGTAGAATGGTTTAGAGAGTATTCTAAAGGCTTAGAATGGTCTAGGAATGTGTACTAGGACTTATAATAACCATTAGAATGATCCTAAACATTGCATGGTACCCCAAGGGACGTAGAGGGTGTACCATGAGTCCTTGGAGGTTCTTACAAAGTGTAGAATGGTTAAGAGAGTATTCTAAAGGCTTAGAGTGGTCTAGGAATGTGTATTAGGACTTATAATAACCATTGGAATGATCCTAAACATTGCATGGTACCACAAGGGACGTAGAGGGTGTAGCATGAGTCCTTGTAGGTTCTAACAAGTGTAGAATGGTTAAGAGAGTATTCTAAAGGCTTAGAATGGTCTAGGATTGTGTATTAGGACTAATAAGAACCATTAGAATGATCCTAAACATTGTTCGAGTCCCCAAGGGACATAGAGGGTGAAGCAAGAGTCCTTGGAGGTTCTAATAAGAGTAGAATGGTTAAGAGAGTATTCTAAAGGCTTAGAATGGTCTAGGAATGTGTAGTAGGACTTATAAGAACCATTAGAATGATCCTAAACAATGCATGGTACCCCAAGGGATGAAAAGGGTGTACCATGAATCCTTGGAGGTTCTAACAAGTGTAGAATGGTTAAGAGAGTATTTTAAATACTTACAATGGTTTAGGAATGTGTAATAGGACTTATAATAACCATTAGAATGATCCTAAACAATGCTGGAGTCCCCAAGGGACGTAGAGGGTGTAGCATGAGTCCTTGGAGATTATAACAAGTGTAGAATGGTTAAGATAATATTCTAAAGGCATAGAATGGTCTAGGAATGTGTATTAGGACTTATAATAACCATTAGAATGATCCTAAACTTTGCTCGAGTCCCCAAGGGACATAGAGGGTGTAGGATGAGTCCTTGGAGGTTCTAATAAGTGTAGAATGGTTAAGAGGGTATTCTAAAGGCTTAGAATGGTCTAGGAATGTGTATTAGGACTTATAAGAACCATTAGAATGATCCTAAACATTGCATGGTACCCCAAGGGACGTAGAGGGTGTACCATGAGTCCTTGGAGGTTCTAACAAGTGTAGAATGGTTAAGAGAGTATTCTAAATGCTTAGAATGGTCTAGGAATGTATAATAGGACTTATAATAACCATTAGAATGATCCTAAACAATGCTGGAGTCCCCAAGGGACGTAGAGGGTGTAGCATGAGTCCTTGGAGATTATAACAAGTGTAGAATGGTTAAGATAGTATTCTAAAGGCATAGAATGGTCTAGGAATGTGTATTAGGACTTATAATAACCATTAGAATGATCCTAAAATTGCATGGTGCCCCAAGGGACGTAGAGGGTGTAGCATGACTCCTTGTAGGTTCTAACAAGAGTAGAACGGCTAAGAGAGTATTCTAAAGTCTTAGAATGGTCTAGGAATGTGTATTAGGACTTATAATAACCATTAGAATGATCCTAAACAATGCTTGAGTCCCCAAGGGACGTAGAGGGTGTAGCATGAGTCCTTGGAGGTTATAACAAGTGTAGAATGGTTAAGATAGTATTCTAAAGGCATAGAATGGTCTAGGAATGTGTATTAGGACTTATAATAACCATTAGAATGATCCTAAACATTGCATGGTGCCCCAAGGGACGTAGATGGTGTACCATGAGTCCTTGGAGGTTCTAACAAGTGTAGAATGGTTAAGAGAGTATTCTAAATGCTTAGAATGGTCTAGGAATGTATAATAGGACTTATAATAACCATTAGAATGATCCTAAACAATGCTTGAGTCCCCAAGGGACGTAGAGGGTGTAGCATGAGTCCTTGGAGGTTATAACAAGTGTAGAATGGTTAAGATAGTATTCTAAAGGCATAGAATGGTCTAGGAATGTGTATTAGGACTTATAATAACCATTAGAATGATCCTAAACATTGCATGGTGCCCCAAGGGACGTAGAGGGTGTAGCATGAGTCCTTGGATGTTCTAATAAGTGTAGAATGGTTAAGAGAGTATTCTAAAGGCTTAGAATGGTCTAGGAATGTGTACTAGGACTTATAATAACCATTAGAATGATCCTAAACATTGCATGGTACCCCAAGGGACGTAGAGGGTGTACCATGAGTCCTTGGAGGTTCTAACAAAGTGTAGAATGGTTAAGAGAGTATTCTAAAGGCTTAGAATGGTCTAGGAATGTGTATTAGGACTTATAAGAACCATTAGAATGATCCTAAACATTGCATGGTACCCCAAGGGACGTAGAGGGTGTACCATGAGTCCTTGGAGGTTCTAACAAGCGTAGATGGTTAAGATAGTATTCTAAAGGCATAGAATGGTCTAGGAATGTGTATTAGGACTTATAATAACCATTAGAATGATCCTAAACATTGCATGGTGCCCCAAGGGACGTAGAGGGGTAGCATGAGTCCTTGGAGGTTCTAATAAGTGTAGAATGGTTAAGAGAGTATTCTAAAGGCTTAGAATGGTCTAGGAATGTGTCCTAGGACTTATAATAACCATTAGAATGATCCTAAACATTGCATGGTACCCCAAGGGACGTAGAGGGTGTACCATGAGTCCTTGGAGGTTCTAAAAAGTGTAGAATGATTAATAGAGTATTCTAAAGGCTTAGAATGGTCTAGGAATGTGTATTAGGACTTATAAGAACCATTAGAATGATCCTAAACTTTGCTCGAGTTCCCAAGGGACATAGAGGGTGTAGGATGAGTCCTTGGAGGTTCTAATAAGTGTAGAATGGTTAAGAGGGTATTCTAAAGGCTTAGAATGGTCTAGGAATGTGTATTAGGACTTATAAGAACCATTAGAATGATCCTTAACATTGCATGGTACCCCAAGGGATGTAGAGGGTGTACCATGAGTCCTTGGAGGTTCTAACAAGTGTAGAATGGTTAAGAGAGTATTCTAAATGCTTAGAATGGTCTAGGAATGTATAATAGGACTTATAATAACCATTAGAATGATCCTAAACAATGCTTGAGTCCCCAAGGGACGTAGAGGGTGTAGCATGAGTCCTTGGAGGTTATAACAAGTGTAGAATGCTTAAGATAGTATTCTAAACGCATAGAATGGTCTAGGAATGTGTATTAGGACTTATAATAACCATTAGAATGATCCTAAACATTGCATGGTGCCCCAAGGGACGTAGAGGGTGTAGCATGAGTCCTTGGATGTTCTAATAAGTGTAGAATGGTTTAGAGAGTATTCTAAAGGCTTAGAATGGTCTAGGAATGTGTACTAGGACTTATAATAACCATTAGAATGATCCTAAACATTGCATGGTACCCCAAGGGACGTAGAGGGTGTACCATGAGTCCTTGGAGGTTCTTACAAAGTGTAGAATGGTTAAGAGAGTATTCTAAAGGCTTAGAGTGGTCTAGGAATGTGTATTAGGACTTATAATAACCATTGGAATGATCCTAAACATTGCATGGTACCACAAGGGACGTAGAGGGTGTAGCATGAGTCCTTGTAGGTTCTAACAAGTGTAGAATGGTTAAGAGAGTATTCTAAAGGCTTAGAATGGTCTAGGATTGTGTATTAGGACTAATAAGAACCATTAGAATGATCCTAAACATTGTTCGAGTCCCCAAGGGACATAGAGGGTGAAGCAAGAGTCCTTGGAGGTTCTAATAAGAGTAGAATGGTTAAGAGAGTATTCTAAAGGCTTAGAATGGTCTAGGAATGTGTAGTAGGACTTATAAGAACCATTAGAATGATCCTAAACAATGCATGGTACCCCAAGGGATGAAAAGGGTGTACCATGAATCCTTGGAGGTTCTAACAAGTGTAGAATGGTTAAGAGAGTATTTTAAATACTTACAATGGTTTAGGAATGTGTAATAGGACTTATAATAACCATTAGAATGATCCTAAACAATGCTGGAGTCCCCAAGGGACGTAGAGGGTGTAGCATGAGTCCTTGGAGATTATAACAAGTGTAGAATGGTTAAGATAATATTCTAAAGGCATAGAATGGTCTAGGAATGTGTATTAGGACTTATAATAACCATTAGAATGATCCTAAACTTTGCTCGAGTCCCCAAGGGACATAGAGGGTGTAGGATGAGTCCTTGGAGGTTCTAATAAGTGTAGAATGGTTAAGAGGGTATTCTAAAGGCTTAGAATGGTCTAGGAATGTGTATTAGGACTTATAAGAACCATTAGAATGATCCTAAACATTGCATGGTACCCCAAGGGACGTAGAGGGTGTACCATGAGTCCTTGGAGGTTCTAACAAGTGTAGAATGGTTAAGAGAGTATTCTAAATGCTTAGAATGGTCTAGGAATGTATAATAGGACTTATAATAACCATTAGAATGATCCTAAACAATGCTGGAGTCCCCAAGGGACGTAGAGGGTGTAGCATGAGTCCTTGGAGATTATAACAAGTGTAGAATGGTTAAGATAGTATTCTAAAGGCATAGAATGGTCTAGGAATGTGTATCAGGACTTATAATAACCATTAGAATGATCCTAAACTTTGCTCGAGTCCCCAAGGGACATAGAGGGTGTAGGATGAGTCCTTGGAGGTTCTAATAAGTGTAGAATGGTTAAGAGGGTATTCTAAAGGCTTAGAATGGTCTAGGAATGTGTATTAGGACTTATAAGAACCATTCGAATGATCCTAAACATTGCATGGTACCCCAAGGGACGTAGAGGGTGTACCATGAGTCCTTGGAGGTTCTAACAAGTGTAGAATGGTTAAGAGAGTATTCTAAATGCTTAGAATGGTCTAGGAATGTATAATAGGACTTATAATAACCATTAGAATGATCCTAAACAATGCTTGAGTCCCCAAGGGACGTAGAGGGTGTAGCATGAGTCCTTGGAGGTTATAACAAGTGTAGAATGGTTAAGATAGTATTCTAAAGGCATAGAATGGTCTAGGAATGTGTATTAGGACTTATAAGAACCATTAGAATGATCCTAAACATTGCATGGTACCCCAAGGGACGTAGAGGGTGTACCATGAGTCCTTGGAGGTTCTAACAAGCGTAGATGGTTAAGAGAGTATTCTAAAGGCTTAGAATGGTCTAGGAATGTGTAATAGGACTTATAATAACCATTAGAATGATCCTAAACAATGCTTGAGTCCCCAAGGGACGTAGAGGGTGTACATGAGTCCTTGGAGGTTATAACAAGTGTAGAATGGTTAAGATAGTATTCTAAAGGCATAGAATGGTCTAGGAATGTGTATTAGGACTTATAATAACCATTAGAATGATCCTAAACATTGCATCGTGCCCCAAGGGACGTAGAGGGTGTAGCATGAGTCCTTGGAGGTTCTAATAAGTGTAGAATGGTTAAGAGAGTATTCTAAAGGCTTAGAATTGTCTAGGAATGTGTACTAGGACTTATAATAACCATTAGAATGATCCTAAACATTGCATGGTACCCCAAGGGACGTAGAGGGTGTACCATGAGTCCTTGGAGGTTCTAAAAAGTGTAGAATGATTAATAGAGTATTCTAAAGGCTTAGAATGGTCTAGGAATGTGTATTAGGACTTATAAGAACCATTAGAATGATCCTAAACTTTGCTCGAGTCCCCAAGGGACATAGAGGGTGTAGGATGAGTCCTTGGAGGTTCTAATAAGTGTAGAATGGTTAAGAGGGTATTCTAAAGGCTTAGAATGGTCTAGGAATGTGTATTAGGACTTATAAGAACCATTCGAATGATCCTAAACATTGCATGGTACCCCAAGGGACGTAGAGGGTGTACCATGAGTCCTTGGAGGTTCTAACAAGTGTAGAATGGTTAAGAGAGTATTCTAAATGCTTAGAATGGTCTAGGAATGTATAATAGGACTTATAATAACCATTAGAATGATCCTAAACAATGCTTGAGTCCCCAAGGGACGTAGAGGGTGTAGCATGAGTCCTTGGAGGTTATAACAAGTGTAGAATGGTTAAGATAGTATTCTAAAGGCATAGAATGGTCTAGGAATGTGTATTAGGACTTATAATAACCATTAGAATGATCCTAAACATTGCATGGTGCCCCAAGGGATGTAGAGGGTGTAGCATGAGTCCTTGGAGGTTCTAATAAGTGTAGAATGGTTAAGAGAGTATTCTAAAGGCTTAGAATGGTCTAGGATTGTGTATTAGGACTAATAAGAACCATTAGAATGATCCTAAACATTGTTCGAGTCCCCAAGGGACATAGAGGGTGAAGCAAGAGTCCTTGGAGGTTCTAATAAGAGTAGAATGGTTAAGAGAGTATTCTAAAGGCTTAGAATGGTCTAGGAATGTGTAGTAGGACTTATAAGAACCATTAGAATGATCCTAAACAATGCATGGTACCCCAAGGGATGAAAAGGGTGTACCATGAATCCTTGGAGGTTCTAACAAGTGTAGAATGGTTAAGAGAGTATTTTAAATACTTACAATGGTTTAGGAATGTGTAATAGGACTTATAATAACCATTAGAATGATCCTAAACAATGCTGGAGTCCCCAAGGGACGTAGAGGGTGTAGCATGAGTCCTTGGAGATTATAACAAGTGTAGAATGGTTAAGATAATATTCTAAAGGCATAGAATGGTCTAGGAATGTGTATTAGGACTTATAATAACCATTAGAATGATCCTAAACTTTGCTCGAGTCCCCAAGGGACATAGAGGGTGTAGGATGAGTCCTTGGAGGTTCTAATAAGTGTAGAATGGTTAAGAGGGTATTCTAAAGGCTTAGAATGGTCTAGGAATGTGTATTAGGACTTATAAGAACCATTAGAATGATCCTAAACATTGCATGGTACCCCAAGGGACGTAGAGGGTGTACCATGAGTCCTTGGAGGTTCTAACAAGTGTAGAATGGTTAAGAGAGTATTCTAAATGCTTAGAATGGTCTAGGAATGTATAATAGGACTTATAATAACCATTAGAATGATCCTAAACAATGCTTGAGTCCCCAAGGGACGTAGAGGGTGTAGCATGAGTCCTTGAAGGTTCTAATAAGTGTAGAATGGTTAAGAGAGTATTCTAAAGGCTTAGAATGGTCTAGGAATGTGTACTAGGACTTATAATAACCATTAGAATGATCCTAAACATTGCATGGTACCCCAAGGGACGTAGAGGGTGTACCATGAGTCCTTGGAGGTTCTAAAAAGTGTAGAATGGTTAAGAGAGTATTCTAAAGGCTTAGAATGGTCTAGGAATGTGTATTAGGACTTAATAGAACCATTAGAATGATCCTAAACTTTGCTCGAGTCCCCAAGGGACATAGAGGGTGTAGGATGAGTCCTTGGAGGTTCTAATAAGTGTAGAATGGTCAAGAGAGTATTCTAAAGGCTTAGAATGGTCTAGGAATGTGTATTAGGACTTATAAGAACCATTAGAATGATCCTAAACATTGCATGGTACCCCAAGGGACGTAGAGGGTGTACCATGAGTCCTTGGAGGTTCTAACAAGCGTAGTTGGTTAAGAGAGTATTCTAAAGGCTTAGAATGGTCTAGGAATGTGTAATAGGACTTATAATAACCATTAGAATGATCCTAAACAATGCTTGAGTCCCCAAGGGACGTAGAGGGTGTACATGAGTCCTTGGAGGTTATAACAAGTGTAGAATGGTTAAGATAGTATTCTAAAGGCATAGAATGGTCTAGGAATGTGTATTAGGACTTATAATAACCATTAGAATGATCCTAAACTTTGCTCGAGTCCCCAAGGGACATAGAGGGTGTAGGATGAGTCCTTGGAGGTTCTAATAAGTGTAGAATGGTTAAGAGGGTATTCTAAAGGCTTAGAATGGTCTAGGAATGTGTATTAGGACTTATAAGAACCATTCGAATGATCCTAAACATTGCATGGTACCCCAAGGGACGTAGAGGGTGTACCATGAGTCCTTGGAGGTTCTAATAAGTGTAGAATGGTTAAGAGAGTATTCTAAAGGCTTAGAATGGTCTAGGAATGTGTACTAGGACTTATAATAACCATTAGAATGATCCTAAACATTGCATGGTACCCCAAGTGACGTAGAGGGTGTACCATGAGTCCTTGGAGGTTCTAAAAAGTGTAGAATGGTTAAGAGAGTATTCTAAAGGCTTAGAATGGTCTAGGAATGTGTATTAGGACTTAATAGAACCATTAGAATGATCCTAAACTTTGCTCGAGTCCCCAAGGGACATAGAGGGTGTAGGATGAGTCCTTGGAGGTTCTAATAAGTGTAGAATGGTCAAGAGAGTATTCTAAAGGCTTAGAATGGTCTAGGAATGTGTATTAGGACTTATAAGAACCATTCGAATGATCCTAAACATTGCATGGTACCCCAAGGGACGTAGAGGGTGTACCATGAGTCCTTGGAGGTTCTAACAAGCGTAGATGGTTAAGAGAGTATTCTAAAGGCTTAGAATGGTCTAGGAATGTGTAATAGGACTTATAATAACCATTAGAATGATCCAAAACAATGCTTGAGTCCCCAAGGGACGTAGAGGGTGTACATGAGTCCTTGGAGGTTATAACAAGTGTAGAATGGTTAAGATAGTATTCTAAAGGCATAGAATGGTCTAGGAATGTGTATTAGGACTTATAATAACCATTAGAATGATCCTAAACTTTGCTCGAGTCCCCAAGGGACATAGAGGGTGTAGGATGAGTCCTTGGAGGTTCTAATAAGTGTAGAATGGTTAAGAGGGTATTCTAAAGGCTTAGAATGGTCTAGGAATGTGTATTAGGACTTATAAGAACCATTCGAATGATCCTAAACATTGCATGGTACCCCAAGGGACGTAGAGGGTGTACCATGAGTCCTTGGAGGTTCTAACAAGTGTAGAATGGTTAAGAGAGTATTCTAAATGCTTAGAATGGTCTAGGAATGTATAATAGGACTTATAATAACCATTAGAATGATCCTAAACAATGCTTGAGTCCCCAAGGGACGTAGAGGGTGTAGCATGAGTCCTTGAAGGTTCTAATAAGTGTAGAATGGTTAAGAGAGTATTCTAAAGGCTTAGAATGGTCTAGGAATGTGTACTAGGACTTATAATAACCATTAGAATGATCCTAAACATTGCATGGTACCCCAAGGGACGTAGAGGGTGTACCATGAGTCCTTGGAGGTTCTAAAAAGTGTAGAATGGTTAAGAGAGTATTCTAAAGGCTTAGAATGGTCTAGGAATGTGTATTAGGACTTAAAAGAACCATTAGAATGATCCTAAACTTTGCTCGAGTCCCCAAGGGACATAGAGGGTGTAGGATGAGTCCTTGGAGGTTCTAATAAGTGTAGAATGGTCAAGAGAGTATTCTAAAGGCTTAGAATGGTCTAGGAATGTGTATTAGGACTTATAAGAACCATTAGAATGATCCTAAACATTGCATGGTACCCCAAGGGACGTAGAGGGTGTACCATGAGTCCTTGGAGGTTCTAACAAGCGTAGATGGTTAAGAGAGTATTCTAAAGGCTTAGAATGGTCTAGGAATGTGTAATAGGACTTATAATAACCATTAGAATGATCCTAAACAATGCTTGAGTCCCCAAGGGACGTAGAGGGTGTACATGAGTCCTTGGAGGTTATAACAAGTGTAGAATGGTTAAGATAGTATTCTAAAGGCATAGAATGGTCTAGGAATGTGTATTAGGACTTATAATAACCATTAGAATGATCCTAAACATTGCATGGTGCCCCAAGGGACGTAGAGGGTGTAGCATGAGTCCTTGGAGGTTCTAATAAGTGTAGAATGGTTAAGAGAGTATTCTAAAGGCTTAGAATGGTCTAGGAATGTGTACTAGGACTTATAATAACCATTAGAATGATCCTAAACATTGCATGGTACCCCAAGGGACGTAGAGGGTGTACCATGAGTCCTTGGAGGTTCTAAAAAGTGTAGAATGATTAATAGAGTATTCTAAAGGCTTAGAATGGTCTAGGAATGTGTATTAGGACTTATAAGAACCATTAGAATGATCCTAAACTTTGCTCGAGTCCCCAAGGGACATAGAGGGTGTAGGATGAGTCCTTGGAGGTTCTAATAAGTGTAGAATGGTTAAGAGGGTATTCTAAAGGCTTAGAATGTTCTAGGAATGTGTATTAGGACTTATAAGAACCATTAGAATGATCCTAAACATTGCATGGTACCCCAAGGGACGTAGAGGGTGTACCATGAGTCCTTGGAGGTTCTAACAAGTGTAGAATGGTTAAGAGAGTATTCTAAATGCTTAGAATGGTCTAGGAATGTATAATAGGACTTATAATAACCATTAGAATGATCCTAAACAATGCTTGAGTCCCCAAGGGACGTAGAGGGTGTAGCATGAGTCCTTGGAGGTTATAACAAGTGTAGAATGGTTAAGATAGTATTCTAAAGGCATAGAATGGTCTAGGAATGTGTATTAGGACTTATAATAACCATTAGAATGATCCTAAACATTGCATGGTGCCCCAAGGGACGTAGAGGGTGTAGCATGAGTCCTTGGATGTTCTAATAAGTGTAGAATGGTTAAGAGAGTATTCTAAAGGCTTAGAATGGTCTAGGAATGTGTACTAGGACTTATAATAACCATTAGAATGATCCTAAACATTGCATGGTACCCCAAGGGACGTAGAGGGTGTACCATGAGTCCTTGGAGGTTCTAACAAAGTGTAGAATGGTTAAGAGAGTATTCTAAAGGCTTAGAGTGGTCTAGGAATGTGTATTAGGACTTATAATAACCATTGGAATGATCCTAAACATTGCATGGTACCACAAGGGACGTAGAGGGTGTAGCATGAGTCCTTGAAGGTTCTAATAAGTGTAGAATGGTTAAGAGAGTATTCTAAAGGCTTAGAATGGTCTAGGAATGTGTATTAGGACTTATAAGAACCATTAGAATGATCCTAAACTTTGCTCGAGTCCCCAAGGGACATAGAGGGTGTAGGATGAGTCCTTGGAGGTTCTAATAAGTGTAGAATGGTTAAGAGAGTATTCTAAAGGCTTAGAATGGTCTAGGAATGTGTATTAGGACTTATAAGAACCATTAGAATGATCCTAAACATTGCATGGTACCCCAAGGGACGTAGAGGGTGTACCATGAGTCCTTGGAGGTTCTAACAAGCGTAGATGGTTAAGATAGTATTCTAAAGGCATAGAATGGTCTAGGAATGTGTATTAGGACTTATAATAACCATTAGAATGATCCTAAACATTGCATGGTGCCCCAAGGGACGTAGAGGGTGTAGCATGAGTCCTTGGAGGTTCTAATAAGTGTAGAATGGTTAAGAGAGTATTCTAAAGGCTTAGAATGGTCTAGGAATGTGTACTAGGACTTATAATAACCATTAGAATGATCCTAAACATTGCATGGTACCCCAAGGGACGTAGAGGGTGTACCATGAGTCCTTGGAGGTTCTAAAAAGTGTAGAATGATTAATAGAGTATTCTAAAGGCTTAGAATGGTCTAGGAATGTGTATTAGGACTTATAAGAACCATTAGAACGATCCTAAACTTTGCTCGAGTCCCCAAGGGACATAGAGGGTGTAGGATGAGTCCTTGGAGGTTCTAATAAGTGTAGAATGGTTAAGAGGGTATTCTAAAGGCTTAGAATGGTCTAGGAATGTGTATTAGGACTTATAAGAACCATTAGAATGATCCTAAACATTGCATGGTACCCCAAGGGACGTAGAGGGTGTACCATGAGTCCTTGGAGGTTCTAACAAGTGTAGAATGGTTAAGAGAGTATTCTAAATGCTTAGAATGGTCTAGGAATGTATAATAGGACTTATAATAACCATTAGAATGATCCTAAACAATGCTTGAGTCCCCAAGGGACGTAGAGGGTGTAGCATGAGTCCTTGGAGGTTCTAACAAGCGTAGAATGGTTAAGATAGTATTCTAAAGGCATAGAATGGTCTAGGAATGTGTATTAGGACTTATAATAACCATTAGAATGATCCTAAACATTGCATGGTGCCCCAAGGGACGTAGAGGGTGTAGCATGAGTCCTTGGATGTTCTAATAAGTGTAGAATGGTTAAGAGAGTATTCTAAAGGCTTAGAATGGTCTAGGAATGTGTACTAGGACTTATAATAACCATTAGAATGATCCTAAACATTGCATGGTACCCCAAGGGACGTAGAGGGTGTACCATGAGTCCTTGGAGGTTATAACAAAGTGTAGAATGGTTAAGAGAGTATTCTAAAGGCTTAGAGTGGTCTAGGAATGTGTATTAGGACTTATAATAACCATTGGAATGATCCTAAACATTGCATGGTACCACAAGGGACGTAGAGGGTGTAGCATGAGTCCTTGTAGGTTCTAACAAGTGTAGAATGGTTAAGAGTGTATTCTAAAGGCTTAGAATGGTCTAGGAATGTGTATTAGAACTAATAAGAACCATTAGAATGATCCTAAACATTGTTCGAGTCCCCAAGGGACATAGAGGGTGAAGCAAGAGTCCTTGGAGGTTCTAATAAGAGTAGAATGGTTAAGAGAGTATTCTAAAGGCTTAGAATGGTCTAGGAATGTGTAGTTGGACTTATAAGAACCATTAGAATGATCCTAAACAATGCATGGTACCCCAAGGGATGAAAAGGGTGTACCATGAATCCTTGGAGGTTCTAACAAGTGTAGAATCGTTAAGAGAGTATTCTAAATGCTTAGAATGGTTTAGGAATGTGTAATAGGACTTATAATAACCATTAGAATGATCCTAAACAATGCTGGAGTCCCCAAGGGACGTAGAGGGTGTAGCATGAGTCCTTGGAGATTATAACAAGTGTAGAATGGTTAAGATAGTATTCTAAAGGCATAGAATGGTCTAGGAATGTGTATTAGGACTTATAATAACCATTAGAATGATCCTAAACATTGCATGGTGCCCCAAGGGACGTAGAGGGTGTAGCATGAGTCCTTGGAGGTTCTAATAAGTGTAGAATGGTTAAGAGAGTATTCTAAAGGCTTAGAATGGTCTAGGAATGTGTATTAGGACTTATAATAACCATTAGAATGATCCTAAACTTTGCTCGAGTCCCCAAGGGACATAGAGGGTGTAGGATGAGTCCTTGGAGGTTCTAATAAGTGTAGAATGGTTAAGAGAGTATTCTAAAGGCTTAGAATGGTCTAGGAATGTGTATTAGGACTTATAAGAACCATTAGAATGATCCTAAACATTGCATGGTACCCCAAGGGACGTAGAGGGTGTACCATGAGTCCTTGGAGGTTCTAACAAGCGTAGATGGTTAAGATAGTATTCTAAAGGCATAGAATGGTCTAGGAATGTGTATTAGGACTTATAATAACCATTAGAATGATCCTAAACATTGCATGGTGCCCCAAGGGACGTAGAGGGTGTAGCATGAGTCCTTGGAGGTTCTAATAAGTGTAGAATGGTTAAGAGAGTAATCTAAAGGCTTAGAATGGTCTAGGAATGTGTATTAGGACTTATAAGAACCATTAGAATGATCCTAAACATTGCATGGTACCCCAAGGGACGTAGAGGGTGTACCATGAGTCCTTGGAGGTTCTAACAAGTGTAGAATGGTTAAGAGAGTATTCTAAATGCTTAGAATGGTCTAGGAATGTATAATAGGACTTATAATAACCATTAGAATGATCCTAAACAATACTTGAGTCCCCAAGGGACGTAGAGGGTGTAGCATGAGTCCTTGGAGGTTATAACAAGTGTAGAATGGTTAAGATAGTATTCTAAAGGCATAGAATGGTCTAGGAATGTGTATTAGGACTTATAATAACCATTAGAATGATCCTAAACATTGCATGGTGCCCCAAGGGACGTAGAGGGTGTAGCATGAGTCCTTGGATGTTCTAATAAGTGTAGAATGGTTAAGAGAGTATTCTAAAGGCTTAGAATGGTCTAGGAATGTGTACTAGGACTTATAATAACCATTAGAATGATCCTAAACATTGCATGGTACCCCAAGGGATGTAGAGGGTGTACCATGAGTCCTTGGAGGTTCTAACAAAGTGTAGAATGGTTAAGAGAGTATTCTAAAGGCTTAGAGTGGTCTAGGAATGTGTATTAGGACTTATAATAACCATTGGAATGATCCTAAACATTGCATGGTACCACAAGGGACGTAGAGGGTGTAGCATGAGTCCTTGTAGGTTCTAACAAGTGTAGAATGGTTAAGAGTGTATTCTAAAGGCTTAGAATGGTCTAGGAATGTGTATTAGGACTAATAAGAACCATTAGAATGATCCTAAACATTGTTCGAGTCCCCAAGGGACATAGAGGGTGAAGCAAGAGTCCTTGGAGGTTCTAATAAGAGTAGAATGGTTAAGAGAGTATTCTAAAGGCTTAGAATGGTCTAGGAATGTGTAGTTGGACTTATAAGAACCATTAGAATGATCCTAAACAATGCATGGTACCCCAAGGGATGAAAAGGGTGTACCATGAATCCTTGGAGGTTCTAACAAGTGTAGAATCGTTAAGAGAGTATTCTAAATGCTTAGAATGGTTTAGGAATGTGTAATAGGACTTATAATAACCATTAGAATGATCCTAAACAATGCTGGAGTCCCCAAGGGACGTAGAGGGTGTAGCATGAGTCCTTGGAGATTATAACAAGTGTAGAATGGTTAAGATAGTATTCAAAAGGCATAGAATGGTCTAGGAATGTGTATTAGGACTTATAATAACCATTAGAATGATCCTAAACATTGCATGGTGCCCCAAGGGACGTAGTGGGTGTAGCATGAGTCCTTGGAGGTTCTAAAAAGTGTAGAATGATTAATAGAGTATTCTAAAGGCTTAGAATGGTCTAGGAATGTGTATTAGGACTTATAAGAACCATTAGAACGATCCTAAACTTTGCTCGAGTCCCCAAGGGACATAGAGGGTGTAGGATGAGTCCTTGGAGGTTCTAATAAGTGTAGAATGGTTAAGAGGGTATTCTAAAGGCTTAGAATGGTCTAGGAATGTGTATTAGGACTTATAAGAACCATTAGAATGATCCTAAACATTGCATGGTACCCCAAGGGACGTAGAGGGTGTACCATGAGTCCTTGGAGGTTCTAACAAGTGTAGAATGGTTAAGAGAGTATTCTAAATGCTTAGAATGGTCTAGGAATGTATAATAGGACTTATAATAACCATTAGAATGATCCTAAACAATGCTTGAGTCCCCAAGGGACGTAGAGGGTGTAGCATGAGTCCTTGGAGGTTCTAACAAGCGTAGAATGGTTAAGATAGTATTCTAAAGGCATAGAATGGTCTAGGAATGTGTATTAGGACTTATAATAACCATTAGAATGATCCTAAACATTGCATGGTGCCCCAAGGGACGTAGAGGGTGTAGCATGAGTCCTTGGATGTTCTAATAAGTGTAGAATGGTTAAGAGAGTATTCTAAAGGCTTAGAATGGTCTAGGAATGTGTACTAGGACTTATAATAACCATTAGAATGATCCTAAACAT
Source organism: Crotalaria pallida (assembly GCA_037953625.1). NCBI lineage: Eukaryota > Viridiplantae > Streptophyta > Magnoliopsida > Fabales > Fabaceae > Crotalaria > Crotalaria pallida. The sequence goes on along the minus strand of CM075655.1, from coordinate 60,443,024 downwards.
TGCATGGTACCCCAAGGGACGTAGAGGGTGTACCATGAGTCCTTGGAGGTTATAACAAAGTGTAGAATGGTTAAGAGAGTATTCTAAAGGCTTAGAGTGGTCTAGGAATGTGTATTAGGACTTATAATAACCATTGGAATGATCCTAAACATTGCATGGTACCACAAGGGACGTAGAGGGTGTAGCATGAGTCCTTGTAGGTTCTAACAAGTGTAGAATGGTTAAGAGTGTATTCTAAAGGCTTAGAATGGTCTAGGAATGTGTATTAGGACTAATAAGAACCATTAGAATGATCCTAAACATTGTTCGAGTCCCCAAGGGACATAGAGGGTGAAGCAAGAGTCCTTGGAGGTTCTAATAAGAGTAGAATGGTTAAGAGAGTATTCTAAAGGCTTAGAATGGTCTAGGAATGTGTAGTTGGACTTATAAGAACCATTAGAATGATCCTAAACAATGCATGGTACCCCAAGGGATGAAAAGGGTGTACCATGAATCCTTGGAGGTTCTAACAAGTGTAGAATCGTTAAGAGAGTATTCTAAATGCTTAGAATGGTTTAGGAATGTGTAATAGGACTTATAATAACCATTAGAATGATCCTAAACAATGCTGGAGTCCCCAAGGGACGTAGAGGGTGTAGCATGAGTCCTTGGAGATTATAACAAGTGTAGAATGGTTAAGATAGTATTCTAAAGGCATAGAATGGTCTAGGAATGTGTATTAGGACTTATAATAACCATTAGAATGATCCTAAACATTGCATGGTGCCCCAAGGGACGTAGAGGGTGTAGCATGAGTCCTTGGAGGTTCTAATAAGTGTAGAATGGTTAAGAGAGTATTCTAAAGGCTTAGAATGGTCTAGGAATGTGTATTAGGACTTATAATAACCATTAGAATGATCCTAAACTTTGCTCGAGTCCCCAAGGGACATAGAGGGTGTAGGATGAGTCCTTGGAGGTTCTAATAAGTGTAGAATGGTTAAGAGAGTATTCTAAAGGCTTAGAATGGTCTAGGAATGTGTATTAGGACTTATAAGAACCATTAGAATGATCCTAAACATTGCATGGTACCCCAAGGGACGTAGAGGGTGTACCATGAGTCCTTGGAGGTTCTAACAAGCGTAGATGGTTAAGATAGTATTCTAAAGGCATAGAATGGTCTAGGAATGTGTATTAGGACTTATAATAACCATTAGAATGATCCTAAACATTGCATGGTGCCCCAAGGGACGTAGAGGGTGTAGCATGAGTCCTTGGAGGTTCTAATAAGTGTAGAATGGTTAAGAGAGTAATCTAAAGGCTTAGAATGGTCTAGGAATGTGTATTAGGACTTATAAGAACCATTAGAATGATCCTAAACATTGCATGGTACCCCAAGGGACGTAGAGGGTGTACCATGAGTCCTTGGAGGTTCTAACAAGTGTAGAATGGTTAAGAGAGTATTCTAAATGCTTAGAATGGTCTAGGAATGTATAATAAGACTTATAATAACCATTAGAATGATCCTAAACAATACTTGAGTCCCCAAGGGACGTAGAGGGTGTAGCATGAGTCCTTGGAGGTTATAACAAGTGTAGAATGGTTAAGATAGTATTCTAAAGGCATAGAATGGTCTAGGAATGTGTATTAGGACTTATAATAACCATTAGAATGATCCTAAACATTGCATGGTGCCCCAAGGGACGTAGTGGGTGTAGCATGAGTCCTTGGAGGTTCTAATAAGTGTAGAATGGTTAAGAGAGTATTCTAAAGGCTTAGAATGGTCTAGGAATGTGTATTAGGACTTATAATAACCATTAGAATGATCCTAAACTTTGCTCGAGTCCCCAAGGGACATAGAGGGTGTAGGATGAGTCCTTGGAGGTTCTAATAAGTGTAGAATGGTTAAGAGAGTATTCTAAAGGCTTAGAATGGTCTAGGAATGTGTATTAGGACTTATAAGAACCATTAGAATGATCCTAAACATTGCATGGTACCCCAAGGGACGTAGAGGGTGTACCATGAGTCCTTGGAGGTTCTAACAAGCGTAGATGGTTAAGATAGTATTCTAAAGGCATAGAATGGTCTAGGAATGTGTATTTGGACTTATAATAACCATTAGAATGATCCTAAACATTGCATGGTGCCCCAAGGGACGTAGAGGGTGTAGCATGAGTCCTTGGAGGTTCTAATAAGTGTAGAATGGTTAAGAGAGTAATCTAAAGGCTTAGAATGGTCTAGGAATGTGTATTAGGACTTATAATAACCATTAGAATGATCCTAAACATTGCATGGTGCCCCAAGGGACGTAGAGGGTGTAGCATGAGTCCTTGGATGTTCTAATAAGTGTAGAATGGTTAAGAGAGTATTCTAAAGGCTTAGAATGGTCTAGGAATGTGTACTAGGACTTATAATAACCATTAGAATGATCCTAAACATTGCATGGTACCCCAAGGGATGTAGAGGGTGTACCATGAGTCCTTGGAGGTTCTAACAAAGTGTAGAATGGTTAAGAGAGTATTCTAAAGGCTTAGAGTGGTCTAGGAATGTGTATTAGGACTTATAATAACCATTGGAATGATCCTAAACATTGCATGGTACCACAAGGGACGTAGAGGGTGTAGCATGAGTCCTTGTAGGTTCTAACAAGTGTAGAATGGTTAAGAGTGTATTCTAAAGGCTTAGAATGGTCTAGGAATGTGTATTAGGACTAATAAGAACCATTAGAATGATCCTAAACATTGTTCGAGTCCCCAAGGGACATAGAGGGTGAAGCAAGAGTCCTTGGAGGTTCTAATAAGAGTAGAATGGTTAAGAGAGTATTCTAAAGGCTTAGAATGGTCTAGGAATGTGTAGTTGGACTTATAAGAACCATTAGAATGATCCTAAACAATGCATGGTACCCCAAGGGATGAAAAGGGTGTACCATGAATCCTTGGAGGTTCTAACAAGTGTAGAATCGTTAAGAGAGTATTCTAAATGCTTAGAATGGTTTAGGAATGTGTAATAGGACTTATAATAACCATTAGAATGATCCTAAACAATGCTGGAGTCCCCAAGGGACGTAGAGGGTGTAGCATGAGTCCTTGGAGATTATAACAAGTGTAGAATGGTTAAGATAGTATTCAAAAGGCATAGAATGGTCTAGGAATGTGTATTAGGACTTATAATAACCATTAGAATGATCCTAAACATTGCATGGTGCCCCAAGGGACGTAGTGGGTGTAGCATGAGTCCTTGGAGGTTCTAATAAGTGTAGAATGGTTAAGAGAGTATTCTAAAGGCTTAGAATGGTCTAGGAATGTGTATTAGGACTTATAATAACCATTAGAATGATCCTAAACTTTGCTCGAGTCCCCAAGGGACATAGAGGGTGTAGGATGAGTCCTTGGAGGTTCTAATAAGTGTAGAATGGTTAAGAGAGTATTCTAAAGGCTTAGAATGGTCTAGGAATGTGTATTAGGACTTATAAGAACCATTAGAATGATCCTAAACATTGCATGGTACCCCAAGGGACGTAGAGGGTGTACCATGAGTCCTTGGAGGTTCTAACAAGCGTAGATGGTTAAGATAGTATTCTAAAGGCATAGAATGGTCTAGGAATGTGTATTTGGACTTATAATAACCATTAGAATGATCCTAAACATTGCATGGTGCCCCAAGGGACGTAGAGGGTGTAGCATGAGTCCTTGGAGGTTCTAATAAGTGTAGAATGGTTAAGAGAGTAATCTAAAGGCTTAGAATGGTCTAGGAATGTGTATTAGGACTTATAAGAACCATTAGAATGATCCTAAACATTGCATGGTACCCCAAGGGACGTAGAGGGTGTACCATGAGTCCTTGGAGGTTCTAACAAGTGTAGAATGGTTAAGAGAGTATTCTAAATGCTTAGAATGGTCTAGGAATGTATAATAGGACTTATAATAACCATTAGAATGATCCTAAACAATACTTGAGTCCCCAAGGGACGTAGAGGGTGTAGCATGAGTCCTTGGAGGTTATAACAAGTGTAGAATGGTTAAGATAGTATTCTAAAGGCATAGAATGGTCTAGGAATGTGTATTAGGACTTATAATAACCATTAGAATGATCCTAAACATTGCATGGTGCCCCAAGGGACGTAGAGGGTGTAGCATGAGTCCTTGGATGTTCTAATAAGTGTAGAATGGTTAAGAGAGTATTCTAAAGGCTTAGAATGGTCTAGGAATGTGTACTAGGACTTATAATAACCATTAGAATGATCCTAAACATTGCATGGTACCCCAAGGGATGTAGAGGGTGTACCATGAGTCCTTGGAGGTTCTAACAAAGTGTAGAATGGTTAAGAGAGTATTCTAAAGGCTTAGAGTGGTCTAGGAATGTGTATTAGGACTTATAATAACCATTGGAATGATCCTAAACATTGCATGGTACCACAAGGGACGTAGAGGGTGTAGCATGAGTCCTTGGAGGTTCTAATAAGTGTAGAATGGTTAAGAGAGTATTCTAAAGGCATAGAATGGTCTAGGAATGTGTATTAGGACTTATAAGAACCATTAGAATGATCCTAAACTTTGCTCGAGTCCCCAAGGGACATAGAGGGTGTAGGATGAGTCCTTGGAGGTTCTAATAAGTGTAGAATGGTTAAGAGAGTATTCTAAAGGCTTAGAATGGTCTAGGAATGTGTATTAGGACTTATAAGAACCATTAGAATGATCCTAAACATTGCATGGTACCCCAAGGGACGTAGAGGGTGTACCATGAGTCCTTGGAGGTTCTAACAAGCGTAGATGGTTAAGATAGTATTCTAAAGGCATAGAATGGTCTAGGAATGTGTATTAGGACTTATAATAACCATTAGAATGATCCTAAACATTGCATGGTGCCCCAAGGGACGTAGAGGGTGGAGCATGAGTCCTTGGAGGTTCTAATAAGTGTAGAATGGTTAAGAGAGTATTCTAAAGGCTTAGAATGGTCTAGGAATGTGTACTAGGACTTATAAGAACCATTAGAATGATCCTAAACATTGCATGGTACCCCAAGGGACGTAGAGGGTGTACCATGAGTCCTTGGAGGTTCTAACAAGTGTAGAATGGTTAAGAGAGTATTCTAAATGCTTAGAATGGTCTAGGAATGTATAATAGGACTTATAATAACCATTAGAATGATCCTAAACAATGCTTGAGTCCCCAAGGGACGTAGAGGGTGTAGCATGAGTCCTTGGAGGTTATAACAAATGTAGAATGGTTAAGATAGTATTCTAAACGCATAGAATGGTCTAGGAATGTGTATTAGGACTTATAATAACCATTAGAATGATCCTAAACATTGCATGGTGCCCCAAGGGACGTAGTGGGTGTAGCATGAGTCCTTGGAGGTTCTAATAAGTGTAGAATGGTTAAGAGAGTATTCTAAAGGCTTAGAATGGTCTAGGAATGTGTATTAGGACTTATAAGAACCATTAGAATGATCCTAAACTTTGCTCGAGTCCCCAAGGGACATAGAGGGTGTAGGATGAGTCCTTGGAGGTTCTAATAAGTGTAGAATGGTTAAGAGGGTATTCTAAAGGCTTAGAATGGTCTAGGAATGTGTATTAGGACTTATAAGAACCATTAGAATGATCCTAAACATTGCATGGTACCCCAAGGGACGTAGAGGGTGTACCATGAGTCCTTGGAGGTTCTAACAAGTGTAAAATGGTTAAGAGAGTATTCTAAATGCTTAGAATGGTCTAGGAATGTATAATAGGACTTATAATAACCATTAGAATGATCCTAAACAATGCTTGAGTCCCCAAGGGACGTAGAGGGTGTAGCATGAGTCCTTGGAGGTTCTAACAAGCGTAGAATGGTTAAGATAGTATTCTAAAGGCATAGAATGGTCTAGGAATGTGTATTAGGACTTATAATAACCATTAGAATGATCCTAAACATTGCATGGTGCCCCAAGGGACGTAGAGGGTGTACCATGAGTCGTTGGAGGTTCTAACAAGTGTAAAATGGTTAAGAGAGTATTCTAAATGCTTAGAATGGTCTAGGAATGTATAATAGGACTTATAATAACCATTAGAATGATCCTAAACAATGCTTGAGTCCCCAAGGGACGTAGAGGGTGTAGCATGAGTCCTTGGAGGTTCTAACAAGCGTAGAATGGTTAAGATAGTATTCTAAAGGCATAGAATGGTCTAGGAATGTGTATTAGGACTTATAATAACCATTAGAATGATCCTAAACATTGCATGGTGCCCCAAGGGACGTAGAGGGTGTACCATGAGTCCTTGGAGGTTATAACAAAGTGTAGAATGGTTAAGAGAGTATTCTAAAGGCTTAGAGTGGTCTAGGAATGTGTATTAGGACTTATAATAACCATTGGAATGATCCTAAACATTGCATGGTACCACAAGGGACGTAGAGGGTGTAGCATGAGTCCTTGTAGGTTCTAACAAGTGTAGAATGGTTAAGAGTGTATTCTAAAGGCTTAGAATGGTCTAGGAATGTGTATTAGGACTAATAAGAACCATTAGAATGATCCTAAACATTGTTCGAGTCCCCAAGGGACATAGAGGGTGAAGCAAGAGTCCTTGGAGGTTCTAATAAGAGTAGAATGGTTAAGAGAGTATTCTAAAGGCTTAGAATGGTCTAGGAATGTGTAGTTGGACTTATAAGAACCATTAGAATGATCCTAAACAATGCATGGTACCCCAAGGGATGAAAAGGGTGTACCATGAATCCTTGGAGGTTCTAACAAGTGTAGAATGGTTAAGAGAGTATTCTAAATGCTTAGAATGGTTTAGGAATGTGTAATAGGACTTATAATAACCATTAGAATGATCCTAAACAATGCTGGAGTCCCCAAGGGACGTAGAGGGTGTAGCATGAGTCCTTGGAGATTATAACAAGTGTAGAATGGTTAAGATAGTATTCTAAAGGCATAGAATGGTCTAGGAATGTGTATTAGGACTTATAATAACCATTAGAATGATCCTAAACATTGCATGGTGCCCCAAGGGACGTAGAGGGTGTAGCATGAGTCCTTGGAGGTTCTAATAAGTGTAGAATGGTTAAGAGAGTATTCTAAAGGCTTAGAATGGTCTAGGAATGTGTATTAGGACTTATAATAACCATTAGAATGATCCTAAACTTTGCTCGAGTCCCCAAGGGACATAGAGGGTGTAGGATGAGTCCTTGGAGGTTCTAATAAGTGTAGAATGGTTAAGAGAGTATTCTAAAGGCTTAGAATGGTCTAGGAATGTGTATTAGGACTTATAAGAACCATTAGAATGATCCTAAACATTGCATGGTACCCCAAGGGACGTAGAGGGTGTACCATGAGTCCTTGGAGGTTCTAACAAGCGTAGATGGTTAAGATAGTATTCTAAAGGCATAGAATGGTCTAGGAATGTGTATTAGGACTTATAATAACCATTAGAATGATCCTAAACATTGCATGGTGCCCCAAGGGACGTAGAGGGTGTAGCATGAGTCCTTGGAGGTTCTAATAAGTGTAGAATGGTTAAGAGAGTAATCTAAAGGCTTAGAATGGTCTAGGAATGTGTATTAGGACTTATAAGAACCATTAGAATGATCCTAAACATTGCATGGTACCCCAAGGGACGTAGAGGGTGTACCATGAGTCCTTGGAGGTTCTAACAAGTGTAGAATGGTTAAGAGAGTATTCTAAATGCTTAGAATGGTCTAGGAATGTATAATAGGACTTATAATAACCATTAGAATGATCCTAAACAATACTTGAGTCCCCAAGGGACGTAGAGGGTGTAGCATGAGTCCTTGGAGGTTATAACAAGTGTAGAATGGTTAAGATAGTATTCTAAAGGCATAGAATGGTCTAGGAATGTGTATTAGGACTTATAATAACCATTAGAATGATCCTAAACATTGCATGGTGCCCCAAGGGACGTAGAGGGTGTAGCATGAGTCCTTGGAGGTTCTAACAAGCGTAGAATGGTTAAGATAGTATTCTAAAGGCATAGAATGGTCTAGGAATGTGTATTAGGACTTATAATAACCATTAGAATGATCCTAAACATTGCATGGTGCCCCAAGGGACGTAGAGGGTGTAGCATGAGTCCTTGGATGTTCTAATAAGTGTAGAATGGTTAAGAGAGTATTCTAAAGGCTTAGAATGGTCTAGGAATGTGTACTAGGACTTATAATAACCATTAGAATGATCCTAAACATTGCATGGTACCCCAAGGGACGTAGAGGGTGTACCATGAGTCCTTGGAGGTTATAACAAAGTGTAGAATGGTTAAGAGAGTATTCTAAAGGCTTAGAGTGGTCTAGGAATGTGTATTAGGACTTATAATAACCATTGGAATGATCCTAAACATTGCATGGTACCACAAGGGACGTAGAGGGTGTAGCATGAGTCCTTGTAGGTTCTAACAAGTGTAGAATGGTTAAGAGTGTATTCTAAAGGCTTAGAATGGTCTAGGAATGTGTATTAGGACTAATAAGAACCATTAGAATGATCCTAAACATTGTTCGAGTCCCCAAGGGACATAGAGGGTGAAGCAAGAGTCCTTGGAGGTTCTAATAAGAGTAGAATGGTTAAGAGAGTATTCTAAAGGCTTAGAATGGTCTAGGAATGTGTAGTTGGACTTATAAGAACCATTAGAATGATCCTAAACAATGCATGGTACCCCAAGGGATGAAAAGGGTGTACCATGAATCCTTGGAGGTTCTAACAAGTGTAGAATGGTTAAGAGAGTATTCTAAATGCTTAGAATGGTCTAGGAATGTATAATAGGACTTATAATAACCATTAGAATGATCCTAAACAATGCTTGAGTCCCCAAGGGACGTAGAGGGTGTAGCATGAGTCCTTGGAGGTTCTAACAAGCGTAGATGGTTAAGATAGTATTCTAAAGGCATAGAATGGTCTAGGAATGTGTATTAGGACTTATAATAACCATTAGAATGATCCTAAACATTGCATGGTGCCCCAAGGGACGTAGAGGGTGTAGCATGAGTCCTTGGAGGTTCTAATAAGTGTAGAATGGTTAAGAGAGTAATCTAAAGGCTTAGAATGGTCTAGGAATGTGTATTAGGACTTATAAGAACCATTAGAATGATCCTAAACATTGCATGGTACCCCAAGGGACGTAGAGGGTGTACCATGAGTCCTTGGAGGTTCTAACAAGTGTAGAATGGTTAAGAGAGTATTCTAAATGCTTAGAATGGTCTAGGAATGTATAATAGGACTTATAATAACCATTAGAATGATCCTAAACAATACTTGAGTCCCCAAGGGACGTAGAGGGTGTAGCATGAGTCCTTGGAGGTTATAACAAGTGTAGAATGGTTAAGATAGTATTCTAAAGGCATAGAATGGTCTAGGAATGTGTATTAGGACTTATAATAACCATTAGAATGATCCTAAACATTGCATGGTGCCCCAAGGGACGTAGAGGGTGTAGCATGAGTCCTTGGAGGTTCTAACAAGCGTAGAATGGTTAAGATAGTATTCTAAAGGCATAGAATGGTCTAGGAATGTGTATTAGGACTTATAATAACCATTAGAATGATCCTAAACATTGCATGGTGCCCCAAGGGACGTAGAGGGTGTAGCATGAGTCCTTGGATGTTCTAATAAGTGTAGAATGGTTAAGAGAGTATTCTAAAGGCTTAGAATGGTCTAGGAATGTGTACTAGGACTTATAATAACCATTAGAATGATCCTAAACATTGCATGGTACCCCAAGGGACGTAGAGGGTGTACCATGAGTCCTTGGAGGTTATAACAAAGTGTAGAATGGTTAAGAGAGTATTCTAAAGGCTTAGAGTGGTCTAGGAATGTGTATTAGGACTTATAATAACCATTGGAATGATCCTAAACATTGCATGGTACCACAAGGGACGTAGAGGGTGTAGCATGAGTCCTTGTAGGTTCTAACAAGTGTAGAATGGTTAAGAGTGTATTCTAAAGGCTTAGAATGGTCTAGGAATGTGTATTAGGACTAATAAGAACCATTAGAATGATCCTAAACATTGTTCGAGTCCCCAAGGGACATAGAGGGTGAAGCAAGAGTCCTTGGAGGTTCTAATAAGAGTAGAATGGTTAAGAGAGTATTCTAAAGGCTTAGAATGGTCTAGGAATGTGTAGTTGGACTTATAAGAACCATTAGAATGATCCTAAACAATGCATGGTACCCCAAGGGATGAAAAGGGTGTACCATGAATCCTTGGAGGTTCTAACAAGTGTAGAATGGTTAAGAGAGTATTCTAAATGCTTAGAATGGTTTAGGAATGTGTAATAGGACTTATAATAACCATTAGAATGATCCTAAACAATGCTGGAGTCCCCAAGGGACGTAGAGGGTGTAGCATGAGTCCTTGGAGATTATAACAAGTGTAGAATGGTTAAGATAGTATTCTAAAGGCATAGAATGGTCTAGAAATGTGTATTAGGACTTATAATAACCATTAGAATGATCCTAAACATTGCATGGTGCCCCAAGGGACGTAGAGGGTGTAGCATGAGTCCTTGGAGGTTCTAATAAGTGTAGAATGGTTAAGAGAGTATTCTAAAGGCTTAGAATGGTCTAGGAATGTGTATTAGGACTTATAATAACCATTAGAATGATCCTAAACTTTGCTCGAGTCCCCAAGGGACATAGAGGCTGTAGGATGAGTCCTTGGAGGTTCTAATAAGTGTAGAATGGTTAAGAGAGTATTCTAAAGGCTTAGAATGGTCTAGGAATGTGTATTAGGACTTATAAGAACCATTAGAATGATCCTAAACATTGCATGGTACCCCAAGGGACGTAGAGGGTGTACCATGAGTCCTTGGAGGTTCTAACAAGCGTAGATGGTTAAGATAGTATTCTAAAGGCATAGAATGGTCTAGGAATGTGTATTAGGACTTATAATAACCATTAGAATGATCCTAAACATTGCATGGTGCCCCAAGGGACGTAGAGGGTGTAGCATGAGTCCTTGGAGGTTCTAATAAGTGTAGAATGGTTAAGAGAGTAATCTAAAGGCTTAGAATGGTCTAGGAATGTGTATTAGGACTTATAAGAACCATTAGAATGATCCTAAACATTGCATGGTACCCCAAGGGACGTAGAGGGTGTACCATGAGTCCTTGGAGGTTCTAACAAGTGTAGAATGGTTAAGAGAGTATTCTAAATGCTTAGAATGGTCTAGGAATGTATAATAGGACTTATAATAACCATTAGAATGATCCTAAACAATACTTGAGTCCCCAAGGGACGTAGAGGGTGTAGCATGAGTCCTTGGAGGTTATAACAAGTGTAGAATGGTTAAGATAGTATTCTAAAGGCATAGAATGGTCTAGGAATGTGTATTAGGACTTATAATAACCATTAGAATGATCCTAAACATTGCATGGTGCCCCAAGGGACGTAGAGGGTGTAGCATGAGTCCTTGGATGTTCTAATAAGTGTAGAATGGTTAAGAGAGTATTCTAAAGGCTTAGAATGGTCTAGGAATGTGTACTAGGACTTATAATAACCATTAGAATGATCCTAAACATTGCATGGTACCCCAAGGGATGTAGAGGGTGTACCATGAGTCCTTGGAGGTTCTAACAAAGTGTAGAATGGTTAAGAGAGTATTCTAAAGGCTTAGAGTGGTCTAGGAATGTGTATTAGGACTTATAATAACCATTGGAATGATCCTAAACATTGCATGGTACCACAAGGGACGTAGAGGGTGTAGCATGAGTCCTTGGAGGTTCTAATAAGTGTAGAATGGTTAAGAGAGTATTCTAAAGGCATACAATGGTCTAGGAATGTGTATTAGGACTTATAAGAACCATTAGAATGATCTTAAACTTTGCTCGAGTCCCCAAGGGACATAGAGGGTGTAGGATGAGTCCTTGGAGGTTCTAATAAGTGTAGAATGGTTAAGAGAGTATTCTAAAGGCTTAGAATGGTCTAGGAATGTGTATTAGGACTTATAAGAACCATTAGAATGATCCTAAACATTGCATGGTACCCCAAGGGACGTAGAGGGTGTACCATGAGTCCTTGGAGGTTCTAACAAGCGTAGATGGTTAAGATAGTATTCTAAAGGCATAGAATGGTCTAGGAATGTGTATTAGGACTTATAAGAGCCATTAGAATGATCCTAAACATTGCATGGTGCCCCAAGGGACGTAGAGGGTGTAGCATGAGTCCTTGGAGGTTCTAATAAGTGTAGAATGGTTAAGAGAGTATTCTAAAGGCTTAGAATGGTCTAGGAATGTGTACTAGGACTTATAATAACCATTAGAATGATCCTAAACATTGCATGGTACCCCAAGGGACGTAGAGGGTGTACCATGAGTCCTTGGAGGTTCTAAAAAGTGTAGAATGATTAATAGAGTATTTTAAAGGCTTAGAATGGTCTAGGAATGTGTATTAGGACTTATAAGAGCCATTAGAATGATCCTAAACTTTGCTCGAGTCCCCAAGGGACATAGAGGGTGTAGGATGAGTCCTTGGAGGTTCTAATAAGTGTAGAATGGTGAAGAGGGTATTCTAAAGGCTTAGAATGGTCTAGGAATGTGTATTAGGACTTATAAGAACCATTAGAATGATCCTAAACATTGCATGGTACCCCAAGGGACGTAGAGGGTGTACCATGAGTCCTTGGAGGTTCTAACAAGTGTAGAATGGTTAAGAGAGTATTCTAAATGCTTAGAATGGTCTAGGAATGTATAATAGGACTTATAATAACCATTAGAATGATCCTAAACAATGCTTGAGTCCCCAAGGGACGTAGAGGGTGTAGCATGAGTCCTTGGAGGTTATAACAAATGTAGAATGGTTAAGATAGTATTCTAAACGCATAGAATGGTCTAGGAATGTGTATTAGGACTTATAATAACCATTAGAATGATCCTAAACATTGCATGGTGCCCCAAGGGACGTAGAGGGTGTAGCATGAGTCCTTGGATGTTCTAATAAGTGTAGAATGGTTAAGAGAGTATTCTAAAGGCTTAGAATGGTCTAGGAATGTGTACTAGGACTTATAATAACCATTAGAATGATCCTAAACATTGCATGGTACCCCAAGGGACGTAGAGGGTGTACCATGAGTCCTTGGAGGTTCTTACAAAGTGTAGAATGGTTAAGAGAGTATTCTAAAGGCTTAGAGTGGTCTAGGAATGTGTATTAGGACTTATAATAACCATTGGAATGATCCTAAACATTGCATGGTACCACAAGGGACGTAGAGGGTGTAGCATGAGTCCTTGTAGGTTCTAACAAGTGTAGAATGGTTAAGAGAGTATTCTAAAGGCTTAGAATGGTCTAGGAATGTGTATTAGGACTAATAAGAACCATTAGAATGATCCTAAACATTGTTCGAGTCCCCAAGGGACATAGAGGGTGAAGCAAGAGTCCTTGGAGGTTCTAATAAGAGTAGAATGGTTAAGAGAGTATTCTAAAGGCTTAGAATGGTCTAGGAATGTGTATTAGGACTTATAAGAACCATTAGAATGATCCTAAACATTGCATGGTACCCCAAGGGACGTAGAGGGTGTACCATGAGTCCTTGGAGGTTCTAACAAGCGTAGATGGTTAAGATAGTATTCTAAAGGCATAGAATGGTCTAGGAATGTGTATTAGGACTTATAATAACCATTAGAATGATCCTAAACATTGCATGGTGCCCCAAGGGACGTAGAGGGTGTAGCATGAGTCCTTGGAGGTTCTAATAAGTGTAGAATGGTTAAGAGAGTATTCTAAAGGCTTAGAATGGTCTAGGAATGTGTACTAGGACTTATAATAACCATTAGAATGATCCTAAACATTGCATGGTACCCCAAGGGACGTAGAGGGTGTACCATGAGTCCTTGGAGGTTCTAAAAAGTGTAGAATGATTAATAGAGTATTCTAAAGGCTTAGAATGGTCTAGGAATGTGTATTAGGACTTATAAGAGCCATTAGAATGATCCTAAACTTTGCTCGAGTCCCCAAGGGACATAGAGGGTGTAGGATGAGTCCTTGGAGGTTCTAATAAGTGTAGAATGGTGAAGAGGGTATTCTAAAGGCTTAGAATGGTCTAGGAATGTGTATTAGGACTTATAAGAACCATTAGAATGATCCTAAACATTGCATGGTACCCCAAGGGACGTAGAGGGTGTACCATGAGTCCTTGGAGGTTCTAACAAGTGTAGAATGGTTAAGAGAGTATTCTAAATGCTTAGAATGGTCTAGGAATGTATAATAGGACTTATAATAACCATTAGAATGATCCTAAACAATGCTTGAGTCCCCAAGGGACGTAGAGGGTGTAGCATGAGTCCTTGGAGGTTATAACAAATGTAGAATGGTTAAGATAGTATTCTAAACGCATAGAATGGTCTAGGAATGTGTATTAGGACTTATAATAACCATTAGTATGATCCTAAACATTGCATGGTGCCCCAAGGGACGTAGAGGGTGTAGCATGAGTCCTTGGATGTTCTAATAAGTGTAGAATGGTTAAGAGAGTATTCTAAAGGCTTAGAATGGTCTAGGAATGTGTACTAGGACTTATAATAACCATTAGAATGATCCTAAACATTGCATGGTACCCCAAGGGACGTAGAGGGTGTACCATGAGTCCTTGGAGGTTCTTACAAAGTGTAGAATGGTTAAGAGAGTATTCTAAAGGCTTAGAGTGGTCTAGGAATGTGTATTAGGACTTATAATAACCATTGGAATGATCCTAAACATTGCATGGTACCACAAGGGACGTAGAGGGTGTAGCATGAGTCCTTGTAGGTTCTAACAAGTGTAGAATGGTTAAGAGAGTATTCTAAAGGCTTAGAATGGTCGAGGAATGTGTATTAGGACTAATAAGAACCATTAGAATGATCCTAAACATTGTTCGAGTCCCCAAGGGACATAGAGGGTGAAGCAAGAGTCCTTGGAGGTTCTAATAAGAGTAGAATGGTTAAGAGAGTATTCTAAAGGCTTAGAATGGTCTAGGAATGTGTATTAGGACTTATAAGAACCATTAGAATGATCCTAAACATTGCATGGTACCCCAAGGGACGTAGAGGGTGTACCATGAGTCCTTGGAGGTTCTAACAAGCGTAGATGGTTAAGATAGTATTCTAAAGGCATAGAATGGTCTAGGAATGTGTATTAGGACTTATAATAACCATTAGAATGATCCTAAACATTGCATGGTGCCCCAAGGGACGTAGAGGGTGTAGCATGAGTCCTTGGAGGTTCTAATAAGTGTAGAATGGTTAAGAGAGTATTCTAAAGGCTTAGAATGGTCTAGGAATGTGTACTAGGACTTATAATAACCATTAGAATGATCCTAAACATTGCATGGTACCCCAAGGGACGTAGAGGGTGTACCATGAGTCCTTGGAGGTTCTAAAAAGTGTAGAATGATTAATAGAGTATTCTAAAGGCTTAGAATGGTCTAGGAATGTGTATTAGGACTTATAAGAGCCATTAGAATGATCCTAAACTTTGCTCGAGTCCCCAAGGGACATAGAGGGTGTAGGATGAGTCCTTGGAGGTTCTAATAAGTGTAGAATGGTGAAGAGGGTATTCTAAAGGCTTAGAATGGTCTAGGAATGTGTATTAGGACTTATAAGAACCATTAGAATGATCCTAAACATTGCATGGTACCCCAAGGGACGTAGAGGGTGTACCATGAGTCCTTGGAGGTTCTAACAAGTGTAGAATGGTTAAGAGAGTATTCTAAATGCTTAGAATGGTCTAGGAATGTATAATAGGACTTATAATAACCATTAGAATGATCCTAAACAATGCTTGAGTCCCCAAGGGACGTAGAGGGTGTAGCATGAGTCCTTGGAGGTTATAACAAATGTAGAATGGTTAAGATAGTATTCTAAACGCATAGAATGGTCTAGGAATGTGTATTAGGACTTATAATAACCATTAGAATGATCCTAAACATTGCATGGTGCCCCAAGGGACGTAGAGGGTGTAGCATGAGTCCTTGGATGTTCTAATAAGTGTAGAATGGTTAAGAGAGTATTCTAAAGGCTTAGAATGGTCTAAGAATGTGTACTAGGACTTATAATAACCATTAGAATGATCCTAAACATTGCATGGTACCCCAAGGGACGTAGAGGGTGTACCATGAGTCCTTGGAGGTTCTTACAAAGTGTAGAATGGTTAAGAGAGTATTCTAAAGGCTTAGAGTGGTCTAGGAATGTGTATTAGGACTTATAATAACCATTGGAATGATCCTAAACATTGCATGGTACCACAAGGGACGTAGAGGGTGTAGCATGAGTCCTTGTAGGTTCTAACAAGTGTAGAATGGTTAAGAGAGTATTCTAAAGGCTTAGAATGGTCTAGGAATGTGTATTAGGACTAATAAGAACCATTAGAATGATCCTAAACATTGTTCGAGTCCCCAAGGGACATAGAGGGTGAAGCAAGAGTCCTTGGAGGTTCTAATAAGTGTAGAATGGTTAAGAGGGTATTCTAAAGGCTTAGAATGGTCTAGGAATGTGTATTAGGACTTATAAGAACCATTAGAATGATCCTAAACATTGCATGGTACCCCAAGGGACGTAGAGGGTGTACCATGAGTCCTTGGAGGTTCTAACAAGTGTAGAATGGTTAAGAGAGTATTCTAAATGCTTAGAATGGTCTAGGAATGTATAATAGGACTTATAATAACCATTAGAATGATCCTAAACAATGCTTGAGTCCCCAAGGGACGTATAGGGTGTAGCATGAGTCCTTGGAGGTTATAACAAGTGTAGAATGGTTAAGATAGTATTCTAAATGCATAGAATGGTCTAGGAATGTGTATTACGACTTATAATAACCATTAGAATGATCCTAAACATTGCATGGTGCCCCAAGGGACGTAGAGGGTGTAGCATGAGTCCTTGGATGTTCTAATAAGTGTAGAATGGTTAAGAGAGTATTCTAAAGGCTTAGAATGGTCTAGGAATGTGTACTAGGACTTATAATAACCATTAGAATGATCCTAAACATTGCATGGTACCCCAAGGGACGTAGAGGGTGTACCATGAGTCCTTGGAGGTTCTAACAAAGTGTAGAATGGTTAAGAGAGTATTCTAAAGGCTTAGAGTGGTCTAGGAATGTGTATTAGGACTTATAATAACCATTGGAATGATCCTAAACATTGCATGGTACCACAAGGGACATAGAGGGTGTAGCATGAGTCCTTGTAGGTTCTAACAAGTGTAGAATGGTTAAGAGAGTATTCTAAAGGCTTAGAATGGTCTAGGAATGTGTATTAGGACTAATAAGAACCATTAGAATGATCCTAAACATTGTTCGAGTCCCCAAGGGACATAGAGGGTGAAGCAAGAGTCCTTGGAGGTTCTAATAAGAGTAGAATGGTTAAGAGAGTATTCTAAAGGCTTAGAATGGTCTAGGAATGTGTAGTAGGACTGATAAGAACCATTTGAATGATCCTAAACAATGCATGGTACCCCAAGGGATGAAAAGGGTGTACCATGAATCCTTGGAGGTTCTAACAAGTGTAGAATGGTTAAGAGAGTATTCTAAATGCTTAGAATGGTCTAGGAATGTGTATTAGGACTTATAATAACCATTAGAATGATCCTAAACATTGCATGGTGCCCCAAGGGACGTAGAGGGTGTAGCAAGAGTCCTTGGAGGTTCTAATAAGTGTAGAATGGTTAAGAGAGTATTCTAAAGGCTTAGAATGGTCTAGGAATGTGTACTAGGACTTATAATAACCATTAGAATGATCCTAAACATTGCATGGTACCCCAAGGGACGTAGAGGGTGTACCATGAGTCCTTGGAGGTTCTAAAAAGTGTAGAATGATTAATAGAGTATTCTAAAGGCTTAGAATGGTCTAGGAATGTGTACTAGGACTTATAATAACCATTAGAATGATCCTAAACAATGCTGGAGTCCCCAAGGGACGTAGAGGGTGTAGCATGAGTCCTTGGAGATTATAACAAGTGTAGAATGGTTAAGATAGTATTCTAAAGGCATAGAATGGTCTAGGAATGTGTATTAGGACTTATAATAACCATTAGAATGATCCTAAACATTGCATGGTGCCCCAAGGGACGTAGAGGGTGTACCATGAGTCCTTGGAGGTTCTAACAAGCGTAGATGGTTAAGATAGTATTCTAAAGGCATAGAATGGTCTAGGAATGTGTATTAGGACTTATAATAACCATTAGAATGATCCTAAACATTGCATGGTGCCCCAAGGGACGTAGAGGGTGTAGCATGAGTCCTTGGAGGTTCTAATAAGTGGAGAATGGTTAAGAGAGTATTCTAAAGGCTTAGAATGGTCTAGGAATGTGTACTAGGACTTATAATAACCATTAGAATGATCCTAAACATTGCATGGTACCCCAAGGGACGTAGAGGGTGTACCATGAGTCCTTGGAGGTTCTAAAAAGTGTAGAATGATTAATAGAGTATTCTAAAGGCTTAGAATGGTCTAGGAATGTGTACTAGGACTTATAATAACCATTAGAATGATCCTAAACATTGCATGGTACCCCAAGGGATGTAGAGGGTGTACCATGAGTCCTTGGAGGTTCTAACAAAGTGTAGAATGGTTAAGAGAGTATTCTAAAGGCTTAGAGTGGTCTAGGAATGTGTATTAGGACTTATAATAACCATTGGAATGATCCTAAACATTGCATGGTACCACAAGGGACGTAGAGGGTGTAGCATGAGTCCTTGGAGGTTCTAATAAGTGTAGAATGGTTAAGAGAGTATTCTAAAGGCATAGAATGGTCTAGGAATGTGTATTAGGACTTATAAGAACCATTAGAATGATCCTAAACTTTGCTCGAGTCCCCAAGGGACATAGAGGGTGTAGGATGAGTCCTTGGAGGTTCTAATAAGTGTAGAATGGTTAAGAGAGTATTCTAAAGGCTTAGAATGGTTTAGGAATGTGTATTAGGACTTATAAGAACCATTAGAATGATCCTAAACATTGCATGGTACCCCAAGGGACGTAGAGGGTGTACCATGAGTCCTTGGAGGTTCTAACAAGCGTAGATGGTTAAGATAGTATTCTAAAGGCATAGAATGGTCTAGGAATGTGTATTAGGACTTATAATAACCATTAGAATGATCCTAAACATTGCATGGTGCCCCAAGGGACGTAGAGGGTGTAGCAAGAGTCCTTGGAGGTTCTAATAAGTGTAGAATGGTTAAGAGAGTATTCTAAAGGCTTAGAATGGTCTAGGAATGTGTACTAGGACTTATAATAACCATTAGAATGATCCTAAACATTGCATGGTACCCCAAGGGACGTAGAGGGTGTACCATGAGTCCTTGGAGGTTCTAAAAAGTGTAGAATGATTAATAGAGTATTCTAAAGGCTTAGAATGGTCTAGGAATGTGTATTAGGACTTATAAGAACCATTAGAATGATCCTAAACTTTGCTCGAGTCCCCAAGGGACATAGAGGGTGTAGGATGAGTCCTAGGAGGTTCTAATAAGTGTAGAATGGTTAAGAGGGTATTCTAAAGGCTTAGAATGGTCTAGGAATGTGTATTAGGACTTATAAGAACCATTAGAATGATCCTAAACATTGCATGGTACCCCAAGGGACGTAGAGGGTGTACCATGAGTCCTTGGAGGTTCTAACAAGTGTAGAATGGTTAAGAGAGTATTCTAAATGCTTAGAATGGTCTAGGAATGTATAATAGGACTTATAATAACCATTAGAATGATCCTAAACAATGCTTGAGTCCCCAAGGGACGTAGAGGGTGTAGCATGAATCCTTGGAGGTTCTAACAAGTGTAGAATGGTTAAGAGAGTATTCTAAATGCTTAGAATGGTTTAGGAATGTGTAATAGGACTTATAATAACCATTAGAATGATCCTAAACAATGCTGGAGTCCCCAAGGGACGTAGAGGGTGTAGCATGAGTCCTTGGAGATTATAACAAGTTTAGAATGGTTAAGATAGTATTCTAAAGGCATAGAATGGTCTAGGAATGTGTATTAGGACTTATAATAACCATTAGAATGATCCTAAACATTGCATGGTGCCCCAAGGGACGTAGAGGGTGTAGCATGAGTCCTTGGAGGTTCTAATAAGTGTAGAATGGTTAAGAGAGTATTCTAAAGGCTTAGAATGGTCTAGGAATGTGTACTAGGACTTATAATAACCATTAGAATGATCCTAAACATTGCATGGTGCCCTAAGGGACGTAGAGGGTGTAGCATGAGTCCTTGGAGGTTCTAATAAGTGTAGAATGGTTAAGAGAGTATTCTAAAGGCTTAGAATGGTCTAGGAATGTGTATTAGGACTTATAAGAACCATTAGAATGATCCTAAACATTGCATGGTACCCCAAGGGACGTAGAGGGTGTACCATGAGTCCTTGGAGGTTCTAACAAGCGTAGATGGTTAAGATAGTATTCTAAAGGCATAGAATGGTCTAGGAATGTGTATTAGGACTTATAATAACCATTAGAATGATCCTAAACATTGCATGGTACCCCAAGGGACGTAGAGGGTGTACCATGAGTCCTTGGAGGTTCTAACAAAGTGTAGAATGGTTAAGAGAGTATTCTAAAGGCTTAGAGTGGTCTAGGAATGTGTATTAGGACTTATAATAACCATTGGAATGATCCTAAACATTGCATGGTACCACAAGGGACGTAGAGGGTGTAGCATGAGTCCTTGGAGGTTCTAATAAATGTAGAATGGTAAAGAGAGTATTCTAAAGGCTTAGAATGGTCTAGGAATGTGTATTAGGACTTATAAGAACCATTAGAATGATCCTAAACAATGCTGGAGTCCCCAAGGGACGTAGAGGGTGTAGCATGAGTCCTTGGAGATTATAACAAGTGTAGAATGGTTAAGATAGTATTCTAAAGGCATAGAATGGTCTAGGAATGTGTATTAGGACTTATAATAACCATTAGAATGATCCTAAACATTGCATGGTGCCCCAAGGGACGTAGAGGGTGTAGCATGTGTCCTTGGAGGTTCTAATAAGTGTAGAATGGTTAAGAGAGTATTCTAAAGGCTTAGAATGGTCTAGGAATGTGTACGAGGACTTATAATAACTATTAGAATGATCCTAAACATTGCATGGTACCCCAAGGGACGTAGAGGGTGTACCATGAGTCCTTGGAGGTTCTAAAAAGTGTAGAATGATTAATAGAGTATTCTAAAGGCTTAGAATGGTCTAGGAATGTGTATTAGGACTTATAAGAACCATTAGAATGATCCTAAACTTTGCTCGAGTCCCCAAGGGACATAGAGGGTGTAGGATGAGTCCTTGGAGGTTCTAATAAGTGTAGAATGGTTAAGAGGGTATTCTAAAGGCTTAGAATGGTCTAGGAATGTGTATTAGGACTTATAAGAACCATTAGAATGATCCTAAACATTGCATGGTACCCCAAGGGACGTAGAGGGTGTACCATGAGTCCTTGGAGGTTCTAACAAGTTTAGAATGGTTAAGAGAGTATTCTAAATGCTTAGAATGGTCTAGGAATGTATAATAGGACTTATAATAACCATTAGAATGATCCTAAACATTGCATGGTACCCCAAGGGATGAAAAGGGTGTACCATGAATCCTTGGAGGTTCTAACAAGTGTAGAATGGTTAAGAGAGTATTCTAAATGCTTAGAATGGTTTAGGAATGTGTAATAGGACTTATAATAACCATTAGAATGATCCTAAACAATGCTGGAGTCCCCAAGGGACGTAGAGGGTGTAGCATGAGTCCTTGGAGATTATAACAAGTGTAGAATGGTTAAGATAGTATTCTAAAGGCATAGAATGGTCTAGGAATGTGTATTAGGACTTATAATAACCATTAGAATGATCCTAAACATTGCATGGTGCCCCAAGGGACGTAGAGGGTGTAGCATGAGTCCTTGGAGGTTATAACAAGTGTAGAATGGTTAAGATAGTATTCTAAAGGCATAGAATGGTCTAGGAATGTGTATTATGACTTATAATAACCATTAGAATGATCCTAAACATTGCATGGTGCCCCAAGGGACGTAGAGGGTGTAGCATGAGTCCTTGGATGTTCTAATAAGTGTAGAATGGTTAAGAGAGTATTCTAAAGGCTTAGAATGGTCTAGGAATGTGTACTAGGACTTATAAGAACCATTAGAATGATCCTAAACAATGCATGGTACCCCAAGGGATGAAAAGGGTGTACCATGAATCCTTGGAGGTTCTAACAAGTGTAGAATGGTTAAGAGAGTATTCTAAATGCTTAGAATGGTTTAGGAATGTGTAATAGGACTTATAATAACCATTAGAATGATCCTAAACAATGCTGGAGTCCCCAAGGGACGTAGAGGGTGTAGCATGAGTCCTTGGAGATTATAACAAGTGTAGAATGGTTAAGATAGTATTCTAAAGGCATAGAATGGTCTAGGAATGTGTATTAGGACTTATAATAACCATTAGAATGATCCTAAACATTGCATGGTGCCCCAAGGGACGTAGAGGGTGTAGAATGAGTCCTTGGAGGTTCTAATAAGTGTAGAATGGTTAAGAGAGTATTCTAAAGGCTTAGAATGGTCTAGGAATGTGTATTAGGACTTATAAGAACCATTAGAATGATCCTAAACTTTGCTCGAGTCCCCAAGGGACATAGAGGGTGTAGGATGAGTCCTTGGAGGTTCTAATAAGTGTAGAATGGTTAAGAGAGTATTCTAAAGGCTTAGAATGGTCTAGGAATGTGTATTAGGACTTATAAGAACCATTAGAATGATCCTAAACATTGCATGGTACCGCAAGGGACGTAGAGGGTGAACCATGAGTCCTTGGAGGTTCTAACAAGCGTAGATGGTTAAGATAGTATTCTAAAGGCATAGAATGGTCTAGGAATGTGTATTAGGACTTATAATAACCATTAGAATGATCCTAAACATTGCATGGTGCCCCAAGGGACGTAGAGGGTGTAGCATGAGTCCTTGGAGGTTCTAATAAGTGTAGAATGGTTAAGAGAGTATTCTAAAGGCTTAGAATGGTCTAGGAATGTGTACTAGGACTTATAATAACCATTAGAATGATCCTAAACATTGCATGGTACCCCAAGGGAAGTAGAGGGTGTACCATGAGTCCTTGGAGGTTCTAAAAAGTGTAGAATGATTAATAGAGTATTCTAAAGGCTTAGAATGGTCTAGGAATGTGTATTAGGACTTATAAGAACCATTAGAATGATCCTAAACTTTGCTCGAGTCCCCAAGGGACATAGAGGGTGTAGGATGAGTCCTAGGAGGTTCTAATAAGTGTAGAATGGTTAAGAGGGTATTCTAAAGGCTTAGAATGGTCTAGGAATGTGTATTAGGACTTATAAGAACAATTAGAATGATCCTAAACATTGCATGGTACCACAAGGGACGTAGAGGGTGTAGCATGAGTCCTAGGAGGTTCTAATAAGTGTAGAATGGTTAAGAGGGTATTCTAAAGGCTTAGAATGGTCTAGGAATGTGTATTAGGACTTATAATAACCATTAGAATGATCCTAAACATTGCATGGTACCCCAAGGGACGTAGAGGGTGTAGCATGAGTCCTTGGATGTTCTAATAAGTGTAGAATGGTTAAGAGAGTATTCTAAAGGCTTAGAATGGTCTAGGAATGTGTACTAGGACTTATAATAACCATTAGAATGATCCTAAACATTGCATGGTACCCCAAGGGACGTAGAGGGTGTACCATGAGTCCTTGGAGGTTCTAACAAAGTGTAGAATGGTTAAGAGAGTATTCTAAAGGCTTAGAGTGGTCTAGGAATGTGTATTAGGACTTATAATAACCATTGGAATGATCCTAAACATTGCATGGTACCACAAGGGACGTAGAGGGTGTAGCATGAGTCCTAGGAGGTTCTAATAAGTGTAGAATGGTTAAGAGGGTATTCTAAAGGCTTAGAATGGTCTAGGAATGTGTATTAGGACTTATAAGAACCATTAGAATGATCCTAAACATTGCATGGTACCCCAAGGGACGTAGAGGGTGTACCATGAGTCCTTGGAGGTTCTAACAAGTTTAGAATGGTTAAGAGAGTATTCTAAATGCTTAGAATGGTCTAGGAATGTATAATAGGACTTATAATAACCATTTGAATGATCCTAAACATTGCATGGTACCCCAAGGGATGAAAAGGGTGTACCATGAATCCTTGGAGGTTCTAACAAGTGTAGAATGGTTAAGAGAGTATTCTAAATGCTTAGAATGGTTTAGGAATGTGTAATAGGACTTATAATAACCATTAGAATGATCCTAAACAATGCTGGAGTCCCCAAGGGACGTAGAGGGTGTAGCATGAGTCCTTGGAGATTATAACAAGTGTAGAATGGTTAAGATAGTATTCTAAAGGCATAGAATGGTCTAGGAATGTGTATTAGGACTTATAATAACCATTAGAATGATCCTAAACATTGCATGGTGCCCCAAGGGACGTAGAGGGTGTAGCATGAGTCCTTGGAGGTTATAACAAGTGTAGAATGGTTAAGATAATATTCTAAAGGCATAGAATGGTCTAGGAATGTGTATTAGGACTTATAATAACCATTAGAATGATCCTAAACATTGCATGGTGCCCCAAGGGACGTAGAGGGTGTAGCATGAGTCCTTGGATGTTCTAATAAGTGTAGAATGGTTAAGAGAGTATTCTAAAGGCTTAGAATGGTCTAGGAATGTGTACTAGGACTTATAAGAACCATTAGAATGATCCTAAACAATGCATTGTACCCCAAGGGATGAAAAGGGTGTACCATGAATCCTTGGAGGTTCTAACAAGTGTAGAATGGTTAAGAGAGTATTCTAAATGCTTAGAATGGTTTAGGAATGTGTAATAGGACTTATAATAACCATTAGAATGATCCTAAACAATGCTGGAGTCCCCAAGGGACGTAGAGGGTGTAGCATGAGTCCTTGGAGATTATAACAAGTGTAGAATGGTTAAGATAGTATTCTAAAGGCATAGAATGGTCTAGGAATGTGTATTAGGACTTATAATAACCATTAGAATGATCCTAAACATTGCATGGTGCCCCAAGGGACGTAGAGGGTGTAGCATGAGTCCTTGGAGGTTCTAATAAGTGTAGAATGGTTAAGAGAGTATTCTAAAGGCTTAGAATGGTCTAGGAATGTGTACTAGGACTTATAATAACCATTAGAATGATCCTAAACATTGCATGGTGCCCCAAGGGACGTAGAGGGTGTAGCATGAGTCCTTGGAGGTTCTAATAAGTGTAGAATGGTTAAGAGAGTATTCTAAAGGCTTAGAATGGTCTAGGAATGTGTATTAGGACTTATAAGAACCATTAGAATGATCCTAAACATTGCATGGTACCACAAGGGACGTAGAGGGTGTAGCATGAGTCCTTGTAGGTTCTAACAAGTGTAGAATGGTTAAGAGAGTATTCTAAAGGCTTAGAAAGGTCTAGGAATGTGTATTAGGACTAATAAGAACCATTAGAATGATCCTAAACATTGTTCGAGTCCCCAAGGGACATAGAGGGTGTAGCATGAGTCCTTGGAGATTATAACAAGTGTAGAATGGTTAAGATAGTATTCTAAAGGCATAGAATGGTCTTGGAATGTGTATTGGGACTTATAATAACCATTAGAATGATCCTAAACATTGCATGGTGCCCCAAGGGACGTAGAGGGTGTAGCATGAGTCCTTGGAGGTTCTAATAAGTGTAGAATGGTTAAGAGAGTATTCTAAAGGCTTAGAATGGTCTAGGAATGTGTATTAGGACTTATAATAACCATTAGAATGATCCTAAACTTTGCTCGAGTCCCCAAGGGACATAGAGGGTGTAGGATGAGTCCTTGGAGGTTCTAATAAGTGTAGAATGGTTAAGAGAGTATTCTAAAGGCTTAGAATGGTCTAGGAATGTGTATTAGGACTTATAAGAACCATTAGAATGATCCTAAACATTGCATGGTACCCCAAGGGACGTAGAGGGTGTACCATGAGTCCTTGGAGGTTCTAACAAGCGTAGATGGTTAAGATAGTATTCTAAAGGCATAGAATGGTCTAGGAATGTGTATTAGGACTTATAATAACCATTAGAATGATCCTAAACATTGCATGGTGCCCCAAGGGACGTAGAGGGTGTAGCATGAGTCCTTGGAGGTTCTAATAAGTGTAGAATGGTTAAGAGAGTATTCTAAAGGCTTAGAATGGTCTAGGAATGTGTATTAGGACTTATAAGAACCATTAGAATGGTCCTAAACATTGCATGGTACCCCAAGGGACGTAGAGGGTGTACCATGAGTCCTTGGAGGTTCTAACAAGTGTAGAATGGTTAAGAGAGTATTCTAAATGCTTAGAATGGTCTAGGAATGTATAATAGGACTTATAATAACCATTAGAATGATCCTAAACAATGCTTGAGTTCCCAAGGGACGTAGAGGGTGTAGCATGAGTCCTTGGAGGTTATAACAAGTGTAGAATGGTTAAGATAGTATTCTAAAGGCATAGAATGGTCTAGGAATGTGTATTAGGACTTATAATAACCATTAGAATGATCCTAAACATTGCATGGTGCCCCAAGGGACGTAGAGGGTGTAGCATGAGTCCTTGGATGTTCTAATAAGTGTAGAATGGTTAAGAGAGTATTCTAAAGGCTTAGAATGGTCTAGGAATGTGTACTAGGACTTATAATAACCATTAGAATGATCCTAAACATTGCATGGTACCCCAAGGGACGTAGAGGGTGTACCATGAGTCCTTGGAGGTTCTAACAAAGTGTAGAATGGTTAAGAGAGTATTCTAAAGGCTTAGAGTGGTCTAGGAATGTGTATTAGGACTTATAATAACCATTGGAATGATCCTAAACATTGCATGGTACCACAAGGGACGTAGAGGGTGTAGCATGAGTCCTTGGAGGTTCTAAGAAGTGTAGAATGGTTAAGAGAGTATTCTAAAGGCTTAGAATGGTCTAGGAATGTGTATTAGGACTTATAAGAACCATTAGAATGATCCTAAACTTTGCTCGAGTCCCCAAGGGACATAGAGGGTGTAGGATGAGTCCTTGGAGGTTCTAATAAGTGTAGAATGGTTAAGAGAGTATTCTAAAGGCTTAGAATGGTCTAGGAATGTGTATTAGGACTTATAAGAACCATTAGAATGATCCTAAACATTGCATGGTACCGCAAGGGACGTAGAGGGTGTACCATGAGTCCTAGGAGGTTCTAACAAGCGTAGATGGTTAAGATAGTATTCTAAAGGCATAGAATGGTCTAGGAATGTGTATTAGGACTTATAATAACCATTAGAATGATCCTAAACATTGCATGGTGCCCCAAGGGACGTAGAGGGTGTAGCATGAGTCCTTGGAGGTTCTAATAAGTGTAGAATGGTTAAGAGAGTATTCTAAAGGCTTAGAATGGTCTAGGAATGTGTACTAGGACTTATAATAACCATTAGAATGATCCTAAACATTGCATGGTACCCCAAGGGAAGTAGAGGGTGTACCATGAGTCCTTGGAGGTTCTAAAAAGTGTAGAATGATTAATAGAGTATTCTAAAGGCTTAGAATGGTCTAGGAATGTGTATTAGGACTTATAAGAACCATTAGAATGATCCTAAACTTTGCTCGAGTCCCCAAGGGACATAGAGGGTGTAGGATGAGTCCTAGGAGGTTCTAATAAGTGTAGAATGGTTAAGAGGGTATTCTAAAGGCTTAGAATGGTCTAGGAATGTGTATTAGGACTTATAAGAACAATTAGAATGATCCTAAACATTGCATGGTACCACAAGGGACGTAGAGGGTGTAGCATGAGTCCTAGGAGGTTCTAATAAGTGTAGAATGGTTAAGAGGGTATTCTAAAGGCTTAGAATGGTCTAGGAATGTGTATTAGGACTTATAATAACCATTAGAATGATCCTAAACATTGCATGGTGCCCCAAGGGACGTAGAGGGTGTAGCATGAGTCCTTGGATGTTCTAATAAGTGTAGAATGGTTAAGAGAGTATTCTAAAGGCTTAGAATGGTCTAGGAATGTGTACTAGGACTTATAATAACCATTAGAATGATCCTAAACATTGCATGGTACCCCAAGGGACGTAGAGGGTGTACCATGAGTCCTTGGAGGTTCTAACAAAGTGTAGAATGGTTAAGAGAGTATTCTAAAGGCTTAGAGTGGTCTAGGAATGTGTATTAGGACTTATAATAACCATTGGAATGATCCTAAACATTGCATGGTACCACAAGGGACGTAGAGGGTGTAGCATGAGTCCTTGGAGGTTCTAACAAGTGTAGAATGGTTAAGAGAGTATTCTAAATGCTTAGAATGGTCTAGGAATGTATAATAGGACTTATAATAACCATTAGAATGATCCTAAACAATGCTTGAGTTCCCAAGGGACGTAGAGGGTGTAGCATGAGTCCTTGGAGGTTATAACAAGTGTAGAATGGTTAAGATAGTATTCTAAAGGCATAGAATGGTCTAGGAATGTGTATTAGGACTTATAATAACCATTAGAATGATCCTAAACATTGCATGGTGCCCCAAGGGACGTAGAGGGTGTAGCATGAGTCCTTGGATGTTCTAATAAGTGTAGAATGGTTAAGAGAGTATTCTAAAGGCTTAGAATGGTCTAGGAATGTGTACTAGGACTTATAATAACCATTAGAATGATCCTAAACATTGCATGGTACCCCAAGGGACGTAGAGGGTGTACCATGAGTCCTTGGAGGTTCTAACAAAGTGTAGAATGGTTAAGAGAGTATTCTAAAGGCTTAGAGTGGTCTAGGAATGTGTATTAGGACTTATAATAACCATTGGAATGATCCTAAACATTGCATGGTACCACAAGGGACGTAGAGGGTGTAGCATGAGTCCTTGGAGGTTCTAAGAAGTGTAGAATGGTTAAGAGAGTATTCTAAAGGCTTAGAATGGTCTAGGAATGTGTATTAGGACTTATAAGAACCATTAGAATGATCCTAAACTTTGCTCGAGTCCCCAAGGGACATAGAGGGTGTAGGATGAGTCCTTGGAGGTTCTAATAAGTGTAGAATGGTTAAGAGAGTATTCTAAAGGCTTAGAATGGTCTAGGAATGTGTATTAGGACTTATAAGAACCATTAGAATGATCCTAAACATTGCATGGTACCGCAAGGGACGTAGAGGGTGTACCATGAGTCCTAGGAGGTTCTAACAAGCGTAGATGGTTAAGATAGTATTCTAAAGGCATAGAATGGTCTAGGAATGTGTATTAGGACTTATAATAACCATTAGAATGATCCTAAACATTGCATGGTGCCCCAAGGGACGTAGAGGGTGTAGCATGAGTCCTTGGAGGTTCTAATAAGTGTAGAATGGTTAAGAGAGTATTCTAAAGGCTTAGAATGGTCTAGGAATGTGTACTAGGACTTATAATAACCATTAGAATGATCCTAAACATTGCATGGTACCCCAAGGGAAGTAGAGGGTGTACCATGAGTCCTTGGAGGTTCTAAAAAGTGTAGAATGATTAATAGAGTATTCTAAAGGCTTAGAATGGTCTAGGAATGTGTATTAGGACTTATAAGAACCATTAGAATGATCCTAAACTTTGCTCGAGTCCCCAAGGGACATAGAGGGTGTAGGATGAGTCCTAGGAGGTTCTAATAAGTGTAGAATGGTTAAGAGGGTATTCTAAAGGCTTAGAATGGTCTAGGAATGTGTATTAGGACTTATAAGAACAATTAGAATGATCCTAAACATTGCATGGTACCACAAGGGACGTAGAGGGTGTAGCATGAGTCCTAGGAGGTTCTAATAAGTGTAGAATGGTTAAGAGGGTATTCTAAAGGCTTAGAATGGTCTAGGAATGTGTATTAGGACTTATAATAACCATTAGAATGATCCTAAACATTGCATGGTGCCCCAAGGGACGTAGAGGGTGTAGCATGAGTCCTTGGATGTTCTAATAAGTGTAGAATGGTTAAGAGAGTATTCTAAAGGCTTAGAATGGTCTAGGAATGTGTACTAGGACTTATAATAACCATTAGAATGATCCTAAACATTGCATGGTACCCCAAGGGACGTAGAGGGTGTACCATGAGTCCTTGGAGGTTCTAACAAAGTGTAGAATGGTTAAGAGAGTATTCTAAAGGCTTAGAGTGGTCTAGGAATGTGTATTAGGACTTATAATAACCATTGGAATGATCCTAAACATTGCATGGTACCACAAGGGACGTAGAGGGTGTAGCATGAGTCCTAGGAGGTTCTAATAAGTGTAGAATGGTTAAGAGGGTATTCTAAAGGCTTAGAATGGTCTAGGAATGTGTATTAGGACTTATAAGAACCATTAGAATGATCCTAAACATTGCATGGTACCCCAAGGGACGTAGAGGGTGTACCATGAGTCCTTGGAGGTTCTAACAAAGTGTAGAATGGTTAAGAGAGTATTCTAAAGGCTTAGAGTGGTCTAGGAATGTGTATTAGGACTTATAATAACCATTGGAATGATCCTAAACATTGCATGGTACCACAAGGGACGTAGAGGGTGTACCATGAGTCCTTGGAGGTTCTAACAAAGTGTGGAATGGTTAAGAGAGTATTCTAAAGGCTTAGAGTGGTCTAGGAATGTGTATTAGGACTTATAATAACCATTGGAATGATCCTAAACATTGCATGGTACCACAAGGGACGTAGAGGGTGTAGCATGAGTCCTAGGAGGTTCTAATAAGTGTAGAACGGTTAAGAGGGTATTCTAAAGGCTTAGAATGGTCTAGGAATGTGTATTAGGACTTATAATAACCATTAGAATGATCCTAAACATTGCATGGTGCCCCAAGGGACGTAGAGGGTGTAGCATGAGTCCTTGGATGTTCTAATAAGTGTAGAATGGTTAAGAGAGTATTCTAAAGGCTTAGAATGGTCTAGGAATGTGTACTAGGACTTATAATAACCATTAGAATGATCCTAAACATTGCATGGTACCCCAAGGGACGTAGAGGGTGTACCATGAGTCCTTGGAGGTTCTAACAAAGGTAGAATGGTTAAGAGAGTATTCTAAAGGCTTAGAGTGGTCTAGGAATGTGTATTAGGACTTATAATAACCATTGGAATGATCCTAAACATTACATGGTACCACAAGGGACGTAGAGGGTGTAGCATGAGTCCTAGGAGGTTCTAATAAGTGTAGAATGGTTAAGAGGGTATTCTAAAGGCTTAGAATGGTCTAGGAATGTGTATTAGGACTTATAATAACCATTAGAATGATCCTAAACATTGCATGGTGCCCCAAGGGACGTAGAGGGTGTAGCATGAGTCCTTGGATGTTCTAATAAGGGTAGAATGGTTAAGAGAGTATTCTAAAGGCTTAGAATGGTCTAGGAATGTGTACTAGGACTTATAATAACCATTAGAATGATCCTAAACATTGCATGGTACCCCAAGGGACGTAGAGGGTGTACCATGAGTCCTTGGAGGTTCTAACAAAGTGTAGAATGGTTAAGAGAGTATTCGAAAGGCTTAGAGTGGTCTAGGAATGTGTATTAGGACTTATAATAACCATTGGAATGATCCTAAACATTGCATGGTACCACAAGGGACGTAGAGGGTGTAGCATGAGTCCTAGGAGGTTCTAATAAGTGTAGAATGGTTAAGAGGGTATTCTAAAGGCTTAGAATGGTCTAGGAATGTGTATTAGGACTTATAATAACCATTAGAATGATCCTAAACATTGCATGGTGCCCCAAGGGACGTAGAGGGTGTAGCATGAGTCCTTGGATGTTCTAATAAGTGTAGAATGGTTAAGAGAGTATTCTAAAGGCTTAGAATGGTCTAGGAATGTGTACTAGGACTTATAATAACCATTAGAATGATCCTAAACATTGCATGGTACCCCAAGGGACGTAGAGGGTGTACCATGAGTCCTTGGAGGTTCTAACAAAGTGTAGAATGGTTAAGAGAGTATTCTAAAGGCTTAGAGTGGTCTAGGAATGTGTATTAGGACTTATAATAACCATTGGAATGATCCTAAATATTGCATGGTACCACAAGGGACGTAGAGGGTGTAGCATGAGTCCTAGGAGGTTCTAATAAGTGTAGAATGGTTAAGAGGGTATTCTAAAGGCATAGAATGGTCTAGGAATGTGTATTAGGACTTATAATAACCATTAGAATGATCCTAAACATTGCATGGTGCCCCAAGGGACGTAGAGGGTGTACCATGAGTCCTTGGAGGTTCTAACAAAGTGTAGAATGGTTAAGAGAGTATTCTAAAGGCTTAGAGTGGTCTAGGAATGTGTATTAGGACTTATAATAACCATTGGAATGATCCTAAACATTGCATGGTACCACAAGGGACGTAGAGGGTGTAGCATGAGTCCTAGGAGGTTCTAATAAGTGTAGAATGGTTAAGAGGGTATTCTAAAGGCTTAGAATGGTCTAGGAATGTGTATTAGGACTTATAATAACCATTAGAATGATCCTAAACATTGCATGGTGCCCCAAGGGACGTAGAGGGTGTAGCATGAGTCCTTGGAGGTTCTAATAAGTGTAGAATGGTTAAGAGAGTATTCAAAAGGCTTAGAATGGTCTAGGAATGTGTATTAGGACTTATAAGAACCATTAGAATGATCCTAAACATTGCATGGTACCACAAGGGACGTAGAGGGTGTAGCATGAGTCCTTGTAGGTTCTAACAAGTGTAGAATGGTTAAGAGAGTATTCTAAAGGCTTAGAATGGTCTAGGAATGTGTATTAGGACTAATAAGAACCATTAGAATGATCCTAAACATTGTTCGAGTCCCCAAGGGACATAGAGGGTGTAGCATGAGTCCTTGGAGATTATAACAAGTGTAGAATGGTTAAGATAGTATTCTAAAGGCATAGAATGGTCTAGGAATGTGTATTAGGACTTATAATAACCATTAGAATGATCCTAAACATTGCATGGTGCCCCAAGGGACGTAGAGGGTGTAGCATGAGTCCTTGGAGGTTCTAATAAGTGTAGAATGGTTAAGATAGTATTCTAAAGGCATAGAATGGTCTAGGAATGTGTATTAGGACTTATAATAACCATTAGAATGATCCTAAACATTGCATGGTGCCCCAAGGGACGTAGAGGGTGTAGCATGAGTCCTTGGAGGTTCTAATAAGTGTAGAATGGTTAAGAGAGTATTCTAAAGGCTTAGAATGGTCTAGGAATGTGTACTAGGACTTATAATAACCATTAGAATGATCCTAAACATTGCATGGTACCCCAAGGGACGTAGAGGGTGTACCATGAGTCCTTGGAGGTTCTAAAAAGTGTAGAATGATTAATAGAGTATTCTAAAGGCTTAGAGTGGTCTAGGAATGTGTATTAGGACTTATAAGAACCATTAGAATGATCCTAAACTTTGCTCGAGTCCCCAAGGGACATAGAGGGTGTAGGATGAGTCCTTGGAAGTTCTAATAAGTGTAGAATGGTTAAGAGGGTATTCTAAAGGCTTAGAATGGTCTAGGAATGTGTATTAGGACTTATAAGAACCATTAGAATGATCCTAAACATTGCATGGTGCCCCAAGGGACATAGAGGGTGTAGCATGAGTCCTTGGATGTTCTAATAAGTGTAGAATGGTTAAGAGAGTATTCTAAAGGCTTAGAATGGTCTAGGAATGTGTACTAGGACTTATAATAACCATAAGAATGATCCTAAACATTGCATGGTACCCCAAGGGACGTAGAGGGTGTACCATGAGTCCTTGGAGGTTCTAAAAAGTGTAGAATGGTTAAGAGAGTATTCTAAAGGCTTAGAATGGTCTAGGAATGTGTATTAGGACTTATAAGAACCATTAGAATGATCCTAAACTTTGCTCGAGTCCCCAAGGGACATAGAGGGTGTAGGATGAGTCCTTGGAGGTTCTAATAAGTGTAGAATGGTTAAGAGAGTATTCTAAAGGCTTAGAATGGTCTAGGAATGTGTATTAGGACTTATAAGAACCATTAGAATGATCCTAAACATTGCATGGTACCCCAAGGGACGTAGAGGGTGTACCATGAGTCCTTGGGGGTTCTAACAAGCGTAGATGGTTAAGAGAGTATTCTAAAGGCTTAGAATGGTCTAGGAATGTGTAATAGGACTTATAATAACCATTAGAATGATCCTAAACAATGCTTGAGTCCCCAAGGGACGTAGAGGGTGTAGCATGAGTCCTTGGAGGTTATAACAAGTGTAGAATGGTTAAGATAGTATTCTAAAGGCATAGAATGGTCTAGGAATGTGTATTAGGACTTATAATAACCATTAGAATGATCCTAAACATTGCATGGTGCCCCAAGGGACGTAGAGGGTGTAGCATGAGTCCTTGGAGGTTCTAATAAGTGTAGAATGGTTAAGAGAGTATTCTAAAGGCTTAGAATGGTCTAGGAATGTGTACTAGGACTTATAATAACCATTAGAATGATCCTAAACATTGCATGGTACCCCAAGGGACGTAGAGGGTGTACCATGAGTCCTTGGAGGTTCTAACAAAGTGTAGAATGGTTAAGAGAGTATTCTAAAGGCTTAGAGTGGTCTAGGAATGTGTATTAGGACTTATAATAACCATTGGAATGATCCTAAACATTGGATGGTACCACAAGGGACGTAGAGGGTGTAGCATGAGTCCTTGTAGGTTCTAACAAGTGTAGAATGGTTAAGAGAGTATTCTAAAGGCTTAGAATGGTCTAGGAATGTGTATTAGGACTAATAAGAACCATTAGAATGATCCTAAACATTGCATGGTGCCCCAAGGGACGTAGAGGGTGTACCATGAGTCCTTGGAGGTTCTAACAAAGTGTAGAATGGTTAAGAGAGTATTCTAAAGGCTTAGAATGGTCTAGGAATGTGTAGTAGGACTTATAAGAAACATTAGAATGATCCTAAACAATGCATGGTACCCCAAGGGATGAAAAGGGTGTACCATGAATCCTTGGAGGTTCTAACAAGTGTAGAATGGTTAAGAGAGTATTCTAAATGCTTAGAATGGTTTAGGAATGTGTAATAGGACTTATAATAACCATTAGAATGATCCTAAACAATGCTGGAGTCCCCAAGGGACGTAGAGGGTGTAGCATGAGTCCTTGGAGATTATAACAAGTGTAGAATGGTTAAGATAGTATTCTAAAGGCATAGAATGGTCTAGGAATGTGTACTAGGACTTATAATAACCATTAGAATGATCCTAAACATTGCATGGTGCCCCAAGGGACGTAGAGGGTGTACCATGAGTCCTTGGAGGTTCTAACAAAGTGTAGAATAGTTAAGAGAGTATTCTAAAGGCTTAGAATGGTCTAGGAATGTGTAGTAGGACTTATAAGAACCATTAGAATGATCCTAAACAATGCATGGTACCCCAAGGGATGAAAAGGGTGTACCATGAATCCTTGGAGGTTCTAACAAGTGTAGAATGGTTAAGAGAGTATTCTAAAGGCTTAGAATGGTTTAGGAATGTGTAATAGGACTTATAATAACCATTAGAATGATCCTAAACAATGCTGGAGTCCCCAAGGGACATAGAGGGTGTAGCAAGAGTCCTTGGAGATTATAACAAGTGTAGAATGGTTAAGATAATATTCTAAAGGCATAGAATGGTCTAGGAATGTGTACTAGGACTTATAATAACCATTAGAATGATCCTAAACATTGCATGGTGCCCCAAGGGACGTAGAGGGTGTAGCATGAGTCCTTGGAGGTTCTAATAAGTGTAGAATGGTTAAGAGAGTATTCTAAAGGCTTAGAATGGTCTAGGAATGTGTACTAGGACTTATAATAACCATTAGAATGATCCTAAACATTGCATGGTACCCCAAGGGACGTAGAGGGTGTACCATGAGTCCTTGGAGGTTCTAAAAAGTGTAGAATGGTTAAGAGAGTATTCTAAAGGCTTAGAATGGTCTAGGAATGTGTATTAGGACTTATAAGAACCATTAGAATGATCCTAAACTTTGCTCGAGTCCCCAAGGGACGTAGAGGGTGTAGCATGAGTCCTTGGAGGTTATAACAAGTGTAGAATGGTTAAGATAGTATTCTAAAGGCATAGAGTGGTCTAGGAATGTGTATTAGGACTTATAATAACCAATAGAATGATCCTAAACATTGCATGGTGCCCCAAGGGACGTAGAGGGTGTAGCATGAGTCCTTGGAGGTTCTAATAAGTGTAGAATGGTTAAGAGAGTATTCTAAAGGCTTAGAATGGTCTAGGAATGTGTACTAGGACTTATAATAACCATTAGAATGATCCTAAACATTGCATGGTACCCCAAGGGACGTAGAGGGTGTACCATGAGTCCTTGTAGGTTCTAACAAGTGTAGAATGGTTAAGAGAGTATTCTAAAGGCTTAGAATGGTCTAGGAATGTGTATTAGGACTAATAAGAACCATTAGAATGATCCTAAATATTGTTCGAGTCCCCAAGGGACATAGAGGGTGAAGCAAGAGTCCTTGGAGGTTCTAATAAGAGTAGAATGGTTAAGAGAGTATTCTAAAGGCTTAGAATGGTCTAGGAATGTGTAGTAGGACTTATAAGAACCATTAGAATGATCCTAAACAATGCATGGTACCCCAAGGGATGAAAAGGGTGTACCATGAATCCTTGGAGGTTCTAACAAGTGTAGAATGGTTAAGAGAGTATTCAAAATGCTTAGAATGGTTTAGGAATGTGTATTAGGACTTATAAGAACCATTAGAATGATCCTAAACTTTGCTCGAGTCCCCAAGGGACATAGAGGGTGTAGGATGAGTCCTTGGAGGTTATAACAAGTGTAGAATGGTTAAGATAGTATTCTAAAGGCATAGAGTGGTCTAGGAATGTGTATTAGGACTTATAATAACCAATAGAATGATCCTAAACATTGCATGGTGCCCCAAGGGACGTAGAGGGTGTAGCATGAGTCCTTGGAGGTTCTAATAAGTGTAGAATGGTTAAGAGAGTATTCTAAAGGCTTAGAATGGTCTAGGAATGTGTACTAGGACTTATAATAACCATTAGAATGATCCTAAACATTGCATGGTACCCCAAGGGACGTAGAGGGTGTACCATGAGTCCTTGTAGGTTCTAACAAGTGTAGAATGGTTAAGAGAGTATTCTAAAGGCTTAGAATGGTCTAGGAATGTGTATTAGGACTAATAAGAACCATTAGAATGATCCTAAATATTGTTCGAGTCCCCAAGGGACATAGAGGGTGAAGCAAGAGTCCTTGGAGGTTCTAATAAGAGTAGAATGGTTAAGAGAGTATTCTAAAGGCTTAGAATGGTCTAGGAATGTGTAGTAGGACTTATAAGAACCATTAGAATGATCCTAAACAATGCATGGTACCCCAAGGGATGAAAAGGGTGTACCATGAATCCTTGGAGGTTCTAACAAGTGTAGAATGGTTAAGAGAGTATTCAAAATGCTTAGAATGGTTTAGGAATGTGTATTAGGACTTATAAGAACCATTAGAATGATCCTAAACATTGCATGGTACCCCAAGGGACGTAGAGGGTGTACCATGAGTCCTTGGAGGTTCTAACAAGTGTAGAATGGTTAAGAGAGTATTCTAAATGCTTAGAATGGTCTAGGAATGTGTATTAGGACTTATAAGAACCATTTGAATGATCCTAAACATTGCATGGTACCCCAAGGGACGTAGAGGGTGTACCATGAGTCCTTGGAGGTTCTAACAAGTGTAGAATGGTTAAGAGAGTATTCTAAATGCTTAGAATGGTCTAGGAATGTATAATAGGACTTATAATAACCATTAGAATGATCCTAAACAATGCTTGAGTCCCCAAGGGACGTAGCGGGTGTAGCATGAGTCCTTGGAGGTTCTAATAAGTGTAGAATGGTTAAGAGAGTATTCTAAAGGCTTAGAATGGTCTAGGAATGTGTACTAGGACTTATAATAACCATTAGAATGATCCTAAACAATGCTTGAGTCCCCAAGGGACGTAGAGGGTGTAGCATGAGTCCTTGGAGGTTATAACAAGTGTAGAATGGTTCAGAGAGTATTCTAAAGGTTTAGAATGGTCTAGGAATGTGTATTATTACCTATAATAACCATTAGAATGATCCTAAACATTGCTCGAGTCCCCAAGGGACATAGAGGGTGTAGGATGAGTCCTTGGAGGTTCTAATAAATGTAGAATGGTTAAGAGAGTATTCTAAAGGCTTAAAATGGTCTAGGAATGTGTACTAGGACTTATAATAACCATTAGAATGATCCTAAACATTGCATGGTACCCCAAGGGACGTAGAGGGTGTACCATGAGTCCTTGGAGGTTCTAAAAAGTGTAGAATGGTTAAGAGAGTATTCTAAAGGCTTAGAATGGTCTAGGAATGTGTATTAGGACTTATAAGAACCATTAGAATGATCCTAAACTTTGCTCGAGTCCCCAAGGGACATAGAGGGTGTAGGATGAGTCCTTGGAGGTTATAACAAGTGTAGAATGGTTAAGATAGTATTCTAAAGGCATAGAGTGGTCTAGGAATGTGTATTAGGACTTATAATAACCAATAGAATTATCCTAAACATTGCATGGTGCCCCAAGGGACATAGAGGGTGTAGCATGAGTCCTTGGAGGTTCTAATAAGTGTAGAATGGTTAAGAGAGTATTCTAAAGGCTTAGAATGGTCTAGGAATGTGTACTAGGACTTATAATAACCATTAGAATGATCCTAAACATTGTTCGAGTCCCCAAGGGACATAGAGGGTACAGCATGAGTACTTGGAGGTTCTAACAAGTGTAGAATGGTTAAGATAGTATTCTAAAGGCATAGAGTGGTCTAGGAATGTGTATTAGGACTTATAATAACCAATAGAATGATCCTAAACATTGCATGGTACCCCAAGGGACGTAGAGGGTGTACCATGAGTCCTTGGAGGTTCTAACAAGTGTAGAATAGTTAAGAGAGTATTCTAAAGGCTTAGAATGGTCTAGGAATGTGTAATAGGACTTATAATAACCATTAGAATGATCCTAAACATTGCATGGTTCCCCAAGGGACGTAGAGGGTGTACCATGAGTCCTTGGAGGTTCTAACAATGTGTAGAATGGTTAAGAGAGTATTCGAAAGGCTTAGAATGGTCTAGGAATGTGTAT
This sequence comes from Crotalaria pallida, assembly GCA_037953625.1. Taxonomy (NCBI): domain Eukaryota; kingdom Viridiplantae; phylum Streptophyta; class Magnoliopsida; order Fabales; family Fabaceae; genus Crotalaria; species Crotalaria pallida. The sequence goes on along the minus strand of CM075655.1, from coordinate 60,404,094 downwards.
TAGGACTTATATTAACCATTGGAATGATCCTAAACATTGCATGGTACCACAAGGGACGTAGAGGATGTAGCATGAGTCCTTGTAGGTTCTAACAAGTATAGAATGGTTAAGAGAGTATTCTAAAGGCTTAGAATGGTCTAGGAATGTGTAGTAGGACTTATAAGAACCATTAGAATGATCCTAAATAATGCATGGTACCCCATGGGATGAAAAGGGTGTACCATGAATCCTTGGAGGTTCTAACAAGTGTAGAATGGTTAAGAGAGTATTCTAAATGCTTAGAATGGTTTAGGAATGTGTATTAGGACTTATAAGAACCATTAGAATGATCCTAAACATTGCATGGTACCCCAAGGGACGTAGAGGGTGTACCATGAGTCCTTGGAGGTTCTAACAAGTGTAGAATGGTTAAGAGAGTATTCTAAATGCTTAGAATGGTCTAGGAATGTGTATTAGGACTTATAAGAACCATTAGAATGATCCTAAACATTGCATGGTACCCCAAGGGACGTAGAGGGTGTACCATGAGTCCTTGGAGGTTCTAACAAGTGTAGAATGGTTAAGAGAGTATTCTAAATGCTTAGAATGGTCTAGGAATGTATAATAGGACTTATAATAACCATTAGAATGATCCTAAACAATGCTTGAGTCCCCAAGGGACGTAGAGGGTGTAGCATGAGTCCTTGGAGGTTCTAATAAGTGTAGAATGGTTAAGAGAGTATTCTAAAGGCTTAGAATGGTCTAGGAATGTGTACTAGGACTTATAATAACCATTAGAATGATCCTAAACAATGCTTGAGTCCCCAAGGGACGTAGAGGGTGTAGCATGAGTCCTTGGAGGTTATAACAAGTGTAGAATGGTTAAGATAGTAATCTAAAGGCATAGAATGGTCTAGGAATGTGTATTAGGACTTATAATAACCATTAGAATGATCCTAAACATTGCATGGTGCCCCAAGGGACGTAGAGGGTGTACCATGAGTCCTTGGAGGTTCTAACAAAGTGTAGAATGGTTAAGAGAGTATTCTAAAGGCTTAGAATGGTCTAGGAATGTGTATTAGGACTTATAATAACCATTGGAATGATCCTAAACATTGCATGGTACCACAAGGGACGTAGAGGGTGTAGCATGAGTCCTTGTAGGTTCTAACAAGTGTAGAATGGTTAAGAGAGTATTCTAAAGGCTTAGAATGGTCTAGGAATGTGTATTAGGACTAATAAGAACCATTAGAATTATCCTAAACATTGTTCGAGTCCCCAAGGGACATAGAGGGTGTAGCAAGAGTCCTTGGAGGTTCTAATAAGAGTAGAATGGTTAAGAGAGTATTCTAAAGGTTTAGAATGGTCTAGGAATGTGTATTATTACTTATAATAACCATTAGAATGATCCTAAACATTGCTCGAGTCCCCAAGGGACATAGAGGGTGTAGGATGAGTCCTTGGAGGTTCTAATAAATGTAGAATGGTTAAGATATTATTCTAAAGGCTTAGAATGGTCTAGGAATGTGTACTAGGACTTATAAGAACCATTAGAATGATCCTAAACAATGCATGGTACCCCAAGGGATGAAAAGGGTGTACCATGAATCCGTGGAGGTTCTAACAAGTGTAGAATGGTTAAGAGAGTATTCTAAATGCTTAGAATGGTTTAGGAATGTGTAATAGGACTTATAATAACCATTAGAATGATCCTAAACATTGCATGGTACCCCAAGGTACGTAGAGGGTGTACCATGAGTCCTTGGAGGTTCTAAAAAGTGTAGAATGGTTAAGAGAGTATTCTAAAGGCTTAGAATGGTCTAGGAATGTGTATTAGGACTTATAAGAACCATTAGAATGATCCTAAACATTGTTCGAGTCCCCAAGGGACATAGAGGGTGTAGCAAGAGTCCTTGGAGGTTCTAATAAGAGTAGAATGGTTAAGAGAGTATTCTAAAGGTTTAGAATGGTCTAGGAATGTGTATTATTACTTATAATAACCATTAGAATGATCCTAAACATTGCTCGAGTCCCCAAGGGACATAGAGGGTGTAGGATGAGTCCTTGGAGGTTCTAATAAGAGTAGAATGGTTAAGAGAGTATTCTAAAGGTTTAGAATGGTCTAGGAATGTGTATTAGGACTTATAAGAACCATTAGAATGATCCTAAACTTTGCTCGAGTCCCCAAGGGACATAGAGGGTGTAGGATGAGTCCTTGGAGGTTCTAATAAGTGTAGAATGGTTAAGAGAGTATTCTAAAGGCTTAGAATGGTCTAGGAATGTGTACTAGGACTTATAATAACCATTAGAATGATCCTAAACATTGCATGGTACCCCAAGGGACGTAGAGGGTGTAGCATGAGTCCTTGGAGGTTCTAATAAGTGTAGAATGGTTAAGAGAGTATTCTAAAGGCTTAGAATGGTCTAGGAATGTGTACTAGGACTTATAATAACCATTAGAATGATCCTAAACATTGCATGGTACCCCAAGGTACGTAGAGGGTGTACCATGAGTCCTTGGAGGTTCTAAAAAGTGTAGAATGGTTAAGAGAGTATTCTAAAGGCTTAGAATGGTCTAGGAATGTGTATTAGGACTTATAAGAACCATTAGAATGATCCTAAACATTGTTCGAGTCCCCAAGGGACATAGAGGGTGTAGCAAGAATCCTTGGAGGTTCTAATAAGAGTAGAATGGTTAAGAGAGTATTCTAAAGGTTTAGAATGGTCTAGGAATGTGTATTATTACTTATAATAACCATTAGAATGATCCTAAACATTGCTCGAGTCCCCAAGGGACATAGAGGGTGTAGGATGAGTCCTTGGAGGTTCTAATAAATGTAGAATGGTTAAGAGAGTATTCTAAAGGCTTAGAATGGTCTAGGAATGTGTATTAGGACTTATAAGAACCATTAGAATGATCCTAAGCAATGCATGGTACCCCAAGGGATGAAAAGGGTGTACCATGAATCCTTGGACGTTCTAACAAGTGTAGAATGGTTAAGACAGTATTCTAAATGCTTAGAATGGTTTAGGAATGTGTAATAGGACTTATAATAACCATTAGAATGATCCTAAACAATGCTGGAGTCCCAAAGGGACGTAGAGGGTGTAGCATGAGTCCTTGGAGATTATAACAAGTGTAGAATGGTTAAGATAGTATTCTAAAGGCATAGAATGGTCTAGGAATGTGTATTAGGACTTATAATAACCATTAGAATGATCCTAAACATTGCATGGTGCCCCAAGGGACGTAGAGGGTGTAGCATGAGTCCTTGGAGGTTCTAATAAGTGTATAATGGTTAAGAGAGTATTCTAAAGGCTTAGAATGGTCTAGGAATGTGTACTAGGACTTATAATAACCATTAGAATGATTTTAAACATTGCATGGTACCCCAAGGGACGTAGAGGGTGTACCATGAGTCCTTGGAGGTTCTAAAAAGTGTAGAATGGTTAAGAGAGTATTCTAAAGGCTTAGAATGGTCTAGGAATGTGTATTAGGACTTATAAGAACCATTAGAATGATCCTAAACTTTGCTCGAGTCCCCAAGGGACATAGAGGGTGTAGGATGAGTCCTTGGAGGTTCTAATAAGTGTAGAATGGTTAAGAGAGTATTCTAAAGGCTTAGAATGGTCTAGGAATGTGTATTAGGACTTATAAGAACCATTAGAATGATCCTAAACATTGCATGGTACCCCAAGGGACGTAGAGGGTGTACCATGAGTCCTTGGAGGTTCTAAAAAGTGTAGAATGGTTAAGAGAGTATTCTAAAGGCTTAGAATGGTCTAGGAATGTGTATTAGGACTTATAAGAACCATTAGAATGATCCTAAACTTTGCTCGAGTCCCCAAGGGACATAGAGGGTGTAGGATGAGTCCTTGGAGGTTCTAATAAGTGTAGAATGGTTAAGAGAGTATTCTAAAGGCTTAGAATGGTCTAGGAATGTGTATTAGGACTTATAAGAACCATTAGAATGATCCTAAACATTGCATGGTACCCCAAGGGACGTAGAGGGTGTACCATGAGTCCTTGGAGGTTCTAACAAGTGTAGAATGGTTAAGAGAGTATTCTAAATGCTTAGAATGGTCTAGGAATGTATAATAGGACTTATAATAACCATTAGAATGATCCTAAACAATGCTTGAGTCCCCAAGGGACGTAGAGGGTGTAGCATGAGTCCTTGGAGGTTATAACAAGTGTAGAATGGTTAAGATAGTATTCTAAAGGCATAGAATGGTCTAGGAATGTGTATTAGGACTTATAATAACCATTAGAATGATCCTAAACATTGCATGGTGCCCCAAGGGACGTAGAGGGTGTAGCATGAGTCCTTGGAGGTTCTAATAAGTGTAGAATGGTTAAGAGAGTATTCTAAAGGCTTAGAATGGTCTAGGAATGTGTACTAGGACTTATAATAACCATTAGAATGATCCTAAACATTGCATGGTTCCCCAAGGGACGTAGAGGGTGTACCATGAGTCCTTGGAGGTTCTAACAAAGTGTAGAATGGTTAAGAGAGTATTCTAAAGGCTTAGAATGGTCTAGGAATGTGTATTAGGACTTATAATAACCATTGGAATGATCCTAAACATTGCATGGTACCACAAGGGACGTAGAGGGTGTAGCATGAGTCCTTGTAGGTTCTAACAAGTGTAGAATGGTTAAGAGAGTATTCTAAAGGCTTAGAATGGTCTAGGAATGTGTATTAGGACTAATAAGAACCATTAGAATGATCCTAAACATTGTTCGAGTCCCCAAGGGACATAGAGGGTGTAGCAAGAGTCCTTGGAGGTTCTAATAAGAGTAGAATGGTTAAGAGAGTATTCTAAAGGTTTAGAATGGACTAGGAATGTGTATTATTACTTATAATAACCATTAGAATGATCCTAAACATTGCTCGAGTCCCCAAGGGACATAGAGGGTGTAGGATGAGTCCTTGGAGGTTCTAATAAATGTAGAATGGTTAAGAGAGTATTCTAAAGGCTTAGAATGGTCTAGGAATGTGTATTAGGACTTATAAGAACCATTAGAATGATCCTAAACATTGCATGGTACCCTAAGGGACGTAGAGGGTGTACCATGAGTCCTTGGAGGTTCTAACAAGCGTAGAATGGTTAAGAGAGTATTCTAAAGGCTTAGAATGGTCTAGGAATGTGTATTAGGACTTATAAGAACCATTAGAATGATCCTAAACATTGCTCGAGTCCCCAAGGGACATAGAGGGTGTAGGATGAGTCCTTGGAGGTTCTAATAAGTGTAGAATGGTTAAGAGAGTATTCTAAAGGCTTAGAATGGTCTAGGAATGTGTATTAGGACTTATAAGAACCATTAGAATGATCCTAAACATTGCATGGTACCCCAAGGGACGTAGAGGGTGTACCATGAGTCCTTGGAGGTTCTAACAAGTGTAGAATGGTTAAGAGAGTATTCTAAAGGCTTAGAATGGTCTAGGAATGTGTATTAGGACTTATAATAACCATTAGAATGATCCTAAACATTGCTCGAGTCCCCAAGGGACATAGAGGGTGTAGGATGAGTCCTTGGAGGTTCTAATAAGAGTAGAATGGTTAAGAGAGTATTCTAAAGGTTTAGAATGGTCTAGGAATGTGTATTAGGACTTATAAGAACCATTAGAATGATCCTAAACTTTGCTCGAGTCCCCAAGGGACATAGAGGGTGTAGGATGAGTCCTTGGAGGTTCTAATAAGTGTAGAATGGTTAAGAGAGTATTCTAAAGGCTTAGAATGGTCTAGGAATGTGTACTAGGACTTATAATAACCATTAGAATGATCCTAAACATTGCATGGTACCCCAAGGGACGTAGAGGGTGTAGCATGAGTCCTTGGAGGTTCTAATAAGTGTAGAATGGTTAAGAGAGTATTCTAAAGGGTTAGAATGGTCTAGGAATGTGTACTAGGACTTATAATAACCATTAGAATGATCCTAAACATTGCATGGTACCCCAAGGTACGTAGAGGGTGTACCATGAGTCCTTGGAGGTTCTAAAAAGTGTAGAATGGTTAAGAGAGTATTCTAAAGGCTTAGAATGGTCTAGGAATGTGTATTAGGACTTATAAGAACCATTAGAATGATCCTAAACATTGTTCGAGTCCCCAAGGGACATAGAGGGTGTAGCAAGAATCCTTGGAGGTTCTAATAAGAGTAGAATGGTTAAGAGAGTATTCTAAAGGCTTAGAATGGTCTAGGAATGTGTATTAGGACTTATAAGAACCATTAGAATGATCCTAAACTTTGCTCGAGTCCCCAAGGGACATAGAGGGTGTAGGATGAGTCCTTGGAGGTTCTAATAAGTGTAGAATGGTTAAGAGAGTATTCTAAAGGCTTAGAATGGTCTAGGAATGTGTATTAGGACTTATAAGAACCATTAGAATGATCCTAAACATTGCATGGTACCCCAAGGGACGTAGAGGGTGTACCATGAGTCCTTGGAGGTTCTAAAAAGTGTAGAATGGTTAAGAGAGTATTCTAAAGGCTTAGAATGGTCTAGGAATGTGTATTAGGACTTATAAGAACCATTAGAATGATCCTAAACTTTGCTCGAGTCCCCAAGGGACATAGAGGGTGTAGGATGAGTCCTTGGAGGTTCTAATAAGTGT